>OU823254.1:13275000-18275000 GCA_917490735.1 Dryobotodes eremita | reverse complement strand
AGGTGCGTCGTACTTGCAACCGGTACACGTACATGACCAGAAATATGAACGTAAACGAAGCAAAAAAGGTTTCTTAAAATCGTAGCAGGTAGCACTCTGTAGTTTCTGTCTACCCCCATGGGAAGAAGGTGTGAGTTTTATTTATATAAATAGTTTTTCTTAAAACTCGAAAATACTTACCTGACGGTTGTGACTCAGAACATGAGGAGTATTTACAGTAATTTTGACGACTTGCAGATGAATTTGGCTCTGATGAAGTTCGATGTGGATGTTCTCATTCTTACTGAGTGTAGATTAAATAATAAGAAACAAATACCACTACTACCTAACTATACCTCTTATTTTACCTCGATCCAGCTAAACCAAAACGATGGCGTGGTAGCCTACGTAAGAAACAAACATATGCCCTTGGTAACAGAACTAACTTTAACAAATGCTACTGCTCTTAGAATCACCGTGTCTGATTTTACTGTTATAGGTATATACCGTTCCCCTTCTGTTACCTGTGCTGAAAATTTCATTGGCTCATTAAACAGTCATCTTGAATCTTGTAGTGCGCACACGAATATTATTATCATGGGTGACATTAATATTAATTTAATAGAAAAACCCACA
The DNA here is from genome assembly GCA_917490735.1 of Dryobotodes eremita. NCBI lineage: Eukaryota > Metazoa > Arthropoda > Insecta > Lepidoptera > Noctuidae > Dryobotodes > Dryobotodes eremita. The sequence goes on along the minus strand of OU823254.1, from coordinate 18,274,385 downwards.
GAAATTTCACAACAACGATCAAATAGGCTAAATTACCTAAATATGCTATCTGTTCACGGCCTCCTTCCAGGACATTGCCTACCCACTAGAGAACAGAATTGCCTTGACCATACATTTCTGAAGATTGATAAAACTAAAACCTCTGCGTTTGTGGCAGTGCTCAATACAACAATCACGGATCATGCTATGGTTCTCTTAAATATAACTAGCTCAACTAAAACTCAAAAAACTTGTTCAAAAACCACAACCGTCATAGATTTTGAAAATGCTTATAAATGCCTTATTGATATAGATATATCCATGTTTAATACCTACACTCTCCCTGATAGCTTTGCCACTAAACTGGTGGAGGTGATTAGATCATCCCTCCTATGCAACTCAAAAATCAAATCTGTTTCTTGTGATAAAAGAACTTTGAAGCCCTGGATTACTACGGGAGCATTGCGGTGCATAAGGCTTCGAAATAAAATGCAGCGCCAAACAAGATTAGATCCTTTCAACATAATTTTGATAATAACTTATAAACGCTTCCGTAACTTTTGTTCGAATCTAATAAAAAAGATAAAGAGACAATATTATAGAAAACAAATAGAAGATTCAACCAAAAGTTCGAGATATCTATGGTCAACAATAAATGAAATCACACAGTTCAAAACACCCAAAACTTCAAATACCCACCTTCTTAATATTACCGCACACCCTCTAAACTCATTAAATAGGGTCAACTTGTTTTTTACCACCATAGGCAAATCTTTGGCAGAAGGTATCGTAACTCAGACTGGGATGCCTGTTCTGGCCAGCTCCTGTGGTAACTCTTGCGTTTCCTCGTTTGTGTTATTAGAGACGGATCCACAGGAGGTGGACGGTATTCTAATGGGTCTTGACTCTGAAAGTGCATCAGGTTGGGACGGTATACCGACAAAATATTTAAAAATATCCAGGGATTTTGTGGTTCCACTGATAAGCCAGCTCGCTAATTTATGTCTCACCACGGGAATATTCCCGAAAGATTTAAAGCGTTCCGTGGTCACTCCTGTGCACAAGGGTGGGGACGTAAATGATGTTAACAATTATCGCCCTATATCTGTGTTGTCATCAATTTCAAAAATTTTAGAAAAAATAATAAACAAGAGACTAATCAACTATTTACAGAAATACAATATTCTATCAAATGCACAATATGGGTTTAGAAGAGGACGCTCAACTCAAGACGCTATTACAGCTTTGACATCTGATATTGTTAGTAAAGTGGATAAGGGTCGTAAATGCTTGACAGTTTTTTTAGATCTTAAGAAAGCTTTTGATACCGTTTCCGTCCCAATCCTTCTGCACAGACTGGAAAGCATAGGTATAAGAGGTACGGCTCTCTCCCTCTTTGAAAGTTATCTTAAAAATAGACAGCAATTGGTTAAAATCAATAACTTGAGTAGTGTCGAAGAGGATGTCTGCTACGGAGTCCCACAGGGGAGCGTGTTGGGTCCCCCACTCTTTTTAATTTATATTAATAGTCTATGCAATATGCAGATCAAAGGAGGGCAAATCTACTCTTACGCAGACGACACTGCCGTTGTTTTCTCAGGAACGTCTTGGGAATACGTAAAAACTGTCGCTGAAGAGGGTCTGACTGAGATAGCTGGCTGGCTTAAAGCAAACCTTTTAACCCTTAATACCACTAAGACTAATTTTATTTGTTTTTCCCCAAACCAAACGTCACAGCCTGCATCTGACTATGGCATTGCGATTCATGTTTGCCAAAATAATGCCCTATATAACCGTAATTGTGGCTGTCAAACCATTCAACAAGTCAGCTCCACAAAATATTTGGGCATAATTGTTGATCAAAGGCTATCATGGCACCCTCACATTGAGATCCTTATGAAAAGGATCCGGAAGCTCATTTGGGTCTTTAAAACTTTACGCCATGTTATGTCCACGCAACTTTTAAACAAGATCTATATAGCTTTGGCGCAATCTATTATAACTTACTGCATTCCGATTTGGGGTGGAGCTACCAAAATTAAATTCCTCGATCTGGAAAGAGCTCAGCGATCTCTTATCAAGGTGATGTACTTCAAACCATTTAGGTTCCCTACAACAGACCTCTATAAAGTTAGCAACTTGCTCTCAATAAGAAAACTTTATATTCTAAACGTGTCCTTAACCCTGCATAAGTGTCTTCCTTATGACTCGGCAACTCAGCGCAGAAGGCGTAGAGATATTGTGGCCCACTCCCCAGGGATTCGAACTGTATTTGCTAGACGTCAATATGTTACACAGTCCACCTACATCTATAATAAATTAAACCGTAAATTAGTTATATATCCCCTGCTGTTATACGACTGTAAAAAAGCAATAACCAAATGGTTGAGATCCCTAACATATGAAGAAACAGAAAACATTCTAACAAGAATAAGCTAAAAAAAAAAAAAAAAAAAACTTACACCCACACGCACACTCATGTACACATACACACACATACACACTCTCACACATGCATACACACACGTGCAAATCTCATACACCGAGAGCTGCTAAATTAATGTTTTATTTCATTTTTATTTTTGTTTTTTTTTTTCTATGATTTCTTACTATTAGCTTCCTCATTGTAAAGCTACCACCTAAGGGAAGAGCGAGACAGCTCCGACACAAGTACTATTGTAACTTAATGGGGCTGCCTCAATTTATGTATGACACAATGCTTAAGTTGAAATAAATATTTTTGTATTTTTGTATTTGTATTTCTTATAAATCAAAACGGGCAAAACTATTAACCAAGCTCAAGCGATACCAATATACTTTACTACCTGCTAATATAATTGAATTAGTGTTTCAATCATGTATTATTGAATTTCATAAACAATGTAAACTCAATAACAATTCTACACTTAATTGGTTTTCATCAGTTGCTAAGTACCTATTATTATTAAAAAAACTACTATTTTTTTTCGTAGTAGGTGTCTTTCTGTAGTTTCTGTCTACCCCCATGGGAAGAAGGCGTGAGCTTATGTATGTATGTATGTAAATTTATTTTTAAATGAAAGACTGATCTCAATTTCGTTAAATGACGAATAAATCAATTTGTGTCAGACACACTAAATTATTAGATTATAATTTAAATATTCTAATAGACATTAGATTTAAATAACATTAAAGATTTATAATTTTTTTATAATTATATTTGTTATTATTTTTCACCACAAATATGAATATACAATTACTCTGATAAAATCAATTAACTGCCAGCCTTTTGGGCACTTTTCCTGTTGACAACGATGCGGAAGAATTTTTTGATGCCCTATGATTCTTACCCCTCCCTTTTCATGTACTTGTAAATATAATTATTTTAAGACTGTTAGCTTTTAAATTATTTAGATAAAAAATAATATAATCTTTTTATTTTTTTTATAATTTTTCAAAACATACAAGGACTACAAGGCCATATATTCATCAGTTGCATCCCTTCTACAAAAACACAAAAAAACCACTATAACAATAATTTAACCAACTTAATGACGACAATTATCCAATTCTAACAAACACTCACCGTAGACTGATTAAAGTCTAGTCCCGAGACGCTATTAAGTCTCCACGAATGTTAATGTAACACTTTATTCTATTAACCCTCAACTTGATAAAATACCTTAATTTGTCCCCACAATTACAAAAAACACATATTAAAAAATAAAAACAACATCCACTGCCCTTTTTGTTTATTAAAATAAAGAGGCTCAAGGTTTACAGCCAGCAATGAATACGAAAGAAGGAAGTTTCGTCATTAAACGGAGAATTTCTAAGCAGGACAATGTAATTAAGGTCCACCGAAGAATTCGATTAGCGCATTGTAAGGGGATGGGTGAAATGTCACTGGGTCAAGGGTCATGCCTTCAGTTTTAGTGTACATAATGTACATTCCAAGGTCATTCCCAGTGCAGCGAGTATTTATTTGAAAGGGTTTACTGTAACGATTGAGACTGGGGTCCATTTATTTACAAACCCTGTAGGTATGTGGACTTACGAAACAGTTTGGTCATGTTTGTGAGTAAGTTTAAGTAATCTGAATTTAAACAAGTTACTCGACTAACTCAGTAGTGCCAGTCACCAAAAGAGTTAAGTAACCAGGGTCGTCGAATATAGTTGAAGTTTAGTAACAAAACCGATGGATGATATCGAATGAAATTTAATTTGATAAATGAACTGTTTGTTTTCTATTAATTAAATTAAATTTTATTCGAAAATATCCATCTGTTTCTTACTAAACTTCAACTATACCCGACGACCCTGGTTACTTATCTCTTTTGGAGACTGTGAATTAGACATTCATCATTACACACATTTACAGACACCGACACCATACAGATTCACGCACGCACACACTATTAATATGAATAATAATGTCACTCTCTGTCATTCTTATTTTTTTGTGTACTTTTTTATGGGCGTAATGTTTAGCATAATAGTAATGTGTGTATACTTACTGTCAACTGTGAAGCTACCTTAGACTAAATAAATAAAATTAAAATAAGTTTGAATTTATCAGTTTTTGTCCATAGGAGGACATTATATAGTGAGCTTATTGGTGATGTTCTTCAGAAAGGTGAGGTGCGTAATACTCGCAACCGGCGTGCGTGTATGACCAGATGTATGAACGTAAACGAGGCAAAAGGAGTATGTTAGGATCGTAGCAGGTGGCGTTCTGTTGTTTCTGCCTACCCTCGTGAGAAGAAGGCGTGAGTTTATGTATCTGTGTATGTTATCAGTCAAAACAAATGAATTACACTTTCGCACTAACTTACTGGGCCATCTGCTAGTTACATTACTCACTGAAATGACAAAGCATTACAAACATACCAACCTCTTTCTATGTGAATACACACCAAATACAAATAAAAATGTCCCCATCAATTACCAAACAAATATTTCAAATTTTTTGTAACACAACCACGCCTCCAAAAGTTTCCCATATTTATTTGTTAACACAAAGTGCCTAGAATTAACAATCATTAAACATAGCTTACGGTCAACAATTAACAACAATTTGCTTCTAATTAACATTTATTGGCTTATTGTGAGGCAAAACGAAATGGTCGCGCTCAATTTGAAAGTTGATTTGCTCACGATCATAAACATTTTGAAAGCGGACTGAGAGATCGTGCGGAACGACAAGCGAAAAATAATCAACACACTAGTAAGTGTTTATCGCTCGCTATGTCTCGCTCAACTATCACAGTGTCCAAGACAGCGCTTAAGCTTTGATTTCCTAGCAAGCGGTTCCGTCATATGATAACGGTCGTCATGAGAGTCTGTCCAAATACAGAGCGTTTTGTCACCTCAATGTCATTGACGGCCGTTATAACATGACGGCTGTTATAATTTGACGGAACCAGGGATTGACAACCGGTACGAATTTAGGTTCCGTTTCTTCATTTCGGTTCTTCTTTTCGGTACGGTTCCAGTTCAGGTTTCGGTTTGGTTCTGGTCCCAAATAAAGGTTCAAATATACTGGTTCCATATCATCCGACTTAAAGGTTCCCTAAGAAAGAACTACCACATGATTTATCAAAGCATAACTGCCCCTTTCCTCTCCCACAAAACCTCCAACCTCTTCACCCGATGGCAGCCGCCCGTACCTTGCCGCTATCAAAGCTTCGTCCAGTGATGAGCGGCATCGTGTGAACTCAAAACTCAAACTCAAACTCAAAGCATTTATTTCAATTAAACCATTTACAGGCACTTTTGAATTGTCAAAGAGTCGGTCAGTTAGTCAGAAAGTTGAAGCTAGTTGCCCATTCCAAAACGTAGATCTCTATGGACTCGTTCGGCCTCGCTTTGGAAAAGAATCGGTAAAATAAAGGTTCTTAAAGGTTCCAATGTAGGTTTTTGTTCCGGTTCAGGTTCTAGTAACGTAACCACTAAATACCAGTCCTCTACCGGTATTTTAGGAACCTGTTCAATCCCTGGATGGAACCGCTTTCCTAGAAAACCAAAGATATAGAGCGATACGAAACATTACAAACAGCCGTAGCAAACCATTACCATACAAAAAAAACATAATTAAATCAAGATTTTAAATCATAATTTTATTTTATAATTGAATTTAATATTTTTTTTATTTTTTATTATACCATCATATTATTATTATATTACCGTTGAAAGCCGAATCAGGTGGCTAGTGGTGGCCACCAGTAGTTTCCACAGTCACCAACCAAAAGAGGCTATTCATTCATGTAGCCTATGATGATATTAGGATTAGTGTTTTTCGCTAAGTTTGTGTGTGAAACCGGTTTCTATGTGCAGACAGAATCTCCGTTCAAACTGCCGCTATTACCTTACCTTTTAATGTAGAGGTCTATGTTATATTTTTAAAATTGCTGGTACAATATTAACGGCAAGCTAACTAATAGCAGCATAACCATACACCGTATTCATTTAACGATTGTGTTTTAATTATAATTAACACGCGGAACTTGGTTGATATCAAATGCATGGCCTTGAAAATGTGGATAAATAGCTTTTATATGCTGGTGACCAGACATGTCAAGGTTAGAACTTAGTCAGTAATCTACTCCTGCTTCTCTCGTTATGGCTCGAAATACCTATGAAAATAAATAATAAACCTTGTATACTGTGTATAGATACCGTAAATAAAGAAAGGAAAAAATATACGTTTATTTGCGATAAACATGACGCAGAGGAAGAACACAAACACAAAAAACAACAAGTTGGGAGAAAATATGCGTCACATCCACGCAAAACGGCCATCGCTCAGCATAATGCTACGACTCTATGCGAGACAAGCCCCAGCGCTTGTTTTCAGCGACAGCCGGCGTTGACGTGATGACGTCAACCAGTGCAGCATACGAAAATTAAAAATAAACATTAAAATAAGAAATAAAATAAATACACTATAACCTAGTTCAAAATGTATATAAACATAATATTTATAAAGTGACATTGAGTGGTGTTTATGACATCTACCAACCCGCAATAAGCCCGCGTGGTGGATTACGGGCCACTCCTCACAAAGAGGAAACCTGTGTCCCAGCAGCGGGAAAATTATAGGCCGATTATGTTATGTTATGTACTAAAATATACTATTAATATGCACCCCACTCTATTCATTCAAATAAACAGAACCTAAGTAACATCTTCCTCCATAATTCCAAAAAGCTTTTTGCTCTTAAAGGTGTAAAGCACGTTACACACGATACGTATCTCAAAGAGCAACACAGGTTAATGTGTTTCAACTTTTTGAAACAAGCTTAACCCGTCGACGACGAGTGAGGACGAGTGACTCTTGTGTGCAATGGGTTTAACGTTCTGGGTAACCGCCTGTGGCACTGAGGGGGTTGGATACGTCGATGTACTTTTAGCGATACACGACGGAAGATGGATTTCGGAATTCAGTTAAAGGATGGTGAAAAAATTGACTATTGATGTATCTATGGTGGACATATAGATATACAATGATGTCTTCTTTTAAACCACGACTGTTTAGCCCTTATTATGTTATTAATATACTTACAAAATGTATAGCAAATAAATGTAACCCATGACAAAATTTCCATCGCTAACGTAAATCAAATGAAGTGCACGAATCATTTAGTAATCTTCATTGAAGAGCGGACAAACCTACCTTCTACGTTTTGGATGATGGCAGTAAAAAGAACAACATCACAGATAATGCAATTTGAGACTGGTAATGTTCTTTTGTAGGCTCAATGGGTATTTTGGTCGCCATTTTTATCAGGTTTTGCGATCAACAACTAACAGGAGCATAATATGAATAGTTTTCTATGTACTTTCTATCTCATATTTTTCATAAATTACAGTAATTTTCTAAGGATTTTCTCAATATTATTTAATCTAATTTTCAGACTTAAGTCCCCTAAAAAAACAGTATATCCGTTATAGCACTTTAAGAACTCAGAATCCAAGTTGATCTAAAGGGTGCTTACTTATCTAGATCAACTAAGTACAAAATCCAGGCGATTGATGTCAAGTTGACGATAAGTGCTTAGTCTGACATCGATAGCCAAGATATCGATGTCAGACTAAGCCAACATTGTTATCTTGTAAACGCATTAATTTTCAATTTATTTTTTATGGATTTTATTTGTTGGGATCTTTCGAAACTAATTAGTTTTTTTTTTTATAGAAATGCTACCAATATTCTTTTAGTTAAATTGTCGAAAACAACTACTTAGAAAACAATAAAAAATTCCAGTTTGTCCGTTAGCCTATAAACTGAATTAGAGATAGATTTGAGATAGATACTTACGCGGGTAAATCCCCGGGGCACAACTAGTGTGATATAAATATGTCTCATGTAAAAAATTGTCACGATCTAAACAACAGACAATAAAAACAACTGTAATCGTCCAAAAGCAATAACATTAAAGAACATTAAAAATAAATGCCGATTGTAAAACTGTGTTCATTCAATCGATCCTACTGAACAGTAATACCGAACACACCGGTATACATCTCCGGCCTGCACTACACCTCTAAGGCGGAGGACATCGTGGAGTACGTGCGCCAAAAGACGAGGTACACGCCAAGGGTGCAGTTACTGGAATCGCACCGGAACGTCAACTTCAGGGCGTTCGTCGTGCGTGTACCGAACTGTTATCTGCCCCTCGTCACGGAAGAACACTTTTGGCCGCAGGACGTGGTGTTCCGTCGCTTCCGCGGACAAGTTACACTGGACAGCACAAAGTCAAGCTGGTGCAAAGTGAAGCGCTACTAATATAGTCTTAAGCCTTTTTACTAACACAAGTTTTGTTTATATGAAAATATGTATGTTTAGGTTAAGGTATTTTTCTATGGGCCTGTGTCGCCTGAAATAAATGGTATTATTATTGGTTAGTACTTATTCAATACATTTTTACAAAAACATTAAAAAAAACATTTAAAAATATAAAAAATAGTGGTCCGCCGGTATCGGGAACAGGGTCCAAGCTACCGGTGGTTAGAACTCCAGAGACAAGAACCTCCTCAAGATGCGAGCCGTATCGAGGAGTACTGCCATCTGGATCAGGCCCTTGATCCAACCGCCTAACGAGAGCCTCGAGAGATGATGATCGAGGCTTTCGGCCATCAGGCCATTGGCCGATACGACAATCGGCACAAAGATAGCCGAGCTCACATTCCACATGTCAACAACCTAGTGTGCCAAGTCGAGATACGAGTATTTAATTTGTTTCTCTTTCTCAGCTTTCACGAGGTTCTCGTCATGCGGAATAGTAATATCGAGGTATACGTATTATTATTATAATTAGTCATTTATTCAGGATAATTTTCACGTTGATACCTGCATGGAAGTCGTTACTGTGACGAATGGTACCTAATAGTACCAATGAAATCGTAGCAGAGCGATGTACACACTTTTAATACACTGATTTGTGCGGAATAAACAATTTTTCTTTCTTTCTTTCTTTACTGCTCAGTTTTAAAATATTACATTCGTCTTGGTTGGTAAGTTTACGACAGTACTTTTTATGCAATAAACAAAGGATTTAATACGGATTTTTTTACCACAACCTGTACGCGTAAAAATATGTTTGTTGAAAAAATTTAATACCTATGCTATGGTAAAAGACTAATTTTAAAAGTAACATCAATTTTAGTTAAAAGCTTTGTATTTAATTAATTAATACGATATTGTCTCGATACATGTATGTTATCGTCACTAATTAATTACAGTGCCCCTAATAAATTGTCTATCAAGGTATAGATTAATTACGGTAAAATATTTAAGTTATAAGCTGAAGCGTTGGTTAGACGACTGGAAGCCGTCCCCAACATATTTGGAATAAAGTTATTCAGATGCAAGCTGAAGTGTTGAGATGTTCAGAGATGGACATGAATACTAGCTCAAATACCTAAGGGTTGCCTAAATCAATGGCATCGCGCAGGAAGCTTGACATTTTTCACTCGAGTTCCTTATATAAGGAAAGTGAGTACTAAAAATAGAATTATTGAAAATGTAATCCCTAGATTAAAGTTTTTCATTTTTGCCCATAGGAAATACCATCGGGCACACGGTTTTTTAACCGACTTCAAAAAAAGGAGGAGGTTCTCAATTCGACCGTATGTTTTTTTTTTATGTGTCAGCTCAGAACTTTTTTCTGAGTGAACCTATTTGGATGTTGTTTTTTTTTATTTGAAAGCTGGTACTTTACATGTGGTTCTATTTAAATTTGATCAAGTTCTGACCAGTAGTTTTTGAGTTATCCTTAATACTGCGTATTTTTTTCCACTTAGTTTATATTGATGATGTTATAATAATTTCCTGTCACTGTTATTTACATATCAAGTAGTGGTATAAAAAATTGTGTGGGGTAAGTACCACAACTAAAAAGTGAAAAATAAAAACTTTTTTACAAAAAACAACCGACTTCCAAAAAAAAAACACCAAAAAATGTGAAAAATAATTTTAATTTCGGAAGTTGGTGGCCAAAAACGAAAATACAAAACTAAAGTCTCCGACTTCCGAAATTAAAGTTATTTTTCACGTTTTTTAGTGTTTTTGTTTTGGGAGTCGGTTGTTTTTTGTAAAAAAGTTTTTTGTAATCATAATTTACTAAAATAGTTCTTTTGCAGTTGAAGACGATCAACGCTTATTACACCGATAACTACAAAGCTAAGATAAAGTTTCTCTGAGTATTATAATTGGACGTAGTTAAACGAAAAGGACCCAACCCACAAATGGCCAAAAATTTATTGTGTATACCAAAACATGTGTACACGAGCTTAAACTTTAATATTACGAAAATAATCCAACTAAAAAACGCAACATCATGTTGCGATAAATTTTACTTGAATTGTTTTCGTAATATTAAAGTGTTAACTACAAAGAGTGTTTTGGTATACACAATTCATGTTTGGCCATTTGTGGGTTGGGTCCTTTTCGTTTAACTACGACCAATTATATTTTGAATCACTGAACAAGACGCACGAATATTTTGTCAACAATTTACCTTTTAAAATCAGGCACAAATTATTTATATTTTCTCTCATTCCCACTTAGATCTTACGCCAATCTTCATTTTCTAGTACAGCAGAGGCCCTTTCAATTCATTAGTCTCACACGTGACGCGAGTAATGAATCTCACAAGTTTTTACCACACCTCTCCACCTGACACTTGACAAGGAATGGATACTGATGCCTTTGGATTATAATATAATGTCGGAGCTAAACGTTATTTTGTCTAAAGCACATTAGACGCGCGTTTAAAAAAAAAACTATGCCCCGTTTGTTTGTGTTTGATATTCTATCGTGAGTTAGAAACATAAATCTCACATAAGTATATTCGCTTATCTTTAGGTATCTACGGTTACCCATGGTATAATAATATACTTCGCCAGGTATAGTATTCCGAGACACAGTGGTCACGTGGGTGACACAAGTCTACGTCATCACCGCTGTGTTACCAGTAGTGTGTAATAATAACTCCCCAACCGCCTTTAACCTGTGCGAATCCGATAAAACAATGAGGTTTTAACTAACAATTACGTTGGTATATGTTTACACTGAATTGTTTCGTTTGATTAGAAAAACAAAAAGACAATTTAAATGAGATATATATTTTTAACAGAATGGTGACTATTTTTTTTCATATTTCGTGATTTGTTACAATAAAGTGGCAACTGGATAGTGACGTAAGCACGTGTCACTCCCGGAATGCCAGACCTTGCTTTTTAGACCATGCTGTTGCCTATGTATCTTGAAATACTGCTTAAAAAATCTCATATTTTTTATTTGACAGCTAAATGCTAATTCGATCAGTTATTGCAATAATGTGTTCGGAAAAGTTTCAAACATGATCCCTGTAAGGCGAGGGATAGACATTCAATCATTACTGCGATCCATCAGTTATGAATTAGAAGCCTATGTTTAATATTGAAAAATACAAAAATCGATCATTCACAATACACGTTCGATAAATATCACTATATATAGTAAAAACGAATAAATCACAACAATGATTGAACGATTAGACCTCGTCTAAGGACATTCTGCTCTCAGTCACCAAATTTTAAATATGAGTTCTAAAAGTGTAGGTATCCTAAGCTATGTTGACAAAACTATTCACTTTGCACAGTCTCCTTACGACAATTTTATTGAAATAATACTACAAGGTACCAATAAGTATACAGGATTACTGGTTAAGTCGACCTAGATCCATTAAGAGGTTATAGTTCCCATCATTTCTGACTAATTTGACTATGAAACACCCCAGCCTAAACCTAACCGTTTTTGAGATATTGGACTTAGGTTTTTTAAAAAAATATGCTAATTTCTTAAGAATTGGCATTTTTTTTGTCTTCTATGGCCTTATTTTTTTTCTAATTCCGATTTTTGAGTACTAGAGAAGCTTGATTATTATTCTAAATGCAAAAAGTCCAAATATCTGAACCATAGGAGTCATAGTAGAGGACTGAAAGTGTAAAAAGAAATAAATTTATAAAAACATTGTTTTCTTATAGCAAAATTTAAAAAAAAAAATGTATGGCAGTTGTGCTGCAGATACGCTAAATAATATCTTTGTTCTATTAGCTATCCAACAAGGTATAACAAGCTAGGGTTTTGTCACAATTCTCAGATAAAACTTTGATTTAAACCTTCCAGGTAGAGACAAAAAATGATAAAATGAAAAAATGGGACTTAAGATCAAACTTATCACCTGGGTCAGAAAATGAAATAAAACAATCCAAATAGTTACAAAACAACATTTATTGTTATTTTTACAAGTCCTGTTCCACTTGACCGCCTCTGTTTCGCACACACACTCTCATTCTGTGTCTCAGTCCACTTTTTACTACAGCAGTAGTTAAATGTCTTCTTATTTCGTTTGCTGCCGATTTGTTAGACGATTTACCACTAAATCTTATTAGAGACATGAGGTTCCAACACGACGGTTGCCCTGCACACTACTGGAGAGGGGTCACGGAATGGCTAGACCAACAGTATCCAAATAGGTGGATCGGAAGAGGTGGACCCATACCGTGGCCAGCGAGAAGTCCTGATCTGACCCCCATGGATTTTTATGTGTGGGGCCACATGAAGACTTTAGTCTACGAAGACAATCATCCGATTGCATCTGTTGGGGAGTTGAGACGGAAAATAACTGCGGCAGCAAACGAAATAAGAAGACATTTAACTACTGCTGTAGTAAAAAGTGGACTGAGACACAGAATGAGAGTGTGTGTGCGAAACAGAGGCGGTCATGTGGAACAGGACTTGTAAAAATAACAATAAATGTTGTTTTGTAACTATTTGGATTGTTTTATTTCATTTTCTGACCCAGGTGATAAGTTTGATCTTAAGTCCCATTTTTTCATTTTATCATTTTTTGTCTCTACCTGGAAGGTTTAAATCAAAGTTTTATCTGAGAATTGTGACAAAACCCTAGCTTGTTATACCTTGTTGGATAGCTAATAGAACAAAGATATTATTTAGCATATTTGCAGCACAACTGCCATACAATATTTTTTAAATTTTGCTAAAAGAAAAAAATGTTTTTATAAATTGATTTCTTTTTACACTTTCAGTCCTCTACTATGACTCCTATGGTTCAGATATTTGGACTTTTTGCATTTAGAATAATAATCAAGCTTCTCTAGTACTCAAAAATCGGAATTAGAATAAAAATAAGGCCATAGAAGACAAAAAAAATGCCAATTCTTAAGAAATTAGCATATTTTTTTAAAAAACCTTACCTTTACCTTAACCTTTTTAAAAAGTCCAATATCTCAAAAACGGTTAGGTTTAGGCTGGGGTGTTTCATAGTCAAATTAGTCAGAAATGATGGGAACTATAACCTCTTAATGGATCTAGGTCGACTTAACCAGTAACCCTGTATAAACGGCTATGTAAGACGAGCAAATAAGTAAATATGGCTCCATAGTCCCGCAGGCATTGGGTGTTAAGATTGTTGAATATATCGGATTTCCTGTTCAGTACGTCTTAGAGTATTCAGGTTTAAAACGGTAAGTTCTATGGCATCAGATAATAAGCTAATAGAGTTCTTCCTATGAGTCTTACTGTGAGAGCGATAGCAGACGCTTCACTTTTTGTTCATATGCCTTTCATTCGGCATCTTTCACTCGAAGTGAAACGTCTGCACAAAATTGAATCAAAGGTAAAAAATGAATTCATTAGTGAATCGATCTAACAATGCTGGAATTCTGCACTCTTTCACTCGCGTCCGATCGAAAATGAAATGAACGAACATGAATGAACGTTAACATAATTTAGTCAGTGACGTGAGAACGTGGAGTGAAACAATAATAAACCTTCACTCGAGTGAAGCATCTGATATCGGCTTATGGGAAGAAAATAAAATAAATTTTCTCAAACATGCTTGGTTCGAGCATTATTTTGACCACCTTCTTCGAGATAAATCTAAAACGCTGTACTAGTCAAATACATGCGAGCAGCGGTCGCTATTGTTAGTATGAAAACTCATATCTGTCGTGTAATTTGAAAATGGAACGAACTTTTTACTTCGACCCATGGCAACCAAGGAGGTAACTTATCAAATTTTTTATTTAAATCTCGAACTAGCTTAGCAAATAGAACTATTTGAAGTGATGAAGAAACAAATGAACATACTGGCGCGAGAAAAGTTATCATTATTCGTCTTTGATTTTGTTATAATTAATTTACTTAATTTGAATTTCCGCGTATTATTTGAGAAAATACTGTATACAAGCCTTGGCCGCAACCAGGCATTGATAGACTCGCATATGTGTGCCTCAGCTTCGCCTCGGCCCACCCCACAATTTCACGTTCGTCCATCAATGCCTCTGTCGTCGGCCGCTGCAGTAATGTAATTTTAATGCTGCAGTTAAAAATAAACCAACTGAATTTCTATGCAAGTTGGAGGAGGATGCTTTGAGTTTGAGTTTGAGGAAGAGGATTCGAACTATGGCTACATTGCAATCATTGATGTCTAGCGGAAATTTAATTTTGCTATAATACATAACATATTTTATTTTGAAATATTATAGACATAATGTAAAAACAGCCATTGCCAAGCTCACATCCATACAGCGACCCATGAATAGACACGTGTTTGACTATAATCAACCGTCGTTGGCATTAAAATACCTCAAGTGTTCATTTTATAAACGATCACGAATCAAAACATCGATCAGCACCGATTCGATTGCCGATAAGACATTTTAGAATGTCAGAGCGTCCGATAAAACAGCTAGGTAAATATTCGCTTATCGCTACGAGAGCTACGCCGTAGCTTCGTAGCACGTAGAGGGTCTACGAGTTTGAGAGAAATCATTTTTCAAAGTATTTTGCAAGCAAGCTCAGCGATGAATAATTTAGTATCAAGGAAAGCTTTTTAGGTTAGTTATAGTTTGTGGTTATTTTTTTCAGTGAAATAGTACTAAATTATAAATATATTTCTTAAAAACAACCAATCAATCGCCCTAGCCGTTTCTTAAGTTTGGGGACGGTTTCTAATAAGCATGTTCCATGGAGCGACTGCTTATCTGACCTCCACAACCCAGTTACTGGGTAACACGATACCCCTTGGTAAGTCTAGTTGTCAAAATTTTGGGCTTCTGACTACCCGTAACGACTGTCAAAGATCTACGAATGATAGTTGGGCCCAACGGCTTCACGTGCCTTCAGAGGTACGGAGGGGTCTCGATATAACGTCACCCATCCATGAACTGACCGCGGCAAGCGTAGCTTTTACCTTCGATCGGCCCGTTCGGCCATTGTCATTTAGCCACGAAACCCTCCCGAAAGCCATATTCCCTAAAACCGATTTTGGTTATTAATTTTCGCATGGATTTGTTTCGCCTAATATACTCAAACTAAATAAATGCAAGCATATTAGAAATGCCTTCTTATAAGCGTTTTACTAACATGCATATACCAGCCAATATAATAATTATATAGCCATAACCATAGTTTTCGATTGATCAGGTCAAGCTACGCTTGCCGCGGTTGGTCCGTGGATGGGTGACCATCTGACCGTGCCTCGGAAAGCACGTTAAACCGTCGGTCCCGGCTGTAATTGGTGGATCTTTGACAGTCGTTACGGGTCGTCAGAAGCCCGAAAGTCTGACAACCAGTCTTACCAAGGGGTATCGTATTACCCGGTAACTGGATTGTGGAGGTTAGATAGGCAGTCACTCCTTGTAAAATACTGGTATTCAGCTGCATCCGGTTAGACTGGAAGCTGATCCCAACATAGTTAGGAAATGGCTAGGCAGATGATGATGAACCATTGAACGCAAAATTTTATAGTAAGAAGAGGTTTCCTTAAACATTTAATAATGATTTACACTAACGGCGCTTCATTGTAGGGTCATTAAATAGGTCGATATTCATTCATTAAAATTTTATAACAAAAACAAACCTAACAAAAAATTACTAATTTTGTATATATATTATTGTATAGTAAAACTCAGGTCACTATGTTTTATAACTATTGTATAACTATTTTTTGCACAACCAACGTTACACAGCAAAATACAGCTACACGTCCATACAGTACGGCCGTCAAGATTCGAATCGTTGCGCTCGCCGAGTGTTGCCGATATCAGAAATCATTTATTTTGCAATGGCCGACTCTTCATATCGATTATAACGATTCCTCAAATCGATTATACTTACAGTCATTCCCCTATACCTATTTAAAATGTTTAATTAATTGCTATTAAACATCATAAACCTTACAATGGAATATCGCACTGTTGCTTACAGTTACTGCATTGTGTTGGTGCTTTAATCAGCCCACCAGGCAACAGATTAAAGTCGCTGCCGATAATGTTAACCGTCTTTCAGTTATATTTGAACTGTCTTTTACAACGCATACGGCTAAAGAAAACCCACATCTAAATAAAAGGCAAGGCTGACTTGGCTTGGCTTGGCTTGGCTAAACTTGGCTTGTCTTGGCTTTAACTTTAACTGTTTACATCAAAACACATGCAAACTACCACACTCTTGTCCAAGGATTGTTTTAAGGTACTACTAATAGTGTCAACTTTCTTGAAATTTTATTTTGAAATATCTTTTAGCAAAAGATATTTAAAAATAAGAAAGTTACGTAAACGTTAAAGTTAAAGTTAGCTCACAGCAAAAGAATAAATAAATAAAGACTTGACTTGGCTTGGTTTAGCTTGGCTTGAACTATAACCATTGACATCAAAACGAATACAGATAATTAAAGCGGGAAAGTCATATATCTCAATTCCAATTAATATATGAAGACAATTAAAATCGTTTGCCAACGGATTCGATTTAACATTTCATCTCATGGAGATAACTGGCCAATTGTGTTTAGTTGAAAATTCCACGCGATTCCTTTTAAATAAACGCACCGACACCTTCCAATGTGAACCTTAATACTCACGAATAGAGTGCATATTCTCATGGTCAACATTACATAAAACAATAATATTGTAATTCAAACTTTATGACTAAGGGGGTATGATACCTAATTGATTGCACCCATTTGGACTAATTCCAACAGCTGAGAGAATTAATAGGACTTTAAACCGAATGCCTTTTTAAAAGCAATTTGTTTTTAAGCTCTTAAAATTACGGTTAACGAGCATTCTATGTAGAAAAAAGGATCCCTTGGTCTAGATTTTAATAAATAGAAGAGAAAATCTAAATTTTGAATCTACCATTTCTATCGAATTAAATACTGAAGCGTAATCTTGAATACATTACTTTAAAGGTTTGTTCGTTGATCCCTATACGTAGCCTAAAAATATTGCGTTCAAATCTGGGTGATTATGTAGTATATACATTATTAGATACTTAATTTTCTTTTAAGTTTAATTTTATAATTTCTTTCTATACTTATAAATTCAGGTCGCTTTGCGTGTCCGTCTGCATGACCACGTTGTCTTTCGAAACTTCGCCGCGAATTTTGATGCGGTTTTCACCATCATATCAAGAATTTATTTTGAAAGATTTATTTATATAATCCATTAATATTGGACTTGCACATAGTAAAAATATCTTGATGTTATCTCAAGTCGTCAAAACCGACTAGAGAGCAGGGGGTCGCTAGTCATAATATAAGTTTATATTACTTTGTAAGTTGGCAACACAGTTGCTATTCTCTCTTAGATTCTTTCTTCTTTCGTACTATCGTATAAAATTAACATAAAATATTTACAATAGTCTTATGCAATCCATAATATTATAATAATGTAGAACATTAGAACTCAATAGCGGTCTTTGTAACTCGGTGATGCCCAGTTCACACTAGGCAAAAGCTTCCATATCAAACTTTCAGGACCAAAAAAATAATATGGATGGATTGTGTGTGAGAAGATATAATAGACAAAGAAGTGAATAATAGAGTGACGCTTGACAGGGAACAATGGAAGAATAAAATGTTTTGCGCCCACGGATTGGAAAAAAAGAAGGACTCCGCGCCACACATATTGAACGTGAAGCACCGTACCGATCTATGCGTGTGTGTGTGTGTGTGTGTAAATAAGTGTCTTACTTGTGATATGTTATTCCTTGACACTTTTTCTGGATGTAGAATTATTTTTATACCATTTCACAACACAAGAAGCCATTATTTTATTTTATTACTTGACGTAAACAGTACCTACAATGACGCCGCAGTGCCGCGTAATGGCACCTTATGATGTAAATGTGTGCGTGAGGCATGTTTGTACAAACGGTCCGGCATACTTATAGTGCTTCACTTTCGATACGCGTGGCGCGGAGTCCTTCTTTTTTTTCTAGTCCGTGTTTGCGCCAACCCTATAAGTAACATAGGACAAGGGCATCAAGATAATAATGTTGAAGATCAAAAGAAGTAATACTTTGTCAGTGTTTCATAGGGAGACAGTGGCCGTCTAATCGCGTCAACTTCCATCCCGTCTCGTGGCGGATATGATCGGAAAATGGAAATATAATTTGATTGGAACAATTTTCCAATTTCCTGCTTTATTAGCAAAGGCTCGTTTTATTTTTCCAATTTTCTCATTTACCATTCGAATTGTCTTGGTTTATGGGCTGTACTCGATTTCGTTTATTTGAATATTGGAAATGATTTTTCATTAATCTAATTTAGGTTCTAGGTATTTACTTCGATGCGACTTGTTGAATGGGAAGTTAACCGAATTGTTTGTTAATTTAAATTATTTGTGAACATACAATGATATTTATTTTAGAAATCAAGCTGCTTCATGTGGTTTTCATAAACAAAAACAGATACAGTTCCTTCATGTGGGTATGTATCAGTGTTCATTCACAAAAATATCCCAGTGAGCTAACGATTGACCGGGAAAAAGAGCGTGGGACACCGTCCCACCATAATACCTCTGGCAATGTCTGCCTACAAAGCGTGTTTCCTATTACATCGACATACAGAAATGTACCTATTGTCCCTTTAATAACTTCTGCCTAATTCGGAAACTATAAAAATGTTTTGATTAAGTCTAAATCCCCACGCCAAGTGCACATCACACAACCGCAACGGGCTACAGCGCAACGAATTTTTATACGAAAAATTCAGTGCGCCTCGCCTGTAGTGTGCCTTGGATCATAGAAAGTATAGGTGGTGTAGGTGTAGTAGTGATATTTATTTAGATTAAGACCTCATAAGTAAGTTTATTTTTAAATTTGTATAGCTATAATGCTCATAATATTTTTGCAAGCCTTAAAGGCCGAATGTACAAGAACTCAAACATTAATTGTAACATCTGATTTGTAATACCTACATTCTTTGCAAATAAATATATTCTATTCTTTTTTAGGAAAGTGATGAAGGAGGATTTTTGCAATAAATAAATTCATTTGTTTTCAGGCAACTCAGTTCCATTGATAAATAGCTTAGCCTAAACTTACATGCCGGGGTCGCGGATTGTTTGAAGGAGTTACCGTGGCCCTGGCGCACAGGCAACTGAAGGAACACGGGTGGGTTTTAGTCAGTAAGAGTCTGACACGCCCTTCCGCTCCGCCCAGAGCGGGAGAGGTCATTTGATGATTTCCCAAACAAAAAAAAAAAAAAAAAGCCTAAACTTACATATCTTGATATAAACAAAACTTGTGTTAAGAAATTTAGTAGCACTTCACTGCGCCAGCTTGACTATGTGCTGCCCTGTGGAACTTGTCCGCGGAAGCGACGGAACACCACCTCCTGCGGCCAAAAGTGTTCTTCCTTGACGAGGGGCAGATAACAATTAGGTACGCGCACCACGAACGCCTTAAAGTTGACGTTGCGGCACGACTCCAGTAACTGCACCCTCGGCATGTAATTCGTCTTCTAGCGCACGTACTCCACGATGGGTTGTGTTGCGGTGCGGCCCGCCATGATTTGCCTATATAGCACACAATACTTCTGCACGGTTCACCAATGTCTGTTCGTTGAGATGAAGCAACCAAATCATAATATAAAATCACACCTGTACTCCGCGAAGGGTTAGGCAGAGGTACACCTATAGTACACCCACTAATGTATTACATCACAGTGCACTCAAAAACACACATTACTGACGTTGCTCAAAAAGCCGCTAAGCTGAAGTGGGACTAGGCTGGCCACGTCTGCCGTATGCCCAATGAGCTGTGGGCCAAAATAACCACTACGTGGAGCCCCAACACAGCCGAAATGCGTCACGGCAGACCTCGTAGAAGATGGCGGGACGAGCTACAGAAAAAAAACAACTAGTGATGCACTTTAGCCCTGTTTCGAAAGAGCTGGAAGTCATGGGGAAAGGCCTTTGCCCAGCAGTGGGATGATGCATTCTAATAGTAGTATTATTAGTGGGCGACAAACCATATCGTTTCTTGTAAAATAAAAGTGAATTATTCTATTTTTGCCCAACCTTTCATTTCTACACCTTTTCACCAAACTTAATCAATTTGGTACAACATCATAATATTGCCACAACTTTTTCATCAAATCACATCACATCACATCAAATCACAGACGCTGCAAAACTGTAAATAAAATTTCGTCTGAGTCTTAAATATCATTGAATTACATCTGTCGCGTCTGATCGCTTCGACAGCTATCAGACTGTCTTGCCGTCTCGTTGTGATCAAAGAAACCCTTATCTTGAACGCTCGCAGACAAACTAACGAGTTTGTCTGTGAGTTACAGAACCTCTTTACAGTTGTGTAGTTAAAGTAGGTACATAGTTTCCAAATCTTTGTGAAAGTTTATTGAACTTTAATGTTATCAGTACGCTATCTACGTTGTCACTTTGAACTATGTAAATGTGCCCGAATGTCTGCTTGAAAGTTGACAACCTACCTCATTTTGCCATTTAAGAGATCCACAGAAATACTGTGTACATATATTCAAATCTAAACTTCAGTCATTACTGTTAGAAAAAAGTTATTATAGCATTATAAAATTCACGGAAGATAAGAAGTTAAAATAAAGCACAATTAAATCATGTATAAATAATTTTGTTACTATAATGTCAAATGTTTAGAATTGTTATAAATTGAGTTTCAATAGAATATAATAGAACACTCTTTATTATGTATCAATCATCTTTGTGTATGTTTTTGTATCATGTTCTTAATTGTTTGTAAAGAGATTAAGGTAATTATAATAATGTATGTTATGGAAACGCCAAGACGAAGCCTTAGGAGGACAAATAGTGAGTTTATTGGTGCTGTTCTGCAGAAAGGTCCGGTGTGTAGTATTCTCAACTGGCGAGCGTGTATGACCAGATGCATGAACGTAAACGAGATAAAAAGGACTATGTAAGGATCCTGGCAGGTGGTGTTTTTAGTTTCTGCCTAACCCCATAGGAAGAAGGCGTGAGTTTGTGTGTGTGTGTGTATGTTGTGATATTATCTAGTTAAGCATTTTATGAACCGAATTCATAAATCATAAAATGGAATATTGAGGGCCATTTACGAGGTAAACTATTTCTTCGTATATGGCAATTAATATTCCAGCTAAAATAAAACTTATCTACGAGTATTGCTTTGTTGTAATGTAATGTAATATTTATTTTATTGTATTTTTTTATTCATTTAATAATTTATTTTTAATAATTAATATGTAATCTGGTTTATTTTCAAATTGGTTGTATTCCTGAAATAAAAATGATTTGATTTGATTTAATAACGTTATGTTACTTCTTGCTGCGTCCTAACAGGATCATGTACTCATAAATTGGCCTGATATGCCCCCTTAGCTTGTAACTCTGGGTACATTGTACAATAAAAAATATAACTACTTGAAATTCCTTCCCATTGCATTGACTTTTGGCATTTGAAAATTAAGGGTTGAAACTCGAATGACGGTAGGTAATATAAAAGTGTTCGTCTTACGCACCACGGGCAGTCCGTTGGCACTACCATGCTGCTGACTGGCTAATATTTGTACCACGACTTTAGTTAACATTTGCGGATTGATCAAGAAAGGTAAATACAATTTAAGGAAGCTTTTGAACGGGTTATGCTTAGAATCTCTCTGAGGGCTAGAGTCCAGGACGATGGGATCCGGCAGAGAATCAATCTTGTCGACATAACTCACGGAACAAGTAAGCTGAAGTGCGAATGGGCGCATATTAGCCGTAAAACCGATGACCGTTAGGGTACACGTGTTCTTGAGTGGAGACCGCGAATCTCCAAACGTAAGGTAGGATATCCTCATTCTAGGTGGAGCGACGATCTTCGCAGGGTGGCTGGTAGCAGCTGGATGAGTGTTGCCGAGAATTGAACTGAATGGCGTGCAATAGGAGAGGCCTATGTCCAGCGGTAGACTGCTGTATGCTGATGATGATGATAGTGATAATATATCACCATATGTATATTTAAGCGATGAAAAGAGTTATCAAATCAAAATTAATTTCTGTATTATTCTTTTTTGTTATTTCATCTTCACAACTGACTTGAATCACAAGTTCCACAATATTTCGATATTTTTCTCCACACCATGCACCAGGAACAACTTGACGAATAATAACATCCTCCAAACAATAACATCTACAGTACTCTCTGAACTGTAAACACACCTTACAAATTGTCAGCTCAACATATTTGTGCGTTGCACGGAACTCGAATAAACAGTTCAGGAACAATAACACGGAACGAAAACAAAAATAAAACGGACACAATAAATGATAGAACAAATATTGAAGTGCATCAAAGTATTTTGGAAATAAATACAATTTGCAAAGATTCGTTTGGAATATTGGATAGAGAGATAGCTACACTCATTATGTGGGGCTCGTGGCTAAATAATAATAGCCACACGGGTCTTCTTCTTCTTCTTCTTTTGAATTTGGTTTCCGCACTTAGTCCTTCAAGTGGACCGTTGTGCGTGGGCCATGGCGGCCGTCGGTGGTTATTCCAACCAGCCCACCTCCCTCCAGAAGTGGATGATGTCTCCTGGTCCGTAGAGAGCATCTGTGTAGGATCTGGGTGCCCGAGAGTTTGTGACCTAATCTGGGTGACGCCTGTGCATTCATAGTGCACATGCGCAACGGTTTCCTCAGCCTCCATGCAAGCCCTGCACAGAGGACTGTCCGTTATGCCTATTGTGTGAAATTCTTTGTTTAGCGAGCAGTGTCCCGTGATGATCCCCGTCACCAACCACACGGGTGTATTGAAGGTTAAGCTACGCTTGCCGCAGTTTTTTTGTGGATGGGTGACCATCCTAATAGATGGTAAGCTAGAAGCTTAACGTCTAGGGGTCTCGACATGATTACATTTCAAGACACCTCCGTGCCTCGGAAAGCACGTTAACCCTATAGAGGTATGAGGAACAGGGTGTAAAGCTCACTCATACTCTATGGAAAAGGGAGGATCCTCCGACCAGACGGGTGTCGTGTCTGGTGGGCAACTGCCCGACGGTTGATGTCGGGATGTTGTATATATGCTAGTTGCGCGGTAAACTCTGCTTGCGCGATGCAGGATTTTGCGTGACGTCAGTCTGACGCGTAGCTCGCATTTGGCGTTGTAGATGCCGCTACAAGCCGTTAGCTGTCATTTGTGGATCTTTGTCAGTCGTTATGGGTAGTCAGAAGCCCAAAAGTCTGCCAACCAGTCTTAACCAAGAGGTATCGTGTTACCCAGTAACTGGGTTGTGGAGGTCAGATAGACAGTCCTCCATGTAAAATACTAGTTTTCAGCTGCATCCGGTTAGACTGGAAGCCATACCCAACATAGTTGGGAAATAGCTAGGCAGATTGAGATATCTACTTCATTATGTAATCACGCGGTTTTTTAATGATACATAGACGGCTTTTACATTTTTAACCGACTTCAAAAAGGAGGATGTTCTCAATTCGTCTGTATGTTTTTTTTTTCTTATATGTTTGTTACGCGATATCTCCGGCAATTGTGGATCGATTTCAAAAATTATTTTTTTAATGGACAGGGTATGCTTCAAGAGTAGTCCCATATAAATTGTATTAACTTTGCTTCAGTGGTTTTTCAGTTAGCTTCAATAATGCGTATTTTTTCCCCTTAGTGTATATTGATGATGTTATAATAACTTCCTATCACTGTTATTTACATAGCAAGTAGTGGTATACGAATTAGTGTGGGGTAAGTACCACAACTAAAAAGTGAAAAACAAAAAAGTTTTTACAAAATAAGAAACAACTGACTTCGAAAATAAATACTAAAAGTGAAAAATTACTTTAATTTCGGAAGTCGGTGTCTATGGTTTTATAATTTCTATTTTTGCCACCGGTTTCCGAATTTAAAGTTATTTTTCACTTTGTACTGTTTTTTTTTTGGAAGTCGATTGCTTTTTTTTGTTATAGTAGAAATATATCCTAAAACAACCACGTAAAATACATTCTTAAAGATAATGAGACTATCCACAGACTCCCTAAAGTTACATCTGTCCACACTATACCTTTATGTTAAGGCGAAAGCGTCAAGGTAGCCCGCGAAATTCAAATTTTCTTACGTTTTTTGCAATTTGCAGGTCAGTATCAAGTTGTATGTGGATCTAAATATGATTCGCGGCCATAACAAATATTTTTTTATAGAATCATAATCATGAAATTTTTAAATACAACTCACTTGGTTCATATTACCCTATTAAAAGACTATTTCATGAAATTGAAGTGTTACTTGGTAAAACCAAATAAAAGTGATTTCTGTTAAATGACTTGTATTACTGCTTACCTCAGCACTACCTTAACTGTATTATAGTACAGAATAACAACACGATACGAAGGACAATTTAACATGAACAGAACAGATATAACATAGAACGAATGAAGCTAATTTAAGTGGATTTAGGGCAATACATGAGTCTAGATTTTAGAATGGAAAACGAGCGCGTATTTGACTAGGGACAAGGACGAACATTAAGGTCGTTGAAATTTTGAAAAGCATTTTATTGCGAATCATCATGTGTGATCCATTTCACGTCTCAATGCGCGTTCGGTTTCCCACACATGACTGTACATTATGTTAGTTAATATAGGTGGAGTGTAAGTAATTGTTAGAATGTGTTGGATCATTCGGTTTCCTACAAAATGGTTGAGCTGGATGGTGCTGATCCACGCGTCATGTTCGTGAACGGGCGCCGTCAGTTGAGACTGGTCATCTCTTAACTGCCACGGCTTATTTTTATTATTAATCTTATACTTATTTTGAATTGTTTCTTAATATATATTATTTTTCATTGTTCTCGCATATAGAAGCAACAAGAATAATGTACCCAGGATTTTGTAATATCTTGATTGATCGAGTGTCCTTGGAGTTTCTTGCCCGTTTTCTCCATAGAGACCTACGTTTTGGAATGGGCAACTAGCTTCAACTTTCTGACTAACTGACAGACTCTTTGACAATTCAAAAGTGCCTGTAAATGGTTTAATTGAAATAAATGCTTTGAGTTTGAGTTGAATAGTTAAATATGTTTGTAACTCATTTGTGCCTTATGAAATATAATAAGTAATTAATGGAAATATAATTTTTATGTTAGCCATGGTTAGCGGTAATAGATAATGTAATGAGGATTGTCTATGACGAATGGTATTTATGTTACAGTTTTTTTTTTTTTTTTGAAGGGCAACTCGCAGTTTTGACCACTGGGGGTCGTGGCTGCTTAACCGGTCTGTCCTGTGGTTGCCTTTCGGATTTTACTCTAAAAGGCCTCCAGCCAGGAGCGGAAAAATTTAAAACTAAACTTAAATGTTAGATGACCGCACGCTAAGGGCACCCCCTGTGGGGTACGGACCTCGGCTTAGGGCGTCATCGGGAGAGGGCAGCGCGATATTGGGGACGGGCTGGATCGAAAGGTTAATATCATGATTATTAATCGGGGAATTTAAAGCTACAGGCTCAGCTACGGCGCGGGCTGAGGCCTCATCGGACTGGGGACGGGGGGAACGGATGCGGGGGGGTCGTCGCGTGGGACCTCGTCGGCGAGGTCGGAACGATGGCGGTCTGTGTTTGTGCACTGTACTGGTGGCCCTACTGCTCTCCTGGAGGAGGGTTATGGGGTCATCGGGGTCGACTAGGACATGCCGGGGACGGCGGGTATGACTGATTCGGGAGGGGGCATAACTGGTGGCCGCGACAACCAGAGGGTTGCGGTGAGTGGCGGCGGAGTCGAAGAAACGCTTGGATAGGCGTTTCATGAACTGACAGATGGTCGGGATTTTAAGATCGAGATGGAGGCTTTCGTTCCGAACGAACCAAGGGGCACCGGTCGCCCTGCGGAGGAACCGGTTTTGGAGGGTCTGCATACTATGGATGTGATGGGGCTTCGCTTGTGCGAATACTACGCTCGCATAGGTCATGATGGGGCGAATGCACGCTGTGTAAATGCGCAATTTGCACCTAAGTGACAATTTGCTGCGTGCATTCAGGACGGAGTGGATATGTTACAGTGACAGCTGACATGTTTTAATAGAAAATAATTGAGAGAGAGAACAGATTAAGCAATGTGCTTGTGGAATGCACAATCATGACATTTGAGGCCAATTCTGACATTAAGGAGCCTGTATTGCTAAATCTAATGATTATAATTCTGTAAAGCCATATTTCTTACGGTCGCGAATTACACTTTGATCAACATACAACCTGACACTGACCTGCAAAGTGCAAAAAACGTAAGAAAAATTGAATTTCGCGGGCTACGGTAGCGCACCCCCTTATTGTAATGAAACCGTTCATATTCCTTTTTTATTAAAACGACACAACCCTCCAAAGTTGAAATATCGAGTATGTAGATACCACTGTAGTCAAACTTGGTACGGCCCCTTCCAAATGGTACATAATCTAATATGAAGCCTACATTCAGTGAAGGGTTAGGCAGAGGTGTACCAAAACAACACCTACATTTCGCCAGTGAAGTTTACGTCCCATATAAGAAGAGGCGAGCCTGTTGCCATCAACCACCCAAAAATCCACACTCTGAGAAATTCCTGATGGAAAAAGTAAATAACACTTTGCCCCACCTTTTTTTTGGGTGGGAAATCATCAAATGACCTCTCCCGCTCTGGGCGGAGCGGAAGGGCATGTCAGACTTTTACTGACTAAAACCCACCCGCGTTCCTTCAGTTGCCTGGGCGCCAGGGCCACGGTAACTCTTTCGAACAATCCGCGACCCCGGCAGGACTTTGCCCGACCTGGGAATCGAACTCAGGACCTCATGCTTAGTTGTATCACTTGCGATCACGAGACAGAAATGATTCATTAGTACTATTACAGCGTAGTAGAGCCTTCGATACAGCTCATTTTGGAAACGGTAATAATTCCACTTTGAATTCAGTGCGCCCGGCACGCCATGATGGAAGCGCTGTCATTTGCATGCCGCTTCAATTCATTGAGTTTCAATGTAGATACCTATATCTACAGGATATTGTGAACATAAGACCTTTTTGTTGCCAGATAAAGATAGGAAGAAAACTATATGATAAAAATATTTGGAAAAAAAAAACACTTTTTGAAATCCTTATATTCAACCAAAAAAGAAAGTTTTAACTAAAGTCTATGCAGATAGAACAAATGCGTTACTGCTAAGTGTGTATTTTGCTACGGCCGAGTAATTGCGTAACACACTAGCAGTAGGAATAACTGTCATTTTGACAGTTCAACAACATTCAAAGCGTTATTTACGTTGTTGAGCAGACAAATTTTTCGAACATAATTATGTACCAATGGATTAGAAATAGGCTTCAAAATGATTCAGATTGTGATAAATAGTGTGTTACGTAATTAGGGTGCAGGTTTAAAACATGATAATAGGTAGGTACAGGCACAATGAAACAAATTAACAACGTTTGAAAGAAACTAAATGAAATAAAAATACAGGTGACGTGCATCCCGCACGTCTATCTAATATATAAAAATCTTGTGTCACAGTGTTTGTTATGGAACTCCGAAACGGCTTGACCGATTTTTATGAAATGTGTTGTGTATATTTGGTAAGTCGGAGAATAGGTCGTAAAGTATATTTCATACCACTGCGGGTGAAACCGCTGGGCGCAGCTAGTAATACAATAATATACTTATACAATGAGAGAGACATGCGCTTGTAAAAATACAAGCACACATACTCGTACTATTTATTTATTTAAAATTCTCGCACACAATAACATACAAAGGCGGACTTAATGCTTTAGGCATTCTCTACCAGTCAACCAAGGGTGGTGTAGAGATAAGATGGCAGGTGCTCTGCTTAACAGGCGTTAATAATAATAAAAAATATTAAAAAGATAACATAATTAATTATAAATTAAATAGGTATACAAGTACCTAAATAGATTATAAACTTATAATACACATACATACATATTAACTATAATATATACCTACATTATATAATATATATATATACTATATATATACACTAAAAGGGAAGGAGGTAATTGAGATGACTCTACACTATATATTTTGAAAATAACTCTGCAATTTTCGCTTAAATGGATACCGACTGGTGGCCGTCCTGATATCAAGAGGAAGCGCATTCCAGAGAAGAATGGACTGAATATGAAAGGATGAATGAACGAAATCAGAAGTATGAGAAGGACAGAGTAGGAGAAGATTATTGGAAGAACGCAGATTCTTAACGTGTGAAGAACATAAATATTGAAAGTGAGACATAAGATAAGAAGCAGGGGTGGGGGAGTTGAGAAAGGAGAAAAGTGTGGTCAAAGCACGCAAACTTCTCCTTTGGCGAATGGACATCCACTTGAGCTCAGACCTATAACTCGACACATGGTCATATTTCCTAAGGTTGAATATGAACCGGATACCATACTATAGCAGAAGTATCGTGACGGTCAAAATGTTACTCGTACACTTTTTTCAGTACAGCTCTCATTCTCCGCAGGAGGAGACATCCTGGGCGTCGGGAGTCGATTGCCGACTCCCGGCCACCGTAGGCGCGGGCTTGCGGACGGCGAGCAATGGGCAGCTCGCCGTCCGGTAAGGACCAGGCCCGGGTCGAGGGCACGTCGTGTTCAGCATAATTGACGGGGTCCGATAGGGCCGATACCTGCCAGGGTCGCGGATTGTTCGAAAGAGTTACCGTGGCCCTGGCACACAGGCAACTGAAGGATCACGGGTGGGTTTTAGTCAGTAAGAGTCTGACACACCCTTCCGCTCCGCCCAGAGCGGGAGAGGTCATTTGATGATATCCCACGCAAAAAAAAAACTCTCATTCTCAAAGTGTGCAAAAGTATAACGTGCAATAAGAAACTTCGTTCCAAAAAACGCTCGCTTTTAATTCATTTCCATAACTGAGATAACCAAATATAATACCGGCACAGTACAGTACACACATAAAATAATTCTAAAACATTTAAACAAATTATAACGTAGATTAAACAGGCAAAACGCTTTACTTTAGGCAGTCTACATAATTAATTCCAACCGTTTTATAGAGATACAGGGGTTTTGGGCAAACAACTCTCCTTATCTCTTCGTACGATCAACTGCACATCACTGGCAACGCTTGCACTACCAAAATCACTGTTATTGCTACGACAGAAAGGCGCTGTCGATGTCAAATTGTAACAGTAATGGGCGGTTCACTGTACTTATGAGTAGACTCGAGTTGCCACCAATTACTCTACAGGCTTTGTCAAATAGAACATGTAGTAATTAGATATATCTGGAGTCTGTTGTGGTGTAAGACAGTTTAATTCTATTGGATTTGAAATAAGAAGGGACGAGATATTTAGAAAACATTGTATAACATTTTAACCGACTTCAAAAAGGGAGGTTCTATGTTCGTCTGTATGTATTTTATTTTCATCAATATTGTGGACTGATTTAGAAATATTTTATTTCATTTGGTAGAGGAAGCTCGCGCGGTGGTTAACCCATAAAATAATAATTTTAATAATATTTTTTTTATAATAATTAATTAATATCAATTTTACTAAGTTTGTTTTGATAGTTTTTGAGTTAGCTTTAATAATACGTATTTAATCTACTTTGTGTACGTTGATGATGGTATACAACGTTCTGTCACTTTTGTTAACTTATAAAGTAGTGGTATACGAATTTATATGGGTTTTTTTTGGTAGGTACGACACCTACAAAGCGATGTTTTTCAAAGAGTAACTGTGGAGTTTGTTGCCCGTTCTTCTCCATACGAAACTACCTTTTAGAAGGGGCAACTAGAATCAATTATTTTTTCTTATGACGTTCAATAATGCCTTTGGCCTATTTTAAATAAATTATTTGACACATTTCATATCATTCATCACCACCATATTTATTTTTTTATTTCTTTTTGTTTTCATTTTCTTTTTCTATTTTCTCATGGCGTACAGCTATAGTTCGTAATTATAAATCTATTTTGTTTTTACTTTTCTTTATTATTAGAGTTAAATTATCTTTTTTGTATGCACGTGTTTCTGTGACAAATAAACCTTTTTTTCTTGTTTTTCTTTCTTTTTATTTGACTATGACTTTGAATTTTAGTTTTAAAAGTTCTGTTTTTGTAAAGGATACTGGTCCAAAATATAGAGTTCCATGGTTTAATTCTGGTATCGTTGATTTATTTATTTTGACTGCAAACAAACATTTTTCTGGGTGAACAATGGCTAAAGATCCTTAAACGTGACTCTTAAACATACAATGTTCTAATTATCTATTTATATAAGTTTTTCAAGAACAGACGAAAATTCAAAAAAATTATAACCGCTGCTGCAGCCAGGATTAAATAAATATATTTTCTTTTTAAACTACACTTACTCATAAACTTAAACTATGGTACTATTTTATAAACTCCATACTACCGGAGAAATTATAAGAATTTCCAACCAAAACTACGCGAAAATTCGTACAGCTATTTGAGATTTCTCATGGGTGTCAACAATCTTTTTGTCTGCCAGTTGGACCCGACAAAGAGGTGATATCTTTTAGGAACAGACTCCATATAAAATTTTATTTGAAACCCCAGGACATTGGGTACACGCGTCATTCTCTAGTCGATGGACCAGACGGCAGTTCATCGCTTTTAAAAATAGAATAGGGATGAGAGAATGATACAAAAGTTACGTAGGTAGGTTGTTTTTTTAGAAATAAATTAGTTTTTTTTTTCATGAATATTTTTGGGTCCTGCTCTATTGTATGTATTAATAAATTATATGTGGTTTTGTAAGGTTTTGCTTATAAATGTTTGTGTGACTGTAACATCACAGAATATTATAGAATACATATTTTACGTACGAAATACGTATTTTTTTATTTTCATGTACACTCTGGGTTGACCGGGTGAGAATGATTTTAATCAAAACTCCAAAAAAATCTCACATGCCTCTCATATCAGATACAATAAATATAAGGTCATTTTTATACATTATGAGAGTCAAACTTCTGCGGGCAGAAATTCAGGTATGCAGTGACGCATATTTTCGCCCGACTCGTTCTTTTTTGTATTTGTGTGTTTTCCTCTGCGTCATGTTTACCGCAAATAAACGTATTTTCTTTCTTTTTTCTGTTCTTTCTTTACAATTA
The DNA here is from genome assembly GCA_917490735.1 of Dryobotodes eremita. Taxonomy (NCBI): domain Eukaryota; kingdom Metazoa; phylum Arthropoda; class Insecta; order Lepidoptera; family Noctuidae; genus Dryobotodes; species Dryobotodes eremita. Next base: position 18,242,470 of record OU823254.1, on the reverse strand, counting down.
ACAATTTCCGAAATCATTTACTTACATATACTGGGACACCATTTAACTCAAATGTTTACTATGACATTAAACGTACAAATTACAGAGAAAACTCTCGCAGTAAACATAACTTTAGCCACGGTAAGTATAACCTTACTAACTAACAGTAGCCATCCGACTACTCGTACAACTGCGATCCGCCCAACTTAGTGCTCACCTAACGAGATCTGGGTAACCTATACATTATTCCTAGGTAGTATTTGTGATGTGGTCGCGCCAGTATTGTGGTCAAGTTGAATAATATCTCGCTGTGACCTTCTGCATGTCAAACGTTGGGATTATGGCTAGCTAAACTGTGCTGAGTCTGACGTTTCGTTGCATTGTGGTTTACAAATCCTAACTTCCTAATCCTAACTATCCTAACTAATATCCTAACTATATAATATTATAAATGCGAAAGTAAGTTTGTTTGTTACCTTTTCACGTCTAATTCACTGAACCGATCATCCTGAAATTTTGCATGTACGTTGTCAGGGACACAGAAATGGACATAGAGTACATTTTATCCCGAAAAAAAGTACTGTTCCTGAGGAAAACAACAATAACGTTCTTATGATAATACATGGCGCCACGTGTCTTTCGAATCATGATTGAATTAGATTGAATTACTTAAGTAATACATTTTATGAGTCTTAGAGTGTCGATAGACCGGTTTTTCATCGTCCTAACTATAATTCCCTGACCAACCCGAATTGATTATCAAATTCTAAATTAACGCGAGCGAAGACGCGGGCAAAGGCTAGTTATTTATAAAGATCTGGGATATTTATATTTAGAGCTTTCTTATTCTTATTAATTATCTCTTACTAAATAAATAAACAATACTGATCTGCTAATGCACTCTCTATAACTTAGAATATTAATCGAATCGAGTTAGTATCCATTTGATCATTTAGTAGCACAGAATCAACGTCAATCAATCAATCATTTGAATCAGATACTACAAAAAGGTGTAAGGAACCATTCAATTCTTTCGGGAATCAAGCCCGCGACGTACACGGCACAACGCACTTTAATCATGCACCGATGTTGAATTTAAAATCATAGAATGTTTCAGTAATCATCGTTATCATTCGCCTACAGCAGTCCACTGCTGGATGGACATAGGCTTCTCCAATTGCACGCCATTCAAATCGATTTTCGGCAACTCTCATCCAGCTTCTACCAGCCACGCTGTGAAGATTGTCGTAACACCTAGCCTGAAGGTTGACTCAAACTCAAAGCCTTTATTTCAAATAAACCAATTACAGACACTTTTGAATTGTCAAGGGGTCGGTCAGTCAGAAAGATGAAGCTAGTTGCCCATTCCAAAGCGTAGTAGGTACCTATGGAGAAGAACGGGCAAGAAACTCCATGGACACTCTTTTAAATCGAAATATGGTTACAAAATATTGGTTACATCATTCATGTTGAAATTATGCATTTAAGAACGATGCAGAACGTTAAAAGCGTCCGTAATAAAGAAACAAACACAATTCAAATATTAAATTAATTTAAATAAGCCGTGGCAGCTAAGAGATAACCAGTCCCTAATGACGGCGCCCGTTCACGAACATGGCGTATGGATCAGCACCATTCAGCTCAACCATTTTGAAGGGAACTTAATGATCCAACACACACGCCACCACCAGCGAGACATTTGAGTGAGCATGACATACTCTCAGCTGCCAGGGCACTTTCAAGTCAATGAAACCTTGAAAAGGAAACCCGACCTTCCAGTTGCTGATTCGCGGTCTCCACTCAAGAACACGTTGACCCCAACACTCATCAGTTCTACGGCTAATTTGGCCGACCTATTGCCACGTGAGTTTGCTTATTCTGTGAGCTATGTCGACAACTTCAACTAAAGTAAAAACTACTTACAGTAATCACTGGATTGTAACTACAACCAATGATAATTTCAGAGTGATCAAACAGTTTCATAATCAAAGATTCAACATAATAGGACAATAGGTCTTCCAGTCCACGGATCAAATATATCCAGCCTATTCATCTGTATAACACAAAACAAAAAATCACAAAATAATAAATATACAGTGAATAAAATATGAATGAGCTCCGAGTAATCCTGTTAATACAATTAGCTTATGATATTATTATAGAGTTCATTCACCTCAACGGTAATCCTTTACCGAATAAATATAAACGCTATACAAGTGAATGTGACAATCTCACACATTTTTATTCTACCTACGTAATAGGTACTTTAATCCGATGTGGCGGTTTTAGGATGACATAATTCATCCATCCATATATCCATTTATTTTTAATACATAAATGCGAATGTAACTCTATCTGTCTGTTAACTTTTTACGCCAGGACGGATTTTGATAAATTATGCACAAGGATTTACCATGACCTGGGTTAGGATACTTTTTATCTCGGTAATATGTTCCCGTGGGATATGAGCTCCTTAAGTCCTGACTTCCTGAGTCAAGCTGCACGATTACTGACAAATGCGTGCATTGACTGGACAGGTCCACTCAATCTGTGTGGTTCTTTCCTCAAGAGACCATTTCAGACACAAATCTACATGGTCTTCACATGATCTGACCGAGATTATGTCCGGACTTTAAAAGAGACTGTGACCTTTGAGTTTGTTTCGGCCTTTCTTCTCAGAGTAGTCAGATAGGAAACGCCGACCTCATCTAGTTTTTAAAATATGATTGACGTGTTAAAGTGTTTGTTCAAACCTATTTACAGAAATAAAATCATTTATCATGCCCTGGGTTTAGAATAGTTTTTATCTCGGTAATACGTTCCCGTGGGATAATTTTCTCCTCGCGGGCGTAGCCGAAACAAAAGCTAAGGACATACATACTTAAGGACACTTGTATGAGAGTTATAGACATAGAAGCAGACTGGATAATAGAAACCCGTCTTACTGAAAGTGTTGACTGCGGTATTGTTGTGTCCATTATTGTGATTTTTTAACAACAAAGTTGTGTCTATGTGTGTAAAGAGGAGAAAAGAGCATTGATTACTACGCCTTTTTGCTGATTGAGTGTTGGCAATTTCTTACAATGTTTATCGTATTTTTTATTTAACTCCACAAAATGTTATGAAAGAAAGAAAGAAGACAGAAAAATATTTTATTTGGGACACGCACAGGAAATACAAATAGTAAAAATAAAAAAGAAGCATTTCAAACTAAAAAAAAAATACTTTAGAGACAAAATAAACAAGTAAAAATAAAAGACCTGTGCAAGGCCAAAAAGGTTCCTATCACAGCATAATGCTGCGATATTTAAAAAAAAATATCGTGGTGCTGGTATTCTGATCCCACCACGGTCATATATAAATCCCACGAAAGGATTGAAAAAAGAATAATAAAGAAAGAAAGAAAGAAGAATGTTTTATTTGGGACACGCACAGGAAATACAAAGAGTACAAATAAAAAAAATAATAAAAAAGGAGCATTTAAAACTAACAAAATTAACAATAAAAACAACAATAAGAAAATAAAGCAAAAAATAATAGTTTAGACAAAAAAAAACAAAAATAAATTAATAAAAACCATGATTATGAGTATGCTTAGTTCATCATTCTTCTGCCCTTATCCCAAATTATTAGGGGTATTTTACTTCTATACTTCTCTATTAGTCGTCATCTCGTTAGTCACTCCCTTTCTAGCCATATCATCTTTCACACAGTCCATTAATCGTTTCTTTGGTCTTCTCCTTCTCTTATAGCCATCCAAATTCATATTCAAAAGTTTCCTGATGACATTTTGTTCATTCCCGCTTCACATGCCCAGACCAAGACAGCCGATTTCCACGCAAATGCCTTCCATATGCTTAGTTCTAAGCATAAGCTATAGCTATAGTTTGCTTTTCTATACTGAGTTGATTGGATGACACTGTGATGTAGTACGAGTATATGTTAATTTTTATGTTCTAATTTGTAATCCTTTGAATAATGCATAAATTTGTAATTATTTGATGTTTACCTATTTATATTTGTACGCCGTTGAGGTAAAACATGACTGTGATAAATTTAAAATGTAACATCTTGCATGACATGTTATTGTGTGTATACTCATGTTTTGGACAAATAAATTATCTTATCTTATCTTAGTTCTAACCCGTAACTTTAAGTACAGGAAATGTACACCCCCGGGCAAATTATTATCATAGCTATTTTGAAAACAATCTTTACTAAAATATTTTTTATCTTATATACTACGGTTAAAGTTAAAATATCACGAACCTGGTACACTGCAGTATCCATTAGCGATAAGAGTGAAGTGTATGATAGCTTTTTGATGGCTCAAGGCGTAAAACATAACGTTTTTAGATTCTACGTGTATCGTAAAAAAGTTATGATATGTTGTATGTGATACTTAACTTATGGCAATATAACATTAGGGGGAAATATTAGTTAAGTATGTCAAATGAAGCTTGAGCTGGAATTTTCTGGGTCTTTCAAATTAGGAACCGTCAGAGAATTTTTAGAACAACATGAATGTAGCATAATTAGCATGTAACTTTCCCACTGCTGGGACACAGGCCTCCTCTCTGTGAGCGGGAATGGGCCGTAATCCACCACGTGGGCCCAGTTTGGGTTGGTAGATGTCACATGACGAAACTGGTTGGTTTGTTGGATGTTGGTGAAACTGATTTTTCTACATCCGTAAGAAGTCCTCGTAACATTGGGTACAGTTGAAAACCAGCGTCAGGCACTAGTTGTCTGGCATTTATACTGAATTGGGTCTATTTGGCGCAGTCGTGAGGCACAAAATACCGTTATTAAGTTTTATTTTCTATTTTTTGTTTTTGTGTGAATATTGTGCGCCATATCCTGGGTCAAACAAATTTATTTTCTTTCTTTCTTACATTTCTTCGAATTTTTGATTCTAGGATATGCTGGTTTCCTCATGATGTTTTCTTTCGCCGTTTTGAGAGCAGTGGTGTTGAAATTATTTACACAAAGTACTTGCTTGGGTTCAAACCCACGACCTACAATTCGTAAGTCGGGGCCGTGACATGAATGTATGTAATGTATAAATGCGAAATATGGCGAACTTTATAACAGATTGGAGTAACAAGAGTTGAGTGTAAAATAGTGTAACTGTCATTTCTTCATTTCCACCTATTAATTGGCACTTCTGGAAAGTTTTCAGTACGAATTTGGATGGCTATAGAGAAGGAGAAGACCAGAAATACGATGAATGGACTGTATGAAATATGATTTGGCAAAAAAGGGCTGACTAACGAAATTACGACTAATAGAAGTATGGACGAAAGGGACCCGTAGCGCTGATCTCAAATACGCTGCGCTGCGGTACTTACTCGTATTCTTTTTTCTGAGATAGAAGCCTTTTTGGCCTCGCACAGGTCTTTGGTTTTTATTGTTAATTTTGTTAGAAGTAAATACTCCTTTTTTATTTTATTTTTACACTTTGTATTTCCTGTGTGTGTCCCAAATAAAATACTTTTCTTTCTTTCTTTGAAATAAATTAGGGTTCTTATCCCAATTTATTTGTTTTTATTTTTTTCAGGAGAATGATTATGATTGGCACTTCTGGTAATTGGCAATATCAAATTTTAGGGGAGGATTTTACTGATTGCTTCAATTAACTCGAAACTTTTTAAAAACAGTCTTAGTGAAAAATAATGGAAACGTAACTACAGATTTTTCCGAATCAACCCTCTGTTGGGTAATACAGTTTAGGATATGACAGATCTCATTCCTTCGGTTTTTCCTTAACTTAGCAAAAACACTTATCTCGGTAAATAATAAAGATCGTAATGATTCATTTTATTTTGATTTTAAACTTCCTTTTAAAGGGAGAGGTGTTGAAGTTCCATGGAAAGTACGAAATTTATGCGGATGAAGTCGTGGGCGAAGAGCTAGCACTTAGATAAAAGTTATCTATGGCAATAAGTTAGAGCATAAAATAACATAGGTTTAAGAAATTGATTTAACTACCTAGTCATAAAGAACAGAGATCACTTAAATGAATTAATATTGTCGCGATTCCTATAATTTTTTTTAAATTATTATTTTAATACCGAATTATACACTGTGGCAGCACTATCAAAGTACATAATATTAATATTGTAACAACTCTTTAAATCTATTTTCATTATGGCAACTGATTGTATTATTCTACTTTGGCAACACTTTGAAATAACGGTTATGATTTTATCGTTATTTCTGGGTGAGGCAAAAGTCATTTTAAAATATGGTAAAATGTAGTGAAAGAAAGAAGAAAGAAAAATAGGTTTAATTGTCACAGAAACACGTGCATACAAAAAATATAATTAGCTCTGGTAATAATGTCAAATAAAAACAAACAAAATAGATCTATAATCACGAGCACAAAACAGAAATAGTCAACAGCTGCACGTCATGACTGTGACAAGAAGGCTTCCACTCAGCATGATGCTGTGCTATGGGGGACCCACAGCACAGAGCTGATTTTCAGAGGTTACCCAAAAAGGACGCAGAGGATGCAGGGTGCAGAGCTGGTCGGTGTTAGATTGTGAAAGAGTACAGTTTTGCGATTAAAAAGTATTAGCAAGAAAATAGTGTAAGAATGTGAGTGTGTGTGAGTGTTTATTTAATAATATACCCTTATATTAGGCAGACTTACCTACTCAAACGAAAATCGTCAGCAAGAAATCTATTTCCAGATCTTAGACGTCTTATAAGGTATTAGCTGTTGCCCGCGACTTCGTCTGCGATCCAGGATGAAAAGTAAACTATGTCCATACTTAGGTCATGTTCTATCTGTTTGCCAAATTTCATCCAAATCCGTTCAGCCAAAGTCATTTCAAATAGGCACATAAAAAGCACTTTTGAACATCAAAATTTACTAGAAAATAGAATTGATTCTAATTGCCCCTTCTAAAGGGTAGTTTCGTATGGAGAAGAATCGCCAAAAATCTCCACCTTTACTCTTTTAAAATTTTGCTGTTTTGGCGTGAAAGCGTAACAAACAAACTTACTTTCCCATTGATAATATTAGTTAGGATTATCCCAATTTTTCCTCACGCCTCTCACATTTTCATCTAATCCTATTTCAGCATGAGGGTGTAGAATAACAAAAATATCCTTCGCTTAATACGATAAGCCAGCTACTATATCATATTATATCTGCCCTTAACGCGAGACTCAAAAGCACCGACTATTTGTCTCGCCAATCCTGAAGAATGACGTCATAATATTAAAGACGAACATTCACTAGGCGACAAAAGATGCGATATTAGGCAACGTGTTACCTGAAAAGTCTAAATTCTGTTACCATAATGAAGATCTATTTACACGGGGATATCAGAGATCTCAGAGCTATGAGACGTTAGCGAAAGCACAGAATTAAAAATGAATACGTTAAAAACTAAAGTAGCAACGAACAATACTCAAAAGCAAAACCAAAAAACTTTTGAATATGTGGATATCTACCGATATCTAGGTAAGCAAATGTCCTTCAAAAAGTCGAGACATACATATTTGGTCGATAAGAGAATATATATAACTTGGAAGAAATTTTGGAGTCAAAAAGAAATATTAAATTCAAAACTCCCCATGCACTTAAAGAAAAAGGTCATGGTCTCCTGATTACTACCCTACAATTGTCATACTTGGATATATAACAAAGCGACGAAGAACAAAATACAATCGAGCCAAAGAGCAATGGAAAGGAGCATCCTTAACATCCGATTAAACGACAAACAAAGAAATGAAGTCATACGTAAGAGAACCAATGCTCTAGCTCGAACATATCCAACGTCTGAAGTAGAAATGGGCAGGCCGTATAGCACTCCTACCAGTCATAAGATGGACCCATAGAACCACAACATGGTCGGGACCAACAGGAAGACCCAGAGGACGGCCACCGGAACGCTGGGTAGATGAAATCAGCTGGGTAGGTCAAAGCCAAAAATATCGAAAACTGGAGAAAATTGGAGGAGGTCTGTACACGCAAAGGGGCCATAGCCTAGTTGAAAGGGTGCACATTGTTTTTAAAGAATATTAATAATATATTAGAATTAAAAGAATAATTAGAATATTTGTGTAATTTTTTAGTATTCCACTTGTGCAAAAATATTTTTTTTTTGGTTATGGAAATAAAGGATGAATGATGATGATGATTTTTGGGATGGTTATATTATTACTAAAGCTAACTTAAAAACTACCCAAGCAAAATTAATATCATAATATATGTGACCACCTCGGAAAAATAATCTTTCGAATAAAAAAATATCATTGGAATCGGCGTATAATTGGCGAAGACGTCGCTGAACATACTGAAAGAAATACATACAGACGAACATAGAACCTTCTTCTTTTTTGAAGTCGGGTAAGAAGTGTTTACACTGGCCAAATTTACTCTATCCCTTCTCCTACTATAGTTAGTAGAACTAAAGTTTAACTTCCTTTTAGTTCAGTCGTCGGTAGCGACGAATGTATCAGCAGAACTTAACTTTCAAACTTGTTGGAACTTCCCGAACTCATGCATTAAGAGATCTCAAGAGTTGTAATGTTATTTGACAAACCTTTTTCGATCATAGTTTTTATTTGATTCGAACTTCTTACCTCATATGAATAGCTCATCATCATGAATCATTTTAGCCGAAAGAAGTCCACTGCTGGGTCTATATCCAGCAGTGCACTTCTTTCAGCCGGACCGGTCGATGTGGCGACGCTTGGAGGAGCCTATGCTCCTTCAAATCGCCACATCGACCGGTCCTGTTCTTGTCACACTCAGCGGATTCCCACGACCTTTACTAGCACCAGAATTGCATAAAATACTTTCAATCACAATCCGAGGGTATTGAAGGAAATTCCTAATCCATTGCTTCATAGTTTTCAGTAGTTGGTCCGCTCAACGATGTAAATAACGTAATGAACGTTGCTGAACTGTCAAAATGAAAGGCATTACGATGAATTGGCATTTGATGTGTGTTACGCAATTACCCCGCAGGTCATCGGTCCACCTTGAAGATAGCCCATGCCGTGGTCTTAACATGCTATCCAGTCAGCAAAGTGATATGTATAAGCCGGAAATATATTAAATCAATCGTTTGACTTTGACAAATCGGGACGCTAGCGTCACCAGGCGGCGCTCGACTGAGTCTACAACATAACGCTCGACCGGAGTTAATGCAGAGTTGGTCGGTGGCGGTCAAGCAGTGAACACGTTAACTGTCGCGCGTTCCGTATAGTTGTGTCATGTACCTACAGTGTGCGAATTGCTAGTGTGATTAGTTTGATCGTAAATTATAATTTAGTTTGAACTGCAAACGGTTTTTCTATTGCGCAATAACCAACACGACGCCCACAGTAGTTAAAATACGGCTGATGATAACGAAAGAGACGTACTTTCTCCGTAATATAGAATACCCAGAGAGCGCCAGATATGTTATATTAAAGTCTCACCACGTGTGAAGACAATTTTAATTGTCCCATAATATGTATATACAGGATGTCCAAGAACCTGGCGTCCAACTGGATTCCCACGATGCCCCAAGTTCTAACAGTACTCAGAAAAATATTTTAAAAAATCCACCCCATGTACTTACAGAATTATACTGATTTCAAAAAAAAAGGGGAAATAAGCACCCTGTGACATACTTTTGAATGCTGTGACTGCTAATGCTGATAATTTCGATATTTCTTGGAGGTTTTGTAATCTAGGGTATTGCTGTGTCTAAATAGAATGTAAAAATAATGTACTTATTGTACCATTTTAAAATAAAATATTATTTTAACTAAAGGTGATATGGAAAACTATTGAATTTCGCAACTTTGACCGACTGTAGTGTAAAAAAAATGTACCAAAATAGTATGGCAAGTGACGTCAAATTTTGACGCGTTTATTCCTCTTTTTAAAAAGGTATAATACTTACACATTAATTTGAAAAAAAAAATTTTGATAATATTTTTACTCAACAACCCAATTTTTACGAAGTGCCTACCTACTAACGGTAACTGTCGGACCCTTTCTTATCTTAGAAACTGTTATGTTACTACTATTATTTACTTCGGTTCCAAGAGTGAGCAAGAAGGAAATACACACAGGTAGATGGGTTCCCAGTAGAATAAAAGCAAAGAATGTTAGTTTAAAGATATTTTATTACAATAAATGTTCAAAATGTTGACCACCCGCGGCAATACAAGCTCTCACTCTCCTTAAAAAGGACCGCTTTATGTTTCGCGAGTAACTTTTTTGACGTATCACCTGCACTGCTTGTGTTATCTTCTCACGAAGGTCAGCGATGTCATTAATGGGCTTCGCATAAACGAGCTCCTTCATAGTTCCCCAGAAAAAAAAATCCAGCGGATTTAAGTCAGGTGAGCGGGCTGGCCACGGGATTGTTCCTGATCGCCCAATCCACCTGTTCGGGTATTGCTCGTCCAAAAACTCTCTAACGGATACGCGAAAATGTGCTGGACAGCCGTCGTGTTGGAACCACATATCTGGTGGGGTCTCTTCTAGTAAGTTTGGCAAATCATTTAGAAGAAAATTTAAATATGATTCGCCAGTCAAATTCTCGGGCATCTCAAATGGACCAATAATATTCCCACAGAGAATACCGGTCCACATGTTCACTTTGAACCGGTACTGGGATCTATCTTCTCGCATCAAGTGCGGATTTTCCACATGCCACTCGTGCAAGTTGTGTAGGTTCATGTAGCCATCCTTCTTAAATGTTGATTCATCTGACCACAAAATTTTGTCGATAAAGTTTTCGTCTTCTCGATGTTTTTGCAGGATTGTTTCACAAAACGCGACTCGGCTCGGATAGTCTCGAGGTAAAAGACTTTGCACTCGCTGTACGTGGTACGGATGATATTCTTCTTTTTGGAGAATACTGTGTGCTGTGCTCTTCGGTATCCCCGTATCAGCTTCTATTCCTCGCACAGAGATGCTTGGATTTGCCGACACCGCCTCTAAAACTTCATCGCGTATGAAGTCATTTACGGGTCGTCCTTCACCAGCTACTTGATTGGGGAACCGCCCGTCACATAGTGATCTGTGCACATTAATGAAAACTCGATGGTCGGGATATCGCGTAGCCCTCGGATACCTTTCTCTGTAAAGTCTCGCTGCAGCTCGTCCATTACCTCTACATTCTCCATAAATGTAGTGCATATTTGCGTATTCTTGCGGAGTGTAGGTCGCCATGGTAGCACACACAAAACACAAACTGTCCAAACACAGGCAAAGGTCGTCGTAAAGAGTTCGTTTCAAAGTCCAGAGCACAAAGAGTAATCGAGTCCAATAAACAAAGCTTTAAATCGTAGTACGTGATCAATGGTAACAATAAGAGAGAGGTGCGTAGTAACGGCAGGAGGCAGTGACGCGTACTGACCGTACTGTTATCCTAAATAGCACGATCCCAGATAGCGTCACTATCTATCTCACTCGCACCTCTAACCTTTTTCTCCCTCACTCTTACCTGAATAATGGGGTACCATAAAGAAGAACCAGCAAATCGCAAAGATAGTTTCTGTCTTGCTCCCTCCTGTTGTAATAACGAATCACTATGGTGAGATGCATGCACATACCGTCCCTTACGGTCTAACCTGTTTTTTGAGAGGCCTGTTGTTATTTTTATGAGCATACAATAGTAATTCTTTAGAGAGTAGATTCAATTCGTCGTAAATTTTTCTTTCTAAGAATTCTGTAAGACATCGTAAAAATTGGGTTGTTGAGTAAAAATATTATCAAAAATTTTTTTTTTCAAATTAATGTGTAAGTATTATACCTTTTTAAAAAGAGGAATAAACGCGTCAAAATTTGACGTCACTTGCCATACTATTTTGGTACATTTTTTTTACACTACAGTCGGTCAAAGTTGCGAAATTCAATAGTTTTCCATATCACCTTTAGTTAAAATAATATTTTATTTTAAAATGGTACAATAAGTACATTATTTTTACATTCTATTTAGACACAGCAATACCCTAGATTACAAAACCTCCAAGAAATATCGAAATTATCAGCATTAGCAGTCACAGCATTCAAAAGTATGTCACAGGGTGCTCATTTCCCCTTTTTTTTTGAAATCAGTATAATTCTGTAAGTACATGGGGTGGATTTTTTAAAATATTTTTCTGAGTACTGTTAGAACTTGGGGCATCGTGGGAATCCAGTTGGACGCCAGGTTCTTGGACATCCTGTATAAACAGACCACCTTTTGGGGAAATATACCTAGTAAACACGACAGATTCAAATCATAGTTAAATGGAAAGAAAATGAGATAGAAATGAATAGAAATAGAAAATGGGCAACAGTTTCTTCTTCATCATCTGCTTAGCCTTACCTAACTATGTTGGAGTCAGCTTCCAGGCTAGCCGGATGCAGCTGAATAACTGTATTTTACATGGAGCGACTGCCTATCTGACGATACCCCTTGGTATCTTGATGTCAACAAAAATCTGCGATCACCAGTCTGTGTACAGGTCGGTTTGAAGTCTTAGAACAAACGAACTTGTAGCGGCATCTACAACGCCACATTCGAGCTACGCGTCACAGTTACGTCACGCAAAATCCTGCATCGCGCAAGCAGAGTTTACCGCGCAACTAGCATATATACAACGTCCCGACATCAAATGTCAGGCAGTTGTCCACCAGACACTACAACCGTCTGGTCGGAAGATCCTCATTTTCTATGGAGGTATGAGTGAACTTTACACCCTGTTCCTCACACCTCTATAAACGAATATGTGTATCTGCTCGTTTATTTGTGCTTGTATCCTCACTCTACCAAAGTATTTTTCTGTAAATAGTGTCAGAGCATTATTCCGTCGTTCAATCTATCGTTAAATAAAATCTCAAGAATATCAAGAAAATAATACTTTTAATTTTATTTTATTCATTAGGGAAAACAAACAGTGACACATTACATTAAAAGAATGTTAACTTGGTTATCCACTGGTTCTTTGTCCGTTTGGTTTAAAGGCTCCTTCAAACAGGCGCGACATAAAGGCACCGCCTGTTGCGTGACGGGCGGTGCCTTTTTGTCGCGTGTCGCGTCTATTTGAAGGACCACGCGTGTTGATTTTAGCAATACCTACCTCACAAAGCTTACGCTGAGCATTGGATATGTTTTAAACCTAGAAATCTAAGATTTTTCTTATAAACACAATACGTAAACATGAATTTTCACAAAATAATATCTATGTACATAAATTTAGTAAACAAGACTATCAGCTTAGAAATGTTCTTAAAATCAAATTCCCTGAAGGTTATCTTCAAATACATAATTCGGTTTTCTTCGTAAAATTAATTTCCATACTTAAGCTCCCGCTGACATCCTTCGTCTCTTTCACACTCGTACAACACAGCTAACGAGTGACAGAGATGTAACGATATCTGGTGACTAGGCAGTATAAAGTTGTCAAGTCATAGGGATAATTAGTTTGTTTGATAACGTAATAAGAGGCGTTAATGTTAGGGCACGTACAGTCATCAAAAGAGATAAGTAACCAGAATTGTCGGATATAGTTGAAGTTTAGTAAGAAACCGATGCATGTTTTCGAATAAAATTTAATTTAATTAATAGAAAACACACAGATCATTCATTAAATTAAATTTCATTCGAAAAAATCCATCGGTTTCTTACTAAACTTCAACTATATCCGACGACCCTCGTTTCTTATCTCTTTTGGTAACGTACACATAAGTACAGCAGGCTTTTTGGCTTGAATATATTACAAGGACTATGATAATAACAACTGTCTCATTGGTCCAGTGATCGCAAGCGCTACTGCTGAGCATGAGGTCGTGGGTTCGATTCCCGGGTCGAGCAAAATGTGATTGGGTTTTTCTATCTGACATTTCTCAGATTTGTGGCAATAGCCTCGCGCCCTATTACATGGGTGTTAAACATAACTGCTAAAATGTGGGTGTACTTTATAGGTACACCTCTGCCCAACCCCTTGAGGAAGATGAATCTTTGAAGAAGACAGGCGTAATGTTATGTTAAAATTGTTTTTGTCGCCTACTTTCAAATATTTCCAAGGAAAAAGTAGATTTATTTGTATTCTTCGTCGTAATATTCTGCCTGACTATTTATTTCATCTTTTTGATACAAACAGGACAGTATATTATTTATTGTATTAGCAGTCTATCTCACTAGCACAATAATCCGTTTAACCTTCCGCACCTACTTACGATATTTTTGCCCAGGAAAAATATCAGCAGATCAAATAGGTACAATATTGGTTGCCATGGAAACCGTATCGTTATCGATATGGGAAAACCAGCTGGTACGTTTTGCTTTTATTATTTGGCAAATGTAGAAATGATACGACTTATTGAATGACGACGATAGATGTCGGAGGATTACAGGCTGTTTCATATTTAATTATTCACTAGCTGTTGCCCGCGACTTCGTCTGCGATCCGGGATAAAAAGTAGCCTTTGTCCTTACCAAGGTCATGGTCTATCTGTGTGCTAAATTTCATCCAAATCCGTTCAGCCGTTTTAGCGTGAAAGCGTAACAAACAAACATATAAACAAACTTACTTTCGCATTTATAATATTACTAGCTTTTGCCCGCGGCTTCGCTCGCGTTAATTAAGACTTTGACTATCAATTCGGATTATAATTCAATCATGATTCGAAAGACACGTAGCTCCATCTATTATCATAAGGACGTTATTGTTGTTTTCCTCGGGAACAGTACTTTTTTGCGGGATGAAAGGTACCCTATGTCCGTTTCTGTACCCCTGACAACGTATGTGCAAAATTTCAGGATGATCGGTTCAGTGGTTTAGACGTGAAAAGGTAGCAAACAAACAAACAAACTTACTTTCGCATTTATAATATTAGTTAGGAAGTTAGGAAGTTAGGATTAGGAGAGGAAGTTAGGATTAATTAGGATTTGCTCTTTTCGTTATATGTGTAATGAGCATCACACATTTAACACATATTAATTGTCGGTTTTGGAACATGAACCCTGTCAGGGCACTGCAAAACACAATGTTTGTTTGTTGTTGAGTTAGTGAACATTAAAATATGTGCCTTCCACAAATGATCTCATATATTTGCAGTCATCTTAACGGCAGATATTAATAGATGAATTATGAAATCAGATATTATTGCCGACCTATCCATAGTAATATATTTATGCTCGTAACTGTACCTACTATTAACATACTCCCATCAGTTTTGAAAAGGCTACGAAAAACATGGTGGATATTTACCTACTACACTTCAAAGCTTAATCAGCCCATTTGTAAGATAAAACTCTGTAGAATATTGCTAGGTTTATAATTATATAATTAACACGCTCTTTGCTAACAAACTTTTTCATGTTTCAAGTTTTTTCCTGTTCGAGAAAGTAATTAGGACGCTTAATTATTAACTGGAGTTTATTAAAGTTATTCCTTAAACTCGAAAATATTTTCCAACTTAGTTACATCCACGGAACAGTCGAATTAGGTAACTTCTTATAGCAATGCACGGTTGAGAGGCTAATGGCTAAATAATAAGAGTCACACGGGTCCATCTTCAAGGTGAAGCAACGCTTGTCAAGGTCGGTCCGTGGATGGGTGACCAGCAATTACATACCAAGACCCCTCTGTGCCTCAGAAAGCACGATAATCTGTTGGTCCCGGTGTTGGTCACGGCTGTCATTTGTAGATTTTTGACAGTCTTTACTCTGGTTTGGTTACTCCGGCTGGTTTTCAGAATTTCGGGTTTCTGACAGCGTGTTACTCCGTGTTTGTACTTACTAACCACAAGTAAAGCGCGCGTCGCTTCGTGGGATAAAAATACTATAGGTAACTCACAATTCTATTTTATTTTGAGTTCTATAATGACATACCGTAATTCAATTTAATTACTTTCATTAACTTGATATAAATGAGTGTTCTTATTTTTTCTACCTACTAATACCATGTGAATTAAACATGACTGTATGTTTGTTATTGTATTTTTCAGCCGATAGACGTCCACTGTTGGACATAGGCCTCCCCCAAGGCCCACCACTTCGCCCGGTTCTGTGCTTCCCGCATCCAGCGAATTCCTGCGGCCTTCACAAGGTAGTAGGACTTCACGGTAACATCTAATTGTTACACATTATAGTGTCTCTGTTTTTTTTTAATGTTCTAAAACTACTTAATACCTACTCCATGCTTGGTTTTTATAAGTTTTGACTTGATTTATGTTAATGTTCACTAACTCAGCAACAAATAAACATTGTGTATTGCAGTGCCATAACAGGATTCATGTTCCAAAACCGACAATTAATCTATGTAAAATGTGTGATGACATCTCACATTTTACGAAAAGAGCAAATTCTAACTTAATATTATAAATGCGAAAGTAAATTTATTTGTTTGTTTGTTTGTTACGCTTACGCGCTAAAATGGCTGAATGCATTTGGATGAAATTTGGCACAAAGATAGACCATGACCTGAGTAAGGACATAGGCAACTTTTTATCCTAGATCGCAGACGAAGTCGCGAGCAAAAGCTAGTAAATGTATATATATAAAATTCAAAGTCCTAACTGATACATCAACGCATAAACCGCTGGTCCTAGAAACATGAAATTTGGAGGATGTGTTCTTTATGAGAAATAAATATCTACTAAGAAAGGGTTTTTCGAAATTCTACCTAAATAATACCTAAATTGAATTTTCTATGAAACTTTTTATTCTGTCTGGATTGACTCGAAAATTTGTACAGATACTTTTCAATTAAAATTATGAAAAGAGTATATCCCAGTTTTTCCAAAATCATCCCCCACCAGACTCAAATAGGATTTTTATGAGGTAGAGGTGTATCTGTAATATGTGACATCCCGATTTTCGCGTTGGCTCGTGATATGTAACATTGATAATTTCAGTATACTATGTCTCCTTCTAGGGTCGCGGGTTTGTCCGAAAGGGTTACCGTGGCCCTGGCACACAGGCAAATGGAGGAACACGGGTGGTTTTTAGTCAGTAAAAGTCTGACACGCCCTCCCGCTCCGCGCAAAGCGAGAGAAGTTATTTGATGATTTCGTACCCAAAAAAAAAAATATATACATCTATAAACAGATTATATATACGTCTATAAACAGATTTAATAAATTATTGTCGTCACCGGTATCCAATCTCACCCAAGATATCAAGATGTATCAAATATGAAACTGATGTTATGATGAACTAATATTTCCATTTATAAGTAAGTAGCGGTCACAAGCGCTACTGCTGAGCATGAGGTCCTGGGTTCGATTCCCAGGTCGGGCAAAGTATTATTGGGTTTTTCCAACAGGAATTTCTCAGTATCAGCCTGGAGTCTAGAAATGTGTCCGGTTGATGGCAATAGGCTCGCCCCCTATAACATGGGTTTTAAAACATAACTGGCGAAATGTGGGTGTAATACAGATACACCTCTGCCCAACCCTTCGAGGAAACAAGGCGTGATGTGATGTTATGTTATAAGTAAGTACATGTGAGGCGCTCGTGGCTTGGTAATATTAACAACTGCACGGGTCGATCCATCAGGTTAAGTTACACGTTGCCAGGGTTGGTGACCATCTTTACATACCTAGACTCTTCCGTGCCTTGGAAAGTAATTTAAACCGTTGGTCCCGGCTGTCATTCGTGGATCTTTGAGAGTCTTTACGGGTCAATAGAAGCCCAAAAGTCGGACAACTAGTATTACCAAGGGGTATCGTATTACCCAGTTACTGGGTTGTACGGGTCAGATAGGCCGTCACTCCATGTACAATACTGGTATTCAGCTGCATCCGGTTAGACTGGAAGCCGACCCCAACATAGTTGGAAAAAGGCGAGGTAGATTGATTGGAAATGAAAATTCAAAATGCTTATGGTAAGAAATAAAAAATTACGTGTTTCAGCGTTTGGTAAAATAAGGGACGATTTTAAAATACACACAATTATTTTTTTTAAAAAACACCACTTTTTTAAGATTTGTGGATTGATCTACAACGCTACTTGCGAACTACGTATTAAAGACCTGACGTCACACAAATCCTGCATCGCGGAAGCAGTGTTTACCGCGCAATCAACATAATATAAGAGTTCCGGACATCAATCGTCGCGTCGGGCAGTTGCCCACCAGACACAACACCCGTCTGGTCGAAGGGTCCTCCCTTTGCTATGGAGGATGAGTGAACTTTACACCCTGTTCTTCATGCTTCTAAAAATTTAAGGAATTGGAATTTAGTCTGAGTCCGTATCTTGTGGTAATATTTAAGTAGCGTTTATTATCTGCCTGTCTGTCTGTTACTTTTTCACGCTTTAACGGCTGGATTTGGATGATAGATAGGTTACGGATAGGCCATGACCTGGGTTAGGACATAGGAAACTTTTTGTCCCAGTAGCTCATCCCCGTGGGGTAATTTACGACCTCCGCGCGGGCGAAGCCGCGTGCAGAAGCTAGTAAATAAATATGACACAGCCTTTTCTCCTCAGTCATCTATCGTCGTCATTCAATAACTCGTATCATTTCTACATTTGCCAAATAATAAAAGCAAAACGTACCAGCTGGTTTTCCTATATCGATAACGATACGGTTTCCATGGCAACCAATATTGTACCTATTTGATCTCCTGATATTTTTCCTGGGCAAAAATATCGTAAGTAGGTGTGGAAGGATAAACGGATTATTGTGCTAGTGAGATAGACTGCCAATACAATAAATAATATACCTACTGTCTATCTTATTACTAAGGCCTATAGGTAAGGTATATAGTAAGGCCGAATATTACGACGAAAAATTGATATAAATCTACTATTTCCTTAGAAATATTTTAGAGTTTTTAGACAATTTTGACATAAAATCACGCCTATATTCTCCAATGGGTTGTGTAGAGGTGTACCTTGTTGGGAATCGACTCCAACACCTTACGGCGGTCTGCATGAGCAGGCGGCGTGATGAACGCGTCACCGGCAAGCTGAGGCGCGGCGGCTGCGACACGGCTCGGCCCGATGACCACTCGCTTCCTCGGACTCCACCGCGACGGACGATACATACCTCTTACTTAATTTATTAATTGTTTGTCCGGGAAAGTTAAATATAACAAGGACGGCATTAAACCATTGCCTAAAATACAGTCCACTCTTTCATTGCTCCCCACGCTAACAACCTATTAAGTACACCATTTAACCAGTTATGTTTAACTCCTATGTAATAGGGGGCGAGCCTATTGCCATCAATCGGGCACAAATCCTGACTTCGGACTGCTGCTAAGAAATGCTAGATGGAAAAACACAATAACACTTTGCCTGACCTGGGAATCGAACCCAGGACCTCAGGCTCTCCTGTAGCCCTTGCGACCACTAGACCATCGAGGTAAACAAAAATAATGTTTTTTTCCAAATAAGATACAGGATAGACAGGATCTGCACCCTAATTGCGTACCACACTATCAATCACAATCTGAATAATTTTGAAGCCTATTGCTAATCCATTGCTTCTTATGTTCGAGAAATTTGTCAGCTCAATAACGTAAATAACGTAATGAATGTTGTTGAACTGTCAAAATGAAAGCCATTCCTACTGTTAGTGTGTTACGTAATAACCCCGCTGTACCTAGCCGTTCATGATAAGTTTCACCAACCAGTACTGTAATAATAATTATGTCAAATCTAAAAAGCTAAATTGTAACGGCTTTTCTAACAGGTTTGATAGTTATTTTAAATAAGTAATGCCATTCAGACTTCCCGTCCGTATTAAGGTTCCTTCAAACAGGCGCGACACGCGACGCGAATCGCACGCGACACAAATGCACCGCGTGTAGCGTGACGAGCGGTGCCTTCGAGTTGAAGGAGCCTTTACTTTAACTGCGACAACTATTTTAAATATTCCCAACTTTGCCAACGAATTGAAACACCTGAACCGATAAAGTTGTCGAATATAAAGTACTTACTGAACTCACAGAGCTGTAACCAGCACGTATGAATTAGTAGGTCATTATTAACTCGTGTGACTTCGTATGTGTTCGTGTGAGTTCGGAACGTCATAATGACATGTTAGAAACGAACTTGGAACTTGGGCCGAACTTGAATTGTAATTATGTATCAGAAAGGTGTTGCCTTATTTCAGGGTGTGGTGCAGACCAGCAAACTGAGCAACATTTCCATGGGATCATCGCGAAAAAAAATTATCAAAATTTTCATACAAAAGTTGGTTCTATGAAGAAAGCCAAACTAGATCGCGCTTTTAAATTCGGACAAAGCATAAATAATGTTTTTAATAGTTTCAGCGTAAATCCAATAATCACTAAATAACACAATTTATCGGTAACTACAACAACTGCATGTCTGAAATCTTGTATTAATTTTGAATCAAAACTGACGAATTCTTTGAATCATTTTGTGATTATCAAGTTTGACTATTAAAAAGTTCGGAATTTTCTAGCTAATTAGACTGACAGCCGATTCCGAGATAGAAAAAAGTCAGTCCAATTATGAACGATTTTCTATGGAATAAAATCCGAATCAAGCACACCAATTTTACAAAGAACCAAGTATTTACAGACGCAACTATATATTATAATCCTTCGCTCGTTCACTCACGCCTACTTTCCATGAGGGTATGCAGAAACTACAGAACGCCACCTGCTGCGATCCTTAGATAATCCTGCAACAAATTTTACAGAAAATCGTCTAAATCAATGCAGTTTACCTTTGTACACAAAGTACTTTGCTAAGCTAGCAATGGAGCGATGAACGTGAATAGTCAATAACAGCACGGAAGCCATCCATAGGACAGAATAATATAGAAGGTCAACTCCAGACAACAAGCGAAAACGGGGAAAAGCACACAAAGACGCATACGTACGGCGATCTTAAACAAATGCCAGTCGCGAGTGCACTTGCACTCGCTGTACGTGTAGCGTGTCTGATGTACTTGCGTTTTCACTCGTTGTACTGATAGCCAACCTTCTGAAGTATTCTGTGTCCGTAGGTAAGTTGACGATAAGTAATAGGAAACACAGTCATTGTGCCAGAGACGGACTGCGATTGAGCTTGACAAACATTGTGCAAATTTTGGTGTGGTATGTGGGTAGAGGTATACTCTATATAGGTATTCTCCAGACCTAATTTCGGCCATGGCGACCAATCCCAGCGGAGGCTAACCTTCAGCGGGGGAGATATTACGGCACATGTGTGTGCACAGACACAGGTGCACTTTCTCTTCCCTCGCTCACATAGTCCGATGGTACTGCAATCCGACACAACCGGAGAGAGGTCAGGCTCAGGACCAACGGCTCAACGTGCTTTCCGAGGTACGGGGTTATCACTCCACCAAGTTTCATCTCCGGTCTGTTACTAAGAAGAGTCCGGTCGGTCTGTTGTTGTTGTCCGGACTAGGACTGTCTGTTAATGATAAATTCGTAATGGAAAAACCCAATAACACTTTGCACAACCTGGAAATCGAACCCAGGTTTCAGCAGACACGCTTGCGACCACGAAACCAACGGGACAATCAAAGGTCAGTCTTTCTGAAGTATTCTGTGTCCGTAAGTAAGTTGAAGATAGGAAACAACTATTGTGCCAGCGACGGACTGCGATTGAGCTTGACAAACAATGTGCAAATATTGGTGTGGCCTGTATGTGGGTAAGTGTTTGACAAACAATGTGCAAATATTAGTGTGGGCTGCATGTAGGTAAGTGTTTAACAAACAATGTGCAAATATTGGTGTGTGCTGTATGTACGTAAGTGTTTAACAAACAATGTGCAAATGTTGGTGTGTGCTGTATGTAGGTAAGTGTTTGACAAACAATGTACAAATGTTGGTGTGGGCTGCATGTAGGTAAGTGTTTAACAAACAATGTGCAAATGTTGGTGTGTGCTGTATGAAGGTAAGTGTTTGACAAACAATGTACAAATGTTGGTGTGGGCTGCATGTAGGTAAATGTTTAACAAACCATGTGCAAATGTTGGTGTGGGCTGCATGTAGGTAAGTGTTTGACAAACAATGTGCAAATGTTGGTGTGGGCTGTATGTAGGTAAGTGTTTGACAAACACTGTACAAATGTTGGTGTATGCTGCATGTAGGTAAGTGTTTAACAAACAATGTGCAAATATTGGTTTTGGCGTTATGTAGGTAAGTGTTTGACAAACAATGTGCAAATGTTGATGTGGGCGGTATGTAGGTAAATGTTTGACAAACAATGTGCAAATGTTGGTGTAGTGTGTGGGTAGAGGTAAAGCTAGTTCTTAGCAGGCAATTACATTACTAAGAACAGTTGTATTGTAGCACATTTATTCGCGTGCAATTACGTTACTAAGAAAATTAAAGCTTCTAGAGATTTCCGCTTCAAAACAGAAGATATCTGAACAGTGCATGTAAACAATTTTTTATTTAGGTGAGACATCTTATGCGGTGGGTCAAACCGGCTATTGGCGTACGACTCGCACTTGGCCGGCTTTTTTATCTTTTATACACGCTTTATACCGTCCATTAGCACTATCTTAAGTATTACTGTGAAATCCGTAGTTACACAGGAGATAGCAACAAGAAAAAGACTATCCTAGTTTCCCGATAACTTTTAAAAGAAAACCCATTACACGTCTTATCGCAATCTATCCAACTAGAAAGGTGTAACCTCCTAGCATAGATACCGCCCCATTTCACATGGCCCCTGGGAACAAAACTCGGCGACTGGTCTCAAAATAAGATCCCACTTCTACCAACTTATATTCGCGTAATCCCCTATTACGGAAAACCGTAACCCTCCAACCGCAGGTGTGATGTTCTGAGAACAAATTTTAAATTTAAAACTAGCAGTCGTTTTAAAGGCTGGTTTACATGAAACGCGCGTTGTGACAGCGGCGATCGCCAAGCGATTTGTTGCAAAAGTTTTGAGCCGTGATGACTCGACTCGATTTAGGAGCCAGAGCAAAACAATACACTGTCAAGTTGGCATTTACCCTGCCGGGGCTGCGGATTGTTCGAAAGAGTTACCGTGGCCCTGGCGCACAGGCAACTGGAGGAACACGGGTGGGTTTTAGTCAGTAAGAGTCTGACACGCCCTTCCGCTCCGCCCAGAGCGGGAGAGGTCATTTGATGATTTCCCACCCAAAAAAAAAAAAAAAAGTTGGCATTTACAAAATATGGTATTTTTTTGCAGAGGTGCTTCTTTGTGAGCTAATCAATTAATCAAACACATACGTGATCCTGTGAACAGCTGATTTAAAACTCAAACTAAAAGCTTAATTGAAGAAAGGTGAAGCCAATTCCAAAGGAGGAGATGAACGGGCAAGACACTCCATGAATCCAAACGGTACATTGTTTTCTACAGTTCTTTTTTAACTGATTACGTCCTAATTTTTATATACACATTGACATTGATGAAATTTATGTATACAATGACATGAGTATTTACTTTGTAAAGTATTACGTTATTTTAATTATTGTGAATGTGAGGACTATGTGGGTCATTGCTTTTTTGGTATTTTTTTTCTCAGTTTGTTTTAATCGTGATCTGGCAGTTTGAGTACTTTATGCGACCTATGCAAATGTCCTGTTTTCGGTATTATTCGTCGAATTGTTGAGCTCCTTAAGTCCTGAGTTGAGCTGCACGATTACTGACAAGTGCGTGCACTGACTAGACCGGTCCACTCAATCTGTATGGTGCTTTCCTCAAAAGTCCATTTCAGGCACTAATCTACATGGTCTTCTCATGATCTGACAAAGATTACGTCTGGACTTACAAAGAGACTGTGACCTCTGATAAAACCCATGCCCTCGACAGCCTCGTTTCCAAATCACATTCGGTGTAGCGGTATCTTAAAACTGGATGCTGAGTAAACTGATTTTATTTAAAATGGGTACGGATTATTTAAATTGTGGATTACACGATGAGTTCGGTTTAAACGAGTTATTCATTAAATTATTTAAATTTAAATTTTAGTGCTTTTGTTTGTGGGATATCTGTGTTATACCGCAGAAATTGTTAGGGCAAACGAAATTTACAAAGCAGTGAGTTTTCTCTAATGAATTACGTGTTTTTTTTTTAACAAATCAAAAATTCCATCACTCGCGTCTAATTCGGTTAATTTGGAGGACACTGGACGAATATAACAATATACAATTGTTTTTACAATTTTATCTCTAAAAATGCCTAAGTTTTTGAAGATACGAAAATATTGTGGATCGTTTTCAATTCAGATGGAATAAATTCACATTTAAATAAACTCTCTATTCCATTCCACTTACAAAATTATTTAAAGTCGCGCACTTACAAAACATTTTTACTTATATTTTTTATAATAATCTTTTTAATATTCCAGAGAGGTTAGCTTTGCCAATCAGAATTATATTCTTACATAAAAAGGTCCCCCAAACCCTTAGGTGTTTCTAGGTCACCTAGATCACCTAGGTTCTTCGGAATTAGGTAACCTACCAGTCGGGTCACGTCACTAGTTCATTCTCTTGTTATATTTATGTCACAACTTTCTAGTTGACTTTTTCTATTTAAATGTTTGGGCTTCAGATAAATGTTTTTTACATCTATATTAATATTATAAAGAGGTAAAATCTGAGAGTTTGTATGTAGGGGGTAATCTTCGGAACTACTGACCCGATTCCGAAAATTCTTTCACTAATGGGAAGCTACAGTATTGTCAAGTGTCATAAGATGAGATGGAGGATATATTATTTTATCCACGTGGATGAAGTTTCGGTTAGAAGCTAATCTTTATCTTATTGAAAATATCGATGGATATTGTTAATATTTTACTTTTACATGAAAAATAAAAAAATATTATAATACCTTCCTATAATAATGTTCGGTCTATATATAATTTTCTTGAAACATAAATTATTGCATGCGCTTTTATCATTTCTAGCGTGACGATTTTGTCGCGGACGTCCACGACACGGAAGTAATAATGTATGGAAATACGTGCATGATATCCTGTGCGAGTACCAATACATTATTTTTCTTTCTTTCTTTTCTTTGTATCGTGGACGGAAATTTAAAAGCGTCATCATATAAGTCCTACAAGGTCTTATGTAGAAACCATAGTTTTGTATTTAAATAATATTTTCATTTCCCAAAGTCAAATAATTCAACCACGCTGAAGAAATTGTATGGTTTCAGTGCTCCCTGCCAGTTGCAACGTTAACACAAAAGAGGTTAAAATAAAAACCCAATGCAGTTTTCTTGTGGAAACTCTCAGCTGTTCTAATTAATCTACAATGAACAATCTGTCTCATTCATTTAAACTACTGTACAAAGGATTAAAATAACTACAAGTTCAGTTAAGTCTTTTGTAGCCTTTTGTACGGTTTTTTTTTTTTTTTGTAGAGTCGTTCTATCTACCGCTCTATATTGCCAAAGATATCTTTGGTAGACACGTTACATAATTCTGCTCCATTTCAGAGTTGTCTGGCATATTTTAAAACAGTTTTAAGAGCTCTTCTACACTTTGGGCGACGGATAAATATTGTAGAGGTACTTTCACTTTATAGAGGTGAAATAATTTATGTTTTAAAAGTATTTGGGTACTTTCTCAGGCCGGTTTAAGTGGGGTATACAGTAATAGCGTATCTGGTCCACTTTGTCAGTTATATGGAAAATTCAAGCAACGGATTTGACCCCTAGATTTAGCAAAAGCTTTGGACGAACAAAGGTTAATGGTCTGCTTTTATGACAAGTCTTTTACAGTTCAAGCAGTACGGTTATGGATTGCCTTGCCCGAGTCGATAAGGCGTGCTCAATCTTTGTCCACTTTTAAAATTATGGTTAAAAAACACTTCCTCTCTCCTTAAACATCATCATTACATTTAGTTTCCTTGCTCTTGTTTCATGTTTATTATTGTATATATTATATGTAGATAAGTATATGTTTTATGTATGTATTTATTTGTTGTATATGTAAATGGTACACCACTGACTACCTGCATTATTGTCTCTCCTTCTCCCTTGAATCCATCCAAAGGTTGTCTGTAAAATATCGCTTTTAGCGATACGACCGCCCATTGTGTCACCCTGTGTAAAATGTCTACATTTATATCTATTATTTTTTATGGTGTACATAATAAAGAGTATTCTATTCTATTTTTTTTTTTTTTTTCTTGTGTTTGTCACACAAGTAAACATAAAATCACGCGTGTTTAACCAGGGTCGTTGGATATAGTTGAAGTTTGGTAACAAACCGATGGATGTTTCCGAATGAAATTTAATATAATTAATAGAAAACAAACAGTTTATTTACCAAATTAAATTTCCTTTGAAAACATCCATTGGTTTCTTACTAAACTTCTACTATATCCGACCACCCTGGTAACTTATTTCTTTGGGTGACTGTACTCTTTAACTAGCTAAGCTACTTTAATACCGGCACTGAATGATGGCGCCAGTAACAGCTTACAAATTACAAAAATATAGCTTATCGATTGGATAAATTATAGCTCCAGTGCATGATACGTCATTATTGTGTCCGTACAACAATGGAGTATGGCATATGCCCTCACATTTAGCAGTCAATATTAATTGAATTTGCCTCGTCAGTTTAATGGCCACAGGCGCCACTGCTAAGCATGAGGTCCTAGGTACAATTCCGGGGTCGAGCAAAGTGTTATTGAAAAAAAATGAAAGAAAAAAATTAGTTTATTCTGCACAAACAAAACGCACCTTACAAATGAACGACGAATTCGTGATGAATGATTGGGTTTTTCCATCTGGAATTTATCATTAGCAGCCGGAGTCTGGATTTGTGTCCAGTTGATGGCAATAGGGTCGCCCCCTGTTACTTGGGGCTTAAACATAACTGGCGAAATGTGGGTGTACTATAGGTACACCTCTGCCTAACCCTTCAGGGAATACAGGCGTGATGTTATGTGTGTCATGTGCCATGGTTCTAAACTTGGGGGTAATTACCCCTACGTGGGTAAAACTGGTATTCTGCGGGGGTAATAAGCTGGTAACATATAACAAAGATTAGACCAATACGGCCGAATCTAGCTCGCCAGTGCATTTCATGCCCTAGCTGTGTAATCAAATGACAAGTCGGAGCCGCGCTTCTAGTTTAGTGACACTAAAAACAAAGGCCAGAAATCGTCTCAAAGTGAAACATGACTTGAAATGCGCTTTAAGTGAAACGAAACCTCGACAGGACCGATGCCTGCCGGGGCTGCGGATTGTTCGAAAGAGTTACCGTGGCCCTGGCGCACAGGCAACTGAAGGAACACGGGTGGGTTTTAGTCAGTAAGAGTCTGACACGCCCTTCCGCTCCGCCCAGAGCGGGAGACGTCTTTTGATGATTTCCCACCCAAAAAAAAAAAAAAAAAAAGTGAAACGAAACCTAACATTTAAAAACTTGAGAATGCGAAACAGTACCAACCTTCACACAAAATATGTTGCGTTTGCAAGTTTTTTAATGTTAGGTTTAGTAAAGTCTGTAAACATTATATAGGTCAGTAATGTGATTGTAAGAACTTAGTCAACAATTTTGTGCAATTTTGATATGTCTAATAAAGTCAATTTGTAATTTTATGTACTATATTCATCGGTAACATGAGGGAGAGCGGGAGGGGGGGTTAAATCAGTTTCCCTAGCTAAGTCATAGGGGTGACAAGATCGAAAAGGTTAGGATAAATGATAAATGATTTTATTTCTGTAAGTATGTTTGAACATACACTTTTACACGTCAATCATATTTTAAAAACTAGATGAGGTCGGCGTTTCCTATCTGACTACTCTGAGAAGAAAGGCCGAAACAAACTCAGAGGTCACAATCTCGTTTAAAGTCCAGACATAATTTTGGTCAGATCATGTGAAGACCATGTAGATTTGTGTCTGAAATGGTCTTCTGAGGAAAAACCACACAGATTGAGTGGACCTGTCCGGTCAGTGCACGCATTTGTCAGTAATCGTGC
This sequence comes from Dryobotodes eremita, assembly GCA_917490735.1. Classification (NCBI taxonomy): domain Eukaryota; kingdom Metazoa; phylum Arthropoda; class Insecta; order Lepidoptera; family Noctuidae; genus Dryobotodes; species Dryobotodes eremita. Next base: position 18,214,623 of record OU823254.1, on the reverse strand, counting down.
AGCTCAACTCAGAACTTAAGGAGCTCAACGATTCGACGAACAATACCAAAGAAAAGACATTTGGGTAGGCCACAAAAATTACTCAAACTTCCAGACCATCATTAAAATTAACTGAGGAGAGGAAAAAAAGCAACAATGACCCACATAGTCTTCACATTCACAATATTAAAATAATAATCATATATTCAATGTACCCTGCATGCTACTCCCATTCATAGACAGTTTTCTCTTTAAAAGTCATAAAAAATACCACTGATCTAGTGGAATTTTATAAAAAAACGTGCAAATATCAAGCGCCATACAATTTCGCTAGTTCAGTACTTACTTCTCATCCGTTTAAAACTTCTAAACTATTACAGTACTGCCGTGCAATGAATACGACGCGCGCCGGTGTGCCGTATAAGTGGCTGCGTGCCGTGTTTTGTGGTATCAAGTATAAATGAGTTTCGTGCGCATCAAAATGTTGACTGAGAAACACTATAGGAATAAAAAAGATAAATTAGAAAATCGTATATGGGAGCTACATCTGCCAACAAACTGCTTTGCAGTTTGGCAGAAGTAATATTATTTTTGTAAAACAGGATTTCACCACAAATAAACGCTTTTTTTTTTCATTTCTTTTTTCATTCTTATGCGATGTATCTCAGAAAAAATAAGTTCCTTTTTAGTAAAAACACTGCATAATTAATTATTACACTGTTTTGTCGAAGCACAACTCATATTTTAATCGCCCGCTTTCTATGAATACAGAATTCAAACGAAATACATTTCTTTGCATTTTGTCATAAAAATCCTCAAAGTACGCGAGTTAGAGAGATGCTAAATGCCGTGTTTTGTCTATAGTAATTGATTTAATTCAGTTCGCATGTCGTTTTTTATCAAAAATATCTTATTTTTTTTTATCTCTACAACTGTTAAGTTACTAATCTAATTATAAACACATCCAAAATTCTAAGAAATTTGACACAAATTAAAGATTTCATGGCTAGTTACCCAAATAGGAAAAATCGCGGTTTCTAAAAACTTAGTTTTTTTTAGATACAGTATATATTGTCGTTGTACGGCAGTGTAGTCTAGTGATGAAAACGTTCTAGTCAAAAATTGTACATATAGAATTAAACAAGATTCCATTAACAATTCATAAAACATAATTTTTGATAATGTCAAAAAATTGACATCTTTTCAGCATATTTGTACATAATGGTATTATTCTTGAAACATATGCTCGCAGCATCTTGAAAGACAAGATATAAGGCCCCACCCTGAACGTTAATACATAATCTGAACGATATACAGCCTCCTTTCAGAGTGTACCTACAATAGGAAAGTCCATTCATAGATACATTTTGGAGTAGCGGTGCACCACAGAGCACGGATTCACCGCGCCAGCAGCATCTAAAAACGGCACGAAACGGTAGAGTAGTAACATAATTTAACATCAGCCTTCCTTCGGGGTTAGGCAGAGCACGTTTCGCCAGTTATGTTTAAAAGTCCCAAGTACCAGGGGGCGAGCCTATTGCCATCAACCAGGCACAAATCCATATTGCGGGCTGCTACTGAGAAATTTCAGATGGAAAAACCCAATAAGACTGCCCGACCCAAGAATCGAACCCAGGACACCAGGCTCAGCCGTAGCGACCACTAGACCAATGGGGCAGTCTGTAAAATTCGTGGCGCGGAAAAGGGATGAGCGGAAACTTCTGTCACCGATCGCCTTCAAAGCCGTCAGTTTTACTACATGACATCATTTTTGTCGTAATAGTGTGAGTAAACGGTGCCACGCTTGGTTTGTATGGAATATTTTGATATTGCCACCTCTAGTAGCGGCCGCCGAGGCTCCAGTCTCTGTGGAAGAATCCATTTTCCACCAGCGGTTGAACGTTTGAAAACCAATGAATGCATTTTTTCCCATGGTAAAGTCATTTTGAGCTCACTCGTTAATAAATAATTACATACCTACCTACATACTTATGGAAGAAAAGAATAGTTAATCTTTCAAAATCAATATTTAATTAGCCTGCTTAAAAATATAGGTACATATGGTGTAGGTACAGGTACAGAGATACAAGCGTAATGTGACTGATATACATAGCACCCTACATATATACATAGCAACCCTCTGTTTGTGCCACTCGCGGCTAGATGGCGTCAGTATTTATGAATGATTTACTCGTAGTATGAATGAAATATTGGATAACTGCTTGCGCCTCTCGACGCCAGGGGGACGCTCGTGTATAAGTTGTTGTGTTTTTATGAATGGACGTTGGAATGATCGCTTTTCGACACTAGAGGAAGCTCTGTAGAAAGTTCTGAAAAAAAAAAAAATACGAAAACGAAATACGATACGAATACGAATACGATATACGAGTATGTACGAAATATTTTCGTACTTTCTGGAAGCCGGAAGTTGATGTAAATGTAAGTCTTTTCGCCCACTTTCATGTTTGTCGTGGTCAGTTCGCTTCCAGAGGTAAGAGTGTTCACTAGTCTCCTATTTTTTTTTACCGCGTATTGTCATAGGACACGGTATCTTAAATTGAAGCCATGCTCATCTTGAATCAGTGTAAGTAAGTAATTATTCTTAAAATAAAACCTGTGGATATCGAAAATAAATCTAGTTGTAGTGTTGACATTGTGTTTCATTGCCACTAGCTAGTTCTCTGTCTTCAACAAGTAAGTTATATACCCCAACGTCTTTTACTGTTTCTTAAAGAACTCGAAAATTCCTTACATTTCCTAAGAAAACATATAGGTCAATGTATACGCTTAGTTTTATGTTCAACGAACATATTACGGTCAGCCAAAAACCAAGTTAATGGAATTACTGATAGCTTGGGAAGCCAGCGCCTTTTATAAATAAAGTACGGGTGGTTTTTCATACTCAACCCCGATACCAGATGTCCTCCCAAATGATGTATTTTATCCGGATTTCTGCAGGAAAGCTTGATGGTTTTTGTAAAGGACTAATTTAGTATATTTTTGCTGATTTGAGGAAGTCGTAACAAAGGTCAGGCGTATTATGTTTTTCTCAGGACTTGGATTTGCTGTTTCTTCGTTATGGTTGGCGAAGTTTGCACAAAATTCACATTATTAAATGCCGAGTATTTCAATAACTGTTGAATTTGGTAGGTTTTCACGGCTAAACTGTCGAACAGTTTTATAACAGCATTACACTCCTTCTGAGCTCCACCGCAGTCGGTTAAACAATTTGCTAAAAGACCAAAGTAAGCTTAGTAGTTACTACAATAAAAAAAAAACAAAATCTGTTCAAGAATCGATGATTACTTCCAACTGTTTAAGTAGCAGAGGTCTGCCAACCACCAACCACCACCAACCACCACCACCACCAACCACCATTTATCCGATTACAATAATATTCTATAACACCAACCACACTATCTTCTAGTATTCTTTAACACAAATACTAGCCGCCATGAAAAGGCTCTAAGATTACACGGAGAGGCTGTTTACATCAGAGTATAAAGAGTGTAACCGTGAGGGTAACATGTCTGCAACTTTAATGATGTTCTCTTGGGAACTTTCTAAAGAACTGAAGAATATAGGGAACGACATATGTGAGATTAGACAACGTTTTTTTGAGCGCTAACGATACCTATGTTGTTTTATTTTAGTTTGACAACAAACGAGTGGCTTGATCAAATATTAGAATAAAAAACTAGAGTCATAATAATAATCTTTATTGATATCACACAACATACACACACACACACACTATCTAGTCGAAATATGGGGCAGTGCTGCAAAAACAAAACTAGCACAACTACAAATTTCCCAGAATAAACTAATAAAAAAGCTCATTAACTATCCGCACTTAACATCAACGACCAAAATATACAGAGACACAAAAATAATGAACATAAAGCAACTTCACATTTATAACACATGTCTATTTATCAGAAATGTTCTTTACAAAAACATTCACACAAATATCACAATTACCCAACATAGACAAGTTGGTCAATGAAACACACGACGAGCAAGTTTATTAGTTCTACGAAAAACCAGGACCAACTATGCCAAAAAATGCTTACATTTGAAGGAGCACAGCTATACAATAAGATATAAGAAACCTACACTCTTTCAATGCATTCAAAACCCAGCTTGGCCTGTATGTAATCGCTAACCGGACATTACTTGAAAAATGCATGCATTGGGTGGGTTGAGTTTCGAGTAGTTTTAATTAGTCTGTGACGGATGTTGTCGAACCTAATATTAGTATTTAATTAAGTAATAGTTATTGTTCTCAAGTAAGTGACATGTTATGTTTTTATTGAGAATAAAGTTTCTTTAAACCTATATAAAAACAGATTGTAGTACATTCTACAGTTTTCACAAAGTGGGTAGTATTTAATCTCTGACAATCAATAGGGTGACTTGCTCTCTTTGCTAGGCACAGATATAGGTCTATCTATATCTGTTTTTTTTATTTTTTATTATTCAAATTTAAAGGGCTTTGTCACACATGCGATTATGCCGCCCTGGTTAGCTTAACAAAATCATACTAATCTCTATTTAACTTAACCTTAGCATAGCTAGTAAAGTATTCTAGCTGCATCAGAAAGTGGCTCAGCTAGGACACTATTACAGTAACCTATCTCTCTAATCCTACAATCTAAGCTATTTATGAATTCCTCGTTACGGACACATTCGGTTAATATGTGATAAACGTCATCAACGGAATTTATAAAAAAAACACAATAAGTCGTTGTTGTTTTTGCCGTTAGGTATAAGAACTTATTACACGGAATGTGTCCGGTATTAAGGAGTAACAGTGCCGATCCCATATAAATGTATTACTAAAATTTTATTTTATTTTTACAAGTAAAATTTTTTAAATATAGGTATGATTGCGCGAGCGCATTTGTGTGTGTGCGTGTGTGTGTGAGTGTAACATGATAATATTAATGTTTTAGCTAGTTCATTTGCACATACCCGCAATGGGCCCGCGTGGTGGATTATGGCCCGCTCCCTCTCACAGAGATGAGGCCTGTGTCCCAGCAGTAGGAACATTATAGGCTGGTTATGTATTAGCACATAAAAACAGCTTCCAACTTTGGCTAACCCCACTATAGTACTTATAAATTTTTATCTGTCATTGCAAAATTTTTAATACATTGTACCTATTGTAGTATAGTAATTTTATTCTAGATACATCGTCTTCTTATAATTAACTAGCTCTTGCCCGCGACTTCGTCTGCGATCCAGGATGAAAACTAGCGTATGTCCTTTTCCAGGTTATGGTCTACCCATATGCTAAATTTCATTCATATCCGTTCAGTCGTTTTAGCATGAAAGCGTAACAAACAAACAAACTTACTTTCGCATTTATAATATTAGTTAGGATTAGAATGTATAAAAAATATTGTACAACATTTTAAAAGAGTAACTATGGAGTTCATTGCCCATTTTCCTCCATACGAAACTACCTTTTGGAAGGCAACTTGTAAATTTTGACTTTCAAATTCCCTTTTAATGACCTACTTGAAATAAATGATTTGACTTTGACTTTGACCGAAGCAAAACAAAATCCAAAATGTTAAAAATAAAGAAAACCTTCTTACAAAATGGTTCAACTAACGTACATAATAAAAAAATGTATTCTTACTTTTCTAACTCTTGAAAGAACTTCGCGATTTTACATAACTTCATCGCATTACTTCGGCAATTTCCGCCAGCCTTCGGATCCCATCGCATTTGTTCGCATTTACATTTCACGACTAATTTACATCCGAACTCATTTCTATTCCCAACGGAAGCTATTACAGTACGGTTTGTTGACAATTTCCATGTTTATTATAGGATCCATTGCTTTGTATTGGCATATTATATTGCTGCTTATGTATTAGAAAAATATTTCGGTCGTTGGTACAGAAACAACGTACAAAGATTTCATGTGTGTAACAAGATTATTAGACATAATCAGATTATAAGATGTAGTGGTTTACGTAGTTTAAGTGTCTGATTTAAATAGGCATTTATTTTTGGGATCCCTTCTTTTCGCATAATGTTCTTTGTCCTAATATACTTCGGCATAACGATTTTGGCACAATTTGTTTTGGCATAATAATACTTCGGCATAATTTTTTTAGGCATACATTTTATGTTGGCATAATCATCTTAAAGACTAATTTGTTTTGGCATAAATTTGATTCGCATAACGTTAGTAGGCCTAATGACTATTAGCATAATATTGTTGGTTAAAAATTTAATATGCAGTGCAACAAAAGTTAGTGACAGAACCGAATTGCTGCAAAACCGACTCCACGTAGTCTTGTTTGTCCTACCCCTAGAGTGTAATTTAAAATCGCGTGGGGCCGCCGGAGGCCCGCAGCGCCGGAGCCGTGACAAAAACCCTGCCTGCTGCATGCTGCATGCTTGCTTGCATGCTGCGTGCTTGCTTGTTTGCTGCATGCTTGCTTGCATGCTTGCTTGCATGCTTGCTTGCATGCTGTATGCTTGCTTGCATGCTGTATGCTTGCTTGCTTCATGCTCCTACAGCGAAAAAAAAAACCCACAAAATTGTTCATAAAAAAGTTGTGCTTAATAAATTTATGCTTTAGAATATTATGCTTAATCATTATTATGGTTAGAGAAATTATGCTTAAAAAAATTATGCGTAAGCTGTTATGCGTAATTATATTATGCGTAAATATAATTATGCCAAACAAAATTATGCTAAGTTATATTAGGTCTTAAAATTTTATGCAAATGGATAGGGAACCTTTATTTTTATATAGATTTTTCTATATTTTGTGAATGTGAGAACGTTGTAGGCCTATCTTGTAGACTGTAGATTTGTAGTCCTTTTTATATTTTGTTGAGTGACTGTTACTTGTTGACAGGTCTGCACTGTCCTATCAACACTGTAATTTGAAACATTGTAAAAGCCCCTTATTTTTAAAAGAGTAACCGTGGAGTTTCTTGCCGGCTCTTCTCTACAGGAAACAACCAATTGGAACCATGCACCTAGCTTCTGTCGTTTCGTAAGTGCCCATGTAGGTTTATGTGAAATAAAATATTTTGATTTTGATGAGTGACAAAAATTGAAAAGAGTATGCTTAGATGGTTTGGTCATGTTGAGAGGATGAATGAAAGACGACTAACAGAAGGTATTTACAAGGCAGATGTGAGTGAATACGCCGGGAGGAGATGCTCTAGGAGGGCATATTATAGTGACCTTATTGGTGATGTTCTTCAGAAAGGTCAGGGTACGTACCACTCGCAACCAGCGTGCGTGTATGACCGATGTATGAACGTAAACGAGGCAAAAGGAGTATGTAAGGATCGTAGCAGGTGGCGTTCTGTAGTTTCCTGCCTACATGGAAAGAAGACGTGAGTTTATGTATGTATGTATGTAATTAGATTAGATTAGAAGATTGTTAGATTGCATATGGTAATGCCACCCAAGGACTCCACGAAATTGGCTTGACCTAGTGTGGAGTACATCAGCAAGACGCTTCCGTTGCGTCATAATTCAAAAATGTAAACCTAGCTATTAATGTAAACTATAAGGAAATTAAAAGCACTGATTTTGGCAAATAATTATTATCATTATATTTAGGAAAAAAAACTATACAACATTCATTTGTGCATGCGTATCCCAAATATTTTTGTTCCTTTTTTCTTTGTATCATACTTGTTCTTATTATGACATTTTAGAAATACAATTAAAAAATTATATCCATTATTTCTAACATACCTACAGCCGTAATTGACAACAAATCAGGTTTGAGGAGTCTCGTGGGCAAATAATATAATTTGATCGTTTTTAATCAAAATAAAATGTTATTGCAATATAAAATATCATAAAACGCTACATAATTATACAGTTTATGAGTTAAAAGTTAATTAACTAAAACTGTCGTAATTTATTTATTGATCATAGCACTTCATTTTTTTTAATTGCTTTATTTCTACCAAACTAGGACATCGCGTACTGAAAGCCCTAAAAAATATATCTCCCATTCACTCGATCCGCAAATCCTCAATTTGCACCCAACCGATAACGTTTCAACAGGATGTGGGTTTGAATTCCTGAGGGCATCGATCGGATACACTGAAATTTCCCGGAAGTGACGTGACCAATCCGTATTGTCAGGTAGGTTGGAATTTCAGCCTGAAAGCTCTATTAATTATCACAGGCTGTGGAGATGTTAAAAGCCTTTGACTATCTGACTCGTTTAGTTTGGCATGTGCTTCTGACCGTAAATATTGTTACTCGCTATGTTGTGCCTATCTGTGGGTCTAGCAAGAACGCGCGCAGTAAACTTAACGTAAATTCGAACGATAAAAAAATTTAAATTACTCGTTTCGCACATAATATTTACTTAGTCTAATGACTTTTTTCATATCTATGGGTGATACTTATTGTGCTTGTCGAAAAAAAACAAACTGCTAAAGGACAATGTAGTATTTTCGTTTCAAAAATCGTTCGGATTTGCGTTACATTTACGTCGCGCGTTCGTGCCAAGGCCTCTTGCCAGATTGCTTAAGCCATCCGATTAGATCGGCTTATAGCTAAAACTATGCATGCTTACGTGTCAACACTAGAAAAACACTAGAGACACATAGAAAAAGGAGGATCCACAGACCAGCCGGGTGTCGTTTCTGGTGGGCAACTACCCGACGATTGATGTCGGGACGTTGTATATATGCTAGTTGCGCGGTAAACTCTGCTTGCGCGATGCAGGATTTTGTGTGACGTCAGTGTGACGCGTAGGTCGCATGTGGCGTTGTAGATACCGCTACAATATAATCAATATAAGGCTGAAACCGCCAATCCGCCTTGAGCAAGCTTGGTGATCAATGTTCATGCCTTCTCTTTATGAGAAGAGGCCTTTGCCCTGCGGCACACTTTCCGGCTAATTTCTTATATTGCACTTTACACTTTTTGTTTGATTTAATTAATTTATATTGTGTGCCTTATAATCTGTGCTAAATAAATGTATTTTCTTTCTTTTTTTGTAGTGGGACAATAATAGGCTGGTATTATCTATCACACTCACGGTTAAAAAGAGGTTTATTAAAAGATTCATCTGTCCATTCCCTTAGGCAAAAACAGGTCATTCTTTACAATTATACGCACCTAAAAGTAGCGTAAAGCTAAGTTCCATGGGAACACAATACAGTGCAATTTATGACATTTGCCTAACTTAACCCCTCATGTTTACTCAAGGACAGGCAACCACAAACACGACTCGATTCAATTCACTCTCACGTGTAGGTATCGATAAATATCGAACACAACTCGGCTATGGCTGCGCAATTTAAAAGCTATTTGCATATTAGATGATGAAATGTTTTTCGGTGTGTGAACAAATGATTTTGTTGTATTTTTATGTAAAAACATAATACATAAAGCTTCACGCCGAAAAGCCGGGATTTCAATCAAACGTGAGTCAATAATAACATTAAAATCCGCGCAGCACCGGCCGCGCGCTATACGCACAGAATATATTTTATGCTATAGGTACGTGCGATGTCAGGTTGCCAGCACCCTAATTACGTAACACGCTATCTATCACAATCTGAATCATTTTGAAGCCTATTGCTAATCCATTGCTTCATATCGTTCATTTGCGAGAAGCTAGACATAATTCAAAAAGAGCAATCTTTGGATATGATGATTTAAAAATTCAAAAGTAGTGGAAAGAGTGCGACGGATCATAAGCTCACATCTTTCTAGCTCCCTCATTTTTAGGCTTTCGCGTAACGTCGTTTGTGTAGCAAAAAGAATACAATTTGCTACGTTCACCTATATAATTAACAAAAAATTGCAGATTTTTAGTTATGTCACCCTTGTTGCCAATGAGCGATATGTTCGAAAAATTTGTCTGCTCAACAACGTAAATAACGCAATGAATGTTGTTGAACTGTCAAAATGAAACCCATTCCTACTGTTAGTGTGTTACGTAATTACCCCGCAGGTTTACGGAGCAGTGGCGAAAACACCATATAACACGATTCCTATCGGCTTCTCTTCGAAGGTTCACATCAGCAGCTCTAGCGCTATTAAAAATGGCACAGTCAATAGTGTCTACCATTGCCGAAAAATATAGGCAACTTAGACTGTTTATAATGTTTAGTTTTTGTGAATTTTATTACTGTTTAGTTTTTGTGTAGCTTGTTTTTTTTGTTCTGTTTGTTAAAGTTTAGTTGATTATTTTAGTGGATTAGTAGTTTTGTAACTTTTGCATGCCTTTTTTTTTGGCCGGGAAATCTTCAAATTATCTCTCCCGCTCTGGACAGAGCGGAAGGGCGTGTCAGACTCTTACTGACTAAAACCCACCCGTGTTCCTTCAGTTGCCTGTGCGCAAGGGCCACGGTAACTCTTTCAAACAATCCGTAGCCCCGGCAGGCATCGGGCCTTTCAGACCCCGTCAATGATGCCGACATCTCTTTGAGGCGCGCGTGGAACACGACGCCTGGTCCTCACCGGACGGTGATCTGCACTGGTAAAATATGCCTGAACCTGTTCCCTTTAACACCATGTACTGTACCCATATTTGCAAAATAAAATATCTTTATCTTTACTATGGGGTATTTAATTCACCATACAATAACCAAAAAATGTTCTAGACTAACCCGGCGTCAAAACGTTATAATCGGGAACAAAAAATTCACACAATAGCGATCCCGTCATGACGTCACTTCACGTGCGCTGTTTGATAAGGACGAGAGCTAGCTGCTGTACTACGGGTTAGGACAGAGACAGATATAAAAAAATGCATCAGCAAGAACGAGATGGAGGATGTATTTATACTTTATATTCCTTTATTAAATCTAAAATGATAGTACGCACGATATATCAAGCTATTCCATAAAAACAGGGCAATGAAAAATCTTGGTCGTATCGCAAATAAAAGAAGTACTAAAATCTTCTAAACCTTGCATTGTCAAACAAAGCTTCGACGCTCCAAATCCCCACAAACACAATCGACCATCTTTGCAAAATACTTTTCAATTCAATTATCTGTATGAAGGTCGCAAAACGTTGCATAACAAAATCCATGTTTGTTCAAATGCAACGTATGCGTTACTTATACTAATAAAAATTTAAAGTAGGTAGATACTTTCTGGATGAATATATTAATATTATGGGTTCTAGTATTGGGTTAATAGTACATTATTGCAAAAGCTGTGAAATAGGCAGTTGCAGGTCGAGTATGAGTTTTAGTTCACTAATACGAGACAGGATTGCCATTTCCGCCGAGGAATATAATAGTGCTTTTCTTAAAAGAATGCAGAGAAATAAAACATACTTTTTTGTAAAAAAAAAAACGTATTTTTGCTTTTGAAGCCGGTCGATTGTCGTTTAAGAAAAGTAGTTAAATTTCCATAATTTTTCAAGTTAATGCCGTTTTTAACAAGAACTGTACATTTCAGCATGGAATAAATTGCCCATAATGTAGATGGCTTTTTAGTTTTAGCAATCTCATTAAAATACGCCAAAAATACTCTTTCAGAGAAAATGTTCACGTTTTTCTCGTTTTTCCAACTCATAAAATTTTTCATATACTTTCATGTATTTTTCTTTTGACTTCGCTGGAAGCAGGTTTTCCATTGTCAATTTGGCTTCTGATCTTAAATCTCGTGGAGTACAATCAATCTCCATTTCACTCTCTGAACCGTTGCAACTCATTTTAATTATTAAATGTATATTTACTAAGTATGTAAATAACAAATCAAGAAGAATTTTCAGCTTTGCCGCCATTTTTTTTATTTCAAAATGATTCAGATTGTGGTTGATAGTGTGTTAAGCAATTAGTGTGCAGGTGTATCCGTGGCCAGAAACTGCTTCAGCTTTATATTTTCACCTTATGCTTGATATTGCTCAAATTATGTTATCCTGAGTAGCCTAGTTTTACCACCTATGTTGTTAGGATATTGTTAGGAACAGATGTGCATCCCTGATGACGCATGTTCGCGGCAGCAGCAACAGTATTCTCAGCGTATTCGCAGATCGGTGGGATTCCTCGATGTTGCGGTGGTAGATGCAGCTTCACGATGAATTTTAATTGTATGTTGATCTGTGTCTGTAACCTACTAACGTTAAGTGAAATTGTTACTAACCCTATGGACTCCTGTCTGAAATAAACAGCCTGTGTATATCTGCCTGTAGTTTTATATTCTATTTTATTGTATATGTATATAATATTATGTGTAGTTTTGGCTTTGGCGGTTTATTGTTTTTGTTGGCAGTACTGTGTTGTTCAGATTTCTTCTATTTATTATTCTGGTAAAAAAATGAAGAAAAGAAAAAAGAAAATGTGAAGAGTTGTAATTGGCTGTCAGTCACATTATCATTTTCTTAGTCTAATTTGTTTAACTGTAAGTCTTCCAAAGGAAATAAATAATTAAATTTATTAAAGTACAGTAGGCCGCACGTCAGTGATAAGCCTTTGACCGTGAGCTGGCCTAGCGAAGTACGGAGTTGAAATAGAATAAAAGGCTTAAATATAATTTTCTTTCTAGTGTAGCGGCATCTACAACGCCACATGCGAGCTACGCGTCAGACTGACGTCACGCAAAATCCTGCATCGCGCAAGCAGAGTTTACCGCGCAACTAGCATATACAACATCCCGACATCAATCGTCGGGCAGTTGCCCACCAGACACAACACCCGTCTGGTCGGAGGATCCTCCCTTTTCTATGGAGGTTTGAGTGAACTTTACACCCTGTTCCTCATATATCTATACTAGTATTAAAATACGTATATCGATAGATACTTCATCTCTATACATCAGTTTATTTCATACTTTCCTTATTTCAAGCGAAATAGTCGACCCAGAAAGTCTAAGAGCCCGAACTAGTCCAATAGAATTAGTCATGAGATTACTTCGGTAAGCTCCCTACCTATTCTTTTTACGCAATTAGAGCGAAACTTCGGAAAAGTACGCTATATACCTACTTGTATTAGTAAATAGAGGATAGTTTTAGATTGAAGAAAGTCCACACACAACACATACGATAAATGATAAATGATTTTATTTCTGTAAATAGGTTTGAACAAACACTTTTACACGTCAATCATATTTTATAAAAACTAGATGCGGTCAGCGTTTCCTATCTGACTACTCTGAGAAGAAAGGCCGAAACAAACTCAGAGGTCACAGTCTCTTTTAAAGTCCAGACATAATCTTGGTCAGATCATGTGAAGACCATGTAGATTTGTGTCTGAAATGGTCTTCTGAGGAAAAACCACACAGATTGAGTGGACCTGTCCAGTCAGTGCACGCATTTGTCAGTAATCGTGCAGCTCAACTCAGAACTTAAGGAGCTCAACACACATACACAGGCAGACACCACACCACAGACACCAGCAAAGCACCTGCCTTCTAATTTCTTCATTACCCTTGGTTAACTGGTAGAGGAATGCCGAATGGCCTTAATGCCTTAGCATTAAGTCCGCCTTTGTACCTTTTTTGACTGCGAAGAGTTTAATTTTTTTTTTTTAAATATAATAAACTAGTAGATTTATTTTGAATTTCGGTGTTGGTCTCACTCAACACTAATAGCTTTTTTCCTGTGTTATGAGAACAGTAAAAAACAATACTAATGTTGCTAATCCATTGCCTCATATGTTCGAAAAAATTGTCTGGTCAACAACATAAATAAGGCAATGAATATATTTTTATTGAATAAAACATTTTATTGAATAAAACATTTACAAAAAGTGTACATTTAGCCATCAGTAGCAATATTTTCCATACAGTTTTATTGCCTAAAAATAAACTAAAACTAAAATTTGATTACAGGTGCAAGTAATGATGTTTCGGAATTACAATATAAGGTAGAGACCCGCCCGAACTAGGTTAATTCTAACCTGAGTTTCAGGCCATCACTTTACGTTTCAATTAAATTGGAATGTTGTTGAACTGTCAAAATGAAAGCCATGCCTACTGTTAGTGTTTTACGCAATCACCTCGCAGGTTTTCTAGGCCTGCTAATGGTTGTCTTGTCTTTTTTAAGTGTTCTCGTGTAATTCTCTTTCGTTTCTTAAAGTAAATAAAATTTATTTGCGGTAAGACATAACGCAAAAAAAAAACACAAAAAAGAACAAGTTCCTCTTTTCGTATATAAAGTCAATCCATTTATCCAAAACTGATTTTGAACCTTTAGAATCTAGCAGTTCACTGAGATTTTCAGATTATCGGATCCGTCTAGAGCTGGGAGCTGTCCTGGCGCTTTTTTGGATCCGAGCAAGGGATGAAATAGCAATATTTCCATGCAAGGTCAGCCCATTTCCATTTCATCTTGCTCATTCTAAAGGCTAAGCCATTCCTTATGGGTTTTCTTGAAATAACTTTTATAATATTATACTAATACCAGCCTGAAACTGTCCCACTGCGGGGCAAAAGACTCTTCTCATACTCAGAAGGCACTAGAATTAATCACCACGCTCACTCAGGGCGGATTGACGATTGCAAACGTATATTAATAATTATAACTCACGATGTCCTGATGTTTCCTTCATCTATGACAGTGATGTGTAAGCAAACTTAGAAAGTACATTATGAATTGAAAAGTCAAAGTCAAACTCAAACTCAAAGCATTTATTTCCATTAAACCATTTACAGGCACTTTTGAATTGTCAAAGAGTCGGTCAGTTAGTCAGAAAGTTGAAGCTAGTTGCCCATTCCAAAACGTAGATCTCTAAGGAGAAGAGCGGGCAAGAAACTCCAAGGACACTCTTTTTAAATCAAGATATTACAAAATCCTGGGTACATTATTCTTGTTGCTTCTATATGCGAGAACAATGAAAAAAAAAATTATAAAGAAACAATTCAAAATATAAGATTAATAATAAAAATAAGCAGTGGCAGTTAAAAGATGACCAGTCTCAACTGACGGCGCCCGGGCGCGACGGAGTCATATTGGTACCTACTTGCCCGGATCTTAACCTACAACCTCGTGCACGAGAGGCCAGCCCTGAACCACTGGGCCGTCACGACATTCGACATTTGAGATTACTTTATCAAAAATATATAATGAAAATCTTGAAAAAGCCAGTTTCGTAAAACCAGCTGACGGCAGAATATCTTCAATATGTGCTTACACCAACAATATGTTCAGAAATGTAAATATGACTAGGACACTCGGACTGCATCGTGGAATTGGCCACAGTTTTCTTCTACGATTCCAATGAAAACTGATTAAATTTCCTGGAAAAATTCATAGCGTTTTCTTCGTAAAAGTATCTTGGAAAAGATAAAAATGCAATGTAAGTAGCTAGTTACGGACTAGGCACTCAAATGTATGAATATTACTAATAGTAACACCCATCCTGCAATGTTCAAAATTCGAACCTCACTCAAGTGACCGCATACAATTCGAAAGCGAACTCGCTTTTCTCTAACAAAAAAATTAGGTTTCAGCCATCGACATAAAGTTTGTTTGAAAAATAAACTTTAATCGAATCACTTAAAATTTCATTCACCAACACGATGCTAGTGCAATTGGAACTGTACATTGTATTATTAACCATTAGCAGAAGCTTGCGTGCTGCTGCCTCGAACAAAATGGCCGTATCGAAAAACATTTCCTTCCTACAGTTACACTTAACCCACTAAATAAATAAGTACAGAAGGTACACAAGGAGCGAAAAGACACGAACACATAGACACGTGTATATGTACAACAAGTGCAAGCGCACTCGCTACTACTGGCAATGTGCGCTTATAATATGAAATTAAATAAAATGTTTATTTCCTTAACTAGATCTTTTAAGACACTTTCACATGTCAATATTTTGTTGGTCAATATTTTAAAACTAGATAGTGCCAGCATGTCCTAGCTGACATCAGTCAGATGAATCCCTGAAAAGAAATGCCGAACCAAACTCAAAGGTTGTATGGGCTTTTAAAGTCTAAATATTATATTATTAGGATTTTATGTGAGTCTAACAATGCAGGGCCATGTCTGGAAAGGCCTTTTGAGAAAAGAGTAATTGCAGCTTTGAGTTGACCTGTCCCAACAGACCGCATGCATGCATCCGACATCGTGTAGCTCAACCCTATTTTAGGGAGCTCAACGACCCGTTACACGACGCTACAAATTTGCAGAACATTTGCGTCGGCCATGTACAAAATACTCAAAACCGCCAGACAATTATAAAATCATATCTAATCTAATCTAGCGTGCATGATCCTCACATTCACAGTCAGTCTCCTCTTCAAATGTCATAAAAAATATCATAGATTATGTCACGTAAATCAATAAAATGACAATATTAATTCCAAAACACTTAGGTAGTATAAAATAGTATGTTGCTTGGGCGTAATTGGAGTAGCTTAATTAATCCCAAGCCTTTTTGTCGTCCAAGAAATCTTTAACTTTATAGAAACCTTGTTGGCAGAGTTTCTGTGTAATAAATGATTTAAATTTATTGAAGCTCAGTTGATTAACATGGCTTGGGAGTTTGTTGTAAAAACGTATATGTTGGCACTTAAATGAATTACAATTTTTTTGGAGTCTAGTCGTGGGCACAATAAGTAAATTTTTGTTTCTAGTATTTATGATATGAATGTCACTGTGTTTAGAATATAGGTAGGTTCAGGGTATAAAGTTCACTCATACCTCCATAGAAAAGGGAGGATCCTCCGACCAAACGGGTGTCGTGTTGGTGGGTAACTGCCCGACAATTGATGTCGTGACGTTGTATATATGCTAGTTGTGCGGTAAACTCTGCTTGCGCGATGCAGGATTTTGCGTGACGTTAGTGCGACGCGTAGCTCGCATGTGGCGTTGTAGATGCCGGTACAGATTAATATTATTTTTAACATAAATGAAGTTCTCATATACATATTGAGATGCGACTGTCATTATGTTTATTTCCTTAAAGTTATCCCTCAGTTAATGCCTACAATTTGCGAGTAGATTATATATTGCTCAAATGAATCGTGTCTGCAGCACAAATATAGCCTGAATGTCGGCTGCAATACCCCACAGTAAAATACCGTACTATGAAAATAACTAAAATATACTAATCAAGCTGTTTCTACATCAGTCAAATGACGGATTTTATAAACCGCGTAGGCTGCAGATCTTAGCCGCACTGTAGCTTCGAGTCCATAGTAATACCTAAGAACAAAGTGATTTCCACAAGATCCAATTCCACTCCATTTACTAGTACATTGGTTTTCATCTGATTAACATTAAGTTTCAGAAATCGAATACATTTAGTATTTTTCTCGTTTCTTATAATTTCTAACATGACAATATATTATCGTGGATGTCCTAATGTTTCCATACATTTTAATTTCCTGTGTTAACTTAATGCCGTCGACGTCCACGGAAACATCACCGCGTTAGAAATGATAAAATCGCACAATCAAACTCAAACTCAAAGCATTTATTTCAAATATACCAATTAGAAATACTTTTAAATTGTCAAGGGATCGTCTATCAGTCAGAAAGATGATTCACCAAATGAGTATTCCAAAGCGTAGTGCGTACTTATGGAGAAGGACGGGCAAGAAACTCCTCGAACACTCTTTTAAATCAACGTATTGTTAAAAAAAATTGTTTGTTTGGTCATTGGTCATTGGTTTGTGATCGCCCGCCGTACGAACGCTTCAATGTGTGCGTACGTTTATTTTCGATCGTTGTATGAAGGCGACCTCCTGTACTTTTCTATAACTATACTACAACACACTACCTTCATTAGAGATTTTTATCAGTAATGGCGGAAAATGAAAGTGTGTTTAACATTTTTTAAATGGTCTTTGACCGCTTGTTACTTACACGTGCTATAATTATGGCTAGGTTTATGGCCTATTAAATTATAATTTATCGAGTAAGTGTAAACATGGAAAGAATACTTTTTTTTAAATTATAAACTTAATCCCCATTAGTAAAGAATTAACGTACTGAAAAGCATGAAACAAGAAAATATTCCTGATTCCTGCTTTAAATCGTAGCTATGGACGAATGCTGTGGCGTTATGATTACCACACAGCGGTGGATTTTTTGTTAATCACATTAATTTAGCTATGAGCAGACGAGTCCTGGAGTGAAGACCGCGTATCAGCAAGCGAAGTGTGAGACGCCCCTCAGCTAGGTGGACAGACTATCTTAAAAAGGTGGCTGGGACAGACTAGATGCGGAAGGCGAAGGACAGAGTGTTGTGGCGCAGCTTGGGAGAGGCCTTTGTCCAGCCGAGGACTGATGGGCTGAGTTGATTCATTGGCATTTAGCTATATCCAAGCCAAACCCAACTAGTATAAGATAAGACAACTAGTATATCTAAGATATGTTTTTATTTATAATGTACTATCTTTGAATTTGAAATAAATTATCATTATTATTATTTCCTTTATTTCATGTATATATACATATAAATTATATTTTTAAATATTAGAATATAAAAATATAAAAACATTTAAAAATATAAAAAATAGTGGCCCACCGGTATCGGGAACAGGGTCCAAGCTACCGGCGGTCAGGGCTCCAGAGAGAGAAACCTCCTAACAATGCGGGCCGTGTCCAAAAGTACCGCCTTCTGAATCAAGCCCTTGATCCAGCCACCCAACGAGAGCCTCCTCAGGTGTTGGTCGAGGCTCTTGGCTATTAATCCATTGGCTGTCACGACTATCGGTACAATGATCGCTGAGTCCACATCCCACATGTCGACAACCTCGCGAGCCAAGTCAAGATATTTGATTTGTTTATCTTTCTCGGCTTTCACGAGGTTCCCGTCATGTGGGACCGTTATGTCAACAATCATTGCACGCCGCTCTAATCGATCCACCACCACTATATCAGGCTTATTGGCAACAATAGTCCTGTCAGTGATGATGGATCGATCCCAGTACAATGTGATATTTCCATTTTCGAGAACTGGGTCGGGCACATACCTGTAGTACGGCACTTCCGATTCTACAAGGTTGTATTTGAGAGCAAGTTGCTGATGGATAATCCTGGCTACAAGGTTGTGTCCATGCAAGTATTCTTCGTTAGCTAGACTAGAACATCCGGAGATAGGCCCTTGTCCACTTTGACCACATCTCGATGCATCCCCACGTCGGCCTCTAAGAAATATTCCCTGAGACTGCATATCTCGCGATTGTGGAGGTTTTTAGCATTTAAAAAGCCTCGACCTCCACATTTTCGCGGGATATACAGCCTCATTACCGATGACCGTGGATGATGCATTCGATTTGCAGTCAGCAGTGTACGGACCTTCCTATCCAGGGCGTCGAGTTCGGTCTGAGTCCATTTGAGTATGCCAAAAGAGTACATCAAAACCGGCATGACCCAACCGTTAAAGGCGCGTACCTTGTTTCCGCCTGATAGAAGACTATTAAATACTTTTTTCAGGCGGCCAAAGAAGCGTTCCCTTAACGATTGCTTCATGTCAGTACCATTGATGCCCAATGCTTCCGACATACCCAAATACTTATAGGTTTCGGATGCAGAGAGGGTTCTAAGGTTTATAGAATCCGAAAGTTGGGTTATAGTTGAGTTATAGTTTATTATTATTATTATTAACTCAAAATTCTCTAAAGTAGGTAGTTTCATGTTTGTTTCATTAAGTGCTTACGTACAAATATCGATTTTGCAGTATTCTCCCAACTTTTAGAACCACCATTTTGTTCCTCGTTTTCAAATTACAGTTTTGTTTGTCATGTCTGGTCTACCCCTTCCTGTACTCATAATTTCAGTTTTAAAGCACACTTTCAAATGAAAATATTATCGGGTAATGTTCGTTATATGACTTCGACATCCCCTATATTTTTATTCAGATAGTGAGAACTTTATTGTACTAATGGACACTAATGAAATCAATTTGTTTTGATAGGAAGTTATTATCACTTGTTGAAAAATCTTTCGAGATGGTATTTACACAAATAGGTAAAATTCCGCAGACTAAACGCAATATCAGATATTATGCATGGTTTAATTATATACTATTCTTACTAATATTATAAATTCGAAAGTAACTCTGTCTGTGTGTTACCTTTCCCGCGTAAATCACTGAACTGGTTCGATAAAATTTAGCAAGGTGATAAATGGTATCTTGGGGTAGGACATAAGCTACTTTTTGCCCCAGTATCCCCTTCCCGTGAGATAATTTCCAAAATATACGTGGGCGAAGCCGTGGGCAGAAGCTATTGTTATATAAAATTAAATGTTATATAGTGTATTATCAAACTGTTCTTACAATTGCTAGTGTAAGTAGCTAGAAAATCAATAGAGTTTTAAGAACTTAGTTTGGATCTGCAATTCTGCATCCATCTGTATCAGCGGACCGTTCCTCCCAATGGGGGCTATCGTTTTTATGTTCACCAGTTGGCGCCACTGTCGAGTAAGGTCCTGTTGCAGTACTTTTATTTGATGTTTTGGATATGTTTAAGTATCCATAAATTCATATTATGTTTATTTTATTACATTTTTAAACTTCAAATTAATAAGATTATAATGTTTCTAAAATTAGCAAGCATGAAACAGACAAATCTTAATCTTCTTTCAAGTGCCACCAAATTAGATCCTAACTTTTTACTTAAAATCTTAAGCCATAATTAATCAAGAATGGCACAACCATTACAAATATTATGAATCATTCGTTAAAATCCGTGATAAAAAATCCCGCAAACAGTGAACGTTCAGTACATATTTTGACATCTAGAGACCTTACTTTACACTAGCGCCTCTAGCGGCGAACTCAAGTGCGATAGCCCTCATTGCAAGTAAGTCATAAGGCCTTACTTATCTCGAAAAAATAATCAGCAGTCCGATACATTTGGGTCGAGTAAGTATTGAAATGCTGTATGGTACAGTTGATATTTTTTTTGCAATTACGATTTTAGTCCCATCGAGAAATTTGTTTCAGTTTGATGGTCTGTACCACATCCGTACCACAAAATTGCCCACACCTTTCTGATACACGCTGTATAGAATCGTAAAACCGACCACACCCTTAAATATGACCACACCTTTCTGATCATCATCATCAGCCTACAGCAGTCCACTGCTGGACATAGACCTCTCCAATTGCACGCCATTTAGCTCGATTCTCGGCAACTCCACCTTTCTGATAAATGCTGTATACAGTGACAAAAAATACAGGATGACGGCAGAAGGATCATGATGAATGAAAGGGACGGGAAATAAATATAAACTACCACTAAATACACCTACCAATGTCGTTAATACGACATTAAACGTAAGTTGTGCCAGAAAGCCTTTTATACCGTTAAAGATTATATTGAGGACAAAAAGCGTGCGATTGAGTTGCTCAAATTGTTGCATACTAAATATTTTTTATTTTATTTTACATACACTTTGACATTAGATGTTTATTATATACACAATGCCATGAAAATCTAATTTGCTCTTATACGATAATTCACATAAGGCAACAGGGTATATAGTGATGCCCCCTCGCCTCCCCCATAATCGTAACTGAAGGACAAAACGTGCCACACTGAGGTAAGATTGGATTAACCACAGCACTATCGTGTACTTGCGTCCTATCATTGTATGTAAGGTTGGGTGCCACTGCTTCCAGCTGTATAAGAATTAGACGGAAATAAAATGAATCAGCAGAGTCTTGGTAAAAGTGGTCTTTAGATCTGTTCGTTTTGAAAACGCAGTAAACTTTGTGTGGATCATAAGATTTTATGGAGATTATATTTATTAGCTTCGCAAGCTATAGAAAGAAAAATATTTACTTGGCACAGTAAATGCAAGGAACACATTCAGACAAATTAAAAACTAACTGCCTCGTTGGTCTAGTGGTCGCAAGCGCTACTGCTGAGCATGAGGTCCTGGGTTCGATTCCCGGGTCGGGCAAAATGTTATTGGGTTTTTCCATCTGGAATTTCTCAGTAGCAGCCCGCAGTCTGGATTTGTGCCCGGTTGATGGCAATAGGCTCGCCCCCTATTACATGGGACTTAAATATAACTGGCGAAATGTGGGTGTACTATAGGTATACCTCTGTCTAACCCTTCGGGGAATACAGTCGTGATGTTATGTAAAAACTAACGTAAAATTAAAATATAACGGAAAAATACAAAGAAATAATCAAGCGGCTAAGAACATTTTTATCGGTTCAAACAATGTTTTGTACACCATTCACTCATCATGACCGTATTGCTTTCGTTTTATTTTAATTTATGAATTACATGGAAGGAACCAAAATCCAGGAAAAAGTACGTACAGAAAAATAAGCCCCTACCTCTAAAACCTACAACAACTTGAATTCCATATTAGTTTAACCCTAATTCCATACTAATTTCACCGTAGTTTAGTTTATACTAGTACGGGGAACAAAGTGAATCAGTTCCGTGCTAACAACCATAGTACCGATACATACCAAACAAAAATGTTACCTACCTTTACTGCTTATTTGTTACTAACTTAGATTGTGCAAGGTTGTTATATTGATTGCTTTTTGTATTTTTTTATCCAATGCTTCCATACTTTCTATCGATACTAATATTATAAATACGAAAGTAACTCTGTCTGTTACTTATCACGCCTTAACGGCTGAACAAATTTGGATTCACACAGATAGACCATGAGCTAGGACATAGGATACTTTTTATCCCGGTAGTACAATCCCGCGGAATAATATCCGACCTCTACGCGGACGAAGCCACAGGCAAAAGACAACAATAAATTCACCACACTATAAATTCAGAACGTTAATTATTCACCAGACCACTAATCACTATTACTAACTTGAATCAAGTACTTAGTACTTAGTCTATAGTTCACACTGAACATTGAGCACGGCGACGCCTCGGTGGCTGTTGCTGGAAACGGCATTGTCCACACTATCTACACCAACCAAGCGTGTCAGGGGCATATACTCTAAGTCCGTTAACGTAGATACGGGCCGTCCAAAAGTGTTTCAGGTCTTAGAATCAAGTATTTAGCACTTAGTCTCTAGTTTACACTGAACATTGAGCACGGAGACGCCTCGGTGGCTGTTGCTGGAAACGGCATTGTCCTCACAAACTACGCGTGTCAGGGGTATACTCTCTAAGTCTGTTAACGTAGATACGGGTCCGTCCAAAAGTGATTCGGGTCTTAGAATCAAGTACTTAGTACTTAGTCTCTAATTCACACTGAACATTGAACACGGAGACGCCTCGGTGACTGTTGCTGGAGACGGCATTGTCCACACTATCCACACAAACCAAGTGTGTCAGGGGCATACTCTCTGAGTCCGTCAACGTAGATACGGGCCCATCTGAAAGTATTTCGGTTCTTAGAATTAAGAAGTTTTAATCTCTAGTTCACTCTGAACATTGAGCACGGAGACGCCTCGGTGGCTGTTGCTGGAGACGGCATTGTCCACACTATCCATACAAATCAAGCGTGTCAGGGGCATACTCTCTAAGTCCGTTAACGTAGATACGGGTCCGTCCGAAAGTGATTCGGGTTTTAGAATCAAGTACTTAGTCTCTAGTTCACATTGAACATTGAACACGGAGACGCCTCGGTGGCTGTTGCTAGAGATGTCATTGTCCACACTATCCATACAAAAGCCAAGCGTGTCAGGGGGCCTAAAGGACGTCCGAAAGTAGTTCGATTCTTATGAAGTGAACCCTACTCCCAATTAATTAACTTTTTCTGACGGGCAAAAACACATTTGGAGTAAGGACAACTGTCAAACCGTTTTGTAATTAATTATTAGTTCGTTTTAGTTAGATACGGTGTTGGAACCGTCCGTAACTTCGGACAAAAACTATGGACTTCGTGCTTAGGTAGTAGGCCCCCTGTAGATATCCTCCCAACCGAATTTCGGTCACGGCGGCCAATTTCAACGGAGAATAGCCAGGTACACAGGAGATATTATATGGACAAGTGTGTGCAAACACAGGTGCACTCTCTGTTCATTTAACACAAATTTCACCAAACTATGCTGTCACTTTAATGACAGCCGAGTTTGGTGAATTTGCATGGCATTTATGCCATGCTAAGCATTTTGACGGACTATTGTTCGTAGTGAGACAATCCATCAAATGGCATAATGGGACATTTAGAATAAAACAGTATGGTGAAACTGGCCCTTACTCTCATAGTCTGATGGGACGTCAATATTATACGACACGACCTGGGAGAGATCAGGCACAGGACCAACGACTTCCTTGCTCTGTGCCATTCAACAACAACTTGCATTAATAATAACTGTTCCATGGTATGAACTTATCGGGGCACAGCTGTTGTTCATAGTTCTTTTTTTGGGTAGGATATCATCAAATGACCTCTCCCGCTCTGGGCGTGACAGACTCTTACTGACTAAAACCCACCCGTGTTCCTTCAGTTGCCTGTGCGCCAGGGCCAAAGTAACTCTTTCGAACAATCCGCGACCCCGGCAGAATTGTTCATAGCTAGTGTGCACAATAATACCTGCCCATGTTACGATGAAGTGAACTTGTTCATGATTGTGTAGTTAATTGAAGAGTTTGAAATATTTTAAAGGCTAGAAGGATATATAATTACAAGAATAAGGTTCCGTAATAAAGTTATTACAAAGTCAAAATTCAATCATCATTCTAACTTCTATCACTGACAGTGGAGTCAATTCACTTGTCATAAATGCCTCTAAAATAGACTAAAAATCATTATAATTTAATTTATTCCTGTGAAACTACGATTTCCCATTCTGAAATAGACTAAACTGACACAACTTAACAATATTTTAGTTTGAATAGAATAGAATACTCTTTATTATGTACACCATAAAAAATAACAGATATAAATGTAGACATTTTGCACAGGGTGACAATGGGCGGTCTTATCGCTAAAAGCGATCTTTTACAGACAACCTTTGGATGGATTCAAGGGAGAAGGAGAGACAATAATGCAGGTAGTCAGTGGTGTACCATTTACATATACAAAAAATACATACATACATAAAACATATACATATATACATATACGGGATAGATATTGTTGTGCCGGTGACTCCTCAAGTGTCGTCCCAAAAGTGACTGTGATTTGGTGGATTTGAACCGGCGACCCCTACCTCAACGGTCGGCGTATGTTCCGCTACGCCACCGTGCAAGTATCAATGTGCGCCAAACTTCGATACTGATTGTAAGTGGCTTACGTCATCGCCTGTGCTGCTACGGCGACGCTTACCAGTGCTACGAGCTACGCGCCTACGATCCTGCTACGAGTCAGCTATCGGCTACGCCGCTACCGCTAACAATACAACCCATTATCGACTGTTGGACTGGTGCTACTGTATTGTCCATAATGACGAGTATTCCACGCACTCCGCCCAAAACACCGACAGTAAATCTGAGCCACACTCAAACGCAATCGGAGCCTGACATTGACTCTGCTGTATCGATGAGTGGATTTGTCACCTCCCGTAGCAAACGCCCGCGCAATGCTGACTCTCCGCAGGATGGTTCTAGCTACCATACCCCCCAAGTTAATGAACAGGACCTCTGCATCTCGAAATCATTAGCGGATCAGACTGCCCTAATGACTAAACTTTTATCTGACGTTGCAGAAATTAAATCCCAAAACTTGGCCATTCAGGCAACAAACGTCGCAATTCAAAATTCTAACGAAGAGATTATTCTATCCATGAGTTTCCTCAACACGAAGTTTGAAGATATGAAGAATGAGATAGAAGAACTAAAAAAAACACGAGATGCCCAGCAAATACACATTGACCATCTAGAAAAAAAGATTATCGACCAACAGCTCAAATCACGCTCATCTGGCGTCGAAATCCGTAATGTGCCTATTACGGACTCCGAAACCTGTTCCAGTCTCTCAAGGACAGTAATCAAAATTAGTGAGGCTTTGGGAACTCCTATCAGTGACTCCAACATTCGAGACGTGTACCGCCTACCCGGAAAACCCTCTAACACCAATTCCCCGCGCCCTATAATTGCCGAATTTGTTGCCGTAAGTACTAAGCAGACTGTTGTATCGGCAGTACGATCATTTAACAAAGGCAGGTCTAAAGACCAGAAACTTAACACCTCTCACGTCGGAATGCCTGGCAAGCCGCAACCTATTTATATCGCCGAGCAGCTGCCTTTAAGTGCAAAGAAACTTTACCATCAAGCCCGGGAATTTGCATCAAGGCATGCCTACAAATTCTGCTGGGTTTCCAATGGCAACATTTTCCTGAGGAAGCTGGAGGGGGACAAGCATATTCTGATTGGTTCTGATCAGTCTCTTCAAGCTCTCGAATCTAAATGACTATATCATCCTTTTTACCTTCTTGCATATCACACTTTGGTTCTTCTCCGATATCTCCTAAACACAATTATCTCAACATTACACTCAAATTTTAGATTACATATTTCACACATCCACACTACTTTACCTAACAACAAGCACAAACTTCTCTCAATATATACAGTAACACTTTACCCACGTTGCATACTTAAAGTTCTATGTATCTATAAGGCTCCAACTCCGTTCTTCTCTCCCCATCTACAAGCCTTTTTGTTTATTTGCCTGTCTTGTTTGTCTATCCATAACTACAAATGGCGAACATAAATGACATCATACAAGAAATTGATGCATCTACATGTATAGGTACCTCCTTCAACTGCCTTCCTGAAGACTGTCCACGGTATGTTATCCCATCAACTCTTGGTAACTTTAATCTACTTCATGTAAATATCCGCAGTGTCAGTAAAAACTTTGACCATATACAGCTTCTAATAAATCAAACAAAAATCCCTTATGACGTTGTGATTCTCACTGAATGCTGGCTCAGTAAGGTCACCTGTTTACCTGTCCTGGACGGGTTTCAGGCTCACTCTACCATCTCTAACTGCAATCAAAATGACGGCATTATTATATACACTAGATTTGGTTTGCAAAGTTCTGTACGGGAACCAGAATTTGAAGGAGGTAATTGCCTGTTATGTGAAATAGGTAACAACGAACTGGCAGTAGTTGCAGTGTATCGTTCACCATCACTTAACTCTAGGAGTAACTTTAACTCCTTTCTATCTAATCTAGACAGTCTATATAATAGTATCTCTTGCTACTCTAACATCGCTCTTATGGGTGATATGAACTTGGACCTAAGTCCAACAAACAGAAATGACAGAACGCTCGAATACCTGTCACTAAATGCCTCTCACGGACTTTTGCCCACCCATATTGTTCCTACCCGCTTAGATCGATGTTTAGACCACATATTCCTTAAGTCCAACCTTACATCCACCTCTCTCATCCTAGAATCGCATATCACAGACCACAAACCTACTCTCTTAAATATTTCTAACTACAACCCTCCGCACAAATCGTCCCGCAAAGTCACTCGCTTGAATTATGCAGCCATAATTGCTGATCTCGAAAATGTAGACTTTTCCGGAATGTATAACACTGACGACGTCAACACATCAACAACCATATTTATCGACACTGTTACTTCGGTCGTCTCCAAACATTCAATTCAAGTAAATGTCCCTAGGAAAAAACATGTTATAAAACCTTGGGTCACTCCAGGACTGTTGAAATGCATACAAAATCGAGACAGAATGCATACTAATGCCAACAACTCTCCAGATAATATAATCCTAAAAACTACCTACACTCGATACCGCAACTTCTGCAACGATTTACTTAGGAAACTAAGAACAGCTTATGAAGCAAATGAGTTAAAAGAAGGCAAAAACTGTCCCCGTAAACTGTGGCAGACCATTAACACTATCACAAACAGACATAAACCGCGGACAAGTCCCACTGAGTTGTTGGAATTGAAAGGTGATCATATGTCTTAAATTAACGAGGTGTGTCACTTCTTTACTTCCATAGGAAGCGACCTAGCAGATAAAATCACGTCACAGCATCATGCTACTAGCACGCCAATAACACATCATTCCCTCCCATACCGTAGTAGTCCCCAACCCTCACAGGTTAATTCCCTTGCTATTTTCGATGTTTCTGAATCTGAAGTTGAGTCCCTCATCCTCCAGCTACGTGACAAGAGTGCCGTGGGCTGCGATGGTCTGTCACCAATGCTGTTGAAATGTTCTCGGCATGTTCTGGTCCCTCCCATAACTTTCATATGTAACCTATCCCTCAGAACAGGCGTATTCCCTGATGCTTTTAAAAAGGCTATTATTCACCCAATATACAAGGGCGGGAACAGAAACTGCGTCACCAACTACAGGCCTATCTCGGTACTGCCGGCTCTTTCTAAGGTCCTAGAAAGAATTCTAAATAACCAACTAAGACACTTCCTTGATAAATACCATATTATCTCCGACAACCAGTACGGCTTCAGGCCAAGGCTGTCAACAGAAGATGCTGTACTAGAACTCACAAAATCGGTTGCTGCAAACTTGGACAGTAAAACTAAATGCCTCGGTATGTTTCTGGACCTTTCAAAGGCATTTGACACAGTTTCTGTTCCCAACCTCATCTCAAAACTGGAATTCATAGGTGTACGGGGTATTGCACTAGACATCTTTCGGAGCTACCTTACAAACCGAAAACAGTGTGTCAAGATAGATTCTTACCTGAGTGATGAGGAAATCATATCCTACGGCGTTCCCCAAGGAAGCATACTAGGCCCAACCCTATTCCAAATTTACGTCAACGATCTGTGTAATATGAACCTTCCAAATTGCAATATTTACGCCTACGCTGACGATACTGCACTTCTAATCCGTGGTTCTACCTGGGATATTGTTAAGGCTAATGCTGAATCTGCAATGTCTAAAATAATGATATGGCTAAACTCTAATCTACTGACGCTAAACCTAAATAAAACCACTTACATTCCTTTCGGGTTAAGACGTGGTAATATTCCTGGACCAGATTTCACCCTTGGTGCTCACTCCTGTCCTGACCCCACGGTACCTTGTGCCTGTCCCACGATAAGACGTTCAGACACTGTTAAGTATTTGGGTCTACAGATCGATTGCGGACTAAAGTGGGACAAGCAAATTGATACCCTCACCACAAGAACTATGCGTCTAATCCACATTTTTAAGTCCCTCAGAGATTCTGCCGACAGTGCCACGCTTAAGATGATTTACTACTCCCTCTGCCAATCTATACTCGGGTACTGTATAACTGCATGGGGTGGAGCAGCTAAAACCTTTTTTCTTAGAATAGAAAGAGCACAGAGAGCAATTCTTAAAGTAATGACTAAAAAACATTTTAGATATCCAACATCTGACCTCTATGCCGACTGTAAAGTGCTAACAGTGCGGCAGCTCTTTGTGTTCAAGGCAATACTAAGGGTACATAAGTATCTCCCACCTCCAGACCGGAATAAACGCACTCAAATCGTGCCCAGTACCCAGCACAGAACCACTTTCGCTCGGCACCAATTTTACATTCTTGGTTCCTATCTCTACAATAAAATCAATAATAAAATTAAAATAATGGAGCTTAACTCCCACAACTTGAAAAACAAATTGACTGAATGGCTACTGCAAAAAGACTACTCATTCACGGAGTCTTTACTAACATTCATAGAATAATCTCAAAAACAGTCATTACACTACCCGACTCATACTCAATACACTATCACTCATTCACACTCCATACACTTACTCACTCTCTCTCACGCGCACCCTTAGAGGCACGCACACATTTCCATACTCTCCACTCATACACTTACACATACTTGTGTTCACTCACTCACTTACACTCAAACACATTTACACTTCGGCACACAAATTATTCAATGTATTACATAACCCTGGCTGCTGTTATACCTACATGACTAGTCGCCCTGTATGGCCTTACACTGTCTCCTAAGATACAGGACTACCTAGTTTAGGAGACAGGGTTACATGATCTGTGTAGATTTATGTAGATATACCATGTTATTTTTATTTTTGTACATCTGCTCTTGTGTATCATGAATCTTGTGTGTTTCATAATAAAGATTATTATTATTATTATTATTATTATTATTATACTTATCTACATATAATATATACAATAATAAACATGAAACAAGAGCAAGGAAACTAAATGACAAAAAACAAACAAACAGAATGTTTGAGAGCACTAAGATGGCACTGAGTTATTAATTTTGTGAAAATGGCAGTTTTGCTATTCTGACTTTGTTGTTTTTCACCTAAAATTTTGATTGTCTAACTAAATCTGACTATTTTTAATCGCGATTAAAAAGGTGTGGAATAAAATTTGTTGCCATGAAATAAAATTCACACCAACACCTCGACTTCAGGTGCCAAACAATACTGTATCTTTTTTATTTTATTTTGCTTATACCTCGCAAATGGTGTGTCCTATCGCAAAAATAATGAAAAATTCAACCCCCTTTATAAAACGAATAAACCCTTAAAACTCAACATGTAGGTAATCATTTTTCATATTTTCCATACAAAAATTATATAGAAAACACGTCGAGGCTGCCCCCTATGCGCGCTTCCTGCTCTAAAAAAAGGCAAAAAAATCACGGGTTAGGGTAAACAAGTACCACGTTGAGTCGTGAATGTCAAATTCGATTTTAGTTGAGTAAAAATTATTTTTAAATTGAGAGATCTTTTTTTGCAGAACAGCTTTAAGTTTCTCATAGCCAAAAGTAAGGAATTTTAGTGATAGTTTAGTTAGTTAAGTTCGGCGTACAAGAGAATCGGCACCAGTAAAGGCCCGATCACACGTACCACAACCACACCACAACGAAACCACGTGGACGGGCGCTAATTTATATGAAAATGATTAGTTTATTCACACGGACTAAATTTGGCCGTCAAAATCAACCGTGTGGGCGATACCGACCACATCAAGGCCACGTCACAGCCACAACGCAACCACATCGTGTATAGATCTGTCTGTCTGCGTACATAACGCAACGTTACCACAACGCAACAACAAGTGACAGCGCAACTTGCCCACATTTTGTCGCTATGTGGCTGTGGTACGTGTGCCCTTAAGTGGTGAAATTAATAGTTTTTTAAAATTAATAAGGCCCACGTCCACTCGTGGCCATTTACGTAACGATAGTGAGACTGAACAAACCATAGATACAATTTGAGTTAGTTGGAGCCAAATCTTCAAAAGCAAATAATTATGGTTTCAGGCGTCGTTGTTAAAGCTGATATCAATCGCTTCCCTTTTCGTTCAATTTTCCTTTTAATTCTACATCTTTCACTCGAAGTGAAACGTCTGAACACAAAATGAATCAAAAGTAAAATCCAACGGTGTTGGATTTTGGCATTCTTTCATCTTTCACTCGCCTGCCGAATAAACGTTAAGTAAAATGAAAGGAACAGATGAACGGTCATTCCTAAATACAAATAATTTAGATGGTGTCGTGTGAACGTGAATTGAAACAAAAATGAACCTTATTTTCATTTCTTTCTTATTTAACTGTCAGAAGATAGTCGAAAGACTAAAGCCGATATCAGATGTTTCACTCGAGTGAAGCGTCTAATATGAGCTTTAGTCTCATGCTGTTAGTATCACTTTCATCTAACAGTTAAATGCCATTTCAGGGGTTAAGTCAAGTCTCCTGCTGAGTACAAAACTAATCAAGATCCCTTAATATTAACATAAGTAAAGTACACACGCCTAAACCCAAATACACTATAAAAACTATATCGCAAGTTCGTGTACGCAGCCCCTAATTTACATACACATGTTAATGACTGCTTTTCACGAGTTCCGTACTTAATAAACCCCACAAAAGCTGTCATTTACCCCCCAGGTATGCGGTAAATACCTGTCCAGTACCTCAATACCGCTTGAATACCGCACATCTGTTTACTTGACACACAAACTTCGCATGATATGGAGTAATGACGTCGATTTAATGGCAAGTTAAATATTTTTGTGATGGCTTCTTTTATAGGTCAGAATTCTAAGTGTGCGGAAGTACACAAGGATGTTCAAGTATCCTTGACAAGAATTAATGTGATATAGTCATAACAGTCATGGGTTTTGTAAACTTCATTTCGAACCGTTTAAGTCAAATGACCACAATAAAAAAATGGACTCACTTTATAAATGAATAGCTTCTGTCCGCGTAAAACTTCTTGTTTTAACATAAAATATATCATATGCCACTTGGCTGTAGCTTCCCATTGGGGTAAGTATTTTCAGAATCGGATCAGAAGTTCCGAAGATTACCCCCTACATACATACACATAAAACCTCTTTACAATATTAAAGTATAGATCGAAGTTTTACCTCCTAGCCTACATCGTGCTTCGTGCAAAGTTAATGAATGAACCCACTAATAGAATCAAATATTATGGTCATAAGCTGGAGCAGTAATTTCTGAATAACAGACAGACTAAAGAAAACGTGGACCGTTAGACGCCCCCAAGCTAGATGAGCCGACGACCTTAAGAAAGTGGTTGGGATAGACTGGACGTGGAATACGGAGGACAGGGTGTTGTGATGCAGCCTGGGAGAAGCCTATCTCCAGCAGTGGACTGCGTTAGGCTGAGTTAATTGATTGATAAAGAAAAAGTCGATTTTCCTGGAAAGCTTGATTTTTGAAAAGTCTGGAATTCAACTACTACTTTTTTTTTTTTTTGGGTGGGAAATCATCAAATGACCTCTCCCGCTCTGGGCGGAGCGGAAGGGCGTGTCAGACTCTTACTGACTAACACCCACCCATGTTCCTTCAGTTGCCTGTGCGCCAGGGCCACGGTAACTCTTTCGAACAATCCGCAGCCCCGGCAGGCATCGGTCCTATCGGATCCCGTCAATGGTGCTGACATCTCTTTGGGGCGCGCGTGGAACACGACGCGCCATCGACCCGGGCCTGGTCCTTACCGGACGGCGAGCTGCCGATTGCTTGCCGTCCGCAAGCCCGCGCCTACGGTGGCCGGGAGTCGGCAATCGACTCCCGACGCCCAGGGTGTCTCCTCCTCCTGCGGCGGCTAGGGGCGCGAGGGCGTAGAGACTGCCTCTCTCTTTCGCGCTCCGCCTCCTCCTTCGCGAGCATTACTGCTTCGCAAAAGGAGGTGACGGCTTCCCATTCCCTCTCGCTCCGTACCATGGCCTGAACCAGGGCCGGACGCGACAGGTCGCCGCCGCCGATCGCCGCCACGAGGACACGGCGGTGCTCCGCCCAAGCCGGGCAGACCTCCACCGTATGCTCCACCGTGTCCTCCGGTCGATCCACACAATGGTAACACCCGGGCGTTTCCTCCCGCCTTATCCGAAACAGGAACCTCCCGAAACAGCCATGTCCGGTGAGGACCTGCGTCGGTCGGAAGGTGAGGACGTCGTGGCGCCTCTCAAGCCACTCCTCAAAGAGGGGTCTTACCGCCGCAATTGTGGCGTGCCCTGCGCTGGGTTGCGACAGTCGCACTCTCCATGCCGCCATGAGATCCCGCCGGAGCTCTGTCCGCTGTGCCGCGATTTCTCGCGGCAGCGGAGTTACGCCCCGGCGTTTCGCCTCCTCGCGCCACTCCCAAACGTGCGCGAGGACCTTTGCCTCCAGATCTCACGGCGGTAATCTGGCAATGAGGCTCGCGAATTCAACTACTACTTAGAAAATGGTTTGTGTGTTGGTACATAAAACCTATGTTGCATAAAATAATATTACTTTTGATACTTTGTTAAGTTATAAAAGAACTGCATCATAGCTACAGTGCTACAAGGAGGTTTTGGCGCTTGAATGACATTGTCAGGTTGGTTGTTGTTAAAATCAATATTTTGTGATGATGTTCTATTGAAAAAACAAAATATAATAATAATATTTTTTTATTGACTAAAACATTTACAAAAACTGTACATTTAGCCAACAGTAGTAATATTTTCCATACAGTTATAGTGCCTAAAAATAAACTAAAACCAAAATTTAATTACAGGTGCAAGTACCTAATGATGATTCGTAATTACAATATAAGGTAGGGAGCCGCCCGATCTAGGTTAATTCAAACCTGTGTTTCAGGTCATCACTTTACATTTCAAATAAATTGGGACAGTAAAATTTTAAGTTCAACTTATAAAAATAATCTATTAACAACTATGAGAAAAAGCATATTGGTACATTAATACCTAAAACTAAGCCTATCTAAATATACAAAAGTAAATAAAATGGCGGCGTCAGTTTCGATTTATGCCACGCGCCGAAAGATCATTTTCGTGAACGGGCGCCGTCAGTTGAGACTGGTCATCTCTTAACTGCCACGGCTTATTTTTATTATTAATCTTATATTTTGAATTGTTTCTTCATATATTTTTTTCATTGTTCTCGCATATAGAATCAACAAGAATAATGTACCCAGGATTTTGTAATATCTTGATTTAAAAAGAGTGTCCTTGGAGTTTCTTGCCCGTTCTTCTCCATAGAGATCTACGTTTTGGAATGGGCAACTAGCTTCCACTTTCTGACTAACTGACCGACTCTTTGACAATTCAAAAGTGCCTGTAAATGGTTTAATTGAAATAAATGCTTTGAGTTTGAGTTTGAGTTTGATCTTTGTATCTACAGCTGTGTTCGTTAATCCGTTAACCAACAAGTGTGGCCAACGTTCACCATTGTGTACACGCTTTACAATTTGTAGGATCGGCTCTCGATCACAATGGTCCATTGTTGGTATCGACAGGTTGCCTACTCACTGTTACTGGCATCTTCTAGCACTTTCAGTGTTTCGCTCAATTTGCCCACATCAGCATTACTCGTATTGTACAGGATGAATTCTAGAGATAAGACTGCAAAAGGAAACTATGAGACGTAAAGAAAAGTGGGCAAGGATAGAAGAAGGATGATTTTGAAGGCATAAAAAAACAGTATTTTTGTAAACCTAGCAATTATTATTTTATTATTGTCACTGTATTCATCCCATAGTTAATCTGTGAACAGCGTTGTGGGCTGCAATATTGTCTGTGTTTTGTATATTTCATATTTTATTTTTTATATTGTAGCTGTTTGTTGTTCATTTTCAATAAAATAAAATAAAAAATCAATTCAATTTCATTTGTTGTTTGTAAAAAGAATGGACCAGATAATTTTAAGAAAATATACGACTCTGTTTTATTGCGCGGAGCAACAGAGTTGCTTATAAGGCTGAAAAATTGTTAATTTAAAAACAAAGTTAAGTAAACAGGAAAATCAAAAAAAAAAAAAATGTTTTCGTCAAGTTCGCAAATCATGTATTTTTTCATATTTTCGTCTACTTGTTGAACTGCCCCGTTGGTCTCGTGGTCGCAAGCGCAACTGCCAGCGTGGGGTCTTGAGTTCGATTCCTAAGGTCGTACAAAATGCTATTCAGCTTTTCCATTAGGAATTTCTCAATAATAACCCGGAGTTTGGAAATTGGCTGTGTGATACCCATGTGCCTCGGAAAGCACGTTGAGCCATTGGTCTTGCGCCTGATCTCTCTCCAGTCGTGTCGAATTGCATGCCGTCCCATCGAACTATAAGAGTGAGGGTAGAGAGAGTGCACCTGTGTCTGCGCACACACTTATGCACTATAATATCTCCCGCGCTGAGGCCTAGTTTCCGTTGAGATTGACCGCCATGGCCGAAATACGGTCTGGAGGACTAATATTATTTTATTACTTGTACACACAATAGGCTTACTTTTAGAATCCTAGATTCATCATCGCATTAAAGCATTAACTTTCAGTTCGTACCAACAGTTCGCAAAAGGACCGAGTTCCAAATAATTCACACGTTCATCATTTGTTTTCCTAAATGACAAACTTCGAGGAGTGATATTGATGGTTTTGTAGCAGCGATCTATCGTGTAGGGAAATGGCGTGAATGTTTTTCCCGCATTTTCAACTGTCAACCCACCCCTGCTCCGCAAGGTTTTTACGACTTGACAAAACATCGAGTTTTCTGTATTACACCCAACTTTAATATAAATGTTTTATACACATAACGTTTCCGGAATAAATTATTCAAATGATGTTGAAAACCGCATCAAATCCGTAGCGTAGTTAAAAAGAACAACGCAATCACGAAAAACGACTTTAATTTATAATAAAATTATAGATTCTACACGCTAATGCAAAAAATACTATTCTTAAGTCCGTCTTTTCTTCGTTTTATTCGAGAGAAAATTTTAGCAATAGCTTAAAGACTGATTTACATAGCATAATCAGCCTATAATGTTCCCACTGCTGGGACACAAGCCTCCTCTCGGTGAGAGGGCGCGGGCCATAATCCACCACGCGGGCCCAGTACGGGTTGGTAGTTGTCATATGTCTTCGAATTTTTGGTTCTAGAACATGCCGGTTTCCTCACGATGTTTTCCTTCACCGTTTTGAGAACAGTGGTGATGAAAATTATTTACACAAAGTAAAGCGCTTGTCTGGGTTGAAACCTACGACCTACAACTCGTAAGTCGCGGTCGTCACCACTAGGCCACCTCTACTCTGATTTACATGCTGATTTACATTGTACGATTTAATTATCTGTGACAAACCATAACTTGCAGCAGCAATAAGAGTTGCACCGTATAAATAGTGTTTAGACGATACAAGTAATTGGTTACTTCAATTTTATTGTAGGTATGCCACGGGCAAGTAACTTGTATCGTGTAAATGGGCTTAAACTAAGTTCAGTTGTTGCACTGTTGTGCAAGAACTGAACTTAGTTAAAGCCATTTGTTGTGTGGTTCCTGTCAGAATCCGCACAATTAGATCACATGAGCAAGGCTGAAGAACATCATACATAATACAACAAAAGCCTTTCAGGGACACGACCTTCAGTAATGAAATACGCGACCAAGAAGAGAAGAGAGAAAGGCTGTGGGCGTAGTCGTTGGAAATGTGTGTCAAAATAACTCCTCATAACTATTTACATAAATAAGGCTCCACGCAATTTTCCGCAATTCGCCAAACTAAAGACAGACAAAATATTTTTAAATGAGCCGAGCCCCTCATTTGTCAGTCTACAGAGGCCGTCGCACGAAATAATGAAGGCACGCGACGGCAGTCATCGCTATGACAAATTTGTATTGACATAAACCTACGAACAGCACCCTAATTACGTAACACACTATATATCATAATCTGAATCATTTTGAAGGTTATTACTAATCCATTGCTCCTTATGCTCGAAAAATTTGTCTGTTCTCAACAACGTAAATAACGCAATGAATGTTGTTGAACTGTAAAAATGAAACCCATTCCTACTGTTAATGTGTTCCATAATTACCCCGCAGGTAGGTATTTGGGTTACGAACCTAAACACCGATTGCAATTCCCTAGTTCGGAAACCAAATACGTAACAAATATTTACCATCAGATATACCTCAAGTTTTCTCGGACTCTCTTTTCGTTTAGGCCAATTTACCAGTTCTGCAACTGTTTTTATACCTAATATTTAATTTTAACATTTTGTATTTTTTTATTTTTTTTTATTTTGATACAAATAAAATAAATTATACTCGTTAAAGTGGTTCATATTCTTTTTTATTTCGCTACAATAGGTTATAACAAAAATAATATATTTTTGTTAAAATATTATGTAAATAGATACTCTTTTATTTTCTTGTCGTTAAAGATGTTTAAAATAAGCCTACCCTTCTTTCCCCCCACAATGTTTTTAGGGGAAAATTCCTTCAACATTTCATCAGTAACATGGCTAAGTGAATCTAAGCTCCGCAATTCCATAGTTAAGATTGACAAAACGGACAGATGGCCAAATGAACACGAGGACTTCTTCATTAAGTCGGCGTGAGGGACGGTTCCTTCACGAACGTCTTGAGAAAACACTGAACGTTCTCAGTTAATGAAGATTTGTTACGTGAAATGGAACGTAAAAATTTACGCGCGGTTTTTTCCTGAGAACGCTTATGGATGGCAGATTGCTATGGACATTCTTTCGGTAAATTTAGCCGTCAATGGTTCATTTTATATCGTACTAGCGACCCGTCCCTACTTCCCACGGTTTTTATGACTTAGCAAAACATCCAGATTTATTTCTTATATTATCTATGTTTAATATAAATGATAAACATAAACATTCCGAAATAAATTCTCTAAATTATGGTGAAACCGCATCAAAATCCGTTGCGTAGTTTTGAAGACCGCGGTCACAGAGACGGACACGAAAATAAACTTTGTTTTATACTATATATAAGTATGTATAATGTCGAAAAAGTCATGGTTATATTATATAGTATCCTTCCAATGCTCAGTGTAGGTCTATTCAATTCTTCAAATTCAATCCTGCTGCCTTGACCAGCACCCTAATTACATAACACACTATCTATCACAATCTGAATCATTTTGAAGCCTATTGCTAGTCCATTGCTTCATATGTTCGAAAAATTTGTCTGCTCAGCAACGTAAATAACGCAATGAATGTTGTTGAACTGTCAAAATGAAACCCATTCCTACTGTTAGTGTTTTACGTAATTACCCTACAGGGCGTCGTACCACCTAGCCCTTGGTCTTCCTGTGCTCCTACAACCAGTTCTGGGTGTCCATTCCAGCACGTTCTTACCCTTAGGTGGCCTTTGACTTCCAACGTATCCATATTATTTCTAAGTGGTAATTTATATATTTTATATTAATTAAAAAGAAGTGTAAACATTTACAAATAAGACGATCAAAAACAAAGTCATTTTGTATAAGAGTATGGCCTTTTGTAATTCATTTTTATCATAATATATTCAATAAAATATCTTCCAAATCAACCGATACTGATATTTCATTCTGCTGTTTCAATATTGAAAGCGAACCGATATTGCCAATTTAACTTAATTTGTGCGAATTGACAGTTATTGTAACAAATAATGCTATTAATCAAACATACGATATTAAGTACGTAAACAATTTTAAAGTAAATAGCGATGTAGGTAGCTTATTTGGCCGAATCCCGGCCACCGTAGGCGCGGGCTTGCGGACGGCGAGCAATGGGCAGCTCGCCGTCCGGTAAGGACCAGGCCCACCGACGGCGCTTCGTATTCCACGCGCGCCTCAAAGAGATCTCAGCATAATTGACGGGGTCCGATAGGGCCGATGCCTGCCGGGGTCGCAGATTGTTCGAAAGAGTTACCGTGGCCCTGGCGCACAGGCAACTAAAGGAACACGGGTGGGTTTTAGTTAGTAAGAGTCTGACACGCTCTTCCGCTCCGCCCAGAGCGGGAGAGGTCATTTGATGATTTCCCACCCAAAAAAAAGGTAGCTTATTTGAAACCGAGTACGTACTGTAATTGCTACGTGGTTGACTGTGATGAATATTGAACGATACAAATCAAAAATAATCCAGTCTTTATAAACATACACATACAAAAATTCACGCCTTCTTCCAATGGGGGTAGGCAGAAACTATAGAACGCCAACTGCTACGATCCTTACATACTTCTTTTGCTTCGTTTAAGTTCATATATCCGGTCATACATGCACGCCAATTGGGAGTACTACGCACCTAACCTTTCTGAAGAACATCTCCAATAAGGTCGCTGTATGTCCTTCTAGGGCGTCTCGTCCCTGTTCCCCGGGCCCCGGCGATTTATTTAAGGTGGAGACGACAATACGGAAATAAAGTAAACTGCGTATAATTAATACCGTTCCCAGTCTGCCTATATGGAAAATCAATCAAATATATAGTAAATCCAATAGTTATATCTAATAGTTTAGTCACTTAAACAAGTCAAGTCAAGTAACATAGTCAAGTTTCGTTCCGCGTTCGCACGACACCGAAAAAATTACATAGGAATGAACGTTCATCTTCTCATTTCATTTTTTGATCATTCGGTAAGCGAGTGAACACTGCCGAGTGCCGCAAGCCAACATCGTTCGATCGGTCCAGTAATGAACAAATATTTTCACTCTCGATCGATTTTCGGTTCCGGCGGATCACTTCTAGTGAAAAATGCCGAATGAAAGATAAAAATTTAAAACAAAAGTTTGATATCGGCTTTAGCAGCATCAATGTAGCGGATGATAAGATAAATGTTGAGAGATAAAAAATCTTGTAAAGGATATTAATTTGTTTTCCAGATACAGTATTTGAGCAGTAAATAATATCGGGACAAAATAAACAGAACTTTTGCGATATCCGATATATCAATCTCCATAAAAAAATATCAGTACGAACCTACCTACTCGTAGAGGTAAGGTGTCAGAAAGGTTTCAGCGTTCTCCTTTCGCTAAAATAATAGGTATTAGTACCTACCTCGGTCGACCGTACGTCAGCAGTAATTAACTTTTGGACAGCAAAAATCGCCCTTACTGCTTTCAGAATAAAGTTTCTGTCAATGTCAAACTATTCATTGACGTCTCTATAAACAACACTATTGATAAATAACCGTTCTCAGAAAAACTCACTGACGAAAACGTCCAGCTGGTGTAGTTAAACATGTCATGTTTATCCGTTGACCTATTTACACCTTCATCAGGTAAAGAGGTCATTTTCACACAATCTCAATGGTTATGAATAAAATATACTATTAAAAACATACTTTTATTACTGGACACCCCGGTAAAATCTAAACGCGGTAATTTTCCGCAGAAATTGTATTTATTCAATACATTTTCGCCAAAAATTTTGCCTTTGATCAAATTCATCGTCATCATGTGCCGATTGTTTTCCCAACTATGTAGGGGCCGACTTCCAATCTTACCAGATCCAGTTGAATACCAGTATTTTCCATAGAGCGACCGACTACCTATCTGACCTCCATAACCCAGTTACCGGCTAACACGATATCCCTTGGTAAAAGTACCGTTGCAAATTTTTTACCGCAGTCCTGACTGGTCGCAACAACATTGGATAATCATAATCAGCCTATAATGTTCCCACTGCTGGGACACAGGCCTCCTTTCTTTGAGAGGGAATGGGCTGTAATCTACCGCGCGGGCCCAGTGCGGGTTGATAGATGTCACACGTCTTCGAATTTTTGGTTCTAGGACATGCCGGTTTCCTCATGATGTTTTCCTTCACCGTTTCGAGATCAGTGGTGATGATATTATTTACACAAAGTAAAGCGCCTGCCTGGGTTCAAACCCACGACCTATAACTCGTAAGTCGGGACCGATACCACTGGGCCACCACAGCTCCAACAACATTGATGAATGAAATATTCCGGGCAATAATTTCCCTGGCAGTGAACTACTTGTCGCTAAATGAAAGTTGCGGGTGACTGGGCAATAATAACACGCTCGATTTCCCCCAGAGGGAGGCAGCACTTGGGGCAATGTTAACACCTTGTTTGGCATAATTTCTAAGTTACATTAATTTGACAGCGAGTGTTACATGAGAAGTGGGTTCCACACCTATTTTATAGTACCGTTTTAAAGTTATGCAACTGAGTATACAAATACACTTGTCCATCAAAAATAAATACATCCATATCCATATAAG
Source organism: Dryobotodes eremita (assembly GCA_917490735.1). Classification (NCBI taxonomy): domain Eukaryota; kingdom Metazoa; phylum Arthropoda; class Insecta; order Lepidoptera; family Noctuidae; genus Dryobotodes; species Dryobotodes eremita. The sequence continues at coordinate 18,173,388 of OU823254.1, read as the reverse complement.
TCTGTTCATTTCTGTCCATCAAAATCACAAAATTTTATTTTAAAAAAACCTACATGGGCACTTATGAAACGTCAGAAGCTAGGTGCACGGTTCCAATTGGTTGTTTCCTATGGAGAAGAGCCGGCAAGAAACTACACGGTTACTCTTTTAAAAATTAGGGGCTTTTACAATGTTTCAAATCATCTGTTATCTTTTCATCTCAAACGGCTGAGCAGATTTCAATTATATTTGGCACACAAGTAGATCATGATCCAGGTTAGATCATAGGATGCTTTTTGTTGCTATATCAGGTTCTCGTGGGATAATTTCCGACCTCCACGCGGGCGAGGCCGCGAGTAAAAGCTAGTATCTTATAAGCCAATTTCAATACGGACATTTTACGATGCGAGTATAGGTAATTTATTTATACCAACAACCTTATTTGACAGATCTATAAAATGTCTCGTAAAGCAAACAAAGCAAAATAAGGTCAGAGCAAAATATACGCGACATACGAGTATTATGTAGGTGATCCTAGGATCACGAAGTTATTATTACGAATTTGAATAATGTAAGATACCACGTATTTTCAGACATGTCGCCACCATAACATTTTCATCATAAAACGAGCATCGAACTTATAGCTCAGAGAAATACAGAATATAGATAAAAAAAAAACAAAAGAACGAGTATTATTTTTGAAAAACTAAAATCGCAATACATCATTAAAAACTACTGCGAGCGTCACATTTTTACACGCATAGCCGAAACTCACCCAAATCTAATAATAATACCAGAATATTACTGACAGGTTGTCATGGGCGCCGGTAACTTTATTTTCAGAGGGGTGCATCTTCAGCTACGAGAAGCTCGCTCGATCATTTTCAGGGTTCCGTACCCCAAGGGTAAAACGGGACCCTATTACTAAGACTCCGCTGTCCATCCGTCTGTCTGTCCGTCTGTCACCAGGCTGTATCTAATGAACCGTGATAGTTAGACAGTTGAAATTTTCACACATGATGTACTTCTGTTGCCGCTATAACAACAAATACTCGTACTAAAAACAGACTAAAATAAATATTTAAGGGGGCTCCCATACAACAGACATGACTTTTTTGCCGTTTTTATAGATACGGTACCCTTCGTGCGCGAGTCCGACTCGCACTTGGCCGGTTTTTGTACTTCCCCTCGGATATGTCAGGTTATCGGTTGTGCATTCATACAAGGAGTAACTTTGTCGACTTATGCAGAAAAGCTAAAATTAAGAGAATGTAGGATGCAAGTGCAAGCAAAGTGAGCTCGATAATTTTTGCATCTCGCCTCGAATGGGATAGGTTTTATTTTTCTACAAAGAAGCTGAAAAATTAAGATATAGTAGGATGCAAGAGCGTAAAGCAAGCTTGATAATGTTAGCACCCTGCCTAGGGTCGATTAGACTTTCGGAAATAGGAGTTCGGTACTTTGTTGACTAATACACGAAAACTTTAGAATTGAAAGATTGCTCGAAAATTTTAGGATCTCGCCTCGAATAGGCTAAGTTCTTTATTATTGTATTAGGCGTTTTCGGATATTTATTCAGTTCTGAATGTTTTTACATCTATATTTCATTTTGAAACCAGGGAGGTACAAGTGAATCCTTTTGTACCCCGCTCCCGGAGCCCATGCAAGTTGTAAAAGTCGGATTGGCAGTTGCTCCGTGTAAAATACTGGTAATCCGCTGCATCCGGTTAGACTGGAAGCTGACCCCACCACAGTTGGGACAAGGCTAGGCAAATGATTATAATTACCTACTGACAACAACAAAAAACAAAATAATCAATGTGTTCGTCCCATTTAAGAAACAGGACATATTCATTCGTATATATCCATGTATACAAATTATAAAGTTACTTTTAATTACATAAATTACCTGTTAAAAAATATATTTGAAGTGGCTTTTATTTGTAAAAACTTTTCATTTTAGTATAGGGTAACATTTCAATATCAAATTATTTTGAAAGTATGCACAGCGTAGTGATGCATTACATAAATTACAAGTTACTTTTCGTGTCTGTCTGTATGATCGCGTTGTTCTTCCAAACTACGCAACGAATTTTGATGCGGTTTTCACCATCATTTGGAAAATTTATTGGGGAAGGTGTAAGTGTATAATGCAAATATTAAACTTACATATATTATTATATGTAATTTTAATATTTGCATTATACACTCACTACACTAATATTTGCAAAAACATCGAAATTACTTTATAGTAATTTCGATGTTTTTTCAAGCCGTAAAAACTGTGCAAAGCAAAGACGGAGCGCTAGTAAATAAATATAATAATATTATGTATGATAGATGCTCTAGTGAGTCGGTAATTTTCTGTCTAGCCGCAGTCGTCCCTTTGACGCTAGAGGAACGTCATTTTATCGATAACTGTATTGACGCATCGTGTGCTATTTCGAGTTACCTTTCGTTATTTAAATTCATTACCAGAAATTTTGGATTTATTGACGTGCATTTTATCAGATGGTTCGACAGTTTACGAACTCAGCTAGAAGTGCGTGAACTAAGTCACGTGTGTATTCAAAAATAGAAGAGTTATTCTGATGAAAAGCGCGCATCACTACGCTGTGCATACTTTCAAAATGATTTGATATTGAAATGTTACCCTATAATAAAATGAAAAGTTTTTACAAATTCGACGGCACGGTTGGCGCAGTGGTTAAGCGATTGACTGCTGCGCTGCGTGTCGCGGGTTCGATTCCCGCACGGAACAAATATTTGTATGACCTACAAGTAGTTGTTCCGGGTCTGGCTGTTTGTGTATGTGAGTTTAATTAAATGTTTGTAAACGCACCCACAATACAGGAGAAATTCCTAGTGTGGGGCAACTTTTTTTTAAAAAAAAAAAAAAAAAAAAAAAAAAAAAAAGCCACTTCAAATATATTTTTTAACAGGTACTTCATCCCGAGATCGCTCCCTTTCACACAAGTTGAAAAATAATATCCACATTAAACAGAATACCCTCATGCTCAACTCCATACCGTCACTGATTACGCTTCCCATACAAATTCATACATAGCTAAGACCAGCAACGTATGAGGGTGCGTCCTCGACTCAATTCTAATACAAGAATATAATGAAGAAACTATCGACCGATACTCTAATTGGATGTATGCGGCCTCACAAATGCCAACCAACCCTGTCTCGCGAAATTTATTTTTAAAATAGTTTAGTTTCTCATAAGTAGGAGCAGGTAGCTAAGAAAAGTTAAGTGCTGTGCACATCTTTAAGGGCCCGTTGTTTGATACATAGTTAAACATGACCATTAGTCAATTTAACAATTAGTCACTTGACAATAGTCAATAGCCATCAAAGTTTAACTACTCTGTCTGCGCATGGTTAACTTTTATAGCTAATTATCAATTTTAGTAACTGTAGTTAGCTTAACCATTTGTCAAACAACATACTTCTGTCATTTTTAACAAACTGTTAATTTAACTAACGCATTTTAACTATTAGTATGTTTGACTACTGCTCAAACAACAGGCCCTAAGTAATATAAATAGTTAAATAATTATTATTACACAAAACAATTGTAATATGAATGCTTGAATGCTCACTCTTGACATGTAATTTATTTTTTATTTTTACCCCTCAAATTTTATCATTTATTATCTCAATTTTTATCCTGTTTACACCATCGTAATACGAATGCTCACTCTTGACATGTTATTTATTTTTCTTTTTCTTATCTCATAATTTATTTTATCATTCATCATTAATTTATTTTCTCAATTTTCATTTTTATCGTGTTTACACCTAGTTATACTATGTGCACGCTATGGTCTCCTGTAATTAAAGAAGCACATGTAAAAGAACCTTATTTTACTATTGTGATTTATATCGTATATGTGTATTCTTTGTTGGTGATCCCAAAGAAATAAATAAATATGTTCGCTGTAATACTTATACACTAAGACTAAGCTATGTTAATATTTTTGTGAACTAGTCATTGGAGTGCCTTAATAAATAAATAAATAACAGCCGCATAGGACGATCGAAGGTTAAGCTACGCTTGCCTAGGTCAGTCCGTGGATGGGTACCCTTCCATTAGATAACGAGACTCCTCCGTGCTTTGGAATGCACGGCTCCCGGTACATTCATTCATATATCTTTGACAGTCGCTACGGGTAATACAGAAGCCCAAAAGTCTGACAACCAGTCTCACCAAGTGGTATTGTGTTACCCAGTAACGGGGTTTTGGGGGTCAGATAGATAGTCATTCCATGTAAAATGCTGGTATTCAGCTGCGTTCGGTTAGACTGGAAGCCGACCCCTAGATAGTTGGGAAAAGACTGGGCAGATTGACTCTACTTTCTCATAATATTTTCGGCGTAAATATTTTGTCTATGTCGTCGATATAAGACCGACCATTATACATTTTTGTTTCTCTATTCATTTCTGATAAAGTGTAGGTAATAAATTGTATTATAAACAAATTCTTAATTAAAATTAATTTTATTATCTACAAAAAATATCAATGGGCATTATGCTAAAATTATTTAATAATGATAAATTAATTTAATGACATGGTATAAAAATGGAAGTGTGTGTAGTATATATAATATAATAATTGAAATAATATTTAAATTTTTTAAATTAATTTAATGTAAATTGAAAATTAATACACTTCAATGATTTTATGTAATTGTAAATTGATTTTGCATACCGTTAAAACGGTGAGACATGTAGCACTATGAAATGTTATGAACACCTTTGTGAACATACCATGTATCTGGCAAATAAATATTCTATTCTATTCTAAATAAAGTTCTTTTTTACATTTCAAGAGCTGTAAGGAATTGCAGAGATAACCTATCAGTTTCCAGGCTCTATTTATTTAAACGTATGTTTCCCGTTTCAAAGCAGATAAACGTGAAAATATTTACAGTATTATTCAAGTCTGTTAGCTTACTCCGAGCAGCATAATGTAAAAAGACGCTTAAATGCAACGATCTTGTTAACTCTGCTCTTGACGATAAACTAAGAGCGAGTTTCATTTTATACATTCGTAATGTTCAAAGCCTTGACTCTCTTGCTTCGAAGAAAAGTTTCCAATACCAATAAATCTTGCTAGACTTGGAGGAATACGCTGTCCTTTTCAGAATAAAATATTTAAAAAAACTTCTAAAATAATACAGCTGTTAAATCAGTTAATAGTAGTGTACAGAATATTTTCGTCTGGTATTCAACATTTGCTTCAGAAAACATTATAACTTCCCAAATCTTAATACAAAACAGCAGTAAAATAAAAAACACAGGGTGTGGCCGGGAAATGGCATTGATACGTCAAGACATCACAACCTGTAGAGCCTCCCTGACACAACCTGTTACACTCCGACAACCAACACTTTTTATATAAATAGTTATACAGTTATATACATAGCTATATGGTACGTACCCTTCGCATCACCCGCAGGGAGAACGATGAAGTTTTCATGTTTATTTTTTTGCGGACACTAAACAAATTGAAATAGAAAAAATGTTTCAACGAGTGCAAGTCACTACACTGCCTTCAAGCACTCTCGATTTTCAAGGATAATGCAAAAATAATTATATTTTATATCTATAAATATATCTGCGATTACAGATCGATTTTTTCTGTATATATTATATTAAAAAATATTCGAATATAGCTAGTATTTATGAATGTGTGTATATTTTTCTTGGCAGCCCGAGTGGTTTCGGAGCGGGCGACGCGGCGGACGGTGTATTCGCGACTGATTACATACCCCGTGGTTGAAACAGGGTGAGAAGGACACACTGATAACCTGAAAGCTTAGTGACGTAAACGTGAAAACCGCTGTAGCAAAATCTACTTTGAAAGTAGATAATAAGGTTGAAATTCTATTGCAAATAAAGTTAAACTTTTGAAGGATCCGTATTTCCATCTTGCTCCCACATTCATCTGTTTGGACGGAACACAGATACAGGATGAATTGAATTTATACCTCTACCACGTACTTCTACGCTACGATTTATTTGACGCCTTTTGCTGTACAGTTCGATACAATGCTGCTTTAAGAACTACATTCTCAGTCAATGTGAAACAAAAGCGGCGGTGGATTTAAAGATATTGGAATAGATTTTCTAATAGAACGTGTAGATGGATGCCGAATTTATTTCATCTCATCTTACATGATTGTTCTTTCGGAATCCTAGATTATTTGTAACGGAAGACGTTGAAGATACTATTAAAGTGATAACAATTTTCTTTGCCCTTTTTATTACTTTAGATTCACTAGGGGTGTTAAAAGCTTAGTCTCGGTAACTCTGGATGGAGTTGAAAGAGGGCGCTAGAATTGTGGAAATCTAATGAAGACTGACGTGATTTCTCTTGAGATTTGTCTATCTCTATTTAAGTAAAAGGAATTTCGGTGTTATCTCACGAAAAATGTTTCTTAATTTATTTTATAGATTTTACGATTTTATCTATTTAAATTTACGTCTTTTTTAGCAAAAATTCAAATGATTTTAAATAGAGTCCTTACCAAGGGGTATCGTAATACCCGGTAACTGGGTTGTGGAGGTCAGATAAACAGTCACTCCATGTAAAATGCTGGTATTTAGCTGCTTCCGGTTAGACTGGGAGCCGACCCCAATATAGTTGGTAAAAGGCTTAGCAGGTGATGAAATTATTTTAAATAGAATATTTCGCAATTCTCAAATCGTTTTTCATTTGTAACCGGATGTGTATGTTTTCTATGTTTATGAATATTTTTTAATTAGTTTTTTTTTTCATTACAATTTTTTTGTCCAATCTTTTGTTTTTTTACTAGGTTTCTATGGTGTATTGGTGAAGACCAAAATATTCAAAAGGCTAATGACACACGTACATAATTACGTTTGTTCATTTATTACCTGTACAAAACTTTGTCTACTTGTACCTAATACGAGAACCTATTCGGACATCCACGGGATAAACTTTAGCAAGAAGTAATTAGAAGTGATGACATAACGAAGTTCGTGTAACTCAATCTCACTGTATTAGTAGGAATTTGTTGAGCATCTCGCATTTATAGCATTCTGAATAGTTTGTGTTATTATCTGTCTTTTCTACTTTTCGGCAGGTAATCTTCCCTTAGGGCAGTGGTCGGCAACCTGCGGCTCGCGAGCCACATGTGGCTCTCTGGATGTGAAGCCGCGGCTCTTTAGTTGCAGACGCAAATATTCTTTATTTTTATACCATATATATATTATCTAATTTGTTGTGAAAAACACTACTTATATATGAACAAATAGATTAGTTTATTTTTATCAAAACAGCTTTATTTATGCAAGTACTATTTATTGTTGGCACGAATTTTTTTTTTGTGGCTCTTCTAATCTTTGAAATTTTGTAAATTGTAATTTTTGACACTTCCGACTCAAAAGGTTGCCGTCCCCTGCTTTAGGGTAATTCGACGATACTAAATTATTGTATTACATTCTCTCAAAATACCGGTTTAATTTTAAAATCATGATCTTCCTGCGCTTGTGCCATGTTACTTGTAGTCGGCGCAACACATTTTCTTTCTCTATTCTCCCCTGTATATTTATATTACATTATATTATCCCCTACATCACGCTATCATTTACTCCCTTCTCTTTCATATCATTTGTCACACAATCCATCCGTCTTTTCTTTCGTCTTCCTCTCCCTCTCTCTCCATCAACATTTAAATTCATCACTGCGATCTCCCACCTGGACACGAGTTGCCTTGGCTAATAATAATAATTATTATTATTTTATTGTCAGGCAACTGAGGCCCCTATGGGCCTAATAAAATACAGAAATTACAAAATAACAAACTAATCCTAATCCTAACTATATAATATTATAAATGCGAAAGTAAGTTTGTTTGTTTGTTACCTTTTCACGCCTAAACCACTGAACCGATCATCCTGAAATTTTGCATATACGTTGTCAGGTGTACAGAAACGGACATAAGATACCTTTCCCCCCGAAAAAAAGTACTGTTCCCGAGGAAAACAACAATAACGTTCTTATGATAATAGATGGCGCCACGTCTTCCGATCATGATTGAATTATAACCCGAATTGATAGTCAAAGTCTAAATTAACGCGAGCGAAGCCGCGGGCAAAAGCTAGTACATCATAAAACTAAAAGTTGTGTTAATAAATATTGCTTACAACTATGTTAGTACACTTCACTTCACTAGCTAATGGTAACAACATTGCTGTATTATATGGTGTGTGTTGTGCTAACCTGGAAGTCTTTAAACCGACTCCGGATCCAGGTTGGTCGAAGCAAAGAAAACCTGTTCAGATGGAGATTCATAGATGACTCCGCCTTGGAGTAAAATTGCGGTGTTATTCCACAAACGATGGGACATTTAATATCGTGTCCTGCGTGTCCTGTCGTCTGCACAATACAGGAACTGCTGGAAGCGACTGGTGGCGCCAAACACGTAGCCGAATTCTGGGCCGAATCCATTTAGATTGATAAAATATATATATTACCGGTCAAACCCGATTTTCGGATGAACTAGTTTCGCCTAGGCCAAACCAGTTCTCTCTACACACGATAGGACAAACCAGTATCGCCTAGGCCAAACTCGTTCATCCTGTTACCGATAGGATAAACCAGTTTAGCCTCGGTCGAATCGGTTTATCCTAGTTAGAATATATCCTATATTGAAATGGCAGTCTAATGTTTGGTATAATAACAAATGCACTAATTTTACTTGAAATAACGTTCATATAATATAATTTTCATATGCTATAATATCAAGTAACCTAAACTCATATGACCTAATGTTTTATATCATGTAATTTTCCTTTAATTTTCAATATTTATAATATTCATTTTATACAACGTTCATTTGATCTAATATTTTTTTGACCTTAATTTCATGTTATTGATCACAGTTCTAACCTAACTCAAATGGCACCTAACCAAACCTTAAAATATTATATGCATCGTCGTGGGTGGGCTTAGTGGACGGAGCCCCGCTTGGCGGGGCTCCTATTTCTGGGTGGTTTATAAAAAAATAACCACGACTAACCTAACCTATCCGAGTCGCGGTGCCCTAAAGTCCAGATTGCAACCAGTTTCTCCTGGCCACGAAACATCCTGTTGGATCAGGGCAAGGTTTCGTGAAATGCAGTTACATGAAAAACTGTACAACAAACAAATACAATTGTAAGAAAAACAAAGTGCGCTGCAATTCTAAGTGCCACCAGAGTAAACCTTGCAGAAATAACTAAATAAGCAAATTGCAGATAAGGTGAGTTCTGTAGATGAATATAAGTTGATCTAGTGATAGATGTGAAATTACTGATTAGTTAATAAATAACTTTAATAAATCATATTGACTATTTTAATTCTATTCCTTTATTCAGTTTACTTTGAAAAGCTTATAGAAGATACAAACTAAGTGAAATTAGTTCAGACTAGGACGTACCAGTTTATCCTAAAGCATGTAAATTCTAACTAGGATAAACCGATTCGACCTAGGCTAAACTGGTTTATCCAATCGGTAACCGGATGAACGAGTTTGGCCTAGGCGATACTGGTTCGTCCTATCGTGTGTAGAGAGAACTGGTTTGGCCTAGGCGAAACTAGTTCATCCTAAAATCGGGTTCGGCCGGTAACATATAAATTTGATAAATGATTTTATTTCTGTAAGTAGGTTTGTACAAACATTTGCCATCGACATCGACGATAAGAAGAAGACTGGGATGAATATAATTAATGTTAAAAAAACCGGCCAAGTGTGAGTTAGACTCGTACACGAAGGGTTCCGTACCACCGTCTAATATGTAACACTACATATAAAAAAACTTTATTTTATTTTTATTATTTGTTGTTATAGCGGCAATAGAAAAACAGGCTCCACTGTACTTTAACACCTGCGCGTGCGAAGTTTCACAATTTTATAGCGTGTACATGTATTTATGTGAAACACTTTCGGATAATTGCACACTGCGCAAACGCCTAGTTTTTTTTTTAAACCCACAGTGTCAGAAAATTCAACTTATTTGCGCAATAAAATTAACATTTTACCACAGATAATGTACGAATTTCACTCCTACGTTGTTCCATTTTAATTTCAGACAAAGTGACAGCGGATTTTAATGGTTATTAGTATAAATATTGTAAGTTTTTAACATAAATTTATTTTTGAATACTTGATACCGCTATAAACTTAATTATGAAGCAAGTAATATCATTAATAAAATTAAAAATAATAAAGTTTTATTTGTACTCTTGAAAAGTCGTGGGTAACAAAACGTAATCGAACGTAAGTGACGCTAACGTGTGACTGACAGAACAGCTGTCATTGTTACTCATCGTAATTCATTGTATGTACTCACAGTCGACAGTGTCTATCGTACTCTTTTTTGCAATAACGATTAATTGACAACATGGCATCCCCGAAGTCCCCGAACCTATTATACTAAGCACCAAACCAACATAATACACAAAAATTACACATCTAGACTTAGTAAAACGGCAATGTTACTAAGAGAACTTCGGATGCAAGAGCGAGCGAAGCGAGCTCGGGACTTGGGACGCCCCGACTCGTACAGGTTAGGTTTGCAAAGGATGGTGGGGTCGAGTGGGCTCCGTTGACTACGCCTTATTATTATTGCTTGGAAACAAATTTAGACCCGCCACGTGATCTTCCCCACCCTTGATACTCCCACTATCTTACCAATCCCAAAAGAAACTGGCGATTTTTTCTCGGCACCTATGGTATTGCGCACTTTGGGGTTTTCAAAAATACACTAAAAAGGGTCAATTCTATCCAAAAAAAAATTGTTATTATAAAAAAACGCTGGGTGTTAAAGTCCCAAAAAACACACTGTGCAAATTTTAACCGTCTACCTATTACTGTTCATGAGATACAGCCCGCTAACAGACAGATGGATGGACGGACGGACAGCAAAGGCTTAGTAATAGGGTCCCGTTGGCACCCTTTGGATACGGAACCCAAAAAATATTAATAACAATTATATCGCTTGGGTGGTTTATCTATCCGACACATAACAATCGTAGGACTAATATAGATGAAGCTTACCGTCTCGCCATTGATGCTTAATTATAGTTGTGATTTGGGGCGATGGAATGTAGTATTCAGGTAGGTATTGTAGCTAGCTTATAATACGTTTCAAAGCACAGTACACAGATTTGAATACGCAGCCCGTCTTGGGCTTATTGATACACACACAAAAAATAGAGATAAAGAGGTTTATATTTTTTTTATTTAACCATTTATGTACACACATATATAAACGGACAAGAAGAAAAGAACAGAATAAAGGTGATGCTAATTTATAAACAAATCTCTACGAGCATACCTGCGATAGGAAAATAGATAAAGAGATGTAGACAGCGTGTGTAAGAGTAAAAGAAAAAATAAAATACATAAAATAGAAATCTATCCATCTATTGTGAAGCACAGGTCGGTTATTATGTGTAATCTATAAAGTTCACAAGCATAGGAGCCGAAAGCGAAAGTATTTTCGCTTTATCAAAATTGACTGTGCTAGCCTGAAAATGTGCGTTAGTTCAGGATAGCACAGTCAATTTTGATCACACTTTAGTGAAATGCAAATTACTTTAACCATTGACGGTAAGCGGGTATAAGCAAAGCAGTAAGCGACTGAGTTATTCCATCAAAACAAGTGTCAAATTCGAGGTTATGGAAGGGCAAAAGCGCATCGGGAGTAGGGACGACTGTCAAATAGTGTTGTCATTCATTCTGAGTTCGGGCCCCAAGCTAATAATAAGTCAGAAAGAGATTTGGGGAACGAAACGACCGTAACTTTGGCCGAAACTACGGACATCGTGCTTACGGAGTAGAACCCTGGTTTGAAGATGCGCGCTCGCCTGTAGTCGGAGTACAACGAAATAGGTTTACTAGAATGGTACTTTTAAAATAATCAAGAATTCGCAATCGTCGTGATAGTAACAGATTAGAGATAGATCAAGCACGGCATTAATGCATAAATGTATTTTCTATTTGGCGCCAATAATTTATAAAAAGATCCCCAAACATATTTAGCAAATTTCCTACTAGACAAAATAAATAACTGCAACTTAAAAAACATATTTTAAACAAAACAAATGACTATTTTGGTGCTTTAAGTTGTTTTGTTAACGAAGTTTACTTAATTAAAAATGGACGCAATTTGTGTTGGTCAAACTTTGTTCATAATATTTAGCCTTAGTTGGAACAACTGTTTTTCGGTTTTCAGCAGAAGGTTTTTGCTTCCACTATTAGATATTGCTCGTTGTCGGTTTTGAAGCCGTCATACAGGAAAATTTAATTCGATATTTCATGATTAAATGGTAGGGCGCACTATACGTTTCCGGAACTGGCCACTTACAATTATACAATATTTAAAAATGTATTACATTTCAAAATAGAACTCTTTGGCTGTAGATTACAGCTTGATTCATCTAATTGCCAATCGTTTTTAGATTGTGGCGTCATTTAAAAAATTGCTTGTCTTCATCACCATGAATTTAACACGTGAAAATTTTCGTAGTAAGATTTTCTACAGATTTAAGTGTAAATTTACAACTCAGAAGAGCTGATGAGCGAGATGAAACACCATGCAAGTCGACTATTTATAGCTGCTTTGCAGAATTCAAGCGCGGTCGTGTCGATCTCAGTGACGAATTTTGTCATGGTCGCCCACGCACCGGTGTGAACAACAAAAACATCGATGCTATGCGCCGTATGGTCCAAACAAACAGGCATGTACCCTAACATAAGATTGGAGCTCAAACTCAACTCAAACTCAAAGCATTTAAACCAATTACAGGCACTTTTGAATTGTCAAGGGGTCGGTCAGTCAGAAGTATGAAGCTAGTTGCCCATTCCAAAGCGTAGTAGGTAACTATGGAGAAGAACGGGTCAGAAACTCCATGGACACTCTTTTAAATCAAAATATGGTTACAAAATATTGGTTACATCAGCCATGTTGAAATTATGCAAGTGAGAACGATGCAGAACGTTAGAAGTGTCCGTAATAAAGAGAAAATAACAATTCTAATATTAAATTAAATTAAAATAAGCCGTGGCAGCCAAGAGATGACCAGTCCCCACTGACGGCGCCCGTTCACGAACATGACGTATGGATGAGCACCATTTAGCTCAACCATTTTGAAGGGAACTTAATGATCCAACACACACGCCACCACCAGCGAGACATTTGAGTGAGCATGACATACTCTCAGCCGCCAGGGCACATTCAAGTCAATGAAAGACGAACCTAATAAATGGTAGCTTTAGGTAATTAATGGTAGATACATAGTACTCACACATGTGCTATGCATCTTTAAGCATAGGCATGAGTCAAATACAATCAATCCTACACAAACGTTTGGGTATGAAAAAGCTGTGCTTGAGGTGGATCCTACAAAATTTGACTGAGGCTCAAAAAACGGACCGCGTCACTTGGTGTAATGCCATGCTTAGCAGATTCAAGGAAGGGGCGTAAATTTGGTGTGGGACATAGTAACAGGTGACGAAACATTGATTTATTGCTTTGACCCAAAAACACAGCAGCGATCGACCGTATGGGTCTTTCAAGATGAGCCGAAATCAACCAAAGTGGCGCGCGAGCGAAGTGCTGCTCAGCGGATGATTGCTTCTTGTTTTAATAAAACTGGACACGTGCCTACTGCTGAAAGAAAAAAAAAACTTTAAAAAAAAACTACCGACTTCCAAAAAAAAAACACAAAACAACGTGAAAAATAACTTTAAATTCGGAAGTCGGTGTCTTTGGTTGTGTATTTTCGTTTTTGGCTACCGACTTCCGAAATTAAAGTTATTTTTCACGTTTTTTTGTGTTTTTTTTGTTGGAAGTCAGTTGTTTTTTTTTTTTATAAAAACGTTTTTATTTTTCACGTTTTAGTTGTGCTACCTACCCCACACACATTCGTATACCACTACTTGATATGTAAATAACCGTGACAGGAAATTATTAAAACATCATCAATATAAACTAATTAGAAAAAATACGCAGTATTAAGGACAACTCAAAAATAACTGGTCAGAACTTGATCAAATTTAAATGAGACCACATGTAAAGTACCAGCATTCAAATAAAAAAAGAACCATCCAAATCAGTGCACCCAGAAAAAAGTTCTGAGCTTATTTTTTTTTTTTTAAATACAGTCGAATTGAGAACCTCCTCCTTGTTTTGAAGTCGATTAAAAATAAAGAAAAATAAATGGTTTATTCTGCACAAACAACACGCAAAAACCCGAATCGACCGAATGTATATGAATAGTGATTGGTACACGACCATTTGTTTGCCGGAAGTTATTTAAGCATTCCGTAAAAATAACCGTAAACACCGTATCATCTTGCACCATGACAATGCCAGTTCTCACACGGCCTAACAGACAAACAAATTTTTGAAGGTGAAAATGTAGAACTTATGAGTCATAATGCATACGGTCCCGGACTGGCACCTTATGATATTTATTTTTTGTTTGCAAGAATTAAGAACCAAAAGTTGATATAAAAAACCTTTTTAAAAACAAGCTTTTATTGAACTAAAAAGTACTAAATAAGCGGCTTATCTTAAAGTGTAAGAAGGACGTTCACGCCTCAAGCTTTTAAGAAAATATTAAAGTTTTATGTTAACGTAAGTTTTATTTAGTACTTTTTAGTTCAATAAAAGCTTGTTCTTAAAAAGGTTTTTACTTCAATTTTATTTTGTACTTTTTAACATTAGAATTTCTATAGATAACCGTTCTATCACCTTCTCTTGAAAAGTACTTGTAAAGACAAATCCAAAGAACCCAAATGCGCCTTTACACAAGTCATGGTGAGAAGCCATTTGAGTTGCACTGTTCAAGTCATGCCACACTTTAGAACGGGCTATGATCATAATAATTTTATGAATACTTATACAACATTTCGTGCCTGGGCTGTTGACCACTGAGGAGTTCTCTCGTATGGAGCCAGTTCTGGGTGCAACAGCCAGAAAATGGTAAACTTTAGAACGAGCTGTCATAATTGTATGTGTATATAAAATTTTTGGTCTCTGCTATTGACCGTTGAGGAGTTCTCTCGACTGGAGCCAATCCTGGGTGCAGCAGCCAGGTTATGGTGGACTTTAGAAGGAACTACCATAATTAAACGCGTATATTAAATGTCATGTCTGCACCGTTGACCGTTAAGGAGATCCTTCGTCTGGAGCCAATTCTCGATGTAGAATCACAGGTCATGCATCATAAAAATGCATTGTCTACAAAACAAAATCAACGTGTGAAATTTCAACTCCGTAGGATAAGACGAAGTGGTATTTTTTTTCAGCTTGCAAGATTTCACCCGGACAAACATACATAAGTACATTGCAAGTTAAATAAAAGCTTGTAATAATTACGCGGTCAATGATTTTAATCACCAGAAGAGACTGTCGAAGAGTATGAAAAACAGGTATCCAAGGTCACTGGTTTCAAAATTGGTTAATTCGTATGAAATATTGCATTTACGCTAACGGAGAATATTTTGAGAAACAATAAATTCATTTTTGACCGTTCATAGTAATTTTCTCTCATTCATTCCAGAAATGTTTAGTGCGGCCCACGTATAATGTCGTGATGTCCTAGTGGTTAAGCCCTCGCCTTTCATGCAAGAGGTTGTGGGTTCAAATCCGGGCAAGTACCAATATGATTTTTTCAATTCATATGAGTTTGAGTTTAGTTTGGGCATTACTGATATCGATGATAGAAAAACATCGTGAGGAAACCTGGACTTGATAGTTAAAATTAGTCTGAAATCGCCACCCCGTCTTGAGCAAGCGTGGTGATCAATGCTCATGTCTTCTCTCTGAGACATGTCTTTACCCTGCAGTGAGATAATTATTCTTTATTATTATTTATTTATTTCAGAGAATCTCTATATTATAATATAACAAAAAACAAAACATACAAACATAAAATTTCAGTGTGTTAGTAACAAAAATTGTACATAAAATTATGTTAGTATTGTTAGTATCTATACCTAACTGATGCCTATGGCAGTTCTTATCCACTGATTCTGAAAAGGATAGTCAAAGCGGGCAGCAATCACATTCAGAATGCTGTTGCTACTGCTTCGTAGACAGTGCAGCAAGGAGTTGGCTTTCTTGCGCATGACGGCTTGAAAGCCACCCGTACGCGCTTCAGCAAACATACCAGACGCGCTGCAGCGCCACGGCAGCCCCAACAACATCCCAAAAGCATTATTATACTGGGTGCGCAGGGCTGTGTAGGTTCGCTGCGTATGTTTCACCCACAGTCCACTCGAGTAAAACGACCGGCAGAACGCCTTAAACAATGTTATCTTCACCTCGTTGGTGCAACGTGAGAACCTACGAGCCAGCATATTCCTCTCACCGCCAAAGCCCTGCGCTCCCTCTCTATGTCCTCGTCATCCTTAAGGTCACCAGTTACTATGGGACCCAGATACTTAAACCTGTCCACTACTTTTAAGGCTGCACCATTAAGGACGACAGGAGGAAAATATGCGGCATAGTAAGTACCTGCTCTAAATACTAGTACTTCACTCTTTTTGGAGTTGTATTAAAGCCCGTGCGACATTGCAAATGCCTCACACTGAGACACCAGATTCCTTAATCCGCTGATTGTGATAATAATAGGCTGGTATTATTAATGGTCCAATAGGAAAACAACGAGATACAAAATTAACGGTATTGTGGAAAAAAAATAGTATAAAATTAAACATAATCTTTCTATCTAAATATTTTATTTCTTCTATGAATTTTAATATCTTTTGGGATTAGGAAAATCGATTTCAGAGTAGGTACATACAATTGAGTTTCTATTTAAATGGCAGGACCTATCTAAAAGCAATTATTAACGTTAATCCAATAGGATATTAATAACTTAATATTAATAACTTCATAATATACCTAATCTATTCCAGAAACGTTAACGATTTATTAGAATTATTAATTTCTAATAACTCATGAAATTAATATCAGTGACTCTCTGCGTCCCGCGGTTTCACGTGCATGGATTATGCAACGAAAACTGTTAATTCTTGTGGCAAAAGTAAGATATATGTCATTTGGGAATACTGTTGCTTTCCATGTGATATAATTTTTCAAATCGGTACTGGATTTTAATAGTTTTTTTTTACAAACTATTTTACCTCTTCGCAATATCCTTCCTACTAATATTATAATCCTACTTCCTACTATACTCCATTTGAAATAAGAAAAGAAATTTAAATAAACCTTTTTTACAGTCCGTTCAACCGATTTTGACTTCTATTGCGTTGGTGGCATGACAAATGGCAACTGCAGTGAACAGTTGGTATTGTGACTACGTTTTTGCTTTTAATGCCATCCTTTTGCCTACGGAATAGAAGTCAAAATCGGTTGAACGGACTGTAAAAAAGGTTTATTTAAATTTATTTTCTTATTTCAAATGGAGTATAATATTATAAATGTGAAAGTTTGTGTGAATGGATGGATGGATGTTTGTTACTGTTTCACGCAAAAACTACTGAACAGATTTGGATGGAATTTGGAACTGATAGTTTATAACCTGGATTAACACATAGGATACTTTTATTCCGGTGGTATGTTCCTGTGGAATAATTTCCGACCTCCACGCGGGTGAAACCGCAGGCAAAAGCTAGTCTATAATGTTATAAAGAAGTAAAATTAGTGAGTTTGTAGGGGGTAATCTTCCGAACTAATCCGATTCTAAAAATTATTTCACTAGGTAATAGAAAGCTACACTATTACCAAATGTCTTAGAATATTTTTATGTTAAAACAAGAAATGTTACGCGTATAAGGCCGCGGTCAGAAGCTAACTGATTTATAAAAGTATGAATTATTAAAAAAGACATCGGCGTCTTAGGGTTCAAATCGCAGGTGCTATTACAAAAAACCGTTTTAATACTATACACCTAAAATTGGATCACTGCTCCAAAACACATGTGAACGCGTACTTATAATAAAAGTTCTTCACTCACCCACACACTACGCCATTAGTATTATAAAATGTAATTATAATTTTAAATAACTTTTATTTTTCATTTATTTTCCGGAGTCAAGTATCGTCATGCGCAAATTCAAGCGTAATTTGACATTCGTAGCTTGCGTAGCACATTTGCTACGCTCGTAGCGGTATGCTACGAAAAATCGTAGAGCATATATTGCTGAACTACTTTTTTAAATGATAACAATTTGCAGTTGTTTTGGTGCAATATAAACCTTAATTATAGCGACAACCAAGAGAAGACGTAAAGTAGTCGAAATGTCCCACTTTACATAATTGAATATTGTTCTTTATAGGTTTGGCAAGATTCCAAGCAGAGCCTACGTGCATTGCATTTAAAATTGTAACACACAACAGGTTGCGAACCCAATTTCTCCACTTAAAGTTTTATGTATTCGTAACTTACCTTTTAGGATGAATAAATAATAATAAACCACCTAAAACACCGTCAATATAAACTAAACCGAAAAAAGGTTAGTTTAATTTGTTCTTTGAAAGATATCGTAAAAGAGGAATATTGATAATTTTAAGGGGGTTTTTTAGTATAAAACATTGCCCCGAGTTATTTTCTCTTTTAATTTGGGTGTTATTACTCATCTTACATGCAAAAATCGAAGAAAAACTATCTGTAGGCCGTCAAAATATTTGTTCCCTGCAGAAATCCAACTCTTTCTACACTTCGCGCACAAATCTATTGCCCGACCACTGCGCCAAGCATTCTACCCTGTGACCACGAGCTACACATTCAAGAGGCACGCGTCTTACGACAGCGAAAGAAAAAGAAAGCATGCAGGCTATATTGAACACATGGTTATTTTTTTTTAAATTGTGAATGTGAAGACTATGTGGGTCATTGTTACTTTATTTTTTCTCCTCAGTTAATTTTAATCATGGTCTGGCAGTTTGAGTAATTTTTGTGACCTACCCAAATGTCTTTTTTTTGGTATTGTTCGTCGAACCGTTGAGCTGCTTAAGAGCGGGTAGTAACCAAAATTGCCTATCTTCAATTTAATTTTTCATGAAATTCATAATACTTAGGTATAAAATAAAAATAATATGAGTAACTACATGATATTTTGAAACTTTTTGTGGAACAGAAACACAATACGTTAAAATTTTCTCGATAAAATAACATCACGAAGTTACCCCTAATTTTCACGTTTTTTCAATTTGTACTTAATATGCTAATGACTAATAGGATAATTTTTTAATGATTATCTGTATCAAGACAAGGCGAAAAAAATTGTGCAGGCATTTTTTGAAATTCCTTTTATTTTTGGTTTTATTACGACTACAAGCTTTAAGCACTTACGACGTTTTTAGTTCGTGGAAGAGATCATCTTCCGTCGCACGTTGCGGGAACTTCAAGCATATTTTTGTTTCACAAATCAGTCGCCGTCGCTCTGTTGAGACGAGAGGACTGCGCTTGAATTTTCTGCTGCTCTGCGATTTAATTTATTTGCGTAAATAATATTTTCGTAATTTATCACATTGTTGGAATGAAACTGTGAAATACAAAACATGAAAAAATCACTAAAACCACTTCCGAAACGATTATTAAAATCGTTAAGAATTGATAAACTGAATAAATACCGCGGCTAAACTATAAAATAAAAATATTATAATAATTCAATGTTGATATTTGAAAACTCAAGATGACATACAATTATTTGACAGACTTTTGACTGGTATAGACAACTAGCGCCACTGTTCTCCACTTCAGTCAATTTTCTTGCGGAGAAAATTTACAACATAGAGTTCGTGCTGGAGATTTTAGATCTTATTACTATTAGATAAAGAACCAAATTCGTTTACTCCCACTTTCGTTGACAAACATCGTGTAAGGGTAACCTTAGACGACCAATTTCGAGCGACTTTTGACCAAAACCCCCGAATCAAGTTGAAACTCAAAATTTAACATATGGGTAGGTTATTGGTATAATAATATTATTGGAGTTTACAAAATAAATAAATCGGAAAACTAAAATAGGGTTTATTGCGGACACAAGTACGAAACGGTGTGCACGGGACATGACAGTTTTCATACGGATAGTGTTCTCGTGACTAGATCCCTTCTTATGGTGGGGATGAGTAAAGATTGTGACGGATCACAATGTTTGGGACTGTCGGCTTGCTTTTCAAAGCTAAAGTTTCAACAGTTACAAAAGAGGAACCTAATGGCACCCATATAAATAGATGCCAATTATTTTGTCGGTAAAGCCGACTAATGTACCCTAGTTATTTGTTCCGAAATTGGCCTGTTTTTCACAAAGGTTTTCGGCGAGGACTTTTTTCTACTCGTGCTCCGCGCAGGATAGGTTTTCATGACACATGCCATTTGACTTTGCACAATTGCACATTTGCGAATGTTTATTTTCTTATTTTATTGACATTTTTGTTCAATTGATTTCATTTTCTCAAAGTAAAAAAGCGGAAGGTAAGTGATGCGATTATAATTATACGCTTTTATATCATCAAAAAGCAATTTTATCGAAATTGTTTTCACCATCATGTAGGTAGTATCATGAGTATGTAGTATTATAGTACTTTGATGGAAGAGCTTTGCTTTTTAGAGTTCGGTACCTCAAAAGAAAAAATCGGAACCCTTATGGGATCACTTTGTTATCCATCTATCTGACCGCTTATCTCAGGAATGCGTGGGGGGTATCAAGTTGAAATTGATATCAAATACTTAGATAAAAGGTCCTTTGGAGCTGTAAAAAAAAAACGAGCTTCTAAGACGTTGACTTAGTATCTTGGCATAAATTGCCATTCATTTCGCATATCTTGACACTCGCAAATAAATTAAAACCCCTAAGATACATGTCGTTGACCTAGAATCGTGAAATTTGACAAGAAGCAAGGTACAGGAATAGGTACAGGAAAGTATCTGAAAATTGTTCAATTGTAGTTATGTTACATAATGTATGGAACAATATTTTTTCAACTACAACGTTAGGTTTGTCTTTTAATTCGGAATCGAAAATTTATAGACCGTATCTTGAAGTAACATTTAGTCTTTATTTAATTTTCCTCGTGGCGGCGATCGGCGGCGGCGACCTCTCGCGTCTGGCCCTGGTTCAGGCCATGGTACGGAGCGAGAGGGAATGGGAAGCCGTCACCTCCTTCTGCGAAGCAGTAATGCTCGCGAAGGAGGAGGCGGAGCGCGAGAGGGAGAGGCAATCACTGCGCCCTCGCGCCCCTAGCCGCCGCAGAAGGAGGAGACACCCTGGGCGTCGGGAGTCGATTGCCGACTCCCGGCCACCGTAGGCGCGGGCTTGCGGACGGCGAGCAATGGGCAGCTCGCCGTCCGGTAAGGACCAGGCCCGGGTCGACGGCGCGTCGTGTTCCACGCGCGCCTCAAAGAGATGTCAGCAAATTTGACGGGGTCCGATAGGACCGATGCCTGCCGGGGCTGCGGATTGTTCGAAAGAGTTACCGTGGCCCTGGCGCACAGGCAACTGAAGGAACACGGGTGGGTTTTAGTCAGTAAGAGTCTGACACGCCCTTCCGCTCCGCCCAGAGCGGGAGACGTCATTTGATGATCTCCCACCCAAAAAAAAAAAAAAAAAGTCTTTATTTAATTTAAGTCAGTCTAATCTCCAATCTAACATCCCACCAGCATCGGTAACAGATTCACGAACATACAATAATATTTAATAATATACCTACTTGTACACATAGGTAAATTGAATAAAACTGTTTTATCTGATTTTTTTGCGTATACACACTACACACAAGATTCAAATTCAAATGCCTAAATATACGCCAGGCGAAAAGTTTCTGCTGGCGGGAAGGGATTGTGTTTTGTTTTTGTCGTGTTTGATGAGAGGGGTAGGCAAAGAGGCGCGGGTGAAACTTGAATTTTTTCTGTCTTGCTGCGCCCTCTTAAGTTCTGAGTTGAGGTGCACGATTACTGACAAATGCGTGCACTGACTGGACAGGTCCACTCAATCTGTGTGGTTTCTCCTCAAAATACCATTTTAGAAACAAATTTACATGGTCTTCACATGATCTAACCAAGACTATGTCTGGACTTTAAAAGAGACTGTGACCTCTGAGTTTGTTTCGGCCTTTCTTCTCAGAGTAGTCAGATCGGAAACGCCGACCTCATCTAGTTTTTAAAATATGATTGACGTGAAAAGTGTTTGTTCACACCTACTTACAGAAATAAAATGATTTATCATTTAAAGAAAGAAAAATGCTTTTATTCACATTACAGTAACAAAAATACACATTAAAAGTTAGAAAAACGGAAAACAATGATTATAATGCCAAAGGGGCCTCAGCTCAGCATCATGTCAGATAACAACACAAGAAGTACCACCTGACGCTGATTTTCAGCTGCAACCCACGAGTGCCATACGCTAGGATAATAAACAAATAGGGAAGTGTGTGTCGGTTCTAATAAATTAAAAGTGTTGTGACATGGGTGTGTATGTTGTGTTGTGATTAATGAAAAAACGTTTTTACAATAAAAACAACCGACTTCCAAAAAAAACACTAAAAAACGTGAATAATAACTTTAATTTCGGAAGTCGGTGGCCAAAAACGAAAATACAAAACCAAAGACACCGACTTGCGAAATTAAAGTTATTTTTCACGTTTTTTAGTGTTCTTTTTGGAAGTCAGTTGTTTTTTTGTAAAAAAGTTTTTATTTTCACTTTTTAGATGTGGTACCTACCCGACACACATTCGTATACCACTACTTGATATGTAAATAACCGTGACAGGAAATTATTAAAACATCATCAATATAAACTAAGTGGAAAAAAAAACACGCAGAATTAAGGATAACTCAAAAACTTCTAGTTAGAACTTGATCAAATTGAAATGGGACCGCATATGAAGCACCAGCTTTCAAATAAAATAAGTATCATCCAAACAGGTTCACACAGAAAAAGTTCCGAGCTAAAACACATTAAAAAAATAAATTTAAAAAATACAGTCGAATTGAGAACCTCCTCCTTTTTGTGAAGTCGGTTAAAAAACTAAACTAAATAACCAATGCCTGCGTACATTAAAATAATAAATCTACAAATAGAAAGTTCCTAGATCTAAAAGGCAAAACCGTGTGACTGCGTTGCTCTTCTTAGCCACGAAACGGATTTTCATGCGGTTTTCATTTCCATTTAGAGTAAAAACAATAATAATTGACTAATCAAAAACTGATTGAAATTAAAATTAAAAAAAAAATAACATTAATAAATCGATAAAATTGATAAAATCGATAAAAAATTAAGAAACAAATGAAAGAAGTTGTCCGGGCACCTGGCCCAAGCGTGTAGAGAAAGCAACTCAAAACAAGTTGGCGAGCAACGAGCATCGACTGCGTGACGGCGACGAGCGATTACTCACTGGTATGCATATGTACCAAGCGTTTGTCTATTGGCAAGTGTTCTGCCCGCCAAGCGAGCGACGCTGAGCAAGTACTCTCTTTGATAGCTCTTGTCTCTGTGAAAAACGAGTACTCGCTGGCGATCAACTTTTAATATATGTATCTCTTTTACTTACACGGGATTTACTATCTTTTGTACGTTTGACGACCGAGAAAATCATTGATAGTTAGTCGCTTTTTCGTCGGCAGTGGCACAGGTATCTTAGAGCATGCCACGAGTAACCGCGACGTGACTTGCGGAGCGACGGACGGAAGAAGTAGCGTCGCAAGTCGCAGAGCTCGAGGCCGTGAACGGAGCCGGTCAAAGGTAAGGCAGCGTCTTATTACACTCAAAAAGTACATACTGCTATAACCAATCAGCTTGCACAGCCTGGCGGCAATTTTTTTTTGAAACAACTCCCCTTCTCCTGTTTGTAAGTTGCAATAATCAGTCTATACTGTCCCACTGCTGGGACACAACTCCTCTCTGTGAGAGGGAGTGGGCCGTAATGCACCACGCCGCCGCGCCGGCTCAGTGCGGGTGGATAGATGTCACATGTCTCCAATTTTTTGGTTCTAGGACATGCCGGTTTCCTCACGATGTTTTCCTTCACTGTTTTGAGAGCAGTGGTGATGAAATAATTTACACAAAGTAAAGCGCTTGTCAGGGTTCGAAGCTACGACCTACAACTCGTAAGTCATCACCGTTACCCCTGGGCCACCACTGCTCTCAAGCATGTTGCAATACAATTTAAAAATGTTTCCGTACCAAAAGTTACCAAATAACGTGTGACGTCACGAGAACGTGTCACGTTAGACGAAGGTATCTCATTGTAATGTCCGCAAAGGTCCCCTTGACATACGGGACAACTCTACGTCCGCGCACGACCGGTATATATAAGGATATATTTTTAAGGTTTATGCTGAAAACATTACTATTGATGCCTGCCTCTTTAGAGCAAATGCTGAGCGTGAGGTCCTGGGTTCAATTCCTAGGTCAGGCAAAATATTTATTGCTTAATCTTATTATTTATGTACACACAGTAAAATCGATACAGATACGGCATATTAGTATTAAGTACAAAGGTACTGCTCATTTCTTAAGAAATTTCTTCCAGCAGACCCGCGAAAGGAGAAATGTAGACAATAGTATGTGAGAACAAGAAGAGAAGAATTTGATTTTGTGACGTCTTAAACTAGAATATTAAATATACTCGTACTTACTTACATATAATGCAAAAAATTATCATATACTTAAATAAATACATAAAGCTTAAATAAATAAACGAATGTTATTGGATTTTTCCATCTAAAATTTCTCAGAAGCAACCCTTAGTCTAGATTTGTGTCCGGTTGATGTCAATGGGCTCTTCCCCTATTACTTGGGACTTAAACTTAACGAACGAAATGTGGGTGTACAAGTAGGTACACCTCTGCCCAACCCTTTGGGCCTACAGGCGTAATGTTATGTTTATTACTCTTGATATTTATTTAATTGCTTTTTGTACAGTTACCTTAAAACGTACACTATCTAAACTAATTATGAATGTAGATAGGTACAGTCACCAAAAGTGATAAGTAACCAGGGTCGTCGGATATAGTTGAAGTTTAGTAAGAAACCGATGGATGTTTTCGATTAAAATTTAATTTAATTAATAGAAAATAAACAATTAATTTATCAATATTTTCTTTTTTCGGAAACATCCATCGATTTGTTACTAAAGTTCAACTGTATCCGACGATCCTGGTTACTTAACTTTTTTGGTGACTGAACATGAAAGTAATTCTATTTTTATTTTCTTTTATTCTGTTTTCAGTTTTTGGTTTAAATAATCTTATGTGGCTGCTGAATAATTATGGGTTGATAATTGTAATTCCAGTTGATACTTATCGAACAATGTTTTCTTTTTTATAATTAAAAACCTAACAGTTATTCTACTTCATAACTTTATTATACCTACAATTGACCCTCTTCTAAGATAAGATATGTTTATTTTTTCAAAAACACGTGTAGGTTTACAATCAGATGGAACGATTACACAAAAAAAAAGTTTCAATATGTTTTGCCTAGAAATGAATGATAAAGTTACGTTAAATTAATAAAAACAATAATAAAAATGTCTAAAGTACATAATTTAAACAGTCGTCAACATTATAGTACCTAGCATGTATTTATTAAAATTTCTTCATGGTTTTATTAAAACTATTAATATTAAAATCTTTGTATGCCTTTGGTACCTTGTTGTATAATTTTGGGGCCATGCAGAATACACTCTTACGCATGAGAGCTGTTTTAGCACTATGTGAACGAAGTCTCCGATTATCACGTTGACTTCTTTCTGAACCATCAGAAGACTTCGGAATTAGTTGGGGATTGTTTTTAACAAATAATACCGTTTCTAATATATACAAGGAAGGAAGTGAGAGAATTTGATGATTAATAAAATATGGTTTGCAACTGTCTGTAATTTTAAGACCAAACATAGCTCTTATGCATTGTTTTTGCATTCTAAATATAATATATCTAAGTGTAGAGTTTCTCCAGAAGATAATGCCGTATCTAAGGATCGATGCAACAAGTCCGTGATAGGCAGTAAGCAATGTATCCGTAATTACGATCAGGGCGAGTTTATGCAATGCGTAGGAACAACTACAAATATTCTTATTTTCTTTTTATCTAACTTTATCTACCGTGGCCGCACCTTTTAAAGTTCCGTATAATTTACCCAAGGTACATTATAATTTCGTAAGTCCCATTCGTGCACCTGTCGTGTCCTTTACAGAAACAATATGTTTCCTATCAATATGTGACGGCAACATTATTAATAATGTTGTTTGACAACATTATTTATATAAAACTTAAACCAAGGATGTTGGAGGGTTAATATCTAGTGTTGATATTGTGTTTGCGGTGAAATTTTAGGTATTGTGCGCGGGTTCATTATTAATTACGTGACGCGTTCAAAGAGAGCATTCGTCGCTGAGGAAAGGGGTAAAGACTGACCTGGAATACTGTTGTGAGCTGTTTAGCTGGCTCCACGTGGCTTCATTAGTCGGTCTTTTCCTCAACACGAGATCACTATACCTCACTGACGATTAATGTTCACTCAAAGTTAACAGGTTACAGTATTAGTAGCCCTACATTATAGCGGTTATAAAAGTTCCAGAAATTGCACGTGCGCGCACGTAATCACGAGTATGTGACTTCCGCAGTGTCCCGATGCAAAGTGTCATTCGTAGAAATATATCGTCTCTCAATCATTATGCGAGGGAAAGGGATGGATATAGGAAGCGACTGAAAGGCTCTCATAATGACAATCTTAAACATTTATAGATTAATGATTTTGCATACTAGGCCTTTTAGACTATATGATTAAAATTATTTCATGCTACATTTTTGGTATCTACAGATGTACCTAATTATTTTCAACCTTCTGCCGTTCCAGTTCTAAACAAATAATAACAGTAAAACTATAAACGAAACAATTGCATATACAGCGTGTATTCGAAATCTGTGGTAATATTTAAAGATGTAGTACAGACTATCACACTGAACAACTTTTTCCATAAGATCAACATCGAAAACGCCAAAAAAAAATCAGCTGTCTCATAAATTTGGTTCGAGTAGATAGCTGATTAAATATTTAAATTGCTCCTTACTGTAAATAAAACTTTATTCCTTATAGAACACAGAGACTTATATTGGCCTGTAAGTTCAAAGACAATTACTTTTAAAGACAAGTAATTGTACTGATCATTAGCAGAGTACCTTCGTTCAATGCTACAACGATCAACTTGGGAAACAGACGTACTCGTAGGTTATTTCAGATCGATTAAAATTAGCATCGTCGCTATTTTACCCCCAATAATAAATATTAAAAATAATGGCGGCTATCACAATGTTCTATAAATAAGCGTAAGGGTTAACTTAAGCAAACATCCACGCCTTGTACAGTCAACCTCAAAAAGATGGATAAATCGACAAGAATTAATTTAATTGTCCACAACTCAACTCAACTCAACTCAAAGCATTTATTTCAATTAAACCATTTACAGGCACTTTTGAATTGTCAAAGAGTCGGTCAGTTAGTCAGAAAGTTGAAGCTAGTTGCCCATTCCAAAACGTAGATCTCTATGGAGAAGAACGGGCAAGAAACTCCAAGGAAACTCTTTTTAAATCAAGATATTACAAAATCCTGGGTACATTATTCGTGTTGCTTCTATATGCGAGAACAATGAAAAAAAAATATATAAAAAACAATTCAAAATATAAGATTAATAATAAAAATAAGCCGTGGCAGTTAAGAGATGACCAGTCTCAACTGACGGCGCCCGTTCACGAACATGACGCGTGGATCAGCACCATCCAGCTCAACCATTTTGTAGGGAACCGAATGATCCAACACACGCGCCACCAACACGCCACAGTCTTTGTTTTATAATATTGATACTCGTAAATGTGTAGTCACAAAATATTTTACACATTTGGTACTTAATTGTAGCTACACATTGATACAGTATTATGGAACACAAATAGACTGTAGACCACTAAATTACTATTTATGACAATTATCAAACATTTTGCACAAATAAGTTTACGAGCTTGCTTCGCTCGCTCTTGCCAACATTCTCTTCAGGGGGAAACGCCAGGGTAGCCCACAAAATTCAAATTTTCTTACGTTTTTTGCAATTTGCAGGTCAATGCCAGGTTGTATGTTGAATAAAATATGATTTGCGAACGTAACAAATATGTATTTACAGAATTATAATCATTAAAATCATCAATTCAACCCTCTAAGTTCACAACGACGATCAATTATCATGATTGTGTATGTGTGATAATCACTTATCGTATCACTTTTTGATAATTTATGTATATGGGAGCTCCGTGCATCCAAAGTTATGCCTAAGAATACTGTGGTATCTTCGGGTTTCAACTCTTTATCCTTTATGAGAATACTAGTTTCTACTTGTTTACGTTTTTTACTCGTTAAGAAGTAGGTTATTAAAACTAAACCAGTTAACTACTTTTGCGATATCGCTATCTACGTAAATAGCTCAAACGTCAGCAGCTGGTTATTAGCAATGTGCCAGTAACCAGCTGGTGACGTTTAAGTTTAAACAAAAGTGAAGTGCCGTCTGTAAACAACACTATCATGTTTATCCTTTATGAGGTAAGGCAAGTCATTTATATAAATAAAAAATAATAATTGGCCAAGAATTAAGCCCTGGGGGACCTCCATTCTTACTACAGATCCGGGTGATCTTTTACCGTTAACATTAGCTCTCTGAATCCTATCACTTAACTAAGAAGTAAGAAGATCCAGAGAAGCGTTCCGGATTTCGTAGTGGTGCAGTTTCCTGATTAATGTTTCATGAAGAACACAATCGAATGCCTTGGACAAATCGCAAAAGATGCCCTACATGTATGTAATGCATGGGAGGCCAAATGCGAATTTGTCCTCCCATGCAATAGAAACATGTCCTAAAAGTTCAATTCCAGCCGCCAATCAGTAGTTGACCGACGAATTAAAAATAACAGCTAAAGTAGGTGCTACAATGTTTATAATCAACTTAGCAAAGTCCACAGAATTACCCTATAGATCTGCGGTCTTTTTAACATTTACCTTGTGCAAGGTTTTAATTATATTTTTACAGGTGACATATTGTAAATAAAATTCAGAATCACAAACACGAACGTTTTCGTTATGCCCATAGCCATAAAAAGCTTGCAAACATCACGATATGGTGTTTAAAGATAATATACAATGCGGAGACGACAATCAATGAAAATACAGACAATACTAATGCATTGGATAATTTTGAAACTATCAAATAAATCCTAACTTCGACATTGAAGACAAGATTTTATCAAACAAACTAAATAGGGCTAGGCCGACTATGGGGTTTGCAATCTTTGTTCCATTATTATGTATTTGGTCGAATTTTTGTATTCAGACTGGGAACGCTATTAGATATGCGAAATTTAATTTATTGTCGTATTGTCGTCTCTACCGTGTATAAATAAATAAAATAAAACAAAAAGGCCTTATATTTCTCAAAGATTTTTTCTGCATTTTTTTATCATTTTAAAATTATTAATAAATGGGCGCTACCGTCTCCCAACATACGCACTATGTTGAATGACACAACCTTCCGGCTCGCTACTTGTCTGCGCTCCTCCTCCTCCTCCGCTGCATCGCTGCCAATGCGGTGAAGGTGTCGACTGTCTCGGACATCATGGCCTATCCTGCAGTAGGAGCGCGGGCTGGATAGCACGGTACGCCAGCACCAATGACATCATCCATCGTGCTCTTGTCACCGCCGAAGTGTCAGCTATTCTAGAACCCAATGCCTTGGCACGCGATGATGGGAAGAGACCAGACGGAATGACCATAATGCCTTGGAAGTTAGGTTGGCCTGTGGAATGCAATATGTGCACGTGTCCCTAGCGCGAACCCATCTTTCTAACACGGCGGGCTGTACTGGGGTGGCTGCTGCAGGTGCGGAAAACCTCAAACGGCGCAAATATTCCAATCTTATTGGAACTTATATTATGTTCGAGCCGTTTGGGGTTGATACTCTAGGGCCTTGGTGTCCGAGAGGCCACTTAGTTTTTCGAGACATTGCCAAGCGGTTGGTCGACTCTTCACGTGAACAGAGGGCTGGCCTATTTTTGGCCAAAGAATCAGCATTGCCATACAACGTGGCAATGCTGCCAGGCTTTTGGGCACTTTTCCTGTTGACAACGATGCGGACGAAATTTTTGATGCCTTATGATTATTTCCCCTCCCTTTCTTATATACTTGTTCATATTATTATTATTATTTTAAAACTGTTAACTTTCAAATTATGTAAATAAAATATTTAATTATTTATTATCGATCGTAAACCATTTAATTAAATACATATAAACACAAAGAAGAATGGCGACAAAGAATTAGTAAGCTTCTACTTATGTCACCGTGATAGATACCGACGAAATAATTAACTAAGATTGATCAAATCAAGCTTTTGGCCTATCGAAGTCTGGCAAAAAAATCTTCATTAATGAAAACTTAGTTGACTAGTTTATTTATGATAAAAAATTATCATGGCTTAGTTTTCTTTTTCTGGCTTGACTTCATGACTTTTAGCTAACCTGAATTTTTAATGTTGCCATGTAATAAAAATCTTGATCAAGTTACCTTAAATGCTTTGCTTGTATGTATTGCATTAATATACTTAGGAAATACATTTCTGCATCAGAATATAAATATGAAAATAAAAATAATTGTTTATGCTTAGAATAAAGCGTTCATCATTTGACTTGACATCATTTGACATCACGGAAATGATATCCCCGCACAATTCGAGTAAGGCAACATCGCCAACAAAAAATAAACATGACATTTCTTTTGTTAATCAACCGGCCGGCCTACTGACACCCCCAAAGTACATTTTTCTGACAATTTGTCGTTTGTTGCTTGCGTGTCTTGTTATTTTGTGTTTTCCATCGATTTGCCGTGATTTTCTACTTTACAGACTGCTTCTGCTTATGGACCCTGAGATTGACTGTTCACTGGGTGGCTAGCGCTTGCCTAAGGATTCTGATTATTTTACTACATTTTTCTGTGACTCTGGATTACGATTCTGCCTGATAACTTGTTTTTTTTTGTATGTGCGTCGATTTGTTTAACACGATAGGAAGCCGTGTAAGGCGTCCACGCCTACACGCATCATGTACGAGTATGTGTGTGATAAGCTAGTCCCTGCTTTAATCTGCAGCTGGGTATACCCTCAAATTGTAAGTATTTCTGGCGACTAGTCAAGTTATAAGTTAGTGATTTTCTTCATTGCATAAAACTGTATAACAAGTATATATAGTACAAGATTATTTACATTTTTATAGTTGTGTCGTGTACCTACAGTGAGTGATTCGCTAGTGTGATTAATTTGTTTGTAAATTATAATTTGTTTTGAACTGTAAACGGTTTTTCTATTGCCCAATAACCAACACTACCCATAGTACGCCCACAGTAGTCCGTAGTTAGACCTTCTTCGTCACATATACATATATATATATATAACTGTACTGTGTGTATGTAACTGTTTACCGAAAATAAATGTATTTTCGGTCTTTCTTTTTTCTTTTCTAAAGATAGTTGGCTAAGATTATTAAATAAATATTCTTTTACATATTTATTTACGTACCTACGTCGCATGGGGGCCATGTGGCAGACCTTCGCACGTCACGGTCGGCTAGACTTATAATTCCGAAGACGTAGTCCGTAGTTTCTTTTGCTAAAAAAATGAATTTCTATCAATTATATTTTAAACGGTAAGTAGGTATTTCTACATTTCTTTTTCAATTAGGGTCTGTTGTTGACAAGACATAACCTCTAGAACTTCAAACCGGAACATATTTAATTCCTGACTTCCTTTAAAAATATAACTGAGAACAAAACAGTTACGAATTCAAACTCTGTACTTTTACATATTTTTCATAGGCAGACACAAAAAAAAGACAACAAAAAATTTGTTTGGGAGTTTGCCATTGTTCTTTAAAATTTAAATTGTTTTTATTTGAAAACCCCTGAGTTGCAGGCCTCCTCCAGAAAGCGCCACCTTTCTCTGTCTTTCGCTACGTCCATCCACCGTGGTCCAGCTATACGCACGATTTCAATATCCCAGCGAGTGAGTACAAATAAATAACTCCCTCTTATTTGCTTGTCATTCGGAATTTCCATTTAAATGGTATTGATTGCAATCGCTACTCCATCAACTTAATCGAGTCCTATTCACGCCATTTCGCAATTATTTAGTTTACAGATTAATGATAAGCGGAAAACGTTGTAAAATGGCGTCTATTAAGATTATAAACGATAATAAACTGCCCTTGTTTCTTGTTTGTTTCGTAATTAATCGGTTTGTTAGATTAAAAATAGGGTTGACAATTACACTACTTAGTTATCTTCCCCTTTTTAAGAAAATGTAATACGTCGTCTTCTTCTTTTCAAGTCGATAGCCAAAGAAAAATATTATATTATATTATATTCCTATTTTGTAGACATTAGGCGTAGGTTTTCTTTATCGAATATCAGTTAAGTAACAGATGTCTACTATAAGGTTTACAGTTATAACTACAAAATTACCATACGGGATAGTTAGATGAGTTGGGCCCAGAAAGTAGCGGTGTATGGACGCTATACGCTCCAACATATGGGACATGGTTTGGTCAGGAGCAATGCACTCGCACTGGGTGTACGTTAGATCAGTAATCCCCCATTTCCTAGATTGTGCTTGCAGCGGCCTACTTGTGTCCGCAGTCGATTGGTTTTATACGTAAACACCCAGCTTTATCGCAGCTGAGTTATATACATACAGTTTTCGAAAAAATATAGATAATTTTATCGGAATTATTAAGTTAGTAAACATTTCCTGATTGACTTTTTAATAGGATAAAAACGATTAAGCACGATCACTCACTTAGGGCAGCGCCACACTTCGCGATAATTCCAACGCCGACCGAACAAGGTAGGCAACTACGTAACTAGCTTCTGTGGGTCAAAAACGAACACGAATGAGTACATTTGAAAACATGTAACTTGATGATACATACTGACGATTTTGAGCCCTTATGGCGGATACAGATAATGTGAAACGTATCATGAAATGTAATAAACGTTAAAACGAACATGCCATCCAAAATATAAGCAACGCAACATGAAATGTAACACAGCAACTAAGCGAACTTGTTTCAACGCGTGTATTTTCTTGTTACTAGAACGTAACAAAAGTCAAGAGTTTGCGTAGTGTAATCAATAACACCGGATTACACGATTGAAACGACATTGCACTGCACGTTTTTTGCAGTACAAGGGCTAGGTTAACGCGATTTTAAACAGCACGTGTATCTCAGTAAATAATCGGTCACAGTATATAAAACCGTATTGGATATAAAGCGGAATGAATGTAGTTTACACGTGTTCGGTCGCAGAGTTTCATCAACCACTCATCGAGCGCAATGTGTCACTGGCCGAGCTGACTGGGATGCTTCTGACACAGCAACTGAGGCTGTACTGCAGCATTGGAGCAAGAGGGAATGGCAGCCTCTGACATTCTTTTCGTGGAAGCTCAGCCCTTCACAGAAGAAGTACAGCCCGTATGATCGAGAGCTGTTGGCAATATACGAGGCAATCAGATACTTTCGCTCCATGGTCGAGACACGCGTATTCCACGTCACAATGGACCACAAGCCGTTGACGTATACGTTCGCAAGACCACACTCAAACTGCGCTCCCCGTCAATTTATATACCTGAACTATATAGGCTAATTTACGACGTATATCAGGTACATAGCCGGTAAGGACAATGTGATCGCAGACTCCCTTTCGCACAATAATGAGCTTCATCTGCGCTTAGATTACCAGTCCCTGGCCAAGGAACAGCAAACTGACCCCGAACTGCAGAACTTGCTGAGAGATGGATCATCTTTGAAGCTGGGGAAGGTGGAACTACCCGAATCTAATATCAAGATCTACTGCGACGTAACGGGTACTCCACGCCCATTTATTACAAGATCATTCCGCAAGCAGGTATTCACTTCCCTTCATAACCTCAGCCATCCTGGGCGAAAGGCCAGTGTTCGGTTGGTCACTGAAAGGTTTGTTTGGCTAGAAGTTAGAAAGGACTGCAGACAAATGGCAAGGGATTGTGAAGCGTGTCAGAAGAGTAAGGTGACACGCCATACTTCAGCCCCATTACAGGCATTCAAACCACCATCGGCACGTTTTCGCCACATCCACCTTGATTTGATTGGTCCTTTACCATTGTCCTCTCACTACAGGTACTGCCTCACGATCGTCGACCACGCAACACGTTTGTCTGAGGCGTACTCACTGCAGGACATCACCGCAGAGACCTGCACCACTGCCTTCACCACTGGGTGGATTGCCCGGTTCGGCTGTCCCGAGCATATCACCACAGACCGCGGGAGACAATTTGAATGCCGCACCTTCAAAAGCCTAGCCGCCCTCAGTGGCGCCACTCATTACTTAAGCACTTCTTACCATCCCGCAGCTAACGGCTTCGTCAAAAGACTGCACCACCAGTTGAAGACCGCGATCATGTGCCATGCGAATTCAAGCTGGATAGAGGCTCTACCATGGATGCTGCTAGGCACCCGCAGCGCATGGAAGGAAGTTTTAGGCGCAACAACCGCTGAACTCGTCTACGGTGAGCCACTCCGCCTGCCTGGACAGTTCCTCACAGAAGCCTCAAAGGATGTCGTGGACATGAGTGACCTAGTCACCAGGTTGCGCGCATACATGACCAAATTGACGCCACAGCCGACGACGTCGTGGCATATGAGCTCCAGCCGTCCTTTCTACATCCCAAAACACCTGAGTACGGCAACTTACGTCTTCCTGCGTGAAGGTCCAGGTAGAACATCTTTGCGGGCCTCATATACAGGTCCACACAAAGTCCTTGCTCGCGACCAGAAAGCAGTGGCCATCGAAGTGCATGGAAAGAGACAAAAGGTGACGATTGACCGTGTTAAACCAGCATACGTGGCGAGAGAAGATCTGGATCCAGGTCAAACTCAAACCCAAACTCCGGATCCAGCGCAACCTGATAACTCAGTCAGAAAGGCAAAAAGCGGCAGGACAGTGAAATTTCCTGATTACTAGCACCCGTAGTCACGGTCTCACCGGGTAAGTGGTGTAGCGAGCAGGCAAGTTCACTCGTATGACTCAACGCAGAACATAATCAGGCGATTTTACGTCAGAGCGGGCCGTATGCAAAACAAGTTGCAAAGCTCCGCCTACTTCACGGCGTCATCGTCAGTCGAACTTAGCTCCGCCTTCAAGAACATTGCGCTGGCGCATCTTTTGTTCGAGTCTGCGTTAACGAGGGGGCGTCAACTCCTGCGCAAAACGATCAAGCGTGAACCGTTATTATTATTGTTTCGTTTTTAAACTACTAATATTCCTTTGTATTTTGTATGCAGAAATTGAATTCTGGCTGGATCGGAGTTAAATGTCTGTGGTGGGGTAGGGACCCCAGCGACGCCCTAAGCCGAGGTTTGTACGCCACAGAGAGTGCCCTTAGCTTATAGTCGCCTAGTTTGTAAGTTTTTTAAGCCCTGGCTGGTTAATTTATTAAGGCAACCACAGGCAAGACCAGTTAAGCAGCCGACAACCTCCTAGGTTGACCGCGAGAAGCCAATAAAATAAAATAAAAATATCATTTTTGTTCGAATCATAGAGGTAAATGTTGAGCTCCTTTTTGTGGTTAGCGGCTTGAGGAATGTTTCCTCTATAAAAGTTCATCATTCCCAGGAAACGTCGCAGTTGTTGCATAGTTTCTGGTATGGGATATGATGTAATAGCCTTTGTCTTTTCGTCTGTTGACTTGATTCCTTCCGCCGATATCGTGTAGCCCAAGAAATTTAGTGTTAACTGCCCAAAAATGCATTTAGAAACATTCAATTGTAAGTCGTTTTCATGCAGCCTCTTGAACACTTCCTCAAGGTCTCTTCTGTGCTCTTCTTGTGTTTCCGATGCCACCAGAATGTCGTCGACAAAAGGGAAAACGGGTAGTCCTCGTATTACGTTGTCGATGTGACGCTGAAATGTTTGCCCAGCGTTTCTTAGGCCGAAACACATCCTTGTGAATTCGAATAGGCCGAATGGTGTAATCACGGCTGTTTTCACAATATCTTCTTCACGATTTCTAACTTGATAATACGCCTTTTTTAAATCAGTTATGGAGAAGAATTTCTTCCCTAATAAATTGTATGTGAAGTCGTGAAGTCTCGGTATAGGGTACCGGTCAGGAACGGTCACTGCGTTAAGTGGACGATAATCTCCACATGCTCGGTATTTGCCATCCTTCTTGAGTACTAGGTGAAGCGGGCTTGCCCACGGACTGTTTGAGGGTCTGCAAATCCCTTGCTCGATCATTGCCTCAAACTCTTCCTTTGCTGCTTTGTATTTGTGTGGTGGCAGTGGCCTTTTAATTAATATTGTTAACATTTTCACTGTATAATGAAAAGAACCGCACCATACGGACATTAAATAAGCCATAGTGAGTATGAGTCATCTGTAGGTGGGGTCCATTACGTTTATTAACTTCGTTTTAAATTAAATGGCTCTCTCCCGGGGGTCACTTGTGCATTCGGTCAAGGACGGGAGACCTATTTGCTGCTAAAGTACGATATAACTAAAAGGTTTCATTGGCAAAATTCCACAAACACGATCACTATTTAATTTGTGCGACCTATAGTTCTACAAGGTGGACCGATACTTGGTGAAGGTTGTGAGAAGCACATGACTGGTCGATGTGACGACGCTTGGGGGAGGCCTATGTCCAACATTGAACGCCTTTCTGCTGAAATGATGATAGTACGATAGACATCTTTGTAAATACACTTGGGAGCAAATAAATCGAGCCACTTCCTTTTTCACGCATTATGGTAATTATTTTTGGTATTAAGGAACGCATCGATTCGAAACATATATCGCCTAAAAGGGTATTTAATAACCTTTACAATGAGGGTAGTTAGTTGTCAAAATTTCATTTTTATTAAAGTTTAAAGGGTAGAATAAAATTATCGCATTTAATTTGCTTATGACATTTTTATTGTACTCTGTTAAGAAAAGATTAAATTTGAGGTTTTTGTTAATCATACCCATATTACTTGTTATTGTTGTCTTTATCTGTGTCTGTGTAATCAAAATAACCTGATAAAATGGATACTACACCGACGGAAGCTGCCCAAGTTGTAGCTTTACTTGAGGTTGGACACGGACAACGTGAAGTGGCACGCAGACTTCATTTGAGTCGTTCAAAGGTACAGCGGGTATACCGCAGGTATCTGGAGACTGGTGCTTTTGTTCGGCGACCTGGAACTGGCCGACCACGGGCAACAACAGAACGTGACGACCGCTTTATTGCAACCAATTCGTTGCGCGACCGTGGACTTAATGCTGTTCAGCTACAGCAAGCGTTACGTGACGTTCGAGGAGTCGCAATCAGTAGGTGGACAGTGAGACGAAGACTAAAAGAACGAAATTTAACATCACACAAACCAGCAACTGGCCCAAAATTGACTGTAGCTCATCGCCGATCTCGCTTGGAGTTTGCTCGAGAACACATTAATTGGACGTTAGAAGACTGGAGGTCAGTTTTGTTTTCTGACGAGTCAAGAATCTGTCTTTTTAGCAATGACGGGAGAAACCGAGTGTATAGACGTCCTGGTGAAAGATTTGCCCAATGTTGCATTCGAGAAACGGTGAGTTTTGGTGGTGGTTCTTGTATGGTGTGGGGAGGAATTTCTCTAGACGGAAAAACGGAACTTGTCTTCGTCGACCCCGCCAACGATGGCAGTGGTAGACGTGGATTAACAGCTGACCGATACATAACTGACATTCTTGAAAACCACGTAATGCCGTATGCTGGTTTTGTCGGAGAAAATTTCTTGTTTATGCATGACAATGCGAGACCTCATACCGCGCAGATCGTTACGGAATACTTGTCTGCGATCGGGATTCAACAAATGGTATGGCCAGCACGAAGTCCCGATTTGAACCCGATCGAACACCTATGGGACGAGCTAAAACGGAGAGTCCGAGCCAGGGTTCCCGCTGTTTCATCCATTCCCGAGCTTAAAGTCGCTGTGCTTGAAGAGTGGGAGAACATACCACAATATGTCATCGTAACGCTGATCAGATCGATGACTAATAGGCTACAAGAATGTATCAGGGCCCGGGGGGGTAATACCAGTTATTAAGAATATTTTTTTTGCAATAATTTTGTTTTTTATTGTTTTTATGGACTGTTTTAGCCCTACTAAATTTTCTATCAAAATTACCATTTTTCTTGCAGAGCCAATAATTTATCATTCAATAAGGTTATTATTCAATAATTTACCCTCATTGTAAAGGTTATTAACTAAACTTTTAGGCGATATATAGTTCGAATTGATACGTTCCATATTACCAAACATATTTACCATTTTACGTGAAAAAAGGTAGTGGCTCGATTTATTTGCTCCCAAGTGTATAATGGGGGAATTCTACTTCTTGTAAACGAATCATGTCAAAAATCTGTCAAATCCAGCGCCTTTCAAGTTTGTTCTCTATTTTACCCCGTTCCTTATGATCCGTGTCGCATTGTAAGTTTAAACCATGTGTGACCCGTAGTCCCTCCGAGAAATACAATGCTGCCGAATTCAAATGGTAGTCCCTCCTGTAGTTCCTGGAAGGTACCGTTCCTCGGAGAAATACAATGCTGCCGAATTTAAGTTGTACCTAAATCAAGTCATAATACGATCAAAAGCATTATTCATAATTACAGAATATAAATAAAGCTGCACAGGATGAAAACATCACGAATATATTTGTAACACTAGCTGTTGCCCGCGACTTCGCCTGCGATCCAGGATGAAAACTAGCCTATATTCTTAGCCATGTCGTGGTCTATACGTGTGCCAAATTTCATCCAAATCCGTTCAGTAGTTTTTGCGTGAAAGAGTAACAAACATCCATCCATCCATACTCACAAACTTTCACAAAGTCAAAGTCAAAGTCAAATCATTTATTTCAAATAGGCACATAAAAGGCACTTTTGAACGTCAAAAATTACAAAAAAATAGAATTGATTCCAGTTGCCCCTTCCAAATGGTAGTTTCGTATGGAGAAGAATGGGCAAGAAACTCCACCGTTACTCTTTTAAAATGTTTTACAATATTATGTAAGTTCACATTAATTATGTAATCATATGTGAAGACGATGCACCTAGAATAAAATTACTATACCACAATAGGTAAAAAGAATTAAATGTAATGCAAAGGCAGGTAAATTAATTATGTGATAGATACATGGTGCTCACATATTTACAAATATTGAAAAGTAGATGATGTTTCCAAAATTTTAACAAGTAATAATTTAGTGTGTGAGTTAAAGTAGTTAAGTACATAATGTAACAATCAATGTCTTAAAAATTATAAATTATACAATTAAATTAGCAACCAGTTTGATTTTGTCTACACTCTAGATTGTCCTATGGAGCAGGACCAGCATGTTTCCAAGCATTCTTATCTAGGATGTAATCCTCTAATTTGTAATATGCTTGTTTACAAAGTGTACTTTTTATATGAGTTTTAAATTTTCTTTCATTTAATTGCAATATATCACAAGGTATTTTGTTGTATCACATTTATAATACTAGCTTTTGCCCATGGCTTCGCCCGCGTGGAGGTCGGAAATAATCGCACGGAAACGTACTACCAGGATAAAAAGTATCCTACATGTTAATCCAGGTATTAAACTATCTGTATTCCAAATTTCATCCAAATCCGTTTCATGAGTTTTTGCGTGAAAGAGTAACAAACATCCATCCATCCGTCCATCCTCACAAACTTTCACATTTATAATATTAGTAGGAAGTAGGATAGGATTAGAAGGATAGACAAGAAGTTGTTCAACAAAAAAACCTAACTATCTCTCTGTGCGGTTGTACTGCTTTTACCTAAAGAAATGATTGAAGCAGGGTGGGAATAATTATGTTAATTCTCAATATGCAGAATTTTATAAATTACATATACAATTTGGTTGCGACCCAAATATGTATATTAACATGATAAGTGTTTTTGAAGTAGGCATCGCAAAAATAATCTGGCGGAAGGATTTAACTCAAAGATTAACAAAGCAATCAATAAAAATACAATTAACATAATGCGGCTGTTAAATAAAAAAAACCGGCCAAGTGCAAGTCGGACTCGCGTGCGAAGGGTTCCGTACCATTGACTAGGTAAACAACAGTAGGTACACAAATTAGGTGCCTACCTGTTGCCATTATTGATATCGAGCAAAAAAGGGCAAAAAAATCGCGTTTGTTGTATGGGAGCCCCACTTAAATATTTATTCTATTTTGTTTTTAGTTTTTTTTGTTATAGCGGCAACAGAAATACATAATTTGTGAAAATTTCAACTGTCTAGCTATCGTGGTTCTTGAGATACAGCCTGGTGACAGACAGACGGACGGACAGACAGCGAAGTCTTAGTAATAGAGTCCCGTTTTTACCCTTTTGGGTACGGAACCCTAAAAAGAATCGACAGCAGTAGGAATCAGAGATACGATTTTTTTAATAGAACTACAAAGCAGTCTAAACAAATTATATTGACTGACGACGCAATTAAACATATGTATTATTGTACATAATCAGTGGTGTCATTAGGTCCATACTCTTGAGAAACTACTGAAATTATTAAATAAGACTGAGATGAAGCTACCAGGTTTTTGCTGAACAAATTCTTTTGTATGTTGATAAATGATAAATGATTTTATTTCTGTAAGTAGGTTTGTACAAACACTTTTACACGTCAATTATATTTTAAAACTAGATGAGGTCGGCGTTTATCTGACTACTCTGAGAAGAAAGGCCGAAACAAACTCAGAGGTCACAGTCTCTTTTAAAGTCCAGACATAATCTTGGTCAGATCATGTGAAGACCATGTAGATTTGAGTCTGAAATGGTCTTTTGAGGAAAAAATACCACACAGAATGAGTGGACCTGTCCAGTCAGTGCACGCATTTGTCAGTAATCGTGCAGCGCATCTCAAAACTTAAGGAGCTCAACGATTCGACGAACAATACCAAAGAAAGGACATTTGGGTAGGCCGCATAAATTACTCAAACTGCCAGACTATGATTAAAACTAATCAAGAAAGAAAAAAAATAAAACAATGATCTACAAATGTTACAAATATACTCGTGATTTTTTCATCCTGTGATTCTTTATTTTTATTATTTAATTATGAATAATGCCTTTGAGTGCAATATGAGTATGACTTGACTTAGGTAAAACTTTAATTCGGCAGCATTGTATTTCTAGGAGGGGTCACGGGTAAAAAAAATACCCGTGGTACCTTCCAGAGCCCACGGGGGGGCCCACGGGTCACACACGATTTAAACGAACTCAAGCAGGAATTGACAGAGTCAACAGTAAGGAATCAATATGTGACGAACAAGGAATTTTTACGTGAGGCGATTGCGGAACAAATCATATTTAAGGTAAATAGAGTAAAAATCAGCGATTGCTATTATTAATTTTCGTCGTTCGATTAGGTAAATATGGAACTATTAAGTTGTGCCGTACTGTACATATTTATTAGGCAATACGTGAACCTGAAGCCTTGTTAGTGAATAGTTAATAGAATTACCATAATTAAGTGACAAGGGCTCACCTTAAGTGCGTAATAAAATATCGTGTGTTTGTTCCGGATTCTCAACAGTTAAGTAATTAAGTTGTGTAATTATTTCACGGAGCTGTTCTTGTTGTGTTTCTAGGGTAACTAAAATCATGGGGTTTTTTTACATGGTTTAAAATTACGATACCTACATTTAGCTCCATTATTATTCATGTGTGAGTACACATGGAAAAAAAAAACAAGAGCTAAGTAAATCGGAATTTTTATCAGTATGATAATAAAATGGCGCGCTGCTGGTTTTTCAACTT
The DNA here is from genome assembly GCA_917490735.1 of Dryobotodes eremita. Classification (NCBI taxonomy): domain Eukaryota; kingdom Metazoa; phylum Arthropoda; class Insecta; order Lepidoptera; family Noctuidae; genus Dryobotodes; species Dryobotodes eremita. The sequence goes on along the minus strand of OU823254.1, from coordinate 18,131,491 downwards.
TCGGCTCTGCACCGAGAGTTTTAAATCCAATAGCGCGGTTTTATTTAGGCATTCATTTGGGTGTCACAATTTTTTTTTTATAGTAATCAAATTCAAAGTTATATGTTTAAGCCCAGAATTCTTGTAAAGGAATATGACTAAAACATCGCAAGTTTCCCGTTTCCTTGAAATACACTGGCTTGCAAAAAAACGACCCACCCCGTACTTTCAATTTAAGAGACAATATCTCAAAAATCTTAATTAATATAATTTATTCATTTATATTGTGTGAAGGTAGGTAAGGTACAGTATATTTGCACGTACACTATATTTGGATAAAAGCAATATTCTTGACAAGATTGACTCAATTCTTCAAATGTCCTCATCGCTCACTTTTGCTCGGATAAAGTGCGTGACTTTTTTTTGCCAATGAAATTGACAAAAAAATAATTTTGTTTATTTCTGTTCGCTTAGTGAAAATTTAACTTGATTTTTTAACGGACTTCAAAAAAGGAGGTTCTTTATTCGAACCCCCATGTTTGTAAGTTCGTGATTTTTTCATAAACTTATAAATCAGTTTTGATAATTCTTTAACTAACGTAATCTACATACTTTCAGGAAGGTTTTAGTATACAATATATTAGGTTATTGTTAGTAAACCTTGTTGAATTATATTGTTTCAAATCGAAGAGCACGGGGTGGGTCAATTTTATTGCACGCCAGTGTAGATAAATTACGCTTTTCTTGACGAAAGTTATTGCATTTTTTTCATATTTCTTTTCTACAAGAGAATGAGCGCAATACAATTTAATCAGTTAAAATGAGTGCATGTTGCGTCCAATAATGGTCTCTTTTGTGCAAAATAAAGAACATTGCAAAGCGGTGCAATAAATTCATAGCTAAATAAAAAAACAGTAGGTATCTGTTTTTTTATTCAAAAACAATAATTTTATAACAATAATAATTTTACTGTTTACATAACTCATCATTTACCAGCCTTTTGCCAACCATGTTGGGGTCGGCTTTCAGTCTAACCTGATGCAGCTGAGTACCAGTATTTTACATGGAGCGACTGCCTATCTGACCCCCACAACCCAGTTACTGGGTAAAACGTTACCCCTTGGCAAGACTGGTTGTCAGACTTTCGGGCTTCTGACGACCCGTAATGACTGTCAAAGATCCACTAATGACAGCCGGGGCCAACGGCTTAACATGCTTTCCGAGGCACGGAGGGGTCTTGGTATGTAAAGATGGTCACCCATCCACGGACCAACCGCGGCAAGCGTAGCTTAACCCGATCAATCGACCCGTGCGGCTATTATTACTTATCTACTTGCCCCTCTGTGTGTACATAAATAATAAAATAAATAACTGAATAAATAATATATTATGTTTTTCTCAGTGTAGAAAATAAATTATATTCTAGCTTAGGAAAAGTTATCACCGCTTTCTCTGAGCCAATTTACTTTAAACACTAGGAATTTCTCCTGTATTTTGAGTGCGTTTACAAACATTTAAAGTCACATACCCAAACAGCCAGGCCCGGAACAACTACTTGTAAGTCATACAAATTTTTTTTTTCCGTGCGGGAATCGAACCCGCGACACGCAGCGCAGCAGCCAATCGCTTAACCACTGCGCCAACCAGCAAATTAATACATAAGAAAAAAAAAATTGTTGAAGCAATAATAAATACATAAGTAAGTACGTACTATAGAATAATATTTTTGCCCGGTTGCTGGCAATCGTAATAGCGAGCGGGCCTCGCTCCCTATTACATGGGACTTGAAACATAACTGACGAAATTTAGGTGTACACCTCTGCCTAACCCTTCGGGGAATACAGGCGTGATGTTATGTATCCTATAGAATAATAAATAAATAATTTATATACTACTAGCTTTTGCCCGCGGCTTCGCTCGCGTTAGTTTAGACTTTGGTTATCAATTCGGGTTATAATGTAATCATGATTCGAAAGACACGTGGCGCCATCTATTATCATAAGGACGTTATTGTTATTTTCCCCGGGAACAGTACTTTTTTGCGGGATGAAAGGTACCCTATGTCCGTTTCTGTACCCCTGACAACGTATATGCAAAATTTCAGGATGATCGGTTCAGTGGTTTAGGCGTGAAAAGGTAACAAACAAACAAACAAACTTACTTTCGCATTTATAATATTATATATAAATATATAATATATATTATATATAATATAGTTGGGAAGTTAGGATAGCATCTAAAACTAGTGATACAACCATTCAATTAATCATTATTCTAATAAAATATAACTTTAAAACACTTACTCTATGTGAACTTGATACATAGGTATGCAGACTTTCTGCCATGCTGGTCATAGCACTAGAGATGCCAGTCATAGCATTAGAGAAGCCGGTCATAGCATTGGACATATTCAATACTGCAGTAGTCACCATTTCCTCCGTTCGCATACGCATCTCTTCAATGCGGGCTATGGTTGCCCTTGCTTCATCAAGAGCTGCCGAATATCTTATCACCTCGATTTCAATCTCTGGATCTTGACGGACTCCAGTAAGTGAGCCGGCATCCCTCCCTATAAGAGAGCAGCAACCCTTTCCTCTAAAGGGCTTAACTGTGGTGCCCTGCAAGGCCCACCTCCAGTACCCCCATAGCCACTGTTAATGTCGGCTATTTTGGCCCGCACCCTACATTTATAATCGTTCCAAAACTAAAATGGATAGAAAATTATTGTTATTATTGTGATGTTGGTATTTTCGAAGAATAGATAATATCAACTTAAAAACTTACCTTCGACCAATCTTTAGGTGTCCTAGCTACACCTTCCGAATTTAAAATATCCGCACATTGTTCCCACATGCGTGTTGCAAGGGCTCGTCCTTCTTTAGACCGCAATTGTCCCACGGCAAAACTACTATGTCATGGTCTAAAAAAACAAAGTCTGGCATTCTGGGAGTGACACAATCTTACGTCACTATCCAGTTGCCACTTTATTGCAACAAAACACGAATTATGGAAACATTTTCAGTCACCATTCTGTTAAAAAATATATTTATAGCATTTAAATTGTCGTTTCGTTTTTCTAATCAAATGAAACAATTCAATTTAAACATATACCAACGTAATTGTTAGTTAAAACCTCATTGTTATATCGGATTCGCGCAGGTAATAAAGGCGTTTGGGGAGTTATTATTACACACTACTGGTAACACAGCGGTGATGACGTAGGTGTCACCCTGTGTCTCAGAATGCTATACCTGGCGAAGTATATATAGTTATACCATGTACTATGTTATGTTGCTCCATAAATGATATGAGGAGATCCAGTTGCCGAACTGACGTAGATTTTCGTCTGGTATCCATTAGGCCTGAAATTACGTACGTATTAACAGAACAACACTTTCAGCGAGACTAAATCTTTTACCAGAATATCAATGAAATGCATCAATCTGGACTATACAACAAGTGGTCACATAACTTAACCATTTTTGTGTTGTAGCTAATCCCCAAGTGCGTCGTAAGTGTGGAAGCCCTCAAGTGTGTCGTAAATATTTACTTTAAACTTTTGTCGCATCACATTGGATACAAAATAACAATATCGGTCTATGTTGCGATATTTGATTTGATGAATAAATAATCAGTAATAATATATTTTAAAACGAATACTCACAGTAAATCAACCATTTTATTGCACCCATACATTTTAAGTTTTTGTTTCCCGCTGTTTGCAGATCCTTATTGGAGTTTTTGACATAACCGAAACGTTTCGTTTCATAGCTTCGGCAAGCTAGGGACTTAAAACGAAACGTTCTTCTGAGTTTATATTTTAAACAACGTTTAAATGTTGTATGTGTAACAATAAAATATACAGGACAACTATAAAATTATGGTCTAGATATATTTTGTATTAGGAAATACTTTTAATGACACTTATTCATATTTAGTAAAAATTTTAGGTTCAACTTTTTTATGGTTGTTTTTTTTAAACATACTATTTGGCATGTTGGTAACACACATTACCCGCTGTTACGTTCCCATCATGGTATATTAATTTAGACTATGGTTCCCATTACGATTCAGTTGCGATTCGGCTTAAGGCGGAACCTTCAGGACAGCCCGCGAAATTCAAATTTTGTTACGTTTTTTGCAATTTGCAGGTCACTGTCAGGTTGTATTTTGATTAAAATATGATTCGCGGCCGTAACAAATATGGCTTTACAGAATTATAATCATTAGAATCAGCAATACATCTCTCTAAGTTCATATTACTGTATTGAATGACTATTTCATGAAATCATGACATTTGACACCAATTCTAACTTAAGGAGTTGTATTGCTGATTCTAATGATTATAATTCTGTAAAGCCATATTTGTTACGGCCGCGAATCATATTTTAATCAAAATCCAACCTGACATTGACCTTCAAATTGCAAAAAACGTAAGAAAATTTGAATTTCGCGGCCTACCCTTGCGCTTCCCCCTTAAGTTTAGTTTCCAGTTAGCTTTAGAAATAGTAGAATAACTATTTATGTAACTATCGAACGGCGATCGAAATCGAACTGTTGTTGAAGCACAATTGAACGTGAAACGTTGCGAATGAGTAGAATCGGCCCCCAGTGCTTATTATATTAAATAATGATAGCTACGTAACTCATGCGCACGTTATTCATCTGTCAGTAGCGCACAAGTGAACACGTACCATGAAGATCTTACTTATATTGTTTGTTGTGTCGACTGTACTCGGCACACTCTGTACGGCAGCTGTTTTTCATAGAGAGGTCTGTCCCGCAAACATGTCCAGGCTTCCAGATGGAACGTGTGCGTGAGTAATTTGTGTCTTTATTACAAGCTTTTATTAATTAATATGTAAACACACGTGTGTGTAGATGTGTATGTGTGGTAATGTGTTAAATTTTGCAAGCTAAATTAAAATCACTTCCTCATATCCTACGGAGTTGAAATTTCACATGTTGATTCTGTTTCAAAGACAATGCATTTTTGCATAATGCATGACCTGATTCTATACCCGGGATTGGCACCAAACGAAGGAACTCCTTTATGGTCAACAATAAAGCCACGAAATAAAAATAAAAACCGGCTGCTTATCAATAACTAGCTTCCGCCCAAGGTTTCGCCCGCGTGGTTGTCGGATATTATCCCACGGGAACATGCACAAAAAGTAGCCTATATCCTTCCCCAAGATGACATCTATCTCCTTGCAAAATTTTATCGAAGTCCGTTTAGTGGTTTAGACATGAAAAGGTAACATACATGGTCTTCACATGATCTGACCAAGATTGTCTGAACTTTAAAAGAGACTGTGACCTCTGAGTTTGTTTCGGCCTTTCTTCTCAGAGTAGTCAGATAGGAAACACCGACCTCATCTAGTTTTAAAATATGATTGACGTGTAAAAGTGTTTGTATAAACCTACTTACAGAAATAAAATCATTTATCATTTATCATTACAGACCTTCGAATTTATAATTAATATTAGTATAGTATGGATACGTCTTTCAGTGAGTACATTAAATACCTGAAATTACGAGGATAATAGAATCATAAATACTTGTGATAAACAATAAAAATCCATTTTGTCCAAATATTGTTCAGAAGTAAAAGTAAAACGTCTAAGAATTGAGCTGAAACTTACATTTTCATCGTAACCGTACCTCATAAGGGCAATTTCCATCTCTATACAAATAAATGTTTCCTGGACGGATCTGAAAATAAAATGAAATTTCAATTTGGCCATAAATGTAAAAGGAAATAGATAGCTGGACTACTCAAATAAGCTGTTTTTGACGTTCAACATATCGAGCTGGCAACGAGTACTTCTGTATCAATTATATGAGCCTTATTCTTACATCGTTACTGTTAATATCGGAAAGAGTATACAAGGTTATTGGTTATATGTCGGCAATCCATTAAGGGGATGTAGGAGGTTATTTGCAACAAAATGACCCCGGAGGACCCCTATGCAAATGTCAACCCTTGTCGAGTACTTAATTTGACATTTTATGTTTTTTTAGCGGTACACAACTTTAAATATTTATTTAGAAAAAGCAACGCATGATTTTTATTAAATTATTATCGTCTGCTTCTACTTCAATACATAATAATCAACCATAAAATGACAATTATCTTTAATAGTTGCAAATCGTTACGATTTTCCATCATCTTAAGCAGGTTATTTGACTAAAATAGTCGATTTCTGCAAAAAAACTCGGAAGTAATTTATCGGCAGAACATTCAAAAAACGTATAACTTCTCAGATATCCAAAGAGATACAATAAGGTACCAGATATCTAGAAAAAAATATAAAAAGTTAAATTACTCTAAAATAGTTGACATTTGTATAGGGGTCATCACCATCAGGGGTCATTCGGTTGCAAATGACCTCTCCTACATCCCCTTAATGGATTGCTGACTTAAAACCAATAACCCTATATAGCAGAAATATTGTTTTTGTCACAATCAGTATTTTAGGTACTAAAGATTCATGCACGAGGCTGGACGACGGCGAAGAATTCCCATGCTTGTTTTCATTGTTCAAACTTTTATTGTTATTGCTACGATCAGACCTTAAAACATTTAAAAATAAAATCACCACCATCATCATTATCTTTCTTGATTCATTAACAGAAACTATCTTGTAAATCCGTTTTGTTAAATTCGAAAAAACACTTTTCTTATGCTTTTTCACACAAAATAAATAAATATTGAGTTGATGACCATTGTAAAAGGCAGTTTTGAGTTAGGAAAAAGTAAGGTGCAGCGCAGACGACAGACTATCCGTGACGCACTTTTTAGTCTGTGAAAATAGAACCTATGCAATTATATGCAGTAACGCACACGACGCGCAAAAAGTCCGGCGAACAAAAAATCCGTGTAATTCGGGCAGACCGCGCCGCGCCGCCGCGCCGCTCGGCACAAAAAGTGTGTGAAAAAAATTGAACGTTTGCTTCACTTTAGTCGGCAATCTGCATTTGCTAGGGGTGGACGTAACGCACGTGATCTATTATCATGGCGCCAGAGGTCGATGTAACGATGTTAATTCAAGAAATACAAAACAGACCAGCAATTTATGATACTTCTAAGGCAGAATATCATGATAGACATTTAAAAAGAAAAATGTGGGAAGAAGTGTGCTGTATGTTTATTCCGCTTTCTGTACTTCATGTACAAAAAAAATACTTCGCGATCTCTGCACGATTTCCATAGCGTCTACGTCCCTACAGCTCTGCCGGCAGAATGATCGAAGATGTGCGTCGTGTCGTGTGCGTTGAGTCTGTGAAAAATCCGCGACCGACTTTTTGCGCGCCATGCAGACTTTTTGTGCGCCGTAGACTCGATCGCACAAGAAGTGTGCCGTCTGCGCTGCACCTTAGTGTCAGTCAGTGTTTGAATTATACCCATGACATCTCATTAACAAATTTAGCTCAGTGGTAGTTCGATTGCTTATCAAGTAGGAGGTCCTGGGTTCAAACACGGTTAATGTTGTTTTTTGTTTACTTTTTTTATGAATGGGTAATCTTCCAGTAGGATAACGACGTAATAACAAAATAATTTAATTTGATTCCTACTTATTTCAATCCTGTAGACTTTTAACCGTAGTAGTTAGTAATATGTACCGAATAAAATAAAATATAATTTTAAAAATAATTTACAAAAACAATAAATTATAAAATAAAAAGCATAAATGCTTGATGAAGCAAATAGATAACCTGTGGTGCTGGACAATAATTTCGCTAGTATTTATTTCTGCCAAAGAACACACTATCTTTTAACACACGTTTCCTTATACATTAAATCATTATTCTGCATGAACGAGGTGGTATTAAAGAGTTTTTGAAATTATACAAAATACAGCTCAGAAAATGATACTATAATATTTTATCACAGTATCAATTAAGCCAGGCATTTAATTTAATGCAAATGATTTTCAAAATGACTGCCTTCATACTCTAAACAAACGTTCAATCGCGTCCGTATCTCGCGATTTAAATTCACATCAGTGGCATGGATGTGGTCAGCTACTTCTTGGATTCGTTGTAGGTAGTGTTCTTTCGTTATTATCGGTTCTGAGTAAACTCGTTCGTTTAAAGTACCCCATACATGAAAGTCAAGGGGACTTGGCAAGCCATGCAAGTGTTGGGCTGCCGCGTCCAATCCAACGCCCAGGAAAGTACTGGCGTACACGAAGTGCAAAATGTGCGTATGCTCCATCATGCTGGATCCGGTGTGTTCGCAATGTTTCTAACGGAGCACCTTCGAAATAATCCAAATAAAGCATTGGCTGTAGAAATTCCAAATAATTATCGCACTTTAAGTCTGCTTGGAATCTCCACTGGACCAATCAGCCGATTGTTCAAAACTAGCTTTTGCCCGCGACTTCGCTCGCGTTAATTTAGACTTTGACTATGAATTCGGGTTATAATTCAATCATGATTCGAAAGACACGTGGCGCCATCTATTATCATAAGGACGTTATTGTTGTTTTCCTCGGGAACAGTAATTTTTTGCGGGATGAAAGGTACCCTATGTCCGTTTCTGTACACCTGACAACGTATATGCAAAATTTGTTAGTTTGAATGACAGCTTTGTTAGTTGTCCGTCCCTTGCTGACACGCTTGAATCTCAGTTCTCTGATGTACTATCGGCCAAACTTCTGCATGCTCACCTCTAAGGCGATAATCTCATAGCACGGCTCACGACTCGATCGCACAATGCACGAGTTTTGACCAATAGGATGCACAAAGCGTATTTTAGTGGTGTTCGTATTAGTATAATCATGTATAGAATGTGTGACACTCACACTAGGAGAGTACTATGCTCACTTGTTTCTGCTAAGAGACGAGTTTTTAATGGGCACGGCCAGCGCGGCGCGGCGGCGGCGTGAGCTCTTTGTTATTGAATTGAATTGTTTTTTTATTATGGACAAGAATTAATTTTAGTACTCATATCTTCTGTTTGTTTGGTTTAGAAAATGTATTATTGATATTGCAGTATTTACAAAAATAATTTGTAATAACTAATAAACTACAATTTATATGTATTAATCCACTTTAATATTTTCCTCTCTCTATCGGGTCTATAGATATAGGTTATTTATGAACACTTTCACTGCCTCTCCAATTTTCACCATATCCTATGTGATGCCGCATGCCGCAGCAACCGCACCATATTCCCTTCACAATAAGATGAGACATTGAAACGAACCGTTTTATTACAGTCCGTTCCACCGATTTTGACTTCTATTCCGTAGGCTTATGGATGGCATTAAAGGCAAAAAAGTGGTTACAATACCAACTGTTTACTGCAGCTGCCATTTGTCATGCCACCAACACAATAGCATTCAAAATCGATTGAACGGACATTTATGGTTTGTTTACCTTTTATCTCACGGCTCCCTGAATACGTTAGGTATAGGTGCGTTGACCGGCACTGCATGAAGGTATCAAATGTTTATATTGAAATTTTTTGTGTTTAATCGACTTTATTAAAAGTAAATAACTATCTAAATTTCTATGTGTTTGTTTATACTTGGGCAATTTGGGAATACTTGAAAATTACAGTAATATTTGAACCAATACTCTGCGCAGTTCATACAATGTTATCAGAGCTTTTTGTTTGTAGCTAACGCAAGGCCGCAAGCCGCACAACTCTTGCAACTGAAATAAAAATAAGTTCATTATCTAAGACCCATTGTTATTTAGTGGGAATGTCTGGAAATTCGGTTAAACAATAGAGGACGGCTTAATACAAGGGCCATACGTTTTTTTATTACCTTAGGATTATCTCAAATGTTTTGCAGTTGTTCCTTGTATTTGGTTTAATACTTTTAACAGTAGGTAATTGTAATATTACCTTTTATTCATTAAAATAATACAGGGTGAAATTGAATTCATGGGCATCCTTTTAAGGGGTCATTGTACTCATCATTATGAACAACTTCAACTATGAGACCATACCTGAAATCGCGAAAAAAAAATCAGCTGTTCCCTACATTTATGTTTGCATAACTCGACAAAATGTAGGGAACAGCAATTTTTTTTTCTCGATTTCATTTGTTCCCATTGTCAAAGTTGTTCATAATGACTAGTACAATGACCCCTTAAGAGGATACCCATGAATTAAATTTCAGCCTGTATAACGAACAAGGTATCGTTGCAATTAAAATGCCCAGGCATGCCGTGCAGGATGAGCACTTTAAGACTGGATTATAATCAAACCAACACTTTACTCTTTTATAATTCATGCTCTAGTCAAAGTTTGACAATTCATGATTTTAAGCGAAATCAACGCTACAGGCGCGTTACCGGCATTGCATGTTAAGTTTTTTTTTGACAAATCTAACAATGATTCAGTTCCTATGCCACTTTAAAATTCAGAAGCTTATCAAGTAATTAAACTAAACTATAATTTGTGCCTTGGCAGCAGTGAGAGTGAAAGGATTGAAATAAAATGTTGGGTACTAGTGAAATATATATTTTTAGTTTGTGTTCATTTAACATTATGCAGGATTAAAGATTTATTTAGGTTGATATTTAAATCTTATCTGTATAATAAAAGATGTATAGTAAGTGCTTTTTGTATGAAACTATCGGCTGTAATCTCAGTGTGAAAAAATAAACAGTTAGTTAAAATCTACTTGAGAACAATTTTAAGGATTTGCTGTTGTAGAAAAAAAAACAATATAAGTAACTTAATTTATTTTTAATAGACTTTTTCAAAACATTAAAGATTCATCCAGAAATTAACATATTATAACAAAAAATTACACAGAAATTATCATCAAAATGCAAAATATTATAAGTGAAAAGATTCTTACTCATAATATCATTTATAAACTGTATTTATCTACACTTATATCGTAAAGTTCAAAATATGAAATCAACACAACAATGACAAACAGACAACACAACAACAACAGGCAAAAAGCCTGTCAGTAAATAAGATTAGGAGAATATTGCTCGTGCAGTTCTAATGAAATTGAAAAGTTTTAAGATTAGTAAAATTTAAGAATCTTAATAATTTTTATAATTTGCAATAATTACATTACACTACAGACTAGGTTTATCAAGCAAATGAGATCAATTATTTATGAGGTGGACGGATATGATGACACTACTGAATATGTAAAATAACAAACTAACGAGATCGGGGCTTACGACAACATTGATTGTAAATAAAACAACAAATCCACCAATAAAGGCAACATGACACTAAATTGACATCAATAATTTTACAAGAAGACTTCAAAATCGTTGGCAATATTTTAAACTATGATTACGGTCTACAGTCTACCCTGTGACATTAATCAACGAAGTAATATAATACAAATTGGAATAATAAAAATAAACCTAATAAAAATAGCTATACAGGGTTATTTGCAAGCCGCCGGAGTCGCGGGTTGTTCGAAAGAGATACCATGGCCCTGGCACAGGCAACTGAAGGAACACGGGTGGGTTTTAGTCAGTAAAAGTATGACACGACCTTCCGCTCCGCCCAGAGCGGGAGAAGTCATTTGATGATAAAACACTAATAAGCTCGTAGGACTATAATACTAACATCATAAATAACAACTTTTGTTATATGACTTTTAATAATTCATAAAAAAATAATTTCATAATACAATTAAAAATATTTATTTTGATCGCTCTAAATTTGAACAACTCTACGCGGTACCAAAATATGTAAGTAGTTAAATAAACAAACAGTGCGTTGCGAATGCAGGGTCGCAGCGGTACTTACTACAAAATACAGATCTAAAAAGTGTTATTACAAATATTACAACAAAAACTTGAAAGTTTACTTTTGGTATTCTAAAAAGTCATAGATCAAAAGTGGTTGTACTAATATAGTCCTACCAGGTGTTAGAAAAATAACCCTGTATAATGTAATTATACAGTATGTTAATTAACGAAAGGCGTTCCTGTTAACCCGCAATAGTATAGCGTCCACATGCTACCAAAATATGACCATTCGAAAATTCACGAAAAAAAATCTGCTGTTCATTACATTTATGTTCGCATACCTAGCTTAACAAAATGTAGGGAGCAGCTGATTTTTTTTCGCGAATTTTTAAATGGTAATATTAATTGTAGCATGTTTGGACTATTGCGGGTTAACGGGAACGCCTTTCGTTAATTAACATAGTGCATGTTAAAAATTATATTAACTTAATATTTCGTCGCTGCTCCTCCCGCATCTATCACAGCATCGCAACGGCTACGCATGGACCTAGCCAGGACTTCGCACAAATTCGAACCTCTGAATGTGTCCCAAACTTGTTCGCAATGTGTGACAAGTGCTTCCTTCGTTCTTTCTGCTCTACTATCCCATCTCTGGACCATTAAACCCCGCAAATTTTCAATGGGGTTTAAGTCTGGCGATCGGGAGGGCCATGGCACTGTTTTAATTTGTGGTTGCCCTCGCAACCACTCTTGAACAACCCGCGCACGGTGTATCGGGCAATTGTCCTGGAAAAAATAAAATTCTGGCACGTCCAGTTGTGGATACACCGTGCGCACTGTGGGTACCATGATGGTTTGTAGCACCTCTAAATACGTTTGGCCGTTTGCCCTCCCTGGTATAAAAGCGAGCTCGCCTGGTCCAGCAGCACTCATCCAGCCCCACATGTTCACTACAATTCTTCCCGATTCTGCATTTGGGTTCACATTTCGAGGTTCGTATCTTGTGTTATCTACACGCCATAAATTCCGACGACCTTGTTGGCTAGACCTAAAGCACTTTTCATCAGAAAATATGGCGTAAGAGAAATCGAAGTCCCTGTAGTCACGAGCGAATCGCACGCGAGCAGCTTTCTGCTCCTGCGTCAAAATAATTTTTTTTGCGGGACGTCTGTGATGGACTCCAGCTTGATGCAACTCGTTTCTAATAGTTTGCATCGAAACTTCGTATTCTTGTGCGAAACTGCGAGTGGGTGTGAACGGGTTCTCTTCATACGTGGCTATCATATTATTTAACTCGTTTTCGTTTATAGCCCGGGGTCGAGGTGCACGAACGCGTTCTGTAATTTCTCCTTCTTCATATCTTCGCACCCAGCGGCGCACCGTTGTTCTCTAACGAAAAAAAAAAAAAAAAAAACAATCAGCATCGATTTTTTACATAATATAGGAACTAAGTATAATAATACGAGTACACTACAAAAGTCTTATTCAAAGGGCACAACTAGTACACTATAAATAAAAATTATAAGTATTGAAATACTTAAGGTGTGCATTTTGGTTGACTTCATGATAAATAAACTCTTAACTTTTCTATAACTAATTTAAGTAGTTATAACATTCATAACTATATTTTAAAATACAAGTTGTAAATACAATAACTGAAAATCTCTTAAGGGGTCATTACTCATCATTATAAACAACTTTTACTATGAGAACCAAACCTGAAATCGCGATAAAAAAGCAGCTGGTCCATACATTTTGACGAGTTACGCGAACATAAATGTAGGGAACAGCTGTTTTTTTTTTCGCGATTTCAGGTTTGGTCCCGTAGTAAAAGTTGTTCATAATGATTAGTACAATGACCCCTTAAGAGGTTTTCAGATATTGCAATTTACACCTCGTATACCTATGAGTAAGAAAAATGCCATAGCGTAAATTCCAACATTGTATGAAACTGTCCCAAGCAAATTTGTGCTTTATCTCTACTATTTAAAAGTGTTTATCCCGTGCGGGCTGGCAACGTGGCATTTCTAAAGGTTTTTCGTGGTTAAATACCAACGATCTAGTGCTTGGCCGAAAAAATAGTAAGTACTTGCTATTTTATCGGCCAGCCAAGCACTAAATCGTTAGTATTTAAAACTATGTGTGCAATGTTTTTTAAGTTTTTTTGGTAAGTATTTACGAGCACTACTAACAAAAATTTACATTATTGTCAATTACTTTCCATCTGCAGTATTATGATAAAATAAATGTTAAAAATAATTATAAAAAACAATTATCTTGTGCTTGGGCGAAAAAAAATTGTAGTTTGAAATATAATGATCAAGCCTCTAGAAATGCGACGAATGCGCTCTGGTTTTTCTAATTAAAATGCGGCAACGACGCTGTGAGATAAGGCACCATTGTTTAGGTTGTTTTGGTTTAGGATTTATTATCGGGTCATAAAAGGCTCCAACAACGTCTTTGAAAGCAAAAATAAATAAAAAGAACAATCTTATTTGAATGCATTACTATAAGTAGGTAATATCTTATGAGAATTTAAAAAGATACCATCTGAAAGTTATAATAATGTTATTATTTTTATATATAAATCTGCCTAGCCTTTTCCCAACCATGTTGGGGCCGGCTTCCAGTCTAACCGGATGCAGCTGAATACCAATATTTTTCATGGAATTTGTTTTTAAATTGCAATATAAGGAAAAATGCAAACTATGAAATAATAATATTACTATCACTTTATTTATTTCTATATCTCTCCCTCTATCTGAATACAAAAACATAACTTACTTGCATGTTCAACTCCACTGCTATTTGGGATATATTTAACCCTTGTCTATGCAAAACAATAATTTGATTCCTTTCTTCCTGAATCAGGTTTCGGGTCGTCATGGTTGCACCACGTTAGTCACAGCCCACACACAATACACACACAGTCCAGGATACAAGCTAGGGTCAAGAAGAGGCTTTCGATCACAGTCCGGTATACAAGCAGAGGTCACAGTTAGGCAGGCAATCAGTCCGATAGAAATAAACAGGTCGTAAAATGAAATGGCGATAGGAATTTAAGGGAAGCGTCAAAAATTAGCGAGAGCAAATTGGCACTGCCGCGCTCTAGCTAATGTTTGTTATTTTATGTTACTCGCTCATTACTCACACAAATGCATATTGTCTCTAATTGGGGGAAACTAGGAAGGGGTGTGGTTTGTCACTAGCTGCGCTCTCGCAGGAATATTTTCTTAAGTGAGCATGCTTAACTTGGGCCGATAGTACCTAAGAATTTTAATATAGTCCATATAAATGCCCAAAGTATTCCGGCACATTACCCCAGGGTAATGTGCCGGAATACTTTGCCAGCATGCTAGCTAACCTAGACTCTAAGAACATCCAAACTATCCTTGTCTCAGAGTATTGGCATGTCTCCCTTCATCTTCCTATTCCTTGCCGGGTTACAACTAATAAAAAAATATCGCGCGCGTGGAGAAAGCAGCGGTGTTGCCATATACCTTTGTCCACATATTCCTTTTTCAATTGTCGATATGTCTACACAACCTCCACCGCAGAACGCGACCGAGCATCTTGTTTTGGAAGTAAACCTGAATCACGTGAAAGTCCTTCTAGGTGTTTTTCGTCACGTATAATTTTTTTTCAAAATACTAATGTCATTATTAAGATCTTAATTACAATATCAAAAAGTATGATTAAAAAATTCATTGACTGAATAAAAACATGTCTAAGAGCTAAGCAAACATTTTACATTTAAACTTATTAATTGGCAACATACTTAGGGCAGGTGGTAATTTATTATAAATTTTAATTGTCATACAACTGGAATTTCTACTGTATAATTGCCGTTACTGTATAATTAAAATTCCGGGCAATTGCTCGGCATTTTAATTTTCTGGAAATGCTGTTGGAACATATCATACGAGGGTCATTCAATAAATACTTAGCCTACAAAAAGTAAACGAAAATTTTGGAAAAGTGGCAATTTATTTTTCAACATAGTCTCCTTTTAGTTCGATACACTTAGCCCAGCGATGCTCCAACTTTTTTAACCCGTCCGAAAAATAGTTTTTGTCAAACTCTGCAAAATAGGCCTCCGTGGCGGCGATGACCTCCTCATTCGATCCATATCTATTCCCGGCGAGTGATTTTTTCAGATTAGGAAACAGAAAGAAGTCACAAGGGGCCAAATCTGGAGAATACGGTGGATGGGGCAGCAATTCGTAGCGTAATTCGACCAATTTGGCCATGGCAACGGCAGACGTGTGAACCGGTGCGTTGTCGTGGTGAAACAGCACTTTTTTCTTCGCCAGATGGGGTCGTTTTTTCTTTAATTCGGCGTCGAATCGGCCTAATAAATCGGCATAGTAAAGCCCTGTAATTGTTTTACCCTTCTCGAGGTAATCGATGTAGATCACACCTTGTGAATCCCAGAAAACGGTGGCCATAACTTTTCCGGCCGATTTTACAGTTTTCGCCTTCTTTGGAGCACGTTCCCCGGTCTGGATCCATTGTTTTGATTGCTCCTTGGTCTCTGGTGTGTACCAGTGGATCCAGGTTTCATCGACGGTCACAAAACGACGCAAAAACTCCGCTGGATTCATCTTAAACAGCGCCAAACACGTCTCCGATGTGGTCGCACGATTGCGCTTGTTTTCTGGTGTGAGTAAACGCGGCACCCATCGCGCCGACAGCTTTCTCATGCCGAGTTCCTCGTGAAGAATATGATGCACTGTTCCTTCTGAAATGCCTACAGTCTCAGCTAGCTCCCGAACCTTCAATCGGCGATCTGCCAATACGAGATCATGGATTTTTTTAATGTTTTCCTCCGTAGCAGCTGTTTTCGGTGCACCTGGACGTGGTTCATCAAAAACCGACGTACGGCCACGTGCAAACTCGTTGAACCAATTCTTGACGGTGGCCATCGATGGAGAAGAGTCACCGTACACAGCATCCAAGCGCTCTTTGATTTCGATGCGCGTTTTCCCTTCCAAAAATAGGAATCGAATCACCGAACGATATTGCTCTTTTTCCATTTTTGTAAAACCGATCGACACGTTCGCTTCCATAAGTTGTCAAATTAAAACAAATGAAGGGATTGGAATGAAAATTTGAAAAAAGAATTAAAAAAGAATGTGCTACACTGTGGTAAAACTCTTTTGAAACTACAGCGCCCTCTGGCGATGAGGCTAGGTACTTATTGAATGCACCTCGTAGTTACTCCAGCTCACGTAATTGACACCATCTATCTAGGCTTCTAAGAAACTCATCTCAGTCCCGTATTAGAACCGAACAACATTCCAAATATCCTTATCGGTCCATCAGTTTTCGACGTAGGTGGTGTAAAACTTACATACGAATTAATGGAAGGTCGTATTTTAATGTTTACTGTCCTGATTATTCATGCTTAATCCTCACACTGAACTAAACAACATCATTTATTCATTGAACTGTGTCCAAACAAACTTTATTCTTTCTTTCTTTTCTTGCTTTATTTTCTTGCTTTCTTTTCTTTCTTTCTTTTCTTGCTTTCTTTTCTTCCTTTCTTTTCTTGCTTTCTTTTCTTGCTTTCCTTTCTTACTTTCTTTCATTTCTTGCTTTCCTTTCTTTCTTTCTTTTCTTGCTTTCTTATCTTACTTTCTTTTCTTGCTCTCTTTTCTTTCTTTTCTTGCTTTCTTTTCTCGCTTTCTTTTCTTGCTTTCTTTTCTTGCTTTCTTTTCTCGCTTTCTTTTCTTGCTTTCTTTTCTTGCCTTTTATTTCTTTCTTTTCTCGCTTTCTTTTCTTGCTTTCTTTTCTTGCCTTTTATTTCTTTCTTTCTTTTCTTGCTTTCTTATCTTTCTTTCTTTTCTTGCTTTCTTTTCTTGCTTTCTTTTCTTTCTTTCTTTTCTTGCTTTCTTTTCTTGCTTTCTTTTCTTGCTTTCTTTTCTTGCTTTCCTTTCTTCCTTTCTTTCTTTCTTTTCTTGCATTCCTTTCTTCCTTTCTTTCTTTCTTTCTTTTCTTGCCTTTTATTTCTTTCTTTTCTTGCTTTCTTTTCTTTTCTTGGTTTCTTTCTTTCTTTCTTTCTTTTCTTGCTTTCTTTTCTTGGTTTATTTTCTTGGTTTCTTTTCTTGCTTTCTTTTCTTGCTCTCTTTTCTTTCTTTTCTTGCTTTCTTTTCTGTCTTTTCTTGCTTTCTTTTCTTTCTTTTCTTGCTTTCTTTTCTTTCTTATCTTGCTTTCCTTTCTTTCTTTCTTTTCTTGCTTTCTTATCTTACTTTCTTTTCTTGCTTTCTTTTCTTGCTTTCTTTTCTTGCTTTCTTTTCTTGCTTTCCTTTCTTCCTTTCTTTCTTTCTTTTCTTGCTTTCTTTTCTTGCCTTTTATTTCTTTCTTTTCTTGCTTTCTTTTCTTTTCTTGGTTTCTTTCTTTCTTTCTTTCTTTTCTTGCTTTCTTTTCTTGGTTTCTTTTCTTGCTTTCATTTCTTGCTTTCTTTTCTTGCTTTCTTTTCTTGCTTTCTTTTCTTGCTCTCTTTTCTTGCTTTCTTTTCTTTCTTTTCTTGCTTTCTTTTCTTGCTTTCTTTTCTTGCTTTCTTTTCTTGCTCTCTTTTCTTTCTTTCTTTTCTTGCTTTCTTTTCTTTCTTTTCTTGCTTTCTTATCTTTCTTTCTTTTCTTTCTTTCTTTTCTTTCTTTTCTTGCTTTCTTTTCTTGCTTTCTTTTCTTGCTTTCTTTTCTTGCTCTCTTTTCTTGCTTTCTTTTCTTTCTTTTCTTGCTTTCTTTTCTTGCTTTCTTTTCTTGCTTTCTTTTCTTGCTCTCTTTTCTTTCTTTCTTTTCTTGCTTTCTTTTCTTTCTTTTCTTGCTTTCTTATCTTTCTTTCTTTTCTTTCTTTCTTTTCTTTCTTTTCTTGCTTTCTTTTCTTGCTTTCTTTTCTTGCTTTCTTTTCTTGCTTTCTTTTCTTGCTTTCCTTTCTTTCTTTCTTTTCTTGCTTTCTTTTCTTGCCTTTTATTTCTTTTATTTCTTGCTTTCTTTTCTTTTCTTGGTTTCTTTCTTTCTTTCTTTCTTATCTTGGTTTCTTTTCTTGCTTTCTTTTCTTGCTTTCCTTTCTTTCTTTCTTTCTTTTCTTGCTTTCTTTTCTTGCTTTCTTTTCTTGCTTTCTTTTCTTGCTTTCTTTTCTTGCTTTCTTTTCTTGCTTTCTTTTCTTGCTCTCTTTTCTTTCTTTTCTTTGATCTTTGAAAACCTTACACCCTCTTGCAGTCATACTATCATAATGGGTGATTTCAATACTTGCTTATTGAAAATCGATTCCCGCTCTTCTTCTCTACGATCAATAGTTCAATCGTCTAATTTATCAATTCTTTCTTTATATGTCAAACACCACTTTGCAAACTGTATACCCTCACTTTTGGACCTTCTCATTGTTTCCTCTTCTCAACATCTCAGCAAGCATGGTCAATGCCCACCTGACATGTTTTCTTACCATGATCTATTATTCCCCTCCTACAAAATTCACCCACCTAAGGCAAAACTTAAAATTCCTCTGCAGCGCAACTTTAGTGGCGTGAATACAGATGATCTCTGAAGAGATGCTAACAACATTGACTGGTCTCCTTTACTCAGTGCCGAGTCGATTTACGATAACAGACAATATTGCTCTACTGTACTATAATCTATATATATACTATAATCTCTACTATAATCTGCTAACAGACAATATTGTGCAGCTGTAGGATGTCCACATTCCCATTCGTGCTGTAAAAATTAAACATCTTCCGGCGCCATGGCTTACAGACGATATTAGAAGTATCATGCACAAGAAAGCTGTAACTAAAACTAAATTTAAGTGTCGGCCCTCGCCGTCGCACCGAGAGATCGTTGTGAATGCTCGTAATCGCTGCAATAAGGTGTGTCGAGATACCCAACGCCGCCATATTCACACCTCAGTTGAAAACGGAGATACAGCTAGTCTGGAAATTTCTTAAATTCTTGAGAGTTGGAAAATCGCGCTAAGAATCGATTCCTAAAAACTTAGCTATTGATCTACTGAATCAACACTTCTCATCTGCGTCCCACTGTAATAGGACCATGAAGGTAGCTACAACAAAACTATCTTTCAAACCTTGCAACTCCGGACCATTCCCTATTTATTTTTAGTCAATTCTCTGATTTTGATGTTAAGAAGAGCGTAGTTTCAATCACAGCTAACGCAGTTAGTAGTAATTGTGTCAGTCGTAAAATGATACTCCCTGTCTTCGACGAAATCTTTCCTATTCTATGCTATATCCTAAACTATTCTATATGCTACCTTTCCTTCATGACACAAATAATAATATCTTCAGGGTCATCGGGAAACTTAAGACTAGAGATGCCAATGCATTCCACCAGTTTTTATGACAAGTCTTTTACAGTTCAAACACTACGGTTATGGAATGCTTTGCCCGACTCTATGAGGCGTGCTCAAACTCTGTTCACCTTTAAAATTCTGGTTAAAAAACACTTCCTCTCTCCTTAAACATCATCATTACATCCTTGCTCTTGTTTCATGTCTATTATTGTATATATTTGATGAGTACCTATAAGTTTTAGTTAAGTGTATGTATGTGTTTATTGTATATGTAAATGACTACCTGTAGTATTGTCTCTCCTTCTCCCTTGAATCCATTCTAAGGTTGTCTGTAAAAGATCGCTTTTAGCAATAAGAGCGCCCATTGTGGCACCCTATTCAAAATTTCTACATTTCTACATAAATTATACCTGTAATTTTTATGGTGTACATAATAAACAGTATTCCATACTATTCTATTATATCATTCGTGTTTGCACAACTTGTCGAACTGATATTCATCTACAACAAAAAAATAATACTTATTTACATATTTTTATTTTTCAGGCCAAGAAGTAATTATTATCTTCCACTGAATAAAATGATCGAGATACGGTAGGTATTTAATACAGTAAAAATGTTTTATTTCAAAAGACGCAAATGCACTCAGCGTCACAAAAATCGCACCTCTTTAAAAATCTCCTTTAAAATAATTTAAACCAATATTTATTCAATGGTAAGAGTATGACTTTGGTACACCACTTAAAAGGTAATTTATTCAGCTCTCAGAAAAAGTTGAGGGTTTTTGGTTTTATTTACCAAGGCATGAAATAAAACGGATTAATTGTAAAGAAAGAAAAATAAGTATTATTACAATATCAAACAATTACACTTACAACAGAAAAAAAATACAATTAAATTCTTAAAAATAACTTAAACCTAGTGTTGCCCCCCTTGCCCTGATGACAGCTTTCATGCGGCCCCTCATGGACCTAATTAATTTTACAACGGTTTCAAGAAGAATGTTGTCCCATTACTCTATAACCGGCATCTTGAAGGTCTTGAAGAGTGGTAGGGGCAGGATCTCGGACCCGCACTCCTCGTTTTAGCTCATCCCAAAAGTGCTCGATAACGTTCAGATCTGGACTTCAAGGTGGCCAGTGCATAACAGGGATTCCAACCTCTTGCAAGTAGCCCCTTACAATCAATGCGGTGTGACAGCGGGCGTTATCATGCATTAACATGAATCCACTGCCATCGAAACCCGCATAAGGGACTACATGCTCTTCCAGGATCTATATTATGTACCAAAGAGCAGTCAGCGACCCTTGCCCGCGAGCACCGGGAAACGCACACAAGATTAGTTTTCCTGTCAATGTACATGCCGCCTCAGAACATGCACGAACCACCCTCGTATTCCACTGTCTCTTCTTTATAGGCTTGCGCGAACCATTCCCCCTGCCTCCCGTACACTCTCCTACGCCTATCATGGCAGAAAAGACACACCTTTGTCTCATACGAGAAGAGCACAGCCCGCCATTGCTCTATCGTCCACTCAACATGATCGCGATCAAATTGCAACCTGTCTCTCCTATCCAGTGCAGTCAATTTTGGCCTTGAAACAGCTCTATGGGCAGCAATTTTCATCTTCTGCAACCTTCTCCTAACCGTGGAGACGTTTACTGAAGTTATGCGTACTGATCGGAGCCATTGTTGCACTTCAAGAGCATTCAAGAACCAATTGCGAAATGAAGTCGACATAATGAAACGATCGTCTCTTTCGGATGTGCAGCGTTGTCTGCCAGATCCACGTCTTCGGATATAGCCACCAGTCTCTTGGAACCGTTGAAACACTCGTCGAATGGAAAACTAGCACTAACTAGCGTAACTAGTTGCCGGGCAACATCACGCTGTCGCATCCCTGATTGCAGTAGTAGTACAATCACTTGAGCGGCTTCATCTGCAGTGGTATCCATTTTCAGAGATGTTTTTCTTGCTGGAGTTGTGCACTTATGTTCACTTAAAAATCTGGATGGCGAATGACTCAAATTTGACCTTGATCGGCCGTTTTATACACTTCTAGGGTGGTACGATTAGTGGCTCCGTTTTTTTGGGTGGTAAATCATCAAATGACCTCTCCCGCTCTGGGCGGAGCGGAGGGGCGTGTCAGACTCTTACTGACTAAAACACACCCGTGTTCCTTCAGTTGCCTGTGAATCAGGGCCACGGTAACTCTTTCGAACAATCCACGAGCCCGGCAGGCATCGGCCCTATCGGACCCCGTCAATTATGCTGACATCTTTTTGAGGCGCGCGTGGAACACGACGCGCCGTCGACCCGGGCCTGGTCCTTACTGGACGGCGAGCTGCCCGTTTCTCGCCGTCCGCGAGCCCACGCCTACAGTGGCCGGGAGTCGGCAATCGACTCCCGATGCCCAGGGTGTCTCCTCCTGCAGCGACTGGGGGCATGAGGGCGCAATGATTACCTCTCCCTAACGCGCTCCGCCTCCTTCTTCGCGAGCATTACTGCTTCCTGCAACTATAGATAATTATTTTTATTATAACCAACGATGACAGAAGAGGCCTAAAATGTATGTTTTTCAGTGTACGTCCCACGAACTATCATAATTATAATAGTACAATAAAATGTAAAAAAAAGAAGCACAAAAATTTCAATTGTTGGGAATCGGTCTTCGGCTTGCACAGCAGTCATCGCACCTTTAAGCAAGGTATTTGCTTTATTGAAAGTTGACTAAAATAGCCGTTCTTATATTAGGTATGTCATGAAATCATGATTGACTGCTTAGCTCCATAAAAATAAAGCCGATAATAATCATTTAAAAGGTTAAATCTGTAACTATTTGCAATATTCTAACCTTTTGGCTCGTCTTTTTACAATTTCTGGTAAATTATAGAAGAAAATGAACAAATTGTAATATTGCTCATCCCCCATAGCAAATAGTGTTATAATTTATAGCCTACAGACCGACTCGACCTATAGGGAATATTTATAATATCTATGCAAAATTCTAACACAATTTATACCGTTCCCCAACCTCGTAGGTATTACTTCTTTTCAAAAATATTCAATCTATCTAAATATCTATCTTATTCTCTATATATTCTATACTATATATCTACCCAATATGTCTATTTTATTTTCAGGAACAGTGTGGCAAAATCAACAACGCCACATCCGAAAAACACATACTAGTGACGTCACGCAAATCCTACATCGCGCTAGCAAAGTTATCCACGCGACTAGCCCCTCGACATCAACCGTCGGGCAGGAGCCCACCAGACATACCTAACATCCGTGTGGTTTTCTATGGACGATGATAAGATTACCACCTCTATTCATTTCATTCCTAATAATATCCATGCCGCGGTTTCGGCGAACTCAACTGATAACACTAATTAGTAATACAAAATTGTCTTTCGACCAAGACAAAAGCTCTACAGGGCGACGATCAGTACGATATTTTACAGTTAAAAGAAGGGATCACACGTCATGTCACTGTTTAAAGTACCTTGTTTAAAAATAAATGCAAATGAAAATGCCATCTGATTCCAAAAGTATACAGAAAATATCAGACTGATCACTGCCGTGTGAATGGGACCTGAAGCTTGATTTACACGGTGCGATTTAATTACCCGTGGCATATCATAAATTGAAGCAACAATAAGCCCATAAATTGAAGCAACAGTAAGCCCAGGTTCGCACGGGCAATATTTAACGCGCCAATTTTTTTACGCGCACTTAGTCTTTCACTCTTGGTGTTGAGTCGAGCATTGGAAATCCAACACAGCGCATCCCAATGCATCAAAAAATACGCTGGTAGATATTGAACTCTCGGCACTAAACAGTGAGTTGAAAATCCAGTGCGCGATAAAAAATCGACCGTGGGTATGAGGGCTAAAAGTTGCAAGTCTTTTGTTGCTTCATGTGTAAATGGGGCTGAAGGGAAATTATGATAACTTAAGAGAACTATTACAAAAGTTTTCAAATCATCCACATATTTTTTATCAATGAATAATGGGTCGAAATGTGTCAGACCTTTCTAATAAACTGTTACATGCAATTTAATATGGCGTTTTATTATGAATACGAGGCAGAATAAATGAAGTGTGTGTTTAAATGTTTGTGTCAATTCCGTATGATAAACGCCCTTTTGTGTAAAAAATCTAACTTTATATTGGATTGTTTCTTGTCTTTGAAATTGTGTAAGTACCTAATTAGTAAGTACGTAACAGACAATACCTGGAAAAAATGGCAATATTTTTGGCTACTACCTTTATACTAACATTAACACCTCTTGTCACTGACATTTATTATGTACGGTTGCTGACCCGAGATAGGTGTCCACCTCACCAAGTAAACTGCTAGGTAGGGTCGAAACTTACCTCGGGTCACCGACCTTACATGCGTACCAAATACGAACGCTGTTCGCAATTATCATCACCACATGTTTTCCTTCACAACCAATTCAGTTATGGAACAAATACAAAGACGACATATGTGAAGATATCTTGCATCGCTTGCGCATTCAAACGAATAATCCTGACATCCAAATAACCGATGAAATCTACAATGAAGGATTGATTCTGATTGAGGATCAATGCTTGACTATTGCAAACAAGCTACTGATTGAAGTAGGAATGATTGCGCCAAATCGATCGATGCACGATGCATTCAACCAAGAATTAAATCAAGAGCTGCAATATAATGTTGATACATTGCAGGAATTCGTTCGAAATAATGTGCCGTTGCTGAATGAACAGCAAAAACAAGTATACGAAACATTAATGCAAGCGGTGGACAATAATACTGGTGGTCTATTCTTCCTGGACGCACCTGGAGGAACAGGGAAAACATTTGTCATTTCATTGATTTTGGCCACTATTCGATCAAGATGTGACATAGCTTTGGCGTTAGCATCATCTGGAATTGCGGCGACTCTTCTAGATGGCGGTCGTACTGCACATTCTGCGCTTAAGTTGCCACTCAATTTAAACACAATTGATACTCCAACATGCAATATTTCCCGATCCAGTGCAATGGGAAAATTGTTGATGCAATGCAAGCTCATTGTTTGGGATGAGTGCACAATGGCACATAAGAAATCACTTGAAGCACTTAACTTCACACTGAAGGATCTTCGGCGAAATAACAACATCTTTGGCGGCTTGATGATATTGTTGGCAGGCGATTTCAGGCAGACGTTGCCAGTAATTCCCCGTGGAACGCCTGCAGATGAATTGAATGCTTGCCTGAAGGCATCACCTTTATGGAATAACGTAAAAACATTATCGCTAACCACTAATATGAGAGTTCAACTTCAAAATGATCAAAGTGCTGCACAATTTTCCAAACAATTGTTAGCTGTTGGAAATGGAAAAGTCCCAGTTGATGCGACATCTGGATTAATTACTCTTACCAACGACTTTTGCCGATTTGTAGACTCTCAATTAGCTCTTATTGAAAATGTTTTCCCACACATTAGTGAGAATTATCAGAATTATGCTTGGTTAAGTCAACGAGCAATTCTTGCCGCAAAGAATAATGATGTACACGCACTGAATTTCACCATTCAATCAAAAATTGCTGGCGATTTGGTGACATACAAATCCGTTGATTCCTTAACAAATCCAGATGATGTAGTAAATTATCCAACGGAGTTTTTGCACTCTCTGGAGTTACCAGGATTCCCACCACATAACTTGCAACTCAAAATTGGTACAGTTATTATGATATTGCGTAATTTGAATCCACCGCGACTTTGCAACGGTACTCGACTTTCGGTAAAAAGACTTATGCCGAATTTGATTGAGGCAACCATTATTAACGGAAAGTACGCAGGTGAAAATGTATGTATTCCTCGAATACCAATGATTCCGACTGATCTTCCGTTTGACTTCAAACGATTGCAATTTCCAGTTTGCCTTGCGTTCGCAATGACAATTAACAAGTCGCAAGGCCAATCGCTTAGTGTTTGCGGGATAAATTTAGAAAATCATTGTTTTTCACATGGGCAGTTATACGTTGCGTGTTCACGAGTTGGGAAACCATCCGCTTTGTTTGTGTTAACGTCAGACCAAAAAACAAAAAATGTGGTTTACCAAAGAGCACTTCAATGAAACGGATAATTTGCGGACACGTATAACGCTTCGATTCAGTATTTACTTTGGATTCACTTTCATTTACTTAGAGAAGTTCAACTAAATAACACTTCATTTTTGTAATCGAAATGAATTCATTACTGTTGTGAAATGAAATAAAAATTTTCCTTTTCTAATATAAAACCAAAAAAAATTTTCTTCTTCTTTTAATCACCAAACGAAATGTTACATAAAACGAAGCCATCTGGTGGCGAAACGGAGTTCGCCGGGTTTGCTAGTCATTGATAATTATTTTTATTATAACCATAGAAAACAGAAGAGGCCTAAACTTCATGTTTTTCTGTGTACTCACAACGACATATCAAGCTATACAATTCCAGTTTTAGTTGACCTCGCATTGTATAGGCTTTTCGTACAATGAGAAGTCAGCTTATACTGGAAATGTATAGCTTGATATCATTTAATAGAACAACAAAAGGAGAATGCTCAAAACAAAAACCCAGAGCGAACAGATACAGGATGTAGCTCAGAATTTTAGGGATATTTATGATATCATTTTGTAAATATTTCACTATAAGATTCGATGGATAAATGTGTAATATTGTGCTATGTGTTTTCATCAGGAGTGATTATTTTTCTTTAATATATCTTCGATTTGGGTATACCCGACGATATAAATACATACATTTATACATTTATAATCACCCCCATAATACCACAAGAGTAGGCAGAGACTGCAGATTGTCTACATCAACTATCCACAGCCCATTTTTCACCGCTTTTCTGCGAGAATCAGGATGATGAGTGGCGAACTCTGTCGCCGCCATTTGAATTTTAAGTCTCATTTAGAAAGAAAGGAAAGAAAATACGTTTATTTGCGGCAAACATGACACAGAGAAATACAAAAAAAGATCGAGTTGCGGGAAAATATGCGTCACATCCGCGCATAACGGCAATCGCTCAGCATAATGCTACGACCCATTGCGAGACAGAGCCCAAGCGCTGGTTTTCAGCGAAGAATGATAAATGATTTTACTTCTGTATGTGTGTGTGTCTTGTGTCCTGGGCAGTCTTGTTCGAATAGTAACAACGAACAAACGTGTGTGTAAATATGGACGATTTAGACTTATTATTGCTCGAAGACAATAATTGCTTAAAAAGTTTGTTATTTACCGTTAGAGCAGCACCTAGATTTACATTAGGCGAACGGGAACAATTTGGAGAATATGCAACTCTTTACCAATCAGCTCCTCCCCCTCCCCTTTCTACCCCCCGCAGGGTTAGCCGCGTCCGCCGCCGCGTAGCCCGCCGCGTCCACCGCCGCGTCCACCGCCGCGTCCGCAGCTACACATCACGCGACGCGCCATGACCCTCGGCTCCATGAACGATTTCGTACTTAATCATGTTTGTTTTTGTGCGTGTGAAGACGCGGACCGCTGCACGCGCCGTCTCTTTGTGAACGCAAAAAACGTCCAACGCAACGCTAGACGCTACACTGCACGCGACGCGCGAAGCCATGCGTCTCCGTAAACGAGGCCTCAGTCGCCCGGCCGCTACAGATTGACGCGCACGTGTTACGCTCCCTTTCAGTTACAATACGCCTTCGCGATTGCGCGGCCGCCGTGAGCCTTACAGTTAGTTGTCTTCCGGTTGATCGTGTACCGTGTACCTATCGTATGTAAAAAGTATCGTGTAACCATGTCTTTCTCATACACAAACGTCCAGTACACAGAAATGGTACGTACACTAGCGGTGTGTCTGGTGATAACGTATCGCTGGCAGTGCGGCGGTACGAGGAGCAATTCGGCATCAGAGTATCGTGAAACACAATGCTTTCCGCCACGAAAAAATTTAGGGACTACGGTACCATTCGGCCTCCGACAGCAGTCGATAGAGGAGTGAGTCGAATTCCTACCACAGTCCAAGACGGAATTTTGGACTATATGGCCAACAAACCTACAGCCTGCTGTGTTAAGTAATGCGATATTTAACAGTTTTTATCCACTTTGAACTTTAAGTGTTTGGCATAAGGTGCAACAAATCGCATTGCCGACATTTTATCACTTACGGCTGCATTTACGAATAAAGTACATAATAATATCTACCTACACTAGACCATTACGACAGTCCAAAGCCTGCAAGTGTGATGGAAAATGTTATTACCGGATAATTACAATCCAATCGCCGTACGGTTAGGTACCTACTGCCAAATTATTATCAATGAGCGCGAGACGACGCGGGAGGCGCGTGCGGTGCGTTGGCGCAGCGTGGTGACCATGTTTTTGTACGGACAACCAGGTAATATAACAAGCTTATAACTTTGTGATTTTTCATGATACAGTTTTGAAATTTTGTAAATAGATTCTTTACATAAAAATACTAGACACGTGTTTCGGGTTTCGCATATACTAAAACTAATATTGTATAAACATTTAGAACTAGGTAAGAATGTAAGTATTTCTTTTAATTCTTTTTTTGTTATTTTTAATTTTCATATGCTGCACTGTTTGACGTCATCCCGTCAACGCCGGCTGTCATGCCGACCTCATCTAAATTTTAAAATATGATTGACGTATAAAAGTGTTTGTACAAACCTACTTACAGAAGTAAAATCATTTATCATTCTTCGCTGAAAACCAGCGCTTGGGCTCTGTCTCGCAATGGGTCGTAGCATTATGCTGAGCGATTGCCGTTATGCGCGGATGTGACGCATATTTTCCCGCAACTCGATCTTTTTTTGTATTTCTCTGTGTCATGTTTGCCGCAAATAAACGTATTTTCTTTCCTTTCTTTCTAAATGAGACTTAAAATTCAAATGGCGGCGACAGAGTTCGCCACTCATCATCCTGATTCTCGCAGAAAAGCGGTGAAGAATGGGCTGTGGATAGTTGATGTAGACAATCTGCAGTCTCTGCCTACTCTTATGGTATTATGGGGGTGATTATAAATGTATAAATGTATGTATTTATATCGTCGGGTATACCCAAATCGAAGATATATTAAAGAAAAATAATCACTCCTGATGAAAACACATAGCACAATATTACACATTTATCCATCGAATCTTATAGTGAAATATTTACAAAATGATATCATAAATATCCCTAAAATTCTGAGCTACATCCTGTATCTGTTCGCTCTGGGTTTTTGTTTTGAGCATTCTCCTTTTGTTGTTCTATTAAATGATATCAAGCTATACATTTCCAGTATAAGCTGACTTCTCATTGTACGAAAAGCCTATACAATGCGAGGTCAACTAAAACTGGAATTGTATAGCTTGATATGTCGTTGTGAGTACACAGAAAAACATGAAGTTTAGGCCTCTTCTGTTTTCTATGGTTATAATAAAAATAATTATCAATGACTAGCAAACCCGGCGAACTCCGTTTCGCCACCAGATGGCTTCGTTTTATGTAACATTTCGTTTGGTGATTAAAAGAAGAAGAAAATTTTTTTTTGTTTTATATTAGAAAAGGAAAATTTTTATTTCATTTCACAACAGTAATGAATTAATTTCGATTACAAAAATGAAGTGTTATTTAGTTGAACTTCTCTAAGTAAATGAAAGTGAATCCAAAGTAAATACTGAATCGAAGCGTTATACGTGTCCGCAAATTATCCGTTTCATTGAAGTGCTCTTTGGTAAACCACATTTTTTGTTTTTTGGTCTGACGTTAACACAAACAAAGCGGATGGTTTCCCAACTCGTGAACACGCAACGTATAACTGCCCATGTGAAAAACAATGATTTTCTAAATTTATCCCGCAAACACTAAGCGATTGGCCTTGCGACTTGTTAATTGTCATTGCGAACGCAAGGCAAACTGGAAATTGCAATCGTTTGAAGTCAAACGGAAGATCAGTCGGAATCATTGGTATTCGAGAAATACATACATTTTCACCTGCGTACTTTCCGTTAATAATGGTTGCCTCAATCAAATTCGGCATAAGTCTTTTTACTGATAATTCTCACTAATGTGTGGGAAAACATTTTCAATAAGAGCTAATTGAGAGTCTACAAATCGGCAAAAGTCGTTGGTAAGAGTAATTAATCCAGATGTCGCATCAACTGGGACTTTTCCATTTCCAACAGCTAACAATTGTTTGGAAAATTGTGCAGCACTTTGATCATTTTGAAGTTGAACTCTCATATTAGTGGTTAGCGATAATGTTTTTACGTTATTCCATAAAGGTGATGCCTTCAGGCAAGCATTCAATTCATCTGCAGGCGTTCCACGGGGAATTACTGGCAACGTCTGCCTGAAATCGCCTGCCAACAATATCATCAAGCCGCCAAAGATGTTGTTATTTCGCCGAAGATCCTTCAGTGTGAAGTTAAGTGCTTCAAGTGATTTCTTATGTGCCATTGTGCACTCATCCCAAACAATGAGCTTGCATTGCATCAACAATTTTCCCATTGCACTGGATCGGGAAATATTGCATGTTGGAGTATCAATTGTGTTTAAATTGAGTGGCAACTTAAGCGCAGAATGTGCAGTACGACCGCCATCTAGAAGAGTCGCCGCAATTCCAGATGATGCTAACGCCAAAGCTATGTCACATCTTGATCGAATAGTGGCCAAAATCAATGAAATGACAAATGTTTTCCCTGTTCCTCCAGGTGCGTCCAGGAAGAATAGACCACCAGTATTATTGTCCACCGCTTGCATTAATGTTTCGTATACTTGTTTTTGCTGTTCATTCAGCAACGGCACATTATTTCGAACGAATTCCTGCAATGTATCAACATTGTATTGCAGCTCTCGATTTAATTCTTGGTTGAATGCATCGAGCATCGATCGATTTGGCGAAATCATTCCTACTTCAATCAGTAGCTTGTTTGCAATAGTCAAGCATTGATCCTCAATCAGAATCAATCCTTCATTGTAGATTTCATCGGTTATTTGGATGTCAGGATTATTCGTTTGAATGCGCAAGCGATGCAAGATATCTTCACATATGTCGTCTTTGTATTTGTTCCATAACTGAATTGGTTGTGAGGGAAAACATGTGGTGATGATAATTGCGAACAGCGTTCGTATTTGGTACGCATTTGATGAAACAACTGAATCCGCAAGTGTTAAATCCCAATGAGAATCGTTCTCCAGCAAACCCAATAGTTGACATGCTTCTCGATATGTTTGGCATTGGTGGCCATTCACAGTTTTCAAATGCGCAAATGATTTTGGTCCACGTACATTTACCAACAGCAATCGCAAATAAAAACATTCATCATTTCTAGGATGAACAGTATACATGCGACCTAGTGCATCAGTGGAAAACACCTGTGGCCAATCTGGAACTGGTGTTCCTTGTTTGCGACGTTGGAATTTCTTTGTTGATTGATTCCAAGTGTAATACTTGGGCATTTCAACGTACATCAGCGTCGCTGCGAATGAATCTGCTTCACACATTGCAAAGAAGCTAGTCAATGTTGTCGATGGTGGTCTCTCAGCTCGTTGTGCCGCATTAGCCTCAGTGAAGTAAACTCTTTGGCCATTTTCCAAATGCACTGCTAAATGTACAACTGTGGGATATCTTTCATGAATTTGAAATGACAATAATCGCCACAGTGCTTCATTAGTACTGACGTATCTGCCCATTTGGAAGTTGCTGATTTCGTCATTCGCATTTTTCGACGCAATACCAAACACAGCCATGTCGCTGCCTTTTGTGACGTACTTGCACAAATATTTGATTGATTTGGCCGAATGACAACTCTCAACGTTTGCATGTGTTTCGAAAATTCGTGATAGCAGCGGGCAATATGGTACAATGAATTCATTTCCGATCTCAATCTCTTGATTTTGAACTTTAACTTTGATAGTTCGACCATTATCTTCTTTTGAACGCCGACGATAAACTGGATATCCATCGTTCCCTGTGACTGTTTCAGCAACTAACGGTCGCGGGTATCGTTTTGTGCACTTTCCATCAGCCATGCAAGGCGATAATGGATTTAATGCACCGCACGGTCCATGCACCATCTGTGTTGTCACAATGTCGTGTAGACGGGGATCAGTGACTGGATCAGGAATTTCAGCTGATATGATGTCATCCACTTCATTTGAATGTAATTTGTTCAGCAACCAAATTAGGATATGAGCATGCGGTAGTCCACGCTTCTGCCATTCCACCGAGTACATATAACAACGTGTGTCACCAAAAACTCGATACTTAGTAAGCACATCCATCATAACCTTGAGTTTTTGCTGAAATACTCTGGCGATTATGTCATGGCGATCTTGCGGTTTTTGGTCCGGTTCCAACTCACGTTCAATTTTCGTCCACTTCGGATTGCATGTGAACGTAATAAATAAATCCGGAGTTCCATAATTTCGCACGTACGTCATAGCGTCTTGAGCGTATTCGTGCATGTGGCGTGGGCTTCCGATATAAGATGATGGGAGAATCGTCAGACGTCCAATATTCTGAACATCACCATCTGAATGAATAGCATCACGCAAGTGTATATAGTCCTCAGATCGTAGCTTTGCCTGATTGAATCGGATGAACGCTAAACGTTCGGTCTCGACTTTGACATACATGTCGACAGCGAATTGCTAGAATAGCCGACGACACTTCAGAATGACATTCTCCTCATGTGTACGAATCATCATACGATACGCATAGTAATTCATTGCGCTTAGATTTTTATTCGTTGATACGCCTGAAAATGCAAAATTAAATGAATTGTTAATAGAAACCAATAATAGCAATAATAGCAATAATTAGTGTGTGAATATTGTACCTGTAATTGGATCGACCATCTTCAACGTGATGTCGTATCCGTCTTGCCCTTGCCAATAAATGATTGGATATTGTAACGCATCGTACAAACGATGTGTCTCGTTTACACGATGCATGATATTGCTTCTTCGCTGAACGACAATGTCTCGCGATTTAGTTGGATCGCCAACAATAATTGCAGCAACATCATTAACAGTGGCTGCATTGAATCTTCGCACATGTTCACCTGTTGGGGTACAATTCGCTCTTATGACAAATTTGTGCGTATCCGATGGCATTCGTTCCAATGCTGTTTTGAACATATTAACCACAGCATTATTAGCGTGAAAAAATGCTTGCAACTGTTCAATAATTCGTCTCTTTAACTTTTGTGTTCCCTGTATATTGCACCGCACATTCAGCTGATCCACCATCGACGAAATGAAATATATTTGCAGAAATTGATGCGGTTCATCTGGTGTTGGCACCATTGAACCATGCAAATGATATATTTGTCCTTGTATCTGTAATTGCAAACAATCATTTGTTGAAGAATACGGTGTAACTTCTGATCGTATGATGGTGTAGTGTGTGGTGTATATGTAGTTGTTATGTGTTGCAATTCATTGTGTTGGTGTGAGTGATTGGTTGTGTGTTGTATCTTTTACCTTGCAAGTCGGCATGAAGCCGCCTTCTCGAATGATATTAGCTCCAAAGGAAGTCATGCGAAAGCAGTTATTGTATTCAAGGATGTGTTGAAGAAAATGGCTGGAATCGGGATCACTTCCATCGAACAATGGTTTCAGTGGCTGTGGTGGTGTAAGTAATGGATCCAGTTTGACTTTTCCACTTGCGCAGCACAATCCAGCCGTTTCTCTTTTGAACTTTAACGCATTGCAATATCGGCATATAGTCGTCATTGGTCCAATATCTAAATTTTCATCATCACTGTAGTTCGCAGTGCGATCATATTGGAATGCCAAGCGATTGTATGATGCCAATGATCTTCGTGTGCTCACCGTTGTCTCAATCGGGCATTTTCTCTTATTATATTTTGTCTTTCTTCGCTTAAGTTCTGTGAATACACTTGTTGCTGGCTTGCATGTCTTGTGCGGCGGCCGATGTTCGCACGTCGTCCTCTAGGCATTTTGGACTATTGACAGATTGTTGAATTTAACCTCAAATGCACGATCCACATAATTTACACAGTTCAACTTACCACCTTAAAGACAAATGCCTGCTATTGAAATTGAATAAAAATTTGCATAATACACGTGATTGATTTGATGGTTTCCAATTGAAATGTTAGGAAACGAATAACTTATTCTTTTTATTTTTTTTTCACAATTTCACATTGAACACAATATTGACAATACCGGTTTGTCACATGAAATTAACTGAGCAGAGAACAATGAGTAGCTGTCAAACAATGTATCACGCACCGGCGCCATCTACTTAAAATATTCGTTTGTAGTACATGCTATGTATCAGAGATGGCGCTGTATGTGAAAAAAGATTTTCCCGCTTTTCTTTTTAAATTTTTCCTGAATTTTCTGTGATATAAACCTCACGGAGCCCGAGACCTTTCCAACGAATGCAAAACCGTGGAAATCGGTTCGTGCGTTCTGGAGTTATAGCATCAGGAAAGAAAACCCGACTTATTTTTATATAGTAGATAATTTATCACATGATTTAAAGCCCGCATTAGTGACGCAATTGTCAAGGCAAAGGTGGTGACCTTTGATAATATTAAGAGAGAATTTATAAAGATAACTCAATTGTGTACTTCCTCTACTAATAAAATAACGATTCGAACGATTGAACGGTTGATTTTTATATCCCGGAAGTACTTTCGGGATAAAAAATTCAACCGTTAAGCCATTATTGTGTATCTAACATGGAAAATAGTTACGTTCCCGTGTCATATTTTTTTCGAAAGGACATTTATTTTCGATCTCCATATGGGCGCAGCTTCTGTGTGACTTGACTATATTCGTCACGCTGAAAAGTCTTTCCAGATCAGCGTTCGAATCTGCAGTGGTTTGTGCATTTGAAAGAAATAAACCGTAAAATTACTGACACAAGTTTTGGACAAGCAATATAACATGCCATTATCGTGTTATTATAATATTTTCTCGAGTCACAGTTTTATTTATTAGTTGATTGTAGTATTTTCTATAAATTGAATTAGACTAACCACTGGACAAAACCACCAGCAATCAAAATCAAAATTATCTCTGTCAGTAGGGGTGTCCAAACGCCAAGATTTAGTGGAAATCCCACTAAGTTGACAACACTGCTTTTCTACGATTTTTTTATTGGCCACAGATAAAACGTGAAAAACGTGAAAATAAAAACGTTTCGTTGCGTATTTCAACTATGGCAGTTTTTGGTAGAAAGTGTTTTATAAATAGTTTTTTCATTTTTCGGCAATTATTGAATATTTTCATTTTACCCAGTAGTAGACCATCAGTTGTAATTAAAACTAAATTAAATTATAGCAAAATTAAAAATATTTATTAAAAATAAAATGCTTATACGAAAAAGATAGGGCAAGAAATTGTTGACATCCCTATAGGCAGAACTGGAATAATTTTTGTTAAACAATTCCAAATATAACCACCGATTGCGAGCGGAATTTGATTAATTTTGGAATCGCATTCAGAAGCAAAATGTGTTACGCAATTAGGGTGCCGACTTATTCTTTATACTAATAAATTAGGGTGAAACGAAATTATTTCCTTTAATTAAAATTATTTATTATGTTAGTAAACACATCAAAAGTGTTTACTATTTTTTTAATAAATTTCGTCATTCAAAAACGGAATGGTTTTTGATTTAGGTCAAAAAATTTAAATCTTCTGTCATACTTCTGAGTGGAAACAATACAAAGGAACGTTATTATGGAGAGAAGACGATATTTGAGCCGAGAAGAAATGATCAGAGCCGCGGGAATGTTGAAAGCTGGTTCTCCGCAACGTGCTGTGGCAATCGCTCTGGGCACTAAGCAGAGTGTTATAAGTCGACTTTGGACACATTACCGAATCACTGGCAGCGTGGCAGAGCGACATGGAGGACGAACTCGCATCACCACACGCAGACAAGATCGTTACATACCAATTACTGCTCGATGAAATCGTACAATGACCGCGATTATGTTTGTTACGAGGCTTCATAGCTCTTCAGGGATGTTAAAAAGCGATCAAACCGTAAGAAATCGCTTGCATAAAGTCAATCTCCGTTCTCGAAGGCCGTGTACCACCTATTGATCCCCACAATCGCAGAGCCCGTTTACAATGGGTTCGTGGACACAGAAATTGGGCAGAAGGAGAGTGACGTTTTGTGTTTTTTTTCTGACGAATCTGGCTTTGGTATTATTATTATTATTATATTTTTTTGTTTCGGATTTTTAAATACATCCATATAGTTGTTAGTAACACAGAAATGCTTATAAAAAACTAGTGTTAGTAATGACACGACAAGACACTTTAAAAACTAAACACAAACATAACACTATCGGAAACTCCGATACTCGTTCGCGTATTTACTTGACTGCATGCAGTCGTATCCAGCGTTCGAGCATCGGAGAATCCCACCGGTCCGACAATACATACAGGATGCTGTTGGTACTAGCACGCATGCGAGATAGGACGGAGGTGCAACGCTTGCGCATGACTGCAGCGAAGCTGTCTACGTGGGCCTCTGCAAACATGCTAGAGGGACTACAATACCGCGGGAGCCCCATCAGCACCCTGAATGCATTGTTGTACTGCACTCTCAGGTCACTGTATGCCCTCTGCAAATAGTCGACCCACCGGCTGCACGTGTAAAAAGACTGACCAGGTATGAGGCCAGATACTAGACGTAAATGGTATTGGAGGACCCCTGGACGACAAGAACGTTTAATATCGTGCCAGGAAGTCCATACAGTGGTGGAACAATCATGATATAGGCGGATATTTGGATCGGCGGAAGAACCGAACTGATTTGGATCAGAGGCAATCTCAATGATGCACAGATTTACGCTGAAACGATTGTATCAGATGTTGTCATTCCTTTGCGGACCCAATTTGGTGATACATTTCTGCTTATGCATGATATGCACGTCCACACACTGCCAGAGTGGTTGCAAACACACACCGCAGCTAATATCAACAACCTTTCATGGCCTGCTCAATCGCGAGACTTGAATCCCACTGAGCACGCATAGGATATGCTTCAAAGAAGAGCTCTGCCAAATATGGATGCCGTAAACACACCAGCAAATCTTTTTCGCCTGTTACAACGGACGTGGGCGTCCATTCCGCTACGTGATTTGGATGAACTCATATTGATTATGCCGAATCAAAAACTTTTAATTTTTTTCACATTTTAATGTCAGGATTAACTATGGTGAAAAATCCAAAAATCCAAAAATGTTTTTATTAATGGAAAAGCAGAGAGTACTTCGTCGATCAACACATAAAAACATTTTATTTAATCAATCTAAATCATTTTTGTTTATTTAATTTTCATAGGGCAATATTTTTTTTCTTTTATACCTTTATCCCTAGACACTTTTGATGTATGTAGTATTATTTATGTGCAAAGGGGCTCGTGGCTAAATGTAATAGCCGCACGGGTCAATCGAAGATTAAGCTATGCTTGCCGCGGTCGCTACGTGGATGGGTAATCATCCATTACATAACGAGACCGCTTCGTGCCTCGGGAAGCACGTTAAGCAGTTGGTCCCGGCTGCCATTCGTAAATCTTTGACAGTCGTTACAGGTAGTCAGAAGCTCGAAAGTCTGACAACCAGTCTTACGAAGGGGTATCCTGTTACCCAGTAACTGGGTGGTGGAGGTCAGATTGGCCGTCATTCCATGAATAGTACAGCTTCAACTTTACATCATCATCTATATAGTACAATACATACATCTACATAGTACAAATTCAGCTGCAACTGGTGAGACCAGAAGGAGGACCCCAACATATTAAAATCCAAGGCAGATGATGATGACTTAAGGATAGAGCGTAGTGATATATTATATATTGTTTTTCTTAATTACTTTCTTATCAAAGTGCCGCTATGATTCACGGGGCTGTCCGATTTTAACAAGTCACAGGGTTATCGTATTGTCAACTTTGCGATACTATTCATTACTTCGGTTTTTCCACGGTTAAGTAGAAGAATTGGTGATGCAAACGCGCGTCACTTTTTTGGGTTCCGTAAGAATACAATTTTAATATAAGGTAAGAACCACTTTATAATCAATCCCTTTCCTGCATATTAGTCGCATGTAAATCTTAGCAATTTTAAAGAAAGTAAAACAATTACTGTAAAAACCAGCTCTGTGTATTTCCTGCGGGGTAATTACGTAACACACTAACAGTAGGATCGGGTTTCATTTAGACAGTTCAACAACATTCATTGCGTTATTTACGTCGTTGAGTAGACAAATTTTTTGCACATATGAATCAATGGATTAGCAATAGGCTTCAAACTGATTCAGATTGTGATAGATAATGTGTTACGTAATTAGGGTGCTCGTCTGTCGCAGTAGATAAGGCTCAAATGAAATAACACACAGCTAAGTACGCTAAAGATCGAGAGGTTCCATGGACAGTTATACACGTGAACAAGTAACCCCATTACGAATCTGACAAACGACTAAAGAGCTAGATTGACCCGACACTATACCGATGACATCACGGTCATCAGCTTGCACGAGATTAGGATGGCTCTGAAGCAGCTCGAAAAAAAAAAGGCGCCAGCTGATGACGGAATTACGGTCGAACTCCTAAAGAGCGGGGGAAAGCCAGTTCTTAAAGCCCTCCAAAAGCTGTTTGATTCTGTCATACTCGAGGGCAAAACGCATGGTGTGGTGATACTTTTTTAAGAAATGTGACCTGGCCCTTCTTA
Organism: Dryobotodes eremita; assembly: GCA_917490735.1. Taxonomy (NCBI): domain Eukaryota; kingdom Metazoa; phylum Arthropoda; class Insecta; order Lepidoptera; family Noctuidae; genus Dryobotodes; species Dryobotodes eremita. The sequence continues at coordinate 18,092,781 of OU823254.1, read as the reverse complement.
AGAATTATAGGCCCATCTCACTTCTGAGCCATGTATACACGCTGTGTTCAAGAGTCATCACGAACTGTCTCGCGCACAAGTTTGGCGACTTCCAGCCTGCCGAACCAGCCAGATTCCTTAAAGGCTTTAGCACCGTAGACCACATACATATGCTGCGGTAGGCAGGCGGACCGGAAAGTATAACCTGCCTCTCTGCTTGCGTTTGTGGACTACGAGAAAGCCTTCGATTCGATTAAGACATGGGCTGTACTGCAGTCTCTTCAACGGTGCCAGATCGACTATCGGTACATGGAGGTGCTGAAGTGTCTGTAGGAAAACGTCACCATGTCTGTTATCGCCATTTGCATTGCACATATCCAAACCTACATACTTCAAATCTTTTCCAGAATATGGCAGTAGTAGGTACATATTTCCCATAAGGCACCTTCCTTCCTATCCATTCCTGCAGCGTCTGCCATAGTTCAGAGCGAAACAGCAATACTAGGCTGGAGGTTGAAGGATCGTAACGGACGCCATTTTTTAAAAAGGTGCTCAGGTTCGTCTAATCCAAACAGCTCTTCAGAGCTTTTACCGCTAATTTATCTGGATAACGTGATAAATCGAGTCTATATATTAAACTAGACCTACCTACTCATCAAGTTACACTGATTTGAAGTGCTGTGAAGAAATAGGAATCGTTTATCTGTGACACCACGCTAGCTTGCCGCGTAGCTAACCTACACGTAGAGGACAGGAATGCAACTCTAGACTTCTAGAAAGGTAAGGCGCTGCATCCTGTGTCCTTCTCTTATTCCTGTTTCTCCATATCAAAAAAATACCTTCTTCAAAATCAATGTATGCTGCCACATAAAGTTTATTACAGTCCACAAAACCACCGATTGTCATAGCAAGGCTTTGAATCACCGCTCCAGGCTTTTGGAAGCCTGGAAAGAGCTGTTTAGAAAGTTCTATCCATTTCATGGTAAATTTCCCGCATTCCCTCATGTAAGCGTTTAAAGGTTTTCCAAAAAGCTCACGGCGTTAACATGTCAGTCCGATTCCAGGACCAGACCTTGAAGCCCGTCTTTCTGCAGCGAGGTATGAGACAGGGAGACGTTATCTCTCCGAAACTATTCACCGCTACACTGGAGGATATCTTCAAGGTTTTGGACTGGACAGGGGTTGGCATCAACATCAATGGCGAGTACATCACTCACCTTCAGTTTGCCGACGATATTGTAGTCATTGCTGAGACTATGGAAGATCTCAGTACAATGCACGATGACCTCAGTAGAGCTTCCGAAAGAGTGGGTCTTAAAATGAACATGGGCAAGACAAAGGTCATGTCAAATGCCCATGTAACACCCACTCTCATGAAGATCGGAAATGCTACACTCGAAGTTGTGGACGTGTATGTTTACCTAGGATAAACTGTCCAGTTATGTAGGTCCAACTTCGAGAAAAAAGTCAACCGTCGAATCCGACACGGCTGGGAAGCGTTTGGGAAGCTACGCAATATGTTCTTGTCCCACATACCAAACCCCACCAAGCCAACTCAACCCATACCAAGCCCTTGAAATAACCTTGTGAAGGCCGCAAGAATCCGCTGCATGCGGGAAGCACAGAACCTGTCGAAGTGGCGGTGCTTGGAGGAGGCCTTGGAGGAGGCCGAGGTTTTAGCAGTGGACGTCTTTCGGCTGAAATGATGAAGTGGGCTAAAATAATAAGTAACTGAGTGTCTGAAAAGTTCATAGAAACTACTATCAATATTATAATATTTATCTTTCAACCTAGAGTCTAAACATCTGCTAAGATGTATTAACTTAGGTAAGCAAAGAGTGATACTGACTACGGAACCCTACATTGCGTGTGGCCCGTCACCAATTTCCAGATTTCTTTTCCTTAATTTTGAGTGTTGTGTGTGAGCGTGATCGATAAAAACCTATTTACAAACAATGTTGCATATCAGTGCATATTATAATATATAAAATAAGCGACAAGGAGACGTTATTCATTATTGTCAGTAGCGCACAAGTAAACACGTAACATGAAGGTCTTACTTATATTGTTTGTTGTGTTGACTGTACTCAGCACACTCTGTTCGGCAAGTGCGGCCCGTGGAGCTGAGTGTCCGGGATACAGGTTTTCTAATGGAAGGTGTGCGTGAGTAATTTGTGTCTCTTTTATATTCTATTTTTAATTTTTGAAATACGTTATGTATACCCCGTATTCAACTATTCATTGGAAACAACTTAGTTGCCAGTTGCATTTGTCTTTAATACAAAACAAGGTTTATCTTTAGACCTAGGTGTCTATCTATAGCGGTTTCGACTGGTCTTACGAACATAGGGTTGTTTGAATTGGCCTCAATCATGAAATAGAGAATAGTAGTTGTAGGTACTAAAGATTAAAATTATTATAATTCTGTAAATACATAGTTGTTACGGTCGTAAATCATATTAGGTCGGGGGAAAAGTTCTTTCGTATTTTATTTAGAGATTCAAGACTAAGAGCTCGTGTGGCACCCAAATATCGTGCTTTTTTGTATACCCAGACTTTTTCAAATGGGTCAAAACTGTTTTGTTGTCAACCCCCAACTCTTCAGCTATGTCGTTACTACTAATATGCGGACCTGGCTCCACTTTTTCACAAATAGCATCGACTTTATCCGTAACAAGACGACCAGAGCGAGATTCATCTGCAACATCAAAATTCCAAAATTGAAAACGCTTGAACCAACTTAGTGCTACTCTTACTGACACTGCGTTAAGTCCATAAACGTCACATATTTTTTCACGGCTTGTGTCGCGTTTTTCCCTTTTTTGTAATAAAACTTCAAAATGTATAGAATTTCTTCGTTAGATTCACTCATTTAGGCCGACAGAAAAACAATTGAAAAATGGCGGGAAATCGTTCTTACTTTTTATTTTTTTAAATGTCACCTATTTAATGGCGTCAATACCAGCCAGGTACAAACAGTACAACCAAAGAGATTTTACTACAACTTTTTACTTTTAAAATACGAAAACACGTTTTCCCCGACCGTTATATTGATCAACATATTGATAACATAATAGGTTGGGGAAAAAGTTTCTTCGCATTTTTTAAGAAAATTCAAAACATTTTTTAACATAGTTTATTTACATTTAACTAAAGTATGTAGGTATCATTTTGTTCGATAACTTTTTGCCATCTTGTAGGTAGGGACATGATTCCATTGCTATATAAATTTTGGGACTTCTGATCAAAATACCGCGACAAGTGGTTTTGGCAGTCCTCTCGTGATGTTAACCTGACACTGCCTAAAGAATTCTGAAGAGACGGAAACAGGTGGAAATCTGAAGGTGCAAGGTCAGGACTATACGGCGGATGCATTAACACCTCCCAGCTAAACTCTCTTAATGTTTGCGGAGTGGCTAAAGATGTGTGAGGTCTAGTGTTATCATGATGAAAAACCACACCCCTTCTGTTGATTAATTCCGGACGCTTTCTCTCAACTTCTTGCTTTAATCTCATCAGTTGTTCGCAGTAGAGTTCAGAATCGATGGTCCTGCCTGGTGGTAACAGCTCATAATGAATAATGCCCTTCCAATCCCACCATACACACAGCATCACCTTGTTGCGAGTTAACCCGGGTTTCGCCACAGTCTGTGAAGCCTGACTGGCCTTTGACCACGACCTATTTCTCACGTTCTTGTCGTACGTGATCCACTTTTCATTACCAGTTATCAGCTTCTTCAAAAATGGTTCGGTTTCATTACGTCGTAATAAAGAATCACAAATGAGTACACGGTTCATTAGGTTTCTTTCAGTGAGCTCGTGAGGTACCCAAATATCGAGCATTTTTGTTCACCCAGTTTTTTTCAAATGCGCCAAAACTGTTTTGTGGTCAATTCCCAGTTCTTCAGCTACGTCGTAACTACTGATATGCAGATCTTGCTCCACTTTTTCAAAAATGGCATCCATTTTATCCGTAATAGGGCGACCAGAACGACGTGCATCTTTGACATCAAAATTTCCGGATTGAAAACGCCTAAACCAAATTTGTGCTACTTTCACAGACACTGCACTAGGTCCATAAACATCGCAAATTTTTTTCGCGGCTTGCGTTGCGTTTTTACCTTTTTTGTAACAAAATTTTAAAATGTATCGAATTTCTTCATTAGATTCACTGATTTTGACAGTACGAAAAACAAATAAAAATCACACATTTTCCTAATTTGAATTTGTAATTATGTTCTTTAAAATTTAAACTTTCAATGATACCAAAACCAGCCAGATACAAATAGTATAGCCAAAGAGATTTTATTACAAGTTCATACATACTATAATGCGAAAAGACTTTTCCCCCAACCTAATATATAACGATATTGATCTGTAAATTACAAAAAATTAAGGAAAAATGGACCTTCGCGGCTACCCTGGCGCTTTTGACTTGATAATACTGTAATAAGCAACCAAATGGAAACCATAGATATTGAACCCGTATGCTATAACCTTTTTGTAATATCTTTTTATCTTTTTTGATTAAGGTCATTCATATAAATGTACTTTAATCAAAAATAAATTATTCTTATTTTAAAACAACAGTATTATTGTTTCTTTAATTTTCTGTCGACTATGTTGTACATCGCAATTGTAAATTGATTTTAAAGAATTTACATGTTTTTTTTATGTGTAAAGACAATGATAGTAAAAAGAGGTACACAGGTTATACACGCTCCCTAAGTGGCACGTCAAAACATAATTATTTAGCCTACTTACGTATCGTCCTATCTCTTTTTCGCTTCCGAAAATATAACGACATGCCGTCCCGCCTCCACGTGTCATCTAATAGTCTGACATTAAGCCGTTTTTGACTATCGAATTTTGGGTAGGTAACCTAGATAGGTTACCTATCTTTACTTATAATATCATTGTTCATTAGTGTTTGCACTACTTGTCTTACTGACATCCACATACAGCAAAAATGAATACTTATTTACATATTTTTATTTTTCAGGCCAACTACACCTAAGCAGATCGACTAAACTCAGTATGGGAGGTATTTAATACAATAAAAAAATTGATTTCAAAAGACGCAAATAGTCCATAATTAAAAGTGAGAGCAAATTACGTTTCAAATCAAACATACAAAACAAGTCAATTTTCGTGTTTGTGTTTATGCGCTTAGTTGATCTAAACTGCACAAAAGATTTTCATGCGGTTTTCAGTTTTTCACCATCACTTAGAGAATTTATTTCGGAAGGTGTAGACTTATTCTGGTAAAGAACCGGTAGACACAAACCTATCTATAATATAATCAATGTTACTACCTATAACGTAAGAACTTGAGATAAATGCATCAGCAAGGTTGGTGAGAAGAGGTTCTAGCTAGACAATTAAGCTTCAGTTTAATGTTTATATTAAGAGGGCGCACACCGGTCCACCAGCGCCATTCCTTTAAAAGAATATTATCTCGTGACTGAGAAGGAATTTTGAATAACGGCTCAATAAGCGCCCTCGATAAGTGTGTTTTGAATTTTCTAATATCTTTTACAAAACTTTCATATTGAGATACGGAGCAACAAAATACGGTCCAGAGGAATGTGGCCGCTTTTCTTAGATCGAATTTTGTTGCTTCGTGTCTCAATATGAAAGTTTATACTCTAGACACACTTACCGAGGGTGCTTATTGAGCCGTTATTCCAAATTCCTTCTCAGTCACGAGATAATACTTTTTTAAAGGAGTGGCGCTGATGGACCGGTGTGCGCCCTCTTAAATCACAATTACAATAATTCCGTCAAAGCACTCATGAATCACAAGGTAACGTGCGATAAGTAACTTCGTTAGGTACATACTATCGACAAACAAATACACATACACACTGTTATAGAGGGGGGAGGGGGGACTGGTAATCTGTGTGGCAGGTTTTCCTACCACAGATACCAGTCTCCCACAACGGATTAATCTTCATATTTTTTAGGTTGCCTTTGTGGAAGACACATAAAATGTTTATTATAATTATACTGTTGTTAGAAAAAGTACATTGTTTCCCCGTTTATCATCATAGAGCCAAACTTTAAAGAACACATGTAAGGTACCTACACGAGTTTCGCTTCTATATAAAATAACCAAAATAACTATTATGTTTATTTGCAACATACAAGGCACATACCGACACACAATATAAATACAGAAGAAAAACTTAATTCACGCTAAACAGTTCATTATTTTGTAAAAGTAGCCAGCATGATACTTGAATAACTTATCTGATTAACACTACAATTATTTTATTTTCAGGTCAAGCCTTGATAGCTGGTAATTTCCATGCCGCGGTTTCGACAATCTCAATCGAAAACACTAATTAGTAATACGGAATAACCTTTCGAGAAGACAAAAGGCGATGACCAGAACGATATTTTACAGTTAAAAGTTGGGATCACACGTCAACATGCCACTGTTCATAGGTTCATACCATAATCAGCCTATAATGTTCCCACTGCTGGGACACAGGCCTCCTCTCTTTGAGAGGCAATGGGCTGTATTCTACCACGCGGGCCCAGTGCGGGTTGGTAGTTATCACATGTCTTCGAATGTTTCTCATAGGTTCATACTTTGGTTAAAAACAAATGCAAATGAAATGGCATTGTGATTCCAAAATTATACAATAATACAGTGTGAGTCTTCATAATGTACACATATCGAAATGAGGGTAGTTTCCCTCATTTCGATATGTGCACATTATGAAGACTCGCACTGTATATCGTACTGATGATCGCCATGTGAACGGGACCTAAAGCCTCGTTTACATGGTGCGATTTAATTACCTGTGAAGCACCAAACGTTGCTTCTCGTGTAAATGGGGCTTAAGGATTAAACATTTACGACTTTGACTGTTACAAAAGTTTCCAAATCACCAAATAATTTTTGTCAATGAAAAATTTGTCAAAATGTTTAAAACTTTTCGAATATATTTTGTAATGCGATTTAATATGGCGTTTTATTATGAATGCGAGGCTGAGTAAATAAAGTTTGTATTTATTCAGAAACTAAAATATTTGTGTCAATTTCTTATATTACTTACGCCCTTTTGTCTAAGAAATCTAACTTAGCATTGGATTTTTGGCTGTCTTTGAAATGGCGTAAGTACCTAATTAGTACCTAAGTAGTACCTAAGTACGTTAGGAACGATGCCTGGTTTTTTTTTTTTAATATTTTGATAATATTGGTTAGGTTGAGGTTTTATCTTGAAGTATCAAGAACAGTGACGCAGGGTCTAAATAGCACGATTAAATTTGGTTACGCATTAATAAATTGCTAATTACCAGTGGTCCTTTTTGAAACCTTATCTTATTTGTCAAGACTATGACTATTTGAATTGTTTCAAATCAGTGGAAATTTAAGTTTTCAATCATGGAGATGTGTCCTACAATCTCATCAATAACTATCGTTATTTTCTTTACTAGATTAATTATAATTCTTTTTTTTATTCGTTTTTAAAACTAAAACATCAAATAAATCTTGGCTTTTTATATGACAACCTTGAAAATCAAGTCTAGATATCTGCCTACCTTCCTTACAAGAAACCACTTAAAATCTTTCCCGATAACCATACTTCAGGGGTGTTAACTGCACAATTTCCGAAGTACGTGCTTTTCCAACGGCAGGAAAACGCGCATAAATCTTCGGTATAGCGGACACATCCCTAGTAATAGGGCTGCCAACTTTGCCCATACTTCACTGGTATTTCCTTACGAAATATATTAATTAGAGCAGTACGAGTAATAGTTGCATAATTAAGTGTTTTAGTGGAGAACTATGTGAGCTGTTAAATTGTAGATACTTTGAGCTAGTTTAGTTATTGATGTGGTCTGTTCTATGTGAAGCCTTGGCGAGTAAAACATTTTGTAAGACATCTATTTGTTATAGTTTGACAGCAAAAACCTCGTAGGCCGAGGTGAGTACTGGGAACATTCCGCTTGTTATTAGATCGTAAAAACAGGAAGCAAGTCCAAAACAATTAACATACATAACAACGCATCACCAAGCCCGAGGATTGAACCTAAGACCTAGTCAATGTTTTTACTATCATTATCGTAATAAGCACAGCGGGTCCTATCAGAATACCAGCGCTGCGGTACTTATTTTTTTAAATATCGCAGCATTATGCTGAGATAGGAGGCTTTTTGGCCTCGCACAGATTTTTTACTTGTTTATTGTTATTTTTTTTATCCTTTATTTCATTGTATATACACATAAATTATATTTTTAAATATTAGAATATAAAAATATAAAAACATTTAAAAATATAAAAAATAGTGGCCCACCGGTATCGGGAACAGGGTCCAAGTTACCGGCGGTCAGGGCTCCAGAGAGAGAAACCTCCTAACAATGCGGGCCGTGTCCAAAAGTACCGCCTTCTGAATCAAGCCCTTGATCCAGCCACCCAACGAGAGCCTCCTCAGGTGTTGGTCGAGGCTCTTGGCTATTAGTCCATTGGCTGTAACGACTATCGGTACAATGATCGCTGAGTCCACATCCCACATGTCGACAACCTCGCGAGCCAAGTCAAGATATTTGATTTGTTTATCTTTCTCGGCTTTCACGAGGTTCCCGTCGTGTGGGACCGTTATGTCAACAATCATTGCACGCCGCTCTAATCGATCCACCACCACTATATCAGGCTTATTGGCAACAATAGTCCTGTCAGTGATGATGGATCGATCCCAGTACAATGTGATATTTCCATTTTCGAGAACTGGGTCGGGCACATACCTGTAGTACGGCACTTCCGATTCTACAAGGCTGTATTTGAGAGCAAGTTGCTGATGGATAATCCTGGCTACAAGGTTGTGTCTATGCAAGTATTCTCCGTTAGCTAGACTAGAACATCCGGAGATAATGTGTCTGATTGATTCACCTAGACGGTGGCATGCCCGACAAATGTCCACCGTGCCGTCTTTCACAATAAATCTCCGGTAGTTGTTTGTCATCATAACTTCGTCCATAATTGCACAGACAAAACCTTCGGTTTCTCCAAAGAGATCACCGAAACGCAGCCTGGCTACGGACGCTAGTTGATCTATATCGGGTCCATGTAGGGCCCGAAAAAAGCGTCCGTGAAGCTCCTTACTCTGCCATACTTACTTACTTACTTACTTTTTTTTATTATTGTTAACTTTGTTAGTATTAGATGCTCCTTTTTTATTATTTTTATTTTTACTCTTTGTATTTCATGTGCGTGTCCCTAATAAAATATTTTGCTTTCCTTCTTTCTTTCTTTCTAATATTATTGCAGTAGACACAGTGTAGAAAGGACACTACATAAACAGCATTTTTTTCATAGATTAATTCCTGCATGTTTAGATTTACGGCCTCAGGCCTGACCTTGATTTCTCGACTGCTCCTCCTTTACTTCAATATTTAATTTATTATTAGCATTTCCCGTGGTTTTGTCTAAGTGATATTAGATAGTATTCCGACGAATTTACGTGAATTTTCGAGGTTAAAAGGCTTTTAAGGAAAATCTTATCAGGCTGGTTTAAACGGATTTATATTAATCCATCTACGTTTTAACGTTTTCTTCTTAGCGTGTCGATAGCAATCTATAAACAGTCAGCCCAGAATTTGGTTACGAGCTTGGCACTTGCAGTAGCGTCCATCAACTCCTGTTAGCGTGCAGACAATAGGACACGCTGGACACGATATTAAGTTCTCCATTGTTTGTGGGACAGCAGTACATTAACACTCCAGGGCGGAGTCAGCTGTGAACCTTCAACTGAGCAGGTTTTCTTTGCTTCGGCCTACCTGAGTCCGAAAGTCTATTTACAGACTTCCAGGTAAGGCAAGGGAACTCATGTCTAGGTGCGAGATTTTCAGCAAGCGGAACGAGTCGGGTTTGGTAGAGAAGCACTCAAATTAAAAAAAAATCAAATCATTTATTTCAAATAGGCACATAAAAGGCACTTTTGAACGTCACAATTTACAAAAAAAATTGAATTGATTCTAGTTGCCCCTTCCAAAAGGTAGTTTCGGAGAAGAATGGGTAAGAAACTCCACCGTTACTCTTTTAAAATATTTTACAATAATATGTAAGTTCACATTAATTATGTAATCATATGTGAAGACGCTGCACCTAGAATAAAATTACTATACCACAATAGGTAAAAAGAATTAAATATAATGCAAAGGCAGGTAAATTAATTATGTGATAGATACATGGTGCTCACATATTTACAAATATTGAAAAGTAGATGATGTTTCCAAAATTTTAACAAGTAATAATTTAGTGTGACAGTTAAAGTAGTTAAGTACATAATGTAACAATCAATGTCATAAAAACAAAAAATGTCAATGTCATAAAATCAATGTCACTATCTCGCCACAACTTTAGCTGCGGCATAGGAGCGTGAAGCTTGTTTATTTTTTCTTCAGATTTTGATGTTACATAGTTACACACTGCTACATGAATCATTTAGCACTCTAATGTCATTGACAGTGGAGCGCTGTTCGTAAAAAAATGTGCAATTGTTTTGTGAAATGCATTGAAAAAACAAGATGGCGTAGTTGGTTTCGATTTTGGCTACGTGCCAAAAGAACATTGCATAGTTATAGATAAAAATTTATTCGGCGAAACACAGAAGGCAAAACAACACATAAATGCACAATTAAATAAATTATAAACACCAAGTTAGTACATTCTTATAAAAAATACATGCACAATTTACCGAGGTAGTGCCAGTGTAAGATATAAAAAAACACATTAAAATTCAAGAAAATTACACTATGACATCTCTACTCAGTAACTAAGGGATGTTCAAGTGAAGAACAAACATGGGTTGGAGTGTTGCCTTAGGGGGGCTATAGAGCGAAGACTTAAAAAACAATCTATATTTTTTTCCGATAATGTACTTAGTTTTTCGATTCTATCATAAAGAGCACCTAAATATAAGGGTAAAAGCGTCTTCAGGTGTTTTTCTGTTTACGACCGGCCATTTGACGTAGGGGCAGGCTTCTCCGAATCTAAATGGTTTCTATTGTAAAAGTTAATCGGATACTTCAATGAAATTGGTAGATTTCGGAAATAATTATTTTTCTGAAAATTTACCAAGTCCCAAAAAAGATTTTCAACATTTCTTTTTTCTTTTTTGCTCTTATTGCCCCTAAGCAAATACTGCAACTGCTACTACTCCGCTCCTAAGACGACCCACTGACCCAAACAAAGTGCGGTGTGCGTCTCAAGGATGCTCTAAATGGGAGTCCAGCTCAGCATGTGTCAGGTAAATATGCCTGACGCTGATATTCTGCTGGATCCCTGTAGTGACATACAGACGTCGAGCGGACGAGATAAATAGGTTCTTTTTTTTTAACACGTTGCCCCACACTAGGAATTTCTCCTGTATTGTGGGTGCGTTTACAAAAATTTAAACTCACATACACAAACAGCCAGACCCGGAACAACCTTGTAGGTCATACAAATATTTGCTCCGTGCGGGAATCGAACCCGCGACACGCAGCGCAGTAGTCAATCGCTTAACCACTGCGCTAACCGTGCCGTCAATGCCGTCCATTATTGGTGGAACAAGTTTTTTGTGTGGAATGAAATTATGTAAGTATACCTGCAATCTAGGCTATGTATTCTATAGTAAAGTTTTGAATTTCGAGATGTTCTTAATTGTTTATTTAATTACTTAAATAGTTATATTATGTACTAGCTTCCGCCCGCGACTTCGTTAGCGTAAGTCGTAAAACACCACAGTATACTAAAATAACAGCCATGTTTTTATAAAACTTTCTTGTATGCTACGTTTGTAGTTTTGGTCTGAGCTGCCAAAATATAAAGAGAGTCAGGACTGGTGTCGCGGGAGCAAGCGACGTACAGTTGTCCGTGTGGGAAGCAGCTCGTCCTGATGTCAACACCCGCAGCCTTCAGTAGCATAATCTCATTGCTTGCGAAGTTTTCCGTTTTTATGAACGCCTGCGTTCCTGCATAATATTATATACTACCACATGGCACAACACTGATACACTGGCTGATGCATTTGTAGCGGTATCTACATCGCCACATGCGAGCTACACGTCACACTGACGTCACGCAAAATCCTGCATCGCGCAAACAGAATTTACCGCGCAACTAGCATCTATACAACGTCCCGACATCAAACGTCGGGCAGTGTCATACATATTATTCCTGATGAACGGTTAGCACTAAAATAATATAACTGTAGATTTTGAACACACGGCATTTTTCATTAACAATCACCTAACCATAGGTACATACAACCACACATAAACTTACGCTTTCTTCCCATGTGGGTAGGCAGAAACTACAGAACGCCACCTACTACGATCCTTACATACTCCTTTTGCTTCGATAATATTATAATCATTGATAATTATTTTGATTATAACCATAGAAAACAGAAGAGGCCTAAACTTCATGTTTTTCTGTGTACTCACAACGACATATCAAGCTATACAATTCCAGTTTTAGTTGACCTCGCATTGTATAGGCTTTTCGTACAATGAGAAGTCAGCTTATACTAGAAGTCTATAGCTTGATATCATTTAGTAGAATAACAAAAGGAGAATGCTCAAAACAAAAACCCAGAGCGAACAGATACAGGATGTAGCTCAGAATTTTAGGGATATTTATGATATCATTTTATAAATATTTCACTATAAGATTCGATGGATAAATGTGTAATATTGTGCTATTTGTTTTCATCAGGGGTGATTATTTTCCGCGGTGGGCGCTGAAGAAGCTGGACCGGGAGCTCCTCCGGGAAGCCTCGATCGTGCAGGCCTGGGTGTCACCACCGGACAGGCCTGCAGACATCAACGTCGAGGCGGAGTGGTTCCGGGAGGCCATGTCCGAGATTTGTGACGTGGCAATGCCCCGGGTCCAGCCCGGACGTGCCTGGCGCCAGGTGTACTGGTGGTCACCGGAATTAACGTCTCTGCGCGAGGCGTGCGTTGCCGCGCGACGCCTGTACACCAGGCACCGCAGGCTCCGTATCCGCCCTTCGGATACGGAAGCCATTCAGGCGGAGCTGTACGAGGGTTACAGAGCGGCGAAGACCGCCCTCCGAGCGGAGATCCTGCGGGCCAGGGGACTGGCCCGTGAGGAGTCGCTGGGGACTCTGAACAGGGACCCGTGGGGGCGCCCATATAAGGTGGTGCGGGAGAAATTCCGCCCATGGGCTCCCCCGCTGACGCAGAGTCTCCGGCCCCAGCTCGTGGAGGGCGTGGTGAGCGTTTTGTTCCCTTCGCGGGGGGAGCATACTCCCCCGCCCATGGCTCCGCCTCCTGCGGTGCCAACTGCGGACCACATGACCGACGATGACGACGTTGCTCCTGAGGTGACCGAGGTAGAGTTGAGAGCGGCGGTACGTAGGCTGAGTGCCAAAAATACCGCCCCAGGACCCGACGGCTTACCGGGAAAAGCCTGGGTCCTGGCCTCGGAGGCTCTCGGGCCTCGACTAAGAGGGCTCCTAAGCGCATGCTTGGAGGAGGGCCAGTTCCCACTTCGTTGGAAGACGGGGAAACTGGTCCTCATTAAGAAACCGGGGCGCCCGGCGGACTCTTCGTCCGCTTACCGGCCCATCGTGCTGCTCGACGAGGTGGGCAAGCTCTTTGAAAGAGTCATTGCAGACCGCCTCGTCGGGCAGCTGGTGCGGGTGGGGCCGGATTTGGCGGAGAGCCAGTTTGGTTTCCGCAGGGGGCGCTCCACGGTGGACGCCATCATGCGCGTGCGAGCCCTCACGACGGGGGATGCTGTGGCCCGGGGTGGGGTCGTCTTGGCGGTGTCTCTAGACATCGCCAACGCCTTCAATACCCTGCCCTTTTTTTTTTTTTTTTTTTTTTTTGGGTGGGAAATCATCAAATGACGTCTCCCGCTCTGGGCGGAGCGGAAGGGCGTGTCAGACTCTTACTGACTAAAACCCACCCGTGTTCCTTCAGTTGCCTGTGCGCCAAGGCCACGGTAACTCTTTCGAACAATCCGCAGCCCCGGCAGGCATCGGTCCTTTCGGACCCCGTCAATTTTGCTGACATCTCTTTGAGGCGCGCGTGGAACACGACGCGCCGTCGACCCGGGCCTGGTCCTTACCGGACGGCGAGCTGCCCATTGCTCGCCGTCCGCAAGCCCGCGCCTACGGTGGCCGGGAGTCGGCAATCGACTCCCGACGCCCAGGGTGTCTCCTCCTCCTGCGGCGGCTAGGGGCGCGAGGGCGCAGTGATTGCCTCTCCCTCTCGCGCTCCGCCTGCTCCTTCGCGAGCATTACTGCTTCGCAGAAGGAGGTGACGGCTTCCCATTCCCTCTCGCTCCGTACCATGGCCTGAACCAGGGCCGGACGCGAGAGGTCGCCGCCGCCGATCGCCGCCACGAGGACACGGCGGTGCTCCGCCCAAGCCGGGCAGACCTCCACCGTATGCTCCACCGTGTCCTCCGGTCGATCCACGCAATGATAACACCCGGGCGTTTCCTCCCGCCTTATACGAAACAGGAACCTCCCGAAACAGCCATGTCCGGTGAGGACCTGCGTCAGGCGGAAGGTGAGGACGCCGTGGCGCCTCTCAAGCCACTCCTCAAAGAGGGGTCTTACCGCCGCAATTGTGGCGTGCCCTGCGCTGGGTTGCAACAGTCGCACTCTCCATGCCGCCATGAGATCCCGCCGGAGCTCTGTCCGCTGTGCCGTGATTTCTCGCGGCAGCGGAGTTACGCCCCGGCGTTTCGCCTCCTCGCGCCACTCCCAAACGTGCGCGAGGACCTTTGCCTCCAGATCCCACGGCGGCAATCCGGCAAGGAGGCTCGCCGCCTCGCAGGAGACCGTGCGGTATCCCCGTACCATCCGGATGGCCATGACCCTTTGGGACGCTTTCAACCGGCGGGCTGGCCGGAGCCTTAGCGACCGCGCCCACACCGGTGCCCCGTAAAGGGCCATGGACCGCACGACCCCCGCGTAGAGCCTCCGGCAGGAGGCGTTTGGCCCCCCCAGATTGGGCAAGAGCCGCTTCAAAGCAGCCCCGGCCCGCTGCAGTCTGGGAGCCAAACGTCGGAAGTGCTCGACGAAGTTCCACCGGCTGTCGAGGACGAGTCCCAGGTACTTCATCGTCGACTCGACGCCGATGTGAACCCCTCCTACCGTTATTTGGGAACCCGACAGTGGCGCGTTCCGAGGACCATGAAAACACATGGCCTCGGACTTGTGCAAGGCCACCTCGAGTCCCAATTGCCGGATCCTCTCGACGACTGTCGCAACCCCGCGAGTCATCAATTCGGCCGCCGCCTGGTGCGACCTCCCCTGCGCCAGGACCAGCGTGTCGTCAGCGTAGCACACTACGCTGACGCCGCTAGGGAGGTCGGCGCGCAGCACCCAGTCGTAACCGATGTCCCACAGATGCGGCCCCAGGACCGATCCCTGTGGGACACCGCACAACATCTCTCGCCGGTTCCATTCTCCCTGGTGACCGGGGTAAATAACCGCCCTATCCGTCAAATAGGCCTCGACCACACGACAGAGGTAGGTCGGCATCCGGTGATACCGGAGTGCCTCCCTGATGCAACTCCAGGGCAGGGTATTGAAGGCATTGGCGATGTCTAGAGACACCGCCAAGACGACCCCACCCCGGGCCACAGCATCCCCCGTCGTGAGGGCTCGCACGCGCATGATGGCATCCACCGTGGAGCGCCCCCTGCGGAAACCAAACTGGCTGTCCGCCAAATCCGGCCCCACCCGCACCAGCTGCCCGACGAGGCGGTCTGCAATGACTCTTTCAAAGAGCTTGCCCACCTCGTCGAGCAGCACAATGGGCCGGTAAGCGGACGGAGAGTCCGCTGGGCGCCCCGGCTTCTTAATGAGGACCAGTTTCCCCGTCTTCCAATGAAGTGGGAACTGGCCCTCCTCCAAGCATGCGCTTAGGAGCCCTCTTAGTCGAGGCCCGAGAGCCTCCAAGGCCAGGACCCAGGCTTTTCCAGGTAAGCCGTCGGGTCCTGGGGCGGTATTCTTGGCACTCAGCCTACGTACCGCCACTCTCAACTCTACCTCGGTCACCTCAGGAGCAACGTCGTCATCGTCGGGTCTGTGGTCCGCAGTTGGCACCGCAGGAGGCGGAGCCATGGGCGGGGGAGTATGCTCCCCCCGCGAAGGGAACAGAGCGCTCACCACGCCCTCCACGAGCTGGGGCCGGAGACTCTGCGTCAGCGGGGGAGCCCATGGGCGGAGTTTCTCCCGCACCACCTTATATGGGCGCCCCCACGGGTCCCTGTTCAGAGTCCCCAGCGACTCCTCACGGGCCAGTCCCCTGGCCCGCAGGATCTCCGCTCGGAGGGCGATCTTCGCCACTCTGTAACCCTCGTACAGCTCCGCCTGAATGGCTTCCGTATCCGGAGGGCGGATACGGAGCCTGCGGTGCCTGGTGTACAGGCGCCGCGCGGCAACGCACGCCTCGCGCAGAGACGTTAGTTCCGGCGACCACCAGTACACCTGGCGCCAGGCGCGTCCGGGCTGGACCCGGGGCATTGCCACGTCACACACTTCTGACATGGCCTCCCGGAACCACTCTGCCTCGTCGTTGATGTCAGCAGGCCTGTCCGGTGATGACACCCAGGCCTGCACGATCGAGGCTTCCAGGAGAAGCTCCCGGTCCAGCTTCTTCAGCGCCCACCGCGGACCACTCGGGGCCTGTCGGACCAGCGCGCTCGAGGTCTGGGCGGAGACGTCAAACCGGATGTACCGGTGGTCGGAGTACGTCTCCACCCCCTCCATGACACGCCAGTCAAGGACACGCGGTGACAGAGCGGGGCTGGCGAACGAGATGTCCACCACTGACTCACCCCGCATCCGCACACACGTGGGGACAGAACCCCGGTTTAGGACGACCAGGCCTGTCTCCAGAGCCCAGTCCTCCACCATCCCGCCCCGTGTGTCCGTGTACCGGGAACCCCAAGCCGTGTTCTTGGCATTGAAGTCCCCGAGTACGAGCACGGGCAGGGTATGGTACCCGACGACGACGACTCTCAACTCCGCAAGGGAGTTGTGGAACTCGGCGAGAGTTCGGTTCGGGGAGAAGTATACCCCTACCACAACAATCTCCCCGAACCGTGCTGCCACGCAACCCCGTCCTCTCTTGACTGCCTCAAGCGACGGGGTACCGGCGGCGGCCGACGAAATGAGGGTCACTGAGCCGCTCAGGTCCTCCACCCAGTCATCCCTGGGCGGGACAAAGTACGGCTCAGCGACCACGGCGATGTTGACCGACCACTGCGCCATGCTCTGGAGCAACAGATCCTGAGCAGCGGCGCAGTGGTTGATGTTCGCCTGGAGGAGGCGTAATGGGGCCATTATTGGCACTCCATGTCAGCCCCCTCCCGAGCTCCCTGTGAGGGCCCTGCCGCGGTGGTTGCGGCGGCTACGATATTGGGAGCGGCAGCGGCGGCGGCAGTGGCGGCGGGTGCGGCGGTGACGGCGGTGGCGGAGGGCTTGCCCCTGCCCCTGGCTTTGGCGGGTGGAGCGCAGGCCTTACTCCCAGCCCGGTGATCGGCCGGCTTGCCAGCTGCCGCACATAAAAAGCAGTGCGGCGTGGCATTGCACGAGCCGGCCTTGTGACCGGGCTGACCGCAGCGGAAGCAGTGATTGCTGCGGTCTACCTCCGAGGTGCATTGCACTCCCACGTGGTTGCCCACCTGGCAGCGGAAGCACCTCAGAGGTCTGGGTTCCAGCAGTTTCACCTGCGCAGAAACCCAGCCCACCAGGAGCCTTCGGCCCTCCCCGGCAATTTTTCTGGCCGCCGCCACGGGGCAGCTCACCGTCACGGCTTGCATCCCCGCGTGGTCAGGGCGGATGGTGCCTGCCTTAACCTGCTCGGCAGAGCACCCCCCAGTCCTAACGATGGCGGCCACAACCTCAGCCTCCGTCACGCAGTCGTCCAGGCCCAGGATGCGCATGTCAACGCACTTGGTGGGCCTGGAGACTCGGGCCTCGTCCGCATTTAAGGACGCCCTAAGCCTTTCGGCCAGAGCGTCAGCGGTCGGGCCGCTGGCTGCACCAGGAACCTCCAGCATCCGGGCCCCGGTCGCAGTGACCCTTACCCGGATGCCATTGGCGACGCCTAACTCTTCTAGGTTCACGGCCGCCCTAGCCTTGGTGAGCACGTCGCGGTAGGACACGCCCTTCTTCTCCGCCTCCGGCTGTAGTGTGATTACTACAGCTGCGGACTTCGGGGCGCGGAGCCTAGCCGCGACGCTTCGCTCCTTGCGCCGCTGCCGCTTCTCCTTTCTTTTGGCCGCCCTCGATTCTTTACCCGCCTTCCGCTTCTCTCCGGCTACTTGCCATTCGCCTTGAGCCGGAGGTGCTTTAGGAGGCGGGGGGGGCGGCCGTCTCGCCGCCGGGGCTGGGGCCTTCGCCGCCTGTGTAGCCACCCCACCCTTCTTGGGCTTGGGCGGTGCCGACTTAGCCAGGGGCGGCTTCGCGAGATCTGGTGCTGGCCCGCCTTTCGACCGCCCTACCGTTACTGGCTTGGCCGCAGCGGCGGCAAACGATGCCTGCCGGCTCGCCGCTAGCGGGGGGCGCAGGACAACGGCCTCCAGAGCGGAAAATCGGCTCTGGAAGGCAGCCAGCTCCCGCCGCACCAGGGTCAGAACCCGGTCCTCTGCAGGCACCGACACCGGCCGGCCCTGCCCATGCTGCGCCTGCGCCTGCGGCACCTCCCGGGGGCCGGCTGCCCGGAGGCCGGCCAAGTCCGCTCGGAGCTCCTCGTTCTCCTTACGGAGAAGCTCCATGGCGGCTGTCAATCGGGCGACCTCCGCCCGCATTTCCGACATTCCTTCTGATGGAAGCCGACAGTGAAGGGCCTCCGCCGCCGCCATAATGGAGGCCGTGGCAGTGGGTATGACCTTGTCTTTAGAGGACTGAATCCTCTTCAAGGCCACACCCCTGATCGCAGCTACCACGACCTCCTCAAACTTGGCCACCCGCTCCGTCTTGGAGCCGCCAGCAGCGTCCAGCCCACTGCCGGACAACTCCAAGAATGTCGCCCTGCGACCGGTCCCTCCAGGGTCGGCGCCCTCCGTGGCGAGCGTCTCAGCTGCCTGGGCCGGCTCGACTGGGCTGGCTCGGCTTGCCTCACTGTCCTCCTCGGTGGTGAGCCCTCTGTCTTTCGGCTCATGTACCCCACCCCGCCGAGTAATTTTTCTGCGGGCTGCTCTCCTCCCGCCATCAGAGGACGACCCCTGGCCATCCTCTGGTTTGGGGCGCTTCTGGAAGAGCCTACGGTTCTTCCCAGCTTCCCCCGTAATCACGCGCTCCGGGCTCTTGAAGGAGCCCCTCGCGCCCGACGCGGCATCGGACTCCGACCCCGCATCGCTCCTCTCCTCTCCACTACTCTTCTCCGTTGTTGTTGCTTTTTGTTTGTTAGATTTTTCCATACTTAATCCCACGAGTATGGGGGATATAAAATGTCATTCCTAGGTTCACCCCCTGTCCCTAGGCAAGTGTTCATTTGTTTCCCAACCAGAGGGTCCACTGGTACTCTGGCTGGGGGTGCGCTAACGACTGATGCGCCACCTACAACTGGAAAGTTGTAGATGACACTACTCCTCAGCCATTCATACCCTCGCCGCGCACCAGAACTTGATATTAGAGGAATTTTTTATAGAGGTTATCTTCCTCGCGGCCCGGGCTCAATACCCTGCCCTGGAGTTGCATCAGGGAGGCACTCCGGTATCACCGGATGCCGACCTACCTCTGTCGTGTAGTCGAGGCCTATTTGACGGATAGGGCGGTAATCTACCCCGGTCACCAGGGAGAATGGAACCGGCGAGAGATGTCGTGCGGTGTCCCACAGGGATCGGTCCTGGGGCCGCATCTGTGGGACATCGGGTACGACTGGGTGCTGCGCGCCGACCTCCCTAGCGGCGTCAGCGTGGTGTGCTACGCTGACGACACGCTAGTCCTGGCGCAGGGGAGGTCGCACCAGGCGGCGGCCGAATTGATGACACGCGGGGTTGCGACAGTCGTCGAGAGGATCCGGCAATTGGGACTCGAGGTGGCCTTGCACAAGTCCGAGGCCATGTGTTTTCATGGTCCTCGGAACGCGCCACTGTCGGGTTCCGAAATAACGGTAGGAGGGGTTCACATCGGCGTCGAGTCGACGATGAAGTACCTGGGACTCGTCCTCGACAGCCGGTGGAACTTCGTGGAGCATTTCCGACGTTTGGCTCCAAGACTGCAGCGGGCCGGGGCTGCTTTGAAGCGGCTCTTGCCCAATCTGGGGGGGCTAAACGCCTCCTGCCGGAGGCTCTACGCGGGGGTCGTGCGGTCCATGGCCCTTTACGGGGCACCGGTGTGGGCGCGTTCCTTGAGACTCCGGCCAGCCCGCCGGTTGAACGCGTCCCAAAGGGTCATGGCCATCCGGATGGTACGGGGATACCGCACGGTCTCCTGCGAGGCGGCGAGCCTCCTTGCCGGATTACCGCCGTGGGATCTGGAGGCAAAGGTCCTCGCGCACGTTTGGGAGTGGCGCGAGGAGGCGAAACGCCGGGGCGTAACTCCGCTGCCGCGAGAAATCACGGCACAGCGGACAGAGCTCCGGCGGGATCTCATGGCGGCATGGAGAGTGCGACTGTCGCAACCCAGCGCAGGGCACGCCACAATTGCGGCGGTAAGACCCCTCTTTGAGGAGTGGCTTGAGAGGCGCCACGGCGTCCTCACCTTCCGCCTGACGCAGGTCCTCACCGGACATGGCTGTTTCGGGAGGTTCCTGTTTCGGATAAGGCGGGAGGAAACGCCCGGGTGTTACCATTGTGTGGATCGACCGGAGGACACGGTGGAGCATACGGTGGAGGTCTGCCCGGCTTGGACGGAGCACCGCCGTGTCCTCGTGGCGGCGATCGGCGGCGGCGACCTCTCGCGTCCGGCCCTGGTTCAGGCCATGGTACGGAGCGAGAGGGAATGGGAAGCCGTCACCTCCTTCTGCGAAGCAGTAATGCTCGCGAAGGAGGAGGCGGAGCGCGGGAGGGAGAGGCAATCTCTACGCCCTCGCGCCCCTAGCCGCCGCAGGAGGAGGAGACACCCTGGGCGTCGGGAGTCGATTGCCGACTCCCGGCCACCGTAGGCGCGGGCTTGCGGACGGCGAGCAATGGGCAGCTCGCCGTCCGGTAAGGACCAGGCCCGGGTCGACGGCGCGTCGTGTTCCACGCGCGCCTCAAAGAGATGTCAGCACCATTGACGGGGTCCGATAGGACCGATGCCTGCCGGGGCTGCGGATTGTTCGAAAGAGTTACCGTGGCCCTGGCGCACAGGCAACTGAAGGAACACGGGTGGGTTTTAGTCAGTAAGAGTCTGACACGCCCTTCCGCTCCGCCCAGAGCGGGAGACGTCATTTGATGATTTCCCACCCAAAAAAAAAAAAAAAAAAAAAGGGGTGATTATTTTTATTTAATATATCTTCGATTTTGGTATACCCGACGATATAAATACATACATTTATACATTTATAATCACCCCCATAATACCATAAGCGTAGGCAGAGACTGCAGATTGTCTACATCAACTATCCACAGCCCATTTTTCACCGCTTTTCTGCGAGAATCAGGATGATGAGTGGCGAACTCTGTCGCCGCCATTTGAATTTTAAGTCTCATTTAGAAAGAAAGGAAAGAAAATACGTTTATTTGCGGCAAACATGACACAGAGAAATACAAAAAAAGATCGAGTTGCGGGAAAATATGCGTCACATCCGCGCATAACGGCAATCGCTCAGCATAATGCTACGACCCATTGCGAGACAGAGCCCAAGCGCTGGTTTTCAGCGAAGAATGATAAATGATTTTACTTCTGTAAGTAGGTTTGTACAAACACTTTTATACGTCAATCACATTTTAAAATTTAGATGAGGTCGGCATGACAGCCGGCGTTGACGGGATGACGTCAACCAGTGCAGCATATGAAAATTAAAATTAACAAAAATAGAAATAAAAGAAATACTTACACTCTTACCTAGTTCTAAATGTTTATACAATATTAGTTTTAGTATATGCGAAACCCGAAACACGTGTCTAGTATTTTTATGTAAAGAATCTATTTACAAAATTTCAAAACTGTATCATGAAAAATCACAAAGTTATAAGCTTGTTATATTACCTGGTTGTCCGTACAAAAACATGGTCACCACGCTGCGCCAACGCACCGCACGCGCCTCCCGCGTCGTCTCGCGCTCATTGATAATAATTTGGCAGTAGGTACCTAACCGTACGGCGATTGGATTGTAATTATCCGGTGATAACATTTTCCATCACACTTGCAGGCTTTGGACTGTCGTAATGGTCTAGTGTAGGTAGATATTATTATGTACTTTATTCGTAAATGCAGCCGTAAGTGATAAAATGTCGTCAATGCGATTTGTTGCACCTTATGCCAAACACTTAAAGTTCAAAGTGGATGAAAACTGTTAAATATCGCATTACTTAACACAGCAGGCTGTAGGTTTGTTGGCCATATAGTCCAAAATTCCGTCTTGGACTGTGGTAGGAATTCGACTCTCTCCTCTATCGACTGCTGTCGGAGGCCGAATGGTACCGTAGTCCCTAAATTTTTTCGTGGCGGAAAGCATTGTGTTTCACGATACTCTGATGCCGAATTGCTCCTCGTACCGCCGCACTGCCAGAGATACGTTATCACCAGACACACCGCTAGTGTACGTACCATTTCTGTGTACTGGACGTTTGTGTATGAGAAAGACATGGTTACACGATACTTTTTACATACGATAGGTACACGGTACACGATCAACCGGAAGACAACTAACTCATCAACTAAATACTCAACAACTAAAACCATACCTACACAATCACATACAAATACATCCTTTAGTTTTAATTAATAAATAATTCCATCATATCATTCATTACACAATGCGCCATGTTATCTATTGTAATACTATTACGTAATCAATATGTCAAAATATCAAACCTACAGTTATTAGCGCGCAGATTATTCAAGAATGTTACCACTTTATAAATATTATGTTTATACAACATTAGTTTTAGTATATGCGAAACCTGAATATAGTTTGTTCAGAATAAGTAACTGAATCGATTCCAATAATTTTTAAACCATGTTAGAGTTTGTCGAAACAATATTTTAAAAATGTTACAAGTTGGACACCGAGCGACACTAAGTACCTATCCGCAATTATACGCGCACAACACAGGTCACGGCAGGTCAAAGCGGCACTAGGCGCGGGTGCACAGCGGGGTGGAGGTAAAACAAATCCTTAAGGCCTCGTTTCTGGAGACGCGTGGCTTCGAGCGTCGCGTGCGGAGGCGCGACCCGCACTAAATTCAAACTTACGGCGTTGTATGAGAGCGTTTACGGAGAGGCGTTTTTATACGCGTTTCTTTGAAATGTAGCATTATTTGCGGATGACGACGCCGCGTCGCACGGGGCGTCGGTCGCAGCGCCGCACGCGGCGTCTGTCGCAGCGTCGTACGCGGCGTCGGTCGCAGCGTCGTACGCGGCGTCGATCGTGCGCAGCGCCAGCTTTCTTGTGTCCTGGGCAGTCTTGTTCGAATAGTAACAACGAACAAACGTGTGTGTTAATATGGACGATTTAGACTTATTATTGCTCGAAGACAATAATTGCTTAAAAAGTTTGTTATTTACCGTTAGAGCAGCACCTAGATTTACATTAGGCGAACGGGAACAATTTGGAGAATATGCAACTCTTTACCAATCAGCTCCTCCCCCTTCCCTTTCTACCCCCCGCAGGGTTAGCCGCGTCCGCCGCCGCGTAGCCCGCCGCGTCCACCGCCGCGTCCACCGCCGCGTCCGCAGCTACACTTCACGCGACGCGCCATGACCCTCGGCTCCATGAACGAATTCGTACTTAATCATATGTTTGTTTTTGTGCGTGTGAAGACGCGGACCGCTGCACGCGCCGTCTCTTTGTGAACGCAAAAAACGTCCAACACAACGCTAGACGCCACACTGCACGCGACGCGCGAAGCCATGCGTCTCCGTAAACGAGGCCTCAGTCGCCCGGACGCTACAGATTGACGCGCACGTGTTACGCTCCCTTTCAGTTACAATACGCCTTCGCGATTGCGCGGCCGCCGTGAGCCTTACAGTTAGTTGTCTTCCGGTTGATCGTGTACCGTGTACCTATCGTATGTAAAAAGTATCGTGTAACCATGTCTTTCTCATACACAAACGTCCAGTACACAGAAATGGTACGTACACTAGCGGTGTGTCTGGTGATAACGTATCTCTGGCAGTGCGGCGGTACGAGGAGCAATTCGGCATCAGAGTATCGTGAAACACAATGCTTTCCGCCACGAAAAAATTTAGGGACTACGGTACCATTCGGCCTCCGACAGCAGTCGATAGAGGAGTGAGTCGAATTCCTACCACAGTCCAAGACGGAATTTTGGACTATATGGCCAACAAACCTACAGCCTGCTGTGTTAAGTAATGCGATATTTAACAGTTTTTATCCACTTTGAACTTTAAGTGTTTGGCATAAGGTGCAACAAATCGCATTGACGACATTTTATCACTTACGGCTGCATTTACGAATAAAGTACATAATAATATCTACCTACACTAGACCATTACGACAGTCCAAAGCCTGCAAGTGTGATGGAAAATGTTATCACCGGATAATTACAATCCAATCGCCGTACGGTTAGGTACCTACTGCCAAATTATTATCAATGAGCGCGAGACGACGCGGGAAGCGCGTGCGGTGCGTTGGCGCAGCGTGGTGACCATGTTTTTGTACGGATAACCAGGTAATATAACAAGCTTATAACTTTGTGATTTTTCATGATACAGTTTTGAAATTTTGTAAATAGATTCTTTACATAAAAATACTAGACACGTGTTTCGGGTTTCGCATATACTAAAACTAATATTGTATAAACATTTAGAACTAGGTAAGAGTGTAAGTATTTCTTTTATTTCTTTTTTTGTTATTTTTAATTTTCATATGCTGCACTGGTTGACGTCATCCCGTCAACGCCGGCTGTCATGCCGACCTCATCTAAATTTTAAAATATGATTGACGTACAAAAGTGTTTGTACAAACCTACTTACAGAAGTAAAATCATTTATCATTCTTCGCTGAAAACCAGCGCTTGGGCTCTGTCTCGCAATGGGTCGTAGCATTATGCTGAGCGATTGCCGTTATGCGCGGATGTGACGCATATTTTCCCGCAACTCGATCTTTTTTTGTATTTCTCTGTGTCATGTTTGCCGCAAATAAACGTATTTTCTTTCCTTTCTTTCTAAATGAGACTTAAAATTCAAATGGCGGCGACAGAGTTCGCCACTCATCATCCTGATTCTCGCAGAAAAGCGGTGAAAAATGGGCTGTGGATAGTTGATGTAGACAATCTGCAGTCTCTGCCTACTCTTATGGTTTTTTGGGGGTGATTATAAATGTATAAATGTATGTATTTATATCGTCGGGTATACCGAAATCGAAGATATATTAAAGAAAAATAATCACCCCTGATGAAAACAAATAGCACAATATTACACATTTATCCATCGAATCTTGTAGTGAAATATTTACAAAATGATATCATAAATATCCCTAAAATTCTGAGCTACATCCTGTATCTGTTCGCTCTGGGTTTTTGTTTTGAGCATTCTCCTTTTGTTGTTCTATTAAATGATATCAAGCTATACATTTCCAGTATAAGCTGACTTCTCAATGCGAGGTTAGCTATAACTGGAATTGTATAGCTTGATATGTCGTTGTGAGTACACAGAAAAACATGAAGTTTAGGCCTCTTCTGTTTTCTATGGTTATAATAAAAATAATTATCAATGACTAGCAAACCCGGCGAACTCCGTTTCGCCACCAGATGGCTTCGTTTTATGTAACATTTCGTTTGGTGATTAAAAGAAGAAGATTTTTTTTTTTTTGTTTTATATTAGAAAAGGAATTTTTTTATTTCATTTCACAACAGTAATGAATTAATTTCGATTACAAAAATGAAGTGTTATTTAGTTGAACTTCTCGAAGTAAATGAAAGTGAATCCAAAGTAAATACTGAATCGAAGCGTTATACGTGTCCGCAAATTATCCGTTTCATTGAAGTGCTCTTTGGTAAACCACATTTTTTGTTTTTTGGTCTGACGTTAACACAAACAAAGCGGATGGTTTCCCAACTCGTGAACACGCAACGTATAACTGCCCATGTGAAAAACAATGATTTTCTAAATTTATCCCGCAAACACTAAGCGATTGGCCTTACGACTTGTTAATTGTCATTGCGAACGCAAGGCAAACTGGAAATTGCAATCGTTTGAAGTCAAATGGAAGATCAGTCGGAATCATTGGTATTCGAGGAATACATACATTTTCACCTGCGTACTTTCCGTTAATAATGGTTGCCTCAATCAAATTCGGCATAAGTCTTTTTACCGAAAGTCCAGTACCGTTGCAAAGTCGCGGTGGATTCAAATTACGCAATATCATAATAACTGTACCAATTTTGAGTTGCAAGTTATGTGGTGGAAATCCTGGTAACTCCAGAGAGTTCAAAAACTCCGTTGGATAATTTACTACATCATCTGGATTTGTTATGGAATCAACGGATTTGTATGTCACCAAATCGCCAGCAATTTTTGATTGAATGGTGAAATTCAGTGCGTGTACATCATTATTCTTTGCGGCAAGAATTGCTCGTTGACTTAACCAAGCATAATTCTGATAATTCTCACTAAAGTGTGGGAAAACATTTTCAATAATAGCTAATGGAGAGTCTACAAATCGGCAAAAGTCGTTGGTAAGAGTAATTAATCCAGATGTCGCATCAACTGGGACTTTTCCATTTCCAACAGCTAACAATTGTTTGGAAAATTGTGCAGCACTTTGATCATTTTGAAGTTGAACTCTCATATTAGTGGTTAGCGATAATGTTTTTACGTTATTCCATAAAGGTGATGCCTTCAGGCAAGCATTCAATTCATCTGCAGGCGTTCCACGGGGAATTACTGGCAACGTCTGCCTGAAATCGCCTGCCAACAATATCATCAAGCCGCCAAAGATGTTGTTATTTCGCCGAAGATCCTTCAGTGTGAAGTTAAGTGCTTCAAGTGATTTCTTATGTGCCATTGTGCACTCATCCCAAACAATGAGCTTGCATTGCATCAAAAATTTTCCCATTGCACTGGATCGGGAAATATTGCATGTTGGAGTATCAATTGTGTTTAAATTGAGTGGCAACTTAAGCGCAGAATGTGCAGTACGACCGCCATCTAGAAGAGTCGCCGCAATTCCAGATGATGCTAACGCCAAAGTTATGTCACATCTTGATCGAATAGTGGCCAAAATCAATGAAATGACAAATGTTTTCCCTGTTCCTCCAGGTGCGTCCAGGAAGAATAGACCACCAGTATTATTGTCCACCGCTTGCATTAATGTTTCGTATACTTGTTTTTGCTGTTCATTCAGCAACGGCACATTATTTCGAACGAATTCCTGCAATGTATCAACATTGTATTGCAGCTCTCGATTTAATTCTTGGTTGAATGCATCGTGCATCGATCGATTTGGCGCAATCATTCCTACTTCAATCAGTAGCTTGTTTGCAATAGTCAAGCACTGATCCTCAATCAGAATCAATCCTTCATTGTAGATTTCATCGGTTATTTGGATGTCAGGATTATTCGTTTGAAAGCGCAAGCGATGCAAAATATCTTCACATATGTCGTCTTTGTATTTTTTCCATAACTGAATTGGTTGTGAAGGAAAACATGTGGTGATGATAATTGCGAACAGCGTTCGTATTTGGTACGCATTTGATGAAACAACTGAATCCGCAAGTGTTAAATCCCAATGAGAATCGTTCTCCAGCAAACCCAATAGTTGACATGCTTCTCGATATGTTTGGCATTGGTGGCCATTCACAGTTTTCAAATGCGCAAATGATTTTGGTCCACGTACATTTACCAACAGCAGTCGCAAATAAAAACATTCATCATTTCTAGGATGAACAGTATACATGCGACCTAGTGCATCAGTGGAAAACACCTGTGGCCAATCTGGAACTGGTGTTCCTTGTTTGCGACGTTGGAATTTCTTTGTTGATTGATTCCAAGTATAATACTTGGGCATTTCAACGTACATCAGCGTCGCTGCGAATGGATCTGCTTCACACATTGCAAAGAAGCTAGTCAATGTTGTCGATGGTGGTCTCTCAGCTCGTTGTGCCGCATTAGCGTCAGTGAAGTAAACTCTTTGGCCATTTTCCAAATGCACTGCTAAATGTACAACTGTGGGATATCTTTCATGAATTTGAAATGACAATAATCGCCACAGTGCTTCATTAGTACTGACGTATCTGCCCATTTGGAAGTTGCTGATTTCGTCATTCGCATTTTCCGACGCAATACCAAACACAGCCATGTCGCTGCCTTTTGTGACGTACTTGCACAAATATTTGATTGATTTGGCCGAATGACAACTCTCAACGTTTGCATGTGTTTCGAAAATTCGTGATAGCAGCGGGCAATATGGTACAATGAATTCATTTCCGAGCTCAATCTCTTGATTTTGAACTTTAACTTTGATAGTTCGACCATTATCTTCTTTTGAACGCCGACGATAAACTGGATATCCATCGTTCCCTGTGACTGTTTCAGCAACTAACGGTCGCGGATATCGTTTTGTGCACTTTCCATCAGCCATGCAAGGCGATAATGGATTTAATGCACCGCACGGTCCATGCACCATCTGTGTCGTCACAATGTCGTGTAGACGGGGATCAGTGACTGGATCAGGAATTTCAGCTGATATGATGTCATCCACTTCATTTGAATGTAATTTGTTCAGCAACCAAATTAGGATATGAGCATGCGGTAGTCCACGCTTCTGCCATTCCACCGAGTACATATAACAACGTGTGTCACCAAAAACTCGATACTTAGTAAGCACATCCATCATAACCTTGAGTTTTTGCTGAAATACTCTGGCGATTATGTCATGGCGATCTTGCGGTTTTTGGTCCGGTTCCAACTCACGTTCAATTTCCGTCCACTTCGGTTTGCATGTGAACGTAATAAATAAATCCGGAGTTCCATAATTTCGCACGTACGTCATAGCGTCTTGAGCGTATTCGTGCATCTGGCGTGGGCTTCCGATATAAGATGATGGGAGAATCGTCAGACGTCCAATATTCTGAACATCACCATCTGAATGAATAGCATCACGCAAGTGTATATAGTCCTCAGATCGTAGCTTTGCCTGATTGAATCGGATGAACGCTAAACGTTCGGTCTCGACTTTGACATACATGTCGACAGCGAATTGCTAGAATAGCCGACAACACTTCAGAATGACATTCTCCTCATGTGTACGAATCATCATACGATACGCATAGTAATTCATTGCGCTTAGATTTTTATTCGTTGATACGCCTGAAAATGCAAAATTAAATGAATTGTTAATAGAAACCAATAATAGCAATAATAGCAATAATTAGTGTGTGAATATTGTACCTGTAATTGGATCGACCATCTTCAACGTGATGTCGTATCCATCTTGCCCTTGCCAATAAATGATTGGATATTGTAACGCATTGTACAAACGATGTGTCTCGTTTACACGATGCATGATCGCGAGACATTGTCGTTCAGCGAAGAAGCAATTTCTTTGCTGAACGACAATGTCTCGCGATTTAGTTGGATCGCCAACAATAATTGCAGCAACATCATTAACGGTGGGTGCATTGAATCTTCGCACATGTTCACCTGTTGGGGTACAATCCGCTCTTATGACAAATTTGTGCGTATCCGATGGCATTCGTTCCAATGCTGTTTTGAACATATTAACCACAGCATTATTAGCGTGAAAAAATGCTTGCAACTGTTCAATAATTCGTCTCTTTAACTTTTGTGTTCCCTGTATATTGCACCGCACATTCAGCTGATCCACCATCGACGAAATGAAATATATTTGCAGAAATTGATGCGGTTCATCTGGTGTTGGCACCATTGAACCATGCAAATGATATATTTGTCCTTGTATCTGTAATTGCAAACAATCATTTGTTGAAGAATACGGTGTAACTTCTGATCGTATGATGGTGTAGTGTGTGGTGTATATGTAGTTGTTATGTGTTGCAATTCATTGTGTTGGTGTGAGTGATTGGTTATGTGTGTTGTATCTTTTACCTTGCAAGTCGGCATGAAGCCGGGCTCTCGAATGATATTAGCTCCAAAGGAAGTCATGCGAAAGCAGTTATTGTATTCAAGGATGTGTTGAAGAAAATGGCTGGAATCGGGATCACTTCCATCGAACAATGGTTTCAGTGGCTGTGGTGGTGTAAGTAATGGATCCAGTTTGACTTTTCCACTTGCGCAGTACAATCCAGCCGTTTCTCTTTTGAACTTTAACGCATTGCAATATCGGCATATAGTCGTCATTGTCCAATATCTAAATTTTCATCATCACTGTAGTTCGCAGTGCGATCATATTGGAATGCCAAGCGATTGTATGATGCCAATGATCTTCGTGTGCTCACGCGTTGTCTCAATCGGGCATTTTCTCTTATTATATTTTGTCTTTCTTCGCTTAAGTTCTGTGAATACACTTGTTGCTGGCTTGCATGTCTTGTGCAGCGGCCGATGTTCGCACGTCGTCCTCTAGGCATTTTGGACTATTGACAGATTGTTGAATTTAACCTCAAATGCACGATCCACATAATTTACACAGTTCAACTTACCACCTTAAAGACAAATGCCTGCTATTGAATTGAATAAAAATTTGCATAATACACGTGATTGATTTGATGGTTTCCAATTGAAATGTTAGGAAACGAATAACTTATTTTTTTTATTTTTTTTTCCCAATTTCACATTGAACACAATACCGGTTTGTCACATGAAATTAACTGAGCAGAGAACAATGAGTAGCTGTCAAACAATGTATCACGCACCGGCGCCATCTACTTAAAATATTCGTTTGTAGTACATGCTATGTATCAGAGATGGCGCTGTATGTGAAAAAAGATTTTCCCGCTTTTCTTTTTAAATTTTTCCTGAATTTTCTTTGATATAAACCTCACGGAGCCCGAGACCTTTCCAACGAATGCAAAACCGTGGAAATCGGTTCGTGCGTTCTGGAGTTATAGCGTCAGGAAAGAAAACCCGACTTATTTTTATATAGTAGATAATTTATCGCATGATTTAAAGCCCGCATTAGTGACGCAATTGTCAAGGCAAAGGTGGTGACCTTTGATAATATTAAGAGAGAATTTATAAAGATAACTCAATTGTGTACTTCCTCTACTAATAAAATAACGATTCGAACGATTGAACGGTTGATTTTTATATCCCGGAAGTACTTTCGGGATAAAAAATTCAACCGTTAAGCCATTATTGTGTATCTAACATGGAAAATAGTTACGTTCCCGTGTCATTTTTTTTTCGAAATGACATTTTTTTTCGATCTCCATATGGGCGCAGCTTCTGTGTGACTTCACTATATTCGTCACGCTGAAAAGTCTTTCAAAATCAGCGTTCGAATCTGCAGTGGTTTGAGCATTTGAAAGAAATGAACCGTACAATTACTGACACAAGTTTTGGACAAGCAATATAACATGCCATTATCGTGTTATTATAATATTTTCTCGAGTCACAGTTTTATTTATTAGTTGATTGTAGTATTTTCTATAAATTGAATTAGACTAACCACTGGACAAAACCACCAGCAATCAAAATCAAAATTTTGTCTGTCAGTAGGGGTGTCCAAACGCCAAGATTTAGTGGAAATCCCACTAAGTTGACAACACTGCTTTTCTACGATGTTTTTATTGGCCACAGATAAAACGTGAAAAACGTGAAAATAAAAACGTTTCGTTGCGTATTTCAACTATGGCAGTTTTTGGTAGAAAGTGTTTTATAAATAGTTTTTTCATTTTTCGGCAATTATTGAATATTTTCATTTTACCCAGTAGTAGACCATCAGTTGTAATTAAAACTAAATTAAATTATAGCAAAATTAAAAATATTTATTAAAAATAAAATGCTTACACGAAAAAGATAGGGCAAGAAATTGTTGACATCCCTATAGGCAGAACTGGAATAATTTTTGTTAAACAATTCCAAATATAGCCACCGATTGCGAGCGCAATTTGATTAATTTTGAAATCGCATTCAGAAGCAAAATGTGGTACGCAATTAGGGTGCCGACTTATTCTTTATACTAATAAATTAGGGTGAAACGAAATTATTTCCTTTAATTAAAATTATTTATTATGTTAGTAAACACATCAAAAGTACTACTACTACTACTTTTTTAATAAATTTCGTCATTCAAAAACGGAATGGTTTTTGATTTTGGTCAAAAAATTAAAATCTTCTGCCATACTTCTGAGTGCAAACAATACAAAGGAACGTTATTATGGAGAGAAGACGATATTTGAGCCGAGAAGAAATGATCACAGCCGTGGGAATGTTGAAAGCTGGTTCTCGGCAACGTGCTGTGGTAATCGCTCTGGGCACTACGCAGAGTGTTATAAGTCGACTTTGGACACGTTACCGAATCACTGGCAGCGTGGCAGAGCGACATGGAGGACGAACTCGCATCACCTCACGCAGACAAGATCGTTACATAGCAATTACTGCTCGATGAAATCGTACAATGACCGCGATTATGTTTGTTACGAGGCTTCATAGCTCTTCAGGGATGTTAAAAAGCGATCAAACCGTAAGAAATCGCTTGCATAAAGTCAATCTCCGTTCCCGAAGGCCGTGTACCACCTATTGATCTCCACAATCGCAGAGCCCGTTTACAATGGGTTCGTGGACCCAGAAATTGGGCAGAAGGAGAGTGACGTTTTGTGTTTTTTTCTGACGAATCTGGCTTTGGTATTATTATTATTATTATATTCATTTGTTTCGGATTTTTAAATACATCCATATAGTTGTTAGTAACACAGAAATGCTTATAAAAAACTAGTGTTAGTAATGACACGACAAGACACTTTAAAAACTGAACACAAACATAACACTATCGGAAACTCCGATACTCGTTCGCGTATTTACTTGACTGCATGCAGTCGTATCCAGCGTTCGAGCATCGGAGAATCCCACCGGTCCGACAATACATACAGGATGCTGTTGGTACTAGCACGCATGCGAGATAGGACGGAGGTGCAACGCTTGCGCATGACTGCAGCGAAGCTGTCTACGTGGGCCTCTGCAAACATGCTAGAGGGACTACAATACCGCGGGAGCCCCATCAGCACCCTGAATGCATTGTTGTACTGCACTCTCAGGTCACTGTATGCCCTCTGCAAATAGTCGACCCACCGGCTGCACGTGTAAAAAGACTGACCAGGTATGAGGCCAGATACTAGACGTAAATGGTATTGGAGGACCCCTGGACGACAAGAACGTTTAATATCGTGCCAGGAAGTCCATACAGTGGTGGAACAATCATGATATAGGCGGATATTTGGATCGGCGGAAGAACCGAACTGATTTGGATCAGAGGCAATCTCAATGATGCACAGATTTACGCTGAAACGATTGTATCAGATGTTGTCATTCCTTTGCGGACCCAATTTGGTGATACATTTCTGCTTATGCATGATATGCACGTCCACACACTGCCAGAGTGGTTGCAAACACACACCGCAGCTAATATCAACAACCTTTCATGGCCTGCTCAATCGCGAGACTTGAATCCCACTGAGCACGCATAGGATATGCTTCAAAGAAGAGCTCTGCCAAATATGGATGCCGTAAACACACCAGCAAATCTTTTTCGCCTGTTACAACGGACGTGGGTGTCCATTCCGCTACGTGATTTGGATGAACTCATATTGATTATGCCGAATCAAAAACTTTTAATTTTTTTCACATTTTAATGTCAGGATTAACTATGGTGAAAAATCCAAAAATCCAAAAATGTTTTTATTAATGGAAAAGCAGAGAGTACTTCGTCGATCAACACATAAAAACATTTTATTTAATCAATCTAAATCATTTTTGTTTATTTAATTTTCATAGGGCAATATTTTTTTTCTTTTAAACCTTTATCCCTAGACACTTTTGATGTATGTAGTATTATTTATGTGCAAAGGGGCTCGTGGCTAAATGTAATAGCCGCACGGGTCAATCGAAGATTAAGCTATGCTTGCCGCGGTCGCTACGTGGATGGGTAATCATCCTTTACATAACGAGACCGCTTCGTGCCGCGGGAAGCACGTTAAGCAGTTGGTCCCGGCTGCCATTCGTAAATCTTTGACAGTCGTTACAGGTAGTCAGAAGCTCGAAAGCCTGACAACCAGTCTTACGAAGGGGTATCCTGTTACCCAGTAACTGGGTTGTGGAGGTCAGATTGGCCGTCATTCCATGAATAGTACTGGTATTCAGCTGCAACTGGTGAGACCAGAAGGAGGACCCCAACATATTAAAATACAAGGCAGATGATGATGACTTAAGGATAGAGCGTAGTGATATATTATATATTGTTTTTCTTAATTACTTTCTTATCAAAGTGCCGCTATGATTCACGTGGCCGTCCGATTTTAACAAGTCTCAGGGTTATCGTATTGTCAACTTTGCGATACTATTCATTACTTCGGTTTTTCCGCGGTTAAGTAGAAGAATTGGTGATGCAAACGCGCGTCACTTGTTTGGGTTCCGTAAGAATACAATTTTAATATAAGGTAAGAACCACTTTATAATCAATCCCTTTCCTGCATGTTAGTCGCATGTAAATCTTAGCAATTTTAAAGAAAGTAACACAATTACTGTAAAAACCAGCTCTGTGTATTTCCTGCGGGGTAATTACGTAACACACTAACAGTAGGATCGGGTTTCATTTAGACAGTTCAACAACATTCATTGCGTTATTTACGTCGTTGAGTAGACAAATTTTTTGCACATATGAATCAATGGATTAGCAATAGGCTTCAAACTGATTCAGATTGTGATAGATAATGTGTTACGTAATTAGGGTGCTCGTCTGTCGCAGTAGATAAGGCTCAAATGAAATAACACACAGCTAAGTAGGCTAAAGATCGAGAGGTTCCATGGACAGTTATACACGTGAACAAGTAACCCCATTACGAATCTGACAAACGACTAAAGAGCTAGATTGACCCGACACTATACCGATGACATCACGGTCATCAGCTTGCACGAGATTAGGATGGCTCTGAAGCAGCTCGAAAACAAAAAGGCGCCAGCTGATGACGGAATTACGGTCGAACTCCTAAAGAGCGGGGGAAAGCCAGTTCTTAAAGCCCTCCAAAAGCTGTTTGATTCTGTCATACTCGAGGGCAAAACGCATGGTGTGGTGATACTTTTTTAAGAAATGTGATCTGGCCCTTCTTAAGAATTATAGGCCCATCTCACTTCTGAGCCATGTATACACGCTGTGTTCAAGAGTCATCACGAACTGTCTCGCGCACAAGTTTGGCGACTTCCAGCCTGCCGAACCAGCCAGATTCCTTAAAGGCATTAGCACCGTAGACCACATACATATGCTGCGGCAGGCAGGCGGACCGGAAAGTATAACCTGCCTCTCTGCTTTGCGTTTGTGGACTACGAGAAAGCCTTCGATTCGATTGAGACATGGGCTGTACTGCAGTCTCTTTAACGGTGCCAGATCGACTATCGGTACATGGAGGTGCTGAAGTGTCTGTAGGAAAACGTCACTATGTCTGTTATCGCCATTTACATTGCACATATCCAAACCTACATACTTCAAATCTTTTCCAGAATATGGCAGTAGTAGGTACATATTTCCCATAAGGCACCTTCCTTCCTATCCATTCCTGCAGCGTCTGCCATAGTTCAGAGCGAAACAGCAATACTAGGCTTAAGGGTTGAAGGATCGTAACGGACGCCATTTTTTTAAAAAGGTGCTCAGGTTCGTCTAATCCAAACAGCTCTTCAGAGCTTTTACCGCTAATTTATCTGGATAACGTGATAAATCGAGTCTATATATTAAACTAGACCTACCTACTTATCAAGTTACACTGATTTGAAGTGCTGTGAAGAAATAGGAATCGTTTATCTGTGACACCACGCTAGCTTGCCGCGTAGCTAACCTACACGTAGAGGACAGGAATGCGACTCCAGACTTCTAGAAAGGTAAGGCGCTGCATCCTGTGTCCTTCTCTTATTCCTGTTTCTCCATATCAAGAAATTACCTTCTTCAAAATCAATGTATGCTGCCACATAAAGTTTATTACAGTCCACAAAACCATCGATTCTCATAGCAAGGCTTTGAATCACCGCTCCAGGCTTTTGGAAGCCTGAAAAGAGCTGTTTAGACAGTTCTATCCATTTCATGGTAAATTTCCCGCATTCCCTCATGTAAGCGTTTAAAGGTTTTCCAAAAAGCTCACGGCGTTAACATGTCAGTCCGATTCCAGGACCAGACCTTGAAGCCCGTCTTTCTGCAGCGAGGTATGAGACAGGGAGACGTTATCTCTCCGAAACTGTTCACTGCTACACTGGAGGATATCTTCAAGGTTTTGGACTGGACAGGGGTTGGCATCAACATCAATGGCGAGTACATCACTCACCTTCGGTTTGCCGACGATATTGTAGTCATTGCTGAGACTATGGAAGATCTCAGTACAATGCACGATGACCTCAGTAGAGCTTCCGAAAGAGTGGGTCTTAAAATGAACATGGGCAAGACAAAGGTCATGTCAAATGCCCATGTAACACCCACTCTCATGAAGATCGGAGATGCTACACTCGAAGTTGTGGACGTGTATGTTTACCTAGGATAAACTGTCCAGTTATGTAGGTCCAACTTCGAGAAAAAAGTCAACCGTCGAATCCGACACGGCTGGGAAGTGTTTGGGAAGCTACGCAATATGTTCTTGTCCCACATACCAAACCCCACCAAGCCAACCTAACCCATACCAAGCCCTTGAAATAACCTTGTGAAGGCCGCAGGAATCCGCTGCATGCGGGAAGCACAGAACCTGTCGAAGTGGCGGTGCTTGGAGGAGGCCTATGTTTTAGCAGTGGACGTCTTTCGGCTGAAATGATGAAGTGGGCTAAAATAATAAGTAACTGAGTGTCTGAAAAGTTCATAGAAACTACTATCAATATTATAATATTTATCTTTCAACCTAGAGTCTAAACATCTGCTAAGATGTATTAACTTAGGTAAGCAAAGAGTGATACTGACTACGGAACCCTACATTGCGTGTGGCCCGTCACCAATTTCCAGATTTCTTTTCCTTAATTTTGAGTGTTGTGTGTGAGCGTGATCGATAAAAACCTATTTACAAACAATGTTGCATATCAGTGCATATTATAA
This sequence comes from Dryobotodes eremita, assembly GCA_917490735.1. NCBI lineage: Eukaryota > Metazoa > Arthropoda > Insecta > Lepidoptera > Noctuidae > Dryobotodes > Dryobotodes eremita. Next base: position 18,055,508 of record OU823254.1, on the reverse strand, counting down.
TATATAAAATAAGCGACAAGAACACGTTATTCATTGTCAGTAGCGCACAAGTAAACACGTAACATGAAGGTCTTACTTATATTGTTTGTTGTGTTGACTGTACTCAGCGCACTCTGTTCGGCAAGTGTGGCCCGTAGAGCTGAGTGTCCGGGATACAGGTTTTCTGATGGAACGTGTGTGTGAGTAATTTGTGTCTCTTTTATATTCAATTTTTAATTTTTGAAATACGTTATGTATACCCCGTATTCAACTATTCATTGGAAACAACTTAGTTGCCAGTTGCATTTGTCTTTAATACAAAACAAGGTTTATCTTTAGACCTAGGTGTCTATCTATAGCGGTTTCGACTGGTCTTACGAACATAGGGTTGTTTGAATTGGCCTCAATCATGAAATAGAGAATAGTAGTTGTAGGTACTAAAGATTAAAATTATTATAATTCTGTAAATACATAGTTGTTACGGTCGTAAATCATATTAGGTCGGGGGAAAAGTTCTTTCGTATTTAATTTAGAGATTCAAGACTAAGAGCTCGTGTGGCACCCAAATATCGTGCTTTTTTGTATACCCAGACTTTTTCAAATGGGTCAAAACTGTTTTGTTGTCAACTCCCAACTCTTCACCTATGTCGTTACTACTAATATGCGGACCTGGCTCCACTTTTTCACAAATAGCATCGACTTTATCCGTATCAAGACGACCAGAGCGAGATTCATCTGCAACATCAAAATTCCCGGACTGAAAACGCTTGAACCAAATTAGTGCTACTCTTACTGACACTGCGTTAAGTCCATAAACGTCACATATTTTTTTCACAGCTTGTGTCGCGTTTTTCCCTTTTTTGTACTAAAACTTCAAAATGTATAGATTTTCTTCGTTAGATTCACTCATTTAGGCCGACAGAAAAACAATTGAAAAATGGCGGGAAATCGTTCTTACTTTTTATTTTTTTAAATGTCACCTATTTAATGGCGTCAATACCAGCCAGGTACAAACAGTACAGCCAAAGAGATTTTACTACAACTTTTTACTTATAAAATACGAAAACACGTTTTCCCCGACCGTTATATTGATAACATAATAGGTTGGGGAAAAAGTTTCTTCGCATTTTTTAAGAAAATTCAAAACATTTTTTAACATAGTTTATTTACATTTAACTAAAGTATGTAGGTATCATTTTGTTCGATAACTTTTTGCCATCTTGTAGGTAGGGACATGATTCCATTGCTATATAAATTTTGGGACTTCTGATCAAAATACCGCGACAAGTGGTTTTGGCAGTCCTCTCGTGATGTTAACCTGACACTGCCTAAAGAATTCTGAAGAGACGGAAACAGGTGGAAATCTGAAGGTGCAAGGTCAGGACTATACGGCGGATGCATTAACACCTCCCAGCCAAACTCTCTTAATGTTTGCGGAGTGGCTAAAGATGTGTGAGGTCTAGTATTATCATGATGAAAAACCACACCCCTTCTGTTGATTAATTCCGTACGCTTTCTCTCAACTTCTTGCTTTAATCTCATCAGTTGTTCGCAGTAGAGTTCAGAATCGATGGTCCTGCCTGGTGGTAACAGCTCATAATGAATAATGCCCTTCCAATCCCACCACACACACAGCATCACCTTGTTGCGAGTTAACCCGGGTTTCGCCACAGTCTGTGAAGCCTGACTGGCCTTTGACCACGACCTATTTCTCACGTTCTTGTCGTACGTGATCCACTTTTCATTACCAGTTATCAGCTTCTTCAAAAATGGTTCGGTTTCATTACGTCGTAATAAAGAATCACAAATGAGTACACGGTTCATTAGGTTTCTTTCAGTGAGCTCGTGAGGTACCCAAATATCGAGCATTTTTGTGTACCCAGTTTTTTTCAAATGCGCCAAAACTGTTTTGTGGTCAATTCCCAGTTCTTCAGCTACGTCGTAACTACTGATATGCAGATCTTGCTCCACTTTTTCAAAAATGGCATCCATTTTATCCGTAATAGGCGACCAAAGCGACGTGCATCTTTGACATCAAAATTTCCGGATTGAAAACGCCTAAACCAAATTTGTGCTACTTTCACAGACACTGCACTAGGTCCATAAACATCGCAAATTTTTTTCGCGGCTTGCGTTACGTTTTTACCTTTTTTGGAATAAAATTTTAAAATGTATCGAATTTCTTCATTAGATTCACTGATTTTGACAGTACGAAAACCAAATAAAAATCACACATTTTCCTAATTTGAATTTGTAATTATGTTCTTTAAAATTTAAACTTTCAATGATACCAAAACCAGCCAGATACAAATAGTATAGCCAAAGAGATTTTATTACAAGTTCATACATACTATAATGCGAAAAGACTTTTCCCCCAACCTAATATATGTATAACGATATTGATCTGTAAATTGCAAAAAATTAAGGAAAAATGGAACTTCGCGGCTACCCTGGTGCTTTTGACTTGATAATACTGTAATAAGCAACCAAATGGAAACCATAGATATTGAACCCGTATGCTATAACCTTTTTGTAATATCTTTTTATCTTTTTTGATTAAGGTCATTCATATAATGTACTTTAATCAAAAATAAATTATTCTTATTTTAAGACAACAATATTATTGTTTCTTTAATTTTCTGTCGACTATGTTGTACATCGCAATTGTAAATTGATTTTAAAGAATTTACATGTTTTTTTTATGTGTAAAGCCAATGATAGTAAAAAGAGGTACACAGGTTATACACGCTCCCTAAGTGCCACGTCAAAACATAATTATTTAGCCTACTTACGTATCGTCCTATCTCTTTTTCGCTTCCGAAAATATAACGACATGCCGTCCCGCCTCCACGTGTCATCTAATAGTCTGACATTAAGCCGTTTTTGATTATCGAATTTTGGGTAGGTAACCTAGATAGGTTACCTATCTTTACTTATAATATCATTGTTCATTAGTGTTTGCACTACTTGTCTTACTGACATCCACATACAGCAAAAATGAATACTTATTTACATATTTTTATTTTTCAGGCCAACTACACCTGCAGCCGTAACGGAATACGTTATTTGGGAAAATGTAGATTACGAATAAGCAGATCGACTAAACTCAGTATGGGAGGTATTTAATACAATAAAAAAATTGATTTCAAAAGACGCAAATAGTCCATAATTAAAAGTGAGAGCAAATTACGTTTCAAATCAAACATACAAAACAAGTCGATTTTCTATAATTTTATTGAGCCGTTATTCCAAATTCCTTCTCAGTCACGAGATAATACTTTTTTAAAGGAGTGGCGCTGATGGACCGGTGTGCGCCCTCTTAAATCACAATTACAATAATTCCGTCAAAGCACTCATGAATCACAAGGTAACGTGCGATAAGTAACTTCGTTAGGTACATACTATCGACAAACAAATACACATACACACTGTTATAGAGGGGGGAGGGGGGACTGGTAATCTGTGTGGCAGGTTTTCCTACCACAGATACCAGTCTCCCACAACGGATTAATCTTCATATTTTTTAGGTTGCCTTTGTGGAAGAGACATAAAATGTTTATTATAATTATACTGTTGTCAGAAAAAGTACATTGTTTCCCCGTTTATCATCATAGAGCCAAACTTTAAAGAACACATGTAAGGTACCTACACGAGTTTCGCTTCTATATAAAATAACCAAAATAACTATTATGTTTATTTGCAACATACAAGGCACATACCGACACACAATATAAATACAGAAGAAAAACTTAATTCACGCTAAACAGTTCATTATTTTGTAAAAGTAGCCAGCATGATACTTGAATAACTTATCTGATTAACACTACAATTATTTTATTTTCAGGTCAAGCCTTGATAGCTGGTAATTTCCATGCCGCGGTTTCGACAATCTCAATCGAAAACACTAATTAGTAATACGGAATAACCTTTCGAGAAGACAAAAGGCGATGACCAGAACGATATTTTACAGTTAAAAGTTGGGATCACACGTCAACATGCCACTGTTCATAGGTTCATACCATAATCAGCCTATAATGTTCCCACTGCTGGGACACAGGCCTCCTCTCTTTGAGAGGCAATGGGCTGTATTCTACCACGCGGGCCCAGTGCGGGTTGGTAGTTGTCACATGTCTTCGAATTTTTCTCATAGGTTCATACTTTGGTTAAAAACAAATGCAAATGAAATGGCCATGTGATTCCAAAATTATACAATAATACAGTGTGAGTCTTCATAATGTACACATATCGAAATGAGGGTAGTTTCCCTCATTTCGATATGTGCACATTATGAAGACTCGCACTGTATATCGTACTGATGATCGCCATGTGAACGGGGCCTAAAGCCTCGTTTACATGGTGCGATTTAATTACCTGTGAAGCACCAAACGTTGCTTCTCGTGTAAATGGGGCTTAAGGATTAAACATTTACGACTTTGACTGTTACAAAAGTTTCCAAATCACCAAATAATTTTTGTCAATGAAAAATTTGTCAAAATGTTTAAAACTTTTCGAATATAGTTTGTAATGCGATTTAATATGGCGTTTTATTATGAATGCGAGGCTGAGATAAAGTTTGTATCTATTCAGAAACTAAAACATTTGTGTCAATTTCTTATATTACTTACGCCCTTTTGTCTAAGAAATCTAACTTAGCATTGGATTTTTGGCTGTCTTTGAAATGGCGTAAGTACCTAATTAGTACCTAAGTACGTTAGGAACGATGCCTGGTTTTTTTTTAATATTTTGATAATATTGGTTAGGTTGAGGTTTTATCTTGAAGTATCAAGAACAGTGACGCAGGGTCTAAATAGCACGATTAAATTTGGTTACGCATTAATAAATTGCTAATTACCAGTGGTCCTTTTTGAAACCTTATCTTATTTGTCAAGACTATGACTATTTGAATTGTTTCAAATCAGTGGAAATTTAAGTTTTCAATCATGGAGATGTGTCCTACAATCTCATCAATAACTCTCGTTATTTTCTTTACTAGATTAATTATAATTCTTTTTTTTATTCGTTTTTAAAACTAAAACATCAAATAAATCTTGGCTTTTTATATGACAACCTTGAAAATCAAGTCTAGATATCTGCCTACCTTCCTTACAAGAAACCACTTCCAATCTTTCCCGATAACCATACTTCAGGGGTGTTAACTGCACAATTTCCGAAGTACGTGCTTTTCCAACGGCAGGAAAGCGCGCATACATCTTCGGTATAGCCGAGACATCCCTAGTAATAGGGCTGCCAACTTTGCCCATACTTCACTGGTATTTCCTTACGAAATATATTAATTAGAGCAGTAATAGTTGCATAATTAAGTGTTTTAGTGGAGAACTATGTGAGCTGTTAAATTGTAGATACTTTGAGCTAGTTTAGTTATTGATGTGGTCTGTTCTATGTGAAGCCTTGGCGAGTAAAACATTTTGTAAGACATCTATTTGTTATAGTTTGACAGCAAAAACTCCTCTGAAAGAGTAGGCCGAGGTGAGTACTGGGAACATTCCGCTTGTTATTAGATTGTAAAAACAGGAAGCAAGTAAATATGTGTGGGGGCGTGTGTCGGGAAACTCTCCAATAAAATATGTCCTTTGTCAGTTACGAAATATATTTGAAAGTTCGCAAATTTCACAAAATAATTATAAAATAGATTTCTTATTAGTTAGGTTTAATATATCAGTGTCCGTTCCCACCGAAGTTAGGTAAAAGAAAGGCGATGACAATAGTCGGTAACGTGGGAAGCGCGGTGTCGTAATACCATCGGTCACTTTGTCGGTACGATGTGCTGAGCTTGCAAGTGAGCTCGTAACACCTCCCCTGCCAGATGAGCAACTATTTGGTGACCTTGACGCCAAAAGTTGCGGCTCTTTTTTCATCTTCTGTCAACTCGGTATTAGGGGTTGGAGTTGTAATATTCACTTTCGCAGCTCAACGGCGGCGACGAATAATATATAAGATGCTCAGTGCGCCTGCACCGAATAGTATGAGTATATAAAATGGAATTGTGGTATGGTACATTCCAATCGAGTCTAATGATTCAACTTCTATTTCGTCTTGCATGGTAATTTGGTTCTGAAGTTCACGAAGACTGCTTAGATCTGTAGTCTGCAAATGAAAACTGCGTGTCTTCGCTAATATCTCATGGTGCGGTAGAGCCATGAGTTCTAATGGTTGCCCAACTAATTTGTTATCCAAATTGGTGATACTAATCTCTGGGGTTTTTATCTTGCAACCTTGAGGAACGGTGACCATAAAGCTTCCTTGTAACATCTGATATCGTTCTTTGCTACAGGATAGTTTAACTTTTGTACTGTTGGGGAAAGAAATTATGTAATGGTAGCTGTCTAGCTCAATAGAGCTTCCTTGGTCAGAGAGATAGGCGTGGTTCTGCACGTTCCATCTATCTCCTGAGATTGTATGAGTTTTTGAATACAATCTATTTTTGACATAATTTGGTGAACAATCCTCTGCTCGCATAGGTGCCAGGAATTGACCTTCGGGCATTCAGCCTCTATGTACACAAATTCCTGAGAATTGGATGCTATATAAGGTGCAGGTGGTACTATAATTACGCTATTCTTATTTGGAACGGGGCACAATTCATATAACTGATACTCAGTAGTAAATGTAATAGGAAACTTTATGACTACTACAACTGTGGACTCGGTAAAAAATGAAGCTAAGGTAAGAATCTCATAATAATTTCTAATATTTAAGTCAATTATTTCGTTGGAACTATAAATACGTTTTAGTTGGCTTATCATATTTTTAAGATCTATGACAGAAGGTATGGAATGATGAACTGATTTATCTCGACTAAAGGCTAATATATTTTCTATTCTACTAATTTCACTCAGTAGTTCTTGTACATTTTCGGTCAGAATCACGAAAAGTGCACAAGATGAGTGTAATGGATTATTCGCTCATTATCATTATTAGTCATATTCATGACATAAGAAAGAGCTTTTTCCAATTTTTGTTGATTAATCGAAAGATTGGGGATTATCTGGTTTTGCTGAATCGACATTTCTTTGTGTAAAGTAATATGTTTGTTAAATGATTGTGACAAAGTTTGATCATTTTTACTTAAGGTATGTAATGCATTTTCAAATTTCAGAGCATCATCGTTGTCTAAATTTCCAGAAATACTTTTGATAATTGTGCCTATTGGATTGATCAGGCCTCTCTTAACTCTGGTTGGCCTAAATGTGTCTAGTTGCACCGAAACTCTATCTAACTTTATGTATAAATGTTTAATCTGAAGGTTGAAAAGAGCGCTGTCCCTATGTGATAGTTTATGTGTAGCGATCGCGAGTTGGGATTTGATAGTGTTTACCTGTGACTCAATTTCTTCAAGGTCAATGTCTTGTAAGAATGTGTGGAAGTGAGATATAATTTTGGTAGCGCCGAGATTAAATGGTAGTATGCCAGGTCCATTGTCTAGGCTGTCAAGACGTATGTCTTGTGCACCAGCTAGGAAAACCGGTAGCGACAATAAGTACCTGTAACAATGATATGAAGAATGTCATTTCTTCGGTGGTCTTTTTAACCGTGATTTTGCGACCGGACCACGACTTTTTGCGGTGTATATATGTACAGGTAAGTTCTTAACTACTTTGTCTTGAATAAACCGAGGTGCCCATTTTTGTCTACTTGCCATTGGATTTCGTATATGTATGACTTGATTTTGTTCACAATCTAAAACGGGTTCCCTATAAGCGTTACGCCGCGTCATTATACCTATACGATCGGATAATGCAGAATCATGAATAATTTTATACACCGTTTCCATTCGACTACGATGTTCTTGAATATAAGTTTGAAGATATCGGTCTGTCGTATTTAAATCAATAGGATTCCGAGGATCGAAATGTCCAGAAATTACATCAAATGGTCTACACTTAGTTAAACTGTGGATAGAGCTATTATAGGCGATTAAAGCATATGGTATAAGACTTCGGATGGGTTCGTTTTTATGCTGAATTTTAAATAATCGTAAGTGTTCCAAAAGCGTGCTGTGGAAACGTTCTATGATGCCATTTTCGTTTGGTGCATAGCCACTAGTCATATGGTGTTCTATTTTGTGCAAACGTAGAAATTCTGACATAACTTGATTTCTAAATTCAGTACCTTGATCCGTAGTTATATTTAAAGGAAAACCGTGATGAGTACTATAAGTTAAAAGGGCTTTTAGTATATTGGGTGCAGTACAATCGGGTAAAAGATGAAGAATGAGTCTATGATAGTTAAGTATTTGTCATGGTCAATAGTCAGAACGTCTGCGTGTGCTAATTGGAACGGTTGAGTTGGTGGAGGTACAATTTTGAACTGCGGGCGTATTGGATTTCGATCATATTTGGCACATCTGCATATATTGCATTCATTTATAAGTTTTGTAATATCTATTTTCATTTTTGGCCAAAAGTAACGTTGTGACAGCGAAATATATGTTTCGTTGATTCCGCGATGATTGGTCTTGCCTTCGTGGTATTTTTTTATTACTTCCAATTGGTTCGACTGATCATTAACGTTAAGTACTTCATATTTGACTAAAACTAAGTTCATGGATGAATTTTCGAAAGTTTGCTGTAAAATTGGTATGATACTCAACATTTTTCCGATAGGATTTACAAGAATTGCTGGAATTGGAATTTTGGATCGACGTGAGACTTTATAACGTTAATAAGACTTCCTTCAATGCTATGTTCGTTAATGTCTACAGTAGTTTTCTGAAAAGACTGAAAAGGTTGAGTTGTCGTTGGTCTACTTTTAGGGTTACCATTTATTATATTAATGACTAACTGCCTCTTATATTTATTTAAAGGTTCGTCCGATATTGGAATTTCCAAAACAGGGCTTTCTAAGCTCGTGTGTATGGTTTCAATATGTGGCGAGGCTGTACCTTCTTGATGCTGTGGGTCATTGGTCCTCCATCAATAACTGAGTGAGCCGTGAGGGTTGATGATGAATGTTTTGGGCTATTACCTTCAGCAGTTAATGTAGAAGATGTATCAGAGATTGTCGTTTCAGAGTGATTAACGAACAAGGACAAAGTTTCATTTTGGTTGATTTGGATACGTGATAAAGCATCAGCATTAGTATTGATTTTACCTTTTTTATGAACAATAGTATAATCATATTCTGCTAACCTCAGTCTCCATCTCGTGAGGCGTGAACCTGGTTCTTTAAGATTCATAAGCCAGATTAAAGGTTTGTGATCAGTTATTATTCTAAATTCTCTGCCGAAAAGGTAAGGTCTGAAATATTTTGTAGCCCAGACTATTGCGAGTAACTCCTTCTCAATCGTGGAGTAATTAATTTCGCTATCGTTTAAAGTTCTAGACGCGTAGGCTATGGGTTTATCAGAACCGATAGGTCCCTGAGAAAGTATTGCTCCCAAGGCCACGTTTGAGGCGTCTGTGGTTAAAATAAATTATTTGCGAAAATCTGAATATGTTAAAATAGGGTCATTTGTAAGAAGAGTTTTACACTGTTCAAAGCAGGTCAGATACTCTGGAGTCAGATTAATTTTAGCGCCTTTTTTAAGACAGGACGTAAAGGGTTTAGTAACACGTGCGAAATCTGGTATAAAACGTCTGTAATAACCAAGTAAACCTAAGAATGCTTTAATCTGCTTAGGGGTTTTTGGAATCGGATAATTTACAACAGCTGATATTTTATCCGGGTTTGGTTTCACACCTTCTGTAGTTATTATATGACCAAGATAGGGCGTTTCGTGTTTGAGAAATTCTGACTTATCCAACTGAATTTTTAAATTCGAATTTCTAAGACGTTCAAATATGGCGCGTAAATTAACTATATGTTCTTGCAAGGACGTCGAAAATACCAAAATATCGTCCATGTATGTGGTACAATTTGGTAATCCGCGAAGGACATTGTCCATCACACGTTGGAACGTAGCCGGAGAATTTTTTAATCCCATGGGCATTCTAACGTATTCAAAATGGCCTTGCTCTACACTAAATGCCGTTTTTGGAATATCGGACGGATTTAGCTGAATTTGTAGAAATCCAGATTTTAAATCTAATGTCGAAAAGTATAAACATCTGCCTAACTTGTCTAAAATATCATTAATGTTTGGGATCGGATATTTATCATTTATCGTTTTTGCGTTGAGTTGGCGAAAGTCAATGACTAGGCGCCACTTAACTTTGCCAGACGCGTCACTTTTTTTTGGTACTATCCATATTGGGGCGTTCCAAGGTCATGAAGATGGTTGAATAATACCTTGGTGTAGCATTGATTCTATTTGGTTTTGTACTTCTTTCTTATGTACGTACGGGTATCTGTAGCTTTTACTGTATACCGGCCTGTCATCTACGGTTCTGATATGATGTTTGATTTCGTTGGTAAAGGTTAGTGGTTCATTTTCAAGATAAAATACGTCAGCATATTCTTTGCAAAGATTAATTAAATTGACTGTCTCTTCTGCGTTTAAATGTTCTATACGCAAGTGCGATAAGACTTGCTGAGTTCGCATACCGGTATTCACGGTCGTGTCTAATGTTCGAGTTACTGGCATTGTTTGTTCGTTAAAAATATGTGCGAAGATAGGTTTTGTTAAAGAAATTACAATGTCATTATCCGTCGGATTTGAAATTTGTACATTAGTATGATTATTTTCAGCGGATGATAAGCATTCGCTGATGTAGCAATCAGAAATTGATTGTTCTTCAATATAAATGTCTCCTTGCGCAATATTTGTAGGCACCTTGATTAACTGAGTAGTTTGTGCTGGTATAATAATTTGATAACAGTTTAAGCATCCAGGATTATATAAAATTATAGGAACTTTAGTGAGTTTAGTCTCTAGCGTATGCGTAGCAAGGTCGATTTTAGCGTTCCATTTTTTTAATTGTTCGCAACCTATCAACCCATCAAAGAAATTATGAAATTTTTATAGGTATAGTTTTATCGGGATTTTATCATTAACTTCATCGAAACAGGGCACAGTTAACGAGTAATAATTTTGGGTAGACGCGTGGGTATTTGTGACCAAAAAAGGTTCATAATTAAGTTGGATATGCGGGTAAAATTTTTCGTAAGCTTCCGGGCTTATAAAGGACTCATTTGCTCCGGTGTCGATTAAAAGTTTTATTGGTGGATCATTTATTTGAATATAGGGTAAATGGCGTTTGCCATGCATATTTAGTTCTATTCGGGGGCATTTTTCTCCAAGGTTGGGTAAAAATTTGTATTCTGATGGTTTTGGATATCAAAAGATTGATTGTCAACGTCAAGGTTGTTCAAGAAAATGTTAGGGTAGTTCGTATTTGTGTCAGAAACATCAGTGTTCTGCATATTGCAATCATAGTAGCAATAAGTATCGTTAACAGATTCGTTGAAGTTCGCTTCTTTAATCTGTGGAATTTAATCGGCGCCAACCTGTGTCTATAATTGTAGTTCATGGGAGGCAGAGTACGCGCGACAGGATAACTAATGCCACTCATAGGTTTTGGATAATTATTCTGAGGTGCTTGGCGTAGTGGGATTCGAAATCCAGTTGATATGTTGGTAGGGGGTGCTCTGAACATTTGTTGAGTCTTTGTAGGTCTCGGATAGGGTTGCCTGAACTGATCTGGTCTTGCATGATATTGTGGATACTGAAATACCAAAGGCTGGATTTGAGGTCTCGGGCATGTTTGAAATGTTGAATTTTGATTTTCTGGCCTCACTGAACGAGAATTAGGGTGTGACCAAGAAGTAGAAGGATTAACCTGCTCAAAATTTTGGAGTTTTTCTTTTGATGGTACACATTTATTTCTTTTCTGTAGATATAATATATTTAATTCGTCTTGAGCGTATTCAAGAGCGCTTTCAAGAGTTGAAGGTCTCATACATCTTATCCTAGACCCTAGTGGTTCTTCTAAACCTTTCAAAAAGCTCTGTAAAGCTAGTTTTTTATAAAGAGTTCGTTTGGATTCTATGGTAGTTTTTATGGATTCGTGTAATTCGACGTACGTCATAATTGTGCATAATAAATGTTGAACTTTTTCGTAAAATAATTGTATCGTATCGGTTCCCTGAACTAAGAGAGAAAGATCAGTATATAACGACGATTCATCTCTGTGATCTGAAAATGTATTAATTAAGGTTGATCTTATACCATTCCAGTCACTTGGAATTCCGTTAGTTGCCAAAGTACGTGCAGCATTACCAGTAATCTTGTTTAAAATCCCATTGATCAGAGATAAGTTCGAAAGCTGATGTCCTGGTTCTGGACTGATATAATTGAGCACTAACTGATCACACAAGTTCAAAAATCTAGTTAAAACATTAGGATTTCCGTCAAATTCCGTAACTAGTCTAAGTGATTTATAAATCTTATCTGATAAATCTATCTGATTCATGTCAAGTTTAAAACTACTACTCGATTCTGTCATGGTTTCAAAAATTTCTGTTATATCTTCTAAATTACGAAAAGCGTCACTTCGCGCGATGCGGAGTTGATTGCGCCTACTAAGACTAAGGTCCCTATTACTACGTGGGTGAAAATTTTTGGACAATTATAGTACCTTGCGTTAGAAATATAACAACCAACAATAGGACTTATGTACTTACATGAGTAGCATTGCTTGCGATCGTTGTTTTATCGATTTTCGGATGTCCCAATCTTCGTAGCAACAGCTTCCTCGACAGGCCTCCAATAGGTTCTTCGTCCAGACGGTTGATGCGGCGTTTTCCTGATTTTTAGGTATTTCACATCACCACACCTTAAGTCTGTGACGAGCTCCGACTGCGCCAAATATGTGTGGGGGCGTGTGTCGGAAAACTCTCCAGTAAAATATGTCCTTTGTCAGTTACGAAATATATTTGAAAGTTCGCAAATTTCACAAAATAATTATAAAATAGATTTCTTATTAGTTAGGTTTAATATATCAGTGTCCGTTCCCACCGAAGTTAGGTAAAAGAAAGGCGATGACAATAGTCGGTAACGTGGGAAGCGCGGTGTCGTAATACCATCGGTCACTTTGTCGGTACGATGTGCTGAGCTTGCAAGTGAGCTCGTAACAAAGTCCAAAACAATTCACGTACATAACAACGCATCACCAAGCCCGAGGATTGAACCTAAGACCTAGTCAATGTTTTTACTATCATTATCGTAATAAGCACAGCGGGTCCTACCAGAATACCAGCGCTGCGGTACTTATTTTTTTAAATATCGCAGCATTATGCTGAGATAGGAGCCTTTTTGGCCTCACACAGGTTTTTTACTTGTTTATTGTTGTTTTTTTTATTATTGTTAACTGTGTTAGTTTTAAATGCTCCTTTTTTATTATTTTTATTTTTACTCTTTGTATTTCATGTGCGTGTCCCTAATAAAATATTTTTCTTTCTTTCTTTCTTTCTAATATCATTGCAGTAGACACAGTGTAGAAAGGACACTACATAAACAGCATTTTTTTCATAGATTAATTCCTGCATGTTTAGATTTACGGCCTCAGGCCTGACCTTGATTTCTCGACTGCTCCTCCTTTACTTCAATATTTAATTTATTATTAACATTTCCCGTGGTTTTGTCTAAGTGATATTAGATAGTATTCCGACGAATTTACGTGAATTTTCGAGGTTAAAAGGCTTTTAAGGAAAATCTTATCAGGCTGGTTTAAAGGGATTTATATTAATCCATCTACGTTTTAACGTTTTCTTCTTCTTAGCGTGTCGATAGCAATCTATATACAGTCAGCCCAGAATTTGGTTACGAGCTTGGCACTTGCAGTAGCGTCCACCAACTCCTGTTAGCGTGCAGACAATAGGACACGCTGGACACGATATTAAGTGCTCCATTGTTTGTGGGACAGCAGTACATTAACACTCCAGGGCGGAGTCAGCTGTGAACCTTCAACTGAGCAGGTTTTCTTTGCTTCGGCCTACCTGAGTCCGAAAGTCTATTTAAAGACTTCCAGGTAAGGCAAGGGAACTCATGTCTAGGTGCGAGATTTTCAGCAGGCGGAACGAGTCGGTTTGGTAGAGAAGCACTATCTCGCCACAACTTTAGCTACGGCATAGGAGCGTGAAGCTTGTTTATTTTTTCTTCAGATTTTGATGTTACATAGTTACACACTACTACATGAATCATTTAGCACTCTAATGTCATTGACAGTGGAGCGCTGTTGGTAAAAAATTGTGCAATTGTTTTGTGAAATGCATTGAAAAAACAAGATGGCGGAGTTGGTTTCGATTTTGGCTACGCGCCAAAAGAACATTGCATAGTTATAGATAACAATTTATTCGGCGAAACACAGAAGGCAAAACAACACATAAATGCACAATTAAATAAATTATAAACACCGAGTTAGTACATTCTTATAAAAAATACATGCACAATTTACCGAGGTAGTGCCAGTGTAAGATATAAAAAAACACATTAAAATTCAAGAAAATTACACTATGACATCTCTACTCAGTAACTAAGGGATGTTCAAGTGAAGAACAAACATGGGTTGGAGTGTTGCCTTAGGGGGGCTATAGAGCGAAAACTTAAAAAACAATCTATATTTTTTTCCGATAATGTACTTAGTTTTTCGATTCTATCATAAAGAGCACCTAAATATAAGGGTAAAAGCGTCTTGGTGTTTTTCTGTTTACGACCGGCCATTTGACGTAGGGGCAGGCTTCTCCGAATCTAAATGGTTTCAATTGTAAAAGTTAATCGGATACTTCAATGAAATTGGTAGATTTCCGAAATAATATTTTTTCTGAAAATTTACCAAGTCCCAAAAAAGATTTTCAACATTTCTTTTTTCTTTTTTGCTCTTATTGCCCCTAAGCATATACTGCAACTGCTACTACTCCGCTCCTAAGACGACCCACTGACCCAAACAAAGTGCGGTGTGCGTCTCAAGGATGCTCTAAATGGGAGTCCACCTCAGCATGTGTCAGGTAAATATGCCTGACGCTGATATTCTGCTGGATCCCTGTAGTGACATACAGACGTCGAGCGGACGAGATAAATAGGTTCTTTTTTTTTTTTAACACGTTGCCCCACTCTAGGAATTTCTCCTGTATTGTGGGTGCGTTTACAAAAATTTAAACTCACATACACAAACAGCCAGACCCGGAACAACCTTGTAGGTCATACAAATATTTGCTCCGTGCGGGAATCGAACCCGCGACACGCAGCGCAGCAGTCAATCGCTTAACCACTGCGCCAACCGTGTCGTCAATGCCGTCCATTATTGGTGGAACAAGTTTTATTTGTGGAATGAAATTATGTAAGTATACCTGCAATCTAGGCTATGTATTCTATAGTAAAGTTTTGAATTTCGAGATGTTCTTAATTGTTTATTTAATTACTTAAATAGTTATATTATGTACTAGCTTCCGCCCGCGACTTCGTTAGCGTAAGTCGTAAAACACCACAATATACTAAAATAACAGCCACATTTTTATAAAACTTTCTTGTATGCTACGTTTGTAGTTTTGGTCTCAGCTGCCAAAATATAAAGAGAGTCAGGACTGGTGACGCGGGAGCAAGCGACGTACAGTTGTCCGTGTGGGAAGCAGCTCGTCCTGATGTCAACACCCGCAGCCTTCAGTAGCATAATCTCATTGCTTGCGAAGTTTTCCGTTTTTATGAACGCCTGCGTTCCTGCATAATATTATATACTACCACATGGCACAACACTGATACACTGGCTGATGCATTTGTAGCGGTATCTACATCGCCACATGCGAGCCACACGTCACACTGACGTCACGCAAAATCCTGCATCGCGCAAACAGAATTTACCGCGCAACTAGCATCTATACAACGTCCCGACATCAAACGTCGGGCAGTGTAATACATATTATTCCTGATAAACGGTTAGCACTAAAATAATATAACTGTAGATTTTGAACACACGGCATTTTTCATTAACAATCACCTAACCATAGATACATACAACCACACATAAACTTACGCTTTCTTCCCATGTGGGTAGGCAGAAACTACAGAACGCCACCTACTACGATCCTTACATACTCCTTTTGCTTCGATAAGATTATAATCATTGATTATTATTTTGATTATAACCATAGAAAACAGAAGAGACCTAAACTTCATGTTTTTCTGTGTACTCACAACGACATATCAAGCTATACATTTCCAGTTTTAGTTGACCTCGCATTGTATAGGCTTTTCGTACAATGAGAAGTCAGCTTATACTGGAAATCTATAGCTTAATATCATTTAGTAGAATAACAAAAGGAGAATGCTCAAAGAAAAACCCAGAGCGAACAGATACAGGATGTAGCTCAGAATTTTAGGGATATTTATGATATCATTTTGTAAATATTTCACTATAAGATTCGATGGATAAATGTGTAATATTGTGCTATTTGTTTTCATCAGGGGTGATTATTTTTCTTTAATATATCTTCGATTTTGGTATACCCGACGATATAAATACATACATTTATACATTTATAATCACCCCCAAAAAACCATAAGTGCAGGCAGAGACCGCAGATTGTCTACATCAACTATCCACAGCTCACTTTTCACCGCTTTTCTGCGAGAATCAGCATAATGAGTGGTGAACTCTGTCGCCGCCATTTGAATTGTAAGTCTCATTTAGAAAGCAAGAAAGAAAGGAAAGAACATAAATTTATTTGCGGTAAACATGACACAGAGAAATACAAAAAAAGATCGAGTTGCGGAAAAATATGCGTCACATCCACGCGTAACGACAATCGCTCAGCATAATGCTACGACCCATTGCGAGACAGAGCCCAAGCGCTGGTTTTCAACGACAAATGATAAATGATTTTACTTCTGTAAGTAGGTTTGTACAAACACTTTTACACGTCAATCATATTTTAAAATTTAGATGAGGTCGGCATGACCACCGGCCTTGACGGGATCACGTCAATCAGTGTAGCATATGAAAATTAAAAATAACAAAAAAAAAGAAATAAAAGAAATACACTATACCTAGTTCTAAATGTTTATATAAACATAATATTTATAAAGTGGTAACATTCTTTAATAATCTGCGCGCGCAGCTGTCATAAAACTGTAGGTTTGACATTTTGACATATTCATTACGTAATAGTATTACAATAGATAATATGGCGCATTATGTAATGAATGATACGATGGAATTATTTATTAATCAAAACTAAAGAATGTATTTGTATTGTGTGATTGTGTGGGTATGGTATTTGTTAAACTGTGTTTGTGAAATTTCTGTTAGAAGGTGCAGATGACAAACTCAGCAGTCCAGGGACAGAATGTTAAGTGCGAAATAATTATATTTATCACCGTGATTGTAATGAATTTTATAAGTATTAAATTAAATGAAATTAAATTGGTTGGTTGGTTTGGTTTGGTTATTGGTTTGGTAAAATTATCCAAATTTATTTAAATTAGTATAATTTTTTCATCAAGGTCTATACAAGCCGAAGTGTTTCCGTTGATTAATTAGGTTTAACCGTAAATTACAGAAACAAGGTGGCGTTCCCAAGTATAAGGGATGAATGCTGTAGCGAAACGAAAACATAAAACAGTCCCAATGACAGAAGAGCGAACTTCAAGCAGCCCACGCCCTCGGAGATCCAAAACCAAAGCCTGCAATCCATGACCCCTGAGGTACAGTGAACCATACTAAAGTTCATGGGTAAGGTTGAAGGGATTTTTTTTCATGTATGAGTAACTTATTGTGTTGAAATTTGAAAGATTAAGAACGGTTTTCAGGCGTCGCATTGGTGGTGGGACATCAATCCAGCTGTGGCTGCGAACTTGAAATACCCCTGAATGCTGTAGTTCTGTGCGATCTGTGTGTGTGTGTATGTGTAATCGGGGTGTGTGTGATTTAAGTCTAGTTTAGTAATAAATAAATACATATATATATACGATATAAATACATTACTCAATAGTGTTACTGTACTTGTGTGTACTTCCACGACCACAATCACCATTGAAACATTTTAAATAATAATAAAAAAACTATATAGATCAAAACTAAATGCTGCTCGTTTGTAAGTGCATCAATTGAGAACGGCTGGACCGGTTTTGATGCGGTTTTTACAATACCATAAGGACCAGGATTTTTTTTCTGCGGTTAGTAGAACATTAAAACGAAAATAATGGAAAACAGGAGACAGATCAATCAATCAAACAAAGATTTGCAGTTGGGCCAACTACTATGACCGCTGGGTCATTGCTGTCTGTAAGAATTCTATTGTTTATATTATGTTAGTCTTCATAAGAAATAAATAAATGTTGTATTATGTTTATTTTTAAAATACCTAATAGGTGTATTTAGTAAGAATTTTTGTTTGTTCTTTACATGTAATGAGTACGTTGTTTTTCAGTATTGTTACTTTCATTTTTACCTAATGGCCATGGAACCGATGGCACGGTTGGCGCAGTGGTTAAGCAATTGACTGCTGCGCTGCGTGTCGCGGGTTCGATTCCCGCACGGAACAAATATTTGTATGACCTACAAGTGGTTGCTCCGGGTCTGGCTGTTGGTGTATGTGAGTTTGAATGTTTGTAAATGCACCCACAATACAGGAGAAAATACTAGTGTGGGGCAACGTATTAAAAAAAAATAGTGTATTAACACTATTGAATAATGTATTTATATCGTGTATATAATGTATTTATTTATTTAAGCCATGTGGGTTCGCTTATGAATAGCACCAACGCCTTCTTCTCGACGTGTCGTAAAAGTCAACTAAGAGACTTAGATGAGACTTAACATACAAAGGGCGGTGATAGAGTTCGCCACGCATCATTATGAGTCTCGCAGAAAAGCAGCGAAAAGTGGACTTGGATAGTCGATTTTGACAATCTGCAGTCTCTGCCCTCTCCTATCGGATTATGGGCGTGAGTATATGCATGTATTTATATCGTCGGATATACCCAAATCGAAGATATCTTAAAGAAAAAAGATCACCCTTCATGAAAAAGAAATAGCAATATCACACATTTAGACATCGAATCTTATAAAGAAATATTTACAGAATGATATCATTAAATATCACTAAAATTCTGAGATAAATCCAATGTCTGTTCACTCTGTTTTTTTTTTCCATATTTGATGAGCATTCCCCTTTAAAAAAACATCGCAAGCAATGGGAGATTGCTACTGAAGTTTGCGGGTGTTGATCTCAGGACGAGCTGCTTCTCACACGGACAAATGTACGTCGCTTGCTCCCGTGTCACCAGTCCTGACTCTCTTCATATTTTGCCTGCTGAGTCCAAAACTACAAACGTAGCACACAGGAAAGTTTTATAAAAATGTGGCTGTTATTTTAGTATATTTTGGTGTCTTAAGATTGCCACGCGAACGAAGTCGCGGGTGTAATAATCGCTAATCTTATTATAACTATTGAGGCACATGGAATTTTGCGGCTTAATGATTTAAACTATTCGATATATCGACGAACGACGAAAATTACAAAGAATGTTAAAATGGTCTGATTTTATTATTGGTAAACCAAATTAATGCAACATAAAAAGAAGAGAAGACGCTGAAGAGCACCCCAGACGGTCAATTGACATAAATGAAAAATTAAACTAAAATCGTAAATGATACGTCACAGTTATTTCCGAAAAAAAAAATACAATAATTCGCTCCTACAATGAACACAAAAAAAATGTTTTATCGATATCGATCCGTAGTCATAAATAATAACTCGTCACATCATTGTTCAAACCTTTTTATAAAATCGAATGAGGAATTGTGTCAATATTAACTGATTATTTCGTACTCGATTGCTGAATCGATCAAGTTTTCGATGCATTCTTCTGACAATATTTTAAATTGTTTTAATAGAAAAAAGGTGATTTTTTCACAGGAAATATTTACATGAATCAATCTGCCTAGCCTCCTCCCAAGTATGTTGGGGTCGGCTTCTAGTCTAACCGGATGCAGATGCATACCAGTATTTTACATGGAGCGACTGCCACCACCCTCTTACTGGTAATACGATACCCCTTGGTTAGACTGGTTGCCAGACTTTCGGGCTTCTGACAACCCATAACGACTGTCAAAAATCCACGAATGACAGCCGGGACCAACAGCTTAACATGCTTTCCGAGACACGGAGGGGGTCTTGGTGTGTAAAGATGGTTACCCATCCACGGACCAACCGCGGCAAGCTTAGCTTAACCTGATCGGTCGACCCATGGGACTGTTATTACTTAGTCACAACCCCATAAATGAAGTTATTCCATATTATTGTTTTTTTTTTTTTTTAATTTCCTCGTGTGCTATTAAGGCACTGGTTTTTTGACGGAGCACCTTACTCAACGAAAACGATTACGACTGTGATAAAAATCGATTCCAAAATAGTTTTTATAAACGTCTTTGATTTTCAAATCCATTGCCTTGACAGAGGGATACCTATAATCATACGAGGCGGGTCCACAGGTCAATCGGTCTAAGGCCGAATATATAATATTCCGACAGAAGTAATAAATGGAGTTTGTATGCAAATAACACCGTCGATATAAACAAAATTTGTTAGAAAAAAAATATGACGACACTCGAGCTAGAGATGTCAGTATGCCCCATTTTGATAATATAAATTCTTCAATAATATAAAGAGACAGAGCGAATTTTTCGAATTTGTTTATATGCAGAGGGTAATCTCCGGAACCAGCACCCTAATTACGTAAAACACTATCTATCACAATCTGAATCATTTTGAAGCCTATTCCATTGCTTCATATGTTCGAAAAATGTGTCTGCTCGACAACGTAAATAACGCAATGAATGTTGTTGGACTGTCAAAATGAAACCCATTCCTATTGTTAGTGTGTTACGTAGACACCCCGCTGCTCCTATTTCAAAAATTCATTCACCATTTCAAAAGATCATTATATTATGTTATCCAGATGGACATAGGCTATATATTACCTTTGTAAATATATACAAAAAGTTCTTACTAATACTAATTGTAGAATCCTGTTGATTCCGTATTTAAGTTGAATATATCACTTCACTGGCTCACTACCACACCAAGCTCTATCGTGCAGACCCTGCTTCACCTTGTCTGTTTCCCGCCATTTCTCGTGACTGACAGATGACATTAGTGACAGCAGCGACCCCTCTTGTGTGAAAGAGACAGTGTTTACATATCTATTATATAGATGCACTACACTAATGAAATACTATCTTGTATTCATGCCAGTCTAGTACTTTTTGTTAGATTGATGCTCAGAACTTGTACACAACGTGTCGTGAACAGAAAGAGCTTCACATGTAAATTGCACCCGTGAGAAGCCGTGGCGGTTAACTAGTTGGGTTATAAAAAAAAATGTTCTGTTAATGTTATTAATTCGCTAAAACATTCATATTTTAAGGAAAAATAAATCACAAGGAACATTACTGATTGATTTCTCAAAAACTGGTCGTATATTCGAATATTAGTAAAAGATCTATTTTTGAGGATTTGATGTATGTAAGGTCGGTGACCCGAGGTAAGTTTCGGCCCTACCTAGCAGTTTACTTGGTGAGGTGGATACCTATCTCGGGTCAGCAACCGTACATAATAAATGTAAGTGACAAGAGGTGTTAATATTAGTATAAAGGTAGTAGCCAAAAATATTGCCATTTTTTACAGGTATTGTCTGTTACGTACTTACTAATTAGGTACTTACACAATTTCAAAGACAAGAAACAATCCAATATAAAGTTAGTTTTTTTACACATTTTCCATACGGAATTGACACAAACATTTTAGTTTCTGAACAAAAACAAACTTCACTTCTTCTGCCTCGTAATCATAATAAAACGCCAAATTAAATTGCATGTAACAGTTTATTAGAAAGGTCTGACACATTTCGACCCATTATTCATTGATAAAAAATATGTGGATGATTTGAAAACTTTTGTAATAGTTCTCTTAAGTTATCATAATTTCCCTTCAGCCCCATTTACACATGAAGCAACAAATGACTTGCAACTTTTAGCCCTCATACCCACGGCCGATATTTTATCGCGCACTGGATTTTCAACTCACTGTTTAGTACCGAGAGTTCAACATCTACCAGCGTATTTTTTGATGCATTGGGATGCGCTGTGTTGGATTTCCAATGCTCGACTCAACACCAAGAGTGAAAGACTAAGTGCGCGTAAAAAAATCGTCGCGTTAAATATTGCCCGTGCGAACCTGGGCTTACTGTTACTTCAATTTATGGCCTTATTGTTGCTTCAATTTATGATATGCCACGGGTAATTAAATCGCACCGTGTAAATCAAGCTTCAGGTCCCATTCACACGGCAGTGATCAGTCTGATATTTTCTGTATACTTTTGGAATCAGATGGCATTTTCATTTGCATTTATTTTTAAACAAGTTATGATGACCCTTTAAACAGTGACATGACGTGTGATCCCAACTTTTAACTGTAAAATATCGTACTGATTGTCGCCCTGCACGGCTTTTGTCTTGGTCGAAAGACAATTTTGTATTACTAATTAGTGTTATCAGTTGAGTTCGTCGAAACCGCGGCATGGATATTATTAGAAATGAAACGAATAGAGGTGGTAATCTTATCATCGTCCATAGAAAACCACACGGATGTTAGGTATGTCTGGTGGGCTCCTGCCCGATGGTTGATGTAGGGGGCTAGTCGCGTGGATAACTTTGCTAGCGCGATGTAGGATTTGCGTGACGTCAGTAGTATGTGTTTTTCGGATGTGGCGTTGTTGATTTTGCCACACTGTTCCTGAAAATAAAATAGACATATTGGGTAGATATATAGTATAGAATATATAGGGAATAAGATAGATATTTAGATAGATTGAATATTTTTGAAAAAAAAGTAATTGCTAAGAGGTCGGGGAACGATTCTTATGCCGAAAACATAGTTTTTCGTATTTTTGTCTATTTTCTGTTTATCTGAATGTATGTTCCAGCATCACAGAAATACTACTGAATAAATTTAGTTCAAATTTTGCATAGGTGTTATAAAATTTCCCTATTGGTCGGGTTGGTCTGTAGGCTATAAATTATCACGCTATTTGCTATGGGGATGAGCAATATTACAATTTGTTCATATTCTTCTATAGTTTATCGGAAATTGTAAAAAAGGCGAGCCAACAGGTTAGAATAGTTACAGATTTAACCTTTTAAATGATTGATCTTTATGGAGCTAAGAAATCAATCAACGACTGTTTTGCAAACTTGTGGTTGTAAGTTCGATTCCCAACTATTGGTATTTTTGTGTATTATTACACATTTTATTATACTTTATATTATCTGATAGTTCATAGAACGTACACAGAATGAAATTAAGTTTAGGCCTCTTCCGTCATTTTTGTTAGGTGACTGATAAACAGTGCTCGGAATAGGCTGACTATATTTGCCTAAACTTCGGAGAACAGTGACAGAAAGTGGAGACTTCCTTACGACTATATTTTTTTTCCTGGGATTCGGGAAAAATCGTCAGTAAGTTGAAAATAAGCTTTATTTAAGACGTAGTAATGCTTTTCTTCTATTTTATATATACCTCTAAAAAAATCGTTCAATCCTGTATCTGCATTGCTGAGTCTCAAATTGTGACACGAAATTCGTGTCAGAAAGTTTCAGGACACCGGCATAGTAGTGAACTAGGGAAAGAGTAAATACGTCATTTGTGTATTTCACAAAAAGATAATGCTACAGTTTTAAGATCCCGGAATTTTTTTCGTAAATCTACAGTACCTACGTTTGAAATACATATCGAAGTACCTTTAGTGCAATTAGAAATTAGTTTTGCTTAGGTGTTACACATTGACAAATGTTTTGTATTGAAAGATTTGATGCAACAACGGTCAGTTTAAGGATAATTCTAATACATGATTTAAGTTAGATTAGTTTTAGTGAAAATTCCTAAGATTTGTTAATTGCTAGTTTAATTAAAAATAGCCTTTACACGTCTTTAATAAAGCTTATTTTCAACTTACTGACGATTTTTCCCGAATCCCGGGGAAAAAGAAAATGTCGTAAGGAAGTCTCCACTTTTTGTCTCTGTTCTCCGAAGTTTAGGCAAATATAGTCAGCCTATTCCGATCACTGCTGATAAATGAGATACCCCGTGTGTTAACAATCTACTGTAAAAATATTTTAGAGATAAACGTTCCTCACGAATAATCTGTAAGAATGTATCAGGTAGTGTATGAGTGTTGTAACGCAGGCATTCATTAATTCACTAAAAACTTCGCAAGCAATGAGAAATTGCTATTGAAGACTGCGGGTGTCGACCTCAGGACGAACTACTTCTCACACGGACAACTGTACATCGCGTCGGTTGGTCCCACATCACCAGATCCGACTCTCTGTATTATTTGACTACTTAGAGCAAAACTACAAACGTATACGTACGTATAAGTTTAATAAACTGTGGCTGTTATTTTATCGTATTGTAGTATCTTACGACTTCCACGCGAACGAAGTTACGGGCAGAAGCTAGTGAGAAATAAGAGACATAAGGCATAACGTCAACATTAATGTCTCTGATGAACAATCATATTTTTGAAGCGTTCATCCGCTGCACGCCAATGATCTTGGAATGCATCACTTCGACTTATGTTTATGTCCCTCAATTCGGAGACGTATTCGTCTGATGAATGGGTGGTATTTTCACTCGTTATGTCCACTAGAACAGGTCCAGCAGCGGTAGAGGTGCTCGCGGCGTCGTCAGCGTCGTTCACTAACCGTGTCGAGTCAGCTTTGCGACGCTCTCGTGACCGTCACGGTCGCTCGGTACCAGACACTGGGTTACTTGTGTGTGGCCCATAACCTCCTCTATCCAACGATAGGCGATATTTATTTTTCGACTGGCTCTTGCACGGGTTGCGGCTGACATATATCAATACTTTTTTAAAGGCTTATTTTTATTTTTATGTATAATAATGTTACAAAATGCACTTATTATTTAAATGATGAATTATTTTTTATCTGTAAGTAGGTTTTTACCACTTTTAGACGTCAAAATACGTATTATTGCTTAAATCAATCTGTCTAGGTAAACTCTATACACACACGTATGATTCATCGCGCAAGCGCATCTAAGTCTTAAGCTACACTGAAGAAAAGGAGAGAGAGCGTACGTTTTGGTCCATCTGCGCGGTGCCTCTTCATCGCCAATCCACTAACACCCGACGCAAAGTCAAGGTCATATCAGCGAGCTGACTAGGTATATCAGTTAATGACACTGCACTTACGTCTCTAAGATTCAAGACGACATAGGCACACCTCTTCTTTACGGTGCACATTTCTGTCCTTGTATGTTTCGGTGTGATTTTAAAGACGTTTGACGTCAAAATATGGTAGATAACATATACATCGTTCGGAACCCTCACCACGCGAGGTCAACTCGCACCTGTCCGTTTTTTTCTTAACTTGGCAGTTTTTCAGGATTATCTTTCACATACCAGATTCTACACCTTCTGCACGCGTAGGATGACCACCATAGAAACTGGTTATGTCGACGGAAGAATAGACAAAAATGACGTTCCGTGAAGATAGTATGACGGCAGCAAAGTAGAAAGAGTCAACAGCACTTTTTACGAAATTCAGTAGTTTATTCACGCTTTTCTTTTATTTTGTGTTAATCTCGAAAATGGTGTGTCGTATCGCATAAATAATGAAAATTTCGACCCCCTTTGAGGCCCTTAAACCCTTAAAACTAAACATGTAGGTAATAATTTTTCACATTTTCCACACGAAAAGTGAAAAAACCATTTTTCCATTCGATTTTTATACTTTGTGGCCGTCGAGTAAAAAGTTTTCTACTCATGGCGATTACAAAATCAAATTGTCTTCACTACCTTAGACAACTGTCAGTTGTCAGTGAGATTTTGACGTGATTTTGACGATTTTGACGAAAAATTTCTTCTGAAATAGTCTACATATAAAAGGACCTAGACAACGACTGGTAGAAACGAGAGACAAAATGACGGATTGTAGTAGGGTTTTTACGGTGCGATGTCGAAAATGGAGAAATAAAATGTCACTTTATATAGAAATAGCTATGTCTTGTCTTCCAAGAAATAGAAAGCGTCATGCTACGCCTGCTGGAATCATTTTCCTAAATGATGGTGAAAAACTGAAAACCAGTTTGTATGTGTATTGTGCAGTTTAGATTGCAAATTAAGTCGCAACTAAGTGCACAGACTCAGACAAGAAAAGCGACTTTGTTTTGTATGTTTGATTTTAAATTTGGTTTCCCTTACTTTTAAATAATAATATGGACTATTTACGTCTTTTAAAAACATTTTTTACTGTATTAAATACCTACCATATCTCGATCATTTCATCTGTTGCAAACAAATGTTTATCGTTAGCTCGTCCAGATTCTGTTGTTGTAGGCCTGCAAAATAAAAATATGTATTTATATCGTATACATATGTATTTATTTATTTAAGCCGTGTGGTGTCGGTTACGAATAGCACCAACGCCTTCTTCTCGACGTTTCGTAAAAGTCGAGACGTAAGTAAGAGACTCAGATGAGACTTAACATTCAAACGACGGCGACAGAGTTCGCCACTCATCACGCTGTGTCTCATAGGAAAGCGGTGAAAAATGGGCTTTGGATAGTTGATTTTGACAATCTGCAACCTCTGCCTACTCCTATGGGATTATGGGCATGAGTTTATGTATTTATGTATGTATTTATATCGTCGGGTATACCCAAATCGAAGATATCTTAAAGAAAAAATATCACCCCTGATGAAAAACCAATAGCAATTTCACACATTTAGCCATCGAATCTTCTATTGAAATATTTACAGAATGACATAATTAAATATCACTAAAATTCTGAGCTTTATTCTGTATCTGTTTTTTTCATACTTGATGAGCATTCTCCTTTGTATAAAAGTTTATTTTCTTAAAATTTTATTGTTCTCATATTATTTTACCAAATAAACTTAGACCTAGTCAAACTTCTCGTTATTTAATATAAAATGTAAGTAAGTAAAGAAATATTAATAAACAGAAACGTTTTTTATCTAAAACTTGGTTTTTATTCCTAAACTTTAACCTAAACCTAGTATGAGTTGCTAATAATAACAGCAGTAACTACTTACTGCTAGTATTCTAAGCAACCGATATTTCAGTTGCTTCAACTAATACTAGATATAAAAGGAATTTCGTCTTTTAAAATACATATACAATTTTATTTAGTGAGGAATATAAAATCGCTATAATTGGGCTACATGTTTCAATCATCACAGTTAATATAATTTAAATAAAGAAGTCCGGAAAAACAAAATTGTAAGAAACACTTTGCATCACTCAAAACTATTCAAAACATACTTACTGCTCTTATCGCTAACGCGGCATATATAAGTAGTAAAACAGTTGTGTATCTTGGTTTTTTCTTAATTTTTTTTACATTAAATAGGTATTTATTTTATTCAATTGTTGAAGATGTTTTAACCGACTAATGACTGTAATACTTTCTTAGGAAAAAAAAGGAAGACAAATTTCTCGAATTCGAATGTCATCCGGAACAGGGAACGTTATTGGAGACACCTTCTCAATTACATAGTCTTGTCTCTGTTCCGGTGAAATACGAAGATAAGTAAGTACTTCTAAGTTTTTTAATGATTAACTACTTATTTATATAGGAACGGAACGTTATGTCAGGGCGTACGAGTAACGAGATGTGAAGATGGATGACAGATGTGAGGCATAAACGAGTGATAGAGATGAATGTACGAAATAGTGAAGGTTTGAAAGAGACAGAATGAATGATGATGATGAATGTTTTAAATGTAGAATAAGTAGAAATGGAACGGGATTTGGAAGAAAGAAAAAATATACTTAGTGTAGGACGATATTGTGAAGAAAAAAATATAAAAAAATGAAATGTAAGAAGAAATCAGTGGTGTTATTAAACGTAAATTGAGCTAATCCCACATTTATTTCTATTATTATTCTATAGGTTAGGTCATAATCACAGCTTTTGTTTCGTTTAAAGTCATCTATCTTGTCTCGAACATCATTGAATTTTAATTTTGTTACATTTAATCTTTTCTATAAGTATGTCAAATTATGCTGGTAATGATAATGATGATGCCAATGATGTTTTTTTAGTTTTTAAGGGCTGATGAAGCAATAACCATAAAAGATTGAACAATGACAACAGGCATGGAAAGTCTGCGCCGCATGTCGTTATTTTTTCGGGAGCGAAACAGAGACAAGACGATACGTAAGTAGGCTAAATAATTATGATTTGATGTGCCACTTAGGGAACGTGTATAACCTGTGTAGGTACCTCTTTTTACTATCATTGGCTTTAAACATAAAAAAATGGAAATTCTTTAAATTCAATTTACAATTGAGATGTACAACACAGTCGACAGAAAATTAAAGAAACAATAATATTGTTGTTTTAAAATAAGAATAATTTATTTTTGATTAAAGTACATTATATCAATGACCTTAATCAAAAAAGAAAATTACAAAAAGGTACGGCATACGGGTTCAATATCTATGGTTTCAGTTTGGTTGCTTATAACAGTATTATCAAGTCAAAAGCGCCAGGGTAGCCACGAAGTTCCATTTTTCCTTAGTTTTTTGCAATTTACAGATCAATATCGTTATATCATAATCAATATGTTGATCAATACAATGGTCGGGGAAAACGTGTTTTCGTATTTTATAAGTAAAAAGTTGTAGTAAAATCTCTTTGGCTGTACTGTTTGTACCTGGCTGGTATTGACGCCATTAAATAGGTGACATTTAAAAAAACAAAAAGTAAGAACGATTTCCCGCCATTTTTCAATTGTTTTTCTGTCGGCCAAAATGAGTGAATCTAACGAAGAAATTCTATACATTTTGAAGTTTTATTACAAAAAAGGGAAAAACGCGACACAAGCCGTGAAAAAAATATGTGACGTTTATGGACTTAACGCAGTGTCAGTAAGAGTAGCACTAAGTTGGTTCAAGCGTTTTCAGTCCGGGAATTTTGATGTTGAAAATGAATCTCGCTCTGGTCGTCTTGTTACGGATAAAGTCGATGCCATTTGCGAAAAAGTGGAGCAAGGACAGCATATTAGTAGTTACGACGTAGCTAAAGAGTTGGGGGTTGACAACAAACAGTTTTGACCCATTTGAAAAAGTCTGGGTACACAAAAAAGCACGATATTTGGGTGCCACACGAGCTCTTAGTCTTGAATCTCTAAATTAAATACGAAAGAACTTTTCCCCCGACCTAATATGATTTACGACCGTAACAACTATGTATTTACAGAATTATAATAATTTTAATCTTTAGTACCTACAACTACTATTCTCTATTTCATGATTGAGGCCAACTCAAATAACCCTATGTTCGTAAGACCAGTCGAAACCGCTTTAGATAGACACCTAGGTCTAAAGATAAACCTTGTTTTGTATTAAAGACCAATGCAACTGGCAACTAAGTTGTTTCCAATGAATAGTTGAATACGGGGCATATATAACGTTTTTCAAAAATTAAAAATAGAATATAAAAAAGACACAAATTACTCACGCACACCTTCCATCAGAAAACCTGTATCCCGGACACTCAGCTCCACGGGCCGCACTTGCCGAACAGAGTGCGCTGAGTACAGTCAACACAACAAACAATATAAGTAAGACCTTCATGTTACGTGTTTACTTGTGCGCTACTGACAATGAATAACGTGTTCTTGTCGCTTATTTTATATATTATAATATGCACTGATATGCAACATTGTTTGTAAATAGGTTTTTATCGATCACTCTCACACGCAAAACTCAAAATTAAGGAAAATAAATCTGGAAAGTTTATGACGGGCCACACGCAATGTAGGGTTCCGTAGTCAGTATCACTCTATGCTTACCTAAGTTTATACATCTTAGCAGATGTGTAGACACTAGGTTGACAGATAAATATTCTAATATTGATAGTAGTTTCTATGAACTTTTCAGACACTCAGTTACCTATTATTTTAGCCTACTTCATCATTTCAGCCGAAAAACGTCCACTGCTAAAACATAGGCCTCCTCCAAGCACCGCCACTTCGACAGGTTCTGTGCTTCCCGCATGCAGCGGATTCCTGTGGCCTTCACAAGGTCATTTCAAGGGCCGTCTTGAGACACTGTGGTATGTGGGACAAGAAGATATTGCGTAGCTTCCCAATCGCTTCCCAGCCGAGTCGGATTTGACGATTGACTTTTTTCTCGAAGTTGGACCTACATAACTGGACAGTTTATCCTAGGTAGAAATACACGTCCACAACTTCGAGTGTAGCATATACGATCTTCATGAGAGTGGGTGTTACGTGGGCATTTGACATGACCTTTTCTTGCCCATGTTCATTTTAAGACCCACTCTTTCGGAAGCTCTACTGAGGTCATCGAGCATTGTACTGAGATCTTCCATAGTCTCAGCAATGACTACAATATCGTCGGCAAACCGAAGGTGAGTGATGTACTCGCCATTGATGTTGATGCCAACCCCTGTCCAGTCCAAAACTTTGAAGATATCCTCCAGTGTAGCGGTGAACAGTTTCGGAGAGATAACGTCTCCCTGTCTCATATGTACCTCGCTGCAGAAGGACGGGCTTCAAGGTCTGGTCCTGGAATCGGACTGACATGTTAACTCCGTGAGCTTTTTGGAAAACTTTTAAACACTAACGTAAATGAGGGGATGCGGGAAATTTACCATAAAATAGATAGAACTGTCTAAACAGCGCTTTCCAGGCTTCCAAAAGCCTGGAGCGATGATTCAAAGCCTTGCTATGAGAATCGATGGTTTTGTGGACTGTAATAAACTTTATGTGGCAGCATACATTGATTTTGAAGAAGGTAATTTTTTGATATGGAGAAACAGGAATAAGAGAAGGACACAGGATGCAGCGCCTTACCTTTCTAGAAGTCTGGAGTCGCATTCCTGTCCTCTACGTGTAGGTTAGCTACGCGGCATGCTAGCGTGGTGTCACAGATAAACGATTCCTATTTCTTCACAGCACTTCAAATCAGTGTAACTTGATAAGTAGGTAGGTCTAGTTTAATATCTAGACTCGATTTATCACGTTATCCAGATAAATATGCGGTAAAATCTCTGAAGAGATGTTTGGATTAGACGAACCTGAGCACCTTTTTAAAAAATGGCGTCAGTTACGATCCTTCAACCTCCAGCCTAGTATTGCTGTTTCGCTCTGAACTATGGTAGACGCTGCAGGAATGGATAGGAAGGAAGGTGCCTTATGGGAAATATGTACCTACTACTGCCATATTCTGGAAAAGATTTGAAGTATGTAGGTTTGGATATGTGCAATGTAAATGGTGATAACAGACATAGTGGCGTTTTCCTACAGACACTTCAGTACCTCAATATACCGACAGTCGATCTGGCACCGTTGAAGAGACTGCAGTACAGCCCATGTCTCAATCGAATCGAAGGCTTTCTCGTAGTCCACAAACGCAAAGCAGAGAGGCAGGTTATACTTTCCGGTCTTCTGTATAACTTGCCGCAGCATATGTCTGTGGTCTACGGTGATAGAGCCTTCAAAGAATCCGGCTGGTTCGGAAGGCTGGAAGTCGCCAAACTTGCGCGCGAGATGGTTCGTGATGACTCTTGAAAACAGCGTGTATACATGGCTCAGAAGTGAGATGGGCCTATTATTCTTAAGAAGGGCCAGGTCACATTCCTTAAAGAAAAGTATCACCACACCTCCGTTCCATGCGTTTTGCCCTCGAGTATGACGGAATCAAACAGCTTTTGGAGGGCCTTAAGAACTGGCTTTCCCCCGCTCTTTAGGAGTTCGGCCGTAATTCCGTCATCAGCTGGTGCCTTTTTGTTTTCGAGCTGCTTTAGAGCCATCCTAATCTCGTGCAAGCTGATGACCGTGATGTCATCGGTATAGTGTCAGGTCAATCTAGCTCTTTAGTCGTTTGTCAGATTCGTAATGGGGTTACTTGTTCACGTGTATTGAATGGAACCTCTCGATCTTTAGCCTATTTAGCTGTGTGTTACTTCATTTGAGCCTTATCTACTGCGACAGACGAGCACCCTAATTACGTAACACATTATCTATCACAATCTGAATCATTTTGAAGCCTATTGCTTATCCATTGATTCATATGTGCAAAAAATTTGTCTGCTCAACGACGTAAATAACGCAATGAATGTTGTTGAACTGTCTAAATGAAACCCGATCCTACTGTTAGTGTGTTACGTAATTACCCCGCAGGAAATACACAGAGCTGGTTTTTACAGTAATTGTTTTATTTTCTTTAAAATTGCTAAGATTTACATGCGACTAACATGCAGGAAAGGTATTGATTATAAAGTGGTTCTTACCTTATATTAAAATTGTATTCTTACGGAACCCAAACAAGTGACGCGCGTTTGCATCACCAATTCTTCTACTTATCCGTGGAAAAACCGAAGTAATGAATAGTATCGCAAAGTTGACAATACGATAACCCTGTGACTTGTTAAAATCGGACAGCCCCGTGAATCATAGCGGCACTTTGATAAGAAAGTAATTAAGAAAAACAATATATAATATATCACTACGCTCTATCCTTAAGTCATCATCATCTGCCTTGTATTTTAATATGTTGGGGTCCTCCTTCTGGTCTCACCAGTTGCAGCTGAATACCAGTACTATTCATTGAATGACGGCCAATCTGACCTCCACAACCCAGTTACTGGGTAACAGGATACCCCTTCGTAAGACTGGTTGTCAGACTTTCGAGCTTCTGACTACCTGTAACGACTGTCAAAGATTTACGAATGGCAGCCGGGACCAACTGCTTAACGTGCTTCCCGAGGCACGAAGCGGTCTCGTTATGTAATGGATGATTACCCATCCACGTAGCGACCGCGGCAAGCATAACTTAATCTTCGATTGACCCGTGCGGCTATTACATTTAGCCACGAGCCCCTTTGCACATAAATAATACTACATACATCAAAAGTGTCTAGAGAAAAAAGTTAAAAAAAAAAAAAAAAATTGCCCTATTGAAATTAAATAAACAAAAATGATTTAGATTGATTAAATAAAATGTTTTCATATGTGTTGATCGACGAAGTACTCTCTGCTTTTGCATTAATAAAAACATTTCGTGATTTTTGCATATGCTGGATTTTTCACCTTAGTTAATCCTGACATTAAAATGTGAAAAGAAATTAAAAGTTTTTGTGACGCGATTGGTTGACTCGTATAACACAATCGCAGCGATTCGGCTTAATCAATATGAGTTCATCCAAATCACGTAGCGGAATGGACGCCCACGTCCGTTGTAACAGGCGAAAAAGATTTTCTGGTGTGTTTACGGCATCCATATTTGGCAGAGCTCTTCTTTGAAGCATATCCCAAGCGTGCTCAGTGGGATTCAAGTCTCGCGATTGAGCAGGCCATGAAAGGTTGTTGATATTAGCTGCGGTGTGTGTTTGCAACGACTCTGGCAGTGTGTGGACGTGCATATCATGCATAAGCAGAAATGTATCACCAAATTGGGTCCGCAAAGGAATGACAACATCTGATACAATCGTTTCAGCGTAAATCTGTGCATCATTGAGATTGCCTCTGATCCAAATCAGTTCGGTTCTTCCACCGATCCAAATACCCGCCTATATCATGATTGTTCCACCACTGTATGCATGGACTTCCTGGCATGATATTAAACGTTCTTGTCGTCCAGCGGTCCTCCAATACCGTTTACGTCTAGTATCTGGCCTCATACCAAAGCCAGATGCATCAGAAAAAAACACAAAAGTCACTCTTCTTCTGCCCAATTTCTGTGTCCACGAACCCATTGTAAACGGGCTCTGCCATTGTGGGGATCAATAGGTCGAACAAGGCCTTCGGGAACGGAGATTGACTTCATGCAAGCGATTTCTTACGTTTTGATCGCTTTTTAACATCCCTGAAGAGCTATGAAGCCTCGTAACAAACATCATCGCGGTCATTGTACGATTTCATCGAGCCACACGCAGACAAGATCGTTACATACCAATTAGGTATGTAACGATCTTGTCTGCATGTGGTGATGCGAGTTCATCCTCCATGTCGCTCTGCCACGCTGCCAGTGATTCGGTAATGTGTCCAAAGTCGACTTATAACACTCTGCTTAGTGCCCAGAGCGATTGCCACAGCACGTTGCGGAGAACCAGCTTTCAACATTCCCGCGGCTCTGATCATTTCTTCTCGGCTCAAATTGCTTCTTCTCTCCATAATAACGTTCCTTTGTATTGTTTCCACTCAGAAGTATGGCAGAAATCTTACTGATTTGGCCTCAAACCCGTTGCAGGACTATATAGGAATACGACTTGACAGAAGATTTTCATCTTTTGACCAAAACAAAAACCGTTCCGTTTTTGAAAGACAAAATTTACTAAAAAAATAGTAGACACTTTTGATGTGTGTACTCGTACTAACATAATAAATAATTTTAATGAAAGGAAATAATTTCGCTTCACCCTAATTTATTATTATAAAGAATAAGTCGGCACCCTAATTGCGTAACACATTTTGCTTCTGAATGCGATTCCAAAATTAATCAAATTGCGCTCGCAATCGGTGGTTATATTTGGAATTGTTTAACAAAAATTATTCCAGTTCTGCCTATAGGGATGTCAACAATTTCTTGCCCTATCTTTTTCGTATAAGCATTTTATTATTAATAAATATTTTTAATTTTGCTATAATTTAATTTAGTTTTAATTACAACTGATGGTCTACTACTGGGTAAAATGAAAATATTCAATAATTGCCGAAAAATTAAAAAAACTATTTATAAAACACTTTCTACCAAAAACTGCCATAATTGAAATACGCAACAAAACGTTTTTATTTTCACGTTTTAGTTATCTGTGGCCAATAAAAAAATCGTAGAAAAGGAGTGTTGTCAACTTAGTGGGATTTCCACTAAATCTTGGCGTTTGGACACCCCTACTGACAGACAAAATTTTGATTTTGATTGCTGGTGGTTTTGTCCAGTGCTTAGTCTAATTAAATTTGTAGAAAATACTACAATCAACTAATAAATAAAACTGTGACTCGAGAACATATTATAATAACACGATAATGGCATGTTATATTGCTTGTCCAAAACTTGTGTCAGTAATTTTACGGTTTATTTCTTTCAAATGCCCAAACCAGTGCAGATTCGAACGCTGATCTGGAAAGACTTTTCAGCGTGCCGAATATAGTGAAGTCACAAGAAGCTGCGCCCATATGGAGATCGAAAAAAAAAGTCATTTCGAAAAAAAAAAAGCCATGGGAACGTAACTATTTTCCATGTTAGATACACAATAATGGCTTAACGGTTGAATTTTTTATCCCGAAAGTACTTCCGGGATATAAAAATCAACCGTTCAATCGTTCGAATCGTTATTTTATTAGTAGAGGAAGTACACAATTGAGTTATCTTTATAAATTCTCTCTTAATATTATCAAAGGTCACCACCTTTGCCTTGACAATTGCGTCACTAAAGCGGGCTTTAAATCATGCGATAACTTATTAGAATATAAAAATTGGCTTCACTAAATAAATTCTAAGCCTCTTTAAACTTATTTATCGCAATAGAACCCGTTAATCTAGCTTGTCCTTTCTTTATTAAATATGTACTAATTTCCTCCAAATCTTTATACAGGTTGTTTGGTACATCGTGTGCCAAATTGAAATGGTCTACTGGGGGGGTCACCTGCTATCCTTTCAGACCCCTAAGCACTTCTCATGCCCTGTGGATTTTATTTTATCGACTTTTATTAAAAAAATACCTAAATTTTACATTCAAGTACAAATTTAAAAAAAAAAAATTTTCGTTGACTGAATTTGAATTTTATTTAGATGTGTATTGTATTACAGTACTTTTAAATTCAAAATTAGTGACATTAGCCATCTAGTTTTTTTATTTTTATTTACTCGCAAAGTTTCAGACTTCAATTAAAGCTATCCATGTTACAGCTATTTACATGGCTATAAAAACAAAACAAAAGCGACCGGGATCTTCCAACTCCCTCAAAAATTCTCTAGTCTATCCTCTTGCTAGTGATGTGCAACATGCCATGAAAATCTTTTTACAACTTTGTGAATTCGTTAGAATTGTGAATCGCGTCACAAAATACTAAATTCGAAATTATGATTTAAAGAAATGTTTTTGTTTAAATGATACCTCAAAAACTCATTAAATCTGTTATATCACTCTTATAAGGTAAAATCTGTCTCGTATCTCTCTTTTGGGGGAGGGGTACTAGAAATAAAAAATAATTGCATTTTTAACATTTATTTAATAGTTTATTACATATTCTGCTCAAATTGTTGGCCGCTATTGCGAATACAAGCCCGACATCTATTTCGTATTGCCACAGTTGTTTTACGAAGTCGCATTTCCTCCTTAATTTTATTGAACGCCGTTTTAATGCGTTGAAGTAGTACCTCCCTAGTCGGAACCTCCGTGGCGTATACCAGCTCTTTGGCACGCCCTCAGACATAAAAGTCTAGCGAAGTTAGGTCTGGGGAACGTGCCGGCCATGCAATAGGGCCATCGCGACCAATCCACCCATTGGGGAACACATCATCAAGATATTCCCTCACAGTCAAATGCCAATGCGCGGGACAGCCATAATGCTGGAATACTTTGGGCACATTTTCATTAAATACGGTCACCTCGGACACTAATTCGGACAGATCATTTTGAAGGAACTCCAAATAGTTATCGCCATTGAGGTTATTGGGCAGGTAATGCGGTCCAACTACCTGATTCCCAATCACTCCTGCTCAAACGTTTACACTAAACCTCTTTTGAAAAGATTTTTGTCTTTTAACATGTGGATTTTCCGTTGTGTTTGTCCAGTGGTGCAGGTTGTGAAGATTGAGAATCCCTTCTTTGGTAAATTTAGATTCATCCGTCCACAATATTCGTTAAAAAAAAATAGGATCATCCACATACGTGTGTAACATAAACCGACAAAATTCCACTCGTCTGTCAAAGTCGCCACCCTCAAGACCTACAAACAAAGAACTCTTTTAAATTCCTGTTGAGCAGTAAATAGTTGCACAATAAGATTTTTATGGACCGGCGGACCGCCTGTATGGGCTGATTCACTACCTGGAAGTGACGTCATACCATACCCATTACCTGCTAAACAAAAACATCGTCAAACAAAGTGTGTACAGGTTTAAAGTTAATTTAAAATTAGGTACCTTGCACCGGAGTGTAGTGGAATGGATGTTTTTCGTTTTGCTGAAGAACTTTCCACACTTTCCATATTGAAATATCAAGATGTACTACCACATTTCTAATACTTCTTGTAGGGTCTTCCTCAGAAAGTGCCAGTATTCTCTCGTCCACTTCAACGTTATGTCGCACAATATGGCCCCTTGGTTCATGAAAAGTGACACTGCCAGTCTCGCGTATGCGTCAGTATGTGTCTTGGAAGACTCTGCGGCTAGGTAATCGTCTACCAGGAAAGCGTTCCTGGTAAAGTGGTTGCGCTGCACGAGCGACACCATGGGCGCCTCCATAAGCCATCATGATGTTAGCATATTCTTCAATAGAGAACGTCGCCATTGCAACAACAAAATATTCAACAAAGTTTAACAATAACACCAAAAGTTAAAACGTAACAAAAACCAACAAAACAAAGTAACAAACTGAAAAAATCGCGGAGTACGGTGAACTAACACACACGTCAGGTAGCAGAGGCAGTGATGTCTCGACTAAAATAATGACGGATTGTCGACGTCGTCGGTGGCAGTTAGTCGTTTGTTCAAACTAGTTTAGGTAGGTACGCTATGCAAGAAAGAGATAAAAGAAAGATTTTACTTCGCGAGAGTGAGAAAACAAATTTTACCTGTTACTCAAGTAACAATTACGCAAAAAGACTTTTTTTCTTTTGAATTTGGAATTTTGTATTTTGTGACTTGATTCACAATTCTAGCGAATTCACAAAGTTGTAAAAAGATTTTTATGGCATGTGGCATATCACTAGCAAGAGGATAGACTAGAAAATTGTTGAGGGGTTGGAAGATCCCGGTCGCTTTTGTTTTTCTTTTTTTATAGCCATGTAAATAGCTGTAACATGGATAGCTTTAATTGAAGTCCGAAACTTTGCGAGTAAATTAAAAAAAAACTAGATGACCAATGTCACTAATTTTGAATTTAAAAGTACTGTAATACAATACGCATCTAAATATAATTAAAATTCAGAGTCTACGACTTACACTTTTTTTTTAATTTGTACTTGAATGTAAAACATGGGTATTTTTTTAATAAAACAATAAAAGTCGATGTCATAAAATCCACAGGGCATGAGAAGTGTTTAGGGGTCTGAAAGGATAGCAGGTGACCCCCCAGTGGACTTTTTCAATTTGGCACACGATGCACCATAAACCCTGTATATTCAGATAAAATTATCGGCCATAATCTAAAAATAAACAAACGAATGTAATGACATCATCCTAGCAACTTATTATCTTCACTACAATTCTTGTTACTGTGTTCCAAATAAAGATAGCATTGCGAAAACATTCCATTTATAGCGCGGGGTTTCGGGTTCGGCGAGTCGCCGTGCACGATTTATGAATTGCTACATATTAATTAGCACAATAAAACCTTATACTAATTACTTACTTGCAATAACTCAATTATGCGTTTTACATGTAATTTCTTATGGTTAATAAAATTATATGCCTATATTAGGTATTGTACTGTACTTAGACAAACAAATATTTGGATGATTTGAAAACTTTTGTAATAGTTAAGGTTATAATAAACGTTAAATGTTCTTGAGTTATCATGTGCTAAGAGTGAGTCCCTTAAGGCTCCGTGCACGAAAAAATACAATTTTTGTCAATTTCTTATCTAATTGTTAGAAAGCTGGAAAAAATTGAAACATTAAGTCTGTATGATTATAAAAATACAGTGTTCAAGGCGCTAAAGCATTCGTGTCAGTGACAGCATCAGTTAATAGTTTCATCACGTTCACGCTCTCGAAAATATAGTGTATTTCGCAATTGATTTACTTAAGAGGCTTACAACAGCTAAAGCGCGGTCACTGTCGGACTGCATAGAAAAGAAAGAGAAGCGCGATGACACAACGCTAGTAATTTATTGCAAAATATGAAGCAATTATCTATTTACAAAAAATCTATTGATTGGATTAAAAAATTAAAACACTATTACGTTAGTATGTTCCTTGTAGAATAATCTGACAAAAATCAGAATGATTTAATGCATCGTAATATGGTCTTTAATCTTTAAAATAAATTTTTAGAGGTATCTTCGTGATTTTTTTCCATCGTATCAAATTAGTTGTATTATGTTTTCAACACACTGTAGACAGTGTGTTGAAAATTAGCAAATATCCTGAAGAATAACATATATTTTTCTGATTTTGTTTACTGCAGTGGATCATATACTTTTAGGCATTATAACACTTACGTTTAGGTCCTGTAGTCCCCTTAATGAAGATTTTGTATTATCATAAGATAAAATTTTGATTTTATTTCAAAGATAGCTGAAGACTAACGAGTGATTCTTGAAATGGTTTGCTAAGTAATAGGAAAAACTACATTACAGATACGGTTTAAAAAAAACAAATTGGCTCTTTCAACATAATTTTTCTGCTATATTTTGTATTAAAATTGAAAAAAGTGGCTGTTACTCGTATATTAGTGACCATTATATTAATGTTGATAATATTTTTTAATGTTCATAATCAAAAGTAATTTCTTGTAAAAAGATGATCAAACATCAGTCTCGTGTAATTTTTCGGAAAACTTGCTGCGAATATTAGTGATTTTCCATGATTACTTAACTTATTTCAAAAACCCCTTTCAGCCACATGCAAAACAAAGAAGTCGACTTTTCAAATCACAAATAGTTTTCTTTAAATTCTTTTTCTTTCACTCAAATGGTTTACTTCTCTTTAGCCTACGCACTATGTCTGTGTTGTCTAGCAGTTGAATTGCCTCGACATTCACATGTCTGTGAAGTCTGTGTTCGTGGGCTTCAGCAAAGTTTTGGATGACAGTGGTGACGAGTTCCATTTTAAGGTCACGGTGGACGTCCTCATTTCTAATGTACCATGGTGCATTTACAGCCTCCCTGAGTACTTTATTTTGTATTTGTTGGATTATTTTAACGTTACTTCGTTTAGTACAGCCCTAAAGTTGAATGCCCTTCGTCCAAATTGGCATAAGAATATGCGTGTACAATATAATTTTATTATGTATTGATAGGCAGGATTTCCTTCCGAGTAACCAATACATAATTTTATAACATACATCGAGTACCTGTCTTTTCTTTTTGACGTGAGATTTCCAACGCAGTTTGGCGTCAAGAGTTATGCCAAGGTATTTGGCTGTATTAGCATAAGGCACTTGCATGCCGTTTATATAGATTGGATGATAATCACAGTGTTTGTTAGTGAAGTCAATATGAATTGATTTTGACTCATTCAGTTTGAGTTACTGAATCAAAAATCTTTACTGTATTCAGTATTCTATTCTATTCTTTTCTATGATCTGTTCTAAAAGAATCTGACGAAAGTGTAAACAGACCCTTTTCAGGTTAAACTCTTAGGCAATCAATTACCAAAGGGAATTAGTAACACATTCATCTATGTTTAGAAGGTTTCAATGTTATAATATCTCCCCTTTTTCCAACAAGTGTTGTTCGAATAACCTTATCAAATTGTTATTGAATAATCATCGACCAAAATTGAGGATATTTTTTTTACCTTAACTGTCAAACGGAAAACATCTATACCTAATGCGATTTAAAATTAGAATTTCAGGTTTAAGTAGACAAATAACAAAATCCAAGCACTCAGTTTGTATGTGGCACTAAATATTTACATTTTCCGATCCATTTGTTTACATTTTAATCAGACACTTTTTGAACCGATTATACCTATTAATTACCTAACATGTCCATGTCCATCTCCTATTAACTAACTAACATATCAATGAGATTGAACGGTGTAATTGTTTGCCTATAAAATAAAAATATCAAAATAAGTATTTCTTTTCTTTAAATTTGAAGTAGCACAAACAGTAATAAAAAATAATTTTCCATAGGTACATTATTATTCTTATACACTTTTTTTCCAAATTCTATGTATCAATACAGAACTGAGATTTAGTTACCTCGGTAGGTACATCGATTTAGAGCAAACGTATGCATGAGCTTAATTAACACATTCAACGCGGCACCAAATGTACCAAGCTTACCATGGGTGCGGCATGATCTCCGTGTTTCTCAAGCGCAACTTTACCAAGGTGCGTCATGAGCATTATTTACCCACATCACCTATTGATAAGCTTGAATATTTCGACGAAATTCTAGAATAGAATAAAATAGAATATATTTATTTGCTTTATAACATGGTACATTAAGGTCTTATAAATAAAATTATATCTTACATGTTTCGCCATGGACTGGCATACAAATATTTAAACATATTAAATTTAAAAATTTAAAACTACACATTAATTTGTTAAATTTATTATTCTAACATGTCAAATAACGCTGGTAAAATATTAACAATAATAAAATCAAATCAAATGAAAACTCAGTAACGATATTTATCTTTTACTTTTTATCAACAATTTCTTTATTTTTTTTTTCGATAAGCCATTTATGTAGTTTGTATATAAAGTGTATAAATGATAAATAATAAATGATTTTATTTCTGTAAGTAGGCTTGTACAAGAACTTTTACACGTCAATCATATTTTTTAAACTAGATGAGGTCGGCGTTTCTTATCTGACTACTCTGAGAAGAAAGGCCGAAACAAACTCAGAGGTCACAGTCTCTTTTAAAGTCCAGACATAATCTTGGTCAGGTCATGCGAAGACCATATATAAGTGGGAGTCCCCTTATTTCTTTTGGAATAATGTTGAATATTTTAATTGCTGTGATAAAGCAAGTTTTGTGGCATAATGTGCTTTGATGTCAAGGAATTCTTAACCGTGTTGGGTCTCAACGGGTATATTTTGAACGCAAGTCACATGCTATAAACAATTTAGAGTGCTCTTTCACAAATACACCAGCTTGCATTATTAGAAGACCAGTTCGTGTTAATAGCTTATTTTTTTTTAATAGAGGTTTGCAGGCTGTTAATGGACTGACATGACACCACAGATTGCTCTTAGAATTTTTTTCTGCATTAGGAAGGCTTCATTTACGTTCGTCGTAAAGAGGAAACATAACCGTAGCAGTAAGTGCAACTGCTTCACATGCGGTACGTCTTAAACGTTTAAAAGCAAATACAAACTGATTTAATTTCTTGCAGACGTGCTCTCTATGTAATTTCCAGTCACAATGCTGGCCTAGAATAAGTTCAAGATACTTGTATTCACTAACCTCGTTAATTTGTTGTCCTCGACAATTAACGTTAAAATATTTTTGTATTGAATTGTAATTTTGAAAATGTATGTATTTGGTTTTTATTTAGATTTGCACAGAGATAATCGTTTTCGAGCCATTTTGACACTTGGTTTACTGTTTCATTAGGGTTTTTCTCGTGACTTGTTTCTGATTCACTATGATTTGTTACAATTACTGCTATGCTGTCAGCAAAAAGTATACGCTGTTCTTGTAAAACTGTAGGTAAATCGTTAATGTAAATGAGGAAAAGTAATGGGCCAAGAACGCTTCCTTGGGGTACTCCTGATTTGTTTTGACTATATTCAGAACTATATGATGTGAACTCGTTTTTTTCCATTTATTGAGCTTATTTCTACTTTTTGCTGACGGTTAAATAAATAGCTAGTTCATGATTGACGCAGTTGAAGGGCTTCGTCATATCCATATAAAGTGCTGAGACATGTTTTTTACTATCCTTACCCTTTAGTACGGTTTTGAGTAAAGTGTAGAAAGCGTTGTTAATAGATTTATTTTTCCTGAAACTC
Source organism: Dryobotodes eremita (assembly GCA_917490735.1). Lineage (NCBI taxonomy): Eukaryota > Metazoa > Arthropoda > Insecta > Lepidoptera > Noctuidae > Dryobotodes > Dryobotodes eremita. The sequence goes on along the minus strand of OU823254.1, from coordinate 18,012,692 downwards.
ATTTGTTACTCCGCAAGGATATTACTCTCTTCCATATAGTTATATAAATTGTTATAGACAACTTTATCAAAAACTTTCGATAATATAGGTATTAGAGATATTGGTCTATAACAATTAATACTCGTATTATCTCTATCGCGTTTTTTAAATATTGAAATCACAACGGATAACTTTAATTTTGTTGGAAAGACCCCATCTTCAATGAGTTTATTCATTATATGACACAGTAATGGTGCTATTATTTCCGCCACTACCTTAATAATTTTAGTAAATATTCTAGTATTTTAGCGTCTTCCATATTAGCGTCTTCCGTAGTACATATTCTAGTACTTTAGCGTCTTCCATTCCCCACCTTATATTGTCGGTCAATTTAAGGAGAACTGAAACGGTACTCTATACGGGCCTGAAACCGGTTTGAAATAGACTAACTATTAGATAATAACTAACTTGAATATTTCTTCAACTAATTATACACTTACCGGCAGTAAATGTGGCCCAAACCCTAAACACGATTTTTTGTTAAAATATTGATTGTTTTACGAGAATAGGTGACAAGTAGCTTCTCTAGTTGGTGTAATTGATTAAGTAATTTCACAACAAGCTACTTTAAAATTTATCTTTTGTTAAGTTTTCATAGTTCCTCAGGAAAGTAAGTTAAAAGATTGTATTGACATTAAAAGTGTAGAACTATCTTTTCTTACGATTTTTAATTGATGCAAGATCAATTAAAAATGACAACAATTATTTTAGATTTAAATACAAAAGGTAACTTTTAGAACAAAAACCATATTTAATCATAAAAAACCCGTGGGTACACACGGCTATATATATCAAGCTATACATTTCTAGTATAAGCTGATCTCGCATTGTATAGAATTTCCGTACAATGAGAGGTCAGCCTATACTGAAAATTTATAGGTTGCTATCTACATATCAAACCAAACTTTTTACTTTTTTTCCAAACTTTGTTTGAGCAACATGTTTTTGAGTTGCGGTAAACATGTTGCTGGCACAATGTAATGATGCAGTGTTGCTGGCAACATGGTAATGTTCCGTAATCATGGTATACAAAAGAACATCTCGGAACATCAACCGTCTTATTAAAGAACGATTTTTAACTTTAGCCCAAGCTTAAACGATTGATCCAGTTATTGTATTTCGAACTTTATTCCGAGCAAAGAAAAATTATTAATACAAAATCAACAACTTAGACGTGATTAGTTTACACATCTTGGTTAATATCTAAGCATATAATGGTACCTACTGACTACGGAACCCTACATTGCGTGTGATCCGTCACAAACCATATCGATTATTTTTCCTTACTTTAGTTTTATGTGTGAGTGTGAACTATGATAACCTATTTAATAAACGATGTTACATATCAGCGCATATTATAATAAATAATACGAGCATCGTAACTCACGCACACGTTATTCATCTGTCAGTCGCGCACAAGTGAACACGTACCATGAAGCTCTTACTTATATTGTTTGTTGTGTTGACTGTACTCAGCACACTCTGTACGGCGATAGGTCTTCCTGGTGATGTCTGTCCCGGAGACATGCCCAGGTTGCGAGATGGATCGTGTGCGTGAGTAATTTGTGTCTTTAATTTTTAATTTTTATATATAAGGTGTATCTATTCATACACGAAATATCTGAAGGGGCCATTGTACTCATTATTATGATCAACTATTACTATAGGACAAAACGTGAAATCGCAAAAAAAAAAATCTGCTGTTCTATACATTTTGACGAGTTCTGCGAACATAAATGTAGGGAACATCTGATTTTTTTTTCGAGATTTCTGGATTGGTCCCATAGTAAAAGATGTTTGTTATGATGAATACAATTACCCCTTAAGAGATTTCGTGTATGAATAGATAGACCTTGTATGTTATTTTTATTTTTTATATTATTATATTTTTGAATAAACGTTCTAAATGCCCTGTATTCAACTATTTATTGCATTTGCGGCCTTAATACAAAACTTTGTCTACCATTAGACCTAGATCTACCACCGTGCCATTTTTGAATTCCGAACCTAACTCCGACGAAAGTAAAGTTCCAATTACAAAAACTGGCGTTATTACCGCGTCTAAGTTTTTAATATTGTATTAAAAGAGTAACGATGGAGTTTCTTGCCCATTCTTCTCCATACGAAACTACCTTTTGGAAGGGGCAACTAGAATCAATTCTATTTTTTTGTAAATTTTGACGTTCAAAAGTGCCTTTTATGTGCCTATTTGAAATAAATGATTTGACTTTGACTTTGACTTTGACTTTAATAACGTTCCAAATACAATAACTGGCTCGATGGTTTAAGCTTGGACTTAAGTTAGAACTCATTCTATAATAAGACGGTTGAAGTTCCGGGATGTTCTTTTGTTTATCATGAATACGAAATATTAGCGTGTTGCCAGCAACACTTCGTCATTGCATTGTGCCAGCAACATGTTTACCGCAACTCAAAAACATGTTGCTCAAACAATGTTGTCCAAACTTTGTTTACCAATGAATAAGTAACTACGGGGTTTTGATCTAACACGTACCTTTTATAATTAAATCTATAATAATTGTTAAAAATCGTAAAAAAGAAAGTTCCACAACTTGAATGTAAAAAAAAAATCGTCAACCTTACTTTCCTGAGGAACTAGCAAAACTTCTCGGGCATATTTAAAAATAAAGAAATAAAAAAAAACTTTTTTAGATCGATTTTAAATAATCTTCTTTTGTTTGAAATGATATACTTATAGGGTGGTTCCATATACATTTGGTCAAGTTCTGATGAGTGGTTTTCAGTTAGCTTCAATAATACGTATTTTTTCCATTAGTGTATGTTGATGATAATAAGTTGCAGTCACTGCTATTTACTTAACTAATGAAGGGATACGAATTTGTGTGGGTAGGTACCACAAATAAAAGTGAAAAATAAAAACTGATACAAAAAAATAACCTACTTCCATAAAAACACTACAAAGTGAAAAAAAAATAACTTTAATTTCGGAAGTAGGTAGCAAAAACGAAAATACAAAACCGAAGACACTGACTTCCGAAATTAAAGTAATTTTTCACTTTGTAGTGTGTTTTATTTAAATTCAGTTATTTTTTACAAAACCTAGTTAGTGAAAAAAAACGTTTCTTGAATTTTTTTGTTTTATTAAATAAACGTTGCCCCACAATAGGAATTTCTCCTGTATTGTGGGTGCGTTTACAAACATTCAAACTCACATACACAAACAGCCAGACCCGGAACAACTACTTGTAGGTCATACAAATATTTGTCCCGTGCGGGAATCGAACCCGCGACACGCAGCGCAGCAGTCAATCGCTTAACCACTGCGCCAACCGTGCCGCTTAAATTATTGATGAGTTGATTATAGATGTGTGATGGCTAATTTAGCTTCGTACAAACGTTGTTTTCAAAGCCTTTGGGTTAGGAATACTAAAGAGCCAACGACGTCGTTCAAACAGTATACACCAACCCGCAATGGGCCCGCGTTGTGGATTAATGCCCACTTCCTCCCACAGGTGGGGGACTTGTGTCCCAGTAATGAGATCCTTATAGGCTGAAAGTGCCTTGAAAGAAGATAACAGCCTTGATATTGGTTAGATTGCTTCAACGGCATCTTATGAACGTTAACTAATAACAGAAACCTTTCGTCAAAAACTGGGTCCGAATGCACTGTTTACACAGTGTTGGCATGTAGTCATGCCAACATTGTGTAAACACCACTTGTCTCCTAGTTTTCCATTTTCTTTTTTAAATTAATTAAGATACTTTCCAAAATGTTTTATTATTGATAGATAGTCGGTAGTAATTTTAATTTTGAATATTAATTTAAGTAAATAATTTTCTGTTTCAGGCCTGTAACTACTCGTACAACAATAGATCCGGACAATTATGATTTTGATTAAAGGCGGAGCTTCGCAGCCGCCCACAGCTTTGTTACGCATTCTCTTTGTATGAAAATGTAGGCGACGCAACGGGATCGTCCAATGCGACTGGGTTGGCACCTTTTTTTAAGCAAATCAAGTATATTTACTTTTCTAAGGTAAAAAATATATATATTTGAAAATAAAGTATTATTTATTTGACCTGTTTTTTTTTTTATGATTTAGAATGATTAACTTGTACATAAAACTCCTTTAATAAAGTAATTTCTTCATGCACGTTATCCATATAAATATTAAGCTTTTATAGTTTCAAAGTTTCAACTATGTGAACAAATTGCTCATATTCAACAATACTTTTTAAATTAATGTAGCTCAGTGAAAAGAGCCGATTTCGTGACTAAAATCGAACCACTTATCCAGATACCAGATGCCTTTGTCCAAGAACAATATGATATTTTTATGAATTTTCTGACTTACTTCAGGCGAAGACATCTCGATTTCTTTAATCTTTTTCCAGTTTCACATCCAAAGAGATTTTCTTTTCTTGTCATTTTATTATTTCCATAGATTGCGCATTACATTGTACACTTACATCAAAAATTGTAATGTTATTCCGATCTATGAACTTAACAGATTGCGTTGCTAGCAAATAATAGAACCGCGCTTCTAACGTGGCACACCTCTTCGTGCACACCTGTATAGCAGTGAGCGGCACCTTTAAACTACTTTCTAAAACGACGTATGTGCACAAAAAAAATCAAAAAGTCCGTTTGCCTAGCATTTTGCAAACTATGTTTTGGTCGACTTTCAATGTAACCCGATGCAGCTGAATACCAAAATTTTACATGGCACGACTGCCTGCCTGACCTCCACAACCCAGTTACTGGGTAACACGATACCCCTTGGATACTGGTTGTCAAACTTTTGGGCTTCTGACTACCCGTAACGACTGATCAAAAATTTACGAATGGCAGTCGGGACCAACTGCTTAACGTGTTTCCCGAGGCACGAAACGGTCTCGATATGCAATGGATGGTCACCCATCCACGTGCCAACCGCGGCAAGCATAACTTAATCTTCGATTGACCCGTGTGGCTGTTACATTTAGCCATGAACCACTCTGCACAAAACAGATACTCTAGTCTAGGGATCAGGGTATTTTTTAAATAGTAGATTATGCACCAAGGGGATAAAACAGTGTCTTATATCGCGGGCGCCGAATTGAATCCCGAGCATAACGAAGGACCCTAGTGTTAACTCACGAGCGGAGCGAGAGAGTTTTGAGTTAACTCCCGAACAAAGCGAGGGAGTTAAGACAAGAATCCTGAGTGCCGTGAGGGATTCAAGCTCGCCCAAGACGAATGCACGTTTATCCCTGAAGAGGATACTCCACTTTTTACACCATCTACGAGACAATAAAAAGCAATAGTAGGTACTTAGAATCGAAGTATTTATTAAAATTACAATTACAGTAAAGTAAGTAGACCTATTTAAAACAATTAAAAGTTAAAGGCAATGTTTGATACATTAGACTTGCGGAAAGACAAAGTTATGTTTTTATTCGGTACATTTATTGAAGTGGAGTTAGAGCCGAACTCATCAGAAGAGTCGGTAATACCACGTAGCCGTAGCGGAGATTTGAGACAAGAACAGACTCGACAGGATCCTTCAATGGCCGCGGGACCGGGGACTAGCGAACCTGCCCCGGAGTCCGGCACGAATCAGGCCATGCAGAGGAAAGAAGGCAGTGACTTATCAGGGACGAAAGTCACCGGCACCGGCATCACACACAGCACCAAGTCAGACCAGGCCGAGGCTACTAGCTCACACAAAACGCTGAGATCCGGCGACACCCGGTCACGCTGCTCCTCAGCCTCACTCGCGGAACTCGAGGCTAAAGAACGGCTGGCAGAAATAAAGGTAAAACAAGCACAGGCTGAACAAGAGGTGCAGGAGCTTCGTTGCAACGAATCAAAGCAGAAGCAAACTCGAGTGAAGGAAATGACGAGCAGGACCACCTCGCCTCCGTGAGAATAGGGACGTGGCTGGCGCGCCCGGCGCCGCCACCCACCGGAGAGTGACGACCGACTGCCGCCCCACGTCATTAGCGGGAGACACACGGCCGACGCGATGAAGATCGACGACACCGAAGAAAGCGTAAAATAAACATAGTGAACGCAGTGAATGCGGTAAATACAGTGAACACAGTGAATAGGAAAGCAATCAGCGACAAAATGATTGATGTGGATACGCTCGCCGCGGTGCTACCGCAGGCCACGCGCAGCACGCCTGAGTAGCTAATGTAAGCTTTTCGAAGGAAATTTCGGTGAGTGGATATCTTATAAAGCCACGTATTGTGAGTCACACAAATATTTTTCTAGGGTAGAAAATGTGGCTAGGATTAGGATGAGCATAAAAGGTCAAAGAGGCCGCTGGCTGTCTGCTTTTCAGCCAGCTTGACCCAGAAGTAGTGATAGGCGCCTTAGAAAGGCACTTTGGTAGACCTGAGGCATTAATACTAGGTGAATTAGATAAAATTAAATTATTTGCTAAATTACATGATAATACTAGGGACATATTTACATTCGCAAGTCGTATAGCTGACACGGTAGGTACGGTAGAAGCGTTAAAACGTGTGTATTATTTACATAGTCCGGAAATGTCAAGAGTTATAGTAGAAAAGTTAACGCCTATACTTAAAAATAAATGGTATGATTACGTTTACGCCGCGAACAGAAAAGGCGAAGACATACCCGAGTAGAAACGACTGTGTACTTTTTTAAAGGGGGAGCAGATAAGTGCGGTGCTTACGCAAGGCTGGAGCACGTGAATGATCACGGTAGCGGGGGTCGACAGCGACATCGCACAGAGCGCACGTATAACATAAAGAAAGAAACGCCGACACAAAGCGAACTCTGCCCGGTATGCAAACAATACGGGCATAAGCTACCTGATTGTGCAAAGTATAAACAAATGGAAGTAGACTCTCGTTGGGAAATAGCAAAAATAGTAGCATGTGCTTTAGATGTTTACGCAGCAAACATAGGCGACATAACTATTCTACTATGCGAAAACGGTGTGCATCCCTGGTGCGCAGGGTTCGGGCTAGCTCCAGCGGCATCCTGAGGACTTTCGCGCAGAGGTTCGATTGTCAGTACCTGAACCACCCTTAGCGGACCGCATGCGATAATAGACAAATACGACCTACTAGACGACAGTAGTGCGGTCACACTTTCAGATTCATCGTTAACCGACGTCTTAGGAGCAGACGGCCCCACTAAGGCTATGTGGATACAGGGCATCGGTGCAGAGGTAAAATACGAGCGCCACCGAATGGGCAACCTAAACATACGAGGCAAGCACCAATATGACATACATAAAATAGAATCAGTGCGCATAGTAGATAGGTTGGAAATTACGACGCAATCTATAACGACCCAGGACGTAGAACGATGTGAACATCTGAACAATATTCAAAACACATTGATATACGAGCATGCACGGCCTAATGGTCTATGATATTAATTGGGCACGATAAATGGTATTTATTAGTAGCTCAAGACACACGCGTCGGTCAACGCGATCAACCTGTCGCATCGTACGCGAAGTTGGGATGAATATTACATGACTGCCAATACTCAATAAATAATATCACAGTACATATTCTGCGGACATGTAAAGACGACAAAACATGATGATTCAATAAAAGCACAAATGAAGAATTTTTTCAAGTTTTATTATTGTAATTGGGTATCGAACTTAGGATACCTAAGGACGACTCACAACAGAGAGCGCTTCAGTTACTAGACCAAAAAGTTGCAGGTTACCCGATAGGAACTTCAAAACAGGACTACTGTGGAAGCAGGAAGAAGTTAGGATTCCTAACAATTACCTAGGTAACCTACCACGCCTAGAAAACCTATAGAGATGCCTAGATCGAGATCCTAGCTTGAAAACTAAATATGTAGAACGCCTAGACAACTTGCTCACCTCGGGATACGCAGAAACGGTGGACAGTGCGCCAACCACAGACAAGACGTGGTACCAGCCTCACTTTCCAGAAGTCAACCCAGCCAAGCCGCACAGCCACCACGACTATTACATGATGCAGCAGCAAGAACTGCGGGGCTGTACCCCCCCTACTTCTTTCGGGACCAGCCCGACTTATAACCATCGCTACCCGGAATATTAATGCGCTTCAGACAGAATAAAATAGCCGTGTCAACCGATATAAAAGAAATGTTAATGAGAATCAAATAAGACAAGAAGATCGCGATGTGTTTTTATGGCAAGGTGACCGGCGGCAGGGTTCGCCGGAGGAATATCGCATGCCCTCAGTTATCTTCGGTTCGACGTCCTCATCGTGTACAGCGTTTTAAGTAAAAGACCGCAACGCTAGCGATGCCGCCGATAGGTGTGCCTGTGTATATAACAGCAGTGACAGCGATAAAACACAATCCCAAAATGGATGACTATCTCCAAAGCATTCCCAACGAAATAAAAGTCAAGGAAATTATCGAACAAATGGATTACATACACAAGCAAGCGAACTTTCACCTGTGTGTATGGGTATCGAACAATGCAAACATATTGAGTAGCAACATCGCGCCTACACACACTACAAAAACATTAGACGGCGATGACGAAAATACGACTGCTTTGTATTTAAAGTAAATAAAAACAAGACGCTCGATGAATTATTGCAACATACCTGCCTACCTACTAAACGTGAGGCGCTAAGTATCATCATGGCTATCTTTGACCCGTTAGGTTTGATATCACCTGTTACCATCCCGGCTAAACGAATACTACAAAACACTTGGCGATACAAAACCGAGTGGGACAAGCCCTTAACAGAGGAACTACAGACACAATCGAAGCAATGGATGGAGTCGCTTCGCAACATTGAACGACTACAAACACCACGCTGCTACGAATATGGAGAAGTCACCGCCCACGAACTACATACGTTCTTAGATGCGAGCGAGGAGGCCTACACAGCGGCGGTATGTTGGACAACGGAACGACCTGGTGGTACTATCCATGTGGCTCTAGCGGCAGTCAAAAGCAGGGTGGCACCATTCAAATCTACGTCGGTACCCAGGCTGGAGCTGCAGGCAGCCTTGTTAAGAGCGCGACACTACTACGCGATTAATAGCAAAACGTATTGAAGCGACTCAAGAATCTTATATTATAAATTATATTATCTATTATTATTATTATCTATTATTATTATTAATCTTATACTCATTCAATTAATTCTAAAGTATGGCATGATTTGGATAGTGCAACTCGTTTGGCTTCACACCATTACTTGTGTAAGAGGGGGTTTGGGTTCGTTGGATCTATCTCTACAAGGACCTTTCAAATGAAGGTGACAGAACGGATATTTAAACAAATTCTAAGGCTAAAATGTACAAAATAAAATTTAAGTACTTGAAAACCTTTTGAATTAAAAACAAACTTTTAATTAACTAAAAGATACTAAATAAAACTTACGTTAATTATTTATTATTGAAGTGTATTATTTATTTTTTATTTATTATTAATGAAATATACTTTAATATTTTCTTAAAAACTTGAGGCGTGAACGTATACGTAAGCCTCAAGCTTTCAAGAAAATATTAAAAATAATAAATAACCATTACCAATATGAAATAAAATTATATAAAAATTACCTACACTACTATCAAGTGCTAGCCAATCAGATGTGCATGTTTTAATCCAGTAAATAATATTATGAAGCATTAAAAGAAATCAGTTGTCTGCCCGTGCCCGGGTTGTCCTTTTCCATTTTATGGTATGTATCCCCTTCATTGGTTCGGTATTCCTGTTTTATTTATTTCCCGCCTTGTTCCCTGATCTAAGAAGAATTCCTTTTATTTGTCTTAAGTATAAGACCAGTCAAAAGGCCAAATTTTGGCTCCAACTACCGGCTAATGATATACCGACCAGTCCGTTGTCACCGGCAGCAACTGGGGCCGACGAGTGCGATATGCCACGTCGCCCGTGAGAAAGTCCATCTCGTGTACATCTTCGAATCCACGTGGCGCTATCACGTGCCGACCACCATCAGACGAGGCCTGGAGTGCTACGTCACCAGGAACCTTTTCTTTCGCTAAGCAATCTTTGAATTTCGACTATCTCCACCAGTACATAGGGTACTGAGTACAGTCAATACAACAAACAATATACATGCGAGTTTCATTATGTTAAGAACGTATTCACTTGTGTGCTGCCGATACATGAATAACGCGAAGAACGTGAGTCATCATTAACATAGTGTTATTATTGATGATGATGATGATGTTGCTTATTTCTGTTTAACTAGGGATTCCTAGAAGAGCGGTGGCCACCACATAATGTCCGCAATTTACCGGCGAATGACGTCACATCAACGTTACTTACGTAAGTAAGTTGGTGTGTTTTCCTTGAGAGAGTTTTTTGACACCGTAAAGTCAAACCCCGCTGCTGTCATTTTCATAACAATCGCCACTGCGGCCGTTATGTAATAATAATAAATAATAAAAATGTTTATTTGCACCTTAAAAATTAACAGAGAGAAACAAGTTTAATAAAATAGGCCGAAAGGTAGTTACATCATCTTACAAGTTAGAGTTGCAACTAATACCTAAGCTAAGATAACATAATATCTTATAAAATAGGTATCAGCGCCCACCCTTATTTGCATTCACATAATATTAATTATACATTAGAGCCAAAAAACTAAATATAGTTTTATACTTAATTTATGAAATTAAATTCCCGTTTTAATATTTAACAAGATAAGGAGCATTCTAAGTACAAAATAAACCAGGTAAGTTTTTTTTCGATAAATAATTTATGTGTTGTGTGTTACCGCTCTTCTAGGAAACGTAGCTGTAATTTCGCGAGCGCTTCTCGTTGTTCGAAAATGCAGCAACACCCTAATTACGTAACACACTATCCATCACAATCTGAATCATTTTGAAGCCTATCGCTAATCCATTGCTTCATATGTTCGAAAAAAAAATCTTCTGAACAAAGTAAATAACGCAATGAATGTCGTTGAACTGTCAAAATAAAACCCAATTTAGTGTGTTACGTAATTACCCCGCAGGTGCACAACATCACGTACACTCGAGCAAGCTATTTGATACACAGGCAAAAACGTTCAAGGGTGCCCTACACTGCCAATATTTATTTTTATCGAACATTATTTAAAAGTAATGAGGGCTATCGCGCTTGAGTTCGCCGCTAGAGGCGCTAGTGTAGAGTAAGGTCTCTAGATGTCAAAATATGTACTGAACGATCACTGTTTGCAGGATTTTTTATCACGGATTTTAAAGAATGATTCATAATAGCTGTAATGGTTGTGCCATTCTTGATTAATGATGGCTTAAGCTTTTAAGTAAAAAGTTAGGATCTAATTTGGTAGCACTTGAAGGAAGAATAAGATTTGTCTGCTTCATACTTGCCAATTTTAGTAACATTAACATCTAAATAATGATTTGAAGTTTTATAATGTAATAAAATAAATATACGATGAATATAAGGGTACTTAAACATATCCAAAACATCAAATAAAAGTACTGCAACAGCACCATACTCGACAGTGGCGCCAACTAGTGAGCACAAAAGCGATAGCCCCCATTGTAAGTTAGCTGCCTGTAACTTTTTTGACTGTATTATACATACATGTAATAATATACTACGTTCCTATAGAGTTATCATAAGGAAAGATAATGAAATTAATAAGATAATTAATCTTGTATTCTATTTATTATCTAAGGTCACTTTAGTATGTACCTGGCAATCATATTAGTTAAATAAAAAATTACAAAGACATTATTTATGAAAAATATATTTAAGAATAATAAATAGATATCAAAAAAAGAATACAACAAATGTATAGGTTACGCTGTTCGCCAGATAACTGCCGAGGCAAAGTTTATTTTGAAAACATCTACAATATTACGATTAAAGTTATGCGCCTCGGCAATCTTCGTGTGTCCGAGTTAGTGCACGCGACAACATATTGTACCAAGTCATACATTTCCAGTATTAGCTGACGTAGGTACTGCGTTCTGATTTTTTTTTACCGTTTCTACGTTAATCCCAAATCCATATGAGCGACTCCGTTGTTGTTGGAGGCCTGAAAAATAAAAACTTTGGTTGAGTTTTGTTATATATATTTTTTTAATTGGCACCTCAATAATTAAGCATACATTATTTTATATATCAAGGTAGGTAGGTTTCTGTTTTATTTCCAATAGTTAGAAACCATTTTATAATAAGTTATTTAATTTTTAAATAAGAAAAACGATTCCTCCTATTCTAATGACGCATCACACAAATATTTAATAAGCTGACTCAACTGTGTATGTGACTCCGTCTGTAAGAATATCGAAAGGCCTAAAACCAACATACTTCACCAATCATTATAAGGTATTAATCACTTTTTTAACTACAGTATTCAAATACGTAACCTACGAATATCAAGCAGACACAATGCGATAAGACCACCCATTGTGTTACCCTATGTAAAATTTCTACATTTATACAGGGCGACTTGTAATTTAACGTATTCCTGGAAGGAATACGTTAAATTAAATTTAACGAATTTCAAATACAATTTAATAAAAAAAAAATTACAATTTTAAATTCATATACTTATATATTCTTATATGTTAAATCATAACCTTGTATATGTACAAAATACAATAACAGGAAAAACCATGGAAAAATAAATAAAAGTAGGTACATATAACTATGAACTTACAAAGATCAAATTAAATGAACACATAGTCTACTCACAAACATTTTCCCGATTTTGTTTTGGGGCCGCCACCGGGACAAATTAATGTAGCAAAAAAACGATTACTGATAGATGGGGAGGCATCAGAAGTTTTACCAAGTCTACTGACATCTTTGAGTCCTGGACATAGAGTACTGAGTACAGTCAATACAACAAACAATATAAGGGAGAGTTTCATTATGTTAAGAACGTATTCACTTGTGCGCTACCGACACATGAATAACGCGTAGAACGTGAGTAATCACTAACGTGTAGTAGATGATAATGATGTTGTTTCTTTCTGTTAAGAGGCTGACAACAGCTAAAGCGCGGTCACTTTCGTACTGCATAGAAAAGAAAGAGAAGCGCGATGACACAAAGCTGGTAATTTCTTGCGAAATATGAAGCAATTATCTATTTACAAAAAAACTATTGATTGGACAAAAAAATTAAAACACTATTACGTTAATATGTTGCTTGTAGAATAATCTGACAAAAAATCTGAATGATTGCATGTATATTAATATGGTTTTTAATCGTCAAAAGAAATTTTTAGAGGTATTTTCATGACTTTTTTCCATCGTATCAAATTAGTTTTATTATGTTTTCAACACACTATCTAACTAGCATATATCCTGGAGAATATCATATATTTTTTTGATTTTGTTTATTGCAGTGGATCTTATACTTCTAGGTATTATAAAACTTACGTTTAGTTCCTGTAGTCCCCTTAAACTAGGGATTCCTAGAAGAGCGGTGGCCACCACATAGTGTCCGCAATTTACCGGCGTATGACGTCACATCAACGTCATTTACGTAAGTAAGTTGGTGTGTTTTCCTAGAGAGCGTTTTTTTGACACCGTAAAGTCAAAGCCCGCTGCCATTATTTTCATGGCAGCCGTCACTGCGGCGGCTACCGCTCTTCTTGGAAACTGAAGCTTTAGTAGGTTTATAGTTTTGTAAAAACACTTTTACACAATGATGTTTTATAGGACTAGATCAGCAGTGTACGGCGCCGACGTGTTACTACTCCGTATATGTCTGCAAGCATATCTGACTTCAGTTGCCAGCTTGACGTCAAGTGAGCAATTGCTTAGCAATAAAAAATATCAAAATGATAAAATGAGCGGTTAAAATTTGTATGCCACGGTCTGAAAAAATCAATGAAGCAAGTGGTGCAACATTTCACAAGTAAATTTGCTCAATTTTCTTCAGATTATCCAAAAAAACATTACGAAACGAAATAAATTTATCAAACATTGTTTTTGCCATCAGTGCTACCAGTAAAAACGATTTTGATTTTCCCAGATTGTTGGGAGTTTAGTGAATGACGAATGTGTGTTCCTGTAATTCTAATTTATAACATCATTCCATTTCAAACAAAAGTAATTTAACATGATCTTTACAGTTTTTAAATATAATATTTACGTTTACGCATTTGTTTCTTTTTTTCCTTTATGTACCTAATCCTTGTCAATTTCTATAAATCTATAATCTATTGATAGTTCCATAATACAACCTTTCATAATAATTGATTCAATAACTACCATAATTAATTCTGGGGAAATTATGTTGATCATTAGCAACCCTGGCCATTTTTCCGGTAACAATGTCTTGTCTCATTCCAACGTAATTAGTTTGACAGTAGAAGAAATGAGATAAACATAGATTATTTTGACAGATTGATATATTTATGTATCTGTTTCAAAGCTACGACTTTAAACTCGTAAGTGGTTACGTTTTTCTGAAATTGTTAGTAGGACGTTGCTCCTCTAGTATTATATAACCTCATTGCTTTTACACTTCAATCATATTTTGGAAAGTAGATGAGGTCGGTGTTTCCTATTCGACTATGAGAAGGAACACCAATACTAACTCAGATTATTTATACTGATTTTTAACTAACGACCAGCGCCTGCTTCGCACGGGTGCAATGTTTTCATGTGGCGACATGTCAGAACATCGAGATTTTTTTGCTATATCTAAGTAGAACTAAAATTTTAGTAAAAAACTTTTAAAAAACAAGCTTTTAATGAACTATTTTTAGTTCATTAAAAGCTTGTTTTACAACAAACTTTTTTTAAAACAAAGTTTTAATTAACTAAAAATTACTAAATAAAACTTATGTTAATATAGAACTTTAATATTTTCTTAAAACCTTAAGGCGAAAACGTACGTAAGCCTCAAGCTTTTAAGAAAATATTAAAGCTCTATAATAGGTCTTTACCTATGAAATTGCCGTTTTGTATGAAAAAATTTAAACGAATTTTTTTCATGAATTTTTTATTTGTATTAATCGAAGTAATCACCCATGCAATCAATGCATCTTTGCCATCGCAGTGGCAGTTTATTGATACCCTTCTTAAAGAAATCAGCTGGACGGGAGGCAACAAATTCTTCAAAGGCATTTTGTACTGCCTCTCGGGTATTAAATTTTTTTCCCGCCAAGAAGTTATCCAAATTCTGGAAAAAGTAGTAGTCTGTAGGCGCAAGGTCTGGTGAGTAGGGCGGATGACGGAGAGCTTCCAACCCCAGTTCTTGCAACTTGGAGACCGTCTGCTGTGCAGTATGAGGTCGCGCGTTGTCGTGCAGGAGCAGCGGAGACGAGCGATTGACCAATGCTGGTTGGAGATGCGCCAGCTTCTCCATCATTGTGTTCAGTTCTTCACAGTACACATCTGCAGTAATGCTCACCCCGTTTGGTAAGAAGCTGTGATGAATCACACCGGCGCTAGACCACCAAACAGTGACCATCACTTTTCTAGGGGTAAGTTTTCGTTTAGGGCATTGTTTAGGTGCTGAACCAGGATCCAACCAACTTGCTGAGCGCTTACGGTTATCAAACAGAATCCATTTTTCATCGCAGGTAACAATGCGGTTCAAAATTCCTTCATTTGTGTGTCTGTTGAGCAGTGCAAGGCACGTCTCGACGCGTACTTCGCGCTGGCGATCATTGAGTTCGTGGGGCACCCATTTGTCAAGCTTTTTTACCTTGCCAATTTGACGCAAATGGACCAATATTGTTTTGACGCTAACGTCGAAAGCTGCTGCTAATTCAGCCGTAGATTGTGTATCATCAGCTTCCACAATCGCCTTTAATTCGTCATTGTCGACCAAAGTCTTCGGACGACCGCGAGGTTCATTTTTCAGGTCGAAATTTCCAGAACGGAAGCGAGCAAACCAATAACAGGTGGTGCGTTGGTTTGTAGAGTTAGCTCCGTAAACGTCGTTGATGTTGCGTGCCGCTTGTGCCGCGTTGCTGCCACGACGGTACTCATATTCCATAATTACTCGAATTTTTAACGTATCCATGATGACGAAAAAGATTGAAATGCGATGAAAATGTAACACTAATCAATAAAGAAATGACTACTTTTAGAAAAAAAAATCCATGTTTTTAAAATAAAATTAATTTGAAATTAGAATTCATAGCCAAACAAAAATTATTTTGATTTGAAATGGCCAGTACTGCAGAACGGCAATTTCATAGGTAAAGACCTAATATTAACGTAAGTTTTATTTAGTACAAAACTGCCAAATAATACTTAAAAATATTAAAGTTCTATATTAACGTAAGTTTTATTTAGTACAAAACTGCCAATTAATACTTAAAAATATTAAAGTTCTATATTAACGTAAGTTTTATTTAGTACTTTTTAGTTAATTAAAAGTTTTCAAGTACTTACATTTTATTTTCTAATTTTTTGCATTAGAATTTGTTTAAATATCCGTTCTATCACCTTCACTTGAAAGGTCCTTGTAAAGATAAATCCAACGAACCCATAAACAAGTCCTTACCCAAACCTTACACAAGTCATGGTGTGAAACCAACCGAGTTGCACTATCCAAATCATGCCATACTTTAGAACGGGTATCATAATTGAATGAATATATACAATTTTCCGTCTGTGCTGTTGACCGCTGAGAAGTTCCCTCTTCTGGAATCAACCTTGGGTGCAGCAGCCAGATCATTGTGAACTTTAGAACGAGCTATCATAATTGAATGCGTATATAAAATTTTGTGTCTCCACTGTTGACCACCGATGAGTTTTCTCGTCTGGAGCCAATTTTGGGTGCAGCAGCCAGGTCATAATGAACTTTAGAACGGACTATCATAATATGCGTATAATAAATTTCGTGTCTGTACCGTTGACCGTTAAGGAGTTCCTTCGTCTGGGGCCAATCCTGGTCATGCATTGTCTTAAAAACAGAATCAACGTGTAAAATTTGAACTCCGTAAGACAAGAGCAAGTCAAAGACATACAAGAGCACGTCAAACTGACGAGCAACGCGAAACGCGGAATGAAGGTGAACGGAATCGATGGAATAGAAATCAACAGCATAGAAATGTTGCTTTTAACCCTTATCGAGCTGCATTTAATTATAACGTGGAAATTAATCACAGTTAACAGCAAATCGGTGCTATTGGATCAATTAACGTTGTGTGTCCATATTGTAAAGCATTTAAGTTTAAAAATGAAGCCCCAGGATTGTGTTGTGCGAGCGGTAAAGTCAAATTGACGCATTGGTACCGCCACCAGAGCCTCTGCATTCATTGGTTTCCGGAAATGGGACAGATTCTACACATTTTTGACTCATATACAGCAATACAATAATTGCTTTCAAATGACGTCATTTGGCGCGACAAAAGTTATTCAAGTAAATTTTGTGCCAACTTTCAAGGTAAGTATATTGAAAAACAAATATCTTGAAAGCCACATGGTGGTACAAAACATTCGCTATACAATATCCTATATTACATCTATTTATAGTCTGTTTACCTTTGCAGATTCAGGGACAAACATATCATTTAACAGGTTCCTTATTGCCAACGCCGGATAGTGAATATTTTTTTTTTGCAAATTTTATTTATTGGCGATTCAGCAAGACAAGTCGATCAGCGTTGTGCACACAATAAATTGGTGAAAATACCAATTGTGGAACAACTCCAATAGTTTTTCCATCAACACAACGAATTGGTTGCATTATTCACGACTACATTAGACCGCATGCCGTCTGATAACCACAACATTGTCACCAAAGCCGATAAGACGCCTGCAGGACAACAAGCAAGACGCTATAATGCGCCAACAATTGATGAAGTCGCTATTGTTGTCGTGGGTGAAAATTTAGAAAATCGAGATATTGTTTTACACCGACGTAACGATCAACTGCAGCGTGTATCAGAAACACATCGATCATATGATGCGTTACAATATCCTATCTTATTTTGGCAAGGTGAAGATGGGTATAACTTTGCAATGAAAATGATAAATCCAGTTATTAATAACATAAATTAACGTTGTGATAAAGATAGTGAACGTTGTTTATTTACCTATAACTGGATTAAAACCCGAAATTTTGTTTATAGGTTGCGAAACTAATAAAAATATTAGTTCAATGAATTATTATTCGTACAGACGTACGAGTATACGTATTTATTACCATTTATGATGGTTCAGGAAAAAGAGGACACTCACATCTTAAAATGTCGACGTCTCTGTCACCAATATGCTGTGGATATGTACGTGAAAGTTGAAACTGAACGTTTGACATTTATCAGGATGAACCAGGCAATAGTCCGTTCTGAGGAATACATTCATCTTCGGGATGCCATCAATGCTGACGGAAATGCACAGAATGTATGCAGAACAACTATTCTCCCAGCAACATACATCGGAAGTCCGCGACATATGCATGAATACGCTCAGGATGCTATGTCGTATGTCCGTCATTATGGCACACCAGATTTGTTTATAACATTTGCATGCAATCGACAATGGACAGAAATTGGAAAATAATTATTTTTTGGTCAATCGCCCATTGATCGCCACGACATTACCGCAACGGTGTTGAAAAGAAAATTAAAATCACTAATAGTTTTCATTGTTAAACATCACGTGTTTGGCGAGACGCGCTGTTGGATGTATTCAGTCGAATGGCAGAAACACAGATTACCACATGCACACATCCTCATTTGGTTGGTAGAGAGGATAAGACCGAATGGAATCGATGATGTGGTATCTTCGGAAATTCCAGATAATGATGAAGACCCATTATTACATGAGATTGTTACAAAAAATATGATTCATGTTCCCTGTGGAATATTAAATCCTATTTCTCCGTGTATGATTGACGGAAAATGTTCAAAACGCTTTCCAAGACAATTAATAACAGAAACTATTAGTGGAAATGATGGTAATCCACTTTATCGCCGGCGATTCACTGATGACAATGGAAGGTCAACAGTAGTCAATCAGCAGAACATTGAAGTTGATAATCATTGGGTTGTTCCGTTTTCGCCCTTACTCTCCAGGACATTTAAAGCACACATAAATGTAGAATTTTGCCATTCCGTAAAATCTATAAAATATATCGGAAGACAGTAAAATATTATACATGCAACCAGACTCTGGTTTTTGCCTGTTTCTTGGATATGTCAAAGGCTACATGGTCTCTTATGACAAGTTATGGTCTAAACTGTGTGACGCAAATGTGCCTAGTGCGTTGATCAGTTTTTTTTTAAATACTGGTACACACATCAAGTTAATTGTGCGAAATGGGCAAATGGAACTGTCGGATGAGTACGTGATGGAATTTGGAATTAGGCAGGGTGGATTAAGCTCCCCCTACCATGTTTAATCTTTATATATCTAATTCTACTGTACGTCTGTATGTCACTGAACTCCTGCTAAACGGCTAGACCGATTTTGATGAAATTTTTAATGTATGTTTGTGTGGGTCTCTGGATGGTTTAGATTCACAATTGGACCCGATAGGTGGCGCTGCGATCGAGTTCTAGCAAACAGGACAACGTCTGTCCGGTCAGCTAGTTTATATATAAATGAGCTGATTATCGAGCTCAACAGTTTGCATGGCTACATAGATGGGGTAGCATTTAATAACATTAGCTACGCTGATGATATGGCGTCTATAATAATAATAATAATAATACTTTATTTCAGACCATGGTGTCCATTTTGTTAGTAACAATGTTCTATTAGACTAGTGTTAGTAATACTTAAAACTACCCACAACAAAAATATAAAAGCAAATAAACTCAACAATCGTTACTGCGCCATTCCATGACAAATGGCGCAGCAATGACTGATGTAACCACAGTCCAGCCGACTAGCGATCATGCTAAGGATGCTGTTGGCACTGCCACGTACTCTACGCACCAGGGATGCGCACCTTTTACGCATCGTAGCGTAAAAGCAGTCTACGTGATGTTCAGCAAACATCCCTGATGCACTACAGAAACGCCGCAGCCCCATCAGCACCCTGAACGCATTATTAAATTGTACTCGGAGGGCACCGTAAGACTTTTGAGTATAGTCGGCCCACAGGCTGCACGTGTAGAATGATGTACAATAAGACCAAAAAAGTGTAATTTTGACTTCTGTCGAACAACGAGCAAACCTGCGAGCTATCATGTTCGCTCGCACTGCCAGCGCCCTCCGTTCCCTCTCTATGTCATCATTGTCCCTGAGGTCAGAGGTCAGTATATGTCCTAGGTACTTAAATTTATTATTATTATTTATTTTACTTAAATTTGGTCAAGAAGGAGGCCGCCGAGCGGGATCGGGAGAGGGCTGATCCTGCTCGGAGAAGAAGGCGTCGGGGAGGCAACCGCCTTGGCGCCTAATACGCCGAAACCCACTTACGAATCAATGTAGGTGGACCTTTGGGGTCGCAGGCGCACAGAGTGGGGACTTTGTCCGCCCACTGAGTGACCCCAGGGAAGACGGCGGCACAGTGGTCACGTGCTGCCGCGCATAGCGAGGCTCAGGGGAGGCCCCTTTACAGTCTCCCCAGGGATGTGCTTTTCAGGCGTTGCACAGGGGGGGTTCCGGAATTGGTCTTTTAAGAGGAACCGGGACCCCCTCTATGTGCTGATGGTGATCACCGGGGTTGTTTTAGTGAGGTAAAAATCCCACACTCCCCGACCTCCATCCCCAGAGGTCGGGTGCCTTTTGAAGGTTTCCCCCCGAAAACAAAAAAAAAAAAAAAAAAAAATGTACTTAAATTTGGACACCCTACGTAAAGCTGTACCATTAAGCGTAATGCTGGGAAACACGTTACCTATACTGTTTCCCCTGGCCTCAAAGACCATGACTTCACTTTTAAGTGGATTATATTTTAATCCGTGTTGCGCGGCATATGCTTCACAGATGGTAAGCAGTTTCTTAATGCCACAAACTGATGCACTCAGTAGCACCATGTCATCAGCATAGCTTATGTTGTTTACATTAATTCCGTCTATGTGACAACCTACCCGGGTGCTACTGAGTGCCACAATCAGATCGTTCATATACAGGTTAAATAGGGTTGGCGAGGACAACCCCCCCTGCCTCACCCCGCACTCCAACCTGTACGACTGCGACATCGTTCCCGACCATCGCACGCCATTGACCTGGTTTCCGTACCAGTACTTGCAGATGTTGACGAGTTCTATTGGTAGATTAGTGTTTTCTAACTTTTCCCATAAAATATCATAGGAAACCAGGTCAAAGGCTTTCGAAAAATCAAGAAAGCATGCGTGAACTGATGTTTGACGTTTTGTGTAGTATTTAACAGCATGCTTAACACACAAAACTGCACATTCAGTGGATAGTCCGCGCCGGAAGCCGAACTGATTATCATGAATTTCAATGTGTTTGGTCAGCTGTGAGTTCAACATGCTGTCAAATACCTTAGATACCACTGTGGCAAGAGAAATAGGCCTGTAGTTGTTCCTATCTGATAAATCAGCTGTCTTATTTTTAAAGATAGGTATAACAATGGTTTTAATCATTTCTTCAAGCAGATACGAGTGGCTTAGACAAAGGTTAAACAGCATAGCCAACAATCTCGGTAAGTGGGGTCCAGCATGCTGAAGATGTTCAATGCTCAACCCGTCATGGCCGGGTGATTTACCTCTAGTCATTGATTTGATTATTAGCTTCACTTCTCTAGTTGTGCATCCAAAACCTATCTTTTCACCGATCTTAACATTGATCATCGACTGCGAGGACCCCAATGGCGATTTGACAGTAAAGTGTTGTCGAAACAGATCTGCTATTCCACCGGCATCGCTTACGCCGTCGATACACACAGGAGTAACCGGTTTACTATTGAGTTTATTCGTAGCTTTCCAAAAAGATCGAAAATCGTTTTTTGAGTGATGAGAGGCCAAAATATCCATTTTTATCTGATCTTCATGGTTCTGACACCATCTCAGTTGGTTCTTAAAGATTTTCCTGGCCTCACACATCTCGTTATAAATTGCACCTGAATTTGGTTTGCCATACCAGCACCACAAGTAAAATTTTTGCTTAGCTTCCCTGTGTGCTTCGCCAACATGTACGTTCCACCCTGCAACAGGTTTCCTTTTCTTACGTATATGTTTACCATGTTTGCTACACAATGCGGCCTCTCTTAATATACTTACAATATTGTTATATAAACTGTCAATGGCTTGTCTATGCTGCAAAATATTACAAGTATATTCTGCACATTTTGTAAACTCCTCTGGAAAGTCAAGAAGTCTTAAGAGTCTATGACATTCAGTCATGTATAGATTAACTTGATCTACACTTCTTTCCCCCCATATAACATTATTTACAGTCGGTTTACATTCTAATATCTTAGGTAAGACTACGCCCAGATTACACTCCATTATGAACGGAAAGTAGTCCGACCTCAGTACGTCATACTTGACAAACACTCTGCGCACTGACGACACAGCTGCCTTAGAGACTATACAGTGATCAAGCCATCTTTGCGATCCGTGAGCCTCGCTCACAAAAGTGAAACAATCAAACGAATTAGAAACTCCCTTCAACATTTCTACATCAATACAAGTCCACTCCTGGTCCTTCCAAAATGACGATAGTTCATTATAAAATTGTTCAGTAAGGTGCGCATTGAAGTCACCTAGTATGTATACACAATCTCAATGTTGCAACTGTCTATGATAGCGCTTACCGACCCGAGGATGTCCGTAAAGTCGACCAGATTCGCCGCTGTGTCCACAAGCATGTAAACATTCACCACTAGTATAGACCGCTCAGGCAACACTACGCGTATCGCACATATTCGCGGATTATTTCACTGCACCACTATTACATTAGGAAACACTTTTTGCCGCCAGAGAATTCCGAGACCGCCGTGAGGACGTCCTCGTATCATGCCCTTCGACATGTCCACCGCCGAGGTCCCCGTCTATGGCAGGTCATAGAAAATTACAAAAGTTTGTTGTCACGAGGAGGATCATGGTTTGAGATGTAACATGGAAAAAGACAGTTGCTATCTTTAAGGCGGCCAATAAGGGCACAGAGAGCTACCCATCTGACTCATTAAATGGTGGTATCTTGAACCGTGTTCTTCAGTTTAAATATCTAGGGCATATTGTAGCGGAGGATTTGAAGGACCATCTAGATCCGGGGGTGGTCAAGACATATCTAACGATGTCTTAGTTATATAATTCCGTCTAGCGTTTTGAAAGATATGATATGGTAATAAAGAATAAATATTTTTTTTTCATAAAAATCCTAGTTACGAATATCTCAGTTAGGAGGGAGTATAGAACACCCACATTTCGCCAGTTCCAAGTCCCATTTAATACGGGGCGAGCCTATTGCCATCAACCGGGCATAAATTCAGACTCCGGGCTGATACTGAGAAATTCCAGAAGGTAAAACCCAAAGACACGTTGCCCGACCTGGGATTCAAACCCGCAGGGCTAGGAGCAGTATGCTTGCGACCTCTGGACAAACGAGGCAGTTTCTTCAAATCACAATTTACTAAAAAAATTGTTATTCAATATTTTTATTTCCTGGTCTCCAACATCATCGAATTCGGTCGATTTTGATGATTTATTTTATGATGCCATATAAATATTTATTGGGACGTGGTAAGGATCTACATAATACATATTTACATATTATTTATTATTAATATTATTAAATGCGAAAGTAAGTTTGTTTGTTACGCTTTCACGCTAAAATAGCTGAACGCATTTGGATGTAATTTGGCACATGGATAGACCATGACCTGGACTAGGGTATAGGGCGAGACTTATGCGGGTGAAACCGCGGGGTGCAACTAGTAATTAATAATTATTATCAAGTTTTGAGAAGAGGCCTTTGCCCTGCAGTAGAACAATAATAGGCTGGTATTATTATTATATTACTAGCACATTGCCCGCGACTTCGTCAGCGTCGATTACGTACTTTTCTCTAAAAAAATTAACAACCCCTCCACCTTTAAAAGGTAGTTTTCGAAAATTAATGTTTGCGATGTTTATCATTTATTGTGATAAATAAATATTCGGGCCATTTTTTATAGTTTACTTGCTGTGCATGCGTTGCAATGCCACAAAAAAAAAGTAATTTATACCTATATAGATTTTTTTGGGCCAGGAACCCTCGCGGGCATCCCCAGAACACCCTACCAAAGTTTCATCACAATATGATCAATGGTTTCAGGACGCATAGAGGACAAACATACAAACCTTGATTTTTATTTATATAGATAGATAGATCAAAGGATTATAGATTTTTCAAATAAACTGTGTTCTCCCTGTTCACATCGACAGGGCTTGTTTTTTAAAAAGAGTTTGGTACGTTTCCATTTTATGACATAAATATTATTTATACCCATTTTCGAGTTATTTAAAGCAAGCAGTAAATTCCACCTTTTCATTTTATTATATATTATCTATCCCGTTAGGAGTATAAGATTTTTGAAAACCCTGAAATCTTACTTTTTTATTTTATTTTTTAAGTATTAGTACCGAGTTTCGAGTTAATCCAACAGCGCGTTAAAAATCTTCCTTACTAACTTTGACAGCCCCTAAATACTCAGTGAGGAGTTGTTTTAAAAAACTAGAAGTGACAACCTTTATTATTTATTGAGGCAACTATTGCCATATTTCAAGTTTATTGCCCAAAGGAATAAGATTTTTGATATTTAAACTGTATGCCCTCTTTTGAAGTGGAAATTTGAAAAATACTTAGGGATGTTTCCATAACGTAACTAAAAGATTATTTTATACCAATTTTTGAGTTAATTAAGCCGTCCAGTAAAATCGTCCTCTTAAAAAATTTATTACGCCTTTTTCGCTCCTTTCGGGGTCGATTTTCGAAAAAAACCAATACTTATTATTGTTTATTTTCTTTCAAAAGTATTAATACTGAGTTTCGAGTTAATCTAATCGCGCTTTAAAAATAAACTCTTAATAAACCTTAATATACCCTAAACTCCCCTTTGAGGGTTAGTTTTGAAAAATGTATAATGAAAAACTTTGTAACTTACTTAGGCAAGTATTCGTGCCAAGTTTCATGCCAATTAACCAAATAACCTACCACACCAGCACCCTAATTACGTAACACGCAATCTATCACAATCTGAATTATTTTGAAGCCTATTGCTAATCCACTATTGCTAATCCATTGCTTCATATGTTCGAAAAATTTGTCTGCTCTACAACGTAAATAACGCAATGGATGTTGTTGAACTGTCAAAATGAAACCCATTGCTACTGTTAGTGTTTTACGTAATTACTCTGCTGGTATTACCAAGTTTAGAAGAAGGTGCGCCGGTTAATTTCAAAATGACAGCTGTCCTGCACATTACCAGCGATCATTATCTACGAAAGCACCTAGATAATTGTTTTTCTAACTCGTGGATTGGCAGAGGCGGCCCTTTTCCTTGGCCCGCACGATCCCCAGACCTGACACCCCTTTTTTTTTTTCTTTTTTTTTTTGGGTGGGAAATCATCAAATGACCTCTCCCGCTCTGGGCGGAGCGGAAGGGCGTGTCAGACTCTTACTGACTAAAACCCACCCGTGTTCCTTCAGTTGCCTGTGCGCCAGGGCCACGGTAACTCTTTCGAACAATCCGCGACCCCGGCAGGCATCGGTCCTATCGGACCCCGTCAATGGTGCTGACATCTCTTTGAGGCGCGCGTGGAACACGACGCGCCGTCGACCCGGGCTTGGTCCTTACCGGACAGCGAACTGCCCATTGCTCGCCGTCCGCAAGCTCGCGAGACCTGACACCCCTGGATTTGTACGTCTGGGTTCGTGCAAAGGCCACAAGAGAAATTTTAATTGAAAGAATTACCGCCGCGTTCGATACGAAGAAAGCAGAAATGCGACCATACAACAACCGTCGAAATAAGAAATAGGTATCGTGCCTGTATACGGAGTAGAGGGCACTTTAAATTAATTTTGTAACTGAAATTTATAACATAAACATTATCTTACCTCATCAGTCTTTTCTTTATCCTGATCCTGACAACTAGTATCTCCTATATTGACCACATAATGAATCATTTCGATAACATGTATCATACCGTTGAAAAGGGGTATAAACTAGAGAATTTTAATTAATTTAATTAAATAAAAAATTTAATTCATTCATAAATAAATTACAACAATTTTTATTACATAAATGCTATTATACTATAAATGAATACCTAAATGACAAATTTTAAATTAATGTGATTAACAAAATTTCGTATTTTTTTTTTCATATCTTATTATTATTTTTATTATTTTTGTTGTAGATATTGTTACATTTGTATACCTACTAATTAATAAGATTAAAGCCCTCTCCCAGTCTCCTACTTTGCTGTGCCCTTACAGGGTCCATATTTATGTACCTAGCTTTAAGCCCTTTGTAACATCTTTTTTACAATATGGAATGCAAAATAAATGAATATGAATATGAATATGAATATGAACTTTTTAAAAATTAAAAAATCAAAAATAGCTTTTAGTTATTTTTAAATGAATTTAGAAGCTACCATTTTTTATACATTCATACAGTTTTAAGACTTTGAGAGCGCATACGTTTTTTTTACAGAACAATTGTAGAACATAATGATTTATTAAGAATAAAAATACATTGCAGATTACAATAAAAGTTATTTCGCGCTATTACATACATAAACAAAAAAGTCATTAATAATAAAGAAAAAAACGAAAGCTACCATTTACTGGGTACGTCTTTCATTGACTTGCATGTGCCCTGGCTGCTGAGAGCATGTCATGCTCACTCAAATGTCTCGCTGGTAGTGGCGTGTGTGTTAGATCTTTAAATTCCCTTCGAAATGGTTGAGCTGAATGGTGCTGATCCATACGTCATGTTCGTGAAAGGGCGCCTCGGCGCCGCCGCCGTCGGTAGGGACTGATCATCTCTTAGCTGCCACGGCTTATTTGAATTTCTGAATTGTTTGTTTTTTATTTTATATTTTTTATTACGGACGCTTTTAACGTGCACGTCTTTCTACATCGTTCTCACATGTATAATTTCAACATGAATGATGTAACCAATTTTTGTAACAATATTTTGTTTGAAAAGAGTGTCAGTGGAGTTTCTAGCCCGTTCTACTCCATAGGTACCTACTACGCTTTAGAATGGAAAACTAGCTTCATATTTCTGACTGACCGACGCCTTGATCACAATTCAAAAGTGCCTGTAACTGGTTTATTTGAAATAAATGCTTTGAGTTTAAGTTTGAATGAAAATGATTTAATATTCTAAATTGAAGTAGCTTAGTGATAACATTCCCACAGTCGATCGATCGGGTTAAGCTACGGTTGCCGAGGCCGGTCCGTGGATGGGTGGGTGACCATCTGTACATGCAGCTCCAGAGAAATCTCACCCCCTAGAAATGTATAAAAAGCGACATCTTTAAAAAAAATATAAACTACGATGTTTACGTGCGCGCCATCTGTGATATTAATGAAGTTAGTCTTCTGTAGTTATTGACATCGATTCCACAAGTAAGCATGCAAGATACCCATTTATCAATAATTCTTTACGTTATTAATACAAAACTGTCACCAGAGAAACCTCACCCCCTAGAAATGTATAAAAGCGCGCCATCTCTGTAAAATCAATGAAACTGCTAAGATATTCTAACTAGAAAATAAAATACTGGCGGCGCTCATGCAAGCGACCGTAGCCGCTAGGTAATTAATATCCATCGCATCCTGCTTAGTGATATTTTTAAACTTCCAAACGTGTTCCACAAACATTATATTTTTTACAAGTTTCTAAAAAGCCACAACAGATTTTTAAAACTTTATAAAATCTTTATTTAGGTCAAAGTAAGAATCGAACCTGGACCCTATAACTCACGAGCCTAGTTATTATACCGCTGCGTCAATCAGTTACTTAGCTTAGACGTGTAATTAGTCGATATGTTTTGAGTCATCCATCACATCATTCATGTCGGCCGTGTCGTTATAAAAATAGCTGATAATGAAGAAGATTGAGGGTAAGCTTATAATTTTTGTTAAGACATGACGAAATGACGTCATACGTACATACCGAGACTTTGGAAAGCACGTTAAGACGTTGGGCCCGGCTGTCATTCGTGTATCTTTGACAGTCGTTACGGTTCGTCAGAAAACCGAAAGGATGACAACTAGGCCTATGAAAGGGTATCGTGTTACCCAGAAACAGGGGGTCTAACTTTCTAAGTCCGTCAACGAAGATACGAGCCCATCTGAAAGTAATTAATCCATCAAAACAAATGTCCATTCAGTTTTGGTCACAACTGTCAACTGTCAAATCGTGTTGTCATTCATTCATAGTTCGGGCCCCAAACTAATCTTATGTCGGTAGGTGATACGGAGTAGGAAACACCCGAAATTGCGGCCGAAACTACAGACTTCACGCTTAGAGAGAAGGCCCCCCCTAAGTTGTGAAGGTCAGTTAGGTAGTCTCTCCTTTTATAATACTGGTATTCAGGTGCATCCGTTTAAACTGGCAGATGTTGCAAGTAAAGGTTAATTCACACATTTTTGTCAGTAACAAAATACCCGATAGGTAATTAACCCTGAAAGTGAACTTTAAGTAAACATGACTATACAACTATGAACAATGTGAACTGTTTCGCCTCGTTATCTTACTTCGCATATTCACTTCTCACAACAAATCACCTTACTTTGAATTATTTCTGAGTTACGGAAGCTGTGTAGTTAATTATAGATAATTACACTATCCTAACTATATATATATATATATATATTACATATTTATATATATATTATATATTTATATATAATATTATAAATGCGAAAGTAAGTTTGTTTGTTACCTTTTCACGCCTAAACCACTGAACCGATCATCCTGAAATTTTGCATATACGTTGTCAGGGATACAGAAACGGACATAGGGTACCTTTCATCCAGCAAAAAAGTATTGTTCCCGAAGAAGAAAACAACAATAACGTCCTTATGATAATAGATAGCGCCACGTGTCTTTCGAATCATGATTGAATTATAACCCGAATTGATAGTCAAGTCTAAATTAACGCGAGCGAAGCCGCGGGCAAAAGCTAGTTTACTATATGGGAACAATAGATGTATAATGAGGAACGTTCAGCTGTAACCCCGGTCACTCACGTGTGCGCAAACATTCGTTCGAGGTTCGCGTACTGTGATGTGCGTCAAAAATCAACACAGCTTGGAAAACCGTAAATGTGGTAAAAACTGCATTATTAAATTGCGAATGTCGTCCTACACTTGCGGGTTCGCAAATTCGTGCGAATGTGAGTGACCGTGCGAATAAGAGGAAAAAAAATCGCCAACACAGTGAGCTTGCGTGGACAATGATCTTTCAACCTCTATGACGAGACCTGTTAATTTTATTGCTTTTCCTGTACCTACCGAATATTACGTTTATTTATACACTAAAACTTAAACAATACTTTTTGTCCTGTATACACGGCTACATATAAAACTATACATTTCCAGTACAAGCTGATCTCGCATTGTATGGGATTTCCGTACAATGAGAGGTCAGCTTATACTGGAAAAGTATAGCTTGATATGTCGCCTTGTGTACCTACGTCTTCTTCGACATTTCTCGAGACTCTGGGGCTTGACTTGACTCTGGGGACCATTGGAGGCGCACGAGGAGTCAAATCAGACTATCATCATTTGCCTTTTTTTTTTTTTTTGTTTTTCTGGGGGAAACCTTCAAAAGGCACCCGACCTCTGGGGATGGAGGTCGGGGAGTGTGGGATTTTTACCTCACTAAAACCAACCCGGTGATCACCATCAGCACATAGAGGGGGTCCCAGTTCCTCTTAAAAGACCAATTCCGGAACCCCCCCTGTGCAACGCCTGAAAAGCACATCCCTGGGATCATCATTTGCCTAGCCCTTTGCCAACTATTTTAGGGTCAGCTTCCAGTCTAACCGGATGCAGCTGAATACCACTATTTTATATGGAGCGACTGCCTATCTGACCTCGAAAAACTCAAACTCAAAGCATTTATTTCAATTAAACTATTTACAGACACTTTTGAATTGTCAAAGAGTCGGTCAGTTAGTCAGAAAGTTGAAGCTAGTTGCCCATTCCAAAACGTAGGTCTCTATGGAGTAGAACGGGCAAGAAACTCCAATTACGCACAACCCAGTTACTGGATAATACGATACCCTTGGTAAGACTGGTTATCAGACTTTCGGGCTTCTGACTACCCGTAACGACTGTCAAAGGTCTACGAATGACAGCCGGGTCCAATGGCTTAACGTGCTTTGCGAGGCACGGCGGGGTCTCCGTAAGTACACAGTGATGGTCACCCATCTACGGACCGACCGCGGCAAGCGTAGCTTAACCTGCTCGATCGACCCTTGCGGCTGTTATTACTTAGCCACGAGCCAAGCCGCAGGATATAATATTACCTGTTATTTAATATAACAAAAATAGCCGGTGTATTCTGTGAAAATCTCAACATGACAACTTATGATAAGCTGCCTTTCCACCCAATGCTTGGAAGAAAAGGATGATTTCTACCAAACGGCTCGCATCGCATCGCATAGCAACGGATTTTACAATTTTTAAACGATATTAAATCGGTTACAGTCACGAGCATAAGCATGTATAGGTACACTTGGCTAAATTCAAAAGCGATTTTCTCCTTAATTTTTTAATGAATTTTTATGTTGTTACGAACATAGTATTTTTTAACCCATAGGTTTATGTAATATGTCGTATTTCAACGTTGCATTCGTTATTTTACAAAAAATCGCAATTGAAAGTTGCCAAGTGTTGACGTATTAGTGCTCGTGACTGTACACAGTATTTAAAGTCTATACTAACGAGCCACGCACAGCAGCATGACGTCAGCATGCATCTTCCGCGACACGCCATTGTAGCTGAAAGTATGCTGCGACGCGCGATCGGCTCCGTTCGCTTGTCGTCGTATCCGATCACACATTAATCCGAATTAGAACCCGTCAACACGGTAGGAATTAAACTATTTGACTAGGCGCAGAAACGGATACATTCGCATGCGACGGTACGGAGCCGATCGTATGCTTCGACACCCTGCCGGACGCGATCGGCTGTCGCCGTAGCCGTTCGTATCCTTTCCGATCCGATGCGATGCGAGCCGTTTAGTGGAAATCATCCTTTACACTATTGACAGCTCACTTCAAGCTCACTTTACCTAAGTTTTCACGGTGAGATTTTTACAGAATAGGTCGGTTGGTCAGTGTTTAATCACAGCGGGCGTTACTCACGAGTAGGGTTGCCAACTTTTTTAATATCAAATAAGTATAGTATTTTCGAAGGCATTGTCTGTTAAAATAAAGCTGGCACAAAAAAAAATATACCGAGTATAGTAGGTATGTTTAAAAAAAAGAAGCATATCATTTGCTTCTTTGAGCCTTTATTTACAAGTTTTTTTTCAATGACTCTACTTTTATTCCACTCTAAATAATAAGGTTACAAAAAAACATTAATTCAGGCCCTATAGCGCTTATTCCGCCATTTTGTATTAAAATGAAAATATAGTAGTTTAGCCTAATTTTTTTATATATATTATTTGGGCCTCTAATATAGTAGGATTATGGACTATATTATATAGTTGGGTTAGCAACCCCACTCACGAGCGGCTTATATATATCGGTAAAAGCAAGAAAAGAAAGCAAGAAAAGAAAAGAAAGCAAGAAAAGAAAGCAAGAAAAGAAAGAAAGAAAAGAAAGCAAGAAAAGAAAGAAAGATAAGAAAGCAAGAAAAGAAAGAAATAAAAGAAAGCAAGAAAAGAAAGAAAGAAAAGAAAGCAAGAAAAGAAAGATAAGAAAGCAAGAAAAGAAAGAAAGAAAAGAAAGCAAGAAAAAAAGCAAGAAAAGAAAGAAAGAAAGCAAGAAGAGAAAGAAAGATAAGAAAGCAAGAAAAGAAAGCAAGAAAAGAAAGAAAGATAAGAAAGCTAGAATAGAAAGAAATAAAAAGCAATTTCTTGCTTTCTTTTCAGAAAGCAAGAAAAGAAAGCAAGAAAAGAAAGAAATAAAAAGCAAGAAAAGAAAGCAAGAAAAGAAAGAAAGAAAAGAAAGCAAGAAGAGAAAGAAAGATAAGAAAGCTAGAAACGAAAGCAAGAAAAGAAAGAAAGAAAAGAAAGAAATAAAAAGCAAGAAAAGAAAGCAAGAAAAGAAAGAAAGAAAAGAAAGAAAAAAAGAAAAGAAAGAAATAAAAAGCAAGAAAAGAAACCAAGAAAAGAAAGAAAGAAAAGAAAGCTAGAATAGAAAGAAATAAAAAGCAAGAAAAGAAAGCAAGAAAAGAAAGAAAGAAAAGAAAGCAAGAAAAGAAAGCAAGAAAAGAAAGAAAAGAAAGCAAGAAAAGAAAGATAAGAAAGCAAGAAAAGAAAGAAAGAAAAGAAAGCAAGAAAAGAAAGCAAGAAAAGAAAGAAAGAAAGCAAGAAGAGAAAGAAAGATAAGAAAGCAAGAAAAGAAAGCAAGAAAAGAAAGCAAGAAAAGAAAGAAATAAAAAGCAAGAAAAGAAAGCAAGAAAAGAAAGAAAGAAAAGAAAGCTAGAATAGAAAGAAATAAAAAGCAAGAAAAGAAAGCAAGAAAAGAAAGAAAGATAAGAAAGCTAGAATAGAAAGAAATAAAAAGCAAGAAAAGAAAGCAAGAAAAGAAAGAAAGATAAGAAAGCTAGAAAAGGAAGATAAGAAAGCAAGAAAAGAAAGCAAGAAAAGAAAGCAAGAAAAGAAAGCAAGAAAAGAAAGCAAGAAAAGAAAGAAAGAAAAGAAAGAAAACAAGAAAAGAAAGAAATAAAAGGCAAGAAAAGAAAGCAAGAAATGAAAGAAAGAAAGAAAAAGCAAGAAAGCAAGAAAAGAAAGAAAGAAAAGAAAGCAAGAAAAGAAAGATAAGAAAGCAAGAAAAGAAAGAAAGAAAAAGCAAGAAAGCAAGAAAAGAAAGCAAGAAAAGAAAGCAAGAAAAGAAAGAAAGAAAAGAAAGCAAGAAAAGAAAGAGAAGAAAGCAAGAAAAGAAAGAAAGAAAAGAAAGCAAGAAAAGAAAGCAAGAAAAGAAAGCAAGAAAAGAAAGAAAGAAAGCAAGAAGAGAAAGCAAGAAAAGAAAGAAAGAAAAAAAAGAAAGAAATAAAAAGCAAGAAAAGAAAGCAAGAAAGAAAAGAAAGCAAGAAAAGAAAGAAATAAAAGCAAGAAAAGAAAGCACTAGTCGGCAGTGCACAAGTCAAGTTATTATATTGGCACAAGTGAACACGTAACATGAAGCTCTTACTTAAATTATTTGTTGTGTTGACTGTACTCAGTACACTACGAGGGTCATTCAATAAATACTTAGCCTACAAAAAGTAAACGAAAATTTTGGAAAAGTGGCAATTTATTTTTCAACATAGTCTCCTTTTAGTTCGATAAACTTAGCCCAGCGATGCTCCAACTTTTTTAACCCGTCCGAAAAATAGTTTTTGTCAAACTCTGCAAAATAGGCCTCCGTGGCGGCGATGACCTCCTCATTCGATCCATATCTATTCCCGGCGAGTGATTTTTTCAGATTAGGAAACAGAAAGAAGTCACAAGGGGCCAAATCTGGAGAATACGGTGGATGGGGCAGCAATTCGTAGCGTAATTCGACCAATTTGGCCATGGCAACGGCAGACGTGTGAACCGGTGCGTTGTCGTGGTGAAACAGCACTTTTTTCTTCGCCAGATGGGGTCGTTTTTTCTTTAATTCGGCGTCGAATCGGCCTAATAAATCGGCATAGTAAAGCCCTGTAATTATTTTACCCTTCTCGAGGTAATCGATGTAGATCACACCTTGTGAATCCCAGAAAACGGTGGCCATAACTTTTCCGGCCGATTTTACAGTTTTCGCCTTCTTTGGAGCACGTTCCCCGGTCTGGATCCATTGTTTTGATTGCTCCTTGGTCTCTGGTGTGTACCAGTGGATCCAGGTTTCATCGACGGTCACAAAACGACGCAAAAACTCCGCTGGATTCATCTTAAACAGCGCCAAACACGTCTCCGATGTGGTCTCACGGTTGCGCTTGTTTTCTGGTGTGAGTAAACGCGGCACCCATCGCGCCGACAGCTTTCTCATGCCGAGTTCCTCGTGAAGAATATGATGCACTGTTCCTTCTGAAATGCCTACAGTCTCAGCTAGCTCCCGAACCTTCAATCGGCGATCTGCCAATACGAGATCATGGATTTTTTTAATGTTTTCCTCCGTAGCAGCTGTTTTCGGTGCACCTGGACGTGGTTCATCAAAAACCGACGTACGGCCACGTGCAAACTCGTTGAACCAATTCTTGACGGTGGCCATCGATGGAGAAGAGTCACCGTACACAGCATCCAAGCGCTCTTTGATTTCGATGCGCGTTTTCCCTTCCAAAAATAGGAATCGAATCACCGAACGATATTGCTCTTTTTCCATTTTTGTAAAACCGATCGACACGTTCGCTTCCATAAGTTGTCAAATTAAAACAAATGAAGGGATTGGAATGAAAATTTGAAAAAAGAATTAAAAAAGAATGTGCTACACTGTGGTAAAACTCTTTTGAAACTACAGCGCCCTCTGGCGATGAGGCTAGGTACTTATTGAATGCACCTCGTATGTACTGGCCAAGCCCCAAATATTTTTCATACATTTATTTGTCCGCATAATGGCGTCAAAACCCAGTCAGGAAACTGTATGTAAGTAATTCGTGTGTTAATTAAATTTTGATCAGTTTGAAGTAGTTTCACTGCGTTGAAACAAAGTAATTTTCTCTTTTTGTTTTAGTTAAGTAACCTATGCACTGCACTGCTGGGCAAAGATCTCTCCCATACTTACCCAGTTTTCCTGCTCTCAGTGTCCTTTAATCATTGAATATTATTTTTTAATGTGTGATGTTCGTTCGTTCGTTGTGTTCCGACTTTCACGCAGTCGCGAGCACGATAAAGTTCATTGCTTGTTAATAACAGCACCCTAATTACGTAACACACTATCTATCACAATCTGAATCATTTTGAAGCCTATTGGTAATCCATTACTTCATATGTTGGAAAAATTTGTCCGTTCAACAACGTAAATAATGCAATGAATGTTGTAGAACTGTCAAAGTGAATCCCATTCCTACGTAATTACCCCGCAGGTGTAAAAAGACGCTTAACGAAGCTGTGAGTCACTTATAGATGCCCCCCGTAATTGAGATAATTTTTGTACTAGACTATACCTGGGAACCTAACCTTTTCGGTACGCAGATATTGATAGTTCCAACTTTTTTGCACGAAAACACCTTTTAATGTTATAACTGGTTGACGTCATCACGTCAACGCCGGCTGTCGCTGAAAACCAGCGCTGGGGCTCTGTCTCGCATAGAGTCGTAGCATTACGCTGAGCGATTGTCGTTTTGCGTGGATGTGACGCATATTTTCCCCCAACTCGTATTTTTTTGCAATTGTGTGTTTTTCTCTGCGTCATGTTTACCGCAAATAAACGTATTTTCTTTCTTTCTTTCTTCTTATAACTTGACTTTAAATACCCCCCAAACTCCTCTAGCGTTGCATTCATACAAACGCCAAATGTTTTGCGTGCTTGTATTGTACTGCGCGCTGCATGCCGTAAAATACGATTTTTCACACCAAAAATAAAAGGGTTTCCCAGCAATAATTTTTACTTAATGTTACTTAGTTTGATACAAAATACAAAAATGCATATTTCTTTACCATAGTTGTTAACATTTTGTTGGTGAATGGCGCCTCCTTTTAAGCAGATAATGCCTGTGTTATAAGACGCCGCTCTTTCTTAGGTAGGATAAAAGGCGATTTTACAAAAGAATATAGTATGTGTGTTGGCTTGTGAAGTAGGAGGAGTGTGGGGGTTTAAGAGTGAGAGTGGTGTGATGTGATGTGATGTGATGTTGTTGAGGGTTATGGTGATGTTGGTGCACAGCATTCGTAGATAACGGCTATGTGATGGGTCTTTCTACACCCTGTATAACCTCTAGTGGTGGTTCGCGTAATAATACTCACTAACTAGGTAGGTATTATAAACATTGTGTGCTTTCATAATTTCCAACGTGATGACGTCCATAAAATTAATGAAAATACGTCCACGTTATAACGTTATCGTGGACGTGGACGGAAATTTAAGGCGCAGTAAGTGTCTAAACACACTATGCGGAAGATCCGCGATGGTAGTTCCGCGGCTGATTTTAAAACATTTAGAGACATTAGAAAACATGTTTTTAAATGTTTTTTTTTTAAAGTCGACCTAAGTGTACGCTATAACGCAACGTAATTTCGGCATAATGTGTCGTCAGTAATTCGAATAGCATTGCAAGCATAATCATGCCGAACTTCCGTGACAGATCTTCCGCATAGTGTGTTGACACTTAGAAGCAAATTTTTAAGTAATTGACAATAGCACATAGCGGCAACAAATAAGGTTCAAAACAGCGATGCGTTTGATGTTAGTTGAATCGAATTACCACCAAAATAAAAGTAGTTTTGCAGTTTTAATTAAATTAAAAAATAAATGCACGGCTCAGTGGAATAATTTTTAGGTATTTCTTTAGTTGATTGAATTCCCTTTATTATCATTACATAAAATGTGATAGTCCCCGCTCAAAATTGTAAGTATTATGCGACGAAAAATATTTTTGGAGCTCTGTTTTACGATTGTTTTATCATGATACTATTTTATTTTGATGAAATATTGTTATATAAGTATTTTCTTTAAACATTTGACAATACACTCAATTTTTTTCTGGCTTGTAATATGTATGTACCAATACGCCAAACTGTGCGACAAAAACTGAGCGTTTTCGATGTCCTACGTTTGGGCAGCGCCTTAAAAGCATCGTCATATATTTCCATACATTTTACTTCCCTGTTTTCGTGATACCGTGACATGAACGTGGACGTCCACGATAATATCGTCACGTTATAAATTATATAAGCGCACTTATAAATCAGATATTTTTTGAGCCTATTCTTGGAAACAACGATTAGTGGTACGCTAATGCACAGAAGAAGAGTCGCTTTTATCTAACCAGAGGTGTAATATAAGTAGATTGGCGTATCATGAAAGTATGCCTTTGCCATACATAACAAAAATACTTCCATTTTGTTTTCAGGCCTCCTCAAACGCCTCCGCCCAGCTATAATTTTGTAGATTATAATTGACTGCTCTTCAGAACGAGGTAAATGCATTCAATAAAACTAAAAGAAATAAACACATACATACATAAACTCACGCCTTCTTCCCATGGGGGTAGGCAGAAACTACAGAACGCTACCTGTTACGATCCTTACATACTCCTTTTGCCTCGTTTACGTACATCCAACGACATATCAAGCTATACAGTTCCAGTTTTAGCTGACCTCGCATTGTAAAGGTTTTTCGTACAATGAGAAGTCCGCTTATACTGGAAATTTATAGCTTGATATGTAGTCGAGCGCTCATACATCTGCGGGGTAATTACGTAACACACTTTTTTTTTCTTTTTTTTTTTTTGGTTGGGAAATCATCAAATGACTTCTCCCGCTCTGGGCGGAGCGGAAGGGCGTGTCAGACTATTACTGACTAAAACCCACCCGTGTTCCTTCAATTGCCTGTGCGCCAGGGCCACGGTAACACACTAAGGCCCGTATTACAAAACGTCACTCAATACTCAAGCATTACTTAAAACTAGTTTCAACCAATCAAATGGCTTGAATCTAGTTTTAAGTAATGCTTAAGTATTGAGTGACGTTCTGTAATACGGGCCTAACAGTAGCAATGGGTTTCATTTTGACAGTTCAGCAACATTCATTGCGTTGTTTACGTTGACGAGCAGACAAATTTTTCGAGTATATGAAGCAATGGATTAGCAATAGGTTTCAAAATGATTCAGATTGTGATAGATAGTGTGTTACGTAATTAGGGTGCAGGTCATACTAATAACAAACTAAGAAATAAATGTTTATTATAAAATACAAATTGGTAAAACACAGTATAAATCTTAGAATGTATGTAGGTATAATAAAGTCTGATGGCTGTACTAGGATAAACCTGTATCTTCTGTGTACGTGTGTGTGAGTTTCTGTGTACATTAAGGCTCCCACAAACAGGCGCGACGCGACAGAGCTACACAAAGGCGCCGCTCGTCGCGCGACAAGCGGTGCCTTTGTGTCGGGCGTCGCGTCGCGCCTGTGTGTACGAGCCTTCATACAAATTTTGATTTTAAAGAAAGATGCAACACTTTCATACGTATTTAAAATACCGCGATGTTTAATTAGTGCAGACCGAAATATTAGTATATTATATTAGTATATTATGTAGTTCCAGAGAAGCTCATATAGAATCTTAATCTTCTTACCGTGCTCGGGTCATTCTGACAGACGGCTCGGCGGGTCTACTCTCTGACCAAGAAATCCGTGGTCTGGCCGAAGTTACGCTAGGCGTTCCCTACTCGGTATCAACTTCGGGCATAAGATTACTCCGGGGCTCGAACTAAGAATGAATGACAACACGATTTGACAGTTCTCTTTACTCCCGATGTGTTTTTTCCCGTCCGAAAAAGTTAATTAATCGGGAGTAAGGTACATTTCGAAGTACCGGATTCTTTGTTAACGGACTTGGAGAGGAGTCCCCTTTTTTTTGGGTGGTAAATCATCAAATGACCTCTCCCGCTCTGGGCGGAGCGGAGTGTCAGACTCTTACTGACTAAAACCCACCCGTGTTCCTTCAGTTGCCTGTGCGCCAGGGCCACGGTAACTCTTTCAAACAATCCGCGACTCTGGCAGGCATCGGCCCTATCGGACCCCTTCAATGGTGCTGACGTCTCTTTGAGGCGCGCGTGGAACACGACGCGCCGTCGACCCGGGCCTGGTACTTACCGGACGGCGAGCTGCCCATTGCTCGCCGTCCGCAAGCCCCGCGTCCCGATTTGTCAAAGTCAAACGATTGACTATTGATTAATATTAAACTTACATTTATTAATGACATATCGATGTATTGTCGAGTGGTCATGGGTCGGTAGTACCTATGTCTATATTACATTGTCATAAATCTAGGATAACTCTGTTATCTTAGCCCCCTATGATAACTCTGTATTATTAGCGGGTCATTGGGCCTACTATCGTCGGGAGTCGATTGTCTTGCGAACGGCGAGCAATGGGTAACTCGCCGTCTGGTAAGGACCAGGCCCGGGTTGACGGTGCGTTATGTTCCACGCGCGCCTCAAAGAGATGTCAGCACTCAATGACGGGGCTAGGACCGATGCCTGCCAGGGTCGCAGTTTTGTCCGAAAGGGTTACCGTGGCCCTAGCGCACAGGCAACTAAAGGAATACAGGTGGGTTTTAGTCAGTAAAAGTCCGACACGACCTCCCGCTCCGCTCAGAGCGGGAGAAGTTATTTGATGACACCCACACAAAAAAAAAAAAGGTCGGCCTGTGTTATTGGACTTTTCCATCTGGAATTTCTCAGTAACAGCCTCAAATCTGGAATTTGTGCCCGATGGTAGCAAATAGGCTCGCCCCCTATTACATGGGACTTAAACATAACTAGCGAAAATGTGGGTGTACGATGGGTACACCTCTGACTAACCCTTCGGGGCAACAAGGCGTAATGTTATGTTATGTTATGTTATATATTAATTTTATTTCACATTGGATAATTATATGATCTTAGATACATGATGGTGACATACCCATCCCAATAACTTTTATGTCTATAAACTATAGTGAACATTAAATATTTTTATTTTTCAGTATCTGCATTTGTGGCGGCTCGGTGTTGTATAAAACTACTGAATTAAGTACCTACTCAGCGAGTACCTACTTGCAACCGAAACCAAAAAATAACAACACCTTTTTAGGTGTACCTAGACTACAAGGAAAAATGTAATTAATTACAAGAATTTCACCTAGGTACATTATAAAATGTATTTAACTGAGGAAAAATAATTGTAGCAAATCATGTTTATGCCCTCATTTTGATTTATCACCGGTGACGGCATTTAAGTTAGTTAACCAGAACAAACAGTACCTGAATATTTTTTTTTATAATTCAGCCAATGACTGCTTTGAACCATTGTATATATTTCACGTATTTTATAAACATTTTTGTAAATGACAACCGCAAGTACTTGGTATTTACCTACCACGAATCAAAGAAAATAATTATGTACATAAGTGTTCGCTACCCACAACGCCATCTATCGTAACCTTACGATAAACCGCGGCGCGACGATCGGTCGGGCGCGTGAATCACGAGCAACTTGCGGGAGAAAGGGCCGCGGGCTGAAGTTTCGCTTTCGTCCATCACTTGCTTCGCTAAGCAGACACTGTCTGCTGAATTCTCAAGTCATTTACACGCGCGCGAGTGAATTATCTGTGTAGTGTGGTTACCGTCTAAAAGTTACGTACTTGCTTAGATTATTACTATGTGAGGTGATTTTTAATATTTTTTACTACTTATTTTATTTGATTAATCATGTAACATAGAATAAATAAAAGTTGTCAAACATAATATTTATTGTTATTATTTCTCAGCTGATCTGATCTGTAATTTACCACATCAAATATACTCGCACAAACTGGTCAAAGGAACTTGTAATACGATTTGTCATATTTTATGACAGCAGCAGGGGCGTAGCTACCGCCGTATCAGCCGTATTAATGATACGGGGCCCCAAAGAATCATTTTGAACCCTATAGCTAACCCATTGCTTC
The DNA here is from genome assembly GCA_917490735.1 of Dryobotodes eremita. NCBI lineage: Eukaryota > Metazoa > Arthropoda > Insecta > Lepidoptera > Noctuidae > Dryobotodes > Dryobotodes eremita. The sequence goes on along the minus strand of OU823254.1, from coordinate 17,972,071 downwards.
GTATGTTCGAAAAATTTGTCAGCCCAACAACGTAAATAACGCAATGAATGTTGTTGATCTGTCAAAATGAAATCCATTCCTACTGTTTAGTGTGTTACGCAATTACCCCGCTGGTTACAATATGGTTGTTGTAGGATTTCCGCTGTCAGAGGTAAAATAAAATAGGACTCTTCCATTTACAACTCTTCCAGGCCTAGTCTACAGCCTAGCAAAAGATTTCTAGCAATATTGACACTGAACTTGACTTTAAAAATCTCTTACAAGTGTCAAAAATATAGGTTTCGAAGCAGTAGAAAATGTACAATTGCCAGCAGGTCAAGCTACACGAAACTGTCAAATTTCTCCAAACGATTTTAAACCTTAAAATGTTTACCTTAAAACTCCAGACGTTTACACACTAGAAGCATACACAACACTTCCATTTAATGTCTTTTTTGTTTTTTAATTATTTGTTTTGTTTTCCTTATTATCTTCTTTTTTTTTGTTTCACTTGGACTTGCCCTAATGGTTTATTGAATTATTATTATTTGTTGGTATACATTTTTGTATCTCGGCACTGATCTGCCGGTTTTTTAGGGTAACACGGGCCAAAGCCAAGTGCTACCCCTGAAAGTACTAACCTAAGTGATAATTGATGATAATATGCGGCGTGATGATATTATGTTTTGACTTTGTGTTGCAGCGGTGAATGATGTTTGTGCGGGTGCTATTTGTGCATCATTGTCGTTCTGCAGGAATTTCCGGACAATTCTGCAAGTGTTCAGGATAGCAGCTTTCTGTAGGGTTTGGTAGGTAGAGGGAGCTACGTCCAGGGTTTTTAAAGATTGATGCAGTTGTTTGGGAATGACACCCGTGGTTGAAAGTACTACAGGAATAATGGCAACGCTACCTAACCGCCACATTCGACTTATTTCTATTTTTAAGTCTGTATATTTTGACAGCTTTTCTGCTATAGTGTTTTGTAGGTTGTGTGTGTTTGGTACTGCTATGTCAATAATTTGCGCGGTTTTATTAATGTTATCTTGTAACGTTATGTCTGGTCTATTATAATGTGTTGTTCTGTCAGTGAGGATGGCTCGATCAAAGTATAGCTTGTGTGTTGTGTTTTCAAGAACCGTTTCTGGAGTATATTTGTAGTAAGGTACTGGAGGTGTAGTAATTAATTTATATTTAATGGCAAGTTTTTGATGAATTATGTTTGCTATTTGATCGTGCCTGTGTTTATAGTCAGTTTGAACTATTGCTTTGCAGGCTCCAGTAATGTGTTGAATAGTTTCAGAGGAGCTATGACATCGCCTACAAATATCTGTTAAAAGAGGGACTCGCAAGATGTGCTTTTGGTAGTTACGGGTTTCAATAATTTGGTCTTGAATTGCTGTCATGAACCCTTCGGTCTCAGGGAATAAGTCTCCGCGCCTGAGCCATTCGTTCGACGCTAACTTGTCGACGTTAGGTTGGCAAAGGTCTTGGCGATGTCTTACATGGAGTGACTTCTGAATCCATTCCGATATTTTTGTCTGTGTGTGTCTGTTTCTCGTTAATTTGAGTAGTTTTGTCAAACATGTTTAGCGGGGTTAGTTTTCGATCATTATAAACTATTGCTTTGTGTAGGGTAGAGGTTGTGCTTTTTGTATTAAAATATTTTCTAAGGGTACTGATTTGTTTATTGTGTAGGTTCGTTATATCTATTATTCCTCGTCCTCCTTCTTTCCTAGGTAGTGTTAGTCGCTTTACGCAAGATCGAGGGTGGTGTTTTCTATATTTGGTCAAACTGGTGTTAATGACGCGTTGTAGGTTTTTAAGTTCCGTTTTGTTCCAGCTTATTATGCCTCAAGAATATGTAAGGACGGGGATAGCATAGGTATTTATTGCTTTGATAGTATTTTTGGAGTGCAACTGAGTGTTTAAAATAGATTTTAGTCTGTGTTTAAATTGTTGTGTAAGTTTATTTTTTATTGCCTTATGTTTAATTTGCTTCGCTTGAATATATCCTAAGTATTTGTACGTTCCATGTTCATCTAAGGAATCTATGCTTTCACCTGACTGTGTGGTATATGAATGTTTGTATGTTTGACCTGCCCTGACTGAATTGATTTTACACTTATCATTTCCAAATTCCATTCCTAAATCTCTCGAAAATGTATCTGTGACATTTGCGAGTTCATTCAAGTCCTCTGATGAAGAAGTGTACAATTTTATGTCATCCATGTAGAGTTGGTGGTTAATTTTACAGTCGTGTCTGTCCGTCCATCTGTCATCTGTAACGTCATTATAATTGAGTTTATATCCTGGCATTAGAGAATTTAATTTGTTTGATAAAGGGTTTAAGGCAAGACCGAACCATAGTGGACTAAGCGAGTCACCTTGGAATATGCCTTGTTGGATCTTGATGGGTTCTGTCTCAAAAATTCCTGCAGATGTCGTAAGATGTAAACGTGTTGTCCATTGTGTAATTGTGTTATTTCAAAAGGCAATGATTTGAGGGTTTATCTTATATATATTTAAAATTTCAAGTAGCCAAGTGTGTGGGACAGAATCGTACGCTTTCTTGTAGTCTATGTACATAGTATATAGATCTTTATTCTTACGCTGGACCTGTTTGAGTATAACCGAGTCTATTGTAAGTTGTTCCTTGCATCCCTGACTAAATTTTCGACAGCCTTTTTGTTCTTCGGAGAATATTGAATTTGATTCAAGGTGTTTGTAAATGATTTGAGTGATGCATGATGTTATTATTTTATATATTGTTTGTAGGCATGATTATTATTATTGATCGATTATTATTATTATTATTTATTATTATTATTAATGTGTGTCCTATTTTCTATATGCACATCACTATGAAGGGATGCTGGCTTCTAAGATACAGGTACATAAACCTAGTTTAGAAGTCAGGGTTTTTCACTTTGGAGCACTAACTTAAACCGTTTTTGATCAAAATAATGCAAATGGATTTATGGAGAAATAAAGATTTATTATTATCTCCTTTATTTCATTATGTACTACATATAAATTATATTTTTAAATATTAAAATATAAAAACATTTAAAAATATAAAAAATAGTGGCCCACCGGTATCGGGAACAGGGTCCAAGCTACCGGCGGTCAGGGCTCCAGAGAGAGGAACCTCCTAACAATGCGGGCCGTGTCTAGAAGTACCGCCTTCTGAATCAAACCCTTGATCCAGCTGCCCAACGAGAGCCTCCTCAGGTGTTGGTCGAGGCTCTTGGCTATTAAGCCATTGACTGTCACGACTATCGGTACAATGATCACTGAGTCCACATCCCACATGTCGACAAGCTCGCGAGCCAAATCAAGATACTTGATTTGTTTATCTTTCTCGGCTTTCACGAGGTTCCCGTCATGTGGGACTGTTATGTCAACAATCATTGCACGCCGCTCTAATCGATCCACCACCACTATATCAGGCTTATTGGCAACAATAGTCCTGTCAGTGATGATGGATCGGTCCCAGTACAATGTGATATTTCCATTTTCGAGAACTGGGTCGGGCACATACCTGTAGTACGGCACTTCCGATTCTACAAGGGTGTATTTGAGAGCAAGTTGCTGATGGATAATCCTGGCTACAAGGTTGTGTCTATGCAAGTATTCTTCGTTAGCTAGACTAGAACATCCGGAGATAATGTGTCTGATTGATTCACCCGGACGGTGGCATGCCCGACAAATGTCAACCGTGCCGTCTTTCACAATAAATCTCCGGTAGTTGTTTGTCATCATAACTTCGTCCATAATTGCACAGACAAAACCTTCGGTTTCTCCAAAGAGATCTCCGAAACGCAGCCAGGCTACGGACGCTAGTTGATCTACATCAGGTCCATGTAGGGCCCGAAAAAAGCGTCCGTGAAGCTCCTTACTCTGCCATACTTCCAAGCGATCATTAGTGTCAAGTACTACTGGCTTGCGCCAGTTCTCTTTAGCCAAGGAGAGCGGGGTGAGGCCCTTGTCCACTTTGACCACATCTCGATGCATCTCCACATTAACCTCTAAGAAATATTCCCTGAGACTGCATATCTCGCGATTGTGGAGGGTCTTAGCATTTAAAAAGCCTCGACCTCCACATTTTCGCGGGATATACAGCCTCATTACCGATGAACGTGGGTGATGCATTCGATTTGCAGTCAGCAGTGTACGGACCTTCCTATCCAAGGCGTCGAGTTCGGTCTGAGTCCATTTGAGTATGCCAAAAGAGTACATCAAAACCGGCATGACCCAACCGTTAAAGGCGCGTACCTTGTTTCCGCCTGATAGAAGACTATTAAATACTTTTTTCAGGCGGCCAAAGAAGCGTTCCTTTAACGATTGCTTCATGTCAGTACCATTGATGCCCAATGCTTCCGACATACCCAAATACTTATAGGTTTCGGATGCAGAGAGGGTTCTAAAGTTTATGGAATCCGAGAGTTGGGTTCCGACGGATTCCACAATCTCCCCTCGCTTTACATGCATGACCGCACATTTGTCCACACTAAATTCCATTCTGATGGCACTACTGAAAATTTCAGTTACTTTCAGTAGCTCCATCTGTTGCAAATTGTTGGGGGCAAAGAGTTTTAGGTCATCCATGTAAAGGAGGTGAGATATAACCTGACCACCTCTCCTCAGCCGATAGCCTAGACCTGAATCTTCCAGCAGTGTGCTAAGAGGATTCAAGGCTAAGCAAAACCAAAGCGGACTCAAACTATCACCCTGAAATATGCCTCGCTCGATCCTTATCGGTTCGCTATTCCTCTGGACATTTCGACATCCTGGATAGTGAAGGACCGTTCTCCATTGCCCCATACATGACATCAGGAAGGTGCGCAGAGTTGCATCTACTTTATACAACTCGAGCACCCTCATAAGCCATGTATGTGGCACCGAATCATAGGCCTTCTTGTAATCTATCCAACATGTCGACAGATCTTTTCGGGAATGACGAACTTGTTGGCTAATGGCCATATCAATGAGGAGTAGCTCCTTAGTACCACGGGAGCCGTTCCTACATCCATTTTGAGAAGGAGACATGATAGAGTTGGTGTCTATATGTTTGTTAATTTTAGCTCTCAAAATGGATGTAAGAACTTTATAGACCGTCGGTAAACACGTGATCGGTCTATAATCTTTGGGTTCCGCAGTGCTACCTGATTTAAGGAGCAGGTGGGTAACTCCTGTTGTTAGGAACTGGGGTAGCGAACCAGACTCCAAAGCAGTCTGGTACTGAGCCGCCAAGCGAGCGTGTGACCCAACGAACCATTTGATCCAAAAGTTTTGCAGTCCGTCCGGCCCTGGAGACTTCCAGTTAGGCAGCGGACGGACTGCACGAGTTACATCTTGGGGGCAGATGGTAATAGCCCCCATTTCTGGTATTGGATCGCAGGCTCGCTCAACTCTCCGAGCCCAATCGCCTTCGGTGTGACTGACAGGCACCGACCAGATATTCCGCCAGAAAGAACACATGGCATCATCATCTGGTAGGCACGTGTCAGCCACATCTTGGTCCGGTCGCTCCCAACCCCTATAAACCCACCTTTGATCGCGTTGGAAGGTGCGATTCTGAGTGTATCGCTCCACTCGCCGCTTATACCTACGAATACGGTTCGCCCATGCATACACTTTCTGCTTCAGGAAGTCGATGCGCTCTGTGACACAGGACATATAGTCCTGAGGGCTGATATCAGTCCCTGCGAACGCACGTCTCACAAAGCGCATCACTCTAGGGCGAGTATTGCCCTCCCTGAAGCAGATTAGTTTGCCGATGAGCGTTCTAGCCCCACCAATACGGCGTTCAATTCTGAACTGCCAAGCTGGTACGGCTGGTTTCGGTCGTGTAGCTCTAGAATCAATAGCAAATTTGACGTGAGCTACACGACACGCCGCTACAGCCGCGCAGTACAGAATCGAATGAGTATCGGCGAGGTCTACGCAGTCATCAAAATAATTTGACAACTGCGCATCCAGGACTGCCACCAGCGCCCTATTTTTGTTATGCATGGGCAAACGAGGTAAGCGTGGTCTAAGTTCGGGCGATATGAACCGATATTGTCGAATCGCATCCTCCAAAGCACTCCTCAATTCCTCATTGCACTGGGTACTTACGTTTGTAGTCCTGTCATCACTCTCCTCGTCTTCTTGACTTATTTTAGACTATGGTAGAACTACAACGGTCTGAGACGGGGGGGCGATGACATGACTACTCTGCATTTCATTTCGCAGGCGATCAAGTACAGTGTCATCTAACATATGATTACGTTGGATGACCCGCACCTGATCCGATAGTCGTTGTGCCGAAACGTTGACAGCTGGCTCAAGCACCTGAAAAAGAGAGAGCATCCGGACACGGTACGCGGTCAGATTTTTCCCCCCCTCTGTAGCCCCATAGTATGAGCGCATGACGTTTTCATTGATGGATCGTGTCCATCTCATGCGCTGCACACTTCCGCCGGGAGCTGGGACCCTATCAGAGGCCAGTGGGCCTCGAGGTCCTAAGCCGTCCGGCGGCCGGTGTCCTCCACGTCGACGAACAGGTGGTGGCGTCGTGGGCGGGGAGAAATACTCGTCGCTCGAGCTCGACGCAACTACCGCAGCCGGTGTCGTCATAGCGCTCACAGTGAGGCTGGGTACCGGCGGCGGCGAGGCGGAGCTGAGCGAAGAGTCCGGAGGTGGTGGGCGTGCTCGTAGTGCGGCCGATCTTGTCAACATTGTATCTTTTTCATTTTTTCATTGTTTCCTTTTGAAGGTGACAACTGTCATGTCACCTCCGAATCTGTAGTTTTTGGTCTATATTATTTATATTATCTATATTTTTTTATTATTATTATTATTATTAAAGACTCATCGATCATCAACATCACGCCTGCATTTCTCGAAAGGATAGGCAGAAATGAATAGTAGGTACGCTCTCATTCATCCCTTATTAGACCATGAGCCTATTGGTAGTATATCTATGCACAAATCCTGACTTACGATTGCTTCTGAGAAATTTGCTCCTAGAAAAATGAAACAAATAACACATTCCTTTACCAGTGGATCGTGGACGTCAGCCTCGTCTTATTAAGGAACGGACCCATACTTCGTGAGTGGGATGAAAATTGCCGAATGTTTCCGAAACTTACTAGGAAAGTTTCCAATATTGCCGGCAATATTGGTCAATATTGCCAAAATTGCCAGATTACATAGGTTTTATTCAAATGCCATTTTTAATGTTTATGCGCTCATGAGGTTTTATGTAATGGTGTAATTATACGTATTACTAGTAAGCCTGTATGGTATATTGTTAATTATACTTAATTTATAATTATCAATGCGAATATGTGAAGATAAAGTTAAACTAGGACACTGGTAACTTCATGATAGCTGAACCCATAGTTTTTTGAGAATTTCACTCATAAATTTTATAAGCAAATACAGAGGGTATTGATACCGAATGAAATAAATATAAATCATATAACTGTGTAGTGTTCTTTTGTAATTTTTTTGGACTTTTCTTTAAGTAACTTCATCTGTTTGGATTAACATCGATTTTCATCTATTTCTTGAAGTCTGATGGTATTGAAATTATAAATACTTATGTAAGTCTGGTGAGAACGCAATATTATGATAATACTGTGCCAGCCTGATGATGGAGTTAGAAGGTGGTCATAGGATCTACGCTCTGAGATACGTAAACATACCGAGATTGGGGTCGTTAGATTGGTCTAGGAGAGTACATAAGTTTTTGATGTATGGTGTCTGCTTTCTACCAAATTTAACTTTAAGTATGTTATTATTTTAAAATGAAACAATACACAGACATTTAATAAAAACTTAAAATTTATTAATTTTGACTCATGGTCGCCACTGTTTTGCTGCCGCGTACTTTTCATGACAAGATATTGTAGTATCTTATGCATGGCTTCATGTCCTCTCTTCTCGCTCAACTTGCTTAAAGCCTTCGCTATGCCAAAAAAAAAGTGATAACACTCGTGCACATATTCTACATTATCTGCCTTCGCTTCTGGTGTCTCTTTGAAAGATAAATTAGGGGTAGAAGCATCGGGATCGATTATAGGCGAGAAAGATATTGCGGCTGATGTTTTTAGTAATTCTTTATGTTTGATTGGCGTCTAAAGATTCGTCACTAGAGCTTTCTTCACTCTCTGGTATAGTTATATTTTCTACAACCAAATACAAATACATTCGTTTTTATCATTTTGAATCAGAATTTAGGCGCGAGCCGCATCACTGGCACACACGGCTCCCCATTAAGCTATACATTTCCGGTATAAGCTGACCTCTCGTTGTACGGAAATCCTATACAATGCGAGATCAGCTTATACTAGAAATGTATAACTGGATGTGTAGCCGCGCGTACCTAGATACCTACGAAATAACAAATATGAATATGGATGAATCGGAAGATGAAAATACAGAAAACTATAATAGTAATAATATGCATATATAATAAATAAGTGAACAATTTTTAATCAAAATCTCCTCCAACTAAAAATTAAAGAAATATGCATAAGTACCCAGATACTTGGCTTTTCTTCACATTACCCCTTGTACCCTTATTTTGATTAAGGATAAATTAAATGTTGAATACTACGTTGGTACGTTACCCCACACCAGTCGCTTAGCGACTTGACAAATCGTGCCGTCAAAAGGATTTTCAAAATCAGTCAGGTTTTGAGAAAATCGCGGAAATACAAACATACATACATACGGGTCGAATAAAGAACCTCCTTTTTTGAAATCAGTTAAAAACGTCAACTTGTTGTTGTTGATCAAATCGTCTTTCAAGGTTTGACCCTTTTATACATACAGATATGTATACATACACGTGTATATACTTTCTTACATACAAGTATGGTTTCATGTAAGAAAGTAGAAAAAAAAAGAAGATGATTTCTCTAAAATAGTTGGTTTCATCACCAATGAAGTATCGTGGATAGCCTGTTTCTTTTCTTTAGTTTATCAGTAAGAAAATAAATGCAAAAACTAAAATTTTCGGTTGGATAATGTAGGTAAGTATAAAAACTAGCACCCTGCAAACCGCAATTTTATCCTACTATGCAATTATATAAAGTAAAATACGTTTTCTATTTACACGTTTCTTGCCAATGTTGCCGGCAAGTTTGGAAACATTCGCGGAAGTTTTGGCAACTTTCGCAATATTGCCGGCAATTTTCATGCCTATCGTGACCCATTTTTAATTTTTTTTTAACACCCTCCGCCCTCGGTGACCACCCATAGTATATGCCAAGACCCCCCTCTCCCTTTAGTTTTCACGTAGTAATTCATAAATTTGGTTTTAATAATTTCTTGTGAACAGAAAGATAAAAAAAGAATTGGCTCATATTTGTTTTTAATAACACAGTGGTTGCCACGTGACGCCAAGAGTTTTCACATTTACGAAGAAATTGAGGAAACGAGCGCTTTTCTTAGTCCCAATCTGACAAAGTTCCTCGATTTTTAACAGTGTAAGACGCTCCAACTCCTTTGGATTCTTTTTGTACTCATTCGTTAAAGGCACCCAAAATTCATGTATTTTTTTGTATTTCCTGCATTGACACGGAATTCTTGTGACATTTATTAAACGCATTGTACAGCCGATCGTACAAAGACATTATTGTACCACCACGAACTCTCGTCTACTTGCTTAACAACTACACTGTACTGCAAACTGTCAGTTTTAAATCAGTTGACGTCCGTGTTGCCTATGTGCGTCAGTGTTGCCACCTGTGAGTTTACAAAGTGCTAAACGCTGCGCGCCACATTTGAATATAGCTCGAAAAAATGCGCGACATGAGGAGACACCCTGGGCGTCGGGAGTCGATAGCCGACTCCCGGCCACCGTAGGCGCGGGCTTGCGGACGACGAGCAATGGGCAGCTCGCCGTCCGGTAAGGACCAGGCCCGGGTCGACGGCGCGTCGTGTTCCACGCGCGCCTCAAAGAGATGTCAGCACCATTGACGGGGTCCGATAGGACCGATGCCTGCCGGGGCTGCGGATTGTTCGAAAAAGATACCGTGGCCCTGGCGCACAGGCAACTGAAGGAACACGGGTGGGTTTTAGTCAGTAAGAGTCTGACACGCCCTTCCGCTCCGCCCAGAGCGGGAGAGGTCATTTGATGATTTCCCACCCAAAAAAAAAAAAAATTAAAAAAAAAAAAAAAACCCTGACGGCCTAGCCCCCTTTTTACTAAGATAATAGAAAACTAGTACAAGCGTACCGTAGACTCAGCCTGTAGCAAAACTCAATGCGATCGTACTTGGTGCACACCGAAGTTGTATTTCGTCACTTTACATTTCCTTAATCTTCCCCATTGAGAGAATGCAGTGCGGTTTTCACCACAAAAGCATCCATACTAACGTGTCTCGATAAATAGTGTCGATTTAGTAAATGGCATACCACAGCCGGTTGTAGATTTTTATCGAGATACGGTCTCTAGCGTTCTTAGAACGACTAACAATCCAGGTTGTGATTCTGGGTGAAGCATACCCCCCTCCCTGGATAAGTGCATGTACCAAGCCTCACGCAAAGTGTTCTGTGACCAGACCTTTTTGGAAGCAGTAATCATCACTAACATTTGATTAATTCATAAAGTAATTAGAGATCGGGTTTATAGCCTAGTTTGGTTTAGATGAACTGCATTTACGGTTCTGCCTTCCATATGTGGTGCGTCGGTTAAGGGTCAACAATTGTCAAGAGTCAGGAGCGTTGGTGCTCATTGTTAAGTTTAGCGGTAGGCTTTCTCCGTTTCCCTATAACCAAACGCAAGTGACAAAATCTGTCAAGATACGGATTAGGAGGTGGTCACTTAATACAAGAGAAAACAGCATTAATTATAAACTACGATACTAAATATTAAAGTTGACACTTACCAAATATCTCCTTGGAGGGAATTATACTTACGGAATACTGCACGTATTACCAGTTTCACCTTGGGCACAACTCACTGAACTCAATTGTCTAGCGTACACTACGTCTTTCGCTACCTAACGTGGTCTTTAACCCACTATCAACTTAATAAATAATGCTCGGTCCCTTACTTTCGTAATGGACTGGCATTCCTTAAGTCTCCTAACTTAACTACCCTGGACTCTAGTGTCTGTCGCCTCTCGCGATCCTGATTCAAACTCCTAGACTATTGTGTCTATCGCTTCTCGCAATCCTAGCCCAACTACCATGCCATTCGTTTCTTTCCATCTTCTCACATCCCCACGCGTCCCTCCTGTTTTTTTGTAACATAAACCCAAATTCTCGCAAGTTCGCAGAATACGTTTCTGTAGAATTCCTCCATTGTTCCAAGGGTTCGTTTGGGTATCAACTTAAGGCGGCCAGATGTAGATATTCGCCTTCTTTCTTTAGAAATAGTTGAATTGTTGCATCTTAACTGACGTCAAATATTGCCCTTCGACTAATGGCTGGCATAAGTGCCACCCATTATACAATTTCAAGGAAATAAGTGTTTTGTTATTAATTAGGGTAACATGTCAAATTGACAGATCATAAAATAGAGATTTAATGTGTCTCTAAGAGTCCCGAAATCGTGGGAAAGTCTTAAAACAAATATAATATTTTGTTATTAATTAGGAATAGGTGGCAGACAGTCACATGTGCAAATCCAAGCTTGCATACCAAATTACAAAATTAGTACCAAATTTGTGATTACAAACTTACATTTGCAGTTAGAGAATTGACCGTGACGTATATCGATGTCATAAAATGACAAATCGATGTTATAAAAACATTAAAAATATAAAAAAGTAGCCGACCGGCATCGTTATTTTTTATTATTATAATATTATTATTACTCTGCCTTATAAGATTATTTGTTCTTGTACATTTCAACATTTCATTGAGTTCAAATACATTTCTTTATTTTTGCACCATTCATCATCATCATCAGCCTATATTCGTCCACTGCTGGACGTAGGCCTCTCCTAGTGAACGCCACTGAGCCCGATCCTCGGCTCTCCTCATCCAGTCTCTGCCAGCCGCCTTTGTCACTCCGCCTAGCCGGCGGGCATCCCACACTACGTTTGCCTAAACGCGGTCTCAACTCTAGAACTCGTTTTCCCCAACGATTGTCGGTTTTGCGAGAGATGTGACCAGCTCATTGCCACTTCAGCTTAGTTTTTGGGCTATTTCAGTTACCTTGGTTCTCTGGCGGATAACCTCGTTTCGGATTTTATCCTTCAGAGAGACTGTAAGCATAGATCTCTCCATAGCTCGCTGAGCGACTTTAAACTTATGGATCAGTCTCACCGTGAGTGTCCACGTTTCAGCTCCGTAAGTCGTAGGACGCACGCGTTGAAGACTTTCATCTTTAGGCACTGCGGTATGGACGACGACAAGACCTGACGAAGTTTACCAAATGCTGCCCATCCCAGCTAAATCCTTCTATTGGCTTCCCTCTCAAAATTGTTCCTACCCAACTGCATATTCTGCCCGAGGTAAACATATTCCTGAACAAATTCAAGGAGATCACCGTCACAATCGGTCGCGGGGTAATAAGGTCGATAAACATAACCTTGGTTTTGTCTGTGTTCATCCCAAGACCGATACGTCCAGAGGCGACAGCTAGGTCAGTCAGCACTCGATCATGATCCAGGAGTGACTCCGCCATAAGGACAATATCATGGCCGAATTGTAGGTGTAAGATGTACTCGCCATTCATGTTTATGCCCGTTCCTTTCCAGTCCAGCGGCTTAAACATATCTTCCAGGGTGCCAGTAAACAGTTTCGGGGATTTGACATCCCCTGTCTCACTCCTCTGCACAGCTGGATATGTTTTTCATTTTTGTACCATTGAAGGAGACTATCAAGATCCATCTATAAGAGCGAGGAGTCTCGGACAGACTTAATTATTCTGAGAAACTTTAAGTCATCCGCATACATAAAAAAAAATCTGAGTGCCGAAAACAGCTAGGAATGTCATTTATTAAATTGGCCCCAGATGTAAGCCATGTAGAACTCCAGACGAGATATTTTATACGTAATATTAATAAAGATCACCGATCAAATCACCCGTTCAAGTAAGCTGTAAGTTGAGAGTCATAAGCACGCAACTTATAAGAAAGTATTTTGTGGGAACCTTTATCAAAGGCCTTGCTTAAGTTAGTATTTATGACGTCAGCCCGATGACCAGCCTCAACAGCTCCAATTAAAAGTTCTGCAAATTGAACCAGATTAGTACTTGTTGTTCATGATCCAACAAATCTGTGCTGGTGATCGCTAATGAATAGCTTTAGATGGTTTTGGTCATGCGGGCAGAGAAGTAACTCAAATACGTTGGCAAACGTTGAATGAATTGAGATGGGCCTATAGTTTTTATGTTGTCATTGTTATCGGATTTATGTATAGTCACCGTCTTTGCTATTTTCCATTTTAAAGGGAATATGCCAGAAGTTAAGGATTTTCTGTATATGAGCATAAGTGGACACAACAACTTCGCCGCGCAAGCTGTAATAAATATTACCTTTGTTCATTTCTAAGCTTTTGAATTTTTTGAGTATGATCTCATAGCTAATATTTAGAACATCCCTCGACAGCCTTCCGTACCCAACATCATACCCTCTATGACAGTCACACCCCAGCTAAGTTTAAAGTGCTCATCAAGATGAATGAAATAAGCCCAAACATGATGTAACTGCTGTAATCTGTCGTGGAGCTCTCTCGACTGTCTGCTGCCTCCATCAGATTATCTCCTGGTCTGAGGCATCATTAGAACTTCATATATGTGGCAAGTTTCAACAGAATCGGTTCACAAGTGAACATTCTGCAGGTGAAAAATCATTTAACCCCTATTTTTCTACCCTCAGGGGTGGATTTCGTTTTTAAATTTTTTGAGGTACATATACACTTTCCATTAAAAAAGAATCATCAAAATCTGACTACTCTGTAAAAAGCTATGTGTGGCCATACATAATATATACAGGATGTCCAAGAACCTGGCGTCCAACTGGATTCCCACGATGCCCCAAGTTCTAACAGTACTCAGAAAAATATTTTAAAAAATCCACCCCATGTACTTACAGAATTATACTGATTTCAAAAAAAAAGGGGAAATGAGCACCCTGTGACATACTTTTGAATGCTGTGACTGCTAATGCTGATAATTTCGATATTTCTTGGAGGTTTTGTAATCTAGGGTATTGCTGTGTCTAAATAGAATGTAAAAATAAAGTACTTATTGTACCATTTTAAAATAAAATATTATTTTAACTAAAGGTGATATGGAAAACTATTGAATTTCGCAACTTTGACCGACTGTAGTGTAAAAAAAATGTACCAAAATAGTATGGCAAGTGACGTCAAATTTTGACGCGTTTATTCCTCTTTTTAAAAAGGTATAATACTTACAAATTTATTTGAAAAAAAAAAATTTTGATAATATTTTTACTCAACAACCCAATTTTTACGATGTCTTACAGAATTCTTAGAAAGAAAAATTTACGACGAATTGAATCTAACCTCTAAAGAATTACTATTGTATGCTCATAAAAATAACAACAGGCCTCTCAAAAAACAGGTTAGACCGTAAGGGACGGTATGTGCATGCATCTCACCATAGTGATTCGTTATTACAACAGGAGGGAGCAAGACAGAAACTATCTTTGCGATTTGCTGGTTCTTCTTTATGGTACCCCATTATTCAGGTAAGAGTGAGGGAAAAAAAGGTTAGAGGTGCGAGTGAGATAGATAGTGACGCTATCTGGGATCGTGCTATTTAGGATAACAGTACGGTCAGTACGCGTCACTGCCTCCTGCCGTTACTACGCACCTCTCTCTTATTGTTACCATTGATCACGTACTACGATTTAAAGCTTTGTTTATTGGACTCGATTACTCTTTGTGCTCTGGACTTTGAAACGAACTCTTTACGACGACCTTTGCCTGTGTTTGGACAGTTTGTGTTTTGTGTGTGCTACCATGGCGACCTACACTCCGCAAGAATACGCAAATATGCACTACATTTATGGAGAATGTAGAGGTAATGGACGAGCTGCAGCGAGACTTTACAGAGAAAGGTATCCGAGGGCTACGCGATATCCCGACCATCGAGTTTTCATTAATGTGCACAGATCACTATGTGACGGGCGGTTCCCCAATCAAGTAGCTGGTGAAGGACGACCCGTAAATGACTTCATACGCGATGAAGTTTTAGAGGCGGTGTCGGCAAATCCAAGCATCTCTGTGCGAGGAATAGAAGCTGATACGGGGATACCGAAGAGCACAGCACACAGTATTCTCCAAAAAGAAGAATATCATCCGTACCACGTACAGCGAGTGCAAAGTCTTTTACCTCGAGACTATCCGAGCCGAGTCGCGTTTTGTGAAACAATCCTGCAAAAACATCGAGAAGACGAAAACTTTATCGACAAAATTTTGTGGTCAGATGAATCAACATTTAAGAAGGATGGCTACATGAACCTACACAACTTGCACGAGTGGCATGTGGAAAATCCGCACTTGATGCGAGAAGATAGATCCCAGTACCGGTTCAAAGTGAACATGTGGACCGGTATTCTCTGTGGGAATATTATTGGTCCATTTGAGATGCCCGAGAATTTGACTGGCGAATCATATTTAAATTTTCTTCAAAATGATTTGCCAAACTTACTAGAAGAGACCCCACCAGATATGTGGTTCCAACACGACGGCTGTCCAGCACATTTTCGCGTATCCGTTAGAGAGTTTTTGGACGAGCAATACCCGAACAGGTGGATTGGGCGATCAGGAACAATCCCGTGGCCAGCCCGCTTACCTGACTTAAATCCGCTGGATTTTTTTTTCTGGGGAACTATGAAGGAGCTCGTTTATGCGAAGCCCATTAATGACATCGCTGACCTTCGTGAGAAGATAACACAAGCAGCGTATTCTTGCGGAGTGTAGGTCGCCATGGTAGCACACACAAAACACGAACTGTCCAAACACAGGCAAAGGTCGTCGTAAAGAGTTCGTTTCAAAGTCCAGAGCACAAAGAGTAATCGAGTCCAATAAACAAAGCTTTAAATCGTAGTACGTGATCAATGGTAACAATAAGAGAGAGGTGCGTAGTAACGGCAGGAGGCAGTGACGCGTACTGACCGTACTGTTATCCTAAATAGCACGATCCCAGATAGCGTCACTATCTATCTCACTCGCACCTCTAACCTTTTTCTCCCTCACTCTTACCTGAATAATGGGGTACCATAAAGAAGAACCAGCAAATCGCAAAGATAGTTTCTGTCTTGCTCCCTCCTGTTGTAATAACGAATCACTATGGTGAGATGCATGCACATACCGTCCCTTACGGTCTAACCTGTTTTTTGAGAGGCCTGTTGTTATTTTTATGAGCATACAATAGTAATTCTTTAGAGGTTAGATTCAATTCGTCGTAAATTTTTCTTTCTAAGAATTCTGTAAGACATCGTAAAAATTGGGTTGTTGAGTAAAAATATTATCAAAAATTTTTTTTTTCAAATTAATGTGTAAGTATTATACCTTTTTAAAAAGAGGAATAAACGCGTCAAAATTTGACGTCACTTGCCATACTATTTTGGTACATTTTTTTTACACTACAGTCGGTCAAAGTTGCGAAATTCAATAGTTTTCCATATCACCTTTAGTTAAAATAATATTTTATTTTAAAATGGTACAATAAGTACTTTATTTTTACATTCTATTTAGACACAGCAATACCCTAGATTACAAAACCTCCAAGAAATATCGAAATTATCAGCATTAGCAGTCACAGCATTCAAAAGTATGTCACAGGGTGCTCATTTCCCCTTTTTTTTTTGAAATCAGTATAATTCTGTAAGTACATGGGGTGGATTTTTTAAAATATTTTTCTGAGTACTGTTAGAACTTGGGGCATCGTGGGAATCCAGTTGGACGCCAGGTTCTTGGACACCCTGTATATATATACACAGGGTGACAGGGAAATTCGACCTATTCCTTGAAAGTGGTTAAACTAGAGGTCATTAGCAACAAATTAAGTCCAGTTAACTAGGGGTCTAACTCTTATCAATAAATTAAATTAGAAGATAGTATAAATATTTATGAAATAGACAATCGACGCTTCCAGTCTGATATTCAAGTTCTTGATGACTCACTAAAGTCTCTCTGTAATAAATATGTATGCTCTCGTCACCAAATTAAGGAACACATCCTTGCTACAAACGAGTTGGTAGACAGAGTGGACTTGCTGACTCTCAGCAACACTCAGTGTATTTGTCAGAGGGGATCCAACCTTGATGCCCTCCAGCCTGAGGCAACAGAGGACCCGTCCCTAGTTGTGAGTGCTCTGGACTGTATCCCCAACAAGATATCAAGATATACCTGATATTGTGCTAGAATTACCTAAAGTGGTACAGTCAGTAGCTGGTAGTGTTTCCTCGTGTAGTAGTCAAGTTTGTTATCAGTCAGTTATGTTTTCAGATAGCATAGGAAGAGGTTTAGGGAAATTAGTAATAACCTGAGTATTTCTACTCAAAACTATTGTTTACCTGGGACATCCTTCAAAGAAATAGTGACATCAATTACAAGAAATCAATAAAATTCTAATACCAATATTACTGTATTTGTAGGTAATACTCGTAGTTCCCAGGTCAAAACAGAAGATATCACTGACAGTGTTACTGAGATGTTAAAGATAAATTGTAATAAAATTATTTTGTGTCCTTTTCCGTATTTTGATAGAAAAAACAATTATATACATATGCTTACTAAGTATATTCAGTTCTTAGTAAGCCAATACAGTGACAAACTTATATTTTTTGACACCAACATTTTTGTTGATAAGTTGAAATCGACAAGGAATACAGTGTATCTGCCCATTAGGGTTAGACATAGAATAGCGAGGCTATTAGCTTATATAAACTCAGACTTAAGTAGTATGTCGAAGTCTTGTTCTATAATTAACACCGCAATTATTAGTAATAATTCTATTGTACAGGTGGTCACCTGAAATAAATGTAGCAGTAATGCTATAACTGTTTACAATAATTGTACGAAGGAAGATCCATGTGTCACTTTGGCAAATTCTTGTCCTAATGTGGGGTCCACAAGTAGTAGAACTCACTCACTCACTCTGGATGTTTATTTAAACTAGATAATATGACAACGGAAGATACCATTACCAATACAGTTATACCATCCAACTTCAAGATATCTTCTTGATCTCAAATAGTTAAGTGTAAAAAAAGTTCTAAGCAAAATTCTTTGACATTATTTCTTCAAAATATTCAAGGTTTTGCTTTCGAACAATTAGAAATTGAACTATGTTTAGAAAAAACCATGTTTAAAATTGTTTGTTTAACTGAACATTGGTTCAAAGATTATGAAATGCTAATTAATTATGAAAATTATAGTGTGGGCATTTGTTTTAACCGAAAATCTATGCTGCCTGGGGGTTCACTTATCTTAGTTAGAAATTCTATTAAATCTAAGACTTGTAAAGATATAGATGATTTGTCAGTAGAACATAACATTGAACCGTTCTGTGTTGAGCTAGATAAGCATGTTTTAATGTGCGTGTACAGTCCCCAAATTTATCAAAACTACTGCATATTTTAGTAAGTAATGGAAGATCTTCTAATTAAACTTGCAACTGGTAGAAAATCGCTAATTATCTGTGATGACTTCAATGTTAATATCGTAGAGAATAGTTCAAATGGCAGTCGATTATTAAATCTCTTTAAATCATTCAATTTGTCAAATGTGTTTTCAGAACCAACCCGCATAACTAAAAATTCTGCTACATGTATTGATAATGTTTTTTGTTGCTGCGACTACTTAGATAAAGTCATTGTGAATTATCTCCCTTCTGATCACAGCGGTCAAACCGTTGCTTTCAAGTCCAACACACCATTACAAAAAATTCAAATACAATCTAGGCAAATAACACCCAACAATCTAAATAGATTTAATAATAACTTAATTAGTAAGTTATGTATACCGGGCCATATTATAAATAATGTAAATGAATTTTATGAGGAATTCTTTTCGGTAGTGCGCACCGAGTTCAATATTACTCTAAAAATGAAAACAAAAACTATTTGCCCAAATTTTTTGTTCAGTGACTGGGCAACTAAGGGTATAAGGAAAAGTAGGGAATAGTTATTTGTGCAACAAGAGAGCAACGTCGTTCTAAAGTTGAATCCTGAGAGTGGCGAGGGATTCAAAGGCACGAGATGCAAAAAACTTTGCTCTCGTGTAACACACATAACTTTTCACTTCAGCAGCGAGAACACTTTAGGAGATAAAATAATAAACAGGAATAGATTGAAATAACTATTTATTGTGAATCAAAATAATTAACATTGTAGGTAGAGGTACCAATTCAATAAAATGGAACATTATAAAAGTTAAAAGTAAAATTACTGCAAGTCTGCAAATTAAAAGTAACCCGCTCTTCTATTTAAATTAAGGCGTGTTCGGAAATAGCACCCATGATATTTTATTATTCAAAATATATTACGTAACATTATTGAAACTAGAAATAAATATTTACATGTTAAATATCAGTTTTATTTGCAGTAAATACTTATTTTCGTTTAAATACCACAATAAATTAAAAGTTCAATAAATTACATTAAAAGACATAATTATCTTTTTGCAAAATTTCTTTAGTTAGTACGAAATTCCGAACGTGTTTGTCTTTGAGGTCGAATTCAAAATCGGAACTTCGAAAGGGCTGGTCTTTGTCTCTCTCTCTTTCTAATGGCGGGACAGAGATAGAGTGTGAATGTTTCGAATTGTATGATTAACCCAAGACTGTATAAGATATTCGCGGCTTTCTGAAAAAAATAATTAAAAAGTTACTTGGTCTCACTCAGTGAGCAAACTCGCATTTTGCTCACTGATTTCAGGCAGCAAAACCTACATGTTTGAACTACTGAAGTGAAAAAATTATTTGAGCTGTATGGCCTTAAGCCTTATATTAACTCTGCGACTTTTAATAAATACGTTGTTACTTTAAAACTTTCAAAAATACCTGCAAGGTAGCTAAAGCCTTCTACATTAGCAACAAAATCAAATCAGCCGATAGTAAAATAAAAACGATTTGAAAACTATCAATAATGAAACTGACAGGAATAAAAGACATAATAATGATTTCAAACTCGAGACCTCACGTGGTCCCATAGGCACTAACAAAGAAGCTGCTCAAGAATTTGTAAATTTCTTTACCAGTATCCCACTTAAAACTACTGAAACCTTAAACTCGTCACCCTCGCGTTCTATTGACTTATTAAGAGCAAACGTTTCATCCTGCCCGATTGAATTTAAATTCAAGCATATTAACCCCAAAATAGTGACAAAATCTTTGAAGCAAATCTAGATCAAACAAACCGAAGATATATGGGGAATGTCTATCAAAGTTTGTACCTCCATTATTGACACTATAGCGCCGTACTTGGCCTTAATATTTAATTTGTGTGTAGATCAAGGAGTCTTCCCGGATCTAATAAAATACAGTAAGGTAATACCACTTTTCAAATCAGGGGGCAGTAAAGACACCAATAATTATAAACCCGTATCCGAGTTGCTGGTTTTCAGCAAGGTGTTTGAACAAGGTATTGCTGAATCTAATGCTCAATCATTTTAACACCATTAAAATCTTACATCATCAACACTATAGTTTCACCAAGGGACGTTGTACGACTGACGCCGATTTCACCTTATTAAAACACATATTTACGGCGTGGGAAGAGGCCCGAGATGCCGTAGGAATCTTTTGTGACGTCTCCAAGGCATTTGATTGCGTCGACCACGAAACCTTAATCTTGAAACTTGAGCAATACGGACTTGGAAAACTTGCGCTCAGTTTAGTAAAATCTTATTTAAATGATAGACAACGGCAAGTTCAAATAAATGGTGTCAATTCACTTGGTTTAAAAGTAAAAATGGGTGTACCACAAGGCTCGATATTGGGGCCTTTCCTCTTTTTAGTATATATTAATGATCTACTCCATTTGTTAAAAACCCAACCACAAATGGTGTTTTGCTGACAATACTGCTTTAATTTTTAAAATTAATAGACGTACATCAAATCTTGACGACGTAAATAACGCCCTACTGCAGATTCAAAATTGGTTCACTGCTAATAATTTAGTATTAAATGGGAAAAAAACTAAGTGTATAAGATGTTCTTTACTAAATGTCAAAAGCACTAATTGTGAGATAGTATTAAATCAAGAGAAACTAGAATTCGTCGATAAAACTGTTTTCCTGAGGATCTCGCTCGACTCAAGGCTTCAATGGGGTCCTCATTTAACATCCCTTGCAGGACGGCTAAGTTCAGCAGCATATGCTGTGGGAAAAACCGTCAATTTACTGATGTAGGTACCGCGAGGCTAGTCTATTTCAGTTACTTTCATAGTATTATGTCGTACGGTATTTTACTATGGGGACGGGCTGCAGACGTCGAGTCTATTTTTATTCTGCAGAAAAGAGCCATCAGAGTCATATATTGCCTCCGCAGGCGCGACTCTCTAAGGGAACGCTTTAAAGATATTAACATCATAATAAAATAATAAATTTATTCAAGTATAAAATAAAATAAAATTATGATTTACATTAATTACAATCGAGGAAAATTTTAATTCTAACTGTAATGTAGACCTGCCTGATCTAGGTTTATAAAACCTGTGTTTCAGGCCATCAATTTATATCAAGCATTTAAAAAGATGACAACAATAAATTTATTAAAAGCTTAATTGAAAGTAGACATAATATTTTCAATGACTTAAAGAGTAACTCATTGATTATATTATTATAAAACTAGATTATGTAAGATATATTTATGTTTAAATAAATTAGCAAATAATATGAAAGTAGATAAAACGGAGACTATTATAAATTAGGTAAAAGAAGAGACTTATATTTGAGTAGGTAGATAGAAATTTTATTTTAAAATATCTAGTAGTTTTTCCGTGTCTGCATAATTAAGTTTTGCCAAATATTCCTGTACTAGTAAATTACACCTATTATAAGTTAAACTATAAATCTTTAGCACTCTGTTAAACTGGTTATACAAGTAGGGTCCTAAGAATAAATAAAATCGACTAGCAAAAGCATGTTTAGTCTGAGAGTTAGCACAAACCAAATCTTTTCTTCTCCTATCTGAAGGTACTGGGTTAAAATAAAGTTCAGTGTGTTGGAATAAAACTACATTCAAAACAAATAATTGACGTACTGTTAGCACCTTACATGCCATATAAAGCTGGTGTGCAGGAAATCTAAATGGACGAAAAGTAGCAACCTTTAAAACTGCTTTTTGGGCACGTTCAAGGTGCAGTAAAGTTGATTTAGCGGCGCCACCCCAGGACGTTATGCAGTAGGTAATAATAGATTGACACAAAGCCAAATAAACCTGTCTAATTAATTTAAAGTCGGCAATGTTACGTAATTTTTTTTAAATATATATTAGTTTACGTACTCTGGTGCATAATAAATCGATGTGTTTGCGGAAGTTCAGGTTTGTGTCAATCGTGACGCCTAGATATTTAATATGGTCGGCTTTAGCTAAAGTGGGACAAGTGCATGCAATGTCAGCATAATGTAAATTACTATTGTTATGCGCTTGAATGTCTAGATTAGTAAGCGTTGGATTAGTGTTTCTCATTGTAAATAATAGGTACTTGGTTTTATCTGTATTTAATGTTAAAAGATTGTTATGAAGCCAATTAGACACAGTATTAAAACCATTCTGTGCTACCTCATAGACCTCGGCCTTTGATTTAGCTGCGAACAGTAGAGCTGTGTCATCCGCATATGAAATAATGTCACCCTTTTGGAGTGTCAAATTGCACAGGTCATTTATGTAGATTAAAAATAAAGTGGGACCCAAAATACTGCCTTGTGGGATTCCATAACAGCTATTCTTAAGTTCAAAACTCATGGACTGACCTATTTTTATTCTCTGATGGCGGTCGCTGAGGTAATCAGATAACAGTTCCAATTGTACTCCCCGTATTCCGAGCATTTCCAGCTTGTGCAAAAGCAAAGTACAAGAAATTGTATCAAAAGCCTTGGCAAGGTCTAAAAATATCCCTATGGTGTGCATGCCGTTATCCAGGTTTGTGCTTATAAAATTTGTCAGATGGTGAACAGCTTGGCTTGTTGATCTTTTAGGCCTAAAACCAAATTGATGATCAGAGAGTGATTTATTACTTTCAAGATATTTTACTAATCTACTGTTAATAATTTTTTCCAAAATCTTTGAGAGACCTGTTAAAACTGAAATTGGCCTGTAGTTATTTACACAATTTTTGTCTCCAGCTTTAAACACAGGGGTGACTACGGCTTTTTTAAGCAATTTTGGAAATATTCCTTTTGTTAAACATAACTGAAAAATGTGAGTCAAGGGAGGGGCAATTACGTATTTAAATCTTTTGAGTATGCTATTAGGTATGTCGTCACATCCTACGGCACAAAATTCCTTTAATCCATCTATTATACTTTCTACCTCATTAACATCAGTATCTAATAAGACAAAAGAGTTTCGTGTTACATAAGTCTTAGTTTGGCTTTGTATGGAAAAACATCTATTAGATAATAAAGCTTTTTCTGCTAAGTTTTTTCCTACGTTAATAAAGAAGTTGTTAGCTTTGTTTGCTGCTTCGGTAGGGCTTAGCTCAGAAGATAAAAGATCAAGCGCAGGTTCGGGATTTTTTGACCTAATAGTGTTTGTTTTTATGAATTTCCATATAAGTTTACTCTTTTTACCTGCTTTCTGTAGCTGACTTTGATCATATTGATTTTTTAGCTTTTTCAACAGATTATTACAGAAATTCCTATATCGTTTGTAAATAACTGATAGTAGTTCATTATCCGGAGCATTTTTCGATTGTTGGTGAAGTTTATCTCTATGTCTGATACATCGAACAAGTCCGGGCGTAATCCATAATTTAATGTTACTATACTTTCTAGGTATTACTTTAGTAAATGTATTTTTCTTTATCGTAGATTGTAATAAATCGACAAAATATTGTAGTGAAACATTTGGATCATGTGAATTGTAAACTGGGTCAAAATTAATACCGCATAAGTCAATTTCAAGACTCGTCATATTGAGTTTAGTATAGCTACGCATGCAGTTATTTCTAGGTGAAGACATTTGTAATGTTAGTAAAACGGCTTGATGATCGGTAAGGGACGAATTAGTAACTAATGTTTTAGATGGATTTTTCGATTTTATAAGGATATGGTCTAGACAAGAGCCGCTCTGGTGGGTTGGGTGATAATGAGCTGGTAGTAGTCCATGAAATGAGCAAATGTTAAGGTAATTATGTGAATGAGTATCGATTTTTTCGGCAGCAATGTTTATGTTGATATCACCTACCAGTATGATATTTTTAAACGAAGATAATCTTTCTAAGTTACTGTTAAGTGAATCCAAAAACCTATCAATACTTTGGGATGGAGGCAGGATGGAGGAGGATCATGACGGTACCTTGTCAATATATCTATGAAAACATCATGTACGTCAGGAAAAATATACATATTTTTAGTAAAAAAGGTGAAAGACACAATTATATCACTAGAAACAGGGACCAATTAGTTCAACCAGGCTTCTGGCTGGCTAAAGTAGACTCATCTTTCATGGGGTACTGTTTAAAATGTTACAATAAAATGCCTCCCCATAAAATGAAACGAAATTTAAATCTTGTATAAAACGCACACTATGCAGTCAAGCATATTATAGGTTGGGGTATTACATCAGTGATTAAAATGCTTGGCTCAAAGCTGGTCCTGGTCCACAAGGGCGCATTAACTAATTGATTAGCATCTGAAACTACTGTAGGAGCTGCTGAGTATTGTAAAAACTATCTTTACATTGTACAAATTCAATATTTTAGTAAGTATTGTATAATTACACAGCACATGTATGAGTACTATGTACCTACTATAAAGCTACCATTTACTAGGTTTGTCTTTCATTGACTTGAATGTGCCCTGGCAGCTGAGAGTATGTCATGCTCACTCAAATGTCTCGCTGGTGGTGACAGATCATTAAGTTCCCTTCAAAATAGTTGAGCTAAATGGTACTGATCCATACGTCATGTTCGTGAACGTGCGCCGTCAGTAGGGACTGATCGTCTCTTAGCTGCCACGGCTTATATAAATTTAATTTAATATTTGAATAGTTCTTCTCTCTTTGTTACAGACGCTTTTAACGTTCTGCATAGTTCTCACATGCATAATTTCAACATGAATGATGTAACCAATATTTTGTAACCATACTTTGATTTAAAAGAGTGTCCATGGAGTTTCTTGCCCGTTCTTCTCCATCTGAAGTTAGTTGCCCATTCCAAAGCGTAGTAGGTACCTACTACTCTTTGGAATGGGCAACAAACTTCATCTTTCTGACTGACCGACCCCTTGACAATTCAAAAGTGCCTGTAATTGGTTTACTTGAAATAAATGCTTTAAGTTTGAGTTTGGTCAAAAATGAATGGTTACCGAGTTATGACGGTTCATAGTTTTTTATAAAATTTTCTGACTAGTTACCAAAAACACTTAATTATGAAAACCTTACTTCATTCTAAACGATAAATTGATACTTTTGTGAAAGCTGAAAAATTAATTATCATTTAAAAAATAATACTCGCCCAAAACCTACATAATCTTAGAAATAAAAGGTCTTTAGTAGCAATAATCTTTAATTTTTGCTTTTCAAAACGATGAATACGCACATTTTATACTTGTTTGGGTTTTGGTGACTAGGGAAGGCGATAAGGGAAACGCCTTTGATACTCTCTTCGTGCTGCAGTAGCGTCACAGGCACAAAACCCATACAAATTCCAAATGTCGACGTATCCTTCATTTTGAAACGCAGCCATTCCACAAGGAGACACGCCTACGCCTGTCTCCTTGTCGAATGGCTGCTTTTTGATGAAAGATTGAAAGCCTTAAACAATTATATCGCATTCTATTGCAGTAGATGGCCCAGTAAAGTTTTTGCTCTTTGTGTCTACACCTGTTCGTTCATAATACTGGCATGTATAACATTATTTATTTCTGGCACCAAGATAATAGTACATTATTGCAAAGACCGTGAAATAGGCGATTTCAGGTCGAGTATGAGTTTGAAGGCCGAGCCGTAGACGAGGACTTCACTAATACGAGACAGGCAATTGCCATTTCCGCCGAGGCATATACAGTGCTTTTCTCAAAAGAATGCAGAGAAATAAACTTTCATGTATTTTTCTTATGACTTCGCTGGAAGCAGGTTTTCCATTGTCAATTTGGCTTCTCATCTTAAATCTGGTGGAGTGCAATCAATCCCCATTTCACTCTCTGAACCGTTGGAACTCATTTTAATTATTTAATAATAAAAAAATAAAAATTTATATTTACTAAGTATGTAAATAACAAATCAAGATGAATTTTCAGCTTTGCCGCCAATTCTTTTTTTTATCACTTGTGTCGAAAGCCAAACGCATTTATCTATACAGCCACATGAACGCAATTTGTACTAAGCAAAGAGACTTACTTTGGTATGTCAAGAATGATAAAAGAGATCCATTCAACGAGTATTTAATAACCCCAGCCCGCCGTTTCATACAACATTGCTGGGGCGTTGTAATGTTCCAAATTCAAAAAACGCTCCAGCAATGGATTTGATTTTCTTTGTCCGTAAATTCGATACTTCGCGTGTTCTTTTTTCGAAAATAATGACAATATTTCCATGTATGTTTGAGAAAAGATATTTTTTGGTCTCCTTTCCAATAATGCAGGCATATAATAAAAGTGTTTGTTAAAAAACTGACCGTATGACAACCATTCTCCATCTACATATAAAGATGAGAATGGCTGGATGGAGATAGTTTAGGCACTATGGTGCAACACACGTAAATACAAATACACTTGTATACCTACATACATACATAGACTGCTAAAAACATAACCCTTCTTTTTGGCTTTGCCATAGTCGGGTAAAAATAAAACAATGTCTCTAATTACCTGTTTTTTGGAAAACAAAAAATGAAAACATAAAAATGTATAAAATATATTTCATTCCGAGCGCGATAGTCCGACTCGCACTTAGTCGGTTTTTTTAATTAACAATCTATGATTAAACATCATATAAGGAAATAATACTTCAGTATCGCAGGAAGTAATAAGTAGATAAAGCTATATATACGTAAAATAATTTAGAGGAATTTAATAGTACCAATAGTTGCAGAAGGATCACAATAGCGCTCTCTACCTAACGTTATTGCGACTATTCATTCAAATTACGAGTCAATGTAACACCATGAAACAGTCTCCTAAACTGTGCGTGGTACTCTCCCCGGCTGCATTGTCAGTAGTGGGGCTCATACTCATCATGACCTTGGGAGCAGAGAGCTCTAGTCAAACCAACAACCGCCCGGCGATAGCAGAAACCGACAACGACGCCAATGGTGAAAGCATTACGATGAAAGATCCACTTAAGACAGCGGATAACAAAGAGCTGAAAGATATAATCAACAACATTCATGATTTTTTACTCACAATTAATAAAAAAAGGACGACGGAAGGAACCACAGGAAACGAGAGTGTTTCTGATACTGAAACTCCAACTGCAGCAGAAACTAAGAATAACGCCAATGGGGCCATTGAAAACGGTAAGTTGAAAGATCCAACCAAGACAGCGGATGATAAGAAGCTGGCAGATATAATCACAGACATTAATGATTTTTTAATCACATTGAAATTGAAAAACACGACGGAAGTAACCACAGGAAACGAGAGTGTTTCTGATATTAAAACTCCAACTGCAACAGAAACTAAGAACAATACCAATGTGGGTAGTGAAAACGGTATGTTTAAAGATCTAACCGAGACAGTAGATGATATGGAGCAGAAAGATATAATCACGGAGATCAATAATTTTTTACTCCCAATTTATAAAGAAAATACGACGGAAGGAACCACAGGAAACGAGAGTCTTTCAGATACTGAAACTCCAACTGCGTCAGAAACTAAGAACAATGGCATTAGGGGCAGTGAAAGCGTTGAACAATCCATACAAAACAGAGGATAACAAGGAACTAGTAGTGTCTGGTAGATACACTCACAAAAATGTATGATTCTGAATTATTAAACACAGTAATGATTACAGAAGTTACTGAATTGGTAAAAAACAAAAATTGACAAACTTACCTAATAGTTTTCGCTTATGAGATGTCAGCATCCGATGATCGCTTTTGTAATAATTGATTACAAATTCTACATTATACTGTATATAGTTTACATAATGTTTATATTATTATTGTCTGATTAAATATTTTGTCTAGATTCCATATTAGTTTGATTCAACCTCGTACCATTAGCCGGGTATCTATCTATACATACAATAAGACCCTTAGGTTGTTTCCGTCACAGTCATTATCATTATCATCCAGCCGGGAGACGTCCACTGCTGGACACAGGCTTCTACCCAAGCATCGCTACAAGAACCAGTCCATGCTGCTGATTGATCCGCTGAATGCGAATCGCTGCGGCAAATCTGACTGCAGAATAATTTTCATATGAACTGATACATGAAAGAAAGAAAATACGTTTATTTGCGGTAAACGTGCGCGCAGAAAAAACAAAACCAGCGCGCTATTTTCCATAGGTACATTTTTGTTAACGTTTTCGTTGTGGGGTTAATTATGGGATATTATTAATTGCACATCAAATAAATAATCACCTATCAATTTATTTCCATCATTTAAATACTGACTGCACAGCAAATTAAATACTGACTGCACAGCAAATCAACCAGACCGTACATACATAATACTCACATTCATAGCGTGTGAGTATTATGTATTTGTCTCCGATCAGCCGTTTGTCGTAAAAATGCTCTATTCCCATCCAATACCAAGAGCTAATACCATTTGGTATTAGTTTATTTACGAATTTATTTTCTATTCCCAACGAGTACCACATTTAACCCTAACCCTATATTTAGATTACCCTAGATTTCGGTAAAACGTGACGTTGATGAAAAAGCTTTTGCTTTAGGAAAAATCGCTGTACGCTGCGAAAATAAATTGTAGTGTGTTTAGTGATATTTTGAGTTGAATATTTTGCTGTGCAATCAGTAATTTTGATGGGAATTTGGAATCTTATTACATAGAAAAAGGATATTTTTTGATTTGCGTTTAAATACTACCCGTTAATTATTATGAAAAATGTCGACTTCACGTAGGGAAGAATTGCAATTCGTGGATTTGACCCCGCCGGAAATTCTAATCGACCCTGCCTCGATTAGTATTTACAACGGCCACGGCCCATTTACAACATTCATCCAACTCCTATGAAAATATTTCATCATCGCCGACATGTAGGTGTACCCAAGAAAATAAAAATAACGAAATCATTAATAATACCAATACCACAACACAAACTGTAAAAGTGCCAACAAAAACTGTTCGGGGTCATTTTGAGAATTGTACTTTCACTAATTGTTTCAATAATTAAAATTTAATAACGATACAAGTCTGTTTTTTTTTCCTCGCAAAAGTGTTGAAAAACGTCATATGAAACGCGTGTCATTGCTCCCCTATCGCGCTCGCCTACCCGCCTCGAGTGTAGTAACCAACATAGCACACTTGTATCATAATGTACTATTGCGGTTTTGCTACGCGTGTTAGAAAGGTCCTCTGTTGAGCAAAGGATCTAATAGGAAAGGTAGCTTATCTAGAGAGATAAGCTACTAATGTCCGATTTCACTTACACTAGGCGACACCAAAATGTAACACTTAACATAAAAACACAAAAACATCATCAATCACAAAACGATACTAAAGTGCGACTCCGATCCGCCGATGCGTAATGCTTAGACAGCCCCATCTATATGTTGCAGCCCTTTCTCAGTGATTGTCCTCTGATTGTTCATCACCATCAAAACCAGTGACTTTTATTTTCGTAAAAAAGGTTGCTGTTGGGTTGCTGCCACTGACAACTTTCTCAAAATCACAGTGATCATAAATTCTGGACCTTAATTGTGTAACACACTATCAATCAATCACAATCTGAATCATTTTGAAGCCTATTGCTAACCCATTGCTTCATATTGCAGTATAACTCCTGCAGTTACATACTTTTTGTTGTCATGTCGATTAAATTCTTTTTATGAGTCATTCGGTCAGCATTCGTGTTTTTTTTTTTGAATATTCAAAAATTTACAATTGTTCTGAACAATGTCAAGAAGAAAAAAAATGAAGGCATTCTGTCGTTGGAATTCCAGGAGAATTGTGATATTTTTTCAATAATATTGAATCATTTTTCGAATGTGCATTTGAAATTTTTAATGTTTAACCACGATATGTGAGTATTCAGCGGATACAATCGACTGTACGTTCCCTGGAATTTATCATCGCTTTTTCTTTTGATTGTTTGAAAGGCCACATTTTTTGGCCTTACCCTGCCATTTATTGTTCGCCTGTCTTCTTACATCGTCTGCCGGCTGCCGAAGTCGAAGAGCTAGCTTGCGGAGAGAAGCGCAGGATCGTTGCCAAGTAAGGTCGACGACACAGGTCCAGTACCTTGGACATCAGGTGCTAAATAAGACATTTGTGTGGCGCAATAACGCCCAAGCATCAGTATAGTCGAAGTGTTCTGAGCTACACCGACGTGTGACATTCTATTTTTAAGGTGCTTTCCTAAATTCTCTTCATCAGATCTAATCTCTTTAAAAGTTATCTTAACGAATTATGTAAAGAAAAACCTTAATCTTGTGCTTATTTGTGTAAAACAATTTATAGAGCGGCACGAATTTCGTACGATTGCAATCGAATTTAAATTCGTCAGAACACTTTTAAGATCCTAAATATTTGGTAACATCATAAGTTTTTTCTCTGAAAATCTTGTTGTGATATTTCTTTTTTTTTTTTGCATTTAGCCTTTTAAAATTCCAACGACTAAATTTTAATTTACTATTTTTGGCTTTTATTCCATTAATCTTTATTTCGGATGATTTTTATTATAATAATAAATTTTACGTGTATTCGCCGCGTGAGTTTGATTTTTTAGCTACCTCACGCCGCGGTTCGAGTCCCCGGCGTGTTAGCAGCCAGCTCTACGCTGCAATGTGTATTATTGTATATATTATATGTAGATAAGTGTTTGTTTTATATATGTATGTATTTATTGTAAATGTAAATGGTACACCACTGACTACCTGCATTATTGTCTCTCCTTCTCCCTTTAATCCATCGAAAGTTCGTCTTTAAAAGATCGCTTTTGGCGATAAGACCGCCCATTGTGTCACCCTATGTAATTTTTATGGTGTACATCATAAAGAATATTCTATTCTATTCTATTACATTCTTAAAAACTTAATTTAGACAATCTATTTAATAGGATCTCTGCCTAGCCTTTCCCCAACTATGTCCAAATTCAAATCGAATATTGAAGCTTAGCAACCAGCAATAACTCTTATAAGGAAAATGGTTATCTACTTACTGCCTGCCTTAATTAAAAACTAACTAGCAGGAAACAGGTAAAACGAATAAAGAATTATTGTAGGGGAGACCGGGGTTCGTTGTAACGGGGGTAATAATTAACATACATATTACGCCAAGCGACAAACGTCACTAACATAATATTCGGTATCCCACCCACTACTATTTACGGCACTACACTACACTACATTTAAGTAACTTTGTCATCATTAATGTAATACTCTCACTGGCTCCTGAAATACAGGTACTCTACCTAGCTCTGAAGCCTCACTCACATTTTTGTATAACCAGTTTTTATGGCAATAAATAAATTATTATTTGGGTAAAGAAATTTGGTTTCTTAGCTCTTTGGCTAGTTTAAGCTACATTAACGGGCCCAAACCAAGTCAATGTAGCGTGTCGTATTTTTTTTTAATCACCTAGACGTAATGTTATGAGGAGTCATTTCATTTTCCTCAATTTGCATGAACTACCTAACCATACTGCAGGTGTTCAAAATTGCAGCCTTTTGGAGTGTTATGTAAACTGAGTCTTTCAGGTCTATTATAATGAGGCTGTGGTGGAGGTGATTGGGTAAAACACCTGTCGTGAAGACAACAATGGGTACTACGTATAATTTTTCCTGCCTCCAAATTCTGGTCACTTCTTCTTTTAGTTCAGCGTATTTACTGATTTTCCCACCTATTGTTTTTTGTAAATTGTATGTATTAGGGACTGCAATATCTATGAGGTACGTGACTTTATTAACTTTATTTTGAAGGGTTATAATATCTGGTCTATTATATTGAACGGTCCTGTCAATTAGTATGCCGCGATCGTAGTAGAGTTTGTGTGTGGTATTTACTATAACCGTTTGTGGTACGAACTTGTAATAAGGAGTTTTTGTATCTTGTATGAGTTTATATTTGAGTGCTAGTTTTTGATGGATGACGTTTGCTACCTGATTGTGTGTGTGTGTGTGTGTATAGTCTGTTTTATTATCATCATTATTATTATTATTACTCTGCCTTGTAATATCATTTGTTCTTCTATATTTAAACATTTAATTGAGTTGAAATACATTTCTTTATTTATGCACCATTCATCATCAATATCACCAGCCTATATTCGTCCACTGCTGGACGTAGGCCTCTCCTAGTGAAAGCCACTGAGCCCGATCCTCCGCTCTCCTAATCCAGTCTCTGCCAGCCGCCTTCCGTATTTTGTATTTTGTGGGATATAATCCGTATTCTGTGGTAACCTTTACCAAAGGCCGTGCTTAAGTTAGTATTTATGACGTCAGCCCGATGACCAGCATCAACAGCCTCAATTAAAAGTTCTGCAAATTGAACCAGATTAGTACTTGTTGTTCGTGATCCAACAAATCTGTGCTGGTGATCGCTAATGAATAGCATTAGATGGTTTTGGTCATGCGGGCAGAGAAGTAACTCAAATACGTTGGCAAACGTTGAATGATTTGAGATGGGCCTATAGTTTTTATGTTGTCATTGTTATCGGATTTATGTATAGTCACCGTCTTCGCTATTTTCCATTTTAAAGGGAATATGCCAGAAGTTAAGGATTTTCTGTATATGAGCATAAGTGGACACAATAACTTCGCCGCGCAAGCTGTAATAAATATTACCTGTGTTAATTTCTAAGCTTTTGAATTTTTTGAGTATGATCTCATAGCTACACTTCCCTCTACAGCCTTCCGTACCCAACATCATGCCCTCTATGACAGTCACACCCCAGCTAAGTTTGAAGTTCTCATCAAAATGAATTAAATAAGCCCAAACACGATGTAACTGCTGTAATCTGTAGAGGAGCTCTCTTGACTGTCTGCCGCCTCAATTATCAGATGATCTCCTGGTCTGTTTTTTGTTGAAGCATCATTAGAACTACATATATGTGGCAAGTTTCAACAGAATCGGTTCACAAGTGAACATTCTGCAGGTGAAAAATCACTTAACCCCTATTTTTCTACCCTCAGGGTGGATTTCGTTTTTCAATTTTTTGAGGTACATATACCCTTTCCATTAAAAAAAGAATCATCAAAATCTGACTACTCTGTAAAAGTCTATGCGTGGCCACACATAAAAATATATATATATATACAGGAAGACAGGGAAATTCGACCTATTCCTTGAAAGTGATTAAACTAGAGGTCATTAGCAACAAATTAAGTCCAGTTAACTAGGGGTCTAACTCTTATCAATAAATTAAATTAGAAGATAGTATAAATATTTATGAAATAGACACTCAACGCTTACAGTCTGATATTTAAGTTCTTGATGACTCACTAAAGTCTCTCTGTAATAAATATGTATGCTCTCGTCACAAAATTAAGGAACACATCCTTGCTACAAACGAGTTGGTAGACAGAGTGGACTTGCTGACTCTCAGCACCACTCAGTGTATTTGTCAGAGGGGATCCAACCTTGATGCCCTCCAGTCTGATGCAACAGAGGACCCGTCCCTAGTTGTGAGTGCTCTGGACTGTATCCCCAACCAAGATATACCTAATATTGTGCAAGAATTATCTAAAGTGGTACAGTCAGTAGCTGGTAGTGTTCAAGCAAATCAAGGTCAAACTAACCGAAGATATATGGGGAATGTCTATCAAAGTTTTTACCTCCATTATTGAGACTATAGTGCCGTACATGGCCTTAATATTTAATTTGTGTGTGGATCAAGGAGTCTTCCCGGATCTAATAAAATACAGTAAGGTAATACCACTTTTCAAATCAGGGGGCAGTAAAGACACCAATAATTATAAACCCGTATCCGTGTTGCTAGTTTTCAGCAAGGTGTTTGAAAAGGTAATGCTGAATCAAATGCTCAATCATTTTAACACCAATAAAATCTTACATGATCAACAGTATGGTTTCACCAAGCGACGTTGTACGACTGACGCCGGTGTCACCTTATCAAAACACATATTTACGGTGTGGGAAGAGGCCCAAGTTGCCATAGGAATCATGTGTGACCTCTCCAAGGCATTTGATTGCGTCGACCACGAAACCTTAATCTTGAAACTTGAGCAATACGGACTTGGAAAACTTGCGCTCAATTTAGTAAAATCTTATTTAAATGATAGTCAACAGCAAGTTCAAATAAATGGTGTCAATTCACTCGGTTTAAAAGTAAAAATGGGTGTACCACAAGGCTCGATATTGGGGCCTTTCCTCTTTTTAGTATATATTAATTATCTACCCCATTTGTTAAAAACCCAACCACAAATGGTGTTTTGCTGACAATACTGCTTTAATTTTTTAAATTTATTAATTTAAAAAATTAAAGAATTCGAATTAAAGAATTCGTCAAAATTTGATGTACGTCTATTGACGTACATCAAATCTTGACGACGTAAATAACGCCCTACTGCAGATTCAAAATTGGTTCACTGCTAATAATTTAGTATTAAATGGGAAAAAACTAAGTGTATAAGATTTTCTTTACTAAATGTCAAAAGCACTAATTGTGAGATAGTATTAAATCAAGAGAAACTAGAATTCGTCGATAAAACTGTTTTCCTGAGGATCTCGCTCGACTCAAGGCTTCAATGGGGTCCTCATTTAACATCCCTTGCAGGACGGCTAAGTTCAGCAGCATATGCTGTGGGAAAAACCGTCAATTTACTGATGTAGGTACCGCGAGGCTAGTCTATTTTAGTTACTTTCATAGTATTATGTCGTACAGTATTTTACTATGGGGACGGGCTGCAGACGTCGAGTCTATTTTTATTCTACAGAAAAGAGCCATCAGAGCCATATATTGCCTCCGCAGGCGCGACTCTCTAAGGGAACGGTTTAAAGATATTAACATCATGACGGTACCTTGTCAATATATCTATGAAAACATCATGTACGTAAGGAAAAATCTACATATTTTTAGTAAAAAAGGTGAAAGACACAATTATATCACTAGAAACAGGGACCAATTAGTTCAACCAGGCTTCTGGCTGGCTAAAGTAGACTCATCTTTCATGGGGTACTTTTTAAAATGTTACAATAAAATACCTCCCCATAAAATGAAACGAAATTTAAATCTTGTATAAAACGCACACTATGCAGTCAAGCATATTATAAGTTGGGGTATTACATCATTGATAAAAATGCTTGGCTCAACGCTGGTCCTGGTCCACAAGGGCGCATTAACTAATTGATTAGCATCTGAAACTACTGTTGGAGCTGCTGAGTATTGTAAAAACTATCTTTACATTGTACAAATTCAATATTTTAGTAAGTATTGTATAATTGCACAGCACATGTATGAGTACTATGTACCTACTATAAAGCTACCATTTACTGGGTTTGTCTTTCATTGACTTGAATGTGCCCTGGCAGCTGAGAGTATGTCATGCTCACTCAAATATCTCGCTGGTGGTGACAGATCATTAAGTTCCCTTCAAAATAGTTGAGCTAAATGGTACTGATCCATACGTCATGTTCGTGAACGTGCGCCGTCAGTAGGGACTGATCGTCTCTTAGCTGCCACGGCTTATTTAAATTTAATTTAATATTTGAGTAGTTCTTCTCTCTTTGTTACGGACGCTTTTAACGTTCTGCATAGTTCTCACATGTATAATTTCAACATGAATGATGTAACCAATATTTTGTAACCATATTTTGATTTAAAAGAGTGTCCATGGAGTTTCTTGCCCGTTCTTCTCCATAGGTACCTACTACGCTTTGGAATGGGCAACTAACTTCAGCTTTCTGACTGACCGACCCCTTGACAATTCAAAAGTGCCTGTAATTGGTTTACTTGAAATAAATGCTTTAAGTTTGAGTTTGGTCAAAATTGAATGGTTACCGAGTTATGACGGTTCATAGTTTTTTATAAAATTTTCTGACTAGTTACCAAAAACAATTAATTATGAAAACCCTACTTCATTCTAAACGATAAATTGATACGTTTGTGAAAGCTGAAAAATAAATGATCATTTAAAAAAATAATACTCGCCCAAAACCTACATAATCTTAGAAATAAAATGTCTTTAGTAGCAATAATCTTTAATTTTTGCTTTTCAAAACGATGAATACGCACATTTTATACTTGTTTGGGTTTCGGTGACTAGGGAAGGCGATAAGGGAAACGCCTTTGATACTCTCTTCGTGCTGCAGTAGCGTCACCGTCACAAAACCCATACAAATTCAAAATGTCGGCGTATCCTTCATTTTGAAACGCAGCCATTCCTCAAGGAGACATGCCTACGCCTGTCTCCTTGTCGAATGGGTGCTTTATGATGAAAGATTGAAAGCCTTAAACAATTATATCGCATTCTATTGCAGTAGATGGCCCAGTAAAGTTTTTGCAACAACCATTACTCTTTGTGTCTACACCTGTTCGCTCATAATACTGGCATGTATAACATTACTAGCTTTTGCCCGCGGCTTCGCTCGCGTTAATTTGGAATTTGACAATCAATTCGGGTTGTACTCTGCTTGTTGTTTAGCGTTGCAATCATGGGCTCAGAACGGAATATTATTCTAGGACGCTCCTACACACAATGTTGTTGTATGTCCTTCTATTTGGCGCTAATACGTATAAATTTTGGGCATTGGACACGCGAACATGCTACGAATAGCTGGCCATGGGAAAACCATGGCTTTTCCAAATGCACCCCTGCTACCTGCAAGCTTTGCCCTTGCGCTTTATTAATTGTAATAGCAAAACTTAGTTTTATTAGAAACCGGAGCCTATTAAACTGAAATGGTAGGTCAGTGGGGATTATTGGGATTCGAAGTATAATTACACTTTCCCCTTTTCCCACACCAGTTAAAATAGTGGCACCGACTATATTTTGTCCTAGTTGTGTAATCCGAAGCCTCGTCCCATTCCATAATTGGAGTGCATCTAAATTGCGCATAAGCATAACGGGTACACCTAATTTTAATTGAAGTTTATGCGAGGGTACACCTGACAGCTCTAGAGAATTTAAAAATCAACAGGATATGAAGTGCTCTGTTCAGGGTCCATGATGATATTTATTGACAAATTAATACTCCTTTATATCTCCCTACACCTTATTCAATATGTCAGTGTTTGTCTGGTTAATAGTTTCGTTTTTAGGTGCAAGGGTTACACATAACCACACATACACACATGCACATAGACACTAATCACAATTTAAATTTAGTTGTAAGTCTGATATTACAAAAAATTGGTGGTAGAGCTGTCTTGACCTCAGAAGGATGTTAAAGTCATTTTCTCGAAGCATCATGTGGTAGGCGTAAAAATCCATCCAATCCAACTTTTTTATTGGGAACTGGCTGTTTTGTAGTGAGATTAATGAGTGGTATATCAAAATAGTTTCCTGACTGTCCCTTGCAAAAAAATAATGGGTACTGCAAAGCATCATAGAACTTATGAGTATCGGCTACGCGTGTCAGTGTATTATCATGTGTTCGTAACACTATGTCTCGTGAAGAGAACTGGTCACCACTCACTACGACAGCAACTTCATTAATTGCCGGTGCATTAAAGCGCCTCTCATGTTCGCTACGCGGAGTTCGATCAGCGTGGATAACGACCTTATAATCTTCTTGAGGCCAGTTTTCTATTGCGGTTTTAAAGGTATTTATCAAAATATTGTGGTTATGTAACATTCTTTGAATTTTTAATACCGTATCTCTGTCAACTCCTTGAATATATTGTCAACGGCGGATTACTTCATTTTCTTCATCACCCATAAAATAAACTTATGCTGTTCGTTCTCTGTTGGAAAAAGTGAACCAATTTGATGATATATCTGACCTTGTACGGTAAAATTTGGCGAAAACCTGGGCATTTTTATCTCTCTATCTACTCCAAAAGATTTCATCTGAAAGCATGAGATGTACTTTCTGATTATATTTAAAAAGCGCCGTGATTCATCTGGGTACGTATTAAAATCCCGAAATTTCATAATAACTATGACTGAAATACCAACGTCCAAAACAGCGAAATTCAAAATACCGAAAGTTTTAAATGCCGATAGCCGTTATATCAAAACATAAAATACCGATGTCCAAATGCCCGAAAGGATGAAACCCCGAATGGACGAAATCCCGAATGGACGAAATACCGATGGATGAAATCCCAAAGAGCGGCGACGTAGTTCTCGCGATTACTCATACTCACTACAACACAGTTATGACGGTTACGTATTATAATACCTAAGTTTATTCTATTTTCAAGATAACTACGGTCAAAAGACCTACCGTTTAAAATATCTAAAGATCGTTTCACCGATTTTTGTAATAACTAATGAACGAAATCCATAAAGGAGAATTCACCTAAGGTTTATTCAACTACAATTAATTAAACTAAGGTTGATTACACTAACTGGCGATTCATCTACTGTTGATTTATCTGTGGTCTTGTGTTTGATTTACTGGAGATTTTGTATATTTCGATTGGATGATTTGCTAATTCGAATTTTCGCGAAAACCCTAGGGATATTGCCAAAACACGGATAATTAGACAATGGTAAAAACATTTCTGCGAGCAACTTGGAATTAGCGCTCGCCGGCCGCTACCGCGGCACCGCTCGCTACGCTCGCTCGGCTCGCGCGCGGTTGGTCACAGTTTTAACCTAACCTAACCTATTTCACTCAGTTCAAAATGACGAATCATACAATTTGCCTGTGAGTGGATAATTAGACAATGGTAGAAACATTTCTGCGGCAGATTGTATGATTCGTCATTTTGAACTGAGTGAAATAGGTTAGGTTAAAACTGTGACCAACCGCGCGCGAGCTGAGCGAGCGTAGCGAGCGTTGCCGCGGGAGCGGCCGGCGAATGCTACTTCCAAGTTGCTCGCAGAAATGTTTTCACTATTGTTTAATTATCCGTTAAATTTAATAAACTGTAGGCGAGTCGTCCATTAGGCATTTCATACCTACATATGTAGTTGAAATATCAAATACCTTAAAAAAATCACTAGATAATTTAATTTGTAATAACGTGCTTCTTTTTTCCCTAATAATACGTATGATTATCACTTAAACTTTTGTTTTAATTATAATATGTTATTGGTCCTCCTTTTTGTTGGTGGTTGCTCCTTTTTTGTCATTATCTTACAGATTTCAGGCTTTGGGGTGTAATTTCGGGATTTTGCACTTCGGGATATGGATCGTCGTGATTTTAAGCTTCGAGATAAAGATGTTCGGGATTTTAAGCTTTCGGGCAAATTAACTTTCGTGATTTAAAACTTTCGGGCAAATGAACTTTCGAGATTTAAAACTTTCGACCAAACAATCATTCGGCGTCTAATTTCTTTTTCGGGATTTCTTCCATAGGTATTTTTAAATACGGTCTTTTAAATTTCGGTATTGTAATACGTACCCATTCATCTGCATTAAATAAATATAAAGTTTTCAGGCGTTCTTCTGGTTCACCAAGTAAAGGAAGGGAAACTCTGCCATTGGAGCAACACATCCCTGCAGTCTCGTCGTTCCATTTAAAAGCATCACAAAACTGGCATTTTTTATTCATCAAACCAACAACAACTAAAGTATGATTTTTGTAATCATTTAAAGGATCGTATTCAAATCCAGAATTATTAAATACGGACCAACTGTGACGCATAAAAGTCCGTTCGGTTTGCATTTCTGCAAGAGCGGTCCTTCTCACCTGCGGCTGGTCTGTAGTTTCTGTCGCCCTAATGGCTGCTTGCAGCTAGCTGGGCTTGTTCTATTAGACGGAGCTGTGTTTAAACAGGCGTCTCAGTTGCTCTTAGAGCTCTCTGGCGTTCAGCTTGTTCCTCCAATAGCAATTGCGGTTGAAAAGGCGTCTTAGTCGCTCTCACCGAAGCCTGGCGGGAGGCTTGGCCCTCCACTCTTTCCTGGCTTTGAGAAGATGTCTCATCAGCTCTCAAAGCTGCTTGTTGCTCTGCTTGTTCTAGCCTTCTTAATTCGGCATGGACGGAGGATTCTTGGGATCGAGCAATTTTTGCTGAGCGGGCTCGCGATGTGCTCCTTCCTAACTTGGAACTACGTTTGCGAGGCATTTTAAAATAGTAAAATGACAAAGAAACCTAACCTAATAAAAACAGTCAAACTAACGAACTAACTAAATTAACCGAAAAATAATAAAAGTTTTTTTTTTTTTTTCGAACAAACATTTAAGGATCAAGTCGTCGACAACGCTAAATTGAGAATTAAATGCTGCAGACTTAGATAACCAATTCTAGCGAACAATTGTTTTATGAGTTTCAGAAAAAAACTATTTTAACAATCTACCTAACGATAATTTCAACACCAAACTAACGACAATATTATTATGAACAAAAAAACCTTCGATGGTCATTCTTCCACAGAAAATCAAACACTGCGATTCAGAAAACGGCGTCATCAGTACAACGCCATCTATCGAGCAACTTGTGAAACTGTTTAAATTATGCTACAAAAGCATTGTATTAACACTCGAATTTAAAACAGTATTACTTATCCTAACTAATATTATAAATGCGAAAGTAAGTTTGTTTTATTATATTGTCCCTTGGGAACAGTAGTTTTTTTCTGGATAAAAGGTGGGTATGTTTTTTTTGTATCCGTGACAACGTGCAAAATGTCATGAATTCATGATGATCGGTTCAGCGGTTTAGGGCGTGAAAAGATATCCGGCAAACAAACTTACTTTCGCATCTTAGTATTATAGTTAGGAGGATGAAAAACCGGTCTATCCACACTCTAGACTCACAAAATGTATTAGGTACTTCAATAAAAATAAAATAAACTCTTAACACACTACTATAGTTTCTATAATAATATAATTCAATCATGATTCGAAAGACACGTGGCGCCATCTATTATAATAATAACGTTATTGTCGTTTTCCTCAGGAACAGTACTTTTCTTCGGGATTAAAGATACCCTATGTCCGTTTGTGTACACCTCACAACGTCTATGCAAAATTTCAGGATGATTGGTTCAGTGGTTTAGGCGTGAAAAGGTAACAAACAAACAAACAAACTTACTTTCGCATTTATAGGGTACGTATTTGAATATCGAAGATTAAAATACCTACGCTTAAAATACCAATGTTCAAAACATCGAAAATTTAAATATCGATTATATCAAAATGTCGAAAATTGTTATACCTAAGCTTAAAACGTCGAAGATTGAAATGCCGAGTGATTAAAATTCCGAATGATTCAAAATATCGAATGACATTATGCCTAAGTTCAAAATATCAACATTTAATCGCAACATTTAAATTAAATCCTGGGGATATTGCGAAAACACGGATAATTAGCCAATGGTAAAAACATTTCTGCGAGCAACTTGGAAGTAGCGCTCGCCGGCCGCTGCCGCGGCACCGCTCGCTACGCTCGCTCGGCTCGCGCGCGGTTGGTCACAGTTTTAACCTAACCTAACCTATTTCACCCAATTCAAAATTACGAATCATACAATCTGCCACAGAAATGTTTTTACCATTGGCTAATTATCCACTCGCAGGCAAATTGTATGATTCGTCATTTTGAATTGAGTGAAATAGGTTAGGTTAGGTTAAAACTGTGACCAACCGCGCGCGAGCCGAGCGAGCGTAGCGAGCGGTGCCGCGGCAGCGGCCGGCGAGCGCTACTTCCAAGTTGCTCGCAGAAATGTTTTCACCATTGTCTAATTATCCGTTAAATTTAATAAACTGTAGGCGAGTCGTCCATTAGGTATTTCATACCTACATAGTTGAAATATCAAATATCTTAAAAAATCATTAGATAATTTAATTTACTACTAGGACATTCGATAATCTGTATTTCGATATTTGGATCTTTCGATGTAACTTTTGTAGATATTTAGATTTTAGATACATTGGACGTAGGATATTTAACCATTCGATACTATAAACTTTCGTTATTTTAATTTTCGGTTTTATGGTCGTTCGATTTTTCCATTTTCGATGTTATGAACATCGATATTTTAACAGTAGGTATTTTAATCTTCGATATTCAAATACGTACCCCATTTATAATATTAGTTAGGATTAGGATTTATTTCTGGCACCAAAATAATAGTACATTATTGCAAAGACCGTGAAATAGGCGATTTCAGGTCGAGTATGAGTTTGAAGGCCGAGCCGTAGACGAGGACTTCACTAATACGAGACAGGCAATTGCCATTTCCGCCGAGGCATATACAGTGCTTTTCTCAAAAGAATGTAGAGAAATAAACTTTCATGTATTTTTCTTATGACTTCGCTGGAAGCAGGTTTTCCATTGTCAATTTGGCTTCTCATCTTAAATCTGGTGG
The DNA here is from genome assembly GCA_917490735.1 of Dryobotodes eremita. Taxonomy (NCBI): domain Eukaryota; kingdom Metazoa; phylum Arthropoda; class Insecta; order Lepidoptera; family Noctuidae; genus Dryobotodes; species Dryobotodes eremita. Next base: position 17,929,431 of record OU823254.1, on the reverse strand, counting down.
AGTGCAATCAATCCCCATTTCACTCTCTGAACCGTTGGAACTCATTTTAATTATTAAATTTATATTTACTAAGTATGTAAATAACAAATCAAGATGAATTTTCAGCTTTGCCGCCAATTCTTTTTTTTATCACTTGTGTCGAAAGCCAAACGCATTTTTCTATACAGCCACATGAACGCAATTTGTACTAAGCAAAGAGACTTACTAGAGATCCATTCAACGAGTATTTAATAACCCCAGCCCGCCGTTTCATACAACATTGCTGGGGCGTTGTAATGTTCCAAATTCAAAAAACGCTCCAGCAATGGATTTGATTGTCTTTGTCCGTAAATTCGATTCGCGTGTTCTTTTTTCGAAAATATTGACAATATTTCCATGCATGTTTGAGAAAAGATATTGTTTGGTCTCCTTTCCAATAATGCAGGCATATAATAAAAGTGTTTGTTAAAAAACTGACCGTATGACAACCATTCTCCATCTACATATAAAGATGAGAATGGCTGGATGGAGATAGTTTAGGCACTATGGTGCAACACACGTAAATACAAATACACTAGTATACCTACATACATACATACTGCTAAAAACATAACCCTTCTTATTGGCTTTGCCATAGTCGGGTAAAAATAAAACAATGTCTCTAATTACCTACCTGTTTTTTGGAAAACAAAAAATGAAAACATAAAAATGTAAAAAATATATTTCATTCCGAGCGCGATAGTCCGAGTCGCACTTAGCCAGTTTTTTTAATTAACAATCTATGATTAAACATCATACAAGGAAATAATACTTCAGTATCGCAGGAAGTAATAAGTAGATAAAGCTATATATATACGTAAAATAATTTAGAGGAATTTAATAGTACCAATAGTTGCAGAAGGATCACAATAGCGCTCTCTACCTAACGTTATTGCGACTATTCATTCAAATTACTAGTCAATGTAACACCATGAAACAGTCTCCTAAACTGTGCGTGGTCCTCTCCCCGGCTGCATTGTCAGTAGTGGGGATCATACTCATCATGACCTTGGGAGCAGAGAGCTCTAGTCAAACCATCAACGGCCCGGCGATAGCTTCTGCTACCGAAAACGACGCCAATGGTGAAAGCATTACGATGAAAGATCCACTTAAGACAGCGGATAACAAAGAGCTGAAAGATATAATCAACAACATTCATGATTTTTTACTCACAATTATTAAAAAAAGGACGATGGATGGAACCACAGGCAACGAGAGTGTTTCTGATACTGAAACTCCAACTGCAGCAGAAACTGGGAACAGCGCCAGTGGGGGTAGTGAAAACAGTACGTTGAAAGATCCACCCAAGACAACGGATGATAAGAACCTGGCAGATATAATCACAGACATTAATGATTTTTTAATCACATTGAAATTGAAAAACACGAAGGACGTAACCACAGGAAACGAGAGTGTTTCTGATATTAAAACTCCAACTGCAACAGAAACTAAGAACAATACCAATGTGGGTAGTGAAAACGGTATGTTGAAAGATCTAACCGAGACAGTAGATGATATGGAGCAGAAAGATATAATCACGGAGATCAATAATTTTTTACTCCCAATTTATAAAGAAAAAACGACGGAAGGAACCACAGGAAACGAGAGTCTTTCAGATACTGAAACTCCAACTGCGTCAGAAACTAAGAACAACGGCACTAGGGGCAGTGAAAGCGTTGAACGATCCATCCAAAACAGACGATAACAAGGACTGGTAGTGTCTGGTAGATACACTCACAAAAATGTATGATTCTGAACTAATAAAACACTGTAATGATTACAGAAGTTACTGAATTGGTAAAAAACAAAAATTTACAAACTTACCTAATAGTTTTCGCTTATGAGATGTCAGCATCCGATGATCGCTTTTGTAATAATTGATTACAAATTCTATATTATACTGTATATAGTTTACATAATGTTTATATTATTATTGTCTGATTAAATATTTTGTCTAGACTCCATATTAGTTTGATTCAACCTCGTACCATTAGCCGTGTATCTATCTATACATACAATAAGACCCTTAGGTTGTTTCCGTCACAGTCATTATCATTATCATCCAGCCGGGAGACGTCCACTGCTGGAAACAGGCTTCTACCCAAGCATCGCTACAAGAACCAGTCCATGCTGCTGATTGATCCGCTGAATGCGAATCGCTGCGGCAAATCTGACTGCAGAATAATTTTCATATGAACTGATACATGAAAGAAAGAAAATACGTTTATTTGCGGTAAACGTGCGCGCAGAAAAAACAAAACCAGCGCGCTATTTTCCATAGGTACATTTTTGTTAACGTTTTCGTTGTGGGGTTAATTATGGGATATTATTAATTGCACATCAAATAAATAATCACCTATCAATTTATTTCCATCATTTAAATACTGACTGCACAGCAAATTAAATACTGACTGCACAGCAAATCAACCAGACCGTACATACATAATACTCACATTCATAGCGTGTGAGTATTATGTATTTGTCTCCGATCAGCCGTTTGTCGTAAAAATGCTCTATTCCCATCCAATACCAAGAGCTAATACCATTTGGTATTAGTTTATTTACGAATTTATTTTCTATTCCCAACGAGTACCACATTTAACCCTAACCCTATATTTAGATTACCCTAGATTTCGGTAAAACGTGACGTTGATGAAAAAGCTTTTGCTTTAGGAAAAATCGCTGTACGCTGCGAAAATAAATTGTAGTGTGTTTAGTGATATTTTGAGTTGAATATTTTGCTGTGCAATCAGTAATTTTGATGGGAATTTGGAATCTTATTGCATAGAAAAAGGATATTTTTTGATTTGCGTTTAAATACTACCCGTTAATTATTATGAAAAATGTCGACTTCACGTAGGGAAGAATTGCAATTCGTGGATTTGACCCCGCCGGAAATTCTAATCGACCCTGCCTCGATTAGTATTTACAACGGCCACGGCCCATTTACAACATTCATCCAACTCCTATGAAAATATTTCATCATCGCCGACATGTAGGTGTACCCAAGAAAATAAAAATAACGAAATCATTAATAATACCAATACCACAACACAAACTGTAAAAGTGCCAACAAAAACTGTTCGGGGTCATTTTGAGAATTGTACTTTCACTAATTGTTTCAATAATTAAAATTTAATAACGATACAAGTCTGTTTTTTTTTCCTCGCAAAAGTGTTGAAAAACGTCATATGAAACGCGTGTCATTGCTCCCCTATCGCGCTCGCCTACCCGCCTCGAGTGTAGTAACCAACATAGCACACTTGTATCATAATGTACTATTGCGGTTTTGCTACGCGTGTTAGAAAGGTCCTCTGTTGAGCAAAGGATCTAATAGGAAAGGTAGCTTATCTAGAGAGATAAGCTACTAATGTCCGATTTCACTTACACTAGGCGACACCAAAATGTAACACTTAACATAAAAACACAAAAACATCATCAATCACAAAACGATACTAAAGTGCGACTCCGATCCGCCGATGCGTAATGCTTAGACAGCCCCATCTATATGTTGCAGCCCTTTCTCAGTGATTGTCCTCTGATTGTTCATCACCATCAAAACCAGTGACTTTTATTTTCGTAAAAAAGGTTGCTGTTGGGTTGCTGCCACTGACAACTTTCTCAAAATCACAGTGATCATAAATTCTGGACCTTAATTGTGTAACACACTATCAATCAATCACAATCTGAATCATTTTGAAGCCTATTGCTAACCCATTGCTTCATATTGCAGTATAACTCCTGCAGTTACATACTTTTTGTTGTCATGTCGATTAAATTCTTTTTATGAGTCATTCGGTCAGCATTCGTGTTTTTTTTTTTGAATATTCAAAAATTTACAATTGTTCTGAACAATGTCAAGAAGAAAAAAAATGAAGGCATTCTGTCGTTGGAATTCCAGGAGAATTGTGATATTTTTTCAATAATATTGAATCATTTTTCGAATGTGCATTTGAAATTTTTAATGTTTAACCACGATATGTGAGTATTCAGCGGATACAATCGACTGTACGTTCCCTGGAATTTATCATCGCTTTTTCTTTTGATTGTTTGAAAGGCCACATTTTTTGGCCTTACCCTGCCATTTATTGTTCGCCTGTCTTCTTCCATCGTCTGCCGACTGCCGAAGTCGAAGAGCTAGCTTGCGGAGAGAAGCGCAGGATCGTTGCCAAGTAAGGTCGACGACACAGGTCCAGTACCTTGGACATCAGGTGCTAAATAAGACATTTGTGTGGCGCAGTAACGCCCAAGCATCAGTATAGTCGAAGTGTTCTGAGCTACACCGACGTGTGACATTCTATTTTTAAGGTGCTTTCCTAAATTCTCTTCGTCAGATCTAATCTCTTTAAAAGTTATCTTAACGAATTATGTAAAGAAAAACCTTAATCTTGTGCTTCTTTGTGTAAAACAATTTATAGAGCGGCACGAATTTCGTACGATTGCAATCGAATTTAAATTCGTCAGAACACTTTTAAGATCCTAAATATTTAGTAACATCATAAGTTTTTTCTCTGAAAATCTTGTTGTGATATTTCTTTTTTTTTTTGTATTTAGCCTTTTAAAATTCCAACGGCTAAATTTTAATTTACTATTTTTGGCTTTTATTCTATTAATCTTTATTTCGGATGATTTTTATTATAATAATAAATTTTACGTGTATTCGCTGCGTGAGTTTGATTTTTTAGCTACCTCACGCCGGGGTTCGAGTCCCCGGCGTGTAAGCAGCCAGCTCTACGCTGCAATATGTATTATTGTATATATTATATGTAGATAAGTGTTTGTTTTATGTATGTATGTATTTATTGTAAATGTAAATGGTACACCACTGACTACCTGCATTATTGTCTCTCCTTCTCCCTTTAATCCATCCAAAGTTCGTCTGTAAAAGATCGCTTTTGGCGATAAACCGCCCATTGTGTCACCCTATGCAATTTTTATGGTGTACATAATAAAGAATATTCTATTCTATTATATTCTTAAAAACTTAATTTAGACAATCTATTTAATAGGATCTCTGCCTAGCCTTTCCCCAACTATGTCCAAATTCAAATCGAATATTGAAGCTTAGCAACCAGCAACAACTCTTATAAGGAAAATGGTTATCTACTTACTGCCTGCCTTAATTAAAAACTAACTAGCAGGAAACAGGTAAAACGAATAAAGAATTATTGTAGGGGAGACCGGGGTTTGTTGTAACGGGGGTAATAATTAACATACATATTACGCCAAGCGACAAACGTTACTAACATGATATTCGGTATCCCACCCACTACTATTTACGGCACTACACTACACTACATTTAAGCAACTTTGTCATCATTAATGTAATACTCTCACTGGCTCCTGAAATACAGGTACTCTACCTAGCTCTGAAGCCAGGAACTCACATTTTTGTATAACCAGTTTTTATGGCAATAAATAAATTATTATTTGGGTAAAAAAATTGGTTTCTTAGCTCTTTGGCTAGTTTAAGCTACATTAACGAGCCCAAACCAAGTCAATGTAGCGTGTGGTATTTTTTTTAATCACCTAGACGTAATGTTATGAAGAGTCATTTCATTTTCCTCAATTTGCATGAACTTCCTAACCATACTGCAGGTGTTCAAAATTGCAGCCTTTTGGAGTGGTATGTAAACTGAGTCTTTCAGGTCTATTAGAATGAGGCTGTGGTGAAGGTAATTGGGTAAAACACCTGTCGTGAAGACAACAATGGGTACTACGTATAATTTCTCCTGCCTCCAAATTCTGGTCACTTCTTCTTTTAGTTCAGCGTATTTACTGATTTTCCCACCTATTGTTTTTTGTAAATTGTATGTATTAGGGACTGCAATATCTATGAGGTACTTTACTAATTTGTACGCTATCTGTCATACAGTTTTTTTCCAATAATTTACGTCGATTTAAGGGAAGAAAACAAAAATTAAAGATTATTGCTACTAAAAACCTTTTATTTCTATTATGTAAGTTTTGGGTAAGTATTGTTTTTTTAAATTATCAATTATTTTTCAGCTTTTACAAAAGTATCAATTTAATGTTTAGAATGAAGAAGTTTTTTCATAATTAATTGTTTTGGTAACAAGTCAGATAATTTCAAAAAAATCGAAGAACCGTCATAGCACGGTTATCATCCAGTTTTGACCTCTAGTTAACTGGAATTCATTTGTTGCTGATGACCTCTAGTATAACCCCTTTCAAGGAATAGATCGAAGTTCCCTGTCACCCTTTATATGTACGGGTCGACTTGAGAACCGCCTCCTTTTTTTTCGTCGGTTAAAAATGTTAAATATATAATTTGTTAGATCATGGCCCACTCTCCCCTACTGTTAATTTTATCAAAAGGAAAAATCTTCAAATAATAACAATACTAAAATATAATAACCCAATATCCGCTTCATGCGCTCATTATTTTATAAAAGCGAAGATCTAATTATTAAAAATGTGACTAAAATGGGGCCCATAGGTAGGGTTGCCAACCCAACTCTATACAGAGTCGATTTTTAAGATGGGGCAGCAAGGGCAGCTACCTTAACCGTTGTAGCTACAGGAAAACGGTCTTACAAGACTTTTCTTAACTTTTGAGAAAAGAGATTGCTCATCTTCATATGAGAATTGGTCCCAATGCTGCCCGGGAATGGGAGTACCTGCGCTGGGTTCCTGGTACTAATCTATGTCTTTATTCGAAATATTTTTAGAATCTATCCTGGGGTTCCTAATTTTTTTACCTATTTATTTTGATGATATTATTTTTATACGTGTCTTTTTTTTACGTACTTTTATGTTTTTTACACCTTTTATGACTATAAACACAGACATTTTGTATAAATGGACAGTTTTAGTCATATTAGAAGTGATAGATAGGATTTAAAACAAAAAACTGAAAAAGCATGTATTACTTATTTCAAAATAATATTTAATCGTCATCATTTTTATCAATGTCTCTTATTGTACTATCTTAAAAGAGGGCAGGACGTCTGATAGCATCTTGGTACCTGGCCCACCCTAAGAACCACACTAGACACATCACATGTGCACAACAACCAATCGTACTTCGGCCAGTGAAGCAAGAACGGCAATAATTATTTATTGCGTTTCGTCCTTTCTCATTTCATGAAGATCACGGGTCAATGTGTATCGTCTTATTCTTAACAATGAACAGCGACAACATCAACACAATGCCTGCCCTTCAGGTTCAAACATTGTCCAGCAGGCTCACAGAACACTATTACTCCTGTCGGAGAACAGGCTTAGCACGAGCGCCGCCATGGGATCTGGAGACAAAGGTCCTCGCGCACATTTGGGAGTGACGCGAGGAGGCGAAACGCCGGGGCGGAACTCCGCTGCCGCGAGAAATTGCGGCACTGCGGACAGAGCTCCGGCGGAATCTAATGGCGGCATGGAGAGTGCGACTGTCGCAACCCAGCGCAGGGCACGCCACAATTGCGGCAGTAAGTCCCCTCTTTGAGGAGTAGCTTGCTATCAAGCTGCAAGCAAGCGCCACGGCGTCCTCAACTTTCGCCTGACGCAGGTCCTCACCGGACATGGCTGTTTCGGGAGGTTCCTATTCCGGATAAGGCGGGAGAAAACGCCCAGGTGTTATCATTGTGTGGGTAGACCGGAGGACACGGTGGAGCATACGGTGAAGGTCTGCCCGGCTTGGGCAGAGCACCGCCGTGTCCTCGTGGCAGCGATCGGCGGCGGCGATCTCTCGCGTCCGACCCTGGTATGGAGCGAGAGGAAATAGGAAGCCGTCACCTCCTTCTACGAAGCAGTAATGCTCGTGAAGGAGGAGGCGAAGTGCGTGAGGGAGAGGCAATCGTTGCGCCCTCGCGCCTCTAGTCGCCGCAAGAGGAGACACCCTGGGCATCGAGAGTCAATTGCCGACTCCCGGCCACCGTAGGCGCGGGCTTGAGGACGGCGAGCAATGGGCAGCTCGCCGTCCGGTAAGGACCAGGCCCGGGTTGACGGCGCGTCGAGTTCCACGCGCACTTCAATTAGATGTCAGCATAATTGACAGAGTCCGACTGGGCCAATGCCTGCCGGGGTCGCGGATTGTTCGAAAGAGTTACCGGGACCCTGGCGCACAGGCAACTGAAGGAACACGGGTGGATTTTAGTCAGTAAGAGTCTGACACGCCCTTCCGCTCCGCCCAGAGCGGGAGCGGTCAGTTGATGACTTACCAACCAAAAAGAAAGGCTTATCACGAGCACCGTTTTTTTCACATAAGAGTAGACAAAAATGACGTTCCATGTAGACAGTACGACGGCAGCAAAGTAGAAAACGTCAACTGCACTTTTTACATAATTCGACTCAGAATTCTTTGTTTTGTTATAGGTTTTTTTTTCTGTTTTTATTCTCAATTTTTACTGATATTAAGTTACGTACATAAAGACAACTACAACAATTTTTCTCAAAGTGTCGAAGTACTGTATTTTGGAACAGAAAATATTACAGTAATATTAGCCTTAACCATTTCCTTGGTAATGCCCCATTAACTAAATGAGAAGAAGATAGCTTTGTTCTTCTTTTAATTATCACAGTTTTGCTTTCTAAATCCTCTCCTGTAAATCATGATTTTGTAGATAACCATATAAACTTTATGGCTGTCGAGTAAAAAGTTTTCTACTGTCTTTAGCATGGCGATTACAAAATCAAATAGTCTTCACTACCTTAGACAGCTGTCAGTTTCCAGTGTGATTTTGACAGTTAGTGATAGAAAACTTTCTTCTGAAATAGTCTACATAAAAAAAGACATAGACAAAGATCGTTGGAAACGAAAGATAAAATGACAGATTGAAGAAGGATTTCTACGGTGCGATGTCAAAAATGGAGAAACAAAATGTGACTTTGTATAGAAAGAGCTGTGTCTATTCTTCATAGAAATAGAAAGCGTCATGCTAAGCTTGCAGGTGAAAAGAAAGCCCACACGTAAAGCATAGCATATCAGTGTCCAAAATCAAAAGCCGAGTCAACAAAATACAGTCCGAGAGATAAGATGAAACGCACAGTAACAACACTACGCAAAGCAAGCGTAAGACTACAAACGGCCAGAGATGCGTGTGCGCATTGGGGTGTGAGGGGGGTCGCCCTTCTCCCCCCTCACACCCCGACGGCATGAAACTTGCGCGCGTGTAGTAAGTACATTAATTGCTTTCTTGTATTTTTTGGTACACTATCAATAATTATCATGAAATACCAATTAGATACTTTAGAAATAATGAAACTAAGTACCTATTTCTGCACGTTAGTACTCAAGACCATAAATGTAGTAGAAATCCTAACAGTACATAAAATGTAAAGCGGAATTAAGAAAAGCTGTTCCTTACAAAAAATACAACACTAAAAAATGCCATGCAGGTATAGCCATGCGTGTACAAATAAGCCCGAAGATATTTTTTCATTGTATGGTTTCATAATTATCATTTGTACATTTGTTATAAATAAAAGTAAAATAAAAATCAAGTCATATATATATATATATATATATGTACAGTACAACTATTTTCTTAATGTCTGTTAACGCCTGCACCATCTATCGGCATGAAAGTCAAGATAGCGACCTGAAGTTCCGCTGATGACTTCTGAATGACTTGTGAATGACTTCAGTCAATCAGCGTCGAGCACGTCGGGCAATCAACACGGAGCATCTGCAACCAACTTCACATATATCGATTTTCGCATGTAATGGACCGCACGCGCCACCATTTTTTAAATATTTTTTTATATCTCATAAAATCAGTCTGTAAACCGATTGCAACGATTATTATCAATAAATGTCTTTCTACAAGAAAAATAAATCAATTCCTTGAAGAAAAACCGAATCACAAATACGAACGGGAAGATGAGGCAGCAGCTTTCATCCTGACTCGAGCATCGAATTCAGCAATGTCCCTCCAGAACTAAGTGCTTTATTGTTGTTTTGTGGACAGCAAAATAACAATGAAGTACTTAGTTCTGAATTCAAATTATAATACACGATAAATCTAATAATTGATGGAGATGGAAATTAACATTCGTTCGTATTCGGAAATCTGATGATTCCCGAGGGACATTAAAAAAATAGATGTACTGTATTATCGTAGCTTTGTATATTGTAATACCGTAGAGAACTAGTAGATTTAAGTACAAAAACTGTTCATTTACACAAATTGTCTTTAGTTGGGGTCATAAAAGGTGTAAAAGCCTTAAAAGTACGTCAAAAAAAAAACAAGTAAAACAAAATATATCATCACAATAAATAGGTAAAAAAAATTAGGAACCCCAGGATAGATTCAAAAAATATTTCGTATAAAGACATAGATTAGTGCCAGGAAACCAGCGCAGGTACTCCCATTCCTGGGCAGCATTTGGCCCAAAGTTGGTTTGCATTCACATATTTTGAAAAAATATACAATCACCAGGAAAATGAGCAATTTTCACAAAAACTTTTTTTTATACCAATCGGTCATGTCTCATATAAGGATCAAAAACCTCTATCGGACTAACTGAGGTTTGAGTACTAGAAAAGTCAGAAATCGCAAAAGCTTTTCCCATACATTTCGGAGGAAAAAAAGTTTTTGTAAAAATTGCCCATTTTTCTGCTGACTGTAACTTTTTTTCAAAATCTGTGAATAATTTCTCAAAAAGTTAAGAAAAGTCTCCTAAGACCGTTTTCCTGTAGCTACAACGGTTAAGGTAGAGCCTGCCCTTGCTGCCCCATCTCAAAAATCCACCTTGTATAATATGGTATATTAGTGGCATAAATACTATATTTCTAAAAAAAATATAGTAGGTGAAACTACTATATATATATATGACGGAAAAGGTACGTCTCTCTCGTTATTATCAGCCATATTTTAACTACTGTGGGCGTACTATGGGAAGTGTTGGTTATTGCGCAATAGATGTGAATGAATATGAAATTCTATTCTATTAAATGATATGAATTTTCTCACTCAATTGAAAGCCTTAAACAATTATATCACATTCCATTGCAGTAGATGGCCCAGTAAAGTATTTGCAGCAACCTTTACTCTTTGTAGACCTTTATACACCTGTTCGTTCATAATACTGGCATGTATAACATTATTTATTTCTGGCACCAAGATAATAGTACATTATTGCAAAGACCGTGAAATAGGCAATTTCAGGTCGAGTATGAGTTTGAAGGCCGAGCCGTAGCCGAGGATTTCACTAATACGAGACAGGCAATTGCCATTTCCGCCGAGGCATATATAGTGCTTTTCTCAAAAGAATGCAGAGAAATAAACGTTCATGTATTTTTCTTATGACTTCACTGGAAGCAGGTTTTCCATTGTCAATTTGGCTTCTGATCTTAAATCTGGTGGAGTGCGATCAATCCCCATTTCACTCTCTGAACCGCTAGAACTCATTTTAATTATTAAATTTATATTTACTGAGTATATAAATAACAAATCAAGATGAATTTTCAGCTTTGCCGCCAATTTTTTTATTTATCACTTGTGTCGAAAGGCAAACACATTGATCTATACAGCCACATGAACGCAATTCGTACTAAGCAAAGAAACTTACTTTGGTATGTCAAGAATGATAAAAGAGAACCATTCAAAGAGTATTTAATAACTCCAGCACGCCGTTTCATACAACGTTCAAAAAACGCTCCAGCAATGGATTTGATTTTCTTTGTCCGTAAATTCGATACATCGCGTGTTCTGTTTTAGAAAATAATGACAATATTTCTATGCATGTTTGAGAAAAGACATTTTTTGATCTCCTTTCCAATAATGCAGGCATATAATAAAAGTGTTTGTTAAAAAACTGACCGTATGACAACCATTCTCCATCTACATATAAAGATGAGAATGGCTGGATGGAGATAGTTTAGGCACTATGGTGCAACACACGTAAATACAAATATACTTGCATACCTACATACATACATAGACTGCTAAAAACATAACCCTTCCTTTTCGCTTTGCCATAGTCGGGTAAAAATAAAACAATGTCTCTAATTACCTGTTTTTTGGAAAACAAAAAATGAAAACATAAAAATGTAAAAAATATATTTAATTCCGAGCGCGATAGTCCGACTCACACTTAGCCGTTTTTTTTAATTAACAATCTATAATTCAACATCATACAAGGAAATAATACTTCAGTATCGCAGGAAGTAATAAGTAGATAAAGCTATATATATACGTAAAATAATTTGGAGGAATTTAATAGTACCAATAGTGGCAGAAGGATCACAATAGCGCTCTCTACCTAACGTTATTGCGACTATTCATTCAAATTACTAGTCAATGTAACACCATGAAACAGTCTCCTAAACTGTGCGTGGTACTCTCCCCGGCTGCATTGTCAGTAGTGGGGATCATACTCATCATGACCTTGGGAGCAGAGAGCTCTAGTCAAACCATCAACCGCCCGGCGATAGCAAAAACCGAGAACGACGCCAATGGTGAAAGCATTACGATGAAAGATCCACTTAAGACAGCGGATAACAAAGAGCTGAAAGATATAATCAACAACATTCATGATTTTTTAATCACATTGAAATTGAAAAATACGAAGGACGTAACCACAGGAAACGAGAGTGTTCCTGATACTAAAACTCCAACTGCAGCAGAAACTAAGAATAACGCCAATGGGGCCATTGAAAACGGTAAGTTGAAAGATCCAACCAAGACAGCGGATGATAAGAAGCTGGCAGATATAATCACAGACATTAATGATTTTTTAATCACATTGAAATTGAAAAACACGACCGACGTAACCACAGGAAACGAGAGTGTTTCTGATATTAAAACTCCAACTGCAGCAGAAACTAAGAACAACGCCAATGGAGGCAGTGAAAGCGGTGAACGATCCATCCAAAACAGAGGATAACAAGGAACTGGTAGATACTCTCACAAAAATTTATGAAACACATTAATGATTACAGAAGTACCTGAATTGGTAAAAAACAAAGATTAACAAAATTACCTAATAGTTTTCGCTTATGAGATGTCGTCAGCATTCGATAATCGCTTTTGTAATAATTGATAACAGATTCTACATTATATAGTACATAGTTTACAAAAAAATTATATTATTATTGTCTGATTAAATATTTTGTCTAGATTCCATATTAGTTTGATTCAACCTCGTACCATTCGCCGCGAATCTATCTATGCATAGGTACTATAAGACCCTTAGGTTGTTTCCGTCACAGTCATTATCATTATCATTCAGCCGGGAGTTGTCCACTGCTGGACACAGGGTTCTCTCAAGCATCGCTACAACAACTGGTTCATGCTGCTGATTGATCCGCTGAAAGCGGATCACTGCGGCAGATCTGACAGGAAAATAATTTTCATATAAACTGATACATCATGTTCGTGACCGGACGCCGACAGTAGGGAATGACTGTCACAGCTTAGGTATTCAATTTTATGAATTGTTTACTATGGACGCTTTTAACGACATGCCTTTCTACATCGTTATCATATTATTATGTATAATTTCTACATTAACGATGTAACCAATATTTTGTAACTATAATTTTGACTTAAAAGAGTGTCCATGGAGTTTGTTGCCCACTCTTCTCCATAGGAACCTACTATGCTTTGGAATAGGCAACTAGCTTCATCTTATTGACTAACCGACTCTTTGACGATTCAACAGTGCCTGTAATTGGTTTAATAAAACCAATTACAGGGATATCTCAAACTCAAAGAATTTATTTCAATATATATAAATTCTTTGAGTTTAAGATATTAGAACAACTAACACTTTTTACCACCACAGAATACATAATAGTACAAGTATTTACACCCATGGCATATCATCACGCCTATTTTTCCCGAAGGGTTAGGCAGAGGTGTTTAGTCCAGTGCATTTCTGCAGTTATATATAAATTCCCTTTCGAATTCAGAGACCACCGAACTGCTACTGAGACATTCGTAAAGGGAACGTAATAACACTGCGCGACCTGAACCAAATTGAAGCCAGGACAGCCTACTCAGCAGTCGCATCTACGACCTCGACCAACGACATATTCCTACACACTCAGTAAAGAAATCTGTCACATTTAAGATTGATAGTTACACACTAATCTAACCGTGCAGCTAACGTGGGTAACGTCCTATACACGGTGCACATCCAACGCGCGGTGGAATTTCGCCTTTGAAAGTGATGTCTTCCAAAAGGGTCGGTACCTACCTAGTTGCTACTGTAATGGCCGTTTACAAAAGGGACACCATGCGGGCTGGTAGAAAAATATGGTTGCATGAATCTAGAATTAGTTTTAAAAAAATATGCGGCGATTGTTTTTATAAAACATCAGTTCCAACTAAGTCAGTTCAACCAAAGAAAATGTTTTCTTAAAATCAGGATGTTTTTGCAAAAAATCATGTCGTTTTAGGACGATTAGAAACTTGATTGTTGTTTGGCTAATCAAAGAGTCAATTCGAAATTGCTTGACATTACTGTTATAACTTACTAGTTGAGATTTATTTTAATGTGTAACGAAATTTACTATCTATTTATACTTTCAATGACAATGTAATTTAATAAGAAAACTGATTAAGAATAATTGTGTCATAATCATCATCATCAGCCTACAGCAGTCCACTGCTGGACATAGGCCTCTCCAATTGCACGCCATTTAGCTCTATTTCCAGCAACTCTCATCCAGCTGCTACCAGCCACCCTGTGAAGATCGTCGCTCCACCTAGCCTGAGGACGTCCTACCTTACGTTTGCCGATTCGCAGTCTCCACTCAAGAACATGTCTACCCCAACGGTCATCGGTTCTACGGCTAATATGGCCGGCCCACTGCCACTTCAGCTTGCTTATTCTGTGAGCTATGTCAACAACTTTGGTTCTCTGCCGGATCACCTCATTCCGGATTCCGGTGTCATAATATTCCTAATATATTTGCACACCTCACATAACGACACTGGAAATATGAAATAACGTAAGGGACAAACCTCAGGTTTTCAGGAGAGTTAAAATAAGATTTTGGTTTTACAAAGAAGGTCGTAACTTTTTTTCTACAAGTTCTATTTATAACTGTCTATGACGAAGTTTCTTAGATTTGTTTAGTCTTTTAAGCTAAAATAGCAAATATTAAATAAAGCCTTTAGTTTTAAAAATAGCATGTCCGTTACGTTAAAAAATTATGAATAGTGGTACCTTACGTTAACGAATTTTTCGGTTAAAACTAGCAGTTATCAACTATTTTCTTAATAATGGATCATTACTTGGTGATATTCTCAAGTCGAAATCAGTGTGTAGGTTAGCAAAGAGATTAATAACCTTTGGGGCTGGTCGTCTATAACTTTTTGCGGGGCAGGTTGACTAGTACTGATACACCAGGAGATGTTATAGAAAAAGCTAGAATCTTGGTTATTTTTGTCAAAAGAAGCGTTATCAAAAATCAAAATCAAATTATTTTATGTCACAAAAACCTACATGAGCATTTAAGGCTCGTGCACACTGGCGCGACGCGACGCCCGATACAAAGGCACCGCGTGTAGCGCGACGAGCGGCGCCTTTGTGTACCGCCGTCGCGTGGCGCCTGTCTGTGGGAGCCTTTATGAAACATCAGAAGCTTGGTGCACGGTTCCAACTGGTAATTTCCTATGGAGAAAGCCGGCAAGAAACTCCACGGTTACTCTTTTAAAAATAAATGGTTTTACAATATTCCTAAATTAGAGTGTTAATTAGGTATGGGAAGTTAAAACGGCGGTAAAAGCGTTTGTCATCAATTATAAAACTTTAAATATACTTGAGATACGTGTCGAAAGAAAATCAAGAAAAAGAGTCCAAAAATAAAAGTATGAGACTGTCAATTAATAAAGAAGTAAATATTTTTGGTATAGACGTTCTAAAGTTAGAATGGATTTAAGTTGTTAAGTTTCTTGAGGCTCATTGAATAATAAAATTGTTTTGTTACTTATCCCTTCTCATGATTTCACACTTCCTTAATTACTGATTGAGATAACCTACCCTGGACATACATAGATGGTTGTACCGGTTGTACGGACCGTTGTTGTACTGGTTGACTAAGAGTTCGTGTTCTAAAATGCAAATCCACCAAATAACCCTAAATAGGTGCGAACTGTAACAATTATAGATCGATGTGGGTTGTTTTAATTAATTAATTGTGTTATTATCTGCGCTTATCGTAGTGAATGCTGTGATTTTCTATAAGTAATGAGGCGCTTAGACTTAAGTTTGCCATGTACAAATTTTAAAGTAACAGTGTACTCATATAGATAAATATTTTAAAAGGTTAATTGAATGACATATAGTAATATTGTTATTGTATGTCATTTAATAAAATTATTTATTTTAAAAAAAAATCCGTTATTTTATTACTAACATTAGTCTGTAAGCTCACAAATTTACTAACAAATATGGATGTAATCTTAGGATGAATCTGAAATAAATTATTTATTATTGTTATTATTGTGTCAGTATCAAACAATGTCGTTGACGTATGCGACGGATTGCGGTGCCTTATTTAAGTTCATTGTGATGTAAAGCACAGGTAAATCGTTTTCAGTGCTGGAAAATTAACGTAGGGGTAAGCAGTAATGCTCGCAAAGGAGGAGGCGGAGCGCGTGAGGAAGAGGCAATCGCTGCGCCCTCGCGCCCCTAGTCGCCGCAGGAGGAGACACCCTGGGCGTCGGGAGTCGTTTACCGACTCCCGGCCACCGTGGGCGCGGTTTTGCGGACGGTGACCAATGGGCAGCTCGCCGTCCGGTAAGGACCAGGCCCGAGTCGACGGCGCGTCGTGTTCCACGCGCGCCTCAAAGAGATGTCAGCACAATTGACAGGGTCCGATAGGGCCGATGCCTGCCGGGGTCGCGGATTGTTCGAAAGAGTTACCATGGCCCTGGCGCACAGGCAACTGAAGGAACACGGATGGGTTTTAGTCAGTAAGAGTCTGACACGCCCTTCCGCTCCGCCCAGAGCGGGAGAGGTCATTTAATGATTTCCAACGCAAAAAAAAAGGGGGTCAGTATGACTATGATAATTTAAGTCACAATGACTCAACATATCTAACGTGACGGACATGCTAGTTTTACTTGCTCAGAGAACACTAATGTATGGGACAAAACCAAAAAAATTGCTCAAATTATGGAGTAACTGAAGTGACGTGTTGTTAAAATGTACTCGATTGTGTTTAATGTAAAGACAAAATACTGTGAGGGAAGAGACTTACATTGGTTTTTATACAAATATTAATTTGAAATGTCATATACAACAAGTTTTTAATAGAGAAATTGTCTAAGCCTATGGAAAATATACGACGTAAGGGACATTTTTTGTGAGATATCGAGATTTTAAATATACCAATCGATAGAGTAAGAAATTCTGAATCGAACTGTATATATAACTCATTTTCGACAAAATGTCCCTTACGTTATTTCATGTTTCCACTATCGATAATTATAATACAGTGTACCTTATGAACCTTTTGTAACATCCTCTGAACCTGTGTTATGCAAATAAATGATTTGATTTGAACATCTTTATTCTGCACCCTAATTACGTAATACACTATCTATTACAATCTGAATCATTCTAAAGCTTATTGCTAATCCATTACTTCATATGTTCGAAAAATTTGTCTGCTCAACAACGTAAATAACGAAATGAATGTTGTTGAACTGTCAAAATTAAACCCATACCTACTGTTTGTGTGTTACGTAATTACCCCGCTGGTCGGTCAGAACATGGCTCGAATGCTGTCAACTGATCAACGCATCCGACAGTACATATTGTTTATATCAGGCAATTAGCGTTCGATAGTCAGCGTCGTTGTTCGCGAGTTACCTAAGATAAGCTCGAATTTTGATAAAATCTTGCGAGATAATTGCGTAACACATTAACAGTAGAAATAGCTTTCATTTTGACAGCTGAACAATATTCATTGCGTTATTTACGTTGTTGACCAGACAAATTTTTCGAACATATGAAGCAATGGATTAATAGTAGGATACAGATTATGATACATATTGTGTTATGCAATTAGGGTGCTGATATTAGCTTGTGTACAAAAATCTCTTTTTTCCAATACTTAATCCGGTATTTTGTAAAAATTCTAGGATTGAAAATAGTTATTTATGATACTAGTGCGGTAAGTTGGTTTTTACAAACGAATAGACTTTACCATAGTCACGAGTTTGTAAATATCAATTTCCGCACGTGTGTCATACAACGTTTTTCAACACATTTGCGAGAAAACAGTACAATATTAATATCGAATTCCACGCTTGAACTCATATTATTATTTTGTTTTTATATATCCGTCGGAAAATCGCATCATCTTTGATATTTCTAATATAAAAATGGCGCGAATTTTCAAATGGCAACACCTACGCGTGGTGAAAATTAGAACTACATCTTTCGTTTCATTTTCTCTTTAGTATTCAAGTGAGACAAACGTTTTGAGCAAACACGCTTTCAAGGAGGTTCGATTATTCAGCTTATTTATTCTCCTAATGTGAAACTCCTTGGTGGAATTATTATATACCTTTTTTGGAAATTAAAAAAAAACCGTAAAGGATACGCACGGTGCTATACAATGGAGTATGCGGTAAAACTGGTACCTAGGCGAGAGTACCAATTTTTCGCACATTCCGTTGTATGGTGCGCAATTTTTAACTTTCAGACAATCTACACAGCCTTCGTAAATGCATTTTTTGAGCTAATGTGTTGAAAAGACATTACATACAACACGGTACATTTCCAATTACCGTGCGACATATAGGTACTCTGCCTCTGCTTTGGCCAATACAGGCGGGACTTGATTTTATATATTCAAAATTAGAGCTTTTCCCAAAACATTTATATAATGTTTTAACTTCTAATCAACTGGTTTCTTTTCCGGTTTTGTCCAACTTATAGGTACCTATCTAGATAGGGTTCCGTACCAAAATTGTAAAAAAAGAATCCATTGGTGCAAGTTCGGCCGTCTCGTCTGTTTGTCACAGCTGCTCATTCCAGCAACTACTTATGCAATCGGCTTGAAATTGAAAAGTTTTAGATAATTATTGCCCAAAAATCTCGTGATGACCCATTGGTTGGTCTCGCCTCTCATGCATCCGAGGTTCTGGGTTCAAATCCGGGTAAGTACCAATGTGATTTTTTCAAGTCATATCTACTTTCTGAGTTTATCTTGGACATTACTGACATCGCTGAAGGTAAAACATCGTGATGAAACCTGGACTTTAGACAATATAAGTCTGAAATCACCAACCGTCTTGATAAATGCTCCTGCCATCTCTATGTGAGAAGAGGCCTTTTCCCAGCAGTGGTACAACAATAAGCTTGTATTATTATTATTACAAAACTCAATAACTATAACCATTTTTTTTTAATCTGGACAAGTGCGAATCGGACTCGCGCACCGAGGGTTCCGTACAAACCTGTGGGTATATAAGTAAAGGTCATGGTATTTTTATTGCTAAATGAAATCCATAACATTACAATGTGGAAAGCTGGAGGAGCATAAATTTAAGACAAAGGTCTCTTTGTCGTTTCAGTAATCCTTTATTTTATATTAACACATATCATTTATTTTATAATATAACTGAAATACCTACACTAGCCTTGCAAAAGTTCTTTTATCAACGTCATTTATTTACAAAGCTTTTTAATCACTAATTAGAAATCTGGTTCAAAAATACTAATTAAGTATTAATATAACATAATAAGGTTTAAATTGAATTAAAGTAAAAACTTAAGGTTTTCGGAAATTTCCCTTTATGTGTGCTATAAAACATTATTTCATGCCAAATTTCAAGATTCTAGGTCGGCTGGAAGTATCCTTTAGGTTTTGATTCCCTTGCGAGTAGTTGCGAGTTTCAAAATATGCGGCTTAAATTGCTGTTTCTTTTGATTGCGTTGACATAAAAGTTTGATTTTGTTACAGCTTAAAGGTATTACCAGATATGAATTTCAATATAATACCACTACGCGTTCATGAGGAGAGGTAATAAGTTTAAAATTATTAAATATATTTTTATTATATGATGTAACTAAAAATTTATACTTTTCGCAATTTTTCCTTTATTTGTGCTATAAGACGTTGCTTCGTACCAAATTTCAAGATTCTGAGTTCACGGGAAGTACCCTGTAGGTTTTGATTCCCTTGCGAGTGTCGAAAATTTGCGGCATAAATGTCTGTATTTTTGATTGCGTTGGTTTAGAAGTTTGATTTTTTCACAGCTCTAAGGGACAGTAGACCTAAGTATTTGATATGAATTTCAGCTTGATACCTCCGCGCGTTCCTGAGAAAAAGGGTCTTGACAGACAGACAGACGGACAACAAAGTGATCCCATAAAGGTTCCGTTTTTTCTTTTTGAGGTACGGAACCCTAAAAATGTCCAAAATCGGGGAAAGTTGGGTTTTTCAGTCAAGCGGGATTTCAAATGCAAGAGTTTTATTTGCTCAGAATTAGGTAGATAGATTTTAGATTCCATTCAAGCCACCCACTCCCATCTCCTTATCTGATTTGATAGATTTTATATAAATAGTCCAGATAAATTAGAACGATGTCTCTAATAAGGTGTTTTCTTTAGAAAATAAAAAAGTTAAACTTGGAAATGTAAAAATATATATTTCATTCCGAGGTAGAGAGCCATCAGTGCGGCAGTCCGACTCACACTTAGCCGGTTTTTTAATTAACAACCTCGCGTAAATAATACCGCAGTATAGCAGGAAGTAATAAGTAGATAAAGGTATTGGTGGGGGCAATAGTGCCCCCAGATATAATTGCATCAAATAACGTGTAGCAATATAGTAGAAGGATCGCAATAGCGCTCTTTAGCGTTACTGCGACTAATAAATAAATTAACTGGCCAATCTACCACCATGAAACAGTCAACTAAACTATACTTGGTACTCACCGCAGCAGCATTGTCAGTAGTGGGGCTCATACTCTTCATGACCTTGGGAGCAGAGAGCTCTAGTCACACCAGCAACCCCCCAGTGAAACAAGAAGCTGATCAAAATTGTAATGCTCCATTTAAAGGAACCACAGGAAAAGGCGCTGGACCTGCTACTGATTATGAAACTAATTCCGGAAGTAAAAACAACGGCCCTGGGGTTTCTACAAGCACTCCGAAATCCCAGACAGACCCATCAGCTGCAGCAGGAACCAATAACGACGCAAGTCAGGGTAGTGAACACGGTATAGTGAATAATCCACCCAAACCAAAGGATATAAGTGAGGGTAGTAAAAACGATACAATGAATAATCCACCCAAACCAAAGGATATAAGTGAGGGTAATAAAAACGATACAATGAATAATCCACCCAAACCAAAGGATATAAGTGAGGGTAGTAAAAACGATACAATGAATAATCCACCCAAACCAAAGGATATAAGTGAGGGTAATAAAAACGATACAATGAATAATCCACCCAAACCAAAGGATAGAAGTAAGGGTAGTAAAAACGATACAATGAATAATCCACCCAAACTGGATACACTCAGAAACATTAGTGATATACTACAAACGTTGAAAGTGGAAAACAAGGAGAAAACGAATGTTCCTGTTAATGGAATTAAACCTGCACCAGGACCCGAAAACAACGAAACTGTGGGTAGTAAAAGTGTTATGGAGCAAGATCTACTCAACACAAACAAAAACAAGAGAAAAGAAATCGGAAAAAGCAAGAGCATCATTCGCAGTGTTTTGCGAAATTTTACGAGTGATACAGAGACAAAGAAAAACAAGAAGCTGAATGATATACTCACACCCATTATTGATAAAAACATAAACAAAACCTCAATAATGAAAGATTTAATAAATATAATTAAAAAAAAAAACACGGCGGAAAAGATCACAGGAACCAACTCCACCTCCAGTCGTGTTTTCCAGAAGCTAAAAAAAAACTATTATAATAGGTCTCACTAATGATATATAAGTATGCCAACGTCCGATGATCGTATTTGTAATTCATGATAATATATTTCAGATTATACAGTTTACGTAATGTTTATATTAATATTTTCAAATTAAATATTTTTTCGTGATTCCATATCGGTTTAGTTTTATTTATTTGATTCAACCTAATGGTACCATTTGCTTTGTACGTGTCCTTACAATAAGACCTTTAGGTCGTTTCAATCATAATCATCGTCATAATGGTCCACCCGGAAGATGTCCACTGCTGGACACAAGCTTTCTCCAAGCACCACTACAACGACCGCTGCATGCTGCTCGCGTTCAGTGGATCAATCAGACACTATGGCAGGTCGTGGTGGAAAATAATTTCATGTAAATTGATAATACAACGCGTACTGAAGTTTTGGAAATAAATTACTATTACTATAACAACTTGCACTTTTTAGTGTACTTGAGTTACACACATGGCATGTACAGTCACCAAAAGAGATAAGTAACCAGGGTCGTCGGACAGGGAGGAAGTTTAGTAAGAAACAGATGGATGTTTTCGAATGAAATTTAATTTGATAAATGAACTGTTTATTTTCTATTAATTAAATTAAATTTTATTCGAAAACATCTATCGGTTTCTTACTAAACTTCAACTATATCCGACGACCCTGGTTACATATCACTTTTGGTGACTGTACTTAATCCCGCCTGATTTTTTTCCGAAGGGCAGTACTCCCACATATCGCCAGTAATGTATCAATTTAATTTCGAATTCACTGCTACTGAGAAATTAGTACTGGGAACTAACACTGCGCGACCTGAACCGAATTGTATCCACGACCCCCCCCTTTTTTTTTTTTTTTTTTGGGTTGGAAATCATCAAATGACGTCTCCCGCTCTGGGCGGAGCGGAAGGGCGTGTCAGACTCTTACTGACTAAAACCCACCCGTGTTCCTTCAGTTGCCTGTGCGCCAGGGCCACGGTAACTCTTTCGAACAATCCGCGACCCCGGCAGGCATCGGTCCTATCGGACCCCGTCAATGGTGCTGACTTCTCTTTGAGGCGCGCGTGGAACACGACGCGCCGTCGACCCGGGCCTGGTCCTTACCGGACGGCGAGCTGCCCATTGCTCGCCGTCCGCAAGCCCGCGCCTACGGTGGCCGGGAGTCGGCAATCGACTCCCGACACCCAGGGTGTCTCCTCCTCCTGCGGCGGCTAAGGGCGCGAGGGCGTAGAGATTGCCTCTCCCTCTCGCGCTCCGCCTCCTCCTTCGCGAGCATTACTGCTTCGCAGAAGGAGGTGACGGCTTCCCATTCCCTCTCGCTCCGTACCATGGCCTGAACCAGGGCCGGACGCGAGAGGTCGCCGCCGCCGATCGCCGCCACGAGGACACGGCGGTGCTCCGCCCAAGCCGGGCAGACCGCCACCGATCCACGACCCCCTGCTCAGCAGTCGTGGTTTTAACCACTGAACCAACGAAATATTCCTACACACAGTTAGGTAAGCTATAAATCGCAAACAACATGATCCAGATTTCTGAAGCTTTTAATACAATATGTTGACACAAATATTCAAATTTATGGAGTAACATTAACACTTTTGTATCCCGCGGAAGTTATAATACGCATACTTAGGTAATTATACAAAAGCTGCAAATATTGTTGGTATTAACAGTTAGAGCCGGAACACAACCGCACGCACTGGTTGACGTTGCTGCGGCTAGTAATTAATAGTTTCTAAATCTTCTGCCTCACCATCACTATGCAAGGATTTACTATAATGTGCGTGCTAGTCTTCGCGACTTCATTGTCAGCGTTGTGTCTTATACTCTCTGCGACGGTGAGTTTTGGATCTCTTCAACCCACACGACATGGAAGATTTCATGCCGTCAGTGTAGCTAACGATATCATCACCGGAGATATATCTCTATGTGCTAAGCAAATAAGAAAAATATTGATAGAAAACAGAGTACCCGTGAAAAGGGTATCGATTCAAATGAGAGTTGGACCATTTTGGCAAGATTTTCACTGTCCTGAGAACGCTGTAAAAGTTGGCAATGAATGTTGGAAATTTTATTAAGTAATAAATAATTGATATTAATGATATGGATTTTTCATTATAATATTCCTGATAGATTTTTCAAATACCTAATATTTTACAGTAACAATATCGAGTAAAAAGGTGTAGGTACCTACCTACCTTAATTAATAAGAAACATTAAAGATGAAGTAATATCTATATAAAGCATTTAAAAAGAATAGAAACATATATGAGCTATTTTGCATTAAGTAGGTATATTATAATATACCTACTTAATGCAAAATAGCTCATTATAGTAATTTAAACTTATGTAGATATTTACGTTCGTTTTGCAAATTTCTTTTCTTTCTTTCAATAGGTTCAAATTAAAAAGTAAGAAATAAATTTACTTTTGAAAGTATTTATCTATAATTTTGCATCTTTTGACAAGTGAATAAAACTTTTTTACATAAAAAATACCAACTTCCGGAAAGTATAAAAATAATAATTTCATTTTTTTGTTGTGGTATCCCCTATCCCACACAAATTCTTGCTATATATTTATTTCACGTAACAAGTAGTGGTATTATCAACATAGACGAATAATTTATATAAAATGCGTATAATTGAAGCTAACTCAAAAACCACTCATCAGTACTTGACTAAAGGAGACTGGGCAAAAGCGATACGGCTATGATATATTTGTGTAACTGTAAAGATACCTCACCTTTACCCTTGTGCAGAGGGGCATCAAAATGTGACCCGGCAATTTGAAGAAAAATACACTTTAATACCTAATATACAGGCTGGATATTCGGAGCAGTGGTAAGAGCAGATAGATTTAACTGTGCATTTTCCTGTAGCAACAAAGGTTAAGGTAAATTTTAAAAGTACATTGTTGTCAAAATTGCCGGGTCAGATTTGATGCCCCTTTGCACAAGGGTATAGATGAGGTATCCCTACACAAATATCAAAACCGTATCGGTATTGGTCTATAGACCACTTTTTGCCAAGTCTCCACAGGTGAGTAATGTTCGTTGATTATTTGGGAGTCCTGCTAGGTACCATTCCCAAAAAAATAAGAAACATCGGTGACGGTCGACGTCGACGTCGAATTGTCACTGAAAACACATTGAAAAAAAAAAGATTCCAACGAATTGAGAACCTCCACCTTTTTTGAAGTCTGTGTAAGTAAAACATTTATATTAATAATATTATGTAGGTAAGATAGAAACTTGCAAAACTATATTTTAACTTCCAAACTACTGTCCAAGGACATTTAGGTTAACTTACTTTTGTATAAAAAAACAGTACACTTAATTAAAATGCCATGTTACAATCATGAGGAAATATCCATTCTTCCAAATTTAATAATACTTATCGGAAACTTATCGTAATACAATTGTTATTGTTAAACTCTGAACTAACGAACTACGCTCTTGGGATTATCCACAAAAAACGCTAGGTTTTCCCTAATATAATCATTAAAAGTACCTAATTAACGTAATTTAGCAGCCATGTGACTCGAGAGTAGGTAACATGTTTCAAGTTTTGTTGCTACCCAGACAAGTTATCCTGTTCGTTCTTGTACAGTTTTACTTTACCTATATTTTTATTATATCATTATTTGCCTAACCATTTCACAACTACGTTGGGATCGACTTCCAGTCTAACCGGATGCAGCAGAGTACCTACTAGTAATTTACATGGAGCGACTGCCTATCTGACCTCCACAACCCAGAACTGG
Organism: Dryobotodes eremita; assembly: GCA_917490735.1. Classification (NCBI taxonomy): domain Eukaryota; kingdom Metazoa; phylum Arthropoda; class Insecta; order Lepidoptera; family Noctuidae; genus Dryobotodes; species Dryobotodes eremita. The sequence continues at coordinate 17,903,785 of OU823254.1, read as the reverse complement.
GTTATAATACTATATACTATACTATGGTTATAATACTATATCCCTTGGTAAGATTGGTTCTCAGACTTTTGGGCTTCTGACGACCCGTAAGGACTGTCAAAGATCCACGAATGGCAGCCGGGATCTACGGCTTAACGTGCTTTCCGAGGCACGGAGGGATCTTGGTATATAAAGATGGTCACCCATCCACGGAACAACCGCGGCAAGTTATAAATACTTAAATATTATTGTTATTTATTATGATACATTATACAACGCTTGGGGCCGTAGCGCTTGATGGCGCGCTTCCCCCGATCTGCTCCGACTTTCGGTAAGTATTTCGGTTCACTCATGGCGAAGTAGATCGGACGGCTAAGCACAGAATTAACACAGGATGGATGAAGTGGCGACAATGAAGTCACGGAAACCATTTGCGACTCCCAAATTCTCCTTAAACTAAGGGGAAGATTTATTATGGTTGGAACTGCTGTCTTGTATGAAACAGAATTTTGGGCATAAAGGGGATGAATGAAAGGCAGTTGCATGCAGAGATGAGAATGGCAAGAGGGAAGTGTGTTGTTCCGCGAATGGATACAATAAGAAATGAGTATATAAGAGGAATTCTGAAAGTGACACCGGTGACTGAAAAGTTGTGTAGAAACCGGTTGTCGTGGTATGAGCACGTGATGCGGAGGAATGAGGAAAATGTCGTCAGGAAAGTTTTGAGTGTAAATGTGGATCTCAAACTCAAACTCAAAGCATTTATTTCAATTAAACCATTTACTGGCACTTTTGGACTGTCAAAAAGTCGGTCAGTTGGTCAGAAAGTTGAAGCTAGTTGCCCATTCGAAAACGTAGATCTCTATGGAGAAGAACTGGATAGCTATACAAGTAGGGAAATACCACAGAAACGTTGGATGGACTGTGTAAATGATGATATGGTTGGAAAGGGACGACCGAGATGACGACTAATAGAGAAGTAAGGAAGAAAAAGACATGTCGCGCGACCCCGAATAAATGGGGGTAAGGGCAGAAGAATGATAATGATTATATTATGATGCAAAGTATCGTTAGTAGTTTGGTGTAATTTTTTAACATTTGTCGAAGGCTAGTAACATTAAGTTTGAATCTTTCAGATACGTTTTCTTATCAAAAAATATTTATTTCGTTATCATTCTGTTTTTATAGACAAAAAAAAATGATAAGACACTTTTTTTTTTACTTTTTTTTTAAAGTAACATAATTGCATACCCAAACCAAAATATATCACTAGCTTTAAATAACCACAAACAGTGTATGTATACTAAAATAAAATACCCATTTACTGCAGCTGCCATTTGTCATGCTACCAATGCAATAGAAGCCAAAATAGGTTGAACGGACTGTAATATATTTTTTTAATTTAAATTTCTAATCTTATTTCAAATGGAGTATACTTTGTTTGGGGTGATGCCCGATCTCCCCAAGTTCCAAGTTCCCCAAAGCTTATTTTATTAAATAAAAATGTACGACTCTGTCTTGACCGAAATCTAGAATGGTACAGTCGCCGAATCAATGCTTACATACATATTGTTTAATGTTATTTGTTATTACTTTAAAGAATTAATGGGGTAAAAATGTACTATGTATCTTCATTGCAATTTACACTTAATTCATTAAATATTACTAAAATTATGCAATATTGATAAGTGATAGATAAACGACGTTGTTCTGTACTTCAATAACAAATAGGCGGTCATCAATAGTGGTGTTAGTGAGTGCGAATTAGAGAGAAATATCAAACATTATTTTTGCACTTGTGCGTATGAGAGGGAAGTATCAAAACACATCTTAATTCACAATGGACTACCGTCATTACAATGGACTACCGCCTCTTTTACAACAAAAAAAAAAATCCTACGGCCCCTTTACATAACAGTTCATTATACCAATTTTATATGTCTGTCTATTATCTATTAAGAATCACAAATAAAAAATAAAAAGCTCTCTCTGTCTCTCTACCTACCGGCCCCACGAAAAGCTTCAGTACCCACTAGGGGGCGGTACCGCCTCCGATGAGAACCTATAGTCTACATGATGTGTTTACTTACAATTTTCCTGTGCTAAAGAATTGCTTGCTGGATGCCTCCAACGCAACCTAAATTCCTCCCTCATATTACATTTTTCCCCAGAACAACCTGGATACATCCCTAACACACCCTCTATATATCTTAAAAAAAATTCAAAAGACATAGTGCAAATTATACATAGAGAAAATATATCTTCCAAAATAAGGTTAATTTTAGCTAGGTACTGATTTTATTTTATTCTAACACTTTTGGAGACATCAGTACGAGGAATGGTCAAGTGTGAACTTTACAAATAAATTAATTTTACATTTTGGGGACGTTGGGAATAAATGTATGAAAAATCATTTTGGGGAACTTGGAACTTGGGGCGATCGGGCATCACCCTTTGTTTGGTTGCCGAATAAAGACTCATTCATTAGTGTTAAGACGCGTTATTATTTAAGGCGTTATTTTGGTTTAATTAGGTTACAGCACATTTCCAACACAGTATTTCTAGTTAATAAAATAAATATAAACACTTTCAACATATTTATAAACGTTGCTTGACGTTAAAAATTTTCATACGGTTTTTGCAATTTGCAGGTCAGTATCAGTTTGTATGGTGATCTAAATATGATTCGCGGTGCCATCCGGCTGGTCCGGAGATACCGCATGCTCTCCTGCGAGGTGGCGAGCCTCCTTGCCGAATTGCCGCCATGGGATCTGGAGGCAAAAGTCCTCGCGCACCGTTGGGAGTGGCGCGAGAAGGCGAAACGCCGGGGCGTAACTCCGCTACCGCTAGAAATCGCGGCACAGCAGACTGAGTTCCGGCGGGATCTCATGGCGGCATGGAGACTGTCGCAACCTAGTGCTAGGCACGCCACAATTGCGGCGGTAAATCCTCTCTTTGAGGAGTGGCTTGAGAGGCGCCACGGCATCCTCACCTTCCGCCTGACGCAGGTCCTCACCGGACATGGTTGTTTTGGGAGGTTCCAGTTTCGTACAAGGCGGGAGGAAACGCCCGGGTGTTACCACTGTGTGGATCGCCCGGAGGTCACGGTGGAGCATACGGTGGAGGTGTGCCCGGCTTGGGCGGAGCACCGCCGTATCCTCGCGAATGCTTGCGAAGGAGGAGGCGGAGCGCGTGAGGGCGAGACAATCGTTGCGCTCTCACGGCCGTAGTCGCCGCAGGAGGATGTAACAATTAAATATTGAAATCCAAGTTATCGGAATAGCAGAGCCCTCTCTTAGCAAACTGGGTGAAATAGAAGTGTGGAGTTGCCACAAAAAGGCGACGACTTGAAATCCGTAGAATTAATCAAATTCAATTAATAAGATACATTTCTATAGGACACACATATTATATGAATAATAATAATTTATTAAAATTAAACACATTAATAATTTGATAGTACAGTAATATAGACGAATAACAAAGTTGCCAGCTGAGAGAAAGACGATTGGTCAGCGTCCTTTTTGCTAATTGACAATCGAAGGACAACGAGTGATATATTTTGGGAATATTGTTTTTGCTATAAAAACCCACTTTTAATACATATAATGTAGCGCCATATATATATATATCTAGGACCAGCCCTAGAATGAAATATTAAATTTGCTGTGACTACTAATTTAAAATACACATTGTCACATAAGACGTGATGATATTTCATAACCTCAAATATTTCAACATAACTTTCTATTTGTTGGCAGGGTTTTTTTAAATACTTTTAACTTTAGTTAAGGACTCATATTATGGGATCCATATACATATTTAAACAGAAGAAAATGATCTTCACAATATAATGAGAGGTGGATGCCTATTTTCTTCATACACATGGCATAAAGTATTGGTGACTGAGCTCTGGAAAGCAATAGGTACCGTATACAACCTAACGGGATTTAGCGTTGGACTTCCAAGTTATCACACAGAAGCGATACTGCAACTGGAAGGCAAATCTCTGAAGATTTATGTAAACGGGTAACGTCAACCCGAATTTAAGTGAGTATACCTACTATTATGCTTAAAGAAGAACAAGCCATCCTGAACCCTTATATTAAAGTTTGTTGAGAAGGTCAATATTGTGTTTACTTATTTCAGTCTAAACCTCATGCGAATTAACCCTTTAGTTTCAAGCAAACAGCTACTCTGTGTTAGTTGGTGAGTAGTGAAACACCATCGCGACAAGGAAACCACCAGGGCGTCGGGAATCGATAGCCGATTCCCGGCCACCGTAGGCGCGGGCTTGCGGATGGCGAGCAATGGATAGCTCGCCGTCCGCTAAGGACCAGGCCCGGGTCGACGGCGCGGGTGGGTTCTAGTCAGTAAAAGTCTGACACAACCCACAGTTGCCCACAGTTACCCACAGTTCTGACAGAATCCGGACATGTCAACAGTTTTTTTTTAAACATAGTCAGTGTAATAAAAAACAGCAGAAAATGTCATAAATCACCTTCTATTTATTTTCAGACCTTGAAATTAAATTTAGTCATCTTTTATCATCATTTTAAATGTACTAACAAAATAGAATCTTATTACAGTTTGTTACAAATTGTTTTAATAATTATCAGTTAAAAAATTTTTAATCTTAAAATAAAACACAAATTATTAATATACTCTGTTATAAACCTTATTAAAATATTAAACCTAACAAAATTCAATTAATTTTTTAACATAGGACCAATAAGAATGAATTTGCAATGTTAAGCTGCGCTTGCAAGGTCAGTCTTTGGACGGGTGACCACTTTGATTATATTGTTTTACATTGATTAGCTCGCAACAGTGAAGCCGCCAGGTTAAGAAGCGCTTGTCAAGGTCAGTCTTTGGATGGGTGACCATTTTGATTGTTGATTAGCTTGCAATAGTGAACCGCCAGCTTAAACAGCGCTTGCTAAGGTCAGTGTTTGGATGGGTGACCATTTTATTATATCGTGTTTTACCTTGATTAACTTGCAAAAGTGAAGCCGCCAGGTTAAGCAGCGCTTGCCAAGGTCAGTCTTTGGATGGGTGACCATTTTTAATGTGAAACATCTATAGCCGCGGATAAAACCGATTGTTGGCGTGGCGACGCATGCCGTGCCACGCTATACGATGGTATGTTTCACATCTGCCAGGCGTCCCGTGACGACTCAATTTAAAAAAAAAAAACGTCGATGGTCGCGGCGACGCGTCGCCACAGCATGCGTCGCCACGCCAACAATCGGTTTTACCCGCGGCTATAGATGTTTCACATCAAAATAAATAAAACAAACAGATTATAAATAAATATAACTTTCATTTTCCTATCATACATACATACATGGAATGGCGTGAGGCCGTGAGTTTATCTCACGCCTTCTTCCCATGGCGGTAGGCAGAAACTACAGAACGCCACCTGCTACGATCCTTACGTAGGCACTCCATTTGCCTCGTTTACGTTTCATACATCTGGTCATACACGCACGCTGGTTGCGAGTACTACGCACAGTATTCACACTACACATGCTTTGCAAGGAACGTGTTTCATATCATAATCGTTTATCATTGATATCGTAGCAGGCGGTTGCTTTTTTTAAATACACGCCACCTAGTGGCCCATCTTTATAAAGAAAGGGACTCGTTCACGTCTGTGTGTGTAAACGACCTGTATTCAAAGGCAGATTTTATTTTGGGGTAATGTGTCGAATTTGGTGGATTTTGAGGTAATGTTATGACCGAGTTCAATTAAGTGTAAATTCCGATTACCGCGATTACTACTCCTACGACTTATTAATGTTCCAATTACACATAAAACAAAATAAACTAAAAATGTTGACTTCAGCGCCATCTAGCGGGAAAATGGCCAAGAGCAGACCGTATGTTCAACCTTAATGTTAGATATTTAAATAAATACATTTTTTTTGACTTTAAGTATAAGTTAAAGTTGAAATACATTTCGTATACTTGGGGAAAGGTATGTTGCATATAGATACCCACATCCTTCGTAGTTTATAAGTTTGTGTCTTCTAGTTTAATGTCTACATTCCATCATATTATTGTTCCTACCCTACTCTTATGATTTATCTACTTGTATCCCTAGGCTACTTAGCTCAATACACAAATTACGATATTTGGTGTTTTGTTGAAGACAATACCCCTTAACAATAACAAGTGTTACTTTTGACGTGCGATTAACCGAACTTCGATATTAACTAACAGTTAATTGGCTATTTTAAGGATATTCGAGGTGGTTATTGCGATAATCATTAACCTACTTCTAACACTAGACCGAACTACGGTACTAGTTCACTGGTAAAAACGTTGGACCATTGGATAGCGTACGAAATAACGTAAGTTCAAACCCTATAATTTTTAGAACATTCCTCAAGTATATACAGGATGGCAGGGACATCAACGAACAAACTCTAACCATGAATGCAGCACATGATTCTGAACCCCCATGCGTTGAAATTTTACGTCAGTTATTTAAAGAAAACAAGCGTTAGTTTGCTCGCTATTCAACATTCACGTAACAGGTTGCGCGTCGATGTCCCTAACCCTACTACCTCGTATAGCTAAGTGTTCCATTGAACCCGTGTTAAAAGATACACCTGGACCTGCAGTCTCGAGATTAGACGGCGACAAAAATTGGTCGCTAAGTCGTATCGTTGTCAAATTCCTTTAATAGATTTTCAACCTTATCCTTTCGAAATAAAGTTGAAAATCTATTAAAGGAATTTGACAACGATACGATTTAGCGACTGATTTTTGTCGCTGTCTAATTTAGAGACTGCAGGGGCTGCATAGCTATTTACAACCATTTGGTAGGCTTCCGAATCAAAATGACACATTTTCGGTTACCCAATCTGCCTAGACCCAGACCGCTAATAGCTGTCGAAAGAATAAAGGTCATCTATTTGGTTTTTACTGTCCAAATTTTCGGGTTTCGGATTTGTCCTTCGATAACATTGATTGATGTTCGATTCGGCAGGGAAGCGCATCGAATGTCTGTGAATAGCTATAGCTATGCAGTAATATAGAATCCAAATGGCTAGTATTTGAAAAAAAAAACCCTTTCTATTCTTTGTCCTTTATTCTTTGTTGTTTTCTATTGTTTGTCTATTAAGATTTATTTATTTATTTATAAATTCTTTATTATACACCACAAAATATACAATATACAATAATTTATAACAAAAAAAAAACGCATACGCTACTAAATATACAATGGGCGGCCTTATCGCTTTCTGCGATCTCTTCTAGGCAACCTTGGAATGGACAGTGATGTGAGAGTATAACGTAATTCAAAAATTAAACATAAAGCTTATAATATAAGGCAAAATATGTCAATAACCAATATTAAAAAATTTACCCCTGTAATTGATTTGACTCCTAAAATAACGATGATAAACCCATACCGAATAAGAAAGTGGAATATTAAAAAGATTTATCTGAATGAATTTCATACATTTTGCAGCATGAAATTGTGTTCTTCTCCGAGATATTTCGAGCTAATTAATGACATCTATTCACACAAATAAGCACTAAAGGTGCATAGAAATAGTAATGATAAAAAAACCGCATAAACCTACGGGCACTTATGAAACGTCAGAAGCTAGGTGCACGGTTCCAATTAGTCGTTTCTTATGGAGAAGACCCGGCAAGAAACTCCACGGTTACTCTTTTACAAATTATTGGCTTTTGCAATATTACCAAACTCAAACTCAAAGCATTTATTTCAATTAAACCATTTACAGGCACTTTTGAATTGTCAAAGAGTCGGTCAGTTAGTCAGAAAGTTGAAGCTAGTTGCCCATTCCAAAACGTAAATCTCTAAGGAGAAGAACGGGCAAGAAACTCTAAGGACACTCTTTTTAAATCAAGATATTACAAAATCCTGGGTACATTATTCTTGTTGCTTCTATATACGAGAACAATGAAAAAGAAATATATATTAAGAAACAATTCAAAATAAAAGATTAATAATAAAAATAAGCCGTGGCAGTTAAGATATGACCAGTCTCAACTGACGGCACCCGTTCACGAACATGACAAATTATTTTGTTAATAGATATGGGAAAACAGTGTAGACCTGATAACAAGTACCAGCTACTTAACCAGGTACTCATAAAACGAACCCAATTTTATACCAGAAACTGTATGAAAGTCTTATGATATTTATACATTTCGATAGCCTTTAAAAAAATTGTTTAGTTCATTAATACGGGCTAGAATTAGCTAATTATTTTATAACAATCAAGATGACTGTATTAGCGAAGAGGCGAATATCTGCTGCATGATCTGAGGCAGCGATGCGACGTCCATGCACACGTGCGCGTGACCCGCTGGCAGGCGGCGCAGGAGCCTGCAAAAAAAACGTGCCGATTATAGAAAGATGGATTGTTAAAACATAACTGTAACGGTATTCTGCAGTGTGGACCGCTAGGTACATTCTGCCTCCAATAGTCCTCTTGATGGCGTCTGACCATCTTGCCGATAAGGCCTTGATTGCGTTTTCCTTCCTCCCAGCACAGTATCATGAATCTTTCCAGAAAAAACTGAGGACACGCTCTAGACATATTAAAGATAGTCGCTTGGTGATGTAGGTAGGTTGACATGCGTTTGGCAATTTTCTAGCAATGTTTTGTGTTGTTTTTCATTCCGGAAACCGGACGTTAATTAGCTGGAAGTCAATTATCGCGACTTATCACAACGGGGATAATAATTTACTTGGCCGTTGAACGGTCATATGCCCAAAAGGAAAAATATTTGTGAAAATTCAAACATAATTGCGTATTTTTAAAACAATGGAGCCAATTTTGAATTTGGAACTTCATTCAGACTACGTTAAAGTTCTGATTACAAAACTGACAACTTAGTACCGGACGAGGTTGTCACTTTTGTATAAAGAACTGTTCACTGTCTCATTTCAAAGACTGGCTCGATGGTTAAACCTATGTCAGAAGAAAGACCTCGTTAGGGTTCCGTAGTCAACAAGGAACCCTTATAGTTTCGCCATGTCCATGTCCGTCCGTTCGTCCAACTGTCCGCAGCAGATCTACATATTAGGCACGTCGACAAAGTGGAAAAAAAGTCGAAAAACATTTTTTTTTTTTTTGTTCCGCCTCTACACGTAAAGTGAGGATGTTTTTTTTTTCTCGTCTACCCCGTGGTGTGGAATGTCGTTGAATAGGTGTTTCAAAAATATTGCGGGTTTGTGTAAACAATTTTTCGAGTACGAGATTCGTTTGTGAAGTATTAAGCTTTAAAGTGCTAATTTTAGTTAGAGTCAAGTGTCCCTCCCCCCCCTGCCAGCTAAATAGTTACTCAATACTCAATCATTTATTGCATTCCACAATGTGCTTAGGTGGTAAGTAAACATTAGTTGTACCAATCGTGGACCCTGTCGGGCACAGCAAAATATAAATTTGAAGGAAAAGGACTTATTTATACATGCAACAAAAAAAAAATCTTTCCTAAATAAAATTAAAGGTAACATTTTGTTAATTATTAATTAAGTTAATTAAATCTAAATATTTATTATTAATTTATATTATTGTGCCAATTCTATGGATTTTTAAATTAAATATTCATTAATACTGTAATAACATTTATTTAGTATTTTTTTTTTTATTTATTGGTAAAAATATCATTTTTTGTCTCATTTCGAATCACCTCCGGTAGTTTATTAAAGTTTTTTATCGACATAACCAGTGGACTAGATGAGTGCATTTTTAAACGGGATGTCGGTAGGTTTAATCGTGTTTTGTGACGGAGTGTGTATCTAGTTTGTATGTCTTCTTGTTTAGTATAAAAGTCTTGGTGTGTGTGTGCGAATTTACAGATTTCCAGTATGTAGGAAGAGTCAGAATGTTAACTTTTTTTAAATGGGGTTTGCAGCTATCCGTTTGTTTTAAATTAACTAAAATCCGAAGTAGTCAGTAGAGTTATTTTTGGGTATGTGAAAAAAATTACGGTAGTAGTATATACAGGGTGGATTTTTAAGATGGGGCAGCAAGGGCAGCTACCTTAACTGTTGTAGCTACAGGAAAACGGTCTTAGGAGACATTTCTTAACTTTTTGAGAAATATTGATTTGCATTCACAGATTTTGAAAAAAATGTACAGTCGGCAGGAAAACGGGCAACTTTCACAAAACCTTTTTTATGCCAATTGATCATATTTCATACAAGGATCAAAAACGTCTATTGAACCAACTGAGGTTTGAGTACTAGAAAAGCCAGAAATCGCAAAAATCTTTTCCCATACATTTTGTAGGAAATGTTAGCTGCCCTTGCTGCCCCATCTCAAAAATTCACCCTGTATAACGAAGTAAAAAGGAAAACTATCACAGCCAAGCAGGCTTTACAAGTTAACGAGTAATTAGTCGACCAACTTACAGTTGCAGTTAGAACGTATGGGTGAACATATTAAGTTTGTTCTTGGGCTAAATTCATCCCAACTACGGAATCCTTTATTGTGCGTGATCCGACACGCACTTGACCAGTTTTTTTTTTATAATGCAGTTGGAACGTATGGGTGAACATGTTAAGTTTGTTCTTGGGCTAAATTCATCTCAACTACGGAATCCTTTATTGTGCGTGATCCGACATGCACTTGACCAGTTTTTTTTTTTATAATGCAGTTGGAACGTATGGATAAACATGTTAAGTTTGTTCTTGCGCTAAATTCATCTCAACTACGGAATCCTTTATTGTGCGTGATCCGACACGCACTTGACCAGTTTTTTTTTTTATAATGCAGTTGGAACGTATGGGTAAACATGTTAAGTTTGTTCTTGGGCTAAATTCATCCCAACTACGGAATCCTTTATTGAGCGTGATCCGACACGCACTTGACCAGTTTATTTTTATAATAAGACCGCATGTTTCGTAGCGTAGTTCCAGGTTTATAGACCACACCTAAGTTTTCTTATATCTTTCATTATTTCGCACATAAACACACATAACATCAAACCTGTATTCCCCGAAGGGTAAGGCAGAGGTGTACCTATAGTACACCCACATTTCGCCAGTTATGTTTAAGCCCCATGTAATAGGGGGCAAGCCTATTGCCATCAACCAGGCACAAATCCAGACTCCGGGCTGCTACTGAGAAATTTCCAGATGGATTAACACAATAACACTTTGCCCGACTCGGGAATCGAACCCAGGACCTCATGCTCAGCAGTAGCGCTTGCGACCACTAGATCAACGAGGCAGTCATTATTTCAGTAGACAAAAAAATAATTTTACTCTTTGAAACGGTTTATTCAGAACTATTTCATTCTAACAATTGTTCACCATCGACTAACGAACCAACTTACATACTGACACTGATCAGAAAACTAATTGCGTAACACACTTTCAATTACAATCCCAAAAGATTTCGAAAGAAATCGCTAATTCATTGCTTCATTATATTTGAAAACTTCGTCTGCTCATCGACTCAAATAACGCAATGAATTTTGTTGAACTGCCAAAATGAAACGCATTGCCATTGTAAGTGTGTTACGCATATACCCCGCTGACTTTCACTACGGCATGAGTTATGTATTCTCATACAACTCGTGCCGATACGAGAGAGAACGTATATGATTGTTACTTACGAGTTAGCTTCGTCACCCAAGCTGCCTATGAATATCACGTGCGCCTGCACTCGGTGGTCCGATGTCAGTATCGTGCCTAATTGTTCTGGTTGGATGCCGTATCTATGGAAAAAGATATACAAAATATTGGTACTCCTTTTCAACAGTTTCAACGATAAACTCAAAAAAAAACACGTGTGGTACTCGGGGACTGCCGCGGTAAAGCTATTGCATAGCATTTTTTATCAACGTATGCAATTATAATTATTTTTTTATTTTTTATTTAAGCAGTATTTTTTTTTCTTTGATATTAATTCAAGTACAGTCGTACATACATACACGTTAAGCGAACGCTCGGCCGAGCTACATGGTAGGCGGAGTGGGGGGTGTTAGGTTTTATTTTCGTTACGGAATTTCTTGATTCGGTCGCCGCGCTCAAAGCCCGCGATAAAAGCTATGCAATAGCTTAAAAAACAGTTTTTCTTGTAGTAGTAGGTTCTTTCTCTTCAATCTATAAATAGTATGATACAAAGTCGCTTTTCATATCTGTCTGCGTGTGCGCTTAGTTCTTCTAAACGACACAATGCATTTTGATGTCACACTATTATTTAGAGAAACTATTCCGGAAGATTTATGTGATTTAGATACAGCACAGAAATCTCTATGTTTTGACATGATTAATTAATATTTATGTTGACCAATAGATCACACCCGGGCGGCGCACAAGTTTACAAATAAATGTGTTTCTATATAGATACCATGGTATAATAATATACTTCGCCAGGTATAGCATTCCGAGACACAGTTGTCACGTGGGAGACACAAGGCTACGTCATCACCGCTGTGTTACCAGTAGTGTGTAATAATAACTCCCCAACCGCCTTTATTACCTGTGCGAATCCGATAAAACAATAGTGTTTTAACAATTACGTTGGTACATGTTTAAATTGAATTGTTTCGTTTGATTAGAAGAACGAAACAATTTAAATGCTTTATGCATATTTTTTAACAGAATGGTGACTGAAAATGTTTCCATAATTCGTGTTTTGTTGCAATAAAGTGGCAACTGGATAGTGACGTAAGCATGTGTCACTCTTGGAGTGCCAGACCTTGTTTTTTAGACCATGATTAATACTAACCGTCTAAGGTTAGCGTCAGAAAGTATGAGCACAATGGCCTCGTCGGCGTCTTCGGTAGCGATGGTGGAGATGGCGTGTTCGGCTGCCGGGAGCGTGTTGTCGCCTGACCAGCAGAATTGTGCGTGCGCGTGCATCGTGCGGATAATCTGCACACACGACAACAAGAAATGTAGTACAGTTTGATGCAAATGTGCAATGACAAATGCTCACGTTTCAAAAGACGTTTTCCAACATACTTGTGAGAAAAAATAAAAGAACCAAATATTCATAAACATAATATTTTATTACAAATACAGGGTGAAAAAGACCCATCAGAGACGTTATTTACGCATTCTGTACATCAAAGGAAGTAACAGTCATTGCTGGGTAACGACTCTTATTTTTGGTGTGAAAATCGCTGTTTAGTGCAGCGCGCAATGTAACGTACGAAAAGTATTGTGCTTATGGGTGCACGAAAAGCTACAGGAGTTTTGGGGGTATTTAAAATTAAGTTATAACATTTAAAACTTGTTTACGAGAAAAAAAGATGGAACTTTGACCTTCAATATCTTTAAATATAAACCAGAAGAATTCCAGGTATGTTTAAATACATGATGTTTAATACATACAAATACATAGATGTCTAATGAAAGCCAAGAATCACTTATACTGCTGTACCATACCTGTGAGAACCTTCTGGTTACGGAGATACTGAAAGTCAATGATTCACCTTTTTTTTACTTTTTTCACGAAAACAAGTTTTAAATAGTTGTTCATGACTTTAACTTTAAATATCCTCAGAATTCAAGTAATTCGTTGCATGCACCCATAAGCACTATGTTTTGCGTACATTGCGCGCTGGCGTAATGAGCGACTTTTCACACCAAAAATAAAAGTCGTTTTCCAGCAACATTTTTTCCTCATTGTTTACTTAGTTTGATGTATAGAATGCGTAGATAATGGTAATGTAGGTCTTTATACGTCCTGTATAAATAAATATTATAATAAACAATATGAAATATTACCTTTAGCCGTTCCTTCTCGTTTTCAGGCGGTCTGTCCACCGTGACGAGTTGTAGCGCGTGTTCCTCTCCCGAATGGCCGAGCATGTCGTACCGGATGCGCGACTCGTAGCCCGAGAGCGCCTCCGTCAGGAGCACCACGGCCTCCATCGAACGCTCTAGACGACCGTCGTATGAGTTAAACCTGGGAATTGAAGATCCATTCCTATTGTCTTATTTTTACAAGCAGATTTTTAGGTTGCATAATTCATAATCAGCCTATAATGTTCCCACTGCTGGGACACAGGCCTCCTCTCTTTGAGAGGGAATGAGCTGTAATCTACCACGTGGGCCCAGTACGGGTTGGTAGATGTCACATGTCTTCGAATTTTTGGTTCTCGGACATGCCGGTTTTCCTTCACCGTTTTGCGAGCAGTGGTGGTGAAATAAATTATATAAAGTTAAGCGCCAGCTTGGGTTCGAACCCACCACCTATAACTCGTAAGTCGGTTCCGATACCACTGGGCTACCACAGTTCTAACTACTTCCTGTTGCTTAAAAAAAAAATTGTGCGGCCACAGTTTTCTAATACGGAATATAAAAGAATAGAAAATGTTTATTATAAATGAACGTGTTTGACCAGATGTATGAACGTAAACGAGGCAAAAGGAGTACGTAAGGATCGTAGCAGGTTGCGTTCTGTAGTTTCTGTCTACCCCCATGGGAAAAAGGCGTGAGTTTATGTATGTATGTAGAAAATGTTTATTTGCAAATGTAGATATACAGGTTACAAAAAAATTGTACTTATAACTAATACAAACTCTAATTTTACAGGTTTTGGTATAAAATTTAAATTCTACAGTTCAACTGTCGCGGCAATGACGTCACGTCATTATCCACATATCAAATCATATAAATTAAATTACGTTTTGTGCTTTATTCAAGCAGAAATCGGTCTTATTTATCTTAGTGATATTTGCAGCAGTTTGCTAACAATAGAAGTTTATTCACAATGCTTTTTACATCACTTCTGGTAGCATCGAAATCAAAGACCAAATTGTAATATAAGTAATTTATTTAAAAAATTAAACCTATAAGAATTTGTTTCTTAACTCCAATACAATGTATATGTCGGAAAAACGTTAAATCAATCGTTTGACTTTGACTAATCGGGACGCCAGCGCCACCAGGTGGCGCTCGACAGAGTCTATAACATAACGCTTGACCAAAGTAAAACCAGAGTTTGTTGTTGGCGGCTAAGCAGTGAACACGTTTAGAAATTGTCGCGCGTTCCATATAGTTGTGTCGTGTACCCACAGTGTGTGATTCGCTAATGTGATCAATTTGATCGTAAATTATAATTTGATTTGAACTGCAAACGGTTTTTCTATTGCGCAATAGCCGACACTACCCATAGTACGCCCACAGTAGTTCAAATATGGCTGATATGGCTGAGAGAGATGTACCGTCTACGTCATATAAATAATGAAAAAGTTTTTAATTACTTGCATATTCTCTACTAAGCTCGTTCATATGCGTCTTTGCTGCAACTGTTTAGTTCTCCGCTATAGAAAAGCTGTTTTTAAGTTAGCCATAAATACATTGTTAACATATCATTGTTGCCATATTTATTGTGTTTTTTTTTTAAATAAAAACGGTGCCCCACTCTAGGGATTTCTCCTGTATTGTGAGGTATAATATTGATGTAACTGATGCAGACTAGAACCGTTTATGTATTCTAAAAAACGAATCGTCTTTTTTTTTCGGAATCTATTAGGTCAAATTAAATTACCTAGTGAACCTCCACAGATGTGATGGCAATTGTTACCCAAACATGATACAACAAAAAATATGTTTTAATATTTTTTTTGGGGTTTAAGACCACAGGTAGTATAGTTACTTGAAGTATGAGTTTATAAAATCGGTGTTTTTTTGTTTTATTGAGTTTAAAATATCGATACTTCGATACCCACCACTTCTGCGGAGTTTCGCTAGTTAATTTAATTTGACCTTGTACATCTTGAAAAGAAAGAAAGAAAAATAGTTTATTCTGCACAAACAAAACGCGCCTTACAAATTAATGACATTAATTAATAGACTATACAAAATAGCCAAAAGCCTCGCATTCAAGCTATAAAAGTCTGTCAATTTTGTCTATTGTTTGATGTTAGGGCCAAGGACCAAAGACAATACACATTGCTCTGTGTTGCGACACTGGCAAATGACAACAAACAAACGATCAAAACAAAAACAAAATGCCGATTGCAAAGTGGAAAAATGACTACTTTTGTAACAAACAAACAACAATAATAAGAAAAATTAAGCAGTGCGTGGCATCTGTGCAGGAACAGGTCGCTACTCAGCAAAATGCTGTGACTTCAGACGAACCACGACGACGACATCAATGGCATATCCAGTGGACTTATAAATCCGACTGCTTCTTTGGTCTAGTGGTCAGAAGCCCAACTACTAAACATGACCTCCTGGGTCCGATTCTCGGGTCGGGCAAAGTATTATTAGGTTTTTCCATCTAGAATTTCTCAATAGTAGCCCGAAGTTTGGATACGCCCCGGTTAAATGGCAATAGGGACATCCGCTATTACATGGGACGTAGATACACCCCTGCACAAACCTGTCGGGATCACAGGCGTGGTGTGAAGTTATCATAAGCCCGAACGTACCTGTACATGCTGCCCGACACGTCCAGCACCAGCCGCAGCCGCTTGGGCTTGTCGAGCGGCGCGCCCGGGGGCGGCTCCTGCTCCGTGCGGCGCCGGTAGATGGAGCGCTCGCCGGCCAGCCCTGCGCCAGGGGTTGTTACTGATATACGCTCATTTGGAGAAACGTCGACATATATGTAATTTTTACTAAAAATTTGTTATCAATATTTGTAACAAAACATTCGTGTTGTGTTTGTTTGTTTTGTGTATAGTAAAGTTTTAAAGGAGCAGAGGAGTGAAATATTTAATATGTATTGAACACTAGCTTTTGCCCGCGGCTTCGCTCGCGTTAATTTAGACTTTTGACTAACAATTCGGGTTATAATTCAATCATGATTCGAAAGACTCGTGGCGCCATCTATTATCACAACGACGTTATTGTTGTTTTCCTCGAGAACGGTAATTTTTTGCGGGATGAAAGGTATCCTATGTCCGTTTACTGTACCCCTAACAACGTATATGCAAAATTTAAGGATGATCGGTTCAGTGGTTTAGACGTGAAAAGGTAACAAACAAACTTACTTTCGCATTTATAATATTAGGTCTTTACCTATGAAATTGCCGTTCTGCAGTACTGGCCATTTCAAATCAAAATAATTTTTGTTTGGCTATGAATTCTAATTTCAAATTAATTTTATTTTAAAAACATGGATTTTTTTTTCAAAAAGTAGTCATTTCTTTATTGATTAGTGTTACATTTTCATCGCATTTCAATCTTTTTCGTCATCATGGATACGTTAAAAATTCGAGTAATTATGGAATATGAGTACCGTCGTGGCAGCAACGCGGCACAAGCGGCACGCAACATCAACGACGTTTACGGAGCTAACTCTACAAACCAACGCACCACCTGTTATTGGTTTGCTCGCTTCCGTTCTGGAAATTTCGACCTGAAAAATGAACCTCGCGGTCGTCCGAAGACTTTGGTCGACAATGACGAATTAAAGGCGATTGTGGAAGCTGATGATACACAATCTACGGCTGAATTAGCAGCAGCTTTCGACGTTAGCGTCAAAACAATATTGGTCCATTTGCGTCAAATTGGCAAGGTAAAAAAGCTTGACAAATGGGTGCCCCACGAACTCAATGATCGCCAGCGCGAAGTACGCGTCGAGACGTGCCTTGCACTGCTCAACAGACACACAAATGAAGGAATTTTGAACCGCATTGTTACCTGCGATGAAAAATGGATTCTGTTTGATAACCGTAAGCGCTCAGCAAGTTGGTTGGATCCTGGTTCAGCACCTAAACAATGCCCTAAACGAAAACTTACCCCTAGAAAAGTGATGGTCACTGTTTGGTGGTCTAGCGCCGGTGTGATTCATCACAGCTTCTTACCAAACGGGGTGAGCATTACTGCAGATGTGTACTGTGAAGAACTGAACACAATGATGGAGAAGCTGGCGCATCTCCAACCAGCATTGGTCAATCGCTCGTCTCCGCTGCTCCTGCACGACAACGCGCGACCTCATACTGCACAGCAGACGGTCTCCAAGTTGCAAGAACTGGGGTTGGAAGCTCTCCGTCATCCGCCCTACTCACCAGACCTTGCGCCTACAGACTACTACTTTTTCCAGAATTTGGATAACTTCTTGGCGGGAAAAAAATTTAATACCCGAGAGGCAGTACAAAATGCCTTTGAAGAATTTGTTGCCTCCCGTCCAGCTGATTTCTTTAAGAAGGGCATCAATAAACTGCCACTGCGATGGCAAAGATGCATTGATTGCATGGGTGATTACTTCGATTAATACAAATAAAAAATTCATGAAAAAAATTCGTTTAAATTTTTTCATACAAAACGGCAATTTCATAGGTAAAGACCTATTATTAGTTAGATTTCAGAACGAGACCGTAACGTCTCGTTCTGAAATGTAAACCCCATTAAAAAAAAGAATTCAATTTTAATCACTCTCCTGTTATATTTGAAAAGCACCAGTTACGTCGTTGTTTCTCCAAATGAGCGTATAGCCAAGCTTCACAGGGTGGCAGGGACATCGACGCGCAACCTGTTACCATGGATTCAGTACATTATTCTGAATCCCCATGCGTAGAAATTTTTCGTCGGTAATTAAAAATAAATTAGTTATTCCATACATTTTGACCGAGTATCTATTGTACTTTTCTATGGAACAGCAGGTTTTTTTTTTGATAACCGGCGTCTAATTTCTACGCTAGGGGGTCTAGAATCATGTGCTCAATTCATACTTACAATTTGCGCTTCGATGTCCCGGCCACCCTATGTATCCTACTATATATATATTATATATATATATATATATATAATATTATAAATGTGAAAGTGTGGATGTTTGTTACTCAATCACGCAAAAACGGCCGAACGGATTTGGATGAAATTTGGCACATAGATAGACCATGACTTGGATTAAAACATAGGATACTTACTATCCCGATATTTCATCGGGATCGAGACTTATGCGGGTGAAACCGCGGGGCGCAGCTAGTATATTATAAATAAAAGTCGCTTTTCGTGTATGTCTGTGTGACCGCGTTGTTCTTCTAAACAATATATAGGCATTATGCGAATAACCATTATTTAAATATTTTATGGAATGGAAGACGCATTTGGAACTACACTTTTTAAGAACAAAAATAATCGTTTAAAATGTACGCTAAGAGCTAGCTGTAATCGGTCTTAATTTAATATAAGCAAATTTACTCATATTTTTTTAGACCATATGGGCCTTCTGCCGGGCATATGCCTCCATACTCCCATTAAACACAAAAAACACATTATTTTGTAGTATTTTGGCATACTTCGAGCAATTATGATGAAAGAAAAAGAAAGCAAAAGTATTTATTGGGACTCACACAGAATTATCACAAACCTATATTAAACATGATGCATATTTCGACCGTTTAATGTAGCATATAATCCAGTCTCTATTTCCAACAAACCTTCAATAATCTTGCCGTCATCCAGTTCGCCGCTGGTCTGGTGCCTGCTCCACTGCCGCTCTTTCTTCTTCGCTTGAAGTTCAGCTAGCACTCCACGTAAGGCACCTATCTATAACATTAAGAATATTCTAAAATCAAGAGAAGGACACGTCCTAGACTGACTTTTAAGCCAATAAGACAGTCCAGGATACAATTCCTTATGCTTCAGATAGAGGTACAAGAGAGATCTAGCTAACAAGTGTCAAAACAGCAAAGTGTGAGTCGGACACTGTGAGTTCCGTAACAAAAAAAAAAAAAAAAAAAAATCTTTGACATATTTTTATTTCATGATAGAATATAGTCCCACATTTCGCCAGTTCTGTTTAGTTTAAGTCCCATAAAATAGGGGGCGCCTGTGGTTAACCGGGTAGGAATCCAATTTCTTACAGAATCCTACACCCTAATATCATCACCTGTTGTTGCACGGCTCTATGGAACTGACCATAGAGCTTGGCGTCGAACTCGCTCATATTGATCTCCTTGAGGCGCTCCTCGAAGGCTTTCCTGTTCATCTCCCGCGCAGCCTTTTTAACGTGTTCCGGGACGTCGTCCTTTTCAGCTTCTGAAAGCTGAAAGATGTTTTACATCACGTTTAACAGATTTAGTAAAGACATAGGCCCACTTGCACTGCCAATCACTAAACACGTTTAGCGCTAAACTTCATTCTGTCTCTCTATCATCTTCAAACATTTGACTGAAACAGAATTATGGTTTAAATTCGTTAAACTAAATGATAGCTATAAACCATACTTTCACTCAAACTAAGTACAGTGAGCGTTTCATACGAATGTGAACAATAAATGTATATAAATAAGGTTCATATTCGCATGAAACGCTTAGAGTACTTAGCTTGAGAAAGTCATGTACGCTGTGTAGATCTTGTACGTCAATGCAGCTGTTCTTTTAACACAGCCTGATGAAGTCTGTGATCAGTAAATCAGATGTGAAAACTCATAAAACATTATTCGGGTCAAACTTACAAAAATCTCAGTCATTCCATCAAATCAATAGCAAGTGTTTTTTATTTTATTATTTGACCAAATAGAACATGCATGAATTTTTAGACTACGATTGTATAGAGTAAAAATGAAGGATAAATTATTCCTTTTATTGAAGAAAAGTCTCAGCGAAAGAAAGAAAAATAGGTTTAAATGTCACAAGAACACACATAACACACACACACACACACACACACACACACACACACACACACACACACACACACACACACACACACACACACGCACACGCACACGCACACGCACACACACACATACGCACACACACGCACACACCCGCACACACACGCACACACCCACACACACGCACACACACGCACACACATGCACACACACGCACACACACGCGTTCACACACACACACACACAAACACACACATAACTTCGATAATTATGACGTCATCGCTTAACCATTTGTGGCTACCCTTCAACACTCTAATCATTTATTGGATTCCACGTGTCCTTAGGTGTTAACTTAAAGTTTAATGAGATCATTCTGGACCCTGTCAGTCACAGCAAAATAGTAGGAGAAGGGTTTTTTCTTTTTTTCTAATGTGTATACATTTTCAAATAAATATAATTTCCGTACTAATAATAATAGGATAATATAGAACTTATAGTTAATCGTTTAAATATTCGTCCCTACCTGATGAACATCATGTCCCTTATCCAATCTATAAGGCCCGCCCTTCCCGCCCAGGCCGGCCGTGTCTCGGCCGCCGGTGCCGCCCGCCCAAGTGTTGCCGCCCACATGAGGCTCGTTCTTCGGATCCTCCTTGCCGTGCTTAGGAGAGGATGTGTCTTTACTGGAAATTATTTTGTAAATTCTTATTTTGTAGGAGAAGTGTGGAAGAAAAAGAAATCTTGCGTCGATCCCAAATAAATTTAGAAATAATGACAGGAGAATGATGATGATAATTTTTTCTAGGAGACAATGAGGATCTACAAATATATTGGGCTGCTAAGATGATAGATTTTAAATAATAATTATTCATTTTATTTCAGACAAAATCCATTACATCCCATCAATTCCGTCCATTATTTTATCTTGAATCCATTAGATGTCGCATAAGGTCAGAAAAATTACAGATGGGCTCTATCAAAAAAGCAGTTGATGCAAAAACAAAACATAGGTAATCGCAAAAATATGGTGCTGCTATAGCACCATAATTTTAACATGAATGATGTTACCAATTTTTTTGGGGTAGTATTTAAACGCAAATCAAAAAATATCCTTTTTCTATGCAATAAGATTCCGAATTCCTATCAAAATTACTGATTGCACAGCAAAATATTCAACTCAAAATATCACTAAACACACTACAATTTATTTTCGCAGCGTACAGCGATTTTTCCTAAAGCAAAAGCTTTTTCATCATTTTATTTTCTATTCCCAACGAGTACCACATTTTTTTAAATAAAAAATCTATCACTAACGACTACCAAAGCGTGACTTTTTGTACACTCAGCTACACAAAGTTTTATTTAAATTGCGTTTTACCGAAATCTAGGGTAATCTAAATATAGGGTTAGGGTTAATAAGCTGGTCGACGGAGCCCCGCTTCGCGGGGCTCCTATTTCTGTCTAAAGGGTTTAAAGGAACCTAACCAACCGAACCTCGGGATGCCACTGACGTCGACCATCTAGGGTTAGTATTTTCGGGAACATTTAGGTATTGGATGGGAATAGAGCATTTTTACGACAAACGGCTGATCGGAGACCAATACATAATACTCACACGCTATGAATGTGAGTATTATGTATGTACGGTCTGGTTGATTTGCTGTGCAGTCAGTATTTAATTTGCTGTGCAGTCAGTATTTAAATGATGGAAATAAATTGATAGGTGATTATTTATTTGATGTGCAATTAATAATATCCCATTTTTTTGTAACAATATTTTGATTTAAAAGAATGTCTGTGGAGTTTCTTGCCCGTTCTTCTCCACAGGCAACTAGCTTCATCTTTCTGACTGACCGATCCCTTGACAATTCAAAAGTGCCTGTAATTGGATTATTTGAAATAAATGCTTGAGTTTTGAGTTCATCAAAGGTGGAAAATTGAGTCTTGAGTTCCATTTTTATTGTAAGAAGTGTACGCCCACTAACTGTTAAGCATGGTGATATTACTTACGTCCATTAAAGGAGTTATTGCTTCGCCTTTGTTAATAATATCATCTGCCGAGCCTTTCACCAACTTTGTTCAGGTCGGCTGTCAGTCTAACCGGGTCAGCCGAATACCAGAATTTTAAAAGAAGCGACTGCCACCTCCACAACCCAGTTACTGGGTAAAACGATAAAAATGACTGTCAGACTTTTGAGCTTCTGGCTACTCATGTCGACAGTCTAAGATTATATTATTAGCCTGGTAAGGTTACTCACCCACTATGCCTGTCTATGGTCATTTGTATCCTCTTGAGCGCCTCCTTAGACCGGCCGTCGAGCACGCCCTCTATCGGCAGTCCGCTGGCGTGGAGCACCTCTAGCAGTGTGTCGGCCAAGTCTTTGCTGTAGCGGTCGAAGTCGAATACATTGCCGATTGCAGTCGCTAAGTCTTCGTTGGGATATTTCTGAAAATACAAAACTTATAAGTTTTCAGATATCTCAAAAGTCGGCAATGTTAGTCTCTTATTCGTTATAGCCAAAATGTATTTTTAGATAAAATGGCGTTCCGGCCAGCCCGCCGGTTGAAAGCGTCCCAAAGGGTCATGGCCATCCGGATGGTACGGGGATACCGCACGGTCTCCTGCGAGGCGGCGAGCCTCCTTGCCGGATTGCCGCCGTGGGATCTGGAGGCAAAGGTCCTCGCGCACGTTTGGGAGTGGCGCGAGGAGGCGAAACGCCGGGGCGTAACTCCGCTGCCGCGAGTAATCACGGCACAGCGGACAGAGCTCCGGCGGGATCTCATGGCGGCATGGAGTGTGCGACTGTCGCAACCCAGCGTAGGGCACGCCACAATTGCGGCGGTAAGACCCCTCTTTGAGGAGTGGCTTGAGAGGCGCCACGGCGTCCTCACCTTCCGCCTGACGCAGGTCCTCACCGGACATGGCTGTTTCGGGAGGTTCCTGTTTCGGATAAGGCGGGAGGAAACGCCCGGGTGTTACCATTGTGTGGATCGACCGGAGGACACGGTGGAGCATACGGTGGAGGTCTGCCCGGCTTGGGCGGAGCACCGCCGTGTCCTCGTGGCGGCGATCGGCGGCGGCGACCTCTCGCGTCCGGCCCTGGTTCAGGCCATGGTACGGAGCGAGAGGGAATGGGAAGCCGTCACCTCCTTCTGCGAAGCAGTAATGCTCGCGAAGGAGGAGGCGGAGCGCGAGAGGGAGAGGCAATCACTGCGCCCTCGCGCCCCTAGCCGCCGCAGGAGGAGGAGACACCCTGGGCGTCGGGAGTCGATTGCCGACTCCCGGCCACCGTAGGCGCGGGCTTGCGGACGGCGAGCAATGGGCAGCTCGCCGTCCGGTAAGGACCAGGCCCGGGTCGACGGCGCGTCGTGTTCCACGCGCGCCTCAAATTACCGTGGCCCTGGCGCACAGGCAACTGAAGGAACACGGATGGGTTTTAGTCAGTAAGAGTCTGACACGCCCTTCCGCTCCGCCCAGAGCGGGAGACGTCATTTGATGATTTCCCAACCAAAAAAAAAAAAAAAAAAAAAAAAAAAAAAAAAGGCGTTTACTACTGGTTCACGAATCCACAAATAAGCATCTCTCAATCATATTAAAAGGTTTATAAGTTAAACGTCCCGAATTATGTTCTCCTATCGCTAAAAAGGGTAACGTTTCTGCAAAAGAAAAACCAAACAACGCTTAAAACTCTTCTACCCAGCTTAAAACACTGGAAGGTTTTGCGTTATGGAAGACAAGTTATAAAACGGGGCGCCTTTTCTAACATTGACGTTAAAAATGAATAAGTGATTTCAATAATTTTAGTTCACAAACCAACCTGCAAATGTTTTACAATATTGACGAGCTCCCTGGTGGAGTACGGATAGGTCAGCTGACCCTGGTCAGCCTTGTCCCTTAGTATCGCGAACGCTTGGACCAGCTTCTTCATGACGTCTTGTGGTACATCCGGTCCGTAAGAACGCAGGAGTTCCATCTCAGACTCTACGGATGGGTTGTCGACGGCGTGGCAGGAGAAGAGGTCACCTGGGCAAGAAGAGAATATAATAATACTAGCTTTTGCCAGTGGCTTCGCCTGCGTGGAGATCAGAAATTATCCTACGGGGGTTTACTACCGGGATAAAAAGTATCTAACTAAATACATATCCGGCAAAAAAAAATGGTTGAACCATTAGCAGGCGTGTAAAGGTAACAGACAAACATTCAGAGTTACTTTTGCATTTATAATATTATTATGGTTAAGGATTTGTAGATCAAGACCTTTTCTGATAAACCTTGTATACTGCTCAAGCTCATTAAAAAAAAAAAATCCTTAATTTCATTCAGTGTTTCAAATCATTTGTTAGAGGAAATAACTATACGTATATCTATTGTCCCGAACTTAAATCAGTGTGTAAAATAGCCTATTGGGATTATAGGATATTGGTTCAAAATCATATTTGTTCGATACCACGCAGACAAAATTTTTGACTGGAGGCAACAGTCTAACGGCCAAAATGATGGAATAGCGAGTCTTCATTAATGACTTGCACTATTGACGCTTACGAACTGATTTATAGTGATTAACAAGAATGCTATAAATCAAAATAATTGAAAAAAAATCTTACCCAAAGACGCGAAGAAATCATTTCCCAAAAACGGGAACCCAGGTCGATTCGCCAGCACAATCATTCTAAAATCATCATGCACTGGTATGAAACTGGAAACATCGCCTCCAGAACTTTCCAACATGTGCTTAGGCACTATTCTTCGACCATCACTCAGAATCATTTCACCATTTTCCACTAAAGTCTTCAGTATACAGGTCACGTGTGTCGGGGCCTTATCAGCCTCGTCAACTACTAAAACATGGCCGTATTTCACTGCTTTTACTAAAGGAGAATCTTCGTAGACTACTACACCATCTTTAACTGTCGGTTGCACAGTCAAAGACTGCACTGTGGTATCTCTATGCAGTTGTATATACTCTCTAGGTCGGTTCAGTAATTGTAGTAGTCTGTCAGCAATCTTGTTCTTTCCTACGCCTTGGTTGCCGACAAGGAGTAAGTGGTTGCCAAGCAAAAAGTCCTGCAGTAACCATTCTAGCAACCGCATATGTTGAGGTACGTCGTAGAACAAAATATCCGGGACTTTTGTTAAAGCATCAGTTTTGAATATTTCTGTGCTTGTGTTACCAATAGTTAGGATGTTGTTGTTTACAGAGCATTTGACTTTGCTTTCTGAAGGATTGTTTCCGAAGATACCGAAGCGTTTTGGCGGGTCAATACCTAACTTTTGAGAAGCGCCATCTAACGCTCGTCTGGCTAAGTTCGGTAGGAATTTTGCCAAAAAGGTTTGTTGTACGGTCTCATAGGCGGAGTCGGTGGGGTACATGGACATTCTGCTGGCGATCCTGAGGAGTTGGCGAGTGGATAGAGAGGATGACAGGTTTTTTAGAGTACTGTCTTCTGACTTTCGAAGTTCGTCTGCAAGATTTATGATGGAGTGGAGTGGTTGAGATATTTCGCCGTACTGGAAGCAAAAAATAATGTTTATTATCTGATGTCATTCTCTTTGGGTGAAAAGAAGTCAGAAAAGGTTTTTAAGCCAATATTATAATGATGTGTTAGAGACGTTATTGGTCCAGTGCAAGAGAGAAATGGAACTGTACAGGACGAATAGCACCTCTCTTTTTCCAACGATAATCAATCTGCCGAGTCTTTTCCAACTATTTTAGGTCGGCTTCCAGTCTAACCAGATGCAGCTGAATACTAGTACATATTTAACATGGAGCTACTGTCTATCGGACCTCCACAACCCCACTGGGTAACACGATACCCCTTGGCAGGACTGGTTGTCAGACTTTTGGGCTTCTGACTACCCGTAATGACTGCCAAATATCTGTGAATGACAGCCGGGACCAACGACTTGACGTGCTTTCCAAGGCACGGAGGGTTCCTGATATGTAAGGGATGGTCACCCATCTACGAATTGATCGCGGCAAGCGTAGCTTATGCTTCGATCGATCCGTGCGGCTATTATCATTTAGCCACAAGCCCCAACGGAACTATGATTGATTTATCACTTCACAATACGGCAACGTATATCTTTACATATAATACAAAATACATTAACTCAATTTTAGTAATAACACTGTCACTGTCAAAGGTCACTCACCAAACTTTTAATAATGAATATCTCCTCAGATTTGCTCAAGTTCCTCATCTCATGGAAGATGAAGAGGCTCAATATCTCAGGGGACAACCACTGTTGCCCGCGACCGAGGACTGGTGGCTCTGCTAATGCTACGATCCTGAAAGCGAGCGACATTTATTGAAATTAAAACCTTATATCAATGAGAATAAAAGTCATATCATCGAGTCATTGAGCTCCATAAGAGGGCGTACACCGCACCGGTCCACTAGCGCCATTTCTTAAAAAAAATATTATCTCTTGATTGAAAAGGAATTTTGAATAACGGCTCAATAAACACCCTCGGTAAGTGAGTCTAGAATTTTCTTATACCTTTTATAAACTTTCATATTGAGACACGAAGCAACAAAATACGATCTACAGGAATGTGGCCGCTTTTCTTTAGATCGAATTTTATTGATCAGATTTTATGTATCAGAAAATTTTAGACACACTTACCGAGGGTGCTTATTGGGCCTTTATTAAAAATTCCTTTTCAGCCACCAAATAATATCATTATAAAGGAGTGGTGCTAGTGGACCCGTGTGCGCCCTCTTAAGTTCTGAGTTGAGCTACACGATTCCTAACAAATGCGTGCACTGACTGGACAGGTCCACTCAATCTGTGTGGTTTTTCCCTCAAAAGACCATCTTTGACATTAATCTGCATGGTCCTCATATAGCCTAACCAAGATTACGTCTGGACTTTAAAAGACACTGTGACCTCTGAGTTTGGATCGGTCTTTCTTCTCAGAGTAGTCGGATACGAAACACCGAACTCATCTAGTTTTAAAACATAATTTATTTTTGACGTGTAAACGTGTTTTTTATTAAAATAAATAAATACCATTTATCACCTAATTAGCAACAACTTTAATAAAGATGTATCATTTTATACAAATACCTGAAAGCCGGATGTATCTTCTTGACTCCATTTTTCTGGAGCTGTTCCTCAGTGATTCCAGACTTCAGGAGCTCGTCGTAACGGTCGTGTCGTAAGAGTCGCGTCCCGTCGTGTAGCTGCAACTCCCTGTCGTGCACTAATCTAAGATCGCAGAAAATATCACAACAATAACTTTGTTTGCAAGAATCTGACTATACCTACTCGGGATACTGCATGAATTTTGTGCCAAACATAATTTTTGAATTCTCTTAATTTTTTTATTTATTTGCCATCGATACGCTAAGAAGAAGAAGCGCATTAAATTTTAAATACAATTGAGTAAAAATGTTTTCGTTGAAAATTCCATGGCTTGGTTTAGTCATTGATCCAAAGCCCTTATACGCTGTGGTAAAATACGTAGCACTATTAATAGTGGCAAAACTATACATTATTGTCTAATGTATTTAGCGTGACTATGAAACGCAATGCACTCACGTTACCGGCGAAGTGTTAATAGCAAATCAGGAACCTAATAAATTAACTGTGCCATTCGTTTATCTATTCTATGCCTTATCAATTAAATTGTAGCGGCATCTACAAACGCCACATGTGAGCTACACGTCACAATGACGTCACGTAAAATCCTGCATCGCGCAAGCAGAGTTTACCGCGCAACTAGCATATATACAACATCCCGACATCAACCGTCGGGCAGTTGCCCACCAGACACAACCACCGTCTGGTCGGAGGATCCTCCCTTTTCTATGGAGGTGTGAGTGAACTTTACACCCTGTTCCTCATACCTCTATAAAATCATTATTATTCTAGTTAAATATTAAGTAGTCCGTCAAACACCAAAATCACACATTCTGTATTTGCAACCTATTCTGACTTACTTACCTATGTAAAACAGCGAGCGTACTCGCATGTATCCTATGCAGCCCATCTAGAACAGCCATGTGCCCCTTCAACGCTGCTTCTACCAAAGCCGAGTTCCTCCATACAGTGTCCCCATTGTCCAGAGTAGTTCGCTGCTGCACCAGATCTCTAGCTGTCATGTCCTGGTACAGGACTATGGGCTCTATTGTATAGCCTAATAAGGATGATAATTGCGAGACTAAGAGGCTTTTGCCACAACCTTTTGGACCTGTGGGTAGAATTTGAAAATGATTAAAGTCATATATTTGACGGAGCATGGTTATCATGTTTTTATTTTGCATAATCGAAAGTTGTGAGCGACAGGATATATCGATAATTATATAAAAAGGCCAAAATGTCGATAAATTGACTAAAATAACTGAAAATCTACTAACCAATAATACAGAAGTCTCCAACACTATGACTCAGCAACAATTCGTTTAGCAGTTCACTCTGGTAGTCCGTCTTGACAACACGCCTATCTTCAACCCCTTGTTTCCTACCACCAAAAGGCACGCTAAATTGAGACTTAGCACCATCTATTTCCATAGTCACTAAGGCCTGATTTCCATGTATCACGACGTCTTGCGGAGATATATTCCAGTTTTTTCCAGTATTTATGCTCAGGTTATGGAGAACTGCTTCTACATTCTTCACATGTTCTCTGGTGAGGAATGAATGGTAAGGATAAAGGAGGTAGATTAGTTTATGTATTGGGATGTTTGGGTTCCGTTCCTGAATAAAGAAAAAACATTATTATTTTTTTTTTTTTCTGTAACTAAATTGTAAAAGCAGTGGTGGCCCAGTAGTAGCGGCCCCGAATTACGAGTTGGTAGTCGTGATTTCGAACCCAGGCAGGCGCTTTTCTGTGTGTAATTAATTTCATCACCAATGCTCTCGAAACGGTGAAGCAAAACATCGTAAGGAAACCGGCATATCCTAGATCCAAAAATTCGAAGACATGCGACATCTACCAACGCGCACCGAGGCTGCGTGGTGGATTACGCCCTACTCCCTCTCACAGAGAGGAGGCCTGAGACCCAGAAGCTGGAACGTTATAGACTGTTAATGCCAATGAAATTATTCATTTGTTCAGGTTTGCTTCCTATGGCTCCCGTACATAAGAATTTTACTGAAATTCAGAGTATTCACATTAGCCCTTTCGGGGCATAGTCATTAATTCTGACAACTCGTGCCTGCCGCTGGGCGGAGGACGTCAATGAGGGTTATCAAACATAAAAAGAAGTAAGTTATTCACCAGTTCTATCGTTTAAATAAAAATACGAAAAATGTATAATAACGAAACTTCACATTTCATTTATCAATTGATATTTATAGGCTGATGACAGGATTATACAAAACACTTTCAGAAGCAAGGTAACCATACACTATAAAAGAATACCACCCCTCCCCCCCCCCCCAGTTTACGTGACAAGGGAGATACATTTGACCTTGAGCGACCCCTTGATATGCACGCGATTCCATCATCAGAGTATCTTGCCGCCAAGGTCAAGATGGGGAGTAAATGTTTATAGTTTAAGTTTTTGGTGTCACTTGGTGCGTTCCAAATATGTTGCCGTTTTTGTGGGGGCGAATAAAAGGCTTCTGTGAATTGAATTTGTGAATGGTATTGGGTTGTGTGTATTTGCGGAGAGGCTAGATGAGCCTACAGTGGATAGGTTTATCAAGATACATATCAGACATGGGCTTGATAATTCTTTTTATGATTGTGATATTTTAGTTTTTGTAATGTTTATATTATTTTACAGTCACGAGCATAAATACCATCCAGTTACGTTAAATTCAAAATCGTTTATCCCGCGAAATAAAAATTGCAACTTTAAGAAAAGACTTCAGTATTTCAAGTATTGGTAATAGTTTCGTTTCAGTGTGATTTCGATAATACTATGTTCGTAATATCATAAAATATATATCAATTCTTCAGGAAAATATCGCCTTTAAAGCATGCGTAAGAATAAGGTATTTATGCTCATGATTGTAAATATGCTACTAACATGGTTTTAAAGTAATTTTAATACTAACACGCTATGGGCCTTCGAAGCCTGAAAATAAAAGGTTTTTTCCTCGATCCTGATTTTCTTTCCATATTTATTCTTCTGAAGAAATATGCCTATTGTCATAATAAATAAATAAATTCAATAAAGGTTATAAATATGGAAACCATCGTAAATTTATTATTATTTAACCATAATATAACTTATATAAAAGGGGGTATTCAATTATGATTCTATTTTATTAAATGTAACTGGCGAAATGTTGGTGTACTATAAGTGCTTCTCTGCCCGACCCTTCGGAGTAAACAGGACTAATGTAATGTTTTATTTCGTTCTAACAATTGCAGCATGCCCTCTGCGGTTTAAACCTATTTTTCCTAGTTCAAACAACTGGTCATCAATATTTATTCAGAATTTAAAAAAAATTCAAAAGCTGATTAATACGTAACATAGAAACTTCAGTTGCTGAAAAATATTAATTGGATCCAGTAGATTTTCATAAATTTTCTACTTTTAATTTTAAATTGTGCTAAGTAAATTGTATTGTATATTCTACCTTTATTCCTAATCAAGTTTCAAGTTATTATAATCTGTTATCTGCAGTCAACCAAGTTATATTGTTGAGTTCTGCACAAATGATGTAAGATACTCGTATTCTTCGAATTTGGTATGTGGTTTCCCTTATTTGCTCTCTCAGTGGAAGTTTTAGCCTTTTCTCTGGTGTAATACCCTACTTTATTGGTCGTAGGTGTAGAACCAGTTAAAGAGGACTGCATTCGAACCTTTTTTTCCGAACACCGGACTTTTCACCAGGCTTGCATGCTTTTGGATCGCTTTTACCAGCCGCATATAATCCTTGGACTTCGAGACCAGCAATTCCGTTTTGGTCCGCGACAAATGATCGTCGTATCATCTACGAATCTGTCGAGGCATGTTACGTTTCGAGGCAGCGGTTCTTAAAGATCGATTTGTTATTTAAGCCATCACAATTAACTATTATGGTTATTAGTACTTTCTTTCTGGATTAACATTGAATACTAATTGATCTTTAACCAGGACTGTTTCTATCGGGATAACTTAGGTTCATCTTTTATAAGACAATATTCATATGAAAGTTTACGTAATTTAGTGGTCACGAACCTAAATCCGATTGCAATCGATTTTCTAGTTCGGAAACAAAATGTGTAACAAAGATTTACTATCCGATGTACCTTACGTTTTCTCGTAATCTCTTTTCATTTCGCCCAAATTACCTGTTCCGTCACTGTTTTAATGATATTTAATTTTAGATTTTTTTTAATGCGATTGTTTTTGAAATATTCATAAATTACGTGTTAAAGTGATGAATTTTCATTTTTATTTCGCTACACAGTGTTAAAGAGTTTTGTAATATAAATGGTTTCAATATGTGTTAATTATTACAAATACACTAGCAATAGCCATGTCTCATTTGGGAAGCCGAAAGGTATATTCGTTTACCAACGAAATTTCGTACACATACAAACGTTCTCAGTGGCCGTAGTCAGTTTGCATTTCTAATTTCTCTTTACTACAAACTTTCCTCATTAACGTATCAGATTAGTAAATCTCGTGTCCTGTGGCGATTAATACCTCCGCCAGGGTCGTACGTTTGCATTTTAAATATAAAACTTTTCAAACCTTACCTACAGTTTACAATACTACAAAGAAATTACTTAATTAACAAACTTTTCAAGTTATATTACTACTGTCAGTGGATTGTAAAAATGATAACACGCGATTATTTTTATGTAATTTCCTCGAATATTTTGAAGAATGAAGTTGTTAGAAATACGTAGATACCTACTCCTTTCCTTTCATTCAAAGTATTTTTATGTTTAAAGTCTGTCTGTATGTCTGTCTGCCTTTCTGTGTTTTTTTTTCCCCAAGTTTAAAGTTAAAAATGTCAAAACTTTATGTTTGAGCTACGCGTCACACTGACGTGACGCTGAAATCCTGCATCGCGCAAGCAGAGTTTACCGCGCAACTAGCACATACACAACGTCCTGACATCAATCGTCGGGCAGTTGCCCACCAGACACGACACCCGTCTGGTCGAGGGACCCTCCAATCATTGTAACACAAAGATAGAAAAAATACTTACGTATGGTAAATACCTATTGGTATGATAAATAACCTTTTGGTTGAATTTAAAATCTTTAGAAGCCTAATTTGAAATATTCTGTTTTTCTTTTATCCACTCACTGAGTAATTATGTTACCTGCATGATATATTTGGGTACCTCATATGTTAAGTAAACTTTTGTGTTCTTTATGAGGATAAAAAAATGTTTAAACCCAAGTTTACTTAAAACAAAATAACCTCTTTCACCAGTTAGCATTACAAATCTCGGTCTACTACCGTTTTGATTGCTGAGGGGCACATTGGGCACCACGCATGCATTCAAGTAAGTATCTTATAAAACGGGGTGTCCAATGCAGCCGTCCTTACTCCTTACATAATTCTAAATTCGAAACTCATAGTATTTATTTCAATTAAGAGCGTTCGCGGTCGGCATTCAATCGGTGGCCGAGTTTTTGTACGAGCTAAATGAGAGAGTAGAGATCAACCCACGAATCCTACAAAACGGAGATCATGCAAAAACAAAATTTGGCCGATTGTAGGACCTACAAAACGTGTGCCGTGTGCGAGCGCGCTAAACCATTTACAGGCACTTTTGAACTGTCAAAGGGTCAGCCAGAAGTTGAAGCTAGTTGCCCATAAGACCCTCACCAATATAAGTGCAGCCGCCTGCAGGCTGTCCACAGGAAACTCAGGCAAGTTGACCTGCTGCAGCTCAGGGCTGATCAGCGCGTACACAATTGAAAGGGGCTGTTCCAACTACAAGTGTCTACATAAAACTTACCAGTATAAGTGCTGCCGCCTGTAGGCTGTCCACAGGGAAGTCAGGCAAGTTGACCTGCTGCAGCTCGGGGCTGATCAGCGCGTACGCAGCAGAAAGTAGCTGTTCCAACTTAGCACCGTCCACCCGGGGAGCCTCCTCTCTTAACACGTTTAAGTGTTCCTGGGGACAAAGGACTTATTATATAAAATTAATAGCTGCGCCCCGCGGTTTCACCAGCAGCGGTATAAAATATACTTTACGACCTATTCTCAGACCTACCAAATATACACAACAATATTCATAAATATCGGTCAATCCGTTTCGGAGGAGTTTGATAACAAACACTGTGACATGATATTTTTATATATTAGATAATCATCGTTATATGATATATAGTTTATAAATTTACCACGAAGTAACATTTATTATGTACGGTCAACCGCACGACAATGTAGGTACAGCCCGATTCCAAATTTATGACGGCTCGGAACATGAGGCGAGTCGCTGCGCAGTAACGAATTGACGTGACAGCGGGGGTGAGGGGTGAGGTACTGCGCAGTGAGTAGCGCACTTCAGAGCTGCCATAAAGTTTAAATCGGGCTGTAATAACAGTTGAACTACAAAAACTGAATTGCTACGAAATAAAAGCGTTATCCAATTCAAATTTTTACCATGGTACAACCGTCCGTATCTATACAGGGGGCCGGGACATGGTCGCGCAAACTGAAACCATGAATTCAGCATATGATTCTAGACCCCTTAGCGTAAAAACTTTTTAACGGTTATCAAAAAAATCTGCTGTTTCATAGAAAAGTGCAATACCTACGCCGTCAAAATGTATGGCTGAGCAAATTTTTGTTTTAATAACCGACCAATAATTTCGATGGGTTCAGAATCATTTACTGAATACATTGTAAAAGGTTGTGCGTCGATGTCCCTGCCACCCTGTATTAATAATATTACACAAAATAAATTTTCTTGTTTGTCTGTATGCCCGCGTTGTGCTTCTAAACTACGCAGCGGATTTTGATGCGGTTTTCACAATCATTTAGAGGATTTATTTCGGGAGGTTTATGTGTATAATACTTTAATATGTAACTTAAATATAGCATATAGCAAAAATCTTGATGTTTTAATATATCGAAGCAGGGGCGGATCGATAGTATTTAATAAAAGTAATTAAATAAAAATTAATAAATAATTCGGTCATATCATTTATACTATAAACATAATACAAGTTTGGTGCACGGTAAAGGACCGCTAAGTTCTGAATCACAGAATCATTAGTTATATATATTTTTGTACTAGACCCAACAGACGTTGCCCTGCTAAAATTTCATTCTATAGAAAAAATTGCTTTCAGATTTTCCCGAACTATCCAACTTTGCGGGCAACTTTTCCAATTTTCCTTTCCATAAAAACCTAATTCGGATTATTACGAACATTTTTAAACAAAAATAGCTTAATCAGTCCAGCAGTTCTCAAGTGATGCGCTTACCAACGAACAGCATTTCATTTTTATTTAAACAGATAGATTCAACCACTTTATTTCCGTACCTAACACAAACAAAAGGACATTCCACCTTCTTCATTTTAGCACCAAACTTTAAATTTTTTACTGAACTAAAAAAACCTTTTGACTACCCAAAAAGTAATCAAAGACATAAAAATACCTTACTCTCGACAAAAAAGCAACAAAACTAAGCAAACGTAAATCAAGGGTATTTACTTTAGCAAAACGTTAAACGATTCAGTTAGGTTGAACGTCGTCGCGGCAAATTAATTTATGTCTGGCAATTATGATAACGAACAGACCGCGCCACGAAACTATGCGATGTTTTGATTATGCCAGACATTTGATGGATGGCTTAACTTTGTAATGTAGTGCGGTTTTAGGGAAAATTGTTTTATTTCCGTTTTTAATTAATTGTAAATCGTAATGTTGTTTTAATTTTAGTCTAGTAAATTAGAATTTACAGTAATGGGTAAACGCATTATTATAACGCAAACACCAATCTGCTAAGTGTGATGATTACGGCAGAATCTTAAATCATTATTTTTCTTATTTTATTATTATATTATTAACTTTCTCTGGTTGTATCTTTTTTTTACCGCGATAGACTTTTTGATGGCTTAGTAAAATTGACTATTGACGAATAGATCTATGAATTACCATTACTTTCACCTTTGGGCAACATGTGTATAAAAAATGGGCCAATTAGTTGTATTGTCCTATATGTTTTTCTATTTATTCTACACAATTAATATTATTTTGTACAGCCTGTATTAAATAAAAGTTCTCTAGTCTATTCTTTTCTATAAATAGAACTATGCTCCAAAACACAGGCATTTTTCACACTCCATTTTACGAGACACCGCGCCGTCTACACTCCACCGACATTTTATAGACGATACAAACTTTTACGGACCAAAATACCGTTCTGTGGGTGTAAAAATAAACAACATTTGCTACCAGGGACCTAGATATGGAAAATATTTAAGCACGCAACGAGTGAATATAACATAATAGGTACAGCGTGTATCAGAAAGGTGTCATATTTAGAGGTGTGAACTAACAAACTGAAGAACTTTCTCTATGGGACCAACATCGTAATCGCAAAAAAAATCCTAACTGTCCCATACAAAACACCAATCCTACTAATATTATAAATGTGAAAGTTTGTGAGGATGAATGGATGGATGGACGTTTGTTACTCTTTCACGCAAAAACTACTGAATGGATTTGAGTGGAATTTGGAACACAGATAGTTTGTAACCTGGATTAACACGTAAGATACTTTTTATCTTGGTAGTACGTTCTCGTGGGATAATGTCCGACATCGCGTGGATGGGCGAAGCCGCGGGCAAAATCTAGTAATACAATATACGGCAGATTATTTTTTCACTATTACGATGTAGGTCCCATGGAGAAAGTTGTTCAGTTTGATGGTCTGTACCACATCCGTACCACAAAATTGACCACACCTTTCTGGTACACGCTGTATAGTATAGAATCGTAAAACCGATTTAATGTGAATAGCCCTCAATTTCATACTTTATAAAACAAAAAAAAATATGTGTGGATTTTCTCGCGGTTTTTTATGGCAAGAGAAACTAAAAATAGGTACTTATTCTGTTTTATGATCCTATCGGCGAATTGTTCATTTTATGGCGAAAGTAAAGCTATTATGTATACAAGATTTACTTAGTTAAATACCTGTCCTTTAGTAGTGTCTGTACACAATAACAACTTAGGCAAAAGATGTTATTTGAAGTATGTTTACGTAATTTAAATTCGTAAAAACTAACCAAGTCCATTACTGCTTAATCGCCTTCTATCTAAGCTGTCAATCACCCTGGGCCAGAAGTCTCGGCATTAGACAGCGACAAAAATCGGTCGCTAAGTCGTATCGTTGTCAAATTCCTTTAATAGATTTTCAACTTTATTTCCAAAGCATAAGGTTGAAAATCCATTAAAGAAATTTGACATCGATTAGACTTAACGACCGATTTTTGTCGTTATATTTGTCGATACTGCAGAGCCTAGAAAGTCATTGGATCGCTTGAAAACATCATCATCATCGAACTTATTTCAAAAGAAAAGAATATCCTGAATATCTTCACATCAATAACCATGCTACCTGTAAACGACCACGACCACTATTTTAGTAAAAAAAATCTGCGAAACACTACATTTAATTATCACATCACTAAAACTTTTAAGCCATTTCAAACCAAAATCCTATTAGCCAAGCAACCATGTTTGCCATTCATTATTTCCGTGCAACCGCAGGCAAACTGTTCAGCCCATGATTACCACATGGAACATGGCATGATGGCATGTTACCACCCCATTACCACGGCCGGCACGGAAACAATTCGACCACAATTAATACACACATTGAGCTCTACCTTCTGACGACTCATTAGGAAGATAAATGTTACTTGGTATTAATTATGGAGCTATTCCGTCCCTTTTTATGCTATGGTTTGGTAGAGGGGTAGCCATGACAGTTCTAAACACGTACTGTACAACTATTTTCTTAATGTCCCTAGGGAATCATCGCATTTCCGAATACAAACGAATTTTCCATGCCCATCAATTATTAGATTTATCCTGTATAATAATTTGAATTCAGAACTAAGTTCTTTATTGTTGTTTTGTTCTGATGTAACATCAATTAAAGTACGTAGTTCTGAATTCAAATTATTATAGACGATAAATCTAATAACTGGTGGACATGGACATTGGCATTCGTTTGTATTCGAAAATGCGATGATTCCCGAGGGACATTAATTAATTAATTAGTTTATTAATTAATTAGTTTATTTATTTTACATTTTTTCATCTTATATTTATTTTTACATTTTTACCTCTTTTCATTTTACATTAAGAAAATAGTTGTACTTTATAATTGTTTATGAGGTATGAAAAGACGATAACTATTACACCGACCTCATCTAGTCTTTAAAATACTATTGACGTGTAAAATTGTTTGTTTAACCCTTTCACGAGCGTTGGCAAAATATTTGCCACAGCGGTACTTTGAATCCGGCGGGTAATCGATTTGGCAGAATAATATTTTTAATCTACGTTCATAAAAATTACAAAACAAATATATTGCCACCCCCCATAAAAGTAAATAGGGATATCTAGGGGGAGGAATTGTTCAGAAATGTTTTGTAGGGGGCCTCTAACTACGTCAACACTCTTTAAAACAAAAAAAAACTACGTACTTCGTACTGCCCGTTAAAGGGATAAACCTACTAACAAAATAAAATATTATTATTTATCATTTATTTTAAAATAAAAGAATCGTAAATAAAATAAAAGTAAAATTCGACTTTTATATGTTGGTAGAATGTCAAACAAATCACATTTAATACTTAGCACCAATTTCACTAATGTCTGCTGTTACTAAATGCCATGTCAAGCATTTTGACGGACTATTTTTGTAGTGAGACAATCCATCAAATGGCATAACGGGACATTAAGTCCCGTATTACAGAACGTCGCTCAATACTCAAGCATTACTTAATACTAGTTTCAACCATGGTCTAAAAAAACAAGGTCTGGCACTCCGAGAGTGACACAAGCTTACGTCACTATCCAGTTGCCACTTTATTGCAACAAAACAAGAAGTATGGAAACATTTTCATTCACCGTTCTGTTAAAAAATATATACCAAGCATTTAAATTGTCGTTTTGTTTTTCTAATCAAATTAAACAATTCAATTTAAACTTATACCGACGTAATTGTTAGTTAAAACCTCATTGATTTATCGGATTCGCACAGGTAATAACGGCGGTTGGGGAGTTATTATGACACACTACTGGTAACACAGCAGTGATGACGTAGGCTTGTGTCACCCACGTGACCATTGTGTCTCGGAATGCTATCGGGCGAAGTATATTATTATACCATGGTTTCAACCAATCAAATGGTTTGCACCTATTTTTAAGTAATGCTTGAGTATTGAGTGACGTTCTGTAATACGGGCCTTAGAATAAACACAGTATGGTGAAACTGGTCCTTAATCTATTAGAGGATGTCAAAAATAAACAGTCATATTCATATCTTCTGCCCGGGACTTCGTCCGCGTAAAATTTATTGTTTTAACATAAATTAATATATCCCATGAGGATAAAAGTATGTAAGGATCGTAGCAGGTAGCGTTCTGTAGTTTCTGCATACCCCCACGGGAAGATGGCGTGAGTGTATGTATGTATGGTTATATCCTATGACTCTCGGCAATACTGTAGCTTCCCATTAGTGAAAGAATTTTCGGAATCGAATCAGTAGTTCCGACGATTACCCCCTACATACAAATTCTATTACTACCTACTATTATGTTCCAGTCGGTCTGCAGAATACAGGCGCACATTCGACTTACCTTTTAGCAATGAATTCTACGTATTATATAAATTTATATGTAGGTTGTCGCGACATTACAATAATTTGCAGACAATACAATATTAAAAATACAATAAAATATCACCATATGAGCGAAGTCATGAACACGCGTAATAAATCGCTGGCTTCAGACGTAAGAATACGATTCCAAGGAATTCGACACAACAATTTACTGGGAAATCTAGAACCCAGGCTTCTTTTCGGGTCACGTAGGTACTTAGAAAAAACATGGAGACGTCACAACAATGGTCTTGCAGCTGATCTTGGAGCCATCAAATTACAGGAATGTAGAAAGCCGATTAGGGTCTGGGGAATTGTGGATATAAGATGGGAAGATTCTTGTGAGGATAAACAAAAGGAAAAAAATAAAAAAATAAATTGCCAATTTTTTTTGTCAGGTTCATAATAAATAAGACATGGAGTGTGTTAAGTCACTCAAAGAGTTCCGAGACTGTCAAGCCGCTTAACGGCAAGCACGTATTTTGGTTTTGCTTGCTCAAGCAGTTTGATGTGCCCGTCAAGCAGCTAGAGCCAGCAAGAGGCACTTCCCATTTTGGACACTTTGACGTCTGACAAAGCGTCGTCCGCCATGTTTGCTATCTGACGCGCGATTGAGCTATGCTTGATCAAGCCGTCGTCAAGCCAAAAATATAAAATAGCATCAAGCACGGGGCAAGCACGTAAATGCTTGACTCAAGTATTAAGCAGACATTGTAAATGGTCAACATGCTTGGCTCAAGCAAAAATCTACGTACTTACCGTCAAGCCACTTGACCGTCTCGGAACCCCTTAAGGCTCCGTGCACGAAAAAAGCCCATTTTTGTCAATTTCTTACCTAATTGTTAGAAACCTGGAAATAATTGAAACATTAAGTACCTATGTATGATTATAAAAATAGTTTTCATGGCGCTAAACCATTCGTGTCAGTGACAGCATCAGTTAATAGTTTCATCACGTTCGCGCTCTCGAAAATATAGTTTATTTCGCCATTGATTTACTTAATGCAGATAGAATAGAATAGAATAGAATACTCTTTATTATGTACACCATAAAAATTACAGATATAAATGTAGACATTTTACACAGGGTGACACAATGGGCGGTCTTACCGCTAAAAGCGATATTTTACAGACAACCTTTGGATGGATTCAAGGGAGAAGGAGAGACAATAATGCAGGTAGTCAGTGGTGTACCATTTACATATACAACAAATACATACATAAAACATATACTTATCTACATATAATATATACAATAATAAACATGAAACAAGAGCAAGGAAATTAAATGTAATGATGATGGTTAAGAAGAGAGGAAGTGTTTTTTAACCATAATTTTAAAAGTGGACAAAGATTGAGCACGCCTTATCGACACGGGCAAGGCATTCCATAACTGTACTGCTTGAACTGTAAAAGACTTGTCATAAAACTGGTGGAATGCATCGGCATCTCTAGTTTTAAGTTTTCCGATGACCTAAGATATCTATTATGTGTGTCATGAAGGAACTTGAAACGTCCTTTAAGATAAGAGGGGGTTTTAGGGATGAACAGAATACTGTAGAGCTGAAACAAGATATGAGAATTCCGGCGAAGACATATGGGAAGCCAATTGAGCTTTGTACGAAATTCAGAAATGTGATCATATTTGCGCAGGCCAAATATAAATCTTATGCAAAAGTTTTGAAGTCGCTCAAGTTTATCTAGTTGTGCCTCAGTGAGATCAGCGTAGTCAAGGATGGGAAGTAAAAGGGATTGTGCAAGCGCAGTTTTAGTGGCAGTTGGAAGAAAGTTCCGCAATCGTCTCAGTGACTTACCAGATGCAAAAATTTAGCGACTTACGTCCTGCAACTGAGGACCCCAAGAAAGATGTTTGTCGATCCAAACCCCAAGGTTCTTAACCTTTTCGCTGACTGGTATAGCAGTTCCGTTAAATTGTACCTGGGGAAGCTGTGACCAGTTTACCTTGGGTGTCATCCTATAGCTGCCAACAACAATGACCTGAATCATCGATGGATTAACCTGCAACCCATGTGCCTCACTCCACTCGCAAATTGAACCCAAATCTTTGTTTACTATATTAATTGCATCAGCCAAATCCGAAAGGGCAGCTTCTTTATATATTGGTAAATCATCTGCATAAAGGTGGTAGGAAGAAATAAGTTTTTTGGAAATAGAGTTTATAAATATTGCGAAGAGTAAAGGAGATAAAACGGCACCCTGAGGTACACCGGCAGAAGCATAACACCAAGAAGAAAAAGACTCTTCCATGCATATACGCTGCCGGCGGCCATACAGGTAACTATGAAACCAGTCAATCGCCGTTGGAGATATGTTAAGCGAACGAAGCATGCCAAGCAGGATATCGAAATCGACAGTATTAAACGCGTTACTAAAATCTAGCAAGCAAAGTACCGTCAGATTTCCCGCTTGCATGCCTAACCGTATGTCATCAGTGACGCTAACTAAGGCTGTAGCGGTGCTATTACCAGGACGAAAACTGGATTGGAAAGGATTAAGCAGACTATTCTTACAAAGAAAAGCACTGAGCTGATTGTTGACAAGGCGTTCAAGGACTTTTGAGAGGGAAGGCAAGATGGAGATAGGACGGTATTCTGAAAAGGAAGTAGGATTAGATTTTCTGGGTAAAGGAGTGATTTTTGCCTCTTTCCACATCGATGGAAAAACACCGTAGGTTATAGAGTAGTTTAGGATGTAGCATAGGATAAAAAGGATTTCTTCGAGGACAGGGAGTATAATTTTCCGACTTACACAATCACTACCAACTGCGTTAGATGTGATTGAGACTACGCTCTTCTTTAACATCACAATCAGAGAATCGACTAAAAATAAATGGGGGATGGTCCCGAGTTGGAAGGTTTGAAAGATAGTTTATTGTAGCTGCCTTCATGGTCCTGTTACAGTGGATATTGTAGTATCATAAGATAAAATTTTGATTTTATTTCAAAGATAGCTGACGACTTATTTGTGATTTTAAAATTTCTTGAAATGGTTTGCTAAGTAATAGGAAAAAATATAATACGGACACGGTTTAAAAAAAAAGACTTTTCCCAACATTATTTTTCTGCTATATTTTGTACGAAATTTAAAAATGTGGTCCAGCCACGTGCAAGTAGACCATATAATAATGTTGATGATATTTTTTAATGTCCAAAATCAAAAGTAGTTTCTTGTAAGAAGATGATCAGACATCAGTCTTTCGTGATTTTTCGGAAAACTTGCTGCGAATATTAGTGATTTTATATGATTACTTAACTTATTTGAAAAATCCCTTTTAGCCACATGCACAACAAAGAAGTCGACTTTTCAAATCACAAATAATTTTGTTTAAATTATTTTTGTCTTTCTCACAAACAATGAAAAAAATTGATCAAAATCAGTCGATATCGTGCACGGCCCCTTAAGAATCTCTGGGGCAAGTTACCTCACTTATTACAACAATCTTAAACCTTTATACTAAAGTGTGACTCATAAAATGAAAGAAAAGTGTAGCTCGATTGCCATCGTAAACCCAACGAGTTTCTATATGTGGCTCTTCGTGCCTACCAAATGTTGGTACCGGTTCCAACGGTACTTGAAAGCACTAACCTATATCCGTTTGACAGACTGAAGTGCTTTCGTAATAAAGTATGTCAGTAGATACGTGATCGCAGGAACACAAGGCACACAAAGTTACGTCTGTGCTAGGTATCTGATGGTTATTTGCATAGTTAGGCCTTCGTGAGTCGAGTGGCTCAATATATAGGATGTTGATTCGTCGAAGTGCAAGATTTTGTTTAATAGGAAAGCCGATTTAGGACAAGAAAGTATTGTTCATTTAAAATTAAATATTTGTCGCAAGTTGTAAAAAAAACAGCCTTACGGCGATGAAAACCTGGGCTGAAATTGCCAACACGCAATGAACTAACGGGTTTAATTATTAATTGTATTATTTTTAACATCTTTCATTTAAATGCGTGTGCAACAGTTTCGTGTATTTGCATTTACACATTGGGTAATGGGCGCGTCAATTTAAAGAAGACGAAAAGAGTTCTTTTTTGTATTTGTGTTTTTCTCTGCGTTATGTTTAACGCAAACAAACGTATTTTCTTTCTTTCTTATTTCTTTTTTTTACGTAGAACCAGCCAAAAGTTGATCAAATATATCTTCGAACCACCTATCTCCACAAAACTAATGTACAACAGCATTCTACAGCACATTAAAACCTTTTATAGCTCTGTAGAATACCCTCAAAAGATGGTATCAGCACCCTGCTATTAGCACAAACTTTACCTATCGCTAAGTTCACCAAACTACTTATTTACTACCATAAAACTTAATGTTCCGTGCTCCGAACCGTTTTGATCATGTCTCCCCGAAATTATGCAAACCTTATGCAAAATTTACAATACTACAATATTTCGGAATAAATTACTAACTGTCGCACGATACGACGAATAATTACTGAGGTTTCCATGGCACGGCCTAATGTACGCTTAAAATAGAATTATACAGGTACAACCTCTGGGACTGAAAACTATAAAACGCCGAAAACAAGATTGTTAAATGATAAATGATTTTATATCTGTAAGTAGGTTTGTACAAACACTTTTACACGTCAATCATATTATTAAACTAGATGAGGCCGGCGTTTCCTATCTGACTATTGTTGTTGCACTATTCATGAAAGAAATTATAAAGCCTCGTGCAGGAGTTGTTATTTTAACCTTTTTTTTTGGGTGGGAAATCATCAAATGACCTCTCCCGCTCTGGGCGGAGCGGAAGGGCGTGTCAGACTCTTACTGACTAAAACCCACCCGTGTTTCTTCAATTGCCTGTGCGCCAGAAGGTTGGTACCGTTGACACATACTCCCGTTTATTTATAAACATTGCTTTAAGTTAATTAATGATTATCTGCTTAACCATACATTTTTAACAGACTTCAAAAAAGGAGGATTCTCAATTCGGTTGCTTTTTTTTTTTTAATCGTTGTTACCTCTGAACTCCGTTATTTATAAACCAATTTGGAAAATTATTTTCTATTTGAAAGAATATACTTCCAGATTGGTTCCATATAAATTTGGTCAAGTTCTGATGAGTGGTTTTTGAGTCAAAGAT
Organism: Dryobotodes eremita; assembly: GCA_917490735.1. NCBI lineage: Eukaryota > Metazoa > Arthropoda > Insecta > Lepidoptera > Noctuidae > Dryobotodes > Dryobotodes eremita. The sequence goes on along the minus strand of OU823254.1, from coordinate 17,859,402 downwards.
ACGTATCTTTTCTACTTAGTGTATGTTGATGATGTTGTGATAACTTCCTGTCACTGTTATTTACTGCAAGTACTGGCATACTACTTTATTTGGGGTATGTACCAAAACTAAAAATTGACAAATAAAAGTTTTCTACAAAAGAAAACCACCGTCTTTCAAAAAAACACTATTAAGTCAAAAATAACTGTAATTTAGTAAGTCGGTGGCGGAAAAAGAAAACACAAAAACCATAGACACGACTTCCGAAATTAAAGTTATTTTTCACAGTGTAGTTTTTTTTTTAAGCCTGTGGTTTTTGTTGTAAAAATCTTTTTTATGTAAAAATGTCTCTTAATTTTAATTTACAAATAAACCCCACTATTGTTTTGAACCATTTTAAACATTGCTCGACATTGGGTTCTCCTTTATTTAAGGCTACAGACACAAATACCTCATGCACCTGATTAAACAGATGATTAGATAGTGTTATGTTTTGATAGTATTTTAGTTTTAGATGTTGCGGGCTTAACGTCCTTATATGCTGCATAATTAAAACTGTGACGTGTTAATCTAAACACATACTACTATTTATTTCAAAAAACGAGCGAAACTAGTCGGCTTCTAAAAATAAGTAAACAAACAAATCTTGTGAAATACAGCTTTCGGCAACTTGTTTGCTGAAAAAAAACCGCAGATGGTTTAACAACGGTAGAAATGTTGTTCTAATTCAAAAGAATAAATGTTGTAACTCTGTTGACTTTATAACAAAATATAATGCAATTAAACACGCCAACACGGAATAACGTCCAACCAATCATTCGCGCAAATGATTCATGGGTTCAACTTGACACATGTACCTAATATATTCAACCTTAAACCCGAATCGTGTCATCGCGTGTGTAACCGGCTTTAGTTGACGACAAAACCGATCGCGAGCGGGGAGCGACGACCAGTCACTGCTTACAGGGAAATAAGTAACGACGCTTGCGATTGCAATAATACTTACGAAATAACAAAATATTTAGCTAAATAAAAAATTAAATAACAGTGCAACCGAACTTGGCTTAATTTTTTGACAAGTGATCATGTGAATGCTACGCGCGTAGATCAACGCTACGCTTCGTAGTAATTTGCTACGAGAATGCTACGGGTTCGTAGCCGATGCATTGACTTGATAAGGAGTATTGATTGTAAGTAAAAATAATAATTTATACGAATTTAGATTTTATACAGAAAAGCACACGAATGTAGCATTTTCCAGCATGATTTCAAATATTTTCTTTTTCACATGTACATTTAGGCGGTATTTTTTTTAATGTATAATTCCGGAGTAAAAGCAAAACACAAAGGCTTAGAGAGATATACTTTGATATGGTTTATCAAGACATATGGTCCCCATGCATTCATTTGATTTTTTATTTTAAAGCTTTATTTCATTTAGAGGCTTTTGGGTTCATTTAAAATGAAGCTTGATTGCAACTCGATAATCTCGCGCAGTGACAACACACATGAGTTCTCAAGGCATACCCGTAATTTTTCGTTATTTTTTGTGCCAATACTGTTTGATTGTTATTTGTTAGTTTCACTTGTTATATTTTTATATTATTTGTTATTAAACATGTCTGTTTTTATTGAAATTATCTGTGCAATAATTTGGTTAAATTAAATTCATGCCTATAAATAATGTTGTGCATGAATGAATAAATGAATGATATTTATTTGCAAGAATATAGGTAGCTAACATAAGTTCTTAAGATCTACGGGTTTCACTATATTCAGCATTTCAGCCGTGCAAATATTTAGATTTGTACTCATGTTTTGTATTTATGTCTGTAATATTGTGTATTATCTCAAATAAAAGTTAAAAATTAAATTTATATTAGCACTCTGTAAATATAGCTATATTATAGCTGTATTGTGTAGCCTATATTGTTCCCACTGCTGGGACACAAGCCTCCTCTCTTGTGAGAGGGAGTGGGCCGTAATCCACCACACGGGCCCAGTGCGGGTTGGTACTTTGGTAGATATCACATGTCTTCGAATTTATAGTTCTAGGACATGCCGGTTTCCTCGCGATGTTATCGTTCACCGTTTTGAGAGCAGTGGTGATGAAATAATTTACACAAAGTATAGCACCTGTCTGGGTTCGAACCTACGAACTACAACTCGTAAGTCGCGGCCGTTACCACTGGGCCACCACTACTCTCCGGTCTTATCTTTTGAATAAAGTCAAAGTACAAGACTATTATAGACCAATAGCTAGGTCAGGGTTAAATCAAATATTTTTTTCATCTCAGGGCTGATTTTTCATTAGGCAGGTAACTTTTATCTGAAGAAATAATATTATAATTTTAGATATTTTCTATACAATAGCTGTCAAAAAGCATTACATATTCCTCAGATGTTAGGTACCCGACTATTGAAAAATCAGCTCTTAAATAACTAAATTATATATCTAATTTGAACTTCTAAATATATTATTTGCGTAACGTTTTCCTAAGTATGTTGGGGTCAGCTTCCACCCTTACCGGATGCAAGTCTGTGTGTCAACAAAATAATTTGGTTTTTGTACATGAAAAGTGAATTCATGAACAAGCCAAAACTAGTAATGAATTAGTTCCGAGTAGATTCCGCCAACGACGTCACCACGTCATGTCGCATTTAGCTTATAATTAATCATTGCTTTAACGGTGGGGTAGCTACTAGAGACGCCACCAAATAATATTAGTTTTGGGACATTCTCTATGTGCGACTTTCTATGACAAATAAAAAAATCTTCATTTATTTCTAAGGTACAGTCGCCAGCAGGTCAAGCTACACGAAACTGTCAAATTTCTCCAAACGATTTTAAACCTTAAAATGTTGATGGTTACGTTCAAAATCGAATGAAGAAATCTTGACTGTTTGTGATAACTTGATGTGCTCGCGACTGTACAACGGTACAAGAATCTTTTGGTGCGTGACCAAAATCGGAAATAACGCCGCAATCTTGTTTTTTCAATACAAACTCTATGACAATTGCACAAATTTTTACAAAATCAAACCATTTATTTCAAATAGGCACATAAAAGTCACTTTTGACCGTAAAAATTTACAAGAAAATAGAATTGATTCTAGTGGCCCCTTCCAAAAGCTAGTTTCGTATGGAGAAGAATGAGCAAGAAACTCCACCGTCACTCTTTTAAAATGTTTTACAATACTTTGTATACATTAATTATATATTTATACTAGCGACCCGCCCCGGCATCGCCCGGGTAGCAAAGCATAATATAATATAGCCTATGCCACCTGGAGATATTGTAGCTTCCCAACAGTGAAAGAATTTTTGAAATCGGTTCAGTAGTTTCGGAGCCAATTCAATACAAACAAACAATCATACCTTTTCTCTTTATTAAATTGTAGCTTATATGAAACGTTTGTATTTTTACCATAGCACCATCTATTGAATACTTACTCAATCCAGTCAACAGATATCGCCATCTGTTAGAATTGTTTGGAGCTAACAGATAATTGTGACTGTCAAATAATAGACAAATAATTTGCAATACAATAATATTGCGACTATAAATTGAGATGCAAGCAATCCTATCTTTCAAGTTGGATGAAATTGCACACGGTGTGCAAATCAAATTAAAAATCGGTTCAGTAGTTTAGGAGGCCATCGCGGACAAACAACGTGACACGTAATTTTTATATATATAAAGATGTGAAGACGATGAACCTAGAATAAAAGTACTATTACCAACAACGACCCCCGTCAATGTCCTTCGGGCGCCATCAGATACTTTTAGCCCTCATCATCTGCCTAGTCTTTTCCCGACTACATAACATGTTTGGTTCGGCTTCTAATCTAACCGGATGCAGCTGAATACCAATATTTTACTGGGTGATACGATACCCCTTAGTAAGCTGCTCACTCAAATGTCTCACTGTTGGTGGCGCGTGTGTTGGATCATTCGGTTCCCTACAAAATGGTTGTGCTGGATGGTGCTGATCCACGCGTCATGTTCGTGAATGGGCGCCGTCAGTTGAGACTGGTCATCTCTTAACTGCCACGGCTTATTTTTATTATTAATCTTATATTTGGAATTGTTTCTTAATATATTTTTTTTAAATTGTTCTCGCATATAGAAGCAACAAGAATAATGTACCCAGGATTTTGTAATAAATCTTGATTTAAAAAGAGTGTCCTTGGAGTTTCTTGCCCGTTCTTCTCCATAGAGATCTACGTTTTGGAATGGGCAACTAGCTTCAACTTTCTGACTAACTGACCGACTCTTTGACAATTCAAAAGTGCCTGTAAATGGTTTAATTGAAATAAATGCTTTGAGTTTGAGTATGAGTTTAAGACCGGTTGTCAGACTCTGACTACCCGTAACAACTGTCAAAGATTTACAAATGACAGCCGGGACCAGCCTTTTAACGTCCTTTCCGAGGTCTCGATATGTAATGAAGGATCACCCATCCACGGACCGGCCTCGGCAAGTGTAGCTTAACCTTCGATCGAACCGTACAGATGATTTTATTTAGCCACGTACCCCTCTAAGATTATTTTAGCAATATATTAGGAAATACAAGCTCGCAATAAGCTCTGGTTAAATCAGTTTAACACTATTTAGGTTTTTTGAATCTCAAACAATACTTAATATGGCATAAATTGTGTTTTTTTTTCAAAGTATTTGCAGTCAATAATTAAGAAAACTCGGCTAAATGCACAATATTTAAATAATGTGTCCATCGCAAACCAACATTGATAGGTTACATTGAATACTATCTAGATCATTATAAGCTTTATTGTGAATGTCTCGCTTTTCTAACAAAACTGCGCACCCTAGCCCTAATGCCCGTTAACAACGGAAACAATTTTCAAGCAACAGGCGGAGTGCATAATGAACTTCTACAAACTGTTTCAAAGTTAAAGGATACGTTTATTATTTCCTTTTTTTCAGCTGTTTGTGATTTCTCATTTTCATTCATTGGTACATATCAGTAGTTTTTCTCAGAAAATCAATTCCGTTATTAGGAGCAAAACCTTATAAAAAAACAAAGATTGCTCCTAAAAGATAATATTACTTTAAGTTTTCCATAAGAATCACCGAACCAAATAATAAATATCCATTTCTTTTTCTACTAAACTCTAAGCTTTCATTAATAAAACTATCAAATTAAACTCCACCATTTGTTCGCAGAGACGTCGAAAGCCGCGCGATAGATGATAAGAATCAATTATGAAGCCTCAGCCGACTCGCGCACGCACTAATAGAATAGCTCGCGTGACTCCATGCGGTAGGGCGTAGCTTGGAGTGGAATATGGTCCTGTGGCAGTCCTCGCAGCGGCCTATGTACGTCAGGACTGTGTGGGTGGGCGGATTCCGACACGCCATCCTCACACACGACGACCCCTACCTGCTTAGATTACACTCCAAGCGCCGGAGACCTAACTCGTCCACCAGCTGCTCCACTAACACCAACAAGAGCTCCCGGCTCAGCCAGCACTCCGACGACCTGCAGGACTGCGTAAGGAAACTAAACCAAGTCCTCACGAGCGATAAGTCGCGCATCAACCAGCGGCCGGCCACCTCCGGCGATATCGAGCACCTCAACCTGCGTGACGTAGACCGAGACTTTGACGACGAACTGATTGTAAAAGCAACTCCCCAACCCTTGAACGAGACCAACCGAAGCAATTACGATAGTCTCAACATCAACATGAGGAACTTGAGAGCTAATAAAACGTCCAGAACCGACGCTAAGGAGAGCACCGAACTTTCCGAACGTGTCCTACAATGGCTGGACCTGGCGGGAAAAATTGATTTATTGGCGCCAGAAAACGTCGAACGAATGTCCCAGCCGCGACACAGCTGGCCAGAGCTGCAACGTCGAAGCCACAATTTGTCGAAATCGAAAACAATAGTCGACATACATAAGGAGGCAGGGCGAACATCGCCGAAAGGGGGGGACAGTCCAAAAGCGCAACAAAATGGGACTATCGATCGGCACGATTTTTATGTGCCGACGTCTGCGAACACGATTGAGAACTACGCGCGACAGTCACGGAACGCCAAGAGCACGCCACGGCACGAGACGAGCGCCAAAATAAAAGACAACCACAACAAAACAAAGTCCAGAGACATAAGAACGAACGTCTCGGAGACGCGGCTCAAAGTGATCAATGAGAAGAACGCCGTTGAGAAACAATACGCGGAAATGCTGAATAAAAAGCTGATACCGGATGTGAGCAAGAACCCTAAGCGACAAGTTCATATCTTCATGCCGGAACTTCCCAAAAAATTAGAGTCGACTCCGGCTAGTAGAACTGAAAGTTTATTATCCCAAACCTCATATAAAAGCTTGAAATTTGACGCAACAATAAAAAAGTAAATCTTTATTTGTCAATTGTTTCTACTACTATTTTAACATACCGAACAACTTCAAACTTTTGTCTATCACTTTTGCGTGCCAAAAGTGATGTCTATACGATTCCTAAGACTTGGCTGCTTCACTGCGCGAGGCGCCCAGTAAAACGAATGTCAGCTGCAAATAAATAACAAATGAAACTTTACAGTACCTACTACTGGCTTACTACAATATTTATTACTGCATTCTTCATCGCGAAATTTAACAATTCGTTTATTACCCGACTTCGGCGAAGCAAAAAGGAGGGTTATGATTTATTTATTTTCTTGTGACCTATTTGCTGGTTTGACAAATGCATTCTTTCAACTTTGTACGTTTACTTACTTTGTAATATCAAAAAAAAACACATATTTTTAGGTACAACAAACGTATGTGTTCGTAGATAGAGGCGCTTCTAAACGGGCCATATTTTTCTACATTGTATGTCTGCAATCTGTATCCCCTTTATTCATAAACGTTGCTTAAAGTTAAGTAATAATTAGCGACTGTTTAACCATACATTTTTGACGTTTAAACGTCTCTTAACTTTAATCATCATTTATAAATAAGCCCCTATATCTCCAGCTATCTCTAGCTAGCTCATATCACTAGCATCAGAAGACAGAATTGTGTGGAAAAGGGAGAGTGAAGCCTTTGCCCTGCAGTGAGACAACAGAGGTACCGCTTTCCAGCAATGTTTTAGATATCTATAACCTTACTTACTTACTTATACAATAGGTACTTTGTAGTACCTACTCAGCAATACTTGTACGTATGGGTGATATAACACTATACAAACGATCATAATGTTTACCTTATATGAAATACTAGCGACCCATCCCTGCTTCGCTCGGTCTTTACGACTCACAAAACATCAAGATTTCTTTATTATACAGGGTGTAAAAAGACCCATCACATAGCCGTCAACTAGGCATTATGTACATCAAACTAAGTAACATTGCACAAAAACAATAAATGATAAATGATTTTATTTCTGTAAGTAGGTTTGAACAAACACTTTTACACGTCAATCATATTTTATAAACTAGATGAGGTCGGCGTTTCCTATCTGACTACTCTGAGAAGAAAGGCCGAAACAAACTCAGAGGTCACAGTCTCTTTTAAAGTCCAGACATAATCTTGGTCAGATCAGGTGAAGACGATGTAGATTTGGTTCTGAAATGGTCTTTTGAGGAAAAACCACACAGAATGAGTGGACTTGTAGCGGCATCTACAATCGCTACATGCGAGCTACGCGTCATACTGACGTCACGCAAAATCCTGCATCGCGCAAGCAGAGTTTACCGCGCAACTAGCATATATACAACATCCCGACAGCAACCGTTGGGCAGTTGCCCACCAGACACAACACCCGTCTGGTCGGAGGATCCTCCCTTTTCTATGGAGGTTTGAGTGAACTTTACACCCTGTTCCTCATACCTCTATAGACTTGTCCAGTTAGTGCACGCATTTGTCAGTAATCGTGCAGCTCAACTCAAAACTTAAGGAGCTCAACGATAAACTCGGAACTCGATTAATAACTGGCAAGCGAATTTTATTGTTGGTGTGAAAACTCGTTGTTTACGGTAGCGCGCAATATAACGCACGCAAATCATTGTGCTTATGGGTGCATGCAACGGTACAAGGGTCGTGGGGGTATTTAAAGTTGTATTATAACATTAAAAACTTGTTTTCGTAAAAAAACGTCAGCAAAAATTTCGAATTTTGACCTTCAATATCTCCGTAACCAGAAGGTTGCCAGGTTTGGTCTAGTAAAAAAAAAAAATCACAATGACGGCGAGTACAAGTGACTCTCGGCTTCGTTAAGTGTCTTTTTACACCCGTTACCTATATATGTAAGTTTAATATTAATGTATTAAACACATAAACCTTCCGGAATACATAGTCACACAGACAGACACGAAATGCGACTTTAATTTATAATATGTATAGATAGAAATAGATAAGAAATATAAATTATACCAAAGTTCACATATGAGTCATACGTCTAGATTACATTGTCAAATATCTATGGCTCGTGGATCTATGACCCTAGATATATACTTAGACTTACCGAGTAGCCGACGGTGGCGACATCTCTGGCTTGGAACCGGGACCGCAGCGGCGGGTCGAGGGGCTGCCCGCTATACCTGGGCACAGGCAGACCTAGTGCTATCACACGGAAGTTTTCGTCGACGCGCACAAGACGCCATCTTGATACTTCTTCGGCACCGTGTTCCTAAGAATATTGAAATTATAGAACCGTATTGATGTTTAAAAAGAATATTTCGAGAAATGAAAGGGTTTGTTTTATACTATAAAACTAGCTTTTGCCCGCGGCTTCGCCCGCGTGGCTGTCGGAAAATATCCTACGGGAACGTACTACCGGGATTAAAAGTACCCTATGTGTTAATCCAGGTTTCCGACATCTTCAACAATCATCATCATATTTCAGCCAGTTTACACAAAACTTCATGAATTTTACACCTAAACCTCACTCATGAACAGTGATCGGAGTAGGTAGATTGAACTGGGGTCATTGATCCGAAACGTATATATTACTATGGACATTCCTCCGGAATTGGTGGATTATTAAAAAAAAACCGGAACTTATGTAGGAATTGTATTCTGCCAGAGTGGAAGGAGTCATTTGATGATTTGCCATCCTCAAAAAAAGGGTAGGAATTGTAATAAAATGAGCAATTTTATTCTTTATTATTCTTCCTATTTTTTTTTTTGTCACGATTTGACAAAACCCAACGACCAATCAGAACAAACTTTAAATTTTGAATTGCGTAGTAATAATATCACTACCAACATTAACAATATTTAATTGAATCCGGAAATACCGGAATTACTTTCCGGAAAAATGGCTTATCCATGTTATTCTTTCTGTGTGCATTTATGATACAAGTACTAAAAATCAATCTACCTACTCCGATCATTGCTCATGAATCACTCCGTCCATTGGTGAAAACCGTATGAAAATCCGTTTGGGGGTTTTTGAGTTTATCGCGTTCAAACAGACAGATAGACGCGGCGGGGTCCCACCCGCCGTTTTGTTTTATAATATGTAGTGATAACCATTTTATAGAAATTAGCAATACGGTACATTATTTCATGATATTACACGAACAGTATTTGGCTATTAATTTAATACATCTAGTATAAGAAAGATACTATCACAAAGGTATTATTGACAAAGACGGCGCTCTACATAGACGATCTTTTTCTAACACCCGATGTGCCATTTTAACGGTCGCATACTGTACAGTCACGAGCATAAATATGTATACACTTGACTAAATTCAAAAGCGATTTACTCCTTAATTTTTGAATGAAATTTTATGTATTTTATGTATAGTATTTTCGAACCTATGGGTTTATGTAATATGTTGTATTTCAACGTTGCATTCGTTATTTCACAAAAAAAAATCGCTATTGAAAGTTGCCAAGTGTTGACATATTAGTGCTCGTGACTGTACGACGTAAAACGTATGTGGAACAACAGAAAATTAAAACAAAAAGCAATATTACCTCCAACAATTTATCATATCTAGCTGCGGGAACCAAAAACCGGCCATCTTCTAAATGCATCTCCCTGTTTTCCAGCAAATTATTTAGCACTGGCAGCACATTACGTTCCGCCTTTTCTATTCCTTCTAGCACGAGTACTCGACCTTCTACGGCAGCGCGGACTGCACTCTGTGGGAGAAACGTTTCTATTAATGATATTTTCCAACCCCAATTTACTAAGGGTAAGAATTACACAGACCTCACCTTGACTTTGTTAGGTATTTCATACGAATATGAAAATTATTTACATCTAGCTCGTTATTAGCCGAAGAATTATCATTGCCAATCAACGTGGCAATGCTGCCAGTCTTCTGGGCACGTTTCCGGATGACAGCGATGCGGACGAGTATTTCGACGACTAAGTGTCCTTTTGTTTTTGTATTTATTTCTATAGCTAGTTATTTAGTCATTTAATTAAGTAATTAATGTTCATATTCGAAAAAAACGTTCGTTCACGTTCGCTTATACGAATAATTATGAACATTATGACTATAAGAATAAGGTTAATATTTGTATGAATCGCTTAATTTACTTAGCAAAATAAAAGGGTCTATGAATCTCGCCTTTGGGCTATGACCGAGTGGCGGCAAAAAATGGAAATACAAATATCAGTTAGCCGATATGGCGGCTGGACAGTCAATACTGTTGCCATTACGGGTGGAACCTGAATGAGACTTGCAAACTTATCATTTGTACGCATAATGTTGATCACATGAGGCCTCAATGTTTCGTTCTCCTTGGATATTAATGGAACGTGGACATTATTATCAACAAAGAGATGTTTATGCAAAAGCTTATCTTGGTGTCTTGCTGTGGATAATAATGATGCCGAACTTCACGAAAAAACAGCACAATGAACATTTCCCACTTTCAGGTTTAGGATTCTTATAGCATGATAATAAGTAGATTACCTGGTCGAAATAAGTGGCAGTGGAGCTCTGGATCTCTCTCCTCTGTTTGAGATCAGCCTCTGTGGTGTCTCGTGAAAGAGCTACATACTCCAACTCCCTCTGTGTCAGCTCTAGGTACTGAAGAGCCACTTTTCTCCTATAAGAGAGACAGATAGCTGCTTACCATTGAAATTAACTTTGGATTATGGTTAGTTGAAGAAGTCTGCAAATAGGTGTCAAAAACAACCCGATGTGAACAGGACAGTTACAAAATAGCTTAGCAAAGTGCAGGCAGATCATGATATGTAGATCTAGATCAGGAGTCACTAAATGGCGGACCGCGGTCCGGATCCGCAACGCCCACCTATTTTGTGCGGACCATAAGTAAACAGTAAAATTTATAACTAAAACTTAATCTAATTATTTTTAAATAAAATAATAGAATATTAGCCCGCAGTCTTTTCTGCCGTCAACTCTCCAGAATTCAGAGAGACAAAGCAAAAAATTAAATTTTTCACATTAATATTAACAACTTACTTTGCTATTTATGTTCATTACGTAATATTTGTTTATTATTTAATTAATAAAAAAATAATTACTAGTAAGTGTCTGCCAAATGGACCGCGACAGTCATATTGTTGTTCTAAACGTCCCCCAATGAAACTAATTGGTGATCCCTGATATAGATCTAAAGTGCTAGAAATGTTCTCTACTTATGCTAGAAGTAGGTTCACTCCAGTAGTACACACATAAGTAGTAGGTTTCGTATTGCCAGCCTGTTGGAGTACTGTTGAAATTATTTTAATAAAAATCAATTTGATTAAATCTCATTTTATTGTAAGCAAATACTCAATTAGAAGATTTCTATTTAGATTCTTGTTCTTCCGCATTGCTCAAACATGCCAGATAACAGTATTCAAATTGTTGGCAAACATTAGTTTATACTTTCATCAATGCAAAGTTCAAAGTCCTCCCTTATGCTATCATGTTACCTACAAAGATTGAAAATCATGACCAAAACATTTGTGAACATTTGTGTTTGTTGTAGCATTATTCTGAGCGATTGCCGTTTTGCGTGGATGTGACGCATATTTTCCCCCCAACTTGTTCTTTTTTGTGTTTGCGTGTTTTTCTCTGTGTCATGTTTACCCCAAAAAAAATGACTTTTGTTTTTGTTTCCTTCTAACTAGCTTTTGCCCGCGGCTTCACCCGCGTGGATACCGAAAAATATACCACGGGAACGCGCTACCGGGATTAAAAGTACCCTATGTTAATCCAGTTTATAAACTATATGTGTACCAAATTTCATCTAAATCCATTCAGCCGTTTTTGCGCCAATCCGGAATATACATCCAGAGAAACATACAACAGCAAAAAACAAAAAAATAAAACGCTTCAGACTCGTTCCCACACCTCGTGGCAATTACTATTATTCAATGTACATTTTTGACTTGGTTACTTTTTATGATCAAAATATCAAAACATTTGTGAATAAACTTGTGTATTATATTTTAGGTATGTTGTGTTCTTTTTCTTCTCTTATATTGCCACAAACTGTACAATATGAGCTGTAGTAAAGCTCATTACTTGTTACTACAATACCATAGGGCCGAATGTGTTAATGAATATAATAAAACAAATCCCAAACGTTTGCTAACTGACCTGGAAGAATGGTTTTAAGTACGGGAATATATTTTTGTTATATGTTTTTTAATGCATATGTATATTGAATTATTTTAATTATGGTCAAAACTTTTATTTGTTTATGTTTGTGTGTGATGATAATGATTTTATATACTTAAATACTATTGAATGACATTGTATGAATTGCCAGTAATTGTGATAATTATTAATAAATAAATTAAATATGTAAAAACATACCTGCTTGGCCCAGGCCTGCCAAGTAGGAACATGTCTTGGCCCAATAAATCCTTCTGCATCATCCATCTTAGGTTCCTGAGTGTACTCTGTGATAAGGACTTAATTTCTGCATCTTCTATTGTCACTGTAAACATACATAATTATATTGAGTGATTGTTAAGAAATAAGCCCATATTATGGTCTTTACCCAGCCATCAGTGGGACATTAATGGCTAATTAATAATAATAATAATGATCTTTGTATTTTAGTACATTGAAAAGTTTTCTGTCTTGCCACAAAAATATTTTCTTCTAAAGATAACTTTTCTAGACCACTTTATAAAGGTTTAACTTTTTATTGTTCTTAAAGATATAAAAATACTGCTTGAAATCCAACACAAACTTTATACAAAGAAGCATTGATAATTTATCAATTGAGTTCCAACTTGAATAAGATAAAACTTATACCATTCCTATTGGAATTATTTTCTTTATGTAAAATCTACGGAAAATAATTTGTTTCTATTTTTATAAAGTTTATATTCACCAAATAACTACAGAAACATGGTTTAAACCAGTTTTTTGAGGTTATAAACTGAAGATTCCAAGTAAACACTTACGGTACTTCCGAGGCACATATTCAACTTTTTTAGGGCTCTTGATCTCCTTACTGACATCTCCTATAGTCACTTTACCTTCACTAGAATAACTTCTCACCGGGTTAGCCGCTAATATTGCTTTACGATGGCCTATAATACGAATCAAAACATCGATCCTTCGTACTGTAACCCCTGGATTATACATGGTTTTATTTAGAAGAAATCTAGGCTGGGTAATGGAATGAAGTATATATATTAATATTTAAGCCATTACGTAATTTATTACAGCTTATTTAATAGAAAAATTGCAATAATCTACAGGTCAAAGTCTAAAACATAATTGTGTCAAACTGACGTTTCCGTATTTTCTGTTTATCAAACAGCAGCTGATTTGAATGCGTTCCAAAGTTTTAATATTGTTTGAATAATCTTGTGCATGGATGTTTTGTTTCGCTTACTCTTAGTGTCAGAACTTGCTCTTTGCCTCTCTCTGTTGTCAGATGCTGCTTCAAAGAGTATTATAAGATAATGGGTGCTGCTGTTATCTACTCAAGGCACAAAAGGGAACATTTTTTATTGCATGGATTGGACGTCAAAATAATTTCATGATCATCAGTCCTATTTAGCCACCGTTATATCCAGTTGCCGTCCATATCCCAATTTAGAAGTCTGTCAAATTTGTCCGTCTTGACTCTTGGATGCCTTATCCGTAGCCTTTATCACAATAATCATACCCTTTCTACCCATATCATCATTGACGCAATCCATCCATCGTTTTATAGAAAGTGTCACAAATACACTCGGCACGCGGCGTCACAAAAATCGCACCTCTTTAAGAATTCCCTTCAAAGTCATTTTAACCCTATTAATCAACGGTAGACATATGACTATAAGGTATCATTGGAATGGCAATTTATTTAAATTTCAGAATAAATCAATAGATTTCGTTTTTTGTTTACCAGGGAATAAAAAAAGCAAGCTAATGCAAATTATTAAAAAGTTTTATTTTATTTTATCAGCAAAAATTGCAACAAAGTCCATAAAAACAATTAAAAACCTAGTGTTACCCCCCCTAGCCCTGATGACTGCTTCCATGCGTTCTCTCATGGACCTAATTAATGTGACAACAGTCTCTTGAGGAATGTTGTCCCATTCTGCAACGACGGCATCTTGGAGGTCTTGGAGAGTGGTAGGGGCAGGATCACGTGCCCGTACTCGCCGTTTCAGTTCATCCCAAAGGTGCTCAATAGGGTTCAGGTCTGGACTACGCGCCGGCCAGCGCATAACAGGGATTCCAACTTCTTGCAGGTAGTCACTTACAATTAATGCGGTGTGACAGCGGGCGTTATCGTGCATTAACGTATACCCACTGCCAACAAAACCCGCATAAGAGACAACCTGCTCCTCTAAGATCTCTGTTATGTACCGATGAGCAGTCAGCGACCCTTGCCCGCGAGCACTTCCAGTCCGAGAAACACACACAAGGTTCGTTTTGCCGTCGATTGACATGCCGCCCCAGAACATGCACGAGCCACCCCCGTATTCCACTGTCTCTTGAATACAGGCTTGTGCGTATCGTTCCCCTTGCCTCCTGTACACTCTTCTACGCCTTTCGTTGCAGAAAAGACACACCCTCATCTCATCCGAGAAGAGCACAGCTCTCCATTGGTCTATTGTCCAATCCACATGGTCACGGGCAAATTACAACCGGTCTCTCCTATGCTGTGCAGTCAATTTTGGCCCTGTAGCAGCCCTGTGAGCTGCAATTTTCTTCTCCCGCATTCTTCTTCTAATCGTGGAGACGCTTACAGAAGTTCTGCGAGCTGATCGCAGTTGTTGTTGCAGCTCAACAGCATTGGAGAACCGATTACGTAAAGACGTCGAAACAATGAAGCGATCGTCTCTTTCGGATGTGCACCGTTGTCTTCCAGATCCACGTCTTCGGATATAGCCACCAGTCTCTTGGAAGCGTTGGAACACTCGTCGAACGGAAAAGCGACTTAAGTTCAGTTGCCGAGCAACATCACTTTGCCGCATCCCTGATTGCAGTAATGCAATGACTTGAGCGGCTTCATCTGCAGTGGTATCCATTTTCTGGGGTATTTTCTTGCTGTAGCTGTTCACGTGTGTTCACTTCAAAGGTTGGATAGCGAATGACCCACATTTACCGTGTGGAATTCGCGACGCCCCCGCAAGGGGGCGTGGCGAGCGGTGCCAGGGCGCTTTGCCCTCCGGCCGCGGGTGCAAATATAGAGGACCCGTAACTACGGGCCCTTCATTGTGTGCGCAACAATGGCTTGCGGAACTATTGAGAGCGCGTAGCGCCGCGCTCCCATATGAGTGGATGCTATTTGTTTTCCGTAGGCGCGTCGCGACGCTAATAACATAGCGCCGCTTTCTTCACGACACCTCGGCGGTCAGTCCCCGCCAGGTGAGACCCCTAGTTGCCTAGGGGAGGCCCGACGAAGACGACCCGCGACAGAGGTGCCGACTCTACGCTCCTACGGAATTAGGTGTTTGACCCCCGCCCGCCCCGCTTCCAGAGCTAGCCGGTTACGGTCCGGGCTAAGGAGTCGTCGTGTGTGTGTGAGCGGTATTGTAGTGTGTGTAACACCGCTCAGTGTCTACGCGAATCGCTGCCCGCGCGGCGCATTCGCGTGTGAGTTTAGACGCTTGTATAGACGTGAGTGTCTGTGGTACGTCCGCGTAACGTGCCTATATTAACTTAGCACACGCTACGCGAACGGATGCATGTAAGTGATGTAGAGTTCAGTTGTTTCGAGTAAGCCGCGTGTAACCTGTGTGCAGCTTACTCGGGAGTCCAGTCCGGTGAATGGGGTCAGTCGTCCGCTAACAGGTCGCGGGGTAGGGGTCTCGCGTCGGGGGGGCGCGCATGCCAGGGCGCTATCTGCTTGACATGGGGCCAAGCAGACACGTCGGCACGCGCGTACATTCCCTTCGCGAGGCGCCGCGCAAACTCATCCAGGCTCTCAATCCCGAGGTCCCGGGCAAGAGCATCGTTCCTCACGAAACGAGGAGCGTCTACTATGGTCCGCAGCGCGAGGCTTTGTTGCGCGCGGAGCAGCTTCCGGCTCGACTCGCTCGTGAGGGCGAACCATGCCGGGGCGGCGTACGTCAAGATTGGGCGCACGTACGCTTTGTACACGCCCAACTTGACGCGCGCCGGGATGCGGGACGAGAGCACTGGTCGCAGGAGGTTGCGGGCGACCCTACCTTGTGCGGCGACCCTGCGGACGTGTGGCCCCATTGTGAGCCGACGGTCGATGTCGACGCCCAGGTACTTGACCCGGGGCGACCATTCGACGTCGACTCCTTGTAGTCTCAAGGGTGGTGGGAGGGGCGCAAACCCGGTGACCATGGCCTGCGTCTTACTCACGTTCACGGACAGCCGCCACTTCGACAGCCACTCCGGAAGAAGGTCGAGGGCGCGCTGCATTTTCACCGCCGCGTACCTCGCATTAAGCGATGATGTGATGTACGCGGCGTCGTCTGCATACAGCGCGAGCGTCGCATCTGGGGTCGTGGGGATGTCGTCCGTGTAACGTGAGTAACACGCCGGCGAGACGCAGCTGCCTTGCGGCACACCCGCGAGCACCGGGCGGGCGCTTGACAGCGCTCCGTCGACCACCACCCTGAAAGTCCTGTTAGAGAGAAAAGTAGAGACCACCTTTACAACGCGACGGGGCGCGCCTGAGGTGGCCATCTTGAAAATCAGGCCGTCGTGCCACACACGGTCGAAGGCCTTCTCCATGTCGAGGAGTACTGCTACCGAATACTCCTTCTTGTTCATTGCAGCTGCGAGGTGGTGCAGTACCCTCGACAGCTGGAGCGTCGTGCTGTGCTCCGCCCGAAACCCGAATTGCTCTGGCCGGGGCGTGATGAAGTTCTGGAGATGTCGCAGCAGGAGTGCTTCGAACACCTTGGAGACTGTCGGCAGCAGAGTGATCGGCCGATAGCTCTCCGGCTTCAATGTGTTTTTCCCCGCCTTGGGCAGCATAATGACGCGCCCTTCCTTCCACGAAGCGGGGAAGGCGCCGGTGCGCAGTATCCCCGTGAACAGGCGCGCCAACGCCGATACCATACGGTACGGCAGGTGGCGCAGCGCTGTGTTGGTGATACCGTCAGCACCGGGGGCCTTCCTGGGCTTCGTCTTAAGGATGGCGCGTCGGACTGCGCCAGGCGAGAAAAAGATGGCATCTTCCTCGGGAGCTATCGGCGTTGCGAAGTAGTCTCCTAGGTGTTTCTCGACTGCTGCGACATGTTCGTAGTCGTCGGTCGGGTTGGGGCGGAACTGACGCTCCAGGTGCTCGGCGAAGACCTCCGCCCGGTCCTCCGCTACATACTTTAGCGCCCCGTCGCTGTTGAGCAGCGGACGTACCGGGGCTGGGGTATTCTTGAGTTGGCCGCAGAGTTTATGTATTGACGGCCAACTGTCCGTTGTGGCGTCAATTCTTTCCTCCCAGCCCGCGGCGGTATGCGCCTGTAGCTCGGCCTTTACCTTCTCCGCGAGACGGTTAAGCTGCCGCTTGATGGTGGGGCATCTCAGTTGTTGCCACTGCTTGCGTACGCGCCTCTTGACGGCGATCATCGCATTAATGTGCGCCGGCAGGGGCGGCAATAGCACTCTCCCCTGCGGCTGCGTGCTAGTCGCCGCTTGTAAGGCGCTCTGCATGCAAGCAGTGACGTCGGCCGCCAGTTGATCTACGTCCGCGGAGGTAGCGATAGGCCGAGTCGGCGTGGTGGTCTCTACTTCCTCGCTGAACTTCGTCCAGTCAATCCTTCGACGTGGCGCTATGGGTTTCAGTCTGGTCGGCATTCCGGATAGGACGACGAGCACGGGTTGATGATCCGATTGTAGCTCGTCGTCTATCACTTGTTGCGTGATCTGGCAGAGTAGCCCTCGGTGGACTACGATGTCCAGCACGTCCGGTATGTATCTTATGACGTCAGGGTAGTGGGTCGGCGTCTCTGGGCCGGACACCGTATAGCCGAAGGCTTCCGCGTCCGCGAAGAGCCGTCTCCCCTCGGTATTCGTAACTTGAGAATTCCACGCCGGGTGTTTGCAATTTAAATCGCCGGCGAGGACGGTCGCGTGCTGTGTGCTGTTTCCTAACAAGGCCCGCAGCTCGGTGAAGTCCAAGCGGGCCGCGGGCGGCTTGTAGCAGGCGTAGAGATTGATATCCTCGCCGGCCACGTGCAGCTGGACACCCAGCGCGTAAAAGTTCGTACTGGACGGCAAGGGGAGCTGCTGATGGACGACTCTTCGCCTCACTAGTACTACCAGACCACGATAGCGCATGTGAGCCGACCTTTCATCCTTCCTGTAAGCGAGGTATCCCGGGAACCTAATCCTATCTTCGGGTCCCAGGTGCGTCTCGCTTATGAGCGCCACGTCTATGTCCTGTTCCCTCAGGAGATGGCGGAGGGGGGCGACCTTGTCCCTTAGGCCGCGGGCGTTCCAGTGGATCACCCTTAATGGCCTAGCCATGGTACAATGTTAGTAATGTGGCCAGGCCATCAAGGATGACCGTCTCTATGTCCTGGCCCTGCCTGATGGCCTTAATAAGGTCCATCAACAATTGGATGGCGCAGGTTGTGAATTCACTGTTTTTCATTCGGGTTGATTCTGTTGTTTTTGTTTTTGTATGTAGAGCGCCGGTAGCGACGCCACTCGTTGATTTGGGGAACTTTTCTAGTTCCCGCATTCCCCGCGGCGCTGTACCGGCGCTCGCGGTAGCGGCGCCCGTTCCGCTAACCTTAACAACCTGCGCCCTGTTTGAGGCAGGGTCGGCCGTTGGGACCTCTTCCTGGGTCGCAGGGGGTTTGGGTTTCTTCTTCCTACCCTTCCCCCCTCGTCCCTTCTTCCTCCGCTTCGAGGAGGCGGCTTGGTCTCTGTCCGTGGGCTCGTTGGCCGCCGCCATTAGCGTCGTGCCTTGAGCCTCCGTTTCCAGTAATACGGGCATCGCTTGCGGCCTTTCGGTGGCCGCTATGTGCCGGCGTGAAGCGGCCGTAATGGCGGCGGTCCCCGCCCGCTTGTTCCGGGTTTCTGCCCGGAGCACGGGGCACTTGATATTGCACGCGGGGTGCGGGCCACCGCAATTCACGCAGGTGGCCGGCTCCTCCCGCGGGCGCGGACAGTCTCGTGCCGCGTGCTCGCCCCCGCATCGCACACAAGCGAGCGGTCGGTGACACTGGTGCGAGCTGTGTCGAAAGCGTTGGCACCGGTGGCACTGGGCGGGCCCACGTTTCCCACGCCAAGCCTCTATTTTGACACCTCTCATATACATGAATATGGTGGTGTCAAATATGGCCCGGACGTCTGGAGTCTTCTTAAGTATTGCGTGGAACACGCAGCCGGGTCTTCCTTGTGCGCCCTTAATATGGCGCACGTACTCCGGCTGGTACCCCAGCGCCCGGAGCTCCTCCTCGATCTCCGTTGGGTCGGTATCAGCCGGTAGTCCTCGGATCGCGATCTTCAGACTCTTCTCCGCAGGCAGTGAATAGGCGAACCAAGACACGCCGCTGTCCTTCTCCAGGCCGGTAAGGTACCGCTGGACCAGCCTGTACTCCTCCTCGCTGTCTGGGGTGAAGCGGACTCCACCCCCATACGGACGAGCGTTCGGAGGCCGGCCCAGCTTGGCACTGATGGCCCGGAAATGAGCGGCCCAGTTCGGCAGCTTCTCCACCACCAGCGGGGGGTACTTCAGTCTCTTTGTTTTCCCCGGCGTCGGAGCGCCCGGGGGAGCAGCAGGGGGGGCGACAGATGCAAAGGGGGCAGGGGGGGGCACGATTGTTGTACTTACCCCTGCGGAATGTGTAGGTGACGGCGATGCGGGGGGCGAGCGGCGCGCCGCGTCAGCAAAGGTTGGTGACGCCGGCGTGACCCGACCCCGCGGCGCGCTATCGCGCGCAGGTCGCGGCGGGTCGGGTCGGTGCCGCTTCGCCTCTTCTTCAGCGGTCTCGCTGGAGCTCCTCCTGCGACGCTGCCGCTGGGGTCTGGGCTCGAGCTGGAACTCGTAGTCGAAACCCAGCGACGGCGTCGGTGACGCCGGCGAGAACATTGCGGCGTCGGTGTCAGCGTCAGCTCCTCCCTCGGTGGGCCGTCGCCCGGGTCGCGGTGTCGTGTCCA
The DNA here is from genome assembly GCA_917490735.1 of Dryobotodes eremita. Taxonomy (NCBI): domain Eukaryota; kingdom Metazoa; phylum Arthropoda; class Insecta; order Lepidoptera; family Noctuidae; genus Dryobotodes; species Dryobotodes eremita. The sequence goes on along the minus strand of OU823254.1, from coordinate 17,838,952 downwards.
AGGACACGTCTCCGCGACCGGACCCGGCCGAGCCCACCGATGCCAGCGACATGCTCGACCCCACGCGCGAGGAGCATGCCGACAGCATGGCGGGCGAGTCGAAGGCTGAGGCTCGGGGGGGCGCCGGTGAATCGGGCGCCCGAGACGTCATCAATGCCGGGCGGGTGTGTGACCCGGCACTTACTGGCCGATCCCGCTCCGCCATCGCCGGCCCCGCCAGCGAGAAGCGGGGGCCGGGTGAGGCGGTGCGCAGAGCTGGCACAGCTTGGGTGCGCCTCGGCGTCGCCGCATACGCAGCCCCGGAGGGCGCGGGCGGGGACGCAAAGCGCGGCGGCGGCGCGACAGAGCGCGCGGGGGGTGCGCGGGGACGCGCGGATGCGGTTGGTGGGGTGCGCACAGGTGGCGCGGGGTGTGGCTGCGGCGCGGCAGCGCGCGCAGCCGGCGCAGCGGCGCGCACGGGCGCGGGCGGCGCCGCGGCGGGCGCCGCGGCACGCCCCGAGGCGGGGGGCACCGCGGCGCGCGCAGCGGACGCAGCAGCGCCCGCGGGCGCAGGCGGCGCAGCGGCGCGCGCAGCCGTTGCAGCCACGCGTGCGGGCGCAGGCGGCGCCGCAGCACGGACATGCTGCGCGCGGCTCGCGCTCGCGGCGGGGCCCGGGGCCTGAATCGGCACCGGGCGAAATGCGGTGGGGCGGACGGGCACAGCGTGCTGTCGGCTCGACGACGGCAACGGCGCAACACGCGCAGGCGCCGATGACGTCGGTGGGCCGGTGGCAACAGCCGTGCTCGATTCCCCCCCTCTTCTCTCCTCCCTCTTCTCTCTCGTCTTCCGGGTGGAGCCGGCCGGTGGCGCACCGGACGACGCTGCGCCGATGTTCGGCAGCGACGTCGTCCGGTCCAACACCGGGCGGGACTCCGGGGGCCCGGCATCGCGGCCCAACGAGCCGCGCTTGCCGGGCTTCGGCATCGCTCTGGGCGTGGCCTCCGCGACCGCTACGGTGAATATGGGTACTCACCGGGCAGCACGGCGGGGCTCCCCCTGTGTTCGCACGAGTGCCGGCTGGAGCTCGCGCCAACACAAGAGAAACAATAAAATTTGCGGTCCGCACGGATTAAAAATAGTTCACTACTAGTAGGACTGCTCTTGACCACGTAGCCAATCCCACCCACATTTAACCCGGGTCGCCCTTTTTATAACCTTGTAGGGAGGTGCAATTAGTGGCCGTTGTAATGCGTATTTTGACAACATTTTTTTTAACGTTACGTGCTAATGAGATCTGTTGTGTTTAGGAATTCTAACTAATGTTAATTTAAGGGTCGTTAAATATACTTTCAATTGATACTAATATTAATTAGGTTTAATGTATTCGTTGATGGCGGGACATGCTTGAAACTTATTTTCGGAGAGTTGCGATTTTTGTGACGCCGAGTGTAATGATTAATAATTGTATTTTTCAACTCTTACGCCACTAGGCGCCATGCGCCACTGTAAACATTAAGGGGGAAGTGCAAGGGTAGCCCACGAAATTCAAATTTTCTTACGTTTTTTGTAATTTGAAGGTCAATGTCAGGTTGTATTTTGATTAAAATATGATTCGCGGCCGTAACAAATATGGCTTTACAGAATCATACAACTCTCTAAGTTCATATGACTGTATTGAATGACTATTTCATGAAATCATGACATTTGACACCAATTCTAACTTAAGGAGTTGTATTGCTGATTCTATTGATTATAATTCTGTAAAGCCATATTTGTTACGGCCGCGAATCATATTTTAGTCAAAATACAACCTGACAGTGACCTGCAAATTGCAAAAAACGTAAGAAAATTTGAATTTCGCGGGCTACCCTGAAGGTTCCGCCTTAAAGAAAGCGAAAATAACACCGAAGCATGAATCAGTGTTGCCACTCTCACGTTCTCCCAGAAATCCCCTCAAAATTCAGGTTTTGAAGAAAAAATCCCCCCAAATGGCAAAATATGTATTTATTTATTCAATACAATTTTATACTATTTCAGCAATAGCTTCCATTACTGTGTATTTTTGTTAAAGCTTTTAGAATATTTATTTATATCATTGGCTGCCTGAAGATTTTAATAACTTGTGTTGGTAATGTTTTGTTTCGTGTCATGGATCAAAATCATTTTGAAACAGCCGGAAGTGTAAAAACGTAATTGATAGCACTGCGGAAAATGTCTTTTGAAACTACCAATTTAATCATCAAGGCTAGTCGCCGCTTTTCCCGGATTACAGTTTTGGTAATAAAAATCCCCAATTCCCTCCAAACCAAAATTTTTCCTTCCAAATATCCCCCAAAAATATTGTCTCAACCTCTTCAATTCTGTCATTATCATGCTGTATTTTTAACTGTGGACGCTTACTGTTGTATGTTTGGAACTATATCATTTTGGTTTTGATTGAGATTATTTTGTTTGAGCCATGTGATAATTTTATTTAGTGTCTCGTTAGTTTCGGTTTGGTACTCACCTACGTCATAATTGTCGTTCAGAATATTGAGGGTCGTATCGTCAGCATATAGTATGCATTTGTGGGAGGTTACGCTAGCTAAGTTATTAGCATACAGCAAAAAAAAAGTGGTCCCAGTATGGTTCCTTGGGGAACACCACAACTATTTTCCCGATAAAGAGATCTACAGACGATTTTTTGGTGCCCTGTTAGTCTCAAGATCTCAACACATTGTTGTCGATGGGTGAGGTAGTCTTCGAGCCATTCCAACGCGTTTCCTCTAATGCCGTATCGATCCAATTTGAAAAGTTGCAGTTTATGTTTGACGAAATCGAAAGCCTTGGACACATCTAGGAAACCCGAGTTAATTGGTATTTTAACATTAAGATTTTTGGTTATCAATTTTAATAAAGCAAAACAAGCCAATGTGGTGGATTTATTTTTCCTAAAACCAAATTGATCTTCATTTAAGATGTCAAGTTAACTTTGTTAACAAGCTGTATATATGAAGGTACTCTTTAGACACCTAAGAGTATAAAAATTAAGGTATCTTGTACATCACTGTATAGCACACATATCAACTCGGAAAGGGATCGTCACTGTATCGCCTTTCGCCTCCCCGTCAAACAGGCGTCAACCTAACGTAAGCACGTAACCAAAGCGGATCAGCAGCTCCGACCGAAACTTCGACTCGGCTACGGCTAGGCAATGAGACGCTGCGCTTACGGCTCGCCGACCGCTGGTTTTTATTTGAAATTTATTATTATTTATTATATTTTGTTGGAAATCTAACCTACAAATTCAATAAACCACGCGCGCAAAACGACTGGACGTTGCCTTTGTGAATGATACAGTATTATAATGATGATCTGTGGAATGACAGCACGTGTGGCAACAGTAGTGTGCTGCAGGTAGACTGCGGGAGGGATGAGGGGCAAGGGTGGACGAAGAGACGTAAGCTCGGATACGGAGAGACGTAAGCGCGGGGACGAGCCGTAAGAGCGGGAACTGCAAGTTGACCACGCGGAGCACCGCGGTTCGTGACCTTGCCCTGAGGCGAGGCGATTACGTTACGATTCCGATTAGTGTGCGTTGCAGTAGGGAATTTCATATAAAGAATACTGAATGGCTCGAGTTGGTATGGTGTCGATCCCTTTCCGATTTGATATATTGTGTGCTATTTCCTTTAACCGGAAATATTTATCATGGCATGATTTCAGTAAAAAGCGAGTAATTGTGTGTTGCACAGGTGTTTGGACGGTATCGGCGCGTCGGTTCGGTTTTAACCCTATATAAAAAGTACTCTGTGGTTTTAACGACAATGACCACGAAACAGCTAACAGAAGGTTTATACCTTGATTCTGTCAGCTGTTCCAGTGTGTATAAGTGATAATTATTGTAACAAAAACAAGCTAAAGACATGGTTCAAATAAAATACATTTTGAACGAGAGAAATTACTTTATTAAAGACAGACAACATTTAACTATTTGTAACTATTAGCTCTTATTCTAAACTATAGCGATTAAAGCATTTATTATAAAAAAAATACTATAAGAAAACTTTTTCTTTGATACGTACTAATACCAGTAGTAATAGTCAATCTAGAAGAACATTTACTACTAGAACTATAAATATTGCAAACAATATCACCAGTAGATTTGCGCAAGCGCCGAAATAGTGAACCTAGTACGACGACGACTACGAATCTTAAATTGCAAAGATATACCGGGCACACTGTAATCAGATTCAACATTTTTTCGTCGAACTATCATTGCCTCTAGCCTTCTAGTGGCATTTAGTATTCGTAAACTAACTTGTCAAGCAAAAATTGGCATCTATAGCATATTCAAGCCCTTGTTTCCAACTGATGTTCATCATCCACAGCCCGACTTCACCCACTGCTGAACATAAGCCTCCCATTTATTGTGTCACTCCCCACGCTCCTGTGGCAGCCTCTTTCAGGTTCTACTCGCGATAGCAACAATGTCGTCCGCCCATCTCGCCGCCGGACGACCGACACGTCTTCCAGTCCTGTGACGCCATTCGGTCACTGCCTTACTCCACCTGTCATCACTGCGCCTTGTCAACTGATATTAATTCCACTTAAAGAAATTTCAACTTTCTGCATAAAGAAAATTAAGTTGATTTTAGACTAGTGCTATGCTATGCTAATAAAATGACGTTTTAACGCAAACTGAACCTTTTTTCGTGGGTATTGAAGTTATTTTTCCAAAAACAAATATTTGTTATCATGATTGGAAACTAAATTGCGAATGCAGTATCATATTAATGAATTCTCAATGGCATAGTAGCTCATAATTTAGAGCTGTGGCATGTGATCCGGTCTAGTCCTCCCCATCATGCTCATCCATTGGTTCGATTTTAACGCTAACAAAGTCAGTGGGTTCCAGCTCCACAGCATTGTGTTCACCCGGTTCTTTAGCTTCAACCTTTATAACTATTTTCCTTCCCTCCGTTAGAAGACTATCTGTGTCCTTGTCACCCTCTCTCGACTGTTCATCGTCTGACTGAGTCTTCTCATTTTGTGTGTCTTGTGTATCTGTGGTCTGACTCTCTGCTTGCTCTTCTTCTATTGGTTTCGGTGGTTCCATGTTAGTAAGTGTGACGTAATCTGCTATTAGGAGTTCGTCTATCGGTTTCTTTGGAGGAGGTCCGAATATGCTGGTCATGATCGGTTCGTCGAGACCTAAATTACACTCTCTAGGGTCCAATCTAGTGTAGAACTCTTTTATGTTCGGTTCGGTACCTTTGAAGCCATGTCGACGTCGGAAATGTTTGATCATTGTTCTTTTTACTGAGTAGGCTTTTGGACACATTTTGCACTGTAACAAAGAAAACTAATAACATTAACAACAATATTACGCGTTGTTAGTGTGTGCTACCACGCGTGTTTTTCATACAAGCTGAGCTGTATAATTTTCACTGTCAGTCAAATATCGACTTGGCTACAGTTGAAATAAAGTTGGAAATAAATAAAATTCCTTTAGACCGAGAGAGCATCAACGTCGACAGATGTACGCGGATATTTATTTTAGACCTTATTTTAAGAGACGTAATGTTGATATTTGTTTGGCAGGGAAACCGCGCTCTACTGGGCTTCGCCAGGTCTGCGCCAGCTCAAACCGCCCAATTATCCGTAACTCAGTCTAGTGATACAAGGATTTTTTGACGCGTGACCAAAATCGGAAGTAGCGCTGCCATCTTGTTTTTTCTTCAAAACAATTTCACATATATTTACCAACAGCGCCTCCCTGTCAATGTCATTCAAGTGTCAAAAGATCCTTGTACCACTTTAACTCAGTTTACACCTCATCCTGTCAACTTACCCTGATGGTTTTCAAAGTACTGTGAGTGATGACGTGGTGTCGAAGACCTGCGGCGCTGGTCAGCGTCTTGTTGCAGATAGGACACGGGTGACTAGCGTGCGTGTGTGACGTACGTAGGTGACGTAACATGTAGCGCTCGTCTTGGTACTTGCGGTCTGGAAGGTAATGAGCAGAATGTGGGGTTTGAATAGTGGTATTAAGGGAGGGAATCTCGGGTGTTATTGAAGTATTTTTTTTACATAAATATTTGAAACAGACATCCATTCTTCAAGTTTTTGGTACGATAACTATGTTACCTGTGCTTTAGCAGTGGGTACACATGTGTGAAACGTAACTTGTAATGTAACATACATTGAACCGAACATGCCGTCCAAATAAATGCAATGTAGCACAACAACAAGGCTAATTTATTGCAACGTTTATTCATTTCAGGGTGCCAACCATAAAAGGTAAAAAGGAGCCTCTAAGACTTTAAAAATGTATTTCATAATGAAAGGAAAATTTAACATTTATTTCGTACGCAACCAATTTGTAAAATATGTTTTTATTGAAATAAAGATGATTATTATTATTATTTTGCTTTATATGTTAAAAAAGGCGCATGCAAACTCACCACACAGCGGGCATTTAATTTGCTCTTTCTTAGGTCCGTGTATCTTCATATGTTCTCGCAGCGAACACGCACTTGTGAACAACTTGGAACACACCGTACACGTTTCCAGATCTGAAAGTATGAAAGGAGTCAGTATTTACCGTCAAAACAACCTAAAGAGTTATCGCCTGAAACCACACTACTTTTGATGTACATTTTTTTACATGTCCTTTTAGATAAACAAATTCGAAGTTATTGCATCAATTAATCACTTCAAGTTAGGTATGAAAGCCATCCATACATCCATACTATCTTAATATTATAAATGCGAAAGTAAGTCTGTTTGTTACGGTATCACGCCAAAATGAATGAAATTTTGATTTGAATTTCTTAGATGAAATTTGGCACACAACTAGACCATGATGCATGCACACTAATTTCGTAACATACTATCAGTCACAATCTGAATCATTTTGAAGCATTCATATTATTATATTCATAATTCATATTGGTAATCAAGTGATTCATATGTTCGAGAAATTTGTCTGCTCAAAAACGTAAATAACGCAATGAATTTTGTTGAACTGTCAAAATGAAAGACATTCCTACTGTTAGTGTGTTACGCAATTACCCCGCTGCGCTGGTTAAGGACATAGGCTACTTTTCATCCTGGAACGCAAAAGTAGTCGCGGGCAACAGCTACAAAAATAAAATAATGATAAATAATATTTGAAATGCAAAATCAGCTCTGTCTGTCTGTCTATTACCTTTCACGCCTTAACGGCTGAACGGATATCGATGAAAGAAGGATGGCGAGTTTGGACCCAGATTATTTATAAATTAACGAAGTGTCATTCACTTGCAAGTTCATATTTATTATAATTAAGGGTTTGTAAGAGGATTATATAAAAAATATTGAGTCACTAGATGATGGGAATTAAAAGTTAGAAAAGATTTTTATTTACTTAAAAATAAGTCATCATGCAGTTATTAAACGCACCGTGTTTCGTATTACATTCCAAACTAATAATTACATGATTTGCCTATGTTCTTACATTTGCAGACGTTTGCGCTTGTCAATTTTTTTTAATAAACAAAACGAAAAATAAAAGATTCGTTTTTATATAAATATTGTTTTATTCAACAAACCTCTTGTTTAAAAATTCAAGTTCTTAATAGTCTGTAAAATCGCATCTTTGCTTAATTGCTTTTCACGGAGGGAGTTCCAGGAGATAGATATTTATTCCTAGTAGGTATCTTTATTTCGTTTTCGTTAGCACGACTGCCGAACGTGGGGTCCTGGGTTCGATTCCCAAATCAGGCAAGGTGAAATTCTCAGTATCAGCACGAAGTCTGAATATGTGCGGTCAGTGACAGTTGGCTCACCCCTCATAGATGAGAGTTAAACGTATGTAACTGGCAAAATGTGGGTGTATAGCACGCCACTCCACACGCAGGTATGACCCGACTTTAGAAAGAATCTTGGTCGCAACTAGACACATCGCGCCAATTGAGCCTTAAAACTACATATTCTGCTAGATATGTACGCTTCTTTCAACTTACTTTTTTACCAATAATAATTATAGTTTCATCCTATATCAATCCAGTCGATGCTTACAGTATTTCATATCTCGTTTTGACCAGGTCACTATAGTTCCTAGCTCCCAGACATAGTAGGTATGTATTTTTTATTTTGAGAAGGTAAGTACCTATACTTGGCCAGAGAGATGCAGATCCACGATGGTAGTGTTGGTACTTAAATATTTTTATTCTGATTGAACACCTTTTTGAAACTACTTAGTACAAAAAAAAAGACATTGTATTATCACTATTATATTAGTTTTAGGTTATAATCTTTCACCCTGCATATCTTTTTTCTCCCAGCCTCTACAACTTACTGCCCATTTGCTTTTTTGCTAGTTTTATATAGTTCTACAACTAGTTATAAGTTTCCATACTGCACGGTACTCCTAACAGTGGGTCCCATTGTACATGCAACCTCGCCATTCTCCTTTGGCACAGAGGTAGACCATGATCTGGGTTAGGACATAGGATGCTTTTTATCCTGGTTCCCGTGGGATCATTTCCGATCAACGCAAATAGTACGAAGGAAACTCTTTCTAATTCTGTTTCAAAGCTATGAAATCTTTTGTTATATTCTTCATAGTAGCAAATATTGAGTACTCACTCTCTCCAGTATGTTTTCTGATGTGATACGTGAGCTTGGACTTCTGCACAAACGTCTTGCCGCAGTACATACAGGCGTACGATGTGTCCTTCAAATGGGTCCTGCAAATCATAATTCCTCATGAAACAAAAGTGATACAGGCGAACTTAAAATAATCGTAAAACTGAAGAACTTTTACCAGAGGACCAACTCCGAAATGGCAAAAAACATGTCATTCATACATGTTTATTGGTAAGAAAAATGCATGAAAATGATTGCAGTACAAGCATTGCATTTTTGTATGACTGTCCCTTAAGGGGACTGTAACTTAAGGGGAAGATTTATAAAACAATTGTTAGACCTGCTGTCTTGTACGAATCAGAACGTTGGGCCAGAAAAGGGATGAATGAAAGGCAATTGCATGCAGAGAGAGAGAGAGAGAGAGAGAGAGAGAGATATGCGAATGTATAGTATACGAAATGAGTATTTAAGACGAAGTCTAAAAGTGGCATTGGTGACTGAAAAGCTGTGTGGAAATCCGTTGTCATGGTACAGGCATGTGATGCGGAGGAATGAGGCAATTATCGTGAGGTAAGTTTTGAGTATAAATGAGGATGGCTATAAGAGTAGAGGAAGACCAAAGAAACGATGGATGAACTGTGTAAAAGATGATATGGTTAGAAAGGGACGACCGAGATGACGACTAATAGAGAAGTATGGAAGAAAAAGACGTTGCGCCGACCCCTAATAAATTGAGACAGAATGATGATGACTGGTCCCAATCAAATCACTTATTGGTGTACCTGGTGTGTGAGTTACAGGCTCCTTTGTCAGCGAAGCTCCTAGGGCAGTGCGGGCAGGCGTACGGCCGCTCGCCGGTGTGACGGCGCTCGTGACGTAGCATGTTGGATCGTTGCACGAACCGCATTGGGCAGTAAGAGCACGCGTGACGCGGGCCCTCGTGGATTTGGACGTGTTCGCGGAAGGAATCCCGTTTCTGTGCAAAGGGAACGTGTGTTGGTAAAGTTGTTGATTGAATGGTTTTAATTTGAACCTTATGCTTGTGTTAATAAAATTTAAGTTGCATGCATATGATTAATGTTGAATGGGGAATTTTTATTGGTTTAGTATCTTTAAGATAATATATGCTCGTGGGTTTCCCAACCAAATAATGAAAAGTATTATCTTGCATAAAACAAGAATTAATTTGGTTATTGGCAGTCCAATGTTAAGAGTAATGAAAAGGGAGGGATTAATGTTGGCTTTCTGCCAGTCTTGATGGAGTTTATTTTTCTCACACAATTACTTTCTAAGATTAATGTGAATTAAATAACCACAATTCGTAACCGACACAAAATACATTAAAACAATAAAAACACATCCTATCACAAGTCTTACTTACCAGAAAAGTCTTCCCACAGTAAGTACAAGTATAATTCTGCTTGTTCGGCAAATGGTCCTGTTTGTGCATGTACAGCGAGGACTTGTACTGAAATGACTTGCCGCACTCCGAACACTCGAACGGGTGCTGGCCAGGATGACTTATGAGGTAGTGGAGTTTTCTGTAACAGACATTACTGGTTTAGCAGAAATAGACTTTATTGTAAGTGACATAAAGTACAAACTACAGTAAAGATGGTCGAGGATGCTCGAGGTGATCCCTGCGTTGATTTTCGTACAATTTTGCACTTAATTATACTTATTATAAAGTTTTTATTCAGTGTCAGAAAATCATCTGATTTGTGCTACTCTCGGTCTCCGCTAGCCATTACAGCAAGCTGCTCAATCAGGATTCGAGCTAGCGTGATAGACTTAAATGTAAAATACGAAAATCCAGATGGATTCAAATTAGAAACAGCTCGTTTTAACCACCACCTTTAAGTCTAACTAAAATGTCACCTTTCATCCATAGTGTGCAGTATCTCCCTGCAGAGCTTGCACTTGAACTTGCCGGGGCCGTGAGCCTGCGCCATGTGCGCGCCGCATGCCCGCGAGCTACCGAACTCGCGGCCGCACACTGTGCAGTCCGTTGCGCGCTCCGGACGTGACGTACGAGCTGTGTGCATCGTCTGTAATAAGGAAAATGTTAAGAAGGCATTTTCTTTTGGATGTCGTAGATTTACGTAAATCGACCAATCTTCGGAAATAGCCTGGACTTGAGAGGACAAACAAAAAATGTTGTAGACTGTAGACCAATTGAAGGGGTCTACGTTCAGCTGGGAGCCGATTGCGCGAGTCGATTGGACCAAGTAATTACTGACTAAACTAAATTGTTAAAAAGCAAGCTAGAATGCAGGAAACTCCCTAAAAAATATGTTGCTAGTTATATATTTTAAAGCTATTTTAAAGAAAAATTATAAAAAAACATCTGTGCAGTTCACACGCGATAGAAGTGAAACCTTCAAAAATGTATTCTATCTTATTCTTTCGCACGTTAAATCCTATAGATGAATGTGTTTGTCTCTTTTTAATGTCGCTTTTTCGTTTCATCTAGTTTTAAATCACAACGGGGCCAAAGAAGTTTTCACTTTAACAAAAACATGTGTTCATTTCACACGCGATAGTAGTGAAACCTTTAAAAATATAACTTCAAGGCTGTATATAACGTATTCTATCTCATTCTCTCGCACGTTAAATCCTATAGATGTATGTGTTTGTCTCTTTTTAATGACGCATTTTCGTTTCATTGAGTTTCAAATCACCAAGGGGCTAAAAAAGTTTTCACTACAAAAAAACATCCATCTCACCCGCACATGTAGCTTAAAAGACTTCCTATGGCTCAAAGGCTTGTACTGGCAAGAGTCAAGCGAACAGAACACCTTCCTAGCTTCAGCGTGGTCACAGTTGAAGTGTGCTCTCATCTCCTCAATACTTGGCATCACCACACAGCAGAGGGTACATTTCAGGAGGTATAGAGGTGTCTTATCTGGAGTGCTATGCTTCTCTAAGTGGTGGTGGATGTACCAGACCTGGGGGTATCAATACTGTTAAGTTCAATATAGACTTATGGAAAAAAAAAAATGTTTGAACTTAAGGCCTTTTTTCTATTCTGTACTATTCTTTAATACAGTTTTATATTTGAATTATAATTAATTTTGCAATAATTACCTTATCACTGAACATTTCATTGCAGCTCTCACACTTGTAATAAGCGTCTTTATGATTGAAGAAGTGTGCCCGCACTTGATGCATCTCTCTGTCCGTTTCATGCCAAAACAGTGTGGGACAATACCTGCATTTGAAACCTAAATGTGGACTGAAACAGTTGTCATATTCTACTAGTTCCCAATGTTCTGTCAGATGACGTCTCGTTACCTCCCTGTCGTCAAACTCCTTATCACAAAACTGACATATCCACAGATCCTCAAACTCTCCCAACTCATGCGATGTATGAGTCTCAAGCTCATGGTGAGTCTCAAAAGTAGTAGCACACACTCTACAAGAAAATATTGGCAAGGACTTTATACAATGCATTTTGAACATATGAGTGGTAAAGCTTGACAAAGTACTGTACCGGACACTACACAATGTGCAAACTATATCCATTGTGATTTCAGTTGTAAGCTTCTCATAATCAACATCCGAATATTCAAAAACTGAATTAGCATTAATATCAGACAATATGTCACTTATGTAATCATGGTAACATTTCTGTACCACCATCAGTTCTGTTAAAGTAACATCAAAATCATCAATACCATTGTAGTTTTTGTAAACATCATCATTATCATCTTCCTTAGCCTTAGCAGCTCCATCATCATTCTTGGCTTCATCAGCGGTCAGTACTTCTTGTTTAATTTCTGGTATGAGGACTTTGAGTAAATCTCTAGTTTCATTGGGGTCAGCTTCTATAGCACAGTCAATAGGCTTGAGCTCAGAATCAACATAGCCGTATCTTTCATGGTGTTTCAGTTGTTCTTCTACAAATTCAGCTCTGAGATCAGCACCATACACAGAGAATTGTACATCTCTTCCTGACATCAGAGCGGTGAAACATTTTAGGGTAAAATGATGATACCCCATATAATGGTTAAAGAATGTTCTAGTTGAGTTGTTAGACTTATTACATAGCAAACAGAGAAAGTTTGAGGTGCCATCATATTCTAACTCCCAAAGGTTTTCTTCATCTTTATTTGACACATTGGAAACATTGTGTTTTTGGAACAAATGTGAGTGGTAGAGATCACCATCAAGTACACGGAAGTGACAGAGTCTACAATGTACTAGATTGTGAAGAGACTTGAGATGGTGCCGGAGCTCTATTTCAGTTTTAAAGTTCTCAACACATTGTGAGCACGGCCAGGGAGTATGAAACTTCACATGTTTCCACCAAGCCTCTCTATCAGGTACAAAGTATCTAAAAAAATACTAATATTATAAGTGATTGAACTTTACATAAAGTTAACATTAAATTACTCACAACTTCACAAGATTCAAGATGAAGAATATAATCTACGTAGTACTTACCTACAAATGCCACAGAAATCTTTCTTATGGTTTAGGACGTAATGAACAATGATTTTCGATCTGTTTATGAACCAGTCTGGGCAAAGTAAACAGCTGTAAGGTCCCGAAGGATTTAGATCTTTTAGGTAAAGCCACACGTCTGCCGGCCGCTCAATCACTGGCGGTTGCTGACTAGCCTTGTTCCGTTGAAGCTTTATCGTGATCGAGAACCGTTTAGGTGGTGGTAACTTCTTTTTCTTCTTTTTAGGAGACTCCGAAGAATCTGATGTTATCTGTACATATTGTTCCGGGTCTAATTTCTTATTTGCCGCTATGACGGATAGCGGTTCATCATCAGACTCATCCGAAGACATCTTCTTGTGTTTATTGTTACTTTAAAGAGTGAATTATATGCAAGATAATCGTATAAATCAGTAAAATACATAAAAAGTATACATTGATTACAATTTCAGCAGACGACTTGACATTGACAATTTGAGAATTTGGTTTGTTGACAGCGTTGATAGACGTCAGACAGTTTTGTTATCGACAGAGCTCAAACAGCCTTGTGCTTTCTCTTTCAAACATCTATAATTCCATAGAAAAGAAAAGGGATGAGATATGTTTCACTTCAGACCAAGTGATGCTAAATAACCGTAGTTTTGCTGTAACGCAATTTGTACTCAAAAATAATACTGCTGAACCACGTAGAAGTTAGTTATTTTCAGATTACATCTCAGTCTTATGATTATTTTATTAGGAACGTGAAGGTGCTTATGTCGTATTGTAATAGATTTTTACATCATCTTTCATCATCATGATTTTTTGAGAAACAAACATTTTACATAGACAATGAAGATTTATTATTTAATTAAGTCAATACGTTCCATTTCCCAAATAATGATTACAAAGTAACTTTAATGAAAAGTCTCGACTGATGTGATGAGCTTTAGCCAATAATTTATGGTAGTGAAATCTATAATGGTAATGTCGAGATGGCTCAGTGGTTCGGCCTCGCCTCTGAGGCAGGAGGTTGTGTGTTCAATCAGGGCATGTATTGTACCAATGTGATTTTTTCAATTCATTTGTGCTTACTGAGTTAATCTTGGATATTATTGACACCGGTGAAGGAAAACAACTTTAGGAAACCTGGAGTTATAGTTAAAACAAGTCGGAAATCGCCAACCCGTCTTGAGCAAGCGTGGTGATCAATGGTAATATCGTCTCTGTATGAGAAGGGGCCTTTGCCCTGTAGTGGGGCAGTAATAGGCTGTACTTATTAAAGATTGAGAAAATCGGCCTAATATTTATTTTTTCATTTATTTATTGATTATAACTTAACATAAAAAGGCCAACGCTAATTAATAAAAAGTATGCAACTACACGACAGTCGTACGCGCATCTCATAATACTTCAGCCAGACATACTGAAAAAGTCTTCCATTCGTCCGCAAGCTCATCACAGTCAGGCTGAGCTTTCAAGCGACCGCTGAGCGCAGAGAGTCTGAGAGTGGGACTCGTGGGACAGGGGACTGGGCTCGAGCGACGAAGGCGACGCGACGGATCGACTCCAAGGCAGGGTGAACAATCTGTCTCCGCGTTTCAAAATCCGCATTTCTCGTAAATGCGCATGCATGAATTGAAACGTACCGCAAAATATCCTTTCGTGGCAGCCATTTTATAGAATTCAAGTTTGTCTATGGTGAGCCAAAGAAAGGCGAAGCTAAACAAAAGGCTAGCATGTAGATAGCATTTACTAAAATATCAGTAAAATTTGCGTAAATACTGACTCAAAAGACTTATTTTTATGATATACTAAAGTGAACCAACAACTTTTATTACGTGTGTATCTTAAAAGTTCATAAAATGAAGCACAATGCATCGTGTAATGGTGGCCATTATAAGTAATAATTATGTATATTGGCATACTTACTGCTTTACGGACCAGCAAATAAACATCTAAAGGATTACACTGACTGGTTTATCTTAAAATATAACTGAACAACATGTAAACCCAAGTGATAAATGTGATATGTGAGCAAGGAAAAGTGCCCAGTGTAAATAGACCATTTGGCACGAACCATGGCCCAGAATCAGGGGGAGGTTCAAGTGGGGACACCGAACCAACCCGTGAAGGAAAAAGATATTTACGCCTGTTTGCCTGATATGCGGATGAACGGGCCGCTTGGACTCGACGAACCGTGTTCTGGAGGTGAAGAGCTCCGCTGGCTGCCCGCGCAGGCCACTGACCGAGATCTGGTTATGTACTTGCGAGCTGCACGCTCTATGGCAGCATTCGCTGGTATGTGTGACGGGGGCTCCCCAGACGACGGCTGTGTCGCCGCCAGCCGCGACGACACCACTATCAATGCTCTGGATGTGCTTCATGACTCAGGCTACGACCCTGGGCGTGCTCTACAAGCTCTTGTCAAATGTCCAGTCCCCAAAGGAATTGAGAAAAAGTGGACCGAGGAAGAAACTAAAAGATTTGTCAAAGGAATTCGGCAATTTGGTAAGAATTTCTTTAAAATTAGAAAGGACCTATTACCTCACAAAGACACTGCTGAGTTAGTTGAGTTCTATTATCTGTGGAAAAAGACTCCTGGTGCTAGTAGCAATAGGCCACACAGGAGACGACGTCAGGCATCTCTGAGACGTGTGCGTAATACACGAAATTCCCGTGCTGGTACTCCCAAAGAACAGACCCCAGAGGCTACACCTACAGTACCAGAAACAAATGGTTCAAGACCCTCACCTAATCCTAAGGAAGCAGGGGAGATGAGTTCAGTGACAGAAGACGAAAATTCTGAAGAAGATAGTGATTCTAGAGATGCTGGTGATTTAGCTAAAGTTGACAATGTAAGACCAGATAACCCTGATGATTCACCAAGTAGAATGAGAACCAGAAATAAATCTAAAGAACAAAATACACCTACTACACCTAATGGAAAGAAAGGTCAAGATGAAAGTGACAATGATTCAAAGCCTAAACCTAAACCTAGTAAACCAATTGTACAAAGTACAGTCACCTCTACCAACACCAACAATAATATACCTGAAAAAGTGATTTCATCTCCGGTTAGCAAAGATATTAAGAAAAAGGTGCTGCCAGTGGCAAATGGTGTAAAAGTTGATGTATCAAAAGTGAAGAAACGTCTTCCAGATGAAACAAAGCCAGAGAGTATTTTGGATGGTGATGTGCAAATGAAGAAGAAAAAGCCAGTAACACCTCCTGATAGTCCAGCTGAAAGTCTTACTAATGACAGTTTTCCTGCAATGGATGAAACGGAAACTCCGGAGCCTGAGCCAGAAGCTTGTGACTTTAGTTTTAATAAGACTGACAAAGAGAACACCGAACAAAATAAAGAACCTGACCCTGAACAGCTTGCTAAATCTGCTGATCCTCCAGTTAAAATGGAGAACAACTCTGAACCTGTTATTAAATCTGAGAAAGATCCTTCACCTCCAACTTTCCAGTTGGCTAATGAGAAAGATGATAGAAGTGCTCTTGATCTAAAAACAGATCCTAACATGACCACAAATAAATTACCTGAAAACATGGAACCAAGATCTCTTGTACTGCAAAATCCAATGTTTCCTAAAACTGAACTCATTATACCTAAAGTTACACCAATGTGTACAGATCCTATTGAGAAAATTAAAATCAAAGAGGAAATAGATACAGATGAGACAATGAATCTGCAAAAAGATGATTATCCAAAAGATCCTTTATCACACAATTTCCCTGGACATCCTGTGAGCCAATCCAATAAACCACTTAATTTGGAAAACACAAACTTCTTTGTGAAAGATATATACAATCCAAAATTAGGTCACAGTATTAAAATTGAAAATGTGCCTAACAATATTTTCAATCCTTTAAATATAACAAAAGACTGTTCAATTATAAGAAGTGCAAAAGACTTTTCATCTGGCATGCCACCATTTTATCCACCTAACATGAATTTTGCCAATGATCCTTCAAAACATAATCCACATATGAATCCTCTAAAGACAGTAATAAAATTAGAACCTCGGGATGAAACCAGCGAAATGAAAAATCAAAATACACCTGAAATCTTTACTGCTACCATATCTTCATCCAACAAAGTTGATTCTCCAAATGCCCCTCGGTTAGACTCATTGCAGAGAATGAGTCCAACACCTACTAACCCACGTGGATCATCACCTCCTCCAATGGAACATCCTACAACTTTGAACACGGAACCAATTTCACCAGCAAACTCACAAGAAAACAAAGAATCTGATGTTGATGATAAACAACCAACAGATCTAAAGACTCAGCCAATGCCTAAACTAGATACCCAAAATAGCAACTTGAGGCCCTCATTTTCACATCCAGTGAGACCAGAAAATCTTGGAATTAGGTCAACAGAAGCTTCTATTACACCAGTTTCTGCCCAGAACATGCCTCCGCCACTCAGTCAGCCTTCTATGGCTGGCTTGCTGCCTCCGGGACCAATAATATCTGTTGGAAGTGGTGCAAACATTGGACCTTACGGGTTTATGCCTACTGCATTGTATGGACATACAAACCATCCTGGGCATCCTGGGCATCCAGGACATCCAGGACTCGATAAGCCTGGTTCAATGCCACCTCTAATGCAACAGCATCCACCGACCCATAGTTTACAGGGAAGTAATCTGATACAAAGCTCTAACAATCAAAGTGATCCCTCAATGCCACAAGATTTGAAAATCAAGCAGGAGGTACCTGACAATGTCCCAGCTAATTTGTCTACCCAGCAAGTTGATCCACTTCAATCACTCAAAGAAGTCAAAGTGCCAGGATATCCTATAGGAAGTGCCATAGCCCAACATTTGAATACTGAGAGGGACAGAGAATCCATATCTAGTGTTGAAAATAACAGTAGACCCCCGAGTCAACCTACTAATGAGAACACCAATATGGGCTCCAGTGCTTTCCTTGGTCCAAGGATTGAAAGTATAAAGAAAGAGCCTGACTTCTTACACCAACCTCACCTACCACCTACTTCTACAAGTCAAAGCAGCAGTTCAGAGTCATCCAATCACGTTCCTCCGGTGAAGAGCCCGCACACGCCGACACCTATCAAGAGTCAACCAGGTCACAATGGAACCCCAATGCATATTTCTCACTCATCCTCTACAACATCGCCTTTCTCTAGGCATATGACAAGCCCTTCGCAGCCGAGGCAAATCTCAGCGTCGCCCGTTCAACCTAACACTCCAGTGTCGCATTCGGCGCTCAACTTGATGAATCCTACGCCATTATCAATACCAGCTACAATACCTGGCCCTGTCATGCACTCTGGACAGCAACACCCGTTTGCGTCGCCGCTGCACCACCCACATTTGCTGCATCCGTCTATCTTTCAATTATCTGCAGCGGCGGCTCACGCTATGCACCCATATTACCCACATCCGCATCCTGGGTATTCAATGCCTTATCCATATCCTTATGGACCACTACCTCAACCTCACCCAATACCGCCGATGCACCCTGCGGTAAGCCAGGCAGGACGCCATGAGCCAGTGAAACCATCCACGATAGAATCCACGACGATGCTCAGCTCACATCACAGTCACAGCACCAGTTCTTCAGTCACAACGAGATCACTTAGAGAAATTTCTGAAAGTTCTGAGGATCCAAGACATCCCAATGCGACAACTGACAGACATCAACTGCACGAGACAACGTTGACACACCAGCATTCGACTAGTCATCACAGCGCGGTGCATACCAGTACCGAAAAGCAGCCAAGTCATGTAGGAGGTGGCACCAGCCACACGCTATCTATATCACATTCGACTTCGAGTAGCTCGTCTCAATCGATCCAGCACAAAATTAATACGCAGCAGAAGAGTAGTTCTCATTCAAACTCTCCACATCACTTGTCGGCGAGCGTGTCTCAGACCACGAGCTCGTCGTCCAGCGTCAACCTCAACAACCACAACCACACGCATCACCACACGCACCACCTGGCGCACCACCCCGAGAGGCTCTCGCCGGCCGACTCTATGCTTATGCGTCATCATCCGAAAATGCTTCCTGGCAACCCGAATCATCTGATGATACAGCCGCCATCGATGGGGCATCCAATGGGGCTTGGTCTGCCACCAGGACCTGGGCCAAGTTCTATTGAAAGCCTTCGTTTACACGCGCAGGCTGCAGCTGGACTTCAGGGATCACATCCTAGACCCGGCTCGCCTCACCAGCTTCCTCATGGTCATCCACATTTGCGAGGTCCTCCGCGACCGATGCCAGATGAGAATCCCGAGCTAAAACTCGAAACCCAATCACAGCCCGAGGAGGAAGAAATTCCGAGCCCAGCGAACATACCACATGGGCCGAGTCCAGAACCGAAGATTGAGGATACCGAATGTCACAGATCTCAATCGGCTATTTTCCTCAGACATTGGAATCGTGGTGATTATAACTCGTGTACAAGAACAGATCTCATCTTTAAACCAGTGCCTGAGTCCAAACTTGCTCGAAAGCGGGAAGAACGTCTTAGAAAGCAAGCCGAAAGAGACAGAGAAGAAAGGGAAAAAATTGCCCAACAAGCACACAGAAAGATAGCAACACCAGAGAAGCCCGAGACAAAGCCGCCATCAAGAGGTGCTATCGAAACGATATCATCTCCATACGATCGATTCCCGCGGCCGCCTGGGTACCCGGACACGCCTGCACTCCGTCAATTATCAGAGTATGCTCGACCGCACGCTGGCTTCAGTCCGGGCAATTTGCCGCGCCATTGCATGGACCCGATGCTGCAGTACCAGCTTAGCTCTATGTACGGCGCCGCTGGCGCACGAGAACGGCTTGAACTAGAACACCTCGAGCGTGAAAAACGAGACAGAGAGATTCGAGAACTACGTGAACGAGAGCTTAACGACAGATTGAAGGAGGAGCTGCTGAAAAATAATGTCGGGCCGCGAGCACTCGACCCGCACTGGTTGGAGATGCACCGGCGGTACGGCATGCCACCACCGCCGCCGCAGGGTGCCATCCCCGTCCAGTTCGGCCTGTACCCGCCTGGGCACGGGCCGGCCGCGCTCTCGCAGCTGGAGCGCGAGCGACTCGAGCGGCTCGGCATCCCGCCGGCCGGGGGCCAGCAACAGTCTGTGCCGACCACCATGTCGCAGCAGCACCACCCGCACCACCAGCACCCCGGTGTGGCGGCGGCCCAGCTGGAGGCGGCCGAGCGCCTGGCGCTGGCGGCCGACCCCATGGTGCGGTTGCAGATGGCCGGCATCAACCCCGAGTACCACGCGCACACGCACGCACATACGCACGCGCACTCTCACACGCACCTGCACCTGCACCCGGGGCAGCAGGCGGCGGCGCAGGCGCAGCAGGAGGCGGCGCTGGCGCTGGGCCAGTACCGGCCGCTGCCGCACCCGGACCTGCTGGGCCGGCCGTACGCTGAGCAGCTGGCGCATCAGGCGGCGGCGCACGAGCAGCTGCAGCGCCAGCTCCTGTTGGAGCGCGAGCGCGGCTTCCTGCACCCAGCGCACCACGAGGACTTCATGCGCCAGCAGCGTGAGCGCGAGCTCAAGGTGCGCGCGCTGGAGGAAGCGGCGCGCGCCTCGCGGCCCTAGTGCCTGCGCCGCGCGCCCTAGGCGCTAACTAACTCTCCAAGTGTTCACGCGCCGCCCTCCGGAACGGGCGAGCGATATTTTCGAGTGTGACGATACCTGTAATTTATATTTATGATGATAGGGCCGTACCTTAAGTATTTAAGTTTTTATAATATTTTTTATAGTTGCATGGTCGTGTAGTACGCTTATTTTCCATGCTCAAATTTATTTCTTACCTACTAGTCATAATTAAAATTTTATTTGTGAATGAGATAAAGAGTCACACGTTTTTACGTAGGCTATTTAGATTAAATTATTGTTTATTTTGAATAACATAAAGGCCTCGATCGCTACTGGTGTGGCATGATTGCTTACATATCGGCTCTTAAAGGAACTGTATCACGTTACGTTTCTGAACGGAAGCCGCAGTCGTGCTGCGCCAGTAGCTTTCGAATGAAATCATAATGCATATAAATAAGGGTGCTGGTTAGCATTCATGTGAATGGACCACATGATTACAGTAATTATGTTCAATGTAAACTACATTGTTTTTTTATGTTCATGACATAATAATATATATAACTATAAATAATTGTTTATTTAAGTACGAAACAGAGTAGGGACTGTATGGACTCGCCTTTCTAATCAACTTGCCTTTACGTATTGTCCCGTAGTGACATTCTCGCTCTGTATAATCCTAAGGAACTCTTATTTCACTTAAATTATTTACATTTTAAATAGAAATATATATTTTCAAATAGTACCTATCTAGCTCTCAATGAGATGAAGTGAGTATAGAGTGATAAATGTAGAACATACAGAGTGGCATGAGAGGCAATCATTTGTGGAACTAATTACACTCACATATCAATTATAAGATTGAGGTATCGCCGTGAGAAGATTGTTAATTGATGTTGCCTTCAAATGTTGATATTGACCGAATGCAATAATTCTATATTAGCTATGAAAGGTGATTATGGCCTTGGTGTTGTAAAAGATCGTTTTGTACAGATTGTGATGGAATATTTTATTGAATGCAATTTCGTTCTTTTATGTTCGCTGTTGTATGGGATTCGTTCTCAGTTATGACTGCTAATAATACGGTACGCGCATATCGCTCGCGTTTTGTGTAATGAGCGAAAATAAGCAATGTCGGTCTGCACCATTATTACGGATAACGCTATGTTTATTGCATTTATTTATCCCAGTTACTTCACTGATATCCAATTTAACTTAATGTCTATTTCAACTAACTGTTACACTATAAATTATGTTTATTTTGGTTTCAGACATAAAAATAATCGATACTTCAATCGAAAACGATACATAAACGTGTTTGCGTGTAATCTGAAATATTTTTCTGTAATCTGATCCAGTGATTTTGTTGTCTCTATTACTACCTAGAGATCTTAAAAAATTAGGTACATAATATTCTCGATCTAGATTTAAAAACTCATACTAAATTAGCAGTCAGTAATTAAGAACCGAATGCCACGGGCACACTGCAAATGCAATTAATTGAACTCGCGGTGGGGTAATAAATAATAATTTCATTTATCAGCATAACTAGGCAACACTATCGAACTCTCTCTTTTGTTGTAATATGTTATTTTCTTTCTCTCTCACATGTGTTAAGAGAAAGTAGGGTGACAGTTCAGCCCCATTGCCTGGGACAAGTTTGAGTACAGACAACTTTAAATTCTTGACTGAAACTCGCCAAAATCCCTTTATTTCGCAGACTATACACAATATTATTAAAGCTAACACTAAAATATACACTATGTCTATGAAATAAAGGCCATTTTGTGCCCTAACAAAGTGTTTATATTGTTTTAAAGATATTTATGTCGATAGTAGATTAACACTAACACAAAATTAAGTACTTATACAATTGAAATTATTTTGATCTTGACTCTATTCTGTGTAATAAATAATACTAATGAGTGGTTAAAATATTCTTGTAAATTTTAAGAGATGATGTAATTAACGACCGTTGTACACATTCAGTAACTCTGCACTATATGTAATATAAATTCCCTTTTTAAGAAATAGGCGCTGTTAGAAACAATTCTAAAGTTATATTGATTATCTAGAATTAACTTTCACAATGTCGCTGTCGCTTTGTAGGTGTTATGTTGGTAATGCCATAGTTACTTTCTGATATCTAAAAAAAAAGAGAAAATGAGTATTATTTTTAGATACAAATTATATCTTAATTAATTAAGAGGTTGCGTGTCGGTTTAAAAACTTCATTTATTTAGACAATAAGGTTAAATGGATGTCTTAGTGCTTTTGTGTAAATTTTTTTGAATAATATATGTGAAAAAATTCAATTTTGTATTATTTCTTTTCGTTTTGCGACCTTGATCAATTTTTCTATTAGGTACTTATCGTACTTACAATGTTTCAGTTAAGTAGACATTACTTGAACAGTGGTAAGTTTAAAAACAATACTTATTTTAAGCTATATTTTCGTGAGGTCTCCAAACATTTTTCAAACTCCTATTCGATATTACAAGTCACTGCGGCTTAAGATTAAAATTAAATAATAGATAAGCTACCTATTCATAACAAAACAAATCATCAAAAGTCGTTCAAGTTACGATAAAGGGGAGGGATTAAGTAACAATGAATTTATGAAATGCTTCTATGTGTGATGTGATGATGTCGGTTGTATGTCACCTATCTGACCAACTACAGGACCCTATTGAATAACTGAAAGAAGTCTGTATACGAATCGGTTGTTTCGATAGGCATATTTGATGTGTTGTCTCATTTGGAAAACTCGAATCAGTCAGACATCAAACAAACTTCTTTCTTGCATAAAGGTCAAGGCCAAGAAAAGAAAATGTTTGACATTATTGTCAATTTTCGTTCCACTTCTGGCCAATTTTCTGTCAAAACAACAATTTTTCTTAGTATAAAACAAGGATTTTAATAGGTACTTTATAATCGAGATTTGTTAAATACGTTTTTCCTGCCTAGGTAACTAGGCGATAGTTGAATCGATAGAATACAACTGCTTACACGCTACAGGAAATAAAAATAATATTAATAATGGCTCAAGTGAGCAATACTGGTTTACTGGCAGTCACTCCGAAACCTACGTTTATAAGGCAAAAGGTCAGTAGAGCAGCCTTTCAAGTTTTCATTCAACTTATGTAGGTACCAAACGAAACAACACCCCTTTGTTTACGTATATAAAACCAAACTTCTTCTTTTTGCGTTAGTAATTTAATTTGTTCCAATGAAAAGCTGAACAAAGATTCAACGTTGCCTTTTTACGAAATTAATGTTTACCTCCCTGAATTTCATATTTATTTTCCAAACATTTTATACAGCTTCATCAACTTGAACGTAAATAAAAGATGTTGTGGTTTTGTTGAAGAATTTCCTAAGAAATATAAGGCATACAAGCATGTTTTATTTGCCTTACCTACTGGTATATCTCATTCAAAATTTATTTTGCTTTTCTGTCTTATTTCTGCTGCGACTTGAAGACATGTTGCGCCGACCGACCCCAAAAAATGGCAAGAGAATAATGATGTCTTATATCTCCTATAAATTATAGATTAATAATACATTTTAACCCTTTCAGAGCACGATAGAATTGCGATGCGACGTCTCTCCAGCGCCGTTCATGCTGCGTCCGTACGCTGGTCTCTACAACCCGTTTTCCCACGCGTGCTCCGTGCTTTGTAACCACCCTGCTGATACCGAAGCTAGGGATGTCGTTAAACGGGCAAAGGACAACTGGGTATGTTAATTTAGTCAATAAAACCCGTGTGCACGATGGTATTTCCCGTCGGCATTTAAATAAAGAACTTCCATATACATGTTACATATCTAATCCCCTTATTAACTCATTTAGGGAGTGAATTTTCAAAAATCTCTCCTTTGCTCACTTTAAAGTTATAAGGAACTCTCGGGCAAAATTGTATGCTTTTAGACCAAGCGGTTTTGGCTGTGCGTTGTTTCAGTGAATAACGAATTTAAGATTTTTATTAAGTAGATATTATAAGAACTGCAGTGCAGGAGTTCGCACCTTTCGGTTATGAGGGTAGGCAAAACCGATATCAACTCACTTGCTTAATTAGGTATAATTGCAATACGTTGGATACTACGCCAACCACTTTTCTGAGCTCTTGTGTTGAAAGGTTAATTTTTCATTGGAGCCTCGGGCCTAGTCGAAGCTTTAATGTATCATCAGGAACCCGTGATGTGTTCTGTACCTACCACTTAGCTTCGATTGCCGATTAGCATGGTCGCCATTACTACAGATGTAAGATGTGTCCGCATCCTACTTCTCTACGTACCTTTTTGTATATACGTGTTTCTGTGACAATTAAACCTATTTTTAACAGACTTAAAATAAGTGATAAATGATAAATGATTTTATTTCTGTAAGTAGGTTTGTACAAACACTTTTACACGTCAATCATATTTTAAAACTAGATGAGGTCGGCGTTTCCTATCTGACTACTCTGAGAAGAAAGGCCGAAACAAACTCAGAGGTCACAGTCTCTTTTAAAGTCCAGACATAATCTTGGTCAGATCATGTGAAGACCATGTAGATTTGTGTCTGAAATGGTCTTTTGAGGAAAAAATACCACACAGAATGAGTGGACCTGTCCAGTCAGTGCACGCATTTGTCAGTAATCGTGCAGCTCAACTCAAAACTTAAGGAGCTCAAGGAGCTAAGGAGGAGGTTCTCAGCTCGTCGGAATCTTCTTTTCTGTTTTTTATGTATGTTACCCGATTACTCGAAGACGGCTGGACTGATTTAGAAAATTCTTTTTTTGTTTGAAAGGGTATATAGTTCCCAGGTGGTGGTTGCATTGTCATCAGGTCAGGATCTTTTGATGGGATCCTAGAGAAATCGAGGGAACTTTTCAAATATTAGAGGCACACCTGTAGCGATTTGGGTATTTTTTAGCTGTAGCTACAACTAAATTGTGAAGAAAAATAAAACCTTTTTACTGAAATAAAAAACCTATTAAAAAAAACGCTACAAAGTTAAATATTACTTTAATTTTGGAAGGCGGTGGCAATTAAGAACCGAAAATACAAAACCACAGACACCGACTTCAGAAATTAAAGTAATTTTTTACTTTGTAGGTAGTGTAATTATGGAAGTCGTTTTTTTTTTTTGAAAAATCTTTCTTTATTTTCTTACTCAAAGCTACACATCTGTATGCAGCCATACTTACATGAATACTACAGTCAATACAATAGTCCTATTACTTATTTCTCTTTTTCGTTACAGATAGAAGGCAAAGGACACTATTTTCAAGAAGATTTATCCAAGTTCCAAGATGGCGGTGACAAAGATAAGAATAGAACACCACATGATATTTTTACTGAAGACATGTTTAGGAGGTATATTTTATTTTTTGACATACTTATACATATTTGCTCACGCCTGTATTCCGCAGTACAGGTTTAATACAGCCACATTTAGCCAATTATGTTTAAGTTCCATTAAATAGAGGGTGCCTATGGTCAACCGGGTACAAATTTAGTCTCCGGGCTGCTACATCTCTAGGGTCGATGCAGACCTGGCGAAGCGCGGTTTTTACCTGCCAAACAAATATCAACTTTATGTTAGTTGAAATAAAGTTGAAAATCAATTAAATCTGCAGATATGCCGAGACAGACTCAAGACCGCTCACTCCAGCCCCTACGCTTGCTAGTGGCAAGTCCAGGGGTTCCCGGCGATGTCTCACACCAGACCAGCCTCATCAGAAAACTACGATTGTGTTGGACTTGAGAAGAAGTCACAGTCAGGTGGGCACTAATTTAAAAGACGAGATTCCCTGCCATACAAGAGGTTTGTCGATTTGGGAATGGATCTTATAACCCAATCGTAAATCATGAAGTCTCACATATTCCAACCATATAAGTAATAATGTCTCGGTTATCTCAAATTGCAAGACTCCGACAACTCCCTAATACATTTGGTTAATAAGAGCCGAAAAGATGGTCAAAACCTAAGCTACATTGTTTTTCTTTTTCATCAGGAAACAATCTACTACCACGGGTACGCGACCTCTGACGTGACAGCTGGTCAGAACACTAGCCCGACTAACGACAGGTCTACCTTGCCATCATTAAACCTATCAGACGGAGCCCACAACCGTCTTCTCAAGGGTCAGAGTGAGCAGC
This sequence comes from Dryobotodes eremita, assembly GCA_917490735.1. Taxonomy (NCBI): domain Eukaryota; kingdom Metazoa; phylum Arthropoda; class Insecta; order Lepidoptera; family Noctuidae; genus Dryobotodes; species Dryobotodes eremita. The sequence goes on along the minus strand of OU823254.1, from coordinate 17,812,186 downwards.
TTCCCCCCCTCGCTTCACCCCTCGTGTTGTCCAAGAGGTCGATACCCGTAAAGGAGCCGCAAAGCATCAGGAATGCAAAAAAGGTAGATCATTTTCATATACGAAGAATTTTAGACTTTATGTCAACGTGAGCAACGTTGTTAATTGTTTGGCATTGGAAACCGGCTGGATCTGCGTTGACCTACCGGTTGCCTTTATAAAGTATAGTCACGCGCATTATATGTATGTATGCACTTAGAACATTCAAAAGCGATTTTCTTTTGGAATAACGATTGCAACTTTGCGAAAAGACCTATGTCATAATAATATGAGTTCCAAAATACTATGTTCGTCACAACATAAGATTACAATCAATACAGTAGAAGATAATCACTTTTAAAAGTTCCTAAGTCTATACATATTCGTTCGTGACACGTGACACTCCCTACAATGTATCTTAAAGTGTTAGTTGGGTTGCATAACTAGCAACGTCGTGCGAGCTACGCATCTAGAAGCATTGAACAATTCTAATTATCTACACTAATTTACTATAGTAATAGACGTTGACTTATGTTTACAAATCCATAGAAAAGCGTATCGTAATAAGTTTTAGATTGAATTAATAGACGAAACTTGCTATCGTGAATACGATCCTATAAACCGTGATGTAACGCATTATTGCAACGCGGAGCAAAGTTATGCCAAACGTGAACGTCGATATATTTTTGTGATTAAGCCGAAGACATGGTGTAACGGTACTCTGCGGTTATTAATAAGGGGATACAGTATGTAGACAGGTGGCCTTTTTCTTCTGAAACAGCAAGAATATTGATTACACAATCCTCTAAAATGTAAACTTTTATATGTATGTTCTCCAACCTCTTGAAGTTCATAGTATAAGAGTAAAGCTCTGTATGCGTAGCTTCTACTTCTATCTCTACTTTACGAAGAGAAGACAGATCACTTTCTTAACAAAAAGTCATTATTTTCTTGAATTTTGACATCGCGCCGTAGAAATATTTCTACAATCTGTCATTTTGTCTTCCGTTTCTTCCGTTTTTATAGTGGCCATGCTACGCATGCTGCAGGCGGCCGGTAGCAACTATTTGTCACCTGACATCATCTAAAGATTTTTTAGGGATTCCGGATTGAGCCAGAACACGATTTGCTGTAAAAATCTATGTGACATCTTGATAATATAAAACGGGATAATCACTGTTCTCATGATTCATTTTCTGGATTATGGAGTCATGGTTCATTATTTTATCTTCGTTATGTCTAAATGGCTGTGATGGCTTTTGCGTCATCGAGTGGCACAATTGATATAAAGATAATCGTAGGTAGATACATTTTGAGTATCCTGTAGGCGGGTACTTCAACGATACCAATTATAAATTAAAAAGCCACTTAGTTTTAAATTGCGTCACAGCGCTGCTTTCAACGTAAGTGTTTTAGCGCCAGTCATGAGCTCTTATCGCTGATATAGAGACTTTCCCCCAAGCCTGTCCAAGAGTTACTAGAGCGTTACTCCATAACTCCAAACATCATTCCACTCTTGATAAACATAGATCGATAAATTCGCTGACGTTAGTCCGATACGCTTATTTCCACGGATTAGTCGTTCTAGGGAGCGATATCATACAACGAAATTTTGAACGGTAGTTTGAAACATGCTACCGTTTTCAATATCTAAGACAAAACTTTTGCCTATAAGGAGCAAACATAAAGATACAGTGAAAGATAAGAAAACAAAAGAAAAGAGTTTCTTCGTGACGGGTGATAACTTGACGACTTTGAAAAATATTGCTACTTTGAAGAGCCGACGTGTGAGACGAAACGCTCCGAAGCTTCCTCCTCTAGTGAAACCGGGGTCGTGCGACTGCAATCTAATGCACCTCACCAAAATAGTGATTAGCTACGCACCAAAGAGCAGGAAAAGAGGCGCTTCCAACATTGTGTTATCTATGACCGCGTGGGGCACGACTGGCCAGAGGAAGCGCATGAAACTGCCAAGTGTTAAATTGACCAGAAAAATGGTTAAAGGCGAGAAATCGTTGACACACAACACTGATGAGTTCTTTAAGAAACTTGAGGTATTGTTATCGTTATATAAACTTGATTGTTTTAGTCTGAATGAGGTACTTAGCAATACATAAGTATGACCAATACCTTACATTAGGCTGCAACAAATTTTCATGGAGAGCTTCAACACGCTTTTTTATAGTTTGGAGACAGGTGGAAGGTAGTATACCTGTCTCCTCTTACGCGTATTGAAGGATCGAAGAGCGGAAGTGAAACTCCAACTTGCAGTTAATAATATTGTAATTGCCACACACGTATTATAGTTTAAAGTTAGGTACACTATTTAGCACAGTCATATGACTAATTAAACTAGTAGGAACAAAATAAACTAATGACTTAAAATCTAGTCCACGTCCCGCGACGGTAGACAAGCAATAATAGACGCCACTCGAGAAAAGCTATGGGTAGCGCCCCGGATTGTGGCTTAGTGTTGCCACTTATCAAGGGTGCTTTCCTGTCTAGCTTATAAATACTTAAAGAAACATAATACAGGCGACGACGCCCCGTATTTAAGGTGCACTCACAAATGCACAATACGTGACGCCACAATAGCAAAGTTTTTACACTGTCATCGAATGCATACTCAGCTGAAATAATATCAATATTTGTTCCAGAATCAATTAAAGGCTCTCAATCTGGGAAAGCCTGCGAAGAGTAAGAACACTAATGGTAAAGAACCGCCTGCATCGCAGCGATCAAAGGCAGAGAAGGAAGCAGCCAATGAGGCGAACGATGCTGCGTCCAACGGGGAAGAAGGAGGTACCGACCTACGTCTCAAAACAAATTTTCATCCAAGACCTGTAACACGCACTTCTTAGGCTCAATTTTATCGTTTTTAACTAAATTAATACAGCTGGTCCATTTAGGTAGTACAGCTCTGGGGGGTCAAGGATTTTATCGATTAACCAAAAGTGTTAGTAGGATTTTTTACAGTATATTAATATGTTCCACTGCTGGCCATAAACCTCTCCATTTCTCTTCCAAACCGTCTTGTGCGAGTTTACAAACACTTCCAATTATGGCGCGCGGCCAAAATCTGAACGAATGCCACCATCTTGTTTTTCAATACATTTCACAAGACAATAATTGCACAAATGTTTACCAACAGCGCCCCAACTTCATTCGAGCGACAAAAGAACCTTTTAGCAATTTCTTCACGTTTTGACTTTAGAGTAATCTTATAACTAGAGATCCAATATTCGGATGCATATTCACCTAAAATTGAGATGTTGGCTAATATGGAATGCGCTTTTGAATCGAAGAAATCCCGCTACCGTCAAATTTCAGTGACCAAACTGGACCAAATCATGCCATCGAAAGGTAGTGATTAAAGTTGTTGTAGCCGAGGTAATATTTACGCCCAATCAGGATATAAGTACTTAATTTAATAAAAATAATTATTTTAATTTATATTTTTGTTTTAACTAACACACCATCCCTCGTTTTACACCCTACATACACATAATTATGTGCATCGGGGGTTAAACAGAAATTTTAAATAAATATGCATCCGAATTTTTAACAAAAAAAAAATGTATATTAAGGAGCCGCTTCCATACTTTCACAGCTTAAAATTAACTTTAGGTAAATATGCATCCGCATATCCTATCTCTCCTTATAACATAAGTTTTTTTCTTACTATGTCTCCAGGTAGTGGTGAAGGTCGAAGGCGTGGTAAGAGAAGAAAGAAGGGAGGTCGAGGTGGTAGTGATCGGCTGACATCTGCAGGACTTGCGGCGCAATCTCAACAGGATCCGGAAACTCAGGTATGTAGTCTTGGTGTTTCTTTGTTGTAAAATGAGTGCAGGGTTGGGTTGTGCCCTGTCAGACAAAATATGACCGAACATTAAGGATAAGCACATTGCCGCATCGGGCCATAGAGCAACGTATTCCAATTTAAAAAATCTGGTGCAGCCCGACTTTACCTGGAATACAAAATGTACTAAATTGATGTAGGAGGCTTTTTGCAATGCGGCGCGGCCTGAATGTGCGTCAGCATTAATAAGACATTGTCTTTGTATAAATAGACTTAGGGCTATACAGATTCAAATTAAATTAGCTAGCGAAACTCCGCAGACGTGATGGATATCGATATTTAAACACGATAAAATAAAATATTTGATGGTTTTTTTTGGGGGTCAACGACCGCTGCTGGTGTTGTTACATGAAGTATGAGTTGAAACATATGTTTTATTGTGTTTAGATATCGATACCAATCACGTCTGTGAAGATTACACAAAACATAAAACTGATATTTCAAGTAAATACGGTATAATAATAATACTGCGGTCGATGATCGCACAAAAAAAAAACATCAAATTTATTTATTTTTAGTTTTATCATGTTTAGATATCGATACCCATCACGTCTGTGGAGTTTCGCTAGCTGATTTAATTTGACCCTGTATATTTAATTTTATTGTTAAAGTCATTTAATGATCCAATGGTAGAATGAGATGGAGCTATTACACCATCCCCTTTTCGCAACCGAAACGAGAAGTGTATCGGTTGCGAAAAGGGCAGGGTGTATTACCTCCATCTTAAAGCTCCATACAGCTCCCATCATATACGGAAAGCCCCAGCTGTGTCTTGCATAAGGCCCAGTTTCCACCACAACGCGGCGGAGCGGAGATGTGCGAAATCGACCAATCATGTTGTAATCCATAATCCATACCGCGATTGTCGTTCTTGTGAGTGGTCGATTCTAAACATCTCCACACATAGCCACTCCGCTCCACTTTAGTGGAAACCGGGCCTTATTAGCATCTCTTTATTCTTGTTGGCGAGCCAGCCTTCTACCAAAGCTGTTTAAAATCTTCTATTTTCATAGATCGCCGGCATCGGTACAGACTCGCAAAACCCGAGCTCCCGCGGTTCAATAGCACCGGCGCTGGAGGATGACGTCATTGTACTGCCGGTCACCAGACCGCTAGTAGTTCCTAAGAAGAACGACTCCTTCCTCGATGATGACATGCTCAAGTATTTACATAGAGAGGTCGACGAAGACGCTATTGAGACTGAGTTTGATACTAAGGTGAGTTGAAGATCAATGTTTAAATATGGTTGTACTCCTGCTTCCTTATTTTTTCTTTCATTATCGTATAGAACTTGTTGGATAGCTGATGATAAAGGAGAAGTCTCTAGAATAGAAACAGAAGCAGACCGTTTTAAGGTCACGGTTACGGGAAGCATTGTTATGCATACCCAAAAAGACATGAAAATTATTCTAATTAAGATTTTGTTGATTTTTTGGTTTACGTTACGAAGCCATTTATTTACCTCAACCTAGCCTGTTGTCGTCCCTGGTGAGATATAAGACAACCGTGTATATCGCAAGTCACACAATTTGCCCTATTTCTTCATAAGCACTAATTAAGATTGGGTAAAGAATGAAGCCCAACTCAACCCTCCGCAGTCCACGGTTTGATACAAGTCAAGCACTTATAGCACGCATGCACGTAGCTCCTCCACGCAGCGCCGCCATCGTCCCTCGCCCCGTCCCACTGCCAGTGTCCGCAGCCCTGGCGAAACCCTTACGAAAGGATTTCTCTGGCGGCACCGCGAGTGCCCCAGGCGCTCCAAGTATGATGCCAGACAAAGCCCTGAATAAGGCTGATGTTGTTGAAAATTGCAAAAGCAAAATTTCGTTCTCAAGTCTCCTAAGACCGTTTTCCTGTAGCTACAACAGTTAAGGTAGCTGCCCTTGCTGCCCCATTTCAAAAATCCACCTTGTATATGTTAGTTTGTAAAGTATATCTATATGGGCCATTGTTGCCTGATATAAATGTTTTTATTTTTTATTATTATAACGTATACCATGGAAATTGTCTTCTTTTATAAAAAACAAAAAAAAAACCTTTTTCAGCGTCGCTATGTCTTGGAAGAGGCAATGCGAACGCGTCCGGAGCGAGCGTACGGGCAAGAAATGCAGAAATTACTGCAAGAGCTAAAAGTACCCGCGGTCAGCCTCGGCGACTGGCTGCACATACCGAGAGTCTTCTCTCGGCAGAACGCACTGTTTGCCTTGCCCTTAGACACGTATGCGTTGGAAAGTAAGCACATTCAAGTATTTTATATCTTCGTCGGTTTTCACATTATTTTCTTTATCAAGTCAGGACACTCAATACCTGTTAAAGCTACGGCACTGAGCAGACTATTACATCGAAAACTATATTTATTATTACCTTTGACCAATTTCGAGTTGTCATCAGCCTAAAACTGTTTTAATGGCTGGGCCATTTTATGAAATATTTTTTTATTTATTTATTTAATTGTCAGATCCAGATTGGCAGAGATTGTTGTTGTTGTTGTGTTGTAAGGTGACGAATATATTTTGGATGTGACTGTACATTGGTATGTACAGTCACGTCCAAAATCTCTCTATACGAATTTTCGTCCTCAACGGTAGTCTAACCATAGACTAGCAGAGAGGACGAATACTCGTTGTCTCCCATCATAACATTTCGGATGCTTTTGCTCAGCATAAAGCTCTGTATTATTCTTTTAACTTTTCGGCTTCTTATTCAGTACAATTGTTTACAGACCTGACGCCAATGAACTACGCAGCCCGGTTCGTGACTGTGAAGAAGTCGAAGCAACTGCTGTACCTCACTGTGCTGAGAAAGTTTAGAACGCATGGATACAGGATGCCGATAAAGGTAAATGAAAATTTTCTTATATAAAGCATACTTTTCTAATTATTTTTACAGTCAACTGTTTATTAAACTAATAGACACTATGCTATTCTAATTAAGTATCATCGGACGATTCCAAATAACTAGTTTTTGAGTACATAACATCATGTCTCTATTTCCCGAAGGGTTAGGCAGTAAAATAAAAATATTTTATTTCACATAAACCTACTTAAGCACTTATGAAACGTCAGAAGCTAGGTGCACGGTTCCGACTGGTCGTTTCCTATAGAGAAGAGCTGGCAAAAAACTCCACGGTTACTTTTTTAAAAATAAGTAGATTTTACAATGTTTTCAAATTGCAGTGTTAATAGGTATGAGAGGACAGTGTAGGCCTGCCAACAAGTAACAGGTACCTAACAAAATAGAAAAAGGTCTAAAAATCTACAGTCTACAAGTTAGGCGTACAACCTAACAGAGAACCTAGAGAGGTGTCTATATCTATATTTCGCCAGTTATATTTAAGTCCCATGTAATAGAGGGCGAGCCTATTGCCATCAACCGGGCACAAATCCAGACTCCGGGATGTTACAAAGCAATTCCAGATACAAAAATTCAATAACACTTTGTCCGACCCGGGCGGCGCTTGCGACCACTACTTAGATCAACGAGACAGTAACAAGATCAACGAGTTTTTGAGTACCTTTCCTTTCAAACTAAGTTCATCGTGCCAACATGATGGACGATAAAACACGTATCGTTAAATATGTATAAGATAGATAAAAAAATAAGGTACCTAAGAACTTTACTAATTTCCTCATTTTCTATATTTTAAGATTCGTATTTTATTTAAAGAAGAGAAACAAAGAAAAAGATTAAACTCGCTTTTGGAAATAGCAACAGTTCTTGTATACCCTCTACATAGGAGACACGAATGTATCAACTAATAATACTTTTTTTTTCTTTAAAAGAACTTAGAAGAAGGCCTAACCATGATGATGGGCGGCGGCTTATCTACGACGCAAGCGCAAAGCTTCAAGAGCGTCATGGAATGGTCCAGCTATGAGGAGCAAGAGTACATCCCTGATGAGATCAAGGTTACCCTTATTGATAATGGGTACAAGAGGCCCTCTATTACTGAGGGTAATGGAGAGGTGAGAGTACAGTTTTATATTGGTTTCTACTGATGTAAAGGACTGATGATTGCATTGAAACAAAAAAAAAAATCGTTAGATGTGGCCTCATAATCGTACTTATGTCACGCGAAAATGTGTGACACTGAGGAGAATGAGCTCAAACATCCCGCGTGGAACGATAGGTATGATTTTCAGTATAAGTGAACGAAACAATACTATTCAAATGTCATTGTCAACGAAACAGAAACGTAATCATCTTTTGACGCAGTAGGGTTAATCTAACGATTACAAACTTTGCTTATAACTTGATGGTTAAAGCTATACATTAAGTTCCAGGTCAGGGCCTTCCGGACTTGATCAACCGCACGTCAGTAGGATCGCTCTTACTGATACGAAATAAACACACTGTTAATGTCAAATTCACAAATTGTTATAATGAACGTGGTTGGCAGAGTACGTTAAGGCAGAGCATGCTTTGATGGGACCCGGAGCCTGGAATGACTAGCACCTGTTATAGCAGTAAATTAATCTTAATTCAGTGTGGGAAAGAGATGGAGTTATACAGTACGTAAAGCTCTATCTCTTTTCCACATTTAATAGTGGTGGTAGGCCCTAGTCCTGGTGTGTCGATAGACCGTTGGAAACTTTAAAAACAGAATACAATAGATTCTTTTTTGTTTCAGTCTGACGAAGATACGTTAAAGTTTCGCACTTGGTGCGGACTATGTGCGATCTGCGAACGAATGTATGGAAGATTTCCGCCCAGAGACAAGGATTCACCTGATGGGGTGCGTATTGTCTTTATAGAAACAGCTTTAGAACTGAGTGGTACAAAAAAGAGATGGAGCTATACGGAAGGTATAACGCCATCCCTTTTAGCACTGAAACAATGGTGAATTTGACACTTAAATAAATGGTCCCAGATACAACACTACAAGCTTACTTTAGCGCGTGGCCAATATCGGAACTAACACCGCCATCTTGTTTTGTCAATAAAATTCCTGTACTTACCAATTTCACAAATGGCCATTCATTCAGGTCATTCAGGCCCCAAAATATCCTTGTAACAGTCTATACTTGGACTTTTTAAATTGTATTCAGTAACTTGACAGTTCGAAGCAAAATAATGTTGCAATAAAACGTATTTTACACTATAAGTCATTAAATGTAATGAAAACTGTGCATATAAAGTACATTACAAAGTTCATTAATTTTTGCGCATTCTATATTTTACCGCAATATCTTTTGTTTGTGAGAAACGGTTATCCCTCCAACTGTCAATTTACTGAATACAATTAAAAGTCTAAGTATAGCTATTCGTTTGGGAACTCTGTTATTTTTTAATGCAATTTAAAAAAAGAAACTTGTTAATTACTTACCGGAATTATTTGTTACAGATTGAGTTAAGTGACTTCTCAATGGTGGAATCAAAAATAGTTACACTCAATGTACACAGTGGACTCAGACTAATTTTGAATGCTATAAGAGAGCGATGATTTTTGTAGGGTCTTTAACTATGACAATTTAGGAGTTATATAGAAATATATATATTGTTATAATGTGCTTAGTCTAGTATTTTTAAACCTTTGTAACGAAATAAAAGAGCATGTTGTTTTGAAATGGTTTGTTTTATTATATTTTGTTGAATCGTATGTGTTGAATCGAGCCCACAGGGTCCTCCTCACGTTAGAAGTAGGTCTTGAGCTACGAAAATCAACTTTAGGCACATATCGCAGCCATGGAATTAGTATGTACCAACGACGAGGAAGCAACAATTTATCAACGATTTTCTCGTTCAAGAAACGTACAAAAGATTGTAGGTCCCGTGTAAATAAAAGAGATACCTATATTAATGGTTGTTTGCTGACTGTTCACACCACTAGCGAGAACTCGTTTGTCGCAGCGACAAGAGCTATCTAAGAGAGTAGATCGCTCGCTTGGCGGGCAGAATACTTGCTGATACACTCACGCATGGTACATACGCATACCAGCAAGTAAACGGTCGTCGCCGTTGGGCACTCGCTGCTCGTTGCTCGCCAACTCGTTTTTCAGTTGCTAGATCTACTCGCTTCTAATTAATCGCCGATGGTGGGACAGGTGCCTTACATGTACGTTACATACGTACAGTAAACCTATTTCCTTAATGTCCCTCGAGAATCATCGCCTTTCCGAATACAAATGAATGCTAATTTCCTTGTCCATCAATTATTACATGTATCGTGTATAATATTTTGAATTCAGAACTAAGTACTTTAATTGTTCTTACGTCAAAACAAAACAACAATAAAGTACTTAGTTCTGAATTCAAATTACTAAAGTTACACGATAAATCTAATAATTTGACATGGAAATTAGCATTCGTTTGTATTCTGAAATGCAATGATTCCCGAGGGACATTAAGAAAATAGTTGTACTGTTAATTGATAAATAATTCCATCGAAGATCGCAGAAAGCGATAAGGCCGTCCATTGTATATTTTGTAGTGTTTGATAAATTTTTTGTTATGTATTTTTGTGGTGTACAATAAATTAAAGATTTTAAAAAAATGTTAAATTGACGTTCGGGTTCACTGTAACAGCGGGACCACCCGACGTAGGGAATCAGTCCTCTGCTACTCCTATCAACCAACGAAGACTCTTCAGCACCTCGGGCACCAGTGTATTTTCGACTGACGACGATTCATACGGTCAGATGGACCCGAATTCATCAAATAAATATAATAAATAAAGTTTAAGGCATTTAACAAAGCCGCAGTGGTTTTCTAAGATCACGAGAACCTATTTCATTTTGTCAATCTTTTAAAATAGATTTGATGCATGTATCCGAACAAAATTTCATTGACATTTATATGACACTAGTGAGTCTAGTGAGGGATTCATATTTTCTTTTGTTTAAAATTATATCGAAAATGTAATCAGAAAAATATTTTAGGTACATCAAACGATAGGAGCATATTAGAAAAATGGACACACCTTAGAGTGTTGGGAAAGTGAATGAATTTTCGAAAAGAATGAATGGTGGAAATAGTTGAATTTGTATAAATCTCAAAAAATATGTTTATTCTATTGGCATATTGGAAACAATTATTTTCCTGGTCTTTTAACCTTATAATACGACAAAAAAACGCTTTAATTTATAACCTCGCATGATCAAGAGTATTTTTTTTCAGTTAATTTACTTTTTAAAGACGTGAATTTGGTCATTAATCATTTAATCATTGTTTAAGTAATATGTGATAAATAAATATGATTGTGTTTTAAAGTAAAAGTTATGAATTTGAATTAAAACCATGCGTATAAATAAATTGTAATATAACCAAAGCTAAGGATATATTGGTTCGTATAGACCATTTGAAATGGGGCTTGACAGGACACATGCTTTGATGCAAAACAAACAAATGGAGCAAACTACTGACCCTGTGGTACCCAAGAGATGGAACTAGAAAACGAGGACGCCCAAAAACAATCAATCTCAGAACTCAAAAAAAATACCTCAAAGCCTTTATTTCAAATAGACCAATTACAGTCACTTTTGAACTATTAAGGGGTCAGTCAGTCAAAGATGAAGCTAGTTGTCCATTCAAAAGCGTAGTAGGTGCCTTTTGAGAAGGACGTGCAAGAAACTCCACGGACACTCTTTTAAATCAAAATATTGTTACAAAAAATTGGTTACATCATTCATGTTGAAATTATACATGTGAGAACGATGTAGAAAGACGTGCACGTTAAAAGCGTCCGTAATAAAAAAGATAAGAACCAAAAGAGAAACAAATTAGAAATTAAAATAAGCCGTGGCAGCTAAGAGATGACCAGTCTCTACTGACGGCGCGGCGCCCGTTCACGAACATGACTTTTGGTCAGCACCATTCAACTCAAATTTTTTTTAGGGAACTTAATGATCCAACACATACGCCACCACCAGCGATACACTTGAGTAAGCATGACATACTCTCAGCCGCCAGAGTACATTCAAGTCAATTAAAGACGAACCCAGTAAATGGTAGCCATAGAGTAGGTTCGAATAGGTAAGGTAAAGTATATGGGAATACGATATCCATCTAATCCTGAGGCCATACTGGTCCAGACTTGCAGAAGACAGAGCACAATAAAGACAATTGGAGGAGGCATATATGCCAAAAGGCACACCGAGCTGGGGGACATAATAATATAATTTTATTATGATTTGCTTTTGGCCCAAATACTTTCTGGTAACAAACGATGTAGGTACTGAATGTTCGGAAATAAACGGATTTATTATTATTATTTTCTAAGGTTCATTCATATTAGCTCAATCTTTTTTTCACCTCGGTACCTTTTTTCTATCAGAAATTAGTATCTCTCCAACTGACAAGTTACTGAAAAGATATAAAAGTATAAGTTAAGTCCGTCTCACAAAATAAGTCTCTCAGATGGGGTGCTACCGGTGCTACATTCGGGCGACGTTCCACTTAATCCACTTATTTAGTATTTAGTTCCACTTATTGCCGCGGGACTTCTCTAGTGAGACCGATTTTATAGTACTTTTAACGAGCAGCCTGAGAATGAAGTATCGATATCGATAAAATTTGAATTAAGGTTAAGCGCACATCACTTCAAATGTTAAACGGTTTTATTGGAAACTATTTTTGTACAGCGCTCTAGCGTAACGAATTATTTAGCTAATGAAAAACAAACAATACTGATACTGCCCGTTAACGCACCCGCGTGGTGTAATTCATGTGAAACTAATAATTAACGTTATATTTTTTGTGTAAAATCGTTTGTATCTAGACCAACGACACAATGGATTTGGATAGATCGGGACTGAATGCGGACGGTAAATCAGTTTATTTATAATTAAAACATCGCGTTGGTGCGAGTTTACAGGAATAATTACTAATTATAGTCCTTTTCCAGAGTATTACATGACGGCGCTGCAAATATTTGATTATTGTGGTACTGAGAGTACGGGCACGCTGCGTGTTGACGCTTTGATGGATAAATTCGCACCTTTCGTGAAAACTAACAAGTGAGTATTATTGTTAACGTTCGAAGTATGTACTGATTTTGTTTACGAGATGAAAGGTCATCTGTTTATGTTTCAAAATAGCCCAGTTCTGGTTTTAGAACTTCCTGCAATACCCCACATGTTGTTTCATCGTAAAGGTTGTAATCTGACTCAATGCGTCTAACGAACTACTAACGTACTGTTTGTTTCGATTCCTTGAAGTTTGTTGTAGTGATATTTCGTATTAATCTGTATGCTCAAATAGTCCCTAGTTTATCATTCATTTTTATTTGCCTTGTACAGTAGACTGATAGTCATAATAATATTATGACTATCGGTCTAGTCTATCATAATATTATTATACAAAGAGGCCTTTGAGTTTGTCAACTGAGTAGCTTGAAGTTACATTAAAATTTGGTTGTCACAAAGAGGGTATAATTTAAAAAAGAGTCAAGTTTGTTTCAAGATTTCTTTTATCTTATCTGTGTTATACTTTACAGGGCTGAATACAGTTTCTTGAAATCTCTATTAGATCCAGAAGAAGATAATCCAGAAATTAATGTGTCAATGTTAGCCAAAACCCTGCACAAGTACAGTGAGAGCCAGAAGTCTAAATTTGACCTGGATGAGAGGTAAGTACTGATGAAATACCTCTCCCTTTTGCTTGTCATTGCTATAATACTAAAAATCTTCAGTCAAAATAATATGAAGCAATAAGGCCACCTGTTGTATGTTTTGTAATGTTTAATAGATTGTCTTTGTAATTAATTATGCTGGTGTGTGGCAAAGTATAAATAAATAAACCTGTCCCTAGCCGTAAATGATCGAAAAGCTTTTTTCAACAGCCCCAACTTTTTTGGTGAAATCTGGCACATATCTATCTGTGTGTCTGCAACAATTTTATGATTTACGCAGCCTATTATCATTATTTTGTGAACACTGCTATAGCCTATGGCATATTTATTTATTTGGTAAAAAAATGTACAACATTAAAGATCTAGATCTAATTTATTGTCTAGTTAGAATTTCAATAAAAACAGACATACTTATATATTTACAATAAGGAAGGAATAACAATTAGAAATAATACACAAAAATAACTAACAAAGCAAGTAAAACTAACAAACAACATATTCCATATAACATTTTCCCCCAACTTGTCCTTTTTTGTGTTTGTGTGTTTTTTCTTTGATTCATGTTTACCGCAAATAAACATATTTTCTTTCTCTCTTTCTTTCTATCAAATAATATAGGGTTTTTTTTTTAAATTTGTTTATAGTCCTTCATCTCACAGAATCTCAAACATGCACGACATACGTCTATCTATCTCGCGGTAAACAACACACTCCTGTGTCGATGCCAGTAGAGCATTCAGCATTGCGAGCTCACAAACCAAGGGCAAGTTAGAATGCGAAACTATGCATGCTGACGTTCTGGCCAACAATCCGTGTCGTCTCTCTGTTGGTATGAACAAAAAGTCTCACAAGATGAGCTACTAGTTCCGGGCAATCAGACTTCCCACAAAGAATAAAAAACATATTTGGAACAAGGCATACAATTTATTTTAACCGGTCAAGCGATCGCCTACTAGAAGCAGTCTCCTTGTAAGCCCTCAATGGTTTTGATAATTACAATTGTAATTCTAGTTGTTATTAGAGTTTAATTTCCTTATGCACAATCAACGGTCTGTTGGGTTAATACTACAATGTAACATTGAATCATGCACTTATAGTGCACGGTAGAAGTACCATAACATTGTTGAAGTGCATAAACAAGTGATAACGGCAACTATTAATTATTAAACTAGCACATTCTATAATAAATTGTAATTAAAATAGATGTGTAACAATATCCTTAAAAGTGTTTGATAACACTGCATGAAAGCGTGTGCAAAGTCTGTGTTTTGTATGTTCAATGTTAACTAGGTTAAATCTACAGACATAGTTTAGATTTTTTGCAATTTGGACTAGGCAAACATTCCTTAGGTGTTTGTTATAATATCTTCATGTTTTGCATCAGTAATCTTCTTTTTTTTGTTGATAATTATTGCAACTTTATTTTGAAATAAAATGGAACAGAATCTTACGAGTACAAAGTGCGCTCTCATAATTTCTAGCATGACGATATTATTGTGGACGTTGACGTCTAAACAATTTATAGAAAAATGTGCATGTTACAACATTATTGTGGATAGAAATTTAAATGCATCTTCATATGTATCTATATTTCCGTATATTTTATTTCCCTGTGTTATTGCGATGCCATGATGCATATCATGACATTAGAAATTATAAAAGTGCATAATTGTTACTTCAAATGGCTATAATAGTAAATTTTTGTTCACAGTTTTAATCTCAAGAGTGGAGCGCCACAAGACTCAGACTCAGGCATCTCTACTGATGGTAAGAATACAATTAATAACAGCTTTCAGTTTATTTTTACAAATATTATTTCATATAGACTTGCCTCGTTGGTCTAGTGTTAGCAATCGCGAGCATGAGGTCCTGGGTTCGATTCCCATGCTGGGCAAAGTGTTATTGGGTTTTGCTATCTAAAGTTTCTCAGTAGGTAGCAGCTCGGAGTCTGGATATGTGCCAGTTGGTGGCAATAGGCTTGCCCCCTATTACATAGGTCTTAAACATAACTCGCGAAATGTGGGTGTACTATAGGCACACTCCTGCCCAATCCTTCGAAGAAACAAGGCGTGATTTTATGTTATTTCAATCACGCACTTTTGTGGTATGGACTTCATAAGCTTTGTAGGAAATATGCTTGCTAAGAACATATTTCTTACAAAACAACAAAATCTGCTTTAATACATTTAGCCATAATGAAAATCTTTATCTCAAAATCGAATTCTCTGTATGCTATATTTATTTCCCTAGCAAATAAGACTGGTACAGAAGAATACACTTTAGGTAGGTAATTAAACTGCGGGGTTATTACGTAACACACTAACAGTAGGAATGGGTTTGATTTTGACAGTTTAACAACATTCATCGCGTTATTTACGTTGTTGAGCAGACAAATTTTTCGAATCTACGAAGCAATGGATTAGCAATAGGCTTCAAAATGATTCAGATTGTGGTAGATAGTGTGTTACGTAATTAGGGTACACGCACGATGTAGTGAAGTACAATTTGAAACAGGCCTCCTATGATGCCAAATAGATATCCATATGCTGAGTGGAATACATAAACAATTGCTGGATGGAATATCAAGTGACAGATTTGGTTATAAATTGTAAGTAAAAAAAATACTGCCTAATATAATATTCCTGGCATTATCCATTGAATAGTTCCACGAACAGTAGCTATGGATTTGATCAGGTGTTTCAAGTTCCTGCATGCTATCACGTTTGTTAGTACACTATCAGTTCCATTAACTACATTGGTAGTGGAGTGAGCTCATCAGCTCACAATGTAAGGGTCTTCCTTGCTGATAGTACGTTTAAATTACGGTTTTATAATCGATTGCTGAGTATATTGCCGAAGCAAACGCGAAACAGGAGTAGTCGAGCCATGATGCGAAGACGATCATCATCAAACAACAATTAATATCTCTTTAGCATACTTCCACAATTCGGTGAGTAGGATTCAATTAAGAAATTTTCTGACACTTGTTTTTGCTGATAGTCAAGTGGTACCTACTTATGGCTTTTATCTTTCACTTACTGGGCAACTTAATGAGGAAACCTGTAAGTACTTAATTATCGAAAACCGCAATAAATTGCAACTAGGAAGTGATTTATGCTTGTTTATCCTCTGTGTTAGATCTACGAGAAGAGGCATTGATCTGCAGAATGCTTAAAGCACTAAATTATATTTTTCCAATTCCATTTCATTCAATCCCATTTCAGCTTGGTAGCCTTTTTGCCTACGTCTGGGATTCTCGTTTTGGAGCGCAGCGTGGTGTTTCGGATTCTGTCAATTTGTTTAACGCCTTAAATCCATTGCTCATTTGCTCTTTGGCAAACCCCAAGGCGGAACTTTTGCGAATATGTGAGCGACCAGGCCCTGCAGTCTCGACATTAGATAGCGACAAAAATCTGTCGCTAAGTCGTATCGATGTCAAATTCCTTTAATAGATTTTCAACCTGCTTTGGAAATAAAGTTGAAAATCTATTAAAGAAATTTGATATCGATACGACTTAGCGACAGATTTTTGTCTCTATCTAATGTCGAGACTGCAGGGCCTGGTCTAATATCATATAGTTTTAGAAAAAGTAAGGCTTTATAGTGTCGCCTCTGTAGCTCATACAAAATGTGACAGCCTATTTTTAATACTCGATTTGCTCTATTAACGCTTACTGTATTTGTATATCTATGCATATTATAAATAAAGTCGCTTTTCATGCCTGTCTGTGATTGCGTTGTTCTTCTAAACTTCGTAAGGGATTTTGATACGGTGTTCAACATCATTTAGAAAATTTAGTCCGGAAGGTTTATGACTATAAAAAAAAAACTTTCATACATTATAGAAATCTCGATGTTTATTCATGTCGTAATCACCGTGCGAGGCAGGGTCGGGTCGCTAGGCTATTATAAATCCGCAATAGAATTTGGCATTCTGTTATAGAGCTTTTTCCGTTATGTCATCTAGTTCTTATCTCATCTTTCCAGGGTCCCATCTCGTAGAAGACTTGCAGTGCGAGCTCCGTGAGAAGGTGCACCTGGCGCACCAGCTGCGCTCGCAGCTCGACTTCACCGACCGACAACACGAGGAAGCACTCGCAGCAATCACTGCTGAGCGGGACACGCTTAGAGCTCACCTTAATATGTAAGTATCTTAATTACAAGCCATGTGCCGAATGGAATTTCCCATCGCCAAAAATTACAAACTTTCATACAAACTCTCATCCCCTATTTAATCCCTTTAGGGGATAACTTCTCAAAAATCCTTAGTGCTCACCTTCGTTACATAAGGAACTATCGTGCAAAATTTCATGCGTCTAGATCCAGCAGTTTAGGCTGTGTCGAGTCTGTCAGTGACTTAGTGCTCACCTTGGTTATATAAGGAACTTTCGTGCAAAATTTCATGCGTCCAGACCCTGCAGTTTAGGCTGTGTCGAGTCTGTCAGTGATTTAGTGCTCACCTTCGTTATATAAGGAACTCTCGTGCAAAATTTCATGCGTCTAGACCCTACAGTTTAGGCTGTGTCGAGTCTGTCAGTGATTTAGTGCTCACCTTCGTTATAGTACGATTCAAACTTAATGGCGGCTCGGAATATGAGGCGAGTCGCTGCGCAGTAACCAATTCACGTGTCAGCGGGGGTGAGCGGTGAGGTACTGTGCAGCGAATATCGTACTTCACAGCCGCCATTAAATTTGCATCGTACTATACATAAGGAACTCTCGTGCAAAATTCCATGCATCTAGACCCAGCAGTTTAGGCTGTGTTGTCACTGTCAGTCACTGAATTAATGAAATTAAGATTTTTATTAAGTAGAAGATCTAATCTGATAAATGATATCTATTTCTGTAATTAGATTTATATAAACACTTTTACACGTCAATAATATTTCAAAACTAGTTGAGGTCTGTGTTTTTTCTTAGAATAGTCTCTCTGAGAAATAACACCGAAACAAACTCGGAGGTCACAGTCTCTTTTAAGTCTGGAACAAATATCTTCCATGTATTTCGTGTTGGGTGTTGATAGCCGCGCCACAGTATTTTACTTTTGCAGCTACCTTCGTGTTTTTTTTTGTTAAGTTATGCCTAAATTGTTCTTAATAAACTTTAATTTATTTTTATTATATAAATATATTCCATACTAATATATAGATTCGTATATTTATTATATTTAAAGTCCAGACATTAGATCATGTGTGGACCATGTAGATTAGTGTCAGCAATCTTTCTTGTCTGTTTTTTGAAGAAAAAAACATAGTATTGAGTGAGCCGGTCCAGTCTACTTTACCAAAGGTGGAGCAAAGGAATGGGGCACTAGAGTTCCTGGATTCTCTCTCAAGAAGCCTCCATACAAAAAAGCCACCAACTGGACCCACACCAAAAAAATTAAGTAAGCTGTTGGATAATGGACAGATAATTGATAACCACGTTGCCATAGCAACTTTGCTGCCGATCAGATGTCTTGCTTGACCTGGAGTATTAACCTCTTGAATCCCGCGTAATGAGACACAATGGTTATCTATTGTGCCTCGCTCGATATCGCGATCTTGGGACTCGAAAGAGTTAAAGCAGCCAGAATCAGTGATATCAATTCTGACTTTCATTGGAGGAATGATGAATTATCTCTATAATAATCGTATTTTCTCTTTTTGCCCAGGTTACGCGAAGAAAACATGACTTTGACGCACGTGCGTCGCGACTACGAGGAAGCGTGCGAGCGACTGTGCGGCAGCGATCGAGCGCTGGAGGAAACGCGGCGCGAGCTTGACGCTCTCAAGCGACGTTCCAAGGTCACGGTGGAACAGGTCTCCACACTAGAGAACGAGGTGAGAACATACAGTACAGGTCACTCGTAGGTGTCGGGAATTGAGGTGTTACTTCAACAGGCTGGAAAGCAACAACCAGAGGATGATTCAAAGAAAATTCACTAATAATAATAAATCGTTTATTAACCAAATAAAGTATTCTTACATGTACTTAAAACTAGTACAAATAAACTACTCCTAAAATTACTGTTACAAATGGAAACAATTTTTAACATTTTTACTTGTGGGTAACAACGGCTATTTCATTGTCATAATTACATAAATATTTTAAGAAGTAGCCTACAAAACTACGTTCATCCATCAACAAACCCAAAAAGTGAGAAAAATAGAGAGGTTTGTTGTAATACGACGTCATATCTTTTCAGAAACTAACCCTGCAAGAACTGCTAACCAAATCAAAGGCGGAATGTCACCGCATCAACGAGATGTATGCAGCAAGACAATCAGCGTTGATTGAACAGAACGAAGCTCTGCGCACTGGACACGCCGACTTGTCCTCGAGGCTACAGGACCAGGAAGAGTTTGTGCAGCAGATGATTAAGGAGAAGGTAATCTTCTTATATATAAAAAACAATTGCCGTTCGTTAGTCTCGCAAAACTCGAAAATGGCTCGACCGATTGCGATGAAACTTTGGTTAGTTGTTGTGTACGCGCCGAAGAAGGTTTTAAAAGGCATTAGCTAGTACAGTACGATTCAAACTTATTGGCCACTGTAAAGTGCGCTATTCGCTGCGCAGTACCTCACCCCTCACCCCCGCTGACACGTGAATTGGTTACTGCGCAGCGACACGCCTCATGTTCAAACTGCCATTAAGTTTGAATAGTACTATTAGATTTATAGAAGACAAAATATTCTTTATTACGTCATCATCATTCTCGTGCCCTTCAATTTATTTGGGGTCTGAGCATCATATCTTTTTCTTCCACACATCTCTAGTCCTCTCATAAGAACTACAGATATAAATGTAGAAGTTTTACATAGGGTGGCAGAATTAGCGGTCTTAAGCAGTCTACACACCAAACCCGCCGACATGGAGTCGTCAACTTAGTCGTCGACACGTGCGGGTACAAGTCGCCGACATGATTCTTTTGAGATAAAGCCCCCGACATCAAACCGCCGGCGCTGTGTCGGCGGGTCGGCGGGTTTGGTGTGTGAACTGCTTTATAGGTAAAAACGATCTATTAAAGACAACCATGCTTATTTTGACCATTAGCTGTAGTTCAGCGTAGGAGCTGGATATAAGTTAAAGACTAGTAATTTTTTCAAGTCTGTGTTGGTAGATTCTGAACTATAGGTCCTAGAGAAAAACTATTGATCCACTCACTTTCCACGGGAGTGTCGTAATAGAAGAATTTCTAATGAGGATATAGGTCGTATGCATACACTTTCTCTAGTTACTGACTCACAGACTAGTAACTTTTTTTTTTTTTTATTTGTTTCTCAATTCAACCTTAGTTAAGTATTACTGCATTGCTATGATGGTCCAAATCACAGGCATCTAGCCGCGGGAGGGCGCTGGTGACCTGTAATACAGGTTTTTATATAAACCTACTTCACACACCAGTCTCCCACAAAGTTAGCTCCTTGTTCGTGCACTATTCTCGAATATTAGCTGTAAATACATAACTTGTGTAGAGAAAATAAACGTTTTTTTATGTATTATATTATATGGCCAACTGCACATCAGGAGTAACACTTTAATAACCAAAGCCCCCATGCTGCTACGACATAAAACCGCTGTCAGTGTCAAATCCTAACTTCCTAATCCTAACTATCCTAACTAATATTATAAATGCGAAAGTACAGTGGTACCCAACTGATAAGGCGCGTCGTGAATCTTCGTTCGCACAGAAAAGAAAGTATGGCCCCGAAGATTAACGAAAGAATGCTTAAAACTTACAATCAATCTTAGATCAATACCATAAGGTTCATAATACACTGCAGCTGTTAGTTCTGTCTCACTCGCAAGACACGCCCCTCCGCACAATTACACTTCGTACCAATTTTATTGGGCCAGCAGTTTTCATCAAATATATATTTAATTAAAAATACAGGTTATTTAAAATGTACGATTTATTTAATAAACAAATAGTTATTTTTTTTTAAAACAATAGAATAAACTTAATCTAAAGGCCGCACGCCTGCTAACCCAATATCACTCTGAGCGTCGCTACTATTACCATCACTATCACGACTCGAACTATCCGATGAGGATGATGTATCTTCATTGGTGTTTATTACAAATTGGTCCAATCTATCGTCGATGGCCTCTTCCAATGTCATAAATTCGTCTTCGCATTTGATGGCATGATCTACAACTTTTTGCCACTCGTCTGGCCCGATGGATGCGAATTTCTCAGACAAAAGACGCTGCACTTCGGTCAAATTCATGGCAACATTGAATTTGCTTACGTGACCTTTCACCTGCGACCAAATGTTTTCTATCGGATTGAAGTCCGGATGATATGGAGGGAGCCTTAACACTGTGTGGCCGTGAGCTTCCATTATGGTGTCAAGCGAGTACTTTACATAGAGATGCTTATGGCGTTTAATTATATCGTACAATTCCGGTTTATACGCTTTGATATTGAAAGGTATGTTTTTATCTTTTAACCAATCCTGCATATTCTTTTTTGCAGAGTTACTGTTCGGTGCCCTGTCCTCTAATGTGCTATGGTATGACGCATTATCAATGACTAACACAGAATTCGGTTGGAGGTTGGGAATTAATTTCTCTTGCAATCATTTCTCGTAATTTTCTTTGTTCATCTCACTGTGATAGTCACCTGTGTTCTGAGCCGATTTGTACATGAGCAAAGCATTTGGTACGAATCCATTAGCACCGCCAGCATGCACTATAATCTGCCGGGGCTGCGGATTGTTCGAAAGAGTTACCGTGGCCCTGGCGCACAGGCAACTGAAGGAACACGGGTGGGTTTTAGTCAGTAAGAGTCTGACACGCCCTTCCGCTCCGCCCAGAGCGGGAGAGGTCATTTGATAACTACCCACCCAAAAAAAAAAAAAAAAAAAAAGCATGCACTATAATCAACCTCGGTCCCTTCGAAATAGGTTTTTTTATGCCTTTGCCAAGGCAAAGGCATAAAAAAACAACGGCAACAACAAGCCTGGTCTGACGGTCAAGACCGTCAGACCAGGCTTGTTCCTTGGTGTGGGTCGAATGAACATAAGTCTCGTCGCCATACACAATAGGTCTCCCTTCATACCGATACTTCTTTATTTTTCTTAAAAATCGTACCTATTCTTAATAGCCTTACTTCGTCTTTTTCCGCCAGCAACTTACGGTTCGTTTCCGTTTTCCTAAACTTAAATCCTATCTCTTTTACGATTCGGCGCAGAGTTTCTCTGCCCCCTTGGAAGTCGATATCTCTTTTTAATTTCTCCAATAGCGCTTTCATTGTGACTACCTGTTTTTCTTCGCGGTTAAAGTCATAAATTTTCCTGCGTATGGCTTGGTATGAAAAGTCATCCAATTCCTTACGATAAGTTTTTTTCAATTTACCCTTTTTCGGCGTTCTAAAAGAAGGCCCCGCAGTGTTTTCACTCGTATGTTGATCCTTCTCTTTAAGAATTCTCGTTATTGTTCGTTTTGAAATTTGTGTAGCTTCGGCCGTTCGGTCAATAATTTTCAAAAATCGTTCTTTTATAAATGTTGTGTTCTTAGACTCCTGAGCTTCTTTCTTCATAAACTCGTGCACATTGAAAATTATTTCCCGAGCTTGACTTTTAAGTGGTTGTCCCCTTTTTAAAGAACTCATTTTAAAAAATAAAAAAGGAAAACAATTTTGTTGCCACTACGTGTACTTTTGCCTGCTGCGCGTGCACTCGATCAGAAGTATGGCGGCTGACTAACATGCCACGTGGCGCGCGCTAACATGGCGGCAGCTGCCGACCAATAGCAGTACAGGAAAAAGAAGCGCCGTGCGTGGAGCGTGCCGATTGGTTAATAACATTTCCCGCGCTTTGAAAATTCATCTTCTGCGCAGGTACATCGGTAAGCCATATCAGTTGGGTACTACTGTAAGTTTGTTTGTTTGTTTGTTACCTTTTCACGCCTAAACCACTGAACCGATCATCCTGAAATTTTGCATATACGTTGTCAGGGGTACAGAAACGGACATAGGTTACCTTTGATCCCGCAAAAAAGTACTGTTCCCGAGGAAAACAACAATAACGTCCTTATGATAATAGATGGCGCCACGTGTCTTTCGAATCATGATTGAATTATAACCCGAATTGATAGTCAAAGTCTAAATTAACGCGAGCGAAGCCGCGGGCAAAAGCTAGAAGTTACCATAAAAATGACGTGACTGTATGATTCTTGAGTGTTGTGAAAAAGCAAACTGGAATTACCAATCTTTTTGTAACATGGGTATGATGACCATTGTGTGTATACACGCGAGCGACTCGCGGCAACGGCAAAGGCAACTGCAGCCGTCGACAACATGCCGCTGGTTTATTTGAACAACGAAACGAATTCTAGAAAGAAATTTCAGTAAACTATATAGGCTCATGTTAATGGTAAATGATTTTATTTTGATGTGAAATATAGTCGCGGGTAAAACCGATTGCTGGCGCGCCGACGCATACCGTGGCGACGCGTCGCCACGGTATATTTTCTATACAAAATAGTTTCGATGTTTCACATCTGCCAGGCGTCCCGCGACGGCTCAATTTTTTTGTGAGTAGGTTTGTACACACTTTTACACGTCAATCATATTTTAAAAACTAGATGAGGTCGGCGTTTCTGATCTGACTACTCTGAGAAGAAAGGCCGAAACAAACTCAGAGGTCACAGTTTCTTTTGAAGTCAGATCATGTGAAAATCATGTAGATTGGCGTCTGAAATGGTCTTTCGAGGAAAAACCACACAGATTGAGTGGACCTGTTCAGTCAGTGCACGCATTTGTCAGTAAACGTGCAGCTCAACTCAGAACTTAAGGAGTTTAACGATTCTCATCATTAAATTTCTGTTACCCAGGTTCTCCTCGAAATGGAACTAAAAGACGTGCTGAACAAGTCAAATCAGACACAGCTACGAATGGACCGCAGTATCGACATCAGCTACACGGAGGAACAGATGCTCACTGCTCTCGACAGCCTTAATGCAGACACCAGGTTCTCATCAGGTTAGTAAATAGACCTTAAGGCTGAAATTGATAAACGTTACCTAGCATTTAAAGTCAGGGAAATTAATTGATAGGAAAAAGTAAATACATTTCATTGCAGTAAGAATGACAAAAAAGAACAAGTTGAGGGAAAAGATGCGTTACATCCACGCAAAACGGCTGTCGCTCAGCATAATGCGGAAACTATGCAAGACAGAGCCACAGCGCTAAATTGACTACCAACTTTAATTGTTCTTATATTCAAATCACTTTTTTTTTACTGTTGTATGAAATGGCTATAGCACAGCAAAGTAACGTAAGGTGTCAATTTGCTTAAGAATTAATTTCCCTGACTGTACTTTGGCTTAGATATTTTCCCGTCTTGAAATTCGTTCGTTCGTTCGTCAGAAATTGTGGCCGTAATTTTTTTTTTTTTTTTGTAAGCTGCTGTAGTTAGAGCAGTGGCGGACCAGTGGTATCGGCCCCAACTTATGAGTTATAGGTTGTAGGTTCGAAGCCGCGCGAGGCACTTTACTTTGTGTAAATTATTTCATCACCATTGCTCTCAAAACGGTGAAGGACAACATCGTGAGGAAACCGTCGTGTCCTAGAACCAAAAATTCGACATGTGACATCGACCAACCCGCACTGGGCCCGCGTGGTGGATTACGGCCCACTCTCTCACCGAGAGGAGGCCTGTGTCCCAGCAGTGTGGGAACATTATAGGCTGATTCTGATGATGTTCCTGACTTCATCCCACACATCGCTTATTTGGATAAACAACGACGTAACTAGTGCTTTTTAAATATAACAGGAGAGTGATTTAAAGTGAATTATTTTTTGTAATAGGGTTCAACATTTCAGAACGAGACGGCAACATCTGGTTCTGAGATGTTGATAAATCTCAATATAATAGGTCTTTACCTATGAAATTGCCGTTTTGTATGAAAAAATTTAAACGAATTTTTTTCATGAATTTTTTATTTGTATTAATCGAAGTAATCACCCATGCAATCAATGCATCTTTGCCATCGCAGTGGCAGTTTATTGATGCCCTTCTTAAAGAAATCAGCTGGACGGGAGGCAACAAATTCTTCAAAGGCATTTTGTACTGCCTCTCGGGTATTAAATTTTTTTCCCGCCAAGAAGTTATCCAAATTCTGGAAAAAGTAGTAGTCTGTAGGCGCAAGGTCTGGTGAGTAGGGCGGATGACGGAGAGCTTCCAACCCCAGTTCTTGCAACTTGGAGACCGTCTGCTGTGCAGTATGAGGTCGCGCGTTGTCGTGCAGGAGCAGCGGAGACGAGCGATTGACCAATGCTGGTTGGAGATGCGCCAGCTTCTCCATCATTGTGTTCAGTTCTTCACAGTACACATCTGCAGTAATGCTCACCCCGTTTGGTAAGAAGCTGTGATGAATCACACCGGCGCTAGACCACCAAACAGTGACCATCACTTTTCTAGGGGTAAGTTTTCGTTTAGGGCATTGTTTAGGTGCTGAACCAGGATCCAACCAACTTGCTGAGCGCTTACGGTTATCAAACAGAATCCATTTTTCATCGCAGGTAACAATGCGGTTCAAAATTCCTTCATTTGTGTGTCTGTTGAGCAGTGCAAGGCACGTCTCGACGCGTACTTCGCGCTGGCGATCATTGAGTTCGTGGGGCACCCATTTGTCAAGCTTTTTTACCTTGCCAATTTGACGCAAATGGACCAATATTGTTTTGACGCTAACGTCGAAAGCTGCTGCTAATTCAGCCGTAGATTGTGTATCATCAGCTTCCACAATCGCCTTTAATTCGTCATTGTCGACCAAAGTCTTCGGACGACCGCGAGGTTCATTTTTCAGGTCGAAATTTCCAGAACGGAAGCGAGCAAACCAATAACAGGTGGTGCGTTGGTTTGTAGAGTTAGCTCCGTAAACGTCGTTGATGTTGCGTGCCGCTTGTGCCGCGTTGCTGCCACGACGGTACTCATATTCCATAATTACTCGAATTTTTAACGTATCCATGATGACGAAAAAGATTGAAATGCGATGAAAATGTAACACTAATCAATAAAGAAATGACTACTTTTAGAAAAAAAAATCCATGTTTTTAAAATAAAATTAATTTGAAATTAGAATTCATAGCCAAACAAAAATTATTTTGATTTGAAATGGCCAGTACTGCAGAACGGCAATTTCATAGGTAAAGACCTAATATATATTAAATATTTCACTCCTCTGCTCCTCTGAAAATTTGTTCGAGCACAAATATCGACAACTCATTTTTGGGAAAAATTACATTTACGTCGATGTTTCTCCAAATGAGCGATAATTATGTAGTTTGGCAGTTGTGCGACAGTGAAAGAAATAATGATCAGCCAAAGCGTGTGCTAAATAAAGTTCTTCAATCTCGGCCGCAATAATCCTAAGAACCTTATTTTAAATTTGAAGCCGACCGTGAAAGCACAATCGAATGTTGTGGACACTGCAAAGATAAATAAGTGCTTTAATTTATTTCATGCTAATCTCATCGGCTTTTTCCACACTACTTTATTACCCGCGCTATTTAAGAATCAAATTGAAAATTGCTGCGTTAATCATGCGCTCTCACTTGCACATTCAAGACACGAATAATGTGCGAGTGAAAGAACATGATAAGCACCGGTTTTTTGCCGCTATTTTCAATTTGTTTCTTTAATGGATCTAACTATGAACGTGCGAAGAGAGATGTAAAAAACCTTTCAAATCCAGTTTATTTCTCCACGTTCATGTAAATCCATGTCACACTATACGTCCAACATGCTCATTGTACCTTTATTCCCGCATTTTCCTAGAAAACCGTATCCTAGACGAAGAGTCATTCTTAAACGCTTTAAAAGAAGACCAGGGGAGGGGAACGAACATGTCTTTATTCGACGAAATCCGTTACAGTTTCTGTAACTTATCCCGACATAGCAATACAGGCAAAAATATTACTAATGATTATGACAAAAACTTTGATTATTCCTACACTACTGTAGGAACGCAAACAGACGAATCTAAACCTTGTGATAATGTTGACAAAGCTCAATTTAAAACTACAAGTATCTCACAAACTCAGACGGAAGGATTGGAATTCGTAAACAATAACAACATCCATTCTAAATGTGTGGAATGTGAAAAAACAAACAGATATACGGAACAGTTAGAAAGAGACGTCAATATTTCTCACCACAAACTGACAGAGATGCAAGTAGAAATAGAGAGTTACGAAGGTAATTTGAGCTTGCTTGAGAAGTTTGTGGCTGATGGGAATGAGAGGAATGGAGTATTACAAGCCGTTATCAAGAGTTTGGAGGCAAAGATCTGCATCCTAGAAGTGGCTTGTGCTAAGCAAGAGGACAGACTTGACAGTTTGTCGCCAGACTGTGGCGCTTGCACACAGACCCAGTGGGGTACGCTTTTACGAATTTGGTCCGGTATTTTTTTTTGCCACAAATTACGTACTATACAGACCTTGAGATCCTATATTCTTTGCCCGGATCATGCACACATTTATAAAGCTAATTTACATAATATATTTTGTGTATCGCGAATGAGTGGGTCAGGTAGCATTTTCTGTAGCGGCAGTAACGGAATAGTCCTGCTAATCACTGTAACACAGAGTTGATTAAAATAGACTGCGTATATTCTCGTTTCCCATTACCTCCTTCATTCGGTTAAGAAGGATGCGCTAAGGTAGCCCGCGAAATTCAAATGTGTAAGTGTTAGTTTGTATGTTGAATAAAATATGTTTCGCGACCGTAACAAATATGGCTTTACAAAGTTATAATCATTAAAATCAGCAATACAACTCCTAAGTTCGAATTGGCCTCAAATGTCATGATTTCATGAAATAGTCATTCAATAGGGTAATATGAACTAAGAGAGTTGTATTGCTGACTTTTATGATTATAATTCTATAAATAAATATTTAATACGGCTGAGAATCATATTTAGATCAACATACAACCTGATTCAGACCGGAAAATTGCAAAAAACGTAAGAAAATTTTAATGTCGCGGGCTACCCTGACGCTTTCGCCTTAAGTGACTGTCTGTATTCCACATGCTGCTGTCACGGCTATCGTTGAAAATCAGCGCTATTGCTCTTGTCTCGCATAGGGTCACAGCATTATGCTGAGCGATCGCCGATTTGCGTGGATGTGACGCATATTTTCTCCCAACTTGTTATCTTGTGTTTTTCCTTTTCGTCTTGTTTATCGCAAATAAAGGTTTTTATTTTATTTTTCGACTCCTTTGGTGCTAGAAAAATCCTTCTATCCAGTTTTAACAAGCTTTATGAATGTGTGCATGCGCCGGTTAAAATTGTTTGAACGGCAAATACCTCTGTATAGTATGAAATCTGTGGTCATTACGTTTGTTATTAACTTGTGGCGTCATCTGGTGGCGGTTAATGTTTAGTTTACATGTTTTTCTTCATTATCATTGTAATTTGGAATCATGTGTTGTGTTTGTTTTGTCTTTCGGTAAGCATTTGTTTATTTTAGAATAAGTAGATTTATTAGAATTGTAAGTATAATTTAATTAGAGAAAAATTTTGTTTGTGATGATTTTGTACCCAAGGTCATGGAATTAAAAGTAGAATTTATTGTGTAATATAGGTAGATCACAAATTTTGGTGTTCCAGGTAATTTAGATATAGTAGTTAATTAGTTAGTAGTAGACTAGTTCATTACTTTTTAAAGTAACATAAGTATGACAATGTACGATTTTTTGCAGACACGGTGAATGTCTCGACGCAAGCGGACGTGCCATGCGTGGACTGCGAGAAAAGAAATGCCGTCGTGCCACACCGTAGCATTAGGAAATTCTTCTGGTTCGTACAAACAATTTTATTCTTCACTAGCTGTTCTTGCCCGGCGTCATCCGCGTGTATTTTCATACAAAAACACCATCCAAATTTCCGACCTTTGTTGCTTGTACACTACACGGAATTTGACTGCCCGGATTTGTAATCTCCACTCATTTGCCAGATGATCACGTGAAATTTGCTTGATAATAAAATTTTAATCAGACCGTCAAATTCCCTGTAATGCCCAAGCGCTCTATGGGTGCAATATTAGACGCGGGCCACACAGAAGGGTCGTGAGGCGCGGACGGGACGCAGACGCGGCAATAGTCTGCAGATGGTAAACCTTTGTCTATTTCGTGCCAGATCGCGTTTATAAATTTTGTATGAAGAATAATGAACTATATGAAAGGGACTCCGCGTCTGCGTCCTGTCCTCGTCTCACGTCCCTATTGTGTGGCCCGCGCCTTAGGAGATTAGATATGTATTATACCGTCTTGTATGCATGCAATGTACTACCGAGATAAAAAGTATCCTATGTCCTAACCCAGGTTACGTTACCAAGTGCCAAATTTCATTCATATCCGTTCAGCTGTTTTAACGTGAACGTTAAAACAAACAAACTCGAGTTTGTTCAGATTTGGTTTGACTCGCCAAGTCCAGTGAATTTATTGGAGTGCCTGTCTTTAAGTTTTCCAATAAGAATAAGACAATAACCCTGCTCTAGCCAGAAACGATTTTCACTTTGTAAATATAACATTAATACCTCTTAAAGACATACTTTTTTAATATAACAATCACTAAAAGACAACGCACAGCCAAAATCATTGCGTCTAAAAGTGTGAATTTTGTACAAGAGTTCCTTACATAATGATTTTTGAAAATTCCTCCCCCCTCTAGGTGTTTAATCCCTTTTACAAAATCGTAATGTTTGTCGATGGGAAACCCCATCGGGCATGGCTTGTTATTAAAAACTTCCATCCATCACTTCCAATTCACTACTCTGCTTATCCTCCCCTGTCCCCCACCTGACAGTATCATATAATTCCACAGTGTATAATTGCAGGGAGCCACTCAAGTGCCTGTTCCAAGTGTTCGCTGTGGTGTGCTTCATCTGCGCGGTGTCCGTATTGTACGGCGTGTCGGGCAGATCACGTCGCCAGCCAGCCTGTCGGGAGCCTCTGCCCTGGAGGTGGATGGATGCACAGGATATCATGGACCTACTGCTCAGGATTGAGTATGTCGCTGATGTACCTATGTGAGAAGTTTGTGAGGTTCTGTGGTAGCTATGTCGAAGATTGTAAGCAATGGTGCCGATTCTCTTGTCACAAAATTCTCTAAACTAGACTAAAAATCACCAAAATTTTGTTTATTCCTGTCAAACGACATTTCCCATTCTGAAATTGACTAAAGTGACACAACTTAACCATAATATAGTTTGACAGCACTAATGTCATTTAGTAAATTTAGTGAAAATGGCAATTTTGTTTTGTTGTTTTTTTTTTTGACTGCTGTTTTTATACGTTACCGAATACAGTTTATTGCATCGTATTTATTAAAATAAACATTAATATAGTTCTACGCCGTCATTATGATCCCTGTATTTCATTTAAATAATTATTGATAAACAATTAAAGATAATTATTTGATTTTACTCAGGTTTTTTTGCACTTTGGATCATTTCTTTCACATTCACTCTCTTTATTTTAATTTCTGACAAATCTTAGTCTATGGTCAGCTCAACTTAGCAATAAAATTGTCAAACTCGATTTTAGTTGTATCAAAATTGGTTTTGAGTTTAGAGAATCTTATTTGCAGAATAGTTTTTAAGATTCACTCAACCAAAAGTTAAGAAATTTTAGTTCTGTGTACAAGAGAATTGGCACCAAAGTTAGTTAGTGGGCACAAATACAATACAAAATAACAACTTTAAGCGGGCGTTTATACAGGGTGTCAGGGAAAATCTGCTGTAATAACCATTGAGACGGTGTAGGTATTGCCCTTTTGTATGAAACTGCTGATTTTTTTAAAATAACCGACTAAAAGTTTCTTCGCTGGGGTTTAGAATCATATGCTGAATCCATGATAACAGTATACGCGTCTATGTTCCTTACATTTTGTTTAACACATCGAATTTTAGAAAGAGTTTGGCTTTGTTTGACTGTGTCACTAACACCTGTGCGATAGTCTCTTTCTAAAACTCGGATATGACATATTAACGCCCGCTGTAGATAGATACATAGTTGTTTCGTCCAGCGCGATTGTCAGTGTAATTTAAACCTTGTGTCAATGCTCATAAAACTCACATACCGCGCGATCGTGATTCGCAACGACTAATCAATTGATCATTGTCACAAAATCGCATAGTTTTAATTTTCCTATGAAAGCCTGTGTTTTGTAAAGAATGTGTTTACAAACTTCTGTTGCCGGCTATAGTCTGTGGAAATATCTGTAGATTTTTTATATGTACACACTCAATATCATAGGCTCGTATTATAAAACGATGCATATACGGAGCTGACAGATTACATACTAATCTAGTTTAAAATGAGATTCGGGTTGACACGGGCCTAAGGCACCTCCACCGCTGACGAGGAAGCGACTTGCTATCGACTATTTTCTCGCTCAAGAACGTACAACAGCTGTAAGTGCCGTGTCAGTAAAAGAAATATATATTTTAAGAATAGTTGATGTCTGACTGTTCACACTGCCGGCGAGAAATCTATTGTACGTTTCTTGAGCGAGAAAATAGTCGATAGCAAGTCGCTTTCTCGTCGGCGGTGGGACAGATGCCTAAAACGAAGAAAAAGAATAGCAGGTGGAAAGCAGACCCGGAGGGGAGGGAGTCTACAGATATTTGCCAAAGTTTTAACGTGTATTGCTGGTTGAGAGCGTTTTAGTTTGTCTAGTATGAGATATTGGATCGGATGTATTGAGGCAAAGTCTTATGTCTAAAAGACTTCATTTTAAAGTTTTGTACTTTTATGGTCTGTTTCACGACAGTGGGAAAAGTTCTGATTAATTATCTGATAGGTAGTTTTATAGAAATTGGTAAAACTTTTGAATTTATCTAGCAAATAGTGCCTATCTGGAGACCGAAACAGGCCTTAAACATTTTTGATTTTTGAATGGTTTTATAACTGTTTAATATACCGAATTAGACGCCTATTAACATTATTAATGTTTTTTAAAATAATCGACTTAATTCGATATAAGGCTGATACGGAGTTACATACAATTGTAATTATAATGCTGTAGATAGTCAGCTTAAAAACTTAATCAATGTCAAGTTAATTGTATAAAAAAAATATTTATTTATTTATTTTATTTTTCATTTAATCATTTATGTACACACTTATATAAACAGACAAGAAGAAAGGAACAGAAAAATCATTACAAAGGTGATGCTCATCTGTAAAGAAATCCCTTCCAGCATACCTGTGATAGGAAAGTAGATAAATAGATGTAGACAGCGTGTGTAAGAGTAAAAGAGAAAATAAAATACATAAAATATAAAACAATTCACTAAATAAAATAAAACAAACAATATGAGAACACGATGATGATATGATGTGTATGTTTACCTACATATAAACATACATACATACCTACTTCTAAAATAAATATCACTAGAATATTAATAATTATAATTTTATTTAAAATAATAAATACATACGCATCTATGACGAAGTGGAAAGGTAGTGTTATTTCACTCTTCTTTTAAAAACTGCAATAGTTTGGCAGTCCCTAATGTCAGGCGGAAGTGAATTCCACAACCACACCGCGTGCGCAGTAAAGGACTAGCCTCCTTACTAATGAACGTTGTATAGCGTCTGTGTAGTTACACACCGATTCCTCTCTTTCAGTCGTCAGTAATTTGACGTTCGAAAGAAGAAGACAAAGCACTGTGTAACTATACAGACGTTATACAACGTTTATTAGTAAAGAGGTAGGAGTAGAAGACGGTGATGGGACTTAGAAGGTTTCTAAGATGCGACCTGTAAGGGGCATCTGAAGGACGGGCGTAGGAAAAACGGTCCCGCAGATAGGATGGCGTTTTATTACTTATTTAATTATCACAATTATTATTAATTATTTATCTTTTGTATTTTTACTTACTTTCTTACTAACAACGACTCGTTTGTCAAATAATTAACTGTAATTTGCATTTATTTAGATATACAATCGTTATTAATTTACTTTATTTTCATAACTTGCATGATAGTTTTATGAAACTAATTCATTAATTATTAATTTGAAAGTTGTATCTGTAATTTGTGCCTTATTTCATGACTGTTAAGGTTCATGTTTAAGTGACTGTCCTTAACCATGGAGATATCGAGTGATAAATTATTACTCAGAACAGTATTTTACCAAAAATACGAGTTTTCTACGATTATTAAATAATTATTTAATTTAATATGTTCATTATTTCTACATAAATGATGATCAGGTAAATAAATTAGAGGTTTTATCATTCAAGTGGGGTATGAAGACATAATATAAACGTGCTTGGCAGAGGCCTAGCCAAGTTCTCACCTACTTATCCCTACTAGCTTTAATTTTTATTTCTAAACAGATTTCTATTCAAATTATAATTTGTAAAGCTAAGCATGAAGCAAACCAATTCTGTGATAGAGCAGTGCCAGTGAATTAGATAATAGAATTTTAGCATTTATACAACCTAAGACTATTTGGTATTCTCTAATTTTGGTATAAGTTTTAAAGTAATATGACATTTTGAAATTAACAAAAATATTTACCAAAAATTATATTTTATTTTGTCTTTGCATTGTTTTTGTAATGCATAATGTAATGTTAGATCATAATTTCGTGGACCTTTTATTAATAAAAAATCATTCGTCATCACAATTTTGATCTTTAATAGAATCTGCCTTTAAAATAAATCCATAACTTGCTACTGATTTCAGAGCATAGCGAAATAAACATTCTACTTCAAGTTACAACATTGTTAAATAAAATGGATGTAAATAAATTATCGTACATAAAATGTCGTACGTTTTTTTAAATTATCCTTTTATCAAAAACTCTGTTCTTAGTGACTCGTAATGATTTTATTTATTAACAAAAGGTCGAATAAAAAAAAAAATGTACCAATTATAGTATTGCGAGAATATTAAAATGTTCTCATAATCTTGCATTAATTTAACTAACTTCGCATTTACGATGCATTTATTTTTAGTAGATCTGTATTTACTGATATGTTTACCGACTATTCCGAGTCGTGTTTGAAAGTTGCGACTTTACAGCATTTTCGGAAGTCGGTGCATTTATTTTTAGTTAAGTTTGTGGATAGTGCGTTCATCGTGCAAAAAGTGTTCAGAATGTATGATTTTATTGATTTTATTCATGGAGAATCGTTACTTGTGATCATAGTAAATGGGTACTTATCATCGTTATTAGTTTTAATCCTTATTGTTGCCAATTTTCTTGCTATCGCGCGAACTTGCGATATTGTCTGTGGTTGTGAATAAATAATACCTTTTTATCGCATCGCATCGGTTCGGAAAGGATACGAACGGATGCGGCGATAGTCGATCGCGTCCGGCAGGATGTCGACGCATACGATCGGCTCCGTACCGTCGCTTGCGAACGTATCTGTTTCTGCGCCTAGTCAAATAGTTTCATTCCAACCATGTTGACATGTTCTAATTTCTGAAAATGGTTGAAGTTGACGTAGTATTGTTGGCTATTGCATTAGAAGAAGAAGAAAGAAAATAAAAATTTGGATTGACGATTCATGCCGCCCGGCCATGGCTTTGAGCGCATGCGACGACAGC
This sequence comes from Dryobotodes eremita, assembly GCA_917490735.1. Classification (NCBI taxonomy): domain Eukaryota; kingdom Metazoa; phylum Arthropoda; class Insecta; order Lepidoptera; family Noctuidae; genus Dryobotodes; species Dryobotodes eremita. The sequence continues at coordinate 17,777,174 of OU823254.1, read as the reverse complement.
CGAATGGAGCCGATCGCGCGGCGCAGCATACTTTCGGCTACGATCGCGTGTCGCGGAAGACGCCTGCGGTCAAGCTGCTGTGCGCGGCTTGGTAATATCGACTTTAAATACTGTGTACACGATTTAATATCGTTTAAAAATTGTAAAATCCGTTTCGATCCGATGCGATGCGAGCCGTTTGGCGGAAATCATCCTTTACTGTTTCTTAGTTGTTCTCCTAACCACGTGTAATAGGTTTCATTTAGTATGATCACAACTTTGGTTATTATTATTTTATTTTGTTTAATTGTATCAATTTTAGTCACTTATCGTTCTGTGTAGCAATAAACAAGATCTTCCAATTTCATGTTTTATTTTTTTTAAAGCGTTTTTCATCCTGAAATAAAGAGCAGATGCTGATTTCAGGGGTCAGAAGCAGGGATTGAAAAGCGGTATGAACTTGGGTTCCGGTTCCTCATTTCGGTTCTTAAAAAGGTTCTTCTTTTCGTTACGGTTCCGGTTTGGTTCTGGTTCCAAAGTACCGGTTCCAAATAAAGGTTCCAATATACTGGTTCCGTACCATCCGATTTAAAGGTTTTCTAAGAAAGACTACCACATGACCTACCAAATCAAAAGTGCCCCTCTTGACTCTCATAAAACTCAAACCTCTTCAACCGAAGGCGGCCGCCCGCACCTCGCCGCTATCGTACAAAGTTTCGTCCTGCGCTGAGCAGCTACTTACATATGAACTCGTTCGAACTCGCTTTGACGAAGAACCGGTAAAATAAAGGTTCTTATGGGTTCCAATTTAGATTCCTGTTCCGGTTCGGGCTCTAGTAACGGAACCACTAAATACCGGTTCTTTACCGGTATTTTAGGAAACTTTCCAATCCCTGGTCAGAAGGAATTATACCATAATCCTTACAAAAATTTAGCCAGAGCTCAGTAAATCCAGTATCATAAGAGTGTCCACAGCGGACACGGATAAAACCATAAGGGTGGTCGCACATCTGACGGAAGATGCGTCGGGCGTAACTTCGTTAACTTCCATTTAGTACGCTCGACGCACTAACGCATCATAGGTTGAGTGTGTAAGGTTGAATGTTATATAACTATTTGTCCGTTCCGGCGATATGTGACCGATGATACGCGACGCATCTTGAGTCGGATGTGCGACAATCCTAAATCTATATTAATAAAAAAAACAACCGACTTCCAAAAAAAAAACACTACAACAAAATGAAAAAAAAAACTTATTTCGGAAGTCGGTGTCTTTGGTTTTTGCCAACGACTTCCGAAATTGAAAGTTATTTTCCACTTTGTAGTGTATTTTTTTTTGGTTTATGATTGTTACCCACACCAAAAAAATACCCAAATCGCTATAGGTGTGCCTATAATATTTGAAGAGTTCTCTCGATTTCTCCAGGATTTCATCATCAGATTCTGACCTGATGACAATGGGGCAACCTGGGAAGTATACCCTTTCAAACTAAAAATGATTTTCATATCAGCCCAGCCGTCTGAGTAATCAGTGAATATACATTAAAAAAAAGATTCCGAAGAACTGAGAACCTCCTCCTTCTTTGAAGTTGGTTAAAAAGAGATGAGTTTGTATGTAGGGGTAATCTTCGGAATTAGGTACTGATCCAATTCCGAAAGCTCACTAATGGGAAGCTACAGTATTGCCGAGTTTCTTTGGATAATTTTCGATATTATAAATTCGAAAGTAACTGTCTGTTTGTCTGTATGTATGTTACCTTTTCACGCTTTAAGAGGGCGCACACGGGTCCACTAGCGCCACTCCTTTAAAATAATATTATCTCGTGACTGATTTTATAAGTTCAAAGCAACAAAATATGATATAGAGAAATGTGGCCGCTTTTCTTTAGATCGAATTTTGTTACTTCGTGTCTCAATGTGAAAGTTACCGAGACACAATTACCGAGGGTGCTAATGAGCCGTTATTCAAAATTCCTTCTCAGTCACGAGATAATATTATTTTAAAGGAGTGGCGCTAGCGGATCGGTGTGCGCCCTCTTAACCACTGAACAACAAGAAATTTTTCATATGATAATTCTTAGGTGAAACAAATTTGCAAAGTTTGACGATTGATATGAAATTAATGATTATTATTTAGTAAATATATTATTCCTACAGTCGCAAATCTCATTTTGATCAACATACGGCGTAAAACAGAGCTGCAATTTGAAAAAAAAAAACAAAGAAAATTTGAATTTGGCGGGCTACAACTGCGGATTCACCTTAGTAATGATAATATTAAAATTAATTATTATTATTTTTAAGTTAGACATTTAGAATCATAAAATCATGTTTAATAATAACAAAAAAAGATTATTTGCATTTATTATCTGTCTATCTGTTACCTTTTCACGATTTAACGGCTGAATGGATTTGGATGATAGGATACTATTTATCCCGGTAGCACGTTTCCGTGGGATAATATCCGACATCCACGCGGGCGAAGCCGCGGGCAGAAGCTACATATCTATACATATAATAAAAACGAAGCGAAGTCAAAACATTGTTTTATGATTATCATCCTGCTATGCCTTTAAGTAGCTATGCAGGTAATCATGACATGATAAAAAAACGGCTATTTTAGTTAACTTTCAACAAAGCAAATCATAATAAAAAGTAATTTAGTCAAACTAGGCTGAGAATCAGCACTTTTTGAACGTAAAAATTACATAAGACAGTCCCCCAAAACGCCTGCCCTTCACCATGGCGCAACAAACTCCCCAGCATTAATAAAATACCTAGGTTAGCGGTTCGACGACCGACTGCTTTACAAACCTATATTAGATTCCCAACAACTGATATCGTTTTGCTTCCTTTTTTACATTTTGTTATACTGTCTTAATTATGATAGTTCGTAAAACGTACACATAGAAACATAACGTTTAGACCTCTTCTATTATATTTTTTTTTTTTTTTACAAATGTTGCCCCACACTAGGAATTTCTCCTGTATTGTGGGTGCGTTTACAAACATTCAAACTCACATGCACAAACAGCCAGACCCGGAAAGTTTTATAAAAAAACGGCCAAGTGCGAGTCGGACCAAGCACAATGAAGGGTTCCTTAGTTGGGATGAATTTATTTCAAGAACAAACTTAACATTGTAGTTGAAAAGTATGTTCTCCCATACGTTCCAACTGCAAATGTAAGTTGGTCGACTATTACTCGTAAACTCGTAAAGCCTACTTAGCTGTGATAGTTTTCCCTTTTAATTTCGTTGTATATACCTACTACTGCCGTGAATTTTTTCACATATCCAAAAGCAACCATTTAGCTGGCAGGGGGGGACACTTGATTCTAATAAAAATTTGCAATTTAAAGCTTAATTTTACTCAAATGGATCCCTGAATCGCAAAATGGTTTTCACAGACCCGTAATATTTTTTTCAACACATTTGCTCAAAAAATGTATTTACTAAGCCTGTACGCACCATACAAAGGAAGGTGCGGTAAAATAGGTACTCTCACATAAATACTTGTTTTACCGCATACTCCGTTGTATAGCGCCGTGCGTATCCCTTACGGTATTTTTTTAATTTCCATAAAAATATATAAGATTTCCACCAAGGAGTTTCAAATTACGAGAATTAATAAGCTGAATAATCGAACCTCCTTGGAAGCGCTTTTGCTCAATACGTTTGTCTCACTTTAATACTAAAGAGAAAATGAGACGAAAGATGTAGTTCTAATTTTAGCACGCGCACGTGGCGCCATTTGCAATTCGCGCCATTTTTATATTAAAAACGTCAAAGATTGTTGCAACTTTCCCGACTGATATATTTTAGAAACAAAATAATAATATGAGTTCAAGCGAGGAATCCGATATTAATATTGTACTGTTTTCTCGCAAATGTGTTGAAAAACGTTGTATAACACACGTGTGGAAATTGGTATTTACAAATTCGTGACTATGGTAAGCCCTTTTTTTTTTTTTTGTTTTGGGTGGGAAATCATCAAATGACCTCTCCCGCTCTGGGCGGAGCGAAACGGCGTGTCAGACTCTTACTGACTAAAACCCACCCGTGTTCCTTCAGTTGCCTGTGCGCCAGGGCCACGGTAACTCTTTCGAACAATCCGCAGCCCCGGCAGGCATCGGTCCTGTCGGACCCCGTCAATTTTGCTGACATCTCTTTGAGGCGCGCGTGGAACACGACGCGCCGTCGACCCGGGCCTGGTCCTTACCGGACGGCGAGCTGCCCATTGCTCGCCGTCCGCAAGCCCGCGCCTACGGTGGCCGGGAGTCGGCAATCGACTCCCGACGCCCAGGGTGTCTCCTCCTCCTGCGGCGGCTAGGGGCGCGAGGGCGCAGAGATTGCCTCTCCCTTTCGCGCTCCGCCTCCTCCTTCGCGAGCATTACTGCTTCGCAGAAGGAGGTGACGGCTTCCCATTCCCTCTCGCTCCGTACCATGGCCTGAACCAGGGCCGGACGCGAGAGGACGCCGCCGGACTATGGTAAGCCCGCGACTTAGTCTACTCGTTTGTAAAAACCAACATACCGCACTAGTATCATAAATAACTATGAATGGCCTATCCAAGCAACGATACCCCACACCATGGGAAAGACGAGAAAAAAGAAACATCCCCAATTTACGTGTACAGGAAGTACCCTAAAAAAAAATGATTAATATGTATATCCATGCCAAATTATAGCTTTATAGTAAGTACTAAGAGTCTCTGAGCTAAGCTGCAGACTAAAGGCGAAACTATAAGGGTTCCTTATTGACTACGAAACCCTAAAAATGTGGCAGTTCACACTGTTAAAAATAAATCAAATTGCGGTGTCTTACGACTTCCACGCGGACGGAGTCGCGGGCAGAAGCTAGTCCTGTAATAAAGAGCATCAGCTGATTTCAGGGGTCAGAAGGAATTGTACTATAATATTTAGCTAGAATTTGTAAATTCGGTTTCATAACATGGCAGTGTCGACAACCGGCACTGATAAAATCTATGATAAAACAGTGTCTAAATAAAATCTTTGATAAGTAATGTAAAATTGAATCTAGCTACAACTTTTCCTAATCCCTAAATACTAAGTTGTCCATATGTGTTGTCGGTTCAAGTGCAACTGTGCAACATTCTTAGGGACGCTCGTGCAAACTGGAGGACATGACGGTGAGTTGGACACTTTTTTCCACAAAACTGCCCGCGCCGAATTTACCTAAAATAGAAAGTGTTTCGCGAAGTTTATGTTACTTCCGTGACTCCCGCTATATTTGGTTACTCAATCAAAACTACGGATAATGTGGTGGAAAAACTTGAGGCGGTCGCCATGCAGAGAGCTTGGAGTTAAATTCACAGCTGGGCAGAAACTTCGCTAAACCTAATTAAACGGGATAACCGCTCATTTCGATTTAAAGCTGCACCGGGACAACAGATGCAGTTCTTAATATGCTAACCCTAGCTACTAAACCCCAATAGGTACTGTGGGAACTAAAATCTTCCCGATCACGCTTAGACTACCTACACCCTACAAAATAAAAGCAAAACAACAATTAAATACATTAAAAATGACTCCCACAATCAATCGGAGCAGTATCCGCTTACAAAGGAACCGGTAATCTTACCTTTTGTGGTGTTAACAAAAGACTAGCTGACAAGGTGCGACGTCACAAAAGATGTATTGGTCCTCAACTGAGAAATGCGTTTGCGAAAACTTCCCACAAGAACGATTTTTTGTGCAAAAGGGTCAGTGCTGGCGAGAACTAATTCTGTTTGCGAGTTTTTGTTGTGCTGGCCGAAATGTTTATATCTATTAATTAATTTTGAAACATCGGTCTTGACGACACTTGAGATTTTTGACGATTTATGTTTTTGTTTGTATTTATTTGGATACGTGCTGATTTCGAAGTGGGATTGGAAGAACTGCAGAAGAAGTGTGAAATTGTTTTTCGTACTAAAGATGATGCAACGTTGTGTTATCAACCCAACTAAGCTGGGTGTTCTGCGTAATTCATAAAAATATGACTGAAGCTTCGCTTAGTTAGCTTGCTGAACAAATACCTGTTACGTTTTCAACAACCCCTATTCTAACTGATAGACCTATCTATAATAAGCACCTTTATTTAACTCTTCAAACACGTAATAGTAAACTACATCACACATTAAACTAGCTAGGGGCTAGCAAAGATAGTGGTCACTGCCACTCAGAGCGAAACCAACCTTTTTAACTTACAGTAAAGTCCATTTTAACTCAGCAAGTTGGAATAGGAGCCCCGGCGCACACCTGTCGCCATTCGTGGGAATATGTTTATAAGGAAGGACATTGTGTGATGGAATTGAAACTGCAATGTGTGTATCGGATGTATAAAATATAGGGAGATTGACCAACAAAAACTTTATGCAAAAATGTCTCGCAGGCTACCTATTGTTCTCAAACTGGGTATCCTAAATCTTGTTTATTGCAAATTTCATACAAAGAAGCTATGGTGTTAAAATCATAATAAGTCGTATCTCTCTCTAGTCTCTAGGTACCAGGTCTCTCATGACCTAGGTAGATGCTACACCATATTATTGCCTGCTAGCTCTTTAACCGTTTAGCCTTCATAATAAGAACCTAATAACTTAGGTCTAACTTATTTCTAGCAGTGTAGATAAGTTTCTGGTCCATCTATTACTTACGTACTGTTAAGCCTTAAAATAAGCCAGTTTTACTCATATTTATGACCTTTGAAATGGGTAAAAGTGGTCTAGTCTGAGAGACACACCAAAACGAACTAGCCCAATTTTGCTCTATAACCGTTCAGTTTTCGTAATAACTTAATAAGTGCCTAAAACTTACTTGAAACATTCTGGCAGGGTGCAGTTTTTGGTCCATCTATTCCTTACGATAAAGTTCAAAAAATTGTACAGGTTTTTTCATATGACATCATAAATAGGTAAATAGTAGTGGTGTAATCATAGAAGAACACCAAAAAGAACCCAGTGTTTAGACCACGCCACTCAAAAAGCTATCGAAGTTGCTCCAACAATTCTCACGCATAGTAAGGTGAACACCAAACATTGACCCATCAATCTCGTCCTTAATAAACTTTTTGTGATCCATCTCCTGTGACCCGGAAACAGCCCCGGATACGAAGGTTTTTTTTCTCAAACTCCACTCAATAAAAACGAGTTGATAGTCAAAAGGAGCAGTTTTTGTAAACACCTGTTTCCATGGGAACTCTTGGGACACAAAAACATACACAGATTTTAGCCGGAAGCATAGTGCAACTTTAATGAGAATGTATTGACGTTTTTTTTTTTTCGTTTGGGGAGAGAGTAAAGAAAGTAAGTTTGGTTTTTGGAGAATCTACATATTGTTTTTGATTATGTAGATATCAGTTTTAGTATTTTCACACATAGGTAGACCAGCAAGAAACAAAGAGCTCTCACCGCTCCTTATGCCTGCCTTAGCCGTTAGCCAATTAATTTTTATCCCTAAGTGGATGCCCATCGTTTTATATATGCAGATTTGTGATCCTGATTATTTTTCTTGTAGCTTGTCTCCTAAGTTTGTACACCGATCACCACACCTTTAAATGTTAAATATTAACGGCTCCATAAAATAAGTTTGTTATTGTCCTTTTTTTACATTGAAAAATGTTGCCTCAGGCAGAATCATCCCCTCATTTATCTCGCAAACATAAATTATCGATTAAGAAGACAAGCTGACCGGCCGTGAGAAAGCGAAGTTCCTTTAGTAAAAAATTGAGGGTGCGCCGGTCCTGAAGATTTGTGTATAACACAGCACGCCCTTCGTTTGGAGCCTATGTCCGGCCGGCCGGCGCGCGGCGGAAGGAAGCGAGCCTGTTGATTTATTTTGTTTGTAAGAGGTTTCAAACAACTGGTTTGTTTAGTCAAAACTTCAAATTTAAAATGCGTTGTTTAAGTTTGTTTATTTACTTCTGGAAAAGTAGATGACAACTGAAATATTGACGTACATGGGCGCTGGCACGTTTATTTTCAGGGGGGTGCATCTTCAGCTCCACGATGTGCGCTCGATCATTTTTGCACTTGACCTCGGATATGTTAGGTTATCGTTTGTCATACAAGGAGTAACTTTGTTGACTTATGCAGAAAAGCTTAACAAATAAGAGAACGGAGGATGCAAGAGCGAACAAAGCTAGCTCGATAATTTTTGCGTCTCGCCTCGTATTGTATAGGTTTTATTTTGTCCATTTATACAGAAAAAGGACTAACTGCGTCGATTTACACAAAGAAACTTAAAAATTACAATAGAGTAAGTATGCAAGAGCGAGCGAAGCAAGGTTGATAAAGTTAGCACCCCGCCTAGGGTCGATTACTCTCGGAAATAGGAGATCGGTACTTAATGCGCAAAAGCTTTAGAATGGAGAGATTGCAAAATTTTTGGATCTCGCCTCCAATAGGTTAAGTTCTCTATTATTATATTAAGGTTCGTACACACTGGCGCGACGCGACAGCGCGACACAAAGGCACCGCATGTCTCTTGAAGGGCGGTGCCTTTGTGTTCGGATATTTTTTTTGTTCTGAATGTAACACTTAGGTATATTTTATTTTGAAGCCAGGGAGGTGCAAGTGCATCCTCTTGCACCCCGCTCCCGGCGCCCATGTTGACCTAGGTAACTATTCAAAAAAACCAAGTGGGAAATTTTTAAAATCTTGAAAGCTGAAAGCCCTATTTCAGAAATTACTTATTTAGGTAAGACTTTATCGCCCAAAAAAACTTAATTAACACCTTAGTACCTACTAGCTGTGTGTCCGCGACTTCGTCTGCGATCTAAGATGGAAAGTAGCCTATGTTCTTATCCAGGTCATGGTCTATCTGTGTGCCAAATTTCATCTAAATCCGTTTAGCCGTTTTAGCGTGGAAGCGTAACAAACAAACTCACTTTCCCATTTATAATATTAGGATATTGGTTCATACCTATTTCACAAGTTTGTTGTAACTAAAACCGAAACACGAATTTGATCGTCATGTATGTATAGTTTAGTCACCATCACATGTCTACATCCCAAAGCCAATCGTGAGAAAATGCAACCTTGTGAGGTAAAAAATGAAGGGTGCTTGATCCCACATAATAAAAGATTAATCTTTACAATGCGTAAGAGGGGCCAACCCTCTTCAGAGGAGATTGTCGGAAGGAAGGAAACAACTCCGTTCTAATTTGTGTTAATACTTGTGTGTTTAAAAGTTATTATTTTTGAAGCAGGCTTTTTGGACGCCGATGGTGAGAGTTGGACGTTAGGTGCGGAAAAATATTGATGGGGACGAGTTAGTTATCGGTAGTCGCCCCTCGGGTAGTAAGAATGATCACTATCCAGCCTTTGTTCAATACGTAAGTACTTCTTTTTGAGTTCTTGTTCTTGCCGCCTTTCCCTATCCAGTGCTCGACCAGAGAGTTTCTTTAGGTAGGAACCTAGTGACAGAAAGAATGTTCATCATCACAGAATTGACTTTTGCATCTCTCCTGAACATCATTACATCCTATTGACCGAATCGTGAGAAAACCTGCAACATCCTGAAGCAAAAAACGCAGGGTTGTCCTAAAGATGTTATTTGTACAATACAAGGTAACGGGCCCCTCTTCAAAGGCCGGGAAGGAAGGAAGCGGCCCGTTACGATTTATGATAAACTCCTAATTTATAGGAACAGTTCACACGCACTGTTAGCGATTGTAATACGGAAAGGATATGACAGTTTTTGTTTAATACGACTTTTAGTAGGATGTGGTAGGTAGGTACTTGAAATTTAGGGATAAAGAGATGCAATGCGGCATAAGTTTGGTAAACGCTGCAGTTTTGTTGACTTCTTTTGGTTCCATATTTCAATATTTAAGATAGGTATGACTAACGACCCGCCCCTGCTTCGCACGGTTTTAACGACTTGACAAAACATGTAGTTTTCTAATGAAAACTTGGACTTGGAACTTTGTTGGAGATATTATAAATAATATCTCCAAAGTAAATATATAAATATGTATTGTATTATATATCCCGTACGGTTTATACCTTTCGGAATAAATTCTTTAAATGATGTTGAAATCCGCATCAAAATCCGTTGCTTAGTTTAGAAGAATAATGTGATCAGACAGACAGACACCAAAAGCGACTTCAATTTATAATATTTATATATGTATATACGTAAAAGGTTGTATAGTAGGGATATAGGGACTTATTCGTTAAATCGCTAGCGGTCGAAAGCTTCTCAAACGTTTCTGAAATGTTGTATTACTGTAGTGTAGTCAAAATATTTCTGCCAAATTTCCAAAAAGCCAAACCCTGTGGTCAAATTTTGACCACAGGGTTTGGTTTTCATTACGAAATTAAAGTCGGCCCGTACAAAGGATACGGACGGCCAAAGAAATATACGCATGGGTATGCTGCAATGGTGTTCTGTCTGGCAAGCTTGAAGCTATCATTCTGTAGAATCCTCAGAGGAAGTCACATTCGCGAAAGCGCTTTATTTGACCAGTTTGGGAAGCTATTTAGCTATAGTCGTCGATGCATGGGCAAATGTAACGAAGAATATGATATCTAAGCTTCCCAGATAAAAACTCACCTAAACACTTGCACCATCTGGTCCATCCTTTCCCTAATACCCAGATCATCATGTTAATAAATTCATTATAATACGGACAAACTATGAGTTCTCACCGCCACCCCCGAGGCTCAGAGACGTCAGCGACATATGACATTCTAATTATTCACCATTCATTAGGCTCATCACGCGATTGCGTGGAATATCGTCACACTTGGCCAGTCCCATTACCAGCCACAGCACATTTGCTGTTTATTACTAGCACTGCTGTAGGAATTACAACTTTACGTTTATCACGATAAGGTCGGGGGTTTAATTTTCTGAACGGCACGTAAAATTTTGTTTTCAAGTCCTGGCAAAGTCACAGGTGCGTTTTAATGAACGCTATCACAATGCAATAAGGTTCGTTTTTAAACAGTTTCTTCTGAGTGCACCAATTGAAATAAGTTTGTAAATATGAAAGGCTACCGTGGGAGAAATGGTTGGAAGTCTAATTAAATATTTATCAGGTACGTTTGTAGTTTGGAGAGTAAAGGTCTATTGAACACCTGGATGACTCAACTAGTTGTTTACGAAAATAACCGTTCGAGTATTTTAGAACTAGGAGTTCTTCCATAATGTTTGTATAGGATAAAAGGATGTTATTTTATCTGTCTCTATAGATAAGGTTGGTACCTATTTTATTTTGTACTTAGGTATTTATAGACGGTTTGGCGTAGGGGATCCTTCCATTGGTAGTTATTTGGGTCAAGGATTGTCCTCAGTAGTTCCCTACTATGTAGTACCTATACTAGTAACTATAAATAGGGTTTCTAACAATCCAAAGGGGCTCCCATATACTTAATTGTTACGCAAGAAGTTCCTTTCAAAAAGACAGGCTGAGTCGCTGATGTCATGAATTGATTTGACCTAGTTTTTTTTTCAAAAGTAGAAGTTACTGTTTGTTTTTTAATCTCTGCAAAGAAAACACTCTGTCGTGTTGAAAACACCGGAATGCGAAAAAAAAAGAAGAAGTTTATTCCCTTAAAAATTACCACCAATACTTTTTCCCAAGGTGCAAAAATATTAACTGATCCTGCAGAACAACCCCAAAACGAAGAGAAAAAGAAATAAAAAAAAAAATGACCACCAAAAAATTACGTCAGTTGCAAAAACTGAAGTGCATAGTAAACAAACGAATGGAACATAGCGTCACAACGAACCCTTTGCACCTATCACACATTCCCACACTCCGTGGGAAAACGCACTCACCCCCTACCATAAAGTACCACAAATACCTGCGAACACACGACGACAAAAAAACTCGAAACTTCATGCTCTACCTTCCCTTTACGCTACGTTACACCCATGAAGTTTCGAATAAAATGAACAGTTTATAGTGGAAATAATTATGGGACTTTATGGAAAGGTGTGAGTTCATAAAGTGCGGAGTTTTTTTGTGAGGGTCTGGGACGAAATGATTGCGGTTCTTGATGTGCGTGCGTACGGTCGCATTCCCATACTATACAGGATAAGGGAGCGCAGGTGTAGCTTCACTCAATAAGTTATTGTTTAGTTTTATATTGCAGTTTAATGTATGTAATTTGCTATAGTATTTAGTGAATTTAATGTAGCTATGCCTGTATATTTATATTTATTTTTAAATTAATCACTTTAGTTTGCAAATCTAGGTTATTTCAGTAAGACTATCTTGAAATTGTACCTACTCACAAAAAAAATGTGTTCAGGCACAGAATGGTTTTTGCTTAATTGTTACCAAAAGTATTTTTTTAATAATTTCATCATTTTCCTACCTATATGAATGTTTACTTCCACAACGTTGTTCCTCATTAACAAGCAAGAATTACCAATATAAACACAACCACTGCAAAACAATAAACACCCGGAATCGAACACAAAACAACCGACACACTAACCACTGCACCCAAACTCTCCATTCACAAAGTTCCCTATTAGAGCGAGAGGGCACGAAAACAAAACATACCGACACAGTTCCCAGCGCATCAACCGCCAAGAGAGAAAGAGACAGGCATATTTTCTGTTTTCAATTCCTAAACGGGATAGCAGGATACAGGGCAATTGAAAAATTTTGCTTGTACAGTTGCGTGCGAGTATCCTCATAAGGTGATCAGCCACCGTCCAGTAAAGACGTGTTTTATAGTGAAGTAATATTAAAGTGAAGTGTCAAAATGCCGTACAGTGACGATGATGACTCTCAGACCGGGTTCTCTGAGTCCACCCAGGGGATGTCTAAGGCGGAATTGCGAAAGGTAAATACTGAATACAATGCTGCTTGATATAATTATTTGGTGCAAATTTTGTTTGAATTTGCAAGAAAATCATTAAGCAATAATAGCGAAAACAAGTTGTCATATTTCTTATTATTTGGGAAAATGTGTTAATTGGCTGTTCTTGATGGCCTTTAATTTCTTCGAGTTTCCGTAACACAGTAATTGATTTCGGACAGTGACAAAAAGTTTAGATCATATTTATTTAAATAATTAAAATCTTTTTCTCATAAACTAGAAGTATCTTACTAAAATCAAGTCTATGTAAATAGAGGTGTGAGATTTTTATTTAAAATTTAATCATTTCCAGACGAACAAACCGATTATGGAGAAAAAGCGGCGCGCGCGCATCAACAACTGTCTCAACGAGCTGAAGGATCTGCTCATCGATGGAACTGATAAGGACGTAAGTTACAATTATATATATTTACTAAATTACCTACAGTTGTACGAATACACCTATATAAATGTAACTTCTAAAACATAACATCTCGATTTAATATGAATTTTGAAATTGATTTTCATCAATCGAATTATATTTCCAAATATGGAAATATTAGAAACCAATAATTTTGAGGTTTAACAGATATCCATATCGTTAGATCAGTGACCTAGGTTCTAATAAGAATCCAGTTAGTCATACAATTAAAAAAAAATTATTTTGTTCTTTACAGCCAGCGCGGCACTCCAAACTAGAGAAGGCAGATATTTTGGAGCTGACCGTGAAGCACCTTCAGAAGCTGCAGCGCCAACAGCTGGCAGCCGCCATCGCCGCCGACCCCGCCGTGCTGCACAGATTCAAGGCTGGCTTCAGCGACTGCGCCGTAGAAGTCAGACGATACCTCTCGCGACTAGCCAGCGTGCCTACGGGGTTAAGGCACCGGCTCGGAAACCATCTGACGTCCTGCGTCGGGGGCATGGACACCCTCCAGCCAAGGGACTACGCACCTCTCGTCCCAGACCCCCTAAGGCTAGATGATGAGAGACCCAGCGCGTTCCATTTCGTCAGGTCCACCAGACCCACAAGTCCACCTCTCAGCCCGCTATCCTGTGACTCTGCCTGCGACTCCTCAACTGAACTCGAAACACCACCGCGACCAGTACAGACATTCCCTTTCCCCACGCCACCGAGCAGATCAGCATCAGACCAGGATTCCAGCCCAGAAACACAAAAACCAACAGTATCCTCAACAACGATATCCCCAGAAAACAGACAAGAATCTTTAAGGACAAAGAAATACATGGAGCCGTTATCAATAGTGATAGATGTGGAAAACTATAAAATTGGGATCGACGCATCGCCCAAACGAGCGGTAGACTACTCCGTCAGACATAAGTTAAAAAGGCCGGTACTGGACCTGACAGGACCTGCCCCAAAGGTCATAAGGACAGAGGAGAAAATCGTTCCCGAAATCTGCAGAATACCAGAGAAATCAGCCTTTACGAGGGTATCAGAAAGGATACCAACGCTTCCTTTTAAGAAGCTGACGATACCTGAAAGTATACCGTGTGTGGGTGAAAGACCTTTACAAATTCTACCCTTCCGGCCGTTAGCCCCTCGGACTGTGATAAGCCACACAGCGGCGTCGCTCGCTCAATCTTCCCAAAGAGAACCTCCTAAAGATCTGAAGGTGGAAGCTGATACCAGTTCCAAATCACCAAAGCAGGGTTCTTCGACAAGTTCAGACATGTGGAGACCTTGGTGATAAAATATTATGGAAACGAAGAGAATTTGATGTATTTTATATTGTGATGTATCAAGAAAAACTCTGAACCGAGTTTAAAAAAGTTACGGCCGGTTTACCGTCTTTGACTGACAACAGGAATCAGCTGATTGCAAGTGGCCAGCACCTATTGTTTATATTGATTTAAGAAGATATTAGCTTTAAAACTCCTTTTATGGAAAACTGCTTTCAAAAATTGATCTTGATAGTTGACGATTTTAGAATTTAAAGAAAGAGATACGAGTTATTTGGATACGTTTGTTTTGTATGATTATTACAGAGGAGCCTAGGAGCACCTACAACCTCGCATAAGTGCCTACATAGCTTTAAGAATGTACCTGTTGGTATAATTTTTTTTTACGTGATATTAAATATTTTTAGTATTTGTTTGCAATTTTAAAGTTTGCAATTTACTGTTTGATTTCGAACCTGGTACCTGTGACGTATGAGGCTTTATTTTATTAAAATTAAGGTGAAACTTATACTCTGCTACTATTTAATTACATCAGCCAATTTAGTGCGAGTTATACTTATTTTTACAATCTATAAGCCTGATTTTCACGGTGCAATTTATTTGCCGGTGGTATACCATGTCCATAACTTGAAACAAAAATCAAAGTTGCACCTAAACAGTGTTTAGATGATGCAAGTAATTTGTTGCTTCAATTTAATTACAGGCCACAGGCAAGAAACTTGCAATGGGGCTTTACTCATGAAGTAACTCTATAAATGGTACTCTACCAAGAGATAATCTATACATAATAATAATATTATAAAGAGGTAAAATTTGTTTGATTGTAAGTTTGTATCTAGGGAATCTCTGGAACTACCGGTCGGATTTGAAAAATTCTTTTTGTATTTGATAACCCAATTCTTGAGGAAGGCTATATGGTATTTAACATCACGCTAGGACTCTTCGGAGTCGAGCAAAAAGAAAAAAAGTAAGAAAGAACGCTAAGCGAAAACGAAGTTACAGCGCGGGTCGATGCGATGCGATGGGGCGGGTCGAGGGTACAAGAAATTTTTCGCGGGCAGAAGCTACACACATTCAAAGTGTCTAGGGAGCAAGGCATTTTTTTATAAATATTATTGCCCTATTAAAATTGAATAAAAATGTCTATTTAGATTGATTAAATAAAATATTTTCGTATGTGTAGATAGACGCAAGATTCTCTGCTGTTTCATTAATAAAGACTTTTCGCGATTTTTGATTATGATGGGATTTTTCACCTTAGTTAATCCTGACATTAAAATGTGATAAAACTATAAAAAATATTAAATGTTTTTATCGCGTAAAATAAACAATTAGTGGTCTGTATTTCCGCCGTTATCGCGTATAACATAATCGCAGGGATTCGGCATACTCCATATGAGTTCATCCAAATCACGTTGTGGAATGGCCGCCTACGTCCGTCGTAACAAGCGAAAAAGATTTTCTGGTGTGTGTACGGCATCCAAATTTGGCAGACCTCTTCTTTGAAGCATATCCCATGTGTGCTCAATAAGATTCAACTCTGGCGATTGAGTAGGCCATGGTAGGATTTTGACATTAGCTGCGGCAAGTGTGTTTGCAACGACTCTGGCATGTGTGGACGCGCATTATCATGCATAAGCAGATATGAAGCATCAAATTTAGTCTGCAAAGGAATGACAACATGATTGTGATACAATCGTTTCAGCGTAAATCTGTGCATTGAGATTGCCTCTAATCCAAATCAGTTCGGTTCTTCCGCCGATCCAAATACCTGCCCATATCTTGATTGTTCCACCATTGTATGCATGGACTTTCTGGCATGATTTTAAACGTTCTTGGCGTCCAGGAGTCCTCCAATACCGTGTACGTCTAATATCTGGCCTCATACCAAAGCGAGTTTCGTCAGAAAAACACAAACCGCTACTCTTCTTCTGCCCAATTTCTGTGTTCACGAGCCCATTGTACACGGGCTTTGCAATTGCGCGGCTCAACAGGTGGTGCACGTAGCGGCCTTCGGGAACGGATATTAATTTCATGCAAGCGATTTCCTATGGTTTGATCGTTTATTAACATCCCTGAAGAGCTATGAAGCTTCGTAACCAACATCATCGCTGTCATTGTAAGATTTTGTCGAGCAGTAATTTGTATGTAACGATCTTGTCTGCATGTGGTGATGCGAGCTCGTCCTCCATGTTGCTCTGCCACGCTGCTAGTGATGCGGTAACGTGTCCAAAGTCGACCTATAACACTGCGTAGTGCCCATAGCGATTGCCACAGCACGTTACCGAGAACCAGCTTCCAACATTGCCTCGGCCGTGATCATTATTTTCTTCTCGGCTCAAATGACGTCTTCTCTCCATAATAACGTTCTTTTGTATTGATTCTACTCAAAAGTATGGCAGAAATTTTACTGATTTAGCCTTAAACCCGTTGCAGGATTATGTAGGAATATGACTTGACCGAAGATCTTTTTTGACCGAAATTCAAAAACTATTCTCTTTGAAATGACGAAATTGACTAAAAACGAGGAAGTTTAGGAGTTACAAAAAAGATAATAAAAAAACTGATTTTTAATAACTAGTAAAGGTGCTTGATCCCTTTTGATGTGTGTAGTACCTAAATAAAACATAAGCTTCAAAAATATTATATTTATTGGCAAGCACATCACATAGCATAGTCGCTACAATAAATTAATTGAGTAGGTACTAAAGACGTGATAAAAACTTTTAAAAACATTAAAAAAGCTAATATCATGCAACATACAATTGATTTGTCTTTCGTTTAAATTGACCTAAATATTTAATCAAATTTTCATTGTTATAATACTTATAATTATACTAAGTCAACCACATAATTGTCAAACATCGTTACGCTAGGATTCAATTCAACCAGGCCCTGGGCCTGCAGTCTCGACATTAGATAGCGACAAAAATCTGTCGCTAAGTCGTATCGATGTCAAATTTATTTAATAGATTTTCAACTTTATTTCCAAAGCATAAGGTTGAAAATCTATTAAAGGAGTTTGACATCGATACGACTTAGCGACAGATTTTTGTCGCTATCTAATGTCGAGACTGCAGGCCCAGGCCGTGGTCGATGGACCACATTTTTAATATTTTGAGATTCATTAAGGTTATGACGTACACTGCTAAAATGATCTTAAGGCGCTCAAATGATGTTGATAGGGGGCACTGTTGGTAAACATTTGTGCAATGGGGAAGGCAACTGTCAAAATGGCGCTGTTGTAGCTACTTCGCAATACAAGCTAGTAATGTAAGGCTCAATTTACACCGCCGCGGAATGGAATGGAAGCGACTTTTTTTTACAAAGCATAATGACTTTATGTCATTAATGTAACGTACAAACTAGATACGAGCCAAATAACAGGTCACGCGACTTCTGGAGAATTCTCGCGCACTCTCGGAAATTCCCGCATACAATTTCGTTGCATAAAGTCCTTCCATTCCATTCCGCGGCAGTGTAAACTGAGCCTAAGGCGTGAGGTGGTTTTTATTTTTAGTTTTGCGAAAATGACTCGTTTTTGTGTTCCTCAATGCTCGGAAACTGGAGTCTACCATTTTCCGAAAGACTTGAACTTAGAAGATTGTGGCTTAAAGCTATTCGCAGACAATTATTTTAATTAAACAGAATTCAAGGATATATCAGAAACATAACACAAACACAACACACACAAACAGAAGAAAGTGATTATGAGGAAATAACCATATTTAAAGTTTTTAATTCGTACTCTTTTCATGTGGAATAAATATTGAAAATAACGAAATAGTGGAATAAAACCAAACTCGTAAATGAACACGAAATGGAATGAATGAACGAAATGTCAAATTTATTGGTAGATCGTCGGGACCTAGCTATGGACACGCCATCTACAATTAGCTTTGACAGACCTTCCCCATTGTTTTGTGAAAAACAAGATGGCGGCGCTAGTTCCGATTTTGGCCACGCGCCAAAAAGATCCTTGTACAACTTTAAGACGTGACACATTTGGCATTGACGGCGCCGTCGAACGACCGCAATATAGTTGCACCGTTAAGCATGTGGGAGAAGTACCATTCTTCTTCAGTACAAAGACAACAGAATAATTATTATAAAAATATCACATGTGTTGTACAACTAATAACTTCCTTCTTGCCTCATAAATAAGCAATAAGCAATTGTAAAAGTTTGAGAGATCACATAATTTGGACGGATTCATAAATAACTAAAGAGTAGGATTTTGACCAGAAAGGCTCAAGCCCACAACAATTAAAAAATAATAATTACTTGGCATCATTCTATTACTATTCGCATTAGTGTGGACGTGGAGGGGCTCGTGGCTAAGTGCTAACAGCCGCATGGGTCGATTGATCAGGTTAAGCTACGCTTGTCGTGATTGGTCTGTGGATGGGTGACCATCTATACATACCGAGACTCCGCCGTGCCTTGGAAAGCACGTTAAGCCGTTGGTCCCGGCTGTCATTCGTGGATCTTTGACAGTCGTTACGGGTCGTCCGAAGCCCGAAATTCTGACAACCAGTCTTACTAAGGGGTATCGTAGTACCCAGTTATTGGTTGTGGAGGTCAGATAGGCAGTCGCTCCTTGTAAAATATTGGTATTCAGCTGCATCCGGTGAGACTGCAAGCTGACCCTTACATGTTGGGAAAAGGCATCGCAGATGATGCTTAGGGCCCGTTGTTTGATCAGTAGTCAAACATATTAATAGTTAAAATGCGTTAGTTAAACTAATAATTTGTTTAAAAAGTAGTATGTTGTTTGGCAAATGGTTAAACTAACTACAGTTAAAAAAAAATTACAATTTGTTATAAAAGTTAACCATGCGCAGACACAGTAGTTAAACTTTGACAGCTATTGACTATTCTCAAGTGACTAATTGTTAAATTGACTCTATTAGTCATGTTTAAGTATGTATCAGACAACGGGCCCTTAGTGTGGACGTAGTCTTAATAGTTTAGAAGGAGTCAATATTAATCAATTATTCTATGTGCATAAAATCTAGGTTTAATATTAGATGCCGATGGTTGGTCAGTCGAGAATTCAGCACAATTTATCATTTCAAAACGACAATAGTCAGCAGTAACAGCTGGTTAGTTAGCCTAGCTATACAGGGTCAAATTAAATTAGCCAGCGAAACTCCGCAGACGTGATGGGTATATCTAAACATGATACAACAAAGAAATTAATGATTTGATAAAAAAATAATTGAAGGCAATGGTCGTAGGTGGTGTAGTTACGTTTACTAATCAGTTTTTTTGTGTAAACTTTACAGACGTGATGAGTATCGTGATTTTAATACGATAAAAAAAACATACTTCAAGTAACAACACTGCTAGCGGTCGTTGACCCCTAAAAAACATCAAATCTTTTTCCTACCACCTATCACGTCTGCGGAGTTTCGCTAGCTAAGTTAATTTGACCCTGTATAGGTTTCACAGTAAAACTCTTTTAACAATCCCTAAGCTATATAATCAGTTTTTTTAATTATAAGAAAATTAAGCATACTAAGATACTTAAGAATATGGAAGAGAATAAATAATTTAAAACGAAGACTCTTTGGTCTTAGTATTGAGTGTTGCCAACGATACAACAATACTCTTTGGTGTTAATGTTGCCAACAAAAAGCGATACATTTAAGCATTTTTCCTCATGATAATATTATTTAAATCTAAATAGATATTTTCATATTTACCGTAAATATAAAATAATAAGGTCGTTTAATAAGAATATAAATCTAACCTGACATTAAACAAGCCCTATTAAGTTTAAGCACTATGCCTGTCGCTGAAGCCCGATTTTCACCAAAACGGAGAGTATTGGTGATGTCTGGAACAAACAATAAGTTTGCATTATTTTGGTATCTTTCCGTTTAAAATGAACGCATCACAAAGTCACAACCTTTTGCTTGTTTGCCAAATTAAGAGACATAGCTACTCATCGCTCTGGTGGACGCTGGGTCTTAGTCAAAAGCATTGTACAAAAACTAACATCATTTTTTTTGGATGAATGTCCGAATATCGTAAAATTTATTACAGCGCAAAGTACTCATAAAAATATAATTGCTAATTATGGTCTGTTCCAAAAGTATCTGATGAAAATGTAAACAAATGGATCAGGAACCATACCTGTTGACCGTTATTCAAACAGTAAATGTTGGAAAAAGTGGTGTGATTTAAAGTTGAAAACTTCTATATACAGATGAATATGTTACTAATTCCCTTTAGTGAGTGATTGCGTAAGAATTTAACCATAAGCAGGTTTTGTTTACACTTCCATCAGATATTTTTGGAACAGACTATATATTACACGTTTCCCGTTTCGTATATATTTACTTCTTATTGAGGAAGTCTTTTCTCTGCTGCTGTAGTTTCTGCTCCAATAGCGTGATCTTCTCCTGGTACTTGCCGGCTTCGCGGGTCAGAGCTTGGATGGCTGAGTCCTTTCGAGCCACCGCTACTTTCACCCTAGATACAAGAAAAAGAAGTTATAATTGAGGAGGTTAGGAAACCACAACATAGCCACTTTTGGTAATTTGGTTTTTTTTTTCACGATATCTGCACAAAATGATAAAAACCCTACCATTAGCAGTAACATGTTTAGTTCAAAACAGCTTATTCTCTTTAGTAAAATGATGTCTAATATTAACGTTTAGTTCAAAACCTCAACCTATTCAGGTTAAAAAATAAACTTTGTAGGACTTATTTATCACGAACGCAAATGGCATTCTTTAATAAAAAATACAAAAATATGTGCTCACTATTTATAAAGCATTTTTCGATTTCTGCCTTATTGAAAAAAGGGGATATATAGTGGTTATGATCCTAACCTCCTTAGTTTACGTCCATATACCTCAATAATTATTTTATTTAAATTAGTTAGAAATAACTTTGAAGATGAGACATATTCATGTTTCGGGTCGGTTTCATGGGATGCTAGACGAATTTTGGGCAAACACAGATTCATTTACCCACGAAATAATTAATTCTATCGCCCTTACTTGTCGTAGCAGTAAGGGCGATTTTCGTAGTGCAAGTGTTACCACTGATTAGCTGTTCACTGTAAATGATAAATGATTTTATTTCTGTAAGTAGGTTTGTACAAACACTTTTACACGTCAATCATATTTTAAAACTAGATGAGTTCGGCGTTTCCTATCTGTCTACTCTGAGAAGAAAGGCCGAAACAAACTCAGAGGTCACAGTCTCTTTTAAAGTCCAGACATAATCTTGGTCAGATCATGTAGATTTGTGTCTGAAATGGTCTTTTGAGGAAAAACCACACAGAATGAGTGGACCTGTCCAGTTAGTGCACGCATTTGTCAGTAATCGCAGATGCAACATTTTGTACACATGCAACATTTTTACAAAAGAATATATGATATCCTTATTACAAATTCTAGAAGGGTAAAAAAGCATTTTTGAATCTCAACCCCAGCACCCTAATTACGTAACACACTATCTATCACAATCTGAATCATTTTGAAGCCTATTGCTAATCCATTGCTTCATATGTTCGAAAAATTTGTCAGCTCAACAACGTAAATAACGCAATGAATGTTGTTGACCTGTCAAAATGAAACCCATTCCTACTGTTAGTGTGTTACGTAATTACCCCGCTGATCTTTCTAACGGGGTGTTCAAGTTTGTTTGCAAACAGTCAAATAGTAGAGTAAATTAAAGTAAAAGTATATTGTCGCAAATGAAAGGATTCACAAGAATTTGGTACATAGATACAGTATTCATTTATGTCTACTGAAGGTACTGAAACTGATCGCAAACTAAGCCAGAGCTTGTATTTTGGGAATCAGTTTTCAAACGTTGAGAATTACTAGAAAATCGTGTCAACGTGATTGTCGTGACGTAAATTATCGTTATAATATATTATTTTGAATGTATAAAACGCATACTAACTTGGCATATAGCTGATGCATCTGTTCCTCGTGGGTCTTCTTCATATCTTCTATCTCTTTCTTCAGGGCGTCCACCTTGCCCTTCCATGTCTCTTCGCAGCTCTCTCTCACTTCTTCAGCGCGAGACTCCAGTTGGGTGTTCTTCTATAAAACCAATAAATTATGTTGATAACCAATAAATTCAGTTATAACTTTTCAATGAACCGTGCGAAGCCACAAGAAAAAAAAAAAAAAACTTTTCAATGGTTCCTCAATAAACTTTCTAAACTCGAAAAGATCTTAGACAAATATAACAGGTACTGATTTCAAGTTTTTAAAGCCTTATACCATGATAAATGATAAATGATTTTATTTCTGTAAATAGGTTTGTACAAACACTTTTACACGTCAATCATATTTTAAAATTAGATGAGGTCGGCGTTTCCTATCTGACTACTCTGAGAAGAAAGGCCGAAACAAACTCATGAGGTCATAGTCTCTTTTAAAGTCCAGACATAATCTTGGTCAGATCATGTGAAGACCATGTAGATTAGAGTCTGAAATGGTCTTTTGAGGAAAAACCACACAGAATGAGTGGACCTGTCCAGTTAGTGCATGCATTTGTCAGTAAAGTAAATTAAAACTGTATGTCAACATAATTATATTGGTTGTTAATTTTTCAGTTAATCAATTCGCCACTAGATGATTGTTCCAGGGAAGTAGCATGTTTCGAAAAAAGCCTGGGCTTTCAGCAACAGAGGAAAATACACACCTCTAAATACAAAATGCACTCACCTCAGTCAAAATCCTGTTACGTGTCTCCAACTGAGAAATCGTCATTTCTAATTCTCCACCTAAAATAAATTTTAAATACACATGTCAAAAGTTGAATAAAACTATTTTTTTTTAATTCGAGCTACTGCTGCTGTATTTACACAAATAATCTCTTTTGTCAGTCTGCATTGTGCGATCCAACAGTTTTTCGGATCAACCTCTATAAAACAAGCCAATATAGTTTATTGGACCAGATTCAGAAAGGTTTTGGAACAACCTGTATAATACAGCCCCACACTATCTCTTGGATCAACATGTATAATACGGTCCAACACAGTATTTTGATTAACCGGTTCAATACGGTCCTTCACGATTTTTGATCAATCCTACCGTCCTACTAATATTATAAATGTGAAAGTTTGTATGTTTGGATGTTTGTTACTCAATCACGCAAAAACGGCTGAACGGATTTGGATGAAATTTGGCACATAAGAGTTTATGACCTTGATTAACACATAGGATACTTTTTATCCCGGTAGTACGTCCCGTGGGATAATTTGCGACCTCCAACGCGGGCGAAGCTGCGGGCAAAAGCTAATCTATAATATAGAAGAAGGTTAAAATAACATACATTTATCTTCAGTCTGCCGTATCCTAGCCTGCGCGTCCTGGTATCTCTTAAGC
Source organism: Dryobotodes eremita (assembly GCA_917490735.1). Lineage (NCBI taxonomy): Eukaryota > Metazoa > Arthropoda > Insecta > Lepidoptera > Noctuidae > Dryobotodes > Dryobotodes eremita. The sequence continues at coordinate 17,753,312 of OU823254.1, read as the reverse complement.
GTGGCTTGCTCGGTCTCTGCCAGTTCTTTCAACTCAGCTTCGTATTGCTCCTTGTTCCTCCTGCAAATAAAGTCAACTTTAAAATGGATGATTTAGATATTCATTTTATCTTTTTGGTTTCCGAGAAGGCATCAATATATCAGGGCGCTTAATTAGGGTAGTCTGAATTACAAAAATGCCGCATTGCGAGTTCTTAATCAAGTCGTGTTTGTGTTTTTAAATATCGGGTGTAGACCAGTTGAATCTACCATTGTCCATGTGTCGCTTATTTATTACAAAAAGACTACGAGAACTAAAGGAAGGGTAAAATAATGAAATCTAGGTATAAGTCCAAGGTTATAACTTACCTTAGTGCGTCTTGTAGCTCCCTCCTACCCACTTGCGCCTCCGCCTCCATGCTCTCAATAGCCCTCTCTATCTCCTTATCCCTCTCTTGCTTATGTTGCGCAGATATCTCAGCAGTCTTGCGCTTTGTTGCTAGTTGCTGTTCTGCTTCCAACTTCGTCTTGTATTCTTCTAGTTGCTGCGCCATTTCGACCTCTTTTTGTTTTATTTGTTCCTGTAAATGGAGTTACAGGAGTGTGATAAAATAAAGGTTAACATGTAGGTTGATTGGTAGGCATACAGCGAAGCAGTTTTTGTTAAATAAGTGCGTCTTGCTTTCAAGTTTTAGTTGTGTTGATCGGAACCACCAATGTTTATTCATTTATCAGCGTCTTCAAATGAAAACCTCATTTGGAAACGTTTATAAATAGGAATTGGTAGATATGCTACTTGTCATAGACAGCTTACCTCCATTTTTTCCCTTTCCTTCACTATCTCTTGTTCCATTTGCATGCGTTTCTCTTTCATCTCTCTCTCTTGTCCGTCTCTCCATTTTTCTGAATTACAACCAAATATGTGGATGTTATTGTACAATAGAACAAATCTGTTCATGTTGAAAAAAAAAACGACTAATATCAGGTTCCAGTAGCTTACTGACGTAGCCAGGTTCTAATACTTTATTTTTTAATAGAGAGATCACAGCATTCGATAAACATGTTGTATTTAATTTAGATTTTTAGTATTGCTTTAATTCCCAGTGAAGCTTTTATTTTCAAAACAGCGTGCTCTAACTATCCTAATTTTAAAGACCATTTGTTCACAAACGTTACACTCACCCATCTCTTCCCTCTGCGCCCTCTCTTTAGCTGCAAGTTCAGACGCGACCCTCTCGTTTTCAGCCCTCATCTCTGAGACCAAGCGTGTACGCTGTTCTTGGTACGTTAGCTCAATCTCAAGGATCTGCTTCTCTAGCCTAGGAACAATAAATATTTATGCCGCGATTTACGTCGCCGTAGCCATGTGAAGGCACTTTGTACTGACAGTTATTTTGATAACAGGCATTTTATGGTTTTAAAAGGACATAGAAAAATATTCTAAAAAGCCAAAAACCAAGTTTCCGCCTCACCGCCGTACCCATTTGGAGGCACGTTGCTGTGACTGGCTTACAGAATAGTTACAATTCAATTCAATTTATTTATTCTAGTAACCATGACTCAGTTGTTAGTAAAACTTATCCTATGTTAGTATTTAAGACAATTTTATCTACATCCTAAAAAAAATCTTGTAGAATATACACAGCAGCAGTACTGTCCGACGCTTCACCGCGGCTGCATCATTCTATGGGAAATGGTGCAGCAGATTCAGATTCACGTACGGACAGTCCAGCCTGCTCGAAATTAGAGACAGGATACTGTTACAACACGCCTGTTCACCATTTCTAAACTTCCCTCAAGAACGGTTAAACGTCTCTTTTTGGTTAAGTCCTTTAAAGATCAGATGAGCCTTTCCAAGATAATATAGGCCTAGTTACTGTAAAACAATATTTAAACTAGCTTACCTAGAACTGGCTATATGCCTCTCCTTAACCAACGCAGCCTCCTTCTCCTCCTCAAGCATTCTCCTCAATTCCTCAAGTTCCTGCGCGTGCTTCGCCTGTATTCGTCCGCTCTGTTCTGCGTGCGACATCTTTAAGTCTGATACCTCTTTTTGTTGACGTTCTGCCATCTCCCGGAGCTCGCCTTCCAAGCCTTTCACTGTTAACTCCTGGATTTTTTGGATAGTATAAAAAATCGTTTAGGTTTTATACATTTTTGTAACCAAAAATTTAAATTACGTTTCTTTTGGCGTCTACATGATAAGCAATATTTGTTCCGGACCGTATTGTATTGTTTGGCCTTAATTACTGGAGCAGCCTGTATAGTACAGTTTGGCCTTAATAACTGGGCCAGACTGTATAGTACAGTTTGGCCTTAATAACTGGGCCAGACTGTATAGTACAGTTTGGCCTTAATAACTGGGCCAGACTGTATAGTACAGTTAGACCCTATTTAATGAGATAGACTGTATAGTACAGTTAGACCCTATTTACTGAGGCAGACTGTATAGTACAGTTTGGCCCTATTTACTTTAAAACGATATCCTAAGTTAATTGTAATGCATAACATACCTTGATTTTTTCAGCTTTCTGCCTAACCCAGCGCTGCCTTGCTACCTGTGTGTATACAAAATGCGATGAATAAGTGCAAGCAAACTATAAATGAATGCAATATTTTTTTTAACAGAATGGCTGCCTGATTTATCAAGATTATCAAATACTTTTATTTACAGTAGGTAAAGAAAATATTTATAAGTATGGCTCTGACTACAAAAGACATATAATAAGTGAATAAAAAATACGTTTTTTTTTTTTGTAAGGGCGATAATATTGTTCTTAAATAAATGCTGTTTAATCAAAATCACCTCCAATCTAAGCGGCCATAGCCACACATACATTTACAACCCAAATAAATTTTCTTGCAGTTTGAATGAAAGATCAAGTGAATTTGCTGATAATCTAAATACTTGCAAAAATTGGGCAAATACAAGTCTGTAGGTGGCTTGAACTAAATTGTTATTAACGTAATTGTAAAGAAAAAAAAAACAAGATTATTTATAAGACATTCGTGCTCACCTGCTGCGCAGCTTGCATCTTGTCATGCTGGTTGCGCAGTTCCAGCTTGTACCGCTCTTCCAGCGACTGCGCAGATCGCTTCCATCGCTCCTCGAGCGCCCTTCGCTCGTCAACTAGCTGCTCGATACGGTGGTTTAGTGTTTTCTTGTCGTTTATTAACTACAAAGAGAACAGAGATTAATCTGAAACTACGATTTATTTTTCTTGACTGGTTGATTTATAGATGACTGCTTTTCTCCAGTCTATAACTTTGTAGCGGTATCTACATCGCCACATGCAAGCTACACGGCACACTGTCGTCTCGCAAAAATCCTGCATCGCACAAGCAAAGTTTACCGCGCAACTAGCATATATACAACGTCCCGACATCAAACGTCGGGCAGTTGCCCACCAGACACGACACCCGTCTGGTCGGAGGATCCTCCCTTTTCCATAGAGTATGAGTGAACTTTACACCCTGTTCCTCATACATCTATAACTTCTCCAACGAAGTTGGATTGAGTCGGATTTGCCTTTAGTGTTTTTTAGCCTATCGCCGTCAAATGCCGGACATAAGGCTAGCCGACGTTGTTGTCAAATTTCCACGACGGAAAACATCTAGCATCCACCATTCGTGACTACTCTATATTAACTTCAATGGTGAAAGAAACCGCCAAGATCAAGTTGCTCTATTCCACTAGGTATGGTATGTTCTACATTATACCTGATCAATAAAGTTCTGATGTCTCTTGATAGTATCCTCACACTCCTGCTTCACTTTGTTTATGTTGCGGATTGACTGCTTCTCCAAATTGCTCACTTTGTTGATCATCTAAAAGCAGAGCAAGATATTTAAAAACCTTTCTTTTTTGCTTGTTCAAGTCTTTAGACGCACGGCATGCATTTTTTTTTTTTTTTTTGTAGCTGTTTTGTCACACTGCTAGGGCAAAAGTATATCGATGTACCAAATAATAAAAGCATCAACCACAGAAAAGGAAACAATACAAGACGAATTTAGACTACAGCTAAGGGGCGTATAATACTCCAAGTTTCGCTTTTATCTATACATATATAATAAAATCGTAGCGAAGTCAAAACTAAAAATTGTTTTTTTTATGTAGTTTTTGCGAGGTCTGGCAAGGATTCTAATGCCGAAAATATAATTTTTAGAATTTTTGTCTGTTACTTACGACACTTAAAAAATAGTAATTTCATACCGCGCCAAAACCTTGTGGGATGGTTTTTTGGGATCATCTACAACCCAAAAAAATGGTCAGTTGGATGGAAGCGGAGGGAATATATTATATGTCAGTCACATAAATGAACATGATTTTTGCGATGGCACTATGGATAGTAGGACAAAGTGGTCAAAGGAATCATGAACTAAATTTTGAAGGAAAATAAATTTAAATTAAGTTCCTTTGACAACTTTGCCTTATTACCCATAGTTTCGAATTTAGCATGACGTGCCATCGCTACAAATATGTTCATTTACGCGACAGACATATTCCCCCCACTTCCACGCAGCAGACTATTTTTCTTTGGTTTGAAGATGATCGAAAATCCCTCCATGAGGTTTAGGCGCGGTATGAAATTACTTTTTTTTTAAGTTTTTTTACAACTTTGATTTGCTGTAACTTTGGATTCCTCCTTACGTGCGGCGACTGACTCTAAGATTCATGATTATTGAAAGTTTTTTTTTTTGGTCGCAAAAATCGAACAGTACTTCCCACACTATAATTTAAGAACGGCTATTTTAGTCAACTTTTACTATTCAGCTATTTGCTCTAAATAGCTTAAAAGTCCGACGACTGCTTTGCAAACCTATGTTCGATTCCCAACAATATATTTATTTTTAGGCCTCTTCTGTCATCTTTGGTTATAATAAAAATTAGGTTAGGTGATTGTTAATGAGAAATCCCGTGTGTTTACAATTTACTGTTATATATTATTTTAATGATAGCTGTTCGTCAGGAATAATCTGTAAGAATGCATCAGTCAGTGTATCAGTGTTGTGCCGTTAGGTAGATATGCAGGAACGTAGGCGTTCATTAATTTACTAAAAACGAAAAACTTCGCAAGCAATGGGAAATTACTTCTGAAGGCTGCGGTTGTCGACCTCAGGACGAGCTGATTCTCACACGGACAATTGTTCGTCGCTTGCGTGCGTCACTAGCCTGATTCTCATCATATTTTGGTTGGTGAGACCAAAACTACAAACGTAGTATACAGGAGTTTTATAAAAACGTGGCTGTTATTTTAGTATATTGTACGTTTTACGACTTCCACGCGAACAAAGGGGAGACACGGGCAAAGGCTAGTACGAAATAAAAGCGAAACTTGGCGTAACATACGCCCCGAAGCTGTAGTTTAAATTCGCGATTCAAAAGCATTCGTAGACGTTGTTTCGCTTCTATGCAAAGTATTATTTCTCTTTCATGGCGCAGAAAATATGTCTCCAACGCACCTGCTCCTTGTGGTTAGCAAGACTCTCTTGCAACAACGCAATGCAGCAGGACCGTTCCTCCAGCTGTAATGAAGCTGTCACCAATCTCTGTGCCAACTCCGTCTGTGGCAGTTTGAGTAACATCTCTAGTCTGACAAATAATAAAGATATAAGGGCGGTTATCATATACTATTATATCAGGTCTATATTAGAAAAGTAAAGTGTCATGCGAATTTGAACCTTATGCGGTGCTACTGTGATTATGGTAGGGGCAATGGTTCCTGTTTCGAAAGGCATTAGTGTCTCCATAGTCGACCAAAAAATGATTGATCCTTATTAGTGTTATATTATTATTTTTTCTGTTAAAATACTCACTTGGGCATAGTTTGCGGGGTAGTGTTAGTAACAATGGACAGAGCATCGTTTGCGCTTTGTTCAACTTTCTCCAGGAACTCAAATATTTCCCTGAAAGTTTAAGTTGGGAGATTAAAATGATGGAGCGAAAATTTTAAATCAAGTTGATGATGATCATTTATTTCAGCTAGGGAAATGGTACATAACTAAGATCCTTTACCAAATGTTACAACTTACATAAAATTATCTTTGGGCGAGAAATTTTCTTCCTCTTTCTTACTTTCAGGTTCCGATAGAATCTTATTAGTAACTTCTGTCACGGGATTCTCCCCGTAACTCTCAATTTCTTTAAGCATCGAGTAAATATCTAAAACTGTAGACTGAGTACTAAGTTCCTTGGGCGTTTTCGGTTCTTTGTCTTCAGTAGCCACAGGCGACCGTGGTCTCGTCGATTCGACCCTCTGTTCAGGCCTCGATGGTTCAGGTTTTCGTGGCTTCTCTTCTGTTTGTTCAATTTCGAGAACCCTAGGAGAAGGTGCAGATAGAGACATCCACGAATCAATATCTTTATCATTCTGAACGCTGTCAATCCTAGCACTCATAGGAGTTCTAATTGTATACATATTCTTCTGAGTTTGGTTCCTTATGTTTACCGGAATCGGACTTTTGCCACCGCTTTTCGAGCTTTTATTGTTCCATTCCTGCTTAAACCCTAAAGAATTTTCTCCTGAACCACCATTGTTTAGTTTCTTATCTGTTTTCTTTGCGGATTTTGCTGCATTACTATAATCCCCTTCTTTGACTTTTAAATAATTTTGTATTAGCTCTTTTGTCGAAATCTTCGATATGTCTCGTTTGGTGTCTAATGATTTTTTTTTATTTGCTGGCGATTGGTCTGTATTGTTGCTCTCTTGGTAGCTTTCACTTGCGTCCTTCTTATCCTCAAAATTAGAAGCATCTTCGAACATTTTATCAATGTTTAGAGGAGTGGGAGATACTGCATCAGTCTGTATATCTTTTATGGTAAGATCATGCAGATTGTTTATAGCTTCTAATTCTTTTTTGTAATCTTCAATAACTTTAGACGTATATGCTTTAGTGGTACTATTAATAAGATAGGGTGGGTAATCTAAATTGCTATCTGTATTGTCAGATTTGATTTCATCTGTCCCTTCACTACTTCCAGGTATGGGTATATCACTCTTGCTAGGCGAGTTCTGTGGAGGCACAGCAATGTGTCCCTCTTTCTTCAAAAAGAAATCTTTGTAGAGCAAGCGGCTGTGGTTCAAGGGCTCAACCCATGGACCCTTCTTATCTGATGGAAACGTTTTGTGGTACCCTTTATCGTTGCTGTTCGTTGAGACACTATCCAAACTCTTGGGCTGCTCTTCAACTTTATCGTGTGAGCTAGGTTGCTTCAGTACCGACGTATTTGGCAGTGAATAGTTCTGTGCGTAAAACCTATCATCATTTGCTCCACTGTCAGGACAACCAGAATCTTTCGACGACGAATCTGTATGCACTATGGTACTAGATAATTTAGTCTTGAATAAATCAATTGGGTTCTTACGGAAATCGTCATAAAAGCTCTTGTAAGTTCGTGGGTCGCACATGTAGCTCTGTGTGATTTTATTATAATCATCGTGTTTAAAGTCAACTACATAAGTATTCCTTCCAGCCACATTGTCATCACGATCACCTTTATTGATTTTATCTTCTAGCGACATTTCTGGAGATAAACTTGACATGTGCTGTGAAGGGACACTCTCACAATCCTGTGTAGATTCTTCTTCTACTAAGGACAGCTGTTGTTTAGACACAGTCAGTCGGCGGGAGTAGGTATCTATAGCCTTCTCCACCTCTGACTGTATGCTAGTATCACTGTACGACCGATTTCCGAAGTCTGTCTCTTTCTTCTCAGAGTCAAGAGGTATGAAATATGATTCATATGCTCGAGTTTTGAATGAAGGCGATAAACATCTCCCATGAAAGATATTTTTGTTTCTGGTTGGAGACTGGCCCCTCTCAATAATTTTCACTTCCAATCCATATTCTTGGTTAGTTATATTATCTTCGTTTATTGAGTTCTCCATAGGCTTTCGTGTTTTTTTTGCTATGTTCCTGTACTTAGCGAAGTTCTTTGAATTATTGTTTTTCTTTGTGCCCAGTTGAGCTTTAGCTTTGATTTTAGTTCCTAAGCTAATGAAAGTGTCTTCAGAACCATAGTCTGAAGCGTTGCTGCATATTTCTTTGTTTCTAAGAGAATGGGCTTCAATGGCTTTTGTATCTCTGAGTAGATTAGTTGTTGGTGCAACAATTTTTATAGTAGTTGGGGAATCTGGAAAAAAAATTATGGCAAATTGAATAAACACTTCTAAATTCGCAAAAAAAACAGTTTAAGGTAAATAAAAATATTCTAACTATTATAAGACTGCAGTAATTCAGCACTGAATGCTTTTAAAAAACTTCTAGTTGATGGAGCACGGTCTTTTGTATCAGCTGAAAATGGTCTCTTGTATCTCTCTGGATGATCCTGAAATGAAAATGTTGTAATCAAAGTGGTGGACCATAAAATAACCATAACATATTATTTATTTATATATACTTTATTGTACACCAGAAAATGTGTAACAAAAAAATACATTTAACACTACAAAATATACAATGGCCTTATTAGTTGGACCTTACGAGTAATTAGCATATTAATTCTATGAGTTGGACTAACAAGTTAATTGGAGTCTGCAATTTGTATAATTATTATGCCTGTGGTTTCTTGCAATATGAATAGCCACATACTTTTCATCCTGTCACACTTGGTGTTAAAATAAGCAACTGCAGAATATTGTCAGGGTAGAGGAAAAGCTGTTATGACAAAAAAATACATTCGCCAAGCATACTGATTATAGTACAAAGAAGCATCAAAAAGCTTTGTTGTCTACAGGTATGAGATGAAGCCATAATAAAAATTATAATGATACAAAATTTATTATTGTGAACCTTCGAGGTTATTATTTAAATGCTCCAATTTTACCTGTAGTCTCCCTACGTAATGAAGTGTGTTTAGCACAGCAAAAATATTGTATAGTTCATTTAAAACGTTTGAATTTTAATTCCTACTATAAACAATGTTCATAACATTATTTATTTTCCAATTTATTGGTAATTTGGTATGCGTGACAATAGGGTGCACGCAAGAATTTGAAAGGGGAGAGAAAAAGGTCACCATGGCTACAACGTTTGTTTAATCATGGAGATGAATATGCATAGGTAATTTGGCGGCGCCCATTCTACTACCATTTTAGGGATTTGCTATGTAAATTAGCAGGACTAAGAAAATACCATATTATTACGTATTAGTTAAATAAGTTATAAATAGTTAACAGCCTGATAAAGTATATGTACCTACCGCTGTAATGCAAACAGTGCTTTGTAGCGCAGATCGCGGACGATTCCGAATGTTCCTTTTTTCGTCCTTCTTCTTGCCTCTATACGATAAGTTTACAGGCGAGCCCAGCAGCCGCAAATTATTATTTTCTTTCGACATTGCACACACATAACAACGACAAATATAACTAATTTATCGCTCCACGAACGAATAAAGTGACACAGTCTGTTGTTTATTTATTAGTTGTCAAGGCGTTCGTTGCTAGGCAACCGTTCCGTTCCAGTTACTTTTCTCCTTGAAATTTTAGTTGTTGGGCATAAACCAGTTGATTAACTTGTTGTTAGTCTTGTTTTTAGTTAATTTTATCACCATTACTGTTGCTAAAATCATGTTTCGTCGTTAAAAAAAATGTCTCAATGCCATCACATCACATCACATTTAGTAGACTCAACTGGAAGTTGTTTTTTCTGAAGACAGTGTTACAAGTTAAATCATGTTATCTAGCGTTTGGTAGTAATTGGTAGCAAATCAAATGCGAGTAATTTAGAAAATTTTATTCTTGTTTTTCTTTTTATAACTTAACATTAAAAGGGTAGTTTTAATGTAAATCATTGTCTAAAGCAACGGGATTATAACTGAAAAACGATTTAAGTTATTTTAGTTCAGTGAAGTATTGGGATAAACTAAACGCGTATGGCATTGACGTCATCGATAAAAATACAGTCGGTTCATTTATCATCCGCATGGAAAATGTATCTTTGGGTTTGAGCGGTCAAGTCGGTTTTTGTTGAGTAGAACCTTGAAAGGCATTGCGATCGCACCGCACTTTGTAAGCGCGTTCCGTGAAAATTATATGGTGCAAATTGTTCAAAAATATTGGTCGTGATTCCGCATTGAAGATTCAGTGTTTTTAAATTGTGATAAAAATCTAACAAAATGTTCAGCGGAATAGCAGGTGTGTATAAGTTTTTTTTTTTTTGTTTTATATGAAAATATGTTAGATAACAAAACATAAAGGATAAAAATAAAAAATATGAAAATGTACAAAAACTTTTTGCATCTCCGTCTTATTTTCTTTAGTAATTAGAAAAAATGCAACTGTAGATTAATGATTGGCCACTAATTTTAATACCAAATTAGCACTTTTGTAACTAGTCTGTAGAATTATTTTTAACACTGCATGTTGTAAGAAATAGGTACTCAGTAATTTTATAGCTAATTAGCCATAACTACCTACCTACCTAGTGTAAAATTATTTCATAACATAGACCTAAGCATAATACATAATTTTATGTGAGGAGGTAGCAACGAACTGCGAAAATAACCTAAGTATATTATACTGCCTTAATATCATAATAACATACATAGGTACTTACCTATATACATTTTCAACGTAATTACCTACATACCATAGTAATTCCTACCTACTCATGGATCATTTTATAAAGTATTTTTCATGTAGTAAACACATGAGTTTCTAACTAGTACATACCTACTAACTAAACAATAGATAGAGTAGTTACTTACATACTTATCTCGCGTAGTTATGTCAATTATTGTTTAAATAAACATTAGTCATTCAAAGTCATTATAATTATGTTTACTTACTTAGCTGGCTGTCCACATACAAATAATTTTGTAATATTATGGTTGATCTACGTTTTGGTATATAAAAAATCACCTACGCTAAGACTTAAGGCTCCCACAGACAGGTGCGACGCGACAGCGCTACACAAAGGTGCCGCTCGTCGCGCGACACGCGGTGCCTTTGTGTCGGGCGTCGCGTCGCGCCAGTGTGCACGAGCCTTTATGATGATAATTACGCATCACTCTGCCTCAGACCATGACTGATGATTAGGTAAAATCGGGAGTTCGCATTCCACCCATTGTGTGTGGTAAACTCACGGAGATCATTTGTAAAAGATAACCTTGTAAACCCACTCCATGCGCCCAGGACGGTGCTCGCAACTGCATGGTTTAGACAATTACAAGAAATACTGGGAACAAAATATAAATACGACATGAGCTCTAACAGATCCCAGCATGATGCAAATTTGGTACCGGTTGCAAACTGTCACTTTGTCTACGAGAAAACAGCTAAAGACGGGAACGTAACTCATAGCCTGCAGTTCTTCCTGCAACCCCTGGCAATGGGTTATTAAAAAGTCCGCAGTAGCCCGCAGTCCGCATAAGAAAAGAGGATCACGTCATTTTATGATAGCGCGGTCGGGAGGACGTCAGGAAGCGCCAAGGTGAGACTCTTCTACCCAGAAATTGTGGGTGTCGATTTCGATCCTTATGCTCTCCGTAATATTATTATCACTTAGTAACAATAATACTTTGCAGGAGATATTAAGTAAGCTCTTATCTCGGAAGAAAACAACTGCATTGCAGTGCTATTAATAAAACAACAACCCCTTCCATTTTGGCTTTGCGCAGTCGAAGAAAATTCTAAAGAACACGACTGGAAAGTCTAATAAAATAGTTCTGAATAGTTTGGTTTCCTCAGGAACCTGAAAAATCTTTCACATAATATGATGCTCCTTTATTTTCTGGGCCAACGTATGTTGGTCTTTTCTATTTCAACCTTGATGAATTTTCGTACGCGGAATCCACAGGACGGGAAGTCTACATTACCTGATGTAAGTATTGTCACTTTTTTACCAAGACAAGAAAACCTGAAGACTGGCTTCATCGACATCACCTAACTGCTTGTTGATTCTCAGTTGAGGGAACCATAAACGTAATAAAATAACCAAATGCGTCTCTCGCGCACAGCACACAACATGGATCATGTACCTACCTATCTAAACGAGAAGAATGAGGAATAATACTTCCTTAATGACTTCTTATTGAGTCATTGTGGGACACGTAACCGATGGACTGATGTCATTGTCGATAATTTAAGAACATTTAGTTGCCTTACAGTGATTCTAATTCTTATGCAGTGAGGAAACCAATGATGAGGCAAGAAAGCTAAATAGATAGAATATGCTTAGAGGTAGAATATGCAGTTACTATTTGGTGGTGCAATACAGCAATGAAACGCCACTGCGCCATTAGTGTGCCGGACTTGTCTTCAAGACTTCCATTGCCAAAGTTTTTGGGTCAATAAAGTCCCCCACAGCGCAAGGTTATTGCACCTAAAATATGTCACGTACGCTGTCTAGTTGCTAGACTATGATCACATTAATAATCATAATAATTTTCCTTATTAGGTCAACTACCTATAAATGTGTAACCATCATTTGAAGTGACATAATTATACTAAACTCCATAAAATTTGGAAACAATAATATTTTATTGTGAACGAATGTTTAGTAACAAGCACAGCGCAGCCGTATTCGTTTGCTAAAACTATCGACGGGCTGACTACAAATACCATGAAACCAGTTTGCTCAGATAAATGTGTAGTGACAAGACGCTAGTAATTATCGGCAATAATAAAAAATAGTTCGGTCTATTTTTAGTCTGTAACTGTCAACGCACAGATAATAAACGGCAATGAAAGAAATGTCAACAGTTGAATGTCTCGTATTGCTCCGGTACGTGACATGGTCGTGTTCATGATAACACGTTACTACGAGTATTATGGAGCGTGACTGAGTGACCCGCAGACCCTCGGCTGTCACGCTCCGGCGGCACGGGTGACGGGATGAATCAGTCGTCATTCTCGCATGAATCACTGCGATATTGGACGATCATTTGTTTATTTATGTGTATTTAGTTTTTTCTTTGTTTTGTCTCGTAATTATCACCGTCCATCGTCCTTGGTGAGGTCGATGTCGATGTTAGGGTCTGTAAGATGCTTTTATCTCGAATTTTCAGTTTTCAATCTTGAATGTCTTGGATGTGTCGTTAGGCCTCCATCAGTGAGGAAATCTATACCTACTATCCGATTGTTAGGTCAGATTTCAAGCTTCAATCAACTTGTGGCTGGATCAATCTCCGCAATGAAAAGTTAACCACATAACTCTACGTTCTTTTTAACCGACTTCAAAAAAAGGAAGTGGTTCTCAGAGACTTTTTTTTTTTAATATGTGTTAGCTCAGATCTTTTTTCTAGATGAATCGATTTGGATGATTCTTTTTTTATTTGAAAGCTGGTGCTTCTCATGTGGTCCCATATAAAATTGATTAAGTTCTGACTAGTAGTTTTTGAGTTATCCTTATTACTGCGTATTTTTTCCACTTAGTTTATATTGATGATGTTTTAATCATTTCCTGCGACTGTTATTTTTACATATTAAGTAGTGGTATAGGAATTTGTGTGGGGTAGGTACCACAACTAAAAACTGAAAAATAAATACTTTTTTTACAAAAAAAAACACAGAAGAAGTGAAAAATACCCACAAAAAAAAGGAAAATACAAAACCAAAGACACCGACTTCCGAAATTAAAGTAATTTTTCACTTTTTAAGAGTGGGTTGCACCAAGAGCTACGTTATAGTTTCCGTCAAAGTTAATTTTAACAGTAACATTAACAATGACCATAGAATTGTACTACCTACTGTTGCACCATCGTGTAAAGTGTAAAAGTTAAAGTTAAATGGGTGACAAGTGACAAGACGTCTTATTTCCCCAAAATGTACTTGGGTAATTTTTTTGACAAGGGCAACATTTCTAGCTTGTTATCATCTGATCACGCTTTCAAAATAAACCAAGTTCGAACTTATTGTTTCGTCGGGATTATTAATTATACGCATGGTATTTAAATTCTGCTGCAAAATATTTTAAGTACAGAAAGTTAAAAGTTCAACTTAATACAAAGTGAGTAGGTACCTATTGTTTTCATATTTTTTTAAATATTGTTTCTTCGTTTCGTCGTTCCTCCTACGTAATAAAATACAACATTAGTTCTTACACATACAACATAATTATGCGAATTAATGTTAAAATTAATTAAAAGCCTGTTATGTTCTACTGCAGGGCAAAGGCCTCCCTAATCTCTTTCCACTTCTTTCTGTTTTATGTTGCTAAGGACTAGTTTTTGTTGAAGGAGTCCAGCTCATCCCGCCATCTCCGTCAGGGCCTGCCGCGATGTCGCTTGCCTTTAAGAGGGACCCATTGGGTCGTAAGGCGACAGATATGTCCAGCCCAATTCCATTTTAGCGTGGCAGCTTTCCAAGTGACATCAGATATCTTTGTGATGAACGGATGGTCGTATAGCTAACCCGGTCTGTTTGTTTGATACCCAGAATACTCCGTTCCATAGCCCTCTGGCAAACCTCGAGCGTGGACCTCTGTTGATTTGTCAAAGACTATGTTTGACCACCATATGTGAGGATGGGAAGTATGCACACGTCAACGGGTCTTCTCTTAGGGAACAAAGGAAGATCACCCTTTATTAGATCTTTCATGGCCCGATAGCTTTTCCAGGCATTTACGTTGCGCCTTAGAACTTTTTTTTTTGTCTTGCCTGGACAGAGACTATTTGACCAAGATAGAGATAATCATCAACGTATTCAACCTCCCCACCCGCCACAGTGATCCTGCGATGCACGCTGTTCATCATTAACTTGGTCTTTGACATATTCATCTGAAGTCCGACCTCTAGGCTTGCCGTGCTAAGATCGTCTAGTATCTGAGTCAACTCGGAGGCGGAAGACAGGCTAAAAATAGAATTAAGGTTATTATTAAGAACCTTTGTTTTATAATACCTATATCCACTACTTATAAATACCACATGGGTGAACTTCCAATTATATAAAACTGTAATCCATCCATATGCTGATGTTTATATGATTAGTTTATTAATAAGATAACTGACATAAATATTTTTAGAGAAAGAAGTGTTCATTTTAGCAAGGTAGAGGTTACTTACATTACAAATCCTTGCCGAAATACACATTTTTGATGTCCATAAAAACAAACCAGACTAGCAGAAAACAAAAAAAAGCAAGCATGGGACAACATTGAACAGGAATTCAAAGCCCCAGTCCAAAGAAATGATGACACAAACCGTAACTATAGCCCTTAACCGCCCGAAGTTGTGCGGTTAATGTTATCGTTATTTGTGACGGAATTTTAACAATTGTTAAAATGGCGCAACCTGTATTACACATACCCGGAGATTTGACGGCTGACAAGGCATTGGTTATCGTTAAAGTTACTTGGTGCAACTCACTCTTAGCGTCTTTATTGGAAGTAGGTTGTTTTTTTTTTTTTTTTGTAAAAAAGTTTTAAGTTGTTGCATAGCTTTTATCGCGGGCTTTGAGCGCGGCGACCGAATCAAGAAATTCCGTAACGAAAATAAAACCTAACACCCCCCCACTCCGCCTACCATGTAGCTCGGCCGAGCGTTCGCTTAACGTGTATGTATATGGTACGACTGTATTTGAATTAATATGAAAAAAAAATAACTGCATAAATAAAAATTAAAAAAAAAAATATAATTCCATAAGTTGATAAAAAATGCTATGCAATAGCTTTACCGCGGCAGTCCCCGAGTGCTACACGTGTTTTTATCTTATGTCTTTTTGAAACTCCTCAAGAATTTTGGCACGTCATAGCCAAACATAAACATGTAAATATTTCAGGACACCGTCCCTAGCACCGTAGTCCTTGGAGCATAAAGCCTTTTGTCTTGTGTTTATGCCTAGTTTGGCTAATTACGTCAAAAGAGATGTTTTATAAAATTAATAGATTCCGAACTTTGTACTAATAATAGTATAGTTTAAATAATTAATATTCAAACAGTAGACAATACCAACCAGTTTTGTGACGCAAAATCAAACAAAATCTTTGTAAGACGCAAAATCTAAAGTTATGAAGCAATGTGGCAACTACGCAGCAAACACGCATCGTTCATTCCTTGCACAAAGTTGTTAATGGCGTTATAGCGTTTTAACTAGTTTACCGTCCCAAGTCACGTTCTCATTCGGCATTCACGCCAAAACTATAAAATAATAATGGATTGCAGTTTTGAACTAGTACTGCACTCTTAAAAACTAGTTCAGTATGAAAAATATTAGTTCAAATACGTGACCTATCCCGCCTCTATCTCATCCACATTTATGATTCGTTACGCATGTAGGTATAACATAACATTCGTTCATTTATTTACAATTACAAAGGTGTATTTTTATTACGATCGTGTCCTTGCTAAAAATATTGTTGTTTTAAAGCATTAAGGCTCGTTCAAACGCTATTGAAAGCTATTATTATTTCAAATAGCCTTCAAAGGCTATTTGAAATAAATGATTTGACTTTAACATCATAAAATGTAAATAAATTGATCGATGAGCCAACAGTGTGCAAAATGTGACGTGCACCCTAATTACGTAAAAAACTATCTGAATAATTTTGAAGCCTATTGCTAATCCATTGGAGGCATATAGAATCAAAGGTAGCTAAGTGCCTCTATGTCACATAGCAGAGAGAGACAAATTTTTGAGCAGACAAATTTTTCGAACTTAATAACCAAATTATTTGGTTATTAAGTTCGAAAAATTTGTCTGCTCAACAACGTAAATAACGCAATGAATGTTGTTGAACTGTCAAAATGGAACCCATTCCTACTGTTTAGTATGTTACTTAATTACCCCGCAGCACCCTAATTGCGTAACACACTATCAATCACAATCTGAATTATTTTGAAGCATATTGCTAATCCATTGCTTCATATGTTCGAAAAATTTGTCAGTTCAATAACGCAAATAACGCAATGAATGTTGTAGAACTGCCAAAATGAAAGCCTTTCCTACTGTTAGTGTTACGCAATTACCCCGCAGGGTATTCAGTATCCGTAATCCCAAAAATTACGACGTTTTTATTGAAACTTCTGCATTGCGCCATTTCATCCTGTTGGGAAATCTTATAAAACCAGTCTTTTGTTCATTTGATTGCGCAATCAAACGTTAGTTAGATGGAAGATTTTAAAAGGGTTTTATGTAATCGTTGTTTGAAAAAGGATTGAATAAGCAGCATTGACTATTATTACAACGGAGTATTCGTTACGGATTCATACGAAGCAATAATGAGTGAAGCCTGCTAATAAGATTGGAAATGGAACGCAGAACAATGTCTAGTCAACAAGGAGCGGATTGACCGAGGGTATGTGCATGGAGCAAACTCTACGTGTACTGATAACGTGTATCGGCTGACAGTAATTAAATTACATTGCTGCGGAATAAAAGAGCTTATGTACTAGCGTTTTATGTAAACAAAGTGCTAAGGGTTTAGTGAAATACAAAAGTGATTACCTATGCGAGATTGAAAATCCTGGTTTTCTTCAGGTTTCATTCAATTAAGCGATAAACTGTAGAATACTTCTTGACACAGTTGCAGCAGTCACATTTTTGAAAAGCAGTCTATTAACCTAGCATATTAGTTGTATGCACCATAATCTCAATGAAAAAGAGCACGCTTTGAAATTTGATTTCAGGGTCAGTAAGACGAATCGAAGCAGTTATTAAATAAATTATGATTCATTCGCGCGAACTGCGGAATGGTTTGCGCGGAATGTGCTTTGTTTACGTGCCAGATATTACGTTACTTGGTATCGGAGTATATTTAGCGTATGCTAGTACGTTTAGTGCAGTGTTTTGGTTCGGCAAGACTTGCAGGTTATGGACTGGCAACTAGCAAGCGATGACCAGCAATCCGGCAATCAAGTAGCTCACAGATTGAAGTTTACTCGTCGGTTCCAATGAAAATGTCGAGCAAAAAGTGTACGGCAGTTGAAAAAAGGGAGATTGCGAAAACTTCACGAACACGGCTGATGACCTGTTCTGGAAAGGTTGATATGAAAGGTGGAAAACCAGGTGCAAATTCTTAATAGACAGAGGACAAGCCAAGTGCCTGATACAATTTGGGGCTAACCGTTATACTAAGGAATTTCATACAATTGCACCATGTTTAATCTGACCTAAGATCCCATCTTATACCCAAGAGTCGCGCTTGCAAACAGTCTAGACTAACGAGGGGCTAGTTAAGACAAAGATCAGTATTTACTCGCATAACAGTGCCCTATAGTAATCTAGATACCTCGTTGTACGCTTTGTCCAGATTCAAACTCTTCCGGAACATTTTCATTTTAAAATTATTTTCCGTAGTAGATGCGTCAGACTTTAGAAGTGATGATGGCATTGGTGCTTAAATAAAACGAAGAACTGTGATGTTTTATAGAAATACATATATAGTGAAGAGACCTACGCAGTTTAATTAATAACTACCTATGTTTTCTTATCTGGTGCTAAAGTCCAGACTGAGAAACAATAATGGATCATAAGTTTATTGAACTCCCAAAACAAATACGGTGGATTTTGAAACCGTAAATACCGCTCGCTATAAGCTGGCAATGGCATCCCTCCGGACAATAAGTGCACACAGCAGTCAAAGTTCATGGAAGGCAGACTACGTAGGTAGCAACATAAATTATGTTGATTCGAGGAATGAATTATTCTCTGCGAGTAGGTGTCGCACAACATGCTGCCACTCTGTCGTGCTGCTCAATTGTATTAATCAGTTGGTTTTGGCTCCTCCCGAGCTATCCGGGACGCTATTGGTCGATTTATGAGAGCACAATCTGAATCAGAACGGATAAAATTACACGCGCACACAGTGTGCGAGTAATATACCCAATTTAGTATGGACGGAATTAAAATAACGTAACGTGTTAAGCGAGATAAACAATATACACCTTTTGTCGAAATTTGTTGGGAGTTCATATCGTCATGGTTTGAGGCCTCCTCTTCCTCTGTCCTATAGTCTATAACAGGGGCCTTACTCCCGAAAACGATTCGACTTTGATTTTGTTTCCAATTCGAACTCGTTTCTGATCCGAACTCGATTTAAAACCTTACTCCCAAACCAATTCGAATCGTAAACCAAGATCGACATAAGTTCGAGTATTATCAGCGTCGTTATGCGTATCCGGCGGATTACGTCACCGTCAAGTGCTATAAGTCTTTGGTTAGTAACTTTTAAGTGGTTGAATGTTTTTACTTCTCTATCCCTTTCCCACGTAAAAAACGATACCCTAATGTTTTATGTACACTTATCAAACAAAAACTTATGAAAAAAATATATGATTTATTATTATTTATCAACGCAATCTAACATACCCGGGATGTGGAACTTTTCATAAAATCTGTAATAAGCATTCAATATAAGTAGGTAAATTGTTATTATAATCATGTTGTCACATATAAAAATATTGTAAGCAACACATTGTATCCACCTACTTTTTTTAATAGTATTTCTTTCTTCGGCTGATTAGGAGAACTTGATATATTTCGTCAATATATCTTTGTGGTTTAATGCTTTGGTAACCTCCCCTATAGCTTTTGACACTGACTGCTGAGACATTACCGTGCCATTGCTTCTTCCTACTATTCTTTAGTTTCCAGTACCAAAAAACTATAATGCAAACAAAATCTGAAAATGGTCTGGAAATGGTGTTAAATAGAAATAAATAAAGAAAAATATTTTATTTGGGACAATTTTTTTATTTTATTTTTTATTATTTATATATATATATTATTTGAAAAATCTTCTACTAATACATGAAACAACTCTTTCGCCAAACGAAAATTTATCCGAAATTCTTCCGAATCCATTTCCATAGCCGTGGTGTTATAACGACTCATCCTTTGCATATTTCTTCTCGCATGAATATCCATACGATTTGATTCCTCAAGAACATTGAAAAACGACGCAAGGCGAGCCTTAATCATAAAGAATTTGTAGAAATATAGCAGTTATTAACACTAAAAACTCTCACTCGATCTGCATAAAGTAGCTTTTTTGCTATCGTGTAATTTGACGTATAATTCGATCCTACAACTCGATTTATTTACAATCAAATAGCTTGTGGAGTACGAACTTTTCGATCCTAACGAATCGAGTCGATCGAAATTAGTTTCGCTTCGATCCACCGCACGATCGTGCGCTAGTGTCGGATTCAAGAGTATGGATCGACATTTAATTCGAATCGAATTCGATTGATTCAGAACTCGAAGCTGTCGGGAGTAAGGCCCCTGGAGCTGAAATTTTACTTCTAAATTAATTGAAATCTAACCTATTTTGGAACCTCATTAGTGCTACAAGGACCGTCTGTATATTTTCGTTTTTAAACCAAATATTTAAATCCAGATTTCGATAAAATTGATTTCCTCGAAAGCCCAAAAGCCATTGAAAGATACAAAGCTATTTTTTTAAACTCGTATTAGGTTATCGATACAGTCTGAAATTATCACGATTAGTATGTGGTCCTGATCACTTATTCTGTGCTCGTTATTGACATACCTACCTCGCTGTATTATTTCGCTATCTTGTTGACCTCGCTATTGCTATGCTAGTTTTGGCATATTGCAGGTAATCCATGATAAGGATCCTCATGATTTGTTTGCGAGCTCCACGCACGTAAAAATAATACAATTTTGGGTCGAAACTTCGAAACCATTGGAAGATGTGGTAAAAACAAAAGAATCATCCATATAGACTCAGTATTTTTGGAAACTACCACAAATGTATTAGAATTTAGATACTGTTTGGGAAACGTATTCATTATGCCCTCATGTCAATTTTCTTCAAGACGCTGTACGCAATTTGTATTAATAAGTTTAGTTTCCCTGTAAATTCAAATTGCCTTTACTCCCTGCGGTGCAACATTTCCATGTTCTTCGTGACTCCGCATTTACTTAGGCAAAGCGCGCTCCTTAATCTTACCTGAGACTTGATGCTGCTTGCTTGAATTTTGATTTTGTCCGTGGGCAGCAGTAGGGTTAAATGATCGTATATACACATACCTACCACGCTATGTCTGTATCAAATTCTGAAGCCGTGTAAAATTCGAGTAACGTTCAGCAATTCTCAATACTGTGTTTATTGATCTAAGTGGAAGAAACAACTAGGAGTAGGAAGCGGATTTGAAGAAAAATAAAATTGCTTTATTTGTTTAGTGATGTTCAGAATAGGTCAACCTCTTTATTCGTGTCTTTGTTCATACATGTTTCATATTGTAAATTTTTAAACAGATATACCTTAATATTATTTTAAATGATAGAGCCATGTTTTCCTTGTTACCTCCACTGTAATAATTTTCCACTTACTATAGTAAAGATCAGTCATATTTAGTTGTGGTAAGGTTCCGTTTACAAATCACATTCCTGCATAATATCGATAACCTGTCATACCTAGTTCCGTCGGGCTCATCGCGTCCGAGCAAATAACACATTTCCCCTTCGTCAAAACATTTATCAATAGGTCACATAAGTAGTTCAAATAGCGTTGAATATGCATCGGCTCTTTCAGTAAACAATGTCAACAAATAAAATATATCGTAACAGAGCTACGAAAACATATCTCGCCGGTTGCAAGATGACATCATCAAGGTCAGCCAGTGCTGGGGCCCGCCACTATATTAATATCCGAGGCTCCTCGTGCCTCTCCTCCTAACACACGGCAATATAAACAAGTGTGAAGAGGACAGACATATTAACGAGATGGTTCTTACACTTCTTACGCAAGCTGCGCAGGAATTCTTTCTTGGCGTTTGCAGTAATTAAGCCTTTGGGCATCAACAAGAATGTCGGTACAAAGTTACGAACGATAAGTATGGTAAAGAAAAACTAAATTATAAAGGGTAAATAAAAATGAAGAATACGAAGTACATCCACATCCACGCAAATTAGTTTAGCTTGGCAAAATTTGATTTGTTGCCTCTTATTTTCATCTCTTCTCAGGTAATAAACTAATTTTGTATACAACAGGCTTGAACAAAAAAAACTTGGTTATCTTAAAAAGGCCAAGCAAACCGGTTGAAATAAAAAATAAAGAAGTCATAATTTTATGTTATACCACTAGCAATGTGGGTTAAGCTTTGAATAAAAAAGAAGGAATGAAATAAATGTGCTGGATGATATATATTTCTCTATTGCCATTTGGTTAGGTTAATAAAATACAAGCGAATACGTTGGCTTCTTTAAATATCATTAGGGACACGTTTTTCAACTTTAATTAACTCATTAGCAGTGTCCATCTAGAAGTGTCTACCTAGACAATGGGCACTAATCTTCATGAGTCATAGACATTGATAGTAAATAGAAACAAGACATAATCATCTTATTTCTATTCTATCCAGTCACGTAATATAGATAACATTTTAATATTTTTCATAGTGATGAGACACGTAGAACGAATGATTTAAAAAATATCATTCGTTCTTTCACATGGCGTATAATCGATATTATAATGTGACACTATTAATCGCGGATTTCTCAGGTGTAAAGTAATCCTTTGTTTCAAGTGACCTTGCGGTCGGTCTGTGGCCGACTGTACTATACAGTATGAGTACAACAGAACGACTAAGTAATCATTATTTTAGTACAATGACCGACCGTTAATTAATTAAAACATGTATTACTACATGTTTCTATTACATTTCAAGCTAATCTCGTGTTTGATCTACACTCGAGAGCAATGAATCCGGGTCACTTAAAGAATCCTAAAAATCTCGGAAGCTAAAAATGCTAGGTTAATGCAATAAATTGTATTTAATAGACAATGTAATACTCCTTAAATGAAGGTATTAAAACTTCTTAGTTATTGTAAAGTTATATCATAAAAAAATCAAATTTGAAAAAGGGCCACTTTCGAAGATGGAACTACGAAATTACAGCATTTGGTTTTGCTTTTGTTTGTAATCTGTCATTTATGTGGGTACATAAACCATGTTGATAGTGCTCTATATTCATTATTCAAGCTGAAATTATGTCGCTTACGCCTGAAGAATGCACCAGAATACTTACAATGCTGGAAACCGGCCGGAGTCAGCGCGATACAGCCAGGACTGTCGGTGTGTCGCTGTCAACAGTACAAAGAGTTCTCCGACGTTACGAAGAAACTGGTTCTAACCTACGCAGACCAGGAACGGGCAGAACCAGGTGTACCACAGCACGAGAAGACCGATACTTGGTGAACACCATGCTTCGAAATCGCTTTCTCACAGGAACTGAACTCACAAATCAGTTTCGACGCCTCGGAGGAAGTAACCCAAGTGCATGGACAGTAAGACGTCGGCTTGCTGAATCTAACTTAAAACCCCTTAGACCTGCAAACGGCCCTAAACTGGAGCGTGGGCATCGTATTTCAAGACTAAGATATGCCCAGAGCCACGTAAATTGGAGTATTGAAGATTGGTCAAAAGTTATGTTCTCCGACGAATCAAAATTTATGCTCTACAAGCACGATGGAAGACACAGAGTGTATCGAAGACCAGGGGAAAGATTCAAGCAAGCATGCATCGAAGAAAAAGTAGCCTACGGTGGTGGGTCTGTACTTGTGTGGGCCGGAATTTCTTCTGAAAGTCGCACAGAGCTGGTGATCATAGAAAACGGCTCTTTAACTAGCGTAAGATATGTGGAAGAAATCCTCAATGATCACGTTGGTCCATTTATGGTCAATTTAGGTGAGGATGCTATATTTATGCATGACAATGCCCGACCTCATACAGGTAGGATTGTGAATGACTACCTTCAAGAGATGAACATTACTCGTATGGAGTGGCCAGCGCGCAGCCCGGATATCAACCCGATCGAGCATGCTTGGGACGAGCTAGGCAGATGCGTAAAACAACGAAACCCTCCCCCAATCACGCTTCGTGAGCTCAAAATTGCTCTCACAGAGGAATGGGAGAATATTCCCCAAAATCGTATAAGGAACTTGGTGTACAGCATGCCAAACCGCGTAAACGCAGTAATGGAAGCACGAGGAGGCAATACGAAGTATTAAAATTCAAGAAAATCGTAATAAAGTTCAAAAATTTCATGTTTCCTATTTTTGTTTTAAGGAGAGATCAGCAGTTTTTTTCTTTATGTAATTTTGTGTTAATAAAATGTATGGTGACTCATATTTTTTTTACTTTCATTTAAGGAGTATTACATTGTCTATTAAATACAATTTATTGCATTAACCTATCATTTTTAGTTTCCGAGATTTTTAACATTCTTTAAGTGACCCGGATTCATTGCTCTCGAGTGTATTAAATAACTGATAAGTCTAGTTTAAAAAAAATAGCCTTTTATTTTTTCAAAAAGGAAATATCATGTCAGACATAATCATTTATATAACGTATATTTTCTGAGAGTTCTAAATCTTGTAATGACATCACAGGCAGTAGATGGATGTGAATGTGATGTCACGTTGCTTCAGACCGGATTTTTATCTCAATTTGTTACAAGCTTGTATCGGCGAAGAAATCTGTAATTTATACTGTCGTATACTCGTATCTAATTAGATAGGACGCGCTCCAGAGATTACGTCTAATACATTCAGAGGTATTGATGGTGCATAATAGTCATAAAAATACAATTTGCCATAGAGTGCTTTATAATGTTTCGAGTGTGTCATTTTATGATATTTATAAAACGCGTTAGCAGTATTCGTTTCGACAAATAACGTCTGGTTCTGACCATAAAATTATAAAATACTAGCGACCCGCCCCGGCTTCGCCCGGGTAGCAAAGCATAATATAATATAGCCTATGTCACCCGGAGATAGTGTAGCTTCCCAACAGTGAAAGAATTTTTGAAACCAAAAATTGAAAAAGTAAGAACAATTGAATTTCACTGTATTTCGTTTATTACAAAATAAATTTAGGTTATACCTTAGCCTCAGCAACACGTGGTGGTTATGCTATTAAATTGTAGCGTTTGTATTTTTAACATAGCTCAATTCTATTGAATACTTACTCAATCCAGTCAACAGATATCGCCATCTGTTAGAATCGTTTGGAGCTAACAGATAGTTGTGACTGTCAAATAATAGACAAATAATTTGCAATAAAATAATATTGCGACTATAAATTGAGATGTAAGCTATCCTATCTTTCAAGTTGGATCAAATTGCACTCGGTGTGCAAATGAAATTTAAAATCGGTTCAGTAGTTTAGGAGTCCATCGCGGACAAACAACGTGACACGTAATTTTTATATATATAAAGATGTGAGAGCAAGCATTTTAAACGCAGGACAGAACGCTTCACGTGGGCGGGTCGTGACTCGTGTCCTAGGTCACAAATGCTGCCGCAGTGCTCATAAAACCAGTCTCATGGCGCAGAACGATCGATACCTGGACTTTCAGGGCGTGCGAGGCTAAGACCTAGACTAGCAGGCGACTAATAACATTTATTATTTTATACTAGGAAATTGAGTCAGCGCGTGGGGTGAATTTTTATATGCGCACAAACACGTGCGCAAATTTTTTATTCAGTCTATGTAATATGTTTCGGACTGTCTTTAGCATCAATTACGATAGCAATTCAAAGCAATATGATGTCGATTGCAGCGTCATCTTCGTAATCTGTTATTGCACGTGGAATTGCTCCAAGATCTAATACAAGTAATACAACTTTTATAGCTACTTACAGACCTACATAACTTCCAGCTTTACTTTTTTTATGTAACTGTACATTTTAGATTATACTCGCTTGAAATATTATGTATAATGTATCAATAAAATATGTACATACTTTGTTTTATAACACCGTAAATAAGCTACATTTGGATCAAGTGCACTATGAGTGTATTCGTACTAGTTAGTTGTTTCAGTGTGTCTGTGTGTTAAGAATTTCGCGCGGCCTGTTATCTCATAGTATATTTTTAATCTCGGTAAATATAGGTAACGTCCGCGGACGATCGGTACGCATCATGGTAGGTATCGTAAATTTTATCTTTTCGCCTTTTTCTATGACGTAAAAACCATAATAAAAATTGGCTTTAAAAAGATAATTCAATTGAAAAGTAAAAAACAATAAGTATCGCCTATTCTGTCGGACACATTGCTATATTATTACCACTTGAAAGCTATTTGGCCCATCAATCAGCGGGAGTTACGAAACAGCCGGGAAGGCGAGCGAGCGATGATCCCGAGTTGACCGACTCGCCACGCACTAGGTACTCTATTTTCGTTCGGTCAATCGGTCGAGGCATCGGCCGACAGTATCGATTGACTTCGATTTATCAGACCGTCGAGAGACAAGATAGTGACTGAAATATATAACTTGAGCGTAATTTATTGTAACAAAAATTAAACGATAAAAAATCATATTTAGTAAAGCTAGGTCCGGCCTAGTCCAGATTATTTTTCTCATTAAATGTTATTTTAATTTCATCTGTTATGATTAATGCAAAAGTTCCGTTGGTTGATTTGATAACGGCTAATTGGATTTTTAGAATTTATAAAATCCTGTATATACATACTTAACTTAATCTTCATTTTAAACGAAAAAAGAAAGACAGGCGAATGGTAAGTAAAGCCACACCCAATCACCCATAAGGTTATATAAATACCATACCTTGTCAAGTTCTAAAGAACTTGAAACAATTCGTTATCCACATTAGTTTTATCTTAGAAATTATAAGTCGAATACATAATCAATCTTGTAGGTACTTATTTACCTATAATTTTGTATCATATCGTATTCATGCCGTAGAAATTAGAAATCATGAGAAATCGTCATGAAACAACATGTTATTTATACCTAGTATTTTTATAAAACCAGTATTGTTAGATGCACGTAATCAAGTAATGTCTGGTCACCCGTGTCACTACACTATCACCATGTTCGTCCTATTTGTACTAAGTAACAGGTATTTAGTGACAATGAAAAAATCACAGTTCACGTCACCATTTTAGCTAGAGGTAGAACCAAAAAGCATGGATTTAGTTAATTTTATTAACCATTGAATTTAAATTTGTTTAAATATGAATAATTTTTAAATGTATTTCCACGCTTTCCGATAGACAAGAACCTTGGTGAGTTCTTTCAATGTATTATATGGACTTTTTTTCTATTTTTCACACGTTTACTAAATTGAAAATATGTTATTTTGTATCTATGTACTATGTCCTTGTTTGTAACAAGTTGTTACGTTGTAATCTAAACACGATTTATATGATGACATGTTATTTTTAGTTAAGGTTAATATTTATCATGATGGATTTACCTTCCTATGTTTACAAAAGAAACAAAACATAGGCAGGAAATACATCGATAAGTAGGTACTAAACCCACGTACCCCATGAATATGTCGGGTGCCGTAAGTGTGCTGCAGCTAATTTTGTGACTCTCTACCCACTGTAGAGTTACTCTCAGGCTCACAGGCCTCCTCCGAACTACGAAGTATTCCTGATTAAACTGGTTATGTAACCGCTTTAGTTGATAAAACATGCTTTGCGATATACCTACTCTACGTAGAAGCTGACTCAGCCACCTTGACCGGGCTAGTTCTGCTATGAAAATCAATAAAAAGGCGGCGCTCTGTCGCGCGAGCAATATGGAACAATATCTAATAGTTTTAAAACCAAATCGATAAGTGAGCTTTCATTTGTGTGACACGTGAAGTTTAGCAGACATAATAATTATGTATTTATATATTTTAGAATAGCCTCAAGAAATAAGGCGCAGAATAATCTTTGATTGTATCTAACAATACCTAAGTGGCAGTTCTTCCCTCTGAACTAAAATAACAGTTTCTTTAATAAAATACCTGTTATTTTTAGACCATTACTCGGTATTAACATTATTATTATTCTTTATAACAACAATATTATTCCTATTTTGTAGGACCTATGGTAACCCCCATTTTGTAAAGTGTCTCCATTTGACAGACATAATCAATTTAATCTGAAACACTTTATAAATATTATTCACTCAATGTTATTCTAAGAACAGCGTTTGTTTACGAGTAAGGTCCCTTTCTATCGTTAAAGTTTATGGCCCATCCGATTCCCATTAGAATATATTATCACAAAACGTTACTGGAAGTTGATAAACAAATAGGTATTTTACGACGAAGCAGTTACTCTAGTTTCTCAAAACCACCGTGAACTTAAACTCGGAAGGATTGAAGTCTTTGACAATGAGTGAGTGATAAACGAATGAAAAACTGTAGGTTATAGACTTAGATTAGGAAATGACGTAAGAAATCGTAATTGGTAGAATTAGAGACCAATCCAGATGAGCCATTTAGTAGTAAAATGATAAGTTTATGTTTATGGAAATATGGACACGTTAACATAGAAAATGAAATCGATGTTAATTTATTTTTATTAGTAATATCGAAGCTAACACCAGTGCTGTGCCCTTACTAATCGACTAAAATTCCAGGAGCGTTCCGAAGCATCGGCGAGAAGACTGCTTCCCTCTTCGACCGCAAGAAGAAGGATGCCGAGCAAGTCGCCTCAGAGAAGGTGCAAGAAGCGGCCCATGTGGTTGAAGACCAGGTCAAGAAAGCTGGTGAAATCATCGGCGGGGCTCAGAAGACCGCCACTGATGCTGCTGGCACAGGTTTTTAATGTTCCTAATTTTCTTTACCTTTGATAAAATTTAGGTTTTTCAGTTCTGCTACTTACGTAGGTAATGTAAAAATTATAATCGCATTGGCTTTCAGAAATAAGTGAATTTGAATACCTTTTCTTTTACTTTATGATACGATGTGGTGTAGGTTAGGCTTAAAATTATAGTTTCTATAAATAAATACAGGCTAGCCTACTTGCATTATAACATTTCCGTCCGTCGACCCTTATAGGTATCTTGTTCATACTTAATGGCTCCGTACTCTATCTTGGTATAGGTTCTTTCCGTACTTAATGTTGCTGTAGGTACCTTCTAGATATCTAGCAATCAGTCCTACTAGACGCACATTACAGTTTTTTTTTTTCAATTGTGTGGTTACAACATTGTTCCATGCTACTTATAATATAAAAGAAAACAATAGTACGAGTCACAGTTTATCGTATTTACGAGTAACTACGCCGTTGTTACGATGATTGAAGACAAATGTGTCATAAATCATACATAATACAACTTCATTTCATAGGATACATACTCGTATACGTACACAACGTGCATTCAAGAGTTCTATAAATATGTTATAACTTAACGGATAAACGGGTTAATTAAAACTATATTTGATTAGTTAAGTACGTACCTACCTGTGGTTAAAAATATGAAGCGCAGTAAAAAAGTGGAAAATTAGAACGACTGATGAAATAAAACAAATGGTTTCATAATGCGTTAGATATAATTAAC
This sequence comes from Dryobotodes eremita, assembly GCA_917490735.1. Classification (NCBI taxonomy): domain Eukaryota; kingdom Metazoa; phylum Arthropoda; class Insecta; order Lepidoptera; family Noctuidae; genus Dryobotodes; species Dryobotodes eremita. The sequence goes on along the minus strand of OU823254.1, from coordinate 17,724,117 downwards.
CTCTTTTGAGTAATGCCACTGTTGCATCAGTCGTTCTAATCAAGCACATACAAACAAAGTCATAATTACTATTTGAATAAATAAGAACGCACTTTAATTAGTTAAATTGGACACAACAAAGGGCATCGCTATCTGTCTATTATCTGGTCGCAAGTTTTCTCCAACATGAGCTACAAATCTGAGGCCATTAAATCTATTTTTAGTTCTGTTATTTATTTACGGAATTATTTATGATAAGAGGAAAGAGGAAATCCATAATAATATTATATATACCTACATACTTATTATTCGAAAGAAACTGCCCGTATGTTACCTTTTCACGCTTAAACCACGAAACGGATTTTGATAAAAGTTGGCAAGGAGGTAGATGGCATCCTGGGAAAGGACACAGGCTTTTTTTCTTAAAAACGTCCCTAAGGGGGGGGGATATTGGGGATGAAGGTAGCACGTTTCCGTGGGATAATCACCGGTATACACGCGGGCGAAGCCGTGGCAAAATACTAGTATTAGATGAAGCGTTCCAAACAACATAGTGGCAAAGCTTCGACGACGTTTCGCTGTGACTGCAATCACGTATAGAAAATGATTAATGTACTGAAAATAAGAACGGTGCCACTTTTTTAAGCGCGGGACTGGTTGTTGTGGCGACTTACTACTTTACAATCTGATTTCCTACCTTAGTTTCCATGTGGCGTTTTTTATCACCACTAATCAAGCCTGACCCTGACCAAGACCCTGAACCGCTAATCAAGCCTGTTATATCTTTACTAGCCAATGACGCGAGGCACTCAGCCATCGACTCTCTGGACAAGGAGCTGTCGAAGGTGTCCCTGGCTGCCGGAGAGGCGCAAGACGCCGCCAGCAAGGCTCTCGCCGATGGCAAGAAAGTAGTTGACGTCACTAAAGGTAGGGGTGTTAATTTAGTGGATTTATTTTGTAGTAATTGTGGTTAGTTAATTTATTAAATAATATTTTTTGAGCTACTTATTTTTAAAAGTTTGGTTTAGGGATATTGATTTTTGTAGACTGCCGTTAATATTATAGAGTAGTTTTAGTTGCCTGTATTGTTTTATTTTGTGATTAGAAAGAAAAGTATTTTTATATTTGTTAGTAAACTCAGTAAGTAGTACCGTTGTTGTATTTATACCATTTTAGTAGTTTGCTAACCCCCATTTTTTTGCAACCCTCTACCCATAGACACATTGGCAACCACAGCTGACAACACGAAAAAGGCGGCAGAATCTGCATACAACACAACAAAAGGTAAGTTCTTCTCTTATATTAGTTTTCAACCCTTCTTCTTCTCTTCTCTTTCTTTGCATGAACTAACTTTGCACTATTATAGATACTGTGAACAGTACTTATGAGAGTACAAAAAACGCGGCTAGTTCAGTCGTTGACACCGGCAAAGCGTACGCGGACTCAGCGAAAGGTAAACAAACCTTCTTGTCATCATGCCTTTCTTGAAAATGGTGGGCGGAACGGTATTATCTTTTGGCAACTGTTGCCAAAATCTGTAACAGTTATTTTAAGGACTTTGTTCTTTGCTTTGTTTTACTATAAATATTTATGGGTTAAAGAAAAACAAATGAATTTAAGAAACAAAAGAAATAGGTAACGTTTGGTTAAGTTTAAAAAAAAAATGCGAATTTACTATTATTTTATACGTTTTTTGGCTTCTTATTTGGTAGTTTTTTTGCTGCTATTTTAATTATTTTTATCATTTTACAATTATTGTTTTGTAGATACAGTATCAAGCACTGTTCAAAGTACTGTAGATATGTCACAGAGAGTTGCCCAATCGGCTATTGATACCGGCATAACGTATGCCACAACCGCTAGAGGTAGGTTTATATATTTCTTTTTCATAGTATTTTTATCTTTCTTTTTCGACTTTGTTTTATTTTTTTTGTGTATTTTTAGATTCAGTTACTAATACATTGAACAGTACCGTAGAAAATACAAAACATGCCGCTCAATCTGCTGTAGACACGACAAAAACTTATGTAGATAGTGCTAAAGGTATTATATTTTTGTGTTTTTTTTTTTTGTGATTGTCGTTTTGTTGTACCCTGTGACTAAAAACCGTGTGTTTTTGCAAATAATGCTTTAGATACAGCTCAAAGTTCGTTCCAAATGGCCTATGATGCATCTATGGGTGCCGCAAGCTCGGCTTATGGCATGGGCTTGTCATATTTTGAGAGCGCAAAAGGTATTTATTTGCAAGCAGTTGTTTTTTATTTCTGATTTTTCGTAACATACGTTTTTATTTTTGTTTGTTTTTTAACTTTTATGTTATTTTAATTTTATTTTTGTTTGTTTTTTAACTTTGATGTTATTTAATTTTATCGACATTTAGAAGACTTATTTTACGTTATTTTTACGCCGTAGATACAGTAGCAAGTACTGTAGATAGCACAAAGAAAACTGCACAGAGTACATTAGAGACTGGGAAAACCTACGTCGATTCAGCCAAAGGTAAATACAACATTATGCTCAAAGTAAAATAATAATGTTTGGGTTTAAATGCTTCATCATAAACTATTGTAATTTTAGATACGGTTCAGTGCATAATTCGCACAGCTAGATGCAGGGTGGCACAACTCACAATAATCCAAAATCGAGTTATTGCGATTATCGGAATCTGTATGATGCGGTATATTATTTTACTAAGTTATTAATTGAGCAAATTAATATCTTAGTAAAATAATATACAACATCATACAACAATAATTTTAAATCAGTCAAATAGACAACGGGTCAAACGTTTTTTGCTGTTCCTGACAAAAGAGGTATTTTGAGTTCTGCTACTCTTTATCTAGGTGTGCGAATGTTAACAGTGCCAAAAGTAAATCAAAACTGAATCATGGATATTACTTAATATAGTTAATATTTCGCTATAGGAAATAAAATAGAGATAACATTTTTGAAAAGTCTTTAAGTAGGTATACTGCCTATATGCCTGAGCTATAATGGCTAAATGACAATATGTATGTATTATTTTATTAACTCAAGAGCTATCGTAAAAGGTGATGAAAGTCAAAATAATAATAACATTGTGTTAACAAGTTTAGAAAATACCGCAAGTATAAACCAGGACAGAGAAAACTCGATGATATTGCGGTTGATACAAGCGTACGTAACATTTACGAGAGTATCCATTACTAGAGAAATTTTAGCAGCACAAAATATTTTTTTTTTCATCTATTATATTTTTTAATAATTCATTTAGTACCCACATAGCAGTAATTCAATATTTTAATACCAGCATTTTTTTATTTTTCCTTGCGATACGCTAAAAAGCACCGTAGGTAGAATTGTAGATACGACATGAAGGTACTACTTAGAGCGTATTTTATTTTTATTTCTCAGTTTTATTGTTTCATAAAAGCTTAGCTAATAGCGCGATATTTATTCCACGCTACATGGACACTGGCCACGTGTACATTTTGCTTTTAGTATTACATTAAACGTTATCGTAAATGCATTTTTTATAGATTCAGTAGCGAACACAGTTCATACCACTGTAGATACGACGAAAAATGTAGCTGCAGCTGCTGTGGAAAAAGGTACAACAATGATTGGCACTGCAAAAGGTATATAGCACATATTTAGAAATCACAATTATATCGTACTTACATTTATTTTTGAATGCTTGGTGGTCATATTTTTCTTTTGATTATTTTAGAAACCGTAGCAAACACTATCAATACCACGGTAGATACAACTAAAAATGTAGCCGCCGCTGCAGTTGATAAAGGCACTTCACTTATCGGCACAGCTAAAGGTAGTTTTGCTTTAATTATTGTACACATAACAGATTCTCTTATTACATTACATAATCCCTCACCGAACCGAATTCAAATAGTTTCATTTGAATACATGATTCGATGAACTTAAATCTTCAATATTATTTTGAAAAAACGACAAATCACCGATCCGGAAAAATATATCCCAATAAATTGACAATTTACTATCGCCATATTTGGTCAATATTTTCCTTAATCCTCATATTGTCAAATTCAGCTATTTGGTATTCATGTTTTGGTTAATTATCCTTGTTTTCATTAGATACGGTAGCAAGCACAGTAGACACTACTAAAAGTGTTGCGGCCGCCGCAGTCGATAAGGGTACTACATTCATTGGCACAGCTAAAGGTAGTTCACACAACGTATTTATACAACAGCTTCATGTTTATCTTTATTAGCCCAATTTGATTTTTGTTATTTTTCATGATTAGATACAGTAGCAAGCACTGCGCAAACTACAGTAGACTCGACTAAGAACGCTGCAGCATCCGCTGTAGATCAGGGAACCACATTCGTTGGCACAGCCAAAGGTAGTTGACACAAATATTATGTATATACTTTTGTAAATAACTCACTCGTCCATATACTGTTATTATTTTTAATAGATAATGTATCGAGCACAGTGCAATCAACAGTAGACTCTACTAAAAATGCAGCGTCTGCTGTAGTTGACAAAGGCACATCTCTGATTGGTTCAGCCAAAGGTAGTACACTCCTTTGACATTACTTATTACATGTACAAATGTTGTAACTTTATTGCTCATGTTGTGGCTAATTTTATTTATTCTTACGTAGATACGGTAGCAAGCACAATTCATACCACTGTAGATACATCTAAAAACGTAGCGGCCGCTGCTTTTGAGAAAGGCTCTACCGCATTTGGCACAGCTAAAGGTAGTTTAAGCACATTTTCTTGTAAAAACATATTTGTTGCTGCTTTGTCTTGTGACTAATGTTCATTGTTCGTCCTCCATGTAGATACTGTAGCAAGCACAATTCACACCACAATAGATACAACAAAAAATATCGCTGGCGCCGCAGTAGAGAAGGGCACTACATTAGTTGGCTCAGCTAAAGGTAGTTCACATTCTTTTGCGTAAATCATTACTTTGTTCGCTTTGTGTTGTTGCAAATTTTCATTGTTCGTCCTCCATGTAGATACGGTATCAAGCACAGTTCATACTGCAGTCGATACAACCAAAAATGTAGCTGCCGCCGCTGTTGAGAGAGGCACTACCGCGATTGGCACAGCTAAAGGTAGTCTTGCATTAGTTTGTATTAAGTTCTTTCTTCATAAATATAGCTTATCTGACTTTCCACTTGTGCTAATCCTTGCTATTCATACATAGATACCGTAGCAAACACTGTCAATACAACAGTCCAGACTACGAAGCATGTTGCCTTTGCTGCCGTTGAGAGGAGCTCCGCATTGATCGGCACTGCTACAGGTAGCTGACATTTCTGTTGCTTGCTTTAATTATAATTTTCGTTGCCATCGTTGTGCTAATTTTTAATGTTTTTTTTTAAATTATTTGTTTAGAAACTGTAGCAAATACTGTACACTCAACTGTAGATACAACAAAAAATGTAGCCGCTGCTGCTCTTGAAAAGGGCACTTCAATAATTGGCAGTGCGAAAGGTAGTTAATTAGTTTTCTCCTTTTTTACGTTCATCTTTTTTCGTATTTTGTTTTTGTTTTTTTTTTTTCATTTTATATTTTGTTTTTTTTTTATTTATTTGTAGATACAGTAGCAAACACAGTTCACAGCACAGTAGATACGACAAAAAGTGCAGCTGCTTCGGCTGTTGACAAGGGCTCGTCATTAATAGGAAGTGCCAAAGGTATCTTATGAAAAATATCGCATCATTGCAGTACCTATTTAAATATTTGCACCAAAACTATAAATGAAAATATATATTTTGTAGATACCGTAGCCAATACTTTTGATACAACGAAAAACGCAGCGGCATCAGCTGTAGGTACTGGTGTATCTTATGCTACGAGTGCCAAAGGTAGTTAGCTATAATCGTTTGCATTTTTTTGTTATATTTTTACATTTATTTAAGTAGTTGTTTTATGTCTTTATTTTCTTTTGTAGACACGCTTGCGAATACTGTTCATAGCACTGTAGACGCAACAAAGAATGTAGCATCATCAGCTGTAGACAAAGGCGTATCTTTCGTAGGAAGCGCTAAAGGTAGATTTTTTGGGTACTTTCTGTCTCATTCACACATTTAGATTATTATTTTGGCTTATTATTTATTTGTTAAAATTTTTGTAGATACCGTAGCCAATACTTTTGATACAACGAAAAACGCAGCAGCTTCAGCTGTAGGTACTGGTGTATCTTATGCTACGAGTGCCAAAGGTAGTCTGCCACAATTTTATTCTTCATATTTGCACTTCTTATTTTGTTGTTACACCTATTTCTTTTCTCTTTTCTTTCGTAGACACGCTTGCGAACACTGTTCATAGCACTGTAGACGCAACAAAGAATGTAGCATCGTCAGCTGTAGACAAAGGAGTATCTTTTGTAGGAAGCGCTAAAGGTAGATTTTTTGGTTATTTTCTGTCTCATACGTCATTTTATTTTACTTATGTTCATATACGCTATATTATTTCACTTCCGTTTTGTAGATACCGTAGCCCACACTTATGATTCAACGAAAAACGCGGCAGCTTCTGCTGTAGATACAGGTGTATCTTACGCTACTAGCGCCAAAGGTAGTTTCTCACGCTATTTGATTTTTTAATTTATTTATCTCTTTTTGTTATTAAATTATATTTTTTATTTTCCTTCGTAGACACCCTATCAAATACTGTTCATAGCACTGTAGACGCAACAAAGAATGTAGCATCATCAGCTGTAGACAAAGGCGTATCTTTCGTAGGAAGCGCTAAAGGTAGACATTTTTCTGTATTTTCTGTCACGTACTTCCTACCTTGTAGATTTTTATTTATTCTGTATTGTTTCACATCGTAGATACATTGGCAAGCACAGTAGATACAGCAAAGAATGTAGCAGCCGGAGCCGTAGACACAAGCGTATCATTTTTAGGAACTGCCAAAGGTATTATTTTGAGATTGTGAGTGCGTTTTATTTTTACTCATGATTCATCATTTTACATTGCATATTTTGCCTGTATTGTAGATACGGTAGCAAGCACTGTTCACAGCACTGTAGATACTACAAAGAGTGCCGCAGCCTCAGTTGTTGACAAAGGAGTATCTATTGTTGGAGGTGCTAAAGGTATAAACGATGTTATAATTATAAATAAAGATGATTTTCTTGCCTCATTGTGTTAAAACTCATTTCAGTGTCCTATAATTACTCCATACATTTGTTTTTACAGTTTTCTTAATTGCATGGTTTGGGCTGCATGTTGTATTGCGCTTTTAGTCTTTATTTAATTTGTTTATATCTTTTTCTGTTTTAACCTTCTGTTGCTAACTTTCTGTAGATACAGTATCACAAACACTGTTTAACGTAGTGGATGCTGAAGTGGAAGAGACAGACGATGCCGTAGAATCTGCTGAAGGTAACAAAATATGATTAACTTTCCTCTATCTTTTGCCTTTACTACACACTTATATTTTACTAATGGTGATTTGGTAAGAACTGAAATTTGTGTAAGCTAGTGAAAACTAATTCAACTATTTTCAGGGCTTTTTTATTTCAGATTATCTCAAACATACCTAATAGTTATTAATACTGTTATCGTGTATACAACTTACAACTTTTACTATGGTTCCAAACGAGAAATCGCGAAAAAAAATCAGCTGTTCATTTTATTTTTTTCATTTCGTTTGTTCATTTTGACAAGTTATGCGAACATAAAATGTACGGTTTTTTTTTGCGATTTCAGGTTTGGTACCATAGTAAAAGTTGTTTATAATTATGTGTGCAATGACCCCTTAAGAGGTTAGGGTATAGGTAGAATTAAACCTTTTATTACGCATTTAAAAATACTGTGTGAAGTTTAGTTTGTGCATAATTTTGTCTGTACTTAGGTACAGACAAAATAAGTCAAGTTCTAAGTATATTACTTAGAACTAGAGAAATAACTTCACCTAAATAAAATGAATTCTTATAGGTTTAATTCAAACCAACTTGCAAGGGCCCAAAGATATCTCAGAAAAAGCATTCGGCGTGTATGGAAAGACAGTTGAAGATACGACCGGTACTTAGTGTGTTGCTTACATACAGTTGTGGACATATAATTAGAAACGACTGATACCGAAGTAATTTTTAGATAAACAAGTTGCTGTTATTTTTGTATCAATTTACTGATAATAACTTAACAACATGGTTAATCACCAATTTTAATAGGCTTTGACTACATAGAAGATACGCAAAGTAGTTGGACTTCTATTAATAAATTTAACTATGGTCCATTTGAACTAGTTATTCGAAACTTCCTTGCTGTGGACAAATAATTAGGAACGGGTAAAATGGCTTCATTTATATTTATGATAACTGCTCAGCAGCGACGGGCCAAGGAATTTATTACCTATATTTTTACAGGTTTCAACAGAAATACTGCTCCAAGATTAGACAAAGGCATCATACACAGTTCATTTAAATTATATACTCGCTCTTTTAGCAGCCACACTCTTCTTTACTTCTCCCCATACATTTTTGATCGGATTAAGATCTGGGCTGTTTGCAGGCCTATCTAACACAAGGACTTGTTGATCACTAAGAAACTTTTTTACTGAATGAGCAGTGTGTGGGGTCGTCATCATGTTGAAATTTCTAAACTACAAGCAACGTCTCCTCAGCATAAGGAAGCATAGTCTCCTCCAATATTTACCAGAATTGAAATTGGTCTAAATTGCCTTCAGTCTTTTTAACTGGCCCAACACCATGCTCTGAGAAACATCCCCAAACTTTTATGTTTCCACCCTCACATGCTTTTTTCGTGAACTTAGGATTCAATGCCTGCTTAGTCGGTCGTCGCACATACTGTTTACCGTCAGAATCTAATCTACTTATCTTCGTTTCGTCAGAAAATAATATGTTTTTCCATCGACTTGCTCTCCAGTCCCCATACTTTCTAGCGAAATCTAATCTTGTTTTTCGGTGCACTTTCTTGAGAACTGGTACTCTCCGTACTTCCAATTAACTTTGCATCTGTTAAGAGTCTTCGTACTGTACGCGCTGATACTCTTCCATTGCCAAAAACTTCCCTTCTTATAATATCAGTAGAACCCTTAAATGGATCAGGCTTCACTGAACGAATAATCAAAGCATCTTCACGCGGTGTCGTTTTTCTAGATTTAGTTTTTCGAAGACCATTATTGGTAGTGTTGAATTTCTTGACGTGTTTACAGCGTTATAAACCTTAATTTTGGAACACTTCGTATGATCAGCAATCTTTTTATACGATCAATCACGTTCATACGGTGCCATAATCCTTTTCCGGGTTGATGGATCACAACTTTTCTAATCCATGATTTTGAAATAATTATGAACTTTTGAATGAAAAAACGTAGCAGAAAGTAACAATAGGATACGCGGGAAATCAAAAAATGTGCTTCTGTTTGCTAAATTCAAAATTGAGAACATATTTTTTGTGTTTTTAATTATTTGTCCAGTAGCCAGTACGTGCTTTTGAAATACAGTCAATTTACGATAAATTGATTTTTATTGGGAAGTACAATTATTTTGATTATTGAGTATGAATAATTAAAACCTACTAATAAAGCTATCATTTTGTGTGGTTCAAAGTGGTTATCTGTAAGTTGATACAAAAATAAAAGCAGCTTGTTTATCCAAAAGTGACTTCGTTATCAGTCGTTCCTAACGATTATAGTAATTATCCCCTATATTTATAAATGTTGCTTAAAGTTAAGTATTGATTAGCGACTGTTTAACCATACATTTGATGTTTAAACGCCTGTTAACTTTAAGCAACGTTTATGTCCACAACTTTAAGTTACGGCTTTTGACACTTAATCAAAGCTATTTTGACCGATTTTTTAGAGTGAATATTAACGTTTATTAATCAAAAAGCAGTCCACATCGATAGAAATCTTAGGCTGGCTATCCGCTAGGGCCTCCAAATACGACCTGAGGCTGCTCAAGTAGATACCTTACTAATTACTTCAAACTGAGGCTTCTCCTAAAGAGTCTAGTTAACGATCTTAATTTTTTTTTTAACTGCTCTTAATCTGGTAGGTCTATTCCTTCTTAATTGGATTTATACATCTATGACTGGGTGTAGTGGCAACTATCAAACGTCTCCTAGCTTCAGTTAATGCTGAGGTAGGAACCTACGTGGCCGTAAAATGTTATGGCCACTTTTTCTTCGTCTTATTATGATTAATCAATAAAATACCACTTCTCTTTATGTAACTTGCGCTACATAAAAGGCAATAGCTCACTTTTCCCTTCTATTTATGGAATACCTACACCACTTACTAATACAACACTCGAGATCTATTAATAAAAATGTGTAAGCATTTTTATCGATGTGAACTAAGACTAAGGACGTGTTTCTCGCTTTATTACCTACAAAAACCTTTTGATTGAGGAAAAGTTATTTAGAATCTAATTAAACAGTACAGTGACGACAGTTAATGGAAGTCATCATTGGGTACTTACCTAATTTATTTATAGAATGATATCATATTCTTCTTGGAAGGCCAGTTCTATGAACATGATCAATGTTTAGAGTTCAAATCATTCTTCTGATTCAGGAGGTATTTATTATAGGAAGCTGAAATATATAAAGACATTATTTAAAATAGGTTTCCCAACCTACATTTCTAAACTACCGATGTTATATTCCTCAACAAAAGGTTGTTTCAAAGCTTAGGTGTGAAAAATCACGCGAGATTGTATCCTTCACTGAATAAGGCTCTTTGTTCGACAGATACTGTCAACGCAACGGTGGACGCAACCAAGAAGGCCGCGGAGGATGCCAAGGCACAGGCCGCTAAGGCTGCTGAGGATGCGAAGGAAAAGGCCAGGCTTGCTGCCAAGGCTGCTGAAGACGAGGCCAAGAGAGTTGCTAGTAAGTGAAATATACAGGCGGAATATTTTTATAATTCCCTTTCAAAAGTGTTATTTTTCGGTCCGTCTATCTACGACACTGCCTAAATAGGTTATAAAGAAAATAAGTTGATTTCTTGCCAGTCTGAGGTTATTATAAAATGTTCAAAGTTCCAATTATACAGGGTTATTGGTAAAACACCAGCAACCTCTTAAGGGGTTATTCTACTCATCATTATAAACAACTTTTACTATGGACCAAACCAGAAATCACGAAAAAAAAAAACAGATTTTCCCTATATTTATATTCGCATAACACGTCAAAACGTAGGGAACAGCTGATATTTTTTTCGCGATTTCAGGTTTGGTCCATAGTAAAAGTTGTTTATAATGATGAGCACAATGACCCCTTAAGAGGTTGCTGGTGTTTTACCAATAACCCTGTATATTTTTTTATCCGACTGTGCTCACGGCAGTGTATTAGCCAAGTCTGTATTCAAAACCCAATTTTTGCAGACGCAGCCGTAGAAGAGTCAAAGAAGGCTGCGGAGAAAGCGGCGTCAGACGCAAGCAACGCCATCAACAGCACTGTGGACAACACGCTGAAGAGGGTAGAGACCGCCGCTGATGAGGGCATCAAGAACGCCAGCACCGTTGTCGACTCCAAGATCAAGGATGCAGACAAGTACCTCAATGAGAAGAGGGATCATGTAAGAAACCTTTAACGTTTTTTTTAAACTTAAACCCATGGTTATGCTTCGCACGACATTTCTTTACCTACTATATCTATGTCAAATATTAATGTATTGTCTCATAAAGGCTCGTACACAATGGCGCGGCGCGACGCCCGACACAAAGGCACAGCATGTCGCGCGACGAGCGGCCCCTTTGTGTAGCGCTGTCGCGTCGCGCCTGTCTGTGGGAGCCTTAAACCTTCCGGAATCAATTCGGAAAACCGTATCAATATCCATTGTATAATTTACATTGGAAGAACAAAGCGGTCAAACCGACAAAAAAGCGACTTTGTTTTACGCTATTTTTAGAATACATGACTCGTGATTGGAAGTTTTTGTGTCCTCAAGGTATTGCTAATGACGTAAATGGATAAAATAAATATGACAATAACATTGATTTTTCTCTAAATAAGAAACAATATACCGTCATTGTTATGTAAAATACAACTTCAGTTACCTACGGTTAAAGCCGACCTACTTAATCATTTTCGAACTTGCCATATGTGTGAAATACCTACTAAAATATGTTTTCAACGTTTCAGCTTCTGACAGGCCTGTCCTCAGCCGTGAATGACGCTTCAACAGGCGCCACCGGTCTGCTCAGCAAGGGTTTGAGCGCCTTCCCCAAGTAAACGTCCAGCACAAGCCTCTCATCATCGCTACCTTCACGTGTTGAGCGGAAATATAACAGGCTTCAACAGAGGGTTTATTAGTAAAATGTTGAGTGTTAGGCCTAAATGTTGAGCTTTCTGTGTAGTTACAAGTTCTGATTTACTTCAAAATATAATGTATCAGTATCGTTTTGTATCGACAATGCTATAGAAGACGGATAGAAATAATAAAACGGTACAGTTTTCTAAACCTAAGCTGAGAACTTGGCTAAGTTTTTAATTACCTATAGGTACGTTATTATGATATTCCATGTCTATGAAACCTGTTATTTTTCCTTGCCACATATTTTGAATAGTCCATCACATTTTGTTTATAAACATGCACATTGTTCGTAAGTTTTGTTTTAATTAATAGTACAATATTGTATAGTTTCTAGTTAGTAAGTTTTACTAACATAAATGATATACTTATAAATTGACATTGTGAAGAACAAAATCGAATATTGTATTACGTAACGATACCACTATTCTATTGCCGATTATGCATTTTATGCTTTGCAAATTTTATTATTATATTTATAAAAACATATTAATTCTATGTTTATAAATGAATTTGCATTAAATATCTTATATTTAAGTCACAAAATTGCAATCTCATGTGTAGGCGTCTATATTATTTCTTAAGATAAGTTTAAGTTATTTTAAGCTCATTTTATATTTTGCTTTTGAAATGCATTTCGCAAACACGTCTCGAATTTCTATGCTTGGCATATACCGTCCATGAAGAGCCTTTTACAAATAAAAAAAATCACCTTGTTCCTACAATAGTACCTCACACAGCATTACAGGATTTAAAGTCTCGCAGATTATGTAATAATGTGATGCTTAGGAAGTCTAAAATATGATATAATATTTGTTACATTACTGCTTAGCAGTCTATTTTATGATACAAATATACGGAAGTTAAAATATATCATAGGTATATATTATAGAATCAGTCATATTTTTGAAACGGCGCTTGATAATTGTTGCTAGTGAAAATGTGTTTTATCCATTATAATTACATGTTTTAATCAAATTATTATTCAAAAATAATCTTGTTTACTTTCTATACCTGTTAAATTGATCATATTTCTTATGTACTGTGTTGTTCAATAAATACATGCGACCCATACATTCGCGTTTATCATTTTGGTACCCAAATCGCCATAATTTATTTTGTAGTTGTTAACTACTTAAAATAAAGGTCTCACAGCTGGAATGTTGAAATTGTTATTAATTAGGAGCTCCGCCCCGTGGTTTCACCCGCAGCGGTATGAAATATACTTTACGACCTATTCTCAGAACTACCAAATATACACAAAAAAAAAAACATAAGAATCGGTTAAGCCGTTTCGGAGGAGTTTGATAACAAACACTGTGACACGAGATTTTTATTTATTAGATTTTAATTATGTATGTTTAAAATAAGTAATGTATGTGTTTTCTTTGACCGAACTGAATCACAAGTTTGAGATTTTTCATTGTATAATAGTTTTTTTAGACCATGAGATTTTTCAAATTACGCGCTCATTTAACCGGAAGTTAATTTGTGGTGTGACCACTTCCCATATTAAAAGTATTATTTCTACCATCCATCCAGCAGAAACAAAACGTTTTTTGACATTTGATCGCACACATCTATTGATTCATTGTCAAAGGTGCTGAGTGAGTGACAGTGACAGACGAGTCTGACATAATATACAATAAATAAACATGGCGGGGCTAGTTCGAGCTGGGTTTTCTTTTACAAAAAGTGCGATTTTGTCTACATCCGTACGCTCAATAGTGACAACAAAACCATTGCATTTAAAAGAGAGTAAGTACTTAAAAATTTCTGCTCATCATTATAGATTTTCATAACATAACCTCAAAACACTTTGCTCTTGTCTTTTCTCCACAATTTTAATTAAAACTATTAGTCTAAATTAATAATTCCTACTATTTTCAGTACGCGAATGCACTGAGGGCTCAACAGTGGTCATAGAAGCGGTTACTGTGCCCTCGCCCCGCACCGAACTCTTGGTTAGGCCGGAGAACCTTCCGTGCCAAGACCCTGCTATCAGCACATCAGAAAAACCTTGCTACATGTGTGCTATTGGGCTCGACGTCAAACATACTGATGTACTGATCCTGAGCCAGTTTGTGAGGACAGATGGCTGTATGTTACCTCGAAGAATAACTGGGTTATGCCGACGACAGCAAAAGAAAATGGGCAAGTTGGTGACTATGGCGCAGAAAGCGGGTTTGTATAGAATTAGTACAATTAGCTCATACTGTGAGATAAAACACACACAATCTGTTGCAATCCCAAGGGTATAACAATCTCCATTCAACCCATCAAGATTTTCTAGGACTCAGCAGAACATACAGGTCAATATTCAAATAGGTATCAAATTTTATAAATGTTGCTAAGTGCCAGGTGCCAAAGCACGTGTTGATGGTGTAAAAATATTGTAGGTGTACAGTTCTTGATTCTGATTACTATTTTCCATACTACACAATCAGATTTCAAAGTTTGTATGAACTGTGCATTACCTTTATTAACTTAAAATGACTGTTCTCTAATTTATTTTGGTCTTCATCTTCCAGGTCTTATGATCAACTTGACTCCAGAAAATTGCAAAAAGGATCCCAAGAAAAGGAGAGATTATAAAAAGTTCAACACATATTATGATGAGCGCACTATATTCATGAAGAAGATACCCAAGCCAGTAGATAGGTTCAAGCGATAATTATTTATATGATGTTCATTTAAAGTTATTTAAAAGATATAAAAGATGTAATTAGTTGTATGGAGAATTGTTTTTTTTTCACTTGCTGTATCCAGTCTAGTACATTATAGTGTAATTTCATGGTTCAGTCCCTGGCTCCACTCATGTGGACTTATAATGGGTGTAAATAGACCATTATATAAGTAATCACAGTCAAAATCTGCCCATTACAACAATGGTTTTTGCTATTCCTGAGATTTGCACAGTTCATTTCAAATACTTGAGAATGACTACGGTTTCCTTCAAAGTTTGGGTCCTTGTTAACCTTTTCACCGCCACGGACTTCAATAGAAGTTCAGCTGCCTTGAAATTTTAGTTAGATTTACATGTTTTAATGACACGTACGCCTTTAAAACAAAATAAGAGTGTGTCCTTTAGAAATTGATTTTGTTTTAAAGGCATACGTGCCATTAAAACATGTAAATCTAACTAAAATTTCAAGGCAGCTGACTTTATATTGAACTCCGTGGACGTGAAAAGGTTAAACAATGCACGAAAGTCCTATCCTGATGGATATTTTATCCATGGGTACATATCAGCAGAATATTTTATTAAGGAGCTTATTTCTTCGTAGAAGGCTAGAATCACCCACTGCTACTCACTCAGCAGTGAGTAATTCCTACTTTCCTGTTCTGCGTGAGTAGCTTATTTACAGGGACCCTTTCGAAATAATGTTATGTTCAATCGTAGTCATTGTAGACTATCTTTGCTCATGCAGAAATCACAGAATGTACTTACTACTCGCTATATTTCCGTTTCATTGTATTGGTCTTTGCCTGAAGATATTAGGCGCTCAGAAAACAAGCGGTTAGATTCCGCCCTTGTTCTGTGCATTCAAACTCACTTTATTCCCATTCATTATGTCATTGCCCGAGGATACTAGGCGAGCAGAAATCAAAGACGGTTTAGAATAGATATACTGCGCACACACACACAAGCCTTGCTTGCGTACACGCATACATTTACAATGCAGACCGCCTACTGCCTAGCGCTAGCCTAAGGCCCACGTTCGCACGGACGTACAAATATCGCGGCGGGATTTTATCGATTTCAACTGGATCTCATCTGGATTTTCAACTCTTGTGTTGAACCGAGCATTGAGAATTAAATAGAGTGCATCCCAGCGCGTCGAAAAACACACTTGGATTTTCAACTCTTCGCACTAAGCGGTGCGTTGAAGATCCAGTGTCCGAAATTTTTCGCTCAGGGCGCCTGGCCGCCTGTAATGTTAAAACCGGCACTGGCGTGCAAATTAAGACCCACCGTATTAAAAAAAATCGTAGTTGTATGTGATGCCGTTTGAGAGGCACAGCAATTTGCTAAACGTTACCCCAGCGGAGCATCTTGAATAACTCTGAAACCTCTAGACGCACAAATTCCATTTTTGGGGCACAATTAGGCACAAATGTGATCTATCTAAGTAGCTAGTTTGTTCTCGGCTACGACCACCGGTTAAAAAACATGCCGCTGGGGTAACGTTACTCCAGCGGAATCTGTTTTTCGTGAATATCTTTGGATCGGCTGGACGCACAAATTCAAAATTTCGGGCACATTTACACGAGATGGGTACTAATTATCTGTCAAGCCGAAATCCTGAAAAGCGACAACATTCCGCTGGCGTAACGCACACCAACAGACACCGTGAGCCGTGTTTTCGCATGTACTCTTTGCAGTTGTGCGATACGAGTGTTTTGTCTCACCCAGTCTTCAAGATGCACTCTTCAATACAGCGAACAGTGGTTTACTCCTGATATTTATGCACTACTAGTATTTGCGCATTTTTTTAGCGAATAACTTGGTTTGTTGCGAGCTAGTTGCAGATCATTGCTATTGACTTCGAGTTGTCACAATTATTTTTAGTGGATTATTGGGTAAAAGAAACAAATAAATAAGAGAGCATTTTCAGTAATAATTTACTTTCAGTTTTCGTTGTTTTAGTGATGTTCAATGATATTATACAATAAAATTATCCAACACTAAGCTGGTTCCCCAATAAATGCATTTGTTATGTGGTACGGCAATTATTTAATGAAAAAATTGTACTTCTAGTACAGAGTTATAAAATAGTGATCGGTATATCAGGAGAATAATACACAGCTTAGTTAACTTAAACGTTTACAAAAGTAAAGTGTTTTATGAACATGAGACTCCTGTGCAATAATCACACGCAAATGCTGTCATGTCTTGTCCTAAGCGGTTACAATGATTATTTCTAATTCAATAACTACAATCATACCTGTCCAACTACAAAACAGATAAAAGTCTTACGTAAAAATTGCAACACAAAAGCATTTTCTATGCAAAATAATTAGATAATAAATTTTATTAACCTAATTTAATTTCTTAACAATTTGTTTCTTTCTATAAAATAAATATCGCCTAAAAGTTGTTTTTTATTAAAATCTCTTATTGTTTAGATAATACAAACGCAGTCTAACACAGAGGTTCGTATCCCATACAACCGTGCCAGCGATTTTTGGTACAAACAAGTCAAGTTTAACATGATCATCACAGCCTTTCGTATAGATATAAGTAGCCGAGATCTTTGGGCGGGTTTTCTGATAGGGCCACCTGAAAGGAACGGAAACAACGCGTTAGTTATATTATTTGGTTACATAAATAACAAGTTTTTGCTAAAACTATCAAGAAAAAGTTATATGGATATTGACTACAGCAGGGATCACCAATTAGATTCATTGGGGGTCCGTTTAAAATAATAATATGACTGTCACAGTCAGTTTGGTAGACGATTACTCAAACATTGAACAAAGTTCCAAAGATATTTTTTTAACTCAGAGTAAATACCCTGAACTAAGAAATGTATCTTTGATACACACACATTTTATTCATTTATTATATCACAAAATTCTTGGTAAGAAATTTCCGTATTTTTGTCTTTCAAAACAGTATTTTTTTTGGAAATCTATCATTTCCGCTTGTAAAGTAGCTTTGTTAAATAAATTAAATTACTAAAAGATTAGATTTTGTATTAAGTCCGCCATTTGGTGACTCCTGGCACTAGTGAATCTGTGATTGAAATTCGTTTATAATTTTTGAATCACAAGCAAACCAATCAGTAGCATCTACAGTCAGCGCCAAAGTCAATTTTCACTTCGGAATTTTGAGTATTCAAACTCATAGAACTTATTTATTTTAAATATATAGAAATACTAGTTTTCAATAAAAAAAAATAAAAAAAACACTTATGAAACTGAATCTGTTTTCATAGTGAGGTATACGCACCTTGTTATCGTTGAATATGACCCACCGGCCCTCGTGCAGTATGTGGCACACGTAGTGGCCGACCATGGATGACGTTCCCATGTGCGATATGAACGCACACAACCTGTATTCTGAAATCACAATATTATAGCGTTAATTACAATGTTTTTAGCTTTTTACCAGTGGAAGAATGAAGAATAACCTGCTTACAGCAGCGCAAGACTTTGACCTACAACCCAGTCTGGAAATTGAAGATCAGATTGATCAAAGAAAAGTATAAGCAAAATAAAACGTCCCTCTTTAAGAGACTTGTGTGAAAATTAAGATAATCAATAAGATATTTCTGTAACTACAAACTGCGATCACAGTTTTATCAACGAAACGATGCATGGATGGATTGTGTGAAGGATGATATGGCTACAAAGGGGGATGACAACTGACCAACTGATTGGCCAATAGATACGTATGATACAAGACATGCAGCGCATTATACACAAGTAAGGGCAGGAGGTTGATAATGGAACTTCAATTGGTGGGGTGGATTTTGCCAAACTGAATACAGGAATCCCTCACAGTCATTAACTGGCTTTCGACGTTCGTCTAGTGCCAGATATAAACGAAAGGCCAGCACTCACTCTCGGGCCCGTCCCGGCAGCCCAGCGTGGTGTCGGCGTGCGGCGGCGGCTCGGCCACGTCGGGCGCGTCCAGCTCGTCGGCGCGGCTGAAGATCCAGTCCAGCGCGCGCGCCACGTCGCCGTGCGTGGCGCCCAGCGCGCGCGCAGCTTGCGGCCGCGTGAAGCCCATGCCCATTATCTGTTCTACGCTCGCTTCGTCCACGCCGGCTGCGCCGGTGTCTGCGCCTAGAATTAATAATAATAAATATTTTAGAAAAACGCAGGTTAGGTACACAAAAACAATTTTCCAAATAAAATTAATATTACAGAAAAAGTCTATCTTTGATGCCTGTATTTAATGAATAAATCATTGTATCACAGATACCAGAATTAGTCATAGTATTTTGTTTTAAAATAATTATTTAGGCAAAGCAAGGTTTTCTTTTTACTGTCAATGTCGACCAGAAATAGAAAACATACAATTTTACATTTTCGTTGCATTACGAAATACGCCTGCTTATTTAATACAAAAATAAAATTTTAATGGAAAGGGCAAGACCACTGCTGCATGCATGTAAGAACAATCAACTGACTTACTATTGCGGCTCTAAAGATACCGAGCTGAGGCAAACAGACGGCAGAAATTAGGGCCGATTTTCTAATCTTCAGATAACTTTTATCGGAGGTATAAAATAGGCAGTTTAACAACTTTTGTGTAGAAAATATAACAAACCGCCATATTTACTCTTCAGCTAAAAGTTAATTGATGATTTAATAACCCCGGCCTTTAGTGATTGGTGTCTTTGGATAAATGATCAAGTAAAATAATAAATGTCGTGTACCTGTGCTACCAGGCGGTGTGAATTTATTGGCAAAGTCCCAGTCCGTCATGTGCTCCATCAGCCAGTTAGATGCTGCCTCCATGCCGCAGTTGTTCGTGTAATAAAGTGCCCTTTTGCACGCCTCTAGCGGGAAACCCATGTCTAACTGTAAAGTAAAATAGATCATAGTTAGTTCTACTGATCCAATAAACAGGGTAAAGCAGAATACTGGTATTCTCATGGGCTAGTGCAGGG
Source organism: Dryobotodes eremita (assembly GCA_917490735.1). Classification (NCBI taxonomy): domain Eukaryota; kingdom Metazoa; phylum Arthropoda; class Insecta; order Lepidoptera; family Noctuidae; genus Dryobotodes; species Dryobotodes eremita. Next base: position 17,704,239 of record OU823254.1, on the reverse strand, counting down.
ATGGCGAACCAATGGCACGTATCAAAATAATTTGGACACGGTATCATTTCACGAATTTAGGTACCTATGTCATCTCGTTTGCAACAGCAGAAGTCGCACTAATTTGTTCTATAATTTAAATAAATATAAAACCGTTAATGTTAACATTACTGGACAATAATAAAGGTATTATTGTAAAAGTATATAGGTATATAGTTGCAAATAAAGAGAATTATTGTGAAAGTATATATCATTTTTTTTCTAGTTGTCAAGATTGTTGGCACCTCATGGCCTCATTCAATATATATTTGTAAAAAATTGGCACGTAGATGTATAGAGGTTCGCCATCCCTGGGCTAGTGTAATACTATACGCTTATTATTTTGTAAGTCCTAGTCATTTTGGCAGCTTTTTTTTAGAAGACGACCGATTTAACACATTTTATTTCATGATTAAATACTCTACCATCTTTTTTTTTTGGTTGTTACTTATTTCGTCACCAGGTTTCATACCAAGCCGTGATCCAAACAGCACATTTGCTTATAGCCGAAAGACTGATTAAAAATACATAAAAAATTAGTAATATTTCAAAGTTCAGTCACTTTGGAAGGTATCGGTAATAAAAAAGAAGAGGTTCTAAGGATTTTTATGTAATTTTTTTGCTCATTAATATGGTAATTGCTCATAGAAATACAGTAAATTCGTCATTTAGTATCAGTGTAACTTACAAGTTGTGAGAGCAGGGCCTCGTCATAGACAGGTGCGGGAGTCTCAGGCGCCGCCTCGGGCAGCTGCGTCTCGTCGGACTGCAGGCCGCGCCCGCGCAGACAGCTCAGATCCATCTGTAAAGCATGAATATAACATGTAGCATACAACTATATTTTACATGATACAAGGTGATTTAGACTTTATTTTTAGAGCAAGAACTAAACAAAATAACCAGTCAAAACCCAAACAAGTTGGGTGGTATTTTGTACGCCATTAAGGCAAAACATGATTGTGATATAATTTATAATAGATCTTGCATGCCATGTATGTGTATAGTCATGTTTTGGACAAATATATGATCTAGAAATAGAAGGAAAGAAAATACGTCTATTTGCCGAGAAGGAACACACACACAAATGAACACGTTGTGGAAATATGCGTCGCATCCACGCAAAACGGCCATCGCTCAGCATAATGCTACGACTCTATGCGAAACAGAGCCCCAGCGCTGGTTTTCAGCGCCAGCGGGCGTTAATGTTATGAAGTCAACTAGTACAGTAAAAGAAAAGATAAAAATAACAAATACAATAAATACACAATACCTATTTCTAAATGCTTAAATAAACGTAATATTTATAAAATGGTAACATTCCGGCAACGACGCACGCGCCGCCGGCCTTTAATATTCTGTGCGCGCAGCTGTCATAAAACTATAGATTTGACATTTTGATATAATGTTTACGTATTAACATGACATGGATAATGTATGTTAAAGGTTTCCGCAGACAGGTGCGACGCGACATCGCGACACAAAAGCGCCGCTCGTCGCGCGCGATTCGCGTCTGTTTGTAGGAGCCTTAATAATCAAATCATGAATGTTGGTAAATCATATTCAAAACAAAATTTTCAAATGGTAATCATCCCTCGGAAAATCAGCTGCTTTTGCTTGGGTTTAGCCAAGAAAAGATCAAGCAAGCGCAAATAACGAAGGCGGACGGACGCTGCACGCTGTAGCTAATACAAAAGCGAGTCAATTGAAAGCAGCGAATGTAAAGCAAGCCTAAATAAGTGCCCGTGTACGTACCTCCCAGGGCATATCGACGGCTACGTCTAGTTTCGCGGGCGTCCAGTCCTCCTTGATGGTGAACTTCTTCAGCTGAATCAGCAGAAAATCGGGAAACGTCCCTAAACGGGTGATTCTGAAATATTGAGGACAAAAAGGTATGGATTTCTTATTTTTTACTTTTGAAATTGTGTTCTCTTGTCTCATCAACCAATTTAAGGGAAAATACACGACGGAAACTCGGCGTAAGTTGTGCTCTTTGTAAGTTGCCTGCAACATATCAGGTCAAAATTAAGTCGCGTAAGTTTGCCGAAATTCCGTCGCATATTTATAGCAAGACTGTTTCCCTGTGTACAGTTAAATTAATATCGGTCGTAATAAGTTTCAATGAACATTTGATTATAGAATAAATATATAAATAATACAATAACTGTCGGTTTACTGACTTGTGAGCGGTGACCTTCTTGTTGACGGCGCTGCTGAAGAACTGCTCCACAGTCTCCTCTTTCATGAAGCTGTCCAGACACGCCTGGAACGGTATGTGTGGCCGCACCATCTGGGACGGGTCCCTGGGAATAGATGCGTTATGTTACTGATTTATTCATTCTCCTGTTGCTTGTTGATGGGCCTACACTGTCCTCCCAAACCTATTGACACTGTAATTTGTAAACATTGTAAAAGCCCCTTATTTTTAAAAGAGGAACCGTGGAGTTTTTTGCCGGCTCTTCTCCATAGGAAACGACCAATTGGAACCGTGCACCTAGCTTCTGACGTTTCTTAAGGGGGAAGCGCAAGGGTAGCCTGCGAAATTCAATTTTTCTTACGATTTTTGCAATTTGAAGTTCAATGTCAGGTTGTATTTTGATAAAAATATGATTCGTGGGCGTAACAAATATGGTTTTACAGAACTATAATCATTAGAATCAGCAATACAACTCCTTAAGTTAGAATTGGTGACAAATGTCATGATTTCATGAAATAGTCATTTAATACAGTAATATGAACTCAGAGAGATGTATTGCTGATTCTAATGATTGTAATTCCGTAAAGCTATATTTGTTACGACCGCGAATCATATTTTAATCAAAATACAACCTGACAGTGACCTGCAAATTGCAAAAACCGTAAGTAAATTTGAATTTTGCGGGCTACCCTGAAGGTTCCGCCTTTATGTGAAATATAAAAAAAAAAAAACACTTTTAGGTTTTGGTTCTCTAAGTCAGAAATCGCCATGTTTCTTCTCTATATGGGACGTAGTGAGCTCAGTAGTGAGACAAAAACAGGCTGATATCGTAGTTTGATCTATAAACTATTTTATGGCGGGGTCTATGTGAAGGTTAGAAACATGTTAGCTCTCGTGGGCTGTTCTGCAGTTTCAGCCATATACAAGCTTATACCGAGATGACATCTCTCGCTACCAAGGAGCTTTTAGGCTGATAAACAAACAAAAAAACATTTTTTCAAGAATTGTTTTTTTTTGTTGTATTTTAAGTCTTACAGTCTCTGCCCGGAGGCCTCGGCCTGCGCCCTCCGCTGCTCGTACTCCGCTAGTTGCTGCGTGTTGGTCGCGGCGTGTAGAGCGACCGGTAGCGGCAGGTGGTGTTCAGCGCGTCGCGTGTAGCGCACGCCGTTCGACGCGCCGCAACGGACGCGCTCTTCGACACAGAAGCGTAAGCAGTCGGCTGGGTTGGACTTGTGGCGGCTGTGGCGCTGTAATTAAATAGATATACATGTTTTACTTCGTCGAAATCAGTCACTGTTACAGCTTAATCATATTTTAGAACCAAGGAGTTTCAAGGGATAGCGGGCAGAGTAAAGTTTTTATCTGTAGCAATGATGAAGAAGAACCATATTTTCATTTAAAAGAGTGTCCGTGGAGTTTCATGCCTGTTCTTCTCCATAGGTACCTACTACGCTTTGAAATGGCCAACTAGCTTCATCTTTCTGACTGACCGACCCCTTAACAATTTAAAAGTGCCTGTAAATGGTTTATTTGAAATAAATGCTTTGAGTTTGAAGGGCCAGGATGGCAACTATTAAGAGCTCTCTAACAATAATTCATAACGGCTATCATTTTCATGATAAGTCCTTTCTCAAATACAAGATAGTAAGTATAAAAATAATGTAATGTAATGTATTTACATTAATTCCAAATCTCATACATTTTCACCTTTTGTGGAAGTGTGGGGACACTAGGGCCATCATTCATAACTTAAAGATAAATGATTTTATTTCTGTAAGTAGGTTTGTACAAACACTTTTACACGTCAATCATATTTTAAAAGTAGATGAGGTCGGCGTTTCCTATCTGACTACTCTGAGAAGAAAGGCCGAAACAAACTCAGAGGTCACAGTCTCATTTAAAGTCCAGACATAATCTTGGTCAGATCATGTGAAGACCATGTAGATTTGTATCTAAAATGGTCTTTTGGAGGAAAAATCACAAGAATGAGTGGACCTGTCCAGTCAGAACACACATTTGTCAGTAATCGTGCAGCTCAACCCAAAACTTAAGGAGCTCAACGATTAACACCGTGTCATGCTGTACTCAATTTGGCTTGACAAGTTTTGTGACTGTGTCGGTCAAAGGGTTAAGGTTTACTTGAGATAACGAACATTTAAACTTCACGTACCTGTAGCAGCGACAGTAGATGCAGGTAGAACTCGTGCGCGTCCTGCTGCCGCTTGCTCATGAACTCGGGATGGTCCTTGCCCACCAGGTTGCGGTACATGTGCGGGGACACGCCCGCTTGGAAGCCGCCTTCTGCGCTTGGGAAGGAGTAGCGACCTGATACCAAGCCCACGCCTAGTTTGGCACTGTAGGAAGAAATGTTTTTGTTATAATTACAATAAAAGCATTATAAATACGAGTGTGATGGCACGGAATTCAGGAATTCATGTAGTTTTAGCATCCTACTTCCTTTAATTATTTGTGTTGTAGTTCTTAGTAGAACTGTATTAAGATTGGCTGGACTAAGGTTCAAGGCGTCGGACTACGGGTAGAGACTCTGAAATGGAGAAAAAGAAAAGAAAGAAAATACATTAATTTGCGGTAAGCATGATGCAAAGAAAAAACACACAAACACAAAAAATAACGAGTTGGGGGAAAATATGCGTCACATTCACGCAAAACGGTAATTGCTTGTTTTCAGCGATAGCCGGCGCTGACGTGATGACGTCAACCAGTGCAGCATACAAAAATTAAAAATAAACATTAAAATAAGAAATAAAATAAATACACTATAACCTAGTTCAAAAAGTATATAAACATAATATTTATAACGTGGTAACATTCCGGGCAACGACTCATGCGCCGCCGGACAAGATGTGGTGATGGCAGGTGGATCGGAGCCCTCACGGAATGGTTGTCCAGAGACGGTTGAAGGAGCGTTGGCAGACCAATGGCCAGGTGGGTGAACGCCCTACGGAAGATCGCGGGGAAGACCTGGATGAGACTCGCGTGGACCAGAAAAGCATGGCAGAAAAGGGAGGAGGCCTATACTGAGCAGTGGGGGGAACAAGGCTACCAATGAGGCTGATTTCACAGCTGTCCGGGGAGACCCGTACGGGCCGACCGTACGGGCTAAGACACGTGAGGCACTAGAACATCGTTTCACAGCGACGCGGTTTGGTCCGTACGCGACCATCATACTACATCTCCCGTGTACGGTCGGCCCGTACGGGTCTCCCGGACAGCTGTGAAACCAGCCTGATGATAATAATAACTGTATTTTGTTTTGAATTTGAGATAGGTTTGCTCTTGACTCTAGTCTAGGTCAGAAGTAACAAAGACGTATCAGGCGAATAAATAAATGTTAATATTTCCCCATATCTCGCAGATGATAAATGGTACTTATAGCAGCCAGATAAAAAAACAACCTATTTCGGAAACAATCTAGTGAAAGATCGGAGCGCTTTAGTAAACTAACCTTATTTTTCATTTTGTAGTGTAGTAGCTTTTTATCTCCTTTTAGAGCGTTTTTTTTTTCCTACACAAATAATGATCATGAAGCATCTGAATCAAGTATAGGTAGTACTCACGTTTGCACATTGAAGTCATTGACGGGATCATCCGGGAAGGTGGAGAATATCTCGGGCGCTCCGTCTACGAACCGACGCACAAATTCAGGCATGCGGAACATTACCTACAAAAATAAAACATCTATAATCACACGTAAAGTGGGAATCAGCGAGATAACTGTGTAAGACACTACAGTAGGAATAGCTTTCATTTTGACAGTTCAACAACGTTCATTGCGTTGTTTACGTTGTTGAGCAGACAAATTTTTCGAACTTTAGACGCAATGGATTAGCAATATCCTTCAAAATGATTCGGATTGTGATTGATAAGTGTCACTCAATTAGGGTGCTGGTCATTGGTATTGGCGCAGAACATGAAAACCATAAAAAAAAACAATTTTAAACAAGTTATACGCAGCAGGTAGTAGAAGAAAAAGAGTATGAATCAATTCATTGTAGTTAAACAGACATTGAGCAGTGGTGGCCCAGTGGTAACAGCCCCAACTGATGAGTTGTACGTCGTGGGTTCGAACCCAGGCAGGCGCTTAACTTTGTATAAATAATTTGATCACCACTGCTCTCAAACGGTGAACGAAAACATCCGAAGGGAATGTGCTGGTATAATAACAATTTGTCTATTTGGTCAGCAAAGTGATTCCAAACTCTTTGGTGTCTGTATTTTCTATTTACTAGCTTTTGCCCGCGCCTTCGCCCGCGTGGTGGACGGATATTATTCCACGGGAACGTACTACCGGGATGAAAAGTATCCTACATGTTAATCCAGGTTATAAGCTATCTGTGTTCCAAATTCCATCCAAATCCGTTCAGTAGTTTTTGCGTGAAAGAGTAACAAACAAACAAACAAACAAACATCCATCCATCCACCCTCACAAACTTTCACATTTATAATATTAGTAGGATGTACATACAAAACACTTTAAAAAGAAAATTACATAAAGATAGAAAAGCACAAAGGCAATGTTTATTTCACTAGAACTTTCTTTCAGCAGACCTGCGACAGGAGAGTAGGATGAGGGACATAGACACAATGTGTGTGTAAATCAGTATACAGGTAAACTTTTTTCAATTTGATCTCAAAAAGAGGTTTCCCCAAAATTCAAAGCATTTATTTCAAATAAAACAATAACAGGCACTTTTGTATTATCAAGAGGTCGTCGGTCAATCAGAAAGATGAAGCTAGTTGCCCATTCCAAAGTGTAGTAGGTACTGTAAAGGTTGTCTGCAAAAGTCAACCTTATGTTGTGCAGGCTAGTAGTAAAAAACTCTAGTTATATTCGAACAGTCAAGCGAGTTTGGAATGAGCTTTCAAACGATTTGAATTCGTTTTTTGTTTAGAAAAACGAGGGAAAAGACAGCGTTGATGTAAACAGGAACGCTCAGAATAAACATAATACAGTAGGGCCGATAATCCGAACGCCTCTGTACTCCGAACGACCCCCTCCCGCTCGTGCAAGCCAATTTCGTAAATTGAGGGATATAGCATTTTCTTTGTCATTAAACACCACTCGTCAAAGTACCATACAATATTTTTTTTAAATGTTATAATTCTTAATGATTAAAATTTGTATTCACTTTCAATTATAAAAAAATCTGTTTGATTTCAAAAAACACCTTTTAAAATAATATCTACAAACTATAATCTAAACAGGGTGTAAATTTTGGGTGTTCAGATTATCGAGGCCTTACTGTACTTAATTTATAACGTGTTTTCCTTCTGCTACGTCCCAATCGTCACTAGAGTACCTATGGAGAAGAACAGGCAAGAAACTACCCTTTTTGTATCAATCTGTACTAGTAACTGAGTACAAACCTGCACAACGCTGTTGATGTAACAAGTGTTGCCAAGGTTGTTGAGACCAGTGAGTGCAGGGCCGCATAAGGGACGCAGTTCACTGCCCGACTCCTGCAGAGTGTTCCATTCTCCGCTGCGTTGGTTTAGTTCCAACTCCAATTCTATCATCGATTTGTCTGTCTGAAATTTAAAAACATTTAATAACATTAGTTTATGTTATTTCAACAACCAAAACAAAAAGATTACTCATTCGCAATCACAATGGTAAGCAATTCTTTTTCTTGTTGCACTATGAACTTTTATATAGGGTGACTGGGTAATTAGTGACCAATACTTAAACACATGATTGTACTCATCATTATTTTATTTACCAAGCGCTTGACTCCAATCACCCAAATATCTGTAATTTTATTTAAGTACTAATCCCTTTTTACATACCAAATTATTCCACTTTTAACATGCATAAGAATATAATAATAATATGGGATCATTATTTTTTTTCATTCATATAAACATCATAAGACAGAACGGGGTCAAGCAACTAACAGCTGATAGCACGCTCGCAGTCTATACGGTTGTTAAATGAATGAAACAAGAATAATGCATGGTAAAACTGGAATAATTTTGCTTATAAGAAGGGATTAGTAACTAAATTAAATCACAGCTGATGGTGTATTATTCTTGTTAGGTACTCAATATTCTACTGGGGTGGTTGGGGTCAAGCGCTTGATAAAATAAAATAAATCGTTTCTTTGGGAAAGTTGTTTGTTATGATAAGTACAAATCATGTTTTTAAGTATCGGTCACTAATTACCAGTCACCCTATATACATGCATAAATTTATGACTTCTTCCCAGGGGGGGTAGGCAGAAACTACAGAACGCCACCTGCTACGATCCTTACATACTCCTTTTGATTCGTTTACGTTCATACATCTGGTCATTCACGCACTATGAACTTTTGTAACACGAAAATAATTCATGAGGGGACGACATTGGCCAGTCGGCAGATGGTAGCGATGGTGATTGTCCAGGCAGCGCCGAACGTATTCAAGTACCGTCACTCGGGAATCCGTCAATCTTCTCACTTTTGATACAGAATGATCCCAAATATTTATGGCAGCCCACAAAAGCAGTATTAAGCCTGACATTATTGTTACTGGTGAATGTCACGTATTTCTCACTGATAAGTATTTCAATTGTTTGGAAAACAAAATGTGCAAGAAAAGGGCAAAATAAACAATACCTTCTGCAACTGCTGCACATTGATGCCGAAGTGCTTGAGATGGTCAGCGAGGAAAGGGTCTTCCACCATGTCGTCTTCAGCGTAGGAGAAGACATCTCCCTTACCGTCTGCGGTGATGGTGCCCAGCTTCACGGCTAGCGGGAAACCCGTTTGACGGAAATGCTCCACCTGTGGGCAACGAATATTATGTTGCAAATTATTGGCTTTAATATCATAAATCAATTAATCATTTGCTAAGACTTCAGAAGCAACCATATTCTTTGCAGTGTATTCAATAATGTATTGTACTTATGAGCTAGGTGGCTCAGTAGTAACATCACGACTTACCGAGTTGTTGGTAGTGGGTTCGAATAAATGAAAATATTAATATAATATGTAATCAGCCTGTATAGTCTCACTGCAATGCAAAGGCGTGCCTTTTTTTTTCCCGCTGAACTCGATCCTGAGCCAATATTGACCAATCCATCCTATAAGTGTCAAGTTCGTCCCGCCACCTACGCCTGGGTCTTCTGCGTTTCCGTTGGTCGTTTTCAGGAACCCATGCTGTGGTGGTCTTAGCCCCCTTAGTCTTAATAAATAAATATAAACAGTACCAACACCGCTCTTTCCATCTATCTACCAGAAATCCAAATGTGGTTGTAAGGTTTCTATAAGTAATTGGCCGAAAACTATGACTTATGAAACAACTGTAAAATTATTGATTCCTTTAACTTGACAATTCTTACTTACACATTATCTCGCATAAAACTACAAACACACCTACACAATTCAAATTTCATTACATTGTTTTTTATCTCAATTGTATTTTTTTTTGTATTTTTTCTTTCTTATAATGTTAATTCTCTTCAGTCTCATAAACGTACCCAATGTAAGCTTGTATATATGAAGCGTCGTGGGGTCCTGGTGACTTGTATCTCAGGCGTTGCTTGCAATGCCTATTTGAAGCACCAGTCTTTCACAAATGTAAACTTATCCTTAAGATTGTTATAAGCACTACTGCTGTACATTTGTGTAGAAAATAAATTTACTTACTTAATACTTATAATACAAATCCCTAAAAATTTGCAATAATACTAACAGCATGATCATTTCCGCCGGATCCGTCGAAGAATCGGCGTCCACACAGAACGGAGCCGTCGGTCAGGTTGAGCCACAAGTTGTTGGTGAGGTCGCACTTGTCGCACCTCCACCCCGATGGCGGGATCTTCACGCCGTTGTCCAGCTGCTTCAGGTCTACCGCGTGACTGCAATAGAGGGGCTGGATTAAGCAAACTGCGTGAAAAAAACGGGTAATATCAGAAGGGTTAGGCAGAGGAGTACTACACCCACATTTCGTTTTGTGATGAATTTTTATTGGGCACTGGGTTTTCAACTGTCTGTATTGAGCCGAGCATTGAGAATTCAACAGAACGCATCCCAGCTTGTCAAAAAAGCGCATTTTTGGATTTTTTACTCTAGGTACGAATCAGTGCGTTGAAAATCTAGTGCGTGATAAAAAATCGCCCGTGCGTACGAGGGGCTCTAAGTCTCATGTAATAGGAGGCAAGTCGATTACTATAATCCGGGTGGATGTGTTACCAGATGTATGAACGTAAACGAGGCAAAAGGAGTATGTAAGGATCGTAGCAAGTGGCGTTCTGTAGTTTCTGCCTTCCCCCATGGAAAGAAGGCTCGAGTTTATGTATGTATGTGAATCCAGACAATGGGTTTCTGCTGAGAAATTCCTATTTGCTAAAAGCGGTAACACTTTTCTTGGAAGTGGATCCCAGAACCCCAAACTCCGCAGTGGCGCTTGCGACTTAGACCACCGAAGATGTAAATGTGAGCCTACCAACGAAGCGTTTTGACGATTGTCTTTTGTAAAGAGCTATTAGCGGATAGGATTTATTCCCTAGGCCTAGGCTTTTTTAGGCCCTATCAGAATACCAGCACTGCAGGCTATGTTTTTTTTAAATCGCAGCAGTATGCTGAGATAGGAGCGTTTTTGGCCTCGCACGGGTCTTCTTTTTTTTTTTTTTTTTTTTTTTTAATGTTAATTTTGTTAGTTTTAAATGCTCCTTTTTATTAAATTTTTTTACCGTTTGTATTTCCTGTGCGCGTCTCTATAATATTTTTCTTTCTTTCTTTATATAGGCACTATTATGAAACTTTGCCTTTAGATGGTGGAAAAAAAGGGAGGATAATTGTATTTTTATAGTGATGACTTAGAATCGTTTATGGGAAATTAGCCGGAGAAGGCAACACACAAGGAAGACTGAAATGCTATGGTGGAGACCTTCGCACAGCAGTAGGAAATTATAGTTTAGAAAAGAAATAGCGACTCACACAGAGACTTCACGTTTCTCTCCATCCCAGGTGCCCTGCAGCGCTGCTAGCTCAGCGATCTTGAATGGGGACTCCGCGTCAATAACACCTTGGACGGCCTTGTTCACCTGCATACAACATCATGAGTTGTCTGTATTAGATTTTAAATCTAGAAGAGGGATTTTCTGAGAAGTCTAGATCAAAATGTAGAGAATGATTTTACAAGTCATAGTTTCAGAAATATTTGTATTTAGATCCATCCCCTAATTGCGTAACACACTTTCAATTACAATCGGAAGGAATTTTTGAAGGAAATTGCTAATCCATTGCTTTATAAGTTAGGAAATTTCGTCTGCTCAACAACGTAAATAACTCGAAGAATGTTGTTGAACTGTCAAAATGAAAGGCATTGCGATTGTTAGTGTGTTGGAAGCAACTTGGATTAAATTGCTTGGAAGCAAACCGATTCTTCTTTTTAATTGTTAAGATTCTGATTAACTCTAGGGAATCTCGATGTGGGTACTAATGCCAATATAATTATGAACAGTAACGTAATTCTAAAAAAAACAAAACAAAACAAACTCACAATTTCAGGCAGGGCAGGGTTAGGCCATGAATACGTATGGAAACCAGGCAGCACCACAATACTAAAGTTGTCTGTGAACGTAAACTTGGCCTTGCCACAAGTGGGATCAAACCCTCCCTCCACACCGATCGCTAACCGCGTGATCTTCTTTTCTGGACCATCGCCGGTTTGCTCTGGCTCTGGGATCTGGTTAACAATAATGGGGCTTATTTATAAACGTTGATTAAACTTAAGAGACGTTTAAACGTAAGAAATGTTTGGTTAAACAGTCGCTAATGATTACTTAACTTTAAGCAATGTTTATAAATAAGGGAATATGAGATAAAAAAAATATTTTTAATTGTTTACGGTTCCATTTTAGAACACGATTCGCGAAACTGACACTTTATTTATCACGTGTTGGTTTCAAAATCGGTATTACTCGACACGTTTCGAAATAAAACGAAGTCTTTGTTGAGCTTCCAACATATACTTGTGTCTCAAGAATGTTGAAGCAAGGAAATTAATTTCCTTTACGCTCTTTGCAGGGTTGTTAAGGAAATTAATTTTCTCTCTATACACCGTGTTCCGGACGATATACATAAACTTCGACCAGATGATCAGACCATGGAAATAAACATTTTTAATTATTGACGCATTAATGAATTCTTATTTTTTGTTAATTTTCATACAAACTACCTTGACGTAAATCACCCGATATGCATGCCTCTTTATCCGAATTGGCAACATCGTATTTTCATTCATAAGATTTGGCAGGCTGAAATTTGTTTAAACTTGTCAAATTTTTGACAGTTGACAAAAAATGTAAATGTGCAAATGAAATGCAAATAGCATCTGATAGATTTATCATTTTAATTGCACTAGGCGGCAACATATGCTAAATTAAGACCCTTTCATACTGCATAGCTCAATTAAATTAAATTTAATTACAAATATCGTTGTAACAAAGCCTTTTTAAGTACTACTTCCTTTGTTAGATTTGATTTATAAAAACTATAGAAGCGTTTGCCAGTTTACGGATAACGTGAAGAACACGGTGTATAAGTCTTCATTTACCAATTGGTATTGATTTTATTGAACCAGATATGTTTTGGTTGCTTTCATCCTACAAGTTTTCTTTGAAGCATCTACCACCGTTTTGATGGAAGTGTCATCAAAATCATGAGCAGTTGTCAGTTATGGTATACTTTTTACTGTAACTTACAGGTTTCTTATCCCTCTTGATGTGCAGGAAGACATTGTTGCCTGTCTTCTGGAAGTACTGCTCGACGTAGTTGCGCCCGAAGCCCAGGTAGCTCACCAGGGATATGTAGAGACCTGTGTCCGACTCCTGAAACAAAACAAAAGGATTCTCACATGATTCTGCAATGAACTGTTATAGAATAGAGAAGGCAATATTTTTAAGAAAGAATTAAAAGATTTTTTCAATATGGATTATCAGTTGAAAATTCAAAATTATGCTTTTCCTCTCAGAAAACTTGTCTAGATTACAAGCAATAAAAGTTAATTACTCTATTCTATTTGTAGTAAATACTAATGAACACAATCAGTATTGACCAAGACAAATGGAAATGAATAGCACATAAATGCAGGTACCTAAGTAGTAAGTATATTTAATAAAAGTTTTCTTTTATGCTAACAACACGACATTTTAAAAGCGCCCCCATAATTTACATACACCTGATAACAGTTATCACTTTCCTGCAAAAAAAACATGAGGGCGGGCAATGCCCCATTCTGCTCAAACCACTGGCAAAATTAGTACTGTAGTCAGTTGCCATTACATTAATGAAATTAATGTTTGAAAAATATGTTCAACTCTGTAGATTTATATTTGGGAAGCTTCCTAATACTGTGTGGTTTTACATTAAGTTTGTTCAATCTAAGGAGAATTGTGAAAGAAAGTAATGCATCATTTCCCTCTGTGCTCCTGTCAGAGAATATACTTCTGACATGCATTGGAATCGCCTTTATAAGTCGAGCTGTCTACAAACTAAGTCCGATTAATGTGGAAATGGGAGATATGGGAGAGAGATCAGCAGTTATTATGAAACATGAAGACATCAGCTGCAACTTTACATCAATGCTTATGAGCTATGGTCCCCTTATTGTGTCTCTGGTGAACAGTTTCATAAGCTTAATTATTGACAACTACATGCATTACAAAATGATAGCAGATGTGAAGAAAGATGAAGATCAAAGTGCAGTGCGAGAGCTGGGGGACAGTTTGAGAGTAGAAGCCAGAAGCACAATAAAAAGCCTGTTCTCATTCTGGAAAAAGTATTTCAGTTATATAACTGTTGCTATACAGTGGCTTATACCTGTTCTAATAACATTTTCCATGTATTCAATGGATGTAAAGGAAAGAATTATATCTGCAAGAGATGTTCAAAGTTTAAGTGATTCGTGTATGGCTCTCCTGGATGTTAGTAAAAACAACTGTTCCACGATCATAAATATGAACAACACCCTTCAGTTACGTACACATACGCCAAATTATTTTGAAGTGTATGAGAACTATCCGAATAATACAGGAGAAAAGTTTGACAGTATAGTAAATAATGTTTACAAGATCATTGCCAATTTACAAAATGACACTCATTATGCTGATGTTAATGTGACAACTGCTCCGTTGTTCAGAACACCGAAATCAGAGAACGATAATTGCATGAAAATATGTTTTTTAGATAACAAAAATCTACTATTGTTTATGTTTGTTATAACTGTTGTGAGTTATTTTGTGCCAATCACTATTTCAACTGTAATATTGACGAAGATACATGTGATGGAACTAAAAAAGCAGAATGTAAAGACTTATGTGAGTAGAGAATTGTTTTACAACATTTTGTTTTGGAGCCCGGTAATGCTTGATACATTTTTGTCTCTCACATTATGTTCATACACTATGAACGGGATGAGGACTTCTATTTTTAACATTATAGCAAATGTGTATCAAGCTGTAAAGAACTTTATGAATACTAAATATTTTAAGGATAATACTGTGAGTCCTATTTGAGTAGAATTAGACAACATCAAACATCATCATAATCTGCCCAGCCTTTTCCCAACTATGTTGGGGTCGGCTTCCAGTCTAACCAGATGTAAGTGAATACCAGTATTTTACATGGAGCGAATGTCTATCTCACCTCCACAACCCAGTTACTGAGTAATATGATACCCGTTGGTAAGACAGGTTGTCAGATTAGTAGAATTAAACAGCATGATGATAAAAGGAGTTTGCCGTAGTGTGATTTACTTTTTTTTAAATAAATATTGTTACATTAAGACTAGGTTCCCTTTTTATTTGTAGATGTTGTAGTTGACCACTGTTCTGCCTCAAACATTCGAGTCAATGTGACTAAATCTCAGGAAAATTGGATACAAATGTGGATTCAGATACTAGCAAAATAGCAGTAGTTTATAGTTTCATCACTAATAGTAAATAATATATCAAGACGCGACCCGCCCCAATGAGGCTTGGTTTTCGTAAACATGATGAGTATTTATAAAAAGCTACATGTTTTATATTACTTTGGGTTTCTTGTAGTGTCGATTTTTCGATATCAGTTTTTTTTTATCTGGGTGTCTACCACCTACACAAACAAAAAAAATGAATTCTCTTTATAGAGCAGACCAGATATTTATCAATGGAGGAAACCCCAAGAATGTCACGAAATGGATGAATATACAGATTTTTACTTTTCAAAGCAAAATCGAGTGGATTTCATTCCAAATAACATACGATTTAAATTAGAAAAATAATTTACAGGTTATAAAATAAAAAGTGCAACTCACCGGATTGTCAAAAGAATACACACACTCATCCTTGTAGATCAGTTGTTGAGAGTTTGGTATTTTTATTTTAGTTATATGAGGGGTTAAAAGATCTAACGACGCCATGTCGTAGTTATTAAGTGGTAAAATAAATTTATAAAATGTATTTTTTCCCCGAACTAGATCAGCGTCACACCAAAAATATACTCGATCTATAGTGATGTGGTGCAATGCAGGTGCAGAATCATAGATTATACACTGAAGTAATCACAATAACTTTATCGAATGTCAATAATCGGCTAAATGCATAAATAGGCGAATATTTAACATCGACTTCGGAAACTCATAACTAACGCTGGATACACACACATCAATAGCGACAAATCGGCTATCAAAATCAGCATGTGGTGTACGGTGACTCGATGGCGATTTCAAATTCTGAATTACGTTGCAGCAAGCTAGCATTACAATTTAGCGCCACCAAGCCAGCCATCGCCACCGCTTTGGTCTGAATCATGGTCTAAAATTATTATACCATGGTCTGAATGACACTTTATTCATACGCAGTATCTTTATGTAGTATTTCAAGTTCCAGGACGAAACAATAAAGTCACAAGTCAGTCAACACTTCAACAGTCAGCAAAGTTTTGTTTGCATGACATTGACATAAAGAAAACCCGAAATACCGAAACAAACAGTAATTTTCAACTTTAAAGTCATAGTTCATATAGGTCAATTTGCTGTGCGTGCGTCATTAATTCTTGTCTTATCAAATGAAAACATTGAAGAAGCGGTAAAAAACAGATCCAATAGGTACAAAGTTCACTCTTAAAATTCACTTTTTTATTTTAATTTAAAACAAAATGTCTCTAAAACTGTATTTCGATCTTATGTCACAGCCCTCAAGGGCTCTTTACATATTACTGAAGTCAATAAAATGTGATTTTGAGATGAAACCCGTCAATTTACGTGAAGGTAAGCTTGGTTGGATGTCTCATCTTGCTTCATACTTCTTGCTATACACTGTTATATCAAATAATTAAAAAAATATGTGTATACTTCTGCATGCGTAGCATGGCCACTATTACTTATGCTTATATAAAAGTACTCTGGCCACTATAGAATCGGAAGACACAATGACAGATTGTACAAAGATTTCTACGGCGCGATGTCAAAATTCAAGAAAATAATTACTTTTTGTTAAGAAAGTGATTTGTCTTCTTTTCGTAGAGTAGAGATAGAAGTGGTCATGCTACGATTGCTGGAGGCCTCTTCTATGTTTTTTTTTTTTATCTCAGTCACTACCACAGACCACTTAAGTATATCCAGGCCACTGACGGGCATTGTGAGTGAGGTTTTCTAAGACCATAAATTAAAATCATTATCATCATCATTGGCAGCCTTGTTCCACCGACTGCTGAGTATTGGCTTCCTCCATTTAGTGAAAAATAAAAAATAAAAAACCCCCAGCTTCCCCAAGTTTTGTTTATATTTTTCAGCTGAACATTATTCTGAGGAGTATACTGCAATAAATAGATTGCAGAAGGTTCCTGTGATAGATCATAATGGATTCATTCTAACTGAAAGGTATGCTAAAGTCCACAAGATGTTCTATTTTTAAGTTTACAACAAAGTGCAGTCAACCACACTTCGGTTGGAACAAAGTGACTTTGATAGAAACTTTATTTTGCAGCAGTCAGGACAGTTTTCATAGTTCAAGAATTACTTGTGACATGCGGTTCTTTTTACCTTAAAAATAAATAGGAAATGATCTCACGGGATCCTACTACCGAGATATAATGTATGCTATGTCCTAACCCAGGTCATGGTCTACCTTTTTGCCAAACATTGAAATCCGTTTAGGCTGTAAAAGGTAGCAGACAGACGAAACAGATTTACTTTCACATTGATAATATTAGTATCGATGTACAGAGGTAAATATCTATAAATAAAAAATTGTGTTGTTTTTCCAGTGTAGCCATTCTTAAGTACCTATCCAGAGAGAATATAATACCGGAGAGTTTGTACCCCAAAGAGTCAAAAGCACAAGCTCGAGTTGAAGAGTTTCTAGAATGGCAGCATGCTGGACTCAGGTTGCACTGTGCTATGTACTTCAGGGTTAAAGTGAGTACATATAGAAAGATACTTAAAGTACTGGCTTCTGCTTAATTGAAAATCATAAAGAGTCCACACCTATGTGCAAAATACCTATGCAATTAGACGTGGAGTTGTAGATACCAACCCATTATACAATACAATACAGGAGACCAGAACTACATTTAAAAATCTCTTCCCCCTATATAGTTGCATATTGTTACCGTGCAATGAAAACCTTGTAATGACAATTTTATTGATTTTTAATTTATTTGTTGTGTAGTAAACTTCAGAATGCATATTTAGAACAAACATGCACAACTCTAAGATGCTTGTCTAATGCATTCTATTGATGTTAATGAACATTGCACAGGAAGTCCATGACTGCCATTTTTCAGGCAATTTTTACCTTCCTCTTTAAAATTATGTTTATGGCAATCACGTTTTCACTGCACGGCGACGTTACTGGCTTGAACTATATGAGAATAGGTAATGCCTATGAAGCAGTAAAAAAATGCCTTGCGTGTGCCTTGTAATCTCCTGTAATACGTTTCATTTTCTTCCATTACAGTATTTAAATCCTGTAATGTTTGGCAAGCCAACGGATGCAAACACTCTGGCGGGATATGAGAGTCGCATGGAGTCTGCACTCACAGAGTTCAACACCAAATGGCTGGGCAGAGGCACAGACTTTATTAATGGCAACACTCCTACAGTTGCTGACTTGTTGGCCGCCTGCGAATTGGAACAGCCTCGTAAGTCATTTATTTTTTATAGTACGACCCTGGGCAAAGGTTCCATCGGCTATCTCCAGAAAATCCGAAATTTTACTAATGTGACCAATAAGTCCAGGAGAAGATAACTGGACGACCTTGATGCCTGCAGACAGGATTGGTCCACATTAGCTCAAGACAGAGAGGAGTGGAAAGGAGAAAGGGACGATTTTGCACTGCAGTGGAACAACATAGGCAGAAAAAAAATACAAAATAGTGAGTGACAGAATCAAGGCGTCCCTACAGCGAAATTTATAAAATATAAATTTTAACTTTGAGACCACCACCCCTAAGTTTGTTTCGGCATTTCCTCTTAGAGAAATGCCGGCGCCATCTAGTTTTAAAATATTGACCAAAAAATTGACGTGTAAAAGTGTCAAAAGATCTACTAGCAGAAATAAACATCATTTCATTTCAACCAATTATAATTTAGGTGGGACTATAAATCGATTTCTATTTTATAATGGTCTTATACTATATCAGTTTTCTTTTAAAGTACCTACCTATGACAATGAGGGCCATCGCGCTTGAATTCGCCGCTAGAGGCGCTAGTGTAGAGTAAGGTCTCTAGATGTCAAAATATGTAGGTACTGAACGTTCACTGTTTGCGGGATTTTTTATCATGGATTTTAATGAATGATTCATAATAGCTGTAATGGTTGTGCCATTCTTGATTAATTATGGCTTAAGATTTTAAGTAAAAAGTTAAGATCTAATTTGGTAGCACTTGAAGAAAGAATAAGATTTGTCTGCTTCCATGCTTGCCAATTTTAGGAACATTATAATCTAAATATTAATTTGAAGTTTTAAAATGTAATAAAATAAACATACTATGAATATAATAGTACTTAAACATATCCAAAACATCCAATAAAAGTACTGCAACAGGACCTTACTCGACAGTGGCGCCAACTGGTGAGCAAAAAACGATAGTCCCCATTACACACATTTATATGACAGTTCTAACGAAGGCGGCTATTTATCTATTTACCGATACTTTAACCCGACTCATACGCGAAAGATGCGGCTTCCGTACCTAAACACAAGAATTAAGATGCTATAAAAATCAGCCATTCATGAAGAGGAATCCTATTTTTCAATTGACTAATTTGATAATTAGACTGACTCGTTCGTCTAGTGGTCATGCTGAGGTCCTGGGTTCGATTCCCATGTCGGGCAGTGTTATTGGGTTTTTCCGTCAGGGATTTCTCAGTAGCAGGCCGGAGCCTGGATTTGTGTCCGGTTGAGGGCAATAGACTCACCCCTTATTACATGGGAATTAAATATAACTGGCGAAATGTGCGTGTACTGTAGGTACACCTCTGCCTAACCTTCTAGGATTATAGGCTTGATGTTATACATACATACATACATACATAATTAGCCTATGATGTTCTCACTGCTGGGACACAGGCCTCCACTCTTTGAGAGGGAATGGGCTGTTATCTATCACGCGGGCCCAGTGCGGGTTGGTAGATGTCACATGTCTTCGAATTTTTGGTTCTAGGACATGCCGGTTTCCTCACGATGTTTTCCTTGACCGTTTTGAGAGCAGTGGTGATGAAATTATTTACACAAAGTAATGCGCCTGCTTGGGTTCGAACCCACGACCTACGACTAAGTCGGGGCCGATACCACTGGGCCACCACTGCTCCACTGGCGTGATGTTATGTTATTATGTTATGTAATTTGATCATTCTTTTTTTCTTCTTCTAGGAATGAGTGGTTATGATCCAAGCGAGAATTTCAAAAACATAGAGGTATGGTTGAAAAAAGTTCGTCAACACTTCAACCCGTACTACGACGAGGGACACGTCATAGTAAATAAAATAATAAAGAAGAACTCGAAAGTAGCTTCTAAGATGTAAGGCGGTGTAAGGTGTGACCAATTAATGATTGTGTTGTCACATTTAAATACAATACACGTAGCATTTATATTATATGTATAAAAAAGAATATAAGAATATTTTTTGAGACTGTATTACTGAACTTCGAAGTTTAAAATATCGATGTACTTATTTAATTGAGAATGTTCATAATCGCGATGTACGGAACTTCGAAAGAATGTCATACTGAACTAAATGAATGAATATGAATATGAACTTCGAAGTTTGAATAGACATTCTTTCGAAGTTCCGTACATCGCGATTATGAACATTCTCAATTAAATACATCGATATTTTGAACTTCGAAGTTCAGACGTACCATCATTTTTTGATTGTACCTACAGCAAAGTAATTTTATTAGATTAAAAGATATTTATAATTGATAGTTAATACATTTTAAAAATGGTAGCGCACAAAGTGCATTTCTAATAATTTAAGGTGACAGTTGGTATTACAGTGTTTCTATAATGGCGTGAAGGTATTTTGAGATTATTATTGTGAAATAAAATTACATCACTGTTTATAATATAGTTTTTAGTACTGTTTGACCCAAACCCGCACTTACGTCACGCTTTTCTATGACTTAAGTAGTCCATTTTTACACTGTGCGAAAATAATTTAGCTAACTTTACAAGTGCATATTAAACAAGAAAATGTTCTTTGACACTTAGAAATTCACAGCACACAATTGTCAAAAGAGGGGTCGGTTAGCATTTCACCTAAAAACAGTTTCATGCTGTAGAAAAAGTGACAAAAGAATTTCAGAAATGCTAAACTACCTTTTCTAGGTTTGGTTTTCAGTTTGTAAAGCCTCGTATCCACTAGGCAACATTTGATGCGCAACTCGTGACGCTCAACATGCTCGGCAACGTTGCATAACATCGCGCGACGTTGCCAGCTGGCGCGCAACATGACAACGTTACTAAACAAAACTTCCTCGTTGGCGTTCAACATGATGAGCAACATGTTGTGCTCATGTTAGTTGCTCGTGGATAACCATATTTTTGCAGTAATAAAACTGTGATTTTAATATGAGCCACTCAGGAAGTGAATTAAGTGAAGATGAGAGTGGTGACATTGTCCTAGAAGCATTGAGAGAAATGGCCAGAAACGTAACATTGAGGGGTTTATTCATAAACGTTGCTTAAAGTTAAATGACGTTTAAACGTCAAAAATGTATGGTTAAACAGTCGCTAATCATTGCTTAACTTTAAGCAACGTTTATTAATAAACCCCTAAATTTGTTGCCCAATAAATCTAAAAGATTGTATACTTGAGCATACAACACATTTCATAATTCATTCGTCTTTTTTTTTATTAATAAAAGACATGGCGGGTTTATATCACACGAGCTATAAAATAGTATACGCTACTCGTGACTTAAGTAAGTTTTTAATGCACGGCGATTAGCACCCTCGTTACGCTAGGGCGCTAATTTCACGCCGTGCAATATTGGAATACTTACGCCACACGTATAGTATTGTACTATTTCTTTTCATTTCCTTCTAACTGTGGTAGTCTATGATTGTCTCGAATATAGTGGTCGCATGTGCTACTGTTGAAATTAGGGTGCGATGCAGAGATTGGGGAGCGTTGATGTGTTTTGTTCCTTTATGAGAAGAATTCCTAAGGTTTATCAGGTATTATGTGGGCCGATCCCGGCCGGGGGAGTGAGCCCCGAACATCTTCTTAGAATCCTCTTCAACTTTCAGCATACAGTTTAATACACTGGTATAAGATGAAAGGAACAGCTGATACAGTTGATACCCGAGAAGTGATAGTGTAGGTACAAAGTGTACGAGCGACGGTCATTCACTCTTCCTTGTATAGTATTTTAATCTCACGAAGTGACGCGCGCTTTCTTTCCATGTGGTAACAAACCTAACAACAAAGAAATTTCGCCACTTACCAGCACCCCTCTTGGATTCGACCATCGCCACCAATATGAAAATACGTACCTGGGAATCGGCCTTGCACCTCACTGAACAAGTCGCTGATAACTTTGTAAGTCAGATTGTTCGGTGAGTACATTGGCCCCAAATTCAAATGATCCTCAAGGCCATATCCATTGCATGGTGTCAGAATACTTGGGTACGCAACGCCCCAGAACCTGGTGTGAGCTGATAAGAAGAAGATCATATAATTTCTATTAGTAGTGAATAAAATATAAAATCGCGCCAGTACATGGGTGACTTTAACTGCCCTTACGATGGGAGTCTAAACGGTGTGATGCCTTTGGCATAACTTTGGTTGAGATTTTGGTCAAGCTGGATCTCTGCATTTTAAATAATGGATGGTTACAGCCATCACCTCCAGTGCGGACTCCTGTTTTCCGATGAAAACAGTGCCCGTGATAAAATACGTTCACCCCCGTGATTGGATCCAGAATGCACTTTGGCAATCAGGGACAGAGATGACAGCTTACAATTACACACTTTGGTACCTACAAACCTACTAAAACAAAAGTACGAAACAAAGAAGGGAGACGAACAATAATACAGGCGGTAGGTAAACCTTAAGAACCTTAAGAATAATAAGTATTTATTCTTATGGGAAAACCTTACATATCGCCATCTTAGTTATATTACCTACCTCGTAACTAAATACTTCTGTAATAAGCATTAAACATGTGTAGGTATAGATATAGATAATTACCTTTGGATATACAAAAAAAGAAATCTCCTTGGTTTTCCTATCATTATTTGTACACACAGTGCCACACAGTCTGGCATCTTTAATCTCATTACAGCCGCGTTGAACGGCAGTGCATCGCATTTCAATAGAAAAAAGTGCAGTGCGGCGTTGTATGCGATGGTTCTCTGCGTCAGCCTAAAGCTCTGGCCAAACTGAACGGATTCCCCCGCGCGGAATGCGGGATGAAATTCGCTCGCGCTGATATTTTCGAGGTACGGAGGTGTTCAAATCCAAACTGGCGCGAATAGTCGCGTGAGTCGTGAGTTGTAATCTTAAAACATTAGACACACGTGGTCGCATCCCGCGTCCTGCGGGGTTCACATCAGTATGGCCTGAGCTTTAACATTACCAAAGTACTACTTTAAAAAAATAAACTTTGGCGTACTAAATTCAGCACAAACAAATACTTAGTACCTAACATAAAATATTTATTTCGCAGACACGATCTAACATACTATCTTATATTAAAATGAGATTCTATTGAGTACCTAGCGCCTCGCTCCCCATACGTTCCTCAAATGGCAGTGTATTCATTCATTAATTTTTGGCGCATAGTCAAGTTATTTGCGAACTGTAAGTACAGTTCAGAAACTATAAAGACCTAATTGACGGTTAAATTATATTGACATATAATATACCTAGGTATATTATATTCTCCAGCAACCACATAGTGATGCGCAATCAAACTACAGTATTTTCTTCCTTAGGGCAGTTTCTAAAAAGTTCCATTTCTTTATTTTGATCTTTATATCTATTCTTAACGATGGCGCTGGCAACCCCCGTAGATCTGGTAATTCCACTTTTGGTTTTCTGCGATAATTCTGAGTCCAATTTGTTGATGAAATCATTGCGTATGTTAAACCTATAAAAATAACACACAGCTTTGTTATTGAGCACAGAAGTAGACTTTCAGTTTGTTATCATCCATTATTTATCACAATGTAGGTAAGGGGCAGTGAGTTAGTTTCACGACGCGATTCATGCCCGCGGAGGGTGCGGTTATTGGCCCTTCCCGATGGGGCCGAGGTACCGCACTACCAGCGGCGGACGCCAGCGCCGGTGAAAACTGCTCCGTGAAGTCTTAAAAGTCAAAGTCAAAGTCAAATCATTTATTTCAAATAGGCACATAAAAGGCACTTTTGAACGTCAAAATTTACAAAAAAATAGAATTGATTCTAGTTGCCCCTTCCAAAAGGTAGTTTCGTATGGAGAAGAATAGCAAGAAACTCCACCGTTACTCTTTTAAAATGTTTGACAATATTATGTAAGTTCACATTAATTATGTAATCATATGTGAAGACGATGCACCTAGCCTCTATCTATGCCTTATTTATCAATCACGATGATGATGTGGCCGTACACGCATCACATTAGCATTTGCTTGCACTCTTTTGTACATATATATATAGATATATGTATAATGTATATGTCAAACTGCCGGTAGGGGCAAAAATAACGCTTGCGCAAGTGCGCATAGTTACAATCTAGTGAATATCATAATGAAGATTTCAGCATGCCACGTCTGGCGACATCGAAAACTATGAAAATTTTTTGTCGCCCGATATGTCTAGCGACATGTCGCCAGACATCTCGGGCGGCATAAAATCAACTCACTTTTTGCACAACTGCACCAAAAAAAGAACTTGCACACAAACGAATAGAAAACGGCGACCCCGGTGAGTAGTAGGTTATAAAAATTGTACAGGATGTATTACCATAACGCATTTATAGGGGGAAGAAGCTCGAAACACCAACTCAGTCCAGGGCCGGATTTAGGGGAGGGCATCCGGGGCGACCGCCCCGGGGCCTCCACAAAAGAGGGGCCCCCACAATAGAGACTTCGAAAAAAAAAGTATATTTTTCAATTCCGACAAGTAAACACTAGTAAACAACTTTTCCTTTGATATTTTTTTTTCGCTGTTTTACACACGGTGTACAGTTAATCCGGTTAAGGTACCTTGCCCTTACTGCCCTATCCAAAAAATCCACCCTGTTTAAAAATTATTGAAAAATGCGGAAAAATCAATTTATCGTCTGTTCCACAAAATTTTCGGGGCCTACACTTTTTGGTTGCCCCAGGGCCTCCACACGCTTAAATACGGCCCTGACTCAGTCCCATCATCACAGATAACTTTGCGCATGTATCTCTACATCTAAAATAAAATGAAATGTACTTGCGTGAATTATTTAATCTAACCATACCAGACTAAAATAAATTGTATCTAGGTATGTCAAAATAATACAGTAATATTTAAGTGAAAAGTCAGTTCCAACATAATATAGACATTTACCCCTTTATTCATAAACTTTGCTTAAAGTTAAGAGACGTTTAAACATCAGAAATGTATGGTTAAACAGCCTCAGTGGCCTTTTCTGAAGGATATTTGGGGCATAGCGATATGTTAAGTTCACTATCTTGTTAATAGATGTGTCAAACGTTGGAGCTGTGAACTCATAATCCACCTACATATGACTGCTGTATTGACGTTGAGCGTAGATGGTCAAGTCGGTGGATAGCAATACGCATCCCTCAGAGATTGTCACTAAGTTTGATGATGAGATGGTTTGTGATGTGACGTCATTGCTACATATGATTCGTAACGGACACGGTTCGCAGCAAATCGCCAGCCAGCTGTTTTGTGTTTGTAACTCGATTTGCATGACGCGCGTTCGACGTCACAAGGTCCGCTGTTTTGATGTGATAGCAGTTTTGCCTCACATGGAGCGCTGATGCTGTGTAAGTCAAATTATGGCACGTTTTTTTTGCATAAGAAGTTCTGTGATTTTTGTTGCATGCAGTGTTTCAAGTCATCTTCGGATATTGACACGTAAAAGTTCTTCTTGAAGTTGACAGCTATGTACCTACTTGTTTGATAACTGCACATATCTAGTTTTCTTAGCAATGTTAACCGGTAAAGGTATAACTTAGTACGAGTATATGTCGAAATCTTCGTTTGCTACAAGTGGAATATGTGCTTCGAGTAAAAAAATATTTTCTTCTTCTTCTTCTAATTAGAAGTAAGTTAGAGTACGCCGAGTTCCTTCCCAATAGTTAGATTGTAGTACATCATTAGTATCCATTCATCGTGCACTACTGGCATTTTGCCGACGGTGTCATAGTACCTATATGGGCTGCTCGCGTTCCAAACTTGTAATTTGTGCGGTCAACGCCGGCGCTCCGCGCGTGCCATCGATGGCGCTATAAGATCCCGTTACAAATGTAAACAATGATAACATTGTTATTAGTAACGTTGAAATAGGATTCTTTGACCTCTTCCGTCGTTCATTCTTCGAAACATCTTGAGGCTTATATTTCTTTTCGTTTTCCTCGGTATTCTCAATTTCAGAGTTCAATGGTAATGGCGATAGTTTTGTTATTGGGCGCTTTATTATTCCTGCTTGAGTTTTGACGGTAGTAACTCCAACATATCCATCAGATCCTGGCTGAGTCTCCAGTATACGACCTAAGACCCATATTCCCGGCGGTAGATTGTTTTCTTTCACCAGTACTACATCGCCTTCTTTGACGTTTCTAGAAGGCTTGTTGGCACGCTACTTATAAGGAAGGATTCTGTAGGAACCTTTCTCAAAGGCCTTGCTTAATTCAATATATATGACGTTAGCTTGATGACCAGCATCAACAGCCCCAATTAAAAGTTCTGCAAATGGAACCAGATTAGTACTTGTCGTGATCCAACAAATCTGTGCTGGTGATCGCTAATGGATAGCTTTAGATGGTTTTGGAAATGCGGGCAAAGAGGTAACTCAAATACTTTGGCAAACGTTGAATGAATTGAAATGGGCCTATAGTTTTTATGTTGTCCAATTGTTACCCGATTTATGTATAGGCACCACCTTTGCCATTTTCCATTTTCAAGGGAATATGCCAAAAGTTAAGGATTTGCTGTATATTAGCATAATTGGACACACTAACTTCGCTGCGCAAGTTCTAATAAATATTACCTTTGTTAATTTCTAAGCTTTTGAATTTTTTGAGTATGATCTCAGAGCTAATATTTGGAACTCCCTCGACAGTCTTCCGTCCCCAACATCACACCTCGATGACAGTCACACCCCAGCTAGGTCTAAAGTTCTCATTAAGATGAATGAAATAAGCCCAAACACGATGTAACTGCTGTAATCTGTCGAGGAGCTCTCTCGACTATCTTCCGTCTCTATCATCAAATGATCTCTAGGTATCTTTTTTGTTGAAGCGTCTTTGGAACTACATATATGTGCTAAGAATACAATCGGTTCACAAGTGAACATTTAGTAGGTGAAAAATCATTTAACCCCTATTTTTCTACCCTCAGGGGTGGATTTCACTTTTCAATTTTAAATGGGATCAACTTCGATGGGAACTCTTTCCTTTAAAAAAAGAATCGTCAAAATCTGACTACTCTGTCATAAGATATGCGTGGGCATACATAAAAAAACATATACGCTTCCACTTGAGAACCTCCTCCTTTTTTTTCTTCGGTTAAAAAGATTTCAAATGAACGTTATGGCGTGATTCCAACTTCTCGGCTCACAAGGTGAACTTGGTCTTCATCCTCATGTAGTTCACGATCTCCTTTCCTGAAGTAAATGTGATACGAACAGCTGCGGAACATTTCTTGGATTTTTCACTTCAAAACACAATGAGATTTTAATAGGGTTGATCTGTGACCGTGCTCCGAAAAATCGCTTTTGAATTTTGCGTAAGTGTAAGGTATTTATGCCTGTACAATGTTCAAATAATGTCGAGCTAGGTACATCAAATGTTGCTGGAAACCATGTTACGCGTCTTTTGTTTCCATTGGCATGTTGCGAGATACACATTCTGTGTTGCCAGCAACATAACAATATTGCGCATCTTGCTGTCACAATGAATACGCAGCTAAACTACCTACGCTAGAATAAGCGTGTAGACTTGCCGTAAGTTTTTAATTACCCATCTTTGACAAACATTCACTTTTAGGTACCTAACAATCAGTGCATTAAAAACAAACAATTGAGAAAACTAACGTAAGATAAGACCGACATATTATTTCGGTATAACCTAAACTTAATTACAGATTATTCCAGAAAAATTATCCAAAATACTACCTAAATAAAATTATCCGAATAGATAGATTAAACATGTTTGTTCCTTTGAATCATTTATTTTTATAGCGTTTCAACTAATCTTTAGCATTACCTATATAAAGAATAGAATAGAATAGAATACTCTTTATTATGTACACCATAAAAATTACAGATACAAATGAAACGAATGAAGAAATGCATATGAATGATAATACTCTGCCTATGTTGTATTGAATCTCTGTTGTAGGCAAACACGTTATATTGCGTTATTTATTTTTATATATTTCCTTATGGTACGCAAAGGTGAATAGTACGTACCTACACACACTTTGTCCGTTATGATTTTATGATTGAAATGGACACATACAGTGTGGTCGACGAGAGAATGCGTTCTTGACACCCGTCAGTTTCATACAAATGAATATGTTTTGCGAAATTGATGTTTATTAGTTACTAGAATTCTCGCACTGACAGGTTTCAGGAACGCGTTCTATCGACGACGGCCGGGCTATAGTTATCATAATTAATACAAATATTATTGGAAAAACTTCAACGTTCAACGCGATTGTCTTTGGCCGTCGGCGGTGGCGTCCGTCGCATCGCGTTCGTCAAGCTTTCAGAATGAACGCAGGTAAAACTTATGTCTACGCGTATTCAATGAAATTTTCCAGACACAACAATCGTTAGTCACTACCACAGTTATTAAAAAAAAATGCAGTTTGTTTTTTTCATTTCTGACAGGTTCTAAATGATCAATGTTGCACCAAATTGTAGTCATGCTTTCACGTTTATAATGAATACTTGTCAACATCTTGCACGCATTTTCTTGCAAAAGTAAGGAATTTGTGCTGATGTTAACAAAATGGGTTACACGCTTGCAGTAGGTAAAAAATAAACCGTCATTCTCCTGCCTTTTCCCAATTTATTTGGGGTCGGCGCACCGTTCCTTCTTTGTCCATATATCTCTATTAGTTGTCACCTCGGTATTCACTGCCTTTCTAGCCATATCGTCTTTCACACAGTCCATTCATCGTTCCTTTGGTCTTAAAAAACTTTCCTCATTCCTTCGCATCACATGCCCATACCATGACAACCGATTTCCACACAACTTATCAGTCACCGGTGCCACTTTCAGACTCACAGACTTCCTCCTATATACTCATTTCTTTATTCTATCCATTCGAAGTAATAATCTACTCAATAAAAATCTTAAAATCATTGACAGGCATCGCACAGCCTAAACCGATGGGTTTAATAGTAATAATTATTTATTTATTCCAGAAAAGTGTGGTACAGTCTGTTACAATAAATATAATTATAAAGTTTAGGGATAAATCCTAAATATAGTAACAATTAAAAGAATTGAATCTGGCGTCCTAGCTAGGTTATCTACATGGTAACCTGTATTAAGGTTCCCCAGCCCAGGTTCCCACGGAAGGAGGACAATTTTTTAATAGAGACTGCTTAGGACTATAAAGTGCAAATGTGTTGCAAGGGTTAGTGCAATAACCGACGGAAATTTTCAACGCACGGGGGTTCAGAATCATGTACTGAATCCATGGTAACAGGTTGCGCGTCGATTTCCCTGCCACCATGTAGGGGAAGAAAGTGTGTATAGAAGTTCATGATTTATGCCGATGAGAAATCTCATCGGACGCGCAGCTTGTTTATAGATAAATTGCTTGGATATTTAGGTACCTACCTCTACTTATATGATTCTGTAAAAAGGCAAGTATATTACGCTTCCATCTACTTGCCTACATACCTAAGTATATATACTGAGAAAGGTCCGCAACTCTGCAGTAAAAACACGACTACATTGAATTTACAAGCATTGTTGACAGTATTCAAAACCTTATATGCATCACCTTTAGATATATAATGTTTAATAGAGTATTTTTTTAAATTGTGGACAAAGGGTTGGATGAAGCGCGCGCAGTGCTCGCTTATTGGTCGAGAAAATTAGGGGGCAGTGACTACCATCCCCTGTCGTATTCCTCTGGCTGTATAAAAGGCTCCCAGGTCTCCAGCTCCACCAGTCTTCGACGAACCGTGACTCCGAATACTTTGTAACCTCGTGATACTGAATTGCTTCGAAAGTCCGGACTCGCGAAGCTTAATTCTATCTTAATTCTATATTTATCGTAAACGACCTTAATACTTCGCGTTATTTTATTTAGTAAGTTTAAAAGTCTAGTCTAATTTTAGTCTTTTAAAGTTTCTTGTGTTTTATTTAAGTTATCATTGTTTGATTGTGAATTATGAAAAATTCAAAATATCTCCTTTCTTTTTACCAAAAACACGTCACAGGACAAAATTATAATCGTAGAATCGAACGAGATTTAAACAGTCATAATTGGCTAATTATAAATCACGAAAATCTAAAAAAAACTGAGAAAAGCCCGCAGTCTGAAGATTACCTTGCTTTATGTGAAAAATAATTAAATCGTAGAAATGGACGAGATTTAAAGGATAATAATTGGCATACTCAAAGGTACCAAAAGCGTGACAAGTTGGAGAAAAAGCCGCAGGACAGCAAGGACATCGCAAAAGAAATGTAAGTTGGACTACTGAAACATTTTTGGTCGGCATGGATAGAATAGCTGGCGCTAGCGCAGTCGTAGAGCGAACGAGGCCTGCGCTACGGGTTCGACTCCCGCACGAAACTGATATTGGATTTTATCTAGTCTTCAATTACATACACAGTGCAAAGATTAAAAATATTTCTGTATTGTTTCAGGCATAAAAATAAATTAAACAAAAATTCCAAAAATATCGAAGTATCTGTCGGCTTATCAATGCCAATTTTAAATTAGGTATTTAATAGAGTAGAGCTTGTTGAACAAGACCTCGTCCGGGGAATTACCACCATCATAACTGACTACTTTTGCCGTCAAGCGGTCTTGCTTGAGACATCAAAAGGAAACTAACCGAGGCACAACAGAAGTGTTACTGTAATCATCTAGTGTTTACCTATGTTTCAGAGACGGCACCGCACCAGCATGCGTAGCATGACTACTTCTATCTCTACTCTACGAAGAGAAGACAAATCACTTTCTCAACAAAAAGTAATTCTTTTTTTGAATTTTGACATCGCGCCGCGCCGTAGACATCTTTCTACAATCTGTCATTTTGTCTCCCGTTTCTTCAGCTTCTATAGTGGCCATGCTACGCATGCAGGGAGACAATTCCCGTAGTTTTAATACCATTCGCATTATAATTTCAGTCTCAATTTGTCAAATATGCAGTATGTACTTAAGTAAATAATTTAGAACGTTTAGACTGCATGAAAAAACCTTTTGAGATTTCTGACTTTTGTAGCGGTCAGTCTATAGAAGTTTTTTGGGATTTCTGACTTTTATAGTACTGCAACCTTAGTTGGTCTGATAGAGGTTTTTATATTCTTGTGAGAAACAGGATCGATTGGCATCAAAAAAGTTTTCGTGAAAATTGCCCATTTTCTTGCTGTCTGTATTTTTTTTTTTAATCTGTGAATTCAGACCGAAATGTCTCCAAAAGTTAAGGACAGTCTCTCATTATCTAAGACCTTTTTCCTGTAGGTAGAACGGTTAAGGTACAGTCGCGGTCTGAAAATTATCATTTTAAGACTTATAATTGCATACACACATCTTTGTCACAAGGTCGATAAATGTGAATTGATTAGGTATAGAGCATATTTTTTTTATTTACACGTCGCCTAGCATATATATAGAAAACTATTCTTGTAAAAAAAAAATATATATATAAAATCGAAGCTAAAAGCGGCAAAGTACAAAGAGTAAATTGCACTTTTTATGAAATTCACTTTTTTTTCATAATTAAACTCTTTTTTTTCTGTTTAGTCCCGCTTAAAAGCGGATATATGGCGGTTGACTCATTTAGTTTACTTTTTTGTACGAAGTAGATAAAGACATCTACCGTATAATGGAAAAAAGAATAATTTCCCTTAACTTTCTCTTTTGTAATGCCCTATTAACGAAATGTTGTAAAATAGAAGAAGATAGCTTTGTTCATATAATAATTATCACAGCTTTGTGTTCAAAACGCTGTCCTGTAAAAGCATGATTTTGTAGATAACCGTTTATATTTTGCGGCCGTCGATATATTAACTGGCATATACGGATATTAACCAAGCGAGGTCGAACTTAATATCGTCGTTAATAGAATAAAAATGACATAATTTTTATTCTATTAACAATTTATTGTTTTAATAACTAGTAAGGCCTCCATCAGCAGATATGACGGCACGTAGTCTATCTCGTATGGATGCAACAAGGCGCGCGCATAAATCAGCCCTTCTGATATTATCCCATATACGAGCACAATGTGAGTTCCAGGGTTTCTTTCGTTCTGACAATCCCAGCATTGAACCATTATGCCCCATAGATTTTCAATCGGGTTCTTCATTTCTTCTGACCAAGCAGGCGATTGAATGAGACGAATGTCACGGTACACGTTGAACCACGCCACGGTAGACCGGGCCGTGTGTATTGGTGCATTATCTTGAACGTAATTAATTTGTGAGATTTCTGCTGCAGGATACACAACGCGCACAGTAGGCAGCATCACCTTTTTCAAAAGCAACACATAATTATTCGCAGTACCTACTACTTTCCAACGACGTCAGTTCTCCGACGTCGTCTTGGCTCATCCACTCCCATAAGTTGACTATTGTGCGACCAGATTCATATTTAGGCACAATATGAAGTTCATAATATCGAGTGCGATTATAACGCCATAAAGTTAATCTTCCGATTTGACTCGATTTAAAAGTTTTGTTCAACGGTCAATATTACAATCAACCAATCAAGGGCAAGATATTGTCGCGCAAAATTAAGTCGGGTAGTTTTGTGGTGAGGTTTGGGTTCCACTTTATTAGCATGTTTTTAGTATAATAATAATAAAAATAAATTTATTTCAGACGAAGTCCATATACTGTTAATAACACAAAAACCTTATAGAGCTATTGTTAGTAAACAGGAAGAAATAGTATAGCCTTGTTCGGTGCAAAGCTCGTCGAACCGTCGTCTGAGGACTCATATCATACAAAGCAGTAAAATGACTATATAGTCAACTATATAGTTGGTGTGAAGCCGTGCTCTTCGTAATGTCGAATCTTAACAGTTATTTGCGCGGCGGTTGAAATGGCCGTCGTTCTGAATTGCTTCTATGATTAGTTATATTTTCCTCTTCTTCCCCATGACGCTGAATCTAAAATCTCATGGATAAATAATATTTTTGTCCTTTGTTGCGGGGTTAAACTTGCCATTTTATTTAAATCATTACATTTGTATTATATTTCACACCTGATATTTTTGATAAATGTCATTGAGAGTCAATCTGTCAACTTTTGAATTAAGAAATGAGTTCCATCACCAAAAAGTCATTAATACTCTTTTTGTTAGAATAGATGCTTCACAACTGTTAAAAATTAATAAGTACCTAGATATAGCATTTTAGACAACTCTTGTACGTTAGGCCGAAACTAGAAATCACGAATCACTGTATCCCGAATGAATACTATCCCGGATGAACGCTTTCTTGAATGACGCTATGCGCACAGTATGATAAAGAATCTAATTTGAAAACTGATATGTTAACATTTTTAGACCGCGACTGTACCTACCCTTACGGCCCCGTCTCAAAAATCCACCGGTATATCTAGTTGACATGTAATCCACCGGTATATCTAGTTGACATGTAATCCACCGGTATATCTAGTTGACATGTAATCCACCGGTATATCTAGTTGACATGTAATCCACCGGTATATCTAGTTGACATGTAATCCACCGGTATATCTAGTTGACATGTAATCCACCGGTATATCTAGTTGACATGTAATCCACCGGTATATCTAGTTGACATGTAATCCACCGGTATATCTAGTTGACATGTAATCCACCGGTATATCTAGTTGACATGTAATCCACCGGTATATCTAGTTGACATGTAATCCACCGGTATATCTAGTTGACATGTAATCCACCGGTATATCTAGTTGACATGTAATCCACCGGTATATCTAGTTGACATGTAATCCACCGGTATATCTAGTTGACATGTAATCCACCGGTATATCTAGTTGACATGTAATCCACCGGTATATCTAGTTGACATGTAATCCACCGGTATATCTAGTTGACATGTAATCCACCGGTATATCTAGTTGACATGTAATCCACCGGTATATCTAGTTGACATGTAATCCACCGGTATATCTAGTTGACATGTAATCCACCGGTATATCTAGTTGACATGTAATCCACCGGTATATCTAGTTGACATGTAATCCACCGGTATATCTAGTTGACATGTAATCCACCGGTATATCTAGTTGACATGTAATCCACCGGTATATCTAGTTGACATGTAATCCACCGGTATATCTAGTTGACATGTAATCCACCGGTATATCTAGTTGACATGTAATCCACCGGTATATCTAGTTGACATGTAATCCACCGGTATATCTAGTTGACATGTAATCCACCGGTATATCTAGTTGACATGTAATCCACCGGTATATCTAGTTGACATGTAATCCACCGGTATATCTAGTTGACATGTACAGTATAACTATTTTCTTAATGTCCCTCGGGAATCATCGCATTTCCGAATACAAACAAATGCTAATTTCCATGTCTATCAATTATTAGATTTATTGCGTATAATCATTTGAATTCAGAACTAAGTACTTTACTGTTGCTACGTCAAAAGAAAACAACATTAAAATACATACATACTTAGTTCTGAATTTACGAGAATTTCTGGGTCTTGATTCCACTAATTTACAAACGATTCACTTTTCTATCGATTGTGTGTTTTTGAGAGATGTGTCATGCAAATTGTGTTTAAAACACTCAAATTGAAAGGTACGAAAATTAGCGGAATAAGGTTCCTGGAGTCCATAGGCAGTGGTAGCCACCTATCATCACGAATTTGCCACCAAATAATATCAAAAGCAGAAAGTTTTACTACTATCTACTAAAGAAATCAAACTTAAGCAGTGTAACTCTAAATAAATAAAAAACTGGCCATGTGCGTGTCTGACCACGCATATTGCAGGGATCCGTAGTCGGGATAAAATTCCAAGAACAATTTTAACATTGTAGTTGAAAAATATATTCTCTCATACATTCCAACTGCAAATGTAATTTTGTACGCAGAATATTGAGAGATTTACCATGTTTTTTAAGACCATAGACTTCTCAAAAGTTTTACTGTAATCTATGATTTTATAATTATTTTCTGTATTATTTTTAAAAATTTTAGACTTATTAGTTTCGATAATAAGAAGGGGGAACGGTAAATTTTTATCTATTTTCTTAAATAGCTTTAAATCGGTTTAATTTGAAATTATAAAAAAAAAACTTAGACTCTCAAATTTTACCGCGTGATATATCAGATGAAACTGTCATCTGATATGTCACGCGGTAAAATTTGTAAAACTTAAAAAAAAAACTTATTTACCTCCCAAAAGTGACCCCATATTCAAAATTCATTTATTTACGGTAAACGTCCGTGTTTGGGTCACAGAAAGTCATATTGTTATGTGTAATAAATTTTAACTTATTTGGTCCATTAGATTCGGAGCTACATGGCTGTGACAGACGGACAGACAGACGCACGATTGATCCTATAAGGGTTCCGTTTTTTCATTCGGACGTATGACTTATAAACATTATAATAAAAAACATATTATTAAATATAAGTATAACAGAAAACGTTGAAAATAAAAAGTTCGGTGTAAAAAAAGTTGCATAAAAAGCATCCCACCAGTTGATTGACCTCAAGAATTGATTCGGTGCCGAGTTTACACGAAGCAGTGTCCTGGACAAGTGCTTGTAGCATCAAATCACCCGTAACAAGTCTTAGAAACACTGCGCTAGCGCCTGTATGAGCCGCGAGACCGACATGACCGAGGAAATGAAAATGCTGGAATTTTTAAGAGCCAACGGCATTACTACACTAGAACAGTTAAAAGACATCTTTAGGCATTGTCAAAATCAAACAGTTGATGACGAAGTAGTATTTATTAAAGAAATTAAACCAGAAGCTGCATCATGTATTAGCCAAGAAATGCTAAACATGCTAATAGAGGCGAGCACTCGAAATAAAGAAATGCTTTTGAAAGATTTATCCAAAAATACTGCAGGAACTTCGAGTCCTCAGCCAGTTGCTCAACAAAGTGGCACCCTTGATGTTCCTGGCCAGTGTGTCGTGAATGCAGACTGCACAAAGAAAAGCGTAGCTACATTGCCCATGAGGTACGTATACGTTATTACCATTTTGCCCATACAATCAGAGATAGGTTATGTAGGAATGCTATATAAAATTGCGTAAAACTATGCTGCCATTAAATTATCTTGATTTAATAATAATTTTAAATAAATTCAAGATAAGGCTAAAAGTCAACAAATAATAAAATTTACCCAATTAACCTATTTTTTAACTTAACCTTCCTTAAAGTACGTATCAGCTATATCAAAATAGGTTCCATCGATGTTGAGAAGATCATGAACTGTACAAACATACCAATATGTCGTACCGGCGGTGGTGCAGCAGGTCGAATACAGACTGAACTTTTTTTTTAAGACGGATTCTAAGCAGAATTTAATCATATATTTTCAGGGACCCACAGTACGTATAGGTTGACATGATTCCGATCATAAGCAACTATTTTTATTTTTTTTGTGGATTTTAACATTCTCATGGATGTCCTCCGCCCCGGGGAGGGAAAGGGTTCTGTCAGACTTACTGACTAAAACTACCCCGGTGTTCCCTCATACTCCTGCGTCAGGGGCTGCGGTTGTGAATGTGACTTCCGCTGTCCCGGCCTGGTGATGGCCCGCGCCATGCGGGCCATGACCCATAGTGGGAGTGAGGTGTTGAAGTCCCCCCGTAACGTCTTAGAGAGGCGAGCGCTGCCATCTCGGGTCCTGTGGAATGGGGGGTGACGGATGTCCCCGAGTACAACCATTATTTTTCCTAATTGATGTTCTCTGACCATGTGGCGAAGGTAGAGAGGCACCCAATGATAACGCAACGCCTCTCTAATACAACTCCAGGGTAGGGTGTTGAAGGCGCTGGATATGTTCGAAGACACCGCCAGCATCACCCCGCCCCGAGGCACAACTTCCTCCGCCAGGACTCTTACTCCCATAATTGCATCTATTGTGGAGTGCCCATGCCGAAACTCGAATTGGTTATCGTTCAGGTCCGGCCTATCTCTGCACAAGTGGCCGATGAGGCGGTCTGCGATTATCCGCTCCAACAACTTGCCCGCCTCGTCAAGCAGCACTATGGGCCAGTACGCAGACGGGAACTCCGCGGGGCGCCCCGCCTTCCTGAGCAGGACCAACGAACCTGTCTTCCATTGAATGGGTCCAACTGAATGTACAACCATGACGCAACCGCAAACTCATAAAAACTCGGAGTTTGATGTTGGATAAAATAAATTCTAATATGTTTTCAGATACCGCCATAAACACACACATCAAAACCAACCTTTTCAAAAAGAAGTAACGTACCAACAGGGACAGGAAACGTACCGCCAAGCTTGCGAAGGCAACGGTCAGCAAGGAAACATCCAGTATAACCAATATCAACTACATAATTACAACGTCCATAATCAAAACGGATATGAAGGGGTTGGACAGAATATCACTGGCTTCAATAATGGAAGTGGCCACATGATGGCCACGTGGCCATATGTTGGTGGTGATGATGGTATTAATACAATTAGCCATACGATTCCGGTTACAAACCCTTTGGCATCGACGACTGTTTATAACGTTTTACCGCAGCAGCAGTGGCCATCTGCAACAACGATGGCCCACACAGGACACAGCGGCTTTATCAATTATGCTCAATTTCACTTGACTCCTCAAGCATCCCAACAACCAGGCTCTCCGTATATGGTTGTAAGCAATCCAATACATAACCCAAACTGAAGTGTCATGCGATGGTCAAGGGATTTTGAACTTCATGCGGAGCAACTGTTAGTGTCAATTTTACCTAACCTGCAAAATGCAAAGTAAAAAATACCGCGGGATTGAGATGAACTAAGATGTTGGAATTCAACTCTTGTAAAGCCTGAAGATATCTTAAAAATATAATGAAAATGCAGTCAATGAAGAGGCGGTGTTGGTTAAAGAAGTTCCACCAGATGTTGAACATAAAGTAAATAATGTATCGTGTAGCGAAGAAAGACTAAAAATGGGTTGATAAAAGCTCACAAAAAAAAACAAAATCATGATTTTGAACATAATGATTGTCACCAAAGATGTTGCCACGCCCTGGTGAATGCTGACTGCCCAAATACAGAACACAAGCTCCCTACTAATGAGGTACGTATACTACGGTACCCACCCTTCTACCCATACTATCGGAGAGACGAGTTGTGAACAATAGCGATGAAACATCAAATTAGGTTCAGTCGTTTTAGAGAAAATCACGAATTATCAAAACCTCCTTTCTTGATGTCGGATAAAAAATAAAATTTAATAATATTTTCAGCGGGCTAATTGCGTAACACATTAACAGTAGGAATGGCTTTCATTTTGACAGTTCGACAACATTCATTGCGTTATTTACGTTGTTGAGCAGACAAATTTTTCGAACATATGAAGCAATAGATGAGCAATATCCATCAAAATGATTTAGATTCTGATTGGATAGTGTGTTACGCAATTAGGGTACTGGTCCCGATGATGATTCCGATTACGAAACTTCTAACTTCGAAATCAGTGTTTCCTGAACTGGTTACAGCAGCTATAACTTAGCTCAATTTGCGGTATACAAGCTCTCGTATAGCTTAAAGATAACGTCAGACAATCTTATAAGAAGTTGTTTTTGTAAAAAAAAACTTTCACCGAAAACGATACAGAAAATATTATCAGCGCCTTACTGATGAGGTAAATATACAACGGCACCCTTCTGCCCATACTATCGGGGATTCAGACTTGTGATATAAAGAAGTCATAACAAAACAGAAATCCTTATTTTATTGAGATCAGACATAAAATAAAATTTGAAATGTTTTCAGATCCCTACAATATACCCATGCATCCGACGACGCAACATCTATTTTTCGCAACATCTGTTTCCTGAACTGGTCACAGCTGCAATAACTTAGCCTAAAACAGTTCAAAGCACGCGCGTCCGCGGAATAACAAAAAATTGTGAATGATTTGCATTTCGAAACATTCTTGAAAATTTTACTAATATTCGTCAAGATAGACAGACAAAGGATGTTGCCGCCCGATGGCTGTATATGATGAATGCTGCCTGCCCGGATACCAGCTCCCTACCGATGAGGTACATATACAACTCTACCCTTCTGCCCATACCATAGTGGCAACTCTGTCTCATAAAAATATTGAGGATTAATATATTTTTTAGAAAATCACGTACCATACATTTACACAAAATATATCTACATTCGCCAGCACATCAAGTTACTAAAAACTGTCAGATTTTCTCATTCGATTTTGCCTTAACCATCAACATTTTAAGATTTAAAATCGTTTGGAGAAATTTGACAGTTTCGTGTAGCTTGACCTGCTGGCGACTGTACCTACGAGTCGAATACTGGACCTTATTTTTTTGAAGTCGGACACAACGTAAAACTTGACATGTTTTTAGGTACTACAATATTGTAACTGCACTCACCATTCATCAACCAGATCAATTTTCAATTTAAGCCCCTCAAGAATGAAGAAGAATCTCCACGTTGCCGCGGAGGTATTTATAATAAAGACATAAAAAAGCATCCCACCAGTTGATTGACCTCAAGAATTGATTCGTTGCCAAGCACTATCTGCTTGCTACACCTTACACGAAGAAGTATCCTCGACAAGTGCCTGTAGCATCAACACACTCGTAACAAGTCTTAGAAACACTGCGCTAGCGCCAGTATGAGCCGCGAGATCAACATGGTCCAGCAAAAGAAAATGCTGGAATTTTTAAGTGCCAACGGTATACACTCGAACAGTTAAAATATATCTTTAGGCATTGTCAAAATGAAACAGTTGATGAAGAAGTAGTATTCGTCAAAGAAATTAAACCAGGAGCTGCATCATGTATTAGCCAAGAAAAGCTGAACATGCTAATAGAGGCGAGCACGTGAAATAAAGAAATACTTTAATTCGACTTATCCAAAAATACTGCAGAATCTTTGAATCCTCGGCAAGTTCTTAAGCAAAATGGCACCATTAACATTCCTGGCTGCACAAAGAGAAATGGAACTTCGCTGCCCATGAGGTACGTTACGTTATTGCCCTTGCGCCCGTACCATCGGGGATACAGAGTTGTGATGTTCAGTCACCAAAAGAGATAAGTAACCAGGGTCGTCGGATATGGTTGAAGTTTAGTAAGAAACCGACGGATGTTTTCGAATGAAATTTAATTTGATAAAACGACCTCTGTTTTCTATTAATTTTATTAAATTTTATTCGGAAGCATTCATCGGTTTCTTACTAAACTTCAACTATATCGACGACTCTGGTTACTTATCACTTATGGTGACCGTACTTAATTATATAACAATAGTGAAGAAACATCAAATTAAGTACAGTTGTTTTTGAGAAAATCACGGTTCATCAAAACCTTATTTCTTGATGTCAGATAAAACATGAAACTTAATAATTATGTTTTCAGGACCCCACAATATACCCATGATTCCGGTTATGCAACTTCTTATAAGAAGTTGTTTTTGCAAAACAACTTTCACTAAAAAGGATACAGAACATATTATCAGCTCCTTACTGATAGGGTAAGTATACAACGGCACCCTTCTGCCCATACCATCGAGGATACAGACTTGTGATATAAAAAAGTCATAATCAAACAGAAAACCATACTTTTTGAGGTCAGACACAAAATCAAACTTTGTAGCAAACCAAACGCAATTACGGCCAGTGCGACCGTCCCGCGGTCGCGTGCCGCCACGATACAGGGAATAAGCTATATCTCTTTCCCTCGCCTGGCTGTTGCGAGGAAGGCGCGGAGGCCATGCCTGCCAGTCCGCTGGCAGCCCACTCGCATACTGCGTAGATGCGTATTTGACCGCCGCGCATGTCGCGACGTGCCTACCTCGAGCCGCCATTGTTACGCGAAAATTACTATTTTAGTTTAGGGTCTTCGTTGCCAATATTTATTGTGTTAAACGTATGTCCGTGTACCAATAATTATACTATATTACTGAAAAGGTGGTTTCTCTACGATAACCGCCCTCATAACATGAAATGTTTTCAGATCTCACAATCTACTCAATCCGATGACGCATCATATATCTTCCACAGCACCGTTTCCTGGGGCTTAAAACTCACAACTAAGCCCAAAGCTTGTGAATGTTTTGCATTGCGAAACATTCCTGAAAATTCCACGAATATTTGTCAAGAAAGACAGACAAGAGATGATGCCGACCGATGCCTGTATACGGTGAATGCTGCCTGGGCAGACAGCGGAAACAGAACATAACATTTCCCTACCAATGAGGTACTTATACATCAGTACCCTTCTGCCCATACCTTAGAGGATAAAGAGTTGTGATATAATTTTACTTATAAATTGTGAAAAAAGTTATAACAGATTCAATAATTTTTGAAAAAACTACGGACCATACATAAATAGGACCTTATTTTGTTGAAGTCGGGCACATCATATAACTTGACATGTTTTTAGGTACTTACAATATTTCAACTGCAGTCACCATACATGCACCGGATCAATTTTAAACTCAAGCCCCTCAAGAATGAAGAAGAATCTCCACGTTGGCCTCGGAGGTATTTATAATAAAGGCAAGCCATGTGCCCGATAGGGTCCAGGAGCCATGTGCCGTCTTAATGTGTTGATATATTATTAACTATAAGTGTTAGGCATGAAATTGTATTTACGTAACTGTTGACTTTATTTTTATTTATATTTTGTTAATTGACATTCGATTACCTAAGCTATTTTGTATGCCCTTTGGCGGGACATAGTATGGACCAATTTTTTTTTATATAACATTTGTATAATTTTACCCTTTTTTTTCTTCTTTTTTTTTGGGTGGGAAATCATCAAATGACCTCTCCCGCTCTGGGCGGAGCGGAAGGGCGTGTCAGACTCTTACTGAACAAAACCCACCCGTGTTCCTTCAGTTGCCTGTGCGCCAGGGCCACGGTAACTCTTTCGAACAATTCGCGACCCCGGCATGCATCGGCCCTATCGGACCCCGTCAATGGCGCTGACATCTCTTTGAGGCGCGCGTGGAACACGACGCGCCGTCGACCCGGCCCTGGTCCTTACCGGACGGCGAGCTACCCGTTGCTCGCCGTCCGCAAGCCCGCGCCTACGGTGGCCGGGAGTCGGCAATCGACTCCCGACGCCCAGGGTGTCTCCTCCTGCGGCGACTAGGGGCGCGAGGGCGCAGCGATTGCCTCTCCCTCTCGTGCTCCGCCTCCT
The DNA here is from genome assembly GCA_917490735.1 of Dryobotodes eremita. NCBI lineage: Eukaryota > Metazoa > Arthropoda > Insecta > Lepidoptera > Noctuidae > Dryobotodes > Dryobotodes eremita. The sequence goes on along the minus strand of OU823254.1, from coordinate 17,661,783 downwards.
CCTTCGCGAGCATTACTGCTTCGCAGAAGGAGGTGACGGCTTCCCATTCCCTCTCGCTCCGTACCATGGCCTCAACCAGCGCCGGACGCGAGAGGTCGCCGCCGCCGATCGCCGCCACGAGGACACGGCGGTGCTCCACCCAAGCTGGGCGTATGCTCCACCGTGTCCTCCGGTCGATCCACACAATGATAACACCCGGGCGTGGCCTCCCGCCTCATTCGAAACAGGAACCTCCCGAAACAACCATGTCCGGTGAGGACCTGCGTCAGGCGGAAGGTGAGGACGCCGTGGCGCGTATAATTTTACCCTATGTTCACAAAATGCAAAAATGAATTAGAATTTGATTTCCCATGGGCAAAAATGACGAACTTCTATGCAAACTTTCATCCTGTATGGGATAAATTTAAAAAATTCTCCTTAGTGCTCACTATTGTTAAGAAATTTTTGTGCAAAATTTTGATGCTTCTACGAGTAGACCCAGTGGTTAGGTTATGTGTCAGTGAATAAATGAATTCAAGATTTGCTTGTATTCAATTCTAAAACTTCGTTTACACAACGATAGTTGTCTGCCAGGTCGGTACACGAATTTTTGTTCACGCGGACACTGACAATTTTGTGAGGCAAGTTGATTTTCGCGTATCGACATCTACTTTCGCTATTCGTCTAATTGAGTTGAGAATCTAGTATCGTGCAAACTAAGGTTTTCATATGTATGCATTTAGAATATAATTATTATATTAAGAATAAATTGTTTATAAAAAGATTATTATAGAATAAGATCGTAAAATCTGGGTATATTGGTCTTGGGTTTGGTGAGCTCTAAACTTGAAATATTGCTGGCTTTCTTTAATTGCTAATAAATGTACTACTTGTCCGTGTGGTGCCGGACACAAAGAATAGCACTACCCCGATTGTTCCCGTGGGTGTCGTAAAAGGCGACTAAGGGATTCAAATGAGGATGGGCAGCAGCGTCCTCTGAGTAAAATGACCCACCACAAAGCTAAGAATCACCAGTACACCTAATACCAAATAATAATTATACCTATGCTGAGTACCATCATAATACCTAATACTAATATTTATTTATTTTTTCCTTTATTTTTCATATACATATACCTACATATAAATTATATTTTTAAATATTAGAATATAAAAACATTTCAAAATATAAAAAATAGTGGCCCACCGGTATCGGGAACAGGGTCCAAACTACCGGCGGTCAGGGCTCCAGAGAGAGAAACCTCCTAACAATGCGGGCCGTGTCCAGAAGTACCGCCTTCTGAATCAAGCCCTTGATCCAGCTGCCCAACGAGAGCCTCCTCAGTGTGTTGGTCGAGGCTTTTGGTAATTATTTATTTAATTATTAAAACTTTATGCACAAGTAAAAAATACTGTGCAAAGGCGGACTTAATGCCTGAGGTATTTTCTACCAGCCAACCTTAGGATGATGCAGAGACAAAACATAGCAGGTGCAACATATGGGATACACAGCTCGGAAAACACTATAAAATACAAAAATAAATACTAATATGTACATAAATACTAATACATACATATAAACATAATAAACTGTGTCAGGAGAAATAACGATCGGTAGAGGAGAAAACGAATCCAGCAAATCAGCGCTGGGATGTTTCGGCCAACTTCTGACGGATATGTTTACGTGCCTTCACTTTAAGAGATAACCGACTGGTTGCCGACTTGATGTCCAGAGAGTGAGCATTCCAAAGAAAGACCGCCTGGACAAAGAAAGAAGAGTGAATGAAACCCGAGCGGTGAGGGAAGGACATCGTAGAAGATGATTGTTGGTGGAAAGATGATTTTTGCTATGCGCGGAGCGTAAGTATTTAAGATGGGAAGTCAGGTAAGAAGGAGAAGTGGGTTTGTCGAGAATAGAGAACAACTTGGACAGAGCCCTCAACTCTCTGCACTGACGAATAGGTAACCATTGCAAAAGCAGTCGTTGTGCGGATACATGGTCATACTTACGAAGATTTAAAACGAATCGAATACAGTTATTGAGAAGGCGGTCAAGTTTATTGACAAGATCTCCATTCAGGTCATAGTAACACACATCACCATACTCAACTATGGGAAATTTTAGAGACTGTACACGCATTTTTTTTTATTATTATAGCATTTAATTCAGGCTACGCCCATAGTGTTGGTAACAATAGTCTTAAAAACTAGTGTTAGTAGACATACACGTTTCATTTATTGTGGAGTTTCATCCAATGTCGCAGCATTGGAGACTCCCATCTATTAGTGAATAAATTCAAGATACTGTTGGTACCGCCACGAAGACGAGCAAGCAGAGAAGCGCTTCTTTTACGTATGACGGCCGCAAAACCATCTATATGCCTTTTCGCAAACGTCTTTGACGGCATTGCTTTTATGTGTGATGGGAGAAGGTTTTTCAATCGACAGAGCGACCGCAACGTTTCGGTGACTTTTTGACTTACAATCGTGACCTGCTTCCGCCAGTCAACACAAGTGTGGACATACAGACCAAGATTTTTAACATCAGCGCTAAACGAGAGGACTGAGTTGTCGAAGATTACAGGTGGCACAGTTAAGCCATTCAGCTTCCTCATACTGTAGGGGCTCCCTACTATGATAGCCTGACACTTGGTGAAGCCTGAATCCCGGTTTAGCTCATCAATAGCATCGGATATGTTGTCAACACTTGCCCGTCAGTGTTACGTGTTACGTGTTAGGGGTTTTCATACCAAAAATAAAAGTCCCCGGTTACTGATACGAAAATCATCGACGCGTCCAAATTAAACGCAACATAATTCATTCAATCAATCACAGCAGTTTACGTGTGCTTGATAATGTTAGCTAGTTTTTTTTTTGAGTTGATTTTCGTTCCAGAAACCGGCCGTCTTAAACTTGCAGGTTTCCTAGTAATTGGTTTCTGCTCAGTACTTCTTAGTTTCGTGGTGGGTTTTTATACTCTGTTTACAACTCTACTGCGATCCCCAAACAACAACATCTGTATGTACACTCTCGTATCTTTCACTTCTGTTCTCTTTATAAAGAAATATCAGTATTCTTTTTACTCTTAAATTGACTCTTTGCCCAACTGAATCGACGACCTTTTATCAGTAAATTAATGTGTAAAAAGATACTTTTTTTCGAGTTTTGCCTAAAATATAACTTGCAATGTTTTTTAAAAACGAAAGGTAGAGAGCTTTAAAGTTTAAGTAGTGTTTAGATTCATGATTGAATCTACAAGTTCTTTTAAAAATAACGATAACATCATTTTTACCCAGCGCCCTTTAATATATATTCATTCATGTAGGTATTTAATTTTTTAGGGAAGCGTAATCTTTTAAGTCAACTTTGCCCAGTGCGCCATTTAATGAATAGTCTGTTCCAAAAGCGTCGGATGAAACTGTAAACAAACCCTGTCCTAGTTAAGTTCTAACGCAATCACTCACTAAAAGGAATTAGCAACACATTCATCTATATTTAAAAGGTTTCAACTTTATATCTCACTACTTTTTCCAATAATTATTGCTTGAATTTTTAAATTGTAATGAGGATAAACATATATAGGTACACTGGATAAACTTCTCATACTAAATTAACTAAGAAACTATAAAAATAAAAATATAATATCCTAACCTAACTAAAACTATTTACAAACTAAAATAATTGTAATTGAAAAATCATTCACGAAAATTGAGGTTCTAAAATCAACCTTAATAAAATTGTCAAATGAAAAACATATTTACGGTGATTCAAAATCAGAATTTCGGGTAAAGTATTCAAAGGATAAAATCATAGCACTCAATTTATAAGTGACATTACACATTGGCATCCACAGGTCCGTTTTCTGATCCATTTGTTTACATTTTCATCAGATACTTCTAAAACAGACTATATTTGTATATATTCATATATTTAATCATTTAGGGAAATGTAATCCTAAGTTGTAAATAAGTAGAAATTAAGTCCAGATTGCTACCTACAGGAATTACGAGCTAAATTGTGATGTTGTAACAAAAGTAGGCACTCAAGGAATACCAACTTCGGACATCACAATGGTGTTCCTTTATGTGCAGTAGTGTACTTAACTTAGCTTATTTTATTATTAACTTAGATATTGGCTTCTGTAAATTAGTCGTGTATTTTAACTATATAGGGTGATCCATTAAGACACTATGAAAAAATCTGAAATATTAGAGGTAGATTTTGTTCTTAGGAACCGCGTCGACGCTTTAATTTCAAGTAAAAAAAAAACTACATTAAAAAAACTTGTTATGTACCTATTTTGTTTATTTTAGGTAGTATGTACGTACCTACTAGCTACAGAATTTATGTAACTATAACTAAATTAATGAATTACATCATGTTCTTATATTGTTGACACGGGGTTTAGTAAAATTGATTTTTTGCAATCTACACTAACAATGCAATAGTTTTTTACGGAAAATCTAGTTCCAAACGTTCATCTTAAATTCTTAATGGATCACAGGTTAGAGCAGTTTTACCATAAATATAGTAATAATAAAAAAAAACAAAAATTAAGAAAAAAATTAAAAAATAACAAAAAATTGTGTAATAATAAAAAAAAAAATTGTAATAATAAAAAAAAACAAAAAAAATTGTGTAACAATAAAAAAAATACAAAAAAAATGTGTAATAATAAAAAAAAATCTGTTGACCCGTCAAAATCTAATAGTCTTTTAAGCTAGGTGTTGCAAGTAGGAGCTTATCTCAACACTAAAATAATGGATTGTATGCGTGTAACATTTTCGAGATCGTAATGAAAGCAGTAGTAGAGCTCATAGTGAACTAGCTCGCCCGGGGAAGTGCTACCACCATACCCAGTTCAACTGCCAAAAAGCTTGGCTGTGTTCCGGTTTGAAAGGTGTGGATGCCGGTGTAATTACCAGCACTTGAGGCATTTCACTTTTGTCTCTCCGGGATGGCATCGCGTTTGCGATATCTCCCGTATTGGCTGTATTGTATGTCCTTAGGCTGCGTGGACCACTTGTCATCAGGTGAGCCACGTGGGTAAAGAATGTTCTTGATCAAACCATTGAATGGACTTTTTGTCGTAGAAAGTAATAGAATATGTCGCATTACACGTGCGTATGCGCCACCCAGTACCTTTGTATAGTAAAACTTATTTAGATTATTGCAGTCATTTTTGCTTAGTTCTTGTGCCCCGCTTCGTGCGGTGTTATGCTTCGCGTAACCCATAGGGACCTAGGACATACCTACTATTAAGGCTTTGTAAATATTAGAATTGAAAAAATAAACAATAGAAAATTTGATTCCTTAGATGTGAGTTAAACTCACGGTAAGATACGTCGTAATTAGGAATAGTAAAGGTTACTTCTAGTAATGTACCTATTTAAAAAACTCTTTTTCAACAAAATCTACAAAAATCACCCAGCAGTTGTACTAGTAGGTTGTATAGTTTGTAACAAATCATTTTGATTTCATTTAAAATTTGGTTGACGGCACGGTTGGTGCAGTGGTTAAGTGATGGACTGCTGTGCTGCGTGTCGCGCTAGAGTGGGGCAAAGTTTAAAAAAAATGGTTTAAAAAATAAAAAAAGGTTTAGAAAAAATTAAAAAATTAAAACAGTATGTTCCGTCGCGCTAGTGTGGGGCAACTATTAAAAAAAATAAAAAAGTTAAAAAAATAAAAAAAGGCTTAAAAAAATAAAAACAGAATGGTTTTTCCCGTTTTTCGGTGGTAAGGCTAAGGATTGATTTTAATGCATTATAAAAAGAATTTTGTTAATTTAATTACATTTTTATATGCAATAAACTCACTATCACTTTGCTTTACTTATTATGTCAAATGTTTACGAGAACTTCGCGTGTGACAGATGGACGGACTCCGGCGGGAGTGATTTCATAAGTTTTTTGTTTTGCCTGTCTATCTCGGAACATAAAAACATTATTGGAGGTCAACCATACCTACCTACCTTATAAGATTTATACTTAGCTAACTTTAAGGTAAGATACTAATACCCGATTTTAACATAATTAATTACTTTCGAATAAATAATAAAAAGTACAAAAACTTAAAAAAAAATTGTAGATGTTTCTGCTTAAAGTTGTATTAAAAATTCATTGTAAAAATCTGACATAATTTAGCTGTTACTTTATAAAATAAAATCGCAATATTCATTGTATTTAGACTTTACACTTATTATAATAGGTGCATTCAGAACAGATTTTTCCTACGCCAGATATCTTTATCCGATGAATAATTTTGAATTTTAGACAGATTTTCCATTTAAAAACTGTCAGACGTCAATTATATTCCACGAATAAAAGATATCTGACGTTGGAAAAATCAGCCCGTATTTTACCGACTTCTTCAATTCATTTGTAATTTCTGAGTTTATTTTGGACATTACTGATAACGGTGAAGGAAAAACACCGTGAGGAAACCCGAACTTATAGTTAACAAAAGCCTGAAATCGCAAAACCGTCTTGAGTAAGCGTGGTGCTATATATATGCCTTTCTTTATACGGGAAGAGGCCTTGCCCTGCAGTAGCGCAGTAATAGGATGGTATTATTTATTATTTGTATTATTATTTTAACGACTTTGCACTTAATTTAAATCAATTAAACCCACTAACTTAAAGATCACTATAACAAATTATTTAACAAATTATTTTAGAACTGACAGCTATAAATTGTATTTTTTTCCAGTGAATTAATGATAAAACTTTAATTCTTATGCCGCGCGTAGATTCGTTTTTAGGTATTAGAATATTTTAGAAAAACATTAAAAATGTTATTTCTAATTAAATTGGTACCAGTGTCAAAGACCTGGGCCATTGTACAGATTATATTTAAAATATCCTTAGGCGTGAGTTAAACTCACAGTTAGTTTACTTAGGATAGTATACAGTAAGAGTCATACTTAGGGCTGTATACACTATAAGGTAATTAATAAAAAAAAGTGTATCAATTTTAATTCAGGACATCAATTAGAGCTGTATAATATTAATTAAAAATGTTATTTCTAACTAAATTGGTACCAGTGTCAAAGACCTGTGCCATTATACGGATTGTATTTAAAATATCCTTAGGTGTGAGTTAAACTCACGGTTAGTTTACTTAGGATAGTCACTGTAAGGTAATTAATAAAAAAAGTGTATCAAATTTAATTCTGGACATCAATTAGAGTTGTATAATATTAATTAGTCATAGTCATAGTCATTTATTCATTAACAAATAACTTGTATCTGAATTTACACGCAACATTACAACACTTATCACAAGTTACACACAAAAATTACACAACTACACTATATACATACACTAAAATAAATTACATTTTAATTTCGTATAAATTCCATCAACAATTTAAAAATAATAAATTTACATTTCTTCAATAGTATTTCGACATAAAATTAAACAATATGGCTAATACCTCAAAATTTAAAATAAGAACAATAAATTAAAAATGTTATTTCTAACTAAATTGGCACCAGTGTCAAAGACCTGGGCCATTGTACGGATTATATTTAAAATATCCTTAGGCGTAAGTTAAACTTACGGTTAGTTTACTAAGGACAGTATGTATACACGGTGACATTTGAATCTCAGTTTTGCTAGAACAAACGTTGTTCAGACCATGGACCATGGTCATGGTCATTCCATAGCATCCAATAAAAAAAAAAGGCATTGGTTTTCGAAAAAACAGAAAAAGACAGACAAGGTTTTAATTATTTCCTGTAACTAGGTACGGGTACCTATTGTATCTAACGTGACATTAGTAGGTATTTTTTATTTATTGGGATATTACAGGAACATGACAATAACAAAAGTTATCACGAGACCGAGTTAGCTCCGTATGCACCAAGACAACATTGACTCCAATTTTGGTTGAGAGTACATGCGCCTAGCTTCCGCCAGATTGTCACCAGTAATTGAGTAAAAACGCACCATAACCAACCACTCCACACTCGAATACATAGAACTCATTTTCAAAAAACCGCTCAATGCTTGCCTCTGACGTAAATACATCAGATGCATAAGCGTCGCTCGCTCGCGAGATTTCGGTAGTCTGGCTACCGCCCGGGTGGTTCGAGCGGCCCGCGGCATTCAACTAACGGAATGGGCGGAGCGATACTTCGCGGTCCGCATTGGCCGGACATCCATGTTGTCCACGTGGACTCCTCATTACTCTTTTGAATGCCATATCGCTACCGCGATGAGTATTTTGATGTTACGGTTAATCTTTGAACACGTTTGAGCAACATAAGACTAATTAGAGAACGCCTAGTTTAGTTTGTTTTAATAATATATTTGATGGTATAGAATGCTAGTAGACCATGGTCTGAACAACGTTTGTTCTAGCAAAACTGTGATTCAAATGTCACCGTGTATATACTATACGGATAAGGTATTTATGAAAATGGGAACCCTAATTAATTCAGGACATCAATTAAAGTTGTATAATATTAATGAAATGTAAGTACCTATCTATTGTAAAGTGACACAGGAAAATAAAAAAAATAGTAGGTTAGGTCAATATTTAAAATATTATGCTCTAGCTAGTCTATTGAACGAGTTAAACTCGTTATATGATCGGAACGATCCAATTTTCGATATTTTCATTCATCATCACATCATCATTCATTTTTTATTGTTTTATTAATTATTATTGAAAACATTTATTTGGTGTTGTATGAGTGAAAAATCAAACATAATTACAATAGTTTACCTATATTCATTTATTCACATACACATATTATTGTAGGATCTGTGCACGAATAAGCTTTCATTGATAACTATTTTACTTTCGATACGCAAGGAGGTAAGTGAGTAGGTACCTTCTTATTCTGGTACGCAACACTTAAAAAAGAACTCAGTGATAATATCTTATAAGATAGTTTACGCTTAAGGTATGTGGAACATGGATCTAATATTCTTGGCTTCAAATTAATTGTATATAAGTAGGTATATGTAACAAGTAGTGTATCTTACATAGGTATTTAATGATAATTACTTCTAAGTAGTTTAGGACAAGTATTTAATACTTTACTTATATGAAATAATAAGCCATGGGCGCCGTGTAACAGAATGAAAACAATATAAAATTATTTTACAGTAATTGTCGAATGCTTACTTTAATTTAATAAAAATACAAATAATTTTATTGTGGTAGTTGGATAGATCCAACTTGCACTATTAGGGCATATTGTAGATCTACAATATGCCCTTACTGATAATAAGGTAGATACTGCTTTAAATAAATTTGTTTATCCTTACTGTAATAAACAAAAAGTAAACAAAAAGTGCACAGGCCCAAAATTCAAATATTGCAATTACTTTTTTGTAATCAATCATTCTGAACAAACTTTCAAGACAGGCGTTAATGTTGTTACGCACTTATCACATCTATTTAATTATTTATATTGTTAAACCTACATCATGGCATCAATTAATCATCAAAGTCAAATCAACATTTTTAAAACAGCCCCAAAAAAGGAATATAAATTTTATAGGTTCAATCATTACATGTTTCTCATCTTTCCGCATAATGGTGACAGTTACATTTTTCTTGGATTACCCTTTAAATGTTAGTGCTTAATGGTAGATGTAAGAACTTCAGAACGGATAAAACACAGGGTTAAAGTAGATACTTATCATATGATACATAATAATAACAAAGAGTATAGAGCTCTTTGTGAAAGAGCTCGTCCGGGGAACATGAGACATTTCAGCTCTGTCCCCAGGATGGCAGGTTTGCCATTCATTAAATGTCATATCGTAATATAAAAGATTTCTTTCCAGCATTTGCACAGAGGCGTAGCTACCGCCGTATCATTCACATCAATACCCCGACGAGAAGTATGTACGCGAAAATTTGTAAAATATTATCCTAATCCTTAAATTCTTATTAATAGGAATCGAAACGATCTTCGTGATGAATGATAATTAAGTAATTTATTTATGGCTTACAAAGGCTTGCATTCATTTAGTAAAACCATACAGGAAATCTAAAACTACTTATCCAAGTCAGGGTGCTCTAATTTACGAGCTCACTTCGCTCGCTGTTGTATTCTTTTATTATAACCACAACGACAGCTTAACCTAGTATTTGAGATAGAGTGCTCAAATTTTTTAGCTCAGTTTGCTCGCTCTTGCGTTCTCTTAGTAAAATCACAATGGAAACTTAACTTTCCAAATCAGTACGCCTCCCCTCCCTTTTTTGGAACTTCGCCGCAGTCAGGTAAGAAGGGCCCCCAAAAAATTTTGATACAGAACCCCTTTATGAATAGCTACGCCACTGCATTTGCGTATTACATATTGAGGAATAATAAATTCCTTTTTAATTTTCTGGCGTTGACATGAAGAATATTGTGGGTCCTAAAGGGATGATATTTTTTATGGCAGAATATTCAACATGGAAACTACCCTTAAACCGTAGTTTTTAGTTTTTATATTTCCTCATGGAATACCAACAAGACGTCTCTTGTAATAAAGATGACCGCACTCTGTATATATGGTTTAGTATTTACGGACTAGTGTTGTTAATTGTTCTTTCAGCGCTATCTGACTACTCTATCGTAATTGTATAGTTAACAATGGCGTGCTTTATTTGTTTTCAGCAATACTTATAATGCTATGATAAACTGTCATGCGTGCATACTGAAACCCCATTTACACGATACAAGTTTCTTGTCTGAGGCATTCAGTATAATTGAAGCAATGATTCAATCAATCAATTGCTTCAATTTTATTGATAACTTATGCGGGCTTTACACAGGGGTCTATAGCCAAACGATTTTCGCCACACGGCGAAAATCAACTGTGTAAATGGCAATTCGGCTAGGTCGCAGGTGACTAAAATCGCAAGTTCCAAAGTAGAGTAGGTTTCGACTTTTGTCGTGCGGTGACATGTCACATGCGGCGGGTAACTAAAATCGACCGTGAAAATGCTCATTCTCAGGCGATCACCCGCCGCATGAAGGTCGACATTATGATGCAAAATGACCTAGTCACCTGCGAATTTTATCGACCTGTGTAAATGGGGTGGCGATTCGGATAGTGAGACCTAGGTGTAAATCCGCATATGGAATGCCACAGGCAATTAAATCGCACCGTGCTGTCAGGCTTTCCTGATAAGACGTCACAACAAAGTACAGGATGGTACATCAATCACTACATATTGTCACCGACTTAACCGCCCCGACCCTTGCTCGAGTCAGCCCGCGCCGCTGAGCCTGTGGCTTTAAATTCGTCCCCTAATAATAATAATTCCCATCCAACCTGTCGTCCTTTGCTGTCCTCTCCCAGCGACGGCATAAAAAAATTAAAAAAGAAAGAAAAAAAAGTAAGAAAAAAAAAACACCTATTTAAGTTTCGTTTGGATTACCCATTTAATCTAGTTATACATAATGATTATCGAATGGTAGACTATAAGAACTTTAAAAAATAATAAGTAGATACCCGAATAATATCAAAGAGTAGTAGAGCTCATGGTGAACGAGCTCGCCCGGGGAGGTACTACCACCACACCTATTTCAGTCGCGAAGCAGCGTTGCTGCATTCCGGTTTGAAAGGTATGGTTGCCGGTGCGATTACAGGCACCTGAGACATGTCAGCTCTGTCTCTAAGATGGCATACAAGCCGACGGCTCACCTGATGCTGAGTGGTTCCGTCGCTTATTGACATCTGCGATACCAGTGGCATCGCAAATGTCAGTAGCCGGCGGTAAATACTTAGCATCAGGTGGGTCGTCGGCTTATATGCCACTAAATATGTATCTATGTAACATAGAATATATAGTATAAAAAATATAATTTTAAGATTTTGTCTTTTGCTTTAGGAATAATTTTTTCCTTTTCCTGGGGTGGTCATGTAGGGTATGGTGGGTCCGATCCGAAAGGATGATATTTTTTATAGCAGAATATTCAACATGACAACATTTACATAGGATGAAACTCATACGATTTCATTCTATGTAAATCACCCTATGTACATGTCTGTATATATGTACGAGTATGTATCTATTCTCACTATAATAGAAGCGCGCTGTTGGATTTTTAACGCTCGGCTCAGCGCCGAGAGTTGAAAATCCAACGGTGCAATAATATTTAGCCATTACATTTAGGTGTCCTCTAGTGTTAGTGAATATTCTTTTGTATTGGATTAGTGTTTAATATAGTCGTAATCTTTGTAAATAGTAGGCACTTAGGTGCAGAATTCAAAACAACTAAAACTTCAATTAATAATTAAGATAATATGTAGCCCATGTATAAGTTGTGTACATATTGTAAATGGGTTATATTTTTAAGGTTAGTGTAGGCCGTGCGCACACCTCTTACCACAAAACCGAGTTAGCTCCGTGTGCGCTAAGACAACATTGACTCCAATTTTGGATGAGAGTACATGCGCCTAGTTTCCGCCAGATTGTCACCAGTAATTGAGTAAAAACGCGTCATAACCAAGCACTCCACACTCGAATAGTAAGAACTCATTTTCAAAAAAACACGCGATGCGTGCCTGTGACGTACATACATCGGATGCATACGCGTCGCTCGCTCGAGAGATTTCGGTAGACTGGCTACCACCCGGTTGGTTCGAGCGTTCATGCTGGCTAAAGTAGACTCATCCTTCATGGGGTACTGTTTAAAATGTTACAATAAAATATCTCCCCATATACTTCAACTGAATGAAACGAAAATTGAATCTTTTATAAAACGCACACTATGCAGTCAAGCACATTATAGGTTGGGGGATTAATTACATCGCTGATAAAAAAGCTTGGCTCAACGGTGGTCCTGCTCCACAAGGGCGCATTAACTAATTGACTAGCATTTGAAACTACTGTTGGAACAGCTGAAGATTGTAAACACTATCTTTACATTGTATAAATTCAATCTTTTAGTAGTGAATAATTGCATAGCACATGTGTGAGTACTATGTACCTACTATAATGCTACCATTTACTAGGCTTGTCTTTCATTGACTTCAATGTGCCCTGGCGGCAGAGAGTATGTCATGCTCACTCAAATGTCTCGCTAGTGGTGGCGTGTGTGTTGGATCATTAAGTTCCCTTCAAAATGGTTGAGTTGAATGTTGCTGATCCATACATGTTCGTGAACGGGCGCCGTCAGTAGAGACTGGTCATCTCTTAGCTGCCACGGCTTATTTTTATTTAATATATCAACTTTATAGGTTCAATCATTACATGTTTCTCATCTTTCCGCATAATGGTGACAATTACATTTTTCTTGGATTACCCTTTAAATTTTAGTGCTTAATGGTAGATGCAAGCACTTCAGAACGGATAAAACACAGGGTTAAAATAGATACTTATCATACTATACATAATAATATCAAAGAGTATAGAGCTCTTTGTGAAAGAGCTTGTCCGGGGAACATGAGACATTTCAGCTCTGTCCCCAGGATGGCTGGTTTGCTATTCATTAAATGTCATATCGTAATATAAAAGATTTCTTTCCGGCATTTGCACAGAGGCGTAGCTACCGCCGTATCATTCACATTAATACCTCGACGAGAAGTGTGTAAGCAAAAATTTGTAAAATATTATCTTAATCCTTAAATTCTTATTGATAGGATTCGAAACGATCTTCGTGATGAGTGATAATTAAGATATTTATTTATGGCTTACAAAGGCTTGCATTCATTTAGTAAAATCACACAGAAAATCTAAAACTACATAACCAAGTCAGGGTGCTTTAATTTACGAGCTCGCTTCGCTCGCTCTTGTTTTCTTTGATTATAACCACAACGACAGCTTAACCTAGTATTTGAGTCAGAGTGCTCAATTTTTTTAACTCAGTTTGCTCGCTCTTACGTTCTCTTAGTAAAATCACAATGGAAACTTAATTTTCCAAATCAGTACGCCTCCCCTCCCTTTTTTGGAACTTCGGCGCAGTCAGGTAAAAAGGGCCCCCATCAAATTTTGATACAAAACCCCTTTATGAATAGCTACGCCACTGCATTTGCGTATTACATATTGAGGAATAATAAATTCCTTTTTAATTTTCTGGCGTTGATATGAAGAATATTGTGGGTCCTAAAGGGATGATATTATTATGGCAGAATATTCAACATGGAAACTACCCTTAAACCGTAATTTTTAGTTTTTATATTTCCTCATGGAATACCAACAAGACGTCTCTTGTAATAAAGATGACCGCACTCTGTATAGATGGTTAAGTATTTACGGACTAGTGTTGTTAATTGTTCTTTCAGTACTATCTAACTACTCTATCGTAATTGTATAGTTAACAATGGCGTGCTTTATTTGGTTTCAGCAATACTTATAATGCTATGATAAACTGTGATGCGTGCATACTGAAACCCCATTTACACGATACAAGTTTCTTGTCTGAGGCATTCAGTAAAATTGAAGCAATGAATCAATCAATCAATTGCTTCAATTTTATTGACAACTCATGCGGGCTTTACTCAGGTGACTATAGCCGCACGATTTTCGCCGCACGGCGAAAATCAACTTGCTAAATGGCAATTTGGCTAGGCCGCAGGTTACTAAAATCGCAAGTTCCAAAGTAGAGTAGGTTTCGACTCTTGTTATGCGGTGACATGTCGCATGCGGCGGGTGACGAAAATCGGCCGAGAAAATGCTCATTCTCAGGCGATCACCCGCCGCATGAAGGTCGACATTATGAAGCAAAATGACCTTGTCACCTGCGAATTTTATCGACCTGTGTAAATTGGATAGCGATTCGGATTGTGAGGCGATTTGGTAAGCTGCCAGCCACACGGAGAAAATCGACCTAGGTGTAAATCCCCATATGGAATGCCACAGGCAATTAAATCGTACCGTGCTATCAGGTTTTCCTGATAAGACGTCACAACGAAGGACAGGATGGTACATCAGTCACTACATATTGTCACCGACTTAACCGCCGCGACCCTTGCTCGAGCCAGCCCGCGCCGCTCAGCCTGTAGCTTTAAATTCATCCCCTAATAATAATAATTCCGATCCAGCCTGTCCCTTGCTGCCCTCTCCCAGCAACGCCCTAAGCCAAGGCTCGTATCCGCAGGGGGTGCCCTTAGCATGTTATCGCCTAGTTTGTAAGTTTTTTAAGCCCTGGCTGGGGACCTAAATGTAGAGAAGCCAATACAATAAAAAAAATACAAAAAAAAAAACACCGGCTTAGGTTTCCCTTGGATTACTACTCCTTTTAATCTAGTTATACATAATGCTTATCTAATGGCAGACTATAAGAACTTTGTTAAATAATAAGTAGATACCCAACTAATATCAAAGAGTAGTAGAGCTCATGGTGAACGAGCTCGCCCGGGGAAGTACTACCACCACACCTATTTCAGTCGCATAGCAGCGTTGCTGCTTTTCGGTTTGAAGGGTATGGTTGCCGGTGCGATTACAGGCACCTGAGACATGTCAGCTCTGTCTCCAAGATGGCATACAAGCCGACGGCTCACCTGATGCTGAGTGGTTCCGTCGCTTATTGACATCTACGATACCAGTGGCATCGCAAATGTCAGTAGCCGGCGGTAAATACTTAGCATCAGGTGGGTCGTCGGCTTATATGCCATTAAATATGTATACATATATGTAACATAAAATAAATAGTATAAAAAATATCATTTTAAGATTTTGTCTTTTGCTTTAGGAATAATCTTTTCCTTTTCCTGGGGTAGTCATGTAGGGTATGGTGGGTCCGATCCGAAAGGATGATATTTTTTATAGCAGAATATTCAACATGACAACATTTACATAGGATGAAACTCATACGATTTCATTCTATCTAAATCACCCTATGTACATGTCTGTATAAATGTACGAGTATGTATCTATTCTCACTATAATAGAAGCGCGCTGTTGGATTTTTAACGCTCGGCTGAGCGCCGAGAGTTGAAAATCCAACCGTGCAATAATATTTAGGCATTACATTTAGGTGTCCTCTATTGTTAGTGAATATTCTTTTGTATTGGATTAGTGTTTAATATAGTCGTAATCTTTGTAAATAGTAGGCACTTAGGTGCAGAATTCAAAACAACTAAAACTTCAATTAATAATTAAGATAATATGTAGCCCATGTATAAGTTGTGTACATATTGTAAATGGGATATATTTTTAAGGTTAGTGTAGGCCGTGCGCACACCTCTTACCACGAAACCGAGTTAGCTCCGTGTGCGCCAAGACAACATTGACTCCAATTTTGGATGAGAGTACATGCGCCTAGTTTCCGCCAGATTGTCACCAGTAATTGAGTAAAAACGCGTCATAACCAACCACTCCACACTCGAATAGTTAGAACTCATTTTCAAAAAAACACGCGATACGTGCCTGTGACGTACATACATTGGATGCATACGCGTCGCTCGCTCGAGAGATTTCGGTAGACTGGCTACCGCCCGGTTGGTTCGAGCGTTCAGGCTGGCTAAAGTAGACTCATCCTTCATGGGGTACTGTTTAAAATGTTACAATAAAGTATCTCCCCATATACTTCAACTGAATGAAACGAAATTTAAATCTTGTATAAAACGCACACTATGCAGTCAAGCACATTATAAGTTGGGGGATTAATTACATCGCTGATAAAAAAAGCTTGGCTCAACGGTGGTCCTGCTCCACAAGGGCGCATTAACTAATTGACTAGCATTTGAAACTACTGTTGGAGCAGCTGAAGATTGTAAACACTATCTTTACATTGTATAAATTCAATCTTTTAGTAGTGAATAATTGCATAGCACATGTGTGAGTACTATGTACCTACTATAATGCTACCATTTACTAGGCTTGTTTTTCATTGACTTCAATGTGCCCTGGCGGCAGAGAGTATGTCATGCTCACTCAAATGTCTCGCTAGTAGTGGCGTGTGTGTTGGATCATTAAGTTCCCTTCAAAATGGTTGAGTTGAATGGTGCTGATCCATACATGTTCGTGAACGGGCGCCGTCGGTAGGGACTGGTCATCTCTTAGCTGCCACGGCTTATTTTAATTTAATATATCAACTTTATAGGTTCAATCATTACATGTTTCTCATTAGTCCGCATAATGGTGACAGTTACATTTTTCTTGGATTACCCTTTAAATTTTAGTGCTTAATGGTAGATGTAAGAACTTCAGAACGGATAAACCACAGGGTTAAAATAGATACTTATCATATTATACATAATAATATCAAAGAGTATAGAGCTCTTTGTGAAAGAGCTTGTCCGGGGAACATGAGACATTTCAGCTCTGTCCCCAGGATGGCAGGTTTGCCATTCATTAAATGTCATATCGTAATATAAAAGATTTCTTTCCGGCATTTGCACAGAGGCGTAGCTACCGCCGTATCATTCACATCAATACCCCGACGAGAAGTACGTAAGCAAAAATTTGTAAAATATTATCTTAATCCTTAAATTCTTATTGATAGGATTCGAAACGATCTTCGTGATGAGTGAAAATTAAGTTATTTATTTATGGCTTACAAAGGCTTGCATTCATTTAGTAAAATTACACAGAAAATCTAAAACTACATAACCAAGTCAGGGTGCTCTAATTTACGAGCTCGCTTCGCTCGCTGTTGTATTCTTTGATTATAACCACAACGACAGCTTAACCTAGTATTTGAGTCAGAGTGCTCAATTTTTTTAGCTCAGTTTGCTCGCTCTTGCGTTCTCTTAGTCAAATCACAATGGAAACTTAACTTTCCAAATCAGTACGTTTCCCCTCCCTTTTTTGGAACTTCGCCACAGTCAGGTAAAAAGGGCCCCCAAAAAATTTTGATACAGAACCCCTTTATGAATAGCTACGCCACTGCATTTGCGTATTACATATTGAGGAATAATAAATTCCTTTTTAATTTTCTGGCGTTGACATGAAGAATATTGTGGGTCCTAAAGGGATGATATTTTTTATGGCAGAATATTCAACATGGAAACTACCCTTAAACCGTAGTTTTTAGTTTTTTATATTTCCTCATGGAATACCAACAAGACGTCTCTTGTAATAAAGATGACCGCACTCTGTATAGATGGTTTAGTATTTACGGACTAGTGTTGTTAATTGTTCTTTCAGTACTATCTAACTACTCTATCGTAATTGTATAGTTAACAATGGCGTGCTTTATTTATTTTCAGCAATACTTATAATGCTATGATAAACTGTGATGCGTGCATACTGAAACCCCATTTACACGATACAAGTTACTTGTCTGAGGCATTCAGTAAAATTGAAGCAATGAATCAGTCAATCAATTGCTTCAATTTTATTGACAACTTATGCGGGCTTTACACAGGTGACTATAGCCGCACGATTTTCGCCGTAAGGCGAAAATCAACTGCCTCAATGGCAATTCGGCAAGGCCGCAGGTGACTAAAATCGCAAGTTCCAAAGTAGAGTAGGTTTCGACTCTTGTTATGCGCTGACATGTCGCATGCGGCGGGTGACTAAAATCGACCGAGAAAATGCTCATTCTCAGGCGATCACCCGCCGCATGAAGGACGACATTATGATGCAAAATGACCTAGTCACCTGCGAATTTTATCGACCTGTGTAAATGGGGTGGCGATTGGGATAGTGAGGCGAATTGGTAAGCGGCCAGCCACACGGAGAAAATCGCCCAAGGTGTAAATCCGCATATGGAATGCCACAGGCAATTAAATCGCACCGTGCTGTCAGGCTTTCCTGATAAGACGTCACAACAAAGTACAGGATGGTACATCAATCACTACATATTGTCACCGACTTAACCGCCCCGACCCTTGCT
Source organism: Dryobotodes eremita (assembly GCA_917490735.1). Classification (NCBI taxonomy): domain Eukaryota; kingdom Metazoa; phylum Arthropoda; class Insecta; order Lepidoptera; family Noctuidae; genus Dryobotodes; species Dryobotodes eremita. Next base: position 17,643,067 of record OU823254.1, on the reverse strand, counting down.
GGAGTCAGCCCGCGCCGCTGAGCCTGTAGCTTTAAATTCGTCCCCTAATAATAATAATAATTCCGATCCAGCCTGTCGTCCTTTGCTGTCCTCTCCCAGCGACGGCATAAGAAAAAAACAAAAAAAAAAAAAAACACCCACTTCAGTTTCCTTTGGATTACCCATTTAATCTAGTTACACATTATGCTTATCTAATGGTAGACTATAAGAACTTTGTTAAATAATAAGTAGATACCCAAATAATATCAAAGAGTAGTAGAGCTCATGGTGAACGAGCTCGCCCGGGGAAGTACTACCACCACACCTATTTCAGTCGCGAAGCAGCGTTGCTGCTTTCCGGTTTGAAGGGTATGGTTGCCGGTGCGATTACAGGCACCTGAGACATGTCAGCTCTGTCTCCAAGATGGCATACAAGCCGACGGCTCACCTGATGCTGAGTGGTTCCGTCACTTATTGACATCTGCGATACCAGTCGCCTCGCAAATGTCAGTAGCCGGCGTAAATACTTAGCATCAGGTGGGTCGTCGGCTTATATGCCATTAAATATGTATATATGTAACATAAAATAAATAGTATAAAAAATATAATTTTAAGATTTTGTCTTTTGCTTTAGGAATAATCTTTTCCTTTTCCTGGGGTGGTCATTTAGGGTATGGTGGGTCCGATCCGAAAGGATGAAATTTTTTATAGCAGAATATTCAACATGACAACATTTACATAGGATGAAACTCACTCATACGATTTCATCCTATGTAAATCACCCTATGTACATGTCTGTATATATGTATGTATCTATTCTCACTATAATAGAAGCGCGCTGTTGGATTTTTAACGCTCGGCTGAGCGCCGAAAGTTGAAAATCCAACGGTGCAATAATATTTAGTCATTACATTTAGGTGTTCTCTAGTGTTAGTGAAGCTTCTTTTGTCTTAGATTAGTGTTTAATATAGTCGTAACCTTTGTAAATAGTAGGCACTTAGGTGCAGAATTCAAAACAACTAAAACTTCAATTAATAATTAAGATAATATGTAGCCCATGTATAAGTTGTGTACATATTGTAAATGGGTTATATTTTTAAGGTCAGTGTAGGCCGCGCGCACAGCAAGGCGACTAGCTTAGAGCTTATTGTCTGGCCGCATCCCGCTGCTGGGTTGAGACCATCCATAAATTACATTACACGAGTTTTATGATTTTTGGAGCCCTCGTCCCGTCCCCGTGTTCATATTTGTGTGTCCCTTCCCTGGTGTGACGTCACATAATTTGCAATATTAAATTAATAGAGTTGGTAATATTTTAGAGTTTCGTTCCCCCCCCGTTGTCACAAAATGTCACACTTTGTTAACCCCCTCCCACTATCTTAACGTGTGACGTAATTTATGGATGGCCTCTGGTTGGCATGGGCACCTTGTGCGCAGTGCGGCCGGTCTCTTCTTTTTCCTAGATGTCTCGCTAGACACTGGGCGCTCAGCGTGGCACCAGACAGTGTGTATGCGGCCTAACTGTTTTTGTTAATATTATAGGTTTAAAACTGTTTAAGATTTGATTATTAAAGCAGGCTTTACAACATCTACTAAGTGTAAATAAATACGAATTAAGTTAGGTATATAAAAACATTTGTGTAGGTAGTAATATGTATTGTAATTTTAAGGACAAAAAAAATTTAAAAACAACCAAAAATCCAAAAAAAAAACAGCAAAATCATAAAACTAATAAAAAAAATGTAGTCAAGATTTTTTTGTTTTATTTTGTATATCCTTATTAAGATTAAAATGACAAACCTAAAGAGTGACCCAAATGCTTTGTGCAAGCTGAGCAAGCAAAGCGACTGCGTCGTAGCAGCCGCTGGCGAATTCTGCTAAAGCGAATACTATTTTTATTGCGAAATAGTCTTAAAATAATGCATTTTGTATACATATTAATGTCTACGGTTTCGGATAGGTACTCACTATCCGGACAAGACAAGAGACAAAAACACAAGTCAACTTACGTCTGACGTTGACGCACAACGTCGCACTCAACCGACCATGCACTTAATTTACCATGCAGTCAACCAACCATGCACTTAATATTTGACTGAAAGCAGGCTAATAGGTATTTGGCATAAAGTGAGTGTCAAGCGATTTTGAACCATGGGTGGTGCCGGTTTTAAATTACTGTCAACTGGCTCTGCGCTTAAACTGCTTTGCAAATGATTATGGTACGGACCCTGTTTGACTCACTACAACAATCACCAAATTAAAATAAAAAAAATGTATCATCATCACCACCCCATACACATAGGTACCTGCCCAGTTGGTCTCGTGGTTGCAAGCGCGACTGCTGAGCGTGGGGTCCTGGGTTCAATTCCCAGGTCGGGCAAAGTGTTATTGAGTTTTTCCGTTAGGAATTTCTTAGTAATAGCCCGGAGTTTTGGAAGTTGGCGGTGTGCTACACCCGTGCCTGAGAGAGCACATTAAGCCATTGGTTCTACGCCTGATCTCTCTCCGGTCGTGTCGGATTTCGTCCCATTGGACTATGAAAGTGAGGGAAGAGAGAGTGCAGCTGTTTCTGCGCACACACTTGTGCACTATAATATCTCCCGCGCCGAAGGTTATTCTCCGTTGAGGTAGGCCGCCATGGCCGAAATACGGTCTGGGGGACATATATGGTGGCGGCGTCGACTTTTGAACGTTTTCATGGTAAAACGCAGCGTCTATAAAGCATAATATTGTGTGAAGGAGAAGGGTTATAATGTGTGATAAGGCGAGGCCTATCGCATGCCAAGAAGAGTGGAGAACAGAGCTGAGTGGTTTTATAATTTTTGTGGTAATCAAGCGATATGGCTCAGCAGTTCTTCTCGGGCACCAACGGCGTATGCCTAGAGAATTTTTTAGAAGAGTTTAAACGAGTTGCCAACTGTAATAAACGACGTGAGAGCGATTGGGCGCTAATATTGGGCGAATTTCTCCAGGGCGCTGAACTATATTTTTATAATTATCCATACCACGATGGTATGAGTTTTTCGTCGGTGTGTGACCAGCTGAGAGCTGAGTTCTGCTGTAAATGTCACGCAATAAGGCTATCTAGCAGTGTGCAGGAAGAAGTAATAAATAGCACAGGATCTGTTCAGACTTCAGACAGATCGATCAGTCTTGGTGCATGACGACGTTAGTTTTTGTGAGTGCATATTGGTGCATCTTAATATTTAACTTAACTGACGCTTGTCGTGATGTCAGACTATCGCGAGTCGTTAGTCCTGACTTAAGGGGACTACAGGACCTAATTGCTAATTTTATAATGCCTAAAAGTATATGATCCACTGCAGTAAACAAAATCAGAAAAATATATGATCTTCTTCAGGATATATGCTAGTTAGGTAGTGTGCTGAAAACTTAATACAACTAATTTGATACGATAGAAAAAATCACGAAAATGCCTCTAAAAATTTATTTTAACGATTAAAAACCATACCAATATACATGCAATCATTCTGATGTCTTGTCAGATTATTCTATAAGCAACATATTAACGTAATAGTGTTTTATTTTTTTAGTCCAATCAGTAGTTTTTTTGTAAATCGATAATTGCTTCATATTTTGCAATAAATTACCAGCGTTGTGTCATCGCGCTTCTCTTTCTTTTCTATGCAGTCCGACAGTGACCGCGGTTTAGCTGTTATCAGCCTCTTAAGAGGAGAGTCCTTAAGAAACACTAGAAAAGGCACTTACAGTTTTTGAAATTTCTCAAAATCACCTCATTGAATTTTAGAAAAAAAAATAAGGAGGAACCTAAATAGATGTGTCAACAGTTTCACCGCGAGATATTTGCGAAATCATCGTTAATATCGAGAAAAAAAATTGTTAATATCTCCCAAAAACATCGAATTCGACCTTTTCTATTTGCAGTATTTACTTAATTTTAAAAGAATTTATAAAAATCTCTTTGGGTAAATATTGACACGAAAGTATGAATATGACGTCTACCATTTTATTATTGTAATTATGTCAAACCAAATTACAGTAATTTACGTCTAAACAATATTGATTTTTTACGCAAATTGTTTTCCGTTCCCCATACATTTTAGTATGGAGCGGTACTCTCCCATCATTTATTTTATATACGAGTACGCGCGCGAAAAATCTTCAGTGCCGTCCTAGAATCCAAGGTGAGAGCACGTCCGTTTGTAATTCGAGCCAAGCTAGCAAAACGTCAACGCACACATACACACAAGGCATAAGGGTGGGTCGCCAGTGTCGTGACCGCAGTGCAAATCTTCACTCTTCGAGCAATAAAATAAACTAGGTAGGTGAGTTTTATGTGTTTTTGTTACTAAGTAGGTAGTGATTTTTTATATTTTACCACGTTAATAATAACTGGATTTCTTGTTAATATATTTTTCTGCATGTTAAAATTTCAGATAGAAATGGGAAAACGTAAAGAAAATTACCGTTCTCACAAAAAAAATAAAGGAAGATTTAAAAAAACACAGTAAGTATAAAAAAGAACCTATATTTAATTTTAGATAAGAATTTAGCCGACGATGAAATAACACGGTGATAAATGTTATGATTTTAATAAACTGTGAATGTGCACTCGCCCCGCGCGTCTCTGGATACAATTTGACTTTGCCATCGCCATGATTATTTAGTAGCAGTTTAACTACCTCACAGTCGGTTGTCGGTCGACGACAGCGCTTACGCAGAGAAATTGTACAGTGGGTCGGGGGATTTTGAATGTTATTGAAATAGTGTTAACGATAGAGTTTGGTTTACAAATTAATAATGGGGGGATTGTAAGTATGTGTCAAGGGGTTTTTCGCCATTGGTGTCATTTTCAAGGTTTTCGGGGGTGCTGATGCAGAAAATGGGGATCAAAATGAAAATTCAAGATGGCGGCTATTAAAATTCGCACATTTTCACGCTGATGCCAAAACGTGATCAAAATAAATTAAAATACTAATGCAAATTATTTAGTTAAGTACCAAATCTATCATGGCTTCCCGTAAATTTATTTTTGCAGTTTACAAAAAATTAAACCGATTTCTAACAGCCTAGTAAATGATTAAATAATAACTCATGTGACAGCCCTATGCTTTTTTTTTATGTGTCAACATTTTCGACATTTCTCAAGTACTGTCAAATGTATTAGCGATTAATCACTGTCAGTAGTTACACTGTGGCAGCAATAAGAGCGGTTTTCGTAGTGCAAGTGTAACCAGTAACCAGAGACGTGCAGTCGACTGTACCTCTCTGTTTATACTTTGTGGAATATTTGTGTCATCACTTACCTCCTAGAGCCTGTGATATACTTGTTTTATGAAAATATTATGTTTTCAGACTGCGAAAAGGGAGGGTAATGACTTGAACAGGTTTATGACATTTTAATGATGAAAGTATGTACTTACACACCGGAATGATAAAGATTGTTTCTATATTAATTAAAATGATAATATAGCATATTTCTTTATTATTATTAACTCTGGCAATTTGGCATACCATATCAAGATTTTCAACCTCCCTTTCTTAATTTTGGTGTTTATTTTTCAGATTTTCTCTTACTAAAAGTCACATCAAAAGCAATGACAGTGAAATTGACGTTGAAAATAAGTGAGTACTTACTTCCTTTACCTATCTTTAGATTCTTATTTTTGTACCAGTATGGAATGAAGAGACCAATATTATTGTTTCAGGCTACGAAGACTTCCATTTCAGGAAACTCAAAACTTGCAAGATAATGCAGTAATCGAAGACGTAAGTCTTGTATCGTTTATATGTCTACCCTAAATGTAGCACTACAAATATATTACATTAAAAAGGATACCAATTAATACAATTATAACGTTTCAGGTACCGTCGAAAGAGAATATGCCAGAACTAAACATCGAAGAAGCACAAAAAGAAGACGATGGGGTTCATTTAGATGGACACAGAATAATTGACTTTATGTACTTTTATGAGCAATTGCAGAAAATTTCCAAACACGATTCTCCGCTAGATTGTGATTTCAGTCATTTGCAACTGTTAAAAGAACAAAAGAAAGGCTTCTATTCCGAATTCACATTTCGCTGCAAGATGTGCAATATAAAATTAAAAGTGAAAAACTGTAAGAATGAAATCAGTGATAATCTTAATCTTAACGAGACAGCTGTATCTAGTTTTATGTCGATAGGTGCTGGTTATACGGGATTAGAACAGGTTTCTGCTTCTCTTGGAATACCTTGTATGTCTAAAAATCTTTACGCTAAATGTCATACAAAGGTTTGTGAATTGTGGGAATTAGCAAAACAAAAGTGTATGGAAGATGCTGCAAAGGAGGAATACGAATTGGCAGTACAAAACGGGGACGTAGACGCTAATGGAGTACCAATGATTACAGTAGTAGCTGATGCGTGTTGGTCTAAAAGATCCTACAGAAAAAACTACACGGCCTTATCGGGTGCTGCTGTGATAATTGGCTACAGAACTAAAAAAGTGTTGTACATGGCAGTTAAAAATAAGTTCTGCATTATCTGTGCCAAAGCAGCGAATCGCAATATGTCTTGCCCTGAACACGTTTGCTTTAAAAACTATTCTGGTTCCTCTAGCGGAATGGAGGCTCTTGCAGTAACAGAAGGTTTCAAAAACTCTTTAGAAATGTATGGCATCATGTATTCTAAATTAATTGCTGATGGAGATTCAAGTACGTACAAAAGTATACTAGATGCTAATCCGTATCCGAATATAGTTGTAGAGAAAATAGAATGCACCAATCATTTACTTCGGAACTATTGTACGAAACTGGATGAGCTAGCTAAAAATACTAGTCAACCCTTACAGTTCCGCAAAATTTTATCTCAAAACATTCTACGTTTAAGACGATCAGTAACTGGTGCCGTCCAATATAATAATTCTCAAACAGAAAAAACGTTTGAGCAAAAAGTTATTGATCTCAAAACTGACTTATTAAATGGACCAAATCATGTTTTTGGTAATCACGAGTCTTGTAAGCCATACTATTGCAAGCATCTGAATTCAACAAATATAGATGGTGATATTGGCACTGATAAAAACTTTGTGCCGGAAATGAAATCTTGCAACTTTTATAATGCAATAATGAAACTTGTCTCAAGATTAGTCAACAATGCTAAAAGCTTAATCTATAAAGTCAACAGTAATATTGCGGAGGTTTTTAACAGTGTTATTGCAAAGTTCGTGGGAGGAAAACGAATTAATTTCTCAACTAGACAATCTTATGCAGCTCGTTGTGCAACGTCCGTTGTGGCATTTAACACGAAGCAGCCACAAACCTACTTATACAATCAAATCATACACAAAAAACCTAACATATTTATAAGCCATCTTGAGTTGAAGAAAAAGGAAATACGGTTGAAATCGAAATCTAGCCGCAGACTAAATTCAACTTTTTCTTCAACGAAAAAACATAATGGCGTCGATAAGGATTATGGTGATTTCTGTCAAAAACCAGACTTAAACGAAGTTGATTACGATTTTGCTAAAACGGAACAGTTAAAAAAGCTGAATCTTACAGAAGTGGAAATAAAAGCTCTTGAAAGAAGAACTATATTGCAATCGGATTCCATGGAATGGATTCAAGAAAGAAGACAGCGCTTGACTGCCTCTAGTTTTGGAAAAATTTGTAAAAGAGGCCTTATTAAATGCGGGCCTCTGGTGAAAAGTTTGCTTCGTGGAGCAAAATTAGACAACGTGAAATCAATTCAGTACGGTAAAGATCACGAACATATCGCGCTGGAACAATTAGCAGTTCTAAGAAGTGTTGATGGCTCTCCCTGCGTCATAAAAAAATGCGGCTTATTTGTTGATCCAGAATTAGGATATTTAGGAGCTAGTCCAGACGGATTATTAGAAAACGATAAAATTGTGGAAATCAAGTGTCCATATTCCTGTGCAAAAATGACAATAGATGATGGCGTTAAAATGAAAAAGATTAATTTCTGGAAATTAAATCAAACAGGAGACCTGGTAATAAATAAAAACCATGACTGGTATTACCAGGTCCAAGGACAGCTGCACATTACCCAAAAAAATGAATGCATTTTTATGGTTTGGACCAGCGTGGACACGAAGGTTGAAACAATTAAAAAAGATGATGAATTTTGGAGAAATTGCATGGAAGATAAATTAAAAAAGTTTTATCTTGATTGTATGCTTCCGGAAATAATAGATTCGAGATTAGACAGGGAAATGGAAATAAAGGAGCCCAGTCATTTGATTGAGGCAATAAAAAAACGAGAAGCTCAAAGAAACTCAAAAAAACGGAACAGCGAAAATGTTTTATCTGATGTAAGAAGCACCAAGCGCCAAGCAACAAAAAAATAAATAAAAGTAAATAATTTAATCAACCATTCATTTTTGTACTTACTATGATGTTTATAATATAATTTAAAATATCAAACTAATTTGTTATTTTATCCAGTAATTGAAATATGTAAATTTCAATTTTTTTCTTCATTACAAATTCATCACTCGTGATCTCGATTTCATTTCATCCTTTTCTTCTCTCTCAACATTAATATACCTAAAATATCATTTTATTCGAAAAAACACGGTAAATAATAATATATTATTGTAATTATTCTAAGTTTAAATCTAACATCAAACTATGCAACCGATTACACTGTGACCCGACCCTTTGTTCACGACTAATGCAACACCCAATACTATGGGCACGCGTGCCCTTTTGTTTTTCGGTATGTGTGCACTACACAGTGTGATGCAGCTGTGCTAGTAGAAATGTCGATGTGTGGGTTCTAAAATAAGTTCTCACGCTCGGAAACCTCCCTCTTAAGCTTTCTCTTGCAAGAGACGGATCTCACATTGTCAATTTTATTTCTGGCGTTTGGTAATTGTTCTTAGTGGGTATAGGCAGGTATTTGTATTGTTTACCTCATATGGATAAAATTTTAGACTACGTTAGCCCTATTTTATCCAATAGCTAATGTAGAGATTCCTGCATAGTTCTAATATGCAACCTTTTTTAGTTATTATAGAATAATGGCATAAAACTATGAGGTAAGCCCTAATATGAATTTAGAGTAGAAGAAAAAACGGTAGGGGACAGTTTAGCTGACAAGCATATGCTATAAAATAACAATATAATAATGTATGAATGAATTTAAAGATCCTAATAATTAAACTATAAAAGTAAATAGTATTTTATTGATTAACGTCCTGTTGCTATAATAATGAGAAGTTATTACCGTACCTAAAACAAAATAGATCTATAATTATGAGCACAGAACAGAAATAGTCAGCTGCAAATCCTGACTGTGACAAGAAGGGATGATGCTGTGATATATGTGAGACCTACAGCGCTGATCTGCACCTCTGTTTTACCCTTTGAGGAGTGTAGGTGTAAAGAAAGAAAGAAAAATATTCTACTTGGGACACACGCACAGGAAATCCAAACAACAATAAAATAATATTAATAATAAAAAATATAAAAAAGGAGCATTTTTTTGTGTTGTAATTTTATGTTATTTATAGATCTTTGAAGGAACTTTTTTGCCACATCGACATACCTCCGAACACATTAATTAATGTTCTACTTGAATTCTGTGGTATCCTGTGGTATACAGGGTCTAATTAAATTATCTAGCGAAACTCTGCAAACGTGATGGGTATCGATATCTAAACACGAAATCAACTATTATAAAAAGAGGGACCTAGGTTCAGTGCGGTTGTCACCATAGTCCTTTTGTTGGAATAGAACTTGAATTACAAGAATATTTTATTAACGTTTTAGTAACGTTTTTAGCTCGGAGACGCTTCGCGCCTCGACGGCCACGGCCACTGCTAGAGGACACTTTCCTGACACAAATTATGTGTAAAAACTGACGGCTCTGAATGCGGTTCGTGATAAAAGTTGGGTGCTCAATGCACTTTCGATGCAACGAATTTTATTAATACTACCGTTTCTAGACGCTGCTGTCGTGGGGGTTCAGTGCTCTGTGATACCTCACCCATCAGCAAGAAATGTATCTATAGCCTGACCGCATAACTGAGACCGTTCCTGAGGTAACTGCGCGGTGCGGGAGGAGTGTCAGTTGTCACAAGTTGACGTATCAGTGAGCTCTCGCTGCGCGTCATTACACCCCTCCCGCACTGCGCAGCTACCTCAAGAACGGTCTCAGATAAACAGTTAAAACTTTAAACATAAAACAAAAGAAGCAGGGTTGTCGGCGAGTTTGTCGGAAGAGAGGCAGAGGGTTGCATGGAGTATCTAAAATACGAAAAATCGTTATTTCAGGGTAAGGTAGGTTTCACGAAATCTACAGCTGTAAAGACATAGTAGCACACATATTATCGAGTGAGCAGATCTGAAAAATTTATTTGATCATAGCTGATTTTCTTAACATAAATAAATCCTTAAGAGGGCGCACATGGGTCCACTAGCGCCACTCTTTTAAATTAATATTACCTCTTGACTGAGAAGGAATTTTGAATAACGGCTCAATAAGCATCCTCGGTAAGTGTGTCTAGAATTTTCTAATACCTTTTATAAACTTTCATATTGAGACACGAAGCAACAAAATTCGATCTAAAGAAAAGTCGCCACATTCCTCTAGGCCGTATTTTGTAATATCCGCCAAAGCGGGAATAGTGTGCCAGGAAGCGCATTTGTAAGGCTGAGGCGGCGGGAACGGCGACACGCGCTCGAGCGGTCGAAGCCGTTCTCCCGCACTTCGAAGCCTGGCTGACAAGAGGGGAGCGCATCTCCTTCAGACTCATCCAGGTGCTCACCAGATATGGTTGTTTTGGTGAGTATCTTAACAGAATTGGGCGAGTTAGCGTGGATTCCGCATAACAAACGCACGAGGAGTGCCCTGCGTGGGCCTCCAAGCGGCGGGTCCTGGTTGCCAGGATCGGGCGAGACCTGTCTTTGCCGGCAGTAGTGAGAGCTATGCTGGCAGAGACAGAGAATTGGACGGAAGTAGCCTCTTTCTGTGAGACCGTGATGGTTAAGAAGGTGGCCGCCGAGGGCGCCGCAACCGCCTTGGCGCCTAATACGCCGAAACTCGCTTACCAATCAAGGTAGGTGGACCTTTGGGGTCGCAGGCGCACAGAGTGGGGACTCTGTCTGCCCACCGAGTGACCCCAAGGAAGACGGCGGCACAGTGGTCACGTGCTGCCGCGCATAGCGAGGCTCTGGGGTGCTTTACAGGCGTTGCACAGGGGGTGTTCCGGAATTGGTATTTTAAGAGGAACCGGGACCCCCTCTATGTGTTGATGGTGATCACCGGGGTGGTTTTAGTGAGGTGAAAATCCCACACTTCCCGACCACCCTCCCCAGAGGTCGGGTGCCTTTTGAAGGTTTCAATCAGAAAAAATAAAATGGTCGTATTTTGTTGCTTCGTGTATTTTTACGTTTTTTGCAATTTGCAGATCAGTATCAGATTGTATGTCGATCTAAATATGATTCGCAGCCGTAGCGAACATTTATTTATAGAATTATATTCACAAAAATCATCAATACATTTCTACAACGTCATATTACCCTATTGAATGACAATTTCATGAAATCTTGACATTTGAGGCCAATTCTAACTTACGGAGTTGTATTGCTAATTCTAATGATTATAATTCTGTAAAGCCATATTTCTTACGGCCGCGAATCATATTTTTAACCGACTTCAAAAAAAGGAGGAGGTTCTCAATTCGAATGTATGTTTACTTTTTCTGGGTGAACCGATTTGGATGATTCTTTTTTTATTTGAAAGCTGGTGCTTTAGATGTGGTCCCATTTAAATGTTGTTCAAGTTCTGACAGTAGTTTTTGAGTTATCCTTAATACTGCGTATTTTTTCCGCTTAGTTTATATTGATGATGTTTTAATAATTTCCTGTCACTGTTATTCGCATATCAAGTAGTTGTATAAGAATTTGTGTGGGGTAGGTTCCACAACTAAAAAAGAAAAATAAAACTTTTTTACAAAAAACAACCAACGTCCAAAAAAAAAACACAAAAAAACGTGAAAAATAATTTTCATTTCGGAAGTCGGTGGCCAAAAATGAAAATGATAAAATGATAATAATATGATAAATAAATAATGAAAAAAAAAATGTCTTCATATATGAAGACATTATCAATAATATGAATCTATATTCTGTTTCCTGGCCAATCAATAAACATGACAGAAATGAGCTGATTTTTTTTATATCGATACTCATACTTCTGATATTATGTCGTTGAAAAAATTTGAATCCCTATGAAGACTTTATTTTGGCGATAACTCATTCTCTGATACAGATCGATTTCACAAAGCGCTGCGTTTTATAGAAAAGGCGAGACGTAACTGTTTAGCTACTGAAGAGATGAGATACAGCATAAATGAAATGACTATACCGTATAAGGACAATAAGGCAGGTAATCGAAAATAGTACAATCCTATGAAACCTAATAGATGGGGTTTTAAAAATTTCGTTCGTACAGGTATGGTACAGGAAGGTCGGTATGTCGGGAATTGTGTACGACTTTTTACTTTATGCAGGTGAAGACACATTTCGAAACATTTCCTTTTCTGAAGATGAAGAAAGTTTGACGTTAGGGGCCTAAGTAGGAGTCGCTCTGTGTAAAATTATTCAGACAAGAGCGTGCGTATACTTCGATAATTATTTTTATACTTTAGATTTGGCGACGCATCTGAGAAACCACTACGGCATTTTTAGTCTTGGAACTATACGGCATGATAGGCTAAAAGGTTGTGAGAAATTACTTACAAATGATAAAGCTTTGAAGAAAAAAGTAAGGGGGTCATATAGTCAGTTAGTTGATAACAAAAACAAATGGTTTGATAACAAGGTGGTTACTTTAGTCAGTATGTATGCTGAGGCTTGTCCTGTAGACAAGATAAAGCGCAACAGTAAATATCATAAAGCAAAAATTTACGTTGAGTGCCCTCACCTTATCAAACATTATAACAGCCACATGGGTGGTGTGATCTTTCCGACATGCTAGAAGCTTTATACCGGACCACATATAAAAGTAGTCGTTGGTACATAGCCATATTTTCCTAATTGCTAGATATTTGTATTAACAATGCCTGGCTCCTTTACTGTAGAAACTAGCCACCAAGGAGTGCAGCATATAAACTTGAAGTCTTTTCGCCTTCTTCGTCTGTTAGCCAGAGAACAACACAAAGGGAGATCTACAGCAAGAGTTTCCGGTCGAACCGATGACAGTGTACGCCATGATTGCGTAGGATACTGGCCAGCTTCGGGAAGGCACACGGTCGCTGCAAGTTACGCATCAAAAATAAAATTGATGTAATCTGCACTTAGCACAGTTAGCACTTAGCACACACAAACGCAAAATAAATAGGTTTTTTTGATTATCATAACACATAGATTATCTGGTATAAAACCATGCAGGGTCGGCCTTTTCGTGTGCCCTGGTTTATCAATAGTGATTTAAGTAGGAAATTTATTGTTACAGCTCATAGACTCAAATCTGGACACATTCCATGTAATAAGTTTACGTTCATGATGAAAAAAACGAACTCGCCTAATTGTTTGGAGTGTGGGGTCGTGGAAAACTTACATCACTTATTGGTGGATTGTGTTAGATATGAGTCTCAAAGAAATGATCTGTTTGGGGTCTTGAGGTTGAACCGACTTGATATGGGCATATTTCATAGAATTTTGTCTCAACCAAATGGTGATGATGCGAAGAGCCTATTTAGGTTCTTGGCCCAAATGTAATCTGTAGCAGTGTGTATATTTAGGGTACGATGGAACTGGCATACGCATTGCCGTCATAAAAGTCCCTAAATAAATAAAGAATTAAAAAAAAATAACACATAGATTATAGAAGGATAACTTAAGAAGACTGATGAAGATGAATATTTAGAAGTTATTATTGTTTTGAGGTGTTACATTTGATTTAAATATTTTAGAACTGTTTTGTATAATTGAGGCTTATAACTGATCTCAGCACATTATTGCAGTTGAAAATGTTTAGCAAACTGTATAATTTTGTGTTTTTTGTCATAAAGTTTTTGAAATTGTATTTTTTTTAATTTATATCCCTAATTCAACATCATAATTGGTAACTGAAATAAAACACTTATCAGACCTTTATTTGGAAAAGTACACCATACTGTACACCAATATTTGCACTCACTTCATTTAATATTGGATAATGTCCAGCATACTTGACAAGCATTTTCAGGAAATCTAGACACAGTTTTTTTTTAAATATTTCTTCCTGGTTAAATTGAATCCCAAACATACCAAAAATAAAACAAATCTAGATTTTCACCAAAAGATGCCTTGCCAAATTAAGTATTAAACCAGCTTGATAATAACTACACAACTCCTCAATACTCACAAAACTTCAATTATACAACCCTCAATTATAATTAATTACCACAAGGCCAATTCTCCGGTTATTCCATTTATGCACCCCAAAAACTCCACCCCAAGGTGCATACACGGAAACGGATGTCCGAGAATCCACCCTAAGCCTATAAATTCCGTTTATTCAACAAGGCCTAGAGATTCTCGGACATGCGTTTCCGCGTATCTACCTCAGGGTGGATTTTTTAGGTTGGATAAACGGAATAACGGAATAATATGTAGTGTTAAATATTGTACGGTGGTACGGAACCCTTCGTGAGCGAGATCGACTCGCACTGTACCGGTTACTCAATACATTTCACAAAGCAATTTAAAAATTAAAATGAATTGATATATTTTATTGTCCAGAAATAAATCTGACTTTCAATAAATACACACATAGATAACGTAACGAACATACAATACTATAAATAGCTTGCAGAGTAAATAAACAGTGCCAGCCCACAGTGGCAGTGGGCTGGCCATGTTTGTCGGACCGACTGGACCGATGGCCGTTGGAGCAGATGAGTCCTGGAATGTATACCAAGTATCGGAAAGCGCAGTTTGGGACGCCCCCGAGCTAGATGGACCGATGTCCTTAAAAAGGTGGCTGAGATAGACTGGATGCGGAAGGCGGAGTACAGGGTATTGTGGCGCAAACTTTGAGAGGCCTATGTCCAGCAGTGGACTGCGATAGGCTGAATTGATTGATTGATTGACTATAAATATTACACATTCACATTACGTAGGTATGTGTCGGCGTGTGGTAGGACTGCCACCTTATATTTAGGGGGCTTTTTTTTTTGGGTGGGAAATCATCAAATGAACTCTCCCGCTCTGGGCAGAGCGGAAGGGCATGTCAGACTCTTACTGACTAAAACCCACCCGTGTTCCTTGTTGCCTGTTCGCCAGGGCCACGGTAACTCTTTCGAACAATCCGCGACCCCGGCAGGATATTTAGGGGACTGTGGATCCATTCTCGTACCGCGGCCGTCAAAGAATTCGTCGATTGATGTATGGCGGCAGCCGACTTGCTCCTCAACAGCGCCTACCAGCAGGGCGCACGGTCCGCGGCGGTCATGGTGTTTGCGCTGCACCTGCTGCGCTGCTAATTATCAATAATGAAACGAACGGGAACAAAAAACACTATTCTGATTACACACTGGAGACGGCATGTGGTCCCATTTGCTATAGCAAAGACGTTTCTCAAGAATTTGTAAATTTCTTTACCAGTATCCCACTTAAAACAAATGAAACTTTAATGCCTTGCGCTCGCTTGCTTTTGATTTAGTAAGGGCGAATGTTTCAGCCTGCCCGACTGAATTTAACTTTGAGTATATTAACCCCATAATAGTAATAAAAGCTCTTGAGCAAATCAAGATCAAATTGACAGAAGATCTCTGGGGAATGTCCCTTAAAGTCTGTTCTCCATAATTGAGACTATAGCGCCTTAATATTTAATTTGTGTGTGGATCAAGGAGTCTTCCCGGATTTAATGAAATAAAGTAAGGTAATACCTCTTATTGAATCTGGGACAGATAAGACATCAATAATTATAGACCCGCTTCCAAATTGCGTAACACACTATTTATCACAATCTGAATCATTTCGAAGCCTATTGCTAATCCATTGCTTCATGTGTTCGAAAAATTTGTCTGCTAACAACGTAAATAGTAGCGTGCGCAGTTTCTGATAATCCTGTGCCAGTCTCAATCAATAAATTTTCTTTCTTTCTTTTCTTTAAATAACGCCATGAATGTTGTCGAACTGTTTAAATGAAAGCCATTCCTAGTGTCAGTGTGTTACGCAATTACCCGTAGGAACCCTAAAAACCATGGAAACGATGTTCATGATGTTTAGTTCAACTTAGATTTCGATATTGGCTACTTATCTACTGGGTATCCTTAACCCTGACAAATGACAAGCCTTGAAAGCCATGATCTAGCAAGTTCATAGCCGGCACTTTGCAATTGGATTCGACTTCGTCGTTTGCCGACGATCGTGAACGACCGAACGATGAACGAACGAACGAACGACGAACGAACGACGATCATGATTATGATTATGATTATTACACAAAATATAAAAGCGACATTATTCAACACTTACCCAATATGGGGTTTAAACTGTGTTTAATATACTCATACTTGTATTTAAAAAAACAAACGGTGACCACGTTCCATTGTAACGTTACAGCGTTACAATGGAAATAAACTAAGTGCATCAGATTTTCTTTGCCAAATGTCAAAGGTGATAGTGAGATAGTATTGAATCAAGAGAAACTAGAATTCGTCGATAAAACTGTTTTCCTGGGGATCACGCTCGACTCAAGGCTCCAATGGGGTCCTCATTTAACATCTCTTGCAGGACGGCTATGCTGCTGTAGCAGCTTATGCTGTCAGAAAAATCCGTCAATTTACTGATGTAGATACCGCGAGGCTATATAGTATCATGTCTTACGGTATTTTACTTTGGGGATGGGCTGTAAACATCGAGTCTATTTTTCTTCTGCAGAGAAGAGCCATTAGAGCCGTGTATAATCTTCCAGGCGCGATTCTCTAAGGGAACTGTTTAAAGATATTAATATTATGACGGTACCTTGCCAATATATATATGAAAACATCATGTACGTAAGAAAAAAATTACATAATTTTAGTAAAAGAGGTGAAAAACATAATTATGGTACTAGAAATGGGGACCTATTAGTTCAACCAGGTTTCAGTCTGGGTAAAGTAGACTCATTTTGCATGGGGTAGGTACCGTTTAAAATGTTATAATATAATACCTCCCCACATTCTTCAATTGAATGAGACGAAATTCAAATCTTATATAAAAGGCAGACTATGCAGACAAGCGCATTACAAGTTAGGGAATTACTTCGCTGATAAAAATGCCTGGCTCAATGCTGCTTCTGCTCCACATCTACAAGTAATTGATTAACACTTGAAAATAGCGTTGGAGCTGCTGAAGATTGTCAGACTATCTTTGCATTGCATAAACTCAGTCTTCTTTGTATTATATAATTGCATAGCACAGGTGTGAGTACTAGAGCTACCATTTACCGGGTAATATGTTTTTCATTGACTTGAATGTGCCCTGGCGGCTGATAGTAAGTCATGCTCACTCAAATGTCTCGCTAACGGTGGCGCGAGTGTTGGGTCATTTAGCTGCCTTCAAAATGGTTGAGCTGAATGGTGCTGATCCATGCGTCATGTTCGTGAATGGGCGGCGTCAGTTGGGACTGATCATCTCTTATCTGCCACGGCTTATTTTAATTATTTTATTTTTGGATTGTATCTTTTTTGTTTTTATGTGCTGTACTTACTCTGGAAGCTTTTAACGTGTGCGTATTTTTTACATCGTTCTCACATATAATTATAAGTCCAACATTATTGATGTAACAAATATTTTTGTAACACTATAATATAAAAGTGTCTCCATGGAATTTCTTGCCCGATGTTATCCATAGGTACCTACTACGCTATGGAATGGGCGACTAGCTTCAGATTTCTGACTGACCGACTGCTTGACAGATCAAAAGTATCTGTAAATGGTTTAATTGAAATAAATGCTTTGAGTTTGAGTTTGACCACCGAGGCAGTCGAAACATCGCGCGCCAGGCATCGTTGTATTGCACTAACATGTCGCTCAGTGCAGCCTTGGTTTAGTATGTCCACAACTCGACTGTGTAGACGCTTGTGCAGTAGCTGGTAAATAATTGGGCCTTCACACCGTCGCTACAGCGGCTAAACCACCAAACTAGCATGTTGCCTAACTAGCTCTTTCTATGTCGGCATGATCGGAGAGGTCGGCTGTTATTACATGATCTAAGTATGAGAGAAAAATGAATTGCACTAATGTTTACTAACAGCGCCACCCTGTCAACGTCATTCGAGCACCAAAAGATCCATGTTGCATTAAGGCCCGATCACATGTACCACAAAAACACTACAAGCACACCACACCCACAACCAAACCACAATCACACCACAACGGCACTACGTGGACGGGCGCTAATATGTATGAAAATGAATAGTCTATTCACACGGACCACATTTGGCCATTGAAATCAACCGTGTGGGCGATACCGACCACATCAAGGCGACGTCGCAGCCACAACGCAACTACTACGATCTGTCTGTCTGCAAAAACTAGCCACAACTTATCACACTTTCCCAAATTTTGTCGCTGCGATGTGGTGTGGTTGTGGTACGTGTGAATGGGCCCTTAACGAATGCTAGTCGCGAGTGCGCTTGCACTTGCTGTACGTAGACTTGTGTCTGTGTGAGTTTTTTTCGCTTGTTGTATAGGATTGACCTTCTGTTTGTCTATCTATTTTGTGATCTAGGTCCCGGGCAGCCGTTTTGCTTCGAGCTCGTTGCCATAGATACGGGTGGGTGGCGGGTGCATCGCCATCGTGGCATATTTGAGCGATGTGTTTCCCTACTGAATGCACAGTGCACACAGTGTTAAGCTGGTGCTTGGGAGTGTTTTTGCGAGGTACAAGCGTATGGTGAGCAAATTCATTTTTATACTTGGTTAAATTTTTGACCTTACGCACCTACCTTGATTAAACTAACTCTAAGATGTAGGTAGGTAAGCTTATTATTATTATTAAGGAAAGTAAGTTCTGAGAAAGCTAGTCTCTTTAAATAAAGAGACTAGCTTTCTCAGAACTCTAATAATGAACGAATCTTAAATCTTAATCATTAATCTTCTCTAGAATGTTCTCTAATAATGAACAATAATATAATAATAAAATAATAATATTATATAATATATGATAATGTTTCTTATTCTCTAATGTTCTTTTAATGTTCTCTAATTTATCCACGGCATATTTATGACGTGGATAAATTAGATTAGATAGAGATAGAGACTAGATTAGAGAACATTAGATTAAATTATTAAAGCTAGGCAACTACGTTTAATAATTTAATCAAACAATTTTCTCTAATTTTGTCTCGGCTTATTTGTTTTCAGATCTAGCATTTTCATTTCAGCAATATGTTTAATTATCTTCTGGAGCATTGATTAAAATAGTTAACCTATGCAAAGACAGACTTACAAAGAAATAAAGAAACATATGATTTGATTTTAAACTCAATAGTTTCTTACATGTTTTTCTAGTGAACTCTATTGAACAAGTTTTCCATTTTCACTCACCAAAAATTCAAATACACCAATTCTACCTCGACATTCAATTCGAAATTACAAAATGATTATCAAAAGCGGATCCAGTTGGTCGGATCGATTTGTGGTCAGTGCTTTGTGGTTAGAGGCACTAGCACGAATACACGAGGTTAGGCTAGGCGCAAACGACCCACCGACCATGGCCACCGGTAGCCAAGCAACAAGCAGTTCACGTACTTTTCATACGTTTTGTATGGATTCGTCGCACACGTGTCACCCGCCACCCGATACAGCAGTACTCAACACCGCAGCAAGAGGTGACAGCCTCTGGTGGTTGTGGCCGGTGGCTCGTTTGTGCTTACCCTAAACCTAACGTAAATTCGAACGATTTATGAATCGAATATACAATTATCCTTTAGTATTTAGAAATGGTTAAAAATTTTGCTAGCACGATTGGTGTCACCCATAGATATTAATAAAGTCTTAAAACAAAGTTAATATTAGGATGTGCGCAGCGAGTACCCGTATTTTGAAATCGTTCGAATTTACGTTACATTTACTCCGCGTGTTTGTGCTAAGCCCACAGATTCCGGAACGAACGTCGACTCGTTGTCTGCCTTTTTGATACCCAGTTTGGCTTCAGTTTACAAAACATTTTTGTCGTATTCTCTCGATATTAACATGCTTAACAGACAGGCAGACTTTGGGAACAATGGCGTGTCAGGGCTTCAGCAGTTTCTAATACTTTTTTGGAATAATAAAGCACCTTACACGTGAGGAATAGGGTATTATTTAACATCTTACCTGAAAAAGCACGTAGTATGTTTTTCTGTTAATTATTATCACAGTTTTTCGTTCAAAACGCTATCTTGTAAAATCATAATTTTGTAGATAACCGTTTATACATACTTTGCGGTCATCGATAAGGTAGTTCGTAAACGTACACAGAAAAACGTTGAAATTAGACCTTTTCTGACATCTTTCGTTATAATAAAAATAAATATCTATGGTTAAAAGTGACTGTTAATGAGAAATCCCGTGTGTTTACAATCTACTGTAATATTGTTTGGGATATTATTAATCGCACATCAAATAAATAATTACCTATCAATTTATTTCCATCATTTAAATACTGACTGCACAGCAAATTAACCAGAGCGTACATACATAATACTCACACTCGTGATCGGTACAAAACGCAATATTACTGCACTAGGAGAATTTAGGATGCAAGAGAGAGCGAAGCGAGTTCCGCACTTGGAGGACTCCGACTCGGACAGGTTAGGTTAGAAGGGGATGGCGGGGTCTGAAAGACCCCGCCATCCTCTTCGTGGTTATTTTTTTTCAAACCACCCAGAAGTAGGAGCCCCGCGAAGCGGGGCTCCGTCGACTACGCCTTATCGTTACTATCGCCATTCAGAAATAGGAGGCCTCTCCTAGTAGATAGCGGTGCCCCACGAATATAAATTGTTGCTTATTTCGTTATATTTTGAGTTGAGTATTTTACTGTGCAATTAGTAATTTTGATGGGAATTCGGTTTATTTTTGGATACAGAAAGTTTTTTTTTTGATTTGCGTTTAAATACTACCCATATTGTTTTAGTGATAGCTAGAAATAATAAAAAATGGATTTATTTGTTACAGAAACACGTGTATGCTGACTGGGAGCTGTTCGTCAGGAATGATCTGTAAGAATGCATGAGTCAGTGTATCAGTGTTGTTCCATTAGGTAGTATATGCAGAAACGCAGGCGTTCATTGACTGACTAAAAGCGAAAAATTTCGCAAACATGGGAAATTACTACTGAAGGCTGCGAGTGTCGACCTCAGGACGAGCTGGTTCTCACACGGACAACTGTACGTCACTTGCTCTCGCGTCACCAGTCCAGACTCTCTTCATATTTTGACTGCTGAGACCATAACTACAAACGTAGTAAACAAGAGAGTTTTATAAAAATGTAGCTGTTCCTGTGTTATATTGTGGTGTCTTGCGACTTCCACGCGAACGAAGTCGCGGGTGAAGTCTTTAATATGAACTTAAGTCTGTCACCACCGTGGTCACGACAATGAGTTTTCATTTGGTCCTGGTCAGTTTTCAATTTAGTGTCAAATTAATTTATTGGGACTAGCCTGCTGCATTAATAATAACGATTTACCTATTTCTACAAAGTACGTCATTATTCAACAGTCTATTAAATACAAACTATGCCAGCATAAACTCACTTAACCAAGTTATAAAATCAAGTTTAAACGTAGTCTGTCTGTACACCTCTGCCCGGGATGCAACAGGCAAGCTCACACCCGTGTCGCTGTGATCCTGGTTCCAGTCGACGAGAGGGTTTCAACACCCCCTTAACTCCCTCGAAAGCACACCTATTGTAAACTTTTTGTAGTAAGCTCAAATATTACGAATATTGCCCTTTGAAGAGCTTTCCGTCTGAGTTTTTTTGTTGAGGGAAGTTGATGTGAAAATAAATGTTTGGAGAGATTTTATTTTCATTGTTATAATACGGAAAACCTACGGTATAAAAAACTGACATCTAAATCTAATTTTACTATGTGAGCTTAAGAGTACTCGTAGGTACCAGTATTTATAATATTTTTCATTTATTTATTTATTTATTACCTTATATAATTAATTAGCTTTAATAAATATGGAAGACAAAATTATAGAGATACAAGACGTGAATATTTTTATAAATAATAATTGTAATAGCTTTATAAAGCTTTTATTATAATAGTTTATAATATTTATGAATAAAAAATTTCCGCGTACCACAACACTACAGACGCTCGTATGTAGTAAAGGAAAGGTATGTAAAACAAAGAAACTCTATTGGCTTTGTCCTCTTGAAAACGAAAAGCACAAAAAAATACTGTTTACCTCGCATAGTCAGTTTGTCGAAGCAAAGCAAATTATACGAAATAAACGGGCACTTTGTTTTAACAGAAAGGAAATATAATCAAATAAACATGCACTTTATGTGAAAAACACCCGGTGAGAGTATACAATTTTTATTGTCCTGTACGGTCTTTGTGCTTCAGTTCTTTTTATTCCGGTTTATTTGCCGGTCGTACGGCTCCTATCGCCCGGCACGGTTTTAGTTCCATATTTCAATAGTGAGATATAAATTAATAGATCGTTTATGGGGTGTCCGACGGTTCGTCTGTTTTTAACAAGGGGATTGCCGCCGGACCCGGTGCGCCGTGTGTAATACGTCATGGGGTTTAAAACTGCAATAGTGTGGGTAATTTAATAAAAGCGGCATTATTTGTATATATATAGCGGACGTCATCGACAGGTTTCATCAAAGGCTGCGGGGTTATTAAAATGTTCCCTCTTTGTTACTACAGTTCATTAAAGCATGCTGGGGAACGATTTTTGTTATTAAGTAAGCTTTATTGAAAACTGTTTTATTTATGGTATATTGTAGGTAATTTGTAGTCCATTTATTTATCAAATTTTGAAGTTAATAAATGCTGTAAAGAGAATCTATCTTTCATTTTTGTAAACGAACAGCAGTGCTATTCCGTAAATATCTCACCGTTAAAACTTAGGTGAAGTGAGTTTCAAGTGAGCTGTCAAGAGTGTCAATCCCTAGTATCAGACGGAATGACAGCTCACTAAGAGCTCAAATCACATACGTTTTCACGGTGAGATTTTAACAGAATAGACCGGCAGGACAATAGACCTACACCCCACTTAAAGGTACAATAACTTTATGAATAAGAAAAGTGTATAAAGATCAAAGGATTAGAATGACTTGAAAGTATGAAGATATAACTTAATGGGGTGAAGGAAACTGAACGAGACATAATAGAAGTTTTATTGTCATTATGTCTGGGGGCGTTTAGTGTCCTGCAAAGTGTTAATTTAAATCAAATTGGAGGTCGGGGGAGTCTGCTGGATGCGAGAAGCACAGGACCAGTTGAAAGAGTGACGCTTGTGGGAGGCCTGTGTCTAGTAATGGACACAGGCCGGGTCTTTCGGCTGAAATTATGATGATAAATTGGCTTATAATAACACAGGGTGGTAGGGACATCGATGTGCAAACTGTAACCATGACTTCAGCACATGTTCTAGACCCCCCTACCGTAGAAAATTTATCACGCCACTCTGTATTTATTGAAAATGTCATTTGGCACGATTTAAAACGCTTTAAATTACCTCCAAGTACTGAGCTACTTCAGATATAATAGTAAATTTTGAGTGTACAAGTGTGTGTGTTCGTCATTGCACTCGAGGGGGATTTTTTATTTTATTTTTTTACATATAAAGTGTCAAAGTCGGTGACAATTTATTCACATTACAATCTAGCCTATTAGATAATAAGTAATTTAAAATATAATTTAAAATCCTAAGAAGGTGGGATTGCAGTTCGAGCCTAAACAAATTCAAGTTAGTCATTACGGCTCAAACATCAGGGTTCACGCTCGTAGCCGTAGCGGGTGCTACGCGCTACGATCGCTACGGCGTAGCGAAGTAAGTTGATTACAATATTAGGGTTCGTAACAGCATTCTTAACGGTTGACCGCGATGTTAACTTTATTAGGGCTTTCCTGAACGGTGAACGATGATAATTTTCGATGAAAATGTTGCGTTGCAATTTTCGAAGCGTGGATTATCGAAGGATTGGGATGGAAATGATTTTATTATTATTTCAGCTCATGTCCGCATTAAACTTGATTAAAAAAATAATATAATTCAATGCGCAGATAAATATAGAAGATCGATTTTCGTCAACTAACAATCGAACCTTAGTTACATTGGAGATTTTGCTTCGTGAGCACCTTAGACCAGCAATTATTAAATATTAAATTAGGATCGTCTCTTTTCTATTATCTTAATCACAAGGTGTATTAAAAATAAAATAAGATTTTATAAAAACTGCCTTTGACACGCCTGCTCAAAAATAATAGTAAGCCCTGGTCTTGGGATGCAACCGAGGCTAGTGCGATCAAGGAGCTTAAAAAGCGCCTATCGTCGGCACCGAATCTCATCCAAGCGGATTATAGTAAGCCTTTTGTGTTAAGGGCGGACGCTAGCAACTACGCCATTGGAGCTGTATTGCTTCAAGGCGAGGGTAACGAAAAACGCCCCACAGACTACGCTAACTGTCTCATATTCCAGCAGAAAGGAATTACAGCACTACAGAGCGTGAGGCTCTTGCTGTCGTGCTGTCGATCGATTCAGAGGCTACATCGAAGGACACGAGGTCATCATAGGTAGCGATCATCAGCCGTTACAGTGGCTTCTTACTTTATAGTCGCCATTGGGTGACTTGTTTGATGGGCTTTAAAGCTTTAATACTTTAACATTCAGTTTCAGTATAGGCCTGGAAAGGGTAATGTCATTGCATACGCATTGCATTGCATACGCTTTGTCGACCAACCTGCAAAAAAGAAACCAAGGATCAGTGTGGAGTTTGCTCTGTTGTCGTTGACTTACCTGTTAGGAGTGCCACCGACCTTCGACGCGCGCACTTAGGAAAATCGTTATTTGTCTAGATGATACATTTGATCTGGAGTCTATATAGGTCTCAAGCGTTTGTCTGAAAGGGGTTACTTCCTGCAACAAGGCGTTTTGTATAGATACAGTCCCGATGTGGACAGTGAAGAACCAAAGCTGGTAGTTCCGACTTCTAGACCCCTCGAAATTATGAACGACTATCATGACTGATAAAGCGGGTCAACATGGAGTAGATAGAACGTATAATAGAGCTTCTCAAAGTTTCCTTTCTTCCAGGCTTGCAGAGGGCCCTAACAGAGTATATCAAAACTTGGTGGCCACCTGTCAACGGTATAAGTCTTCAAATAAAAAGCCGTCAGGTCTGTTACGGACACCTGTCTTGAAACACAAGGGAGAAGTGTTAGCCATTGACCTGTTCGGTCAGCTTCCTATGGGAGATAATGGAGAAGGTTGGATATTGTTGGTAGAAGATACCGCTTCTCGTTGGATTGAACTGTACGCTCTGAAGGAGGCAACTTCAGAGGCGTGTGCTCATATATGATTGAAGAGTTTTTTCTCCGTTACGGACTTCCTCGACGCATTGTGTTCAATTTGTATCCGCTGTCATGCAGCAATGCATATTTGTTTTAGGTATAAGCCAAGAGTTGTTGCTGCCAGCTGAGTGCAAAAGTAGGGATTTGAAATTCCAGTTGTCACGTTTAGTTGAAACGGACCATTCTTCATGGCCGCAGTACCTACCTGCGATAAGGTTTACCATGAATTCTACGGTTTGTCCAACTACAAGTGTGTCTCCAGCGTACTTAACGTTAGCAAGAGAGCTCAACATACAACACGACATTCGGTCGATTCTTAGCAAAGATAACTTTGTTCCCCAAATCACGCCTTATTTGAAAAGCTTTGTTAATACCTTTATTGTTGTAAGGGAAAGGATTGAAGCACAACAGGACCGACGTAAGGAATGTGCTGACAAGTCTTTTTCACTTACCGAAGTCTTTGAGGTTGGAGATCAAGTAATGCTGACGTCATACGTTCTTAGCAATGCAGCAAAGAACATAACAGCTAAGTTCATTTCTAAGAAAGACGGGTCGGGCCATAAATCATTGCAAAAACGGTGAATCCTCAGCGTATTTCATAGCAAATCTAGATAGCACTGAGAGTATGTTAGGGAAGTATCATGTATCAGATCTCACTTGATTTCATAACCGGGATAGTACACCTCCTCGTACCGTAGTTGTGAGACGTCAGAGAGCGTCCACGAAAATATGTTTGGCCAGTCTGTTTAGCTTCCATTGAGCGAGTTCATGAGCGGAGACGTTCCCTAGAACTCGAGGGAGAGTGCATAGCGTGCGGCAGAATCTAAACGTTATCATGGCAACGCAGACTGGTTACCCGGCCACCCATCAGAGGGCGCCCGCGCATGCTCCTGTAAGTTCTCATTGTAATCGGGAATGGCTACAATTTAAATGCTCACCAAAATATTTTTTTGACCCTAAGACTAAGTACCAAGTAAAATATGTTAACTTCAAATAAAATAATCCCACTCTATACCGAGGTGCCTAAAGAACAATGTTTTAAGTTCCAAAATAATTATACACTCTTCAGAATAATTGTACGTGTTGTATTTATATTCTTTTTGCCTACCAAAATGGATAAATGCTCACCAAATCTTGTTTAAGTTGCTCACCAAAAATAAGTTTGCTTCAAAATGCAAGGGTGGGATAGGATGCAAGAGCGAGCGAAGCGAGCTTGGGACTTGGGGCACCCCGACTCGGGCAGGTTAGGTTAGAAGCCGGGCAGGTTAGGAAACTATGCGCAAGTAGGAGCCCCGCGAAGCGGATCTCTGTCGACAACGCCTTATAAATAAAAAAGGAAAATAGGTTCATTTCTACAATACTTTATGAAACACAACTTGGTGAGCATTTATCCATTATGGTGGACACAATTTGGTGAATATTTCGAAATTTTTGGTAGTAAAATAGGTACTTTTCTAGCAGGCGTTTAAACACAAGCCATCAGGAATTAAGTAAGCTACCAACCAACGAGCGAATGAGCGCGTGCTTTAACCCAAAAGTTCTGTTAGATTTTAATTTGTGTGATCTGTGTGATTATAGTGTAACTCCTAAGCACCTGCATTTCTCTTTCACCCGTTCCCCGGCAATTTTATTAATTTTGTAACTTTTAGTAAAAATAAAATGTTATTTTGAAAACACTATGAAGCCATTTAGTTTTCTTTCCCCGAATGTCTCACGAAATCTGATACTCGATCGAGTGCAGACGCGGGTACGCTAACGAATTTAAAATATGTACTGGATGCACCACAGGAGTAGTGCCTAACGAAGTTATATTCAACGTATGTCCATAGTCATCTACCGCGTCTGTTTTTGAAAGTGGATTTATGGTTGAACCAAATACCAATGTTTCTCTATACAATGTGTGACTTAATTGATGCACATCATGAAAGTAGTTTGTTTAGAATCTTTTATTGAATCGATTTAGATCTGTAATTTTTAATATAGGTGCTTTTTTATCCCAAAAATAATTAAAACTACGTAAATTACAGTCACACTTCCGCTGTACAGTCAAAACAAACCAAAATGGACTAAGTACGTTCTATGCTAGACCCTTATACGTGTGCAACTGTGTGCGTGTGTCGGAATATGTAGCATCATTTATAAGCGCGTGTTTCAAAATGTGTAATTAAAAACATGCAATATTTTCCAAATGAAGAACCGTAAACATGATTTACTCACTCATACACAATATTCATAGGCATACATGTGTGAGTGTTGCACGCATACAAAATTCCTTTGAGCGAGAAAATAAAGTTTATTTCATATTTCGAACACGAACGGTAAATAAAGCTGGTTACACAGCATGTATGCTATTTCCACCATGCATCTGGTATTTGATCAGTGCTAGACTGGACTTTATTAAAATCGGACCATGTTAGTTTTCCTTTGAGGTGAATGTCAGGTCAAATAATTTTTGTTATTTACATCTCTCTCAAAGGGTAATGTTTCTTTAATGCTCAGTATTCCACGGGAACGTACTACGGAATTAAAAGTACCCTATGTGTTTATTCAGGTTATAAAGTATCTGTGTACCAAATTTATTCAGCCATTTTTGGGCCATTTCGGAATATACATCCGGACAAACAGACAAACGGACAAAAATTCTAACAACTATATTATCGCCATCAGACTCGTCCCATGTACAGTTTTGACTTCGTTTCTATGTTATTAAATGTTGTAGATAGATCTATAAAAGATGTATTTTTTTAATGACCATCGATACCTAAAGCAAAGTCCGTGAAAAAAGGAAGGACACTGATATTATTGTTTGCATATTTCCAATGATAACTTTCTAACAAAAGGTACTGACTTAAAATTGGCAACCATTCGATGCTAAACTGACCCTCGAGCCTCGACAAATATGCTCACACCGCGTGCTTAATAACTTAGGGTGAGCGCTGCTCATTCCTCACTGGGGGCTATATTTGGATAATACACTCAAGTGCAATCAACAACTCTACATATTGTAAAATGAATGTCGACCTTGGGTATTTTCGGAAATGCGAAGAAGGGTTCGATCTACCTTTTGTTTTTGTTTTATTGTCTTAATAAACTTTACCTTTCTCTCTGTTTGTCTGGCGTTTGGTTAAGAATTAAATGTACGTACATAATTTTAAACAAACTGAACATTATAAACCATTTCGTCTTTCAAAGTTACACTATTTTTATTAATGTTCCGTACCAAAATTGGAAAACGGAATACTTATGGGATCACCTCAGTCACAGTGCCTGTCCGTCCGTTCGTCTGTCTGTCTGTCTGTCCACCCGTCCGTTCTTCCGTCCGTCCGTGTTCATCGCCGAATCTCGACTCGCACTTGCCCGGTTTGTATTTTATTTTCAATAACCGAGTGACAGCCCTATGAAAGTAGGTAAGAATTTGAGCTCTGTTAAGAAGCTTTCCTTCTGCTCGGTTTTTTATTAATGTACCTACAGTGTGTATACCATAAAAGCAGCTCATGATTCTAGACCCCCCAGCGTAGAATTTCTTGACAGTTATTTGAAAAAAAAAACAGCAGTTCCATACTGTATTTTGACCGTGTAGGTATTGTATTTTTCTAGTGTGCTTTATTCATGTTTACAGTTTTCGCGTCGATGTCCCTTACATCGTATACCTATAATTTGGTGCGTCACCCAAATTGCGGTTATTGGGGTAAGGGAGGCGTTTTTCATAATCTACAATAATAACTATTCTTTGAAGCTACTCTTGGCATTAACCTCATTTTAATCTACTATAACAACAGTCTTTCAATAACGTGTCTTTAATTCTTTCTTTCACGGTTCCGTAGTTGAATTAATATTTACACATCCACAGTATTCATTTTATAGACCGCAAACATAAGTTTATATTTCATAGTATATCTCGCAAACCATGAAAAACAAAGTTATTTCTAAGGTTGTGACCCAAAAAAGTCCATATCTCAAAAACTATTGATTTAAATAGCAAAGACACTAAGAAACATCATATTCTTTTTAAATATGGGATACCCCACACACTTATGAGCATTGATTTTTTAAATCCTTCTGTTATATCTAGGTATGGGGAGGCCCTAATTATTTTTTTCGTAATTTGATTACACCAGTATTTACCGGTGCACGGAATACATCTTCTTTCCAATTTTCCAATGTTGGAATGAAGTCTCCGAGTGACATGGCTGTGTGATATCCGGCCGGCGGTCGCGGTCGGCCAGACGGTAATGACAGAACCCTAAAAAGTATTTGGTACGAAATAAATATCTTTATAAGTAGACGAATATTTTGCAAGGCTTCCATCAAATTACCAAGTGATCGCTCAAAGAAGGTATTGACAACCTACGCTTTTAATATGAAAAAGGTACCAATATAAAAATGTTGGTTTCCTAATTGGCCCCGCAATTATCCTGTCTGCTGGTATCGGATTATATCAATTAGAGTTCCAACGTAAATATCAGACCATCAAGGACTAGACGTGTGTGTTCACCTATACGCAAAATAATTTGATACCTGGCAAATAATTTTCATCTGTGGAAGCCGTTTGATTGACATATTTTTATTTGAATTTAAGCTGTAATCCACAAATATAAGGTT
This sequence comes from Dryobotodes eremita, assembly GCA_917490735.1. NCBI lineage: Eukaryota > Metazoa > Arthropoda > Insecta > Lepidoptera > Noctuidae > Dryobotodes > Dryobotodes eremita. The sequence goes on along the minus strand of OU823254.1, from coordinate 17,612,998 downwards.
TGATGTCTTCTGACAGCTGGGGTTTAGTTATGACTTTTCGTGCGTAGTGAAAACAATTAGGGGCTTTTGTAAACATCAGTCGGATGGGGCTGCACTGGTTTGCAACTGATTCTCTCTTAATTAACCATCGATATTATTCGGTTTCGCTCGCTGTCCGTCAGTCAAAGCATACAATGTCCATTACTACTGCTGGTATGATTGATGGTATTTTATTTTGAATTTCATTGATTTGCTGTTTTGTTCTGCCATGTTCGTTCGTGTGCAGCGGTGTAGTCAACTGTTGAAATCTTTTGTGTTGGCAGGGGTATAGGTACGTGGTGTGCTACGCTGACGACACGCTGGTCCTGGCGTAGGGGAGGTCGCACCAGGCGGCGGCCGAACTGATGACACGCGGGGTTGCGACAGTCGTCGAGAGGATCCGGCAATTGGGACTCGAGGTGGCCTTGCACAAGTCCGAGGCCATGTGTTTTCATGGTCCTCGGAACGCGCCACTGTCGGGTTCCGAAATAACGGTAGGAGGGGTTCACATCGGCGTCGAGTCGACGATGAGGTACCTGGGACTCGTCCTCGACAGCCGGTGGAACTTCGTGGAGCATTTCCGACGTTTGGCTCCCAGACTGCAGCGGGCCGGGGCTGCTTTGAAGCGGCTCTTGCCCAACCTGGGGGGGCCAAACGCCTCCTGCCGGAGGCTCTACGCGGGGGTCGTGCGGTCCATGGCCCTTTACGGGGCACCGGTGTGGGCGCGTTCATTGAGGCTCCGGCCAGCTCGCCGGTTGAACGCGTCCCAAAGGGTCATGGCCATCCGGATGGTTCGGGGATACCGCACGGTCTCCTGCGAGGCGGCGAGCCTCCTTGCCGGATTACCGCCGTGGGATCTGGAGGCAAAGGTCCTCGCGCACGTTTGGGAGTGGCGCGAGGAGGCGAAACGTCGGGGCGTAACTCCGCTGCCGCGAGAAATCGCGGCACAGCGGACAGAGCTCCGGCGGGATCTCATGGTGGCATGGAGAGTGCGACTGTCGCAACCCAGCGCAGGGCACGCCACAATTGCGGCGGTAAGACCCCTCTTTGAGGAGTGGCTTGAGAGGCGCCACGGCGTCCTCACCTTCCGCCTGACGCAGGTCCTCACCGGACATGGCTGTTTCGGGAGGTTCCTGTTTCGTATAAGGCGGGAGGAAACGCCCGGGTGTTATCATTGCGTGGATCGACCGGAGGACACGGTGGAGCATACGGTGGAGGTCTGCCCGGCTTGGGCGGAGCACCGCCGTGTCCTCGTGGCGGCGATCGGCGGCGGCGACCTCTCGCGTCCGGCCCTGGTTCAGGCCATGGTACGGAGCGAGAGGGAATGGGAAGCCGTCACCTCCTTCTGCGAAGCAGTAATGCTCGCGAAGGAGGAGGCGGAGCGCGAAAGGGAGAGGCAATCTCTGCGCCCTCGCGCCCCTAGCCGCCGCAGGAGGAGGAGACACCCTGGGCGTCGGGAGTCGATTGCCGACTCCCGGCCACCGTAGGCGCGGGCTTGCGGACGGCGAGCAATGGGCAGCTCGCCGTCCGGTAAGGACCAGGCCCGGGTCGACGGCGCGTCGTGTTCCACGCGCGCCTCAAAGAGATGTCAGCAAAATTGACGGGGTCCGATAGGACCGATGCCTGCCGGGGCTGCGGATTGTTCGAAAGAGTTACCGTGGCCCTGGCGCACAGGCAACTGAAGGAACACGGGTGGGTTTTAGTCAGTAAGAGTCTGACACGCCCTTCCGCTCCGCCCAGAGCGGGAGAGGTCATTTGATGATTTCCCACCCAAAAAAAAAAAAACAAAAAAAAAAAAACAAAAAAAAAAAAAAAGGTATAGGTACACCACAAGACCCAATTCGCGTTCCAGACTTTGAGCTACTAAAATTATCTTAAGAAAAAACCCAATAACATTTTGCCCGACCCGGGGATCGGACCTAGGACCACATTCAAATAAAAATCGTCAGCGCAAAAAAGAAACTCTACACGTCGTTGGATTAGCGGGCACAACTATTATCTTTTGATACGACAACATCAAACAACCCCTGTTTGTAATTAAAACGTGGTTCGCAACCAATATGCTATCAAAGCACATCACACAGTCACCATAGGTCTCTATGTAATCAAATCCATCGAATGGCTTAGTAAATACAGCATCTGAATGGCAATATGTCCGGTCTGTCCACCATTGGGGACATCAAAGAGCTGGACGGCCCGCCGGAACCTCTACCCGCACGCACACTATTACAATATTCGTAGAATTCCCGGGCCGTCGACATCGATAAAGCAATTAGTGCTGCGTCTCTATACATACGCAAATCTGGTTTGCACGTGTGAGTTTTGAGTGTTATGTTTTATTTAATTACTAGTTTCTGCCCGCAGCTTCACCTGTGTGTATGTTGGAAATTATCAGACGGAGTTTTTTTTTTTTTTTTTTGACTTCCAGCTGTTCTATGCCCATGAGCTCTTCACTTTAAATATTTTATTTTTTATTATACACTTGTAAATAGTAGGTATATATATTTTAGTTTTAGCTTGTATATTGTTATCTATATTAAAAATAAAGAAAAATAATTAAAATTGTTTTTTTGTTATAAGTACCGTATATACTTTCATATGCATTTAAAAAAATGCTTTTATTTTGAAATTACAAACAAACAGACACTTCAATTTTATTTATTTGTATAGATTTCGTGTTCAGGATTTTAGGTGGAATGATGGAATTTTCGAATGCTGTATTTCTGTTATTGTGAATGTTGAAGGTTTGTTGTAGTGCGATAAAGTTTGCTTGGCAAGTCAAGTAGATTACTCGCTCCATTTTTTAGTAGGTTTTGATATCCACAGTTATAGTGTAGGCCAATGTTAAACGAAATGTATTGCCGGTCCCTCCTGTATATAAGTCGCCCACTAAGCCATGTTGTACGGATCCACGCTTCGGTCTAAAATAGTCTTCACTCGTCCGCTCAATCAGCCAATTCAGTACTCCGATTTGCCACCCTACTACCTCTTCAGCGTATTTCATAATAACATCGCTTTAATACACATAACGATCTCCTTGATGCCAGTTTATTTATGCTAGAATAAGTTTACAGTTTGCTCAACTTCTTGGTGAGCAAGTTGGATATCATTATTAACCCGACAGGCAAGTCACACGAGTGACTATAGTTAAAGAGTTTGTTTAGTTCGACTGAATGCTACCCATTCCACAGTATACCTACACTATACTGTAGCACTTTACCTAGCAAAATGATTACAGCATTTAATAAACTCGAAATACGCAGAAGCTCTTCAATAGAGATTTTACATACAAATAATAGTCCCTTTGAACACAAAGCTGCAGTTCCGGGAAATTTGAGCGGCGCAACAGAAAATGAGAGCCGTGCAGCTCAGATAATTGACCTCCCATTTCCTGGTAGTCGCCCGGGCGAGCTCGGCAGCTCGGTTCTCGGTACTAAGGTATTGTTAAAATGAAGTTATGTCACCTAGACAAAAAATAAAATCTGTGCACTAGGAACGTAATTTTCTTTGTAATGATGTTAAACTAAAGAAACATACAAACGCGCGATATCAAAGGTTTTATCCAGAAAGTGCTACGACCGTCTAAGGATTGTCATGGCTTTGTTAGGGTATCATAAGTCTAGGTTACGTGCCGTTTCAGTTGTTAGAAGTCCGTAATAACCCCTCACCTTTGTAGACGGAAAATATCCTTGAGGATTTCCGGTCAGTGTGTCGTCTTAGGGGCGGAGTAGTAGGAGTTGCAGTATACGCTTATCGGTACTATGAGCAGCAAATAGAACCAACACAAAAAAAAATGTTGAAAATAATTTTTGGAACAGTAAACTTTTCAGTTTTTTTTTTGGAAATCTACCAATTTTATTGCAGTATCGGGTTAACCTTGACCATAGAAACCATTTAAGTTCTAAGAAGCATGGCCATAGGACGAAATCCTAAAAAAAAATGAAGGCCTCGGTCCATAGTGCTCCTAAAGCTACAATCGAATCGGATTTCCACATAAAGAAAATGTTACGGGAAACTAACAGTTACTTTACAAATCAGAATACATTTTTGTAAACCATACACAGACACGTTTCATACAAACATTGATCAGTAAATTCGGTATTTAAATTTTGTAATATTAGTAATGGGACAAAGGATTCGTTGCAGCGCCATATTGGTCGATTTCCCTTTGACAAGCTCCGAGTGACGCGGAGATGGAATCTGTTGTTAATTAAATATTGCGAATGCGACCGTCCTTTGATGTTATTGGCCAAACGTTATGTTCGTTTTGTGTGTGTAGGACGCATTATTTAGTCTGCTTTTTGCGTTATTGGAATTAGGAAGGGTGGCTACCTTAACTTTTTTTGTTTCTTTTTACAGACGACTCAATAACTTAATTTTTCGTGTTGTAAATCGTGAATACGCGAGGTTTATTAGGAGGCTGAAAACAGCTAAAGCGGGGTCACTATTGGACTTCATAGAAAAGAAAGAGAAGCGCGATGTCACCACGCTGATGGTAACTTATTGCAAAATATGAAGCAATTATCTATTTACAAAAAATCCATTGATTGGACTAAAACACTTATTACGTTAATATGTTGCCTGTACAATAATCTGACAAAAAAAAAACCGAATTATTGCATGTATATTATTATGGTTTTTAATCCTTAAAATAGTTTTTTAGAGGTAAGTATCTTCGTGAATTTTTTCTGTCGTGTCAAATTAGTTGTATTATGTTTTCAACACACTAACTAACATATTATATCCTGAAGAATATCATATATTTTTCTGATGTTGTTTACTGCAGTGGATCATATACTTTTAGGCATTATAAAACTTGCGTTTGGATCCTGTAGTCCCCTTAACAAGGTCCACGCATTCCAAGTCCGCGTACAGGCAGAATTCGTTTTTAATTCGTGCGAGCAAACGTTTTAATAAACTGTCTACTGAATATGATTTGGATATCATGTTCAATACCAGTTTAAGCATTTTTTGGTTAAAAGATCGTCACGGAAAGTATTTGTTTGCGTCTAAACGATTTTTAGTTAGTATTTATCGATCGTGTACTATTTATTTATGTTATAGGTATTTTGTACCGACCTATTTTCGTTTTTAATTTTAGTTTTTATCAGCGGAAACTTGTATCTAAATGACCTTTAATTTCATATTTTTAAGAACACTGTAATGATTTAGCTGTAAGTTTCCCGAACAGAATGAAATAAATAATAGTAAAAAAAATTAAAAATACGCTTTAATAGAATACCAAACTAAAAAGTCGAAAATAATTTTCAATAAATTAAAATTAAGAATAATGAAAAAAACATTAAGAATATAAGAATATTAACAAAAAAAAGAAGATTTTATTGTAAAAAAGCGTGGGGTGCTTTTTACGATATTTTCATAATGACTCTACTTTTACCAATATCTGTCAATAAAATATTTATAACAATTGACATCAAGCAAATAATTTTTTTTTTGTTAATCTCACTATTCTGAATTTAAATGTATTAAAAATTATTTTCTACATTTTGGTTTGGTTTTCTATTAAAGCGTGTTTTTTGTTTTTTAACATTTTTTTTCAATTTTTTTAGTTCGGCTTACTACAAAAGCGTGATATTTAGTTACTTTTTCAACTAAAATTCGCTAATCCTGAAGATCCTGATCAGGATAATGGGACACACTTATTAAATTATGCTATTGTCATCGGTACTTGATAAGTGTGTAAAGTTTCAATTTAATTCGACGTTTTGAAGTGGGTGAAAATCACGTTCAAAGTTTCCGTTACAAACAAACATACATACCAAGCTAATAAAAGCGTGTTAATAAATAAAATAATCGAATTCCGACTACCTAGGTACTTATTTACTTATTTGACACCTTTGGAGTAACAGTTATACGACGGGAAACCTTTCGACGACTGCCGCAAGAAAGTTTTCGTGTCAAATCAACGCACCCTTAAACAAACAAGAATATATAGAACAAGATACAGTCAATCACACATCAGTGGTAGCACTTGCACTACGAAAACAACCCTAACTGCTACGACATACAGGCGCTGCCAATGTCAAATTGTTACCACTGATGTGCTGTTGACTGTACGTAGGCATCTACAACATCTCATTCATAGATCTATCTTTATCCTCGCACAAATATTTAATAACAAAGTGATCACAAAATAAGATGAGTCATTTGCCGACTCAAGCTTACCTTTGTTGGTTGCAAGCGTTGCAACATTTCCGCGGAATATTGAAACGGGGACAGTTAGTTTCCGTTTCATTTTGACGAAGGACGGCTTGAAAGAAAATTGTATAAGCGACAGCCATTTTATGGGAAGTAGTTATTTCTATTTGAGGAACGACATTGCATTCAGATAACCCTATCTGAACTTGTACGAAGAATTGCATCTACTTATAGCTTACCTATGTTTCTCAGAGGGCCTTTTGTAAGTACACTAAAGAAATATGAATATTATTCATAGTGGTTCTCAAAGAGTCGTAGGTTATTAAAAGCTTTACTTGGATGAGAAATAATTTTAGATACTCAACGACAAGTTTCCTTTAATATCAGTTTCTTAGATCGGATAAAAAAAATCCTAACATTTTTTAAACAACTAACTGACAAAATGTGGGTGTACATAGGTACACCTCTGCCTAACCCTTCATGGATTGCAAGCGTGATGTTATGTATGTAATCAATAAAGACAACCTAACAGATGACCTAAATAATTAGTGGTCCACAGGGTCATGCACAGCGGTTGGTCATAATTGTATTGTATGTGAAAATGATTATATAAGGTGTATCTATTCATACACGAAATATCTGAAGGGGTCATTGTACTCATTATTATGAACAACTATTACTATCTAGGACAAAACGTGAAGTCGCAAAACAAAAATCTGCTGTTCCATACATTTTGACGAGTTCTGCGAACATAAATGTAGGGAGCAGCTGATTTTTTTTTCGAGATTTCAGGTTTGGTAACATAGTAAAAGTTGTTTGTAATGGTGAATAAAATTACCCCTTAAGAGATTTCGTGTATGAATAGATATACCTTATGTATTTTTATGTTCTTTATTTATTTTGACAACTAGTCTTTGTAAGGGGTATCTAATTAGCCAGTTACAGGTTTGTTGAGGTTAGATAGGCCGTCGCTCCATGTAAAATACTGGTATTTAGTTGCATGTAGTTGTTGTTGTGTATGAAATTGAAATTCACTGTAGCGCCTATTAAACTTATAAATGTAAACGGAACGAAGGAGTCTGGATCTCACGACACAGGGTTTCCTAGTGCGAGTTCCAGGAATCAACGCATTGGATTGTAATTTCTTAAACAATAAAAAAAAAACACGTGTGGCACTCGGGGATTACCGTGGTAAAGCTATTGCATAGCATTTTTTATCAACTTATGCAATTATAATTTATTTTTTATTTATGCAGTACTTTTTTTCTTTAATATTAATTCAAGTACATGGTAGGCGGAGTGGGAGCTGTTAGGTTTTATTTTCGTTACGGAATTTCTTGATTCGGTCGCCGCACTCAAAGCCCGCGATAAAAGCTATGCAATAGCTTAAAAACACGTGTGGCACTCGGGGTCTGCCGCGGTAAAGCTATTGCATAGCATTTTTTATCAACTTATGCAATCTGCTTACGTATTCGTCCGATTTCGGAGCAGCTCGTCTCGGTCCGTGCTAGCTTCGTACAGTCGTACCAGCGAACGCTCGGCCGAGCTACATGGTAGGCGGAGTGGGGGAAGTTAGGTTTTATTTTCGTTACGGAATTTCTTGATTCGGTCGGCGCGCTCAAAGCCTGCAATAAAAGCTATGCAATAGCTTAATATTCATATTCTTATCCGACATAGTTGGGAAAAGCCTAAGCAGAGGATGATTTAAATAAAGGGGTTTTTATTCATACATATACGCCAACCCCATCGTACCTTAACATCGATTACAAACCTTAGGACACTACTACAGAAATAGAATGGAATGGAATTATTTATTAGGCATCTTCACCAAGCTAATTCCGATTTAGCTGCATTTTACACATCAATTTTACAGTATCTACAATTAAATCTATGTTAACTGACTGCCATGCAACAAAATATACTTCACTTTCAGTCCAGTAGAAGCCAATTATTAAATCCGTCGGCGTAATCCAGTAAATCCATCCATTTAATTTGGAAAGGGTGGCAGCACCATTTAGCCAGTGAGGCAAACGGATCACGTCACACTTGGTCCCAGGAATCCGGCTGATCTTGTTAACAATGATGCGCCCGGCGACAAATTTGGCGACCAGTATCGTAACTAGCCTTTGACCATGACTTTGCTCCCTGTCTGTAAGTATAACTGTTTTGGTAGTACATGAAGGTAATTAGGTTTTTGCTGCAGACGAGACAAGATTTAATATGTTGTGCATTTGACATGTTCTTTGCCTTTGCTAGTATCGCAATAACTTATCAAGATTTAGAGGGCGAAATGAGTCGTTTGACATGTCTGAAGGAAAAGTCTGAACAGGTTGACAAGAAATAAAGGTTTGCATCTGCAGCGGATGTCAAAGAGAAACTGTTCCAGAGATGAGATTGAAACGAAGAGTAAATTTACCTTTAAGTATTAAGACTCTGTCAGTTTTATTACAAAACAAGGGTTTCTTTTGACATGGTTTAAACCATCGAAAAAGCACCTTAAGGGTGATGCGCCAAGGTAGCCCGCGAAATTAAAATTATATTACGTTTTTTGCAATTTGCAGGTCAGTATCAGGTTGTATGTTGATCTAAATATGATTCGCGGCCTTATTAAATATTTATTTATAGAATTATAATTATAAAAATCATCAATAGGTACATCTCTCTAAGTTCATATTACCCTATTGAATGACTATTTCATGAATTCATGATATTTGAGGCCAATTCTAACTTAAGGAGTTGTATTGCTGATTCTAATGATTATAATTCTATAAAGCCATGTTTGTTACGGCCGCGAATCATATTTTAATCAACATACAACCTGACAGTGACCTGAAAATTGCAAAAAACGTAAGTATTTTTGAATTTCGCGGGCTTCCTGAGCGCACCCCCTTAATTGCGTAACGCACTATCAGTCACCAATCTGAATTATTTTGAAGCCTGTTGCTAATCCATTGCTTCATATGTTCTAAAAATTTGTCTGCTCAACAACGACGTAATAAATGTTGTTCAACTGTCAAAGTTAAAGCCATTCCTACTGTTAGTGTGTTACGCGATTACCCCGCTGATTTTATATTTAAGAACCCTCTGTGTAAGAACCTGACTGCGATCGAAATACAGTTCTTTAGGCAAAACTGACAACTTAGTCCGGTACTAAGTTTTCAGTTTTGAACTTTATCATGATCGGAATATAGTTCGAAATGCAATAACTAAGGTTTGTTTAAGTTCTGGCTAAAGTTGTATCTCGTTTTGTAGTAAAACGGTGCAAGTCTCTAAAAAATGCAGACATTATCTAGGTACTACCGCACGGAAATTATCGGTCATAAAAGTCTGTTTTTGAAGAAGTATTTTCAATTTGTCATGACTCACGACACGCTAGGCAGCATTTAGTCTGACATAAGTACACAAATGAAGGCGTCGTGCGCTGCAAACACCAGTCGTATAACTGCAGCCAATCAATAACACCTTAGCTCCGATACGAAGGCGCCTAAATTATTCAACGATTACTTCGAACAAACTGACTGACGTACTACCTGTAAATATAGTTTAGCAAGACACATTAGTCACCATACATCTTTTTTTTTTGTAAGGGGGTAACGGGGTGGAAATCCTCATGGATGTCCTTCGCCCTGGGGCGGGCGGAGGGGTCTGTCAGACTTCTACTGACTAAAACCACCCCGTGTTCCCTCGCACACTTGCACCGGCACTCTTCAACGCAACTCCCGACTGGTACCGGCCCGCCTCTGCGGGCCCCGTCTGGTCAAGCGAAGGGAGTGAGGTGTTTGACTCCCCCCGCGACGTCGAAGAGAAGCGCGCATGGAACATAGCGCTGCAATCTCGGGTCTTATATGATAGGGGGCGGCGGACGTCTCCGAGTCCGCCGTCCCTGGACCCATTTAGGGGGGCCGGAAGAGGGCATTATCTGTCCTCTGCCAACGCCTGGTGCGCCTGCTGCGAGCCGGAAGAGCACTCAACATCTCCCTCTCCCTTTCCGCTGCCTCCTTCTGTGACATGACATTTTAACAGGAGATCATCGCGTCCCACGACGCTGCGCCGCCCCATCTACCTGCATTAAGGAGGGTACGCCAGTAGCCCGCGTTATTAAATATTCTTAAGTTTTTTTGCAATTTGCAGGGCAGTATCAGGTTGCTTGTTGATCAAAATATGATTCGCAATCGCAACCGCGGTTTTTGGCCAGTTAGTTTATTTTATGTTTATATTTAAATGTTTATTGTGCTTCTTATTTGTGCAAAATAAACCATTTTTCTTTCTTCTTTTAATATTTAACAAATACGTATTTATCTACAGCATTATAATCATTACAATTATTGTTAAAACTCTCTAAGTTAGAATTGGCCTCATATATCATGATTTCATCAAATAGTCATTCAATAGAGCAATTTGAACTTACAGAGTTATTTGTGTTGGGTTTAAAGAACTTTATTTCTCATAAGAACTTAAAAAATAACAGTTCGCTTATAATGAGATCCTTAAGTGATTATAATTAGTACTATTAACATTACAACTTACGAGTTATATTGATGATTATAATTATGTCCTTCGGAGCTAACGTCAACTTGAATTACCCAACTCACTTGTTTATAGAGGTCTGCGTTTCACGGGTTTGCAACATGAAAGGCTTATCCGAATGACATGGAACTTGCATCCAGCTGGACGAGTGTCAGACGCACCCGATAATTCATTTACGTCACCGCTTCCCCACTATACAGTCCTGCCAGAGTCATGGTTAAATTGGTGACAAAATGATTGTGATGAAATGCATTTACGAGGATTTTTAACCAAGTTAATTTTAACCTGGAGTTTAGTCACGGTACGGTTACGGTCACGGTATCTATCTCTATCTATTAGTGCTCGATTTTTAATGGTCATTTTCCCTGCCCCTAATTGACGTTGCTAATTTAGTTACTAAACGATGTTTTTAATTATCGCTGGGAGCAGGGGAAATTAGCTACATGAACGTAAGCAAAAAGATGGAGTTTATTCGAAAGTGGAATGAAACTTTTTCTTTATTTAGCAACTTACCGAATTGAACACGCCCCGAATCTCTAATGGGTAGGTAAACTTTGAGAAAACTTTAAAAGAAAGAAAAAAAAATCCGCGCTGGCTTTCGTAAAAGGAGAAAACCATACGAAACGTATCAAAAACATAAGGCCCAGTTTCACGATGTCCAAATACCCATTACTCATTGAATAAATTCAAAAATGGAACAAACAGCATTTGTTTCAAATAACCTGCCAAGTAAGTTAAGGGGGAAAGGGCCATAATGATATAGTAACCATGTAGTTATTGATGCCTCTTTGTGTGTGATTCATAATTGAACTTCCGCCGTGTGGGCAGACAGAACTCAGGTAAAAATATCGAAAGGTTTTTCGCTCTTACATCACAGGAAGCATAGTTGAGCAGTTACCGAGGAAATTAATGAAGGGATATTTTAGTATTGAGGAAAAACGTGACTTATTCGCTGTAGCGACGACAATTTAAGCCAGCTAAAGATGGAAAATGTTATAAGTAGCATAATATATAAATATGGTATGTTCCAAAAGTATCTGATAAAAATGTAAACAAAAAGATCAAAAATCGGACCAGTGGATGCCAATTTGTAGTGCCACTTACAAATTAAGTGCTTTGATTTGATTATTTGAATATTTAAACCGGAAATTCTACTTTTTGACAATTGAGGTAAATTTTATAAGCTCAATTTTCGTCTATGATTTTTCAATTACATTTTAATAATGTTATTCAAACAATAATTGTTGGAAAAAGTAATACCTACGATAAAAAGTTGAAACCTCCGAAATATAGATGAATGTGTTACATATTCCTTTTAGTGAGTTATTGCATAAACAGAGTTTACACTTTCGTCGGATACATTTGAAACAGACTATAGATACATATATATAGAGACACTGATTACTTTGTAGTTTTCCATCTTCAAATATTCAATAACATAGGTAATAGGTAGTTAAATGCAAATTTGGTTGATTACATTTCATACCTGTACTGCATTCAAAATGAAAGTGCGAGTGAATATATTTCACTGAATTTCACACCACTGCATTCAAAATGAAAGTGCTAGTGAATATGATTCACTGAATTTGACACCACTGCATTCACATGAAAGCGCAAGTCAGTGAATTTATTTAATTCAATATATGTTAGAAAGAGTAGATAATAATAAATGTTGTGATATTAATATGCATCTATGCAATATAATGTTAACTTTAAGTACTTAACCTAGCTATAAAATAGATGTAATAATACTTGCTGCGCCCTAACAGGGTCATTTACTCCTAAGTTTTAGCCTAGTGTGCAAATAAATAAATAAATACTTTAACGCTGGCCGTTTTACGTGTTTGTTTCAACAGGAAGAGTGTACGGAACTAAGTAAGTAAGTACTTAAAATTGTCACTTATCGAAGCTACAAGATAAAATGTGTTTAGAGTTTCCAAACCCCTTCAAAGCCTTTCCCTTGTAACTTGGTCGTCTTTAATATCGCGTTCTATGATTATATTTCCTTTAAGGTCCTAGTTACTTTACAGGAAATATTGTCGAGTACTGACGTCAAACACACTTTAATAACTTCCTTTTCAAAATTCAATATCAATGCTTCTTCCTGTCAATAAAAATAAGGTGCACTTTAAGGTGAATCCTCAGCTGTAGCCCGCCAAATTCATATTTTCTTTGGTTTTTTGCAAATTGCAGCTCTGTTTTACGTCGTATGTTGATCAAAATACGATTTGCGACTGTAGGAATGATATATTTACTGAATAATAATCATACATTTCATATCAATCGTCAAACTTTGGAAATTTGTTCCACCTAAGAATTTTTCAGAATATTTCATATGAATTAAATGTTATTTGATTATACCTACCTATAGATAACAGGAAAACCTATAAGAAGTCTATGGTCTTAAAATAACATGGTAAATCTCTCAATATGGTGCGTACGAACTTACATTAATTGCAGTTGGAATGTATGGGGCAACATGTTTTTCAACTACAATGTTAAGTTTGTTCTTGGGATAAATTCCGGTTTTTTTATAAGTTTAAGGCGGTGAAGTGGGGCTAACCGACTTCATAAAGGAGAAGGTTCATAATTCATCGAACACATATGCATCTCCGCCAAATTGGTATGAACCATATTGAATTTTTAGGATTCCGTAGTCGTGAAAGGATTCCTTATAATTTCGTCTTGGCCGTCTGTCTGTCTCTTTGTCCGTCTGTCACAACTTCGTAAAATCTACATTTTAACCAAGTTGTACCGACTAGCCTTCCTTACAGTGGAACAACAACGGCGTTTTCGTTGGGCATTCGTGCAGGGGTTGCGGGACGAAGTAGGCACTGCTTATGTACCAAGCTGCCGTTCTGCATGTTCTGTGCGTTCTGCAGCTTGGGCTGTAGCGGTATTTACATCGCCACATGCGAGCTACACGTCACATTGACGTCACGCAAAATCCTGCATCGCGCAAGCAGTTTACCGCGCAACTAGCATATATACAACGTCCCGACATCAATCGTCGGGCAGTTGCCCACCAGACACGACACCCGTCTGGTCGGAGGATCCTCCCTTTTCAATAGAGTATGAGTGAGTTTTACACCCTGTTCCTCATACCTCCATAGGGCAATAATTTTTAAGGGCTGTTTCTGATTTCGAACATAAATGATTTGAAAATAATTGGGTACTAATAAGTAGTCCGTTTTTCGGACGTTAACCACAATTACTGTGCTTTTACCATGTACTGGCTGCGGCGCGTATGCGCGCCCATATAATTTACTTAGCCTTCTTAGAGTGTGGTGCGTCGCTGTGCGTTCATTGTGCATCTCTATTGTTTCGAAAAAATCGTGAGTGTCACGGTGAAATAATACCTATTCGTTCGTGGTGTACCCACCACAACTCGCTTTCCGAGTCGTGTCTACACTTAGCTATTACTGGCATTTATTTGTGACGTGAAATAAAAAAATAACCTTACAATAATACATTTATTTAATTTTTGTTTTTATACCCACGCCTTTCCCTTTGGGCTTGGGTAACTCTGGCCGGAGGCACGGCCGTTTAACGGGCCGGTCGTCAAATTATGACGGCTCTTTTCGTCGCCCGCAGCAAAGCCGTCATATTTGACGCGCGACTGTCCTCGGCAACGCCGCTGCTCCCGCCGACACCGCTTCCCCGAGGCCACCGTTGCTCCCGGCGCCGCTTCCTCCGGGCCCGCCGTAGTCAGCGGCAGTCGAAGGGAGTGACTTCTAAATTGATAGTGACAACATAATATGGCCATAAACTAAACATATAATAATAATAATCTTTTAAGTTTAGGGCCATTCAATATCAGGCTATAGTTACCGGACCGTACTGCCTGGTTTTACGTGAATTGTTATAACTGAAAATAATATATCTTATGAGTATCTATAATGAGTTAACGACGTAATTTAATATTTTGTAAAATAGATAGCGATAGAAAACGTCGGACCAACAATTCTGTGGTTTGGATCGAATCTGATCGGTATAAGTACGAAAAAATTGGCACGAGGCCTCTGTAGTAATGCCAAAAATATACTCGTATAAAATAATAGGTAAAATTAAAAAACCTCCGACACAAAAAAGAGCTGATGACCTTGAATCGGCTAAGTCGATTTTGATAAAACATGACTAAGAACCACCGCTAAAAAACCTGCTTTCTAATAAAAAAAATCGCATCCAAATCGGTTCACCCGTTTAAGAGCTACTGTGCCACAGACAGACACACACCTAGCGGTCAAACTTATAACACCCGTCTTTTGCGACAGGGGTTAACAATCAGTTATATGCTAGGTACACACCTCAACCAACTAATGGCGAATCCTTAGTTGTAGCCCGCCAAATTCAAAGCTCTGTTTTACGTCGTATGTTGATCAAAATGCGATTCGCGAATATAAGAATAATATATTTATTGAATAATAATCATCAATTTCATATCAATCGTTAAACTTTGGAAATTTGTTTTACCTAAGAATATTTAAGAATATAGGCTACCACAGAAAGGCGCGACGCGACAGCGCTACACAAAGTTGCCGCTCGTCGCGCGAAGCGCGGTGCCTTTGTGTCGGGCGTCGCGTCGCGCCAGTGTTGACGAGCCTTATTTCATATGAAAATTCGTAGGTGGAACCAATTTTCAAAGTTTAACGATTGGTATGAAATTGAATAAATGATGAATATGATTCCGAATATGAACCTACATTTGGTAGAGGTTGGTAGATCATATATTTGCAGTTGAGCAAGTATTAATACTCACACTACTCACAGCATGTCCATGTACTCGCCGTCTTCCGGTTGTACACCAGCAGTCGGGTGCAAGTGTCGTTCCAAACGCCGCATGCGCTCCGGCACGTCGGCGATTGGAATTAACATCCGCCGAATCTGTCGAAGTAAAACAAAATAATTTAATCATATTTCGGCTAAGTTTTAGTTTATCAGCCGTCGAGTTGGGAGTCCATATTCTTATTACAGAAATATTTATTATAATCGTCCACGTAAAGTTTTAAGTTGCGGAGATAAAATCGTAGAAATTTACCAATATTTTGTCACTTTTGATATTTCGTCTCGTTTTACGTAAGGTCAACGCACTAAAATATTTCACTTCATAAAATGATAAAATACTTATATTTTGTGATTTAGATACTTTTTATGCATATTTCATTATATTACATACCTTTCACTGATTTAAATTAACACTTATAGTCCCGACACAGCTCCACTTAGTAAAAAGGAATGACAACTTATGATGCAAGAGCGAGCGAAGCGAGCTCGGGAATTGTGGCACCCCGACTCTGACAGGTTAGGTTCGAAGGGGATGATGATGATGTTCGGGGGCTTAAGTGAGTGAACAAAGCGAGCGAACGAGCCCCTGTCATCTCCTTCGTGTTAGGTTCCTTTAAACCCTGCAGACAGAAATAGGAGCCCCGCGGAGCGGGGCTCCGTCGACTACGGTTCGGGGGAGTCTCCCCCACCCTCTATCCTACTCGCTCCCCCCAAAAACAGGTAGATGATTAAAAAAAATGCGTTTCCTAAACTTCCTCTTCTCAAATACACATATATATAGGTACCATTATCTAAAAGTCATTCCTTTTAAGTCTTGAAAATCCTTTAATGGATGCAAGGGGGGGGGGGGGACCTTTAAATCGGTGTCAATAAAAGAAAATTGGAAAGTTAGATTAGTATATTTAAAAAAAACTCAAAGGGGGGGTGGGGGTTCCGCAAGTTTTTCTTAAAATGAGGGGTTCTTCAACACCCCCACTTCCACCCCTTAAATCGACGGCTGATTAACTTAAGTCCTACCCACATTTCTTCTGTATAGGTACGTAGGTACGCTTAGCGTTATTTCGTGACCATAAAAATGTGGCGTGTATTAGTGTTTCGTTAATAATAGGTCTTTACCTATGAAATTGCCGTTTTGTATGAAAAAATTTAAACGAATTTTTTTCATGAATTTTTTATTTGTATTAATCGAAGTAATCACCCATGCAATCAATGCATCTTTGCCATCGCAGTGGCAGTTTATTGATGCCCTTCTTAAAGAAATCAGCTGGACGGGAGGCAACAAATTCTTCAAAGGCATTTTGTACTGCCTCTCGGGTATTAAATTTTTTTCCCGCCAAGAAGTTATCCAAATTCTGGAAAAAGTAGTAGTCTGTAGGCGCAAGGTCTGGTGAGTAGGGCGGATGACGGAGAGCTTCCAACCCCAGTTCTTGCAACTTGGAGACCGTCTGCTGTGCAGTATGAGGTCGCGCGTTGTCGTGCAGGAGCAGCGGAGACGAGCGATTGACCAATGCTGGTTGGAGATGCGCCAGCTTCTCCATCATTGTGTTCAGTTCTTCACAGTACACATCTGCAGTAATGCTCACCCCGTTTGGTAAGAAGCTGTGATGAATCACACCGGCGCTAGACCACCAAACAGTGACCATCACTTTTCTAGGGGTAAGTTTTCGTTTAGGGCATTGTTTAGGTGCTGAACCAGGATCCAACCAACTTGCTGAGCGCTTACGGTTATCAAACAGAATCCATTTTTCATCGCAGGTAACAATGCGGTTCAAAATTCCTTCATTTGTGTGTCTGTTGAGCAGTGCAAGGCACGTCTCGACGCGTACTTCGCGCTGGCGATCATTGAGTTCGTGGGGCACCCATTTGTCAAGCTTTTTTACCTTGCCAATTTGACGCAAATGGACCAATATTGTTTTGACGCTAACGTCGAAAGCTGCTGCTAATTCAGCCGTAGATTGTGTATCATCAGCTTCCACAATGGCCTTTAATTCGTCATTGTCGACCAAAGTCTTCGGACGACCGCGAGGTTCATTTTTCAGGTCGAAATTTCCAGAACGGAAGCGAGCAAACCAATAACAAGTGGTGCGTTGGTTTGTAGAGTTAGCTCCGTAAACGTCGTTGATGTTGCGTGCCGCTTGTGCCGCGTTGCTGCCACGACGGTACTCATATTCCATAATTACTCGAATTTTTAACGTATCCATGATGACGAAAAAGATTGAAATGCGATGAAAATGTAACACTAATCAATAAAGAAATGACTACTTTTAGAAAAAAAAATCCATGTTTTTAAAATAAAATTAATTTGAAATTAGAATTCATAGCCAAACAAAAATTATTTTGATTTGAAATGGCCAGTACTGCAGAACGGCAATTTCATAGGTAAAGACCTAATAACTTAACCCTAATAGCCTAATACAATTAAATTAGTAACAAAATTGGCATTAAACAATCAACAACGGTAAATACCTCGTCCACCGACACGGCCACTAGCTGCAGCGCGCTCGCCGCGTCGTGGGCATGAAGCTGCTCCACCGTTTGATACACTAGTCAGAAATGAAAAAAAAATAACATTTAATATAACAATAAATACCTACCTAATCAATACTATATTGCATATACAGACATACATAAACTCACGCCTTTTTTCCATGGAGGTAGGCAGTAACTACAGAACGCCACCTGCAATATTGTTTACGTGAAAAGTATTCATTTAGATGTTGATACTTACTCGTTGGTGGAAGTTTCTGGTACATCAGCACCGGGCCCACAGCAAACGACACGGCGAATGACCCGGCCCCAATACAAATAATATAAACTATATTAACCCCAATAGTTCATCATATTTGATATTATTCAATACATATTTAAAAAAAAACTAAACGCCCAGCAGTGAGCACCGTCGCGGTAAAAAGTGAAATTGAATGTGTCAGTGTCAAATTTAAACCGTAGCTCAAAATTTTGAACGAGTGAATGAATGACAAAACAAAATAGTGTTACCATATAATTATTTTTTTGATAATATACTTGTTAATTATGTGTGGAGAAATTGGTTTCAATACATAGTTGAATATTGCATTGTTTTATCCAAGGATGGTGCGTCTTATTACTCATATCTTCTACAACAAACCTTTTCATTACGGGTACGTAATATATAATTAGATGATAAAATAATGATTCGATGGAAACGAAGCATCATCATTGTTTTGTGTTGATCTAATATTCAGACTGCTTTATGATAACAAATATATACCGACACCCTTTTTTATTAAGGTTTAAACTTAGCATTTTGAACACAATAGATCTAAGCTCTATTGTACTAGATATTTCACTATTCTATTATACTGATGCCAGGACAGGTGTGCGCCGCCACAATTGCGGCGATAAGTCCCTTCTTTGAGGAGTGGCTTGAGAGGCGTCACGGCGTCGTCACCTTCCACCTGACGAAGGTCCGCACCGGACATGGCTGTTTTGGGAGATTCCTGTTTCGGATAAGGCGGGAGGAAACGCCCGGGTGTTACCATTGTGTGGATCGACCGGAGGACACGGTGCAGCATACGGTGGAGTTCTACCCGGCTTGGGCGGAGCACCGCCGTGACCTCGTGGCGGCGATCGGCAGCGGCGATCTCTCGCGTCCGGCCCTGGTTCTGGCCATGGTACGGAGCGAGAGGGAATGGGAAGCCGTCACCTCCTTCGGCGAAGCAATGCTCGCGAAGGAGGAGGCGGTGCGCATGAGGGAGAGGCAATCTTTGCGCCCTCGTGCGCCTAGTTGCCGCAGGAGGAGACACCCTGGGCGTCGAGGGTCGATTGCCGACTCCCGGCCACCGTAGGCCCAGGCTTGCGGACGGCGAGCAATGGGCAGCTCGCCGTCCGGTAAGGACCAGGTCCGGGTCGACGGCGCGTTGTATTCCACGCGCGCGTCAATGAGATGTCAGTATAATTGACGAGGTCCGATAGGGCCGATGCCTGCCGGGGTCGCGGATTGTTCGAAAGAGTTACCGTGGCCCTGGCGCACAGGCAGCTGAAAGAACAGGGGTGGGTTTTAGTCAGCAAGAGTCTGACACGCCCTTCCACTCCGTCCAGAGCGGGAGAGGTCATTTGATGATTTCCCACCCACACAAAAAAAGGACAGGTGTGCGCCGGTGCCGGAGCCAGAACCCTTTTGTTTAAAATATCTTTTATATATTTATTGGACTACCAATCCATGCCGAATTTTACTCTTCTACTGAACTGTAGGTTTTGTCAAAAAATGTTTTGTGTCTTTAGGACGATGTACTCGTACTTTTAAATTTTCTTTTGTATCCAAAATTAAGTGTTTTTAAGTCACTTCTGTTTTGGTTTCGTGGTGAACAGACATACTCTCCGTGCTCTGCCTTTTGAAAGTCTGTCTTGCCTTTTATATTTTGACCATTGCTTTCTTTCTGGACCTCTGATATGCGCCGTGACTACTTTGGCTTGTGATTTTGGACTTAGGAAATACCTTGTGATCATTTGGTGTGTCTTACTGGACTCCGTAGTTTATTTGGTAAATACCTTGACAAGAACTTTGTGCGGTGAATCTTCGTGATATTTCGGGCTGTTCATGGTAAGCACCAACAGTTATTATTATGAGCTATCTGTTACTTAATTTACTTAAGCTATCATTCAAAAATATGTTATCCATATCCAATATTTTTGTACCTGACGCCAACTTGTCGGAATACTTCGACATTGATGACCGAGTCCAGCTATAAAGAGCATCTATAAATATAGGTATCCACATTTCGATGTACATACCTATTGAATTTTTTCATTCAGCCACGAAATATCGGGAGCAATCTTTATCTGTGTCCTTCAACTTCTTCTACATAAGCATCTTCTTCTTGATCAGCTCATATTTCATTGTCTATGGCTCAGCCAACTCTCCAGCTGTTATTTTATTTGACTAATTATGTATTGAATATGCAGCACAAAATGTACGATAAAACATTATTTTTAGAATGAACCTGAATGAAATCTTCGTAGGATTTTACCGACGGCATTGAGTCCGATGGTTCTGACAGCGAACGCGTCTCAGTATACTATGGTAGTCTTTGGCGTCTCCTCCAACGCCCACCGAAATGCCCCGGTACCTGCGTGACCATGCGTCGATTTGCCCGGAACACTTTCTGTCGCCGCGCCACGGGGCGCCCCGGCACTTGTAGACGACTTGTACACAAAAGATTTCTATAACCGATAGTAAACAAGTTACTGTTTCCTTTTATAGGCAGACCAGGCATGTAGAGAAAGAATACAACATATTTTAGAACAATAGAACCTTTTTTTGTTTTTTACTTTTTATTATAAAAATTAAACTCGTTTCATTACCGCATTTCATGGCCGCATCGCATCGCTAATGTTCCGTACGCGTGGGAGCGCCAACACCATCCTGAGCGTGCTCAGCCACAAGCTGGAAAGCCCCCTTCTGGGGCGCTGGGTTCAAGCACAAGTGCGTGTGCCCGGCGCCCCAGTGGGAGGCAAATACCTAAATTAATTATTATTATTTTTTTAATTGAATAAAGTTAAGTTGAATAAAATTAAATTGCATTAAATTAAATTAATAATATTTTTAATATATTTTTTTTTTCTTTTTCTTTTTTGAAATATTTTTTTTTGTAATTTTTTTTAAATAGTTTGTAAATTTTAAAAATAGTTTGTAAGTCTTCTGTCTACTAACACCATTATGGGCCAAATGTGTCTGAAATAAAAAGATTTTATTTTATTTTATTTATTTTATTATTATTACAATTTTTTTTTTCAATAGCGTTGACCCTATGTTTTTTTTTTGCCTAAAATGAAGTTCCACTCATTAATTAAACAATGAAATCATAATATTTACCAGGGTGTTAAGTACGGATCCCTAATGGATATCGCCGATCTCGCAATTCCTTCAGTTTACGCTGAGCGCATAGAAACTGCATCGATGACGTCCGTCCAGCCACGAGCCGCCGACGCAGCGAAATTCGACGTTAGCAATTAGTTATTTTTAATACATATTTTTGTCATTCCATATTCTAGCATCGAATAGGTTTCACCAATTTAAAATGTAATAATTTCCTTTAAAATAAATTAGTTTTAAAATTACTTTGGGTTTTTATTCGATCCACCGTCTGCAGTTTACGTAATTAGGGTTCTTCCAAAGTTTTGAAATATTAATAATTTAAAGTATTAATTGACAGAACGCACGACCGCAGCTCAGATTACAAACTGATTTTCAACCACTTACCATACCACAGATAACTTATTTCATAATTTCCGATACACACTCACGGATTGTGGCAAAAATATGCTACATTTATCCACCTTTCTATAGAACCTGGAACGCACGGTATGGGTCCACATACTCTGTATACGGGGTCCACGAATAAAAAAATAAAAAAAAAACTAAGAGGCAGGAACGCGCGGTCAGCTCATCAGCTGTCACTTTTTGCTGGTGAGTTTCGTGCGTTCGGACATTTTGCGGTTTCCGTTCGCAGTCAGTTTGTAGTTTTGGACAGTTCAGTGGACAATTAGCTTGCCCAAAAATGTTATAATAACAACTGTCGTGTGAAACAACTTTTACTTGTAGCGTAGGTAATTGTTTTAAGACTGTCATAAATACTGTTATATACTGTTACGAGTATTAACTGACTGTTATAAAGTATTAAACGACGCACTAGTGCGGCCAGCCGCATTGGGTAGACTTCTTCAACCGCGCATGTGTGTTCATAGTACCACACGAAATATTTTTTGAACGCGCATAAGCGTTTGCCGCACAAGGTTGGTGATTTATTTATTAACATTTGCATAAAGTTCGCTGATAATTCAGCAGTTAATGTGTATTATTTTCAGTCACCGAACGGCACCTGCATACAGTTTGTAGTAATGGGACCTAAGTATGCTTTGCTTTATTACCAACTATAATTTATCGATACGGCAAGTGCGTGTCGAAAACCGCACAGTAAAGGGCTTTAGATCCGTTGTCCTACGTAATGAATGCGGTTAAATGTCTACGCTCAGTGTCTACGTTATGCAATTTGTTTATCGTTGTTGGATTCAAATGGCAACCTCTTTATTAGAAACTATTTCAATGACATTCAATTATGTAACGCCGTTAGCACACCGACGGCGACGCCGCAAACAGCGGTTGGAAACAAAGGTTTTTACTTCGAAGGTGCGTTTAATTAATCGATGGTACCCACGTTTCCTCACTTAGTTTTAGGGTTCCTTACCTAACGGGTAAAAAGGGACCCTATTACTAAGACTTCGCTGTCCGTCTGTCACCAGGCTGTATCTCATGAACCGTGATAGTTAGACAGTTGAAATTTTCACAGATGATGTATTTCTGTTGCCGCTATAACAACAAATACTTACTAAAAAACAAAATAAAATAAATATATAAGGGGGCTCCCATACAACTGACATGATTTTTTTTCTTTTTGATTAATGGTACGGAACACTTCGTGCGCAAGTCCGACTCGCACTTGGCCGGTTTTTTTTCCTGGTCTCATGTACTGAATTGACTGCCGCTATATCGAAGTATTGAGATGTCTGTATGATCAGCATCATACAGACATCTCAATACTTCAATTTGGCAGCGCCACGACTACTGTCCAGATCCAAGACAAAAAAACCAGGCCTATCCAACTGCTGAGAGGGGTGAGACAGGGGGATGTGATATTTCTGAAACTGTTCACCAACGTGTTGAAGGATGTCTATAGAACGCTGGACTGGACTGAACAGGGTATCAACGTGAGCGGCGAGTACATCTCTCTACCGTCGCTTTGCCGATGATATCGTAATGGCAGAGACGCTGCAATAGTTAGACCAGATGCAGCACAGCCTAAATGAAGCCTCTCGACGGGTTGGCCTCGGCATGAATTTGGACAAGACGATGTACAATTCACACGTCTTGCCGAGACCACTTCACATCGAAGGGTTGCTTCTCGATGTTTTGAAGGAGTAAGTCTACCTAGGGGGGTCATCCGGCTTGGTAGACACAAATTTGACAAAAGAGCTGACTGAAGCATCCAGTTGAGAGGGTCAGTGTTTGGAAAATTTCGTTAAGTCTCCTCGTCGACTACCCCGCAATGTTTTAAGACTATAGTCTTCAACCTGCCCGTTATGAAACACGGGTATTGGTACATAAACCAGAAGCTAACATAACAGTCTGAAAAAAAAAAAAGTGTTGAAAAAAAATGTACCTACGAGTACATAAACTAAAGGCTCTTGCAGACAGGCGCGACGCGACAGCGCTACACAAAGGCGCCGCTCGTCGCGCGACACGTGGTGCCTTTGTGTCGGGCGTCGCGTCGCGCCAGTGTGTACGAGCCTTAACTCACTCGTTAGTTTATCTAGGTACATTTTTTTTCAACACACATAACAAAATATTGAAATTAAAGTTGTTACTTGAAATGAAACATTATATTGGTTCCAATGTAATTTTTTGTTCTTATTTTTTCCTTGATGAACACTGGAATCTCTATACTGGAATCTGGAATATCTGTGTGACTCTGTGTAGAATTAGGATTTTCTCATCAGTTCAATTATTTCACTCAATAATGTGATTTTGATGTTATATCATCGTAGTAGTATCATGTTGGCATGATTGTGGTGTTTCTTCCACTACAGCTACATGAAGAGTTGATTTGATTCGATTGACGCATACCTACTTACGTTATAATAATAAAAAACTAAACTAAAATCAATTTTGAAAGCAATCGTGTCAGTTACAAACAAGTCGAAAATGGCCTACAATAATAATGATAGTGCTATGAAGAAAAAAAAAATACATCCCATCACTAAAAAAATATTTTACGTACGTGTAAGTGCCGTTCGGAGACTGAAAATAATATTGATAAAATGTTCTACTGAAACGGACTTATCAAAAATTTTGTTTCAGTGCGGTTAGTGGAAGTGCTCAGGTGCGGTTCGGTAAAGTGCCGTTGAAATCAGTGCGGTCGGTGAATACCTCAAAAAAAAAATATTTGCATTTGACTTTGATAGGCTAAAAAAAAACCTAAACGTTAATTTATCGCCTGCATATTAAACGCATGGTCTAAAAAAACTTTTTTACAAAAAAACAACCGACCTCCAAACAAAACACTAAAAAACGTGAAAAATAACTTTAATTTCGGAAGTCGGTGGCCAAAAACGAAAATACACAACTAAAGACACCGTTTCTATTTTTCACTTTTTAGTTGTGGTACCTACCCCACATACATTCGTATACCACTACTTGCTAGGTAAATATCCGTGACAGGAAATTATTATAACATCATCAATATAAACCAAGTGGAAAAAATACGCATTATTAGGGATAACTCAAAAACTACTGGTCAGTACTTGATCAAATTTAAATGGGACCACATGTGAAGCACTAGCTTTCCAATAAAAAAAGAATCATCCAAATCAGTTTACACAGAAAAACGTTCAGTGATAAAACACATTAAAAAAAAAAAACGGTCGAATTGAGAACCTACTCTTTTATTTTAAATCGGTTAATAAAGCAAGTTCTGGCACTCCGGGAGTGACACATGCTTACGTCACTATCCTGTGGTCACTTTATTGCTACAAAACACGAATTATGGAAACAATTTCAGTCACCATTCTGTAAAAAATTATATATAAAGCATTTAAATTGTCGTTTCGTTTTTCTAATCAAACGAAACAATTCAATTTAAACATATACCAACGTAATTGTTAGTTAAAACCTCTATGTTTTATCAGATTCGCAAACGTAATAAAGGCGGTTGGGGAGTTATTATTACACACTACTGGTAACACAGCGGTGATGACGTAGGCTTGTGTCTCCCACGTGACCATTGTGTCTCGGAAAGCTATACCTGGCGAAGTATATTATTATACCATGATTAAACGTTTATGCTATTTGAACACTAACAGATCAGGCAGTCTAATTAGTGGTCAGCATTTGGTTACATGCAGAACCACCCCAATTGTTTCGCAGGGAGGATCGATAGATTGGCAGTGTACTCGGATGTCTCCATCAACTAAGCCAACGTTAAGTAATTACTTCTATATAATCTTGTATATATATCTTTGACGTATGATCGTATGGAATATCAAAGCGTTCGAGTATTGATTATTGTGGCTTACGGATGCAGTCCTCAGTTTGCCTTTGTATTGCTTACTGAGTGGAATAATATGTATATATGTGTATTATAAGTTTATAACCTATTTAGGTACTTGTATACCTATTTCATGTATAATTAATTATGTTATCTTTTTAATATGTTTAAGCTATTGCATAGCTTTTATCGCGGGCTTTGAGCGCGGCGACCGAATCAAGAAATTCCGTAACGAAAATAAAACCTAACACCCCCCACTCCGCCTATCATCTAACTCGGCCGAGCGTTCGCTTAACGTGTATGTATATGGTACCACTGTACTTGAATTAATATAAAAGAAAAAATAATACTGCATAAATAAAAAAATAATAAATAATTATAATTGCATAAGTTGATAAAAAATGCTATGCAATAGCTTTACCGCGGCAGTCCCCGAGTGCCACACGTGTTTTTTTATTATTATTAACGCCTGTTAAGGCGGTACCCTGAGCAAAATAACCTTGAGCATTCGTTCCCTCTTTGCCGCACCCCACCTCTACAATACTTCGCAAAACTTTAGTAGCGCCTTCTGGCGAACAACTTACGAATACAAGTACAATCCACAGTCCTTAGAATTCACAGACATGGCATTAAATAAAATAAAAATCTTTCTATGAAATAAAAAACGTTGCGCATAAATAATGTTGATCATGAATTCAGTGATTATATAGGTACTAACGTCCATGAATACTTTAAACTTTTGGAAGGAATAACGAAACGGCGATGCACTTCATGCGACTTTCTCTTTAACAAAAATTTCTTCTAACAAAATAGGGGTCAAAATCAAAATTCAAGATGGCGCCTCCAAAAATTTGCAAATTTTTCGTCATGGGTGTCGTTTCCATGGTTTTCGAGGGAGCTGACAACGATCATGGGGTTAAAATCAAAATTCAAGATGGCCCTATTTAGAAAAAGGCGATAGTTATTTAGTTAACTGGTAGAAATCGACACGTAAGAAAAAAGCCGTATGCCTCCTCCATGCGACTTTCTCTCTCTCTCGCTGCTTCTTTCTATTATATACAAGTGTATGTGCGCGAGTATCGAGATTTGAGCAGACGAGCATTTTGTGCGGCCGGTTGTTTATCCTAAATACTAAACTAAACTTCGTTCCCGATGGGGGCACACGTTTTTATACACATAACATACAACTATTCATGGTGCTCTATAATAAACATTATGTGGTGTTTATTTTTTAGATTTAAGGTGTTATTCAGACAGTGATAAAAGTATAAAAACTATAAATAAACAAAAAGTAAATTTTATTATCATTTATTATTTTAAAGTAGGTACCTTTATACAAATTATTCTTAATTTAACTATTTCTAGTTTACAAATCCCTAAATAGGTTTTCTCTTTCTGCAGCCTGATTCATGGATTCTTCTCTACATTTATGTAAAAAAACTTTTACCTCTTTATAATATTAGTATAGATCGCTATAATGTGTCTTATTTGTACAGAAGTGAGGATAAAAACCAGTGCGGCAATGCCAGCCCGCGCCGCCGCCGCGGCTTTTAGAGATGAAAACACTTGCATAGGAAATTGATCTGTTTTGCTATATAAATAAGGAGCATAATCGTTTTTACGAAAAAAAGTACTTGGAAGTTCAATTTTTTTTGCACATACGATTGTGCTCCTTATTTATATGATGACATGGATCGATTTCCTATGCAAGTATTTTTGGTGTGTTCGGTTATGTTTAAGTACATAAATAGTAAAATAAAACGCATTCGCAAGGGTAATGAACACTCACTTTCACACAGAGCGTGTATAATAGACGGCACGGTTGGCGCAGTGGTTAAGCGATTGACTGCTGCGCTGCGTGTCGCAGGTTCGATTCCCGCACGGAACAAATATTTGTATGACCTACAAGTAGTTGTTCCGGGTCTGGCTGTTTGTGTATGTGAGTTTTAAATGTTTGTAAACGCACCCACAATACAGGAGAAATTCCTAGTGTGGGGCAACGTTTTTTTTTTTTAAAGAAAAGAAAAGAAAGAATAGGAATGTGCTACATTTTATGAAATGAAAGTTCTGTATAAGTCGCCAATTAAAATTTGTATGACATGTAATAAAATTGCACTTTAGCATGCAAAAAAGAAAAGGATTATATAAGTAGAATACTCACTCATTATTGCTCATTTCCATCGGTTGTATAAAAATAACCAAAGTGATGCACCTCTAATAGATACTTCTAATCTATTAGAGGTGCATCACTTTGGTTATTTTTAAGCTATTGCATAGCTTTTATCGCGGGCTTTGAGCGCGGCGACCGAATCAAGAAATTCCGTAACGAAAATAAAACCTAACAACCCCCACTCCGCCTACCATGTAGCTCGGCCGAGCGTTCGCTTAACGTGTTTGTATATGGTACGACTGTACTTGAATTAATATCAAAGAAAAAAAATACTGCATAAATAAAAAATAAATAAATAATTATAATTGCATAAGTTGATAAAAAATGCTATGCAATAGCTTTACCGCGGCAGTCCCCGAGTGCCACAAGTGTTTTTTTTTTATCTAAAAAGATTATTTATTTTAAAATACACTGAAATCAATACAATATGACAAGCATTGAACCACGTAAGTACTGAATCAATGTGAATGTTCTTGTCTGTAGTTTCATAACTCTATGGCATAACACAAAAAAAAAAACAAAGCAAACATATTACTATCTACGGATAATGTGACGTGTCACGTGATCGAGCGCTGACAAACGATACGTGTTTCACCCTCGAGACCTTTCGGCACACTGAATCCCGGTACGAGGCGCATGTGAATACGCACAGATTTTAGTATAAAATCTTTATAAAATTAAATTTCAGTCTTTTGAAAAAAAAATTGCTATAAGATGTTCTTTATTAAATTGTCTATCCATTAGTGTCAGTAGCAAAATTAAATAATGTTTACTTTACGAGGATAAGCATGAAATCGATATTTTTTTCTCATTTTTATGGTTTCGTTGAAAGGAGATTAATGAAGCATAGACTCCTTTAAAAAAAAAAGCAATGGACAGTTTTGGAGTCAAGATTATGTAGAAATTTAATGTATTTTTATTATTTGATATTTCTTTTTAAATAACAAGTTGATAGATCCTAAACACTGCACAAAAAGCGGCTTGCGCGGCGTTTTGCTCGGGGGGACGCCTTAAGCAGAGCACCTGCCATCTTATCTCTACACCACCCTTGGTTGACTGGTAGAGAATGCCTAAGGCATTAAGTCTGCCTTTGTATGTTATTGTGTGCGAGAAGTTTAAATAAATTAATAAATAATGATCATATAAAATTACATAAATTAAGATGATGTCATGATGAAAATTTTCGACGTAAGTATCTCTTTCGCAATAATTGACATCGACACGTAAAGAAGAATAATCTTTAGTAACGAAAGTCTTACTAGAATATTAACTATTAGTTAGTAAGATCATTTCTGTGTTTGCATTTTTAAAGTGATACCAAAAAGTTTCAACATCTTCTTTCTGATATCTATGATCACCAACCTGCGGCTAGAGAGTCGAGATAACCATAGACTTAATTTGTGAGTTTTTAAAGAACGAAACACAGTAGCACATACTTCGTTATTTAAAAAAAAAACTTATTTTTTTGTTCCTATGCATGATAAACAAATAAGTAAATGACATAACGATACTGAGGCAGGCAGATAGACATTGAGCAAAGAGAACGGTGAGCGTTTGATTACGATAAAGGGTGAAAGCAGAGAGCGGTCGATCGAGACATTGTGATAATTATATTGAGTATAGGTAACGATGTCTGATGACGGTTTCGAATCAACGGTTGACGTTTTTTGACCGCGGTGTGTTTACACACATATGAGTATTTTTTTAAACTATTTTAATCTTATAAGATACTATTTTATTTGTATCATAGTTTCATTCTGTCTGCCTGGCATTTTTCTATCCTTACTCCTAGTACAAAAAAAAAACATATACAATTTTAAAAAGCTGTATTTCTTTATTCAATGTGCCACTACAATGGCGACATTAATTTAACACACGGGTAAGGCTAGTGGCCAATAATCATAAAAAATATAATAAGATAAAAGAAAAAGAAAGAATGAAAATACATTTATTTGCGATAAACATGACGCAAAGAAAAACACACAAACACAAAAAAGAACAAAGAAGAAAAAAAAAAGAAGAAGATAAATTATTCTTAAATTCAAAACTACCGCCTGCGCCGCTTGTGCCCGAAATAGGGCTCTCTCTTTTTTTCAATTCACCTAGTCTTTGCACGTTATTCGTTTTAATTTTATTGATGCGATGTTATGATCGACCCCGGAAAATGTCGTTTGCGCTACAGTTATTTAAGTACAGGTTGCTCCAAGATGCTATTTTAGAAAATTGGAAATAAATCAATGAATAATAACGTTTAATGAAATTAAAATATATTCATAAAATGATAACACGAAACCGAAAACGTGTGTTAAATTTTATTAAGAGGCTGACAACAGATAAAGCCCGGTCGTTGTCGGACTGCATAGAAAAGAGAGAGAAGCGCGGTGACACAACGCTGGTAATTTACTGCAAATTATGAAGCAATTATCTATTTACAAAAAATCTATTGATTGGACTAAAATATGAAAACACTATTACGTTAATATGTTGCTTGTAGAATAATCTGACAAAAAATCAGTATGATTGCATGTATATTGCTATGGTTTTGAATCGTTAAAATATTTTTTTAGAGGTATCTTCGTATTTTTTTTCTATCGTATCAAATTAGTTGTACTTATTATGTTTTCAATACACTATCTAACTTGCATATATCTTTAAGAATATCATATATTTTTTTGATTTTGTTTATTGCAGCGGATCATATACTTTTAGGCATTATAAAACTTGCGTTTAGGTCCTGTAGTTCCCTTAATGTCGCCATTAAAGCGGCACGCTGTATGTAGTCAGGTTAATTTAGTACCTTGTGTAAATAGTTGTACAATAGTATAGTTTATCACTGTTAATATTGTTATGCAAATTAAAGTTTATTGAATTATTAGTTTAACAGACTTTTTAATCAACTATCCCATAATCTTAGGTTCTCTTCCCAGCAGGTTATTGAAGAACCTCATGTTTCTCATCTTGTACCTATAGTGGCCCCTATTCTTCAGTCTGCCCATGTGCTGCAAGGTCCTGATGAGGGGCAGGAACCGGTACAGGCCGTTAAGTTCATCTCCCAGGCAGAACAGGAAGGAAGACTCGATGTAAGCTGGAAATATAACAACATAACATAACAACACGCTTGTATTTTCCCGAAGGGTTATATCGTTGCCACACACTCGTCGAGTGGCTTGGGAAGTAGCTAAAAAAGGAGGAGACGTAGTGTGGCCATGTTACTCGTCATGCCGCACGTCATGCTCCTCGTCGTCGGTTTTTTGGCGCGAGTCAAAGGATCGGCGATAGGAGCGCGAATCGCGAGGACGACGACGTCTTTTTATGACATTTAATTAATTTGCTATACTATAAATGCATAGCGCGCCCGCTGTTACACATAGTTTCGACGTCCAATGTGTTGGAAAGACGAGCGTGGTAGTACGGAGCGTCGCGATTAATTGCGCAAGTAGAGCAGTGTGTGGGCCGCGAGGGCAACACCGCGGCAGCCCCAAGAGCAGCGCGAGGAGCATAGTGTGGCAGCGATAAAATGCAGAGGTGTACCTGTAGTAGGGCTATCCATAATTCTCCAGTTACGTTTAAGTTCCATGTAATAGGGGGCGAGCCTATTTAACGTCACATCAACCGGGCTCAAATCCAGACTCCGGGCTTCTAATATTGCATCAACATAAATTGATAAGAAAGCATTAGGAATGTGCAACTCCACGGGGCTGTGTTTCTTACGAACAACGTATTATCACTTGTTAACAAACGTGAATGTTATAACCCCACGCCTGTATTTACCGAAGGGGGTGGCAGAGGTGTAGGTGTAGTATAATCACGAGCACTCACATTTGTAAACTTAGCAACATTCAAAAGCAATTTTTAGCAAGACTTATTTCATGGGATCCCTTCTATTCGCATATTTTTTTTAACTAATTTATTTTGGCATAACTGTTTTCGCATAACTTTTATTAGCATAATGATGCTGTGGCATAATAATACTTTGCCATAATGCAATAGTTAGGTTAGGTTCAGCCGAGGGTTGCGGAAGATTCGTACGTTCCCGCGACCCCCGGCACAGGTGTGAGATGGAACACCGGGGTGGTTTTTAGTCAGTAAGAGTCTGACAGACCCCTTCGCCCCCCAGGGCGGGGGAAATCCATGAGGATTTTCCACCCGGAACAAAATATATTACATTATTAGTTATATTATATCTTAAAATTTTATGCATATGGATAAATGATAATGATTTTATTTCTGTAAGTAGGTTTGTACAAACACTTTTACGGGTCTACCCTTTATAGCAGAACTTTTTAAGTCATAATATTATTTGCATAACAGCGGATAGCATAAACTTCATTTCGCAGAAAATCGTTTGGCATACATTCAAAACTTATAATTTTGTAAGTCAGAATCATCTTTAGGCATAAATTTCATTTACATAATAATTAAAAAGTAGAACCATCGTATCGCAGAAAGTTCACAGTCAGAATCGTCTTTTGGCATATATTTCATATCGATAGTCATTAAAAGGCAGAATTATCATATCACAGAAGGTTTACAGTTAGAATCATCTTTTGGCATTTGGCAAACATGCAAACAAGCATACACAATGCATGCAGGAAGCATGCAGCATACAAGCAAGGACGCAGCATGCAAGCATGCATGCAGCATACAAACAAGCATACACCATGCATGCAGCAAGCATGCAGCATACAAGCAAGTATAACCATGCATAATTGCAAACAAGCATACAGCTAGCATGCAGCAGGCATGGTTTCTGTCACGGCACCGGCGCTGTGGGGCTCCGGCGGCGGCGGTCCCACGCGAGCTTATCGTCACAGATGGTTTAACGCTCACCACCGCAGCTTCGCCCCTCCGCGCCTACCCGGGCTTAAATCACCCTCTAGGGGTAGGGCAGACATGACTACGAGGAGTCGGTTTTGCAACGATTCGTTTCTGTCACTAACTTTTGTAGTGCAACAAATTGGCTTTTTAAGACAATATTTAAATTTAAGGTTAAAAATGTTATTTTATGTAAATGGCAATATGCCTAATACAATTATTCCAAATGAGATTCTCCCATCTTCATAGTATACCAAGTGAAATTGTACCAAATATTCGTTGCTCTAAATAAACATTGTGCTAAACGAAATTATGCGGAATATTAACTGTGCCAAATGCCAATTAAAATTCTGCCATCTTAAAAGTATGCCATTGTAAATTCGGATATATAAACATTCTGCCAAACAATAATTATATTAAATAATTTTTGTGCATTAAAAATATTCGTTTAAAGAAGATTATGCCAAGTGTGTTATGCCAAATAAATTTCGGGGCATCAAAATTCTGCCAGATAGAGGAAACCCAACTTTTACACGTCAATCATATTTTTTAAACTAGATGAGGTCGGCGTTTCCTGTTTGACTACTCTGAGAATAAAGGCCGAAACAAACTCAGAGGTCACAGTCTCTTTTAAAGTCCAGACATAGTTTTGGTTAGATCATGTGAAGACCATGTAGATTGGTATCTGAAATGGTCTTTAGAGGGCAGAACCACCCAGATTGAGTGGAACTAACTTTCTTTTCTTTTAAAAAAAAAAACGTTGCCCCACAATAGGAATTTCTCCTGTATTGTGGGTGCGTTTACAAACATTCAAACTCACATACACAAACAACCAGACCCGGAACAACTACTTGTAGGTCATACAAATATTTGTTCCGTGCGGGAATCGAACCCGCGACACGCATCGCAGCAGTCAATCGCTTAAACACAGTCACAGACTTAGACACAGACAGACGGCTTAGACACCGTCAGTGCACGCATTTTTCAGTAGGTAATCGCGCAGCTCGACTCAGGAAGTCAGGACTTAAGGAGCTCAACGATTCGACGAACAATACCAAAGAAAAGACATTTGGGTAGAGAACTCCATTTCATAATAGTATGGTTTTCAAATTACTATGTTCGGAAAAATACCATCACCTTCCTGCCCATGTCCTTCCATTTACTTCAGGTCAGCGAAACACGTTTTGTTCTTCTATTCTCCCCTGTCAAACGTCACGCTATCATTCAGTCCCATCTTTGTCATATTTTATTTTCGTAACAATATAATATTACAATTAATGCAGTACAAGATGACTGAGACTTTTAAGAAGAGACTTTTAAAAGTTGCTCAATGTATACATATTAGTGCGCGTAACTGTACTTACACATACACCCACATTCCACCAATTATGCTTATGCCCCAAGTGTCAGAGGGCGGCTTATAAGTCGCGTACAAATACGGTTACCATATGGAAAATTGAAAAGTCCTGACAAAAAGCCTGATTTCCATGGAAAAGTCCTGAGATTTTGTCGCAAACGTAATTAACGACGACGCATTTTTTTCACATTATGTTTTTTCTTTTTATTTTCTTTTTTTAAATATTATGTTGATGTTACTTACGTTGATTTGTGATGTGATACTATCCAAAGAAGATTCTATTTTTGTTTATGTTGATTGTAACATACCAATAAAAAAAAATACTGATAAATCTACATAGAGATATGTACCTACTTTATTTTATTAAAAAAATGCAAAATCTTGAGAATCCCGAGATATCCCTCAATCCGGCCGCAATCCTGTTAGGAGTGTAAAAATCTTGAGATCTCAAGACAAATCCTGAGATATGGTAACTTTACGTACAAAGTACTCCGGGTTGCTACCTACTAAGAAATTCCTGATGAAAAAACAGTTTTCCCGACCGTGGCGCGTTTGCAGGACCCCACGACTAAACTTATTGCTATTCTAATATTTTTACAGGCACATCTTTTATGCGGCATTTAATATGTTCACCATAATTTTGAAATAAGTATATTGACTAAGTAAGGCATGCAAAATTGTTTTAATCCCTTCACGTAGATCGGTTTACGAAATTCAGTTTCTTTAGAATACTAATCTAATAAACTCACGCTAAAAATATGAAAGGAAGAAATTGATCCTTTTGAGATATAGAAACACAAAGAGAAGATTTATCAAAACCCCGCGAGTTCTACGCGGAGAAGTTTATTGTTGGTAATAAATCTGGTTTTGCAGCAACTTTTTAACCAAAAAATGCATTGCTTTAGCAAAATTAAAAAAAGCTACCAAAGATTAGTACTGTTTTTACAACGGGTCAATCAATTTAGAAAAATAAACTACTACTAAAAATAAACTCCTGCCACTCTTAGATACATGCCCAATAAAAATCACATTTCTTTAAAATAATTATAGGCAAACGGTACTCATAGTAGCTTTCAAAATACCCAGCATACTTTAAAGGGCGTAATTGAAGAAAATGTTTATTATTATAAAGCGAAAGCATACTTAATGGAATAAAATTCCTTTTAAAGGAAAATGCAGCATGTTATTGCTTTCCCTAGGACAAACATTCTTTGTTCAGGTAGAGTGTACCCTGTCTATAAATTACTCGTTATCTGGAATTTTATTAATTTATATTTCTACGAAGTCTACTTTAATAAATCAATTCTCAGGACAACGATGCACATCTATACCGCGCTTAAGTAGATGAAGGAGTTTTCGCATGCTAATCTTTAATTACATCGGATTAGGGCAATGTGGATGAAAAATCGCTCACTGAGTTTAGACTGTTACTTAGACGGATGCAATGCTAATTCCACAAATAAAATAACATCACGCTTGTAGTCCTCGAAGAGTTAGGCAGTACACCCATATTTCGATAGTTGTGTTTTTACAATTCATTACACAAAGCCATTTTAATAAATAAAACTTTTTGCTAACCCTTTACTTAATATTACACATGACCATTACATGGATTAAAAGGGGTGATTTTACTTGCTATATCTATACACTACATGCACACAATATCCATTAAAGTGCACTCTTCCATTTGGCTAGTCAGTCATGCTAATCGGATACTAAAAGCCTCCCTCTGGCTAGCGAGCCTGGTTGATTGGACCAGCGAAAGTTGATTTTGGTAAGCCATATTGGGTTTGTTTTTTTTAATTTGAATGCACTCACTGTTGTTTTAAACCCAGCAGTGATTTTTATTAGGCATGTACCTAGAAGTGACAGGACTAGATTTTTATGTAGTAGTTTATTTTTCTAAATTGTTGTTTATTTAGCTTTTTTTAAATTTTGCTGAAGCAATGCATTTTTTGATTAAAAAGTTATTGCTAAACCAGATTTATTACCTACAGTGAACTTTTCCGCGTAGAACTCGCGGGGTTTTGATAAATCTCTTCTTTGTGTTTCTACGAGTATATCTCAAAAGGATCAATTTCTTTGTTTTTAGCATGACTATTATATTAGTATTCTAAAGAAACTGAATTTCATAAACCGATCTACGAGAAGATATTAAAACAATGTTGCATGCCTTACTTCGTAATATTAAAATGATAAAAGGCACTATACAGTATACACTATAGAGCTTTCGAGAAATATCTTCATTGTTCAGGTAGCGAGGCTATTCCACGAATTTAATATTTTATCTTCTTATAAAAGGTTTCTTGGAAAATTTTCTGCTCTTGGATCCTACGCAGCTTAGGTAAAACATGGATTATGAAGGAATGGAGCGCTAATGTGCAGATCTACTTAATAAAAATCTTAAAATCATTCATTTACTCCTAATCCAGAGTCATGAAGTTTTGCACAAGAGTTCCTTTACCATATGACGAAAGTAAGTATTAAGGCAGGATTTTTTTTTAATTCAGTCCCTAAACTGTTTAAATAGGGAATGAAAGTTTTTATGTTAATTCGTAATTTTTGCCTATGGTCAATCGTATTGGGCTATTGGCTTGTATAAGTATACATTACTAAAAGGAAACTGTAAGGCACAGTTCGCCGTACCTAACTACCGGTGTCAATCGTATGACTTACTTACAAGAGCAAATATGAAAAATTATTCTCCACTATGCAGGACCCTTTTCTCTTTTTTTAAATTTAATTATAGTTAATCTATGTCTTTATTATAGTATAAAATAAAGTTGCTTTTCGTGTCTGTCTATGTGACCGCTTAAAACTAACCAAACTAAACTCTGTTCTTTTAAACTACACAATGAATTTAGATGCGTTTCGCGAATTTATTCCGGATATATTCATGTTAAACTTAAATATAATATCTAAAAAAAAACGAAAGTCATAAAATCCATGCGAAACAGAGACGGTTCGCTAGTATACTTAAATTTTTTATATGCTAAAACTAATTCTTCTGCATATTTTATTGTGAAAAGTAGGTATACGAATGAGCACTCCATTCTTACTCCATCTTTGTCTAAAAATAATAAAATACTTGCACCTATTATACGTCAGGTAGGTTCGCAGACGCAACAGTCTGTGTAGAAGCAACAAATCCTTTTGAAGGGTCTTAAATGAAGCTGTCTATGGAATTTGTAACAGGGATCATTATTATTATTACTGGGAATTGGTGTTGCAATTATAATGGCGTTATCATTGTGTTGCAGATCAAAAGGCTTGAATGCCTCTTGTATTTTGATGCGAAAATGTTTCAATTTGTAAGTGGTCTGATACGTTACTAAGTGGGAGGGTTTGTTAGCTTATGTTTACGTGTTTTGCGTGCTATTTTACCCTCTGCTTTTATAAGCAGAGGGTAAATTATGTTGTTGCATAGATTTTGAGATCATGTGATGGGTCACAAATCACAGTCTATAAAACAGTCAATTACTCATGATTATATTAACTTTTATATCTTCTCTAATTATAACTGAACCATAATTATGAGTAGTCCTTGACTTATCAGAATGAAAACCGTGTAAACTTCGTTTTAAAATTAAAATATTAACACTGTGAAAGTTACAATATTTCAAACGAATCTAAGTAGTTGTCTTTAGTTAAAAAAATTTTTCAACAGCTGCACCAGTTCCCATGTAAAACGTAGCGAAAATAGACTGAACAATAAAAGTCGTAGCAAGAGCTGCTACGGCGTAGGCGGCGGCTACGACTTGCTACGATATTGTAGCAATGAGATTTCATACAACGATTATTCCATTTTTACATACGACACAGTGATTATTATTGATCAAAATTACTTTTATAGTACACATACATACATAAGATAACATAACATCACGCCTTATTTCCCCGAAGAGTTAGCCAGAGATATACCTATAGTATACCGTCATTTCGCCAGTTATGTTAAAGTCCCATGTACAGTCGCCAGCAGGTCAAGCTACACGAAAATGTCAAATTTCTGCAAACGATTTTAAACCTTAAAATGTTAATGGTTAAGTTCAAAATCGAATGAGAAAATCTGACAGTTTATGTTAACTTGATATGCTGGCGAATATGTGTTCATACATCTGCCGGTGTATTCTGCAAAAATTTCACCGTGAAAACTTAAGTGAAGCGAGCTTGAAGTGAGTTGTTAATAGTGTAAACTCCTTACATCAGGTGGAATGACAACTCGCTTCAAAATGGATCGGCTGGTCATACACGCACGCCTGCTGCGAGTACTGCGCACCTGACCTCTCTGAAGAACAAATTTATCCAAAGGTTGTCTGTAAAAGATCGCATTAAGCGATAAGACCGCCCATTGTGTCACCCTATGTAAAATTTATACATTTATATCTGTCATTTTTATGGTGTATATAATAGAGTATTCTATGTCCTTCTAGGGCGTCCCCTCCCAGCGTTTTTACTCACATAATGCCTTTTGTTAGTCACCTTTCACTCATCCTCTCAACATGACCAAAACACCTTTTAAAGTTTTGTCACAACATCTTCTTTTAAATAACACTACTTTTACTTTGATCGTAATAACACAAAATTAATTAAATTAAAATTCACAGAAATAAAATCAAAATTCATAACTATTTTGATTTTATTTAATTAAATTATAACCTAATTTACGCTCGCTCTTACTGTGAATTTCGTCCATCATTAGTGGATTTGCAAAATAATTACAGTATCCTGGAAATGTACCAATTAGTGCAAACGAAGTTATTATGGACTGCAATTCAGAAATTAATATTATTTCTGCGAATTAAATGGAGCTTGATATTATTTTATACGATTTCTTCTGAACTCTATTTCAATTTCTGAAATCAACGTTTCGTACTAGCTTCGAAAACTGTAAGTTCATAAGGATTCAGGTGAAACTCAGAGGTTGCACAATGGAAAGTTTAAGATATTTTTATAAACTTCTTCGTAAACTTCGCAGACGTTCCACTAGGGCTTTATTTTCATCTGACTTGTTTAGAAGGACCGTCGTTAAAGGGCTTCACAATCATAACTTTTCAAATGAAGGCGACGAGGTTCATGAAGCATTTTTTTTAAATATTAAATCAAAATTCTGTAAACTAAAAATTCCATTTTAAAATAAGTTACTTGTAAAAGATTGAATTAAAACTGCTGCTGTATAACTAAACAAACTTAACTATAGGTACATGTCTGAAATTCAAGTTATTATTATCTTTAAGATTACGTTTGGACACTTTAAAAAAAATACAGTCCAATTGAGAACCACCTCCTTTTTTTGAAGTCGGTTAAAAAGAGACCATGACTTCTGAGTTTGTTTCGGCATTTCTTCTTAGGGATTAGTCAGCTAGGAAATGCCAGCGCCATCTGGGTTTAAAACATTGACCAAAAACTTGACTCGTAATAGTGTTTTATAAGATCTACTCACAGAAATAAACATCATTTCATTTGTCGCTACGACAAAATAATACAGAATGATTAGATATCACGAGAACAGTAACATCCAACGGAAGTCTGCTTGAGTCACTACAATTGATATACTAACACTGCCTTCTCCTTATATCTTAGAAAGTATTCTGCATATTCGCAAAACAATAGGACTTTTCAAAATAAGAAGCAATTTCCTTATTATAAATACTCGTAGTGAAAATAAAATTGTGATACCCATCAAGTCATTTCTTATAAACAGTATCCGCTTTTATAACAAGTTGCCAACGTCGGTAACAGAACTTAGCGATGGAAAGTTCAAAACCCACCTCAAACGTGTCCTTATTTATCAAAAGGAAATTTGTCAATAATTCCTTCTGCACATGTGGCTTCCCTGGTACCTCATTAACGGCATCGCTATGTAAATGTGAAATAACTGCTTCCAAATTACAAGGTATTTTTTTTTACTTTCATCTTTGACATAATCTTCTCATTATTTGACACAACATCCCTACAATTCTAATTTCAACTCTTTACAAAAGGCTTTTGTAGACAGGATATTAATTCAGATTTGTTACGGTTGTAATGGCAATCATGTCATTTGGTTTAAATAGGCTTTTATTTTTATTTATCTTTTATATTTTGTGAATGTGAGAACGCTGTAGGCCTTGTAGGCTATAGATTTGTAGACCATTTTCTATTTTGTTAAGTACCTGGTAGGTATTTGTTGACAGGCGTACACTGTCCTCCCATACCTATATGTGAAAGCATTGCAAAAGCCAATTATTTTTAAAAGAGTAACCGTGGAGTTTCTTGCCGGCTTTTCTCCATAAGAAACGACCAATTGGAACCGTGCACCTAGCTTCTGACGTTTCATAAGTGCCCGTAGGTTTATGTGAAATAAAATATTTTGATTCTTTTGATTGACAATAATGTCTAATTATGACCACTGCTCACAACAACAGCAAAAATAACACGTAATTATCGAAGGAAAATATCAGTTTCTAACGCTTAAGGGACTTACGCTAAGACGCTTGGAAGGAATGAGAAAAATATCGCTAATTGGCCATCGATAAGGTTAAAAATACTAATACCCGTCTCGTGGTATCGATCGTATTCTGTAGCCTAGCAGCGCACCTTACGGGGGTGTGTGTAAAATATATTGAGAAAAAAAGGTAATTGTTATTTTGTACATGTCACTTTTACATAGAAAATAACTTAAGGAATGTAAAAGTTTAGCTTTTTTGGAGTGTGTTTCACAGACTGTATCAAATTACGAAATGATGCTAATTATAACCTGTCTCGCCGAAGTCGCTCTTTTCGCCGGAGTTCAACCCACCAAAAAGTTTTGTTTTACCGAAGTTGTGAACCTCTTTTGAGGCCACTTTTTCCTTGTTTTACTTTTAAAATGATTTAAAGACAGCTCACACGACTTGTTCGATTTTCTTATTCAAAAAAAAAAAAAAATTGGATGTGTGTCTCTGCCTAAAATTAGAATGTAAAGCGGCGCCGAAGCGTGTTGCCGCCGCGAGTCGGTTGGCCAATTTTATTGGAACGCCGCCGACGGACGGGAAAATTATAAATTCATTTTTACCCTCTTTTTAAGCGTTGCTTTAAGTTAAAAGGTGTTTAAACGTCAAAAAGGTATGGTTAAAACACGCTAATACGCTTTTTTTTTCTTTTAATCATTACTTAACTTTAAACAACGATTATATTACTTATTGGAATGTAGGATTTGAATAGCACTCTTGACTTATCTCTAAACTATAATATGTAATAAACCTATTTTTCTTTCTTTCTAATTTATACATCATTATATAATATATTTATATATATTATTGTTAATTAATATTATATTATAATGTTTGTTTGTTACGCTTTCAGGCTAAAACGGCTGAGCGGGTTTGTGTGAAATTTGGCACATAGGTAGACCATGACCTGAATTAAGACATAAGATACTTTTTGTTCCGATATTCCGATGGGATCGATACTTATACGGGTGAAGCCGCAGGACACAGCTAGTTTCTTATACACTGCGCTGTAAGTTGTTAAGTTGTTTTTGTTTTTTTTTATTCACAAGCTTAAAGACGTAATTAAGTAATCGGATTTTTTCGGGTTCCTGTTGATTTTTTATGAGATTCGCCTTGAAAAGTTTCGTCAGGCAGGGACAAACAATAGAATTATTGATCGTAATCTAGTATATATACGACTCGAATTACTTACGTTTGATGCACAGAACCACCAATTAATTAATGTTCAGACTTTGAGATTGATAAATACTTGGCTTAGCAAGCTATACAGTATGCCGACAGACAATATCGATCAGACTCATTTATGCCGTCAGTTAGCAATATGAGCTGCATAGGTGGACAATAGATTGTATGGCAAGCAACTGACGTTCACATGTGTGGCAGAGCTGTTGCTACACGTCTTCATAACAGCGGGGTAATTACGTAACACACTAACAGTAGGAATGGCTTTCATTTTGACAGTTCTACAACATTCATTGCGTTATTCACGTTGTTGAGCAGACAAATTTTTCGAACATAAGAAGCAATGGATTAGCAATAGGCTTCAAAATGATTCAGATTGTGATAGATAGTGTGTTACGTAATTAGGGTGCTGTTTAAAATTAGAATTTAAAATCTATGACAATCATATTATAAATTAGATTTGCTTTTCGTGACTGCGTTGTTCTTTCAAACTACGTAACGGATTTATGTGTATAAAACTGTAATATTAAACTACATGTACCTAATACAGAACTCTCTATGTTTTGTCAAGTCGTAAGAATCGTGCGAGGCAGGGGCGGGTCGCGAGATAATTAATAAATGCATCCAGGAGTGGTGACGTTATAACTTTGTGGCGGCATCTACAACCCCACATGCGAACTACTCAATACGAGTATACTGATGTCACGTAAAATCCTGCATCGCGCAAGTAGAGTTTACCGCGCAACTATAGCAATTATACAACGTCCCGACATCAATCGTCGGACAGTTGCCCACTAGACACGACACGGAGGAGCATCCTCCCTTTTCTATAGAGGATGAGTGAACTTTACACCCTGTTCCTCATACCTCCATAAGTTCTTAAATTTTATGTTTGTCCAATGCAACCGGGACGGTCTATTCCTACCACCACCTTGCGTCTTAGGAGTTTGGGAATTGGCGGCGTTAGGCGCGAATTATACAGAAACGGCGTACGGTGAAGACGCGGCGCAGGCGCAGAGCAGGCGTGGAACAGATAAGGCACGGACGCGATTTAAATTATATCAATGAGGCGAAGAGACGCCCCAAACAGTCTTAGTATAGTCGTAAAGAGCTGGATATTGTTCAATTATATCGCAGACATTAAACTCACTATCGTCACGCATATTTCTGCACCTACTTTATAAACAAGTCGTGCCGCTTGCGCGCCTCTCCAGTCGCGACTGCTAGCGACGCGGAACAGGCGACGAAACGACGTGCCTGCGCCACGCCCGCCGCTTGAGTATAATTCACATCGTGTAGCCTACCTACATTTTGTATTGAAACGTTTTGAAGCGGCAAGATGCCTGCGCCGCGCCTTCACCTTACGCCGTTTCTGTATAATTCGCGCCTTAGAGATGTTAGTAGATAAGTACCTGAACTGTCAGACGTGTAACTCTTGCCTTCCCACCTCATCTTGCACTGCGCGACGTCCATAAAGCAGTGGTTCTGGAACATGAGTGACGGCTCTCTGGCCACTATGCCGGGCACGCCACACACTGGAGCGTACGTATCTGGACATTTCTGAAAAAAAATAATTGAAATTTCATATCATACTAGCGTCTCGCCCCTGGTTGTGACGCCTTCATAGAACATGGAGATTTATTTATTATAAAATAAATAAGCAAAAATAAAAAAAGCCTTTTATTCCATGCAAATTATTTTTTACAAAACATTTAACGATACAATTTTTTTTAAACTATATTTAGGTAAATGAATTCTAGAGATATCTGACACGCACACACTGTCAGCTTACACACACATGGATAGGGCGGCCGGACGCCGAGCGCTCGCAGAGCGACAGCGATAGATTCTTCAAATACCTAATTTTCAAAAGTCTCTCCGCCCGCATTTACTCTTAATTTTTAAATTTATTGTTTTCGTGCATGGACCCTTCTTATATGAAGGCCTCCTCCTCTCTATTGCACGCCTTATAAGCGAAGCGCGTGAGGTAGTGCTCTACTTTCGCCTTACAAAGAACAAGTAATTACTTGAGCTAAAAATGTCTCTATTTACGTCATATCGCACTTGTAGAATAATATTCACACACAAACGTCAAGAAAAAACACTAGTTTCAACACTCATGTTATTTTCAAAAGACATTTTGCTATTTAAAATAATGAAAAAACTGTTTAAAAATATTATTCTTTGGACGTCCGTGTGTCTGTATGTATAGATCCTGGCGTGGTCACGATAACTCCCGAAAAACTTAACTAATGGAGGCCTTATTTTTAACGCTTCAGTATTATCGAAAACTAAGTCCTTTCGAAAATCACGGTCTAATTCATTGTAGTTTAATTGTAATCAGTAATATAAAAAAAAATACGACTGGACATTTCGTTAGTTTTTTGTTATTTTTTATAGAATTGAATGAGTTTTGTTATGTTTATTAGTTTGTTTTGCAAGCAAACTCTATTAACCTCTGTCCTCGTTAATTTTTTTCCCCAAATCCATATTGTTTTGTTATTATTTTAATTCGTCTTTTTGTGGTTGACCTATTTTAGCATTAAAGTCCCCCATTATCATACAATTTTTGTATGCTGTCTCCATTGCTTTGTCTATCTTTATATATATAAAAATTACGTGTCATGTTGTTTGTCCGCGATGGACTCCTAAACTACTAAACCGATTTTAAATTTGATTTGCACACCGTGTGCAATTTGATCCAACTTGAAAGATAGGATAGGTTACATCTCAATTTATAGTCACAATATTATTTTATTGCAAATTATTTGTCTATTATTTGACAGTCACAATTATCTGTTAGCTCCAAACGATTCTAACAGATCGCAATATCTGTTTACTGGATTGAGTAAGTATTCAATAGATGGCGCTATGTTAAAAATACAAACGTTTCATATAAG
This sequence comes from Dryobotodes eremita, assembly GCA_917490735.1. Taxonomy (NCBI): domain Eukaryota; kingdom Metazoa; phylum Arthropoda; class Insecta; order Lepidoptera; family Noctuidae; genus Dryobotodes; species Dryobotodes eremita. The sequence continues at coordinate 17,568,533 of OU823254.1, read as the reverse complement.
CTACAATTTAATAGCATAACCACCACGTGTTCCTGAGGCTAAGGTATAACCTGAATTTATTTTGTAATAAACGAAATACAGTGAATAATATTATAAAGAGAAAATATATGATTGTTTGTTTGTATTGAATAGGGTCCGAAACTACTGCACCGATTTCAAAAATTCTTTCACTGTTGGGAAGCTACACTATCTCCGGGTGACATAAGCTATATTATGTTATGCTTTGCTACCCGGGCGAAGCCGGGGCGGGTCGCTAGTACAGTTATAAAATGCCGTGATTTCTTCTTCGTGTGCTGACTCTGTTGGAGCATATGCTTGGATTATGCTTAGATTATGCCCCAGTAGGTTGATGTTCCGCACCGCGACTCTTTCTGATATTCCGGTAAAGCTTCCGATGTTTGGTTTTAAGGATTTGTTTATTTGAAAGCCTACTCCATGTTTTCCTGGTGTTTGTCGAACATGACAAAGTATGAAGTTCTCGTATTCATTTATCTTGCTTCCAAGGCGTTTAATTTGGCACATACAAATGGTGTCATATTTAACTCCAACTAAAGCTTCGCTTAGTTCTATCAATCGTTCGTGTGTGGAAAGTGTTCGGACGTTGTATGTTGCAATGTAGAGTTTATTTTTGTTTTTATGATGTAAGTTCACATAAACCTTCAAGAAAAAAATCTCTAGATGATCGTGAAAACCGCATCAAAATCCGTTGCGTAATTTAGAAGAACAACGCGGGTAACACAGACAGATACGAAATGTGACTTCAATTTATAATATGTATAGATATAGATATAGAAAAAAATATAACGTTAAAAAAGGAGGTTTTAGTTATTTTATTTCTTAACAAAACAAAATATTGAAGTAAAGTAACGTATATGATGCATGAGATGCTTCGGGAGCTTTCGATTAGAGTATAGCTTATCATTTTATGACACTTAATTATGTATTTGTCAGGTCATTAAGATCACTACCAACCATACCGCTGTTCGTTGGTCAGGAGTCAGACCGCCTAAAATCCAATTTAGTATACACATTGTTTAGTTTGTAAACTGTCACGGGCACACAATATCCGCGCCCTTTTGCTGCCTGCAGCGTTTAATTCCGCCGTGCAATAGCTATGTACGACAAAGTTATCATATTTTATCACATTGAAGTAATCATTTTAAAGCAGAAACCAAAGTTGTTTGCCATAGACAACTTTCAGCAGAGAGAATTCAAAGATGCTTTGCAACTTTTGTTTTATTGTTAAAAAAAATCACGACATCAATTTTATTTTATTAATATTGGTTTCGGTATTTTTCTTACAGTAATCCGATCTAACAAGATCGGATTACAGTAAGTCCCTAGCAAATTTTGATCTTTTGGATTTAAAATTTTCTGTAAATTTTTCGTAGAACAATTAAATCATTTTTAGAATAATTATGTTTCGTTTAAACGTTCTGGGTGCTACGGTAACAGTTTTACAAGCACAGCACAATATTTAAATAACATGATTATCAAATGAAACTTGTATTTTACCGAGGTAATTAATGTAAGTATTATATCTGCTATCTAAGATCTATGCTATCATTTGTACTAAGGAAGATTTTACGAACATCGTTGCCAGGATGTCCGCTCTGGCGCTAATAGGGAACCGGAGATACGGTTACCGATCGACTTATCATAGACACAGTTGTTGTGTCTCTAGTTTCCTGTATTTATTATTTAATCTGTGTTACTTACAGATGGACATTTATGATAGCAGGATGACAACGTCGGCTCGTGATAATAATCATCGCTGACATTCTTCGGTATCTTGATCCAAGGTGTGAACACTTTGGTGGGACCGAAGATATGGACCATTCTCTTTCGTGTAGACTCGTTAAACATCGGCAGTATGTCCCTCATTGGTAGATCAAGAACGTGGGTTGCGGCGAAGAAATGTCTTATACTTTCGTTTATATTTTGAAGGTCTAGCATCGATCCATCGACTATGACAAGGTTCTTTGTTTTAATGGGATTATTTGGTCCATTCATTTCGGTTATCACAGGATATTCTTCCTCATCAAATATTTCGCTGTCACCGTCTCCTTCTAAGCTTGGTTCATTTGAACAGATAAAGAAATCAGTGACGGTGAATTGTAGTTCTTCATTCTTCTCCCCACAGTTATGCCTTTTGAGCCGGCATTCATTCGCGAAAGTTCTGATTTTGAATCCTTCGCCATCTGCTCGGATGCCGCATACCGGCTCACCACCTTCGGTACAGTCGGAACAGGTATTGACAAACTGAACATGTTCAATGTCCTCTGACTCTGTCGTTGACTTTGCGGTACAATGTTTCATATTTATTAAGCCGTAAGCTGCAACAATATTAAAGAGGTACTTAGTACTGTAGCGAGACCATAAAATATTCTCTGTGAGGCAAAAGGCGAGGACTCGTGCGACGGCGGCGCCAGAGCTTTAAATATTTGACGCGATATATGTATCGATCGATACATACAGTTGATAATTGTGGCACAGTCTTTTATAAGCGCTACAATGGTTACAATATGTACGGCTGTGAACACTAAATAACATTTTTCTAGGCAAGATGTCGTTAAAGCCTGAGTGCAGCCATGAAAGTTCTTGAATTTCGACAGCATATATTCATTTTGTTTTGTTATCTGTAGTCTATAACTCTGTGTGGCATACTTGTGGCAGCATCATCCTAACTAATATTTTAATTGCGAAAGTAAGTTTGTTTGTTTGTTAGACTTTCATGCTATAACGGCTGAATAGATTTGGATGAAATTTGGCACACAGGTAGACCATGACTTGGGTAAGGACATAGGCTACTTTTCATCCTGGATCGCAGATGAAGTTGCGGGCAAAAGCTATTACTTTTATATACCCAGAAGGTATACCTATGTCAAAAAGGTCCCTTTTCTGACGTAGTTATAACCTATTTAGAAGTACCTTACTTATAAATACAATAGGTATATTTCATCAAATAATAAACGCCTCATATATGCCAATAAAAACCATCATAACCAACAAAATCAGTTCAGTAGTTAAGGCGTAAGGAGGGTGCATACTTAAACAGACCAACTGTTCGAATCGCCCTACCTTGGAGATGCGCTGTAATCCGGCGGAAATCCCTTAAGACCCTCGTTTATCACGTCAACAAAGTTACCCTCGGCTCACTTAACAACTTTCTGCACTTGGTTACATAGCAACAGGTTGTGACCCGATTGTCTACCGTTGCTATGATAACTGGTCTACACTTTTGTTGTCAAGGTGAATTTGTTTGTGAGCCAGTGCAGCGGTGGAGAACTTGGGGTCTGTAAGCACAGAGTACATTTTATATAGGGAGATCTGTAAGTTTGTGTTGGTTGAATTTACACATCGCCTAACTCGTTAATTGTAAAATAACTTGTATCTAGACCTGTCATAATTTACTGCCTTTTCATATCAGTAGTGTAGTTAGTAGATTAACTTACTACATAAGTATTGTAAATAATTATAAAATGACAGGCAAGTTTTCATTCAAAAACCATTTTTTTTTATCTACGAGTAGATTAAAAGTTTTGTGTTAAATACTTTTGATACCGACTCTGTCATGTTTAAGCTCGATAAACTGTCGATTTTGTTTTATCTATTGCATCCACTAGCTCGCCTGCATGCATATTTAATCCTCCGTTTTTAATCTCAACGAACGGTTGCATTGCATTCAAGTGGTACTCAAAAACTCAGTGAAATCAGGTTTGAGAATCCAGCGGGGTAATTTCGTAACACACTAACAGTAGGAATGGCTTTAATTTTGACAGTTCAACAACATTCATTGCTTCATATACGCTGTTGAGAAGACAAATTTTTCGAACATATGAAGCAATGGATTAGCAATATCCTTCAAAATGATTCAGATTGTGATTGATAGTATGTTACGCAATTAGGGTGCTGTTCGACCATTCGGTAAAACATTTACAAGTACCGATACAAACAGACGTTGATTTGATTTGACTTTTACCCTATATAAGTGGAGAATCACAAAAATCTACTCTTATTCAACGAGAAAATAGCTTTTCAATGTCCCTAATTAAATAACAGTCCTGAATCTAAGCAAAATAGATGCAGACATTTACAAAGCATACATGATGCAGACGAAACTTGTTTAGATAAACTTCCATCCGATTACAGTTGCTAGGTCCTAAAATCTGAAAACCGGACATACCAGCCATTTAAGCCAGACTTTTGGGTAAAATTGGGTAAAAAAGAACGTAAAACCGGACATAACAGCCAGTGAAGCCAGACTTTAGGGTGAAAAAGTCGGACACCTGAACTTATTAAGGATTTATGTCTTTGTATTAAAATTATAATCATCATCGTATGTAAATCCAGGTTGTTTTGATCTTTAATCCTAAAGTCGTCTTAACATCTAGTGAAATAACAACAAAACTCAATATGTACAAAGCCGGACTGGTGGAACACAGTCAAATTTGGCCGGACTCGCATCGAAAAAGCCTAACTCATCATCATCATAAGAAAGAAAGAAAAATAGGTTTATTTGTCACAGAAACATTCATCGTCATCATTCTCTTACCCTCATTCCAATTTATTTGAAGTCGGCGCAATATATCTTCTTCAACCATACCTTTCTATTAGTCGTCACCCCAGTAGTCCCCTTCTCTTCTAGTTTTTTTTAGTCCTCACCTAACCATTAAAGGCATCCACATTCACACTAAAAATTTTCCTCACGAAATTCAAAAATAATCCAAATAGCCTATGTCCGGCTTTATGCGGACGCTTGGCAACGCTGCATTTGCTAGCCGACTTAATAAGACTTACGAAGTAGACTTAATAAGTACCTTATGTGTACAGACTTCAACTCCAAGAGAGACTGGAACTACTCGTGAACTAAAAGTCCCAGTAACATCAGGGGTGCTTGAAGCTTCATTTTCTAATAACGTAATGGATATCAAGATGTGTACACAGTCTTTCTACGTCTCTGTGAAGAGTTTACTCTCTGGGCTTCTTTTGACTTTAGTAATAACATCTCTGTTTAAGTACTTACTTACTATTTAATATTAACTCATTTGTTTTGATATCCTTGCCGTTTCTGCTATTAGTATTTCTACGAGTATTTATTTGGTATATTAGAATCAAAATGGCTTTGATATTTAAAGCCGTTTTCGATTGAAACTTAACAAGTCACAGAAAATCATCACGATCATGTCTCAGAAAATTTAAATAATTCTAGTTGTCTGTCTCATAATTTTTTGAGTTAGATATAATTTGAACATTATAATTTCGTACTATTCTTTAATACTCACCTTTTAATAAGAATGTTGTGCATCTTTATGTGATGATTTTACATAGTATTGTAGATTCGTGATTACCTATTGTTACTATTCTTGTAAATACATGAATGTCGTTGGTGTGCCTTGCTTAATAAATAAATACTGCACTGTACTGTCACTACAAGCTACAAAGTCGCAAAAAGCGACGCGGTGAAGCAAAAAGATTTAATAAAATAAAACATTAATTACCTATAATTAACCTGTACCTGCATTCATTCATCTCAATATTTCCCTAAAAGGCACTTGTATTTTCCACCCCCCGACATATTTCCGACAAATATTTTCGGCGAGGCGGAATTGAAACACTGGCTCGATGAGGGTTGATTATATCAAAGCGGATTACAAACAAGTCAAAGGCTTGACATACCAGACACCGTCTACGTTCCAGTCTCAATAAAGATCTTAATATAAATGGAATTTGAGTACCCGTTAGGTTAATAAATGAAGAGAAGGGACAATAATAAACTCACTAACGGGCCGAAAACTTTGACTAATAAAATGACATGCTGTTCTTAATTTCAAAATCAGTCGAACATTGTCTATGCTTAAAGAAGGACATTATTACATACTTATTCCATGATCAAAGCGTCACTTAAACTTTAAAAAAAAAAACACCATCAGACACACCTTTGAATTTCGAAATTCGAAACTAACAAAATACTTTTTCATATTATTGCATGCCTGCCGGTGGTTTTTCGTATTGTATTGTGATAAGCCCAATTCGTCAATACTGCACCTCGCAGTATTCATTTTGCGTGGGGTTTCGGGGGGAAATAGGGGTGATATGGAATATTGTAGGTACCTGTCTGGTGCCAGGGCAACGGGGAGATGGGTGGGTTTACATCTCCCCTTGCCGTCTGGCTGCAGTTCCATTAGAGGGTGTCCTATGAAACAAAGTTGGATATACAACAATATTAATTGATTGGTACGGACTGCTTCGGGCGTTAACAATTACTTACGGATTAAAGTTACAAGCACTGGATTAACAACTGTGTGTATGCAGATGGGCAGTTAATCTTCTGGTTTGATGACTTTCTATTGAATGTTTGAATGTAATTAGATAGAAAATATTTTCAAAGAAGAAATTTAAGAAAAGTATCGGTCAGGAAGAATGAGCAGGTTTACTGATTAAAAGTCCCTGTGATACGGATTAAGGATTTCATGTGACAAGAAAAGTGTAAAAAAAATAATGTAAAAAAAGATTTAGACAAAGAAAAGATGTGGGAATGTTGATGAGGTAACTAGAAGAACTCATCTAAAGTTTGTCTAATTATCTAATTAATTAATTGCATAATAGAATATATAGTGTCTCTATCGTTATTGCTAGAAAGGAAGTACACATACACATAAATATAAACTCACGCCTTATTCCCATAGGGGTAGGCAGAAACTACAGAACGCCACCTACTACGATCCTTACCTACTCCTTTTGCCTCGACGGCTGATAGAGATTTATGAAATAAGATGTCACAGCCCCCTAAATAAATAGGATCAAGGTCAGGAAGGGGTTAATTCGGAACGGAAAATGGATGAAAGGGTCGTCGTGGATTCAAGTTCAAGTTCATTACTTATGCCACAGTAATATTTTGTCAATAATAGTGTGCATGTGTAGTGTTGTTGTGTGTTGTGTGTTATTACACACACAACACAACAACAATTCTACTGACAACACAATATTTTGTGTTGTCAGTAGAATTGTTGTTGTGTTATCCTATATAAAATTTACTACATTTATATCTGTAATTTTTATAGTGTACATAATAAAGAATATTCTATTCAATTGTCTTTCAAAAGGGCTTTGTAAATGGTCTAATTGAAATAAATGATTTGACTTTAAGCAGTACCTTTGTGCTCTTCTATCTGTATGTATTTACTTTATTAGTGTTTTGTGTAGGTTCATGAATAAATAAATGACCTACTTCTAAATTGTTAGTATTAGTCAGTGAGAAAATACAAAAGAAATGTATAAACTATTATAATAACTTATTTAAAGTTTTTAAAGTTCATCCAATTAGTTTAAAATAAAAATATCTACTGCTAGTCAACAGTCAGGGCAGTTGGGAGCGTTAAGGCTCCTTCAAACAGGCGCGACAGGCGACGCGAATCGCACGCGACACAAAGACACCGGTCGTCGCGCGACAGGCGGTGCCTTTGTGTCGCGTCGCATGTCGCGCCTGTTTGTAGGAGCCTTTACTCGCTAGTTACCCATAACAACGCAACTAGCCTAGACAGTATCTGCAGTTAAATTTGACGTAGGTACCCAGAGTTCCTATGTAATTTTTTTGCTGGCAGAATGTCTCATAATCGGGTACTACCCCTGTCTACAGATAGCCTGCGGACATTAGAAATAAGACTAAAAAGGCATAGGAGAATGCCCACAAATGTATGGGAAAAAACCCAGTCGATAGAAAAAAAACTTATGTGGAGTAAAACGGCAGTAAATGTAGATAACAAATATGAAATTACTTTCTTTAAAAACTATCCCCATGATTGGCTGTGTATATTTTTTATTTTTAATAATAGGTAATGATTTTCTTTAATTCTTCATGTAAATAAATTTGGTTAGCAGTTTGTAGTATATAAAAGACATAATTATGTAAAAAAAAAGCGTACCTACTTAGGTAAATATTTATTACAAAAAATACGTCGCTGTTATGTACATATTATCGTGATCAACTAAGAAAGAGTCTAGAAAACTAGCTGATTGTTGCATAGTGTAGGTATTCATGCATAGCACATGCGAGAAAATACAAAATGCTGTTGCGCACAACTTCACAACGTACGACGACCGACGATTTTTGTTTTTTTATAGTGCGTGTTTCTATATCTACTCCTAGATTCTGAACTGCGTCGAACGTCTCCTTGGTTACGTCATGCAGCTTCTTAATCGTGGCCAGAGATTATTGTTGTATGTTGGGAAGTCCAAGTAGATAGTTAATATGGGACGTGAAAATCAATTTCTTGTTACTTACCATTACTTGTGGTTTAAAGTCTAGGTAGGGTTCTCGATATGCATTAATGAGGGCTGCTGTGATTCAAAAGTCACTCTTTGCATTCGTCGCCGTTTTGTTGGAATAAGTGTTATTAGCACTCTCAGTACTTAACTGACTTTCGTTACGTTGTTTGGATGGTGGAATATGTGCAACGTAATCGTAAGGTGCACTACCTATCTTTTTATGACCTCAGGGAACTCTTTATTCGACGCTTGCAATGTTACCGCTTTTTGCACGCTGTGGAGCTAATGATGACTATTTTGAGAGAAACTAATTTATATCAATCACCATGTATATCAAATGTGAAATATTACTACTAACGTACACATATAAGTTTTTTTTAATCGACGCTGGGGTTTTTTTGGGCAATCTACTTTGCCAAATTAGAAATTCTAACATAACAATTTATAAACTATGTTCCTATTAGATAAACATTTAAGCAAGTGACATAGATTAAGTAGTAAGTATCCGCAAAATTACATTTTACTTTAAGAACTTTGAATGATCCGTACTCACAGTCATACCGTGGAAACGTTTTTGTGGGCCTGTAAACTCCATAAAAATAAATAATATAATCCTTAAAAAAAAAAAAAGTGTAGGTATTATTGTTTCTATTTAAAACTTTCCTATATCTGTATGATTTTCATAGGTTGCCGTAAATAACTCTGTGTCTAAAATTCCATGGTTTCTCTCATATCGCTAATAGGATTGATTCGTTCCTTATACCACATTGTTCCGTTGCAACATCCCTGCATGGGTGGTGGTCCCAGTGACGCTATTGTGAAAATATAAGCCCTATTGTGTAAGTCTTATATTGAGACTTCGATCGAGGCAGGAATAATTGAATGACCCTGCCGACAGCAGTTGCCATCAAAGAGAATTTAAGCACCTTATACGTTAGTTTCTTTTATAGAGAATTTTAGAGTTTATAGCGCTAATAGGTTCTTTTGACACGCGACCAAAATTGACACCTTATACATAGAGAATGGACTGATCTTTAGCCTCACAAAAGTGACCACTCTCTAGAAAGAGAAAGCGACTTTGCGGCCAATACCTGTATCTTTTCTGCAAGCCTGTAAAAGAAAAATCAATTTGAATTTGCCAAATTTAATAGTCTATTCAAAATCAGAATTCTAGAAAGAGACAACTACTGGCCGAAAATTCATTTTGTCTCTCTCGTAATTTCGGTCTGTACTTATTCATTGCACGACTGAAGACAGACTGCTCAGTCCATTATTTATGTCTATGATCGAAACTAATGCCGCCATCTTGTTTTTTAATACATTTAACCGTAATTTAATAATGCAATAATTGCACAAATGTTTACCAACAGCGTCCCCATTTCAACGTCATTCGAGCGTCAAAAGATCCTTAAAGCAGTGTGCGGAAATAAAAGGGAGTTTTAAGGTTGCACCACAAATTACTAAATAGGTACGTTTAGTGCTAAACGAATTTAAACATCGTTCCATTTCTGTCAATCGTTTGAACTAAAAGCCTTATAACACTACGCGATATTCCGGGACTCTTTCCCTAAATCGGGATGGTGTAAGAAGAGAAAGAGAGGACGGGTCCCTATAGCCTATAAAAAAAACACATTACCTAAATATCGGGCCCTAAATATCGTGTACTTAGTGTAATAGGGGTTTAAGATGTGACTAAGTTGATTGAGACAGAATGATGTTTGAAATATGTTTAGCGATAAACGTATTTAATAATTTGTGGTGCTATTAGACCTTAGTCATGTATTAAATTTTACATTCTTAAGTATTTTCTTTCCGAAAATGTATGTAAAACGATTACTACAGGGTCAAATTAAATTATCAAGCGAAACTCCGCAGCCATGATGGATACGTATCGATATCTAAACATGATAAAACAAGAAATAAATTAAATGATGATTTATTTTGAGGTCGTCGACCGCAGTTAGTGTACTCATTTGAAATATCAGTTTAAAAAAAACAATTTATTTTTGTGTCAACTTTACAGACAGACGTGATTGGTATCGATATCTAAACACGATAAAAAATATCTTCTCAAGTCTTATTTCCAGCAACGACACAACCAGCGAGCGTTCACAAGTTTTTCAACATTTGAATCGCTTTATCTCAGAAATGGTGATTCTAAGGAAAAAGTGTAAGAACAATTTTTATAGATAATTGCATGATCTACATTTTTAAAATTATTTTTATTATAAAACTTACAGTTTGGCTGAAAAATGCATAAAACCCATATTTGCGAACTTTGAATTTCTTTTTTTGCAGATGTGGGATCGATGGGGAATTTTCACATTTAATTTATAATGGTGTTCGCAACATCCGTACCAATTTTCAGCTCTATGCGAATTATTGTAACCTTGAATGTCTATTTTGACCGGACTAATAGCTTAAATCGAAATAAATGTTCACCGCACACCTTAAGACAAAATCTTTAAATCAAAAAGCGCACCCAAAGAGCGCGAAATGGCTAAGATTTTTTTTTTTACGTTGTCATCCCCTTATCGCTGCCGTTTTCAAAAATTTCGAAAAATGCTTCGCTTGCTCTTCGCGCTCGCTCGATCAATTGCATAATTATATAATAGTAGCTACATATTGTGTTATATGTTTAATTAGTTAAACCAGGTTTAACTCATCTTTCATGGGGTACTGTTTAAAATGTTACAAATAAAATACCTCCCCACATACTTCACTGAGTGAAACGAAATTTAAATCTTGTATAAAACGCACACTATGCAGTCAAGCATATTATAAGTTGGGGTATTACATCGCTGATAAAAATGCTTGGCTCAACGCTGGTCCTGCTCCACAAGGGCGCATTAACTAATTGATTAGCATTTGAAACTACTGTTGGAGCAGCTGAGGATTGTAGAAACTATCTTTACATTGTATAAATTTAATCTTTTAGTATTGTATAATTGCATAGCACATGTGTGAGTACTATGTACCTACTATAAAGCTACCATTTACTAGATTTGTCTTTCATTGGCTTGAATGTGCCCTGGCGGCTGAGAGTATGTCATGCTCACTCAAATGTCTCGCTGGTGGTGGCGTGTGTGTTGGATCATTAAGTTCCCTTCAAAATGGTTGAGCTGAATACGTCATGTTCGTGAACGGGCGCCGTCGGTAGGGACTGGTCATCCCTTAGCTGCCAGGGCTTATTTTAATTTAATTTAATATTTGAATTGTTTTTGTATTTTTATTACAGACGCTTTTAACGTTCTGCATTGTTCTCACCTGCATAATTTCAACATGAATGATGTAACCAATATTTTGTAATGATATTTTGATTTAAAAGAGTGTCCATGGAGTTTCTTGCCCGTTCTTTTCCATAGGTACCTACTACGCTTTGGAATGGGCAACTAGCTTCATCTTTCTGACTGACCGACCTCTTGACAATTCAAAAGTGCCTGTAATTGGTTTGTTTGAAATAAATGCTTTGAGTTGAGTTTGAGTTTAAGTTTATAATATTTATAATGCTAAATTTAATGCTACAGTCGCTACCAAATTATTATTATTTTTGGTAAACAAATTTTGTTTCTTAGCTCTTTGGCTAGTTTAAGCTACATTAACGGGCCCAAGCCAAGTCAATATAGCGTGTGTGGTGATCACGTAGAATTAATGATAAGAGGAGTAATTTCATTTTCCTCCATTTGCATGAACTTCCTAACTATTCTGCAGGTATTTAAAATTGCGGCTTTTTGGAGTGTTATATAAATTGAGTCTTTCAGGTCTATTAGTTTAAGGCTGTGGTGAAGGTGATTGGGTATAACACCCGTCGTGGAGACCACAATGGGTACAACGTAGACCTTTTCCTGCCTCCAAATTCTGGTCACTTCTTCTTTCAGTTCAGCATATTTACTGATTTTCTCACCTATTGTTTTTTGTAAATTGTGTGTATTAGGGACTGCAATATCTATGAGGTATGTGACTTTATTAACTTTATCTTGAAGGGTTATATCTGGTCTAATATAGTGAACGGTCCTGTCGGTTAGTATGGCGCGATCGTAGTAGAGTTTGTGTGTGGTATTTTCTAGAACTGTTTGTGGTATGTACTTGTAATAAGGAGTATTTGTATCTTGTATGAGTTTATATTTGACTGCTAGTTTTTGATGGATGACGTTTGCTACCTGATTGTGTCTGTGTGTATAGTCTGTTTGTGTGAGTGTTGTGCATGCCCCTGTTATGTGTTGTATGGTCTCTGGTTGGCTGTGACATCTGCGGCATTTATCGTTTGTTATTGTGGGGTCTTTTATAATGAATTTCCTGTAGTTTTTAGTATTTATGATCTGATCCTGTATTGCAATAATAAATCCCTCGGTTTCCGGAAATAAGTTACCAATTTTAAGCCATTTATTTGACGCTATTGTATCTATATGAGATTGTTCTAGATCATGGGGGTGCCGTCCATGCAACACTTTTTTTTTCCAGTCTTCTAACTTTTGCTTATGTGGGTCGTGACTGCTATTGTGTTGTGTATCTATATGTTCGTGTAGGTTAAGTGGGGTGTAGCTGATATCGTTCATAACTACGGCTTTATGAATGTTGCTTGTGTGTGATTTAGAGCGAAATAGTGTTCTTAGTTTAGCTATCTGTTTCTGCCAAAGATGATGGATGTCTATAAGGCCTCTCCCACCGTATTGTCGTTTGATAGTCAGTCTTTCTATTGCAGATTTAGGGTGTACGTTATTGTGTTTAGTGAGTGTGGTGCGTGTTGTTCTCTCTATTTGCTGGATGTCAGTTTTTGACCATTTAATCACTCCAAACGAGTATGTTAATATTGGAATCGCGTAGGTGTTCAATGCTTTTATTAAATGTTTTCCGGAGAGTTGAGTTTTACATACTGCGATCACTCTTCTTTTGTATTCAGTGTTTAAGGTGTGTTTTATTGCTGTATGATCTATTCCTTTGAGTTGTTTGTATCCTAAATATTTATATAAATCGGTTGGTTCCATAGCTGTGATTGAGTCAGTATTATTAACAGGATAGTCACCCGGTTTTATTTTGCTTCTTACTATATGTACTGTTTTGCATTTATCTAATCCGAATTGCATGTTAATGTCTTTGCTGAATTCTGTCGTAGTATCTATTAAATTTTTCATTTCTTTTGCAGACTTTGCTATTATTATTATTAAACCATGTTAACTAATTAACCACTATATAATTATCACTAGCTTCTGCCCGCGACTTCGTGCGCATGGAAGTTGTAAGACACCACAATATATAAAATAACAGCCACATTTTTATACAACTTCCTTGTATACTACGTTTGTAGTCTTGGTCGGAGCAGCCAAAATATTTTAAAGACTCAGGTCTGGTGATGTGGAAGCAAGCGACGTGCAGTTGCCCGATTCCGTGAGAAGCGGCTCGTCCTAATGTCGACACCCGCAGCCTTCAGTAGGAGTAATTTCCCATTGCTTGCGAAGTTTTTCGTTTTCAGTGAATCACTATTAAGACACTGACCGATGCATTCTTACAGATTATTCCTGACGAATGGCTATCACTAAAACAATATAATAGTAGAGTGACAACACACGGGATTTATAATTAACAGTCACTTAACCTTATGTAATATTTATTTTTATACAATTTTAAATCTAACAAACGATTATTTAAGTTGTTTTTATACGGCTGTTAAAATAGTCGCTTAATTAGTTAATCGAATTGTTTTAAGCCTATTCAATGTAGGCAAAAAAGGCTTGGATCATGGGTCGATCGGGATGGGGCTGCGCGGGTACGTCCTAACTTCGTTTTCATACCGGACGCGTAGGGCTAAATGTAGCGACGCACGTCGCACGTCGGCAAAATGCAACGCCGCCACGCCACCGGTAATCAAGTTTGAGGGTTTTTGATTCAATTTTCCGATAAAATAATATTTTTACATGACGTAATATGATTTTGACATTCAAGCAACTACCTTCAGTATAAATATAAATAATATCAGGATTGATTTTGTGTAAGCATTAATTGTTATCATTTTGTTGCGTTGATTAGAAGCGTTTGCAACTAGAATCTTAACGTTTCAGTTAGAAACTAAGTAAACAATAATTACATTATATCACTTTGTGTTAAATTTTAAAAACAATTCAAGGACTTGTGGGAGGATTTTGCCGCAGTTAAAAAAACTTTTGCAGTTAAAAAAAACATCCGATTTAAAAGGCGAAGATTAGCTTATAAAAAATAATAACAATATATCGGTACCTACTTTCACTATCATCAACCCGACACCCATACTTCAACAATTTACACTCGTTATCAAACGACTTGAATATAACATCTTCTTCTTCATATTTAACGCCACAAACTTTTTCGTTGACACTTTCATCACATTCCAAGTTTTCACAAAACTCCACCTTGCCATGTTCCGGTAACTTCCCATTTATTGGAAGGAAAATAAATACGAGTTGAAATATTTTCATCTCTCAAGCCTGCTGTAAGATTAGAAACCATACTATAGGAAGTCGGGTAATTAATGTCCAATTGAAATGACTGATCGTTGTAGATTTATTACCTATTTCGATCGTCATTCAGTTAGCAATTATGGAAGCACTCTTAATAGGAAGTTAAGTACTTCATTGATAGGAGCTCCGTGTGTAGCAGAAGTTGATTAATTTGATTTTTTGCCATTATGACATCTTTATTGCTATTTATAAGAGTAGGTAATATAGGTAGGTATAATATATTTTGATGAAAAGATGTTTCTAATAGATATTTAGCTACAGTTAAACGATTTCATGAACTGTTTAAGATTAAATATCTATTCAAAATCGAAAAGAGTTCTTAAAGCTTTATTTTATCTAATAAAAACATTGGCATATTTTGAAATAGTTTTACAATCTAAACATGTTTTTCTTATATTGATTTTTCTGCTTCTGTCACAAGCTATCATATAATATGTATACAGGATGACAGGGAAATTCGACCTATTTCTTGAAAGGGGTTATACTAGAGGTCATTAGCAATAAATTAAGTCCCATTAACTAGGGGTCAAAACTGGATGGTAACCGAGCTATGACGGTTCTGCGATTTTTATAAAATTTTCTGACTTGTTACCAAAAACAATTAAGTATGAAAAAACTACTCCACTCTAAACATTAAATTAATACTTTTGTGAAAGCTGAAAAACTTGTGATTATTAAAAAATATATACTTGCCCAAAACTTGCATAATCTTAGAAACAAAAGGTCTTTAGTAGCAATAATCTTTAATTTTAGTATTTTTCCCGTAAATCGACTTAAATTATTGAAAAAAAACTGTATGAGAGATAGCGTACAAATGATTAAAATTACTATGTATAGATATGACTATGACTATGTATGTACAGTCACCAAAAGAGATAAGTAACCAGGGTCATCGGATATAGTTGAAGTTTAGTAAGAAACCGATGGATGTTTTAGAATGAAATTTAATTTGATGAATGACCTGGTTGTTTTATATTAATTAAAATAAATGTTATTCGAAAGCTTTCATCGGTTTCTTACTAAACTTCAACTATATCGACGACCCTGGTTACTTACCTCTTTTGGTGACCGTACACTGGATCGCAAAAATTCCGGGTCGCTAATAAATGGCGTGATAGTTTCTTAAATACATAAGACTAATTTGCGAAACTATAGTATATTGTAGATGATTGATTAACGTATATAAAAAAATATGTAACACGTTTTGTACACTATACAACTTTAATTAAATACAAAAAAATAAGAAAAATTCGCTTCTAACTTATGACAACAAATTCGCAGTAAATCTTAAAAAATAAATGATTTTTTGTCAATTTAATATTTTGTTTTTCCTCCACGAGCCCGTATCACTTCATTAAGACGATGTGGCATGCTGTAAACCAAATTTTTAATACGATATCATTATTCCACTAGCGTGGAAGCCTTCCTCAAGTCGTGTAAGGTAACGGGAGCAGGAGAGCGTTCTCTCACGCATCTCCCGAACTCGTCCCATGCATGTTCTATGGGATTTAAGTCTGGGCTGCAAGCTGGCCACTCCATGCAGGTAATACCGACGTCTTGAATATACATATTGACCAAACGAGCAGTGTGTGGTCGCGCATTATAGTGCATAAAAATGGAATTTGCACCCATATTCACTTAGAAAGGACCAGCATGCTCATTTAAAACCTCTTCTACGTATCTGACAGCAGTCAGAGAACCGTTTTCTATGATCACTAACTCCGTGCGATTCTCTGAAGATATCCCAGCCCAAACCATTGTTGATCCTCCACCGAATGGCACCTTTTCTTCAAAACACGCTTGGTAATACCGTTCTCCTGGTCGTCTAAATACTCTTCGTCTCCCGTCGTGCGTAAATAAACAAAACCTGGACTCATCGGAAAACATAACCTTGGACCAATCTTCATCTGTCCATCGGATGTGTTCTCGAGCAAACCGTAACCTGGCAACTCGATGTTCTCTGAGCAGTTTGGAACCATTTGCTGGTCTATAAGGCTTTATATCAGCTTCACGAAGTCGTCGCAGAATCGTATCAGAGCTCACATTGTTGTGATGAATTTCTTGAAGACTGTTTCGGACCTGAAATGCCGTGAGATGTCGATTTCTTAACATAGTGCTCACGATGACTCGGCCTTCTCGTGTGTGTGTGTATCTTGGCCTGCCATTTCCTGGTCTCCTGATGTTCATGCCGGTCTCTTGAAATCGCTGGAGAACTCTTTGGACCGTTGATAAAGATACTCCTAATCATGGTCAAAAAAAACAAGGTTTGGTATTCCGGGAGTGACACATGCTTACGTCACTATCCAGTTGCCACTTTATTGCAACAAAACACGAATTATGGAAACATTTTCAGTCACCATTCTGTTAAAAAATATATTTATAGTATTTAAATTGTCGTTTCGTTTTTCTAATTAAGTGAAACAATTCAATTTAAACATATACCAACGTAATTGTTACTTAAAACCTCATTGTTTTATCGGATTCGTACAGGTAATAATGGCGGTTGGGGAGTTATTATTGCACACTACGGGTAACACAGCGGTGATGACGTAGGCTTGTGTCACCCTGTGTCTCGGAATGCTATACCTGGCGAAGTATATTATTATACCATGCTCCTACTGTTCTACCAGTGCTACGCTAACTTCTTCCTTCTTGTGCCATGGTAATAATCCGTGTACTTTCATCAGGTGTTAACGAAATGATATTGCACTGAATACTCCCACTGTAATAGGACCATGAAGGCAGCTACAATAAACTATCTTTCAAACCTTCCAACTCCGGACCATCCCCCATTTATTTTTAGTCAATTCTCTGATTGTGATGTTAAGAAGAGCGTAGTTTCAATCACATCTAACGCAGTTGGTAGTGATTGTGTAAGTCGGAAAATGATACTCCCTGTCCTCGACGAGATCCTTCCTATCCTATGCTACATCCTAAACTACTCTATAACCTACGGCGTTTTTCCATCGATGTGGAAAGAGGCAAAAATCACTCCTTTACCTAAAAAATCTAATCCTACTTCTTTTTCAGAATACCGTCCTATCTCCATCTTGCCTTTCCTCTCAAAAGTCCTTGAACGCCTTGTCCACAATCAGCTCAGTGCTTTTCTTTGTAAAAATAGTCTGCTGAATCCTTTCCAATCCGGTTTTCGTCCTGGTCATAGCACCGCTACAGCCTTAGTTAACGTCACTGATGACGTACGGTTAGGCATGGAATCGGGAAATCTGACGGTACTTTGCTTGTTGGATTTTAGTAACGCGTTTAATACTGTCGATTTCGATATCCTGCTTGGCATGCTTCGTTCGCTTAACATATCTCCAACGGCGATTGACTGGTTTCATAGTTACCTGTATGGCCGCCGGCAGCGTATATGCATGGAAGAGTCTTGCTCTTCTTGGTGTTATACTTCTGCCGGTGTACCTCAGGGTGGCGTTTTATCTCCTTTACTCTTCGCAATATTTATAAACTCTATTTCCAAAAAACTTCTTTCTTCCTACCACCTTTATGCAGATGATTTACAAATATATAGACAAGCTGCCCTTTCGGATTTGGCTGATGCAATTAATATAGTAAATAAAGATTTGGGTTCAATTTGCGAGTGGAGTGAGGCACATGGGTTGCAGGTTAATCCATCGAAGACTCAGGTCATTGTTGTTGGCAGCTCTAGGATGACACCCAAGGTAAACTGGTCACAGCTTCCCCAGGTACAATTTAACGGAGCTGCTATTCCAGTCAGCGAAAAGGTTAAGAACCTTGGGGTTTGGATCGACAAACATCTTTCTTGGGGTCCTCAGTTGCAGGACGTAAGTCGCAAAATTTTTGCATCTGGTAAGTCCCTGAGACGATTGCGGAACTTTCTTCCGACTGCCACTAAAACTGCGCTTGCACAACCCCTTTTACTTCCCATCCTTGACTACGCTGATGTCAGTTATCTCGATCTCACTGAGGCACAACTAGATAAACTTGAGCGACTTCAAAACTTTTGCATAAGATTTATATTTGGCCTGCGCAAATATGATCACATTTCTGAATTTCGTACAAAGCTCAATTGGCTTCCCATACGTCTTCGCCGGAATTCACATATCTTGTTTCAGCTCTACAGTATTCTATTCAACCCTAAAACCCCCTCTTATCTTAAAGAACGTTTCAAGTTCCTTCATGACACACATAATAGATATCTTAGGTCATCGGAAAACTTAAGACTAGAGATGCCGATGCATTCCACCAGCTTTTATGACAAGTCTTTTACAGTTCAAGCAGTACGGTTATGGAATGCCTTGCCCGAGTCGATAAGGCGTGCTCAATCTTTGTCCACTTTTAAAATTATGGTTAAAAAACACTTCCTCTCTCCTTAAACATCATCATTACATTTAGTTTCCTTGCTCTTGTTTCATGTTTATTATTGTATATATTATATGTAGATAAGTATATGTTTTATGTATGTATGTATTTGTTGTATATGTAAATGGTACACCACGACTACCTGCATTATTGTCTCTCCTTCTCCCTTGAATCCATCCAAAGGTTGTCTGTAAAAGATCACTTTTAGCGATAAGACCGCCCATTGTGTCACCCTGTGTAAAATGTCTACATTTATATCTGTTATTTTTTATGGTGTACATAATAAAGAGTATTCTATTCTATTCTATTCTATTCTACTCTGATCAATCCAAGGAACCATTTATAATGACAGCTCGGTTTGAAACAAAAGCAGAATAAATATTCTATTCCTAATTTTAAATTTTGAAATTTTTCAAAGAGCCGTTTTTTTTTTTTAATCTATTACTTGTACAAATGAAACCTCTTTAGAGATTTAGAACAAGCATTAGTACCCTGCTTACCACATATTATTAGGTCTTTACCTATGAAATTGCCGTTCTGCAGTACTGGCCATTTCAAATCAAAATAATTTTTGTTTGGCTATGAATTCTAATTTCAAATTAATTTTATTTTAAAAACATGGATTTTTTTTTCTAAAAGTAGTCATTTCTTTATTGATTAGTGTTACATTTTCATCGCATTTCAATCTTTTTCGTCATCATGGATACGTTAAAAATTCGAGTAATTATGGAATATGAGTACCGTCGTGGCAGCAACGCGGCACAAGCGGCACGCAACATCAACGACGTTTACGGAGCTAACTCTACAAACCAACGCACCACCTGTTATTGGTTTGCTCGCTTCCGTTCTGGAAATTTCGACCTGAAAAATGAACCTCGCGGTCGTCCGAAGACTTTGGTCGACAATGACGAATTAAAGGCGATTGTGGAAGCTGATGATACACAATCTACGGCTGAATTAGCAGCAGCTTTCGACGTTAGCGTCAAAACAATATTGGTCCATTTGCGTCAAATTGGCAAGGTAAAAAAGCTTGACAAATGGGTGCCCCACGAACTCAATGATCGCCAGCGCGAAGTACGCGTCGAGACGTGCCTTGCACTGCTCAACAGACACACAAATGAAGGAATTTTGAACCGCATTGTTACCTGCGATAAAAAATGGATTCTGTTTGATAACCGTAAGCGCTCAGCAAGTTGGTTGGATCCTGGTTCAGCAACTAAACAATGCCCTAAACGAAAACTTACCCCTAGAAAAGTGATGGTCACTGTTTGGTGGTCTAGCGCCGGTGTGATTCATCACAGCTTCTTACCAAACGGGGTGAGCATTACTGCAGATGTGTACTGTGAAGAACTGAACACAATGATGGAGAAGCTGGCGCATCTCCAACCAGCATTGGTCAATCGCTCGTCTCCGCTGCTCCTGCACGACAACGCGCGACCTCATACTGCACAGCAGACGGTCTCCAAGTTGCAAGAACTGGGGTTGGAAGCTCTCCGTCATCCGCCCTACTCACCAGACCTTGCGCCTACAGACTACTACTTTTTCCAGAATTTGGATAACTTCTTGGCGGGAAAAAAATTTAATACCCGAGAGGCAGTACAAAATGCCTTTGAAGAATTTGTTGCCTCCCGTCCAGCTGATTTCTTTAAGAAGGGCATCAATAAACTGCCACTGCGATGGCAAAGATGCATTGATTGCATGGGTGATTACTTCGATTAATACAAATAAAAAATTCATGAAAAAAATTCGTTTAAATTTTTTCATACAAAACGGCAATTTCATAGGTAAAGACCTATTATTTATTCTAGCGATCTAGGTATATAATTTATGGATATATCACGGTTTTTATTAGCGACCCGGATTTTTTTGCAATCTAGTGTATATATAAGTATATACAAGGATATTACAAGTCCGTGTGAAAAAGTGTAAATAATTCAAATTGTTATTAAATAAAGGGATGCTCTACTTGTTAAAACACTGGTTAAATAAACTGGATACCAGAATATATAAGGCTATAACAGTTACATACCTTGTTTTACTAAAGTTTTCTAATTCCAAAAAACTATGTACCTATATTTTCGGCACAAGAATCGTTCCCAGACCCCGCATCTACTACTTTTTTTCAAAAATATTTGATGTACAGTTTTGACTCTGCTACGATTTTATTATAATTTAGATCATGTACTTATGGATTAAGGGGACAGAAGGCAGTTAAGGAAAAATAAATGAACGTAGAAAAATCAAAAGCAAAACTGTTTCGCAAAAAAAAAGAAGTCACAACAATTTACAGAGACATACTGCGTCATCACCATAGTTATAAGAAATTTCTATGCTCGTCACCATCGTCATAGCTGCCAGCGCCTGCACTGTAATGCAATTCTGGACATTGCACGAGCTGTCTCAGGGTCCTGGGGGTCTACTCGCACGAAATCCGCAGCTTCGGCCGAAACTACGAGCGTTTCTTAATCCGTCTCACCTACGGACGTAAGATTAGTTTAGGTCTCGACCTTAGAATGAATGACACAACGATTTGACAGATCTCCCTACTCCCGTGCCTTCAACTGCTCTAGCAACTTATTATTTTTTGTGGATTATCTCCTTCACTTTTGTCTCTCTTCAGTTTCTTTCCCATTTTTATAAAGAAATCACTCACGTACAGAGACGTGTGGAATGGGATTAAAAATGAAACTGTTTAAGACAGTTTTTTGGAGGCAAACCAAACCAGGGACGCAGTAGGTAGGTACTATCCCGCCCTACCATCTGAGGGCTGAGGGTGAACAATTAGGTCTTTATCAGTGATATATACGGTGAATGTTGTAGTATTGTTGGTGAATTTAAAAAAATACCTGCATAATTATGAAACAGATGAGGGGAGAGAGTTGAGGGAAAGTATGCGCAGGGAAGATTTTAAAGGCAAAATATTACCCCAACTTAGGATTGTCCAACATAGTCCTCAATATCAAGGAGTGCGGATTTTTAACAGGTTGCCATTGGACTTAAAAACTATAATTTAAAAGAGCTCATTTAAGTCAAGACTCAAAGCGTGCCTATTGGAGAAATGTCTGTATTCGATAGACGATGACTGTTGAGACCGCTCTTCTCAACATCGCCGCACACAGGCGGCAGTGTACGAGGGGCGCGGGGACAGCGGG
This sequence comes from Dryobotodes eremita, assembly GCA_917490735.1. Classification (NCBI taxonomy): domain Eukaryota; kingdom Metazoa; phylum Arthropoda; class Insecta; order Lepidoptera; family Noctuidae; genus Dryobotodes; species Dryobotodes eremita. The sequence goes on along the minus strand of OU823254.1, from coordinate 17,546,281 downwards.
GAGTCAGCCGGCCGACGACGGCGGAGCGCGGGCCCCCGCACCACACCAGTCAGCTGTTGCACGCATCCACGCACGGCTGCGCTTGCGCGTTTTATTAACGTCATTTTTAATTCTTGTTTTCTTCACTATTGTAATTTATCTTTCATGTCATTATACTTCTTATACAGTCCGCTATATGTTCATTTGCTCCACCACGACCTATCGTCGCGAGCATTGGTCCTTCTACCGTTAACGTTTGAACCGAACAAAGGAATTTTCAAAATTCAAAAAACAACGGTTCGTCGGTTGGAGAACAAAGGATTTCATCTTCGGGTTCAAGTTCCACAAGAGGTCTTCGTTTTCTACGTGTCATCGCTTGCATTTGGTCATCGTGAACGTCGATACGGCAACAGCCGTCTTCATCGAGTTCAAACCAACGGGCGGCGCAAGAAAAGATCATCGAAACTTGGGGACAAGAAGAATTTGAAGACCAACTTACGTCAACGTTCGTCAACTGGCACCGGAAAGATCCCAGGATCTACTCATCAACTCATCATCAGAGGTTGACAGCATAAAACCGTGAGAACGTTCCAATTCCTTTGTTCCAACATTTTGCCTAATCATCTTACCTTAATTTATCTTATTTCATAGTTCCCATTCAATTAGTAATTTCTTCAAGCCTATCAACTTGTTTAAACAGTTTCCTTTGTTGTAAACAGCACCAAGGTTTAAATAAGCCATTTACAATAGTGATTTTTACGTTTTATTCATTTGTGCAAATCACAATTCCATTATGATGTTTTTATTCTAATTCGTATTTATTGCAATCTTCAATCGATATATATTGCATTATTCCATTTAATTGAATTGAATTTTATTTGTTTTTTTGTGTAAAGAAAACATTGCATCATTCGCATAGCATTACTCAGCAGATTCGATCGGAGACGCCTAACGCTTTTATATTAGCAATCTCATTTCTTACTGCTTATAGCTCCCGTGCCTATTTCACTACTTATTGCTAATTGTTTAGTATCAGTAATCATCTCATAGTGCCTTTTTTGTCTTTTTCTTTACTTCCTTACAGCAACTGCTAAATTTTAATTATCATGGCTGAAATGAAAAGCTTTATTAAGAAGCGAGCTTCAATTAAAGCCAAGCTTACGCAATTTACTTCTTATTTAAATATTTCTAAGTCTTGCGAAAAGTTGAGTGAGGTACAAGTCATCGAAATCGAATATCGGCTTAATATATTTGAAAGCTTATACGAGAAATATGATACATTACAGGATGAACTGGAAGCGTTGGTGGATGACCCCAGCGAACAATATGCGGAACGGGAAGAGTTTGAGAAGTTGTACTACGGCTTGGTTGCTTCTGCACGCCAGCTGATCAGCGGCGCAAGGAAGCTTCTTGAGGGAGACTCCGCAGCCGAGGTGGATTCTTGTATTACTAGTTCACACAAACACAATTCAATTCGTTTACCCAAAATTGACTTACCCAAGTTTTCAGGCAGCTATCATGATTGGCTGGAATTTAGAGATACTTTTGTTTCTATAGTACACAACAACACAACTTTGGATAAAATTAACAAGTTACACTATCTGCGTGCTTCTTTAAAGGGTAGTGCTTCTCTTGTTGTTGATAACCTTGACTTCAGGTCAGAAAACTACGACACTGCCTGGAAGTTACTCTGTGAGAGGTATGACAACAAAAGATTGCTTGTCAACAACCATGTACAAGCACTCTTTAACGTTCAGCCTATAGATAGAGAGTCAAGTAAGTCACTACGTTACATAATCGACACAACAAACAAAAATCTTAGAGCTTTGGCAACACTTGGTCAACCAGTTCAAAACGCCTTCGTCGATGTTCTTGTAATTTACATAATGACCAGTAAACTCGACCACGTAACAAATCGCCAGTGGGAAGAACACAGAAACACTTTCTCCGAACCTCCAACATTATCTGCATTCACAAGTTTCATCAGTAGCAGAGCTGATCTACTGGAGACACTTGAGGAGTCTAAACCTATAACAGCTAAGAGTGAAATCACAGCTGCGACCAAACCTAAGAGCAGTGCTGTGCTAGCTGAGAAATCGTTAAAACCTTTATCATGTCCCATGTGTCGTCAGGATCATTTTATTTTTGCATGCGAGCAGTTTAAAAGTCTCTCAATACAGGCTCGTATTAAAAAGGCTCAGGGTTCAAATGTGTGCATGAATTGTCTTCGACCAGGTCATGATATTTCCAAATGCAAATTAGGTCATTGTAAATATTGTCGTCAAAAACACAACACTCTGTTACACATCGATGGTGACAATGTTCTTCCTAGTGCACACAACACTGCATTATCAGCTACTCAATCATCTACATCTCGAGTAATTTTACTTTCCACAGCGCTCGTGAAGGTGACCGCCGCTGACGGTAATCACCATACAGCACGGGTCTTGCTGGACAGTGGAAGTACATCAAATTTCATCTCGGAGGACTTTGTTCGTAAAATACATGTCCCTACCTACATTACCAAGTCCAAGGTAACAGGTATCAACTCTCAAACTTCTAGTTGTACTCAGGGGTGCTCAGTGTCATTAAAATCTATTGATGACAGTGAGTACGAACTGAATATTGAATGCCTCGTATTACCGAAAGTATCAGCATCAGTTCCTAATACTTATGTTGATACTAGCAACATACGTATACCTACGAACGTGCGTCTTGCTGACCCCACTTATTATGTTCCGTCTTCGATCGACGTCCTTGTCGGTGCAGAAGTATTTTGGGGTATCATAGGTACTGGCCGTATCGCATTAGGTACCCATAAGCCCACTTTGCTTGAGTCAAAATTAGGTTGGCTCATTTCGGGTGCATATCATCAGTCTGATTCCTCTTCACATGTTTGTATGCATACTAATAACTTACAAGTAGATTTAGATCGATTTTGGGAGTTAGACTCTGTGTCGTCTATACATAAACACTCTGGTGAAGAGAGATCCTGTGAACAACATTTTATAGACACCACATATCGTAATTCTGATGGGCGATTTGTGGTAAGTATTCCACTTAAAGAGTCACTGGACGTATTGGGTGATTCATACATGATGGCTAAGCAGCGATTTCTATCTCTTGAACGTCGTTTGGGTAGAGATTCTCGCCTTAAAAGCCTATATCTTGACTTCATTAATGAGTACATAGAGCTGGGACATATGTCTGAATCTACTAGGCGCCCACTCGACTCAACATGTTCTAATTATTTACCACATCATGGTGTTCTGAAGGAGTCAAGAACAACCACCAAATTAAGGGTAGTTTTTGATGCTTCCGCCAGAACTGCATCAGGTAAGTCTTTTAACGAAATACAGATGGTTGGTCCCCCTATCCAAGATGATTTGTTGTCAATATTACTTCGATTCCGTCAATATAAAATTGTCATAAGCGCGGACATTGAAAAAATGTACCGACAAACTCTTGTTCACGACAGTCATCGTCCCTTACAAAAAATTCTTTGGAGGGCAGAACCAACTCATCCGTTAAAGGAGTACACGCTTAATACCGTAACGTATGGTACGGCATCAGCACCCTTTTTAGCTACGAGGTGTTTACTTCAACTCGCTGAAGAGTGCACAGATTCTTCAACAAGGTTTTCGATAGCACGTGACTTCTACGTGGACGATTACTTGTCTGGTGGATCATCTGTTTCAGAAACTTTACAAAAAAGCCGCCATGTTGATGATGTCCTTCGGTCAGCAAAGTACAATCTTCGGAAATGGCGGTCCAACTCCAGTCAGGTGCTGCAGGCGCTTAGCAGTGAACACGACGTTTCTGATGTTGTGGACCTGAGCGATAACGAGCAGTCGAAGACTCTGGGGCTCCTATGGAAGAGCTTAAGTGACACATTTTCCTTCTCTATAAACCTAACCTCCACTGATAAAGCCACTAAACGTCATATTTTATCAACCATAGCACAGATCTTTGATCCCATTGGCCTGGTCGTTCCATGCATAGTGGAAGCCAAAATTATCATGCAGCATCTGTGGCTAGCCAAATGTTCTTGGGATGAGCTTGTTCCCACGCATATTCAATATGCTTGGAATGACTTTCAAAATAGCCTGCACCTTTTAAACGAGTTCAAGATACCTCGGTGGGTATTGTGTGAATCTGCGTCCTGTCTACAACTGCATATATTCACTGACGCATCCGAAAAAGCATATGGGGCATGTGTTTATGTTCGCAGTATTTCGAGAGATGGCGAGATTAACGTACATCTCCTTACCGCTAAAAGCAAGGTAGCTCCAATCAAATCCACAACCATACCGCGGCTCGAGCTATGTGGTGCGTTGTTGGGTTCAAGGTTGTACTCAAAGGTTCGTCAGTCACTTACTTTAAATTTTGATGAAGTCCACTATTGGTGTGATTCCACCATCGTCTTGGGATGGTTATCTACTTCACCAAATCAGTTAAAGACATTCATTCGTCATCGTGTGTCTGAAATTCAGGAAACTGTAGGAAGAGATGCTTGGCACTATGTTCCGTCAGCTGAAAACCCCGCAGACCTCGCTTCGCGTGGACTTAGAGCTGACAGGCTGCTGTCATCTTCATTGTGGTGGTCAGGACCACAATTTCTTAGCAAAGATACGTCTTTATGGCCTCGGTTCCCTGAGTCACATAATAATAAATCTGGGTTACCGGAAACTGTCTCTTATCATGTTTCTAATCATATTATTGAAAATCCTATTATTGCGTTATTTTCAAAATTTTCAAACTTTAACACATTACAACGTGTGACGGCATATGTCATGCGATTCATTAATAAATGCAATAAGAGTTCACTTGAGTGTGGTTCACTAACTTCTACTGAACTTAATAATTCTTTAAACTTGTTATTAAGACTAAGTCAAATGGAATCCTTCCCGGAAGAGTACCACTTACTTAAATCAGGTAAACAGTTACCAGCAAAGAACAAGTTATTGTCTTTGTCTCCTTTCTTTGATACTCTTTCTAATCAAATTCGTGTTGGAGGAAGATTAAACAACTCATTTTATGATTATAACATCAAGCATCCAATTCTATTAGCTAGTTCTCATATAATTTGCATCCTCTTGTTCAACATGTTTCATGTAAACCTTTTGCATGCTGGGCCACAGCTTTTATTGGCCACTATTCGTCATCACTACTATCCTATTGGAGGTAGAAACCTGGCAAAAAAGATCACACATCAATGTGTAAAATGTTGCAGGATCAAGGCCAACACTATTCAGCCTATCATGGGTAATCTCCCAGAGCAGCGTCTACATTTAGAGTTTCCATTTTTAGATACAGGGGTAGACTACGCCGGTCCCGTCATGATAGCTGACCGGAAAGGTAGAGGATGTAGGCTTATCAAATGCTTCATTTGTGTGTTTGTGTGTCTAGCTACGAGAGCCATACACCTCGAGCTTGTGTCGGACCTTACAAAGGAAGCTTTCTTAGCTGCATTGAACCGCTTTATTGCTCGAAGGGGAAAACCCCGTAACATCTTTTCAGACAACGGCACAACCTTTGTCGGTGCTTTCAATGAGTTGGCCAGGCTGCTTTCGCAAGACTTAAACATAAACAACATCGACCCTGGCATAAACTTTTCATTCATACCTGCATATACACCCCACTTCGGAGGCCTATGGGAGTCTGCAGTTAAATCCACCAAGCATCATCTACGACGCATTTTGGGTTTAACAAACCTAACCTTTGAGGAAATGGCTACTTGTTTAATTCAAGTCGAGGCTATTTTGAATTCAAGACCCTTAACTCCACTGTCCAACGATCCTTCCGACCTCGCTCCTTTAACCCCGGCACACTTCCTTATTGGTCGTTCGCTAATCATGCTGCCTCACCCACAGATCCAGAACGCCAACGTCAACACACTACAACGATTTCGCCGCATCGAACATTTGAAACAACACTTCTGGGCTCGCTTCTCCCATGAATATGTTCTGTGGCTACAGGAGAGAACAAAATGGTGCCGCTCGTCCGGCGAGCTCAAGGAGGGAACATTAGTCGTCATCAAAGAAAAAAACTTACCTCCTCTTATGTGGCTTCTAGGACGCATCACACATGTTCTCCCAGGCAGAGATGGCGTCGCGAGGGTCGCCGACATCCTCACAAGAAAGGGTGTCATCCGGCGCGCCTTCAACACCATCTGCCCGCTGCCGGTTACCACTGTTGTTGAAGACTCTTCAACGGGGGGAGTATGTTGAGACCGCTCTTCTCAACATCGCCGCACACAGGCGGCAGTGTACGAGGGGCGCGGGGACAGCGGGGAGTCAGCCGGCCGACGACGGCGGAGCGCGGGCCCCCGCACCACACCAGTCAGCTGTTGCACGCATCCACGCACGGCTGCGCTTGCGCGTTTTATTAACGTCATTTTTAATTCTTGTTTTCTTCACTATTGTAATTTATCTTTCATGTCATTATACTTCTTATACAGTCCGCTATATGTTCATTTGCTCCACCACGACCTATCGTCGCGAGCAATGACATATCCACATTTTAAAATTGTTATTTTAGTTAATGGGAGACTGGGTAATATTAATATGTAGGAGCTTGTAATGGTATTGAAATTTTAATTAAAAAAAAAAATAAAAAAAAATTATTTTAAAAAAATTAATTGTATTGAATGTTTAATTTCTAATGTTATTGAATTGTTATCGTCTATAATTTAGAGGAAAATGTGGTCCTTGCAGGTATATTGACCCCCCTGGATATTTATAGTTTAGAAACATGACATCTAGATTTTTTTTGGTGCAACGCGGAGCTCGTGTGACATTGTTGATTTTAACCCAATAAATCCGTGAGGGGGCGTTACGTTTTCTTTTTCTGCGAACCAGTCGATACACGCAAGTGGCAAACTTTTATTACCGCTCTGTATTTTATTCAATTTGACTGGAAATAAGTGAGTTTTAGCTTTGGTGATTTGTACATTGTGTTCAAAAAACGTTATTCCACAGGATTTTGAAGGTAGTTATAAAAAAACATTTGATAGAATATTTTTGTTATGGTTTGATTATAAATTCTTGCTTTCTTGCAATTTGGCCCCGTCACATTGTTTGTATTATGGTCCCGGGGGCCATAATATATGTATGACCGTTATATCACTTCCTTATTTTTTTATTTTCCGCTTTTAGATGCCTCGACAAAGTGTGTTATCTCCATCTTCAAAGAAAAAGAAAACATGGGATCCTGACCAAATGAAAAAGGTTATTGAAGCAGTGAGGACAAAGGTCATGGGCTATAAAAAGGCTGCAAAAATATTTTCTGTGCCAAGATCTACACTGAAACGATTAGTGAAGGACTCTCAAGAATCTTTGGAGTTACTTGTGCATAAGCCTCTTGGTAGGAAACCTATACTTCCATCTGTCCTTGAAAAGAAATTAGTACAGTATATTTTGTTTATGGAGTCTAGATATTATGGGCTTACTAGAATGGATGTTCGAAAAATGGCTTATCAGTTGGCATTAAAAAACAACATCGAAAATAACTTTAGAAATGAAGTAGCAGGACGTGCTTGGTTGGATCACTTTTGGAAGCGACATAGAGACAGTTTATCATTACGCAGACCTATGGGGACATCGTATGCTCGTGCTCAAGGATTTAACCGTGAAGCAGTCAAAGAATTTTTTGATATTTTAGAAACCGAAATGAGAAAAAGGAATTATCCTCCTGTCAGGATTTTTAATGTAGATGAGACTGGGTTGACAATTGTGCAGTCAAAAGTACCACAGGTGGTAGGTAAAAAAGGGAAGAAGCAGATAGGAGCCTTGACTGCTGCAGAGCGAGGGTCACTATGTACTCTTGTTTGCTGCATGAGTGCATCGGGTATCTTTGTGCCACCCATGATGATATTCCCGAGAAAAAACTTTACGGATATTTTGATGAAAGGTGCGCCACCAGGATCGATTGGTAAAGTTCATCCATCTGGTTGGATTCAATCCAATTTGTTCACCGAATGGTTCAGGCATTTTATTGAAAAAACTAATCCATGTGAAGCCTCTCCGGTATTGCTCATCTTTGACGGGCATTATAGTCACAGTCGCAATTTAGAAGTAATAGAGCTAGCCCGCGAAAAACATGTCACCATTGTCGGTCTCCCACCACATACTACTGGGTACTGGGTACCGTTTGATTTGTTTACCAAATAGCTGCTTTGTAGCGGCATCTGTCTTGACTTTAAATTTGGAATTAGATTTAGCCAGCCATAAAGTCTGACATCTATCTTTTTAGTTTCACATTGAGTTTTCTAGATGTCAGCACCATTGTTTTTCGTTCAAATTCCATTTTAATATAATCGCTTTTCTATAAAAGCTTTATCCAAACAGAAGTTGAAACGGTAACAAATCAAAGCAGTGCTAGATAGTTTATAGTACCTACTAAACAGCAATAAAATGTGATACCAAATATTTTTTTTAACTGTGGATAACTTTTACATCACTGTCACAGACACACTTCGCTGACATCTAGTGTTGCTTATTTTATTATTTTTGCCTTCTAAAGGGCAAAAATTGTGCAAGGCGCCCAACTTGAGAAAGAGGGTAAATAATTCATGCTGATTATTCTAATTATTTGTAAAAGATACGTAACATTAGATATAAAATAACTACAAGAACATTTACTTAACATCACGTAAGCTAGGGATTACACGCAACCCTATCCAAAATCAAACAGACATGACAATAACCAAAACTAAATAAATCAAATACATATGGCAGATAAACATTATATAATGTTTATCTGCCATATGTATTTGATTTATAGATGAAACAAAAAATATGTTATGATATGAAAATAATTGCTCCAATTATATTGCTGGTTGTCATTCATTCTGCACCCTGATTACGTAACACATTTTGTTTTTTAATGCGATTCCGAAATTAAGCAAACTCCGATCGGAATCGGTTCCTATATTTTGGAATTGCGTAAGAAAAACCATTCAGATTCTGCTTAATTTGTTAGAGCTGGGAAAAATGCTTGCCCGCTTTTGGCGAACCTATACGTTTTATTTCATCATAAAAGAATTATTCGCTTCCGAATAATTTTGCTATAATATAATTTTGTTCTATTCACAACTGATGGTCTACTACTGCTTATAAATAGAAATGTACAATGATTGCCTAAAAATGAAAAACCAATTTATAAAACACTTTCTACCAAAAGCTACCATAATTGAAATACGTAACAAAACGTTTTTATTTTCACCTTTTTGTTATCTGTGGCTAATGAAAAAGTCGTAGAAAAGCAGTGTTGTCAACTTAGTGGAATTTCCACTAAACCTAGGGGTTTGGACCCCTCCGGGCAGACAAAATTTTGCATTTAGTGGCAGGTAGTTTGGTCCAGTGGTTAGTCTAATTCAATTTGTAGAAAATACTACCATCAACTTCTAAAATTGTGACTCGAAAAAAAAAATAACACGATAGTGGCATGTTTTATTGTTTGTCTAGAACATGTGTCAGTAATTTTACGATTGATTTATTTCAAATGCCGAAACCACTCCGGATTCGAACGCTGAATTTTTAAGACCGTTCAGCATGACCAATAATATTATAAGTAGTGAAGTTACACAGAGGCTGCGCCCATGTGGAGATCGAAAAACAATGTCATTTCGAAAAAATATTCGACGATACTTCTGGGATAAAAAATTCCACCGTTAGGCCATTATTGTGTATTTAGCAAACATCCAAACATCTTCACAAATTTTTCAAGTATCTACATAATTATTTTGTGACACACGGTACGCCGCTAGTAGTGGACTCGGGGAAAAAAAGTTGGTAACACTTGGGTAAATGTTATTATGAATGTTTTTGTTTACATTTAGTTATTTTATATTTTGCAACATACAAACTCAAGACGATCAACTGACCAAAATTATATTTACTATTCCCATACTGATGCAGAAACATGGGACTATGTTGCAGTTTTGGAACATTTTTCTTGTGGCTTGCTGAAGACGTCTGGCAATAGTGAAACTATAAGTAAGTAAGCCAATATATATAGGAATTACATGTGTAGGAGTATACCTTCGTATCTCATTATATTATTGTGGCTGTAGGTACATTATTGGTCAGTCTACATACGGACTATCATTCCTTTTTATTTGTGTAGACTCTCAAACAACTTACGTGAGGTTAGATGTTTATTGCAGCTAAAATAATGATTGTAGTTAGTATATGTCTGTCAAGCTCACCTTCTAACAACTGAAATTGTTAATTAATATTTTTGTTGGTACCTATGTAGACGCTGAAACAGACTAACTACACCTAATAACTACTAATGAAATAACAACTAACTACAAAACATTAATCATAATATTTTCGCAGATGGTGATAGAGCTGAATGGAACAATACCCTACCAACATCAATCTAGTTGACATAGGGGGATTTGCTGTGGCAATGTTGGGCATTGGAAACCAATCTTCTGTATTAATTATTGAAGGTAAACTTTTGACACATAGTTAAGAATCAAGCAGCAACTCACATAATTATGAATATATTCCTTGAGTGAACTTTCTACCTACATAGTCACATACATAATAATTTTATGTACACTTAACTAATGTTTACCATTCTAATTTAGTGTTATGTTAGATAAAAATATCTGGAGATTGAAAAATCAGCCCTAAATAAAGAAGAAATTAAACTACCTGCAGCAATGAGTAGGATGATGGCTTTTGTCCAGCCATGGGCTGATGAAGGTCTAGTTGATATGCCTAGTTTGCTGCATAAAGTATGTAAGTAAGTATGTATTTATGTACTTTATTTGAGCAGAAAATAATTTTGATTTTCTTTTCAAATTGTAGCTGAGTTCCCGGGGCATTTCACCTACGAAGACATGAAGGCAGCATGAATGATGTTGCTCCATTGCTGTTCACTTCTGCCACTGCTGCTATTTACTTATGACATTACATTGCTACTGCGGCTCTGCAACTACTTCACTTTTCAAGCTTCTCGAGTACAAAAGTAGAAACTGAAGATTGTTCATAAAAGCTAATGCATTTTATTTTAGGAAACTGTTGATTATAGTCTTGCATAACAGCAATGTAAACATATGTACCTATTGTGTTAATTGATAACTGTGTAAACTTTAATATAGAGTGCTTTAATTATGAACTAAAGGTACAAATAAAAATAACTTGGTATGAAATATTTAAAAATTCAATACTTAGTAAGCTTTTTTTAATATTGAGAAGTGTTTACTATTATAGTGATACTAATTAGAAAATAGTGGTGTTTAGCTAAATTAACTGTCATTCATTAGGTACAAGTAAATATAAACATAAATTATGGTAAACAAAGAAAAACTGTTTTATTTATATCATATACAATCTTAACTGACAATAGCATTTATTCACATTTAACATGAAATATTTGGACATGGGGTAAAATTAAATGGAACAAATATATTGTATGGATTGGTAGAATTTGGCATTCAATGTCTTCCCAACATCATGGATAATTTATATACCTACCTACTGCTTGCTGTGAGCGCATGAGAGAAAGTTTAAATATTTCCTGAATAATGTAGTTGAGCCTGACACCGGAAACCCAAACCCTAATCTATTTACTTCATAGAACAGCAATATTCTGCTGTAGATAACAATTAGGTGCATACAATTCTATTGATAGATGGGTTGCTAAGCTTGTGGCTTATAATAAGTTTGTTACATACGGTACGAGGTACGAATTTGTCTTTCATTAAAATGCCAACAAAATATCTCGATTCTGTAATAACATAAAATGAAGATATCTTTAGTTTAGGTTGTAAGCACTTGTAAGTTGTAACAGATGAAGATTTTTACAATTATTTTAAGAAATTCACCACCCTGCCTCGATTTTGAAAATATCATTAATATTGATTTATCATTGAGGTTTTACACAAAAATGCATTCACAATTTATCAGGAAGACTACCACTCACATTTTTTCGAAATAATTATGGAGATTATACGTATAAATCCTAAATTAAGTGGAACAGAAAACCATTGCGAGCAGAAGGTTGCCTTCGGTTTCAATGCGATTAGCCGTTGGTTTCATGTCAACGATTCAAGCAAATTCTCGCTTGTCATTTGAGTTACGTAATTCGAAAAATAGACGTATGCCCAATTTTTCCTGGCAATTTTGGCATATCGTTCACTCTTTAGCGTCTCAAACAGACTGCAGTTGGTTTCGCACGATAGTGGAGTTACGCAATACGAAAGTCGTCAAATTAAGCAAACTGCGATAGAAACGAAGCAAACTAGTCGTAATCGTTTGGCGAAAATGTGTTACGTAATTAGGGTGCTGGTTCTATTTCTATGTTACCGGCAATTGGCATAATTTATTGTATGTATGCACGACTACATATCAAGCTTATAGATTTCCAGTATAAGCTGACTTCTCAATAAACGAAAAGCCTATACAATACAATGCGAGGTCAGCTAAAACTGGAAATGTATAGCTTGATATGTCGCCGTGTGTACAGTCAACCATACGTCCAATGTAAAAATTTGTTTGACATTGCTAGCGCCAATATGAAGTACACTGCATCTATTAAACAATAATATGTTTTCAACCCTTCGATGTGGGGTTGCTTGTGAGGGTTAACAAATTGGGCACACCGCACAATTAAATAATTATAATATTTCCATTTACAAGTGGTTTTCGTGTAAGTTCTAGTTCAACCACTGACGTGCGGTTACCTGCACGATTATGTTGACTTAATAATCTATGTTTTATATTTACTTTGGGAGTAGCAACTGCATTAGAGATATTAAGCCGAAGCGGACTGCGGAGTACTGGACTGGAGTTTGATTTTATAGAATAAAACATAAAATGAAATACATTGTGACTTTAACTTTGTGGTAAAAACTGAAAATAAACATGACAACACCGTCTGTTTATATGTCAAATTTAATTGAACAAAACTGTCAAGTGTCAAAATGTAATTTTTACAATTTTACAAGCACGATCCCAATTTATTGCACAATACTACCTTTTACTTATTCTTGGTTGTGGTCACGTTGAGGGCCGACATGTAAACAAGGAGTGTGTTTGTCTTGTAAAGTAAAATATAAAAATAACCTACAATGGCGTCTAAACCCGAGTACATTCGCAGTAGAATTGTAAAAACTTACGATTTAGATGAAATCGAGAAGCTGATCAAAGATGCTAAAGTTGCACATTGCATGCTTACGGACCCACCAGCAGTTGGTAAGTCAATTAATAACTTAAATCCTCTTGATTGTGTACAAAAAACCGCGAAATTTAATACATAGAGTAAAAAAATATTCATGCCAAGGTAAATGTGGTATGAATAAATACTAACCCTTAGCTGCTATTTCATAACTTATCTTTTAAAGCTGTAACATTCAATTCTATGTACTTAATGTTGTAATTTCTAAATATCATCCAAAATATTTGAATTCAGTAATCATTTTATACCATTTATAATGTAACTTTCATCTCAGCTAAGACCATTCTGGGTTTAGATTTAAAATGTTGCACTTATTTTTGTTGAAAAATAGAGTAGGTGACAATGTATTAAATATAAATAACATTTAGAAAACACCTGTATTAAAATAAACATAGTTTATTTTACTGCTGCAGTCTCTTCTTCTTTTCATGATTATTTGCATAATTATGATACAATATTAAGCTTATTGTGTAAATAACAATTATTATGTCATTGTAAAAAAACAATTTCTAACTCATTATTATGTCAATAGATGTAAAAAAATGCATTTTAATAATATTACACTCACATAATATAAACTTTTAATTGATTAAAATATTAACAATTTTCAGTGGATGAGGAGAGTGTAATGACCCGCCTCAGTGCGCTCACGTTACGTGGATCTGATGGGATCAGTTGTTCGTGCTGCGGTGTCGGACCTTTCACCACCAGAGCTCAACAGACTGCACACTACAAACACCACTGGCATACGCACAACCTAAAGAGGAAACTATTTGGCAGGAAACCTATTTCGCTGGGAGAATATAATTCTCGTCAAGGTAAGTGGAACTTCAACTCCTTTACTTATTTTATTAGGTGGTTTTTTAGGCTTCTGAACTTAAAGGGTGCCAATGGGACCCTTCTTCTTTGTGGGTTCTGGTTTCCGCACTTAGTCCATCATATGGACTATTGTGCATGGGCTGTGGCAATGGGACCCTATTACAAAGCCTACACAATATGTCTCTGTCACAGGGCTGTATTGCTGTTTCTTTAGAACCAAAGTGGTGAGCCATGTATCAGTGGTGCAGTTACAACTACAGTTATTGTTAGAGCAAAGCTGAAGAAAAATTTGTTCAGTTCTCAGAAATGCTAGATAATATCAAAATGATATAACTCAAAAATTACTGTTATTTCTTTACTTTTCTTAATTTAACGCCATCTATGGTCAAGTAACATAACCAAAGCGACACTATCTCTATACAAACAGAATTTTCAATGTTTTACAGAAATTAAACGTTAATATTACTGATTATAGTTTTATTTCTGAAAAACATTCTACTACAAAAATATTCTAAAATAATTTTATCGTATAAAATGCAAAAGAACAGGTGAAAACAAATATGCGTGAATTTATATGTCAAGAAATAAACACAACAAATTTACGAATCTATTAAATTTGTATTATATATCTGTAGTGTGATCTGACACAGTTATATTCACAGGTGTACCATATTAGGGCACGCCACAATTGCGGCGGTAAGACCCCTCTTTGAGGAGTGGCTTGAGAGGCGCCACAGCGTCCTCACCTTCCGCCTGACGCAGGTCCTCACCGGACATGGCTGTTTCGGGAGGTTCCTGTTTCGAATAAGGCGGGAGGAAACGCCCGGGTGTTACCATTCTGTGGATCGACCGGAGGACACGGTGGAGCATACGGTGGAGGTCTGCCCGGCTTGGGCGGAGCACCGCCGTGTCCTCGTGGCGGCGATCGGCGGCGGCGACCTCTCGCGTCCGGCCCTGGTTCAGGCCTTGGTACGGAGCGAGAGGGAATGGGAAGCCGTCACCTCCTTCTGCGAAGCAGTAATGCTCGCGAAGGAGGAGGCGGAGCGCGAGAGGGAGAGGCAATCACTGCGCCCTCGCGCCCCTAGTCGCCGCAGAAGGAGACACCCTGGGCGTCGGGAGTCGATTGCCGACTCCCGGCCACCGTAGGCGCGGGCTTGCGGACGGCGAGCAATGGGCAGCTCGCCGTCCGGTAAGGACCAGGCCCGGGTCGACGGCGCGTCGTGTTCCACGCGCGCCTCAAAGAGATGTCAGCAAAATTGACGGGGTCCGATAGGACCGATGCCTGCCGGGGCTGCGGATTGTTCGAATGAGTTACCGTGGCCCTGGCGCACAGGCAACTGAAGGAACACGGGTGGGTTTTAGTCAGTAAGAGTCTGACACGCCCTTCCGCTCCGCCCAGAGCGGGAGAGGTCATTTGATGATTTCCCAACCAAAAAAAAAAAAAAAAAGTGTACCATATTGTTTGGCAATAGTAGACACTAAGAAGAGTGGTTGTTCCGAAAGGAAGCTGACAGGAATCGGGTTGTTTGTAGGCTGCGCCCCTGCCATGTATAAATATTAACATAATACATGTGACAAACAAACTATGGCTGCTATAACAACAAAAAAGATAAATAAAGTAAACTATAATGTTTTATCTGGTACAGATCCCTTAGAGCGCGAAGATGATTCATGTTTAAAATACCGTCTTCTAAACATTGATCTTTTGAATTTGTCCTTTAAATGTATAATGTTCTCTTGTATTCCAGATGAAAGTTCGAGTGTGTCAGCCAGTGACTCGGAAGGCGATGACAACCCCAACACTCCTGCTACAGAGTTATTTGCAGCGGCCACTCGGCACTGCAAAGCTTTTTACACTAACCCCAAGGGACAGGTGTTCTGTATCTACCGCTGCTTGCTGCATCATCGGAAGGTAATGTTATTAAAATAAATTAAACATCGTTCTACATTTATTTTCCCGAATAAATGATGTGTTTGAAGTTCTTATAATACATGCATACTTTGTGCTAGTAATTGCCTTAGTTATGCTTTCAATAAAAAGAGATCAAACCGTACCTGAAACAGATACTTGATTTATAATTTTGTACAATTAAATACAAAAACCCACTTGAAATGACAACAGCTACTTGCTTGCTTTTAGAAATTCTTTTTTTGTGTATAAATATTTTAACCCAAGATCATGTTCCACAGGAGGAAATGTCACTGGACGGCGAAGGCCACGTATGGTCCCGTCGAGTCAAAGAACTCTTGAGCCCTGGTTACGGCCGCTGGGCCGTCGTCATGGTCTCTGGTGGTCACTTCGCCGGCTGCATCTTCACCGGCGGCAGCGATGCCATCCACAAAACCCTACACTCTTACACTACGCGGCGGGGTCAAGGAATGGCGCAAGCAACAAGGGACCAGACGGGTAATGCACCGAAGTCAGCAGGTGCTAGCTTGAGAAGATACAACCAAGAGCAGTTCCTAGCGGTAAGTGTACCACTGACCCATCTGTTTGCTGGCTTTTTCTGATAATTGGTATTAGTCATAGTTACATTTCTGGGGAAGATAGTTAGGCACCGCAGAACCGCCTTTCACACCGTTCGGCTGACGCAAATACAAGGTATACCGCGAATATTTCTCAATGATACGTCTGATGTAACCCTTCATTTATCTGCCTTGCAGTGACAGTTATAATTTATACCCAAATATGATAAGTGTCAAGTTAGGATCTTCTACAACTAGCAGTTGTTAAGGGGTTCAGCAGGTTTCAATCCTAGGTCCATTTTTGTTTGTGATTGAAATAATTTGACTAAAATAAGCTACTAAAGATAGTATTGGTTGTATTGTTGGAGATTGTCGTAATATTTTTTTGGTAAACTGGATTTGACGTGATTTATGCAAAAATAATTTTAAATAATATTATTTTGTGACTAGAACGTGTTTATTCTTCATTTCTATATGGTAAGCAGATTGTAATTTATAAGTCAATTATATACAGGTCAAGTTATATATACAAGTTTATTTATAATTCTGTATGCTTTTAACTCCCCGAAAACATAAAAATATTATATTAAACAGTGCAGAATCAACATCTTTAGAAGATTACAGGTCTTGGAATTTTAGTTCAATTATTGTACCTATTTACGAGTCAAGGCGGCCAAAGTGCGAAAGCACGCACTTGCTTATCGCTCAAATTTATAATATATTGGCTTATATGTTAACTACTTAATTTAGATTGTTCTAACAAAGTTAACAGGTACATACAGTTATGGTAACAGTTTGGCTTGCTTGATAATAGTTATCTAACCCCTAACAAGATAAACGAGTACAAAATACTTATGACACGACACCGTGTTCCAATTATCAACGAATTTTACCACCATTTACCTATATAATTACGGCGCTGAATCTCATACGCAAATCAGCTAGAAGCTAGCTAGAACAAAAAATAACGTGTAAGGGTTCATAATGATACTGAATAATATCATCATTCATATTTCATTTACTCATACATTCACTGGAGCAGACTACAAAAGCGCCTCGGATGGCTGGTCAAATCTTGAGGCGTTTTAAGTACAATAAAGAGGATTTCTTGATGGTAAGTGTGCCAGTGTATGTGTGCCAGTGGTATGAGCAAGTGTTAGTGACAAGTGAGCAGGAAACGAGCGTAAACGAATGTCTTCATCTACAAGATTAGCCAAATGCATTACTTTATGCTCTGTGATTAATGTATCATTAGTTACGTCTCTATTGTCGTTGTGAGATTGCTGTTGAGTACGCTTCGTGTAATGATATGCACCGTGCATATTTGTATCAGAAGAATCATTTGGCTATTGGCTGATCGAAAAATTCAACTGGAAGAGAAAATTTTGTTCCTTATCTCCAAATTCGTGTCAAAATTTAGGTGTAAGGAGTATTTACTCAGGAGTTTTCTTACAGACTCAATGCACGGTGTATACAGTGTTACCATAGTGACATTTTCTACTCTATACAGCCATCGCATTATTGCCGATGTTTCTACTTGCTTATCATGATGATGGAGCTGCTTTTTGTTGTCTGTAATGTATATACATATTAGCTGCAGCTTTTGTCAACCCTTTTACTTCCTTTTGAAACTTTTTTAGAATGGCAGCCTCAATATTTATCTCTCATCGGGAAACTGTTTATATTTTCAATCGATTTGTAACTTGTTTCGGGAAGAAATAATTAGAATCATTATTCAATTAGGTATTCAAATTTATTTGCGTTGGGGATGATTCGTCGTCGTCGGGTCCCAGTACAAAAATAACGAATTAATTTTACTAACCCATCCAGTATTAATGTAATGTACCTACGTCTATGTTGAATGCATGAGTGTTAAAATATGTACATAATTATAATTTATGTATTTGCACGTTTGCACGTATATGTGTGATGCGCGTACGTTGCACGTAAAATATGAATGTGTTGTAAAATAAAAGAAAAAAAAAACAAATCTTTTGTTGTTTCATTTTAGAAGATTTTTTGTGTAGTAGTTAACATCAGCAATTGTTATGCGAAATGTTTTTTGGTACAAAACTACATTATTTAATTCTCCTTTCTTATAATATTTAATTTTTTCTTATAGCATGTACAAAACATCCTAGTGGGTTGGAATGATGACTTAAAAGGCTGTTCTCTGATCTTCTATCGTGCTGTTGGGGCCACGAACCAGGCTGCGATCTTCGGCAAGCCCTCGCCTCTAAGGAAGGAGGACCCGAGGGTCAGGCAACTGCCCTTCCCTACCAGGAAGCCTACCTTCAAAGAGGTGAAGAGAGTGTTCCAGACACTGGCTGGTATTGAAGTTTATGGTGAGCTGTTGAGAATTTTTCAAGTTATTTTATGGAACTTAGCCTGATTTATAAGATGCGGTTTTGATTGCCTGTGGCATGCCATAAGCTAACAATAAAAGTTGCATCGTCTAAGCGTCATTTAGACGATGCAATTAATTTCGTTGCTTTAATTTTGTTGTATGCTACAGGCAAGAACCTTGCATCGTGTAAGTGGGGCTGTAGGTATCTTCAGGCGCGCTAGTTATTCATCGTGTACCTTCGTGCGAGATCGAAGTCTTTTATTGATGAATAAAAATAAATACAAATAATGACAAGACACAATTTATCAGAAGCTCATAAAAGTCGAGTCTATTCTTAGTGTAAAAAAAAATGAGTCTTACTAAAATAACAAAATTATATCTCACAGATACGTTGCAAGAGTTCCAAAAGGCGTTGCTTATAGTGACGGGCGGTAAAACCCCGTTGAAGACCAACTCTGACATCAGTATTGCAGAGCGTGCTAAAAAGGCGCAGAAACCGTCACCAAAGGTCCAACATGACAGGGCGAAATCGAGGTAGAAATTCAATTGTTTTTTGTTTTTTTTTTACCAGGTGGATAAGACGTGCAAATAGGGTTCTATAAAGCATCCCACTGACTCTGTACTTTCCTGATTTCGTAAGTTATAATGTAAGCGTCGATTCGACATCATTAAATTGACGTGTTCACAAGTTATAACACGATGCTTGCGATACTTTGTACATTCTCTATCTACTAAAATCCTGCTAGTCATATAATATCTTGTTTAAAATAAAAAGCAAGCCGAAACACTCACGTGATCATAAAAAAATTAAAGCACTTTCGTAATCTAGCCATTTTTTATGAAAATAAAATCGGTAAAAGCAACCCAAGTAACACAGTCATGCTGAATAATGTTTGAATAATAGCAATTCGCAAATGTTTACAGCTATAAGCTACATAACGTGTGAGTAAGTGGCTATTGAAAGAGCCAAATTCTGAATAATATTCTCTTTCGGCCTTTATAACTCTTTAAGCTTAGTAAAAGTTGTATTAAGTTGACTATTTTTCGCTTTTTTTAGCTGCGTGGAGAGCTTTTGTCCAGCTTATAATGAATCGCCATTAAAACTTATTTTTAAGTAAACTGTTGAATCATTATGTATATCAAATGCCTCATTTTTAATAATTAATTACAATTAAAAAATACAATTTATAATTTATTTAATGAGTTTTGAAAGTAAGCATTAGCTGTTTTATCCTAAGTATTTTTGTCACTTCTAAAAGTCAAAGTCAAGTCAAAGTCAAATCATTTATTTCAAATAGGCACATAAAAGGCACTTTTGAACGTAAAAATTTACAAGAAAATAGAATTGATTCTAGTTGCCCCTTCCAAAAGGTAGTTTCGTATGGAGAAGAATGGGCAAGAAACTCCACCGTTACTCTTTTAAAATGTTTTACAATATTATGTAAGTTCACATTAATTATGTAATTATATGTGAAGACGATGCACCTAGAATAAAATTACTATACCACAATAGGTAAAAATAATTAAATATAATGCAAAGACAGGTAAATTAATTATGTGATAGATACATGGTGCTCACATATTTACAAATATTGAAAAGTAGATGATGTTTCCAAAAAATTAACAAGTATTAATTTAGTGTGTGAGATTAGTCTAGTGTGTGAGTCTGTTTAGTTTAGTTGTGTGTGTCTATTTATTATCACTAAACTTGATTACCTAAGCGGCGCGTGAAAAATGTTGAGATAACTCATATGCTATTCACGATAAAACTATTTGCGCAGTAATATTTAACGTGTATCATGGTTATAATATATAATAATATTACTTACACCGATTCTCAATGTTATAGATTTTATTCAATGCAACTAAACTATGGAGTGTCAGAACAAAGACGCACTGCATGATTAAACACCACTTTTGTTCTATTTAACAAAATTAATAGTTAATCTTAATTTTATTTGAAAAGTATTACACAAATAAACTTAACTTAATTCTGAATAATTTCTGAATATCAATATCCATATGCATTTGTCTGAATAAATATGAAATGACAGTTGTATAAAAGAGATGTCAGCTTTTTTTTCAGATGTTATTAAGCTAAGTGGGCCATTACTAAGCTATTACCCAGACTTTATGTCGCTGTTATACAGACTAAAACATTTAAAAATGTGCCCAAATTGCTTGAATAACAGCTGAATGGACGTTGACTCAGACATTATCCAGATAATAGTTGCAGGTTATAGTTTCGCGGATCGCTATTACTTAAACTTTATTCAGCATGACTGTGGTACTTGGGAATTTACCTATACCCCTGTTAGTGAATAAACAATCAAGGTGTTTTTATTGCTTCATGACTTCAACATTTCATAAAACGTATTCCAGAGAGCGTGCGCCACGCGAGTTACCAACCCAAGTGACCTCAAGCGAGGACGAAGGTCCCTGCTACATCGACTCCGAAACTCCTCCGGACTGGATAAAGACCCTATCAGAACAGAGTAGCAACGGCGTCATCACCAACTCAAGGAAAGATCTCATTAACGACTGCGCACTGTCCAGTTGTGTCGAGTCGGACAGTGAGACGGAAACCGTGGGGAAGAAAGAAATAAAGAAGAAAAAGAAGCCCAGTAAAAAGGTTGAAAGGGTTGAAAAGGTTGAAGAGAAGTCTCCAGTGAGCACGACGACGGTAAAGAAGGGTCCGGTGAAAATTTCTGCTAGTGTTAAAAAGGTTGGTTATTTGTTGCATGTTTTATTTTATTGCTTTTAACGCGTGACTGTTGAAAACTATTAAAATTTAATTACATAGGATTTACTGTTAAGGATAAAAAGTTTTATTTGTTGGATTGATTTTTATGTCATAATCATGACTGTTGTATTTTTTATGTAGAACATAAAAAATAACGTAACAAATAAAAATAAAAAATAAAAATAACCTAATCATAAATGAATGATTATAATTTGAAGGTTAAAATGTAATAGGTCCACTATCTCTATGAACATATTTCCTAGCTATACAAATACACATAAGACAGAAAGTTAAATCGCAGTTTTTTCTTTATAAGGACATAGTTATGTTGAACGGTTCCCTATCCATTTGCATAAAATGTTAAGACCTAATATAACTTAGCATAATTTTGTTTGGCATAATTATATTTTCGCATAATATAATTACGCATAACAGCTTACGCATAATTTTTTTAAGCATAATTTCTCTAACCATAATAATGATTAAGCATAATATTCTAAAGCATAAATTTATTAAGCATAAAGTCTAAAGCATAACTTTTTTATGAACAATTTTGTGGGTTTTTTTTTCGCTGTAGGAAGCATGAAGCTAGCAAGCATACAGCATGCAAGCAAGCATACAGCATGCAAGCAAGCATGCAAGCAAGCATGCAAGCAAGCATGCAGCAAACAAGCAAGCATGCAGCATGCAAGCAAGCATGCAGCAGGCAGGGTTTCTGTCACGGCTCCGGCGCTGCGGGCCTCCGGCGGCCCCACGCGTGCTAATCGTCGCAGACGGCTTTCGCTCACCACCGCAGCTTTGGCTTGTTGGCCGGCTCCGCCGGCCAGCCTCAGCCGCGGCGGCTCGCTCGCAGCCGCCTGCTCCTCAGCCCGCGGGCCGCCTCGCCCCTACGCGCCTACGCGATTTTAAATTACACTCTAGGGGTAGGACAAACAAAGACTACGTGGAGTCGGTTTTGCAGCAATTCGGTTCTGTCGCTAACTTTTGTTGCACAGCATATTCAATTTTTAACCAACAATATTATGCTAATAGTCATTAGGCCTACTAACGTTATGCGAATCAAATTTATGCCAAAACAAATTAGTCTTTAAGATGAT
Source organism: Dryobotodes eremita (assembly GCA_917490735.1). NCBI lineage: Eukaryota > Metazoa > Arthropoda > Insecta > Lepidoptera > Noctuidae > Dryobotodes > Dryobotodes eremita. The sequence continues at coordinate 17,523,636 of OU823254.1, read as the reverse complement.
TATACCAACATAAAATGTATGCCTAAAAAAATTATGCCGAAGTATTATTATGCCAAAACAAATTGTGCCAAAATCGTTATGCCGAAGTATATTAGGACAAAGAACATTATGCGAAAAGAAGGGATCCCATGTTGAACACAGTAAAATTTTACTCCACCAATCTGACTCATCTCATAATGTTCTACTATACTTTCGCCAGATGTGGAGAAGCATCTCGGAAAAAGATAACATTACTCTGGAGCCGATCCTAGAAGGTTGGGAGGGCGACATTGAAGCTGCTTGCAACACACAAGACCCTATTGATGGCAACACTGCCTTGCACAAAGCTGCCATCGCCGCTAAGCCGGATATGGTGACGTAAGTGGAGTTTCCATTAGTGTGTTTGTGTTTGAGGAGATGAGAATTTTCCGATGGCGTTGAATAATACACTTTAGGCTCAGTATCATAAAGCGCAAAGTTGTACAAACATTGAAGAAGACATCAAACGCTTTCAAGAGCGTGTTTATTTGCACTTTATCTGTGACGCTGATAATAAGGATTATTAATCACTCGATGCCGCAATCATAGAACACAATTAGATTTACATTGTGTCTTGCGTAGATTTCGGCATACAATGGGTCGGTACTTCAGGATACATACACAACACGTTACCTGTACAATGGAAATGCACACTGATTTTTCACCAGACCCGTTCTGAAAGGATTTAATTAATAGATTCTCTAAAAACTTTTGTGCTTTTAATATTGAACCTGTAGCGGCATCTACAACGCCACATGCGAGCTACGCGTCACACTGACGTCATGCAAAATCCTGCATCGCGCAAGCAGAGTTTACCGCGCAACTAGCATATATACAACGTCCCGATCCCGACATCAATCGTCGGGCAGTTGCCCACCAGACACAACACCCGTCTAGTCGGAGGGTCCTCCCTTTTCTATGGAGGTGTGAGTGAGCTTAACACCCTGTTCCTCATACCTCTATAAACCCTTTTTTTAAATAAATGTTTATTTTTAATTTCTGGTCTTTTCTCAAAGTTGGTTGCTGTAACTGAGCTAGGGCACCCTGACCAAATGTGTGAGGTTAGAACTGTGACCAACCGTGCTTACGCTACATCCGAGTTGGTCGCGATTAATTGGCTATTTAGTACAAAAAGAGGAACATTTATTATATTAGAATATCGAGTAATATTTTTAGGACATCAAAATGGTAATTATTTGAGGTTCGATTAAATACATGCCTTCTAAAAGTGCTCCAAAAATTTTAGCCTTCACAATGAAAGCTTAAAGCTAAGTATAAAGAAATTATAGACTAATAAAAAATAAAAAAAACCTACCGACACCGCACGTTAAAACGCTGAACCTTTTGCTACTTCAGCATATCTATTAACCCCCTTAAAACTTTTACAGTCAGATCCTGTCAGCCGGCGGGGACCCGTGCATCAAGAACCATGAACTTCAGACTCCTTACGCAGCCACACCACACGCTGACACCAGGATCGCCTTCAGAATGTTCCAGGCGCAACATCCTGACAAATATAATTATAATAAGGTAAGATGAGCACTTTTTCATTTTGTTTTAAATTTCGCAGTCTGTGTACACAAACACATACAGGGTGGCAGGAACATCAACCCCCAAACTGTAACCATGAATTCAACACATGATTCTAGTCCCCCTAGTGTAGAAATGTTTAGTCGGTTATCAAAAAAAAATCTGCTGTTTCAAAGAAAAGTGAACAAAAACCACGCGAATACGACAAAACAAACAAACCAACAATACAATACCAACCAATACCAATGGGGACAAAATGTATGGAAAGGATTAAAAAAAAAAAAAACTACGGACAATTTCAACTTAGGGGGTCCAGAATCATGTACTGAATCCACGGTAATAGTTTGCACGTAGATATCCGTGCCACCCTGTCTAAACAGACAAGAAGAAACGAACGGAAACAAACGTACAAAGGTGATGCTTATTTCTATAGAAATCTCTTCCAGCATACCTGCGATAGGAGAATAGATAGAAAGACATGTATACCGTGACTGAAAGTAGAAGATAAAATAAAAAATGAAACCAAACCGTTTTACTGTAAATACACTAAAATTATTTTAAATTGGTATTACAAACATAAGCTCACATCACGAGAATAGGCAGACTTTCCAGAACGCCATTCTTTTGTTTTGCCTCATCAGTCAGTTACCTGTCAGTTGAAATTACGCAGACTTTATACTAACTGGTTTCCTGTGACATTACCTACCCTTAAATATTGCTAAATTAATATTATGTTAAGTAATACTGGGCTTTTCCATCAGGCATTTCTCAGTATTAGCCCGGAGTCTGGATTCGTGCCCGGTTGATGGCAAAAGGCTCGCCGCCTATTACATGGAAATTAAACATAACTGTCGAATTGTAGGTGTACTAGAGGCACACCTCTGCCTAACCTCCGGGGAAATACAGGCGTGATGTTATATTTATGTGTAAAATTATGTTCTTCAATGATTTTCGGCAACCTCAGATTTTTTTTTGATAGCTGGGGCCATTGCTTATCAAATTATTACATTTCTGTTGTTTTTTTTTCATTCAGTCATTCAAAGTCATTATCACATTGCTATTACATGACCCATTCTATTTTCAATGTATAAGTTATTTAACCTATAAATAATATGACCTCTTCTAGTCCCAAATCCCTGGACCAGTGACGCCTGAACAGCTAGAACAACAGAAAGAGAAGAAAGCTCAGCAGAAGAAGGCGAAGAGACAACGTGAGAAAGAGAAACAGGCGGACAAGCTCAAGGCGAACGCGTTTTTACAACTTACAGACGAGAAGAAGGTATAATGACAATAAATCTCGTTTTTCATAATGCATATTCCGACCGGGATATATGGCCTTCTTAATATCTTCTTTTTTTTTCTTTAAATGGTGTAGGTCAGTCAAACCTAATTGTAGCTAGGTCCTTACGGCCTACCAATAAATTTGACATTTCGTTAATTCATTCCATTTCCTGTTTATTCCACTATTTCGTTATTTTCAATATTTTAAATCAATATTTATTCGACATGTAAAGAGTCAGAATTAAAAACTTTAAATATTTCTTATTTCCTCGTAATCACTGGCTCCAAAATGTTTCCGACATAACCTCGAGTACTGTTTAGTTAAAATAATTCTCTGCGAATAGCTTTAAGCCGCAATCTTCAAGTTTAGGTCTTTCGGAAAATGGTAGACTACAATTTGTGAGCATTGAGGAACACAAAAACGAGTCATGTTCGCAAAACTAAACAAAAACCACTTCACGCCTTACATTATTAGCTTGTTTTAGGAACTAGTTACGACTGCGCCATTTTGCCAATTGCCTTCCCCATTGGTTTTAAAAAACACTTACATGTCAAAAATAAATTATGTTTTATTTGATGAGGTCGGAGTTCCCTAGCCGAGCCAACTCTGAGAAGAAACTTCGAAATAATCTCAAAGGTCACAGTCTCTTTTAAAGTCTAGACATAATCTTGGTTAGGTCATTTGAGGCTCATGCAGATATGTCTGAGTTGGTATTTTGAGGGAAGAACCACATACATTTTATCAACCTGGCTAAATTTGAAATAAGTCGAGAAAAAATCTTTATTGCGTGGCTTTGCCCGCTATTCTTTTTGCACGATGTTAAGTTTATGTACTACTTTATTTCAACGTACGCAAGGTTGATATTTTATTGACAGTGAAATCCACCCAGCGCTATCGTTAGGTGCTTTTAACAGTACAGAAGGCCAATTCTCGTATTTAGAAACGTTTAAAATCTAGTAGCAATCTGATTTCGGCGACAATTATTGTCAAAAACTTGTAAAACTTTTAGGTAAATTAGAGGTATTTCTGACAGATTATAATGCGAACGTTCTCAGAAATACAGTTCGCACAAAACTTTATGAGCCCTCTGAACGTAGGCCCGAGATCGAAACCGCGCATGGAACAGTTGAGTGAGAGTGAGAGAGTTCCCTCGGATACCTATATTATGCATACTGCGCAGCCACTCGCGTGCAACTTCCGATAACTCATAAAGTTTTGCGCGAACTATACGAGAATTGCCCCTCAGAGAGAGAGAAGCGTTCTATAACCCGTTTGAATAATTATATTTTGTATTTTCACAGAAAAAAGTTCCAGTGCACGAACAACGTTGTTTCTCGTGCGGCGCTCAGCTGCCTAAAGTACCCTTCGAGTATGACGACTGCAAGTTCTGCCAAGTCCCCTGCTTGCATGCCCATAGAAAGATCAGGCCTCTAAAAATGAGTGTCTAAACCACCTAGGGTGTTTTACGTGCAATTAAGCTACTTAATACTAGATCATATTTCTATGCGTACTTACTAGGTGACCGAAGGTGCGTTGAAACAATCTTATTTATGAGTTATGACCAGAGATCGGATATTTGGATGCATATTTACCTAAAGTTAATTTTTAGCTATGAACGTATGGAAGCGGCTTCTAAAAATATATATTTTTTTTTTGTAAAAAAGTAACCAGGTATGATGTTTTCGATAGAAAAGCGCATTCTATATTAGCCAACGTCTCAACTTTAGGTGAATATGCATCCGAATATCCGATCTCCGGTTATGACAATACATGGTGTAATTGAAATTACTCTAAACCCGGCAAGGGATTAGAACACAAATCAGAACAACTTTACTATGGTAAAAAAAACGAAATGGCGAAAAAAAAATGTCTTCCATACATGTATGTTCACGGCTACAAAATGTATTGAACAGCTAACTTTTCGCGTTTTATTTTTATTCATGGCGATGTTGCCAGTAAATGCATGGTATCGCCATGCGCAAGCAATGTAATATCAGACGAAAATAAAATTAATCGCCATCTTGTTTACATTTTACCGACCGTGCGGACATTTACTCTACAGTATTTGTTAACATCGCGACGGTCCTACTATCTTTTGACAGTTATTTTTATTACACGTAAAAATAACTGTAAAAATGTAATACGGTGTTGCAAACTGCAGAACAAGATATAATGGAATATAATTTTATTATTTTGTCGCCTAGTGATACGCAAATTAGTTCTCATTGATCAAATCTTGTTTTCGGGATTTATTTATTGTACATTTTTTATTTTAAGTGGACAAAATATAATTTTGTTTTACTTTATACTTTTGGTTTCTATTTACGTTCTAAAACAAATTTTGTTTAGTTGTCGCTGTGTTTTTCCTTGCAGCAATGGGATTTTAATCGTCATCCTTTTTGGATCACGTGACAATAAATCTCGAACGAATTGTACAAAAACTCTGTAAACAAAAGTTTACATAGTTTTTGTACAATTCGTTGATTTCTTTTTGGAAAAACCATTGCAATAGGTACCTACCGTAGAGTTTTCTTTAATTATTGGTAATTTGAAATATTTTGAGAATCACATAGAAAGTGCTGATTCACATTCACTATAGTACTGACTGCTTAATTATATCAATATTGAAATCAAGATGATACACTATTGTGTTTACGAATTGCATTCACGTTCCAAGCATGCGCGTTAGTCATTGTTCTAAAGTACCGGCCGGCGCCGGCGTGTTTGTCGCCGTCTGTCTACAGGTATATGTCCATGGGTAAATCAACCATTGAGGATCCATTGAGTAGTTTTTCTACGAAAGATAAGTATTGAAGAAGATATTCAGCACTATAGTTCTAGAGCTATTAACAAAGGTAAAGACATCAGAACTATGTTGAAATGTTGTATACAATGCGAAAGAGGTCTAGAAGTGTGTACATACATAATATAATCAGCCTATAATGTTCCCAATCCTGGAACACAGGCCTCTGTGAGAGGGCTGTAATCTGCCACGCGGGCCCACTGCGGGTTGGAGAAGTCTGTAAATAACTAATATTAATTATTAATGAGTGTTCATCAAAGATGCACGCACAGTTTATGTAGTCTACCCGCGACTGATAACCGTTGGGCATTGATGTTTTAGGATTAGTTTGTGGCCATTTTACTATTAAGAGTACACTGCTACCTACAGTGAACTTTTGGCGCTCGGATGACGTGGACAGAGCCAACAGCGCCCCTGTTGATGGACAATTATAAGCAATTGTTTTGTGAAATGTCACTTGAAATGTATTATAAAAATACAATGATGTATAAAATATAATACGTCATTGTAAAAATAAGATGGCGGCGTTAGTTCCGATTTTGGCCACGTACCAAAATAACTATGTAGCGCTGTAGGTATACAGCTGTATGGAGGCTGTGTTAATATTTAATTTTAATTGAATTAAATTCGTGATTAAAAGCTCAGGAAGTTAACTTGTAACTATTAAATATATATATACCTGCCTAATTCTACCGGTGTTTGCCTTGTTCGACCATTCAACCATGGAGCTCAAAATTGAGTAAATACCTCCTTTGCCATACGAACAATTATAATATCACGATCCTGTAGTTTTTACTCACAGCTTCAGCTTATAAGCGGAACATAGCATTGTTGGCGCCCTCTAGATTCATATTCTTTCTCATGAAAGAAAAATGACTGAAATGCCATTTATAATGGCGGTTTAGTAATATAATGTGGGATCTTATTAAAATATTATACTAGTACATGATAAATTATGGTCTTAACTTTTAGCGTATTAGGGAATATTCGAATTCTAGGCGTAGAGGGGCGCGTGCATGTTTTGATTCCATACTGTGTCAAGCATTGGGTTATAATGTACTACGTACAGTCTGTCTATAAAGTCATGAAAAGAATGTTTGAGGAACTAACATTATTCAAAAGTAGGGCAACACTAAATCATAGTACATCGAATGTCATCGGCCGTCATCGTCTTGTTTTGTAACTCGTTATCTATTGCATTTTTTTATAGTTTTTCACATCTACGTGGATAAAACTTCGAAGAAACATGTTAAATATGAGGAAAACAAATAGGAGTGGAGCTCGGGAAATTATTTTTAAAGTGTATCAGCAATGTTTGTTATAACACCAAGCTGGACAAATTTTATCAAATTTGGATGATATTTATGCTCGAACAGCAGCTATGACAGGTATGTAATCGTTTTACTGTTTGTTTTTTATCTACCAGAAGTAACAAATTTACTAAATATACGATTTTAAGACTAAAATAAGGATTGTTTACATTACGCATTAATAGGTTAGATTGCAAATATAAGTAGGCCATATTGTAGTGCGACCAGAACTTTTGGTACTTTTGGGTGATCAAATTTATCGTTGATTTTAAATATGAATAGATTATATCATATTTGAAATTAAAACTAGTGCAATCTATTTTCTGTTAGATATTACTTTTTTTTAAATCTTTCTTTCAGGAAGGAAGGCTATAAAAATAATGGCTAATTTGGAACCCCCGGCAAACACAGATCAGGCCGTCCTAATGAAAAAATGGATGACTGCAACGTATGTTGTTGCAAACATTGAAAAATAATATTATGAACGAGGAAGAACCCTATATCAAGATATAGATGAGTTAGTCATTCGCCTAAGCAAAGATAGCAGCAGCGATGACAGCAGTAGCGAAGACGTTGTTAGTGACGCAGCTGACAATGAAAATACTTTTTGTAACGTAGAATATTTGGAATCATATGATGAAACTAATTAATTATTATGTTATGAGATATGTTTCATTAATAAAAAAAGTTAAAACATATAATAAAAAATATGTATGAACATTTTTCCTTTATTTACTTATAGAGGTATGAGGAACAGGGTGTAAAGTTCACTCATACTCTATGGAAAAGGGAGGATCCTCCGACCAGACGGGTGTTGTGTCTGGTGGGCAACTGCCCAACGGTTGATGTCGGGATGTTGTATATATGCTAGTTGCGCAGTAAACTCTGCTTGCGCGATGCAGGATTTTGCGTGACGTCAGTATGACGCGTAGCTCGCATGTGGTGTTTGTAGATGCCGCTACATACTCATTTTATTTGAACGACTGAGACAATAGATTTGTGCTATCTGATCGTATATGCAAACTAATGAAGGTCGGAAGGAAAACATCGTAAGGAAACCTGGACTTATAATTAATATAAGTCTGAAATCGCCATTCCGTCTTGAGCAAGCGTGGTGATCAATGCTCGTGACTTCTCTGTTGAGAGTCGCATCTTTGTCTATGGTTTCTGTAGATTTTTTTAATAAGATCTACGCATTTTACGACTTTATCTTTTCTCCCCAGTTTAAAAAAAAAGCGTCTCGTCGTTTTAATTAAAACCAGGTTTGCTTCTAGTACAAAATAATGTTCTAGTATCAAAATCAATTTAGTCACACTATACAGGGTTGCTATGTGCACGACCGCAGCGCCCTCATTTTTTTTCATGACTTTATAGACAGACTGTAGTATATTATACCTCAATGGTGTCAAGATAACATGTCATTTAATCATTTTTTTATGAAAGAAGTGTGGGTATGTGCCACAGAGTACTTTTTAATATAGGTATGTGCTGAAAATGCACTGTATCTTGTAAGAAGTTTTATGGTTTTTCAGTAGCAACAATTGGATGGGAATGTGACAAATAATTTAGAAAAATTTATCATTTTATATATATATTGATGCAGTGTAGAAGCACTGCATCAATAGCACTATCACAGGTACTGAGGTAATGTTAAATCAATTTAATAATTGTTCTTGAAAAGTGAATGTTACAATTTCTACATGGATGTCTATTTTGTAACCAAATAAAATAATTAATAGGTACGTAGTTCAATTTCAATCATATGTTTCTCATTAAGATTAAAATATTTATTTAATTATTGTATATTTAGTATAGCAATTAATGCTTTAGGTTCATATTTTTAGTTTTTAATCTTTCAGGTTTTACTAATTGTGCTTGTTTTGAACTGGTGATTTGGTGCGTTGATTTGTATACCTAAGGATGTACATTGTTCTATTTGATAGCAAAGAAAAGTAAAAAGTACATTCATTTTATTGAAGTTTATTTGGATTCTTTAATGTAAGCCAAAAAAAGTGAAAAATGTGGGTACTGTTTTCACTTATTTGACTTAGATGTAATCGATGTTTGTTATTTACTCTGCTTTTACATGAAATAAACAATTTCTTTGTAACATATGGTTTAATATTTTGATGCAAACCTGAACTGCCTTAGACCCAATTTGGTGCTTCACCGGAGTGGATTTTCCTTTGTGCCTGTTGATGGACGGGCATGCATAAAAAGTGCCTTTTACTTCCACATTGGTGGTTCGATTAGGAAGGCAAAAAATAACTTACCCCGCGGCTTAATCCTAACCACAAGCGATCGTCGCCTTCATACGTCACTTTTTTCGGTTTGTTAAAACCGGAAGGCGTCCTCTTTCGGTTCGACCTCACGTTCCGGTTCACCGAACAAAAAGTGACATATAAAAGCGAAAATCGCGTATTCGCGCGTCGGTCACTTTTTGTTAGGACGCGTGGTAACGGTGATCACAATATAGGGTATAATGTTGCCCATCCTCCTTGACTACGTTTTTAAATTACAATGGCGGCACTGTGTGATGGCTAACGTTACACGTATTAATGAATTTCCAAATAATTGAGGAAACGGATGCCACCTACAGGGTGTCTCAGCAAACAGTAACTTTTGTCGATGCATTAAAAATTAACAAATATATTTATATATAATTATGACGGAGAAGCTAAGTGTCTCTCGTTATCTTCAGCCATATTTTCTACTGTGGGCGTACTATGGGAAGTGTTGGTTATTGCGCAATAGAAAAACCGTTTGCAGTTCAAATCAAACACCTACAGTGTGTGATTCGCCAGTGTGATTAATTTAAAAAAAAAATAACGTAAACTATCGCGCGTTCCGTATAGTTGTGTCGCGTGACACAACTATACGGAACGCGCGACAGTACTGTATTAAATGACTATTTCATGAAATGACATTTGACACCAATTCTAACTTAAGGAGTTGTCTTGCTGATTCTAATGATTATAATACTGTAAAGCCATATTTGTTACGACCGCGAATCATATTTTTATCAAAATACAACCTGACATTGACCTTCAAATTGCAAAAAATTGAATTTCGCGGGCTACTCTTGCGCTTCCCCCTTAACCGCCAACAACAAACTCTGCTTTTACTTTGGTCAAGCGTTATGTTATAGACTATGTCGAGCAGCACCTGCGGGGTAATTACGTAACACACTAACAGTAGGAATGGGTTTCATTTTGACAGTTCAACAACGTTCATTGCGTTATTTACGTTGTTGAGCAGACACATTTTTCGAACATATGAAGCAATGGTTTAGCAATAGGCTTCAAAATGATTCAGATTGTGATAGATAGTGTGTTACGTAATTAGGGTGCCGGTTGCGCTGGCGTGGCGTCCCAATTAGTCAAAGTCAAACGATTGATTTAACGTTTCTCCGACATATATGTACACGTAAAATTACAAAACCAAAAACTGAAGACATAGGAAAATTACTTTTTGAACGTTTTACTTTTTGAATAAAATTATTTAAATGTCGTCCTTCGCGGCTCTGGCATTCTTCAGAGCGATCTCTAACATATCTCTATGTATGATAAAACTTCACTTACAAGTAAATTCGTTTAATCACTAATTATTTTGTCTAATAAATCAAATGGTCGCGCACTCTGCACAATAGAAAGTAAACTTAAACTGCTTACTTTTTCGTGGTTTATTGAAGATCGATTCCCTTCTTCTGTAACTGAAACATACCTTACAATCTGAGTTTCTGAATTCGACACTTGAGCAGTGACGTAGCTAGTCCTAGAAGAGTCCTGAATTAACATTTGTTGGGGGCCTTATTTACCCGATTGACTTGGAAGGTCAAGCTGTCAATGCCGTCGTTGTGATCTTACTAAGATAATGCAAAAATGAGCAGAGCGAGCTAGAAATTTGGCGCATTCTGATTCGAGTCCGGTTTTATCAAAGAGCGAGCGAAATGAGCCCGACATATTGAGCATTCTAGACCGGGATAGGTTAGGTAAGTTTGCATTGTAATTTTACTAAGAAAATGCAAGAGCGAGCGAAACGAGGTAGAAATTTGGAGCATTCCGACTTGGATACTACTTAGGTAAAGCTGTGATTGTGATTATTTATCTAAAATAATGCAAGAGCTAGCGAAGCGAGCTTGAAAATTGGAGCATCCTGACTGCGATACTAGCTTAAGCTGTCGTTGTGATTTTACTAAGAGAATGCAAGAGCGAGCTCGAAAATTTTAGCACCCTGATGTGGATAAGTTAGATTTTCTATGTGATTTTACTAAATAAATGAAAGAGCTTGAGAATTGGACCGCGTCTGTAGATTTAACGTGATTTGTTTATGTTTATTTTCATTAGATTTTTATTAATTAAGATCTCTTTTCAAAAAGAATTCCACACGTCGCACTGTGGATCGAAAATCGCCTCTAGAATACATAAAGCTGCTAAGTTATAAGTGTAGTTTTTTGTGATTGAAATGGTTTCTATTAAGTACTAGCTTTTGCCCGCGGCTTCGCTCGCATTAATTTAGACTTTGGCTATCAATTCGGGTTATAATTCACTCATGATTCGAAAGACACGTAGTGCCATCTATTATCATAAGAACGTTATTGTTGTTTTCCTCGGGAACAGTATTTTTTTGCGGGATGAAAGGTACCCTATGTCCGTTTCTGTATCCCTGACAACGTATATGCAAAATTTCAGGATGATCGGTTCAGTGGTTTAGGCGTGAAAAGGTAACAAACAAACAAACAAACTTACTTTCGCATTTATAATATTAGTTAGGAAGTTAGGATTAGGATTAGGATTAGGAAATAATATTAGTTAGGAAATTAGGAAATATTAGGTAGGATTACTATGGTCAAATATGTTACAAGAAGTGTTTTGGCTTAAAAACTGAGGACTTATATTTTTTACGATTTGCACCCGCTTAACACGGCGCTGGGTAGCAGAATCAAAGATAATAATTATGGAAGTTCATGGGGGCATAGAGGTCTTTGCAGCATTGAAGCAGTATAGGTTAGTAACTTTAATTATTTTCAATGTTTTTCCAAGACTACTTATTGACATCTAAAATCCGCCTTTTTGATTTTATAAAAAAGCCTTTAATCATCACGTGACCTAGACGCGTCGATAGACACCTCATGTATTAAAATCATTCCAGCCGTTAGGTTGCTTTGAGAGTTTAAAGAAAATATAGATAGGTACGCGTGAAAAATATAACCGTGTCTCTGCAGTCGGGTAAAAAGTAACGGTCTTATTTCAAAACAAGGTTTTCCTCTAGACATGGTTTAAACCATCGAGCCTGTTTTTGAAATAAGAACCTAATAGAAATCGAAATACAATTCCTTTTACAAAACTGACAACTTAGTCCGATCTTAGGTTGTCAATTTTGTATTAAGAACTTTGCTAAAATCTAAATATTTAGGTTTAAGATATATTATATTTTGATCCTGTGCCACAGACAATTAATCCCAAAAATACGTCGTAAATACTAAATACCGTTTAATTCTGAATATATTTGCGCCACTTTAAAAGACTCAGGCCAAAAATAGTCCGTAGGTACGGAAGTTTTCTTCCTCTTCCTTTATTTATTCCTGTCCTACTAACCCCTTGACGCGCAGCCTCCAAACTTCCTTCCTAGCATTTTCATGAAAAAGTTTGTTACTTTCCAAGCTTTTAGTTAAAGTTTCTTGTTGACCGACTTGACTGATGGGTACTTCAACCCTTTGTCTCAGGAGGGGTTACCGATCAGTCCTTTAATTAGAATTAGAAGAGTTTTTGTGGGTTGGGTTCTTTTTTTTTAATATTGTTATCTACCTATTTTAATTTTTTTTTTAAGAAACCTAAGTTTATTAAACTGGTAGTCTATCTGTCTAGTGGTCGCAAGCGCGAATGCTGATCATGAGATCCTTTCTGCGGGGTAATATACCCTGTGGTAATTACGTAACACACTAACAGTAGGAATGGGTTTCATTTTGACAGCTCAACAACATTCATTGCGTTATTTACGTTGTTGAGCAGACAAATTTTTCGTAAATAAGAAGCAATGGATTAGCAATAGGCTTCAAAATGATTCAGATTGTGATAGATAGTGTGTTACGTAATTAGGGTGCTGGTTTCGTTTGCCAGGTTAGAGGTCAGGCTAAGGGTTCTTCCATATTTTAATTTTTTAAACGTTGCCCCTCATTAGGAGTTTTTCACTAGGGGTTTCTCAGTCAGTAGCATATGGCAGTGAGAATTTCTGCACGATTGTTAGCTTATTGCTAATAAGCTGGTCTCCTATACATAACTGACGAAAAGTGGGTGTATATATAAGTACACCGGGGTGTACTACTAACTCGGATAAAACGACGTGATGATATTTCAATTAGCTATGAAAAAGTCCGAGAAGCCGCTTCCACGTCGTTATTTTTACGAAAAAAGTACGTAATGGGTATTCTTTTGTTTGCTAGGGGCTATTCTGCATACAACACAAAAAAAAACATCTTTCTTCCGGTCCGCTTTTTTTTTTCTAAAGACACATGCTGCTGTGGTCCGGCCATGTGCGAAACCATAATAGCATGTGTTTTAACTAAAACTTAGCCGTCGGACTTCCCTAAAAGTTTGTGCATACACTGACCGAAAAAGGTACTTTTTGCCCTACTGTTTTAAAAATTACTTATTTTATTTATTAATGTTTTGGATCACCAACAGACGTTCCACAATTACATGCTAGTGTTCAAGAATCGGAACAATAAATAGATTTTGGTGTGAGCGTCCAATTTTAGGAGACCGCATCGTTCGCTTTTAATTATTGATCGCTTGTAATGATTGTACTTATGCCAATTATTTAATATGTATTTCTTTTTTTGTATTAACTTTTAATTATTTTTTATTGTGTTTTTATGGATCATGTGGTCTGCAATAAAGATTTTTATTATTATTATTATAATCTAGATGGCTACAATTAGTTTCAAAAGTACAAATTAATTGTAAAAAATGTGTGAGTGTCGTGGAACACTCGGTTGGAACGAAGTTCATTTCGTAGTATATTTAGAACATCCATATAACAAATTTGATTATCATAAAAATGGTTATATTGAGTCAATCTTAAAAGATAGACATATGCTGTCGCGGACATTTTTTAGAACTTTTAAAGGGGTACAATTCCGTCATACATGATTTTTGCGTAACATCCCAAGTAGCACATTGGGTGGTAAAATAGCTCTATATCATATTTATTTGTTAACTTAGGTGAAATACACAGCCGTGATTAAGTTCTATAAAGGTCGAGAGAACCCTTATGCAAACATTATAGAACCATGGGGAGAAAAATTGCAGCCTAGTTTTGGTTCCAAATGGAATCCATAGGAGTTCCCACGATCACCTTTAAGTGACAATTAGAACTATAAGGACTAAGTTGTGCAGTGAACGAGATTAATTGAACGATAAGACGTTTCATTCGATCATTGAGTGACAAAAAGACGCCAAAGTTCTTTTGAGTGGCGATGAGTCAATTTGTCTTTGAATTTGTATTGTGATCAGCCATTTTAATTTTGGGTTATATCTATTTGGTAAGTATTAAAAGTTCACGTGTACTTCACATATTGCAAGCATTGATTTAGAGCACAAAATCCTTGCGAATGGTTTGTTACTGTGAAACTATAGTAAGTTTTCTTTGTAAATTTCGAAGCGCCTTCGATTAGATCAAGAACAATTAAACGAAGTGTGATAAGTCAATTGACGAAATATTACTACAAAAAAATAAAATTGTTATAAACCTAACATAATGATTTTACACTAAGTATAATATTAAAGTACATCAGTTACAATTAACAAAATTCAGTGATTATGCGTCAGTGTGATAGAACACTGTTCAAAACAAAACATTTTCAATGACTCCATTTTCTAAACATGGCGATGTATAAGGGATCTCATAGTTTTTATTTTTACTTATTATATTTATTTGTTCTCTTTTTGGAACTGTAAGGTTTAAAAATCATTTATTTGTATGTTGCTAGTGGCAAATCAGAGGATGTTACACCAGCAGTAAGTATTTGCTCTTTTGTAGATCTCCCAATGCCCATGAATTAAGGGTCCTCAAGAATAGTCCAAAAATCGTAATCGAAGAAGGTAAATAATTTATTTGCCGATTGCCAATGCGGTAATTTCTAAGGTAGTTTGTATGTCAGATGTTTAAAAATAAAAGTCATGTTTGTTTTTTTTTTTAATTTTAAATAAAAGCTTATAGTAAAATAATCGAACTTTGTGAAGCGTTGCGTGTAAATATTTTAAGATGTATTTTTGGAACTGTTGGATCGTTAGTGGTTTTAAATAGGTGGAAATAAAGTGGCCTTAAAGATACAGTCAAGTTAGGTTCCAAAAGGGCTACAAAACGATCCCTTTAGTCACTACTGGTGATCTGGTACTCTATTATACTACTCGTCTGGATATAGAAGTGCCAAATAAGGGTACGTTATCGATTATATGTAACAGTTGCTTACAAGTGATTTGAAGGCCTCATATGCCACTGTTACTTCTAAATCAGTTCCAATTAAAACCTGTTTTCTACTTTAAGTAACAATATCCACTTTATGCAACCATAATAAATAAAGTAGAAACAAAATACATTGATAAGCAACGACGGGTGATAGGAGGTACTCATATACAAATATGAGTTGTGTTTGAAGCTATAAGTTTTATCAAACACCGTTAAACCACTCATTTGCAACTTAAAGCTATAAGATAAGTTGCAAAATTCACTAATGTGCTACTTGGGATTAACCGTTTACGCAGCGCACGCAACGGAACCTCTCAAAAGGAATAACTTTTTCCCGTTTTTACAACATTTTCCATTTATGCTCAGCTCCTACTGGTCGTAGCGTGATGTTATATAGCCTAAGGCCTTCCTCGATAAATGGACTATACAAGACAATAAAAAAACAATTCCAATCAGTAGTTCCTGAGATTAGCGCGTTCAACCAAACAAACAAATAAAGAAAGGGTCGCGACGGAAACCCGTGACGGAAAATTCTTACACTTTTTTTCGCCTAGCCCCCATCCGCTAAGTCCGTACCGTGCGATAAGGAACTTCGTTCCAAAACTTCGTTCCAATAAATCAAAATACTATAGGTACACGAAAACCATACGAAGGGAAACAAAATTATTAATTTTAAGAACGGAATAGCGCGCTAGGCGATCTTCTTGGCTAGTATAGAAGCTTAGCATTAGAGGAAGTTATGTTTCTGCTCTATTTTTTTATTAAATAAAAGTTGTATATACCATATAGCTAATACTTCTACTTACCTACCTACATCTGCATTAAGTATGAAGAAAATAAATCCTATCTAGCACAATTCACAACTTTTTATTAATTACTCCGTAAGTAGGCAGGTAAATATATCATATTCATACCTACGCTACGTGAGCATTTAAGACTAATTGAGACAAATGATACCCGCACTGCACACCTGAACAATAGTTACTCAAACTACCGATATTCGAGATCTGAACTCTATGCACAAACTGCATTGCATAGGTAGGTACATAAGATTATGTCCGTATGCCGTCCGATATAACACGCTCACCGCAGGTGTCACCGTGTATAAAAAATGGTTGCATTTATTATGTTATTACCATCAAAAACAACCGCACGTCAACTGCGCAATCACAAGCTTCAGTTAAAATGTAAACAATGACTAATAAAAACTGCATATTTTATAGTATTTCATTCATTTGTAATGTACCCATCCAATGCATACCATTTTACTGCGTAATTCTCTATCTTTATCTACCCATTTTTTTTCGACGAGTCTTTGTTTTTCCAATCGCCTTCCGTAACAATACCTTCAATAGGGTGACAGCGTTTCTATGCGCGTACGCTCTACAAAACTACGAACATTATCATTAACAGTAGGTTCTATTAAAAGTAGATTTAGAAAATGAACTTTATTGCTCACAAAATAAGAGCTACGTAGCGGCAAATGCTAAGTTTGTTTTAAGTTACGTTTCGGTGCGGTGCACATGGAGTCGGCAGTCGCGCGCTCACCGACTGTGGTTCCGGTGGGGTCGATCACCACCGCGTAGTGTATGCGTGCCTTTACACACTACATTCCGAACTTTACTCGCGAGCACAGTGTACGCTTCGCGCCAAATTTCTTGTACGAAATTTGAATTTTGACGATTGGTTTTTTGGAAGCATAAACTTTTTGATTACTTTTTGTTTAGATATTAAATTAAGGAATCGAATAAAGAGTTTAGTGATTGTGAAGTGACTTATTATTATTATGAAAGACGAGATATTTGTGTGCAGATACTTGGCAATATTTAAATAATAAAGTACGATATTATATGTGTTGTTATTAATTGTGCAATGGTTTGTGAACAATAAAAATATCAAGATGAAGCTGCGATGGAACTTTGTAGTAAATTTATTTGTTTTATTTGTATTAGCGACGTATGTCGGTAAGTAATTTTTATTGACTATAATAAACAAAATTAATTTAAGTTAGCACGATATTTTTTTAATGTAAGTAAACAGCAGTCGAAATTATCTTTTAAAATAAAATAATGAAAGTTTTGCTTGAGATTTATCCGTACCTATTTGTTTTCAAAATATTTGTGTCCTAGATACTATTTATTAAAACACTGACACAATAGTAGATACATAGGTACAAACTTAGTTTAAGCACCGTACCGTGACATTTTCACTCAGAGAATTACCTACTAAATGGATTTTCGTTGATACTTAATTACTTAGTTATATTTTCATTGCCACATCCGTCGGCACGGAAAACTTTTTCTTATTTTAATTCACTATTCGATGTAATTGATAATAAACCCGCTGCAAACTTAAAGTAAAAGGGTTATAAATAAAACACGGAGAATATACTATGTACGTAAGTAATTAAACTATATAAAATGCAACGATTTAAAAAAAACAGGACATTAAATTTACTTAAAACAATCATAGCGCACGGTGTCTGACCATGCAGGCCGAATATTTTAACATTCATTGTCTCTGGTTAATTTAAAACGATTAAAATCTCCCGTACACACGGCATGAAAGGGAAACATGATAGAATTATGTGATCTATGAATAATCGCTGCAATTTTGTGCATTGCAACACGTGAAGATGCTTGTCTTATTTTGTAATGTTTGATTTAGATTGTATTTTAATTTTGTGACCGTCACTAGCCAGGTAGTTTGTTGAGTATTGCGCTGGCGTTTTTGTGTCAATCTTCAATCGTAATTTACTGATTGCATTATTTTAAAATAACTTTAGCTTAAGTTAATTTTAAATTGTTGTTTTACTTTTCAGTTTTTTCAGCAGGTATAATTACTTTTAGATTACAGAATGACATCTTTTTTTCAGACTATATCGATCAACAGATACATATTGCACCTTCGGTAGAACAAGGGTATAACAGACAAAAAATCGAAAACTGACATAAGTAGGCCGAAGTGCTTTAAAAAGTCCTTTGTGTCCAGAGGAACAAAGACCCGTATCAATATCAGCTTAGTGTTGCCAGAGAACAACATTGCCTTTGTCATATTGTTGCATTATTTTGACTATTTTGGCACAATAAGACTTTAAAATGACTCCTGCAAAATCACTAAAAGTGCAATTATGCCCTTGTTCTACCGTAGGTGCGAATTATGTAACAGTAGAAAGTATACAGGGTGGCAGGGGCATCGACGCGCAAATTGTTACCATAGATTCAGGCCATGATTCTGGATCCCCAGAGTTGAATATTTCGTCAGTTATTTAAAAAAAAAACTGCTATATAATACATTTTGACCGCGTAGGTATTGCACTTTTGTAGGAAACAACTCATAAAAAAAATAACCGATTAAAAATTTCAACGCAGGGGTTCCAGAATCATGTAGGTACTAAATCCATGGTAACTAGTTTGCACAACAATGTCCCTCCAACCGTGTAGACTATAGTATTCAATTAATTATCTTATTATTCTCTATTATTTTATTAATCTCTTTAATTATCACCTGCACTAAAAACATTTTGGTTTTCTACATAAGTAATTATAACTTCAACCAATCATCCAACGACATCCCAAAGTCACTGAATAAACATCAAAATTCCCACTCTCCTAAAACCTCAAAAAAGGTGATAGCCTAGCATTAGGACAGGCTATAAGTTTCCATCAAGCAAAGGCATTAAACCTCTACTTAGTCTATGAACTTTCAATAAATCGGCAGGGATCCGTGTCCACATATATTTGGGATATCGCCTCGTTATTCTTGGGTCTAAGGCCGGGCCGGGTATGATCATTTTATCGAATGCTCGCAGATATTTAATGCAACTCGCAATGGGAATGAATGAAGGATAATATTGGGTAGGTTTTGTAAAAGAATTACCCTTCCGAGATGGTTTATTTTATGTTTTGGTTGTAACTCTTTCGTAATTCTCGTGACAGAATCATCACGAGTTGATCTATCTAAACTTATTTTTTGCATTGATAAGTAAAGAAAAAAACAAAGAAAATACGTTTATTTGCGGTAAACATGACGCAGAGAAAAAACACACAAACACAAAAAAGAACGAGATGAGGGAATCAATAATGAATCCATGTTCAATTATATCAGTAACTTCTATGAACAGAAATAGCGCAAACATTAAGACCGTGATCTCAAACCCGCGTAGGTTCTGGGTTCTTTGGCTCGCTGGCTGATATTAAAAATAACGCTAACCCGCTCCTAGCACATAATAAAATATTGAGGCCCCACCGCTAATAAACTATAGAAGACAAACAAATCTGCATTGCTGTCCGAATTTCGCAAATCTACGTAAACTTATCTGATAAAAATTCCCCAACGAAAAGGCTCATTGTACACACGGCTACGCATATCCTATACAATGCGAGATCAGCTTATACTGAAAATGTATAGCTTGAAGGGTAGGTTAGTACTACTAACAGATAGAGCTACAACCCTAATGGGCTACCTGACACGACATCGAGTAATTAACGTATCAACGTCGGACCTGCCTCTTTAACATTCCCTGAGCTGCTATATTTCTGAACGTGGTTCTAAAGAGGTCGTATAGCAGCCAGAAGGTAATCATTTAGCTTAGTCACTTGATGACTATTAATTATTCATATTAGTATCAGCCCGTAAACGCTAGGTTTTTTGTATTTTCTCTTGTCTAAGTTAAACAGTATATTTTCGGTCGTTGTGTCAATATTTGTGATACTTCCTGGCAGCGCCACAGTCGCAATTTGCATCAGAGTTGTTTTTCTTAGTTAGCCAACCTTGTTCCACTGGTGGGCAACGGCTTACTCCAAATTCTTCCACTTATCCTTTTCCTGCGCTACTTCGAATCAGCCCTAGCGGTACGTGTCTAGGACATCTCGCCACCTTTGCCTGGGCTGGCTTCGGTTACGTCGTCCATTCTCAGGCACCTACCTTCGGGAGACTGTTGCCCAGTAGTCAATATCCATGCGGCTGAGTTTTTTCAAAAACAATGTTCTGAAATTGTTTATTATTGTACGTACAGTTCGCGAAAACCTTTATGAGCTCTCGGAAGTTGCACGCGCGACGCGAGTAGCCGCGCGGTCTGCATAATATAGGTGTCCGAGGGAATTTTCTCACTCTCACTCCACTGTACTATACGCGGTTGCGTTTTCGGGCCTACGTTCAGAGGGCTCATAAAGTTTTGGGCGAACTGTAATTAAAAAAATATCGCCTATGCTGCTAAGTTCAACTTTGGCTATCGCACCCCCAACACCCTTGGGAACAGAGACGGTGGCCGTTTCTTTAACAAGCTGTTTTGATTGCTTGCATAAGATACTAAGATACAGGTAGCAATTAAAGGCATCTTTTAAAATGTTAAACTTTCTTTATTTTTCCAGCTAACGTTTCAGGAAAATAATCGTGAAGAAGACATAGATCGTATCTAGTAGAAAGTTCCAAGGCGATAATTTTGCTAGCAGCGGAGTCCGTAGATCGTATAACTTACAAAATAATATATTGCTGGCCAGTTTGGTTCTAAGTTTAAGTAACTTATAAGTTTTCTAACGGCGCGGGCGCTTTCCTCACCTCCAGTAGTAATCGTTTTCTAGCAGTTAATTCATCTCTGTTCCATTTTTAAATTAATCTGGTAGATGCTGCCTATCAAGATACTGTGAAACAGGCGATAAGTAAAATAAATGGTTTTCAATAATTGAAAAGGGTCCTGTCCTCCTAACCCTATTTAGATGGTATATTTAGATTGAAACTCTAGATCTCCAAAATCCGCTGTACCAAAAGCGTAGATAGTAAAAAAGTTTCGAGTACAAATGACATATTTCGCCAAGCTCCAATGTCCCCGTGCCGAGTAGAAGTTCTTGTTTCTAATAAAACTTTTTATTAGACTTTAGTCGCCTGACTTCCTCATTGCTGAAAGCTGAAATACTTTGCTTTACATAGATATAAATAGCTATTTCAATTATGAAATTTAAATCAAGTAAGATTGTTCTTTTGTTGAAGAATGCCAGTGGCCCATGGTTCTACTATCGTAATTTGCAGGACAGCTGATGTGAGACGAAGTCAAGGTGACAGTTAATAGCTGCACTGCACATGGTTCAAAATCGCTTGACACTTCTCTTTTTGACTAATATTGACCTGCTAATAAAAGTGTATGGTAACTTCCAGATGGCCTAATTCGAGTTCCACCCTTTTTCACGTAATCGTGCAACGTTTGTTGATGGTAAAAACGTTAGTTGGACTTGTCTGATTCGACTGCCATTTGCGTTCCTAAAACTATAGTCGACGAGTCGATTACAGTGTTACGGACTGATTGCTTGTAAACAATGAAGGTAGCCAGCAAAACAATCCGATGCTAATTACAATCTCCGAATACGTGTGAGGAGATTGTAGATAGTTTCCTTATCCGGAAAAATCGGATCAATATAGTCTGAAGCTATGCAGTATAAAAAGAGAAAGTTTATTAGTATGTTTGCTCGCCTCTCGGGCACCCGTACGATAGTTTTAAATCGATTTCAGAGCTTATTACCCGAAGAGATAGCTTGGATAGCTTGCCGTGGCTGTAATAAACTAGGGTTTCCATGTGTGACGTTTAATTACTGTCTTCTTTTAGTCGACTATTTTTTAAATCAACTTTCTTTTCTTTTATAATTGGCCTCTCGCAGGTCAACGTAGATGGTGGTCGCCTGCTTAACCGGGCTTGCCTATGGGTGCCTCAATAAATTAAGGCCTCCAGCCAGGGCTTAAAAAACTTCAAAACTAAGCGACTACACACTAAATGCACACTCTGTGGGGTACGGACCTCGGCTTAGGGCGTCGCTGGGGGAGGGCAGGAAGGGGCAGGCTGGATCGATTTAATTTGGGAGTTTAAAGAAATAGACTAAATGTCTACGGTAAATTTCACGATAATTAGAACTAAGTATCGGATTTCTTTCTAATAGTCTAAATTAATTATAAGTGGTAGGAAAACGTATTGATTGCTCTAATGACATTTCGGTACGTTTCCATTAAAGTGCTGTCTATTTGACCCAATTCTTTAATATCGTTTTTTAAACCAACAATTATAACGTTTGGTCCAAAATGGGCCCACAGAGTATAATTATTCTATAAATACTATAATACAACGGTTATATTTCAAATAAAAATTCCATATATTTTTATGTGTATTCTCTAGAATAAAACCATAAAAAATAGTTTCTGAAATATTATAATAATGTAGATTTGGATCTAGAAAGTTATCATGAAAATGCAATCTTCTATGATACAGGTCCAGACGCTTGCCAAGTCAGAACTCGCAATAATTAGTTCAGGGATTTGAGTTAACTGCACTGAAACTAATATCTCTTGACATGCCCTAGATTACCGATACTGAATTCTATACATCTTTAATCTATCTACCTAGAATATTTATAAATGTAGGGTAGTCTCTAGTTTTTGCTTACTTGGTTAAATCTAACTTTCGCCAAACATCATCCATTTTAATTATAGTTTACGGTTTTACTTCATGCAAATAGGTGTAGTCCTTTCCTAAAAAGAACATCTCATACACTAATCTGCATGGCCCTCTTATGGCCTGACCAATATTATGTCTGGACCTGTCTGGACTTTAAAAGAGTCTGTGATCTTTGAGTTTGTTTCGGCCTTTCTTCTCAGAGTAGTCGGTTAAGAAACACCGAACTCATCTAGTTTTAAAAAATAATTTAATTTTCACGTGTAAAAGTGTTTTTTGAACAAAACAGAAATAAATATAATTTATTAGTTTCTGAGTTTCCTGACTAGTAAGAATGATAAATGATAAATGATTTTATTTCTGTAAGTAGGTTTATACAAACACTTTTACACGTCAATCATGTTTTTTAAACTAGATGAGGTCGGCGTTTCCTATCTGACTACTCTGAGAAGAAAGGCCGAAACAAACTCAGAGGTCACAGTCTCTTTTAAAGTCCAGACATAATCTTGGTCAGGTCATGCGAAGACCATGCAGATTGGTATCTGAAATGGTCTTTTGAGGAAAGAACCACACAGTTTGAGTGGACCTGTCCAGTCAGTGCACGCATTTGTCAGTAATCGTGCAGCTCGAATAAACTTACTTTTCTTTATTTTTTCTAGAAGGTGTCAAAAGACAAAAATACACTTTATTTATAGGCACAGAACGGGGAGCGTCAGTGAAGTGTGATCAAAACTAATAGGGTAAAACAATTTTACATAAAAAAAAAAACAACTGACTTCCAATAAAAACACTACAAACTGCAAAATTTCTTTAATTTCGGAAGTCGGTGTCTTTGTATTTTCGTTATTGCCACCTTCTTCCGAAATCAAAGATATTTTTCAAGATCTAGTGTTTTTTTGGAAGTCAGTTGTATTTTTTGTAAAAAAAATATAATTTTACACTTTTTAGTTGTGGTACGAACCACACACAAATTCGTATACTACTACTTGCTATGTAAATAATAGTGACAGGATGTTATCATAACATCATCAGTATATAAGTACTAAGTCGAAAAAATATGTATTATTGAAGCTAAGTGAACAACTACCGAAGCAAAGTTAATACAATTTATATGGGACAACCACTAAGGCATACCCTATCTGCTAAAAAAATAATTTTCGAAATCGATCCATAATTGCCGGAGATATCACATAACAAACATACAAAAAAGAAACCATATGGACGAATTTAGAACCTCCTCCTTTTTGAAGTCGGTTAAAAACTGTTAACAATTTAAAAACATAGGTACGTTTTTTTGTTTTAAATTCACCTAGTGACTTTGTATTCACATAAAATTTCTTATGATGCGTGAAAAAGCGGAAGAAATCAACACAAAAAGTGCAAATGTAAATATTACAAAATCATTGAGAAATCAGAATCTGTAATCGTATTTGAATTGAAATGTATATTTTTTGCCGTTTTCCAATATTTCCAATGGTTTTGCAGCGGTTAGTTTTTTCTTCGTTAAATCGTTACGAATTTTTTTTCAACGTTTACCTCTTGTGGCAAGAATTTTTTTTTTAGGATTTTAAAATAATTTCACGTTTATAGATTTTTTTCTGCAAAGGTTTTTAAACATTCGGAAATTTGGAAAAGTTTAAAATAATGTGAGAACAAAACGAACTAGCGATTCTCTTTAAAAATTAAAACGTACATATTAGGTCGGGGAAAAAGTTCTTTCTTATTATATTTATATACAAATTCAAAACTAAGAGCTCGTGTGGTACCCAAATATCGTTTTTTTTTGTATACCCAGACGTTTTCAAATGGGTCAAAACTGTTTTGTGGTCAATCCCTAACTCTTCAGCTATGTCGTAACTAATAATATAAAGATCTTGCTCCACTTTTTCATAAATGGCATCGACTGTAGTCGTAACATGGCGACCAGAGCGAGCTGGATCTTTGACATCAAAATTCCCGGACTGAAAACGATTGAACCAACTTTATGCTACATTTATTTATAGTCCATAAATGTCGCATATTTTTTTCGCGGCTTGTTTCGCATTTTTCCCTTTTTTGTAATAAAACTTCAAAATTCTATCAAATTATAAATATTCTATTATTATACATATTATTCTAATTAATTTTCTTTTTTCTTTTCTTTTTCTTTCTAATGGTATCAAAACCGACCAGATACAAACAGTACAGCCAAAGAGATTTTACTACAACTTTATACCCATAAAACACGAAAAAACCTGACTCCCGACCTATCACATAAACCTTCAAGAATAAATTCTCTAGATTATCGTGAAAACCCATAGATATCCGTTTGAAAACCGCATCAAAATCCGCTGTTCAATTTGAGAAGAACAACGCGGTCACAAGCAGTTACAAAATGTGACTTCAATTTGTAATATGTTTAAGAAAATAATAGGTCTTTACCTATGAAATTGCCGTTTTGTATGAAAAAATTTAAACGAATTTTTTTCATGAATTTTTTATTTGTATTAATCGAAGTAATCACCCATGCAATCAATGCATCTTTGCCATCGCAGTGGCAGTTTATTGATGCCCTTCTTAAAGAAATCAGCTGGACGGGAGGCAACAAATTCTTCAAAGGCATTTTGTACTGCCTCTCGGGTATTAAATTTTTTTCCCGCCAAGAAGTTATCCAAATTCTGGAAAAAGTAGTAGTCTGTAGGCGCAAGGTCTGGTGAGTAAGGCGGATGACGGAGAGCTTCCAACCCCAGTTCTTGCAACTTGGAGACCGTCTGCTGTGCAGTATGAGGTCGCGCGTTGTCGTGCAGGAGCAGCGGAGACGAGCGATTGACCAATGCTGGTTGGAGATGCGCCAGCTTCTCCATCATTGTGTTCAGTTCTTCACAGTACACATCTGCAGTAATGCTCACCCCGTTTGGTAAGAAGCTGTGATGAATCACACCGGCGCTAGACCACCAAACAGTGACCATCACTTTTCTAGGGGTAAGTTTTCGTTTAGGGCATTGTTTAGGTGCTGAACCAGGATCCAACCAACTTGCTGAGCGCTTACGGTTATCAAACAGAATCCATTTTTCATCGCAGGTAACAATGCGGTTCAAAATTCCTTCATTTGTGTGTCTGTTGAGCAGTGCAAGGCACGTCTCGACGCGTACTTCGCGCTGGCGATCATTGAGTTCGTGGGGGCACCCATTTGTCAAGCTTTTTTACCTTGCCAATTTGACGCAAATGGACCAATATTGTTTTGACGCTAACGTCGAAAGCTGCTGCTAATTCAGCCGTAGATTGTGTATCATCAGCTTCCACAATCGCCTTTAATTCGTCATTGTCGACCAAAGTCTTCGGACGACCGCGAGGTTCATTTTTCAGGTCGAAATTTCCAGAACGGAAGCGAGCAAACCAATAACAGGTGGTGCGTTGGTTTGTAGAGTTAGCTCCGTAAACGTCGTTGATGTTGCGTGCCGCTTGTGCCGCGTTGCTGCCACGACGGTACTCATATTCCATAATTACTCGAATTTTTAACGTATCCATGATGACGAAAAAGATTGAAATGCGATGAAAATGTAACACTAATCAATAAAGAAATGACTACTTTTAGAAAAAAAAATCCATGTTTTTAAAATAAAATTAATTTGAAATTAGAATTCATAGCCAAACAAAAATTATTTTGATTTGAAATGGCCAGTACTGCAGAACGGCAATTTCATAGGTAAAGACCTAATATTTATTTTGTTTTTCTTTTTTTAAATATCATCTGATTAATGGTATCAAAACCGGCCAGATACAAACAGTACAGCCAAAGAGATTTTACTACTACTTTTTACCTATGAAATATTAAAAAAAAAAATCCCCGACCTAATACTATCTTCTAACGACTTAAAGGTTTTCGAGACCAACCCCACATTAATCTTAATACTACTTATTTATCATCCTAGATCGCTCCAAATGTGGTGAACGAAGGTAAGTTCCTAGGTAGGTACGGGTACCTATGTAGCTTTTCATTCATAATGCACGATTAGTAAGTTTATTAAAACTTGAGCGCAAGCTAATGTCCATCCATTAAAACGACTTATTACTTAAAACCATTTAAAAAAACGATCAATCGGTTTATTTGACTATCAAAAAGCTTTTAAATACAAATTAATCATGGCGGCCCTCTCACAGAAATTTATAAGGCTATTAATATAATTAGCGGTGGAAAGGAAGATGAGCATTCTTCACACCTTGACCTAAGTTTTACCGCTTCATTAGTGGGCGGATGAGAAATTATTAGTGATCATTATCAAGATAAATAAATAATGAGATGAATCGTATTAGTTTAAGTGGAAGTTTGAATAGAGATCTTTATCGATTTTTTTTTGTAGGAAGAAGCACGCTGTTTATTTTATGCTTCTAATTTTAAATTTTGGACTGCCATCGGGTACGTTCGTATTTTAAAGTCATGAATGAATGAATGAAATGCTCCGACCCCAGCGTGGTTTGACCAGACTCGATTAAACGAATGATACTCAAGATTTTTACTAGCCCCTGAAGCCTCATGTTTCATACATTTATTACGTCTGTATTAAATAAACATGAAGCTGGATTAAGTTCTAAATACAAAAAATGTTTGACACACGAATTAATTGATGACAGATCGAACATTACATGAGCGATTGATATTTGAATAACATAAGCCTTTGTGTTTATTGAAGCCCATGTAATATTTCGAATCAACAGCGTGTACCAGAAATGTGTGATCGATCATATTGGGTACAGACCAGAAAACCATGCGACCAACATCGTAACGCGAAACATTAATCAGCTGTCCCATACAACTGCCGGGGTCGCGGATTGTTCGAAAGAGTTACCCGTGTTCCTTCAGTTGCCTGTGTGCCAGGGCCACCCCTGGCACACAGGCAACTGAAGGAACACGGGTGGGTTTTAGTCAGTAAGAGTCTGACACGCCCTTCCGCTCCGCCCAGAGCGGGAGAGGTCATTTGATGATTTCCCACCCAAAAAAAAAAAAAAAAAAGCTGTCCCATACAAAACTTCAAAACCTACTCCACCCAAATTTATGGCATTACTGATATAATTTCTTCGCAATTACGATGTTGGTCCAATGGAGAAAAAAACAACACGTGTGGCACTCGGGGACTGCCGCGGTAAAGCTATTGCATAGCATTTTTTATCAACTTATGCAATTAAAATTATTTTTTATTTTTTTATTTATGCAGTATTTTATTTCTTTGATATTAATTCAAGTACAGACGTACCATATACATACACGTTAAGCGAACGCTCGGCCGAGCTACATGGTAGGCGGAGTGGGGGGTGTTAGGTTTTATTTTCGTTACGGAATTTCTTGATTCGGTCGCCGCGGTCAAAGCCCGCGATAAAAGCTATGCAATAGCTTAAAAAAAATGAAAGAAAAATAGTTTATTCTGCACAAACAAAACGCACCTAACAAATGAACGACATTAATTTAGAGACATACAAAATAGCCAAAAGCCTCGTATTCATATTACAAAAGTTGAAGAAGTTGAGAAAGTTGTTCAGTTTGATCGTCTGTAAATTAAAGAAAAAAAAAATATTGGAGATTTACCTTTAAATATGAGTACACGTTTCTAATACACACTGTATAGTCATTAATTATTCCATAATACAGATGTTCTACTAAAATGTGTTAATATTCATAATGATTTATATTATTGCCAGAATTTTGTGCCCGTTGAAATGGATCCAAAAATTAAAGCTTCCGTTCCAATGGCACAAAACGATAAATGTCAAAAGCATATTGCACGATTATTGCAACGCGCAGTAATTATAAATTGATGTATAGTTCGAATTATAAATGCTGCTCTCTGAAAACATAAGTTGCGATTACGAAAATGTTACTTGATTTTAATTATTTTAGCTGTATTAATTACATACTGTGTACAATTTAAACATTTTAATTAAAAATTAGTAGGTAAACAGTTCAGACGTTTGCAATTTTATATTTTAATTGAAATTAATTTTAATTTTGAGAGACTTCCAGAAGAGCTTTCGATTGCGGTAATTGCATTTGCATGAGCAGTATTTTCTCGAAAACCTCTGAACCGTATCGAGTGAATGTTTTTATGTAGAGTCAGTGTTATTATAAAGACTCGAGAATGAATCTGAATTAATTCGAGCAAGTTTTTTTTTAACTTTTTCTACAAAAACGGCGAAGTTTTGCACACAATTGTCTACAATTAATTATACGGAAATTCGTTGGTGTTTTGATATTTTTTATAATTTTGTTCGACATCATAGCTCTGCATCCTTCCCTAAAACACGGTTTTCGTGATCTTTTTCGTCGTTTCCTGTGGATTTTTATTTAAAAGTGTCCGTGGAGTTTCGGCTTATTCGTCATTTCGCACGAATTTACTCGCCCAAAACGGCCGAATCGACACTCATAAATAATATATTATTTTCTGTAGGCGATTCGCACGAAGTTAATTTATTTGTGGGCGAATCGAAAACTCCAGAAATACGCATTAGGCAATTGGCACGTTTGTGAATTTATGCAATAAAGTTAAGGAAAAAGTACGCTAGCGCATTGTTGTCGATTCGCCCACAAATAAATTAACTTCGTGCGAATTGCCTACAGAATAGTTATTTATGATACTAGTGCGGTAAGTTGGTTTTTTACAAACGAGTAGATGGATGTAAGCCCGAGACGAAGTCGAGGGCTTACCATAGGAAAGAAAAAGAAAGAAAGAAAAATTGTTCACGAGTCACGAGTTTGTAAATACCAATTTCTGCACGTGTGTTATACAACGTTTTTTAACACATTTGCGAGAAAACAGTACAATATTAATATCGGATTCCTCGCTTGAACTCATTTATTATTACTTTTTTATAAATATCAGTCGGAAAGTCGCAACAATCTTTGACGTTATTGATATGAAAATGGCGCGAATTGCAAATGGCTCCACGTGCGCATGGTGAAATTAGAACTACATCTTTTGTTTCATTTTCTCTTTAGTATTAAAGTCAGATAAACGCATTGAGCAAAAGCGCGTCCAAGGAGGTTCGATTATTTAGCTTATTTATTCTCGTAAAGTGAAACTCCTTGGTGGAATTCTTATATATTTTTTATGGAAATTAAAAATAAACCGTAAAGGATACGCACGGCGCTATACAACGGAGTATGGGGTAAAACAGGTACTTAGGTGTGAGTACCTATTTTACCGCACGTTCCGTTGTTTGGTGCGTAATTTTTAACTTTCGAACAATGTATACAGGCATCGTAAATGCATTTTTTGAGCAAATGTGTTGAAAAATAATTTATTATGTTAAAGTGTCGTTTCGCCCGTTTCGGACGAGTAAATTCGTGCGAATCGACAATAAGCTGGAGTTTCTTGCCCTTTCTTCTCCATAGGTACCTACCTACTTCGCTTTGGAATGGGCAACTCGCTTCATCTTTCTTACTGACCGACCCTTTGACAATTCAAAAGTGCCTGTAATTGGTTTATCGAGTTCGAGTTTGAGTTTATCTGGTCTTGGTTGGTGTAGGTTATTAATTAGTATTAGGAAGGGACCTTGTATGGTTACTACTTGAGTTTGCTTTCTTTGTTTATCGCTTCTTCGACTTTTACAGCCATAAGTTCAGCAGACCTAATCTGTAGAAATCTCACCGTCAAAACTTAGGTGACGAATCTCACCGTGAAACTTAGAAAATAAATGAATATTATTATTATAACTAAATTAATTCGATATTACGAAGTTGATTGATTGACTGTGACGTCATCAGCATAGTGCCAACTCGAATCTACTGCTCAGTCAATGTGGCGCAGGTAAATTATGGCAATCACTGCCATTTGGCAGCGAGGCTCTGTGATACCTGACTCGGATTGATCCCTCGCCAGGTGGATTTGGCAGACTGACGAGAAAAAAGATATAGGTACATATGAAGGTAGTAATCGGCCTTTTCGTATTGATGAAATTTTTGAAATATGGGCACTCTGGTAATTGAATATCATGAATGGGTCTGTTATCCATTACCGAACCAGCCAAAAATTTACAACAATGAAACTATTGTGAGTTTTAGTCAATGGTCAGTGATATATCCAATAAGTACCTACAGCTAGCAACAAAAGTTAGTGACCTTGATCGCTAAACAATCTAAAGTTATTTTAAAATACACAAGAAAACCTATTTTTATTATTATAATCGTTGAAATCGTGATGATTTTACAACAATTACTTTCATATAAGTAATAAGGTAGGTAACTACTGATGAAGTTAAATAAAAAAAAAAATTATTTTCATATTTTTTATAATTTTATCATTTTAATTACCTACTAAGTACGAAAACAACAGCTTTAACTAATGATAAAATATTCAACATAGGACAGTGTGTTCTCCCTGTATTGTAAACTTGTTACTCTCGATGTAGTTAACACAAGTGCACCTGTAGCTAAAACAAACAAACAAACAAACACCTTTTTATCTATATCTATAGGTACAGTCGCCTGCGCATCAAGTTACCACAATCTGTCAGATTTTCTCATTCGATTTTGAACTTAACCGTCAACATTTTAAGGTTTAAAATCGTTTGGAGAAATTTGACAGTTTTGTGTAGCTTGACCTGCTGGCGACTGTACATATTATAAATTAATAAATTCGCTTTTCGTGTCTGTCTGTATGATCGTGTTGTTCTTCTAAACTGCGCAATGGATTTTGATGCGGTTTTCGCCATCATATAGAGAATTTATTCCGGAAGGTTTATTTATGTGTAGGTATATTATTATTATTATTATCGTTTATTTCAGGTATTAACCCATAGCAATATTACAGTGCTTAATAAATAAATAAATAATATATAATAAATTCATATAAAACTTACGTATTATAAAGAAATCTCGATGTTTTGGCAAGTTGTTAAAACCGTGCGGAGCAGGGCCGGGTCGCTGGTACCTAAAATATAAAAGCTCCCGCAAACAGGCGCGACGCGACTTTAGTAAAATAATTCCTATGAAAACTTCATGGAAATTGTTCTACAAAAGTCGCGTCGCGCCTCCCTGCGGGCGCCTTTAAGCAATTACTTTTTCAGAAGAAAAACAAAGCCTCTTAAATTACAAATGTTCGCACTCGCAGCTATTCAAATCGATCCTGAACGTGATTGATGACGCCTGAAAAAAGGTGTAACTGTTTACCGATCTTTGTCGAGTCCTTGACTCAGTTTTTTTACACTTATCACTATAAATGTTTGACCTTTTCATGTTCTAATAGATTTCTCTATTTTTTTTGCTTTTACAGGTTAGAAAACATATTTAATTGCCGTCCTTCTTTATTAACAATAATATTTTCCCTGTCTTAACCTCGTTGCTTTATCACCTTAAGGTTGAATATGTATAAAGAAAGAAAGAAAAGAAATTAAAAAAAATATTTGACCCAGATTAAGGCAAATAATCACAAAAAACAAAAAAAATACAGTATTAGTATATCACTCAGACATGATAATAAAATTAATAAATGACAATGTACGCACGACTAACAAATTCAAGCTATAGTTTCCAGTATAAGCTGACTTCTCATTGTACGAAAAGCCTATGCAATGCGATGTCAGCTAAAACTGCTAATGTATAGCTTGATATGTAGCAATGTGTACATAATTTTATTTGTCTATATTATGACAATTAGACACACAACCTAATTGTTTTTTTTTTTATTTCTCTTTTAATGTATAACATAATATCATAGAAAAACCCACTAACACTTCGCCCTACCTGGGAATCGAGCCCAAGACCTCATGGTGCTTGCGATCACTAACCCAACGACACAGATAATGAGGAGGTATTTATATTTTAATTATTGTCAAAAGTGGTAATGTAATTATGATTCAAGACAATTATTTAACTATATTTTGTCTACTTCACGGAATAAAATTGTTCCAAGAATCTATGGAAAAATCGATGAATTCATTAAGGCTCCAATTCTTGGAACACTATAAATTGTTTAATGTTCACTTAATTTTGACGGTGTTTATACTGATGGACGGCTACGATAATTTGCTTCCCCTTTTCTCAAATATTTCAATACGTGAAGGGAACATAAAGGCTCCCGCAGAAAGGCGCGTGTTCCAAGAATGTAGACTTGCTTTGGGTTACCATTTTCCACTTCCTATGACTTAATAAAAATAGCCCGTGTCTTTCAGTAGTGAAAAACATATTTTTATCCTCAAAAGATTCGAAACTCTTGGGGTTCCATTATGATATTTTTCTGCCCCTTTCAATTTTACAATAGATTAATTCTTGTTCATGATATTAATCCATGCCAGTGAGGGTAAACATGAACATTATTTTGTCTTAGAACACTGGGTTTGTCCTTGTTAATAAAATATGTATATGGGGAGAATGGGGTTAAATGTGTCCAAAATCACCCCGTCATGTACAGGGCTTAAATCAGAAAATATTGTGGACCGGGACGAAGATTGGGGTTGATTTTGGGTCTAACATTATTGGATGATGAAGCTTAATATTCTTTTTTGTCACGTTTTTAGTTGTATTACAATGTTAGATAGGATTTTTCTGTCGATGGAATGAAAACCGTTTCTGAATGATGATAGGCTTAACCGAAAACTTGAGCTGAGACTCATTTGCATGTCGGTTTTTTTTTATTACAGGAAATGAAGAATAATGTAATTAGAGAACATAGTCTTATTTTAGTCAAAAAAGTTTCACATTTCCATGCTGTTATTTTTGACTTTTTTATTTTTGTAAATTCGAACTTTCTTCATTTAAGGTGAATCCTCAGTTGTAGTCCGCTAAATTCAAATTTTCTTTGGTTTTTTTATAAATTGTAGCTCTGTTTTACGTCATATGTTGATCAAAATGCGATTCGCGACCGTAGGAATGATATATTTATTGAATAATAATCATTAATTTCATATCAAACGTAAAACTTTGGAAATTTGTTCCGTCTAAGAATTTTCATATGAAATATTCTTAAGTTTGCAAAAAAACAATTTGCAAAAAACCAATGAAAATTTGATTTTGGCGGGCTAAAACTGAGGATTCACCTAAGTCATTCAGTAAATCAATCCAGTTCCAAAAGCATTGACTGAGCATATTATTAGTGGCCCAGACACCAGGAGTCCCACGGTCACAATTAGCGCATTCCTTACGCTGCGGTGCGCTCGCGCATGCAAATCGCGCCACAATGATATTTGTACTCCTTTGTTATTGATAACCCGATACCCATGTGATAATGACGTGCTACTGTTTTGTAATGTAAGCGGATTTGACTGACGCTGTCGAAAGTATGATTAAAGGCCTGAGCAGATGATGGACAATTTATCCGCAGACACTTTGGAATCGTATGGAAATTCTAAGAGTCTATTTGTCCTACGTGTGCGTTATTGCATAAAGGATAAATGATTTTATTTCTGTAAGTAGGTTTTTAGAGGTATGAGGAACAGGGTGTAAAGTTCACTCATCCTCTATGACAAAAGGAAGGATCCTCCGACCAGACGGGTGTTGTATCTGGTGGGCAACTGCCCGACGATTGATGTCGGGACGTTGTATATATGCTAGTTGCGCGGTGAACTTTGCTTGCGCGATGCAGGATTTTGCGTAACGTCAGTGTGACGTGTAGCTCGCATGTGGCGATGCAGATACCGCTACAGGTTTGTACAAAGAGTTTTACACGTCAATCATATTTTATATACTAAGTAGATGAAGTCGGCGTTTCCTATCTGATTACTCTGAGAAGAAAGGCCGAAATAAACTCAGAGGTCACAGTCTCTTTTAAAGTCCAGACATAATCTTGGTCAGATCATGTGAAGACCATGTAGATTTGTGTCTGAAATGGTCTTTTGAAGAAAGAACCACACAGAATGAGTGGACCTGTCCAGTCAGTGCACGCATTTGTCAGTAATCGTGCAGTTCAACTCAGAACTTAAGGAGCTCATCGATTCGACGAACAATACCAAAGAAAGGACATTTGGATAGGCCGCATAAATTACTCAAACTGCCAGACCATGATTAAAACTGACTGAGAAATAAAAACAAAAAAGCAATGACCCACATAGTCCTTACATTCTAAATAATTAAAATAGATAGATTTCCGTATGTCGTATCTTCGCGGACAAATTGTCCGCGGTTAATTTGTCCATCTCGTCTGCTCAGGCCTTATACAGTGCAACCCTTTACTGCTGGCATCGTAGTCCGATAAACAAAGTTTACATCAAATAATCAGGCTAGATAGATAAATAGCTGCTGTACGTGCAGTTGTCTGACTGCAGTGCAAAGAGCCTCCCTCTCCCTTTTTAGACAGTCCTGCGGGGTAATTGCGTAATACACTAACAGTAGGAATGGCTTTGATTTTGACAGTTCAACAACATTCATTGCGTTATTTACGTTGTTGAGCAGATTTTTTTTTGGAACTTATGTATCAATGTATTAGCAATATCCTTCAATTTGATTCAAATTGTGGTTAATAGTGTGTTACGCAATTAGGGTGCTAGCCTCTGCTAACGTGGGCTAGTCCTTTCGGTAGGAGTACAACTGATGCATATTTGATTGTGCGTTTTCAGGATTAGATCATCTATCATGTATATCCTGCAGCGATTTTAAAGCTGGTTACTTATGATCAGAGATCGGATATTCGGATGCATATTTATCTAAACTTGAGATGTTGGCTAATATGGAACGCGCTTTTGTATTAAAAAAATCCCGCTAACGTCAGATTTCTGTGACCAAACTGGACTAAATCCTATCGGTCGAAAGGTAGTGATTAAAGTTGTAGCCGATGTCATATTTACGTCCAATCAGGATATAATACTAAATTTATTAAAAAATATTATTTTTATTTATGTATTTTTTTGTTTAAACTAACACACCATCCCTCCTCTTACACCCTACATACACATATTTGCATCGGTGGTTAAACATTAATTTTAAATAAACAATTATGCACCTGTTTAAAAAAATAAATAGGAAGCCGCTTCCATGCTTTCATAGCTAAAAATTAACTTTAGGTAACTTTGCATCCGAATATCCGATCTCTGCTTATGATTCATGGGACAACTACAGAAATCGATGAGCTTTTGGATTCCCCTCCCCTCTCCCTTCTCCTGACTATCGAAAAGCGACTAGGGAAATACATTATTGCCATAGCAGAAAGGATTGAACAGCACACCCTTTTGGTGCTAATTAATTAGGTATTCATGTTATACGACCTCTAATTAATCCACTTGAAATGGGTAGGTGTACTAACTTAGCTTAAGACCATTTTCTACTTTGTTGAGTACCTGGTTGACAGGCCTACACTGTCCTACTATATCTATTAACACTGTAATTTGAAAACATAAAAGCTAATATTTTTAAAAGAGTAACCGTGGTGTTTCTTGCCGACTCTTCTCCATAGGAAACGACCAATTTGAACCGTGCACTTAGCTTCCGAGGTTTCATAAGTGCCCGAAGGTTTATGTGAAATAAAATAATTTGATATTGAGACAATAATGTCAATAGCTAATAGCAGGCTACTTAGATATTGATTTGGTGATATTCAGAAATCTTCAAGCAAAAAGAAACACTGCCAAAGAGGTTGACACATGTAAGTCTTTTTGGCCTATTGGAAATGCAACTAATCTGGCGGCAAGACTTAGTATCGAGTTCACTTCTGTAGCCATGATAAGAACAGAGGAGACACTGACAGTATCAAGTAACAATACGTTCAAAGAAATGAGCTGGGAATGGGCAACTATCTTCATCTTCCTGACTGACCGACCCCTTGACAATTCAAAAGTGCCTGTAATTGGTTTCTTTCGAATAAGTGCTTTGAGTTTGAGTTCCATCGTGATTTTCTACAAAATAAGTAGGGCCAGCCTCGTTGGTCTAGTTGTCGCATGCCCTACTCCTGAGCATGAGCAATTCCTGGGTCGGGCAAAGTGATTTTGTGTTTTCCATCAGGAATTTCTCAGTAGTAGCCTAGATTCTGGATTTGTACCCGGTTGATGTCAATACGCTCACCTCCTATTACATGGGATTTCATCATAACTGGCGAAATGTGGGTGTTCTATAGGTACGCCTCTGCCTGACCCTTCGGGGAATGCAGGCGTGATGTTATGTAGTAGGGCCATTATTTGTTCAGGGTCTGTAGCTGTTTGTGTATTGTGATTTGTATTTGTAAAAGCACCTAAAAAGTGTGAACGGTTTATTTATTATTTACTTTACTACTTAAGTGCTGACCGCGTAAAGTAGAATGCACTCAGAGGTGCCATTAGCCGGCAGATACTGAACTTTTTCACCTTTAAGTATTTTGATCGTAAATTGCCAACCTCATTGTTGCAGCGACTGAATATTAAGCGCGAAGAGTTCTTAAGGGATAAGCGCTCAGGTAGCCCGCGAAATTCAATAATACTTATGTTTTTTACAATTTGCGGGTCAGTGTCAGGTTGTATGTTGATTTAAATATGATTCGCGGCCGTAAAAAATATGGGTTTACAGAATTTTTATCATTAGAATCAGCAATACAACTCTTTAAGTTAGAATTGGCCTCAAATGTCATTATTTCATGAAATAGTCATTTAGTAGGGTCATATGAACTTAGAGAGATGTGTTGATGATTTTTATAATTATAATTCCATAAATAAATATTTGATACGGCCGCGAATCATATTTAGATCTACGTACAACCTGATACTGACCGGCAAATTGCAAGAAACATAAGAAAATTGAATACCTTGGCACATCCCCATTAATACCAAAAAACATTAGTGCCGATTCTCTTGTCACAAATGCATCTAAACTAGACTAAAAATCACCAAAATTTAGTTTATTCCTGTCAAACGACGATTTCTCATTCTGAAATAGACTAAAGTGACATAACTTAACTATATTTTAGTTTGACAGCACTAAGATGGCACTGAATTATTAATTTAGTGAAAATGGCAATAAATTTGCTATTCTGAATTTGACGATTTTCACCAAAAATTTTGATTGTCTAACTAAAATCTGACTATTTTTAATCGCGATTAAAAAGGTGTGGAATAAAATTAATTATCATTAACTAAAATTCACACCAACACCTCGAGTTCAGATGCAAAAACAGTACTGTATCTTTTTTCTTTTATTTTGCTTATATATCAAAAAATGGTGTGTCCTATCGCAAAAATAATAAAAATTGCGACCTCCTTTATAAAACCCTGAAACCCCCTAAAACTCAACATGTAGGTAATCATTTTTCATATTTTCCATACAAAAAGTTAAAATTTCCACATAAAACACGTCGAGGCGCCCACCCAATGCGCGCTTCCAGCTCTAAAAAAATTCACAGTTTAAGGCAAACAAGTACCACGTGGAGTCGCGATTGGCAATTATTCGATTTCAGTTGTGTCAAAATTATTTTTAAATTTAGAGATTTTTTTTTGCTTTGAGATTCTCATAGCCAAAAAGTAAGGAATTTTAGTGCTAGTTTAGTTGGTTTAGTTCGGTGTACAAGAGAATCAGCACCAATATACTTAAAACTATTAATTTTTTTGAAAAGCAAATACTTTTTACTTGTCCAATCCTAGAATAAACACAAGGTCTTAATTTTATTGTGGCGCCCATATTCAGAAATTGTGGTGTTGGTGTAGGTATGAGCTGGTAGTCCTATAAAGTTGACTTCCAACCTCATTAAAGTGATCAAAATCACAAAATTTGAAAGCGAAGTCACTTGAATACTTCGAAGTCGTATTTGGAGAATAATAGTAATAAAATAGTCCTCCAGACCGAATTTCGGCATGGCTTCGACGCGGGAGATATTAGAGTGCACAAGTGTATGCGCAAATACAGGAGCAGTCTCTCATCCCTCACTCTCATAGTCCGATGGGATGGCAATCCGACACGTCCGGAGAGAGATCAGGTGCAGGACCAACGGCTTAACGTGCTTTCCGAGGCACGAGGGTATCAAACCGCCAACTTCCAAACTCCGGGCTGCTACCAAGAAATTCCTAATGGAAAAACCCAATAACACTTTGCCCGACCTGGGAATCGAACCCAGGACCCCCACGCTCAGCCTACTGATTGGTTTAATGAACGATATAGTTTACAGAAAATAACATAGTTTACTAAATATCTGAAAACTCTACCGGATCCATTGTTTCTTAGAATTCTGTAAGTATTTCGACCCTACAACTTGCTATCGGAAATTCTCAATCTTCCTTCAGTAAAGAGATTCTATATTTATGTTGTAATAGCGGGCGATCAGTTTGCATCCGTGCGTAAAGATAGGCCGGGAGGAACAGAGTATTACTATTCGTGAATAACTTATATTAGTAGGAGGTAGATTTCGAAAAATAAGTTCGGTAAATATTCGGGACTATATTGCCAGCGGCTACGTCCAACTGTGAAGTTGTAATTTTTCGAGATGAAAAAGGTCTTAAGGTGAATCCTCAGCTGTAGCCCGCCAAATTCAAATTTTATTTGGTTTTTTGCAAATTGCAACTCTGGTTTACGTAGTATGTTGATTAAAATACGATTCGCGACTGTACGAATGACATGTTTACTAAATAATCATCATTAATTTCATATCAATTGTCAAACTTTGGAAATTTTTTTCACCTAAGAATATTCATATGAAATATTCTGAAAGATTAATTCAATTAATTAATTAATTATTTACATAATTCACTTTTCAAGTATCAAATTCTTGTCACGCTGAAAATTATCTAAATCATTTCTCAAATATATGAACAGAATATGAATCACAGTCGCGGTTATAATCTGTGTTAAAGTGAAAAGTGGAACTAATCTCTGCTAAAACTGTGAGAAATAGAGAAAAGTGTCTTCGAACCTAAGATTTGGTTTTATAAGAAAGCGGTGAATGTTTTTTGACGCCTTAATGTCAAATACCTGTGATAACAGTAGCACGGGTCGATCGATCAGGTTAAGCTACGCTTGCTGCGGTCAGTCCGTGGATGGATGACCATCTTTACATACCGAGACCTCTCCGTGCTTCGGAAAGCACCGTCATACTTTTCATACAAATGCTCGTACGTGATTATAGGGTTATAACACATCTTTCATTGAAATTTTTGAACTAATAGTTATCTTGTGCACTTTATCTAGGTTTCTATGCAAGTGAAAAATCTGAATTTGGAGAAACAAATTCAATACAAGCCTCCAAAAATCTGCTTTTTCCACAAATTTTACTTAACTTTGGCCGTTCATAATGTACTTACTCATACATTGTAAAAGTAAAGAGAACATCGTCATAGAAACCTCGCACATGTAATGGAGATTCTAAATGACAAACATTTTTTCCAAAAACTTGTAAGGCTTTTTCAAAAACACGTATTTCCTGGAACAGGTTTTGTAAAATTTTTGCGCGCCTATTTTCGTTCGATGTTATCGCGTTCTCACTCTTGCTTCTTTTTCAAAAATTGCGTTGGATGAAACAACAAGCTTTTCAATCATGCTCGCGTTGACGATAAACGGACCGGGAAGGGCCCTCTTAAGCTGTTGGTCCCGGCTGTCATTCGTGGATCTTTGACAGTCGTTACGGGTCGTCAGAAGCCCGAAAGTCTAACAACCTGTCTTACCAAGGGGTATCGTGTTACCCAGTAACTGGGATTGTGGAGGTCGGAAAGGCAGTCGCTCCACGTAAAATACTTGTATTCAGCTACATCCGGTTAGACTGGAAGCCGACCCCAGAAGAAATTGGGAAAAGACTAGGTAGATGATGACTTACTGGTGAAAATTACAGATTTTCATGAAGGCTGAATAATATGACGGAACCGCTATTCTGTGAAACCAAAGCTTAAAAGCTCCCGCAGACAGGCGCGATGCGACAACACCACGCGATATAGCGACGCGACAACGCGACCTGACTACGCGACGACGCGACGCGACAAAGCGACCCTACAACGCGACGCGACAACGAGACGCGATATCGCGACGCGACTCTAGTAGAACAATTTCTATGAAAGCTTCATGGAAATTGTTCTACCAGAATCGCATCGCACCGGCGCGGCGCGCCTTTCTACAGGGGCTTTTAGTCCTAACTCAAAAACTGCATGACTCTGTACTGTAGGTATGTTTTCATATGAAAAATGTTTTATCAAAGTCGGAATTCTCTGCGTACCGCGTATAAAACTGCTCCCGAAACTACATAAAGCTAATACAATAGATATTTCACCTGAAACGGAGCAGCGATCACTGAATATCATAAAACAAAGTTCCGGAACCCATCCATTTCTGATGTTTGGCCTAATCTCAAAATCCACCGGTCGGATTCACTACAGTTTTCAACTACTATAGCGAAAAACACTTTTGAAAATGTTTCGGTTTTAGTGTGTTGCCGTATTTAGTCGAAAATGGTTTTATGTTCTTCGAGTAGATACCTGATTACTTCGCTGTATCGATAATCAAAATTAAAATAATTGAGGCAGATTGTCTAAAGGCATCTAATTAATAACCGAATAGTTTCCAAAGCTATTTTAAAGCAGGAGATACTTATTATTATTAAACACACTAAATATTATATAGTCTTTTTTTCAACTTAATCTAGCGATTAAGTTAAGATGAAGAAAAAAAAAATATAAGTAGAAAATTATCAAAAATCTAACGCGATTTATTTTCTTTGGTAGCCAAAAGAAAATAAATCGCGTTAGATTTTTGATAATTTTATACATCTTTTACATTTGACTGTACCAGTTTCAATTCTCAAGTGACCTGAGAAAGTTATATACGTAAAGAAAGAAAGTAACATGTAGCATATTTCACTCTCCGCGTTCCTCCCTGAGGAGGTGGCTTCAATACGAGTCCGTCGAGCATATCCAGGTAACCCGTATCAATTGTCGGTCAACATTCATATCTGTCAGGAAATGCATTATTAAAACCAAATATTGATATTTGAGAATGTCTATCTATTATATTTGTTTATCAGCCGGTATTGACAATTGATGAAATTGGTAATTATACTTGTTGAGTTATTTAATGTGTGTGCGAATGTCCTAAATAATTATTTATTAGGTAACTTTGGTATCAGCGTTGATAAGCTGATTAAACGATTTTTTTATTATTACGTTATGATCAGGACCATCCGATCTATTCTGCAAAAATCTCACTGTGAAAAATTTGGTGAAATGAGCTTGAAGTGAATTGTCAATAGCGCCAGTCGGTACCCTACAAAATGGTTGACCTGGATAGTGCTTATCCACGCGTCATGTTCGTGAACGAGCGCCATCAGTTGAGACTGGTCATCTCTTAACTGCCACGGCTTATTTTTATTATTAATCTTATATTTTGAATTGTTTCTTAATATATATATTTTTCACATTGTTTTCACATATAGAAGCAACAAGAATAATGTACCCAGGATTTTGTAATATCTTGATTTAAAAAGTGTGTCCTTGGAGTTTCTTGCCCGTTCTTCCCCATAGAGATCTACGTTTTGGAATGGGCAAGTAGCTTCAACTTTCTGACTAACTGACCGACTCTTTGACAATTCAAAAGTGCCTGTAAATTATTTAATTGAAATAAATGCTTTGAGTTTCAGTTTGAGTGTAAATTCTTAGCATCAGGTGGCACGACAGCTCCCTTCAAACTCACTTCATCTAAGTTTTCACGGAGGAATTTTCACAGAACAGGCCGGCTGATAGGCTTGAATACTGGGGCCAAACGGTCAGCCAAAAGATCCGCTAAATATTACACCATGCTCGGTAAACTTAAGAGTGATATTGAAAGTGTTTTCATCAAGCCATGTTTAGTAGACTCTGGAATTAGACTTGCTAATTTTCTGGAACAAAACGACCAATAAAATGATCTAATTAAGATTATTGCGTTACGACATTAATTATTGTCTTTGACAATCAAGAAATTGTGTACAAGAAAACTCAATTAATCCCGACTTTGGCTAAATGTGGTTGGAGAACTAAACGTTGGTTTAGCTATGAATGTTAGTTTAGACGTTCCTTCATTGCGTCCCCGTTGTGAAACAAATTTTAATACTTGTATTGTTTTCGAAGAAACTATAAAGGATTTCGATACAGTGAATGCCTGAGATGGGAAGTCACTACCGACGCAGACCCAGAAAGAATTGGCAGGACGATTGAACTTTAAAGATTGGCCACGAAGGCGATGGACAGATAAATATGGATGAGTATGAGGGAGACCTTTTCCCAGTTGTAAAACAGTAAGGCAGAAAAAGAATACAGGAACCAAGTTTACCCATTGCTACCCAATTCTGTACCTACGTCAATGGCCCCAGAGCGAAAAGAATCTATTTTTTATCAATACTGAGTTCATCTAGCTACCTTTTGCACGGTCTATTTTACGCCGAGTTTTCGTACATTTTACCGGGTCTGTGACCGACAAAATACCGAGCAGGACAGATATGGCACCCCTTTCAATTCTAGTTCGAATTTTGATTATAAATTGAATTGTATTTTTGTTTGTGCATTTTCCGCCGCTTTGGTGGAGTGAATTGCTTTCGTATGTGCCCCCTGAGGCATGACACGGTGGTATGCAAGTATCGATTAGCGAGTACCCCATGAAATTGGCTCAAGCGGCCACATTGTGGAACTGTTTTCTTTTTGGATAGTACTTTCGTAGTTGGCTCATATCACCTGACAAAAATAACTTTCATTTACCAACATCATCAAGTAGCTAGACTTTTTACAGATACGAAATTAACAATGTGGTAAATTCATAAACGTAAAGTGAACTAACAAGACCCACACAAGAACACAATGTAAATGTTGTGGACATAGTTAAATTTGCAAATTATTACTTTGTGTACTATTTAACAAGATCTGAATGTTGGCCCGAATATTTTGATGAAGGCGTGAGTTTATGTAAGTATATATGTACATATTTGTGTATTTTGTTAATAATTACCAATTGTATTATTGTAGTAGCCCGACTTTAACTCAGCCCAGCAGGGTGTGACTCTCTCACGAACTTACGACCTCTCGGTCACCAGCGGTGGCTCTGTGAGTAGATTCTAGACTTAGCGTGACCAATGCCTATACCATCCAAGACGGACTCTTTCAGTACTTATATCCACCGTGTTATAATTCTAACTTTATATAAAACTGCTGGGAATTTACGATTTCCTTTCATCGAGATTAGTCCAGTAAATTCTTTATTGTTTAGATTTTGATGGCTTAATGAGCACGGTGGCCTGTTTGGTCGTTTTAAGGGTTAATTTATGGGGAAGCTGTTTTTTACGTTGGTCAATATTTTTGTAAACGAATAAATAAATAACAGTATTTTGTCTTTTACACGCAAAAGGATTTTCGGAACCTTTAACGTTTTTCCAGACAATTATCAGACATGACATGAAGTACCTACCAATGTAGGTATGTCACATTCTAATTAACACGCCAAATTGAAACACAAATATAGTTTTAGCTCCGTGTCAGTCTGCTAAATGATGTGATTTATGCTTGAATGTTGAACTGTAATATTTATGAAGCGAATTTTCATGTCAGTCACAATTTGGTGTTCGTCCGTAAAATAGTCATGTTTGTGAGTTATCAAGGCGCCTGCTACCCTCACCCTAACATCGTAAGGACTTTTACCAGGCCGGTACCAATCCGTACTGGTACCACTGATTTGTTTGTGTTTTCATTTTTCAATTTGTTAAACATGTCTCTGTCGTTACGTACTCCAACGACAATCGTGATTCTATCATTAATAAGTTATATGATTATCAAGTGGTATTTATTAATTGACATGGATTTCAAATTGACCTCAAAAAAATAACTGTTTGTTTCCTGGTTTTGTAAAGAAACAATGTCAGGCGTAACACTAGTGCTGTGGTTATCCACAACAAAGTATATTTCTTTACCGCAAAAAGAAACGGAAGTTCCACT
The DNA here is from genome assembly GCA_917490735.1 of Dryobotodes eremita. Lineage (NCBI taxonomy): Eukaryota > Metazoa > Arthropoda > Insecta > Lepidoptera > Noctuidae > Dryobotodes > Dryobotodes eremita. The sequence goes on along the minus strand of OU823254.1, from coordinate 17,479,000 downwards.
CTCCGTTTGCCGGGTTATTATTATAGAAAACATCATATCTTATACCTTCGAAGAAAATTTTGATGTATCACGCGGAAGCCCCAAGAGTAATACTGAGTAATATAACAAAATATACCTAACTTAGGTGCTTATTTTTGTACGTGGCTAAGTCTGTTGTACATTCGGTTTCGTATTTTGGCGTAAAGCCAAGGTGAAACGGTTTTAACCAAAAGCCGAACGCTTAGGCATTTAGCTAAAAACAATCTATTGTGAACACCTGTGACACGGGGCGAGAGTTGAGCTTAGCGATGTGTGTGTGTGTGTGTGTTTGTTACATATCTAATATTTCGGGAGTGAACCCATTCAATATATTGTTTGCATACATGAGTATAAAATGTTTTGCGATATCAATTTCCTCTTGAAATACATTGCATTATAAATATTTACGCAAGCATCGAGAATAGAAAATGAAGTGTTTTAGTCACTTGCCGTCCGCACAAAGTTATAAGTGGCAACTTAAAGACATGGCTACTTAATAGCGCTGGTTGGCAGCTGGCCAACGATCTGTCATCATTTGGTGTTGGTGGTAACAGTCATAACCCGCCATAAATGCTGCCACGATACGTCTTGTGAAAGGTGCTGAAAGGAACTCTTCGATCCTTGGCAAGAAAGCTGGTAAATACATTTCATTACGGATAGAAGTAGGTACTGGTTGCGAAGACGGATTGAATTGTGATGACGGAAGTAGAATTCCGGAATTGACGAAGGACCGGTAATGACCAAAGAAAAAGAATATTCCTACACGGATCTTTATTGCGTATTCTAAATAAACTTATGTACCTAAGTATACCTACTTAGTTGTATAAACCTCAACGCAGCTGCCTATCGAGTAAATGGCAATAAAGAACTTGTCCATGACTATATTTACCAGAGATATTGGAAATATTTGAAGAAAAAATAATCGTCCCTTATCCCTCATATCTGGGGCATTTGTACATATATTACATACAAACTCACATACCGTGTAAAAAAGCTTAATCTCTGTTGGAACTAATAATAGCATATCGATATTAAAAACTAATATTGACTCCGATATCAATAGGACCTTTCCTTTTTTCGTCCAATACACTATTTTAAATAGAAAATACGATATAGACCTTTATCGTAAACTTTGATGGATTGGAAGGCAAATAGGTTTACTGTTCATAGAACTTGAAAGCAGTTTTGATAAGGAGGGTGCTTCGCCCTTTCCATTGAACCTTTGCGTCCGGTCGCTCGTCCGCCTCACGGCTTATGATTTCAATAGGGGTCTCACTCCGCTGGCTTTGAACAAACCCCAAATATAGATAGGATGCATTAAATGTTTGAAGCTCGGTGATTTGACTAGTTTCTGCTGTTACTAATGTTTGTTTCCTTTGATCCGTTGGCAGCGCATTTGGGACTTCGGAGATGAAATAGATATTATCCGAACCGGAAGGGTATTTACTATTTAAGAAAAATACACTTAGCCCCTTTAGTTTAGATTCAGACATTTGATAACAATTTCTGTCTGAAATTCGGAATTTATCTCCAGATTGTAAATTATCTCCCAAAATCTTTGTACAGAATTTAACTGTTTGAACTTTACGATCGCTTCCTATAGTCTATCTTTATCAACTGTTCGTTCCAATCTTAAATGTTTAGTCGATTTATTTATTCAGCGTTAATAGAATTTAAAAATCCATTGACATTTTTTGTGAATTCTTCAACATCGACCTTAGGCTGACAAAAAATGAATGTAACAACTTGACAAGTCATTGCCATAAAAATAAACGTAAAACGATTTAAGATAGAAGTAAAAAGTGGTATCCCACAGGCGTCACGGGGTTATAAAGCAAATATTTGTTTACAACGAGATTGAGTGTACGTGGGGCAGTCGCGCCTGGCTGCACAAGCAACGACACGGGGAGCGCGCGCGCAGGATGTCGAGCCAATTTTATATCGACTTAGCGCTCATTTTTATTGCCGTGTTCCGGATTCATTTCCTTCGGAGACTTATAATAATTAATAATGTCTTCACAGTAGGCTATACAGGGTCAAATTAAATTAGCTAGCGAAACTCCGCAGAGGTGATGGGTATCGATATTTAAACACGATAAAATAAAAATGAAAACAGATTTGATGTTATTTTTAGGGGTCAACGACCGCTGGTAGTGTTTTCACATGAAGTATGAGTTGACAAAATATGTTTTATCGTGTTTGGATATCGATCCAATGGCGTCTGTGAAGTTTACGCAAAAATACTGATTTATTAAACTGATCAATATTTCAAGAGTAAGTGTGTGTAGTGTGTTTCTAAAGACAGTCGACGACCCTCCAAAAAAAAATCATCACATTAATAAAAAAAAATGTTTTATCATGTTTAGATGATCCATCACGTCTGCGGAGTTTCGCTAGCTAATTTAATTTGACCCTGTATTTAACCCTACTTCATTCACTAGAACAATCCCCATTATATCTTGCTGTTCCACTTGGCGTGAATACCAAAAATTAAATTTCCGCCCCCATAAGTGCAAAATATCAGTTGCATACGAGTATGACTGGAATTTGGCGAGTATAAGTTAATTCGATTATTCTCCGCCAAATTGGAGTAGTGTAGTAAACTGAGCTGACCTGAAAAACTGGGTCGTTTAGCACTTCTACAATACCCTCTGCAATATAAATGAGAGCTCATATAAGCCAATTAGCACTTCGTTTTCTAATTCATTGATGAGTTCCTTGGTTTTTTCCTTATGGTAATTAAAATGTAGAATCTTCATCACTTTAATATTCCTTTTACTATCTTTCATCTCTGGTTTGAAATGCTAATTACTATCTGTAAAAATTCCAGGAATGAAAAACATAAAATGATTCTAAAACATTCCTAAAAAGTTATTCAACGTTGAATCCAACAAATTATTTATCAACGCTAAACATCCATAATTCATTTCGTCGCGCTAAACTGCCTTAACTTATAAATCATCATAAATTCCAATTTCCAAGTTTGGGAACCGAAATATGTACCTATCATTAAGTTGGTCCGACACAAATCCATTTCAATAATTCATATCATTCCCTATCATTCCGTCCCTCATCCCTATACTTTCTCGCGGGTCCCTATAATTACCTGTTTATATTCGCTTTACTTGGTCCAGGGTTTGTTCATTGCTTTGGGCAAACTGAGCAATTATCACATCGCCGCCGGACAGTTCCCACGGGATGGTAATATTTGTAACTCACATACAAACGTGTCGAACCTCGCGGCTCACGCTTTTTGTAACATTAGGCTCGCTGTAGGATATTGTACTGCGGTCACTCTTGTTACGAAGCCTTAGAACGCATCCTTACCGGTCGTATCACCGCTCTCCTTTTACATTGCTGCCTTCCTTCCACTTTAAGTAATGTAGTTCCTCGAGTGACGAGAGATGGGTTGAGTGCTCAAGAAAGTGGGCGTTCGGGTTTCGGGTTACAATGACGCAGTACTAGTTTTGTTTGCTCGAGACGCGCGCGATCGCGTGAGAACCTTCGGAACTGCATGGGCGTGACATCGGACTCTTTTTGTCGTACTTTTTTTACTTATTTTCTTTTGTAAGACTAATGCTGAGCTATGAGTAGTGAGTATTGGTAATAGCTATACAGTCAAACCTTCCGACGTGACAGTGACAATGCAATTCGTAAGATCGTACAAATGATTTTTATATTCCAATAGTAAAACATAACGTCCGTCATACGCATTGTTTTCCATGAATAATTGTTGTATGGAATTTCTTAAGAATTCGTGTACAAGCGAATGGTTATCCACGCTTGTGTTTGTATTTCGTCACACGCTGATTTCACGCGTATTAGTTGCGCTTTTTCAATAATTTTTTCTTGCCTACCTATCGACATTTATACGAAAAAGTTGCCAAGTGAGCCTGTTATGGACAGGATTCTATAATTGATTGTCAGCGTGGCTATCAAAAAGACATTAGACGTGATCGTCCCGTTTGCTTTGGTCGTGTGTACTGCAACAAAACAATGTGGATGGTATGTTTTCAATTTCCGATGTTATCGACCGTTATAGTTAGGTGGGCACTTTCCCCGGTGTTTGCGGCAAGCTAACTGAATATAAATATCGATTGTTTATTTGGAAATATGATCGGGCTGTATAAACTTTGTGGCGCGATAAAGCATTAGTCAACAACGCGGAGTTTGTTTGTAAACTAACAGATAATCTGCACAAGTTGGAACAACAGTGCATGCATGCAAGCGTACGTCATTAGTTCATTACGTGTAAAAGTAGCTGAATGTTTTGTGTGCCAGAATGTAGTTTTAGTAAGGGCTGGAACGTGAAGGAGAAATTTAATAATGATGAAGGTATTGTACTAGCAGTAGGAACTTGCTTTATTGGAATCGTTTGGAGTATGTGAGCATTTGATCCAATTAAAACCAGTTAAATAGCTCAATTACGTGCGGTATTTTCTAACAAAACTATAGGTTTTTACAAGTTTTTTCTCTTGATGAAGGTAACTCGTACGTAAACCCAAGACAACAAGTTAAACTCTGTGCGGATCGCTTTAGGTAAACACGGCTACTTAACAAGCTATACATTTCCAATTTAAGCTGATCTCGAATTGTATAGGATTTCTGTACAATGAGAGATCAGTTTAAACTGGACATGTATAGCTTGATATGTAGCCGTGTGTACAAAGGAGATTGCCTAAAATCGTACCGGGCCGAAAAAATAATTCTATCTACGTATTTCTCCGTAATGAAATTTACATATTTCATTTTATATAACTATCCAATAAACTCTCCGGTCTGGTATATTGTTTCCGAGCGTGCTCTGTTGAATAAAACATAATATTTTTATTGCATGTTTGCGTCCAACGGTGCATATATTTTACATAGATCTCGATCTGGCATAGCCGAATTGGCTGCATCTACATTTTTATTACATTTTTCTAAACGTATTTGTGTATGAAAACAAAAAAAAAAACAATAATAAAACGATAAATATTGACGGCAATCGCATCAGAAAGTTATTAGACATTGCTGTGCAGAGCTTTCCTTATTTAAACGGTTCCTTATTTAAACGGTTCCTTGTTTTTACGATAGTAGCTATTTCAGGTAGCTACTAGCTATATCTTCTATTGTTTATGTTTTATTAGGTAGGTAATTGAATTTAGTTACAGGCCTATGATTAAACAAAATTTTCATATTTAAATACAAACTATAAATATTAATAACAGTTTTTACGCTTCATTAAAACTTACGAACTATAAAATAGTCCGACGACGGCAATAAAGTAGGCTAATTAACTTCTTTGAAGTTCGCACGAATGCAGTCGCGAACAGTATAGAATTATGATAGGCGGCAAAATATTCTCACTACAAAACGTAATTATGTAACCAAAACCAACGAAAAACTATTAACGGTTCCAAAAAATAATCATTCAATACACTTGGTACACTTCCCACGGGGGCTATTATCAAGATACTCGATCACAAGGCTGGCATTGCGTGTGTTTGAATATGGAACTACGGAATTTGTTAGTAGAAACGATCCATTGTGTGCCCACTAGCGCCACTAATGACCGCAGACCTAACTTTGTAAGTAGTATAAAGCGATATAATAGAATAAGCACTCAGCCTCTGGGCAGTTGTCTATGGGTTCGCCTTTTGTTGGGACAGGTGATTGATGGACCCCTCATTGTCTATGTCGCGTTTAGTTTGAAAAATGGCGAATGTTTGCGTTTATTTGATTGCTCGTTCGAATTTGGGTTGATTTTTTTCCCGCGTTTATAATGGACGGTTTTATAATATTTAATGGAATTTTGATGTTGATGTAATTAGTCCAATTTCGTTCAGAGGCTGAGTAAATAAATACGAAAATAGATTAACATTTTTTAATGGTTGTACCTGCCGTTATGAATTAAATAAGATTCTTTCTTTTATGCTTTCATAACGAAGCAATTTTTCTTAATACTTGTATTCTTAAGAGCTAGGCAGAGGTATATCTGCCTGGCCTAAGATACCAAATCGACATTGCAAGAGAAAATATTATGTCAACAAAAAAATAGTAAATATTAACATCATTAACGTCTCTTTTCCCCTCCCTAGCAACCCCTTGTCACGGTTTACTATACGAGAGTAGCATTCGATTTAATAACAGTAAGTAACGAATCCCCGCGTATAAAAGCCCCGCACTATTTGGAGTACGTAAACAGACGGACTGGGCCATTAAGTAATCGCTTTTCGCTCAATTGGCCGTAACTGGCGCACAACGACACGCTCTCACTGTATTTGCGTTTCGTTTACGGATCAATCAGTAAATATGAGGTAATCTGTAGCATCAATTATCAAGATGGTTGGAAGATAAAAAGATGGAAGTAAGTACATCACCTTTAACTTTCTCTATGTTGAATTATTTATTGGTTTATTTAGGCAAGTACCCACAACACTGCTGTTGATACGGTACTGTAGTTTCTGCCTACCTCCATGGGATGAAGGCGTGAGTATGTATTTAGGTACTCACAAATCAAAGTGTTCTCCGTTTTAGGGTTCCGTACCAAAAGGGTGCCAACGGGACTCTCATACTAAGCTTGCGCTGTCTGTCCGTATGGACGTCCGTCCGTCTGTCTGTCAGCGGGCTGTATCTCATGAACCGTAATAGGTAGACAGTTGACATTTTCACAGACTGTATTTGTTGCCGCTATAACAACAAAAAATAATTTTAAAAAAATTAAAGGGGTCGCCATATAAGAGACGTGATTTTTTTAAATATTTAGTGTTAAATATTATACGGTGGTACGGAACGTTTCATGTACGAGTCCGACTCGCACTTGGCCGGTTTTTACTTTTTCAACCAAGCTAAAAAAAAGTACACTTGTGTTAGGTTCAGATTGGGATGCTATTAGAACTCACAACCTTTCATTCGCCAGCCCGGGCCATAACATAAGCACAAAACACACACACATCCTCACACACAAGCACTTATGCTATGCTCACTTTTGAACTAACTAAATTACTGTTACCTCGTATTGTTTGAATCAACAGTGTATAAAATATACAAAATATTGTAAAACATTTTATATGAGTAGGTAACTGTAGCGGTTCTTGCCCGTTCTTCTCCATACGACATCGACACTACCTTTGGAAGGGTCAACTAGAATTAATTATATTTTTTTCTTGTTAATTTTGACTTTCATAAATACCTTTTATATGCTTATTTGAAATAAGTGATTTGACTTTGACAACCTTCACTATTCCCGAAATATTAACCGCATCCAAGACATCCTTTGACTGACACGGTTCTGACGATAGAAGACGAAATGTCCATTCAACTAGTTGTCCTCAATGTCCCAGGCTGGTTAAAGCAGCCACAAACACTCGATCTGTCAAAGGACCTGTCATCTGTCAAAGGATCTGTCATATCTGTCAAAGGAGCGATGCGACGTTAGAGTGAAGTCTGCAAATGCTCAAACGTATGGCAGGAATACCCAAACTATCTTATAGAAATCCTTAAGAAGGGGCAGCAAAATTTAAACAAAGTGACGTTCTATTAGCAATAAAAATGGAGAAATCAAAAATGTATTGGATTGACTTAGGCTACCGAAACGCTTATGTCAATTTTGCTGAAGTCATTATAGAAATACGAAACGCTTTCAATTTCAAAGCGATTGCTACTTATCTAGGCTATTAGGAGGAAAAAATGTTGTTGTTGTTGTAAAATGTCGTTGTATTCTGGTGACTGTAGCTGTAACTGTATATAGGACCTCTTCTACGTTATGGAGATCCTTTGTTAAGCGTGTAATTTGAACCTATTTTAATATTTCAATTTTATTTTAAATCGTAATGTATGGATGAAGTCATCTGAAATAAATGTTTCTTTTTTCTTTTTTATATGATCCTTCATAACTATGAATATAATAAAATAGTAACGAAGTCGTAACTGTAAACTAAATATTTTTTTTAAAGTAATTCAGCTACGAAGTATATGAACGAGTCTGATGCAGAAAATATAGTTTTTAGAATTTTTGTCCGTTTGTCTGTTATTCTAGATGGATGTTCCGGATTGTCGCAAAAACGGCTAAATGGGTACCGACGAAATTTGGGGATAGTTTATAACCTGGATTTTCATATAAGTTACTTTTAATCCCAGTAGTCCGTTCCCGTGCGCTATTTTCTAACATCCACGCGGGCGAAACCGCGGGCCAAAGCTACATAATAGATACAAATCAAGAGTGGTATTTGAATTGATGATGATGAAGATGGCTTGAGTTGCTAAAGCTCTTCATACTTTAAAATAAAACTAACTGTGTCTTTCCGCACTTCGGCGCTAATCTAGAAAATTACAGACTGGATTCTGGCACGGTTTCCGCCACTTAGACCTTTTTCCAGGGAAGGTTTTGTTAAATAAATTCATCGCTTGTAAGTCCTCTAAAAGCTAGCTAAATGTAAAACTAAAGTTAACGACGTATTTGCAGTTTTATGTGGTTTTCGTTGTACGAAAAACACATAAAAATAAAAAACGAGTGACAACTCTATTATTGAGTTCAAATGATCGGTACTTGTAGATGAAAAGAGTTTTCATCTTTTAGATTCGACCATGTTTTTTATAAAAACATTGTCGATTCTAGATACATGTATATCAGAATATAAATCATATAAAATTAATTTATTTTATTAGTCTAAAAAAAATACCTCCCCAATCACATTTGAATTTATTTTTCAGTATTTTTATATTTCGGTTCAACCATAGCTTAACATACAGCCAGAAAAAGCAAAATAATACGTCAAACGGTAGAAAAGGTTTTACACATTTTCCGAACAACCTTTTTTGTAGACCCTATAAACAAAACGCACAGTATTTTTTTCCTTTTACATTATCAGTAAAGTTAAATTATGAGTATGAACAACATCGCTTGTTTTTTTACCATGATACGTAGGTAATATCTTGTGTCTAAAACTTTATCTAAAAATTCTCTAGTCTCTAAAGGAGCTGTTCATTTTCATCTCAATATTTTATAGTGTTCCCAAGATATCGACCAAAGAAATTGTTGCCATATTTCCAGATGAAGCGAAAACCAGGCATGGTATGTTTAAAGTAAAGTGAGTGGAAGGAAAAGTTATCCTTTTACATGAATACTTAAATAGTTTATCAAAGTAAGCTAGAAAAATATTCTTGTCGTCTACCAGGCTTGGCTGCGGACCATTCTATTCGCGTAACTTCTACGACAACGAACCCTACACGTCAGATAATCTATAAGATACGGCTTTTTGTACCAAAAATCGAACGTCCTAGAACCTACTTAGAAGACCTATTTTTTCAGTGCTGTTCATTGCAGAATGTACACTGAGCTTAGTTAAAAAATGGCAGTATCAAACCAGGACTTCACTGAAAATGTTTCACAAAAATTTCTTTCCTAATTCTTATCAAACCAACTTTGTTCGACACTTTTTATAGAAAAAGGTAGCGCCAGTCGAAATGAATGGTTATTGGGCATCATGTGTGATTTAAGTGTTACCTACCAAACGTATGTAAATTCCCTCGAGCTCGCTCAGTAAGTAAGTAAGGCGCGGCAGACATGTAGGTTGCGATGTACTTAGTGGCTCCGTTAACCGAAGCAGAGTAAATATGTCTTTATTTTGTGACAGAAGACTCATAAATGTTTGTTTTGGAGTTGATTTTAATACTCACTTCAAGTGACATACTGGGTGTAGAAACGATGTCGTTCGGTATGGTAAACATAGGAGTGTGGGAATGGTCCAGAAATAGTATACTGTTTTTTTGTAGAATTTAGTATCTAGCTTCAGTTAATGAATTAGATTCTGATGCTTCTCATACAAGACTAAGAGAGAATTATATGCTCACATAAGAGAATTCTGAATATTATATCCTGAAGCAATACTTTGGGATACTTACCATCCAAGGATTAAAATGCTATTTCATGTGGCGGTCAATAGAATCAAACTAGCACCCTAATTGCGTAACACACTATCAGTCACAATCTGAATCATTTTGAAGGATATTGCTAATCCATTGCTTCATATGTCCGAAAAATTTGTCTGCTCAACATACGTAAATAACGCGGTGAATGTTGTTGAACTGTCAAAATGAAACCCATTCCTACTGTTAGTGTATTACGCAATTACCCCGCTGCGCTAACGGTATTGATTGGCAATCAGTATTTTAGTAAAAAATTATTTCACAAAAAACCGACTTCCGAAATTAAAGATATTTTTCAAGTTTTTTAGTTTTTTTTTGGAAGTCTGTAGTTTGTTTGTAAAAACGTTTTTATTTTTCACTTTTTAGTTATGGTATCTACCCCATACACATTCGTATGCCACTACTTGATATGTAAATAACCGTAATAATATTAAATTATTAAAACATCATCAGTATAAGCTAAATTATAGAAAAAATGCGCAGTATTAAGGATAACTCAAAAACTGCTAGTTAGAACTTGATCGAATTTAATTGGGACCACGTGTGAAGCTCCAGCTTTCAAATGAAAAAAGAATCATCCAAATCCGTTCACCCAGAAAAAAGTTCTGAGCTAACACACATAAAAAAAAATACAGGCGAATTGAGAACCTCCTCCATTTTTTGAAGTCGGTAAAAAATAACAAAACAATTTTACATTGTACGCCTAACAATATTTGTAGATAAAAACAATATATCAGATTCCAAATTTAGTTGGGAATTTTTGTTGTAACATAATTATATGTAGACAGAAATCCGCATACAATATGTAGAAGGCAAGAATTAGGTCACGGGATCCTACAAATAGCTGGACACAATATAATCATGTTATGAGTGGTGATATTATCCTCGCAAGATCGTAAACATAGTGGTCTATGGAGGAAGCTCTCGGAGAGGACATGTATGGGCTATTACCAACTAACTAACTGCATAAATATCCAGAGGCGAATTAACAAAGTAATATCAACAAACACCGTGTATGTATCAGAAAGGATTTTTTTTTTTTGCGATTAACATGTTGGTCGTTTTTTAAATATCACAGAATTATGCTGGGATAGGAGCCTTTTTGGCCTCGCACAGGTTTTTTACTTGTTTATTGTTGTTTTTATTCTTATTGTTATTAATTTTGTTAATTTTAAATGCTCATTTATTATTTTTATTTTTATTTATTTTTTCTCTTTGTATTTCCTGTGCGTGTCCCAAATAAAATATTTTTCTTTCTTTTCTTTCTTTCTTTTGGTCCCATGGAGAAAGAGGTTCAGTTTGATGGTCTGTACCGCTCACATAAATATGACCACAACTTTCTGATACATGCTGTATGGGCATAATATGAAAAAGTATGCATGTTCAATCTCTAGGAATCTCATTAATATAATTTCGACATCAACTCGGGCTTGTCTGAGTGCTATTCCTCACCTTCTTAACGAATTCTGCAATAATTACACATAATTAGATAATATCCTAAGTATGTGTAATCATTAAAGAAGTTCGTTACATTACACATTCGATATTTGATTGAAATCTGTTCAATCGAACGCGAATTGATCTTATGTGCTCTAGGGATTCCAATAATCTGAATCTCCTAAAATTAAGCACACGCAATATTACTGATATTAGTATTCCCAGATTCTAAATATTTCAGGCTTACACATATTATAAGTAGGCACGTGTATGTATATATACTTACCTACTATTATGTTATATACTATTATTATACAGGGTGGATTGAGATGGGGCAGTGAGGACAGGCACCTTTACGTTGTTGACAATCTTTTAAAATTTTTAAATTATTTGAGGTCGATTTTTTCTCAGATCGTTGGACATCGCGAGCAAGAAACTGTCTAGTTCTTAGAGAAAATAAAACTATAACGCGTATTCGTTTGAAGTTTAATTTTTAGCTAGCTAGCGCCTAGTCTGTCCACCATAAGAAACTGAGTTGGAGTTTCTTTCCTACCAAAAAAAATGGAAAATGTTTTTTTGCGATTTCTGACTTTACGAGTACGCAAAATTCAGTTGGTTTCATAAACTTTTTTGATCCTTCTAAGAAACAGTGTCGATTGACATCAAAAAAAGTTTTGGTGAAAACTCTCATTTTCTTGTTAACTGTTTTTTTTTTCAAAATCTGTCAATGCAGATCAAAATGTCTCAAAAAGTAAGGACACTGTCCTAAGACCATTTTCCTGTAGCTTCAATGTTTAAAATACCTGCCCTTACAGCCACGTCTCAAAAATCCGCCCTATAAATTGCGCTGCTTTGGGTCCTCATAGCATCATGATGAAAGGAAGCTTTCTTGTCATAGTCACGACGTGCAGCTGCCGGCTATAATACGTGCCTGTAGTTATTAGATTTCGATCATAATTCGAGTTAAATTATCTTTTTTATGCACGTGTTACCATGTCAACAAAACAATTTTTCTTTCTTTCTTTATCTTATTGTAATTTAAGAGGATGAGATTCCTGGATCTGTCATATAGGTTCCGAATGCTGTAAAGACTCAGCTCTCACAAAGACTACATCTTCGTCACATCTACATCTAAATCTTGCTGTAACTTATGTTATGAAAAAAATGAACATTAAGAGAAATAAGAAAAAACAAATGCTATTATTTATACTTATCAAACTTCTTCTGATGTGTCCTCAAGTCCTTGGGTACACATAAATACTGTCGGTGTATTTCAACTTCATATATGGATATCTGATCGGTATCCTATCTAGTCAGTCGAGAGTCACGCGTGGACCTCCACATCCCCTGCGATTCCAACGTTCTAGTTCTCGAAATATCGTCCCGATAACGTTTTATTTGCAAAATGTTTGCTTTTATTCCTTTTACATCAGGTCTATTTAGTTTCCTGTTCCCTAGTAATAGACAGTGATGATAACTGATAAGTAAAATAGACAGAAAGGTTAATGGAAAATGGAAATTATGTTCATGACTTTTCCGTGAGTTACTTTTGTTATCTACAACAATAAAACAATTTATACGTATTGATATGAATCACAAACACGATGAAAGAGAATTCGTAACATTTTGTAGAACATTATTATTCATAAAACGTTTGATTACATAGTACGATTGTTATTGAAAATGACTGGGCAGTAGGTAAATTGATGAGTAATGAGGAGTTGAGGACTGCGTGAGATTAAAGCTGGTTTTTTAATAAATCAACTGGACAGCAGACTGCGTTTGGGGAACACCTTTTGTACTTTCGAAAATTGTTGATTTTCTGCCGAGTAAATTATTTTTTTATCGATCGTGTTGGCACATAAAAGAGATGTTGCATTATTGTAATTATAATATATCTAGGATCATTTATAAATGAGTTTATTTCTGTAAGTAGGTTTGTAGGTACACACTTTTACACGTCAATCATATTTTAAAAAGCTAGATGAGGTTGGCGCTTCCTATCTGACTACTCTGAGAAGAAAGGCCGAACCAAACTCAGAGGTCACAGTCTCTTTTAAAATCCAGACATAATCTTGGTCAGATCATGTGAAGACCATGTAGATTTGTGTCTGAAATGGTCTTCTGAGAAAAACCACACAGATTGAGTGGACCTGTCCAGTCGGTGCACACATTTGTCAGTAATCGTGCAGTTCCACTCAGAAATTAAAGAAAATTTCTTAAGGATCATACCTTTTGTCCTATACAAAACATAAGAAATATATTTTATAAGAAATCTCTCAAATTATTTATACGTCTTTATTACATTGTCATATATTTTTGACTATTATTTTTTATCATTGGTATATATATAGTAGATAGTATAATATCTCTCATAGAAAAGAAGACCCGAGATGAAAAACGACCAGCATTTCTTAACTATGACATCACCTTAAAAAAGTGGCAAAACAATTAAGTTTCATTGTGACTATACACGTCAACTTAGAATACTTAACAATTAAGATAATCCTGGCTTAGGGTCACCAACCCCTGTCGCCCCCTCCCGCGTTCACTACGGCTAATAGATATCGGTATTTAGGATCAGCCTTTGTCCAGCAGTAGAGAAATGTAGGATCTAGAGCGGAGGGTATTTATTATTGTTGGCCAGTAATTGATCCTTCAGCCATCACAGGTTACCGCTCGTACAGAGACGAAATGAACATGCATAACCATATTTGCTCACTCACGGTAACCAGCAGCGCTGTGGACGCTGTGGTTCTGTCTCGCATAAGGTCACAGCATTATGCAAACCGATGGCCGTTTTGCGTGGATGTGACGCATATTTTCCCCCAACTTGTTCTTTTTTGTGTCTGAGTTTTTCTTTGCGTCATGTTTTGCAAATACACGTATTTTCGTTCTTTCTATTTTCCTTCACCGTTCATTCCTTTGGTATCTATGATGATAAACTTAGTTTCATCTATGCTTAAAATTGTTTCTAATTAATGGTGAATAACCACAGACCAATGTGACTTTAAACCATATATCATTACTAGTGCTTAGCTTCCCCTAAATGATAGTAAGCGTGTAAGCGTAACGGTTTTATGTACGAATCTATATATCATCTGTATCACGTTCAGCACTGCGTTTGGGAGAAACAATGGCGTAATTACCATACTTGGCAGCGGCACTACGGCAGCGGTATGATTCTGTTTGTAATGCAGGTGAAAGCTGACTGTTCCTTATATTCCTTATAGTAGAAACTAGTGTATAATTTCATCTATCGTTTTAGTTGGAAGAAAGTTCCTGATCGCATGTAATACTCTGCACACTTAAATGATATCTAGACCGAAAAAAAGTGCAAACGGTCAAGGAAGGAACTTCGTTCCAACCGGCACCCTAATTGCGTAACACACTATCAATCATAATCTGAATCATTTTGAAGTATATTGATAATCCATTGCTTCATATGTTCGAAAATGTGTCTGCTCAACAAGGTACATAACGCAATGAATGTTGATGAACTATCAAAATGAAACCCATTCCTACTGTTAGTGTGTTACGCAACTACCCCACAGGTCTACCACGACACCTCTCGACTTTTTTTTTAAATCGTGCACTGTGGAACATGGAAGTCTCCATACACTTCTTTTTCTTCATTTCGATTACACTAATCGCCCGAGTTGGTGATCGTAATACGCTGTAACAATCCCTTGATTGCCTTTTCAGTTGGAGGGTAGCCTATTTCATTGCGAGAACTATAGGTACGAAAATGTAAGAAGTTCTGCAGTTACTAGGTAGTAGTCAAACATTTTGAGATCAATATAAGGAATAGCCGTTGTTCGACAAAGAAAAAAAGTCCATACTAAATTACGGAGCAGAATGTCGAGTTGGTACGTAGTTAGGAAATGCAAAGTTTTTCTTATTGCTGGAAATTGGAAAACTTTTAATTCCTGTAGGTTAGGTACACGTTACCTACCTTTGAAAATTCTCCTAAGAATCTGCGACGTCTAGTAAAAATAAATGTCTTTTTTCTATAAATTTGAATGATTGTCCATTTATTGTGGTTGATACGATTTGCTCAATGTTTGCAAACTAATAAAACTTTTTGGGGCCAATCATCGGAAAAGTTGAATTTGATTGGTACCATTGAGAGTTCTTATTGCGAAAATTCCCTTTACGATATGTGAAAAGCTTCACGGGATAAAAAAAAATATTAGCAAAGGTATTCTTTCACTTAACCGAATATTGTTTGTTTGACTGTGTTTTGTTAATCCTAAAAATAGACTACAAAACATTAATTTGGTTATTTGCAGTTGAATGTAATCAATTAGGCCGTGTATCAAAACCTATTATTATATTGTATTGTTGTGCCTCTAATAACCACCTTAATTGGCAGCTTGATAGATGAGTTGAGGATAGGATCAATACATAGAAATATCTCGACTACTTGATACCAGAAAACCCGTCAGATTTGACGCTTTTTCCCAAAAAAGAGAGCTTAATCCAGCCTCTGACACGGCTACACAATCAATGTGCGCAATCAATCCAGCTAGCTTTTTCCAACTACGTTTGATTCAGCCCCCATTCTATCTAGATCCAGTTGAATATTAGTATTTTAGTAGCTACACAAACACTATCTCGACTAATATTTAATTCAACGCAGGTAGAACTGTGGAGATTCCGAACTTCAACAATCTACACAACGTTGGTTTTGCAACTCTCATAGTTCTCTTTACGAGTAATACTTTTTTAAGACTTTCAAGCTTAATGGCTTTGTAAGTAGGTACGATAAGCAGAGTATTTTACTTCGGAAGGCAATTAACCGAAGCCTTTCCCAAATATGTCAGGGTCGCCCTTCGGTTGAGCCAGATGCGGCTCACTATCAATAATTTAGGGAATCGAAGTGATAGCCATCTGATGTCCGCAAACAAATTGCGTGGCAATACTGATTTCCCATAGTTTTGTATTGAACTGCTCCCTATAATTGCGTAACACACTATCAATCACAATCTGAATCATTTTGAAGCCTATTGCTAATCCATTGCTCCATATGTTTGAAAAATTTGTCTGCTCAACAACGTAACTAACGCAATGAATGTTGTTGAACTGTCAAAATGAAAGCCATTCCTACTGTTAGTGTGCTACGTAATTACTTAAAAACAAGCCCGCTGCTTATATTGTTTAATAAAATGTATGTATGTTAGATAACCCCTTTGAATCTGTCTTTACAGAAATATCGACACTAAATAACGTCTGCAACAAATATTTGAGAGCTGAGAATGCTCAGAACTGCTCGAATCTGCTGTAGAGTGCTCACGTGTGTGTGACTGCGCTCGTTATCAGACCATCTTCACGCCTTTCGACTCACCCGTAATGAGCAACCGTTAAACTCGTGCAATACGCGATTCGAAAGGAAAATTTCTAGATTATTCTTATGGATTACGATATCGATGCTATGAATAACAATGTAGCTATTCGACTGGGGCATAAAATTCTTTATTTTTATTAAATAGGGGTCGAATGCTTTTGTAGTTTCATGTCAGGTGGAAGTTTCTTTGATATTCTTTTCGTGTTCATTTCTAAGACCCGTTTTATTAATACCACTTTCGTTTTAGAACTCTCCCGTTATTTTCCATTTGATTTACTTAAAGGAGCTGACGTGAAAAGTTGGACTCAGGTGACATTTTACGTAATGAGATTGGGTTATTTATTCATAATTTAAGAATATTTAAAAGGTAAAAGGAAAATTACACCTTTATTTGAGCTGGTAAACTGGGTTTAGAGGAAATACATAATGTTGAAAATTGCACCGTACTCGTATAGCTACGGAAGACGCTTCCTCTTATAATATCTTCCTGACATCTCAAAACGGTTTAAACGACGTCGTTTAAAACCGTTTCCAAACACGTAACAACTCCTATAATCCCACTACCTCTCTCAGAACTCCGCTAAACCTTTTACAACAAAATAACTGTTCAGTACTAAAAATGTACAACAAAAAGTACTTGGTGAACTCCATTCAAGACACAATAAGGTTTGATACGCCTGTGGCCGCGGTTGGCGCTTTGTGTGAAATATTTGTAATCTTCATAAACTGCTGTAATGGTGCCGTGGGGTCCTGACGATTCGAGCCTACCCTTTTATGCGGCGAATAAGCTTTCAACTTATGTTATGGGACGTTCATTAGCCACTTCGAAATAAAGGGCGGTTAAATTGAATCAGTTGGTTATTTTAGGGTTGTTTTTTGAGTGTCTTCTATGTTAGTGTCATCCTCATCAGCATTTTTTTTTACCGACTTCAAAATGGAGGACGTTCTCAATTCGTCTGTATGTTTGTTACGCGATTTCTCCGGCAATTGTAATCGAATTCAAAAATCCTTTTTTTTAATAGATAGGGTATGCCTTAGGGGTGGACCCATATAAATTTTATTAAATTTTCTTTGGTAGTTTTTCAGTTAGCTTCAATAATACGTATTTTCAACTTAGTGTTTATTAATGGCTAGCTTTTGCCCGCGGCTTCGCTCGCGTTAATTTAGAATTTGACAATCAATTCGGGTTGTTCAGGGAATTATAGTTAGGCGGCTGAAAATCCGGTCTATCGACACTCTAGACTCACAAAATGTATTAAATACTTAAATAAAAATCTCTTAACACACTACTAAAGTTTCTACTATAATATAATTCAATCATGATTTGAAAGACACGTGGCGCCATCTATTTATCATTAGAACATTATTGTTGTTTTCCTCGGGACAGTAGTTTTTTTCGGGTTGAAAGGTACCCTATGACCGTTTCTGTACACCTGGCAACGTATATGCAAAATTTCAGGATGTACGGTTCTGTGGTTTAAGCGTGAAAAGGTAACAAACAAACAAACAAACTTACTTTCGCATTTATAATATTATTATATATTATATATATAAATTATATAATTATATATATTATATTATATTATATATTATAGTTAGGATTAGGATTACGAAGTTAGGATGTTGTTTGTTTTTTCTGTCACTGCTATTTACAGAGCAAGTAGTAGTAAGTATACGAATTTGTGTGGGGTAGGTACCACAACTGAAACAATAAATATAAAATCTTTTTACAAAAAAAAAAACCACTACAAACACGTACTAGAAAAAAAAGGAGTCCGCGCCACGCATATCGAAAGTGAAGCACCGATGTACGTGTGTGTGTGTGTGTGTGTATGTAAGTAAGTAAGTGTCTTACTTGTGATGTATTATTCCATGATACTTTTTCTGGGATGTAAAATTATTTTTACACCATTTCACAACACAAGAAGTCATTATTTTATTTTAATACTTGACGTAAACAGTACCTACAATGACGCCGTAGAGTCGCGTAATGGCACCTTATGATATAAAGGTGTGCATGGGGCATGTTTGTACAAACGGTCCGGCATACTTAGAGTGCTTCACTTTCCATACGCGTGGCGCGCAGTTCTTCTTTTTTTTCTAGTCTGTGACTACAAAGTGAAAAATAACTTTTAAGTAACTTCGGAAGTCTGTGGCCAAAACCGAAAACACAAAAACAACCGACTTCCAAAAAAAAAACACTACAAAGTGTAAAATAAATAAGTAATTTCGGAAGTCGGTGTCTTTGGTTTGGTATTTTCGTTTTTTTTATCGCCCATTACTACCAATATTGATCGTAGATAACTGGTATTCCAGTTACCCTCTCTAAACTAAGCTAATTATGCTCGAGCCAGGATTGGATTCATGTCAATAGTGCAACGAGAGCGGCTCAAATGTAGCACCTGTGTTGCCAGTCCGATGTTGCCTGTTTGCCCTTATTTCTTGCATATTTTTTTACTATGGAAGTGTTTGTCAAAGGACTGAGGAAAGTGGAAAGCAAAGAGTGGCGTGCTCTGTACCTTTATTAATCGTCAGATTCAGCCTTTTGATACTTACTTACTTACAAAATGTATGATAGTGACGGTATTTTAATTAACCCTTTGTTTTACTTGGTTGATCGTTTTAACATTTTTGTCTATCCGTAGTGTTTTATTGTTAATTTAAATCAAGTATTGCCTATTCAGTGCAATTCATTGTTATCGATATTGTTTGTGTGGCACCTACAACTTCGCGCTACTCGGCGGAATTGTGTAGGCTTTAGATCACAATACGTGCATAATTAGTGACAGGTTGACATCATTAGTGCTGGCTTATCTACGAGGACGTCGGGACACCGCAAATGCTGACTTACGAATGAGCACTTAGCCGTTATTACCATGATTTAGTTTCCAAGTCCAAAAACTAGGCCTTAAATGCGTTTGAATTTAAAATGAGAAGGCTTACCTAAAAAGCGTGTTCTAAAATTCAAATTTAATATTCGAGCAAACCAAACACTACGATTTGAAATTGAAATTCAAAATGCGAAAACTGGGCCCAAAATTCAAATGAGGGATTCGAAATATTTAAAAAAATAGGCCTCCAAGTTCCTTTCGATTCAAATATTGGCCTTGAGGCCAACACAAAACACATAAAACAGAATGTTTTTGAAAACATTCTGTTTTATGTGTTTGCCTCGATGGCGGCCCGTTTCCTTCATTGACCTGCATGCCTTCCATGCATACAAACCCTCTGACAATCATAAAGAAAGGTTTTTATTTGCACCCTTGTTTACCTACTTGTAGTACATACCTACCTGTAGAGTTAAGTGTAATAATCCGTATTGAAGGACCAATTTCAGGACACTACGAATCTTTCACAAAATTATGTAGTGAAAGCATATTTTCTAGCAACTCCTGAAACATTTACTTTTTAGTAATATATACATGATGTAGGTATATGTAGGTTCATAAGTATTCTTAATCTACGTTGAACACTTTAACATGTTTAATTCTGCCTCTTAAAGTCAACTTAGAGACTTTTATGTTACGCCCATTTCTCCATTCTGCTCTTATACTTATTTTCAAAGTAAAAGACGAAGGCACATTTAATTCATTAGGTACTTTAGTTACGCGAGTACCTTTTGTAGCCTTCAATACATTACTTGAATAACTTCTCTAACCAACAAATTAATAAGGAACCTAATTAATTAGAGAAATGACACAAATATTGAAGAAGCTTTACGCCAAAATATTTCTTTTGAACAGACCTTTTATAATTTTTATTAATTAAAATGTCTAAGGACAACATGGAGAGGAAGCCCATACATTTTTAATAATATCTTAAAATGTCGAGCGAGGAAGTGCGGCCTTTTCGGAGATGTGTAACGATTACCTTAAGAGCGAAGCCACATGATGTGTTGCCGGTGCATCGCGACACCAGCACCCTAATAATTAGGGTGCAGGAGTGTCGCAATTAATGCGTTACACAGTTATTGCGTAACACACTACCTATCACAATATGAATTATTTTTCAGCCTATTGCTAACCATTGCTTCATGTGTTCGAAAAATTTGTCTGCTCAACAAGGTAAATAACGCAATGAATGTTGCTGAACTGTCAAAATGAAAGCTATTCCTACTTTTAGTGTGTTACGCAATTACCACGCTGAGCGTTGTGGCTGCGTCATGCTAAATACAAATCACAGTGGCATGCCACACTGTGCGTTGCGACGACGTGCAACGATGCAACGTGCGCTCAACGGACAAGGAGACCAGAGAAACGAAGCGGCGAAGGATGTTGCGGTGCGATGCCTAGCGTCTGAGTGGCATCGCAACACAGGCCACAGTGTAGTATTACTGGTACTAACGAAAACAGACACACCCAACACCGAGACGCTGTGATGTTGTAGTAACAGCGTTGCGACACCGCATTTCCCGTGTGGCCCTAGGTACGTTGAAATCATAGTAGTGCAACGACGCAACGCACCGGCAACGCCCGTGTGGCCACACTCTAAGAAAACGTTTACCGGTAAAATATGCCAACTTTGCCAATCAAGGTATTTTTTCCCAGCATATATAAGCAAATATAAATTGCTTTTAGGGCAAAGATACGTTAATTGGCAAAGTTGGCATATTTGACGGTATCAACTTTTGGACTTTGTTAAATGTAACAAAGTCCAAAAGTTGATAAACGTTTTCTTAGAGTCCACACCAATTTGTGTGGGCATTACGAGTTTAATGAAACTCGTAATGCCACACAAATTGGTGATACGAGTATGTAACATTAATTAATGTTACACACGTTGAAACAAATGGGTCTAGTTGTTGAGTTACATTTTACGTTGCATTGCATTAATTAGGACGGCTCATTTGTGTTTTTCATTTAACGTTTCACCACTTATAACTTGCCAATTGATGTCATACGTCACATTTATGACGTCACTAATTCCATCGACAAGAGGCCGTATCACGACCCGACCTCGTGATGTTTTAAACGTAACGTAAATTCTAATGATTTTTCAGATAGGTATGCACGACGACATCAAGCTATACATTTCCAGTATAAGCTGACTACTCACTGTAAGAAAAGCCTATACAATGAGAGGTCAGCTAAATTTGGAAATTTAAAGCCCTGATATGTCGTCGTGTGTACAACTGTCCTACTTAAAATGGGTGTAAAAAGGCACTTAACGAAGCCGAGAGTCACTTGTTCACCCTGTCGTTTTTTTTTTTGTTCTGGACCATACCTGGGAACCTTCCGGTTTCGGAAATATTGAAGGTCAAGCAATTATTTTTGTGAAATGTTACTTAGTTTAATGTAAAGAATGCGTAGTTGACGGCTATGTGATGGGTCTTTTTACAGCCTGTAGAATTTTGATTAAAAAAATTGCGATAGTTGCAAAATTGATATCACCCCTAGATAATTATGAATAAAGTCTTAAAACTAAGTAAATATTATATGCGAAACAATTGTATTAATTTATAGTTAATTATCACGGTACAATACCAATTACATTAACTAACATAGAAAACAAAACTATACCATGCAGACAGTTGTGTCATAAACAATTGTTTGCTACTTACGAGGACTAACATGGAACAGTGGATACCCTCGCGTACTGTTTCTCACAGAACATCAGACATACGCGCTTAATTTTACTCCATTCGTCCGCCAACATCACATTCAGGGTTGGCCATCAGGAAGGCATTGAGCATCCTTAAAGTACGGCACACAGGCGATTCAGCTCTGGTGACCATTGTGTAAAGCAGTTGCGCGAACAGATTGCGTCGGCGATTATTGTGGTAACCGATGTATTGTCGGGCACAAATAGTCGACAGAAAAGGTCATGGCAGTCGATACGACCGTTAAGGGCCTTACAGGCTATCGTGAGCTGATCAAGGCCTCTTCTTATCTCCAATGAGTTGAAACCTAATGTCCCTAGGATATAGTTGATGGGGTACATGTAAGGGTAGAAATAGTAAGTTCTTTTAAAAAGATATCTAAGAAAAGTTTTCTGCACTTTCTTGAGCATTAACGTTTGAGCCACGGTATAGGGATGCCAGACACAACTACTAGTCTCCAGCTTACTGCGAACTAGATTGGTGTACAGTAATACAATAACATGCGGGTTGTGAAAATCACGAGCATTTCGCAAGACAAATCCTAAGCGTCTGAAAGATTCTTTCGCATGGGTGGAAATGCGATCTCTGAAAGTCACACAGCGGTCGAAGGTCATTCCCAGGTCCTTTACGTTGGTGACTCGAGTAATTTTTTCACAACCTAAGCTGTAAACAAAATGGATTGGTCGTAACCCCCGACCGAATGTCATGACATAGCACTTATTTGTGTTAGAGAACGGCTTATTTAGAATACTCCACTCGTAGATAGAGTCAATATCCCTTTGCAGGAGTTTACAATCCTCGTCCGTTCTGATGTGAGCAACTAGTTTCAGGTCGTCAGCATATAGCACGCATTTTGCAAACTTAACCTTATTGACAAGGTTGGTCATGATAAGGAATAAAAGCGGCCCCAACTCGGATCCCTGACTCACGCCAGAGCGATTATTATATGGTTTGGACTTGAAATAGCCATGTCTGACGAATTGTTTGCGATCCCGTAGGTAGTCAGAGAAAAAGTTTAGATAACTGAACGAGAATCCCATGCCCAATAACTTTGACATTAGTATATCGTTATCAACTTTGTCGAACGCTTTCCGAAAGTCAATATAGAGGGCATCGACTTGCCTACCTATGTCCAAACCGCTAGACAAATAGTCCGTGTGGATCAGTAGGTTTGTGTTTACTGAGCGACCTGGGCGAAAACCGTGTTGGGCATCCGAAAGACGCACATTAATCCTCTTGTAGATAAGTGCGTGAAGTATATGCTCAAAAGTCTTGACAACGGTAGGCAGGATAGCGATGGGTCTGTGTTCTTCTACAGCTTTTTTGTCACTTGTTTTAGGGATGGGGATGACTCGCGAGATTTTCCACTGCTCAGGGTATACACCGGACTGGAGGGCCAAGTTAAACATATGACAGAGAGGAGCTGCCAAAATATCACGGCAGCCCTTAAGAATAAATGCAGAAACATTATCAGGGCCGATCGAGCTACTGGACTTGAGTCACCTAGTATTTTTTATTTTAAAATCGTTCGAATTTAGGTACGTTACTTTTACTCCGCACGTTCCGCTAGGCCGAAAGGTTTATATGTATATAGAAAAAAAAATAACCAGTGCGCAAACTGTAACCATGAATGTAGCATATGATTCTAAACCCCCCAGCGCAGAATTTTTTCCTAGGAAGTAAAAAATATATTTGTTGTTCCCATACATTTTGACCGCGTAGATATTAATTACACTTTTTTATGAAACAGCATATATTTTTTTTATAACCGACGAAAAGTCATCTGCTCAATTCATGGTTAAAGTTTGCGCACTGGTAATTTTTTTTTTTCCTGTATGTTACGGAAAGGTTTTCGTAAATCGTGCAATATATAATATAAAAATATATCCTATAACTTAATACCAACTATACAAATACTTAAATAAAATATAAATACCTGAAAAACAAATGATACTATTTTAATTTAATATATTTTTATTTTTTTTGTTCTTATCAAAAAGCGCTTTCATCCTCTCTCCTATTAAAAATTAACTTTGCTGTGCCCAACAGGGTCCATAATTGATTCGATGTTTTAACATATCAACTGTTATGATGTCCACATTATGGAATGCAATAATGTATTGAGTATTGAGTCGACCGTACCGTAAACTACCGTATCTAATAGTAACTATCGTACCTATAGTGTTTACGTGTACGTTGTCTTCCCTGTCATCCGTTCAGTGAGTTGGCTGACGTTTGATTGAGTATCCCACCGCATCGTTACACTGGCTGTTGCTCGAAAATGCCCAAATATAGGCCGGCTACTACAAACTGCTACTATGAGAGCTCCTGTGGGATTCCGTTGTTGCTTTATCTCGTAATTTTGATCGAATTATGATGCTACTCGTATAGATTTTGAACTGGCTGATTTGTTTGTTCTAGTTATATTTTGAGGTAATCTACCAATCATGAAAGATTGATGTTCAAGAAAATAACCTCCACGAAATCCAAATAAGTTTAGAGACCCGCGGTTCTTGGAAGCCTAACAAAAGTTTCTGATCAGTAACTTTGCTCTCAAATCCCATGTTAGCTTTATCAAAATACAAACAACCTATCATGATAAAGGATGATTTTCACCAAACGGCTCGCATCGCATCGGATCGGAAAGGATACGAAAGGATACGAAAGGATACGGCGACAGTCGATCGCATCCGGCAGGATGTCGATGCATACGATTGGCTCCGTATCGTCGCTTGCCAACGTATCCGTTTCTGCGCCTAGTCAAATAGTTTCATTCCTACCGTGTTGATGTGTTCTACTTCGGGTGAATGTGTGATCGGATACGACGACAGGCGGACTGAGTTGATCGCGCGTCGCAGCATACTTTCGGCTACGATCGTGTGTCGCGGAAGACGCCCGCGGTCAAGCTGCTATGCGCGGCTTGGTAATATAGACTTTAAATACTGTGTACACCATTTAATATCGTTTAAAGATTGTAAAATCAGTTCCGATCCGACACGATGTGAGCCGTTTGGTGGAAATTATCCTTTAGGATTCCTAATAAAAAATTATCTTTCGGAATTTTTGCAAATCGATTTAATGGTAGGTATACTAGTAATCTTACTTACTTAGCTTACACACTATCAATCACAATCTGAATCATTTTGAAGCCTATTGCTAATCCATTGCTTCATATGTTCGAAAAATTTGTCTGCTCAACAACGTAAATAACGAAATGAATGTTGTTGAACTGTCAAAATGAAAGTCATTCCTACTGTTAGTGTGTTACGCAATTACCCCGCTGGGCTCGAACCCTGGACTCCATACTCAACAGTTACTCTTGCAACCACTAGACCAATGAGGATGAAAGACCAAAATGATTTACCATAAATTGTTTCTATTTCAGATGCTGTACAAAGGTTTATAGAGATGCCAACGTATACTGAAGTGAATCCTGGTGAAGATGCTCTGCTTAAGTGTAGGATATCCGACAAGAAAGGCGTATGCTCATGGCAGAAAGATAACAAGGTAAGTGCTGTTAGAAATAAGCATTCCGGCCCTATTTCATATAACTGACAATGCGACATATTTGTCAAAAAGTTACAAAATTGACACATTTTCACGACAGGTGCTGGTTAATACAACTGAAAATATATGAAAGAAACTTGACAAATTGTCAGATGGTCACCGGTCGCCTGTCGGTTTTATTAAATAGGCCCCAGGTTAAAGGTAGAGTCAGACCATGAGTGACGAATAAAAACACCTTTTTCTAGGCCAATTACAGTGAAAAGATATGAAATTAAAGAACAACCAATTGAAACTTGCGTATTTTACCATGCAGGCTCGTTTAGATGACGCCTAGAGGTACTCGAAGTCGTATTGGCAAGTGTCCATGAAAACACATACGGCACTACCTACCATATTTGAATGATGACATTGGCACACACTGCCGATCAAGTTCATAACATTACAATATTAACATCAAGTAGCCTCTTGTTGATACTTAGGAGCATGGATGGAGTTGGCAGTTACACTGCTACAAAGATCTTTTGGCGCTCGAATGACGTTGACAGGGGGGCGCTGTTGGTAGACATTTGTGCAATTGTTATGCGAAATGTATTGTAAAAAGAAGATGGCGGCGTTAATTCCAATTTTGGCCACGCGCCAAAAGAATCTTGTACCACTATATGGAGATGATCAGATATTATAGATCCTCTCAGAATTAGTTTAGGTTAGTTAATGCTTCGTTCAGTCCATTTAGATAAATGTTTTTCTTGCTTGTGGTGTAAATTGTCTATCATTTTAACAATAAAAATCCTTACATTGTTGTATAAGCCTGTAATGATTTTGAGCAAAAAACACTAATAGGTTTTTAGGCTCAGGTAGTAAATCCGCCTTTATGTAGTATTTTTCAAATTGTGGGTAATTTTTTTTTATTAACAAATAGGTTTTATGTCCTTTAGTTGTATAACTCCTGATTTCTGACATCCTAGTACCTATCTAAGCTAGTATCTACGAGTAGGTACCTACAACACGACTAGCTCCTCACAGTATAAAATGCCACAGGCTACAACATTCACACAGCAATGCTCTCAATTACTATTTCCCGGGTCTTTCATAAAACCTCTTTACTTTTTTAAACATCCGTGTGTTACCATGTGAATTAAAATTATTTAAAGAATTTAAAATGGCATAATCTAGTGCAGGTTGGCTTGCAACGTCAATGTACGAATAATTACCGCCTACCTACTCTAACAAAAATTACACTTTAATAAGCTTGAATTAATTACGTACAAAGTAATGTTTTTAGAGTTAATAATACTTCAGTAAACATTATTTTGTAAGGCTCAATGTAATATTTTACATAAAAGAAAGTGTACCGAAAATATTTTAGCATTTACTTTCCTTGATAAACAAAACATTCTCCATAATGTTTGCAACACCCGCTAAATTAGGGTATATTGAAATGGATGGATCCCTGTTGGATACAACCACAGATTGTACAACTACAGACTTCATGAATGCTTTATAACTTCACATAAGTATCAACATGAAATCCATCAAATAATCCCTCACCAAATGCTGGCCTGAAAAGTTTTACTAGAATAAATCAATCTGAAGTCGAAACAATTTTAGCTACAAACCATGGATTTATTATAGTACACATCTTATTTTCATATCAGCACCC
The DNA here is from genome assembly GCA_917490735.1 of Dryobotodes eremita. Lineage (NCBI taxonomy): Eukaryota > Metazoa > Arthropoda > Insecta > Lepidoptera > Noctuidae > Dryobotodes > Dryobotodes eremita. The sequence continues at coordinate 17,451,523 of OU823254.1, read as the reverse complement.
TAATTACGTAACACACTATATATCACAATCTGAATCATTTTGAAGCCTATTGCTAATCCATTGCTTCATATGTTCGAAAAATTTGTCTGCTCAACAAAGTAAATAACGCAATGAATGTTGTTGAACTGTCAAAATGAAACCCATTCCTACTGTTAGTGTGTTACGTAATTACCCCGCAGTTCATAGGCATCTAAAGAAAAAAGAAAGAAAACAGGGTGTATCGGCTCTTTGTCAATTTGTAACCCCAAGAAAGTTGTAAAGAGTCAACCATGATAGATGTGTTATGGAGTTTGTAAGCAAGTGTTTGCAAACTGCCATTATTTATGTACTATCGTGTTTTTAGTCTGGTGGCACGCCTGGCCATTTTGGTTGCGGTAAAGTTCCGATTCGTAGTTTTAAAGCAACTTTATGAAAGGCCGAGGATGTAGACAAAAAGTATTGCAAATGTAGACAGGTTAATTAATTGCTAGCCCCAATTTGTGAAAGCCTAATCTAACTTCTGAGTTGGAAATCTAGCAATAGATAGCAGATTACTGATGGCAAATCAAATCACTTGCGATAAGATTTGAAAAAAGTCAAAGACAAAAGTGAAAGTCAAAGCGTTTATTTCAAATAGGCACATAAAAGGCACTTTTGAAAGTCAAAATTTATACTAATAATAATAAGAATATTATAAAGAGGTATAATTTGTTTGTACGATATTTTATGAAATTGTCATTCAATAGTATTCTATGAACTTAGAGGGTTGTGTTGATGATTTTAATGATTATAGTTCTGTAAATAAATACTAGTCACGGTCGCGAATCATATTTTGTTCAACATACAACCTGACACTGAACTACAAATTGCAAAAACCGTAAGAAAATTTAAATTTCGCGGAAAGTTTGTCGCTTCCTCCTTAAGCAATTCGGCTGACAGTTTACATAATAATATGCAATCTATCACGTATCTTATCACAAGTGCAAGTTTTACTTCTCTCAATCAAAATCAACGTCTATACATCGAAGCGGGTCAGTAGCCGCGACTTGCCAAGTTTGCCACTTGCCTAAGCTTGGCACGTTGCTCTCCGAATCTACAGCATTCAAGTGTGATACGTCTCGAATAAAATCTGGTTAAAGCTGCTTTACTATACTCCAGGAATATAATGAATTTCTTATGCTATGAGGAATGGGTTGTCTTGGTTAGGGATCGGGATTCCTCCTTCCCTAGATTCACGGACACGACATGTTTACGGTTGTTCATTGTATTAGGGAAGCACATTTTTTATGCGGTTGGTTGTGAGTGTGACAGCTCTGATTAATTGTTGTTACATTTGCCTCTGGACATCCACAACATCAAGGGTTTTATTACGTTTGTTTTTGGGACATTGCTTAAAACATAATATCCCTCTTGGGATGTCATGGGCTTTTAAAACCGGAACACAGCAGCTCCGGTTCAAAAAAGACCATTTTTGGGCTAAAATGATAACTAATTTTGGATAAATTGGGTTGGTGTTATGACGTTGAATAAGTTCTTTATCATTCTTCACATCCTGGTAAGTCAAACAACTGAATTCTCAGTAAGGAAGTAGATAGCAAATCGTTTGGCTAATGACTTTGTAACTTTTTTCCAAGAACTCTTATCCATGGTGTTTAAAATTTTGAGCCATGCTGTGACCTCATTAGTATTGTGCTACGAAAAGGCCTTTATTCGTCGCCATTGCGGTGTATTCCGTATTACTTGATTGACTCATCACTAGTACATGCTTATGTATGCTCTTCGCCACTGGAATGTCTGGTCGGACGTGCAGGCAAGTACAATGTATCTAGTGTATTATAGGTTATAAGACTGTTGGCGAAATAAGGAGTCGATTTATAGCCGAGACCTAGGAATCTTATGATAAAGGATAATACCTAGTTATAGGAGATAAATGATAACGCAAAGCATTAACCTTATGAGATAGAAACATATCAGTTGGAGGAAATGTTACTTAGAGAATAGAATAGAATATATTTATTTGTAATAAAACATGGTACAATATTAGTCTTAATAATACAAATATTTTAAAGAAAACAAGTTATAATTATACACCTCCATTTGAAGTAAGATTAGAAATTTAAATAAACCATTTTACAGTCCGTTCAACGGATTTTGACTTCTATTTCGTTGATGGCATGAGAAATGGCAGCTGTAGTAAACAGTTGGTATTGTAACCACGTTTTTGCTTTTAATGCTATCTTTATGCCTACGGAATAGAAGTCAAAATCGGTTGAACGGACTGTAAAAAAGGTTTATTTAAATTTGTAATCTTTGAGTATAGCATCAATAATAAGTAATAACAGTGTAGTTAAACAGTCATTATACCTACTATTACAAAATTATATATTTTTTTTTTACAATGTCCTTAAATAGTTTTAAATATAAGCAGTATCTATCTAAATAAATATCAGTTAATCAGATGTAAAGTAGACTAAGGCAGAATTTTTGAAAATCTTATCCATGAGTGGGTCTAACAGGGGTTATATGCAAACAAAGTCGCGGACTACTTCTAGTTTATCATATTGTTGACTAGCTTCTGCCCGCGACATCGTGCATCGCCCTCGTGGATGTGTATTTGATGGGTTTTTTGCACGGAACCCAAATTATCTTTCTAAAATAAAAGTAGCCTAAGTTACTCTTTGTAAAATCAGCTATCTGCCAGTGAAAATCCCGTCAAAATCGGTGGAGTCGTTACGGAGATTAGCCGGAACAAACAGACAGATAATAAAATGAAAATTTGTTTTTTTTTTGTTATTATACGTATCGTATATACTTTCATATATGCATTTAGTAAAATGCTGTTATTTTGACATTACAAGCAGACAGTTCAATTTTATTAATTTGTATAGATGTATAGATATGTCCCTCTACAAGCAGCATGCCTATAAACCGTCAAATATACAGCACTACTACAGAAATGCCTAAGCTAAAAGCGTCGAGAGTTGTAAAAACTACACGTAAAAACGCAATTTTATTTGCTAGATTTTATACGTTTTTTTACGGCATACAGACTTAAACAGAAGCCGACTTATCCCCACTTGCACATAAACAAAAGTCGTTTACCTACCTGTACTTCTTGTACTTGTTCCTTGATTTGTTTGCTTAACAATAGGAGTAAGTCACTTGATATTGTGGAAGTACTTACGAGGTACTTAAGGTATCTCTGTCGTTCATAATTGCTGATATGTGAATCAGGGCGGATCGGGTACCATTTTTTCCCGAGAACATAGTGTATGTGTGTGTGTGTGTGTGTGTCTACAGGCCATTCTTACCTAGGGTTAAGAATGACTTGTAAAAGATTAAGCAGTCTTACCAGCATTCAATTTGGTGATGAATTGTCGATTCTAATGACTGCACGTGCACGGACTAATTACGGCAAAAAAAAAAACAATATTGGTTGAGGGAGCACAGCTGTTCAATAATTTACCCGAGGATTTAAAGAAGTGTGATAGTATAAACATAATTATTTAAAGTAAAACTTAAGAAACATGTATGTACTTACCCTGTAACGTCGCCAGCACCCTAGAGGCAAATATGATACTATTATTTAGATGTAAGCACTTTGTATCTCATTTTAAGTCAACTGTTATATAAGTTCTTATGAGAAATAAATTATCTTTAAACCTATTCTAATGACGATATAAATAAAAAAATTACTTTAAAAACAGTGCAAAAAATAGGATGGTACAAACGTTAATAAAGAAGTTCCGTATGATGTAGGTTTATGATGATAAGAAAATTGTTATCACTACTGCTGAGCACGAGGTCCTGGGTCTGATTCCCAGGCAAAGTATTATTGGATTTTTCCGTCAGGGATTTCTCAGTAGCAGCCCGGAGTCGGGATTGGTGCCCGGTTGTTGGCAATAGGCTCGCCCTCTAGTACATGGGACCTAGACATAACTGACGAAATGTGGGTGTACTATAGGTACTCCTTTGCCAAACCCTTCAAGGAAACAAGGCGTGATGTTATATTATGTTTATATTATCACGATATAATCTCCAAACGAGACTGTGGAGTGCACTCTCTATAGTCTAGAGTGTAGATAGAGTCTTAAACCAACTGATTTCTAGACGGAATAATTCTTCATTCTCAAAATAACCTATAAATAAATGAGTGGTGCCCCGAGCAGTTTTTACCTGTCCCTGATAAGCACTCGGCGTTCCAACATACGACTACTAAAGGCACCAAAATAAATAGCTGCAACTACAAATGAAGTTCTAGAAATCGCAACTTTCCTTAAAATGCCTTAATGCGGCGAGCAATCCTTGCAGAGCGATAAACAAAACTCGCCAGGAATACAGATAAAACTAAACGTTAACATTAACCAGTGTTTATCAGCCGGGTTAACGTAAACCGCGCTGTTTGGTATGAGCAATCGTTGCCGCGCGAGATCAGAATCTTAACGAACCATAGTCACGATTGTTTTTAAAGTTTAACTATGGTTAAACGGATTATGAGGCCGCATCCTGCCTGCTTGCTTGCTTGCTCGTATGTTCTAAGGGTAATTTATTTATAGACTATTATTAGCCATTCATGATGTGCGATAATTATGTAAATATTCGGCCGGCATTCATGCGTGTCACATTGGACGGCTGGTTTAAAGTTTTATTTTGTATTGTTTATTTATTTTATTTTATTTATTTATTTAACCATTTATGTACACACATATATAAACAGACAAGAAGAAAGGAACAGAAAAATACGTACAAAGGTGATGCTTATTTCTAAAGAAATCTCTTCCAGCATACCTGCGATAGGAGAGTATATTAAAGAGATGTAGACAACGTGTGTAAGAGTAGAAGGGAAAACAATATACATAAAATCTTAAATAATTTTCCAATTTAAATATAAACATACAATATGAGAATATACTTACATACATACATACTACTAAAATAAATATCACTAAAATATATAACAATATAATGTAATTCAAATAATAAATACATATGCAATTATGTCAAAGTGGAAAGATAGTGCTCTTTCACTCTACTTTTAAATACTCCAATAGTATGGCAGTTCCTAATGTCAGGCGGAAGTGAATTCCACAATCGTACCGCGTGCACAGTGAAAGAGTAGGAGTAGAAGTCGGTTGAGTGGGGAGGGGATTTGAGGAGATTTCTAAGATGCGACCTGCAAGGCGCATCAAAAGGACGGGCGTACGAGAAGCGTTCCCGCAGATAGGATGGCGTTTTAGGGTTGTGAAGTAGGTTGAATAGCAGACACAATATCCGAGAGTTCCTGCGAAGTCGAATAGGGAGCCACTTGAGTATCTTGCGAAAGTTAGAAACGTGATCATACTTTTTAAGGTTAAAAACAAAACGAATACAGATATTTTGCAAACGCTCAAGCTTGTTTAAAAGCTCCTCGGTGGCATCCAAATAACAGGCATCAGCGTAGTCTATGATGGGCTGTATGAGAGTTTGAGCAAGGGAGATTTTGGTGTTCAAGGGCAAGAAGCTCTGGAGGCATTTCAACGAATGGAACGTGTAGTGCACTTTGCGACTGACTTGAGCAACTTGGGTAGTCCACGACTGGGTTTACTGTAGTGGAGCTAAGTTGTATTTAATTAATGTTTATAAAAGTAATAGTTTAAGCTGGTGTACAACAATTAATTATGGGCATGATAATCACCATTATTTATATTTACTTTTAATGTAAACTTAACTAAAGTCCACTCAGTATAATTCTCATCTACCTTTTTTTAACCTATTCTAATCACATCTCTATTTCCATAAACAAGAAACAAAATCTCGAGGGCATTGTCCCAAACTTAACTTTTTTAGGCAATGATCGTTGCATCAGTAATTATGGTAACGATCTCCTTGTTTGGTACTCGTTTGTTAAACCTCTTGTCTTGTCTATGCCCAGGTTTTTTAAAAGCGGCCGTTCCATGAATTTCATTACCATTTAGATTTAAAATGGAGTTTATCTTAATTGTTTGATGTTTATCCTGTAGGCATTATTAGTATTAAGATTTTACGAACACCTTTTGTATTTATGAATGAAATAGAATTTCGAATTTGTAATAGGTACTTATCTGGAAAAAAATATTATGTTTAAATGGGCACTTGGAGATTGGGAAATTATGACGAGCAATAGAAGTAGCCTTACACTCAGTATTTTTAAGTAATTAATAGCTATAAAAGAAAATGAGAAAAACTTAGGTAGTAGGTATTGAATAATATGAAAGTTTTCTTCATTCACTGTATACGCAACTTGCTATGGTACATTTTCCATGTTTTAGATAACTAAACAAACATTAGCTATAATACCATTTCTGACCGCTAAAATAACATTTCTATATTCTATATCAAAGAGCTAAAACCGCTTTTGTCCGTATATCTGTGCATATTTCCTGCTAATCTCAAAGCCACAGTACTCTACTACAGTGTCCATCGTTGTGCACCGGTTTCGAGAAAAAGCTTCGCAATATTAATTCGACGCGTGCCGATCCAACAGCAGGCCACGCTTCAGTATTTTTATTTCGCCAATTATTCGGAATTTTGGAATCCGGATCAATATTCAGAAAAAAATATTGCGTTCTATTAAAACTATGACAAACAGTTTTTGGTCGAGATTTTGAAGTTCGGTTTTGTGTTCCAAATATTTGTTCGAGTATGGGTTTTGTGCAGTACAATAGGAGTTGAGTGTAGGCTAGGTATTGTTGTTGAGTGTGGGCTAGGTGTGGGTGTATCGTTCAATTTGGGCGATTTTCTTTGAGGTTTGCTTGCTTTTCAGGACCTGCATTCATATAAAATACTGTCTGTATTTCTTGACAATACAGCGGTTTTGGAAAATCATATCTATCGCCACTGTATTTTTATCCGCTTGCGCAATAGCAAAGACAGGGCAATGTTTTTCATGCATGTCTAAGTAATGTAGCTTTGTATGTAGGATTCTTTATTTACTTTTCAAGCAGTATGATGCAGTTGGTGGCATAAAATCTGATATTGAACTAAAATAACTGCATCAGACTGCTTGAAAAGTGAGCTTGTTTTGAACTTTTTAGTTGCAGTCTCGTTTTTTGATGGTCTATTCAATTTTATTGTCACATTATCCTCTCGGTCGATTTCGCTCACGGTGGCCAATCTCAACGGAGATTACCCTGGTACGCAGGAGATTATTATAGTGCACAAGCGTGTGCGTGAATGCAGGTGCACTCTCAGTTCCTTTACTCTCATAATCTCATGGGACGGCAATCCGACACGACCGGGAAGAGATCGGGAGCAGGACCAATGGCTTTACGTGGTTTCCGAGGCACGCGGGTATCACACCACCAACTTCCAAACTCCAGCACACTTCGCCCGACCTGTGAATCGAACCCAGGACGCTCGGCAGTCTCACATAGTTTTCCTACAACCACGAATTTCCGATTCTCATCTTTATACTGCTGACATTTGACACGTATTCTCAGTCACAGACTGGTTATTTCTATCAGTATAATACGGAGGAGACAAAGGCTCGATGTATAGTCATTAGCAGGCCCCTCACGAGTCGGCACTCGTGATTCATGCTCCCTGGGAACGCTGGCAGAGTTGGCAGAGAGCCTGCTGGCCCCGGGCAACACAACCTCACCGGAGTATGAATGAAAATAGAGCGCTGATGCAGTTGTTGGTGTTTTTTTTTAATCTAACGTCTAAATTAAACGCAAGTGATGCGATGCTGTTGTTAATTCATTCAACCAATCACAGCAGTTTACGCGAGCTAGACAATTTGTCGACAAATATTTGCGTCGATTTTCGTTTCAGAAACCGGGCGTTAATCGAATCATCATAAAAGTAACAATTTGGAAAATGTATGTCTTTTTCAAAATTACCATTGAAATCACCAGCTTCTTTTTTTCTTTTTTTGTGTTTGGCTTCTCGCAAGTCGACTTAGGAGATTGTCGGCTGCTTAACCGGACATGAGAAATCATCAGCATTATTCTGGTGTTATTTGTAAGAAGGCAGGCATACAAACAAACATACCGAAACTAATGTTAATACGAAAGTCAGAATTTTTATAACATGTTCAAGCAGCCTCGCAAGTTCTTGTTGTAACTTTTCATAAAAAAACAAAACCTCGGAAAATGCTTGGAAAAATCTAGGGTTTATTGTATTATTTTTTAGGATAGAGCATTTATACATAAATGATAAATGATTTTATTTCTGTAAGTAGGTTTGTACAAACACTTTTACACGTCAATCATATTTTAAAACTAGATGAGGTCGGCGTTTCCTATCTGGCTACTCTGAGAAGAAAGGCCGAAACAAACTCAGAGGTCACAGTCTCTTTTAAAGTCCAGACATAATCTTGGTCAGATCATGTGAAGACCAAGTAGATTTGAGTCTGAAATGGTCTTTTGTGGAAAAAATACCTCACAGAATGAGTGGACCTGTCCAGTCAGTGCACGCATTTGTCAGCAATCGTGCATGTGAATATGAATTAGAAGATTACTCAATATTAATCTAATATGCGAATTATAGATACATGTCGCACTGTAATACCGATTGAATAGTAAATTACGAAGATAAACGGGCTTCGGACGTATCAATCGAGTTTTCAAAGAAATCGTTTGATGGATTTTTAATCAGGTCCGCTTTGAGGGGCCAGTTGAACCGTTTTGCTTTAAATTAAAGGGTACTTGAAGGGGTTTAATTCTATTTGTTGAGGTATACTTAGGATTACTAGGCATATAATTTATTATAAGGTGAATGGACTTTAGAATAGTGATGTTCTATTATTAAATGCATCTGATGTTATGCTGTTTTAATTAATACCTTAGCAATTCAAGTTGTTAAGTGTAAACTTATAAAATATTTTATAGCGAATAGTGGGTTTTTCCGAAGTAATTATGGTAAAAACAAAGGATATTATTGACAAAATACATAGCAATTATAGTACCGGTACGGAAACGTGTTTCACATTAATAGATCACGCACTTTTTCCTACATTTGCGACCCGCCCACCGCAAATTTCCTCATATTATAATGCGAAACTTATAAAATTATAGGTCCTGCGAGCCTATTTAATGCTTGCCTTAATGTAGTTACCATGTCGTGACTTTCTTTTGTCATAACCCCCACGACTTCGTACAAATTATAGCAGATTATAGCTTTCGCTTGTCACTTTTTTCGTCTAAAATGCAGTTTTGAGGTTAATTTTACATTTGATCGGGATTTCGCACCTGCATACGGGTTATTGGCTTGGTGGAATGTTTGTCGCCGGTCCAAAAATAGCGGAATGTGACGTCATTATGGCATATAGCACGGCAAACACGGCGTGAGTGTAGGTACGTGTACGTAAAGTCACGCCTCGCGGTCACGCCGCACAGAGCATTGTTCTGAGCCTATGTGAGCTGGTGCAAGTGGAAGAAGACAGCGGATGTAAACGTTATAAAAAATCTTTAAATTTGAAAATGTTCCATGACTGACCGACGACGCATAGCCTTAACCAATTAAGACGAAAGCGTCAATTTGCAGGTCAGTATCAGGTTGTATGTCGATCTAAATATGAGTCGCTGCCGTAGAAAATATTTATTTATAGAATTATAATCACAAAAATCATCAATAGATCTCTGTAAGTTCATATTATCCTATTGAACGACTATTTCATGAAATCTTGACATTTGAGGCCAATTCTAACTTAGGGGTTGTATTGTTGATTCTAATGATTATAATTCTGTAAAGCCATATTTGTTACGGCAGCGAATCATATTTTAATCAACATAAAACCTGACACTGACCTGCAAATTGCAAAAAACGTAAGACATTTTGAACTTCGAAATAGAACGCATGCATGTCATGTTACAAATGGGTGTCGGGAAGGATGTGGCGGTGCACTAAGTAGGATTTTTTTTGGACACTGCTAGTTTGGCGTCATAGACCGTTTAAAATACATCATTAACTCAAATGATACGTATAACTAGTTCGTACCTACCTATAACAAAATGTTAGATGATTTAAAACTTTTGTAGGTACTCAAAAATGATCCGTCGTTGCGTAATATATTTTACTATGTACTACATGTGTAAAAATTCAAAACATTTTTAGTTTGTTAATAGTTTTAGTTAGGTTAGGTTAATTAATTAGATGTTAGTTGTTATTTATGTACATAATTATAATTTCAATTCTGAATTTTAAAAAAACTTACAAAAATAAAATCATTTATCATCATTAAAAAAATTAAAAAAATAAAATCTAGTGCAATAAATATAAGCGTTTCTAAAAAAAAAAACTGAAAACGAAAATAAACAGCCCAGACGCGGTTCTGAATTTATTCGTCTGGTTATTTTATTTAAACCATGAGGTAGCGAAGCTTGAGCAATGGATTCAGTCAGTGACTAAATATTAACATGTTATAATTAAGATTTTCATATTTCTCGACAATCTTGGTGCTCTCAGTCACTGCGACGAAAACGGAGTACGATTTTAATTATCTGCTTCGGTAATCTTCGTCTGTAATTTAAGTATGGAGGTACTGAACCACTCGTATATTTTTCTTTTTTTTTGTTTACTGATTCTCATGACATATCAAGCCAAAGCAAGCAAGCTAAACTTATCCTTTGAATAGTAAATAGTCCGCAATGCTATGCAATAAAAACTTTTTTTGCCAACAATAAGCACCTGTAGTGTTTAAAAACTTTTTTAGGATGCCATAAAATCAAAAACGAAAACAGCATGACTGTCAGTTAATGTTTTGGGGGGAAATATTAAAGTAAGAAAGAAATAAATTTCGTTTATTTGCGGTAAACATGACGTAGAAAAACACACGAATATAAAAAAGAACGGATTGGGGGAAAATAATAATATTATAATAATAATATAAAATAATATAGTTCACACTTTTTCATGTCTAAGAATCATTAATTAACGAGCTAAGCTAACATCATTAATTTAGAAAAGATCCAAATATTTATTTCGATCCAAATATTTATTTGGATCTTTTCTAAATGAATGATTCTTAGCTCATTTGGAGTAATAAAGTATTTTTTTTAAATATTTAGTCATGAAAAAGTGTGAACTTTGTATTTTTTATTTAGTGGTGGTTAAAAATATCAATGAAGAATCAGGCGAGTAAGTTGTGACCCTATTTCTCAATTAATATAGTACTTAACTAGTTGAAAAAAATTGCCCGGAGTCTCGATTTGTGCCCGGCTGAATAGGTTCGCACCATAGGTACCTACACCTCTGGCTCAATCCCTCGGGGAAAACAGGCTTGACGTTATGTTTATGAATTTGTGATGTTATGTTGTAAAATTGTTGATGACCTTTATTAATGAGAAAATCTATTTTAATTTTTTATTAAAAATATGTAAAAATTTGCCAAGCGGATATATATAATGGAATCCTACTGAGTGGTCATAGATGCAGGGTTAAGGCTCCTTCAAAGAGGCGCGACACGCAACGCGAATCGCACGCGACACAAAGGCACCGCCTCGTCGCACGACAGGCGGTGTCTTTGTGTCGCGTCGCGTGTAGCACCTGTTTGTAGGAGCCTTTAAAGTTTAGAGTGAGATATTACCTGCAGTCCACGATCAGATTAGTAATGATTATAGCCGCTATAATAACTTACTCAAAAGTTACCACCACCACCCACCACGCTAATAATAAATAATTTATTGACGATTACGGCATAACCATGAAATGTTTCGTCGATAGTTTTTATGATCTTCACGAGCAAAAACATTGACCTCAACTTATTACTGCTGCCGAGGTTTATGCAATAAGTAATTTAACTTACCTATATTTTGCTTATTTTTTGATTTCTTAAGTGCGACATCACGAGTATATATCTAACTCAAGTCAACCTAAGTTCTTGGCTAAATTACTTAGCGTTAACTTTGTGTTGGCTTTTGTATTTTTTTGGATTGCTGCACAATCGAAAATTCTGTTGCCGTCCATTAATAATAATAATATATATATATTTTATTTTTATTGAATAAAATATTTACAAAAAGTGTACATTTAGCCAACAGTAGTAATATTTTCCATACAGTTATAGTGCCTACAAATAAACTAAAACTAAAATTTGATTACAGGTGCAAGTAATGATGATTCGGAATTACAATATAAGGTAGAGACCCGCCCGATCTAGGTTAATTCAAACCTGTGTTTCAGGCCATCACTTAAATAGGGACAGTAAAATTTAAGTTGAACTGATAAAAATAATCTATTAACAACTATGAGAAAAACCATAATGGTACATTAATATCTAAAACTAAGCCTATGTAAATATACAAAAGTAGATTAATAGATTAGATAGATAGATAGCCATCGATTTTTTCCTATATTATTATGTCCGCAACCGTTTATGTCTCACATCAAACCAGAAAGCGTTTTCACCAGCATGCGGCTGACATTTCGGGCCCCACACGTCCGTATCCGCCACTGACGCTGCTAAAACACCATTTTTTAGTTTTTACCACTTTTTACCTTTTGACACGGCTCGCGTTTTTATAGTGATTACATTTTTGCTTGACACTCTATTTTTGTTACTTTATGTGTCATATTGTTACACAACATAATATATTATATATATAACAGATACATGATAATTAATAATAATAATACGTAATCATATAATAATAATCATACGCTGATTGTGTTTTGTTTGTCCTGTTTAACTTTTGTTTTCGGACGGATTATGTCGTATTTCGGTTGTAGTTTTACGACTTTATTAGTTTTTCGTGGAAAGGGATGCTGGTAGCGGATTATGGAAGCTGTTATGAGTTTCGGGCTCCTAAGTTATAAATTGGTTCGGGATTTCGGGAAAGAGTTTATAAACGTAAATCTAATGCTTTTAGATGACTAGGTATACTATTTTACTATATGATTAGTATTCTTTACAACATTAGTTAGGTAAGCAATATAGAATCACTTATATCTAGTCGTTTAACTGTATTATTATGGTAACAAGTTCCTATATACCCACGATTAATGTAGTCCAACTCAACATTTAAGTTTATTTTATGCTGCAAGGATTATTATTATTATTCATTATGACCGCTCACAAAATACCAAAGCCAATATCATATCTTTACAAATAATTTGTATTGTCCAAAATTCAACAAAAGGCTCCATAAATGCATAAAAGACTTTTTATATGTAACAAACACATGGCGAACAGACCGACATATTTTGTCATGTCAATAGTTTGGCCAATAAGCTGTGACAAAGCCCTTTCGTTTATCTTAATCTTTTAGGGACGGCTTCGGCACCCGTCACGCCAATTAGAGGGACAATAGCCCATTATTGCGCAGTCACCACGATCCCATATATTCCAGGGCCATTAGTCATAGCTATATCTGATAAGAAGTATAAGAACTCATCCATTGGTGAGCTGACTCATCCATCTTTTTGCATACTCCTGAGGAACAGGCAGTGTATCTATTGGTACAAAGAAGTATCGATAAATAGAGATGGGATCGATAAGGGAACGCAAGTCACAGTTTTGCTTGATTGGAGTTGAGATGGGTTTGCGTTTGTCAATGCTAATTTGGAATAAAGTCTGAATGTGATGCGGAGTCTTCTTGGTAGAGGTTTTTGAGCATGACTTTCAAATTTTTTACCGACTTCAAAAAGGAGGAGGTTCTCAATTCGTCTGTATGTTTTTTTTGTATGTTTGTTACGCGATATCTCCGGCAATTGTGGATCGGTTACGAAAATTCTTTTTTTAATAGATTGGGTATATCTCAGGGGTGGTGGTACCATAAAAAAATATTAGGTGGTTATTCAGTTAGCTTCAATAATACGTATTTTTTCACTTAGTGTATATTGATGATGTTATGATAACTTCCTGTCAGTGTATTTACATAGCAAGTAGTGTTATATGAATTTGTGTGGGGTTCGTACCATAACTAGAAACTTTTTTACAAATAAAACAACCGCCTTCTAAAAAAAACACTACAGAGTGAAAAATTATTTTATTTTCGGAAGTCGGTGGCAAAAAACGAAAATACAAGACCAAAGACACGGACTTCCGAAGTTAAAGTTATTTTTCACTTTGTAGAGTTTTTTTTTGGAAGTTGGTTGTTTTTTTTTTTGTATACCTAGCCAATATTTTTGACTAATGGAAATGGTGGAGCTCAAAACGGGCTATATTGAATTAACATAAAGAGCAGTGTTTTTTTTCCAATACGTATAGCAAAGGCTCATATTTTCGTATAGTAGAGCTACCCTTAATTACATGTATTAGGTACCTACAGCAAGATTATAATACCACCACTGCATATTGGTAATAAATACCGATCCATTTCGGACACGCGGATTATTTTGTTATGTCATTTGTGGGCCAAATAACAATTCGTTCAGTCCAATATACAGTGTGTTTTTTACGCGCAGGCTGTTCAGATTCAGGCGTTTGTGACTGCCTCTAGTATTTTTTGTCAACAATTTGGCCACATTTTACGCGAATCTGTTCAAATATTTAACCATTACGCAGCTCAGGTGTGTGTGATACATGCACACCATTACTTGAACGCACACGAAGGGAATATCCTGTAATTATCTGGGGCATATCCTGTAGGTTTATCGTTAATATTACCCACCTTATGCTGCTACTTTTTCATATTTATTTCGGAATACTCTTTCGCTAAAGAAAGAACACACAAGACTTTAGAATCTGTCTGCGGGTGGCGGGATGTAAGAGACAGCAAAAAGAACTGGGTCACTTTACAATGTACATATACAGCTAGCTCCATACATATTTCATGTGTTTACTATTTTAAATTAAAACTTGATATTGCAAGTCGTTATTTCAGGCAACATTACAAAGCCCGCGGCGTGGTAGGTACTCTGTTATTCGCTTAAGAGGCTGACAACAGCTAACGCGCGGTCACTGTCGGACTGCATAGAATAGAAAGGGAATCGCGATGACACAACGCTGGTAATTTATTGCAAAATATGAAGTAATTATCAATTTACAAAAAATCTATTGATTGTATAAAAAATAAAACACTATTACGTTAATATATCGCTTGTAGAATAATCTGACTAAAAATCTCACTGATTGCATGTATGGTTTTTAATCGTTAAAAGAAATTTTTAGAGGTACCTTCGTGTTTTTTTTCTATCGTATCAAATTAGTTGTATTATGTTTTCAACACACTATCTAACTAGCATATATCCTGAAGAATATCATATATTTTTAAGATTTTGTTTACTTTTAGGCATTATAAAACTTTAGTTTAGGTCCTGTGGCCCCCTTAAGTGCACCACGCTGAAATACAGGGCATAATATTATGTATAAAGCTTTTCGCACGGGCACGCGGGCGAAAATATGTTTAACAATTATACTTAAACATAATAATCTTGATTAAAAAGCTGTTGTTATAAATAACAGTCGCGTGTATGTGGAGACGTAAACTATTATCCGTTGACTTAGAGTTAAATTAAAACTTGAAAGGTTAATAGAAATGCAGAAATTCATAAAAAGAAGCTTAAGCATTGCAGTGGAAATATTACAGGGGGATGTTATAATACAAAACTCAAAGAGGAAACCTTTATTGTGTTTTATGGATGGGAAAGATTAAAGAAGATTGTTCAAAGTCCACGTGATATTATCAGAATACGAGCATCAAATCAATTGGAACGCAGAGGGTCACAAAGTAATTCCACCCTTTTAAATACAAAACTTCTTACGTATGAATGGACTAGTCTTCATGTCATGAGGGCTATAAATACCTTTCGCACAAAGAACACCCTTGCCATACAAAAAGGTATACCTAAGCACTCATTTGTTTAAACTTATAAGCCCCTTATCTTTTGTATTCAGAGCGTAATCCATAAATTCATTAGCTGTATCAAAGGGAGCGGTTAAAACTGATTTCATATAATTTACTTTTACAGTTTCACTTGTCACGTACTGCTAACGGCGGGCGGTTAGTTCCCAAGTTTTCCCATTTAACTTGTTGTCGCAACTTATTGATATATTTACCAAGTTTCGAATTAGTTTAGCACTTTTAACACTGCGCTCGAATTCGCCTAAGTGTTGAGCTTCTTAGGATTATAGGAGATACATTTTATATGATTTGTGGGTGATAAGACGTTTCACTTCGATATAATGCGATAAATTCTTCTCTTTCTTTTGGGAATACAGCTGTTTATCATTCCAGAAAGTTGTAAACGTCAAATGCAAAAGAAAAACTATGATTCGTTTTTTATTAGACTTATACGTTTACGTTATATTAAGTATATACATTCTATTATATATATTTAGTATATACGCTAGTAAGTATAGATATCAGCATTAGAGTTTATTTACAATTTACAAATATATAATAAAATAGTCAAATTATTGATTAACTAGCTTTTGCCCGCGGCTCCGCCCGCGTGGTGCTCGGAAATTATCCCACGGGAACGTACTACCGGGATAAAAAGTATCCTACGTGTTAATCCAGGTTATAAACTATCTGTGTTCCAAATTCCATCCAAATCCTTTCTGTAGTTTTTGCGTGAAAGAGTAACAAACATCCATCCATCCATCCATCTAACCATCCACCCATCCATCCTCACAAACTTTCACATTTATAATATTAGTAGGATAGGATAGGATTAGTAGGATTAACTAATAAAGTAAGCTCATTTATTCATTGTGATTTTTTGCAATCGACGTTTTCTCAGTTCGTCAGCCGCAACCACATCAATCTTGTCTAGGTAGGGCTGCTCTATCATCGAAGCCGAATAACTTGGCTATTGGTTTAAGTAATAATAATACATATAGTAATATAGTACTACTAGTAAGTAGTATATACTAAATCTATGACTATGATCAATATTATGTCTGGACTTTAAAAGAGACTGTGACCTATGACTTTCTTTTGGTCTTTCTTCTCAGAGTAGTCAGATAGGAAACACCAATCTCATCTAGTTTTAAGACATTTATTTCTGAAATGTAAAAATGTTTGTACAAACCTACTTAGAGCCGTAAAATCATTTATCATTGAAATGTCAAACCTCAAATTATTTTCCTAGTACTTTAACGGTGGATCGATTGGAAACCCTGCAGTGTAACGGTATAAATTTTAAACTTACTTCTATTCCAAGCCGGTTTTCAACATTTGAGGTAGTTTTGGTATTAAAAGTTTTGCTAGGTGAGGGAGAGATTATCAGCATAGTTTATGTAAGTACCTAAATCAGAAGATATTTCAACAGTTTAGATTTTATATAGTTATATTAGTGGCTCTAAGACCTCGCGAGCCTGTCTTTGCATAGCTTAAAACTGAATAAATGTTTACAGCGCTCCCCTTTAAAAAAAAAGCGCGCCGAGAGCGCGAAATGGCAGTTTTTTTTTACGTTTTGAATCCCAATATTCTCTGCCATTTTAAAAATTTCGAAAAACTGAATCGATAAAAAATATTCCATATTATCGAACCTCACAAAGCTCACAAAATGTTACTAGAGTCGGTTGAGAAATGCGAACTATGGAGGAAAACAGCCGGACATCCGGACATCCGGACATAAGGAAAGCATTTTTGCTAAAGCTGAAACGAAGAGGCTTCGTTCACGCTTCGCGCTCGCTCGGTTAATAAATGTAACGTAGGCTCACCCCCTATTACATGGGACTTAAACATAACTGGCGAAATGTGGGTGTACTATAGGTACACCTCTGCCTAAACCTTCGGGGGGTACAGGCGTGATGTTATGTTATAAATTTAACGGAAGTAGTATCTAAGTTATTACAATCATAAAATTTTTCTATTGCCTTTCTCCTGTCAGATTTTCTATTTATAATTTTCCCGAAAAATCTGGTCTGTCCCTCGTTTCATTTTGGCGAAACCGCTTAAATCTCTGTACATACCATGTACTGGGGGACTTGTGTAAAGGTAAATAGAGTTCTATACGTTCCCGTGGAGTTTTAACTCCAAACGGTATTAAACTAGTTCGCTGTAGAACAGGAAAGGTTTCTGGATCGATTGCATAGTTACAGTCTGTGAATTTCACTACAATAATGTTTTTGAGATACAGTTTGATTTAGAAACAAAGCGCTTTATCTGCTTTATTACTAGTAACACTTAACATATACAGGGAGCTAATTAAACTTGCTAGCGAAACTCCGCAGAGGTAATGGGTATCGATATCTATCGACGATACTACTACTACTATTAGCCTGCATCATCCCACTGCTGGACAAAGGCCTCTCCCGATGACTTCCAGCTCTTTCGATCCAGGGCTAAAGTATACCACTGGTCGTTTGTTTTCTCTCGCTCGTCCCGCCATCTTCTACGAGGTCTGCCGCGACGCCTTCTGGGTGTGTCAGGGCTAGGTAGTGGTTATTTTGGCCCACAGCTCATTGGGCATAGGTACGGCAGACGTGGCCAGCCAAGTCTCACTTCAGCTTAGTGGCTTTTTGAGCAACGTCAGTAATCTGTGTTTTGGAGCCCAGTGGTGGTGTTCCAAATATGGTTTGTCAATTTGACGCCTAGAATACTGCGCATTATTGCACGTTGGCAAACCTTGACGTGCAACAACGATAAAACAACAAAATTACTACACTACCTATGATCGTTGACCCCAAAAAACAGGCTTCGTGCATACTGATCTCTAGTCCCAACTCGCTTGGTCCGTACATATACGGACCGAGCGAGTTGGGACTAGGGATCAGTCAAAAAACAATATCATAATTTTTTTTGTTTTCTTTTTTAGATATCGATACCTATCCCGTCTGCGGAGTTTCACTAAGTAATTTTATTTCACCCTGTATAACATAACATCACGCTAATTTCCCCGAAGGGCTAGGTAGAGGTGTACTTTTAGTACCTAACCCCACATTTCGGAAGTTAAATATGTTTAAGTCTCATGCAATAGGGGTAATTCTAATTAATAGTATTTAGTACAAAAGTTTTTAGCAGTGAATTTAACCGCCTCTGTGGTCTAGTGGTGAGACCACCTGTGTCGGACCCAGAGTTCCTGGGTTCCCAGCGGAGGTAAAAAATTTGCTCGGTTCGGTTGATGGTAGGGCTTGTTCTAAGTCCGCCTGGCTAGCTACCACCATCTTATCTAATGCTTGGTTCCTATAAACAAAAACGAATCATTTTGCTTATCAATAGTATAATTTTTTATTGCCAAACTGGGCATATAAATAGATTCGTAAGTTAATTTGACCTGTGATAGCTACTTCCATATGGGAGGGTCTACTATGCAAAGCTATGAGGTCTTTGCTACATTAATGGTAAAGATACAAGAGTCTTAATATTAACCAATAACGGTCCGTAAATTATAGGAATCGGCCCTAAGTCTGTCGCCATAACAACAATGTGAACACCATTGTTGTGTTCGGCAGTTAGAGGTAAGATTACCAGTTCCTCTGTGGTTGAGAATTCCGGGTTAAGCTCGCTTCCACCTTCAGCCTGATCATCACGTACCATCAGGTGTGATGAAGGCCAAGAAATTCCACATTGCGGTTAAAAAAAAATACATTATTTCCTCAAAAAAGGCCAGATTGCTAAGCAATCATTAGGAAAATAAAAAAGTATCCCACAGTTTTAGAAAGGTACGGTATTCAATTTATTCTGTTGACAAACCTAATTTCAACTTTTATGATAAGATTTTTTGTTATTTTTGGCTGTGACACTTTTGACAACAGTTGAGGAGGTTAGGATCAAAAGCTCTACATATCCACTTTTTACAAAAAGGCAGAATTCGAAAAAACTTACTAAATAGTGAGCACATTTTTTATTTTATTTAAAAACTGTCATTTACTTACGTGATAAATAGGTCCTAAAAACAGTTGTTTCTTTTTTAACCAGGGTATTTTTAGGTTTTGAACTAAACGTTAATATTAGACATCATTTTACTAAAGAGAATAAGCTGTTTTGATCGAAACAGTCACTGTTAATGGTAGGTTTTATCATTTTGTGCAGAAATCGTGGAAAGAAAACCAAATTGCCAAAGTGGATATGTTGTGGTTTTGATCCTAACCTCCTCAGTTAGTAATTAATTAGTTACCAGCAGTAAGACGTCCTAGTCAAACGAGAGAGCAGCATTAAAGCTCTCGACCAACATATTAAGAGGCTTACAACAGCTAAAGCGCGGTCACTGTCGGACTGCATAGAAAAGAAAGAGAAGCGCGATGACACAACGCTGGTAATTTATTGCAAAATACGAAGCAATTATCTATTTACAAAAAATCTATTGATTGGATTAAAAAATTAAAACACTATTACGTTAGTATGTTGCTTGTAGAATAATCTGACGAAAAATCAGAATGATTTAATGCATAGTAGTATGGTTTTTAATCGTTATAAGAAATTTTTAGAGGTATCTTCGTGATTTTTTTCTATTGTATCAAATTAGTTGTATTATGTTTTCAACACACTATCTAATTAGCAAATATCCTGAAGAATAACATACATTTTTCTGATTTTGTTTAGTGCAGTGGACCATATACTTTTAGGCATTATAAAACTTATATTTAGGTCCTGTAGTCCCCTTAAGTAGTCGAAAGGAGGTGCAGCTGTAATTTAAATCAGCTAGCTAGACATAGGTCACATTCCTATGATTCGAAGCAGTTACTTCACACCACCAAATTTTACCTTCAGGGATCACCTGCGGCACAATTTTTTTATTTATCGCTCAATTTCAAACGTGGTAAGTACAATTCCCAACGGTACCATACACTTATTTGGTTCACAGCGTTGATATTTTGGAAATGACAACAAAATTAACCTTTCCGTATTATTAGATGCATGCAACTGCCTGCCCCCTGTTAAAATAGCGTGACGTATGCGCACGTAACAAACGAAGTGTGATAATAAAATGTTAATAGAGTTTCGCAGAAAACGAATATTACTTTATACCAAGAACAGCGCTATGCTGTGAACGTTAGCAATTCTTAATTACATACGATTAAATTCGTTTCGGCTTCGCGACATATTTTTATGAACGTAATTCCAAGTTAGTCCTACCGCCAAATTACAAAGTTGCTGTATTTTAAAGGAGTCGCATTTAAATTGAATTTTAGCGAAACTTTAATTAGCTTGCTAGTTTTTGATGGTGGTCTCAGGATTAAAATCTAACGTTGGTACTGGTTTGTGTCTAGGAAACTTGCACATACACGGAGCCAATTAGAAGTGCGGAATAGACTCAAGTCTTCGGTATAAAAGTGTGAATAAAATTGAGTAAACTTTTCTGCAATACCGCTCTTTTATACGTATTTTGCGACGAATCTAATTTTTTTGTCGAAAATCTATACCTAATTTGCTAATTAACGACTAACAAAATTTTCGCAATCAAATTTACATGATTGTGGATCAAGACCCTCTCAATCAGAATTCTTAACTTCAATTTCAAATATGTACCTATAGCCGTTATAATTCAAAATGAAGACCTGCTATAACCAAGTTGATTCATCAACCGTCAAACCGAGGTGTATCAAGGATTGCTACTCGGCATAAAAGTGTCAGGTTGCAAGTAGGTAAGTAGTAGGATATAAAGCTATGGTGTCGCGATTGTGACCCGATTCCCTGAAGCGAGTCACACACCGTGCTGCGAATGATAAGTAGCCGGCACTGGTTTCTTTCACGGCCGTTTGACAGCTATAAAATATTATTGTTTTGTCACGATCCTGATATCGTTGGAGGCGTAGGTAGAAATATGTTGTTTCGTTCAAGTATCTTTTGCAATATTATATTTTTTTACGAGTTTACTTTTCTTTCGCGGGTATCGTTTTCCGCATGGAATGTTCTTGGGAATATTTTCTCCTGAGTGTGACCTAACGTTAATGGATGAACACATAATGTAAACAAGCGAAATCACAGAGGAGTAAAGTTTTTTGGGATTAAATAAAAAAGGTTTGCACCGTGATCGAATAACAAACATAATATGTACCTACCATCGACATTAACTCAACCAATACCTAATCCAGTATCGATCAAATTAATCCGAATGAAATGAATGGCCAAATCGTCCGCAAAAAAACTAATAAAGCTCCGAACACTATGAAATTATTTTTTATTCAAATTCATTAAATCCATTACGTTGCGAAAAGCGCGTTATTTCTCAGCGAATGGAATCTCTTCGGATCCACAAATTATAGGGCAGACCACACATGTTTCTACTTAATTGCAGAGGCAATGTCTCACACATGGCGTCACGATAATTCGGTGTTCGTGACTGTACATTTTAATATTCTCGTCTGAGACGCGTTGCTAAGCGTTGATACATCGATACTTATGAAAGAGGTGTAAAGGTCTTTCATATGGTTGACATGTCGCTGCGATATCGCAGGTAGAATTTTTTTGAGGTATGTATAGATTTTTTTTTATTGATGGGCACGGAAATTCGGTGATTCGACGCGATGTTCTATTGAATAGGAGACATCATCATTGTAGTCATGCAGATATCTTCTTTTACAAAGTGGGTGCCAGTTTTTGTCAAAGACCTTTTTTCATTTCTATTGGTAGGTACTTTTTTTTTAAATGCTATTCATGGGAATGGCACTTCAAATTTTTCTCTTTTTAACCGTTTTTTAAGCGCATCGCTTCCGCACAAACTAGCATATTGTCAAACACTCCAAACATAACGATTACGCAAGCAAGATATAGCACACAACAAAAGGCCCTTTGGGTTAATCCTTTAATTGTTCGAACACAATAATCCTTAAACTCACCCGAACGGGTCGCAAAAAAAACATACGTTGACAGTTTGTATTATTCATAGCGAATCGTTGGCATATCGTTGGACGCACACACGCGCAAGTATTGTATGGTCGACCTTTATTTCAAGCGCTTGCTTTCATTTCGCCCCCAACTGCTTATGAATAAAAGCTTCTCTGTTCGTCGGTTCTCGAGTACATTAGCGATGTTAATATACGATAATCGTGTTCATAATTGATGCTTTAGTATTGAATGTCTCGTAGTATGTGAGGGACCACTTCAAAGCTTGATGAATCCAGCGGGGCGATTATATGTATATGTAGGTATGAACGTATCAAAGGATTCAATGTAAGCCACGTGAAATAATCTCTCATGCGGGCGGTTTGCGAATTCAACCCCTATTTGATCTCGCAGTCTTTTTTGAGTTTGAGTTGCATTTGAATTTAAATATTTAATCACTTGTTTTTAAACTTTATGTGTGAGTAATTTAGTATAGAGGTTTTTAACAAAAAAGTTGACTGGAATATAAAGAAAAATGTATGTAAATTACCCAAATGAGTGGCTTGTTTCATAAAAGAAGTAGAGCGAAAATATTTTTACTCGTAGGAACCTGTTAAAAATTATAGTCAATAAGTTATTGTAATACCTGAATTACCTGCCTTTAGGTTCTAAAACAGAGGCAGTTTTTAAGTAAAACAAGAAGGATATCGTGAGCTTTTGGTAACGTAGCGAGCCAGCGAGTGCCTTTACTAAAGGTACCTAATTGTTGAAGAGGTAACAAGGTACCTATAATAATTATAGTGAGAATGATAGATTGATCAAGTTAATCACAATATACGTACACTGAAGAAAACCCAAACAACGATCCTGGGCCGGCAGTCTCGACATTAGATAGCGACAAAAATCTATCGCTAAGTCGTAGGTATCGATGTCAAATTCCTAAAATAGATTTTCAATCTTATGCTTTGGAAATAAAGTTGAAAATCTATTAAAGGAATTTGACATCGATACGACTTAGCGACAGATTTTTGTCGCTATCTAATGTCAAGACTGCAGGCCCTGTAAAAAATTTTGTGACGCAAATGAGGACATAATAGCTAGCATCTATAAACGGCGCGTGCAATTCATAACGGTTTCTGATTAACAAACTACTCATAATCAACCCATAACGTAACATATCAATGAATAGCCAATACATTCTACAACCTCAACCAACAAACAAACACACCTAAAACTTTGAATTATGACAAACAAGTCGACCAAACCTATGACCCAGATCTGCCAACAATTCAACACAAACCATCTTCAAGGTAGATAAAGGCCGTCCTTGGTTGTATTGGCGGCGGTTCAATGGGCCTTATGGTGATTTCATGGCGTATTGGCAGGATGAGGCCGATCCCATCATTGTTTGCCAGCACACACGTGGGCGAAGGTACGCCATATTGAGTGCTTCGGAATGTCCGCGTTGAAAAATGAAGGCGAAACACGATAGCAAGATTGATTGTGGTGATACCGAATTGTTGCCTTTTAATCATTTTCTTTTTTGTGAAAATGTGGCTTGATTTTTGTGGAGTTTTTTGTCGATGGATATCGTGTCGGGAATAGGTATATTCTGAACCAGATTGGTGAAGGATTTTCTAGTTAAGTTGAAGTGGAACAGAAACGAATGTAGAACATTCTATAATATTGGTTAGACGAATATACGAGGCTTGTTTTACAAAGCGTATTGATACATATGAAATGAAGGTACGAATATGAGTACCTGAATTAATGATCTCACACATATTAATTAATGTGCGTATGGCAATGATTAATTCAACTGCCACACATGCTACATTTTATATCCGACAAAATATTGTCCCACAAAGGTAAGTACATCAGCAATTTTGCTAAATATTTATTATGTCACATAATTTCAAAAAATATACTCAGGCACAGAAAGGTACCTCGTTTCTAGTCGACTGATATTCAAAGCACATGATCCTCAATGCCCATAATTAATTCCCAAATGTTTATCAAACTCCTTTAAGCCGCTTTTGAGCAGCGCTACTGAATGCCACTCAACCCTCCACTACATGAAGAGTGTCCATTAACCCGTCAGTCGCGAGCTAACGTTACCTACTCCACGTATATGAGTAGACAGCGCCATCTATATGAAACTCGAAACGATTGTTTAATTGCACTCCACCCTAGGGATCCATTCCACTGATCGGGGTAAAAAATAACGGCTATCCACACGATGGCGTTGGTTATTTGTTGAGCGCGGAAATTGAGATAACAAATGTATTTTTGTTTGATTAATGCAAAGGCTTGTTGGTTTTCGGCGAAGTGTAGACCACTACACCATGTTAGATAAGCTGTGTGCGTTATTTGGCGTAACAACTTCTAAATAAATATTATTTATTTCTTCGATTCTTTACTAATTAAGGGCGACGTAAGTAACAAAGAGAATTAAGATAAATGCGTGCAGCGACTGCGGACATTTCCACTCAAATCTGTGTGGTTCTTTCCTCAAAATACCATCTCAGACACTTATCTGCAGAGTCCTCATATGATCTGACCAAGATAATTTCTGAAGTTTAAAAGAGACTTCTGAGTCTATTTTGGTGTTTCTTCTCAGAATAGTCAGATAGAAAACAACAACCATTTTTTTTACGTTTTTCTTTGTTTTTCCAAAACCAATTTAGTTTTTTTTAAATCATTTAAGAGGAAAGGCAGCTGCAGCCTTCTACTTCTGTGTCACTATGTCACCAATCCGACTACGTAGCGTAGTGATAAAGGCAATTTCCCTGTTTACCCTTCATTGGACATCAACTTTCACGATACCATGAATACAAAAGCATGTTTTGCTATTTATGTACTTTTTAAAACATTCACAACAGCGTAGCTATTAAAAGGCTAGAGCAAATTAGGGCTGATCGCATCGCAGCGCAAGCAAAATAGGGCGGGTCGCATCGCAACGCAACCTAATTAGGGCCGGCCGCATCGCAACGCAACGCATTGCAAATATCCTCCTTCATCACTTTCGTACATTTTCATTGAACCAACGTATTATTTTCATTTGAATTATTTCAGCACTTCTCCTCCAAATTTATTATGCGCATGGCCATAGTGTGAAACTCTGCCAGCGTCTATTCCATGTATAACCCGGTCAGCCTTCAAAGCAAGAGTTAACAGGCATCTTTGGGATATGCTCGTTCCATCGTAGACTTCATCCATCGCTTCATCTATCGCATCGCTGCGGTACGTGGCGGCTGTAATGTGGCATCTTTGGAATATGCTGGTTCCATCGTAGACTTCATCCATCGCATCGCTGCGGTCCGTTGCGGCTGTAATGTGGCATCTTTGGAACATGCTCGTTCCATCGTAGAATATATCCATCGTATCGCTGCGGTCCGTTGCTGCTGTAATGTTGCATCTTTGGAATATGCTGGTTCCATCGTAGACTTCATTCATCGCATCGCTACTGTCCGTTGCGGCTGTAATGTGCGCTTAGCTTAATACTGACCGCCGGTTCATCTTTATCAAGTGATGAATAAAGGGTGTATTATATCTACCCTACACTGGTTCAAGTGTCAGATTTCATCTAATTATGAACGTTCGTTCATAACAGATGCCTAATGTGTTAGGGAATATTTAAATGGTGTTATTATTTTAATTATAGTGCTAAATGAGTTTGTGTTATTCGGGTTACTATGGACCGACGACCTTAAGAAGGTGGCTGAGTTAGACTGAATGTGGAAGGCGGAGGATAGGGTGTTGTGGCGCAGCCTGGGAGAGGCCTATGACCAGTAGTGGACAGCAATAAGCTGAGTTGAGGGTGTTACTAAAACTAATGAAATATTTAAACTGTGGTGAAATCAAATTGTTGAAACTAGTGAACGAACAAATAAGTTTTTTTTTTAAATTTTTGTGTTGTCCTAGGGTTCAACAAAAGGATGGACTCTAATCTTATTACAATCTAGCTAAATAAGATTAAAATACCTATGTAGTTTTGTAACATACAAAGGGCGAATTTCACATTTTTACCAATGAAACTGAACGCCATTAGCACATCTAAACCGCGTTCGACAGCTGTCAGTGTCAATATTCCACAACAATGATGAAACTGACAGCTCTTGAACGCGGTTTAGATGTGCAGACCGAAACGTAAACGATAAAGTATTTTCTTTCTTCCTTTTCTTTCTTTCCTTCAGTTGTATGGGTGAAATTCGCAATAAGTTAAGTTTATGTTCCTACTAGAGAAACTTTATATTTTTACTTTATTTATTATTATTTTTATTTAGTTTGTTAGTATATTCTTACTAACACTATGGGTCTTGTTACTTGAGTTCAATGATTATTATTATTATTATATTGCCCAATATTATTGAGTCTACTTCAAAATAATGTTAATGTTTGATGAGTACCTATATTATATATGTATAGTAATTGGAATAGTAATTTGATACTAGATGCATCGTCTTTACATAATTAATGTATACAAAATATTGTAAAACATTTTAAAAGAGTGACGATGGAGTTTCTTGTCCATTCTTCTCTATACAAAACTTACCTTTTGGAAGGGGCAACTAGAATCAATTCTATTTTATTGTTTTTTATGTGCCTTATTGAAATAAATGATTTGACTTGGGGCCCGTTGTCTGATCAGTAGTCAAACATACTAATAGTTAAAATGCGTTAGTTAAACTAACAATTTGTTAAAAATGACTGAAGTATGTTGCTTGACAAATGGTTAAGCTAACTACAGTTAAAAAAATACAATTTGCTATAAAAGTTAACCATGCGCAGACAGAGTAGTTAAACTTTGACAGCTATGGACTATTGTCAAGTGACTAATTATTAACTGACTATTATTGGTCACGTTAAACTATGTATCAAACAACGGGCCCTTAGACTTTGATTATTTTAACCACTGTTAAATCAGGAGATGAAAAGTAAATTGTTTTAGAACAAGTTAAAGTGCCGTGTAACGCGTAATAAATCCTATTTAATGTCGGATTTAATGACTGTTTGTTTTTGTTCGTATTTAACGTAATTTGTAATCTCCGAGGATTTCAATCATTTAGAGGATATTATGCCTGTCAGCGCAAATTACATACGTTATGTGAATATGAACATCAAAGCAGATAAGGTAGTAAGATGCCTCTACCTACAATAATTATTATTAATAGAAGAATAAATATCTATTGTAAGTAATATTATTCTCAGAGATAAGATATGCCTGATTAACCTCAGGTTTTTATAAAATAACTTCGACCTTAATAACTCATTGTTATTCCGCCCACGTATCGGTATTTGCAATTTATGAATCATCGAGAATGAATCGAGAATCGACTATGGCTATACCGAATATCGGTAATCGGTATATTGTTAGTCGGTTTGTATCGAGTTGTTTTATTGCAATCACCGGACGATTTGATGATTTTGACACACAAGTATTGGAGGGGCTTGTGGCTAAATGATTTAAACACACAGCTATTGGAGGGGCTCGTGGCTAAATGATTTAAACACACAGCTATTGGTAGGGCTCGTGGCTAAATCATTTAAACACAGCTATTGGAGGGGCTCGTGGCTAAATTATTTAAACACACGGCTATTGGAGGGGCTCGTGGCTAAATGATATAAACACACAGGTATTGGAGGAGCTCGTGGCTAAATTATTTAAACACACAGCTATTGGAGGGGCTCGTGGCTAAATGATTAAAACACACAGCTATTGGAGGGGCTCGTGGCTAGATGATTTAAACACACAGCTATTGGAGGGGCTCGTGGCTAAATGATTAAAACACACAGCTATTGGAGGGGCTCGTGGCTAAATGATTTAAACACAGAGCTATTAGAGGGGCTCGTGGTTAAATTATTTAAATACACAGCTATTGCAGGGGCTCGTGGCTAAATGGTGACAGCCGCAAGGATCGATCGAAGGTTAAGCTACGCTTTCCGCGGTCGGTTCGTGGATGGGTGACCATCCATTACATATCGGGACCCCTCCGTACCTCGAAAAGCACATTAAGCCGTTGGTCCCGGCTGTCATTCGTAGATCTTTGACAGTCGTTACGGGTAGTCAGAAACCCAAAAGTCTGACAACCAGTCTTACTAAGGAGTATCGTGTTACCCAGTAACTGGATTGCGGAGTTCGATAGGCAGTCGCTCCATGTAAGATACTGGTATTCAGCTGCATCCGGTTAGACTAGAAGCCGACCCCAACATACTTGGGAAAACCTAGGCAGATGATGATGATGATGATGATGAAGAATGTAATGATTCTGACATTCATTTTGGCTAGGCAGTCGCTCCATGTATGGTATAATCAGTCTATAATGTCCCCACTGCTGATACACCGGCCTCCTCTCAGTGAGAGGGAGTGGGCCGTAATCCACCACGCGGGCCCAGTGCGGGTTGGTAGATGTCACATGTCTTCGAATTTTTGGTTCTAGAACATGCCGGTTTACTCACGATGTTTTCCTTCACCGTTTTTGAGAGCAGTGGTGATGCAATAATTTACACAAAGTAATGTGCCTGTCTGGGTTCGTACCTACGATCTACAACTCGTAAGTTGCGGCCTTTACCACTGGGCCACCACTGCTCTCGTTCCATGTAAAAATCTGTTATTCAACTGCATTCGGTTAGATTGGAGGCGGACCCCAACATAGTTGGGAAAAGGCTAGGCAGATTGGATAAATCGAGAATCGACTATAGTTAGACCGACTATCAGTAATCAGTATATTGTCACACTGAGTTGTTACGTATAGCTATACCGACTATCGGTAATCAGTATATTGTCACACTGAGTTGTTACGTATAGCTATACCGACTATCGGTAATCAGTATATTGTCACACTGAGTTGTTACGTATAGCTATACCGACTATCAGTAATCAGTATATTGTTACACTGAGCTGTTACGTATAGCTATACCGACTATCGGTGATCGGTATATTGTCACACTGAGTTGTTACGTATAGCTATACCGACTATCAGTAATCAGTATATTGTTACACTGAGCTGTTACGTATAGCTATACCGACTATCGGTGATCGGTATATTGTCACACTGAGTTGTTACGTATAGCTATACCGACTATCAGTAATCAGTATATTGTTACACTGAGCTGTTACGTATAGCTATACCGACTATCGGTGATCGGTATATTGTCACACTGAGTTGTTACGTATAGCTATACCGACTATCAGTAATCAATATATAGTTACACTGAGTTGTTATGTATAGCTATACCGACTATCGATAATCTGTATATTGTCACACTGAGTTGTTACGTAGCACAATCACTGCACGATTTGATGATTCAAACACACAGCTATTATTTTCTCGTGTGTTTATTAATAACACGATGAAAACAGTAATTTGAGCTTCTTTTTAGGGGCCCGTTTTCAAAACAAAAGTTTAAAATACAAGGTTTATTTGGAAACCTAACTAGGGGTTATTGTGAAACTAATAATTATGAATTACTTTTAGTATGGGACCAAATCAGCGGAGTAATTACGTAACACACTAACAGTAGGAATACCTTTCATTTTGATAGTTTAACAACATTCATTGCGTTATTTACTTTGTTGAGCAGACATTTTTTCAAACATATGAAGCAATGATTGTGATTGATAGTGTGTTACTCAATTAGGGTGCTGATATCGGTACAAAATCAGCTGCCTCAAATTGCTAGGAACAGCTAATAATGAGTATCTACAATGACCCTGCCCCCTATGACCCTTTTAGTGCTTTCAGTTATTTCAATAACATCTTTTGACACTTTGCGAGACGCTAATCGCCTCTAGACGTAATAAGAATAAAACTTCTATTGTACCTCTCTAGTGTACTTCAACCGATTAAATAAAGGTTCATTCCAGGCGCGACACGCTCCGCCTGTCGCGCGACGAGCGGCTTCTTTGTGTAGAGTGCGATTCGCGTCGCGTGTCGCGCCTGTTTGAAGGAGCCTTAAGGCCTCCACGGATCGGCGCGATGCGACTCTAGTAGATAAATTTCCATGAAGTTTTCATATGAATTGTTCTATTAGAGTCGCGTCGCGCCAATCTGTACGAGCCTTTGAGAGTTTCCGCCTAGTTTCAATGCTGTAACAGCTGCGTACCTATGTACGTCGTACGGGATAAATCAATCAATATGCAATCACAATATAAACGGATTTCACGGCCTTCGTATAAAAATCTCGCTGATAATGAGAAACGGAGATTTCTTATTGCTTATTAGAAAGTAAGTAAATATCTAACATCTAATGTACAGGACACAAAACGTCTTTTGATTAGGTGATTTGTGTTGATGTAAATAACTTTATACATTAAATAGGCTAGGTGTACCTAAGACCTGGCAGGGTCGCGGATTGTTCGAAAGAGTTACCGTGGCCCAGGCGCACACGCAATAAGAGCTAGGCCCTGCATAATTAACGCAAGATTGGAGTAGGAACCTCTACTCCATCATTATCATTTCAGTCTAGAATCACCCACTGCTAGGGTATAGGCCTCACACATGCCTACCCCCCTCCCAAGACTTAGTTTAAAAATTCGATACCCAAACAAAACATCGTAATTAAAAGCTACGGAACCGTCACTATAAAATTCGATTCCCCTGTCTAACCTCTGACATTTTATTAAGTATAATAACAGCAAGTGCAAAAGATTATACATATTGAGCAATGAGTGATGAGGCTGTATGGCGTGGTAAATGTCTTGGCCATCCATCTCTCACTCGATAAATAATTGTGGATGTTGTAACTGAAGTGACCTGACTTACTATTGCTTACTACTATGATTGGTGTAGTACCTTACTATGCCGTGAGACTTTGCAATTTAAAATATGACTCAATCTTTAAATAAAAAACACTTAAAAATAATGTAATTTTCATTTGACACCTGTAGACCTTGTAATTTTGATTTGACACCTGTAGACCTTGTAATTTTCATATGACACCTGTAGACCTTGTAATTTTCATATGACACCTGTAGACCTTGTAATTTTCATATGACACCTGTAGACCTTGTAATTTTCATATGACACCTGTAGACCTTCTAATTTTCATTTGACACATGTAGACCTTCTAATTTTCATTTGACACCTGTAGTAGACCTTGGTCAAAAATGTCAGGGAGGCTAATATCAGTGCTCTGTCTGCAGGAAAGGCATTGTTTTGACTTTCCTCTCCGTCCTTCACAAGGATGCTTATTTTGACATTGGCCAAATACCCGAAAGCAAGGACTTTCAAACAGTTCTTGAGTAAAAAAAAGGACGTAAAATTGTAAAAACAATTTTTGATGCTCTTAGTAAAAACTCTTAAAAATAATGCAATTATCATTTTGACAGTTGTAAACTTTAGTCAAAAAAGTCAATATAATGGAGGTATATCAGCACTCTATCTGCAGTAAGTGCATTTATTTTGAGTTGCCTCTCCGTCCTTTACATGGATGCTTACTTTGGTGCTGGTGAATTACCCGAAAGCCCTGACTTTCTAGTACTTCTGTTACGTCATTTAATTTATAGTATACAACTTTTTACAAATTAATTATTATAAAAATTTAAATGCTTATAAATAATTACTAGCTTTTGCCCGCGGCTTCGCCCGAGTGATTGTCGGTAATTATCCCACGGGAATTTACTACCGGGATAAAAAGTATCTTATGTCCTAAACCAGGTCATGGCCTATCTGTTTGCCTTTCATCCAATTCCGTTCAGCCGTTAAGGCATGAAAAGGTAACAAACAAATTATACTTTCAATCCCAATCGCTTAAAAAGAGGTTTCTATACAAAAAATCCCTATTAAATACACGTGATTTTTTAAATCGACTCCTATTTTATCCCCTTGGGGATGATTTTATAAAATCGCTGAAACACGTAGTTCTTCACTTTTTTAGCAAAAGCATTTTGAATTTTCAAGTCCCTAACTTAAGAAATTCAGGGTTTCCCATACAAACTTTCATCCCCTATAGTTCACCCCGTTTAGAATTATTTTGAGACAAAAAATAGCCTATGTCCTCCCTCAGGATGCCATCTATCCTTTTGTCAAATTTAATCTAAATTCGTTCAATGGGTTAGGCGTGAAAAGATATCATACTGACAGACAGAGTTACTTTCGAGTTTATAATATTAGTATGGATTACACAACTAATTAACTATACTAGGTACTAAATTAAATTACTAACTAACTGACTATAAGTAGATACAAAATACACTTCTTGAATTTACTATTACTTTTTGTTACTCTTAGCCTGCATCATCCCACGGTTGCGCAGAGGCATCTTTCTCCCTATGACTTTTAGCTCTTTTGATCCATCACCCTAATTGCGTAACACACTATCCATCACAACCTGAATTATTTTGAAGCCTATTGGTAATCGATTGCTTCATATGTCCGAAAAATTTGTCTGCTCAACAACGTAAATAACGCAATGAATGTTGTTGAACTGTCAACATGAAAGCGATTCCTACTGTTAGTGTGTTACGCAATTACCCCGCAGGGCTAAATGTGGACTATTCGTTGTTTATTTTGTCGAGCTAGCCCCGCAATCTTTTACGGGGTCTGCCGCTTGAAATTAACCACGTAAGTGCTCCCGCGCACTAGACAGCCAAGCAGCAGCAGCCAGGCTGCGACAGCCGGATTATTGAGAAAATTCTTGGCTGCCTAGTGCGTGAGTTCCAATAAGACATTAGAATAGAATAGAATAGAATAGAGTACTCTTTATTATGTACACCATAAAAATTACAGATATAAATGTAGACATTTAACACAGGGTGACACAATGGGCGGTCTTATCGCTAAAAGCGATCTTTTACAGACAACCTTTGGATGGATTCAAGGGAGAAGGAGAGCATAACACACACATTGACATTATATATACAATGTTGGATTGGCTGCCGTGGCCTGGCTGCCACAGTCAGTGCGCGCCTGCTCTTAAATCGTCAAAACCTCCTGATTCAACGGTCTTCTTCTACCAGGCGCTGCAAGGTCTACCTTGATCTTACACACTAATAAAATATTATTATATTTACCTTCCTTTTTTATCAAACGTAAGCGCGGTGATCCGTTGTAAAACTGTTTGCTTGTAGATTGTTGTGGATAAAAAGGTAAATACCTCCTTACACGTTCTTCGAGTTAAGAATAATGTTTTGTTAATTAATGAATTATTTGAAATATTCACACAACCTTGTGTGTCATTGTCATGCACCTAGATTGTGTTAGTAATTATGAACAATAAATATTCTGTTCATATTACATTCTCTAACTTACTATCTTAACGCAAATCCCACGATAATAATAAAAGGTAGTTAAAGTATGTTGTAGTAGCATTGATTACCATATAGTTTATAATAGCTTAGTTTAGGATACATTAATATTTACGTCATACCTTTACCTCATTCAGTTCATTGGTCTTGGGTGTATTTGGTTGAGCCTGGTGTAATTCCGTAACACACTTGACTGAACTATTTCTCTATGATGTACTCTTCAAAAAGGTAATTGCCTAAAACTAGGTAAGCTCTTTTCCAATAATAAAATGGCGTTTTACATTCCAATCAACATTTTTGGCTTTGTCTATACTGATCCCTAGAACAACTCGCCCGCTACCGGACCGAGCGAGTTGGGACTAGGGATCAGTATGGACGAAGCCACATTTTCATGCAAGAAATAAGTTTGTAAATGAAGTCTAAATAAATAAAATAAACACGTGTGGCACTCGGGGACTGCCGCGGTAAAGCATTTTTGCATTCAAGCATTGCATTTTTTATCAACTTATGCAATTATAATTATTTATTTATTTTTTATTTATGCAGTATTTTTTTTTCTTTGATATTAATTGAAGTACAGTCGTACCATATACATACACGTTAAGCGAACGCTCGGCCGAGCTACATGGTAGGTGGAGTGGGGGGTGTTAGGTTTTATTTTCGTTACGGAATTTCTTGATTCGGTCGCCGCGCTCAAAGCCCGCGATAAAAGCTATGTAATAGCTTAAAAATAAAATGCTGTTCATTGGTAAGCGCATCACTTGAGAACGGATGGACAGATTTGTATTTTTTTTTAATGTTCGTCACTATAGTCCGATTAAAATTTATATGGAAAGAAGAATTGGAAAAGTTGTCCAGAAAAAAAAAAACGGAAAGTTCGAGAAATATTGAAAGTTCTTTTCTTTTCTATGGGATTTTTGTATGAATTATGGAAGTTGGCCAGGACAACGTCTGTCGGGTTACCTAGTCCATATTAATCCGAAAGTAACTCTGTCTGTATGCTACCTTTTCACACCTAAACCACTGAACGGATTTCGATAAAATTTGGCAAGGAGATAGACGGCTTCCTGGGGAAGGACATAGGCTAATTCTGTCCCGGTAGCACGTTCCCGTGGGATAAATTTCTGACATCCACACGGGCGAAACGGCCGACAGTAGCTAGTATTAAATAAATATGCAGTTTAGCTTCACCACTTCATACCAAAGTATGTTAAGTACTTATACAAAAATAGACACAGGCACAGTTCAAACTCCCGACCTTTCAACTGCTTTTTTTTTTTTTTTTTTTTGTTCCGGGGTGGAAAATCCTCATGGATGTCCCCCGCCCTGGGGGGGCGGAGGGGTCTGTCAGACTCTTACTGACTAAAAACCACCCCGGTGTTCCGTCCCACACCTACGCCGGGGGTCGCGGGAACGTACAAATCTTCCGCAACCCCCGGCCGGTGCCGGCCCGCCTCTGCGGGCCCCGTCCGGTCGAGCGGGGGGAGTGAGGTGTTTGACTCCCCCCGCGACGTCTAAGAGGGGCGCGCGTGGAACACTACGCGCCGCCACCTCGGGTCCTGATGTATGGGGGGCGACGGACGTCCCCGAGTCCGTCGCCCCTGGACCCATTTAGGGGGGCTGGAAGAGGGCGTTGTCCGCCCTCCGCCGACGCCCGGTGCGCCTGCTGCGGGCCGGGTGAGAGGATGAGATCTCTCGCTCCCTTTCCGCAGCCTCCTTCTGCGAGATGACTGTTTCGCAGAAGGATACCACCGCGTCCCAGGACTCCTCGCCGCCGACCATCGCATTCACAACGGCCGGCAGCGAGAGGTCACTGCCTACTCCTGAGATGAGGGCACGGCGCGGCTCCTCCCAAGCGGCACACTCTGCCAGCGTATGCCGCGCCGTGTCCTCCCGGCAGTCGACGCAGTGGTGACACCGGGCGTCCGGCTCCCTGTTTATGCGACACAGGTACTTCCCGAAGCAACCGTGCCCCGAGAGCACCTGCGTCACCCGAAACGACAGGGAGCCGTGCCTCCTCCCGAGCCAGTGGTCGAGCACCGGCCGGACCGCCTCGATGGTGACGAGGCCGGCGGTAGGGCGTGAGAGCCTGTCCCGCCATTCCGCCACCAGGACCTCGCGGAGCTGCGACCGACGCTGCTCCATTTGTCGCTGCATCGGTCGCTCGCCCCGCGCCCGCGCTTCCTCGCGCCACCGATACAGTGACGCGAGCACCTTCGCCTCCAGGTCCCAGGGCGGGGATCCGGCCAGTGCACAAGCCGCCTCGTAGGAGATCGTGCGGTATCCCCTTATGACTCTGACGGCCATTGCTCTCTGCGGCTTTCGCAATACAGCAATGCTGCCGGCCGTCAGGTCAGCCGCCCAGATCGGGGCCCCGTAAAGGGCCATCGACCGCACGATCCCCACGTAGAGCCGCCTACAAGCGGCGCTCGGGCCCCCCAGATTGGGAAGCAGCGTTGACAGCGCCCCGGCCGCGCCCAACAACTTGGGCGCCAGCTGCCGGAAGTGGGGGCCGAAATCCCACCGGCTGTCGAGCACCAACCCAAGGTACTTCATGGTGGGCTCGACAGCGATTCGAACCCCCCCCACCACAATGTGGGATCCGGATGGTGGCGCCCGCCGGGGACCATGAAACACCATGGCCTCCGACTTGTTGAGGGCCACCTCCAGGCCGAGGCGCCGTATGCGGCTCACCTTTCAACTGCTAGGTTATCTTCTCAACCGTTGCGCTCTTGTCGCTTCTATTGTTGGTCTCTACCAATTACGTAATTACCAAAGCGTAAACGATGATAAACAATCTGGGCCTCTTAATCATACCATTGTTATGTATAAACCACGTAAGTTACTGTTACAAGTGATTCATTCAGTACCTATGTATGTAAACCTTCGTGCCCATCAGAGCACAATTGGCACAAATTGATACCTGTAGGTGACTAATCGAAACAATAATTGCGAAAATCTATGCGTGGAGGCCTTTTCCAGCTAGTCACTTTTTCCTGCTGACTTTATGACAAGCACAATGACTAATACGATATTCGGCACCTCGTTTTACGCCGTGACAAAAGCTAGAAATCACGGTAAATACCGGTCACTGTACGGTCAAACGGATGTCAGTTGGTAACTATGTATCTAACACCTGAACGCACATTCAAATTGTTACATTTGCTATAAAGACAAAATATGAGCATTGCATCTTTCTCCTCATCATAATCTTCTTGACCTTGTCCCCTGAAGCTTGGGGTCGGCGCACAACGTTACCTTCGTCCGTTCTCCCCTGTTAAGAGGACTACAGGACCTAAATGTAAGTTTTATAATGCCTAAAAGTATATGATCCACTGCACTAAACAAAATCAGAAAAATGTATGTTATTCTTCAGGATATTTGCTAATTAGATAGTGTGTTGAAAACATAATACAACTAATTTGATACGAAAGAAAAAAATCACGAAGATACCTCTAAAAATTTCTTATAACGATTAAAAACCATACTACTATGCATTAAATCATTCTGATTTTTTGTCAGATTATTCTACAAGCAACATACTAACGTAATAGTGTTTTATTTTTTTAATCCAATCAATAGATTTTTTGTAAATAGATAATTGCTTCGTATTTTGCAATAAATTACCAGCGTTGTGTCATCGCGCTTCTCTTTCTTTTCTATGGAGTCCGACAGTGACCGCGCTTTAGCTGTTGTAAGCCTCTTAATATGTCGGTCGAGAGCTTTGATGCTGCTCTCTCGTTTGACTAGGACGTCTTACTGCTAGTACCTAATTAATTACTAACTGAGGAGGTCAAAACCACATCATATCCACTTTGGCAATTTCGTTTTTTTTCCACGATTTCTGCACAAAATGATAAAACCTACCATTAACAGTGACTGTTTCGATCAAAACAGCTTATTCTCTTTAGTAAAATGATGTCTAATATTAACGTTTAGTTCAAAACCTCAAAATACCCTGGTTAAAAAAGAAACAACTGTTTTAAGGACCTATTTATCACGTACGTAAATTATACTTTTTAAATAAAATAAAAAATGTGCTCACTATTTAGCAGTGACCGCGCTTTAGCTCTTGTAAGCCTCTTAACCCTTACGATATCATTGACTCCCTTCTCTTTCATAACATTCCTCACACAATCCATCTATTCTTTCTTTGGCCTTCCTCTCCCTCTCCATCCACCAACATTCATATAATAATAATAATAAGTTTAATAATAAGTTTATTTATTTATGCTTCAGTTTACAAAATGGGTTTAGTGTTTGGAGCCTCCTATTAAGCAAACAATACTTGTGTTAGGAGACTCCGCTCTTCCATAGTACAGTATAAATTAATCTAAGTAGTAACAAAAACCGGCCAAGTGCGAGTCGTGAACGGGTGCCGTCAGTTGAGACTGGTCATCTCTTAACTGCCACGGCTTATTTTTATTATTAATCTTATATTTTGAATTGTTTCTTTATATTTTTTTTTCATTGTTCTCGCATATAGATGCAACAAGAATAATGTACCCAGGATTTTGTAATATCTTGATTTAAAAAGAGTGTCCTTGGAGTTTCTTGCCCGTTCTTCTCCATAGAGATCTACGTTTTGGAATGGGCAACTAGCTTCAACTTTCTGACTAACTGACCGACTCTTTGACAATTCAAAAGTGCCTGTAAATGGTTTAATTGAAATAAATGCTTTGAGTTTTTTTGAGTTTTTGAGTCGGACTCGCGCACGATGGATTCCGTACCATTATCTATAAATACGGCAAAAAAAATATCATGTCTGTTGTGTCGGAGCCCCCTTAAATATTTATTTTATTCTGTTTTTAGTATTTGTTGTTATAGCGGCAACAGAAATATATCATCTGTGAACATTTCAACTGTCTAACTATTACGGTTCATGAGATACAGCCTGGTGACAGACAGACAGACAGACCAACGGACAGCAGAGTCTTAGTAATAGGGTCCCGTTTTACAGTTTGCGTACGGAACCCTAAAAACCGTAGGTACTTAAAATATCAAATACAATTAAGGATGTTAGTGAGAGTATGATTTCAGTGAGAATATCTGTGCGTAGTGTGTCTGTGTGTGAGAGTGTATTTGTGAGGGAGTAAGTGAGAGTGTATGAGATATTATACACTCACTAACTATCTTCATTATTACACTCTCACATTATCACATTTACAACTCTTTTAGCCATTCGTTTTCCTCACGGACCGGAAAAACAAAAGACGCTATAACTTGTGCATTTACATCCATAAAAAACTCAAGTAGGGCAAATGAATACTTATCGCTAGGTATTCATTGTTCAGTAGGTACAGTACAACTATTTTCTTAATGTCCCTCGGGAATCATCACATTTCCGAATACACACGAATGCTAATTTCCATGTCCTTCAGTTATTAGATTTATTGTGTATAATAATTTGAATTCAGAACTACAAAACAACAATAAAGTACTTAGTTCTGAATTCAACGTATTATACACGATAAATCTAATAATTGATGGACATGGAAATTAGCATTCGTTTGTATTTGGAAATGCGATGATGCCCGAGGGACATTAAGAAAATAGTTGTACTGTACATGCTTACGCTAAGGTAACTAATGATTAGGTATTGGTCGGATAGGGGAACTACACACAATAAACTAGCTCTTCAGAGCTTGCTATGGGGGACTTGTAGCGGCATCTACAATCGCCACATGCGAGCTACACGTCATAATGACGTCACACACAATCCTGCATCTCGCAAGCAGAGTTTACCGCGCAACTAGCATATATACAACATCCCGACATCAATCGTTGGGCAGTTGCCCACCAGACACGACACCCGTCTGGTCAGAGGATCCTCCCTTTTCCATAGAGTATGAGTGAACTTTACACCCTGTTCCTCATACCACTATAGACTTACAAAGCACACTGGTCTTTTAAAGGTCTATCAGTACATTCTGTAAGTGATTCTATTCTTCATAGAGGCTTGTAGAGACGTACTTGTTTGTACATATATGTATAGGAAGTATTTTTTTTTTGGTGGGAGTTCATCAAATGACCTCTCTTGCTCTGGGCGGAGCGGAAGAGCGTGTCAGACTCTTACTGACTAAAACCCACCCGTGTTCCTTCAGTTGCCTGTGCGCCAGAGCCACGGTAACTCTTCCGAAAAATCCGCGACCCCGGCAGGCATCGGCCCTATCGGACTCCGTCAAGTATGCTGACATCTCTTTGAGGCGCGCGTGGAACACGACGCGCCGTCGACCCGGGCCTGGTTCTCGATTTTTGGGGTCATATTTTGTTCTTTAATATTTACCCATTCTAAACTTTTACTAGTTTAGATCAAATTTCTTTAGTATGATAAAGGCGACTTAACTTCGGTATACACTTTGTCCGGCATCGCAATCAAATTCAGGAATTTATACTCAAAACCCGCATCCAACAAACCATTGTCGTGTCAATTAAACAATTTTTATTTTTACAACACTAATGGAAGAGAAATGCGTTGGATCATTGTTTATTGTTCCTCACTGGGTTAAATATATTATATTCGATTTCTATTTACACACCAAACGTTTACCTTAACGTTAATTGTTAAATAATTTGGCATTGTGTAAACAATGGGTGTTGCAATCAAAACAAATTGTTATTACTACGCGTAGTTCTACGGGAATTAACATTGTTTTTGTTTGTTTTTCCCGTCCCATAGGTGTGTAATCTAATGTTTTGTGTACATACACTACATTGCTGTAGGCCTGGGTATATTACAGGTTGTTATAGATGCCTGTGTGTATTGTAGGCAAAGGATGGATAAGGAAGGACGCTTTTACCGCTATCGATAGCGGTCCTGGCATATCATCCAAATAAATGTTATTGTAGGAACTAAAAAAACTTTTTTTTTTTATAGTGAATGTAGGTAGTTACATACAAATAATATTAGTACTTGAAGATAAGGCAGAAGTGTGAAAGGAAAATAAAGCTATTGTTAATTACTAGCTGCGCCTGCGCTTTCACCCGCAGCGGTATGCAATATACTTTACGACCTGTTCTCAGAATTCCAAATATACACAAAAAAAATCATAAAAATCGGTCAAGCCGTTTCGGAGGAGTTCGATAACAAACACTGTGACACGAGATTTTTATATATTTGATTATCAGGTAAGTGGGTATGGTAAAATCATAGACGTGTAATGAAGAATAAAAATAAATGGAATTTTGATAAGTAATTGAACTGTTCATAAACTACGGGTCTCATTTGCTGCTAAATAAATATACCAACTACACATACATACATAAACTTACGCCTGCTTCCCATGGGGGTAGGCAGAAACTACAGAACGCCACCTGTTACGATCCTTACGTACTCCTTTTGCCTCGTTTACGTTCATACATCTGGTCATACACGCACGCCGGTTACAGTACTACGCACCTGACCTTTCTGAGGAACATCACCAATAAGGTCACTATAATGTCCTCCTAGGGCGTCCCCTCCCAACTGTTCCATTCACATCTGCCTTGTAAATATCTTTTGTTAGTCGCCCTTCATTCATCCTCTCAACATGACCAAACCATCTAAGCATACTCTTTAAAATTTTTGTCACTACATCTTCTTTTAAACCGCACCGTTGCCTTATCACATCATTCCTCAGCCTATATACCAACTGTCTATTGCTAATACTATGTGTTGTTTGGCAATTATTGGCGTTAATTGCAACGTGGTTTTTTCGATACAGAATAGAAATTCGATGTAGCCAAGTATGCACAAAACTCCTGCCGGGGTCGCGGATTGTTCGAAAGAGTTACCGTGGCCCTGGCGCACAGGCAACTGAAGGAAAACGGGTGGGTTTTAGTCAGTAAGAGTCTGACACGCCCTACCGCTCCACCCAGAGCGGGAGAGGTCATTTGATGATTACCAACCGAAAAAAAACTGTTCAATAAAATTATTTCTGTCTCGCCTGCAATCACTAAAGATTTGACTTGGTACTCCATGTAGGTCTTTCGCTAGTTAGGATCTTGTGATCTTCACATAATATTTCGGTACATAAGTATTGCTTACCTTTGAGAATCAATTCGTTGTGGTAGCCAAACCCATAGCTTTGACACTCCGCTACGTAGAAAATGAGCGTGAAATTTTAAAATAAATGTTGGTTTACTTCCTAATAGAGTATAACGTACTCGGTGCTCTGTTCCAAATAACATAAGTACATAGGAAAATCTGGTATATCTACATACGTACTTACTTTCGCATTATGCAGAACATCGCTTAGGTCTTGTTATGCTCGCCTCATGCATTACGTGAATCATGCATCCATTAGTAAGGTATCTCATAGGCAATCGCTTAATGTACATTTAAAACAAAAATACTTATCTCCCTAAATGTTTATTACGCCGCTGGTGCATTTAAAAGTAAGTAGGTATTACACGAGTGGTGCGAATTTTCTTGATATAAAGTCTGTACTCATTACGTGTCATACACACAGCTTCGCTGTGTTAATAATAAGTGATTTATTTTTATTTTTCGAAAGGCTTATGCCCGTCGATGGTGGCTCACCAAGGTAGGCAACCCATCACCTTTTATTTTCTAATTGCAATCCTTGACCTGAGCGCGGATTTGCTAATCGTGTTTGAAAGGCGCTCGTCACGTTTTGTTTTGATGGACATTATTCTAACCGGATGATGCTTTTTCTCGAGATGGTGAGATAAATAATATTTTCACTTTTTAAATTGTTGTAAGTATAAACTTTCATATCCTTAATTTCGGAATGTAGCACCAGTAGAAAACTTACAAAAGTCATCACATCTTATTCATGCATCTATTTACTGATAAAAACTCCGTCGTACATGGAAGATACAATTATAAACTGTCCAAGCCACCCACTGCCCAACCCACTTACAAACAATTATAAACCTGAAACGTTGTAACATTTACTACGGGTAGGTAAGTTATCTTTTCAGTAAAGATTTTCAAACGCTTTCAACTAGAAGTATTCCCACGTTTCTTACAAGCGATGGAACGTTTCCTTGATTCTGCTCGTGGTGGGTTAGACACGTATAAATTGCAGGTAGAGACGCTTCTTCTAAAAGGACTCCTTAAAAAATTGGAAGCGTTGACGATTGATCGCGTAGACATCGCATTAGATATTTACTGACGCATGTAGTTAGGATCTTAGAAAGGTTTGAAACACCTGATATCAATGTTATTTACGCCATCGAAACAAAAGGTACTATAAACCTATTTTATCAACTCGAGATAGCTAAGCAAAACAATAAAAAAATAAAAAAAAGTCGCCGCTATCGATCTAAAAGAAGAAAGTGTATTTCTATTTAAAAATCCACCAAATTTTTGCAGAAGGCTATTTTTAGTTTTTTATCCTTACTTCTTAATTTTGATTTTAATATTCATATTTCATTACAATGCTTATAACAATTATTATGCAACTAACTATTTATACTAATACTATTCTCAAATATAATAACTTCTAAGTTTTTTGCCATTAAGGGGGATCCTTAGCTGTAGCCCGCCAAATTCAAATTTTCTTTAGTTTTTTGCAAATTGCAGCTTTGTTTTACGTATAAAAATTCTTAGGTGGAACAAATTTCCAAAGTCTGACGATTAATATGAATTTTATGATTGTTATTCAGCAAATATATCATTCCTACAGTCGCGAATCGCATTTTGATCAACATAGAACGTACAACAGAGCTGCAAAATGCAAACAACCAAAGAAAATTTGAATTTGGCGGGCTACA
Organism: Dryobotodes eremita; assembly: GCA_917490735.1. NCBI lineage: Eukaryota > Metazoa > Arthropoda > Insecta > Lepidoptera > Noctuidae > Dryobotodes > Dryobotodes eremita. The sequence goes on along the minus strand of OU823254.1, from coordinate 17,407,960 downwards.
ATTGAGGATTCACCTTAACTCATGGATCCATCATGAAGATTCCTAAGAGGGCAATGAAAAATATAGACGTCATTAATATCTCTCTATGCAAGATACAATCAAAGCCTTGATCGAATCGTCGACACAGGACTGTCCTATTCACCGTCTTATCCCTATACACCATGCACCTACACCTAATTACCTACGTCATTAGTTTGTATGCAGTAACTGCATAATTAGCGTCACAGATCTCAGTTCAGAGCACTGGGTATCACTCATTTCCGACACTTGATTTGCAGCTAACGTGCTGATAAGCTGTTGATGTGGTCTGCCACCGTTTCGGGTTGTAACTACAGCATACTCAAGATTACCCATCTTGAGTATTTGTAGTTAGATGTGTTATTAATGTTTCGTTTGGCATAACTTAAAAACCACCCCGGTTGGAGTTCATGTTTGTCAAACAGCACCCTTATTACGTAACACAACTGTCTATCCCAATCTGCATCATTTTGAAGCCTATGGTTAATCCATTGCTTCATATGTTCGAAAAATTTGTCTGCTCAACAACGTAAATAACGCAATGAATTAACTATCATAATGAAACCCATTCCTACTGTTAGTGTGTTACGCAATTACCCCGCAGGGTGTAGGACTGCGAGATCGTTCATCGTAAGACAATTCTATATCTTTTAGCCTCCTATTGTAACGTACTTGTACCTAATTTTGACTTCGATCAACATAAAAAGAAAATGTTCAATCTAGAACAGAAGCTTACCTCACGGAATTTGAACATTACGAACACACGTTAATGTTTAATCCGTGGTAATTCTGGGCTCCCATTTCCAGATCTAAACCCGCTACGTTAAAGATTCCTGAATGCGCATACTCTGAAATAGGTCTCGCACATGGCGTTAATGTATCCGGCTCATGGGATATGATACGATAGAAAGTAAAAGTACCTTCTTCACAGATGTTCATAAGACGACTGCGGGTCATAAACCGCTATAAACGCGAGGCGCGGTCCACACTGGCGGATATTGCGTCCCGTATTGTTCTCCGCGGTTATTAATCAAACAACTGTCGCTGTTTTGTTTGTGTTCCCTAACAACGTCACGCTTCGGTTCAGAGAAGGTGAATCTTGCGTTTAGTGTGTTCACACAAAAGGCGAACTTTTTTACGAATTGTATTTGAAGATTTATTTGTTTTTCTTATTTCTTTTACTTCCTTTATGGGGATAAAAGAAGTTCCAAAACTGAATGCGAAAACATGATGGAATTCTTTGACCAGAATATTACTTGGAAATACGATTGTCGAACTCATTTCAAGTTATGTTCGAGTATTATTTGTCCCAGTATTTTTTAATAAACCATACTATGTTTGTTATTGTACTACACATTGTATTTTACATGACCCGTGTCTTATATCGACCGCTCTAGGACCCGAAGCACCCGTTTTTCATAAGCATGTTCTAATTAAGCCTTCGCTTTGAGCTCATTAGTAGAGAACAGTACCTTTCTTCATTAGCATCTCTATGAGAAAGTGACAATGCTTTTAAAACGTCTAGCCTTTATTTATTAAAAATGCTTTCTAATGAAGCGGACATCTATGTTTTAATTGGTCGGGGACCGTTCGGAAAGTAATTACACTTAATTTACGTAAGATAAGAAAAATTTAAATGGATAGTTGCTATGTTGATTGTTTTGTTAAGAAATAACATTTCTTTTAATGGAAATTATGTTTATTTCTTTTCTTTCTCGGAAGATGAAGCCCATTCCAAAGCGTAGTAGGTACCTATGCTAGAAGAACGGGCAATTAAGTAACTGGAAATTATGTTTATTTCATTTTTTTCTCGGAAATTAGTATTGCGATTTCTAGATTTTTTTCAGAAGTGAGTCAAACTCCAACTTAGACTCAAGGCATTTATTTGAAATAAACCAATTACAGGCACTTTTGAATATTGTCAAGGGGTCGGTCAGTCAGAAAGAAGATGATGCCCATTCCAAAGAGTAGTAGGTACCTATGCTAGAAGAACGGGCAATTAACTCCACGGACACTCCTTTTAATCAAAATAATGGTTACATTCAAATATTAAATTAAATTAAGAAACGAAGAATGCCAGAATTTATTCGTACAACTTTTATGTAAGTATTGAATTGTAGAATCAACCTGAAGCACAGTGTAATTACTTTATTATTCTATTCCTGAAATAACTGCGAACGTTTCGTAATTTCAATCGATGCCATAACTTCGAGTTTCTCAGAACCGTACTTACCTAATTTAGATTTTCGAGAAAGCCTTCGAATATCTTGTTTATTTGTAAATCTCTCACGGTATATTTAGGGCCAGTACCCAGAAACCTTGTTACCTACACAAATATTTAAAAAATCCCATAGATACAAAAGCAGCAGAGTGAATTTTGCAACTTCTGTTTTCGCTCCTAGTTTTATGGCAATTTTTCCGCATACCTTCGCCATAGAAAAGGCAAATTCATTATGTTTTTTTTACCTTTTCGCTTTGCCGTAGCAAAATGAAATTGAAATGTAGTTCATTTTACCTTTTTTCATGTTTCTGCAAGTACCTCCATTAAACGGGCGTAGCATTATTTATAAACTGGACATCATTATGAGTTGGTAAATAATATTATCATTAGTAAACATTAGCCCGTGATGGCTAATGTTTCAACATTACAATATTGTAGAAAAGAGATAGGCTGAAGTAGGTTTAGGGGGTTCCTAATTTTGTTTAAGAAATAGTTTTAGTTACAGTAGATTCCTAAGAATTATGTTTCGAATTATGAGATGCTGATTCTATCCCTTTTTTTTTTGGGGGAAATTATCAAATAACTTTTCCCGCTCCAGGCGGAGCGGGAGAGCGTGTCAGACTTTACTGACTAAAACCCACCCGTGTTCTTTTATTTGCCCGTGTGCCAGGGCCACGGTAACCCTTTCGGACCAACCCGCGACCCTGGGAGGCATCGGCCCTAGCGGACCCCGTCAGTGTGTGCTGACATCTCCTTGAGGCGCGCGTGGAACACAACGCGCCGTCGATCCGGGCCTGGGGGTACTCCCTTTTTTTTCTTTTGATTGGGAAATCATCAAATAACTTCTCTTGCTCTGGGCGGAGCGGGAGGGCGTGTCAGACTTTTACTGACTAAAACCCACCCGTGTTCCTTTAGTTGCCTGTGCGCTAGGGCTACGGTAACTCTTTCGAATAATCCGCGATCCCGGCAGGCATCGGCCCTATCGGACCCCGGCAATTAGTGCTGACATCTCTTTGAGGCGCGCGTGGAACACAACGCGCCGTTGACCTGGGCCTGGTCCTAACCGGACGGCGAGGTACCCATTGCTCGCCGTCCGTAAGCCCGCGTCTACGGTGCACGGTGGCCGCACAGAGGTCAGGTAATCCGTAGTTTCGGTCGAAATTACGGGCGTATCCTACTCCGTATTACTTACGGTCATAAGATTATTTCGAAGCCCAAATTAAAAATGAATGATAACACCACTTGACAGCTTTCCTTACTCCCGATGTGTTATGGCCTGTCCGAAAAAGTTAATTAATCGGGAGTAGAGTTCATTCCAAATTAGCGAACTACTTTCGGACGGGCCAGTTTTTTCGTTTACGGATTTACAGAGTAGACCCCTGGTCCTTACCGGACGGCGAGCTACCCTTGATTTTATCCCCCTGCAAACATAATAATTCATCAAATGATGCTACTGACATTCTGTAGTAATCAATCAATCTGCCAGGAAACTGTTGTAATTTTCTCGCCGTAATATAGAACTGGCTTTTCTTGACTCTGTTCACATTAATGGTCGGTTCCAATAAACAAAAACGAATTGTTTTGCTTACCAATGGTAGCATTTTTTATTGCCAAACTGGGCATTTAAATAGAATCATAAGCTAATTTGACCTGTGATAGCTACATTAGCTACTTCCATATGGGAGGGCCTACGATGCAGAACTTAGAGGTCTTTGCTTCAATATTGGTAAAGATACAAGATTCTTAATTTTAACCAATAACGGTCCGGAAATTATAGAAATCAGCCGTAAGAGGATGAATCCAGTTTATTTGTTTGCATTTCTTATTTTTGTTATTTGTTGCTAAAAGCAACGGCCTTCTGAATACCATATTGGGTAGAGTTGATTGCCAGGGTTTTTTTTTTTTTGGGTGGGAAATCATCAAATGACCTCTCCCGCTCTGGGCGGAGCGGAAGGGCGTGCCAGACTCTTACTGACTAAAACCCACCCGTGTTCCTTCAGTTGCCTGTGCGCCAGGGCCACGGTAACTCTTTCGAACAATCCGCGACCCCGGCAGGCATCGGTCCTATCGGACGCCGTCAATAGTGCTGACATCTCTTTGAGGCGCGCGTGGAACACGACGCGCCGTCGACCCGGGCCAGGTCCTTACCAGACGGCGAGCTGCCCATTGCTCGCCGTCCGCGTGGCTGTAAAGGCACTGGAATACCATTCACGGATCTGGAGATGCCCTTTATAATATTAAATAATAATAACTAAATAATTAATAATTTTACTAACATAATAATAAGTATTATTTACTAACAATGTATGGAATATAAATTTATTCTGAAATAAAATGATGAATAATAAAAGTAGTGCGATGAGTATTCATTCCATTTCCATATCCAAGACGTTTGCCTGAACCCAGAAACACGAGACTACTGATTAATCTGAATTTTTAAGATGTGTGAGGCAGCTTGCCGAAATTCAAATTATGTATTCCGACTCTGAATTCAGAGAGGAATTCCGGATGTGTGAGTCCGGCTTACAGGTTACAGAGGAGAAGAAGCTGGCATTGCTTAGCATGCTTGCGATACCTACCTACTTTGTTCAATCCAACACAACAATGACATCAAAATTCAAACCACTTGGCAAGTCCAATTACTAATTCCACTATCTCAACCGTTTCAATCTCGTAAATAAATTAACTGAGAACTAAACTGTCAACGGACTATTGTTTAAATTACATGAACCCTAGTGGACAGCCCAAGGCCGACCCTTAACGCTTCAAGTACCCTATACAACATGCCCTAACATTTCAGAAGCTATCTCTATTGAGAGGTACCTACGTCAAGCAAGACCAAATAAATAGGTAGGTACAGTTGAGTTGCTAATACCTTCGTCAGTTTAAGAATTCACTAGCTTTTGCCCGCGGCTTCGCCCGCGTGGATGTCGGAAATTATCTCACGGGAACGTACTACCGGAATAATAAGTATCTTACGTGTTAATCCAGGTTATAAACTATCTGTGTTCCAAATTCCATCCAAATCCGTTCAATAGTTTTTGCGTGCAAGAGTAACAAACATCCATGCATCCGTCAATCCTCACAAACTTTCACATTTGTAATATTGGTAGGAAGTAGGATTCCTATATTAAGTCAGGACACACTACCTTTTGAAGCTACAGCACTGATCAGACTAATGAGGGTTTTCGGAAAAGACGTTCACTAGGTGGCAGCACTGAGACGTCAGGTCCGGGCACCTGTCAAAAGTGTCAAAGCGCATATATTTTCTTTAATTGTGACTGAATGATGACCGAATGAATGAAACGAATGATGAACGTAGTCATATATTTTTATAATCATGGTCGAAATGGAAGACCGCTTGTCAAAGTGGCGCTAACTGGTGGCTTCAATTTTCATGAAAACCCTCATTAATTGAAAACAAAGGTCAAAATAGGATTTTAACCTTTGAGCAAAGTCCAGTTGATATCAACCTAAAACCCTTATAATGGACTGGCCATTTTATGAGATATAAATCAAATCTATTTTATTTAATTGACAGTGTCACATTTTTAATTATCAACTAAGTGTCATTCTGAGACATTGACGTGATGATAATAATGAGTCGGTAAAGCAGATTCTTGCAAAAATTAAGGTCACGAATGTAGTTTTAGTGTGATTGTACACAAGTACCTAGTTTTCAAATCGTAAATTGTACGGTCGTTTATTTGAGTCCAACCACAAGTTATGTCCATTGAAAGCGGCCAGTTCCTTCGCTCCTCGAATTGGAACCCCTTTTTAATGGGCCTTAAAATTATTGGAAAATATATCCAGCCGTTTGTTAGCAGCGTTGGATTTATTAGACTATGTTTTAGGAGGATATCTTTATAAAACGTCCGAGTTACCTATGTGAATGTTGTCTATGATACCGCTGGAAATTAAAGGAATTGCATATTTATGGTTAATAGGAGTGCTTTTGCTGGGGTTACCTATAAATAAAACAAACGCTACACAGATCTTAGATACCAATTTACTTGCATAGATACCAGCGCCTTGAATTGCGTAACAGACTATCAGTCACAATCTGAATCATTTTGAAGCCTATTGCTAATCCATTGCTTCATAAATGGTCGAAAAATTTGTCTGCTCAACAACATAAAAAACGCAATGAATGTTGTTGAACTGTCAAAATGAAAGCCATTTCTACTGTTAGTATGTTACGCAATCACCCCGCAGTTTATTATAAATGAACGAAAAAATGTTTCGCGTTTTTGTCAATTTTAACTTGTCAAATGATTTTTATTTCTAGTTTTTCTTGTTTTTGAAATAGTAGGACGGAGCCTATTAAAGATCAAATTAGCTGCAAACAACTTCAGAATGTGTCACCAGGATGCAAAGTTATAACGATTTTATGTAATTGCTGTATGTCTAAGGTGGATTTCGTAGATTACTGAATTTATTTATCTATTGATGATAACAGAAAGAGTAAACTTACCAATAATTTAACAATGCCCTGCTTCTGCATTTGCGGTTGCTTAAATAACTATAACTTCGCTGCACTAACTTGCAAGCTTTGCGCTTAGAAAATATGACAAAATATACTTAAACTGGGAACCTTACTTACCTATTATGTTAATCACGTCAGGGCACATGAGAAAGCGGCTTAGAAGCACTAGACATAGCCATAGAAGACGCTAAGAACAGTATCAGCGAAGATATCGCTACCTCTTATACATATAGAGCAATAACGTTGAACATATCTCCAGATAATCTTTTATCTTCCTTATCAGTGTTCATTCTTTTCCACCTACCTTTATTTCGTGTTCCTCAGTCCCCAATGATTCCGGAACACATCATTGCGAGTTATTTTGTGCAAATATTGGGCAGCAGAATTTCAATTACGAGCCGGGACCAGCCAGCTCCGAACGCTCATTGTAATAATTTCACATGTTCGAATTTTATACTGAGGCATGGATGGAGGATTTTATCATATTTTTTCCTGAGCAACGAGGCTTATAAATCCGGAACGACGGATTTTTATGAAAGGAAACTTATAGTCAGTCATGTGGCGCTTGTAAATACAGGGGTGCTGGGACACCGACGTGCAAACTGTAGCCATGAATTCAGCACATGATTCCAGATAGCGTAGAAACTTTTTTATGGTTATCAAAGAAAAAAATCTGCTGTTTCATAGAAAAGTGCAACAGGTACCTACGCGGTCAAAATGTATGGAACAGCTATTTTTTTTTAATAACCGGCGTTCCGTTACCGGGTTTCAAAATCATGTACTGAGTCGATAGTAGCAGGTTGCGCATCGATGTCCCTGCCATCCTGTATACAGGGTTACTGGTAACTCGACGTATTCCTTGCAGAACGTCATAGTAGGGTTAAAATACAACAAATTAAGCCACCAAATGTTCTACCGAAATTCAGTAGTTTTTAAGATAATAAGGTTTTTAGTTGTTTTATGAAAAATCCAATTTAAAAATGATTTACGGCGCGACTATACTGGAATTTAAGTTATTATAGTAGCTGATGCTGTAGCAGATCTTTTTTGATATTTAAAAATCTAAAATGCCTAAAACTTTGGCAAAGATCACTAATTAAACATTTTATTTTTCGCAATTTTTGTCATTACTTTATTAAAAAATCACTCAAAAACTACTGATTTTCGGTAGAACATTTGGTGGCTTAATTTGTTGCATTTTAACCCTACTATGACGTCCTGCAAGGAATACGTCGAGTTACCAGTAACCCTGTATAAAGTTAGGTGATCAATAAGGTAGTAAAAATTTATTCATCGCTCAAATATATAGCAAACTATAGTTTCGTATAATTTTGAAGTATTTGTTCAATTTTGTAAATGTGAGTACCATGGATTTGTTTATTATATCATTATTATGTATGTTGACTTGAAAGCATGGCAGTTGAGACTATGTCATGCTCACTTAAATGTCTCACTGTTGGTGGCGCGTGTGTTGGATCATTCGGTTCCCTACAAAATGGTTGAGCTGGATGGTGCTGATCCACGCGTCAGTTCGTGAACGGGCGCCGTCAGTTGAGACTGGTCATCTCTTAACTGCCACGGCTTATTTATATTATTGATCTTATATTTTGAATTGTTTCTTAATATATATATATATATTTTTACATTGTTCTCACATATAGAAACAACAAGAATAATATACCCAGGATTTTGTAATATCTTGATTTAAAAAGAGTGTCCTTGGAGTTTCTTGCCCGTTCTTCTCCATAGAGATCTACGTTTTGGAATGGGCAACTAGCATCAACTTTCTAATTAACTGACCGATTCTTTGAGAATTCAAAAGTGCCTGTGGTTTAATTGAAATAAATGCTTTGATTTTAAGTTTGAGGTATTTTTATAAGTAAGTGTGTCTATGTGTCTCGTGATACCTATCAGACAAGCGTAATACCATTCGGCATAGCAATTTGGCTGTAACGACGGGGAATAAAAGGTAATGAGCCTTTTAATCGTCATAGGATATCAGAAGACCTGTGTATACAGTAAACTCATATAGCCAAATACTTAGATATGTACTTATTTTTCTTTAAGAGAAAGTCTGTCTAGCTAGATGGGCTTATCTGCAACATATATCGTCTATCAAAACACATAACCTCTTTACGTAAGATTGCGTGCCTGCATTACAATCACAATAGTGAGGTTTCGTCTGTGCAAGTGAGCGCTCGCTCTGCAATTTAGCAAATCGTCCGACCTTATGTTTTTCACGAATCGTTGGCAGAGATAAAAGGAGCAACCGCTGAACCGTGCCCGCTTATGCAAAGTGTAGAAATCTCGTTTTTAACGGCACACAATGCAACTCCCAAAAGAAAAGCACCACAGACGCCGAGGGATCAGCGGAAAGTCTTTTTAGCTAATTAAAATATCTGTTTCCGTATCGTAAAAAGTTAGATTTTATTTGGCTAACTTTAGATTTATTAAGATGACCTGCCAGATAAGTTTGTAGTTCATTGTTTAGTTAATAAATTGAAGTCCTATGTATGTTTGTGTAACTGAGGCATCTTTTTAATTAATGGTGTGTGTATCTCGTATTAATTTGAATATTTAGCCCGGGTTAGTGCGTTTAGTTAGAATAATTTAAAACCGCTGTAGTTTGCTCTGATAAATTAATGAACCTGTTTTGTAAACAATTGGTATCATTTAATTAATACTAATCCACATACGTGAGTGCTTCCCACATGAATGTATGTTATAGGGCACAATTAATACGTTATTAATTGAAGGTTTATTTAATTGATAAGGCGTATACACAATAAGTTATATGAATTATTTTGAAAAATTTAGTGAGTATCGAATCGTCTTGTAATCTACTGAGAGTAATTTTAGGAAAGGTTATATGAGCTACTTGACTGTACTGAGCTACTTGTTTGACTTTGAACTCAGTTACAATTATTACGGTAAGTTAGGACGTGGCAGGGCGAAGGTATGTAAGCGATTGGCGGGCCTGGCGCTGGCGTTTCCTTTTCATAACAAATATGCAATTCAGCAAGTCGCATCGACAGGGTCGCTACACTAAGTATTCAAATTTTCAGCGATAAACAACCTAAAATCGACGCATAAAATTGTCTAGGTAGGTAACGTTTTCCAGTTACCCACGGTACGGGAAGTTACTCGAAGATGGTGAGACAAGTGCTTGATGTTTGTATAATATGATATAATAGTGCGGGAGAAGTTACTTGATAATTTCCCACCCAAAAAAAAAACATCCTAATTGCGCAACAAACTCTCAATCACAATCTGTATCATTTTGAAAGATATTGCTAATCAATTGCTTCATATGTTCGAAAAAATTTGTCTGCTCAACAACGTGAATAACGCAATGAATGTTGTTGAACTGTCAAAATGAAAGCCATTCCTAATGTTAGTGTGTTATGCAATTACCCCGCAGATTTCCCACAAATTACAATTTGTTTACAAAATCTCTGTCAATGAATACAACTACTATAAGAATGTAATTGTGCAGATAAAATAAACGTTAATTATAAAATGTTATGGGGAAAATAAAGCATTAATTAATCAACTCAAAAAAATCCGATTCAACGTCATATAGAAAAAGGAGGATGCAGGATCCAGTTTAATTGAAAGCAAAACAAAATTAAATGAAATCCTACTGGATCATTATGCAAAGGCCCTTACGATATCACATATTATTTCAACCACAACATTCGATACATAATTATAATATATCAGAACTTACTGAACCAAACCAATTAATTAAATTAATTAAATATCATGTTTAAAATAAAATGCCGATTTCAATGACGTTGCTGACGGTTCAATTATGGGAGTAACGTTTGAAAAAGGGGAAATAGGGTATTATTAAAAAATTATCTCTCTCTCTCAATACCTGATGGGCAATTATTATTTTAATAATGTAATAACACAATCTCAGTTTCAATATGTTAATAAAACTAAATTTGGATAAGTTTTGGACATTGCTTGTCGCTGATATGCAATTCCGACTTGAATTATAATGTGTTTTTTATTAAATTCTAGTAGGCCTTCTGTTTAAATGACCGGAATTGCTGCTTACGTAGTTAATTTTAAGTCAGGATTATTATGATAATTAACAGCTTGTTAATGGGCAAAATAAAACACTGCAGTAATAAACGTTCGCGTTCCTGACAGTATTGCCACGATCACAAAGCTTGGCAAACGGATTGGTTAATCAGCATACAGTAGGCAGTAAATACCATGTCTTTGTCTATAAATTCTTCGCTATTTGGATGTTCGCCCAACCTTTTATTTTATAAAGGGAAATATTTAAACTGATCCTCTAAAAACTTATTGATCTTCTAATGATGTACGTTTTTTTTTTAATAAGTGAGCCTCTTTTTAACTTTCTTTAAGTTGGTCGCAGTTTCTAAGCTAGGGCATCCCGACCAAATGGGTTAGGTTACGTTGGAACTGTGACTAACCTCACTCCACCCGCGGACTTGAGAAGGCCCGCAGAGGCGAGCCATCCATGAGGATTTTCTACCCCGGAACAAAAAAATAACAAAAAAGAAAAGGTTGGAACTGACCAGCCACGCACGAGCCAAATTGGTCACAGTAACTAAACTAGGGCACCTCGACCAAATGGGTAAGTTTAGAACTGTGACCCACTCCATCCAAGTTGGTCGCAGTTAATGGCCTATTTTGGGCAGTTTTAAGAAAATTTAATAGGATATTATTTGAGGCTCACAAAAAGAGGCAGATTTATTTTATTAGAGTGTGCCCTCATGTTTTTAGGATTGCAAAATTTTAATTAATTAGGGTTGGATTAAATACATGCCTTTTAAAAATTTAAATCCACAACCCGAAATGATTATAGCTACGTGGTCGTAAGCAAGAAGTATTTAATATTCACACGAACAAAGCGGCCCCTATACACATTCGATTCTTGCTTCCTGGTTTTTATCCATTGAATTAAAGTTCTCTATTCATGGTTCGACTCTCGTCTGACAAGCTTGTAAACTAATACTTATATTTATAAGTAATTTGATCGTTAGATTAATAACAGTATTACATTCTTAAATAAAATTACTTACATGTTTAATTCGCTTCTATTTATGAAGATACTCATTTTGTTCATCATCTAAATTGGTATTGTTAAGTTTAAGTTGATTGGTTTTTAGTTTTTATAGGCGATTAAATGTTTGAATAGTTGTTTTGTTTTATTTTCTCACGATGTAAAATATACAGTGCCTACATAAATGAAAGTATATAATTTATTCTAAATCAACTTCAGCCTTTCAAGTTTGCCATTGTACAGTTGCGTAATTTAGTTCTAAAATAATTGGATTTCGAGACTATTCTAACTTTGAAAAGTTTAAGGATTCTTAGTAATATAACGAATTGTTTTCTTTTCAGCCGGTGGGCATTTACCGCGGGAAGTACGAGTGGGCTAACGAGAACAGTCCTGTGGGCGGTGACTGCTCACTGTGGGTGCGCGCTGCCACGCTGCAGCTGGATGACGGGCAGTGGCAGTGCCAGGTCACTGCCAGCACCTACGACGTGCAGGTAATAGTGCAGTACAGTACGAGTGGCTAACGAGAACAGTCCTGTGGGCGGTGACTGCTCACTGTGGGTGCGCGCTGCCACGCTGCAGCTGGATGACGGGCAGTGGCAGTGCCAGGTCACTGCCAGCACCTACGACGTGCAGGTAATAGTGCAGTACAGTACGAGTGGCTAACGAGAACAGTCCTGTGGGCGGTGACTGCTCGCTGTGGGTGCGCGCTGCTACACTGCAGCTGGAGGAAGGGCAGTGGCAGTGCCAGGTCACCGCCAGCAACTACAACGTATAGATAATAATATTGTAGAGCAAGAACGAAAAAAGGCTCTTAACATAGACAAAAACTTGTTAAGGAGAAACGAAAAAATATAGTCCGAGACTTAGATAAACTTACTTAAGTTTATATAAGGGCTTTATAAGGGCTGAGGTCAAAATAATATTCGTGATAATATAGTTCGCAGTATTTGAACAGTTTTATATTATTATTTTATTCAGACTTATTACAATTGCTTTCCAACCACTTAAACATTGGCAACGAGAAGAAATTCAGGACCGTCGACCGCGAATGATATTTGTTTTAGCAGGAGTTCAGTATCTAAAATCAGACTGCTAACCCTCAAAAATCTTCCCCAGGATGCTCTGTCAAGCCCCCCCGCGGCATTAGCAGTGCGGGTACCTCCACAATCTCCCCGAATCCTGTTCAACGGGTCTCACGTGATGCCCGGCCAGAACATTACGGTACCAGCAGGGAACAGGGCCACGGTCGTCTGCGAGGCCAGATATGGAAACCCTCCGGCGTACATCGAGTGGTATTTGGGTAAGCATCACCTTTTGGTATTTGTGTACTTAAGCATCATTTGGTTTTAAGAGGAGTCTTCTAGATTTAGTTGAAGTAGTTGAAATAAAAACTAGCTCGCAGAAAGCACAGTTATTATTTTGTTTTGTTATTAATTTTGTTTTGTTTTATTTGTCTTTTTTGTTGTTATTTTAACGGATACGACGATGGACTACGACGACGACGGACGACGGTTTATTTCAGAGATAGGATGTTGTCTTTCTAAGGAACAGAGCTGACTGCAAATCTTCGATAAACTACAGTCATGCTCTTCTTTTTTCCTTACCTAGAATGCAGAATAATGCTATTTTGTATTTAATGCTTCTGATATAATTTTACTACGACACGGGAATAGTGGCAACTATCACAATTTTCCCACATAAGGTAACTCTGTGGATCAAGGATCATACATCTTTATGATATGAGCCTGTTTGCTTAGGCCTACAGGCGTAAGCCTACGCAAACAGGCTCATATCAACGTTATTCAGGAGACTAACTTACCTTTGCCTATGTTTAGACGTTTTAAATCAATTCAACGTGGAATGAACAGCACTCGATTAACCCGATACGTTCATATAAAATTCTAAATGCCATGTCATGTGTTTGAACGGCGCCACGACCTACAAAGCGCCATGCATTTTGGACTAGACCAGGGGTCGGCAACCTGCGGCTCGTGAGTCACTGCGGCTCTTTGGATGAGAAGCTGCGGCTCTTTAGTTCCGTAAGCAAATATTATTTATTTTTATACCATATATATAAAAAACACTACTTATATATGAATAAATAGATTAGTTTTTTTATCAAAAAACTTATTTATGCAAGTACTATTTATTGTAGGCAAGAAAAAAAAATTGTTTTTCTTTAAAAATATAGAAATTTTGTAAATTGTAATTTTGGACTCTTCCGACTCAAAAGGTTGCCGAATCCTGGACTAGACTATAGATATCCGTGGACGAGACCGACTGTCAGCGATCGGCATACAAAGTGCATCGGCCTTGTTCCTACTATCGACGTTATAAATGGGTTTCGTTGAAAGGGTATGATTAGATATTATTACATTAGACGTTTATGTATTTAGTTACTAGCGGATACCCGGCGAGTGTTACTACGATAAAACAATGCATTAGGCACATTGGGTCCATTCATGAAGATTTTTTCCATTGTTTTCTTGGTCTAAACTATCTTCGCATTATTGCCTTTCTAATGAAGCCGGTTTGGGGCACATCGGTTTGATGGTTTCAAAGTCTATAACGGACATAGGTAGAAACAATTTTTGTGTTTTATATGTATAGATTTCTTACCTATTTAAGTCTATCATTACAGGTGGGTTATCTATTATGATAGTGAAGTATTAAATGATAATTCTCAGCCTCTTTTGTCTAGTGGTCACTAGCGGTACTGCTGAGCATGAGGTGTTGGGTTCGATTCCCAGATCGGGCAGTGTTATTGGGTTTTTCTATCTGGAATTTCTCAGTAGTAGCCCAGAGTTTGGATTTGTGCCCGGTTAATGGCAATAGGCTCGTCCGCTATTATATGGAACTTAAACATAACTGGCGAAATGTGGGTGTACTATAGGTACACTTCTGCCCAACCCTTTGGAGACACAAGGCGTGATGTTATGTTTATGTTATGCTGACTAGAGATTGTTTTTTATTCTACACGGAATTATTAGAAAGAAAGAAAAGAAAGAAAAATATTTTATTTGGGACACGCACAGGAAATACAAAGAGTAAAAGATAAAAAAGGAGCATTTAAAACTAACAATATTAACAATAAAAAAGAAAAAAGCCAGTATTACCCAGTGTGTTGACATGAAGTAAATAATTTTCCAATTTCGATGATCCATTGATAACTTCTAATACTTACCTACACGTGTCAGAATAGGTGGGTATTTTAACTACAAACTATAACTTCGCACGCTATCGTCGGACATATACAATTAATGAATCGTATAGGACGGTATACGATTCATTAATTGTATATGTTCGACGATAGCGTACGAAGTTATAGTTTGTTTGTCTATTAGTCGACACTGTTTCAATATTTGTATATTTACTTTGATATGTTTTTCCTTTATTTATTGAAAAGTTATTGGTACAGTATAGAAAGTAGGAAAATTATAAGCTTTCTTTGTAGTTTTGTTTGTAGATAATCATCTTCTTTTTAACACTCTGAATTTCAGTGAATAATTTAATAGCCATTCATAATGAGTAACAAATCGTTCGATTTTAGGTAAAACTTGCTTCATGAAAGAATTATTGAATTTAATGTGATCATATGCTGTGATCAAAGGGTTAATGTAAAACCACAATGATCAACCCGCTACGTTCCAAAGCATAACAGTACTGAAGCGGACCATTATTAAATCGACAATGTAATTAAAATGTTATTTCTAAAGAATTAATTAGCTTTTGTTCAGCGGCGAAAGGTAAAAGTTTTATAACGGAACTGGGGCAAAAATGTTTGTAAAAATGTATAAACCTAACAGAAAGGGTGAACGAAAAGTTTCATGTAATACAGGCCATTCACCATTGATACACACGCAAAATCATCTAGTTCATGAAAATCATCACGACATCTATTTCTAAAATATGATTACACGTCAATCATATTTAAAAAAAAGTAGATATCAGTGTTTATACAAACCTACCCACAGAATTTTTTTTTTCGTCGCGCTTGTTTTCCCCGAGGTATAGGGCAGAGATCCCCAGTTACATAATATCGCTAATTGACAAGAAGGGTGACATAACTAAAAAAATAGCACTTTTGAGTTAACTATACAGGTGAACGCAGCAAATTTTATTATTTTTGCTACACAAACAACATTCCGCTAAAGCCTAAAAATGAGGGAGCTAGAGAGATGTGAGTTTATGCTTCGTCGCACTCTTACCACTACTTTTGAACTTTTCAATCATCATATCCAAAAATTTCTCTTTTTGATTTATGTCAAACTTCTCGCAAATGAACGATATGTTTAAAAACTCCGATGTAATAAAGAACTAGCCTATTGCGAAAAATCAGGCACTAAATCCAGGCTGCGACTGAGAAGTTCCTGATGAAAACCCAATAACACTTTGCCCGAGCTAGGAATCTCGCCTGGAACCCCCCCATTCAGCAGTCGTACTTGCTTGCTTCTAGACCAACCGGAAAAGCTAACGTGTCAATTGGCTAACATTCCACTTTTAAATTTTCAGAAAAAGAACGCCTCACAGCGTGGTCGCAGACGAACTCCTCCGAGG
Source organism: Dryobotodes eremita (assembly GCA_917490735.1). NCBI lineage: Eukaryota > Metazoa > Arthropoda > Insecta > Lepidoptera > Noctuidae > Dryobotodes > Dryobotodes eremita. Next base: position 17,391,634 of record OU823254.1, on the reverse strand, counting down.
TCGAAAGACCTCGAGTTTGGGCTGCACGGTCGGTCCTCGAGCTGGGGGCCACCAGGTCTGCACACGGACGTCAACTGGCCTGCAGAGCTCATCATCCATCATACCCCTCGCCTTACTACAGGGATTCGTATACAATGCTTGATGTTACTTGTAAGTACTTCTATTATTATAAGCCTACTGGTTTTGAAGGTCATGAAGGTCGGCAAAAATTCTGTTAATCCTTCTCCATTACAAATACATATATACCTATACTTTATTATGTGCCAACTTGTCATGTATGTCATACATGTCATCGTCACTATTTTATGTCTTACTTTCTTTTATTTTTTTTTCTCTTGTTGTATATTGGCACTTTGTATCTACTGAAGTAAATTGTGATCACGTTAAATTTTATTATTTAATCGTGCTTTGTATGTTGTGTTATGTCTCTTGTGTTCACCAAATAAAAAAAAATTAAACAAAAAAATAAAAAATAAATAACTTTCATGGTGTTCGGTCAAAAGATGTTGGAGTTCACTGTAGACTCACAAAATGTATTAATTATATTTAAAAAAAAAAACTCCTAACACACTACCTACTAAAGTATCTAATAATATAATTCGATCATGATTCGAAAGACAAGTAGCGCCATCTAGCCTCCTAAAGCAATTGTGACCGTCGAAAGTTATTGTTCGTTCCCTTGGAAACAGTACGTTTTTCTGGATGAAAGGTACCCTATTTCCCTTTCTGTACCCTTGACAACATACACACACAGCGGGCCCTATCAGAATACTAGCGCTGCGGTATTTATTTTTTAAATATCGTAGCATTATTTATTATTGCTTATTGTTTTTTATTTAATTTTTTTGCTGCGGTAGGAGCCTTTTGGCCTCGCACAGGTTTTTTACTTGTTTATTGTCGTTTTTTTCTTTTTATTGTTAATTTTGTTAGTTTTAAATGCTCCTTTTTATTTTTACTCTTTGTATTTCCTGTGCGTGTCCCAAATAAAATATTTTTCTTTCTTTCTTTCTTTCTTACACTCGGCTACATTCCAAGTTATTATACATTCCAGTATAAGCTGACCTCTCATTGTAATGCAAGATCAGCTTATACTGGAAATTGTAGCTTGAAATGTAGCCGTGTGTACCTACATGCACAATTTCATGATGATCGGTTCAGTGGTTTAGGCATGAAAAGGTAAAAAACAAACAAACAAAGAAACTTACTTTCGTATTTATAATATTACTAGCTTCTGCCCGCGGCTTCGCCTGCGTTGTCGGAAATTATTCCACGGAAACGTGCTACCGGAACAAAAAGTAGCCTATGTCCTTCCCCAGGATGCCATCTATCTCCTTGCCAAATTTTATCGAAATCCGTCCAGTGGTTTAGGTGTGAAAAGTTAACATACAGACAGTTACTTTCAAATTTATTATATTGGCATGGATAGTTAGGAAGTTAGGATGTTGTCACTCAGCATGGCAAAGGCCTCCCTTCCATGATGCATTTTTAAATTTTTTCCGGTCTACTGCACTGTGATCCAATACTTTAATAAAAAAAGGAATCGAGTTCATCCATCCATCTCCTTCAGGGCCTGCCTTTGCTTGTTCATTGTTCCTTCCTTTTTTAGTTCTTTTTAACACTATTTTTATTAATACTTTGATACCTCGTTTCCTCCATTTTGTGCCCCAAAACTTGCAGTCAAAGCATCCTTTGCGCTACCACCGATGACGCTGTAATTATAGAAAAGTTTTGAGCCAACTAAATTGAAGTAAAAATCTCTCGCAATATTGACACCGAGAAGAACACCTTGATCTCAGAGTAACGTTTCTTAAAGTAACCGCTATTCTTAAAACAGATAAAAAAGTTTAAACTTCAAAAACAGACGTGGTCTTTACGATTGCTTTAATGATCCGCTTAAAAGCACCGGTTTTGAGGTTTACGGTTTAGACTAATTCCAGAATTAGTGTGTACTAGAATACCTGTTAGTTCCATGTTTAACGATGATTCTGCCTGAGTTGATTTTTTTATTTACCTCGTGAAAAACTAGGAATCGAAATCTAGGTCGATCGTGTAAGAATTTTTTCACATCCAATCCATGTTTGTTTTATTTCTCGAGGACTCGGCTCGGGCTCACAAAATAGATACAAATCAATAAGCAATTAGCAACGAGCATAGCTGTAGTAGAAAACAATTGACACTCACAAATTGATCCTATATAGAATCGTAAATAGGATGGAAACACGGACCTCTCAGTATTTTTCTTTTTCTTGTGTAATTATAGTCTATTCGTGAGTAATTCTCTAGATGTCGAGCTTAATGAACATTAAAGAAATAAACAAAAACATTTATTTTGTCACCACACAAAAAACAAATAAAACACGAGAAAATAACCTGTTTCTGAAGGATCTGTTGTCAAATCCCGTGTAAAGTGTAGTTACTTCGGTCAAGATTCATAGCATCTGACATATGATTTAACTGTAGATTTTTTACTGGAGTGTTGATCTGTTCTTGGCTTTCACAAACTGGTAATTGGTGAAATATACGCAGCTTTAGGTGAACGTTTAAAGTTTATATTGGCTCTAAGATTTCATAAGTCGGGTACACGGAAGCCAAAAAATTTGAGCTGATAAAAAAGTCATGGACGTAAATTATAAAACTGCGATCGTAAGTTGAACATCTGAATAGCTAGTAGGTATCTAAGCATTCGTACATCTCGTAAATATCAATTGGCTGCGACTTTCTAGTCTTAGAGGCTGAAGTCACGGTCTCACTACGTGATTTACGTCTCTTTCTACTTCAAGACTTTGACTCGTAGATTGCAATATACACTTGTCTTGTTCCAAGTGCGGTCCTGAAAAGTATTGGATACTTGGAACCACAAGATACGAGTACTCTGATGTTTTCACAAAATACTTACTTACGTTTACAGATAACATAACGGGAGCGATTCAACTCGCTATTAATTTCTTAAGCGCCTATTTATTCGCCGATAGAATTGATATCACGTAGAGAAACTTTCTTAAAGATTGGCAAAATTAATTAAGCACGTTATGCTTTTGGCAAGCCACGTAATTTTTTGGTCTTTGCTAATTAATTTCTCTTGATATCTCTATGATGAACAAAGCCCTATATCTCTATCTAGTTTGACCAACTAAGTCATTCCTTTTAACAAAACTCACTTGACAACAAAACCTCTTTTTCCAGTTGTTCCAGTAGTGTCCATAGTCGGTGGTGATGCCAGCACCCTGGCTAACCTGGAAGAGGGTTCCAGTGCTCTCACCCTGGAGTGCAGAGCTGACGGAAACCCCAGTCCTTACGTTTGGTGGACCAAGAACGGACAAGTCATCGCCACTAATGGAGCGAAGCTGATTCTAGCGCCCGTGTCTAGGAATCATTCCGGTGAGTCCATTGAAAGACTATGTTAACTTATAATCTTCTGGTCTACTTTTTCATTATAATGGGTAATTCTTTTAAAATAAAGTCCTATACATTGGCTGAAATATTTATACACTGGCTGAAGGCTTGGGGATGTTTTTTTTCATCATTTATGTTGTTGTTACTGGTACTAACATCCGGTTTGGTTAATCTTTCAGGTATCTACGGCTGTCAAGCAAGGAACTCTTTAGGGACATCAGATTCAGTCAAGATTGAAATTGATATAAAGTGTAAGTATTATTTTATCAGTCTTTGCCTGGTTATTAGTTCTAAAGTTTCAGATTCCAAATCTATTATTTTTGCACACAGAAATTCTTTAAAATAGAGGCCTTTGAGAGTAGTATTGAACGTATTTTGGCGATAATTATGATGACGATGATAAAAATACTTTAACAAAACCTTTATCACGGAATTTTGCAGACCCTCCACGAGTGACGTGGGTGGGACCTGACACGGTGGTGGAAGCCAACTTGTTCTCTCAAGTCACATTGGAGTGCAAAGCTGAAGGCAACCCTTCACCCTCCTACACGTGGTATCACAAGTAAGTTATGTATAATAATATTTATTTGCATAGAAAGTAGGTACAGAAAAAATGCAGATGTTTTATAATTACGAGTAGAGATCCTTATACATTCTACCTTAAATTAGACATGCAAACATTTAGTAAAAATGCTTAATAGTCTAAAATACTGTCGAAATGAAAATTCTTCTAAGTAAATTCTTCTTTCTTCTTCTTTATATTCTTTTACTTTATGACTTGTTTAAAAATGTGAGGGTATTAGAGAATGGCAACTTAACATTATGCAGTTTGATACCTGCAACTTCACTTCATTATTTAAATAAAATAATAAAAACTATAAGTTCCTATTACTAAGAATTCACTTTTCTTTTTTTTCCAGCCCGGCATCATCAGCCCGTATAAACTCTCTTCAAGATGGCGCCTACCCGATCTCAATGACGCCTCAGCTTCAATTACACAACGTATCTTACGACCAACACGGACGATACACCTGCGTGGCTACCAACCAGATAGGACTTGAAGATAGGTGAGATAGTCATAATAATTCGACGTTTGGCTAAAATCACTTACTTATGTATAATGCAACAGAAAAACCTGTGGAAAAAAGTCTCGAAAAAACACACACCCTCACCCCCTCTTATTCAACATTAGGCGCTTATCTCGTAATAAATACGTTATTATATATTTTTTTAAATAATTATTGTATAAAATACTTTTGAAATGTATTAGTCTGGAACAATGACTATAATTCTCTTTGGTCTGGAACAACCTACCCTCTCACAAAGGGTCGGCCGTCGGTCCACAGTTTTAAATTTTGCAGCTGTCATCGTTTAACTTTGTTTTTTTTATTGTATTTGTGTTTTTTGTCCATATAAACGATTATTATTATCTAAGTAACGCTTGCATTACTCGAAAGGTAAGGCATAGGATTACATCACACTCACCCACATTTCGTGGGCTCCATTAAAGTACTTAAATGATTTGGAATGTCACCTAAGTCAGCCTGTCGCAGTTACTGCTTGATATAGGTCTCTCCTAAGTTGCGCTATAACAGCCGGCCATGGTTATCATATGAAGGATAGCCGTTGGAGCAGACTAGTCCCCGAAAGGAGAACGCGTTTCCGCAAGTATAAAAAAAAAATACATATATATTAAAATCGGCTGGGACAGGCTGGATTACCAAAGGCGGATCTTGAAAGTATTTTCATGTATTCTACATTATCCTCTAGCCCAATTTTCGGTCACGGCGGCCAATCTCAACGAAGATTAGCCAAGTACGCAGGAGATATTATAGTGCAGTAGTGTGTGTGCAAACACAGGTGCACTTTCTGTTCCTAAACTCTCATTGTCTTAGGGGACGGCAATCCGACATGACCAAGGAGAGACCACGGGCAGACCAACCGGGGAACGGGGTAGATACCCCGTTGCCCTCTCACCATCAACTTCGAAACTATGGGCTACTACTGTGAAAATCCTAATGTATTCTACTGTATATTCCCAGGAACCACCAATCAGAAGCCGTGACCCTGAACGTGCTGGGCCCGCCGGTGGGCGCGGACAGCGGCGCGGCGCACGCGTGGAGCGGCAACGAGGCGCGCGTGGCCGCCACCGTGTGCGCCGACCCGCCGCCGCTGCGCGCCGCCTGGCTGTGGGGCAGCCTGCGGCTCGACGTGCCGTCACAGATCGGTAGGCCCTACTATGTTACGTTGTATGTTATTAGGTTGTAGTTGTATGTGGTGGTATTTTCTATCTATAAGGTATTTATATTATGGGCCTTACTTGCCCAAATTAAATGATTCATTTAATTGTTATTACGTGTTGGTAGCTTTTGTCCACGATTTCATCTGCGTGAAAGTCAAAAAACAGCTCAAATACTAATAATGTGCCAGCGTGGATGTGGAAAAACTGGTTTAAGAGTAGGTTCCGCTCAGACAAAGAATATATAGTTATATTCGGTCAGCATTTACCAACATGCTGACCGAATTTAGCTATAGTTGTACAAGGACCTTTTGGCGCGTGGCCAAATTCTAAATTAACGCCGCCATCTTGTTTTTTCAATACGTTATACAAAACAACAATTGCCTACAGCGCGTCCCTGTAAACGTCGTTCGAGCGCCAAAAGATCCTTGTAACAGTGTATGTATAGATCGACTACTGATACGAAAGTAAAACTCATGAGTCACATTTTGGAATCCTGGGAGAAATCCCAGGATGCAATTGGCATTTTCTGTGACCTCTCAAAAGCGTTTGACTGTGTTGACTACAATACACTGATCTGTAAATTACACCACTACGGAATTCGTGGACAAGCTGCTGATCTTGTTCTTCCCTATTTACCAAACAGGCAGCAAAAAGTAAACATTAACGGCGCGACGTCCTCGGGGTCTTTAGTTAAGATGGGCGTGCCTCAAGGTTCAATACTTGGCCCTTTCTTATTTCTAGTTTAAATTAATGACGTTCTTTACATGATGGCTAACTTACAGGATATAATTTTAGTCGCTGATGACACTTCTCATATTTTTTTTATAGATAGAAAGTATACGGATGTCTTACATGTGAATGATAGTCTGGCTGTTTTTTTCGAAATGGTTCGCAGCTAATAATATTTTACTTAATGCGAACAAAACTAAATGTCTCAAGTTCTCACTACCAAATGTACCCCAAGTGGGTCTAAATTTAAAACTCGATGGCAAGAAACTAGATGCTATTACGGAACCTGTGTTACTAGAAATAACTTAAGATTCAAAATTGCAATGGGGCGCCCGCCCACATTAGAGTTCTTTCAGGTAGATTAAGTTCAGCTGCATAGGTATGCAGTGAGAAAAATAAGGCAGTTGATTGATATAGCCGCTGCTAGGTTAGTATACTTTGCTTATTTCCACAGTATTATGTCCTAAAGCGTTCTGCTGTGGGGATCAGCAGCTAACGTAGATTTAATTTTTATTTTACAAAAGAGGGCAATCCGCGCGATCTATAATGTAGGTCGTCGCGAGTCTCTTAGAAACAAATTCAAAGAAATTGATATGCTGACTCTGCCTTCTCTTTATATTATAGAGGTATGAGGAACAGGGTGTAAAATTCACTCATACTCTATGGAAAAGGGAGGATGCCTCCGACCAGACGGGTGTTGTGTCTGGTAGGCAACTGCCCGACGATTGATAACGGGATGTTGTATATATGCTAGTTGCGCGGTAAACTCTGCTTGCGCGATGCAGGATTTTGCGTGACGTCATTGTGACGCGTAGCTCGCATGTGTCGTTGCAGATGCCGCTACTAGAAAGTATTTTCAAAATAAGAACCGATTTCCATAATATGAATACACGTATTAAAAATGAAATTGTGATACCCAAATTTATATTTACTACAACAAGCAAGTAATTTCTTACAATGTCCGCTTTTATAACAAGTTGCCAAAGTCGGTTACAGAACTTAACGATGAAAAGTACAAACCCCACATCAAACCTCTCCGTAACAAAAAGGCATATTATAAGATTAAAGACTACGTTGAACACAAGGAAGTTTGGCAATAATTCTTTCTGCACATGTGGCTTCCCTGGTACCTCATTAACGGCCACACTATGTAAATGTCTATTAACTGCACCCAAATTACTATGTTAATTTTTTATTTTATTTTTACATACTTCTTTGACGTAATCTTCTCATTACATACATACATGCATAAACGCACGACTCCTTCCCATGGGGATAGGCAGGAACTACAGAACGCCACCTGCTACGATCCTTACATACTCCTTATTTGACGTTATATACCTACAATTCTAATTAACTCTTTATAAGTGGGTTTTGTGGACAGAATATTAATTCAGATTTGTTACAGTTGTAATGGCAATCATGTCATTTGGTTTAAGTAGGTTTTTATTATTATTATTTTATTTATCTTTTATATTTTCTGAATGTGAGAACGTTGTAGGCTTTGTAGACTGTAGATTTGTAGACCATTTTCTATTTCGTTAAGTATTTGGTGCTTGTGGACAGGCCTACACTGTCCTTCCATATCTATTAACACTGTCATTTGAAAACATTGTAAAAGCCAATACTGTGGAGTTTCTTGCTGGCTCTTCTCCATAGGACACGACAAATTGGAACCGTGCACCTAGCTTCTGACGTTTCATAAGTGCCCATGTAGTTTTATGTATTTTTTTTTTTGATTTTGACACTATCCACGTGGAAGGGGAAAAAGAAAAAATGCAAGAAATTGCTAGAACGTTAATTTTTTTATTTAAATATCTTTATAGGTACACATACCGTCACCACCACAATATTAGAATCAGTCTCCCAAATTTCAGAATATTTAAACTGCATATTTTAGCTGTGTTGTGAATAGCTTTAGTGATCTTTAATCCTGGCCTTCCACACCTTATTTTTACCTTATTTTGCTTGCTTACTAAACTCTTTTCTCCCACCAGGTCGATACCGCACTCTAGAGCCGGCAACAGACGGCGGCTGCTACCGCTACACACTGCTGATCTCCAACACAGGCATAGCTGACGCGCGGGTGTACGTCTTGCATGTTGAGAACGTGAGGGGCTTCTCGTCTCATGCCGTCTCGCTCACTGTGCATGGTGAGTTGTTTCGTATTTGATTTGTTTTTTGAGCTCGTTCTGATTGGATTCTGGAATGGAACCAACTGACTGGTGGTTGAAAAAAGCGCCACGATCTGCCAACATATGGTTCACGTTATGTTCATTGAAGAACACAGCAGTTTCTTTTTCCGGCCATGAGAGGGCTGGCTCTGGTCAAGAAAATGAACAAAACATGCTGCGACTGACGACGGATTGTGATCATAGTTGGTGTTCATTCGGCACCTTAATTGCGTAACACACTATCAATCACAATCTGAATAATTTTGAAGCCTATTGCTAATCCATTACTTCATATGTTCGAAAAATTTGTCTGTTCAACAACGTAAATAACGCAAGGAATGTTGTTGAACTGTCAAAATGAAAGCCATTCCTGGTGTTAGTGTGTTACGCAGTTACCCCGCTGATGCCTATCCAGAATCAGCTTTTGTTGCTAGGATGAAATGTCGAAACCACCTATTATCATCATTATCCGTTATATAGTGAAAAATAAACGCATGATAGCATGAATAAATTAGTGGATGTTATCAATGTACTAGTGCATATTACTACCATATTAATCCATAGTCCTTTAAGACACGTTGTGCGGAAACAACTACCTACCTAACCCTTCTGTTAGCGTAAATGTTGGAAAAAGAGTCCTATCCACCATTATGCATCGGCTCTCAAAACGATGATAGCAACAGTAAGGTTGACTCGTCCTACAATAGCATGAATGCTAAACCGTGTCGACACCGAGCCGAGACACGGTCAAGCACAAATCAGCCTCAAATTCACCATATTTTAAGAGCATGTGGCCTGTAAAAGTGCACTTATGCAGGCAACTAAATTGCGCAATTTTTGGCGATGTTGGTAATTTTTTTCATCTCGGAAAAAGTCGGTAATTTATTTCAATGCCGATGCCAAGAATTGCGCGATATTACTTGTCCGTGGAAGCACAACTCGATTTAGTCCCAAATCTCCCTAACCCTGCCTGTTTATGTACTGCATGTTATAACGTTGCAATAATTTTGTTCACGCAGAGAATTTTTCGCTAACAGAGACTGCGCATGTGGCGCCGCTCATCGCTGCAGCGCTGGTCATAGCGGCGCTGTTGGTGATCGTCCTGTGTCTCATCATCAGGTGTAGGAGACGGAGAGGTATGTTGTAGCCTTTATAGCTTGTGTATATGCCTGTTTTGATTATGTGGACTCATTGAGGAATTTATGCCAAGTCGACCTTGATGGGGCAGTCGTAAAACTTTTTGAAACGCTGGGTCACTGGATCATCTCTCCTTCTATTACAATAGCTGCAGTATCATGATTATTTCCTTATCACCGAATGTATTGTTTTAGCAATGTATACTGCCATACTTTGATAAAAAAAAACGTCTCTTACAACATTCACGGCAAAGCGGCTGGTCTAGGCTTTGTCAGATACAAGTATTTTTTTGTATGTAGAGATAAAAACGATAAAGAAAAGGTGTTAATGTAGGGGTTTTATTTCTTTGCAGAAAGCGTGGAATATAAGACTGAAGATTTAGATAGGTAAGCATATCTCCTAATTCAAAACATTTCATATTAAAACCCACGTCCAAGGATATTTCTTCATAAACTTATGCCCCTACAGCGAAAAAGCAGCGTTACCAGCGGACGCGGTATACACGCCGCGCGACGCGCCGCGGCCGCTGCCGCCGGCCGGCGCCGGCGCCGGCACGCTGACCGGCGCCGGGTCCGGCTCGCTGGCCGGCATCACGGCCGGCATGGCGGGCGGCGCGCGCTACTCGCCGGGCGCGCTGCAGGTGCGGCGCGCGGCCGTGGTGCTGCAGCCCCCCACCACCGTGTGACCTACGCGCACAGGTGTGATTGCACGCATGTACTAACCATACTGTCCCAGTTTAAGGCGCGAAGTTAGCTTCCGGTGAAGTTTTAAAATTCGTTAGTAAGTGCAATTCGCTTGCAAGTGAACACCAAGAGTTCTGTAGATGCCGCGCTAATATTTAAACACTTGCCAGTGAACATTGCGCTAAACTACTTATGAGTATTATTCTACATAATTAAATTCTCTTTACACGAAAAACATATGCCATGGGTTTCAAACCCATCTAAGGACGCTTTCATCGACTCTGCCTGACGAGGCCTTGCAATAAATGAACATTGCTCAAAAAAACATTAAAAAAAACAAAGTACTGGTAATGGAGGGATATGTTTGTGAGGTTTAGTTTGTAAACGTAAGTGAGTGTCCACACTATGCCTTTTCCCTGCAACGAGCGTTTTCACTAAGAACTTAATAGTCCTCGCTTTGAACACCTCTAATATGAAACACTCTAGTAGGAAGCTTCGTGTGGACATGCTCTAACAGGCACGATAATTTTGATATTGGATTTCCTGCACCATTAGATTACGTTAAAGATAAGGCATGTCATGTCATACATTATCCTCTCAACTCCCGAATTAATTACGACTTTACACCACACACTGATAAAATTACACGAAAAAGCGTGTTATCGATAAATTAATTTCATGTTTATCCAATTTTTTGCCTTGTTTTTCCTGATAGGCGACAATTTACTACCTACCTATAGTAGGTTTAAGTTCTTCATGAGCGTGTTTGGGGAACTGCTATTTACTCAAGACTCATGTGCACTGGTGAAGCTCTAGGCAAAAGTGACTTATTTAAGTGTCACTCTAGCGGTGCTTGTACACGATGCAAGTTACATGCGCAAGTATAGGCTCATGCGCAGGTTATGGGCATCATGCACACGACGGCGTCAAAATATGTGAGGGTCCAGCGATTTACGCACCGCGTATGTAATTCGCGCGGGTAGCTCGCACTTATAACTCGCTCCTTTACATGCTCAAGTAACTGTGCCGTGTAGGTACATGTACAAGACCCTGACGCCCCATTTACCCGATGTAAGTTTTTTGTCTATGGTGTGGCATAGGTACCATAAAATTGGAGCAGCAAAAGACTTGCAACGTCTAAACACTGTTTAGATGGTGCACGGACGGTGACGGTTTTGTTTTGGTCAACTTATATTGTGGTTCCGACTTATGGTATGCCACAGGCAATTAAATCGCACCGTGTAAATCAGTTTTTAAGGTCAGTAACGAATCAACATTCCGCTTGGATCACTTTTCATCTGCCGAAAGTTGAAAGATTGCCAAGTTAATAGTGTCAGAGTTTTCCTCCTCTTTTACATTCTCAATTTTCCTAATTATCTTTCCCGTATCACTTTTCAGCTGCATCTGTTATTGTCAACACTCTTTTAATCGGATCAATTACGAATTCGATACTATCACAAATACGTTACTGTTGTATTGTACGCGTGCTGTGATAATTATTATCATTCGCTTTGTTCTGTATGTTCTACTACAATGTGTACACAGGATGCCTGTTTGTAACTTTATCTGTTTAACAATATGGGATTATTGTATGTTGTTTCGGGTTTCTGGAAAACGAATGCTAAGCTGAAAACCATTTGGGCGCTAAAATGAACCTAGGGACTTAACCCTAGGTTAATTTTAACACCCAATTAGTTTTCTGTTCAGAAATTAGAAGCTCTCATCCTACCTAAGGTTTGGAAACCACTTGGTTTACATAAATAGTAGTCTATAGCAGGGCAACCCCTGATTCTCAGCCTATGACAGCGGACCTGCGCTGGTGAGGTTATTGGTCAGAATTTTACTTCTGTAGGATCCCATTCGAATGCTCTTCGGTACCAACATCCATCAGTTCTTCGACTGACATGACTATGTCAGTCAAAGAACTGATGGAGGCTGACTAGCCTACACTGATTTCAGCCTGTTGACTCCGTAAGCTAGGTACTAGTTAATGACGTTACATCTTTTCTAGTTTCCAGACTGGTTTTTTTTTGTGATTTCCTACGCCCTGAGTATGATAAAATAAAGAGGACTAGCCTAATTAAGCATGGGAACTAAATACCATATTAGTTATCCGTTTGTATAAAATGTGCTCCCAAAATGGCGTTGTTTACTTTTATAGTTTTTACGTGTTTATATGATACATCTTGGTGCCTTATGGTCACGGCTATTAAACATGAATACTTTAAAAAAAAAACTCAGTATCTATGAAATGTAGTGGTCGTACAACGTCATTTTCGAAATACCTAAGAGATCAATAGAATGTGTGATCCCATTTGGTAGATCAAGGAATGCTTTGACACATTTTGATGATAAATAGAGAAACCCGAAAAACAAAGCAAATGTTTGTATAGAGACCAGTTGTATCATTTATGACGCCATAATAGGCAATTAAGTGAGATAGTTACGGGATATATCAATTATATCTATCAACCGCACTGTTAGCTATCAAATCCAAGGCCACTCCCTTTGCCTATTCGATGCCAAATAAAGTAAACTACTCAGAAATATCTGGATAAAGATGTAATCGTTATCACTGGAACTTCGAATCCAGATTGTTTGATATTCAGTCTAACTTGATCCTCCATAATATATCTCTGTTTGAAATGCGTGAACTATCAGGAATGAATAGTGCACTAGTTCATTAGTGTCAAACTAGTTGTTAACGACGATTTTGTTATTATCAGCCACTGCTGTTATGCAAATCTATGGAAACGTTTAATTATGCATAATTATTCTCGACCAGTCTTCACTGCGAGTATGCCAAGAGTTACAACCATCACATTTCTATGAGGTCTATAATTAAAACTATAATCGTAGGGCCTTCTTTTCCATTGGCCACTCTGGGTAAGTGCCCAGGGCCCCACGATTCATGGGGCCCCATTTCCTGCTAGTGTCGGAGCTAGGGGCTATCAGAGACAGGGTGTTACAAATTTCGAGCTCACTTCACTCGCTCTTGCCCCCTAGATTCTCCATAGGGGCCCCTTAAGTGCCTAGGGCCTCCAATAGGTTAAAAATGACCCTTAACCGTGCGCAGTAAACGGCACACCCAAAACCTTTTACTGCTCCTCCATAGTTGGATTTCCTTAACACCAATAGAGATAGCGCGAGCATCTACCTACACAGAGCCACCTAAAACGACGATAAGGAAACAACCTGACACACACAAAACCCTGAAAAGAAACCACACACGCCCGACTTTCTAAACTAACCCAGCAATGCACTAGGTGTGGGTAATTAACAAAAAGTGCTCAACCTGTCCGAACCACAATAAAATACTACTAAATAAGTCGATGATTCACAGCTAGAACGATGTCTAATTACCTTGAGTGCACATCACGAATCACAAGGGGCCTGTGAGTGTGTGCACGATACTTCTCTTACAGGAATTTTGTTTTAATAGTTCTACTGAGAATTTGATATTGTGTTTTTTTAACTAAATTTTTGGGAGTGATTTATAGACTGCCTAATATGGATATCCAGACAATGAGCGCAATGACTTTAAATATATCAATATTTGTTGAGTATCGACGTATATGAGCACATAACACAATAGTGTTCAATGAGTCAATAGTGTTAGTGTTTAATATGAGTCTTAGCTCTAAAGACAGATACACAGAGTTACACAGAGAAGATAGCCTTTTTACTATTTATTTGTAATTAAAAAGATCTGCAGCAGCACTCATGTCTGTATCAACTAATAACAACGTTATAAAAACAAACACGATTATAATTTTGGAGAGGCTTATGTCTAACTGATCTATGGTATTAGCATTCCTTGTACTAATACCACTCTCAACATTTCTCGTCCCACTCGTCTAAACGTCTAATATTTCGACTGCCAATCTTTATTAAATCATCTTTTCTTTCGTTTTTAGGCAGCTTTAACGTCGCTGGAGAAAGAAGCCAAAGAGAATGTATATGCGGTATTAGATCCGCACATTCAGTACGAAATAACGATTAATAAGCACGGAGAGCCGCCTAAGTATTTATCCTTATCGAAGCCGCTAACTCACCAAAGAACTCACACCTTCGATCCCCATAGCATCACCAACGAGATCAACAATAATGATTACGAAAAATTCTCCACTTTCAAAACAGGACCACCAAAAGCCAGAAGATCCAACAAAAGTAGTGACAAGAACAACAAAAACTACATCTGCAAAACAAATAACGATATAGAATACTCCAAAGACCCGTACTTTGGTCAAGTTAGAAGTACAGATTCGATGAATCAAAATGCACAAAAATACAACGAACATAAAGATACCAAAAACTATTCCCGAATGTACGACAGGAATAATTCTGGGAGAAAGGAAAATGATAGAAAGAACCAGAATGGCTTTGAAAAGGATTTTCAGAATAACAAAAGATCTTCTTATCGTAGCTGGAAAGGCACAAAGGAGAAGGAGAGGTCTTTTGGAGATTTTACAGAAGGGAATATGAAGCAGGATATCGAGGAAGACTTTAGGCCTCGTCCAGGAAAGGTCAGGGAAATAGCTTCGAGGTTCAACAAGTGTAGCACTGGGAACGTAACTTTGAATACGAAGAAGGAGCGACCGAAACCTCTGCAAAGTTACGGTCACCAGGCTTACCTGGACCATGTGTTTCCTGACGCTGTGGAAATATAGTGTATTGAGTGGACATGACAAGTTAGATCTCCGTTTAGTTAGTGTGTACTTAATAAGGACTAGATTTCTCACTATACTTATTTATTCATGTAGTTTTGCCATATTCTTCTAGATATTTCATGACGTGTTGAGTCACAAAGATTTTGGAATACTACTTCAGCATATAGTTGTAAATAGTTCGCTATTAGATAGCTGCACACGATAGGAATATGCACGCAGGTGCGCCGGTACCTAAGACGAGGAAATGCGTAGAGACGCCTGCATTCAATGTTTATATTCATTAATCTTTTAACTAATAAATGACTTTAAAGAATTTCATAAAAATACTGAGATGAAAAATGTTACAATTTGTATTAAACATTTCTTTTGTATCCGAATGACTTTTGTATGTACTTACGATGTTGCATTTACTTGTAAATAGTCTTAATATTATCATGGTTACTTTAAGTTTAAATATTTCTTTCTTTCGTCTTGTAATAAGAGTATAGTTTGTTACAGATTATTTTCTTGTGTATAGTCTTTATTACTTATGTTTCGTATTGTTGAATTTTAACAGTATTAAAATTATAATTTACATTTCTTGTTTTATTTGTCCTATCAGTATCGTGTAGGGTCATCGCATTTTTTACGACTTGTCAATGTTCTTCTTTGATAAAATTCTTGTTTATAACTCTTATTAGCTACAAGTTATACGTAAGTAGAATTTTTAGGTCTCTTAATTAATTGAGTTTAATTATTTCATGTTAATTTTGATTAATTGTTGATCATCCCGTAGCGTAGCACAAAAAATTACCATATCTGATGCATGTAATAATCAGCTAATAGCAGGCCGGTATTCAAATCTCATAACAACGCATTTGTTAGATACCTACCCTCTCATAAAATACAAATTCCCAGGGTGTTACAGTCTCGGCATCCATATGAAGTTCAATTACACCGATGAGCTCACCAAAACGTCTGCCACATACCAATTAGCACATGACACGATATCAATTTCCATACCAAATTAATTGATAAGTACCTCGGATTCACCACCTCCAAGCGCATTGTACGTTAACGTTACTCGATCCTGTAGTCAATACTTTTCATAACTTACAAGCGTTCGCAACAGTTCATATTGTGCAGCCGTCGGACTCAAACGGTATCTACCTAAAACTTATAAAAAAACGTCGTATCAACTGACCAAATGTTACTTAAACTTTTAGTGATTCTAACTTATCATTCTTACGTTATGTGCAAATTAAATGTAAATCGAACTGTTGCACAATTGGTGGTTAAATCCGATAATAAGTGCAGTGGTAGTTGTGTTACTAAATGTTGTCCTGAAGGGATGGTGTTTACAAAAGTGACGGGTGCTAGTGGAACTTCGAAAAGTTTGTGTGCCTCTGGGGAAGACGGGATTTTCAAATCAAAGCAACTGATTCATGATAGGACTGCGCTCAAAGATTTCGTTTATTTGCCCAAAACCTTCAATATGTTGTATGGGAAGCCGTGTAAACGGATGTATGCGTCGAATCATCCGTTTTATATGCAAGAGGTTAGTTGTTTTTTCATCAAGACGTTTACCGCACTTATCTGTTTTGTTATCTCTGTGTCTTGTTTCTGTGTTGAATGTTTTTAATAATTTGGCGTTTTTATGATTGACTTACTAATTCATACTAATATTGCTTTAGTGTTGTCTCGAATTGAAGAAAAAATAATTTCAACTGGATAGAGTAAAATCCAGGTTTATTTACTTTTCACTGTTTTGATTGTTAGAGTCGAGTATTTTATTACCCGATTGCTCCAAAGCTTTGTTATTTGCAGTCTTTTGCACTTTGTTTACTTGCACCCTTATAGCTCCGAGGCTAAAATATTTGTTGTTTACAAACTTTTGCACTTTGTTGCTTTGTTGTTTGTTGCTTTGTTACTTGCACTCATTAGAAAAGTTTCTCACGTACGATAACCTTTCTACGTTCAACACGCTTTTATTGGACTACACGGTTTTAACAACAACAGTTTACTTATAGGTATATTAAAATCAACTCAAACTATGACACTTTTATTTTAGCACTTGCTCTGTATTCTCAATTTCGGTAAATCTGTATTTTTATGTTTGCATAGCTATGGTCCTATGCAGTGAGGTAGGTACTTACTGATAATGCTGTGTAATACATTAATCTTTCAGATTTCGGATACAGTAACAGCACGTTTGATGTTTTGATCTCACCTCTTATCAAACAGGAGATAAGTAGGTTTTGGCGTCCTGTCACGAATACATGTTTTTTTTTTCTATGAAATTAACTAGTTATCGTTCCTGATCAAAGTAACTTTGGGTCACTATGGTATATTAAATTTATTGTTTGCTCAGGTGTAACGAAAAAATAGAAATAGAATAGAAATAGTGTCTTTTATTCGAAATTTAATTTATTTCAACCGTTTTAATTATTTTTATTAATGAATTGTATTGTATTGTCAATTCCTTTTTTTTATTATCTTAACTCGTATTTGTGATATTAAGGAACAATCTCAAATTTTTTATTTTATCCTAAAATTAACATAAACATTTTTTTCGTCTTTAAGTAGGTACTTAATTAATTAATTGTATTGTATTTTAATAATCAATTTTTATTTTATTTTATATATCTGAGTAATGCTAATCTAGTGGCACTTTTTACCTAATCTTAATTTTGTTAACATGCGGATAATTTAGCGGGCTGTAATATTGTTAATACTACTTATGACCCTATATCATTCTTATGTGTAAAAAAAAAAAATTGTAGCTGTTTATTGTCCCATAACAAATAAAATAAAATAAAACATCAAACTTTTTATGAAGCAGCTCACATTATGAAGTAGTATTTGGTACCCAAAATCGAGTTTCGAGATTTTTTTTGTTGCATTTCACCTGAAGTTAACCGAAAAGGTTGAATAAACAAAAACAAAAATTCTTCAACATTTCGTAAGTTTCCAATTGTGCATATTTCGGTATAGTGGAACCGATCTGCCTGCAGTCTCGACATTAGACAGCGACAAAAATCGGTCTCTAAGTCGTATCTATGTCAAATTCCTTTAATAGATTTTCAACCTTATGCGTGGGAAATAAAGTTGAAAATCTATTAACGAAATTTGACATCGATACGACTTAGCGACTGATTTTTGTCGCTATTCATGTCGAGACTGCAGGGCCTGGGTAGGAGTTATTGAACAAAGTCGCTGTGTATGTTTTACTTCTATGTACCTACTTATAAATATAAATAAAATGCTGTTCGTTGGCAAGCGCATGACTTGAGAACGGCTGGACCGGTTTGGCTATATTTTATTTTAAATTGTTCGTAATAGTTCAAATTAAGTTTATATGAAAAGAAAAATTGGGGAACCTTCCCGGAAAATTTACAAATTCGGGAAAAGATTGTAATGCTATTTTCTATTGGATTTTGGTATGAATTATTGGACAGGACAACGTCTGTCGGGACATTTGAATATAAATGTGTTAGTAAGTAATTATTACAAAAAAATTCAGGACTTTTGTCGGGACAGTGTACGTAGGGTCTACCTACGAATAAGGTAGGTTAGTGTCATAATCACTACGCTGCTAGGTTATTGATTATACTCGTAGTACCATGCGTTTCCTAGGTATTGTTGTTTTATCGTAGCGATGTGGTAGGTACTAATGGGTGGATTAAGTGCCCATCCCTCTTTGCATAGTAACGTAGATACAAGCATACAAAGTCATCTAGATAATGCTCATTAAGAGTCCGGTTCATTTTACTAGGTTATAAATTTCTTTGTTATATTATTTCAGTAGACAAGTACTATGGTATCAGCAAAGACAGTTACTGGGTAAAATTAGCCAAAAATATTTAATGAAATTTACATAATTTGAACTTTACTCTTTTATCATTTGTGTCTGGAGACAATTTGCTAACAGCATCAACTATTTTGTAGATAATTGTACAATTTGCCCCAAACGATTATCGAGCCCTTGACCCGCCATTCACGCACTGTGCCAATTCGTTATTATGGTTATTGAAAATTAGCTTCTGCGCGTGACTCCGTCCGCGTGGAAGCCAATTATACCATAGAAAGCTAAGCTATAGCTTTTTATGAAAGCTAAGCTGTAGCTCTCTATAAGTGTAAGAATTTTTTAAATCGGATGAGTAGTTTCGGAGTTTACCTCCTACATCCAAACTTACAAACTTTACCTCTTTATAATATTAGTGTAGATAATTTTGAATTTTATCGTATCGGAATACAATGTACACAAATTAATTCTTGTAAAGCTACTACCGAAACCATTAATCTCATCTGAGTTTTAGGTAAACGACACCTAACATGACCAAGTGAGTTAATAAAATAGCCACACTATGTATAAATGTAGGCTTTGTGCCGTATCCGCTGATAAAAGTTTTCAGAATTAACTAATTATTTTAGATTATATGGGACTAGCATTTGGCCGTGGCTTCGCCGGTGTAAAGTCTAGAAATTATACCACAGGAACGTATTACCCGTTTATAAAGTATCCTATGTTGTAACCCAGGTTATGGTTTATCCGTGTGCCAAAATTTGATCTTAATCTGTTCAGCCGTTGAGGCGTGAAAAGGTAACAGACAGACAGAGTAACTTTCGCATTTATAATAATAAATAATATTAGTATGGATTGTATAACCGACCATTCTAAGCCAATGGCGGCTACCAGTTGGTTATGTAAATATTATATATGATCCTGAGACCTTGTTTTGCCCAAAAGCTATTATTGTTCTAGAAATTAATGGTGCGACAATTTTGTAAAATCTGCCAAATTTTAATAAAAACAATAAAAATACTGTTACTTAGTCTATTACTGTCCTACTGCTGGACAAATGCGTCGTCCGTGAAAAGAGTTCCTGGACGGACTTTAATGTCATACAAGTAAAGAATTTCAATATGTTTTATTTGCAGTTCTTTACCAGACAAAGTGCGAATTTCACCAATGAAACTGAACGCAATCTGCACATCTAAACCGCGTTTAAGAGCTGTCAGAACCACTGACATATCTACAAAAATCGGGCATTTAAGATGGCCACGTTTCACAGGGTTGTAACCGCGAGTGCAAGAGAACAAGCAACCAATTAACAGCACATCTATCAATCATCTACCACAAAACTCGGCACTCAACATGGCGACCGGTCACGCATAGACATGATTTTGACGTCACACAAAAGTGTTGTCAAATTAAGTCCTTGACAAACATTTAGATGTCTCTCTTTTCATATGCAACTCTTAATTAGTTAAAAAGAAACAAAACGCTTTTTAACATGTGTGTGTCGATATGATAGATATTTGTACAACTATTCTTCCTATAGTTGAATATGCCATCTCAATGGTCAGAACTGTTGCTGTACACTGACAGCTCTTAAACGCGGTTTAGATGTGTAGATCGCGATCAATTTCATTGGTGAAATTCGCCCTAATTAGTTTTTGCTTCTAGATGAACTGAATAAACATCAGTAGGTAGGATACAGTTGAATTGCCGAAGAAATTAATAATTTATAAGCTATGACGCTAATGCTTAATCTTGCTTCTTCATAATCTGGACCGCTAGGTACCTATAACAAGTGACGTGACAAATTACAAAACTTGAACGTTATCACTCAAATTGAAGCACTCTTTGTTTAGGCAACAAACAAACCCTAAGTGCTCGTCCAAATTAAGGGCAACCTTCACCAAAGTGACGATATTTACTTTAGTCTTTACGACACAGCCTGTATAGGCAATCTGCCCGCAACGAAACATTGATGACTGAGTAATTTTGTCTTACCATAGTGGTGGATTAAGGTCCACTCCCTCTCAAAAGAAAGGAGGCCCAGCAGTGGAAACTTTATAGGCTGATTATGAATAGTTTTTATTTTCATAGGGGCTCGTGGCTAAATAATAATAGTCACATAGGTCGATTGAAGGTTTGGCTTCGCTTGCCACGGCCGGTTCGTGGATGGGTGACCATCCATTACACATCGAGACCCCACCATGCTTCAGAAAGCATGTTAAACTATTGGTTCCGGCTGTCATTCGTAAATCTTTGACAGTCGTTACGGCTACTCAGAACTCAGAAGCCTAAATGTCTGAAAGTCAATCTTACCAAGGGTCTTACAAGGTTTTACCATTAACTGGGTTGTGGAGGTCTGATAGGCAGTCGCTCGATGTATTCAGCTGCATCCAGTGAGACTGGAAGTCGGCCCCAACATTTATGTAGTTGGAAAAAGGGTTGTTAGATGATGAGTTTTTATTTTCATCACGTTATGCACGAAAGGAATAAGGTACTAGCTTTTGCCCGTAGCTTTGTCCGCATGGAGGTCCGAAAGTGGCAAAAAGAACGCACTACCGGGATAAAAATTGTGCGTGTCAGCTCCGGCGCGTGACTGGAGTTTACTCCTGAAAAACGATTGTCTTAGTACTACTTATAGGCAAAGGAAGTAAACGAACCCTATATTTATATATATTGATTTGATAAATCAATTATATTGCCTACATAATAAAAAGTACCTACTACTACAATAAGTGGTGACAATTTACGGGAAGCAAGGAGATTATTAATCTGCGCCTAATAATCTCCAAATTTTACGCAACCGAGGTGTGATCAACCCGCAAGTGTCAGTTTTGCAGCCCACCGCATGCGCAAGTTCGGGGCCGCCCACGATATTCCCCTGTTCTCGAAGAGAACATCTTCGATTATTTTGAAAGATACCCGCGACGGAATACCAGTGTGGCTTCTGGATTGAATGTAGATAGGTACCTACCTAAGGAACATGAGTCAAATTTCTATCTTCAATACAGTCGACCGAAAACAAATTGATCAGTTATTCATTCCATCTTGGATTTACCTTTTATCGTCACTATCGGCAATTAACACGCTTTCTTGTTCCTACAACTAGGCTCAAGAAAATTGGTGGCTCCTTTAGATGCCAATGTATACGTTTTTATAATAAACTTCCTAGCCACATTCAAGATCTAAGCTTTAATAAATTCAAATCTTTTATAAAGCGGAAATTATGCCAGAAAGCCTACTATACTGTGAAAGACTATATTGAAGACAAAAAGGCTTGGGATTGAGCTGCTCCAATAAATTTACACTGAATGTTGATTTTAGTTTGCTAACTCTTTTTAGACATGAATATTTACTATAAAAAGTATTATGTTATTTTCATTATTGTGAATATGAGGACTATGTGGGTCATTTTTTTTCAGTTTTATTCTTGGTCTGGCAGTTTAAGTAGTTTATGCGGCCTACCCAAATGTCCTTTCTTTGGTATTGTTCGTCGAATCGTTGAGCTCCTTAAGTTCTGAGTTGAGCTGCACGGTTACTGACAAATGCGTGCACTGACTGGACAGGTCGACTTAATCTGTGTGGTTCTTTCCTCAAAAGACCATTTCAGACACCGATCTACATGATCTTCAAACATTATTACCGAATTTATATATACACATTGACATTGATACATTTTATATATACAATGACATGAGTATTTACTTGGAAAGTATTATATTATTTTAATTTTGTGAATGTGAAGACTATGTGGGTAATTGCTTTTTTTTTTTTCTAATTTAATTTTAATTATGATCTGGCAGTTTGAGTAATTTATGCGGCCTACCCAAATGTCCTTTCTTTGGTATTGTTCGTCGAATCGTTGAGCTCCTTAAGTCCTGACTTCCTGAGTCGAGCTGCACGATTACTGACAAATGCGTGCACTGACTGGACAGGTCCACTCAAACTGTGTGGTTCTTTCCTCAAAAGACCATTTCAGATACCAATCTGCATGGTCTTCGCATGACCGGACCAAGATTATGTCTGGACTTTAAAAGAGACTGTGACCTCTGAGTTTTTTTCGGCATTTCTTCTCAGAGTAGTCAGATAGGAAACGCCGACCTCATCTAGTTTAAAAAACATGATTGACGTGTAAAAGTGTTTGTACAAACCTACTTACAGAAATAAAATCATTTATCATTTATCATGAAAACCATGAAATATACACCCATGACGAAACATTTGAAAATTTTCGCAGCCGCCATCTTGGATTTTCATTTTGACTTCACTATCGGCTGTAACACCCTCGAAAACCATGAAAACGACTCCCATGACGAAAAAATTGAAAATTTTCACAGCCGCCATCTTGGAGTTACATTAAGAGTGACAACCCTAACGCTCCAATGCAACGTAGGTAATTATTTCAACAAATAGGCCGAGTTTAAATACTGGCCATATTTATACTGTGGCGCTGAGGAGCGGGGAGTGCTATGAGATGCGCGAGTATGTTGCGCAGAGGAAAACTATAATGGCTTCACTTTTTAACCGACTTCAAAAAAAGAGGAGGTTCTCAATTCGACTGTATGTTTTTTTTAAATGTTTTTATTTATGTTAGCTCAGAACTTTTTTCTGGGTGAACCGATTTGGGTGATTCTTTTTTTACTTGAAAGCTGGTGCTTCATATGTGGTCTCATTTAAATTTGATCAAGTTCTGACCAGTAGTTTTTGAGTTATCCTTAATACTGCGTATTTTTTCCACTTAGTTTATATTGATGATGTTATAATAATTTCCTGTCACTGTTATTTACATATCAAGTAGTGGTATAAGAATTTGTGTGGGGTAGGTACCACAACAAAAAGTGAAAAATAAAGACTTTTGACAAAAAACACCCGACTGCCAAAAAAAAACAATAAATCACGTGAAAAATTACTTTCATTTTGGAAGTCGGTGGCCAAAAACGAAAATACAAAACTAAAGTCCCGACTTCCGAATTTAAAGTTATTTTTCACGTTTTTCAGTGTTTTTTTTTTGGAAGTCGGTTGTCTTTTGTCAAAAAGTCTTTTTGTTAACGCTTGATTTTACTACCCACCTATTTTTCATACCGTGCGCTTTATATGAAACGATTCTTAAGGAGTAAACTCCAATAAACTCCAAAAAGTATCCTATGTCTTCTCCTAACTCAGGCCATGGTCTATTCGTATGTCAAACATCGAAATCCGTTCAGCCGTCAAGGCGTGACATGGTAACAGACAGACAGACAGATTTACTTTCACATATCGCACCCTTAATAATATAAGGGCTCAAGTCAAAATTTTTGTAAAGGTTGATTTTGAATGCTAAGGGCACAAAACGAAATAAACGAAGTAATATAATAAATAAACAAACGAATAAATATGAAGAAAATCACATTTGTAACTAAAATATTAAGCATTTTATTAGAAAAATAAGCTGGAATGTTATAATTCAGAACCTTTAAACACGTATTCCCAAAAAACTACTTTTTTGTTTTAAGCCTTTATATTACTAAGGGTGCGATATATAATATTAGTATGGATGAATATTTTGGTGAACACAACAACAAACTAATACAAGTCTATTTTACTAGACTAGCTACTTATTTAATTAAATTCGAATTAATCCCATTAATTTACTAAACCTCGCCTACTCGAAGTTACGAAGATAAATGGTTGTCGGTCTATACATTGTATTACATTGGTAAAGTTAGCTTTTGTATTTTTCTCTGTGGACTAAAAATGAGGACTGAAAACCTGACCCTCTAAAATAGGTATCGTTGAACCCGTAACTTCTCTATCACCATAGAGGCTCGTACACACTGGCGCGACGCGACGCCCGACACAAAGGCACCGCGTGTCGCGCGACGGGCGGCGCTTTTGTGTAGCGCTGTCGAGTCGCGCCTGTCTGTGGGAGTCTTAAAGTTGAATTTCACTTGGACGTCACAATACGATACGGTATATTTGTTGTAATTGGGTAGTATTTAAACGCAAATAAAAAAAAAAACTTTCTGTATCCAAAAATAAACCGAATTCCCATCAAAATTACTAATTGCACAGTAAAATACTCAACTCAAAATATAACGAAATAAGCAACAATTTATATTCGTGGGGCACCGCTATCTACTAGGAGAGGCCTCCTATTTCTGAATGGCGATAGTAACGATATGGCGTAGTCGACGGAGCCCCGCTCAGCGGGGCTCCTACTTCTGGGTGGTTTGAAAAAAAATAACCATGAAGGGGATGGCGGGGTCTTTCAGACCCCGCCATCCCCTTCTAACCTAACCTGTCCGAGTCGGAGTCGTCCAAGTGCGGAACTCGCTTCGCTCTATCTTGCATCATGTGAGTATTATGTATGTACGCTCTGGTTAATTTGCTGTGCAGTCAGTATTTAAATGATGGATATAAATTGATAGGTAATTATTTATTTGATGTGCGATTGATAATATCCCGTTGTAATTTGTGTTGGTAAACATATTCTCTTTATCCTCATAATTCTATACGTGGCGCCATCTATTGTCAAAATAATTAAGTGTCGTGACGTAATAAGAAAAATATCTGTCATGGGCTCTCTTACTTTTTTGTTATGCGTACAACATGTAAAACTCAGTCTAATTTTAATTTAATATATAATAAAGTGATCTGTTACAACAAAGTGTCGTACTAATGAATAGTCCATCATTCCAACAATATTAATATTAGAAAAAGAAAGAAAGAAGGAAGAAAAATTGTTTTATTTGTCACAAAAACACGTGTATACAAAATCTGATGGAGGTCAAAGTTAAGAGCACCATCCAGAGATAAACGGAGATGTATTTTAAAACATCCGCGATCTACATTTTATAAAATACTATGTAATTTATAATTACACTATATCAAAATAAATAAGTATCCTACATACTTACGATAAATTGTAGGTAGCACAATCCAATTTTTTTTTGAGTGTTTTATTGTTAGTGCTTAGATATATTTACGAATTATGATTATGTAGGTAGCAATAAATCAAAATTTATAGTAAGCAGTTGCGAAGAAACAGATGGACTACGAGTAAAAAATAATTACGGACCGCTGAGAGTTGAGAACACATAGATTATATGACCTAATTCTTTTGCTCTCAATACTAAGTGATATAGGCAAGAACGAGTAACAATTTAAAAATAATTGTCAATGAAATTATTGCAAATGAATAAAATATTCGTTGAATGGATAATCTAAATAATTATCATTAGAAACACAATCGTTATTTTATTCCCAGCATTGTTTACGGATGTTGATAAATAATCCATACTAATATTATAAATTCGAAAGTAAGGGGTAGTATTTAAACGCAAATCAAAAAATATCCTTTTTCTATGCAATAAGATTCCGAATTCCCATCAAAATTACTGATTGCACAGCAAAATATTCAGCTCAAAATATCACTAAACACACTACAATTTATTTTCGCAGCGTACAGCGATTTTTCCTAAAGCAAAAGCTTTTTCATCAATTTATTTTCTATTCCCAACGAGTACCACATTTTTTTAATTGCGTTTTACCGAAATCTAGGGTAATCTAAATATAGGGTTAGGGTTAATAAGCTGGTCGACGGAGCCCCGCTTCGCGGGGCTCCTATTTCTGTCTAAAGGGTTTAAAGGAACCTAACCAACCGAACCTCGGGATGCCACTGACGTCGACCATCTAGGGTTAGTATTTTCGGGAACATTTATTATGTTTTCGGAAACTTAGTTCATTCTGGTTGATTTGCTGTGCAGTCAGTATTTAATTTGCTGTGCAGTCAGTATTTAAATGATGGAAATAAATTGCTATGTGATTATTTATTTGATGTGCAATTAATAATATCCCGAAAGTAAGTCTGTTTGTATGTTACCTTTGCATGCCTAAACTCCTGCACGGATTTGGATAAAATTTGGCAAGGAGATAGATGGCATCCTGGGGAAGGACAAAGGCTACTGTTTGTCCTGTTAGCACGTTCCCGTAGGATAATTTCCGACATCTACGCGGGCGAAGCCGCGGGCAGAAGCTAGTGTAAGATAAACTAGTAAAAAATAATATTGTTTAAAAACCGCAAAGAAAATAATGATTCCTTATTCAGTGAACAGGTGGAGACACACATTACAAGATTATTTGGCACTTCGTTACGAATTAAGAAGCTTAAAGACAACTTTTTCTGAATGATAACTTTTTCGGCGGCACGGTTGGCGCAGTGGTTAAGCGATTGACTGCTGCGCTGCTTGTCGCGGGTTCAATTCCCGCACGGAACAAATATTTGTATGACCTAAAAGTAGTTGTTCCGGGTCTGGCTGTTTGTTTATCTGAGTTTGAATGTTTGTAAACGCACCCACAATGAAGAAGAAATTCCTAGTGAGGGACACAGATCCTTAAAAAAAAAAACTTACAAATGTCTACGTAATAATTAAACAAATTGAAAAGTTATAAGTAAGGATTGTAGCAGGTGGTAATTTGTAGTTTATGTTTAGCCCCTTGAGAAAAAGGCCTCTAAAAGTTTATGTATCTACTTAAAGTAAGTTTAAATTCAAGTTCTATGATCGTCTAGTGACAAAGCCAACAAAAAATAATAATTATTATTTTTGCACAAGAAGCCGAGACTCGTAGCTTAGCTCATAGACCTCGTAGCCCATCTCGTAGACCTCGTAGCCCTTTCTCTTGAAATGAAGCAATTTTCATATCCTCGTAGTTGCTACGCTGGTACACCAAACCATCCTATTGTTTTGTAATATTTACAAACTTAACAATAGATAATTATACATACATAAATTATACATTAAAATATTGAAACTGTAGGGTTGCCATATAAGTCAAGTGCTTAGACAGCGCCGAAAACAAGCGACACTAACTTACATATTTTGTTTCCATGCAAAATTTAACATTATAGATCAGGGGTGGCCAACTTGATTGGACCCAAGATCTCTTGTTCACTAACTCAAACTCAAACTCAAAGCATTTATTTCAATTAAACCATTTACAGGCACTTTTGAATTGTCAAAGAGTCGGTCAGTTAGTCAGAAAGTTGAAGCTAGTTGCCCATTCCAAAACGTAGATCTCTATGGAGAAGAACGGGCAAGAAACTCCAAGGACACTCTTTTTAAATCAAGATATTACAAAATCCTGGGTACATTATTCGTGTTGCTTCTATATGCGAGAACAATGAAAAAAAAATATAAAAAAACAATTCAAAATATAAGATTAATAATAAAAATAAGCCGTGGCAGTTAAGAGATGACCAGTCTCAACTGACGGCGCCCGTTCACGAACATGACGAGACCCTGTGCGATCTACGTATTACATACTTCTAGAAATTATACATGATGCGTCCAGCAGTAGGTGATTACGTTGGGCAGTCTGGTCTACGTATTTATATTTTTTGCCTTGCCACGATCGACTGGACTAACAGTCGCGATCGACCGCTCGATCGCGATCGACCTGTTGGCCACCCCTGTTATAGATCATTTAAATTCTATTGGAATTCCAATGAATAAGCAATGTCTTCTGGCATACTTACCTATTTGTGATTATCTCATCACTATGTTTGTTGTCTGCCTTATGCGGTGCAAAAAAATCAAAAAATCCTTCACGAGTTCTGTTTTAAAAGGCAATGTACATATTTTGATGTCTATTGTTTATTCTTTTTCATCTTAGGGACGAATGTTCGCATAATATTAGCATAGTAAACGAGTTCGGTAGCAAAAACTTATGAATATCAAATGTTGAGACAAAGTATGAGTCATTGTTTTAACATAACATAACATCACGCGTCTATTCCCGAAGGGGCGAAGGCAGAGGTGCATCTATAGTAACACCCACATTTCGCCAGTTATGTTTAAGTCAAAGCGCCTATTGTATATTGGGCGAGCCTATTGTCATCAACCCTGGACAATACAGATTAAGGCCTGCTTCTGAAGGGCACGCCACAATTGCGGCGGTAAGACCCCTCTTTGAGGAGTGGCTTGAGAGACGCCACGGCGTCCTCACCTTCCGCCTGACGCAGGTCCTCACCGGACATGGCTGTTTCGGGAGGTTCCTGTTTCGGATAAGGCGGGAGGAAACGCCCGGGTGTTATCATTGTGTGGATCGACCGGAGGACACGGTGGAGCATACGGTGGAGTTCTGCCCGGCTTGGGCGGAGCACCGCCGTGTCCTCGTGGCGGCGATCGGCGGCGGCGACCTCTCGCGTCCGGCCCTGGTTCAGGCCATGGTACGGAGCGAGAGGGAATGGGAAGCCGTCACCTCCTTCTGCGAAGCAGTAATGCTCGCGAAGGAGGAGGCGGAGCGCGAGAGGGAGAGGCAATCACTGCGCCCTCGCGCCCCTAGTCGCTGCAGGAGGAGACACCCTGGGCGTCGGGAGTCGATTGCCGACTCCCTGCCACCGTAGGCGCGGGCTTGCGGACGGCGAGCAATGGGCAGCTCGCCGTCCGGTAAGGACCAAGCCCGGGTCGACGGCAGGCATCGCGATGCCTGCCGGGGCTGCGGATTGTTCGAAAGAGTTACCGTGGCCCTGGCGCACAGGCAACTGAAGGAACACGGGTGGGTTTTAGTCAGTAAGAGTCTGACACGCCCTTCCGCTCCGCCCAGAGCGGGAGACGTCATTTGATGATTTCCCGCCCAAAAAAAAAAAAAAAGGCCTGCTTCTGAAAAAAAATCTAATGAAAAAACTCAATAACACTTTAACCGACCTGGGAATCGAACCTCACGCTCAGCGTCGCGCTTGTGCATAGAACAATCAGGCAGCATCATAGTCATTTTTCTCTGTCTTGTGTTATCCAGATACTAGAATACTTCTTGGCTATGTATTGAGTGTACTCAATTATTTTACCTCTGAATTTGCATCACTGTCAAAATCAAAGCGATCTTTATTCTCGGTACGTTAAGGTTGCTGTTGGGTTGTTGCCACTGACTAGTCTGTCAAAATCACAGTGATCCTTATTCACGTCACAATAAGGTTGTAGTTGGGTTGCTGCTGTCAGAGGTAAAAAAACTATGAAAGGACTGTAGGTAGCGTACTTGACGACCTAGGACGACCTACCACAAACATGATACCATGGAGTATGTTTTAACAAACTGTCATCCATTACTGTATTTAACGTGAGCACTATGCTGTTTAAGTATATTTCTGTTAGAACTATAAGGCAGAAGGTACACTTAGTAGACACAGAGATTTGATGTTCGATACATAACCTTTGTAGCTGTACAAGGGATCTTTTAAATTAGCGCGAGGCCAACATGAGAACTAACGCCGCCATCATGTTTTTTAAATTAGCGCGTGGCCAACATGAGAACTAACGCCGCCATCATGTTTTTTAAATTAGCGCGTGGCCAACATGAGAACTAACGCCGCCATCATGTTTTTTAAATTAGCGCGTGGCCAACATGAGAACTAACGCCGCCATCATGTTTTTTCTATGAATTTCACAAATTTTTACCAACAGCGCCCCCTTGATGACGTCATTTCGTCGCTCACATGACTAAAAGTCCTATCTCATTTTTAGCTGATTTGAGTTAGGACTACTACATTTTTCTATTCGTGATTCTTTACATTTTTCACTAACCGTCGTTCCTCTATGTTATTTGGATCTCACAATATAACCATTTTCAAAGGCAATGAATCAAATATTAACTAAAAAAAAAAATATTGAAAAATGTATCGAATCACGAATAGAAAAATTTTGTTGTCCTAACTCAAATCAGCTAAAAATGAAATAGAACTTTTAGTTATGCGAGCGACGATTTAAGCGCCAAGAGATCCATGTACCACTTTATTTATGTAGGTAGGTATTTACAAGCATATGCCTATTATTAATTTGTATTTAGAAATATTTCAATAAAAAGTCTAACCTATTCTCACTATCACGGTGAGGCGCCGGATGCGGTAATATCGACTGATGTGGACGCTTATCTGTATACCATAGAACACAAACAGAAATAAACATTATGAAATATTAAAACGATAAAACTATAGTTTAAAGATACATAGACAATTTCTAGAATAAAATAAACATGTCGTGAAAAAAAAAATTACACTGAAAAATAACGCGAAACGTGCCGAAGTCTTTAACTAAGTAGGGGTAGGTATAGAAGAGGGAAGGTGGTGAACTGTACGAGTAACAAATCGTCACGTTCCATCACTAATCTACATATATTTACTGGGATTTTATTGAACTGAGATTTCTGTATATTATTCTGCTGTAGCAGCCACTAGGTCTGTCGGTGTAAATGCCTACAAATTAATTATGCAAAGCGCATTAAGCGGACAAGCAGCACAAACAATTCCTATAATGGGTTAACTCTAAATTAAAAGTGCTTTTAACACCCCTATTCTGTTATTTTCTCATTTTTTTCCCCACAATGGAACATCATTTACCCTTACAATCCATAATATTGAATCATTTTGCAATACCTACAGGGTGTAAAAAAACCCATCACATAGCCGTCAACTACGCATTCTGTACATTAAACTAAGTAACATTACACAAAAATAATTCTTGGGAAACGATTTTTATTTCTGGTGAGAAAATTTGCTGTTTGCGGTAGTGCACAAAGTAACATTTGTGCAAAAGATTGTGCTTATGCATGCAACGGTACAGGGTCGTGGGATTATTTAAAGTCGTGTTATAACATTAAAAACTTGTTTTCGTAAAAAAAAAACGTCCGTAAAAGTTATAATTTTGACCTTCAATATTTCCGTAACCAGAAGGTTCCCATGTATGGTCCATTACAAAAAAACACGTGTGGCACTCGGGGACTGCCGCGGTAAAGATATTGCATAGCATTTTTTATCAACTTATGCAATTATAATTATTTATTTATGCAGTATTTATTTTTTCTTTGATATTAATTCAAGTACAGTCGTACCATATACATACACGTTAAGCGAACGCTCGGCCGAGCTACATGGTAGGCGGAGTGGGGGGTGTTAGGTTTTATTTTCGTTACGGAATTTCTTGATTCGGTCGCCGCGCTCAAAGCCCGCGATAAAAGCTATGCAATAGCTTAAAAATATTACAATGACGGGGAGTTTAAGAGATTCTCGGCTTCGTTAAGTGTCTTTTTACAGCCGTTATAAAACAAAATACGCACACTACAATGATTTAAAGATACGGTGCAATTATTGAGGGGCTCGTGGTTAAAAAATAATAGCCGCACGGATCGAAGGTTAAGCTACGCTTGCCGCGGTCGGTTCGTGGATGGGTGACCATCCATTACATATTGAGACACCTCCGTACCTCGGTCGTTGGACCCGGCTGTCATTCATAGAATTTTGACAGTCGATTACGGACAGTCAGAAGTCCAAAATTCTGACAAACAGTCTTACCAAAGGGTAAGTTATGGAGTTCAGATAGTTACTTGCTCCATGTAAAATAATGGTATTCAGCTGCATGTGGTTAGGTTAGACTGGAAGCTGACCCCAATGTAGTTTAGAAAAGGCTAGGCAGAATGATTTGGACATGATGCAACGGCCTGAGCTAAATAATTTCATCTTAGAAAAGAAAGCTGCTTACATTGTTATGTTACTAACCAAATCCCGCAGCGTTTTTTTTATTAGTACGAGTACGAAGTAATAGTCATAATTTTTAACATATCTATAAATAGTAAGCAGGTACCTAAGTAATCACAATTAAATTAATGCATTACCTACATGTAATATCTAGGAATCACGAAGAAACTTTGCATAAAAGTGCCTAGCTAATCAGGTACGTCATGGCAATCTATTATAAATACCTACGAGTACTAGAGATATTTTAATATCCTGACAAATCAGCTGACTATAATTATTTAACTCATCAACTCAGCCTATCGCAGTCCAATTTTGGACATAGGCCTCTCCCGGGCTGCACCACAACACCCTGTCCTCCGCCTTTCGCATTTAGTCTGTCGAAGCCATGTTCGGGTCGTCGGTCCTTCTAGCTGGGGGGCGTTCCACACTACGCTTGCCGATACGCAGTCTCCACTCTAGGCCTTGTCGGCTCCACCGGCCATCGGTCCTTCGACAAACATGGCCAGCCCACTACCACTTCAGTTTGCTTACTCTGCAAGCTATGTATGACAATAATTATAATAATAAAGCCTTTTATTCCGAAACCAGACAATTACGCCAACAATAATGGTCAAAACAAAAATCACAAGATTTCTCGAATTTCGGTGTGCCTCGTGGCATAGGCCTCCTCCAACAATTTCCATTGACGTATGTCGTGAGGTACTCTCCTCCAGTTTGGACCTGCTGTCAGTTTTATCTCTTCCTCCCAGCGAGTAGGCTGCCTTCCCCTATTTCTTTTGCCGTCCCTTGGATACCATTCTATCACTACCTTGATCCACTTGCCTTTAGCGTCTCGCATTATGTGGCCTGTCCACCTCCACTTTTGTTGGTCTATTGTTGTTAGAACATCGGTCAGTTTTGTTTTGGACCGGAGATCTGTGTTCCTAATTCTGTCCTGTCTCTTTGAGCCTACCATGCTTCTCTCCATTGCTTTTTGAGCCTACCATGCTTCTCTCCATTGCTCTTTGACACTTGGCAAGCTTTCCTCTGAGTGATCTGGTGAGTGCCCATGTCTCACACCCCAAAGACTATAATTACTCATGGCTTAATCAGAAGGCCGAAAGACTGACCACGTCTACCTTTAGAATATCAGACAGTCAATAACCAACTCAGCCTATGGCAGTCACTCCTGGACTAAAGCTTTGTTCGCAAGACCACACCCGGTTTACGACCTTCTGCATCCAGTTTATCCCATTAGTTCTTTTTTTCGTAACGATGGAATTAATGTAGGTACTTGAATCATATGGGCCACGTTAATCGCGGCATCAGTTGCGTTTTTAGGTCCTTAAGAGTGCAAGTGTAGGGCATTTTGGACACTCCAACCGGTGAGGTATGGTTTGGTCTGGAGCACCGCACTCACCCTGGGTGTCAGAGAGATCTATAATCCCCCATTTTGCTAGATTGTTTTTACAGCGACCTACTTGGGTTCGCAGTTAATTGAGTGTTCCACTTATTCTCAGCTGCCTTTTTTGATCGTCGGTGCATTAAATATTAGGCGTCTCTTAAACTCAAACTCAAAGCATTTATTTCAAATAAACCAATTACAGGCACTTTGGAATTGTCAAGGGGACGCTCAGTCAGAAAGATGAAGCTAGTTGTCTATTCCAAAGCGTAGTAGGTACCTATGGAGAAGAACGAGCAAGAAACTCCACGGACACTTTTAAATCAAAATATGGTTACAAAATATTCGTTACATCATTCATGTTGAAATTATGGAAGTGGGAACGATGCAGAAAGTTAAAAACGTCCGTAATAAAAAGACAACAATTCAAATATTAAATTAAATTAAAATAAGCCGTGGCAGCTAAGAGATGACCAGTCCCTACTGAAGGCACCCGTTCACGAACATGACGCATGGATTATGCTTGCTATGCTTGCCTCGTCTGCTCGAATGGCTGCCAGTCCTTCGACAGACTTAGGTGACCCACTGCTAATTTAGCTTGCTAACTCTGCAAGCTATGTCAGACTCACAATATTGCCCAGTAAAATAGGTTGTGGAAGTCAGATGACTCCCGATAAGGAAATTTTATTAAATTATAATGCATTTGGCAGGGCTGGAAGCCAAACCCAACCTTATTCTTAGTTCCAACCGGTACCGGTACCGGTACCAATGTGGTACTGGTCCATTGATTTAATCAACATAACCTCTTTGTGATTCAAAGTGCTGCCTGTACCTATCACTTGCTTCCTTAATGATTTATAGTTTGCACAGTGGCGGAGCGATTGGCTGTCGCGCTCTATTTCGTCGGTTCGAACTCCATACGGAACAAATATATGCTTTGCCTACAGATCATAGTTCCGGCCGCTTGTTTGTAAAATATTATAGGAGAAATTCCTAGAAATGACGGACAGATTCTCATGAAAAACCTAGTGTTTGCAAGAAAGGATGTGTAGGGATATTATTTATCCAAAAGTAACTATACCTCGTATTGACTTACCGCTGCGGACAGTCGCTCTGGAACGCTCGTTGTGTCGACACTGAAATTGTACTTCATCATCATCATCATATATCAGCCTATATTTGTCCACTGCTGGACGTAGGCCTCTCCTAGTGAACGCCACTGAGCTCGATCTTCGGCTCTCCTCATCCAGTCTCTGCCAGCCGCCTTTCGCAAGTCGTCACTCCACCTGGCTGGCGGGCGTCCCACACTACGTTTGCCTAAACGCTGTCTCCACTCTAGAAAGTTGTTTTCCTCAACGATTGTGGGTTCTCCGAGAGATGTGACCAGCCCATTGCCACTTTAGCTCGCTTAGTCTTTGGGCTATGTCGGTTACCTTGGTTTTCTGGCGGATAACCTCGTTTCAGATTTTATCCTTCAGAGAGACTCCAAGCATAGCTTTCTCCATATCTCGCTGAGGACTTTATACTTATGGATCAGAAATTGTACTTAGAATAGTTTATTTTATTAAATAGTAATTACTGGTATAAGGCTTGCGACCAACGAGGTTATTATTAATTTGAACAAGAATACACCTTATGCAAATAGCAATAGTTTATTGTTGTTCCCTAAGGTGCTGTCACATTTCTAATTCGGCCAATTTAGTTTATTTCGACACCATTTACATTCGTTACGAATAAAAGCTGCGTTCACAATGTGAAATAACCTTTAATATTTTATTTTATTTTTTAAACTGGCAGCCTGGTAAAAGCTTTCAGATTTTAAATTTAGAAAATACAAACGAATTGGGAACCTCCTGCTTTTTTAAATTGGTTAAAATACCATGCGCCCGATGGGATGTTCAACCGGCAAAAATGATAAATGATAAATTATTAAATTTTTATTTCTGTAAATAGGTTTGTTCACACGGCTACATATCAAGTATACATTTCCAGTATAAGCTGATCTCGCATTGTATACGATTTCCGTACAACGAGATGTCAGCTTATACTGGAATATATAGCTTGATATGTAGCCATGTGTAGAAACACTTCTACACGTCAATCATTTTTTTAAACAAGATGAGGTCGGCGTTTCCTATCTGACTTCTCTGAGAAGAAAGGCCGAAACAAACTCAGAGGTCACAGTCTCTTATAAAGACGAATTTCCATACAAACTTTCTTTTCGCATTTAACCTCTTTGGGGGATAAAAATCCCTTAGTGCTCTCTTTTGTTAAGTAATATTGGGCAAAATTTTATGCTTCGAGACCCAGCAATTTAGACTGTGTAATCTGTCAGTGAATTAAGATTTTTTCTGAAGTAGATTTAGATTTTTCTAGCAGACACGAATCCAGTATGTAATCCAACACTATAAGTTCGGCGTGCGCGCCCGCTGGCACTTTTCCATTTTCAAAGAAAGTCAGTGGAATCAGAATTTTAAACAACAAACAACACAACAACAACACAACTTTAGTGTCAATAAATTATTTTGTATTTTTTCTAAACTATTGAATTTAATTAAGTATTACTAAGACATGTTGGGCCAACCCCAAATAAATTGGAATAAGGGCAATAAAATGATAATGATAATTTGCAATAATATAACTGTAATTATTAATTATAATTATTATATTCACCTTAAGCATTCCTAACTCATATTATTCAACAGATTCTTAGGCTTATGAATATAAAGTAAAATCTTGTCTCTCATGGATTAGTTTTGTTTCTTTCATCAATTGCTATCCACTGCTGCTTCATAGGTAAGCGACAAACTGCGGGGTAATTATGTAAAACACTAACAGTGGAATGGGTTTCATTTTGACAGTTCAACAACATTCATTGCGTTATACGTTGTTGAACAGACAAATTTTTCGAACATATGAAGCAATGCATGCAATGATTAGCAATAGGCTTCAAAACTATTCAGATTGTGATAGATAGTGTGCTACGTAGCTAGGGCGCTTCAGCACCCTAATTATTTACTTCAGTAAATAAATATTTGTGGCGCAAGCAATTATTTATTTGCTTCAGGTCATCGCTCCAACCGACGCGACGTGGCAACGCGCCATCTCAACGATCATTAAAAATGCTAAAAAAAAACAATGATTATCAAAACGCTTAATTGAAAAAAAAAAAACAATAGCTATTCATTCTTAATGCAGATATTTAATATTTGTATGTAATTTACCTGAATCAAGGTAAAAAGTTGCCAGGTACCCAACTTTAATGACTCACAACAATGAATGTACCTTTGTTCTTGAACGTACCTAGAAGCCGTCATTCAAGGAAAACCCAAAATAAATGATACAAATAAATCCTTATTATTCTGTAAGGATGCCGTATTACAGACGTACTTAAATTTACAGACAATCATTGGTATGCTGTTTATGTGCACAGATTGGCAATATAATATAAGCACGGTCTTGTCTAAAAATAGGCAATCATTTTTATACATTCTCCACGTTTTGGAGGTAATCTGAGCCAGCTATTAAGGTAGGAAGGAAGTAGGTATGTAGTGGAATGTCAGTTGCCCATTAAATATGTTTCTGTTAACCCTCCCAAAATAAGAATATGTTTGTGACAAACTTAAGGTCAATAGAGCACAGCCAAGTTCAAACCATGAAGGGGAGCTTTGATGGTTTGAACTTGGCTTACTATGCGACTCTTGTAGAACAATTTCCATGAAGTTTTCATAGAAATTGTTCTACTAGAGTCGCGTCGCGCCTGTTTGCGGGAGCCTTCAATCTTTCTTTTTACCGTTATGCCAGTTTTTACTTACACTAGGCAACACTTCAAAGAATGTCAAAATAAAAGCGCGCTGTTGGATTTTAGACTTTCAGTGCTGCGCCGAGCGTTGAAAACCCAACAGCGCGCATTTATTTAGGCATTCATTTAGGTATGTCTTAGTGTGTAAAAAGGACATTAGTCCTCTTACCTATAGGCAATAAGAACGTCAAGATCAAGCCTACAGCATTTCACTATTGGACATAGGT
The DNA here is from genome assembly GCA_917490735.1 of Dryobotodes eremita. NCBI lineage: Eukaryota > Metazoa > Arthropoda > Insecta > Lepidoptera > Noctuidae > Dryobotodes > Dryobotodes eremita. The sequence continues at coordinate 17,353,911 of OU823254.1, read as the reverse complement.
CTCTCCTACAAGAATACCACCTATCCAGAATATCACCTATGGGTTTGGGCCCTATCAGAATACCAGCGCTGTGAAACTTATTTTTAAATTTCGCAGGATCATGCTGAGATAGGGGCCTTTTGGCCTCGTACTGGACTTTCTGTTGTTATTTTCATGTAATTTTTTTTGTTTTTTGTTTTTATGAATGTGTTTAGGTTATTTTGTGATAATCCTGTGCGAGCCCCAATAAATACCTTTTCTTTCTTCCTTTCTCCAATTGCACGCCATTCAACTCACTCTCTGCAACTCTGATCCAACTGCTACCAGCCTCCTCGCGAAGATCGTCGCTCCACCTAGCCTGGGGTCATCCTACCTTGCGTTTCAGAACTTTGGAAGTCGTATTAGAACCTTAGACCATCTGGATAAGTTCTGGGTAAAAGACTTCCTTTGAGTTTAACATCTACAATGATCATTTATATAAAGTGTGGTCATTCATTGTGGCCATAAAAAGGTCTCTAACGACCCTACATGACGTTACAGCTTACGCTTATGTTAGGGATTTTTGGCCTGATCACCATGGGCATGAGGTTCTGGGTTTGATTCCCAGTTCGGGCAGTGTTTTTGGGTTTGTCCGTCAGTGATTTCCCAGTGGCAGACCGGAGTCTGGATGTGTACCCGGTTGATGGTTATAGGCTCGCCTTCTATTACGTGGAACTTAAACATAACTGGCAAAATGTGGGTGTAATATAAGTACATCTCTGCCTAAACATCAGAGATTGATGTTCTCAAAAGTTTATTAATAGAAGGAATGTGTTTAAACGCCTACCAGAAAAGTACCTATTTTACTACCAAAAAGTTCGAAATAGTCACCAAATTGTGTCCACCAGAATGGATAAATGCTCATTAAATTGTGTTTCATAAAGTATTGTAGATATGAACCTATTTTCATTTTTTATTTATAAGGCGTAGTCGACGGAGCCCCGCTTGGCGGGGCGCCTACATCTGGGTGGTTTAACCTGTCCGAGTCGGGGTGCCACAATTTCCGAGCTCGCTTCGCTCGCTCTTGCATGCTATCCCACCTATGCATTTTGAAGCAAACTTATTTTTGGTGAGCAATTTAAACAAGATTTGGTGAGCATTTATCCATTTTGGTAGGCAAAAAGAATATAAATACAACACGTACAATTATTCTAATGAGTGTATAATTATTTTGGAACTTAAAACGTTGTTATTTAGGCACCTCGGTATAGAGTGGGTTTATTTTATTTAAAGAATCTTAGGGTCTAAAAATTATTTTGGTGAGCATTTAAATTGTAGCCTTAATAAAACAACAAGTACCTAATCGAATCTGCTTCCAGGGCAGTCAAGTCGATATAAAAGAGTTAGCCGGGTATGATTTTTGTTACCTGATTATAATACAGTAGTTCAAACATCATCGAATATTTGCATTTATATGCCCTATTAAAATATTTTTCATATAATTCGCAATATTTAACTCTTCGAATTTCAGCGAGTATTTATTTTTGTAGTCATGAGTCAGATTTTTTAAATATTATTTTACTCATTTCCGTGTTTCTGTCTATTTAAACCTATTTTATTATTTTTGTATTTCGATGTTTATACGAGTATGTATCTATTTATTGGACAGGATATTCATGTCGCGTTAGGTTTACGATCAGAGTAGAATAATACGGTAAAATATAAATAGGTAAATATTTATAAATTAGCTCATTTTGCGGCTTTGCAAATGACATCAAGCTTTTCAATGGATCATGCCGACATATTATCACACTAGTGGCTATAGTAATGTGTAAAAATAATTACCTTTGTTCATTATAAACTAGGCGAGTCCACCAAAGCTAGATTATAATGGAAGTTAACTAATAACGTTCCCTGAAAAACAGTGACCTACTGAATTTATAACGTATTTCGGGAGTACAATGTGAACGCCACGCAAGGGTATAATAGGAAACAATTAACTTTCCCTCTAATGAATTTATGCCCTAGCTAACTTTATATAAATAAATAAAAGTGGCTCACTTGTCGGTCAGTGCAATACGTACTACATAATGAGCCGGACGTCGGTATCAAATACAGATTACAAATACTCTAGATCGTGAACGCACTCTTGGCATCAAATCTATTTTTTCACATACTAAAGAACATGTTCCTACTAATTCTGTTTTTCGTAGCTTCGTGCGCGAGTGACCAACCGTGTTTAGATTATGAAAGTGTCGATATTAGTGACGTTAAAAGTTCAGAAGACGGTTCGATAGTTAAAGATGGCGTCCTTTTCCCGCCAAAATATGTGTACGTAAAAAAAGTTGATGGTGAAATCAGAACGTTTGGGTGTTTGTGTCAAAACAAGAATTGTTTTCGTAAATGTTGTCCTCTAGGATTTGTTTACAAAGGAAGAAATTGTACGGAGTTGCCGAATAAGGATGTTCTGCTAAATGATGGCGTAAACACGTATTATAAATCAAAGTTTATAAAGAATGTAGATCTGAAAAAGAAAAGTTTCGACTTGATGCATGGAAAAGCTTGTGAACTAATGTTTGTGGAAGATAATAAGTGGTACATGCAGGAGGTAAATATAATTATATTTGTCAAACTTTTCATTAGTAAATTAGGTAAGTATACACGACTTTATTTATTTGTTTTGCCTGATTTGTTTCATGACCGGCTGCCAAATAGTTTTAATATTTGATTATTTACGTACTGAGTGGTAATGTTATGCAGTCTTAACACCTTTGATTTTAATTCACATTTTCATCAAAATGTATAATATTTTTATATATGGGCCAATTAGCTTGATGCATACTCAGGCTATAAGTATATTTCAAACGAGGATACGAGAACTTTAGGATTTATCACACCACATGACATTATGCTTGTGTAAAAAAAAACTCCAGGATTTAACATATCCACTCCATCTTCATGGTTTGCTTTAAATGATTAAAACGATTAACACCCAAAAACGAACCAGCTCGTCAATATTTTCTTTAAAATTCCTTAAGTCCCTTTTTAGGACAAACACCGTCTATAAAACTACAAAAAACTTTAAAACCATGGTCTATGGTCACGGCAAAGGTTAGGTTATTCTAGACTAACTACCCCATAACATAATCCTATTTTTCTTTCTTTTATTTATTTCCCTTGGGAGTTATAAAACATGATTTAGAGACACTTTCAAAATGATCCAACAACGGTTTCCCATTAATATAATTAATTTTACTTGCATTTCTTCAATATCAGTACTTGTTGGTAACACCGATTAGTAGTCCTAGAAGAGATTTGCAAAAGAAGTTTTTCGGTACAGTATATATCAGCCACCTTTCATTAGATTACTACCAGTTAAGCTTCATTATTGTGCTGGCAATTTTGCTCATAGCATTTGGCCTGTGTCCCAACAGTGGGAACAATATAGGCTGATTATTCTATGCTTATGCTATTTTGGTACATGAGCTTTTCAAGTTTGTCCTCAAGGCTAGCGAGGCCCGTTCTCCTGTCGTTGCAAGTATCCACAAACGTGTTTGTAACCACATTCCATCAGGTGGACTCTGGACCTATTTGCCAACCTACAGGTCCCTAGTAGCTTATTTTGTAAAAAACAACAGACTTCCAAGAAAACACAAAAAAACGTGAAAAATAACTTTAATTTCGGAAGTCGGTGTCTTTGGTTGTGTACTTTCGTTTTTGGCCACCGACTTCCGAAATTAAAGTTATTTTTCACGGTTTTTAGTGTTTTATTTTGGAAGTCGGTTGTTTTTTTGTAAAAATGTTTTTATGTTTCACTTTTTAGTTGTAGTACCTACCCCACACACATTCGTAGACCACTATTTGATATGTAAATAACCGTGACGGGAAATTATTAAAACATCATCAATATAAACTAAGTGGAAAAAATACGCAGAAATAAAGATAACTCAAAAACTCCTAGTTAGAACGTCATACAATTTAAATGGGACTACATGTAAAGCACCAGCTTTCAAATAAAAAAGGAATCATCCAAATCGGTTCACCCAGATTAAAGTTCTGAGCTAACAAACATTTAAAAAAATACAGTCCAATTGAGAATCTCCTCCTTTTTTTGAAGTCGGTTAAAAACAAACGTTCAAAGTTGTTGTTGTGTTATTGCAATCAGCTTCTTTGTTTTGGCATCGTCTTGACCTCCGACTTATTTCTGCAATCTCTTATGAAAGAAGTAGCTTCGCCACAGCACGCATTAAGAAACTGCAATATGATTGGTGTTGATAATGAGGTGTCTCTCTTCCTATGTGTATTTTACTAAACACTTTTTATCTTTTGAAAACCATTTTTGTTTCGCCCGAGTGCAAGTCGGCATTTATACTAGCGGATCGTACTACCAGTGGGGTAATTACGTAACACACTAACAGTAGGAATGGGTTTCATTTTGACAGTTCCACAACATTCATTGCGTTATTTACGTTGTAGAGCAGACAAATTTTTCGAACATATGAAGCAATGGATTAGCAATAGGCTTCAAAATGATTCAGATTGTGATAGATAGTGTGTTACGTAATTAGGGTGCTGGATAAAAAGCATTCTATGTGTTAACCCTGGTTGTAAAATAACTGTCTGCCGTGTGTCTTTCGTGATTGAGTAACAAGCATCCAAACATACAAACTTTCACGTTTATAATATTAGTAGGATTACAAAAAAGAGATATTAAAATTATTTGCAAATCACCTATTGACCTCGCTGCTATTAGGTAATTTCAAGTCATCCAATTTGTAAGTTGTCAGACGGGTGATGCGGCGGCAGAAAAAAAGGAAACTGCATCGGATGGCGCTCAATGTCTTCTCCCAATTCTATTAATAATGAATGGTTAAATATAACCCCATGTCAATGCATTAAACCTTGCGTGATTATTAAATTAAGCCAAGGATAGGTACAAAACAGATAGCACAATGTCAATAACAGGATGTTGGGAGGATGTTGTGGGCTGTGCCTGTTTTACTATAGATATTATTAAATGTATTTATGTATTTTAAAGTTTAAACTTATCATTCATCCATAAAAATAGATAGGTAATAAATGCGAAAGTATGTCTATCCGTCTTTCACGCCTAAACCACTAAACATGTTGACAGATGGTTAGGTAGCCTAGGATCTTGCGGAGGCTTCTTTTCATCATAGATATTTGTATTAGAAAATACACAGAGTCAAAGTTGCGGACAACAGCTAGTAGATATAAGTACGATAATTTTGCTCATTTCGTGATTAGGTACATAAATGGACTTTGTAAAGTCCGAAATACATCGTGAGATCCCATTAATATAATGAAACTGAGTAAAGTAAAAGCAGTGAACAATCACACATTCTGGCAAACACTGCGGGGTAGTTGCGTAACTAACTAACAGTAGGAATGGCTTCCATTTTGACAGTTCAACAATATTCATTGCGTTATTGTTGAACAAAAAAAAAATTCGAATATATGAAGCAATGGATTAGCAATATCCTTCTAAATTATTCGGATTCTGATTGATAGTGTGCTATGCAATTAGGATGCTGGTCAGTGTTCAATCTTTATAGTTGACATTAATGACCGATTCCCAGAAAGCTTCGCTCAGATTTTTTGGGCTTAGCAACATCTTCTGTACATATAAATTAAAGTCGCTTTTCGTGTCTGTCTGTGTGACCACGTTGTTCTTCTTTACGCAACGGATTTTGATGTGCATTTCACCATCATTTAGAGAATTTATTCCGGACGGTTTATATGTATAATATTTTAATATTAAACTTACACATATTAAAGAAATCTCGGTGTTATGTCAAATTATGAAAACCGTGCGAAGCAGGGGCGGGTCGCTAGTGCCTTTTTAAATGAACCCTTCCCTTGATAGATGCATGCGTTACACCCATGATTCGCCAAAGACACTAACTATAGCATCGAGTGTTCATTAACACTGCGTCAGCCTGTTTTGTCAAGTATATTAATAAATCAATTAAACTGAAACCGCCTGCCCTCTGCATCGTTTCTAAATATAGTATTGGTGACAAACTACACTGGCCTTCAAAACATAGTACCACACTATTAAAATTGCATTAACTTTTAAAGTACACAAGCTATATTTTCGAAATATAAAGAACAGAATACTATTTATTTTGTACACCATAAAAATTACAGATATAAATGTAGAAATTTTGCATAGGGTGACACAATGGGCGATGTTATCGCTAAAAAACAATAAAAATATAAAAAATAAAAATAAAAGCTTTACCTAAGGTAGTCGATAACCTTCTTTTAAGGAATGGCTAAAAATACTTTATAAACAAAAACACTCCTTTTCAAATTGTTATCTTACCTTTTGACTTTTTTGTTTCTGTTTTCTCATTTATTTCTTGATCGATGAATTTTGATTCAAAAGCCAAAGTATCTACAGCACTTAAACTTTACTTATCATGTCTCTTTCACCAAAAGAATGTGCAAGAATGATTGCTTTACTGGAACTAGGCATCAATATGCGTCATACTGCAAGAATGGTGGGTGTAACATTAAGAACGGTCCGGCAGGTGAAGCGAAGATACGAAGAAACTGAAAACTATCTAAGGAGACCTTGTAATGGCAGGCCCAGGTGCACTAGTACCCGAGAAGACCGCTATTATCTCCACTGTGTTGAGAAATCGCTACCTCAATGCAGTTGAAGTCCAGCAACAGCTTCTTCAGACTCGAAGAGACTATATTAGTGACAGTACAGTGAGAAGAAGACTTGCTGAAGCAAACCTGAAGCCCAAAGATCAGCAAGTGGCCCCAAACTCAAGAAACGGCATAGAGTAGCAAGACTGCGCTACGCCCGTGAACACATACAGTGGAGTGAAAAAGAATGGGCAAGAGTTTTGTTCACTGTTGAGTCTCGATTCTCATTATTCACTTCCGATGGAAGGCGAAGAGTGTACAGGTGACCTGGTGAGCGATACATTCAAGCCTGCTTAACAGAAAGAGTTCAATACGGTGGAGGCTCAGTACACGTATGGCCTTGCATGTCTTCAGAAGTTCGCACAGAGCTAGTGGCCATAGAAAATGGCACGTTCACTGGGGAAAGATATGCTCTAGAGATCCTTAATGAATGTGCAGGGCCATATTTAGTAAATATGGGTGATGGATCGATACTGATGCAGGATAATGCTCGGCCACATACCGCTCAGGTCGTACAAGAGTACATTCAGGAGGTTGGTATCAACTTGATGGCCTTTCCATCTAGAAGTCCTGGTCTCAATCCTATCGAACATGCCTGGGATGAGCTTGGGAGGCTAGTCAGAAGCCGCAGATCACCTCCTATCACCCTCAGGGCTCTAAAACAGGCCCTGATGGAAGAATGAGAGAATATTTCCCAACATCGCCTCCGAAACCTCGTCTTCTTTATCCCAAACCGGATCGAAGCTGTAATCAGAGCCCGAGGAGGCAATACCAGTCATTAAAATGTGAATAAGGTGTAAAACATAAAATAATGTTGTTTGAGTTTTTTGCCAGTAAGTTAAAAATGGCTATTAATTGGTTAAAATTTTTTTCATGTTAAAAACGTTACGAATGTGTTATAAACTAAAATTTTAAAGAAGGTTGATGAAGTTTGCTATAAAACGTAATTTTTTTTCAAAACTGACTTCTATAGTAGTTTAGGCGAAATTGCAATTTTAAAAGTGTAGTACTAAGTTTTGAAGGCCAGTGTACTTTAGTGTACTTTACAAGTCTGTGCAGAAAGAGGCGGCCAAAACCAAGTTCACTGTTGTAGTCTTTTGGAACTCGCATAGCTTGTGCCAACCGTGAAAAAGTAAAAAAGGACAGTTCTTGTAATTTAAACGGTCAGTTTCTGGTAAGCAATTAAAGGTTGTTTCCAATAACCTGACACATTTGATCGATCCTAGAGACATAAGAATACCCATGTTCGCACTGGCAAATTTTTTACGCAACAGTTTTGTATCGCACACTGGATTTTCAACTCTCGGTGTTAAGCCGAGCATTGAGAATCCAACGGAGTGCATCTCAGCACGTCAAAAAGATACACTACTGGATTTTCAACTCTCGGCGCTAAGCAGTGCGTTAAAAATTCAGAACGTGATAAAAGATCGGCGCGTTAAAAATTCGCCCGTGGGGTAAGAGGGCTAGATCCAGTTGCCTGATTGTAAAATAGAATGGCCTAAAACTGTTCCTTTATCGGTAGTGCGAAAAACGTTGCTAAAGTATTAGGAAGAAGGATGTTTCCCGTCATGAGTTTGAACATTTTATGACGTTACAACAATGACTCAAGCTCAACTGCTCAAGGCTAGTCCTCTGTCTGAGAATGTTAAACGACGGGTCTGTACGTCACAAGTAAATGAAGGTTGCATACCGATCATACTACCATTCAAGGCCGAGGTTGTTGGTCCTTAACGGTTCAATGTAGTTCATTGCTCTTCATAAAGAAAATTGTCCGTATCATGTCAATGCAAAACCGGCAAGGGAATACTATTTTGCGAAGTTATACATGCGTAAACTGATTGCAACTTCTTTTAAATGGTGAATGATTTTTCATGTTGTCTGGTGATTTCTCAAGAGAAGCCACTTTCAACAGGTTTTAAAGTGTATAAGCTTATAATAATAATATCGAATTGTGTTTATGCAATACCACTTAATTTGACCCACTATAATTTTTAAGGAGGTGGTTAACATAATATAATAACTTTTTCTCGATGCGGAAGTTACATAACCATAATACTACAGCCACTGCAGTCGCCCATCAGTTTCTTAGTATTCGTATTTGTTACTATGTCGGTAACGTCATGTTCCTGAACGGGCGCCGCGCCGTCAGGGACTGGTCATCTTTTAGCTGCCACGGCTTATTTAAATTGTTTTTGTCATTATACTACGGACGCTTTTAACGTTCTGCATCGTTCTCACATAATAATAATAATAATATACCGTACCGTGTCCGGATGCTCTCTCTTTTTCAGGTGCTTGAGCCAGCTATCAACGTTTCGGCACAACGACTGTCGGATCAGGTGCGGGTCATCCAACGTAATCATATGTTGGATGACACTGTACTTGATCGCCTGCGAAATGAAATGCAGAGTAGTCAGGTTATCGCCCCCTCGTCTCAGACTGTTGTGATACTACCACAGTCTAACACGAATCAAGTAGACGAGGAGAGTGATGACAGGGCTACAAACGTAAGTACCCAGTGCAATGACGAAATTGAGGAGTGCTTTGGAGGATGCGATTCGAGAATATCGGTTCATATCGCCCGAACTTAGACCACGCTTACCTCGTTTGCCCATGCATAATAAAAATAGGGCGCTGGTGGCGGTCCTGGATGCGCAGTTATCAAATTATTTTGATGACTGCGTAGACCTCACCGATACTCATTCGATTCTGTACTGCGCGGCTGTAGCGGCATGTCGTGTAGCTCACGTCAAATTTGCTACTGATTCTAGAGCTACACGACCGAAACCAGCCGTACCAGCTTGGCAGTGCAGAATTGAACGCCGTATTGGTGGGGCCAGAGCGCTCATCGGCAAACTAATCTGCTTCAGGGAGGGCAATACTCGCCCTAGAGTGATGCGCTTTGTGAGACGCGCGTTCGCAGGGACTGATATCAGCCCTCAGGATTATATGTCCTGTGTCACAGAGCGCATCGACTTCCTGAAGCAGAAAGTGTATGCATGGGCGAACCGTATTCGGAGGTATAAGCGGCGAGTGGAGCGATACACTCAGAATCGCACCTTCCAACGCGATCAAAGGTGGGTTTATAGGGGTTGGGAGCGACCGGATCAAGATGTGGCTGACACGTGCCTACCAGATGATGATGCCATGTGTTCTTTCTGGCGCAATATCTGGTCGGTGCCTGTCAGTCACACCGAAGGCGATTGGGTACAGAGAGTCGAGCGAGCCTGCGATCCAATACCAGAAATGGGGGCTATTACCATCTGCCCCCAAGATGTAACTCGTGCAGTCCGTCCGCTGCCTAACTGGAAGTCTCCAGGACCGGACGGACTGCACAACTTTTGGATCAAATGGTTCGTTGGGTCGCACGCTCGCTTGGCGGCTCAGTACCAGACTGCTTTGGAGTCTGGTTCGCTACCCCAGTTTCTAACAACAGGAGTTACCCACTTGCTCCATAAGTCAGGTAGCACTGCGGAACCCAAAAATTATAGACCGATCACGTGTTTACCGACGGTCTATAAAGTTCTTACATCCATTTTGAGGGCTAAAATTAACAAACATATAGACACCAACTCTATCATGTCTCCTTCTCAAAATAGATGTAGGAACGGGTCCCGTGGTACTAAGGAGCTACTCCTCATTGATATGGCCATTAGCCAACAAGTTCGTCGTTCCCGAAAGGATCTGTCGACATGTTGGATAGATTACAAGAAGGCCTATGACTCGGTGCCACATACATGGCTTATGAGGGTGCTGGAGTTGTATAAAGTAGATGCAACTCTGCGCACCTTCCTGATGTCATGTATGGGGCAATGGAGAACGGTCCTTCACTATCCAGGATGTCGAAATGTCCAAAGGAATAGCGAACCGATAAGGATCGAGCGAGGCATATTTCAGGGTGATAGTTTGAGTCCGCTTTGGTTCTGCTTAGCCTTGAATCCTCTAAGCACACTGCTGGAAGATTCAGGTCTAGGCTATCGGCTGAGGAGAGGTGGTCAGGTTATATCTCACCTCCTTTACATGGATGACCTAAAACTCTTTGCCCTCAACAATTTGCAACTGATGGAGCTACTGAAAGTAACTGAAATGTTCAGTAGTGCCATCAGAATGGAATTTGGTGTGGACAAATGTGCGGTCATGCATGTAAAGCGAGGGGAGATTGTGGAATCCGTCGGAACCCAACTCTCGGATTCCATAAACCTTAGAACCCTCTCTGCATCCGAAACCTATAAGTATTTGGGTATGTCGGAAGCATTGGGCATCAATGGTACTGACATGAAGCAATCGTTAAAGGAACGCTTCTTTGGCCGCCTGAAAAAAGTATTTAATAGTCTTCTATCAGGCGGAAATAAGGTACGCGCCTTTAACGGTTGGGTCATGCTGGTTTTGATGTACTCTTTTGGCATACTCAAATGGACTCAGACCGAACTCGACGCCCTGGATAGGAAGGTCCGTACACTGCTGACTGCAAATCGAATGCATCACCCACGGTCATGGGTAATGAGGCTGTATATCCCGCGAAAATGTGGAGGTCGAGGCTTTTTAAATGCTAAGACCCTCCACAATCGCGAGATATGCAGTCTCAGGGATTATTTCTTAGAGGCCGACGTGGGGATGCATCGAGATGTGGTCAAAGTGGACAAGGGCCTCACCCCGCTCTCCTTGGCTAAAGAGAACTGGCGCAAGCCAGTAGTGCTTGACACTAATGATCGCATGGAAGTATGGCAGAGTAAGGAGCTTCACGGACGCTTTTTTCGGGCCCTACATGGACCCGATATAGATCAACTAGCGTCCGTAGCCTGGCTGCGTTTCGGTGATCTCTTTGGAGAAACCGAAGGTTTTGTCTGTGCAATTATGGACGAAGTTATGATGACAAACAACTACCGGAGATTTATTGTGAAAGACGGCACGGTTGACATTTGTCGGGCATGCCACCGTCCAGGTGAATCAATCAGACACATTATCTCCGGATGTTCTAGTCTAGCTAACGGAGAATACTTGCATAGACACAACCTTGTAGCCAGGATTATCCATCAGCAACTTGCTCTCAAATACAGCCTTGTAGAATCGGAAGTGCCGTACTACAGGTATGTGCCCGACCCAGTTCTCGAAAATGGAAATATCACATTGTACCGGGATCGATCCATCATCACTGACAGGACTATTGTTGCCAATAAGCCTGATATAGTGGTGGTGGATCGATTAGAGCGGCGTGCAATGATTGTTGACATAACGGTCCCACATGACGGGAACCTCGTGAAAGCCGAGAAAGATAAACAAATCAAATATCTTGACTTGGCTCGCGAGGTTGTCGACATGTGGGATGTGGACTCAGCGATCATTGTACCGATAGTCGTCACAGCCAATGGATTAATAGCCAAGAGCCTCGACCAACACCTGAGGAGGCTCTCGTTGGGCAGCTGGATCAAGGGCTTGATTCAGAAGGCGGTACTTTTGGACACGGCCCGCATTGTTAGGAGGTTTCTCTCTCTGGAGCCCTGACCGCCGGTAGCTTGGACCCTGTTCCCGATACCGGTGGGCCACTATTTTTTATGTTTTTAAATGTTTTTATATTTTTATATTCTAATATTTAAAAATATAATTTATATGTATATATCTAAGAAATAAAGGAAATAATAATATAATAATTCTTTCACTGACTCACCATGACTTGTGTAAAGGCGCGTTTGGGTTCTTTGGATTTGTCTTTACAAGTACCTTTCAAGAGAAGGTGATAGAACGGTTATCTATAGAAATTCTAATGCTAAAAAGTACAACATAAAATTGAAGTAAAAAGCCTTTTTTAAAACAAGCTTTTATTGAACTAAAAAGTACTAAATAAAACTTTCGTTAACATAAAACTTTAATATTTCTTAAAAGCTTGAGGCGTGAACGTCCTTCTTACACTTTAAGATAAGCCGCAAGCTTTTAAGAAAATATTAAAGTTTTATGTTAACGTAAGTTTTGTTTAGTACTTTTTAGTTCAATAAAAGCTTGTTTTAAAAAAGGTTTTTTACTTCAATTTTATTAATATACTAAAACAGGACGTTTTAACAATAAGCAAATGGTGTAAAAGAAAACAGGATATAATTAATGAAAAGAAAAAAAAAAGAAAAACCTTTAAATCTGTGGAGAGGTGAATAAATGTAGGATGTGTGTGTGTGTGTTTGTGTGTAGTGAGAAAGAATGGGATGTAACCAGTACACATTCGTTTAGGGTTAGATTGAGAATTTTATAGTTCATTATCGTAGTAAATTACACAGCAGAAGATCCTCAGTGTTGTCATAACTTGCATGTCATAACATTCATAATTTCAACATGAATGATGTAATCAATATTTTGTAACCATATTTTGATTTAAAAGAGTGTCCGTGGAGTTTCTTGCCAGTTCTTCTCCATAGGTACCTACTACGCTTTGGAATGGGCAATTAGCTTCATCTTACTGACCGACAGACCCCTTGACAATTCAAAAGTTCCTGAAACTGGTTTATTTGAAATAAATGCTTTGAGTTTGAGTTTGAAACGTACATATATGATGTAAAGAGCTGTGTTCAAAATACAGCGGTGAGAAACGCGTTATCCACCCTCACTGGGCCTGCGTGGTGGATTCCGCCTCACTCTCTCTCTCACAGAGAGCTGCCGATCTTTTCTGTAAAAATCTCACCCGCCAAAACTTAGGTGAAGTAAATTTGACGTGTCCTGTCAATAGTGTCAATGACAGTTCACTTCAAGCTCACTTAATTCACCTAAGTTTTCACGGTGAAATTTTTATAAAATATAAGTACCGGCAGGCCTGTGTACCAGCAGTGGCAGTGGGAACGTTATAGGCTGATTATGCTTAGAAAAACGTCCAAGAATGACTATTTTTATACATAAATCAAAATCTTTTAAAAACTCAGTACAAAAGAAACAGCTGCTATATTAATTTTATTTTGGCGCTATTGAAAAGTTTAACGCAGTGAACACTTCTAAAACATTTACTGTTGGTTCCGAAAAATAGCCAAGTCTTTCTGTTTTATGTCTTGGCAATGGTATCTATCATAAAAGTATCTACTGTGACAAAATATCTGAGTAGTTTTCATTAAATTTATTTATATTCTAACGTAAGTGTTGGGGGCGTTAGACCTACCTTAGATTTTGGGCCGGCGCGGCGGCGCATGAGTCGTTGCCCGGAATGTTACCATTTTATAAATATTATATTTATATAAACATTTACCACTAGGTATAGTGTATTTATATTATTTCTTTTTTTTGTTATTTTTATATTTTCGTATGCTGCACTGGTTGACGTCATTACGTTAACACCGGCTCGCGGCAGAGTTGGAGCTTTGTCTCGCATAGGGTCGTAGCATTATGCTGAACGATTGCCAAACGTAGATGTGACGCATATTTTCCCCAAACTCGTTCTTTTTTGTACTTGCGCCTGTTTCTCTGTGTCATGTTTACCGCAATTAAACGTATTTATTTATTTCTTTTTCTTTATTACTTTATTAATGTGGCTCCATTATAAATTGTACCTACAATTTAAAAATGCATAATTTTGCCGGGCGGTGGACGGAAATAGGTACACACGGCGACATATTAAGCTATACATTTCCAATATAAGCTGACTTCACATTGAACGAAAAGTCTATACAATGCGAGGTCAGCTAAAGCTGGAATCCTGGCGCAGGGGAAGTCACACCAGGCGGCGGCCGAATTGATGACACGCGGGGTTGTGACAGTCGTCGAGAGGATCCGGCAATCGGGACTCCAGGTGGCCTTGGACGTCCATGGCCCTTTACGGGGCACCGGTGTGGGCGCGTTCCTTGAGGCTCCGGCCAGCCCGCCGGTTGAAAGCATCCCAAAGGGTCATGGCCATCCGGATGGTACGGGGATACCGCACGGTCTCCTGCGAAGCGGCGAGCCTCCTTGCCGGATTGCCGCCGTGGGATCTGGAGGCAAAGGTCCTCGCGCACGTCTGGGAGTGGCGCGAGGAGGCGAAACGCCGGGGCGTAACTCCGCTGCCGCGAGAAATCGCGGCACAGCGGATAGAGCTCCGGCGGGATCTCATGGCGGTATGGAGAGTGCGACTGTCGCAACCCAGCGCAGGGCACGCCACAATTGCGGCGGTAAGACCCCTCTTTGAGGAGTGGCTTGAGAGGCGCCACGGCGTCCTCACCTTCCGCCTGACGCAGGTCCTCACCGGACATGGATGTTTCGGGAGGTTCCTGTTTCGAATAAGGCGGGAAGAAACGCCCGGGTGTTACCATTGTGTGGATCGACCGGAGGACACGGTGGAGCATACGGTGGAGGTCTGCCCGGCTTGGGCAGAGCACCGCCGTGTCCTCGTGGCGGCGATCGGCGGCGGCGACCTCTCGCGTCCGGCCCTGGTTCAGGCCATGGTACGGAGCGAGAGGGAATGGGAAGCCGTCACCTCCTTCTGCGAAGCAGTAATGCTCGCGAAGGAGGAGGCGGAGCGCGAGAGGGAGAGGCAATCTCTACGCCCTCGCGCCCCTAGCCGCCGCAGGAGGAGGAGACACCCTGGGCGTCGGGAGTCGATTGCCGACTCCCGGCCACCGTAGGCGCGGGCTTGCGGACGGCGAGCAATGGGCAGCTCGCCGTCCGGTAAGGACCAGGCCCGAGTCGACGGCGCGTCGTGTTCCACGCGCGCCTCAAAGAGATGTCAGCACCATTGACGGGGTCCGATAGGACCGATGCCTGCCGGGGTCGCGGATTGTTCGAAAGAGTTACCGTGGCCCTGGCGCACAGGCAACTGAAGGAACACGGGTGGGTTTTAGTCAGTAAGAGTCTGACACGCCCTTCCGCTCCGCCCAGAGCGGGAGAAGTCATTTGATGATTTCCCACCCAAAAAAAAAAAAAAAAAAAAAAAAAAAAAAAAAAAAAAAAAAAAAAAAAAAAAAAAAAAAGGTGGCCTTGGACAAGTCCGAAGCCATGTGGTTTCATGGTGCTCGGAACGCGCCATTGTTGGGTTCCCAAATAACGATAGGAGGGGTTCACATCAGCGTCGAGTCGACGATAAAATACCTGAGACTCGTCCTCGACAGCCGGTGGAACTTCGTTGAGCATTTCCGACGTTTGGCTCCCAGACTGGAGCGAGCCGGGGCTGTCTTGAAGCGGCTCCTGTCCAATCTAGGGGGTCTTTTTAGGGTTGTACCTGAGCCCTTGAGTCCCAGCATATGTCTCACAAATGCGCAGGAGTTTCCGCAACCCCCCAACCGACGGGCTCAGCAGCACCATATCATCCGCATAGCTGATGTTATTAATAGGCACTCCGCCTATTGAGCAACCCACATTAGCACTGCCGAGCTCGCCGATCAGCTGATTCATGTAAAGGTTGAACAAGCGGGGCGATGTTAATCCCCCCTGCCTCACACCGCAATTCAACCCGTACACCTCGGAATATACTCCCGCCCATTTCACACTGTTCCGCTGGTGACTGTACCAATACCTAAATATCGACACTATCTCACTCGGCACCTGTGTCTCACTGTGCAGCTTGTGCCACAGCATGTCATAATTTACTAAATCGAACGCTTTCGAGAGGTGTAGGTAACAAGCGTACACTGGAGTATTTCTAGCCGTGTAGTACTGCATAGTCTGCTTGAGACAGAGGATAGCACTGTCAGTCGACAAACCAGGCGTGAAACCAAACTGAGCGTCATGTATATGAAGGTGCTTCTCCAGCTGTCTGTCAAGCAGCCTGTCCAGCACATTGGCTATGACAGTAGCGAGGGAGATAGGCCTATAGTTAGATACTTATTTGTAGTCTTGTAGTAGATAAATTAATAAAATTGATATGTATGCATAATTATGCCTAGCAACATCTACTAAGTACGTATTAGATTATGTTAAGTAGTTGATTAATATACTTAAGTAGATACGGAATGTGCAACTGAGTTACTTTTGCCGCCAAATATACGGAATCAGGTGCTTCGTTAAGAAACTTTTCAATTTCAGATGCTGTGAAAACCTTCGATTTTTTTGGTTGATGACCAGATGAGGCTCTTTTTAAAGATGCCAATAATTTAGGATAGGTGTCGATATGTATGTCTTTTTTCATCTTTATTATTGCTTTTAGCATTGAATACGTACTCCATAGAGTGCTTGATTTCTTGGTCTCGGATAATTCAATAAAATATGCCAGCAAAACGTTTTCTGAGAAAGTTTTGGGTCCTTTAGCTAGTCGCCATGTGTTAAACATATCGTACTGTTTCAAATACTTCTCGCGTGATTGTTGAGGGAGAAACCTCATTTGCGCATTATTAAGAGTTTCTGTCAGTTCTGTTGGTGTCAAATAAACTTCCTCGTCGCTAGAATTACTCATTTTAGGTTTTTCACTTGTTGTTAACCTAAGGTTTTAACAATATGATGTGAAAAGAAAATGGCGCGCGAAAAGATATTAAAAAAAAGTACACCAAGAAGGTTCCGAGTCTGAGTTTTTAACAAACTAAAAAAGGTTGTATGATAAATTCGGCACCATGGAGGTAGAAGTAAATAGGTTTAATGATGTTTTGAATTCACAAACTTAGTGCACACGATGTTCTAAATTCAATTTACTTTATCCTCTAGCGGATAAAAACGGCTTTTGCACTCAGATATCGAAGGGCAAATATACTCTTTCCGAGATGGGAGAATGAAAATTTTTTTCCCGGAAAAATTGAAAAATTTTAAAGCCTTAAAGTCCTTTTTTCTATGGGATTTTTGTATGTATTATTGAAATTTGGGCAGGAACACGTCTGCTGGGTCATCTAGTACTAAATATTTATCTTTATAATTACAGTATAATAAGTGTATTTGCAAATAAGTACTTCGGCAATTATTTCGCCTACACAAATATTGTTGTTTCCTGTCTTTTCATTAATGCAGTCTACCAAGCGTGGACATCATGTTAATCATTATTAGTATATGTTTTTCTGGGCAAATTATTTATGTGATTAGTAAGTAGGTATGTCGTTAGTGAAGGCAGACCATGAAGCCGTTAAGGGGGACGCGCTCAGGCAGCCCGCGAAATTCAAAAATACTTACGTTTTTTGCAATTTGCAGGTCACTGTCAGGTTGTATGTTTATAGAGGTATGAGGAACAGGGTGTAAAGTTCACTCATACTCTATGGAAAAGGGAGGATCCTCCGGCCAGACGGGTGTTGTGTCTGGTGGGCAACTGCCCGAAGATTGATGTCGGGATATTGTATATATGCTAGTTGCGCGGTAAACTCTGCTTGCGCGATGCAGGATTTTGCGTGACGTCAGTGTGACATTTAGCTCGCATGTGGCGTTTGTAGATGCCGCTAACATGTTGATAAAAATATGATTCGCGGCCGTAAGATATTTGAATTTACAGAATTATAATCATTAGAATCAGCAATACAACTCCATAAGTTAGAATTGGCCTCAAATGTCATGATTTCATGAAATAGTCATTCAATAGGCTAATATGAACTTAAAGAAACGTGTTGATGGTTTTTATTATTATAATTCTATAAATAAATATTTGTTACGGCCGCGAATCATATTTAGATCAACATACAACCTGATACTGACCTGCAAATTGCAAAAAACGTAATACAATTTAATTTCGCGGGCAACTTCGGCGCATCCCCCTTAAACGAACAATTATTTTTGCGTTTAGATACAGTTTTCATAAGTACATGTTTTGATTGAAACAGAACAGACAGATTGAACGGACGCGTCATTAAATGATAAATGATTTTATTTCTGTAAGTAGGTTTGTACCACGGAGTTTCAAACACTTTTACACGTCAATCATATTTTTAAATTAGATGAGGTCGGCGTTTTCTATCCGACTACTCTGAGAAGCAAGGTCAAAACCAACTCAGAGGTCACAGTCTCTTTAAAAGTCCAGACATAATCTTGGTGAAATCATGTGAAGACCATGTAGATTGGTATCTGAAATGGTCTTTTGAGGAAAGAACCACACAGATTGAGTGGACCTGTCCACTCAGTGCACGCATTTGTCAGTAATCGTGTAGCTCAACTCAGAACTTAAGGAGCTCGACGATTGCTATATTATAAGTCCCTTTATTGCAATATTTTCCCGCTATTCTACGGTTTATTTTGATACCTCAGGACACCATGACATTGCAGGTTTAGGGAATGAACTCAAGGCATGGTACTAAAAAACAAGAAAAATTTAATAAAAAACAAGCTGTACCTATACCCGACGGGATTTTCCATCGACAAAAATGTCGAACAGAAGTTCGACATTTTTGAAGGATATTTTTTTAATTCATTGGCGTCATATAGAAATATGACGCCAATGAATTAAAAAAAATTCCTTCGTTAGTGAAAAAATAAAGAAAGAAAAATATTTAATTTGCTACACGAACAGGAAATACAAACATAAAAAATAAAAAAGTAGCATTTAAAACTAACAAAATTAACATGAAATATCAAAATCTATATCGGTTCATCCGTTCGGGAGCTACGGTGCCACAGACAGACACACACACACACACACACACATAGACACGTCAAACTTATAACATCCCGTCGTTTTTGCGTCGGGGGTTAAAAACAACAATAAACAAGCTCACCTTCGTTATTATCAGGAACTCTTGCGCAAAGCTTCATGCTGCTGAACCTAGCGGTTTTTTAGGTCGTGCATTGTCTGTCAGTGAATGAATGAATTGAGTGAATGAATGAATTGAATGAATGAATGAATGAACCTGAGATTTTTATTAAGTAAACACGTTTAGAAGGTCACTGAAATTCCTATTTGTTTCTTCATAAAAACGCGACAGCTGATAATTTCTGAAGATCTAAAAATAACTTATAAATAACGGGATGCTGCCGCCATGCTCTCTAAAATAACACGTGCCTTCCTATTTGTAATGCAAAACGTTGAGGTCATGATCATTTATAGTTGTTGGTGGTCATGCTTATTAAATATTATGAATACATACATTTATACTTAATTATTCTTACAAACGGCCAGTCATTTCTAGTTTTAGCTGGCCTCGCATTGTATAGGCTTTTCGTACAATGAGAAGTCAGCTTAGACTGGAAATGTATAGCTTGATATGTAGTCTTGCGTACCCCGAGGTTCTTAATTATTATTATAATACCTTCATTTAATTACATAGGTAAGTACAGCGAACTATTGTAATTCTTTTTCTTGAAATCCGAATAGTGAATTTGCAATTCAATATAAAATCAACGGAATGATATAGGCTGATGATGATGGTGATGACGAACATGAAGAAAATAATAAAAGAAAAGACAAAAGATTTCGCTTTCGAATTGTGTGCAGTCACTTGAGTGAGAATCATTTACATTTTGTACAGAATAAAGGCGCGACACAAAGGCACCGCCTGTCTCGTGAGATCCGCGTGGCGTGTCGCGCCTGCCTGTAGGGGCCTTTACGCTAATGTGCGCTTTTATAATTTCTATTGTGACGATATTATCGTGGACGTCCACGTCCATAAAATGTATAGAAATACGTGCACGTTATTAACGTTATTGTGGACAAAAATTTACCAGCGTTTTCATATACCTATTGCCATACATTTTACTACCTACCCTATGTTATCGTGATACCGTGACTGGGAAGTCCACGAAAATATCGTCACGTAAAGTCACGTTAGAAATTATGACATTGGGTAAATACTTATAAAACAGCAATATAGCAAAACGGTACCATTTTCCTTAGACACAGTTACAAATCACGTGGCGCATTATTATGACTTAACTTCCCTAAGTAAGGTAGGTCAGGTTCAGACGTAGCAGATATAAATAGATCCAGAGTAAATGCGTTCTACTATTATTAAATGTAAGTGCATTAGTACCGAATTCTCTGCAAAGGTCAGACCACGTGTCGTAGTGATGGGTCATTTTAGGTTGATCAGCATCATTCACATTTTCTTTCCTTTCTTTCATTCTCTCTCCGTAATCATCATCATTATGCAGATGACTTATTGAGATCAGTGATATGTTAACCAATCAATCCAATGTTTTACATATTTAATATGAATTCAGCGGGGTAATTGCGTAACACACTAATTAAGCCCATTTGCACTTTCAATCACTTACCACGTTTAGAAGTAAACGAGTTTAAAACATAATTCTGTTTCTGTCAAATGTTTGAAGATGACAGAGACAGAATGATGTTTAAAACACTTTTAGCGCTAAAAGTGTTAACCCTTAATTTGGCAACGACATAAACATTGCAATTCCAGTACTTTTCCCTTTTTTTTGGATTCCATGGACTTAAGAAAGCTCAGTAAAAATTGAAAAAAAAATCTATGGTTTTCAGTTTTCATGAAAACCTATGTTCATCGGAGTGAACATTGCCAAAATGGGGGTGCTGTAAAATACATGAAATAAAAACGCATTTTGTGTGTAATTATCTTTATTTACGTAATAAAATCCTACTTAATTGAATGAAATGATAAGTAAGAGTTCCTATGGCTTTCCTGTAACAAAACACAGCCGAAAATTGCATTTTATGCAATAAACAGTAGTATTTTTGTTACAGAATTTGCATCGCCCCATATCTTTTTTCGTAGAAATGAAGTGCCCAACGTTAACATATCGAATAGTAGATCATCCCAGATATAGGTACCGGCTTTGTCATAATTCATAAATCCCCACTTACTGGGTTTATTTTTCATGTATTGCTTTCGACACCCGGTTTTTCGCCCTTTGTAGGGCATCATCTCATCTATACTAAATTCGTTTTCAGTTTCAAAGTTCAGGCAATTCCTTTTGATTTGTTCTACAACTGGTCTAACTTTATAATGTCTATCACCATCATCTAGACTTCCAGAGTATTATCAGCAAAGTGTAGATACCGACGAATCTGTTGATAGCATTTTCATGACATCAAATTCGCAACCAATATAGGACATACTACTGCCATAGCTGGAGTAAGTGGAACATCTTCAGCTAGATTGTTTGTCTCCCGTTGTTGAATTTGAACACCACCATCATCTTTGTCACAATCAGAGCTGCTAAGTAAGTGCAGGCCTTCGAAAGAAGAGTCAAGCGAAGGTGCAGAATATGAAATTAGTTCATGCAATTCATTCTCATCATTAGATACATCGCCTTTTTCAGAAGGTGCATGCGTTCTTGGCACAAGAACTAATATTTATTCAGATCGACTTTGTATTTTCTGCTGACAAGCAAGCAAAATAAAAAGAAATCAACCTTATACCAATAACACACATTTTGGCATTGTTTATCACAATGAACATTGAAAGTCAGATGTATTTAACGCGTTCGTTGGCGTTGTTCACTGTGATAAACAAACAACTTTGAAATGGCCCAAAAGTAAAAGTAAAGCCTTGAAGTATGTGAATTTGCTAGAAATTATTAGATAAACACCTATTTAAAATATTTTACAGTAAGTATCATCAAAATTCAATGTTTAGACACAAAAATATGAATGCGCGTGCCGACATTTTGCTGTCACTCTGACGTTAAAAAATTTTGCTAGTACTAAGAAATATTTTTCTATCAACGGTTGAATGGCAATGTTATCATTTTATTATAAAAAATACCCAAACAATGTGCTCATGTAGTCCACAGATTTTTTCTTTTTGTATGTTCATCACAGTAAACAATATCAAATTAAGGGTTAAGGCGCTACCCCGAGCAAAACCTTGCAATAGTGCGTTATTCAGAGGCTATTAACTCACTAATTATCAGTAATAAACTACATCTAAAAGCACATTATTAATGTTCGATATCCTATCATCACATTGCACGTTCTTATTTGCTTTTATGTGTTTTAAATACATTTAAAATCTCCTTGTAAAGAAGTGACTAAAATTCTTTATTGCATGCAACTTTTGCTAAAGGTGACGCTCTAATAACTTGAGGATTACACTAATGGATAGGTCGTATAAAAATCTCTATATTTCATGTTTTATTTTATTTTAAAAGATCGCTTATCTTTTTTTAATAAAATAATTCCATATTTTTCGTGAATTTTGTGATAAATGGGCTTGCGCAGGGATTGGGACAGAGTGAGACTCAGTGACGCGACGGGACAGAGAAGGACCGAACGCTCAAGGTCGTTTGGTCGGGGAAGCGCCTTAAGTGGTCTTACAGTAGGTATGGCTTTCATTTTGACAGTTCAACAACATTAATTGCGTTATTTACGTTCTTGAGCGGAGATTTTTTTTTAACATATGTAGCAATGGATTAGCAATATCTTTCAAAATGATTCAGATTCTGATTGATAGTGTGATACGCAATTAGGGTGCAGGATCATTGAAATATTCTTTAAATTGTAAACAAAGCTATTAAATAAAACTCGTTAATCCAGTGGCGGTTAAAATCGTGCAGACAATGAGTTATTTTCTCGGAATAACACCTACGTGTCTGACATTTAACAAGAATCAGATTTTTTATTAATAACCCGTGCGAAGAATTTGCTAGAAATCAAGTAAATTGTCTTTAGTTGATGGATTCAGTGAAACAGCCAATAACTTTTATGGTTGAATTTCTTTTCAAAGCTTTCTGAAATTCTAGAACGAGTACAGACCAAAACAAAATTTCCATGCTTAATAAATTAGAATGATACTTATTCTAAGAAAATAAAACTATCAGATCAAGACCAACACATTCCATTGAAACTCATTCTTCAATTTCGAACACACAATTAAAATAAATCTAAATGTATGTTACTCGTTTGCAATACCTACTTAATTTTCAATCCAAGTCTTAGAATTGTTTGTTGTCAGCAGCCTACCACAACCCATTCATACAAAAGTCTCTAAAAGCTGCTCTTACAGTACCCACGTTATCATAACATGGCGCAGGCGCCTATAACTATTCGCATGTAGTGTTACTTTTTTACATAGAGTAATGCCAGTTTTCATAAATTAATACTAAGTGCGGATTTCACCAATGAAACTGATTGCGATAAGCACTTCTAAACGTTCTAGAGCTGTCAGTGTCAATATTTGATAACAATTTTGACAGTGATTGCTCTTGAACGCGGTTTAGATGTGCTGAATGCGTTCAGTTTTATTGTTGAAATCTGGCCTAAGCGACCTTAATCTGAGCAAATGAACGCCCATTTTCACCAATACTAGACGATATCTAGTTAAATGACTAAATAAAACCACGCTGTTGTATTCTCAACCCTCGCCTCAGTGCCGAGAGTAGAGAATCCAACAGTGTGCTTTTGTGTCGCTTAGTGTTAGTGGAAATAGACATGGGTGTCACAACATAGCGCAGGCGCCGAACTATACTATTCGCATGTATTTTGGCTATTACATATAGTTAATTTACGTCTACGCAAGGGCGTTGTACTCTGTTTCCATTGGCGTTGATTGGCTTGTTTGAAAATAAAACGTGAATTCAGTACATAGTAGTAAATTATTAATGGGAAGCTGTTACTTCTGTTTAGTGGAGTATTATTGGTTAACTGGTGATTCTGTTGCAAATAAAAGAAAAAATAATAGAATAAAAAAGAAAAAAAGACAAAAAGTCAAAAGAAAAGCAAAATGAAAGGCGACTAACAAAGGCTGATGTGATGTGGGACGCCCTAGAAGGACATAATTATAGAGAAAAGGAAGAAAAGTCAGGTGCGAAAAGAAGTATGTTAGGATCGTGGTGGCGTTCTGTAGTGCCTAGTGTGCCTACCCCCGTTGGAAGAAGGCTTGAGTTTGTGTAGATATGTAAGTAGTTCGTAGGTGTTCATATAAATATGCGTGGCATTTTCTGAAAATTGGATGTTGGTTAATGACGGGTAAGAACGCGTCATTTAAAGGTAGTCGTCGTTTACCTTTACGCTGTAGCGGTATCTACCGCCACATGCGAGCTACACGTCACAATAACGTCACGCAAGATCCTGCATCGCGCAAGCAGAGTTTACCGCGCAACTAGCATATATAAAACGTCCCGACATCAAACGTCGGGCAGTTGCCCACCAGACACGACAACCGTCTGATCGGAGGATCCTCCCTTTTCCATAGAGTATGAGTGAACTTTACACTCTATTCCTCATACTTCTATAACGCTTACCACTGTGGGCCTAGCAGGAACGCGCGAAATAATCGTTACATAAATTCGGTCCTGTTTTGAATTGGAAGTATTCGTTAAGCACATAACATTTGTTTAGTTTTGAATACCCTATTCATATTATCTATGGGGAATATGGGTGATACTAAGGCTTTGATTTTTTATGAAAGCGGTGAACAGTCACACAAAAACGGCTGTCCAAATAAATACAAAGCGTTTTTTGACACCTTATTGCCAAATACTGGTGAAAATTACCGATTTTCATGACGGTCGTTATGATATGACGGAACCGCTCTTTTATGAAACGGTAGTTTAATTGTGCTTGTCGCATTAAACCAAACTGCTTTAATATAGTTGTATTATCGATAAAAAAATCGATTGATGTTACGTTACGTTTACTTGGCGTGTTCTTGCTACGCACATGGTTAATAATATTCATATGTTAGCAACGCGTTACCATTTCAATTAAGAATAGAGTGGCTTTTGAATCCTGCACCCTAATTGCATATCATACTATCAATCAGAATCTGAATAATTGTGACGGATATATTTTGCTAATATTTGTCTGCTCCACAACGTAAATAACGCAATGAATGTTGTTGAACTGTCAAAATGAAAGTCATTCCTACTGTTAGTGTGTTACGCAATTACCCCTCCGATATAATTGGAACATGTTTCAGCTGTCAGTTGATAATTTTGTAGTAATGTTTGTCATAAAACTGGGAGAGACAAGATATTAATAAATAAGCTAAAACTAGGGACAGATCAAACGACTTTTAAAGTTTGATATTCCGCAGCTGTGCAGCAGTGTTATAAAATGTGTGTGTGATATTACCACTCTCTTGCTTATAGAATGCTGTTAGTACAGTAGGCCGCACGTCAGTGGTAAAACACCCGGTATAAGCTGGCCTCGTATTCTCTTAAAACTCTGTACTACGCTGGAGCACTCAAGTTCAAAGTATTACCCCCTCTTTTTTTTGGACGGGAAGTCATCAAATGACCTCTCCCGCTCTGAACTAAGCGGAAGGGCGTGTCAGACTCTTACTGACTAAAACCCACCCATGTTCTTTCAGTTGCCTGTGCGCCAGGGCCACGGTAACTCTTTCGAACAATCCGTGACCCTGGCAGGCATCGGCCCTATCGGACCCCGTCAATGGTGCTGACATCTCTTAGAGGCGCGTGTGGAACACGACGCGCCGTCGACCCGGGCCTGATCTTTACCGGACGGCGAGCTGCCCATTGCTCGCCGTCCGGAAGTCCGCGCCTACGGTGGCCGGGAGTCGGTAATTAACTCCCGACGCCCAGGGTGTCTCCTGCGGCGACTGGGGGCATGAGGGCGCAACAATTGCCTCTCCCTCACGCGCTTCGCCTCCTCCTTTGCGAGCATTACTGCTTCGCAGAAGGAGGTGACGGCTTCCCATTCCCTCTCACCCCTGACGTGCGGTTGACTATTCTGTTAATGGATAGGTTCGCCTTTTTCCCGGGTAGGCACAAATTGCTTGTTAACAGCATGCAGGAATCTGTTTTAGTTAATCTTCACCCCGCACTTAGGGTAGCAGGGATGTTTGGTGGTTTGAAGGTATTGTGGTCATTAGCGGCCTCGTTGCTCTAGTGGTCGCGAGTGATCTGCTGAGCATGAGGTCATCGGTTCGATTTCCAGGTCACGCAAAGTGTTATTGGGTTTATCCATCAGGAATTTCACAGTAGCAGCCCGGATCCTAGATTTGTGCCGGCTGATGGCCATAGGCTCGCCCTCAATTACATGGGACTAAAACATAACAAGCGAAATGTAGGTGCACACATAGGTATACCTCTGCCTAACCTTTCGTGGAAAACAGGCGTGATGTTATGTTATTCCTAATAATAATTAGGGATGACTATTTTTTATGACTTTCAGTTAGTAAGAATTATTCTCACTTAAATCTAGCCTAAATGATGGCTATCCTGCCATCTGTCTTTCCTCTGACATTTCTTATCCTGGGTCTACCACTAGTGAAGTAAAGGAAGCTGGCTGTTGTGCCGGTTATGGGTGTCCCTTATATATTCGTTTGGGCTTTAAGGTTTAAACTCCACAGGATAGATGGCGCTGATTAGGTTTCCCGGTGAAAATATTAATGGAAATTAAAATACTTAGATGATATTTGACAAAGCCTTTTCTTTTGAATAAATAAATGATAAATGATTTTATTTCTGTAAGTAGGTTTGTACAAACACTTATTCTCGTCAATCATTTTAAAAACTAGATGGGGTCGGCATTTCCTATCTGACTACTCTGAGAAGAAAGGCCGAAACCAACTCAGAGGTCACAGTCTCTTTTAAAATCCAGACATATTCTTGGTCAGATTATGTGAATTATTTGTAACCATCGCAATCGTAATAACCATAACAATCACAGTTAGGAGTTGTCTCCCGCGTGTAATTGTTATGGTCGGGCTTTTCTATACAAGCTGTACCTAATTCAAATAACTAAAAACCTGAAAAGGGGTCATTGTGAACAACTTTTGCTGTGGGACAAACCCTAAAATTGCTAAACAAAATATCACAGCCTAAGAACAGGTCTCTAGGTATGTACGCAACATACCTAGTAATAGTAGGCAATATATGTACTCACTGGTAGTGAAAATATTTATAAATTTATACTAAACACGCTAAACATTATCGCAGGTATATCAGTAGTGAGGTAGCTGTCACTAATGTCAACTGTCAGTTCACCACGAATGGCGGGAAACAGTGGAAAGTGAAGCGCGTCTGCACGGCTTTGTCTGGTGAATTGTAATGATGCTCTGTGGTGATGATCCAGTGTAGTGATATTCTACACTTACTAAGTAATATTCAATATTAAGTAATAGGTACTTACATAATAATGATGATAGCTTAAAGATTGTTCTCTAATCACTCGCAGGCCACTTGCAGTGGTCAAACCACTCCATATTTAGAATATTATTTATCCATTAATAGAGCTTTCGTATGACCTGCCTTATCTGACAACTTTACATTTTTAGAATTGTTGAGATGCTAAAGAAACTGAGCTGCATAGACGACCCTATCTGGTAATGAAGATTAACGTAGATTTATTTTTATTGGGTAGGTTTAAGATTTTTCTCTATCGGCTGCGATCGACGATACCACACGCTTGTCTACAAATATAAAATGTTAAGTTATTTGAGAAGATTCCCTGGCTGGACTTAATTTATTAGGGCAACACACCACACCACCACCCCATGGCAACCACAGGCATGTCCGGCTAAGCAGTCGACAACCTCCTAGGTTGACATGCGAGAAGCTATTAAAACAAAATGTATCTGATATCATTTCGACAAAAAAGTTTAAAAAAATTGTGGCCATCGTTCTTGCAATATTTATTCAAATTTTAAAATTGTATATTATTTATTATTCTAGAACGCGGAATTTCATCGATGCGAGAGCACTCCTAGTTTTCATGAATTTCTAATTTGATATTGAAAAAGTGTGACAGCAGCGTCATCTAATTTCACTGAAATAACTGAGTCATGCAGCAATTTTCTAGTATACACAACTATTCATGGAATTATAATATTCCTTCCTATACATAATTTACTTTTGATAGATCATAAATAAGAGTTAATAGATCTATAGGGAGTAGATATTAATAAATAACATAACATAACATAAACTCACGCCTTCTTCCCATGGGGGTAGGTAGAAACTACAGAACGCCACCTGCTACGATCCTTACATACAACTTTTGCCTCGTTTACGTTCATACATCTGGTCATATACGCACGCCGGTTGCGACTACTACGCACCTGACCTTTTTGAAGAACATCACCCATAAGGTCACTATATGTCTTCCTAGCCTAGGGCGTCCCCTCCCTGCGTTTCCATTCACATCTGCCTTGTAAATACCTTTTGTTAGTCGCCCTTCATTCATCCTCTCAACAATGATGTGATATTTAAAAGATGTAGTGACAAAAAATTGAAAAGGGTATGCTTAGATGGTTTGGTTAGGTTAGGTTACTAAAATAGGGGGACTAAAACCCATAACATCACGCATGTATTCCCAAAGGAAAGGACAGAGGTGTTATGTGTATGTCCATTGTGGGTAAAGTAGTCGAGCCTCTATTTTCCCAAAAACCGAGCACGGACCAAGAATCCGGGCTGCTTCTAATAAATTAGTCAAGGTGAAACCCATTTGCATCACCAATCCTGTTATTAAGTATGATGATAGAATTTTTTTTTTTCTCAACTTAAACTCAAAACTCAAACTTTAACTCAAAGCATTTATTTCAATGAAACCATTTACAGGCACTTTTGAACTGTCAAAGAGTCGGTCAGTTAGTTAGAAAGTTGAAGCTAGTTGCCCATTCCAAAACGTAGATCTCTATGGAGAAGAATATGGGGAAGAATATGGAATATATGGAGTTCTTGATGACTGTTAATTATATCAACTTCATTTCATTATTTCTCTGTTTAATATTGCGCTATAAGTATATCAACTAGTGCCTGTAAAAAGATATTGAGATGAATAAGAATGAATGATGAATTATGAATATTAATTAATAACAGCGATTCAGCAATCTATTTGCATAATATTTTTGGCTTTGGCAAAGCACATCAAACATGTACAGTCACGAGCACTAATATGTATACACTTACCAACTTCTAAACGTGATTTTTTCCTACTGTATTTATTGTAATTTAATGCTGTTACGAACATAGTATTTTGGAACCTGTACTGTTATGAAATAGGTTTTATCTCAAAGTTGCGATCAATGTTCCACGTGAAAATCGCTTTTAAATTTTGCTAAATGTTTACATATTAGTGCTTGTGACTGTACCTCGTAAAACAGCGAATCTCCCAAAAAATGTCGTATGGTTCAAGTATTTAATTAGACATTTTGTTTATCGTCTTGGCGAGAGTGAAAAACCGTGGTGGTCTCTTCCTACGATTAAATCTATAAATAAATTGATTCGTCTGCGGATTCTTTGAGAGCAGTCGTCCTTAACCTAAATAACACGATGATGTGTAAAATCGTGTGTAATACGGCTAACGGGTCGTTTTCCTTATTGTTACAATGTCTGGGTCATTTGGTATATTTTTACAACAATATTTGTGTACGTTTTGTTTACGAACAGTTCAGAAGTAATGACTTTAGAAACGATCGAGTCCCAAGACACGGGCTTAGTGACAAATCATATATACCTATATATACCTAGCTGTAGATAATATCGCTCATTTGGAGAAACATCGACGTAACTGTGCTTTTAAAATTTTACAGGAGAGTGATTTAAAGTCGTTTTTTTTGTAATCTGTTACCGTCTCGTTCTGAAATGTTGATAAATCCCAAAACCATATTAAATATTTCACGCTAAATATTTCACGCCCATATTTCTGCTCCGCTGAAATTTTTTTCGAGCACAATATACTATATCGACAACTAATTTTTGGGATATTTACATTTTCGTCGATGTTTCTCGAAATGAGCGATATCAAGCTACTCATGACGTCTCAACGTGGTGTTAACCTGTGAACCTAGTTACTGTATTACCTGGACAATAAAATATTTTCTATATAGATATTGCTCATTTATTTGAAAAATTATTCTCCCTCTCAAAGTCGTGAAAGGTGACTAAAGAAGTCTTGTGGATGAGTAGCATTGTCGCGTTGTTTTCTAACAACGAACTGAGTTTACAAATGCGTCTACCATCATCTTCATCCTCCTGCTTCTATCCAAACTAACCGCGTCGTGTTTTACACAATACATTCATCTGCTCTTTGTTCTGCCTCTAACGTCATGGGACAATCCTCGCGCATACCCTAGTTCTGGCTGGAACAGAGAGCTACGTCATACTCCTACCGACTAAAAAGCACGGTGTTCCTGCTACTTACCGAATCTCTGTCGGAATCGGAGTATTTAGTCGCACATGCTACTTGCCCCCGAAAGGAGACTTTTTTAAAGGATTTGGTCATACTTTATTTAAAAGTCTAGTTTTTCGAGTCGAGGATGTTACATAGAATCAAATGTATTGCTGCAAACTATTTGGTACTATTATTATTTTTAATTTTTAACTGTTACCTGCTACTATTTTTTACTTTTTTTTCAGACTATTACTATGCTTTCCCCGCAAAGAGCTTTATGATAGTTATTGTGGTAGGTAAGTACTTACAACACGTCATAACTGCATGCTCCGTTTATGAACTTACTAACAAGGTGTTTAGCACAACGACGCCTAAAGTCGTTTTTCACGGTACGACTTAGTATGTTGTTCTTCGTACCTATAATTTTACGCATTTTAAGTAATTACCTAAAGTGATTAAAATGTAATCTAAAGTAGGGTAGCATTCGTTTGGAAGTTTTATTTGAGAACATTATTTTTGCTTATTTTTTCTTCAAAAAGCCCATTAGGTACATTTAGTTACTGGTCGTACGGTAGACCACAGTGACACAGCTGTTTCCATTGGACATACTCCCTTTAATTTCACTTATATCATAGTCTGCATTCCTATATAAGAAGAGGTCATCCCTATTGCTAGGGGTCAACTCTTGCGAAACGCGCCTTCAATTAATGTAGCAGCAATAAATCACGTTTCATGACTTATTGCAGTCGTTAACCTACAGGGGTTTGTTTTATACACCCAATTAAAAATAAATTATGAGGAAGTTAAGAAGAATTTACAGTAGCGTTCAAAAAGACTATAATTATCTTAAATAAACAAGGGTTTGTAATCTGTAGTTTGTATGATGCGGTTGAAAACATTTTTTTTACAAGTTTTTTGACTCATATTGGCGGTCTCACAAACATTAGGCGTACGAGACGCATCATGTTTGTGAGACCGCCAATAATTAATGAGTTTTGTGTTACAAAATAAAGAGGCACTTTTTTCAGCCAGATATAGCTATTATGATGTGCTCATTTTTTGCAGCACATCATACAATGCCGAGAATAAAGAAAGAAGCAAAATGTGTTGTATGCGCCGGCGCCCTACGCCGGCCGGTGTGATTATTATTTTAATTATCTATTATTATTAGAACTATATACTTCGATGCCTTTGTAGAATTGTTTCTTATTATTTGAATACGGTTCTAAGTCAATAGTTGTGTAGAATGCTATGGTGGGTCTATGGTTTTCCAGCTACAATACTTCCTACCTGCAATCAAATTTTAGTATTTGAGTGATCATGTAGCATTTCCGTTGTTATAGTAACCTCAAACATTACCTAGCCTTCCTACTGCGTTCTAATGAAACAAATTAATGTCAATTTAGACAGGTTTTTACCTAGTCTACCAAGGTTAGGTTTCTTAAATGATAACGTTCCCATGCCTTATTAAGGTTAATTCTAGCTTTTAGATTGCCATTTAACAGTAGCAATGATGCACTGGCGGACTAAGGAGGGGGGGGGGGGGGCGACAGGTGCGTTCCGTCCCGGGCCCCCAGTTCTGGTCCTCAAAATTCAAGAAATAGACAAAAATACATACATAAATAATAAAATAAATAAATACTTTTGAATCAAATCCCAAACAAGACCAAAACATGTTCAATAAGTAAAAGGCAGTTTATAATTGGGGGCCTCCTACGCATGCTAAATATAAACGCGGTGCTAAAAATTTTGAGCTCGCTACGGACGCTCTTGCAACCTTTTTTCTCAGACATGTCTGCATAATTCGACTTTTTTTTTCTTTTCGATTTTGTATTCCATCTCGTAGTTGACCTTGGGAGGTCGTGACTTTCTAACCGGACTATTCTGTGGCTGCCTTAAGCGAACTCAAAGCCTCTAGCCAGGGGCGAATTTCTTCTATTACTAAGCGACTGTGGGGTACGGACCTCTGCTTAGGTCGTCGCAGGGGGGAGGATAGCAAGATAGGACAGGCTGGATCGAAATTGGACAATTATTATTATCAGGGGAATTTATAGCTACAGGCTCAGCTACGGCGCGGGCTGGCACTTCGTCGAGGAAGAGTCGGGGGCGTAAGTCGACACAGTAACTCCTATTTATATATGAATAGTCCTTGTTACCTATCTGGGGGGAGGGGAGGATGCAAATTTTCGACGTTTATTCCTGGGCCCGGAGGCCCCATTTACTTTTGCCGCTCCGGGCCCCCGACAGGCTTAGTCCGCCACTGCAATGATGTACCAGAAACAGCAAGATCGAAGATTGATTGAAAGTTTGAATACCTACTTTACTTTTACCTTTTTGTGATTCTACCTAAATGGAACATTCTATCATCTTCTTTTATATAGCATTAACCGGGGAATCACATAGCAAGTAAAATTAACCAGTTAAGATGGTTTTCCCCGACACCGGGCAACTTGTTTTGTACATCATCGATAGCTGTTTTGCAGCTTCACGTGCGTTGGCGTAGATTAGAATTATAATATTATATTTAATAATAATAATAATAATAATAAATCATTTATTTCGAGCAACAGGACTCATAGTGTCAGTAACAATAAACTTACAAACTATGTTAGTAGTACACTTACAAACAAAACAAAACAGAAAACAGATTGTGACATCACTGCTGCAAGGTGACAGGCCCAGCCGAAACCTTGCAGCAGTGGTTCACAAACACACAATCAAGCCTACTTGCAATCATAGACAGGATGCTGTTGGCGCTGCCCCGTACCCCACGGACCAAGAATGCGCACCTTTTCCGCAACACCGTGTATAAAGAGTCTACGTGAGCTTCAGCAAACATCCCTGATGCGCTGCAGTATCGGGGCAACCCCATCAGCACCCTGAATGCGTTATTGTATTGGACGCGACGGAAATAAATAATAAAATCGTACTGAAGTCAAAACTGTACCATGTTTTTATTTTTTTATTTTTTCGAAGTCTGGAAACGATTCTAATGCCGAAAATACAGGGTCGTAGGGACATCGAAGCGCAAACGTCGTGTAAAGGCTACACCTAATGCCATAAATAAAATTACTGAAGTAATTTATCTCGCAAATGACTGGTTAAAACAATTTACATTTTTGGACGCGCAATGTATTGCGAACAACGCGTCTTCTAAAGTTTACAGCAAAATGTAAGAAGACGAGCTAAAAGGTTGGAATATTGCAGATAGTTACAGATTTAACCTTTAAAATGATTATCATCACGCTATATTTTAGTTGTTGCAAGCTACAACTAAACTAACTACACTAAGTATAGAACTATTTCTCTAGCGACCACAGTCACTAAGGTGCTTGATAATATGCTTGATACACAGCTACACGAACGTCTCGTGCTGCACGACAATCAATTCGGATTTCGGCCAGGACTTTCTACAGAAAGTGCAGTTCTGTGTCTCAAGCAGGCTGTCAGATACTATACAAAAAGAAGAATACCTGTTTATGCTTGCTTCCTCGATCTGTCTGGGGCTTTTTATCTCGTTTCCTACGATATATTATGGAAAAAACTTAAAAGCCATAAGCTTGCCTATCGAGGTTATAAGCATCTTCAAGTATTGATACGGAAACCAGGTCAACTATGATCGGTGGGCAGGTGTGCTGTCGGAGCCATATCAATTGGAGTGCGGAGTGAGACTGGGGGGGTTGATGTCCCATGCCCTCTTCAGTTTGTATATGAATGCCCTGATTGAGGCACTGTCATCATGTCGGTTGTCCTATTGACGGTGTCAGTGTCAATAATTTAAGTTACGCGGATGACATGGTGCTGCTGAGCGCGGTAGATATTTCAGTCGGCGGTATTAGGACACTATTGGCCATATGTGAACGTTACGCAACTGAACATGGATTATTGTACAACGTCCAGGAAAGTCAGTATATTGTTTTTGAGGTGCGGACCAAATACCATCTTGATGTGTCTACAAAACAGCTAAATGGTGTTTATCTTGAGCGAGAGGACCAATTTCAATACCTAGGTCACTTGGTCACCACTGACCTTAAAGACTATGCTGATATTAAAAGGAAACGGAGGAGTCTTTTCCTGCGTGCGAATATGATAGCCCACAAGTTTGCACGTTGTACTGCAGACGTAAAGGTGACGCTCTTTAGAGCATTTTGTACCGCCTTCTACACATGCAGCTTGTGGGAGGAAAATTCACAGGAGTCGTATGGAGCCCTTCGTGTCCAATTTAATAACGTGTTCAGAAAACTGATGGGGTTGCCATGGCGTTGCAGTGCGTCAGGGGTTTTTGGCGGCGCGTGTAGAGTGTGTTTGAATAATAATGCGCAAGCGCGCAGCATCAATGGCGGCTCGAGTCATGCCCAGCCCTAACAGGGTTCTAAACATGATTGCTGACAAAGTGGACTGTCCATATGGAATTCACTGCTGGCAGTTTACTAACGATTAGTTATAAGGACAATGTTACTAACTCTATATGAGTCTTCGCTCGAATTAAAGATTTTGAATATGAATGCACTTTTTGCAACAGGAGATCTTTTTTTTGATAACCGATGAACAATTTCTACGCTAGGGGGTCTATTATCATGTGCTGAATCCATGGTAACAGTTCGAACGGCGATGTCCCTGCCACCCTGTATAAGAACGGCTATTTCAGTCAACTTTCAACAAAGCAACAGCTTAAAAGTTCGACGACTGCCTTGCAAACCTATATGTTTGATTTCCGATCATTCATATTTTTTTAGGTTAAATTTTCTACACTTTGTATTTATATATACATATGATATTTTGTAGAACGTACACTTATAAACATTAAATTTAGGCCTCTTTTGTCATCTAACAATTAGGTTAGGTGACTGATAATGAGAAATCCCGTGTGTTTACAATCTACTGTTATAATATTTTTAGCAGTAGCTATTCGTCAGGAATAATCTGTAAGAATGCATCAGTCAGTGTATCAGTGTTGTGCCATTAGGTAGTATATGCAGGTGTTCATTAGTTTACTATAAACGAAAAACTTTGTAAGAAATTACTACTGAAGGCTGCGGGTGTCCACCTCATGACGAGCTCCTTCTTACATAGACAACTGTAGAGCGCTTACTCCCGCGTCACCAGTCCTGCCTCTCTTAATATTTTGACTGCTGAGACCACACCTACAAACGTAGCATACAGGAAAGTTTCATAAAAATGTGGCTGTGATTTTAGTACTAGCTGTTGCTCGCGTTTTCGTCTGCGATCCAGGATGAAAAGTAGCCTATGTCCTTACCCAGGCCATGGTCTATGTAAATTTTATCCAAATCCGTTCAGCCGTTTTGGCGTGAAAGCGTAACAATCAAACTTACTTTTGAATTTATAACATTAGTTACGATAGTTAGTATATTGTGGTGTCTTATGACTTCCACGCGAACGAAGTACTTAGAACTCTTTGAAGTAACACTGTGACCTTGGGCTGGCCTTTTTTTTTTATGTTTTTGTTTTTGCGGGGAAACCTTCAAAAGGCACCCGACCTCTGGGGATGGAGGTCGGGGAGTGTGGGATTTTTACCTGACTAAAACCACCCCGGGGATCACCATCAGCACATAGAGGGGGTCCTGGTTCCTCTTAAAATACCAATTCCGGAACCCCCCCTGTGCAACGCCTGTAAAGCACATCCCTGGGGAGACTGTAAAGGGGCCTCCCCTGAGCCTCGCTATGCGCGGCAGCACGTGACCACTGTGCCGCCGTCTTCCCTGGGGTCACTCAGTGGGCGGACAGAGTCCCCATTCTGTGCGCCTGCGACCCCAAAGACCTTGGGCTGGCCTAGCGGTAGGGACGGAGTTTCCATAGAATACGAGGCCAGCTTGTACTAGGTTTGTTACCAGTGCCGTGCTGCCTACTGTACCTACTATTTTAGAAACAGGGAGGCTTCTTCGCATATATTATATATATTATTATAAATTAAAGTCGCTTTTCGTGTCTGTCTGTGTGACCACGTTGTCCTTTTAAACCACGCAATGGATTCTGATGCGGTTTTTACCTTCATTCGGAGAATTGTTTCTGGAAGATTTATGTAATATACATTATTATTATATTTACATATTATAATAAACAAATTTGGATGTTTTGTCAAGTTGTAGAAACCGTGCGAAGCAGGGGCTTTCTAACTTCATACAGGGTGGGGTAGGCAGTATTTTTTATTGCATCAAGTAATTCCGTTCCAATAATTCAAATCGAATGTAATTAGAGTGCATAGCTAAGCCTTTTATAAATACTTATCGCCGACAGTTATTTGCCTAAGTCTATTGACTTAGAGGTGTAAGAACAAATGTTTATAATTTATATGCATTTGTTCTGAGGAAAATTGACATAAAGTAGTTAATACTTTATGTTGATGATAATGGTAAAGATGGTAATGGATATAGGTAATTCAAAAGAGAGCACCAAGGAAGGATTTTTGTTTTTGTTTTTTTTTGGTTTTTGATATTTGTTTTTTTTTTTGGATTTTTGTATTTTATGCCTTAACCTGGGTCAAATAATTTTTTTCTTTCTTTCTTTAAAAGCAATCCCCTAAAGGAGTTAAATAGGGGATGAAAGTTGGTCATTTTCGCCGGTGGGAAATCCCATACAGGCCACACGGCTCGTATTTCAAGCAGTCTTGGGTGCTAAATAAGCCAAGAAACAAACGAATGCTTCAGCTGAAAAGCATTACTACCAATAGATGGTCATTATTTTTGATCAATGATGTTAATAATAAAACAGTCATTGGGAAAATCACGTTTAGCAGTAGCCAGAAACTGTTCATGACTCTCATGAATCGTCCTGTGTTAGTCTAAGGACATCCCACGAACTGTTCTACTGACACCATTCATTATCGTCTTTAAGAACTGCGTTTACCTGTTTATCAAATTCCTCTAATTAAGTCATTGGTGACGCGTGACCTATGACAAAGTCACGACTGTGACCGCAGCGTGACTCGAATTCAAGGTCCCAAATAAAAACAATAAAAATGGAATAACAAATCCATAAACAAATCTTTAATATTCTGTAGCCAATTTTTAAGATGGCATCATTTTCCCGAACCGATGAGGAAAATTGGAATTGGAATAAATAATTCGTATTTGAAAGCACAATCTACCAAGTTTTGATCATTTGGCTTTAAAATAACCACTGCTGAATTGGGCCTCATATTGACCGCTTCGAATGCTATTGGCTTCATAAAGGTTTTGGCGGACATCGCGGTGATATTGGTACTATTTCACAAATGAAGATACAGTAAGATATTCTTTTGACACCATCCTAAGCACTGATATTATAAGTAAAAAGAGGAAGATAGGTTACCAACATTTGATGTTCAAAAACGGTACAATGTCACACTATTAGACGACATGTGGGAGTAGGACACCGTGTTGTAATTATCTGGAGCGAAAAAGAGACAGACGACGGAAACTTGACTAATTAGGCATATTTTGAAGTCCCACTTGCGGAGCGCGTATAGCCAATCTATCTCTTGTTACTTATAATATCATTGATCCTAAGTATTTCGCGCATTTGAGGGAGACGTGAGTCTTGCAGATGACGGGTAAAATCGAATTTAAGTCAACGGCAAATGAACATTTGGTCAGCTAAAACATACAAAATGTAGAATTATATATGTTGCATCCGTTGACGGAGTCTTCGCTCCACAAATGTCTACCTTCGTAAAACATCTTGGAGCTGCAATCGCTGAACGCTGGAATAGGTCCTTTAGCGTAGTGATGGGTTGGCTAATATCAAGAATCATCTTCTCAATAATCCGTGCTACTAGCCTGTGCATTCGCGGCACAAGGCATAAATTTAAATCAATCGCCAAGTTATTCGGCTTCGACAGTGGAGCAGCCCTACCTAGACAAGACTGAAGTGGTTTCGGCTGGCGAACTGAGAAGACGTAGATTGCAGAAAATCGCTATGGATAAATGAGCCTGTTTTTATAAGTTATTTAATCAATAATTTGACAGTACTGTAGATAAAGATTAATATTTATGCGATGACAACGAATAAATCAGAAGGGATATTCCATAAAATGTAGAATTTTGATAGATCGTCTGCGTCAGAGAAAATCTAGTGGCACTGGGTGATGTATGACTAATTGATTATTAACTTAACTGGTTGAGAATTTGAGAGAAACTAGTATCAAAATCATACAAGAGGCAAAGCCATTATATGGTAACTATTTTCCAACATCTCTTAAAAAAAAAAACCATCGATCCCCAACCCACAGTGACAAATTAACGGTCAATAAAAATAATTTATAATAATTACGGTACTTCATTAAAAGCGCCTAACGGGCCACTGCAAGTTGGCTGCGGCCCCTCGTATGCCTTCCAAAGGTCCGGGTCCGGGTCCCGAGATACGTCAAAGACACTTTAAATAATAATAATTTATTTATTTTCGCTTCAAGACACAAATATCAGTGTATCTTGGACCAGGAATTTCAGTATCAAAAGAGCCAGGATCTAGATCAATCGGGCAGCATTTCGGTAATTCCTTTGCAAACTCTGTGACGTCACCTGCCACAAAAATATTGATCAAAATAGATCAAATATCACGGCCACAAAACACGGCGACGAACGAAAATTTCTAAGTATGGAGGAGAGAAACGTAATAAAATCAATGAAAGAAAACAATGATTTGCTTTGATGATTGATTTTCGTATTTATGAGCATCTCTCTTAGTTAAATTAAATGTCCAGCATATGTTTTTTTTTATTGTAACCCTGACAGGTGACCACGGTCTGTTTTTCTCTCTCTCTAGCACGTTGTCATTGTATAACCTTATCTCCAATATCAGAGAACACTACGAAATTTCGGCTTCATTGCAAAATTACTTGACCTGTGTATTTAACCTTTTGAAGTTTTGAGTGAAATATGTCATAAAATCTAGTATGCAGATGACAATACTTTAATCACATTGATGTCTGAAGCATGATCGTCTGATTCCAATCTTTATACCCAAACTCAGTATCCTATGCGAAAATAGGTTTGTTGTTGTGTTTGTTTGTTACTTTTTCACGCCTAAACCACTGAACTGATCATCCTGAAATTTTGCATATACGTTGTCAGGTGTACAGAAACGGACATAGGGTACCTTTCATCCCGCAAAAAAGTACTGTTGCCGAGGAAAACAACAATAACTTTCTTATGATAATAGATGGCGCCACGTGTCTTTCGAATCATGATTGAATTATAACCCGAATAGATAGTCAAAGTCTAAATTAACGCGAGCGAAGCCGCGGGCAAAATCTAGTGGAAATATATAAGAAGGATTAAGTCATTAGTGGATTTACTAAAATGGCCCGGAAATCGTAGCAAAAATAATGTAGCCCGCTACGATTTCTCGTAGCGCTGGTCTACGAAAAAGCCCTAGTTCGTATACATTTAGGTAGATATACCTACTCAATATAAGACAACCCTAAACAAAAAAAGTGCGTGCGTCTGCGCATAAGTATCTAATATTGTGATAAAAATGGCACAATGTTACTACTTCGTTCTATAATTGTAAGTACATAATGTCGTAAATTTAATAAAAAAGTAGAAATAAAATAAAAATAAAATTGTAAAATTGTTTAAGAAGAACAAGCTGGGCTGCATACGCTGCACTATTCTCTGATGGTCTTAGTATATATACCATTGGTATAGCAATACTCCATCACAACCGTGAGGACTTAAAAGAAAAGAAAGAAAGAATGAAAGAAGATGCGTTAATTGGCAGGAATACAAATAAGGCACACTTACAACCACCACCAGCACTCCACTGAGATCAAGTTTTCAGTTACTGATGCTAAAAAGGTTTGGACAAACTTACGAACTCATGGTCTCTCTACAATACCTGTCAGGTGCCACATAAACATTCTTTTACTCCCTTGCCGATAATATGGAGCTAGTTAGTTCTAGTTTCGGGTTTCAATTAAGACTAGGGTTTGCATTAAGTCTGTCGCTTTTTCAGTGTGTCCGACGCTTTGTCGCTTCTAGAAGTGCCTTATGTTTTGATATTTTTCTTTTCAATAAGTTCATTTTTAATTAATAAAGCCGATAATTTTGTTGTTTCTCGTGCAATAAGGTAGTGTCTTACTTTCGTAGTAAATAAGGTTTTACGTTGCATCTGGAGTACCTAGTAGCCAAAACTTGTATTAAAAAAAAAAAACGTACAATACCCAGAAAATAATAACAATCTTAGTAAAATTGACCGGAATACAAATAATTAGGTACCTATTTTATTTTGTTAATGAAGAAGTAACGACGATACTAATTTGGTTGGTACTTCTTTAAAGAAGTCTTAAGTCTTATCTTAAGTCTTTCTTCAGACTATAAAGTCTGAAGTTATTTTGTTTGTTAATTTATGAGGATTGAGTTCCTTGTAGCACTGTTTAAATAGTGCCAATAAAAAAAAAAAACATTTGTAATGACGATTTGCCCACTTCAGTAAGAATGAAATAAACCTTCAATATTAACGATAGTCGGGAACAACCGATTTATAATATCTTAATGAGTTCGAAGATGCGTTAGATTAGCTGCGTTACCACAAGTTGTGTTAAATATAGCCAAAATGTTGTCGTCGGTCGGGGTGTCCCAGGGTTTGCCCATAATTTGATAGCGACGACGGTGATGACTACATAATTCTAATTTTAGCTACAGCTCAGCAAGCTAAATAATAATAATTGAAATTGATCCCCCTCAAAGGTGGAATCGAATGACATTCAAATTCACAAGAATTCACTAATAAATTTTATCGGCAATCGTTTTCCTACCCAGCAGATAAATATAAAAGTGACCTCACCAAAGTGTATAGTGACATTTTAGGCTCAAAGATGTTCGGTTGTGTTTTTTTATTTGAATTTTTAACCATATTTTCTACACTAAGATTGTTATAATTTTCCAGGTATTGTGCTCCAAACAATACACCCTAAATATTTTAGTGCAAAGTGTAAAATTATAAAGAAATAAAAATAATCAGTTGTTTAAAAAAAATGCTAGTCGCATTTACTGTATTAGTACTAATTACTAGAACTGCATCGCAGTCCTGTCAATTGGAGAACAGTGTGGAACTAATAAACCGGTCATACAATGGCGTGAAGTTCATGGACGGGGAATATTATGTGGATAACAATACTAACGCGGAGAGAGGATGTGTTTGTATGAAAAAAACGTGCTTTCGAAAATGCTGTTCACCTGGAGAAGCATTTAAATCGCAAGAAAATTTCAACAACTGTGTGCCTGAACCACAGAAGTTCCATCTACCAGTATATAA
This sequence comes from Dryobotodes eremita, assembly GCA_917490735.1. Classification (NCBI taxonomy): domain Eukaryota; kingdom Metazoa; phylum Arthropoda; class Insecta; order Lepidoptera; family Noctuidae; genus Dryobotodes; species Dryobotodes eremita. The sequence goes on along the minus strand of OU823254.1, from coordinate 17,312,189 downwards.
TAATAATAATAATCTACAGCCAATAGAAGGATTCAATGCTACGGAAAAGTTCCATTTTTTGTATGGAAAGATGGAATGTTCCACAGCGAAGAATGAAGCACGTGTTAAGGTTATGTTAAGCGTGGCAAAGTTACGTGTGATGACGGTGAGTTTATTTTTATCATTATTTTTACTAAGCATGTTGTTAATAAAGCTGGTTATTATTTTTTTATTGTGTGGATAACTTAGTCGACCCTGGGTAGCCCGTTGGCAATGTGATGGTTCCAGTTGCATTAAAGCTTTGCGCTTTTCCGATTACTCACAAATCAGAACGTGTAACAAGGCACTACCTACGTATAGATGTAGTTGTTACTATTACTATGGACAGACAAGCGGTACTAATAAATTATGATAATATATAATTATAAATATAAATTTTAAATTAATTAATTATAAATTATGATCATATTATATAACGTCATTATGATACTTTTTCACTTCCCATGCTTTGGCAAAACTGTACCAGCCAGTGTCTAAAAAAACCCGGTTCAGTGCGAGTTCCACTCGCGTGCGTACGAAGAAAATGTTACCCGCAAAAAAATCATGTAAAGTAGGCTGCCAAGGCTTACATAACGCTTTCACTGTTAAAAAGTTATCAGATATAATGCAGAGCCAAGCCCCTAACTCTACAAGGTTTAACTCTACAAACCTTACATCTTGGTCAAAATGTACGTCTTGGCCGTCGCACAGACACTCCTATGGGCTTAGGTAAGAAATTAAGTTAGTGGTTTTAATGTTGTGTCATGCAATTTTTCAATGGAACGGCCAAGCCATATATTTTGACCAAGATATAAGGTTTGTAGAGTTAGGACTTTTAGAGTTAGGGGCTTGGCTCCACATTACATCTGATAACTTTTTAACAGTCAAAGCGTTATGTAACTCTAGTCAACCTATTTTACATGAAATGTTTTTGATGGGATTTCATTTCTTTTTGTAAGATACCCTATTTCTTTTTATTTTAGTGTTGATATTGTACTGATCTTACACATACATGTTAACATCATAACCCTAACTTCTAGCATAGTCGGGTAAAAAAGGTATTTCTTGCACGCCAGCAGTATACATGCTAATCTAGCTTTCATAACAAATGGAAGTAGGATAGAGATAGTAGGGTAGATGGATAGGACCGATGCCTGCCGGGGCTGCGGATTGTTCGAAAGAGTTACCGTGGCCCTGGCGCACAGGCAACTGAAGGAATACGGGTGGGTTTTAGTCAGTAAGAGTCTGACACGCCCTTCCGCTCCGCCCAGAGCGGGAGAGGTCATTTGATGATTTCCCACCTAAAAAAAAAAAAAAAAAGGTATACCTATTATCCGTAAGAAATACAGACGTGCACCTTCTTTTAAGGGGGTTGTAGGGTGATAGTTACAGATTTCTTCTTTTTTTTGTTGTTTGTGTGCAAATCCTAGCCTGCATACCAAGTTGCAGCTTTTTATAATAGGACTTCGGGAAGTGCCCTAGAGGTTTTAACCTTTTCACCACCAACGCACACAGAACGCGATGCCGCCCCAGCGGTAAGCTATAAAAAAAAAAAATAAGGTATAAAGTTAAATACAGTTTTTCTTAAATTTATGTCAAGTTCAACCATAATTTGTGCCTGAACTAGGTAATCCTGTGTTTCAGGCGATTGTAGGTAACATTATTAAAAAAAAAAAAAAAAAACTATAAATGTATGACGAAATATATAGTGAATGTAAGTAGTGATGAGGGTATCGTCCTATCGATAAGTGAGATTTATACGCTTACGTTATTACGAATATAAATAAAAACCGGTTCAATATTTCCTTACGTGTTTTAATTTACAGTATCGCTAGTAAGAGAAACCAGTATACATTGTAAGTATTAAAGAAACAAATGCATAAATTAATTAGAGCTATAAGAAATGTGGTCCATCTTTATTTGTTTCACGACGTCATCCGTTGACTTCATTTCAAGTTCTTGGCTTCAAAGCACGTTATATTCAACTCTGAATAAGGATGTCTGTGGTCTTTATTCATTTAATTTTAGTTATTCCGTTTTTTTTTTTACCTCATATGCTTTACTTCAGTCAACGATTATTACCGTATCTAAGCGGCAGAATGTTTCAATGGTTCATTGTGTTAAGTGTTTTTCTACGTATTTTCTCGAATGGAAAGTAGTATTTAAGTTATAACACAATTGTAGCAGCGTACTTATCACAGCACTGTTTTATAAAGCTTTGTCTCTGTTCCTTTCTTTACTCATGTAACGGTAGCGTTTACCAGTCAGGCAGGGCATTCTAAGTAGAGTTTGTCCCGCGCGGGCCGTTGCTCTTTACAAGTGCATTCGTTGTTTAAACTGTGTAGATTGTTTTTTTTTTTTTTTCTTATTCTACCCTGTCCTTTAAATAATGTAAGTAGTGATTTTTATAGTTACATAACTAAAGCGAAAGTGCAATGACGAGTACATTCTAAAACACAGGACGAAGACGAAACTCAAATGGAAACGCTAATATCATTTTGAACAAAACTCAGTCATAATGATGAAGATATACTTTAGAAAACATTTACTGGAACAGTGCTGCACTGTGCCAAAGTGACCTTGAAACCAGTACGCTTATGACGTCACAGAACGACTTCTATAGTAGTCCGTGGCGCTCGGGGCAGTGACAACTAACTGTTTTGTCCAGATGGGAATATAATTACAAGGACAAGGGTTGGTAAACGATAACAATAATTATTTACTTCCGGATCGGCACCCATCTGTAGATTGAAATTGCTCAATTTTCCCTTTGTTATAAAGTAATTAACTAAGTTCAATTTTACTGACCTCAAATTGCTTTTGATAGTAGTATTCATAACTATTTCCAAGGGCTAAATTAAATAGTTATAGCTTCACGTCACATCACTGGCCGACTTTATATAAAGTCCTTGGCGTTCTGGGGTCATTCAATATGTTAGGAGTTTTTGTTTTTGACGTTTTTAAGACAAATAAGGGCAACTTTTGTGAGGAAAATTAAAAAACAGGGCGTTAGACAGTGCTATATTAAAAAATAACAGGAAACGAAGCCTTTAAATAAAGTATATTTATTTTTATAAAATAGTTAAAATGAAGAGCTTCTAATGAAGTCGTGGCGCTGGTGGTACGAAAATCTGGAACTTCTATTGAAGTCTGTGGCGGTGAAAAGGTTAATGAATTAATGAGTGAGTCGGTCAGCGACGAAATCGATGTAATTTAGGTATTAATAAAATCCAAAGTGTAAAAGCTTGTCAAATGAAACTGTGCGTTTTATAAGTCTCTTTACTACAATTTATCCTGAGAATTTGAGCTCTAGCATTATCCAGGTCAAAGCTATGAGGGTATGAATATACGACGAAACTCTTCGAAAATAGGTAGGTAGTCCCCGGTTTTTTGTTTTTGGTTCGTCTTGGTTGGGGTACTATCGTGCCCCCAGATCCCAAAGACAAACTTGACATTGTAATTGAAAAACATGTTCTCCCATACATTCCAAGTGCAGTTCTAAATTTGTGAGCACATGTCATTTTAAGAACATAGACTTTCTATACGTTTTCCTGTAATCTGTAAGCAATTAACGAATTTCTGTATATTTTTGAAAATTTTAGCCTCAGTAGTTTCGGAGATAGGGGGAGGAATAGTAAATTTTCATATATTTTCTTAAATAACTTCAAAACTATTTATTTTAAAATCATACAAAAAAAATATTTCGGATCCTCACAACAATTCCTTTCATTTGATATGTCACACGGTACAGTTTGCAAAACTTTTGTTTTCAATTTTCTATTTTGCCCCCCAAAAGTGACCCCTATATTCAAAATTCATTTATTTACGTTACACGTCCGTGTTTGGGTCACAGAAATTCTAAGAGTACCAAATTTCAACTTAATCAGTCTAGTAGATTCGGAGCAAATTGGTTGTGACAGATGGACAGACAGACAGACGCACGAGTGATCCTATAAGGCTTCCGTTTTTTCATTAGGACGTACGGAACCCTAAATAGATACAAAATACGTTGGTTGACTTTTTTCTAGGGGAGGGCTTGTTTAATGATAAATGATAATGATAATGATAAATGATTTTATTTCTGTAAGTAGGTTTGTACAAACACTTTTACACGTCAATCATATTTTAAAACTAGATGAGGTCGGCGTTTTCTATCTGACTACTCTGAGAAGAAAGGCCGAAACAAACTCAGAGGTCACAGTCTCTTTTAAAGTCCAGACATAATCTTGGTCAGATTATGTGAAGACCATGTAGATTTGAGTCTGAAATGGTCTTTTGAGGAAAAAATACCACACAGAATGAGTGGACCTGTCCAGTCAGTGCACGCATTTGTCAGTAATCGTGCAGCACAACTCAAAACTTAAGGAGCTCAACGATTCGACGAACAATACCAAAGAAAGGACATTTGTTTACATATAAACAACAATATTAGTGCTATTTTGATAGTGTTTCGAAATCGTGAAAAAGATTAAAAAAAAACATAGTTTTTGTACCCGTGTTCTAGAGCCCATGTTCATTTTTCGTCTCATCAAATTTTCACCGCACAAAGTCACAAGTATTGTACTAGATCATAGATACCTATACTGGACTGAGCGTTAGCCCCACAAAAGTCACACGAGTGAAAGAGACAAAGCGACTGTGCGGCCAATACCTGTAGTATATTTTCTAGTGTTAAATGTATTTTTAACCGATTTCAAAAAAAAGGCGGAGGGTCAGATTCGGTTGTATTTTTTTTGTGTTTGTTACTTCACAACTCGGTCATTTATAAACCGATTTAAAAATTGCTCTTTTGTTTGAAAGGGTATAGTTATAGGGTGGTCCCCATGTGGTCCCATACAAATTTGGTGAAGCTCTGATGAATAGTTTTTGAGTTAGCTTCAATAATACGTATTTTTTCCACTAAGTGTATATTGATAATGTTATAATTTCCTGTCACTGTTATTTACTTAGCAAGTGAAGGTATACAAATTTGTGTAGGGTAGGTACCACAACTAAAAAGTAAAAAATAAAACTTTATCACCACAAAAAAAAAAAAACAACCAACTTGCAAAAAAACACTATAAAGTGAAAAATTACTTTTATTTCGGAAGTCGGTGGCAAAAAACGCCAATACAAAACCAAAGACACCGACTTCCGAAATTAAAGTAATTTTGTTATGTATTTTCTGGTGTACAATAAAGTAGGTATGTATAAACAAATCAATAAATAAATACTACTAAAGAGACAACCACTGGGCGCACATTCGCTTTGTTTCTCTCGTACTTTTCGGTCTGTATTTGAAGCGGTAAAGGGTTGCAGTAAATAAGCAAACATAACAGCTTAGGGAAAGGAAGAAATACATTGTCCAAAAGTTTTCAAAGTTCACAGGACACAGATAATGAGATAACACAATAGAAGGAGAAATTAAGAGCACAGATAGAAAGCGATAGGCACAGTTAATAGTTTAGCACTACGTAGCACGTCTAGGTACGAGTCTTCTGAAAGTACTGGATAAAAGTTTATATGCACACTAGGTACTATTGTCGCTCTATGTGCTGATGGTGTTCACCGGGGTGGTTTTAGTGAGGTAAAAATCCCACACTCCTCAACCACCATCCCCAGAGGTCGGGTGCCTTTTGAAGGTTTCCCCCCTGAAAACAAAAAAATAAAATAAAAGTTACCTACAGTAGGTAACTTTTATTTTATTTTTATTGTCGAATGTTTACCGGGTACTAGTGAGAGCGACATGCGCTTACGACCGTTAGTGTAACGCCGCTTAGTCCCGTATTACAGAAGGTCACTCAATACTCAAGCATTACTTAAAACTAGTTTCAACCAATCACATGGCTTGAATCTAGTTTTAAGTAATGCTTGAGTATTGAGTGACGTTCTGTAATACGGGCCTTAGTGATGATTCTCGACTAACACCTGCGAGCGCCGCGGGTTTGAAAGAGATAGATAGACAAGGCGCGGGCGCCCGCACAGGCCCTGCAGTCTCGACGTAGGTGCCGATTCTCTTGTAAATCGAACTAAACTAACTAAACTATCACTAAAATTCCTTACTTTTGGCTATGAGAATCTTAAAGCTGTTCTGCAAATAATATCTCTGTGGAGTACGGACCTCGGCTTAGGGCGTCACAGAGAGAGGGCAGCGAGTGGGGACAGGCTGGATCGAGAGGGTGAGGGGGGCAGGGCAGCCTCGACGTGTTTTATATGGAAATTTTCACTTTTTTTATGGAAAATATGAAAAATTATTACCTTCATGTTGAATTTTATGGGTAAAGGGGGTCGAAATTTTCATAATTTTTCGATAGGATAACCCGTTTTCGAGATATAAGCAAAATAAAATAAAAAAAGATACAGTACTATTTTTGCACCTGAAGTCGAGGTGTTGTGGTAAATTTTAGTTCATGACATCAAATTTTACTCCACACCTTTTTAATCGCGATTAAAAATAGCCAGATTTTGTTAAACAACCAAAATTTTAAGTTAAAAACGCCAAATTCATAATAGCTCAATTGCCATTTTCACTAAATTAATAACTCAGTGCCATTTTAGTGCTGTCAAACTAAAATATACTTAAGTTGTGTCACTTTACTCTATTTCAGAATGGGAAATCGTCGTTTGACAGGAATAAACTAAATTTTTGTGATTTTTAGTCTAGTTTAGAGAATTTTCTGACAAGAGAATCAGCACCATAGATAGCGACAAAAATCGGTCGCTAAGTCTAATCGATGTCAAATTTCTTTAATGGATTTTCAACCTTATGCTTTCGAGAGCAAGTTGAAAATCTATTAAAGGAATTTGACAACGATACGACTTAGCGACCGATTTTTGTCGCTGTCGAATGTTTGTGAGACTGCAGGGGCAGGACCGGCAGTCTCGACATAGATAGCGACTCTGTTGGAAACTACCGATCGCTAAATATTAAGGTGGATCCTCAGTTGTAGCCCACCAAATTCAAATTTTCTTTGGTTTTTTGCAAATTGCAGCTCTGTTTTACGTCGTATGTTGATCAAAATGCGATTCTCAACTGTAGGAATGATATATTAATTGAATAATAATCATCAATTTCATATCAACGTTCAAACTTTGGAAATTTGTTCAACCTAAGAATTTTTGAGAATATTTCATATGAAAATTTCAAATTGATGACTATATATTCTCTGCACAAATGAATACAAAACGCTCAGTCCATTATGTCCAATGTGCAAGACCAATTTGTCGCTTGAAGCATTCATTGTCACTTTATCAGTGTTACCCTACGAGCGTTAAATATGCCAAGTTGACTTTAATTTCGTAAATGAAGCCGTCATAAATTTTAATGTAGGTAGGTGGTATTTTAATGCCACCCTACGGACCCGTTCCACAATGTTTACGCTACCTGGCTAGTGGCCCTGTTGCTTCACTTTCGTTTAATCATTTTAACGCTGAGCGAAATTTGACTGGCCAGTCATGGTTCGGAACTCAATACTGTCGTGTGTGCTCAATATTTTATAATCTTAGTTTAACTATAGTGGCACCGTTATTCGGGTTATTTTTGGAAATATTAAGTTGCAAGATCGATGAGTGGCGTAGGATTAATAATTGAGTTAATTTTGTTTGTTAAATTAGTTTTGATAAGAACTGGTTTGTGCATTAATCGCATCAATGAAAATTAGGTACATTTCAAATTAATACCTATGTAGTAAATTGTACAGACCAGTTTGTAAGTAACTTCAAAACGACATTTCCTATGTTAAAACATAATAAAAACAATTTAATAACCTTTTCAAGTGGTGCATTGTACCAAGTTTATGCAAGTAAAAATCATTCGTGTGCTATTTACTTCGTAAATGAAACCGGTTTTCAAGAACGTAAGTTCAATAACCACTGTTGAAATCCAAAGGTTCAAAACTTTAAATCTATTCTGCAAAATGCATGGATTGAAAAATAAAAGATAATTTAAATTTAGAAAGAAACTTAATAAACATTTTGACACCATAGACCTTCATTAAAAACAAACATTTGATGAGTTACTTTTGATAAAAATAAGGAAAACCAGTTCAAGACCAGTTGAGCCGTTTCGACATAAATTAGAAATAACAAACTAACACAAACATGATACACAAATATTTTTGTGCATTCCCACAAAGAAGCTTTAAGTAGTCAATAAAGCATTTTTTTGTAAACAATCATAAAAACATCAAAATATGTTCAAGTATACGTTTTTTATAAAGTTGGTTAAAAATAGTAATCACCTATTTACTGCGGCCTCCATACATAAACGTTGGATCTTTGTAACCTTCAGGAAAAATTAATATGTAATACTCGTATAAGGGACGTAAAAACCACTAGACTTATGAATATTCAATTTTAGTATATTTGAATTCTTGCTATTCAGGTTACTCGCCCGAAAATTAGATTGAAAACAATATTTTTGTCAGTTATTAATCATAGAATTAAAACAAAAAAAAAACATTTTCCTCGTAAATTCGTAAGCTTAAGCCCACGTTCGCACGGACGTAAAAATATCGCGGCGGGATTATATCGCACGCTGGATTTTCAACGCTCTGCTAAGCGCCGAGAGTTGAAAATCTAACAAAGTGTTTTTTCGACGCGCTGATATGCACTCTATTAGATTCTCAACACTCGGCTCAACACCGAGAGTTGAAAATCTAGTGCGCGATAAATTCCCGCCATGATATTTTTACGTTCGAACGTGAGCTAAGCGTGTACCGTAACTATAAGTAGACTTATTCAATTGTTATTTACCGTGCGACCACGGAAAACCCTCATTGAGTAATCTTGAATTAACAGTCAGTCGCAGACCTGCGTACGCGCCGATCGTACAGAGGTAGTCACTCAGTGAGAAAATGCAAATCGTACTGTTTATTATATTCGTAATAATAACAAGAACTGTATCGCAATGTGATGACGAAAACAGTGTAGAACTTAAAAATCGAGTGTTTAAAGGTGTTAAATATAACCATGGTGAATACTTTGTGGATAACGTGACAAAAGTGGAACGGGGCTGTGTGTGCCTGAAGGAGGTTTGTGCCAGGAAGTGCTGTCCCTTAGGACAGGCATACCATCAGCTGCGGAAACAATGCATCAACATCACGGAACCCTTCAACCCACCGGTTTGGAGAGAGTATCGGCTGCTACCAGGATATAACGCCACGAAGGAGCTACACTTTTTGTTCGGGAAAATGAATTGCTCAGATGAACTTCTGGAAATTAGAGTGCCTGTTGCTCCGGCTACTGAGGGCTTTCATTTGAGAACGGTGAGATTAATGCTTAAAGCTTAGTAATAAAATACGAAAATCGGTAAAAAGTTTTAACTCTAATAATAATTTAATAGGTTCCTGTTGGTCTAAATGAACTTATAGTTCTTTATGTCGTTGTATAGAAAGAGATAAATTTGTAAAATTACAAATCTTTCATAATTAAAAATTTTGACATAAATTGAAATATATTTTTAATCGATTGACCCTTTTTTACTCTTTTCTGATCATCAAAACATCAATGCTCGATAAGTCTTAAAATCTGGAACGAAAAATATAATTAAGGCAAATTCATTAATTCCCGCAAACAAGCGCGACGCGATTCTGGTAGAACAATTTCCATGAAGTTTTCATAGAATTGTTCTGCTAGAGCCGCGTTGTGCTGTCACGTCGCGCCTGTCTGTAGGAGCCTTTGTCCTCCTATGTCTTTCGCATCGAAATGAGCTTTGATCAAGCTAATAGAATAACGTTGTCTTGAAAGTGATTTTATAGTTGTTTACTGTGTCTGAGACCGAGACAACTTTCATCTCAGAAAATATAATTGATTAAAGTAGGTACCTAACCCTTATAAGGACTAAAGTTATGAATGTTGGTAACCCTTATACTCATAAGGACTAGGGATCAGAACAAGTTTTGTCAAAAAAAGGGTGTAATGACCTTGTTAATATCACACCGCGGCGGCGTGCAACGATTAAACAAGTTTAGAATGGATTTTTTTATTTATTTAGGTACAGCACACAGCGGCGGCTACAGCTTTTTGTACTAAGTAACCCGGTTCATGAATGGTAGATTGTGACCTTTATTATTATATCACAGGACTCTCGAATAATTATTGAATTAGTAGGGCAGGTACAACAGTTTTTAAACTTTTTAATAATTTGTCATCTACAAAAAAAAGTTTAGAGAAAATAAGATAAAATTATAATATATGCTTTAACCTACGTTTTAACTGCGATTAGATTATTATTATTTATTTTAATTATGTACGCCGATTTTAAAGTCAGTCACCCTTTATAATTCGACATGCTCTGAAATAAAAAAGGAACAACTTTGAAATAAATACCTATCCTTTTACCTATTAGGTAAATAAATTATCTCATGGATACTCTAATTAACTCTAATACTTTACCTAATGAGGTATTTTAGACCTTAGATAAGAATATCTGTAAGCCATCATCACCATCATCATTTCAGCCGAAATACGTCCACTGCTGGACACAGACCTCCCCCAAGCACCGCCACTGCGATCGGTTCTTTGCTTCCCGCATCCAGCGGATTCCTGCGGCCTTCACCAGGTCATCGGTCGACCTTATGGACGGCGCGGCGTTCCAACGCTTCGTCTTCCGGTACGCGATCGCCACTCCAATTCGTGCAATTCGTGCTTTCGGGCCCATCGGCCATCTGTTCTGCGAGCAATGTGCCGTGCCCACTACAACTTATGTTTGGGAAATTCTTCGGGCTAAGTCGGTTACCTTGGTTCTCCTGCGGATCTTTTCATTTCTTTTTCGATCACGTAGAGAAACTCCAAGCATATCCCTCTCTATTGCTCTTTGGGTGACTTTTAGCCTTCTAATAAGGCCCATTGTGAGCGACCACGTTTCTGTCCACAGGTCATCACTGGCAACAAGTATTGGTCAAAGACTTTCGCCTTGAGATACTGCGGTATGTGGAACGAGAAGATATTCCGTAGCTATTTATAAGTAAGATATTTTAATATAGGTTACCGTGGTAACCTATATTAAAATGTCTTTTTCAATCTTTCTCAACATAAGTGGTAACTTAGGTTGAGGGGTTCGTGGCTAAATGATAACAGCTGCACGGGTCGATCGACCGCGGTCAGTTCATGGATGGGTGACCACCCATTTCATATCGAGACCCCTCCGCTTGGAACACTTGTTAAGCCGTTGGGCCCGGCTGTCATTCGTAGATATTTGAAAGTCGTTACGGATATTCAGAAGCCCAAAAGTCTGACAACCAGTTTTTCCAAGGGGTATCCTCTTACCCAGTAACTGGGTTGTGGAGGTCAGATAGGCAGTCGCTCCATGTAAAATACTGGTATTCAGCAGCATCTGGTTAGATTGGAAGCCGACCCCAACATAGGCTAGGTAGATTGATTGACCATCAACTTAGGTTACCAAGCCTAAATTAAAACAAAATAAGTAATATTTTGTTCAAATCAAATAATATAACGTCAATCAATATTCATATTTCTACTCATTTATCCGACCTATTTATATATTCAAGTGACTATTGTCATTAAATAATAATATTACTGATTATATTGATATAAGAAGTTAACACTAATGAAGTCAAATTGAAGTCGTTACGGTTATTAAGTAAAATAAATATTAACTTACATCAAGATATTTAATACTTGTGGTAGGTGGTTAAGCACGTAATTATTGCCTTCCTGCATGCGTGGCATGACCACAAAAAGTGAAAAATTCAATTTTTAAATTCCGTTTTTATACTTTGTGGCCGTCGAGTAAAAAGTTTTCTACTGTCTTTAGCATGGCGGTTACAAAATCAAATTGTCTTCACTACCTTAGACAACTGTCAGTTGTCAGTGTAATTTTGACGTTTGGGATAGAAAACTTTCTTCTAAAATAGTCTACATATAAAAGGACCTAGACAACGATCGGTAAAAACGAAAGACAAAATGACGGATTGTAGAAGGATTTTTACGGTGCGATGTCAAAAATGGAGAAACAAAATGTCACTTTGTATAGAAATAGCTATGTCTTGTCTTCCAAGAAGTAGAAAGCGTCATGCTACGCTTGCTGGGAAGTGTGATTTGCGCCAAACGGAGGACAATGGTAGTAATGATTAAGTTCTAATAAAATTATGACATTTGCACGGCTTTAAACTGGACAGTTCAAATAGAAAACCATTGAGGAGAACCTCGAAATTAAGAACAAAGAAATTACACCATAACATCACGCCTATATTCTCCGCAGGGTTAGACAGAGATGCACCTATAGTAGGCAGTTATGTTTTAGTTCAATGTAATGGGGGGAGTCTATTGCTATCAACCGGACACAAATTAGACTCTGAGCTGCTATGAGAAATACCAGATGAAAAACCAAATAACAGAGCAATTAAAATATCATTAACGAAAATGACATTGTATTAATACATATTCTGACAAACACGTATCACGATTCACATGAAATTTCTCCAAAATCCCCAACAAACTTAGAAAGAGAATACCTAACGACTAACTTTCTCTAAAGATTCAGAAAGTATACTCAAATGTAGATCTTCGAATTGAAGAGTAAAAAAGAATAGAAATCTTCCGTGGGTATACTCTACCATTAGTGTCCTCATACAATAGTAATTAGTTATTCACGTATTTGCATGACGCGCCAATACAGGCAGTTGAGTTCAAGTTTGAGTGTTAAACCCTATTCTTTTAATCTTTGATCCGCGCGTAGCAGTAGAACGTGTGTTTGACAGTGGTAGAGAAAAGCGTTGTTGTGATCTGCACTTTGATTTCTTTAGTTACGTGAATAGTTCTGAAGATTTGTTTGTGCTTCGGAAAAACCGACATTTCCGCAAAAGTCACTTGCGTGAAAGGACAGCTGTATTGTCATCAAAACCATGAAAACGAAACCCATGTCGAAAAATTTGCAGATTTTCGGTGGCGCCATCTTGAATTTTGATTTTGACCTTGTCGTCGTTGTCAGCACCCTCGAAAACCATGGAAACGATACCTATTACGAAAAATTTGCAAAGGTGGGGCCAACATGAATTTTCAAAAACATAATGTAAACATTTTTGTCCTGTTTTTACTTATGATTTCAAACTGTTAAGTATTGTGGGGTTCGTTTAACAGTCAATAATCAATAAACAATAAAAAAAGTTCATTCAAACAGTAACTTTTTGTTTATTAAGGCACACATGTGAAAATCTGTGTATTTTGGGGAAAAATCTTAAATTTAGAATTTCTCCAAAGCAACTGACTTTCTGACCACTCATGGTGCGTTAAGTTTGTTGCATTTTAGCTACTTTATCACACCCTGCAAGGATTACGTCGAGTTAACAGTAACCCTGTATATATACAGGGTTATTGATTATACGTCAGCAATCCATTCCGGGGATGTAGGAGAGGTCATTTGCAGCCGAATGATCCCTGATGCCCCTATGCAAATGTCAACCATTTTCGACTAATTTGACATTTTATATTTGTTTGAAGATATCTGGTATCTTATTGTATCTCGTTGGATAGCTGAGAAGTTGTACATGTTTTTCGAATGTTCTGCCAATAAAATACTTCCGTGTTTTTTGCAGAAATCGACTATTTTAGTCAAATAACCTGCTCAAAATGACAGAAAATTGTAACAATTTGTAAAACTATTAAAGATGATGTAATTTTATGGTTGATTATTATATATTGAAGTAGAAGCAGAAAACAATAATTTAAAAAAAATCATGCATTGTTTATTTTTAAATAAATTTTCAAAATTGTGTACCGCAAAAAAATATAAAATATAAAATTACTCTAAAATGGTTGACATTTGCATAGGGGTCATCGGGGTAATTTTGTTGAAAATGACCTCTCCTACATTCCCTTAATGGACTGTCGACATATAACTAATAACCCTGTATTGCTACTACTATTGCTATTGTTTGCTTGCTTTTAATATTTATAAATAGTATAAAACAAAGTCGCTTTTCATTTCTGTCTGTGTAACCGCTTAGTTCTTCCAAACTACACAATGGATTTTGATGCGGTTTTTACCATAATTAGAAAAAGAAAATTAGAAAATGTTATCCCGAAGGATTATGTTAGATATAGGACAGAAATTTCGATGTTTTGATATGTCACTACATCAGTAGGTACCATATTGCACCACCATACATTATTGCACCAGTGCGAAGCAGGGGCGAGTCGCTAGGATAGAGGATAAATAATTTGCTTTGGTTGGTACACCTGTTTCGACTAAACAGTCGGTATAGATTGTTGCAAAGTTGCGCTTGCGATCCAGTAAATCACATATTTTTTATTGAACACGGATTAGTTACGACGAGGCCTCCGAACGATACGGTCGTCCAAAATACAAGTGACCAAATTTTACGGCAATGTGGACCTTATTGACTATTTTATTCGTGATTGTATGTGGGACTGTGTCCGAATCGCAAGTTTGCGAATTGCAAAAAAGTGTAGAACTAGTCAATCGCACGTATGAAGGTCTTACATTCGGGGGCAATGAAACTTTCGTGGATCCCGAATCTAAGGCGGAAAGAGGATGTGTGTGTCTCAAGGGGACGTGCGCGAGGAAATGCTGTCCTTTTGGGCTGGTCTACAAAACTGATACAAAAACCTGTATAAATATGCCAAACAAATTCGATCCAGCTGTCTTGGAAGAGAAAAATAAAGAATTTATATTCAAGGAGGGATTTAATGCCACGAAGGAGTTTATTTTCATGACTGGTAAAATGGTTTGCGACAGGGATATAGGAGAGAGGAGACTGCCAGTATATCCGGCTACACAAAACTTCAATTTAATGAAGGTGAGACAAAATACATTGCTATATTTTTTGTTATTAAACGAACTTGATTGTTAATCAAGCATGAATAGATCTTTAAACCGTGATCACGCTTCCGCAAACTTGTCATTCAAATATGATTTTCTTAAGGTCACGAGTTCTAAAAGTCAACCGATTGAAACGAGCTATTTATTTTAGACTAGCTTTTGCCCGCGTGGAGGTCGGCAATTATCAGACGGGAACGTACTACCGAGCTAAAAAATATCCTACATGTTAGTCCAGGTTATAAAACTATCTGTGTTTCAAATTTCATCCAAATCCGTTCAGTAGTTTTTGCGTGAAACAGTAACAAACATCCATCCATCCATCCTCACAAACTTTCACATTTATAATATTATAGTAGGATTAAATGGTCATTACGTTATATCCTCTTGTTGCTCCTGGATATGGACAATAAATGACATTTATTTTTTTCTAGACCACTGCCAGAGATTAGCAAAAAAGTGTGTTGAATTGTGATAAGCGTTTTTGGCCAATTCCGGTTTGATGACGAGTTGCCAGTGGTTACGACACTTTTGAATTAAACATGCATGATATCAAAGCTAATAAAATGGCAAAAAGTTCCCGTGCAGTTCGGAATCGAGGAGCACGATCGAAATAAGAAGATAGAATAATATAAAATTATAGAATAGGTACGTAAAAAGATTAATATAAAATTAGGAATGGTGTGCGTATGTTATACAGTCAATAATTTAATAGCTAGAAGATAATTGATTGTCCGAACCACGGAACAGAAAAATCCGAACGCATTATTCAATTTGTTAAACCCAGTAGTTAATACCTTATTAATAGTTATGCAAGAGAGATATTGTGGAGACTTCCTCGTATGAGAACAAAGATAACAATGTCAGTCTACAATCGTTTAAAGACTCGTTTGCTTCATAACATTCGTGTGACATATTCAATGTGTTTTTTATTGTTTGTTTGTAAACAGTTTTACTAGACTGTGTATCTTTTAGGATTACCGCATAAGTCCGAAACCAGGTATTTAGGCAGTTGCACGATATATCTTACATCAGTTTAAACCTTACACAATATGATTGAGACCGTAATCAATGGGTATAGGTCTAACATAATTATGATGATGACGCGCCGTCGACCCGGGCCTGGCCCTTACCGGACGGCGAGCTGCCCATTGCTTGCCGTCCGCAAGCCCATGCCTACGGTGGCCGGGAGTCGGCTATCCTCCTCCGCCCAGATTGCCTCACCCTCACGCGCTCCGCCTCCTCCTTCGCGGGCATTACTGTTTTGCAGAAGGAGGTGACGGCTTCCCATTCCCTCTCGCTCCGTACCATGGGCTAGACCAGGGCCGAACTCGAGAATAGACCGGTCTATTCTGTAAAAATCTCACCGTGAAAACAGATGCATGAAGTGAGATTTTTATTGTAGTTTTTAGTTGTTCTTGTCCAGTTGTAGGTGGATGGATTTATCGTTTCTCTGAACGTAGATTATCCAAAGTATGTCCGAGATAGGTAGGTACATCAGTGGTTATAATTTGACATTGACAGCGCCTTTATGTCGAAGCAGTAACGACGATTTTCTTATTGGAAGTGTTACCACTAAGGGCCTTATCACTCTGGTGATTTGCGAGCTCGTTTCCAGCGAGGCGATTCTCCGCGTTTGCGCAGCAAGCAAGCCACGTGTGTGCAAGTGTTCGCCGCGTTTTCGGAACGAGAGTGATTGACGTACGTGTACAAGAGAGAGCGAGACAAGCGAGTGTACAATATTGAAAAAAAGCAAAGAACACGTTACGTAGTCGCAGCTAGCTCGCTTCGCACTCGCGCTAAGCACGTTCACAAATCACTTTGCTAGAAACTCGCTGGCATATCGTCAGTGTGATAACGCTCTGATGAGCGGTTGACTGTACATAATAATATTATGTTCTTTCTTTTCTTTTTCTAGTTTATAGCACGGGCCGAAGCAGGTACTTAAACTCAAACTAAAACTCAAAGCATTTATTTCAATTAAACCATTTACAGGCACTTTTGAACTGTCAAAGAGTCGGTCAAATAGTCAGAAAGTTGAAGCTAGTTGCCTATTCCAAAACTTAGATTTCTATGGAGAAGAACGGGCAAAAAACTCCAAGGATACTCTTTTTAAATCAAGATATTACAAAATCCTGGGTATATTATTCTTGTTGCTTCTATATGCGAGAACAATGAAAAAGAATATATATTAAGAAACAATTCAAAATATAAGATAAATAATAAAAATAAGCTGTGGCAGTTAAGAGATGACCAATCTCAACTGACGGCGCCCGTTCACGGTTTTCCAGTAAATGAGGTAAATCATTTATATATACTAAAAAGAGGAACGGACCCAATATTGAGCCCTGTGGTACACCCATTTTGACTTTTAAGCCCAATGAATTTACACCATTTATTTGAACTTGCTGCAGTCTATCATTAAAATATGATTTTACTAAGCTAAGTGCAAGTTTACCCAGTCCGTAATGCTCAAGTTTCAAGATCAGTGTTTCGTGATTCACGCAATCGAATGTCTTGGATAGGTCACAAAAGATGCCTATTGCATCTTGTTGAATCCTGAGAGACAAAAGCTACAAAAATTGTGCTAATTTTACCAAATCTTAAGCGTTAACCGGTAAGCGTTCATTGTTAAATTTACAATTTTTCAGATAGTATTAAGGATTAAATTGATTACGCAGAAATAATAATTGAAACGGCACAATATTCAGATTCCATTAATTGCCTGAAAAATGAAAAACGATTTGTGATTTGAGGGTTGATTTGATAAAATCTAACAGTTTTCCTGTTAGGTATTAAAATCGGTGGTCCCGGATGTAGTGATTATTTTAACAAATGCGAGT
This sequence comes from Dryobotodes eremita, assembly GCA_917490735.1. Lineage (NCBI taxonomy): Eukaryota > Metazoa > Arthropoda > Insecta > Lepidoptera > Noctuidae > Dryobotodes > Dryobotodes eremita. The sequence goes on along the minus strand of OU823254.1, from coordinate 17,294,549 downwards.
AGTTGCGTAAGTCACTAAAACTGCAAGGACTTTCATTTTGACATTTCAAATACATTCATTGCCTTATTTACGCTGTTGAGCAGAGGAATTTTTCAAACATGTGAAGCAATGGATTAGCAATTTCTTTCCAAATTCTTCGTATTTAGATTGATAGTGTGTTACGTAATTAGGGTGCCGATTGCGTCAAAAATCGGGGTGCTGGTCTAACCTTAGAATAACGGCACTTTTTGCCCAGGAATTTTATTACATAGGTTAGGTAATACGGGCTGGTGTTCGGAACTTCACGTCAATGCGCGTATTTTGCGTTGATTACACAGGTTAATATAGATAAATGGTTATCGCTCTAAGACTAGTGGCACTGTGAGCTGTAACCTCGCGAGTCTTTCTTTGCATAGCTTAAAACTGAATAAATGTTCACCGCGCACCTTAAAACAAAATCCTTAAAACCAAAAGTGCGAAATGGCTGAAATATGTTTTTTTATGTTTTCAACCCCATATCATTTTCATAATGGCGGAGTCATTATGAAAACTTTCGAAAAATTTAATCGACAAAAAAAAACCATATAACTATCGAACCTGCTCACAAAATTTCACGAGAATTGGTTGAGAAATGCGACCTGTAGAGGAGAACAGCCAACCGGAGTCTCTGGACACTTCTGGACTTACGAAAGCATTTTTGCCCAAGCTGAAACGGAGACGCTTCGCTCGCGATTCACGCCCGCTCGGTCAAAATTTGTGTTTGCCAATCAGGGGTAGGTACTAGGTATATGGCACTTAAACCCAACGGTATGAATCTGTTAAACTTTTTGTCCCCCGAAAGCTTATTGTGACATATTTTCTCTTCATCAATACCTATATAAGATACCTATATGACTGAATCTGCTTAGCATTTACCTAATCACACTGAATATAACATTTATTTATATTGGGTTTTTTATTGAAACATCCTACTTACCTTGAGTTTAGAAGAAACCGAATAACATTTAAAAGTTTACCTGTTCATAAATTTCCGAATTTTTTAATGTCCTTGTATTGAATATCGATATTTAATTAAATAACACTTGACAGCATTAAATACCAACAGCACAAATACCAACTGAAAAGTTCAAGAAACATGATAATAACACAAAATTAGTACTTAATTAACAAAAGCTATCGCAATTCACTTGTTAAAGTTGAGGTCATATTTTAAATAATTATTCTTCCAAAACAAGAGTCAAACTCAAAGCATTTATTTCAAATAATCCAATTACAGGCACTTTTGAATTGTCAAGCCGTTGGTCAGTCAGGAAGATTAAGCTAGTTGCCCGTTCCAAAGCGTAGTAGGTACCCATGGAGAAGAACGGGCAAGAAACTCCACGGACACTATTAAATCAAAATATTGTTACAAAAAATAGTAACATCATTCATGTTGAAATTATGCATGTGAGAACGATGTAGAAAGACGTGCACGTTAAAAGCGTCCGTAATAGAAAGATAAAAACAAAAACAAAAAACAATTCAGAAAATAAAATAAGCCGTGGCAGCTAAGAGATGACCAGTCCCTACTGACGGCGCCCATTCACGAACATGACGGTGGATCAGCACCATTTAGCTCAACCATTTTGAAGGAAACTTAATGATCCAACACACACGCCACTGCCAGCGAAACATTTGAGTGAGCATGACATACTCTCAGCCGCCAGGGCACATTCAAGTCAATGAAAGACGTACCCAGTAAATGGTAGCTTTATAGTAGGAACATAGTGCTCACACATGTGCTTTGCAATTATACAATACTAAGAGATTGAATTTAGACTATGCAAAGATAGTTTTTCAATCTTCAGCAGCTCCAACAATATTTTCGAATGCTAATCAATTAGTTTATGTGCCCTTGTGGAGCAGGACAATCGTTGAGCCAAGCATTTTTGTCAGCGATGTAATCCCCCAACTTATAATATGCTTAATAGATTAAAATTTCGTTTCATTCGGTTGGGAGTATGCGGGGAAGTATTTTATTGTAACATTTTAAACAGTATCCCATGAAGGATGAGTGTACTTTAGCCATTCTAAAACCTGGTTGAACTAATTGGTCCCTATTTCTAGTCCTATAGTTGTCTTTCACTTCTTTTACTGGACATATTCGTTTTTTCATTACGTACCTGATGTTTTTATATACATATTGACAAGGTACCGTCATGATGATAATATCTTTAAACAATTCGCATAGAGGATTGTGCCTGCTGAGGCCATATATTGCCCTGATGGCTCTTTTCTGCAGAATAAAAACAGACTCGATATCTGCAGCCCGTCCCCATAGTAAAATACCGTAAGACACGTAGAAAGTAACTGAAATATAATAGCCTAGCCGCAACTGATTAGACAGAAAGGCGAACCCGAGAATAGTTGGGAAAAGGTAGATAGGTGGATAAATTTCAAGAAGAAAATAACAAAAAATAAACGTGATAAAAAATCTGTTGCATCATTGCGTCTGCAATTAGTAACATCTAGGTACACCTCATCCTTGAAGTCAGTTAACTATGATTACGCAAAAAAGACCTGTCATTACTTTGACGACATCACAGTTCAGTCATGTTGTTAATATTATAGTTTCTTGTTTTATTTACACACAAATTCTAATTCCAGTAAGTTATGCAAGCTCCCGTTGACTATTAAATTCATATCAATACATGTGGGTCTGCAAACCCTACATGACGAAACGGTCTTATATGTATTAATTAATTAATTAGAAGTCACACTTACAAAGAACACTTCTTTTTTTTAACGTTGTATTTTAAAAAGTGGTGATTCAGCCATTTTTAACCATGTTTGGATTATGCTAGTTATTTGCATGCATTACAATAAGATCTTTTCATAACTTGTGTTTACCTTTTTGTAAATAAATACCTTTAAAAATCAATTATACGCAGATAAAAATATTTTTGTTGTTGAGATGGTGTCCTGTGGCACCTTATTGATAAAACCAACAGAGTACTGATCACCAACTATAAGTAGGCAGCTGCCGACTATTTCTGTTCTGTGCTCGTGATTATACGTTTTTCTGTTTTTTATTTGAATTATATCAGCCTGTAGATGGAAGAACTTTGGGCGGAGCACCGCCGTGTCCTCGTGGCGGCGATCGGCGGCGGCGACCTCTCGCGTCCGGCCCTGGTTCAGGCCATGGTATGGAGCGAGAGGGAATGGGAAGCCGTCACCTCCTTCTGCGAAGCAGTAATGCTCGCGAAGGAGGAGGCGGAGCGCGAAAGGGAGAGGCAATCTCTGCGCCCTCGCGCCCCTAGCCGCCGCAGGAGGAGGAGACACCCTGGGCGTCGGGAGTCGATTGCCGACTCCCGGCCACCGTAGGCGCGGGCTTGCGGACGGCGAGCAATGGGCAGCTCGCCGTCCGGTAAGGACCAGGCCCGGGTCGACGGCGCGTCGTGTTCCACGCGCGCCTCAAAGAGATGTCAGCAAAATAGACGGGGTCCGATAGGACCGATGCCTGCCGGGGCTGCGGATTGTTCGAAAGAGTTACCGTGGCCCTGGCGCACAGGCAACTGAAGGAACACGGGTGGGTTTTAGTCAGTAAGAGTCTGACACGCCCTTCCGCTCCGCCCAGAGCGGGAGACGTCATTTGACGATTTCCCACCCAAAAAAAAAAAAAAAAAAAAAGATGGAAGAACTTGACCTTTCTAATTCAATCAATCGTCAAAGTAACATGTTTCTCGCTAGCATTCTTTATTCATTTGCGTGCGTTACATTTCGCGCTACCGTAGGTAAACAGCGAAAATCACTGCATTTCTTTTTTTTTTGGGTGGGAAATCATCAAATGACCTCTCCCGCTCTGGACGGAGCGGAAGGGTGTGTCAGACTCTTACTGACTAAAACCCACCCGGGTTCCTTCAGTTGCTTGTGCGCCAGGGCCACGGTAACTCTTTCGAACAATCCGCAGCAGCGAAAATCACTGCTGGGAAACGAATTTTGATGACTTGGCATGTACAGAATTCGTAGATAACGGCCATATGATCGGTCTTTTTACACACTGTATTTTGTTAACATACCTCAATCAATTTGCCAAACTTTTTCCCAACTATGTTCGGGTCAACTTCCGGTCTAACCGGATGCAGCTAAATACCAATATCTTACATGTAGTGACTGCCTATCTGACCTCCACAACTCAGTTACTGGACAACATGATACGCCTTGGTAAGACTGACTGTCGGACTTTCGGGCTTCTGACTATCCGTAAAGACAATTTATTAAAATTATTGAAATAACTACTTAAAAAAAAAAAAAAAAATATTTACACATTATTCGTAGATCTACTAATGACAGCCGAGACCAGCTGCTTAACGTGCTTCCCTAGGCACACAGGGGTCTTGATATCAGTACATAATAGTGTATTTTCTATGCTCAATATGTAATGGATGGTCACCCATTTTGCGAACCGACCGCGGCAAGCATAGCTTAACCTTCCATCGAACCGTGCCGCTGTAATCATTGAGCCACGAGCCCTTCAGCTTGTCATCACACGTACTTGTTTAAATTTAATTAATCGATGGCGACCGTAACAATTTCGTTGACAGGTATTTGTGTTCGGCACTTACTTATACAGGGTTCAGTAGTTCATCATTTCTATCCACAGCTAAGCAAATGGGTTCCGTAAGCAACAAGCATGTTACGACATAGTGACACAACAACTGAAGGGAAATAGAAACAAATACATCTGCGACCTTCCGCAGCTATTAGGTTTTTACTATGTATGTGTATTATTCATGTCAACTCACAATATCGTATGTTGAAATTGAAACAATGGCAGCGATTAGGTTTAAAATAATATTCGCTTCTTTTCCTGCTTTGAGCGTTTGGATCATCATAATGGTTTCCGTGGCTTTGTAGGACTGCGGACACACACCACAAATTTCTTATTCAAGAAATTGTTGATTGGTATTAATTAATATTACCACAGAAAAAATAACACATTTAGTTACATAATCATTCTTCTACCCTTATCCTAATGTATGTATATATATGTATGTGTATAGCATGACATGTTGTCGACACAACATGTCACGCTATACTTCTCTATAAGTCGTCATCTCGGTAGTCACCCCTTTTATAACCATGTCATCTTTCACACAGTCCATACATAATTTCTTTGGTCTTACCCTAATCTTAGAGCCATCAAAATTCATACTCAAAACTTTCCTCACGACATTTTTCTTTAATTACAACACCTTTAGTTACAAGTTCTGTGGATTTGACTAAATATGTAAAAATTATAATAAAATAATTTATAATCTACGCCAGATATTCAGGGTCGCAGGGACATCCACGCGCAAACTGAAACCATGAATTCAGCACATGATTCTAGAGTACTAGCGTAGAAAGTTTTCGTCGGTTATCAAAAAAAAAACAGCTAGCTGTTTCATAGAAAACTGGCCTACACGGTCAAAATGTATGCCAGAGCGAATAAAAAAAAACCAACGAAAAATTTCAACGCAGGGTGGATTAGAATCATGAACTGAATCCATGGTAACAGGTTGTGTATCGATGTCCTTCCCACCCTGTACATGCCAATGCACTTGACTGGTAACTAAAAACAATTTTAACTAGTCAGGCCCGAGGTGGTCGACTAGGGCTTTAACAATAGATAGTAGATTGTGTCTTACTAGCGACGCTTTACGAATGATGAGTTAATCAATAAATGCTAAGCTGCATCCGCCTTGTTAATTTGGTTTTACGTATGATTCCATTCCCTGAATGTGAGTACCTCACAATATTTAACGTCACACACTTTTATCTTAATTTTAATTTTTAATGCCATTAGGAGTGATATAAGACTCATTTAAATTAATTACGACATCGTTATTTTCTAATATTATTTCTAGTTCAATCTGTTCAAAGATTAGGACCTCTATGAAAACTATTTTTATTTAAGCAATTAGTAGATTTTGGCTATAGTTTCTATAATCTACTAGTATCACATATACTCCCATTGCTTGGCCTCTCACTAGACAATAATTCCGCCACAGTCACCATGACTGGTGACAAGTGGTGTCTGTTAAACGAATTGGTTACCGCTTTAGATACGGAACCTAAATGCCTGGAGGAAACAGGAATATTTCCACAAACATTACCGAAATATGGATCGAAATCATTAGTCTAAACGATTACCAACATAAAGTCCAAAGCCTATGGCATGTAATTGCTGGTCGAAGACCACCTCTAACTTTAGTGTTTCGTGGAAGGACAAAATTACACTGCCATCTCAATCTGCCCCAAAAAATTATAACACTTCGCCAAAAGCTTAGAAGAATTGACAGAAAAGTAATTTTGCGTGTCAACAATTTCTGTGTAAGTTCTTCAAACACAAATGCGTCAAGAAACGTAATTTCCATAATCGCTAGTCGCGTCATTATAACGGTATCTGATACGTCTGGCAAGCTACTGTGTAAGCTGTTCTTCTAGTATGATGATTTATCTTGGCAATATCGATGCGGCAGTAAAATGATGTAACACACTCTTACAAAGTAACGTTATCTTCAAAGCAATGTCTACAGACCACATTTACATCTAACATTTAACGCATAACATTACGTTTGTAGACCCCGATAGGTTAGGCAGAGGTGTATCATAATATCATAATACACCCACATTTCACCAGTTATGTTTAAGTCCCATATAAGGCGAGCTTATTGTAAGCGGGCACAAATCCAGATCGCCGATTGTTCGAAAAAGTTACCGTGGCCCTGGCGCACAGGCAACTGAAGGAACATGGGTGGGTTTTAGTCAGTAAGAGTCTGACACGCCCTTCCGCTCCGCCCAGAGCGGGAGAGGTCATTTGATGATTTCCCACCAAAAAAAAAAAGGATGCTACTGTGAAAATTCCTAATGGAAAAACTCAATAATATCTTGTCCGACCTGGGAATCGAACCCAGGACCTCACACTTGGCAGTCGTGCTTGCGTCCGCTAGATCGACGAGGCAGTTGGTTATTGAACATTTATAATTTTGAATGTAGAGTATAGTAAATATTGAGTTGATATGCAGGCTTTAATAAATTGTACCATAATTCGCTATCCTTTTAGACGACGTAGAAGTAATAGGGATTACTTCACTCAAACATTTCAAAATTATCTTACAGGATGGCAATCTCTACGTGGAACTCTCGGACGGCATTCCAAATGTGTTCATCTACGGACCAGACAAGTATTGCATCGACACGTTTGTCTCGGATAGCGATGAACCTCATCTTAACGCTCTCATCTGCTTCATCACAAAACCTGAACGCAATAGCTATGGACTGAGCAGTAGTTGTGAGTATTTTCATTATTATATATACAACACGAAGAGTTAGGCAGAGGTGTACAACTGTACATAGCACACACATATTTTGCCAGTTATGTTTAAGTTCCATGTAATAGGTGGTGAACCTACTGCCATCAACCGGGCACAAATCCAAATTCCCGGCTGTTACTGAGAAATTCCCGATGGAAAACTCCATAACACTTTTTCCGACTGGAATCGTTCCCAGGTCCTCATGCTCCGCAGTAATGTTTGCAACCACATGACCAACGAAGCAGACATTTAATTTAAAAGTTCATATATTTTATTATTCTTTCGGAAAAATGCCTGCTCTGACTTGACTTTTGTGTCGAATAGGCGATGAACAGCAGTTTTCACCTGGACAAGAAACTTTTGCTAACTTTTTTTGGGATTCCGTATTGGGCAATGGAACTCATTAAATTGCGTCCTATCCGTCTGTGTGCACCTTGTTTATGTCACCTTCATTTTTAAGCTACACACATAATGCTTTGGTAATAGTAAAAGAGTCCTTTTAAAATAATGTGAGTTTGATTAAGTATAATGAAAAATTGGTTTTAGTATTCGTATTGCGAATCAAGCGATTGATTTTAAATCTTGACAGCAAGAAAATCAATGGACCTTAGAAACGTCAAAGCAGAAAGCTATAACGTTGATAAAAATGCCCGAAGCAATTCACCTTAGAATTTTAATGATAAAATATTTGAGCGTCTAATGTTTGCATTTTTCATTTACCGTTGCAAAAACTGTTATTTGGTTGCTTTGCCTGACTTGGCGATGTATTGTTATGTTTCGATCTAGTTGGTCATCAACGGATTTTAAATTAGGCATATTTTGAGATACTTTCCTTAAAGAAAGAGATGACACTGATTCCTGTAACACAGGTTTCAACCTAGCGCAGGAGTCAGGGTTTTCATATATACATGAATGTAACATACTTTTTTATGCCAATAAAATATTATTATTATTAAAGAAAGCCTTTTTCTATAAATCGTAATGAACCAGTAGGGAGCCCATCGTATGTACCTATATTGCTAATTCCTATCATATGAGATTAAAGATATGTAATTAATGAGTGCAGAAGCCCATTATGTTTCTCGTTCGCAACCTAAGATAGTTAAGCCTTGAATTCATTTGAAAATCTTATTCGAATTGAAACAAAAGAAAGTGACAAACCATTTACAACTCAGAATCACTCACAAACCACAAAAAAGAACAAACTTAAAAAAGTTTAATATAGTAGGACAAAAATAGAAACACTTTTATCGATAAACGAAAAAAGCTACTTGAATAATTAACATTCCTCGCATGTTCTAGAACGTTCCTAGGACCTTTTGTTCTATCGGAAATATTACAGGATGCCTCTTAATGGCAGAAGTGAAACTAGTTACTAATTTAGATAGATATAGATATATATATATATATATATATATATTATGTAGAACAAGGCTGATTTTTTCCAACGTCAGAGTATAAAAATTGACGTCTGACAGTTTTTGCACGGAAAATCTGTCAACAATTTAAAATATTATTCCCCGGCTAATGATATCTGGCGTTTGAAAGATCACCCGTTTTTTTTGTTTGTTTGTAAATCATCAAATAACTTCTCTCGCTCTGGGCGGAGCGGCCTTAGGTTGATAATTTGTTCCGTTTGGTCAAAGAACCAACGTGTCACGACTACCCTCAAAATAACTCGTCGATAATATTTACAGGCATGCTGATCTCCTGCTTCTTCATCCTTCTAACGGTAGCGGTCTACGCATGGCTACCGGAGCTCCGCAACCTTCACGGAATGGTTCTAATGGCCTATCTTCTCAGCTTCTTCGTGGGTTTCCTGTTCCTGGCAACCATGCAGATCCTTATCCTACAAAAACAGATTACTCAAAATCTTTGCACAAGTCTAAGTAAGTACTTTTGGAGACAGTTTCTTTTCCCTGTGAAGTTGGGTTTTGCTCACCAACTGTTCTTCGCACATCTCCTGTGTGTTTGCATTAAGGGCCTATTCTGCTTGGCTTAATTCATTCGTCTGAATGACTCAGTTACTGAATTCAGACAAGTGTACGATCGCATTCAGCAAGTGTATATGTCTGATTTTACTCAAACTAAAAGCGAGCTGTTGCGTTTTCAATATTCGATGCTAAGCCGAGCGATGAAAATCCAACAGAGCGTCTTGAAGAAAGCCTAATTGGAACATAGAAACGTCGCGATGCGTCCATCTCTGTCGCACTTTAATCTGCAGACGGATTCAGTAAATAATTTAGTGTAGTGTGATCAGGAGTTTTCTAAATAATCCCCTTCTTCCTAAAAGACGACCAAGTCCAGCCAAGTGGAATAAGCCCCTAAATAAGGCCATTACGTCAAAGTAGATACGATAAGCACAGTAAGTTGGTGCACGGACATAATTATTACAGTGGGTACCAGAAAAAGTTATCTATTCCGTGGGGGATACCTAGCTTATGGTGGAGGCATGTTGTCTCTTAAATGGTGTAAAAATTTAGACCACCATCTTGCGTCTCTTTCCGTGGGTTTCGTAAAAGGTGGTTATGTGATCAAGTCAGGATTTGTAGAATAAGAATGTTTCTTTGCGCTATCTCACATAGCTACCTATGAGTTAAATTGTAAAGCGTGAATAGCAATCAACTAGTAGGTAAGTTCAAGCTTCTAAAAACATATTTAATTCTTGCTTGCAGGTTTTGTTTTATTTAAATTCTAAATTAGTGTGTTTGCGTCACAACATTTCAATTTGATTGCCGTCGTATTTTTCATAATACTGTGATTTTTATTTGGGCTCATTTAATATTCATAGACAGCAATAAAACTGCAAATTACCAACTTTTGTAGACTTGGGGTCACCTTATAAAGGTGGATTCCTAATAACTTTTAATGAAATGGTTTTAAAACCAGAATTTCTAGATTTTCTGCGTTTTCGAATTGTATCCTTATCAAAACTGCAGCTAACGATTGCTCTTTGCTTAAAAATGTTTGGATGTACAATGGCCAGCCTTTTTTACCAATTAGCTTCCTCATGTTACTTTAAGCGTTTGCTTCTTAAGGGGGAAGCGCCAGGTTGCCCGCGAAATTCATATTTTGGGCAGTGGGTCGTCTTAGGGGTGGAGTAGTAGAAGTTGCAGTATACGATTAGGGACTCTATGAGCAGGGAAGAAAACAAACAAAAATAAAAATGTTGGAAAAAAATTTTTGAACTACATTTTCAGAAATAAATTTTTTTTCGGAAATCTACCAATTTTATTGCAGTATCGGGTTGAACTTGACCATAAAAACTATTTAGGTTCTGATAAGCATGGCTCTACGACGCACGTAGGTGTAGTCGACGGAGCCCCGCTGGGTGGGGCTCCTATTTCTGAATGGTTTATAAAAATAACCATGTAAGGGATGGAGGGGTCTTTGTTCGCTCGCTTCGCTCACTCACTAGACCCCGCCACCCCCTTTGAACCTAACCTGTCTAAGTCGGGTTGTCCCAAGTTCCTATATAATCCTTTTGATTGATATTTTACGAAATTGTCATTCAATAAGATTATATGATAGAATCGCATTGATGATTTTAATGATTATAATTCTGTAAATACATATTTGTTACAGCCGCGTATCATATTTTGTTCAACATACAATCTGACACTGACCTGCAAATTGCAAAAAATATAAGAAAATTAGAATTTCTCGGGCAACGTCGCGCTTCCCCCTGAAATTGATATATCTCAATTGAGTGATTTTAACATGCTAACTTTATTGTTATCTGCCTGTTTATGTTTTGTAGAATCTATGTAAGTAAAATATGAGATAAACGTGAATAATTTACTTGTTTTTTAATGAAACACAGGAAAACAACAACAATAAGTAACTTTTACCACAATATTTCACAATGGAAATGGAAAATCATTGTCAGTTTTTTTCCTTACATTTAATTATTACCTGTGCTGGAAGGTTCTTGTCTTATATGCCACGTAATCTTGGCTGCGATTACATTTATAGGTAGCTACGAGTATGTGCTGCAATTATTAGGCGTGAAGAGTCGCTAAGCTAAGTTTGATTTTTCAAGCATATTTGGTCTTATTGAAAAACAAGGTTTTATTTTGACATGATTTAAAGCATCGAGCCAGTTTTTTTTTGTATTAAGAACGTAACTGTGATTAAAATACAGTTCTTTAAATAGCACAGACAACTTAGTCCGGTACTAAGTTGTCAGTTTCGTATTTAAAACTAATGAACTATAACGTAGTCGGACTAACTAAAATGTTAAATTAAATTAACTGCCAAAACTTCGCAGATGTGTGATGGGTATCGATTTCTAAACACGACGAAACAAAAAGAAAATATTTTCTCGGTTGTCATTTATTTATTGAGTCTCAAATTGTTCTTTGTTACAGCGTTCATCATCTACTTTTCTCTTCTGTCAGCATTCTTTTGGTTGAACGTCATGTGCTACGACATCTGGTGGACGTTTAGGTAACTAACTACCTACTTAAAATTATATCAACATAACATTAGGTCTGCTTTCTCTGAAGGGTTAGGCAGACGTGAACAACATTTCGCCAGTTATGTTTAAGGCCCATGTAATATGGGGGCGAGCCTATCATATAGTGCATAATCAGCCTATAATATTCCCACTGCTGGGACACAGGCCTCCTTCCTTTGAGAGGGAGTGGCCCATAATACACCACGCGGGCCCTGTGCGGATTGGTGGATAGTGCGGGGCGAGCCTATCAACCGGGTATAAATCCAGACTCCGGGCTGCTACTGAGGCATTTCGATTCATTTAATGTAAATCCAAAAAGTAATTAATTCAAACTAGGCCGAGTATCAGCACTTTTTTTGAACGTCAACATTATATAAGACAGTCCCCCCAAATGCACGCTCTTCACCACCTCGTGTTTTAGCTGGGAAGAAGAAGTGGCGTAACAAACTCCCCAGGAACACAACTGTCTGTTAAGTTAGAAGAACAGAAAAACCCAAGAACACTTTACACACTTAAAATTTTGTTTTGATAGTGTATGCTTTATAGGCCAGACCTTTAACTTATATGAGGGTTGGCCTTCAGTGCAGTGCCGGTTTTAACATCACAGGCGCCCTGAGCGAAATTTCGGTGGCACCCCTCTCCCCTCTTGGGGAGTCGAGAGGAGTGAAAAATTTCAGCACTCCGCCTAGGTTTTCTTATGTCCATTCATAAAGAAATGGGAGTTACTTTGTTGACTTATGCACAAAAGTTTGAGAATTCAGACAATGTTGGATGCAAGAGCAAGGGAAGATATCCAAACGAAATAAAACAAAAGTACTCTGCAGGCGCAGGCGGTGAAGGGGCGCCTAGTCACAGGCCCTTCGGCGCCCCTTCATCTCTGGCACCCTGGACGGTCGCTCAGCCGCGCCCTACCCTAACACCGGCACTGTTTCAGTAGCAAAGATAATAATATAATAGAACAGAATTTTCTTTCTTCGAGTAACCAAGACTCAACAAGATTATTAGTAAAACTTACGACTAAGTTAACAGAGACACTAAACAAAAACAATACAAGAAATAACGATTGGAATGATGATGGATAATAACTATGTGAATGGTCACTTTGGGACTGTTCTTGACATTATAGAAACTTGACAAAACAACCGACTAAGCACTATTTTAATCTTTTATTTTTATGTTGTGACCTGTTCCTCGAAAACATAATCAGTTTTATTACTAAAATGGTAGATATAATTTTGTTTTAGATAAACACAAGTTTGTCTTAAAGAGAAATCTGGCTAAGTGAACCTGTCTGACCAGTTATTCTAGTATTGTTGGTGCATAAAATTATTAGGTAGCTGATAAAGTAGGTAACTTATCAGGGTCTCGAGTTTTCATAGCTTTTAAAACAGAATGTTACAGAAGTACAATATTGTCGTGAATGCCCATGGTATAGCATCGTGAATGACTTTCAATTGCCCTCAAAACTTTAAAATAGATGCTCTCTTAGGTTAAAACATTAGCTGCCAGACCGTGATTCCGATGACGTAATTTTTTTTAAGTGGTTAAGAGATCATTCTGTCATCTATAAATATGTTAGTTTAAACAGGAGTTCCCTGTTCAGGTCTACACAGACCTATAAAAGTTCTGGAATCAGTTTGTGACTTTTTTCTTTGTGAGCACCGTTTCCATCCAGTCTTAGCCTGTGTATATTAGGCTGTTTATAAAAAGGCTCATTCTTATTTTTATGTTTTTCAGTGGCAAACGCGCACACGGTCGTTCAGGGTCTCCAAATAAACGCTTCATGTACTACGCCCTGTATGCGTTCGGCGTTCCGACCGCGCTGACTATCATACTCGGTGCCTTGGAGTTCTCCGATCTGCCTATCCAGCACCCACTGCTGCCTAAGCTCAGGATACAGGGATGCTTCTTGTATGGTTCGTATTATCTTTATTTAGAAAGATCGACGACGGTTCTATCCCGAAAGTCTAACGACCAGTCTTGCCAACGGTGTCGTGTTACCCAGTAACTGGGTTGTTAAGGTCAGATAGGCAGTCGCTTTATTTAAAATCCGGTTAGACTGGAAGTCGACCCCAACTCAGTTGGCTAGGCAGATGATGAAGAGTTTTTCCACACTCATTTTAAATGGCTTGTGTTTAAACGCCTACCAGAAAAGTACCTATTTTACTACCAACAATTTTAAATGCTCACCAAATTGTGTTTCATAAAGAATTGTAGAAATGAACCTATTTTCCTTTTTTATTTATAAGGTGTAGTCGACGGAGCCCCGCTCGGCGGGGCTCCTGCTTCTGGGTGGTTTGAAAAAAAAATAACCAAGAAGGGGATGGCCGGGTCTTACAGACCCTGGCATCTCCTTCTAACCTAACCTGTCCGAGTCGGGGTGCCCCTAGTCCCGAGCTCGCGTCGCTCGCTCTTGCGTCCTATCCCACCCTTGCAATTTGAAGCTAACTTATTTTTGGTGAGCAACCTAAACAAGATTTGGTAAGCATTTATCCATTTTGGTAGGCAAAAAGAATATATAATAATAATAATATAATAAACATTTGTTTATTAAGTTCCAAAATAATTATACTAAATAGTATGATTATTTTGTTTTTGGAACTTAAAACATTGTTCTTTAGGCACCTGGGCATAGAGTGTGTTTATTTTATTTGAAGTGAACATATATTACTTGGTACTTAGTCTTAGGGTCTAAAAATTGTTATGGTGAGCATTTAAATTGGAGCCATTTTAAATGGTTTTTGAAGCATTTGTAGCCAAAACTGTAGCTGAGATCTCGCATAAGGTCTTAAGGTATTGTGAAGAGGATGCCCACCTGTAGTGTACATTATATAATTTATTGTGGGCTGGTATCAAATGATGCTAAATGATAAATGATTTTATTTCTGTAAGTAGGTTTGTACAAACACTTTTACACGTCAATCATGTTTTTTAAACTAGATGAGGTCGGATGCGATTGCGAATACCAATCTATGTGTTATCGCCGAAATTTAAAATTAAGTAAATACTTTGTGATTCTTTAGCATTTCTATTCTAAAACCATGTTCTAACAATTTTCAGGAAACAGCAAATTGCTCTACCTATATGGGCCGATTGTCCTTCTCTGTGTGGCAAACATGACATTCTTTGGTCTGACTGCCTTCAAGATATGGAAGATCAAGAAAGAGACGAAGATGCTGCGTGGCAAGGAAAGTTCCACACATGCCCAGGACAGGAAAGAGACTCAGAGGTAGGTACTTGAACCTACTTTAAAGATGAACGTACCCAAAAAAAGTCCAACGCTTAGTAAGCAACCAAAGCATTGGCTAGAAATAATGATGGATTGATTTAATACTAAAGATGATGGTGATGATAGAAGGAACAAGCATAATCAGCCTATGAATTTCCCACAGCTGAGATACAGTCATCCTCTTTGTGAAAGGGTCTCACCCAGGCTGGCGCTTAACTTCCTGTAGTGCACATATTTTATCACCATTACTCTCAAGACGGTTAGGGAAAATATCGTAAGGAAACTGGCATGTCCCAGAAAGTACAAGAGAGCATGATAATTATTATGCCTAATGATTTGGATTTTATTAAATATCTTGATTCACCTTAATAACAGGCATTATTTCGATTAAACATAAAAATAGGTCAACTCGTGAGTAAGTAACGCTAGTTCATAAGCTAACAAAAAACCATTTCATTGTGGCCAAAAGTTTGACATTAAAATGTTCCAGATTCACTCTATACGTCAAGTTGTTCACCGTGATGGGTATCAACTGGATCCTGGAGGTGGTTAGCTCCTTCTACCCTGATGCTGACTTCTTCTGGCAGTTCTCTGACGCCTACAACGTGCTCGTCGGCCTTATTATCTTCATTATCTTCGTGTGCAAAAAGAAAACTTGGAAAATGATTAAGAAGAGGTTCGTCTTGTTTTGTATTTGTCTTGGACGAGATGATAAAAGCAGTGGCTTAAATTGACAAAAAAGTTGACCTTATTTTAAGTTCACGTATAAATTAAAGTTTCCTCACCTTCAGCGTAAAGTCGCACATACACAGGCGTAACTTGCACAAAAGTATGCAAGTAGTTTGCATGACATTCAACAATCAGAAGTTGCAAGTTACGCATGTGTATTACGCGCTACAAAAACATCAACGCCGTTGACAGACTGCTACATAGCCAACAGCATGATTTACTGCAGTTTCTTAAATTAGGCTAGTCGGACCATGGCAATGGTGTGTATTTTACCCGACAGATACCAATGCATTTAATTTAATTATACGGTGTTTAAGTCAATAGGTAATAGGTAGGTAATAGGTAATGCGGGCTGGTGTCCGCAACTCCACGTCAATGCGCGTATTTTGCGTACGAGTGGGAAAATCAATTATTCGATCCATCCCAGCTCCTCGAAGAACGCCAGCAACGCCTTGGTGTTGCTGACAATCTCACGTAGGGTACCTGGGTTACCGAAGTACTTTGCCCTGTACGTGGCGACCACCGGGCAGTTTAGAAGCACATGAGCTGCTGTTTCGTCGTCCTCCATGCGGGCCCTGCACAGTGGACGTCTGTGACTCCTATGACAAAGAGGTGTTTATTAAATGACCCGTGGCCAGTTAAAGCTGCTGTAACTATACGCAGCTATTGTTTAGTTACTCGGAGAACCTGTTTCGCGAGGCGGCCATCAATTAAAGGGAGTGCTTCCTTAGCCTGCCTGCACTCACCTGGACCTGAAGGGTCAGTGCAAGGGAAACGGGCTTGTTGAGTGCATTTACCCTTGCCCTTGCGTTTCTGCACTTGCCAGGTGCGTGAGAACGCGTCTTCGGCTTGGCCGGCCGTCTCCTTTTGACCGGTGACGGACGCCTGGTGAAAGGAGGCTAGAGGAGCCACAGGAAGAGGAGGGTGTTTATCAGGACACCCTGTGCCAGTGTTACCCAGCGCCGGGGTTTGTGTAGAGAGGGCCGGACTGGCATTGGTATTAATCGTCGCCGTAGTATTCGCCTGAATATTAGAAGGGTCGGTACTGGTCGCAATCAGCGCCGACGTCCTTTGCTTATGCTGGGACTTTTTGGTCTTAGCAGTGGTTCTCGCCACAGCTGGACCGACGCCCGCACTGGTACCCGCGGCGTCAGCCGCAGGGCCACCAGGGGCGAGAGAAGTGCAAGCACCTCCCTTGGGAGTCTCATTGGCTTTCGCCTCCACCGCGTTGTTTTTGTTTCTAACTGGCCTTGAATTATCCATGTTAAATAATTTATAAAGTTCATCTCTCTGGCTCCCACCATCCATGGAGCCCGCACCTGATAACGTCTCACTATAAAAAAGCTCGTACGTTAGGACTACCAGAGAGATATAGGGGCGCAAGGCTGGCTTACAGTGATTAAATCAATTAATTATGTGAACCTATTAGATAAAAGTGAAGTTATAAGTATTATGATAATTTTTAAATTATGTCTAAATTAGTTCTTATTAAGGCTTTTTTTCGGTACTTTCACCAGTTTATAATAATAAATAGAGTGAAAACAAAATCTAATCAAGGCTAACTAAGACATACTTTTAAACATTAATATCAAAATAAGTTAGTGTATTGAGACACCTCATGATTGTATTTATATAAAATGTCTTATTGTACTATTATAATTTCTAACTGCGGGGTAATTGCGTAACACACTAAAAGTAGGAATGGCTATTATTTTGACAGTTCAACAACATTCATTACGTTATTTACCCATTTAAAAAATGTCTGCTTAACAAGCAGACATTTTTTGGAACATTAGAAGTAATCGATTAGCAATAGGCTTCCAAATAATTTAGATTGTGATTGATAGTGTGTTACGCAATTAGGGTGCTATTCTTAAAGTTCTTAAGAATTACTCATTCTGTACCCAGGATTAAAGATTTTCAACAAACCGATTCGAATAGCAGAGAGGTGAACATAGAAACTGTCAGCAATAAAAAAATAAGCCGTTGGAAAACTAACAAAGATAGAACTGCCAGCCTTGAGACGGTAAAAACAACAGTCGGTGTAGAAGGAGACTCTAGACATAATAGATCCAACCACGCAACGCCATTATAGTAAAGAAATATTAATTGCAACCGTTGGCCTCGCTGAGAAAAATAAGACTTCCATTTTGAAGACAATTACAATAGTACTCAATCGAGAAATAATATCAAAACAGCACAACGTCTAAATAGATGATACCAATGTCAAAAAAAACAGAAGCACATCGTTGACAACAAAGACAAGACTGGCAAAATTAACAACAAAAACATTGAACAAATCAATCTTGGGGCAGATTTGAGATGTATGGAATAAAATACGAGTGAAAAAAGGTACAGGAAAGACTTGTTCACAATTTATAGGATTTAGTGATTGGTAGTTTTATACTAACTTTTGCAAAAATGTTTTGGCAACTAATTGTAAGGGCTTGTGTAAAGTAGTGTGCGGTTTGGACGTAGATAACGCAGTTTTGTAAGGGTTAATTTGTAAATTATTAATTTATAAAATATTTCATTAATAAACCATTATACAAAAATAAATAATCTTTGTATTTTATACACCAATTTGATTTCCTAATTGCACTTCTAGTTAACAATATTGGTTTGGGAAAGATAGTGTGCACGATCAAAATTGGATTTTAATATTTGGTGTTTTAGATTAATTTACAATGTAAGCAAGTCAGGTGAACAGAAAACAGGACAGGTGAAGGAAGATATAATACAAAGTACGTAGATTGTTGCTGACTATTGACTAAAACATTAAAGTGTTCCGCTTTATTTTAAGGATAGGTACTATGTCATAAACCTTGATAATGATTATTTTGTCATTTATTGTGATTAATTGTGACCAGTCCATGCCTCGTATGCACTAAGAATTTATCATCCGGGTTCCAAAACGAAAATCAACGATTTTGTCTGGCTGTTGATAATTCAGTCAACCAAGCACAGCAGTTGACATGTGTCAAGAATTCCTTATCTAATTTTTGTGTTGATTTTTGTTCTAGAAGTCGGATGCGAGTGAGCACATGAATATTTGTTAAGCTTCATTGATTCAACGCTATGATTTTTTAACCTCGTATTCTAGGTCATGACATGATCTTTGCATATCTAACGCAGCAGGATGTCATTTGCATTGTTTTGCATCTAATTTTTGCGCTTTCAATTTTATTGTTAATCACATTTCTGAAAATTATTTATAATTATTGCAATTTTTTCATAATTCATTGGAAAAGTTCCAGAAGTATTGCAAAAATTATAAATCAATTATATATATAGTACAAAAAATAGCAGCCATGTCTACGCTACGGGCGATATTAAACAAAATTGCCATATTTGTTTTTCCTTTTTTGACCTCAACTATAAATGTTCTAACTTTTAACTAGCTATTGCTATTATATGCATCCCTTTTGCTAGTTAAATGTTTCGTTACTAACAGCATCATTATTTGTGCACAGATACGGGCAGCTGAAGGGAGATCCGTTGTCCAGGACACAGACCACCATGTCGACAACTAGGACAATCTCCATTTCCCGAGATGAAATACAAATGAACTCTATTAAAAAATAATATTAATCTTATAATCATTATTTGCCAGTAACTTGAATGGTGTTAAAGCCCGGTTACACGAATCAGCTTGCATGCGCAAACGACATCTGGCATCTACACTATAGCAAAAAAATACACGGTATACCGTTTTGCCGTCCTTTTTTAGGTAGGAAATCATCAAATAACTTCTCCCGCTCTGGGCGGAGCGAGAGGGCGTGTCAGACTTTTACTGACTAAAACCCACCCGTGTCTCTTCAATTACCCGTGTACCAGGGCCACGGTAACCCTTTCGGACAAACCCGCGACCCTGGTAGGCATTGGCCCTAACGGACCCCGTCAATGTGTGCTGACATCTCTTACAGGCGCGCGTGGAACACAACGTGCTGTCGACGCGGACCTGGTCTTTACCGGACGGCGAGCTACCCATTGCTCGCCGTCTGCAAGTCCTCGCTTACTGTGACCGGGAATCAGCTATCAACTTCCGACGCCCGTGGCGTCTCCTCCTGCGGCAACTAGGGGTTAAGGGGCGCAGCGATTGCCTCTCCCTCACGCGCGCCTCCTCCTTCGTGAGCATTACTGCTTCGCAGAAGGAGGTGGTGGTTTCCCATGCCTTCTCGCTCCGTACCATGGCCTGGACCAGGGACGGATGCGAGAGATCGCCGCTGCCGATTGCCTCCGCGAGAACACGGCGGTGCTCCGCCCAAGCTGGGCAGACCTCCAACGTATTCTCCACCGTGACCTCCGAGCGATCCACACAGTGGTAACACCCGGGCGTTTCCTTCCGCCTTATGCGAAACAGGAACCTCTCGAAACAAACGTGTCCGGAGAAGACCTGCGTCAGGTGGAAAGTGAGGAGGCCGTGCCGCCTCTCAATCCACTACTTAGAGAGGGGACTTACCCCGCAATTGTGGCGTGCCCTGCGCTGGGTTACGATAGTCGCATTCTCCAAGTCGCCATGAGATCCCGCCGGAGCTCAGTCCGCTGTGCCGTGATTTCTCGCGGCAGTGGAGTTACGCCCGCGCGTTTTGTCTTCTCGCACCACTCCCAAATGTGCGCGAGGACCTTTGCCTCCAGATCCCATGGCGGCAATCCGGCAAGGAGACTCGTCAACTCACCGATATCAGTCGGAAGGCCATGACCGTCTGGGACGTGTTCAACCGGCGGCGGCGGGCTGGTCGGTGGCGGCGCCTCAATGAATGCGCCCACACCAGTGCCCCGTAAAGGGCCATGGACCGCACGACCCCGGTCGAACGAACCCGCACGAACCGTTTTGCCGTCCTAACGTTATATGCTTGCTTATGCAAGTAAGTTACAGCGTGTATCCGGGCTATAATGTAAGCGCACGTGAAACAGATTTATCACCGAGAGGTGTGTTTTAGATTATTCCTCGTTTTTATAGCTTTTGCTAATTTAAGTTTAATGTGCGTATGACATTCAAAACAGAATTTTAGAAGGTCACAATAAGAAAAATGAGTGTGTTCTTGTCCTTTCTTATTATATAATGATTTAAATATTATACACACTTTCGGCAAAAGTTGAAAGAACAATATTGTAAAAAATTGCCTATAAACTTGCCATAAAACAATGTTTAATGTCGTCTACATCTTTGGACCAGTAGATGGAACATTTACCTATAATATTTATAAATAGGTGCCCAAGTTAAATGATAATTATTGCTGTGATCGCACCAATTTTAGAATTACCAAGACTGCTTGAAATAATTTGATGATGTTGAAACTGATGAAATAACTTATACTTTACTCCGCAAATAAATATGCCTGTAACTTGCACAAAAGTATGCAAGTAGCTTGCATGTCATTACGATAATCAGAAGTTTTTGGGATGACACCATTTTATATTATTACATATAACAAACAAACTTACCAACTTACTCCATGAGACCAAAATCATAATAAATAATCAGCTGATAATTTTTTCGCTATTACGTTATTGGTCCTATGGAGAGAATAGTTCAGTTTCTCTGTCTCTGTGTGTACCGCACCCTTAAATGTAACCACACATTTCTGATACATGGTCTATACTATGTAAATATTATCTTGTGTGAAAATATAAAAGAACATTAAACTGGTAAACAAAAACATGTCACAATAGCATGCAAGCTACTTGCATATTTTTGTTTAGGTGACAGGCCTGTGTATTTACGGCTTTATTATGTTGACTGCAGTTCGCTGGTTAGATTTTAATGATAGGTATGACTGACAAAATTGTCCTGTACTCGTAGCTATAAGGTAGCTATAATATTGTCTTGCACTTTAAGATTTATTTTCTATGTTTTAAGAACTAGCTGTATTGTTGTTGCACCTCGACGTAATTGTGGAATAAACATTTGAAGCATTTACTAGTTAAAACGCCTAATATAATAATATACTATGCCATTATTGTAATAATGTAGTTTGTTTATTTAAAATAAAATGGCAGCCAGAAGGAGCGGATCAACAAACAACACCAAAACTATAACAAATATATTATTTCCGAATTGAACATACCATTATAAAATATATCGGGATAATACCTTTGCAAAACAGCAGAAATTTACAATAAATATATCTATTTGATTTCCGCTTGATGATAAAAAAAACTGTGGCTAAGTTCTATAAAGCAAACTTTGCTTTTGCTCGAGCTATGTACAGTAAAATTAACCTTGTCACTATTAAATGAATGTTCATATTCGTATGAAACTCTTGTTTTCAGTCGTTTATAAAAATACCCACATAAAATTTATACAAATAACGTTCATTTTCGTACGAAACGCTACTGTACTTAGCTTTAGAAACGTCTAAGTTCGCTTTATGTATGTTAGCCTAAGCATTTACTTAGATAGCAATATTTTGATCTCAAGGAACTGCCGGCATTACAGCTAAGTGTGCATACAGCATAAGAATAACTTAGATATAATTATATTATTGTTAACATATAAATAAAGTATTTTGTGTAACATAATTATGTCTGTAACGTCATTTACGCGATGAGAGCTCCTGGCCCCCTTCATCGCTCACCACGCAAAAACTCAATTTGTAATCTTACAATTATAGCAATGTTTGAATGTGTGTGTTAAGTTATTTCAATAAATACAGTACCTTCTTTTCTTCAACCCGTATCCACCCAATGCTGTTTGTAGCTGGTTTCTTAAACTAGGAACTTAGAGGGGTGTCCCTGTTGAGGGTTGCCCTGGCATACAGGCAACTGAAGGAACAAGGGTGGGTTTTAGTCAGTAAAAGTCTGACACGCCCTCCCGCTCTGCCCAGAAAGGGAGAACTTATATGGCGATTTGCCACCCAAAATAATAATAATGTATTAATGATTTAAATTATTATAATTCTTTAAATACATACTTGTTAAGGTCGCGAATCATATTTTGTTGAACATACAATCTGACACTGACCTGAAAATTGCAAGAAACGTAAGAAAATTTCAGTTTCTCGTCCTTTGTCCGTGGGTTCTTAACTGTTTCATTGACCAGGTTATCAGTCCACCTGGCTCGTGATCTGCCAACGCCAGCCAATGTGCAACAATTGTAACCTTGAGGCTTAGACAAAGTGACATTCTATGAGCGTTAACGATGATGGAAAAGTCAATAAAGTATGGGACTGACATAGGAACCGAAAAGTTTATGTAAATTCTGTTGAAAGTCGTTGCAGAAATAGGAAACACTTTGAAATCAATTGCTACTAGCCTCGTGCTATTAGTAATTTGTCTAAATGACTAGTAGCCCTGATGTTACTAGTAATTTGTCAAAATGCACCATTAAATTGAAGCGTCGTTTAGTAGAATCCTTTTCCATCCGTCTATTCTTTTCTCAGATAGGTTGGGTTCAGCTTCGAGATTAACTTGATGTGGCTGAATAATATTGAATATAACTGAGCAATGCGGCGACTGCCATCAATTCCATCTGGCCTTCACTTAGGTGGAGTCTTAACTAGCCGATGCCGTATGGGTAGACCAGTTGCCAGGTCTGCCAAGCAATTATCTTCTATAACTCTGTGTGTCGTATTTACGACTGGGTTAGTACTAGGGTTGCCGGAGAGAAATATTCCGAAGTATTCCCGTCGTATTATTCGTGAAGCATTCGGAAGTATTGAGTAATATTCGGAATTACTCCACAAGAAGAATTACTAATAAAATATCTAGCTAAGTACATGTTCGGCCACGCATAGAGTAGTTATAATGAACCGCTGTGAGTCACGGGGCGGTGTGGTAGTATACCCTTTAGAGTATCTAATATATTTTGTGGGTGTGCCACTGCAACGTGCAAGTGAATGCTGACATCGTGCCGACCGTCATTGGGTACCTACTTATTGGATCACTTATTAGAATTCGATTATTGACCGCTAGATGGCGACGCAATTACCATTGCAAATTACATAATTTTGTATACCGACGCGGAACATAAGTATGTTCCGCCTTGGTGATTGTGTATTCATAACCACGAATCTTTCTTTCTTCCTTCCTAACCTTGGTCACTGCAGCTGCAGAAAGCGCATGCAGGCGAGCACTACGGATGGAAGTTGTTCAGTTAAAGCTTTTTCTTTTACCCGCTAGATGGCGTTAATGCCAATGACTATATATTACTACGCGTTCATTCATATAACTGAGTGTGAGTATTATACGATTTGAAAACTTCCGTATATTGTTTCCATCTACTTAGATACTTACGTAATAATATGTTTTTGTATGTGGTTTATTAAGTGTGAAAGTGATAGAGAGATAAATAAATAGGCAGATACTAAGATAAGTTTACTTATTAAATAGTTTATATTATACTAGGTAGGTACCTAATAGAAAAAATTATTCGAAGTATTAAATTATTTCAAGTGTCTCTATAAGTACTTATTCAAACTATGATTTCGGCTAAACACCACTCTAAAAAAAAAATAAAAAATTTTTACGACGATGTTTTACCAAAAAAGTTAAAGTACGTATTATTACGTCTTACAGAAATAAAATCATTTATCATTTATCATTTATCATTGTCTAATTATTTACTTTTTTTTCCATTAAATCGTAAAGCAAAATCATTTTTGCAAAGTAAACTACACTTGTGCATCCGCACAAAATCGGCCTATTCTAAACTCAACCATACAATAATAAAATAATAAGTAGTCACAAGTAGATAACTAATAACAGGGAAATATTCACGCTTAGTAGGTACGTAGGCATCGAATAATACTTTGTTGATTATAATTTTATTATGAATGTATGGCTGCGGGGCTCGGCGGATATGCTATTGTCACTAGCATGCGAGCGCTGGCATCGCCGAGCGACTAACGAGGAAAGTTTTCCATTTACAGTTCTACTCTTGCCCGCTAGATGGCGTTAATTCAAGTAATGGCACGGCGGAATATCTGATATACGGCGAGTCCCCTCAGGCTGCCTACGCATACATTCGTAACTACTGGAAATAATTTAATTTTTATTAAGTAATACAAAGTAGGTTACCTACTTCATCCTTACAATATTTATTTTACTCTGCACTCTTGTTGCGGTAGTATTCCTTCCAATCGAGGTATTCTTTTGAATATTTCCGAATTATTGCGAATACTTCCGAAGTTTTGTAATGCTAGTTAGTACCTACACTGCTACAACAATCTTTTGGCGCCTGAATGACATAGACAGGGGACGTTGTTGGTAAACAAATATGAAATTTCTAAAGAAATTGCATCGAAAAACAAGATGGCAGCGTTAGTTTCCACTGTAGCCACACGCCAAAAATCTTTGTACCGATGTAGTTTATACTGGCTGACAGATAGATGACTCTAAGTCAATCTAAGTCCCCACTTAAATTAACTTAAGGTTATTTAGCATAAGCATAATTAGCCTATCATATTCCCACTGCTGGCACACTGGCCTCCTCTTGGTGAGAGAGAGCGGGCTCAAGGTTATTTGGCAATCAGGAATCTAAGGTAAAGCACTGGCGCACCCTATTGCCAAAATTGCAAAAGATAGAGAGTGGAAAGCGCTAGAGGAGGCCTTCGTGTCTCAAGCACACACTATAAAGACAACGGCTGTACGTTAGTGTATTAACGAGATTAGATTTAGGATTTTATACTCATCGAACTTGCAGATTAAAATATTTTTGATTAAACAAATTCTTATTTGTTTTGGAAACTCCTTTGGTAAATTGTCTTATGCCCGTTTTCACTAACATAAAGCGACAGCTAAATTAATTTTTAAAATAAAAGCGTGTCGTTGGATTTTCAACTTTCTGCTCTCAGCGGAGCGTTGTGTGTATTATGTAGGTACACATTTTTGAGAAAAATGGTAGCCTTTTTTACCGATTAGCTTACTTTTAGCGTTTGTTACTTAAATTTGTTGAATTATTTTGATGGATTGATTACTAATTTTTAGATAGAAAATAAGATACCTTTTTGAGATACGACACATTTTATTAGCATAGAAGTTCTGTCAGTGTCACAGATACAGTGTTGCATAGATTAAAAATTAAACATAATTAAATCATAATATTTGTTGTCTTTGACACCCCCCCATCAACAAATATTTTGTACCCTTTACATTTTGCTACACCAGTTTCTTATACCGAACACTTATAATTACTGTGACAAGTTTACATCAATTTCACACTAACTTACTTAATACACAAATCAAAGTTTTACTTAAAACTCTTAACTTATACATTTATTTTACTTACACTTGTACTTGGGACTTAATAAATGAACTTAGAAAGCAGAACACAGTTTTATTTTAATACCGCAATCCTAAATTTTTGAAACAATAATTTACCCAAAGGTTTTGTTAACACATCTGCAATGTTATCAGAAGTATTTATATATTTTAATGAAATTAGACCCTTATTTACTTGATCAACTATGTACTTATATTTTATGTCTATATGTTTCAATCTTTTATTGTTTTCAGAATTGTAGGCTAATTTTATTACAGACTGATTATCTTCATATATAGTTATGCCATTCATTGTAATATTTAAATCAGACAAAATACTTTTTATACACTTAACTTCAACAATACATAAACTTAAGGCAATATATTCAGATTCAGCAGAAGAAAGACTTACACACATTTGTTTTTTACTACACCATAGTATCACACTGCCAAATAGCTTAAATGTATAACCTGATGTGGATTTCCTGTCATGTATGTCACCTGCCCAGCCTGCATCAACATATCCTTCCAAAACCGTATTATTCGCATTGTATACTAATGAAAGGTGAAATGTGCCTGCAATATACCTTAATATTCTTTTTAGTGACTTGTATAATAACTGACTGGCACAATGTTGAAATCTACTCAAGAAACTGACCGCTACACATATATCTGGTCTAGTACCACAAGCTGCATATAATAATGAGCCTATTAACTGTCTACACTTTGTTTCTATTTCAATACTTTCTGACTTTTCTCTTTGTAATATCTGAAAATTAAAGTTTTGATCAATTGGAGTAGAAACTGACTTACAGTCCGACATTTTATATCTTTTTAGTATTGAAATGAGATACTTTTCTTGATTTAGAGTGGTTACACCTTTATTTACCATTTATATTTCTGTTATATAAACAACTGTCATTTTTTGATCTTTGAAAACCTTGCTTTATCATAAAATGATCAAATTTTTCATTCCAATATTTGGGAGATTTTTTTAAACCATATAAGGACTTGTTTAGTTTAAAAATTTCTCCAGCATGCAGTTTAATATACACTGTTTCTTTTATGTCACCATGGAGAAATGCTCCTACCACATCCATTTGAAAAACAGATTGTTTCATTTTGTTTGCTACAGCCATGAAAATTCTGAATGTTGCTAACTTTGCTACAGGGGAATACACATCTAAAGTTTCATCTTTTTGCTGAAACCCTCTAACGACCAACCTAGCCTTATATAGTTTCCCTTTATCAGTGTCTTTAATTTTAAAAACCCATTTAGTAGAAATAATGTTCGTTCCCTTTGGTACTTCTTTCACAACTGTATATGTATTGTTTTCATTAAATGTATCCATCTCTTTCTTAATTGCCTCTTGCCACTTTTCTCGATCGTCTCTGGTCAAAGCTTCTTCATATGTTACTGGTTCATTATATGTTGTCAGAAAACTAGTATCATATTCGTCTTACCATTGTGGTTTTATTTTATTTCTTAATGGTCTATTTTCTTGTTTTTTCTGAACACTTTCCTCTTAATTTCCTTGTCCTTGGTTGCTTTGTGTACTCTCTTCTAGGTTTTCCTGTGTTTGATTTTATGGTTCTTCCATTTCTTCTAAATATTCTTCTATAATTTTATCATCAGTAATATCCTCTTCATAAGAACTGTGATGTTCCTCTTCTACAGGTCTTGTTCTTTCCACTTCTTCTTGTAAATGTTCTATGGATGCTTCAGGTTCTGGTTTGTTTTGTGTTTCTTGACTTTCAATATTTTATTTCAAAAATACTACTTCTCTTTAGATTTGAACATCATTTTATTCTGAGAAATATATTCGATAGCCCTTTGTTACCTCTTTGAACCCTCCAAATACACCGGTTTTCGATTTTGCATCCCATTTTAATCTTTTTTGATCTGGTACTAATACTGCTACTTTTGAACCGAACCTATGTAAGTTTTCAATATTGAATAAATCCTTGTTATATCACAACTCATATGGTGTTTTATTACTGACCCTACTTTTACCTGTCCTATTAAGAATATACACTGCAGTGTTAACAGCTTCTGCCCACAAACTTTTCTTTAAACTACTACTTAATAACATTGTTCTAGCACATTCTGTTACCGTTCGCATTTCCCTTTCTGTACACCCATTCTGTTCTGGTGTATATGGCACACTTCTTTGGTGTACAATGCCTAGCTTATCTGTCAGCGACTTCATGTGTTCATTTATACATTCTTTACCATTGTCAGATCTAATAGTTTTTATTTTATGACCTAAATTATTAATGACATACTGTAAAAATTTCTGTATGCACTTTACAGTTTCAGACTTGTGAGATAAGAAATAAACTGTTCGAAAACGTGAACAGTCATCCTTAATTAACAGATAATAATTTGCTCCACCCAATGAACTGACCTCCATTGGCCCACATAAGTCAATATGTAAAGTTTCACCTGGTTGTTGACCTCTGACCTCACTTACAGGAAAAGGTTGTTTATGTAACTTGCCTTTAAGACATTCTTCACATGTAGAGACATTATTATCTGATGCCACATTAATATTACTTCTCTTTAATATATTTTTAACCTGTTCTATGTCCTGATGACCCAATTTACTATGCCACTCTAACAAATTATCATTGATTTTACCAACACAAGCATGATAATTATTTTTGTACCTAAATTCCATATTATATAACTTATTTTTTCTACTAGCTAATGCACTTGCCTGATTATTTCCTTTTTTCTTAAAAATACAGTTCTCATTGTTCATTTCCAAAATATAACCTTTATCAGTAGCTGAACTGACTGAGAATAAATTAATTTTGATATCTGGCACATACAAAACATCATACAGGGTTGTATCAATCCACTTATAACCATTATATGCTTCTAGACATATGTTGCCTGTACCCAACGCATGAATGGTTGTACCATCTCCTTTAATTATTTGTTTTGGTGATGAGCAATCTTTATAATTTTCAAAATATTTAATATCATGGCACATATGTTCTGAGGCACCACTATCCATAATCCACACATCACTACTTTGACATATTTGTGCATTCAAGGCTGGCGACAAACACACATGAAATGCATTAGTATCTTTATATTTATTGGACATTTCTTTAGAATTTTTAGGTTTATTTTTGAACCAACACTCACTTAAATCATGTCCAGACTTTTTACATGAACTACAATATTTATTATTTTGAGTAAATTTACCTTTACATTCAGTCTTGTAATGACCTGCTTTACCACACTTATAACATTTTCGATTTTGCTTAAATGCTTGGAGAGCTTCAGAGCTTGTTCCGCTCTTCATACGCGTTTCTTCAACTAGCAGCCTCGAAGATAATTCTGATAAAGTATGCTTCTCTGCAGGAACAGATTCCCATGCCGATATAAAATGATTATATGTCACTGGCAGCACAGACGTAATCTTAGTAATCGCCATACTTGTTGATATTTCAACACCTAAAGATTTCAGCGTAGATAAAGCCTCTTCAAAGCGCCCTAAAAAGTCGGTCATAGATTCCCGCTCTTGAAACTTTAAATTGTAGAACCTTTCTTGAGCAATGTGGATAGACAAATTGTATGAAGTTTCTCCCACACTTCCTTCGCAGTAGTACAACTCAGCACTTGATTTATTGTTTTTTTCTGCTAATCTTGTTACTATGATACTTTGAGCCTGAGCATCACTATCGGCCCATGCCGCATATTCTTCTTTGACCTCAGCCGGTTTGGGAACGGATCCATCCACTAACCATAACCTGTTGAATTATTTTGATGGATTGATTACTAATTTTTTGATAGAAAATAAGATACCTTTTTGAGATACGACACATTTTATTAGCATGGAAGTTCTGTCAGTGTCACAGATACAGTGTTGCATAGATTAAAAATTAAACATAATTAAATCATAATATTTGTTGTCTTTGACAAAATTGTTAAACATATCTCAGTTGAACTTATCAATGCAAATTATATGAATTGTAACTCCACGCAGTTTTTGTATATACCTACATATAATAAAATCAGAGCGGAGTCAAAACCGTACGTTAAATATTTAAAAAACAAAGTAATTGCTAAGAGGTCTGGGAATGATTCTAAGGTCAGAATAATATGGCGGCGGCGACCTCTCGCGTCCGGCCCTGGTTCAGGCCATGGTACGGAGCGAGAGGGAATGGGAAGCCGTCACCTCCTTCTGCGAAGCAGTAATGCTCGCGAAGGAGGAGGCGGAGCGCGAAAGGGAGAGGCAATCTCTGCGCCCTCGCGCCCCTAGCCGCCGCAGGAGGAGGAGACACCCTGGGCGTCGGGAGTCGATTGCCGACTCCCGGCCACCGTAGGCGCGGGCTTGCGGACGGCGAGCAATGGGCAGCTCACCGTCCGGTAAGGACCAGGCCCGGGTCGACGGCGCGTCGTGTTCCACGCGCGCCTCAAAGAGATGTCAGCAAAATAGACGGGGTCCGATAGGACCGATGCCTGCCGGGGCTGCGAATTGTTCGAAAGAGTTACCGTGGCCCTGGCGCACAGGCAACTGAAGGAACACGGGTGGGTTTTAGTCAGTAAGAGTCTGACACGCCCTTCCGCTCCGCCCAGAGCGGGAGACGTCATTTGATGATTTCCCACCCAAAAAAAAAAAAAAAAAAAAAAAAAAGGTCAGAATAATATATTTTGATACAAGCGGAGAAATTTTGTTATTGCATTCGAAGCGGAATACACACACGAGCCGTAGGCGAGGGTGTTATGGAGCCGAGAACAGCAATAGCAAATGTCCACGTGTATCAAACGACGTTTTTCAATACACTTTTGAAGAAATAAAATAAAAGGATGAAAAATATTCTTGTCATTAAATAAATAAGACCGAATTTAGTTTTTTTCGCGCTTTACCTTCGGAGAGGCAAAGGTTTAAAGCCGCTAAACAGCCTAATATGAAAAATAGAAAATTCATATATTTTTGAGTTAAAACACAAATAAATGTTAATTTGTTCATAAACGTATTTTTTTTTTGTAATAATTATGGTTTTTGATGATATTCTATTTATAAATATAATTTAAATATTCAAAAAATAATAACGCCGTAAAGACCTTTGCCGAGATAAAAAAAAAACAATCACCGCCGACTATAGGCATTGAACCAATTTGGAACCCATTTGGTATATCTGTGGCAATTTTTATTTCCGCACACGTGTTGGTAAATCAAAAAAAAACGCACGCGTGTGGAGTACATTGCATGTTGAACCTAATCGTAATGCGATAAGAACCAGTTTTCGAGGAAGTGTATTGAAAATA
Organism: Dryobotodes eremita; assembly: GCA_917490735.1. Lineage (NCBI taxonomy): Eukaryota > Metazoa > Arthropoda > Insecta > Lepidoptera > Noctuidae > Dryobotodes > Dryobotodes eremita. Next base: position 17,263,326 of record OU823254.1, on the reverse strand, counting down.
TAGTTTTAAGAATTGTTGTCTGTTTGTCTGAATGTATTTTCCAGCATCACGCAAATACTACTGGATGGATTCTGCTCAAATTTTGCATAGATATTCCCTATATGTAATTCTGGTTAGCTATTATCACGCTATTTGCTATTGATGAAGAATATTTCCCAATATTGCATTAAGTTCGTATTCTTCTACATTTTACCGTAATTTGTAATAAGACGAGCTTAAATTGCTGATAGTTACAGATATTTTAAGATTTTAAATGAATATCATTTCGCTATACCTTTGTAGAGAAGAGCACTCAATGATAACATACAGGGTGGATTTTTGAGATGGGGCAGTGCATGGTCTAAAAAAACAAGGTCTGGCATTCCGAGAGTGACACATGCTTACGTCACTAGCCAGTTGCCACTTTAATGCAACAAAACAAAAAGTATGGAAACATTTTCAGTCACCATTCTGTTAAAAAATATATACATATAAAGGATTTAAATAGTTGTTTCGTTTTTCTAATCAAACGAAACAATTCAATTTAAATATATACCAACGTAATTGTTAGTTAAAACCTCATTGTTTTATCGGATTTGCACAGGTAATAAAGGCGGTTGGGGAGTTATTATTACACACTACTGGTAACACAGCGGTGATGACGTAGACTTGTGTCACCCACGTGACCACTGTGTCTCGCAATGCTATACCTGGCGAAGTATATTATTATACCATGGGGCAGTGATGGTAGATCTGTAAACGTAATATGTCAATGTGTCAAACAGAGGTCACTTTTGAGGTAACTCGACATCTCTCTTTTTCGCAGTGCACTGGTTGTCGTAGTAAAAACGTTTTGTGCTTTCATCCTATTATATAATTGTAATAATAAATAATAATAAAATCGTTTATTTATAAGAGGGACACATTTACAATAAATACCTTTACAATTAAAATAGAGCACAGTTGCTAAATTGCCTGAACTAGGTTGAACCTGTGCTTCAGGCTAGAAAGTGCATAAATACATAATGTAATAAATTAATAATGAGTATAAAGTTACAACTAAAATAAAACTTAGGTAAATAAAAGTAAAATTGCATGTTAGCGTTTCTATTTGCGGACAACAAGTAGGTATATCTTCTGTCTGTGCAAAATTGATGGTTAGTAAATACTTAAGTATAATGTTTTTACAGCTATAGTAATTTAATTTATAGATACTTAGTTTTTTATTTAATCTATTGTACAGAAATGGGCCTAAGAATGTGAAAAATCTTTCAACAAAGACATGTTTTGAGGGGGCATTAGATATGCATACTATATCATTCCGTCTCTTGTTAGTATTGTCAGCATTGTAGGTAAGCATGGTGTGCTGTTTTAATACCAAGTGCATTATGAAAAGCTGGCGAACTGTCAGTACGTTGCAGGATTTATAGAGCAGATCTGTGGGAAAGAAGAAGGGATGGAAGTTTGCTACCTTTAAAATAGCTCTCTGAGCTCTTTCAAGAGGAAGCAAATTAGTTTTTGGTGCACCACCCCAAGAAGTGATACAGTATTGAATTATAGATTGACATAGGGCCAAATAAACTTGTGAGATTAATTTTGAATGTGCTAATGTTCGCAATTTCTTAAAAACATATATTAGTTTGCGCACTCTTTTAACTAGGCTTTCAATATGTTTTCTAAAAGAAAGTGTGTCGTCCATTATTACCCCCAGGTATTTTATGTTCCTCGTTTTGAGGATAAAAGGACAAATACACATGTTGCCTGTACGGTTTCCACATTGATGGGCATATAGATGAGGGTTAGTAATGTTTTGTTGAGGCTTGCGCATGGAGAAGTTAATATATTTTGTCTTGTCGGCATTTAATGTTAGTAAATTGCTTTGAAGCCAATTAGTCACAGTATCAAAACCTAGTTGAGCGATTTCAAACAGTTCGCTACTGGATTTAGCGGTAAATATTAACGCCGTATCGTCGGCATATGAAATAATTTTGCCGTCTTTAATATTTAAATTACACAAATCATTAATATAAATCAGGGATAGGGTGGGGCCTAGAATACTTCCCTGAGGAACACCAAAACCAGTATTTTTCTGTTCAGCACTTGTAATATTATCTATTCTAACACATTGGTACCTGCCGTTTAGATAGTCAGTAAAAAGTTTCAGCGGCGTTCCCCTTATTACTATGGTCTCTAATTTATTCAGAAGAACAGAAACAGACACCGTGTCGAAGGCCTTGGCCAAATCGAGAAAGATTCCCAGGGTCTGGTTTCCTTTACCGATTGTTAATTGTGCTTATTTCTTTTACACCATTAACCCTTCAAATACATACATTATCAAAATTTCAATAATTATAAGTATTATAAGTTTATCATTACTGAGTTTATAATAAACACATGCTTCTCATCAATAAGTCATCATTATGACTTATTGAAATTTAATTTGTCACACCAACCCTATCAATTTTGCCATTCCAGGCGAAACCTCCTTTTGCGAACCAGTAATGCTCGCGAAGGAGGGTCATCACGCCCCTAGTCGCTGCAGGAGACGCCCTGGGCGTCGGGAATCAATAGCCGATTCCCGGCCACCGTAGGCGCGGGCTTTCGGACGGCGAGCTGCCCATAGCTCGCCGTCCGAAAGCCCGCGCCTACGGTAAGGATCAGGCAAGGACCAGGCCCGGGTAGCCATCAGCCAGTAGGTTTGTAATTGAGCTTTACCTCCAATGAAATTGGTTCCATTATCGGAATATAAACATGAACCAGATCCACGGCGGGAAAGAAATCTTTTAAAAGCGGAAATGAATTTATCAAAAGAAACATCGGTAACCAGTTCAACGCCGATTGTCGCCACTGCAAAACTGGGGTACGTTATTCATGGTAAGTTGCCATTTACCACTCCTGACAGCGTAGCGGTACTTCATCTATATGCCTGTGATGAACTAAACGTTGTGATTCGTAGATCTTTCTCCACCGAAGGTTTCGGGACTAAACCTAACGTTGACACTCCGCGTTCCCGGGAGGATACGAGAGCGCTGGATATAATGGAGAAGACGACACGCTTTATAGGTGATCGCTGAGAGACTGGTCTGCTTCGGCGAGCCGATAAGCCTGATTTACCTGATAGCTACTCTGTCGCCCGTAATCGTCTGGATAATAGCGAGCGGAAGATGAGGCGGTTTCCGGACTTTGCAGAGCAGTATAAAAAAAGGTAAATAAAAACTTGCAAAAGGGGTACATCTCCAAACTAACTAACGAGGAGAAGCTGGTAGGAACTAAAAAGTCATGTCAAGACACAAGACCTGGTATCTATCACACTTTGCAGTTTTCAACCCCAACAAACAAAATAAACTTCGACTCGTACTAGACTGTGCAGCGCCATCGATGGGTAAATCCCTGAACGACTTTTTACTCTGTGGACCAGACTTGCTTACCTCTCTGTCTGATGTGCTCTTGGGATTTCGTTGTGGAAGGATAGCAATTATGGGCGATATTCAGGAAATGTTCCATCGCGTGCTCATACGTAGTGAAGATAGACAGGCGCAAAGACTTTTGTGGGGGAACGACGAGTATGTAATGAATGTAATGACTTTCGGTGCGGTATGCTCTCCATCTTCTGCGCAGTACGAAAGTAACCTAAATGCCCGTAGATTCGAATCAATACATCCTGAGGCTGTCAGAGCAATCACTGATCATCATTACGTAGACGATTTTATCTATCCTGTAAACAGTGACGAAGAAGCCGTGAGAATAGTCAATGACGCGAATGGGGTGCACGCATAGGGTGGGTTTAATATGAGGAATTTTATGTCTTACTCCAAACACCTTCTCAAAAATCTACCGAAGGATAAATTAGCTCCAGGTGGCGTTAGTATGCTTTCAGATGCCAAACAAGAGCATATCGAAAGCGTACTTGGTGTGAACTGGGACCCGGACTCAGATGACTTCACTTTTCTACTGAACCTGCATAAAGTGGACGACGACATCAAGTCCGGTAACAAGAGACCTACAAAGCGTGAAGTACTCCGACTGATTATGTCCGTTTTCGACCCTCTAGGATTCCTTTTATTTATTACAGTTAACGCTTGAATCCTTTTTCAAAACATCTGGAAATCAAAGATAGGATGGGATGACGAAATTGAGTATCACCACCTAGACATGTGGCAAGTTTGGCTCAAAGAACTCTTACGCGTGTCAACCATCAAAGTACCGCGATGGCTGATAACTGACGCCTGCGAAAATAACGGTCCTGTGGAACTTCATATATTTTGTGACGCCAGTTCACAGGCCTTCTGCGTTGTTGCATACCTACGACAAAAGATGTCCTACAACGCCTGGCATGTATCTTTAATCATGGCACGAGCAAGGGTAGCTCCTCTCAAGATACTGAGCGTCCCCCTGCCTAGAATTACAGGCTGCGGTGATGGGTGCACGTCTCGCTCATGTAAATAAATAAGGTATATTGACACGCCGTGGTTGAAAATTTCGAAGACATGGTATTGGTCTGACTCAAAGACCGTTCTCAGTTGGTTTAGGTCTGACACCGGACGTTTCAAGCCCTTCGTGGCGCATCGTGTAAGTGAGGTAACTGAACTCACGGAGATTCACGATTGGAGGTGGGTACCGTCAGCCCTGGACGCTGCAGATGATGCTACGCGTGACGGTTTGATTGAAAACAGTTCAAGGTGGCTGCTTAGACCATAATTTTTACGTCAACCAAATGAATCTGAAGATGAGATCAGACTTGATGAAGATGACATAGAAGTTAAGACGGTTTTAGTGATCTCACAACCAGACACCCTTCCGCCTGATAATGAACGTTTTTCAAAGTACTGGAGACTGTTAAGGAGCACAGTATGGGTTCAGTGAGCCTGCTACAAATGGATATATAAAGACAGTCGACGACAAAGGGAGCTGATTGTTGATGAAATAGAATCAGCACAGCGACAGATACTTAAAGAAAGTCAGCGAAGAACATTTTCAGCTGATATAGAGAATATTAAGAGAACTGGATTGGTGACGTCAGACAGCGTTCTTCGACAATTGAACCCGTTTTTAGACAAGAATGACATTCTTCGTGTTGGCGCGCGGATTAGTGCGGCAGATGTCGACGACGATATGAAACACCCCATAATTTTACATCCAAAAGACAGAATAACTAAACTTCTTTTGATGCGCTACCATGCACAATCTGCTCATACGGGCAGAGAACGCGTTTTAAACGAAATTAAGAGATATTTCTGGGTACTTAATGGGCGAAATGCTGTCAAGTCTACATGGAACACATGTCAGGAGTGCAAAAACAGGAGAGCCATACCTTCACCACCTCTGATGGCCGAGTTGCCTGTTGCAAGACTTACTGGAGGACACAGAGCTTTCACCTGCACCGGCCTTGATTATTTTGGACCATTGACGGTCAAAGTCGGACGCCGACATGAAAAGAGGTGGGTGGCTTTGCTTACTTGCTTAACGGTACGTGCAATTCATATCGAGGTAGTACATAGCCTCAAGGCGTAAAGCACAAAAATTGGCAGACCTCGTATGGAAACGTCAAGTCAAAGAGTATCTGCCGACTCTTATAAGACGAGAGAAATGGTTCCGACCTTCTTCAACGCCTTTTGCTGAAGGTGATGTCATAATAATTATTGCAGATGACCAGCTCCTTCGAAACCGGTGGCCTCTTGGGGTTGTGACAAAGCTGCACCGAGAGAAAGATGACCATATCCGGGTAGTTGACATCAAGATTGGACAAGGACATTACACGCGACCTGTGACGAAGCTGTGCAGGTTGCACGTCCGCTCCTCATCTTGAGTATCAGCCTTCTGATACTGGAGTTGGGGATGTCGGGGGTGTACAACCTCAATAGTGACAACGACGACTGACTGTATAGAAAAATAACATGACAGATAAGACACAAGGAGAGACAAGAGAATATTTACGGAAAAAGGACCTAATTATATAAAATTATAATCTAATAATCGGCTTCCTTTTAATACCTGAAGACAAGACCGTTCACCCATACATTACTGACTTTTCTATCATCGTTATTGCTGACAGCATGTCGCCCCAAAGTATTTGTTACACGTTGTCAGGCGTTGGCAGGCCATGAGCCAGGTAGACTGACGACCTGGTCAAGGAAACCGATAAGAGTTGGATGCGGGAGACCCACGGAGAAGGGAGGAGGATTTTTCCAGATCTTGGATTCGGAAAAATAGCTTGCGATAGAGGAAACCTACAAACAGCATTGGTTAGATACGGGTTGAAGAAGAGAAGGTACTGTAATTATTGAAATAACTTAACACACACATTCAAACATTGCTATAATTGTAAGATTACAAATTGAGTTTTTTGCGTGGTGAGCGATGAAGGGGGCCAGGAGCTCTCATCGCGTACATGAGGTTACAGACATAATTGGAGTAAGTTGTTTTGGTTGACTCTTCAAAGTCAAAGTCAAATCATTTATTTCAAATAGGCACATAAAAGGCACTTTTGAACGTCAAAATTTACAAAAAAATAGAATTGATTCTAGTTGCTCCTTCCAAAAGGTAGTTTCGTATGGAGAAGAATGGGCAAGAAACTCCACCGTTACTCTTTTAAAATATTTTACAATATTATGTAAGTTCACATTAATTATGTAATCATATGCGAAGACGATGCACCTAGAATAAAATTACTATACCACAATAGGTAAAAAGAATTAAATATAATGCAAAGGCAGGTAAATTAATTATATGATAGATACATGGTGCTCACATATTTACAAATATTGAAAAGTAGATGATGTTTCCAAAATTTTAACAAGTAATAATTTAGTGTGTGAGTTAAAGTAGTTAAGTACATAATGTAACAATCAATGTCATAAAAATTATAAATTATACAATTAAATTAGCAACCAGTTTGATTTTGTCTAGACTCTAGATTGTCCTATGGAGCAGGACCAGCATGTTTCCAAGCATTCTTATCTAGGATATAATCCTCTAATTTGTAATATGCTTGTTTACAAATCGTACTTTTTATATGAGTTTTAAATTTTCTTTCATTTAATTGCAATATGTCACAAGGTATTTTGTTGTAACATTTAACACAGTACCCCATAAAAGATGTATGTACTTTAGATAATCTAAAAAATGGTTGATCTATTTTATCTTTATTTCTAGTATTAAAATTATGTCTATCACTTATTTTATTAAAAAGATGTAGATTTTTTCTTACATACATAATATTTTCATAAATGAATTGACAAGGTACCGTCATAATATTAATCTTTTTAAATAGTTCCTTAAGAGATTCGCGACGACATAGATTGTAAATGGCACTGACAGCTCTCTTTTGCAAAATGAAAATGGATTCAATGTCAGCAGCCCGACCCCACAGTAAAATGCCATATGACATAATGCTGTGGAAGTAGCTAAAATAAACCAAACGCGCGGTTTCTACATCTGTTAACTGTCTTATCTTCCTAACAGCACAAGCGGCCGAGCTTAACCGCCCCGCAAGAGATGTTATATGGGGTCCCCATTGCAATTTCTCGTCTAGCGTGATTCCCAGGAAAACCGTCTGATTAATAAATTCTAGTTTTTCTCCATTCAATATGATGTCACATTCGCAACTTCTAACATTAGGTAATTTAAATCTAATGCATTTGGTTTTTTTTTCATTAAGTACCAAATTATTTACCATAAACCACTCTTGGACCTGAAGAATAGAGTTATTTACATCGTCAAGATTTTGTGACCGTCGGTCTACTTTAAAGATCAATGATGTGTCATCTGCAAATAACACCATCTTCGGTTGATTCTGCAGTAATTGGGGTAAATCATTAATGTAAACTAAAAAGAGGAATGGACCCAATATCGAACCTTGAGGAACGCCCATTGTCATTTCAGACCCTAATGAGTTCATGCCGTTTACTCGAACTTTAACCTTTCTATCTTTCAGGTATGACCTTAAATAGGTATGATCTTAAATATGAGCACACATTTCTGATAAGTACACGCTACATATACTATGTAATAATTATCGTTTAACTTGGGCACCTTTTTGTAAATATTATAGGTAAATGTTCTATCTACTAGTCCAAAGATGTAGACGACATTAAACAGGTAAGCTAAGGCAAGTTTTTAGGCATTTTTTTACAATATTGTTCTTTCAACTTTCGTCAAAAGTGTCGCACCTTCGGTGCAACAAAGTCACAATTCAGGACACTTTTTTTTGTTGTCTTTTATTAGGATTTTTGTAATAATTCAAAATAAGTTTTTTACGTGAAACTATAGCAAAAGCAATAAACAATTAATTTTATAAAGATTTCAAACCAACTACAAATAGTAATCCAGTAATAAGGCAATGAACGCGAAAAAAATCTTAAAAGTCCTCTCCTGTAAAATTTAAAAATGAGTTGTTGTGACTATGTTGCACCGAAGGTGTGGTGTGTATAATATGTTTACTAAGTACGGACAAGAAGACACTCATTTTTCTTATAGTGATTTTTTTAAATTCGGTTTTGATTGTCATGCGCACATTAAACAGAACCGCTTGACCGGTTTCCTCGGCAGAAGGCAATGGAATGGCACTCCCATAGACAGTTACTTTGTGCAAAATGTAGAAAGTAGAAGTGAGCTTATAAATTTCAATAAACATTTAAGTAAATAGCAAAAGCTATAACAGCGAGGCATAATCTAAAAACAGATCTCTCAGTTCTCAGTCAGAAATCTGTTTCACGCGCGTTTACCTACAATATGGCCCGGGTACACGTTCCATCTTACTTGCACAAGCAACCATGTAACGTTGAGATGGAAAAACGGTATACCGTGTATTTTTTTGCTAAACTGTGGATGCCACATGTCGTTTGCACATGCAAGCTGATTCGTGTAGCCAGGCTTAACATCATTCAAATTGCTGGCAAATAATGATTATAACATTAATATTATGTTTTAATGGACTTCATTTGCATTTCGTCTTGGGAATTGGAGTGTGTCCTAGTTGTCGACGTGCGGATCTTGACCTGGACAACGGGTCTCCCTTCAGCTGCCCGTATCTGTGCACAAATAATTATGCTGTTAGCAACAAAACATTTAGCAAGCAAAAAGGATACATTTCTGTGTATCCCTTTTGCTTGCTAAATGTTTTGTTTTGTTTTTTTAGCATTATCTAGTTAGAAGTTAGAACATTTAAAGTTAAGGTCAAAAAAGGCAAAGTTGTTATGGCATTTTTTTTTTAAATCGCCCGTGGTGTAGATATGGCTGCTGTTTTTAGTACTATAAATATAACTTATTTGTAATTTTGGCAATACCTCTGGAACTTTTCCAAATAATTACGAAAAAATTGCAATAATTATAAATAATTTTCAGAAATGTGATTAACAGAAAAATTTAAAGCGCAAAAGTAAGATGCAGACAATGCAAAAGTCATCTACTGCGTTAGATATGCAAAAATCCCTACATCAAGTCATGACCTAGAATACTAGGTTAAAAATTCATAGCGTTGTATCAATGAAGCTTAAAAAATATTCATGTACTCACTAGCACCCTATTTCTAGAACGGAATTAACACAGAAACTAGATAAAGAATTCTTGACACATGTCAACTGCTGTGATTGGTTGACTGAATTATCAACAGACAGACAAAATCGTTGATTTTCGTTTCGGAACCCGGACGATCAATTCTTAGTGCATTCGACGCATGGACTGGTCACAATAAATCACAATAAACGACAAAATATTCATATGAAGCTTTAAGACATAGTACCTATCCTTAAAATAAAGCGGAACACTCTGATGTTTTTAATCAATAGTCAGCAACAATCCATGTACTCTGTATTATATCTTCCATCACCTGTCATGTTTTCCGTTCACCTTTATTATTATAGGGGAAAAGTTAGAAAACACAAATCTACCAATACAACTCGTCAACATCTGCAAGTACTGGTACGGAAACCAGGTCAATGGCGTGCGATGGTCGGGAACCATGTCGCAGTCCTACAGGTTGGAGTGCGGGGTGAGGCAGGGGGGGGATGTCCTCGACAACCCTATTTAACCTGTATATGAACGATCCGATTGTGGCACTCAGTAGCACCGGGTAGGCTGTCACACAGACAGAATTAATGTAAACAACATAAAATATGCTGATGACATGGTGCTATGAGTGCATCGATTTGTGCCATTAAGAAACTGCTTACCATCTATCCGAGCAACACGGATTAAAATATAATCCACTCAAAAGTGAAGTCATGGTCTTTGAGGCCAGGGGAAACAGTACAGGTAACGTGTTTCCCAACATAACGCTTAATGGTACAGCTTTACGTAGGGTGTCCAAATTTAAGTACTTAGGACATATGCTGACCTCTGACCTCAGGGACAATGATGGCATCGAGAGGGAACGGAGGGCGCTGGCAGTGCGGGTAAACATGATAGTTTGCAGGTTTGCACGTTGTTCGACAGAAGTAAAAATTACACTTTTTAGGTCTTATTGTACATCATTCTACAAATGCGGCCTGTGGGCCGACTATATTCAAGTGTTACAGTGCCCTCCGAGTCTAATTGAATATTGCGTTCAGGGTACTGATGGGGTTGCGGTGATTCTGTAGTGCATCAAGGATGTTTGCTGAACATCGCGTAGATTGCTTTTACGTTACGATGCGTAAAAGGTGCGCAAACCAGGTGCGTGGAGTACGTGGCAGCGCCAACAGCATCCTTAGCATGATCGCTAGGCGGCTGGACTGTGATAACATCAGTCATTGTTGCGCCATTTGTCATGGAATGGCGCAGTAGTGATTGTTGAGTTGTTTCGGCCTTTCTTCTGAGAGTAGTCGAATAGGAAACGCCGATCTCATCTAGTTTTAAAATATGATTGACGTGTAAAAGTATTTGTACAAACCTACTTACAGAAATAAAATCATTTATCATTTATTTTCTTTTATATGTTTTGGTGTGGGTAGTTTTAAGTATTACTGACACTAGTCTATAAGAACATTGTTACTAACAAAATAGACACCATGGTCTGACAAAAAGTATTTATTATCTTTATTATTATAAAACTTACCCGTGCTCCTTCAGTTTCTGTGCACCAGGGCCACGGTAACTCTTTCGAACAATCCGCGACCCCGGCAGGAATTGGACCCCGTCAATGGTGCTGACATCTCTTTTATGCGCGCGTGGAACACAACACGTCGTCGACCCGGACCTGGTCCTTACCGGACGGCGAGCTACCCTTTGCTCGCCATCCGCAGGCCCGCGTCTGCGGTGGTCGGGAATCAGCTATCGATTCCCGATGCCCTGGGCGTCTCCTTCTGCGGTGACTAGGGGCGTGAGGGCGCAACGATTGCCTCACCTTCACGCGCTCTGTCTCCTCCTTCGCGAGCATTACTGCTTCGCAGAAGGAGGTGACGGCTTCCCATTCCCTCTCGCTCTGTACCATGGCCTGGACCAGGGCTGAACGCGAGAGATCGCCGCCACCAATCGCCCCCATGAGGACACGGTGGTGCTCCGCCCAAACCGGCCAGACCTCCAGCGTATGCTCCACCGTGTCCTCTGGGCGATCCACACAGTGGTAACACCCGGGCGTTTCCTCCCGCCTTTTCCGAAACAGGAACCTCCCAAAACAGCCATGTCCGGTGAAGACCTGCGACAGGCGGAAGGAGAGGCTGCCGTGGCCCCTCTCAAGCCACTTCTCAAAGAGGGGACTTACCACCGCAATTGTGGCGTGCCCAGCACTGGGTTGCGACAGTCGCACTCTCCATGTCGCCATGAGATTCCGCCGGAGCTCTGTCCATTGTGCGGCGATTTCTCACGGCAGCGGCTTCCATTTCAGGAAATGGAAGCCCGTGTATAATTTGACCTGACACTGCTCACATTATGTCAGTCCCATACATTACTGACTTTTCTCTCATCGTTATTGCTGACGAAATGTCGCTTTGACTAGGCTCCGAGGTATTTGTTGCACGTTGTCAGGCGTCGGCAGGCCACGAGCCAAGTAGACTGATAACTTGGTCAAGAAAATGGGTACGAGTTGGATACGGGAGACCCACGGAGAAAGGAGAAGTATTTTTCAAAATCTTGGATTCGGAAAAAAACTTGCGATAGAGGAAGCCTACAAACAGCATTGGTTAGATACGGGTTGAAGAAGAGAAGGTACCGTCATTATTGAAATAACTTAACACACACATTCAAACATTGCTATAATTTTAAGATTACAAATTGAGTTTTTGCGTGGTGAGCGATGAAGGGGGCCAGAAGCTCTCATCGCGTAAATGAGGTTACAGACATAATTGGAGTAAGTTGTTCAGTTTGCTGGTCTGTACTACACTCTTAAATATGATCACACATTTCTGAGGTACACGCTACATTTATTATGTAATAATGATTTATCATTTAACTTGGGCACCTTTTTGTAAATATTATAGGTAAATGTTTTATCTACTAGTCCAAAGATGTAGACGATATTAAACAGGTAAGCTAAGGCAAGTTTTTAGGCATTTTTTTACAATTAGGCATTCTTTCAACTTTCGCCGAAAGTGTGTATAATATGTTTACTAAGTACGGACAAGAAAACACAAATTTTTATTATAGTGACTTTTTAAAATTGGGTTTTGATTGTCATGCGCACATTGAACAGAACCGCTTGACCGGTTTTCTCGGCAGAAGGCAATGGAATGGCACTCCCATAAACAGTTACTTTGTGCAAAATGTAGTAAGTAGAAGTGAGCTTGTAAAAGTCAATAAAAATTTAAATAGCAAAAGCTATAACAGCGAGAAATAATTTAAAAACATCTCTCAGTGAGAAATCTGTTTCACGCGCGTTTACCTACAATATGGCCCGGGTACACGCTCCATCTTACTTGCACAAGCAAGCATATAATGTTGAGATGGCAAAACGGTATACCGTGTATTTTTTTGCTAAATTGTGGATGCCACATGTCGTTTGCACATGCAAGCTGATTCATGTAGCCAGGCTTTAACACCATTCAAATTGCTGGCAAATAATGATTATAAGATTAATATTCTGATTTAATGGAGTTCATTTGCATTTCGTCTTGGGAATTGGAGTGTGTCCTAGTTGTCGACGTGCTGATCTGTGACCTGGACAGCGGGTCTCCCTTCAGCTGCCCGTATCTGTGCACAAATAATTACGCTGTTAGCAACAAAACATTTAACAAACAAAAGGGATGCATTTATTTATATGTACACTAGAATACTAGGTTAAAAATTCATAGCGTCATCAATGAAGCTTAAAAAATATACATGTGCTCACTAGCATCCGACTTCTAGAACGAAAATCAACACAAAAATTAGATAAAGAATTCTTGACACATGTCAACTGCTGTGATTGGTTGCCTGAATTATCAACAGCCAGACAAAATCGTTGATTTTCGGTTTGGAACCCGGACAATAAATTCTTAGTGCATTCGAGGCATGGACTGGTCACAATAAATCACAATAAACGACAAAATAATCATATGAAGCTTTATGACATAGTATCTATCCTTAAAAAAAGCGGAACACTTTGATGTTTTTTATCAAGAGCCAGCAACAATCCACGTACTTTGTATTATATCTTCCTTCACCTGTCCTGTTTTCCGTTCACCTTTATTATTATAGGGGAAAAGTTAGAAAACACAAATCTACCAATAGAACTCGTCAACATCTGCAAGTACTGGTACGGAAACCAGGTCAATGGCGTGCGATGGTCGGGAACGATGTCGCAGTCGTACAGCTTGGAGTGCGGGGTGAGGCAGGGGGGATTGTCCTCGACCCTATTTAACCTGTATATGAATGATCCGATTGTGGCCCTCAGTAGCACTGGGTAGGCTGTCACATAGACGGAATTAATGTAAACAATATAAAATATGCTGATGACATAGTGCTATGGAGTGCATCGATTTGTGGCATTAAGAAACTGCTTACCATCTTTCCGAGCAACACGGATTAAAATATAATCCACTCAAAAGTGAAGTCATGGTCTTTGAGGCCAGGGGAAACAGTATAGGTAACGTGTTTCCCAACATAACACTTAATGGTACAGTTTTGCGTAGGGTGTCCTAATTTATGTAATTAGGAAATATGCTGACCTCTGACCTCAGGGACAATGATGACATTGAGAGGGAACGGAGGACGCTGGTAGTGCGGGTGAACATGATAGCTCGCAGTTTTGCACGGACCCCGTCAATAGTGCTGACATCTCTTTGATGCGCGCGTGGAACAGGACGCGCCGTCGACCCGGACCTGGTCCTTACCGGACGGCGAGCTACCCATTGCTCGCCGCCCGCAGGCCCACGCTTATAGTGGCCGGGAATCAGCTATCGATTCCCGACGCCCTGGGCGTCTCCTTCTGCGGTGACTAGGGGCGTGACGGCGCAACGATTGCCTCTCCCTAATGCGCTCCGCCTCCTCCTTCGTGAGCATTACTGCTTCGCAGAAGGAGGTGACGGCTTCCCATGCCCTCTTGCTCCATACCATGGCTTGGACTAGAGCCGGACGCGAGAGATCGCCGCCACGAGGACACGGCGGTGCTCCGCCCAAGCAGGGCAGACCTCTACCGTATACTCCGCCGTGTCCTCCGGGTGGTCCACACAGTGGTAACACCCGGGCGTTTCCTCCCGGCTTATCCGAAACAGGAACCTTCCAAAACAGCCATGTCCGGTGACGGCTTGCGTCAGGTGGAAGGTGATGATGCCGTGGTGCCTCTCAAGCCACTCCTCAAAGAGGGGACTCACCGCCGCAATTATGGCGTGCCCAGCCAGTGCTGGGCACGCCACTATTGCTACCACCCGGTTGGCAACCCAGTGGTTGCTACAGTCGCACTCTCCATGCCGCCATGAGATCCCGCCGGATCTCTATTTGCTGTGCCGCGATTTCTCGCGGCAGCGGAGTCACGCCCCGGCCGTTCGCCTCCTCGCGCCACTCCCAACAATGCGCCAGGACTTTTGCCTCCAGATCCTATGGCGGAAATCCGGCAGGAAGGCTCGCCGCCTCGCAGGAGGCCTATCCTTAAAATAAAGCGGAACACTTTAATGTTTTTAGTCAATAGTTAGCAACAATCCACGTTCTTTGTATTATATCTTCCTTCACCTGTCCTGCATTCCGTTCACCTGACTTGCTTACATTGTAAAATTAATCTAAACGCCAAATAATAAAATCTAATTTTGCTCGTGCACACTATCTTTTCCCGAACTAATATTGCTATTGGGAAATCAAATTGGTGTATAAAATACAAAGATTATAAATTTTTTGTGTATAATGGTTAATTCATTAAATATTTTATAAATTAATAATTCACAAATTAACCCCTACAAAAACTGCGTTATCTACGCCTAATCTGCACACTACATAAGCCCTTACAATTAGTTGCCAATCAATTTTTGCAAAAGTTAGTATTAAACTACCAATCACTAAATTCTACAAATTGTTAACAAGTCGTTTCTGTACCTTTTCACTCGTATTTTGTTCCATACATCTCAAGTCTGCCCCAAGATTGATTTGTTCAATGTTTTTTGTTGTTAATTAAGCCAGTCTTGTCTTTGTTGTCAACAATGTTCTTAAGCTTCTGATTTTTTTTTACACTGGTATCATCTATTTTGACGTTGTGATATTTTTGTGGTGTTTCTCGGTTTAGTATTATAATTGTCTTCAAAATGAAAGTCAAATTTTTCTTATTTGTTTTGGCGAGGCCAACGGTTGCTATTAATATTTATTGTTCACTATAATGGCGTTACTTGGTTGGATCTACTATGTCTAGAGTCTCCGGCTGTTGTTTTTATCGTCTCAAGGCTGGCAGTTCTGTCTTGGTTAGTATTCCAATGGCTTATTTTTTTATTGCTGACAGTGTTTATGTTCACCTCTCTGCTATTCGAATCGGTTCGTTGAAAATCTTTAATCCTGGGTACAGAATGAGTCAATCTTAAGATCTTTTATAACAGTTAGAAATTATAGTCGTACAATAACACATTTTATATAAATGCAATTATGAGGTGTGTCATTACACTAACTTATTTTGATATTAATGGTTAAACTATTAGGTAAAATAAGAAACGCTTCAGTCTTTTTGAATACTTCAGTAACCTATGATTCATTTGATGCTGTTCTCACTCTTTTTGTTATATTTATAAACTGGTGAAAGTATAGAAAAAAGCCCTATTAAGAACTAAGTTTGACATAATTTTAAAATTATCGTATTGCTTATTAACTTCACGTTTATCTAATTGGTTCACATAATTAATTGACTTAAATACCGTATAGTTAAATTAAATGCATTGGTATCTGTCGGGTAAAATACACACCATGACACCATTGCCATGGTTTGTCTAGCCTAGTTTAAGAAACTGCAATAAATCATGCCATTGGCTATGTAGTGGCCCAGTCTGTCAACGGCGTTGATCTGTTTATGGCGCGTAATACACATGCGTAACTTGCAACTTCTGATTGTTGAATGTCATAATGGCATGCAAACTACTTGCATACTTGTGTGCATGTTACGCCTGTGTATGTGCGACTTTACGCTGAAGGTGGGGAAACTTTAACTTATACGTGAACTTAAAATAAGGTCAACTTTTTTGCCAATTTAAGCCATTGATTGCTTTTATCATCTCGTCGAAGATAAATACAAAAGAAGACGAACCTCTTCTTAATCATGTTCCAAGTTTCCTTTTTGCACACGAAGATAATGAAGATAATCAGGCCGACGAGCACGTTGTAGGCGTCAGCCAACTGCCAGAAGAAGGCAGCATTAGGCCAAAAGTAGCTGACCACCTCCAGGATCCAGGTGATACCCATCACGGCAGACAATTTGAGGTATAAAGTGAACCTGAAACATTTTAATGTCATACTTTGGCCACAATGAAATCTTTTTAGTAAGCTTATTAACTACTGTTTCTTACTCACGAGTTGGCCTATTTTTATGTTTAATCGAAATAATGCCTGTGATAAAGGAGAATCACGATATTTAATAAAATCCAAAACATTAGGCATAATAATTATCATGCTGTCTTGTACTTTCTAGGACATGCCAGTTTCCTCACGATGTTTTCCCTAACCGTCTTGAGAGCAATGATGATAAAATACATTACAGAAAGTTAAGCGCCTACCTGGGTGGGACCCTCTCACAAAGAAGATGCCTGTATCTCAGCTGCAGGAAATTTATAGGCTGACTATGCTTGTTATGTCTATCATCACCATCATCGTTAGCATTAAATCAACACATCCTTATTTTTAGCCAATGCTTTGATTGCTTAGTAAGCGTTGTTTAAGTTCAGGTACCTCTGAGTCCATTTCCTGTGCGAGTCATGTGTGGAGCTTTCCCTGTCATGTAGCATCTTCGTTTCTTTAAAGGTCTTCCATATCTTGAAGACAGTCAGTCCGAAGAATGTAAAGTTTGCCACACAGAGAAGCAGAATCGGTCCATACAGGTAGATCATTTTGCTGCTTCCTGTAAATTTTTAGAACATGGCTTTGGAACGGAAATGCTACAGAACCACAAAGTATTTACTTTATTTTAATTTCTTGCTGTTTAATACTTGGTGGTGGATCTCGCAGTTAATCTGCATGGAGTTCTTTAATGATACAAATTAAATGTCAGCCTAACTAAACTAAATAAAAATAATACGAACCATACAAGAAGCATCCCTGTAGCCTGAGTTTAGGCAGCAGTTTCTGCTGGATGGGCAGATCGAAGAACTCCAAGGCACCGAGTGTGATGGTCAGCGCGGTTGGAACGCCGAACGCATATATGGCGTAGTACATGAAGCGTTTGTTTGGAGACCCTGAATTACCTTGTGCGCGTTTGCCACTGAAAAACACAAAAAAATATAATAAGCCTTTTTATAAACAGCCTATTAGGTACAGGTAGTTATTAAGTAGAGTACAAACAGCTTATTAAGTACAGTATTGGATGGATACGGTGCTGATAAAAAAAAAGAAGAGAACAAGCAGATTCCAGAATTTTATAGGTCTTTGTAGACCTGAAGGGAAAACTTCTGATAAAACTAACATTATTTTTGAAGATAGGATGATTTCGTAACATCGGCTATGAAGTAATTAAACTACATACGAGAGCCTCTGTACTGGGATAATATTTTTTTGAGGACTAGATACTTTGTAAATCGCCCAAGTTGTTATGGCCTGGGCATTCACGACAGTATTGTACTTCTGTAACATTCTGTTTAAATAGCTATGAAAAATCGAGACCCTGATAAGTTACCTACCTTATCAGTTTCCTAATAATAGTATGCTCCAATAAAACTAGAATAACAGGTAAATCTAATATCTAGTCAGACAGGTTCGCTTAGCCGGATTTCTCCTTAAGATGAACCTGTGTCTAAATGATAACTATGATTTTAGCAATAAAAAATAACCAGACAAGGGCGAGTAGGACTCGCGTCCTGAGGGTTCCGTCTCAAAGCTGTGTCCGGCTGCCCGCGGCATCACTCAAGTGATACAGCCTACATATTTCCAATTCTGGACTGAAGGACAAACGTAATATTGTAGTTGAAAATCATGTTCTCCCTGTATGGGAGAACATGATTTCGATGATTTTGTTTTCCTATTACAAATGTAAGTTTGTACGCACAATATTGAGAGATTTACCCGTGTTATTTTAAGACCATAAACTTCTCATAGGTTTTCCTGTAATCTATAAGTAAAGAACTATTTTCTGTATTTTAGGCTCAGTAGTTTCGAAGACAAGGGGGCGATGGATAAATTTTCATCTATTTTCTTCAAAAACTTTAAAACTATTTATTAAAAAATATTTGAGACCCTCATAATAAATTCTTTCATTTGATATCTCACAAGGTACAGTTTGCAAAGCTTTTTATTTATTTTATAATTTGCCCCGAAAAGTGTCCTCCATATTCAAAGTTCATTTATTGACATTCGTTTGGTTCACAGAAATTCGTATTTGTACCTTTCAACTTAATCGGTCCATCAGATTAGGAGTAAGTTGGCTGTGACAGATGGATAGACAGATAAATAAATGAGTGATTCTATAAGAGTTCCCTGTTTTCATTCGGACGTACGGAACCCTAAAATGACTATGTTTTCCAGGAACAGATCACAAAATAAAAATAAAAGCTGTGAATGGTGTTTAACAGACTGTTTTGTTAAATTTCTACAATGTCCAGTAAAGTCCCAAAGTCACCATTAATTTAGTTATTATCATCTTTGCTACTGAAGACCAACCCTCATAAAAGCTAATGGTCTGGCCTATAAAACATATACTATCAAGACATAATTTTAAGCGTTTTAAGTGTTTTTGGATTTTTCTACTAAAGATTTTTCAGTAGAAGCCTGGAGTCTGGATTTGTGCCCGGTTGATAAGCTTGCCCCCATATTACATGGGACTTATCTGGCGAAATGAGGGTGAACTATATCGGTACACCTCTGCCTAACCCTTCTGAAAAAGCAGACGTGATGTTATGTTGATATAATTGTAATTATAGTTAGTTACCTAAACGTCCACCAGATGTCGTAGCTTATAACGTTCAACCAGAAAAATGCTGACAGAAGAAAGAAGTAGATGATGAACGCTGTAACAAAAAACTATTTGAGATTCAATAAATAAATGAAAAGTGAGAAAATCTTTTCTTCATCTGTGAAGTTCTGGCACTTAATTTAATTTAACCTTGTATTGATAGGGTATAATGGTTGAACTTGTGTATCTGCAGACCCAGGTTTAAACAATGGAGCCATTTCGAAATGTAGTCCGACAACGTTCATTAGAACGTTGTCGGACTAATTAACTAATGTTTTAAATACAAAACTAACAACTAAGTACCGGACTAAGATAAATTAAAAGTAAAAAAAAAGATAAGAAAGTTTATCGTCACAAGAATCATTCACAACAATTTGTTATACAGATACAGTATATGAATTTTTGCTTAAGGTACTGAAACTGTTAACCTAAATAAGGGATATTTTGAGAATCAGTCCCCAAACGTGGACCAGCACCCTAATTAGTTAACACACTATCTATCACAATCTGAATCATTTTAAAGCCAAGCAAATCCATTGCTTAGTATATTCGAAAAATGTATCTGCTCAATAACGTAAATAGCGCAATGAATGTTGTTGAACTGTCAAAATGAAACCCATTCCTACTGATAGTGTGTTACGTAATTACCCCGCAGTTTTCAGTGTTATTTATAGAACTGTTTTTTAATCAAAGTTACGTTCATAATACAAAAAAAAACTGACCCGATAGTTTAAACCATCTTAAAAGAAAACCCTTTTCTGTAATAAGTCCGTTTAAGTTTCGAAAATCAAACTAGTAATAGGTACAAATTTATCAAATCATCACGAGTAGTTTACCTACTCTTCACGCTTAATATGTAATTGCAGCATAGATAAAAGTCTGATCCCAGCTAAGATTACATGGCATATAAGACAAGAGCCTTGCAGCGCAGGTAATATTTACATGCAAGGAAAAAAACTGACAATGACTTTCCATTTCAAATGTGAAATATGTGGTCACAGTGAAACACGTATCACTAAATAACAGCCACAGTTTTATAAAACTGTCCTGTATGCTACGTTTGTAGTTTTGGTCTCAGCAATCAAAATATGAAGAGAGTCAGGACAGGTGACGCAGGAGCAAGCGCCCTACAGTTGTCCGTGAAAGAAGCAGCTCGTAACGAAGTGGACACTCGCAGCCTTCAGTAGTAATTTCGCATTGCTTGCGAAGTTTTTCGTTTTTAGTAAATTAATGAACGCGTATACTGCCTAATAGCACAACTCTGAAGTCTCCTCTACACGTCGACAGATGCGTCAGCAGATATCATCTGCGGATGCATCCGCCGACGTGTAGACGGGGCAATTTGCTCGTCTTGATACACTGACTGATGCATTTTTACAGATTATTCCTGACGAACAGCTATCACTAAATAACACTATTATAACAGTACATTGTAAACACAAGGGATTAACAGTCACCTAACCTAATTGTTATTATAACCAAAGATGACAGAAGAGGCTTGAAGGTTTATAGGAAGATCTGGGGATCTGCAGATACTACGCTCGTTCAAAGCGTCTTAACAAATATTGAAAACTAATGCATACCTAACAATATGCCCTTAAATGCGCG
The DNA here is from genome assembly GCA_917490735.1 of Dryobotodes eremita. Classification (NCBI taxonomy): domain Eukaryota; kingdom Metazoa; phylum Arthropoda; class Insecta; order Lepidoptera; family Noctuidae; genus Dryobotodes; species Dryobotodes eremita. The sequence goes on along the minus strand of OU823254.1, from coordinate 17,242,286 downwards.
AAATTGTTTATTTATACATTTCTCTAAAATACAGTTGTCTAAGGTATGTGAAATACGGCATCTGGGATTTCAGGTCGACGATGAACTAAGTTTCAATCCACACATCAACGACATTGATAAAAAGTTGGCACAGATGCTGGGTTTTGTAAAACGGAACACCCAGGGCTTCCAGCTGACAAAGACCAGAAAAATCTTGTTCAATACCCTGGTGCGAAGTCAGTTGGAATACGCTTGTGTTGCCTGGAATCCGTTCTATGCAGTTTCTTCGCAAAGATTTGAGAGAATACAAAGAGCAATCACTAAACATCTAGCCTTTATATGCAGGAACATTAGCTATCCCTGTCCGTATGTGCAGCGCTTACACCTTTTTAATATAAAGACACTGCGAGAATGTCGCCGTTCGCGAGATAAAATTTTTCTCTACAAAGTTGCAAATGGATTTATAAAATGTAGCGGTCCTGTTGAGCATCTCCAATATTCAGTCCCTTCAAAACCTCCCAGACATCCTATCACCAGGTTGTTTCATATCCCTATAGAGGTATGACGAGCAGAATGTAAAGTTCACTTATACCTCCATAGTGAAGGGAGGACCCTCCGACTAGACGGGTGTCGTGTCTGATGTTGACGTTGTATATATGCCAGTTGCGCGGTAAACTCTGCTTGCGCGATTCAGGATTTTGCGTGACGTCAGAGTAACGAGTAGCTCGCATGTGGCTCTGTTGATACCATTAGATCCCTTTCCGCAAATCCAATCTTGATCTCAACGCTCCCTTGCTCGGAATGTGCAGAAATTTCAACAGTTTTTGTAAATCGTCAGAAACCGACTTACACGATGTATCACTTAACAAGTTTAGAAGATCGGCCTCTGAAGTACGGGAGTGCATACACTGAAGATATAGATTATTCTTAGATATCACTCACACTCATAACCTTTCACCTTACACCTCTCGTGGTAACATTTTGTATTCACTTAGTTTGAACTAGCTTCTGCCCGCGGCTTCGCCAGCGTGGACGTCGGAAATTACCCCACGGGGACGTGCTACGGGGATAAAAAGTATCCTATGTCCTAACCCAGGTCATGGCCTATCCGTAACCTACCCATCATCCAAATCCAGCCGTTAAAAGATGAAAAAGTAACAGACAGACAGGCAGATAATAAACGCCACCTAAATATTACCTCAAGATCCGGAATCTGACTAAATTCCAATTCCTTAAATCTTTAGAGGCATGAGGAATAGGGTGTAAAGTTCACTCGTCCCTTATAGAAAAGGGAAGACCCTCCGACCAGATGGGTGTTGTGTCTGGTGGGCAACTGCCCGACGATTGATGTCGGGAAGTTTTATAAAAGGAGCGACTGCCTATCTGACCTCCACAATTCAGTAACTGGGTAATACGATACCCCTTGGTAAGACTGGTGGTCAGACTTTCGGGCTTCTGTTGACCCATAAAGACTCTCAGAGATCAACGAATGACAGCCGGGATCAACGACTTAGCGTGCTTTTCGAGGCACGGAGGAGTATTGGTATGTAAAGATCGTCACCCATCCATAGACCAACCCTGGCAAGCGTAACTTAACCTGATGGATGGACCCGTGCGGCTGTTAATATTACTTAGCACGACCTCCTCACATGTACTTACTTATAACATAACATCACGTCTTCTTTCCTCAAAGGGTTGGGCAGAGGTGTAACTGTAGTACACCCACATTTCGCCAGATATGTTTAAAGTCCCATGTAATAGGGGGCGAGTCTATTCCCATCAACCTGACACAATTCCAGACTTCGGGCTGCTACTGAGGAAACCCTTTTGGAAAAACCCAATAATACTTTGCCCGACCTGGGAATCGAACCCAGGACCTCATGCTCAGCAGTAGCGCTTGCGACCGCTACTTACGCATGAATGGAAATAGTAGTTCATAGTAATATCAGTTACATATTTGATACATCTTGATACCTTGGTTGAGATTGGACATCTGTGACGACGATGATTCATTAAATCTATTTATACATATAAGTATAGTGGCATTATCAATGTCGCATATTACGAGCCAACGCGAAAATCGGGATGTCACATATTACTGATACACCTGTACCTCAGAAAGATCCTATTTCACTCTGTTGGGGGATGATTTTGGAAAAACTGTGATACACGTGTCTCATAATTTTAATTAAACCCTTTTCTTCGTGGATACTTACTTTTTATTAAGACACACCCTCCAAATTTCATGTCTCTAGGACCAGCAGTTTAGGCTGTGCGTTGATATATCAGTCAGGACTTTGAATTTTATAATATAGATAGATTTACCTAGATAAGTTTAGTTATGTCACGTTTTCTAAATTAATGAATAAGAACTTCCATATCATAAACTGTATTACTTTCTTTTACCCCCAGAGGGTGGAAATTTGAAAATTCGTTTGTGATGTTTCCATGACTCAAAGATGATTTATATCATTTTGTGTAAATCAAGGCTCCCAGTAAAACCCTCCGGTGTAAAATTGACTACCCCTTTTCACCACGTTAGGAGTAGATTTTCGAAAATTCCTAATACTGGTAATTCTTTATTTTTGGCCTTAAGTATAGATACTGAGTTTTGAGTTAATCGGACTGCGCGTTAAAATTCTTCCATACAAACTTTGTCACCCCCCAATCCCCTTTTGGGAGTAGTTTATAAAAAGTCTACTGAACAAGCTATGAATCTTCTGACTGGCATTATCTTCTTAAACATTGACAAGGGTCATCGTACAGCTGGTGTTTTCCTAGACCTTGCCAAGGCCTTTGACACAGTCTCAATTCCTACACTACTAAAAAAAACTAGAATCTTTTGGTGTCAGAGGCCTGTCCTTAGATTGGTTCAGGAGTTAATCGTCTGGTCGACATCAGCTTGTTAAAATTGAGGATAGCGTAAGCGGAGTCTTCCGGTTGCCAGGGAAGTATTTTGGGACCCAACCTCTTCATCATGTACAGTCACCAAAAGTGATAAGTAACCAGGTCGTCGGATATAGTTGAAGTTCAGTAAGAAACCGATGGATATTTTCGAATAAAATATTGAACAGTCGGAAGTCATCTGCTACGCTGATAATACTGCTGTAATTTTCCATGGAGCCACTTCGAAAGAGGCTTTAGATGCAGCTGAAAAAGGGATGAGTATCATCACAAAATGGCTTGAACAAAACCTTTTAACACTAAACCTTAAAAAAAAACGACTTTCTTGACCTTTTACGTCACCCGATCTAGCAGACCAAACATTGATTCCTTAAAAATACACAATAAAAATACACACATTACTTAACCCTTTGAAAGTCAACAGATATCGCTCTAAAAATAGCTAATAACAGAAAATAGCTGAAAGAATCCCACTTCCAAAAACAAAAACTCTTTCGCTACTCGGTTTTCGTCGTTTTTACCCATACGAGTGTTCAATGCTATAAACTTTTACTGTATTGAAAATCTGCTCCGAGATCAAAACTAAACTTAAAGAATGGTTGCTGGTCCGGACTTATGAGGAAACAGAAAGTTTACTTTGTAACTTAAGTTAGTACCCATCACTCTCTCTAATCAAATACATAACTACACACATACTTACACACCACATTTACTCAAATTAACTGTTTTGTGATAATTGTATGTACATTAGCTTCTTTTATTACTCACTTTTTTGTAATTTTTATTAATTTAATATATTAAATTATCATTAACAATCTTGCGCCAGCAGAACTAATTAAATTTTAACTTTGTGTGGTGTTTGGGTCACCAAGATACAGGCTGTGCCTAGTTTGGGACCCGCTGTTAAATTATATCAATTTTTTCTGTTGGTTAAAATTTCATGCATAATTGTATGATTGTGAACTATGTGTAAGTTTAATAAAAGAATTTGAATTTAAAATGAAAAATGACAAAGATTATGTTCTTTTTTTTTTTGTTTTCGTTCCAAGTTTCAAGTTTATTAACTGAAGGAATAAGATTTTTCATACAAACAAAATCCCCCCTTTACACCTCCTTAAAGGTCGAATTTTCAAAAACCCCTTCTCAGTGCTCCCCTACATTATACAAGGAAGCCGTTTGCAACATTTCACGTTCCTAGACCCAGTAGTTTAGGCTGTGCGTTGATATATCAGTCAGGATTTTGAATTTTATATATACAGGTCGACTGTATCTGAACTCGCCATAGCAAATTCACTAATTATTGAACCTTACTTTCCCTAGCTAAAGTCTTATAGTTTGGGGGATATGTCAATTTTTATACTTTATTAAGATTTTTCCAAAATTTGAGTTTCAAGCATTCATAACTTTTATTTTGCTTTATTTTTGGAGTATTTTTTATTATTTGTTGGTAGTCATAAACATTGCTGATTAAAATACCTCAGAACTTCCCTCAAACTAGGTTTAAAAGATAAGATTTAAGCGAAGACAAGATTTAAAAAAAAAAAATACTACGTCTAGTAAGGTCTAATAATTAGCAAATGACCTCCTCTATATGCGAATTTGCTATGGCGGGACCCAGTCACCCTGTAAAGATAGATTTTAATTTCTAATTGTAATTTATGAATTCATAAGTTTTTGTGGTGAATGTTGTGTATACCTATAACATGCATATACGTTCGGATCCATAATACGATCGTTACTCTTGTCTCAATTCAGTATTTGAGTCATTCAGACGAATGAATTAAGCCAAGCAGAATAGGCCCTTTAATGCAAACACACAGGAGATGCGCGAAGAACAGTTGGTGAGCAAACATAGTGAAAACCCAGCTTCACAGAGATAAGAAACTGTCTTAAAAAGTACTTACTTAGAATAGTACAAGTAAGTTGAAGAATGTTATCCTGCAAGATAAGGATCTGCATGATTGCCAGGAACAGGAAACCCACGAAGAAGCAGATTAGATAGGCCATTAGAACCATTCCGTGAAGGTTGTGGAGCTCCGGTAACCATGCGTAGACCGCTACCGTCAGAAGAATGAAGAAGCAGGAGATCAGCAAGTCTGCAAATATTATCGACGAGTTATTATGTGGGTAGTAGTGACACGTTGGTTCTTTGACCAAAGATTAGAAATTCTCAACTAATTCTCAATCTTTCAAACGCCAGATATAATAATAATAATTTTGAATTTTTTACAGATTTTCCGTACAAAAACTGTCTGACGTCAATTTTTATAATCTGACGTTGTAAAAAATCAGCCTTGTTTTACATATATTTAACTAAATTAGTAACTGGTTTCAGCTCTGCAATTAGGACGCGTCCTGTAACATTTCCGATAGAAGGTAAGATCCTATAAGGACGTTCTAGAACATGCGAGGAATGTTGTCTTTTTATTTTTATTTTGAACTGTTTATTTTTATATGTATATGACATTTATGATCAAATTTGAATGACGTAAAAACAACCGGCTAGTTTTATTGGCTTTACGCCAATCAATAGTGCCGATTCTTTTGTCACAAAATTATCTAAACTAGACTAAAATTTTGTTTATTTCTGTCAAACGACGATTTCCCATTCTGAAGTAGACTAAAGTGACACAACTTAACTATATTTTAGTTTGCCGGCACTAAGATGGCACTGAGTTAGTAATTTAGTGAAAATGGCAATTTTGCTATTCTGAATTTGACGTTTTTCACCTAAAATTTTGGTTGTCTAAATAAATCTGGCTATTTTTAATCGCGATTAAAAAGGTGTGGAATCAAATTAGTGGTCATGAACTAAAATTCACCGCAACACCTCGACTTCAGGTGCAAAAAACAGTACTATATCTTTATTTCATTTTGTTTATATCTCGAAAATGGTACGTTTTATCGCAAAAATAATGAAAATTTTAACCCACTTTATAAAACTCTGAAACCCCTAAAATTGTACATGTAGGTAATAATTTTTCATATTTTCCATAAAAAAGTGAAAAATTCCATATAAAACACGCCGCGGCTGCCCCCCAAGCGCGCCTCTGGCTCTAAACAAAATTCACGGCAGGGCACGGCAAACAAGTACCACGTGGAGTCGCGATTGTCAAATTAAATATTAGTTGCGTCAAAATTATTTTTAAATTTAGAGATAATTTTTTGCAGAATAGCTTTGAGATTATCATAGCCAAAAGTAAAGAATTTTTGTGATAGTTTAGTTCGTGTACAAGAGAATCGGCACCAATGTCCTACTTTATTTAAACAAATTAAGTTAAATAAAGTTGTTTGTCACTTTCTTTTGTTTTAATCACAATAAGATTTTCGAATAAATTCACGGCTTAACTATCTCAGGTTATGAACGGAGGCATAATGGGCTTCTGCACTCATTGATTACATGTCTATAATCTCATAAAATAGGTATTAGCAATATAGTTACATACGATGGGCTCTCTACTGGTTCATTACTGGTTCTTTAAGAAATGAAGTTATCTCAAAATAATCCTGATTTAAATTTCTTTGATGACCAACTAGATTGAAACATAACAAAACATCGCCAAGTCATATGCAGTGCAACCAAATAAGAGTTTTTGCAACTATAAATGAGAAATGCAAACATGTAACGCTGAAATATTTTATCATTAAACTTCTAAGGTGCCTAATCGGTTCGGGCATGTTTATCGTGAGCATCGAGATGACGGGATCAAGTCGCCAATTTAAAATGTATCACATTAAAGTGTTTGTACCACATTTATGTACTATTTGTACCCTAAACAAGACATTTGTACCTACCTCTAAAGGTAAAGGAAGTATGTCACGACGTCCCTGGTCCCGCCACTTTGACGTCAAAGTGGCGGGACCTTCTGGAAGCGATACTCAGAGGCATATTATTGACACCCGAATACTACTACATATATGTACAGGTATATATTAAATTTTCAATACAATTGTAAGTGCCAAATTAAAGTTATGAGATTAAGATATTGGTCCCACCAATTTGATGATTCATGTTATCGTTGAATTCATATGAAAATCGTTAGAGCTTGTGCAAAATGAAATGTGGAAACTTAGTATGTCCTAGGTGTACTATCTACAGATGTACACCTCTGCCTAACTCTTCGTGTTGTATGTATAATAATGAACATACTCACAACTACTGCTCTGTCTAAAGTTGTTGCTTTCAGGTGCCGTGACGTAGCAGATGTAAGCGTTAAGATGAGGTACAGGTTCACCGTAGTCCCAAAAAAACGTGTCCATGCAATATTTATCTGGTCCGTAGATGTACGTGACACTTTTAGTGTCGGTCAAGATTTCCACGTAGAGATTGCCATCCTGTAAAATAATTTTGAGTAATGTAATCCCTGTTACTTCTATTTCGTCGAATAGAATAGCGAATTATGGTACAATTTATTAAAGCCAACACAACATTTACTACAATCTACACTCATATTTATAAATGTTCAATAACCAACTGCCTCGTCGATCTAGCGGACGCAAGCACGACTGCCAAGTGTGAGGTCCTGGGTTCGATTCCCAGGTCGGACAAGATATTATTGAGTTTTTCCATTAGGAATTTTCACAGTAGCATCCTGTAGTCTGGATTTGTGCCCGCTTGCAATAGGCTCGCCCCCTATTATACGGGACTTAAACATAACTGGCGAAATGTGGGTGTATTATGATTATGATACACCTCTGCCTAACCCATCGGGGGCTACAAACGTGATGTTATGCGTTAAATGTTAGATGTAAATGTGGTCTGTGGACATTGCTTTGAAGATAACGTTACTTTGTAAGAGTGTGTTTCATAATTTTACTGCCGCATCGATATTGCCATGATAAATCATCATACTAGAAGAACAGCTTACACTGTAGCTTGCTAGACGTATCAGATACCGTTATTATGATGCGACTAAGAATTCCGGAAATTACGTTTCTTGCCGCATTTGCGTTTGAAGAACTTACACAGAAATGGTTGGCAAGCAAAGGAATTGCTTTTCTGTCAATGCTTCTAAACTTTTGGCGAAGTGTTATAATTTTTTGGGACAGGTTGAGATGGCAGTGTAATTTTGTCCTTCCAAGAAACAATAAAGTTAGGGGTGGTCTCCGACCATCAGTAAAATTTAGTAGGTTTTGGACTTCATGTTAGTAATCTTTTAGGCTAATGATTTCGATCCATATTTCGGGAACGTGTGTGGCAATATTCCTGTTTCCTCTAGGTATTTAGGTTCCGTATCTAAGGCAGTAAGCAATTGGTTTAACAGGTACCACTTGTCACCAATCATGGTGACTGTGGCGGAATTATTCTCTAGTGAGAGGCCAAGCAATGAGAGTCTACTTTAGCCAAAACCTACTAAATACTTAAATAATTATAGTTGTCATAGATGTCCTAAAGTTAGAAACACATTGAATTATAAAGAATATTAGGAAATAACGATGTTGTAATTAATTTAAATGAGTTTTATATCACTCCTAGTGGCAGATGACGTTGTGCTTTTCGCTGAATACTTCGAAGATCTCCATAAAATTCTACAAAACCTTTATGATGCTTCTTTTAAGGTAGGACTTAGGATAAATATGACCAAGACGAAGGTTATGGCAAACATTTTTAGCAATTCAAATCCTTCAGTTAAAGTCGGAAATGAAACGTTGGAGATGGTTGACCAGTATGTTTATGTTGGCCATATTCTTTAATTTGGCAAAGAACATCAACATACAGAGATATCGAGAAGAAAACAGCTTGGGCCACACTTAGTAAATTGAGGTTTACGATGTCAGAAAAAGAGTTATGGAACTCAAATGAAGTTGGGCAGGACACCCTAGCAAGGCGAAGTGATGGCGGGTGGAGTAAGGAGTGGGGTTCAAGGACTGGAACATGAAGTGTCGGTCGTCTGGCGGCGAGATGGGCAGACGATATTGTTGCTATCGCAGATAGATCCTGGATGACGCTGGAGATGGGCACAAGAAACGAGAGGCCCATGCTCAGCAGTGAGATTCGATTCATTTCATTTATTCGTGAACAATTTACGAAAAACGTACGTTACGTTAAAGAAAAATTACGTTGAAAAATTATAAGAACTATGAATTATTAATTAACATTCCAAGAAATTCAAAGTATAGTGCCTAACAGTTTCAAATATAATGATGAAATGATATAATGATGATAATATATGATGATTATTGGTGGGTGAAGTGGGCTGTGGATGATGATGATGATGATGATGAATGGCATTAAAATTTAAATTAATATAAAAGTGTGTATCATTAAATATTGTGAACTCTAGACATTTAGGGAACGAAATCATACTACATATAAACCATATTAACAAGGCGGTTGCAGCTTAGCGTTTAGTGATTAAAATTGTTTTAAGTTACCAGTCAAATACTATTATTTGGCCATACAATGTCACATATATTTTTATTATCATTTTTACATCTATAGTAAAAGCCACAGAACATGTAACTAAAGGTGTCGTAATTAAAGAAAAACGTCTTGAGAAAAATTTTGAGTATGAATTTGGATGGCTATAAGATTAGGGTAAGACCAAAGAAATTATGTATGGACTGTGTGAAAGATGACATGGTTATAAAAGGGGTGACTACCAACATGACGACTTATATAGAAGTATAGCATGACATGTTCTGTCGACACTAAATAAATTAAGATAAGGGTAGGAGAATGATGATGTAACTAAATGTGTTATTTTTTCTGTTTTAATATTAATTAATACCAATCAACAATTTCTGGAATAAGAAAACTGTAGTGTCTGTCCGCAATCGTACAAAGCCACGGAAATCATTATGATGATCCAAACGCCCAAAGCAGGAAAAGAAGCGAATATTATTTAAAACTAATCGCTGTCATTGTTTCACTTTCAACATGCGATATTGTGAGTTGACTGAATAATATACAAATATTATTTATAGTACAGAGAGTTATTGTTGTGTGCATCAACATGTTTTAAATTTAATAGCTGCGGAAGGTCGCCATCGTATTTGTTTCTATTTCCCTTCAATTATTGTGTTGTGGAAGTGAGTGTTGGGTGTGGCAAACGAAGCATGAAAGTAGAATAAATGCTGTGGAAATGCGTTCCTTGCGAAGCATGTGTGGTGTGACTATGAATGATAGGCTGAAGAATGATGTGTTATGGCAACGGTGCGGTTTAAAAGAAGATGTACTTAGTGACAAAAGTTGAAAAGAGTATGCTTTGATGGTTTGGTCATGCTGAGAGGATGAATGAGGGGTGACTAACAAAAGGTATTTACAAGGCAGATGTGAGTGGAAAAGCCAGGAGGGGACGCCCTTGGAAAACATATAGTGACCTTATCGGTGATGTTCTTCAGAAAGGTCAAGTGCATAGTACTCGCAACCGGCGTGCGTGTATGACCAGATTAATGAACGTAAACGAGTCAAAGTAGTATGTAAGGATCGTAGCAGGTGGCGTTCTGTAGTTCCTACCTAGCCCCATGGGAAGAAGGCGCGAGTTTATGTATGTGTTGTGTGATTATGTCGTAACATGTTTCTTGTTTACTTATCTCATTTGCTTAGCTTTAGATAGAAATTATCAACTATTGAGCCCTGTATAAGTAAGTGCTGAACACAAATACCTGTCAACCAAATTATTACGGTTGCCATCGATTAATTCAATTTAAACAAGTAAGTATGTTGACAACCCGGGTCGACGGCGCGTCGTGTTCCACGCGCGCCTCAAAGAGATGTCAGCACAATTGACGGGGTCCGATAGGACCGATGCCTACCGGGGCTGCGGATTGTTCGAAAGAGTTACCGTGGCCCTGGCGCACAGGCAACTGAAGGAACACGGGTGGGTTTTAGTCAGTAAGAGTCTGACACGCCCTTCCGCTCCGCCCAGAGCGGGAGAGGTCATTAGATGATTTCCCAACCAAAAAAAAAGAAAAAAGGTATGTTGACACGTTGAGGGGCTCGTGGCTCAATGATTAGAGCCGCACGGGTTGATTGAAGGTTAAGCTATAAATAATAAATGATTTAATTTCTGTAAGTAGGTTTGTACAAACACTTTTACATGTCAATCATATTTTTAAACTAGATGAGGTGGGCGTTTCCTATCTGTCTACTCTGAGAAGAAAGGCCGAAACAAACTCAGAGGTTATAGTCTCTTTAAAGTCCAGACATAATCTTGGTCAGATCATGTGAAGAACATGTAGATTGGTATCCGAAATGATCTTTTGAGGAAAGAACCACACAGATTGAGTGGACCTGTCCAGTCAATGCACGCATTTGTCAGTAATCTTGCAGCTCTACTCAGGAAGTCAGGACTTAAGGAGCTCAACGATTCGACGAACAATACCAAAGAAAGGACATTTAGGTACGCCGCATAAACTACTCAAACTGCCAGATTATGATTAAAATTAAATGAGAAAAAAAGCAATGACCCACATAGTCCTCACAATCACAATCTGTAATTAAAATAACATAATACTTTACAAATAAATACTCATATCATCGTATATATAAAATTCATCAATGTCAATGTGTATATAAAAATTCGGTCATAATGTTTGAAGACCATGTAGATTGGTGTCTGAAATGGTCTTTTGAGGAAAGAACCACACAGATTAAGTGGACCTGTCCAGTCAGTGCACGCATTTGTCAGTATTCTTGCCGCGGTCGGTTCGTAAATGGGTGACCACCATATTACATGTAAAATGATGGTCACCCATTTCGGTTATCTATCCTCGATATGTAGGTATATCGAGCATAATTATTACACTATAATGTACTAATATCGAGACCCCCCCGTGCCTCGGAAACCACGTTCAGCAGTTGGTCTCGGCTGTCATTAGTAGATCTATGACAGTCGTTACGGGTAGTCAGAAGCCTGAAAGTCTGATAACAAGTCTTACCAAGGGGTAACGTGTTACCCAGTAACTGGGTTGTGAAGGTCAGATAGGCAGTCGCTCCATGTTAAATACTGGTACTCAGCTGCATCCGGTTAAACTGGAAGCCGAACCCAACATAGTTGGGAAAAGGTTAGGCAGATTAATTGAGGTATGTTGACAAAATACAGAGTGTTAAAATACCGATCAGGGGGCCTATTCTTGAAGTCCGTCAACGACGATATGAGCCCGTCCGAAAGTAGTTTGAAACTTTGGAGTGAACCCTTCACCCGATTAAATAACTTTTTCGGAAAGGTAAAAACACATCGGGAGTAGGGACAACTGTCACATCGTAGTGTCATTTATTCTTAGATCGGGCCCCAAACAAATTTTATGTCCGTAGGTGATACGGAGTAGGAAACGCCTATAACGTCGGCCGAAACTAGGGATATCGTGCTTAGAGAGTAGCACCCCTGATACGGCGGCGGCGCGAAATGAAAGCCACACTTATGTATAGATACGTATAGGTTAACTAGTCAGGCCCGAGGTGGCCCGCTAGAGGGCCAAAACAATAGATAATCAATTGTGGCATAGATAATAAACGAACTAGCGGACCCGGCAGACGTCGTCCTTCCCGGAAAAGCAGCGCCATTTAAATTTAACATATAATTTATTTATTTTTTGCGATCCCGTAATTAGGTACTTCTAACGAATCTACGGTTGCGTTATCATTTATTGAGATCTCACTGTTTACTATGGTCTCTATGTCTAAATTATTTAATTTTTCATTTTCTTTCAAATATTTTATGGTGAAAATATGAGTAGGCGGGAAACCTTTCTTTAAATTCTTTTGTTTTTGAACAATACTCGACAGCTTCTATGTATGCTGCAAAGAAACATAGAATTTTAAAGCAATTGAGACTACAATTTCGTGAAACTAAATTATTGGAACTGATAACTGGAGGTATAACTGATCCACATGCAAAATCGATTGCCAGCAGCGCTGAAAGAGAAAATGAAACTCCAATGTCACAACAAATATTACAGAAACTGAAATCAAATCGCCGTCCTCTTCAAAAAGATTATGACTATGATTAAAAATGATTTGATTATTTTTTGTAAAAGATCGCTTTTAGCGATAAGACCGCCCATTGTATCATCCGGTGTAAAATGTCTACATTTATATCTGTAATTTTTATGGTGTACGTAATAAAGAGTATTCTATTCTATTCTATTCTATGATTATGATATTGTGATATCATATCATATGATAAAAGATTATGATTATGATTATGACCAAAGTGAATCGTGGCCATCACTGTAATCGGATTGTTCATATACAGCGTGATTGTCATAATGGTGTACATAATTTACCGCCGAAGACCGCCACCACTATGGATGAGAATAAGTCTGTAAACAAGTGCTCATTCTGTTTCAAGAAAGGACATTTGGCTAAGAACTAAATTTGTATTATTAATCTTATATTTTGAATTGTTTCTTTATATTTTTTTTTCATTGTTCTCGCATATAGAAAGAAGCATCAAGTATAATGTACAGGATTTTGTAATATCTTGATTTAAAAAGAGTGTCCTTGGAGTTTCTTGCCCGTTCTTCTCCATAGAGATCTACGTTTTGGAATGGGCAACTAGCTTCAACTTTCTGACTAACTGACCGACTCTTGGACAATTCAAAAGTGCCTGTAAATGGTTTAATTGAAATAAATGCTTTGAGTTTTGAGTTTGAGTTTGAACTGTTGGACAAAACTGAGAGTCAGCTGAGGAAAACTTCTAGTGGGCTCCTAAGTGGGATTTATTCTAGTGGGCTCCTAAAATTGGTTAGCAAGATTGTATGAATCAAACTTATAATTTTAGTACTTAACCCAGAATTCTCTAACAAATTGACATTAAAGTCACCACAAGTTATGATAGACTTGTTTGAATTACAAATTATGTGCAACACTTCATCCATAACCTTTTCAAAACAATCATACAATCCTGAAGGTGGTCTGTACACACTTAATATAATGAACTGCTCAAATTGTTTATAACTTAGAGCACTTCATAACCAATGCTTTGATAAAAATACCAAGTCAAATTCATTTTATGAACTACAAAAGCTGTTAAACAAACACACAATTCTTATCGCTTTAAAGAATAACATTCGTGAAATTTAAGACTCGGCTCATGACTATTCGAACTACGACAAATGTACTCGATGTTTATCAACCATAGTGAATGTCGTTCTCTGAGCGGGATAAAATACGTTCCATTATTACGGGACTTCGGGTGCAAAGCACCCTATATAGGGCGCAGTAATCGCCTATACTGTTATGAGGATTGGCTTGTGGTCGATAGCAGTCCTACCAGTAGTGCGCTATTATTTTAATCCGTGCGGACCGCAAATTTTATTTGTTTTCCTTGTGTTGGCGCGAGCTCCAGCCGGCACTCGTGCGAACACAGGGAGAGCCTCGCCGTGCTGCCCGGTGAGTATTAACCTTACCGTAGCGGTCGCGGAGGCCACGCCCAGAGCGATGCCGAAGCCCGGCAAGCGCGGCTCGTTGGGCCGCGATGCCGGGCCCCCAGAGTCCCGCCCGGTGTTGGACCAGACGACGTCGATGCCGAACATCGGCGCAGCGTCGTCCGGTGCGCCACCGGCCGGCTCCAGCCGGAAGACGAAGGAGAAGAGGGAGGAGAGAAGAGGGGGGGAATCGAGCGCGGCTGTTGCCACCGGCCCACCGACGTCATCGGCGCCTGCGCGTGTTGCGCCGACGCCGTCGTCGAGCCGACAGCACGCCGTGCCCGTCCGCCCCACCGCGTTTCGCCCGGTGCCGATCCAGGCCCCGGGCCCCGCCGCGAGCGCGAGCCGTGCGCAGCATGCGCGTGCTGCGGCGCCGCTCGCGCCCGCGCGCGCCGCTGCGCCTGCTGCGCGCGCTGCCGCACCGCAGCCACACCCCGCGCCACTTGTGCGCACCCCACCAACCGCATCCGCGCGTCCCCGCGCACCCCCCGCGCGCACTGTCACGCCGCCGCCACGCTTCGCGTCCCCGCCCGCGCCCTCCGGGGCTGCGTATGCGTCGACACCGAGGCGCACCCAAGCTGTGCCAGCTCTGCGCACCGCCTCACCCGGCCCCCGCTTCTCGCTGGCGGGGCCGGCGACGGCGGAGCGGGACCGGCCAGCAAGTGCCGGGTCATACACCCGTCTGGCACTTATGACGACTCGGGCGCCCGATTCACCGGCGCCCCCCCGAGCCTCAGCCTTCGACTCGCCCGCCATGCTGTCGGCATGCTCCTCGCGCGTAGGGTCGAGCATGTCGCTGGCATCGGTGGGCTCGGCCGGGTCCGGTCGCGGAGACCTGTGACGTGTCCCGACACGACACCGCGACCCGGGCGACGGCCCACCGAGGGAGGAGCCGACGCCGACGCCGACGCCGCAATGTTCTCGCCGGCGTCACCGACGCCGTCGCTGGGTTTCGATTATGAGTTTCGGCTCGAGCCTAGACCCCAGCGGCAGTGTCGCAGGAGGAGCTCCGGCGAGACCGCCGAAGAGGAGGCGAAGCAGCATCGACCTGACCCGCCGCGGCCTGTGCGCGACAGCGCGCCGCGGGGTCGGGACACGCCGGTGTCACCAACATTTGCTGACGCGGCGCGCCGCTCGCCCCCCGCATCGCCGTCACCCATACATACCGCAGGGGTAAGTACTACTATTGCACCCCCCCCTGCCCCCTCTGCATCTACCGCCCCCCCTGCTGCTCCCCCGGGCGCTCCGACGCCGGGGAAAACAAAGAAGAGGCTGAAATATCCTCCGCTGGTGGTGGAGAAGCTGCCAAACTGGGCCGCTCATTTCCGGGCCATCAGTGCCAAGCTGGGCCGGCCTCCGAACGCTCGTCCGTATGGGGGTGGAGTTCGCTTCACCGCAGACAGCGAGGAGGAGTAGAGGCTGGTCCAGCGGTACCTTACCGGCCTGGAGAAGGACAGCGGCGTATCTTGGTTCGCCTACTCACTGCCGGCGGAGAAGAGTCTGAAGATCGCCATCCGCGGACTTCCGGCTGATACAGACCCAACGGAGATCGAGGAGGAGCTCCGGGCGCTGGGGTACCAGCCGGAGTATGTGCATCATATTAAGGGCGCACAAGGAAGACCCGGCTGCGTGTTCCACGCAATACTCAAGAAGACTCCAGACGTCCGGGCCATATATGACACCACTATCTTCATGTACATGAGAGGTGTCAAAATAGAGGCTTGGCGTGGTAAACGTGGGCCCGCCCAGTGCCACCGGTGCCAACGCTTTAGGCATAGCTCGCACCAGTGTCACCGACCGCTCGCTTGCGTGCGATGCGGGGGCGAGCACGCGGCACGAGACTGCCCGCGCCCGCGGGAGGAGCCGGCCACCTGCGTGAATTGCGGTGGCCCGCACCCCGCGTGCAACATCAAGTGCCCCGTGCTCCGGGCAGAAACCCGGAACAAGCGGGCGGGGACCGCCGCCATTACGGCCACTTCACGCCGGCTCATAGCGGCCACCGAAAGGCCGCAAGCGATGCCCGAATCAACAGAAATAGAGGCTCAAGGCACGACGTTAATGGGGGCGGCCAACGAGCCCACGGATAGAAACCAAGCCGTCTCCTCGAAACGGAGGAAGAAGGGACGAGGGGGGAAGGGTAAGAAGAAGAAACCCAAACCCCCCGTGACCCAGGAAGAGGTCCCAACGGCCGACCCTGCCTTAAACAGGGCGCAGGTTGATAAAGCTAGCGGAACGGGCGCCGCTATCGCGAGCGTCGGTACAGCGCCGCGGGGAAAGCGGGAACTAGAAAAGTTCCCCAAACTGACGAGTGGCGTCGCTACCGGCGCTCAAAATGCAAACGAAATTACCCGAAGGAAGTATAAAGAGTTCACAACCTGCGCCATCCAACTGTTGATGGACCTAATCAAGGCCATCAGGCAGGGCCAGGATATAGAGACGGTCATCCTTGATGGCCTGGCCACCTTACTAACACTGTATCATGGCTAGGCCACTAAGGGTGATCCACTGGAACGTCCGCGGCCTAAGGGACAAGGTCGCCCCACTCCGCCATCTCCTGAGGGAACAGGACATAGACGTGGCGCTCATAAGCGAGACGCACCTGGGACCCGAAGATAGGATTAGGTTCCCGGGATACCTCGCTTACAGGAAGGATGAAAGGTCGGCTCACATGCGCTATCGTGGTCTGGTAGTACTAGTGAGGCGAAGAGTCGACCATCAGCAGCTCCCCTTGCCGTCCATCACGAACTTTTACGCGCTGGGTGTCCAGCTGCACGTGGCCGGCGAGGATATAAACTTCTACGCCTGTTACAAGCCGCCCGCAGCCCGCTTGGACTTCACCGAGCTGCGGGCCTTGTTAGGAAATAACACACAGCACGCGACCGTCCTCGCCGGCGATTTAAATTGTGAACACCCGGCGTGGAATTCTCAAGTCACGAATACCGAGGGGAGACGGCTCTTCACGGACGCGGAAGCCTTCGGCTATACGGTGTTCGGCCCAGAGACGCCGACCCATTACCCAGACGTCATAAGGTACATACCGGACGTGCTGGACATCGTAGTCCACCGAGGGCTACACTGCCAGGTCACGCAACAAGTGATATACGACGAGCTACAATCGGATCACCAACCCGTGCTCGTCGTCTTATCGGGAATGCCGGCCCGACTGAAGCCCATAGCGCCACGTCGAAGGATTGACTGGACGAAGTTCAGCGAGGAAGTAGAGACCACCACGCTGACTCGGCCTATCGCTACCTCCGCGGACGTAGATCGACTGGCGGCTGACGTCACTGCTTGCATGCAGAGCGCCTTACAAGCGGCGACTAGCACGCAGCCGCAGGGGAGAGTGCTATTGCCGCCCCTGCCGGCGCACATTAACGCGATGATCGCCGTCAAGAGGCGCGTACGCAAGCAGTGGCAACAACTGAGATGCCCCACTATCAAGCGGCAGCTTAACCGTCTCGCGGAGAAGGTAAAGGCCGAACTTCAGGCGCATACCGCCGCGGGCTGGGAGGAGAGAATCGACGCCACTACGGACAGTTGGCCGTCAATACACAAACTTTGCGGCCAACTGACGAATACCCCAGCCCCGGTACGACCGCTGCTCAACAGCGACGGGGCGCTAAAGTATGTGGCGGAGGACCGGGCGGAGGTCTTCGCCGAACACCTGGAGCGTCAGTTCCGCCCCAACCCGACCAGCGACTACGAACATGTCGCAGCAGTCGAGAAACACCTGGGAGACTACTTCGCAACGCCGATAGCTCCCGATGAAGATGCCACCTTTTTCTCGCCTGGCGCAGTCCGACGCGCCATCCTTAAGACGAAGCCCAGGAAGGCCCCCGGTGCTGACGGTATCACCAACACAGCGCTGCGCCACCTGCCGTACCGTATGGTATCGGCGTTGGCGCGCCTGTTCACGGGGATACTGCGCACCGGCGCCTTCCCCGCTTCGTGGAAGGAAGGGCGCGTCATTATGCTGCCCAAGGCGGGGAAAAACACACTGAAGCCGGAGAGCTATCGGCCGATCACTCTGCTGCCGACAGTCTCCAAGGTGTTCGAAGCACTCCTGCTGCGACATCTCCAGAACCACATCACGCCCCGGCCAGAGCAATTCGGGTTTCGGGCGGAGCACAGCACGACGCTCCAGCTGTCGAGGGTACTGCACCACCTCGCAGCTGCGATGAATAGAAAGGAGTATTCGGTAGCAGTACTCCTCGACATGGAGAAGGCCTTCGACCGTGTGTGGCACGACGGCCTGGTTTACAAGATGGCCACCTCAGGCGCGCCCCGTCGCGTTGTAAAGGTGGTCTCTACTTTTCTCTCCCATAGGACTTTTAGGGTGGTGGTCGACGGAGCGCTGTCAAGCGCCCGCCCGGTGCTCGCGGGTGTGCCGCAAGGCAGCTGCGTCTCGCCGGCGTGTTACTCACGTTACACGGACGACATCCCCACGACCCCAGATGCGACGCTCGCGCTGTATGCAGACGACGCCGCGTACGAGTACATCACCTCATCGCTTAATGCGAAGTACGCGGCGGTGAAAATGCAGCGCGCCCTCGACCTTCTTCCGGAGTGGCTGTCGAAGTGGCGGCTGTCAGTGAACGTGAGTAAGACACAGGCCATGGTCACCGGGTTTGCGCCCTTCCCACCACCCTTGAGACTACAAGGAGTCGACGTCGAATGGTCGCCCCGGGTCAAGTACCTGGGCGTCGACATCGACCGTCGGCTCACAATGGGGCCACACGTCCGCAGGGTCGCCGCACAAGGTAGGGTCGCCCGCAACCTCCTGCGACCAGTGCTCTCATCCCGCATCCCGGCGCGCGTCAAGTTGGGCGTGTACAAAGCGTACGTGCGCCCAATCTTGACGTACGCCGCCCCGGTATGGTTCGCCCTCACGAGCGAGTCGAGCCGGAAGCTGCTCCGCGCGCAACAAAGCCTTGCGCTGCGGACCATAGTTAACGCTCCTCGTTTCGTGAGGAACGATGTTCTTGCCCGGGACCTCGGGATTGAGAGCCTGGACGAGTTTGCGCGGCGCCTCGCGAAGGGAATGTACGCGCGTGCCGACGCGTCTGCTTGGCCCCATGTCAAGCAGATAGCGCCCTGGCATGCGCGCCCCCCCGACGCGAGACCCCTACCCCGCGACCTGTTAGCGGACGACTGACCCCATTCACCGGACTGGACACCCGAGTAAGCTGCATACAGGTTACACGCGGCTTACTCGAAACAACTGAACTCTACATTACTTACATGCATCCGTTCGCGATTAATCGAATTACCCCAACAAGATACCTTAATTACTAATTAATCTTCCGTTTCCTGATAATTACCCCAGATTTACAATTATAATTAATCGTATTACCCCAATCTTAGCAATTTGATTGGTAACAAATCTCTCTCGATAATTCAAACCATTTTGTCTAATTTGCCGTGCCATATAAACGTATTTGTGCTACTTTAACGGTAGATGGCGCCGATCTGATTTTTGAGCGGTAATGATGTAGTGTTGCCAGATGTCTTGATTTTGAGTAGGGTTGTCAGTGAAGTGATGATTCCAAAATTGTCATCAGTCTGCTTTATGTAGTATAATTTTTTTGGAGTAGGTCCTTTGATATTTTTATTTAATCTTATGAAATTTAATATAGGCACGTTACGCGGACGTACCACAGACATTCACGTCTACACAAGCGTCTAAACTCACACGCGAATGCGCCGCGCGGGCAGCGATTCGCGTAGACGCTGAGCGGTGTTACACACACTACAATACCGCTCACACACACACGACGACTCCTTAGCCCGGACCGTAACCGGCTAGCTCTGGAAGTGGGGCGGGCGGGGGTCAAACACCTAATTCCGTAGGAGCGCCGAGTCGGCACCTCTGTCGCTGGTCGTCTTCGTCGGGCCTCCCCTAGGCAACTAGGGGTCTCACCTGGCGGGGACTGACCGCCGAGGTGTCGTGAAGAAAGCGGCGCTATGTTATTAGCGTCGCGACGCGCCTACGGAAAACAAATAGCATTCATTCATATGGGAGCGCGGCGCTACGCGCTCTCAATAATGCCGCAAGCCACTGTTGCGCACACCATGAAGGGCCCGTAGTTACGGGTCCACTAAATTTGCTCCCGCGGCCAGAGGGCAAAGCGCCCTGGCACCGCTCGCCACGCCCCCTTGCGGGGGCGTCGCGAATTCTACACGAAAAATACTGTTATGCGCCGCGCACTCTATGTAGGATGCACCGATTCACGCGGTTGTAATCTATATTATTATTTAAAATTAGGGCTAATATAGTCTAATAAATCAAAAAGATGGTCTGGTACTTAAAAAAATTATTGTCGTTGGTAGTCTGTGAGTGAGTGCTTCCAATTTTTTTTGTGTCTAATCAACGGTGAGTGGATGAATATTCATTTACAAATAGTTATTACATCGTTGTAGATAAATATTTGCACGAAAAAATATCATAAATACTTGTTTTTGGGAAAAAATAATAATGTAATCTAACCGTTAGTCAAAGTCGTAATATTATTATGACGAATTTACTGTGAGTGAGTAGAGGCAATAAAAAATTTACTGGACCATTTTTTGCGAGCAGGGTCATAATCATGTAAAGTGGTAGGTAGCGAGCCGGTCCTTGAAAGTTAAACTTGACGTCACAAACTGGCACTTTAATTCAAGAGTCATCATCGCCTTATCCGTCACCAGTTATATTAGTAAGAAAAAAGGACGCAAGTGACAGATTACGTACGAGTATGTGTGGATTATCGAGTTTTGAAGAAAATCCATCCATCCATACATCGAAGATAAATATCCACTACCATTACCTAATTGATGATTAGTTGGATATACTAGGAAAAGCTCTTGATATGGCAACCGGTTTTTATGGAAATCCTATTGAGCAAATAACATCTGTCGAGAAAACTGCCATCGTAACACCTGATGGCCACAATGAGCGGTTACTAGTACCGCTTGGTCTTTGTAATGGACCCAGTATATTTCAAAGAGCTGTAAAAACGCACTAGGAAATTCTAAAAGCTCTTGTTTATATAGATGACGTCATCGTGCCCTCAATTGCATGGGTGAAGGAATAAAGACCCTTAGTTCAGTGGTAAAAGCATTAGATGATGCCGAATTTACGCTGAACTTAAATAAATGCATGTTTTTGCAATCTGAAATTGAATGTTTAGGAAGAACAGTTTCTGAAAAAGAAATTCGACCTGGAGAAACCAAAATTAAGCCACAAAAAATGCTCCCATTACACAAAATCTAATACAAGTGAGACAATTAATGGGATAGGCTAGCTACGTTCGTAAATAAATACCAGAATTCGCTACAAAAACGGAATGTATTACAAACCTTTTGCCAAAGAATACCGACTTTAAATGGTCTGAAGAATGTGAAAAAACGCAGCGATGTGTTATCGATAAGCTTTCTTCGCGACCTCTATTAGTGACTTTTTTGATCCAGACAGAGAAACAGAATTGTACACTGATGCAAGTTCCATTGGATTTGGTGAAATATTATTCCGAAGACACAATCAGGGTCTTTGTGTTGTCTCTTACTACAGCAAAAGAGCTTCACCAGAAGAGTCCAAATATCACAGCTTACGAATTAGAGACACTAGCTATAGTAAATAAATTAAAATATTTCAGAGTGTATTTATTGAGAATAGAATTCAAATTAATTACATATTGTAACGTTGTGAAATTAACATCAAAGAAAAGAGATTTATTACCCCGAGTTGCTAGATGGTGGTCGTATATACTCGTAGAGGATTTTAACTTCAAAATTGAATATTGGAAATTCGACATAAAATATTTAACATGATTTTCTAAGCAGAAACCTACCATCAAATAATTTGAAGAAGTGCTAGTAAATGATCAGATTAATGGTTAGAAGCTACTCAAAAACAAGATAGGGAAGTGATTGATATAATAAGGAGAACACAAGAAACTCTTGATAGTTTGAAAGAATATACGATGCAAGATGGTATCTTGATGAGAATATTGCAAGAAAACAATACAAAAAGTTTAATATACTATGGACCTTCGGCAGCTCGATTCAACATAATCAGGTTGTTTCATGACGACCAATGTCATATTGGACTAGACAAAATTGTAGAGTCAATAAAAACGAAATACTGGTTTCTTGGTTGAAGCCTTTTGTACGAAAATACGTCAGCCATTGCATCATATGTCTATAATCAAAGCGACCTAATGGGCCAAAACAAGGCCTATTACATCCCGTAGAAAAACTACAGGTCCTATTTCACACAGTACTTACATGCTGACTGTACAGGATTATTTGGAACTTCCAACGATCGCTATAGGTGTTTATTATTATTGACGTATGGTTATAAAAGTATACAATATTGATACTTATCGAAAACCCTACAGGGCATGAACTTATAACTTGAACTTGAACCTCAACTCAGTTTGTTCGGTACTACAAAGCGAATCATAACTGATAAGAGAACGAACTTTTCGAGCAGACAAATCAAGGAGTTATTGAAACGTATGGGTATTGAAATACATTTTATTGCCCCCGGAGCTTGTAGAGCTAATGGGCAAGCTGAACGATATGCAGCCACAGTATTTAATATTTTAGCTTGCGAACTGAATCGCGGGTCAGAATGGTCAGCGTAGTATATAAAATACAGTTGACCCTAAATACGACGGACTGTTCAGAAGAGTACCGGTTGCACTCCAATAGAATTTCTTACTGGAACTACGTTCAGAAGTTCCTGCAATAAGAAAATTGTATACTGAGCTCCCTGATATTGAATCTAGCATTGACATACTTACAACAATTACGAAACACTGCCAAAGAGCGGTTAAAGAACAACGCCCTGAAAACGAAACAACGTTTCGATAAAATGCGACGTAGTAATATAAATGATAAATGATAAATGATTTTTATTTCTGTAAGTAGGTTTGTACAAACACTTTTACACGTCAATCATGTTTTTTAAACTAGATGAGGTCGGCGTTTCCTATCTGACTACTCTGAGAAGAAAGGCCGAAACAAACTCAGAGGTCACAGTCTCTTTTAAAGTCCAGACATAATCTTGGTCAGGTCATGCGAAGACCATGTAGATTGGTATCTGAAATGGTCTTTTGAGGAAAGAACCACACAGTTTGAGTGGACCTGTCCAGTCAGTGCACGCATTTGTCAGTAATCGTGCAGCTCGACTCAGGAAGTCAGGACTTAAGGAGCTCAACGATTCGACGAACAATACCAAAGAAAGGACATTTGGGTAGGCCGCATAAATTACTCAAACTGCCAGATCATAATTAAAATTAAATTAGAAAAAAAAAAGAAAGCAATTACCCACATAGTCTTCACATTCACAAAATTAAAATAATATAATACTTTACAAGTAAATACTCATGTCATTGTATATATAAAATTTATCAATGTCAATGTGAAAGAAAAAAGAATCATGAAAAGAAGAAGAAGAAATGAAAAGAAATATGAATCTGAAAGAAAGTGATATTGTTTACGTTCAGCGCCAACGAACCCGGTTAGTAAAAATAGATCAGAGGTACAATGGACCATACACTATTGAAAATTGTTTACCTAAAGACAGATATAAAGTTAAAAACATTGAAAACAAAACATTTCAGATAATACCAAAAGACAGGATTCGATTATGGAATCGGAAGGTGCAGAAAATGCGGTGATAGCCGTTGACAGCCAATAATCAAAATATAAATTTCCATTGAGGGCTGCTAATATATAAATTGCCAATAAGGGCACCAAGATAAATTACCAAAGAGGGCACCAGATCTTCTGTAAAAGATATTAAAATATATTTTATTACAGGTACTTCAATGATGAAGGAGCCATTGGGCTTCGAGAATGAAGGAAGCTTGGGCAGGAAGGTAATGACAGCAACATTTATGTAGAGTTACGTATGTCGTATAGGTTAAGCATATTATAAACAAATATTAGGACAAGTCACTTTTATATCGTGAACTGAGTCTCATTGTTATAGATTCGTAGAGTAAAGACGTATCGTTTTATTTAATTATAGACCCGTTTTGTAACCTGCATATACGTTCCATTAGAAAAAGAATATTGATGGAAACTCCTTGGTGATATAAACTTCTTGGATTTGCCCTGTACCGTATAGGTAAAAAAAAAATTATAACTTATTTTTTTAAAGAAAAATTGTTATAATATGATTCTATTTTTGTTTCGGTATTGTTTTTATAAAGTATGTCAATATAATCTCGTTCTGAAGTTTACAATTCGAATTTTACGATGATACTGGATAAACATAAATATTAAACTTACATAAAGGGTGTAAAAAGACACTTAACGAAGCCGAGAGTCACTTGTACTCCCTGTCATTGTAATTTTTTTTTGTACTGGACCATACCTGGGAACCTTCTGATTATGGAGATATTGAAGGTCAAAATTCCAACTTTTACTGAGGTTTTTTTACAAATACAAGTTTTTAGTATTATAACACAACTTTAAATACCCCACGATCCCTGTACCGTTGCGTGCACGCATAAGCACAATGTTTTGCGTGGTTTCATTGCGCACTACCGCAAACAGCAAACTTTCACACCCAAAATAAAAGTCGTTTCCCAGCATTTATTTTTGTCACTCACGCGCCCACAATTGCGTAACACACTATCAACCAGAATCTGAATAATTTTGATGGATATTGCTAATCCATTGCTTCATATGTTCGAAAATTTGTCAGCTCAACAACGTAAATAACGCAATGAATGTTATTGAACTGTTAAAATTAAAGCCATTCCTACTGTCAGTGCGTTACGCAATTACCCCGCAGGTCAACGCGTGACCACCCAACGCGTCCCGGTACATTTTTTGTCGGCGCACCACGGGCACTTCAAATCAAATCAAATCACCTATTATTGCAAACATGGGTAATTGGTACATAGATGTTTCTTACAAAATATAGTCATCCATATTCTACCGTCTCTTGGGCATGCAAATAATCTTTAATTCCCAACTTAGAGAGATATTCCATTGATGCCGACTAAATATAAATGTCAAATAAATAGAATTACAAAAAAAGAAATACAAAAATCAGACTAATAACAGTAATAAAATATGTACAGTAATGTTAACAAGAATAATATACTACGTCAATCAGAAAAAAAAAGTGTATAAACATTTGTATGACGATCATAATAATACTTTATCAGTCAGTGCAGAGATTTATCATTAAGGAAGTCGTCGATAGTGTAATAGCTTTTCTCAATTAATATTTGATTTAGTGCCCTTTAAAGTTTTATTACAGTCATATTTTTTATTACATCAGGTACTTTATTATAAATGCGTGGGGCAATACCAGAAAACCTTTTCTGCATAAGCGCTGTTTTACATTTCACTTGGCATAGCTTATTTACATATTGAGTCCGTATCGGATTTTTTCGAACTGCTGACATGTTTTCAAATAATTGTGGATTATTTTTTACAAATAGAGCGGTTTCCAAAATGTATAAAGAAGGAAAAGTTAGAATTTTTAAAGATTGAAAATAGGAAAGACAGCTATCAGTTGTTTTAAGACGGCATACTCGTATTGACCTTATACATCACTTTTGCATTCTATATAATTATACACGACTTGTAAACAAAAGATTTCTATGAACCAATAGTAAACAAAATACTGTTTCCTTTTGTGGACAGACCAGGCCTAATTATGCGACATATTTTAGAACAATAGTTATTTTTTTTAACTTTTTTATTATAAAAAATAAACTGGTTTTATTACCGTTTATTACACATTTTTTTTTTGATGCGGCGACCCTATTTTCCAATTCGCAAACTTGCGATTCGGACACAGTTCCACAAAAAATCTCGAATAAAACAGTCAATAAGGTCCAAATTACTGTAAATTTTGGCCACTTGTATTTTGGACGACTTTATCAGTCGGAGGCCTTGTCGTAACTGTTACGTGTTCAATAACAAAAATGTGGGATTTCCTTTATCGCAAGCGCAACTTTGCGACTACCTATACCGACTTGTTAGTCTAGTCCAGGGATGACGAACCTCTACGCATCTACGTGCCATTTTTTCCAAATAAATATTTAATGTGGGCATGACGTGCCAACAAAAAATCTTGACTTTGTGACTTCTGAAAAAACTTAATGCTGTCTCAATAATACGTACATACTCTTTATTTGCAAACAGAAAAAAATACCCCAACTATTATACAGGTAATTTTAACATTAACAGTTTTATATTTATTTAAATGAATTAACAAATTAGTGGAACTTCTGCATTTGCAAACTACGATGCCAAATAATTTATATCAGGTTCATATTTTGTTACTTTTATCAGAACTAGAATCATCTGACAAACGGGTTCTAAACGAGTCTTTAATGTTATTCTTTCTGAAAATAACGACAAGCATAAGTAGATGATAATCCTCAATTGGCTGCCGTGCCCAGATTATTTTGTCGCGTGTCACCAAAGGCACGCGTGCAATCTGTTCGCCATCCCTGGTCTAGTCTATCTGAGAGATTCTTGTTTGAAACAGTTCTACCACCAAACCAGATTATTTATCCATTAAACTAGCGACTCGCCTCTGCTTCGCACAGGTGCAATAATGTACTAATGTAGTGGCATATCAAAACATTGACATTTCTGTCCTATATCTAACTTCTTAAATTTTTTTAATGATGGTAAAAACCACATAAAATCAATTGTGTAGTTTGGAAGAACGAAGAAGTCACACAGACCGTAATGAAAAGCGACTTTGTTTTATACTATTTATAGATATAGGTATAAAGATTGCTTATTTTGTGAATGTTCGGTTTTTTTAATGAAGGACCTCATAAAAATGAATGATCAAAAACATTACCCAACAATTGAAGGACATTCCTCGAAGCTACCAAGCCGGACTTAGGAGTCTGATTTGGTACGATTTGTTCGAAGAAATTTCAACAACAGAAGATTTCGAGCAAGTGCAATGATGATAAAATTATATTATGGTGTATAAAATAACTAATGTAATGAATAAAGTAATATAAACTCTTTGGATAAATTGAAAGAGGTTTTTCCGAAGCACAAACAAATCTTTGAACTCATTCGCGTAACTAAAGGAGTTAAATTGTATATAAACAACGTTTTTCTCTACCGCTGTCAGATACGTGCGTTCTGCTGCTACGTGCAGTTCGGAAGTCGGTGTCTTTGGTTTTGGTTAGGTATATCGGTTTTTTTTCCAACGACTTCCGAAATGAAAGTTATTTTTCCCTTTATAGTGTTTTATTTTTGTAATAAAGTTTATATTTTTCAGTGGTGCTTTTCAGTTGTGGTACTCACGGCGACATTTATCAAGCTATACATTTCCAGTTTTAGCTGACCTCACATTGTATAGGCTTTTCGTACAGTGCGAAGTCAGGTTATACTGGAAATGTATAGTTTAATATGTAGTCGTGCGTACCTACCTCACACAAATTCATATAGGTACCTTCACTTGCTGAGTAAATAAGTGACAGGAAGTTATTATAACATTATCAACATACACTAAGTGGAAAAATACGTATTATTCAAGCTAACTAAAAAACCGCTCTTCAGAGCTTGACCAAAATTTATATGGGACCACCCTATACGTAAAGCCTTTCAAACAAAATAATAATTTTTCAAATCGGTTTATAAATGACGGAGTTTTGAGGTAACAAAGATAAAATATAAAAAAGACAACCGAATTGAGAACCTCCTCCTTTTTTTGAAAGTCGTTTAAAAATACATTTAACACTACAAAACATACTACATGTATTGACCGCATTCCAGGCCATAGTACGGAACCTGAGGACACGATGAGCATACGGTAGAGGTCTGCCCGGCTTGGGCGGAGCACCGCCGTGTCCCCGTGGCGGCGATCGGCGGCAGCGATCTCTCGGGTCCGGCCCTGGTTCAGGCCATGATACGAAGCGAGAGGGTATGGGAAGCCGTCACCTTCTTCTACGAAGCACTAATGCTCGCGAAGGAGGAGGCAGAGCGCGTGATCGAGAGGTAATTGTTGCGCCCACATGCTCCTAGTAATCGCAGGAGGAGACGCCCTGGGCGTCGGGACTCGGGAGTCGATAGCCGATTCCCGGCCACGAGTAATGGGTAGCTCGCCGTCCGGTAAGGATCAAGCCCGGGTCGACGGCGCGTTGTGTTCCACGCCTCAAAGAGATGTCAGCACTGATTGACGGGGTCCGCTAGGGCCGATGCCTGCCAGAGTCGCGGGTATGTCCGAAAGAGTTACCGAGGCCCTGGTACACAGGCAACTGAAGGAACACGGGTGGGTTTTAGTCAGTAAAAGTCTGACCGCGGTAGAAGTTATTTGATGATTTCAAAACCAATAAAAAAGGTATTGGCTGCACAGTCGCTTTGTCTCTTTCTGGAGAATGGTCACTTTTGTGAGGCTAGCGCTCAGTCCATTATCTTTAGGTATCTGTGGTCTAGCACAATACTTGTGACTTTGTGCAGTGAAAATTTGATGAGACGCAAAACGAATAATGCGCGTAGTTTAAAGCAAACAAAATTCTTCTAAAAAAAAAAAAACGCATTTTGTTTCTTTTTTTAGACATTGGCTGGTGCAGTTTGGTCAAAACGTGGGAAATTAAAAGGTATCCGTCAACCGCTTGACTGTCCATGGTAATGGTAACAACTATTATGTACACGTAAGTAGTGCCTAATGTTACATGTTCTGATTTATAGGTAATCGGCAAAGCGCAAAGCTTTAATGCAACTGAAACCGCTACGTTGTCAACGGCTACCCGGGGTGGACTAACTTGTCCACTCCCTTGCATTGTTTTTTGTTATAACTAGCTTTATTAACAACATGCTTAGTAACATAATACCAAAACAAAAACTCACCGTTATCAAACGTATTTTTGCCGTGCTTAACCTAACTATAACACGTGATTCATTCTTCGCTTTAGAACATTCCATCATTTCATAAAATATATGGAACTTTTCCGTAGCATTGAATCCTTCTATTGGCTGCATATTATTGTTATTATTATATACTTGTAGATGGAACTTTTGTGGTTCAGGCACACATGTTTTTACATTATTTTGCGCGTTGTATGCTTGCCCGGGTGGACAGCATTTTCGAAAACACGTTTTTTTCATACAAATACATCCTCTCTCCGCTTTAGTAATGTTATCCACATAATATTCCCCGTCCATGAACTTCACGCCTTTGTATGACCGGTTTGTTAGTTCCACACTGTTTTCATATTGACAGGACTGCGCTGCAGTTCTCGTAATTAGTACTAATACTGTAAATGCGGCTAGCATTTTTTTTTAAACATCTGAGTATTTTTATTTCTTGATAATTTTACACTTTGCACTAAAATATTTAGGGTGTATTGTTCGGAGCACAATACCAGGAAAATTATAACAATCTTTGTGTAGACAATATGGAAAAAAATACAGATCAAAAATCACAACCGGACATCTTTGAGCCAAAAATATATGACACTTTGGTGAGGTCACTTTTGTATGAGGTGGGTAGGAAAACGATTGCCGAAAAGGAGACTAGGCAATTTTGAATGGGAAGTGATCTATGGACCAATAGCGTTACGGTTTTATTATTTGTGTAGGGATACCTCATCTTTACCTTTGTGTGGCATCACAATTTGACCCAGAAATTTTGATTAATAAACACTTTTTTATAAAATACAAGGTTACTTAATTTAATAATAGTTTAATACAAGTAACAGTTTAATACAAGTTCCCTTTATCGATGAATTCGTGTGAATTCGAACGTCATGTAATCTACTTTTGACGGGCATCAATTTTAATTATTACTATTTAGCTTGTTGAGCTGTAATTAGAATCATAATTACGTAGTCATCACCGTCATCGCTATCAAATTATGGGCAAACCCTGGAACGCTTACGCCAGTCCCGGACGACAACAATATTTTTGTGCTATATCTACGGTAACGCAGTTAATCCATCTTCGAACTATTGTTCCCGATTATCGATAATATTGAAGGTTGATTTCATTCTTACTGAAGTGGTCTAATCGTCTTCACAAATATGTCTTTTTTAGTGGCACTATTTAAAAAGTGCTACAAAGAACTCAATCCTCCTAAATGAACACCCAAAATAACTTCAGACTAAAGAAGTACCAACCAAATTAGTACCGTCGTTACTTCTTTAATAACAAAATAAAATAAAATATCTACCTAATTATTTGTATTCCGGTCAATTTTACTAAGATTGTTATTGTTTTCTGGGTATTGTCCGATATTCAATTAAAAAAATAACAACTTCTGGCTACTTCGTACTCCAGACGATGATGAGCAACGTAAAAACTTGTATAATACGAAAGTAAGACACTATCTTATCGCACGAGAAACAACAAAATGTATCAGCTTTATTAATTAAAAACTGAATATATTGAAAACAAAACTTATCGAAACTTGTCACTTCTAGAAGCGACAGAGCGACGGACACACCGAGAAAGCGACCGACTTAATGCAGACCCGAATACTGACTGAAACCCGAAATTAGGACTAGCTGGCTCCATATTATCGGCAAGGGAATCAAAATTTATAACCTGACAGGTAATGGTAGAGGGTCCATGAGTTCGTAAGTTTGTCCAAACCTTTTTAGCATCAGTAACTGAAAAGTTGATCTCAGTGGAGTGCTGGTGGTGGTTAAAAGGTGTCTTATTTGTATTTATGCCAATTAACGCATCTTCTTTCATTGATTCTTTCTTTTTTAACTCCTCATGATTCTGATGGAGCATTTCTATATACCAAGATCACCAGAGAACTCGGCAGCCCAGCCTGTTCTTTTACTCAAGTTTATTCAGTTTACGACGTTATGTACTTAGAATCATAGAACAAAGTACTAACATTGTGCCATTTTTATCACAGTAAAAAAAAGTACACACACTTTTATTTATTTAGGGTTGTCTTATATTGAGCAGGTATACCTACCTAAAGTTATACGAACTGGGTCTTTTTCGTAGAGAAGCGCTACGAAAAATCGTAGCAGGCTTCATTATTTTTGCTACGATTTCCGGGCATTTTAGTAAATCCGCTAATGACTTAATCCTTCATATTATGTGTTTCCATACTGAGTTTGGGTATAAAGATTAGAATCAGACGATCACGCTTCAGACATCAATGTCATTAAAGTATTGTCATCTGCATTCACTGAATTTATGACATATTTCACTTAAAAGGTTAAATACAGAGGTCAATTAATTTTACAATGAAGCCGAAATTACGTTGTGTTTTCTTTGATATTGTGAGATAACACTATACCTACAACGACAACGTGCTAAAGATTGA
Organism: Dryobotodes eremita; assembly: GCA_917490735.1. Lineage (NCBI taxonomy): Eukaryota > Metazoa > Arthropoda > Insecta > Lepidoptera > Noctuidae > Dryobotodes > Dryobotodes eremita. The sequence goes on along the minus strand of OU823254.1, from coordinate 17,210,758 downwards.
AAAAACAGACCGTGGTCACCTGTCAGGATTACAATAAATAAAATCGTATGCTGGACATTTATTTTAACTAAGAGAGATGCTCATACGAAAATCAATCATCAAAGCGAATCATTGTTTTCTTTCATTGATTTTATTACGTTTCATTCATCTATACTTACAGATTTTCCCCTTTAATGTTTTGCGGCCGTGATCTTTGATCTACTTTAATCAATATTTTTGTGGCAGCTGAAGTCACAGAGTTTGTAAAAGGATTACCGAAATGCTTCCCGATTGATCTAGATCCTGGCTCTTGTGATACTGGAACTCCTAGTACGAGAGCCAGGGCTACACTGATTTGCGGACGGCGAGCAATGGGCAGCTGCCGTCCGGTAAAGACCAGGCCAGGGTCGACGGCGCGTCTTGTTCCATGCGCCCCTCAAAGAGATGTCAGTATCATTGACGGGGTCCGAAAGGGCCGATGCCTGCCGGGGTCACGGTTTGTTAGAAAGAGTTACCGTGGCCCTGGCACACAGGCAATTGAAAGTAAATAAATTATTATTATTGAAAGTGTCTTTGACATATCTCGCACTCTACACTGGAGTCCCGGACTTTTGGAAAGCGTACGAGGGACCGAAGCCAACTCGCAGAGGCCCGTGAGATGCTTTTAATGAAATGAGGTACCCTAGTTATTACAAATTATTATTATTGACCGATAATTTGTTAACGAATAATCACTGTGAGTTGCGGTTTTATTTTTAAACTTTAGTAGGAAAATAATTACCAATTATAATGGCTTTGCCTCTCGTATGTTTTTGATACCAATTTGTCTCAAATTCTGAACCAGTTAGATTAATAATCAAATAATCTTGGATCACCCAGAGTCACTAGATATTCTCTGACGCATATGATCTACCAAAATTCTACATTTTATATGTTTTAGCTGACCAAATCTTCATTTGCCGTTGACTTAAATTCAATTTAACCCGTCACTTGCAAGACTCACGTCTCCCTCAAGTGCGCGAAATACTTAGGATCAATTATATTTTAAGTAAAAAGAGATAGATATGCTATACGCGCTTTGCGAGTGGCACGTCAAAACATGGCTAATTAGCCAAGTTTTCGTCGTCTTGTCTCTATTTCGCTTCCGATAATTACGACATGGCGTCCTACTTCCACATGTCATCTAATAAATAGTGTGACATTGTACCGTTTTTGAACATCGGATGTTGGGTAAGTAACCTATCCTCTTTTTACTTATAATATAATTGCTTAGGATGGTGCCAAAAGAAAGTCTTGCGGTATCTTCATTTATGAAATAGTAGGTACCAATATCGCAATTACCAATATTACCGCGATGTCAGCCCTTTATGAAAGCAATAGCATTCGAAACGGTCAATAGGAGGCCCAATTCAGCGGTGGTTATTTTAAAGCCAAAAGATCAAAACTTGGTAGATTGTGCTTCCAAATACGAATGATTGATTTAATATTAAATAATAATAAAATTTGAATTTACGATGGAAAAATGCCATCTAAGAAATTGGCAACAAAATGGTAAAGATTTGTTATTTATTCCAGCTAATTTTGATTGATATTTTTATTTTTATTTGTCGCCTTGATTTTGAGTCACGTTGCGGTCACGGTCATGACTTTGTCATAGGTCACTCGTCGCCAGTGACTTAATTAGAGGAATATGATAAACAGGTAACCGCAGTTCTTAAAGACGATGATGAATGGTGTCAGTTGAACAATTCGTGGGATGTCCTTAGACTAACACAGGACGATTCATGAGAGACATGAACAGTTTGTGGCTACTGCTAAACGTATTGGTTTTTCCCAAGGACTGTTTTACGAGGGGCTTTCAATGTATTCTTGGTATGAGGGTGATTTACTAATGATGTGGATTTGAATAATTAATTAATTAATGACATTATCTAAGGATATAAAGGTAAAATGTCATATAGTTGTGATCATTAGTATGCTAATTATCCTTAGTCAACGACAACTGGAATGGCTAACGTACAATGTTGAAGGAAATCGAGCACCACGCTGTTATTAAATTCCCTACCAAACAAGGAAAAAGTTAAAAAAAAAACACGAAGAGATAGTGACTGTTTACCAAGATTTTGCACTTTTTTATCTATGGTTCAAAAGTGGTTAAGTGAATTTAAAAGGGGCAGAGAGGGTATTGAAGACGATAATCACTCGATCGGCCCGGTTACTACCTCCACGGAAGAAAACGTGAAAAAAGTTGAGAAGCTTATACTTTGAAGATGCCTGAATGAAGATGAAAATGATAGCAGAGATGTACCACCTCTCCGTTGGTACCGTGCACACTATTCTTCATAACCTTTTTTACCTTTGAAAAAATCGTGCAAGATGGTTGCCGAAAATGCTCACGGCGCCTCAAAAACAAGTGTGAATCGAGTGCTGTAGAGAGTTTTTAGAGGTCTGAGGTGAAGTTCCATCAAGTATTTTGGATCAACTTGTTACTGGAGATGAAACGTGGGTTCATCATTTGACCCTGAAAATAAGCAAGTGTCCATGCAGTGGCACCAGAGAAGGGTACTACGCCCCCTAAGAAGTTCAAAGTCGTTCCATCTGCCGAAAAAATCATAGCCACAGTGTTTTGGGACTCAAAAGGAATTTAGCTGCTTGAGTAAACAAAAAGGTGAAACCATAAACAGCACCCTACGCATCCACTTTACGATATTTATGGGAAGCAATTAAAGAGAGAAGACGGAGTAAACTGACCAACGGTGTATTTCTTCTTCACGACAACGCTCCGGTCCACACGGCGCGTGTTTGCAAGGCTGCTGTGCAAGATTGTAATCAAACTCAAAAAACTCAAAGCATTTATTTCAAATAAACCAATTACAGGCACTTTTGAATTGTCAAGGGGTCGGTCAGTCGGGGTCGGTCAAAGTTTCGAAGAAATTAACCACCCACCTTACAGTCCGGACCTAGCCCCAATTGATTATTTTTTAAATAAATGCGCAATAAATGCGCATTTTTCAGAGAAAGAGGAAAGTTATTTTTTACAGGGTATTGAAAAGTTCATTTCGAGATGTAATAAACGAATTGAGGTAATGGGGGAATACATTGAAAAATAAAAATAATTTTAATAGAATTTTCATTTTTTTTTCTTGCCTACCGAGAATACATTGAATCCTCGTATTATTAACATCATTGACCAAAAATGATGACCATCTATTGGTAGTATTGCTGTTCAGCTGTAGCATTTGTTTCTTGACTTATTTAGAACCCAAGACTTCTTGAATTACAAGCCGTGTGGCCTATATGGGATTTCCCATCGGCAAAAATAAAAAACTTTCATCTCACATTTAACCTCTTTAGGGAATTACTTTTCAAAAATCCTTCCTTGGTGCTCTCAATTGAATTATCCATATCTTCTTGATCAAACTTGACCTGTGAAAATTTTTTATGTTTCTAAACCCATTGGTTTAGGTTGTATTGACTGTCAATGAATTTAATATTTTTTATTAAATAGATTAGAAGTGGAGAAGTACATATTACATGAGTCTGTAAACCTGATAAAAATTGTGAAGATAACTATGTCATAATAAGTTATTATTCTTTATTAAACTACGTACTTAACAATTATGCGATAAGAATTCATTAACATTTAATTACGACGGCGAAATATTTATCTCGCTTGTTATACTGTTTACCCGTTTGCAATAATAAAAATGTCGTTGATCTCAAATGTTCTAGAATGTTCATGGGTTCAAAATCTACTCTTCATTAACGTATCAGATAATTATTTAGGAAGAATTCCTATTTTGTGAGAAAGCTGTGACTTATTGTAAAGGAAAAAGCAGTCAACAAACAGTATGAAATCGGTAACAGACACTGGACAAACGTCGTAGGAATGGCCATTGCTGCCAATGCTCATTCTTGTTCGGCATGTTTTCCTTTTGCCGAACCATGATTAGATTAGCACAAACAAATATTATTATCTTATGCGAAGATGAGTAATTCTATATTATTTTAAGGGGAAAACCCAGCAACAATTCTTGTAGAATACTAGGAAATAATCTTTTTTTGTCCGTCCGGTTATGTAGCACAGCAAAAAAAAATACCTATATAGAATGTCAGAGATTAAGATGTTATCACATTTGAGATGTATTAGGCAAGTACCTACGTGGTAGATACCTTCCCTACATCTGATGATTTGGAATTCTGACCACAGTGAAATTTTTGTTGACAAGTTTGGAAAACGATTATTTAGGACCTATGAAAATATAGAGAGAGGCATTCTCGAAAATGCAGCAGTATCTCATGTAACGAAGATATCTTTCTAGAATATCGTTTATTATCGTCTCATCCACTGCTTACAAGCATTCGTCCAACAATAAATAAGTTCGTAAAATAATCATCTTTTACGGAATTTTATAATCAAACGGATTCCGAAAATAATGACACAGAATTTGTTGATGTCAATGATTTTTATGGTATGATGGTATGTGGTGTGGTAGGTATTATGTAAGTCAGACAGACAGCCTTAAAAAGGAGTATCGTGTTACCCAGTAACTGGGTTGTGCAAGTCAGATAGGCAGTCGCTCCATGTAAGATACTGGTACCTATTCGGCTGCATCCAGTTAGACTGGAAGACGACCCCAACATACAGCGTGTATCAGAAATGTGTGGCCATATTTAAGAGTGTGGTACAGACCATCAAACCTAACAACTTTCTCCTGCATGTGACCAACATCGTAATCGCGAAACAATAATCAGTTGTACCACACAAAACTTCAATACCAACTTGACCCAAATGTGTGTTGGTCCCAGGGAGAAAGTTTTTCAGCACCACCCTTAAATATGAGTACACATTAACAACAACAGAACTATACACGCTGTATAGTTCTGTTGGGAACAGGCCAGGTAGGTGATCATTTTTGACAGAACTCAACAGAATGCAATCTAGATCGATTTTGTCCTATAACATAGTATAGAAATATTTATATTCATAATTGCAATACAACCATACTTACTTCGCAGTACTTCATGTTGACTGCGCAAACGCAGCTAGTGCAGCCGAATGTTATAGTGTGATTCAATATCACCTTATGAATTTTAATAATATATCCAAGGTTATAAAATACTCATCTACGATTTTTAAAATTTTATTTGTTTTGTCTGAAGGTTATCACTTGGCCTTTTTTTCTTGCTTTGGTTCCTTATGGATACTCTCCGTCTGGCGAGAACGGAGGGTTGTGTCGGACTCCTACCGACTAAAACCCCACGATTGCTACAACTACCATGAGTCGGGGCCCGGGAGATAGGTACTCTTACACTCGTGCGCACCCTCCACTGGTATCAGCCCACCATGTCCTTTACCTAGAATTTCATGGACCATGTTTTTTTGTACAACAATAACGCCACTCAAAGATTTTTTTTAACGAAACAGGTAGATATAATAATATTTAAAAAACGTAGGTATTATGGTCATATAAACCAACAATAGCAAATATTAGGTCTTTACCTATGAAATTGCCGTTCTGCAGTACTGGCCATTTCAAATCAAAATAATTTTTGTTTGGCTATGAATTCTAATTTCAAATTAATTTTATTTTAAAAACATGGATTTTTTTTTCTAAAAGTAGTCATTTCTTTATTGATTAGTGTTACATTTTCATCGCATTTCAATCTTTTTCGTCATCATGGATACGTTAAAAATTCGAGTAATTATGGAATATGAGTACCGTCGTGGCAGCAACGCGGCACAAGCGGCACGCAACATCAACGACGTTTACGGAGCTAACTCTACAAACCAACGCACCACCTGTTATTGGTTTGCTCGCTTCCGTTCTGGAAATTTCGACCTGAAAAATGAACCTCGCGGTCGTCCGAAGACTTTGGTCGACAATGACGAATTAAAGGCGATTGTGGAAGCTGATGATACACAATCTACGGCTGAATTAGCAGCAGCTTTCGACGTTAGCGTCAAAACAATATTGGTCCATTTGCGTCAAATTGGCAAGGTAAAAAAGCTTGACAAATGGGTGCCCCACGAACTCAATGATCGCCAGCGCGAAGTACGCGTCGAGACGTGCCTTGCACTGCTCAACAGACACACAAATGAAGGAATTTTGAACCGCATTGTTACCTGCGATGAAAAATGGATTCTGTTTGATAACCGTAAGCGCTCAGCAAGTTGGTTGGATCCTGGTTCAGCACCTAAACAATGCCCTAAACGAAAACTTACCCCTAGAAAAGTGATGGTCACTGTTTGGTGGTCTAGCGCCGGTGTGATTCATCACAGCTTCTTACCAAACGGGGTGAGCATTACTGCAGATGTGTACTGTGAAGAACTGAACACAATGATGGAGAAGCTGGCGCATCTCCAACCAGCATTGGTCAATCGCTCGTCTCCGCTGCTCCTGCACGACAACGCGCGACCTCATACTGCACAGCAGACGGTCTCCAAGTTGCAAGAACTGGGGTTGGAAGCTCTCCGTCATCCGCCCTACTCACCAGACCTTGCGCCTACAGACTACTACTTTTTCCAGAATTTGGATAACTTCTTGGCGGGAAAAAAATTTAATACCCGAGAGGCAGTACAAAATGCCTTTGAAGAATTTGTTGCCTCCCGTCCAGCTGATTTCTTTAAGAAGGGCATCAATAAACTGCCACTGCGATGGCAAAGATGCATTGATTGCATGGGTGATTACTTCGATTAATACAAATAAAAAATTCATGAAAAAAATTCGTTTAAATTTTTTCATACAAAACGGCAATTTCATAGGTAAAGACCTATTATAAATAACCTTTGAATTCTTTGTAAATTCCTTGTCGAAGTAGACTTCATAAGTTTACTTCAGAAAATGACAAAATAAAAGTGGTCCTTCCTCTCTTCAAAAAACTGGACAGTAATATTCGAATAGGTATTTACCTACTTTTAAAACAAACTGTTTTGCGTATGTATTAACCAATTATCTAATCCCTGTAACAAAATATGCCCATTTAACGTAATATTTTCCTTATTTTTTTTCCTGCCCAGTACTGTAGTACCTACCCGCTCATTATAAGCGCCATCACTGTACTCAAACAATTAATTGGATAGAGTAAAATAATGACTAAACAAATTAATTTGGGGAATTATGATTTTTTTGTATTTTTAAAATGCCTATGCTGCCTAGGTGCTACAATTCATTTTTACAGTAGTTACAAATTATATTATTATGTTGTAACCTACGGGGTAATTGCGTAACACACTAACACTTGGAATGGCTTTCATTTTGACAGTTCAACAATATTCATTGCGTTATTTACGTTGTTGAGCAGATACATTTTTCGAACATATGAAGCAATGGATTAGCAATAGGCTTCAAAATGATTCAGATTGTGCTTGATATTGTGTTACGCAATTAGGGTGCCGGTTTAAACTTTATGCACTTAATAAAATTGTAGTTAATTTTCTAGTGATTTTTCTCAGGAGCAGGTTAGGTCAGTAATAATTATAATAGACTTAAGATACCAACAATAGATCGATATAGAGTATTAACTACTTTATGTTGATTATCACCCAGCAAATGCATATACATTATAAACATTTGTTCTTAAACCGCTTATTGACGTAGTCAAATAACTGTCGGCAAAAGGTAGGTAGGTATTAGTAAATGGCTTGGCTATGCACCAAATTTACATTTGATTTGCATTACTGAAACGGAAGACAAAACATCCAGATTTGTTTGTCTATTATAATATGTAAATATAGGTAATTATTACCAGTGATGTACAAGATACCTTAAATAAAGTATCTGGAATACAAAATGCAAAATACTTTTAAAGTAAGTATTTCAGATACCGTACCAGATGCAAATAACTTTCTGGATTGGTATCTGAAATACTAGATACAAAATACGTATCTTTTGAATACTTTTTATAGATAAAATACTTTTGTAAAAAAACAACTTTTTTAATGAAAGTTATTTTTTTTACATGTAAATCGCGTTGATCGCGCAAACGTGACACAATATAATATTTCTTTTTTTTTTTACATGTTACCCTCAAACACAAACTATTATGCGGAATAATAAAAAATTACACAAGTCAAGGGGCATAGCCGATGATATTTTGTAAGAAGAAAGAATTGCCACGCCATCTATCAATTTGGCCCCAGACTAAACATTCAATGGTGCGTTCAGTTTTATCTACAACAAGATTGACATTTAAAATTAATGTCACCTTAATATGTCACAATACAATCGGTTATCTATTACTAAAAGTATTTTGGCAAACATAGTATCTGCAAAATACTAAGATACCAAACAAATTATATTTAAATACAAGATACGAAATGAATTTAAAAAAAGTTTTAATAATAATAATACCATTTATTTCAGGCGACACAGGCCCATAGAAAAATACCTTAACCTTAACATACATATTTTTATATAAACAAAACGTGTGTTAATAAAAAGGCTTAAAACTATGTTAGTAGCGCTTCACTTTGCACTAGCTTGACTTCGTGCTGTTCAGTGGAACTTGTCCGCGGAAGCGACGGAACACCACGTGTTGCGGCCAAAAGTGTTCTTCCATGACGAGGGGCAGATAACAGTTCGATATACGCACGACGAACGCTTTGAAGTTGACGTTCCGGTGCGATTCCAGTAACTGCACCCTTGGCGTGTACCTCGTCTTTTGGCGCACGTACTAAACGATGTCCTCAGCCTTAGTGGTGTAGTGCAGGCGAGAGATGTACAGCGGTGTGTTCGGCTTTGCGGCAGGCAGGCTCACTTCGGGCTCCGCAGGAGCTTTGCCACAGCGGTTCTGGTTCGTTCGCGATCGGCGCTTACTTCTTTACACCGTCACGAAACCATCACCATTATCAGCCCTATTCGGCGCCATTTCCGGCATGGGCTTGATACTAGGACGCACCAGGCACCCTTTTTTTTTTTTTTTGCTATGCTGCTCGTAGTTTTGACCACTGAGGGTCGTGGCTACTTAACCGGACTGTCCTGTGGGTGCCTTTAAGATTTTTCTCAAAAGAGCCTCCAGCCAGGAGCGGAATTTTTAATACTAAACTTATAATTTAAATGACCGCTCGCTAAGGGCACCCCCTGTGGGGTACGGACCTCGGCTTAGGGCGTCACTGAGAGAGGGCAGCGAGTGGGGACAGGCTGGATCGAGAGATTTATAATTTCATGATTATTATCTGGGGAATTTAAAGCTATAGGCTCAGCTACGGCGCGGGCTGCGGCCTCATCGGACTGGGGTTGGGGGGAACGGTTACGGGGGGATCGTCGCGTGGGACCTCGTCGGCGAGGTCGGAACGATGGCGGTCTGTGTTTGTGCACTGTACTGGTGGCCCTAATGCTCTCTTGGAGGAGGGTTATGGGGTCATCGGGGTCGACTAGGACATGCCGGGGACGGCGGGTGCGACTGATACGGGAGGGAGCATAACGGGTGGCCGCAACAACCAGAGGGTTGCGGTGAGTGGCAGCGGAGTCGAAGAAACGCTTGGATAGGCATTTCATGAACTGACTGATGGTCGGGATTTTAAGGTCGAGATGGAGATTTTCGTTCCGAACGAACCAAGGGGAACCGGTTGCCCTACGGAGGAACCGGTTTTGAAGGGCCTGCATCCTATGGATGTGATGGGGTTTCGCTTGTGCGAATACTACGCTCGCATAGGTCATCATGGGACGAATGCACGCTGTGTAAATGCGCAATTTGCACGTAAGTGACAATTTGCTGCGTGCATTCAGGACGGAATGGAGCCTACCGAGAGCGAAAGCGGCGCGCGAGCACGCCTGCTTTATGTGCTCCGAGAAGGAGAGGTGCTGGTCTAGGACGACGCCTAAGTATTTGGCTCACTTCTCCCAAGGGATAAGCTTGCCGAACATGGAGATCGGACGGGGGAGGCTGGGTCTGAGTCGGGGTTTCGAAAAGAGAACCGCTTGACTCTTGTCGGGATTGATTTCGATTCGCCACTTTCTAAACCAGTCACCCAGTTGGTTGACTGAGGTTTGGAGAGTGCGAGCGATCGTGTCGTGGCCGAGGCCGGTGTAGTAAATGGCCGTATCGTCTGCGAACAGAGCCAACTGAGCCTTTCTACTTTTGGGGATATCGCTGGTGAATAGCGTGAATATGAGAGGGCGAGCACGGAGCTCTGAGGGACTCCGGTGCGGATGGGGCGGGGGGAGGATAGCGCTCCTTCGATGAGATAGCGAAACGTGCGATTCGACAAAAAGTCTCGTAAGATGAGCACGAGACGATCCGGCACTTTAAGTGTGTATAGCTTATATAATAAGCCATCGTGCCAGACTTTGTCGAACGCTTTAGCTATATCGAAGAATACGGCAGCGGTCAAAGAACCGCGTTGGAAACCGACGCTTATGTGTTCGATGATCCGGTGGACCTGTTGCACGCATGAGTGTTGGGTTCGAAAACCGAACTGCTCGTCGGGAATGAGACCCTTCGTCTCGGCGTAGTCTCTGAGACGCTTATAAATAAGCCTCTCATAGATTTTGCCGAGGACGTTGAACAGACTGATGGGATTAAGGCACCCACAGGACAGTTCGGTTAAGTAGCCAGGACCTCAGTGGTCAAAACTACCGAGTTGCCATTAAAAAAAAAAAAAGTCGACTTACGCAGAGAACTCTGAGAAAAAGGGTTGTAAGAGCGACCGTAGCGACCTCAAACATTTTAGCACCGCGTTTATATTTAGCATGCGTAGAGGGCCCTCAATTATAAACTGCCTTTCACTTACTGAACATAATATTTTGGTCTTGTTTGGGATTCGATTAAAAACTTTTTCACGAGTTTTGGGGGCTTGCCAGGACCTGGGTTCCGGAGCGGATTGCACCTGCCACCCTCCCCGGCCAGTGCATAATTGCTACCATTAATGGTGCCGATTCTCTTGTACACCGAACTAAACTAACTAAACTATCACTAAAATTCCTTACTTTTGGCAGCTATTCTGCAACAAAATATCTCAAAATTTAAAAATAATTTTGACGTAACTAAAATTTAATTTGATAATCGCGAGTCCACGTGGTAATTGTTTGCCCTACTCTGTGAAATTTTTTTAGAGCCGGAGGCTCGTATGGTGGGCAGCCTCGACGTGTTTTATATGGAATTTTTCACTTTTTGCAAGGAAAATATAAAAAGTATTACCTGCATGTGTAGTCATATTACCTGCATGTGTAGAGACGGTCGAAATTTTCATTATTTTTGCGATAGGATACATCGTTTTCGAGATATAAGCAAAATAAAATAAAAAAAGATACAGTACTATTTTTGCACCTGAAGTCGAGGTGTTGTGGTGAATTTTAGTTCATGACAACTAATTTGATTCCACACCTTTTTTTTTATCGCGATAAAAATAGCTAGATTTAGTTAGAAAACCAAAATTTTTGGTTAAAAACGTCAAATTCAGAATAGCTAAATTACCATTTTCACTTAATTAATAATTCAGTGCCATCTTAGTGCTGTCAAACTAAAGTACAGTTAAGCTAGGCTATTTTAGAATGGGAAATCGTCGTTTGACAGGAATAAACCAAAGGAGAATGCGCAAATTTCATAGAAAATTACCCTAGCTCCGGCGCGAAAGGAACCTATATCAGATGTTTGTACATTTCATGTATATAAAAAAGAAATATATGTGATCTCCCCAATCAGTGGCTTACATAGAAAAAAATGCCTTTTTTTGGCGTGAATTTTATATCACGATATTAGCAAAAATCGAGTAAAATATAAAATAATGGCTACAGAATCACTTACATTTAAATTCTAGGCGGACTTAAAACTATATTTTTGACATACTTGGCTCTTATTTTTAAATACGTACAAGATTGCATACCATTTTGATTGTTTAAAAGAATAATGAGTTTTATTGCTTGCCAGGTGCAAACGTGACGGACTCGCAGGTAGCAGATCGCTGCTATTGCCGTCTCGCTCTTTTAGTTATATTAGAGGGAGAAGAGTAGAGACGACACGGGCACAACTTACTTTGTTTATAATCATGGCATGCACTCGCAGTCGCAGTCTTGACTTCGCTTGCGTTCGTTGTGCTCTGTGTTTTTGTTATTTTCATTGGATTTTATTTTAACGACAACTTGGCTTATATCTCAACGGACCTGAAAGTGCTAAACGATTGGATGTTGATATGGAAGACCTCAATCATTGTGTTGTGTGTCATCGATCACTTCGGCGAATACGTAGACACGTTCTTAATGTTCGTTTTCTACAAAATCGTGCAAACTTCGTGGAACATATTGTACGTAACATGGAACCACCACAAGAGGTAAAAATCTGTCAAGTACATGTTTAATATGATTACAGTTTCTTAAAATAATATGCAGTTGTTTAACATGTAAAGGATAATAATATAAAGTCCATGAATAGGTTTCTATGTGTGTATGTTTTGGTATGGGTGTTTTCTATGTATCATAATATAATATTACATGTGTGTTTACAAAAAAACGTTAGGTATGTTTTTATCCGTTGTCGTAGTTAGTTTTAGTTAAGTCTAGATAGCGTTCTATGATGTGCTCCAAGATATTTACTTATTATCTATTTTAACCTATTACCGATTTACTTACTACTGGCACAGAATTGTACAGAAGGCGCAACCCGCATTTTAGGTATGAAACTGCAAGTATGCGGTGGGCTCGCCTTGTCGGGCCAATTCAGTGAATGTAACGTAGTCAGAAGATATAAGAGTTAAGCGATACAAAGAGAGGCAACTTCTAAGTGAATATAACTGTAGTTAATTAGCGCTGTGCGACCTGAATTTAACTTTTTTGTGTCGTAGCAAGAGTCGTTTTTTGGTTACTTGCCTAATGATTTTGCGCAGTGAACCATCTGTACAAATCTGTGTAACTGGCGAAATGTAAATGCAAAAGTTTATTGGAGCTTGTAGTATTTTTTATGTTATTAATATTGATGAAACCTTACAAACCCAACCTACAACCCTTACCTTTTTTTAGATAACAAAGACCCATAACATAAATACCTTAACGACTAACATATTAACATATTATTATAATGACTCAATATACATCATAGAACTAGAAAGCCACTGAACCATTCGTTATCGTCTCTTTTGCTTTTTGTAGGTGCCATTCGACGGTACGCGATCCATATGCCATCCATGCTGGCATAGAATTGACTCCATTTCAAATGAAGACCAACCACCCATGCCTGCTAATCCAGCACGGGTTAGAGCTTCGATACCTGTTCCCGAAATGGCTCGAGCTGCTAATACATCTCGGCGATGCATGATAAGCCACTGTCAAAACGTACTATTACGCCAACTACCAAATTCTATTAAGGTATACCTCCTCAGCTATTTGCATTTTTACATCCAGCTCGTGCTCGGATCTGCCAGCGACATTTGACAACCATAACTATGGAAGATTTGACACAACATATAACGCATCAACAACATGATTTTAATGCTGATAGTTTTATGGACATTGTAAACATCTACACACGTGCCCTTGAAACAAGGAAATCTTTATTTGATGACATTAACGAAATGTCGGAGGTTGAGCTTCATTTTTGGACTGGGTTAAACCATAATAAATTCAATCGGCTTCTGGATCAAGTTCCGTCACTACGACAACAATCGAATTCACCAGAAGTAGACTTGGGTGTATATTTGAGCAAGATTAGAACAGGAGAACCAAGCTCCAGGCTGAGTTCTATTTTCTGTGTATCAAGGAGAAGCATAGACAGAAAAATCCACTTAACCAGAGCATGCCTACTGGCTGATTTTGTGCCACTGCACATAGGGCTAAATCATATAACTCGGAACGAGATAATAGAAAGAAACAGAATCCTTCCGAACTACATCTTTGGAAGTGTAGAGTCTCCAAAAGCCATCATTATATTAGATGGCACTTACTTATTTATTGAAAAAAGCTCTAACTTTTTGTACCAGCGACGCACCTACAGCTTACATAAATATAGAAACCTTATAAAACCATTTATAATAGTTAGTGCTGATGGTCATATAATAGATATAAAGGGACCGTATGCCGCTACAACCACGGATGCTGACATCATGAAAAAAATATTAGAAAATGACGACCTACCGGCTGAATACGGTGCTTTCAATTATTTATTTGAAGAGGGCGATATCCTAATATTGGATAGAGGTTTCCGAGATGCGATACCACTCATAGAAACCTATGGATATGATGCACGTATGCCCCCGACGAAACGAAGAGGCGAAACTCAATTGACCACCATAGAAGCAAACAAGTCAAGACTAGTGACTATTTGTAGATGGGTGGTTGAAGCCGTTAATGGAAAGTTCAAAAGAGATTACAAGATTTTCAGGCAAAGAATTTTTAACCGCGCCTCACGTAATACCATTAATGATTTTAAAATAGCAGGAGCCATTATCAACTGCTTTCAAGAACCCTTCGAGGACAACCAATATACACCTGAATTCATGGAATCTATTCGATTGAACTTGAATAAACCAAATCTACTGGCAGATTATATCGAAGCAAATAATATAAATCGACAAAGAGTCACATTTAGTAGATTGGACGCTAATAACCAAAATATGGATTTCCCTGAACTCTCACACGAAGATTTAATTATAATTGCTATCGGAACGTATCATTTGAAGCTAGCGCGATCTTACTGCAGCGAGCACATCAAAAGAACCGGAGTTTACGAAATTGAATACTATCGACATTCAGAGAGAGTTGTAATTAATAATGAGCAAAACGTTTTAATAAGATGCAAAATACAATCACGGCATGTGCGAAGCAAGATATATTATACATACATTTTGTATTGTACAGAGACACAGGGTCGGAGCGCCATAAAGGAGTATTATTGTTCTTGCATTCACGGCCGTCGGACACTAGGAAGTTGCGCCCATGTTATCAGTATTTTGTACTACCTTGGTTGGGCCCGACATAACGAACAAGAATTTGAGCATCCTGCTGCCTTTTTAGACAACATTTTAATAGACCTAGAATTATGATCTGAAAGAATAAACGCATTAAATATCAAGTCTTGTTTATTACCTACCATTTAAATATAATAAGACAACATTACATAACACAACACACAGCCCACACGCATAACATATTATCACGCCTTTGTTCCCCGAAGGGATAGGCAGAGGTACTTAGTACACCCGTATTTTGCTAGATATATTTAAAGACCATGAAAAAGGGGCCATCGACTGGTCACAAAACCAGACTGCGGCCTATGCTACTGAGAAATGAGAAAAAAAAATTCTTAAGTATTATTTATTGAATATACAATACATTATTTACATTTCTATACTTATATAATATATATAGATATATAAATATAAATATAATCTTATTTTTTGTCTACCCTAAAGCCGAAAAAGGGTCATTGTACTCATCATTCTGAACAACATAAAATGTGCAAAATCAAGGCACTTTTTTTCTATGTTAGCCACTAATTGGGGAAATCACATACATGTATTTTGTATACATATAAAACGTACAAAAATCCTGGATAGGTTCCGTTTGCGCCGGAGCTGGGGCAATTTTGCGCATTCTCCTTTTAGAGATTTTTAGTCTAGTTTAAAGAATTTTGTGACAAGAGAATCGGCACCAATGGCAATCTAAAAGCTAGAATGAACCTTAATAAGGCACGGGAACGTTATCATATAGGTTCACCTAAGCTTTGTAGTATATGTAAAAACCTGTCAAAATTGACATTATTTTGTTTCAAAATAGTACGCAGTAGGAAGACTATAATAATGTGTTAGGTTGCCATAACAACGGAAATGCTACATGCTCCGTTGATCACTCAAACACTTAAATTTTTATTCCAAAACCATAGACCCACCATAGTATCCTACGCAACTTTTGACTTAGAACCGTATTAAAATATTAAGAAACAATTCTAAAAAGGCATCTAAGTATATAGCTCTAATAGTAAAAGTTAATTAAAATAATAATCACACCGGCCGGACAGCGGGCGGCGCCTGCGCATACATCACATATAATTTATTTCCTTGTTTATTCTGGGCATTGTATGATGTGGTGCAAAAAATGGGCATATCATTATAACTACATCTGCCTGAAAAGAAAAGAGTGCCTCTTTTTTTCATAACTCATTATTGGCGGTCTCACAAACATTATGCGTCTCGTACGCCTAATGTGTGTGAGACAGCCAACAAGAGTCTAAATAACTTGTATAAAAATTGTTTTCAACCGTATCAAACAAATGACTGATTACGAACCCTAGTTTATTTGAGATTATCATAGTCTTTCTGAACGCTACTGTAAATTTGATAGTTCCTCATTATTTATTTTTAACTAGCTGCCCGGCGCGACTTCGTTCGCCTGGTGTCCTACACCTACACTACCCTACCCCTAAACCTTCGCGGGCGTATGCAGAAAACCCATCAGTTTCATCCAAATCTGTCCAGCCGTTTCGGAGTCAGTAAAGGACAAACAAACATTGATTTTTACCTAATATATAAAAATCTTGTGTCACAGTGTTTGTTATCCAACTCCTCCGAAACGGCTTGACCGATTTTTATGAAATTGTTTGTGTATATTTGGTAGGTCTGAGAATAGGTATTTCATACCGCTGCGGGTGAAACCGCGGGGCGCAGCTAATTTATACATAATTATGTTTAGAGATTGCGTGTAAAAAACAAATGCCTGTAGGTTAACGACTGCAATAACTCACGTAAACGTGAATTATTGCTGCTACATTAATTGAAGGCGCAAAGTACGTTTCGCGAGAGTCGAGCCATGGCGATGACCTTTTCTTTTATAGGAATGCAGACTATGATTTAAGTGAAATTAAAGGGAGTATGTTCAATGGAAACAGCCGTGTCACTGTGGTCTACCGTAGGACCGGTAACTAAATGTACTAATGGGCTCTTTGAAGAAAAAATAAACAAAAATAAAGTTCTCAAATAAAACTTCCAAACGAATGCTACCCTACTTTAGATTACGTTTTAATCAATTTAGGTAATTACTTCAAATGCGTAAAATTATAGGTACGAAGAACAACATACTAAGTCGTACCGTGAAAAACGACTTTAGGCGTCGTCGTTGCGCTAAACACCTTGTTAGTAAGTTCATAAACGGAACATGCAGTTATGACGTGTTGTAAGTACTTACCTACTACAATAACTATCATACAGCTCTTTACGGGAAAAGCATAGTAATAGTTTGAAAAAAAAGGAAAAAGTAGTAGTAGTTAACAGTTAAAGTTTAAAAATAGTAATAGTACCAAATAATTTGCAGCAAGATATTTGATTCTATGTAACATCCTCCATCCGAATTGACACACAGTTTGCCCCAGAAAAACTAGACTTTTAAATAAAGTATGACCAAATCCTTTAAAAATGTCTCCTTTCGGGGGCAAGTAGCATGTGCGACTAAATACCCCGCTTCCGACAAAGATCCGGTATGTAGCAGGAACACCGTGCTTTTTAGTCGGTAGGAGTATGACGTAGCTCTCTGTTCCAGCCAGACCTAGGGTATCCGCGAGGATTGCCCCATGACGTTAGAGGCAGAACAAAGAGCAGATGAATGTATTGTGTAAAACACGACGCGGTTAGTTTGGATAGAAGCAGGAGAATGAAGATGATGGTAGACACATTTGTAAACTCAGTTCGTAATTAGAAAACAACGCGACAGTGCTACTCATCCACAAGACTTCTTTAGTCACCTTTCACGACTTGGACAGGGAGAATCATTTTTGAATCAAATGGGTAATACTCGTATATATAGAAAATATTTTATTGTCCAGGTAATACATTAAGCAGGTTCATAGGCTAGAAATATTATCTACAGCTAGGTTACAATATATTATTTGTCATTGAGCCCCAGACTAGACAGTTAGTCTGTATCTTGGGGCTCGATAGTTTCTAAAGTCATTGCTTCTGAACTGTTCGAAAACAAAACGTGGCGGGTCACAGTTATTGTTGTAAAAATATACCATACGATCCACACATTTGTAAGAATAAGGAAAATGACCCGTTAGCCGTATTACACACGATTTAACACATCATCGTGTTATTTGGGTTAAGGACGACTGCTCTCAAAGAATCCGCAGACGAATCAGTTTATTTTTTGACTAATCGTACGAATAGACCACCACAGTTTTTAATTCTTGCCAAGACGTTAAACAAAATGTCTAATTAAATACTTGAATTATCGAAATTTTTGGGGAGATTCGCTTTTTATGAGGTAACAGGTACATGATTGATGTGCTTTTCCAAAGTCAAAAATATTATGCAAATAGATTGCCGACTCCTAATTCATCATTCATTCTTAAGGCTCCCTCAGACGGGCGCGACGCGACAGCGCTACACAAAGGCGCCGCTTGTCGCGCGACACGCGGTGCCTTTGTGTAGCGCTGTCGCGTCGCGCCCGTGTGTACGAGCCATTATTCATCTCGACATCGTTTTACAGAGAAAGGTGTGTGTAAATTGATTCAATGAACTTGATGATAAACGGTGCTCAACCAAAAAAAATAATTCT
Organism: Dryobotodes eremita; assembly: GCA_917490735.1. NCBI lineage: Eukaryota > Metazoa > Arthropoda > Insecta > Lepidoptera > Noctuidae > Dryobotodes > Dryobotodes eremita. Next base: position 17,192,300 of record OU823254.1, on the reverse strand, counting down.
GTCCTCATATCTTCTCGATAACAGGATTAGTAATTGCAACTGTGTTTTACTTTGAGGAATTTATTAGAAGCAGTCCGGACTCTTGGTCCGTGCTCGGTTTTTGGGTATATAGAGGTTCGACCCCTTTACCTACAATAAACATAAACATAACACCTCTGTCCTCCCCTCTGGGGAATACATGCGTGATGTTATCGGTTTTACTACACCTATTTATTATACACTCTCTAAGGATCTATTAACTCCTATTTATGATCTATCAAAAGGTAAATAAGGCGTAGGACAGAGTAATTCCATTCGTTGAGAGGACGAATGAAGGGCGACTAACAAAAGGTATTTACAAGGCAGATGTCTGTGGAAACGCAGGGAGGGGACGCCCTAGGAAGACATATGCTGACCTTATTGGTGATGTTCTTCAGAAAGGTCAGGTGCGTAGTACTTGCAACCGGCGTGCGTGTGTGACCAGCCTCCAGATGTATGAACGTAAACGAGGCAAAAGGAGTATGTAAGGATCGATCGATCGGAGGAGCAGGTGGCGTTCTCTAGTTTCTACCCATGGGGGTACCCATGGGAAGAAGGCGTGAGTTTATATTATGTTATTTATTAATATCTACTCCCTATAGATCTATTAACTCTTATTTATGATCTATCAAAAGTAAATTACCTATCTGTAGGAAGGAATAATTCCATGAATAGTTGTGTAGACTAGAAAATTGCTGAATTACTCTGTTATTTCAGTGAAATTTGATGACGCTGCTGTAACAGTTTTTCAATACCAAATATAAAAATAAATGAAAAGTAGAAGTACTCTCGCATTCAATGAAATTCCGCGTTCTAGGATAATAAATAATCTACAATTTTAAAATTAGACTAAATATTGCATGGACGTTGGCCACAAATTTATTTTACTTTTTTATCAAAATCATCTTAGATACATTTTTGTTTTAATGGCTTCGCGCATGTCCTTAACATTTTATACTCAATACTCAATTCTTTATTGCATTCCATATGTATTACATAGATGGTCTAACAAGGTAAAAGATCAATATGGACCCTGTCGGGCACAGCAAAATTAGGAGAGAGGAAGAGGGCTAAGCAGCAATTCAAGCAATTAAATATTATTAAAATTTATTGGATGAGTTTAATTGGGTGTATAATTATGTATATGTATATATATATGTTATATATATTATCAGGTTTATGGGTGTTTTTCAGGGGTGCGCCAAAGTTCACCTAAATTTTCAACTCCGATAATTGGAAATCCGAAAATGTTCTTCCTAACATTTTTCATCCTAACAATCACAATTCCTAACTACTCTGTCTCTAATGTTCATAATTCCGAAGCATTCAACTTCATAATGTCAGTAGCTATAAACATCTATTATACTTTTATTTGTTTTCCTATATTTTCTTAACATAACCATCTTTTACACTATTATTCAAAGTCATATCTTTTTTGTTTAGATTTCTTTTTATAGGTTAGGTTAGGTTAGAACTGTGACCAACTACGCGCGAGCCGAGCGAGCGAAGCGAGCGGTGCCGCGGCAGCGGCCGTCGAGCGCTACCTCGAAATTGGTCGCGAAATTTTTCTAAGTATTGTTTTCATAGTGCCCCCAAGACGACACTCTGTTACACTTGGTAAATGTTTCTTTCTGAGTATGAGTGAAAATATTATGGTAATTATGTTTAGGGATAAAAGCGTTATGATAAAAAACAGTAGGAGTTTAAATATATTTACAGTAATGATATTATTCATTACAATTTTCGGAAACATGAGCGTTATGAACATCGCCGGTAGCACTACAAATAGTATGAATGAAAACTTTAGGATGAAAAATTTTAGGAAGAGTGATCATTCGGATTACAAATCATTAGGAAGAACAATTTCGGGTAAAGAACTTTAGTTGAGCCAATATGGACCCGTTTTTCAGGTTTTATATTTATAGACAAGCGTGTGGTATCGTCGACAGCAGCCGAAAGTAAAAAACCTCGAGCCTACACAATAAAAATAAATCTACGTAATCATCAGTTACCAGATAGGGTCATCTATTCAGCTCAGTTTCTTTAACATCTCAAAAATTCTAAAAATGTAGAGCTGTCTGATAAGGCAGGTCATACGAAAGCTCTATTAATGGATAAATAATATTCTAAATATGGAGTGGTTTCACCATTGCAAGTGGCCTGCGAGTGATTAGAGAACAATCTTTAAGCTATCATCATTATTATGTAAGAAACTATTACTTAATCCTAACTTCCTAACTAATATTATAAATGCGAAAGTAAGTTTGTTTGTTACCTTTTCACGCCTAAACCACTGAACCGATCATCCTGAAATTTTGCATATACGTTGTCAGGTGTACAGAAGCGGACATAGGGTACCTTTCATCCCGAAAAAAAGTACTGTTCCCGAGGAAAACAACAATAACGTTCTAATGATAATAGATGGCGCCACGTGTCTTTCGAATCATGATTGAATTATATTATTGTAGAAACTTTAGTAGTGTGATAAGAGTTTTTTTCATTTTTTATTTAAGTACTTAACACATTTTGTGAGTCGTAGTGTCGATAGACCGGTTTTTCATCCTGCTAATTCTCTGAACAACCTGAATTGATTGTCAAATTCTAAATTAACGCGAGCGAAGCCGCGGGCAAAAGCTAGTATTGAAAACTACTTAGTAAGTGTAGAATATCACTACACTGGCTCATCACCACAGAGCCTCATTACAATTCACCACACAATTCCTCTCGTGCAGGCACGCTTGACTTTCCATTGTTTCCCGCCATTCGTGGTGAACTGACAGTTGACATTAGTGACAGCTACCTCACTACTGATGTGCCAGCGATAGTGTTTAGTTTACTTATATCTAGTAAATAGACTACAGTGAGTACCTACCTATATTGCCTTGTATTAGTCGGTATGTTGCCATACCTAGAGACCTGGTACTCACGCTGTATTATGTTTTTTGCAATTTTAAGGTTTGTCCCACACTATAAGTTGTTAACAATTACCCCTTTTCAGGTTTTCAGTTATTTCAATTACTTACAGCTTGTATAGAACAGCCCGACCATAACAATCACAGTCGGCAGAGAACCCCCATTGCGATGGTTATAAATAATTCAAAAGAAAAGGCTTTGTCAAACATCATCTATTTTAATTTCCATCGATATTTTCACCAGGAAACACAATCAGCGCCATCTATCCTGTGGAGTTTAAACCTTTAAGCCCAAACGAATAAGGGACACCCATAACGGGCACAACAGCCAGTTTCCTTTAATTGGGTAGTGGTAGACCCAAGATAAGAAGCGTCAGATGCAAGACAGATGGCAGGACAGCCATCATTTAGGCTAGCTCATAGTGAGAACAAAGTTAATATCAAATCATTTATTTAAAATAGGCACATAAAAGGCACTTTTGAACGTGAACAATTTTTACAAACTGATAAAGTCATAAAAAAAGAGTCATCACTAATTATTATTAGGAATAACATAACATCACGCCTGTTTTCCCGAAGGGTTAGGCAGAGGTATACCTATAGGTACATCCACATTTCGCCTGTTATGTTTTTAAGTCCCATGTAATTGAGGGCGAGCCTATTACCCTCAGCCGGAAATCCAGGATCCGGCCTGCTACCGAGAAATTCCTGATGGAAAAACCTAATAACAGTTGTCGCGACCTGGACATTGAACCCAGGACCACATGCTCAGAAGACCGCTCGCGACAACTAGACCAACGAGGCCACTAATGACCACAAAACCTTCAAACCACCAAACATCTCTGCTACCCTAAGTGCGGGGTGAAGATTAACTAAAACAGATTCCTGCATGCTGCTAACAAGCAGTTTCTGCCTACCCGGGAAAAAGGCATACCTATCTATTAAGGGTGATGCGCCAAGGTAGCCCGCGAAATTCAAATTTTCTTACGTTTTTTTGCAATTTGCAGGTCACTATAAGGTTGTATGTTGATTTAAATATGATTCGCGGCCGTATCGAATATTAATTTATAGAATTATAATCATAAAAATCATCAATACATCTCTCTAATAATATCGTAACCATAAGGGCGATGCCCTTAACAACAATATGTTCAGAGTACCTACGTGACACGGTATACGCCGTATTTTTTCCTTTACATTCCATTTCACTAGTAGGTACCTATATAAGTTTTCGAATACAAAACACTATATATTATAGGTACGAGAGGTCGCACGTCAGAGGTAACAAAACCAGTGGAAGCTAGCCTCCTATTCTATTGAAACTCCGTGCTAGAGTGCGCGCAAGATAAGTCTGGGCGCGTGTTTGACCTTCAACACTATATCCCTGCCAGCATTTTTAATCATAATGATACCGGTTATTTACTTTGGAAAACACGGAACACAGCACTCTCTTGAGACCTGATATTAACTTCGAGATGGCGGCATACGATTGTGTCAGATTTCAGCGGCGCGCAAACTTATTTTGCCCGCACTCTACCCTAGGCCAGCTCAAGGGCAAAGTTTTACACCTCTGACGTGCCTACTCTATAGTTAACCTCAAAACATGTTTACATAAAATATTTTTTATATTTTTAAGCTATTGCATAGCTTTTATCGCGGGCTTTGAGCGCAGCGACCGAATCAAGAAATTCCGTAACGAAAATAAAACCTAACACCCCTCACTCCGCCTACCATGTAGCTCGGCCGGGCGTTCGCTTAACGTGTACCTATGTATATGGTACGACTGTACGAAGCTCGCACGGATCGAGACGAGCTGCTCCGAAATCGGACGAATACGTAAGCAGATTGCATAAGTTGATAAAAAATGCTATGCAATAGCTTTACCGCGGCAGTCCCAGAGTGCCACACGTGTTTTTTTTATTAAAATCTACTACGAGCATTACAGGTGTATGTACCCAGTGCGACTGTGCGGTCATTTACAAATCTATACTAACTTATTTACAATTTCAATATAATATAAAGGATTAAAACAACTAACCATCGCCGTTGGACGTTGGTTCGTCCTAACCACGGAAGAAAAAAAATGTTAGTCCATGATCATAACAAAATAAAAGACAGTGTCCTTGCGATATTATTGCTAATTACAGCCTGTGTACTTAATTGTAACTACATAGTGATACTGACGGGACGGACGTTCGATAATAACAAACACCGGCTCGTTCTTCATTAAGTTTAATGACTAATGCGTTTGCGTTACTTTACACAACACACGACTCACAATACCAGAGAAATATAATATATGTTCCGAAAGAAAACCATTTCTAATCTCCCAACCGCAGATGACAGAGTAATTGGCGGGAATAATTTGGACCTGTCAGTTACCTGTTTTTGACAATCTTAACTTAAGAGCATTCTGTTGGTGTTGCCAACAGAAATAAAATGTGAAGCGTTGCGTTCGGCACAATACAATATAATGGAACAAAACGTGAACACAATAAAATTAATCTTTGTAGACGTAAATATCTAGGTAGGTACTTACATCTTTTTCAGGTTGACTGTAAAGTAAATGAAAATATCTACAGGGTAAACACGCAATAATAAAACCACATGTATTCTGGGAACGTTCGAGAATTCCAGTGATTTATACTATGGCGTGGTTATCCTGGATTTTTTCATTGAATAAAAAATACAACCTGTTACCAGGGATTCTGTAGATGATTCTAGACCCCTCTACATTGAAACATTTAGTCAGTTATTAAAAAAAAACACGTGTGGCACTCGGGGACTGCCGCGGTAAAGCTATTGCATAGCATTTTTTATCAACTTATGCAATTATAATTATTTATTTATTTTTTATTTATGCAGTTTTTTTTTTCTTTGATATTAATTCAAGTACAGCCGTACCATATACATACACATTAAGCGAACGCCCGGCCGAGCTACATGGTAGGCGGGGTGGGGGGTGTTAGGTTTTATTTTCGTTACGGAATTTCGTGATTCGGTCGCCGCGCTCAAAGCCCGCGATAAAAGCTATGCAATAGCTTAAAAAAAATCTGCTGTTTCCCTACAAAAGTGCAATAGGTACTTACGCGGTCAAAATGAAGGGCACAGCAGATTTTTTTTAATAACCGTCGAAGAATTTAAACGCAGGTGCGTCCAGAATCATGTAGGTACTGAATCCATGGTAACAGATTGTGCGTCGATGTCCCCGCCACCCTATATTTTACTTAATAAAAGAGTTAGACAAAACAGAAACTAAAAAAATATGTAGTCGTATAACTACCTCAGTACATCATTTTGTGTTTTGTTAACAAACGGCACCCTAATTACGTAATACACTATCTATCACAATCTGAATAATTTTGAAGCCTATTGCTAATCCATTGCTTCTTGTGTTCGAAAATTTTGTCTGCTTAACAACGTAAATAAAGCAAAGAATGTTGTTGCATTGGCAAAATGAAACCTATTCCTACCCTTTTTCGCGTCTACGCCGCGCGATTTTTGGCCAGCGTACGTCCGCTCGCGCGTTTATAGCTTTGACCCCACGTGACCCTCGGTAATTTTCAACAAAAAACGTAATTACTAGAAAACTACTGAAGTTATACCTTAATAAAAATTCGTGGGTATAGCTGAAACTATACAAAATCAATAGGTGTGAAAAGTAAATAACGCTTTAATAGTCAAAAGTACGATAAAAAAAATGTTAAACTTGAGACTATGTGTTGTAATTCCGCAAAATATTTGTTCTAAGTGAAAGTTTGTACAACACTTTGTAGTATGAGTCAATAAAACCTATTTATAATTAAACTAGACTATAAACCTGTTTTTTGATGCCCGTATGTCTTTAGAGGTTATATTCAGATTATCACACTAAATCAAAACAAACAGACCATTTACCCTAGATCTTGCCCAAAATGTCCGGGTAACTAGAGCAACCCGGTCGAAATTTTCGTAAGTAACACAATTTTAAACGTTTAATCGTAATTATTTTCGTTGCATTTTAAATTGTATAGTTTGTTTAAATAATATTAAGCATTATTGTAATAGAATAATTAGTAAAACATACCTAATTTACACAAAAACACCGACGCGCACCGTGCCGCACTTGCCGTAATGGCCACATTTTTTTCACAACGATTTTATCGTAATAAAACTGATTCTAAACCTATGACATACTTATATATGCGTAAAGCTTGTTAAATAAGGATTTTAATGATATATAACACTAATACACTGGGTTATTTATTAACTTGCTACTTTAATAATAAACACAGAGCACTCGTCAACCGGAAATGAACTGTCAAACTATTTCAAACTATGACGCGCCGATGACTTTCAACTTTTTTTGTAATTTTTCTCTAAGTTCTTCCACAGAGATACGTAAAGACGCGGAATTTAATACAGATCCATCTGTTGAAATTTATTTGAAGCTATACAGTGCGACCTCGATACAAAGTCGGTAAGAACGGAACTATAACGGAGCAACATTTACAGGAAAAATGGCGAGGCTACCATAGTATCTAGCTCGTTTCAGCGGGTCTGTTAGTGTGTTACGTAATTACTCCGCGGAACTGAAATTGTAATAATGAGCAATTCTTGGCAATTTTTCCCATTATGCCCTGTGACATACATTCGTACATTCAACCGTACATTCTACCATCGATCAAGTACATAGGATCACAAACGTAATAGGAAACGCCCTTGAAGACAAGAAAGTATGTTCTACTGTATTCCTAGACGTAGCACAAGCGTTTGATAAAGTATGGCATGAAGGCCTTATACATAAATTGAAGAGCCTGTTACCAAAGCAGTTTGCAGACATATTAGAATCTTACATTCTGAACAGAGTTTTTAGAATAAGACAAGAAGACGTCTACTCAGAACTGAAAGAAATTGAAGCTGGTGTACCGCAAGGAAGTGTGTTAGGCCCGGTCCTGTACCTACTATACACTTGCGATATTCCTGAGTTAGAGCAAAACACGATTGGGACCTTTGCTGATGATATAGCCATAATGGCTGTAGGAAACAGCCACGAAGAAGCAGTAGAAAAGCTTCAAATGGCTGTAAATCAAGTTTATGACTGGACTAAAAAATGGAGGATTAAACTTAATGAATCCAAATCTGTTCACATCGATTTTACCAACAAAAAACAAGACTATTCTCCAGTTTACATTAATAATAAACAAGTCCCATCCGAGAATACAGCCAAGTATCTCGGTATGACCCTTGACGCAAAGCTACGCTGGAAAGCCCACGTCAAGAAGAAAAAAGATGAACTCGACCTCCGATTCAAAAGAATGTATTGGCTGCTTGGAATAAACTCCATGCTGTCCGTGCAAAACAAATTGTTGCTATACAGACAAGTCCTGATGCCAGTTTGGACTTATGGTATTCAGCTATGGGGCTGCACCAAACAGACCAATATATTAATTATACAACGATTTCAGAACAAAGTGCTAAGGGAAATTGTAAATGCACCTTGGTACATACGAAATGATGACCTCCACCGGGACCTAAAAGTTGAGTTCATCGAAAACGTGATCCAGAAACTTGCAGAAGCTCACGAAAAGAGACTTCATCAGCATGTGAACGTCGAGGCAATCCAGCTCCTCGACCACACAAACATAGTTAGAAGACTAAAAAGAACAAAACCGTTCGAGCTAGTGTTTAGTGTTAGTGAATAGTGTAAAGTACAAAAGTGCTAAGCAAACACAAGAACAAAGTGTATTCGCCTTAATAGAGACAATAAGAAAAGTGCTATTGGACACATTCTTAGTAAAGACAATTTAATAGCTTAGGTTATAATTAAATTACTTATTAGTCTATTTATAAGGCTAGATTGTAATAAGATTAGGGTCCATCCTATTTTTGAACCCTAGGATAATGGAAAAAAAAAAATAAAAATGCCCCGTAAAAGACTGCCTCGTTGAACTAGTGGTTGCAATTGCTACTGTTGAGCATGACGTCCTGAGTTAGATTCCCAGGTCGAGCAAAGTAAAATTGGGTATTTCTATAAGGAATTTCTCAGTAGTAGCCCGGAGTCTGGGTTTGTGCCCGGTTGATAGCAATAGGCTCGCATCTCACTACATGGGAAATAACCATAACTGGCGAAATGTGGGTCTACCCCTCTGCCCACCCCTTCAAAGAAATAAGGCGTGACGTTACGTTATGTCATGTTATTCATTATGACTCAGTAAAACCGAGCAATTTACGGCAACATGAAGATTGTACAAATATTTAGAATTGCTATAACATCTCTTGCAGGACGGCTAAGTTCAGCAGCTTATGCTATCAGAAAAATCCGTCAATTTACTGATGCAGATACCGCGAGGCTAGTCTATTTTTAGTCTATTTTAGTTACTTTCATAGTATCATGTCTTACGATATTTTACTTTGGGGATGGGCTGCAGACATCGAGTCTATTTTTTTTCCCAAATTGAGTTGTCGATATATATTGTGCTCGAAAAAAAATTCAGAGGAGCAAAGGCGTGAAATATTTAGCGTGAAATGTTTAATATGTTTTTGGGATTTATCAACATTTCAGAACGAGACGGTAACAAATAACAAAAAAAAAAACTACTTTAAATCACTCTCCTGTAAAATTTTAAAAGCAGTTGTTACGTCGATGTTTCTCCAAATGAGCGAATAACCTCCGTAGGTGCGATTCTCTAAGGGAACTGTGTAAGGATATTAACATCATGACGGTACCTTGTCAATTTATATTTGAAAACATCATGTATGTAAGAAAAAAATTACATATTTTTAGTAAGAGATGAAAGACATAACAATATGTCACTAGAAATAGGGACCTATTAGTTCAACCAGTTTTCGGACTGGCTAAAGTAGACTCATCTATCATGAGTGACTGTTTATAATGTTACACTACAATACCTCCCCACATACTTCAACTGAATGACATGAAATTCAAATCTTGTATTAAACAAATCGCTGATATAAATGCCTGGCTCAATGCTGCTCCTGCTCCGCAACCACAACTAATTGATTAACACTTGAAAATAGTGTTGGAGCTGCTGAAAATAATTGTAAGACTATCTTTGCCATGTTTAAACTTAATCTCCTTTGTATTATATCATTGCATAGCACAGATGTGAGTAATATGTACTATAGAGCTACCATTTTTTTTTTCTAATTTAATGTTGACTTTAATTTAATTTTTTATTATGATTATACTTTTGATTGATTATTATTGTAATTTAAATTTTGTTTGGAAATTTGATTTTGATTTGATTTTGATTGTAATTTAATTTCTGGTTTTGATTGTAATAATAATTTGTTTGTGATTTTAATGCTATTAACATATTTTTCTAAGTTGTTTTCTAAGTACAATATGGATGTTTTTATTTTTCCGAAATAAATAAAATGAATTGAATTGAATTGAATTGACCGGGTAATATGTCTTTCATTGACTTGAATGTGACCTGGCGGCTGATACTCCTAGTAAGTCATGCTCACTCAAATGTCTCGCTGACGGTGGCGCGTATGTTGGATCATTAGCTCCCTTCAAAATGGTTGAGCTGAATGATGCTGAACCATGCGTTATGGTCGTGAACGGGTGTCGTCAGTTGGGACTGGTAATTTCTTAGCTGCCACGGCTTATTTTAATTATTTTATTTATGGATTGTTTTTTTGTTTTGTTTTTATTTGCTGTATTCTGAGCGCTTTTAACGTGTACGTCTTATTTTTCTACACGGTTCTCACTTAGAATTATAAGTTCAACATTAATGATGTATAGTTAATATTTTTGTAACAATATAATTTAAAAGAGTGTCCATGGAGTTTCTTGCCCATTCTTCTCCATAGGTACCTACTACGCTTTGGAATGGACAACTAGCTTCATATTAATTCTGACTGACCGACTCGACTGCTTGACAATTCAAAAGTGCCTGTAAATGGTTTAATCGAAATAAATGCTTTAAGGTTGAGTTTGACAAATAAAAACAATTAGAAAGTTGGTACGTACTGCTACGAAAAAGATGCGTAGTTAAAGTATAAGTGAAGTGAAATGAAAGGTTTATTTAAGGGGGAAAAAAATGTACATAAATTATGAGAAGGGAGGTACGTGTGAATAGAATATAATAGAACGTGTTTATTTGCATAGAATATAGGCACTTATTCAGGTGAGCTGTTGCAAAATAATGTTAAAATTTATTTAGTTTATTTACTAAGCAAGGCAGGCGAACGTAATATTTACAAGGATAATAACAATAGGTAAGGTTTGTGCGATATGGTTTGGTTGCGAACAACGAATCGTTTTGCTTACCAATGGTAGCATTTTTTATTGCCAAACTGGGAATATAAATAGATTCGTAAGCTAATTTTATCTGTGATAGCTACTTCGATATGGGAGGTTCTACTATACAAAGCTCTGAGATAATTGATTTATTGCTTCTTTATTGGTAAAGATGTAAGAGTCTTAATTTTAACCAATAACGGTAATTAAATTATAGGAATTGGCCATAAGGCAGCCTCTACATCTTCTATAAGTTTGCGCAATTTTTATATTGAGTTTTCTTCTCTCCATTTGATGACAACTCTCAATAATGCCATAAATTGCGCAGTCCCTTGAATGTTGTTATATAGAGTTTACACTGTAATTTTGTTTCTAAATAGTAATATATTATTAGTATTTTGCTTAGTAGCCTGATAGTACTCCTTTTTTTAGAGAAATACTGTTAGTCGGTGGGTCAAACGATATGAGGAAGAGGGTAGCCTTGCCAGCCGAAAGCGAAGTGGAAGGCCCCAGCTCATAAAAGAGCCGCAACGACGGCACATGGTCAGCGTGTAGCGGTATCTACATCGCCACATGCGAGTTACACGTCACAATGACGTCACGCAAGATCCTGCATCGCGCAGGCAGAGTTTCCCGACATTAAACGTGGGGCAGTTCCCCACCAGACACAACACCCGTCTGGTCGGAGGGTCCTCCCTTTTCCATAGTGTATGAGTGAACTTTACACCCTGTTCCTCATACCTCTATAAACGTATACGAAACAAGTGGTTTCATATCAATCAGACATTTTGCTGATTTATTCGACACGTCTTTACGAACCGATCGCCATGAACTCCACGGTGAAGGTTTGCATCATCGAAAACCAGCTCACAAACCATATTTGACCGAAAAACATAAACGAGAATATGTAGACTTTAACTGGGACACGACTATATTTTCAGACGAATAGACATTTAAATCCAGCCAAAAAGGGAGACTTAATTTATGGCGTAGGAATAGTACACGATGGTGTGAAGAAAACATACTCCCCAACACAGAATCAGGTTGAATCACTGTTAATATGTGGAGATAGATGAGTACAGCAGAGCCAGGGGAACTAGAATATATTTTTCCTCGCGCCAACAGCTCAACTTACGTTGAAGTATTTGGTGATGTCATGTTGCCCTGCTGATGAGTTTAAGGAGATAACTTTTGTCCAAGATAATGGTCCCATTCATCGGGCGAGCACTGTGCGTGGGTGGTTTAATAAACACCCGGAGATAAAAGTTATTTCATGGCCATCACGACCTCCTGATCTCAACCCCATAGAAAATCTATAGGGTTTGATGATACAGCGATGGGAAGCACGGAATGAGAGATCTGATGAGCAGTTGGAGTTGCGGGTGAAGTTGTATGGAAATATGGGAAAATTTAAGAGGAACAGATATATGTTTCAATATTGTAGGATCCATGCGCCAGCGTTTACTTGATACAAGAATTTCTTTCACACATCTTGCACTAGTTAGCGTGCCATTTTCTATCAGCACTAACTCCGTGCGACCCTCTGAAGAGATTCCAGCCCAAACAATACTTTACAGATCCACCACCGATTAGCACTTTTTCCTCAAAACAAGCTGGAGTAAAATGTCCTCCTGGCCATCGGTAGACTCTTCGCCATTCATTATTACTCTTGCCTATTCTTCGTCTTCCCATCGTGCGTCTTCGCTGGCATAACGTAATCATGCTACCCGATGTTCCTTTTCCAAGATTTGAACCATTTGTGGGTCTATGTGGGGTCAAATTAGCTTCAAGGAGCCCGGCACCTTTCAGTCCGCTCGCTTACGTCATCTCTACGGGTCTCTCGAAGTTGACTCGTTACTTCAACTGCCTTGACGTGCCGATTTCGGAGCATGGTCGTAACATGGTCGTACTCTCGAGCCGTAGTACATCTCAGTCTGCCGGTTCCTGGTCTTCATATGGTCTTTCTGCCCAGGTTCTCGGAAACGTTGGATGACTCGCTGCACTGTAGAAAGTGACACGCCTATTGTACTTGCTGTACTTCGCTGACTTCTGCCTTCTTCTAACATAAAGAAAATAAGAAAGAAATCAAAATGCGTTTATTACGAAACATAGTGACGATACGTGTACATTCAATCGTGTTATCACCAAATACGAGGTAACTATTAAAACTTTTTGAATTACGTTGTAATTAATTTGAGGTTTTTATTTCATACGATATTAAAATTCACTGTAATATAAAGTTAGTAGTAGTATCAATAATGGTACATACATGAATGCATGTACCATTATTGATTTGCAAGTTACAGGGATTTTCGTCACCAACCCGTATTATTTGACCGCAAGTGTATAGGTATATCAAAATAGTACATGCAGCTCCAGAGAAACCTCACCCCCTAGAAATGTATAGAAAGCGACATCTTTAAAAAAAAATATAAACTACGATGTTTACGTACGCGCCATCTCTGTGACATCAATGAAGTCAGTGTTCTATAGATAATGACATCGATTCCACAAGTAAGCGTGCAAGATACCCATTTATCAATCGTTTTTTACGTTTTTATTAGAAAATTGTCATGCGCTAACCAACATCAGCATATTTAGGCAGCCCAGGCCCTGCAGTCTCGACAAATATAACGACAAAAATCGGTCTTTAGTCTAATCGATGTCAAATTTCTTTAATAGATTTTCAACCTTATGCTTTCGAAAGAAAATCTATTATAGGAATTTGACAACGATACGACTTAGCGACCGATTTTTCTCGCTGTCTAATGTCGAGACTGCAGGGGCTCGTGGTAACTGTAGGGCGATAGCGGGGTATTGCGGGTTGAGAGGGGAAGTAGATGCTTATAATAAAGCGGTCTTTCGGAATAAAGGAGATTCACACAAATACGTAGTATTATTTATTATTATTATGGTATTATTTAATATACTAACCCAAGTTCGATTAACAAATATTTATTTACAACTTTTAAATAGATAATTTAGTTTTGATGATTTCACAAGAGAACCAACATGTTACTCACGTTTGAAACAAACAGAACAACAATTTACATCTCTCGAGATTTTTCAAAACTGTTTACAAAAAATAATTAACTATATAAAACTTAACTGTAGATAACTTGTGGGGTCAAACCTATACTAATACCGGAGTGGGTAACCTTCACTTTCTATAACTTTTTCTAATCTTGATCTCATTCCATTCACCATTTTAAAACAAATGTCACTTAATAGCATTCATTCCCAAGTTCTCATAACCACTTCATCTAAATTTTGTTTAGTTCTGACTTTACTTGAGTCCCAATTAAGCAACATTTGACCCCACAAATTTTCTATCGGGTTTAAGTCAGGGCTTTTAGATGGCCAATCAATCAAAGTAATCTCTCTTTGTGTAGAAAATCGCTCCATAACCGGTCTTGACCGATGCACCGAACTATTATCTTGAATAAAATAAATATGCCCATCAGGGTATACGTTGCGAACTGTTGGAATCATCACGTCTCTTAAGATCTCCAAGTAACATTTGCCATTCATTCGAGCGCCGACTTCGACAAGCTCTCCAGGACCCCTCGAAGACATCCATCCCCAATATCCTGAAACCAAATTAAAACTTTTATTACTATACCCTATATAAAAAGACAATGTCATTGTCTTGTCAAACCTTTTTTATGCTTTGTTTACAATTATTATCTTGTAATAATTCATCTTAATAATAATTATTACTAATAATAACATATTGTTATAATAGTCACAGCGCCAATGAGTCATAATTTAGCAAATAATTAATATTTATATTGTAATCAAGTGAGTAGGTAAATGTTAATATTTAATTAAATTAACTATTGCTTACCCAGCGATAACCTGCCACTAGTCCTCAAAGGTAAAACATTTTGAGAGTTGTAGCCTTCGCCTGGTCTTCTCCACAGTATTTTACGTCCATCTTTATCGGACTTAAACGTCTTTTCGTCGGTAAAAATGACTATTTCATTTTCCCAATCTAAATTCATATATTGGGTTGCAAATCTTATCCTGGCTTGACGATGAGCTTCGGTTAGTGCGATTTTTTTGGCAGGTTTATAATTTTTTTTTTTTTTTTTTTTTTTTTTAAAAAACATTGCCCCACACTAGGAATTTCTCCTGTATTGTGGGTGCGTTTACAAACATTCAAACTCACATACACAAACAGCCAGACCCGGAACAACTACTTGTAGGTCATACAAATATTTGTTCCGTGCGGGAATCGAACCCGCGACACGCAGAAATTATGGATTCCAGCTGCATGTAAATGTCTTCGGACAGTGGTAAGCGAAATGCCATGTCTTACAGCGCTTGATCGAGTGGTTCTGAAAGAATCCGTGGTATGGCTATTAACAATATCGCGATGACGGTTGGATTGATTTGTGTAAGCAATCGGACGTGGCCCTTGGCGGTTACACTTCACTTCACCAGTTTCTTGATAGCGTCGCACTCATAAACGAACTGTGTTTCTCTATAAGGAAGTAAATTAAAAAGTTAGATTTATAATGGAACAAAAATAATAATTTATACGGATTTTATTTTAGATTACACTTACGTCGATATTTAATTCTCGAGCAATACTCTTTAAACTTTGATTTTGTTCCCAAAGGACGATTATTTTCACTTTTAAAAAGTTACTCAATCGAGGCATGATTTTATTATAATTAGAAGTTGTTATTCGAACTGCACAAGCAGACGAGTAATTATGCTATGATGCGACGTCATTTCGTCATGTCTTAACAAATATTATAAGCTTACCCTCAATCTTCTTCATTATCAGCTATTTTTTATAACGACACGGCCGACATGAATGATGTGATGGATGATTCAAAACATATCGACTAATTACACGTCTAAGTTAAGTAACTGATTGACGCAGCGGTATAATAACTTGGCTCGTGAGTTATAGGGTCCAGGTTCGATTCTTTATTAAAATCTTTATTTTATAAAGTTTTAAAAATCTGTTGTGACTTTTTAGAAACTTGTTAAAAATATAATGTTTGTGGAACAAGTTTGGAAGTTTAAAAATATCACTAAGCAGGATGCAATGGATATTACCTAGCGGCTACGGTCGCTTACATGAGCGCCGCCAGTATTTTATTTTCTAGTTAGAATATCTTAACAGTTTCATTGATTTCACAGAGATGGCGCGCTTTTATACATTTCTAGGGGGTGAGGTTTCTCTGCAGCCGCATGTACATTTTGATACAAGTGGAGAAATTTTGTTATTGCATTCGAGGCGGAATAAACACACGAGCCGTAGGCGAGGGTGTTATGGAGCCGAGAACTACAATAACAAATGTCCACGTGTATCAATCGACGTTTTTCAATGCACTTTTGAAGAAATAAAATAAAAGAACGAAAAATATTTAGTCATTAAATAAATAAAACTGAATTTCCTTTTCTTTCCGCGCTTTTCCTTCGCTAGTTAAAAGATAGGCAAAGGTATAAATCTGCTAAATAGCCTAATATGAACAATAAAAAAAAACATTTTTTTTTGAGTTTAGTACACAAATAAATGTTAATTTGTTCATAAAGGCATTTTTTTTTTTTTGTAATAATCATGGTTTTTGATGATATTCTATTTATAAACAAAATTTAAATATTCATAAAATAATAACGCCGTAAAGACGCATATTTAGAGAAGTCCATGCAATATACACCGATTTTAAAAAAGCCTTCGATTTGGTAGATCACGACTTACTAACAACAGAATTAGAAAGTATGGGTGTTCATGGGTCGTTGCTGCGTTGGTGCGAATCGCATTTAAAAAATCGTTCACAAGTGGTGTATTTCAAGGGTTTTAAATCTAAACAATGTTACATACTATCAGGGGTGCCACAGGGCACTTGGGGCATCTATTTTTCTTAGTTTTTCTAAATGTATTGGGCCGCAAAATTGATTCGGAATATAAACTCTTTGCTGATGATTTAAAAATATTTCGAACTATATTCATCGAATCCGATATTTTTCAGCTTCAGCTTGTTTTAAATAACGTACACAATTGGTGCATACAAAATAAAATGTCATTAAATCAAAACAAATGTTACTTCATTAAATTTAGCAGAAAAAGAAAATCATGTCAAAATTATTACTCGATTAATAACAGCCCGCTCCACGAAGTCGATATTATAAAGGACCTTGGTGTTTTAGTAGATAGTAGTTTAAGTTTTAGGAGTCATTGCGACCAAATGATTAGTCGGGCATCTAAATTGTCAGGTTTCATCGTCCGAGAAATGAAATTTTTTAAAGAATCAATTCAGACTATTTCCATTTACAACAGCCTTATTCGAAGTATTCTGGAGTATTGTGGTACGGTATGGAACCCGTTTTATCAGGTGTACTCTGATCGAATAGAGCGCGTTCAAAAAAGGTTTTTGTATCACTAATGTTACTCGGATAACAGATGTCGTAGTCTGAGCTGATATAATTCTAGGCTGAGTCATTATAAAATGATATCTTTAAACGCACGTAGGAAATCTCTAGACTTCATGTTTTTGTTTAAACTAATAAATGATATAATAGATTCTCCTGAGCTTTTAGAAAAGGTGAAATTCAGTATTCCACGCAGTAGTAGCCACTTAATTAACCGAAGGACTTTCGTCCTGCCTCATAGTCGAACTCATATAGGTAATTTTGCACCTATTTGCCGCATGCTTTCTCTTGCCATCTCCATTCGTGGTGAAATAGATGTCTTTGCTGGTTCTGTAGCCTCAGTTAGGACTAAACTTAGAGTCTTATTTGTATAATTTTATTTTTATTATACATATATTCTTTATATTTAATTTTTCTTTCCCAAAACTTTTTCATTATCAATGCTAAAGTTCATATTTTTATTTTATTTTTAGATAGTACGAGTAAGTGTTTTACATATAATATGCATGCTAGATTCACATCTAGTAGATGTCAATCAAAAATATGGTTTTGAAACTGTTTTATTGCATTTGTGATTGTATATCAGTTTTGTGAATTACAATTTAAAAAAAAAATCTCTTTGCCGAGATTTAAAAAAAAACAATTACCGCCGACTATAGGCATTGAACCAATTTGGACTAAGTTAAGGTATATGTAGTTATCTGTGGTAATTTTTATTTCCGCACACGTGTTGGTAAATGAAAAAAACGCACGCGTCTGAAATACATTGCATGTTGTACCTAATCGTAGTGCGATAAGAACCAGTTTTCGAGGTAGTGTATTGAAAAATACATACCTGCCGCACCTAAACGTAACATAAAATTGATAGGTTAGTACCTATGGACCCCATATAACTGGGATGTCGCCAAAAACGAAAGAAAAATGCCTCAAAGATGGCGCGCGATCACAGACAATGAAAGAGTCTAGATGCCGTATTTATCAATAGCATGCAAGTCTGAATACTCAACCACTACTATTATCATTTTCAAACACCAGAATCATTTTTTTTCTATACTTTCCCAATCCTGTTCAATCATAAAAGTTGCTGACAACAGCGGGGCTAACTCATTATACGTTTCACCACTTAAAACACTTCATCTCTCCTTAAACATCATCATTACATTTAGTTTCCTTGCTCTTGTTTCATGTTTACTCGTATTATTGTATATAATATATGTTGGATAAGTATATGTTTTATGTATGTATTTGTTGTATATGTAAATGGTACACCACTGACTACCTGCAATATTGTCTCTCCTTCTCTCTGTAATCTATCCAAAGGGGTTCCCTATCCATTTGCATAAAATGTTAAGACCTAATATAACTTAGCATAATTTTGTTTGGCATAATTATATTTTCGCATAATATAATTACGCATAACAGCTTACGCATAATTTTTTTAAGCATAATTTCTCTAACCATAATAATGATTAAGCATAATATTCTAAAGCATACATTTATTAAGCATAAAGTTCTAAAGCATAACTTTTTTATGAACAATTTTGTGGGTTTTTTTTTTCGCTGTAGGAAGCATGCAGCAAGCAAGCATACAGCATGCAGCAAGCAAGCATACAGCATGCAAGCAAGCATACAGCATGCAAGCAAGCATGCAAGCAAGCATGCAGCAAACAAGCAAGCATGCAACATGCAGCAGGCAGGGTTTCTGTCACGGCTCCGGCGCTGCGGGCCTCCGGCGGCCCCATGCGTGCTAATCGTCGCAGACGGCTTTCGCTCACCACCGCAGCTTCGGCTTGTTGGCCGGCTTAGCCGGCCAGCCTCAGCCGCCTGCTCCTCAGCCCGCGGGCCGCCTCGCCCCTACGCGCCTACGCGATTTTAAATTACACTCTAGGGGTAGGACAAACAAGACTACGTGGAGTCGGTTTTGCAGCAATTCGGTTCTGTCACTAACTTTTCTTGCACAGCATATTAAATTTTTAACCAACAATATTATGCTAATAGTCATTAGGCCTACTAACGTTATGCGAATCAAATTTATGCCAAAACAAATTAGTCTTTAAGATGATTATGCCAACATAAAATGTATGCCTAAAAAAAATATGCTGAAGTATTATTATGCCAAAACAAATTGTGTCAAAATCGTTATGCCGAAGTATATTAGGACAAAGAACATTATGCGAAAAGAAGGGATCCCATCCAAAGGTTGTCTGTAAAAGATTGCTTTTAGCGATAAGACCGCCCATTGTGTCACCCTATGTAAAATTTCTACATTTATATCTGTATTTTTATGGTGTACATAATAAAGAGTATTCTATTCTATTATACGTTTGTAATTATCAGTATCGAGAATACGAAAGTACATAAATAGAACTTGTCTCATATGTAATAAAAACCCCGTATAACACGTATAAAATGCGTGAATTTTCATTTTGTTATTACTGGGGGGTGATTAATAAAAAGTAAAGATTAGTGATGGAAATGGCTGACGCTGGATTATTTTATTGTGGAAATAGTATTGATGATAAAGCAGCATGTTTCTCATGCGGGGGTACTCGTATCAAGATTGGGAGATTTATGACGATCCTTGGATACAACATGCTATACATTATCCTAAGTGTTTATATTTGAATGCTGCGAAAGGAAACGATTATATAGGGTGACTGGTAATTAGTGACCGATATTTAAACAGATGATTGTACTCATCATAGTAAACAAGTTTACCAAAGAAACAATTTTTATTTTTTAACTAGCACTTGTCTCCAATCACCCCAATAGAATATTGAGTACATAACAATAATGATACACCATCAGCTGTAATTTAACTTAGTTACCTACAAACAAAAAAATATGAATCCTCTTTTACCATGCATTTTTTTTTCATCAATTTAACAACGGACCGCGTGCGCGCTATCAGCTGTGAGTTGCTTGACCCCGTTCTGTCTCGTGATACATGTAGGTATCTACTATCGTACCGTGTAAAAGTGCGAAGGGCAGAGCGGGCACATGACTCGCGACCGCACATCTTCGACGGAGACGCCACCGTCCGCCGCGGCACGGCGCGGAACCCAGCATCCGTGTACCTACCTAGATAGTGTACATGTTCAGGTTGTTGCTAAGTTAACAACAAATTATACAAAAGACGCCGTGATTAACTGTACTCCACTTTTAAGATGCAACGTATCGAAATATCTAGGCATCGGGCGCGATTCCGGTAAAAGTAGTCACGACACTATCAGATGATAGTTTTTTGACCCCATTCTGTATTGCTAGAGTTGTAGTAAGTAGTACTTATTATTATAGGTACCTATTAATAAATAATCAACGAAATGACAAAACTGTCTAGGGGATCGCACTTATTTATTTATTAAAACAACAGTGACTTCTCACTCGCCCGCGATTTATCGTGTCGTATAACAGTCAGTAGGCCGGAGCGTCCACGCTAAGGTGCTTCGTCAGCCGCGGAGCAGTGCCGCCGACCGACACAACGCAACGCCGACGCAAATCGCGGTGCGGTGGCCGCGTAGCCGTTTACGTACGCAGTGTAGGTATGTCACTTCACTGCGATAAAGTTGTTTATTATGATGAGTACAATCATGTGCTTAAATATCGGTCACTAATTACCAGTCACCCTATATAATTAAAACACGCATCTCCATCGCAGCATTAAACTCTTAGCATTGCAGTGTGTTAGATTGATCTTAATTATGTAACTAAGTAATAAATAACGAACATACTTACTTCACCACGAGAGATAATAAATTGATATTACATATTTAAATCATGGTTCGTTTAAGAAAATTTGATTTGGAAAGCATTTCTAAAATTATTTTCAAGAATGCTAATGGCGAGATAATATTTACTCAAAATATGACTGGTCAGAAAATATTGAACACTAGTTCATCAAACCATCACAACCATACAAAGGGAACAGAGCAAGATTCAATAAAATCTACCTTTCAAAATACGCAATATCTTACACACAAAAGTGATCACGATGAGCACCTTACATTAGTTCGAAATAATTAAGGTATCGTATGTCTGTTTGGTATTTAGTGTCTTAAAAAGCTCTGCATTGATGTAATGAATGAATGAATAGTCATACCTACAAATAAAAATAATACGAGTGTAATAGTTGTAAAATTGGGGGAACCTGGATTTACTTGATTCAGGTCCCCCAATTTTACCCTACTCACGCATACCTCAAGAATAACACTAAAATATGAATGTTACCTTAACGCTAACTTCCATGTTAAGGGCAGGTGCTTTCCTACTTCCGCGGTTATAGCAGCCCATTTTTTGTTTGTCGAAAAGTGCCTAAAAGTTGGACGTCGGAATAGTCGACCCACGCACGCACGCAACATGGAAGAAAAAATGAGGGCGGTTCCGATATTAGGCATAACTTTTTATTGTGAACGTTATATAAAAATCATTCATCTAATCGAGATATACCTACTTATGGTAAAATACGGTACCATTAGATAAAAAAAAAAACCGTCTTTAAAAAAATCCACCAGGTACAAAGTGAAAAAAAAAACCATTTGGAAGTCGGTGGCAAAAAAGTAAACGAAATCAAAGTTCATAGACATGTTTCGGCCCCATTTATGTCCTGGTAGGCAGGACAAATTGTTCATAAAATTTGATTTTCAGGCACTTTGGTATCTTCCGATCCCTAAAAATATCATCCAGCTCGCCAAATGCCGCCCACCCCAGTTGTTTATGTCGCGGGATTTCCTTAGTTTGGTATCCTCTTCCAAAAACCAAACTATGTCCCAGATATACGTTATGGTCTACCAGCTCCAGCGGTTTGAAACCAATTGTCACAGTTGGAAACACGCCGCTGAAAACTTGAATGAGGAAAACATTAGTAAAAATGTACTTATTGTCAGTCGCTTGTACATTTTGTAGTTTATTTTAAATACGTTCTGTTATAAATCATATAAGTTTCGTAACATCCACACGTTACAAAATGTTTCGCGACTATATTGTCTTGATCGTTTTGCTAGTATTCACTACGAGTGTTAATGCTATTTATAATAAAACATCTCAAAGAATACTAAACAGCGGTATAAAAAACAATTTAAACAAATGTTGTCCATCAGGGTTATTTGTGGGGCCCAAGAAAACCTGTGGAAATTACAACGTCACGCTTACTTTATCCAAGATAAAAGTATATGATGCGGATATCAGCCTTTCAAGAAAGTCATTTGAAGATTTATTTACTCTTATACCAAACAAATTCAACGACACAACATTTCAAGCAGAAGCTATTGACGTCAGAGAGCTGGATCAGATAGTATATCTTACTGAGGTATGTTTTTTCCTTCTACTTAGGTCATATATCATTTACGTGAGAAATAAAAATTGTGATTTGACAGTTTTTGTACAGAACATAATAAAAAAATAAAAAATATATATTCAAAAATATAAGGTATAACGTTAAATACAGTTGTTCTTAAATTTATGTCAAGTTCAACCATAATTTGTGCCTGAACTAGGTAATCCTGTGTTTCAGGCGATTGTAGGTAACATTAATTGATTAAATAATCACATATCATATTAGTCTTATTGGTAAATAAATGTAAAAAGGTATATAAAATTATAGTATCTTAACTTAACTAACTAATTAATAATAATATAATAAAATAAAATAATAATAATATAGTATTATAATATTATTAGTATGTCAAAATATTATTTATTTATTTAATGTGCATACAAAATATTTTCATAAATTCAAACTCAAACTCAAAACTCAAAGCATTTATTTCAAATAAACCAATTACAGGCGCTTTTGAATTGTCAAGGGGTCGGTCAGTCAGAAAGATGAAGCTAGTTGCCCATTCCAAAGCGTAGTAGGTACCTATGGAGAAGAACGGGCAAGAAACTCCATGGACACTCTTTTAAATCAAAATATGGTTACAAATTATTGGTTACATCATTCATGTTGAAATTATGCATGTGAGAACGATGCAGAACGTTTAAAGCGTCTGTAATAAAGAGACGACAACAATTCCAATATTAAATTAAAATAAGCCATGGCAGCCAAGAGATGACCCGTCCCCACTGAGGGCGCCCGTTCACGAACATGACGTATGGATCAGCACCATTTAGCTCAACCATTTTGAAGGGAACTTAATGATCCAACACACAAGCCACCACCAGCGAGACATTTGAGTGAGCATGACATACTCTCAGCCGCCAGGGCACATTCAAGTCAATGAAAGACAAACCTCAAAAATGGTAGCTTTATAGTAGGTACATAGTACTCACACATGTGCTATGCAATTATACAATACTACAAGATTGAATTTATACAATGTAAAGACAGTTTTTACAATCTTTAGTAGTTCCAAATGCTAATCAATTAGTTAATGCGCCCTTGTGGAGCAGGACCAGCGTTGAGCCAAGCATTTTTATCAGCGATGTAATCCCCCAACTTATATGCTTGACTGCATAGTGTGCGTTTTATACAGGATTTAAATTTCGTTTCATTCAATTGAAGTATTTGGGGAGGTATTTTGTTGTAACATTTTAAACAGTACCCCATGAAAGATGAGTCTACTCTAGCCAGCCTGAAACCTGGTTGAACTAATTGGTCCCTATTTCTAGTGATATAATTGTGTCTTTCACCTCTTTTACTAAAACTATGTAGATTTTTCCTTACGTACATGATGTTTTCATAAATATATTGACAAGGTGCTGTCATGATGTTAATATCTTTAAACCGTTCCCTTAGAGAGTCGCGCCTGCGGAGGCCATATATGGCTCTAATGGCTCTTTTCTGCAGAATAAAAATAGACTCAACGTCTGCAGCCCGTCCCCATAGTAAAATACCGTACGACATAATACTATGAAAGTAACTAAAATAGACTAGCCTCGCGGTACCTACATCAGTAAATTGACGGATTTTTCTCACAGCGTATGCCGCTGAACTGAGCCGTCCTGCAAGGGATGTTAAATGAGGACCCCATTGAAGCCTTGAGTCGAGCGTGATCCCCAGGAAAACAGTTTTATCGACGAATTCTAGTTTCTCTTGATTTATTCCTATCTCACAATTAGTACTTTTGACATTTGGTAAAGAAAATCTTATACATTTAGTTTTTTTCCCATTTAATACTAAATTATTAGCTGTGAACCAATTTTGGATCTGCAGTAGGGCGTTATTTACGTCGTCAAGATTTGATGCACGTCTATTAATTTAAAAAATTAAAGAAGTATCGTCAGCAAAATTAACACCATTTGTGGTTGGGTTTTCAACAAATGGGGTAGATCATTAATATATACTAAAAAGAGGAAAGGCCCCAATATCGAGCCTTGTGGTACACCCATTTTTACTTTTAAACCGAGTGAATTGACACCATTTATTTGAACTTGCTGTTGTCTATCATTTTAACAAGATTTTACTAAACTGAGCGCAAGTTTTCCAAGTCCGTAATGCTCAAGTTTCAATATTAACGTTTCATGATCGACGCAATCAAATGCCTTAGAGAGGTCACAAAAGATTCCTACGGCGTCTTGGGCCTCTTCCCACGCCGTAAATATGTGTTTTAATAAGGTGACATCGGCGTCAGTCGTACAACGTCCCTTGGTGAAACCATACTGTTGATCATGTAAGATTTTATTGGTGTTAAAATGATTGAGCATTTGATTCAGCATTACCTTTTCAAACACCTTGCTGAAAACCGGCAACACGGATACGCGTCTATAATTATTGGTGTCTTTACTGTCCCCTGATTTGAAAAGTGGTATTACCTTACTATATTTCATTAGATCCGGGAAGACTCCTTGATCCACACACAAATTAAATATTAAGGCCAAGTACGGCGCTATAGTCTCAACAATGGAGGTACAAACTTTGATAGACATTCCCCATATATCTTCGGTTAGTTTGATCTTGATTTGCTTGAAAGTTTTAATTATTATTATTGGGTTTATATGCTTAAATTTAAATTCAATCGGGCAGGATGAAACGTTTGCTCTTAATAAGTCAATAGAACGCGAGGGGGACGAGTTTAAGGTTTCAGTAGTTTTAAGTGGGATACTGGTAAAGAAATTTACAAATTCTTGAGCAACTTCTTTGTTAGTGCTTATGGGACCACGTGAAGTCTCGAGATTGAAATCATTATTATGTCTTTTATTCCTGTTAGTTTAATTATTGATAATTTTCCAAACCGTACTTATTTTATTATCGGCTGATTTGATCTTGTTGCTAATGTACAAGGCTTTAGCTACCTTGCAGGTATTTTTGAAAGTTTTAGAGTAAGTAGCAACGTATTTATTAAAAGTTTCAGAATTAACATAAGGCTTAAGGCCATACAGCTCAAATAATTTTTCTCTACTTTTCCTTATACCCTTAGTTGCCCAGTCACTGAACAAAAAATTTGGGCAAATAGTTTTTGTTTTCTTTTTTAGAGTAATATTGAACTCGGTGCGCACTACCGAAAAGAATTCCTCATAAAATTAATTTACATTATTTATAATATGGCCCGGTATACTTAACTTACTAATTAAGTTATTATTAAATCTATTTAGATTGTTGGTTGTTATTTGTCTAGATTGTATCTGAATTTTTTGTAATGGTGTGTAGCACTTGAAAGAAACGGTTTGACCGCTGTGATCCGAAGGGAGATAATTTACAATGGCTTTATCTATATAGTCACAGCAACAAAAAACATTATCAATACATGTAGCAGAATTTTTAGTTATGCAGGTTGGTTCTGAAAATACATTTGACAAATTAAATGATTTAAAGAGACTTAATAATCGACTGCTATTTGAACTATTCTCTAAGATATTAATATTGAAGTCACCACAGATAATTAGCTATTTTTTACTAGTTGCGAGTTTTGCTAGAAGATCTTCCATTACTGACACAAATATGGAGTAGTTTTGATAAATTGGGGGTCTGTAAACGCACACTAAAACATGCTTATCTAGCTCAACACAGGACAGTTCAATGTTATGTTCTACCGACAAATCAACTATATCTTTACGAGTCTTAGATTTAATAGAATTTCTAACTAAGATTAGTGAACCCCCACGCAGCATAGATTTTCGGTTAAAACAACTGCCCACTCTAAATATACTGAGAAGGCACAGTCCCTAAATTAATCTCTTTAATTTTGTCTCTGAGGGAGTGTCTGAGACTTAATTTATAAACTGAACGAGTTGCCCTTTTTTGTAAAACCAAAATTGTCTGAATATCGGCGGCTTGTCCCACAACAGTATACCGAACGACATCACACAATGAAAATAACTAAAATGTACTAAACGGGCTGTTTCTAAATCAGTTAAATCACGAATTTTTCTAACGGCGTATGGTGCAGAGCTAAGCTTTTTTGACCATTTATCTATATCGACAGTGGAAAGGTAAAATGGCTAAAGCGCCAAAACCTTAAATCTTAGGAATGAATTCTAAAGATTATTTTTTACGAAAAAAAAACATAAATTATTGAAATGGATTTTTTTTTGTGTAACTTATATTCTCATAAATCGTTTTTTTCCCCTATGATATGAATTATAAATGATTTCTATAAAACCTTTATTTTACGAGATAAGTGTCGATTTAGCAAAAAAAAATATCGAGTTTAAAAAGTTACAGTAAGCAAAACTCGCTTACATCCAGAAAACTCGCGTATTACATAAAATTGAATACGCTTACTGTCAGAGATACAATTGTTTTAGAAATCTCAGATTTCTTTTTGTCTGCTCTTCTTCACTTATTTTTCTAGTATATTTTTTTACTCTATGGTTATTATTAAATAACCATAGAGTAAAAAAATACTCTAACGAACTGTTCATTTGAAATAAAGCGGTACTAAAACTAGCTAAAGAACGAATATATTAATGGACGTATCATGGGGATAAGACATAACTTCTAAAAGGTGTACATTTAATAGTACATTTTTAAACGACGTTTTTCAATACACTTTTGAAGAAATACAATAAAAAAGCGAAAAATATTTTTGTCATTACATAAATAAAACTGAATTTACTTTTTTTCCCGCGCTTTACCTTCGCAAGTTAAAGGAGCGGCAAAGGTATAAAGCCACTAAACAGCCTAATATGAAAAATAGAAAATTCAAATATTTTTGAGTTTAGAACACAAATAAATGTTAATTTGTTCATAAACTTTTTTTGTTTGTAATCAGCATGGTTTTTGATATTCTATTTAGAAACAAAATTTTAATATTCAAAAAATAATAACGCTGTGAAGACGCATATCTCTTTGCCGAGATTTAAAAAAAAAAACAATCAGCGCTGACTATAGGCATTGAACCAATTTGGACTAAGTGTATATACGCTCTTTAATTAATAATAAAGGAAAAAAATAAGGAAAATTGTTTAAAGTAGGCAACTTGTAATCATCTGTGTTGTCAACGACACACAATAACATCGTGCTAAAATTTAACAAAATAGTCCTTATAAAAATATCTTATTCAAACATTTAAATTTCAATCACAGCATTTTCATTGCTCCGCATTTTAAAGACAAACTGCCCAAACGCGTGTAGGTGATTTACTTACGAGCTATGCGTTGTATATTTCCATGAAACTCCTTCAAACTCCATCATCAAATCACTATAGTGGTACTTATCTGAATATTTTAGTAGAACTACCTACCCACGCGTATATAAAATCTGCTCAATGAGGGCTACCGCGCTTGAGTTCACCGCTAAAGGCGCTAGTGTAGAGTAAGGTCTTTAGATGTCAAAATATGTACTGAACGTTCACTGTTTGCGGGATTTTTTATCACGGATTTTATCGAATGATTCAAAATAGTTGTAATGGTTGTGCCATTCTTGATTAATTATGGCTTAAGACTTTAAGTAAAAAGTTAGGCTCTAATTTGGTAGCACTTGAAGGAAGAATAAGATTTTTCTGCTTCATGGTTGTCAATTTTAGGAATATTATAATCTAAATATTCATTTGAAGTTTTAAAATGTAATAAAATAAACATAATATGAATATAAGGGTACTTAAACATATCCAAAACACAAAATAAAAGTACTGCAACAGAACCTTACTCGACAGTGGCTCCAACTGGTGAGCACAAAAACGATAGCCTCCATTGAAAGAAGTACCTACGTCTAAGTAGGTATCTACTCAGTCTTGTAAGATTTATTTACAAATATACCTACTAGCATGTTCTTTAGTTTCGGATTATTTTAGGGTTCTGCTTCTGGGAATTCTTATCTTATCAATCAACGGGGTCAAAGCCATAATCTACTTCATTTCTAGATTTATTTACAAAAAAAAACAGAAGAAATAGTTAAACCACCTAACTATTGCATACAAAAATATTTACGAGCACTTTTGATAAAGCGCCAAAGAGCTAAATAAAACAGAAAAGACTTTTGCTAAACCGCCATACAATTAATAATGTACTTCAGGTAAAACTACAAATAAGTTCTTTATGCATCAAATAGTGAAACTCAAACATAAAGCATTGTTTAACATGGATGTACAGTGAGCATCAATCACTTAACCGACATCAAGTTCAGGAACATCAAAATAACGTCGCTTTAAGCCATGATTAAATGAAAAAGCAAGAAAATGTGTGATGCTGAAGCGCCACAAAAAAGTTCTCAAATCAACCGACGCGAAACGTAGACGCAGAAAAAAAGAACCATGTCAGTGATATATACATATATGTCGGAACTCAGAAATACGTTAAATAAATCGTTTGACTTTGACTAATCGGGATGCCAGCGCCACCAGGTGGCGCTCGACAGAGTCTATAACATAGCGCTTGACCAGAGTAAAAGCAGAGTTGGTTGTTGGGGGTTAAGCAGTGAACAAGTTTAGAAACTGTCGCGCGTTCCGTATAGTTGTGTCATGTACCTACAATGTGTGATTCTCGGTTCCCTATCCATTTGCATAAAATGTTAAGACCTAATATAACTTAGCATAATTTTGTTTGTCATAATTATATTTTCGCATAATATAATTACGCATAACAGCTTACGCATAATTTTTTTAAGCATAATTTCTCTAACCATAATAATGATTAAGCATAATATTCTAAAGCATAAATTTATTAAGCATAAAGTTCTAAAGCATAACTTTTTTATGAAGAATTTTGTGGGTTTTTTTTTCGCTGTAGGAAGCATGAAGCAAGCAAGCATACAGCATGCAAGCAAGCATACAACATGCAAGCAAGCATTCAGCAAACAAACAAGCATGCAGCATGCAAGCAAGCAGGCAGCATGCAGCAGGCAGGGTTTCTGTCACGGCTCCGGCGCTGCGGGCCTCCAGCGGCCCCACGCGTGCTAATCGTTGCAGACAACTTTCGCTCACCACCGCAGTTTCGGCTTGTTGGCCGGCTTAGCCGGCCAGCCTCAGCCGCGGCGGCTCGCTCGCAGCCGCCTGCTCCTCAGCCCGCGGGCCGCCTCGCCCCTACGCGCCTACGCGATTTTAAATTACACTCTAGGGGTAGGACAAACAAGACTACGTGGAATCGGTTTTGCAGCAATTCGGTTCTGTTACTAACTTTTGTTGCACAGCATATTAAATTTTTAACCAACAATATTATGCTAATAGTCATTAGGCCTACTAACGTTATGCGAATCAAATTTATGCCAAACAAATTAGTCTTTAAGATGATTATGCCAACATAAAGTGTATGCCTAAAAAAATTATGCCGAAGTATTATTATGCCAAAACAAATTGTGCCAAAATCGTTATGCCGAAGTATATTAGGACAAAGAACATTATGCGAAAAGAAGGGATCCCGTGATTCTCTACTGTGATTAATTTGATCGTAAATTATAATTTGATTTGAACTGCAAACGGTTTTTCTATGGCGCAATAACCAACATTTCCCATAGTGCGCCCGCAGTAGTTAAAATATGGCTGATGATAACGTGAGAGACGTACCTTCTCCGTCATGTATAACTCAATATCGACCAAAATTGCGCTTTAACCATTTTACCTTTCCACTGTCGATATCTATCTTCGGGTTTCAACTCGTCACCCTTTAAGGGTCGTACACACTGACGCGACGCGACGCCTGGCACAAAGGCACCGCCTGTTCCGCGACGAGCGGCGCCTTTGTGTAGCGCTGTCGCGTCGCGCCTATCTGTGGGAGCCTTTATGAGCACGCTAGGTTTTACTTGCGTAACATGAGGTAACTTAGGTATAATGACTATCGACATTTTTTATCATTCGATATTTTAATCACTTGGCATTTCAACCTTAGACATTTTAAGCTTAGCGTTTGAACATTGACATTTTACTCGTAAATATTTTCATTTTCGACGTTCAAATTTGTACCCATCGTAAACTATAGGCATTTAGTTTTCTTCTGGTTAAGAAGCAAGTTATTAACATTAAACCAGTTAACTACTTTCGCGAAGGCACTATTTACATTGCATGATTATCCTTTATGAGGTAGGTAATCCAAGTAATTTATATAAATACGAATCAAAAATGGGCCAGGAATTGAACCCTGGGGGATCCCCATTCTTAATACAAATCCGGGTAATATTTTTACATTACTCATTTTACTCATTTAGCTCTGCTGGGTCCCTCGATAAACGCATTGAGGAAACTACTTTATATCTGCAAGCAATATGCAGAAGCACAAATAGACTTAAATACAATTCCAAAAAGAGCGAGCTGCTGATCTTTAAAGCAGGCAAACATCGACCTACCCATGTGCCTGCAGTATACCTCAATGGCGTTGCACTACAGCTGGTTGACAAATTTAAATACCTGGGGCATATTGTGACGGATGACCTCAAGGATGACGAAGATATAGAGCGGGAACGCAGGGCGTTGGCGGTGAGAAGTAATATGCTTACTCGCAGGTTCGCTCGATGTACAACTCAAGTAAAGATAACGCTCTTTAAATTGTATTGTCAATCTTTTTATTCGGGTGGCCTGTGGGTGAGCTATACGCGACGATCTTATGACACCCTTTTCTTTTGGCTGGGAAATCATCAAATGACCTCTCCCGCTCTGGGCGGAGCAGAAGGGCGTGTCAGACTCTTACTGACTAAACCCACCCGTGTTCCTTCAGTTGCCTGTGCGCCAGGGCCACGGTAACTCTTTTGAACAATCCGCGACCCTAGCAGGCATCGGCCCTATCGGACCCCGCCAATTATGCTGACATCTCTTTGAGGCGCGCGTGGAACACGACGCGCCGTCGACCCGGGCCTGGTCCTTACCGGACAGCGAGCTGCCCATTGCTCACCGTCCGCAAGCCCGCGCCTTCGGTGGCCGGGAGTCGGCAATCGACTCCCAACGCCCAGGGTGTCTCTTCCTGCAGCGACATAGGGTGGGAGGGCGCAAATATTGCTTCTCCCTCACGCGCTCCGCCTCCTCCTTCGCGAGCATTACTGCTTCGCAGAAGGAGGTGACGGCTTCCCATTCCCTCTCGCTCCATACCATGGCCTGAACCAGGGCCAGACGCGAGAGATCACCGCCACGAAGACACGGCGGTGCTCCGCCCAATTCGGGCAGACCTCCACCGTATGCTCCACCGTGTCCTCCGGTCGATCCACACAATGGTAATACCCGGGCGTTTCCTCTCGCCTTATCGGAAACAGGAGCCTCCCGAAATAGCCATGTCCGGTAAGGACCTGCGTCAGGCAGGAAGCGAGTACGCCGTGGCGCCTCTCAAGCCACTCCTCAAAGAGGGGACTTACCACCGCAAATCTTATGACACCCTGCGGGTTCAATATAACAATGCTTTCAGAATGTTGTTAAGGCTACCGTGACGCTGCAGTGCCTCTGGGATGTTTGCAGAAGCCCACACGGACGGCTTCAAGGCCATAATTTGCAAAAAATCTGCTTCTTTACTGCGGCGTCTGTGGAGTGCCAAGAAAGGCATTCTGAGAGTCATTGCTGCTCGATTTGACTGCCCCATTCAAAAAGACTGGGTGAGGGTAGTGAATGGTTTTATATAGTCTACATAAAGATAATTACTAACGATACTAACGTAATAATTGTAAGCTAATATTGTTGCTTATATATACTGACAAGATATGGATTTTAATTATCTGAAATAAATTATTCTATTCTATTATATTTCAGAGCGGAGTGATTCAAATGGAACTCCCAAATGCGTACGATCGATGGACAACAATACCGAAAGATAGCTACTGCATAGACATGGACGGCCGTAACGGGGACGAACCGCGGTTTTGGGCAATTATTATTACAGATGATGAGTACAGTACTTCCAATAACGTACCCTTTAAAATCGGTAAGACCTATTGCAACAGTAGGTACTATTAAGCTAACTTATCTTATCTAATTTAAGATGGTGTAAAACATTTTTGGAAGGTACTGAAACGCTAGTGGCAGATTCACCATTAAACTGCACCATAATTGCGTAACATACTTTCAAAGGGTTTGACGCAGAATGTGCACTTCACAAAATGTTCACTTCGCAAAATGTGCACTTCTCAAAATAGCACTTCTCGAAATGAGTACTTCTCAAAATGAGTGTGAATTTTATCACAATGGGTCAAAATAAAAACCGTTTGCTTACTTTTTTATTACTTAGTCCTAACACACCAACAGGAATTTAAAAATCTTCTAAAGTAACAACACGTAAATTAATCATAGTACACATATAACACCACTGTTCCAATTATATGTACTTTTTTTTGTAATAGCAACACGTAGTTAATTCGAAGAAACATATTTTCCAAGGATCTATCCTTGGAAAAAATGGAAAATTTTACGATACGTTACTCGCAATATTGTCAGTTTGAATTTTTTTTACTTCTAAGTAAAAAAATTTCAAACTGACAATATTGCGAGTAACGTATCGTAAAATTAGTACTGGTGTTGCTCTGGTTCGGTTATGTGTTGTGGTCGTGTTTTATGGCCGGAGTACTTATATTATGTGTATAGCTGACGTATACTGAAAACAAACATAATCACATAATCAAACATTTCCTGATCGTGATTACTTTTTACTAAGAAACTCTTGTTATCGTGTTAGAAATCGTGCAGAAAAATTATATAAAATATTGTAAGCAAACGGTTTTTATTTTGACCCATTGTGATAAAATTCACACTCATTTTGAGAAGTGCTCATTTTGATAAGTACTATTTTGAGAAGTGCACATTTTGAGATGTGCACATTTTGAGAAGTGCACATTTTGCGAAGTGCACATTCTGCGTCAAATTCCTTTCAAATACAATCCAAGGGTTTTCAAGGAAATTCCTAATACCTACATTGTTTCATAGTTTGCAAAAATCGTCTGCTCAACAACGTAAATAACGCAATGAAGTGGTTTAACTCTCAAATTGAAAAGAATTGCGATTAATTGTCATTTTATGTGAGTTACGCAATTACCGAACTGTTTCGAAAATCGGTTCCATTGAAATGAAATAAAAAACAACATCAAGTTTTGCGACTGCACAATTGCACATGCATACAGTCCATTCACAGTTACTCTAACTCTGATTTTGCATCACTGTCAATATCACAGTGATCTTTAATCTCGTGACAATAAGGTCGCTGATGAGTTGCTGCGACTGTCAAATCTGTCAAAATCACAGTGATCTTTATTGCTGTTGTAATAAGGTTGCTATTAGGTTGCAGCTGTCAGAGGTCAAATAACAGTGAAAGGGCCGTAGAGTGCTACAAGGATCTATTGGCACCTGAATGCCACTGGGGGCGTTGCGTGCTAGCACCATCCCCCTGTGGGGCACTGACAGGTCTCGATTTAAACATGACATATAAGTCAAAATCGATTTTCGGATAACTTTTGTATCCCAAACTAATCCATTCAAAGCGCTTTGAGATAATACATAATTATTATTTAAGACATTGTACTGTATTTGTAAAACACATTACATAACATTACGCCTATTTTCACTGAAAGGTTATGCAGTTTTGTACTTGTAAATACATCCACATTTTGCCAGTTAGTTTAAATTCCATGTAATTGCAAGCCTATTGCTAGCAACCGGGCACAAATCCCAACTCCGGGTTGCTATTGAGAAGTTCACGACGGAAAAATCCAATAACACTTTGTCGGACCTGGGAATTGAACCCGGGAGCTCCTGGTCAGCAGTAGTGCTTCTGACCACTTAACTACACCGACGAGGCAGTCGAGTATTGTGATCTAGTAGAATAATTTCATGTTTACTTTTTCAACAGTTACGATGCTATCATGCTTCTTTATATTGCTAGTGTTGCTAGTATACTTCTTGCTACCTGAACTTCGGAACCTTCATGGCTTGATCTTGATGGCATACCTCTTCAGTCTGTTCATGGCCTTCTCGCTCTTGGCCGTCGTTCAAATAAATAAAATCAACAACGAGGCGTGTCTAGGTTTGGGTAAGTGATCATAGATATAAATTAATAATGATGTTCCACCCTGAAAATCTTTTTCTATCTCATATTTGGAAAAAATGTGACCATAGTGTAAAGTCAGGGAAATTAATTGTTAAGGAAATTGACTACCAACTTAAATTGTCTGTATCAGAGCTATAATTTTTTGACAGTTGTATTAAATGGCTATACTGTGCCGTCCTCATCATCATCTGCCTTTTTTGGTAACGGGGTGAAAATCCTCATGGATGTCCTCCGCCCTGGGGTGGACAGAGGGGTCTGTTTCCCTCGCACGCTTGTACCGGGGGCTACGGGGGCACTTAAGCACTCTTCAACGCAGCCCCGACTGGTGCCAGCCCGCCTCGCCTCTGCGAGCTCCGTCCGCTCAAGCGGGGGGAGAGAGGTGTGCACACCCCCGTGATGACTAAGTGTGGCGCGCGTGGAATACGCGCCATCATCTCGGGTCTTATATGATAAGGGGCGGCGGACGTCCCCGGGTCCACCGTTCCTGGACCCATTTAGGGGCGCCGGAAAAGGGCATTATCTGCTCTCTGCCGCCACCCAATGCGCCCGCTGCGTGCTGGGAGAGCACTCGAAATCTCCAAGTATCATCTGCCTAGTCCAACTAGTACTATACAGCCGGTACTACGAGATAAGTATCTACCCTACCTAGCAGTTTACTTGGTTTTAATAGATCTCGTTTATAAATTTTAATCCGTTGATAGTTATTGTCATTTAATTTTAAAAATATATATATTTTGTTACTAAAAACTTCTGTTACCGGCAAAACATAGTGATGTCTACTATTTTATATACAACGCCTTTTACATCTATATTTACAAATAAAGTTTTGACTTTGACTTTGTGGTAGACACTTATCTCGGGTGGCGGTGCTTGGGGAGGCCTATGTCCAAAAATGGATGTCTTTTGACTGAAATGATGATGATAATGACGTAACTCAGATTGCTGACTGTACCTAACTAATAGTAGTTATAATACAACATGTCATTACGCATATTTCTAGCGAGCGGCGTATATTTCTTTTTCCTGGCTACCTTCTGCTGGATGAGCGTCATGTCCTACGATGTGTGGTGGACCTTCAGGTAATTTTCCCAAAACCTTGAACCTTAAAAACTGTTACACAAACTGTACCTTCTTTCAAATTGTTTCTAGCTTATGAGAAGGACTTCAATTCTTTTACCCCATTTATTTTACAATATTTTTTGGACCCATCAGGAAGTTCTATATTGAAAAATACAGGCCTTTCTGTGGACCTAGGATGAACACGAGGAGTAAACGCTGCATAAATTCTAACGATTTTAAAATTGAAATAGTCCTTTCGTAAACAATGTTCAGTTAAACTGTCTTTGGATTCTTGTGCTTGAACAAAAAAATGAACCAAAAAGTTGTATTTTGTATTAAAAAAATTGAAACGAATTTACGTTGCTTTACGTTTACGTCGTACGTTCGTGCTAGGGCCTTTGAATGCGGTAACGGAACAGTTTTATAATAATTTCAGTATTGTAATTATAAATTGAATCCCTAAATTTGAGTCAAATATATTTAAACCAAGTTCAAATTTCTCTCAATATTTTGCCTTCGCTGCAGGCGCCGTACACATTTTATTTGTATATTTATACTATTTATTTTACAGGAGTATTTTGAAAGCCCGCTTGCATCGGAAAGGCGACCGTTTTAAGTTCCTGATGTATTGCTTGTACGCCTGGGGAGTCCCGCTTCTCCTGACCATTGGCCTGGTCGTGGTGAATGCATACAAGGATGAGATGAGACACCTGCCTTGGTTCGTCACGCCTGGCATACCCGAGAACGGATGCTTACTTGAAGGTTGGCATGTCGAATGTTTCAATAATCTGTTCCCGAGATATGTAGGATATTACGTTTCTCCTTCTCCTAAGTCTTCAACTTTTGGGAGGACTTAAGTCTTCGGTTCACCCAAAAGTTGTCTGTCTGTAAAGGATCACCAATTATTTTCTAATTACTTTATGACGCACTTAATTGCTGACTATCTCAACATTCTAACAAAGTTAAAAAAAAACTCTTTCTAACACAAAAATTGTATACACACAGGTACTTAAATAGATCAGCTAAAATACTTATTTGGACTGTAATAAATCAAATGTATACAGCTTTGTGGTGATAATCAGTTTTGAATGTTATTTCTCTTATTGGACACTAAGAGGCAGCTGTATTCAGAGCATTTTCTTCGGACAGAATACCTCCCAATAGTAGGTAACCTGGTAGGAACCTCCTTTTAAGACTCCCATTTTAAGGAGTCTCTATTTGTACTGCGTTCTCTTGCTCATTACGACGTTTCTATGCAGGTGGTCCAAAACTGTTATACTTTTATATGCCAATGCTGATCCTCATTATCTGCAACTGGACATTTTACCTGATGACCGCGTTCAACATCTGGCAATTGAATCAAGGGACAGCAGTGCTAGATTCTACTGCTGCAGGAAATAAGCAGGCACATCGTGCTCAAACGGAAAGGTTAGTGTAAGCCTGTAAATAAAAAGTCAGGGAAATTAATTGACTACCAACAAAAATTTTGTATATATCCAAATCACAACTATCATTATTTGACAGTTGTATGAAATGGCTATAAGTAACACGGTAAATTAACTTATGGTGTCAATTTGCATAAAATTTAATTTCTCTGCCTCTACCTACAGGGAAACAAAGTATACAAGAAGTGCTAAACAAAATGATTTCTTTGTGCAGTATTTTAATATTACTTCAGTGTGGAGAGTGTGTGAGAGTGGAAGTTATCCACTCTTTCTCACACTGGGCCCAGGTACGCACGGGCATCGCGGATTGTTCGAAAGAGTTACCGTGGCCCTGGCGCACAGGCAACAGAAGGAACACGGGTGTGTTTTAGTCAGTAACGTCAAGAGTCTGACACGCCCTCCCGCTCCGCCTAGAGTGGGAGAAGTCATTTTTGATGATTTCCCACCCAAAAAAAGGTACGCACGGGCGTTTTTTTATCGCGACGTTTTTTAAAGTGCACTGAATTTTCAATTTCCGCCAGAATCCAACAGCGAGCATCCCTTGCGCGTTAGAAAAACGGACTATTGGATTTTCTAGTCTCGTCGCTGCCACTGAGCCGATTGATGAAAATGCAGCGATAAAAAAAACATTGCATTCCAAAGCATCCGTGCGAACGTGGGCGAAGATTAAAATAATACTGCTGTAAAACATGGTGGAAGTACATATAGCTCCATCTCTTTCGCACACTGAAGCAAGATTAAAATACTATTGCTGTAAGAGGTGGTGGTAGGTCAGATCAGATTCGTCATTTCGGTTATTTTCGGGAACAGAATTTGAACTAATAAATGAGGTGAATTTAGTGTAGTTATTATTAACCCATTAAATCTGACTTCGACGTGTAAGTATCTTCTAGTTATGCAAAAATAATATTTTCTACAGGTTCATGCTTTACCTGAAGCTGTCGGTGGTAATGGGCCTGAACTGGTTACTGGAAATAATCAGCTTCGTGTGGCCTGCTTTTAATGTGTGGTTCATAACCGACGCTTACAACAGCTTTATAGGCCTGGCCATGTTCCTCATATTCGTGTGTAAGAAGGAAATATGGAAGAAACTGTGTAAGCGGTAAGTGTTTTTTTTTTACATATATGCAGTCAACCTCACATCTATGAAACAATTTAACACTGACAGCGTATTTATGTCAAAGCAGTAAAGGCGATTTTCGTAGTGCAACTTATGTGCGGTTGACTGTACCAATAAGCCAAGTTGCCGTCACCTAGAAACGCAAATATTTGAATCACAGTTTTAAACTCAGTTCGGGATGACGACGCGCGACGTGACGACGCGGCGCGGGGGTAATCGTGTGTCTGTGTCTACCGAAAATTCTGCCGCAAAGCCAACACAAGACTGTGCACCAGGACTGCAATCTTGCAGTCTCTGGTGTCAACAAGCTCAACAGGGCTGACATGGCAAGCGCGACAACGCTCTCTCTCTCACGTTTTGTCGAGATTTGCCTACAATTCTGACGTCACCAACATGGTCATGTTCACCAACTACATGTGAACCAAGTTCGAGTAAACTCGAACAAGGAATTTTGATACTTCGTTTTCTCGTGAGGAGAGACTGATGTAGCAAGTTATTAAAAACGAATAATTTTTATCATGGCAACATCGGCTTAAGGTTCCGGTTCATTCATTTGATTCTACGTCCACCGTCTTTTTAATTTATGTTTAGTTTTTTATATAACCAACTGTCATTAAAATGTCAAAAAATCTATGCGTTTTCCTTGGTATTGACATTATATATCAAACAAAATAAGGGTTTGTCATAGTAATTTAAATGTTAAACAATCACGAAAAAATACATGTAAAAAATACGATAAATAATTGTTACAATTTTAGTGAAAATTAGGTCGGTCTAAATTCAAGATGGCAGCTATGAAAATATTATACAAACTTTTCGTCATAGGTATCATGCACCCCTCAATGATCAATCGTACCAAAGAAACTTTAAAAAATATAAAAAAAAAGTTATAAACGCATTGCGATAAAAGATTTTAGGGTGATAATTAATACTGCACCCTAATGAGGAAGGCAACTGTCAAAATGGCTAGTTCCCAACACATGCTAATAATATAAAGCGTGAATTAGTTTTATTTTATTTTTGCGAAAATGACGCGTTGTTGTGTTTTTAAGTACTCTGAAATTGGAGTCCACCTTTTCCAGAAACATCCTAAAATTAGAAGACTGTGGCTTAAAGGTATTCGTAGACATTTTTTTAAATTAAACAAAGTTCGAGGTTCTGTCGGAACTATTTTAAAGAATGGAATGAGGAAATATTTAAAGATTTAAATTCTGACACCTTCCATGTCAAATACATGATTTAAATAAAAAATTGAAATCACCGAAAATAACGAAATATGAAATAAAAATTATGAAAAATAAGAAATATGAAATAAAACCAAACTCATGAATGAACACGAAATTGAACGAATTCAATGAACGAAATGTCAAATTTATTGTAGGCCGCCTGTTGTGACCCTGCTATGATCACGGTATCTAAAATGACCTTTGCCCAACCTTCCTCATTGCGTAACACACTATTACTAACAATCTGAATCATTTTCAAAGATACTCGTATTGCTAATCCATTGCTTCATATGTTCGAATTTATTTCTGTTCAGCAACTTAAAAAACGCAATGAATGTTGTTGTACTGTCAAAATTAAACCGATTGTTACTGATAGTGTGTTACTCAACTACCGCGCTGGTTGATAGCCTATTAAATAAAGATTTTGATTAATTAAAATTACCTTAAAACTACAGCAGTTCTCCGTTAGGGGTTTCGACTTACCCTATTGGCTAGTACCGAGTCTGTAGAGAGAAGGATACTGTTTAAAATGTTACAATAAAATAGCTCCCCACATAGTTCAACTGAATGAGACGAAATTCAAATCTTGTATAAAACGCAGACTTTACAGGCAGGCGTATTATAAGTTAGGGAATTAAATCGCTGATAAAAATGCCTGACTCAATGCTGCTTCTGCTTCACAAGCACAACTAATTGATTAACGCTTGAAAAATACAGTTGGAGCTGCTGAAGATTGTAAGACTAACTTTGCATTGTATAAACTAAATTTCGTTTGTATTATATAATTGCAAAGCACAGCGGGCCTAGACAAATGGCATTCGCGTCGGAGCGATTTTATTTCTATAATCGCTATCACTTTCGCTAATGTTTCCATCATACGAATCGAAAACTAGCGATTACGCTTGTCAAAAAGTGCCACTTGGCTACGCATCTATATGGAAGTAATCGTTCTACGCTGTCGATTCGTGTCATAGAATCGAATTATGTTAACATTGTGTAGCTAATTTCTATTCGTTGACCTATGATTACGTGACGTTTCGATAGCTTATGTCAACCCCATACATTTTTTGGCTTTTCTACTAGCGTCATCGCTGATCGAATGTTACTTTGTCTAGGCCCTCTGGTGTGAGTACTATGTACTATAAAGCTACCATTTACCGGGTAATGTGTCTTTCATTGACTTGAATGTGCCCAGGCGGCTGATAGTATGCCATGCTGAACTCAAATGTCTCGCTGACGGTGGCGCCTGTATTGGATTATGTAGCTCCCTTCAAAATGGTTGAGCTGAATGGTGCTGATCCAGGCGTCATGTTCGTGAACGAACGCCGTCAGTTGGGACTGGTCATCTCTTAGCTGCCACGGCTTATTTTAATTATTTTATTTTTGGATTGTTTTTTGTTTGTTTCTATTTGCTGTACTCTGGGCGCATTTCACGTGTACGTCTTTTTTTACTTCGTTCTCATTTAGAATTATAAGTTCAACTGTGCAAATTATGTATAGCTAAGATTTTTGTAACAATATAATTTAAAATAGTGTCCATGGAGTTTCTTGCTCTTTGTTCTCCATAGGTACCTACTACGCTTTGGAATGGGCAACTAGCTTCATATTTCTGACTGGCCGACTCCTTGACAGTTCAAAATTGCCTGTAAATGGTTTAATTGAACTAAATGCTTTGAGTTTGAGTAAAGGGGTTAAGATCAGCACTCTAATTGCGTAACACACTATTAATTACAATCTGAATCATTGCTAATGCATTGCTTCATATGTTCGAAAAATTTGTCTGCTCACCAACATAAATAACGCAATGAATGTTGTTGAACTGTCAAAATGAAAACCATTCCTGCTGTTAGTGTGTTATGCAATAACCCCGCTGCCCTAAAGCAAAATTGTCAATCGTAAAGGAGATGATTCATTTTTGGCTAGCACTTGCACATTATATTAAAAACGGGGAAAAAACACTGAATTTAGTAAAAATATTAATCCTGGAATTTGAGAACGTTATCTTTGTTATACACACAAATTATTTTTTTTCAATTATTGACATAATTGTCGTTATGTCCCATTATGGCGGCGTCCTAACAACATGCGTTCTGAAATCAGACTGGATCTGAAATTAATGTGAAACCGTAAATACAAAGATATTTAAATATAATTGTAAAAAGCTGTATTATTAATTCATCTATTACACCTTTTTCTAATGTATATATATTATATATATATTTCTAATGTATTCATGAAAACATGTAATAATATCCTAGTTCGATTACTAAAATCTACTTGGCCAGTGTACTTCCGCTTTCCGAATGTTTTATTTTGACAGTATAATTATGTCAAAAAAAGATAAATAAAATAATTAAAATAAAAGCCCATAAACCAAAAGACATGATTGCCATTACAACTGTAACACATCTGAATTAATATCCTGTCTACAAAAACCGTTAGTAAAGAGTTGAAATTAGAATTGTTGGTATAATCCTAATCCTAACTATAATTAACTATAACTAATATTATAAATGCGAAAGTAAGTTTGTTTGTTACCTTTTCACGCCTAAACCACTGAACCGATCATCTTGAATTTTTTGCATATACGTTGTCAGGTGTACAGAAACGGACATAGGGTACCTTTCATCCCGAAAAAAAGTACTGTTCCCGAGGAAAGCAACAATAACGTTCTTATGATAATAGATGGCGCCACGTGTCTTTGGAATCATGATTGAATTATAACCCGAATTGATATTCAAAGTCTAAATTAACGCGAGCGAAGCCGCGGGCAAAGCTTGTGTCAAATAATGAGAAGATTATGTCAAAGAAGTATGTAAAATCGTAGTTTGGGAGCAACTGCTACCAAGCTACGATGTTTATTTTTTTGTTTATTTTTGAAATATCTATCAACTGATAGACATTTACATAGTGATGCCGTTAATGAAGTACCAGTGAAGCCATATGTGCAGAAGGAATTATTGCCATACTTCCTCGTCTTCAACGTAGTTCAAGTTCGAAGACATTTTTGGTCATGTTCACGAGATTTTATGTTCCTATTTACTACTTCGGAAATTTCATCTCGTATACAAAAGCTCCAAATAAATTTCTTACAAAAATAAAATGTTTTTCCCACAGCTTTGGGGGGAAGAAACCAATGCGCTGGTCATCCAAGAATACTAGCCGCAGCAAAGTAGACTCCAGCCAAGAAAACATCACTCTGCAGTCGCTGGTGTCCTCTCAACCAAATGAGACTGTACAGATGATGATTCGTTAGAAAAGGCTCATAGGCGACGAGGCGCTGGTGGTTAAGCTCCACAATCAGTACATCGGCGCATTGTTGCTTGCCTGTCGGTCTTGTATAAATTATAATTTGGAGAGAGTGTACGGGAGCTACACGACCTGATCCTATCGTCTCCTTCATCATCTCCTTTTTGTTATTCCACTTCTAGATGTATGCTTACGGTAGGATTCCATCCGCACTTGAATGATACACCAACATGTCGGTCGCCTTCATTTTGCTCAACATTTATTATGCTCACAACCAATTTATTTATTTATTCATATAACAATTCGCATTGTGTTTGAATTTTGTAGTACATTAATTAATATTTTACAGCTAAAAACAATAAATTATGAATATCAAACAGTAAATTTCACTGAAAATAAAATCAATAACTTATATGATAAATTAATATGTCAATAGATTGTAAATAGTAATTATATAAATTATTGTAAATATTATCATGTCAAATTCGTATAAATCTATTCTCTAAAATGCAAAAAATCGAACAATGTCTTGAATGTATATTTAATGTCAAAAAGGTAAATTACTAAATATAAAAACTATTCACCATCATTTGTCACCAATTCAGAT
Organism: Dryobotodes eremita; assembly: GCA_917490735.1. Taxonomy (NCBI): domain Eukaryota; kingdom Metazoa; phylum Arthropoda; class Insecta; order Lepidoptera; family Noctuidae; genus Dryobotodes; species Dryobotodes eremita. Next base: position 17,148,704 of record OU823254.1, on the reverse strand, counting down.
ACAGAATATAAACATTTATTCAACAGGAATGCTTTAAGTTTGGCTTTGAATAGTGTACCTTTGTAAATTAATGATCTTAGGTCAGTAGGCAACTTATTAAATAATTCTACTGCTTGGTATTTAGAGCAATGTTCAGCAATATTAAGTTTGGGCGCTATTTTATTTTTTATAACGTTTCTTCTAGTTTTCTCTCTAAGTTCACGTTCTTCCTGTGATTCGTGCTCGTGTATGTATTTCGCAAAGTGGCTGAGTAGTACTAAAACATATAAACTTGGCACTGTTAAAATACCTAATTTTTTTAAATATTCTTTACATGACTCTTGTTGTGGGATTCTGACAATCGTTCTTAATGCAAGTTTCTGTAGAATGAATGCTCTTTGGCAATTATACCCGTAACTGCTCCCCTAAAACATAATGCTATATCGTAATCTGGATTCTACTAATGCATAATATACAGATTTAAGTTGCTTAAGATTAATATCGTCCCTGAGGCTTCTTAGCGCGTAACAAGCTGAAGATATTGAGGAATCAATGGCGGTGAGCTCCTTTTTCCAATTTAATAGGGAATCTATATAAACTCCTAAAAATTTAACTTCGTTCACCAGTCCAATATTTTCCTTTTTAAGCTTGACATCTATACTATCTTTGTTGCGTGACGTTGTTTTAAACAACATTACATGGGTTTTGTTTGGGTTTATTATTAAATTATTTGCTGTAAACCAAACAGAAAGATTCTTTAAACACTTATTTACATTTTCTGTCAACTCATTTAAGTTTGGCGACCCGAGTATGGCATTCGTGTCGTCTGCAAACATTACAAGTCCTGCGTCGGGTTGGGTATTATTCATAAAATTTAGTAAATCATTTGTAAAAATTAAATATAATATTGGTCCTAAGATTGAGCCTTGAGGCACTCCGCGGCTTATGTTGGTCATTTTTGACTTATATATTACTTCATTCACACACTTTTCGTCACAATTGTTTGAGTTAATGTCTTTTATTTCTACGTACATTCTTCGGTTTTTCAAATAAGATGTCATAAGGGTGTAATGTGGGGACTTTTCCGCTAACGTCTGTATTAGGTAACATCCATATATATAATCCGTTAACCTTAAGTGCGTGTGTTCCATACGACTTTTTCTAATGCACTTTGAAACAGAAGTCTTCTTTGTTTTATAAAGCTGTGCCAGCGCTTACGAAGCATTATCAGTAGATTCCTTCACATAGATATTAGTCGCTAGACCCAGATAGCCTTTTCTATATTTAAATATCGATATCTATATCTATTCATACTATAAATTTTGAAGTAATTTTTTGTGTCTGTCTGTGTGACCGCTTAAATCTTCTAAACTGCCCAATGTTTTTTTTGCTGATTTCACCATCATTTAGACTAGAGAATAAATTTCGGAAGGTTTTTGCATATAATATACATATTTAATTTTTCTGAAACATGTTTGGAAATTCGAGCACTATTTTGACAACTTCATTCGAGATAAATCTAAAATACTGTAGTGATCAAATACATGTAAGCAGCGGCCGGAAATCTTAGTATGAAAATGCTTAACTGTCGTGATTAACGGCCGAATAAATTACTATGAAAACTCATGTCTTTCATGTAATTAAAAAAAAAACGAACTTTTTACATCGACCCATAGCACCCAAGGAGGTCACTTATGAAATATTATATTTAAATCTCGAACTGGGTTAGCAAATAGAGCTGTTTAAAGTGAAAAAGAAACAAATGAACATATTGGCGCGAGAAAGTTATCGTTGTTCGTCATTGATTCTGAAAATTATAATTAATTTACTTAGTTTGAATTTCCGCGCATTATTTGAGAAAAATACTATACAAGCCTTGGCCGCAACTAGGCATTGATGGACTCACGAATGTGTGCTTCTTCTTCGCCTCGGCCCACATTTTTACGTTCGTCCATCAGTGCCTCTGTTGTTGGCCGCTGCACGAATGTACTATAGTTATCTTCTTCACTTAATAAAAATCTTATATTCACTAGCAGACAATGCACAGCCTAGACCGCCAGGTCGAGAAGCATGAAATTTTGCACAAGAGCTCTTTTGTAAAGAAGGTGAACACTAAGGAAGATTTTTTGAATATTAGTCCCCTAAAGGGGTTAAATAGGGGATGCAAGTTGTTCATAGAAGAAGAAGAAGAATAATATAGAAGTTCGTAATTTTTCTTGTAGCATAGAAATCTATCTTTGTTTTGACATGTCGCACATTATAGTAAAGTTCCCCCTTACCAAACAAGGGCGGGTCACTAGTGTTGTCGGAAGCCATTGCAGAGCGGGCCCGGGACCTGGGGATTGAAGCCAGCACCCTAATTGCGTAACGCACTGTTCATCACAATCCGAAAGATTTTGAAGGAAAACGCTAAACCATTGTTTTATATGTTTGAACAAATTGTCTGCTCTACAACGGAAATAACGCAATGAATGTTGTTGACTGTCAAAATAAAAGGCACTAAGTGTATTACGTAATTACACCGCAGGAACCCACCCTGGGTTTGATCCCCAAATCGGGCATAGTGATTGGGTTTCTCTAATAAAAATTTGTCAGTAGCCCATTCTCTTTTTTTGTGTGGGAAATCATCAAATAACTTCTCCCGCTCTGAGCGGAGCGAAAGGGCGTGTCAGACTTTTACTGCCTAAAACACACCCGTGTTCCTTCAGTTGCCTGTGTGCCAGAGCCACGGTAACTCTTTCGAACAATCCGCGACTCTGGCAGGCATCGACCCTAGCAGACTCCGTCAATTATTGGCGCGCGCGTGGTACACAACGCGCTGTCGACCTGGGCCTGGTCCTTAACGGACGGCGAGCTAGTCACTGCTCGTCCCGAGTCTGTATTTGTGCTCGGTTTACGGCGTTAGGCATAGGACTTAAAAATAATTGTCAAAATGTGGGACTAAACCACTGCCTTCGGACATTCAGACGTGATGGTATGTACCTAATGATTTATGTATTTTTATGAATATGCTTGTTTTATTAAATGTATAATTAAATGTTTTATAGAAACAATGAGAGAAAACAAATTATTGTTTTTTTTAATTTAGTTTTATGATTCTTGATAAAATTAAAAATGCTACCTACTTATTTTACTTTAGTTTTTAGGTTTTTATTTTTATTTTAGTCACGCAATCATGTTTGCCTTAATGATCTTTAAGATAAATAAATCCTATCCTACTATCCTACTAATATTATAAATGTGAAAGTTTTTGAGGATGGATGGAGGGATGGATAGATGGATGGATGGATGAATGGATGGATGGATGGGCGGATGGATGTTTGTTACTCTTTCACCCAAAAACGACAGAATGGATTTGGATGGAATTTGGAACACAGATAGTTTATAACCTGGATTAATATGTAGGATACCTTTTATCCCGGTAGTACTTTCCCGTGGAATATTTTCCGACCTCCACGCGGGCGAAGCCGCGGGCAAAAGCTTGTAATAATATAAAGTTTTAGTTCCTAATTTTCAAAGCAAGAAAGAAAGACAAAGGCATTTTTGAAAGCCATTTTCATAATTCATCATCACATAGGTACATCCTCCAAAAATAGAACGAGCATACTTCCTCTGTACTGTGCTGTCTGGGTATAGATGCTTAATAGCGTCGAATCCCTCATGACGAACCTTAATAAGTTATTGGGACTTCATGGAGATATTATAAATAGGCAACCGAACAGTTATCATCAGAATTCCAACTAATCCAATCGCCACGCTCTTGTGGCAGCCTTACCTGCTACCTACTTTGGCGATAAAAATTTAACACAAACAAATACTTAATAATTAACATCATATTTATTTGGCAGACACGATTTAATACCATTTTTTATTCAAATGAGCTTATATTAAGTACCAAGCGCCCAGCTCCCCGTAAGTTCCTTAAAATGACAGTGTATAAATGACGGTTAAATGATATCGACCTATACCTAGGTATATTATATTCTCCAGCAACCACATAGTAACACACAATCAAACTATAGCACTTTCTTCCTTAGTGCAGTTTTTCAAAAGGTCCATTTCTTGCGAAGGAGGAGGCGGAGTGCGTGAGGGTGAGGCAATGGCTGCGCCCTCGTACCCCTAGTCGCCACAGGAGGAGACGCCCTGGGCGCCGGGAGTCGATAGCCGACTCCCGGCCACCGTAGGCCTGGGCTTGCGGACAGCGAGCAATGGGCAGCTTGCCAGGCCCGGGTCAACGGCGCGCCGTGTTCCACGCGCGCCTCAGAGAGATGTCAGCACCATTGACGGGGTCCGATAGGGCCGATGCCTGCCGGGGTTGTGGATTGTTCGGAATAGTTACCGTGGCCCTGGCGCACAGGCAGCTGAAGGAACACGGGTGGGTTTTAGTCAGTAAGAGTCTGACACGCCCTTCCGCTCTGGCCAGAGCGGGAGAAGTCATTTGATGATTTCCACGCAAAAAAAGAGAAAGGGCATGCCGTGTCCTCACGACATTTTTCTTCACCGTTTTGAGAGCAGTGGTGATGAAATGATTCACACAAAATAAAGTGGCTGCCTGGGTTCGATTTCGAACCCACGACCTACAATTCGTAAGTCGGGGCCGTTACCACTGGGCCAGCACTACTCTCTTTAATTAAGTCTAAAACTGTTACTTACCCACTATTTCAAACGCCTCTATCTCCTTCGTTTCTTTTGGACTTATATAAATTTTCCTGACAATAATTTTAATGCCTAGTACTCAAAGTCAAAGTCAAAGTCAAATCATTTATTTCAAATAGGCACATAAAAGGCACTTTTGAACGTCAAAATTTACAAAAAAATAGAATTGATTCTAGTTGCCCCTTCCAAAAGGTAGTTTCGTATGGAGAAGAATGGGCAAGAAACTCCACCGTTACTCTTTTAAAATATTTTACAATATTATGTTAGTTCACATTAATTATGTAATCATATGTGAAGACGATGCACCTAGAATAAAATTACTATACCACAATAGGTAAAAAGAATTAAATATAATGCAAAGGCAGGTAAATTAATTATGTGATAGATACATGGTGCTCACATATTTACAAATATTGAAAAGTAGATGATGTTTCCAAAATTTCAACAAGTAATAATTTAGTGTGTGAGTTTAAGTAGTTAAGTACATAATGTAACAATCAATGTCATAAAAATTATAAATTATACAATCAAATTAGCAACCAGTTTGATTTTGTCTAGACTCTAGATTGTCCTATGGAGCAGGACCAGCATGTTTCCAAGCATTCTTATCTAGGATATAATCCTCTAATTTGTAATATGCTTGTTTACAAAGTGTACTTTTTATATGAGTTTTAAATTTTCTTTCATTTAATTGCAATATGTCACAAGGTATTTTGTTGTAACATTTAACACAGTACCCCATAAAAGATGTATGTACTTTAGATAATCTAAAAAATGGTTGATCAATTTTATCTTTACTGGCTTGCCAAATTCGAGCAGTGCAATTAATTTGTACTCTATGCAATATTTGAATTTTTTAATTTCATTCCAATTTTTTTGATCCACTATATTGCCACCATAATGATCCATTCTGTAAACATAAATAAACTTTCGGTTACCGAGTTGATAGCAAATAAATTTGAAAAAACATCGAGCTGGACTGGTTAGGTTAGGACTAGGAGGTTTTTTGGAATTCATGTTTAATGTTTAGTAATTAACCTATAACAAGACACAATGATTATATTATATATTATTATCCTTTATTTCATTATTGTACATATAAATTATATTTTTAAATATTAAAATATGAAAAAATATAAAAACATTTAAAAATATAAAAAATAGTGGCCCACCGGTATCGGGAACAGGGTCCAAGCTACCGGCGGTCAGGGCTCCAGAGAGAGGAACCTCCTAACAATGCGGGCCGTGTCTAGAAGTACCGCCCTCTGAATCAAACCCTTGATCCAGCTGCCCAACGAGAGCCTCCTCAGGTGTTGGTCGAGGCTCTTGGCTATTAAGCCATTGACTGTCACGACTATCGGTACAATGATCGCTGAGTCCACATCCCACATGTCGACAACCTCGCGAGCCAAGTCAAGATACTTGATTTGTTTATCTTTCTCGGCTTTCACGAGGTTCCCGTCATGCGGGACCGTTATGTCAACAATCATTGCGCGCCGCTCTAATCGATCCACCACCACTATATCAGGCTTATTGGCAACAATAGTCCTGTCAGTGATGATGGATCGGTCCCAGTACAATGTGATATTTCCATTTTCGAGAACTGGGTCGGGCACATACCTGTAGTACGGCACTTCCGATTCTACAAGGGTGTATTTGAGAGCAAGTTGCTGATGGATAATCCTGGCTACAAGGTTGTGTCTATGCAAGTATTCTTCGTTAGCTAGACTAGAACATCCGGAGATAATGTGTCTGATTGATTCACCCGGACGGTGGCATGCCCGACAAATGTCAACCGTGCCGTCTTTCACAATAAATCTCCGGTAGTTGTTTGTCATCATAACTTCGTCCATAATTGCACAGACAAAACCTTCGGTTTCTCCAAAGAGATCACCGAAACGCAGCCAGGCTACGGACGCTAGTTGATCTACATCGGGTCCATGTAGGGCCCGAAAAAAGCGTCCGTGAAGCTCCTTACTCTGCCATACTTCCATGCGATCATTAGTGTCAAGCACTACTGGCTTGCGCCAGTTCTCTTTAGCCAAGGAGAGCGGGGTGAGGCCCTTGTCCACTTTGACCACATCTCGATGCATCCCCACGTCGGCCTCTAAGAAATATTCCCTGAGACTGCATATCTCGCGATTGTGGAGGGTCTTAGCATTTAAAAAGCCTCGACCTCCACATTTTCGCGGGATATACAGCCTCATTACCGATGAACGTGGGTGATGCATTCGATTTGCAGTCAGCAGTGTACGGACCTTCCTATCCAGGGCGTCGAGTTCAGTCTGAGTCCATTTGAGTATGCCAAAAGAGTACATCAAAACCGGCATGACCCAACCGTTAAAGGCGCGTACTTTGTTTCCGCCTGATAGAAGACTATTAAATACTTTTTTCAGGCGGCTAAAGAAGCGTTCCCTTAACGATTGCTTCATGTCAGTACCATTGATGCCCAATGCTTCCGACATACCCAAATACTTATAGGTTTCGGATGCAGAGAGGGTTCTTAGGTTTATGGAATCCGAGAGTTGGGTTCCAACGGATTCCACAATCTCCCCTCGCTTTACATGCATGACCGCACATTTGTCCACACCAAATTCCATTCTGATGGCACTACTGAAAATTTCAGTTACTTTCAGTAGCTCCGTCAGTTGCAAATTGTTGGGGGCAAAGAGTTTTAGGTCATCCATGTAAAGGAGGTGAGATATAACCTGACCACCTCTCCTCAGCCGATAGCCTAGACCTGAATCTTCCAGCAGTGTGCTTAGAGGATTCAAGGCTAAGCAAAACCAAAGCGGACTCAAACTATCACCCTGAAATATGCCTCGCTCGATCCTTATCGGTTCGCTATTCCTCTGGACATTTCGACATCCTGGATAGTGAAGGACCGTTCTCCATTGCCCCATACATGACATCAGGAAGGTGCGCAGAGTTGCATCTACTTTATACAACTCCAGCACCCTCATAAGCCATGTATGTGGCACCGAGTCATAGGCCTTCTTGTAATCTATCCAACATGTCGACAGATCCTTTCGGGAACGACGAACTTGTTGGCTAATGGCCATATCAATGAGGAGTAGCTCCTTAGTACCACGGGATCCTTTCCTACATCCATTTTGAGAAGGAGACATGATAGAGTTTGTGTCTATATGTTTGTTAATTTTAGCTCTCAAAATGGATGTAAGAACTTTATAGACCGTCGGTAAACACGTGATCGGTCTATAATTTTTGGGTTCCGTAGTGCTACCTGATTTATGGAGCAGGTGGGTAACTCCTGTTGTTAGGAACTGGGGTAGCGAACCAGACTCCAAAGCAATCTGGTACTGAGCCGCCAAGCGAGCGTGCGACCTTACGAACCATTTAATCCAAAAGTTTTGCAGTCCGTCCGGCCCTGGAGACTTCCAGTTAGGCAGCGGACGGACTGCACGAGTTACATCTTGGGGGCAGATGGTAATAGCCCCCATTTCTGGTATTGGATCGCAGGCTCGCTCGACTTTCCGAGTCCAATCGCCTTCGGTGTGACTGACAGGCACCGACCAGATATTGCGCCAGAAAGAACACATGACATCATCATCTGGTAGGCACGTGTCAGCCACATCTTGAACCGGTCGCTCCCAACCCCTATAAACCCACCTTTGATCGCGTTGGAAGGTGCGATTCTGAGTGTATCGCTCCACTCGCCGCTTATACCTACGAATACGGTTCGCCCATGCATACACTTTCTGCTTCAGGAAGTCGATGCGCTCTGTGACACAGGACATATAGTCCTGAGGGCTGATATCAGTCCCTGCGAATGCACGTCTCACAAAGCGCATCACTCTAGGGCGAGTATTGCCCTCCCTGAAGCAGATTAGTTTGCCGATGAGCGTTCTGGCCCCACCAATACGGCGTTCAATTCTGCACTGCCAAGCTGGTACGGCTGGTTTCGGTCGTGTAGCTCTAGAATCAGTAGCAAATTTGACGTGAGCTACACGACACGCCGCTACAGCCGCGCAGTACAGAATCGAATGAGTATCGGCGAGGTCTACGCAGTCATCAAAATAATTTGACAACTGCGCATCCAGGACTGCCACCAGCGCCCTATTTTTGTTATGCATGGGTAAACGAGGTAAGCGTGGTCTAAGTTCGGGCGATATGAACCGATATTGTCGAATCGCATCCTCCAAAGCACTCCTCAATTCCTCATTGCACTGGGTACTTACGTTTGTAGTCCTGTCATCACTCTCCTCGTCTTCTTGACTTATGTTAGACTGTGGTAGAACTACAACGGTCTGAGACGGGGGGGCGATGACATGACTACTCTGCATTTCATTTCGCAGGCGATCAAGTACAGTGTCGTCCAACATATGGTTACGTTGGATGACCCGCACCTGATCCGATAGTCGTTGTGCCGAAACGTTGACAGCTGGCTCAAGCACCTGAAAAAGAGAGAGCATCCGGACACGGTACGCGGTCAGATTTTTTCCCCCCTCTGTAGCCCCATAGTATGAGCGCATGACGTTTTCATTGATGGATCGTGTCCATCTCATGCGCTGCACACTTCCGCCGGGAGCTGGGACCCTATCAGAGGCCAGCGGGCCTCGAGGTCCTAAGCCGTCCGGCGGCCGGTGTCCTCCTCGTCGACGAACAGGTGGTGGCGTCGTGGGCGGGGAGAAATACTCGTCGCTCGAGCTCGACGCAACTACCGCAGCCGGTGTCGTCACAGCGCTCACAGTGAGGCTGGGTACCGGCGGCGGCGAGGCGGAGCTGAGCGAAGAGTCCGGAGGTGGTGGGCGTGCTCGTAGTGCGGCCGATCTTGTCAACATATCATCGTCTTCATTTTTCTATTTTGTTATTTTGATTGTTTTATCGGAGGTGACAACTGTCATGTCACCTCCGAATCTGTAGTTTTTGGTCTATTTTATTTCATTTGTGTATAATATGGCTTTCGTTTTGGTGTATCAATGATTTTGATGATTAAGTTTTGATTTTTCTGGAAAAACTATGGTAAAAATGGGTCAAAATTGCGTTCACTGTTATAATTAAATAAAAAAACTGAAAATGAGACGTTTCGTTGACACGGTGGTATATTATTATTATTATTATATTATTATTATTCCATTAATCTGAAACAAACAAAGGGAACACTAGGAATAGCCTAGACCGGAGTTTTACCTGTGTCAAACTCCAATCACTAGAATTGATTTTTATGTCACCTTGTTTTGCACCAATATTTGCGAAATAAATATCTTATCTTATTGAAAACATTCATAGTACCACAGATTGTACAGGTGGAGTCTTTATACCTGACCTACTTCGCTCCCGGACTCCTAAATCGTGATACCGCGCACGCGGGCCACCCTTTTTCTGTTTATACCGGACAACTTCAAAGCCAAAGGAGAGTTATGATTTTAATAGGCCATGCATGTGTGTTCATCTCTTTCCATATAACTCCTAAACTTCTGGCCGTATTTTGACAAAAGAGGTATCGTTGTATTATGGTTTTATGCTATAAAGCCTAGTACATTCAAAGCCATAACTAACATTTAAATAATCTAACTTTACTATAATACCATAAAAGTAGGTACCCAATACCGAGTACTGTGGTCTCTATTCTCAACAATATTTATATGGCTTTGAATATGTATTAATAACTAGCTTTTACGCACGGCTCCGCCCGCATGGAGGCAGGAAATTAACCCACGGGAACATACCGCCCTCATAAATAACATCCAATATCCTAATCCTAACCCAGGTCACGGTCTACTTGTGTGCTAAATCTCGTCAAAATCCGTTCAGCCGTTAACACGTGAAAAGGTAAGAGAGAGACAGAAAGAATAATGGCGCTATTCACTTGGTCGTTCTCCTGAATTCGATTGCCTATGGAATTCAGGCAAACGACCAAGTGCAAATGAACGGAGTCGAGTAAGCTTGTCTTCGGACAATCTAATTCAGCTTCATAGTTTCGGTTACCGGAATTCGGATACCCGAATGATGATGGACATAGCGTCCGTAGGTAGGAACTTGCCCGAACGCAGGCGCAGGTGTTTGACTGAATTCAAACTACTCGTACTTGTTAGCCCATATTCTAGTGCGATGACCAGTGTAATTAATGCATCGGGTGCCCGAATTCGAGGAGTCTTTCTAGCACCCGAATACGGGCTAACGACCAATTCTAATTGGGCCTTTACTTTCGCATTTATAATGTTACTAGCTTTTGCCCGCGGCTTCGCCCGCGTGGGTGTCGAAATTATCCCACAGCAACGTGCTACCTGGACAAAAAGTAGCCTATATCCTTCCCCAGGATGCTATCTATCTCCTTGCCAAATTTTATTCAAAACCGTTCAGTGGTTTAGGCGTGAAAAGGTAACTTATAGACAGAGTTAATTTTGAATTTATAATATAGATAGTATGGATGGATAAAGGGACTGACGCCACAGACAGAACAGAACAAGGGTCGTCTAATTTAAAATTGCGCGCCCCTCCACATTTTTTTTTAATAGGAATAATTGAAATGTGTCACCGTATGATTATGAACATCGTTAGTCTAAATATATAAAACAAAGTCGAGATATGTAGTTACATAATTTAAAACTGAAGAACGGCGAGACCGATTTTAATGATCTATAATTTGTTGGATTCGTCTCCACCCCGAATAGCAGAATAACTTATAAAATATACCAAAAACGAATGGAAAAAAAATATACAGAACATTTTTTTTTTAATAAATCAGGTTTGGAACTCCACCATCTTTCGCAACTGACAGCTCACGTCACGGTCGCATGAGAACTACTGTCAAATCGATTGGTCTCAATCATTCGGGATCATTCGGTCAATAACTCATCCGTACCACAAGATTTTGCACAAGATTGACGTCGCGAAAGTGTTTTTTTTTTTGTTTCATGTTGTCTGTGATTTGTTTTGAAAAAAACATATAAAGGCTACCGGTGGATTTATTTGTTCTGTGTGAGTGTTATTAATAAATCATTGTGCGAGTATTATTATTAACAATGCCGCGACCCAGAAGATCTCATCTTTCTCAATAAAGCAGTAATGCAAGAAGCCTAAGCTTCGGAACATTGTAAATCAATCCACTGAAGAAGTACGAGAAATCGCACGAGAAGAGCGCTGCGTTAGTATGGCCCGAGTTCGTGCTTCTCAAACACAAGAGCAAAGAGCGGCTGCCCGTAAAACGGTTCGGTTGGCTATAAGAAATCGTCGAGCTTATCGCACAGATCAACAAAGAGATAATCTTCGACAAGCAAGAAAAAATGCTTCAAGTGTTGATTTGAATCATCTAGCAGGGTTTCTATACGATTGCACAATTGTTTACAGCTCGCATGCTTTCGTTGACATTGGTCAAATGGGCGCTGTTTACGAGCATTGTGGCGCATTGAAGTTTGCTGGAGAAACGCCTGGATGATGCTGCCTTAATGGCAAAGTGAAATTGCCATTATTGACGCCGCCACTTGAGCCATGGTATTCATTGCTTGGTGGCGAAATACCAGAATCACGACATTTTCTTGCGAACAGTCAAAAATACGATGACTGTTTTCAATTGACTACAATTGGGGTAGACATTATCCGAGAATACGGATTTAATCCGACATTCGAGGTGATTTATATTAAAGAGTGTAAATGTTCATTTAATATACAAGATAAGATTTAAAAATAAATATAAAAATTTGCTCAAATGTATGTTCAATTATAGGTGGAAAAGTTTTGTTAGGTCTCTGTATTTGTCTGTAAAATAAATAAAGCATGCAAATATAAAAAAAAAAAAATATACATATAAATCAGTAATACTGACTTCGCTTTCAACTTGATAGATTCAAGACCAGATTTACCATCGAATTGGATCATTGTAACATCTTGAAGATGCACACCATAAATTCTTACAAATAACTTCATGGGCAATATGGAGAAAAAACTTGATCAGCGTCAAGAGAACAACACAGCAATGAAAAGATCAATTCTTCAAGATCTGCAGCACTACTACTACTACTTCATGAACATCATGTATTGGTCAGGCTGTTCAAGACTGCGTTGGAGCGCATGCCACATGATGACTACAAAGTCATGATCAGAGAAGATAAATGACCAGCTGGAACACATGAACGTAGATTAAACCCTCCAACAATAGATGAAGTTGCAATCCTGATTGTTGGTGAAAACTTGGAAACACGCGATACTGTGCTTTCACGTCGCGATACTGGGCATTAAATTGAATTCCCGAACATCATTGCTAACCACAAAAATAACAAATGGTTGAGTGAGCGAGCAATTTTGGTGGCTAAGAACAAAGATGTGGATGACTTAAATTTGTAATTTAGAAACAAATCGTTGGTACTCTGCATTCATTCAAATCTATTGACAAAATCGAACAACAAACAAAGACGAAGCCACCAACTATCCAACTGATTTTTTAAACTCCTAGGATGTGCCTGGCTTACCACTGCACAATTTACAACTGAAGGTTGGCTCGGTACTCACCATGCTTCGTAATCTAAACCAACCAAAACTATGCAATGGAGCGCGTTTGGTGATAAGATAACTGATGATCAATGTGATTCACGCGACGATACTCAAATGAAAATTCAAAGGTGAGGAAGTTCTCATTCCGAGGATTCCAACGATCCAAACCAATATGCCCTTTGAGTTTAAACGAACTCAATTTCCGATTCGTCTTGCATTCGCCATGACGATTAACAAATCAGAAGGCCGACCCTTGAGTGTTTGTGGTCTGACTCTAGAAAATGCATATTTTTCTTATGGTCGTACGCGTGGTACGTGGTATATTCACGTGTCGGCAAACTATCTGCTTTATTTGTTCTTGCGCCTGATAAAAAAACAAAAAATATCGTATATTACAAGGTGCTTCACTGAAAAGAATCAACCCGAATGCAACCGATGCAGCAAAATATACTCGTATAGTTTCAATAAAGCAAAAGTCTTGCTGACACGCCATTTAAATAATTGATTTTTGTACATTTATTGAATTTTTATTTTCTTTATATATAATATCCTAATAAACTATTGAACTTAATAATGTTTTGTATTAATTTTATTACGTTAATAAGATCCTAAATTACGTTTAACTAAAAGTTAAAACGATATTCATTGATTGTTAGGCGGTATGAAGTTCGCAGGGTCAGCTAGTTTATAATATATTCGTGAGATTATAAGCTGTCGAAAATTTGTGAACTGTAAGAAACCATTTATAGTTTAACGCATTATTTTTCGACCTATCAATGGCAAAACTTGCTGCCCTCCCCCAGCGACGCCCTAAGCCGAGGTCCGTACCCCACAGGGGGTGCCCTTAGCGTGTAGTCGCTTAGTTTTTAAGTTTTTAAGCACTGGCTGGATGCCCTAATTTATTGAGGCACCCACAGGTAAGCCCCTTAAGCAGGCGACCACCTGCTAGGTTGACCTGCGAGATGCCAATAAAAAAAATAAAGACTTGGAAGAACTTGGAAGTAGCGCTCGCCGGCCGCTGCCGCGCGCGGTTTTGGTTACAGTTCTAGCCTAACTTAGCCCATTTGGTCGGGGTTCCCTGGCTTAGTTACTGCGACTAATTAGGTTTGCGCGTGGTTGATCACAGTTCCAAGATAACCTAACCGGAAAACATAAAGAGTTTAAAACAAACATATAAAGAGCTTACGAATTTGATGTCAAACAATTCATGTGAACAGAGCGAGCTACCGTCACGACCAACCAATCAGGTACTGCGGATTAATTGCGTAACACACTAACAGTAGGAATAGCTTTCATTTTGACGGTTCAACAACAGTCATTGCGTTATTTACGTTGTTGAGCAGACACATTTTTCGAACATATGAAGCAATGGATTAGCAATAGGCTTCAAATTGATTCAGATTGTAATAGATAGTGTGTTACACAATTAGGGTGCAGTTCACAATTTTACGGGTGATAAGCATAATCAGCCTCTAAAGTTCCCATTGCTGAGACACAGGCCTCCTCACAGTGAGAGGGAATGGGCCGTACTCCACCACGTGGGCCCAGTGTGGGTTGATAGATGTCACATGTCTTCGAATTTTAGGACATGCCGGTTTTCTGACGATTTAAAATAGTGGCTTACAGCTGTTTAAAAAGTGAGCTCCACAAATTGCCCGGAAACATTTTATTTTTGAGCATTAAAAGCTATGTCAAAATGTACTGAGTTACCCCATATATATTACTAGCTTCTGCCCGCGGCTTCACCCGCGTGGATGTCGGAAATTATCCCACGGGAACGTGCTACCGGGATAAATTATCCCACGGGAACGTGCTACCGGGATAAATTATTCCACGGGAACGTGCTACCGGGATAAATTATCCCACGGGAACGTGCTACCGGGATAAATTATCCCACGGGAACGTGCTACCGGGATAAATTATCCCACGGGAACGTGCTACCGGGATAAATTATCCCACGGGAACGTGCTACCGGGATAAATTATCCCACGGGAACGTGCTACCGGGATAAATTGTCCCACGGGAACGTGCTACCGGGATAAATTATCCCACGGGAACGTGCTACCGGGGTAAATTATCCCACGGGAACGTGCTACCGGGATAAATTGTCCCACGGGAACGTGCTACCGGGATAAATTATCCCACGGGAACGTGCTACCGGGATAAATTATCCCACGGGAACGTGCTACCGGGATAAATTGTCCCACGGGAACGTGCTACCGGGATAAATTGTCCCACGGGAACGTGCTACCGGGATAAATTATCCCACGGGAACGTGCTACCGGGATAAATTGTCCCACGGGAACGTGCTACCGGGATAAATTATCCCACGGGAACGTGCTACCGGGATAAATTGTCCCACGGGAACGTACTACCGGGGTAAATTATCCCACGGGAACGTGCTACCGGGATAAATTATCCCACGGGAACGTGCTACCGGGATAAATTGTCCCACGGGAACGTGCTACCGGGATAAATTTTCCCATGGGAACGTGCTACCGGGATAAATTATCCCACGGGAACGTGCTACCGGGATAAATTGTCCCACGGGAACGTGCTACCGGGATAAATTGTCCCACGGGAACGTGCTACCGGGATAAATTATCCCACGGGAACGTGCTACCGGGATAAATTGTCCCACGGGAACGTGCTACCGATCCTATTATCCAATTCCATTCAGCCGTTAAAGCGTGAATAGGTAAAGCACAGAGAAACAGGACACAGGAAACAGAAACAGGTAACGACAGACGGACAGATAATAAATGCATATATAAAATCTTTTTTATTTTTATTTAACACGTTTTTTTTATTCTAAATGTCTAACTTTATAAGTAACTAGCTTCTGCCCGCGACTTCGCGTGGAATAGTGGGCTAACGCTAACTTTAACCCGCGACTTCGTTTACGTAGAGGGTGGAAATATTTTAAAATAATACGTACGTTAAGGAGCTGTTTTAGGTACCTACATCACGCTTTTACACGGAGAAATAATTTCTTAAAATATTTCTGGGGAGTTTATGAATTTTTACTGGGGCTCTGCAGTAACGCGGGACCATAATATGTGCAAATCCAAGAAAATTTACCGGGTTACATAAAATAAATAAATTCTAGAACAATTCTTTTTTAAGGTTTTAGAAATTTTACTGGGTTACCGATTCAATTTTTACTGGGGTACTGAACGTCATTTTTGGTATCTCGCAGAGGTAACTGGGGCCACCGCCCTTCCCCGTCATGACCACCCGCCGCCGGCCTTGCACCATTATTTTGCTGCGATGTTATTTTAATACTGCGATATCTCCTAAGATATTCATTGAAATCAAATGATGTAAAGGGCAATTTTGTTTTAAATTAAATACTTGTGATGAATAACGTATTTATTTGGATCATGTTTATAAAAACACCTTCGCAAATAATGCATTATTTTAGAACAAATTTGGTTAGAATAAAAAAGTTCATAGTGAGCCAACCTTAAAAGATAGACATAAGCTGTCGCAGACTTTTTTTTAGGACTTTTAAAGGGGAACAATTCTGTAATACATGATTTTTGTGAAACTTTAACCGTTTACGCAGCGCACGCAGCGGAAGCTCTCAAAAGGAAAAAAATAACCTACGATTTTGAAACATTGCTCATTGATGCTCCGTCCCTATTAGTCATAGCGTGATGATATATAACCTATAGCCTTCCTCGATAAATGTGCTATCTAACACTGAAAGAATTTTTCAAATCGGACCAGCAGTTCCTGAGATTAGCGCGTTCAAGCAAACAAACAAACAAACAAACAAACTCTTCAGCTTTATTATTAGTATAGATAATGCCGTATGGATTATACATAACCATGGTAAGCCAGCATTGCAATATCGCAGTTTATTGTTTGTCTAATTCTTTTCAAGACATTTAAAAAACGATCTATTTTTGCAAGAATTTTATCTATGTGTCTTTTCCGATTGCAATTTTTATCGACCGTTATACCCAATAATACACAATTATCGACAATGGTCAAGTGGGAATCTTTATAATGAATGTCTATTTTATTTATGTTTGAATTGTACGTCTGAAAATTTATTTTAAAGTTTTAGTCATATTTATTTTTAAGTTATTTTTGTCTAGCCAGTCGATTGCATTATCAAGGGCTTGGACGATTTCATTTTCTAAATTTTTGTTATGATGTTTACGGGTCGTCAGAAGCCTGAAAATCTGACAACCAGTCTTACCTGGTCTTATCCTTTTTTTTTGTAAACTGAATGTTTTTATTATTTTTATTTTTGCTATTTTTTAATTTCTATTTTACATAAACTTTGACATTTGATAATTATTACATATAGAATGACATGACAATTTACTTTCTGAAGTATAACATTATTATCAAATTATTGTGAATGTGAGGGCTATGTGCGTCAGTTTTTTTTTTTCACTTTCTCAGGTAGTTTCAATGATGATCTGGCAGTTTGAGTGCTTTATGCGGCCTACCCAAATGTCCTTTCTTTGGTATTGTTCGTCGAATCGTTGAGCTCCTTAAGTTTTGAGTTGAGCTGCACGATTACTGACAAATGCGTGCACTGAATGGACAGGTCCACTCATTCTGTGTGGTTTTTTCCTCAAAAGACCATTTCAGACTCAAATCTACATGGTCTTCACATGATCTGACCAAGATTATGTCTGGACTTTAAAAGAGACCGTGACCCAGAGGTCACGGTCTCACTCAGAGAAGAAAGGCCGTAACAAACTCAGAAGTTTGTTACGGCCTTTCTTCTCTGAGTAGTCAGATAGGAAACGCCGACCTCATCTAGTTTTTAAATATGATTGACGTGTAAAATTGTTTGTACAAACCTACTTACAGAAATAAAATCATTTATCATTTACCCTGGGGTATCGTATTACCCAATAACTGGGTTGTGGAGGTCAGGTAGGCAATCGCTCCATGTAAAATACTGGTATTCAGCTGCATCCGGTTAGACTGGAAGCTGACACTAACACAGTTGGGGAAAGGCTAGGGAGATGATGTAATAAAATAAAATAAATTAATAAAAACAATTAATTTCACACAAAAAGGTCCATAGGCAAGGCAAGGTTGTTAGTAACAAGAATTTTGCTTATAACTAATGTTAGTAATTAAAAATAAAAAGAAGAAACTAGACATACCGTCTACCCCTGCACAGTAGGCTCATCGGTCTCGCCACACGTGGAGTTCAATGAATCTACTGAGCAGAACAGTATCGGTTCTCTCGCCAACCATCCTCAGGACGCTATTCCGGCTCCCCCGTACTCGTCGCACCACCGATGCAACTTTTTACGCATAATTGCGTAGAAGTCATCTGGCGTCAGTAAACATGCCGGATTAATACATGTAGCATCCACATAAACCGTCCGGATTAAATGATCTAAGTGATGGTTAAAAGTACATCAAAATCAGTTGCCTACTTTAGAAGAATAACACGGTCACCCGGACAGACACTAATGGTGACTTTAATCTATAATACCTATCCGATAAGTGTATCAATGTTTTAGAATATAGGAATCATAAATAATCTATGGCTGAAGGTTACTTTTTGCTAATATATATTTCCACGTTCGTATTTATTGTACTTACGATAGTACTTAACCCTTTACCTGGCCCCAGAGGACTGCTGTAGCAAAATGTGTTTTTTTTTAATGGATTCGTATACTTATAAAGGCTTTGTTTCATATTGCATCACAGAAACTGCGAAAAGATGGAGAAACCATTTAAAAAAATCACGTGGGAAAACATAATCCCATTGCCCGCCTAGAGATTGATATTGACTATACATTTAATTATTGAGTTTATAGAGGTATGAGGAACAGGGTGTAAAGTTGACTCATACTCTATGGAAAAGGGAGGATCCTCCGACCAGACGGGTGTCGTGTCTGGTGGGCAACTGCCCAACGTTTAATGTTGGGATGTTGTATATATGCTAGTTGCGCGGTAAACTCTGCTTGCGCGATGCAGGATCTTGCGTGACGTCATTGTGACGGGTAGCTCGCATGTGGCGTTGTAGATACTACTACATCACTCCCCCCGGAGCCTCATCCTCTCTCCTTCATCATTTTATTTTTTTTTATTTAGTTAAAATTTATCCATTAATCATTAGAATAACTCAAAAACTCCAACATCTCAAAAAAAATATACGACCAAGATTTCATTGTTTCGCCATAATTAAAAAACAATAACGCGGCACTTGTTCAATGACCGTTTGATGGAGCAATATAGGAGCTAGCACAGGTAGCTGTACCTGTGCTAGCTCTTAAATTGCTCCATCTAAATAACAATATCAATCAATTATTTCATCCTACAATGGCTTATAGACATTATACTGACATTTTTGTTATGCTTCCAAACTGGTAAACTTAATAGGGGTTAAGTCTATTGCGATATACGTGAGAGCAGAACAGCATTATAAAAGCAGATTAAATGGAGCCAGGATATGTAGGATCAGATAAAGATGGGCATCCTGGCGGCTCGTCATACTGACAAACATTTTAAGGGATTTTAGAAACAAATTGGGAACATGAATGTTAGGCCCGACTTTCCTGTGAGTCTGAATGGTGTCAATGACCACGATGTGACCGCTAATCTCCTTGAAGACCGTTCTAAGATAACGCCACATTGTGATTCTTCGGTGCAGGGCCGTCCCTTCACGCTTGTATGTAATAGTGTTGGGACTGTTGCTTAGAAGCGACTTGTGAGATTTACAGCAATACATGTGTGACAAGTTTAATAATTCACAGCGAGGTAAGTCTCCCGGGTGTCACATTCTCAGCATTGAGCATCTAAAAAATGCAGGTGTTCACCTGCCGCGCGTTCTCTCCATGTTTTACTATATGTGTTAATGTCATGGTTATTTGTTCGATAAACTTACTAGAAATATAGAGGTTTTGGTTGTAAAAAACAAGACTGGGGATCTATTGAATAAGGTCTAAGGTGCTTCACAGTTTGCTTAATAACCCCTTACACATACAGTCACGAGCATAAACATATCACTATGGACAGAACGGCAATAATATCTGATTTCATGATTCATTAATTAATATATGTTCTCAAGAAGACAGTAAATATATGTGATCGTCTGTGGAAGGCATATACAACTAACGGCACAAATATGTGAGTTCGGAGAAACACCAAAACTATTTGACGACACAAGCGATGCCAAAATATAGGATACCGTATCGACTTCAAAAAGATATGTCACCTCTCAGATAGGCCCACCGCGCAAATTTAATCCTCTAACAAATGAAATGAAAAAATTAAAAAACAGTCCACAATTGACGAAAATATCGAAAAACATACTTTAAAAAAAGAATCATACAGACGAACATTATAACCTCCTCCTTTTTTGAAGTCGGTTAAAAATAAGGTAAAGTTCATTGGAAATTGGAGCGGGTGATAGGTAAGTGGGGTAGGTAGGTGGGTAAGTAAGGTATCTAATTATTTGGTAAAAGGACAAAAAACGAACACCAAATTGTATGTTATGGAACATGGAGAAGCCGATGTTAAAACTAATATTTTAACTTTCTATCGCCTAGGGTAATTATGGAACAGTATCCACGCAACCCTAATAATGGATATTTTAAATATTATTTATTAATACATTTGTTTCCATAATTTTGCGTGTCGTTACAAGGAAAAATAAGTACGTACTTGTAACCATGTAATTCCAAAAGGTTTATTATTTACATTTCATTTTCCCAAATCACATACATGTGACTTCGGGATAGTAACAACATATTATAATAATGCCTACACATAATTATTTTCCCTATAATTAAAGCAGCATTAGTCATTCTCAAATCTACTTAATTAACATGTCAGTAAAGTTAATATTTATTGAAGAGGAAATAACATGTACTTATATTGGAATAAATTGGATCAAATATTGGATCGCTATAGATGGTACTGGTATGTTTGAAGGCTGCTAATTGGTGCAAAAAAGGTGATTTGGACTGTTTTTTCCTTCCGGCTTATTGGATAAAATTTTATAATTAATTCTAGGCTGTATGCCACTTATTGTTTGCCTGTTTACTTTTATATTGTAACGGCAGATGGAGCCACTTGGTATGCGTTTTTCTTTCTGTCAGATCGTTGTAAAACTTATACTGTGCACTGTCTGAACTAGTTATTATAAACGTTCAAACTCAAAGAAGTCTTGTTTATTAACCTAATCTCAATACGGCTGGGTATTCTGAAAGTTGGCAACGTCGCAAATAGCTGTCAAATATTTCCTTGTTTTGATTAATCAATATAAATACTTATAAATAAAAATATGAAATACTGTTCGTTGGTAAACGCATCACTTGAGAACGGCTGGACTGATTTGGCTACTTTTTTTTAATCCTAATAATCCAAATAAGGTTTGTGTGGAAAGAAAAATTGGAAAGATCCCCGGAAACAAAATATTGAGAAAAACTGAACGTCCTTTTTTCTATGAGATTTTTGGATGAATTATTGAAATTTGAACAGGACAACGTCTGTCGGTCAGTTAGATATTAATATATATTATCATCATTATTATTGTCATTATCATAACATTCATGATAATGATACATGATATTTATATTTGTAAATTGGTTCAAAAAAAACTTTTATCTACTCTCATATCGTAAATAAACACAATACCAAAATTTTTACACTGACACTACACATACACACACCCCCCCACATCCCCCCCCACACACACAGACAGAACCACACAGAAACACCACAGAACACAACACACTAACGCTTTAACACAACACATTTTCTCTAAAAAAATAATGATATAAAATAGTTTTTTTTACCAACACGATACAGAGCAAATCCAAGAAGATAATAAATCATCAAGTTAAGTTGAACTCATCTGCGGGGCGCGCCATTTTTAGGCTTCGTCTCGACTGATCCCTAGTCTCAACTAGACTCAATCCGTATATATCTATCTACATGTATAGCTAGAAGGCGCAAAAGTACTGATGGCAAGAAAAGTGTTTGCATGGTTTGTATTCATTTTTAGTCAGTCATCACAAATCACAGGTTTCACAATAATTAAAGCTCTCTGTTAAAAAATCACAGGCTGTATATAAAACAATTTAAACTATCGCCTAAGAAAAAACAGTTTGTACAATAATTAAAAATCTGCAAAAAAATCTGTCTGTGTGTAAAATAATTTAAACTATCGTCTAAGAAATCAAAGTTTGTGCATTAATTACAGCTATATTTTATTTTAAACAGTAATTGGGGACTGATTTACTGAGTTCTTTTAAAAACTCATGCATTGTTCCTTCATCGTACGCCCTTGTCAGCTCAGCAATTCTGACAACTTTTGCCCACTGCGGTTATTGAATTTTATGACCCTTTTGCTCAGACACGTGCAGGCTTAGGTTTAGTGTAATATTTCTAGGAATTAATCCTATCTACCTACCTACCTACTTAGGTAGTTATTAATTATTAAATAATTAATTCCTAAAACCTACTTAAACCTACTTACTTACTTTAACCTACTTAAATTTTACGGAATTTTAAGTAGGTTATTTTGTTAAAAAATGTACAGGGTGGAAAAAATCAATAGGCCCTGAAGGGAAACCACTTTAAATCCTTAAGAAAGATTGTTTTACTTAAAGGAATAATTCCTTTATTTTTTAAAGAAACTAAACTGTATTCACAGATTTCTCGAAAAGCTTACCTAAACCGGAAATTGGACCAGCAATAATTTCAAAACACACACAAAAAACACTCGTTATTTTATTCTACTAATCGATAGGGTTATTGTTCAGGATAAAATCTCTACTAAATACATGTTCTTAGAAATAAAAAACGTTCATCCAATGTAATATTTATTTTATTTATCATCAATTCTTATATGAAGAACACGTAAACATGAAAGACAATTTATTACCTAGCAAGAACTATTGAACTAATTAAGATTGAAATTTTGTTACAATTTAATAATTTAACTGATAAGTTTTTCGAAATGAGACCCCTCGTTACGGATACACAGATTTAGTCTTTTTTGAAATTTATTTCTATCGTGTAACCTTCTGTAAAGTGTTGTGGTGTATGCTCCTAATAACATTTTCTACCTCACCCCTTAGCTCTGCTGCAGTATCATAAGACTTTTTGTAAATATTTTTTTTACATGGCCTCATAAAAAATAAAGTCAAAGTCAAATCATTTATTTCAAATAGGCACATAAAAGGCACTTTGAACGTCAAAATTTACAAAAAAATAGAATTGATTCTAGTTGCCCCTTCCAAAAGGTAGTTTCGTATGGAAAAGAATGGGCAAGAAACTCCACCGTTACTCTTTTAAAATGTTTTACAATATTATGTAGGTTCACATTCATTATATAATTATATGTGAAGACGATGCACCTAATATAAAATTTCTATACCACAATAGGTAAAAAGAATTAAATATAATGCAAAGACAGATAAATTAATTATGTGATAGATACTCGTACATGGTGCTCACATATTTACTAATATTGAAAAGTAGATGATGTTTCCAAAATTTTAACACGTATTAATTTTGTGTGTGAGTTAAAGTAGTTAAGTACATAATATAACAATCAATGTCATAAAAATTATAAATTATACATTTAAATTAGCAACCAGTTTGATTTTGTCTAGACTCTAGATTGTCCTATGGAGCAGGACCAGCATGTTTCCAAGCATTATCCAGGATATCATCTTATCTAGTATATAATCCTCTAATTTGTAATATGCTTGTTTACAAAGTGTACTTTTATATGAGTTTTAATAGTCCAGAGGCATCAGTTCTGGACTTCTTGCAGGCCATCTAATCGTCCCGTTTGTACCTATCCAGACATTGAAATTTGTATTAAGGTAAGCCCTGGAAATTCTACTATTGTGAGCAGGAGCACCTTCTTGTTGTAAAATTATATTATTTCGTTCCTCTTCCGGAAGAAGGTTTAATTCATTTTTTAAAAGATATAAGGGGACGGCAGGACCTAAGCGCAAGTTTTTTAATGCCTAAAAATATATGATCCACTGCGGTAAACAAAATCAGAAAAATATATGATATTCTTCAGGATATATGCTAGTTAGATAGTGTGTTGAAAACATAATACAACTAGTTTGATACGATAGACAAAAACCACGAAGAGGCGTCTAAAAAAAAAAAATACGATTAAAAATCATACTAATATACATGCAATCATTCAGATTTTTTGTCAGATTATTCTACAAGCAACATTTTAACGTATTAATTTGACTTGACCGTTATTCGAAGCTTATTTAATTGAGATAGGCCCTACGTTTCCCACCTTTTAATTTTGTATATATCTATCTCTTTCTAGTACGTCACTTCCGCTTGGCAGGGGTAGGGAGGCTCGCTATGCGAGACTCGCCATTTTGATTTCATTGGCGTCTTGTTTCCCGCCGCGGTCGGTCGTGTCGTGCTGAACTGCCGACACTTAGCTGCCTTAAAGTGTACAGTGAATATAATCCTAACGGTTTTTATTCAAATTAAAAATTGTACAAGTGAACATAATCCTAACGGTTTTTATTCGAATTAAAAAGTGAACAAAGTTTAATCTTTCGATATTCAGTATGGAAAATTCGTGTGATAATGCCGATAGGGCGGATAGTGATGTTCTTCCAGGACCTTCCTTGCCGCAGAAGCGTAGAGCTCGATCGAATAGTTCTAGTACCTCGAGTTCCAGTAGCTCGAATTCCAGTAGTAGCTCCTCGTCTAGCGGAGACAACCCAAAGAGAAGTCGCCGCAACAAGAAAAAGGGGGGCAAACGCAAGCGTCGTTCCAAACGTAAGGTTCGGAAACTAGCTAAAGAGGTACGTAGCCTTCGTCGGCAATTCGTTTGCAAGGACACCGGTCGACACGTGAGTACCAATTTGGATCATGATGCCATCTCACTTGTGTCCGGGGTTAGTGAAAATCTTTACGAACAAATGTTTGATATTGAACCGGATAATGTTAGTCCACGTGGTGATCAAGAATTTACTTTAACTTTTGAAACAAAGCTGAAGGAACCTGCGATGCCTAAGACTTCCGAGAATTATTTGAAGTTGCTATGTGACTTGCAACATTTAGATAAAAGTGACTGGAATGAAATTAGGTATTCTGAGACCCAAAAATTGTACAATCACTCGCCGGGTTATACAGACATTGAAATTAACGAGGAAGTTAAGGTATATGAGTCTCCTCGTCACCTCGTGTATGCTGATAAGGCATTCGCAGCCTTGACTATGTGTGTGCTCAAACAAAGGGAGGTTTTGCAAGGAACTCTTCAAGAATTGTTACTATGGGCAAGGAATAGTGACTCACTAAATTCTGACACTCTTCTTCAAAAGGTAAACGACCTTTTTTCCACAGGGGAGTTTAGTAAGTGTTCTTCAGACTTATTACAGATCGTTTGTGGTCATCGTGCTGAGATTCTCCAAATGCGGAGAGACTGTGTTATTAAACAGGCAAAGGACCCCTTGATGAAGGCCAGCTTAAAGAAAATTCCGCCGACATGTACCAACCTGTTCAACACAGAGAAATTTACTGCTGCTGTAGAAAAAGCTGGCGGAGTAAGAAAATGCTTTTGGCCTTTACAAAAGGGTAATACGTCTTCTGCCTCGCAGGTGGATGCAAAAAAGTTTCGTGGCCCCTCGCAGGGACTAAAGCCTTACAATAAGTCCTCGCAGGGCTTTGCTCATACAGTTCAGGCTTGCCAACACAGTAATGCGCATTCGCAATGTGCTAGCAATAACCCACCTACGCAAGGTGGTTACAGCAGCGGTAACCCACCTCCGCAAAGTGGCTGTAACGTTCATGGTCATGCTGTTCAATATAATTCGGTCGCACCGAATAATCGCAATAGCTTTCGAGGCCGATCGAAGGCTCGGCAAAATAATCAGCCAAGGTACGGGCGAAGACGCGCGGCATCGCCTCCCCAGCAGAATAACGACAACAAGCAACGCAAGTATTGACTCGTTCAGAGCGGGCCGTCTCCTACAGTTTCGAGACCAATGGGAACAAATGAATGCCCCAAATTACATTCTAAAAATAATAACAGGGTATCGCATACCTTTTCGCCAGAAGCCACCGCTTGTTCACCCAAGCGTTGTCGGAACCAACATAGATGTTCCAGAATCTGCCGTAATGACATCTGTCATAAACAAAATGATAGAACAGGGAGTTCTAGAACGAGCTATTGTTTCGCCAAGCTTCCTGTCATCGATGTTTCTTGTCCCCAAAGGCGACGGCTCAACTCGACCAATATTCAATTTAAAAGCACTGAATTCTTACATAATAACGGATCGATTCAAGCTGATAAATGCATATCGCATCCCCGATTTCCTGCAACCACAGGATTGGCTATGCAAAATCGACCTCTCGCAGGCGTATTTTCATTTACCTGTGGCTCACAGTCACAGAAGGTTTCTGCGCTTAATTTATCGCAACGAATTGCTAGAAATGACCTGCTTACCTTTTGGCCTGAGCACAGCGCCCAAGATCTTTGCTGCGCTTACAAATTGGATAGCCCAGACACTCAGGCAACGAGGTGTCAGGATAATAGTCTATCTCGACGACTTTTTGATCGCTCACCAGGACGAAGACAAGCTACGGAGTCATGTGAAAAATGTGCTCGACACTCTGGAAACATTGGGTTGGCTGATCAATTACAAAAAGTCGATAATCACACCGTCGAAAAGCCTAGTGTTTCTAGGAATTTATTGGGATCCATGGACGAATCGAAAGCGCCTTCCCGAGGAAAAAATTCCCGGACTTGCAGACAAAATCTGCCATTTGCTGTGGAAACAACGTACAACGCCCAGGGAGCTCCAGAGCCTAGTTGGTTTACTCAATTTTGCCAGCTTTGCAGTTCCGAAAGGAAGACTCAACTTTCGAGCGCTTCTATACCTTCTGAACGAAATCTTGAAGTCAGAGCACAGGCTACTACATACCTTACCTCGCGCTGCCATAGACAATCTGATATGGTGGCGCCAGAATTGTCACCTTCCGTCGGCCATACACATGCCGCTTCCTTCTCATTTCCTCACAACAGATGCGTCAGACATCGCTTGGGGCGCTCGCCTGGACAATCTCTCTCTCTCGGGTCTGTGGTCAGAAGCCGAGAAAGATCTTCATTGCAACCAAAAAGAAATGTTAGCAATCCTAAAAGTTTTGGAAGATCATTGTCAGCTCCTGAGACACAAGACAGTTTTGATTCAGAGCGACAACAAATCGGTAGTCGCATATCTCCGTCACGAGGGCGGCACCAAGTCGGCTCCTCTCTTGGACTTAACTTACAAAGTTTTCCAAATAACGGAGAACTATCAAATTCACATGAACATCTTCTATATACCAGGAATATACAACGGTCACGCGGATCACTTGTCGAGGTTTCGCGTAACTCCAGAGTGGCATCTGTCTGCAGAATGCACGAACAAAATATTCTCCAAATGGGGAGTTCCGCTGATCGACCTATTTGCGTCCAACCGAGCCCATGTAGTGACGAATTATGTGTCCTTAGACCAAAACGACGACCAAGCTCTGTTTCACGACGCGTTCTCCCAGATGTGGAAATACAACCTAGCGTGGGTGTTCCCTCCACCCTTTCTGATTCCCAAGGTCCTAGGTTATCTCAATCAAGCACAGGGAACGTACCTACTAGTAGTTCCACGATGGGAACGAGTTTTTTTGGCGACCCGACGTCAAATTGCGTGCCCTAGCACCCCCATTTACGCTATATCACCTAGACAAAGTCCTGATCGATACGACAACAGGGCTACCACCACCGAACGTCCACCACATGACTCTGGAAGTGTGGAAATGTGGGGGTGGTCTGGGATGCTAACAACCTGGAATAGTAGTCAATTAGGACTTCTTGAAAAGTCATGGCGTCCCTCAACACGTAAAGTTTATAGCGTTGCTTGGAAGAGATGGCTAGTTTGGTGCGAAACGCACCAGGTTAACCCTTCGACTCCAATAGCAAGCGATTTGGCTAGATTTTTATCTGATCTCCATTTAATTAATAATTTATCGTACAATTCCATTTTGTTACACAAATCTGTGGTCGCAACCCTCTGCAACCCAGAATCATCCGGCCAGTTAAGCTCAAATGTCTTGGTAAAACATATTCTAAAATCTATAGCGTTACATAAACCGGTCACCCATGTCAAGCCCCCGGTTTGGAACATAAATGACCTCGCTAGTTTCCTAGAGGGTAAGCGCATTGATGAAAATAATAGTTTTCAAGTTCAGAGACATACAGCTGCTCTACGTCTCCTATGTTCCGGGAGAAGAATCCATGATTTAACTTTGCTCAGAGTTGATTCTAATAATTTTTCTAATCAAAATGCTGTCTTAGTGTTTTGGCCGGTTTTCGGATCGAAAACTGATTCTGTAGATTATAGACAATCTGGTTGGAGGTTAATTTCTAATGTAGATATCAAAAATTTAGACCCAGTCTACAGGGCTAAGCATACGATCTCGCTTCTTGAGAATCGTAGAAATGCTGCAAATTTTAGTAATTTGTTTATTAATATTAGAGGTGAACCTAAACCTGCATCGAAAACCCTAATTGCAGGCTGGATCAAGTCCCTATTAGTAGAAGCCGGTATTAAGGCATCTCCTGGGAGTTTTAGGTCAGCTGTGGCCTCAAAAAATTGGGTCGATAATTATGCCCTTGAGGAGATTCTTGCTAGAGGTAACTGGCGATCGCAAAATACTTTTTGCAAATTTTATAAACGTGAGGTTAGACCCACTGTAAACCGTCTCTCTGTAACAGCGTTATTTAATCCAGTTGATTAGAAATTATGTTTTCTTTTTTTAGTTCCTGTTTTTATTACTATCGTTACCTAAGAGGTGTTTTTGTTTTGGATCAAATAAATGCTTTCTATTAATTACACTCTTTTTATTAATGCCTACGTCGATCATATTTGATCGAAAAATGTCTACATCTTAGTAATTAATCTATGTGTATGCATTTTTGAAACTTACTGTTTTACTACATCATACCTACATTACATTTTAGTAATGGTCATATACTAACTCACATTGGCGTCTTCGTCACTTCCACCAGGCGATAACAAACACGTCTAAATTAAATAAGCTTCGAATAACGGTCAAGTCAAATTAATAGAAGCGTTTTACCTTACAATAAAACGCATATTAATTTACTTACCTTATTCGAAGCTTATGAACAAGCTCTGCCTGGTAATTAGACTCAATGAAATCAAAATGGCGAGTCTCGCATAGCGAGCCTCCCTACCCCTGCCAAGCGGAAGTGACGTACTAGAAAGAGATAGATATATACAAAATTAAAAGGTGGGAAACGTAGGGCCTATCTCAATTAAATAAGCTTCGAATAAGGTAAGTAAATTAATATGCGTTTTATTGTAAGGTAAAACGCTTCTAATAGTGTTTTAATTTTTTAGTCCAATCAATAGATTTTTTGTAAATAGATAATTGCTTCATATTTTGCAATAAATTACCAGCGTTGTATCATCGCGCTTCTCTTTTTTTTCTATGCAGTCCGACAGTGACCGCGCTTTAGCTGTTATCAGCCTCTTAATTCTTCAATGTATTTTGCCGTATTCAGATGTCCTTCGTAAACGTGCACCAAAACAACCATATTGCTTCTGATTCCGCACCAAATATTAAAGGAAAATCTGATCTGATTATTTGTTTCGCGAACTCGGAAGGGATTTAGACGGGACCAATAATTATTGTTACGCCTACTATATATTCCATTATTACTGAAATTTTGTGTCATCAGACCATACAATGTAGTCTATGAAATTTGGGCTGCGGGCTATTTCTGTTTGAATATTCAGACAGAACTCTAATCTTCTTTGACGATCTCCGAGATTTGTAGTTTCTGCACCATCCATCACGAAAACATTTGTATTTGTATTTTTTCAAAACACTAAGTACACGAGTATGGCTGGTGACTATCTCTGGCGCAGCTTCCCTACTAGAAGCTTCTGGGTAACACTCAAAGTATGTCAAAATGTTTAGATCATAATCGGAAAAGTCTATATTTTGTGGCTGTGGGCGTTCTCAATGTTTTTTGAAACTTCCAATATTCACTAAATTTTTCACCATTCGAGATAAAACTATTCGGTATTTGTCTATCTGGATACCTCACACCATACCACTGTAGAGCTAAATTGCAATTCTTGTTTTATGAAATGTGAGCTTCTAATAAATCGAATTGTTCTTGATACGCCATTATTACACATTTACGAAATGGAAGCAAAACAAAACAAAATCGATAAAAATGTCCAACATGATCGTTCGAATTTAAAAATAAAATTACACTTCCGCACCGCAAACAAAGCTAAACGTTCTATTTTCAAAATAACTTTTCGTCAGACAGCCTCGTCCCATAGAATTATTGTTAACCGATTTTCTTATAAATCAGCAAGCTTGTGCTTCATAGAATGTCTTTGGATGTTAGAGTTATAACAAAATTATAACGTGTCTTTTACTTGTTGAAAGTGAACAAACAGTTCTAGTAAAGGTAATGTTGATTAAAGCCCATGTGTACTAAATATTAGATATCATTGATATCTTGTACGACAGACGAGAGTAAGAATTTTATCTTTAACATTGGCTGTATCGACTAGTGAAATAAAATAGCGAGTGTTTATTTTTTCAATTTTTAGCTGGTTCGATTCCCGGTTTAGGTAAGCTTGTCGAGAAATCTGTGAACGCAGTTAAGTTTATTTAAAAAAATAAAGGAATGTTTTTTTTTTAAATGAAATAATCTACCTTAAGGATTTAAAGTAGTTTCCCTTCAGGGCCCATTGATTTTTTCCACCCTGTATAGATATAGAGCAAGAGCAAAATTTATACGTGATATGTATTTAATTTCTACATCGTAGCACTTTTCCGAGAAATTGTACCGTTGCAGCTAATAGGCATATAAAAAAGCGGGCGAGTTGGGACTAGGAATTAGTCGGGACGAAGCCCATTTTTATATCATTAGAAAAACGGTTTTCAAATTCAAATTCAAAATCATTTATTTGCAAATATGGGTAGGTAAACAATATGCAGATGTTTTACATTAATTTAATATTTGTATTACACAGTCTTGGTATCACCATATTTTACCTTTCAGCATGCAAAGTACATAGAAAGAACACACAAAAAAAATATATATATTAATAAAAAATCGGATCAATAAAACTAGTTTAAAAATAAAGTATGAAAATAAATCATATAGTTTATCCTGCAAATATTCATATACACTGTTATATGCTTTATTTATCAAAAAACATTTTAGTTTTTTTTTTGTACATATTAGGCGATGATGCCTCCAATAAATATTTAGAAAGGTGATTGCATGCACGGGGAGCCATGCAAAATATACTATTATTTAATAGTTGTTTTATTTCTAGGACAACAAATTTTACCAATATGTCGTTTACATTTATATTTTTCAAAGAAAGTAATGTTAGATCTTACAAAATTAATAATTTCATAAATATATGCATGGAAGTGTCAGTAGTTTAAGATTTTTTAATTATTCTTTGCAACTATCTGTTTGTTTAAGTTTACAGATTGATCGGACATATCTCTTCTGAGCCTTAAAGAATCATCCTTACGTACAGAATGTCCCCAGAACATTATTCCATATCTTATTATTGGATCCTACATAACCGTGGTATGCAGACAGTAAAGTCGAAATATCGGCCATTTTGGAAAGCATATGTAAAGCATACGATTGTTGATTTCATTTTAAGCATACATTCTCAATGCGTGTTTTGCAATTTAAACTGCAGTCAATATTTAGACCCAAAAATTTTGTAGTGTTAACGTGCGTGACTTTTTTATTTGAGTATTTGATGTTAATGTCACTAAACTGTGGAACTCTAGTGCAAAATATCATTAAGTTAGTTTTATCGACATTTAATTTTAAGTTGTTAGATGTAGTCCATTCTATAATTTTTTCGATGACATCATTAAAATATTTTTCAAGTGACATTCTGTCTTTACCGTTAAATACAATGGTACAATCATCAGCAAAAAGAAATGTCGGTTGTTTTATATTTTTTAGTAAATCATTGATGTAAATAATAAATAACAATGGTCCCAAAACACTTCCTTGCGAGACTCCTAAATTCACATACCTGTTTTCTGATGTAAAATGAACCTCTTTGTTGATTATTGGGCATGTTCGAGTAATTAGGATATACTGTTTTGATTCTAACTTTTACTTGTCTGTGGCAGCGCCTGCTTTAGCGCCTGCGCGGTAATCTGCTCGGTTTTGGCGCCATTCATACGTTTTGTTGTACCGAATTTCGTGGGAAACTTAGATATGATATTTAGTTATAGTTATATAGGTATAAGTTTTTTATATTATTATATTATATCTAGGTTCAATCCCAATGTATGAGAGTAGATAAAATAGTGTATGAAACTGCACAGAAGTAGGTATTAAAACACTCGTGTGGCCTACGGCTCGGTTTTTAAACACATACTCTTATTTTATTACCCCTCATTATGCAGCAGTTTCATAAACTAGTATTACATGTCAAAGTCATTAAGAAATATATCTCAGTGTTGCACTAAAATAATTTGATTATGAATAGCAATAATAACGATGGAACAGGTGTTATTTCAGCTGAAGGTGTAAAAAAAGCATTTGGAAGATTTCCAACAATTCCAAGTGCTTTTTTACACTTTAAACTAAATAAGTATTCAGTGACACGATATTAGTTATTGCGCCTGATCTCTTTCCGGTCGTCTAGGATTGCCCTACCATCGCACTATGAAAATGAGGGAAGAGAGTGTCTGAGTTGGAAATCACGACGTCCCCGTAAGGGGGCGTGGCAGCGGTAACAGGGCTTCGCCCCCCGGCCGCGGATGCAGTACAGTGGCCCGTAAATACGGGCCCCTCGTGTTCGTATCTTGATGGCTAGTAGCCTATTTGAGCGCGCGTGGTTACGCGCGCCCATGTGAATGGTTGCTATTTTGTTTTTGTAGGTGCGCCACGACGCTGATTCACAGCGCCGCTATCTTCACGATACCTCGGCGGTCAGACCACGCCTGGTGAGACCCCTAGTTACCTAGGGAAGGCCCGACGAAGACGACCAGCGACGAAGGTGCCGACACGACGCTCCTACAGAAAAGGTGTATGGGTCCCGCCCTCTCCGCTTCCAGAGCTAGCCGGTTACGGTCCCGGCTAAGGAGCCGTCGTGACTGTGTGAGCGGTATTGTACTATGTAACACCACCCAATGTCTAAGAAGAGAGACTGCACCTGCGTCTGCGCACACACTTGTGCATTATATATATATATATCTCCCGCGCCGAAGGCTAGACTCCGTATGGTTGAGATTGGCCGCCATTTCTGAAATATGGTCTGGAGGACTATATACTGGGTGTCCCACGACTTTGCCACATGGAGGTAAAGTAGGTATCTTAGATACTGTAAATAGAAAAATTTAGTGAATGAAACTTCATTTTTATTTGAAAGCTTGTTTTTAAAAAGGTTTTTACTTACATTTTATTACAATACATTACGATACGTAATACCCACATTCTTGTTTTTAAGAGTTGACTTGTTTTTCTTTTTTGAGTTCAAGAATATATGGCCTGCTGATATAGTACCGAATTTTCATTACCTCTCACAACTTAAAACACAAATTAAGTTATCAGCGTTACCTCATAAAGTCAATTTATTTTGACATTACTAACACTAACCCAGAGTTTAGCGACTTAACTCGCCCACATCAGTGGGTTTAATATTTAGAAGTTTAATCCTAAGTTTACCTCTAACTCTTGGCGGCGCAAGCTGAATTATTTGATTTATCCTGAGTTAGCTGTTAACTCCTAGTTATTTCGGATAACCCATGAACGCGCAAGTGGGCCTTATTGTGTGCATCTACAACCAAAAACACAAGGTTGTGATTGATAGGGCCGAGAAAGTCTATGTGAAGTCGATGGAACGGCGTTGGTGGGTACTTCCATGGAGCGAGAGACTCTCGTGGCGGAGAGGGCCGCCACTGTTAAAAAATATCACATGAATTAATCATCATCTACACGGCCTCATCTATACCCGGGTACCAAAATCGTGACCTGACTTCTGCTTTGGTTTTAATAATCCCTAAATTTGAGTTATGCAACACTTTAACACGTAATACTTCCGGTAGTACAACCTTATGTCCTCTCATTAAACATCCATTCTCGTAGGATAATTGGTTATTAGACAAATAATACGGTTTAATACGTACAGCTACTATTTTCCTTGGCCACCCATTAAGGACTAAATTAACAACTTTTGTTAAAGTAGCATCGTAGTAGGGTAAAATTGGGGCTTCTGCATCACTCGCCTCGGTTCGCTCGGTTCGTGATGCAGAAGCCCCAATTTTACAATCGAAAACGATCTGTGTGATGAGAAAGCCCTCCAATTATATCCTACTAATGCTGGATTCTAAGCCCATACGATGATTTTTATTTCATTAAACGGTGCGTTATCGAACATTGGTACAAATAATTGTCGTCTGTACTTAAAGTTTGTAACATTTTGATTTCTGGTTCAGACACTTATTAATATTATATTTTCCATTCACAGCGTTCATATAAAAATAATGAGGAAAGTTTATAGTATGTTGCATCCAAGGATCGTCGTAAATCTCCTAATCTTCAATAACACCTCCACATGAGAAACATTATAGTTCTATCATTAATTCCATTACCGCAATAAAATAATCCCGCGTTAGCCATTTCCATCACCAATCTTTTCTGAGAGTCAGTTGTTGCCCAATAATAATTAAATGAATGTAAGCGCATATTATGCGTATGATACATGTCATATCGAGGAATGTAGTTTTCTTTTAACAATGTCGTCACACAATAAGTACTTCAAACAAATATTAATGAAAATATAATGAAGTCTCATTCTGTTGCTAACAATTTATATAGACATTTATTAGATGTTCTAGGAGGTTAGGGGGGAGAGGGGGAAGGTAATTGTGGTAAACTAGTAACATATTTGTTTAGAATAAAAAATAAAACATTTATTCTCAAAGCACCATTTTTTTAAACACAACATTTCTTAAAGCACATACTTTTTCATGATAAATACAACTATACAAATCTTGAAAATACAAATACTGATCATAAAGACTTAACAAACTAGGACAGACCTTTTTTTTTTTTTTTTTTTGGGTGGGAAATCATCAAATGACCTCTCCCGCTCTGGGCGGAGCGGAAGGGCGTGTCAGACTCTTACTGACTAAAACCCACCCGTGTTCCTTTAGTTGCCTGTGCGCCAGGGCCACGGTAACTCTTTCGAACAATCCGCGACCCCGGCAGGCGTCGGTCCTATCGGACCCCGTCAATGGTGCTGACATCTCTTTGAGGCGCGCGTGGAACACGACGCGCCGTCGACCCGGGCCTGGTCCTTACCGGACGGCGAGCTGCCCATTGCTCGCCGTCCGCAAGCCCGCGCCTACGGTGGCCGGGAGTCGGCAATCGACTCCCGACGCCCAGGGTGTCTCCTCCTCCTGCGGCGGCTAGGGGCGCGAGGGCGTAGAGATTGCCTCTCCCTCTCGCGCTCCGCCTCCTCCTTCGCGAGCATTACTGCTTCGCAGAAGGAGGTGACGGCTTCCCATTCCCTCTCGCTCCGTACCATGGCCTGAACCAGGGCCGGACGCGAGAGGTCGCCGCCGCCGATCGCCGCCACGAGGACACGGCGGTGCTCCGCCCAAGCTGGGCAGACCTCCACCGTATGCTCCACCGTGTCTTCCGGTCGATCCACGCAATGATAACACCCGGGCGTTTCCTCCCGCCTTATCCAAAACAGGAACGTCCCGAAACAGCCATGTCCGGTGAGGACCTGCGTCAGGCGGAAGGTGAGGACGCCGTGGCGCTTCTCAAGCCACTCCTCAAAGAGGGGTCTTACCGCCGCAATTGTGGCGTGCCCTGCGCTGGGTTGCGACAGTCGCACTCTCCATGCCGCCATGAGATCCCGCCGGAGCTCTGTCCGCTGTGCCGTGATTTCTCGCGGCAGCGGAGTTACGCCCCGGCGTTTCGCCTCCTCGCGCCACTCCCAAACGTGCGCGAGGACCTTTGCCTCCAGATCCCACGGCGGCAATCCGGCAAGGAGGCTCGCCGCCTCGCAGGAGACCGTGCGGTATCCCCGTACCATCCGGATGGCCATGACCCTTTGGGACGCTTTCAACCGGCGGGCTGGCCGGAGCCTTAGCGAACGCGCCCACACCGGTGCCCCGTAAAGGGCCATGGACCGCACGACCCCCGCGTAGAGCCTCTGGCAGGAGGCGTTTGGCCCCCCCAGATTGGGCAAGAGCCGCTTCAAAGCAGCCCCGGCCCGCTGCAGTCTGGGAGCCAAACGTCGGAAGTGCTCGACGAAGTTCCACCGGCTGTCGAGGACGAGTCCCAGGTACTTCATCGTCGACTCGACGCCGATGTGAACCCCTCCTACCATTACTTGGGAACCAGACAGTGGCGCGTTCCGAGGAACATGAAAACAAATGGCCTCGGACTTGTGCAAGGCCACCTCGAGTCCCAACTGCCGGATCCTCTCAACGACTGTCGCAACCCCGCGTGTCATTAGTTCAGCCGCCGCCTGGTGCGACCTCCCCTGCGCCAGGACCAGCGTGTCGTCAGCGTAGCACACTACGCTGACGCCGCTAGGGAGGTCGGCGCGCAGCACCCAGTCGTAACCGATGTCCCACAGATGCGGCCCCAGGACCGATCCCTGTGGGACACCGCACGACATCTCTTGCCGGTTCCATTCTCCCTGATGACCGGGGTAAATAACCGCCCTATCCGTCAAATAGGCCTCGACCACACGACAGAGGTAGGTCGGCATCCGGTGATACCGGAGTGCCTCCCTGATGCAATTCCAGGGCAGGGTATTGAAGGCATTGGCGATGTCTAGAGACACCGCCAAGACGACCCCACCCCGGGCCACAGCATCCCCCGTCGTGAGGGCTCGCACGCGCATGATGGCATCCACCGTGGAGCGCCCCCTGCGGAAACCAAACTGGCTGTCCGCCAAATCCGGCCCCACCCGCACCAGCTGCCCGACGAGGCGGTTTGCAATGACTCTTTCAAAGAGCTTGCCCACCTCGTCGAGCAGCACAATGGGCCGGTAAGCGGACGGAGAGTCCGCTGGGCGCCCCGGCTTCTTAATGAGGACCAGTTTCCCCGTCTTCCAACGAAGTGGGAACTGGCCCTCCTCCAAGCATGCGCTTAGGAGCCCTCTTAGTCGAGGCCCGAGAGCCTCCAAGGCCAGGACCCAGGCTTTTCCAGGTAAGCCGTCGGGTCCTGGGGCGGTATTCTTGGCACTCAGCCTACGTACCGCCACTCTCAACTCTACCTCGGTCACCTCAGGAGCAACGTCGTCATCGTCGGGTCTGTGGTCCGCAGTTGGCACCGCAGGAGGCGGAGCCATGGGCGGGGGAGTATGCTCCCCCCGCGAGGGGAACAGAGCGCTCACCACGCCTTCCACGAGCTGGGGCCGGAGACTCTACGTCAGCGGGGGAGCCCATGGGCGGAGTTTCTCCCGCACCACCTTATATGGGTGCCCCCACGGGTCCCTGTTCAGAGTCCCCAGCGACTCCTCACGGGCCAGTCCCCTGGCCCGCAGGATCTCCGCTCGGAGGGCGATCTTCGCCACTCTGTAACCCTCGTACAGCTCCGCCTGAATGGCTTCCGTATCCGGAGGGCGGATACGGAGCCTGCGGTGCCTGGTGTACAGGCGCCGCGCGGCAACGCACGCCTCGCGCAGAGACGGTAGTTCCGGCGACCACCAGTACACCTGGCGCCAGGCGCGTCCGGGCTGGACCCGGGGCATTGCCACGTCACACACTTCTGACATGGCCTCCCGGAACCACTCTGCCTCGTCGTTGATGTCAGCAGGCCTGTCCGGTGATGACACCCAGGCCTGCACGATCGAGGCTTCCAGGAGGAGCTTCCGGTCCAGCTTCTTCAGCGCCCACCGCGGACCACTCGGGGCCTGTCGGACCAGCGCGCTCGAGGTCTGGGCGGAGACGTCAAACCGGATGTACCGGTGGTCGGAGTACGTCTCCACCCCCTCCATGACACGCCAGTCAAGGACACGCGGTGACAGAGCGGGGCTGGTGAACGAGATGTCCACCACTGACTCACCCCGCATCCGCACACACGTGGGGACAGAACCCCGGTTTAGGACGACCAGGCCTGTCTCCAGAGCCCAGTCCTCCACCATCCCGCCCCGTGTGTCCGTGTACCGGGAACCCCAAGCCGTGTTCTTGGCATTGAAGTCCCCGAGTACGAGCACGGGCAGGGTATGGTACCCGACGACGACGACTCTCAACTCCGCAAGGGAGTTGTGGAACTCGGCGAGAGTTCGGTTCGGGGAGAAGTATACCCCTACCACAACAATCTCCCCGAACCGTGCTGCCACGCAACCCCGTCCTCTCTTGACTGCCTCAAGCGACGGGGTACCGGCGGCGGCCGACGAAATGAGGGTCACTGAGCCACTCAGGTCCTCCACCTAGTCATCCCTGGGCGGGACAAAGTACGGCTCAGCGACCACGGCGATGTTGACCGACCACTGCGCCATGCTCTGGAGCAACAGATCCTGAGCAGCGGCGCAGTGGTTGATGTTCGCCTGGAGTAGGCGTAATGGGGCCATTATTGGCACTCCATATCAGCCCCCTCCCGAGCCCCCTGTGAGGGCCCTGCCGCGGTGGTTGCGGCGGCTACGATATTGGGAGCGGCAGCGGCGGCGGCAGTGGCGGCGGGTGCGGCGGTGACGGCGGTGGCGGAGGGCTTGCCCCTGCCCCTGGCTTTGGCGGGTGGAGCGCAGGCCTTACTCCCAGCCCGGTGATCGGCCGGCTTGCCAGCTGCCGCACATAAAAAGCAGTGCGGCGTGGCATTGCACGAGCCGGCCTTGTGACCGGGCTGACCGCAGCGGAAGCAGTGATTGCTGCGGTCTACCTCCGAGGTGCATTGCACTCCCACGTGGTTGCCCACCTGGCAGCGGAAGCACCTCAGAGGTCTAGGTTCCAGCAGTTTCACCTGCGCAGAAACTCAGCCCACCAGGAGCCTTCGGCCCTCCCCGGCAATTTTTCTGGCCGCCGCCACGGGGCAGCTCACCGTCACGGCTTGCATCCCCGCGTGGTCAGGGCGGATGGTGCCTGCCTTAACCTGCTCGGCAGAGCACCCCCCAGTCCTAACGACGGCGGCCACCACCTCAGCCTCCGTCACGCAGTCGTCCAGGCCCAGGATGCGCCTGTCAACGCACTTGGTGGGCCTGGAGACTCGGGCCTCGTCCGCATTTAAGGACGCCCTAAGCCTTTCGGCCAGAGCGTCAGCGGTCGGGCCGCTGGCCGCACCAGGAACCTCCAGCATCCGGGCCCCGGTCGCAGTGACCCTTACCCGGATGCCATTGGCGACGCCTAACTCTTCTAGGTTCACGGCCGCCCTAGCCTTGGTGAGCACGTCGCGGTAGGACACGCCCTTCTTCTCCGCCTCCGGCTGTAGTGTGATCACAACAGCTGCGGACTTCGGGGCGCGGAGCCTAGCCACGACGCTTCGCTCCTTGCGCCGCTGCCGCTTCTCCTTTCTTTTGGCCGCCCTCGATTCTTTACCCGCCTTCCGCTTCTCTCCGGCTACTTGCCATTCGCCTTGAGCCGGAGGAGCTTTAGGAGGCGGGGGGGGCGGCCGTCTCGCCGCCGGGGCTGGGGCCTTCGCCGCCTGCGTAGCCACCCCACCCTTCTTGGGCTTGGGCGGTGCCGACTTAGCCAAGGGCGGCTTCGCGAGATCTGGTGCTGGCCCGCCTTTCGACCGCCCTACCGTTACTGGCTTGGCCGCAGCGGCGGCAAACGATGCCTGCCGGCTCGCCGCTAGCGGGGGGCGCAGGACAACGGCCTCCAGAGCGGAAAATCGGCTCTGGAAGGCAGCCAGCTCCCGCCGCACCAGGGTCAGAACCCGGTCCTCTGCAGGCACCGGCACCGGCCGGCCCTGCCCATGCTGCGCCTGCGCCTGCGGCACCTCCCGGGGGCTGGCTGCCCGGAGGCCGGCCAAGTCCGCTCGGAGCTCCTCGTTCTCTTTACGGAGAAGCTCCATGGCGGCTGTCAATCGGGCGACCTCCGCCCGCATTTCCGACATTCCGTCCGATGGAAGCCCACAGTGAAGGGCCTCCGCCGCCTTCATAATGGAGGCCGTGGCAGTGGGTATGACCTTGTCTTTAGAGGACTGAATCCTCTTCAAGGCCACACCCTTGATCGCAGCTACCACGACCTCCTCAAACTTGGCCACCCGCTCCGTCTTGGAGCCGCCAGCAGCGTCCAGCCCACTGCCGGACAACTCCAAGAATGTCGCCCTGCGACCGGTCCCTCAAGGATCGGCGCCCTCCGTGGCGAGCGTCTCGGCTGCCTGGGCCGGCTCGACCGGGCTGGCTCGGCTTGCCTCACTGTCCTCCTCGGTGGTGAGCCCTCTGTCTTTCCGCTCATGTACCCCACCCCGCCGAGTAATTTTTCTGCGGGCTGCTCTCCTCCCGCCATCAGAGGACGATCCCTGGCCATCCTCTGGTTTGGGGCGCTTCTGGAAGAGCCTACGGTTCTTCCCAGCATCCCCCGTAATCACGCGCTCCGGGCTCTTGAAAGAGCCCCTCGCGCCCGACGCGGCATCGGACTCCGACCCCGCATCGCTCCTCTCCTCTCCACTACTCTTCTCCGTTGTTGTTGTTTTTTGTTTGTCAGATTTTTCCATACTTAATCCCACGAGTAACTAGGAGAGCCCTTGTCTTCTAAATTATATATATTATTATTTTCTAAAATATATTGTAACCATAATACTTTTTCTAAACCTTTGGTGTAAACATGTTTATCTATTACAATATCTGTGATTCATTTCTGATATTTTGAATAGGATACAACTCCTTCACTCCAATATATCTTTCTATTACGTTTAATCCAATTTACTTGTCTCCTTTCTTGTTTTGTCAATTCGTGATATGAAAAAGGTGGTTTAATCGAAAGCACAAATTTATTTAGTTTACATTTAAATTATGTCAAGTGTAAATATTTTATGTCATTTGGTAGCTTATTAAAAATTTTTGGAGCCATGCAAAGTATGCTCTTGTGCATAAGGGTGGTTTTTGAACGTTTTAGGCATAATTCGTATCGATATTTTGGTCTTATGGATCGATAGCTTTATTATGAACCTTTTTTAAACAAATCATCGTTTTGTTTTACGAACAAAGCGGTCTCGTATATGTAAAGACAAGGTAACGTTAGTAGTTTTAAGAAGATAAAATGCGGTTTGCAACTTTCTGTTGATTTAAGATTGCATATGGACCTAAAGCACCTCTTTTGCGCTTTAAAAATTACAAGTTCTTCACAGGAATTTGCCCAGAAAATGTTACTCAAAGGTTTAAATTTCACAAGCCGATCATTAATTATTAAACAATATCCAGTTGTATTATCTGGTATCGGTGCAGAACATTCAATTTCCAACCGTACATCTAC
Source organism: Dryobotodes eremita (assembly GCA_917490735.1). Classification (NCBI taxonomy): domain Eukaryota; kingdom Metazoa; phylum Arthropoda; class Insecta; order Lepidoptera; family Noctuidae; genus Dryobotodes; species Dryobotodes eremita. The sequence continues at coordinate 17,107,172 of OU823254.1, read as the reverse complement.
GGGGCCAGTTTTTAAACTATCGTTTTGTCTTGAACAGTCTATGATAAAGAGAGGAGCCTTTTCCTTGAAATCAACTATATCAAGGTAAACTTAAAGCCTTAAGGCTCATACGGATAATACTGTGATTTCAAAAATAGTGTTATATTTGTTACTCCACATTGATCGAACAACGAACTGTCTTTGGTTTTTTTTTTTCTATTAGTTTGTAAGCAAAAAATTACATATCGCGGTTTCTCTAATTGAGATACAGTCATAAATGACCAAGAATGCTTGGTAGTTTTAGGAAGTAATGGATACTCGTACAAATCCCAATTTCTAAAAGCCATCTGAATAGGTTTATCTCTTTCTAAATGTTTAAGAAGTGCTAGGCGTTCGCGGTCTGACACGTTTATGTGTGGTACATGCCATTGTATTCTTTGCACATCTATTTGAAAATGAGCAACATCATCAGTTAATATAATGCTGTCTATGTTGACAGTTACTTATATTTAGTATAAGTTCATGGTTACAATTTATTACAATTTCATTGTAATCCTCTGCAAACCCTAAAATCTTATTTAGAGGTATGATAGCACTAAACTGACCATCACTTTTAATTCCATCCATATTCCAACCCCATAAGACAGCAACTTTATTTTCTCCTTCATTCATTGACACGTATGACTTTATTGTCGATGTTATTCCAGAATTTTTAATACGATCTATTTCAGTACCGTTTACTTCGTATCTGATATCTTGAAACAAGAATATAACAGGGTTATTACTGAACGTAATAGTTTTCTTAACCAGATTTCCATCTTTACCGAAGAGTTTTGCTTGACCTTCGATGTAAATTGAACTGGCTGACGGTAGGCACGTATATCCAGTGCAGTGCGATGCGCGTTCGAACACGGACGTGTTTCCACTGTGCACGGCACGAATTTTATTCGCGTGTTGCGCGGCCGTAGCCGCTGCCCGAAATCACAATGAGTTCAAAAAAACTTATAGTGAATGAATTGCTGGCATTCCTAGTCCATGCCATCGACTACATGGACGAGGTGAGCATCCTGCAGATATGCAGGTCCAACTTCAAGGAGGACGACATCAGCAGCGGAAAGCTGTTACTGTTCCAGTCTCTTGGAAAATTGGACCAGATGCCCTCTCGGCGCAGAGATGGAACCGAGAAGAGTCTTCAGGATATCCTCGATATGTTGAAGAAGACTGACCCGGACGACGTGCCAGATTTCGTGGCGAAGGAGCTAAGTAAACTGCCTCCCGTCACTTTCGATCACGTCGACGTTACACGGCTGCTAAAGGACATCACTACCTTGAAAGCGGAGATGACCAAGATGCAGTCCAGAATGGAGATATCAGAAAAAACCAATACCGAACTACGTGCAGAAATAGCGTTATTGCGCGGCGTTGGTTCGGTATTTGGGTCACCTGAGGCCTCAAAGGTGAATACACGTCGAGGGGCGCAAAATGCAACCATCGGCAGTTTTGAATCGGCGAACACAAGTGCGTCATCAGCTGCCGATAACGCTGAGCAAGCGCCGCCCGCCGCCGTCGTCACCCGCGCCGCAACACCGGCTGCGGATACGTCACGCGTAGGTACGTCGACCCCAAAACGTGCCTATGCTGCTATCGTCACCAGCGGAAAATCTGATGCGTCGCATCCTAAGCGACAAACCAGAAAAGGGGAAATACGGAAAGAGGGTGGTCAACCTGCCCTGACTGCGGTCCTTAGCTCCGTGCCAAAAACGACACAAGTTGATGAGGAGGGCTTCACTAAAGTAGAAAGGAAGAAGAAGAAGCCCTGTTCTCGTAACTTGTGCGGTACCGCACCGAGTGGACCCAACATGCTGCTGCGTCCTGCTGTGCCTACGACGCAGCTGTACATTTCACGTCTGCATCACTCCACTACAACTGAAGAAGTGGTGCAGTATTTGAAAGTGAAGACCAACTGGACTCTGAGAGTCGAAAGGTTGGAATCGCGCCATAACATCAACTTTAAATCTTTTGTGGTACGAGTTCCAACCCAACATCTGCAGACCTGCATGAAGGAGGACTTTTGGCCGAAGGGTGTCGTATATCGACGTTTCCGAGGACGGTTACGCGACACCTCGCAGCGAAACACGACGCCGACAACATTACGTGTATAGTTTTAGTTTTAAATGGTTTTAAATTATGTATTAGTTTATTGTTATTTGATGTTATTTTGTGTATTTTATCTATGGGCCTTAGTAGCCTGATAATAAAATTATTATTATTATTATTATTATATGTCTTGCTGGTGTATGGGACTTTTGATTTCATCATTTTCTCTGAAGCTGTTGTTGTAGGGATTGTAAGAATGGACTTTATAACTTTCAATCGAAGTATGGAAGTGTGGTGATTCAGTAATCTGTAGTATATTCATACTTTGAAACCTAGGGCTTTAAGGAAATCTTTATTTGTTTTAGTAACTTTTTAAACTTTTTTCTTACGTCTTTGTACTTTAGTGGCTGTAGAAGCAATAAAGTGCTTTACATTGGCTGCAGGGTTTTTATAATATAATATAATGTCGTTTTTTTTAAACGAAGATGTAGTTGAATATGCGCTTCTTTGAAGTTAATGCAGTATCCAAGTTGATCAACAATCTTAATAGATATAGATAATATTATATTTTTATTCACTGGAAAGTTAATAACGTTTTGCGGTATTTCTAAGTACTGATGACCTGCAGCAGTATGAGATATAAATTCGTGAATAATATGGGTTGGTAATCCGTTGGAGTAAGAAACATGGACTAGATCATATTCGATTCTGATCACGGACAAAATGTAGTTATTAATATCCTGGTATTGAGTTTATTACTGAAAAATATAGCAAACCGCACTCGTATGGACCAGATAACTAAGAGGTGGTTGAAAGTATGAATCCAGTTCTGATTTATTTCCAGAGATGGTAACCGTTAAAGACCTGCTTGCATACTGAACACTTCTGGAAGAACCTCTTTATTTTATTTCTTGACCAGAGCAAAAATTATTTAAAAACTTTAAACAAAGATGTCCACAATTGAAAGGGTGATCGCGTTGTATATTATCATAATTATAGTGAACTTTAGAACCTAAGTATTTTATAAATTCTTTTGGACGTTTAAGATTTCCGTAACTGTCAAAATATTCAACATAATCATTGTATTTTACATAGGCTACCCAATGAGAACCAGGATTTGTAGAATTATCTAAATTTATAACATCACATTATTTTTTAAAGCATTTTTAGGGAGCTCATCTCTCATGAAGACACCTCAAAAATAAGGAATATTATTACCATACTTCAGAATGTCAATGTTAGTTAGGGCTCGTTTGGGTAGCCAGTATTTTAGTTTTTTTCTTTTGATACAATAATTCCAAGTCCATTTTTATGGGGTTGCAAAGAGCCTCCATTTTTTCATTGTGTCGCTTCAATTCGTCAAAACGCTTTTTTGCCATTTTGAATTCATTTATGGTTTTAGCTATTCCAGCTGCACCTCCTGCTAAAGCTCCTGCCGCCGACAGTCCCGCAAAAATAGGAATCAAAGGTAACACTCCCCCAGTTTTTGGTATAGGAATAACACGAGGAAATTTTATAGATCATTAACTAATTCTCTTGCCGCAGCCATAGCTAATTCTATTGCCATTTTCTTCCCTTTTGGTTTCAATTTCCGTATGTGTCTTTTCGTTTCAGAAATAACATTTTCTAATTTATTTTAAAACCATTGCCAGACGTTATTTTTTTAAACATTTTTTAGCACAGTTACGCTTTTATAAACCCGCTCCAGTTTTAACTTTTGTCAACATAGCTTTGCTTACTAGACGTGCTGCGAACTTTTCCCCTACACTTGCATCAGAGACAACTGCCCGCTCCTTAGCCATTTTAAAACTAAATCTGCCTTATGCCGATTCCTTAAGCTTTTCGACTTGTGATAGGCAATATCGTGTTCTTTACAATACTTGTCTAATTTATTCACACCTTTATCTCCGCGTGTAAGTCTTTTAATCAGGTTTGTGCCAAGACCACAATAATTATATTCAGGTAAATGTAATTCAAATAGTAAATGATTTATAAGCGAATTGAGAAGACTACTCTCTCCAATACACATCGTAAGACTGAATCATAGATTGAAAACTTAATAAATATAATTCGACTTTCATCAATGACTTTGAAATATTAACATATTTTTTCTTTGTTATAATATATTCGACTTATCAATCCAGCTATTTCAGCAGAAGACAATCATTTTACTTTTGACAAACCATTTTAATAAAAACTTATTTCCTTTCCGGCTAAGAACTTTTTCAACTAGATATACATTACGATATTTTGTCCTTTGAAGCTCTTGTACATAAAATGCTCCTAAAATAGGCTGACTTCGGATTGAATCTTCAATTAAGTAGGTTATAGGAGTTGTATTCTGTATTTTTCAAATTTTAAATATTTCTGTCAACCAGTTCAAAAATCAAAATATTTTATTTCACATAAACCAACATGGGCACTTATGAAACGTCAGAAGCTAGGTGCACGGTTCCAATTGGTTGTTTCCTATGGAGAAGAGCGGGCAAGAAACTCCATGGTTACTCTTTTAAAAATAAGGGGCTTTTACGATGTTTCAAATTACAGTGTTGATAATGGGAGGACAGTGTAGGCCTGATAACCAGTAACAGGCACTCAACAAAATAATAAAAATAAAAATAAATATATAAAAAGGTCTACTAATCTACAGTCTACAATTAGGCCTACAACGTTCTCACATTCACAAAATATATAAGAATCTATATAAAATAAAAGCCTATTTAAAACAAATGACATGATTGCCATTACAACTGTGACAAATCTGAATTCAAATCCTGTTTACAAAAGCCATAAGTAAAGATTTGAAATAAGAATTAGAGGTATATAATGTTAAATAATGTGAAGATTATGTCAAAGAAGAAAGTAAAAAACATAATTTCGTAATTTGGGAGCAGTTAATAGACCCTTACATAGTGGTGCCGTTAATGAAGTACCAGGGAAGCCACATGTGCAGAAGGAATTATTGCCAAACTTCCTTGTCTTCAACGTAGTCTTTAATGTTATAATATGTGTTTAGAATTAAACAAACTAGTTTTTTATAGACTTCGTATAATTGTAAAATTTGAATCTTTACAGTAGGTTACAGGTAATGTCGTTGCACTGTTTGGTTAAAATGATGTTCTACGCGCCGTCGTCGTTTGCGGAGTATCGGTCGGCGCGGCGTCGGGTGCGTTCGCGCGTTGCCGCGCCCTCATCCCTCTATACCACCTCGCTTGCCCTAGTGCGGGGCGCGTACATCCTCCCGGGCGTTGAAAGTCTGGCTTTCAATTATCTGCCTTGTTATTATCATTACTGGCCGGTATTATGCACATCTTATTAACAGCCCTCCTTAGCATGCCCTTCGAAGTTAGAACGTCGGTAACTCTGGTGATTCCATCCTTCCCTGGATATAAATGGGTGATGCGGCCAAGTTTCCATTGCAGTGGCGGAAGATTTTCCTCTTTGAGAATCACCAGATCGCCCACATGAAGATCACGTTGCCTCGTTTTCCATTTGGTGCGTTCGTGAAGCTCGGCAACAAACTCCCGGCGCCATCTCTCGCAGAATTGCTGTCTCAGCTGCTCAATGTATTGATATCTGTTGGGATGCTTGCAGGTGATAGGCAACGATGGCACTGATGTGAGAGGTCGCCCTATAAGAAAGTGCCCTGGGGTTAAAGGAGAGGGATCAGTTGGATCAGATGAGAGAGGAGTAAGGGGACGAGAATTTAAAATCGCTTCAATTTGTGAAAATAGCGTCGCGAGCTCCTCGAATGTCAGGGAAGCATTACCCGCTACACGCTTAAAATGGTGCTTTGCTGATTTAACGCCCGCCTCCCATATGCCTCCAAAGTGAGGTGAATGTGCGGGGCTAAACACAAACTTAATGCCCTCATTATTGGCGTAATCAATCGCCGACTCACGAGTGGACCTGACTATTCTACTTATCTCATTGTTTGCACCCCTGAAATTGGTACCATTATCACAATAAATAACATTAGGTTTCCCTCTCCTAGAGACAAATCTGCGCAAAGACAAAATGAAAGCATCAGTGCTCATATCGCTGACTTACTCTAAATGAATCGCTTTGGACGAGAGGCATACAAACAAACATAGGTAGCATTTTGACATACGATTACCTTTACCCTTACGGCTAGAGATCATGAATGGACCAGCAAAGTCAACACCACACAAGTAGAAAGTAAACATGGAATAGCTTCTTTCGGCAGGTAAGTTTCCCATCAAAGGTTGTACTGTCTTCCCACTTAAGCGAATACAAACTATACATTGCTTTGTCGTGCTACGTGCTAAGTGTCTGCCACCTATAGGCCAAAATCGTTCTCTTATTGACGCTAGAAAATGTTGAGGACCAGCGTGAAATAGGCGTTCATGTTCGTATCTTAATATTAATTTAGTTTAATGATGCTTTGCATTTAAAATAATAGGGTGTTTTTTATCATAGGCAAAATCAGAGTTTTGTATTCGACCCCTAACTCTTAATATGCCATCTAAATCAATAATGGGATTTAGCGGCAATAATTTAGACTTACGGTTAAGAGTGTTATTATTTCTAATCAATTTCTTTCCTCGGCATAGCTTTCTAACTGACTTAATTTAACTAACATTAGCAAGTAATCATCTAATTCCTTAGTATCTAATGGTCCATTTATCTATGGTTTGCGAGCGTTTAATTTCAGGTAAGATGTTAGGGATTTGTGTGTGTGTTTGTATAGGCCAACAAGATTAGTCATTAGCGAGGAACGAAGGCCCTTTCCACCAGAGGAGACAGGACTGCAAGTGCTTAGGAGTTACACCTCTAGATGCAATATCTGCAGGGTTTTGATCTGTGGGAACATGACAGAAGGTGAATCAAATTGCAAGTTGATTGATTTCATTCACTCGGTTACATACAAATATTTTAAGATCCCTGTGTGGGGTCTTCACCCACCCTAGCACAACCATTGAATCAGTCCATATAAATTTACGATTGATATTACAATTTAATGACTTTAATACCTTTGAACATAAACGTGCACCTTACAAGAAGCCACATAACTTCAATCGGGGTATAGTGGTTGGGTTCATCGGTGCAACTCGTGCCTTAGCACACAACAACCTGACTGTAACTTTCTGATCACGATTCACTGAACGCAGGTAAATACAAGCTGCATAGGCTTGTTGATAAGCATCTACAAAACAATGTAGTTCTATGTTATTGGGTGTATCACACAGAACTCGCACTGTAATACGAATATTAGTTAAATTTGAAAATTCCTTTAATAGGTTAGCCCAGTTTTTACAAAACTCAGCTGGTACTGGATCATCCCAGTCTAGCTTAGAGGACCATAATTGTTGAAATTGAATCTTAGCTAGTATAGTACAAGGACACAATAATCCTAAAGGATCGAAAACCTTGGAGGTAGTAGAAATTATTGACCTTTTAGTAATATGAGAAGAAGGCTCTAGGTCTGTAGAGAATTGCAGCGTGTCAGCCTTGGGACACCAACTGAGACCTAGTACACTGGATTCTTTGTTGAAATCAATAGGTTTTGAAGAATCACATTCATCCTCAAATAATTGAGGACAATTAGTGCGAAATTTCCTTAGCGGTAGGCGTGCAGAATTAAGTGTGTTTACAACTTCATGATAGATGTGTTTTAGTCCTTCTATAGTTTCTGATCCTGTATTTAAGTCATCTGCATAAAAATCGTTTCGGATTACACAAGCAATAGAATCATCCTTACACTCATTTGCCAGTTGTAAGAGACATCGAGTACTTAAAAATGGTGCAGAGGCAGTACCATATGTAACTAAAACATTATCAACATTGTAAAACATTATCGATTAGGATTTATCATCACGCCACAAAATAAGCTGCAAATGGCGCTGCTGTTGCCCGACTTCAATTTGCCGGTTTTGACAACATTTTCTCGATATCAGCTGTGAGAATGAATTTATGCCTGCGGAATCGCAATAAGATAGAGATTAAATCACTCTGCACTACCGGACCAATCATTTGAATTTGATTAAGTGATTTACCAGAGCTAGTTTTAGAAGAGGCATTGAATACTACGCGGAGCCTTGTGGTTTCACTCTTTTCACAGATTACTGCATGATGAGGCATGTAGTATCCAAAATCTGGTTTAGTGATTTTAGTTAAATGTCCTAAATCTGCATATTCATCTATAAATGCCTTGTAGTTAGCCTTTAAATCAGGATGTTTTATAAATTTTCTTTCTAAACTTTCATAACATTTTTTAGCAACATAGAGTCCCCAAGAGCCTTTTCAGGCAACTCTTTCATGGGCATTAAGACAGAAAATCCGTCATTTGTTAAGCGAGATATGTTTTTTACAAAATGATCCACACAGAGATACTCTTCAATGGAATATGTTTTTGTGGCAGGTAAGTCATCAATTTTCCAAAACTTTTCTAACGAGTTCTTTATCTCCTGAGTGACATTACAATAAACCTTTGAAGTGGACTGAATACCTTGTATGGGGCCACTTATGAGCCATCCGAGCCTAGACTCCTGTAGAACCGGTTTATTGCTGCCCAACTTGATTAAATTAGAGCCAACTATATCCCAATATACATCCGCTCCTAAGAGGATGTTGACCTCAGCCGGAAAAAAATAGTTAGGATCAGCTAGAGTGATATTTCCAGGTAATTTGAAGTGCTCATTATTAATTTTAGAATTTGGTAAGATTCCTGTTATTCGAGGTACTATCAGACGCTTCACGTTAAATTCGAATGGCATACACCTAGATTTAATTTTAATATAACAACTTTCAGTAATATTACATGTAGCGTTATTGATCACTCAAACATTCACTGAACCACCGGGGTTGATAACTAGCCCTATCTTCCTTCTTAATTTGTCTGTAACAAATGATGATTGACTACCTGTGTCCAGCAGCGCGCGGGCTGTGTATGACTTATTATTTATTACAATTTGGACTAGCGCAGTACATAACAAAACCTGCTCATTGGATGCCACAGACAGTGACACAGGTAAAGAGGAAGATGTGGAGGGTTGTTCAGCTTCAGTAGAAGATGTAGGGTTGCTTTTCGTTATATGTATTAATGTGTTGTGTTTCTTTTTGCGCTGGCGACACACAGCTCTCAACTGACATTGGAAAGCATTGTGACCACTATGCAAACAATTTTTACATAACTTTAACTTATTAACTTCATGTAACCGCTCATCTACATTCATATTTTTGAATTGTAGGCATTCATGTAAATGATGATTTTATTTCATAAAACACAACAATTCCTGTTTTCTTTCTTATCAACAGATACAATTAGACTTTTAGATTGGGTGGTTACCTTAGGTTTATAATCCCCCTGTTTGTCAGAACGACCATTATTAAAATAAACAGTCTCTAATATGTCAGCTCGACTGCGCAGGAAAGAATAAAATTCACTAAGTGAAGGTAGATTTGCAAGATGGCACTTGTATTCCTCCCATTTTCTACTCGTGTGAATATCTAGTTTTGCTGATACCATAAAAATTATAAGAACATCCCACATATTAGTAGGCTGGCCAAGAGAGTCAAGAGCCCGCAAATGTTTTGACACATGGTCAACGATAAACCGCAATGATTTATAGGATTCCCTTTGATCGACTCTATGTTAAATAATGCCTTTCAAGTGATTATTTATTAATAGGTTTTTATTATCAAATCTCTGACATAACAGGTCCCATGCAACCTTGTAATTTTTATAACTAAATTCTATAGATTTAATAACAACAACTGCTCTTCCTTCAAGCGCAGACCGTAGATAATGGAATTTATTAATTGGTGCAATACTTTAATTGCCGTCAATCACTGACTGAAATGTGTCTTTAAATTCTAACCAGTTTAGGTAATTCCCATCAAATGTAGGAAGTTTGATTGTAGGTAATTTTATGCCATTAAATGAACGGCAGCTACTATTTGATGCATGGTCACTATTTTCTTTATCACAATTTTCTTTCTCAGCCTATTTCTGGGGAGAATTATATAAGGTATCTTGGCTCCTTGCTATTAAACTAAAAACTGTCCTTCCAAACAACCTCTTTCATTAATTTGATCTGTACTATCAGAATGCAATAAGTGTATTTTGTTTTGAATTTGCTCAAACTCTTCCATAAGCGATTGAATCTTATTCAATTTTAATTCTAATTCTTTGTATTGAATAGAAGAAATTTCTTTTAAACCAATTAAATTATCTAAATAATCTGAAAATCTTATCACCCGTCCCTTAATGATACCGCACTGTTTGACTAACTTAGTTATTTCTACCTTGAGCTCTGCTTCATTCATTTTTATAGATTAATAGTCACCAATAACACAGATGAACAAACAATGAAACAATAAAATGTGCACTCAAACCCGTTTGAAGAGCATAGAAGATCAGGTCCCGTCGCTCGCGCTGGTGCGATAGCACGACGCGATGCTCAGGACAGCTCGCGCCGAGCAGGCAGCTTAGGCCAGCAGCGCGCACTTGGCGGCGCACGCGACGGAACCGGGCGGGCGGTGGCGATGCCGAGACCAATGCGCTCGCTCCACATCACGGAGGTACGCTGGAATAGTCGGCATGCGGTATTGAAATAACGGTAACTAACTCTGTCTTTGTGGTACAGGTATGGGATAGGTTATTTAGGTACCCTATGTGCTAAATAAGTAGACTGAAGAACGAGTTATGTAGGTATTAGGTATGCTAGCTTAGGGATTGGCTGTAACAGAATTCTGTTGCAGAATGTGTGAAATGCGTGTAGAAAGCGTGGGCGCGTGCTCGTATTTTATAGCTTGATTAGATAATTAAATGTATGGAACAACAATTTTTTTTAAATAACCGACGGAATATTTCAGTTAAGAATCATGTACTGAAGCCATGGTAGCAGGTTGCACGTAATGTCTCTGCCTACCTGTTTAGAAAACTTCATAATATACTGCCATTTCCAGTGAACAAATACATTCTCAGAGTTTTCTACTGATAACTAGACATACTGCCTATTCACAAGGATTGGCAGTCTTTTGAAAAAATCGTAACACAGTTTAAGGCTCTGACAAACAGGCGCGACATGCGACGCGACACAAAGGCACCGCCTGTCGCGGGACAAGCGGTGCCTTTGTATCGCGTGCGACTCGCGTCACGTGTCGCACCTGTTTGAAGGAGCCTTTATGAACAGGACTAGTTAATTACTTGGATATTAATACCTACCCACTTTAAAAAAGGGTTCTGTAAAAAAAGTTAATCCAAATAAATTTTAAATAAACTAATATATATAAGCGTAGAACTTGCTGCCTTATCTTCATTCAGTTATACATAAGAAACGGCCAGATTTTTGTGTTCAAAATCATATCTTTAAAACAGTGATGAAGTTTTTGATGTTCTAAGTTCTAATGTACCATGTTTGTTTCGCAGGTGGTGTAAAACTGTTGTACTTATACGTACCAATGCTGATCCTGATTATCTGCAACTGGATGTTTTACCTGATGACCGCGTTCAACATCTGGCGTTTGAGTCGAGGGACTGCCGTGCTGGACTCGGCTGCTGCTGGCAACCCACAGGCACATCGTACTCATAGGCACAGGTAAGTGGAGCAATTGGGTACCTGTAGAGGGCGTAAAAAGATCCAATACCAAGCCGAGAGAAACAAACTCCTCTCGTCATTAATTTTTTTGTACTGGGCTGGGAAAATTAACTGACTTCTGTCAACCAACCGCAGGGGCTGGTGTGCGCATATATTATGTACGTCATCTAAAGTACTTTCAATGTATTATGCGCGATAAAGCAGGTTTATGCGCGTTACATATAAGATACAGCCCCGACTTACGTGTCGTAGGTTGTTGGTTCAAACCCAGGCAGACAGTTTACTTTGTGTAATTTATTTCATCACCACTGCTCACGAAATGGTTAAAGAAAATATCGTGAGGAAACCGGCATGTCTTAACACCAAGAATTCGAAGATATGAGAAATCCACCAACTCGCACTGGGCCCGCGTGGTGCATTATGACCCACTCCATCTCACCGAGGAGGCCCGTTTTCCAGTAGTGAGAACGTTATAGGCTTATTATGCGTATGCCTCTAAAATCCCTGTTTTATGTTAAGACAAAAATATATATTCTTACAGGTTCATGGTCTACCTGAAGCTGTCAGTGGTGATGGGCCTGAACTGGTTGCTGGAAATAGTAAGCTTCCTGTACCCTGGCTTCAAGATATGGTGGATATCCGACATCTATAACATCCTCTTAGGCCTGGCGATTTTCCTCATATTCGTTTGCAAGAAGAAAATATTAAAGAAACTATGTAAACGGTAAGTGGAATAACCTAGATATTTGCTTCCACTTTGCCCACCGGAGCACTGAATTACGGTGATCAGCCTCCTGCCTCAATTCTAATATAATTGGGGTTCGCGGAAAGAAAGAAAAAGTATTTATTGGGACGCGCAAAGGATTATCACAAATTAAATTAAATATACACACAAAAATAAAAAAGTAAAACGAAAATAACAACGGAAAGACTTGTACAAGGCCAAAAGGCCCCTATCTCAGCATGTTGCTAACATTATCTTCTAATTATGTATGTTCCATACACCTCTATTAGCCGTCATCTCAGTAATCAACCCCTGTTTAGCCAAATCATCTGTCATTTAATCCATCCATCGTTTCTTTCGTCTTTTCACACTAAAAACTTTCACCATTTTTCCTCTAAACGACTGTCCGATATTACAACAGTGTTTTCTGTTCACACAGCTACTTGGGGAGGAAGACAATGCGCTGGTATCCCTCATTGAAGAGTTACACCAGCAGCATGTCAGATTCCAATCAAGAATCCGCGACTCTTCAATCGAAGTCGTCCCAACCAAATGGACTGAACGGATACGCAATGGTTTCTAAAAATGTAATTGATTAACAACAGAAGTTCATGAAAAGACCGAAAGACTACCATTCGATGACCACTGATCAGTTTGAATAGTGGCAAAGCCCAATTAACGGATAAGAACCATACTGGCAAAAAAGGTCACAATTTGGACACAATAATAATTAGCTCAGTTTGACTATGTACTATTAAGCCAGGAATACACAACGCCAATATCTTGCACAACGGTATGCAAGAAGATTGACATTGGTCCAGTCACCAACCAGAAGTTGTTATGGCACATCGGCGTGCAAGCGAATTGCATACCTTTGTACAAGTTACAGGCATGTTTATTCTGGGCTTTACGTCGATATTATAGTATTCCTGGTTTTATAGTTAGTAATAAAAACCAGTATGTAAGTAGGTAGATATTATGTGGTGCTGATAGATTAAGAATATGTTTAATTTCACACTGGAGAGTAACATAGCTTTATAAAATAAATTAATGCGACGATGGCCACATCTTTATAGTACTTCTGGAGAATGGAGATATCCAATTTTCTGGGTGCGTCTGATATTCTACCAAAGTACGTAGAAAACTACTATTATTTTAAGAATCATATTATTTTTAGCCAGCGGGACCATTTCAATTAACAGAATTAAGTCAGGAATACATTCATATGCCAGTAACTTTTACAAAAGTATGTAAGTAACTTACATGTCATTGTGACATACCCATGTTATTGATGGATTATTTATTGGTAAATAATAGGCAGATATCGCATATAAAAAATATTTAATGGGAGTTTTTTCGTTACACACTTAAAGCGCAAGATGGTCGACGAACAGAAAGAAACAGAGAACACAGTGACGTGTTGCATTTGACATAAACTTTTGACATGACTTTGACAACTGACAGCACTAATATTGAAGTTTGTTTAAATTTCCCAATAATACGTAACAAAAAGAAGTTGATAGCATGCATATTTCTCGGTTTAGAAATATAAACCTCATACTCAGTGTTAGTGCTATGATAGTTCTACCGTATATTTTAATTAATAGTTTATCGAATTTACAATAATGGTAAGAAAAATCCTGTTCAGCAAAACCAACAAATATAATGTAAGAAAATATGAAGTTAGTGGCAAAGGACACTTCATTTATAGATATAATATAATAATTATTATGTATTTAAATGACAAGGTTTCGATTTAAGTACTTACGTAGATAATTCTTAAACTTTACAATTTTTTTTGTATGTATTCGAAAGATTTAAATATTCGCTATCCAACCACTCAGCTCTTCCGTAATTTTGCACCCTCACTGAAAACTTTGTTTGTAAGGCCTTCTCGAATAGACTGTCGGCTGGTATTCGAACATTTTCGGGGTCTACACATGCGTCTTTTGGGTGTACACACTTGTACGGGTCTGCACATTCGATCCGACAGTACCTACCTATTTGTTGAAAAACAAAGCCACTATTACTACACTTAAGTGGCTTCCATTCGAGTCGGGCCGATCAGCAAATTCCATTCGGCATCTAGGCTCACTGAATCATGTTCGGGTCGGCTAGACACAATTTGGGCTAAGCCGAACGGCTTTTTCCCGAACTGCATATTTATATGCGATTGTCCCTAATCATGTCGACTCGAACCATTGTAGCATGCCTTTAGCCAATGACATAACGATTACAGTTTAACTGCCAAAGGAGGTGTTAGCTTAAAATTATTTTGCTTTCGCTCTTTATCTCGGTCAACTCACATTGCCTGGCGGGCAGACCTTGAAACCTTTTGTTTCACTTAAAAGCCTCATTATTACACTCAGTATTAATTAGGCGTTCGTCTCGTCGCATAGACTAAGAGTTGTCCTTATACAGCTAGATTACAATGTAATTTTGAGCCAAACTTTCTTTAATTCAAATGTGAATTACGGAAACATTTTTTTCAATAATATTAGACCTTACCTCCGTCGAACGTAGCGTAGAACTAACTTTATGCCCAGGCCCTGCAGTCTCGACATTAGATACCGACAAAAATCTGTCGCTAAGTCGTATCGATGTCAAATTCCTTTAATAGATTTTCAACCTTATGCTTTGGAAATAAAGTTGAAAATCTATTAAAGGAATTTGACATCGGTACGATTTAGCGACAGATTTTTGTCGCTATTCATGTCGAGACTGCAGGCCCAGGTACCGATTATGTCATTCAAGAAGAGATACCCTTATCTGATGTATATTCGAGTTTTTGTTTCCCTATCATAATGATAAATGATAAATGATAAATGATAAATGATTTGATTTCTGTAAGTAGGTTTGTACAAACACTTTTACACGTCAATCATGTTTTTTAAACTAGATGAGGTCGGCGTTTCCTATCTGACTACTCTGAGAAGAAAGGCCGAAACAAACTCAGAGGTCACAGTCTCTTTTAAAGTCCAGACATAATCTTGGTCAGGTCATGCGAAGACCATGCAGATTGGTATCTGAAATGGTCTTTTGAGGAAAGAACCACACAGTTTGAGTGGACCTGTCCAGTCAGTGCACGCATTTGTCAGTAATCGTGCAGCTCGACTCAGGAAGTCAGGACTTAAGGAGCTCAACGATTCGACGAACAATACCAAAGAAAGGACATTTGGGTAGGCCGCATAAATTACTCAAACTGCCAGATCATAATTAAAATTAAATTAGAAAAAAAAAAAAAAGCAATTACCCACATAGTCTTCACATTCACAAAATTAAAATAATATAATACTTTACAAGTAAATACTCATGTCATTGTATATATAAAATTTATCAATGTCAATGTGTATATATAAATTCGGCAATAATGTTTGATGAATGTGCGATGATCACTTTCCTGAGACATCATGAAAAAATTAAATTAAAATATATTAATACTTGATAATATAATAAAGACCTTTATTTGATGAAGGAATCATACATTTTGAGTCTTTCCTTTACGCGGAATAGTCGAATGATTTTACTTTTAAGATGTTTTTTGACCATTTCCGCTTTACCGTGAAAACAACTGCCAAGTAATATGTTGTGAGAGTGCTGAGTGGTAAGCACCGTATTCACATGCAAATTTCAAAATATGGATGCAATACACATAAAAACACCATTGTATTATCAATGGTGTTTTTATGTGTATTGCGTCGTTATACTCGGTTCCTATAAACAAAAACGAATCGTTTTGCTTACCAATGATGGTAGCATTTTTTATTTACAAACTGGGCATAAAAATAGATTCGTAAGCAATTTTTACCTGTGATAGCTACTTCCTTATGGGAGAATCTACTATGCAAAGCTATGAGGTCATTGCTTCATTATTGGTAAAGATAAAAGAGTCTTAATTTTACCCAATAACATGGTCCGTAAATTATAGGAATCGGCCATTAGTCATGCGGTCATTCAGTTGCCGGTTAACTCCAACTTAGGAGCACAGGATTTATTGTCCAACTAGTCATAATTAAATACTCAATATCCTTATAACGCGCGAGAGAGCGGACATCTTGTTCACACAATGGAGCCAGCTGCAGCGCTACTTCATACAGAGTGCGTTGTTGGATTTATCACGCAACTAGTCGACCGTAATGTTCGCATATAGATCGACTGTTCACGCTCCCACACAGATAAAATGTCGTTATTAATATTTGCACTCACACAACTAAATCAACCAGTTAAGTAGTGGGGCGCGTCATTTAAGAGTGGACAAGCTCTATCTAGATACTTAGTAAATGAAGGCAAAGAAGTTACTTCTGGGAACATTACACATATTTCAAGTTTGTAATGTGAATACTTTTCATGTACTTGAAGAATAATGAATGACTATTATTTTTAGTACAAAGTTACAGTCAACCTCAAAAAGATGTATACATCGACAAGAATTCATTTGATAGTCTACAGTTTGTGTTCCATAATAATGTATCAGTGTGTAGCTACAATTGAGTACTTAACCAATGTGTAATTGTGTTCTGTGGCCACACAATAATTATGGAACAAAGATTTTAGACAATTGCAATGAATTATTTTATGTATATTTGTCAACAGGTATTACCCGGTTACTGGGTTGTGGAGGTCAGATAGGCAGTCGTTAAATGTAAAATATTGGTATTAAGCTGCATTCGGTTAGACTGGAAGCCGACCCCAACATAGTTGGGAAAAGGCTGAGCAGATGATGATGATATATACCTACATCTTTTTGAGGTTGATTGTACAGTCACCAGCACAAGTTACCACAAACTGTCAGATTTTTTCATTCGATTTTGAACGTAACCATCAACATATAAGGTTTAAAATCGTTTGGAGAAATTTGACAGTTTCGTGAAGGTCGACCTGCTGGCGACTGTAGGTACCTACATTTTAACAAGCTGATAAATAATCAGAACAGTGTTTTGTATGCTTGAGATATCATTTATTGTTTGACTTAAATAAGTATTAGGTATAGTTATAATTGTCGTACCAAGTAAATCGATAATACTCGTTGCATAGTGGAAGAAGATTGTACTAACACTAACCCTTTACCCGGTTTCTAAGCGAAAAGCTTAACTTTTTTTTTGGCTTTTGTTCGTATTAAAAAACTTAATAAAAAAGGTTTATGTGTTTTCTAAGTTTGTTATACACACAAATATACATAGACTCACGCCTTCTGCCCCTGGGGGTAGGCAGAAACTACAGAACGCCACCTACTACGATCTTTACATATTCCTCAAAACAAAATGTACAAAACTTCAATACCTACTCGACCCCAATGTATAGGACAGCTGATAATGTTTTCGCGATTACGATGTTGGTCCCATGGAGGAACTCGTTCAGTTTGATGGTTTTTACCACATATTTAAATTTGACCATACCTTTCTGCTACACGCTGTATAATAGAAAGAGACAGAGAGAGAAAGTCGCATGGAAGGTGCATAGCGCTTTTTCCTTATGTGACGATTTCTACCAATCAACTCCTAACGCAAGAAGCGTTAAAGACTATAGTTGGGAAAAAAAAGAGGTTTCACCTTATGTAGTGCTAAAATAGAGTTTGACAAGTTTGCAATTTCAAATTCTCAATTCAGGAAATTCTATTCTGTCTACCCCTAGGGGAAAAAAGCGCTATTTGTATTTATACTTTAATTAGTACCTAGGTAGGTTTCAAAGAAAATCATGTTGATTGACAAAAAAACATTACCTAAACCGTTAAATCAAGGTAAAGTTTATGTAGGGCACGCCACTATTGCGGCGATAAGACCCCTCTTTGAGGAGTGGCTTGAGAGGCGCCACGGCGTCCTCACCTTCCGCCTGACGCAGGTCCTCACCGGATATGGCTGTTTCGGGAGGTTCCTGTTTCGGATAAGGCGGGAGGAAACGCCCGGGTGTTATCATTGTATGGATCGACCGGAGGACACGGTGGAGGTCTGCCCGGCTTGGGCAGAGCACCGCCGTGTCCTCGTGGCGGCGATCGGCAGCGGCGACCTCTCGCGTCCGGCCCTGGTTCAGGCCATGGTACGGAGCGAGAGGGAATGGGAAGCCGTCACCGCCTTCTGCGAAGCAGTAATGCTCGCGAAGGAGGAGACACCCTGGGCGTCGGGAGTCGATTGCCAACTCCCGGCCACCGTAGGCGCGGGCTTGCGGACGGCGAGCAATGGGCAGCTCGCCGTCCGGTAAGGACCAGGCCCGGGCCGACGGCGCGTCGTGTTCCACGCGCGCCTCAAAGAGATGTCAGCACAATTGACGGGGTCCGATAGGACCGATGCCTGCCGGGGCTGCGGATTGTTCGAAAGAGTTACCGTGGCCCTGGCGCACAGGCAACTGAAGGAACACGGGTGGGTTTTAGTCAGTAAGAGTCTGACACGCCCTTCCGCTCCGTCCAGAGCGGGAGAGGTCATATATAAAATCCGTCAACCTTAAGTGCGTGTGTTCCATACGACTTTTTCTAATGCACTTAGAAAAAGAAGGCTTCTTTGTTTTATAAAGCTGTGCCAGCGCCTACGAGGCATTATCAGTAGATTCCTTCACATAGATATTAGTCGCTAGACCCAGATAGCCTTTTCTATATTTAAATGTTGGTATCTATATCTATTCACACTATACATTTTGAAGTCGCTTTTCGTGTCGGTCTGTGTGACTGCTTAAATCTTCTAACCTGCCCAATGGTTTTTTTTGCTGATTTCACCATCATTTAGACGAGAGAATAAATTTCGGAAGGTTTTTGTATATAATATACATATTTAATTTTTCTGAAACATGTTTGGAAATTCGAGCATTATTTTGACAACTTCATTCGAGATAAATCTAAAATATTGTAGTGATCAAATACATGTAAGCAGCGGCCGGAAATCTTAGTATGAAAATGCTTAAGTGTCGTGATTAACGGCCGAATAAATTACTATGAAAACTCATGTCTTTCATGTGTCTTTCAAAAATGGAACGAACCTTCTACATCGACCCATGGCAACCAAGGAGGTAACTTATAAAATATTTTATTTAAATCTCGAACTGGCTTAGCAAATAGAGCGGTTTAAATTGAAAAAGAAACAAATTAACATATTGGCGCGAGAAAAGTTATCGTTGTTCGTCATTGATTCTGAAAATTATAATTAATTTACTTAGTTTGAATTTCCGCGCATTATTTGAGAAAAATACTATACAAGCCTTGGCCGCAACTAGGCATTGATGGACTCACGAATGTGTGCTTCTTCTTCGCCTCGGCCCACATTTTCACGTTCGTCCATCAGTGCCTCTGTTGTTGGCCGCTGCACGAATGTACTATAGTTATCTTCTTCACTTAATAAAAATCTTATATTCACTAGCAGACAATGCACAGCCTAGACCGCCAGGTCGAGAAGCATGAAATTTTGCACAAGAGCTCTTTTGTAAAGAAGGTGAACACTAAGGAAGATTTTTTGAATATTAGTCCCCTAAAGGGGTTAAATAGGGGATGCAAGTTGTTCATAGAAGAAGAATAGAAGAAGAAGAAGAATAATATAGAAGTTCGTAATTTTTCTTGTAGCATAGAAATCTATCTTTGTTTTGACATGTCGCACATTATAGTAAAGTTCCCCCTTACCAAACAAGGGCGGGTCACTAGTGTTGTCGGAAGCCATTGCAGAGCGGGCCCGGGACCTGGGGATTGAAGCCAGCACCCTAATTGCGTAACGCACTGTTCATCACAATCCGAAAGATTTTGAAGGAAAACGCTAAACCATTGTTTTATACGTTTGAACAAATTGTCTGCTCTACAACGGAAATAACGCAATGAATGTTGTTGACTGTCAAAATAAAAGGCACTAAGTGTGTTACGTAATTACACCGCAGGAACCCACTCTGGGTTTGATCCCCAAATCGGGCATAGTGATTGGGTTTCTCTAATAAGAATTTGTCAGTAGCCCATTCTCTTTTTTTGTGTGGGAAATAATCAAATAACTTCTCCCGCTCTGAGCGGAGCGAAAGGGCGTGTCAGACTTTTACTGACTAAAACACACCCGTGTTCCTTCAGTTGCCTGTGTGCCAGAGCCACGGTAACTCTTTCGAACAATCCGCGACTCTGGCAGGCATCGACCCTAGCAGACTCCGTCAATTATTGGCGCGCGCGTGGTACACAACGCGCTGTCGACCTGGGCCTGGTCCTTAACGGACGGCGAGCTAGCCACTGCTCGTCCCGAGTCTGTATTTGTGCTCGGTTTACGGCGTTAGGCATAGGACTTAAAAATAATTGTCAAAATGTGGGACTAAACCACTGCCTTCGGACATTCAGACGTGATGTTATGTACCTAATGATTTATGTATTTTTATGAATATGCTTGTTTTATTAAATGTATAATTAAATGTTTTATAGAAACAATGAAAGAAAACAAATTATTGTTTTTTTTATTTAGTTTTATGATTCTTGATAAAATTAAAAATGCTACCTACTTATTTTACTTTAGTTTTTAGGTTTTTATTTTTATTTTAGTCACGCAATCATGTTTGCCTTAATGATCTTTAAGATAAATAAATCCTATCCTACTATCCTACTAATATTATAAATGTGAAAGTTTGTGAGGATGGATGGAGGGATGGATAGATGGATGGATGGATGAATGGATGGGCGGATGGATGTTTGTTACTCTTTCACCCAAAAACGACAAAACGGATTTGGATGGAATTTGGAACACAGATAGTTTATAACCTGGATTAATATGTAGGATACCTTTTATCCCGGTAGTACTTTCCCGTGGAATAATTTCCAACCTCCACGCGGGCGAAGCCGCGGGCAAAAGCTTGTAATAATATAAAATTTTTGTTCCTAATTTTCAAAGCAAGAAAGAAAGACAAAGGCATTTTTGAAAGCCATTTTCATACTTCATCATCACATAGGTACATCCTCCAAAAATAGAACGAGCATACTTCCTCTGTACTGTGCTGTCTGGGTGTAGATGCTTAATAGCGTCGAATCCCTCATGACGAACCTTAATAAGTTATTGGGACTTCATGGAGATATTATAAATAGGCAACCGAACAGTTATCATCAGAATTCCAACTAATCCAATGGCCACGCTCTTGTGGCAGCCTTACCTGCTACCTACTTTGGCGATAAAAATTTAACACAAACAAATACTTAATAATTAACAACATATTTATTTGGCAGACACGATTTAACACCATTTTTTATTCAAATGAGCTTATATTAAGTACCAAGCGCCCAGCTCCCCGTAAGTTCCTCAAATGACAGTGTATAAATGATATCGACCTATACCTAGGTATATTATAGTCTCCAGCAATCACATAGTAATACACAATCAAACTATAGCACTTTCTTCCTTAGTGCAGTTTTTCAAAAGGTCCATTTCTTGCGAAGGAGGAGGCGGAGTGCGTGAGGATGAGGCAATGGCTGCGCCCTCTTACCCCTAGTCGCCACAGGAGGAGACACCCTGGGCGCCGGGAGTCGATAGCCGACTCCCGGCCACCGTAGGCCTGGGCTTGCGGACAGCGAGCAATGGGCAGCTTGCCAGGCCCGGGTCAACGGCGCGCCGTGTTCCACGCGCGCCTCAGAGAGATGTCAGCACCATTGACGGGGTCCGATAGGGCCGATGCCTGCCGGGGTTGTGGATTGTTCGGAATAGTTACCGTGGCCCTGGCGCACAGGCAGCTGAAGGAACGGGTGACGGGTGACGGGTGGGTTTTAGTCAGTAAGAGTCTGACACACCCTTCCGCTCCGGCCAGAGCGGGAGAAGTCATTTGATGATTTCCACGCAAAAAAAGAGAAAGGACATGCCGTGTCCTCACGACATTTTTCTTCACCGTTTTGAGAGCAGTGGTGATGAAATGATTCACACAAAATAAAGTGGCTGCCTGGGTTCGATTTCGAACCCACGACCTACAATTCGTAAGTCGGGGCCGTTACCACTGGGCCAGCACTACTCTCTTTAATTAAGTCTAAAACTGTTACTTACCCACTATTTCAAACGCCTCTATCTCCTTCGTTTCTTTTGGACTTATATAAATTTTCCTGACAATAATTTGAATGCCTGGTACTGGCTTGCCAAATTCGAGCAGTGCAATTAATTTGTACTCTATGCAATATTTGAATTTTTTAATTTCATTCCAATTTTTTTGATCCACTATATTGCCACCATAATGATCCATTCTGTAAACATAAATAAACTTTCGGTTACCGAGTTGATAGCAAATAAATTTGACAAAACATCGAGCTGGACTGGTTAGGTTAGGACTAGGAGGTTTTTTGGAATTCATGTTTAATGTTTAGTAATTAACCTATAACAAGACACAATGATTATTCCATTAATCTGAAATAAACAAAGGGAACACTAGGAATAGCCTAGACCGGAGTTTTACCTGTGTCAAACTCCAATCACTAGAATTGATTTTTATGTCACCTTGTTTTGCACCAATATTTGCGAAATAAATATCTTATCTTATTGAAAACATTCATAGTACCACAGATTGTACAGGTGGAGTCTTTATACCTGACCTACTTCGCTCCCGGACTCCTAAATCGTGATACCGCGCACGCGGGCCACCCTTTTTCTGTTTATACCGGACAACTGCAAAGCCAAAGGAGAGTTATGATTTTAATAGGCCATGCATCTGTGTTCATCTCTTTCCATATAACTCCTAAACTTCTGGCCGTATTTTGACAAAAGAGGTATCGTTGTATTATGGATTTATGCTATAAAGCCTAGTACATCAAAGCCGTAACTAATATTTAAATAATCTAACTTTACTATAATACCATAAAAGTAGGTACCCAATGCCGAGTAATGTGGTCTCTATTCTCAGCAATATTTATATGGCATTGAATATGTATTAATAACTAGCTTTTACGCACGGCTCCGCCCGCATGGAGGCAGGGAATTAACCCACGGGAACATACCGCCCTCATAAATAACATCCAATATCCTAATCCTAACCCAGGTCACGGTCTACTTGTGTGCTAAATCTCGTCAAAATCCGTTCAGCCGTTAAGACGTGAAAAGGTAAGAGAGAGACAGAAAGAATAATGGCGCTATTCACTTGGTCGTTCTCCTGAATTCGATTGCCTATGGAATTCAGGCAAACGACCAAGTGCAAATGAACGGAGTCGAGTAAGCCTGTCTTCGGACAATCTAGTTCAGCTTCATAGTTTCGGTTACCGGAATTCGGATACCCGAATGATGAATGACATAGCGTCCGTAGGTAGGAACTTACCCGAACGCGGACGCAGGTGTTCGACTGCATTCAAACTACTCGTACTTGTTAGCCCATATTCTAGTGCGATGACCAGTGTAGTTAATGCATCGGGTGCCCGAATTCGAGGAGTCTTTCTAGCACCCGAATACGGCTAACGACCAAGTCTAATTGGGCCTTTACTTTCGCATTTATAATGTCGTCTAATTTAAAATTGCGCGCCCCTCCACAATTTTTTTAATAGGAATAATTGAAATGTGTCAGCGTATGATTATGAACGTCGTTAGTCTAAATGTATAAAACAAAGTCGAGATAGTTACATAATTTAAAACTGAAGAACGGCTAGACCGATTTTAATGATCTATAATTTGTTGGATTCGTCTCCACCCCGAATAGCAGAATAACTTATAAAATATCTCAAAAATGAATGGAAAAAAATATACAGAACATATTTTTTTTAATAAATCAGGTTTGGAACTCCGCCATCTTTCGCAACTGACAGCTCACGTGACGGTCGCATGAGAACAACTGTCAAATCGATTGGTTTCAATCATTCGCGATCATTCGGTCAATCAATCATCCCTACCACAAGATTTTGCACAAGATTGACGTCGCGAAAGTGTTTTTTTTTGTTTCATGTTGTCTGTGATTTGTTTTGAAAAAAAACATACAAAGGTTACCGGTCGATTTATTTGTTCTGTGTGAGTGTTATTAATAAATCATGGTGCGAGTATTATTATTAACAATGCCGCGACCCAGAAGATCTCATCTTTCCCAACAAAGCAGTAATGCAAGAAGCCTAAGCTTCGGAACATTGTAAATCAATCCACTGAAGAAGTACGAGAAATCACACGAGAAGAGCGCCGCGTTAGTATGGCCCGAGTTCGTGCTTCTCAAACACAAGAGCAAAGAGAGGCTGCCCGTAAAACGGTTCGGTTGGCTATAAGAAATCGTCGAGCTTATCGCACAGATCAACAAAGAGATAATCTTCAACAAGCAAGAAGAAATGCTTCAAGTGTTGATTTGAATCATCTAGCAGGGTTTCTATACGATTGCACAATTGTTTACAGCTCGCATGCTTTCGTTGACATTGGTCAAATGGGCGCTGTTTACGAGCATTGTGGCGCATTGAAGTTTGCTGGAGAAACGCCTGGATGATGCTGCCTTAATGGCAAAATGAAATTGCCATTATTGACGCCGCCACTTGAGCCATGGTATTCATTGCTTGGTGGCGAAATACCAGAATCACGACATTTTCTTGCGAACACTCAAAAATACGATGACTGTTTTCAATTGACTACAATTGGGGTAGACATTATCCGAGAATACGGATTTAATCCGACATTCGAGGTGATTTATATTAAAGAGTGTAAATGTTCATTTAATATACAAGATAAGATTTAAAAATAAATATAAAAATTTGCTCAAATGTATGTTCAATTATAGGTGGAAAAGTTTTGTTAGGTCTCTGTATTTGTCTGTAAAATAAATAAAGCATGCAAATATAATATATATATATATATATATATAAATCAGTAATACTGACTTCGCTTTCAACTTGATAGATTCAAGACCAGATTTACCATCGAATTGGATCATTGTAACCTCTTGAAGATGCACACCATAAATTCTTACAAATAACTTCATGGGCAATATGGAGAAAAAACTTGATCAGCGTCAAGAGAACAACACAGCAATGAAAAGATCAATTCTTCAAGATCTGCAGCACTACTACTACTACTTCATGAACATCATGTATTGGTCAGGCTGTTCAAGACTGCGTTGGAGCGCATGCCACATGATGACTACAAAGTCATGATCAGAGCAGATAAATGACCAGCTGGAACACATGAACGTAGATTAAACCCTCCAACAGTAGATGAAGTTGCAATCCTGATTGTTGGTGAAAACTTGGAAACACGCGATACTGTGCTTTCACGTCGCGATACTGGGCATTAAATTGAATTCCCGAACATCATTGCTAACCACAAAAATAACAAATGGTTGAGTGAGCGAGCAATTTTGGTGGCTAAGAACAAAGATGTGGATGACTTAAATTTGTAATTTAGAAACAAATCGTTGGTACTCTGCATTAATTCAAATCTATTGAAAAAATCGAACAACAAACAAAGACGAAGCCACCAACTATCCAACTGATTTTTTAAACTCCTAGGATGTGCCTGGCTTACCACTGCACAATTTACAACTGAAGCTTGGCTCGGTACTCATCATGCTTCGAAATCGAAACCAACCAAAACTATGCAATGGAGCGCGTTTGGTGATAAGATAACTGATGATCAATGTGATTCACGCGACGATACTCAAATGAAAATTCAAAGGTGAGGAAGTTCTCATTCCGAGGATTCCAACGATCCAAACCAATATGCCCTTTGAGTTTAAACGAACTCAATTTCCGATTCGTCTTGCATTCGCCATGACGATTAACAAATCAGAAGGCCGACCCTTGAGTGTTTGTTGTCTGACTCTAGAAAATGCATATTTTTCTTATGGTCGTACGCGTGGTACGTGGTATATTCACGTGTCGGCAAACTATCTGCTTTATTTGTTCTTGCGCTTGATAAAAAAACAAAAAATATCGTATATTACAAGGTGCTTCACTGAAAAGAATCAACCCGAATGCAACTGATGCAGCAAAATATACTCGTATAGTTTCAATAAAGCAAAAGTCTTGCTGACACGCCATTGAAATAATTGATTTTTGTACATTTATTGAATTTTTATTTTCTTTATATATAATATCCTAATAAACTATTGAACTTAATAATGTTTTGTATTAATTTTATTACGTTAATAAGATCCTAAATTACGTTTAACTAAAAGTTAAAACGATATTCATTGATTGTTAGGCGGTATGAAGTTCGCAGGGTCAGCTAGTTTATAATATATTCGTGAGATTATAAGCTGTCGAAAATTTGTGAACTGTAAAAAACCATTTATAGTTTAACGCATTATTTTTCGACCTATCAATGGCAAAACTTGCTGCCCTCCCCCAGCGACGCCCTAAGCCGAGGTCCGTACCCCACAGGGGGTGCCCTTAGCGTGTAGTCGCTTAGTTTTTAAGTTTTTAAGCACTGGCTGGATGCCCTAATTTATTGAGGCACCCACAGGTAAGCCCCTTAAGCAGGCGACCACCTGCTAGGTTGACCTGCGAGATGCCAATAAAAAAAATAAAAAAAATAAAGACTTGGAAGAACTTGGAAGTAGCGCTCGCCGGCCGCTGCCGCACGCGGTTTTGGTTACAGTTCTAGCCTAACTTAGCCCATTTGGTCGGGGTTCCCTGGCTTAGTTACTGCGACTAATTAGGTTTGCGCGTGGTTGATCACAGTTCCAAGATAACCTAACCGAAAAACATAAAGAGTTTAATACAAACATATAAAGAGCTTACGAATTTGATGTCAAACAATTCATGTGAACAGAGCGAGCTACCGTCACGACCAACCAATCAGGTACTGCGGATTAATTGCGTAACACACTAACAGTAGGAATAGCTTTCATTTTGACGGTTCAACAACAGTCATTGCGTTATTTACGTTGTTGAGCAGACACATTTTTCGAACATATGAAGCAATGGATTAGCAATAGGCTTCAAATTGATTCAGATTGTAATAGATAGTGTGTTACACAATTAGGGTGCAGTTCACAATTTTACGGTTGATAAGCATAATCAGCCTCTAAAGTTCCCATTGCTGAGACACAGGACTCCTCTCAGTGAGAGGGAATGGGCCGTACTCCACCACGTGGGCCCAGTGTGGGTTGATAGATGTCACATCTCTTCGAATTTTTTGGTTATAGGACATGCCGGTTTTCTGACGTTTAAAATAGTGGCTTACAGCTGTTTAAAAAGTGAGCTCCACAAATTGCCCGGAAACATTTTATTTTTGAGCATTAAAAGCTAGGTCAAAATGTACTGAGTTACCCCATATATATTATAATGCCGTATGGATTATACATAACCATGGTAAGCCAGCATTGCAATATCGCAGTTTATTGTTTGTCTAATTCTTTTCAAGACATTTAAAAAACGATCTATTTTTGCAAGAATTTTATCTATGTGTCTTTTCCGATTGCAATTTTTATCGACCGTTATACCCAATAATACACAATTATCGACAATGGTCAAGTGGGAATCTTTATAATGAATGTCTATTTTATTTATGTTTGAATTGTACGTCTGAAAATTTATTATGTTCGTTTTAGTCATATTTATTTTTAAGTTATTTTTGTCTAGCCAGTCGATTGCATTATCAAGGGCTTGGACGATTTCATTTTCAAAATTTTTGTTATGATGTTTACGGGTCGTCAGAAGCCTGAAAATCTGACAACCAGTCTTACCTGGTCTTATCCTTTTTTTTGTAAACTGAATGTTTTTATTATTTTTATTTTTGCTATTTTTTAATTTGTATTTTACATAAACTTTGACATTTGATAATTATTACATATAGAATGACATGACAATTTAGTTTCTGAAGTATAACATTATTATCAAATTATTGTGAATGTGAGGACTATGTGCGTCAGTTTTTTTTTTTTTCACTTTCTCAGGTAGTTTCAATGATGATCTGGCAGTTTGAGTGCTTTATGCGGCCTACCCAAATGTCCTTTCTTTGGTATTGTTCGTCGAATCGTTGAGCTCCTTAAGTTCTGAGTTGAGGTGCACGATTACTGACAAATGCGTGCACTGACTGGACAGGTCCACTCATTCTGTGTGGTTTTTTCCTCAAAAGACCATTTCAGACTCAAATCTACATGGTCTTCACATGATCTGACCAAGATTATGTCTAGACTTTAAAAGAGACTGTAACCTCTGAGTTTGTTACGGCCTTTCTTCTCAGAGTAGTCAGATAGGAAACGCCGACCTCATCTAGTTTTTAAATATGATTGACGTGTAAAATTGTTTGTACCAACCTACTTACAGAAATAAAATCATTTATCATTTACCCTGGGGTATCGTATTACCCAATAACTGGGTTGTGGAGGTCAGGTAGGCAATCGCTCCATGTAAAATACTGGTATTCAGCTGCATCCGGTTAGACTGGAAGCTGACACTAACACAGTTGGGGAAAGGCAAGGGAGATGATGTAAGTTTAATAAAATAAAATAAAATAATAAAAATAATTTATTTCACACATAAAGGTACATAGGCAAGGCAAGGTTGTTAGTAACAAGAATTTTGCTTATAACTAATGTTAGTAATTAAAAATAAAAAGAAGAAACTAGACATACCGTCTACCCCTGCACAGTAGGCTCATCGGTCTCGCCACACATAGAGTTCAATGAACCTACTGAGCAGAACAGTATCGGTTCTCTCGCCAATCATCCTCAGTACGCTATTCAGGCTCCCCCGTACTCGTCGCACCACCGATGCAACTTTTTTACGCATAATTGCGTAGAAGTCATCTACGCTGGCGTCAGTAAACATGCCGGATTAAATGATCTAAGTTATGGTTAAAAGTACATCAAAATCAGTTACCTACTTTAGAAGAATAACACGGTCACACGGACAGACACTAATGGTGACTTTAATCTATAATACTTATCCGATAAGTGTATCAATGTTTTAGAATATAGGAATAATAAATAATCTATGGCTGAAGGTTACTTTTTGCTAATATATATTTCCACGTTCGTATTTATTGTATTTACGATAGTACTTAACCCTTTACCTGGCCCCAGAAGACTGCTGTAGCAAAATGTGTTTTTTTTTAATGGATTCGTATACTTATAAAGGCTTTGTTTCATATTGCATCACAGAAACTGCGAAAAGATGGAGAAACCATTTAAAAAAATCATGTGGGAAAAAATAATCCCATTGCCCGCCTAGAGATTGACATTGACTATATATTTAATTATTGAGTTTATAGAGGTATGAGGAACAGGGTGTAAAGTTGACTCATACTCTATGGAAAAGGAAGGATCTTCCGACCAAACGGGTGTTGTGTCTGGTGGGCAACTGCCCAACATTTGATGTTGGGATGTTGTATATATGCTAGTTGCGCGGTAAACTCTGCTTGCGCGATGCAGGATCTTGCGTGACGTCATTATGACGGGTAGCTCGCATGTGGCGATGTAGATACTGCTACATCACTCCCCCCCGGAGCCTCATCCTCTCTCCTCATCTCTCCTCCATCATTTCATTTTTTTATTTAGTTAAAATGTATGCATTAATCATTAGAATAACTCAAAAACTCCAACATCTCAAAAAAAATATACGACCAAGATTTCGTTGTTTCGCCATAATTTAAAAAAAATAACGCGGCACTGGTTCAATGACTGTTTGATGGAGCAATATAGGAGCTAGCACAGGTAGTAACCTGTGCTAGCTCTTAAATTGCTCCATCTAAATAACAATATCAAACAATTATTTCATCCTACAATGGCTTATAGACATTATACTGACATTTTTGTTATGCTTCCAAACTGGTAAACTTAATAGGGGTTAAGTCTATTGCGATATACGTGAGAGCAGAACAGCATTATAAAAACAGATCAAATGGAGCCAGGATATGTAGGATCAGATAAAGATGGGCATCCTGGCGGCTCGTCATACTGACAAACATTTTAAGGGATTTTAGAAACAAATTGGGAACATGAATGTTAGGCCTGACTTTCCTGTGAGTCTGAATGGTGTCAATGACCACGATGTGATCGCTAATCTCCTTGAAGACCATTCTAAGATAACGCCACATTGTGATTCTTCGGTGCAGGGCCGTCCCGTCACGCTTGTATGTAATAGTGTTGGGACTGTTGCTTAGAAGCGACTTGTGAGATTTACAGCAATACATGTGTGACAAGTTTAATAATTCACAGCGAGGTAAGTCTCCCGGGTGTCACATTTTCAGCATTGAGCATCTAAGAAATGCAGGTATTCACCTGCCGCGCGTTCTCTCCATGTTTTACTATATGTGTTAATGTCATGGTTATTTGTTCGATAAACTTACTAGAAATATAGAGGTTTTGGTTGTAAAAAACAAGACTGGGGATCTATTGAATAAGGTCTAAGGTGCTTCACAGTTTGCTTAATAACCCCTTACACATACAGTCACGAGCATAAACATATCACTATGGACAGAACGGCAATAATATCTGATTTCATGATTCATTAATTAATATATGTTCTCAAGAAGACAGTAAATATATGTGATCGTCTGTGGAAGGCATATACAACTAACGGCACAAACATGTGAGTTCGGAGAAACACCAAAACTATTTGACGACACAAGCGATGCCAAAATATAGGATACCGTATCGACTTCAAAAAGATATGTCACCTCTCAGATGGGCCCACCGCGCAAATTTAATCCTCTAACAAATGAAATGAAAAAATTAAAAACAGTCCACAATTGACGAAAATATCGATAAATATACTTTAAAAAAAGAATCATACAGGCGGACATTATAACCTCCTCCTTTTTTGAAGTCGGTTAAAAATAAGGTAAAGTTCATTGGAAATTGGAGCGGGTGATAGGTAAGTGGGGTAGGTAGGTGGGTAAGTAAGGTACCTAATTATTTGGTAAAAGGACAAAAAACGAACACCAAATTGTATGTTATGGAACATGGAGAAGCCGATGTTAAAACTAATATTTTAACTTTCTACCGCCTAGGGTAATTATGGAACAGTATCCACGCAACCCTAATAATGGATATTTTAAATATTATTTATTAATACATTTGTTTCCATAATTTTGCGTGTCGTTACAAGGAAAAATAAGTACGTACTTGTAACCATGTAATTCCAAAAGGTTTATTATTTACATTTCATTTTCCCAAATCACATACATGTGACTTCGGGATAGTAACAACATTTATAATAATGCCTACACATAATCATTTTCCCTATAATTAAAGCAGCATTAGTCATTCTCAAATCTACTTAATTAACATGTCAGTAAAGTTAATATTTATTGAAGAGGAAATAACATGTACTTATATTGGAATAAATTGGATCAAATATTGGATCGCTATAGATGGTACTGGTATGTTTGAAGGCTGCTAATTGGTGCAAAAAAGGTGATTTGGACTGTTTTTTCCTTCCGGCTTATTGGATAAAATTTTATAATTAATTCTAGGCTGTATGCCACTTATTGTTTGCCTGTTTACTTTTATATTGTAACGGCAGATGGAGCCACTTGGTATGCGTTTTTCTTTCTGTCAGATCGTTGTAAAACTTATACTGTGCACTGTCTGAACTAGTTATTATAAACGTTCAAACTCAAAGAAGTCTTGTTTATTAACCTAATCTCAATACGGCTGGGTATTCTGAAAGTTGGCAACGTCGCAAATAGCTGTCAAATATTTCCTTGTTTTGATTAATCAATATAAATACTTATAAATAAAAATATGAAATACTGTTCGTTGGTAAACGCATCACTTGAGAACGGCTGGACTGATTTGGCTACTTTTTTTGAATCCTAATAATCCAAATAAGGTTTGTGTGGAAAGAAAAATTGGAAAGATCCCCGGAAACAAAATATTGAGAAAAACTGAACGTCCTTTTTTCTATGAGATTTTTGGATGAATTATTGAAATTTGAACAGGACAACGTCTGTCGGTCAGTTAGATATTAATATATATTATCATCATTATTATTGTCATTATCATAACATTCATGATAATAGAAGCGTTTTACCTTACAATAAAACGCATATTAATTTACTTACCTTATTCGAAGCTTATTTAATTGAGATAGGCCCTACGTTTCCCACCTTTTAATTTTGTATATATCTATCTCTTTCTAGTACGTCACTTCCGCTTGGCAGGGGTAGGGAGGCTCGCTATGCGAGACTCGCCATTTTGATTTCATTGAGTCTAATTACCAGGCAGAGCTTGTTCATAAGCTTCGAATAAGGTAAGTAAATTAATATGCGTTTTATTGTAAGGTAAAACGCTTCTATTAATTTGACTTGACCGTTATTCGAAGCTTATTTAATTGAGACGTGTTTGTTATCGCCTGGTGGAAGTGACGAAGACGCCAATGTGAGTTAGTATATGACCATTACTAAAATGTAATGTAGGTATGATGTAGTAAAACAGTAAGTTTCAAAAATGAATACATATAGATTAATTACTAAGATGTAGACATTTTTCGATCAAATATGATCGACGTAGGCATTAATAAAAAGAGTGTAATTAATAGAAAGCATTTATTTGATCCAAAACAAAAACACCTCTTAGGTAACAATAGTAATAAAAACAGGAACTAAAAAGAAAGAAAACATAATTTCTAATCAACTGGATTAAATAACGCTGTTACAGAGAGACGGTTTACAGTGGGTCTAACCTCACGTTTATAAAATTTGCAAAAAGTATTTTGCGATCGCCAGTTACCTCTAGCAAGAATCTCCTCAAGGGGATAATTATCGACCCAATTTTTTGAGGCCACAGCTGACCTAAAACTCCCAGGAGATGCCTTAATACCGGCTTCTACTAATAGGGACTTGATCCAGCCAGCAATTAGGGTTTTCGATGCAGGTTTAGGTTCACCTCTAATATTAATAAACAAATTACTACAAATTGCAGCATTTCTACGATTCTCAAGAAGCGAGATCGTATGCTTAGCCCAGTAGACTGGGTCTAAATTTTTGATATCTACATTAGAAATTAACCTCCAACCAGATTGTCTATAATCTACAGAATCAGTTTTCGATCCGAAAACCGGCCAAAACACTAAGACATCATTTTGATTAGAAAAATTATTAGAATCAACTCTGAGCAAAGTTAAATCATGGATTCTTCTCCCGGAACATAGGAGAAGTAGAGCAGCTGTATGTCTCTGAACTTGAAAACTATTATTTTCATCAATGCGCTTACCCTCTAGGAAACTAGCGAGGTCATTTATGTTCCAAACCGGGGGCTTGACATGGGTGACCGGTTTATGTAACGCTATAGATTTTAGAATATGTTTTACCAAGACATTTGAGCTTAACTGGCCGGATGATTCTGGGTTGCAGAGGGTTGCGACCACAGATTTGTGTAACAAAATGGAATTGTACGATAAATTATTAATTAAATGGAGATCAGATAAAAATCTAGCCAAATCGCTTGCTATTGGAGTCGAAGGGTTAACCTGGTGCGTTTCGCACCAAACTAGCCATCTCTTCCAAGCAACGCTATAAACTTTACGTGTTGAGGGACGCCATGACTTTTCAAGAAGTCCTAATTGACTACTATTCCAGGTTGTTAGCATCCCAGACCACCCCCACATTTCCACACTTCCAGAGTCATGTGGTGGACGTTCGGTGGTGGTAGCCCTGTTGTCGTGTCGATCAGGACTTTGTCTAGGTGATATAGCGTAAATGGGGGTGCTAGGGCACGCAATTTGACGTCGGGTCGCCAAAAAACTCGTTCCCATCGTGGAACTACTAGTAGGTACGTTCCCTGTGCTTGATTGAGATAACCTAGGACCTTGGGAATCAGAAAGGGTGGAGGGAACACCCACGCTAGGTTGTATTTCCACATCTGGGAGAACGCGTCGTGAAACAGAGCTTGGTCGTCGTTTTGGTCTAAGGACACATAATTCGTCACTACATGGGCTCGGTTGGACGCAAATAGGTCGATCAGCGGAACTCCCCATTTGGAGAATATTTTGTTCGTGCATTCTGCAGACAGATGCCACTCTGGGGTTACGCGAAACCTCGACAAGTGATCCGCGTGACCGTTGTATATTCCTGGTATATAGAAGATGTTCATGTGAATTTGATAGTTCTCCGTTATTTGGAAAACTTTGTAAGTTAAGTCCAAGAGAGGAGCCGACTTGGTGCCGCCCTCGTGACGGAGATATGCGACTACCGATTTGTTGTCGCTCTGAATCAAAACTGTCTTGTGTCTCAGGAGCTGACAATGATCTTCCAAAACTTTTAGGATTGCTAACATTTCTTTTTGGTTGCAATGAAGATCTTTCTCGGCTTCTGACCACAGACCCGAGAGAGAGAGATTGTCCAGGCGAGCGCCCCAAGCGATGTCTGACGCATCTGTTGTGAGGAAATGAGAAGGAAGCGGCATGTGTATGGCCGACGGAAGATGACAATTCTGGCGCCACCATATCAGATTGTCTATGGCAGCACGAGGTAAGGTATGTAGTAGCCTGTGCTCTGACTTCAAGATTTCGTTCAGTAGGTATAGAAGCGCTCGAAAGTTGAGTCTTCCTTTCGGAACTGCAAAGCTGGCAAAATTGAGTAAACCAACTAGGCTCTGGAGCTCCCTGGGCGTTGTACGTTGTTTCCACAGCAAATGGCAGATTTTGTCTGCAAGTCCGGGAATTTTTTCCTCGGGAAGGCGCTTTCGATTCGTCCATGGATCCCAATAAATTCCTAGAAACACTAGGCTTTTCGACGGTGTGATTATCGACTTTTTGTAATTGATCAGCCAACCCAATGTTTCCAGAGTGTCGAGCACATTTTTCACATGACTCCGTAGCTTGTCTTCGTCCTGGTGAGCGATCAAAAAATCGTCGAGATAGACTATTATCCTGACACCTCGTTGCCTGAGTGTCTGGGCTATCCAATTTGTAAGCGCAGCAAAGATCTTGGGCGCTGTGCTCAGGCCAAAAGGTAAGCAGGTCATTTCTAGCAATTCGTTGCGATAAATTAAGCGCAGAAACCTTCTGTGACTGCGAGCCACAGGTAAATGAAAATACGCCTGCGAGAGGTCGATTTTGCATAGCCAATCCTGTGGTTGCAGGAAATCGGGGATGCGATATGCATTTATCAGCTTGAATCGATCCGTTGTGATGTAAGAATTCAGTGCTTTTAAATTGAATATTGGTCGGGTTGAGCCGTCGCCTTTGGGGACAAGAAACATCGATGACAGGAAGCTTGGCGAAACAATAGCTCGTCCTAGAACTCCCTGTTCTATCATTTTGTTTATGACAGATGTCATTACGGCAGATTCTGGAACATCTATGTTGGTTCCGACAACGCTTGGGTGAACAAGCGGTGGCTTCTGGCGAAAAGGTATGCGATACCCTGTTATTATTTTTAGAATGTAATTTGGGGCATTCATTTGTTCCCATTGGTCTCGAAACTGTAGGAGACGGCCCGCTCTGAACGAGTCAATACTTGCGTTGCTTGTTGTCGTTATTCTGCTGGGGAGGCGATGCCGCGCGTCTTCGCCCGTACCTTGGCTGATTATTTTGCCGAGCCTTCGATCGGCCTCGAAAGCTATTGCGATTATTCGGTGCGACCGAATTATATTGAGCAGCATGACCATGAACGTTACAGCCACTTTGCGGAGGTGGGTTACCGCTGCTGTAACCACCTTGCGTAGGTGGGTTATTGCTAGCACATTGCGAATGTGCATTACTGTGTTGGCAAGCCTGAACTGTATGAGCAAAGCCCTGCGAGGACTTATTGTAAGGCTTTAGTCCCTGCGAGGGGCCACGAAACTTTTTTGCATCCACCTGCGAGGCAGAAGACGTATTACCCTTTTGTAAAGGCCAAAAGCATTTTCTTACTCCGCCAGCTTTTTCTACAGCAGCAGTAAATTTCTCTGTGTTGAACAGGTTGGTACATGTCGGCGGAATTTTCTTTAAGCTGGCCTTCATCAAGGGGTCCTTTGCCTGTTTAATAACACAGTCTCTCCGCATTTGGAGAATCTCAGCACGATGACCACAAACGATCTGTAATAAGTCTGAAGAACACTTACTAAACTCCCCTGTGGAAAAAAGGTCGTTTACCTTTTGAAGAAGAGTGTCAGAATTTAGTGAGTCACTATTCCTTGCCCATAGTAACAATTCTTGAAGAGTTCCTTGCAAAACCTCCCTTTGTTTGAGCACACACATAGTCAAGGCTGCGAATGCCTTATCAGCATACACGAGGTGACGAGGAGACTCATATACCTTAACTTCCTCGTTAATTTCAATGTCTGTATAACCCGGCGAGTGATTGTACAATTTTTGGGTCTCAGAATACCTAATTTCATTCCAGTCACTTTTATCTAAATGTTGCAAGTCACATAGCAACTTCAAATAATTCTCGGAAGTCTTAGGCATCGCAGGTTCCTTCAGCTTTGTTTCAAAAGTTAAAGTAAATTCTTGATCACCACGTGGACTAACATTATCCGGTTCAATATCAAACATTTGTTCGTAAAGATTTTCACTAACCCCGGACACAAGTGAGATGGCATCATGATCCAAATTGGTACTCACGTGTCGACCGGTGTCCTTGCAAACGAATTGCCGACGAAGGCTACGTACCTCTTTAGCTAGTTTCCGAACCTTACGTTTGGAACGACGCTTGCGTTTGCCCCCCTTTTTCTTGTTGCGGCGACTTCTCTTTGGGTTGTCTCCGCTAGACGAGGAGCTACTACTGGAATTCGAGCTACTGGAACTCGAGGTACTAGAACTATTCGATCGAGCTCTACGCTTCTGCGGCAAGGAAGGTCCTGGAAGAACATCACTATCCGCCCTATCGGCATTATCACACGAATTTTCCATACTGAATATCGAAAGATTAAACTTTGTTCACTTTTTAATTCGAATAAAAACCGTTAGGATTATGTTCACTTGTACACTTTTTAATTTGAATAAAAACCGTTAGGATTATATTCACTGTACGCTTTAAGGCAGCTAAGTGTCGGCAGTTCAGCACGACACGACCGACCGCGGCGGGAAACAAGACGCCAATGAAATCAAAATGGCGAGTCTCGCATAGCGAGCCTCCCTACCCCTGCCAAGCGGAAGTGACGTACTAGAAAGAGATAGATATATACAAAATTAAAAGGTGGGAAACGTAGGGCCTATCTCAATTAAATAAGCTTCGAATAACGGTCAAGTCAAATTAATGATACATGATATTTATATTTGTAAATTGGTTCAAAAAAAACTTTTATCTACTCTCATATCGTAAATAAACACAATACCAAAATTTTTACACTGACACTACACATACACACACCCCCCCACATCCCCCCCCACACACACAGACAGAACCACACAGAAACACCACAGAACACAACACACTAACGCTTTAACACAACACATTTTCTCTAAAAAAATAATGATATAAAATAGTTTTTTTTACCAACACGATACAGAGCAAATCCAAGAAGATAATAAATCATCAAGTTAAGTTGAACTCATCTGCGGGGCGCGCCATTTTTAGGCTTCGTCTCGACTGATCCCTAGTCTCAACTAGACTCAATCCGTATATATCTATCTACATGTATAGCTAGAAGGCGCAAAAGTACTGATGGCAAGAAAAGTGTTTGCATGGTTTGTATTCATTTTTAGTCAGTCATCACAAATCACAGGTTTCACAATAATTAAAGCTCTCTGTTAAAAAATCACAGGCTGTATATAAAACAATTTAAACTATCGCCTAAGAAAAAACAGTTTGTACAATAATTAAAAATCTGCAAAAAAATCTGTCTGTGTGTAAAATAATTTAAACTATCGTCTAAGAAATCAAAGTTTGTGCATTAATTACAGCTATATTTTATTTTAAACAGTAATTGGGGACTGATTTACTGAGTTCTTTTAAAAACTCATGCATTGTTCCTTCATCGTACGCCCTTGTCAGCTCAGCAATTCTGACAACTTTTGCCCACTGCGGTTATTGAATTTTATGACCCTTTTGCTCAGACACGTGCAGGCTTAGGTTTAGTGTAATATTTCTAGGAATTAATCCTATCTACCTACCTACCTACTTAGGTAGTTATTAATTATTAAATAATTAATTCCTAAAACCTACTTAAACCTACTTACTTACTTTAACCTACTTAAATTTTACGGAATTTTAAGTAGGTTATTTTGTTAAAAAATGTACAGGGTGGAAAAAATCAATAGGCCCTGAAGGGAAACCACTTTAAATCCTTAAGAAAGATTGTTTTACTTAAAGGAATAATTCCTTTATTTTTTAAAGAAACTAAACTGTATTCACAGATTTCTCGAAAAGCTTACCTAAACCGGAAATTGGACCAGCAATAATTTCAAAACACACACAAAAAACACTCGTTATTTTATTCTACTAATCGATAGGGTTATTGTTCAGGATAAAATCTCTACTAAATACATGTTCTTAGAAATAAAAAACGTTCATCCAATGTAATATTTATTTTATTTATCATCAATTCTTATATGAAGAACACGTAAACATGAAAGACAATTTATTACCTAGCAAGAACTATTGAACTAATTAAGATTGAAATTTTGTTACAATTTAATAATTTAACTGATAAGTTTTTCGAAATGAGACCCCTCGTTACGGATACACAGATTTAGTCTTTTTTGAAATTTATTTCTATCGTGTAACCTTCTGTAAAGTGTTGTGGTGTATGCTCCTAATAACATTTTCTACCTCACCCCTTAGCTCTGCTACAGTATCATAAGACTTTTTGTAAATATTTTTTTTACAGGGCCTCATAACAAATAAAGTCAAAGTCAAATCATTTATTTCAAATAGGCACATAAAAGGCACTTTTGAACGTCAAAATTTACAAAAAAATAGAATTGATTCTAGTTGCCCCTTCCAAAAGGTAGTTTCGTATGGAAAAGAATGGGCAAGAAACTCCACCGTTACTCTTTTAAAATGTTTTACAATATTATGTAGGTTCACATTCATTATATAATTATATGTGAAGACGATGCACCTAATATAAAATTTCTATACCACAATAGGTAAAAAGAATTAAATATAATGCAAAGACAGATAAATTAATTATGTGATAGATACATGGTGCTCACATATTTACTAATATTGAAAAGTAGATGATGTTTCCAAAATTTTAACACGTATTAATTTTGTGTGTGAGTTAAAGTAGTTAAGTACATAATGTAACAATCAATGTCATAAAAATTATAAATTATACATTTAAATTAGCAACCAGTTTGATTTTGTCTAGACTAGATTGTCCTATGGAGCAGGACCAACATGTTTCCAAGCATTATCCAGGATATCATCTTATCTAGTATATAATCCTCTAATTTGTAATATGCTTGTTTACAAAGTGTACTTTTATATGAGTTTTAATAGTCCAGAGGCATCAGTTCTGGACTTCTTGCAGGCCATCTAATCGTCCCGTTTGTACCTATCCAGACATTTAAATTTGTATTAAGGTAAGCCCTGGAAATTCTACTATTGTGAGCAGGAGCACCTTCTTGTTGTAAAATTATATTATTTCGTTCCTCTTCCGGAAGAAGGTTTAATTCATTTTGTAAAAGATATAAGGGGACGGCAGGACCTAAGCGCAAGTTTTTTAATGCCTAAAAATATATGATCCACTGCGGTAAATAAAATCAGAAAAATATATGATATTCTTCAGGATATATGCTAGTTAGATAGTGTGTTGAAAACATAATACAACTAGTTTGATACGATAGAATAAAATCACGAAGAGGCGTCTAAAAAAAAAATACGATTAAAAATCATAGTAATATACATATATACATGCAATCATTCAGATTTTTTGTCAGATTATTCCACAAGCAACATTTTAACGTAATAGTGTTTTAATTTTTTAGTCCAATCAATAGTTTTTTTGTAAATAGATAATTGCTTCATATTTTGCAATAAATTACCAGCATGGTATCATCGCGGTACTCTTTTTTTTCTATGCAGTCCGACAGTGACCGCGCTTTAGCTGTTGTCAGCCTCTTAATACTTCAATGTATTTTGCCGTATTCGGATGTCCTTCGTAAACGTGCACCAAAACAACCGTATTGCTTCTGATTCCGCACCAAACATTAAAGGAAAATCTGATCTGATTATTTGTTTCGCGAACTCGGAAGGGATTTAGACGGGACCAATAATTATTGTTACGCCTACTATATATTCCATTATTACTGAAATTTTGTTTCATCAGACTATACAATGTAGTCTATGAAATTTGGGCTGCGAGCTATTTCTGTTTGAATATTCAGACAGAACTCTAATCTTCTTTGACGATCTCCGGGATGTAGTTTCTGCACCATCCATCAGGAAAACATTTGTATTTGTACTTTTTCAAAACACTAAGTACACGAGTATGGCTGGTGACTATCTCTTGCGCAGCTTCCCTACTAGAAGCTTCTGGGTAACACTCAAAGTATATCAAAATGATAATCGGTGATAATGATGATCATAATCGGAAAAGTCTATATTTTGTGGCTGTGGGCGTTCTCAACGTTTTTTGAAACTTCCAATATTCACTAAATTTTTCACCATTCGAGATAAAACTATTCGGTATTTGTCTATCTGGATACCTCACACCATTCCACTGTAGAGCTAAATTGCAATTCTTGTTTTTTGAAATGTGAGCTTCTACTCGTAATAAATCGAATTGTTCTTGATACGCCATTATTACACATTTACGAAATGGAAGCAAAACAAAACAAAATCGATAAAAATGTCCAACATGATCGTTCGAATTTAAAAATAAAATTACACTTCCGCACCGCAAACAAAGCTAAACGTTCTATTTTCAAAATAACTTTTCGTCAGACAGCCTCGTCCCATAGAATTATTGTTAACCGATTTTCTTATAAATCAGCAAGCTTGTGCTTCATAGAATGTCTTTGGATGTTAGAGTTATAACAAAATTATAACGTGTCTTTTACTTGTTGAAAGTGAACAAACAGTTCTAGTAAAGGTAATGTTGATTAAAGCCCATGTGTACTAAATATTAGATATCATTGATATCTTGTACGACAGACGAGAGTAAGAATTTTATCTTTAACATTGGCTGTATTGACTAGTGAAATAAAATAGCGAGTGTTTATTTTTTTAATTTTTAGCTGGTTCGATTCCCGGTTTAGGTAAGCTTGTCGAGAAATCTGTGAACGCAGTTAAGTTTATTTAAAAAAATAAAGGAATGTTTTTTTTTTAAATGAAATAATCTACCTTAAGGATTTAAAGTAGTTTCCCTTCAGGGCCCATTGATTTTTTCCACCCTGTATAGATATAGAGCAAGAGCAAAATTTATACGTGATATATATTTAATTTCTACATCGTAGCACTTTTCCGAGAAATTGTACCGTTGCAGCTAATAGGCATATAAAAAAGCGGGCGAGTTGGGACTAGGAATTAGTCGGGACGAAGCCCATTTTTATATCATTAGAAAAACGGTTTTCAAATTCAAATTCAAAATCATTTATTTGCAAATATGGGTAGGTGAACAATATGCAGATGTTTTACATTAATTTAATATTTGTATTACACAGTCTTGGTATCACCATATTTTACCTTTCAGCATGCAAAGTACATAGAAAGAACACACAAAAAAAAAAAATATATATTTATAAAAAATCGGATCAATAAAACTAGTTTAAAAATAAAGTATGAAAATAAATCATATAGTTTATCCTGCAAATATTCATATACACTGTTATATGCTTTATTTTTAAAAAAATATTTTAGTATTTTTTTTGTACATATTAGGCGATGATGCCTCCAATAAATATTTAGAAAGGTGATTGCATACACGGGGAGCCATGCAAAATATACTATTATTTAATAGTTGTTTTATTTCTAGGACAACAAATTTTACCAATATGTCGTTTACATTTATATTTTTCAAAGAAAGTAATGTTAGATCTTACAAAATTAATAATTTCATAAATATATGCATGGAAGTGTCAGTAGTTTAAGATTTTTTAATTATTCTTTGCAACTATCTGTTTGTTTAAGTTTACAGATTGATCGGACATATCTCTTCTGAGCCTTAAAGAATCATCCTTACGTACAGAATGTCCCCAGAACATTATTCCATATCTTATTATTGGATCCTACATAACCGTGGTATGCAGACAGTAAAGTCGATATATCGGCCATTTTGGAAAGCATATGTAAAGCATACGATTGTTGATTTCATTTTAAGCATACATTCTCAATGCGTGTTTTGCAATTTAAACTGCAGTCAATATTTAGACCCAAAAATTTTGTAGTGTTAACGTGCGTGACTTTTTTATTTGAGTATTTGATGTTAATGTCACTAAACTGTGGAACTCTAGTGCGAAATATCATTAAGTTAGTTTTATCGACATTTAATTTTAAATTGTTAGATGTAGTCCATTCTATAATTTTTTCGATGGCATCATTAAAATATTTTTCAAGTGACATTCTGTCTTTACCGTTAAATACAATGGTACAATCATCAGCAAAAAGAAATGTCGGTTGTTTTATATTTTTTAGTAAATCATTGATGTAAATAATAAATAACAATGGTCCCAAAACACTTCCTTGCGAGACTCCTAAATTCACATACCTGTTTTCTGATGTAAAATGAACCTCTTTGTTGATTATTGGGCATGTTCGAGTAATTAGGATATACTGTTTGATTCTAACTTTTACTTGTCTGTGGCAGCGCCTGCGCCTGCGCGGTAATGTGCTCGGTTTTGGCGCCATTCATACGTTTTGTTATACTGAATTTCGTGGGAAACTTAGATATGATATTTAGTTATAGTTATATAGTTATAAGTTTTTTATATTATTATATTATATCTATGTTCAATCCCAATGTATGAGAGTAGATAAAATAGTGTATGAAACTGCACAGAAGTAGGTATTAAAACACTCGTGTGGCCTACGGCTCGGTTTTTAAACACATACTCTTATTTTATTACCCCTCATTATGCAGCAGTTTTATAAACTAGTATTACATGTCAAAGTCATTAAGAATTATCTCTCAGTGTTGCACTAAAATAATTTGATTATGAATAGCAATAATAACGATGGAACAGGTGTTATTTCAGCTTAAGGTGTAAAAAAAGCATTTGGAAGATTTCCAACAATTCCAAGTGCTTTTTTACACTTTAAACTAAATAAGTATTCAGTGACACGATATTAGTTATTGCGCCTGATCTCTTTCCGGTCGTCTAGGATTGCCCTACCATCGCACTATGAAAATGAGGGAAGAGAGTGTCTGAGTTGGAAATCACGACGTCCCCGTAAGGGGGCGTGGCAGCGGTAACAGGGCTTCGCCCCCCGGCCGCGGATGCAGTACGGTGGCCCGTAAATACGGGCCCCTCGTGTTCGTATCTTGATGGCTAGTAGCCTATTTGAGCGCGCGTGGTTACGCGCGCCCATGTGAATGGTTGCTATTTTGTTTTTGTAGGTGCGCCACGACGCTGATTCACAGCGCCGCTATCTTCACGATACCTCGGCGGTCAGACCACGCCTGGTGAGACCCCTAGTTACCTAGGGAAGGCCCAACGAAGACGACCAGCGACGAAGGTGCCGACTCGACGCTCCTACAGATAAGGTGTATGGGTCCCGCCCTCTCCGCTTCCAGAGCTAGCCGGTTACGGTCCCGGCTAAGGAGCCGTCGTGACTGTGTGAGCGGTATTGTACTATGTAACACCACCCAATGTCTAAGAAGAGAGACTGCACCTGCGTCTGCGCACACACTTGTGCATTTTATATATATATATATATCTATCTCCCGCGCCGAAGGCTAGACTCCGTATGGTTGAGATTGGCCGCCATTTCTGAAATATGGTCTGGAGGACTATATACTGGGTGTCCCACGACTTTGCCACATGGAGGTAAAGTAGGTATCTTAGATACTGTAAATAGAAAAATTTAGTGAATGAAACTTCATTTTTATTTGAAAGCTTGTTTTTAAAAAGGTTTTTACTTACATTTTATTACAATACATTACGATACGTAATACCCACATTCTTGTTTTTAAGAGTTGACTTGTTTTTCTTTTTTGAGTTCATGAATATATGGCCTGCTGATATAGTACCGAATTTTCATTACCTCTCACAACTTAAAACACAAATTAAGTTATCAGCGTTACCTCATAAAGTCAATTTATTTTGACATTACTAACACTAACCCAGAGTTTAGCGACTTAACTCGCCCACATCAGTGGGTTTAATATTTAGAAGTTTAATCCTAAGTTTACCTCTAACTCTTGGCGGCGCAAGCTGAA
The DNA here is from genome assembly GCA_917490735.1 of Dryobotodes eremita. Taxonomy (NCBI): domain Eukaryota; kingdom Metazoa; phylum Arthropoda; class Insecta; order Lepidoptera; family Noctuidae; genus Dryobotodes; species Dryobotodes eremita. The sequence continues at coordinate 17,062,748 of OU823254.1, read as the reverse complement.
TTATTTGATTTATCCTGAGTTAGCTGTTAACTCCCAGTTATTTCGGATAACCCATGAACGCGCAAGTGGGCCTTATTGTGTGCATCTACAACTACCAAAAACACAAGGTTGTGATTGATAGGGCCGAGAAAGTCTATGTGAAGTCGATGGAACGGCGTTGGTGGGTACTTCCATGGAGCGAGAGACTCTCGTGGCGGAGAGGGCCGCAACTGTTAAAAAATATCACATGAATTAATCATCATCTACACGGCCTCATCTATACCCGGGTACCAAAATCGTGACCTGACTTCTGCTTTGGTTTTAATAATCCCTAAATTTGAGTTATGCAACACTTTAACACGTAATACTTCCGGTAGTACAACCTTATGTCCTCTCATTAAACATCCATTCTCGTAGGATAATTGGTTATTAGACAAATAATACGGTTTAATACGTACAGCTACTATTTTCCTTGGCCACCCATTAAGGACTAAATTAACAACTTTTGTTAAAGAAGCATCGTAGTAGAGTAAAATTGGGGCTTCTGCATCACTCGCCTCGGTTCGCTCGGTTCGTGATGCAGAAGCCCCAATTTTACAATCGAAAACGATCTGTGTGATGAGAAAGCCCTCCAATTATATCCTACTAATGCTGGATTCTAAGCCCATACGATGATTTGTATTTCATTAAACGGTGCGTTATCGAACATTGGTACAAATAATTGTCGTCTGTACTTAAAGTTTGTAACATTTTGATTTCTGGTTCAGACACTTATTAATATTATCTTTTCCATTCACAGCGTTCATATAAAAATAATGAGGAAAGTTTATAGTATGTTGCATCCAAGGATCGTCGTAAATCTCCTAATCTTCAATAACACCTCCACATGAGAAACATATAGTTCTATCATTAATTCCATTACCGCAATAAAATAATCCCGAGTTAGCCATTTCCATCACCAATCTTTTCTGAGAGTCAGTTGTTGCCCAATAATAATTAAATGAATGTAAGCGCATATTATGCGTATGATACATGTCATATCGAGGAATGTAGTTTTCTTTTAACAATGTCGTCACACAATAAGTACTTCAAACAAATATTAATGAAAATATAATGAAGTCTCATTCTGTTGCTAACAATTTATATAGACATTTATTAGATGTTCTAGGAGGTTAGGGGGGAGAGGGGGAAGGTAATTGTGGTAAACTAGTAACATATTTGTTTAGAATAAAAAATAAAACATTTATTCTCAAAGCACCATTTTTTTAAACACAACATTTCTTAAAGCACATACTTTTTCATGATAAATACAACTATACAAATCTTGAAAATACAAATACTGATCATAAAGACTTAACAAACTAGGACAGCCCTTTTTTTTTTTTTGGGTGGGAAATCATCAAATGACCTCTCCCGCTCTGGGCGGAGCGGAAGGGCGTGTCAGACTCTTACTGACTAAAACCCACCCGTGTTCCTTTAGTTGCCTGTGCGCCAGGGCTACGGTAACTCTTTCGAACAATCCGCGACCCCGGCAGGCATCGGTCCTATCGGACCCCGTCAATGGTGCTGACATCTCTTTGAGGCGCGCGTGGAACACGACGCGCCGTCGACCCGGGCCTGGTCCTTACCGGACGGCGAGCTGCCCATTGCTCGCCGTTCGCAAGCCCGCGCCTACGGTGGCCGGGAGTCGGCAATCGACTCCTGACGCCCAGGGTGTCTCCTCCTCCTGCGGCGGCTAGGGGCGCGAGGGCGTAGAGATTGCCTCTCCCTCTCGCGCTCCGCCTCCTCCTTCGCGAGCATTACTGCTTCGCAGAAGGAGGTGACGGCTTCCCATTCCCTCTCGCTCCATACCATGGCCTGAACCAGGGCCGGACGCGAGAGGTCGCCGCCGCCGATCGCCGCCACGAGGACACGGCGGTGCTCCGCCCAAGCTGGGCAGACCTCCACCGTATGCTTCACCGTGTCTTCCGGTCGATCCACGCAATGATAACACCCGGGCGTTTCCTCCCGCCTTATCCGAAACAGGAACCTCCCGAAACAGCCATGTCCGGTGAGGACCTGCGTCAGGCGGAAGGTGAGGACGCCGTGGCACCTCTCAAGCCACTCCTCAAAGAGGGGTCTTACCGCCGCAATTGTGGCGTGCCCTGCGCTGGGTTGCGACAGTCGCACTCTCCATGCCGCCATGAGATCCCGCCGGAGCTCTGTCCGCTGTGCCGTGATTTCTCGCGGCAGCGGAGTTACGCCCCGGCGTTTCACCTCCTCGCGCCACTCCCAAACGTGCGCGAGGACCTTTGCCTCCAGATCCCACGGCGGCAATCCGGCAAGGAGGCTCGCCGCCTCGCAGGAGACCGTGCGGTATCCCCGTACCATCCGGATGGCCATGACCCTTTGCGACGCTTTCAACCGGCGGGCTGGCCGGAGCCTTAGCGAACGCGCCCACACCGGTGCCCCGTAAAGGGCCATGGACCGCACGACCCCCGCGTAGAGCCTCCGGCAGGAGGCGTTTGGCCCCCCCAGATTGGGCAAGAGCCGCTTCAAAGCAGCCCCGGCCCGCTGCAGTCTGGGAGCCAAACGTCGGAAGTGATCGACGAAGTTCCACCGGCTGTCGAGGACGAGTCCCAGGTACTTCATCGTCGACTCGACGCCGATGTGAACCCCTCCTACCGTTATTTGGGAACCCGACAGTGGCGCGTTCCGAGGAACATGAAAACACATGGCCTCGGACTTGTGCAAGGCCACCTCGAGTCCCAACTGCCGGATCCTCTCAACGACTGTCGCAACCCCGCGTGTCATTAGTTCGGCCGCCGCCTGGTGCGACCTCCCCTGCGCCAGGACCAGCGTGTCGTCAGCGTAGCACACTACGCTGACGCCGCTAGGGAGGTCGGCGCGCAGCACCCAGTCCTAACCGATGTCCCACAGATGCGGCCCCAGGACCGATACCTGTGGGACACCGCACGACATCTCTTGCCGGTTCCATTCTCCCTGATGACCGGGGTAAGTAACCGCCCTATTCGTCAAATAGGCCTCGACTACACGACAGAGGTAGGTCGGCATCCGGTGATACCGGAGTGCCTCCCTGATGCAACTCCAGGGCAGGGTATTGAAGGCATTGGCGATGTCTAGAGACACCGCCAAGACGACCCCACCCCGGGCCACAGCATCCCCCGTCGTGAGGGCTCGCACGCGCATGATGGCATCCACCGTGGAGCGCCCCCTGCGGAAACCAAACTGGCTGTCCGCCAAATCCGGCCCCACCCGCACCAGCTGCCCGACGAGGCGGTCTGCAATGACTCTTTCAAAGAGCTTGCCCACCTCGTCGAGCAGCACAATGGGCCGGTAAGCGGACGGAGAGTCCGCTGGGCACCCCGGCTTCTTAATGAGGACCAGTTTCCCCGTCTTCCAACGAAGTGGGAACTGGCCCTCCTCCAAGCATGCGCTTAGGAGCCCTCTTAGTCGAGTCCCGAGAGCCTCCAAGGCCAGGACCCAGGCTTTTCCAGGTAAGCCGTCGGGTCCTGGGGCGGTATTCTTGGCACTCAGCCTACGTACCGCCACTCTCAACTCTACCTCGGTCACGTCAGGAGCAACGTCGTCATCGTCGGGTCTGTGGTCCGCAGTTGGCACCGCAGGAGGCGGAGCCATGGGCGGGGGAGTATGCTCCCCCCGCGAGGGGAACAGAGCGCTCACCACGCCCTCCACGAGCTGGGGCCGGAGACTCTGCATCAGCGGGGGAGCCCATGGGCGGAGTTTCTCCCGCACCACCTTATATGGGCGCCCCCACGGGTCCCTGTTCAGAGTCCCCAGCGACTCCTCACGGGCCAGTCCCCTGGGCCGCAGGATCTCCGCTCGGAGGGCGATCTTCGCCACTCTGTAACCCTCGTACAGCTCCGCCTGAATGGCTTCCGTATCCGGAGGGCGGATACGGAGCCTGCGGTGCCTGGTGTACAGGCGCCGCGCGGCAACGCACGCCTCGCGCAGAGACGTTAGTTCCGGCGACCACCAGTACACCTGGCGCCAGGCGCGTCCGGGCTGGACCCGGGGCATTGCCACGTCACACACTTCTGACATGGCCTCCCGGAACCACTCTGCCTCGTCGTTGATGTCAGCAGGCCTGTCCGGTGATGACACCCAGGCCTGCACGATCGAGGCTTCCAGGAGGAGCTCCCGGTCCAGCTTCTTCAGCGCCCACCGCGGACCACTCGGGGCCTGTCGGACCAGCGCGCTCGAGGTCTGGGCGGAGACGTCAAACCGGATGTACCGGTGGTCGGAGTACGTCTCCACCCCCTCCATGACACGCCAGTCAAGGACACGCGGTGACAGAGCGGGGCTGGTGAACGAGATGTCCACCACTGACTCACCCCGCATCCGCACACACGTGGGGACAGAACCCCGGTTTAGGACGACCAGGCCTGTCTCCAGAGCCCAGTCCTCCACCATCCCGCCCCGTGTGTCCGTGTACCGGGAACCCCAAGCCGTGTTCTTGGCATTGAAGTCCCCGAGTACGAGCACGGGCAGGGTATGGTACCCGACGACGACGACTCTCAACTCCGCAAGGGAGTTGTGGAACTCGGCGAGAGTTCGGTTCGGGGAGAAGTATACCCCTACCACAACAATCTCCCCGAACCGTGCTGCCACGCAACCCCGTCCTCTCTTGACTGCCTCAAGCGACGGGGTACCGGCGGCGGCCGACGAAATGAGGGTCACTGAGCCGCTCAGGTCCTCCACCTAGTCATCCCTGGGCGGGACAAAGTACGGCTCAGCGACCACGGCGATGTTGACCGACCACTGCGCCATGCTCTGGAGCAACAGATCCTGAGCAGCGGCGCAGTGGTTGATGTTCGCCTGGAGGAGGCGTAATGGGGCCATTATTGGCACTCCATATCAGCCCCCTCCCGAGCCCCCTGTGAGGGCCCTGCCGCGGTGGTTGTGGCGGCTACGATATTGGGAGCGGCAGCGGCGGCGGCAGTGGCGGCGGGTGCGGCGGTGACGGCGGTGGCGGCGGGCTTGCCCCTGCCCCTGGCTTTGGCGGGTGGAGCGCAGGCCTTACTCCCAGCCCGGTGATCGGCCGGCTTGCCAGCTGCCGCACATAAAAAGCAGTGCGGCGTGGCATTGCACGAGCCGGCCTTGTGACCGGGCTGACCGCAGCGGAAGCAGTGATTGCTGCGGTCTACCACCGAGGTGCATTGCACTCCCACGTGGTTGCCCACCTGGCAGCGGAAGCACCTCAGAGGTCTGGGTTCCAGCAGTTTCACCTGCGCAGAAACCCAGCCCACCAGGAGCCTTCGGCCCTCCCCGGCAATTTTTCTGGCCGCCGCCACGGGGCAGCTCACCGTCACGGCTTGCATCCCCGCGTGGTCAGGGCGGATGGTGCCTGCCTTAACCTGCTCGGCAGAGCACCCCCCAGTCCTAACGACGGCGGCCACCACCTCAGCCTCCGTCACGCAGTCGTCCAGGCCCAGGATGCGCATGTCAACGCACTTGGTGGGCCTGGAGACTCGGGCTTCGTCCGCATTTAAGGACGCCCTAAGCCTTTCGGCCAGAGCGTCAGCGGTCGGGCCGCTGGCCGCACCAGGAACCTCCAGCATCCGGGCCCCGGTCGCAGTGACCCTTACCCGGATGCCATTGGCGACGCCTAACTCTTCTAGGTTCACGGCCGCCCTAGCCTTGGTGAGCACGTCGCGGTAGGACACGCCCTTCTTCTCCGCCTCCGGCTGTAGTGTGATCACTACAGCTGCGGACTTCGGGGCGCGGAGCCTAGCCGCGACGCTTCGCTCCTTGCGCCGCTGCCGCTTCTCCTTTCTTTTGGCCGCCCTCGATTCTTTACCCGCCTTCCGCTTCTCTCCGGCTACTTGCCATTCGCCTTGAGCCGGAGGAGCTTTAGGAGGCGGGGGGGGCGGCCGTCTCGCCGCCGGGGCTGGGGCCTTCGCCGCCTGCGTAGCCACCCAACCCTTCTTGGGCTTGGGCGGTGCCGACTTAGCCAAGGGCGGCTTCGCGAGATCTGGTGCTGGCCCGCCTTTCGACCGCCCTACCGTTACTGGCTTGGCCGCAGCGGCGGCAAACGATGCCTGCCGGCTCGCCGCTAGCGGGGGGCGCAGGACAACGGCCTCCAGAGCGGAAAATCGGCTCTGGAAGGCAGCCAGCTCCCGCCGCACCAGGGTCAGAACCCGGTCCTCTGCAGGCACCGGCACCGGCCGGCCCTGCCCATGCTGCGCCTGCGCCTGCGGCACCTCCCGGGGGCTGGCTGCCCGGAGGCCGGCCAAGTCCGCTCGGAGCTCCTCGTTCTCCTTACGGAGAAGCTCCATGGCGGCTGTCAATCGGGCGACCTCCGCCCGCATTTCCGACATTCCGTCCGATGGAAGCCCACAGTGAAGGGCCTCCGCCGCCGCCATAATGGAGGCCGTGGCAGTGGGTATGACCTTGTCTTTAGAGGACTGAATCCTCTTCAAGGCCACACCCTTGATCGCAGCTACCACGACCTCCTCAAACTTGGCCACCCGCTCCGTCTTGGAGCCGCCAGCAGCGTCCAGCCCACTGCCGGACAACTCCAAGAATGTCGCCCTGCGACCGGTCCCTCCAGGATCGGCGCCCTCCGTGGCGAGCGTCTCGGCTGCCTGGGCCGGCTCGACTGGGCTGGCTCGGCTTGCCTCACTGTCCTCCTCGGTGGTGAGCCCTCTGTCTTTCCGCTCATGTACCCCACCCCGCCGACTAATTTTTCTGCGGGCTGCTCTCCTCCCGCCATCAGAGGACGACCCCTGGCCATCCTCTGGTTTGGGGCGCTTCTGGAAGAGCCTACGGTTCTTCCCAGCATCCCCCGTAATCACGCGCTCCGGGCTCTTGAAAGAGCCCCTCGCGCCCGACGCGGCATCGGACTCCGACCCCGCATCGCTCCTCTCCTCTCCACTACTCTTCTCCGTTGTTGTTGTTTTTTGTTTGTCAGATTTTTCCATACTTAATCCCACGAGTAACTAGGACAGCCCTTGTCTTCTAAATTATATATATTATTATTTTCTAAAATATATTGTAACCATAATACTTTTTCTAAACCTTTGGTGTAAACATGTTTATCTATTACAATATCTGTGATTCATTTCTGATATTTTGAATAGGATACAACTCCTTCACTCCAATATATCTTTCTATTACGTTTAATCCAATTTACTTGTCTCCTTTCTTGTTTTGTCAATTCGTGATATGAAAAAGGTGGTTTAATCGAAAGCACAAATTTATTTAGTTTACGTTAAAATTATGTCAAGTGTAAATATTTTATGTCATTTGGTAGCTTATTAAAAATTTTTGGAGCCATGCAAAGTATGCTCTTGTGCATAAGGGCGGTTTTTGAACGTTTTAGGCATAATTCGTGTCGATATTTTGGTCTTATGGATCGATAGCTTTATTATGAACCTTTTTTAAACAAATCATCGTTTTGTTTTACGAACAAAGCGGTCTCGTATATGTAAAGACAAGGTAACGTTAGTAGTTTTAAGAAGATAAAATGCGGTTTGCAACTTTCTGTTGATTTAAGATTGCATATGGACCTAAAGCACCTCTTTTGCGCTTTAAAAATTACAAGTTCTTCACAGGAATTTGCCCAGAAAATGTTACTCAAAGGTTTAAATTTCACAAGCCGATCATTAATTATTAAACAATATCCAGTTGTATTATCTGGTATCGGTGCAGAACATTCAATTTCCAACCGTACATCTACGGGGCCAGTTTTTAAACTATCGTTTTGTCTTGAACAGTCTATGATAAAGAGAGGAGCCTTTTCCTTGAAATCAACTATATCAAGGTAAACTTAAAGCCTTAAGGCTCATACGGATAATACTGTGATTTCAAAAATAGTGTTATATTTGTTACTCCACATTGATCGAACAACGAACTGTCTTTGGTTTTTTTTTTTCTATTAGTTTGTAAGCAAAAAATTACATATCGCGGTTTCTCTAATTGAGATACAGTCATAAATGACCAAGAATGCTTGGTAGTTTTAGGAAGTAATGGATACTCGTACAAATCCCAATTTCTAAAAGCCATCTGAATAGGTTTATCTCTTTCTAAATGTTTAAGAAGTGCTAGGCGTTCGCGGTCTGACACGTTTATGTGTGGTACATGCCATTGTATTCTTTGCACATCTATTTGAAAATGAGCAACATCATCAGTTAATATAATGCTGTCTATGTTGAGAGTTACTTATATTTAGTATAAGTTCATGGTTACAATTTATTATAATTTCATTGTAATCCTCTGCAAACCCTAAAATCTTATTTAGAGGTATGATAGCACTAAACTGACCATCACTTTTAATTCCATCCATATTCCAACCCCATAAGACAGCAACTTTATTTTCTCCTTCATTCATTGACACGTATGACTTTATTGTCGATGTTATTCCAGAATTTTTAATACGATCTATTTCAGTACCGTTTACTTCGTATCTGATATCTTGAAACAAGAATATAACAGGGTTATTACTGAACGTAATAGTTTTCTTAACCAGATTTCCATCTTTACCGAAGAGTTTTGCTTGACCTTCGATGTAAATTGAACTGGCTGACGGTAGGCACGTATATGTCTTGCTGGTGTATGGGAATTTTGATTTCATCATTTTCTCTGAAGCTGTTGTTGTAGGGATTGTAAGAATGGACTTTATAACTTTCAATCGAAGTATGGAAGTGTGGTGATTCAGTAATCTGTAGTATATTCATACTTTGAAACCTAGGGCTTTAAGGAAATCTTTATTTGTTTTAGTAACTTTTTAAACTTTTTTCTTACGTCTTTGTACTTTAGTTGCTGTAGAAGCAATAAAGTGCTTTATATTGGCTGCAGGGTTTTTATAATATAATATAATGTCGTTTTTTTTAAACGAAGATGTAGTTGAATATGCGCTTCTTTGAAGTAAATGCAGTATCCAAATTGATCAACAATCCTAATAGATATAGATGATATTATATTTTTATTCACTGGAAAGTTAATAACGTTTTGCGGTATTTCTAAGTACTGATGACCTGCAGCAGTATGAGATATAAATTCGTGGATAATATGGGTTGGTAATCCGTTGGAGTAAGAAACATGGACTAGATCATATTCGATTCTGATAACGGACAAAATGTAGTTATTAATATCCTGGTATTGAGTTTATTAATGAAAAATATAGCAAACCGCACTCGTATGGACCAGATAACTAAGAGGTGGTTGAAAGGATGAATCCAGTTCTGATTTATTTCCAGAGATGGTAACCGTTAAAGACCTGCTTGCATACTGAACACTTCTGGAAGAACCTCTTTATTTTATTTCTTGACCAGAGCAAAAATTATTTAAAAACTTTAAACAAAGATGTCCAAAATTGAAAGGGTGATCGCGTTGTATATTATCATAATTATAGTGAACTTTAGAACCTAAGTATTTTATAAATTCTTTTGGGCGTTTAAGATTTCCGTAACTGTCAAAATATTCAACATAATCATTGTATTTTACATAGGCTACCCAATGAGAACCAGGATTTGTAGAATTATCTAAATTTATAACATCGCATTCTTTTTTTAAAGGATTTTTAGGGAGCTCATCTCTCATAAAGACACATCAAAAATAAGGAATATTATTACCATACTTCAGAATGTCAATGTTAGTTAGGGCTCGTTTGGGTAGCCAGTATTTTAGTTTTTTTCTTTCGATACAAAAATTCCAAGTCCATTTTTATGAGGTTTAAGATTTTTTCATTGTGTCGCTTCAATTCGTCAAAACGCTTTTTTGCCATTTTGAATTCATTTATGGTTTTAGCTATTCCAGCTGCACCTCCTGCTAAAGCTCCTGCCACCGACAGTCCCCCCACTACACTAACACTCCCCCAGTTTTTGGTATAGGAATAACACGAGGAAATTTTATAGATCATTAACTAATTCTCTTGCCGCAGCCATAGCTAATTCTATTGCCATTTTCTTCCCTTTTGGTTTCAATTTCCGTATGTGTCTTTTCGTTTTAGAAATAACCTTTTCTAATTTATTTTAAAACCATTGCCAGACGTTATTTTTTTTAACATTTTTAGCACAGTTACGCTTTTATAAACCCGCTCCAGTTTTAACTTTTGTCAACATAGCTTTGCTTACTAGACGTGCTGCGAACTTTTCCCCTACACTTGCATCAGAGACAACTGCCCGCTCCTTAGCCATTTTAAAACTAAATCTGCCTTATGCCGATTCCTTAATTTAATCACACCTTTATCTCCGCGTATAAGTCTTTTAATCAGGTTTGTGCCAAGACCACAATAATTATATCCAGGTAAATATAATTCAAATAGTAAATGATTTATAAGCGAATTGAGAAGACTACTCTCTCCAATACACATCGTAAGACTGAATCATAGATTGAAAACTTAATAAATATAATTCGACTTTCATCAATGACTTTGAAATATTAACATTTTTTTTCTTTGTTATAATATATTCGACTTATCAATCCAGCTATTTCAGCAGAAGATAATCATTTTACTTTTGACAAACCATTTTAATAAAACCTTATTTCCTTTCCGGCTAAGAACTTTTTCAACTAGATATACATTACGATATTTTGTCCTTTGAAGCTCTTGTACATAAAATGCTCCTAAAATAGGCTGACTTCGGATTGAATCTTCAATTAAGTAGGTTATAGGAGTTGTATTCTGTATTTTTCAAATTTTAAATATTTCTGTCAACCAGTTCAAAAATCAAAAAATCAAAATATTTTATTTCGCATAAACCAACATGGGCACTTATGAAACGTCAGAAGCTAGGTGCACGGTTCCAATTGGTTGTTTCCTATGGAGAAGAGCGGGCAAGAAACTCCATGGTTACTCATTTAAAAATAAGGGGCTTTTACGATGTTTCAAATTACAGTGTTGATAATGGGAGGACAGTGTAGGCCTGATAACCAGTAACAGGCACTCAACAAAATAATAATAATAAAAATAAATATATAAAAAGGTCTACTAATCTACAGTCTACAATTAGGCCTACAACGTTCTCACATTCACAAAATATATAAGAATCTATATAAAATAAAAGCCTATTTAAAACAAATGACATGATTGCCATTACAACTGTGACAAATCTGAATTCAAATCCTGTTTACAAAAGCCATAAGTAAAGATTTGAAATAAGAATTAGAGGTATATAATGTTAAATAATGTGAAGATTATGTCAAAGAAGAAAGTAAAAAACAAAATTTCGTAATTTGGGAGCAGTTAATAGACCCTTACATAGTGGTGCCGTTAATGAAGTACCAGGGAAGCCACATGTGTAGAAGGAATTATTGCCAAACTTCCTTGTCTTCAACGTAGTCTTTAATGTTATAATATGTGTTTAGAATTAAACAAACTAGTTTTTTATAGACTTCGTATAATTGTAAAATTTTAATCTTTACAGTAGGTTACAGGTAATGTCGTTGCACTGTTTGGTTAAAATGATGTTCTACGCGCCGTCGTCGTTTGCGGAGTATCGGTCGGCGCGGCGTCGGGTGCGTTCGCGCGTTGCCGCGCCCTCATCCCTCTATACCACCTCGCTTGCCCTAGTGCGGGGCGCGTACATCCTCCCGGGCGTTGAAACTCTGGCTTTCAATTATCTGCCTTGTTATTATCATTACTGGCCGGTATTATGCACATCTTATTAACAGCCCTCCTTAGCATGCCCTTCGAAGTTAGAACGTCGGCAACTCTGGTGATTCCATCCTTCCCTGGATATAAATGGGTGATGCGGCCAAGTTTCCATTGCAGTGGCGGAAGATTTTCCTCTTTGAGAATCACCAGATCGCCCACATGAAGATCACGTTGCCTCGTTTTCCATTTGGTGCGTTCGTGAAGCTCGGCAACAAACTCCCGGCGTCATCTCTCGCAGAATTGCTGTCTCAGCTGCTCAATGTATTGATATCTGTTGGGATGCTTGCAGGTGATAGGCAACGATGGCACTGATGTGAGAGGTCGCCCTATACGAAAGAGCCCTGGGGTTAAAGGAGACGGATCGGTTGGATCAGATGAGAGAGGAGTAAGGGGACAATAATTTAAAATCGCTTCAATTTGTGAAAATAGCGTCGCGAGCTCCTCGAATGTCAGGAAAACATTACCCGCTACACGCTTAAAATGGTGCTTTGCTGATTTAACGCCCGCCTCCCATATGCCTCCAAAGTGAGGTGAATGTGCGGGGCTAAACACAAACTTAATGCCCTCATTATTGGCGTAATCAATCGCCGACTCACGACTGGACCTGACTATTCTACTTATCTCATTGTTTGCACCCCTGAAATTGGTACCATTATCACAATAAATAACATTAGGTTTCCCTCTCCTAGAGACAAATCTGCGCAAAGACAAAATGAAAGCATCAGTGCTCATATCGCTGACTTACTCTAAATGAATCGCTTTGGACGAGAGGCATACAAACAAACATAGGTAGCATTTTGACATACGATTACCTTTACCCTTACGGCTAGAGATCATGAATGGACCAGCAAAGTCAACACCACACGAGTAGAAAGTAAACATGAAATAGCTTCTTTCGACAGGTAAGTTTCCCATCAAAGGTTGTACTGTCTTCCCACTTAAGCGAATACAAACTATACATTGCTTTGTCGTGCTACGTGCTAAGTGTCTGCCACCTATAGGCCAAAATCGTTCTCTTATTGAGGCTAGAAGATGTTGAGGACCAGCGTGAAATAGGCGTTCATGTTCGTATCTTAATATTAATTTAGTTAAATGATGCTTTGCATCTAAAATAATAGGGTGTTTTTTATCATAGGCAAAATCAGACTTTTGTATTCGACCCCTAACTCTTAATATGCCATCTAAATCAATAATGGGATTTAGCGGCAATAATTTAGACTTACGGTTAAGAGTGTTATTATTTCTAATCAATTTAATTTCCTCGGCATAGCTTTCTAACTGACTTAACTAACATTAGCAAGTAATCATCTAATTCCTTAGTATCTAATGGTCCATTAATTGTAGCATCTATGGTTTGCGAGCGTTTAATTTCAGGTAAGATGTTAGGGATTTGTGTGTGTGTTTGTATAGGCCAACAAGATTAGTCATTAGCGAGGAACGAAGGCCCTTTCCACCAGAGGAGACAGGACTGCAAGTGCTTAGGAGTTACACCTCTAGATGCAATATCTGCAGGGTTTTGATCTGTGGGAACATGACAGAAGGTGAATCAAATTGCAAGTTGATTGATTTCATTCACTCGGTTACATACAAATATTTTAAGATCCCTGTGTGGGGTCTTCACCCACCCTAGCACAACCATTGAATCAGTCCATATAAATTTACGATTGATATTACAATTTAATGACTTTAATACCTTTGAACATAAACGTGCACCTAACAAGAAGCCACATAACTTCAATCGGGGTATAGTGGTTGGGTTCATCGGTGCAACTCGTGCCTTAGCACACAACAACCTGACTGTAACTTTCTGATCACGATTCACTGAACGCAGGTAAATACAAGCTGCATAGGCTTGTTGAGAAGCATCTACAAAACAATGTAGTTCTATGTTATTGGGTGTATCACACAGAACTCGCCTTGTAATACGAATATTAGTTAAATTTGAAAATTCCTTTAATAGGTTAGCCCAGTTTTTACAAATTTCAGCTGGTACTGGATCATCCCAGTCTAGCTTAGAGGACCATAATTGTTGAAATAGAATCTTAGCTAGTATAGTACAAGTACACAATAATCCTAAAGGATCGAAAACCTTGGAGGTAGTAGAAATTATTGACCTTTTAGTAATATGAGAAGAAGGCTCTAGGTCTGTAGAGAATTGCAGCGTGTCAGCCTTGGGACACCAACTGAGACCTAGTACACTGGATTCTTTGTTGAAATCAATAGGTTTTGAAGAATCACATTCATCCTCAAATAATTGAGGGCAATTAGTGCGAAATTTCCTTAGCGGTAGGCGTGCAGAATTAAGTGTGTTTACAACTTCATGATAGATGTGTTTTAGTCATTCTATAGTTTCTGATCCTGTATTTAAGTCATCTGCATAAAAATCGTTTCGGATTACACAAGCAATAGACTCATCCTTACACTCATTTGCCAGTTGTAAGAGACATCGAGTACTTAAAAATGGTGCAGAGGCAGTACCATATGTAACTGTATTGAGTTGTAAAACATCTATCGATTGGGATTTATCATCACGCCACAAAATAAGCTGCAAATGGCGCTGCTGTTGCCCGACTTCAATTTGCCGGTTTTGACAACATTTTCTCGATATCAGCTGTGAGAATGAATTTATGCCTGCGGAATCGTAATAAGATAGAGATTAAATCACTCTGCACTACCGGACCAATCATTTGAATTTGATTAAGTGATTTACCAGAGCTAGTTTTAGAAGAGGCATTGAATACTACGCGGAGTCTTGTGGTTTCACTCTTTTCACAGATTACTGCATGATGAGGCATGTAGTATCCAAAATCTGGTTTAGTGATTTTAGTTAAATGTCCTAAATTTGCATATTCATCTATAAATGCCTTGTAGTTAGCCTTTAAATCAGGATGTTTTATAAATTTTCTTTCTAAACTTTCATAACATTTTTTAGCAACATAGAGTCCCCAAGAGCCTTTTCAGGCAACTCTTTCATGGGCATTAAGACAGAAAATCCGCCATTTGTTAAGCGAGATACGTTTTTTACAAAATGATCCACACAGAGATACTCTTCAATGGAATATGTTTTTGTGGCAGGTAAGTCATCAATTTTCCAAAACTTTTCTAACGAGTCCTTTATCTCCTGAGTGAAATTACAATAAACCTTTGAAGTGGACTGAATACCTTGTATGGGGCGACTTATGAGCCATCCGAGCCTAGACTCCTGTAGAACCGGTTTATTGCTGCCCAACTTGATTAAATTAGAGCCAACTATATCCCAATACACATCCGCTCCTAAGAGGATGTCGACCTCAGCCGGGAAAAAATAGTTAGGATCAGCTAGAGTGATATTTCCAGGTAATTTTAAGTGCTCATTATTAATTTTAGAATTTGGTAAGATTCCTGTTATTCGAGGTACTATCAGACGCTTCACGTTAAATTCGAATGGCATACACCTAGATTTAATTTTAATATAACAACTTTCAGTAATATTACATGTAGCGTTATTGATCCCTCAAACATTCACTGAACCACCGGGGTTGATAACTAGCCCTATCTTCCTTCTTAATTTGTCTGTAACAAATGATGATTGACTACCTGTGTCCAGCAGCGCGCGGGCTGTGTATGACTTATTATTTATTACAATTTGGACTAGCGCAGTACATAACAAAACCTGCTCATTGGATGCCACAGACAGTGACACAGGTAAAGAGGAAGATGTGGAGGGTTGTTCAGCTTCAGTAGAAGATGTAGGGTTGCTTTTCGTTATATGTATTAATGTGTTGTGTTTCTTTTTGCGCTGGCGACACACAGCTCTCAGCTGACATTGGAAAGCATTGTGACCACAATGCAAACAATTTTTACATAACTTTAACTTATTAACTTCATGTAACCGCTCATCTACATTCATATTTTTGAATTGTAGGCATTCATGTAAATGATGATTTTATTTCATAAAACACAACAATTCCTGTTTTCTTTCTTATCAACAGATACAATTAGACTTTTAGATTGGGTGGTTACCTTAGGTTTATAATCCCCCTGTTTGTCAGAACGACCATTATTAAAATAAACAGTCTCTAATATGTCAGCTCGACTGCGCAGGAAAGAATAAAATTCACTAAGTGAAGGTAGATTTGCAAGATTGCACTTGTATTCCTCCCATTTTCTACTCGTGTGAATATCTAGTTTTGCTGATACCATAAAAATTACAAGAACATCCCACATATTAGTAGGCTGGCCAAGAGAGTCAAGAGCCCGCAAATGTTTTGACACATGGTCAACGATAAACCGCAATGATTTATAGGATTCTCTTTGAATCGACTCTATGTTAAATAATGCCTTTAAGTGATTATTTATTAATAGGTTTTTATTATCAAATCTCTGACATAATAGGTCCCATGCAACCTTGTAATTTTTTTAACTAAATTCTATAGATTTAATAACAACAACTGCTCTTCCTTCAAGCGCAGACCGTAGATAATGGAATTTATTAATTGGTGCAATACTTTCATTGCCGTCAATCACTGACTGAAATGTGTCTTTAAATTCTAACCAGTTTAGGTAATTCCCATCAAACGTAGGAAGTTTGATTGTAGGTAATTTTATGCCATTAAATGAACGGCAGCTACTATTTGATGCATGGTCACTATTTTCTTTATCACAATTGTCTTTCTCAGCCTATTTCTGGGGAGAATTATATAAGGTATCTTGGCTCCTTGCTATTAAACTAAAAACTGTCCTTCCAAACAACCTCTTTCATTAATTTGATCTGTACTATCAGAATGCAATAAGTGTATTTTGTTTTGAATTTGCTCAAACTCTTCCATAAGCGATTGAATCTTATTCAATTTTAATTCTAATTCTTTGTATTGAATAGAAGAAATTTCTTTTAAACCAATTAAATTATCTAAATAATCTGAAAATCTTATCACCCATCCCTTAATGATACCGCACTGTTTGACTAACTTAGTTATTTCTACCTTGAGCTCTGCTTCATTCATTTTTATAGATTAATAGTCACCAATAACACAGATGAACAAACAATGAAACAATAAAATGTGCACTCAAACCCGTTTGAAGAGCATAGAAGATCAGGTCCCGTCGCTCGCGCTGGTGCGATAGCACGACGCGATGCTCAGGGCAGCTCGCGCCGAGCAGGCAGCTTAGGCCAGCAGCGCGCACTTGGCGGCGCACGCGACGGAACCGGGCGGGCGGTGGCGATGCCGAGACCAATGCGCTCGCTCCACTTCACGGAGGTACGCTGGAATAGTCGGCATGCGGTATTGAAATAACGGTAACTAACTCTGTCTTTGTGGTACAGGTATGGGATAGGTTATTTAGGTACCCTATGTGCTAAATAAGTAGACTGAAGAACGAGTTATTAGGTATGCTAGCTTAGGGATTGGCTGTAACAGAATTCTGTTGCAGAATGTGTGAAATGCGTGTAGAAAGCGTGGGCGCGTGCTCGTATTTTATAGCTTGATTAGATAATTAAATGTATGGAACAACAATTTTTGTTAAATAACCGACGGAATATTTCAACGCAGGGGAGTTAAGAATCATGTACTGAAGCCATGGTAACAGGTTGCACGTAATGTCCCTGCCTACCTGTTTAGAAAACTTCATAATATACTGCCATTTCCAGTGAACAAATACATTCTCAGAGTTTTCTACTGATAACTAAACATACTTCCTATTCACAAGGATTGGCAGTCTTTTGAAAAAATCGTAACACAGTTTAAGGCTCTGACAAACAGGCGCGACATGCGACGCGACACAAAGGCACCGCCTGTCGCGGGACAAGCGGTGCCTTTGAATCGCGTGCGACTCGCGTCACGTGTCGCACCTGTTTGAAGGAGCCTTTATGAACAGGACTAGTTAATTACTTGGATATTAATACCTACCCACTTTAAAAAAGGGTTCTGTAAAAAAAGTTAATCTAAATAAATTTTAAATAAACTAATATATATAAGCGTAGAACTTGCTGCCTTATCTTCATTCAGTTATACATAAGAAACGGCCAGATTTTTGTGTTTAAAATCATATCTTTAAAACAGTGATGAAGTTTTTGATGTTCTAAGTTCTAATGTACCATGTTTGTTTCGCAGGTGGTGTAAAACTGTTGTACTTATACGTACCAATGCTGATCCTGATTATCTGCAACTGGATGTTTTACCTGATGACCGCGTTCAACATCTGGCGTTTGAGTCGAGGGACTGCCGTGCTGGACTCGGCTGCTGCTGGCAACCCACAGGCACATCGTACTCATAGGCACAGGTAAGTGGAGCAATTGGGTACCTGTAGAGGGCGTAAAAAGATCCAATACCAAGCCGAGAGAAACAAACTCCTCTCGTCATTATTTTTTTTGTACTGGGCTGGGAAAATTAACTGACTTATGTCAACCAACCGCAGGGGCTGGTGTGCGCATATATTATGTACGTCATCTAAAGTACTTTCAATGTATTATGCGCGATAAAGCAGGTTTATGCGCGTTACATATAAGATACAGCCCCGACTTACGTGTCGTAGGTCGTTGGTTCAAACCCAGGCAGACAGTTTACTTTGTGTAATTTATTTCATCACCACTGCTCACGAAATGGTTAAAGAAAATATCGTGAGGAAACCGGCATGTCTTAACACCAAGAATTCTAAGATATGAGAAATCCACCAACTCGCACTGGGCCCGCGTGGTGCATTATGACTCACTCCATCTCACCGAGGAGGCCCATTTTTCAGTAGTGAGAACGTTATAGGCTTATTATGCGTATGCCTCTAAAATCCCTGTTTTATGTTAAGACAATAATATCTATTCTTACAGGTTCATGGTCTACCTGAAGCTGTCAGTGGTGATGGGCCTGAACTGGTTGCTGGAAATAGTGAGCTTCCTGTACCCTGGCTTCAAGATATGGTGGATATCCGACATCTACAACATCCTCATAGGCCTGGCGATTTTCCTCAGATTCGTTTGCAAGAAGAAAATATTAAAGAAACTATGTAAACGGTAAGTGGAATAACCTAGATATTTGCTTCCACTTTGCCCACCGGAGCGCTGAATTACGGTGATCAGCCTCCTGCCTCAATTCTAATATAATTGGGGTTCGCGGAAAGAAAGAAAAAGTATTTATTGGGACGCGCACAGGATTATCACAAATTAAATTAAACACACACAAAAATAAAAAAGTAAAACGAAAATAACAACGGAAAGACTTGTACAAGGCCAAAAGGCCCCTATCTCAGCATGTTGCTAACATTATCTTCTTCTTCTGTATGTTCCATACACCTCTATTAGCCGTCATCTCAGTAGTCAACCCCTGTCTAGCCAAATCATCTGTCATTTAATCCATCCATCGTTTCTTTCGTCTTTTCACACTCAAAACTTTCACCATTTTTCCTCTAAACGACTGTCCGATATTACAACAGTGTTTTCTGTTCACACAGCTACTTGGGGAGGAAGACAATGCGCTGGTATCCCTCATCGAAGAGTTACACCAGCAGCATGTCAGATTCCAATCAAGAATCCGCGACTCTTCAATCGAAGGTGTCGTCCCAACCAAATGGACTGAACGGATACGCAATGGTTTCTAAAAATGTAATTGATTAACAACAGAAGTTCATGAAAAGACCGAAAGACTACCATTCGATGACCACTGATCAGTTTGAATAGTGGCAAAGCCCAATTAACGGATAAGAACCATACTGGCAAAAAAGGTCACAATTTGGACACAATAATAATTAGCTCAGTTTGACTATGTACTATTAAGCCAAGAATACACAACGCCAATATCCTGCACAACGGTATGCAAGAAGATTGACATTGGTCCAGTCACCAACCAGAAGTTGTTATGGCACATCGGCGTGCAAGCGAATTGCATACCTTTGTACAAGTTACAGGCATGTTTATTATGGGCTTTGCGTCGATATTATAGTATTCCTGGTTTTATAGTTAGTAATAAAAGACAGTATGTAAGTAGGTAGATATTATGTGGTGCTGATAGACTAAGAATATGTTTAATTTCACACTGGAGAGTAACATAGCTTTATAAAATAAATTAATGCGACGATGGCCACATCTTTATAGTACCTACTTCTGGAGAATGGAGATATCCAATTTTCTGGGTGCGTCTGATATTCTACCAAAGTACGTAGAAAACTACTATTATTTTAAGAATCATATTATTTTTAGCCAGCGGGACCATTTCAATTAACAGAATTAAGTCAGGAATACATTCATATGCCAGTAACTTTCACAAAAGTATGCAAGTAACTTACATGTCATTGTGACATACCCATGTTATTGATGGATTATTTATTGGTAAATAATAGGCAGATATCGCATATAAAAAATATTTAATGGGAGTTTTTCGTAACACACTTAACGCGCAAGATGGTCGACGAACAGAAAGAAACAGAGAACACAATGACGTGTTGCATTTGACATAAACTTTTGACATGACATTGACAACTGACAGCACTAATATTGACGTTTGTTTAAATTTCCCAATAATACGTAACAAAAAGAAGTTGGTAGGGCACATTGGGATGCAGACTACTTGTACACTTTTGTGCAAGAAATTAGCATGAATATTTCTCGGTTTAGAAATATAAACCTCATACTTAGTGTTAGTTCTATGATAGTTCTACCGTATATTTTAATTAATAGTTTATCGAATTTATAATAATGTTACGAAAAATCCTGTTCAGCAAAACCAACAAATATAATGTAAGAAAATATGAAGTTAGTGGCAAAGGACACTTCATTTATAGATATAATATAATAATTATTATGTATTTAAATGACAAGGTTTAGATTTAAGTACTTACGTAGATAATTCTTAAACTTTACAATTTTTTTTGTATGTATTCGAAAGATTTAAATATTCGCTATCCAACCACTCAGCTCTTCCGTAATTTTGCACCCTCACTGAAAACTTTGTTTGTAAGGCCTTCTCGAATAGACTGTCGGCTGGTATTCGAACATTTTCGGGGTCTACACATGCGTCTTTTGGGTGTACACACTTGTACGGGTCTGCACATTCGATCCGACAGTACCTACCTATTTGTTGAAAAACAAAGCCACTATTACTACACTTAAGTGGCTTCCATTCGAGTCGGGCCGATCAGCAAATTCCATTCGGCATCTAGGCTCACTGAATCATGTTCGGGTCGGCTAGACACAATTTGGGCTAAGCCGAACGGCTTTTTTCCCGAACTGCATATTATATGAGATTGTCCCTAATCATGTCGACCCGAACCATTGTAGCATGCGTTTAGCCAATGACATAACGATTACAGTTTAACTGCCAAAGGAGGTGTTAGCTTAAAATTATTTTGCTTTCGCTCTTTATCTCGGTCAACTCACATTACCTGGCGGGCAGACCTTGAAACCTTTTGTTTCACTTAAAAGCCTCATTATTACACTCAGTATTAATTAGGCGTTCGTCTCGTCGCATAGACTAAGAGTTGTCCTTATACAGCTAGATTACAATGTAATTTTGAGCCAAACTTTCTTTAAGTAAAATATGAACTACGGAAACATTTTTTTCAATAATACTAAACCTTACCTCCGTCGAACGTAGCGTAGAACGAACTTTATGCCCAAGCCCTGCTGTCTCGACAAATATAACGACAAAAATCGGTCGTTAAGTCCTATCCATGTCAAATTTCTTTAATAGATTTTCAACCTTAAGCTTTCGAAATAAAGTTGAAAATCTATTAAAGGAATTTGACAACGATACGACTTAGCGACCGATTTTTGTCGCTATCTAATGTCGAGACTGCAGACCCAGGTACCGATTATGTCATTCAAGAAGAGATA
This sequence comes from Dryobotodes eremita, assembly GCA_917490735.1. Classification (NCBI taxonomy): domain Eukaryota; kingdom Metazoa; phylum Arthropoda; class Insecta; order Lepidoptera; family Noctuidae; genus Dryobotodes; species Dryobotodes eremita. The sequence goes on along the minus strand of OU823254.1, from coordinate 17,041,353 downwards.
CCCTTATCTGATGTATATTCGAGTTTTTGTTTCCCTATCATAATGTGCGATGATCACTTTCCTGAGACATCATGAAAAAATTAAATTAAAATATATTAATACTTAATAATATAATAAAGACCTTTATTTGATGAAAGAATCATACATTTTGAGTCTTTCCTTTACGCGGAATAGTCGAATGATTTTACTTTTAAGATGTTTTTTGACCATTTCCGCTTTACCGTGAAAACAACTGCCAAGTAATATGTTGTGAGAGTGCTGAGTGGTAAGCACCGTATTCACATGCAAATTTCAAAAAATGGATGCAATACACATAAAAACACCATTGTATTATCAATGGTGTTTTTATGTGTATTTATTTATTTATTTAAACTTCTCGCACACAATAACATACAAAGGCGGACTTAATGCCTTAGGCATTCTCTACCAGTCAACCAAGGGTGGTGTAGAGATAAGATGGCAGGTGCTCTGCTTAACAGGCGTTAATAATAATAAAAAGAAATATTACAAAGATAACATAATTAATTATATATGAAATAGGTATACAAGTACCTAAATAGGTTATAAACTTATAGACTCAGGATGGCCTATATCAGAATTTTCCATCTTCACGTGGGTCAGATGCTCAAAAAAAGTCTCAAATAATTAATCTTCCAATGATTTATTCCTAAATTAACAAAATAATATTCAATCACACTTTAACTAATCACTGACTATTATATTATAACAAATGAAACAAAAAAAGGTAGAAGATGGCGTCGGTATTTAGCGATCCGTCGAGCGCGTGGTGCGTTGGCGGCTCTCGATTCCAAAGTGACCAAGATGGCCGCCTCGCTCCCACCAGTGACGTTCCGCTAGAATGACAGCTGACATCTGTCACGCTGCTATTCTGTTCCGACGTTGACAGCAAACGCCAAATGTCATGTGTCGCGCCGTCACGGCCGGACTGACATTCGACCGTCCTCGGGCGTAGATCTAACGTTGTCCTTAAAACAGGCAATTTCATTATTTGATTATTTGCTCGTCCAGCCTGAAAAACAGCATAGCACTTATCCTAACATACTACATAAGCAGGATATGAAAGCATGTATCCCTTCGACCATTATGAGTAATGGACCGGATGACATCTCACAATCCCGTTATGTTACCCAAACATAACCCGGACCGGACAAGTGTGTCCCTTCGACCAGCCCCAATGGCATGGACCGGACGGCACTGTCCCTTCGACCGGTTCACAGACAGGGTCTAGACAAGTGTGTCCCTTCGACCAGCCCCAATGGCATGGACCGGACGGCACTGTCCCTTCGACCGGACGTAAAAGTAGCATGGACCGGACGAGTGCATCCCTTCAACCAACCCACATGGGTCTGGCCCGAACGACACTGTCCCTTCGACCAGTCAACCAACGCAATACATCTGGACCGAGCGAGTGCATCCCTTCAACCGAGCCCTTCAGGTACGGCCCGGACGACACACCTCGACCAGGATAGACAACCTTCATTACTTCTGGCCCAGACTACACACTGTGACCAGGATAAACTACCTTACATCTGGGCTGGACTAGTGAATCCTTTCTCGTTCAGCGAACCCGGATGTCACTATCCACCAGGATCGACAGCTTAAGCAAACACATACATAACATAAAAACGTAATGGTATACCTATAATTGCAGGTTATCTTGTTCAGCATAAATTTCTATTTCATTTTGTATATCCCATGTCCCTGGATCAGAGTGTACACTGAGAGTGTCTGAGCCGGCTGATATTGTCCGGGAGTCGGCGGAAATAGTATCCGAGCATACGGTCAAAGTATCACAGTCGTTTGAAAGTAATGCGTCATCTCTATTAGAAGTTACATCTTCTAGCGCCGTCTCGGCCTCGTCATAATTCAAAAGGTTAGTTGTCATTTCAAGCAATCCATCATGTCCTTGGGGTACTGAGCGCAAATTCTCGTGGGCATACTTGTATATTCGACGAGAACTACCACCTAAACTTTTTAATTCATACCGATCATTGTCTAGTACCGTAGTTATGACAAATGGACCCCTAAACTTCCTATCCAATTTGGTTTGATTTCGTTCACTATTCTTGATAAAAACAAAATCGCCCTGAGTAAATGGTTTGATGTTAGCACGACCACGGTTAAACCTTAGAGTATCCGCCGCGGCTGCCTTTTGAATATTTTCCGACGCATTTTCTCGAATGGATTCTAAATCTAAACGGTCATTTCGCTCGTCTGAATGTGAAGATATCTGGGACATACCTAATGATTCTGCACGTGTTCCAAACATCAGTTCCGTAGGTGAGTACCTAGTAACGGCCGATTTTGTACTATTAAGCGCAAGTTGGATATTGCCTAACTCATCGCGCCATGTCTTATTAGGGTCATTTTCAACTATCGTGAGCAAGCTTTTTAATGTTCGCATTACTCGCTCAACTTGTCCGTTAGCCCTGCTCGAACCGGTTGCAATAAAATGCAGATCAATTTTATAATTATTGCAAAAGTTTCTAAATTCACTACTAATATAGCATCGGCCCTGATCAGCAATAACGCGTGTAGGAGCCCCAAAAAGACAAACAGCCCTTTCTAGAGCTCACACTGCGCTACTTGCATCTAATGATATTGTGTGCTCTAGTAGAACATACTTAGTAAACGCGTCTATTATCACCGAACAATACTCTTTTCGGTCGCTCTTACCACTAAGTTTCCCGGTAAAATCTATATGGATTATGTGCCATGGCACAGACAGTTTTGGGATTGAGTGTAACTGAACGGGTTGAGCGCCCGATGGTCCCTTCGATGCTTTGCAAACTATACAAGAATCAATAAATTTACGCACGCATTTAGACATTTGCGGGAACCAGTATTGTTCGTAGAGTTTATCTAGCGTCTTACCAAGGTGTTGAATTTCGTTATGGACGTGGCTGATAAGTGTCCAAATCAAGGAGCGTGGAACGACCGGTAACCAAGAAATAATTTTGTTGCGCCCAATCTTTCTATACAGGATACCATCCCTAACATCGTAGGTGTGTGCTACCGCTTCCGGAAAATCACTATTGTTATGTTTAGTGATCAAGTCTTGGATTTCGCTATCGCGTTTTTGTTCAACTGAAAGCCATCCTTGATGTAACTCAACAAACTCAACACGTTTAGTAGTAGGGATTTGGGGGGTCGAAGGCGCGCCAGCATCCGACTGGAGATTACGGGAAAAGAAATCAGCATGCTCCATACTACGGCCTTCACGGTATATGATCTCAAAATCGAAGGCTTGTAGGAAAGCCCACCAACGATGCACGCGAGGCGTCAGATCAACCTTGGATTTCGATGCTTTGAGCGAATTACAATCAGTGTAGACTACAAAATGTCGGCCGTACAAATAATGCCGAAAATGTTCTACCGCTCGTACGACGGCCAAGGTCTCTAATTCGTACGAGTGGTATCGAGATTCTACCTCAGATGTACGCCGGCTAAAGTACTCCACAACATGGGGTAAGTTATCCTTTCTCTGTATAAGGATTGCGCCATAACCTTCGGCGCTCGCGTCTGTGTGCAACTCGACCGGCAAATCAGGATTAAAGATCGTTAAAACTGGTTCCGAAGTAAGTATTTTAACTACATTTCTACGGATATCCTCATGTTTGTCAGTCCAATTAATAGGTCCTTTCAGTTTAGTTAAAGGGTACAACGGTCCAACAACATTTGTAAACCCGGGTATAAATTTCCTAAAATATGACGCGAGCCCGAGAAACTGACGTACCTGAGTAGCTGTACATGGTGATGGTGCTTCAACTAATGCCTGAATTTTGCGGGTATTGGGTCTAATTTCGCCAGACTGCAAAGAATAACCTAGATAGTCTACTTTTTGTTTCATGAATTTACACTTTTGAAGATTAAACGAAAAGCCTGCTGCAGTCAGGGCTTGTAAGGCCTCATCTAGGCGGTCCAAACCCTGCGAAATATTGGAGGAATAACACAGAACGTCGTCCATATAAATGAGAGGCCTGTCATTAAGGTGTTGCAGTGCTTTTGTAATACATCGCTGGTAAACAGAAGGAGCGTTGCGCAAACCGAAGGGCATCGCAAGGTACTCGTATTGGCCTTCCGGAGTCACGAATGCAGTCATCTCAATTGAATCAGGGTGAATTAAAATTTGGTGAAATCCGCTAGCCATGTCTAATGAAGAAAAGTAGTTGGCGCCACTGAGCTGGTCTATCTGTTCCTCGATGCGAGGCAAGGGATAGTGTTCAGGTTGTGTGTTGGAATTGAGTTCCCGATAATCTACGCACATTCTATCGGTATTGTCCTTTTTCTTTACCAGGAGTATCGGACTCGCAAAAGGGGAAGAACTCTCACGAATGATACCAGCATCTAATAGTTGTTGTATTTTTTTCGCGGACTATTTGTTTCTCTATAGGTGCTAGTCGATAAGGCGACCTCCGAACTATTTTATGAGGATCTATCAATTTAATGCTCAATTGCCCTGTAGTAACGCGCCTAGTAGGTATACCGTCTATGAAATAATCGGAATATTTGCTAATTATTTTTGACAGCAACATTTTATCTTCTCCTTCTAAGTCGGTATCGATAGAAGAAATATCAAAAGCTACCGATTTCGTTTCGCAAAAGTTAGTTCGCTCTTTGGTCATAAACAAGAGTTTGTCGTTATCAATTTTCACGCAAAAACCTTTGTCTAAGATATCTCTACCTACAATAATTGGTACAGAAATTACTGAATCAGGAACGACGTGAAACACAAGGTCAACCGAGACATCTCCAATTTTTACAGTACTTATAATTTGGCAAGTGCATTTTACGTCATCACCTCCGATACCAGTAAGATAAACTAGATTATTGCGTACAGTACCCGGAAACTGACAGCGAAAACTTTCAGTTAAAAGGGAGCAAGATGATCCGCTATCGAATAAAAATGGAAATCTCTCACCAGCTGATGTCTCCAAAGTAGATCTAGAAAGTCGATGATCACAAAGGTTGACTTCCTTCCTCTCCGACCTCCCTCCATTCTTTTTTTCTGGACAAGCTGTAGACGTGTGACCAGGTTTTCCACACGTGTAGCAGGATATAGACGGCTTGTCTTGATTATTTGTAGAACTTGATGGAACTTGGGACTTCGATGATTTGGAGTCCTCCTTTCGCTTCCAACAGTCAACCTGTCGATGTCCTGACAGGCCACACCAATGACACTTTCCAGGGAATCTAGAATCTGTCATTCGAGATCTCTTAGCATCGGGGTCTTGATTTCCATCACTGACGTCCAACCGTCGCTTTAGTGATATGCCATTAAGAATCCGAAATAATTGAGCACGAGTAGTTATCACATGTGCTGTCAACTCTCTACGTATCAAATTATCTTTTTGACATAGCACTGATATAGCGAACCCAGTGATAACTTCCTCAGGTAAGTCAGTTTTTGGTATCCGCTCGATCAGGTTCCATAAGCGCATTGCAGACTCTGATGCGGTTTCTTTGACACTAATTTGAAATCGTAAAATTTCATCGAAATGATCCTGCATTAGTTTGGGCTTAGCAAATCTAGCTAGCAATGTTTCTTTAACAGCAGCCCATGTTAATTCCTTAAGGTTAATTTTGGTCAAGTGGGTTGCTGCGCGACCTTTAAGCGCGTTAGTAAGTGCCATCAGCAGATTAACGCCTGCAAGATTTTTCAGACAGATTTTTTTGACTTCAGTGACGTTACACCAGCCTTCAATGTCAGCTTCGGAATTATCAGGATCAAATTCGATTAGTTTTATAGTGCTGGTACTTACAGGAGTTGATGGTTGCGACATCGCAAATACCCGGGCGAACATCGCCTCCATATTCGACAATATTCTCGTCGCAGAGATGATTTCAGCAGGTTGCGTGTTCCCCGTTTGTTGCTCATGGGATCCCACTTCTGATATAGACTCAGGATGGCCTATATCAGAATTTTCCATCTTCACGTAGGTCAGATGCTCAAAAAAAGTCTCAAATAATTAATCTTCCAATGATTTATTCCTTAATTAACAAAATAATATTCAATCACACTTTAACTAATCACTGACTATTATATTATAACAAATGAAACAAAAAAAGGTAGAAGATGGCGTCGGTATTTAGCGATCCGTCGAGCGCGTGGTGCGTTGGCGGCTCTCGATTCCAAAGTGACCAAGATGGCCGCCTCGCTCCCACCAGTGACGTTCCGCTAGAATGACAGCTGACATCTGTCACGCTGCTATTCTGTTCCGACGTTGACAGCAAACGCCAAATGTCATGTGTCGCGCCGTCAAACTTATAATACACATACATATATATTTACTATAATATATACCTACATTATATAATACATATATATATATATACTATATATATACACTAAAAGGGAAGGAGGTAAATGAGATGACTCTACACTATTTATTTTGAAAATAACTCTGCAATTTTCGCTTAAATGCATACCGACTGGTGGCCGTCCTGATATCAAGAGGAAGCGCATTCCAGAGAACAATGGACTGAATATGAAAGGACGAATGAACGAAATCAGAAGTATGAGGAGGGCAGAGTAGGAGAAGATTATTGGAAGAACGCAGATTCTTAGCGTGTGAAGAACATAAATATTGAAAGTGAGACATAAGATAAGAAGGAGGGGTGGGGGAGTTGAGAAAGGAGAAAAGTGTGGTCAAAGCGCGCAAACTTCTCCTTTGGCGAATGGACATCCACTTGAGCTCAGTCCTATAACTCGACACATGGTCATATTTCCTAAGGTTGAAAATGAACCGGATACCATTGTTGAGCAGTCTGTCGAGCTTATCTAGCAAAACCGCATTCAAGTCAAAGTAGCACACATCACCATAGTCAATGATGGGGAAAATCAAAGTCTGCACAAGCATAATTTTCGTCTTAGCGGGCAAAAAGTTTCTCAAACGATATAGGGATCGCAGAGTACCATTGACCCTTTGACTAACACTAGAAACCTGGCGCTGCCAGCTAAGTGTCGAGTCAAGATGCAAACCGAGATCTTTCACCGTAGGGGTAATAGGTATGATGGTACCATTAAAAATAAGAGGAGGAAGAGAGCTAAGCGCCACCCTACCCATCATGCGCGAGCTTCCAATTACAATGGCCTGACACTTCAAGGGGTTTACTGACACCCCAAAACTATCAGACCACTCCTTGATAGCAGCTAAATCTCGGTTTACATCAGCTATAGCGTCCGATAAAACTTCTACCCGCCCAGCTGTATACAACTGTAGATCATCAGCATAAAGATGATACGAACACCGAAGACAGTGAGTTATAAAATTGATGAAGATGGAGAATAACAATGGGGAAAGAATACCGCCTTGTGGAACACCAGCATCCAGGTCGCGCCAACTCGATGAGCTCTCATCAACACGAACCGACTGCTGACGTCCCCGAAGATAAGAAGAGAACCATTCCAGGGCCTCGGGTGAAACCATAAGATGAGAGAGGATAGAAAGGAGAATATCATGGCTGACGGCGTTAAAGGCATTGGAGAAATCAATTAATACCAGAACGGTAATCTTGGTATCCTCCATCGCTTCTCTAATGTCACCAGTCACTTTAAGGAGAGCGGAGGCTGTACTGTGCCCAGGCCTGAATCCAGATTGAAAAGCGCTAACAAGGTTGTTACGGTGAACAAAACCAGAAAACTGCTTGTGTACACAGGCCTCAAGCACTTTAGATAGGAATGGGAGAATGGAAATAGGTCGAAAGTGGCTGGATAGGGAGGGATTTGAAATTTTAGGGAGTGGGCGGACGTAGGCCATACGCCACGAGGATGGGAATTGTCCGGAATCGAGAGAAAAGTTGATGATGTGAGTAATCGGAGGGAGAAGGATATCGAGGATCCAAACGACCATATTGCGACTGTGTATTGCGTGGTTATACTCGGTTCCTATAAACAAAAACGAATCGTTTTGCTTACCAATGATGGTAGCATTTTTTTTTTACAAACTGGGCATAAAAATAGATTCGTAAGCAATTTTTACCTGTGATAGCTACTTCCTATGCAAAGCTATGAGGTCATTGCTTCATTATTGGTAAAGATAAAAGAGTCTTAATTTTACCCAATAACATGGTCCGTAAATTATAGGAATCGGCCATTAGTCATGCGGTCATTCAGTTGCCGGTTAACTCCAACTAGGAGCACAGGATTTATTGTCCAACTAGTCATAATTAAATACTCAATATCCTTATAACGCGCGAGAGAGCGGACATCTTGTTCACACAATGGAGCCAGCTGCAGCGCTACTTCATACAGAGTGCGTTGTCGGATTTATCACGCAACTAGTCGACCGTAATGTTCGCATACAGATCGACTGTTCACGCTCCCACACAGATAAAATGTCGTTATTAATATTTGCACTCACACAACTAAATCAACCAGTTAAGTAGTGGGGCGCGTCATTTAAGAGTGGACAAGCTCTATCTAGATACTTAGTAAATGAAGGCAAAGAGGTTACTTCTGGGAACATTACACATATTTCAAGTTTGTAATGTGAATACTTTTCATGTACTTGAAGAATAATGAATGACTATTATTTTTAGTACAAAGTTACAGTCAACCTCAAAAAGATGTATACATCGACAAGAATTCATTTGATAGTCTACAGTTTGTGTTCCATAATAATGTATCAGTGTGTAGCTACAATTGAGTACTTAACCAATGTGTAATTGTGTTCTGTGGCCACACAATAATTATGGAACAATGATTTTAGACAATTGCAATGAATTATTTTATGTATATTTGTCAACAGGTATTACCCGGTTACTGGGTTGTGGAGGTCAGATAGGCAGTCGTTCCATGTAAAATATTGGTATTAAGCTGCATTCGGCTAGATTGGAAGCCGACCTGGAAAAGGCTGAGCAGATGATGATGATATATACCTACATCTTTTTGAGGTTGATTGTACAGTCACCAGCACAAGTTACCACAAACTGTCAGATTTTTTCATTCGATTTTGAACGTAACCATCAACATATAAGGTTTAAAATCGTTTGGAGAAATTTGACAGTTTCGTGAAGGTCGACCTGCTGGCGACTGTAGGTACCTACATTTTAACAAGCTGATAAATAATCAGAACAGTGTTTTGTATGCTTGAGATATCATTTATTGTTTGACTTAAATAAGTACTAGGTATAGTTATAAGTGTCGTACCAAGTAAATCGATAATACTCGTTGCATAGTGGAAGAAGATTGTACTACGAGTAACACTAACCCTTTACCCGGTTTCTAAGCGAAAAGCTTAACTTTTTTTTTGGCTTTTGTTCGTATTAAAAAACTTAATAAAAAAGGTTTATTTGTTTTCTAAGTTTTTTATACACACAAATATACATAGACTCACGCCTTCTGCCCCTGGGGGTAGGCAGAAACTACAGAACGCCACCTATTACGATCTTTACATATTCCTCAAAACAAAATGTACAAAACTTCAATACCTACTCGACCCCAATGTATAGGACAGCTGATAATGTTTCCGCGATTACGATGTTGGTCCCATGGAGGAACTCGTTCAGTTTGATGGTCTTTACCACACATTTAAATTTGACCATACCTTTCTGCTACACGCTGTATAATAGAAAGAGACAGAGAGAAAGTCGCATGGAAGGTGCATAGCGCTTTTTCCTTACGTGACGATTTCTACCAATCAACTCCTAACGCAAGAAGCGTTAAAGACTATAGTTGCAAAAAAAAGAGGTTTCACCTTATGTAGTGCTAAAATAGAGTTTGACAAGTTTGCAATTTCAAATTCTCAATTCAGGAAATTCTATTCTGTCTACCCCTAGGGGAAAAGAGCGCTATTTGTATTTATACTTTAATATGTACCTAGGTAGGTTTCAAAGAAAATCATGTTGATTGACAAAAAAACATTACCTAAACCGTTAAATCAAGGTAAAGTTTATGTAGGGCACGCCACTATTGCGGCGGTAAGACCCCTCTTTGAGGAGTGGCTTGAGAGGTGCCACGGCGTCCTCACCTTCCACCTGACGCAGGTCCTCACCGGACACGGCTGTTTCGGGAGGTTCCTGTTTCGGATAAGGCGGGAGGAAACGCCCGGGTGTTATCATTGTATAGATCGACCGGAGGACACGGTGGAGCATACGGTGGAGGTCTGCCCGGCTTGGGCGGAGCACCGCCGTGTTCTCGTGGCGGCGATCGGCGGCGGCGACCTCTCGCATCCGGCCCTGGTTCAGGCCATGGTTCGGAGCGAGAGGGAATGGGAAGCCGTCACCTCCTTCTGCGAAGCAGTAATGCTCGCGAAGGAGGAGGTGGAGCGCGAGAGCGAGAGGCAATCACTGCGCCCTCGCGCCCCTAGTCGCCGCAGGAGGGACACCCTGGGCGTCGGGAGTCGATTGCCGACTCCCGGCCACCGTAGGCGCGGGCTTGCGGACGGCGAGCAATGGGCAGCTCGCCGTCCGGTAAGGACCAGGCCCGGGCCGACGGTGCGTCGTGTTCCACGCGCGCCTCAAAGAGATGTTAGCACAATTGACGGGGTCCGATAGGACCGATGCCTGCCGGGGCTGCGGATTGTTCGAAAGAGTTACCGTGGCCCTGGCGCACAGGCAACTGAAGGAACACGGGTGGGTTTTAGTCAGTAAGAGTCTGTCATGCCCTTCCGCTCCGCCCAGAGCGGGAGAGGTCATATATATAATCCATCAACCTTAAGTGCGTGTGTTCCATACGACTTTTTTTAATGCACTTAGAAAAAAAGGCTTCTTTGTTTTATAAAGCTGTGCCAGCACCTACGAGGCATTATCAGTAGATTACTTCACATAGATATTAGTCGCTAGACCCAGATAGCCTTTTCTATATTTAAATGTTGGTATCTATATCTATTCCCACTATACATTTTGAAGTCGCTTTTCGTGTCGGTCTGTGTGACTGCTTAAATCTTCTAACCTGCCCAATGGTTTTTTTTGCTGATTTCACCATCATTTAGACGAGAGAATAAATTTCGGAAGGTTTTTGTATATAATATACATATTTAATTTTTCTGAAACATGTTTGGAAATTCGAGCATTATTTTGACAACTTCATTCGAGATAAATCTAAAATATTGTAGTGATCAAATACATGTAAGCAGCGGCCGGAAATCTTAGTATGAAAATGCTTAAGTGTCGTGATTAACGGCCGAATAAATTACTATGAAAACTCATGTCTTTCATGTAATTTAAAAATGGAACGAACCTTCTACATCGACCCATGGCAACCAAGGAGGTAACTTATAAAATATTTTATTTAAATCTCGAACTGGCTTAGCAAATAGAGCGGTTTAAATTGAAAAAGAAACAAATTAACATATTGGCGCGAGAAAAGTTATCGTTGTTCGTCATTGATTCTGAAAATTATAATTAATTTACTTAGTTTGAATTTCCGCGCATTATTTGAGAAAAATACTGTGTAAGCTTTGGCCGCAACCAGGCATTGATGGACTCACGTATGTGTGCTTCATCTTCGCCTCGGCCCACATTTTCACGTTCGTCCATCAGCGCCTTTGTTGTTGGCCGCTGCACCAATGTACTATAGTTATCTTCTTCACTTAATAAAAATCTTATATTCACTAGCAGACAATGCACAGCCTAGACCGCCTGGTCGAGAAGCATGAAATTTTGCACAAGAGCTCTTTTGTAAAGAAGGTGAACACTAAGGAAGATTTTTTGAATATTAGTCCCCTAAAGGGGTTAAATAGGGGATGCAAGTTGTTCATAGAAGAAGAATAGAAGAAGAAGAAGAATAATATAGAAGTTCGTAATTTTTTTTGTAGCATAGAAATCTATCTTTGTTTTGACATGTCGCACATTATAGTAAAGTTCCCCCTTACCAAACAAGGGCGGGTACCAAACTAGTGTTATCGGAAGCCATTGCAGAGCGGGCCCGGGACCTGGGGATTGAAGCCAGCACCCTAATTGCGTAACGCACTGTTCATCACAATCCGAAACATTTTGAAGGAAAACGCTAAACCATTGTTTTATATGTTTGAACAAATTGTCTGCTCTACAACGGAAATAACGCAATGAATGTTGTTGACTGTCAAAATAAAAGGCACTAAGTGTGTTACGTAATTACACCGCAGGAACCCACCCTGGGTTTGATCCCCAAATCGGGCATAGTGATTGGGCTTCTCTAATAAGAATTAGTCAGTAGCCCATTTTCTTTTTTTGTGTGGGAAATCATCAAATAACTTCTCCCGCTCTGAGCGGAGTGAAATGGCGTGTCAGACTTTTACTGACTAAAACACACCCGTGTTCCTTCAGTTGCCTGTGTGCCAGAGCCACGGTAACTCTTTCGAACAATCCGCGACTCTGGCAGGCATCGACCCTAGCAGACTCCGTCAATTATTGGCGCGCGCGTGGTACACAACGCGCTGTCGACCTGGGCCTGGTCCTTAACGGACGGCGAGCTACCCACTGCTCGTCGCGAGTCTGTATTTGTGCTCGGTTTACGGCATTAGGCATAGGACTTAAAAATAATTGTCAAAATGTGGGACTAATCCACTACCTTCGGACATTCAGACGTGATGGTATGTACCTAATGATTTATGTATTTTTATGAATATGCTTGTTTTATTAAATGTATAATTAAATGTTTTATAGAAACAATGAAAGAAAACAAATTATTGTTTTTTTTATTTAGTTTTATGATTCTTGATAAAATTAAAAATGCTACCTACTTATTTTACTTTAGGTTTTAGGTTTTTATTTTTATTTTAGTCACGCAATCATGTTTGCCTTAATGATCTTTAAGATAAATAACTCCTATCCTACTATCCTACTAATATTATAAATGTGAAAGTTTGTGAGGATGGTTGGATGGACGGATAGATGGATGGATGGATGAATGGATGGATGGATGGATGTTTGTCACTCTTTCACCCAAAAACGACAGAACGGATTTGGATGGAATTTGGAACACAGATAGTTTATAACGCGCAATGCGCAATGTAGTTTACTGTAAATGTCTATATAAGTTTTATTGAAAATTTTCACGCGCTTTCGATATTTCGGGTTTTGATATAAAAGTTTATACAAAGATATTTGTGAAATAACCAAAATAATTGTGTATTCCTAGTATAGAACAAATTTTGCATATTTAACATAATAGTATTGATTGGGCAATATTAAATTAAATTATATCATTATTATATAGGTCTATTGCTTTTATAAATAGGTCCGAATGATAATATTTTTTGGTCATAAAATATTTAAAAAATGGTGTCGGCCTGTGGAAACCCGATGAGCCTTTAAAAAGGCTAATTAATGACGCCAGCAGTATAAATAATCACACGTGAACAATTTACGCCTACACGCCACTGACTACATGTAGTGTGTTATTCCACAAAAGATAAACATTCGTTTATAAGTTGTTTGTATACTAACCCAAATGGACTAATGGTCTGAATTAAATGATTTTGATTTATTTATTTATTACAAGGAAAATTAAGTCAGTACCTACTTGTAACTATGTACGAGTAACTCCACACGGTTTAGTATTTACCTAAATTGTATTTTCACAAATAATATAAATGTGACTTGGGGAAGTAACAACATAGTATAATGCCTACATATAACAGTTTCCCCTATAATTAAAGGGTTTGTGTTTAAACGCCTACCAGAAAAGTACCTATTTTACTACCACAAGAATCGAAATACTCACCAAATTGTGTCCAGCAGAATGGATAAACACTCACCAAATTGTGTTTCATAAAGCATTTAGAAAGGAACCTATTTTCCTTTTTTATTTACAAGGCGTAGTCGATGGAGCCCTGCTTCGTCAAGCAGGGCTCCGTCGATTACGCCTACTTCTGGGTGGGGCTCCTACTTCTGGGTGGTTTAAAAAAAAAGTAACGTAACGTAATTAGGGTGCTGGTGTTGTTTCAGTTTAAGGTGTAAAAAAAGCACCTGGAAGGTTTCCAACAATTCCAAGTGCTTTTTTACACTTTAAACTAAATAAGTATTCAGTGACACGATATTAGGTATAGTGCCTGATCTCTCGCCGGTCGTCTCGGATTACCGTCCCGTCGGACTATGAAAGTGAGGGAAGAAAACTCTCTCTGCGCACACACTTGTGCGTTGTAATATCTCCCGCACTGAAGGCTAGGCTCCGTTGAAATTGGCCGCCATGGTCGAAATACGGTCTACGGGACGATATATATATATTACTTATTGCAAATCATAATCAATATTTTAGTACAACACCGAGCGACGCAATAGACTCGCCCTTATTTATACATGGGACTTAGACATAACTAGCGAAATGTGGGTGTCCTCTGCCTAATCCTTCGGAGATTAGAGGCGAGATGTTATGTTATGTTAACACAGAGCGATATTTCCTAATTTCATTTAGTAATATTCAAAGAGATTTAAGTCTTTGGTAATATTGATCAATTAATTAAGGCAGCGAAATATTTGACTGCTATTTGCGACGTTGTCAACTTCAGAATGCACTCTCTCAATATTACAATCCTTGTGTTCAAGAAATCTAAAAAATAAACCTGAGAGGTTACGTTTAGAGAAGAGGTACCGGGTCAAGTATAGGGTTTTCAGAGATCATGTACAGTCCTTCCAAAGTTATTTTACCTTTGACAGCAGCCACCCAATAGCAACCTTATTGTAACGAATATCAAGATCATAGTGATTTTGACAGACTTGGCAATGGTAGCAATCCAATAGCAACCTTATTGCCGCAACAATAAAAATCACTGTGATTTTGACAGTGATACAAAATCACAGGTAAAAGAACTGTGGAAGGAAGTGAGGTGTGAGGTGTATAAGTAAAAGTATATGACATGGTGCATAATTTCATCTCTCTGTCTTACCAATTCCTTGACGATTTAAAAGTGCTTGTAAATGGTTTAATTGAAATAAATGCTTTGAGTTTGAATTACAAATAGGTACCTCAATTCATCTTTATATTTAAGCTAAGAGGAAAAGCGTGGGTTTTGGTAATAATTAGTGATTCTGCGTTGTTGTTTGTTATAGTTAAAAATAATAACCTGCTAGGTATAGTGTGGTAAACCACATCGCGCACACCAGTAGGCAGTAACATTTGAAATGTATTGGAAGTACGAAAACTATAATTGTAAATGGTAAATGATATATGATTTTATTTCTATTATTAGGTATACAAACACTTTTACACGTCAATAATATATAAAAGACTAGAAGAGGTCGGCCTTTCCTAATCTGCTGCTGTCAGAAGACACACCGAGGCAAACTCATAGGTCACAGTCTCTTTTATCCTGGTCAGATTATATGTGGACCATATAGATTAGTATCGCGTCATATTCGTGAACGGGCGCCGTCAGTTGAGACTGGTCATCTCTTAGCTGACACGGCTTATTTTTATTATTAATCTTATATTTTGAATTGTTTCTCTATATATTTTTTTCATAAGCAACAAGAATAATGTACCCAGGATTTTGTATTATCTTGATTTAAAAAGAGTGTCTTTGGAGTTTCTTGCCCGTTCTTCTCCATAGAGATCTACGTTTTGGAATGGGCAACTAGCTTCAACTTTCTGACTAACTGACCGACTCTTTGACAATTCAAAAGTGCCTGTAAATGGTTTAATTGAAATAAATACTTTGAGTTTTGAGTTTTTACCTGAAACGGTATTTTAAGGAAAGAACCACACAGATGCTTGTAGGGACTCCATGATCCGTCTTCTAATGTTGGGGTCTTGTTTATTACTTATACTGTGATCTTTGGTTGGTTTAGAAGATCCCAACAATGACGACGTACCAGTCGAATCCACAAGCGTTGCTGCGGACTGTGTGACATCCAGTATGGTGGATTCCTGAGGTAGTGCGTTACTGCACACCTCATTGGTTGACTCAAATTCCGCAGCAATCCTTTCCAGAGGTTGCGAAGTGCTGCATATCTCACTGGATGTCGTAAAGTCCACAGCAACCCTTTCCAGAGGTTGTGAAGTGCTGCATAACTCACTGGATGTCGCAAAGTCCGCAGCAACCCTTTGCAGAGGTTGAGAAATACTGCACAACTCACTGGATGTCGCAAAGTACGCAGCAACCCTCTTAAATTCGACTGGTATATCGTCAATGAACAGTTAGTTCAAGAAAACAGTATGCTTGCCCCTGAACCTCTTTTTTTTCTGGTTACATTTTTTATAAAAAGTCATGGCTTTTACAAGAAATGGGTAAACAACTTCGCCTATAAGTCTATCCTGCAGGCTTAGCATGACGCTTTCTATTTCTACGAAGAATAGACACAGCTATTTCTATACAAAGTGACATATCGTTTCTCCATTTTTGACATGGTACCGTAGAAATCCTTCTACAATCTGTCATTTTGTCTTCCGTTTCTACCGATCTTTGTCTAGGTCCTTTTTTATGTACACTATTTCAGAAGAAAGTTTTATATCCCAAACTTTCAAAATCACACTGTCAACTGACTGTTGTCTAAGGTAGTGAAGACAATTTTATTTTGTAATCGCCATGCTAAATACAGCAGAAAACTTTCTACTCGACGGTCACAAAGTTTATACGATTATCTACAAAATCATGATTTTACTAAAATAATAATAATAAATAATAATAATTTGACAATGGCAACTCCACGTGGTACCTACTTGTTTGCCCTACCACGTGAACTTTTTTTAGACCCGGAGGCGCGCAGGGGGGCAGCCTCGACAAATTCCACTTTTTGTATGAAAATGTGAGAAATGATTACCTACATCTTGAGTTTAAGGGTCTTATAAAGAGGTTCGAAATTTTCATGATTTTTGCGATAGGACACACCATTTTCGAAATATAATAATAATAATATATAATTAATAATATTTATATATATATATATATATATATATATATATAGATATAATAACAATAATATATGCATATCGGATGCATCACCCACGGTCATCAGTGATGAGACTGTACATCCCGCGGAAGTGTGGGGGTCGAGGTTTCTTAAATGCTAAAACCCTCAACAAACGCGAGATTTGCAGTCTCAGGCAATATTTCCTTCAAACTGACGTGGAGATGCACCGAGATGTGGGCGCAGTGGACAAGGGCCTCACCCCGCTCTCCTTGGCAAAAGAGAACTGGCGCAAACCTGCAGTACTAGATACTAACGATCGTAAGGAATTATGGCAAGGCAAGGAGCTTCACGGACGCTTTTTCCGGGCCCTCCATGGACCCGTGGTAAACTTTTTGGTGTCTCTATCCTGGCTGCCTTTCGGCGACCTCTTCGGGGACACCGAAGGTTTTGTCTGTGCGATTATGGTCATCCATAATCGCACAGACAAAACCTTCATAGTTATCATGACGAATAATTATCAGAAATACATAACTCCGCTGCCGCGAGAAATCACGGCACAGCGGACAGAGCTCCGGCGGGATCTCATGGCGGCATGGAGAGTGCGACTGTCGCAACCCAGCGCAGGGCACGCCACAATTGCGGCGGTAAGACCCCTCTTTGAGGAGTGGCTTGAGAGGTGCCACGGCGTCCTCACCTTCCGCCTGACGCAGGTCCTCACCGGACATGGCTGTTTCGGGAGGTTCCTGTTTCGGATAAGGCGGGAGGAAACGCCCGGGTGTTATCATTGCGTGGATCGACCGGAGGACACGGTGGAGCATACGGTAGAGGTCTGCCCGGCTTGGGCGGAGCACCGCCGTGTCCTCGTGGCGGCGATTGGCGGCGGCGACCTCTCGCGTCCGGCCCTGGTTCAGGCCATGGTACGGAGCGAGAGGGAATGGGAAGCCGTCACCTCCTTCTGCGAAGCAGTAATGCTCGCGAAGGAGGAGGCAGAGCGCGAGAGGGAGAGGCAATCTCTACGCCCTCGCGCCCCTAGCCGCCGCAGGAGGAGGAGACACCCTGGGCGTCGGGAGTCGATTGCCGACTCCCGGCCACCGTAGCACAGTGTTGTTTTTGCCTCGAAAAACGGACATCCTCTTTTTATCAACTTATCCGATAGAGCAGGTTATTTTAAGAGTAAGAGTAAAATACCCGTGTGCCAATTTTACACCAAACACGAGTAAAAAAATGTTTAATTTATTTTTAAACTTTTCTAAATTAATTAATTACAAAAACACTACGCATTATTTTACCCTTTTCTTTATTATGTATAATAAAACTATATAAAAGCTATTTAAAAAAAAATACAAAAGAGTACTAACTAGTACAGATGTAAAGAAATATGCTTTTTTTGTGTTTTTAGATTTTGATTTTTCATGGTTGTATCTTTGCTTAGTTAGATTCAATATTTATTGTAAATCATACTCAGATCCCAACCAATCACTAAAAAAAAAAACACATCCATATCTTGCGGTATCTAGGAGTAATTCACTTCTAAAGTTTTTTCTGATAATTTTGATTTTAGGGTCATCACTTCACAAAAAATAATAATTTTTGTTTATAGGTATAAATTTTATGTTGGATTCAACTTAACATAGAATAAAACTTATCTACGTATACATATTACCATCCACTCTCATAAATTTTACAAATAATGTTCCTATATATTTTTATTATTTTTTACATCAAACTAAACATACAACTAAAGTAAAATAATTATTTATACTAATGTTTTTTCATGCTTTATTGCATGTCAAGCCAAGTTCAGAGATGAACAGGGTGAAGCACACCTTACACGAACTATTTCGAGCTACTTTCCACCACCTAAATCTATTAGACCTACGAAAATATCTCTAAATTTAAAAATAATTTTGACGCAATTAAAATTTAATTTGACAATCGCGACCCCACGTGGTACTTGTTTGCCCTAGCCCGTGATTTTTTTTTAATGCCGGAGGCGCGCATTGGGGCAGCCTCGACGTGTTTTATATGGAATTTTCCACTGTTTGTATGGAAAATATGAAAAATAATAACCTACATGTAAAGTTTTAGGGGTGTATTTGTTTCGTAGAGGGGTTCGAAATTTTCATCAGTTTTGCGATAGGACACACTATTTTCGAGATATAAGCAAAATATGAGAAAACAGAGATACATTACTGTTTTTACACCTGCAGGCGTTAAAAAAAAGTCGTAGCATGACGCTTTCTATTTCTTGGAAGACAAGACATAGCTATTTCCATACAAAGTGACATTTCGTTTCTCTATTTTTGACATCGCACCGAAAAAATCCTTCTAAAATCCGTAATTTTGTCTTTTTATTTTACCGATCGTTGTCTAGGTCTTTTTATATGTAGACTATTTCAGAAGAAAGTTTTCTATCCCAAACGTCAAAATCACACTGACAACTGTCAGTTGTCTAAGGTACTGAAGACAATTTGTTTTTGTAATCGCCATGCTAAAGACAGTAGAAAACTTTTTACTCGACGGCCGCAAAGTATAAAAATGGAATGGAAAAATGGAATTTTTCACTTTTTGTATGGAAAATGTGAAAAAGTATTACCTACATGTTTAGATTTAGGGGTTTAAGGGTTTTATAAAGGGGGTCGAAATTTTCATTATTTTTGCGATCGGACACACCATTTTCGAGATATAAGCAAAATAAAAGAAAAACGTGAATAAACTACTGAATTTCGTAAAAAGTGCAGTTGACTCTTTCTACTTTGCTGCCGTCGTACTGTCTTCACGGATCGTCATTTTTGTCTATTCTTCCGTCGACAAAACCCGTTTCTATAATGGTCATGCTACGCGTGCTGAAGTCGAGGTGTTGTGGTGAATTTTAGTTCATGACAACTAATTTTATTCCACACCTTTTATTCGCGATTAAAAATAGTCAGATATAGTTAGGTAACCAAAATTATAGGTGAAAAATGTCAAATTCAGAATAGCAAAATTGCCACTTTCACTAAATTACTAACTCAGTGCCATCTTAGTGATGTCAAACTTATAGTTAAGTTGTGTCACTTTAGTCTACTTCAGAATGGGAAATCGTCGTTTGACAGGAATAAACAAAATTTTTGTGATTTTTAGTCTAGTTTAGAGAATTTTGTGACAAGAGAATCGGCACCATTAGTAAACTAATAAATATCCAAACAAATATCTAAAAGGCTAAAAAATTGTACATTTATAAAACTAGTAGGATTACTAGCATTATAATTCTGTTTATTCATTTTAATTTATTTTGTATTTAATTATTTATAAAATAATATAAAAATAGTTGGATTTATCATTAACAATGTGAAAATCAATGATATTGTAACATCTTTCAGATAACCATGTTATTATGTCCTTTATTTATTTTTAAACATATTATTTTACATTTTAAACATTTCTTAAAAATAAATACATATAAACAATTTAAAAATATTAAAAAATAGTAGCCCATCGGTATCGGGAACAGGGCCCCATTATCATGTTGTTTTTTTTTTTCAATAATAAAACATTTTTTTAAATACGATTTGTGTCAACCCTAGCGCCAAAATTTCAAAATCCTGTAAATTCTAGATACCATAAGATATGGATATGATATTTTAAATAGGTACTTCTTAGTGCTAAAGCAACAGCTTGTCTTGATATTGAATCCAGATTCCATGAAATAAGCCCATAAAAAAATAAAATCGATAATATGTAAAATTTGATGTTACTCACTTCCGGTTAACGATAAAAATTTAGAGTTTGCTTGATAATTTACTTAATATAAAGCATCAAGTAATTGCAATCAAAGATATAACAAAAACCGATTGGATCTAAAGTTATTGCGATTTCTATGGTTTTTATGGAAACCATAGAAAAAAAATGAAAAAAATTATATCTCCAGATTGGGGCAAAATTGTCACTCGGGTGTTCTAGTCTTGCTTTTAAAATGACCTGTTTTATCGGATAAGCTAATAAAATGGGGATGTCCGTTTTTTGAAGCAAAAGCAATACTGTGCGTAGGCACGGGCTTGCGGACGGCGAGCAATGGGCAGCTCGCCGTCCGGTAAAGACCAGGCCCGGGTCGACGGCGCGTCGTGTTCCACGCGCGCCTCAAAGAGATGTCAGCACCATTGACGGGGTCCGATAGGACCGATGCCTGCCGGGGTCGCGGATTGTTCGAAAGAGTTACCGTGGCCCTGGCGCACAGGCAACTGAAGGAACACGGGTGGGTTTTAGTCAGTAAGAGTCTGACACGCCCTTCCGCTACGCCCAGAGCGGGAGAGGTCATTTGATGATTTCCCACCCAAAAAAAAAAAAAAAAAAAGGACGGTATGGTTGACATCTGTCGGGTATGCCACCGTCCCGATGAATCAATCCGACATATAGTTTCCGGTTGTTCTCGTCTTGCTAATGGTGAGTACTTGCATAGACACAACCTTGTAGCCAGGATTATCCATCAGCAACTTGCTCTGAAATACAGCCTTGTAGAATCGGAAGTGCCGTACTACAGGTATGTCCCCGACCCAGTGCTCGAAAATGGAAATATCATATTGTACTGGGATCGATCCATCATCACTGACAGGACTATTGTTGCCAATAAGCCTGATATAGTGGTGGTGGATCGATTAGAGCGGCGCACAATGATTGTTGACATAACGGTCCCGCATGACGGGAACCTCGTGAAAGCCGAGAAAGATAAACAAATCAAGTATCTTGACTATTTCGCTAGGTTGTCGACATGTGGGGTGTGGAGTCGGCGATCATTGTGCCAATAGTCGTAATAGTCAATGCCTTAATAGCCAAGAGTCTCGACCATCACCTGAGGAGGCTCTCGTTGGGCAGCTAGATCAAGGGCTTGATTCAAAAAGCGGTACTTCTGGACACGGCTCGGCTTGTTAGGAGGTTCCTCTCTCTGGAGCCCTGACCGCCGGTAGCTTGGACCCTGTTCCCGATACCGGTGGGCTACTATTTTTTATATTTTTGAATGTTTTTATATTCTAATATTTAAAAATATAATTTATATGTATACAGGGTTATTGGTAAAACACCAGCAACCTCTTAAGAGGTCATAATGAAATAAACGAAAATAATAATGATAAACATTTATTTCAGAATACTTCCATATTTGTTAGTAACAATTTAACCTTATGAAACTAGTGTTAGTAGTAATTGTTCTAAGCTACATGAGGCACGCCGATCCTGGGGAATGTCTACTTGACTGCGTGCAGTCGTATCCACCGCCCCAATATCGGAGAGTCCCACCTATCAGCCAACGTTCGAAGAATGGTGTTGGGACTGGCGCGACCACGGCGTAGCGAGGATGCGCATCTCTTGCGTATGATGACCGAAAAACTATCAAGTTCCGCGTCGGCAAACATGCCAGACGCGCTACAAAAACGCTGCAGCCCCATCAATACCCGGAACGTGTTGTAATATTGTACGCGCAGGCCACTTTATCCCCTTATATTTATAAGCAAAATAAAATTAAAACCGGAATAAACTATATTTTAATGATTTTAGTCTAGTTTAGAGGCATTTGTGACAAGAGAATCGGCACCATTACCAGGGAATTGGTTAAGACCACTGTTACTGTAATTTTTTTTTATTCCGATATACGGTACTTCGACACTTTCGAGAAAAATTGTTGTAGTTGTCTTTATATACGTGAGTTGATATCAGTATGTATTGACAATAAAACAGAAAAATAAATCCTATGTCAAAACAAAGAATTCTGAGTCGAATTATGTAAAAGAGTGGATTTCGTAAAAAGTGCAGTTGACTCTTTCTACTTTGCTGCCATCGTATTGTCTACACGGAACGTCATTTTTGTCTACTCTTCCGTCGACAAAACGGTGCTCGTGCTAAGTCTACTGTTTGCTAGGCAAGAGATCTTTGAGTTGCTGACCCGTTTCTCTGAAAAGTACGTCCTTCAAGTCAGATGGTGTTAGGTCATCAGATGACCCGTTCTTTTTATATTTTTACTTACTACGTAAAAGCACTCAAAAACATGCCTCATGCCCTCCTTGCAGTAAGTACTCCGGTCGGTGCCCGGGTGGACATCCCTCAGCAAGTTGGGTAAGCCCCTGCTGAGGCAAAGTGGCACTATGAGTCTGTAACGGCTCCATGGTGCCTCGACTCCGTTCCTCTAGTTCACATATATGACCATGGGGTTTCAGCATAAGCCTGATGTATACATAAGGTGGACCCCTTCCCAAGCTACATGTGAACCTTCATCGAAAAAAAAACGAATAAACGATAAAAAAAAAAACAAGTGACTTCAGATTCAGATTTCCAAAAAAAGTCACCACCTATTTTTTGTATGTACCTAGAGGTATATATATATGGAAAATAATCTATGTATAAGATATATTTTATGTGTAAATAATATACAGTTTTGTAATTAAGACAAAAATTTAGATTAAGTCTGACTAAAATGAAAGGTCAAGTTGAGTGACAACCCTAACACTATATTTTGAAATTCTATAACTCGTAAACGCCGCAATAGTGCAACGTGATTTTTGATATCAATGATAGACCTAATTAAGAGCAATCTTTAAATGCCGGTCACAAGTCGCACTCTTGAGTTTTTTGGGAGAAAAAAGAAAAAAACATAAAACTGAATAAAAATTAATAACACAGTAACCAGAGGCGATACCCCAAAAATAAAAACTGGAAAATATGCGCCTAAAGATTCTTTATCAAACTATATGCATCAATAAAAATATCTTGATCAGATACGCTTACAGAATTTATTTAATCTTTTTTCTAGGTGAAGATCACGAAATATTAATATTGTTTATAAAATAAAAGTATTTGAAATACACACGTGGGTGTTCTACTCTTGCGTTTAAAATGCATTTCTTGATCGATATATGCGATAAACAGCATAGGGGCATTTTTTGAGTGAAATCAAACACTGTGTAGGCCAGGCCTCCTCTCGGTGAGAGGGAGTGGGCCGTAATCCACAACGCAGGCCCAGTGCGGGTTGGTAGATGTCACATGTCTTACTTATCTTCTACTAATGACTAATTCAAATTAATAAGTAATTAAAATAAATAAATGTCTAAGTAAGTGATATGTATGTGACATGGCAGTAGCACGATGCTAAGACTAAACAGGTACCTTAATAAGAGGCATTTCACACAGTTCTGAATTTCAGACAGCAAACATCAACAAATACATGACCAAAACGTCTATAATATTGTTAAAGGTATTTCGATAAATATAACCTAGACAGTTGTTCTTGCTACATTCAATGTTTGCAATAAAATTACGTTTAGGTAGGTGGAGGTAGGTGATTAGGTACAACGTTAAAATTGTTTGGATTTTTGCTAAAAATACTTTAATATATCATTTGAATTACCTGTTGTTGTATAGTTTAGTACTATTTTAAAACTACTTCCAACCAAACCACAGTTTTACAATCCATACATACAGAGTTGCGTATTGAATGTGCCTAAATTTATGCTCAGAGCAACGTTGTCATAGATCAAAAACTATGAAAATGAATGATTTTGTGAGCAACTTTAGTAGTGTAGTCTGTAAGGATTGTTATACTGTGCTCAAAACATGATTAATAACTTATATCATTGCAAAAGTTTTGCGAATATTATTGTATTAGTAAATTCATATTATATAAATCATTTACAAGCATCTGTGCACACTTTATCCCTTAGGGCAATCTTTCAAAAGGTCCATTTCATGAGTTTGGTCCTTAGTGGTGGAGACTCTCGTTGTTCGGGAAGTTCCACTTCTGGTACCCTGGGATACCTCCAAACTTTTGGTGAAATTATTCTTTATCTTGAACCTAAAAATAACACTTTGCTATTAAACTTGTACAGGGGTTGGATGGACTTACACACTGGACTTACACTTGCACCCGGTCTTGCTCAAAAATAAATTATAGCAACAACCATAATTTGTTTTTAAACATGTCTATTTAGAAAAAGTTAAAGAAAGGAAAAACGCATCTAATGACTCTTGCAAAGTTACGTGCTGGCAACTATACTGGAATCAAAATGAACGACGTGATCAGATTGGCTGTTGATAGTTCAGTCAACCGATCACAGCAGTTGATACCATCATCAGTCTGATGATGAGGCTGATGCCTACAGCAGTCCACTGCTGGACATACGAGTAGCCCTCTCCTATTGCACGCCATTCAGCTCTATTCTCGAGCTATGCTTGGAATCTCTCTGAGAGATTGAGTCTGGGACGAGGGGATTTGGCAGACAACCAAAGTTGTCGAAAGCTCATATAACAAGCAAGGTGAAGTGGTAATGGGTCGGCCATAGTAGCCGTAGAACCGATGACCGTTGGGCTGATATGCTTTTGAGAATTTGTTAGCAAATTTTTGTGTTGAGTTTTATTCCAGAAGTCGGGTTTTAGAGTATTATTAGATCTTGAAATAATTTATTTAACCTGATCTGGTCCTGGTCTGCACCAGAACAGGCTAAACTAAACCAACCAGTGTCAACCATATCCAACCAATGTCGCATACAGATGCACTGTTTGTACCGCACGGATAATGAATAACAGAAGTTCATACAACTCACCTCTTACACAGCTCGTTATATATTTGCTTATTGAACACAAATAAGAAGAATATGGCAACCCCGATGAGTAGGTTATACGTAGTGGTTAAGATGAACAGCCATAATTCCGTATCAGGAGGAATGAGCTCCAGGCACCAACTCACTCCCATGACCACAGATAACTTTATATAGGTGGCGAATCTAAAAATTTATTAATTAATTAATTTAAAATATACATCAACATCATAAGGCACCTATCCCACCGCCGACAAGGAAACGACCAACTATCGACTATTTTCTCGCTCAAGAAACATACAAAGGTCCCGTATCAGTAAAAGAGATACATAATTATGTATATTAATACTCGATCGCTAAATGTTCACACCAGAGAGCCTCCCATTCGGGCATAAGTTACAATAGCCTACTTCGCCACCCAATACACAATTTTAATCCAGTGCCAAAGAGGCTTAAAAGCCGCAAAACATGTCTTGGGTGCGTGAGTCCAGCCGATGGCAACCCTTCCTCAGGAAGATGTGATCTTTGGCAAGAATTGCTTATACCTCCTGATTTCTTTATTGAACCGTCAGAGAGCCTCCCATCCGGGCACAAGTTACCGTGGCCTACTTGGAAAACCTTTAAATAGACTTCGTACCCAAGTAGACCGCAGCAAGGACAACCCCATAAGTGGGGGTTCATGGACGGCTCAGACGTCCGGTGTGTATGCGGCGTCTCTCCACAGAAAATGGCTCACCTCCCATCTTGCGCCGCATGCTGTTTCCTGCACACGTGAGGCACTAATGTCTGCGGCAGCGAACGGTGTTTGCGTTGCTGAATTTTGTGCCAAACAAATTTAAAAACCTTATATAGTTTTTCATGTTATTTTTGCCATCGACACGCTAAGAAGATCAAGTTTCAATTCCCTGAGAAGTGTGGCAATCGTGGTAAAGCAATTACGAGTTACGAATTATGATCTTGAAAGTGCCTACCTGTTCCTGTCCTGTTTGCTGATTCGGGACTCTTTGCTTTTATGAATAGCGCGCTTGCTCATCCATATGTTGTAGACAGTCAATAAGAACAATATGATATTAACGAAAATTATTACCCCTATTGGTATAATGAAGTATAATTCAACACTTCTTACTGAAAATTAAGAAAAAATATTATTAAGTAAAATCAGAAATTGTTGTCCAAACATTGCTATCTGTGCAGCATTTAATTGCTTTTCACACAGCCTATAACATTCCCACTGCGGGGATGTGGCCTCCTATCTGTGAGAGGGAGTGGACCATAATCCACCACACGGGCCCAGTGCGTGTTGATAGATGTCTCAAAGGTTTATTTTCGTAAACTCTTATCTCAGTTAGCGGTTTTGTTAAAAAATACACCTGTTCCCCAAAATTTAATTTTCTATCTTTAGCAATTCGGGCTGTGTGCGTATTTTCTTAGGACATTTGCATTTATAGAGAAGGATAAGTAGATACAATTTTGTGCTAGTATGCAATTAGGAGGGGCACAACAAATGGGCGTTTTTATAATTCCTAATGTGAACGGAAGTAAAATGTATGGAAATATACGAATACGCTTTTAAAATTTCCATCCACGATAACGTTATAACGTGCACGTATTTCCATACATTTTGCTTTTCTGCCGTGGACGTCCACGATAATATCGTCACGTTAGAAATTATAAAAGCGCACGACTTCTACTATAGTATTTTTTGTCTCACGAAGCGACGCGCGCTTTACTTGTGGTTAACAAGTGTACAAACACGCTGTGAATGTGTGTGTAAGGGCAGGCAGAACCTCTCGGTACCGTCCGAGACAATGGTGAAGTCGGAATTGTGTGTGTGTGAGCGTGTTTAATGTGCTCACGCTACTCATCTTTACGCACAAATTCACAGCGTCTTTGTGCACTTGGTTAACACGAGTAACGCTTGCGTCACTTCGTGAAATAAAAATACTGTACAGGCTTTACTGAGATGGTGCCAGTCGCGAGAGCTCAGTCATTCGCCCGCTGACGGGTGTCAACATCCCTCCCGCACCGCGCAGCAACCTCAGGCACCGTCCCTTTAGGAATATGTAATACGAATGTATATGTGTAATAAAATCAAGTGGGTATACATACCAAAAACGAAGCAGTCGTCGAAAGGTGGTTTGATAATATGCAAATTAGAAAGGTCTATGTTATCCAATGTTGTGACTATTGCTGTCATCAGGAGCGGAGCCCCCCAGGCATACAGACAATACCACATAAACTTCACTCGCTTGCCTCGTCGGTTGATTTCACATCTTTTACGTAAACCTCTGCGAGAGAAAAAGTAAGCTAATATTAAGCCGAAGCAAATATATAGGACTAAATGTAATTAGTAAATTAAACTTCACAGTCACCATAAAACAAACAAAAAAGGTTCTTACAGTCTTATATCTAAAATGCTACAAAAAATAAAAATGCTGCTTAGAGAATATATTCTCTAAGTGCTTGCTACAAGGATATTTTGGCGCCTGAATGAAATTGACAAGGGGGCGTTGCTGGTAATCGTTTTGTAATTTTCACAGAAATTGTTTTGATAAAACAAAATGGCGGCGGTAGATCCGATTTCAGACCCGCTCCAAAAGATTCTTGTGCCGTTGAGTAGTGTTAGTATTTAAACTTCAATTACCTTAAGGACCACCAAACGTCAAAAGACATAACATTCAACCAAAAGAAACTCGATACCGCAGCGAAATACAGCATTGGAGCTAAAATAATTATAAAATTAGATTTTTGCTAAACCTAGGTATCTACAAACAGGATAACATCAGACAAATAACAGCGAAATAACGTTAGTGTATATGTTGAAATGTTTATAAATTACGACATTTTATTTCAATTTATATATAGGTCTAGCTGTTGCCCGCGAGTTCTTCTACGATCCAGGATGAAAAGAAGCCCATGTCCTTATCCAGGTCATGGTCTATCGGTGTGCGAAATTTCATCCAAATCCGTTGAGCTGTTTGGGCGTAAAAGCGTAACAAAGAAATTTACTTTCACATTTTTAATATTAGTTAGGAAGTTAGGATAAATGGTAAATAGATAAGTTTAATTTTATGCGATATACCTGAGTAAATGCAAATGTTATCCTGAACGTAAATCCGAAATGATCAATGAGATAAGACTGGCTCTATTTGATAAACTATGATATTTTATTCTGTAACTAGGCTTGCACAAACACGTCAAAAATATTTATTTAAACTCGATGAGGTCGGCGTTTCCTGACTACTCTGAGAAGAAACACCGAAACAAACTCAGTCTCTTTTAAAGTCCAGATATTGCCTAGGTCAGATCATGTGAAGACCATGCAGATTAGCGTCTGACATAGTCTGATTTTAGATCGCCATAATAAAAATCAAAAACATGACTTACATATAATTTTACAGAGCTTCGTTGTCAATGATTTGTTGTTTAAATGCATGACGATTTTTACTAAGAATGTGACGAGAATGGATACGGTGTAAGCCATTAGTACTAGGCCTATGAGGTTCTGCAGCTTGGGTAGCAGACAGTACACCACCAGCACCAAGATCAGAAAGAACGACGATACCAGTAATCCTGGAAATTAGAAACATTAAATGGAGCAATCCGTGGAGTTGACGTACCTCGCGAAGGGGACTATAATAATATCGTCATGCATGTATTTTTATTGGACCTGCAAAATATTTTGCGTTCGGCGGTAAATAGGTCTCACTCACCCACTAACACAAATATTGATTTCGTGTCATCATCTTTTGGGTCTGCATTGTATTCTCTCACGAGGAGTTTTACTTGTGGTATTTTTTTTATTACAGTTAATTTGAACTCTATACAGTATGCCAGCCTTTTAATATCAGACCATGATTTTGATCCGTCTGTGTCTTGCATTCTTATCGACCCATCCTGTAAACATGTGAAAGTCTTAGTTACCCAGTTACACAGTTGAAGTTGAAAGACACTTGAAAACTCCAGACCAAATTTCGGTCACTGTGGCAGCCAATTTCAACCAAATATGCAGGCAATATGATAATGAACCAGTGTGAGCGCAAAAACAGCTGCAATCCCTTTTCCCTAGCTCTCGTAGTCCGACGAGACGGCAATCCGATACGACCAGAGAGATCACGCGTAAACCAACGGCTTTACGTGCTTTTCGAGGCACTGGACTGTCAAACCACTAATTTCAAAACTCTGGGCTTGCACAGAGAAACTCCTGATGAGAAAACCCAATAACACATTGCTGGACCTGGGAATCGCACCCAGGACTCCGCGTTCAGCAGTCACGCTTGCGGCCACGAGATCAAAATCAAATGCAAAACCAAAATATTTTGTTTCACATAAAACTTCATGGGCACTTATGAAATGTCAGAAGCTAGGTGCACGGTTCCAATTGGTTGTGTCCTATGGAGAAGAGCCGGCAAGAAACTCCACGGTTACTCTTTTAATAATAAGGGGATTTTAAAATGTTTCAAATTACAGTGTTAATAGTTATGGGAGGACAGTGTAGGCCTGTCAACAAGTAACAGGTACTCAACAAAATAGAAAAGGTCCATAAATATACAATCTACAAGTAAGGCCTACAACCTTCTCACATTCACAATGTGTAGAAGAATCTATATAAGAATAAAAGCCTATTTAAACCAAATAACATGATTGCCATTACAACTGTAACAAATCTGAAAATCCTGTCTACAAAAGCCATAAATAAGGAGTTGAAATAAGAATTGGAGGTATATAATGTCAAATAATGAAAAGATTATGTCAAAGAAGAAAGTAAAAAAAACAAAAAGCTTCGTAATTTGGGAGCAGTTAATAGACATTTACATAGTGATGCCGTTAATGAGGTACCAGGAAAGTCACATGTGCAGAAGGAATTATTGCCAAACTTCCTTGTCCTCAACGTAGTCTATAATCTTAAAATATGCATTTTTGATAAGGACACGTTTGATGTGGGTTTTGAACTTTCCATCGCTAAGTTCTGTAACTGACTTGGGCAACTTGTTATAGAAGTGGATACTGTTTATAAGAAATGAGTTGCTTGTTTGGGCAGTCAAGTTGTAGGAAAGTAATGCAGCTCTATTGCGAGTCACACAGAGTATGAAAGTACGAGAGAAGGAGAAAAAGAGAATTGAAAGAGGAATGTGAAATCACCCAAAATTGCCAGTTGGGATTTGAAAGATCTTGAGACAACGAACGCCATTGTTTCCGCCTACTGTTAATGATATTAGATGGTGTAGGGAAGCGTAACCCGCGGCTTAGAACCTAGAGGTTTTGTGGTGGGCACTCAAAGGAATGCCTGAGAATACTCATGTTCAGCCGCTTGCAATACCGAAGAATTCAGTGTGAGTTTAGGCTATCATAGGCACATTTCAGGGGAATCCGTCAAGGTAGCCCGCGAAATTACAATTTCATTTCGCGGGCTACATTGAAGGAATCTCCTTGCATTAAGCTTGTTGCTACCTACAAATACAGGAGGAGGCATATTGTCTTGAATTTTTATTACGTGGAGTAAAGATATCTTGTAATCATTCATTCACTGATAGACCACGCACATCCTAACAAGCTCTGTCTAGAAGCATGTTTTGCACAAGAGTTGCTTTTAAAATGAAAGTGAGAACAACGGAAGGGTTTTTGAAAGTCTACCTCTAAAGGGATTAAATAGGCGATGAACATTTGTATGGAAATAATTCATAATTTTTACCGACGGAAAATCCCATCGGGTGCACGGCTTGTCTACTACAGAAAATCGAAAGCAAGAAAGCAAAATAAAAATAATTACCTCTAAAATAAAATAATCATTTGTTATTGCATGCTCAGACGTGCAGTATTTCACATCTCTATGATTTTTTACAAAAACGAAATCCTTTGTCGATTCTTTTTTAGTATTTCCGTCCCACGAAAATAAAATTATCTTGGAATAGTCGACTTCAGAAGCTAGTTTTTTTACAACTTCTTTAACTTTTTTAAACAGTGCCGTTGTATTCACGCATGTACCATTCGGAGCAAACATTTCACCTTCACCGCAGCACTTCTCAATACACAAATAATCAGAACAATATTTCAACACATCGATTCGATTATTGGTAAGAGTTCTGTAATCGTTTTTACACGTAGTTTTGAAGTCCACTTCACTTTTTGCAACACTTAGCATTAGAAGAAATGAAAAAGCTTTATAGGTAAACATTTTATCAACATTAGTTTAGTGAGAACATGTAAATACTCCTAACACTACAAAGTAACATAGAACAATGGCAATTAAGTAATTATAGTCACGTCTAGAGCAATCTGTTGTCCAGCCTGCACAATGCCGACTTAGCACGGCCTACAGGATAATTAAACACAATTTTCCTGTTAATATGTCATCAGTATTTTCCCATTCTTAAGCTTTTCAAAATTTAAAATTAGTATCGATTTGGCCAACCGCACATGAGCAATGGAAATACCTACACGTGTACAAAGATAAAAACAAAATGCGAGAAAACGGCGAAAATATAGATATTACGTATACGAGTATAAATAATCACGCACACACGCAATAAATGTGAGTTACACACACTTAAAAGCTACTTCAAATAGACGCGAGAATCACCCGCGACACAAAGGCATCGCTTGTCGCGTGGCGTGTCGCGTCTGTTTGATGTAGCCTTTAAGTGTGGGTAACTCACATTTATTGCGTGTGTGCGTGATTATTTATACTCGTATACGTAATATCTATATTTTCACCGTTTAACACGATCAACGCGGCCCGCGATACCAAATATACCAAGCTTGCCATGAGTTTGGCCTCTTTTGCACTCATGGAATATCTTATAGAACGCCCCGCCGCACCACGGTGAGAACTGTGATTATAGTATTATAGACGCCGCCGCATCCTGGTAACGTCGAGTATGGCCCTATAATGTTTCTGACGCCTGCAACGTGTTAAGTAATAAAGGCTCGTCCATACAGGCGCGATGCGACGTCCGACACAAAGGCACTGCGTGTCGCGCGATGAGCGACGCCCTTGTGTAGCGCTGTCGCGTCGCGCCTGTCTGTGGGAGCCTTAATTTAACAACTTCCAATTAGAATAATAAAATACAAGGTTTTTTTAAGAGGGCCCTTCCCGATCCGGTTATCGTCAACGCGAGCTTGATTGAAAAGCTTTTTGTTTCATCCAACGCAATGTTTGAAAAAGAAGCAAGAGTGACAACGCGATAACATCGAACGAAAATTGGCCGGAAAAGATTTCACAAAACTTGTTCCAGGACATACGTGTTTTTGAAAAAGCCTTACAAGTTTTTGGAAAAAATGTTTATCATTTACAATCTCCATTACATGTGCGAGATTTCTATGACGATGTATTATTTACTTTTACAATTTATGAGTACATTATGAACGGCCAAAGTTCAGGTAAAATTTGTGCAAAAAAGCAGCTTTTTGGAGGCTTATACTGAATTTATTTCTTAAAAAAATAATTTTTTACTTACATAGAAACCTAGATAAAGTGCACAAGATACCTATAAGTTCAAAAATTTCAATGAAAGTTGTGTTACAACGCTATAATCACGTATGAGCGTTTGTATGAAAAGTATGACGCACAGCGGGCCCATACTGAAAATTAGTGGACTTAGGCAACAAAGTTACCATATCGATGCGATTTTTTTTTATATGACGTGTTATAATATTCCTGACAACTTTTATTCTTATAAAATTTCTTCTAAACTTGATAGTTTGTCTTGAAAAAAATTTATTAGATTTTTTTGTATGGAGCGAATCACGTTTAATTTTTTTTCTTCAATTGTACTAATATGTTGGGTGTGTGGCGTGAGTATATGATAGCTAGGGTCATTCTCTATCCACGAAAAAAAAATCAGCGCCGGCCATCTGCGGCAGCGCAAGTAATCATTCGGTAAAAAAAAAATAATTTGGAAGAATTTTTTTGTCATTTAAAATAAATTCAAAGCATATTTTTTGTCTCATTTGGCTGTTTTCACCTTCTTTTTAGTTAAATAAATAGTTTTAATAGCGCATACGTACTTAGAACTAGTAATTCTGGTAGAGATTTAGTTATTATTGCATGTTATCGGTACAAATGAGTCATCAATCACAATGCAGGTGCTCTGCATTGTGATTGATGACTCATTTGTTTGTGCGCGCATAACTAATGAGTCATCGAAAAATGCTCGTCTCTGATTGGCTGTGTTATTTTTTAACTGCACGTTATCTATTGTTGAATAAATATATCGTAATGTTTCAGGTTATACTAATTTTGTTAATGATAGGTGAAATAATTTAAATTTGTACGGGAAAGTCGTTGATAATTATCTACATAATCAACTGTATGTATATTATTATAGTATAAGTTATCGTACGTATGATCAATATGAAACTGTGAAGTAATTGTAGCCCTGAAAAGGGCTGTTTGTCATATTCCTAACCCTGATGGGCTTTTGTGGGAATAATTTAGAGCCGGATCACATTATTTCTTGTTCCAGAAGTGCTAGTGGGTCCGGCAAATTTTCGGACTCTGCTATGAGGCATTCTTCTTCCTCCATAATTTCACTGTCACAGGGAGGCTCAGTAGTCTGTAACAACTGAGTTGCTTCAGGCAACAACTCATTATGAACCTGTTTCATTATTTTAGGCCTTATGTAGGATATGTGGGGATCAGAGCTTATTAGAAGTCCATGGAGGATGTCTTCGTTTGTTGCTATTCTCCCCGTTTTCCGAGTCTGCCTCTCCCTGACGTTTCTGAAGTCCTTATTACGGGCTTCCGAAGCTTCTTCAGATAAGGTACCTAAAACGAATAAGTACATACATTTTAATTTCAAAACGCAATCGAGTCAAATAATACATCAAACTATATTTATTTTTTACTTACCGATTGGCAAAACACCAAAGTGGTTTCAGATGTCTGCACCGTGCATTAGAAGTTTATGTACACTAACTGGCATGTAGTACCACGAATAGTGTTGCACGTACACATCAGCTGTTTCTCTACAGTATCTTCTAAATTTTTCACAGTCAATGTTTTTGCCTGATGATATGGCTTGTAGAATAACGGAAAATCTTAAAATCAGATTTTCGTCAATTCCCGTTATTCTGGAAGACCTTTTGTAATCTTGGAAAAAGCGCCTCGCTGTATTCCCGTCGTTTGTAGTTCCAAAACCCTAAAATGGGAAAACAATACTGTAATATACAATACATAGAGATATAATTCACAAACAACATAAAGAGAGCGAAAATGAAATACATACCTGTTTGACTATATCAATCAGCATTCCAGTTTGCTCACGAAACTCTTGCTGTGTGGTATTTTTTTTAGCTTGTTTCAAAGCCTTATGTTCGCCGCGAGCAGTCCATCGTTGAAAATCCAGATTATAAGATATATGGAGAAGACATTCCATACACCGAATCTTCATATGCAGTGAAGAAATTCCTTGTTTGTAAATTTCTTCACGAAGTGGTTTAGAAGTCAAAGCGTCTAAATTATTCATCTCACTCGGTTTTGCCAAGCAAATGGGACACGTTGCATATGATGGTACTCCAGCAATAATATTGGCCACTTTTCCATCAATCATGGTCATATGCAATTCATGTGATACAATAATATTTCCACACTGTGTAGATATTCGTTCATCAATTTGTTTTTTCATCTCAGACTCTTCAGACTTTATAAAGTCAGCTGTCTCCGAAGTGAAAGTGAACTTCACTGGTCGACAGTACAGAGTTGAGCAAGGTGTGGGGTTCTCCCAAACTAGATTTTCATTCCCAGATGATGGCCTAGTAGACACTAGCCGAAGAGGGACGATGCTTATTATGACTACTGATGAATCATCGAACTCTGTAGCTGTTTTTGACGTTTTCTGTTTATAGTTACTCTGCGACGAAGAACCATCAAGTCCCCATTTCCAGGTCAACTTGAGTTCTTCATTTTGAGACCTATCAACAGTATTTATATCAAGTAATATCCTCTCCACAGTGTGGTCCAATAGCGCTTGCAATTTAATGTGAGCTCCGTTTTCGGTAATCTCCATACTCTGTTGTGGTGGGTAACATCTTTTCTTGGCATTTACAAGCTTTGGATAAGATGGAAAGGCAGCACAGTTTTCTTCTTTCAGAAATTGTCGAAGAGCTAAGTACTTCCATTTCGAGAGCGCAACTGATGTATAAAGAGCTAAACACTTATCTTCAGAGACAGTACTTAAGCTCTGCTTTTTGAATAGTCTCCTACTTCGGATAGCGCATCTGGATTACTGGAAAGGTATTCGACCACTTTGGCCAGATTCGTTTTGCCGTTGTCTTTCAATTTTGTTATGTACCAGTGCTGCAACTCTTCCTCGGAATTATCTTCTACTGTGGAAGTAGAACGTCTTTTCTTTTGCTTATTACTTAACTCTTCGAACGGTTTTCTGTGCTCCTTTTCTGTAGATGTTCCCGCTTCCGCAGTACATACTGCAAGAGTAGTAACATGGCAATCTATATCCACAAGCTCAGATAAGGCTGCGTCCGAAAAGCCCATCACACTTCTCAGATCAACACTGTCACAAACAGGCCAGTTGATGTTTTTTTCCAACCACTTGCGATTAATTACACGATTCATAAAAGTTTTTTGATTTCTACTTGACTCTATCCACTTTTTATTTAAATTTACACAAAAAAGTCGACAGAACTCCTTGATTCGGTTCTTGTCTTCTTCAGAAACTTCGGTAGTCAAGACAGAAATGATACTTTCATACAGAAACATATGATTTTTCAGATCACCGCCACTTCTTAATTTCACAAAAAGATCTAGGTTGGTACAAAATCCAGCCATAGTTCTAATGTAAATATAAAAATACAAGTATTTCACTGTGTTCACAAACAAGCGACAAGAGCGAAACTAGATGGACTTAATGAATGTCTTTATATTTATAGTTAGTGTTAATTACTCAAGTAGTGGACATAACAGTGAGTGAAAATTATTCAGCCAATCAGAGACGAGCATTTTTCGATGACTCATTAGTTATGCGCTTAGCCGAGTGCACAAACAAATGAGTCATCAATCACAATGCAGGTGCTACCGATAACATGCAATAATAACTAAATCTCTACCAGAATTACTAGTTATAAGTACGTATGCGCTATTAAAACTATTTATTTAACTAAAAAGAAGGTGAAAACAGCCAAATGAGACAAAAAATATGCTTTGAATTTATTTTAAATGACAAAAAAATTCTTCCAAATCATTTTTTTTTTACCGAATGATTACTCGCGCTGCCGCAGATGGCCGGCGCTGATTTTTTTTTCATGGATAGAGAATGACCCTAGCTATCATATACTCACGCCACACACTCAACATATTAGTACAATTGAAGAAAAAAAATTAAACGTGATTCGCTCCATACAAAAAAATCTAATAAATTTTTTTCAAGACAAACTATCAAGTTTAGAAGAAATTTTATAAGAATAAAAGTTGTCAGGAATAATATAACACGTCATATAAAAAAAAATCGCATCGATATAGGAACTTTGTTGCCTAAGTCCACTAATTTTCAGTATGGGCCCACTGTGTGACGGGTTGGCCGCTGTTAAGGTACGCAGTACCCGCGACTCGCGTTGAAGGCAGAAAACATTACTAAATCTTTATTTCAATAGTAATTAGGTAGTTCGATTTAATTAATTATTTATTAGTTGATGCGCACAAAACAAATAATGGAATCTATTATACAGGGAATAATCAGTAGGTACAGTACCTGCTTAGGAAAAAAAAATTACAACGATAATTATGTGGGTAATTTTTTATTTTTTTCCTTATTTAATTTTTAACGATTGTCCGGCAGTCTGAGTAGGTGCTTAATGCGGCCTACCCAAATTTCCTTTTTTTGGTATTGTTCGTCAAGTCGTTAGGCTCCAGTTGAGCGGCATGATTACTGACAAATGCGTGTACTGACATACAGGTCTACTCAAATCTGAATGGTTCTTTCCTCAGAATACCATCTCAGACATTATTCTGCATGGTCCTCATATAGCCTGACCAAGATTGTGTCTGGACTTTAAGAGACTGTGACCTCTGAGTTGTTTTGGTCTTTCTTCTCAGGGTAATCGGTTAGGAAACACCGAACTCATCTAGTATTAAAACATAATTTATTTTTGACGTATAAAAGTGCTTTTTTAACCAATTTACATAAATAAATATAATTTAGTCCGCTGGATGCGAGACGCACAGGACCGGGCCATGTAGCGATGCTGGGGGGAGGCCTATATCCATTGTCCAGCAGTGGACGTCTTCTGGATGAAAATGATAATGATAAAACCAATGCAGCCAGTCGTGAAATGAGCTCAGAATTTATAAATGTTGTTTCTGATATTCCTATACAGTTAAAATATTCTTATACCATATAATATTTTTTCCTACGTCAGCATCTGTTTCAATATTAGTCATAATCAATAATAATAATAAAGAGATCACAACTTACGAGCATGATAAAATCGCGCTTGCTGTGCTTCGTGTTAACCAAAGATGGCGTCTACAGCAAGGAGTTTACGGTATATGGTATATGGGTAAACTGCACACCACAAACATACATATATAAGAGCCCACATTATAAACAAGTACACAATGGAATGACGTTATTTTGTGCGATAAGACTAACTAACACTAACTAACTATTCATATACTCGTAGTAGGCAAAACACACAAAAGCACCTCTACTCCATTTATTACTTACTGGCTATTGCCCGCCGTTTTGCCCGCGAGGATATCCGAAATTATCCCACGGGAACGTACTACCGGGATAAAAAGTATCCTACATGTTAATCCCGGTTATAAACTATCTGTGTTCCAAATTCCATCCAAATCCGATCAGTAGTTTTTTGCGTGAAAGAGTAACAAACATCCATCCATCCATCCATCCATAAATCCATCCATCCATACATCCTCACAAACTTTCACATTTATAATATTATAGTAGGAATTAGGATAGGATTAGTTCCTACTAATCTTATCCTAAGGAAGAATAACCGTTATATTTCTAATATTATCCTTAATATTAGAAATATAACGGTTATTCTTCCTTCGTTATTTTTATATAAACGTATAAATATATTTTTATATATAATAAACGCCGTCATTTCACAATAAATACAAAGCAATGTAATCTATTTACCATTTACATTTTAAAATAACTCTATAATGCAGAGCATTTTCATATTTTTTCACAATAGTAATCGTTATTTGGCCGCTATTTTTCTTTTTTTAAATGGAGTATAGTTGAATAAAATCGTTTTTCAGCTGCTCACAGTTTTTATCACAGACTAGTTTGACGCATTTTTGTCTGCTATGTTTTGCTGATTTCGGGTATGAGTATGATGATGCAAAGTGCAGCCAATACGGCTATACTCGAGTCGCTTTAGCATGGGAATAGCGGTCATTGCCCTTTCCCTAATATCTCTCCGTAGGAACCCAAACAATAAACGATGTATGGGTTTTTGTTATTGGAACAGGTTGAAGATAGAACAACAACAACACAAAACTCATGTTGGAACATGTTTCTTATTGTTGTGTTGTTGTTGTTGTGGTAGATATTAATTCAGGACGTTAACAGACTTTATTTAAGTTTTTGAAAATAAAGAATGCTGGAAAATGTAGGTGGGCCAATGACCGCTATTGCCACGCTAAAGCGACTCGGGTATAGCTGTCCACTGCTTTTAAGCCCAAATCGCACGGGCGATTTTTAACGCGACAATTTGTTATTGCGCACAGGATTTTAAAGTCTCGGTGTTAAGCCGAGCATTGAGAATTCAACAGAGTGCATCCCAGAACACGTCAAAAAAATATACAGTTGTATTTTCGACTCTTGGCGCTAAGCAGTGCGTTGAAAATTCAGTGTGCCGCGTTAAAAATCACCCGTGGGTACAAGGATTTATTGTAGACTATATTTTGCCCGCGGCTTCGCTCGCGTTAATTAGTATTTGACAATCAATTAGGGTTGTTCGGGGAATTATAGTTAGGAGGATGAAAAACCGGTCTATCGACACTATAGACTCACAAAATGTATTAGGTACTTAAATAATAATATAATTTCAATAATTTTTCGAAAGACACGTGGCGCCATCTATTATCATAAGAACGTTATTGTTGTTTTCCTTGGAAACAGTACTTTTTCGGGATGAACTGTACCCTATATCCGTTTCTGTACACTTGACAACGTATATGCAAAATTTCAGGATGATCGGTTCAGTGGTGTAGCGTGAAAAGGTAACAAACAAAGAAACAAACAAACAAACTTACTTTCGCATTTATAATATTAGTTATAGTTAGGAAGTTAGGATCACCACGGGGACAACTAATAAGGACATTCTCTTTGGACAGCCCGTTAGCTATCTCTGGCAATTTTAGACCAACATTTTATTTAGCAGTAAGTAATGCTTTATTATTGCTCCATTTTGTTTTTATGAGAAATCAATTATTGTCTTTATCAGTAAATACTCCTTTTGCTTTGTCCAAACATAAGGGTAGTATAGGGTAAGTAGGTAGGTAGGAAGAGTAGGTAGGTGTTAGATACTCAGTGCTACCTGTGCGAAGCCGGGCCAGGTAAAGCTAGTAGTTAATATAAATCATATAAAGTAATTGAATTGCACGGTACATAATTATATGTATAGCTGCCACTCCTTATTTAAGTTTAGAGGAAAAATATGGGTACTGTGTTGTTGTTTGTGATCATGAGAATAACTTGTGTGATGAGCTCATGTAATTTTATATCAGTGCTGTTGACTGTATTTTGGCAGAAAAAGGGAATGGTAGGTATGCTTCGTATATTTATTCTTATTTAGGGTTTCGTACCCAAAAGGGTGCACACGCACAAACACGGGCGCACAGTGGAGCCTTCTCCGCTGTACGTCCGTCCGTCCGTCCGTGTGTCACAGGGCTGTATCTTTTGAAGCGCAATAAGTAGACTTGAACTTTTTACAGAGTATGTACCGCTATAACAACATAATTATAACAAAAACAAAATAACAGTTAAAATTAAAGGAGGTCCCGGTTTTTACTCGAGTGTTAAATATTGTAAGGTGGTACGGAACTCTTCGTGTACGACTCTGACTCGCAATTGGCCGATTTTTATCAAACCGTTTCATTTTAATTTATATCTTCTTGTTGTTTATATTATGGTATTGTATTATTCATGGAAGAGAATAAAACTATAACTCAAAAGTGGACAACTACAGGCCTATTGCGGTTCTGTCAGCCATCGGCAAGGTCTTTCAGTCGATACTTAATCGGTACATCACCAGGCAGATCAAGACCCAATTAGCCGAGTGTCAGCATGGTTTCAGAGTCGGTAAATCCACTATGACAAACCACATTAATTTTGTAGACTTTGCTGTCACCGAAATTGATAAAATTAAGCAAGCAGTTGACGTGGCTTATTTTGACTTTAAAAAGGCGTTCGATCGTGTCCAAAATGACGTCCTACTAAAAAAATTATCCGCAATAGGGTTTACCCCGAAGTTGCTTAAACTCTTTTCGAGCTATTTCACTGACCGTTTTCAGTATGTTCAAATCTCTGGACATAAATCTGTCCCTTATATAACTTGCTCTGGTGTAAGCCAGGGTAGCACCTTGGGGCCTACGCAATTTATTGTAATGGCAAATGACCTGCCGAAGGTCGTCAGGACAGCACAATGTCTCATGTTTGCGGATGACCTGAAGTTATTCTTGGGTATTAATAGCGAGCATGACTGTGAGGCGCTGCAGAGGGACATCGATATGGTGGTAAAATGGAGTGAAGCTAATTACTTAGAATTTAACACTTCTAAGTACAAGACTATTTATGTAACGTAAGCGGGAGTCAGGTGTTGTAGGCGGTGGCGACGGTGTTCCCGTGACGAAGGTTATGTAATGAAACCACGTTAATAGTCGAAATCACACTTATATTGCAGGTTAATACACGAAAATGAACAGTTATCAATAAGTTATAATACCGTGAGGCGGCTATCGTAACACAAACACTTTTACATGGCGAAGAACACAACAGTTTATCAGAATAGTACACGCACATATAAAGTTAGGTAATACCTGAATGGTCCAGGGAATGCACGGAAACAAATCACACAAAATTACAGTCTTTAAAATAGTCAGAAACGCCGATGGCATATAAATATGGCACAAAGGCTAACTTACAATGCATTTTAAGAACCCTATATTACTTTACTGCCTTAGGTACAATTCGCGACTTGGGGACACACTTAAAGAGACAACTTGTTACTTTGGAGAACTTCCGACGACTAGAAAATATTGTATTTTTTTTTTAATGGCAACTCGTAGTTTTGACCACTGAGGTCTTGGCTACTTAACCGAACTGCCCTGTCTTAAGATTTTACTCAAAAAACCTCCAGCCAGGAGCGAAATTTAATACTAAACTTATATTTAAATGACCGCACGCTAAGGGCACCCCCTGTGGGGTACGGACCTCGGCTTAGGGCGTCACTGAGAGGGGGCAGCAAGTGGAGACAGGCTGGCTCGAAAGGTTAATATTATGATTATTAAAAGAGGAATTTAAGGCTACAGGCTCAGCTACGACGCGGGCTGGGGCTTCATCGGAGAAGGGTCGGGGGGGACGGTTGGCCCTACTGCTCTCCTGGAGGAGGGTTATGGGGTCATCGGGGTCGACTAGGACATGCCGCGGACGGCGGGTATGACTGATACGGGAGGGGGTATAACGGGCGGCCGCGACAACCAGAGGGTTGCGGTGAGTGGCGGCGGAGTCGAAGAAACGCTTGGATAGGCGTTTCATGAACTGAGTGATGGTCGAGATTTTTAGATCTAAATGGAGATTTTCGTTCCGAACGAACCAAGAGGAACCGGTCGCCTCACTGAGGAACGGGTTTTGGAGGGTCTGCATCCTATGGATGTGATGGGGTTTCGCTTGTGCGAAGACTACGCTCGCATAGGTCATGATCGGGCGAATGCACGCTGTGTAAATGCGCAATTTGCACTTGAGGGACAATTTGCTACGTGCATTCAGGACGGAATGGAGTCTACCGAGAGCGACAGCGGTGCACGAGCGCACCTGTTTTATGTGCTCCGAGAAGGAAAGGTGCTCGTCTAGGACGATGCCCAAGTATTTGGCTCGCTTCTCCCAAGGGATAGGCTTGCCGAACATGGTGATCGGACGGGGAGGGTGGGGCTACGTCGCGGTTTCGAAAAGAGAATCGCTTGACTTTTGTCGGGATTGACTTCGATTCTCCACTTTCCAAACCAGCCGCCGAGTACGAGATGAGATGAGACGATGTTCGAGTGCGAGATATCGTGTCGTGGCCGAGGCCGGTGTAGTAAATGGCCGTATCGTCTGCGAATAGAGCCAACTGAGCCTTTTTACTTTTAAGGATATCGCTGGTGAACAGCGTGAAAATGAGAGGGGCGAGCACGGAGCCCTGAGCGACTCCGGCGCGGATGGGGCTGGGGGAGGATAGCGCTCCTTCGGTGCGATAGCGAAACGTGCGATTCGACAAAAAGTCTCGTAAGATGAGTACGAGACGATCTGGCACTTTGAGTTTTGTATAGCTTATATAATAAGCCATCGTGCCACACTTTGTCGAACGCTTTCGCCATATCGAAGAATACGGCACCGGTCAAAGAACCGCGTTGGATACCGACGCTAATGTATTCGATGATCCGGTGGACCTGTTGCACGCACGAGTGTTGGGTTCGAAAACCGAACTGCTCGTTGGGAATGAGACCCTTCGTCTTGGCATAGTCTCTGAGACGCTTATTAATAAGCCTCTCATAGATTTTGCCGAGGACGTTGAGCAGACTGATGGGGCGGTAGCTGGAGGGAGCGGATTTAGGCTTGCCCGGCTTGGGAATACCGATGACACTGGCCTGTTTCCACGTTTGGGGGAAGATATTATTGCTCATGGCACCGTTGAAGATGGTGGTCATGAGCATGATCAGGTGGGCGGGGAAAAGTTGGAACACCCTATTGGTAATACCATCGGAACCGGGGGCTTTGCGGGGCTTAAGACCCTTGATTAGTTCGTGCACTTCGTTGAGAGTGACGGGAGGCAGAGGAAACTCGGGTTCTTCTACGGGGGCGAGGGAAACTCTCCTTTCGACTTCGGCTTCCACCTCAGAGAGGTGAGCCTGGTCTACTGGTTGAGAGCTGGGCGAGCATTGGGCCTCAAGACTGTCGGCAAGGCATTCGGCCTTGTCGACATCATCGAAAGCAACAAAACATTGGCAATTATGCACCCCTTTTATCCACTCCATTAATTGGGGCAAGTAGTGGGTGCAGGTCAATCGTTTTTCCCCGTTACCCACTCACGGGCACGTATTATAGACTCGCCCGGGGACAAGTACAGACTTGTCGAGGTCAAGTTCAAACCTGTCCGGAAATCGACTCTCCCTTTCATTCCTATTA
Organism: Dryobotodes eremita; assembly: GCA_917490735.1. Classification (NCBI taxonomy): domain Eukaryota; kingdom Metazoa; phylum Arthropoda; class Insecta; order Lepidoptera; family Noctuidae; genus Dryobotodes; species Dryobotodes eremita. The sequence continues at coordinate 16,997,630 of OU823254.1, read as the reverse complement.
ACTGTCGATTTCCGGCCAACCATTACCCGCACCCACTACCTGCGCCCTAATGCGTCGCGTTACTCAAAATGTTCTTGATTTCATATAATCATGATCTTGTTTACTTAATTTCAGCCACATTAGTTTATAGGTACTCTGATTTATACATCAAACAATAATTTCACCAGCCTTTATTCTGGTGCTTCGCTTACATTCCACCCCCTGTAACAGGGTCCAACCGCATTACATCTTGGTCGGTAGGAAGCACAATAATTTTAGCTACGGGCCGACGCAGGACCCCATTCATTGTCCTTACGTCTACTATACGGATTATTCCGTCACTGCCGTGGTACACGGACTTTATAATGCCCTTTGTCCAAGCACTTCGTTCTTTGTTATTGTCTACGATCACTACTACGTCACTGACCCGCACATTTGGCAGATTGTTTGCCCACTTTTCACGACGCTGTAGAGTCGGGAGATATTCCCGCAGCCAGTACCGCCAGGACATGTCGGCGACCGCAATCACACGTCGCCACTGCTTGCGGGAATCGACGTCTTCGGTTTCGCTTGGTGCATACGGAGTACTCCCGGACGCCGTGCCCAGGAGCAGATGATTCGGTGTCAGGACCACAGACTGGTTGTGGGCGTTGTACACGTAGCTGGCGGCCAACTCTAGGTGTTCGGCGCGTGTAGAGAGGCAGGTGAATAGGGCCCCCACCTCTTTTTCCGCCGTCGCCCATTGGACACTTCCATCGGGCCGAAGTAGTCGACGCCCATTCGAACAAAGGCTCTTCTTGAAGGTTCTACCCTTGCGAGTGGGAGGTCGCCCATCTTTGGTGGGGTGGGTTTGGCTCTGCAGTTGCGACAGAGCTGGCAGTTTGCGACCACCGACTTCACTGAAGTTCTGACTTTGGTGATCCAGTATCTCTCTCGTAGGTTGTTCACGACGGTTTCGTGGTTCACGTGCAAAGCCATCGCATGGTAATGTGCGATTAATTTTCTAGTTAGAGGGTGACGGCCCTCCGAATTATCGGGTGCCTCTCACTGAATGTGAGTACTTCACAGGCACCCAGTCGTCCCCTTACTCGTAGCAACCCGTCGTCGTTCATCATCGGGTCTAAAGCCTTGATGCTCCTGTTATTTGGAACGGGCAAGCCTTTTAGGATGGCGGCCTGTTCGCGCTGGAAGCTATCTTCTTGGCACAACTTTATGAGGTAGCTATGTGCTTCTTCCAGGTCGTGCGGGTTCAGCTCCGTACTCGACCGACGTTTGCGACATCGGCCGATCAAGATGAGTACGTGCGCCATGACGCGCTATATGCGCGTCCACGACGAGTAGTGCTCGTACTTTAGGAGTGGCGCCACAGGCGCTGTTGTTGTATGGACCCGCTGGATCCGCTCGAGGTCTGCCTCTGCCGTCTCAGGATCGCGACACGACGGCCACTGCTCCTGTGGGTCACGTAACAAAGAGGGGCCCGAGAGCCACTCTGCGTGGTTCTCAGGCCAACACAACCTGGTCGCCCTATCAGCTGGGTTGTCCTCGGAGGGAACCCAGCGCCAGTTGCCTCGGTCCGACAGCCTATCTATCTCGGCCAGCTATCCGAGACAAATCTCTGGAACTCTTCTGCATGAGAGATTATCCATTTTAGTACTGTTTTGCTGTCAGTCCAATAAAACTTCTCTCTAATCTGTAATCCTAGCTCTTTTTCAGCAGTGTCTGCTAGTCGGCAGACTAACACAGCCGCTTGCAGCTCTAATCGGGGAATAGAGATTTTTGTGGGGCTACTCGCGCTTTCCCTAACAGCATGACTATCTCCCTCTGGCCTTTGGAGTTATAGCTTACCAGGTACGCGACCGCAGCTTAAGCAAGTTCACTGGTGTCCCCGAACACATGTAACTCTAAGCGATCGAGGTTCAACCCATACCACCGCGGTATTTTTACTTCATCCAAGCGATGCAAGTTATGTAGCCAGCTGAACCATACTTTGGCGTCTTTGTCCTGTAATGGCTCATCCCACTGGATTCCCGATTTCCATTTACTTTGCATTAATATGCGTGACTGGATACCACAGGGGTAAAGGAAACCCAGCGGGTCGTAAACTGACATTATCATGCTCAGAAATTGTCTGTTGGTGGGCACTAGATTACCGTTTATTATATCTGCCGGCAATCTTTTAAACGACAGATCAAAGCCTAGCTCATCATCCCTAAGTAACCATATTAAACCTAGGGTCCTCGTTACCGTGCCTACTCCCTTTTCAAGGGCTTCTTTCTCAGGCATGTCTATCTCTAGTCTTTCCCTTAGCTCTGCCGAGTTCGTGACCCACCCTCAGATTATAAACCCGCTGGAGGCGTGTACTCTGGTCACTTCCTCGATTAGCTTGTTGACCCTCTCTTTGGTTCAAGCACTATCTAAGTAGTCATCCATGTAATGCTTGGATCGTATGGCTTGAACAGCTTTGGGATAGACATCAACAAACTCACTGGCATTTGTATTTAGTATATAGATTGCCGTGGTAGGTGATGACGCTACCCCAAATATCAAGGAGTTCATAGCGTAAGTATCTGGTTCCCTATGGGGATCCGCGCCTCTCCACAAGAATAACTGTGCTCCCTGATCTTCTGTCCTTATTATTATTCGTAAGAACATATCAGCGATGTCCCCTGAAAATGCTATGGGACCTATCCTGAATCTTAGCAATATGCCTAACAATGAATTTAATAGGTCAGGTCCGGTCAGTAGGTTATCGTTCAGGCACGTTCCATGTGACGTAGCGGCCGCGTCAAACACTAATCGGAGCTTACCCGATTTATTAGGGTTCACTACTCCGAAGTGCGGCAAATTCCAAACTGGCGAGCTATCTAGATTGCCCTCTACTTTGCGCGCGTACCTTTCGTCCACTAACCTACTCATTTGTTTCGAGTATGCCTCGGCGAAACTAGCGTCTTTGCGCATACGTTTCTCGATACCGTACAGCCTCTGTCGGGCCTGGTTGTAATTGTTAGGCAACTGAGTGTTATTATGCTTCCATAATAATCCTATTTCCCACTGCGACGCGCCAACGTTAACGTCACGCCACTTCACACGACGTCGTCGGCAACACGTGTCGCGCGATGTTGCCAGACATGTCGAGCGAAGTCCGGCAACGTCGCACCACTTCACCTGACGTCCCTGGTGACATGTGCCGCAGGACATTTGTCCCCTAGTGTATCCCTTTTTTTTTTTTTTTTTTTTTTTTGGGTGGGAAATCATCAAATGACGTCTCCCGCTCTGGGCGGAGCGGAAGGGCGTGTCAGACTCTTACTGACTAAAACCCACCCGTGTTCCTTCAGTTGCCTGTGCGCCAGGGCCACGGTAACTCTTTCGAACAATCCGCAGCCCCGGCAGGCATCGGTCCTATCGGACCCCGTCAATTTTGCTGACATCTCTTTGAGGCGCGCGTGGAACACGACGCGCCGTCGACCCGGGCCTGGTCCTTACCGGACGGCGAGCTGCCCATTGCTCGCCGTCCGCAAGCCCGCGCCTACGGTGGCCGGGAGTCGGCAATCGACTCCCGACGCCCAGGGTGTCTCCTCCTCCTGCGGCGGCTAGGGGCGCGAGGGCGCAGTGATTGCCTCTCCCTCTCGCGCTCCGCCTCCTCCTTCGCGAGCATTACTGCTTCGCAGAAGGAGGTGACGGCTTCCCATTCCCTCTCGCTCCGTACCATGGCCTGAACCAGGGCCGGACGCGAGAGGTCGCCGCCGACCCTAGTGTATCCCTGGCTTTACTATAATTAAATACTAGTACCAACCAGTTAAAATAATAAGTAGGTGACATACCTACTATGAAATAAAATGTGTACAAAGTGAAAATAAAAAGTCACAATAACTGTAAACTGCTGTTTAATGTTATTGCAATGATTAATTAGAATAACATTATACTTTATGATGAAAAGTTATAAAAAAATAAAATGGTAAAACAGACATTTACAAAGAGTTAGCGATGACAAATGGATAATAATTTATTTGCATAACATTAATTACAATCATTGTGAAGCCCGGCTCCAGAGCTAGATATTATATAATACCTGTATTTCAGGAGTCAGTTTCTTCTTCCTTAATACACAATTCTTATTGTATGCAATAATGAATAGAATCATCTAGACTTTTACACCATTAATAAATAAACTGACACATTAAATTAAGTTTTGAATGATTAATATTAAAATTGATAGTTATTTACTTATTACAATTCGTGTACTGTCAGTTCACCAAAAATTTATTTACAAATTTTTACTCGACAAGCAACGATTGGCAAAAACAGGATTTGTCATTTCTTCATTATATTCATCATACAACAACACGTTTGTCAAATAATTCACTGAAGAAAATAATTATCTGATAACTTTATGTTAATAACGTATTATTTGACAAACAATTCATTTTTATGTTACATTTTATCTCAAAAAACAACGTTTGAAATAAAAACGTTTTACAAATTGACTTATTATTACGTAATTTCTTAAAAATTTACTCATTAAATAGGCAAAAAAATAGGCGTTAAGTTAGTAAGACATTTAATTTAGTACCTAGTGTAAATAGTTGTGTTAAATATTCTCCAAGTTTCTATTTTTAATCAATTAATTGTTTTTGTATTAATAATTAATTAAGTGTATTAATTGTAAATGTATTAAATGTTATTGTATTAATAGTAATTGTATTAATAATTAATAGTATTAGTATTAATAATTATCTTAATTGGAAGTGGCTTGCTAAAGATTTCAATAACTTAATTTCCAAATACTTTTCTTTTTGCATCAATATTCTCGTGATGCGTTCATCGTTCGAGATATATTTCTTCCATTTTTTTTTCAGGAGGAGCACTTGACATTTCTTGTTTAATCTTAATTACGTTGCTTATAGTTTCTTTAATTAATTCTATAAGCACAAATTTATATGTCAGAAACGACTTCCGTTATTAGAAAAAAAGAGATTATTTTTAGTAGGCTAGCCGGAAACGAACTAGTTATATTAGGTTAATTATTAAACAAAAATATGTGTAGGTTAGTTTAGGTTAAAATGTGACCCCCTACGCACGAGCCGAGCGAGCGAAGAGAGCGGTTTCGTGGTAGCGGCCGGCAATTGCCAAAAACAACTAGATTATTATAGAAAATAAAATACTTTAGTAGGTTTAAAGAACTTCAGTATAATAGAATGGTTAAACAATAATAATTTAAAGATTAATTTAGATAAAACTAAAATCATACATTTTAGCCAACGATTGACTTTAGAAAATATGACAATAAATATAGATAATAAAATTGTTGAAATCGTAAATACTACTAAATTCCTTGGACTAATATTTTTTTATTTTTCTTTTTTAAAAGCGTTGCCCCACACTAGGAATTTCTCCTGTATTGTGGGTGCGTTTACAAACATTCAAACTCACATACACAAACAGCCAAACCCGGAACAACTACTTGTAGATCATACAAATATTTGTTCCGTGCGGGAATCGAACCCGCGACACGCAGCGCAGCAGTCAATAGCTTAACCACTGCGCCAACCGTGCCGTGAATTGACAAAAGACTTGACTGGAAATCACAAATCGAGAACCTCTGCAAAAATTTTTGTAGTTCTGCAATTGCGTTGCACTCTCTAGCTGCAGTTCTGAATGTAGATACCTTGATTGCGGCCTACCATGGCTTAGTTGCGTCTCACCTAAGATACGGCATCATATTTTGGGGAAATTCTACCGATACAAACACGGCATTTAAGGCACAAAAGAGATGCATTCGATCTATGTTTGGGCTATAAACGATTGATACGTGTAAACCATATTTTAAAAGGTACAAATATTAACTCTTCCTTGTATGTGTATTCTCGAAACCGCAATGTTTGTAAAAACAAACCCCAATTTGTTTCCACGTCTACAGGACGTTCGCCACAGGAATATGGGCATGTTAGAAGATAACTTAATACTGGAATACACAGTTATTTTAGTTTCTACGTACCTAGTTATATCGAAATATGGAAGCTATTTAGTGTGGTTTGGAAGTTTTAATCAACTGAGTACCTAATTTAGAAGTTTCTGTATATTTGAATTTAGAATCTCAGATAATTGTCAAGTTTTGGGAATACAAACTTAATGTCGTACCTTCATGATAACGTTCAAATTCCATCGCAACTGTTGGGACCTTAGTATAGTAGTAGATACAAGTGTTCAATCTTAAGTTAACTTAGACTGGTACGACGTTCAAGGTTAATTGATTAAGTGGAAATATATGCAAAATTATCTAGGGTTGAGGATTCAAGTAAATATAGGTAGGTTCTTGAATACGAAAAAAAAAGGAAGAAAGACATTTATTCGGTAAGAAGACAAGTGTAAGGACACAACGCCTACACAAGTAAAATAATAGAATTTAATGAAAACGCTCGCGTGCACTCTGCGCGGTGTCATTGGCGTCAAGTGAATTGGAAGTTGTGTTAAAAAAGAACTCAATTTCATTATTGTTTACCAAATAAGTTGTGTCAAATCAGTATTGTGTGTGATAGTTAGATAGGAAATGCCGACCTCATCTACGTTTTAAAATATGATTGACGTGTAAAAGGGTTTGTACGAACCTACTCACAGAAATAAAATCATTTATCATTTATCATTCAATTCAACTACATACATACCACCTATAAACGCAATGGGCATCCATTAAATCAGACGCAATGGGTATCCATTAAATTGGACGCATTGGGCATCCATTAAATTGATCGTATTGGACATCCATTAAATTGGACGCAATGGGCAACCATTCAATTGATCGTATTGGGCAACCATTAAATTGGACGCAATAGGCATCCAATAAATTGGGCGCAATGGGCTTCCATTAAATTGGACCAATTGATGGTAGCCCAATACGATCAATTTAATGGTTGCCCAATGCGTCCAATTTAATGGATGCCCCATTAAATTGGACGCATTGGGCAACCATTAAATTGGTCGTATTGTGCATCCATTAAATTGGACGTAATGGGCATCCATTAAATTTGTCGTATTTCGCATGCATTAAATTGGACGCAATGGGCATCCATTAAATCGGACGCAATGGGCTTCCATAAAATTGGACGCACATTTGACATCCATTAAATATGACGTAACAAAACGGTGAAGGAAAACATCATGAGGAAACCAGATGTAACACTCCATTAAATTGGATGTATCAAAATGGTGAAGGAAAACATCGTGAGAAAACCATATAATATGTAATTAAATTGGATATATCAAAACGGTGAAGGAAAACATCGTGAGGAAACCATATGTAACACTCCATTAAATTGGATGTACCAAAACGGTGAAGAAAACATCGTGAGGACATCATAGTTATGTAATACTCCATTAAATTAAATATATCAAAGTGGTACTGGAAAGCATCGTAGGGGGCCGGCTTTCACCAGGGAGAATGGAACCGGCGAGAGATGTCGTGCGGTGTCCCACAGGGATCGGTCCTGGGGCCGCATCTGTGGGACATCGGGTACGACTGGGTGCTGCGCGCCGACCTCCCTAGCGGCGTCAGCGTGGTGTGCTACGCTGACGACACGCTAGTCCTGGCGCAGGGGAGGTCGCACCAGGCGGCGGCCGAATTGATGACACGCGGGGTTGCGACAGTCGTCGAGAGGATCCGGCAATTGGGACTCGAGGTGGCCTTGCACAAGTCCGAGGCCATGTGTTTTCATGGTCCTCGGAACGCGCCACTGTCGGGTTCCGAAATAACGGTAGGAGGGGTTCACATCGGCGTCGAGTCGACGATGAAGTACCTGGGACTCGTCCTCGACAGCCGGTGGAACTTCGTGGAGCATTTCCGACGTTTGGCTCCCAGACTGCAGCGGGCCGGGGCTGCTTTGAAGCGGCTCTTGCCCAATCTGGGGGGGCCAAACGCCTCCTGCCGGAGGCTCTACGCGGGAGTCGTGCGGTCCATGGCCCTTTACGGGGCACCGGTGTGGGCGCGGTCGCTAAGGCTCCGGCCAGCCCGCCGGTTGAAAGCGTCCCAAAGGGTCATGGCCATCCGGATGGTACGGGGATACCGCACGGTCTCCTGCGAGGCGGCGAGCCTCCTTGCCGGATTGCCGCCGTGGGATCTGGAGGCAAAGGTCCTCGCGCACGTTTGGGAGTGGCGCGAGGAGGCGAAACGCCGGGGCGTAACTCCGCTGCCGCGAGAAATCGCGGCACAGCGGACAGAGCTCCGGCGGGATCTCATGGCGGCATGGAGAGTGCGACTGTCGCAACCCAGCGCAGGGCACGCCACAATTGCGGCGGTAAGACCCCTCTTTGAGGAGTGGCTTGAGAGGCGCCACGGCGTCCTCACCTTCCGCCTGACGCAGGTCCTCACCGGACATGGATGTTTCGGGAGGTTCCTGTTTCGAATAAGGCGGGAGGAAACGCCCGGGTGTTACCATTGTGTGGATCGACCGGAGGACACGGTGGAGCATACGGTGGAGGTCTGCCCGGCTTGGGCAGAGCACCGCCGTGTCCTCGTGGCGGCGATCGGCGGCGGCGACCTCTCGCGTCCGGCCCTGGTTCAGGCCATGGTACGGAGCGAGAGGGAATGGGAAGCCGTCACCTCCTTCTGCGAAGCAGTAATGCTCGCGAAGGAGGAGGCGGAGCGCGAGAGGGAGAGGCAATCTCTACGCCCTCGCGCCCCTAGCCGCCGCAGGAGGAGGAGACACCCTGGGCGTCGGGAGTCGATTGCCGACTCCCGGCCACCGTAGGCGCGGGCTTGCGGACGGCGAGCAATGGGCAGCTCGCCGTCCGGTAAGGACCAGGCCCGGGTCGACGGCGCGTCGTGTTCCACGCGCGCCTCAAAGAGATGTCAGCACCATTGACGGGGTCCGATAGGACCGATGCCTGCCGGGGTCGCGGATTGTTCGAAAGAGTTACCGTGGCCCTGGCGCACAGGCAACTGAAGGAACACGGGTGGGTTTTAGTCAGTAAGAGTCTGACACGCCCTTCCGCTCCGCCCAGAGCGGGAGACGTCATTTGATGATTTCCCACCCAAAAAAAAAAAAAAAAAAAAAAAAAAAAAAAAAAAAAAAAAAAAAAAAAAGCGGGCCGGCTTGTCCTGAAGCGAATACTTCGAGGATATGGGCATCCACCGACCCGCGCTGGACCCACGTGGTGGCTTGCGGCCCATCAGTTTATTTCAATTATCCATGATATCATGTCCCTCACGGAAAGGGTGCTTGTATCCCAGTACTAACATTAAAGGGATGTTAGAGACTGGTAAAATTTTGTATGGGTTATGGGTTAAATGATTTATTTACTAAAATGACTTTTTGACCTAATATAATTATTATTATGAGATATTGAGGGAGGAAAACTCTAACAAAACATTCAAAAGGCACATTATTTAACGTGGCAAAAGCATAAATGAAAAAGCTTCGAAAAAAATGAACGAAACTCTTTAATAAAGTGGTGATAAATTATGTCAGCACGCATTGACAGGGTCCGTTAGGGCCGATACCTGATAGTGTCGCGGGTTTAAGGCTAATTATTTTCCAGGCAACTAATAACTTCCTGCCGGGGTCGCGGGTTTGTCCGAAAGGGTTACCGTGGCCCTGGCACACAGGCAACTGAAGGAACACGGGTTGGTTTTAGACAGTAAAAGTCTGACACGCCCTCCCACTCTGCCCAGAGCGGGAGAAGTTATTTGATGATTTTCCAACCAAAACAAAATTAATGTTTTTATACTAATTTATAGGTGGGTGGGTATTTATTTTAATATAACTTAATTTTTACTGACCTTTTCAATCATTAGAAACTTAAATTTTTGGTCTCAGTTCAACTTTTACAATGACGAAATGTGTGTAGATACAGTCACCAAAAGAGATAAGTAACCAGGGTCGTCGGATATGGTTGAAGTATAGTAAGAAACTGATGGTGGGTTTCGAATGAAAAGTAATTTGATAAATGACTTGTTTGTTTTCTATTAATTAAATTAAATTTTATTCTAAAATATTCATCGGTTTCTTTCTAAACTTCAACCATATCGACGACCCTGGTTACTTATCACTTTTGGTGACCGTACTGCTCGTACGTCTACACTTTTGTGGATCCCGTTGGTTATATTTTTTATTTTGCCAAGACAACAATTTTTTTTATTCATTAATCAAACAACCGATCCTGGTTTAGGTATAAACATGGAAATAAAAAATTAGGCCATCTAAACAATAATTTTTCTATTAATAAGGTATATTAAACATCAATGTCTGTGGTACAGTTAATCGGATATCAGTGGTAACAATTTGATATTGACAGTGTCTTTATGTCGTAGCAGTAAGGGCGATTTTCGTATTGCAAGTGTTACAACTGATATTCGGTCTACTGTGCTAGTAGTTACTTATGTACTAGGCACTTTCTTTAGTGGAAAAAAATACAGGGTGGCATGGACTTCGACGCACAATCTGTTACCATGGATTCAATACATGATTCTGAACCCCTTTCGTTGAAATTTTTCGTGGGTTATTAAAAATAAAACTAGCTCTGCATAGGTATTACACTTTTCTATTAAACAACAGTTTTTTACTTTTGGTTACCGACGAGAAATGTCTACGTAGAGGGTCTAGAATCATGTGCTGAATTCATGGTTTCAGTTTGCGCGTCAATGTCCCTCCCACCCTGTATATGTGCCAAATAAAGTTAAGCGTACATTACAGCCGCGTTGAACGCGAGTGCATCGCATTTCAATACAAAAATGGTACAGCGCGTCCCGTCCGTTGTATGCGATGGTTCTCTGCGTTAGCCTTAAGCTCTGGCCAAACTGAAGGGAATTCCCCACGCGGAATGCGGGATGAAATTCGCTCGCGCTGATTTTGTCAAGTTACGGAGCTGTTCAAATCCAGACCGGCGCGAATAGTCGCGTGAGTCGTGACTTGTAATCATAAAACACATGACACACGTGGTCGCACCCCGCGTCTCGTCCCGCGGGGTTTTCATCAGTGTGGCCTGAGCTTTAACATTACCAAAGTCTTACTTAAAAAAAAAACTTTTGGCGCAAAAAAATCAGCACAAACAAATACTTAATAATTAATACATCACATTTATTTAGCAGACACGATCTAACACCATATTTTATTAAAATGAGATTATATTAAGTACCAAGCGCCCACTTCCCCGTCCGTTTCTCAAATGACACTGTATTCTCATTCTTCGCGCATATTCAAATTATTTGCGAATTGTAAGTACAGTTCAGAGATTATATAGAAAGATCTAATTGACGGTTAAATGATATCGACCTATACCTAGGTATATGACAATCTCCAGCAGCCACGTAGTGATACGCCATCAAACTATAGTACTTTCTACTTTAGGGCAGTTTTGCACAAGGTCCAGTTCCTGATTTTGATCTTTAGACCTGTTATTAACGATGGAGCTGGTGACCCCCGTAGATCTGGTAATTCCACTTTTGGTATGCTGCGATAATTCTAACTCCAATTTTTTGGTGAAATCATTGCGTATGTTTAACCTATAAAAATAACACACAGCTTTGTTATTGAGCACAGAAGTAGACTTTTAGTTTTATTATCATCCATCATTTATCATAATGTAGGTAAGGAGCAGTGAGTTAGTTTCACGACACGTTTTATGCCCGTGGCGGGTGCGGTTATTTGTTCTTCCCGATGGGGCCGAGGTACCGCTCTACCAACGGCGGAAGCCGGTGAAAACCGCTCCGTGAAATCTTAGCCATAATATATAAGTCATAATAATTATAAGTCATAAATCTGTTATTAGTTCATCGATGGATATGATGTCGTCAGACATGTCGGGCGACAAAAAATCAACTCACTTTTTGCACAACTGCACCAATATTTTTTTCTTGCACACAAACAAATAGAATATGGCGACCCCGGTGAGTAGAAGGTTATTCAAATTGACCAAGATGTAGAACCAAAAAAAATGTATAGTAGGAAGAAGCTCTAAACTCCAATTCAGTCCCATCATCACAGATAACTTTGCGTATGTGGAGAATCTAAAATAAAATAAAATGTACTTGCGTGAGTTATTTAATCTAACCATACCAGACTAAAATAAATTGTACCTAGGTACGTCAAAATAATACTGCCAAAACCTTTTAAAAAAGCCAAAATACCTTTGAGTGAAAAGTCTATTCCTAGTTATTACAGAGATTTAGAAAACTGCAGGCAGACGGACCAACTATTTAAGTAGGTACTTAATATTTTGCATTTTCAGTGCAATAGGAATGGCAATAGGGTAGTTGACAGTAAGTAAAAAACCCTGTATATATTTTTAACCGACTTCAAAAAAGGAAGAGGTTCTCAATTCCACTGTATGTTTTTTTTGTATGTGTGTTAGCTCAGAACTTTTTCTACGTGAACTGATTCGAATGATTATTTTTTTATTTGAAAGCTGGTGCTTCTTGTGTGGTTTCATATCAATTTGATCAAGTTCCGACTAATAGTTTTTGATTTATCCTTAATACTGCGTATTTTTTCCACCTAGTTTATATTGATGATGTTTTAATAATTTCCTGTCACTGTTATTTACATATTGTGTCTGTACCCCACGGACCCCAGCCTGATAAAATTTTCGTTTTTCCTAATTATGTCAATATTAGTATTTAGGTCGGTTTCCCCCTTAGGGGAAAAGGCCGCACTCCACCTCCGTACGGCCCTGTAGAGCTCATCTCCAGACTGGACACTCTCCCACCGATTGAGATTTAATGAATTCCCAAATAGAAAGAAGTCCGATGCCTTGTCCCATTAATAAGGCAAGGAAAGCATTGAAACTAATAGTAAATAAGACTTAGGAATTCATAATTATGAAAATACATTGAATGTGGTTTTAGAACTGTAAATAATAGACGGATGCTAAGTATATTATTATATAAATTTGTAAGTAACCCATACGCTAGCGTAACAGATATTTGGTCAGTCGTAACTCACACGATACCTCACATCTACACTCGGTGTACTCAGAGCAACAATTCCATAAAGTGACGCAAGTAGCTTTTCAGCGACATTGCGTCAGCATCATGCTCTTATGGAGACATGGTCCCTAGCAGTTCTTTCGAACTGATAATCGTGACGAAGCGGCTTTCCCTGCGGTAACCGTGCGACCGTCCTTGTCTAGCAACGGGGCGGCCAGTTCCAGCGGCATTCGTCGGCATCATGCTCTTTTGGAGACATGGTCCCTAGCAGTCCTTAGACTGGATATGAAATAGATGTGGTCCCCCAAACCCCTGGAATGTCACTCTTTGCACAACAAGCATATTTGCAAGACACGGTTTCATGTCAGTCTAACCGAATTATTGGTCTGAGATGAAGAATACAACATTCTAGAATTACTAGATAATAGAGTTGAGAATCGAAACTCAAGAATAATTTAATAGAGTTTTGGATAATCTCTATTAAAGCCCTGATTATTGGTCGGAGCCAAAGAATACAAAATTCAAGAGTTAGGTACAAGATAAGGTTAGAGAATCAAAACTCAAGAATTGTTAATTAATAGAGTTTTAGATCAACTCTCTTGAAGGTCTATAGACAGTCCCAAGGCGCCCACCCTTCATCACTTCCTAGTGTTAGAGCTGGGGAGAAGAAGTGGTGCAACAAACTCCCCAGCAACAGTCTCTGTCTGATAAGTTATAAGAACCAATTAACTACTAACTTCATCAGCCCAGGATAATTATCATAATGAAAGACTCACCCAGTCGCACCAACAAACACACACACACACTGCTAAAATACTAGATTAGGTTAATCTGGGCTTCAATACAACCATATTTGATATTGACCGCTCTCACGAGAGCCCACTCAGACATCGCCTTTTAAACCCAAATTCTCGCAAGTTCGCAGAATATGTTTCTGTAGAATTCTCCCATTGTTTTAAGGGTACGTTTGGATATCAACTTAAGGCGGCCACATGTCAATAATCGCTTTCTTTCTTTAGAAATAGTTGAATTATTGCATCCTAACTGACGTCAAATATTGCCCTTCGACTAATGGCTGGCATAAGTGCAACCCATTATACAACTTCAAGGAAATAAGTGTTTTGTTATTAATTAGGGTAACATGTCAAACTGACAGATCATAAAATAGAGATTTAATGTGTCTTTAAGAGTCCCGAAATCGTGGGAAAGTTTTAAAACAAATATAATATTTTGTTATTAATTAGGAATAGGTGACAGACAGTCACAATATCAAGTAGTGGTATACGAATTTGTGTAGGGTAGGTACCACAAGTCAAAAGAGAAAAAAATAAACAAATAAAAACAACCGACTTCCAAAAAAAACACTTAAAAAATGAAAAATAACTTTAACTTCGAAAGTCGGTGGCAAAAACAGCACATACAAAACCAAAGACACCGACTTCCGAAATTAAAGTAATTTTTAACTTTTTTAGTGTTTTCTTTTTTGGAAGTCTGTTGATTTTTTTGTAAAAATGTTTTTTTGTAGAATGGTTTCGGGCTAATAATAAGAAAACTCAACTTAATTTTGTAAATTGTTTTAGATATTTTTTTTTGGGAAAAAATTGCGTAAAAGAAATCCTTGGGTCACGTGACTTAAAACGGAGCGCAATAGGTAATTTTTTGTAAGTGATGGAAAAAAAGCAAAGAAAAAAACAAATATATATAAAAAAAATATTTCTGTAAGTAGGTTTGTACGAACACTTTTGGGTTTAAAGAACTTGTATGTCTCTGAACATAAATGAAATGAAAAGATTTTTTTTTTTTTGTAAGCTTACTCCTGTAAACGAATCAAAGAAAACCCTCTCGGGGCTGCTATTGCCCTGTCGGTTCCTTTCAGTTAAAATGTATAGCAATTTATATTGAGTAATCCAAAATTCCATGAATTCTTACAAAATTAGAGGATGACAGCCCCCGACGGGTTTTCTTTGATTTATAAATTATATTAATAGGTACCTATATGAGTATAATTTATGTAGTTACCAATATTTGATATTATTGCTGTCTATCTCTACGAGAAACAAATAACTTGGTACATAATGGTAGAAAAACTAAGAAGATTCATAATTAGTTGTTTGTACGGCAGAACTCGAAACAGATCAACATTTTTTAAAGGATTTATTTTCAGGAATTGAAAACCGGTATGAATTTGGGTTCCGGTTATTCATTTCGGTTCTTAAAAAGGTTCTTCTTTTTGGTACGAATCCTGTTCAGGTTCCAGTTTAGTTCTGGTTCCAAAGTACCGGTTCCAAATAAAGGTTTCAATATACCGGTTCCGTACCATCCGATTTATAGGTTATCTAAGAAAGAACTATCACATGATCTACCAAAGCAAAAGTACACCTTTCGTCCCCTCACAAAAACTCCATCCTCTTCACCTGGCGGCGGCCGCACGTACTATCGGCCAAACTTCTGCATGCTCACCTCTAAGGCGATAATCGCATAGCACGGCTCACGACTCGATCGCACAATGCACGAGTTTTGACCAATAGGATGCACAAAGCGTATTTTAGTGGTGTTCGTATTAGTATAATCATGTATAGAATGTGTGACACTCACACTAGGAGAGTACTATGCTCACTTGTTTCTGCTAAGAGACGAGTTTTTAATGGGCACGGCCAGCGCGGCGCGGCGGCGGCGTGAGCTCTTTGTTATTGAATTGAATTGTTTTTTTATTATGGACAAGAATTAATTTTAGTACTCATATCTTCTGTTTGTTTGGTTTAGAAAATGTATTATTGATATTGCAGTATTTACAAAAATAATTTGTAATAACTAATAAACTACAATTTATATGTATTAATCCACTTTAATATTTTCCTCTCTCTATCGGGTCTATAGATATAGGTTATTTATGAACACTTTCACTGCCTCTCCAATTTTCACCATATCCTATGTGATGCCGCATGCCGCAGCAACCGCACCATATTCCCTTCACAATAAGATGAGACATTGAAACGAACCGTTTTATTACAGTCCGTTCCACCGATTTTGACTTCTATTCCGTAGGCTTATGGATGGCATTAAAGGCAAAAAAGTGGTTACAATACCAACTGTTTACTGCAGCTGCCATTTGTCATGCCACCAACACAATAGCATTCAAAATCGATTGAACGGACATTTATGGTTTGTTTACCTTTTATCTCACGGCTCCCTGAATACGTTAGGTATAGGTGCGTTGACCGGCACTGCATGAAGGTATCAAATGTTTATATTGAAATTTTTTGTGTTTAATCGACTTTATTAAAAGTAAATAACTATCTAAATTTCTATGTGTTTGTTTATACTTGGGCAATTTGGGAATACTTGAAAATTACAGTAATATTTGAACCAATACTCTGCGCAGTTCATACAATGTTATCAGAGCTTTTTGTTTGTAGCTAACGCAAGGCCGCAAGCCGCACAACTCTTGCAACTGAAATAAAAATAAGTTCATTATCTAAGACCCATTGTTATTTAGTGGGAATGTCTGGAAATTCGGTTAAACAATAGAGGACGGCTTAATGCAAGGGCCATACGTTTTTTTATTACCTTAGGATTATCTCAAATGTTTTGCAGTTGTTCCTTGTATTGGCACTGCCGCGCTCTAGCTAATGTTTGTTATTTTATGTTACTCGCTCATTACTCACACAAATGCATATTGTCTCTAATTGGGGGAAACTAGGAAGGGGTGTGGTTTGTCACTAGCTGCGCTCTCGCAGGAATATTTTCTTAAGTGAGCATGCTTAACTTGGGCCGATAGTACCTCACCGCTATTGTTAATTGTACAAAGCTTCGTCCTGCGCTGAGCGGCATCGTATGGACTCGTTTGGACTCACTTTGAAGAATAACCGGTAAAATAAAGGTTCTTAAAGGTTACAATTTAGGTTCCTGTTTTGGTTCGGGTTCTAGTAACGGAACCACTAAATACCGGTTCTTTACCGGTATTTTAAGATCCTTTTCAATCCCTGGTTTTTTTATTTAATCTGTCCTTTTATATTTACCTCCAGTCGGAGTACCATAAAAAAAGTTATTTAAACCTTTTTCGATTACGTTATAACAACCAGAGAAGTATAAAAAAAAAAAAAAACTATCTATTTTAAACTTTTTAGAGAGTAGGTTACTTACATCGACATCTCACGAATGATTGTGTATTTGTTACTTATTTACGCTGAAATGACTGGGTGAATTTGTACATATATTTATTTATCTAAGCTCATAAACTGTTGTACCTAACTAATTTTGATTCTGTGCCAACCAAACATGCAAGTTAATCATAAAATACATTATATTTTATTCTAAATACAGGTATAAGGCAGCGGATACTATACTCAGTTTTAAAGCCAGGCTGCCGGTAATACAGTCTTTATTTGGTCCCTTTCTTAATTCACTTCGCATGAGGGCGTTCCAATGTTCCAAGCCCTCGAGCACTAACCATCCCGGCTGCAGCAGCGCCCCCTTGTGGTCTGCAGCTGTAAAACATGTCTAGAAACCTGTTCTGAAATTATACCTATTCAATAAAAAAAACCGTATCGAAATCGGATGAATAGTTTCTGAGAAGCCCTAAAGCGTTGACTATCCTAGCTGCTGCAGCGCTCCCTGGTGGTCTACAGGTATAAATATATTTAAGAACCTGCTCTGAAATGATAGCTATTTATTGCAAAAAAACCGCATCGAAATCGGCCATAGAAATACATACAGGTCACATACAGGTAACAGACATACATACACACAAACAACCTCTAACCTCAAACGCATATACTGCCTACATTCCGTCGTGGGTAAAAATATCAGTTCGCTTATAGTGATATACTTGTGTGATTATAACTAAAACTATTAATATTAGTTACCTCTAGGGTGTTGGAGACATTTAGCTAATTCTGTTTTATGTTATTTCAAATATTGTGATGTATTGCTTTAATCTGCGTTTGAATGTGTTTATATTGTCACATTTTTTTTATATCCTCCGGTATACTATTGAACAGCCTTCAACCAAAATTGATTTTTGCCATAATTATTGGGAGCGTGCGATTGTTATAACTGAATTTTGTTTTTATTCCTTACGTTGTATGTTATTATTTTCATATGTAGTTGTATGTTTGAATGAACTGATTAGGTGATGATTTTTTTTAATAAGGACGCAAGTTTAGTGATTTTAAAGATGAGTTATATTGAGTAGTTTGGTTTTTTTGTATACTACTCTTGTCGGAGTTAAATAATGATAGTGAAATAATGTTTTTTATAATTTTGTTTTATGTTCTTTGTAGTGGGTCTAGGTAAGTTTTCGCGGCTTTTACCACGTCAGTCGTTGTTGAGTTGGAGTGGCTTATTGTATTGAGCGTATACCGGCCTCCGTCATCGATTTATGATTGCTTTGAGAGTATCATGGATGATGTGTTAAAAAAAATTGGTAAATTAGGAAAGAATATAATAGTATGCGGTGATTTTAATGTAAATTTATTAGAGGACTCATTGATGTGCCTAAAAATTAAAAATATATTTCAGTCATATAACCTTAATTATTTATTTTTGGAGCCTACTAGAATAACTGCTACCTCAGCTACATGTTTAGATGATATATTTACTAACATTTTATATATTAATAAAAAAAATATAAGCCAACTGGATTCTGACCACTGCGGACAACTGATTACATTTATTAAGCAAAATAAAAAAAGTGGCTAAGGAAGATATCACTGTAGTGCCAAAAACTGCAGGTCGCTTGTAGAACTTTAAAAATAAACTTAGTATTAAATTACCCTACTTGCCTTACAGTGATGATCCCAATGAACTCTACAATTCTTTCTTTGCCATATATTGTACAGAATTTAACTCAACATTTATACCCAAGCAGATCTCAGTTAATGGATCTGCAACCTTCAGTGAATGGGCAACTAAAGGGATATTTAATAGAAGAATCAAACGTTTGGAACTATATGAAGAAATAAATTATAATAAAAGTAAAGAATTTTATCAATATGTAGAGAACTATTCCAAATTATTTAAACAAATTTGTAGCGAAGCTAAGTGTCGCTTATTTAAGCTCCAAGATTAAAAATAGTCAAAATAAAATTAAAACGACTTGGGAAATTATAAACAATGGGACTGGAAGAGACAGAAAGCGTAGTAGTGACTACAGCCTTAATATTAACAATAAAGTTATTAAAAAAGATTTAGAAGTTGCGACAGTTTTTGAAAATTTCTTTGCCGATATTCCAGTCTCAACCACAAAAACTTTAAATTCTTCACCCACTGTTGCCAAGTCCCTATTGAAAGAAAATGTTGATATTTGTAACCATGTATTTAATTTCGACTATGTTAGTGCTCGAGATATTATTAAAACTTGCAATACACTTAATGTTAAAAAAACTGCTGATCTATGGGAAAATTCCGTAGAGGTTACAAAATGTATCATCAACACTGTAGCGCCTGAATTGGCAATTATTTTTGCCAATTTTTTGACTGTGGTGCAATTCCTGACTTAATTAAGAGTAATAAAATAATACCTTTGTTTAAATCGGGCAGCACATCAGACCCCACGAACTTTAGACCAATTTCTGTGCTACCAACCTTCAGTAAAATATTTGAATAATAGATGCTAAATCAATTGGAAAGACATTTTAATAAATATAAACGATTAAACAGTAAACAATTCGGTTTCACAAGGGGTCGCCTACTACCGACGCTGGCGTTGAGCTTCTTACACATATCGTTGAGGCCTGGGAAAAGTCGCATGATGCCCTAGGTATTTTTTGTGAGTTGTCTAAGGCTTTCGATTGTGTTTCTCATGATAAATTGGTCAGGAAATTGCATCACTATGGTGTTAGAAACACTGCTTTGGATCTTCTTATTTCTTATTTGGATAATAGGATCCAAACAGTGGACGTTAACGGCAAGCGATCCCCGGGTTCTATTGTCACTATGGGAGTTCCGCAGGGCTCAATTCTTGGCCCTTTTTATTTCTCACATATATTAATGATCTACCTTGCCTTGTAAAGAATAGTCAGGAAATAGTGTTATTTGCAGATGACACATCACTTTTATTTAAGCTTAAACGACAACAGATAGTTAATGATGATCTAAATAATGCTATCGCTAAAATAGTGCATTGGTTTAATGTTAATAATTTACTTTTAAACGAGAAAAAGACCAAATGTATTAGATTTCAGACACCTAACGTTAAGCAGGTGAAAACCAATGTACTAGTTAATGGGGCGGAATTGGATCTCGTGGACACCACTGTGTTCTTAGGTATTACTTTGGACTCGAAGCTACAGTGGGGCCCACTTATAACCAAATTGTCGAAGCGGCTAAGCTCTGCAGCCTACGCGGTCTATAAAACCCGTCATTTGACTGATGTCGAAACAGCTCGATTAGGTATATTTTAGTTATTTCCATAGTGTAATATCGTACGGCATTTTGCTGTGGGGAAATGCAGCCGACATTCAGCCTATATTTGTGCTGCAGAAACGAGCCATTCGAGCAATTTATAACTTTAGTTGTAGGCATTCACTGAGGGATAAATTTAAGGAAATAAACATAATGACAGTCGCATCTCAATATGTATATGAGAACCTGATTTATGTAAAAAAGAATATTAATCTATATTCCATACACAGCGACGTTCATAACATAAATACTAGAAACAAAAAATTATTTATTGTGCCCACGACTAGGCTCCAAAAAATTTGTAATTCATTTAAGTGCCAAAGTACTCCCAAGTCTTGTTAAAGAACTAAGCCTCAATAAATTTAGATCATTTATTAAACAGAAACTCTGTCAAAAAGGTTTCTATAAAGTTAAAGATTACTTGGATGACAAAAAGGCTTGGGATTAACTAAGCTACTTCAATGGACCCCCAAGCAACAATCCATTTTATACTGTGAATGAATGTTTTAGAATTAATAATGTAATTTTTATTGATTTACATGACATAACCTATTAGTAGAGAAAGCTGTCTGTGAATGTGAGTAGCATGCAGGCTACATTGTATATATTATGTTCAATGTAGCCTGATGATTATTATTTTAACATTGTGAATGTGAAGACTATGTGAGTCATTGTTGCTTTTTTTTCTCCTCAGTTAATTTTAATCATGGTCTGGCAGTTTGAGTAATTTTTGTGGCCTACCCAAATGACTTTTCTTTGGTATTGTTTGTCGAAATGTTGAGCTCCTTAAGTTCTGAGTTGAGCTGCACGATTACTGACAAATGCGTGCACTGACTGGACAGGTCCACTCAATCTGTGTTGTGTTTCCTCAAAAGACCATTTCAGACACAAATCTACATGGTCTTCACATGATCTGACCAAGATTATGTCTGGACTTTAAAAGAGACTGTGACCTCTGAGTTCGTTTCGGCCTTTCTTCTCAGAGTAGTCAGATAGGAAACGCTGAACTCATCCAGTTTTAAAATATGATTGACGTGTAAAAGTGTCATGAGAAGCACCAGCTTTCAAATAAAAAAATAATCATCTAAATTGGTTCACGTAGAAAAAAGTTCTGAGCTAACAAACATAAAAAACATAGTCGAATTGAGAACCTCCTTTTTTGAAATCGGTTAAAAACAGATGACGGCGACGGTCGTGACGCACAATTTTTTGTTTTGATAAGTAGTCTTTTTGCTTAGATTTTATTTGTTAATTTTATTAAAAACTTAATTAAATGATCTCCTTAATACAAGCAGTTCTATTTTTATGATCGATTTGAGCAATAAAATATAAAAACAAAATCGCAACATTTGCGATCTGTCGCCATTTCTTTTTGCATTTTATTTTTTTATTTTTGCAATTCTTCGTGTTCACGTTTAAAGCGTTGGTAGCATGGCATGTTTCATTGTTAGCTTTGTCTTTCCTAATCAATTTAGCATAAGAATTAAAGTGATAGGGTGCTTCGTTTCATAGATAATCACAATAGAATCGGACCACATTTGACCTGCCGTAGTGAGAGAGCGCCAAACATCTTCAGTGTTCTTGGTTGTCATTCAACGTTGGACGCCAGCTGAAGGGTTTTGTTCAATGGCCATTATGATTGCTCTGGTATTAAGTAAATGCACTTTGCAATTGAAATAAACATGTTTTCTTTTTTTTTTCTTTCTTTCCTAGCGGAGCACTCGACGAACCGTCATGACAGTTTGCCCTGTTTTGATTATCAACATTAAATTGCGATAAACAGTTCTTATAATGTTAATATTTCGATGGTATTTTGAGGAAAATAAACCATAAGGAACATTAACTAACTGGTTTCTCAAAAACTGTCAACTAGACTATTTGGCATTGCACATCCTACGTATGTAGTAATAATACTGTCTGATCTGACGTACCTGGTAGTACCTAATATAATATGTAGATACATAAATATACACTGGCGAAGGACAATTTTTAATCCAACAACACATTGTTTCCTACTTCAGAGGAACTGGATGCAAACTTACAAATTCTGAACGCATATTTCATAAAAAAAGCTTACTTGTTTTGCTGCTGGCTGCTTCTGGAATCTTGACATTTGTTAACAGCATGTTTGACCATCCATATATTGTAGACAGTCATGACGAACAGTATGATATTAATGAAAATTAATATCCCTATTGGTAACTTATAGTAAAGATCAAATGATTCTCCTGAAAAAAAAAGTTAAGTTAACGCCAGCTATGTAGGTACTTAAAAAGATTATGGCCCGACGTACACCAGCGGAATGGTATGACGGTAAGACATTGAGCCTTTAACATGATTGTGTCTTTAGACATGCTGTGGTGTACAAGTAGGCATGTCATACAGGGTGGCACTAACATCGACTCGCAAACTGTAACCATGAATTCAGCACATGGTTCTAGACGATAATTATAATAACCGACGAATTTTTTTTTTTCGAAAGAGTTACCGTAGTCCTGGCGCACAGGCAACTGAAGGAACACGGGTGGGTTTTAGTCAGTAAGAGTCTGACATGCCCTTCCGCTCCGCCTAGAGCAGGAGAGGTCATTTGATGATTTCCCACACAAAATAAGGGGCTCAGAATCATGTACTTAGTACATGGTAATAGGTTGCGCATTGATATCCCTGCCAACTTCTATAATATCATGATCATTAAGCTCTTGGCAAATAACTCCCTTGCTGTGCAGTCTCGCCAGGAGGGTGACAAAAACGACAATACAGGTGGAAAAAGGCTCCATGCCGCGCGTTTAAACTGAACCAATAAGATGTTTTGTGTATGAGGCGAATGCAGGTGCGGCTGGCATCCGATCTGGCTTAGGTTTCTTTGTTCATATTATTATTGCCATGTTTGGCGGCAGCCTATAGGATTCACTTATTCGAATGCGTTCTATTGGGAGCTTCCGAATTCCTCCTGGTGCGGTCCCGATGAGGACAGGATCGATAACGTTCATAATTAAAGCGCCAGGAAGAAGATCTCGGGGTGATGGAGAACAGACGCCAAATCTCTTATAACCACAGCAGAGGCAACGACTTTTCCTCCCTCGGGACGTGCCAACGTAGCACAAGTAGTGCACTGCCACCGACTGAATTTCACGTTAGTTGCCAGAGCCCCACCAAAAGTATCAAGGACTACTTTCGCGTAGTTTCAGCTGCAGTCAGTCAGTATATCAGCTTTCAGATCAAAAACAAGTTTTACTTAAAGGTTCAAAATATAATACAAACCACTTGTAAAGCAATCTTTGAAGGGTGGTTTGATAATATCCAAATAGACTATGTTATCCAACGTGGTGACTATTGCCGTTATCAGGAGCGGGGTCCCCCAGGCGTACAGAGCATACCACATGAACTTCACCAGTTCGCTACGCCTAGAGCCACGCTTAATACGACAAGATCTGTGAAAGAGAAAAAGTAAACGTGAACTCTTAGTACGTATACCGAAGGAAACCAGATCTGCACGGCTGTAGGCTAAAGTAGATGTAATGGTACGGTTTATGTGTATAAATTTAAAGTTGTGTTAATGTTGGCTGCAGAAAGATCTTGGTAGCTGCATTTACTATGCTCCCAAATAAATAACTTATTGTTCAGTGTTATAGCTCGAAAAATCAAATCGCTTGCCTCGAACCTAAAAGCACACTATTCAAACGAAACAGGTAACAAAATCCAAGTGATAGCCGAAGTCAACAAGAAAAAGTGTAACTAGAGGCGAGAGTGCGAATACCTAAACAGTTGCAGAATAGTAAGTATCGGAGCGCAGTCACACACGATACAAACGATCGACTCACTTTTTTCCGTCATTTAATATTTTTTCTAACCATAATATCATAACATTGGCCTAAATGAGGCATTTACAGGACAACCGTTATTTAGCTGTCGGTACGGTCATCGCACTTTTCAGCCCAGCATCGGATCAGCACCGCCTAACCTCATAGAAACGCCGCCAACCAGGCAATACGAGTATGAATGAAGCTTCATGGCGATGCCGATTCGGTGCTAAGCTGAAATGCTGTAAGCTTTAATTTACGACACTGCTTACCGATAGAAACCCAAGATTTACTGTTAGAAGGAAGGGGGGAGGAGTGAACCCATGATGATAAGTTGCAGGGTAGCGTGTGATATCTACGCATTCCTAATAATGTTCAAAAGGGCAGCGAAGTATGAGATATCTAAAAAAGAACCTTAGTTTTGTAATGCATAAACTGACAAGTTTGGTACAACATAACTCTGAACGGACAAGGATTTGGAATAAGTCGCATTTAAAAAGAGCTATCCAACAATGTATTACACATGGCTATTAGAGGGGGGTACCAATATAAGCATCATCCTTTGTTCCACCCAATGAATTTTCAGAATATTTCATATGAAAATTCTTAGGTGAAACAAATTTCCAAAGTTTGACGATTGATATGAAATTGATGAATATTATTTAGTAAATATAATATATCATTCCTACAGTCGCGAATCGTATTTTGCTGCACTTGCGGGCTACAGCTGAGGATTCACCACAATTAGAATTTCGAGTTTAAGTACATATTCAAAACAGATAAATAAAATAAAAAAATAAAAAAGGTTTATTGCAGAAACTTGTACAACTTTTACAGTAAATCTTACATAGGGACCTCCTTTTAAGTAAATGATATACCTGTGCTAGGAGATCCCGCTCTCCAATGACATAATAATTAATTGGTAAAAGTGATGTACAATATGAAAATAGAATTGAAACAACAAAAAAATTTAATAAACAATAAAACAAGTAAAATCCCAAATTAAACAGACAAGACTTGAACTATAACTAAATAATAAAAACATAAATAAAAAACTTAGACATATATCCTAAAATAGTATGTACGTGTGTGTGTGTGTGTGCATGTGCATGTGTGTATGTGTGCATGTGCGTGTGTGTCTGTGTATTTGTGTGTCTATATTTTCAACCTCATATTGACGAAGCTTGCAGCAATAATTCAATGTCATCATAAGTGTTCAGTTTTAGCCATTGAACTATTGCCTTTTTGCAGTCTTTAGTAGTCATTGGATTTATGTTAATTATTTTATTAATTTTATTATAAAGGGCAGCGGAATTTTTATTGAATTGTCTTTTGGCATATGCAGTTTTAACGTATTTTCATAAATCATAGTAATCAATTTGTAAATGTCACTACGAATTGGCATCCACTGGTACGTTTTCTGATCCATATATTTACGATTTATCAGATACCTTTGTAACACACTACAGGTTCTATAACTTATACATAGAGTAATTTAAAGTATCACGAGAGGCACGAGTAATACAGCTAAGAAACTGTTGAGAGCTGACTTCATTCAAAATCTTGTATTCAGAAATACGATTATAATACCGGCTATAATTTATTGTAATCTTTTGAGGAAATCATGTGAAATTGTGTTGCTTAACTAAGCTGCGATACAAAGATTAATTGATCAAGGAAAAATGTTATTCGCGTTAAAAAGCGTAATAATTACCGTCGTCACATAGATACTTATGATCAGAAATAGAAATAAAAGTCTTCGGTCCATCTTCCATCCACTCGTTATATAATATGGACACAACAATACGGCAATAAATGAAAACACGGTCGATACTAATGCTTATGAGTATTTTGGAACTATCCAAATATAAATCCTAGCATTGAAATTAAAAAAGTCACTTTTTCAAACGAACTACCTAAATAATAGTGACAGGCCGACTATGGGTTTTGCCAATCTTTGACTAGCTATAGTGACTAAACATTTAATATTATAAGATTTATTTTTCGTATGCAGACTAGGAACGTCATGCGATGTACGCAGTTTAATTTACTGTCGTCTCCACCTTGAATAAAATGGATCTTATACAGGGTCAATTAAATTAACGAGCAAAACTCCGCAGACGTGATGGATTTCTAACTGATAAACTGAATTTTGAAACTCTTACTAAAATTATCATATTTTTTATTTTAGATTGTTAAATATCGGTACTCATTACGTCTGCGGAGTTTTGCGAGTTAAATTATTTAGACCCTATAGGTATCAAGGTCTCAATATTTATAGGTTCAGCCTATTATGCTTACTGCAGGGGAAAGGCCTCTTCTCATACAGATAAGGCACGAGCATTGATCACCACGCTTGCTCAAGACGGGGTGGCGATTTGAGACTTATATTAATTATCAGCCCAGGTTTTCTCACGATGCGATGTTTTCCTTCACCGATGTCAGTAATGTCCAAGATAAACTCAGAAAGTATATAATGTGGATTGAAAAAGTCGCATAGGTACTTGCCAGATTTGTACCCACAACCTCGTGCATGAGAGGCGAGGTCATAACCCAGTGGTTAAGGCCTCAATTCTCATGCACTAAAAAATACTAAAAATGTGATGGCCCAGTGGCCATCACGACATTTTTAGTTGTAAAAGGAAAATAAATATTTCGCAAATGAAAACTTATTTGTTAATTACCTTAATCCCCACCAAACGTCAAACGATATGACACTCAGCCAAAAGATACTTGACATAAACGCGAAATACACGACTGGAGCTGAAATAATAATTTAAAAAAATATGTTAGCTTGTTAAGTAAATAAATAAACCACCAAAGGGCGAGGGTTGCATACGTTGGAATAGAAAATATCTTACCATTTTCTAAGTTACTTCTATTACTACTGTAGCGGTATCTACAACGCCACATGCGAGCTACGCGTCACACTGACATCACGAAAAGTCCTGCATCGCGCAAGCAGAGTTTGCCGCTTAACTAGAATATATACAACGTCCCGACATCAAACGTGCCCGACGTTTGCTCACCAGACACGACACCCGCCTGTTCGAAGGATCCTTCCTTTTCTATGGAGGTGTGAGTGAACTTTATACCCTGTTCCTCATACCTCTATACTCGTACCACTTATTTCATTGTTTCAGGACCGTAGAACTAAGTTATTTTGTATGTATGGGTATTTTTGTAGAAAATGTGCCAGTGACCGTAAAAAGGCCAAGGCGAGTCAGCTTAAAGAATAGTTCAATAAATTGTTACTTACAAAATTGTTTGCAGAACCCCTCTGGTGGCACTATATTAACGACAGTTAGAATCAATTTATTTATGAAAGCGAAGAGTAGGGAAAATGTGTAGGCCATCAGAACTAGACCGGAGAGGTTTCTGAGATCGGGTAGCAGACAGTACACCACCAGCACCAACATCAGGAAGAATGATGATATCAGGATAGCTGAAATTAACAACATTTTTATTTTGGATGTCAGCCCTATCCAGTCTTGAGTGACGTAAAACGCGACACAACTCATACAGCACACTCGACTTGGGAATCGAACCCAAAAATTAGTGCGGCAATTGATACTGTAGATTGTAAGGGCTCAAATATTAAGAGCGCCCATTTAATGATTTGTGAGAATTATGTATAATAGATTACCCAAAATGTTTGCTTTGTTTTAAAATAAACTAGCGACCCGCCCCGGCTTCGCCCAGGTAGCAAAGCATAATATAATATAGCCTATCTCACCCGGAGATAGTGTAGCTTCCCAACAGTGAAAGAATTTTTGAAATCGGTTCAGTAGTTTCGGAGCCTATTCAATACAAACAAACAATCATATCTTTTCTCTTTATTAAATTGTAGCTTATATGAAACATTTGTATTTTTAACATAGCGCCATCTATTGAATACTTACTCAATCCAGTCAACAGATATCGCCATCTGTTAGAATCGTTTGGAGCTAACAGATAATTTTGACTATCAAATAATAGACAAATGATTTGCAATAAAATAATATTGCGACTATAAATTGAGATGTAAGCTATCCTATCTTTCAAGTTGCATCAAATTGCACACGGTGTTCAAATCAAATTTAAAATCGGTTTCAGTAGTTTAGGAGTCCATCGCGGACAAACAACGTGACACGTAATTTTTATATATATAAAGATTGTTTACTATGTTTTGTACCTACACAGTGGATACAATGTTATGGAACAAAGGTTGTTGACAAAAATGGTTTATCGTGTATACGTTTTTTTGGGGCTGACTGTATGTACTGTGGGTAATTCCTTAGTTTATCATAATTTTAATCAAGTCTTACTATGGGACCAACCCAGAAAACATGAGGGAGAAAATATCTGCTGTCTCCTACATTCTGTCGATTTATGTGAATACAATGAATCTAATAAACAGCTGATTATTTCTCACGATTACAGGGTTGACCCCTCAGTAAAAGTTGATCATAATAAATATAAGTATAAGGGGAAACAAAAACTAACCTTGAATACTCAACACTTACTTATTTTTTTAGGTAAAGCATATTGTCTTATAACCTTCTAGATTTCCGTCTTTTCTACACTAAAATTTAAATGAATAACCCTGTGTAGTATTTCCAATCTGATTGACCTTTGACGCCATTTGACGTACTTGACCGGTTTGTAATTTCCTATCATCATAATCAGCCTATAATGTTCCCACTGCTGAGACACAGGCCTCCTCTCTTCGAGAGGGAGTGGTCTATGATCCACCACGCTGGCTCAGTGCGGGTTGGTGGATGTCACACGTCATCGATCTTTTGGTTCTAGGACATGCCGTTTCCTCACGAAGTTTTTCTTTCCCATTTTGAGAGCAGTGGTGATGAAATTATTTACACAAAGTAAAGCGACTGCGTTTTTTTTCTTTTTTGGGTGGGAAATCTTCAAATGACTTCTCTCTCGTCGGAGCGGAAGGGCGTGTTAGACTCTTACTGACTAAAACCCACCCGTGTTCCTTCAGTTGCCTGTGCGCCAGGGCCACGGTAACACTTTCGAACAATCTGCCTGGGTTTGAGTTCGAACCCACGACCTACAACTCGTAAGTCGGGGTCATTACCACTGGGCCAGCACTGCTGTCTTTAATTAAGTCTAAAACTCTTACTTACCCACTATTTCAATCGCCTCTCTCACCTTAATTTCTTCTGGACTTATAATAATTTGCCTGATAATAATTTTAATTCCTGGTACTTGCTTGCCATGTTCGAGCAGTGCAACTAATTTGTACTCTATGCAATATTTTAATTTTATAATTTCATTCCATTTTCTTGATTCTTTATCTTGCCACCATAACGATCCATCCTGTAAACATAAATAAACTTTTGGTTACCGAGTTGAAAGTAAAATAAATTATAAAATATTACGGGGCTAAGACTAGGTGTTTTGGAATTCATGTTTAGTGTTTAGTAATTAACCTATAAAAAGACAATGATAATTCCATTAATCTGAAATAAACAAAGCAAACAAAGCAAGCAAGCAAGCAAAGTATCACTAGGCTATTGCCTAGATCGAAAGCAGAAAAGAAAAGGAGAAAGAAAAAGAAGAGGAGATCGGAGTTCTTGTGTCAAACTCCGGTCACTAGAATTAAAAACATTCGTAGTACTACAGATTTTACAGATGGCGTCATTAATATGATACGGCAAACTTTGTGGGAATATAATATATTTAATTATTTACTGCTATTAGATAGAACAAGATACCATTATTAAATGGCATGTATTTAATCGAACCTCTAACAATTCCCATTTTGCGGTCCTAAAAATATTATTGAATACACTGATGTAATATATTCGCTTCTTTTTGTGAAAGTCAAAAAGACCCAAAATCATCTTTAATTTAACCACTTATGATCAACTGTTTAATTTACTTGTGCGTCCAAAAATTACCGGTCATTTACATGTGAACCTTTATAAAATCGGAAGCGATCTGCAATTAAATTTAATTTGGTAAACTCAAAACCTATTTTGGTATGGAAAATATGAAATATGCAATAAACTGTAGCGGCATCTACAAACTCCACATGCGAGCTACACGTCACACTGCGTCACGCAAAAAAAAACAGCATTTATTTCAGGTTCTCCCATATTATAACAACAAGTATTACAATAACAAACACGAGATAAATACAAATCACAATATAAAAATAAATACAATGTCATCAAATTATAAATACAATGTCATATAAAAATAAGCAACTCAATGTCAAATGAAAATAAAAATTAAAAATAATAAAAATTAAAAATAATAAAAAAATTAAAAAAATCCTGCATCGCGCAAGCAGAGTTTACCGCGCAACTAGCATATATACAACAACCCGACATCAATCGTCGGGCAGTTGCCCACCAGACACAACACCCGTCTGGTCGGAGGATCCTCCCTTTTCCATAGAGTATGAGTGAACCTTACACCCTGTTCCTCATACCTTTATAAAACTATGTCACCCATTTAAAACTATTTCGATCCATGAAACAATCAACAAAGAGCTAGTATAAAAAAAAAACCTTTTTATTCTGTCATCACAACCCCATGTCAAAGTAAAATGGATTTCTTTTCTAGGGGTCCGAAATGAATACCCAAGACGGCTGCCGAGATTTTTTTTTAATTTTTTCGTGTTCTTGGTCGTTTTCAAGTTTTTCGTGGGTGCTTGGTGCTGCCTCACTATCGGCTTTAGCCTCAGAAACTTAAAATTTGAAATTTTGAAATTATCGCGGCCGCCTTCTTGGGTTTTCAATTAAAGGTGGTAAAACAAGGCATTGTAGTCTATAATCTATACATATATTAAAATCGTAAATAAGTCAAAACTGTACATTGAATATTTTTTTAAAGAAATAATTGCTACGAGGTCTGGGAACGTTAAAATACCGAAAATATAGTTTTTAGATCCCATCTCGCAAACACTACCAGATAGATTCTGTTCTTTGCTTAAATATTATCTATAACTCTAGTCAGTCTGTAGGTTATAAATTATCACGCTATTTGCTACGAGGGATGAGCAATATTGCATTATGTTTGTATTCCTCTATAGTTTAACACAAATTGTCAGAACACAAACAAAACGGTTAGAACATTGCAATAATTACAGATTCAACCTTTTAAATGATTATCACGACGTTATAACGTTATGCGGCTAAGCAGTCAATCATGAAATATATATATAGGAACGGCTATTTTAGTCAACTTTCAACAACGCAAATAGATTAGCGGTTCGACGACTGCTTTTCAAACCTGAGGTTGTAAGTTCCACTCCCAACTAATAAGTTTTTAGTGGTTCTATTTTTTACGTTTTGTTATAATATTCTTACTTATCTTATATATACATATAATAAAGCTAAAGAAGGTCGAAAGTCTGTACATAGAAGATATTCGAGAAAAAAATTGTTTAGGGATACTTAAAATTGATAACAGAACGTTCCAACAGTTTTTAGAATTTTTGTCTGTTTATCTGTTTGTCTGTTTATTCGTGCGCGCATCACGCGAAAACGGCTGAACGGATTTTGATGCAAATTTTACCAATCTGTCGAGAAAATTTCCGGCCAGGTTATAGGCTATAAAAATTCAACCCCTAAAAGAGGGGGGTTGGTACTACACTCGAAATAAGTTTGCACATGAATCTCATAGTGGCGCATGGCGGAAGGATGTGCAAACTTTTTTTTCAAATATGTGCCATGACCACGAATATCAAGTAGCCTGCTAATCTAACAGATGGCGCTGAAATTAATAAGTTGTAACATGAATTAAGACAGTAAGTAAATGAACTGAGTAGGTAAACATTTATTGAGTTCTCTGCTAATCTAACAGATGGCGCTGAAATTAATACGTAACATGAAATGAAATAAGACACTGATTAAAATTAACTGAGTAGGTACCTAGGTAAAATATTAAGTAATCAACAAACTAAAAACGAGTATACATAGTTAAGTATGTGGTGGTAAAATCAACACACATTATCAACACGCGTATAGTTGCAATTCGTCATGAATTTACCTACTTACTTAATAATCGATTTAATAAAAGATTTTACTCTGTCGTTTGCGGAGTAAATGTCAAACGATTTGTGATTCGCATTTTATACGGATTACGAGTACCTACCATGCCTTCCCGAAGAAAATCTAATCTTTCGAGAAAGTCCCACAGCGCGTTAAGGGGACAAATTGCCAAGATATCAGGAGTCAGAGGAAGGTCGCGGTGAGAGACTCAGTCAAGCACTAGCCAGGCAGGCTGCTTCGCTTTCGGCTGAAACGGCAAGCCAACGCGAGTCTCAGTTGCGATCTCAAAGAGATCGTACGCAGTCTTTGAGATCGCTCGAAACTAGCGTCGAGCGTGATTTGAGACGTAGTCGCGACAGTGATCTACATTCTGTGTCCCGTGCGTCGGAGACATTTACGCAACGCGAAGAACGATTGACCGCTCAGCGGATTTGTACGACAGACGCGCGCTCGACGGTAAGTACTACTTTTGGCAATCCACTACTACTAAACTACTATTAAAGCGCCGACCTGTTCATAACGTTTACTGCAATCCGAAGTGGCCTGAGATCACGGACGAGCTCCTCGCCGGTCAGCTGCCGACCGACAGGTACGACATCGTTTCGCGTGTCTTTCGCCTCAAGCAGAAGCACCTAATTGACCTACTTACGAAAGGTAAAGTTTTTGGTAGCGTCCGCTGCTTCATGTTTTCCATCGAGTGGCAAAAACGCGGTTTACCGCACTCGCACACCCTGCTATGGCTAGAGGAGAAAATAAGGCCAAACGACATAGATTTGGCGATCAGCGCCGAGCTGCCAGATCCCGAAATTGATCCTCGCTTTTACAATATAATCAAGACCCACATGATACACGGACCTTGCGGCACCATGAACCCGAACTCGCCGTGCATGAAGAAGGGCCGCTGCACAAAACGGTTCCCAAAAAGTTTAGTTACGGAAACCGTTACTGGTGAAAACGGCTATCCATCGTATCGGCGCCAATCTGCTGAAGCTAGCGGGTTCTAGGCCGAAGTGAGAACTCACAGTCAGACTGCACAGGTAGATAACAAATGGATAGTTCCTTATTCACCAGTACTTTCTCGAGCTTTTCAAACCCACCTGAACGTCATGTGCGAGCATCGCCTCTATAAAATACGTCTGCAAATATATCAACAAGGGGGATAGTCAGGCGACTCTTGCATTGCAAAACAGACATTGAGACGAGGTATCGGCCTACCAGTCTGGTCGCTATATTTGCACATCTGAGGCGGTTTGGCGGACCCTAGCGTTTCCGATACACGAAAGATTCCCTACTGTCGTCCATCTAGATGTTCATCTAGAGAACGGGCAAAGAATTTATTTCGACGCGTATAATGTTAGGCAACGTCTTGACCAACCTCGACAGACTACGCTGTTAGCGTTCTTCAGGGTTTGCCAAAATGACGACTTCGCAAGGACTCTGTTGTATGACGAAGTGCCGTCGTATTTTACATACAACAGACAAATCGGAGCCTTTAACAGACGCCGCCGTGGCCAACCGGTGGAAGGGGCGCTTGGGATCTTTAAAGACAACGCCCTAGGTTGAGTCTACACGGTACACCCAAATAACAGAGAATGCTACTATTTGAGGTTACTGCTGCACACAGTTCGTGGACCAACCTCCTTCGCGGCCCTCAGAATGGTCGACGGCGTGGAACACACCACGTTTCATGCCGCCTGCAGCGCCCTGCATCTTTTAGACGACGACCAAAATTGGGATCAAACTCTGGCAGAGGCCATCGTCAGTGATAGCCCCAGCCGACTACGCCACTTATTTGCCATCATGTTGGTATTCTGTGGGATGTCCAATCCTCTGCAATTATGGCAAAAATATCAAAACAATTTTGCCGAAGATATTCTGCATCGTATGAGGATTAACTAGCAAGAAGTTGATCAGGCTGACGAAAGGGTGTTAAATGGCTACCTCACTTTGCTTCAGGAAGTGGTCACTACGATTGGTGGTAATTCTTTGGATAGTTATGGTTTGCCCCAACCAATACGACCGAACCAGCTTCACATAAATCAAGAATACGAGGAGGCAAACCATTGCGACCGAGAGGAAATGGTAGCTATCGTCAGTACCAACATCCCCAGGCTGAATACAGAGCAACGGCATATATTCGACCGAGTCATCCGGAGTGTCGAACAGCAGTCGGGCGAAATATTTTTTTGGACGCACCAGGAGGTACCGGAAAGACATTCCTTACCGGTATCCTACTGGCAGAAGCGAGGAAACAAGGAAAAATCGCGCTAGCTGTGGCGTCTTCAGGAATCGCTGCTACGTTGCTGCCAGGTAGCGAAACGGCTCACACGACTTTCAAGATCCCAATAGATTTGGACAGCGCGGAAACTCCTGTCTGCGGTGTACCAAGAAACTACGATAAAGCCAGAGTGCTAAAGGAATGCAGTTTGATCGTCTGGGACGAGTGTACTATGGCGCATAAAAAGGCCGTAGAAGCCGTAGATAGGATGCTCCAAGACGTCAGAAGGACGGCGCGTGCAATGGGTGGCGTTACAATGTTGTTTTGCGGTGACTTCCGTCAGACTTTGCCGGTCGTGACGCGTGATGCTCGAGCCGACGAGGTAAATGCCTGCCTGAAGAGGTCGGTGTTGTGGCCGAGCGTGCAGAAGCTGCGCCTGACTGAGAACATGCGAGTCCAACAAGGAGGAGGCTCACATGTCGAAGAATTCGCCCGGGTATTGCTTCAGGTTGAAGAAGGGCTTCTGGAAGAAAATTAACGGCCTGGTTAGATTACCAGAGACCTTATGCAGGATCGTTCCGTCCATTGAAGACCTCAATCGGAACGTATACGGAGACCTGAGCCAAGTGACGCAATGTGTGAACTCTTGGGTTTGTGAGAGAGCTATACTAACGCCGAAAAATGAACAGGCAGCGGCAATTAATGCGCGAATATTGGCGTGAGCAGACACGGTACAGTTCCGTTAACACTGTCCTGGACACATGTGTAACATACTCGTAGCTGTAAATAAAATTAAAATACTTGGCCTCACGTTTTTGATACCTAATTCTCTTTTCCTCTAATCTTGCTTTTAACTTAAAATTAGACCTAAGATCGAAAATTTGTTTGAAAGTATGGATTTCTATATTATGTGTTAGGTATACTTTTCTTTCTTACCTTGTCATGCTTAGATTTATTTGTCTGAAACACCCATTTGGATGATATTTGCCTGTGCCATGGACATGATTTGGATAAGTACAGTCAAGGACGTAAAAATATAAAAGTGGTGCTGTAACGTTCGATGTACACCTACCTACTACTCTCTGACGTTTAAATCGCGTTTTTTTTTTATAATGCTGAAAAAATATAAAGAATTTAAAGTGTGAGTAATATATTTACTTTACTAGTGGTAATTGTAAGATATTTTATCTGCACTATACAGTCCTCTAGCATAATCCATCTGTTTATTTTACGTTTAAGTTCCGTCTCCACGGGAGAGGGAGAGAAATTGGAGGCGAAGTCGCTTACTGACACAAACCGAATTCCACGCGGGCGAAGTCGCGGGCACAGCTAGTTTATTATAAGTGACCAATTCGGAACTTGTCATTTGCTATTAAGATTCAATAATTACAGAAACTGTGTCATTTAATGTATTCTTTCAAAATTACAAATGCTATTGATTTGTATTACTGTTAAACACTAAATTTTTAAGGAAACCTAATCAAGATTGCAACAAAATAAAATATTTCTAATTATTAGATACTGCCTAATGAGAATTGTTAAAAAACAAAAATTCTTACTTATAAGCTTAGTAGGTAATAAGACCTGTTAGTTAGCATAATCTATGATCTATATTAAAATCTGAATTTGATAAAAAGGGAGAGATGTAGCGTAGCGACATAATAAACTAGCGTAGCGGCGCACGCCCGCAGAGTGGTCATTTGCTTGTTGGCGCCCGAACGATGCGGACTTGTGACCTCTGCTATTGTACAGTGAATTGTTGTTTAATTTACCTAGCCGAATACTTTCTACAACGTGGTGAACACCACAAAACCAAAAATATAGATTAACCTGTATCAGAATTTTTCGAAAATCTACCCCTGACGAGGTGAAAAGAGGTAGTCAATTTTACAAGAGTTTTTGAGTTGAGAAAAAGTTTTTGAGTTAATCAAGGCTCCCAATAAAACCCTAATTGGGAGTCTTGATTAACTCAAAAACTTTTTACAAAAAAAAAACAACCGACTTCCAAAAAAAACACAAAAACACGAAATAAATAACTTTAATTTCGGAAGTCGGTGTCTTTGGTTGTGTATTTTCGTTTTTGGCCACCGACTTCCGAAATTAAAGTTAATTTTTACGATTTTTAGTGCTTTTTTTGGAAGGCGGTGGCTTTTTTATCAAAAAAAAGAACACTTTAGTTGTGGTACCTACCCCACACACATTTGTATACGAGTACCATTACTTGGTATGTAAATAACCGTGACAGGAAATTATTAAAACATCATCAATATATAGGTGGAAAAAATACACAGTATTAAAGATAACTCAAAAACTACAAGTCAGAACTTGATCAAATTTAAATGGGACCACATGTGATGCACCAGCTTTTAAATAAAAAGATTCATCCAAATCGGTTCACCCAGAAAAAAAAATTGAACTAACACAAATAAAAAAAATACAGTCGAATTGAGAACCTCCTCCTTTTTATGAGGTCGGTTAAAAATGGTATAAATTATCTTTGAGTCATGGAAACATCCCAAAGGAATTTTCAAAATTCTAACCCTCTGGGGGTTAAAGAAAGGGATACATTTTATAATATGAATGATCTTATTCATTAGTTTAGAAAACGTGACATACCTAAACTTATCTAGGTAAATCTATCTATATACGTATATAAAATTCAAAGTCCTGACTGATATATCAACGCACAGCCTAAACCGCTGGGTCTAAAGACATGAAATTTGGAGAGTGTGTTCTTTATGAAGAGTAAGTATCTACTAAGAAAAGGTTTTTCAAAATTCCACCCCTAAGACGGTGAAATGGGGGGTTGAATTTTCTGTGAAACTTTTTATTCTCTATATCGATTGACTCGAAAATGTGTACACGTACTCTTTAATTAAAAAAATTGTATACATACTTCCCAAAATCATACCCCTACAGAGTCAAATAGGATCTTTCTGAGGTAGAGGTGTATCAGTAATAATGTGACATCCCGATTTTCGCGTTGGCTCGTGATATGCGACATTGATAATGCCACTATACTTATGTGTATAAATAGATTTAATGAATCATTGTCGTCACCGATGTCCAATCTCAACCAAGGTATCAAAATGTATCAAATATGTAACTGATATTACTATGAACTAATATTTCCATTTATAAGTAGCGGTCGCAAGCGTTACTGCTGAGCATGAGGTCCTGGGTTCGATTCCCAGGTGGGGCAAACTATTATTGGGTTTTTCCAAAAGGAATTTCTCAGTAGCAGCCCGGAGTCTGGAACTGTGCCGGGTTGATGGCAATAGGCTCGCCCCCTTTTACATGGGACTTAAAACATAACTGGCGAGATGTGGGTGTACTACAGATATACCTCTGCCCAACCCTTCGGGGATGGCGTGATGTTATGTTATAAGTAAGTACATGTGAGGACCTCGTGGCTAAGTAATATATAACAGCCGCACAGGTTAATCCATCAGGTTAAGTTACGCTTGCCAGAGTTGGTTTGTGGATGGGTGACGATCTTTACGTACCGAGACTCCTCTGTGCCTCGAAAAGTAAGCTAAGCCGTTGGTCCCAGCTGTCATTCGTCATTCGTGATCTTTGAGAGTCTTTATGGATCAAGAGAAGCCCGAATGTCTGACAACCAGTCTTACCAAAGGGTATCGTATTACCCAGCTACTGGGTTTTGGAGGTCAAATAGGCAGTCGCTCCTTCTATAAGACTTCACATCAATCGTCGGGCAGTTGCCCACCAGACACAACACCCATCTGGTCGGAGGGTCCTCCCTTTTCTTTGGAGGATGAGTGAACTTTACATCCTGTTTCTCATGCCTCTAAAGATTTAAGGGATTGAAATTTAGTCATAGTCCTTATCTTGAGGTAATATTTAGGTAGCGTTTATTATCTGTCTGTCTGTCTGTTACTTTTTCTGTTACGTTTATGATAGGTAGGTTACGGATAGGCCATGACCTGGGTTAGGACATGGGATACTCTTTATCCCAGTAGCACGTCCCCGTGGGGTAATTTCCGACCTCCACGAGGGCGAAGCTGCGAGCAGAAGCTAGTACTTCATATAACTTGATTCCTGGATAACTAAATTTCACCAAATTTACAATGAGGCCTTTTATTATATTCTCTTACAAATTAGGCTAGTTTGATTGAGTTAACACCTGGGCCTAGGAAACTATGGAGTCTTTTCCTTCTCCTTTTACTGTTGAATTTTCGCAAACCCCAAAATAATTTAAATAAAAATTACTTCTAAGTTGAAACCTGTGGTGCCTTGTTTATACATTTTTAGTTCACTTTTTTGTCCTAGTTGGGCTTTAGTTTTTAACTTTTTTATGTTAAAGAACATTACCATACATTTTTGAGCTATTGTTTGCTACACGTATGTAGTCGTTAATTTCCCTTTAGATAAATAGCTATGAGGAAAACAATACTAAAGTAATTTTAGTGCGTATTGAACCTATTATTTTAAGGAAAAAAAAATGGAATCCCCAATTTGGTAAGTATCGTAGTTGTCGTACATAAAACTGTGAGTAAGCCATAACAAAGCCATAACTAATATTTAAATAATCTAACTTTATTATAATAGCATAAAAGTAGGTACCCAGTACCAAATAAAATGGTCTCTATTCTCAACAATATTTATATGGCGTTGAATATTTATTAACAACTAGCTTTTGTCCGCGGCTTCACTCGCATGAAGGTAGGGAATTATCCCTCAGGAACGTACCGCCCTGATAAAAAGTATCCTATGTCCTAATCCTAATCCAGGTCTACTTGTGTCTGCCGGGGTCGCGGATTGTTCGAAAGAGTTACCGTGGCCCTGGCGCACAGGCAACTGAAGGAACACGGGTGGGTTTTAGTCAGTAAGAGTCTGACACGCCCTTCCGCTCCGCCCAGAGCGGGAGAGGTCATTTGATGATTTCCCACCCAAAAAAAAAAAAAAAAAGTTCTACTTGTGTGCCAAATCTGATCAAAATCCGATCAGCCGTTAAGACGTGAAAAGGTAACAGACAGACAGAGGACTGTATTACTGAACTTCGAAGTTTAAAATATCGATGTATTTAATTGAGAATGTTCATAATCGCGATGTACGGAACTTCGAAAGAATGTCATACTGAACTTCGAAGTTTAAATAGACATTCTTTCGAAATTCCGTACATCGCGATTATGAACATTCTCAGTTTTATCTTTTTATTTTATTACATCGATATTTTAAACTTGGAAGTTCAGTAATACAGTCCAGACAGAGTAATGGCAGAGTAATGGAGTTCTCCCGAATTCGATTGCATATGGAATTCGGGCAAACGAACAAATGTAAATGAACGGGTCCGAGTAAGCCCGTCTTCGGACAATCTAGTCCAGCTTCCTAATTTCGGTTACCGGAATTCGAATACCCGAATGACGGATGACATAGCGTCCGTAAGTAGGTACTTGCCCGAACGCAGACGCAAAAAAAAAGGTGTTCGACTACATTCAAAATAGCTGCGTAATATGACTCTTGGGACTCTACAGAAAGTCTGTAAGGCTGTTGTATTTGAAGCAGTAGCTCGGTAAACACGACTCCTGTTATTCTGTAAAGGTACAGAAATGAACAAGTCCATGGGATTTTCACTTTCATCGATCAAGGCTGTTGGAGGACTCGTGAGACAGCATGAAGCAACGGTCCACACTTCAGAAGGCGAAGCGGAATAGAAGGGCGTGTACTACCGCAACGTGCTCGCCAAGGCTAGGGCGGCCGTGAACCTAGAGGAGTTAGGCGTCACCAATGGCATCCGGGTCACTGCGACCGGGGCCCGGATGCTGGAGGTTCCGTGATGGAAAATCCTCATGGATGTCCTCCGCTCTGGGGGTGCGGAGGGGTCTGTCACTAAACACCACCCCGGTGTTCCATCTCAAACCTACGCCGAGGATTGCGGGAACGTACGATACTTCCGCAACACCCTACTGGTTCCGGCCCGCCTACTGGTCCCGGCCCGCCCCTGCGGGGCCCTTCTGGTCAAGCGGGGAGAGTGAGGTGTTGACTCCCCCCGCGACATCTAAGTGGGTCGGGTTTAAGCCGCCACCTCTGGTCCTGATGTATGGGAGGTGACGGACGTTTCCGGGTCCGTCACCCCTGGACCCATTTAGGGGGACTGGAAGAGGGTGTTGTCCGCCCTCCGCCGACGTTCGGTGCGCCTGCTACGGGCCGGGTGAGTGGATAAGATCTCTCGCTCCCTTTCCGCAGCCACCTTTTGCGAGATTACTGTTTCGCAGAAAGATACCACCGCATCCCAGGACTTCTCGCCTCCGACCATCTCTTTCACAACAGCCGGCAACGACAGGTCACTGCCTACTCCTGAGATTAGGGCACGCCGTGGCTCCTCCCAAGCGGCACACTCTGCCAGCGTATGCCCCGCCGTGTCCTCCCGGCAGTAGACGCAGTGGTGACACCGGGCTTCCGGCTCCCTATTTATGCGACACAGATACTTCCCGAAGCAACCATGTCCCGTGAGCATTCGCAGCACCCATCCTGCACTGACTTTTGAAAGGTAAAGAAGGTCATGAAGATAATATGCATGGTACCAACAGAGAGGTGGGTCATCTTAGCTATCATTTTATCTTCATTCGGGCATCCTCCAGTATAAGGTTCTCAACTTTTTTCACGTATTCTTCCATAGTGGTAATAACCGGGCCACCCGAGCGAATGTCGTCTTCAATTCTCTCTCTGTCCCTTTTAAATTCACTTGACCACTTTTAAACCGTAGCTAACGAATGTGCAAAACCTTGTTAAACAACCACCATCTCTTCTTGAGTAGTTTTTGACTTTTTCTTTGTTTGGTAAGGAATTTAATAACAGCGCGGTGCTCGATTTTCTTCAACATTGTCACGTTAGCTATTCCAGTTGTCGTTGACTAAGGATAACTAGCAAACTAATAATCACGACTATATGAAATTTTACTTTATATCCCTAAATAATGTCATTAATTAGTCAAATTACTATCGTTAGTAAATCCCCCTTATACCGAGAATACATTGAACGCCCCTCGTAGATTAAACTAACGGTGTTCACAATCTTACGTTGACAATCTGCAACAAGCAGTGGCGGAGCGTGCGATTTTAATGTGGATTATCTTTACGAACAGGTGCAGGTACACCTGTTTAAGTAGGCACCTCCTCGTTTTGCAGTGTACCACAACTGACAGACAAACTCGATCTTCTGCCGACGCTGCTGCGTCGTTATACGACAAGCTCTATTTACTCCTTTGTCTCAAGTGCCCATAATGTAATCATTTGCAATTGTGTATGAACAGCCTATGTCGGACAAGTCCCGTGACAATTAAAGATAACCTAGTAGTCAGGTAAAACATTACTCTCCTTTCGGACTTCGCCACACTCAGGTGCTGATAAATACAGCGAAAAATAAACTAAGCAAGCAGGAAAAAAATATGGTTACCTCTGAAATTTCATAATCTTTGGCTCCGGTTTGCTCAGCGGTGCAATTATTGAAACTTCTATAATTTTGAACAATAGCAACATTCTTCTTCGATTTCTTATTCACGTTCAAAGAAGATAAGATATTGATGGAATTGTATCGAGATTCAGCGTCGGGAAACGTTTTTTTTGTATTTTTAAACACTTTATTTTTTTTTATACATTTGTTTCTTGGCGAAAGCATTTCCCCTGGACCACAGCATTTTTCGATGCACAGATTATTAGAACAATATTCTAACACATCGATTTGATTATTGTTCCTGTCTCTATAATCGTTTTTACATATAGTTTTGAAGTTCACTTCACTTTTTGTAACACATATCGTTATTAAAAGTAGAAAAGCACTAAATTTAAGCATTATTAATCAAAAATAAAACCGTAAAAACACCTAACTGTACTATGTACTTATCGTAGAATAATGTTAATTTGTTAGCAACTTTTCCGGTCAAACATAATTATGGTTCCAAACTTAAGGTGATTGCTTAGAGCAGTGGTTCCCAACCTTTTTTGTCTCGTAGACCACTTGCCATGTTTTTCAGTTTTGGGTAGACCTCAGCTTATATTGCATTTTGTGCAAACTCATCAACTTCAAATATGTTTTTGGCTGATTTCTAACTGTAGAGAGGTGTAGAGCGAAAATTAATTTAAAAACGTTAAGTACTTAATGTTTGAGACAAGAATGGACAAGAACTTCTACTAAGCGTTCGCGGGTAGTTAACATGATGATATTTGGTATCATTATATGCAAGTTTCTACAAGTGCAAAGTGTATTGCGACTACAAAGCGTATTTCCTACTAACTTACATAATTTTATGAGATACAGGGTGGCAGGGTAACATCGACGCACAACCTGTTATCACCATAGATTCAGT
This sequence comes from Dryobotodes eremita, assembly GCA_917490735.1. Classification (NCBI taxonomy): domain Eukaryota; kingdom Metazoa; phylum Arthropoda; class Insecta; order Lepidoptera; family Noctuidae; genus Dryobotodes; species Dryobotodes eremita. The sequence goes on along the minus strand of OU823254.1, from coordinate 16,954,984 downwards.
ACATGATTCTGAATCTCCTGTGGGGAAATTTAACGTCGGTTATTAAAGAAGAAACAGCTGTTTCCTACAAAAGTGCAATACCATCGCGGTCACAATGTAAGGAACAGCATGTTTTTTTCAAATTACCTACGAAAAATTTCAATGGGAGAGTTCAGAATCATGTACTGAATCCATGGTTGCGCGTCGATGTCTCTGGCACCCTATATACTAATTCGCTACTAATAATATTATAAAATTGTGATAATAATTTTCTTTACAAAACCTACGACAGTACCTACAATAGTACTATTGTCGTCGGTATGTTTGATATGTTAACTAAGCAACAAATCATCTGTATATGTGGGTTATTCCATTAATATTATTATACTAGCTTTTGCCTGCGGCTTCGCCCGCGTGGAGGTCAGAAATTATCCCACGGGAACGTACTACCGAGATAAAATACCGAGTATCCTATGTATTAATCCACGTTATAAACTATATGTGTTCCAAATTCCATTCAAATCCGTTCAGCAGTTTTTGCTTGAAAGAGTAACAAACATCCATCCATCCTTCTTCATAAAGTTTCACACTAGCTGTGCCCCGCGGTTTCACCCGCAGAAATCTCGATCCCGTGGGAATATCGGGATTAAAAGTATCCTATGTCCTAATCCAGGTCGTAGTCTACCCATGTGCCAAATTTTATCCAAATCCGTTCAGCCGTTTTAGCGTGATTGAGTAACAAACATCCAAACTTTCACATTTATAATATTAGTAGGATAGTAGGATAGTAGGATTAGTAGGATTATACACCTGTCATGTCCCACTGCAGAGCAAGCAATGGCCTTTCTACTCTCTTTCCACTTCTTTCTGTTTAAAGCTGCTAAGGACGTTCTTGTTAAAGGAGTGCAGCTCATCCTGCTATCTCCGTCTGGGCATGCCGCGATGTCGCTTGCCATTAAGAGGGACCCATTTGGTCGTAAGTTTGGCCCATTGGTCGTCTGACTTCCATTGAATTCTATTTTAGCGTAACAGATTTCCAAGTGACATCAGTTATCTTTGTGATGTGATGAAATTGATTGTCGTATTCCTACCCAGGTCTGTTAGTTTGATACCCAAAAATACTCCGTTCCATAGCCTTCTATTAAAGTCACGACCTGCTTAAATGAGATCCACTATCGTGGTCCCCCGTTTACATCTCACGGACCTCCAATTATTTTTTTTCACTCACATGGACCCCTTGTAGGTCGTCGTCGACCCCTGGGGGCCGATATAGACCTCTTTGAGGGTTAGAAGCACTCCCCAATACATTCTATAAGAGATCAATTAATCTCGATTTATAAACGATTTTTGCAGAACAAAAGCAGTACTTATATTAAGTCTGTATGATTTATTATTGACGCATATCGTCATAAACTTATTAAAAAAACAATAATTGTAGGATATTTAGAGCTGACAAAAAACTAAAAATGTTTGGTTGTGTGAGTGAGCAGAGCCACGCCCTCTACCAGATATACAACGAACCATTTAGAAACAGTATAACCTTTTTGCTAAGTAGCAAGAAGGTACGATAACTGGTAACACCAGTTATCGTTTCGGTATCAGTTGATCATTAGATGGCGTTATATTAAAAGCGGAAAGTTGACTTTTTGAAGCGACGAGGTCAGGCGACGAGATGCGACGTTGCCGTTATTACAGTCAATCGAATCGCGAACCTCTGACGCTGTTGCCAATCTTATATTATGCATGATTTTGTTGACAAGTTGCGAATCGTATTGAAAACGTATTCCTTACAAGTTCTCGGCTAAGTAGGCGGCTCTGCTCGCGGATATTATATTTATTATAACATTATGAAGTGAGAAAAAATATTTTATAGTGACAAAATTATCTGCGATCTACCCTGGGTTCGCACAGATACAATATTGGTGTAATGAATGTATTATTTAAATTAAGTACCTACATAAGTAATAACTTATACTTAAACATACCTCGAGAAATTATCTGAATAAAAAATATTTCTGCATTAGGTAGGTAAGTACCACAGAAATCTAAGTACCTTAATCTAAGCTCACTTAAATGTCTCACTGTTGGTGGCGCGTGTGTTGGATCATTCGGTTCCCTACAAAATGGTTGAGCTGGATGGTGCTGATCCACGCGTCATGTTCGTGAACGGGCGCCGTCAGTTGAGACTGGTCATCTCTTAACTACCACGGCTTATTTTTATTATTAATTTTATATTTTGAATTGTTTCATAATATATATATATGTTTTTCATTGTTCTCGCATATAGAAGCAACAAGAATAATTTACCCAGGATTTTGTAATATCTTGATTTAAAAAGAGTGTCCTTGGAGTTTCTTGCCCGTTCCTCACCATAGAGATCTACGTTTTGGAATGGGCAACTAGCAGTCGGTCAGTTAGTCAGAAAGTTGAACTTTCTGACTAACTGACCGACTCTTTGACAGTTCAAAAGTGCCTGTAAATGGTTTAATTGAAATAAATGCTTTGAGTTTGAGTTTAAGTACCTACTGATAATTGGACGTTTTCTGACACGGTGACTGGGTAGTAGTCCATGGTCTCGGAGTTGAATAAAATCCTTAAACTTGGTATTACTAGCAAGAAGTTAGCTAGGTAGATATACAAACCTAATCGATTGATTGAATTATATTTAATTCTTGTGAAACCAGATTAAAATCGAAAATGGTAGGTACAGGTAAGCGAATACACAGAGAAATGATTTTATTTCTTCAAAGTTGTTCATAATGATGAGTTCAATGACCTCCTTTCGCATTACTACTTACTGTATATTCTATAACACCATGTATAAGCTTACTCATGAAAAGTTTTCTCTGATGGTGCATCTGCCGACGGATTGCTCGCCAACCGTTTCATTTTACTATAAAGAAAAAACAATAAAATTGTATTATAATTGTTTCAAAAAGGGGAAAATCAAACAAAAATAATAATTACTGTAAATTTATTTCAAACACGAAAATCAACAAAAAGTTTTTTTTTTTTTTTTAGACAATTATTTCAAATAAACAATAAACAATATTCATTTGTCCAGGACTTAAACTTATTTACAATTATTGTACCTTAAATTAGACTTTACTTAGTGGCAAGATACAAGACAAGTAATAATAATATAATAATAAAATCGTTTATTTATAAGAGGGACACATTTACAATAAATACCTTTACAATTAAAATAGAGCACAGTTGATAAATTGCCTGAACTAGGTTGAACCTGTGCTTCAGGCTAAAAAGTGCATAAATACATAATGTAATAAATTAACAATGAGTATAAAGTTACAACTAAAATAAAACTTAGGTAAATAAAAGTAAAATTGCATGTTAGCGTTTCTATTTGCAGACAACAAGTAGATCTTCTGTCTGTGCATAATTGATGGTTAGTAAATACTTAAGTATAATGTTTTTACAGCTATAGTAATTTAATTTATAGATACTTAGTTTTTTATTTAATCTATTGTACAGAAATGGGCCTAAGAATGTGAAAAATCTTTCAACAAAGACATGTTTTGAGGGGGCATTAGATATGCATACTATATCATTCCGTCTCTTGTTAGTATTGTCAGCATTGTAGGTAAGCATGGTGTGCTGTTTTAATACCAAGTGCATTATGAAAAGCTGGCGAACTGTCAGTACGTTGCAGGATTTATAGAGCAGATCTGTGGGAAAGAAGAAGGGATGGAAGTTTGCTACCTTTAAAATAGCTCTCTGAGCTCTTTCAAGAGGAAGCAAATTAGTTTTTGGTGCGCCACCCCAAGAAGTGATACAGAATTGAATTATAGATTGACATAGGGCCAAATAAACTTGTGTGATTAATTTTGAATCTGCTAATGTTCGCAATTTCTTAAAAACATATATTAGTTTGCGCACTCTTTTAACTAGGCTTTCAATATGTTTTCTAAAAGAAAGTGTGTCGTCCATTATTACCCCCAGGTATTTTATGTTCCTCGTTTTGAGGATAAAAGGACAAATACACATGTTGCCTGTACGGTTTCCACATTGATGGGCATATAGATGAGGGTTAGTAATGTTTTGTTGAGGCTTGCGCATGGAGAAGTTAATATATTTTGTCTTGTCGGCATTTAATGTTAGTAAATTGCTTTGAAGCCAATTAGTCACAGTATTAAAACCTAGTTGAGCGATTTCAAACAGTTCACTACTGGATTTAGCGGTAAATATTAACGCCGTGTCGTCGGCATATGATATAATTTTGCCGTCTTTAATATTTAAATTACACAAATCATTAATATAAATCAGGAATAGGGTGGGGCCTAGAATACTTCCCTGAGGAACACCAAAACCAGTATTTTTCTGTTCAGCACTTGTAATATTATCTATTCTAACACATTGGTACCTGCCGTTTAGATAGTCAGTAAAAAGTTTCAGCGGCGTTCCCCTTATTCCTATGGTCTCTAATTTATTCAGAAGAACAGAAACAGACACCGTGTCGAAGGCCTTGGCCAAATCGAGAAAGATTCCCAGGGTCTGGTTTCCTTTACCGAGTTCTTTTGAAATATAATCAGTAAGGCTATGCACCGCATCGGCTGTCGATAGTTTGGCTCTAAAACCAAATTGCGCAGGGGATAAGATGTTGTTTTTTTCTAGGTAATTAACTAGTCTACTGTTTATGATTTTCTCTAGTATTTTTGACATTGAGGGGAGTAAGGATATTGGCCTGTAATTATTAACTGCGTCTTTACTTCCAGATTTAAAGATAGGGATTACAACTGCCTTTTTTAGACAACTAGGGAAAATTCCTTCGGAAAGACAGATTCGAAATATATGCGTTAAGGGAGGTACCAAAATATGCTTAAAGAGTTTAAGGATCTTATTGCTTATATTAGGTCTTTACCTATGAAATTGCCGTTCTGCAGTACTGGCCATTTCAAATCAAAATAATTTTTGTTTGGCTATGAATTCTAATTTCAAATTAATTTTATTTTAAAAACATGGATTTTTTTTTCTAAAAGTAGTCATTTCTTTATTGATTAGTGTTACATTTTCATCGCATTTCAATCTTTTTCGTCATCATGGATACGTTAAAAATTCGAGTAATTATGGAATATGAGTACCGTCGTGGCAGCAACGCGGCACAAGCGGCACGCAACATCAACGACGTTTACGGAGCTAACTCTACAAACCAACGCACCACCTGTTATTGGTTTGCTCGCTTCCGTTCTGGAAATTTCGACCTGAAAAATGAACCTCGCGGTCGTCCGAAGACTTTGGTCGACAATGACGAATTAAAGGCGATTGTGGAAGCTGATGATACACAATCTACGGCTGAATTAGCAGCAGCTTTCGACGTTAGCGTCAAAACAATATTGGTCCATTTGCGTCAAATTGGCAAGGTAAAAAAGCTTGACAAATGGGTGCCCCACGAACTCAATGATCGCCAGCGCGAAGTACGCGTCGAGACGTGCCTTGCACTGCTCAACAGACACACAAATGAAGGAATTTTGAACCGCATTGTTACCTGCGATGAAAAATGGATTCTGTTTGATAACCGTAAGCGCTCAGCAAGTTGGTTGGATCCTGGTTCAGCACCTAAACAATGCCCTAAACGAAAACTTACCCCTAGAAAAGTGATGGTCACTGTTTGGTGGTCTAGCGCCGGTGTGATTCATCACAGCTTCTTACCAAACGGGGTGAGCATTACTGCAGATGTGTACTGTGAAGAACTGAACACAATGATGGAGAAGCTGGCGCATCTCCAACCAGCATTGGTCAATCGCTCGTCTCCGCTGCTCCTGCACGACAACGCGCGACCTCATACTGCACAGCAGACGGTCTCCAAGTTGCAAGAACTGGGGTTGGAAGCTCTCCGTCATCCGCCCTACTCACCAGACCTTGCGCCTACAGACTACTACTTTTTCCAGAATTTGGATAACTTCTTGGCGGGAAAAAAATTTAATACTCGAGAGGCAGTACAAAATGCCTTTGAAGAATTTGTTGCCTCCCGTCCAGCTGATTTCTTTAAGAAGGGCATCAATAAACTGCCACTGCGATGGCAAAGATGCATTGATTGCATGGGTGATTACTTCGATTAATACAAATAAAAAATTCATGAAAAAAATTCGTTTAAATTTTTTCATACAAAACGGCAATTTCATAGGTAAAGACCTATTATTATCCCATCCAACTGCACAGTCATCCTTTAGCCCAGAAATGATTCGGGTTATTTCATCTTCATCAGTGTCCAACATAGCAAAAGATTTCGGGTAACAGCTATTGTCTGATTTTTTAAAAAGTAGTTGGTCGCAATATTTCGGAATCTGTTCGGCAAGGATTTTTCCAATATTTACAAAAAAGTTATTTACTTTGTTAGCTGATAAGATTGGTGAAGGATTAGTAAGCAGTAAACTCGAATTTGATTCACGCTGTTTAGTCATGTTGGTGACATTTTTAATATGTTTCCAAAGTTGTTTGCTATTTGTACCTGCTCTATTTAATTCGTTTTTATCGTAATTGTTTTTAATATTCTTTAGGAGATTGTTACAGAAATTCCTGTATCTTTTATATATGGTTAGAATTATTACACTATCAGGGTATCTCTTGGTTTTCTGATGAAGTTTATCTCTGTGTCTTATACACCGAATTAGTCCGGGAGTAATCCATGCATGCAAGTGCAACTGGGCTTAAACTAGGAGGGCTCCTGTCCTATAAGCACCAGTTACTTCCGTCACCACCACCGTGATCGAGCTGCCATTACAAGTATGGTGCGTTGAAATTTTAAGTATTACAATATTATTTTATTAGTTACTATCGTGCGTGTGTGTATGTATGTGTGTGTGTATGAGATTGTGTGGAGGTGTGTGTGTGTGTGTCTGTGTATGTATTTGCGTCATAAGAAAATCAACAAGAAGTTTCCATTTAATGTGGAGTTTGAACTAGCGTTGAAAATAATAACATGTAAAAAACATGTATCTTTCAAATGCCCCTGAATTTTTAAATAAAATACAGAAACTTTCCTTGCGGACCTTCGGTTGAATCTTTCGCAAGTTTAAGTTTTTTATATGTATTTTAAGGTGTATATGCGAAAACGCATTAAGATATTATAATAAGATGTATAACACGACGCCTTACGCCATCTACCGGATTGTGTGCTACGCCACCCGAGTAGAACCCAACACAAACAAGATCAATCATCGATAAGACGATAACAGCAACCGTACCTACAGACTACTAGCGACATCTTAACATTCCATGTGTGAAGTATCCGTGACGTCAGCGAAGGTTACAACCACAAGCAAGCATGAGATGGTGAAGATACACACTAGTCTGTCAAGCTGCCTATATAAGCACGCACCACTGAGGAACTAGCCACCCCCCCTCTCGCGATTAGAAGTCTCCATATGTCGACTAGGCATGACAGGACATCAACCGATCACTCTAGTATCGGCTTACCTCCCCCTCATAAACAACTCAGAGAATTTCCAACTCTTGACTGACGACCTGACCGTCCTACTCGGCTTGAGTGACTCCGTTATCATAGCGGGCGATCTCAATGCCAAGCATCCCGCCTGGAATAGTACCAGGATCTCTACCCGAGGGAGACACTTGTTCGACCTCTGTCCCATACTAAATTTCGATGTCATCGCCCCGATGACCCCCACCCACTTCCCCGTCATAGTTGACCATACCCCTGACGTGCTCGATGTGTCACTCCTAAAGAGTATCAACCTACGGTTGGACTCTATAGAGGTGATACACGAGCTATCATCCGACCACCGACCAGTCGTACTGAGACTAGCCCCTCGCATAGGTCTCCCCGATCCCGACCAACCCCCCTTCACAAGAGTGGTAACGGACTGGAGGAAAGTAAGCGATTGCCTGAAATCCAACACGTCCCCCCACTTAGACTCTATCCCTGACCTCTTCGACTCTATCACCGACACGACGGCCGCGATCGGCTCATTTACAGAACGCGTACAATCTGTCCTGAACGATTGTTCAAGGGAAGTTCCAACGATAAAAGACCATTGCTGGCAATTGCCGGACGATGTAGGTGAACTGTTGACTGAGAAGAACGCGGCTGTCCATGCGTACAGCAACTTTCCCTGCGACGCGAACCGAGCCCATATGTGCTACTTACAGCGAGCTGTAAGGACACGTGTAGCGGAGCAACGTAACGCGGACTGGGATAAGATGCTGAGCGAACTAGAGCCCACCCACCTGGCATTCTGGGAACTTCAGAGGAACCTCAAATCCCGAGAAGTAGTCCCCATGCCCCCCCTGACCCGCCTAGACGGTACCATCGCTTTCGATGATGTGGACAAGGCCGAATGCCTTGCCGACAGTCTTGAGGCCCAATGCTCGCCCAGCTCTCAACCAGTAGACCAGGCTCACCTCTCTGAGGTGGAAGCCGAAGTCGAAAGGAGAGTTTCCCTCGCCCCCGTAGAAGAACCCGAGTTTCCTCTGCCTCCCGTCACTCTCAACGAAGTGCACGAACTAATCAAGGGTCTTAAGCCCCGCAAAGCCCCCGGTTCCGATGGTATTACCAATAGGGTGTTCCAACTTTTCCCCGCCCACCTGATCATGCTCATGACCACTATCTTCAACGGTGCCATGAGCAATAATATCTTCCCCCAAACGTGGAAACAGGCCAGTGTCATCGGTATTCCCAAGCCGGGCAAGCCTAAATCCGCTCCCTCCAGCTACCGCCTCATCAGTCTGCTCAACGTCCTCGGCAAAATCTATGAGAGGCTTATTTATAAGCGTCTCAGAGACTACGCCGAGACGAAGGGTCTCATTCCCATCGAGCAGTTCGGTTTTCGAACCCAACACTCGTGCGTGCAACAGATCCACCGTATCATCGAACACATAAGCGTCGGTTTCCAACGCGGTTCTTTGACCGGTGCTGTATTCTTCGATATAGCGAAAGCGTTCGACAAAGTCTGGCACCATGGCTTATTATATAAGCTATACAAACTCAAAGTGCCAGATCGTCTCGTACTCATCTTACGAGACTTTTTGTCGAATCGCACGTTTCGCTATCGCATCGAAGGAGCACTATGCTCCCCCCGCCCCATCCGCGCCGGAGTCCGTCAGGGCTCCGTGCTCGCCCCTCTCTTTTTCACGCTATTCACCAGCGATATCCCTAAGAGTAAAAAGGCTCAATTGGTTCTGTTCGCAGACGATACGGCCAATTACTACACCGGCCTCGGCCACGACACGATATCTCGCACTCTCCAAACCTCAGTCGACCTACTCGGCGGCTGGTTTAGAAAGTGGAGAATCGAAGTCAATCCCGACAAAAGTTAAGCAGTTCTCTTTTCGAAACCGCGACGTAGCCCCATTCTCCCCTGTCCGACCCCATGTTCGGCAAGCCTATCCCTTGGGATAAGCGAGCCAAATACTTGGGCGTCATCCTAGACGAACGACTTTCCTTCTCGGAGCACATAAAGCAGGCGCGCTCGCGCGCCGCTTTCGCTCTCGGTAGACTCCATTCCGTCCTGAATGCACGTAGCAAATTGTCACTCAAGTGCAAATTACGCATTTACACAGCGTGCATTCGCCCCCAATCACATCCGTAGGCATGCAGACCCTCCAAAACCGTAGGGCGACCGCTTCCCCTTGGTTCGTTGGGAACGAAAACCTCCATTTAGATCTAAAAATCCCGACCTAACCAATCCAAGCGTCTATCCAAGCGTTACTTCGATTCCACCGCCACTCACAGCAACCCTCTGGTTGTCGCGGCCGCCCGTTATACCCCCTTCCGTATCAGTCATACCCGCCGACCGCGGCATGTCCTAGTCGACCCCGATGACCCCATAATCCTCCTCCAGGAGAGCAGTAGGGCCGCCAGTACAGTGCACAAACACAGACCGCCATCGTTCAGACCTCGCCGACGAGGTCCCACGAGACGACCCCCCCGTAACCGTCCCCCCCGACCCTTGTCCGATGAGGCCCCAGCTCGCGTCGTAGCTGAGCCCGTAGCCTTAAATTCCTCTAATAATAATCATAATAATTATGAACATTTCAATCCATCCTGTCCCCACTTGCTGCCCTCTCTCAGTGACGCCCTAAGCCGAGGTCCATACCCCACAAGGGGTACCCTTAGCGTGCGGTCATTTAAATATAAGTTTAGTATTAAATTTCGCTCCTGGCTGGAGGCTTTTCGAGTAAAATCTTCAGGCACCCACAGGACAGTTCGGTTAAGTAACCAAGACTTCAGTGGTCACAACTACGAGCCGCCTTTCAAAAAAAAAATTGCCACTCGCTACTTAGAAGGCACAGTGGTCGATAGCCCCGCATTCACTACTGTTGTCATAAGCTTGACCTGAGCAGAGGCCCCATCGCCCTCAGGAATAGCCTAGCTAGGAGGTGAAGGGATAGGATAGCCGCGCAGTCCATCCCTAGAACCACTAATAGGTTTAACCTTAGTCTTAACTTTGTTTAACTTTATCTAAAATCTGTCAAGTGTATGAAGTAAAGGAATAAACTCCCTGTCTGTCAACCAACGTTGGTTTTATTCCACCGCCACCATTATAGATGGTATTTTGAGGGAAAATTTATAATGATGATGATGGGATCATTTACTTACATTACTGTTCAACTAATATTTAATAAATAATAATAATATTAATAATTAATATTATTATAGTATAATTATTTTAATTATATTTCGTTTATTTATCTTATTACATATTAAATACATTTTTACAAAAAACATACAAAAACATTCAAAAACACAAATAATAGTGGCCCATTGGCATCAGAAACAGGGTCCAAGCTGCCATTGGTCAGGGCTCTAGAGAGAGGAACCTCCTCACTATGCGTGAAGTGTCCAGGAGTACTGCTCTCTAAATCAAGCCCTTGACCCAGCTGCTCAATGAGAGCCTCCTGAGGTTTTGGTCGATGCTCTCCGCTATTAGGCCATTTACTGTAACGAGTATTGGTACAATGTTTGCAATGTCCACGTCCCACATGTCGACAACCTCGGGTGCTAAGTCAAGATACTTGATTTTTATATCTTTCTCAGCTTTCACGAGATGCTCGTCATGAGAGACAGCGATATCAACCATCATTGCACGGCGCTCTCGTCGATCGGTCACCACAATATCAGTTTTATTGGCTACAATAGTCCTGTCAGTGATGATAGATCGATCCCAGTACAATGTGTTGTGACCATTTTCGAGCACTCGGTCGGGCAGATACCTGTAGTATGGTACTTCGGACACCACAAGATTGTACTGCAAGGCAAGTTGCTGGTGGATAATCCTAGCCACTAGATTGTGTCTGTGAAAGTACTCACCGTTAGCAACAGCAAGATGAGAACAACCGGAAACTATATGTCGGATTGATTCACCGGGTCGGTGGCATGCCCGACAGTTGTCAACCGTACCGTCCTTGACAATGTATTTCCGATAATTATTCGTTATGATAACTTCATCCATAATCGCACACACAAAACCTTCGGTTTTCCCAAAAAGGTCGCCGAAACGCAGCCAGGAAACAGACGCCAAAAAGTCAACATCAGGTCTATGGCGAGCCCAGAAAAAGCGTCCTTGAAGCTCTTTGCCTTGCCATACTTCCTTACAACCGTTTGTCTAGTACTGCAGATTTGCGCCAGTTCTCTTTTGCCAAGAAAAACGGGGTAAGGCCCTTATACTGCGACCACATCTCGATAAATTCTCACGTCATTTTAAAGGAAATATTCCCTGAGACTGCAAATCTCGCGGTTGTGGAGGATTTTAGCATTTAAGAAACCTCGACCCCCACACTTCCGCGGATATACAGTCTCATCACTGATGACCCTGGGTGATGCATCCGATATGCCGTTAGCAATATATGAACCTTCCTATCCAGAGTGTCACGTTCCGTCTGAGTCCATTTGAGTATGCCGAAAGTATACATCAAAACTGGCATGACCCAACCGTTAAAGGCACCCAGCTTGTTTCCGTCTGATAAAAGACTATTTAACACTTTATTCAGGCAGCCAAAGAAGCGCTCCCTCAACGATTGTTTCATGTCGGCAGCATTGATGCCTAATGCTTCCGACATTCACAAATACTTGTAGGTTTCGGTTGAGGAGAGGGATCAATGGTGTATAGAATCCGAAAGTTGGGTTCCGACAGATTCCATAAACCCCCCTCGCTTTACATGCATGACTGCACATTTGTTCACACCAAATTCCATCCTGTTGGCACTACTGAACGTTTCCGTTACCTTTAGTAGCTCCATCAGTCGCAAATTGTTGTGGGCAAAGAGTATCAAATCATCAATTTAAAGGAGGTGTGATATCACCTGACCACCGCATCGTAACCGATAGCCTAGACCTGAATCCTCCAGCAGTGTGCTTATAAGATTCAAGGCTAAGCAAAACCATGGCGGACTAAAACTATCGCCATGGGATATACCTCGCTCAATCCTGATCGGTTCATCGGTCTTCCGGATCTGTCGACATCCTGGATAGAGAAGGATCGTCCTCCACTGCTCCATACACGACATCAAGAAGGTACGTAGAGTTGCGTCTATTTTGTACAACTCCAGCACACTAAAGAGCCATGTATGTGGCACCGAGTCAAAGGCCTTATAATCTATCCAACATGTCGACAAATCCTTCCAGGATCTACGAACCTGTTGGCTTATAGCCATGTCTAGAAGGAGCAGCTCCAAAAAACCGCGAGACCCATTCTTACATCCATTCTGAGACACAGACATAATTGAGTTACTTTCATTATGTTGTGCAATTTTTGCTCTAAGAATGGATGTAAGAATTTAATAGACCGTCGGTAAACATGTAATTGGTCTTTAGTTTTTAGATTCCGCAGTATTACCCGATTTATGGAGTAGGTGGGTAACTCCTGTCGTAAAGAACAGTGGTAGCGACCCAGTCTCTAAAGATGATTGGAATTGCGAAGCTAAGCAGGCGTGTGATCTTTGAAGCCATTTAATCCAGAAATTGTGCAGTCCGTCCGGTCCTGAAGATTTCCAGTTAGGCAACGGACGGACTGCACGAGCCACAACTAGAAGACTAATGGTAATAGCCTCCAAGTCTGGTAATGAATCACACGCTTGCTCAACAACACGCATCCAATCACCTTTAGTGTGACTGACGGGCACCGACCAAACGCTTCGCCAAAAAGCACTCATGGCATCATTATCCAGTGGACGCACGTCAGTCACACTTTGAGTGGGAATGGGTCGCTCCCAAGCTCTGTATACCCACCTTTCATCGCTCTGGAACATGCGGTTATGAGTGTACCGATCCACTCTACGTTTATACCGACGGACACGATTTACCCATGTTTATACTTTCTGCTTCAGGAAGTCGATGCGCTCCGTGACACGAGATATATATTCCCGAGGACTAATATTAGTTCCAGAGAACGCCCGCCTCACAAAGCGCATCACCCTTGGGCATGTATTGGCCTCCCGGAAGCAGATGAGCTTCCCGATGAGTACCCTGGCCTCATTAATACGACGCTCAATCTTGCACTGCCAGGCTGGTGCGGCGGGTTTCAGCCTTGCAGTTCGGTCAGTGTTTGGAAATTTGACACGAGCTATATGATATGCCGCAACAGCCGTGCAATACAGGATTGAGTGTGTATCGCAAAGGCCTGTGCTGCTTTCAATATAATTTGGTAACCGCGCGTCCAGGGCACACACCAGTGCTTTATTTTTTTATTCATGGGCAAACGTGGTAGCCGTGGTCTAAGATCTGATGATGTGAACCGGTTCTCACGGATCGCATCCTCCAGAATGCTCCTTAATTCCACATTGCACAGGTTATTTGCAGATATAGCCCTAGTGTCCTCCTTCTCATCATGCTGGTTTGTCCGCAGCGGAACCTCGGCGGGCGCATGCACAAAATTCTGGGAAGGGGAAGGGCTACTAGCAGAGCTACTCTGCAGTTTCAAGCGTAGCCAATCAAGTGTAGCGTCATCCAATCTATGATTGTGTCGAATGACGCGCACCTGATCCGACAATCGTTGGACCGAGACGCTTACGGCTGGTTCAAGCACCTGAAATAGAGAGAGCATCCGACCTCGGTACGCTGTAAGGTTATTCAATTCATCATGTTTTTTTGTTTTCATCGAATAAGACGAGTGTACATACAAGAAACTTGTTTTCTTTGACGTTTTTCGCTCGAATGTTAGATATTGGTACGGTGGTACGGAACTCTTCGTGTGCGAGTCTAACTCGCACTTGGCGGATTTTTATCTTACCGGTTCGTTTTACTTTATATCTTCATGCTGTTTATATTATGGTATCGTATTATTCATGGAAGAGAATTAAACTATACTGTAACCTTTTTATGGCGAGTAATGTTTATATTCCTATGAGCAAATGTGAATATGAGTTTCGTATGATTAAGAACCTTATTTTCATATCGATAATTTGGATATTCGTATGAAACGCCTATGAGCAAAATAAATGTCTGGCAATAACAAAATACGAAGGAGTGTAGCTCTTAGCCAATCAGCGCATCTGTTAGTGCGCAACGTTCATATGAACCAGTCAAAGTTCATAATGGTCGTTGTCTTACGCGATTATCCTAAGGTAGGGTGTTTTTTTTACAAAAATCCTGGTATTAGTACCATACATAAACTCACGCCTTCTTCCCATGGGGGCAGGCAGAAACTACAGAACCCTGCCTGCTACGATCCTTACATACTCCTTTTGCTTCGTTTACGTTCGGTCATTCACGTAGGCCTAATTTTACGAAAATATTTCTTAGCTACCATCCGGTCCGGAGATCATTCCAATATCTACTTTTATTTTTCTAAAGACGAGCCTAAACGGGTCATATTTTCCCGGCAATATGACGGGCCATACATTTATTTTACTAAAAGTGTTTATGGTATTTCCAGGACATACCTACTTGAAAATGTTGCAGACGTATGCAGTACGAGTCTAAGTAGTACTTATAAATAAGTACCCTAAGTGCCCGTTTACAACCGCCTCTGGATAAATTGGATAAATTCCATTTACTTTTAGACAGGCTCCACACTTTGTTGCACAAATCAAAGAAGGATTATTAATTAAGAGTACCTTACATTATAATGGTATTTTTATAACTTCTTTCAATAAATAACGTAGGAACAATTAGCAACGAAAGTCAATTTAATCTTCCATATGTTTTAATGATTATTATTGTAAAAAAAAACAAATCAGGACAGATTCTGATGTAAAATTAAATCTTAGCTATTCAAAAACTAAATGCTTACATAGAAGCAGTAAATCGAATAATTGTACACACGGCTATATATCAAGCTATATTGTCCAGTATAACCTGATCTCGCATTGTGTAGGATTTCCGTACAATGAGAGATCAGCTTATACTGGAAATTTATAGCTTGATATGTGGCCGTGTGTACCATGCAGTTTCTTGCCCGATCTTCTCCGTAGGCATCTACTATACTTTGGAATGGGCTACTTGCTTCATCGTTGTGACTGATTGACACTTTGTCAGTCGTACAGGTCCTGTAATAACTTTGAGTTTAGTACGTTACAGGTACAAAACTTAAACGAATTTTTTTATGAGTAGGAGAACATAATATCACGGCGCAAAATAAAATGAAAAAACAGTTACATTCTGCTTATTCTTTATTTAGTTCAGAGTCATTCGACGACCAGTGTATTCTATAGTTATTTCTAACAAATATAACATAACATAACACATAATTTCACGCCTGTAATGTCCTAAGGGTTAGGCAGAGGTGTACCTATTATAGTACACCCACATTTCGCCAGATATGTTTAAGTCCCATGTAATAAGGGGCGAGCCTACTGCCATCAACTAGGCACAAATCCGAAATCGCGGTTACTACTGAGAAATTCCTGATAGAAAAACCCAATACCAGTAAAATATGCCAACTTTGCCAATCAAGGTATCTTTTCCCAGCATATATAAGCAAATATAAATTGCTTTTAGGGCAAAGATACTTTGATTGGCGAAGTTGGCATCAAGGTATCTTTGCACAGAAAGCAATTTGTAAGCAATTCCGCTAGATTTGCTTATAAATTGCTTTTAGGGCAAATATACCTTAATTGGCAAAGTTGGCATATTTCACGGTAACACTTTGCCCGACCTAAGAATCGAACCCAGGACCTTATGCTCAGCAGTAGCGCTTGTTCGCGACCACCATACCAATGAGGCCGTCTTAAAACTATGTAAACTTAGATTATAATTAACTTATAGGCCTCAAAACCTTAATTGACTATCTTATTATTTCGTATTAAAAAATACCTATATCCTATGAGTAAGTAAAAAGAGGTAGGTAGGTTATACATGCTCCACAAGGGGCACGTCAAAACTTGGTTAATTAGCCAAGTTCTTATCGTCTTGTCTCTTTTTCGCTTACAATAACTACGACATGCCGTCCTACTTCCACGAGTCATCTATTACTATGACATTGTGCCGTTTTTGAAGTTCGAATGTTGGTTAGGTAACCTATCTACCACTTTTTACTTATAATATCGCACACCTAGATAAAGGATGGCACAACTCAAAATAATCCAAAATCCAGTTATTGCGATTATCGGAATCTGATGATGCTGTATATTATTTTACTAATATATGAATTGAGAAAATTAATATCTTAGTAAAATAATATACAACATCATTTACATCATACGACTATAATTTTAAATCGGTCAAATAGAAAACGAAAAGAGTTAAACGTTTTTTGCTGTTAATGAAAAAAGAGGTAGGTATTATGAGTTCTGCTACTCTTTAGCTAGGTGTGCGATATCATTGCCTAGAAGTACTTACGTTTACAGTGTTAGTAAAACATTTACACTTTTCAATAACATAAACTTTACCTTGATTTAACGGTTTAGGTAATTTTTTTTTTTTTTGTCAATCAGCATGATTTTCTTTGAAACCTACCTAGGTACAGATTAAAGTATAAATACAAATAGCGCTCTTTTCCCCTAGGGGTAGACAGAATAGAATTTTCTGAATTGAGAATTTGAAATTGGAAACTTGTCAAACTCTATTTTAGCACTATTTAAGGTGAAACCCCTTTTTTTTACAACTAAACTCTGTAACGCTTCTTGCGTTAGGAGTTGATTGGTAGAAATTGTCACGTAAGGAAAAAGCGCTATGCACCTTCCATGCGACTTTCTCTCTCTGTCTCTTTCTATTATACAGCGTGTAGCAGAAAGGTATGGTCAAATTTAAATATGTGGTAAAGACCATCAAACTGAACGAGTTCCTCCATGGGACCAACATCGTAATCGCGGAAACATTATCAGCTGTCCTATACATTGGGGTCGAGTAGGTATTGAAGTTTTGTACATTTTGTTTTGAGGAATATGTAAAGATCGTAGTAGGTGGCGTTCTGTAGTTTCTGCCTACCCCCAGGGGCAGAAGGCGTGAGTCTATGTATATTTGTGTGTATAACAAACTTAGAAAACAAATAAACCTTTTTTATTAAGTTTTTTAATACGAACAAAAGCCAAAAAAAAAGTTAAGCTGTTCGCTTAGAAACCGGGTAAAGGGTTAGTGTTAGTACAATCTTCTTCCACTATGCAACGAGTATTATCGATTTACTTGGTACGACAATTATAACTATACCTAATACTTATTTAAGTCAAACAATAAATGATATCTCAAGCATACAAAACACTATTCTGATTATTTATCAGCTTGTTAAAATGTAAGTACCTACAGTCGCCAGCAGGTCGACCTTCACGAAACTGTCAAATTTCTCCAAACGATTTTAAACCTTATATGTTGATGGTTACGTTCAAAATCGAATGAAAAAATCTGACAGTTTGTGGTAACTTGTGCTGGTGACTGTACCATCAACCTCAAAAAGATGTAGGTATATATCATCATCATCTGCTCAGCCTTTTCCAGGTCGGCTTCCAGTCTCACCGAATGCAGCTTAATACCAATATTTTACATGGAACGACTGCCTATCTGACCTCCACAACCCAGTAACCGGGTAATACCTGTTGACAAATATACATAAAATAATTCATTGCAATTGTCTAAAATCTTTGTTCCATAATTATTGTGTGGCCACAGAACACAATTACACATTGGTTAAGTACTCAATTGTAGCTGATACATTATTATGGAACACAAACTGTAGACTATCAAATGAATTCTTGTCGATGTATACATCTTTTTGAGGTTGACTGTAACTTTGTACTAAAAATAATAGTCATTCATTATTCTTCAAGTACATGAAAAGTATTCACATTACAAACTTGAAATATGTGTAATGTTCCCAGAAGTAACCTCTTTGCCTTCATTTACTAAGTATCTAGATAGAGCTTGTCCACTCTTAAATGACGCGCCCCACTACTTAACTGGTTGATTTAGTTGTGTGAGTGCAAATATTAATAACGACATTTTATCTGTGTGGAGCGTGAACAGTCGATCTGTATGCGAACATTACGGTCGACTAGTTGCGTGATAAATCCGAGAACGCAATCTGTATGAAGTAGCGCTGCAGCTGGCTCCATTGTGTGAACAAGATGTCCGCTCTCTCGCGCGTTATAAGGATATTGAGTATTTAATTATGACTAGTTGGACAACAAATCCTGTGCTCCTAAGTTGGAGTTAACCGGCAACTGAATGACCGCATGACTAATGGCCGATTCCTATAATTTACGGACCATGTTATTGGGTAAAATTAAGACTCTTTTATCTTTACCAATAATGAAGCAATGACCTCATAGCTTTGCATAGTAGATTCTCCCATAAGGAAGTAGCTATCACAGGTAAAAATTGCTTACGAATCTATTTTTATGCCCAGTTTGTAAATAAAAAATGCTACCATCATTGGTAAGCAAAACGATTCGTTTTTGTTTATAGGAACCGAGTATAACGACGCAATACACATAAAAACACCATTGATAATACAATGGTGTTTTTATGTGTATTGCATCCATATTTTGAAATTTGCATGTGAATACGGTGCTTACCACTCAGCACTCTCACAACATATTACTTGGCAGTTGTTTTCACGGTAAAGCGTAAATGGTCAAAAAACATCTTAAAAGTAAAATCATTCGACTATTTCCGTGTAAAGGAAAGACTCAAAATGTATGATTCTTTCATCAAATAAAGGTCTTTATTATATTATCAAGTATTAATATATTTTACTATAAATTTTTTCATGTCTCAGGAAAGTGATCATCGCACATTATGATAGGAAAACAAAAACTCGAATATACATCAGATAAGGGTATCTCTTCTTGAATGACATAATCGGTACCTGGGCCTGCAGTCTCGACATGAATAGCGACAAAAATCTGTCGCTAAATCGTACCGATGTCAAATTCCTTTAATAGATTTTCAACCTTATGCTTTAGAAATAAAGTTGAAAATCTATTAAAGGAATTTGACAACGATACGACTTAGCGACCGATTTTTATCGCTATCTAATGTCGAGACTGCTGGCCCTGGGCATAAAGTTCGTTCTACGCTACGTTCGACGGAGGTAAGGTCTAATATTATTGAAAAAAATGTTTCCGTAGTTCACATTTGAATTAAAGAAGGTTTGGCTCAAAATTACATTGTTATCTAGCTGTATAAGGACATCTCTTAGTCTATGCGACGAGACGAACGCCTAATTAATACTGAGTGTAATAATGAGGCTTTTAAGTGAAACAAAAGGTTTCAAGGTCTGCCCGCCAGGCAATGTGAGTTGACCGAGATAAAGAGCGAAAGCAAAATAATTTTAAGCTAACACCTCCTTTGGCAGTTAAACTGTAATCGTTATGTCATTGGCTAAAGGCATGCTACAATGGTTCGAGTCGACATGATTAGGGACAATCGCATATAAATATGCAGTTCGGGAAAAAGCCGTTCGGCTTAGCCCAAATTGTGTCTAGCCGACCCGAACATGATTCAGTGAGCCTAGATGCCGAATGGAATTTGCTGATCGGCACGACTCGAATGGAAGCCACTTAAGTGTAGTAATAGTGGCTTTGTTTTTCAACAAATAGGTAGGTACTGTCGGATCGAATGTGCAGACCCGTACAAGTGTGTACACCCAAAAGACGCATGTGTAGACCCCGAAAATGTTCGAATACCAGCCGACAGTCTATTCGAGAAGGCCTTACAAACAAAGTTTTCAGTGAGGGTGCAAAATTACGGAAGAGCTGAGTGGTTGGATAGCGAATATTTAAATCTTTCGAATACATACAAAAAAAATTGTAAAGTTTAAGAATTATCTACGTACTTAAATCTAAACCTTGTCATTTAAATACATAATAATTATTATATTATATCTATAAATGAAGTGTCCTTTGCCACTAACTTCATATTTTCTTACATTATATTTGTTGGTTTTGCTGAACAGGATTTTTCTTAACATTATTATAAATTCGATAAACTATTAATTAAAATATACGGTAGAACTATCATAGAACTAACACTTAGTATGAGGTTTATATTTCTAAACCGAGAAATATTCATGCTAATTTCTTGCACAAAAGTGTACAAGTAGTCTGCATCCCAATGTGCCCTACCAACTTCTTTTTGTTACGTATTATTGGGAAATTTAAACAAACGTCAATATTAGTGCTGTCAGTTGTCAATGTCATGTCAAAAGTTTATGTCAAATGCAACACGTCATTGTGTTCTCTGTTTCTTTCTGTTCGTCGACCATCTTGCGCGTTAAGTGTGTTACGAAAAACTCCCATTAAATATTTTTTATATGCGATATCTGCCTATTATTTACCAATAAATAATCCATCAATAACATGGGTATGTCACAATGACATGTAAGTTACTTGCATACTTTTGTGAAAGTTACTGGCATATGAATGTATTCCTGACTTAATTCTGTTAATTGAAATGGTCCCGCTGGCTAAAAATAATATGATTCTTAAAATAATAGTAGTTTTCTACGTACTTTGGTAGAATATCAGACGCACCCAGAAAATTGGATATCTCCATTCTCCAGAAGTACTATAAAGATGTGGCCATCGTCGCATTAATTTATTTTATAAAGCTATGTTACTCTCCAGTGTGAAATTAAACATATTCTTAATCTATCAGCACCACATAATATCTACCTACTTACATACTGTCTTTTATTACTAACTATAAAACCAGGAATACTATAATATCGACGTAAAGCCCATAATAAACATGCCTGTAACTTGTACAAAGGTATGCAATTCGCTTGCACGCCGATGTGCCATAACAACTTCTGGTTGGTGACTGGACCAATGTCAATCTTCTTGCATACCGTTGTGCAAGATATTGGCGTTGTGTATTCCTGGCTTAATAGTACATAGTCAAACTGAGCTAATTATTATTGTGTCCAAATTGTGACCTTTTTTGCCAGTATGGTTCTTATCCGTTAATTGGGCTTTGCCACTATTCAAACTGATCAGTGGTCATCGAATGGTAGTCTTTCGGTCTTTTCATGAACTTCTGTTGTTAATCAATTACATTTTTAGAAACCATTGCGTATCCGTTCAGTCCATTTGGTTGGGACGACACCTTCAATTGAAGAGTCGCGGATTCTTGATTGGAATCTGACATGCTGCTGGTGTAACTCTTCGATGAGGGATACCAGCGCATTGTCTTCCTCCCCAAGTAGCTGTGTGAACAGAAAACACTGTTGTAATATCGGACAGTCGTTTAGAGGAAAAATGGTGAAAGTTTTGAGTGTGAAAAGACGAAAGAAACGATGGATGGATTAAATGACAGATGATTTGGCTAAACAGGGGTTGATTACTGAGATGACGGCTAATAGAGGTGTTTGGAACATACAGAAGAAGAAGATTATGTTAGCAACATGCTGAGATAGGGGCCTTTTGGCCTTGTACAAGTCTTTCCGTTGTTATTTTCGTTTTACTTTTTTATTTTTGTGTGTGTTTAATTTAATTTGTGATAATCCTTTGCGCGTCCCAATAAATACTTTTTCTTTCTTTCCGCGAACCCCAATTATATTAGAATTGAGGCAGGAGGCTGATCACCGTAATTCAGCGCTCCGGTGGGCAAAGTGGAAGCAAATATCTAGGTTATTCCACTTACCGTTTACATAGTTTCTTTAATATTTTCTTCTTGCAAACGAATATGAGGAAAATCGCCAGGCCTATGAGGATGTTGTAGATGTCGGATATCCACCATATCTTGAAGCCAGGGTACAGGAAGCTCACTATTTCCAGCAACCAGTTCAGGCCCATCACCACTGACAGCTTCAGGTAGACCATGAACCTGTAAGAATATATATTTTTGTCTTAACATAAAACAGGGATTTTAGAGGCATATGCATAATAAGCCTATAACGTTCTCACTACTGGAAAACGGGCCTCCTCGGTGAGATGGAGTGGGTCATAATGCACCACGCGGGCCCATGCGAGTTGGTGGATTTCTCATATCTTCGAATTCTTGGTGTTAAGACATGCCGGTTTCCTCACGATATTTTCTTTAACCATTTCGTGAGCAGTGGTGATGAAATAAATTACACAAAGTAAACTGTGTGCCTGGGTTTGAACCAACGACCTACGACACGTAAGTCGGGGCTGTATCTTATATGTAACGCGCATAAACCTGCTTTATCGCGCATAATACATTGACAGTACTTTAGATGACGTACATAATATATGCGCACACCAGCCCCTGCGGTTGATTGACATAAGTCAGTTAATTTTCCCAGCCCAGTACAAAAAAATTAATGACGAGAGGAGTTTGTTTCTCTCGGCTTGGTATTGAATCTTTTTATGCCCTCTACAGGTACCCAATTGCTCCACTTACCTGTGTCTATGAGTACGATGTGCCTGTGGGTTGCCAGCAGCAGCCGAGTCCAGCACGGCAGTCCCTCGACTCAAACGCCAGATGTTGAACGCGGTCATCAGGTAAAACATCCAGTTGCAGATAATCAGGATCAGCATTGGTACGTATAAGTACAACAGTTTTACACCACCTGCGAAACAAACATGGTACATTAGAACTTAGAACATCAAAAACTTCATCACTGTTTTAAAGATATGATTTTGAACACGAAAATCTGGCCGTTTCTTATATATAACTGTATGAAGATAAAGCAGCAAGTTCTACGCCTATATATATTATTTTATTTAAAATTTATTTAGATTAACTTTTTTTACAGAACCCTTTTTTAAAGTGGGTAGGTATTAATATCAAAGTAATTAGCTAGTCGCGAATCGAACGCGATACAAAGACACCGCTCGTCCCGCGACAGGCGGTGCCTTTGTGTCGCGTCGCATGTCGCGCCTGTTTGTCGGAGCCTTAAACTGTGTTACAATTTTTTCAAAAGACTGCCAATCCTTGTGAATAGGCAGTATGTCTAGTTATCAGTAGAAAACTCTGAGAATGTATTTGTTCACTGGAAATGGCATTATATTATGAAGTTTTCTAAACAGGTAGGCAGGGACATTACGTGCAACCTGTTACCATAGCTTCAGTACATGATTCTTAATCCCCTGCGTTGAAATTTCCGTCGGTTATTTAAAAAAAATTGTTGTTCCATACATTTTGACCGCATAGGTATTGCAGTTTTCTACGAAACAGCAAAATATTTTTTTTATAACCGGCGAAAAATTTCTACGCTAGGGGTCTAGAATCATGTGCTGAATTCATGGTATATACAGTTATATATACAGGATGTCCAAGAACCTGGCGTCCAACTGGATTCCCACGATGCCCCAAGTTCTAACAGTACTCAGAAAAATATTTTAAAAAATCCACCCCATGTACTTACAGAATTATACTGATTTCAAAAAAAAAGGGGAAATGAGCACCCTGTGACATACTTTTGAATGCTGTGACTGCTAATGCTGATAATTTCGATATTTCTTGGAGGTTTTGTAATCTAGGGTATTGCTGTGTCTAAATAGAATGTAAAAATAAAGTACTTATTGTACCATTTTAAAATAAAATATTATTTTAACTAAAGGTGATATGGAAAACTATTGAATTTCGCAACTTTGACCGACTGTAGTGTAAAAAAAATGTACCAAAATAGTATGGCAAGTGACGTCAAATTTTGACGCGTTTATTCCTCTTTTTAAAAAGGTATAATACTTATACATTAATTTGAAAAAAAAAAATTTTGATAATATTTTTACTCAACAACCCAATTTTTACGATGTCTTACAGAATTCTTAGAAAGAAAAATTTACGACGAATTGAATCTAACCTGTAAAGAATTACTATTGTATGCTCATAAAAATAACAACAGGCCTCTCAAAAAACAGGTTAGACCGTAAGGGACGGTATGTGCATGCATCTCACCATAGTGATTCGTTATTACAACAGGAGGGAGCAAGACAGAAACTATCTTTGCGATTTGCTGGTTCTTCTTTATGGTACCCCATTATTCAGGTAAGAGTGAGGGAGAAAAAAGTTAGAGGTGCGAGTGAGATAGATAGTGACGCTATCTGGGATCGTGCTATTTAGGATAACAGTACGGTCAGTACGCGTCACTGCCTCCTGCCGTTACTACGCACCTCTCTCTTATTGTTACCATTGATCACGTACTACGATTTAAAGCTTTGTTTATTGGACTCGATTACTCTTTGTGCTCTGGACTTTGAAACGAACTCTTTACGACGACCTTTGCCTGTGTTTGGACAGTTTGTGTTTTGTGTGTGCTACCATGGCGACCTACACTCCGCAAGAATACGCAAATATGCACTACATTTATGGAGAATGTAGAGGTAATGGACGAGCTGCAGCGAGACTTTACAGAGAAAGGTATCCGAGGGCTACGCGATATCCCGACCATCGAGTTTTCATTAATGTGCACAGATCACTATGTGACGGGCGGTTCCCCAATCAAGTAGCTGGTGAAGGACGACCCGTAAATGACTTCATACGCGATGAAGTTTTAGAGGCGGTGTCGGCAAATCCAAGCATCTCTGTGCGAGGAATAGAAGCTGATACGGGGATACCGAAGAGCACAGCACACAGTATTCTCCAAAAAGAAGAATATCATCCGTACCACGTACAGCGAGTGCAAAGTCTTTTACCTCGAGACTATCCGAGCCGAGTCGCGTTTTGTGAAACAATCCTGCAAAAACATCGAGAAGACGAAAACTTTATCGACAAAATTTTGTGGTCAGATGAATCAACATTTAAGAAGGATGGCTACATGAACCTACACAACTTGCACGAGTGGCATGTGGAAAATCCGCACTTGATGCGAGAAGATAGATCCCAGTACCGGTTCAAAGTGAACATGTGGACCGGTATTCTCTGTGGGAATATTATTGGTCCATTTGAGATGCCCGAGAATTTGACTGGCGAATCATATTTAAATTTTCTTCAAAATGATTTGCCAAACTTACTAGAAGAGACCCCACCAGATATGTGGTTCCAACACGACGGCTGTCCAGCACATTTTCGCGTATCCGTTAGAGAGTTTTTGGACGAGCAATACCCGAACAGGTGGATTGGGCGATCAGGAACAATCCCGTGGCCAGCCCGCTCACCTGACTTAAATCCGCTGGATTTTTTTTTCTGGGGAACTATGAAGGAGCTCGTTTATGCGAAGCCCATTAATGACATCGCTGACCTTCGTGAGAAGATAACACAAGCAGTGCAGGTGATACGTCAAAAAAGTTACTCGCGAAACATAAAGCGGTCCTTTTTAAGGAGAGTGAGAGCTTGTATTGCCGCGGGTGGTCAACATTTTGAACATTTATTGTAATAAAATATCTTTAAACTAACATTCTTTGCTTTTATTCTACTGGGAACCCATCTACCTGTGTGTATTTCCTTCTTGCTCACTCTTGGAACCGAAGTAAATAATAGTAGTAACATAACAGTTTCTAAGATAAGAAAGGGTCCGACAGTTACCGTTAGTAGGTAGGCACTTCGTAAAAATTGGGTTGTTGAGTAAAAATATTATCAAAATTTTTTTTTTCAAATTA
The DNA here is from genome assembly GCA_917490735.1 of Dryobotodes eremita. Taxonomy (NCBI): domain Eukaryota; kingdom Metazoa; phylum Arthropoda; class Insecta; order Lepidoptera; family Noctuidae; genus Dryobotodes; species Dryobotodes eremita. Next base: position 16,929,154 of record OU823254.1, on the reverse strand, counting down.
ATGTGGAAGTATTATACCTTTTTAAAAAGAGGAATAAACGCGTCAAAATTTGACGTCACTTGCCATACTATTTTGGTACATTTTTTTTACACTACAGTCGGTCAAAGTTGCGAAATTCAATAGTTTTCCATATCACCTTTAGTTAAAATAATATTTTATTTTAAAATGGTACAATAAGTACATTATTTTTACATTCTATTTAGACACAGCAATACCCTAGATTACAAAACCTCCAAGAAATATCGAAATTATCAGCATTAGCAGTCACAGCATTCAAAAGTATGTCACAGGGTGCTCATTTCCCCTTTTTTTTTGAAATCAGTATAATTCTGTAAGTACATGGGGTGGATTTTTTAAAATATTTTTCTGAGTACTGTTAGAACTTGGGGCATCGTGGGAATCCAGTTGGACGCCAGGTTCTTGGACACCCTGTATATATTATATAGTTTGCGCGTCGATTTCTCTGCCACCCTGTATGTAATAACTCTGTTACAATATTTTGATAAATAAATGAACTATTATTATTACTATTAACAGAAAATTCAGTGTGCCAACCTTCAAGGAAGCATCCGAATTCCGGCACGTGAGGAGTGATGAACCAGGGCAGGTGCCTCAAGTTATCCTTCATCTCATTCAGCTCAGCCAGGCCAATGGTCATGATGAGCGGGACACCAAAAGCGAACAAGCAGTACATCAGAAACTTAAAGAGCTCTCCTCGCCGATGGATAGGACGGGCTTTCGCATAACCTCTGTAAAATATATTTCGTTATGATTAAATTAGTGACAATCGAGGTTGCGTCGAAGGGAAATTTATCTTAGTTACATTTACAACGGCTAGAACTGGAGCTAGAAAATTACACTGGGAGGTGCTACAATACCTACCGTAGTGTGTAGTGTGCGACATTGATGCCGCAACCAATAAATAGACACATATACATAACGCATCACGCCTTGTTTCCCCGAAGGGTTAGGCAGAGGTGTACCTATAGCACACCCACATTTCGCCAGTTATGTTGAAGTCTCATGAAATAGGGCAGAGGCTATTGCCATCAACCGGGCACAAATCCAAACTCCGGGCTGCTACTAAGAAATTCTAGATAGAAAAACCCAATAACACTTTGCCCACCCTGGGACTCGAACCCAGGACTTCATGCTCAGCAGTAGCGCTTGCGACCACTAGACCAATGAACCAGTCACAAATAAATCAAAATCAAAAGTCATATAAGTATTCAAATTAGGCTGAGAATCAGCACTTTTCGAACGTCAAAATTACATAGACAGTCCCCCAAAACGCCCGCCCTTCTCCACTTCCTAGTGCTTTAATAGAATAGACTAGTGACTCTGTAAGCTGTAGACCTTGCAAGTCAGTCTTTGCTTAGCTTAAAACTGAATAAGTGTTCACCGCGCACCTTAAAACAAAATTCTTAAAACAAAAAGTGCGAAATGGCTGAAATATGTTTTATTATTTTTAATTTCCGCATTTTGAAAAATTTCGAAAATCTGAATCGACAACAAAATTCCAAATAATTATCGAACCTGCTCACAAAAATTCATGAGAATCGATTGAGGAATGCGACCTGTAGAGAGCACCCGGACACCCGGATACGAAAGCATTTCTGCCCAAGCTGAAACGGAGACGCTTCGCTCGCGCTTCACGCTCCCTCGGTCAAATATTAAACCTTCAGCAAGCACCCGAAAACCGGGTTCTTATAGTGGGAAAGAAGGTATTACCTGAAGGTCCACCAAATATCGTAGGACATGACGCTCATCCAGCAGAAAGTAGCCAGGAAGAAGTAATATATGAACATCGCTGGAATGAAGAAAAGATGATGTGTTACTTGCATAAAAGTAAGCAAGTAGCTTGCGTCCCATTGTGACATCCACCAATCATAAGTTGTTATGGCATATTGGCATGCAAGCTACTTGCATGCTATATTATAATAATCATTTCCCTTGTTGGTTCCAAGGACCAGCGCATAAACAGCAATATTCTACTTTTCATATTGCCATAAATATGGGCCCGCATAGCAGAATGCATGTTCCTTAAAATTTTATTGGAACTAAATGTTGTGCTTACACGGGCCATTCAATTGCACAATTCTTGGAAATTTTAGATTAATCACGTTTCAGCGACACTGAGCAATTTAAGTACAGCAATTGTAAGATTATATAGAAAATACCATGAATTGCGCAATTTTTGTTTTTAATCTCAATCTTAACTACGCGAGGAAGTACCTGCTTCCCTTATGGAGGTTGTTAGCATTGCTATAAAAAAATCTATAATTATCACTTACTCAGACAAATACAAGCCACTGGGGTGTGAATCTGTATTTGAATGATGGCCAACAGCAAGAAGGCCATGAACAGGCTGAAGACGTACGCCATCAGGATCAAGCCACACAAGTTCTGAAGTTCAGGCAGCAAGAAGTATACTATCAACACCAGAAGCATAAAGAAGCATGATACCAGTGTAGCTGTTGACAAAAAATACATGAACTTAATTATTTGATTTAACATAACGTGATAAGTTAGGCCACAATATTTCGATTTAAAAGAGTGTCCTTGGAGTTTCTAGCCCGTTCTTCTACGTAGGAACCTACAACGCTTTGAAATATGCAGCTGGCTTCATCTTTCAGACTGGCCGACCGACAATGCAAAAGTGCCTGTAATTGCTGTGCAATTGAAATAAATGCTTTGAGTTTAAGTTTGAATTTGACCTAACTTTAGTTTATGATGGCAAGGGTTGTGGTAATTTTTAAAGGGTTTTTGTGTAATGTCATCATCGTCATTGTGTGATGATTGGGTGAAGTTAGCAATGCTGATAGCAGCAGAACATTTAGTGGGTGGCATGAGGTCAGCGCAACATCATGTCGCTTGTCCGGAAGAATACAGTATCATGTCTAAATTTGGCACTAACTGACTTAATAATACAGTTCGACTAAAAATACTGGTAAATAGAGTAATGTCTTTAGGGATAATTATAGAGTATATACTAATACATATTAATAATTTAAAAAAATCTGTTTATCTTATGGATATACCACAATATTTTTAGTTAAAAACTTTAATCGCTTCTCCTTAAAAAGTACGTTTTTAGAGTTAATACAGTATTCTTGCGGGCAAGCGATGTCTGTTTCTTCCATACTTCTATATTAGTCTTCATCTCGATAGTCATCCCCTTTCAAGCCATATCATCTTTTACTCAGTCCATCCATCGTTTCTTTGGTCTTCCTCTACTCTTATAGCCATCCACATTCATACTCAAAACTTACTTGACGACATTTTCCTCATTCCTTCGCATCACATGCCCATACCATGACAGTACCAACCCTAACATACTGTAAACTACAAATACCTAGAAATGCTTGAATTCGCAGCTCAAGAACGGGATAAATGTACATGAAATAATGAGTCACAATAATATTGATATCTGTTTGACGCAAATTCTACAAGTATAGTAATAATAATATTATGAGCATGAAAAATCCTGGAAATTTATTCTCTTGTAACTTGTAAACATAGACATGATGTTGTTTTATGGATGATTAATTTATGATTTATTTGTGGTTAGATGATGCAGCTGTTTTTAACCTAAAAACAAAAACACAAACAACACAACACAAAGACAAAACTCCGAGTAGCAATTCGTATTTATGATGACATGAAACATTTTCTTGGTATTCCGGAATTGTACACACCGCTACATTCTCCAACCTTGCTCTGTGTTAATATGAAGCTGAACCAGACCAAGACTAATAAAATTGTTAATAGATTGGACATTCGATCCGCAAAGGGTGATGTTGAGAACATAGATTTCACTTTAATTCTTTCATCAAACGACGCCAATTTCGCGGCCACAGACCTTGTTACCATTTTATCAAATATAGTCAGAACAAATACTAAAAATGTCATGATTTCGCATAAGAATAGAATTATCAAACCATGGATAACACCAGGCCTTTTAAAATGTATAAGAAATCGCGATACATTGCACATGGAATCGGAAAAAGATATTAATAAAAATATGGTCAAAAGCTCACTTATACCCGGTACCGCAGCTTTTGTAGAGAACGTTTTAAAAAAAGTAAAGAGAGTGTATGAGTAGGATGAATTTGAAAAAGCGAAGGGTGATCCTAAGGCTACGTGAGATGTAATTAAGAATATTGCCCAGCTTAATCAACAAAAATCTACTGTACAACAATAAAGTTAATGACTTCTTTGTTAACATAGGGAAGAATCTAGCTATCTCTATAATGCGTAAGAAAAACGAGGGTAATGCAAGTTCCGCACATATTCCTTCTCGCTCAGACAAAAAATAGCCAGGGTACAAATTTTTCAGGTACCTCAATGGCTCTTCTAGATGTCGATAAGAGAGAGGTTGAGACAATCATCATGGGACTTCGCAACAATTGTGCCGTAGAATGGGACGGAATCTTAGCCAATTTCTTAAAGGAAATACGCATGTTTATTTTATCTTCCCTGACCCATGTCATTAATTTGTGCTTTTTGCATGGCAAATTTCCTGGGTGGGGTATTCAATGAGTGCATCATATCTTCAAGAGTGGGGACAGAGGCAGTTTCACGGACTACAGACCGATTTCAGTATTGACCACATTTTCTAAAGTTATAGAGAAAGCACTCACCACACGTCTGGTTAACTTCCTGAACAGAAACAAAGTTCTAGCACAAAATCAATTTGAATTTAGACGTGGAAGGTCGACTGAAGATGCAACTATTGATCTGACAGAGCATATCAGCAGGACACTAGATCATGGCAACAAATGCACAAGCTTATTTCTTGATTTGTCTAGGGTCTTTGACACTGTCTCGGTTCCCATCCTTGTTGATAGACTAGAATCCATAGGCATAAGAGGTATTGTTCTTGATATTTTTGTAACTATCTAGCGGAACGAAGTCAGTCAATTAAGACTAGTGCTCTTGTCAGCAATGAGCAGTTTCTCAGTTACGGGGTGTCCAAGGGCGGCGTGCCGGGTCTAACGTTATTTTTAATTTATATTAACAATTTATGCAAGTTAGCCCTGCTTCATACTAAAATCTTGTCATATGCCGATGACACAGCACGTCTCATTGATGGTCCGAAATGGGAGCAGGCTAAAATTTATGCGGAAGACACCATTAGAATTGTTATAAATTGGCTGCCTGGAAATATCTTAACACTTAACCTAGACAAAACATAATTCGTAACTTTCTCCGTTTCGCAACAAACCCAACCTGAACCAGAGACGTATACAATTCAGGCACATTGCTGCGACTCTACCAACGCCTATTGTGACTACCTTCGCATTAAGAGGATCTCAAATATAAACTACCTTGGAGTCCAGGTCCATTGTTTTCTAAATTGGAAAAAGCACATTGATGAACTGGTCCCCCGTATTCGTAAGCTCATTTTTGTCTTCAAGAAACTCAGATCAGTTGCAGATCTTAAAACACTAAAAACAGTTTACTTTGCGCTTACCCAATCCTTGCTGGGCTACTGTATCTCTGTCTGGGGTGGCACCTTTGTAGCCAGTATGTTACGTCTTGAAAGAGCATAAAGCTTGGTCCTTAAAGTCATGCGCAGGAAACCCTTCAGGTATCCTACCGCACTTCTCTATAAAGAGACTGAGGTCTTAACTGTTAGACAACTCTTTGAGCTCCAAATAACATTGCGCAAACATGCCACAACGAGTATACCACACTTCCTACGGCTAAGAGAAGGCAAGCGCAAAAGAACAAGACTGTGAAGCACGGAGAGACAAATCTGCTCTTGCTCAGCGGTATTATTGGTGACTGGGTTCACGGGTGTACAATGAACTCAATGCTGTTTTAGATATTTGCTTACTTACCCGACATCAATGCAGGAATGCTGTAGGTGGCTGGCTGAAAGGTCTTACCTACATAGAATCTGAGAGAATTATACAATTGGTGGGTTAAGTGACTATTTCACTTTTGGACACACTACCAAACACACACACATACAGACACACCACAAGAAGCACACGTATACCACAACATACACATATATATACACACACACACACACTCCTTTTGTTTGTAAAATATAACTTATTAGTTATTTTTGTTCAGAAATTATTCAACATTAAATTGTATAAAGAACTATCCTCGTTGGTCCGGAGGAAGGTGATGGCATTCGTGATACAGGTTAATCCTAGTACGAGTGCCAAAGCACTCCTTTGACACCTAAGTGCACATTACATAAGACCAAATTTGTTTTTAAGGAGATTTACTATACCCATTCTTCTCGTAATAAAGATTTATTTATTATATCAAGCTATACATTTCCAGTATAAGCTGACCTCTCATTATACGGAAATACTATACAATGCGAGATCAGCATAAACTGGAAATGTATAGCTTGATGTGTAGTCGTGTGTACACTTTGTCCTTGAGCTGGCCTATGGTAGTACGGAGTTTCAATAGAATAAGAGGCCATTTTATACGGGTTTAATACCACTGACTTGCAGCTTCTGTTCTATGGTTTGTTTACGGGCTGTGGAAATGTACAGAAAAAGAAAGTGTTTACATCTAGCAAGTGTTTAACACAGTAAATGAGCTGAAACTCAAAGAATGGTTCAAAAGATATTCGTGCCTAGGTGGGCCACGTTTGGTGTCTACCAATTAATACCTAACTATAAAATGTTCAAGTTTTTTTTAATAGTTTTTATTGGTATCTCTAGACACTGTTCTGAAATCAAAATAAACTTCCCAACGACGAATACCGAAGGTCGAAAGCGAACTAACGCCTGGATTTTCGATTGCAATAGCCACACTGACGCCTTTTTTTTTTTTTTGGGTGGGAAATCATCAAATGACCTCTCCCGCTCTGGGCGGAGCGGAAGGGCGTGTCAGACTCTTACTGACTAAAACCCACCCGTGTTCCTTCAGTTGCCTGTGCGCCAGGGCCACGGTAACTCTTTCGAACAATCCGCGACCCCGGCAGGCCTCGGTCCTATCGGACCCCGTCAATGGTGCTGACATCTATTTGAGGCGCGCGTGGAACACGACGCACCGTCGACCCGGGCCTGGTCTTTACCGGACGGCGAGCTGCCCATTGCTCGCCGTCCGCAAGCCCGCGCCTACGGTGGCCGAGAGTCGGCAATCGACTCCCGACGCCCAGGGTGTCTCCTCCTCATGCGGCGGCTAGGGGCGCGAGGGCGCAGAGATTGCCTCTCACTTTCGCGCTCCGCCTCCTCCTTCGCAAGCATTACTGCTTCACAGAAGGAGGTGACGGCTTCCCATTCCCTCTCGCTCCGTACCATGGCCTGAACCAGGGCCGGACGCGAGAGGTCGCCGCCGCCGATCACCGCCACGAGGACACGGCGGTGCTCCGCCCAAGCCGGGCAGATCTCCACCGTATGCTCCACCATGTCCTCCGGTCGATCCACACAATGGTAACACCCGGGCGTTTCCTCCCGCCTTATCCGAAACAGGAACCTCCCGAAACAGCCATGTCCGGTGAGGACCTGCGTCAGGCGGAAGGTGAGGACGCCGTGGCGCCTCTCAAGCCACTCCTCAAAGAGGGGTCTTACCGCCGCAATTGTGGCGTGCCCTAGCCATACTGACGCCTGAACTACTATTTTGTAAAAAATATTAGGCGAAGTGAGCGGTCATTCCACCTGATCTGATGCTAGGAATTCACTCTATTGACAGCTAACATCAAGCTAAGTTTTCATGGTGACATTTTACAGAATAGATCGGCTGGTGTCACGCTGTTTGACTAATTTGTCACTTGTTAGAGCGACGCCACTCACTAAATGACACGAAACGCAGTTCCTTGTCGAGTAACTTCAGCCTAAAAGTTCAGAATCAGGGGTGCTACACACAAGTTCGGGTCAGCATGATTCGACACAGCCGGGCAGCAAAAGCGAATATGTATATGTAGATATAGGTATGATCGAGAAAAGCGGCTTAGCTCGAGTTGGACCAAACCGACCCAAACATTATTTAGCGAGAGTAGTTGCCGAACGGAGTTTGTGGATCGGCACGTGCATAATGAAAGCTGAATATGTGTTGTTTATTATTGTTTCGGGTCAGCTTTGTTGTTTAAGAAATGCTGCCGAATCGAATCTGCCGACCCGAACAAGGGTGTAGCTACCATCAGGCAACAGATTTCCTTCCTTTAAAATAAAGAATAAGTATTCTATTCTACTTTCAATATTACGTTGTTATTACGACATGTTATATTAGATTAATTTTGTCTTACCGCTTGTTAAATATATGTTGCTCTGTACGAAATCTTCTCCCGGCAGATGGGCCCAAAAGCGCAGCGTTGGCTTATTCGTAGAGTTCGCCACAATACGATAGTCTATGCAGTAGTTGTCTGCCGGTATTGGGTTCCAGCGATTGTATGCATTTGGGAGCTCCAACTGAAGAACCCCACTCTGGAATTAATAAACTGTTTTAGCAATATTGTGTGATACGCCACGTTTATTGTGCTTTTGGGCACAAAAGAAAGGGTATTTTCTTCTGGTTATATAATAAAGGTTAGCGTAAATTACATAAAATCCTTCTCCATCACTTTCGTACATTTTCTATGAGCCAACGCACACTACAGGTGGGCTGCACCGCATTTTATTACATGAATATACGTTGCGCTGTGGCTGGTTGCGGCTGTAATTTGCGTTTGGCTTAAATGTTTACGCACATTTGGGCGGGTCGCACCGCAAGCCGCAACGCAACGCTTTGGAGATATACTTCCACATCACTTTTGAACATTTTATAGAAACCATAGAATAGCACAGAATATTTTTATTTGCATTAAAATCCATCCATCCATCCGCATCGGGTTTTTGGAACGACGCATCTGAAATTATCTTCATTCTTCAAATTTTCTTACATTTTTTGCAATTTGCAGGTTGCATGTTGATCTAAATATGATTCGTGGCCGTATCAAATATATTTATTTAAATAATTGTACCTAATAAATAAATCATCAATACATCTCTATAAGTTCATATTACCCTATTGAATGACTATTTCATGAACTCATAACATTTGAGGCTTAACTTAACTTAAACGAGTTGTATAGCTGATTCTAATGATTATAATTCTGTAAAGCCATATTTGTTACGTTCGCGGATTATACTTTAATTAACATACAACCTGACAGTGACCTTCAAATTGCAAAAAACGTAAGAAAATTTTAATTTCGCGGGCTACCTCATCGCATCCCCCTTAATGCGGCTTGCGGTAGGAGTTGACTGGTAAAAATCGACACGTAAGGAAAAAGTGTTGTGCCCCTCCATGCGACTTTCTCTCTCTCTGACTCTTTCTCTTTCTGTTATATACGAGTGTGTGTGCACGCGAGTATCGCGTAAGGAATGTCGTACCAATTTTTTTTAAATTATTTTTTTTTTTATTACGCTGCGGCCCTATGAGGCTATGTGTACGCTTAGCCTTTTGTCCCCAAGCTTTACATGTAAGCTATAATTATTATGTAAGCTATATTTATTTCTCGAAGGCATAGGAAGAGGTGAATAGTTCGTCCTGATTTGCTTTTTTATTCAGTAGTTATGTTTTTTGATTAAACATACAGGAAATTTATATCCGCTTGCACTTTGCAGGCGTATATGAATTGCCTCATGGAATAACCCAATACCACTGCCCGACCCTGGTAACAAACCCACGACCCTACAAAGTACAGCATTGATTCGTTTAGTACATTCAATCAGTATGATCACGTTTCTAACTTTCGCAAGATACTCAAGTGGCTCCCTATTCGACTTCGCAGGAACTCTCGGATATTGTGTCTGCTATTCAACATACTTCACAACCCTAAAACGCCATCCTATCTGCGGAAACGCTTCTCGTACGCCCGTCCTTTTGATGCGCCTTGCAGGTCGCATCTAAGAAATCTCCTCAAATCCCCTCCCCACTCAACCGACTTCTACTCCTACTCTTTCACTGTGCACGCGGTACGATTGTAGAATTCACTTCCGCCTGACATTAGGAACTGCCATACTATTGAAGTATTTAAAAGTAGAGTGAAAGAGCACTATCTTTCCACTTTGTCATAATTGCATATGTATTTATTATTTGAATTACATTATATTGTTATATATTTTAGTGATATTTATTTTAGTAGTATGTATGTAAGTATGTTCTCATATTGTATGTTTATATTTATATTGGAAAATTATTTAAGATTTTATGTATATTGTTTTCCCTTCTACTCTTACACACGTTGTCTACATCTCTTTAATATACTCTCCTATCGCAGGTATGCTGGAAGAGATTTCTTTAGAAATAAGCATCACCTTTGTACGTATTTTTCTGTTCCTTTCTTCTTGTCTGTTTATATATATGTGTGTACATAAATGGTTAAATAAATAAATAAATAAAGATATTGTTTAAATATTTTCTCTTACAAAAGATCTTACAAAAAAAGCTTAAATTCATTCATTTACTCAAACAAAACGTACAGGCTAAACCACTGGGTCTAGAAGCATGTTTGCACAAAAGTTCCATATACAGGGTCAAATTAAATTAGCTAGCGAAACTCCGCAGACGTGGATGTATCGATATACATAATGCCGAAAAAACTAAAATTATAAAATTTTAGTAACCGCTGCTGCCTACGTTGTCACCGGCCGCTGTTAGTGTAGTAACTTGGTATTATGAGTTTAGAAAAGCTTTTATATTCTTTTATCGACTTTAAATGATAAATGATTTGATTTCTGTAAGTAGGTTTGTACAAACACTTTTAGACGTCAATCATATTTTTTTAACTAGATGAGGTCGGCGTTTCCCACCTGATTACTCAGAGTAGATAGGCCGAAACAAACTCAGAGGTCTCTTTTAAAGTCCAGACATAATCTTGGTCAGATTATGTGATGACCATGTAGATTAGTGTCTGAAATGGTCTTTTGAAGAAAGAACCACACAGATTGAGTGGACCGGTCCAGTCAGTGCACGCATTTGTCAGTAATCGTGCAGCTCAACTCGGAACTTAAGGAGCTCAACGATTCAATGAACAATACCAAAGAAAGGACATTTGGGTAGGCCGCATAAATTACTCAGACTGCCAGATCACGATTGAAACTAACTGAGAAATAAAAACAAAAAGCAATGACCCACATAATTCTCACATTCCTCTTCCATTCTCAGTTCCTCTTTTTAGTATATATAAATGATTTACCTCATTTACTGAAAATCCGACCTCAAATGATGTTATTTGCTGATGATACATCACTGATTTTTAAAATAAACAGACATGCACATGAGCTTGACGACGTAAATAACGCCACGCTTAAGGTTCATAATTGGTTTACTGTAAATAATTTGGTATTAAATGAGAAGAAAACTAAATGCATAAGATTCGCGTTACCGAATGTTAGAAGTAGTAAATGTCACGTTGTATTGAATAAGGAGATACTAGAATTCGTCGAAAAAACGGTTTTCCTGGGGATTACGCTTGATTCAAAGCTACAGTGGGGTCCTCACTTAACATCACTTGCAGGGCGGCTAAGTTCAGCCGCTTACGCTGTTTGGAAAATCCGTCAATTAACAGACGTGGATACCGCGAGACTAGTATATTTTAGTTACTTTCATAGCTTCATGTCTTACGGTATTCTGCTGTGGGGACGGGCTGCGGATATTGATTCTATCTTTATTCTGCAAAAGAGGGCTGTCAGAGTCAGAACCATCTACAACCTTCGCAAACGCGAATCTCTAAGGGAACTGTTAAAAAAAATTAACATCATGACGGTACCTTGTCAATATATATATGAAAACATTATGTTCGAAAAAATCTACATCTTTTTAGTAAGATAAGTGATAGGCATAATTTCAACAGTAGAAATAGGAACATATTAGATCAACCACGTTTCAGGTTATCTAAAGTACATACTTCTTTTATGGGGTACTGTGTATAATGTTATAATAAAATACCACTCGATATTCTTCAACTAAATGAGAAGAAATTTAAAACATGCATTAAACGCACACTATGTAGACAAGCATATTATAAGTTCAATGACTATATAGTAGATAAAAATGCTTGGCTTAATGCTGGTCCTGCTCCACAGCCACTCGGGCGCACTAGTTAAAATTTGAATGTTTGGAAGATATACTCCTTTCTTATTCCCCCTTTTATTTTTCTGAAATTGCGAACTTAATGTTTGTTTATTTTTTATAAAATATGTTTTATTATTGAATAACTCAATAGATATTTTAATGATTATTTTCTTTTATGTAGTAAAATTTTATTCATTGCTCAAGTACATAGCAAACTATAGTTTTGTATAATTTAGAAGCATTTTTCAATTTTGTAAATGTGAGTACCATGGATTCTTTTATTATATAATTATGTTGACTTGACAGCATGGCAGTTGAGACTATGTCATGCTCACTTAAATGTCTCACTGTTGGTGGCGCGTGTGTTGGATCATTCGGTTCCCTACAAAATGGTTGAGCTGGATGGTGCTGATCCACGCGTCATGTTCGTGAACGGGCGCCGTCCGTTGAGACTGGTCATCTCTTGACTGCCACGGCTTATTTTTATTATTAATCTTATATTTTGAATTGTTTCTTTATATTTTTTTTTCATTGTTCTCGCATATAGAAGCAACAAGAATAATGTACCCAGGATTTTGTAATATCTTGATTTAAAAAGAGTGTCCTTGGAGTTTCTTGCCCGTTCTTCTCCATATAGATCTACGTTTTGGAATGGGCAACTAGCTTCAACTTTCTGACTAACTGACCGACTCTTTGACAATTGAAAAGTGCCTGTAAATGGTTTAATTGAAATAAATGCTTTGAGTTTGAGTTTGAGTTTGAGTTTGATTCACAATAATTAAAATAATATAATACTTTACAAAGTAAATACTCATGTTATTGTATATATAAAATTCATCAAGGTCAATGTATATATAAAAAATCGGTCATAATGTTTGAGGACCATGTAGATTGGTGTCTGAAATGATCATGGTCATTAGAAATCGATAAGTGCCCAAAATATCTGCGGAGTTTCGCTAGCTATTTTAATTTAACCCTGCATAACGAAAGTGAGCACTTAAGGAAGGATATTTGAAAATTCACGCCCTGAAGGGGTTAAATAAGGTATGAAAGTTCGTCATTTTTGCCGTTCGGAAATCTTAACAGGCAAGTGGCTTGTAGAATAATATTTATTACTTAAAAATAACACGGCAATTTGTCCTTATCAATGTTTGTCATTCTCTTATAAACATAATTAATTAACTGTAACCCAAGTTTCTACCTTTGTCGTGTTAATTAATAATACTATAGGCTATTTCTGGGAATGTTATGCATTTATGTATTGAAAACTGATACTCAGAAGGAAATAAACACATTTAATTACATAGAAATAACAGTTTTAGTTGTGAATAATGTGTTTGGCTTGCAATACATATGAGTAGTTAGCGGTCTCGTTAAGATTGTAGGAGGAAATAGGCTTGTGTATAAATACGGTATTTGTTTATTTAAATAAATAGGTACTATTCTTGTTGTTAATATTCTTTGTAAAGACTTTTTTTTCATTTGACCCATTTACCACCAAAACCAATTCTGCACGCACTCGGCTGAACGCTGACTTTTGATAAAATGCATAGTGCTTATTGTACCTACCATACATATATATATTCAGATTGTCATTTTAAACACCACCAACCTCTTAAGGGGTTGGTTGGGGGGTTGAATAACCGACTAAAAACGTTAACACAGGGTGTTCAGAATCATGTACTGAATACATTGTAACAGGTTGCGCGTCGATGCCCCTGCCACCCTGTATATGAATTGAAAAAGTCACATTGATACTTGCCCGAATTTGAAGCCCGTACATGAGAGGCGACCCCTTACCCACTAGGCCATCACGACATTCAATAGGTACTTATAGGTATAATTTATTTATTTTTATCAACAATTTGTACAGGTGGTATCCTCCACTTAATACAATAATGTAGTCACTAAGTGCAGAGGAAAAATTAGTGAATCAGGTCATATTGTAAGAATTTATTTATAAATTCCAATACTAGGTAACTGATGACTTGTTACAGGTTAGTTAATTGCAAAACAAAATGTTTAGAAAACCACAAAAATTTATATCCAACCTTTATACTAGTTTTTAGCGTAACAAAAAATAAAATACTGTGTAATTAGAATTACACAACATTTTGTATGCCATGCAAAATGTTGTGTAATTTCCGCACAGTAACACCGGATTTGACTTGTTTTGGGTTACATTGTTTTTATCACCCGTCTCCTTCCGGGTGTCTGATCGTGGGTTTATGATAACAGAGCTCCAAAGTTTGTAACATCGAGCTCCTAAAAATAACTATGCACTTAAATAAATACCTAAATACCGATAGCTTAGGGTTGGTTTTAAAAAGCAAAAGTTACAAAAAGGGGCGTAAAGGCCACTGGGCAAAGTTGTATGGGAAGTAGACTATGAACCAACAACAGAGCTATGTGCTAGGAATAGGTACCTATTTTAAACCTGTTAGAAACCGTATTGTTCTTATAACAAAAATACCAGCCTAATGATGGGTTAATAGACAGGTAATGTAAGTCCCCACGAAATTGCTTTATCACCCTAACGTTATATTTATGTCATCGTTGTGTAAACGCAAATACTACGGGCCCTACATCCACCTTAAACTAACACTTATGGCAAGGCAATTAAATTATAGATGATACTTGACAGATTACCCTATTGATATTTTCTCCATGACCTTCCGACAGCCGTTCTCTATTTAAGGGGACTACAGGACCTAAATGTAAGTTTTATAATGCCTAAAAGTATATGATCCACTGTAGTAAACAAAATCAGAAAAATTTATGATATTCTTCAGGATATTTGCTAATTAGATAGTGTGTTGAAAACATAATACAAGTAATTTGATATGATAGAAAAAAATCATGAAGATACCTCTAACAATTTCTTATAACGATTAAAAACCATACTACTATGCATTAAATCATTCCGATTTTTTGTCAGATTATTCTGCAAGCAACATACTAACGTAATAGTGTTTTATTGTTTTAATCCAATCAATAGATTTTTCGTAAATTGATAATTGCTTCATATTTTGCAATAAATTACCAGCGTTGTGTCATCGCGCATCTCTTTCTTTTCTATGCAGTCCGACAGTGACCGCGCTTGAGCTCTTGAACAGTGCGAACAATAATAATAATAGTCATTTTATTTTAATATTCATATGTTAATGTCATGCATGCCTGTTATTTGCATGGTTACTGTAATGCTAATTTTAGATATTACTAGCGGATATCCAGCGTGTGCTACTACAATAAAACAATGCATTAGGCACATTCGGTCCATTTACGAAGTTTTATTTTTATCCATTAAATAATGGATAAAAATGAAACTTCGTGCTTCGTGCACTACTAAAATTAGTAGTTCACGAAGCAAAACAATCTTCGCATTATTGCCTTTCTAATGAAACCGGTTTGGGACACATCGGTTGGATGGTTTCGAAGTCTATAACGGACATAGGCAAAAACAATTTTTGTGTTTTATATAAATCTGAATTTTAAGTGACTGTGCTGTTGGTGTGGTTATCCTAAATAAATAAATACCGTTGAGAAAATATTGCTGGCAATTACTTAAATTTTCTGCAATAAAAAATTTGCAGTAGGTATTGCCAAACCATACTCGAAAATGTTGGAGCCACCTCATTTCAGACTATAATGTTCCCACTGCTGGGACACAGGCCTCCTCTGGGTGAGAGGAAGTGGACCGTAATCCACCACGCGGGCCCAGTGCGAGTTGATAGATCTAACGTTTTAAATTTTTTTGGTTCTAGGACATGCCGGTTTCCTCACGATGTTTTCCTTCACAGTTTTAAGAGCAGTGGTGATCAAATAATTTACACAAAGTAAAAGCGCCTGACTGAGTTCTAACCTACGACCTATAACTCGGTGAGTCACGTCCGTTACCACTGGGCTACCACGCAATAAAAGTATTAATAAGTAAAGATTTAGCAGCGCTTTTACATCCAAAGATTTACGCGAAAACATGACCCTCTTGGCAGTAAGTTAAAAAGGAACGCATATGGTGCGTCTTCGTCTGTCTGTCTATCTGTCTGTCACAGCTGCTTATTTCAGTAACTGCTAATATTACGGGAGATACTGCTCGATTTGTGCGAGGAATTTTATACCAGAATAATTTGATTTGTATCAGTTGTCTAATCTTCAATCTATATCTATATATTTTTATATATAAAATTCAATTGCTATTCGTTAGTCTCCCTAAAACTCAAAAACAGCTTAACCGATTTGCTTTTGTTTTGTTTTGTTCGCGCTACCGCTGCTGTACCCCTGCTGGAGGGGCGGTTTGAAAAAAAAGGCATTGCGACGTATTGGAGGCATTGGCTAATATGTAAATAAAAATCAATTGCCAAAAATGTTTGTGCGCGCATCACTTTAAAGCGGCTGCTCCTATTTGGCTAATATTTTTTTTTATAATTTGTTAATTCTAGTAAACTAGTGTAGTTTCGTTTAAGCGGTGGTAATTCCCAGAAAAACAGATTGTGGACGCGCCGTCTATATTAGAATAATACAACAACTTAAACAACAACAACATATATTTTTTCGAACTACTAATATGTTTTCAATTAAAATAATTACGGCCTGATCAATATTTAAATGTACCTAATACTTTCTTAAAAAAAAAACACTTTATTGTTTCAGCCGCGCCGCTTAAAAATTACGCTTGAGAAAATCACTCAGTCAATAAAATAAGAGTCAGTCGCCGCACCTAAGGGGGGGGTGTCCCAAGTTACAGCATGTCATAGTTGCATGCATGATGTATTGAGATCATCTTAAACCCATTATTTTTATTGTTGTTAACATGGTGCTTGCCATGATGACTCAAAATGACCGGCACTTGAAAGACCCAAAGGGGCCATGGGGGTTCACATAACCGGTAGTAAACACCTTAATTGAGGTCCAAAAATCGTAATGAACAGATTTTTTCTGGATGTAAAGATTATTACTTCACAAACAAAAAATGCAGTTTTATATTTTCCCCTAATTTCTATACGGCTGACATTTTTTTGGGTTCAAGATAGTCCAAAAAATCATCTTTTGTGTTTTGGCGCGGTTTGGAATGACTTGCTTACTAATAATTTTTATTAGTAAGCAAAATATTTCCTTTCCTTCTTTCAGAAATCTAAGAAAAGCAAGTGTTAGGAAAACCCGGGAAGAAAAAAGCAGAATATATAAATAATATCAGAATCTTCAGAATTGGCCAGGCAAAAAAATTGTACTTACTTTAATTTCTATAGAGTCACATAACATAACATAACATCACGCCCGTATTTCTCAAAGGGTTAGGCAGGAGTCAGCCTATTGTACACCCACGCGTCGTCAGTTATATTTCAGTCCGATGTTAGGGGCGAGCCTATTGCCATAAACCGGGCACAAATCCAGACTCCGGGCTGCTATTGAGATTTTCCTGATAGAAAAACCCAATAACAATAGGCCTGACTTGGGAATCGAACCCATGACCTCATGCTGAGCAGTAGCGCTTGCGATCACTAAACCAACTAGGCGGCTTCAATAGATTCCAATGCAATTGGAATGGAATGCAATTGCAATTGCATAATTGTATGCAATTTATAAATTAAGTCACTCACCTCAGTAACATAAATGTTGAAATCCAACATTGTGACATCCAGGACCTCTTTCCTAAAGACTGGATCTTTAAATTTGCTTGGTTGAAGACTGAACACATCTTCAAATGACTTAAGTGTGTTTTTCATTTCCTCGTCGTATACTGGTATTGTTGAAAAAGAAAGCGTTTCGTTGTATTTGACACAGGCTTTCTTATTCCCCACATATTTCCCCGTTGGGCAACATTTATTTAAGTAATTCTGATAACCATTTTTTATTAGAGAATCTGGTTCAGTGTCCAAACCGTTGATCCTAGTCGTAAGGACTAACAACACGTTCAATATGATTAACATTTTGTAACGTGTGCATGTCAAGAAGCACAAACGAATAATGAGGGATTAGAATAATTGTAACCTATTTATGCAACTCTAATAATTATGTTGTCGGCGAACGGGTAATATCGCGTGAAACAGTTTGTAAATACCGCGTATGTATCTGAGTTTTCAAGATTTAACAGGAAGGAAAATGAGAATATCTGGCCATTTATACAGGGTTAAATTATATTAACTAGCGAAACTCCGCAGACGTGATGTGTGTCGATATCTAAACATGATAAAACAAAAAAAAAGACCTTGTGATATTTTTTTTTTTTGGAAACAACCGTTGGTAGGTATTCCAGATATACTGGATACCAAGAGATATCAGTTTCGCTTGCCAATTTAATTTGAATGTGTACACAGTGTTTTTTTTACTGGGATGATAGGGGAAATCCGGTTCCATAAGAAATACGGGAAAACTGTGGAAATATTAGCTAATTTTTATGAAAATTTATTTGCCACCTTTACTTTTTTGGTCAAGTGCGAGTTGTCCATAAAAATGTCTAAAATTTTCATTTTTTTTAGTGCCCTTCTACTCTTTTTCTTGTAAGGATCACTTCATTGTATCGAACGAAAAAAAAATGGACAACAAAAGCGGGTCATTTACTATACAAGTGTTTACCAACAGCATCTCCTTGTTAACGTCATGCGAACGGCAAAAGATCCTTGTAACAGTGTAAATTTACCCATAACTTCTTTAGATTCCGAGTTAACTCATTTTCGCGGTTTGGCATTAAAAAAAGACAGGAAATGTTGTATGGTTTAAGTAAGCACGCAATTTTATAAGAAACATTTTATTAAAAAGTATTATTATAATCCTTTCCGTGTGATGCCAGACGTGACGTGAAATGTACCCAATAAAAATAATAGCAGCATCTTTTTGTCATAAAAGGCGATAAAAGGCTTCACTATAGAATAGGCAGAAGGCGCTCATCACGTACAATGTACCGAATGGGAGTCTTAAGATAGACCACTTACATACATATAGAAGCGTTCTCTATGCGTTTTTACACTTTAGTACGATCGCCAAACCATTCGCCAAGCATGGCAATTTTGACATACCCCCCTCAAAATGTCAAGCACAACAAACAAAGAGTTTGTGTATGTCAGTTTAAATGTTTGTAAACGCACCCACAATACAGGAGAAATTCCTAGTGTGGGGCAAAGATTAAAAAAAAAAAAAAAAAAAAAAAAAGTCCCGGGCAGCGGCCCGCCTACCCTTGGCTACGGTAGCGTTCTAGGTAACGGTGAGGCAGGCGGATGCGAAGAATCTCTGGCGGAAATCCGGCAACTATTAACGACGACTTGAACTGGCAACATGTACAACACGCGGAGATTACCAAACTCGAGGAAGAATTCAGCAAGTTACGATCTAAAGTCCGAAGAGAGGAGGAAAATTAGATAATCCTCAAATCCGGTAACTTGCTCTGTTTCCAGAAGAGCGAACAACAGTCCCAATACGTTGTTCACGAGAGACTTATGCTCGATGAACCGTGCACAAGTCTGTGATGAAGATCGAGAGTGTGTTGACGGAGGGGCATACCTCATATTTAGAATATCTGCAAGATATTCTTTTAAGGTCGTACAGGTATACGCCCCAACTTCGGCACACCCTGACGACGATGAGGTGGAACCCATTTATGACGACCTCTCCAGAGCCAAGAGAGAGATGAGATGTGAGAGATGCATAGTTCTATAAATGATTTCACCGTTGTTTATCATGGGGGACTTCAATACGAAACTGGGCACACGTTGGAGTTGCACGTCAGAACCACCGGGTCATTTACTGACCGGCGTCAACTTCTTGGAGAAGGAACTTTCTGATGAACTCTTGTTTCAGAAACCTATAGCGTGTGCACGAAAAGTGGACTTCACTAAGACCTGATGGCGCAACTAAAATTTAAATTGACTTCGTTATATCGATGACGAAGAAAACATTCAATGATGTCTCTGTGATCAACGTGGTGATAACCGCATGGTAAGAGGCAAATTGAATTTGACATAATTGTTTCGAGTAACGAAGGCGTTTCTAAGCATACAGATTGTCAAGACCCGTCGTAATTTTTTTAATAAGATGCCTAATTAAGAATCAGAATTCTACTCACAAGTTCATGGAGGAAAGATGCGAGATGCTCCTGCAGTCTTCAGTCGATGAACTAAAGTACCGAGCTCAACAGACGGATTTACAAGTCCTTGAAGTGTGACTTTTGCTTTATCACCCGTCGTATTGAAGACGCTATAGAGCAGAAGAAGAGCTCTATCCAAGAGATCTATTTATATATATATAGTTATCATAGAAGTATGCTTATTCTGTATTATTATGAATACTAAAAAATAATATATAATATACACGACAAATCTCGATTTTGCGACTTTTGCCGGTACGCGGTATTTACCGAATGCTCTTACGCGGTCTTGCACACGCACCGACGATATAAGTCAAGCCGGGAACCTACATTATTATGCCTACATATAAGTTTGATCGTTATTATTGATTATTTTTATTTTTTATTGTGTACAAAAATTTTGCTGACCTGAGTCGAGTTTATATTGTCACATAATTTTTCATGGAGATGATTTTTTTTTAATTCTGACAATCCATAACGTTGGTCGCATCTCGAAAAAAAACTAGTGTTTAATAGTGCCTACCTAATCACAAAAACATTATCTTTATTTGAATAAAATTGCGATTTCTACGGATGGATAACAGAAATCGCTGAAGTGGTCGAAGAGATTAATTCCCAACGCTATGCAATATTTTTGTAGCAGAGAAAGTTTTTTCGCGTCATTGCCGATGGCAAACAATTTAAACATTTACTTTGAATTTTCAAATTTAATGAAGAAGACTACCTACAATTTATGTGATTTTTTTCATTTTGAAAAGAGGACCCAACAAAATGGTCCCAAAGACCAATAAATAACCACTAAACATTTATGTCATTAGATAGGCATTTTAATATAAGTAGAGCAATAATTACACCAGCGGTTCACTTCAAATCGCTGTGTGAAAAAGATATGGCGATGTTTCGTAGGACGTAACTACGAAAGTAAGTTTCAACCGAACATTTTTTCTTTTATGTTCATGTAGCATATATATTGGGTATGCATGCGTGTGAGTGTGAGGCATATGTTTGCCTTGCTGGTTGGAACGGGTGGCTGGTGCAGCCCAGTTGAAGCGCGCTCCCAAGGCTACCGTCCTGAAGTGCCTGGTTTTGGAAGACGCGTACTGTGTATGCGCATCGGGTGTTGTCCCGGAAGACGCGTACTGTTTATGCGCATCGGGTGTTATCCCGGAAGACGCGTACTATGTATGCGCATCGGGTGTTGTCCCAGAAGTCGCGCATTGCGTATGTGCATCGGGTGTTGTCCCGGAAGACCTGTTCTCTGAACTCGCATCAGTCGTTGTCCTGGCAGGCGCTGGCGCAGGCGGCTGGTTGATTCGTTTTAAACGTGTGAACTTGTACAAGTTCAAGTACGAATACAAGTGAGATATGATGTGTGAAGATGAATGCATACTTTTGAAAGCGAAATGCTTTAATTTGGGTTGTGTGTAGTTGGTTGGGTTGAAGTGTATTTTTGTATGAGGGCCTTGTACGCGTGATGAATGAAAGAATAGGCAAGAGTGTATGTCGTCGAGTATTATTAACCACTTGATTCAAGCAAGCAAGCAAGCACTTGCAGCTGTTCTCATACAGATTGCAATGACGACAACCCTGATGATGCTGGTGAGCCTTTATGTGCTTCTGCTGATCCTCATGGTGCTTCGAGTAGAGACGGAACCAATTCAGACGAAGATGGTGATTAAACTCTCGCCGTACTTGCTAGTGATTTGGAAGAAGTCCCTGGTGCAGCCGAGGACGGCACACGATCAGGAGAGGCCGTATAAGCCGAACTCACTGTTGGTAGTGCCGGTACGCACCGATTCTTATAAAAGCGAGCGCTCGATCAAGTGCGGGTTCAATGCTCGTCCAGCTCTCAACCAGTAGACCAAGCTCACCTCTCTGAGGTGGAAGCCGAAGTCTAAAGGAGAGCTTCACTCCCCCCCGTAGAAGACCCCGAGCTTCCTCTGCCTCCCGTCACTCCCGACGAAGTGCACGAACTCATCAAGGGTCTTAAGCCCCGCAAATCCCTCGGTTCTGATGGTATCACAAATAGGGTGTTCCAACTTTTCCCCACCCACTTGATCATACTCATGACTACCATCTTCAATGGTGCCATGAGCAATAACATCTTCCCGCAAACGTGGAAAGAGGCCACTGTCATCGGTATTCCTAAGCTGGGCAAGCCTAGATCCGCTCCTTCTAGCTACTGCACCATCAGTCTACTCAATGTCCTCGGCAAAATCTATGAGAGGCTTATTTATAAGCATCTCAGAGACTACGCCGACACAAAGGGTCTCATTCCCAACGAGCAGTTCGGTTTTCGAACCCAACACTCGTGCGTGCAACAGGTCCGCCGTATCATCGAACTCATAAGCGTCGGTTTCCAACGCGGTTCTTTGACGGGTGCTGTTTTCTTCGATATAGCGAAAGCGTTCGGAAAAGTCTGGCACGATGGCTTATTATATAAGCTATACAAACTCAAAGTGCCAGATCGTCTCGTACTCATCTTACGAGACTTTTTGTCGAATCGCACGTTTCGCTATCGCATCGAAGCAGCGCTATCCTCCCCCCGCCCCATCCACGCCTAAGTCCCTCAGAGCTCCGTGCTCGCCCCTCTCATTTTCACGCTATTCACCAGCGATATCCTTAAGAGTAAAAAGGCTCAGTTGGCTCTGTTCGCAGACGATACAGCCATTTACTACACCGGAAACGGTAAAGTAACTTGATTTTTTGAGTCCAAACCATAAATATTTACACTCACGTTAGAATTCAAATTTTCAAATAATTTTATATCCCCAAAACTCGGAGGAAATGACATATTAGTTCTATTCAGAACTTTCGAATAATGAGGATATGATTTTACTCTATTTGTATTACTCATAGACGGATACAAATGAGCTACAATACTCCAGAGCAAACAGTGTTCATCATAATTAATTATATTTAGACAAGATTTTGTTGCCTGAATATTTTTAGGTAATAAAACTTAAGAACCAGCTCGCAAAGGGTTGTATTTTAAAATATTTATTTCTAAGTGACTTACTGATTCGATCGTCCAGCCTGACTCGCAAAGTTCAAACTCTGAACATTTGTTTAATTTTTTTTTGACAAGTGTATTACAAATTGATGTCAAATCAGTATTTTGTAAAATTATTTCATATTTTGTATTAAAAGATTTTAGTGATATTTCATTATTTTTGGGTATATATATGAAACAAACAATTCAAAATTAACTTTTAATGAAGTATGTACTTTTAACTTCTGTTTAGTAAGAAAGAAAAGAAAAAGAAAAAAAGTTCAGGTGAAATTGTTTCATTTTGAGGAACTATTTTGTAACTGACAATTTTATTCTTAAAAGCACATGCTATTATACGAACGTTATCAAGTTTAGTTTGCAACAAACTATTAGATTTATGAATGTTGGACTTTTTGTGACTTGAATATTGTTTAACGTACACATTACAGGACTGGCAAAAATACATAAATATAGTTTTTACTAAATTACTGCGCAATTCGATTTCTTTTTTAAAAAACCTTAAGGTTTTTATTTTTCACATGAAATATATTTATTACTTATAACTTCAAAGATATGCCTACTACATACATAACTTCTTGATTAGATTTTTACGCTTTTATTTATTGGTTTTCTGTTATTGATTTATTATTTTATACAGCAAATACATTTAATACGTAGGCTGCTTACTTCGATTTTTATGCTTCTATTATTTTATTGGGTTGAGCTTCTTAAGTTTTGACTTGAGCTGCATGATTACTGACAAATGCGCGCACTGACTGGACAGGTCCACTCATTCTATGAGGTTTTTTTTTCCTCAAAAGACAATTTCAGACTCAAATCTACATGGTCTTCACATGATCTGACCAAGATTATGTCTGGACTTTAAAAGAGACTGTGACCTCTGAGTTTGTTCCGGCCTTTCTTCTCAGAGTAGTCAGATACGAAACGCCGACCTCATCTAGTTTTAAAATATGATTGACGTGTAAAAGTGTTTGTACAAACCTACTTACAGAAATAAAATCATTTATCATTTATCATTATCATTGGATTTGCTTTATAGATTTTTATTATGTCAATCAAATATATTTACTGTTTTTTATTTACTCAGTAAACTTTTTATTATGCTTTTATTTCTTAGTTTTGTTTATATTCTTAGCGTTCAAAAGGGAAAAATAAATAGAAAAACACAATTTCAAACAACCCAAAACTAATTTACATCAAAATACACTTTTTTTAACAACAATTTATAATCATCAAAATTCGCACAATCACAAACAACCGTTAATATTCAAAACAAAAATTATCCAAACAGATCGAAAAACCACTAAAAATAAAATATGGAACGAACTTACTGCAAAGTAGCATAGGTACAGACACACCTTACCGTTCGACGACTGAGCAATACATGAAACACGCACTCTTTTTTTTGGTTGGCAACTCGTAGTTATGACATCTGAGGTCCTGGCTACTTAAGCGAACTATCCTGTGGGTGCCTTAAGGTTTGACTCAAAAAGCCTCCAGCCAGGAGCGAAATTAAATACTAAAATTATATTTAAATGACCGCACGTTAAGGGCACCCCCTGTGGGGTACGGACCTCGGCTTAGGGCGTCACTGAGAGAAGGCAGCAAGGTGGTACATGCTGGATCGAAAAGTTTAGAGTATTATTATTAACAGGGGAATTTAAGGCTACAGACTCAGCTACGACGCGGGCTGGGACCTCATCGGACAAGTGTCAGGGGGGACGGTTACGGGGGGCACGTCGCGTGGGACCTCGTTGGCGAGGTCGGAAAGATGGCGGTCTGTGTTTGTGCACTGTACTGGTGGCCCTACTGCTCTCCTGGAGGAGGGTTATGGGGTCTACAGGGTCGACTAGGACATGCCTCGGACGGCGGGTATGACTGATACGGGAGGGGGCATAACGGGCGGCCGCGACAACCAGAGGGTTGCGTTGAGTGGGGGCGGAATTGAAGAAAAGCTTGGATAGACGGTTCATGAATTGACTGATGGTCGGGATGTTGAGATCTAAGTGGAGGTTTTCGTTCCGAACGAACCAAGGAGAACCGGTCGCCCTACGAAGGAAACGGTTTTGGAGGACCTGCCATCCTATGGACGTGATGGGTTTTCGCTTGTGCGTAGACTACGCTCGCATAGGTCATGATCGGGCGAATGCACGCTGTGTAAATGCGTAATTTGCACTTGAGTGACAATTTGCTACGTGCATTCAGGACGGAATGAAGTCTACCGAGAGCGAAAGCGGCGCCTGCTTTATGTGCTCTGAGAAGGAAAGGTGCTCGTCAAGGATGACGCCCAAGTATTTGGCTCGCTTCTCCCAAGGGAAAGGCTTGCTGAACATGGTGATCGGACGGGGGAGGGTGGAGCTACGTCACAGTTTCGAAAAGAGAACCGCTTGACTTTTGTTGGGATTGACCTCGATTCTCCACTTTCTAAACCAGTCGCCGAGTTGGTCGACTGAAGTTTGGAGAGCGCGAGATATTGTGTCGTAGCCGTGGCCGGTGTTGTATAAAACTGCTAAACGAAAAATAACACATGTCAACTTACTTCATATTCATAAAAAATGGAAAAAATATTTTTGTTTAATAAAAAAAAATCGATAAACTTGTTCACAAACAGTTAACTGGACATAATTCAAAAATACATTTATGTGATGAATGTTTCACATATTTTGATACATCGGAAAAATTATTAAATCATAATTATACGAGAGTGCAAACTGTACTACCTGAAGACAACACAAAATTTTATTTTTCTAATTTTGAAAGGACCCAAAGAATTCCTATTTTTATTTACGGTGATTTTGAGCGCTTATTACACGAATATTCTGACAAAAACAAAACTTTATGTTGAACATGTTCAAATTCATGAGGCAAGTTGCTTTGCATATTATATTTGTTGCCTTTCTAAGCCTAAACTCAATAAATTCGTGTCATATAGAGGACCCAGTTGTTCAGAGAAATTTACTAAATCAATCATCAGAAACGTGAAAACCTATATAAAATACTTTCACATTCAAATAATAATAATAATAATAATAAGCCCCCTAAACAACCACACGTCCTGATTGACCATCTAATCACGTGGGGGCGGACACACGAACAAGAAATTACTGGCGTGGCTAACGTGGCTCTGGAAACCCACTTTAAAATGGAGACCCGTTCAAAAAGAAAACGTATAGGACCGCTGCCCGGGGGCGATCGCCGGGGCGCACTTGGAGCTGACGCTAAGTGTCTCAGCATGCGAACCGTCAGCGGTGAGGAGTTGAACAGGCAGGCTCCCACCGACAAAGATGCTACAGCCGAAGCCATTGACGATGGTGATAGACTGACAAACAGGACAGACACCCCTGTAGAGCCTTATAGTCCAAGTACAATATCGTACTCACCTTCAAGAACATCATCACCATCAATACCATCTTCACCCATATCATCGTCACCCCTCATAACTAGTTTGAATACAGTTTCACCCACTTCGGCCTTGAATGTTGCGCGGGAGGTATCTACCTTCTTACCCGCGTCCACCAAGGCTGGGAAAGCAAGAGTTCGCATGAAATGGAGCAAAGAAGTTAACCTATTCATCATGCGAACTTATCTATGCATCACTAAATTAGAGACCGACATGACCACCTACAGACAACAACTGCATGAACGTTTTTCACGTCAATATCCTGAGATTTCCGTTTCAGAACAACGGATATCAGATCAACGAAGAACTATAGTTAGGAATAAACTCTTGTCTCAAATCGAATTAGATCAGTTAAAAGAAGAAGTACGCACACAATTACGACAAGAATCGGAAAACTATGCAGACGCTGACACTATCATACTAACACAAAGCACAAACGAAAATATTCTGCAAGACCAAACACAATCGCTCACTCAATTACATCCTTATAGTCATTCCCTAATATATAACCAATCACAAGCTCACACGCAAACAGCACACACATCCACACAAACCGAATCCTTAACCCTAACGCTCGAAAATGATATAGAATCCTTAGTTGTTGCAGATCAAAATCTAACTACAGATTCGTATATCCAAGAAATAGATGACAAATTTAGAACAACAATCAATCAATCAATCAATCAATAAATCAATCAATCAATCAACTTTATTTTTCTCACCACAATATACATGAGTTATTTTACATTGGTCAGATTCGACATTGTTACACAATTCAGGTAAGTATATATTGTGGGAGACTGGTGCCTAAGCTAGGCTCGTGGCCTGTGTTTCAGGACACCAGGATCCCACCCCTTTACATTTTCATTTTATAAATTATGTACTAAGCGCGCTGACAGAATGTAGTAAAGAATCATACGACATTTTATAGTTTTTTATAATATGATCAATATCTAAGTATGCGAGACGAATGTTAGTAGATGTATAGTGTGGGTGATGTGCGGGTGTGTGAGTGTGTGGATGTGTTAGTGTGTAGGTGTTTGAGAGTGTGTGATAGTGTGTCTAGGTCATTATAAGGATGTTTTCAGTATTAATATAGTTTAATTTTAGTAGCCAATCAGTAAGCCTCTTCTTGCATTTATTCTTTGTGAGACTAAAGATATGTAACACCTTATGAGTTTTATTGTATAAATAGCCACCAAGATAGCAAAAGAAACGCCTTGCAAAAATAGTTTTGTGACGTAGATGATGGCGCTCCACTGGGTCATATCGTCTTTTCCCCCTGGACAGCGTTGGATTATAAACCAAAAGGGTATGCTGTTTCAGTAGAAGATGCAATATAAACAGTTGACGCACTGTCAGGACTTTACATTCTTTGTATAACTGTTCAGTGGAGTAGCGATATGGTCGAAAAGATGACACTTTCAGTATAGCTCTTTGGGTTCTTTCAATTTCTATTAAGGTAGTTTTCGGAGCTCCACCCCGAGAGGTGATACAGTAGCATATTATAGATTGAGCAAGGGTATAGTACACAGATTTCATAATATTTTTATCGACTACATGTCTCAGCGTTTTGAACACATAAATTAGCTTCCGTAATCTGTTACTAAGAGTGGTTATGTGGTCTTGAAATCTTAGGTTTTTGTCGATTATTATTCCCAGGTATTTTACATTCTCAGCCCTGGTGAGTGGTTCGCAGTTACAACTACGGGTGAGTAGGTTTGGGCAAGAGTGAGCTACAATAGTATTAGGTGATGTTTGTGAGGATCCATTGTTTTTCATGGAGAATTCTATGTACTTGGTTTTGGTTGTATTAAGGGTCAGCAGATTGTTGCGTAACCAGTTGGATACCATATTAAAACCTAGTTGTGCATGCTCATAGACATCTTCCCACGAGCTCGCGCTGAACAAGAGGGCAGTGTCATCTGCAAAGCTAATGATTTTGCCATTGGGGATAGTGAGCGTACCCAAATCGTTGATATAAATGAGGAATAGTGATGGCCCGAGGACACTACCTTGAGGCGTGCCGTAGCTAATTATTTGTTCCTCACTGATGAATTCATCTATCTTTACTCTCTGGGTACGCTCACTCAGGTAGTCTTTAAAGAGGTCCAGTGGAAGTCCTCTGATTCCCAAGCTTTCCATCTTGCGTACAAGAATAGGGACAGAAACCGTGTCGAAAGCCTTAGCAAGATCTAGAAATATGGCCATAACTTTATCCCCACTATCCATGTTAGTGACCACATAGTCTGTCAGCTCATGGACCGCGTCAGAGGTAGATTTTCCGGAGCGAAACCCAAATTGCGCTGGTGCGATAAGATCATTGGTTTCCAAGTAGCTCACAAGTCTGCTGTTCATTACCCGTTCCAGTATTTTGGAAAAAGCAGTTAACACAGATATAGGTCTGTAGTTATCAACACGGCTCCTGTCCCCACTCTTGTAGATCGGATGAATTATGGCTTTTTTGAACACATTAGGAAATTTTCCTGTGGAAAGAGCAAGGTTACATATGTACGTTAACGGAGGCACAATCACGGCCGCATGCTTTTTCAAGACGTCACCGGATATGCCATCCCATCCCGCGGCACAGTTATTGCGGAGCGACATTAATATTCCGGCTACCTCTTCCTCATCTGTTGGGAGCATTACCATGGATTGCGATCCGTTAGTTAGGTTTCCCTTTGTAGCTTTTGTTTGTGTACTGTTTATGTTTTTAGCTAGTTTTTCACCTATTTTGGCAAAAAAGTCATTGACATAAGTTACAGAATTTTGTGGTGTACTTGATAAGGCTAATAATTGTGCTGATGCATTGGTTTTTCTTTTTGACCTGCTTGAGATATTATTTATAGCCGACCATAATTGTTTAGTGTTTTTTCCAGCTTGTCTGATCTCATTTTTTTCAAAATCTATTTTTAATTTCCTTAATAACTTATTGCAATAGTTTCTGTACCTAGTAAAAGTAATTTTTAAAATATCATTATTAGGTGCCTGTTTAAATTTTCTATGCAATGTGTCTCGATGCCGCATACAGCGAAGTAAACCAGGAGTAATCCATGGCTTTAATATTTGTTTACGGTTCGGAGTCTTACCAGATTTGGAGTTTGAGTCTATTACGTGTTTTATTAATCTAGTTATTGTTTCCCCTGCCACATGAGGATCTTGGGTCTTGTATACTTCACTAAAGTCTAGTTGTTTTAGGTCCGTCTCTATCTTATCATAATTAAAACGAATACATTTTTTTGTAATTATTTTAGGCATTCGCTTTGACAAGAATAACATTACTGTCTCATGATCAGTTAGGGCAGAATGTGCAACTAAAGTAGAAGCAGGTAGTCGAGTTTTTAGTATAACGTGGTCAAGACAAGCCTGTTGTCGGGTAGGTATTGTTGTTGTTACAATAACACAATACTCTGGGATGGATCCAGCAGTCCGACCAAAACTACCTAAACTTAAATACACCCTTAACCTATTTCGTTTAGTTAATTTATTTAATGAAAATATACTCATAAAATTTATATCTGATGACACACAACTTATAGACATACATTTACTTATATATTGCACAGCGGTAGTTATATCTGAAGAACTCAACTTTAAAATCACGGACCACACTGGAGCTACAAGAACAAGTCGTATTTTCAAACCCGCATGGCAACAGAGACTAGAAAAAGACATCGAAAAATTAAGAGCGGACTGTGGTAGACTCACACATTATATCAACGGCATCAGATCAAATAAAGTAGTTAAGAGAGTTGAAACAATATTTAAAAATTATTCTAATCACACTAGACACGAAAGTAATAATAGGAAACCTGAGGAATTTTTGGATACATTAAAACAGAAACTAGCTCTTAAAGTTCATAGGCTTAGGAGATATATGAAGGCACAACAGCGCAAAAATGATAATGCAACATTTGCAATGAATGAAAAAGTATTTTACAGAAACATACAGAAAACACACACCGACACAACAACAGAAAACAACACAGACGCACCATCAAAAGAACACCTAGAAACTTTCTGGTCCAGCATATGGGAAGAACAAGTGCAACACATGAACACATAAAGTGACCTGGATTACAGCAGAAGAAACAAAATGGAGATCAATAGATGAAATGGAATTTAAAGAGATAACAGAGACTGATATTACAAATATAACAGCTAGATTACATAACTGGAAGTCACCGGGTATAGACAAAATACAAAATTTTTGGTACAAAAAACTAACGACACTACACAAGTCTATAGCAAAAAACTTGACAGCTATTATATTAGGACAACAGAACATACCCGAATTCATTGCAACGGGAATAACGTACATGCTACCTAAAACTACATACACAACACAACCTTCCCAATATAGACCGATCACATGCCTACCTACTATTTACAAAATATTAACATCAGCAATCATAACAAAAAGCAACTCACATATCGAACATCACAATATAATAGCTGAAGAACAGAAGGGTTGCAGACGGGGCCACATGGGATGTAAAGAACAGTTAATTATAGACTCCACTATTCATAAACATGCCACTACAAAAAATAGGAACCTTCACTGTACCTATATAGATTATCAAAAAGCTTTCGATAGTATACCACACTCCTGGTTAGTAAAAATTTTAGAGATTTACAAAATTAATTCAAAAATAATAGATTTTTTACGTATCATAATGCCACATTGGAAAACGACACTACAGCTAAATTACCGCCACACTTCTCTTATAACACGACAGATATCTATAAGGAAGGGTATCTATCAGGGAGATTCCCTGAGCCCTCTGTGGTTTTGCCTCGCCCTTAACCCTTTGTCTCACTTACTGCGCCACTGTCAGGCCGGGTACAACTTTAAACATAACACTGAAGAAACAGTTATCTCACACCTCATCTATATGGATGACATTAAGTTATATGCAAAAATCGGAAAAGAAATGAAAAAGCTTATAGAAGTCACGACAGAATTTAGCCAAGATATAAATATGAAATTTGGATTGGATAAGTGCAAGACATTACATATCATAAGAGGTAAAATCAAACCTGGTAGCTATACAGTTAACGACACCGACACAATTGCAGCAATGGAACCATCAGATCTATACAAATATTTAGGATACAAACAACTTAAGGGACTCGACCACACAGCAATTAAACAGACACTAAATACAGAAAACCGAAGGAGAGTTAACGTAGTTTGCAAAACACAACTATCAGGAAAGCATCTTATTAAAGCCTTGAATACTTTTGCCATACCTATATTGACATACTCATTCGGAGTAATAAAATGGTCCAAAACTGATATCGAACAGTTAGAGAGAATAACGCGCACAATACTCACAAAACACAACAACCTGCACCCTAAATCTGCGATCGAACGCCTCACCATCAAAAGACAGAATGGAGGGAGAGGCCTAATCGACATCCATATCCTTTGGCAGAAACAAATAACTAGACTAAAAACATTCTTCTATTCAAAATCTCGCACAAGTAACATACACAAAGCTATTTCTCTAAATGATTTTAACTACACCCCACTTAACTGAAATGAAAAAAATATACAAGACACAAATAACCCTGATCCACAGAACCAAAAAATTGAAAACTGGAAGAAAAAAGTCCTTCACGGTAGACACCCTCATGATTTAGAACAATCCCATATTAACATAGTGGCGTCTAATAAGTGGCTTAAAATAGGAAACCTGTTCCCGGAAACAGAAGGCTTCATCATAGCGATACAAGATCAAATCATCAACACCAGAAACTATAGGAAATTTATCATTAAAGACCCTACCACTACAAACGATAAATGCCGCAGATGCCACATTCAATCAGAAACCATACAACATATAACTGGAGCATGCACAACCCTTACACAGACAGACTACACTCACAGACACAACCAGGTTGCAAACATTATTAATCAAAAACTAGCACTCAAACACAGTCTCATACAAAACTGTAACACTCCTTACTATAAGTACACACCACAAACTATCCTAGAAAATGATACACACAAAATGTACTACGATCGCGCCATACTTACAGATAGGACATTATATAGGATAGTTTTTTTTTTTTATTTTTTTTTTGGGTGGGAAATCATCAAATGACGTCTCCCGCTC
This sequence comes from Dryobotodes eremita, assembly GCA_917490735.1. NCBI lineage: Eukaryota > Metazoa > Arthropoda > Insecta > Lepidoptera > Noctuidae > Dryobotodes > Dryobotodes eremita. Next base: position 16,896,506 of record OU823254.1, on the reverse strand, counting down.
TGGGCGGAGCGGAAGGGCGTGTCAGACTCTTACTGACTAAAACCCACCCGTGTTCCTTCAGTTGCCTGTGCGCCAGGGCCACGATAACTCTTTCGAACAATCCGCAGCCCCGGCAGGCATCGGTCCTATCGGACCCCGTCAATTTTGCTGACATCTCTTTGAGGCGCGCGTGGAACAAGACGCGCCGTCGACCGGGCCTGGTCCTTACCGGACGGCGAGCTGCCCATTGCTCGCCGTCCGCAAGCCCGCGCCTACGGTGGCCGGGAGTCGGCAATCGACTCCCGACGCCGAGGGTGTCTCCTCCTCCTGCGGCGGCTAGGGGCGCGAGGGCGCAGAGATTGCCTCTCCCTTTCGCGCTCCGCCTCCTCCTTCGCGAGCATTACTGCTTCGCAGAAGGAGGTGACGGCTTCCCATTCCCTCTCGCTCCGTACCATGGCCTGAACCAGGGCCGGACGCGAGAGGTCGCCGCCGCCGATCGCCGCCACGAGGACACGGCGGTGCTCCGCCCAAGCCGGGCAGACCTCCACCGTATGCTCCACCGTGTCCTCCGGTCGATCCACACAATGGTAACACCCGGGCGTTTCCTACGCCTTATTCGAAACAGGAACCTCCCGAAACAGCCATGTCCGGTGAGGACCTGCGTCAGGCGGAAGGTGAGGATGCCGTGGCGCCTCTCAAGCCACTCCTCAAAGAGGGGTCTTACCACTTACTTAGCTAAAACCAGCCTAAGAGCTGAGAAAAAAAACACTCCCAAAAATAATAATAATTTAATTTATTTGCGTAAAACATGGTATACAATGGTGTTAAGCATAGGTCAGAGTGGCACAAACATGTTTAGCTAAGATATAACATAGCATGCAAAAATTTTATGTTACAGGGTACTTAATTATAATTATGTACATTAATGTTAGAATATTAAAAAGAATGTTAGAATATAATGTCAATATTTTTTATCCATAAATTCTTTCAAACTATAAAAGCTACATTCATTTAGCCATTTGAATAATTTTTTTTTAAATAATCTTACATTTAATAGTTTGAGATTGTTTGGTATTTTATTATAAGTACGCACACACATTGCTAGACAGCTTTTATTATATTTGGCTAGCTTTGGTAAATCATTTAATACCAGTCCATAAGGATCACGTCTGCTCCGAGGATATACATCGCTTGCCGTCTTGAATAATTGTTTATTCTTGGTCACAAACATACATATTTCGTAAATATAGAGAGATGGAAGCGGTAACAAACCAAGCCTTTGAAATATTTGCCGACATGTACTCGTATCATCCGGCTGAAGTCCATAAATTGATCTTAGGCACTTCTTTTGAGCGATGAACGCTCTATTTAGATCAGTGCTAGTACCCCACATTATAAGACCATAGCGTAGTAACGATTCAACATATGCATGGTAAGATATAATAGCAGTTTTTATGTTTGTTACATTTTTTACTTGCTTCAAGGCGTATACGAATTTATTAATTCTACAAAGTCAATGATAATTAGTGAAAATGAACGTAATTCTTTTAGTAATGCAAAGAAGGGTTATATAACCCTTTCCAACCGAGTTAAAGTAAAAAATCATTTTCTGATACGGATATAGTTGTTGCAGATCATGATCATTTCACAGGAAAATATCGGGGACCAGTACATAACAAATGCAATTTGAATGATAAAACATGTTCATTTATACCTATTATATTTCACAATCTTTCTGGTTATGATTGTCATTTGTTTATTAAAGAGCTTTCTATTATTTGTGGGCGAATAAATCTAATACCCAAAAATAAAGAAAAATATCTCCTTTACAAAATTTGTTCCAATCGATAGAAAAAACATAGCTCAGTTAAAGTTTATTGATTCTTTTAATTTTGTAAGTTCAAGTCTAGATAATTTAGTTAAACAATGAAACCAGAAGACTTTCAAAATATGCGTAAGTTTTTCGAAGATGAGCATTTATTTAATTTAGTTCGAAAAAGGGTATTTACTGTTATAATTATATTGATTCATGGAAACGTTACGACGAAAGCAAATTAGCTGATGAGAAACATTTTTATAATAATCTTACACCTGAAAATGTTTCAGATGAAGATTATATGCATGCATTAAAAGTTTGGAATGAATTTAATATTTCAAACTTACGAGAATATACTGATCTATATCTAAAATGTGATGTTTTACTTTTATGTGATTTGTTCGAGAAATTTAGACCTATGAGTTTAACATTATTTATTTTTATTTATTTATTTTATTTTATTGTGTTTGGATGGCTTACAGCTATCGTTACAGAAGTTATAATTAGGTGTTTCGTGACAAGCCATTTACAAGCCTCCACAGTTAGCAATAGAGTATTGTTGTACATGTTTACAAATAGAATAATATTCACTAAGCATAACCCTAAGTATAACATTAAATTAAGTACCTGTATAGGCAAAAATGCATGAGCAAGTACCATTAGGATGCAACAGAAACAATATAGTGTTTGGATAAAACAGTAGAAATAGACGCTAAGCTGCTTGCAAACAAATCGATTGAGGGGTATTCAATCTTAACAATTTGGTTAAATGCTTTGACTGAGCGAATCATGTAAGAATTGCTACGATAAACTGTGCGAGCGTAAGGAGCACGAAAAATATTTCTCAAACGAGAATGTCGAGGTGGAACATTCAGAGACAGCTTAGAAAGAAGTTCAGGACACTCAATCCTTGATTGTGCTATTTTCACTAGGAACCGTATGTCAGATATATTTCTCCGAGCTACAAGTGGAAGTAAAATGGAATCGAGCGCATCGTTCATTGTAACTCTGATAAGGGACTTTGAATTTGTAACCTAAGTATCTCGTGAACTTCCTTTGTATTCGTTCCAATCTGTCTGAATGCACTGCATAATTCAGATTCCAAATTTGACTACCATATTCGAGGTGACTGCGGACGTAAGCACAATACAGAATTTTCAACGTTTTCATTTTATTAAATGAACTGGCATTACGGATAATGAATCCCAGGGCTTTGGATGCTTTTTTGGCGATATGGTCAACATGACACTCAAAGATGAGCTTACTGTCAAGAAGAAAACCAAGATCCCCGGTGACATGAGATCGAGATAAAGGCTGATTTGCAATTGAGTAGTCAAATATGACAGATAGGTTCTTTTGGGTGAAGGTGATAACTAAGCATTTCGATATGTTAAGATCTAATTTATTTATTCTACAATAGCTCACTAATCTAGATACGTCTGCCTGCAAGAGTCTAGCGTCATTCAAACTCTCAACTGATAGATAGATTTTCATGTCATCCACAAACATTAGGTATTTAGAATGTTTGAAACACTCGCCGATATCGTTAATAAAAAGTACAAATAATAACGGACCTAGTAGGGAGCCCTGTGATACACCAAAGGAGATGGTTCACCAGGAGGATATAAAGCCACTAAGGAATACTGCTTGCGTCCTATTTTGTATATAAGACGAAAACCATCTGTGTAGGTCTCCCCTTATGCCCAGGTTGAAAAGCTTCCTTAGTAGAATGTCATGATCGATCCTATCGAACGCCTTGCTATAATCAGTATAGATCGCGTCAACCTGGAATCCACTATCCATATGCTCAGTAATATAATCTGTGAATAGAACCAGGTTAGAAACTGTAGACCTTCCTTTCAGAAACCCTTGTTGTTGAGGACTCAAGCTAGAAACTACACTGCTGTACAACTGATTATAAACTATGCGTTCCAATACTTTAGCTAGCTGACAGAGTTTTGAAATTGGTCTATAATTTTCAATATTTTCTTTAGCACCCTTCTTATGGATGGGTGATATAAAAGCAGATTTCCATAAAGAAGGCACAATTCCTTCAGATATTGACCTTTGAAATAAAAGAGATACAGGAGAAGCTAGTACCTCAGCGCACTTAACTATGAACAAAGCAGGAAGGGCATCTGGACCGGCAGATTTGCTTAAGTCAAGGGATTTTAAATGTCTATGAACGATTGCCATGTCAATTTCAATTGTACTTAAATCACAGTTGGAAATAAAGCCGGTCGAACTAGAGCTGTGACTTACGGAGGAAGCATCTAAAAACGTTGTGCGAAAGTAATTAGCAAAAAGCTCACAAATTCCTCAAACTCAAACTCAAAGCATTTATTTCAATTAACCCATTTACAGGCATTTTTCAACTGTCAAAGAGTCGGTCAGTTAGTCAGAAAGTTGAAGCTAGATGCCCATTCCAAAACGTAGATCTCTATGGAGAAGAAAATCTCTCCCTAAATCTCCCCTCCCTAAATCACTTCTGTTATCACCATATGACATGTTTGGTGGGACATTACTGTTCATGCGTTTACTTTTCACATACGACCAGAATAGTTTGGGATTAGTACCTATTGAGGACTCGATTTTAGTCATGTAGGCCGTATAACAAAGTTGATTAATATCATTGGCTCTGTCGCGAAGTAATTGATATGATAAGCGATCAGAAATATTACCGTAGACTTTAAATTTCCTATAATATTTGAATTTTTTTAGGTATCTTAATGAGCGCCGAGTTATACCAAGATGGATATTTAAAGAGTTTACACAGACGCTGAGCGACGTGTTTATCTCTGATCTCGAACAACGTTGAATAAAAGTTCCCGACAGCTTCCTCGATAGTACCTTTCAATATTATGTCGTCCCAGTTAGTGCCTCGCAAGTCAGATCGAATGTGTTCATAGTTGCCTTTGTTATATTGATAAGCCACGCGTGCACAGGCGTTAAGTACAATAGCAAGCTGAATTAACAACGCAGGGTGATATGCGTCCTCGAAACTTAGGGGTTCTAAACATGCCGAGACGGTGTTGGGAGTATTTGCAAGGACTAGATCTAGAATTTTGCCATGTCTATTATTAATGAGATTAAATTGCTGTAAACTACAAAAATCAATGGTGTCAACAAAATTAGTAAACATGCTAGTTTGAGGCGCGATAGGTCTAATTCCATCATATGAAGTTGTCCAACTTATGGAGCTCATATTAAAGTCTCCGAGAATAATAAACTTATCTGTGGGGTGGTTACTAATTAAGTCCGAAAGATTGTCTAAATAAGCATTTAACTGACTAGCAAAGCTATTGCCTGAATTCTGTTCACACAGATACAAAGTACATATGTTAAGTCGGCAGGTACGTTTATCACAGCTGGTTCTAAATTGAATCGAAATCCAAATGTCTTCCGCACTAGATTGCCAGTCAACATTCTCAACCACAGCAAGTTCACGGCGGACCGCCACCAGCATGCCGCCACCACGCGACTGCGCTGTGGCCGCGTAGTCACGGTCGCGGTGCCAAACTAAGTATCTATCGTCAAAAAGTTCACTATCCAAAATCCCATCGGCGAGTCAGGTCTCCGTTAAAGTGATGACATCATAGTTACATTTAGCTAAATTCCTGTAAAAGTTAATTGACTTCGTCCGCAGTCCCCGAACATTCTGGTGATAAATGTTAAGTTCACACACTGTATAACACGATATCTACAAATATTTGGTTAATTTAAAAAGCGTGTAAATAATGTGCGACTAACCCGAACAAAAATATAGGCTTTCGTTTATCAAAATAAAGCAAATCTAAGCTTAATCCACTGCACACAAAGAGCATTAAGAATAAATGACATTCTGTTATAAACATACTGTTGAAATAAGTAACAAAATGTGACTAGTAGCGCCATCATTGATCTATGTAATGTATCAATGATTTTCCAATTAAACTGTCAGTTGTCATCCATACACTCGGCGTTTTATTAGAAGTTATGGACCGCACACAAGTTTTATAGTGATTTCGGTGGATATCCACCGAAATCACTATAAAACTTGTGAACAATAAGATTAACAAACAATTAACGATTAATAAACAATAAGATTTGTCGACATTTTTGCACTGTATATACAGTGCAAAAATGCCGACAAATCTTATTGCAAGTATTGCAAAGCACAAGGGCAGAGAAAACTATGAAGATTGGGCGTTTGCCGTGGAGAACTACCTCGTGTTGGAAGGCATGCAGCAATGCATCGCGACCGGCGGCGATCAAAACGACGCAAAAGCAAAAGCCAAGATAGTCTTAACTATCGATCCCTGTTTATTCGTACATATAAAAAGTGAATGAACTGCAATGGGATTGTGGCTGAAACTGAAAAGGCTATTTGATAATAATGGCTACACGCGGCGCATCGGATTGCTTCGGAACCTCATATCAATTCGTCGAAAAAAATTGTGAATCTATGTCTCAGTATGTGACTTCGCTGTTAGAAACAAGTCAGCTATTGAACAATACAGGATTCAAGATCAGTGACGAGTGGATCGGCTCTTTGTTGTTAGCAGGGTTGCCTGAAAAGTTTGAGCCAATGATCATGGCAGTGGAGCATTCAGGTATTGAGTTGATAGCGGACGCTATAAAATCCAAGTTACTAGATATGGAGGACGGAAACGGAAACGAAGTTGGTAGGAGTTTTACACAGAATGCGTTTGCGTCGAAAGGTTGGCAAAACAAGAAAATAAACCAAACGCTCGCGCATAGACAAACGTCATCGCAAAACGTCAAATCAAATGTCAGATGTTTCAAATGTAAACAATTGGGACATTTCATGAACAAATGTGAAAATATTCCAAAAAGCAAAGAATCTAATGCATTTAGTGCAGTATTTCTCAGCGGTAACTTCAATCAAACGGATTGGTACATTGATAGCGGTGCTAGCTGCCATTTGACGTCTAAAAAAGACTGGTTGTTGAACACAACAAATCAACACCAAGTGGATGAAATTATCATCGCTGATAAGACGAATATTTCTGTTGAAGGCTGTGGGGATGTGCAGATAACAACAGTTGTTGGAGACACCGAGCACGAGAATACAGTGATGGGGGTGTTATTTGTGCCAAACTTGGCTATGAATTTGTTATCTGTCAGCCAGTTGATTACCAAAGGTAACAAAGTAACATTTTGACTTTCGTTGATAGTGGTGAAGGTTTAACACGTGCTTTTGTTTATGCTACGAATTTTTTCGATTTTAGTGAATTTTACCTTCTATGGAGACTATTCTTTGTGTTTGTGTTGAAGTGTAAGGTTTGTTTTAACTCGAACTTTTTATTTTTTTAAAGATTTTACCCAGTATCCACGATGGATACCAAAAAGCCCCCTGACCCTCCCGATCCCTTTGAATACACTCCGGTGTTAACTGTTTCTCTCCCCGACGACAATGTGCTAGAAAATACAATGGACTCCGAATAGACAAGTAGAAAAAGATTAGCTACTTCACCCCCGACTACTATAACAAAACCTCCAAAGCTACAAAAAAAAGAATTTGGAAGACAATCGTACACGTTAAAGGACAACCCACCCTATATTGTACACGTTTCTTTAAAGGATGGCCAGACCCCAGGTACTGTTCTGCACCCGGTTAAATTTGGAATGTTTTTAACAAAAAATAACTACAGCAACATTCTCCTAGGTAGTGTCAAACGCCTGGGAAGGAACCGGGTGTCAGTTGAGTTTAAGTCTCACCAGGATGCGAATAGTTTCTTAATTAGTCATACATTAGTTCAAAATAACTTTGTTGCAACTATTCCTCAATTTAATATTACTCGTTTGGGTCTCGTCAGAGACGTACCAAGTGAATGGACAGAAGATGAGATCATAGAGAATATCAAAGTTCCTGCTGGATGCGGCCCCGTTATAAAGGCAAGGAGAATGAGCCGAAAGGTGACTTCTCTGGGTGTTACAGAGTGGAAACCCACTCAAACTGTAGTTCTCACTTTTGACGGGCAGGTTTTACCTAAGCGAGTTTATTGTTTTTATTCTGCCCTTTCAGTCGAAAGATATATGTACCCAACTATTCAATGTTTTAACTGTTGTCGTTTCGGTCACAATCGTACTGTATGTCGCTCGCAACCCCGCTGTTTCAAATTTGGTCAAGACCACCCAGGTGATGGATGCCAAGTATCTACTGACTGTGCCATTTTTTTATTAAAAATCTACTAATTAGTGTAAACGGCCCATTACTTATCATGGGAGATTTTAATTTTCATCACTACCGGTGGGGATCGGATTCTTGTAATAGTACTGGTGCTGGCCTGGTGGATTTATTGGACGATCTTGACCTTTGTATTATTAATGATGGCAGTGCCACACGTAGGTCCGGATTAGGACAAAGTAATAGTTGTGTTGATATCACATTATGCTCATCCAGCATAGCCAGCCTTTTTGTTTGGAGTCGTTTAGATATTACCTATGGGAGTGATCACTATCCCATCACAGTTGAAATTCCTTCAAAATCTCTTCCTGATAAAACCTACCCTCCCTTACCAGTAACACTTATAGTGCCAGCTGAACTCTGTGGATTGGGATCTTTATTCAAAAGTTTTAGACCTTCGTATCTCTTCCCTCCCACCCATCAATGATCAAAATGCTCAAGAATGTTTTACGTTTTTGTCCAATACCGTATTCGTTACAGCTGATGATTGCTTCCCTTCAAAAAAATCACCTACAGGCAAAATCCCTTCTCCACCTTGGTGGGATAGGGAATGCACTGCCATGATCAGGGCCAGAAATGAGGCGGAAGAGACTTTTAACCTTGAAATGAACCTGGATAAGCTTCTCGCCTTCAACAGAATATTGGCGAAGTCCAGGAAATTAAATAGAAAAAAGAAAAGAGCAGGCTGGGTATCGTTTTGTAGTTCTCTGAGTCCATCCACCCCAGCGTCGGTGGTGTGGCAAAGAGTGAAAAGTTTTAGAAACAGTTTAAAACCATCTCCCACGAACATCTTGTCTGAAGATTTGGGGTATCAGTTTTTCACTAAAGTCGCCCCAGTCTATGTTCCTGGTATAGAGGACATAAACTTTGCTGGTTCTATAAATTCGAATGATCCTCTTGATAAGCCATTTTCCCTAGACGAACTTAAAACGGTTCTCACTTATGTTAAGGATTCCGCTCCTGGCGTGCATGGATTCCTTTACTCTTTCATTGCAAAAGCGGGTGTAAAATGCCACCAATATTACCTGGACTTAGTCAATTTCTGTTTCATCTCTGGGTATATTCCTCCAGCTTGGAAGGTTCAACTGGTTATTCCGCTGTTAAAACCTGGCAAAGATCCTAGTGATCACTGCTCTTATCGACCAATTGCTTTATCGTCTATTCTTATTAAACTTCTTGATCATCTAATTAAAAACCGCCTGGAATGGTTAGTTGAAAATAGAAAACTGCTTCCAACGACTCAATTCGGCTTTAGGAAAAGTCTGGGTACTACTGATAGTGTGGGTATCCTCACATCAGAGATCCGGCTGGCCCTTAGTAGAGATGAGTCTGTGGTAGCCGTATTTCTAGACATATCAGCTGCCTATGATTCTGTCCTCCTCCCAGTTCTCAGGCAAAAGCTACATGAGCTGAGAATACCGGCTAGGATTATTCAGATCATCTGCATTATTATTTCGAACCGCACTCTTCAGCTAAGGATTCCAGGGGATAACTCCGAGCAGAGGGTGACCTGGCGAGGTTTACCTCAGGGATCCGTAATTAGCCCCATACTCTATAATATTTACACTTCCGATCTTTCTTCATGCTTAAATTATAATTGTAAAATTCTTCAGTATGCTGACGATATCGCATTATTGGTCTCTGGCAGTTCCATAGAGGATGCCGCTCTCTCTTTGAATGTCTCTTTGTCCTCATTAAACCAATGGCTTCTCGATCACGGGTTGTCTTTGAGCGCTCCTAAGAGTACAGCTGTTATTTTCACTCGCAAACGTCTTGTTCCCCAGGTTGACATTAATATAGATGGTCAAGCTATCCCGATCAAGGAAAAGGCCAGGTTTCTGGGAGTTACCTTGGACTCCAAAATGTCGGGTGTGGATCACATCAACAATGTTGTTAAAAAATGTGAGCGCTCAGTATCAGTCCTAAAAGCTTTATCTGGAGTCTGGTGGGGAGCTCACCCATACACTCTAAAATTAGTGTACAATGCTCTGGTCAGAAGTGTGATGGACTATTGCTGCTTCTTACTTGAACCCTGTAATAAAGAGGCGCTTCGCAAACTAGACGCCATTCAAGCCAAATGCCTTAGGATTGTCGTAGGAGCAATGAAATCCTCCCCTATAAAAGCCCTCCAGGTAGAATGTGCAGAGCCTCCCCTTAACCTTCGAAGACAATACTTAGCAGATCGTTTCCTGTCAAAAGTTTTCTCTCTTTCGTCCCATCCCTTACTTCCCATTTTAGAACAAATACACCTCTCTTTAGATGTATCCCCATATTGGAAACATAAATCGTTTCCCCCGTTGATGAATAGGTACAGAGAGCTTAAAAACCTCTCCTCACCTGTTTGTCAGTATCCCACCCTACCAATATTTTCTTCCGCATATGAGGTGGTCCACTTTAGGCCAAACGTCGTTTTGGAGCTTGGTATTTCAAAGAATTCCGAGAACATAACAGGTGACTTTGATCGGGCCATTGAGAGGTACTGGAGGGGTTGGAATCTATTTTACACTGATGCGTCAAAATTAACTTCAACAGGATGCACAAGAATTGCAACATATTTTCAGAATTCCAGAATTGCCCTTCTGTTTCAGTGCCCTCCGGAGGTTTCGGTATTTACAGGGGAATGTATTGGCATTTTAGAAGCAATTAATTTTATAAAAACGCATAATATTCAAAATTCAGTCATTTTTTTAGATTCGCGCAGTAGCATTCAGGCTATAAGTCAAAATCAATTAAAATCAAAAATTCATAGTCAAATTATTATAGACATTCAAAATTTACTGTTCACTTGCTCTAACAACGGTTTAAGCATTGAAATAGCTTGGGTTCCCAGTCACTCGGGTATAGGTGGCAACGAGTGCGCTGACTCGTTGGCTAAATTTGCTACATCCAACCCTGTTGACCAAAAGCATTATGTCATCCATAGCTACGACTTACGGGGTAATACAAAACTTAAAATGCATAACGCCTGGTCAATAGTGTGGCAGGTAAGTTCAAAGCACAAGGGGGCATACTACGCCAGTATCCAATCCGACAACCAGCGGAAACCCGGGTTTTTTCAATGCACTAAATTATGCAAAAGAACTGTCTCATCCTTGTGTCGGCTAAGACTCGGTCACTGCTGCAGTCCAGTATTTCTGAATAAGATTCGTGTTCGTGACAATTCCTTGTGCGAATGCGGTCCTGATGATGGTACTCTGGACCATATCTTTTTTTCATTTCCTTCAAATTCCCAATCTTTTGATTTGTACCATATGCTACCTAAAATTAATATCACCCTTCCTACTAACTTCCATTCCCTCTTGACTAACCTTTCTCCTAAACTAATCCAAATCCTCTCAAAATTCTTAAATGACAATGGTATAAAAATGTAGTCTGGTGTGTAATAAATAATAATTACAACTTTGTGAATGTCTGTGTCGTTTTATAATAGAGTTATCAATTTATATATTTATAATTTAAAAAAAAACATGTTATTTAACAAAACCTGTCTTGTCTTTTCAGCTACTAAAATTAATAAATTATAACTACCACAAAGTGCAAAGTTCGACGGCCTTGCTGTGCTGCCGTCAGTACATGACGCTGGCAGAATAGTCGACATCGGCTCAGTTGCAAAAAGGAAAAAACGAAAAAAAAAAAGTGACATTTGATGTGAAACACTCACGGAGTAAATACAAAGAGTAATACTTTGTATTTACTCCGTGGAAACACTGTTATATTTATAACCAAAAGAGTGAACTTGTGGCGACTGCAGATTTGGTTGGAGGAGTTTATAAGTTGAGAATCAAGCAAGTACATTGTTTGTTGACTTCAGTGTCTGGATGTGTGTGGCATAGAAGATTTGGTCATCTTAACAGCACAGACCTCAATGTAATGAGAAATGGTGCTGTTAAAGGAATGTCATACTCGGAAAAAGCTCAGGTCAGTAAAACAAACTGCATAGTGTGTTGCGAGGGAAAGCAGGCTAGGTTGCCGTTCAATCATGCCGGAACAGAGGCAAGGAGCTACTCGAGGTCGTACATGCAGATGTTTGTGGACCATTAGAAACCAGATCTATCGGAGGAAAAAAATACTTCTTGTTATTCGTTGATGACTACAGTCGAATGGCATTTGTTTATTTCTTGAAGACGAAAGATGAAGTATTCTCACATTTCAAGGCATTCAAGACGTTAGTAGAAAATCAGACAGGCAGGAAGCTGAAAGTGTTCAGGACAGACAATGGAACGGAATTCTGCAGTAAGGAGTATGAAAATTTTTGCAAATTTCTGGAATTGTACATCAAAAAACTTGTCCATACACACCGGAACAGAACGGTCTCTGTGAGCGGCTTAATCGCACAGTGGTTGAGAAAGCAAGATGTTTGTTGTTTGATGCAGGATTGCCTAAGCGATTTTGGGCAGAAGCAGTGAATACTGCTGTTTATTTGCGAAACAGGTCAATCGCATCAGGATTGAACAACAAAACACCTATGGAGATATGGACCGGAAATAAGCCAGATGTCAGTAATCTACGTATCTTTGGAAGTAAGGCCATGGTACACATACCAAAAGAAAAAAGATTGAAATTGGACAGAAAGGCAACTCAGTGTATTCTTGTTGGTTACTCAGACAATGTGAAAGGGTACCGACTTTACAATCCCAACAAAAACAGTATAACAATAGCAAGAGATATAGTTGTGATTGAGGAGGGGATTGCACAGAAGCAAGATCGAATACACTTTGACATTGGTGAGGTCACTAATGACTTTGTTCCAATGAAGGAAGAAAGAGAAGAATGTACCCAAGAAGTGGGGGACATGAACCACATAAGAACCTTGAAAGATCAGGAGCAGAAAAAAGAAGTGCTGAGCACCAAAGTTAAAAGTTCTGGTACTGACGAAGAGGACTTTGAGGATTCCACAGACAAGCTGGGGGCTGAGCTTGAGGAACCAGTGCGAGACGATATGTTTCAGCCAGGGCCTTCTGCCGAGTTTCGAGTGCACAAGCCTGCTAAACGTATCCGAAAGCAGCCTGATCGGTATAGTTTTAGTAATGTGTGTGTAGGTCAAATAAGTGATACAAATGCAAGTGAAATATCTCTAGATGAAGCGTTGAATGATCCAGAAAGTGAACATTGGAAATTAGCCATGCAAAGTGAATTTAAATCGTTTGAAGACAATGACGCTTGGGAATTAGTTGATGTTCCACCCAGTGGCACAATTGTACAATGTAAATGGGTTTTTAAAAAGAAACTTGATAATAATAATAAAGTCAGGTATAGAGCTAGGTTAGTTGCTAAGGGCTTCACCTAAAGGCCAGGCATTGATTTTGATGAATGTTTTTCACCCGTTGTCAGGCATTCCACATTGAGATTGTTATTTGCTTTATCAGTTCAGCTTCAGTTCCAAATTTGTCATTTAGATGTTAACACTGCATTTTTGAATGGTTTACTAAAAGAAAATGTGCATATGATGAAACCTCCAGGTTTTCAGGGTAGCAATGATGATGTAAACAAGGTTTTGGGATTAAAATGTGCTATTTATGGCTTAAAACAGTCATCAAGGGCATGGTATCAACGAGTTGATGAATTGTGACAATCTTTGGGTTATAGAGGTATGAGGAACAGGGTGTAAAGCTCACTCATACTCTATTGAAAAGGGAGGATCCTCCGACCAGACGGGTGTTGTGTCTGGTGGGCAACTGCCCAACGGTTGATGTCGGGATGTTGTATATATACTAGTTGCGCGGTAAACTCTGCTTGCGCGATGCAGAATTTTGCGTGACGTCAGTATAACGCATAGCTCGTATGTGGCGATTGTAGATCCCGCTACATCACTCCCCCCCCCGGAGACCGGAGGTCGATAGTGGGCTGAGTCGTGTATCTTGCGATGCTTGCCAGGGCCAGGTGAGGTTCCAGTGAGTCGGAACCGGGTGTCGTATAGTTCGCGGTGAGTCGGAACTGTCTGCGAATATTAACCAGTGAGTCGGGGTGGCGCTGCGTTATGCTCCAGTGCGTCGTATGTGGTACAGCGCCGGGTTGAGGCTGACTGCTGGCGTCGACCAGGAGAGGGTTTAAAGGCTCTGCTTGTGGACCGGCCGAGAGGGCAGTGTGCTGTGCCAAGGTTGCTGATGAGGCTGAGGGTGATGACCAGGTATGCGCGGTCGCTGCATGTTGGTTGTCAGGATAACCGTTGAAGCCGTGGGTGCTGGCTGGTTGTGTGACTCGCCGCTCTAAAGCTTGCGGAAGTGATGATGATAACGACACGCTGATGTACTTGCACGAAGGCCGCGCTGACGTTCATGTTCGGGGTCACCAGCATAGAGGTATGAGGAACAGGGTGTAAAGTTCATTCATACTCTATGGAAAAGGGAGGAACCTCCGACCAGACGGGAGTTGTGTCTGTTGGGCAACCGCCCCGGCTGGGGAGCTGTCAACGCTGCTTCCCAATCTGGGGGGCCCGAGCGACGCTTGTAGGCGGCTCTACGTGGGGATCGTGCGATCGATGGCCCTTTATGGGACCCCGATCTGGGCGGCTGACCTGACGGCCGGCAGCATTGCTGTATTGCGAAAGCAGCAAAGAGCGATGGCCGTCAGAGTCATAAGGGGGTATCGCACGATCTCCTACGAGGCGGCTTGTGCACTGGCCGGATCCCCGCCCTGGGACCTGGAGGCGAAGGTGCTCGCGTCACTGTACCGGTGGTGCGAGGAAGTGCGGGCGCGGGGCGAGCGACCGATGCAGCGACATATGGAGCAGCGTCGGTCGCAGCTTCGCGAGGTCCTGGTGGTGGTATGGCGGTACAGGCTCTCACGCCCTACCGCCGGCCTCGTCACCATCGAGGCGGTCCAGCCGGTGCTCGACCACTGGCTCGGGAGGAGGCACGGCTCCCTGTCGTTTCGGGTGACGCAGGTGCTCTCGGGGCACGGTTGCTTCGGAAACTACCTGTGTCGCATAAACAGGGAGCCGGACACCCGGTGTCACCACTGCGTCGACTGCCGGGAGGACACGGCGCGGCACACGCTGGCAGAGTGTGCCGCTTGGGAGGAGCCGTGCCGTGCCCTCATATCAGGAACAGGCAGTGACCTCTCGCTGCCGGCCGTTGTGAATGCGATGGTCGGCGGCGAGGAGTCCTGGGACGCGGTGGTATCCTTCTGCGAAACAGTCATCTCTCAGAATGAGTCTGCGGAAAGGGAGCGACAGATCTCATCCACTCACCCGGCCCGCGGCAGGCGCACCGGGCGTCGGCGGAGGGCGGACAACGCCCTCTTCCAGCCCCCCTAAATGGGTCCAGGGGCGACAGACTCGGGGACGTCCGTCGCCCCCCATACATCAGGACCCGAGGTGGCGGCGCGTAGTGTTCCACGCATGCCCCTCTAACACGTCGTGGGGGGAGTCAAACACTTCACTCCCCCCGCTCGACCGGACGGGGCCCGCAGCGGCGGACCGGCACCAGCCGGGGGTTGCGGAAGATTCTTACGTTCCCGCGACCCCCGGCGCAGGTGTGAGATGGAACACCGGGGCGGGGGATATCCATGAGGATTATCCACACCGGAACAAAAAAAAAAAAAATTGGTGGGCAACTGCCCGACGTTTGATGACGGGATGTTACATATATGCTAGTTGCGCGGTGAATTGCTTGACCGATGCAGGATTTTGCGTGACGTCAATGTGACGCGTAGCATGTATGTGGCGTTGTAGATGCCGCTATACCTCCATTCTGTGTAAAGTTATGGAAAGGGTATTGAACAGTAAGATACTGACCTACCTTGAAGATAATGATATCCTCAGTGACCGTCAATATGGCTTTCGCCGGCGTCGGCGAACTGGCGATCTTCTTGTGTATGTCATGCACTGCTGTTATTAGTAGGTAGTAGAAATTGGAATTAATGCTAGGTACACACACATGGACTTTAGGTAGTTGCCGACTACTCGGCTACGATATAGAAATCTCACGTCGACACACAGATTTTGATAACGCTAGCGACAAATCGGCTGTCAAAATCTATGTGTGGACGTGAGATTTTGAAATGACCAGCGAGTCACCAATGAATACAGTCGCTGTGTGTGGACCTAGCATAACATCAATAGTTGGTGCATAATTTTATTAAGCATTTGTATTATTAATGTTACTATACTAATTGTTAGGCTGGTGGCTACCTATTTTAATATAAGTATATGTGTGGAAGCTTGTAATTAGCAAATAAAACTTCTGCAGGATATTCAAGATTGTTATTAGTCTGTAAGCTTTCTTTAAAAATAAAATAAATAAATAACTTAATTTTTACTGACCTTTTCAATCACTATAAAATTCTATTTTTGGTCTCAGTTCAACTTTTACAATTACGAAATGTATGTACTACTCGTACATCTACACTTTTGTTGAGCCCGTCAATTATATTTATTTATTTATTAATGAATCCAACAATCGATCATGATTTAGCTATAAACACGAAAATAAAAATAAATGGATACCTAAACAATAATTTTCCTATTAAAAGGTATATTAAACATGCATTTGTGTGTAAAGGTACAGTCAATCGCATATCAGTGGTAACAATTTGACATCGACAATGCCTTTATATCGTAGCAGTAAGGGCGATTTTTGTATTGCAAGCGTTACAATCGATATCCGGTTGACTGTGCTAGTAGTTACTTATGTACTAGGCACTTTCTTTGGTGGAAAAATACAGGGTGGCATGGACTTCGACGCACAATCTGTTACCATGGATTCAATACATGGTTCTGAACCTAAAGCTCTGGCCAAACTCAAGGGATTCGCCCGCGCGGAATGCGTTCGCGCTGATTTTGTCGAGAATTCAAACTGGCGCGAATAGTCGCGTGAGTTGTGACTTGTAATCATAAAACATTAGACACGTGGTCGCACCCCGCGTCCTGCGGGATTCACATCAGTGTGGCCTGAGCTTTAACATTACCCAAGTACTACTTAAAAACAAATAACTTTGGCGTTAACAATTTAGCACAAACAAATACTTACGTAATACGTAATGTTAGATACGCAGGTTATAAAAATGAGACGCAAATGCAGGTTGAGTATGGAATGGCTATATTTCGGAGATGGCGGTTCCTTATATACAAAATCTATATATCTATACTAATCTATACTAATAATAAAGCTGAAGAGTTTGTTTGTTTGTTTGTTTGCTTGAACGCGCTAATCTCAGGAACTGCTGGTCCGATTTGAAAAATTATTTCAGTTTTAGAAAGCTCATTTATCGAGGAAGGCAATATAAAAATAAATAAAAATAAAATGCATTTATTTCGAGTAACTTAACTCATATATGGAGTACACAAAAATACAGAAAACACAATAAAAAGGATAACAAAAATAAAAATACAAAAATAAAACAAACTAAATGGCCCTGCTGACGGCAACATGTCTATCACAGCAGTGCCGTATGTATGAGCAGTCCATCCGGTCCGCGATCATCGCCAGGACGACATTGGTGCTGCCCCACACCCTACGCACTAAAGACGCGCCCCGCTTGCGCATGGTCGCGTGGAAGCAATTGGTACGCGCCTCAGCGAACATACCTGAGGCGCTGCAGTAGCGAGGCAGCCCCAATACAGCCCTGAATGCGTTGTTGAACTGGACGCGGAGGGCTCTGTATGATGCAAATGTGTACCTCGCCCACAGACCGCACGTGTAGAGAGACGTGCAGTACGCCCTAAAGAGCGTTATCTTCACCTCCCTCGAACAACGCGCAAACCTGCGTGCGAGCATGTTTGCTCGCACCGACAAAGCCCTCCGTTCCCGCTCCATGTCAGCATTGTCCTTGAGGTCGGTCGTTACTAAATGCCCTAGGTACTTAAATTGATCCACCCTTTCGAGTGGAACACCATTTAGAAAAACGGGTGGATAGTTTTGTGAACGTTTCGTACCGGTCTCAAAGACCATGCATTGGCTTTTGGTTACATTGTACTTTAAACCATGACTTAGGGCATACTCCTCACAGGTCCGCACTAGGTTTCTGAGGCCACCGACTGACGCGCTCAGCAGCACCATGTCGTCAGCATAACTGAGGTTATTGACACAGACTCCGCCGACATGGCAGCCGACATGCTGGCTGCTGAGGGTGACGATCAAGGCATTCATGTACAGGTTAAAAAGGGAGGGGGAAGTCAACCCTCCCTGCCTCACCCCGCACTCCAGCCGATATGGCTCCGACATTGTACCCGCCCACTTAACGCTGTTGACCTGATGACTGTACCAGTATTTAAAAACGTTGACAAGTTCACGTGGTAGGTTTATACCTTCAAGTTTCGCCCACAGGACGTCGTAAGCCACCAGGTCAAAAGCCTTGGACAGGTCGAGGAAGCAGGCGTGCACTGGAGTCTTTCGATCTGTGTAATATCTGACGGTATGCTTAAGACACAGTATTGCACTTTCAGTTGACAGTCGAGGTCGAAACCCAAACTGATTATCGTGCAGATCCAGGTACTTGTCTAACTGTGTATTAAGCAAACCGTCAAAAACTTTTGCAATTATCGTTGCAAGAGAAATCGGCCTGTAGTTACTTTTGTCGGCAACATATCCAGTTTTATTTTTCACTACAGGGACGACTACGGTTTTCATGAAATCTGATGGTAGGTATGAATGGCCCACGCATAATGTGTAAAACATTGCTAAGACTCTATTGATATGTGGGCCAGCGTGAATTAGGTGCTCGATGCTGAGGCCATCGTGGCCAGGGGACTTGCCCTTAGATATAGCTTTTATAGCCTGAGCCACATCTTTGGCAACGAAGCCAGTCCCCACACCCCCAACTGGCATCTCAACATCGAGCACCGTCCCCGCCAATCCCCGTGGGGACAGTACACGAAAATGGTCCCTGAAAATATCAGCAACATCCTTAGGATCACTCACACCCCCGACACTCACCGGAAGTCCAGGTCGATAAGGCTATATATCCTATATATCTATAGGATATATCTATATATATAGATATAGGCTATATATCATCACGCTAAGACCAATAGGGACGGAGCACCAATGAGCAAATTTCAAAATCGTTGGGTTTTTTTTCCTTTTGGGAGCTTCTGCTGCGTGCGCTGCGTAAACAGTTAAAGTTTCGCAAAAATTATGTATTACAGAATTGTTCCCCTTTAAAAGATCTAAAAAAAGTCTGCGACAGTTTATGTCTATCTTTTAAGGTTGGCTCACTATAAGCTTTTTTATGCTAACCAAATTTGTTCTAAAATAATGCATTATTTGTGAAGTGTTTTTATCTATACTAATCTATATCTATACTAATAATAAAGCTGAAGAGTTTGTTTGTTTGTTTGTTTGTTTGCTTGAACGCGCTAATCTCAGGAACTGCTGGTCCGATTTGAAAAAATATTTCAGTGTTAGATAGCTCATTTATCGAGGAAGGCTATAGGCTATATATCATCACGCTAAGACCAATAGG
Organism: Dryobotodes eremita; assembly: GCA_917490735.1. Lineage (NCBI taxonomy): Eukaryota > Metazoa > Arthropoda > Insecta > Lepidoptera > Noctuidae > Dryobotodes > Dryobotodes eremita. The sequence goes on along the minus strand of OU823254.1, from coordinate 16,877,118 downwards.
GACGGAGCACCAATGAGCAAATTTCAAAATCGTTGGGTTTTTTTTCCTTTTGGGAGCTTCTGCTGCGTGCGCTGCGTAAACAGTTAAAGTTTCGCAAAAATTATGTATTACAGAATTGTTCCCCTTTAAAAGATCTAAAAAAAGTCTGCGACAGTTTATGTCTATCTTTTAAGGTTGGCTCACTATAAGCTTTTTTATGCTAACCAAATTTGTTCTAAAATAATGCATTATTTGTGAAGTGTTTTTATCTATACTAATCTATATCTATACTAATAATAAAGCTGAAGAGTTTGTTTGTTTGTTTGCTTGAACGCGCTAATCTCAGGAACTGCTGGTCCGATTTGAAAAAATATTTCAGTGTTAGATAGCTCATTTATCGAGGAAGGCTATAGGCTATATATCATCACGCTAAGACCAATAGGGACGGAGCACCAATGAGCAAATTTCAAAATCGTTGGGTTTTTTTTCCTTTTGGGAGCTTCTGCTGCGTGCGCTGCGTAAACAGTTAAAGTTTCGCAAAAATTATGTATTACAGAATTGTTCCCCTTTAAAAGATCTAAAAAAAGTCTGCGACAGTTTATGTCTATCTTTTAAGGTTGGCTCACTATAAGCTTTTTTATGCTAACCAAATTTGTTCTAAAATAATGCATTATTTGTGAAGTGTTTTTATCTATACTAATCTATATCTATACTAATAATAAAGCTGAAGAGTTTGTTTGTTTGTTTGCTTGAACGCGCTAATCTCAGGAACTGCTGGTCCGATTTGAAAAAATATTTCAGTGTTAGATAGCTCATTTATCGAGGAAGGCTATAGGCTATATATCATCACGCTAAGACCAATAGGGACGGAGCACCAATGAGCAAATTTCAAAATCGTTGGGTTTTTTTTCCTTTTGGGAGCTTCTGCTGCGTGCGCTGCGTAAACAGTTAAAGTTTCGCAAAAATTATGTATTACAGAATTGTTCCCCTTTAAAAGATCTAAAAAAAGTCTGTGACAGTTTATGTCTATCTTTTAAGGTTGGCTCACTATAAGCTTTTTTATGCTAACCAAATTTGTTCTAAAATAATGCATTATTTGTGAAGTGTTTTTATCTATACTAATCTATATCTATACTAATAATAAAGCTGAAGAGTTTGTCTGTTTGTTTGTTTGTTTGCTTGAACGCGCTAATCTCAGGAACTGCTGGTCCGATTTGAAAAAATATTTCTGTGTTAGATAGCTCATTTATCGAGGAAGGCTATAGGCTATATATCATCACGCTAAGACCAATAGGGACGGAGCACCAATGAGCAAATTTCAAAATCGTTGGGTTTTTTTTCCTTTTGGGAGCTTCTGCTGCGTGCGCTGCGTAAACAGTTAAAGTTTCGCAAAAATTATGTATTACAGAATTGTTCCCCTTTAAAAGATCTAAAAAAAGTCTGTGACAGTTTATGTCTATCTTTTAAGGTTGGCTCACTATAAGCTTTTTTATGCTAACCAAATTTGTTCTAAAATAATGCATTATTTGTGAAGTGTTTTTATCTATACCAATCTATATCTATACTAATAATAAAGCTGAAGAGTTTGTTTGTTTGTTTGCTTGAACGCGCTAATCTCAGGAACTGCTGGTCCGATTTGAAAAAATATTTCAGTGTTAGATAGCTCATTTATCGAGGAAGGCTATAGGCTATATATCACCACGCTAAGACCAATAGGGACGGAGCACCAATGAGCAAATTTCAAAATCGTTGGGTTTTTTTTCCTTTTGGGAGCTTCTGCTGCGTGCGCTGCGTAAACGGTTAAAGTTTCGCAAAAATTATGTATTACAGAATTGTTACCCTTTAAAAGATCTAAAAAAAAGTCTGCGACAGCTTCTGTCTATCTTTTAAGGTTGGCTCACTATAAGCTTTTTTATGCTAACCAAATTTGTTCTAAAATAATGCATTATTTGTGAAGTGTTTTTATAAACATGATATTAATCCTTATCCATATAAATACGTTATTCATCACAAGTATTTAATTTAAAACAAAATTGCCCTTTACATCATTTGATATCAATGAATATTTTAGGAGATATCGCAGTTTTAAAATAACATCGCAGCAAAATAATGTTGCTAGGCCGGCGGGAGGTCATGAGGGGGAAGGGCGGTAGCCCCACTTATCTCTGCGAGATACCATGCCGGTAGGAAAAAAACTAAAAATATCGTGTACGCAGAAGTACTTTAAAATAACATTAGTTTAAAATTTAATCAGTAACCCAGTAAAGTTTCTAAGACCTTATTTTTTGCCCCAGAATTCGTACTGGGTAACTCGGTAAATTTTCTTGGGTTTGCGCATATGGTCCCGCGTTATGCAGAGCCCCAGTAAAAAATCATAAATAATAATTCATTTAATTCAGATATAGTCCATACATGAATTATAAAAATAAAATGATAAAAACACATTACATTAAAATAACCAAAAGCAAATTTAACAAAATTACACATACACATTAGAATTGAATGAAAAGCACATTGAAACAATCAGATAATAAAATTAGACATACACAATTATAATTATAAAAAACTGTCAAATAATGCGAGGAGAAGCGCTAACATGAAGCTGCATCCCCCTCTGTATCAGGGACAGGTCCCACCGCTCGGACAACACCCTCAGGAGACTGTTCGAGCTACTCCGTAGGCGACTTAATAGTGAAGCGCTCCGCTTCCTTATGATCGCGACAAAATCATCGGTCAGCGCCTCAGCAAAATAAACTCGCCAGGAATATTTTAAGAAATCTTTTCTCCATGTACTGATAAAAGCGTGATGTAGGTACTTAAAACAGCTCCTTAACGTACATATTATTTAAATATATTTTCACCCTCTACGTAAACGAAGTTGCGGGTTAAAGTTAGCGTTAGCCCAAAGTAACTATTCCACGCGGACGAAGTCGCGGGCAGAAGCTAGTCTGTTATAAAAGTAATACATGGTGGGTACATGCAAAAGTTTATTTGAACACAATAAATATGTATACCCTACTTGCTGCATTATCTGTGAGGGTGATATTCCGCTACAGTAACATAAAATATTTATTGGGCAGACACGGTCTAACACCCCGTCTAGCGCCCCGCTCCCCGTACCTTCCTAAAATAACACTGTATTCTAATTTTTCGCGTATGTTCAAGTTATTTGCGAAGTTATTTGCAAGTTAAAGATATAAATGACGGTTAAATGATATCGACCTATACCTAGGTATATTATATACTACAGCATCCACATAGTGATACACAATCAAACTATAGTACTTTCTTCCTTAGGGCAGCTATTCAGAAGGTCCATTTCTTGATTTTGATCCTGAGATTTGTTCTTAACGATGGAGCTGGCGACCCCCGTAGATCTGGTAATTCCACTTTTAGTATGTTGCGATAATTGTGACTCCAATTTTGTTATGTAATCATTGCGTATGTTAAACCTATAAAAATAACACACAGCTTTGTTATTGAGCACGGAAGTAGACTTTCAGTTTGTTATCATCCATCATTTATCACAATGTAGGTAAGGGGCAGTGAGTTAGTTTCACGACGCGATTTATGCCCGCGGCGGGTGCGGTTATTTGCTCTTTCATTTGGGGGCGAGGTACCGCTCTACCATCGGCGGACGCCGGTGAAAACCGCTCCGTGAAATCTTAACCTATAACTCATAAATCTCTACCTAATTATTTATTAGTCCATCGATGAATATGAATCTAGGATTTTAAGGCTGGCCGCCTTATTTATCAATCACGGTGATGATGTGACCGTACACGCATCACACTACTATTTTCTTGCACACTTTTGTACTTACATATAGGTATATGTATAATGTATATGTCAAACTGCCGGTAGGGGCAAAAATAACGCTTGCGCAAGTGCGCATAGTTACAATCTAGTGAATACCAAAATGAAGATTTCAGTATGCCACGTCTGGAGACATCGAAAACTATGAAATTCATGTCGCCAGACATGTCGGCCGACAAAAAATCAACTCACTTTTTGCACAACTGCACCAATATTTTTTTCTTGCAAACAAACAAATAGAATATGGCGACCCCGGTGAGTAGGTTATACAAATCGACCAAGATGTGGTACCATAGCAAATTAAAATTAGGAAGACGCTCCAAGCACCAAGTCGGTCCCATCATCACAGATAACTTTGCATATGTGGAGAATCTAAAACAAAATGTACTTGCGTGAGTTATTTAATCTAATCATACCAGACTAAAATAATTTTTACCAAGGTATGTCAAAATAATACAGTAATCTTTGAGTGAAATGTCTGTTCCTACTTAAGGGGGAAGCGCAAGGGTAGCCCGCGAAATTCAAATTTTCTTACGATTATTGCAATTTGAAGGTCAATATCAGGTTATATTTTGATTAAAATATGATTCGCGGCCGTAACAAATATGTCTTTACAGAATTATAATCATTAGAATCAGCAATACATCTCTCTAAGTTCATATTACTGTATTGAATGACTATTTCATGAAATCATGACATTTGACACCAGTTCTAACTTTCCCTGAACTTTCAAAAAAAAAAAATTGATCCAAAAAGTCTTCACATTAACAATAATTAAATTAATATAATACTTTACAAAGTAAATACTCATATTATTGTATATGTAAAAACGTATGTGAGAAAAAATATAGTAAGCAAGAAAAAACAACATTCACAGTCTAAATTTATTCGAGCAACTCAATCCCAAGTCTTTTTGTCCTCAATATAGTCTTTAACAGTATAAAAGGCTTTCTGGCGAAGTTTCCGCTTTATACACCGTGTTTTTTTTATTTGCTTTAACTTCGACATAGTGCTTAGTACATTAACAGAAACTATCGTAAAAATCCGTTCGTGTTAAATTTGAAAAGAAAAAGGATTTTATTCATACAAAATAAATAAATATTGAGTTGATAACCATTATAAAAGGCACTTTTGAGTTCGGCAAAAATTTGTGTCAATTACAATGACAGTGTTTGAATTATATGCATGACAGCTCACTAAAGGCAACATCAAACGAACTCCATTATCTTTGACCGTGTCGGAGAATATGTAAGAATTGAAAACTAAAGAGTTTCCAAATATTATTTGTTTTTCATTCTTAAGTTTTTACTTAAAAATGAAATCCAAATAATATTTGGTTATGGATTAAGAAGATGTTACACTGGTTTAACGCACATAAGTGATTAAATTAAGGTTTTGAATTTTAGTTTCTTGGAACTATTAACTTAATTACACCTGAAGAGTGTTCCCTGGACGTTAACGCAAATTTAAAAAGAAACACGGTGTGTAACAGTTTAATTTATTAAGGCTTAGTTCTTGAATGTGGCTACGAAATTTATTATAAAACGTATACAGTGGCATCTAAAACGAGCCAACTATTTTCTTGAGTCTGGTTGTAGGAAATACTGTGTTTGTTCCTAGTGTTTATATTATGGATAACACTGTATTTTTTAAACAGATTAATATTTTTATGTGCATACAAAAGATTTTCATAAATATACTGAGAAGCCATAGTCATTATATTAATCACTTTAAATTTGTCTCTAAGGGAGTGTCTGGGACTTAATTTATAAATTGTACGAATTGCCCTTTTCTGTGAAACATAAATTGTCTGAATGGCGGCGGCATTTCCCCACAACAGAATACCGTACGACATCACACTATGAAAATAACTAAAGTATACTAAACGGGATGTCTCTAAATCAGTTAAATCACGATTTTTTCTAACGGCGTATGCTGTAGAGCTAAGTTTTTTTGACAATTTATCTATACTACATGTATGAAAATAATGGTCTTGAAAGGAACAACACTGATTGGTAGTTTGTCCTTCTCGCACAATATGGCACTGTTAATTAATCTACTAAACCAGTAGTATTTAGTCTCATTCTCAAGTAAGTTCTACATTAAAAATTTGGTAATATAAATCGTCTAACGTAAGATTGTTAAAGATAACACAAATAATTAATTGTATTGTTTGAATTTTTTTTATAATATTTAAACAAGACAATTAATTATTTGTATATTTAAAAACCTTCTTAACTAAGACTGTCGCATATTATAATATTCCGACACAAGTAATATATGAAGTTTGTGTGCAGCAAACATTGTAACAAAAAAGAGGATTTGAGGGAAAAAAAGAATGATGAATTGATAACACTCGACCACAGAACAGTATTATATTACTGATTATTTATAGTATATTGATCACTCTTAGCGGAGCACTTGACGACCCGCCATGACAGTATGTCCAGCGGGGTAATTACGTAACACACTATCAGTAGGTATGGGTTTCATTTTGATAGTTTAACAACATTCATTGCGATATTTACGTTGCTGAGCAGACAAATTTTAGCAATGGATTAGCAATAGGCTTCAAAATGATTCAGATTTTGATAGATAGTGTGTTACGTAATTAGGATGCCGGTTTGATAATCAACAAAAAATTGTGATTCTTATAACGTTAATATTTCGATGGTATTTTGAGGGTGATAAACCAGAAGGAAGATTAACTAATTGGTTTCTCAAAAACTGTCAACTAGCCTATTTGGCATTGCACATTCTACGTATGTAGTAATAATACTGTCTGGTCTGACGTACCTGGAAGTACCTAATATAATATATAGGTACATATAGGTATTCTCTGAAGAAGGACAATTTTTTATCCATCGACACATTGTTTACTACTTGAGAGGAACAGGGCCGGCAGTCTCGACATTAGGTAACGACAAAAATCTGTCGCTAAGTCGTATCTATGTCAAATTCCTTTAATAGATTTTCAACTTTATTTCCAAAGCATAAGGTTGAAAATCTATTAAAGAAATTTGACATCGATTGGACTTAACGACCGACTTTTGTCGGTATCTATGTCGAGACTGCAGGCCCTGCAGTCTCGACATTAGATAGCGACAAAAATCTGTCGCTAAGTCGTATCGATGTCAAATTACTTCAATAGATTTTCAACTTTATGTCCAAGGCATAAGGTTGAAAATCTATTAAAGAAATTTGACATCGATTGGACTTAACGACCGATTTTTGTCGCTATCTAATGTCGAGACTGCAGGCCCAGGGCCTGGATGCAAAATTACAAATTCTAAACGCGTTTTTTATAATAAAGCTTACTGGTTGTTTTGCTGCTTGCTGCTTCTGGAATCTTGACATTTGTTAACAGCATGTTTGACCATCCATATGTTGTAGACAGTCATGACGAACAGCACGATTAATATCCCTATTGGTATCTTATAGTAATGACCAAGTGATTTACCTGAAAAAAAAAACTTTAGTTAACGCCAGCTATGTAGGTACTTAAAAATAATAAGGCCCGACGTACACCAGCGGAATGATATGACGGTAAGAAATTGATCCTTCAACATGATTATGTCTTTAGACAGGGTGCGCCAAAGTTCACCTAAATTTTCAACTCCGATAATTGGAAATCCGAAAATGTTCTTCCTAACATTTTTCATCCTAACAATCACAATTCCTAATTACTCTGTCTCTAATGTTCATAATTCCGAAGCATTCAACTTCATAATGTCAGTAGCAATAAACATCTATTATACTTGTATTTGTTTTCCTATATTTTCTCAACATAACCATCTTATACACTATTATTCAAAGTCATATTTTTTTTGTTTAGATTTCTTTTTATTCATAATAATCAGTATTATATATAATAATAATAGTGCCAGTGTCGGGTGCTACATAGACGGCGTTTGTCTCAACAATATAAGTTACGCAGATGATATGGTACTGCTGAGTCCATCGATCGGGGGTTTGCGTAAGTTGGTACGGATTTGTGAAACCTATGCGGAGGCCCATGGGCTCAGATACAACGCGAAGAAAAGTGAACTCCTTGTATTTAAGGGGCGGGGCAAAAATTACGTGACTGTACCTACTGTCACCTTAGCTGGTACCCCCTTGAACAGAGTCGCCCAATTCAAGTATCTGGGCCACTGGGTCTCCGAGGACCTAAAGGATAACGCGGATGTGGAGAGGGCACGTAGGGCGTTGGCTGTTCGGTGTAATATGTTGGCCCGCAGGTTCGCGCGTAGCAGTAATCAGGTGAAAGTGACTCTTTTTAAGTCTTACTGCCAAACACTTTACACGTGCAGCCTGTGGGTTAACTACACACTTGGGTCATACAACGCCCTACGTGTTCAATACAACAACGCGTTTAGAGTGCTGCTGGGGCTGTCACGTTTCTGCAGTGCTTCGACTATGTTCGCAGAAACGCACACGGATGGGTTTCATGCTCTTATTAGGAAGCAGTGTGCGTCGCTGCTGAGTCGTGTTAGGTCCAGTAGCAACAGTTTGATAAGCGTGTTCGCGGACAGGTGGGACTCTCCACTGCTGCGCCACTGGATACGTTTGCACACTGCACTGTGAGCAGTGGAAAGTTCCTCCCGGTCCTTATGTTTGTAACTCTGTCCTTAATGTTTTTATTTTGTGTGTGTTGTTTTGTTTTGTATTATTTTTTATGTGAATTAGTTGTTTTTTAAATGTGTGTGTTAAAATATGGATTTTGTCTGAAATAAATGCTTATTATTATTATTATCCTTTATTTCATATATATACATATAAATTATATTTTTAAATATTAGAATATAAAAATATAAAAACATTTAAAAATATAAAAAATAGTGGCCCACCGGTATCGGGAACAGGGTCCAAGCTACCGGCGGTCAGGGCTCCAGAGAGAGAAACCTCCTAACAATGCGGGCCGTGTCCAAAAGTACCGCCTTCTGAATCAAGCCCTTGATCCAGCTACCCAACGAGAGCCTCCTCAGGTGTTGGTCGAGGCTCTTGGCTATTAGTCCATTGGCTGTAACGACTATCGGTACAATGATCGCTGAGTCCACATCCCACATGTCGACAACCTCGCGAGCCAAGTCAAGATATTTGATTTGTTTATCTTTCTCGGCTTTCACGAGGTTCCCGTCGTGTGGGACCGTTATGTCAACAATCATTGCACGCCGCTCTAATCGAATATTATTATTATTATTATTATATACATACATTTTGCGTAACTTTATTTTCACATAACATGTGTAACATATAAGAATAAAGCGTATTCTTTAATTTTATTTATAGCGGTGTGTACCTGCAAATATATCCATAGGTTAGGTTAGGTTAGAACTATGACCAACTACGCGCGAGCCGAGCGAGCGAAGCGAGCGGTGCCGCGGCAGCGGCCGGCGAGCGCTACCTCGAAATTGGTCGCGAAATTTTTCTAAGTATTTTTTTCATAGTGCCCCCAAGACGACACTCTGACCTGAATTTCATTCATTTAAGACAAAAATCAGTCAAACGACCTTTAATCATTCTAAACAGTTGGTTTAAAATATAGTGGGTAGGTTGGGTCCATATTGGCTCAACTAAAGTTCTTTACCCGAAATTGTTCTTCCTATCGATTTGTAATCCGAATGATCACTCTTCCTAAAATTTTTCATCCTAAAGTTTTCATTCATACTATTTGTAGTGCTACCGGCGATGTTCATAACACTCATGTTTCCGAAAATTGTAATTAATAATATCATTAATGTAAATATATTTAAACTCCTACTGTTTTTTATCATAACGCTTTTATCCCTAAACATACTTACCATAATATTTTCACCCAACTTATATATAACCTACCCACTATATTTTAAACCAACTGTTTAGAATGATTAAAGGTCGTTTGACTGATTTTTGTCTTAAATGAATGAAATTCAGGTCAGAGTGTCGTCTTGGGGGCACTATGAAAAAAATACTTAGAAAAATTTCGCGACCAATTTCGAGGTAGCGCTCGCCGGCCGCTACCGCGGCAACGCTCGCTTCGCTCGCTCGGCTCGCGCGTAGTTGGTCACAGTTCTAACCTAACCTAACCTATGGATATATTTGCAGGTACACACCGCTATAAATAAAATTAAAGAATACGCTTTATTCTTATATGTTACACATGTTATGTGAAAATAAAGTTACGCAAAAACTGATTATTATGAATAAAAAGAAATCTAAAGAAAAAAAATATGACTTTGAATAATAGTGTATAAGATGGTTATGTTGAGAAAATATAGGAAAACAAATACAAGTATAATAGATGTTTATTGCTACTGACATTATGAAGTTGAATGCTTCGGAATTATGAACATTAGAGACAGAGTAGTTAGGAATTGTGATTGTTAGGATGAAAAATGTTAGGAAGAACATTTTCGGATTTCCAATTATCGGAGTTGAAAATTTAGGTGAACTTTGGCGCACCCGGGTAGGTTATATATAAGTTGGGTGAAAATATTATGGTAATTATGTTTAGGGATAAAAGCGTTATGATAAAAAACAGTAGGAGTTTAAATATATTTACATTAATGATATTATTAATTACAATTTTCGGAAACATGAGTGTTATGAACATCGCCGGTAGCACTACAAATAGTATGAATGAAAACTTTAGGATGAAAATTTTTAGGAAGAGTGATCATTCGGATTACAAATCGTTAGGAAGAACAATTTCGGGTAAAGAACTTTAGTTGAGCCAATATGGACCCCTTTAGACAAGCTGTGGTGTACAAGTAACATGCCATACAGGGTGGCAGGGACATCGACGCGCAAACTGTAACCATGAATTCAGCACATGATTCTAGTCGATGATTATAATAACCGACGAAAATTTTCAACGCCCCCTGCATTGAAAATTTTCGCAGGTTTTCATGGTAACAGGTTGCGCGTCCCTGCCAACCTGTATAATATCATAACCATGGAACTATGGGCTGATCACGCGCGGGATGCGAGACGCGACTGCGTGCGTCTTTTATTTTGACGATTCAGAAGTCACACGACTATACGTGCCGGTTTTAACACCCTCATGCAAGTTACTTGACACAATTGGCGCGAATTTCGTCCCTTATCGCATGTGGGATTCACCGCGGTTTGGTGAGAGCTTAATTCGTCACCTAGAAATCCCTTGCTGTGCCGTCTCACCAAGAGGGAGACAAAAATTCGCCGCGCGTTTAAATTGAACTGATGTGATAATTTGTGTATGCGGTGAATGTTAGGTGCGGCAGGCATCCGATCTGGCCTAGGTTCATCTGTTCATGTTTGGTATTAGCCTATAGGATCCGCTAATGCCGAATGCGTTCTATTGGGAGTTTCCAAATTCCTGCTTAACGATGAGGGCAGGATCGTTATCGTTCGGAGTTGAAGCGCTGGGAAGGCCTCGGAGTGATGGGGACCAGATGCCAAAACTCTTGTAGCCACATAATAGGTAACGACTTTTCCTCCCTCGGGACGTGCCGACGTAGCACAAGTAGTGCACTGCCACCGACTAAATTCCACGCTAGTTGCCAGAGACCTACTTAATGTATCAAGGACGACTATCGCGTAGTTATAGCTGCAGTCGGTCAATATCAGCTATCGAATCAAAAACAAGTTATACTTAAACTTTGAAAAAAATACAAACCATTAATTAAGCAATCATTGAATGGTGGTATCATAATATCCAAATTGTCTATGTTATCCAACGTGGTGACTACAGCCGTTAGCAGGAGCGGGGTCCCCCAGGCGTACAGAGCGTACCACATGAACTTCACCAGCTTGCTACGCTTAGAGTCACGCTTAATACGAAAAGATCTGTAAAAGAGAAAAGTAAACGTGAACTCTTAGTAAGTATACCGAAGGAAACCAGATCTGAACGGCTGTAGGCTAAACTAGATGAAATGATGCGGTTTATGTGTATTTTTGTACCTTTGTACACAAGAACCAAAATCGAATTTTTCTCACTGTCTTTAAACAGCAAAACCTGCTTGTTGGAGGTGCGGAGGTGAAATAGTAGATTATACAGCAAGTGAAAAAGAAAGAATTTAATTCGAGACTGTTGGATCCCGAGAGCAGTGAAGGATTCTAGATTAGAATCCTGAGCGGAGCGAGGGATACAAGGACCGAGAAAAACTTTTTTTCACGAGTTTTGTGCTCTACTTTTTACCGTAGACTGCGAGAAAATAAATAGTAGTATTATATTTATATTTATCACATTTTATTATATAATCCGTAATAAAAGAACGAAAGATTAAATATAAACATTAACTAGCTTCTTCTATCCCGCGACTTCGTCCGCGTGGAATAGTTACTTTGGGCTAACGCTAACTTTAACCCGCGACTTCGTTTACGTAGAGGGTGAAAATATATTTAAATAATATGTACGTTAAGGAGCTGTGTTAGGTACCTACATCACGCTTTTATCAGTACATGGAGAAAAGATTTCTTAAAATATTCCTGGCGAGTTTATTTTGCTGAGGCGCTGACCGATGATTTTTTCGCGATCATAAGGAAGCGGAGCGCTTCACCATTAAGTCGCCTACGAAGCAGCTCGAACAGTCTCCAGAGGGTGTTGTCCGAGCGGTGGGACCTGTCCCTAATACAGAGGGGGATGCAGCTTCATGTTAGCGCTTCTCCTCGCATTATTTGACAGTTTTTTATAATTATAATTGTGTATGTCTAATTTTATTATCTGATTGTTTCAATGTGCTTTTCATTCAATTCTAATGTGTATGTGTAATTTTGTTAAATTTGCTTTTGGTTATTTTAATGTAATGTGTTTTTATCATTTTATTTTTATAATTAATGTATGGACTATGTCTGAATTAAATGAATTATTATTTATGATTTTTTACTGGGGCTCTGCATAACGCGGGACCATATGCGCAAACCCAAGAAAATTTACCGAGTTACCCAGTACAAATTCTGGGGCAAAAAATAAGGCCTTAGAAACTTTACTGGGTTACTGATTAAATTTTAAACTAACGTTATTTTAAAGTACTTCTGCGTACACTATATTTTTAATTTTTTCCTTCCGGCATGGTATCTCGCAGAGATAAGTGGGGCTACCGCCCGCCAGCCTAGCAACATTATTTTGCTGTGATGTTATTTTAAAACTGCGATATCTCCTAAAATATTCATTGAAATCAAATGATGTAAAGGGCAATTTTGTTTTAAATTAAATACTTGTGATGAATAACGTATTTATATGGATAAGGATTAATATCATGTTTATAAAAACACTTCACAAATAATGCATTATTTTAGAACAAATTTGGTTAGCATAAAAAAGCTTATAGTGAGCCAACCTTAAAAGATAGACAGAAGCTGTCCTAGACTTTTTTTTAGATCTTTTAAAGGGAAACAATTCTGTGATACATTATTTTTGCGAAACTTTAACCGTTTACGCAGCGCACGCAGCAGAAGCTCCCAAACGGAAAAAAAACCTAACGATTTTGAAATTTGCTCATTGGTGCTCCATCCCTATTGGTCTTAGCGTGATGATATATAGCCTATAGCCTTCCTCGATAAATGAGCTATCTAACACTGAAATATTTTTTCAAATCGGACCAGCAGTTTCTGAGATTAGCGCGTTCAAGCAAACAAACAAACAAACAAACAAACTCTTCAGCTTTATTATTAGTATAGAAGATTTATAGTAAAACTAGCGACCCGCCCCGGCTTCGCCCGGGTAGCAAAGCATAATATAATATAGCTTATGTCAACCGGAGATAGTGTAGCTTCCCAACAGTGAAAGAAATTTTGAAATCGGTTTAGTAGTTTCGGAGCCTATTCAATACAAACAAACAATCATATCTTTTCTCTGTATTAAATTGTAGCTTATATGAAACGTTTGTATTTTTAACATAGCGCCATCTATTGAATACTAACACAATCCAGTCAACAGATATCGCCATCTGTTAGAATCGTTTGGAGCTAATAGATAATTGTGACTGTCAAATAATAGACAAATCATTTGCAATAAAATAATATTGCGACTATAAATTAAGATGTAAACTATCCTATCTTTCAAGTTAGATCAAATTGCACACGGTGTGCAAATCAAATTTAAAATCGGTTCAGTAGTTTAGGAGTCCATCGCGGACAAACAACGTGACACGTAATTTTTATATATATAAAGATTAGAACAGTTTTCGATTTGAGTACGATATATATGTTTAAATTTAATGGTATAGCGCTATGGAATAGCTCCATTTAGCCAGGCAGTAGATACGTTCAGCACGTTTTATTTTTTTTTTGTACTTAATTCGTATAATTCGTGCTTGTTCCAAATTCAAAATGTTTTTATTCACTCAGTGACTAAAAGAGAGTTTTATTTACTGTTATCGATGAATCAAATGCCTTTTTTCGAGTTGCAATGGTAAAAAATATATTTACCAAAAAATAATCACCAATTTTATTATCAATCGACAAACTAAGGAAAGTATGATACCACAAAATGTATGGAAGCTGGTACCCGCTCTTATAGGAATAAATGATATATCATTAGAAAGGTATTAAGATTTAGTACAAGAATTCCAATTACCCTTGTCTTGATTTCTTGTCCGATCTGAGAAATACAGGGTGGAAGTTGAGACGAGGCAGTAAGGGAATCTAGCTACCTTAACCGTTGCAGCTATAGAAGAACGTGCCATAGATAATCGACAGCCGTGCGGCTGTTATTAATTAGCCATGAACCGTAATTGCATGTCCAAATTAAAACTTAGCTTTAACTTAACTTAACTTGTTGATGATTATTATACGGTAAATATATCATTCCTACAGTCGTGAATCGCATTTTGCTGCAATTGAGCTGCAATTTGCGAAAAACCAAAGAAAAATTTAATGTTGTGGGCTACAGCTGAGGATTCACCACAAATTAGAATTTCGGGTTTAAGCATTCAAATAAGATAAATAAAAGCACTCAATTTATAAATGGAACTACGAATTGGCATTCACGTACGTTTTCTGATCCATTTGTTTAATATTTATCAGATACTTTTGGAATAAATTATAGGCACTTTATCTTGTATAAATTAATTTAAAGTATCGACACGTGCCTCGATTTTTTTTGGAAAGCGAAGCAGCGTTTGAGAGCTGACTTCATTCAAATCGTGTGTTCAGAAATATTATACCGGCCATAGTTTATTTTAATCTATTGAGGAAAGCATGAGAAATAACTAAGCTGCTATAAATAGATTCATTGATCAAGGAAAAATGTTATTCGCGTTAAATACAAAGCGTAGTAATTACCGTCGTCACATAGATACTTACGACCAGAAATAGAAAAAAAAGGTCCTCGGTCCATCTTGTGGGTGTGGGATATTGTACTCGTTAAATACAATTTAAGGACACAACAATACTACAGTAAATGAAAACACTGCCGATACTAATATAAGAGTATTTTGGAACTATCAAAAGCACTAGGAAGTGGTGAAGGGCGGGCGTTTTCGGGGACTGTTTTATGTAATTTTGACGTTCGAAAAGGTCTGATTTTCAGCCTAATTTGAATAAATGGCTTTTGATTTTGATTTCGATTTCAACATATAAATCCTAGCATCGAAATTAAAAAAGTGAGTTATGCCAATCTTTGACTAGCTATAGTCACATATTTGTGCGAAATATTTGATAAATTTTTCGTATGCACACTGGGAACGTCAAGACATGTATGATTGTACGCAGTTTATTTTATTGTCGTATTGTCGTATCCACCTTGTATGAAATGAACCTTATACAGGCTAAATTAAATTAGCTAGCAAAACTCCGCAGAAGTGATGGATTTCTAAATGATAAACTGATTTGCTAAACTCGTACTAAAATTATATTTATTTTATTTTATCATATTTAGATATCGATACCCAACACGTCTGCGGAGTTTCGCTAATTAAATTATTTAGATCGTATAGGTATCAAGGTCACTTTATAGGTTCCGCCTACGATGCCCACTGCAAGGGTAAGGCCTCTTCTCATACAGAGAAGGCACGAGCATTGATCACCACGCTTGCTCAAGACGGGGTGGCGATAGACTTATATTAACTATCAGCCCAGGTTTCCTCACGATGCGATGTTTTCCTTCACTGATGTTAGTAATGTCCAAGATAAACTCAGAACGTACATAATATGAATTGAAAAAGTCGCATAGGTAGGTACCTACTTGCCGAATTTGAAGCCACAACCTCGTGCATGAGAGGCGGGGCTTAACCACTGGGCCATCACGACATATTTAGTTGTAAAAGGAAAATACATATTTCGTAAATGAAATCTTATTCGTTAATTACCTTAATCCCCACCAAACGTCAAACGATATGACACTCAGCCAAAAGATACTTGACATAAACGCGAAATACACGACTGGAGCTGAAATAATAATTTAAAAAAAATGTTAGCTTGTTAAGTAAATAAATAAACCGGCAAAGGGCGAGGGTTCCGTACCTTGGAAGAAAAAATATCTTACAATTTTCAAAGTTACTTTTATTACTACTTATTTCATTGTTTCGGGACCGTAGAACTAATTAAGTTTGTATGGGTTTTTTTGTTGAGACGGAGCCAGTGACCGTAAAAAACCAAAGCAGGTCAGCTTAAAGAATAATGCAATAATGTGTTACTTACAAAATTGTTTGCAGAACCCCTCTGGTGGCACCCTCTTAACGAAAGTTAGAATCAATTTATTTATGAAAGCGGAGAGTAGGGAAAATGTGTAGGCCATCAGAACTAGGCCGGAGAGGTTTCTGAGATCGGGTAGCAGACAGTACACCACCAGCACCAACATCAGGAAGAATGATGATATCGGGATAGCTGGAAATTAACAACATTTTATTTTGGATGTCAGCCCTTTTCCAGTCTTGAGTGACGTAAAACGCGACACAACTCATACAGCACACTCGACTTGGTAATCGAACCCAAAAATTATTGCGGTAATTGATACTGTAGATCGTACTGGTTCAAATGTTAAGAGCGCCCATGTCTACTATGAGCCCTAAAACTGAAACTGAACCCTAAAACTGAACATGTAGGTAATAATTTTTCACATTTTCCAGACAAAATGTGAAAAATTCAATTTTTCCATTCCAATTTTATACTTTGGGGCCGTCGAGTAAAAAGTTGTCTAATGTCTTTAGCATGGTGATTACAAAATCAAATTGTCTTCACTACCTTAGACAACAGTCAGTCGTCAGTGTGGTTTTGACGTTTGGGATAGAAATCTTTCTTCTGAAATAGTCTACATATAAAAGGACCTAGACAGCGATCGGAAGAAACGAAAGACAAAATGACAGATTGTAGAAGGATTTTTACGGTGCGATGTCAAAAATAGAGAAACGAAATGTCACTTTGTATAGAAATAGCTATGTATTGTCTTCCAAGAAATAGAAAGCGTCATGCTACGCCTGCAGGGTTGGACGCGAGAGGTCACCGCCACGAGGACACGGCGGTGCTCCGCCCAAGCCGGGCAGACCACCGTATGCTCCACCGTGTCCTCTGGTCGATCCACACAATGATAACACCCGGGCGTTTCCTCCCGCCTTATCCGAAACAGGAACCTCCCGAAACAAACATGTCTGGTGAGGACCTGCGTCAGGCGTAAGGTGAGGACGCCGTGGCGCCTCTCAAACCACTCCTCAAAGAGGGTACTTACCGCCGCAATTGTGGCATGCCCTGTGCTGGGTTGCGACAGCCGCACTCTCCATGCCGCCATGAGATCCCGCTGGGGCTCCGTCCGCTGTGCCGCAATTTCTCGCGGCAGCGGAGTTACGCCCCGGCGTTTCGCCTCCTCGCGATCGGGGGATGCCTGAAATGCGTAAATATAAGCGCTCATACATATGAACGGCACGCGGCGGTCGGTGACAACAGTCGACATGCCATGGCGGTGCGTTAGACTATTAGATCCTGCATGTTTACAACGACTATTGTAATAACTATAAATAAGTAAATTAATTACTTTGATTATTGTCTTCACTCATCTTGATATTGGATAAATTGTCAGTTATCACACTTATCACTGACTAAATCAGCTCACTATACTAGTCACGCGTAAGAATCAGACAATGTTTTTATCGGCACGGCATCACAGCGATGCGTGAGAGGGCCACAGTGGCGTGGCGAGCGGCCCGCCGCGCACCTCCGCCCCCATTACTTCCACTTCACAAGATAACAGTTAAAAAATAACGGTAAAATTAACGTTATTCAACAATTAACGTTAATAAATATTAACGTTAATAAAGATTAACGTTAAAATGTGGCATAAGTAACGTTAAATCTATTACCGTTATTTAAATATTAACGGTAACTCTGTCAAATAGAGGTAACGTTACGAACATTTTACCGGTATTTAAAGCCCTGATTATATGGTTACTGTTATATATACAGGGTGTTTGGCGCATGGACCGATACAATTTTTTGGGGGGTTGGGAGGATTATTTGCGAGATTTCACCCAAAGGCCCCATATCCTAAGTGTCACGGTTATTAAGATATGATTTTTGTTTTGATTTTTTCCTAGAATTACCCGGAATCTCGCCTTTAAATCGTCATTACTTTTTTGTTTATAGTTGTGTTTGCACTAAATTACTTTTATTGTATTCTGCAATAAATTCTTATTCTAAATAAATTATTATTAGATGTAATTGATCTGTAAAAAAATACTTATGTGCTTCCAAGTTCAATTTTGTTTATAATGTGTGAAAAATTATAATTTCTGAATTCATTACAAAAAAAACTAAAAGCCATTATGAACTTAATTTTATTTAAAAAAAGTTTTTTAGCTTATACCCTTTCTAAGGGTATGCTACATGTCATAGACAACAATTCATTTTGTAATCAAAATACTAATTAGAAGAGTCGGGATTAAGAAACGACTTATTAAGGTTTTTATTAACTAAAGTTACAAATCTTGTTCGAAATGACCTCCTACATTTCGTATGCATGCTTGACATCTGTTTCTTATTTAAACGGTCGTTGTAAGTAGTCGCATTTCTTCTCTCACTATTTCAAACGCACCGGTTATACGCTCAATAAGATCTTACCTAGTGGGCACCTCTGTCTGGTAAACCAATTCTTTTGCACGTCCCCAAATGTAGAAATCCAGAGGCGTAAGGTCTGGGGACCGTGCGGGCCAAGGAAATCATCATCATAATTAGCCTATAATGTTCCCACTAGTGGGATACAGGCCTCGTCTTTTCGAGAGGGAGTAAGTAGGCTGTAACCTACCACGCGGGCCCAGTGCGGGTTGGCAGATGTAACATGTCATCGAATTTTTGGTTCTAAGATATGCCGTTTCCTCACGACGTTTTTCTTCACCGGTTTAGAGCAGTGGTGATGAAATTATTCACACAAAATAAAGTGGCTTCCTGGGTTTTAATTCGATCCCACGACCTACAACTCGTAAGTCAGACCCGTTACCACCGCTTTACGAGCCGAGTACTTTCTTTAATTAAGTCTAAAACTGTTACTTACCCACTATTTCAAACGCCTCTATCTCCTTCGTTTCTTCTGGACTTATATGCTTTTTCCTGATGACAATTTTAATACCTCCTACTGGCTTGCCATGTTCGAGCACTGCAACTAATTTGAACTCTATGCAATATTTTAATTTTTTAATTTCATTCCATGGATCCATTCTGTAAACCATTGAAAACCATTTTGATCTACTATCTTGCCACCATAATGATCCATTCTGTAAACATAAATAAACTTTTGGTTACCGAGTTGATAGCTAATAAATTTGAAAAAACTTCGGGCTGGGCTGGTTAGGTTAGGACTAGGAGGTTTTTTTGGTATTCATGTTTAGTGTTTAGTAATTAACCTATAACAAGACACAATGATAATTCCATTAATCTGAAATAAACAAAGGGAACACTAGGAATAGCCTAGACCGGAGTTTTTCCTGTGTCAACCTCCAATCACTAGAATTGAAAACATTCGTAGTACCACAGATTGTACAGGCGGAGTCTTTAATACGATACGGCAGACTTTGTGGGAAAATAATATATGCGATTATTTACATTATTAGATGGCGTGTATTTAATCACATTCCCATTGTGCGGTCCTAAAAATATTATTGAACACTCTAATGTAATATTTGCGCTTCTTTTTGAAAACGTCAAAAATTTCCAAAATCATCTTTATTTTAATTACTTCCTGATCTACTATTTAATTTAATTGTACGTCAAAAAAAAATAACCGGTCGTTTACGGTTCAATCTATAAAAAATAAGAAGCGATCTGCAATTAAATGGAATTTGGTAAACTCAAAATCTATTTTGGTCCACTGGTATAAATATATATATATGAAATGTGCAATAAACTATGTCACTCATTTAAATCTATTTCGATCCATGAAAGCATCAACAACGAGCTAGTTGTTAAAAAAGACCTTTTTATTTTGTCATCACGACCCCACGTTAAAGTAAAATGGATTTCTTTTCTGGGGGTGCGAAATGAAAATCCAAGATGGCAACCGCAAAAATTTCCAAATTTTTCGTCATGGGTGTCGTTTTCATGTTTTTCGTGGGTGCTGTGTGCTGCCTCACTATCGGCTTTAGCACCCTCGGGAAATTTGGAAATTTTCGAGGCCGCCTTCTTGAGTATTCATTTAAATGTTGAAAAACAAGACCTTGTAGTCATTTACTTGTCGTGTGTTGTTTGTGTTGTTGTTGTTGTTATTGTAGTTGTGAATTTTTATGGTGTACATAATAAAGAGTCTTCTATTCTATTCTATGCTCTATACATTTAATAAAACCGTAGCTAAGTCAAAACTGAACATTGAATATTTTTGATAATTGCTACGACGCGCGACGTCTGGGAACGATAAAAGGCCGAAAATATCGTTTTTATGTAGATCGCATCTCGCAAATATTACCGCATAGATTCCGTTAAAATTTTGCATAGTTATTACCTGTGAGTCTTTATAACCAGTCTGTACGTTATAAATTATCACGCTATTTGCTATGAGGATGAGCAATATTGCATTATGTTTGTATTCCTCTATTATGTTATGTTATGTATTATGTTATTTTCATTATTGTGAATATGAGGACTATGTGGGTCATTTTTTTTTTTTCAGTTTTATTCTTGGTCTGGCAGTTTAAGTAGTTTATGCGGCCTACCCAAATGTCCTTTCTTTGGTATTGTTCGTCGAATCGTTGAGCTCCTTAAGTTCTGAGTTGAGCTGCACGGTTACTGACAAATGCGTGCACTGACTGGACAGGTCGACTTAATCTGTGTGGTTCTTTCCTCAAAAGACCATTTCAGACACCGATCTACATGATCTTCAAACATTATTACCGAATTTATATATACACATTGACATTGATAAATTTTATATATACAATGACATGAGTATTTACTTGTAAAGTATTATATTATTTTAATTTTGTGAATGTGAAGACTATGTGGGTAATTGCTTCTTTTTTTTTTTTTTCTAATTTAATTTTAATTATGATCTGGCAGTTTGAGTAATTTATGCGGCCTACCCAAATGTCCTTTCTTTGGTATTGTTCGTCGAATCGTTGAGCTCCTTAAGTCCTGACTTCCTGAGTCGAGCTGCACGATTACTGACAAATGCGTGCACTGACTGGACAGGTCCACTCAAACTGTGTGGTTCTTTCCTCAAAAGACCATTTCAGATACCAATCTGCATGGTCTTCGCATGACCTGACCAAGATTATGTCTGGACTTTAAAAGAGACTGTGACCTCTGAGTTTGATTCGGCCTTTCTTCTCAGAGTAGTCAGATAGGAAACGCCGACCTCATCTAGTTTAAAAAACATGATTGACGTGTAAAAGTGTTTGTACAAACCTACTTACAGAAATAAAATCATTTATCATTTATCATTTATAGTTTACCGCAAATTGTTAAAAGACGAACAAAACGGTTAGAACATTGCAGGGAGTTACAGATTTAACCTTTTGAATGATTATTATCACGCTAAACCTTTATGGAGCTAAAATAAATAAATAAAATAAAATAAAATCCATTTATTTCAGATTCTCCCATATTACAATCACAAACACGAGATAAATACAAATCACAATATAAAAATAAATACAAGCAAAAATCAAGCAAAGCATTCAATCATGACATATATACATATATATAAGAAAGGCTATTTTAGTCAACTTTCAACAAGGCAAATAGCATAGCAGTTCGACGACTGCTTTACAAGGGTTCCCTCTATCTGGCAGAATCTTGATGTTCCAAAATTTATTTGGCGTAACACACTTGGCATAATCTTCTTTAAAACGTATATTTTTAAGGCACAAAAATTATTTAATATAATTATTGTTTGGCCGAATGTTTATATATCCGAATTTACAATGGCATACTTTTAAGATGGCAGAATTTTATTTGGCATAATTTACCTTTGGCAAAGTTAATATTAAAAAAGACGATTCTGACTGTGACCTTTCTGCGATACGATGGTTCTACTTTTTAATTATTATGTATATGAAATTTATGCCTAAAGATGATTCTGACTTACAAAATTAGAAGCTTTGAGTGTATGCTAAACGATTTTCTGCGAAATGAAGTTTATGCTATCCGCTGTTATGCAAAATAATATTAGGACATAAAAAGTTTTGCTATAAAGGGTAGACCCCTATCGATATGAAATGTAAGTATGCCAAAAGACGATTCTGACTGAACTATCTGCGATATGATGGTTAAACTCTACTTTTTAATTATTATGGACATGAAATTTATGCCTAGATGATTCTAACTTACAAAATTATGAGTTACTGTTTTGAATGTATGGTAAATGAGTGTTTGCCAAACGATTTTCTGCAAAATGAAGTTTATGCTATCCGCTGTTAAGCAAAATAATATTATGACATAAAAAGTTCTGCTATAAAGGGTAGACCCGTTTACATTCCACTGTTATATTGTTTAACCGACTTTAAAAAAAGGAGGAGGTTTTCAATTCGACAGGGTTTTTTTTTGTGTGTGTTAGCTCAGAACTTTTTTCTAGGTGAACCGAATTGGATGATTCTTATTTGAAAGCTGGTGTTTCTCATGTGGTCGCATATAAATTTGATTAAGTTCTGACCAGTAGTTTTTGAGTTATTCTTAATACTGCGTTTTTTTCCACTTAGTTTATATTGATGACGTTTTAATAATTTCTTGTCACTGTTATTTACATATCAAGTAGTGGTATACGAATTTGTGTGGGGTAGGTACCACAACTAAAAATTGAAAAATTAAATCTTTTTTACAAAAAAACAATCGACTTTTCCAAAAAAAACAAAAAAAAAAAAGGGAAAAATAACTTTAATTTCGGTAGTCGGTGGCAAACAACGAAAATACAAAATCAAAGACAACGACTTCCGGAATTAAAGTTATTTTTCACTTTTTTTTTGTTTTAGTGATAGCCATTCGTGAGGAATTATCTGTAAGAATGCATCAGTCAGTGTATCAGTGTTGTTCCATTAGGTTACTCTATGCAGGAACGCAGACGTTCATTAATTCACACGGACAACGGGACAAATGTACGGTCGCTTGCTCCCGCGTCACCAGTCCTGACTCTCTGTATATTTTGGCTGCTGAGACCAAACTTACCAACATAGTATACAGGGAAGTTGTATAACAATGTGGCTGTTACTTTAGTATATTGTGGTGCCATACGACTTCGCGACTTCGCTTCTACGAAGTTGCGGACAGAAGCTAGTTACTGAATTATTTTATAAACTATACATAACCGTGGACCATTTGGCAATTATTTAAGATATAAAGAGGTAAAAACTGTATGAAGAAGCGTACACTGTTCGGTTTAAATACATTTATTTCTCAAAGAAAAAAATACAGTTCACTTAAAGAGAAACTTTACTAAATTAGCAATAGGTTGTAGTCTACATTACGAAGTTCATGCCATCAAACAAATTGAAAACCATAGTTTCATTTATAAAATATAGCAAGTATGTACTTAAGTCTAAATAACATACAAAACTGTTCAAGTTAAAGTTCATTTGTCTAATATAAAAATAAAAATAAACTAAACTTATGTGTCTAATATATAATTCTTTAGGCCTTTTTTAAATGTTGGTATACTTCTACACACGGCTACACATCAAGTTGGACAGCCTGTATATCATTAACTACGCTACCAGCAATACAGAGAATTGTAGGAAAGGGACTGAGTATCGTGGCATCCGCCAATAGCAGTATTTGCTGCGTTGCGTCTACGCACACAGACGCACGTTTTTGCCAAAAAATTTCGCTACAATAGCTTTGCTCGTGTTCAATGTTCTGTTATTATTATGTTGATTTGTATTACTCATTGAGTTTTTAAACAATTGTTAACTATTATTATTGTAAACTTTTATTTGTTACTACTTTTGGCTCTCGAAGTAACTCGAATCTATGTTCATTTTGATAGTAGTCTATTATCTATAATAATATTCGATTTTTAAATATTAATACTTTACGTTTTTATTTTAAAGTTGATTTGGCTTAATATTTGTTCTTTTGCAAGTCATAAATATAATTTATATAACTAGGTATTTACAGAAAGTTACTCTAGCGTCAGGATATTTAAAAGAAAAAGACAAAGACACGCACAGGAAATCCAAACAAAAAATAAATCAATTAATTATACTACCTTCGAATGAGCAAGGGACAACACAAAAATATATACAAGTGAACAAAAACAAATTGAAAAATAAGCTATGTATATTAAGTACGAATAAAACTAATAATATATTAACTCTGGCAAAAGAATATTTTACAGACAATTATCAAATATGTCACTACCTAACACCACAGGTGGATATTATGTACCTTCTATGGGATTTACAAATAAAACTTCAACACTACACAAAGAATGATTTTTGTATAATAATGATCGGCGAAGAAGACTTTAAAACGACTAAATGTTACTTTGACATAATTACATACATGAGAAATGCAATACAGAACATAAAGAACACAAATATAATTATTACTTCGCCAACATATAAATATAATAATTACTATAATATTTTATATAACTCAAGAGTGGAAATGTTCAACAACATGCTATGCATGGACAATATTACACATAATTATTCGTATGTCCTGGACTCCAATTTGAACTTGAGCTATCAACATTCTACGTACATAAGGTCAGGAACCGTAAAAGACTGCGCCATGAGAGTAGTTTTTGAGGACCTTTTCAACCTTCGATTGAAAATCTTAGAAGAAAGTGCTTGCGTCGAAGAAAGTGATTCAAAAGACCAGTTTTTTCTCCAGTAAATACATTAACATCTTACACTAAAATATTGCAGGTTTACTAAATAAATCAAATGCTCTTACGGTATGCTTGAATGAACTATCTGACACAAACTTAAATGTTTATATTATATGTATTACCGAACACTTCATCATGAAAGGTCACGAAAAGCATCTGTGCATACCAAATTTCAGTTTAGCTGCATGTTACAGTAGACAGGAAAAGAAGAGAGGAGGTACATGTATAATTGTTAATACTTGCCACCAATGGAGGGAAATTCCTCAAATATCAAAGCTGTCATCACCAGGGGTTTTTGAATGTTGTGCTGTCGAGCTTATTAATTATAAATTAATAGTCGTATGTATTTACAGAGTACCTACCGCCAGGAATTTAAATTATTTTTTCG
This sequence comes from Dryobotodes eremita, assembly GCA_917490735.1. Classification (NCBI taxonomy): domain Eukaryota; kingdom Metazoa; phylum Arthropoda; class Insecta; order Lepidoptera; family Noctuidae; genus Dryobotodes; species Dryobotodes eremita. The sequence continues at coordinate 16,851,733 of OU823254.1, read as the reverse complement.
ATAAACTTGAAACTTTGCTTAAAGAGATATCTAACAGGCGTTCAAAGAGTGTTGTATTTGCAGGCGATTTTAATATTGATGTCTTAAAATCGAGTAACAATTCAGTTGCACTTGAGTATCTATATTAGGCTACAATTTGAAACTTGCTCTTAAACAGCCAACTCGAATGGCTAGTGGGACATGTATAGATAATTTTGCGCATAATTTTAAGAAGAGTTGTAAGACAGATGTACTTGAATTTGCTTTATCAGACCATACAGCACAGCTACTGCAATGTCCAGTTCCCAATGTATATAATATCAAATCCTGGTATATAACTAGAAGAGATTACAGTAACGATAATATAGAGAAATTTAAAAATAGCATAAGCAGTCTCAAATTTGCGGAGATATATCTAACTGACGATCCCAATGTAGCTTACAATGAATTTTTCGACTTATTCAAGTTATTTTACGAGTTGTTTTTTCCGTATAAAGAAATAAAAATAAACCTAATCAACAAACCAAAATGGCTTTCACGTAGTAGTAGTAGGAAAAAAGAGAACTTTTGTGGCGATCCAGTTTGAAACCCAACTATGAAAACAAAAATAAATTCACTACCTATTCTAGACTATATAATAAAATAATTAACTTGACACAAAAAGCTCAAAATAACCACAAAATACAGCAATCTAAAAATAAATCAAAGACTACATGGCAGGTAATTGATCAGACAAAGTACAATATCCCTAAACGACGAATTGAGAAACTTAAAGTTGGTAATCAAATTTTATACAAACCTTATGATATCGCTAGTGCTTTTAATGACTTTTTCGTTGACAAAATATGTCCGAAAATAGATGTTGACTGTAAGCCGAAAACATGCATCTCGTCCATAAAACATAACTCAATGTTTATGGCACCCAGCACACCACACGATTTGAATAAAATAATAATGTCGCTAAAAAATACTAACAGTGTTGGTTATGATGGAATCGCCACAAAGATACTGAAGTCTGTCTCAACCGCGATATGCGAACATTTAAGCCACATATTGAACCTTATCATTTGTACGGGTAAATATCCAGATGCTTTAAACACATCTATAATAAAACCCTTATTTAAGAAAGAAGATAAGGAGTTGATGGAATACTATAGACCTATTTCGCTCATACCGGTTATTTCGAAGATCTTTGAGAAATACATTTGCAGGGAATTATATAATTATATGGAAAAATATAATATACTTTGCGAAGAACAAAAAGGATTCAGACAGCACAGAACCATCAATATGGCAATTTATGACTTTTTGAATCCTATTATGAGTAGCATGGATAAACGATCCCCCATATGCGCTATATTTTGCGATATGACCCAGGCGTTTGATTATGTCCATTATAATATATTACTTAATAAATTAGAAGTCTATGGCATTAGAGGTAACGTGCTCGAACTTATAAAATCTTATCTGGAAAACAGAACACAAATTACTGAAGTTAGCAACATTAACATAGTTACCAAACATGAAGACATTATAAGGTCTCGAGAACGTAAAATCTCATACGGTGTACCACAAGGAACCGTGATGGGCCCGTTTTTATTTATAACTTATGTTAATGATATGCCCATTTCCCTTGAATATCCTATAACTATGTTTGCAGACGAAAGCACTATAACAATCCCATGTAAAAGTACAAATACGTATGAAAATGACATAAATAATTCTCTTGACGCACTAATTAAATGGCTAGACGACAATAATTTAAATATTAATTTAGGTAAGACAAAAATAATGCACTTCAGACAACGTACTCCTGGCGGAACTAATCTCAACATCCATTACAAAAATGACAAAATTGAGGAAGCAGAGGATACCAAATTTTTAGGGTTGCAAATAGATTGCAACTTAAAGTGGAAAGCACATATAGACAGTTTGTGTAAAAAATTTAGTTCCTCCGCATATGTGTTATATAGGTTATCCTCCATAGTAGATGTCAAAACAATAACGGCTTACTACGGAATAGTTGAATCGCACTTGCGCTACGGTATCATTTTTTGGGGGAACTCAACTGATCGAGATATAACTTTTAAGGCCCAGAAAAGATATCTCCGATCATTGTTAAAACTTAAATCGACAGACAGTTGCGCGCCTTATTTTAAGTTACATAAAATCTTGACACTACCGTGTATCTATATTTTTGAAGTAGCTATGTTTGTCAAGCAAAATCTATCTCGTTTTGAGCGCCTGGCTGTTGTATTCCCAAGGAATAGGCGTGACAACAGCAAATTATGTCAAGTATCATGTCGAACCACTTTGATGCGTAAGACCGTTTCTTGCATGGCCCCCATTATCTACAATAAATTACCGAGTAGTTGGAAAGTTTTAAATACAGCACAATTTAAGAGTAGATTGCGGAAATTTTTGGTAGACAAAACTGAGCTTCTATTGCTTTATTGGTAACTGAGTTTCTATTGGAGAAAAATATTTTTTAATTAGTGACATCTTGACATAAAAAAAAAATATTTATGACATTTTTGATTTTTGACATTTTGATCTTTGACATTTTGATTTCTGACATTTTGATTTTGGAATTGTAATAATAATGATATTGGTAATAGTAATGACATGTTAAATGATGTAATGACAATGGTATGATATTTGTAATAGTAATGACATGATATTTAATCTTATGATACTAATTTATATTTTACTTTTAATACAAACATATATTTTTAATTTAGTCGATGATTTAAGAATTTTATAATGGTAATTTATAAATTGATCTAAATAAGTGTAATAATAGTGATATAAATAATTTCAAATGTTTGCATGCCGATTGGTAAAATGTGGCTGAGCTAAATGTAATCTTAAGAACTATTATGTATTACCCATATTTGCAAAATAAAATTCTATTCTATTCTATTCTATAAAAAATAAATGAAGTATTTTTCCAAATTACACGCGCGCTAACCGTGGGGAAAACCTGTGTTTTCTACATAGTATAAAACATTCGTTTCCCGCCGTCCTGTACGCTTAGATCTTTTAAACTACGCGGATTTTAATGCGGTTTTATCAATAGACAGAGTGATTAAAAAGAAAGGTTTATATGTATAATACATGCATACTATAGTAGAGAAAAGCCGAGAATTTCAAAGATTTGTAATGTGATGTCGTATAAAACATATTATTGTGCGCTTACTTTGCAGACGCTGGCTAAACCAAAAAGATAGATCATAATAATATACTTCGGAATTGTATACCTTAAAAAGATCTACAAAAAAGTCCGCAATGGTCCGCAATGTCTATCTCCTAAGGATAACCGACAGTAACCATTTTTATCTTTTACATATTACAAAAAAAATATGGGTTATTTACGAAGCTATTTTAAACAATATAGTATTATTCCTTATCCAATTAAATACGTTGGATACGTTGTGCATTTAATGTAGTTAAAAATGCCCTTTACACCAAAATGAATATCTTAGAAAATATCAGAGATTTAAAATGCGGGGGCAGAGCGGCCGTCAGGCCGCACATCCGTCCCGGGTGGCAGCGGCCGGGCTGCGGGCGCGGCGGGTGCATATAAATCAATCCAATATGTTACTAAAGTAGCGATCGAGCCACTTTCAGCATACAGTTGGTGATTGTATGCTAAAAGTGGCTTGATCGCTACCTTTATTTATGTATTTAGTAGGTAACAGAATATTATTAATCACTCCACACTGACATCACATTAGTATCTAGATTGCACCCTTGCAAAGCCGGGGCGGATCGCTAGTATGTAATAATTGATAATAATACCTAATGGATGTATTGGTGTACACTTACAGGTGCAGCGCAAATCGAAAAACAACAACCCATAATTATTAGCTGAACGCAACGACCTCAGCTTGCTTAGGATTTTTTTTTTTTTTTGGTATTGCAACTCGTAGTTGTGACCACTGAGGTCTTGGCTATTTAACCGAACTGTCCTGTGGGTGCCTTAAGATTTTACTCGAAAAGCCTTCAGCCAGGAGCGAAATTTAATACTAAACTTATATTTAAATGACCGCACGCTAAGGGCACCCCCTGTGGGGTACGGACCTCGGCTTAGGGCGTCACTGAGATAGGGCACCAAGTGGGGACAGGCTGGATCGAAAGGTTAATATTATGATTATTATTAGGGGAATTTAAGGCTACAGGCTCAGCTACGACGCGGGCTGAGGCCTCATCGGACAAGTGTCGGGGGGGGGGGATGGTTACGGGGGGGGTCGTCGCGTGGGATCTCGTCGGGGCACTGTACTAGTGGCCCTACTGCTCTCCTGGAGGAGGGTTATGGGGTCATCGGGGTCGACTAGGACATGCTGCGGATGGCGGCTGTGACTGATACGGGAGGGGGTGCAATGGGCGGCCGCGACATCCAGAGGGTTGCGGTGAGTGGCGGCGGAATCGAAGAAACGCTTGGATAGGCGTTTCATGAATTGGCTGATGATCGGGATTTTTTTCGTTCCGAACGAACCAAGGGAAACCGGTCGCCCTACGGAGGAACCGGTTTTGGAGGGTCTGCATCCTATGGATGTAATGGGGTTTCGCTTGTACGAAGTCTACGCTCGCATAGGTCATGATCGGGCGAATGCACGCTGTGTAAATGCGCAATTTGCACTTGAGTGACAATTTACCACATGCATTCAGGACGGAATGGAGTCTACCGAGAGCGAAAGCGGCGCGCGAGCGCGCCTGCTTTATGTGCTCCGAAAAGGAATGGTGCTCGTCTAGGACGACGCCCAAGTATTTGGCTCGCTTCTCCCAAGGGATAGGCTTGCCGAACATGGTGATCGGACGGGGGAGGGTGGGGCTACGTCGCGGTTTCGAAAAGAGAACCGCTTGACTTTTGTCGGGATTGACTTCAATTCTCCACTTTCTAAACCAGTCGCCGAGTTGGTCGACCGAGGTTTGGAGAGTGCGAGATATCGTGTCGTGGCCGAGGCCGGTGTAGTAAATGGCCGTATCGTCTGCGAATAGAGGCAACTGAGCCTTTTTACTCTCAGGGATATCGCTGGTGAATAGCGTGAAAATGAGAGGGGCGACCACCGAGCCCTGAGGGCCTCCGGCGCGGATGGGGCGGGGGGACGATAGCGCTCCTTCGATGATATAGCGAAACGTGCGATTTGACAAAAAGTCTCGTAAGATGAGTACGAGACGATCTGGCACTTTGAATTTGTATAGCTTATATAATAAGCCATCGTGCCAACCTTGTCGAATGCTTTCGCTATATCGAAGAATACAGCATCGGTCAAAGAACCGTATTGGAAACCGACGCTTATGTGTTCGATGATCCGGTGGACCTGTTGCACGCACGAGTGTTGGGTTCGAAAACCGAACTGCTCGTTGGGAATGAGACCCTTCGTCTCGGCGTAGTCTCTGAGATGCTTATAAATAAGCCTCTCATAAATTTTGCCGAGGACGTTGAGTAGACAGATGGGGCGGTAGCTGGAGGGAGCAGATTTAGGCTTGCCCGGCTTGGGAATACCGATGATAGTGGCCTGTTTTCACGTTTGGGGGAAGATGTTACTGCTCATGGCACCATTGAAGATGGTGGTCATGAGCATGATCTGGTGGGCGGGGAAAAGTTGGAACACCTTATTGGTGATACCATCGGAACCGGGGGCTTTGCGTGGCTTAAGATCCTTGATGAGTTCGTGCACTTCGTCGGGAGTGACGGGAGGCAGAGGAAACTCGGGGTCTTCTACGGGGGGGAGGGAAGCTCTCCTTTCGACTTCGGCTTCTACCTCGGAGAGGTGAGCCTGGTCTACTGGTTAAGAGCTGGGCGAGCATTTTACGAAATAAAAAAAATGCTACGTATTTATAATAAGAATAGAGCGCCGCATGGTGGCGGCAGTGGCGCGTGCTACGTGCTCCCGCAGGTGACGTGCGTGAGTGGGACGAAATAACAAAAACATGTCTTACCCTGTCGCACGATTTGCAGCGTTCAACATTTAATAGTTCAAAGTCCAAACATGTGTACACTCTCTGACTTTTTTAGGCAGTTTATTGTATTGTGCAGCTGAGGATCGGGCTCAGTGGCGTTCACTAGGAGAGGCCTACGTCCAGCAGTGGACGAATATAGGCTGATGATGATTGTATAACCCGACCCCCTCATATTTTATAGTTTTCCTGCCGTACAGGTTTCTCACTCTTGGTACTTCTAGGTCGTCTTGGTTACGGGTATTATATCTATGAGTCTTCTGTGTAAATTAAATATTTATTTGATGTTGGTCTTAATGATCTTCCGAATAGTCCTGCACGTATGGTATGTATACAATTGTTGTAGGTTAAATTATTTTGTTTTTTTGTAGAGTATTTCTGTATGAGTATAGTAGTTATAATTGAAGAGGACTTTGATGATTTTATTTTGTGTTCTTTGTAAAAGTTATTGATTTGTTTTTGCAGCTTGTCCCTATAATTGGATCAAATATTCCAGATGTGGCTTGACTAGCGTGTTGTAAAAAGTATGTAGCGTATGCTTGTAGCGTACGCATTTTGCAATGTTACTTATGGCTCCGGTTAATGGCGCTCTGAATGCCAACTTACTGTCCACAATTAGGCCTAAATACTTTTCATGCATTGATTTTCGTAAGGTTTGGTTACGTATTGTAAGATTTGGAAATTATGGTTTTATTTTTTCTTTGCTTCGAAAATTATGTAAGCAGTTTTAGTAACATTCATAGTCAGAAGGTTTTGACTAAGCCATATATTCAAAACATTAAGATATATCTGTGTGCGTTCAGTTTATTAGAATATTAAAATAGGTAATAAAAAATATTATTGTTATTTATATTAATAAATAATTAAATTAAATTTCTATATTTATATCTGTAATTTTTATGGTGTACAGTCGGATACAAAAATCCATGGATAGTAAAGAAATAAAATCGTGTGAAGCGAGAAATGACGCCATCTAGCGTAAAACCTGATATCGACTAACAAAATTTATTTATGCTGTTACTAACTAGATTGCATTGCTTTGCTTTACATTATAAAATATTTTTGTAGTTTATTTTTATCTCCTCAAACATTCAAATAATTAATTATTAATAGTTTCTTTTAAAGAAAATTGTTACTAATTGTTCTTTATGTTAAAATTGAATATCCATTTTTAAATATCTGATTTTCTAAGTTTTAGTTTTCAAACTTGAGAGGATAGGTTGAATACGGATTTATAAATAATTGGTAGGTAGTATAAAAATACTTAGATCGAAGAGTTATGACTAAGCTCAATTCATCGTTCACTAAGTTCATTTTGATTACCTCGTTCGAGTTCCTTTTGTTCAGTTTTTATTTTTAATACGGTGAATTACCTACTTATTTTACCAAAATGAGTACGCGTTGTAATATTGATTTCGTTACAAGAGCTCAAATAATTGCTTTGTTTAATCATGGCAAAAACAAAGACCGGTGTAAAATTAAGTAGTTTTATTTTTACACTTTTATATAAAACTCCATTATTTTTAGTTACTATACTACATAATAATCCGAGTAAAAGAGCATTACCTTTCCTTTTAACTGTGAGAATTTTATATATTTATATATATACGTTTATTTATTTTAGCATTATGTATTTATTTGAGTATATGTTATTTTTATTTTGCATTATATGTAAGTATATTTAATATTCTAGTTTAAGACGTCACAAATCAAATTCTTCTCTTCTTGTTCTCACACACTATTGTCTACATTTCTTTTTCATTTCTCCTTTCGCAGGTCTGCTGGAAGAAATTTCTTAAGAAATAAGCAGTACCTTTGTACTTAATACTAATATGCCGTATCTGTATCTATTTTACTGTGTGTACATAAATAATAAAATAAATAAATAAATAAATAATCATTATTGGGTATTATCATAGACTAGCTTCTGCCCGCGACTTCGTCCGCGTGGAATAGTTACTTTGGGCTAACGCTAACTCTAACCCGCGACTTCGTTTACGTAGAGGGTGAAAATATATTTAAATAATACATACGTTAAGGAGCTGTTTTAGGTACCTACATCACGCTTTTATCAGTACACGGAGAAAAGATTTCTTAAAATATTCCTGGCGAGTTTATGAATTTTTACTGGGGCTCTGCAGTAACGCGGGTCCATATGCGCAAACCCAAGAAAATTTACCGGGTTACCCAGTACAAATTCTAGGGCAAAAAAAATATTAAGCTCTTAGAAACTTTACTAGGTTACCGATTAAATTTTTACTGGGGTACTGAACGTCATTTTTGTCTATTTTTCCGTCAGCAAAACGGTGCTCGTGCTAAGCCTGCTGGAATATTTCAAGAAATCTTTTCTCCGTTAAGAGTGGAACTTTAAAACGTTAGGTAAAAAGTACTGGGTCTTATAATCTTATATCATGTAGATTGTGGGTTATTCTCAAAAAAACTCAAAATTATGTTATTTCAAAGTACTTCTGATATTTTTAGTTTTGTTTCCTTCCGGCATGGTATCTCGCAGAGATAAGTGGAGCTACCGCCCTTCCCCCTCATGACCGCCCGCCGGCCTAGCAACATTATTTTGCTGCGATGTTATTTTAAAACTGCGATATCTCCTAAAATATTCATTGAAATCAAATGATGTAACGGGCAATTTTGTTTTAAATTAAATACTTGTGATGAATAACGTATTTATATGGATAAGGATTATTATCATGTTTATAAAAACACCTTCGCAAATAATGAATTATTTTAGAACAAATTTGGTTAGCATAAACAAGTTTATAGTGAGCCAACCTTAATAGATAGACATAAGCTCTTTTAAACTTTTTTAGAACTTTTAAAGGGGAACAATTCTGAAATACATAATTTTTGCGAAACTTCAACCATTTACGCAGCGCACGCAGCGGACGCTCTCAAAAGGAAAAAAAAAAACACGATTTTGAAACATTGCTCATTGGTGCTCCGTCCCTGTTGGGTTTAGCGTGATGATATATAGCCCATAGCCTTCCTCGATAAATGAGCTATCTAACACTGAAATAATTTTTCAAATCGGACCAACAGTTCCTGAGATTAGCGCGTTCAAGCAAACAAACAAACAAACAAACTCTTCAGCTTTATTATTAGTATAGATATTATTATTAGTATAGATATCCGAGGTATTATACATTTCTGTTTTATTATTGCAGAGAAAAACAGTTGTTCTATGGGTACGACGATTTCAAGAGGAGGGTTCTTTCCAACACCATCAAAGAACTGGTAGACCATGACTTATAAGCATACTGCAGCGTCAAAAAGGACAGCAAGGGACTATGAAGAAAATGGATTTCTGCCGACGAACCACTACGCTGGTTCCTTGACACAAGTGTTGGCACTGTCCGTCGTGCTCTTCATGGTGAAGGGCTGCATTATTGGAGGCATACTGTGAAACCCTTGCTCACGGAAAACCATAAAAGGGTAAGATTACAGTTCGGTTTGGATCACATAAACTTCGATTGGAGTAATGTCATCTTTACAGATGAAAAAGCTTTTAAGTCCACTGAACACGGACGCTTATGTTTGTGGTCACGTATTGCCAAATAAGCAATATGGTCATATATCAGTGAATATGTCGAGCAAATAGTGCAAATTATATAGAAATGCTGGAGGAGAACATATTGCCTACCGTTCGAAATGTGTATTCAAGAGAAGAATTACCACAGATAAAATTTGTGCAGGATATTTGTCCGATACACCGTTCGCACAGTGTGCAGGCGTGGTTTCGTCAGCATAATGACATTTGCGTTATTCCTTGGCGTGCTAGATCACCGGATTTAAATCCCATTGAAAATGTATGGGGTGTTATCGTTCAACGGTGGAATAATCAAAATGAGCGTACTCCAGATGCGTTAGAGGCTCATTGTTTACAAATATGGGACATTATTTGTGGTTCAGATTTCTGTAAAAGTTTAAGATGTTATCGACCAGAATGGTAGTTACACGAGCTATTAATAAATAATTATACTTAATTAATATTATTTTACTTAGTACTTATTAATATTAACTGGAGACCTGGTTATGTGTGTATAACTTATTACTTACGTATTTTTAGTAACTTTAAAAATTTATGAACACTTCAGGTTCAAACACAACGTAATTATTAGATTTTTATGTTACCCTATTAACCATTTGATATGTTTTTGTGCAATTTTGTAGTTTTTAGCCTACCTATTTAATCCATTTAATCCGATTGACCTTTGTGATAAAATAATCTTATGTCCCTGTTTGTTTTATTGAGGTAGCATAAGCTTCAATCCTCTTTCCGATTTTAGAAACGAATACTTAAGCTATGGCCTCAATAAGAAGTTATACATAATATTATAATAGAATAGAATAGAATAGAATAGAATAGCATTTATTTGCAAATATGGGCTATACATAAGTAGGTAGTAGTAGGTTTTCATCAGAGTTCTGCCATATTTCACCATTCGGCATGCAAACATTTTCATTACCTACATAAAATTGTTAAAATTTAAACTCTTGTTGGAACATTAAATTAGTTATGTCATTCTCATTAAATAAAATTATTAAAATTCAAATATTAATTTAAAAAAAAATTAAATTGTCAGTAACAGTAGGTTAATGTTATAAGATACTTAATAAACTGACTGTTAAAGAATAATAAACTGAAAGAAATAAACCTCTATGATTTGTTAAGAGTGCCTTTTTGTTTGGTGAGCCTGTTTACCTGCGATGACTCTGCTCTTTTTTCCTGTTGCTAAGTAACTACCAACTCGAATATTATATTAAATACCCACACAACCACCCGTTATTATTACATTTAATACCATACCATACGTTACCATACGTTAGCTTAATAAATATATTCCTATCGGTTTCTTTTGTTATGTTTATCGTTTAAGCTACGTATGCTAGTAAATGTAATGCTGTACTAAAGCTTACACAGATAATTTAGACATTCTTTTTTTTTCTAGAAATCGAACTAGAAACCGACGCCATCTAGTTTGATTTTCGAAAATTGAACTCAAATGTTCATTGGAAAATAGACACTAATGTATCCATGTTATTTTGCAGGTGATTATACACAATAAAGAGTATTCTATTCTATCAATTGAAAATCAGAAAGATCAATAAGAATAATAGCACTGAGTAATAAAGATATAACCGACTACCTAGTCTGTGAACAGCGTTGTGGGCTGCAATATTGTCTGTGTTTTGAGTATTTCATATTTCATGTTTTATATTGTAGCTGTTTGTTGTTCCTTTGCAATAAAATAAAATACAACTTTAAAATTTCAGATAGTCACAGAAATGAAAAAAACTAAAAATTAAAAAGAAGCGCAATAATTAAAAAAGATCCTCAACCTTTAAAGTTCAAATACTGGCTGAAAATCCAGAGAGCGATTAAAAAAACGTCGCGTTTAAAGATCACCCGTGCGTACCTGGGCTAGCGGCACACTCCCTCTCACAGAAAAGGAGGCCTGTGACGGAGCAGTGGGCAATATTGGCCGATTATTTTTATGTTACAGTAGGCCGCACGTCAGTGGGCACACTCGGTCCTTGAGCTGGCCTAGCGTAGGCCGGAGTTTCATTAGAATAAGAGGCCAGCTTATAGGTACTGGTTTTGTTACACCATTGACGTGTGGCATACTGAACAAAGCAGCAAAAAAAAAAAAAAATGATAGGTACCTCTGAAATCTTGTATTCAATGACTTCATCACGGCTCGGCTGACCGGAGCACTTGGTGAAATTCATATTATTAAGAACTAGAGCAAAATTATACTTCGATATTTTATTTTCGTCCGAGGAAGATAAAATATTAGTGGAATACTTTACTTTTGGTTTAAGATAAGCAACCTTTCTCCTAATTTTAAACAAAGCCTCCACATTCATACATCTGTCCCTATTTACATCCAAAATTTCATCTGCACCGCAGCATTTCTCTATGCACAGGATATTAGAACAATATTCCAACACATCGATTGGAATATTGTTTAGATCTCTATAATCATTTTTACACGTAGTTTTAAAGTCATCGTTACTTTTTACTACAGATAACATTATAAGAAACAGAAAAGCAACTATCAACATTTTGTCTACATTCAATTTAATTTTAATCACTATTTGTAAGAAACACACTTATTTAATCAACACACAATGAAACACTAACCATTGAATATCATAAAATAATGTAAACTTGCCCAATTTTTCCTGTCGTTATCAAGCATATTTCATGTGGGTTGTGTTGTTGGTTATGTTGATGCATGTGTGTTCATCTCTTTCCATATAACTCCTAAACTTCTGGCCGTATTTTGACAAAAGAAGTATCGTTGTATTATGGTTTTATGCTATAAAGCTTAGTACATTCAAAGCCATAACTAATATTTAAATAATCTAACTTTACTATAAAACCATAAAAGTAGGTACCCAATGCCGAGCAATGTGGTCTCTATTCTCAACAATATTTATATGACCTTGAATATGTATTAATAACTAGCTTTTACGCACGGCTTCGCCCGCATGTAGGTAGGAAAATATCCCACGGGAACGTACCGCCCAAATAAAAAGTATCCAATGTCCTAACCGAGAACGAGATTTGGTACACAAGTAGACCGTGACCTGCACGGTCTACTTGTGTACCAAATCTAGTCAAAATCCGTTCAGCCGTTAAGACGTGAAAAGGTAACAGAGAGACAGAAAGAGATGGCGTTATTCACTTGGTCGTTCTCCTGAATTCGATTGCCTATAGAATTCGGGCAAACGACTAAGTGTAAATGAACGGGGTCGAGTAAGCCTGTCTTCGGACAATCTAGTTCAGCTTCATAGTTTCGGTTACCGGAATTCAGATACCCGAATGACGGAAGACATCGTTCGTAGGTAGGTACTTGCCCGAACGCGGGCGCAGGTATTCGACTGCATTCAAACTACTCGTAGTTGTTAGCCCATATTCTAGTGCGATGACCAGTGTAATTAATGCATCGGGTGCCCGAATTCAAGGAGTCTTTCTAGCACCCGAATACGGGCTAACGACCAAGTCTAATTGGGCCTTTACTTTCGCATTTATAATGTTACTAGCTTCTGCCCGCGGCTTCGCCCGCGTGGGTGTCGAAAAGTATCCCACCGGAACGTGCTACCGGGACAAAAAGTAGCGTATGTCCTTCCCCAGGATGCTATCTATCTCCTTGCCAAATATTATCGAAATCCGTTCAGTGATTTAGGCGTGAAAAGGTAACTTAAAGACAGAGTTACTTTCGAATTTACAATATTTTTTTTTTTTTTTTTTTAAAACGTTGCCCCACACTAGGAATTTCTCCTGTATTGTGGATGCGTTTACAAACATTTAACTCACATACACAAACAGCCAGACCCGGAACAACTATTTGTAGGTCATACAAATATTTGTTCCGTGCGGGAATCGAACCCGTGACACGCAGCGCAGCAGTCAATCGCTTAACCACTGCGCCAACCGTGCCGTCAAATATATGTAGATAGTATGGATGGATAAAGGGACTGACGCCACAGACAGAACAGAACAAGGGTCGTCTAATTTAAAATTGCGCGCCCCTCCACAAGTTTTTTAATAGGAATAATTGAAATGTGTCACCGTATGATTTTGAACATCGTTAGTCTAAATAATAAAACAAAGTCGGGTTAGTTACAATCATTAAAAACGGAAGAACAGCTGGACCGATTTTAATGATTTATAATTTGTTAGCCCAATATTCCCACGGGATCGAGATTTCTGCGGGTTAACCCGCGGGGCGCAGCTAGTATACTATATTTGTTCTCGGTAAACTTTAAGCCTAAAGGCTCGTACGGATAATACTGTGAATTCAAAAATAGTGTTATATTTGTTACTCCACATTGATCGAACAACGAACTGTCTTTGGTTTTATTTTTTTTTCTGTTAGTTTGTAAGCAAAAAATTACATATCGCGGTTTCTCTAATTGAGAATCTCAATTAGAGAAACCGCGATATGCAATTATTACGACACGACACGACGCGGGGGACGCAGTTATGACTAATCTGATGCAGTCATAACTGGCCAAGAATGCTTGGTAGTTTTAGGAAGTAATGGATACTCGTACAAATCCCAATTTCTAAAAGCCATCTGAATAGGTTTATCTCTTTCTAAATGTTTAAGAAGTGCCAGGCGTTCGCGGTCTGACACTTTTATGTGTGGTACACGCCATTGTATTCTTTGCACATCTATTTGAAAATGAGCAACATCATCAGTTAATATAATGCTGTTTATGTTAGACTTACTTCTATTTAGTATAAGTTCATGTTTACAATTTATTACAATTTAATGTAATCCTCTGCAAACCCTAAAATCTTATTTAGAGGTATGATAGCACTAAAATGACCATCACTTTTAATTCCATTCATATTCCAACCCCATAAGACAGCAACTTTATTTTCTCATTAATTCATTGACACGTATGACTTTATTGTCGATGTTATTCCGGAATTTTTAATACGATCTGTTTCAATACCGTTAACTTCGTATCTGATATCTTGAAACAAGAATATAACAGGGTTATTACTGAACGTAATAGTTTTCTTAACCAGATTTCCATCTTTACCGAAGAGTTTTGCTTGACCTTCGATGTAAGTTGAACTGGCTGACGGTAGCACGTATATGTCTTGCTGGTGTATGGGAATTTTGATTTCGTCATTTTCTCTGAAGCTGTTGTTGTAGGGATTGTAAGAATGGACTTTATAACTTTCAATCGAAGTATGGAAGTGTGGTGATTCAGTAATCTGTAGTATATTCATACTTTAAAACCTAGGGCTTTAAGGAAATCTTTATTTGTTTTAGGCAATTTTTTAACTTTTTTCTTACGTCTTTGTACTTTAGTGGCTGTAGAAGAAATAAAGTGCTTTATATTGGCTGCAGGGTTTTTATAATATAATATAATGTCGTTTTTTTTAAACGAAGTTGTAGTTGAATATGCGCTTCTTTGAAGTTAATGCAGTATCCAAATTGATCAACAATCTTAATAGATATAGATGATATTATATTTTTATTCACTGGAAAGTTAATAACGTTTTGCGGTATTTCTAAGTTCTGATGACATGCAGAAGTGTGAGATATAAATACGTGAATAATATAGGTTGGTAATCCGTTGGAGTATGAAACATGGACTAGATCACATTCGATTCTGATCACGGACAAAATGTGGTTATTAATATCCTGGTATTGAGTTTAATACTGAAAAATATAGCAAACCGCACTCGTATGGACCAGATAACTAAGAGGTGGTTGAAAGTATGAATCCAGTTCTGATTTATTTCCAGAGATGGTAACCGTTAAAGACATGCTTGCATACTGAACACTTCTGGAAGAACCTCTTTATTATATTTCTTGACCAGAGCAAAAATTATTTAAAAACTTTAAACAAAGATGTCCACAATTGAAAGGGTGATCGCGTTGTATATTATCATAATTATAGTGAATTTAAGAAACTAATTCTACTATAATATATATATAATATATATATATATATATATATGAATGTGAAAGTGTGGATGTTTGAATGTTTGTTATTCAATCACGCTAAACCGGCTGAACGGATTTGGATAAAATTTGGCACATGAGTAGACTATGACATGGATTAAGACATAGGATACTTTTTATCCCGATATTCCCACGGGATCGAGATTTCTGCGGGTGAAACCGCGGGGCGCAGCTAGTTATTTTATAAATTCTTTTGGGCGTTTAAGATTTCCGTAACTGTCAAAATATTCAACATAATCATTGTATTTTACATAGGCTACCCAATGAGAACCAGCATTTGTAGAATTATCTAAATTTATAACATCACATTCTTTTTTGAAAGGTGTTTAAGGGAGCTCATCTCTCATAAAGACACCTCAAAAATAAGGAATATTATTACCATACTTCAGAATGTCAATGTTAGTTAGGGCTTATTTGGTTAGCCATTATTTTAGTTTTTTTCTTTCGATACAAAAATTCCAAGTCCATTTTTATGAGGTTTAAGATGTAATCCCTTTCCGATTCAAAGCCTCCATTTTTTCATTGTGTCGCTTCAATTCGTCAAAACGCGTTTTTGCCATTTTGAATTCATTTATGGTTTTATCTATTCTAGCTGCACCTCCTGCTAAAGCTCCTGCCGTCGACAGTCCCGCAAAAATAGGAATCAAAGGTAACACTCCCCCAGTTTCTGGTATAGGAATAACACGAAGAAATTATATAGATCATTAACTAATTCTCTTGCCGCAGCCATAGCTAATTCTAGTGCCATTTTCTTGCCTTTTGGTTTCAATTTCCGTATGTGTCTTTTCGTTTCAGAAATAACATTTTCTAATTTATTTTAAAACCATTGCCAGACGTTATTTTTTTTAACATTTTGTAGCACAGTTACGCTTTTGTAAGCCCGCTCCAGTTTTAACTTTTGTCAACATAGCCTTGCTTACTAGACGTGCTGCGAACTTTTCCCCTACACTTGCATCAGAGGCAAATGCCCGCTCTTTAGCCATTTTAAACCTAAATCTGCCTTACGCCGATTCCTTAAGCTTTTAGACTTGTGATAGGCAATATCGTGTTCTTTACAATACTTGTCTAATTTATTGACACCTTTATCTCCGCGTCTAAGTCTTTTAATCAGATTTGTGCCAGGACCACAATAATTATATCCAGGTAAATGTAATTCAAATGGTAAATGATTAATAAGCGAATTGAGAAGACTACTCTCTCCAATACACATCGTAAGACTAATCAATCATAGATTGAAAACTTAATAAATATAATTCGACTTTCATCAATGACTTTGAAATATCAACATTTTTTTTTTTTTATACTAGTAATATATTCGACTTATCAATCCAGCTATTTTCAGCAGAAGACAATACTAACCATTTTAATAAAACCTTATTTCCTTTCCGGCTAAGAACTTTTTCAACTAGATATACATTACGATATTTTGTCCTTTGAAGCTCTTGTACATAAAATGCTCCTAAAATAGGCTGACTTCGGATTGAATCGTCAATTAAGTAGGTTATAGGAGTTGCATTCTGTATTTTTCGATTTTTAATTATTCTTTCCACCAGTTCAAAAATCAAAAAATCAAAATGTTTTATTTCACATAAACCAACATGGGCACTTATGAAACGTCAGAAGCTAGGTGCACGGTTCCAATTGGTTGTTTCCTATGGAGAAGAGCCGGCAAGAAATTCCATGGTTTCTCTTTTAAAAATAAGGGGCTTTTACAATGTTTCAAATTACAGTGTTGATAATGGGAGGACAGTGTAGTGTACAACCAGTAATAGGCACTCAACAAAATAATAAAAAATAAAGATATATATATATAAAGGTCTACTAATCTACAGTCTACAAGTTAGGCCTACAACGTTCTGACATTCACAAAATACATAAGAATAAATATAAAATAAAAGCCTATTTAAAACAAATGACATGATTGCCATTACAACTGTGACAAATCTGAATTCAAATCCTGTTTACAAAAGCCATAAGTAAAGATTTGAAATAAGAATTAGAGTATATAATGTCAAATAATGTGAAGATTATGTCAAAGAAGAAAGTAAAAAATAAAATTTCGTAAGTTGGGAGCAGTTAATAGACCCTTACATAGTGGTGCCGTTAACGAAGTACCAGGGAAGCCACATGTGCAGAAGGAATTATTGCCAAACTTCCTTGTTTTCAACGTAGTCTTTAATCTTATAATATGCATTTTTCATACAGATCAGACTCTTTTGAATATCTTCGAATAATTTCTTACATAATCATGAAGGGTTTGATCAGAAGTCAGTGATTTCTCGTGATACTAATTGTATAAAATATCTCTGCTTTTTATAATGCCAGCAGTGGCACATTCACTAAATTTTGGTTTACTAATGATTGTAACTTTTTTACAGGACATGCTTTATTGAATTCTTGGCATACTGTAGAAAATAGTGTACGGTAGTTTATATTAGGGTCTTGTGAATCAAAACTAGCTATTAAAAGATTGCTAAGAACATTATTATTAAATAAAATCAATTTATTTTTAGTTAAAGGTCTAAATTCAACGGTTTTATCTAAGTGTAACTAGTAGTTGGGAGTATACCCCTTTTCAAATGTTCCATTGTATTTATTGATACGTACATACTCACCCACTTTATACTTACTTTTTAAACCAATTTTTTTTGCTGATTTTACATATTTTTCTAATATTCGTTTTTTATTATTATTATCCACATTTGCTGGAATTTCATCAATTGTTCAATTATGAGTATGGTTGTATTTCTAAATGACATCATTAAGAGTGACATTTATCCAATTGTCCTTGTAAACTAAATTCTTTGTACAACTTAGACTTCAATGTTCTGATGAATCGTTCAACTTTTGAAGCTTTTTTGTTGAGAAGGTTCAATAATGATTAATGCGAAAGAATTTCGTGAGTTTATTAAATTTATTAATATAAAATTCTGTTCCATTATCAGTTTGTAGATTCTTAGGCACACGACCTTTGTCCAGCAACAGATTACATATCAATTCAATCGGCTTGCCATAGATCATCTGTGTCTCTCATAATAACACGTCTTCGAGGAAAGTTTACTCTTGCGTTTTTATGAACTTCATTTACAATTTCTGCCTTGCTCATGTTGATATTTTTGTAACTCTTATTATTTTCAATCTCGTCGGCTTGCGTGTGTTACATAAAAGTACAAATGTTGCGTTTTTATGCTGATTTAATAACGAGCTTTGCCAATGCTAAAGATGGATAAGTCTGTAATACTGAATCAAAATCTTGTTAATGCCACTATTTATTACTTAATTATGTCGGCTTCTTTTAATTCTTCAATTATAGATAAAATTCAATAGCATGATTTCTATTGCCAGCATCTCTCGAAGCTACTCATAACTTTAATCTCTCAACCAATTCATTGGGATCATCCCAATCTACTAAATCAGTGTTGCTTTTATATTTTTTTAGTTTTGGTAAGTTACCTCCACCTTTGATCTCACTTTTATCATCTAAAATTCACGGGCGCTTTTTTCGGGCCCTACATGGACCTGATATAGATAAACTAGCCTCCGTAGCCTGGCTGCGTTTCGGTGACCTCCTTCTCCTTCTCCTTCTTTGGAGAAACCGAAGGTTTTCTCTATGCTATTATGGACGAAGTTATGGTGACAAACAACTACCGGAGATTTTTTGTGAAAGACGGCACGGTTGCCAATTCATTTGGTTAATTTGTCGGGCATGCCACCGTCCGGGTGAATCAATCAGACACATTATCTCCGGATGTTCTAGTCTAGCTAACGAAGAATACTTGCATAGCCACAACCTTGTAGCCAGGATTATCCATCAGCAACTTGCTCTCAAATACAGCCTTGTAGAATCGGAAGTGCCGTACTACAGGTATGTGCCCGACCCAGTTCTCGAAAATAGAATTATCACATTGTACTGGGATTGATCCATCATCACTGACAGGACTATTGTTGCCAATAAGCCTGATATAGTGGTGGTGGATCGATTAGAGCGGCGCGCAATGATTGTTGACATAACGGTCCCGTATGACGGGAACCTCGTCAAAGCCGAGAAAGATAAACAAATCAAATATCTTGATTTGACTCACGAGGTTGTCAACATGTGGGATGTAGACTCAGCGATCATTGTACCGATAGTCGTGACAGCCAATGGATTAATAGCCAAGAGCCTCGACCAACACCTGAGGACGCTTTCGTTGAGCAGCTGGATCAAGGGCTAGATTCAGAAGGCGGTACTTCTGTACACGGCCCGCATTGTTAGGAGGTTTCTCTCTCTGGAGTCCTGACCGCCGGTAGCTTGGACCCTGTTCCCGATACCGGTAGGCCACAATTTTTTATATTTTTAAATGTTTTTATATTTTATATATTCTAATATTTAAAAATATAATTTATATGTCAGTTAGAAGAATATAGGAAATATAATAATAATGTTTGTGTTAGTGTTCAATATGATAAAACAATTAGTAATAATTTAAAAAATGTTGCAAAATTAAAAAAAAATAACATTAATTCCTAGTATCAATATAGCTGTTTTATTGTATGCATCAGAATTATGGGTGTATGACTACAGACGACCTTGCGATATGCGTGAGAGCAATGCACCGAATGTACAGACGCCAGCACATCAAGCTACCCGAATCTGTCAAATTTCTTTGTTAGCTTTTCAACTTTAGTACAAAAGAATAAGGTTCCTGTTCAATTGGGAAAATTTTACAGTTTGGGATAGCTTGATGTGCTGGGTCTGTATGTAAAATTAGCATAAGCATTATGCTATTATCGGTTAAAGTGTCATTTAAAAAATAAAAATTCTCCACATTTAGAGCCTACCCTATTTTATTAGCAATTAGTTGTGCCCGACATACGTTGCTATGTCTAAATTAAAGGATTTTTATGAGGTAGGACCTGCTTAATTGTCTACATGCAATTTGTAAAGGGTACGAATAAGGTTAAACTAAAAAAAAACTCATTTATTTCATAATAAAATGTGTTTATTTAATACAATTACTACGCACATACCACACATTTAGCTTTAATTTAATTCGATATTTTCTTACAATATTATAAAACAGCATATGTTTATATGTGTAGCTTTTATAACATTCATAAAATAAAAATTTGTTTACGTAACAGTGATATAATTATCTAATAAAAACATAACTTTTCTCTAAAATACAGTTTTATAATGTCCCCAAGGTAAAGTTTTACAACCGTCTTGCAGTATTTGCCGTTTGTCATCATCTCTACTAAGTACAAGATTATTAATTTTTTGATTAAAAATATTATGATTTTTTGACCTAATTATACACATACTAGCTTCTTCCCGCGACTTCGTCCGCGTGGAATAGTTACTTTGGGCTAGCGCTAACTTTAACCCGCGACTTCGTTTACGTAGAGGGTGAAAATATATTTAAATAATATGTACGTTAAGGAGCTGTGTTAGGTACCTACATCACGCTTTTATCAGTACATGGAGAAAAGATTTCTTAAAATATTCCTGGCGAGTTTATTTTGCTGAGGCGCTGACCGATGATTTTTTCGCGATCATAAGGAAGCGGAGCGCTTCACCATTAAGTCGCCTACGAAGCAGCTCGAACAGTCTCCTGAGGGTGTTGTCCGAGCAGTGGGACCTGTCCCTGATACAGAGGGGGATGCAGCTTCATGTTAGCGCTTCTCCTCGCATTATTTGACAGTTTTTTATAATTATAATGATTTTTTTACAAAATACCAAAAAAGCTTTTGACAAAATACCAAATTGTATAAAGGAAAAATTCCCGGGCTATGACCGAAGAATTTATGCAAAAGTAAAACAATTACAATATAAATTAAAGAAAACACTAGCCAAACCTGATAGCGTAAGTGCACAAGCATCACAGAGTCTAAATGGCGATAGACTTAGTAATAGTGACAATAAATTAAATGGTAGTCATAGTCCCTCTCTCCTTAGTAAATATGATGATGATACAGACGACTTTGACCTGGTGTCTACTGGAGTACATACAAGAGTGACAGAATGTCTGCAAGAAGCTAATAATCCAGGAACTGCAACTTCCACGCCTGACTTTGTTTTCAATGAAGAAGGACCAAGAAATGAATTACCCAAAAAAGCCTTGTCATTTGACGCATTTTCACCACTCCACAATTTATCTAAATTGGAGACAAGCTGTCAATCAGAATCAGAGAATACAAGTACATCTGAACAAGTTAAAGATAAAGGGAAATTTGTGTTCAAAAAGCCTTCAAGGCTTACGGTAGAAGAGAACAAATCTACGCCAAACAAAGATATACCGTCGTCTACTGCTGAGAGAATTAGAAACGCTTCGGAAAGACTAAAACCTTTGACTGCTACAGAAGCACCGAAATGTGCACCAGTAGCGCAGAGCTCTGTAGAGTTTCAGCCTCCACAGCTAAGCAAAAACTTTTTACTGAACAGCAATAGACCTAGCACAGATTCCGTTAAAGACAACGAAGAAGACGGTGAACAAATGGATGACTATGAAGTGCCAATCGACATGGATGACGTCGCAGATGTTATGTCGGAAGCAGCTCAAGCGAGTGTCATTAACATCAGTGATTCTGTTGCTAGTAGCAGTAATGCAGATGCAATAAACAGTACTATAGATATACCTTTGGATGAAGACGGCTGGCCAGAATATAGGCCTGAGGACTTTGAAGAAAAAATAGAAGACATAGGCAGCCAGGAACCACAAGTGTTCAATCTGATGGATGACTCGACGGTGAAGGAAAAGCCTAAGTATGAAGGGATGGGTGATTTTCATGCCGGTACACAGAATGATGGCATTACTGGTGAGTTGTAGTTTTTGTAATTTTTTTTTTACTATTTACAATACAGAATAGAATAGAATACTCTTTATTTTTTTCTCTTTGTTTTGAAATGATTGGCTAAACTTCATTGACATGCAAATAAAAATAGTAATTAAATAAATAAAAGTCCTAGATAAATAATAATTGTGAGTAATTAATGTTAATTTTCATGTCATTTCTATTATTGAATATATGATTAATAAATTATTGGCCATAAGGATTCCCTTTTAGATACTCCAATAAACTACTACTTTAGATACTTCAATATCATTGGCTCTGTCGCGAAGTAATTGATATGATACGTAAGCGATCAGAAATATTACCGTAGACTTTAAATTTCCTATAATATTTTAATTTTTCTTTAAGTATCTTAATGAGCGCCGAGTTATACCAAGATGGATATTTAAAGAGTTTACACAGACGCTGAGGGACGTGTTTATCTCTGATCTCGAACAACATTGCATAAAAGTTCCCGACAGCTTCCTCGATAGAACCTTTCACTATTATGCCGTCCCAGTTAGTGCCTCGCAAGTCAGATCGAATGCGTTCATAATTGCCTTTGTTATATTGATAAGCCACGCGTGCACAGGCGTTAAGTGACTGAGGTTGCACAGTAGCAAGCTGAATTAACAACGCAGGATGATATGCGTCCTCGATACTTAGGGGTTCTAAGCATGCCGAGACGGTGATGGGAGTATTTGCAAGGACTAGATCTAGCATTTTGCCATGTCTATTATTAATGAGATTAAATTGCTGTAAACTACAAAAATCAATGGTGTCAACGAAATGAGTAAACATGCTAGTTTGAGGCGTGATAGGTCTAATTCCATCATATAAACTTGTTCAACTTATGGAGCTCATATTAAAGTCTCCGAGAATAATAAAGTTATCTGTGGGGTGGTTATTAATTAAGTCCGAAAGATTGTCCAAATAAGCATTTAACTGACTAGCATAGCTATTGCCTGAATTCTGTTCACACAGATACAAAGAACATATGTTAAGTCGGCAGGTACGTTTATCACAACTGGTTCTAAATTGAATCGAAATCCAAATGTCTTCCGCACTAGGTTGCCAGTCAACAGTTCACGGCGGACCGCCACCAGCACGCCGCCACCACGCGACTGCTCTGTGGCCGAGTAGTCACAGTCGCGGCGCCACACTAGGTACCTATCGTCAAAAAGTTCACTATCCAAAATCCCATCAGCGAGCCAGGTCTCCGTTAAAGTGATTACATCATAATTACATTTAGCTAAATTCCTGTAAAAGTTAATTGACTTCGTCCGCAGTCCCCGAACATTCTGGTGATAAATTTTAAGTTCACACACTGTATAGCACGATATCTACAAATAAATGGTTAATTAAAAAAGCGTGTAAATAATGTGCGACTAACCCGAACAAAAATATAGACTTTCGTTTATCAATATAAAGCAAATCTAAGCTCAATCCACTGCACACAAAGAGCATTAAGAATAAATGACATTCTATTATAAACATACTACTAGTATAGACGTAAGTGTTCGTGATTACGGGTAGGTCAGAAAAAAACTTTAAATGCCTGTTCGTAGCATTAAAACCAAGATAGTTAATATTTATCTCCAAACTCAATACACAACGCTTCAAAAAAAGCATTTCCAATGAACAGAAAAACAGCTCAACATCCATCAAAACATTTTGTTCGCAAGCCAATGAATATAGATTCTATAAAAGTAATAAGACACATTTCACTACAAAATAAATCCGAACGTAAAGACAGCGATGACGGTTAAGTGGACTTTGGATCAGTCCAAAGTCCACTTAACCGACCGATAAGCGAGTAGGCGCATTCCATGTTTCTCAAACTGCTAATTAATAACACTTTCAAAAATCGTTTTAGTTTTAGTGAAATATTTTTAAGGCATAGCAAAGATGAGATGATTTTGAATTTATGAATATTTCTAGCATAGTTGAAAAATGGCATTAAATAAAAGTAGATTGATGAATTTTCTGCAAGTCCCGTTCCGTTGCAACGATGAAAGACTTGGAGGTGGCATCCCGTTTTACAAAAACCTTCATATGCTTCACCCACACAAATTGGAAATTTTGTTCCTTGGCAAGGGATTTTGTTTGTGAGAGTAAAATTTTGTTCTTGATGCTTACCATCAAGAACAAAATTTTACATGACATCATTCATCATGATTTCATCTTACATGATCATTGACAAAGATCCTTCCTGAACCAGTGACTCCAATGTGTTCGGGAAGTAGGGGATCCTTGTGGGAACGGGCAGCAGCGATAAAATCCTCTTTCGCATATCTATTCATAAAAGAAACAATAATGTTCTTATTGGTAGATTCGTTAGTCGGTACTCTGTGCACAAAATTAATTTGAGTCTTCATAATAGGATAGGAAACTTTATCACCGATTTTACCAACTATATCAAAGAGGTTCTCTCTATCCTTCATCGGTACTCCCTTAATTTCCACATTATTGCTGCGGAGCCACTGATCAATGTCCCGATGTCCGTCCTCAAGTTTGACAATCGCTGACTGTGTGTGTTTTACGTCTACCTGCACCGCTTTCATTTTGGTTAGTCTATCGTCCAACGCTAGGACCTTACTAGGAAGTTCCTTGAGATTAGACAGCTCCTGTCTTAAGAGTTGCACTTCAGATGCCAAGCTAGAGAGAGGAATGAGTTCTTGACGGATGCTGGACAACTCGCGCATTATTGTTTCCAATGTAATCGGTACAGGAACAACTGGCGAGGCCGTGCTTGACAGTGATTGGGTGCTTGCCTGACCCGTATTCTTGCAATTAGCACATCTCTATGTAGCTTGGCGATCCCCGAGTTTGCGATAGCCCTTCTCCGTGATTCCAGAACTAGGGAAGTCGAAGTGGTTGGAACATGCTGATTGCTTCCGTGACTTCGTCACCACTCCTTCCACAGATAACCATGTTTTAAAGTTAGATAGCAATGAACAACAATGTTAACAATTATTATCGCGAACTACAGCTGACGACAAGTGACAGACGCACGAAGCGGTCTCGCTTGGACGTCTAAACGAAGCAGCGTACGCTCGGACACTAACGATTACGGATTATACAACCTTGATCCATGTTATTACTTATCTTCACCTTCATTAAGTTGGGACGCTATGTTGCTATATACCGGAATTAATTTAGATTTAATTTCAGATATTGAAATATATCAAATGTTAGAAAAAGGTATTCGAGGTGGTCTTGCCCAATGCTCATTAAGATACGCAAAAGCAAATAATAAATACCTTCCTAATTATAATGATGAGGACCCTAATAGTTATTTAGTTTATCTTGATTGTGTAAATTTAGATGGTTATGCTATGATGCAAAGGTTACCAACCGGGAACTTTAAATTTCTCAATAAAGAAGAAATAAATAAATTTGATTTAATGACTATTTCCAACGATAGTGAAAAAGGATTTATACTCGAAGTCGATTTGCATTACCCTTCCGAAATACATGATGACAACGCTGATTAACCGTGTGCAGCTGAAAAGTTTGTACCGCCTGGTAGTAAAAATCAGAAATTAATTGCTAACTTATACGACAAATATAAATACGTTATTCATTATGTTCACTTGAAATAATGTTTCAAAAATGGTCTCATTTTACTCAAGATTCATAGAATATTACCGTTTAATCATGATGCATTTTAAGCGCCTTACATATTATTAAATACTACATTGCGTCAACAAGCAAGTTCAGATTTTGAAAGAGAATTTAAAAAAAAGCAAAATAACTCTATTTTTGGCAAAATAATAGAAAATAAAAGGAAACAAGTTGATGTGAAATTAGTTAATGTATGGAAAGATGAATTAAATAAAACTAATAAAATTTGTGGAACAGAAAAATAAATAAGCGCACCAAATTTTAAAAATTACTGAGTCGCTGATTGCAATTCAATTACAGCACACACAAATTATTCTCGATCGTCCAGTTTACATCGGCTTTACAATTTTAGAACTAGCTAAGTCTCATTTGTATAATTTTCACTATTCTGTAATGAAAAGAATTTATAAAAATTGTATTAAACTATGTTATACGGATACTGACAGTCTTTTGTATTTAATACACACGGAAGACTTTTATAAGGCCATGAAAAAACATATCAAATATTTCGAGACAAGCTACTTTGAAAATAAGAAATGTAATATGTCTAAAGTCATTAAGTAAAATACCAGGATGTTTAAAGACGAAATGGGTGGTGGTGCCAAAAGGTATTAAAAAATCTGTTACCAAAAAACTTAATATTAAAAACTAGAAAAAAAACTTTAGAATATAATGAATGTCTGCGAGAAAATATGTGTATAATTAGGTAAAAAAATCATAATATTTTTAATCAAAAAATTAATAATCTTGTACTTAGTAGAAATGATGACAAACGGCAAATACTGCAAGACGGTTGTAAAACTTTTCCTTGGGGACATTATAAAACTGTATTTTAGAGAAAAGTTATGTTTTTATTAGATAATTATACCACTGTTACGTAAACAAATTTTTATTTTATGAATGTAATAAAAGCTACACATATAAAAATATGCTGTTTTATAATATTGTAAGATAATATCGCATTAAATTAAAGCTAAATGTGTGGTATGTGCGTACTAATTGTATTAAATAAACACATTTTATTATGAAATAAATGAGTTTTTTTTTTTAGTTTAACCTTATTCGTACCCTTTACAAATTGCATGTAGACAATTGAAGGGTTTTTTACAAAAACAGCATAACTCACATTTTCATGATTTTTTGTTTTTAGCATTTCTATAGTCTGTAGCTCAAAAGCATTCGTTTGCTATATTTAACTTTTTACAAAAACAACACTAAAGCATAAGAAAGCTTTGCCGAAAATACCGCGATTTTACAAAAACAACATAACTAACGAGAAATTTTGCAAAAACGGATTAACTACATAGAAGTTAAGCTGTTTTTGTAAAAAAAAACACGTTGACACTTCTCAAAAATGGCGGAAAAAGTAGTTAGCTTACAGGGCAATAATATTAGTATTACGAAGAGAAAAAAGAAGGAAAAGAAAATAGATGTTGTGAGAAACAACAAAAATTTGGGGTTTGGATCACCATAATGATTATTATTATTTTACAAATACAGCTGAACTTCAAAAATGTTTTTACAAAAATAACTTAATTACCACGTTTTTACAAAAACATCACAACTTTAAAGTATTCTTATAAATAGTTTGCAGTAATGTGAAGTATTTGAGATTAAAATAATACATAATTTAATTTGTGACTCATACATCATTAACATAAATTAAATTCAAATTTTTATCTTTAACATTGACGATGCTATGAAGTTTTTTGTCTTTGCTGAAAAAATTACAAAAAAAAGATATGCGGTTTTTGTAAATAACCCTTCAATTAAGCAGGTCCTACCTCATAAAAATCCTTTAATTTAGACATAGCAACGTATGTCGGGCACAACTAATTGCTAATAAAATAGGGTAGGCTCTAAATGTGGAGAATTTTTATTTTTTAAATGACACTTTAACCGATAATAGCATAATTATGGTTATGCTAATTTTATGTACAGACGCCAGCACATCAAGCTATCTCAAACTGTCAAATTTTCCCAATTGAACATGAACCTTATTCTTTTGTAATAAAGTTGAAAAGCTAACAAAGAAATTTGACAGATTCGGGTAGCTTGATGTGCTGACGTCTGTACATTCGGTACATTGCTCTCACGCATATCGCAAGGTCATCTGTAGTCATACACCCATCATTCTGATGCATACAATAAAACAGCTATATTGATACTAGGAATTAATGTTATTTTTTTTTAAATTTTGCCACATTTTTTAAATTATTACTAATTGTTTTATCATATTGAACACTAACACAAACATTATTATTATATTTCCTTTATTCTTCTAACTGACATATAAATTATATTTTTAAATATTAGAATATATAAAATATAAAAACATAAAAATATAAAAATTTGTTAAAAATATAAATATAAAAATTGTGGCCCACCGGTATCGGGAACAGGGTCCAAGCTACCGGCGGTCAGGGCTCCAGAGAGAGAAACCTCCTAACAATGCGGGCCGTGTACAGAAGTAACGCCTTCTGAATCAAGCCCTTGATCCAGCTGCTCAACGAAAGCGTCCTCAGGTGTTGGTCGAGGTTCTTGGCTATTAATCCATTGGCTGTCACGACTATCGGTACAATGATCGCTGAGTCTACATCCCACATGTTGACAACCTCGTGAGCCAAATCAAGATATTTGATTTTTTTATCTTTCTCGGCTTTGATGAGGTTCCCGTCATGTAGGACCGTTATGTCAACAATCATTGCGCGCCGCTCTAATCGATCCACCACCACTATATCAGGCTTATTGGCAACAATAGTCCTGTCAGTGATGATGGATCAATCCCAGTACAATGTGATAATTCTATTTTCGAGAACTGGGTCGGGCACATACCTGTAGTACTGCACTTCCGATTCTACAAGGCTGTATTTGAGAGCAAGTTGCTGATGGATAATCCTGGCTACAAGGTTGTGGCTATGCAAGTATTCTTCGTTAGCTAGACTAGAACATCCGGAGATATATAACATGTGTCCGATTGATTCACCCGGACGGTGGCATGCCCGACAAATTAACCAAATTAATTGTCAACCGTGGCGTCTTTCACAAAAAATCTCCGGTAGTTGTTTGTCACCATAACTTCGTCCATAATAGCACAGACAAAACCTTCGGTTTCTCCAAAGAAGGAGAAGGAGAAGGAGGTCACCGAAACGCAGCCAGGCTACGGACGCTAGTTTATCTATATCAGGTCCATGTAGGGCCCGAAAAAAGCGCCCGTAAATTTTAGATGATAAAAGTGAGATCAAAGGTGGAGGTAACTTACCAAAACTAAAAAAATATAAAAGCAACACTGATTTAGTATATTGGGATGATCCCAATGAATTGGTTGAGAGATTAAAGTTATGAGTAGCTTCGAGAGATGCTGGCAATAGAAATCATGCTATTGAATTTTATCTATAATTGAAGAATTAAAAGAAGCCGACATAATTAAGTAATAAATATTGGCATTAACAAGATTTTGATTCAGTATTACAGACTTATCCATCTTTAGCATTGGCATAGCTCGTTATTAAATCAGCATAAAAACACAACATTTGTACTTTTATGTAACACACGCAATCCGAAGAGATTGAAAATAATAAAAGTTACAAAAATATCAACATGAGCAAGGCAGAAATTGTAAATGAAGTTCATAAAAACGCAAGAGTAAACTTTCCTCAAAGACGTGTTATTATGAGAGACACAGATGATCTATGGCAAGCCGATTGAATTGATATGTAATCTGTTGCTGGACAAAGGTCGTGTGCCTAAGAATCTACAAACTGATAATGGAACAGAATTTTATTCTCACTCAATTTTAAACTCACGAAATTCTTTCGCATTAATCATTATTGAACCTTCTCAACAAAAAAGCTTCAATAGTTGAACGATTCATCAGAACATTGAAGTCTAAGTTGTACAAAGAATTTAGTTTACAAGGACAATTGGAGAAATGTCACTCTTAATGATGTCATTTAGAAATACAACCATACTCATAATTGAACAATTGATGAAATTCCAGCAAATGTGGATAATAATAATAAAAAACGAATATTAGAAAAATATGTAAAATCAGAAAAAAGAATTGGTTTAAAAAGTAAGTATAAGATGGGTGATTACGTACGTACGTATCAATAAATACAATGGAACATTTGAAAAGGGGTATACTCCCAACTACTAGTTACACTTAGATAAAACCGTTGAATTAAGACCTTTAACTAAAAATAAATTGAATTTTTTTAATAATAATTTTCTTAGCAATCTTTTAATAGCTAGTTTTGATTCACAAGACCCTAATATAAACTACCGTACACTATTTTCTACAGTATGCCAAGAATTCAATACAGCATGTCCTGTAAAAAAGTTACAATCATTAGTAAACCAAAATTTAGTGAATGGGCCACTGCTGGCATTATAAAAAGCAAAGATATTTTATACAATTAGTATCACGAGATATCACTGACTTTTGATCAAACCCTTCATGATTATGTAAGAAATTATTCGAAGATATTCAAAAGAGTCTGATCTGTATGAAAAATGCATATTATAAGATTAAAGACTACGTTGAAAACAAGGAAGTTTGGCAATAATTCCTTCTGCACATGTGGCTTCCCTGGTACTTCGTTAACGGCACAACTATGTAAGGGTCTATTAACGACTCCCAACTTACGAAATTTTGTTTTTTACATTCTTCTTTGACATAATCTTCACATTATTTGACATTATATACTCTAATTCTTATTTCAAATCTTTACTTATGGCTTTTGTAAACAGGATTTGAATTCAGATTTGTCACAGTTGTAATGGCAATTATGTCATTTGTTTTAAATAGGCTTTTATTTATATAAATTCTTATATATTTTGTGAATGTCAGAACTTTGTAGGCCTTACTTGTAGACTGTATTATTAGTAGACCTTTATATATATATATATCTTTATTTTTTATTATTTTGTTGAGTGCCTATTACTGGTTGTACACTACACTGTCCTCCCATTATCAACACTGTAATTTGAAACATTGTAAAAGCCCCTTATTTTTAAAAGAGTAACCATGGAATTTCTTGCCGGCTCTTCTCCATAGGAAACAACCAATTGGAACCGTGCACCTAGCTTCTGACGTTTCATAAGTGCCCATGTTGGTTTATGTGAAATAAAACATTTAGATTTTTTGATTTTTGAACTGGTGGAAAGAAATATTTAAAATTCGAAAAATACAGAATGCAACTCCTATAACCTACTTAATTGAAGATTCAATCCGAAGTCAGCCTATTTTAGGAGCATTTTATGTACAAGAGCTTCAAAGGACAAAATATCGTAATGTATATCTAGTTGAAAAAGTTCTTAGCCGGAAAAGAAATAAGGTTTTAGTAAAATGGTTAGTATTGTCTTCTGCTGAAAATAGCTGGATTGATAAGTCGAATATATTACTCGTAAAACAAAGAAAAAAAATGTTGATATTTCAAAGTCATTGATGAAAGTCGTATTATATTTATTAAGTTTTCAATCTATGATTGATTAGTCTTACGATGTGTATTGGAGAGAGTAGTCTTCTCAATTCGCTTATTAATCATTTACCATTTGAATTATATTTACCTGTATATAATGATGGTGGTCCTGACACAAATCTGATTAAAAGTCTTAGACGCGGAGATAAAGGTGTCAATAAATTAGACAAGTATTGTAAAGAACACGATATTGCCTATCACAAGTCTAAAAGCTTAAGGAATCGGCATAAGGCAGATTTAGGTTTAAAATGACTAAAAAGTGGGCATTTGCCTCTGATGCAAGTGTAGGGGAAAAGTTCGCAGCACGTCTAGAAAGCAAAGCTATGTTGACAAAAGTTAAAACTGGAGCGGGCTTATAAAAGCGTAACTGTGCTAAAAAATTAAAAAAAAATAACGTCTGGCAATGGTTTTAAAATAAATTAGAAAATGTTATTTCTAAAACGAAAAGACACATACGGAAATTGAAACCAAAAGGCAAGAAAATGGCAATAGAATTAGCTATGGCTGCGGCAAGAGAATTAGTTAATGATCTATAAAATTTCCTCGTGTTATTCCTATAACAAAAACTGGGGGAGTGTTACCTTTGATTCCTATTTTTGCGGAACTGTCGGCGGCAGGAGCTTTAGCAGGAGGTGCAGCTGGAATAGCTAAAACCATAAATGAATTCAAAATGGCAAAAAAGCGTTTTGACGAATTGAAGCGACACAATGAAAAAATGGAGGCTTGGTTGGAATCGGAAAGGGATAACATCTTAAACCTCATAAAAATGGACTTGAAATGTTTGTATCGAAAGAAAAAAACTAAAATACTGGCTACCCAAATGAACCCTAACTAACATTGACATTCTGAAGTATGGTAATAATATTCCTTATTTTTGAGGTGTCTTTATGGGAGATGAGCTCCCTAAAAAACCTTTCAAAAAATAATGTGTTGATATAAATTTAGATAATTCTACAAATCCTGGTTCTCATTGGGTAGCCTATGTAAAATACAATGATTATGTTGAATATTTTGACAGTTACGGAAATCTTAAACGCCCGAAAGAATTTATAAAATAACTAGCTGCGCGCCGCGATTTCACCCGCAGAAATCTCGATCCCGTGGGAATATCGGGATAAAAAGTATCCTATGTCCTAATCCAGGTCATAGTCTACCCATGTGTCAATTTTTATCCAAATCCGTTCAGCCGTTTTAGCGTGATTGAGTAACAAACATCCACACTTTCACATTTATAATATTATATTATATATATTATATAGTAGGATTATATATTATATATATTATATTATATATTATATATTATATTATATTATATTATATATTATATTATATTATATATTATAGTAGGATATTAGTAGGATTAGGTTCTAAAGTTCACTATAATTATGATAATATACAACGCGATCACCCTTTCAATTGTGCACATCTTTGTTTAAAGTTTTTAAATAATTTTTGCTCTGGTCAAGAAATAAAATAAATAGGTTCTTCCAGAAGTGTTCAGTATGCAAGCATGTCTTTAACGGTTACCATCTCTGGAAATAAATCAGAACTGGATTCATACTTTCAACCACCTCTTAGTTATCTGGTCCATACGAGTGCGGTTTGCTATATTTTTCAGTATTAAACTCAATACCAGGATATTAATAACCACATTTTGTCCGTGATCAGAATCGAATGTGATCTAGTCCATGTTTCTTACTCCAACGGATTACCAACCCATATTATTCACGAATTTATATCTCATACTGCTGCAGGTCATCAGTACTTAGAAATACCGCAAAACGTTATTAACTTTCCAGTGAATAAAAATATAATATCATCTATATCTATTAAGATTGTTGATCAATTTGGATACTGCATTTACTTCAAAGAAGCGCATATTCTACTACAACTTCGTTTAAAAAAAACGACATTATATTATATTATAAAAACCCTGCAGCCAATATAACGCACTTTATTGCTTCTACAGCCACTAAAGTACAAAGACGTAAGAAAAAAGTTAAAAAATTGCCTAAAACAAATAAAGATTTCCTTAAAGCCCTAGGTTTTAAAGTATGAATATACTACAGATTAATGAATCACCACACTTCCATACTTCGATTGAAAGTTATAAAGTCCATTCTTACAATCCCTACAACAACAGCTTCAGAGAAAATGATGAAATCAAAATTCCCATACACCAGCAAGACATATACGTGCTACCGTCAGCCTATTCAATTTACATCGAAGGTCAAGCAAAACTCTTCGGTAAAGATAGAAATCTAGTTAAGAAAACTATTGCGTTCAGTAATAACCCTATTATATTCTTGTTTCAAGATATCAGATACGAAGTAAACGGTATTGAAACAGATCGTATTAAAAATTCTGGAATAACATCGACAATAAAGTCATACGTGTCAATGAATGAAGGAGAAAATAAAGTTGCTGTCTTATGGGGTTGGAATATGAATGGAATTAAAAGTGATGGTCATTTTAGTGCTATCATACCTCTAAATAAGATTTTAGGGTTTGCAGAGGATTACAATAAAATTGTAATAAATTGTAAACATGAACTTATACTAAATAGAAGTAACTCTAACATAAACAGCATTATATTAACTGATGATGTTGCTCATTTTCAAATAGCTGTGCAAAGAATACAATGGCGTGTACCACACATAAAAGTGTCAGACCGCGAACGCCTGGCACTTCTTAAACATTTAGAAAGAGATAAACCTATTCAGATGGCTTTTAGAAATTGGGATTTATTTATTTATTTATTTATTTATTTTATTATTTATGTACACACAGTAAAATAGATACAGATACGGCATATTAGTATTAAGTACAAAGGTACTGCTTATTTCTTAAGAAATTTCTTCCAGCAGACCTGCGAAAGGAGAAATGAAAAAGAAATGTAGACAATAGTGTGTGAGATCAAGAAGAGAAGAATTTGATTCGTGACGTCTTAAACTAGAATATTAAATATACTTACATATAATGCAAAATTTAAATAAAAATAACATATACTTAAATAAATACATAATGCTAAAATAAATAAGCTTATATATATAAATATATAAATTCTCACAGTTAAAAGGAAAGGTAATGCTCTTTTACTCGGTATTTGAAATGAGAAATAGATTTTAAATCTCGAATGCTAGGCGGAAGTGAGTTCCACAATCTTACAGCATGAACAGAGAAGGAATAAGAATAGTAGCTGGTTTTATGAGGATGGGATTTAAGAAGGGATCTAAGATGTGATCTACACGGTGCGTCGCGAGGGCGTGCGTACGAAAAACGCTCACGCAGATAGGAAGGATAAGATGGGTTGTGTAAGATGTTGAAGAGGAGACATAAAATCCGAGTGTTCCTGCGTAAGCGGATCGGGAGCCACTTGAGTTCCTTGCGAAGGTGAGAAACATGGTCATACTTTCGCAGACCGAAAACAAAGCGAATGCACAAGTTTTGCAAGCGCTCAAGCTTGTTTAATAGCTCCTCAGTAGCATCCAAGTAGCAGGCGTCGGCATAATCTATAATCGGCTGAATAAGTGTCTGTGCCAAAGAAATTTTAGTCTTCAAGGGCAGGAGACTTTGAAGGCATTTCAGCGAATGAAACGAAAAATGTACCTTTCGACTGACCTCATTGACCTGAGCACGCCACGAAAGATTGGAGTCGATAATTACACCCAAGTCTTTGGCTGTTTCGGTATAGTCAATTCGAACACCACCGAGATATAAAGGCATCAGAGATGCAATATCAGCCGCATTGCGAACGAATCTGCTGCCTATGATCATGGCCTGGGATTTAGAAGGGTTAACTTGCAAACCAAAAGACTGCGCCCAAGCGCTGATACAGGCCAGGTCATGATTCATAGCAGCAATTGCAGAACCCGCGTCAGCTACAGTAAAATGTCGGTATAGCTGCAAGTCATCTGCGTAGAGATGGAAACTAGAAGAAATTACTCTGGTAACAAAGTTTATGAAAATTGAAAAAAGGAGAGGGGAGAGAACGCTACCCTGAGGAACGCCCTCTGTGAGGCTACACCAATCAGAGAAAGACTCCTCAAGGTGAACACACTGAGAGCGGCCCCGAAGATAAGAATTGAACCAGGCTAGGGCGGATGAAGAGAAATTGATAGATGTGAGGATGCCTAGCAAAATGTCGAAATCCACTGAGTTAAAGGCGCTACTAAAGTCAAGCAATACAAGGACAGTAAGGGACTTATTCTCCATTGCCCAGCGGATGTCGTCAGTTACTTTCAGAAGCGCTGATACAGTACTATGACCTGGGCGAAAACCGGATTGAAAAGGGGATATTATCGAGTTTGACGTCAAGAAAAATGATAATTGTCTATGAACTATGTGCTCAAAAACTTTAGAGAGAAATGGGAGAATAGAAATAGGTCTAAAGTGGGTTACTAAAGAAGGATCGTTAGTTTTAGGTAGAGGTATAATGTGAGCCTGTTTCCAAACTGACGGAAAGGAGCAAGAGGAAAAAGAGTGATTGAAGATGTGAGTGAGAACAGGAAGTAAAGAGGGAAGGATAAGAGTTATCATTCTTGAACACAACTTATCATTACCGACTGCTGAAGAAGTAATCACAAGTACAGATTTCTTGACGTCATCCTCAGTAACATCGCTAAGCTTAAATTTAGAACATTGCGGTAATGGCAAACTAGCAAGACTCGCCAGTGTCGTAGCTTTGACAGACGGATCAAGAGAAAAGGGAAGAATAGAGAAATACTTATTGAGATCATTGAGGTTCACATCCTTACATTGGTTAGAAGGTGATTTGCCTATGCCTACAGATTTGAGAAATTTCCAAACATCGGAAGAACTGCGATTATTGAGTTGATCGTGGAAATAGCGTCTCTTAGCATCTTGACACAGATGACTGCAGCGATTACGTAAGGATTTGTAGAGAGACAGATTCAGCTCTGAAGGTCTGCGCTTATATCTGCTCTTAGCTTTATCCCTGCGAGCCATAAGCTCTTTAATTTTTAGCGTTATCCATGGTGCAGGGTTATGTCTTACTTTGACACGTCGGATAGGGGCATGCTGATCATACAAGTTGAGAACAGTAGTGTTAAAGTAATCTACCTTACAGTCGATGTTATCGTTCTCAAGCAGAGGGGTCCAGTCGATATCGCCGGCATCACGTTGCAAAGCTTCTAGATTTATGCCTTTGTAGTTACGGAGATATAAGAGCTGGATCTTACGCTTCGGAACGCGGATACGATACGAGAGATAAATGAGATCGTGATAAGAAAAGTTAGCCGTAAGTTGACCATGGTAAGATACATTATTAGGAGAGGAAACAATCATAAGATCTAGAAAAGAGGGTAAACAATTAGGAAAATAGTGCGTTGCAGAAAGAGGCAAAACTTGAAGATTGAAAGAAGACAAGAGTGAAAGGAGTTTAAGAGAACGAGAGTCATTTTTAATCAAGCAAGTATTGAAGTCACCCATTAAAATAACGTGCTCATACATAGGGCAAAGATCACTGAGAGTGGAGTCAAGGGAATTGAAGTAGTCAATATGTAGATTAGGACTGTAGAGCACTGCAAGCAAGACTTTTGTGTGATGCACTGTAATCTCGAGAAACAAGTATTCAGCCGATTCAGAAAACCGTGAAGGAGATGAACTGACCACCCTGTAGGGTAAATCAGCACGCAGGTACACAGCTACACCTCCCCCACCTTTACCAGTCCTATCGTTGCGGATCAATACGAAGCCGGGGAGTGAGTATTGAGTAGAGCGAAGAGACGGCTTCAGAAAGGATTCTGATATCAATAGAGCATCTAGGTGAGCACTGCTAAAGGATGCCAGAAGGTCAGAATAGTGACCAGGAACACTCTGAGCATTTATGTGTGCTATATGCAGATTCTTAGGGTCATTGGAAAAAAGAGAAAAGATTTTATCACGTAAAGTAAGTGGTATGGAAGAGTCACTGTCCGCACTAACAAAACTAGCAGAAGAAGAGCACGAGAAGAAGCTGTCGTTAAGATCAGCTACATCATCCATGAATGTAGCTAAATTATAATATAAATATAAAAATAATATATATATATATAAAATACAAGTGTAAAAATGATTTTAAAATACCGTTAAATACTAAAACACTAATCTAGATTTTCCTTTGACCAGAAAACCCTCCCCCACTCGCTGGTATATTGGCAAAAATTTTACACCAATAACTAACAAAGTAACACAAATGAGTAAACAATAATAAATAATGGGTAATGTAAGAGAAATAGATACAAAATGATAATAATAAAAATAAAATAAAAACAAGTGATACACACATCGAACTTTTCGAGAAATGGAACGTGACCCGATGACGGATGATGAGAAGGAACAGTGACATTGACATCTGGCACTTCGTCATTCCGTCAAATTGTTGAAATAACTAAATTGTAATACATACCGGCACTATTTTATTAAACAAAAGTAAAATGATTAGCGGTGAGACAAATAAAATTACTTAATTAACTACCGGCTCAAAATGATCGAATGAGAAAGTGATTATGCAAAGCGGCCAAGTTGAGAAGTAGTGAAGTAAATGGATTGACAAAAACAATAGCAATGAGTGTGTTACTTGCGCAGACGCGTCTTCCTCGTTCTCTTACCGGGCGTAGCCAAGGTTGTGACATTAGGAGATACAGGTTCTTCAGATTGCACAGAATCCCCGGTGTCGACCGAAGAAGACGGGAACTTAGCTATCAGATCGTGAAGTTCGCCTGCCGTTTCGATCTTCCGGCGGGACTTGTCTGGACAAATAACAACAATCTTGCCTTCCATGGACCAGCAATTTGGCATACCGAAATGCTTACGAGCAGCTGCAAACACACGATGCCGAACTTGTGTCAAGAACTCGGAGATGGTGATCCCAGTACCCTTGAGAGCTTTCTTGCTATCCCATACAAGTTGTCGGTGCTCCATTTTGAAGAATCTCACTAGTATGGGTCGGGCCTTCTGCTGTGAGAATCCGAGTCTATGACATACATGGATCATAGTTTTGTCCTTACAAACCTCTGACAACTTAATTTGGTTGGATATGATATTGTGAACCACATCAAGTACCTTTTCATCATCCCTCTCTGGCACACCATGGAACAACAGGACCTTTCTACGCATGATGGTTTCATGCCTATCAAACCCAGCAGCAAGCAACTCAATCTGAGTTTTTAATGTAGAAAGTGCTTGACAGACAAACAACTTAAACTCGGAGAACTCACGTGCGATGGATGTAATGTCTGGTGAAGCTGATGTGGTACCAGCAGTAGCCTGCTGCAATTTTGCTTCATATTCCCTCATTCGGGAGCCAAACAACTTCTCGAGGTCTTCCAGGCTGGCAGCAAGTTTAGTGTCCATGTTCAGTGTAGTGTTTTGTAAAGAAAGTGAACCAGGAACAAGTGCCACAGACTTGATAACAATAGATAGCGGGTGTGGGAGGGTATATTATAAGATTAACTGATTTATATCATTAATAAATATAAATAACTATTTTAAAAACTTATTATATCAAGAGCACACAAAAAAAATATGTTGGTGCTATGTCTACCCACAAAGGAAAAAAAAGTATATACGAGTATCCATTACTTCCTAAAACTACCAAGCATTCTTGGCCAGTTATGACTGCATCAGATCAGTCATCACGTCCCCCGCGTCGTGTCGTGTCGTAATAATTGCATATCGCGGGTTCTCTAATTGAGATTCTCAATTAGAGAAACCGCGATATGTAATTTTTTGCTTACAAACTAACAGAAAAAATAATAAAACCAAAGACAGTTCGTTGTTCGATCAATGTGGAGTAACAAATATAACACTATTTTTGAATTCACAGTATTATCCGTATGAGCCTTTAGGCTTAAAGTTTACCGAGAACAAATATAGTATATTTGATGGTTAAACGAACTTACCCTAAGTGATGTTCGACCATAATTATACGAGACGTCACATCCGAAAGATTTATATGATTCACTTGGTAGTCCACTTTCTAATGTACTAGGCATCGCACAATTTTTAGAGCTAAAAAAATAAAATATATTAAAAGTAAGTAAATTGACTACGACGTAGTACCT
The DNA here is from genome assembly GCA_917490735.1 of Dryobotodes eremita. NCBI lineage: Eukaryota > Metazoa > Arthropoda > Insecta > Lepidoptera > Noctuidae > Dryobotodes > Dryobotodes eremita. The sequence continues at coordinate 16,812,289 of OU823254.1, read as the reverse complement.
TCCCCCACTGTGTTACCTGCGCCCGCGCCGCCATTACTCTTGTCATTGTTTTCAGAGAGGAAGAGCCTATTTCACGACCTAATTTAGGGAGATTTATGATTGATCCTAGAATCATAGTGTTTGGGTGGTTTATAAATCTTTCGGATGTGACGTCTCGTATAATTATGGTCGAACATCACTTAGGGTAAGTTCGTTTAACCATCAATTATACTACGACGTCACATCCTTCAGATTTATATGATTCACTTGGTAGATGTTTAGAACCTGGAGTGAAATAGGTGAAGCATAAAGGAAGAGCGCGGAGGATTTGAAATAGAAACTCTCAGTTATGTTTGCAAATCAACAATATTATTCATTAACAATTAGTTAATCTATGACAATAATTATATATATTTGTACTAAGATTATTTGGCGGATCAATTACAAATAGCCGTTGCAAAAACCTCATCATTATTATTTACCAGTGGTCTGTCGTAGAACTTTGCAAACGTTAGTGAGTTCCCAGACCAACCCGCTGACTTTTTAATAAGATCTACAGATATGCCTTTTCTTTTAGCCGCCGAGGTAGACGCGTGGCGCGTACTATGCGCGGAAAATATAGTCGTATCTACCCCGCTTTCAGTAAGTACTAGTTTAATCCAGCGGCTAATAGAAGAGGCACTCGCATTGTGTATAGGTTTTTTAATAGTCAGTATGAGTTTATCGGTCTGTGAAGAATGTCTAAATTTCTGAGTTGCCTCTAAATATGAGAACAAAGTCTTGCCAGGGCAAATTTCTACTTTATGAGGGAAAAAGGTATGGTTAATCGTGGCATGTTTCGCCCTGGTGCTGATGTTTTAGTAACATCAGTAATAATTATTTCAAAGTTTGAGCTATATTACACAAACGAATTAATGATAGCGTCTGCACGCGTTGTGCAGTCGACAACGCAAGTAGAGCTACCAGCTTTTTAGTAAGTTTATCTAGTGGTAGGTCATCGTTTGGATACCAGTTTGAGATATAATCAAGGACCAGATTTGGGTTCCAAGTTGCCTGATATTTAGGGAAAATAGGGCTCTTTTTAAATACTCCATTAAAGAACCGGGAAACCCGGTCATCGTCACTTAACTGCCTGCCTAATATTAGAGCCAACGCTGAGCGAATGGAATTAAGGGTGGAATAGCTCGCCCCGTTTCCGAGTTCCACCGTTAGGAATTTTAGTACTAGAGGAATATTTGCACTATAACAGCATATATTATTACTTGTACAAAAATACCACCATTTTTTATAAGCGCAGCTGTATTGTTTTAAAGAATTTTTTGCTAAGGACGCAATCATAATTTCGATAATTTCGGGTGTTAAGTCTTGTTTTGCATAAGCTTCCCTGATAATAGGGATGACACCAGGGTAAGTCGTGTCCAGAGAGGGTGTCTGGTTCTGAAAGGAGACTGTAGTAGATTAGGGTCAGGTTTAAAGTAAACAAGGTCGCTTTGTGACAACTTCAAAAAGAGCGGGTACCAAGGTTGACTAGGCCAATATGGTACTACAATTATTCCCGTAGCTTTATCATTGACTATTTTTCGTAGACATCTTAAAATCAATGAAAATGGAGGGAACGAGTAGAAGAAGAATGAACCCCAATCTACAGTGAACGCGTCAATGTTGAACGCTTCCGGGTCTCGTTTCCATGAGATATACCTGCCACATTTGGCATTTACTCTAGTAGCAAATAAGTCGATTTCAGGACAACCAAACTTATAAACGACTTTCTTAAAAGCCAACAAGGACAGACTCCATTCGGTATCGATGTTTTTTCGCCTCGATTCTTCGTCTGCCTCAACATTGTTTTTAGACTTTATGTATGACACGAATACATGCAATTGCCTTTTTTCGCACCATTGCCAGATTTCGCGAGCTAATAAAGTCAAAGTCAAAGTCAAATCATTTATTTCAAATAGGCACATAAAAGGCACTTTTGAACGTCACAATTTACAAAAAAATAGAATTGATTCTAGTTGCCCCTTCCAAAAGGTAGTTTCGTATGGAGAAGAATGGGCAAGAAACTCCACCGTTACTCTTTTAAAATATTTTACAATATTATGTAAGTTCACATTAATTATGTAATCATATGTGAAGACGATGCACCTAGAATAAAATTACTATACCACAATAGGTAAAAAGAATTAAATATAATGCAAAGGCAGGTAAATTAATTATGTGATAGATACATGGTGCTCACATATTTACAAATATTGAAAAGTAGATGATATTTCCAAAATTTTAACAAGTAATAATTTAGTGTGTGAGTTAAAGTAGTTAAGTACATAATGTAACAATCAATGTCATAAAAATTATAAATTATACAATTAAATTAGCAACCAGTTTGATTTTGTCTAGACTCTAGATTGTCCTATGGAGCAGGACCAGCATGTTTCCAAGCATTCTTATCTAGGATATAATCCTCTAATTTGTAATATGCTTGTTTACAAAGTGTACTTTTTATATGAGTTTTAAATTTTCTTTCATTTAATTGCAATATGTCACAAGGTATTTTGTTGTAACATTTAACACAGTACCCCATAAAAGATGTATGTACTTTAGATAATCTAAAAAATGGTTGATCTATTTTATCTTTATTTCTAGTATTAAAATTATGTCTATCATTTAGATCCGAATATTGTACTCCACCATATCTATTTATATAAGATATTGCTGTTGTATTGTCGATGCGCAGCAATATCTCTTTATTGTGTTGTTGTTTGGCGAAGCACTTAAGTCCGTTAAACGCAGCTTTTAATTCTAACAAATTTATATGATAATTAGTTTCTGTATTATTCCAAAAACCATTTGCCCTTTCACCATTACAAAATACCCCCTAGCCTGTCAGAGAAGCGTCCGAAAATATTTCTAATTCATAACGTCCGTTGCGTATTAGATTTTTTGTACGCATTATATTGTCTATCCACCATACCAAGTCTTGTTTTAGGCTAATAGGTAACATCATAATTTTATCATAATCATTGTAAGAGTTTCTTAAAGCTAGGAACTTTTCTCGTTCAAAGAGTTTGGTATAGACCCAGCCGTAAGAGACTGCCGGACATACAGAACACAGTATACCAAGGAATTTAGCAAAATCTCTAATAGATATTAGTTTTTGTTTAGAAATATTTTCGACACACCTATGAACTTTGAATCGTTTTTCGCTCGGTAACTTTAAACAATAACACTGCGAATGCAGTTCGAAACCTAGAAAAGTCTGGGATTGTTTCGGTTCTAATTTACTTTTGCCAAAATTTATGACGAAACCCAAACGTTCCAATAATACCTTTGTGTCGGTAACGCATTTAAGGCATTCTTCATAATTATTACCGATACAAATAATATCATCTAAATAAATAGCCAGTATCAAGCCTCTATTTCTTAGTGTGGCAACCACCGGTTTCATAAGTTTAGTGAAAATATACGGTGCTAGGGATAAACTGAACGGTAAACATTGAAATTCGAATATTTCCCCTTCAAACATGAACCGTAAATACTTTTTACTAGTATTTTCAATTTTTATTAAAAAATACGCTTCTTTAAGGTCTATGGTAGCCATATAGCAATTTTTTGTTATTAATTTTGTAACAGTTCTAATATCCTCCATTTTAAAATGTTGTGTAGCAATAAAATTATTTAAGTTCTTTAAATTAAGGATAAATCGGAATGAGCCATCACTTTTGTTAGCCAAAAATATTTTTGACAAAAATTGGTCAGTTACGGCAGCACGCTTAACGACAGCACCGGAAGACTGTAATTTATATATCTCGGCCTTTATATTGTTTATTTCGGAATTACTAAAATTTAGATTTTCTGGTATAACTGTTTGAACGACTGGGTTTATGAAGGGAATTTTTAAACCCCTTACGTAAGATAAAACTGCAGGATCGTCAGTTATATTACACCAGTTATCAAAGAAATAGCTTAGTCTACCCGCATGGGGTATAGTTACCTCGTTTAAGGTTTGTGTGTCCTGAAGTTGGTTTTCGATGACGGTGTCTGGCGATGTGCACCTGATGTTAGACGTTTGTTCGTTTGAACCTGGAAGCGAGGTCTCTGCCCACCCTGTCTGCGTGCTTGTTGACCTTGAGATCTGGGTGGGCCCCGCCAGTTTCCCTGCTGTGTGTATCTTCGGGATGTTGGTAGAGGGTCACTACGTTTAATCTGGAGTCCAGACCTTTCGGCAGTTTTTGATGCCTTTATTTTCTCTCCTAAATTGGCTAAAAAAGGTAAGTATCCCTTTTTACGTCGGTAATCAGTTGTGTGAATTTTTTATCTAGGGATGTAATCACCAGTTTTCTTCTAGTTTTTGTATTTTCGTAATGCAGATCGAGCAGTATTTTATTGGTATCGGATATTTTCTTCAAAAGATCTATTTTATCTGTATCCCCATCAATAATGGAGCATGCTAGGTTAGTCAAACCTCCAATTCCATAACCAAGATGGTTTTGTGCCTTTTCCAGTAACTTGTCTCTGTTTTTTACAGATTCACTTAGAACCGGGATGATTTCCGGATTTAACAGAGGTGCTTTGGCAAGTTTGAAGTTTTCTGGTACTAGTGATTTTTCCAAACCTTCCTGCTTCTGTTCTCTCATCAGACCATCGACTAGGATACACCCCCAACGTTTAGCAATCTCGTCAGGAATCGGTGGTCCAAATACTTCGTCCTTTCCCTTCAATTCGCCGAGCGCTTCTAAAATCTCCTGTGGTAGGGATTCTTGGGTAGTGGCAGCAATAACAATATCTTTACTAGTGCTGGGACCTGCTTCTGAGAGCGGCATTGGGACACCGATTTGTGTTTCATGCTCAATATACCCATTAAAGGGGGAGGTCCTGTTCGCATTTTCTAACGAAAAGCCAGGAGCCACCGCGGACCTGATAAGTTGTGTCGGCACATCCGGATCGTCTGATTCCGAGAGATCCACCTGAACCTGTTCATAAGGCGGTGAGGCGACTGGTGGTAATGACCGTGAGTCACCCGTTGACAATGGCCCATGGTCGGAGTCTGCAAGGAACAACGCGGACGTTGTTTTTAAATCACCCGAAACAATAGTATTCTGCATTTGCAGTTGTGTATTTTAGAGTCATTGGTTATAATCACGTTACAACACGAGACTATGGTTATCAGCCATGATCACGTCATGGAGAATAACAGTGTCACCACAGGTACACTACGTAAATATGCCGCCATAGTTATCTGTTGCGATCACATCGCAAAGAATAACCGGTAGGTAAGTACAAAACTATCAACCGCGCTCGCGTCGCGGAGAATAGCATGAGAAATATGCAGTAATTATAGTTTAAACTATATTACAATCGTTAACGTATAAGTTCATACCGTTAACTAAGTACCTTAGGATAGAATAAACACACGAAAAGAAAAAAATATCACATTAAATAACTTATTGACGGTAGATAGGTACTTAAATTGTGATAGCGTGTTTTTTAAACATCTGGTAACGAATATGATTATCTGTAGATGCATGAATCATGCGTAAAAGTAATTAGGAATAGTTCTAAATAACGTAAACAAGATGACTCACCTTCGCTCGTTTCCGAGAAGTGGTTAAGTTGCTTTTGTAACCGTCTTATTTTCTTTCGAATACGCGATTCCTTATCTTCGTGTTTTCGTTTACCCATTATAGTAAACCAGGAATCACAGTTTTCACTAAATCACACGCGAGTTGTAGACGAAATATTATAGATGTTGCGATGCCCGCACAAAAAAAGCGAATGACAAGAGTAATGGCGGCGCGGGCGCAGGTAACACAGTGGGGGAAGGTACTACGTCGTAGTCAATTTACTTACTTTTAATATATTTTATTTTTTTAGCTCTAAAAATTGTGCGATGCCTAGTACATTAGAAAGTGGACTACCAAGTGAATCATATAAATCTGAAGGATGTGACGTCGTGTAATACTAGTTTATGAAACTGCTGCATAATGAGGGATATTAAAACAAGAGTGTGTGTTTAAAAACCGAGCCGTAAGCCACACGGGAGTTTTAATACCTAGTTATGTGCAGTTTCATACACTATTTTATCTACTCTTATACATTAGGATTGAACATAGAAATATAAAAAAACTTATATCTGTGGGATTTAACTTACTAAATAAAAGATCAAAGTTTCCCACGAAATTCAGTACAACAAAACGTATGAATGGCGCCAAAACCGAGCACATTACCGCGCATGCGCTAAAGCGGGTGCTGCCACGGTCAAGTAAAAGTTAGAATCAAAACAGTATACCCAAATCACTCGAATATGCCCAAACATGAACAAAGAGGTTCATTTTACGTCAGAAAACAGGTATGTGAACTTAGGAGTCTCACAAGGAAGTGTTTTGGGACCATTGTTATTTATTATTTACATCAATGATTTACAAAAAATTATAAAACAACCAACATTTCTTTTTGCTGATGATTGTACCATTGTATTTAACAGTAAAGACAGAATGTCACTTGAAAAAGATTTTAATGACGCCATCGAAAAAATTATAGAATGGACTACATCTAACAATTTAAAATTAAATGTCGATAAAACTAACTTAATGATATCTCGCAGTAGAGTTCCACAGTTTAGTGACATTAACATCAAATACTCAAATAAAAAGTCACGCACGTTGACACTACAAAATTTTTGGGTCTAAATATTGACTGCAGTTTAAATTGCAAAACACGCATTGAGAATTTATGCTTAAAATTAAATCAACAATCGTATGCTTTACATATGCTTTCCAAAATGGCCGATATATCGACTGTACTGTCTGCATACCACGGTTATGTAGGACCCAATAATAAGATATGGAATAATGTTCTGGGGACATTCTGTACATAAGGATGATTCTTCAAGGCTCAGAAGAGATATGTCCGATCAATCTGTAAACTTAAACAAACAGATAGTTGCAAAGAATAATTAAAAAATCTTAAACTACTGACACTTCCATGCATATATTTATGAAATTATAAATTTTGTAAAATCTAACATTACTTTCTTTGAAAAATATAAAAGTAAACGACATATTGCTAAAATTTGTTGACCTGGTAATAAAACAACTATTAAATAATAGTATATTTTGCATGGCTCCCCGTGTAAGCAATCACCTTCCTAAATATTTAATGGAGGCATCATCGCCTAATATGTACAAAAAAAAAAAAACTAAAATGTTTTTGATAAATAAAGCATATTACAGTGTATATGAATATTTGCAGGATAAACTATAGGATTTATTTTCATACTTTATTTTTAAACTAGTTTTATTGACCCGATTTTTAATTAATTTAATTTTGTATTTTTTTTTTAATGGGTTTTTACTATGTACTTTGCATGCTGAAAGGTGAAATATGGTGATACCAAGACTGTGTAATACAAATATTACATTAATGTAAAACATCTGCATATTGTTTACCTACCCATATTTGCAAATAAATGATTTTGAATTTGAATTTGAAAACCTTTTTTGTAATGGTATAAAAATGGGCTTCGTCCCGACTGATTCCTAGTCCCAACTCGCCCGCTTTTTTATATGGCTATTAGCTGCAACGGTACAATTTCTCGGAAAAGTGCTATGATGTAGAAAATAAATACATATCACGTATAAATTTTGCTCTTGATCTATATCTACCTATACATTGTGGAAAAAATCAATGGGCCCTGAAGGGAAACTACTTTAAACCCTTAAGATAGATTATTTCATTTAAAAAAAACATTTCTTTATTTTTTTAAAGAAACATAACTGCGTTCACAGATTTCTCGACAAGCTTACCTAAACCGGGAATAGAACCAGCGAAAAATAAAAAAATAAACACTCGCTATTTTATTTCACTAGTCGATGCAGCCAATGTTAAAGATAAAATTCTTACTCTCGTCTGTCGTACAAGATATCAATGATATCTAATATTTAGTACACATGGGCTTTAATCAACATTACCTTTACTAGAACTGTTTGTTCACTTTCAACAAGTAAAATACACGTTATAATTTTGTTATAACTCTAACATCCAAAGACATTCTATGTAGCACAAGCTTACTGATTTATAAGAAAATCGGTTAACAATAATATTCTATGGGACGAGGCTGTCTGACGAAAAGCTATTTTGAAAATAGAACGTTTAACTTTGTTTGCGGTGCGGAACTGTAATTTTATTTTTAAATTCGAACGATCATGTTGGACATTTTTATCGATTTTGTTTTGTTTTGCTTCCATTTCGTAAATGTGTAATAATGGCGTATCAAGAACAATTCGATTTATTAGAAGCTCACATTTCATAAAACAAGAATTGCAATTTAGCTCTACAGTGGTATGGTGTGAGGTATCCAGATAGACAAATACCGAATAGTTTTATCTCGAATGGTGAAAAATTTAGTGAATATTGGAAGTTTCCAAATACATTGAGAACGCCCACAGCCACAAAATATAGACTTTTCCGATTATGATCTAAACATCTTGACATACTTTGAGTGTTACCCAGAAGCTTCTAGTAGGGAAGCTGCGCCAGAGATAGTCACCAGCCATACTCGTATACTTAGTGTTTTGAAAAAATACAAATACAAATGTTTTCGTGATGGATGGTGCAGAAACTACATCCCGGAGATCGTCAAAGAAGATTAGAGTTCTGTCTGAATATTCAAACAGAAATAGCCCGCAGCCCAAATTTCATTGGCTACATTGTATGGTCTGATGAAACAAAATTTCAGTAATAATGGAATATATAGTAGGCGTAACAATAATTATTGGTCCCGTCTAAATCCCTTCCGAGTTCGCGAAACAAATAATCAGATCAGATTTTCCTTTAATGTTTGGTACGGAATCAGAAGCAATATGGTTGTTTTGGTGCACGTTTACGAAGGACATCTGAATACGGCAAAATACATTGAAGTATTAAGAGGCTGACAACAGCTAAAGCGCGGTCACTGTCGGACTGCATACAAAAAAAAGAGAAGCGCGATGATACAACGCTGGTAATTTATGGCAAAATATGAAGCAATTATCTATTTCCAAAAAATCTATTGATTGGACTAAAAAATTAAAAAACTATTACGTTAAAATGGTGCTTGTAGAATAATATGTCAAAAAATCTGAATGATTGCATGTATATTAGTATGATTTTTAATCGTATTTTTTTTTTAGACGCCTTTTCGTGATTTTTTTCTATCGTATCAAACTAGTTGTATTATGTTTTCAACACACTATCTAACTAGCATATATCCTGAAGAATATCATATATTTTTCTGATTTTATTTACCGCAGTGGATCATATACTTTTAGGCATTAAAAAACTTGCGCTTAGGTCCTGCAGTCCCCTTATATCTTTTACAATATGAATTAAACCTTCTTCCGGAAGAGGAACGAAATAATATCATTTTACAACAAGACGGTGCTCCTGCTCACAATAGTAGAATTTCCAGGGCTTACCTTAATAAAAATTTCAATGTCTGGATAGGTACAAACGGGACGATTAGATGGCCTGCAAGAAGTCCAGAACTGATGCCTCTGGACTATTAAAACTCATATAAAAGTACACTTTGTAAACAAGCATATTACAAATTAGAGGATTATATCCTAGATAAGATGATATCCTGGATAATGCTTGGAAACATGCTGGTCCTGCTCCATAGGACAATCTAGAGTCTAGACAAAATCAAACTGGTTGCTAATTTAAATGTATAATTTATATTTTTTATGACATTGATTGTTACATTATGTACTTAACTACTTTAACTCACACACAAAATTAACACATGTTAAAATTTTGGAAACATCATCTACTTTTCAATATTTGTAAATATGTGAGCACCGTGTATCTATCACATAATTAATTTATCTGTCTTTGCATTATATTTAATTATTTTTACCTATTGTGGTATAGTAATTTTATTTTAGGTGCATCGTCTTCACATATAATTAATGTGAACCTACATAATATTGTAAAACATTTTAAAAGAGCAACGGTGGAGTTTCTTGCCCATTCTTCTCCATACGAAACTACCTTTTGGAAGGGGCAACTAGAACCAATTCTATTTTTTTGTAAATTGTGACGTTCAAAAGCGCCTTTTATGTGCCTATTTGAAATAAATGATTTGACTTTGACTTTATTTTTTATGAGGCCATGTAAAAAATGTTATTTACAAAAAGTCTTATGAGACTGTAGCAGAGCTAAGGGTTGAGGTAGAAAATGTTATTAGGAGCATACACCACAACACTTTACAGAAGGTTACACGATAGAAGTGAATTTAAAAAAATACTAAATTTGTGTATCCGTAACGAGGGGTCTCATTTCGAACAACTTATCAGTTAAATTATTAAAGTGTAACAAAATTTCAATCTTAATTAGTTCAATAGTTCTTGCTAGGTAATAAATTGTCTTTCATGTTTACGTGTTCTTCATATTAGAATTGATGATAAATAAAATAAATGTAACATTGGATGAGCTTTTTTATTTCTAAGACTATGTATTTATTAGAGATTTTATCCTGAACAATAATCCTATCGATTAGTAGAATAAAATAACGAGTGTTTTTGTGTGATTTTTGAAATTATTGGTGGTTCGATTCCCGGTTTAGGTAAGCTTTTCGAGAAAACTGTGAATATAGTTTAGTTTCTTTAAAAAAATAAAGGAATTATTCCTTTAAGTAAAACAATCTTTCTTAAGGATTTAAAGTGGTTTCCCTTCAGAGCCTATTGATTTTTTACACCCTGTATATTTTTTAACAAAATAACCTACTTAAATTCCGTGCAAATAAGTATTTGCACGGAATTTAAGTAGGTTAAAGTAAGTAAGTAGGTTTAAGTAGGTTTTAGTAATTAATTATTTTATAATTAATAACTACCTACTTATGTACTTATTAATGATTAAATAATTAATTCCTAGAAATGTTACAGTAAGCCTAAGCCTCCACATGTCCGAACAAAAGGGTCATAAAATTCAATAACCGCAGTGGGCAAAAGTCGTCAGAACTGCTGAGCTGACAAGGGCGTACGATGAAGGAACAATGCGAAGGACCATGGGCACTTTTGTATGAAGCTTGGGCTAACCTTCCAACAGATATGATACTTCGTCAAATGAAGGGTTTTTGCTTGTACTTGATTTCATGTTATGGGAGCAAAGTTGAATTCGAGTGCGAAAATGCATTTTCGATGCATTTTCATAAAATATTCATATACACGGTGATTTTTAATTCACCGTTAATCTTTCAAGACGTGAAAATAATCATAATTACCTATAATTAATTTTCACTATGAGACCAACACTGAAATATCAAAAAATAACATCAGCTGTTTCATACAAAAATATCGAATATTTACCCAATGAAAAAGTATGAAACAGATGTAATTTTTCTTGGTATTTCGTAGCAGATCCCATAGTGAAAGCATTTATAATTATGAGTATTTGCACCTCCTGAAAGGTTCAATTTGAATTAAAAGTCACCGTGTATATGTTAAAATATTGTATGAATATGTGCTACCACTATTTTTATCTCATGATATAGAAAAATATTTAAAATATATTATTAATATTATCTATGCGATTGGTATATTTTCTAAAAATAAATTATAAACTAGCTTGTTTATTTTATTTTATTTTATGGGTAACAAGAGAACAGATATTTGCACAACAGTTATACAAATCAACAGATATATATGCACATAAAAAAAACAGAATTATTGTCTTGTAATTAACATATCTTATTGGATACAAATACAATCACATATTAGTTACTAATAATTGTGGATAATGATGTTTATTTGAAACTGAAAGATAAGATTATAAAATAATGTTGCTTTGATTTTACTGACAAACTTGTGTAGTGGTTGCAAGCACTACTACTGAACATGAGGTCCTGGGTTCGATTCTCGGTTAAAGTGGTATTGGGCTTTTCTATCTGGAATTGCTCAGTAGTAGTTCGGAGTCTGGATCTGTGCCAGATTCATGGCAATAGGCTCGCCCCCTATTATATGGGACTTAAATATAACTGCCGAAATGTGGGTGTACTATAGGTACACCTCTGCCTTATGCTTCGGGGAATACAGGCATGGTGTACTGATTGATGGAATATAATAACATAACATCATCTAGATGAATCGCTGGTCGATGGAATCCGTCTCCGTGTCTACCTAGTCCTAAGTACCAGATTACGGATATTTCGTGGGCACAACTTCCAATTGTGCGTCTGCCCGTCAAACATGTGCAATAATACTCAATTATAGAGTCTCTACCTACTTGGGCTCTGTCTATTAATATGTAAATATAATACGTTTTAGACCTTACGTGCCGTGATTGTAAAAGCTCTCTAAGTAACCATACATGTGTTTGTTGGTTGTATATTACATAGTTGCAAGTCATGTAAATTATTTTCATGGTATTTTTCAATAATATATACACACGATCACGTAAGTGTTCACCACAGTATGATTTCGCATGTTTAATTTAGTATGAGCATAAAGAAATCATGAACACATCATCTTCACTTAATTGTGGAAAGTCATCTAACTGAGGATCATTAGCTTCCATGTTTGTTCATGCAACTATTCGCCTATTAAGATTTTTTAAAGTTACATAATCATACAAATTGTTGGATTCATGAAGCTTCTCGTTAATAACATTCAATATATCCTGAGCAAGCCTGTTGTCGATTGTTACCCTATAGAAACAATTTATAAGGGTGGCAGCTATTTTAAAATCAACAGATGCATGTGGTAATATTCTATTGAAATAATTTTGTCGAAGTAGTTTAAATCTATTCTTAAACTTGCCATTCACTGGTTCGACCACCCAACGGCATATGGTAATTAATATCGATTTATTGGCTTGCTCGTTTGTTAATTAAGTCCTATTTCTGTCTTTCATTGGAGGAATGTGTGCTTCATATCCCCAGTGACGGATTAAGACTACTTGACGCCCCAAGCAATCCACGCCTGTGGGCCCCCCTATCCGTATGTCAACTAGAATCGGTCTTTAAACCTTTACCGCCTAAAAACATAAGTTTTTTGTAAAATAAGATGACGAGATGTAACGTACCTTAGAAGTTGAGTAGGTGCGACAACAATAAAAACCAAAGCATAATTTTTTACTTATTAAAATACGCCTGGCGGCTTTTCCGGGCATTGAATTCACGCAAGATAGTATTCACGTCTAATGTTTTTAACATATTGAACTCTATTTATAATATCGATAAATTATCGAGCCTTTCTTGTATCATCTTTGTCTTTTTTTCATTTTTTAATATTTTTAATTTTGAAAAAGTACGTTCCGCTGAGCAATTTGTAATCATAAGCGATAAAATATACGCAGGGCTGTTTAGGGAAAGCTGATTCAATTTTATCATCATGTATTACTTTATACAATTGTGCATGAGTTTGATGTTAACTTGTGCGAGCCGAATCACTGGGTCTGGAACTTATTGAACTTATGACATTTGAATGAAACTGTTGAATTTCTGTTATTAATTCAGTGTTAAGGTCTTCTGGATATGTGTTTACTAGATTTGTAATGTTCTGACGGTATTTAGCAGTTTAATCGGGACACATAATTTTATCGGCATCGAGTATTTTATTCAAGAATGAGAATTTGTCTGCTGTTTCTTTGTATATCTCTCTTCTTTTTTGCATCTCTGCATTTAATTTATCAATGATGCTATAATAACACGTTATTTTGAATTATTCTCTCGGGCTAAAACTTACTTCAGGAGCTAAACCATCATTGGGCACTTTCTTTCTTCGTCTTTGACGGGTGTCTTTCTATTCCACATCTGGTAGGTTTTTTTTTGCGTGGGCTTCTAAACAATCAAAATCGCACCGCAATTTTTCTAAAAAATCCACAAGTTATTTGTAGAGATTAGCGCAAGTCTCTAGAGTAACTTCTGGGTCTTGTAATACCTTGCTGACTTTTCGGAAGGTTTGCAAAATTTCGTCCCACATGACCAACATGAGTACGAACTCCAATTCTTGTAGTTTATTTGAAAAATTAGCTGCTTCTCTTCTGGTTTCTCCTTTTTGCATGTCATCCACAGAAATGATATCTAATTCATCTATAATTTTATTACATATCTGTGAAATAGCTGATGTCGCTTTAGCGTGTGCTTCCCATCTCGTTTTTGATAAAGATTACAAGGTGGTGCCCCCCAGGGGGCTCGGGAGGGGGCTGATATGGAGTGCCAATAATGGCCCCATTACGCCTCCTCCAGGCGAACATCAACCACTGCGCCCCTGCTCAGGATCTGTTGCTCCAAAGCATGATGCAGTGGTCGATCAACATCGCCGTGGTCGCTGAGCCGTACTTTGTCCCGCCCAGGGATGATTGGGTGGAGGACCTGAGCGGCTCAGTGACCCTCATTTCGTCGGCCGCCGCCGGTACCCCGTCGCTTGAGGCAGTCAAGAGAGGACGGGGTTGCGTGGCAGCACGGTTCGGGGAGATTGTTGTGGTAGGGGTATACTTCTCCCCGAACCGAACTCTCGCCGAGTTCCACAACTCCCTTGCGGAGTTGAGAGTCGTCGTCGTCGGGTACCATACCCTGCCCGAGCTCGTACTCGGGGACTTCAATGCCAAGAACACGGCTTGGGGTTCCCGGTACACGGACACACGGGGCAGGATGGTGGAGGACTGGGCTCTGGAGACAGGCCTGATCGTCCTAAACCGGGGTTCTGTCCCCACGTGTGTGCGGATGCGGGGTGAGTCAGTGGTGGACATCTCGTTCGCCAGCCGCTCTGTCACCGCGTGTCGTTGACTGGCGTGTCATGGAGGGGGTGGAGACGTACTCCGACCACCGGTACATCCGGTTTGACGTCTCCGCCCAGACCTCGAGTGCGCTGGTCCGACAGGCCCCGAGTGGTCCGCGGTGGGCGCTGAAGAAGCTAGACCGGGAGCACCTCCTGGAAGCCTCGATCGTGCAGGCCTGGGTGTCAGCACCGGACAGGCCTGCTGACATCAACGACGAGGCAGAGTGGTTCCGGGAGGCCATGTCCGAAGTGTGTGACGTGGCAATGCCCCGGGTCCAGCCCGGACGCGCCTGGCGCCAGGTGTACTGGTGGTCGCCGGAACTAACGTCTCTGCGCGAGGTGTGCGTTGCCGCGCGGCGCCTGTACACCAGGCACCGCAGGCTCCGTATCCACCCTCCGGATACGGAAGCCATTAAGGCGGAGCTGTACGAGGGTTACAGAGTGGCGAAGATCGCCCTCCGAGCGGAGATCCTGCGGGCCAGGGGACTGGCCCGTGAGGAGTCGCTGGGGACTCTGAACAGGGACCCATGGGGGCGCCCATATAAGGTGGTGCGGGAGAAACTCCGCCCATGGGCTCCCCCGCTGACGCAGAGTCTCCGGCCCCAGCTCGTGGAGGGCGTGGTGAGCGCTCTGTTCCCTTCGCGGGGGGAGCTTACTCCCCTACCCATGGCTCCACCTCCTACGGTGCCAACTGCGGACCACGTGACCGACGATGACGACGTTACTCCTGAGGTGACCGAGGTAGAGTTGAGAGCGGCGGTACGTAGGCTGAGTGCCAAAAATAC
This sequence comes from Dryobotodes eremita, assembly GCA_917490735.1. Classification (NCBI taxonomy): domain Eukaryota; kingdom Metazoa; phylum Arthropoda; class Insecta; order Lepidoptera; family Noctuidae; genus Dryobotodes; species Dryobotodes eremita. Next base: position 16,796,772 of record OU823254.1, on the reverse strand, counting down.
CGCCCCAGGACCCGACGGCTTACCTGGAAAAGCCTGGGTCCTGGCCTTGGAGGCTCTCGGGCCTCGACTAAGAGGGCTTCTAATTGCATGCTTGGAGGGGGGCCAGTTCCCACTTCCTTGGAAGACGGGGAAACTGGTCCTCATTAAGAAGCCGGGGCGCCCAGCGGACTCTCCATCCGCTTACCGGCCCATTGTGCTGCTCGACGAGGTGGGCAAGCTCTTTGAAAGAGTCATTGCAGACCGCCTCGTCGGGCGGCTGGTGCGGGTGGGGCCGAATTTGGCGGAGAGCCAGTTTGGTTTCCGCAGGGGGCGCTCCACGGTGGATGCCATCATACGCATGCGAGCCCTCACGACGGGGGATGCTGTGCCCCGGGGTGGGGTTGTCTTGGCGGTGTCTGTAGACATCGCCAATGCCTTCAATACCCTGCCCTGGAGTTGCATCAGGGAGGCACTCCGGTATCACCGGATGCCGACCTACCTCTGTCGTGTAGTCGAGGCCTATTTGACGGATAGGACGGTTATCTACCCCGGCCACCAGGGAGAATGGAACCGGCGAGAGATGTCGTGCGGTGTCCCACAGGGATCGGTCCTGGGGCCGCATCTGTGGGACATCGGGTACGACTGGGTGCTGCGCGCCGACCTCCCTAGCGGCATCAGCGTAGTGTGCTACGCTGACGACACGCTGGTCCTGGCGCAGGGGAGGTCGCACCAGGCGGCGGCCGAACTGATGACACGCGGGGTTGCGACAGTCGTCGAGAGGATCCGGCAATTGGGACTCGAGGTGGCCTTGCACAAGTCCGAGGCCATGTGTTTTCATGGTCCTCGGGACGCGCCACTGTCGGGTTCCCAAATAACGGTAGGAGGGGTTCACATCGGCGTCGAGTCGACGATGAAGTACCTGGGACTCGTCCTCGACAGCCGGTGGAACTTCGTGGAGCATTTCCGACGTTTGGCTCCCAGACTGCAGCGGGCCGGGGCTGCTTTGAAGCGGCTCTTGCCCAATCTGGGGGGGCCAAACGCCTCCTGCCGGAGGCTCTACGCGGGGGTCGTGCGGTCCATGACCCTTTACGGGGCACCGGTGTGGGCGCGTTCATTGAGGCTCCGGCCAGCCCGCCGGTTGAACGCGTCCCAAAGGGTCATGGCCATCCGGATGGTACGGGGATACCGCACGGTCTCCTGCGAGGCGGCGAGCCTCCTTGCCGGATTGCCGCCGTGGGATTTGGAGGCAAAAACCCTCGCGCACGTTTGGGAGTGGCGCGAGGAGGCGAAACGCCGGGGCGTAACTCCGCTGCCGCGAGAAATCGCGGCACAGCGGACAGAGCCCCGGCGAGATCTCATGGCGGCATGGAGAGTGCGACTGTCGCAACCCAGTGCAGGGCACGCCACAATTGCGGCGGTAAGACTTGAGGAGTGGCTTGAGAGGCGCCACGGCATCTTCACCTTCCACCTGACGCAGGTCCTCACCGGACATGGCTGTTTCGGGAGGTTCCTGTTTCGGATAAGACGGGAGGAAACGCCCGGGTGTTATCATTGTGTGGATCGACCGGAGGACACGGTGGAGGTCTGCCCGGCTTGGGCGGAGCACCGCCGTGTCCTCGTGGCGGCGATCGGTGACGGCGACCTCTCGCGTCCGGCCCTGGTTCAGGCCATGGTACGGAGCGAGAGGGAATGGGAAGCCGTCACCTCCTTCTGCGAAGCAGTAATGCTCGCAAAGGAGGAGGCGGAGCGCGAGAGAGAGAGGCAATCACTGCGCCCTCGCGCCCCTAGTCGCCGCAGAAGGAAACACCCTGGGCGTCGGGAGTCGATTGCCGACTCCCGGCCACCGTAGGCGCGGGCTTGCGGACGGCGAGCAATGGGCAGCTTGCCGTCCGGTAAGGACCAGGCCCGGGTCGACGCCGCGTCGTGTTCCACGCGCGCCTCAAAGAGATGTCAGCAAAATTGACGGGGTCCAATAGGACCGATGCCTGCCGGGGCTGCGGATTGTTCGAAAGAGTTACCGTGGCCCTGGCGCACAGGCAACTGAAGGAACACGGGTGGGTTTTAGTCAGTAAGAGTCTGACACGCCCTTCCGCTCCGCCCAGAGCGGGAGAGGTCATTTGATGATTTCCCAACCAAAAAGAAAAAAAAAAATTTACGCATTTCTTTATTCAATAAATGATATAAACGTTTGATGTATTTATTAAAAAAAAAAAAATGTGTTTATTATCTTAAATCTAGATACATTTAAGTTGCCGAGGCTTCCCAGGAAGTAATCCGAAGATACTTGTGATGGGATAAACCTCGCTCTTCCTCGATTAGTTTAATTGTTTCGTTGTGCTAATTAGGTATAAGTTACACATTTTTTAATAAAACCAATAAAAGTTAAAAACCAATAAAAACAAACCAATAAGAAAAAAGAAAAAGAAAAATGAAAATGAATTAAATCGTGCATATGCCAGAAAGTGTAAATGTGTGTTTATGTGCGTGTGAAAGTAAGCGCGTGTGTGCGTCTTTTTTAAGTTTGGCATGGCTAAAGGGTAGAATTTTATGGTATCTGAGTACAAGGTATAGGATGTAGAGTTTCCTGACGGAGAGCAGCTTAGAGCTTGAGTATAGAGATTCAGTAGGAAACCTGTAGGGCTTACAGTACATGACTTTAATCAAGGAACACAAAAAAATATCAATTCAATATCAATTTGTTGTTGTTTTGTTAATGTGTTTTTTTTAATGTTTGTTCACGAATTACGAAGGCTGTAGCCGGAGGATGGAAAAAATACAAAATTTATTTGAACTTAAATTTAATTACAGAAATTACAATGTAAAATATTAACTAAGATGTCGACGGTTGACCGATGCTGTGCCAAAAGTGACGATTTCGCGAAGGCCGCGATGTCCGGTGCCGGCTGCATCACGTTGAGCTGCGTCGGCGCCTCGTGTCTCCGCTGTTGCAATCCGCGGTAATTAGGGTAACGCGCGATCAGCGGTTCACGTGTTACGCGAATATGTAACACACGTCATGTTTAATTTCAATATTATGTAAATTAAAAAAATTGCCAAAACACCATTTTCGCGCTCGATTTGAACTGTGCTCCAATACTATAAAATGGCATACGCACTATTACCTATTATTTGGCGTTCCTTTCATAAGAGTTGAGGCAATTATAAATATAGCTCAAAGTGCCCATGGTCCTTTATGAGTTTTTAAAAGAACTCGGTAAATCAGTCCCCAATTACTGTTTAAAATAAAATATGGCTTTAATAAAATATATATAGCACAAACTATGATTTCTTAGACGATAGTTTAAATTATTTTACACACAGACAGATTTTTTTGCAGAGAGATTTAATTATTGTACAAATTGTTTTTTCTTAGGCGATAGTTTAAATTATTTTATATACAGCCTGTGATTTTTTAACAGAGAGCTTTAATTATTGTAAAACCTGTGATTTGTGATGACTGAATAAAAATGAATACAAACCATGCAAACACTTTTCTTGCCATCAGTACTTTTGCGCCTTCTAGCTATACATGTAGGTAGATATATACGGATCGGGCTAGTTGAGACTAGGGATCAGTCGAGACGAAGCCTAAAAATGGCGCGCCCCGCAGATGAGTTCAACTTAACTTGATGATTTATTATCTTCTTGGATTTGCTCTGTATCGTGTTGGTAAAAAAATATATTTTATATCATTATTTTTTTAGAGAAAATGTGTTGTGTTAAAGCGTTAGTGTGTTATGTTCTGTGGTGTGTCTGTGTGTGGGGGGGGATGTGGGGGGGTGTGTGTATGTGTCAGTGTTAAAATTTTGGTATTATGTTTATTTACGATATGAGAGTAGATAAAAGTGATTTTTGAACCAATTTACAAATATAAATATCATGAATGTTATGATAATGACAATAATAATGATGATAATATACATTAATATCTAACTGACCGACAGACGTTGTCCTGTTCAAATTTCAATAATTCATCCAAAAATCTCATAGAAAAAAGGACGTTCAGTTAATCTGAATATTTTGTTTCCGGGGATCTTTCCAATTTTTCTTTCCACACAAACCTTATTCGGATTATTAGGATTAAAAAAAAGTAGCCAAATCAGTCCAGCCGTTCTCAAGTGATGCGTTTACCAACGAACAGTATTTCATATTTTTATTTATAAGTATTTATATTGATTAATCAAAACAGGGAAATATTTGACAGCTATTTGCGACGTTGCCAACTTTCAGAATAACCAGCCGGAAGGAAAAAACAGTCCAAATCACCTTTTTTGCACCAATTAGCAGCCGTCAAACATACCAGTACCATCTATAGCGATCCAATATTTGATCCAATTTATTCCAATATAAGTACATGTTATTTCCTCTTCAATAAATATTAACTTTACTGACATGTAAATTAAGTAGATTTCAGAATGACTAATGCTGCTTTAATTATAGGGAAAACAATTATGTGTAGGCATTATTATAATAATTATGTTGTTACTATCCCGAAGTCACATTTATGTGATTTGGGAAAATGAAATTTAAATAATAAACCTTTTGGAATTACATGGTTACAAGTACTTACTTATTTTTCCTTGTAACGACACGCAAAATTATGGAAACAAATGCATTAATAAATAATATTTAAAATATCCATTATTAGGGTTGAGTGGATACTGTTCCATAATTACCCTAGGCGATAGAAAGTTAAAATATTAGTTTTAACATCGGCTTCTCCATGTTCCATAACATACAATTTGGTGTTCGTTTTTTGTCCTTTTACCAAATAAACGGGTACCTTACTTACCCACCTACCTACCCCACTTACCTACCACCCCACTTGAATTACCAATGAACTTATTTTTAACCGACTTCAAAAAAGGAGGAGGTTATAATGTTCGTCTGTATGATTTTTTTAAAGTATGTTTATCGATATTTTCGTCAATTGTGGACTGTTTTTTTATTTTTTTTATTTCATTTGTTAGAGGATTCAATTTGCGCGATGGGCCCATCTAAGAGGTTACATATATTTTTGAAGTCGATACGGTATCCTATATTTTGGCATCGCTTGTGTCGTCAAATAGTTTTGGTGTTTCTACGAACTCACATGTTTGTGCCGTTACTTGTACCTATATGCCTTCCACAGATGATCACTTCATTATATTTGCTGTCTTCTTGAGAACAGATATTAATTAATGAATCATGAAATCAGCTATCGCATCTCTGTCCATAGTGATATGTTTATGCTTGTGACAGTACGTGTTAAGGGTTATTAAGCAAGCTGTCAAGCACCTTAGACCGCCAGTTACCCTTATTCAATAGCTCCCCAGTCTTGTTTTTTACGACCGAAACCTCTATCTTTCTATTAAGTTTATAGAGCAAATAACCATGTCACTAACATAGATTTTAAAACATGGGGAGGACGCGTGCCAGGACACCTGCATTTATTAGATGCTCAATGTTGAGACTGTGACACCCGGGCGACTTACATCGCTGTGAAATACGAGTATATTGCCGTAAATCTCACAAGTCGCTTCTAAGCAACAGTCCCAACACTATTACATACAAGCGCGAAGGGACGGCCCTGCACCGAAGAATCACAATGTGGCGTTATCATAGAATGGTCTTCAAGGAGATTAGTGATCATGTCGTGGTCATTGTGCAGCGTAGAGCCGGCGTGAGCTAGCTAAAAAATCAAACTCACACTGCTGGTACACGTAAAATTTATTATTAAAAAGAACATCCGAAATAAATAAGAAATAACAAGTCAAAAAATGTTAATATTCAGTCGTCGTTGGAAATTGTAAAAGGCTACCAAAAAAAAAAAAAAATCACGACAAGATTTTCGGAAAAAAAACTTATGGATGTTTCCAAATATAAATATATAGACGAATTAAAATTCGATTGCAATCGTGCGAAATTCGTGCCGCTCTATAAATTATTTAACACAAATAAGCTCAAGATTAAGGTTTTTCTTTACATAATTTCGTTAAGATAAATTTTAAAGAGAACAAGATCTGATATTGAGAATTTAGGAAAGCACCTTAAAATTAAAATATCACACGACGGTATAACACAGAACACTTCTATTATATTGATGGTTGGGCTTTATTGCGCCACACAAATGTCTTATTTAGCACCTGATGTGTCCGTTAGGCACCTGTGTCGTCGACCTTGCTCGGCAACGATCCTGCGCTTCTCTCCGCAAGCTCGCTTGGACTTCGGCGGCCAGCAGACGAAGGAAGAAGACAGGCGAACAATAAATGGCAGGGTAAGGCCAAAAAAAGTGGCCTTTCAAACAATCTAAGAAAAAGGAAATCTTCTTAGATTAAAGAAGAAGGCACAAGTAACAAGAATACGGAACCTATAAAGGGATTACTCACCAAAGAAAAAAAGTGACGAGAAATTCCAGGGAACGTACAGTCGATTGTATCTGCTGACTACTCACATATCGTGGTTAAAAATTTGAAATTCCAGGGAACGTACAGTCGATTGTATCCGCTGACTACTCACAAATCGTGGTTAAAAATTTGAAATTCACTTTCAAAGAAAGATTCAATATTATTGAATAAAATATCCACTTAGTAGGAATTCCAACGACAGAATGCGTTAAATTTTTTTCTTCTTGACAATGTTCAGAACAATTGTCAATTTTTGAATAATCCAAAAAAGACACGAAAACGTAAAAAAGCTGACCGAATGACTCGTAAAAAGAATTTAATCGAAATGACAACAAAAAGTATCTAATTGCAGGAATTATACTGCAATTGACACCATTCACACTCACAGGAAAGTCAGGCCTAACATTCATGTTCCCAATTTGTTTCCAAAATCCCTTAATATGTTTGTCAGTATGACGAGCAGCCAGGATGCTCATCTTTATCTGATCCTATATATCCTGGCTCCATTTGATCTGTTGTTATAATGCTGTTCTGCTCTCACGTATATCGCAATAGACTTGACCCCTATTAGGCTTACCAGTTTGAAAGCATAACAAAAATGTCAGTATAATGTCTATAAGCCATTGTAGGATGAAATAATTGTTTGATATTGTTATTTAGATGGAGCAATTTAAGAGCTAGCACAGAGTAACCTGTGCTAGCTCCTACATTGCTCCATCAAACGGTCATTGAACAAGTGCCACGTTATTTTTTTTTAATTATGGCGAAACAACGAAATCTTGGTCGTATATTTTTTTTGAGATGTTGTAGTTTTTGAGTTATTCTAATGATTAATGCATAAATTTTAACTAAATATAAAAATGAAATGATAAACTCAATACTTAAATATATGTATAGTCAATGTCAATCTCTAGGCGGGCAATGGGATTATATTTTCCCACATGATTTTTTTAAATGCTTTCTCCATCTTTTTGCAGTTTCAGTGATGCAATATGAAACAAAGTATTTATAAGTATACGAATTCATTAAAAAAATCACTTTTTGCTACAGCAGTCCTCTGGGGCCAAGTAAAGGTTTAAGTACTATCATAAGTACAATAAATACGAACGTGGGAATATATATTAGCAAAAAGTAACCTTCAGCCATAGATTATTTATTATTCCTATATTCTAAAACGTTGATACACTTATCGGATAGGTATTATAGATTAAAGTCACCATTAGTGTCTGTCCGTGTGACCGTGTTATTCTTCTGAAGTAGGCAACTGATTTTGATGTAGTTTTAACCATCACTTAGATCATTTAATCTAAATTTAATGTTTACTGACGCCAGCGTAGATGACTTGTACGCAATTATGCGTAAAAAAGTTGCATCGGTGGTGCGACGAGTACGGGGGAGCCTGAATAGCGTCCTGAGGATGATTGGCGAGAGAACCGATACTGTTCTGCTCAGTAGGTTCATTGAACTCCATGTGTGGCGAGACCGATGAGCCTACTGTGCAGGGGTAGACGGTTTGTCTAGTTTCTTCTTTTTATTTTTAATTACTAACATTAGTTATAAGCAAAATTCTTGTTACTAACAACCTTGCCTTGCCTATGGACCTTTTGTGTGAAATAAATTATATTTATTATTTTATTTTATTTTATTAAACTTACATCATCTCCCTAGCCTTTCCCCAACTGTGTTAGTGTCAGCTTCCAGTCTAACCGGATGCAGCTGAATACCAGTATTTTACATGGAGCGATTGCCTACCTGACCTCCACAACCCAGTTATTGGGTAATACGATACCCAGGGGTAAATGATAAATGATTTTATTTCTGTAAGTAGGTTTGTATAAACAATTATACACGTCAATCATATTTTAAAACTAGATGAGGTCGGCGTTTTCTATCTGACTACTCTGAGAAGAAAGGCCGAAACAAACTCAGAGGTCACAGTCTCTTTTAAAGTCCAGACATAATCTTGGTCAGATCATGTGAAGACCATGTAGATTTGAGTCTGAAATGGTCTTTTGAGGAAAAAACCACAAAGCATGAGTGGACCTGTCCAGTCAGTGCACGCATTTGTCAGTAATCGTGCAGCTCAACTCAAAACTTAAGGAGCTCAACGATTCGACGAACAATACCAAAGAAAGGACATTTGGGTAGGCCGCATAAAGCACTCAAACTGCCAGATCATCATTGAAACTACCTGAGAAAGTGAAAAAAAATTAAACTGACGCACATAGTCGTCACATTCACAATAATTTGATAATAATGTTATACTTCAGAAAGTAAATTGTCATGTTATTTTATATGTTATAATTATCAAATGTCAAAGTTTATGTAAAATACAAATTAAAAAATAGCAAAAATAAAAATAATAAAAAACATTCAGTATGCAAAAAAAAGGATAAGACCAGGTAAGACTGGTTGTCAGATTTTCAGGCTTCTGACGACCCGTAAACATCATAACAAAAATTTAGAAAATGAAATCGTCCAAGCCCTTGATATTGCAATCGACTGGCTAGAAAAAAATAACTTAAAAATAAATATGACTAAAACGAACATAATAAATTTTCAGACGTACAATTCAAACATAAATAAAATAGATATTCATTATAAAGATTCCCACTTGACCATTGTCGATAATTGTGTATTATTGGGTATAACGGTCGATAAAAATTGCAATCGGAAAAGACACATAGATAAAATTCTTGCAAAAATAGATCGTTTTTTAAATGTCTTGAAAAGAATTAGACAAACAATAAACTGCGATATTGCAATGCTGGCTTACCATGGATATGTATAATCCATACGGCATTATAATATATATGGGGTAACTCAGTACATTTTGACAGAGCTTTTAATGCTCAAAAATAAAATGTTTCCGGGCAATTTGTGGAGCTCACTTTTTAGACAGCTGTAAGCCACTATTTTAAATCGTCAGAAAACCGGCATGTCCTATAACCAAAAAATTCGAAGACATGTGACATCTATCAACCCACACTGGGCCCACGTGGTGGAGTACGGCCCATTCCCTCTCACTGAGAGGAGGCCTGTGTCTCAGCAATGGGAACTTTAGAGGCTGATTATGCTTATCACCCGTAAAATTGTGAACTGTACCCTAATTGTGTAACACACTATCTATTACAATCTGAATCATTTTGAAGCCTAATGCTAATCCATTGCTTCATATGTTCGAAAAATTTGTCTGCTCAACAATGTAAATAACGCAATGACTGTTGTTGAACCGTCAAAATGAAAGCTATTCCTACTGTTAGTGTGTTACGCAATTACTCCGCAGTACCTGATTGGTTGGTCTTGACGGTAGCTCGCTCTGTTCACATGAATTGTTTGACATCAAATTCGTAAGCTCTTTATATTTTTGTATTAAACTCTTTATATTTTCCGGTTAGGTTATCTTGGAACTGCGATCAACCACGCGCAAACCTAATTGATCGCAGTAACTAAGCCAGGGAACCCCGACCAAATGGGCTAAGTTAGGCTAGAATTGTAACGAAAACTGCGCGCGGCAGCGGCCGGCGAGCGCTACTTCCAAGTTGGTTTTTTTTTTTGTTTTTTTTTAATTGGCATCTCGCAGGTCAACCTAGGAGGTTGTCGCCTGCTTAAGGGGCTTACCTGTGGGTGCCTCAATAAATTAGGGCCTCCAGCCAGTGCTTAAAAACTTAAAAACTAAGCGACTACACGCTAAGGGCACCCCCAGTGGGGTACGGACCTCGGCTTAGGGCGTCGCTGGGGGAGGGCAGCAAGTTTTGCCATTGATAGATCGAAAAATAATGCGTTAAACTGTACATGGTTTTTTACAGTTCAAAAATTTTCGACAGCTTATAATCTCACGAATATGTTATAATAATAATAATAATAATACCATTTATTTCAGGCGACACAGGCCCATAGAAAAATACCTTAACCTAAACATACATATTTTTATATAAACAAAACTTGTGTTATTAAAAGGCTTAAGACTATGTTAGTAGCGCTTCACTTTGCACTAGCTTGACTTTGTGCTGTGCAGTGGAACTTGTCCGCGGAAGCGACGGAACACCACGTCTTGCGGCCAAAAGTCTTCTTCCATGACGAGGGGCAGATAACAGTTCGGTACACGCACGACGAACGCCTTGAAGTTGACGTTCCGGTGCGATTCCAGTAACTGCACCCTTGGCGTGTACCTCGTCTTTTGCCGCACGTACTCCACGATGTCCTCAGCCTTAGTGGTGTAGTGCAGGCGGGAGATGTACACCGGTGTGTTCGGCTTTGCGGCACGCAGGCTCATTTCGGGCTCCGCAGGAGCTTTGCCACAGCTGTTCTGGTTCGTTCGCGATCGGCGCTTACTCCTTTGCACCGTCACGAAACCATCATCATTATCAGCCCTATTCGGCGCCCTTTCCGGCATGGGCTTGATACTAAGAGCGCCACGGGTACTCGCGGTGACGCTAGCGAAATCCCTTTGTTGGGGTTTCGTTGGAGCTGCAGACAATGACAGCGGGATGACCGAGCGGGATAAACTAGCTGACCCTGCGAATTTCATACCGCCTAACAATCAATAAATATCGTTTTAACTTTTAGTTAAACGTAATTTAGGATCTTATTAACGTATTAAAATGAATACAAAACATTATTAAGTTCAATAGTTTATTAGGATATTATATATAAAGAAAATAAAAATTCAATAAATGTACAAAAATCAATTATTTCAATGGCGTGTCAGCAAGACTTTTGCTTTATTGAAACCTATATATTTTGCTGCATGGGTTGCATTCGGATTGATTCTTTTCAGTGAAGCACCTTGTAATATACGATATTTTTGTTTTGTTATCAGGCGCAAGAACAAATAAACCGAATAGTTTGCCGACACGTGAATATGCCACGTATCACGCGTACGACCATAAGAAAAATATTCGATATCCATGAAAAATATGCCTTTTCTAGAGTCAGACCACAAACACTCAAGGGTCGGCCTTCTGATTTGTTAATCGTCATGGCGAATGCAAGACGAATCGGAAATTGAGTTCGTTCAAACTCAAAGGGCATATCGGTTTGGATCGTTGGAATCCTCGGAATGAGAACTTCCTCACCTTTGAATTTTCGTTTGAGTATCGTCGCATGAATCACATTGATCATCAGTTATCTTATCACCAAACGCGCTCCATTGCATAGTTTTGGTTGGTTTAGATTTCGAAGCATGATGAGTACCGAGCCAACCTTCAGTTGTAAAGTGTGCAGTGGTAAGCCAGGCACATCCTAGGAGTTTAAAATTTCAGTTGGATAGTTGGTGGCTTCGTCTTTGTTTGTTTGTTGTTCGTTTTTGTCAATAGATTTGAATGAATACAGAGTACCAACGATTTGTTTCTAAATTACAAAGTTTAAGTCATCCACATCTTTGTTCTTAGCCACCAAAATTGCTCGCTCACTCAACCATTTGTTATTTTTGTGGTTAGCAATGATGTTCGGGAATTCAATTCAATGCCCAGTATCGCAACATGAAAGCACAGTATTGCGTGTTTCCACGTTTTCTCCAACAATCAGGATTGCAACTTCATCTATTGTTGTAGGGTTTAATCTGCGTTCATGTGTTCTAGCTGGTCGTTTATCTGCTCTGATTACGACTTTGTAGTCATCATGTGGCATGCGCTCCAACGCAGTCTTGAACAGCCTGACCAATACATGATGTTCATGAAGTAGTAGTAGTAGTGGTAGTAGTGGTAGCAAATTAAATTTAATACTGGACGATATACTTACAAAAATAGTAAATTGGCTAAAGGACCACAATTTGGAAATAAATTTCTCTAAAACAAAACTTATGCAATACAGACCTTATCAAAAACGTCCATTGAATATTAGCTACTCGTTCAATGACATATCGCTCCAGTGTGTCGATTAATTTAGACTCTTGGGTCTGACAGTTGATACTAATATAAATTGGAAGGCACATATTAATGTTGTGTCAAACAAACTTGCGAGTTTCGCGTATGCTTTAAATGAGTTGAAAAGATCAACCGACTTCAAAACAGCGATGACAGCATACTACCCATACGCCTACTCATGGTTAACCTATGGCATTAGAGTGTGGGGAAATTGCGTTAACGTAGAAAAACTTCTTTATTTTACAAAAAAGATGTATGAGAATTCTTGCGAATATAGACCAAATGCAGAGCTGTAAACCTTTTTTTAATAAATATAAAATGCTCACCCTAACAAGCATTTACATTATGGAAGTAAGCAAGTTTGTTACAAAACATGCGTCGTTATTCCCTGTAGCTAAGAATCTAAGACCGCTGCAACACTCCTTAAGAATAAAAAATGAATTAGCATTGCCGAATTCAAAACTAGCTATGTTTCACTCAGGACCTCTTATAATGTGCATAAAAATTTATAATAAATTACCCAATGAGATCAAGGACATAGAATTTGACAATAAATGTGTAAACACACTTAAAATGCACCTAATTCAGAAGTGTTATTAATATTATATCAATATTGTAGATTATTTGAAGATTGATGCAATGTAATAATGTAGAAATGTAATAAATACGTCCAATAATAAATAAATTAATAATGAAAGGATGACAATAATAATGTAACAATATATTTTAAAATAACTTCTAAATAACAATGCATGCAATAATAATTTAATTTATAATTAAGAAACATAATGTTGCTGTGCCCTAGCAGGGTTCATGTATGAAACTTATATTTGTAACAAGACCTTGAAAACGACATGAATACAATAAATAAATAAATACTAAATACTAAATAGTACTGCAGATCTTGACGAACTGCTCTTCTCATTGCTGTGTTGATCTCTTCACGCTGATCAAGTTGTTCCTCGATATTGCCCATGAAGTTATTTGTAAGAATTTATGCTGTGCATCTTCAACAGGATACAATGTTCCTATTCGATGGTAAATCTGGCCTTGAATCTATCAAGTTGAAAGCGAAGTCAGTATTACTGATTTATAATAAAAAAATGTTTATATTTGCATGCCTGATTTATTTTAGAGACAAATACAGAGACCTAACAAAACTTTTCCACCTATAATTGAACATACATTTGAGCAAATTGTTTTATATTATTTTTTTAAATCTTAGTTTTTATAGAAAATGAACATTTACACTCTTTAATATAAATTATCTTGAATGTCGGATTAAATCCGTGTTCTCGGCTAATGTCTGCCCCTAATGAAGTCAAATGAAAACGGCCATCGTATTTTGGAGTATTCGCAAGAAAATGTCGTGATTCTGGTATTTCGCCACCAAGCAATGAATGCCATGGCCATGGTGGCGGCGTCAATAACGGCAATTTCACTTTGCCATTAAGGTAGCACAATTCAGGCGTTTCTCCAGTAAGCTTCAATGCGCCACAATGCTCGTAAACAGCGCCCATTTGACCAATGTCAACGAAAGCATGCGAGCTGTAAACAATTGTGCAATCGTATAGAAACTCTGTTAGATGACTCAAATCAACACTTGAAGCATTTCTTCTTGCGTGTCGAAGATTATCTCACAACTCTAACTCTCTCTGCTAACAAATTATAGATCATTAAAATCGGTCCAGCTGTTTTTCCGTTTTAAATGATGTAACTAACCCGACTTTGTTTTATATATTTAGACTAACGATGTTCAAAATAATACGGTGACACATTTTAATTATTCCTATTAAAATCTTGTGGAGGGGCGCGCAATTTTAAATTAGACGACCCTTGTTGTCTGTGGCGTCAGTCCCTTTATCCATCCATACTATCTACATATATTATAAATTCGAAAGTAACTCTGTCTTTAAGTTACCTTTTCACGCCTAAACCACTGAACGGATTTCGATAAAATTTGGCAAGGAGATAGATAGCATCCTGGGGAAGGACATAGACTACTTTTTGTCCCGGTAGCAAGTTCCCGTGGGATACTTTTCGACACCCACGCGGGCGAAGCCGCGGGCAGAACATTATAAATGAATTAAGAACGGGCTAGTAACATTATAAATGCGAAAGTAAAAGCCCAATTAGACTTGGTCGTTAGCCCGTATTCGGGTGCTAGAAAGACTCCTCGAATTCGGGTACCCGATGCATTAATTACACTGGTCATCGCACTAGAATATGGGCTAACAACTACGAGTAGTTTGAATGCAGTCGAATACCTGCGCCCGCGTTCGGGCAAGTCCCTACCTACGAATGATGTCTCCCGTCATTCGGGTATCCGAATTCCGGTAACCGAAACTATGAAGCTGAACTAGATTGTCCGAAGACAGGCTTACTTGACCCCGTTCATTTACACTTAGTCGTTTGCCCGAATTCCATAGGCAATCGAATTCGGGAGAACGACCAAGTGAATAGCGCCATCTCTTTCTGTCTCTCTGTTACCTTTTCACGTCTTAACGGCTGAACGGATTTTGACGAGATTTGGCACACAAGTAGACCGTGACCTGGTTAGGATTAGGACATTGGATACTTTTTATGAGGGCGGTACGTTCCCGTGGGATAATTTCCTACCTACATGCGGGCGAAGCCGTGCGTAAAAGCTAGTTATTAATACATATTCAAAGCCATATAAATATTATTGAGAATAGATACCACATTACTCGGCATTGGGTACCTACTTTTATGGTTTTATAGTAAAGTTAGATTATTTAAATATTAGTTATGGCTTTGAATGTACTAGGCTTTATAGCATAAAACCATAATACAACGATACCTCTTTTGTCAAAATACGGCCAGAAGTTTAGGAGTTATATGGAAAGAGATGAACACACATGCATGGCCTATTAAAATCATAACTCTCCTTTGGCTTTGCAGTAGTCCGGTAAAACTGAAAAAGGGTGGCCCGCGTGCGCGGTATCACGATTTAGGAGTCCGGGAGCGTAGTACGTCAGATATGGGAATAGTACAGGAAATATGTTTGATAACGACAGGGAAAATTGTACAAGTTTACATTATTCGATGATATTCAATAGTTAGTGTTTCATTGTGTGTTGATTAAATAAGTGTGTTTCTTACAAATAGTGATTAAAATTCAATTGAATGTCGACAAAATGTTGATAGTTGCTTTTCTGTTTCTTATAATGTTATCTGTAGTAAAAAGTAACGATGACTTTAAAACTACGTGTAAAAATGATTATAGAGATCTAAACAATATTACAATCGATGTGTTGGAATATTGTTCTAATATCCTGTGCATAGAGAAATGCTGCGGTGCAGATGAAATTTTGGATGTAAATAAGGACAAATGTATGAATGTGGAGGCTTTGTTTAAAATTAGGAAAAAGGCTGCTTATCTTAAACCAAAAGTAAAGTATTCCACTAATATTTTATCTTCTTCGGACGAAAATAAAATATCGAAGTATAATTTTGCTCTAGTTCTTAATAATATAAATTTCACCAAGTGCTCCGCTCAGCCGAGCCGTGATCAAGTCATTGAATACAAGATTTCAGAGGTACCTATCATTTTTTTTTCTTTTATTGCTGCTTTGTTCAGTATGCCACACGTCAATGGGGTAACAAAACCAGTACCTATAAGCTGCCCTCTTATTCTAATGAAACTCCGGCCTACGCTAGGCCAGCTCTAGGACCGAGTGTGCCCACTGACGTGCGGCCTACTGTAACATAAGCATAATCGGCCAATATTACCCACTGCTCCGTCACAGGCCTCCTTTTCTGTGAGAGGGAGTGTACCGCTAGCCCAGGTACGCACGGGTGATCTTTTAACGCGACGTTTTTTTAATCGCTCTCTGGATTTTCAGCCGGTATTTGAACTTTAAACGTTGAGGATCTTTTTTAATTATTGCGCTTCTTTTTAATTTTTAGTTTTTTCATTTCTGTGACTATCTGAAATTTTAAAGTTGTATTTTATTTTATTGCAAAGGAACAACAAACAGCTACAATATAAAACATGAAATATGAAATACTCAAAACACATAGACAATATTGCAGCCCACAACGCTGTTCACAGACTAGGTAGTCGGTTATATCTTTATTACTCAATGCTATTATTCTTATTGATCTTTCTGATTTTCAATTGATAGAATAGAA
This sequence comes from Dryobotodes eremita, assembly GCA_917490735.1. Taxonomy (NCBI): domain Eukaryota; kingdom Metazoa; phylum Arthropoda; class Insecta; order Lepidoptera; family Noctuidae; genus Dryobotodes; species Dryobotodes eremita. Next base: position 16,780,385 of record OU823254.1, on the reverse strand, counting down.
TACTCTTTAAACTCTGAAATACTCTGAAAATAATCTTATGTCCCTGTTTGTTTTATTGAGGTAGCATACCTCAATAAAACAAACAGGGACATAAGATTATTTTATCACAAAGGTCAATCGGATTAAATGGATTAAATAGGTAGGCTAAAAACTACAACATTGCACAAAAACATATCAAATGGTTAATAGGGTAACATAAAAAACTAAAAATTACGTTGTGTTTGAACCTGAAGTGTTCATAATAAAGTTACTACAAATACGTAAGTAATAGGTTATACACACATAACCAGGTCTCCAGTTAATATTAATAAGTACTAAGTAAAATAATATTAATAAAGTATAATTATTTATTAATAGCTCGTGTAACTACCATTCTGGTCGATAACATCTTAAACTTTTACAGAAATCTGAACCACAAATAATGTCCCATATTTGTAAACAATGAGCCTCTAACGCATCTGGAGTACGCTCATTTTGATTATTCCACCATTGAACGATAACACCCCATACATTTTTAATGGGATTTGAATCCGGTGATCTAGCAGGCCAAGGAATAACGCAAATGTCATTATGCTGACGAAACCACGCCTGCACACTGTGCGAACGGTGTATCGGACAAATATTCTGCACAAATTTTATCTGTGGTAATCCTTCTCTTGAATACACATTTCGAACGGTAGGCAATATGTTCTCCTCCAGCATTTCTATATAATTTGCACTATTTGCTCGACACATTCACTGATATATGACCATATTGCATATTTGGCACTACGTGACCACTTCTGTATTACGTATTATTTCGACGCCACAAACATAAGCGTCCGTGCTCACTGAACTTAAAAGCTTTTTCATCTGTAAAGATGACATTACTTCAATCGAAGTTTATGTGATCCAAACCGAACTGTAATCTTACCCTTTTATGGTTTTCCGTGAGCAAGGGTTTCACAGTATGCCTCCAATAATGCAGCCCTTCACCATGAAGAGCACGACGGACAGTGCCAACACTTGTGTCAAGGAACCAGCGTAGTGGTTCGTCGGCAGAAATCCATTTTCTTCATAGTCCCTTCCTGTCCTTTATAACGCTGCAGTATGTTTATAAGTCGTGGTCTACCAGTTCTTTGATGGTGTTGGAAAGAACCCTCCTCTTGAAATCGTCGTACCCATAGAACAACTGTTTTTCTCTGCAATAATAAAACAGAAATGTATAATACCTCGGATATCTATGATAATACCCAATAATGATTATTATGTAGTATAGTAACTAAAAAATAAAAGGAGTTTTATATAAAAGTGTAAAAATAAAACTACTTAATTTTACACCGGTCTTTGTTTTTGCCATGATTAAACAAAGCAATTATTTGAGCTCTTGTAACGAAATCAATATTACAACGCGTACTCATTTTGGTAAAATAAGTAGGTAATTCACCGTATTAAAAATAAAAACTGAACAAAAGGAACTCGAACGAGGTAATCAAAATGAACTTAGTGAACGATGAATTGAGCTTAGTCATAACTCTTCGATCTAAGTATTTTTATACTACCTACCAATTATTTATAAATCCGTATTCAACCTATCCTCTCAAGTTTGAAAACTAAAACTTAGAAAATCAGATATTTAAAAATGGATATTCAATTTTAACATAATGAACAGTTAGTAACAATTTTCTTTAAAAGAAACTATTAATAATTAATTATTTGAATGTTTGAGGAGATAAAAATAAACTACAAAAATATTTTATAATCTAAAGCAAAGCAATGCAATCTAGTTAGTAACAGCATAAATAAATTTTGTTAGTCGATATCAGGTTTTACGCTAGATGGCGTCATTTCTCGCTTCACACGATTTTATTTCTTTACTATCCATGGATTTTTGTATCCGACTGTACACCATAAAAATTACAGATATAAATATAGAAATTTAATTTAATTATTTATTAATATAAATAACAATAATATTTTTTATAACCTATTTTAATATTCTAATAAACTGAACGCACACAGATATATCTTAATGTTTTGAATATATGGCGTAGTCAAAACCTTCTGATTATGAATGTTACTAAAACTGCTTACATAATTTTCGAAGCAAAGAAAAAATAAAACCATAATTTCCAAATCTTACAATACGTAACCAAACCTTACGAAAATCAATGCATGAAAAGTATTTAGGCCTAATTGTGGACGGTAAGTTGGCATTCAGAGCGCCATTAACCGGAGCCATAAGTAACATTGCAAAATGCGTACGCTACAAGCATACGCTACATACTTTTTATAACACGCTAGTCAAGCCACATCTGGAATATTTGATTCAATTATAGGGACAAGCTGCAAAAACAAATCAATAACTTTTACAAAGAACACAAAATAAAATCATCAAAGTCCTCTTCAATTATAACTACTATACTCATACAGAAATACTCTACAAAAAAACAAAATAATTTAACCTACAACAATTGTATACATACCATACGTGCAGGACTATTCGGAAGATCATTAAGACCAACATCAAATAAATATTTAATTTACACAAAAGACTCATAGATATAATACCCGTAACCAAGACGACCTAGAAGTACCAAGAGTGAGAAACCTGTACGGCAGGAAAACTATAAAATATGAGGGGGTCGGGTTATACAATCATCATCAGCCTATATTCGTCCACTGCTGGACGTAGGCCTCTCCTAGTGAACGCCACTGAGCCCGATCCTCAGCTGCACAATACAATAAACTGCCTAAAAAAGTCAGAGAGTGTACACATGTTTGGACTTTGAACTATTAAATGTTGAACGCTGCAAATCGTGCGACAGGGTGCGACATGTTTTTGTTATTTCGTCCCACTCACGCACGTCACCTGCGGGAGCACGTAGCACGCGCCACTGCCGCCACCATGCGGTGCTCTATTATTATTATAAATACGTAGCATTTTTTTTTTTTTCGTAAAATGCTCGCCCAGCTCTTAACCAGTAGACCAGGCTCACCTCTCCGAGGTGGAAGCCGAAGTCGAAAGGAGAGCTTCCCTCCCCCCCGTAGAAGACCCCGAGTTTCCTCTGCCTCCCGTCACTCCCGACGAAGTGCACGAACTCATCAAGGGTCTTAAGCCACGCAAAGCCCCCGGTTCCGATGGTATCACCAATAAGGTGTTCCAACTTTTCCCCGCCCACCAGATCATCCTCATGACCACCATCATCAATGGTGCCATGAGCAATAACATCTTCCCCCAAACGTGAAAACAGGCCACTATCATCGGTATTCCCAAGCCGGGCAAGCCTAAATCTGCTCCCTCCAGCTACCGCCCCATCTGTCTACTCAACGTCCTCAGCAAAATTTATGAGAGGCTTATTTATAAGCATCTCAGAGACTACGCCGAGACGAAGGGTCTCATTCCCAACGAGCAGTTCGGTTTTCGAACCCAACACTCGTGCGTGCAACAGGTCCACCGGATCATCGAACACATAAGCGTCGGTTTCCAATACGGTTCTTTGACCGATGCTGTATTCTTCGATATAGCGAAAGCATTCGACAAGGTTGGCACGATGGCTTATTATATAAGCTATACAAATTCAAAGTGCCAGATCGTCTCGTACTCATCTTACGAGACTTTTTGTCAAATCGCACGTTTCGCTATCGCATCGAAGGAGCGCTATCGTCCCCCCGCCCCATCCGCGCCGGAGGCCCTCAGGGCTCGGTGCTCGCCCCTCTCATTTTCACGCTATTCACCAGCAATATCCCTGAGAGTAAAAAGGCTCAGTTGGCTCTATTCGCAGACGATACGGCCATTTACTACACCGGCCTCGGCCACGACACGATATCTCGCACTCTCCAAACCTCGGTCGACCAACTCGGCGACTGGTTTAGAAAGTGGAGAATCGAAGTCAATCCCGACAAAAGTCAAGCGGTTCTCTTTTCGAAACCGCGACGTAGCCTCACCCTCCCCAATCCGATCACCATGTTCGGCAAGCCTATCCCTTGGGAGAAGCGAGCCAATTACTTGGGCGTCGTCCTAGACGAGCACCATTCCTTTTCGGAGCACATAAAGCAGGCGCGCTCGCGCGCCGCTTTCGCTCTCGGTAGACTCCATTCCGTCCTCAATGCACGTGGCAAATTGTCACTCAAGTGCAAATTGCGCATTTACACCGCATGCATTCGCCCGATCATGACCTATGCGAGCGTAGACTTCGTACAAGCGAAACCCCATCACATCCATAGGATGCAGACCCTCCAAAACCGGTTCCTCCGTAGGGTGACCGGTTTCCCTTGGTTCGTTCGGAACGAAAACCTCCATTTAGATCTAAAAATCCCGATCATCAGCCAATTCATGAAACGCCTAACCAAGGGTTTCTTCGATTCCGCCGCCACTCACCGCAACCCTCTGGATGTCGCGGCCGCCCGTTGCACCCCCTCCCGTATCAGTCACAGCCGCCATCCGCGGCATGTCCTAGTCGACCCCGATGACCGACCCCATAACCCTCCTCCAGGAGAGCAGTAGGGCCACTAGTACAGTGCCGCCGACGAGAGCCCACGCGACGACCCCCCCCCCGTAACCGTCTCCCCCGACACTTGTCCGATGAGGCCTCAGCCCGCGTCGTAGCTGAGCCTGTAGCCTTAAATTCCCCTAATAATAATCATAATATTAACCTTTCGATCCAGCCTGTCCCCACTTGGTGCCCTATCTCAGTGACGCCCTAAGCCGAGGTCCGTACCCCACAGGGGGTGCCCTTAGCGTGCGGTCATTTAAATATAAGTTAGTATTAAATTTCGCTCCTGGCTGAAGGCTTTTCGAGTAAAATCTTAAGGCACCCACAGGACAGTTCGGTTAAATAGCCAAGACCTCAGTGGTCACAACTACGAGTTGCAATACCAAAAAAAAAAAATCCTAAGCAAGCTGAGGTCGTTGCGTTCAGCTAATAATTATGGGTTGTTGTTTTTCGATTTGCGCTGCACCTGTAAGTGTACACCAATACATCCATTAGGTATTATTATCAATTATTACATACTAGCGATCCGCCCCGGCTTTGCAAGGGTGCAATCTACATACTAATGTGATGTCAGTGTGGAGTGATTAATAATATTCTGTTACCTACTAAATACATAAATAAAGGTAGCGATCAAGCCACTTTCAGCATACAATCACCAACTGTATGCTGAAAGTGGCTCGATCGCTACTTTAGTAACATATTGGATTGATTTATATGCACCCGCCACGCCCGCAGCCCGGCCGCTGCCACCCGGGACGGATGTGCGGCCTGACGGCCGCTCTGCCCCCGCATTTTAAATCTATGATATTTTCTAAGATATTCATTTTGGTGTAAAGGGCATTTTTTAACTACATTAAATGCACAACGTATCCAACGTATTTAATTGGATAAGGAATATTATCACTATACTGTATTATTACTATATTGTTTAAAATAGCTTCGTAAATAACCCATATTTTTTTTGTAATATATAAAAGATAAAAATGGTTACTGTCGGTTATCCTTAGGAGATAGACATATACCATTGCGGACTTTTTTGTAGATCTTTTTAAGGTATACAATTCCGAAGTATATTATTATGATCTATCTTTTTGGTTTAGCCAGCGTCTGCAAAGTAAGCGCACAATAATATGTTTTATACGACATCACATTACAAATCTTTGAAATTCTCGGCTTTTCTCTACTATAGTATGCATGTATTATACATATAAACCTTTCTTTTTAATCACTCTGTCTATTGATAAAACTGCATTAAAATCCGCGTAGTTTAAAAGATCTAAGCGTACAGGACGGCGGGAAACGAATGTTTTATACTATGTAGAAAACACAGGTTTTCCCCACGGTTAGCGCGCGTGTAATTTGGAAAAATACTTCATTTATTTTTTATAGAATAGAATAGAATTTTATTTCGCAAATATGGGTAATACATAATAGTTCTTAAGATTACATTTAGCTCAGCCACATTTTACCAATCGGCATGCAAACATTTGAAATTATTTATATCACTATTATTACACTTATTTAGATCAATTTATAAATAACCATTATAAAATTCTTAAATCATCGACTAAATTAAAAATATATGTTTGTATTAAAAGGAAAATATAAATTAGTATCATAAGATTAAATATCATGTCATTACTATTACAAATATCATACCATTGTCATTACATCATTTAACATGTCATTACTATTACCAATATCATTATTATTACAATTCCAAAATCAAAATGTCAGAAATCAAAATGTCAAAGATCAAAATGTCAAAAATCAAAAATGTCATAAATATTTTTTTTTTTATATCAAGATGTCACTAATTAACAAATATTTTTCTCCAATAGAAACTCAGTTACACTGTAGTACGTTTTGTCTACCAAAAATTTCCGCAATCTACTCTTAAATTGTGCTGTATTTAAAACTTTCCAACTACTCGGTAATTTATTGTAGATAATGGGGGCTATGCAAGAAACGCTCTTACGCATCAAAGTGGTTCGACATGATACTTGACATAATTTGCTGTTGTCACGCCTATTCCTTGGGAATACAACAGCCAGGCGCTCAAAACGAGATAGATTTTGCTTGACAAACATAGCTACTTCAAAAATATAGATACACGGAAGTGTCAAGATTTTATGTAACTTAAAATAAGGCGCGCAACTGTCTGTCGATTTAAGTTTTAACAATGATCGGAGACATCTTTTCTGGGCCTTAAAAGTTATATCTCGATCAGTTGAGTTCCCCCAAAAAATTATACCGTAGCGCAGGTGCGATTCAACTATTCCGTAGTAAGCCGTTAGAAGTGTTTTGACATCTACTATGGAGGATAACCTATATAACACATATGCGGAGGAACTAAATTTTTTACACAAACTGTCTATATGTGCTTTCCACTTTAAGTTGCAATCTATTTGCAACCCTAAAAATTTGGTATCCTCTGCTTCCTCAATTTTGTAATTTTTGTAATGGATGTTGAGATTAGTTCCGCCAGGAGTACGTTGTCTGAAGTGCATTATTTTTGTCTTACCTAAATTAATATTTAAATTATTGTCGTCTAGCCATTTAATTAGTGCGTCAAGAGAATTATTTATGTCATTTTCATACGTATTTGTACTTTTACATGGGATTGTTATAGTGCTATCGTCTGCAAACATAGTTATAGGATATTCAAGGGAAATGGGCATATCATTAACATAAGTTATGAATAAAAATGGGCCCATCACGGTTCCTTGTGGTACACCGTATGAGATTTTACGTTCTCGAGACCTTATAATGTCTTCATGTTTGGTAACTATGTTAATGTTGCTAACTTCAGTAATTTGTGTTCTGTTTTCCAGATAAGATTTTATAAGTTCGAGCACGTTACCTCTAATGCCATAGACTTCTAATTTATTAAGTAATATATTATAATGGACATAATGGAACGCCTGGGTCATATCGCAAAATATAGCGCATATGGGGGATCGTTTATCCATGCTACTCATAATAGGATTCAAAAAGTCATAAATTGCCATATTGATGGTTCTGTGCTGTCTGAATCCTTTTTGTTCTTCGCAAAGTATATTATATTTTTCCATATAATTATATAATTCCCTGCAAATGTATTTCTCAAAGATCTTCGAAATAACCAGTATGAGCGAAATAGATCTATAGTATTCCATCAACTCCTTATCTTCTTTCTTAAATAAGGGTTTTATTATAGATGTGTTTAAAGCATCTGGATATTTACCCATACAAATGATAAGGTTCAATATGTGGCTTAAATGTTCGCATATCGCGGTTGAGACAGACTTCAGTATCTTTGTGGCGATTCCATCATAACCAACACTGTTAGTATTTTTTAGCGACATTATTATTTTATTCAAATCGTGTGGTGTGCTGGGTGCCATAAGCATTGAGTTATGTTTTATGGACGAGATGCATGTTTTCGGCTTACAGTCAACATCTATTTTCGGACGTATTTTGTCAACGAAAAAGTCATTAAAAGCACTAGCGATATCATAAGGTTTGTATAAAATTTGATTACCAACTTTAAGTTTCTCAATTCGTCGTTTAGGGATATTGTACTTTGTCTGATTAATTACCTGCCATGTAGTCTTTGATTTATTTTTAGATTGCTGTATTTTGTGGTTATTTTGAGCTTTTTGTGTCAAGTTAATTATTTTATTATATAGTCTAGAATAGGTAGTGAATTTATTTTTGTTTTCATGGTTGGGTTTCAAACTGGATCGCCACAAAAGTTCTCTTTTTTCCTACTGCATAATTTAACGCCACGTGAAAGCCATTTTGGTTTGTTGATTAGGTTTATTTTTATTTCTTTATACGGAAAACACAACTCGTAAAATAACTTGAATAAGTCGAAAAATTCATTGTAAGCTACATTGGGATCGTCAGTTAGATATATCTCCGCAAATTTGAGACTGCTTGTGCTATTTTTAAATTTCTCTATATTATCTATATTATTACTGTAATCTCTTCTAGTTATATACCAGGATTTGATATTATATACATTGGGAACTGGACATTGCAGTAGCTGTGCTGTATGGTCTGATAAAGCAAATTCAAGTACATCTGTCTTACAACTCTTCTTAAAATTATGCGCAAAATTATCTATACATGTCCCACTAGCCATTCGAGTTGGCTGTTTAAGAGCAAGTTTCAAATTGTAGCCTAATATAGATACTCAAGTGCAACTGAATTGTTACTCGGTTTTAAGACATCAATATTAAAATCGCCTGCAATTACAACACTCTTTGAACGCCTGTTAGATATCTCTTTAAGCAAAGTTTCAAGTTTATCGAAAAAATAATTTAAATTCCTGGCGGTAGGTACTCTGTAAATACATACGACTATTAATTTATAATTAATAAGCTCGACAGCACAACATTCAAAAACCCCTGGTGATGACAGCTTTGATATTTGAGGAATTTCCCTCCATTGGTGGCAAGTATTAACAATTATACATGTACCTCCTCTCTTCTTTTCCTGTCTACTGTAACATGCAGCTAAACTGAAATTTAGTATGCACAGATGCTTTTCGTGACCTTTCATGATGTAGTGTTCGGTAATACATATAATATCAACATTTAAGTTTGTGTCAGATAGTTCATTCAAACATACCGTAAGAGCATTTGATTTATTTAGTAAACCTGCAATATTTTGGTGTAAGATGTTAATGTATTTACTGGAGAAAAAACTGGTCTTTTGAATCACTTTCTTCGACGCAAGCACTTTCTTCTAAGATTTTCAATCGAAGGTTGAAAAGGTCCTCAAAAACTACTCCCATGGCGCAGTCTTTTACGGTTCCTGACCTTATGTACGTAGAATGGTGATAGCTCAAGTTCAAATTGGAGTCCAGGACATACGAATAATTATGTGTAATATTGTCCATGCATAGCATGTTGTTGAACATTTCCACTCTTGAGTTATATAAAATATTATAGTAATTATTATATTTATATGTTGGCAAAGTAATAGTTATATTTGTGTTCTTTATGTTCTGTATTGCATTTCTCATGTATGTAATTATGTCAAAGTAACATTTAGTCGTTTTAAAGTCTTCTTCGCCGATCATTATTATACAAAAATCATTATTTGTGTAGTGTTGAAGTTTTATTTGTAAATCCCATAGAAGGTACATAATATCCACCTGTGGTGTTAGGTAGTGACATATTTGATAATTGTCTGTAAAATATTCTTTTGCCAGAGTTAATATATTATTAGTTTTATTCGTACTTAATATACATAGCTTATTTTTCAATTGGTTTTTGTTCACTTGTATTGTATATTTTTTGTGTTGTCCCTTGCTCATTCGAAGGTAGTATAATTAATTGATTTATTTTTTGTTTGGATTTCCTGTGCGTGTCCAAAACAAAATAATTTTCTTTCTTTCTTTTCTTTATTTCGGATTTTCATACAAACTTTAAACCCCTATTTTACCACCTTAAGGGTTGATTTTAACATATATCAATATTTTTATTTTCAACCGAAAATCTAAATATGAACTTTCATACAACTAACTTTTTTACCGCCTTTGATTTAATAAAATCACTGAAACACGTATTTCTTCATTTTTAACCAAAATAATCATAATATTTATCATAAATTTTAAACTGTTTTTCCCTTCTTTACCACACAACGAAGCAATCAATACATCAACGTGATACCTAAACGATTATTTTAATAATAATTTATTTTGATAGTTGGAAGCCTGGAAAATATCTCTTTCCCCAAGGGAAAAACCTTACTAATATTAAAATGTATGTTTGTTTGCCTGTAAGTGTATATGTTTGATGTCCTTCACGGCGAAACTACTGAATCGATTAGAGGTAGCTTGAACCCATAGGATTGTTTTCAAATGGGTCTACATTGATTACCCATTGCTTTATTTTTCATAGTTAGGTTAAATATTAAAACAACAAAATCGACTCTTTATTTTAATAAAATCATAACAATAACTCTTATATGGCAGATAAAACTTAATGACTAAAACATTCGCTAAAGGCCTATTCCATTCAGATACCTATAAGCGATATTCGATAGATATCGTTGTGGGTACAGAAATACGAGCGGTATTCCGCCGGGTATTTGTATTCTGGTTTCCTGCTAGCCGGTGGGATTTCATAGAAATACCAAATAGGCCTTTATGCATGTTGCCTTAGTCCTAAGTCACTCATCAGTGTGCCTCCGAAATTACCTGACAGGAAACGAAATCAGTCGAAGAAAGCCTAAAAAGAATGAACAAATCTAAATACACGGTGGCATCGACGCGCCACCTGCTACCATGGATTCAGTACATGACGTTAGGGAGTCTAGAATCATGCGCTGAATTCGCGGTTTCAGTTTGCGCGTCGATTTCATGCCAGCCTTTTTTTTTTTTTTTTTTTTTTTTTTTTTTTTTTTTTTTTTTTTTTTTTTTTTTTTTTTTTTTTTGGAAATCATCAAATGACGTCTCCCGCTCTGGGTGGAGCGGAAGGGCGTGTCAGACTCTTACTGACTAAAACCCACCCGTGTTCCTTCAGTTGCCTGTGCGATTTCATGCCACCCTGTATAGTTTATTTCACAAAGCCACGCGCGATCGTCCGCATCGGCGGCGGCGGTCGCGTAACTTGAAAGGATAACTATCATAATCTGAACATAACTACAAGCCAACAACAGCTAAAAACAACAGCAGCCAACAATAATTAAAAATCTAAATCAACAATAAACCTAATAACAACATACTTGAAATTAATGTGAGCATTTTAATCAACACAATAGGTATAAAAATAATATATTCATTCAGTGACAACCCTCTATAGTCAACTATGGCATCCAAAACTTGACATGGTTTACTGTCCATGCTAATAAGAGGGAAGTATGAGAAATCAAAATCAAAATCATGGTTTTTATTTATTTATTTTTGTTTTCTAAATAATTTTCTTTTGCTTTATTTTCTTATAATATTTTTTTTATTTAGTTTTATTTATGTTCATAATCCCCTAGTGGGATATAAAGATGTCCGTAGGTGTGTCCGTAGCATCACAACGGGCCCTATCAGAATACCAGCGCTGCGGTATTTCTTTTTTAAATATCGTAGCATTATGCTGAGATAGGAGCCTTTTTGGCCTCGCACAGGTTTTTTACTTATTTTTTTTTTTCATTTTTATTGTTAATTTTGTTAGTTTTAAATGCTCCTTTTTTATTTTTACTCTTTGTATTTCCTTTGCGTGTCCCAAATAAAATATTTTTCTTTCTTTTTCTTTTAAATATCCTGACGCTAGAGTAACTTTCTGTAAATACCTAGTTATATAAATTATATTTATGACTTGCAAAAGAACAAATATTAGGCCAAATCAACTTTAAAATAAAAACGTAAAGTATTAATATTTAACAATCGAATATTATTATAGATAACAGACTACTATCAAAATGAACATAGATTCGAGTTACTTCGAGAGCCAAAAGTAGTAGCAAATAAAAATTTACAATAATAATACTTAACAACTGTTTAAAAACTCAATGAGTAATACAAATCACCATAATAATAACAGAACATTGAACACGAGCAAAACTATTGTAGCGAAATTTTTTGGCAAAAATGTGCATCTGTGTGCGTAGGCGCAACGCAGCAAATGCTGCGATTAGCCGATGCCACGATACTCAGTCCCTTTCCTACAATTCTCTGTATTGCTGGTAGCGTAGTTATTGGTATACAGGGTGTCTAACTTGATGTGTAGCCGTGTGTACAAGTATACCAACATTTAAAAAAGGCCTAAGGAATAATATATTAGACACATAAGTTTAGTTTATTTTTATATTAGACACATGAACTTTAACTTGAACAGTTTTGTATGTTATTTAGACTTAAGTACATACTTGCTATATTTTATAAATGAAACTATGGTGTTCAATTTATTTGATGGCTTGAACGTCGTACAACAACCTATTGCTAATTTAGTAAAGTTTTTCTTTAAGTGAACTGTATTTTTTTCTTTGAGAAATAAATGTCTTTAAACCGAACAGTGTACGCTTCTTTATATAGTTTTTACCTCTTTATATCTTAAATAATTGCCAAATGGTCCACGGTTATGTATAGTTTATAAAATAATTTAGTAACTAGCTTCTGTCCGCAACTTCGTAGAAGCGATGTCGCTAAGTCGTATGGCACCACAATATACTAAAGTAACACCCACATTTTTATAAAACTTCCCTGTATACTATGTTGGTTAGTTTGTTCTCAGCAGCCAAAATATACAGAGAGTCAGGACTGGTGACGCGGGAGCAAGCGACCGTACAGTTGTACTATCGGCCAAACTTCTGCATGCTCACCTCTAAGGCGATAATCGCATAGCACGGCTCACGACTCGATCGCACAATGCACGAGTTTTGACCAATAGGATGCACAAAGCGTATTTTAGTGGTGTTCGTATTAGTATAATCATGTATAGAATGTGTGACACTCACACTAGGAGAGTACTATGCTCACTTGTTTCTGCTAAGAGACGAGTTTTTAATGGGCACGGCCAGCGCGGCGCGGCGGCGGCGTGAGCTCTTTGTTATTGAATTGAATTGTTTTTTTATTATGGACAAGAATTAATTTTAGTACTCATATCTTCTGTTTGTTTGGTTTAGAAAATGTATTATTGATATTGCAGTATTTACAAAAATAATTTGTAATAACTAATAAACTACAATTTATATGTATTAATCCACTTTAATATTTTCCTCTCTCTATCGGGTCTATAGATATAGGTTATTTATGAACACTTTCACTGCCTCTCCAATTTTCACCATATCCTATGTGATGCCGCATGCCGCAGCAACCGCACCATATTCCCTTCACAATAAGATGAGACATTGAAACGAACCGTTTTATTACAGTCCGTTCCACCGATTTTGACTTCTATTCCGTAGGCTTATGGATGGCATTAAAGGCAAAAAAGTGGTTACAATACCAACTGTTTACTGCAGCTGCCATTTGTCATGCCACCAACATAGCATTCAAAATCGATTGAACGGACATTTATGGTTTGTTTACCTTTTATCTCACGGCTCCCTGAATACGTTAGGTATAGGTGCGTTGACCGGCACTGCATGAAGGTATCAAATGTTTATATTGAAATTTTTTGTGTTTAATCGACTTTATTAAAAGTAAATAACTATCTAAATTTCTATGTGTTTGTTTATACTTGGGCAATTTGGGAATACTTGAAAATTACAGTAATATTTGAACCAATACTCTGCGCAGTTCATACAATGTTATCAGAGCTTTTTGTTTGTAGCTAACGCAAGGCCGCAAGCCGCACAACTCTTGCAACTGAAATAAAAATAAGTTCATTATCTAAGACCCATTGTTATTTAGTGGGAATGTCTGGAAATTCGGTTAAACAATAGAGGACGGCTTAATACAAGGGCCATACGTTTTTTTATTACCTTAGGATTATCTCAAATGTTTTGCAGTTGTTCCTTGTATTGGCACTGCCGCGCTCTAGCTAATGTTTGTTATTTTATGTTACTCGCTCATTACTCACACAAATGCATATTGTCTCTAATTGGGGGAAACTAGGAAGGGGTGTGGTTTGTCACTAGCTGCGCTCTCGCAGGAATATTTTCTTAAGTGAGCATGCTTAACTTGGGCCGATAGTACCGTAGTCCGTGTGAATTAATGAACGTCTGCGTTCCTGCATAGAGTAACCTAATGGAACAACACTGATACACTGACTGATTCATTCTTACAGATAATTCCTCACGAATGGCTATCACTAAAACAAACAAAAAAACAAAAATAACTTTAATTTCGGAAGTCCTTGTCTTTGATTTTGTATTTTCGTTGTTTGCCACCGACTACCGAAATTAAAGTTATTTTTAACATTTTTTTTTGTGTTTTTTTTGGAAAATTCGGTTGTTTTTTTGTAAAAAAGATTTTATTTTTCAATTTTTAGTTGTGGTACCTACGCCACACAAATTAGTATACCACTACTTGATATGTAAATAACAGTGACAAGAAATTATTATCATCAATATAAACTAAGTGGAAAAAAACGCAGTATTAAGAATAACTCAAAAACTACTGGTCAGAACTTAATCAAATTTATATGCGACCACATGAGAAACACCAGCTTTCAAATAAGAATCATCCAATTCGGTTCACCTAGAAAAAAGTTCTGAGCTAACACACAAAAAAAAACCCTGTCGAATTGAAAACCTCCTCCTTTTTTTTAAAGTCGGTTAAACAATATAACAGTGGAATGTAAACGGGTCTACCCTTTATAGCAGAACTTTTTATGTCATAATATTATTTTGCTTAACAGCGGATAGCATAAACTTCATTTTGCAGAAAATCGTTTGGCAAACACTCATTTACCATACATTCAAAACAGTAACTCATAATTTTGTAAGTTAGAATCATCTTTAGGCATAAATTTCATGTCCATAATAATTAAAAAGTAGAGTTTAACCATCATATCGCAGATAGTTCAGTCAGAATCGTCTTTTGGCATACTTACATTTCATATCGATAGGGGTCTACCCTTTATAGCAGAACTTTTTATGTCCTAATATTATTTTGCATAACAGCGGATAGCATAAACTTCATTTCGCAGAAAATCGTTTAGCATACACTCAAAGCTTCTAATTTTGTAAGTCAGAATCATCTTTAGGCATAAATTTCATATACATACATAATAATTAAAAAGTAGAACCATCGTATCGCAGAAAGGTCACAGTCAGAATCGTCTTTTTTAATATTAACTTTGCCAAAGGTAAATTATGCCAAATAAAATTCTGCCATCTTAAAAGTATGCCATTGTAAATTCGGATATATAAACATTCGGCCAAACAATAATTATATTAAATAATTTTTGTGCCTTAAAAATATCCGTTTTAAAGAAGATTATGCCAAGTGTGTTACGCCAAATAAATTTTGGAACATCAAGATTCTGCCAGATAGAGGGAACCCTTGTAAAGCAGTCGTCGAACTGCTATGCTATTTGCTCTGTTGAAAGTTGACTAAAATAGCCTTTCTTATATATATGTATATATGTCATGATTGAATGCTTAGCTCCATAAAGGTTTAGCGTGATAATAATCATTCAAAAGGTTAAATCTGTAACTACCTGCAATGTTCTAACCGTTTTGTTCGTCTTTTAACAATTTGCGGTAAACTATAGAGGAATACAAACATAATGCAATATTGCTCATCCTCATAGCAAATAGCGGGATAATTTATAACGTACAGACTGATTATAAAGACTCACAGGTAATATCTATGCAAAATTTTAACGGAATCTATGCGGTAGTATTTGCGAGATGCGATCTACATAAAAACGATATTTTCGGCCTTTTATCGTTCCCAGACGTCGCGCGTCGTAGCAATTATCAAAAATATTCAATGTTCAGTTTTGACTTAGCTACGGTTTTATTAAATGTATAGAGCATAGAATAGAATAGAATAGAAGACTCTTTATTATGTACACCATAAAAATTCACAACTATAATAACAACAACAACAACAACACAAACAACACACGACAACTAAATGACTACAAGGTCTTGTTTTTCAACATTTAAATGAAAACCCAAGAAGGCGGCCGCGAAAATTTCCAAATTTCCCGAGGGTGCTAAAGCCGATAGTGAGGCAGCACCCAGCCAGCACCCACGAATAACATGAAAACGACACCCATGACGAAAAATTTGGAAATTTTTGCGGTTGCCATCTTGGATTTTCATTTCGCACCCCCAGAAAAGAAATCCATTTTACTTTAACGTGGGGTCGTGATGACAAAATAAAAAGGTCTTTTTTAACAACTAGCTTGTTGTTGATTCTTTCATGGATCGAAATAGATTTAAATGAGTGACATAGTTTATTGCACATTTCATATATATATATATATATACCAGTGGACCGAAATAGCTTTTGAGTTTACCAAATTCCATTTAATTGCAGATCGCTTCTTATTTTTTATAGATTGAACTGTAAGCGACCGGTTATTTTTTTTTTTTGACGTACAATTAAATTAAACAGTAGATCAGGAAGTAATTAAAATAAAGATGATTTTGGATATTTTTGACGTTTTCAAAAAGAAGCGCAAATATTACATTAGAGTGTTCAATAATATTTTTAGGACCGCACAATGGGAATGCGATTAAATACATGCCATCTAATAATGTAAATAATTACATATATTATTTTTCCCACAAAGTCTGCCGTATCGTATTAAAGACTCCGCCTGTACAATCTGTGGTACTGCGAATGTTTTCAATTCTAGTGATTGGAGTTTGACACAGGAAAAACTCCGGTCTAGGCTATTCCTAGTGTTCCCTTTGTTTATTTCAGATTAATGGAATTATCATTGTGTCTTGTTATAGGTTAATTACTAAACACTAAACATGAATACCAAAAAAACCTCCTAGTCCTAACCTAACCAGCCCAGCCCGAAGTTTTTTCAAATTTATTTGCTATCAACTCGGTAACCAAAAGTTTATTTATGTTTACAGAATGGATCATTATGGTGGCAAGATAGTAAATCAAAAAAATGGAATGAAATTAAAAAATTTAAATATTGCATAGAGTTCAAATTAGTTGCAGTGCTAGAACATGGCAAGCCAGTAGGAGGCATTAAAATTGTCATCAGGGAAAAGTATATAAGTCCAGAAGAAACGAAGGAGATAGAGGCGTTTGAAATAGTGGGTAAGTAACAGTTTTAGACTTAATTAAAGAAAGTACTCGGCTCGTAAAGCGATGGTAACGGGTCCGACTTACGAGTTGTAGGTGGTGGGATCGAATTAAAACCCAGGAAGCCGCTTTATTTTGTGAGAATAATTTCATCACCACTGCTCTCAAACCGGTGAAGATAAACGTCGTGAGGAAACGGCATATCTTAGAACCAAAAATTCGATGACATGTTACATCTGCCAACCCGCACTGGGCCCGCGTGGTAGGTTACAGCCTACTTACTCCCTCTCGAAAAGACGAGGCCTGTATCCTACTAGTGGGAACATTATAGGCTAATTATGATGATGATTTCCTTGGCCCGCACGGTCCCCAGACCTTACGCCTCTGGATTTCTACATTTGGGGACGTGCAAAAGAATTGGTTTACCAGACAAAGGTGCCCACTAGGGAACATCTTATTGAACGTATAACCGGCGCGTTTGAAATAGTGAGAGAAGAAATGCGACTATTTACTACGACCGTTGAAATAAGAAATAGATGTCGAGCATGCATACGAAATGTAGGAGGTCATTTCGAACAAGATTTGTAACTTTAGTTAATAAAAACCTTAATAAGTCGTTTCTAAACCCCGACTCTTCTAATTAGTATTTTGATTACAAAATGAATTGTTTTCTATGACATGTAGCATACCGTTAGAAAGGGTATAAGCAAAAGAACTTTTTTTAAATAAAATTAAGTTCATAATGGCTTTTAGTTTTATTTGTAATGAATTCAGAAGTTGTAATTTTTCACACATTATAAACAAAATTGACCTTGGAAGCACATAGTATTTTTTACAGACCAATTACATCTAATAATAATTTATTTAGAATAAGAATTTATTGCAGAATACAATAAAAGTAATTTAGTGCAATCACAACTATAAACAAAAAAGTAATGACGATTTAAAGGCGAGATTCCGGGTAATTCTAGGAAAAAATCAAAACAAAAATCATATCTTAATAACCGTGACACTTAGGACATGGGGCCTTTGGTTGAAATCTCGCAAATAATCCTCCCAACCCCCCAAAAAATTGTGTCGGTCCATGCGCCAAACAACCTGTATATATAACAGTAACCATATAATAACGAGGTTAACAAATATAAATGTTTATTTAATTCAATTGTACGGTGGATACGATGGTTGTAGATAATATAACGGTTTTTTGTCCGTGTATACATCTTTTTGGTGCTGACTGTACCTATAAGTAAATTTGTCAGTTGATAGTAAAAACTGACTACATTTCGGAAGTGGTAATTTCCAAGTTTCGAACCATGCTCGCATTTTCATAGTAGACATGGGCGCTCTTAATATTTGAACCATTACGATCTACAGTATTACCGCAATAATTTTTGGGTTCGATTACCAAGTCGAGTGTGCTGTATGAGTTGTGTCGCGTTTTACGGCACTCAAGACTGGAAAAGGGCTGACATCAAAAATAAAAATGTTGTTAATTTCCAGCTATCCCGATATCATCATTCTTCCTGATGTTGGTGCTGGTGGTGTACTGTCTGCTACCCGATCTCAGAAACCTCTCCGGCCTAGTTCTGATGGCCTACACATTTTCCCTACTCTTCGCTTTCATAAATAAATTGATTCTAACTTTCGTTAAGAGGGTGCCACCAGAGGGGTTCTGCAAACAATTTTGTAAGTAACACATTATTGCATTATTCTTTAAGCTGACCTGCTTTGGTTTTTTACGGTCACTGGCTCCGTCTCAACAAAAAAACCCATACAAACTTACTTAGTTCTACGGTCCCGAAACAATGAAATAAGTAGTAATAAAAGTAACTTTGAAAATTGTAAGATATTTTTTCTTCCAAGGTACGGAACCCTCTCCCTTTGCCGGTTTATTTATTTATTTAACAAGCTAACATTTTTTTAAAATTATTATTTCAGCTCCAGTCGTGTATTTCGCGTTTATATCTAGTATCTTTTGGCTGAGTGCCATATCGTTTGACGTTTGGTGGGGATTAAGGTAATTAACGAATAAGATTTAATTTACGAAATATTTATTTTCCTTTTACAACTAAATATGTCGTGATGGTCCAGTGGTTAAGGCCTCGTCTCTCATGCACGAGGTTGTGGCTTCAAATCCGGCAAGTAGGTACCGATGCGACTTTTTCAATTCATATTATGTACGTTCTGAGTTTATCTTGGACATTACTAACATCAGTGAAGGAAAACATCGCATCGTGAGGAAACCTGGGCTGATAGTTAATATAAGTCTATCGCCACCCCGGCTTGAGCAAGCGTGGTGATCAATGCTCGTGCCTTCTCTGTATGAGAAGAGGCCTTACCCTTGCAGTGGGCATCGTAGGCGGAACCTATAAAGTGACCTAGCTACCTATACGATCTAAATAATTTAATTAGCGAAACTCCGCAGACGTGTTGGGTATCGATATCTAAATATGATAAAATAAAATAAATATAATTTTAGTACGAGTCTAGCAAATCAGTTTATAATTTAGAAATCCATCACGTCTGCTGAGTTTTGCTAGCTAATTTAATTTAGCCTGTATAAGGTTCATTTCATACAAGGTGGATACGACAATACGACAATAAAATAAACTGCGTACAATCATACATGTCATGACGTTCCCAGTGTGCATACGAAAAATTCATCAAATATTTCACACAAATATGTCACTATAGCTAGTCAAAGATTGGCATAACCTATCGGCCTGGACTACTGTTTAGTTTGTTTGAAAAAGTCACTGGTTTAATTTCGATGCTAGGATTTATATTTTGAAATCGAAATCAAAATCAAAAGCCATTTATTCAAATTAGGCTGAAAATCAGACCTTTTCGAACGTCAAAATTACATAAAACAGTCCCCGAAAACGCCCGCCCTTCACCACTTCCTAGTGCTTTTGATAGTTCCAAAATACTCTTATATTAGTATCGGCAGTGTTTTCATTTACTGTAGTATTGTTGTGTCCTTAAATTGTATTTAACGAGTACAATATCCCACACCCACAAGATGGACCGAGGACCTTTTTTTTTCTATTTCTGGTCGTAACTATCTATGTGACGACGGTAATTATTACGCTTTGTATTTAACGCGAATAACATTTTTCCTTGATCAATTAATCTATTTCTAGCAGCTTAGTTATTTTCCATGCTTTCCTCAATAGATTACAATAAACTATGGCCGATATAATATTTCTGAACACACGATTTGAATGAAGTCAGCTCTCAACTGTTGCTTCGCTTTCAAAAAAAAATCGAGGCACGTGTAATTGCCTCTATCACGTGTCGATACTTTAAATTAATATATACAAGATAAAGTGCCTATAATTTATTCCAAAAGTATCTGATAAATATTAAACAAATGGATCAGAAAACGTACGTGAATGCCAATTCGTAGTTCCATTTACAAATTTAGTGCTTTTATTTATCTTATTTGAATGCTTAAACCCGAAATTCTAATTTGTGGTGAATCCTCAGCTGTAGCCCACAACATTAAATATTTCTTTGGTGTTTCGCAAATTGCAGCTCAATTGCAGCAAAATGCGATTCACGACTGTAGGAATGATATATTTACTGTATAATAATCATCAACAAGTTAAGTTAAGTTAAAGCTAAGTTTTAATTTGGACATGCAAGTACGGTTCATGGCTAATTAATAACAGCCGCACGGCTGTCGATTATCTATGGCACGTTCTTCTATAGCTGCAACGGTTAAGGTAGCTAGATTCCCTTACTGCCTCGTCTCAACTTCCACCCTGTATTACTCAGATCGGACAAGGAATCAAGACCAGGATAAGTGGAATTCTTGTACTAAATCTTAATACCTTTCTAATGATATATCATTTATTCCTATAAGAGCGGGTACCAGCTTCCATACATTTTGTGGTATCATACTTTCCTTAGTTTGTCGATTGATAATAAAATTGGTGATTATTATTTGGTAAATATATTTTTTACCATTGCAACTCGAAAACAGGCATTTGATTCATCGATAACAGTGAATAAAACTCTCTTTTAGTCACTGAGTGAATAAAAACATTTTGAATTTGGAACAAACACGAATTATACGAATTATGTATTAAAAATAAATAAAACGTGCTGAACGTATCTACTGCCTGGCTAAATGGAGCTATTCCAAAGCGCTATACCATTAAATTTAAACATATATATCGTACTCAAATCGAAAACTGTTCTAATCTTTATATATATAAACGTGTCACGTTGTTTGTCCGCGATGGACTCCTAAACTACTGTACCGATTTTAAATTTGATTTGCACACCGTGTGCAATTTGATCCAACTTGAAAGATAGGATAGCTTACATCTCAATTTATAGTCGCAATATTATTTTATTGCAAATTATTTGTCTATTATTTCACAGTCACAATTATCTGTTAGCTCCAAACGATTCTAACAGATGGCGATATCTGTTGACTGGATTGTGTAAGTATTCAATAGATGGCGCTATGTTAAAAATACAAACGTTTCATTTAAGCTACAATTTAAAAAAGAGAAAAGATATGATTGTTTGTATTGAATAGGCTCGGAAACTACTGAACTGATTTCAAAATTTATTTCACTGTTGGGAAGCTACACTATCTCCGGGTGACATAGGCTATATTATAATATGCTTTGCTACCCGGGCGAAGCCGGGGCGGGTCGCTAGTTTCACTATAAATTAATGTTTATATTTAATCCTTTGTTCTTTTATTACGGATTATATAATAAAATGTGATAAATATAAATATAATACTACTATTTATTTTCTCGCAGTCTACGGTAAAAAGTAGAGCACAAAACTCGTGAAAAAAAGTTTTTCTCCGTCCTTGTACCCCTGGCTCCGCTCAGGATTCTAATCTAGAATCCTTCGCTGCTCTCGGGATCCAACAGTCTCGAATTAAATTATTTCTTTTTCATTTGCTGTATAATCTACTATTTCACCTCAGCACCGCAAACTAGCCGGTTATGCTGTTTAAAGACAGTGAGAAAAATTCGATTTTGCTGCGAGCATGAGACGAAGTAACATTTTAATATTTTTTTTTAATGCCGAGGACAGTGCTGGATCTACTCACAAAATTCGATCATTGGACAGAACTTTTACAAGAATTTCATAAAATCGAGCCCACGACCCTAAACACTACACCTAGGCAGCCATGGTACGGTTCTTGTGTACAAAGGTACAAAAATACACATAAACCGCACCATTTTATCTAGTTTAGCCTACAGCCGTGCAGATCTGGTTTCCTTCGGTATACTTACTAAGAGTTCACGTTTACTTTTTTCCTTTACAGATCTTTTCGTATTAAGCGTGACTCTAAGCGTAGCAAGCTGGTGAAGTTCATGTGGTACGCTCTGTACGCCTGGGGGACCCCGCTCCTTCTAACGGCTGTAGTCACCACGTTGGATAACATAGACAATTTGGATATTTTGATACCACCATTCAATGATTGCTTAATGAATGGTTTGTATTTTTTTCAAAGTTTAAGTATAACTTGTTTTTGATTCGATTGCTGATATTGACCGACTGCAGCTGTAACTACGCGATAGTCGTCCTTGATACATTAAGTGGGGCTCTGGCAACTAGCGTGGAATTTAGCCGGTGGCAGTGCACTACTTGTGCTACGTCGGCACGTTCCGAGGGAGGAAAAGTCGTTACCTCTGATGTGGCTACAAGAGTTTTGGCATCTGGTCCCCATCACTCCGAGGCCTTCCCAGCGCATCAACTCCGAACGATAACGATCCTGCTCTCATCGTTAAGCAGGAATTTGGAAACTCCCAATAGAACGCATTCGGCATTAGCGGATCCTATATGCTAATACCAAACATGAACAGATGAACCTAGGCCAGATCGGATGCCTGCCGCACCTTTTTTTTTTTTTTTTTTTTTTTTTTTTTTTGGGTGGGAAATCATCAAATGACGTCTCCCGCTCTGAGCGGAGCGGAAGGGCGTGTCAGACTCTTACTGACTAAAACCCACCCGTGTTCCTTCATTTGCCTGTGCGCCAGGGCCACGGTAACTCTTTCGAACAATCCGCGACCCCGGCAGGCATCGGTCCTATCGGACCCCGTCAATGGTGCTGACATCTCTTTGAGGCGCGCGTGGAACACGACGCGCCGTCGACCCGGGCCTGGTCCTTACCGGACGGCGAGCTGCCCATTGCTCGCCGTCCGCAAGCCCGCGCCTACGGTGGCCGGGAGTCGGCAATCGACTCCCGACGCCCAGGGTGTCTCCTCCTCCTGCGGCGGCTAGGGGCGCGAGGGCGTAGAGATTGCCTCTCCCTCTCGCGCTCCGCCTCCTCCTTCGCGAGCATTACTGCTTCGCAGAAGGAGGTGACGGCTTCCCATTCCCTCTCGCTCCGTACCATGGCCTGAACCAGGGCCGGACGCGAGAGGTCGCCGCCGCCGATCGCCGCCACGAGGACACGGCGGTGCTCTGCCCAAGCCGGGCAGACCTCCACCGTATGCTCCACCGTGTCCTCCGGTCGATCCACACAATGGTAACACCCGGGCGTTTCCTCCCGCCTTATTCGAAACAGGAACCTCCCGAAACATCCATGTCCGGTGAGGACCTGCGTCAGGCGGAAGGTGAGGACGCCGTGGCGCCTCTCAAGCCACTCCTCAAAGAGGGGTCTTACCATGCCTGCCGCACCTAACATTCACCGCATACACAAAACATCACATCGGTTCAATATAAACGCGCGGCGAGTTTTTGTCTCCCTCCTGGTGAGACGGCACAGCAAGGGATTTCTAGGTGACGAATTAAGCTCTCACCAAACCGCGGTGAATCCCACATGCGATAAGGGACGAAATTCGCGCCAATTGTGTCAAGTAACTTGCATGAGGGTGTTAAAACCGGCACACATAGTCGTGTGACTTCTGAATCGTCAAAACAAAAGACGCACGCAGTCGCGTCTCGCATCCAGCGCGTGATCAGCCCATAGTTCCATGGTTATGATATTATACAGGTTGGCAGGGACATCAACGCGCAACCTGTTACCATGAAAACCTGCGAAAATTTTCAACGCAGGGGGCGTTGAAAATTTTCGTCGGTTATTATAATCATCGACTAGAATCATGTTACAGTTTGCGCGTCAATGTTCCTGCCACCCTGTATGGCATGTCTACTTGTACACCACATCTTGTCTAAAGACATAATCATGTTGAAGGATCAATTTCTTACCGTCATAACATTCCGCTGGTGTACGTCGGGCCTTATTATTTTTAAGTACCTACATAGCTGGCGTTAACTAAAGTTTTTTTTTCAGGTAAATCATTTGATCATTACTATAAGATACCAATAGGGATATTAATTTTCATTAATATCGTGCTGTTCGTCATGACTGTCTACAACATATGGATGGTCAAACATGCTGTTAACAAATGTCAAGATTCCAGAAGCAGCAAGCAGCAAAACAACCAGTAAGCTTTATTATAAAAAATGCGTTTAGAATTTGTAATTTTGCATCCAGGCCCTGCAGTCTCGACATTAGATAGCGACAAAAATCTGTCGTTAAGTCCAATCGATGTAAAATTTCTTTAATAGATTTTCAACCTTATGCTTTGGAAATAAAGTTGTAAATCTATTAAAGGAATTTGACATCGATACGACTTAGCGAAAGATTTTTGTCGTTATCTAATGTCGAGACTGCCGGCCCTGTTCCTCTCAAGTAGTAAACAATGTGTCGATGGATAAAAAATTGTCCTTCTTCAGAGAATACCTATATGTACATATATATTATATTAGGTACTACCAGGTACGTCAGATCAGACAGTATTATTACTACATACGTAGAATGTGCAATGCCAAATAGGCTAGTTGACAGTTTTCTAAGTTAGAATTGGTGTCAAATGTCACGATTTCATGAATTAGTCATTCAATACAGTAATACGAACTTAGAGAGATGTATTGCTGATTCTAATGATTATAATTCTGTAAAGACATATTTGTTACGGCCGCGAATCATATTTTAATCAAAATACAACCTGATATTGACCTTCAAATTGCAAAAATCGTAAGAAAATTTGAATTTCGCGGGCTACCCTTGCGCTTCCCCCTTAAGTTGGAACAGACATTTCACTCAAAGATTACTGTATTATTTTGACATACCTTGGTAAAAATTATTTTAGTCTGGTATGATTAGGTTAAATAACTCACGCAAGTACATTTTGTTTTAGATTCTCCACATATGCAAAGTTATCTGTGATGATGGGACCGAGTTGGTGCTTGGAGCTTCTTCCTAATTTTAATTGGCTATGGTACCACATCTTGGTCGATTCGTATAACCTTCTCACCGGGGTCGCCATATTCTATTTGTTTGTTTGCAAGAAAAAAATATTGGTGCAGTTGTGCAAAAAGTGAGTTGATTTTTTGTCGGCCGACATGTTTGGCGACATGAATTTCATAGTTTTCGATGTCGCCAGACGTGGCATACTGAAATCTTCATTTTGGTATTCACTAGATTGTAATTATGCGCACTTGCGCAAGCGTTATTTTGCCCCTACCGGCAGTTTGACATATACATTATACATATACCTATATATACGTATAAACGTGTGCAAGAAAATAGTAGTGTGATGCGTGTACGGTCACATCATCACCGTGGTTGATAAATAAGGCGGCCAGCCTTAAAATCCTAGATTCATATTCATCGATGGACTAATAAATAATTGGGTAGAGATTTATGAGTTATAGGTTAAGATTTCACCGGCGTCCACCGATGGTACTCGTAGAGCGGTATCTCGCCCCCAAATGGAAACGCAAATAACCGCACCCGCCGCGGGCATAAATTGCGTCGTGAAACTAACTCACTGCCCCTTACCTACATTGTGATAAATGATGGATGATAACAAACTGAAAGTCTACTTCTGTGCTCAATAACAAAGCTGTGTGTTATTTTTATAGGTTTAACATACGCAATGATTACATAAAAAAATTGGAGTCACAATTATCGCAGCATACCAAAAGTGGAATTACCAGATCTACGGGGGTCGCCAGCTCCATCGTTAAGAATCCTAAGGATGAAAAACAAAAAATAGACCTTTTGAATAACTGCACTAAGGAAGAAAGTACTATAGTTTGATTGTGTATCACTATGTGGATGCTGGAGTATATAATATACCTAGGTATAGGTCGATATCATTTAACCGTCATTTATATCTTTAACTTGCAAATAACTTCGCAAATATTTTGAACATGCGCGAAAAATGAGAATACAGTGTCATTTTAGGAAGATACGGGGAGCGGGGCGCTAGACGGGGTGTTAGACCGTGTCTGCCCAATAAATATTTTATGTTACGTATTAAGTATTTGTTGGTGCTAAATTGTTAACGCCAAAGTTATTTGTTTGTAAGTAGTACTTGGGTAATGTTAAAGCTCAGGCCACACTGATGTGAATCCCGCAGGACGCGGGGTGCGACCACGTGTCTAATGTTTTATGATTACAAGTCACAACTCACGCGACTATTCGTGCCAGTTTGAATTCTCGACAAAATCAGCGCGAACGCATTCCGCGCGGGCGAATCCCTTGAGTTTGGCCAGAGCTTTAGGTTCAGAACCATGTATTGAATCCATAGTAACAGATTGTGCGTCGAAGTCCATGCCACCCTGTATTTTTCCACCAAAGAAAGTGCCTAGTACATAAGTAACTACTAGCACAGTCAACCGGATATCAATTGTAACGCTTGCAATACAAAAATCGCCCTTACTGCTACGATATAAAGGCATTGTCGATGTCAAATTGTTACCACTGTTATGCGATTGACTGTACCTTTACACACAAATTCATGTTTAATATAACTTTTAATAGGAAAATTCTTGTTTAGGTAGCATTTTTTTTTATTTTCTTGTTTATAGCTAAATCATGATCGATTGTTTGATTCATTAATAAATAAATAAATATAATTGACGGGTTCAACAAAAGTGTAGATGTACGAGTAGTACACACATTTCGTAATTGTACAAGTTGAACAGAGACCAAAAATAGAATTTTATAGTGATTGAAAAGGTCAGTAAAAATTAAGTTATTTATTTTATTTTTAAAGAAAGCTTACAGACTAATAACAATCTTGAATATCCTGCATAAGTTTTCACATTTGCTAATTACAAGCTTCCACATATATACCTATATTAAAATAGGTAGCCACCAGCCTATAAATTAGTATAGTAACATTAATAATACAAATGCTTAATAAAATTATGCACCGACTATTGATGTTATGCTAGGTCCACACACAGCGACTGTATTCATTGGTGACTCGCTGATCATTTCAAAATCTCACGTCCAAACATAGATTTTGACAGCCGATTTGTCGCTAGCGTTATCAAAATCTGTGTGTCGACGTGAGATTTCTATATCGTAGCCGAGTAGCCGGCAACTACCTAAAGTCCATGTGTGTGTACCTAGCATTCATTCCAATTTCTACTACCTACTAATAACGGCAGTGCATGACATACACAAGAAGATCGCCAGTTCGCCGACGCCGGCGAAAGCCATATTGACGGTCACTGAGGAGATCATTATCTTCAAGGTAGGTCAGTATCTTACTGTTCAATACCCTTTCCATAACTTTACACAGAATGGCGGTATAGCGGCATCTACAACGCCACATACATGCTACGCGTCACATTGACGTCACGCAAAATCCTGCATCGGTCAAGCAATTTACCGCGCAACTAGCATATATGCAACATCCCGTCATCAAACGTCGGGCAGTTGCCCACCAATATTTTTTTTTTTTTTTTTGTTCCGGGTTGGATAATCCTCATGGATGTCCCCCGCCCTGGGGGGCCGGAGGGGTCTGTCAGACTCTTACTGACTAAAAACCAACCCGGTGTTCCATCTCACACCTGCGCCGGGGGTCGCGGGAACGTAAGAATCTTCCGCAACCCCCGGCTAGTGCCGGTCCGCCGCTGCGGGCCCCGTCCGGTCGAGCGGGGGGAGTGAGGTGTTTGAATCCCCCCGCGACGTGTAATAGGGGCGCGCGTGGAACACTACGCGCTGCCACCTCGGGTCCTGATGTATGGGGGCGACAGACGTCCCAGAGTTCGTCGCCCCTGGACCCATTTAGGGGGGCTGGAAGAGTACGTTGTCCGCCCTCCGCCGACGCCCGGTGCGCCTGCTGCGGGCCGGGTGAGAGGATGAGATCTCTCGCTCCCTTTCCGCAGCCCCCTTCTGCGAGATGTCTGTTTCGCAGAAGGATACCACCGCGTCCCAGGACTCCTCGCCGCCGACCATCGCATTCACAACGGCCGGCAGCGAGAGGTCACTGCCTACTCCTGATATGAGGGCACGGCGCGGCTCCTCCCAAGCGGCACACTCTGCCAGCGTGTGCCGCGCCGTGTCCTCCCGGCAGTCGACGCAGTGGTGACACCGGGCGTCCGGCTCCCTGTTTATGCGACACAGGTACTTCCCGAAGCAACCGTGCCCGAGAGCAGCTGCGTCACCCGAAACGACAGGGAGCCGTGCCTCCTCCCGAGCCAGTGGTCGAGCACCGGCTGGACAACCTGGACGGTGACGAGGTCGGCGGTAGGGCGTGAGAGCCTGTCCCGCCATTCCGCCACCAGGAACTCGCGAAGCTGCGACCGATGCTGCTCCATATGTCGCTGCATCGGTCGCTCGCCCCGCGCCCGCGCTTCCTCGCACCACCGGTACAGTGACGCGAGCACCTTCGCCTCCAGGTAAATGGCGGGGATCCGGCCAATGCACAAGCCACTTCGTAGGAGATCGTGCGATACCCCCTTATGACTCTGACGGCCATCGCTCTTTGCGGCTTTCGCAATACAACAATGCTGCCGGCCGTCAGGTCAGCCGCCCAGATCGGGGCCCCGTTAAGGGCCATCGATCGCACGATCCCCACGTAGAGCCGCCTTCAAGCGTCGCTCGGGCCCCGCAGATTGGGAAGCAGCGTTGACAGCTCCCCAGCCGGGGCGGTTGCCCAATAGACACAACTCCCGTCTGGTCGGAGGTTCCTCCCTTTTCCATAGAGTAGGAATGAACTTTACACCCTGTTCCTCATACCTCTATGCTGGTGACCCCGAACATGAACGTCAGCGCAGCCTTCGTGCAACTACTGCAGAGTGACGTCATCTTCATCACTTCCGCAAGCTTAAGAGCGGCGAGTCACACACCCAGCTAGCACCCACGGCTTCAACGGGTATCCTGCCCACCAGCATGCAGCGCGAGCGCATACCTGGTCATCACCCTCAGCCCCATCAAGCAACCTTGACACAGCACCCTGCACTTTCGGCTGGTCAACAAGAAGAGCCCTTAAGCCCTCTCCTGGTGAACGCTAGCAGTCAGCCTCAACCCGGCGCTGTACCTCATCTGACGCACTGGAGCACAAAGCAGCGTCACCATGACTCACTGGGGAATCACCTCAGACAATTCCGACCTACTGTGAACTATGCGGCTGCCGGTTCCGACTCACTGGAACCTCAACTGGCCCTAGTAAGCATCATCTGATACACGGCTCAGCCCACTATCGTCCTCCGGTCTGGAGAGGGGAGTGATGTACTCAATACTCAATTCTTTATTGCAGTCCATATGCATTACATGGATAGTCTAACAAAGTAAAAGATCAATATGGACCCTGTCGAGCACAGCAAAATTAGGAGAGAGGAAGAGGGCTAAGTCGCGGCACCTACATCGCCACATACGAGCTATGCGTTACAATGACGTCACGCAAAATCCTGCATCGCGCAAGCAGAGTTTATCGCGCAACTAGCATATATACAACGTCCTGACATCAAACTTCGGCCAGTTGCTCACCAGACACAATACCCGCCTGGTCGGAGGATCCTCCCTTTTGCCATAGAGTATGAGTGAACTTTACACCCTGTTCCTCATACCTCTATAGAGGTAATGGCGATTGGACGGTAATGGGCAGAGTCTGCACGGTTGCCCTTTTTAGACACTGGTTGTACATTTGCAAGCCTCCAGGAGTTTGGCACCGTTCTTTTGTCAATAGAGAGGCGGAATAAGCATGTCAACACATGAGACAATTCAGGCGCACACTGCCTCAACACTCTCGCTGGAATGCCATCAGGCCCACTGGCTTTGTTCACGTCTAGACTGCACCATACTCTTCGGAACTCTTTAATATGAGCTGCGATCTCCGGCATCGAGCAGTCACGTTGAGTTACAGTAGGAAGTTGCTATGAGACAGCGTCCAGACGTGAATTACTTGCAAAGTGTACAGTTAATAAATGTGCTTTATCACTTGCAGAGTGAGCCAGCGACCCATCAGGTCTCATCAGTGACGACACCAACTTGTTATTAGGAATTAAAACTCTATGTCCGCGGTTTTAGGAAAATTTGAAACGGAGGATTCATCATTACGACGGATAACAAAGACGACAATGACAAATTAAAAAGCTCACAGAAGCTAGTTTCCTTACAGTTGAAGAACCATCCAAACGCCGTCCTAGGATTGCTGTCATTGGTGTCCCCGTAGCCTTGATTGAAAAAGAGGTATTTGCTTGCATTTACGTCCAAAATTTGACAGATAAATTGCTAAACATGACTCATGAGTCCTTTTAGAAAGTATAAAATTGAGCCATAAGTCAGGAAAGAAAGATCGTCCTACTTGCAATTATATATTGGAAGTTCCTGCTAATGTCAGGAGAATTGTGATGGACGAATTTTCATAAATTGGACATCATATCCAGTGAGAGATTTCACTATTGTGACCAGGTGTTTTAACTGCCAGCAGTTTGGACACGCAGCCAAATTTTGCAGAGAAACGAGCCCAACTTGCAACCTCTGTGGCGAAACAGGTCATTTTTTCAAGGAATGCAATAACAAAGATTCTCCGCATCAATGTGCGACCTGCAAACGTTTCAAGAGGAAAAATGATCATCCAACTGATGATGTAAATTGCCCAGCACGTAAATATGCAGAAGACAATTATATTAATTCCATTGACTATGAAGGCGCCTAAAAGCGCCGCCGACTACCTAGTTAAGCATATAGATAGTAGGTTAACTTCTACATATAATTTTTTTATGGCCCATCAGCTAATCTGTGATCTAGATGGGTTTACCGTGTCTGAAGCTAAAATCTGTAATGTCTAGGAGTGCAAAAACATAGTCTATACTGGGGATAAAACATTGACTTATACAAAATATCCGCAATATAACCCGAAATTTTAACGGTTTCCAAGTTTTGTTACAATATATTGATATATGGTGCGATATTATTGTTATAACAGAATGTTGGTTATCCAAACAAACGGGCAATATACCATTTCTCGATGGCTTTAATCTTCACAAAAGCGATAGAACATTCAACCAGAATGATGGCATAGTGGTTTATATAAAAAATAATTTAAGAGCATTAGTAGATGAACCCCATTTTCTAGACTGCAACTGCTTAGTAATTAAAATTATTCCCGACTCAGTAATCATGACTATTTATAGGCCTCCATCCCAAAGTATTGATGGGTTTTTGGATTCGCTTAACAGTAACTAAGAAAAATTATCTTCGTTTAAAAATATCGTACTGGTAGGTGATTTCAACATAAACATTGCTGCCGAAAAAATCGATACTCATTCACATAATTACCTCAACATTTGCTCATTTCATGGACTATTACCAGCTCATTATCACCCAACCCACCAGAGTGGCTCTTGTCAAGACCATATCCTTATAAAATCGAAAAGTCCATCCAAAACATTGGTTACTATTTCGTCATTTACCGATCATCAAGCTATTTTACTAACATAACGTAGAAATAACAGCATGCGCAGCAAAACTTAAATAAAAGAGCTCAAAAAAACATCGTAAAATTATCATCATATTTTTCCTCATAAACTCAATATGACGAGTTACTAGAGTGATAACTAGAAAGTATAGTAATATTAAACCATGGATTACGCCCGGACTTGTTCGCCGTATCAGACAGATAAACTTCACCAAAAATCGAAAAATGCACCGGATAATGAACTACTATCAGTTATTTACAAACGATATAGGATTTTTTGTAATAATGTGTTGAAAAAGCTAAAAATACAATATAATCAAAGTGAACTACAGATAGCAGGTAAAAAAAGTAAACTTATATGGAAATTCATATAAACTAACACTATTAGGTCAAAAATCCCGAACCTGCGCTTGATCTTTTATCTTCTAAGCTAAACCCTACCGAAGCAGCAAATAAAGCTAACAACTTCTTCATTAACGTAGGAAAAGACTTAGCAGAAAAATCTTTATTATCTAATACATAGATGTTTTTCCATTCAAAGCCAAACTAAGACATATGCAACACGAAACTCTTTTGTCTTATTAGATACCCATGTTAATGAGGTAGAAAGTATAATAGATGGATTAAAGGAAATTTGTGCCATAGGATGTGACGACATACCAAATAGCATACTCAAAAGATTCAAATGCGTAATTGCCCCTCCTTTGACTCACATTTTTCAGTTATGTTTAACAAAATAAATATTTCCAAAATTGCTTAAAAAAGTCGTAGTCATAGTCGTAGTCATGTTTAAAGCTGGAGACAACAACTGTGTAAATAACTATAGGCCAATTTCAGTTTCAACAGGCCTCTCAAAGAATTTGGATAAAAAAAAAAATAGTAGAATAGTAAAATATCTTGATAGTAATAAATCATTCTCTGATCATCAATTTGGTTTTAGGCCTAAAAGCTCAAGAAGCCAAGCTGTTCACCATCTAATAAATTTTATAAGCATAAAACTGGATAACAGCATGCACACCATAGGGATATTTTTAGACCTTGCCAAGGCTTTTGACACAATTTCTTGTACTTTGCTTTTGCACAAGCTGGAAATGCTGGGAATAGGTACGGGAAGTACAATTGGAACTATTATCTGATTAGCTTAGCGACCGCCATCAGAGTGTAAAAATAGGTTAGTCCATGAGTTCTAAACTTAAGAATATCTGTTATGGAATCCCACAAGGTAGTATTTCGGGTCCTACTTTGTTTTTAATCTATATATATGAGCTGTGCAATTTGACACTCCAAAAGGGTGCAATTATTTCATACGCGGATGACACAGCTCTACTGTTCGCAGCTAAATCAAAGGCCGAGGTCTATGAGGTAGCACAGAATAGTTTGAATGCTGTGTCTAATTGGCTTCATAAAAATCTCTTAACATTAAATATATATTAAACCAAGTACCTATTATTTGCAATGAGAAACACTAATCCAATGCTTACTAATGCAATTGTAATTTAAATTATGCTGACATGGCATGCACTTGTCCCACTTTTGCTAGAACCGATCATATTAAATATCTAGGCGTCACGATTGACACAAACCTGAATTTCCGCAAACACATCGATTTATTATGTATCAGAGTGCGTCAAAATAATATATATTTTTTTAAATGTACGTAACGTTGCCGACTTGAAATTGATTTGACAGGTGTATTTGGCTTTGTGTCAATCTATTATTACCTACTGCATAACGTCCTGGGGTGGTGCCGCTAAATCAACTTTACTGCACCTAGAACGCGCCCAAAGAACGGTTTTAAAGGTTGATACTTTTCGTCTATTTAGATTTTCTACACACCAGCTTTATATGGCATGTACGTCAATTATTTGTTTTGAATGTAGTTTTATTCCAACACACTGAACTTTATTTTAACCCAGTACCTTCAGATAGGAGAAGAAAAGATTTGGTTTGTACTAACTCTCAGACTAAACATGCTTTTGCTAGTCGATTTTATTTATTTTTAGGACTCTACTTGTGTAACCAGTTTAACAGAGTGCTAAAGATTTATAGTTTAAGTTATAATAGGTGTAATTTTACTAGTACAGGAATATTTGGCAAATCTTATTATGCAGACACGGAAAATCTACCAGCGATTTTAAAATAAAAATTCCATCTATCTACTCTAATATAAGTATCTTCCTTTACCTTATTAATAATAGTCTCCACTGTATCTACTTTAATATTATTCGTTAATTTATTTAAACATATCTTACATAATCTAGTTTTATAATAATATGATCAAATAGTTACTCTTCAAGCCATTAATAATATTGTATCTTCTTTTTAATTTAGCTTCTAATTAATAAATCTATTGTTGTCTTCTTTTTAAATGTTTGATGTAAATTGATGGCCTGAGACACAGGTTTTTATAAAACTAGATCAGACAGGTCTACATTACAGTTAGTATTAAATGTTTCCTCGATTGAAAATAATTTAAATCATAATTTTATTTTATAATTGAATAAATTTTATTATTTTTAATTTATGTATCATTGGAGGCAAAGTGAGGCGATAGAAATTCGTTTCTACCGCTTTAAACAGGGACGAGAACTGTTTACTACCCGGAGGGTGCAATGCCAGTTTGGCCCCAATACGTCCGACGTGGTCAAAACGTACCCTACGTAAAACCTGTTTGCAGAGCTTGGCGGCAGAATTAGAGGATCTTTTCTTTGAGCGATCCCTAGTACTATAACTTTGCAGTAGCAGGCCTTGACGCAGACTTGGTAGGCAGACTCTTTTCGGGCCTCAGCGTGGGCGCATTCTGCATTATACCAAGGCCGGGATTTGTGACCGAGCAGGATGTCAGAGAATGGAATAAAAAACTTCATCCCCTGCCGAATCACGTCTGCAATCACATCAGCACAGCACCACGGGTCACCCGAGGGGAAGCACACTTGCCGCCATGGATAAGACGCAAAAAAGTGCCTCATCTCATCCCAGTCCGCTGACTCGTAACGCCATACTCGTCTCGTGCCTCTAGGGCTCTTATCTAGAGGAGAGCAGGTCGATATGGATTTCAACAGATAGTGGTCAGACGTTCCCATCGGGGCAGTTCGGGCGCCTCCAACCACTCGGCAATCTTCGGCTGCTGTCGTGAGACAACCGAAGGCGGCGGGCAGCGGCGAGAGGTGCGGTGTGCGGGACGCAGGCCTTCGGACCACTTCGCTACCGATCTCGGACGACGGCACACGCGCGCACTCCATACTTACGTTTACCAACATTGACAATTGTTGTACCTATTTTCATTATATTACTTTAAAATTACAGACCATTGCTTTTGAGTTTAGTCCTTAGTTAGGTCCCTAACAAATGGTCCTTCGAGCCTCTTTATAGTCGCGTTTTTGGAGAACCAATTTCATCGGCTACTGGCATTACGTCTCGTTCGACGTTGGTGAACTTTGGACTCCTGACTTGAATTCGCTGCGTCACCGGAGCAACGGTTTCCCCAAAGCCCAAGCGGCAAGTAGCCAAATGGCAGGAAACCCCGATCTCGCACAGCAACGGAGACGGCGACAGCAAATGTCATCGCGGACGTACAATCGCCAGCAGATCAAGCTACACGAAACTGTCAAATTTCTCCAAACGATTTCCGTTAGGAAAAACAGGTGCGGCTTTTCGGTCTCAAGGTGGTAATGGACCGGATCGAGATTGGAGTGCAACCCCCTGATGTTAGTATGGTGCACTTTTAGTGGGAGGAAGTGCTGTCCTCGTTTAACCTTATTGTTCATTGCTTTGGTCATTTTGAGTAGAATTGTTGGGGACAAAAGTCGACCTGTCGAGGCGCTGCCCAGTGATCTAAGTGGAACACTAAAGCTAATCAAACCTATGTGGAACTCATTTGGAGATAGCTGGGACGCACGAACCCCCACGGATATGGCGCCGGGTCCTCCCATCCATTCGCCGTCTGGCGTAGTGGAGCATATCGGGATTTTTCGGAAATTATATAAAATAGCTGGCGTGCTACTTGGGTCCCCTACTGACTGCGCTCGGTCAACGGCTGGCTCGGTGCTTCAGATCCCGCTGCTCTCCAAAATGAGTTACCCGGCAAGCTATGCCCAAAGACCAAGACCGGTTCTAAACAGCGCTACTGACAATCTCCTTCTCCCCTAAAAGCACTGGCACTCCCACACACCGACGGAATACAGCGAGCTGCTTGGCGCCGGACTCCGGTGGGATCGCGATCGCGAGCCAGGCGGCCTCTTGCGGAGCCTACCACCGCTAAGTGGGATCGTTCAGCCGTACTGCAGGCATGCCTGTGGTGCCGTTACCCGGGGTAGACCACTAGGAGGTAGATCCCATACCACCCCAAAAAAATTATGGGATGTAAAGTGGTGCCCGAGTTGGATTGAGTCTCTATTCGGGAGACGTGGACGATGTAAAGAGCCTTATCCATTGCCGAATAGTTGTCACGACCAATTTGGCTTTTCTTTTGTTTGCTTGGGGGGGAAGGTGTCGAAATATCATCGTTACCGGGACGTTTACGGGACGATTGATTTTTTGGGATTGAAATACATCCATCTCTGCAACACTATAGACAACATCCGCGAATTGCGATAGTGGATTCGGGGAAAGAGGAAATGAAGATCCTGGAATGTCGGGCGGTTGAGGATCAGCGGGATTCTTTATATCCTGTAAAGTAAGTTAAGAAAATCCGATTGTTTTGCTTAGCAGATAAATCTTTCAAAAGTAGTTCAATCTTTGTTAGGCGTTTACGAGAATTTACAGTATTCTGATTTATTGTTTAAACTCCTCGCCTACGGCTCGGCCTTCAAACTCATACTCGACCTGCAATTGCCTATTTCACGGCCTTTGCAACAATGTACTATTAAATAATTATTTGATTATGATTTAACTTGGTAACCTAGATCACGATAACTCCGTTAGATATAACGGCGTCATCGTGATCAAGGTTACCAGTTATAAGTTTTATAATAGAACCCAATGTATTTATAAGTTCTCTTTTAGAACGTTTCTGTGGAATTAGTTGTCGATATTTTTCTATAGTTATATCTCGTATGGACTCTGTATGTATTTTCATTCATACTTGTAAATTTTTGAAGAGAATATGACGCACTTCAATCAATAAGTTTACACATTTGTTGGTAGTTGCTGGATATGTATTGTAAATCATAATAAATCGGTTCTAGACTAATGAGCTTGACTATAGTTCAATGGTCAGTTTGAATGTGTGCTAGACCTTCTTTTACCCGGAATATTCCTGGGTTTCCTTTAAGATTTTGCAGATGAAGAGCCAGCGAGGGCATCAGTACCAACAGGACGCCGCACCACCAGTGGAGGGCGTTTTACATTTTTAATAGGGCTTTAGTAATTATTTCTCCTATTTGTATTGGTAATATATTTCTTTTAGCTTGAACTATAACTTTTGCTTTTACTTATCTTGGTTTGTCTTTACTTTTACGCTTGTTCACGTCTTTCGCAAAAATAATTTGGCCTTCATTAAACTCAACTTCAGCTTGACCACTTTTCCTTTCTCTATGCTTTTCTTTTATTGCTACCATTTTATCTGTCAAATGTTAACACATGACTCTAGTTCGTTTTGCATGATCCATGTTATCTGTCAAATGTTTTTACATGACTCTAGTTCGTTTTGCATGACCCTTACTCATTTTCTGGAAATATTGTTATTCTAACTCTATGCTACACGGGTTATTTGTATCAGTATGTCTGAAAAATCTTCGAATGGAGTGAGTTCGGAAACAGAGTGACTCGAATGGTTATATGCCATAACCGAATATGTCATTATGGATGCCGCATCGATACATCGTTTTTCGTACTTCGTCAATCTTATATATTTCAATTATGATGGAGTGATATCGTTCTATCAGGCCCATTGAATTTGGGTTATTGGGTGTGCCAATATGAAGTTGGACCTTATGTAAGCTTAGAAATTCCTTCATCAACTCGTTATTGAACTCAGATCCTCCAGGATCTGATCTTCTTCTGATCTTTTTAGGAACGCCGTAGTATTAAAAATACTTCATTAGGGCACAAACAATTTCTGGTGTAGATTTATTCTGAATTTCGATAGCCTGACCTAACTTACTAAAGACGTCTATTATTTAATAGATCTATAAATAATTCCTGAAACGGAGCACGCTGTGTTTGTGTCAGCTGTAAATTAAGTTTAATGGGCTTTCTATCATATTTCATTTTCTGGCATGCCTCGTAAGTATTTATAACTGCCACTACTGTGTCCTGCATTCTATCCCAATGATAATTCATACGAAGCCTAACTAATGTCTCCTTAATGCCGCGATGGTACGTGTTTCCTTCATAATGTTTAACTATTATAGTTTTCTGTTCTCCTTCATCTTCTACATAAATAACTCCTTCTGTGCATTCATATAAAATAATTAATTAAGTAATTATTATATTACCGAATAATTTACGATGTTGATTTTCTTCAAAATAAATGAAATACTTAAATTTTTGTTTAATATATTGTTTCAAAAATTCTTTAATCAAATCTGGGTTATCTATTGGTAAGAAAACTCCTAATACTTTCTGTTTGTCACGCGAGAGATCCTTCACTTGCATTTCATTTTTGAGCCATGAGAACACTAAAATTTGATTTGGCTTAGTGTCTATAGCTTCGTGTAAAATTGGTATTTCAGTCGACTCGTTTAAAGTTGAATGAATTTTATTTGATTTACTAGCTTCAGTAACAGGATATTCATTAATGTTTTCGTCTATAAACTCTATAGAACTAGCAGTTGCTGTTCGACTTGTTTCTGATATTGTTATAGTTGATGAATTGCTGCGTTCTCTTTTCTTTTCAGCCGTGGACTTTTCTTTAACTACACTATCTAGGTATTCCGTATCAGTGTCTAAAGTATACATTTTAATTCTAGAAAAGGCGTCGGCATTGGTATTTTGTTTGCCATTTTTGTAGATCAATTCACAGTCATAGTCTTGCAAACGGAGTCCCCAGCGTGTAAGTTAACTGCTTGGATCTTTCAAAGATCGAAGCCATACTAAGGGACGGTGTTCAGTGTTTTTTAAAACTTTCTACCATATAAGTATGGTCTAAAATGTTTTACTGCCCAAATTATAGCCAGCAATTCCCGTTCGATTGTGCTATAACGTGATTCGGTATCGCTAAGAGTGCGACTAGCGTAAGCAATAGGTTTGTCACTGCCAATTCGTCCTTGTGACAAAACCGCACCCAGAGCTACGTTTGACGCATCAGTCGTAAGTATGAAATGTTTGTCGTAGTCAGGGCATTATGAAAGAGGGGCATGTGTCAAGAGTTCTTTGCATTTGTTAAAAGCGTCAATGTATTTCTGATCTATTATAATTTTGTTACGCTTTTTCAAACCAGATGTCAATAGTTGGGTAATTTTTGCGAAATCTTTGATGAAACGTCAGTAGTACCCCACCAGTCCAAGGAAACTTTTAGTCTCAGTCGTCATTTTTGAGAGGGGATAGTTCAGTACAGCCGTAATTTTGTGGTCATTGGGTTTTAGTCCTTCTTTCGTAATTGTGTGTCTAAGGTAAAGTACTTCTTTGCGTAAAAACTCAGATTTTTCCAGTTGAATTGTCATGTTAGTGGCTCTAATTCTATCAAAAACAGTCCGTAAATTCTGTATCATATTATCCAGGCTATTTCCATAAACTATGATGTCATCGAAATAAACCATACAGTGTAATCCGTGTAATCCAGGTAAAACGTTGTCCATTGTTCTCTGGCATATGCCTGGGGCGGTTTTTAATCGAAATGGTATTCTGAGGAACTCAAAATGTCCATTTTAAGTGAAAAATTGTGGTTTTTGTCTGTCCTTCTCTTCTAACTGTATCTGATGGTATCCACTGGCTGAATCAAGCGTAGTATTGCAAGTGCTCTTTCCCAACTGGTCAAAAAGGTCATGAATGTTCGGTAGGGGGTATTTGTCGTCAACAGTAATTTCATTAAGTCTTCTAAAGTCAATCACCATCCTGTATTTAATTTCACCAGATGCGTCCATGTTCTCATGCACCAGGTGAACAGGGACATTCCAAGGAGAATAGGACTCTTGTATTACATTATCTTTTATTAAGTGCTCAACTTGTCTGTTGTTTTTGTTTTAAACAAGTGAAGCCTGTCATACGGTTTCACATATACAGGGTGGAAAAAATCAATGGGCCCTGAAGGGAAACTACTTTAAATCCTTAAGATAGATTATTTTACTTAAAGGAAACATTACTTTATTTTTAAAAAGAAACAAAACTGCATTCACAGATTTTTCAACAACCTTACCTAAACCGGGAATCGAACCAACAAAAAAATCAAAAATTAACACTCGCTATTTTATTTCACTAGTCGATACAGTGAATGTTAAAGATAAAATTTCTCCAAGAAACATTAGGTCTTGCACTCGTCTGGACTATTTTTTATGGGGCCATGTAAAAAATGTTATTTACAAAAAATCTTATGAGACTGTAGAAGAGCTAAGGGTCGAGGTAGAAAATGTTGTTGGAAGCATACACGAAGTGAATTTCAAAAAATACTAAATTTGTGTAGGTATTCGTAACGAGGGGTCTCATTTCGAACAACTTATCAGTAAAATTATTAAAGTGTATCAAATTGTAATTTTAAATAGTTCAAGTAACTATGTCATGCTAGGTAATAATTTTCGTTCATGTTTACGTGTCCTTCGTATTAGAATTAATCATAAAATAAAATGAATGTTAGATTTCATGTTTTTTTTATTTCTAAGACCAAATGTTTGTTAGAGAGATTTTATCCTGAACAGTAATCCTATCGATTAGTAGAATAAAATAGCGAGTGTTTATTTTTTTAAATTTTAGCTGGTTCGATTCTCCGTTTAGGTAAGCTTGTCGAGAAATCTGTGAATACAGTTTTGTTTATTTAAAAAAATAAAGGAATGTTTCCTTTAAGTAAAATAATCTATCTTAAGGATTTAAAGTAGTTTCCCTTCAGGGCCCATTGATTTTTTCCACCCTGTATAGGGTCTTCAAAATGTTGAATCAACAAATTTTTGAACGCGGACCATGTAACAATATCCTCACGTTCCGATAAGAGCGCAGCTGCATCCTCGTTTAGTCTACTCGTTAAAACATTAAAAACATAAAGATTTTGTTCCATACTGCCCTTAAATCGGTCAACCACGTACTGACATTTTCTCAAATAAATGTTTAACTGCCTTTTATCACCATTATACAATGGAATTAATTGTACAATTTCGTTTGGTATTGGCTTAACTACAACTGTTGTTGTCGTCTTGATTATAGAGTAATGAACTCTTCAGAGGTTGCAACTCGCTTTATAAACAATCGTATTAAAATTCACACACTTAAGATAGAACAACACACAATTAAAGCACTATAATAAATGAGAAAATCCGGATATGTTTGTAAAGTAAAAAAATTCAAAGATTTTATTATAATGTGAAAGATTATGTAAAAAAATAAAAATTGTTTCCTTAAAGTTACTTTACCTTACTACACTTTTCATTGAATGCAAGGTCAGTTTATTTTACTTAATTAAATAAATCAAGACTATAATATTAAAATTAATGTTACAAATGTGAACTCTCTAACATTGACACTACTCTATGTTTTGGTCTAAGAATTGAATAGAGATAAGAACATATAATTTCATACAGAGTTATCAAAGTAAACCCTAAACACTGTTGTAATGAGCAAGTTTTGATCTCGAAAATAACAATTAAAACTTATGAAAAATATAGGGGGATTAGGGGAACAAAGGATTGGCGAAAAGATTTACTCACCAACCGTCCGCGACTCTCATACTCGATGATTTCTGCACACACGCGATACAAAAGAATATTTATTTGGTTCGAAGGATTTCGTCTGTTTTCGTAGATTTTACGCCTAATTTTTCAGGACGAATTTGGACGTCGAAAAAACGCAAAATCTACGGTTTTCTAAGAGAAAATCCTACCGGCTGCGCCACTTTTGGTTTCGGAGCGTGAGAAACCTTTCTAATACTGAAACTAGAACTTTCTGAACTATCAGGATTTTCAATAAGGATCAAAAATGAAAACACGTTCTGCCGATTTGGGGACAACTTTTATTCTGAATAGAAATGTGTACATGGCTCATCCGGTGGGCACAGACCGCTGAGCTTGCAACGATATGAGTTGCTAGAATCGACCCATATAGGTATGAACTTAGCTACTTTGTTACTTAATCTAATGCAGACGGGTGAGGTGTATTCGTAACTAGCTTTCTTACCTACGATTTATTTGTAAACACGTCATTGCTCGTCGTCGTTTTAACCGGAAAATTTTGTGTGAAATCCCGTCACTAAAAGCGGTCGGTCTTTATAAGCGGAGTCGTAATAAACGGATGTACTTTCATAGGCTCAAATTAAAACCAAACATATGCATATACTTACGTCGCTAAAAACGATTGGTTGTTACGAGTATATGCGAAGTCGTACTAAACGGACTATACTGTATTCTTATTTTGATGAATAAATTAGTTATAATTCTTGCCCGAGTCGATAAGGCGTGCTCAATCTTTGTCCACTTTTAAAATTATGGTTAAAAACACTTCCTCTCTCCTTAAACATCATCATTACATTTAGTTTCCTTGTTCTTGTTTCATGTTTATTATTGTATATATTATATGAAGATAAGTATATGTTTTATGTATGTATGTATTTGTTGTATATGTAAATGGTACACTACTGACTACCTGCATTATTGTCTCTCCTTCTCCCTGTAATCCATCCAAAGGTTGTCTGTAAAAGATTGCTTTTAGCGATAAGACCGCCCATTGTGTCACCCTGTGTAAAATGTCTACATTTATATCTGTAATTTTTATGGTGTAAAAGAAAAATAAAAAAAAAATACATTTATTTGCGGTAAACATGACGCAAAGAAAAAACACACAAATACAAAAAATTACGAGTTGGGGAAAAATATGCGTCACATTCACGCAAAACGGCATAATACACATAACATAATAAAGAGAAAAAAAAATATAAACATAAACATATTGTACATAATAAAGAGTATTCTATTCTTTTCTATTCTATCATTACATACTACAGTCAGAGTTAACGAAGTCAAATGGTTATAGCTTATGTATGTACATTTGATTCCTGAAAATCACAAAGTACTAATATAGTTTGAATGCCGTTGCCTTGTCCCAGTCCGCTGATAAAAGCGAAATAAACCATTATTTAAACATTTAATAAAAACATTAAAGCTATTATACTTATAAAAAGCTCAAGTTTCAAAGTTTACCATCATCCTCTTGCCTTTGTCCAGGTACCAGGTAGGTAGAAACTGCAATTTACTCTGCTGGTGGATAAATGTAATTATTTTGTTTTCAAATAAATAAGTACTTAGCGCTCCCTATTAACTTAATGACTGTGGTTTGTATTCTTTCTTACTTACCTTTTGCGCTGTTCATGACCCAATTGTGCCATTGTACAATCGAGTGTTTTCGTTTGGGCGCGCCACGGGCGCCCTGGCACATAAACACGACTTGTAAACAAAAGATTTCTAAGAACCGATAGTAAACAAATTACTGTTTCCTTTTATGGACAAACTAGGCATAATTATGCAACCTGTTTAAGAACAATAGAAACATTAACTTTTTTTACTTTTTTATTATAAAAAATAAACACGTTTTATTAAAGTTTTTTTTTTTTTTCGATAATGTTTACCCTGTTTTTTTTTTTGCCTGATATGAAGTTCCACTCATTAATTGAACAAGAGTAAAATCATAATATTTATCAGGGTTCTTCGAAAGTTTTTAAATATAAAGAAATTAAAGTATTGATTGACAAAACGTACGACCGCAGCTCACATAACAAACTGATTTTCAACCACAGATAACTTATTTCATAATTCCCTATACACACGCACGCATTGTGGCAAAAATATGCTACATTTATCCACCTTTCAAAAGAACCTGGAACGCAAGGTAGGGTCTACGCATAAAATTCAAAAAAATAAAAAACTAAGTGGGTCAGTTTGTAGTATTTGGACAAACGAGTGGTAGATTCCTAAACTAATGTAAATTGTTATATTTCGCACCTAGTGATAAAGTATTTCCAGCAGAAGGAAGGATTCTATCG
Organism: Dryobotodes eremita; assembly: GCA_917490735.1. Classification (NCBI taxonomy): domain Eukaryota; kingdom Metazoa; phylum Arthropoda; class Insecta; order Lepidoptera; family Noctuidae; genus Dryobotodes; species Dryobotodes eremita. Next base: position 16,736,432 of record OU823254.1, on the reverse strand, counting down.
GTGTTTTATTGTGAAAGTTACTAAAGTTACCTATGTTATTATGTTTATGTTAATAAAATCATGATTGAAAGAGATGGATTACCCAGGAAATCTGCTATAACTGTATGTTGCATCGTGTTTGGTCATCATAATATGACTACTACACCCAATATTAAGCAATTAATTGTTAGTGTTTTATAATTTTTACTTGATTAGGCATATACGTACCTACATATTTTTTTCTAATATTGTTTATTTTTCTGACCTCTATCCTCGTCGCCTCTTGTGGAATCCTGTCGATTCCGTATTAAAGTTGAATATATCACTTCACTGGCTCACTACATAGTCCTGTTAAGTAGCGACGACCTCTAAGGGTCAACTACGAGTTGTCAAGCACAACAAAAATAAAATCACTGGCTCCCTACCACACCAAGCTCTATCGTGATCGTGCAGACCCTTTTTTTTTTGTTTTGGGTGGGAAATCTTCAAATAACCTCTCCCGCTCTGGGCGGAGCGGGAGGGCGTGTCGGACTCTTACTGACTAAAACCCACCCGTGTTCCTTCAGTTGCCTGTGCGCCAGGGCCACGGTAACTCTTTCAAACAATCCGCGACCCCGGCAGGCATCGGCTATATCGGACTCCGTCAATTATGCTGACATATGTTTGAGGCGCGCGTGGTACACGACGCGCCGTCGACCCAGGCCTGGTCCTTACCGGACGGCGAGCTGCACATTGCTCGCCGTCCGCAAGCCTGCGCCTACGGTGGGAGTCGGCAATCAACTCCCAACGCCCAGGGTTTCTCCTCCTGCGGTGACTAGGGGCGTGAGGGTGCAACGATTGCCTCTCCTTCACGCGCTCCGCCTGCTTCTTCGCGAGCATTACTGCTTCGCAGAAGAAGGTGACGGCTTCCCATTCCCTCTAGCTCCGTACCATGGGCCGAACCAGGGCCGGATGCGAGAGATTGCCGTCGCCGATCGCCGCCATGAGGATCTAATTTAAGAGACGTTTATAAATAAGGCTGTTTAAACAGTCTAATTTATATACGTCTCTTAAATTTTAATCAATTGCCAAGCAACTGATTAGCAAAATTCTTATTTATAAACGCTATTTAGCTCTCAGAAGTCACTAAGCACTTGATTAGTAGCTGTCAAAATTAAACACCACCGGTGCGGTGTACTGTTAAGAGGATGCTGTACGGGTAAGGGTACATTTAAATGATAGACTGATTTGAGTTCAACATGTGTATTGAGACCTGATAAATGATCGACCCGCGGCGAATGCTATGCAACTACTGATTCTGACCTAATTATGTGTATATTTTAGTCGTTCGCTGCGCGTCGATGTCAGCATAAAAACGATACAATTGATATGTACGGGTTTGCTCATACATGCTCCCCGAGGAAAAAGATATAAATACACAACTGAGTAACTGAGAAACAAATTATAATAAATGATTTGATTTTAATCTAATTTCTTAGTGTCTCTACTGTTAACACTGTTCACAAATTGGATATGCTTGTATAAGAACCTAACATAGGGGAGGTGGCTTTATCTAACACTCGCGCACTTGTTACCACCTTCGCCCTTTCATTGTCACACTGATATACTTTACTATCCTCAACACACGCACGTTGCGTGGCCGGGCGCGCCGTCTGCTGCGGGTGTCGCCGGCGCGGGCGCGAGAGCGCAGCGCGAACGCACGCGCCTGCGTCTCCACACGAACTTTCCAAGACATGCTGCTACCACGCCGATCATACCGTAGATCACGGTGTAATGATGAATGTCATGGGATGACAGACTGTCAAATAACAATCAATTTTCTTTCATGAGCTTGATTTCCTCTTCAATCGTGTTAAGCTCTCGATCGTTCTCTATGCTGGGGTCGTTCAAGACATCTTGAGGAATAGACACGTTTATAATGTGGTTTATGGATGCAATGACTGGTGAGTATAGGTTAGCACTAATACTAACATCGCTCGTTCTTTGTTGATGCGCAATTACTTCAAAATTATTGGATTTAATAATGCAGCCGTAATCTATTGTTATAGGTCCGGAGTGAGTCAGCTGATACACGGTAACTTGATCGCCACATACTGTTCGTAAGTTACATTGACCGCAGCAAAAATAAATATAACTGTTGATAGAGTGGCTTTCAATCCAAAGATTTTTACAGGAATCCACGTTGACTTCACACGCTGACGCTTTTGATTGGCAGAAGTCTTTATCTCTGGTTAGTCTGTAAATAGGAGAATGAATGTAACACAAGTGTACGTTTGTCACTAGGCAGGAATCTATGATGTTTTCTGTCAAGATAATGTATGCATCCTTTCCAGGCTTACAGCTATGACATCTGACACTGGTTTAATTGATAACATTGTTTTGTTGGGTTTCTCCGTAGGAATTGGTATAAGCTTGAATATTTCATAGGTGTCCCTGCTTATCAAAGGTATTTGTACTTCAAATATTGAGTAATTCTTAAGCATTCTTGCTTTGACTCGTAGAAGTTTAAAAAGTTTTGCTAGGTAGATCCGTATGAATATTGTCTACAGGTAAGGTGACGTCACTAGACAAATAACTAGCTCTAGTGCTCAGCTGATCCTGTAATTTTTCGGTTGTTATTAAATGTGGATTAAATCGACCTTGATAGATGTCTGTTATTACATCCACTAAGGCGTTCTGTAAATCTTTCAAGTCGCGTAATAGATTGCTTGCGACTATAGCTCCCATAGAAACTTCACTTGCCCTCGAAAGGTTTTGAGTTTCAGCCTTTAATCCTTCCAATTCATTTCCGATGATTGCAAACTGTTGATGAATAATTTTATGTTATTTGTGCATTGTAGCCTCCGTCCTCTTTGAGAGACTGAATTCAGCTTCTATAACCGAAGTTTGATTTTGCCAAAATGATACAATATGCTTTTGATTTTTGCGTAGAAGAGTGATATCTTTCTCGTATTGTTCCGCGAATCGAGCGTCCAATACGCCGAAGAGGCCGTTTGCTATGTAACCGACACCGTCGATAAGACCTCGCCGCCACCTGTTTGCTTTCTTTGCAAAATGCTGACTGAATAACATTTGATTATTATAATCAAGTTCATTGTTCCCGTGACGTAATTACATCAATATTATGTCACAATGTGTTTGTGCTTTGATTGTGCTGCATGTTTGTTCCAGCTACATTATACTTTTGTTAACTGCGGTAATTCCTTCCCAATAGGGATCTAAATCGTAGTATATGATTAGTTTCCAGTCGTCCCTTATGATCTGCATATTTGTTAGTTTATCGAAGTAAATATGTTGATTATTTCTGAATTGCGTGACGTTAAGCGCGCATTGGGAAGTTGTTATGATACAAAAAAATAACATGATGCTGTAAACACGGACGCTATATTGTAACAAGTGCCTGCTTTCCTTGTTTCAAACTGCTTGTTTATGTTAGAATCTCCCGAACCCGCGGTATTTGGTTGCTCGATTTGCGAGGATTCATTGTTAACTGGGAGTTTTGATAATTTTGTGATAGGACGTTTCATTGTTCCGTTTTTGGTTTTTACTGTAACCACGCGAACATGACCATCCGACCCGGCATGTAGTTCGATGACTCTGCCCATCAGCCATTTCTCTGGTGGAAGGTTGTCATCGTGAATCATGATAATATCATATACATTGAGGTTTCTTTTAGCTTGTCTCCACGTACTTCTTTCTGTAATTTGTACCAGGTATTCATTCCTCCATCTTTTCCAGAAATCCTGTACAATTTTTTTTGTCAACTGCCATCGGGTTCTTAAATCCGATTCAGTCTCTTGTATAGTAACGTTTGATCCACCTGTTAGGAAGTGAACAGGCATTAAAAAATCTATATCGTCTGGATCTTCTGATATAGCACATAATGGTCTCGTGTTGAGACAAGCTTCAATTTGTGTAAGCACCGTATATAGTTCTTCAAATTTAAGAATCTAGTCACCAATAACCCTCTTGAAATGATATTTGAAGCTTTTTAACTGCTGCCTCCCATAGAACTCCCGCGAATGGCCATGAGGGCGCATTAAAACTCCACTCAATTTCCATATCTAATAATTTTGCTTTTAGATCTTTGTCCTGCATGATATTCATTAGTGCTTGATATTCCTGCTGTAGTACCGTGTTAGCACCGACAAAATTACGACCATTATCGCTATAAATGTGACTAGGCGTCCCTCTGCGGGCGGCCATTCTTTTTAATGCTGCGATTAATGAAGTTGTGCTTAAATCACCAACTAGTTCTAAGTATACTGCCTTCGTGACCATACATTCTTCATTACATACATTCTTCTCCATAGAGATCTACGTTTTGGAATGGGCAACTAGCTTCAACTTTCTGACTAACTGACCGACTCTTTGACAATTCAAAAGTGCCTGTAAATGGTTTAATTGAAATAAATGCTTTGAGTTTGAGTTTACACACAAAAACAGACACATATCCTTTTGAGCTTTTAATACCTCGTCCTTTGCTTGCTTTGACGAAAATATGACCGGTAAAATCTACGCAGTGTGTGTAAACGGACGTGATGGATTACAACTGGCCTCCGGTAAGTGCACCATAATTTGCTGTTGGCAGTCAGGATTTTGTTTTTTACATGTTCCGCAACGACGAAGCTGCCTCTTCGTAGCGACGTTTCCTCCTAGAATCCAATATTTTTGTGTGATAAAACCCAATGTCAGCCGGGCTCCGGCATGTAACATGGTTTGATGTGCGTCCTCTATTATTAATTCTGTCAGACGTCTACTGTGCGGCAGAATAATAGGGTGCTGCATTTCCTGGCTGATATGTGCCTTCTTTAGTATCCCTCCCACTCTTAAGATATCATTTATATCCAAGTAAGGGTTTAATTTTAACAATGTTCTTTTTGAATTTAGCTTTCCTCCTTACTTTAAACCTCTTATTTCTTTTGCGAACTCTTCCTGCTATATTTGCTTGATATTTTTTTGCTTTGCTTGACTGATTTCTGATAATGATAAATAATGCTTTTTTGCTTTTCTTTTAAATGTCGTAATCCTCATTACCAATGCCAGAATACGTGCAGTTTTGCTGACTGATTGATACTTGCTTAACAGGTCTGTAATGATACTTGATTCCTGCTTTGTAACAACATGAACGTCTTCTTGCTTCTTTATTTCCTCGTTTGTTGTATAGATTGCTTGTTTTTCTTTCGTTGCTTCAAAAGGTTGCAACCATGTTGATCCTTCGCACCACAAACGATAATCATTCAATTGACCCACTCTGAGTCCTCGGCTTCCGCAGTCAGTGGGATTTTCATTTGATTTTACGTATCGCTAAGATTGTGGTTGAATGCTATTAGTTATTTGTATTGTTCTATTTGCTACGAACGTTTTCTATCGACTTGGGTTTCCTTGAAGCGATCCCAACACGGCAGTGGAGTCACTCCAACCAAATATATGTAGGTCATGACCTTGATTGATACTTTCTAATTCTTCCTTGATTTTGATCCATTCCTTGCTAATTTTAACTGGTACTTTTTCATCCCATTGAAGATAAGATAGCCATGTTTCTTGAAATATAATCTTCAATTTTGTTGTTACAGGCACGATCCATCCTAAAGGGTCGAATATTTTAGACATGTCTGATAGTATGATTCTTTTAGTTATATTGGTGTTTGATAGTTCAATTTTTGATACAAATGTGAAGTTATCATGTGTGGGGTTCCAACGAAGTCCTAATGTCTTAGTTAATCCTGCTTGATTAAAACTCTTGCTTTCTTGTTTTTAATAGTCTTGATCTTCTATTTGCAGCAGACGACTATAGTTTGATGTCCACTTTATTAAGTGAATCCCCCTAATTTAAGTAGATTCATTAAATCTTGCTGCAACTGTTGTGCTGTTGATAGGGAGCAGGCTCCATGGACCAGATCATCCATATAAAACGATTCTTCGACGATCATGGCGGCTTCTGGGAATTTATCCCGTTCATCATTTGCTAACTGTCTCAACGTCATCATCGCAAGAAATGGAGCTGCTTTTGTGCCGTATGTCACGGTCGTCAATTAATATTCTTGTATTTTTTGAGATGGGTCATCTCTCGACACAATTTTTTGTAATGATTGATCTTCTGAATGTATCCAAATCTGCCTAAACATTTTTTCTATATCAGCAGTGAATGCGTACTGATATTGTCTCCATTTAATGATAAGAGACTGAAGGTCTTGCTGTAAATTGGGCCCCGTGTACATTAGGTCATTCAAACTTTTATTTGTGGATGTTTTTGCCGAAGCATTGTAAACAACTCTCAATGTAGTCGTTGCACTATCTTCGCGCAATACGCAATGATGCGGTAGGAAACATTCCGGTGTCTGATTGCAAGGTGACGGTTTCATGTGACCTAAGTTTTTGTATTCGGTATTGAATGACTTATATGCGTTGAATAAAGAATAGTTTTTGTGTAATTTCTTTTCTAATCGAATGAATTGAGCAACAGGCTTATTTTTGGACTGCCCCAATTTCTCCTTAAATTGTGGTACTAGCGGGAGTCTCACTTCATATTTTTTTGTCATCCAAACGTTTTGTTGTTTCTTTGTAGTATTCAATGCACTCTTGATCTTCTGATGATAATGATTTTTCTTCTGTAACATCTTCTACCTCCCAGAATTGCTGAAATCTGTCTAAATCAAACTGAACGACGTTGCAGATTAATTTAGTTTCATATTTCCACACAGTATCCAACCCAGACGAGTCTCTTGAACAAACGGAAGTGAATCGCTTAATCTGCAAATCAATCAATCAACTTCAATCAACTTTATTTTTCTCACCACAATATACATGAGTTATTTTACATTGGTCAGATTCGACATTGTTACACAATTCAGGTAAGTATATATTGTGGGAGACTGGTGCCTAAGCTAGGCTCGTGCCCTGTGTTTCAGGACACCAGGATTTACATTACATTACTTTACATTTTCATTTTATAAATTATGTACTAAGCGCGCTGACAGAATGTAGTAAAGAATCATACGACATTTTATAGTTTTTTATAATATGATCAATATCTAAGTATGCGAGACGAATGTTAGTAGATGTATAGTGTGGGTGATGTGCGGGTGTGTGAGTGTGTGGATGTGTTAGTGTGTAGGTGTTTGAGAGTGTGTGATAGTGTGTCTAGGTCATTATAAGGATGTTTTCAGTATTAATATAGTTTAATTTTAGTAGCCAATCAGTAAGCCTCTTTTTGCATTTATTCTTTGTGAGACTAAAGATATGTAACACCTTATGAGTTTTATTGTATAAGTAGCCACCAAGATAGCAAAAGAAACGCCTTGCAAAAATAGTTTTGTGACGTAGATGATGGCGCTCCACTGGGTCATATCGTCTTTTCCCCCTGGACAGCGTTGGATTATAAACCAAAAGGGTATGCTGTTTCAGTAGAAGATGCAATATAAACAGTTGACGCACTGTCAGGACTTTACATTCTTTGTATAACTGTTCAGTGGAGTAGCGATATGGTCGAAAAGATGACACTTTCAGTATAGCTCTTTGGGTTCTTTCAATTTCTATTAAGGTAGTTTTCGGAGCTCCACCCCAAGAGGTGATACTGTAACCCGTCAAGTGAAGTGTTGTGCAGAATTAGTTAGGAGACTGGATGTTGATTGTCTCCTTCGGTGTTGTACTTACTCACCACCGTGCTAAAGTAAATTTGTAGGGTATAATAAGCTGCTAGGGAAAGATTCAATTAAACAAGTACCTTCTTATACAATGCAATGTTTATTATAATAACAATGAGACTATTACAATAACTCAGAGTCGCTATAGCGAGTCCGTGAGGTGAACCACTTAATAGATACTAGCTCAATCATACAAGTACCTACCTATCAAGGTTGTGCTAACAACGGAACATAAGATTATGCTAAGCAATCCGCGACACAACACTTTATGGCAACTGGTCTCATCACCCAGTCCATACAATAGGCCTAACTCTCTCATAGACTAAATCGCTACCTTACCGATTATTCTCAGTGATCTCTCAGTACTAATCCCTTCACTTGACAGGACTACGACCCTTGGCATCAAACACAGGATACCCCTGTGTTCGCACGTTACGTGGCCTACGGGTAAATAATGACGCTTCGTTACCTGGAGCGGCGAACTTCCCTCATCACCGATATAGGTTAAGTAAAGTCTTCCTGTCAAACGGATGACCACACCTCAAAGGTTGCCTGCACCCGGATCCATTCCAATCATCAGACCACGGGGCTACTCCAAAGCATCACGTCTCAATTATGTATCATAGATACAAGAGAAAAAAAGGCTAGCATAAACAGCCAGACCGGATTCAGCTTCGAATGGGACTTATTGGAAACCCATCGGGTTATTTGGACACAGTCTGTTCCTCCAGAACTAAGTCCCTATTCCAAATCCTATTCGTACCGTGTCACACACGTTGCGGGTCTTCCCCATGCCGGATCAATCTCACAAACCTTCGAGAAGCTTCCACTACCATAGACTAAATAGAATTCTTGTCTATTGGTTATTTTCCATTTCTTAGGCATTGTTATAAATAAAATGTGGGAAATTATGTATGTATGTTTATTTATTTAAATTAACTAATACTTTTGTATATAATTTACATGACATCATTTCTCCAGTGTTATAAAGAACACGCTGACAGCCATGCCAATGCCTGACACAAGATGTCGCTACTTGTTGCGTAATTTATTGATTTTGCAACGTCACAATACAGTAGCATATTATAGATTGAGCAAGGGTATAGTACACAGCTTTCATAATATTTTTATCGACTACATGTCTCAGCGTTTTGAACACATAAATTAGCTTCCGTAATCTGTTACTAAGAGTGGTTATGTGGTCTTGAAATCTTAGGTTTTTGTCGATTATTATTCCCATGTATTTTACATTCTCAGCCCTGGTGAGTGGTTCGCAGTTACAACTACGGGTGAGTAGGTTTGGGCAAGAGTTAGCTACAATAGTATTAGGTGATGTTTGTGAGGATCCATTGTTTTTCATGGAGAATTCTATGTACTTGGTTTTGGTTGTATTAAGGGTCAGCAGATTGTTGCGTAACCAGTTGGATACCATATTAAAACCTAGTTGTGCATGCTCATAGACATCTTCCCACGAGCTCGCGCTGAACAAGAGGGCAGTGTCATCTGCAAAGCTAATGATTTTGCCATTGGGGATAGTGAGCGTACCCAAATCGTTGATATAAATGAGGAATAGTGATGGCCCGAGGACACTACCTTGAGGCGTGCCGTAGCTAATTATTTGTTCCTCACTGATGAATTCATCTATCTTTACTCTCTGGGTACGCTCACTCGGGTAGTCTTTAAAGAGGTCCAGTGGAAGTCCTCTGATTCCCAAGCTTTCCATCTTGCGTACAAGAATAGGGACAGAAACCGTGTCGAAAGCCTTAGCAAGATCTAGAAATATGGCCATAACTTTATCCCCACTATCCATATTAGTGACCACATAGTCTGTCAGCTCATGGACCGCGTCAGAGGTAGATTTTCCGGAGCGAAACCCAAATTGCGCTGGTGCGATAAGATCATTGGTTTCCAAGTAGCTCACAAGTCTGCTGTTCATTACCCGTTCCAGTATTTTGGAAAAAGCAGTTAACACAGATATAGGTCTGTAGTTATCAACACGGCTCCTGTCCCCACTCTTGTAGATCGGATGAATTATGGCTTTTTTGAACACATTAGGAAATTTTCCTGTGGAAAGAGCAAGGTTACATATGTACGTTAACGGAGGCACAATCATCGCCGCATGCTTTTTCAAGATGTCACCGGATATCCCATCCCATCCCGCGGCACAGTTATTGCGGAGCGACATTAATATTCCGGCTACCTCTTCCTCATCTGTTGGGAGCATTACCATGGATTGCGATCCGTTAGTTAGGTTTCCCTTTGTAGCTTTTGTTTGTGTACTGTTTATGTTTTTAGCTAGTTTTTCACCTATTTTGGCAAAAAAGTCATTGACATAAGTTACAGAATTTTGTGGTGTACTTGATAAGGCTAATAATTGTGCTGATGCATTGGTTTTTCTTTTTGACCTGCTTGAGATATTATTTATAGCCGACCATAATTGTTTAGTGTTTTTTCCAGCTTGTCTGATCTCATTTTTTTCAAAATCTATTTTTAATTTCCTTAATAACTTATTGCAATAGTTTCTGTACCTAGTAAAAGTAATTTTTAAAATATCATTATTAGGTGCCTGTTTAAATTTTCTATGCAATGTGTCTCGATGCCGCATACAGCGAAGTAAACCAGGAGTAATCCATGGCTTTAATATTTGTTTACGGTTCGGAGTCTTACCAGATTTGGAGTTTGAGTCTATTACGTGTTTTATTAATCTAGTTATTGTTTCCCCTGCCACATGAGGATCTTGGGTCTTGTATACTTCACTAAAGTCTAGTTGTTTTAGGTCCGTCTCTATCTTATCATAATTAAAACTAATACAATTTTTTGTAATTATTTTAGGCATTCGCTTTGACAAGAATAACATTACTGTCTCATGATCAGTTAGAGCAGAATGTGCAACTAAAGTAGAAGCAGGTAGTCGAGTTTTTAGTATAACGTGGTCAAGACAAGCCTGTTGTCGGGTAGGTATTGTATGAGCAGGTAAAAGACCATGGGTAGCCAATAAGTTTAGGTAGGAAGTTTTTGCGGAATCCTTGCTGTGTTCATGTATATTTATATTTATGTCTCCCGTAATAATTATAGTATTGTATTTAGATAGTCTACTTAGGGTAATATTTAGGGAGTTTAGAAAATTATCTAAGTCTTTGTAACCTGGCGGGCGGTATATCGCTAAGAGAACTGTATTTCTATCGATTTTAACTTGCAGACAGTTAGCATCTAAGAATGACGGCTCCTCTGCAACTAGTTGCAGTTTTTTATGCACATATAGGACTACACCTTCATTTTGTGTATGATTGTTGTAGGTGAGGTAATAGTTATAGTTCGGCAACTCGGGAATATTATGGGTGTTAGGGAGCCAACACTCGGTTAATGCGATTATGTCCCAGTCAAGTTTTGTCCGAGCAAGTGTAGTCATAAAGCCCGATATATTTTTATTTATACTTCTTATGTTCTGTGTAATTATTTTAAGTGTTGTATTGGGTATGAAATTCGGTGGAGTACAGTTTTCCAGGTCACAAGTCGAAGCATCCGACACCGAGACAGCATCTAGGTTATTAATGTTGTTTTGTGTGTTATCGAATGTTAAAGTTATTTCCCATTTTGACATTTATGTTTTGAGCGCTGTTTATTAGCGTAATAATAACGTTCAATACACTGGTACAGAGCAGGTACGATAGTACATTTATAGTTGGTTTTTTATGTATAAAGTATGTCGGCCGATTAAGTTTGTATGCGTTTTGGATGTGGAGTGCAGGTAGCGTGATTGTATATATGATGTGTTTATTGTATTGTGTAGTTAATGTTAGTAACAAGCTTATTTGTATTGAACAGTGTATGCATAATTGGTTAATCTTTGTGTTAGTGTTAATTATTAATGAAATAGCATAAGTTTGGACTAGGGTTAACAAAAATATGATAAAAAAGGTAGCATGTAGTGGCAGGTACAGGGCTAGTCATTTTTCCTTACGGAGTTTCGCGACGTCTTCGTCAGTTTTGATGAGGCGGCTTGACATTCCGTCTTTTTCACGAATATACACCTTGCCGTTTGTAACCCAACATTGATGGTAACCGAATTCCTTCGTAAGTTGTCGGGCGTGATAATGTAGGCGTCTGGTCATAGCCGTAAGCACTTCATTTACGTACAAGGGTTGCCTAGATCCATTTTCTACTAGATGGGATGTGTTCAGACGATTTTCCTTGTTGTGTTTGTTAAAGTCTTTGGTCGACTTTAGAAACTGTTCTTTAATGGTTGCCGACGTAAATTCCACTAAGACTGAACCCACCGCGTCTGACTTGCTCTTGTAACGGAAGATGTTTTTTATCTCTGTTGCACTCACGGGTTGACTGATGATTTGACCCAATTTCTGTACTGCGTCCGTAAGGGTGTCACGAGTTTCAAGGGTTGACGACGGCAGATTTTTAATTTCAAGCGAAGCCGCTTTTTGTTGCTTTTCTAAGAAGTCAACCCTGATTTCAAGCGCTTTTATAACCTTTTTGCTACTGCTACATTCCGCCCTTAAATCATTAATTTCCACCAGAGCATCATCATATTTTTCTGATAGGAAATCTATTGTCTCTTTAATTTTTTCATTCTGAGTTCGTATTTCAGAGTTTTGCAAGCTGATCGCAGTATTTTGGGACCGTATATCCTCGAGAGCCAATTGTAACGACTTCATTTTTTCATTTTGTTCATTCTGTTTAGTAACTAGTTCAGAGAACATTTCCTTCATATCTTCCATCATTTTCTCCATTCTTATCATGTCATCCGCACTGCGTATCTTTTTCCTTTGCGTTATATTTGTATTATTTTCGCTCTTAGTATTAGTACTCGATGTCTGGTTTGGTTCAGATGCCGAGTGAGGCGAGGCAGGTGGAGGCGTGCGTCTAACACCGGACAGCATATTGGAAATCTTGATGCACAAAAAATTACCGCTATCTTTGTATTTATGTAAACACGGTTCGCCGCGCCAGCGCTGCGAATATTTCCGAGTATTGCCCGAGTGCGCCCGACCGCCCGCTGGAGGTGTGTCCTTCGTCACGATAACTAGCGAGCGAAGGCCGTTCAATGACCTCGCTAAGCGTCGGCGCACCGCTCGTTTCTACGATGACTCACACGCTGGCGTTTATTTAAATATTTTTGCGGTTGAGTTGAAGAAAACGATGATAACTTCTATGCAGTCTGGTGGATTGTAGAACTGTTTCATGCACCGCACTACACGTTCAACTGTCTACACGTCGATATATTATAACACTTAGATATTGTACTTTTAACACCTGTTATGATTTTTAAATTAGCTCGACTAACTAGCTACGTGTTGTCGCCTTGCGCGCGCGGGGCGAGAGGACCCGCTAAAAATGAAGATAGAAATGCCCGCTAAAAGAATGCCCGCTTTGAATATACGTCCGCACCCAGCAAAATGTCTATGGGTCGGCTGATGTTGTACTCAGGATCTGCTAATTCAATTTTTTCCAGAAATGAGCATGCTATCTTAGGGAATGAATATGATGGTAAATATTTTGTAAGGTTATTCATAATGTAAACATCGATATTAAATTGATATAGTTTGATTCTTGAGCTTGACATACAGTTCAGGTTAATCATTCCTTTGCAACTGTTTTCTGTTTGCCCTATGCCTGTGATTATACCGTCACACCTGGATCGCTACAATTCTAATTGCTGAGCAGCGTTCTCTGTGATAAGAGACATTTGTGAGCCCTGATCAATAAGAGCCCGCAGGACTCGGGGCTAGCTGGATCGCTTCAACGCGAATGTATACGTACACACGCGGTGAGGCGACCCAGACTGCCAGGCACTTCTTCTCTTGCAACCGAGCGGGTGGGCAGGTTGCGGATAGCCCAACTCCGGTTGCGGGGCCGACTATCAGAGGTCGATTGCGCACCCGAAGCATCTTGAAAGAGATCCCGGACAAGAGAAGTTCCCGAAGGCTAAATCCCCAGCTCAGGGTAACCTATGCACCCCTTTCCTATTCTCCAATCTCCTAAACAAGCCAGCCTTCCACATCCACACATCCTGTCGGTCCCAAATCCCTAGGCCAAAATCCCAGACCTAGGGTGACCCCCCAAGAACCTATACCCTTTACCAAATGCCTTCCTTCCTATCCCTACTTTCCGTCGTTCCCAGAGGAGGGGTAACCTCGATTCCAAAAAAGCCCACCCCCCAACAAAAAAGACAATGCAGAAGGAAAAAAGCACTACCCAGGTGGGTTCCGGCCAAGCCGGGGAATCCCACACCGCTACGGCGGTCAGCCCCCAACGTATTATGGGGGGGGCAACCAACTGCAATGTGTTTCCGCGCTTCTCAGCGCGCCCGGCAGCTGACTCAGCGCCCACAACCACGGCAGCGGATCACGCTCCGACAGACCCGACACCGGCTGCGACCAACGCCCCCACACTCACCACTTCGGCCGCGACCCACGCGCCAACACCCACTTCACAGTGCATGCCTCCCACGAGCCTCTGGCAACAGAGTATCGTGCGGAATAGCATCACGAACCCCGACAACGACCAAGACAGACACAGACAGAGAGGGACGGGGAAGGATGACGGGCCCGGCAGCTCTACCACTCTCCCGGTTGATGAAGTATGACTGCTGAAGAAGCGCGGAAAAATCATGGCCCGGGAGAGGAAAGTAGGCGACCGAAAGCACGATACCCGCGAAGGCACCAGCCAGCGCGAAGTGCAATCGGACGCTGAAAGGTCGGTACGCGACCAGCCGCAAGTACGCGAAGGGGTAACCCAGCGCGAAAGGCGGCCGGACGTGGATCCAAGCGGGCGGGGGCCGGCACGCGAAGGGGAAACCCAGCGCAAAAAGCCTCCGAACGCAACAGAGTCAGCCGGGGCCGCCAGTCGACCCGACAACACCGACAGTACCCACGACCGACCTTGACCTAGGAAGCACAGGGGTAAGCGGGCTGGAGCTTCACGCGCGCAGGCGCCGCTGGCAACCAACACCCTGCCAGGCACCTCCAAACCGCAGCCTGGACCAAGCGGTACAGGGCCGGTGAAGAGAGTGCGCCCTGACGAATCGGCTTCACCGAGCACACTACAGGGGCCAAACGCGTGAGGGTCCACTCCGCTCAGGGGGAGCAGAGAACCTACGCGCGGGCCACGAAGGATATCCCTGCGCGGCTGGCCGTAGCTATCTGCTTCCCTCCCCCGTCTAGAGACCTGACCAAGGAAGAGGCGGAGCACATAAAAACTGACTTAGAGAGCTTGTTGATGGACACCGACCCGACGACACCACTCCCTGCCTTCCGCGGATACCCACGGGTAGCGGAAGGCACCGTGCAGATGTGGTGCGAGGACGACTATGCCCTGACCTGGCTGACCCAGAATGTGCCCACGATAAAACTCCCCAACACTGACCTCACATTGACAGTACTCCGACAATCCGACGTGCCCACCCGTGTCCGAGCCTCGCTTTTCGTCCCTCGCTACAGAGGTGACGTAGCCCGGCTCCAAAGTGTTCTGATTCGTCAGAACACCTGGTACGACATCGCCAGGTGGTCCTTGTACAGGGCAACTACCGTCGGTGGCGACAACCATGGGACTTATTTGACCCTGGGTGTGCCACCGGAGGAAGCGGAAAGGGTCCTGGCCCGGGAGCGACGGATATCGTACCTCCTGGGGTCGATATACGTGCGTTTCTGGCCCTCGACCCGACCCTCTGACACTGACGCCGACAGTACGGTCAGGACAGGGACAGTACCGACGGGGTGCATGTTGAAGAGCCTCCTCGTGGCGCACCCTGGGCAACGTCAGCTGCAATTGCCCACCTGCTCTTGGTGGTGGACAATTGGGGCTGGCGGCTAATCTTCAACAAACGGGGAAGGGTCATGGTTCCAATCACCTATCATCCTAGATGGTCGGTGAAGGGAACCGGGCTAGGGGCGGGACGGCTAGTCCGTCATAGGGGTAGGCCTGGTGGCCATCTTACGCCTACACCCCCTCTGATTGCAGAGGGTTGGTGGTAGGCGTATAGTGGGAGGGGGAGAGGAAGACAACCTCTTTAAAAAATTACCTCAATCCCAAGGTCGAGCGTGCCGAGGGGATGAATGGCCGGAGGGTATCCGGTCGCTAGCGCTGGGGGGTAACAGGGGAGAAAAGGGACCACACCCTTCAAAGGAAAACAAAAAAAATATGGACAAGACAAAGGGAAAAACACTACCCCAGGGCGGTACCGGCTGCTCAGCAGCCGGAGAATCCGCCACGTTCCCATCGGGAACGTCATGCCCCTCGTATTCTGGGGGGGGCAACCAATGTCTTCCGCTTGCCGATGGCAACATGAGCCGAGGAGGCTCATCACGTTCTCAGTCATCCGAGGACGTGATTAATTTTAATGCCGACACCACCGGCCAGCGAGAAAAGGAGCTTCAAAAGCACCTGAAGCCCCTGCGCGTCGTGGTCACGCCGATTGCTGTCTCCGACAGCAACAAAAGCCGAGGAGGCTCAAGTCCTGATAGGGACCGGTCCGACAGGGAGGACACAAGGAGGAAGCGCAGCCTCTCCTCTAGTGAGGAGAATCTGTTGGCCGCAAAGGTGCCAACGGGGCAGAGAGGGCGAGGTCGTGTGGTGGCGGGCGGAGTCCCCACTCGGCTGCCGGAGCGTGACGGGCGGGGTCGCTTCAAGCCAATAGGCCGGACCAACACGCCAGCTCCAGTGGAGCGCGTGGAGAGCGCGGAGAGCGGCCTCGAGCCCATGGAGGCGGACCTAAGCGGGGACTCCACACCCTCCCTGCTAGGGTCCAACAGAGCAGAGGCGAGCGCTGCGAGGCGGGCGCAGCGAAGGACTGTAGCGGCTGACGAGGTTAGCGAATTAGCCCGACAGGCCCGTGAGCGGCGCTCTACCCGGATGGCTGCCGGGGGGTCCGTAACAGCGGTGGCGCTCAGCCGCCAGGTTTTGGACGGCGTGGATGTCGTCCTGAAGGTTGCCACCAAATCGGGCAACCTGAAGGGCACATTCACCCGTGCCCTAAAGGAGGCGGCTGACGGTATTAAAGAGGCGGTTGAGGTCCTCCTTAACCGTACTAGCACGGAGGAGACGGCGAAGTTATGGGAGGAGAATGGCCGTCTCCGATCCGAGTTGGAGGACCTCAAGCGGCAGTTCGCCGCTCAGAGGGCAGTTCCCGCAGCCACCGTTCCCTCTTCCGTCGCGGCCCCATCGTCGGCTCCATTGCTGGTCCCGGCTTCGACCCCTGCACTTGCGGATGCGGAGATCGAAAAGATCGCCCGCATCTGCATGATGCAGTGTGGAACGATGGTGGGTGCCCGCTTCGAGGCCATAGAGGCAAGGCTCCTGCCGGAGGAAACCCTCCGCCCACCGCTCGCTGCGGATAAGCGGAGAAAGGAGGGGCCCGCCAGGCAGGGGCCAGTGATAGCCGCGGCGGCAGAGACAAGCCGCTCCGGGAGTGGGACCAAAAAGCCCGCTAAGGGTGCGTCCGTGCCCACTTCCCGGGCTGCTGCGCCACTGGCGACTGCGCCACCGGCGGCTGCACCACAAGCGGCCGCGCCCGGGCCTTCCACGGAGGCCTGGACGACGGTCGTCAAAAGGGGCCGTCGTCACGGGAGGAAGACGGCACCACCGACACCCGCTGGAGCACCGGCACCGGCAGTGAAGAGGGCCCAGGGACCGCCTAAGGTCAGAGCCCCACGCTCCGCGGCTGTAGTGATCACATTGCAGCCCGGAGCCGTCGAGAGGGGCGTCAGTTACAAGGCGGTCCTGACTGAGGCGAAAGCCAAAGTCGCGTTCCCCGACCTTGGCACACCGTTTGGCTTCAGAATGAGGCCGGCGATCACGGGGGCGCGGCTGCTCGAGGTGTCGGGTGCCTCTAGCGGCGAAAAGGCGGACATCCTGGCCGCCAAGCTTAGAGAGGTCCTTAACCCGGAGGACGTCCGGGTGTCCAGGCCGATGAAGACCGCTGAGCTGCGCGTCGGTGGCCTGGACGACTCAACAACCCCGGCTGAGGTTGTGGCGGCCATCGCCCGAGTCGGCGGATGTCCGCCCGACGATGTGCGGACGGGTGACATCCGCGTCGACGCTTCTGGGCTCGGCACGATTTGGGTGCGGTGCCCGGTGGCGGCGGCGAACAAGGTCGCTGTCGGTGGACGTCTGTTGGTGGGATGGGTTGCGGCGAGTGTCAAGCTGCTGCAGCCCAGGGCCATGCGGTGCTACCGGTGCCTTGACATTGGGCATGTTAGGGCTCGGTGCACCGCCGAAGTGGACCGCAGCGAGCAGTGCTATCGCTGCGGCCAGCCCGGCCACAAGGCGGCCCAGTGTTCCGCGGCGCCAAACTGCAGCCTCTGTACAGCTGCAGGAAGGCCCGCCGGGCACAGAGCGGGTGGAAAGGCCTGTGGCACGCCCGCCAGCAAGAAGAGAAGGGGTGCCCAGGCTGCGGGGGGCTCTTTACCCCCCCCTCAGCCTGGCTGCCCTTCGGCCGACTCCCGGCCTAGGAATGGTGCGGAGGGGATGGATTGCGCCTAATGGCGCTCTATCATTTCCTCCAGGGCAACATCAACCACTCCGCCAGAGCTCAGGATCTCTTGCTCCAGAGCATGGCGGAGTGGTCGATTCGCGTGGCCGTGGTCGCCGAGCCGTACTTTGTCCCCTCCCGGGATAACTGGGTGGGAGACCTGAACGGCTTGGTGGCCATCATCGGCGGGGCTCTCGTCAACCCGTCCCGAGGACACGGCTGGGTGGCCGCCCTCGCGGACGGTATTGGCGTGGTTGGGGCGTATTTTTCGCCCAACAAGAGTCTCGCCGACTTCGAAAGCTTCCTTGTCGAGTTGGGTGCGGTCGTGGGCCGACTCCACCCTCGCCCCGTGCTGTTGCTAGGGGATCTCAACGCCAAGTCTGCGGCGTGGGGATCTCCGGTGACCGATGCTAGGGGTGAGGCGCTGGAGGAGTGGGCGATCACGACCGGCCTGGTCGTCCTAAACGTGGGCTCGGTCCACACGTGCGTGCGGCAGCGGGGCGGGTCTATAGTGGACGTATCGTTCGCTAGCCCTGCTGTCGCGAGCCGTGTTCGCGACTGGCGTGTCGCCGTGGAGGTGGAGACGTTGTCGGATCACCGATACATCCGTTTCGACGTCTCCGCCCAGACCGCCGGCGGCCGCAGTTCATCGGGCCCGCGAACGGACGGCCCACGCTGGTCGCTCAAGCGCATCGACAGGGAGCTTCTCGAGGAGGCCGCTATTGTCCAGGCCTGGATCCGGGAGTCGGCAATGAGCGGACCCGTCGACGTCGAACAGGAGGCGCTGTGGTTCCGCAGGGCGATGACGCAAATTTGCGACGCGTCCATGCCCCGGGTCCACACACAGTCAGCAAGGCGCCAGGTGTACTGGTGGTCCGCCGCGATCGCGCAGTTACGCGTCGCGTGCGTGGCGGTGAGACGCCAGTACACCCGATACCGGAGGAGACGTCGTCGGGTCCCTGACGAAGAAGCCGCGCTGTATGTGGTGTACCGCGCGGCTAAAGAGACTCTGTGGCTGGCCATCGGCGAGGCGAAAACGCGAGCCAGGGAGGAGATGCTGGAGACTCTAGACGGGAATCCGTGGGGGCGCCCTTATCAAGCGGTTCGGGGGAAACTTCGAGCCGCGGCGCCTCCACTTACGGAGAGTCTTCAGCCAGAGCTGCTGGAGGAGGTAGTCGCAGCCCTCTTCCCGGCAAGAGCGGAGCATACTCCGCCGCCGATGGCTTTGCCCACAGCCGCAGAGTCTACAGAGGAGAACGCCATTAGCGTCCCAGAGGTGACACAAGCAGAGATGAGGGCGGCCGTGATGCGGCTCCGGGCCAAGAACGTGGCTCCGGGGCCCGACGGGATCCACGGTCGTGCATTAGCCCTCGCTCTGAAGGAGCTGGAGCCCCAGCTGAGAGGACTCTACACAGCGTGCCTCGAGCAGGGCCAGTTTCCCACTTTGTGGAAAACCGGTCGTCTGGTCCTGCTCAGGAAGGCGGGGCGCCCTGCGGACTCGCCGTCCGCGTACCGGCCCATAGTGCTGCTAGACGAGGTGGGTAAGCTGCTGGAGCGGATACTCGCAGCCCGCCTCGTCGGCCACTTGTGCAGAGAAGGGCCGGACCTGGACGAGAGCCAGTTCGGCTTCAGGCATGGGCGCTCCACCATACACGCTATATCGCGGGTGAGAGTCCTGGCGGAGGAAACGGTGTCCCGGGGTGGGGTGGTGGTGGCGGTGTCCTTGGACATCTCCAACGCATTCAACACCCTGCCCTGGAGTTGTATTCGGGAGGCACTGCGTTACCATCGGGTGCCTCTCTACCTCCGCCGTATCGTTGGGGCTTATTTGGCGGAGAGGTGTGTCACCTACGTGGGACGCGATGGCGTCAACCAGCGCCACATGTCGTGCGGTGTTCCACAGGGCTCGGTCCTGGGCCCGCTCCTGTGGAACATCGGGTACGACTGGGTGCTGAGGGGCGAACTCCAACCGGGCGTCGACCTGACGTGTTACGCGGACGACACGCTGGTCACGGCCCGGGGGAGTTCGTACAGGGAGGCAGCGTTGCTGACGACGGCTGCGGTCTCACAGACGGTGAGCCGCATACGGCGCCTCGGCCTGGAGGTGGCCCTCAACAAGTCGGAGGCCATGGTATTTCATGGTCCCCGGCGGGCGCCACCATCCGGATCCCACATTGTGGTGGGGGGGGTTCGAATCGCTGTCGAGCCCACCATGAAGTACCTGGGGTTGGTGCTCGACAGCCGGTGGGATTTCGGCCCCCACTTCCGGCAGCTGGCGCCCAAGTTGTTGGGCGCGGCCGGGGCGCTGTCAACGCTGCTTCCCAATCTGGGGGGCCCGAGCGCCGCTTGTAGGCGGCTCTACGTGGGGATCGTGCGGTCGATGGCCCTTTACGGGGCCCCGATCTGGGCGGCTGACCTGACGGCCGGCAGCATTGCTGTATTGCGAAAGCCGCAGAGAGCAATGGCCGTCAGAGTCATAAGGGGATACCGCACGATCTCCTACGAGGCGGCTTGTGCACTGGCCGGATCCCCGCCCTGGGACCTGGAGGCGAAGGTGCTCGCGTCACTGTATCGGTGGCGCGAGGAAGCGCGGGCGCGGGGCGAGCGACCGATGCAGCGACAAATGGAGCAGCGTCGGTCGCAGCTCCGCGAGGTCCTGGTGGCGGAATGGCGGGACAGGCTCTCACGCCCTACCGCCGGCCTCGTCACCATCGAGGCGGTCCGGCCGGTGCTCGACCACTGGCTCGGGAGGAGGCACGGCTCCCTGTCGTTTCGGGTGACGCAGGTGCTCTCGGGGCACGGTTGCTTCGGGAAGTACCTGTGTCGCATAAACAGGGAGCCGGACGCCCGGTGTCACCACTGCGTCGACTGCCGGGAGGACACGGCGCGGCATACGCTGGCAGAGTGTGCCGCTTGGGAGGAGCCGCGCCGTGCCCTCATCTCAGGAGTAGGCAGTGACCTCTCGCTGCCGGCCGTTGTGAATGCGATGGTCGGCGGCGAGGAGTCCTGGGACGCGGTGGTATCCTTCTGCGAAACAGTGATCTCGCAGAAGGAGGCTGCGGAAAGGGAGCGAGAGATCTCATCCTCTCACCCGGCCCGCAGCAGGCGCACCGGGCGTCGGCGGAGGGCGGACAACGCCCTCTTCCAGCCCCCCTAAATGGGTCCAGGGGCGACGGACTCGGGGACGTCCGTCGCCCCCTATACATCAGGACCCGAGGTGGCGGCGCGTAGTGTTCCACGCGCGCCCCTCTTAGACGTCGCGGGGGGAGTCAAACACCTCACTCCCCCCGCTGGACCGGACGGGGCCCGCAGAGGCGGGCCGGCACCGGCCGGGGGTTGCGGAAGATTTGTACGTTCCCGCGACCCCCGGCGTAGGTGTGAGACGGAACACCGGGGTGGTTTTTAGTCAGTAAGAGTCTGACAGACCCCTCCGCCCCCCCAGGGTGGGGGACATCCATGAGGATTTTCCACCCCGGAACAAAAAAAAAAAAAAAAAAAAAGGGACAGTACCGACAGCTACACAAACCAACGACCCAGACATCACACAACTGGAGGAGGTCATGGCCCGAGCGGCAATGGCCGACGTTGAGGACACCATACCGCCCGCATCTCCTGGCTGGAGCGAGCAGCTGCTAGCCTCGTCGCCGGGCGATCAACACGACGACCAGCGTGTGGGGGAAGTGGAGAAACTGTCCGATGGATCCTTCTCCGACTAACCCCACCCCACCACCATCGTCGTCCCTAAACATCATCCAAACCAACCTCCAACACAGCCAGACTGCAACGGCTAGCTTACGCAGGGCCTTGGAGGTTAAGCCCCGAACCATCGCACTGATCCAAGAGCCGTGGATCAGGAACAACAGAATATGCGGCCTCAGTAACATCGGACGGTAAGATAATTCTCAACGCACACAGTTCAGACAAACCGAGAACCTGCGTCTACATACCCAAAGAAATTCCTACCACAACACTCACCCAATTCTGTTCCAGAGACCTGACAGTTATCAGGCTCCAGACTGAAGGTGACGTTCCAGATGTTGTGCTAGCCTCGGTATACATGCCAGGCGAGGACGCAAACTGCCCGCCGAAGGAGATGGTCGACCTAGTGCAGCACTGTGAGCGCGCCAAAATGGACCTGATAATCTGCACCGACTCCAACGTCCACCACCCGCTCTGGGGCAGCGCCGCACCCAACTCCAGAGGAGAGGTACTATCCACCTATTTATTCTCTACTAACCTTAACATTGTTAACCGAGGCTCTGAACCCACTTGGGTCACAGTCCGAGGACAAACAATCATAGACCTAACACTTGCTACAGAGGGCGCGACGAACCTCATTACAAACTGGCACGTATCGGACGAGCTTTCTTGCTCAGACCATAGAAGGATACGCTTCACACTAAATACCAACACAAGGAAACCCGTACCTAGACGAAACCCGCGACGCACAAACGTACCTGGCTTCAAAAGTCTCCTAGCATCTTTACTAGCCAGGCACCTATCACAAGTAACTATAAGCGACCCTGCACAACTGGAATACACCGTGACAAAAATATCAGAATACCTAACCGAAGCATACCATGCATGCTGCAAGCTAAGGGCGCCAAAAACCAACAGGGACAGGAACCCCTGGTGGAACGCAGAACTTAGTAAACTCAGAGACGCACTTCGTAAACAATTCAACAGAGCCAAGAACACTAGACTCCCGGACGACTGGGAGATATACAAAGAGACCCAATATACATACAAAAAGCAAATCAGAACTGCCAGAAGAACAGCATGGCGGAAATTCTGTGAATCCATCGAGACCAACAACGAAGCAGCAAGGGTAAGGAAAATCCTATCATCGAATCAGGACCGAACCCTCGGTGCGCTGAAAAAACCCGACAACTCATACACACTAAATGACCATGAAACCAGCAGGGTCCTTCTTGAGACTCACTTTCCAGACTGTAAAATCCTAGAAGACAGGTCGTGGGAGGCTGAGCCAGAATGGACCCCAACGGATCAAGACTGGTCTAGAGCCCGAAGTATAGTAACAGAAGATCGAATAAAGTGGGCTATTAACACCTTCCAGCCGTATAAATCCGCAGGGCTGGATGGCATCTTCCCAGCCCTACTACAGTGGGGCCTTGACCCGCTGACCCCTCGCATGGTGGAGATTTATCGGGCCTGCATAGCACTCAGATACATACCCCTAGCATGGCGTGAAGTGAAAGTTATCGTCATACCCAAACCCGGCAAAACCGACTACACACAACCCAAGGCCTATAAGCCTATAAGCCTCACTTCCTTTCTACTGAAAACCCTGGAGAGACTCTGTGACAGATACATCCGTGACGGACCTCTTCGGGCAAAACCACTCCACAGACAACAGCACGCGTACTCCACAGGTAGATCAACGGAATCCGCGCTACACAGCGTGGTATCCAAAATTGAATGCGCAGTGGACTACAAATGCTCAGCACTAAGAAAAGAAAGAAAGAAAGAAAAATATTTTATTTGGGACACGCACAGGAAATACAAAGAGTAAAAAATAAAAAAAGGAGGATTTAAAACTAACAAAATCCCACACAATCACTAGCCGCCTTCATTGACATAGAAGGCGCCTTTGACAAAATGCTCAAGCAGAGAGCTGTACAAGTCACAGTGAACGACACTACAAGGGCCATTGTAGCGAAAAAAAAAAAAGAATAGATTCAAGATTCAAGATTTATTTATTGTTTGTCACAGGTGGAAATTCAGCTCTTAAAATTAGTATTATAACAAAGTATCACTGTAACATACCCATGGGGTGTACAATCTTTAAAATTTACAATTACATGTCAAAAGAAAAACAAAATAAAATCATTCATGTAACATAATAACCATTAGAGAAAATAAATTAAGTATAAAAATCAATTGTCATAATTACTGCATCATTAACATCATATTAAATAAATTTTAGTCAAAAACATTTGTCACTGAATTAATTGATGTCCAAAGAAAGAAAAAAATAATAATAATATAAACCGTCATAACAAGTATACAAAATAGTCAAGGCAATATAATATTCATTACCACTACATTACAGATAAATAAATTAAACAATAAGTAACACTTTTCATAATTATGCATTATCATAATAGCATTAAATAAATTTCAGTCAAGACATTTATCATTAAAGAATTCATTAATTGTATAATATACTTTCTGTATCAGTAGTTTTTTAAGTTTGTATTTAAAAGTAGCTAATGTTTCAGTGGTTTTAATAAAGTCTGGCAATTTATTATAAATTTTCACACCCATACCAAATATGCTTGATTTAAACTTAACTGTTCTACTCTTAGCTGCCTTAAGGTCATTTTTATATCTTGTACTTCTCATTGTCTCATAATTACTGATATCTCGCTTTGTCATTGAGGCTGCTTCCAATATATACATTGACGCTAGGGTTAAGATTTTTAGTCTTCTGAATTCTGCTCTGCATGAATCGGTCTGTTTATGCCCACATATACTTCGGATACATTTTTTTTGGGCTTTGAATGCAAATTCTCTGTTAGTAGAGTTACCCCAACACAGTATACCATATTTTAGAGTAGAACCCACATATGCATGATAAACATTGAGTAATACGTTTTCATTTACAATTTTTCGAAATAAACAGAGAGCATATGAATACTGATTAAGTTTTTTGCAGACACTATCCACATGCATTTTCCAGTCAAGTTTTGAGTCGATATGGACTCCTAGAAATTTAGTGTTACTGACCTGATTTATTGAATTACCTTTATAATTAACATTGATTTTATTTGATTTTGAATTTGAATAAGAGAAATGTAGTGTGAGGGACAGAGAGAGTTATATCTTTCTTCTCTTTCATGTAACGAAACGTGCCTAAACGTGTCGCGTCCTTGAAATATCACTCTCAATTCTCGCCCAATTATCGAATCGCCGCTGCCCGCAAGGGGGAGTCCTCTCGCCGCTTCTATGGAACCTAGTCGTAGACAGCCTCATCAAAGAACTCAACAACAAAGGATACTTCACAGTAGGTTACGCCGACGATATAACTATAATAATAAATGGTACCCACGAAAACACCCTATGCAACCTCATGCGCCAAGCCTTGAAAATAGTAGAGGTCTGGTGCAATAAACACCAGCTATCAGTGAACCCCACAAAAACCGAACTAATTCTCTTTACAAAAAGGAGGAAATTGACAGTACTCCAACTACCTCGTTTCTTTGGAACTACCCTAAGCCTCTCAACCGAAACCAAATACCTGGGCATCTATTTGGACAAACAGCTGAACTGGGCAAAACATACTAACTACATTACTACAAAAGCCAGTATATCTCTGTGGCAATGCAAGCGAATGCTTGGCAGGAATTGGGGGATTAGCCCCAAGGTCACTTACTGGCTATATACCACAGTCATCCGACCAATTATCACATACGGCTCAATAGTCTGGTGGCCCAGGACAGATTTGAGCACAGCCCAGAGAGACCTTGAAAAACTACAACGGTTTGCTTGTGTAGCAATCACTGGCTGCATGAGAACCACACCCACTGCGGCCCTACAGGCGATGCTTGGACTACCACCTCTGCACCTCATCGTGCAAGAGGAGGCCGCCCTGGCTACCTTTAGGCTGCATATATCAGGGACTCCAAGCAAAGACTGTAGAGTCAAGCACATACGCATCAGGGAAACTGCGATCAAACGACAACCGATGATGGCATCACCCTGTGACAAAGCCCCGAAACTACACTACTTCCAAAGGCATTACAACATAACACTTACAGAAGAACGTTGTGACCACTCAGGCCCGAGAGAGCTGAGAGTATACACCGACGGATCTAAGACCGACTCCGGAACCGGAGTCGGAGTTTTCTCGCACGACCTTAACATAAACATATCCAGCCCGCTAGGAAAGTTCAACACCGTCTACCAGGCGGAGTGTGTGGGCATCATAAAAGCGGTGCACGCCATAGAGGCCAGGAGAGTCACGGACACCCATATACGTATACTCTCCGACAGCGCCTCAGTCCTCCAATCCCTGGGGAGAAAGTATATTACGTCGAGCATAACACTTGAATGTCACAATGCTCTGGAACGTGTAGCGGTATCTTATCGCAACACAGTTACACTGCAACGGATTAAAGGACACAGTGGATCACTGGGTAACGACGCAGCTGACGAGCTGGCCAGAAGAGCATCCAGCGCGTCAGTCTGTGGACCCGAACCCATCACGCCCATCCCCTTCAACCAGCTACGAAGATGGTTACAGGAGTACACCCACACACGAGCGGAGACCTGGTGGACCTCGACAACAGGCTGCAGGCAGTCCAAGAATGCCATGCCATCCTTGGATGGCAAGTTAACCAGACGCCTATTACGTCTGGACAGGAACGGCCTGCGCCTGGTGACGGGGACCATCACGGGACACTGCTCACTAAACAAACACTTTCACACAATAGGCATAACGGACAGTCCTCTGTGCAGGGCTTGCATGGAGGCTGAGGAAACCGTAGCGCATGTGCTCTTCGAATGCACAGGCGTCACCCAGATTAGGTCACAAACCCTCGGGGCACCCAGATCCTACACAGATGTTCTCAACAGACCAGGAGACATCATCAACTTCTGGAGGGAGGTGGGCTGGTTGGAGTAACCACCGACGGCCGCCATGGCCCACGCACAATGGTCCACTTGAAGGACTAAGTGCGGAAACCAAAACCCCTAAAGAAGAAAGAAGAAAGAAGAGCCCGCAGGATCAGATATGTCCCATCTGCTTTTTGTACCTTTAGCAGTGCGGTTCAAAGCAAGGTTTCTTGCATCATATTTTGTTGTGTCACGTGCGTGTTTCCTTGATTTGCACGTTCTTGATTATAACGGATGTTGTTTTGCTGTGTAGAAGGCGTCGAATTACCACCTTGTTTTGACAATTCCTTTAAATACGATTCATGAAGCAATGTGTTGTGAAATTCATTGCATTCGAGGCAACGCTTCTTTGATAAGCATCCTTTGCCTTTATGATCATGTAAGCAGTTTTGGCAATCATTCAAGTTAGCAACACATTGTTTTTTCTTCATTGGGGAAAAGTCAGCAAATTGTTTGCAAAAAAATAGAGCATGTGCGTCATTGCAGACTGGACAGTTTGGCCAATTGTTTTGCAATTTCCTGTAACTTGGTGAATGCGAAATATCCTTATTGCTTGAATATGATTGTTTGAAATGATAATGTTTGGATTCTGATGATTTATTAGTGTTAGAAAAGGATTTTTGATTATTGGTCACCTGTTTTCTTCTACTTGCTTCACGCTCGTGAACTTCCTCTTTAGAAAGGCTAGAAATTCATTCAACTTGAGCAATTCTCGAGGTTGTTTGATAGCTGCGTTGTATTCACTTAATGTGTCCGAATCCAATTTTTGACACAAGATGTGTACGATCAACGGAGCCCACGACGTCACGTCTACGCCAAGGCTCTGTATGGCGTTCATCGTTTCATGTGCAGTATCATGGATTCGTTTGATATGATTAATTGATGCTTGCTGTGAAATTGGCATATTTAACAAAATGTTAATATGCGATGTGAATCTCATCCTCTTTTTGTCGTAACGATGACTCAAGATGTCCCAACTAATGATATAGCTGTCGGAGCCGATCGGTAGATGTTGTATGATACGCTGTGCTTCACCTTTCACTTTCGACTTGATGAACTGCATCTTCTGAGCCCCAGATAATGACGGGTTGCCATGAACTGCTTCTGTGAAGAGATCCTTAACAGATGTCCACTGATGGCAACTACCACTGAATGTAGGTATTTCTATTTTTGGCGTAGTATGTTCTCTATGTGTAATTGACGACATCTTCTTATTGATTGCTTTGATAGCATCATTATTTGTGCTTTCGTATCTGAGATACACACGATGATACTCTTGATTTCGGTCTCCCAGCCACTGTCTAAATCCCAATGTTGAATGTCAATCTTCGCCCAGCGAGACCTTACCGTACTCAACAGATGTTCAAATTCCCATTTTTCCGCTACAGCCTCCATATTGATACTTGAAACAGTATGTTCAAAGGCTTTGAAGTTGCTCATCTGTTTCCTCATCATCTCATCAGTCTTGCTGTTAGATCCCTGAGACTTTAAAGCTTACGAGTAACCTGAAGATTGCTGTACAGCGCTTGAGGTAGCTAGAAGATTAGCAGGCTTTAGAAGCGGTGTTGATGGTCTTTCCTCCGTTGGCTGATGATTCTGAATAACTGCTCTGATTTTCTTATATCTCGCCTGCATAATGTCAAATTGTTTCGAAGAGAAGTAAGTATGCGATTTGGCAAATTCGAGGCTACACAATCTTATATGATTCGACTGAAAGTCTTGCCAGCATGCATCTAATTTTTCTAACCTTCGGCGTATGTAGTCCGAGGTTTTGCGATCGGAACCATCCTTTTGGAAGTTTGTGTATAATTGCTCTATCTGATTGAGTAGTTGCTGTTGTTGGGCAAAAACGTCCTCCAGTGACGACATGATGTTGATAGAAATTATAAATGGAACGATCGGACTTGATTGTCCAAGCGGGAGCTTTGTTGCTCACCAAATGCGGATCCCTGTTGATCCTTGCTGATTGCTGCTGCTGCTGCTATGTACTACACTATTGCTGGCAGTACACACACCTTCACTGCTAGTTCGCTTGAAGTCACTATTGAAATACTTTCCAGTACTTGTTTGCTACACTGTAATGTACACACGCGACATCCGGCTCGAAGTACCAAAAATGTACGGATATGGGTACATTTAAATGGTAGACAGATTTGAGTTCAACATGTGTATTGAGAACTGATAATTGATCGAACCGCGGCAAATGCTATACAACTACTGATTCTGACCTAATTATGTGTATATTTTAGTCGTTCGCTACGTGTCGATGTCAGCATAAAAACGATACAATTGATATGTACGGGTTTGCTCGTACAGATGGTAAGAGGCAAGATGGCGAATTTTATATGAATCAGCTGATGGATTTAATACGATTATTGTGGGCTACTAGGTTACTTTGCTCCTAATATCGAGTTGTGCCTACGTAAATATGGAATTCGACAAAATTTTACGGGATTTCAGAACGACGAAATGAATTAAACAATTTTGAGACGCCGGCGGGAAGTATACGGAAGAAGATCTACAAGCTTCTTTTAAATCCACTACGAGAATGATTAACTATTACACATTCTTCATACGAATAACACATGATAAAAGGATTTATAGTGAAAGCTCAATCAAGGGGAGGCACAGTAGGTGCTCAGGAGGTTTGAAGAGAATGAGTTCGTGAGGAAGCTCATGGGTAATTGTAATTATCCAATGTGTTATCCCATGTGCCCCTCATGTTATGACGCCAGTTTTAAAGCCCAGAACTAAAGAAAAGCCACGTTGTGTCAGTCACACACAAAAACAAGAGACATTTTGTAGAAACAATTTATTTTGATACATAATAAAGCTACATTTTTGTTATAAATTCATTATTTTTGATTTCCAATATTCTTCCTCCAAAGACATGGATCTTGCCATTCTTTCTCATGCCACTCTCATTCCTCATCTTTTTCACCTAGCATGTTGTTGTCCATCGCCGTCTATGCGAATATTTGAATAGTATTGGTGCTAGGTGCGAGTGGCTTTCATAGCAGCAGCCAAACTTGTACCTGTAAACAACCATAATAATTGTTACCTTCCTATACCCGCGCCAAATTCCGTGGCACTTATACCGCATAAATAACCGTGACAGGATATTATTATAACATCATCAATATACTTTGCCTTGCCTATGGACTTTTTGTATGAAATAAAATATTTTAATTTTAATTTTATTTAATATAAAGTAAGTGGAAAAAACGCATTATTATGCATATTTTTTCCACTTAGTTTATATTGATCCTTAATAAAGGATAACTCAAAAACTCCTGGTCAATACTTGATCAAATTTAAATGGGACCACATGTGAAGCACCAGCTTTCAAATAAAAAAAGAATCGTCCAAATCAGTTCACCCAGAAAAAAGTTCTGAGCTAACACACATAAAAAAAATACAGTCGAATTGAGAACCTCATCCTTTTTAACCGACTTCGAAAAAAGGAGGAGGTTCTCAATTCGACTGTATGTTTTGTTTTTATGTTTGTTAGCTCATAACTTTTTCTGGGTGAGCAGATTTGGATGATTATTTTTATATTTGAAAGCTGGTGCTTCACATATGATCCCGTTTAAATTTAATCAAGTTCTGACCAGCAGTTTTTGAGTTATCCGTAATAATGCGTATTTTTTCCAGTTATTTTATATTGATGATGTTATAATAATTTCCTGTCACGGTTATTTACATATAAAGTAGTGGTATACGAATGTATGTGGGGTAGGTACCACAACTAAAAAGTGAAAAATAAAAACTTTTTTACAAAAAACAACCGACTTCCAAAAAATCCACTAAAAAACCTGAAAAATTACTTTAATTTCGGAAGTCGGTGGCCACAAACGAAAGTGCACAACCAAAGACACCGACTTCCGAAATTAAAGTTATTTTTTTACGTTTTTTAGTGTTTTTTTGGAAGTCGGTTGTTTTTTTGTAATGTGTTTTTTTTTTTTGAAGTCGGTTATAAATAGATTCATTTTTCACAAAGAAACCAAGGCTTGAGATTGCTCACTCGAAAAATTTACCTACAACAACTACAGATGATAATAATTGTGCTGCCAATGCTTCTGCTTCTACAGCTACATTGCCTACATTAACCTCAGATGAAGAAAAAGCATGCTCTCCTGTTATTAACGATATTCAGCCTATATTATGTACGTCGACTACGAACGCCAACCTCATCTAGTTTAAAAAAACATGATTGACGTGTAAAAGTGTTTGTACAAACCTACTTATAGAAATAAAATCATTTATCATTTATCAAATACCTAATGTTTGCGGTTGACATAAAAATCTATACCTAAGTTGAGAGTTTGAATGACGCTAGACTCTTGCAGCAGACGTATCTAGATTAGTGAGCTATTGTAGAATAAATAAATTAGACCTTAACATATCGAAATGCTTAGTTATCACCTTCACCCGGAAGAACATATCAGTCATATTTGACTACTCAATTGCAAATCAGCCTTTATCTCGATCTCATGTCACCGGTGATCTTGGTATTTTTCAGGACAGTAAGCTCACCTTTGAGTGTCATGTTGACCATATCGCCAAAAAAGCATCCAAAGCCCTGGGATTCATTATCCGTAATGCCAGTTCGTTTAATAAAATGAAAACGTTGAAAATTCTGTATTGTGCTTACGTCCGCAATTACCTCGAATATGGTAGTCAAATTTGGAATCCAAATTATACAGTGCATTCAGACAGATTGGAACGAATACAAAGGAAGTTCACGAGATACTTAGGTTACAAATTCAAAGTCCCTTATCAGAGTTACAATGAACGATGCGCTCGATTCCATTTACTTCCACTTGTAGCTCGGAGAAATATATCTGACATACGGTTCCTAGTGAAAATAGCACAATTAAGGATTGAGTGTCCTGAACTTCTTTCTAAGCTGTCTCTGAATGTTCCACCTCGACATTCTCGTTTGAGAAATATTCTTCGTGCTCCTTACGCTCGCACAGTTTATCGTAGCAATTCTTACATGATTCGCTCAGTCAAAGCATTTAACCAAATTGTTAAGATTGAATACCCCTCAATCGATTTGTTTGCAAGCAGCTTAGCGTCTATTTCTACTGTTTTATCCAAACACTATATTGTTTCTGTTGCATCCTAATGGTACTTGCTCATGCATTTTTGCCTATACAGGTGCTTAATATAATGTTATTTTTAGGGTTATGCATACTGAATATTATTCTATTTGTAAACTTGTACAACAATACTCTATTGCTAATTGTGGAGGCTTGTAAATGGCATGTCACGAAATACCTAATTATTACTTCTGTAACGATAGCTGTAAGCCACCCAAACACAATAAAATAAAAATAAAATAAAATAAAGTCAGAACTGCGCAATGTTTGCAGCAAGCAATGCGCATCATTAGCAGTTTTACCGTCTTTCCAAGTAGAAATCTTCTCCAGAGCGCTACAAATTGTGACTAAGTTGTCTCCTTGAAATTGAAGTTGCGCATCATGCCTCTCTACCCAACCTGTCTCGCAGATACCTTGCATGGCAACTTCGCAATAAATTATTTCATTTCATTTCAAGTTCTTTAAAAAAAATGTCATGCCTCTTAGCGGATGCATTGGCAAATGTTATAACTTTTCTCATGGTGTCAGATGTATTGCGACAAGAAACTACTTTGGATGTAGATCATCCAACGAGTTATTCGGTACATGTTTGTTGCACGAGCAACGTTTGGCGTAAATGGCTATTTTCGTCAATTCTTGCACTGCACCTTTCGTACCTGATGCCATAACCGAGCAGCTGTCAGTTCCAATACCAACACACCAAGTTAAATCTACGTTTAATTTGGTACACAGATTTTCAACGATTTTCGCCAATGCTACACCTGTCAATCGAGGCTCTATATCACCTAAATTGTTTTCTTCACGTCTAAGAGCATCGTATCACAGAAAGTCACAAAATGTTACTTTATAATACCATTATGGAAATATCGAAATGATAGGCTTAGCTGTGAGATATGTGATATATCTGTTGTTTCATAGAATAAAATTGAAAAAAAATTAGCTTCTCGCACATTCTGTAAAATGATTTTCATTTCTCATACACGGAAAGTAGTGTTTGTTTGATCCGAGTAGCGGGTGGAAGACGCTGCTCCCCGTCTTAGGACGGGAAAAACTCATAGTAATTGCTTCCCTCTCTAGGGCGGGAATTAATTTTAAAAATAGAACTAAATTTGGTTAGGTAGTGGGCTACGAAAGTTTTTCTATAATTAAGTAAAATATCGATTAAAACAAATGCCGGGGGCTTTAAGAGTGTATAAACAGCCAGTGTGAATTAAAAAAATATCTATTAAGAGGGATGCGCTAAGGTAGCCCGCGAAATTCAAATTTACTTAGGTTTTTTGCAACTGACACTGAGCTGCAATTTGCAAAAAACCAAAGAATATTTGAATTTGGCGGGCTACAACTGTGGATCTACCTTAAACGGGACAGCCCACGGCGGTGACACGGTGTGTTCCATATTTAAAATTTAAAAAAGACTATATTTTGGCGGGATACTAACTCTGTAAGCTTTCTTAACTTTGTTTTCTTCGTACTAAAGAAACTAAACGTGACATTGACTGAATGCACATAGAGTGCGAAGCCACAAGAAAAAAAAAACTGTATGCTGTACCGAAATTCAAAATATCAGTTTTAGAGACTAATATTTGATTAAAAATGAGTCTCATGCATTAATTATTAATAAACATTTTTATAAAAACTACTGTTTTTACTTTCCTTAAATTCGAAATGAAAAGTAGAGTGTTTAACACGGGTGAAAGTCATTACGCTCGGGCGTCTAAATACCTCGCATGGGAATTGATTCCTTTCGACCCTTGTATAACAATCTACTATTCCTGAATGATTTCTGCGCAAACATTTACCAACTCATTTTGTACAGTCTTGCTGATGTACGTGGCGTTGGATTTTGAAGATTCAAAATGTTACTGCAATGCGGTATCGCCAGAATCTATACAGAATTTTAAAAGGGCTCTAAAATTCCCTTCGTCGGCTACCACGCTGTCATAGCTCAACAATTTACTATCGTCGCGATGGCCACGTAATGATATATTTTGATGGCCACAAAATATTATAGTTTTTACGATTGGTCGCAAACGTTCTCTATTTTCATTCATTTGTGTCAGTCTTTGACTACTTACTTGGTTCATTATATTAATTTCCGGTTTGTGAAAAGTCAACAAAAAGTTCTTTCCTGCTTCGACAGCTAGTTCGTGGTATTTGTTTCGCTGGTGTGTTACGAGTAGCAGAACACAATTTTCACCAAGCAAATTATCAAAAGCTTTTAACGGTTCTTTTACGAGTCGACATAAAGGTGTTTTTGTCTCTATACCACCTCCAGAAGCTAAGGCAAATAAAGCACAGTACGTGCAGTAAAGACCATGGTCTTTATGCGACAAAACAAGCCAGCGAGACTTGTCAAGGTGAGACTTCTGAGCATATTTTTTTATTTGTTTTCCTTTTTTATTAACAACACTATGCGGGAAAGTGTAATTAGGGGGAGGCTGCCAATGTTATTCAAGCAACATAGCTGTAGATAAATCATCTATATTTTTCCCTATATAACATGCAATATCTGAAGCAAACTTTGATTGAGAAAGTGAAGTCTTTATCTGATTAGAATCAGTAGTCGACGTACATAATATAGGCTGAATATCGTTAATAACAGGAGAGCATGCTTTTTCTTCATCTGAGGTTAATGTAGGCAATGTAGCTGTAGAAGCAGAAGCATTGGCAGCACAATTATTATCATCTGTAGTTGTTGTAGGTAAATTTTTCGAGTGAGCAATCTCAAGCCTTGGTTTCTTTGTGAAAAATGAATCTATTTATAACCGACTTCAAAAAAAAACACATTACAAAAAACAACCGACTTCCAAAAAAACACTAAAAAACGTAAAAAAATAACTTTAATTTCGGAAGTCGGTGTCTTTGGTTGTGTACTTTCGTTTGTGGCCACCGACTTCCGAAATTAAAGTAATTTTTCAGGTTTTTTAGTGGATTTTTTGGAAGTCGGTTGTTTTTTGTAATGTGTTTTTTTTTTTGAAGTCGGTTATAAATAGATTAATCTTTCACAAAGAAACCAAGGCTTGAGATTGCTCACTCGAAAAATTTACCTACAACAACTACAGATGATAATAATTGTGCTGCCAATGCTTCTGCTTCTACAGCTACATTGCCTACATTAACCTCAGATGAAGAAAAAGCATGCTCTCCTGTTATTAACGATATTCAGCCTATATTATGTACGTGGACTACTGATTCTAATCAGATAAAGACTTCACTTTCTCAATCAAAGTTTGCTTCAGATATTGCATGTTATATAGGGAAAAATATAGATGATTTATCTACAGCTATGTTGCTTGAATAACATTGGCAGCCTCCCCCTAATTACACTTTCCCGCATAGTGTTGTTAATAAAAAAGGAAAACAAATAAAAAAATATGCTCAGAAGTCTCACCTTGACAAGTCTCGCTGGCTTGTTTTGTCGCATAAAGACCATGGTCTTTACTGCACGTACTGTGCTTTATTTGCCTTAGCTTCTGGAGGTGGTATAGAGACAAAAACACCTTTATGTCGACTCGTAAAAGAACCGTTAAAAGCTTTTGATAATTTGCTTGGTGAAAATTGTGTTCTGCTACTCGTAACACACCAGCGAAACAAATACCACGAACTAGCTGTCGAAGCAGGAAAGAACTTTTTGTTGACTTTTCACAAACCGGAAATTAATATAATGAACCAAGTAAGTAGTCAAAGACTGACACAAATGAATGAAAATAGAGAACGTTTGCGACCAATCGTAAAAACTATAATATTTTGTGGCCATCAAAATATATCGTTACGTGGCCATCGCGACGATAGTAAATTGTTGAGCTATGACAGCGTGGTAGCCGACGAAGGGAATTTTAGAGCCCTTTTAAAATTCTGTATAGATTCTGGCGATACCGCATTGCAGTAACATTTTGAATCTTCAAAATCCAACGCCACGTACATCAGCAAGACTGTACAAAATGAGTTGGTAAATGTTTGCGCAGAAATCATTTAGGAATAGTAGATTGTTATACAAGGGTCGAAAGGAATCAATTCCCATGCGAGGTATTTAGACGCCCGAGCGTAATGACTTTCACCCGTGTTAAACAATCTACTTTTCATTTCGAATTTAAGGAAAGTAAAAACAGTAGTTTTTATAAAAATGTTTATTAATAATTAATGCATGAGACTCATTTTTAATCAAATATTAGTCTCTAAAACTGATATTTTGAATTTCGGTACAGCGTACAGTTTTTTTTTTCTTGTGGCTTCGCACTCTTTGTGCATTCAGTCAATGTCACGTTTAGTTTCTTTAGTACGAAGAAAACAAAGTTAAGAAAGCTTACAGAGTTAGTATCCCGCCAAAATATATAGTCTTTTTTAAATTTTAAATATGGAACATACCGTGTCACCGCCGTGGGCTGTCCCGCTTAAGGTAGATCCACAGTTCTAGCCCGCCAAATTCAAATATTCTTTGGTTTTTTGCAAATTGCAGCTCTGTGTCAGTTGCAAAAAAACCTAAGTAAATTTGAATTTCGCGGGCTACCTTAGCGCATCCCCCTTAATAGATATTTTTTTAATTCACACTGGCTGTTTATACACTGTTAAAGCCCCCGGCATTTGTTTTAATCGATATTTTACTTAATTATATAAAAAATTTCGTAGCCCACTACCTAACCAAATTTAGTTCTATTTTTAAAATTAATTCCCGCCCTAGAGAGGGAAGCAATTACTATGAGTTTTTCCCGTCCTAAGACGGGGAGCAGCGTCTTCCACCCGCTACTCGGATCAAACAAACACTACTTTCCGTGTATGAGAAATGAAAAACATTTTACAGAATGTGCGAGAAGCTAATTTTTTTTCAATTGTATTCGATGAAACAACAGATATATCACATATCTCACAGCTAAGCCTATCATTTCGACATTTCCATAATGGTATTATAAAGTAACATTTTGTGACTTTCTGTGATACGATGCTCTTAGACGTGAAGAAAACAATTTAGGTGATATAGAGCCTCGATCGACAGGTGTAGCATTGGCGAAAATCGTTGAAAATCTGTGTACCAAATTTAACGTAGATTTAACTTGGTGTGTGGGTATTGGAACTGACATTTGCTCCGTTATGGCATCAGGTACGAAAGGTGCAGTGCAAGAATTGACGAAAATAGCCATTTACGCCAAACGTTGCTCGTGCAACAACCATGTACCGAATAACTCGTTGGATGATCTACATCCAAAGTAGTTTCTTGTTGCAATACATCTGGCACCAAGAGAAAAGTTATAGCATTTGCCAATGCATCCGCTAACAGGCATGACATTTTTTTTAAAGAACTCGGAGTTGCCATGCAAGGTATCTGTGAGACACGTTGGTTAGAGAGGCATGACGCGCAACTTCAATTTCAAGGAGACAACTTAGTCACAATTTGTAGCGCTCTGGAGAAGATTTCTACTTGGAAAGACGGTAAAACTGCTAACGATGCGCATTGCTTGCTGCAAACATTGCGCAGTTCTGACTTTATTATACCCTCCATCTGTTTAAGTGATGTATTAGGTGGGTACTTGGCTTAATTATTTTGTTTCTTATGTAAATGAACATACATACTCGTACTATACCTACTTAAATAAATAAATAATAAATATACTACCGTTTATATTAAGTCATAGATCCTTAGTTTATTCACTCATACTCACAGACCGTCACTTACTAACTTTTTATTTTTCAGGTACAACTGTATCTTTAAGCAGAATACTGCAATCGAACTCAATTGATTTAAAAAAAGCTGCAGACGCTATTAATGATACTATAAGTGTTCTACAAAATAAAAGAGAAAATGCGGACGTAATTTACCAACAGCTTTTTGAAGAGGCTAAAGAAGTAGCTGAGCAGCTAGACTTAGAAATTAAATGTCCCAGAATAGTGTCAAAATAAATACGTAGAGCCAATAACCAACCTGCTCAATCTGCTGAAGAGTATTTCCGCAGAGCTATATACATCCCTCTTCTAGATTCAATAATAAGTGACCTACAGGACCGTGTGTCTCCTGAAGTACTTAATTTGTTTCAGCTAAGCGTTTTCATACCAAAAAGCGAATACAGTAATCGAGACATTGAAACTGTGAAACAACTAGCAACTGATTATACATTGTTACTAGATAATTCTCCAGTTTCTGTCGTTGTAAATGAATATCGGCTGTAGATGCTGAAGTGGCAGCGGAGTCAGGACATAGCGCAGTCGATTTCTGACCTTATTTTAAATTGCGATATTGAGATGTATCCTAATATAAGATTTTTTATCTATTATGGCTATACTACCTGTTAGTGTAGTGACAGCAGAAAGATGTTTCTCTACGTTACGAAGAATCAAATCGTCAATCAAAGCTTCAATGGTTGAAGAACGTCTAACCGGACTGGCACTTCTCCACGTCCATAAAAACGACCCATTAAAGTAAATGCAGTGATAACGCGTTTCGGGAGAAGACGTAAAAGAAAAATTTATTTTGTTATTTAAATATAGGTATTTTTAAGTACAGTAAGTACTTACATACATTAATAAAATACCTATTTTTTACTTGTCGATTACAAAAATTTAATTACAACTTCTTGTGACTTGACCACGACTATGTGACCCCGTCCCCATGGCACCAAAGCTGGATCCGCCCTTGCACCGGTGATTGAAAAGTTGTGAATAAATCCGTTATCATGGTATATATTAGGTCTTTACCTATGAAATTGCCGTTCTGCAGTACTGGCCATTTCAAATCAAAATAATTTTGTTTGGCTATGAATTCTAATTTCAAATTAATTTTATTTTAAAAACATGGATTTTTTTTTCTAAAAGTAGTCATTTCTTTATTGATTAGTGTTACATTTTCATCGCATTTCAATCTTTTTCGTCATCATGGATACGTTAAAAATTCGAGTAATTATGGAATATGAGTACCGTCGTGGCAGCAACGCGGCACAAGCGGCACGCAACATCAACGACGTTTACGGAGCTAACTCTACAAACCAACGCACCACCTGTTATTGGTTTGCTCGCTTCCGTTCTGGAAATTTCGACCTGAAAAATGAACCTCGCGGTCGTCCGAAGACTTTGGTCGACAATGACGAATTAAAGGCGATTGTGGAAGCTGATGATACACAATCTACGGCTGAATTAGCAGCAGCTTTCGACGTTAGCGTCAAAACAATATTGGTCCATTTGCGTCAAATTGGCAAGGTAAAAAAGCTTGACAAATGGGTGCCCCACGAACTCAATGATCGCCAGCGCGAAGTACGCGTCGAGACGTGCCTTGCACTGCTCAACAGACACACAAATGAAGGAATTTTGAACCGCATTGTTACCTGCGATGAAAAATGGATTCTGTTTGATAACCGTAAGCGCTCAGCAAGTTGGTTGGATCCTGGTTCAGCACCTAAACAATGCCCTAAACGAAAACTTACCCCTAGAAAAGTGATGGTCACTGTTTGGTGGTCTAGCGCCGGTGTGATTCATCACAGCTTCTTACCAAACGGGGTGAGCATTACTGCAGATGTGTACTGTGAAGAACTGAACACAATGATGGAGAAGCTGGCGCATCTCCAACCAGTATTGGTCAATCGCTCGTCTCCGCTGCTCCTGCACGACAACGCGCGACCTCATACTGCACAGCAGACGGTCTCCAAGTTGCAAGAACTGGGGTTGGAAGCTCTCCGTCATCCGCCCTACTCACCAGACCTTGCGCCTACAGACTACTACTTTTTCCAGAATTTGGATAACTACTTGGCGGGAAAAAAATTTAATACCCGAGAGGCAGTACAAAATGCCTTTGAAGAATTTGTTGCCTCCCGTCCAGCTGATTTCTTTAAGAAGGGCATCAATAAACTGCCACTGCGATGGCAAAGATGCATTGATTGCATGGGTGATTACTTCGATTAATACAAATAAAAAATTCATGAAAAAAATTCGTTTAAATTTTTTCATACAAAACGGCAATTTCATAGGTAAAGACCTATTATATATATGTGGTACGGAAGAATGAGGAAAATGTCATGATGAAAGTTTTGAGTATGAATGTCGACGGCTATAAGAGGGGAAACCATATTAACGATGAATGGACTGTGTGAATGATGATTTGGTTAGAAAGGGGATGACTACCGAGATGACGACTAATAGAGAAGTATGGAAGAAAAAGAAATGTTGCGCCGACCTTGAGATAAGTGCAGGAGAATGATGATCACAGCTTCCATCGGTAGGTATGGTCACTACCTCCTTCACAAAGAGCTCTAATAATAATAATGATAATAACCCCACCGCCGTATTTCTACGTTGACGTCGTGGTGGGGCTTGCGCGCTCCTGAACTGTAGGTCTGTACCGGTAGAGTTTACTTTGCTGAAACAGGTCTAGGGTGAGGAGCCAGACCAAGAGAGATACAGGAACCCACAGGGCAGCATGTGGCGAGCTGTTGGGCA
Organism: Dryobotodes eremita; assembly: GCA_917490735.1. Classification (NCBI taxonomy): domain Eukaryota; kingdom Metazoa; phylum Arthropoda; class Insecta; order Lepidoptera; family Noctuidae; genus Dryobotodes; species Dryobotodes eremita. Next base: position 16,696,167 of record OU823254.1, on the reverse strand, counting down.
GTAGCGACCCCACGGACCCTGTCTCCCGGGAGAAGTCTTGTTCCTCACCTCTGGCTTGCCTTTATTGGCCGGTTGGAGTGAACAATGACGAGGAACAGAGCTCCCACCTCTTTCTTGCCTTTATTGGCTGGCTTGAGTGGAGATTCGCAAGAGCAAACGTGCTCGGAGGAAGGAAGTATTTCAGTAAGTGCTGGTAGGGATCTTGACCATCTTCCGGGCTCTGGGATTGTTCTGATAGCCGTGGAATACCTCTCCACTCCTCAAACACCTCAGGAAGTGTTGCCTCCTTGTCGCTACGTCACTATGTGCTAGCGACGGTTTCCGGGGGCCCATTATTGAGTGTGCAAGTCACCCCCTGCCATTTTATCCGTGTATTTTATATATAAATCATTGGTCAGGCAGGGGCCATAGCCGTTCCATAGTTCTTGGTAACCAGTCCATCTTAGCCACAGAAACCCATAGTTTAATAATTATTTTTGTTTCCATATCCTGCAATAGTCCAGCACCTACCGGGTATTGTCCTTGGGTGCACTTGCACAGTGCATACAGGGATAATCGTCGGTTGGTGCCTCATTCCATTTAAAATTGTCTAAGGGGCCTCTGCGAGTTGGCTTCGGCCCCTCGTACGCCTTCCAAAGGACCGGGATCTCATGACCCCGAGCTATGTTAACATATAAAAATAATAATAATAATAATAATCATTTATTTGCAGACATTGAAGTCCATAGAATTACATCAGTAGGTAAATATTGACATCAAAACAAAATCATTAATTACAAATAATAGGCATAATAACAAAAATAACATAATCGAAATACATCACAAATTACATAATAATATCACAATAGAAATGAATCACAAATCATACGAAAAACACAATACACACATAAAAATCACAAATAGGCATAATAATAATAACATAATAGGAATAGATAAAATAAAATGCACGTACAGTTATCAAGAGCAGATCTGTGTGTGCAGTCTCACCCATCGACCAAGCATCGGGCAGTCCCACCGGTCACTCAATGCTCTCAACATGCCGTGGGTGCTGATATCTGTTCTGTGCCGGAGAGAAGCGCATCGTTTTCGAATGATGGCATAAAAATCATCCACTCTCGCATCGGCAAACATACCCGAAGCGCTACAATACCGCGCCTAATGGTTCGGCAGCAACAAAAGTAGATTAACACTTCATTTTTTTAAATCTTAATTACTGAGCAAGGTATTAAATTAAAATCGGAACAAAAGTCAAATGTAAAGAATATTAACTCTAACTATTAAATACAATGGGAAAAGGCAGTTTATCGATACAGGTTTTGTCAATTTTGATGTTTAAACATGATAGTGTTAATGGATCACTCCTGTTCCTGACCGTACCATGACACGGCTTTATTTAGGAAAGCACTTTGAAAAGCAGTATATCTTGATGTTAATGGCCTACCCAAGTGTCCTTTCTTTGATAATTGTCGTCAAGTCGTCGAGCTCCTAAGTTCTGAGTTGAGCTACATGATTACTGACAAATGCGTGCACTGAGTGGATAGATCCACTCAAATCAAACTCAAACTCAAAGCATTTATTTCGATTAAACCATTTACAGGCACTTTTGAATTGTCAAAGAGTCGGTCAGTCAGTCAGAAAGTTGAAGCTAGTTGCCCACTCCAAAACGTAGATCTCTATGGAGAAGAACGGGCAAGAAACTCAAAGGACACTCTTTTTAAATCGAGATATTACAAAATCCTGGGTACATTATTCTTGTTGCTTCTATATGCGAGAACAATGAAAAAATAAAATATAAAGAAACAATTCAAAATATAAGATTAATAATAAAAATAAGCAGTTAAGAGATGACCAGTCTCAACTGACGGCGCCCGTTCACGAACATGACTCTGTCTGGTTCTTTCCTTAAACTACCGTTTCAGACACTAATCTATATGGTCCTCATATAATCTGACCAGGATATGACAGGACATTTGACCTATGAGTTTGCCTCGTGTGTCTTTTAACAACAGCAGATTAGGAAGCGCCGACCTCTTCTAGTTTTTTAAATATTTTTGACGTGTAAAAGTGACAGTAATAAAATCATGTATCATTTACTATTTACAATTATGGTTTTCGTCATTCCAATGCATTTCAAATGTTACTGCCTACTGACGTGCGCCATGCGGTGTACCGTACCATACCTAGCAGGTTATTATTTTTTAACTACGTATAACAAACAACAATACAGAATCACTAATTATTAACAAAACCCACGCTTTTCCTCTTAGCTTAAATATAAAGAGGAATTGAGTTACCTATTTGTAATTCAAATTCAAAGCATTTATTTCAGTTAAACAATTTACAAGCACTTTTAAATCGTCAAGGAATCGGTAAGACAGAGAGATGAAATTATGCACCATGTCATATACTTTTACTTATACACCTCACACCTCACTTCCTTTCACAGATTTTTTAATTTCTGATTTTGTATCACTGTCAAAATCACAGTGATCTTTATTGTTGGGCCAATAAGGTTGCAAATAAGGTTGTTGCTAAGACAGAGAGATGAAATTATGCACCATGTCATATACTTTTACTTATACACCTCATACCTCACTTCCTTTCACAGATTTTTTAATTTCTGATTTTGTATCACTGTCAAAATAACAGTGATCTTTATTGTTGGGGCAATAAGGTTGCTATTGGATTCCTACCATTGCCAAGTCTGTCAAAATCACAATGATCTTGATTTTCGTTACAATAAGGTTGCTATTGGGTGGCTGCTGTCAAAGGTAAAATAATTTTGAAAGGACTGTACAAGATCTCTGAAAACCCTATACTTGACCCGGTACCTCTTCTCTAAACTTGACCTCTCAGGCTTATTTTTTAGAATTCTTGTGTACGAGGATTGTAATATTAAGAGAGTGCATTCTGAAGGTGACAACGTCGCAAATAGCAGTCAAATATTTCGCTGCCTTGATTAATTGATCAATATTACCAAAGACTTAAATCTCTTTGAATATTACTAAATGAAATTAGGAAATATCGCTCTGTGTTAACATAACATAATATCTCGCCTGTAATCTCCTGTTGTTGAACTGTCAAAATTAAACCCATTCCTACTGTTAGTCTGTTACGTAATTACCCCGCTGTTCTAGTGTTATTATTATTGTTATTCATTGGTGCCGAAACTCTTGTACACCGAACTAAACTAACTAAACTATCACTAAAATTCCTTACTTTTAGCTATGAGAATCTTAAAGCTATTCTGCAAAAAAATATCTCCAAATTTAAAAATTATTTTGACGCAACTAAGATTTAATTTGACAATCGCGACATCACGTGGTACTTGTTTGCCCTACCCTGTGAATTTTTTTTAGAGCCGGGAGGCGGGCATAGGGGGCAGCCTCAACGTGTTTTTTATGGAATTTTTCACTTTTGGTATGGAAAATATGAAAAATTATTACCTACATGTAGAGTTTTAGGGGTTTCAGGCTTTTATAAAGGGGGTCGAAATTTTCATTATTTTTGCGATAGGACACACCATTTTCGAGATATAAGCAAAATAAAATAATAAAATATATAATACTGAAGTCGAGGTGTTTTGGTGAATTTTAGGTCATGACAACTAATTTTATTCCACACCTTTTTAATCGCGATTAAAAAGAAGCCAGATTTAGTTAGACAACCAAAATTTTTGGTTAAAAACGTCAAAATTCAGAATAGCAAAACTGCCATTTTCACTAAACTTATATCTCAGTGCAATCTTAGTGCTGTCAAACTAAAATATAGTTAAGTAGTATCACTTTAGTCTATTTCAGAATGAGAAATCGTCGTTTGACAAGAATAAACAAAATATTTGTGATTTTTAGTCTAGAGAATTTTGTGACAAGAGAATCGGCACCATTATCAAATAATTTTAGTGCAACACAAAGCAAAATTTTCCTTATATCATTTGACGTGTAATAATAGCGACGCGACTGTAGTAGAAGAATTTCTATGAAAACTTCATGGAAATTATTCTACCAGAATCGCGTCGCACCGTCGTCGCGTCGCCCCTGTCTGCGGGAGCCTTAAAGCGAGCGCTGCCACAGACATAAAAAAATTGGATTCAAAACTTTTTTGTAATGCTATAAAATTGGAACTTCACGGACATTCGTTTCATTAGAAAAAATAATTTATGGAAACGCCTTGGTGATATTAACTTCTTGGATTTGCCCTGTATCGCATTTGTAAAACAATTGTTTTATAACATTATTCTGTTATATAAAAAGTGATATAAATAAAATAAAATTCATTTATTCCAGACAAAAAAATCCATAGGCAAGGCAAGATTGTTAGTAACATGAATTTTGCTTATGACTAATGTTATTAATTGAAAATTAAAAAGAAGAAACTAGACACACCGTCTACCCCTGCACAGTAGGCTAATCGGTCTTGCAGCACATGGAGTTCAGTGAACCTATTGAGCAGAACAATATCGGTTCTCTCGCCGATCTTCCTCAGGACGCTATTCGGGCTCCCCCGTACTCGTCGCACCAACGACGCAACTTTTTTACGCATAATTGCGTAGAAGTCATCTACGCTCTGGCGACAGTAAAATGCACTGCAATATCGAGGGAGCCGAAACAGAGCCCTGATGACATTATTATACTGGATGCGCAAGGCATTGTATGCTTTTTGTGTAAAGTTTGCCGACAGGCCGCTCATGAACGTCTGGCAGAATGCCTTGAACAATGTTATTTTAACAGGAGCAGTTAGAATAATTAAGATTCTATTTTTAAATTTCAGTATTGTGTTTATAAAGTATGTCATTATAAACTCGTTTTGAAGTTTGTAATTCGAATTTTACGATATGAAAGTAGATAAAAGTGTTTTTGAACCAATTTACAGAGATAGGTACTAAATATAATTTATAACTATCATAAATGTCATTTAGTAATATGTATTAATAACTAGCTGACCGACAGACGTTGTCCTGTTCAAATCTCAATAATTCATACAAAAATCTCATAGGAAAAAGGACGTTCATTTTTTCCCAAATTTGTTTTTTTTTTCCGGGGAACGTTTCCAATTTTTGTTTCCATAAAAACCTTATTAGGACTATTAGGAACATTTTTCCAAAAATAGTGAAATCGGTCCAGCCGTTCTCAAGTGATACGCTTATTTTATTTATATTTATATTGATTAATCAAAACAGCGAAATATTCGACACCTATTTCCGACGTTGCCAACTTTCAGAACGCCCAACCGTAAGGAAAAAACAGTCCACATCCCTTTTTATGCACCAATATTTAGTAGCCTTCGAGCATAACAATACCTTCTATAGCGTATTCAAATTTTTGATCCAATTTATTCCAATATACATGTTATTTCCTCTTCAATATATATAAATTTTACTGACATGTAAATTAAGTAGATTTCAGAATGACTAATGTTGCTTTATTTATAGAGGAAACTGTTATGTGTAGGCATTATAATATGTTTTTATTATCCCCAAATCACATTTATATTATTTGGGGAAATGCAATTTAGTTATATACTAAATCGTGTGAAGTTACATGGTTACAAATAGGTACTGACTCATTTTTCCTTGTAATGACTCGCTATTTTAATGTAACTAACGCATGAAGCCATATAAATTAATATATACATTATTAAGGATGCGCGGGTACTGTTCCATAATTACCCTAGGCGATAGAAAGTTAAAATATTAGATTTAACATCGACTTCTCCATGTTCCATACCATACAATTTTGTGTTAGTTCTTCATCCTTTTACCAAATAACTAGGTACCTTACTTACCCACCACCTCACTCCAGTTACCAATGAACTTTACCTTATATATTTTCATCAATTGTGGACCTTTTTTTTTCATTTGTTAACTTGCGCAGTGGTCCCAAATAAATTTTATTAAATTTGCTTGGGTAGTTTTTGAGTTAGCTTCGATAATATCCAAGTTACACAGGAAGCATTTTAACAAACAAATAGTAAACTTATATAGAACTTAAGGATCGTATAGTCTTAAGTAATAAGTAATAAGTTCACCGATCATCTTGACGCTTTATATTGGAATTTCAAAACCATTATGGTGCTTTACACTGTATAGTGGTTGGATAATGGCATATCAAAATGCTTTTGTAAAGCCTTTAGTTTTAGTGCGGCAAACCACAATGCAGCTATACACCTTTCAGCTGTTTTTAGTGCATTTGGATCTACAATAACATTTTTAAGTAGTAAATAATTGCTGAATGCTGTTAAATAGCATAGACATAAACCATTATAATGCCACGAAAACCCGCTATACAGCTTTCAGCTGTTTTTAGTGCTTTAGGGTCTACAATAGCTTTTTTAAGTAGTAAGATAATGCCTAATTCTGCTTAAAAGCATAAACTTGTACCATTATAATGCACCGTAAATCCGTTATACAGCTTTGAGCTGTTTTTAGTGCCCTTTGTTGTATAATAGCATTTTTAATTGGTATGTAAAAGCCTAGTACTGCTGAACAGCATACACGTGAATCAATGTAATGCTTGCATATTTTAAAGATCAACTTTACTGAGTTCTGTTGTACAGCTAACAGCTAGTTAATCAAATACACGTGAGTTATTGTAATGCGTAAAGCTGTATATACATTAATTTTACTATATTCGTAAAACCATTTGTCGGCCATATTGGGGAAAAGCACCTATTATATATTATTATTTAACTGTGTGTGTTGCCTAACCATGTCTGTGTCATTCATGTCTGAATTTTCTTCCATTATTGATAATTCAGCTTAGGCAAGCTGATTTGTTCAAATATTGTTCCTTTTTAAAATACAGTCCATTAATCTCCATTCTTTTTTATCGGGCTTGGATTGCTCATCTTTCATTAATTTGTACAGTGTCTTTTTAGGCGGCCATTACTAGTTACCATTTTCCTTCCACAAAGAAGGTATAATAACTAGTATTGTTTTCCCTCTCTCTATCGTCTGTACTATGTTGTACGGCATTGTATGGTTGATGCAAAAATTACTGAAAATCAGAAAACAATATTATAAAAAAATAAAAATTGCTTTGATGCGAACAAATATGGTGTCACTCAGTTTTGACCGTCTTCGTCCATATTACAGTAGGGCTTCGATAAACCGAACACCCTAAATTTACAACCTCTTCGGATTAATGAGGCGTTTGGATTATAGTATGCAGATATTTTAAAAGGTGATTTTTGAAATAAAACAGATTTTTGTAATTGAAATTGAATACAAATTTTAATCATTAAGTTTAATTACGCTTTAAAAAAAATGTAGTATAGCCCTTTGACGAGTGGTGTTTAGTGACAATGAAAATGCTTTATCCCTGAATGAACGAAATTTCTTTTTCCTCTCTGAAATTGACTTGCGCGAGCGGGAGGGGGTCATTCGGATTACAGAGGCGTTCGGATTATGGGGAATTCGGATTATCGAGGCTCTACTGTATATTTCAAGACAAAGTAGTTCAATTACATCGTTAATCGTATTATAACATTTGTACCGTGGTATTAGAAATATTTTTGCAATGATGTTGGGTTTACTTAAGTTCTAACTGTGAACAATTAAATAGCTCCAATCATTATTTCTCTACATTCTAATGTTAGTCTAATGCTTTTGTAATGTAATTAACATCTTTATTATCAATAATGTTGCTAGTATAATGCTTCTTTTTTGCAATTGATACCTTCTTTGACCACAATAATGCTAATATAATGTGCCGGTAATGCAATAAAATAACTATTGTGAACCTATTTTGGATCTAAAGCCGTATAATTTGTGCCCAAATAAGCATTACAGTAGCCGTATAAACGTTTATAGTGCTACTATAGAACTAACTCAAAATGCGAAAACGGTACAGAAATGCTGTAAGTCGGCCGTTATACTGCTTTGATGTGTTACTTGACGTTTTTAATACACTTTGTGTACCTTGATGAAGTTATAATATGTACTTCCTGTCACTTTTGTTTACATAGCAAGTACCTAGTGGGTACCACAGCTAAAAAGACAAAAATAAAAACTTTTTTTTACAAAAAACACGTACTTTCACCCAATTATAAAACCGGCCAAAAGTGAGTCGGGCTCGCACAAATTAGATACCCTATGTCCGTTTCTGTACACCTGACAACGTATATGCAAAATTTCTGGATGATCGGTTCAGTGGTTTAGGCGTGAAAAGGTAACAAACAAACTTACTTTCGCATTTATAATATTATAATAAATAATAATAATAATAATATATAATAAAATAATAAAAATAACAATAATAACCCCACCGCTGTATCTTTATGCTAACGTCGTGGTGGGGCTTGCGCGCTCCTGAAGTCTAGGTCTGTACTGGTAGAGTTTACTTTGCCGAAACAGGTCTAGGTTAGAAGCCAGACCTATACAGATACAGAAACCCGCAGGGCAGCATGAGGCGAGCTGTTGGGCAGAAGCGACCCCACGGATCCTATCTCCCGGGAGAAGTCTTGTTCCTCACCTCTGGCTTGCCTTTATTGGCCGGCTGGAGTGAACAATGACAAGGAACAGAGCTCCCACCTCTTTCTTGCCTTTATTGGCTGGCTTGAGTGGAGATTCGCAAGAGCAAACGTGCTCGGAGGAAGGAAGTATTTCAGTAAGTGCTGGTAGGGAATCTTGACCATCTTCCGGGCTCTGGGATTGTTCTGATAGCCGTGGAATACCTCTCCACTCCTCATGCACCTCAAGAAGTGTTGCTCCTTAGTCGCTACGTACTATGTGCTAGCGACGGTTTCCGGGGGCCCATTATTGAGTGTGCAAATCACCCCTTGCCATTTTATTCGTGTATATATAAAACATTGATCAGGCAGGGGTCATAGTCCTTCCATAGTTCTAGGTAACTAGTCCACTCTAGGCACCCAAACCCATATCTATTTTTTTCCATATCCTGCAATAGTCCAACATCAACCGGGGGTTGTCCTTGGGTGCACTTGCACAGTGCATAGAGGGATAATCGCCGGCTTGTGCTTTATTTCCTTTACTTATAGATTCCAACGGGCCTCTGAGAGTTGGCTTCGGCCCCTCGTATGCCTACCAAAGGTCCGGGACCTCATGGTCCCGAGATATGCGAAAAGCTTGAAAATAAATAATAATAATAATAATAATATGGCAACACCACCGTGTCAACAAAACGTCGCATTTTCAATTTTTTTAAATTTAATTATATCAGTGAACGCTATTTTGACCCATTTTTACCATAGTTTTTCCTGTAAAATCAGAACTTAATCATCAAAATCATTGAAACTCCAAAAAAAAGCCATATTATACCATAATGAAATAAAATAGACCAAAAAGTACAGATTCGGAGGTCACCTTCAAAAGGCAACAATGAAAAAATAGTATGAAAATGATGCAATGTTGACAAGATCGGCCACACTACGAGCACGCCCACCACCTCCGGACTCTTCGCTCAGCTCCGCCTCGCCGCCGCCGGTACCCAGCCTCACTGTGAGCGCTGTGACGACACCGGCTGCGGTAGTTGCGTCGAGCTCGAGCGACGAGTATTTCTCCCCGCCCACGACGCCACCACCTGTTCGTCGACGTGGAGGACACCGGCCGCCGGACGGCTTAGGACCTCGAGGCCCACTAGCCTCTGATAGGGTCCCAGCTCCCGGCGGAAGTGTGCAGCCCATGAGATGGACACGATCCATCAATGAAAACGTCATGCGCTCATACTATGGGGCTACAGAGGGGGGAAAAAATCTGACCGCGTACCGTGTCCGGATGCTCTCTCTTTTTCAGGTGCTTGAGCCAGCTGTCAACGTTTCGGCACAACGACTGTCGGATCAGGTGCGGGTCATCCAACGTAATCATATGTTGGATGACACTGTACTTGATCGCCTGCGAAGTGAAATGCAGAGTAGTCATGTCATCGCTCCCCCGTCTCAGACTGTTGTAGTACTACCACAGTCTAACATAAGTCAAGAAGACGAGGAGAGTGATGACAGGACTACAAACGTAAGTACCCAGTGCAATGAGGAATTGAGGAGTGCTTTCGAGGATGCGATTCGAGAATATCGGTTCATATCGCCCGAACTTAGACCACGCTTACCTCGTTTGCCCATGCATAACAAAAATAGGGCGCTGGTGGCGGTCCTGGATGCGCAGTTGTCAAATTATTTTGATGACTGCGTAGACCTCGCCGATACTCATTCGATTCTGTACTGCGGGGCTGTAGCGGCATGCCGTGTAGCTCACGTTAAATTTGCTATTGATTCTAGAGCTACACGACCGAAACCAGCCGTACCAGTTTGGCAGTTCAGAATTGAACGCCGTATTGGTGGGGCCAGAACGCTCATCGGCAAACTAATCTGCTTCAGGGAGGGCAATACTCGCCCTAGAGTGATGCGCTTTGTGAGACGCGCGTTCGCAGGGACTAATATCAGCCCTCAGGACTATATGTTCTGTGTCACAGAGCGCATCGACTTCCTGAAGCAGAAAGTGTATGCATGGGCGAACCGTATTCGTAGGTATAAGCGGCGAGTGGAGCGATACACTCAGAATCGCACCTTCCAACGCGATCAAAGGTGTGTTTATAGGGGTTGGGAGCGACCGGTTCAAGATGTGGCTGACACGTGCCTACCAGATGATGATGACATGTTTTCTTTCTGGCGCAATATCTGGTCGGTGCCTGTCAGTCACACCGAAGGCGATTGGGCTAGGAAAGTCGAGCGAGCCTGCGATCCAATACCAGAAATGGGGGCTATTACCATCTGCCCCCAAGATGTAACTCGTGCAGTCCGTCCGCTGCCTAACTGGAAGTCTCCAGGGCCGGACGGACTGCAAAACTTTTGGATTAAATGGTTCGTAAGGTCGCACGCTCGCTTGGCGGCTCAGTACCAGACTGCTTTGGAGTCTGGTTCGCTACCCCAGTTCCTAACCACAGGAGTTACCCACCTGCTCCATAAATCAGGTAGCACTGCGGAACCCAAAAATTATAGACCGATCACGTGTTTACCGACGATCTATAAAGTTCTTACATCCATTTTGAGGGCTAAAATTAACAAACATATAGACACCAACTCTATCATGTCTCCTTCTCAAAATGGATGTAGGAACGGGTCCCGTGGTACTAAGGAGCTACTCCTCATTGATATGACCATTAGCCAACAAGTTCGTCGTTCCCGAAAGGATCTGTCGACATGTTGGATAGATTACAAGAAGGCCTATGACTCGGTGCCACATACATGGCTTATGAGGGTGCTGGAGTTGTATAAAGTAGATGCAACTCTGCGCACCTTCCTGATGTCATGTATGGGGCAATGGAGAACGGTCCTTCACTATCCAGGATGTCGAAATGTCCAGAGGAATAGCGAACCGATAAGGATCGAGCGAGGCATATTTCAAGGTGATAGTTTGAGTCCGCTTTGGTTCTGCTTAGCCTTGAATCCTCTAAGCACACTGCTGGAAGATTCAGGTCTAGGCTATCGGCTGAGGAGAGGTGGTCAGGTTATATCTCACCTCCTTTACATGGATGACCTAAAACTCTTTGCCCTCAACAATTTGCAACTGATGGAGCTACTGAAAGTAACTGAAATGTTCTGTAGTGCCATCAGAATGAAAGTTGGTGTGGACAAATGTGCGGTCATGCATGTAAAGCGAGGGGAGACTGTGGAATCCGTTGGGACCCAACTCTCGGATTCCATAAACCTTAGAACCCTCTCTGCATCCGAAACCTATAAGTATTTGGGTATGTCGGAAGCATTGGGCATCAATGGTACTGACATGAAGCAATCGTTAAGGGAACGCTTCTTTGGCCGCCTGAAAAAAGTATTTAATAGTCTTCTATCAGGCGGAAACAAGGTACGCGCCTTTAACGGTTGGGTCATGCCGGTTTTGATGTACTCTTTTGGCATACTCAAATGGACTCAGACCGAATTCGACGCCATGGATAGGAAGGTCCGTACACTGCTGACTGCAAATCGAATGCATCACCCACGGTCATCCGTAATGAGGCTGTATATCCCGCGAAAATGTGGAGGTCGAGGCTTTTTAAATGCTAAGACCCTTCACAATCGCGAGATATGCAGTCTCAGGGAATATTTCTTAGAGACCGACGTGGGGATGCATCGAGATGTGGTCAAAGTGGACAAGGGCCTCACCCCGCTCTCCTTGGCTAAAGAGAACTGGCGCAAGCCAGTAGTGCTTGACACTAATGATCGCATGGAAGTATGGTAGAGTAAGGAGCTTCACGGACGCTTTTTTTGGGCCCTACATGGACCCGATATAGATCAACTAGCGTCCGTAGCCTGGCTGCGTTTCGGTGACCTCTTTGGAGAAACCGAAGGTTTTGTCTGTGCAATTATGGACGAAGTTATGATGACAAACAACTACCGGAGATTTATTGTGAAAGACGGCACGGTTGACATTTGTCGGGCATGCCACCGTCCGGGTGAATCAATCAGACACATTATCTCCGGATGTTCTAGTCTAGCTAACGAAGAATACTTGCATAGACACAACCTTGTAGCCAGGATTATCCATCAGCAACTTGCTCTCAAATACACCCTTGTAGAATCGGAAGTGCCGTACTACAGGTATGTGCCCGACCCAGTTCTCGAAAATGGAAATATCACATTGTACTGGGATCGATCCATCATCACTGACAGGACTATTGTTGCCAATAAGCCTGATATAGTGGTGGTGGATCGATTAGAGCGGCGTGCAATGATTGTTGACATAACGGTCCCACATGACGGGAACCTCGTGGAAGCCAAGAAAGATAAACAAATCAAATATCTTGACTTGGCTCGCGAGGTTGTCGACATGTGGGATGTGGACTCAGCGATCATTGTACCGATAGTCGTCACAGCCAATGGATTAATAGCCAAGAGCCTCGACCAACACCTGAGGAAGCTCTCGTTGGGCAGCTGGATCAAGGGCTTGATTCAGAAGGCGGTACTTTTGGACACGGCCCGCATTGTTAGGAGGTTTCTCTCTCTGGAGCCCTGACCGCCGGTAGCTTGGACCCTGTTCCCGATACCGGTGGGCCACTATTTTTTATATTTTTAAATATTTTTATATTCTAATATTAAAAAATATAATTTATATGTATATATATATGGAATAAAGGAAATAATAATATATATATAATATATAAAAATCCAAAATCTAATAATCCTAATCCTAACTAATAATAATATATATATATATTAGTTAGAATTAGGATAATTTTATTATACTCGATTTTTTTTGAGTCTTGATCTGGCAATCTTTGTGCACATCATCAAGGTTTGAATTTATACCTAAATAAAATTTCTAAAACCTCTATGGCAGACGGACAAAAAAGTGATGAGAAACAGTTTTAAGTTTTCAGGTGGTAACCCTAATATATTTGGCCGGAAAAGTTGCTATGAAATAGACGTTATTCGACGTTAATAACATTGTGCCGTTAGGTGGTTTTACGGTTTTATTTTTAATTATTTAATAAATGACAATACTGATAAATAATAATGATTATATTCAGTGCTTTTCTATTTCTAATAACGATATGTGTTACAAAAAGTGAAGCGGACTTTGAAACTATATGCAAAAACGATTATAGAGATGGGAACGATAATCAAATCGATGTGCTAGAATATTGTTCTAATAATCTGTGCATCGAAAAATGCTGTGGTCCAGAGAAAATACTCTCGCCAAGAAACAAATGTATTAGTAAAAATAAAGTGTTCAAAAATAAAAACTTTCCCGACGCTGAATCTCGATACAATTCCATCAATATCTTATCTTCGCTGGACGTGAATAATTCGTCAAAGAAGAATTTTGTCATCGTTCAAAATCATAGAAATTTCTCCAAGTGTTCCTCTCAGCCCAGCCCTGATGAGGTCTGCGAATATAACATTTCAGAGGTAACATTTTTTTTTCTTTTATTGCTTCTTTGTTCAGTATGCCACACATCAGTGGTGTAACAAAACCAGTACCTATAAGCTGCCCTCTTATTCTAATGAAACTCCGGCCTACGCTAGGCCAGCTCAAGGACTACGTGTGACCACTGACGTGCGGCCTACTGTAGTAGTGGAGAATTGATATTCCTGGATGAGAGATCCAGGAACCCGCAATTCCGCGCTTGAATCAATAAATTAATATTAGGGGTTTCTGGATTACATGAGATCCGGAGTTGTGAACTAGACAATCAGTGAATCAATCAATATTCGTCACTACATTCCATTCATTCATTTACTGAGGTTTTACATTATAGTATTTTCGAAAAAATAAAATATTGTGTGGTCTACAATTCACCTGAATTATGTTTAAGTCCGATGTAATAATAATATTTATTTTATCTCCACAAATTACATTTTAATAATAGATGTATATAATAATAATATAATACATAATCATTCTATTAATAGAGGGACAGCCTATTACTAACTACTGGACACAAATCCGATGAGAATCGGAAAATGAGATTGAACTCAAGAGCTCATACCCAACTGTCATAATTCCACTATTCAAGTGTGCATATTTAGGTAGCAGTAATACTCAGTGCCTAGTCTATACGACACGGCGCGGCAGGGCATTCAATATGGAATGCTTTAATGTTCTTTTTTTTTATTTGGCTTAGCATCTCGTAGTTTTGATCCTTAGAGGTCATGGCTACTTAACCGGACTATGTTCTCACGTTACCCACCGCTGCTTTTTATAGCGCAGTGGCTATTTACGCTAAACTGTTATATTAAGAGGCCGTGCACAAAATTCACTTGCTAGAGTTTAGGTAAATTCATTGCGAGCCTATGTTTGTGTGCACCTTTCACGCACACACGCCTAAAGATCGAGCGTAGTGATCGCCTCAACAGTTTTGATCCTATAGACAGATGATATTGTTTAAGTCATGTGGGTACAGGAAGGCAATTCTCGCGTTTACACTCGTTGATGACGCATTCGTCATTGTCGCTCGTCTCTCTATGTCGCTTGTAAAATGGTGACATTATCCCGTTTCTTCTATTCTCACTACAAGTCGATCGTAAATCTCGAGTCTAGGGACAAAAATGTTGCCATTATGCGTCGTACGAAGTAATCCATTCCACATAACGATGCTACTTTTTTGACGCAATCGTTAATGCACTTTTGACCATCTTTATAAATGATTTTTAAGTCAAAAACATGGTTTGAGCAGCATTATATACGTATGTCATAAACATTTATCAATATGATCAACATTATTGATTTCGTAACTCCATTTTTATTTTATTATTAACATTAAAATAAGTTCTCCTTGGTATTTGCTACAAAGGAATGCTGATTTGTCATCGATATTTGTCACGTCAAATTAAAGTCATAACTTTATTGTTTTTTTTACATTGGTTATCTATATATAAATTAACTAATTAAATAAAAACAGAATGACTGCCAATGATATTTTAAGTAAACTGATGATTACCACAGTAACATCAAGGCTTATTAAGATGGAAAAGAAGCAGAGGAAGTGTGGTTGTTGTAAAGAGTACGGTACTGCACCAACCGGACCGTCCTGCTGTTCTAACGACGCTGCTGTAGCTACGTGTCCCGGCTACATTACTTTACAAAGGTCCAAAAGATTATTGGGAAATCCTTGCGAAAACAAATTTCGCCCTAAGGGTTGCGTTAGGAGTCTCGTCACAGCAAGAATTCAAATTTCTTTGTGGTCAAAGTGCCGCACAAACATCTGTCGAAATCCATGAAGACTTTAGGCGACAGGTGAAATGGTCCGGCGATCCCTACGTTCGCGGACAGCACGCGACTCGGCGCTACTCAAGACGCCGACTATTTGTGTAAACTTGTGATTATTATAATGTATTGTTTACGTATAGTATTTTTATTATATATATATATATATAGCAGGTTATATATCAGTTTTACATTGAAAATAATAAAATAAAAATATTTGAAATCTTTATTGTTTGAAATGTATTTGAAACACTATTTAATTATCATGTTGGTGGTACTATAATAATAGGTGAGTAGGTACATCATTTATTTCTAGTGACAAAAGAACCTTTATATAAATACTTTACAGACTCATTAATAAATCCAGTATACACCCAAGTATAAACCACAAAAACGTATTCACCACTCATGGGAGTTTAGTTTTGGTCATGTTTCTCTGTAACATCTATACACAACTCCAGCCGGCCAAAATTCTGGGCTGAGGACGACATCCTTTTGCAGCGCGGAAACCTGGAGGATGTAGGAATTAAAATTTGTAGTCTTGCTCGATTGCATCGTCCCTCCTTCGGCCCGGATTAGACCTTGGCTCCTTCTCTCTTGATGTCTGTCGATCCAACCGGGAAATGTACAGAGGCAAGGTGGGCACTGCTACTCGAAAATCCTCGCTTCCAGAAGAGGTACCGTGTTTGTTGCGATTGCGTCACGATCGACCCTTCTTGCCCTCAATCAGAGTAAAACTCTCCTCGTCCACTTAACTGGTTTAGAATTCAACAACAATCTTTAAAAATGATTTCTAAGTCAAAAAAATGCATTGAGCACTATTTTATACATATCTCATAAACGTTTATCAAATAATACATTCTTGATTTCGTAACTCAATTTGTATTTTATTATTAACCTTAGCTTCTGGTCGCTACTTCGACCGTGTACGAAATTTCTTGTTCCCCCGACACACCTCGTCGCATCGCATCGCCTACCCGCGCTATAACTTCGTTTTCGCTTAGCGTTCTTTATGACTCTTTTTCTTTTTGCTCGGCTCCTAAAGATCCTAGCGTTATGTTAAATAGCATATAGCCTTCCTCAAGAATTGAAATTAAATGTAATAAGAATTTTTCAAATCCAAAGTTTCAGAGATTAGCACGATCAAACAAACAAAAAATCGAACAAACTCTTCAGCTTTATTATTAGTATAGATTTAAATAAGTTCTTTTTGCTACAACGGAATGCATGGCTGATACTGATTTGTCAATGTCAACGATTTTTGTCACGTCAAATTAAAGTCATATTAATTGTTTGTTTACATTGGTTACCAACATAATTATATAAATACAGAATGTCTGCGAGTGATAATTATAAGTAAACTGATGACTACCGAAATAACATTAGGGCTTGTAAAGATGGAGAAGAGGAAGCGTAATTGTCGTAACGACCGGACCGAGTCACCGGCGCGGCGCTCAGAATGCTCTTAGAATGACTGCTGCGTCCTACCGTTCCAATGACGCAGCTGTATCTACGTGTTCCGCCTACATTACTCTAAAAAGTCTGAAAAGATTGTTAATCCTCACGAATACAAATTTCCTCCCTGAGAGTAAAGCGGTAGGAGTCTCGTCACACGAATTTCAATTTGTTTATGATGAAAGTACTTGACGAGCGTCTCTTGAAATTCATGAAGACTTTGGGCAAGAGGTATAATGGTCCCGGCGATCTTAAGCTGGCTATTACTGATCGCGCCACACGTGACGCTGACTAATCGTGTAAACTAGTGATTCTTATGATGCATTGTATAGGCACAGTTTTTTTGTTAGTTATAAGTTACATATTGAAAAAAATTAAAACATATTTGAAATCTTTATTGTTTGAAATGCTTTTGAAATTCTGCATCATGTTGATGGCCCTGTTGTAATACAATAATCATAGGTAAGTATATCATAATTCTGGTTTCAAAAGACCCTTTACATAAATACATCACAGAGAGATACATAAATAAGTTTAAACCACGAAAAACATAATTATTATCACACCACACTTGGGCTTGATCATGCTTCCCTGTAACATCTACACGCAATTCCTGCCGGGAAAATATGTGGGCCAAGAACAACAGCTTTTTGCAGCGCGGGAGCTTCGAGGATATAGGCCTTAAAATTTGTAGTAGGTACTGCTCGACTTCATCCGCGACAGCTTCAGAGTCCTTCCATCAGTACTGATTTGACCTTAGCTCCTTCTCTCTCAATATCTGTGGGTCCAACTGGGAAATATGCAGGAGGATAGTGAGTACTGCAGCTCAAAAGTACTCGCTTGCTGAGTGTTTTTCTTTCCATTTTAGCAATTCCAACATGCACACCAAGGTGGCAGGGATTTTGTGCGGACAGCTTTGTTAAGAAGAAGTGTACCCCCAACCGCAATTTATGAGAGCTTCTGTGCGACAACTCATTTAAACAGTGTGATGTTTACCTAAAACACTGGTTCCACTTTAGTAACAATAATAATTTTGATTTGTGTAGTGCATCGGTCCCATAAATTATTTATTTTCTTAACAAACTTTATGAAGAGGGATTCCAATATGGAACTTTAAACTCTTGTCGATCTGTGCGAGCCCTATTGATGGGTAACAATATAGGAAAAGACGACAAAATTAAAAGATTTTTAAGGGAGTATTCCGTCTTCAGCCCCCTTTGCCGAAGTATTCCATTATATGGGATACCTCAATAGTACTTGACCACATGAGCAAGTTATACCCCAATGAGTAGGAGTAATAGTGTTCTGTGCCAATGAGTCCCTTAAAACGGTACCACGCCGGTACCGCGTTTGTTGTGGTTGCGACGTGACCGACCTTTCTTGCCCTCAACCAGAGTAAAGCCGTCCTCGTTCACTTGACTGCTTTTAAACCTCAATGCTTTTAGAAGTCGGCGTCTTCAGCTTCTGTATCTCATAAGTGTCTCATCCATCGTCGCTCCACAAGCAGTGGATAGTTGACAACTTTGGCGGAAGCATGAAGTTTTCTTCGGGTAATTTACCTTGTGGTGGCGATCGCAGCGTCGTCTAAGATGTTTATGAACTCGTAACACATTTTATTAAAAAATATTTATTATTTTATTCCGCAATTGACACAATCATGATTGACACAACAAGTCTGTTTGACGTTCGTACGCCGGTCGACATGACGCCATGTTTGTGTCGACTGGTCCCGACCACTCTTTGCATGTCGTGTGTAAACTAAGACATGTCGCGTGGCGTTCCTGCGAGAAATGCTCGAATCGACATGGCGAGAATAGCTCGACTTGATTTTTACGAGGGAAAAGTACGAGTCGGACGACAATGTCACATGCGAGATGCGTGAGAATTGCCTTCCAGTTACGAAATAAAAGTCTGGATTTTTAGTAGGTATATATTCATTTAGTATATTTATCACAATTCAACATAAGAATGATACAATTTGGTGTTAAATGTATTCAGGTAAATTTAGAAATTCAATAACATTGAGGTAAGTATTTTACATAAATACGAGTAATATTCATGTTTAGGTAATTAAATGTTTTCCTTTAACGATGTTAAGATAAACTTAAAAAGTAGAAACAAATTGAAAAAGTTTTATTGGGACTGGGCCCGTATTAGAAACCAGTATTATAAAAAAAAATGGGAGGATTCGAATTGGATTCGGATAAAAAATAAAGTTTTGGAAAATGCAAAACACTTTTTGAATATTAGGATTTTACCTATGAAACTGCTGTTTTATTTTACTGGCCACGAACCAATAAATTTGGAATTCCAAGTAAAACTGTAGCTATCAAAATAAATTTACAGTTTGAAGTGGCAGTTTAATAAAACGACAATTGCATAGGTAAAGACCTTGTAGCGGTATCTACATCGCCACATGCAAGCTACACGTCACAATGACGTCACGCAAAAATCCTGCATCGCGCAAGCAGAGTTTACCGCGCAACTAGCATATATACAACATCCCGACATCAATCGTCGGGCAGGTGCCCACCAGACATGACACCCGTCTGGTCGGAGGATCCTCCCTTTTCCATAGAGTATGAGTGAACTTCACACCCTGTTCCTCATACCTCTATACTGGTGACCCCTAACATGAACGTCAGCGCAGCCTTCGTGCAAGTACATCAGCGTGACGTCATCATCACTTCCTTCAAGCTTTCGAGCGGCGAGTCACACAGCCAGCCAGCACCCACGGCTTCAACGGGTATCCTGACCACCAGCATGCAGCGACCGCGCATACCTGGTCATCACCCTCAGCCTCATCAGCAACCTTGGCACAGCACACTGCACTCTCGGCCGGTCCACAAGCAGAGCCTTCAAACCCTCTCCTGGTCGACGCCAGCAGTCAGCCTCAACCCGGCGCTGTACCACATCCGACGCACTGGAGCATAACGCAGTGCCACCCCGACTCACTGGGGAATCTTCGCAGACAGTTCCGACTCACCGCGAACTATGCGACACCCGGTTCCGACTCACTGGAACCTCACCTGGCCCTGGCAAGCATCGCAAGATACACGACTCAGCCCACTATCGACCTCCGGTCTCCGGGGGGGAGTGATGTAGCGGCATCTACAACGCCACATGGGAGCAACGCGTCAGACTGACGTCACGCAAAATCCTGCATCACGCAATCAGAGTTTACCGCGCAACTAGCATATATACAACATCCCGACATCAACCGTCGGGCAGTTGCCCACCAGACACTAACCCGTCTGGTCGGAGGATCCTCCCTTTTCTATGGAGGTTTGAGTGAACTTTACACCCTGTTCCTGATACCTCTATAACCTAGTAAATAGAAATCATATGGATTCGTGGTGCAATTATAAAATATATTACATAGGTAGGTAGTATAGATGGCAAATGATAATACGATTATTCCCTTCAATCACGAAATAGTCCAATCAGTCATTGTTGGTAATATTGCATGTGCTGCATTGCACATGAACTGCATGTGTTGGTGCGTGGTAGGGGCAAACTGGAGGCACCGAGGTCCGATAAATTTTGAACTACGGGTCATATCTCCTTCTTTCTTATATCTATGAGTCTTACCAAGGAGTATCGTATTACCCAGTAACTGGGTAGTGGAGGTCAGATAGGCGGTCGCTTCATGTAAAATATTGGTATTCAGCTGCATCCGGTTAGTCTGGAAGCCGCCTCATCATAGTTGAGAGAAGATTATTCCCTTCAATCACGAAATAGTCCAATCAGTTTTTGCTGGTAATATTTTATTGTATTCTATTCGGGAAATTTACAGCTAACTTATACAGTATTCTTAAACAATATGCAATTATATATTATATCAAATTTTACAATAATCCTCAAAACAAATAAAATATGTACACGTAAACACACTCGTACAACTTTTGAAAATAGACGTAAGTACTTTCAAAAGCATTAACATTAACTCACATTGTCATCGATTACCTAAAATTAACAACATTTGAAACTAAAAATGTTCTCGAAAATACTTCTTTATGCACTTCTACTGCTGATCGAAAGTGAGAGCTTACATGTTCTTGATATAAAGCCGTAACGATTTGATTAGAATTAAATTCTCTAAGAATTTGTCTCATCTGTGCCAATCCCACGTTTCGTCTTCTTTTTCTGGTGACGCAGTGGTAATGCGATCCTTTCTATCGACCTATTATCTACAACAAATTCTTACGTTAATACCATAATCAGCCTATAATGTCCCCACTGCTGGGACTCGGACCTCCTCTCGATGAGAGACAGTAGGCTGTAATCTACCACGCGGGCACAGTGCAGGTTGGTCCCATTGCGGGTTGGTAGATGTCACATGTCTTCGAATTTTTGGTTCTAGGACATGTCGGTTTCCTCACGAAGATTTTCTTCACCGTTTTGAGAACAGTAGTGATAAAATAATTCACACAAAGTAAAGCGCCTGTCTGGGTTTTAACCCACGACCTCCTATTACTCGTCCGTTATCACCGGGCCACCACTGCTCTCCACTGGGCTACCACTGCTCTCCAAATTTTCAGTCGATTGAGTATTCAAACTAAAATATAGTAAATCATTAAAAAAAAACGATGAAACATACAATCTAATTATAACTAGCGGACTCGGTAGGTAGACGTTGTTTTGCGACAACAGGCCCACCATAATCATCAAAATCGGTCAAGCCGTTAAGGATAAGAAGAATTTCGAACACTCGCACACCGATATTTTATACATATACTAGCGACCCGCCCTGGCTTCGCCCGGGTAGCAAAGCATAATATAATATGGCCTATGTCACCCGGAGATAGTGTAGCTTCCCAACAGTGAAAGAATTTTGAAATCGGTTCAGTAGTTTCGGAGCCTATTCGATACAAACAAACAATCATATCTTCTCTCTTTATAATATAATAGCAGACCCGGCCACGCGTTGCTGTGTATATATTTTAATTAGTTTTAAACAATGAAGCACTAATAATTAAAAAGCAAGAATAATTTCCCTATAACATGAATTTAATTTATACTTCAGTCTAAGTAACACGTGGCCGGCTATGCTAACACCAAAAATTGAAAAAGTAAGAACAATTGAATTTCACTGTATTTCGTTTATTACAAAATAAATTTAGGTTATACCTTAGCCTCAGCAACACGTGGTGGTTATGCTATTAAATTGTAGCTTATATGAAACGTTTGTATTTTTAACATAGCGCCATCTATTGAATACTTACTCAATCCAGTCAACAGATATCGCCATATGTTAGAATCATTTGGAGCTAACAGATAATTGTGACTGTCAAATAATAAACAAATAATTTGCAATAAAATAATATTGCGACTATAAAGTGAGATGTACTCGTAAGCTATCCTATCTTTCAAGTTGGATCAAATCGCACACGGTGTGTAAATCAAATTTAAAATCGGTTCAGTAGTTTAGGAGTCTATCGCGGACAAACAACGTGACACGTAATTTAAATATATATATATGTCGGAGGAAGTAAACTGAGAGTTGATTGTTGGTTGCATACGATTAATTGATAAGGTTGATTGTTAACTGAAAATAACTTGTTAAATCCTAATTTAATTTGATTTAATTTATTACATTTTAATATTGTGTAAATCTAACTAATTTATTTAAAAGTCACTGCATTGTATAACGTCCAATCAGAGCAGAGGATAAATCTAGAGTGGGGTCGAGGCGCCATCTTAACTTTGGTGGGGTAGAGTGAGGATTCATTAGAGTAACGGTGGTTGATCGAGGTGGATCGCTGGTGATAAAGTTAGATTGGTGTCGCGAACCTGCTGCTCGAATATAATTATTTAAGCAAATTTGTTATTGTGAGATATTGATTCCTTCAGTGATTATCAACGTTGTAAAATAACTGCCATTAAATTGTATGAAACAGTGAATACTTTGTTTTGTGCTCGCATTTCACCCTAATGACGCCCACTAAACTCGTAACCACTAATGACGATGTCGAGAAGAATGCTGTTTCTCCGACATATATATATATAAAGATCCGGTAAGTAGTAATTTTATTTTAAGTACTTTGCTTGTTTATGAGGAACATAAATATTTTGCATGCCTAAAGACTAGGCATGCAAAATATTTATGTTCCTCCTAAACAAGCAAAGTACTTAAAATAAAATTACTACTTACCGGATCAAAATGTGGTAGTCGGCGTACAATTTCTGGAATATATTGACGTAGAACACGGACGCGCCTGCGATGCAAAGTGATACATCCTTACGCTGGGAAGGCCCGGTCGTTACTGACGGGATCGGTTTTGCGCGGTCGATATTATTGTTTACTTTGCCTTTTATTTACGAAATGAAGTTATTGTTTATTTATAAAATAAAATTAAGATTCTATTAAATGGTTAACTTAAGATTATTATGCAATTTTTAAAATTTCTTTGAAGAGTTTCTAAGGAAACTAAAAAAATACTTATTTGTCTAGAAGTTTCCCAAAATTTGCGTTATTGCAACATTTTTTTTCAAAAAATTTTTTTCGGCAGTTAAAAAAGTGGTCCTGCTACATGCAAGTAGACCATATAGTGATGCTGATGATATTTTTTAATGTTCAAAATCAAAAGTAGTTTCTTGGAAAAAAATTACCAAACGTCAGTTTCGCGTCATTTTTTGAAAATCTTGTTGTGAATTTTTGTGATTTTCCATGAATACTTAATTAATTTGAAAAATCCCTTTCAGCCACATTCAAAACTAAGAACTCGACTTTTCAAGTCACGAATAATTTTGTTTAAATTATTTTTCCCCTTCTCAGAAAAAGTGAACAAAATTGATCAAAATTAGTCGATTTTCTGCACGGCCCCTTAAGTACTTCATATTTTTATAAGGTAGAAATAAAATGAACTATTTTTTAAAGTATTATTTTATTTTAAATAATACAGTTTAATTACCACATTTTACATAGTTGCTTGTCGACCTAGTTATTACCTCATACATTAAACCACTTATATTTTACAGAACGGTACTTAATTTTAATTCTGAATTCTTGCTATATTATTATTATCTGAACATTTAGAGTAAAACGAAAAACAGACTTGATATTAATATAGAATAGTGACGGATTCGTTAGTAATGTCCATTTGTTTTCACATCTAGATCTTCGTACCTTGCACTTATCTGTGTCTCGGTCGAGATCACAAAAGTTGTTGTCGTTGTTAAGATGGTATATCGCCTATTTCCAATCGCACATAAACTTATACCTTGCTACTCTGAAACGATTTCTAGCACGTCGCGTTCCTGTGCAGTGTATATACACTGACAATGGTACCAATTTTGTCGGAAGTAGTTCTTACCTTCGCGATCTTTTTAGGTTCCTCGATGAGCATCGCCCGCAACTTGAATATCAGCTTTCAGAAAGTCGCATAGAGATGAAACGCATAATGCGCCAGTCGGCTCATATGGGAGGTTGCTGGGAGAGCATGGTAAAAGTTGTAAAATCTCATTTATTCAAGATTATCGGTCAACAAATATTATCTTTTGAAGAGCTGTTGACGGTGCTAACGCAAATCGAGGAGCTTGTAAATTCGCGTCCTCTGACCGCTGTGAGTAGCGACCCTTCAGAGCCATCGGCTCTCACGCCAGCTCATTTTCTTAACATTGCGCCCCTTCACTCTCTGCCCATGTGGAGAAAGTAAGTTTGTTACGCAGACATTCGATTTTGCACAAGATGGTGCAGTCGTTCTGGCAGCGATGGCGAGTAAAATATTTGCATCAATTGCAATCTAGATCTAAGTGGAATACTCCATCCACTCCGATCCCATTGCGATCAGTAGTTATACTGATTGTCGATAATGCCCTACCATTTGCTTGGCCTCTGGGTGTGGTGGAGGCTGTTCATACTTCGAAGGATGGCACAACGCGATCTCTTACCGTTAGAACTTCTAAGGGTAGCCTGGTCCGCCCAGTTGTCCGTGTGTGCCTTTTACCGAGCCAGTGGGAGTGTTGCTCTCTTACCTTAGGTTAGTTTTAGAGATAGTTTTATTACAAATAGGTAAATTTATATTATTTCCTCTGACTCTTTTTAGAGCAGACGATCTCGGAAATAAATTGTTTAGGACTGACTCTGTTTGGATCAGATCATATCGCTTAATTAAATAGTGGTAAGCTTTGTTAATTTTTATAGTTCAGTTCTTTAATGGCAACCCTTGAAATTCGGCAGAATATTATCGCCATATACATTGCTCATATCTAAACTTACATATTTCGAATCATTTCTAGAATGTGGCAGTATGGTAGGTACATATTTCTCATCAATCACCTTCCTTCCTATTCATTCGTGCAGCGTCTACCATGGGTCAG
The DNA here is from genome assembly GCA_917490735.1 of Dryobotodes eremita. NCBI lineage: Eukaryota > Metazoa > Arthropoda > Insecta > Lepidoptera > Noctuidae > Dryobotodes > Dryobotodes eremita. The sequence goes on along the minus strand of OU823254.1, from coordinate 16,670,735 downwards.
AGCGAAACAGCAATACTAGACTGAGTTGGAAGGAGGTAACGGACGCCATCTTGAAAAAGGTGTCCTAAGGTTTTTTTTAATCCTTCGCCGCGAAAGCACCTCTTCAGTGCTTTTACCGCTAATATAATATATATATATACCGCTAAATAATATATATCTGACTTACGTGATAAATCCGGGTTTTCGGGTCTATTGCACATTTCATATTTCCAGTGGACCAAAATAGGTTTTGAGTTAACCAAATTCCATTTAATTGCAGACCGCTTCTGATTTTATAAAGATTCAACTGTAAACGACCGGTTATTTTTTAGACGCACAATTGAATGAAACAGTTGATCAGAAGTGATTAAAATAAAGAAGATTTTGTTTTTTTTTTGACGTTCACAAAAAATAACGCAAATATTACATTACAGTTTTCAATAATATTTTTAGGACCGCAAAATGGGAATTGTTATAGGTTCAATTAAACACATGCCATTTAATAACGGTGTCTTGCTCTATCTAATAGCAGTAAATAATTAAATATATTATATTCCCACAAAGACTCCACCTGTACAATCTGTGGTACTACGGATGTTTTCAATTCTAGTGATCGGAGTTTGACACAGCTAAATCTCCGATCTAGGCAATAGCCTAGGAATACCTAATGTTTACTTTGTTTATTTCTGATTAATGGAATTATTATTGTAACAAAAGGTATTTACTAGGCAGATGTGAGTGGAAACGCCGGAAGGGGCCGCCCTAGTGACCTTATTGAGTTATTGGTGATGTTCTTCAGAAAGGTCGGGCGCGTAGTACTCGCAACCGGCGTGCGTGTATGACCAGATGTACTCGTATGAACGTAAACGAGGCAAAAAGAGTATGTAAGGATCGTAGCAGGTGGCGTTCTGTAGTTTCTGCCTACCCCCATGCATGGGAAGAAGGCGTGAATTTATGTATGTGTATTGTGTCTTTTTATAGGTTAATTACTAAACACTAAACATGAATTCCAAAAAACCTCGTAGACCTAACCTTACTAGCCCAGCCCGGTGTTTTTTCCAAATTCATTTGCTTTCAACTCGGTAACCAAAAGTTTCTTTATGTTTACAGAGTGGGTCATTATGGTGGCAAGATAGTGGATCAAAAAAATGGAATGAAATTAAAAAATTAAAATATTGCATAGAGTACAAATTAGTTGCAGTGCTCGAACATGGCAAGCAAGTACCAGGCATTAAAATTGTCATCAGGGAAATGTATATAAGTCCAGAAGAAACGAAGGAGATAGAGGCGTTTGTAATAGTGGGTAAGTAACAGTTTTAGACTTAATTAAACAGAGCAGTTGTGGCTCGGTAGTAACGGCTCCGACTTACGAGTTTTAGGTCGAGGGTTCGAACTCGAACCCAGGCAGCCGCTTAACTTTATATAAATAATTTCATCACTACTGCTCTCAAAAAGGTGAAGAAAAACGTCGTGAGGAAACGGCATGTCTTAGAACCAAAAATTCGATGACATGTTACATCTGCCAACCCGCACTGGGCCCGCGTGGTAGGTTACAGCCTACTCCCTCTCGAAAAGATGAGGCCTGTATCCCACTAGTGGGAACAACACGGCTGAATGTCTACATCTATATCTGTAATTTTTATGGTGTACATAATAAAGAGTATTCTATTCTATTCTATTTGTAGCGTGTGGACTGTATAATTAAAATGCGGCAACTTAAGTGGAGAATTTCGGTCGACTGGCCCGGAATGGTAGCTCGTAGTTTTGACCACTGAGGTCGTGGCTACTTAACCGGACTGTCCTGTGGGTGCCTTTAGGATTTTACTCAAAAAAGCCTCCAGCCAGGGGCGGAATTTTTAATGCTAAACTTATAATTTAAATGACCGCACGCTAAGGGCACCCCCTGTTGGGGTACGGACCTCGGCTTAGGGCGTAACTGAGATAGGGCAGCGAGTGGGGACAGGCTGGATCGAGAGGTTTATAATTTCTTGATTATTATTCGGGGAATTTAAAGCTACAGGCTCAGCTACGGCGCGGGCTGAGGCCTCATCGGACTGGGGACGGGGGGAACGGTTATGGGGGGGTCGTCGCGTGGGACCTCGTCGGCGAAGTCGGAACGATGGCGGTCTGTGTTTGTGCACTGTACTGGTGGCCCTACTGCTCTCCTGGAGGAGGGTTATGTGGTCATCGGGGTCGACTAGGACATGCCGGGGACGGCGGGTACGACTGATACGGGAGGGGGCATAACGGGCGGCCACGACAACCAGAGGGTTGCGGTGAGTGGCGGCGGAGTCGAAAAAACGCTTGGATAGGCGTTTCATGAACTGACTGATGGTCGGGATTCTAAGATCGAGATGGAGATTTTCGTTCCGAACGAACCAAGGGGAACCGGTCGCCCTGCGGAGGAACCGGTTTTGGAGGGCCTGGTGATGGGGTTTCGCTTGTGCGAATACTACGCTCGCATAGGTCATGATGGGACGAATGCACACTGTGTAAATTCGCAATTTGCACCTAAGTGACAATTTGCTACGTGCATTCAGGACGGAATGGAGCCTACCGAGAGCGAGAGTGGCGCGCGAGCGCGCCTGCTTGTTGTGCTCCGAGAAGGAGAGGTGCTGGTCGAGGACGACGCCCAAGTATTTGGCTCGCTTCTGTTCTGTCGGGAAAGTTGCTGTACGCACGGACAGCCGCGTTCTTCTCGGTCATCAGTTCACGTATATCGTCTGGCAATTTCCAGCGATGGTCTTCCATCGCCGGAACTTCCCTTGAACAATCGTTCAGGACGGATTGTACGTGTTCTGTGAACGAGCCGATCGCGGCCGTCGTGTCTGCGATAGAGTCGAAGAGGTCGGGGATAGAGTCTAAGTGGGGGAACGTGTTGGCTTTCAGGCGTTCGCTTACTAACCTCCAGTCCGTTACCACACTTGTGGAGGGGGGTTGGTCGGGATCGGGGAGACCTATGCGAGGGGCTAGTCTCATTACGACTGGTCGGTGGTCGGATGTTAGCTCTTGTATCACCTCTATAGAGTCCAACCGTAGGTTGATACTCTTCAAGAGTGCTACATCGAGCACGTCAGGGGTGTGGTCAACGTTAGCGGGGAAGTGGGTGGGGGTCATCGGGGCGATGACGTCGAAGTTAAGTACGGGACAGAGGTCGAACAAGTGTCTCCCTCGGTTAGAGATCTTGGTACTATTCCAGGCGGGATGCTTGGCATTAAGAGCGCCCGCTATGATAACGGAGTCACTCAAGCCGAGCAGGAGGGTCAGGTCGTCAGTCAAGAGTTGGAAATTCTCTAAGGAACTGATGGAGGGGAGGTAAGCCGACACCAGAGTGATCGGCTAGTGTCCTGTCATGCCTAGTCGACATATGGATACTTCGAATCGCGAGAGGGGGGGGGGGGGGATCTATTGAGATGCAATAGAGCGAAGCCCTGTAGTAGATTATGGTACCGCCCATGTGACACCGAGTCCTGTCGTTGCGAACTACGCGAAAGTTAGCAATTGACGGTCTACGGTGGTGGGGTTTTAGGAACGTCTCCTGTACGAGAAAGATATCTATTTGATGACCGCGGAGAAAGGTGGCGATTTCCTCGCGTTGACCTGTGATGCCATTGGCATTGAAATAACCCATTCTGAGGGATCGGGGTTTGGTCCGTGCAACGATTCCTTTATCCATTAATGATATTGGGTTGGTTGGTAAAGGACATGAGGGCTTGCGTAATGTCCGGATACGCATTATAGATCGACTGGATAGCGAAAAGATTACCGGCATTTCTGGCGGCAATGCTTTCGCTAGCCATCTTGCGGGCGCGAGGGGTGAGGAAGGCGAGGAATGTGCCTGAGATCACATTGAACGCGTCTAACGGGTTAGACCCGACCACTGGAGGAGTGGGTGCGGGCGGACGGGGCGCGACCGGCGCGGGGGGAGCGGCTTTAGGAGCCGGGGGTGGGTTACCGTGTGGGGGCATGGGTACGGGCGCGGGCGCGGGTGCGTGGGCGCGAATACGGGGGTCCATCAGCGGAGGGATGGGGGGAGGGGGGGTTGGTAGCGCCCCAAGGCCGGGAAGGCCTGTTGGTGGTGCAGGAGTTGCCAAAGACTGGGTCTTTGGGGACTCAGTCGATCGGGAAGTTGGAAGGTGGAGGCTTCCCTTTGCTGACGGGCATCGGTACGCTTTGTCAGCTTAAGGGCGGTCGACTTGGGGGCTTTGGGACAGCCACGGTAGTTGACTGGGTGCCCGGAGTTCCCACAGAGCACGCAGCTGGGTGGCTCCGTGCACAAAGTCCTATCCTTGTGTCGGGAGCAGTCGGAAGTGCCGTGCTCGCCCAGGCACTTGACGCACCTGGGTGTCGCGTGGCAATTCCGCTGGGAGTGGCCGTATAATTGGCACCGGTGGCATTGACCGACGATGCCGGTCTTGCGGGGCTTTTGGATATGGAATCCAATCAGCCTACAGATCGATTTGATCTCGAATATCGGGTGATGTCCCTCGACGGCGGGACATACAACAAGGACCATGTTGTACGCCTCGCCGCTTCGGGCGCGGTGCATGCGGTGCACTTCTGCAACGGGAACGTTCTGCGACAGAAGGTCGTCTTTAATATCGGAGGTTGCTATCGCTTTAGGTATCCTATTAAATTACTACGCGGGTCTGGCGGTCCTCCGGAAGGGAGTACGTGTGGAATGAAACTCCCCTCCCTCTGAGGAGCTTCGTTAACGCCCTGTAGTCGGCGGAGTTGGGGACCTATACTTTAATGCCCTGCTCGGTAGCACGGGCATTGGTGAAGCCGATCCTGAGATCGACGCACTATTTGGACACATCGGTCCACTTTCCCTTGTCCTGAATGAACACTGGAGGCGGGGAGGGGGCCTTTTAGGATTGGCTATCGAAATAAGCCTTTAATTGGGCGGGGGGAGGGGGCGCGGCGGAGGGGGCGGGGCGCGCGACCGGGGCGAGGACAACGGGGGTCGGTGTCACGGGGGCGGGGGAGACTATTTTAGGGGTTTTCCCTGCCTGGGAAGAAGTAAAATTCTTCTTCCTCTTGGCGGCGGAGGTGACGGTCTGGAAACCGTCATCCTCGGACGATGAGGTGGAGGAGAACAGGGCCTCCGTATCGGAAGGATACGGAGTGACCGGGCGTTTGTTTGTCGGTACGTCAGTGTCCATGTGACCTGACGAGTCTTCCGAGTCTATGGCGGGCATAGAGCACGGGGAAGAGGGGGCTTCCAACGCATCGCTAAAGTTAGCGATGCCGGGAGGGTCGGAGGGACAGGGGGTGGGGGGCTGCACAGCAGCGAAACGGTCACCATATTTGGCGAGGAACTCGGGGTCCTTTAGGAGGACCTCCCTAAAAAACGTAGCGATAAGAGCGTCCCCCATGGTTGGGGGTGCGGGGGGGTTGATATTGGGGGATGGTGGAACTGAGGGTTCCGGCCTATCTTCCCTATGCCTAGCTCCCCGGGTGGAAATGCCCGGGGATGTGTCACACCCTCCCTGTCGGGTATAGACAGGGAGGTTGAGTGCCTATGGGTGAGCCCTAAGCTTGTATACCCGTCGCCAGTCTTAATGTGCGAACGGGGCCCTGACAGTCTAGCTCGAAGGGTGTAGACATACCCTAAAGACACTAGGTGAGTAGCTGTTGAAGGAAAACTGTCACCAGAGCCGACTAGGAGATCCCCCAAGGCCGGTTAACTCTGGGACCCGTCCAACTGACTGCCTCGCCCTGATGAGGTTCGGCGGGTGTGATTGGGTCAACACCCCACTCGGTTTCGTTGGCACCGCAAGGTATCCACCGAGGACCACGAAACTGTGGTTTTTCCCGGAAGGGGCTTAGTGAAGCTACTCACACAAACGCGAACGTTAAAGAAACAGTACCAGCTGCCTTGAAAAAGGCTATTTTTATAATTGATCAAAAACGATTAATTAATTAATCGATCGATGATCGGATGTAGTCGGGGCGACTACGAGGGCGTTACGTAAACGTAACGAGAAGAATTAGGCTAGCGCCACTGAGTCATGAACGGGGGAGCGTAAAGCACGACCGTTCAGGACGAGTGTCGAGAGCTTAATGGCCCGCGCTGCCAGGGTCCAGGGTTTTTATATGCACCGATCCGCGGGGGGCGGGAATTGGCCATATTTTTGCCGTCGACCAATGGCAACGCGTGGAGCAACCGAGCGGCGTGAACAGGTTCTTACTTGTCGCCAGGCACGCAGCTCTGTCGCTTTACATGATACTTATAGGTACTTAAAACTAACAATAGCAGGCGGCGCTAGATTAGGTTGCGGTCGTGCACATTTCTCCCGCCGTCGCCAGCAGGCGACTCCGTGGGGAGCACGACAATTCTTTTGGTTGGTCTTCGGAGTACATGTCCTTTGGTTATCACGTCTACAACTCATACCTCTCCGTCTGCACCTGGCAACACCTTCGTCACCCTTCCCTTAGGCCAAGTGTTGCGTGGGAGGTTAGGGTCGCAGATCACAACGACGTCTCCGACTTTGGGTGGGGTGCCACTGCCGTAGGGCTCCCGCCGGTTTTGTAAGAGCGGTAGGTATTCACGTACTCATCTTCGCCAGAAGACGTCTGCGAGTGCCTGGGCGCGCCGCCATTGGTGCCGTGCTGTGACGTCTGCTGCGGTGAAATTACCCGGTGAGGGTACATGTGAGTTAGGGCCGATCAGTATGTGGTTAGGCGTGAGGGCTTCGGGCTCGTCTGGTGACACATTGACATGCGTGAGTGGCCTGGAGTTCACCATATTTTCTACTTCTACGAGCAGCATAGCGAGGGTCTCGTCTGATGGGTGAACTTCTTTTAGGGTGATGTACAGTGCTTCCTTGACTGCCCTCACCATCCTTTCCCATGCTCCGCCCATAAACGGTGACGCGGGAGGTATGTATCTCCAGCTTATGGACCGCGCATTGGACTCACTACTTAAAGCATTTAAGGCGCTTTCTCCTAGTTCCCTATCAGCCGCTTTGAAACAAGTAGCGTTTTCACTCCATATTTCTTTTGGACAACCTCTCCTACCTATAAATCGCCTGAGAGCGGCGATAGCTGAATCTGCACTAAGTGAATTTGCTATTTCTTTTGTGTATAGCTCTACAAGTTAAGCACGTAAATAAGGCTCCATACCTTTTTTCTTTATGTCTACATACAGAAACAGATATGGGGCCAAAATAATCTAAACCAGTGAAAGTAAAAGGTCGTAAATGATGAGCTAAACGGGGGTACGGTAGGTTTCCCGTAGAGGGTTTGGCTGGCTTTGCCTTTTTTATTTTACAGCGTAAACAGCCCTTTACAACATTCTTTACAGACGGACGTAGTCTCGTTATCCAAAGACGCTGTCTTAACTCGTTAACCGTTATCTCGGTTCCACCATGATGTAAACTTTCATGCACATATGCTATGTATAGCTTCGTATATCTGTGCTTGCTCTCGAGTACAATTGGGTTTTTTATTTCTTCATTTACGTCTTGTACCGCTGTGATTATCCCGCGGAAACGTAAAATACCCACGCTGTCTAGGTATGTACTTAATAGCGATAACGGGCTGTTGCCGGGCGCCGCTTTGTTATCCTTTACAGCGTATCCTTTTTGCATAAATCCAATGCTCAATAATTTTAATCGTAATAACATTCTATACGATCAACAGTATGGTTTCACCAAAGGACGTTGTACAACCGACGCCCGTGTTATATTATTAAAACATATCTTTAACGCATGGGAGGTGGCACAAGATGCAATAGGCATCTTTTGCGACCTATCCAAGGCATTTGATTGCGTGAATCACAAAACACGGCTCTTGAAACTTGAGCATTACGGACTGGGTAAACTTGCGCTTAGCTTAGTAAAATCATAGTTGAATGATAGACTGCAGCAAGTTCAAATAAACGGTGTAAATTCATTGGGCTTAAAAGTCAAAATGGGTGTACCGCAGGGCTCAATATTGGGTCCGTTCCTCTTTTTAGTATATATAAATGATTTATCTCATTTACTGAAAAACCGACCTCAAATGGTGTTATTTGCTGATGATACATCACTGATTTTTAAAATAAACAGACATGCACATGAGCTTAATGACGTAAATAACGCCATGCTTAAGATTCATAATTGGTTTACTGTAATTAATTTGGAATTAAATGAGAAGAAAACTAAATGCATAAGATTCGCGTTACCGAATGTTAGAAGTAGTAAATGTCACGTTGTATTGAATAAGGAGATACTAGAATTCGTCGAAAAAATGGTTTTCCTGGGGATTACGCTTGATTCAAAGCTACAGTGGGGTCCTCACTTAACATCACTTGCAGGGCGGCTAAGTTCAGCTGCTTATGCTGTTTGGAAAATCCGTCAATTAACAGACGTGGATACCGCGAGACTAGTATATTTTAGTTACTTTCATAGCATCATGTCTTACGGTATTCTGCTGTGAGAACGGGCTGCAGATATTGATTCTATCTTTATTCTGCAAAAGAGGGCTGTCAGAGTCATCTACAACCTCCGCAAACGCGAATCTCTAAGGGAACTGTTTAAAAAAATTAACATCATGACGGTACCTTGTCAATATATATATGAAAACATTATGTATGTTCGAAAAAATCTACACATTTTTAGTAAGATAAGTGACAGGCATAATTTCAACACTAGAAATAGGAACAAATTAGATCAACCACGTTTCAGGTTGTCTAAAGTACATACTTCTTTTATGGGGTACTGTGTAAAATGTTATAATAAAATACCACTCGATATTCTTCAACTAAATGAGAAGAAATTTAAAACATGTATTAAACGCACACTATATAGACAAGCATATTATAAGTTCAATGACTATATCATACATAAAAATGCTTGGCTTAATGCTGGTCCTGCCCCACAGCCACTTGGGCGCACTAGTTAAAATTTGAATGTTTGGAAGAGATACTCCTTTCTTATTCCCCCTTTTATTTTTCTGACATTGCGAACTTAATGTTTGTTTATTTTTTATAAAATGTTTTATTATTGAGTAACACCAATAGATATTTTAATGATTCTTTTCTTTTATGTAGTAAAATTTTATTCATCGCTAAAATACATAGCAAACTATAGTTTTGTATAATTTAGAAGCATTTTTCCAATTTTGTAAATGTGATTACCTTGGATTCGTTTACTATATAATTATGTTGAGTTGACAGCATGGCAGTTGAGACTGTGTCATGCTCACTAAAATGTCTCACTGTTGGTGGCGCGTGTGTTGGATCATTCGGTTCCCTACAAAATCGTTGAGCTGGATGGTGCTGATCCACGCGTCAAGTTCGTGAACGGGCGCCGTCAGTTAAGACTGGTCATCTCTTAACTGCCACGGCTTATTTTTATTATTAATCTTATATTTTGAACTATTTCTTAATATATTTTTTTCATTGTTCTCGCATGTAAAAGCAACAAGAATAATGTACCCAGGATTTTGTAATATCTTGATTTAAAAAGAGTGTCCTTGGAGTTTCTTGCCCGTTCTTCTCCATAGAGATCTACGTTTTGGAATGGGCAACTAGCTTCAACTTTCTGACTAACTGACCGACTCTTTGACAATTCAAAAGTGCCTGTAAATGGTTTAACTGAAATAAATGCTTTGAGTTTGAGTTTTTGAATTTTTATGAATTGTAGGACCAATGAGAAAGTTGCATGACATGAAAATTAAATTTGTCAATTTTATTTTAAGCTATTGAAATTTATAATTTTATTTCTTTGTTTGTCATCTGAAAGTTGATATTTAGACAATTTGTAATTTTTCTTTGACATTTGTAATTTGATATGTAGACAATTCTTGATTTAGTACTTTTATTTTTTTGACATTGGAATTTAATTATTTTGTTTAATATAAAAATAGAATATATTATAAGAATAAATTAGAATAGAATAGAATACTCTTTATTATGTACATCATAAAAAATAACAGATATAAATGTAGACATTTTACACAGGGTGACACAATGGGCGGTCTTATCGCTAAAAGCGATCTTTTACAGACAACCTTTGGATGGATTCAAGGGAGAAGGAGAGACAATAATGCAGGTAGTCAGTGGTGTACCATTTACATATACAACAAATACATACATACATAAAACATATACTTATCTACATATAATATATACAATAATAAACATGAAACAAGAGGAAGGAAACTAAATGTAATGATAATGTGAATGTTACAAAATTTGCATGCCGAATTTAGTAAGCGGAATATGGAGAACTATTGTGTAGGTTTTATAAAATCTGTATAACACCATATTTCAGGCAAATAAGTGAATCTATCTATCTATCTATAACTCCAGCACCTTCTTAAGCCATGTATGTGGTACCGAGTCATAGGCCTTCTTGTAATCTATCCAACATGTCAACAGATCCTTTCAGGAACGACGAACTTGTTGGCTAATGGCCATATTAATGAGGAGTAGCTCCTTAGTACCACGTGACCCGTTCTTACATCCATTTTGAAAAGGAGACATGATAGAGTTGGTGTCTATATGTTTGTTAATTTTAGCTCTCAAAATGGATGTAACAACTTTATAGACCGTCGGTAAACACGTGATCGGTCTATAATTTTTGGGTTCCGCAGTGCTACCTGATTTATGGAGCAGGTGGGTAACTCCTGTTGTTAGGAACTGGGTTAGCGAACCAGACTCCAAAGCAGTCTGGTACTGAACTGCCAAGCGAGCTTGCAACCTTGCGAACCATTTGATCCAAAAGTTTTGCAGTCTGTCCGGCCCTCCCTGGAGACTTCCAGTTAGGCAGCGGACGGACTGCACGAGTTACATCTTTGGGGCAGATGGTAATAGCCCCCATTTCTGGTATTGGATCGCAGGCTCGCTAGACTTTCCGAGCCCAATCGCCTTCGGTGTGACTGACAGGCACTGTCCAGATATTGCCCCAGAAAGAACACATGGCATCATCATCTTAAGCACGTGTCAGCCACATCTTGATCCGGTCGCTCCCAACCTAACCTATAAACCCAGATCGCGTTGGAAGGTGCGATTCTGAGTGTATCGCTCCACTCGCCGCTTATACCTATGAATACGGTTCGCCCATGCATACACTTTCTGCTTCAGGAAGTCGATGCGCTCTGTGACACAGGACATATAATCCTGAGGGCTAATATCAGTCCCTGCGAACGCGCGTCTCACAAAGCGCATCACTCTAGGGCGAATATTGCCCTCCCTGAAACAGATTAGTTTGCCGATGAGCGCTCTGGCCCCACTAATACGGCGTTCAATTCTGCACCGCCAAGCTGTTTTTTTTTTTTTTGGGTGGGTAATCATCAAATGACCCCTCCCGCTCTGGGCGGAGCGGAAGGGCGTGTCAGACTCTTACTGACTAAAACCCACCCGTGTTCCTTCAGTTGCCTGTGCGCCAGGGCCACGGTAACTCTTTCGAACAATCCGCAGCGCCAAGCTGGTACGGCTGGTTTCGGTCGTGTAGCTCTAGAATCAGTAGCAAATTTGACGTGAGCTACACGACATGCCGCTACAGCCGCGCAGTACAGAATCGAATGAGTATCAGTGAGGTATACGCAGTCATCAAAATAATTTGACAGCTGCGCATCCAGGACCGCCACCAGCGCCCTATATTTGTTATACATGGGCAAACGAGGTAAGCGTGGTCTAAGTTCGGGCGATATGAACCGATATTCTCGACTCGCATCCTCCAAAGCACTCCTCAATTCCTCATCGCACTGGGTACTTACGTTTGTAGCCCTGTCATCACTCTCCTCGTCTTCTTGACTTGTGTTAGACTGTGGTAGTACTACAACAGTCTGAGACGGGGGAGCGATGACATGACTACTCTGCATTCCATTTTGCAGGCGATGAAGTACAGTGTCATCCAACATATATGATTACGTTAGATGACCCGCACCTGATCCGACGGTCGTTGTGCCGAAACGTTGAAGAGAAGCACGAAGAGAGCATCCGGACACGGTACGCGGTCAGATTGTTCTCTGGAGCCCCATAGTATGAGCGCATGACGTTTTCATTGATGGATCGTGTCCATCTCATGCGCTGCACACTTCCGCCGGGAGCTGGGACCCTATCAGAGGCCAGTGGGCCTCAAGGTCCTGTCCGGTGGCCGGTGTCCTCCACGTCGACCAACAGGTGGTGGCGTCGTGGGCGGGGAGAAATACTCGTCGCTCGAGCTCGACGTAACTACCGCGGCCTGTGTCGTCACAGCGCTCACAGTGAGGCTGGGTACCGGCGGCGGCGAGGCGGAGCTGAGCGCAGAGTCCGGAGGTGGTGGGCGTGCTCGTAGTGCGGCCGATCTTGTCAACATATCTTCATTTTTCTATTTTGTCCTTGTGATTGTTTTATCGGAGGTGACAACTGTCACATTGTATCCACCGTACAATTGAATTGGATGACCTTTTAGATTTATTAACCTCGTTATTGAATGATTACTGTATATATATATATATATGTATTTGTGAGAATTATGTATAATAGATTACTTACCCAAAATGTTTGCTTTGTTTTGGTAAAATAAATTGTATACTATGTTTTGTACCTCCACGGTGGATACAATGTTATGGAACAAAGGTTGTTGACAATAAAATGGTTCCTTCTCAGTGTATAATTTTGGGGCTGATTGTACTTACTGTGGGTAAATAATAATAATAAGAATGGTTGTAGACAATAAAATGGTTCCTGGTTCGTGTATACATATTTTTAGTGCTGACTGTACCTATAAGTAAAGTTATCAGTTAATTGTCAGAAGTGGTAATTTCCAAGTTTCGAACCATGCTCGCATTTTCATACTAGACATAGGCGCTCTTAATATTTGAACCATTACGATCTACAGTATCAATTATCGCAATAATTTTCGAGTTCGGTTCCCAAGTCCAGTGTGCTGTATGAGTTGTGTAACGTTTTACGTCACTCAAGACTGGAAAAGGGCTGACATCCAAAATAAAATGTTGTTAATTTCCAGCTATCCTGATATCATCATTCTTCCTGATGTTGGTGCTGGTGGTGTACTGTCTGCTACCCGATCTCAGAAACCTCTCCGGCCTAGTTCTGATGGCCTACACATTTTCCCTACTCTTCGCTTTCATAAATAAATTGATTCTAACTTTCGTTAAGAGGGTGCCACCAGAGGGGTTCTGCAAACAATTTTGTAAGTAACACATTATTGCATTATTCTTTAAGCTGCCCTGCTTTGGTTTTTTAAGGTCACTGGCTCCGTCTCAACAAAAAAACCCATACAAACTTACTTAGTTCTACGGTCCCGAAACAATGAAATAAGTAGTAATAAAAGTAACTTTGAAAATTGTAAGATATTTTTTCTTCCAAGGTACGGAACCCTCGCCCTTTGCCGGTTTATTTATTTACTTAACAAGCTAACATTTTTTTTTAATTATTATTTCAGCTCCAGTCGTGTATTTCGCGTTTATATCTAGTATCTTTTGGCTGAGTGTCATATCGTTTGACGTTTGGTGGCGATTAAGGTAATTAACGAATAAGATTTCATTTACGAAATATGTATTTTCCTTTTACAACTAAATATGTCGTGATGGTCCAGTGGTTAAGGCCTCGTCTCTCATGCACGAGGTTGTGGCTTCAAATCCGGCAAGTAGGTACCGATGCGACTTTTTCAATTCATATTATGTACGTTCTGAGTTTATCTTGGACATTACTAACATCAGTGAAGGAAAACATCGCATCGTGAGGAAACCTGGGCTGATAGTTAATATAAGTCTATCGCCACCCCGTCTTGAGCAAGCGTGGTGATCAATGCTCGTGCCTTCTCTGTATGAGAAGAGGCCTTACCCTTGCAGTGGGCATCGTAGGCGGAACCTATAAAGTGACCTCGATACCTATACGATCTAAATAATTTAACTAGCGAAACTCCGCAGACATGTTGGGTATCGATATCTAAATATGATAAAATAAAATAAATATAATTTTAGTACGAGTTTAGCAAATCAGTTTATAATTTAGAAATCCATCACGTCTGCTGAGTTTTGCTAGCTAATTTAATTCAGCCTGTATAAGATTCATTTCATACAAGGTGGATACGACAATACGACAATAAAATAAACTGCGTACAATCATACATGTCTTGACGTTCCCAGTGTGCATACGAAAAATTTATCAAATATTTCACACAAATATGTGACTATAGCTAGTCAAAGATTGGCATAACTCACTTTTTTAATTTCGATGCTGGGATTTATATTTTGAAATCGAAATCAAAATCAAAAGCCATTTATTCAAATTAGGCTGAAAATCAGACCTTTTCGAACGTCAAAATTACATAAAACAGTCCCCGAAAACGCCCGCCCTTCACCACTTCCTAGTGCTTTTGATAGTTCCAAAATACTCTTATATTAGTATCGGCAGTGTTTTCATTTACTGTAGTATTGTTGTGTCCTTAAATTGTATTTAACGAGTACAATATCCCACACCCACAAGATGGACCGAGGAGCTTTTTTTTCTATTTCTGGTCGTAACTATCTATGTGACGACGGTAATTATTACGCTTTGTATTTAACGCGAATAACATTTTTCCTTGATCAATGAATCTATTTATAGCAGCTTAGTTATTTCCCATGCTTTCCTCAATAGATTACAATAAACTATGGCTGGTATAATATTTCTGAACACACGATTTGAATGAAGTCAGCTCTCAACAGTTGCTTCGCTTTCAAAAAAAAATCGAGGCACGTGTAATTGCCGCTATCACGTGTCGATACTTTAAATTAATCTATACAAGATAAAGTGCCTCTAATTTATTCCAAAAGTATCTGATAAATATTAAACAAATGGATCAGAAAACGTACGTGAATGCCAATTCGTAGTTCCATTTACAAATTGAGTGCTTTTATTTATCTTATTTGAATACTTAAACCCGAAATTCTAATTTGTGGTGAATCCTCATCTATAGCCCACAACATTAAATTTTTCTTTGGTTTTTCGCAAATTGCAGCTCAATTGCAGCAAAATGCGATTCACGACTGTAGGAATGATATATTTACTGTATAATAATCATCAACAAGTTAAGTTAAGTTAAAGCTAAGTTTTAATTTGGACAACAGCCGCACGGCTGTCGATTATCTATGGCACGTTCTTCTATAGCTGCAACGGTTAAGGTAGCTAGATTCCCTTACTGCCTCGTCTCAACTTCCACCCTGTATTACTCAGATCGGACAAGGAATCAAGACCAGGATAAGTGGAATTCTTGTACTAAATCTTAATACCTTTCTAATGATATATCATTTATTCCTATAAGAGCGGGTACCAGCTTCCATACATTTTGTGGTATCATACTTTCCTTAGTTTGTCGATTGATAATAAAATTGGTGATTATTATTTGGTAAATATATTTTTTACCATTGCAACTCGAAAAAAGGCATTTGATTCATCGATAACAGTGAATAAAACTCTCTTTTAGTCATTGAGTGAATAAAAACATTTTGAATTTGGAACAAGCACGAATTATACGAATTATGTATTAAAAATAAATAAAACGTGCTGAACGTATCTACTGCCTGGCTAAATGGAGCTATTCCAAAGCGCTATACCATTAAATTTAAACATATATATCGTACTCAAATCGAAAACTGTTCTAATCTTTATATATATAAACGTGTCACGTTGTTTGTCCGCGATGGACTCCTAAACTACTGTACCGATTTTAAATTTGATTTGCACACCGTGTGCAATTTGATCCAACTTGAAAGATAGGATAGCTTACATCTCAATTTATAGTCGCAATATTATTTTATTGCAAATTATTTGTCTATTATTTCACAGTCACAATTATCTGTTAGCTCCAAACGATTCTAACAGATGGCGATATCTGTTGACTGGATTGTGTAAGTATTCAATAGATGGCGCTATGTTAAAAATACAAACGTTTCATTTAAGCTACAATTTAATAAAGAGAAAAGATATGATTGTTTGTATTGAATAGGCTCCGAAACTACTGAACCGATTTCAAAATTTATTTCACTGTTGGGAAGCTACACTATCTCCGGGTGACATAGGCTATATTATAATATGCTTTGCTACCCGGGCGAAGCCGGGGCGAGTCGCTAGTTTCACTATAAATTAATGTTTATATTTAATCCTTTGTTCTTTTATTACAGATTATATAATAAATTGTGATAAATATAAATATAATACTACTATTTATTTTCTCGCAGTCTACGGTAAAAAGTAGAGCACAAAACTCGTGAAAAAAAGTTTTTCTCGGTCCTTGTACCCCTGGCTCCGCTCAGGATTCTAATCTAGAATCCTTCGCTGCTCTCGGGATCCAACAGTCTCGAATTAAATTATTTCTTTTTCATTTGCTGTATAATCTACTATTTCACCTCAGCACCGCAAACTAGCCGGTTATGCTGTTTAAAGACAGTGAAAAAAATTCGATTTTGCTGCGAGCGTGAGACAAAGTAACATTTTAATATTTTTTTTAAATGCCGAGGACAGTGCTGGATCTACTCACAAAATTCGATCATTGGACAGAACTTTTACAAGAATTTCATAAAATCTAGCCCACGACCCTAAACACTACAACTAGGCAGCCATGGTACGGTTCTTGTGTACAAAGGTACAAAAATACACATAAACCGCACCATTTCATCTAGTTTAGCCTACAGCCGTGCAGATCTAGTTTCCTTCGGTATACTTACTAAGAGTTCACGTTTACTTTTCACTTTTACAGATCTTATCGTATTAAGCGGGACTCTAAGCGTAGCAAGCTGGTGAAGTTCATGTGGTACGCTCTGTACGCCTGGGGGACCCCGCTCCTGCTAACGGCTGTAGTCACCACGTTGGATAACATAGACAATTTGGATATTTTGATACCACCATTCAATGATTGCTTAATGAATGGTTTGTATTTTTTTCAAAGTTTAAGTATAACTTGTTTTTGATTCGATAGCTGATATTGACCGACTGCAGCTGTAACTACGCGATAGTCGTCCTTGATACATTAAGTGGGGCTCTGGCAACTAGCGTGGAATTTAGCCGGTGGCAGTGCACTACTTGTGCTACGTCGGCACGTTCCGAGGGAGGAAAAGTCGTTACCTCTGATGTGGCTACAAGAGTTTTGGCATCTGGTCCCCATCACTCAGAGGCCTTCCCAGCGCTTCAACTCCGAACGATAACGATCCTGCTCTCATCGTTAAGCAGGAATTTGGAAACTCCCAATAGAACGCATTCGGCATTAGCGGATCCTATACGCTAATACCAAACATGAACAGATGAACCTAGGCCAGATCGGATGCCTGCCGCACCTAACATTCACCGCATACACAAAACATCACATCGGTTCAATATAAACGCGCGGCAAGTTTTTGTCTCCCTCCTGGTGAGACGGCACAGCAAGGGATTTCTAGGTGACGAATTAAGCTCTCACCAAACCGCGGTGAATCCCACATGCGATAAGGGACGAAATTCGCGCCAATTGTGTCAAGTAACTTGCATGAGGGTGTTAAAACCGGCACGTATAGTCGTGTGACTTCTGAATCGTCAAAATAAAAGACGCACGCAGTCGCGTCTCGCATCTCGCGCGTGATCAGCCCATAGTTCCATGGTTATGATATTATACAGGTTGGCAGGGACGCGCAACCTGTTACCGTGAAAACCTGCGAAAATTTTCAATGCAGAGGGCGTTGAAAATTTTCGTCGGTTATTATAATCATCGACTAGAATCATGTGCTGAATTCATGGTTACAGTTAGCGCGTCGATGTCCCTGCCACCCTGTATGGCATGTCTACTTGTACACCACCACAGCTTGTCTAAAGACATAATCATGTTGAAGGATCAATTTCTTACCGTCATATCATTCCGCTGGTGTACGTCGGGCCTTATTATTTTTAAGAACCTACATAGCTGGCGTTAACTAAAGTTTTTTTTTTCAGGTAAATCACTTGATCATTACTATAAGATACCAATAGGGATATTAATTTTCATTAATATCATACTGTTCGTCATGACTGTCTACAACATATGGATGGTAAAACATGCTGTTAACAAATGTCAAGATTCCAGAAGCAGCAAGCAGCAAAACAACCAGTAAGCTTTATTATAAAAAACGCGTTTAGAATTTGTAATTTTGCATCCAGGCCCTGCAGTCTCGACATTAGATAGCGACAAAAATCTGTCGCTAAGTCGTATCGATGTCAAATTCCTTTAATAGATTTTCAACCTTATGCTTTAGAAATAAAGTTGAAATCTATTAAAGGAATTTGACATCGATACGACTTAGCGACAGATTTTTGTCGTTACCTAATGTCGAGACTGCCGGCCCTGTTCCTCTCAAGTAGTAAACAATGTGTCAAAATCTGAATCATTTTGAAGAATATTGATAATCCATTGCTTCATTATGTTCGGAAAATTTGTCTGCTCAGCAACGTAAATATCGTAATGAATGTTGTTAAACTATCAAAATGAAACCCATACCCACTGATAGTGTGTTACGTAATTACCCCGCTGGACATACTGTCATGGCGGCTCGTCAAGTGCTCGAGTGTCATCAATTCATCATTCTTTTTTTTCCGTCAAATCCTCTTCTTTGTTACAATGTTTGCTGCACACAAACTTCATATACTCGTATTACTTATGTCGGAATATTATAATATGCGATAGTCTTAGTTAAGAAGGTTTTTAAATATACAAATAATTAATTGTCTTGTTTAAATATTTAAAAAAATATTCAAACAAGACAATTATTTATTTGTGTTATCTTTAACAATCTTACGTTAGACGATTTATATTACCAAATTTTTTATGTAGAACTTACTTGAGAATGAGACTAAATACTACTGGTTTAGTAGATTAATTAACAGTGCCACATTGTGCGAGAAGGACAAACTACCAATCAGTGTTGTTCCTTTCAAGACCATTATTTTCATACATGTAGTTTACATAAATTGTCAAAAAATAAGCTTTTTTGACATTTTATATAAACTACATGTATGAAAATAATGCTCTACAGCATACGCCGTTAGAAAAATTCGTGATTTAACTGATTTAGAGACATCCCGTTTAGTATACTTTAGTTATTTTCATAGTGTGATTTCGTACGGTATTCTGTTGTGGGGAAATGCCGCCGCCATTCAGACACCGTGTTTCTTTTTAAATTTGCGTTAACGTCCAGGCAACACTCTTCAGGTGTAATTAAGTTAATTTTTCCAAGGAACTAATGTCCTAACTCATTCCATTCTTTGAATATTCAAAACCCTAATTTAATCACTTATGTGCGTTAAACCAGTGTAACATCTTCTTAATCCATAACCAAATATTATTTGGATTTCATTCTTAAGTAAATACTTAAGAATGAAAACCTAATAATATTTGGAAACTCTTTAGTTTTCAATTCTTACATATCCTCCGACACGGTCAAAGATAATGGAGTTCGTTTGATGTTGCCTTTAGTGAGCTGTCATGGATATAATTCAAACACTGTCATTGTAATTGACACAAATTATTGCCGAACTCAAAAGTGCCTTTTATAATGGTTATCAACTCAATATTTATTTATTTTGTATGAATAAGATCCTTTTTTTTCAAATTTAACAAGAATGGATTTTTACGATAGTTTCTGTTAATGTACTAAGCACTATGTCGAAGTTAAAGCAAATAAAAAAAAAAAACGGTGCATAAAGCGGAAACTTTGCCAGAAAGCCTTTTATACTGTTAAAGACTATATTGAGGACAAAAAGACTTGGGATTGAGTTGTTCGAATAAATTTAGTCCGTGAATGTTATTTTTTCTTGCTTACTATATTTTTTCCCATATACGTTTTTACATACACAATATATATGAGTAGGTATTTACGTTGTAAAGTATTATATTAATTTAATTATTGTTAATGTGAAGACTTTGTGGATCATTTTCTTTTTTTTTACAAGGTCTGGTAGTTTGAGTAATTTATGCGGCCTACCCAAAATATTCTTTCTTTAGTATTGTTCATCGAATCGTTGAGCTCCTAAATTCTGAGTTGAGCCGCATGATTATTGGCAAATCACTGCACTGACTAGCAGGTCCACTCAATCTGTGTGGTTTTTTCCTCAAAAGATTTTTCAGACACCAATTTACATGCTTCACAATTATGATCTGACTAAGATTATGTCTGGACTTTAAAAGATACTGTGACCTCTGAGTTTTTTTCTGCCTTTCTTCTCAGAGTAGTCAGATAAAAAACATTGACCTCATCTAGTTTTTAAATTATAATAGTATGTTTGACGTGGTAAAAGTGTTTGTACAAACCTACTTAAGTACAGAAACAAAATCATTTATCATTTAATCAATACAAAATAAATATTTATTTCTATTTGCTTTTTTCTTTAAAGTTGTTTCTATCAAAAACCAGAAATTACGTGTTACGCTCTGATTCGCGTTCAATGTCACGTGACTATTTTTTTTTTTTTTTTACGCAGTTTTTTCTCAAAAAGATTAACAAATCTAAAATTAATTACAAAATTAAATTGAATTTTGATATTTTTAGCCCGGAACCATTGTACAAAACAATATTTATAGGATATTTTTCTTACTGTCAACTAGCCTATTGCACTGAATAAGCAAAATAATAAGTACCTACTTAAATAGTTGGTCCGTCTGCCTGCAGTTTTCTAAATGGCTGTATTAAGGCGTAACCTTCAGGGTAGCCCGCGAAATTAAATTTTTCTTACGTTTTTTGCAATTTGCAGGTCACTGTCAGGTTGTATTTTGGTTAAAAAATGATTCGCGGCCGTAAAAAATATCACTTTACAGAATTATAATCATTAGAATCAGCAACACAACTCCTTAAGTTAGAATTGGTGTCAAATGTCACGATTTCATGAAATAGTCATTCAATACAGTAATATGAACTTAGAGAGATGTATTGCTGATTCTAATGATTATAATTCTGTAAAGACATATTTGTTACGGCCGCGAATCATATTTTAATCAAAATACAACCTGATATTGACCTTCAAATTGCAAAAATCGTAAGAAAATTTTGCGCTTCCCCCTTAAGTAGGAACAGACATTTCACGCAAAGATTACTGTATTATTTTGACATACCTTGGTAAAAATTATTTTAGTCTGGTATGATTAGATTAAATAACTCACGCAAGTACATTTTGTTTTAGATTCTCCACATATGCAAAGTTATCTGTGATGATGGGACCGAGTTGGTGCTTGGAGCTTCTTCCTAATTTTAATTGGCTATGGTACCACATCTTGGTTGATTTGTATAACCTACTCACCGGGGTCGCCATATTCTATTTGTTTGTGTGCAAGAAAAAAATATTGGTGCAGTTGTGCAAAAAGTGAGTTGATTTTTTGTCTGTCTGGCGACATGAATTTCATAGTTTTCGATGTCGCCAGACGTGGCATACTGAAATCTTCATTTTGGTATTCACTAGATTGTAACTATGCGCACTTGCGCAAGCGTTATTTTTGCCCCTACCGGCAGTTTGACATATACATTATACATATACCTATATATATATACGTACAAACGTGTGCAAGAAAATAGTAGTGTGATGCGTGTACGGTCACATCATCACCGTGATTGATAAATAAGGCGGCCAGCCTTAAAATCCTAGATTCATATTCATCGATGGACTAATAAATAATTAGGTAGAGATTTATGAGTTATAGGTTAAGATTTCACGGAGCGGTTTTCACCGGCGTCCGCCGATGGTAGAGCGGTACCTCGCCCCCAAATGGAAGAGCAAATAACCGCACCCGCCGCGGGCATAAATCGCGTCGTGAAACTAACTCACTGCCCCTTACCTACATTGTGATAAATGATGGATGATAACAAACTGAAAGTCTACTTCCGTGCTCAATAACAAAGCTGTGTGTTATTTTTATAGGTTTAACATACGCAATGATTACATAAAAAAATTGGAGTCACAATTATCGCAGCATACCAAAAGTGGAATTACCAGATCTACGAGGCTCGCAAACTCAATCGTTAAGAACAAATCTCAGGATCAAAATCAAGAAATGGACCTTCTGAATAGCTGCCCTAAGGAAGAAAGTACTATAGTTTGATTGTGTATCACTATGTGGATGCTGGAGTATATAATATACCTAGGTATAGGTCGATATCATTTAACCGTCGCTTAGATCTTTATAATCTCTGAACTGTTATGTAGGTACTTACAGTTCGCAAATAACTTGTATATGCGCGAAAAATGAGAATACAGTGTCATTGAGGAACGTATGGGGGGCTCATTTTACTAGAAGATAGTATGTTAGATCGTGTCTGCCAAACAAATATTTTATGTTAGGTCTTAAGTATTTGTTTGTACTGATTTTTTTACGCCATAGTATTCTTTTTTTAAAGTAGTACTTTGGTAATGTTATACCTCAGGCCACACTGACGTGAACCCCGCGGCACGCGGGATGCGACCACATGTGTCTAATGTTTTATGATTACAATTCACGACTCTTGCGACTATTCGCGCCCCAGTTTGGATTTGAACACCTCCGTACCTCGACAAAATAAGCGCGAGCGAATTTCATCCCGCATTTCGCGCGGGGGAATCCTTTCAGTTTGGCTTTAGCTTTAGGCTGACGCAGAGTACCATCGCATACAACGGATGGGCCGCCCTGCCCTTTTTTGCGTTGAAATGCGTTGCACTAGCGTTCAACGCGGCTGTAATGTGCGCTTAACTTTATTGGGCACATATACAGGGTGGCAGGGACATCGATACGCAAACTAAAACCATGAATTCAGCACATGATTCTAGACTCTCTATAGTAGATACTTTTAGTCAGTTATTAAAAAAAAAATATCTGATGTTTCATAGAAAAGTGCAATAAGTACCTACGTAGTCAAAATCTATGGCAGAGCTCTTTTTTTTTAATAATTCGCGTAAGTTTCAACACAGGGGGGTTCAATCATGTATTGAATCCATGGTAACAGCTTATGCGTCGATTTCCATGCCACCCTGTAGTTTTTACACCAAAGAAAGCTCCTAGTACCTAAGTAATAGCACAGTCAACCGCATAGATTTCAATTGTAACACTTGCAATACGAAAATCGCCCTTACTGCTAGGACGTAAAGGCACTCTCAATGTCAAATTATTAGCACTGTTATGCGATTGACTGTACCTACACACACATTCATGTTTAATGTATCATATTATTAGGAAAATGCTTGTTTAGAGGGCCATTTTTTTATTGTTTATACCTAACTCTGGATCGGGTTTTTGATTAATAAATGAAAAAAAATTGTTGGCTTGGTAAAATAATAAATTTATAAACGACTGGTTCGACAAAAATGTAGACGTAAATGTAGTACACACATTTCGTCTTTGTAAAAGTTGAACTGAGGCCAAAAATAGAATTTTCTAGTGATTGAAAAGATCAGTAAAAATTAAGTTATATTAAAATAGGTACCCAATTATAAATTAGTGTAGTAACATTAATTATATTTTTTATTTTTTTTATTAAAATTATACACCAACTATTGATGTTATGCTAGATCCACACACAGCGACTTTATTCACCTGTGACTCGCTGTTCATTTCACAATCTCACGTCCACACATAGATTTTGACAGTCGATTTGTCGCTAACGATATCAAAATCTGAGTCTCGACGTGGGATTTTGATATCGTAACCGAGTAGCCGGCAACTACCTAAAGTCCATGCGTGTGAACCCAGCATTCATTCAAATTTCTATTATCTACTAATAACAGCACCTAGGCTTATATCTATATTATCTTATGTGAGTAAGCACATAATAATATTAAATATCTAATCGTAATAATTAAAATAAGTATACTTAATTTATTGTTAAATAGGCTATTATTTTATATCCATAATTGTAAGTGAAAAACAAATATTTATCCAAAAACTGGTATTTCTTTTAATAAAATATATTATGTTATTTTTTTTTTATTTAAATGGCCGCCATCTTGGATTTGGATGTCGTCCTCATTTTCGTCAGGGCCCTCGAAAATTATGTAAATACTAAAATATCCTGAGCAGTGGTGAAAAAGTGGTAACGGCCCCGACTTACGAGTTTTAGGTCGTGGGTTCGAACTCAGGCAGGCGCTTTATTTTGCGTCAATAATTTCATCACCACTGCTCTCAAAACGTCGAAGGAAAACATCGTGAGGAATCATCATCATCATGTACCATATGAACCAAAAATTTGATGAAGACGCCACTCGACGCTGCTGCACGGAAATCAGCTATACATCTATATATACAGGGTGGCAAGAACATCGACGCACAACCTGTTACCATTGGTTCAGCGTTGAAATTTTTTGTCGGTTTTCTTTTTTAATCAGCTGTTGCCTACAAAAGTGCAATACCGACGCGGTCAAAATGTACGGAACAGCAAATTTTTCCTGTAAACTGGATAACGTTTATATGAAAAATCCCACAGGAGAGGAATTAAAAAAAAATCTTTTTAGACGTTTTCATTATTAGACTTGAAGATTATACAGGGTGACTGGATCTGGACCCGCCATAGCAAATTCGCATAAAGAGGAGGTCATTTACTAATAATTGAACCTTACTTTTCCTATCTAAAGTTTTATAATTTGGGAGATACGTCAATTTTTATACTTTATTGAGATTTTTCCAAAATTTGACCTTCAAGCATTCATAACTTTATTTTTTGCATTATTTTAGTAGTTTTTTTATTATTATTTGTTGGTAGTCATAAACATTGCTGATTAAAATACCTCGTTACTTCCCTCAAACAAGGGTTAAAAAATAAGGTAGTACGCATTATTTTTTAATGAAAAAAATATAATTTTTAAAAGTATATGATCCACTGCAATAAACAAAATCAGAAAAATATATGTTATTCTTCAGGATATTTGCTAATTAGATAGTGTGTTGAAAACATAACACAACTAATTGATACGATAGAAAAAAATCACGAAAATACCTCTAAAAATTTCTTTTAACGATTAAAATCATACTACTATGCATTAAATCATTCTGATTTTTTGTCAGATTATTCTACAAGCAACATACTAACGTAATAGTGTTTTAATTTTTTAATCCAATCAATAGATTTTTTGAAAACAGATAATTGCTTCGTATTTTGCAATAAATTACCAGCGTTGTCTCATCGCGCATCTCTTTCTTTTCTATGCAGTCCGACAGTGACCGCGCTTTAGCTGTTGTAAGCCTCTTAACCGACGATATGCGGTAGAAAATGTGTCACGGTCAGGTAAGCGTCTATTTGGATATAGCTCCTGGTAAATTCGCCGCGCTTCGCGGGCACTACTGTGTGCAGCACCATACGCCAGCAGCATGTCGGCGTATTCTTCACTTGTATATCCCGGCATTTTAAAACGAAATTGCAAATATAACGAAGGAAAACAGAACTATCAGTAGCACGTGTGAGCGACCAAACAATCAAACACAAACTAAACAAGCAATTTCGGTGCAGTCAGTCTCCGCCAAAATCAAAGGCTTAAAGCTTAATCGTGGAGGGTGAGAGTGACCACACGGAAATAGCTAATATATTTAAGGAACAGTTTATAGTGAGCTTACCCCTTGAGTCTGTGGTGAGGGTGAACAATACTGAGACCCACTAATCAGGAATACCCCTTCGGTTTACGTGTACACCAATAAAAGCCGTAATTAAATATATGAAGCGGGGAAAATCTCCTGGTCATGATGGACTCAATATCGAGCTTCTTCAAAATGCTGGTTTGCACTTGCCAAGAGTATTGAGTATGTTCTTAAATTTATGTATAGGGCATTCTTACCTACCACAGGAGATGCTGGATACATTCGTTGTACCTATTGTAAAGTATCGGACAGGAGACCTAACAGACAAAACGAATTATATGCCAATCTCACTGGCAACTGTGATAGCCAAATTGTTTGATAGTGTGCTTGATGTACGACACACAGTTTGGTTTTCATGCTGGACTGTCTACTGAGAATGCAATACTTGCATTGAAGCACACTGTCAAATATTATACGGACAGAAAAACACCAGTGTATGCTTGTTTCCTGGACCTTTCCAAAGCTTTCGACCTGGTTTCCTATAAGGTTTTATGGGGGAAGCCGGGAGTTCCTGCAGCATTAGTGTCAACATTATCTTTCTGGTATGACAAGAAGAGGAACTTTGTGAAATGGGCCAATGCATTGTCGGACCCGTATAAACCCAAATGTGGTGTTAGGCAGGGAGGTCTTCCTGCCGGGGTCGCGGATTGTTCGAAAGAGTTACCGTGGCCCTGGCGCACAGGCAACTGAAGGAACACGGGTGGGTTTTAGTCAGTAAGAGTCTGACACGCCCTTCCGCTCCGCCCAGAGCGGGAGAGGTCATTTGATGATTTCCCACCCAAAAAATGAAAAAAAAATGGCAGGGAGGTCTTACTTCTCCGAGACTGTTTAATATTTATGTTAACAAGTTGCTTGTGGAGCTCAGCAGCACTCATGTCGGATGCCATATAGACGGAGTTAGTTTAAATAACTTATGCTACGCAGACGATACGGTGCTTCTGAGTCCCACAATCGGTGGAATTAGGAAATTGCTCATCATTTGTGAAAGATACGCCGAGCAGCAAGGGCTAAAATATAATCCTACTAAGAGTGAGCTGCTGGTGTTTAGAGGAAGACATAAAAGTTCCTAAAATGTCCCTCCCGTAGAACTAAACGGTTCACCTTTGCAGTGGGTAACACAATTTAAATATTTGGGCCATATTGTTTCAGAGGATCTTAAAGATGACTCAGATATGAAAAGAGAGCACAGGGCAATGGCTGTGAGGGGAAACATGCTAGCTCGCAGGTTTGCTGGTTGTTCAGTACCGGTTAAAATAACACTTTTTAAAGCGTTTAGTCAAATATTTTACACCAGCCTGCAGTCTATGAGCTAAACATACCCAAAAAGCAGACAACACACTGCGCATTCAATACAACAATGCCTTCGGGGCGCTGTTGAGGCTTCCGCGCTACTGTAGTGCGTCAGGGATGTTCGCTGATGCGCACACTGACGATTATTTCGCGATCATGCGCAAGAAAGTGGCATCAATGATGCGAGAGTGAGGGGGAGCAGCAACAGTATTCTGAAAATTTTTCAGATAGGTTAGAAGGGCCTACAATGGGGGTGTGTAATGTTCGGTATAATAACAAATGCACAAACTTTACTTGAAATAACTTTCATATAATATAATTTTCATATGCTATAATATCAAGTAACCTAAACTCATATGACCTAATGTTTTATATCATATATTTTTCCTATAATATTCATTTTATATAACGTTCATTTGATCTAATATTTTTTTGACCTAAATTTCATGTTTAATGATCACAGTTCTAACCTAACTCAAATGGCACCTAACCAAACCTTAAAATATTCTATGCATGGTCGAGGGTGGGCTTGGTCGACGCAGCCCCGCCTAGCGGGGCTCCTACTTATGGGTGGTTTATAAAAAAATAACCACGAAGATCCCCTTCTAACCTAACCTATCCGAGTCGGGGTGCCCTAAAGTCCAGATTGCAACCAGTTTCTCCTGGTAACAATAGTTGAGGGTGGCAGGTGTATAGGGTATAACGCAAAGGAAAAAACCTTCTTTACTTCCGTTTTTGTTATAAATGTATCCATTTACAGCAAGTTTTAGTCCACCTTTAGAACTTTTGAATGTACTGCAATTTATAGTAGTCATTTTAATAACCAAAACAAATATCGAGATTGCAATAGCCACACAATCAATAATTTTGCTGTAACTGTATGACAGTAAGAAAAACAATAATTATTTAGTCTACTCACCGCACGCATAAAAGCAATCTTTGGTAGCAATTAATATTTATGCGATGCATTTTTGCTAGAACCATACTAGCAGGCGTTTAAAATTGTATCAGGTTTTCTAAATTATATTAAAAGTTACTTAGAGATTATGAATATTATAGTAAATTAATAATATACTAAATGAGTATTATGTGAAATGTGCATTATAGGAAATGTTCATTATATCATAATAAATTAGGTAAAATGTAATTGTATCAACAATTCATTATCTCAACTGATCGTTATATTAAACAAAAGTATATTAACTGAAATTAGGTCAAGTGAACGTTAGATTTTTTGTTATTATATCATCCGTTACACACCCCTACAATGGATAGTTTTACCTATTGTGGTATAGTAATTTTATTCTAGGTGCATCGTCTTCACATATGATTACATAATTAATGTGAACTTACATAATATTGTAAAATATTTTAAAAGAGTAACGGTGGAGTTTCTTGCCCATTCTTCTCCATACGAAACTACCTTTTGGAAGGGGCAACTAGAATCAATTCTATTTTTTTGTAAATTTTGACGTTCAAAAGTGCCTTTTATGTGCCTATTTGAAATAAATGATTTGACTTTGACTTTGACTTTCAAGCTACATGTCAGACATGGGGCTTGATAGATCTTCCTCTAACTGGATACTGTGTTTTTTTTTGTGTACCGTTGTGTGTTACTACTAACATAGTTTGTAATTTTTTTTAGTAATACTAACACGCTATGGGCCTTCGATGCTTGAAAATAAACGATTTTTATAAGTCCTCGCTCCATAGCACCCATAAGGTTACACACCAACCCGAAATTGAGCCTTTACAAAAATTCAAAATTTAAATCAATGGTTTTATGAGGTTTTGATACGATCTCATGACATTTTTTTAAATTCTTTGGAGGAAAAGTGCCAATTTTGTGGAATAGCGCGATTTTGAACGGAACTATTAAATTTACGATTTTTTTCCTATTAAAAATAAGTGGTTTTGGTGTATAATATTTTTGCTAAATGATAAATTTGATTAGTCTGCTTCAAAAAAATATAAACAAAATCACGGAAATTTAATAATAATAATTTATTACTTAAATACCCTAAAAGTTAATATTTCGTAGCGTTCTCCCTAAGCGAACCTTAATACTGAGGGAAAAAACTAAACAACAACTATATAACTTTTAGTGTATCTCGATCAGTGTCCTTCAACCGATTATTTGATAGCGAGTCGAGTGGTTGTAAATTGCTGTGCAGGTCACCTGTGTTGTCATTTGATTGGACTGGGTTTATCCCAAAATGTTCTGTGGATTGGGCTTACATCTGTTTTGTGACAGGTGACTGCATTGCGCGATAAATTTTAATTTACCAATGCAATGTTGATTTTACTAAATGGGTAGTATTTAAACGCAAATCAAAAAAAAAACTTTCTGTATCCAAAAATAAACCGAATTCCCATCAAAATTACTAATTGCACAGTAAAATACTCAACTCAAAATATAACGAAATAAGCAACAATTTATATTCGTGGGGCACCGCTATCTACTAGGAGAGGCCTCCTATTTCTGAATGGCAATAATAATAAAGCGTAGTCCTCGAAGCCCCGCTAATAGCGGGGCTCCTACTTGTGGGTGGTTTAAAAAAAAATAACCACGAAGGGGATGGCGGGGTCTGGAAGACCCCGCCATCCCCTTCTAACCTAACCTGTCCGAGTCGGAGTCCTCCAAGTGCGGAACTCGCTTCGCTCTCTCTTGCATCCTAAATTCTCCTAGTGCAGTAATATTGCGTTTTGTACCGATCACGAGTGTGAGTATTATGTATGTACGCTCTGGTTAATTTGCTGTGCAGTCAGTATTTAAATGATGGAAATAAATTGATAGGTAATTATTTATTTGATGTGCGATTAATAATATCCCTTACTAAATTAACTTATAATACAAAATCGCCTAAACTATGATTATTAAACTCCAAATACTCCGCACAACCCTAAACTATTTTTAATCTATGGAAGTCATGATTGATTTTCGTCTAGAATTCCACTGAAATCCCAGCTGTTTCGTTGCAATAGCTGCAGTGCGCCTGTCTGAACTGATTGCACCCTGATTCCCGGGTCTAGCTTTTGTTTAAACCAGTCAATATGTCGTCCATCATGGATGAAAGGTGTGTAATTTGTTCTACATCTTGAACTTAGCCTATCCTGAGCAAAGTGATCGATATTTTGTATTTTTCAGAGTGTCGGATGAGATCGAAGCTCTAGAAGCAATTTTAATGGATGATGTTGTGATTAAACGTGTTGGGGACGTGCCGCATATAATCGAAACCGTCCTTCATCCATCGACGGGAAATGACGTCGACCGGCAATACGTCTGTGCGACCCTGGTCGTGAAACTGACTCCTGGATACCCGGACAGTAGCCCGGAGGTGACGCTGAGGAACCCGCGCGGACTCGACGATGAGATCTTGACCAACATTCACTTACAAATCCGAGAGAAACTGGCTGATTGTCGTGGTGAGCCTGTGGTGTTTGAACTGATCGAGGTAAGGCTTTGAACATACTTTTATAAAATGAAGCTCAAGCACATTTTTGTTCTTTAAATTCAGAAAGAAACTTCGCTACGCAATTATCATGATTATCAAGTGATGGTTGCCCTTATCCCGTGCTGAAAAAGCAATTGACTCAATTTTGAAAGTTTGTTTCTAGTGTTGCTTGTTCTTATGTATTCCTTTATTTAAGATTAAGATTAATATGGAATTCTGCTTTGAAACGTGTTAAGTGGAATTAAATATTCAATACTATTCAAGTAGATGTAGTCGTTTCTCTAGGAAGAATCTGATACAAGTAGAACTGTGCGCAACAGTTAAAAGCTTAACATTACGCCTTTAATGCCCGAAGGATTAGGCAGAGGTGTACCTTATAGTCCGTACATATTTTGCCAGTTATGTTTATGCAACAGCAACGCCCTATCATGTAAATAAACTTTAGTAACATTAACATAAAGTTTTAATAATTATTTAGGGTTATTGAAGAAACAAATCCAAGGTTTTGACTGGTTACAAGCTTCTGTGTAACTTGTCATGTTTTTTTTGTATCTGAGGAAACATAGTTTGTAACTGATTACTGCTGACACCTGGATCATTATTGAACGGAAAAGAGAATGACAGCTCAGACTGATCATTCCTATGCAAAATAAACTAATTCATAAACCGACCGGTTCACATTTGAACCGGTTTTAATATTTTTTTCTACAATAATTTAAGAAAGACTTGATGTTTTTCTTTGAATTTTCATATTGCACACCTAGATAAAGGGTGGCACAACTCAAAGTATCCAAAATCTACCTAATGCGATTATCGGAATCTGTATGACGTTGTATATTATTTTACTAAGATATTAATAAAATTGAGAAAATCAATATCTTAGTAAAATAATATACAACATCATACATTTATAATTTAAAATCAGTCAAATACAAAAGGAGTCAAACACTTTTTGCTCTTCCTGAAACAAGAGGTATTTTGAGTTGTGCTACTCTTTATCTAGGTGTGCAATTATGTTTTTTGTCAGATTTCTTATTATGGCAATGTAACTAGACAATTTTAATAATTTTAGAAGGTTCCTAGTTCTTATAATAATTATTTAAAGGATAAAAACATGGCAGTGGTAGATCAAATTCAAATATTTATTGCTCTCAGGGGTAAAAATTGTTATTATAATTTTCAGGGTCCAGCGCGTAACATGAACCCTGTAAGGGCAAAGCAATTTTTACAATATTAAATGTAAATTAATATACTTACATTTTAAATAAATCTATAAAAAATCTATCTTTTAATTAAATACATAAGTAGGTAGGTAGTTGTTATTTCTAAACAGTTAGGTAATTAGTTATGCTATATTTTATAAGATTAATTTTTAAATAGATAGTATTTGAAAAATGAATGTGTTTGAATTAGTTTTTTGTGTCTTCGAAAAACTCTTGCAGCATGCAGTACCATTTTTTTTATCTAGTGTGTTTCATTCACAGGGAGTTAACTAAGGAATATGTTTGTATGGCTAAAAGTAATAGCTGTCAAATAGTTTGCTGTTTTGATTAATTTATCAATATTACTAAATAAAATTATAAAATATCACTCTCTAGTACTCTAAACTAGCAACTAGCTTCATCTTTCTGACTGACTGACTCCTTGACAATTCAAAAGTGCCGAATTGGTTTATTTGAAATAAATGCTTTGATTTGAGTTTAAAATGTTTATAATTTTATTTTTATTTATTTATTTTATTTATATATGTATTATATACAAAAAAATAAATGTAGTGGTATGTATGCCTATTATAGGTATAAATAGCATTCACCACAAAACAAAAACGTAATTACAAAAACAAAATACTTATAAAAACATAAATTACAATTAGAAATTAAAATTCAAAATAAGTGAATACAAAATGTTACCATGAGAGTTGGAAGGTGAAAGGGTATGAGTGTGAGTGACATCTAAGAATATTCAGTGTAAGCACTCCCGTACCTCAGAGACTGATCTTCTAAACTTATTAAGTGATACACCGTGTAAGTCGGTTTCTGACGATTTACAAAAACTGTTGAAATTTTTGCACATTCGGAGCAAGGCGGCGTTAAGACCAAGATTTGATTTGCGGAAAAGGATATGAACCAGCCTGGTGATGGGATGTCTGGGAGGTTTTGAAGGGACTGAATATTGGATACGCTCAACAAGATCGCTACATTTTACAAATCCGTTTGCATCTTTGTAGAGGAAAATCACGCGAACGGCGACGGTCTCACAGTGTCTTTATATTGAAAAAGTGTAAGCGCTGCTCATACGGACAGCGCTGGCAAATTTTCCTGGATATAAGGGCTAGATGTTTAGTAAATGCTCTTTGTATTTGGATGAAATTCGGCACATGGGTAGACCATGACCTGGAGAAGGACATATATGCTATTTTCATCCTAGTTCACAAAGTCGCGGGCGACAGCTAGTAATCAATATTTTAGTGTACTACAGAGCGATATTCCATTTAGTAATATTGATAAAAACTGTTAAACGCTTGTTGCGCACCGTTGCTGCTGTTGTTGACTGACGAAATTTTGGTGTAATATAGGTGCACCTCTGCCTAACCCTTCGGGGAACATGCGTGATGTTATGTGTGTTAATATTGATAAATTAGTCAAAACTGCGAAATATTTGCAGCTATTTGCGAAGTTGTAAACTTTCAGAATGCTCATTGTTAATAAGTATCACTTTTAGTCAGAACATAAAGATAGTTGTGGTCAAAATTAAAACAATAACAACTGGTCTTTCTTTATCTTTATTTCTTTATTGTTCTCTCATAATCACACAGTACAAAGTCAAGATAACACTTAATAAAGACTGGTGTCTGTTGTAGGTAAAACCTGTATTACAGATCACCAGGCTTACCCTCCATCGGACATCTCACTTAACCTATAACTGTTTTAAATGAACATACTGGTTGTACATAATGAAACACTATTACAAATTAATAATAACCAAAGTGAAACCAAATGGAATGGAAAATTAAAAAGTAAAGTAAAACAATTCTGATGGATGATGGTCTACTAAGCATCTGAAGGCTAATTTTTACTTGCACCCTATTAGCTAAAAAGGGTGTGGCATGTGGGAAAGGAATCGGTTTCGGTCCTTTACCGTACACTAGCTTCTGCCCGCGGCTTCGTACGCGGGAAATTTCTTGTTTTAACCGATGATACTTAGGCAATACAAAAAAAAAAAAATACTGTAGCCTCCTATTAGTGAAAGAATTTTCGGAATCAGATCAATAGTTCCGAAGATTACCCCCTAAATAAAAAGACTGACTTTACCTACTGTATAAAATATTAAATAAACGTATTTTACAGCTCATCCGCGACTGTCTTACGGAAAGCAACTTACCAAGCGGTCAATGCATGATCTGCCTATTTGGCTTCACAAAAGGGGATGAGTTCATCAGGACCCAATGCTACCACTACTTCCATAGCCATTGCCTAGCCGCTCACCTCATTTCTGGCAGGCGGTATTATCAAGAAGACCTTGAACTTCTGCCGAACTGGCAGCAGGTGACCAGGTCACCATTTAAGGTTAGTCTCGTTTGCAGAAACTACAAAATAGAATGTCATATTTGTCTAATCACCCTTTATCAGGATAAGGGTCGAACCAACTGTGATTGATTGACGTTGACTCAAAATTCGTCCCCTCATACATATGTTATTAATCGACGTCGATCAACCGCGGTCTGGTTGCATAGTCATCATTAAGCAATTGCCAGAAAGGAAATTATGGTGCTAAGATGAATGAATAAAATAAGGAAATAACTGTGCTGTACCGTGTGTCTGTGCTCCTGATCAAACCATGCCCCATTATGTTAGCTTGTCCAAAGTGTCTATACACCTGCGCTTCTGAGGACCTGAAAAACGCCAGTGAAACCGTGATTGGCGTAGCCACCAAACGGGGCCCAAATCATTTAATAGTTTATTTACCATCGACTCGGAAAAGAAGAAGTGCCAATTTAACTATGATTAATACATCGTTGCAGCTTGCGAATAACTCAAGCAAGCCGTTCTCTGCAATAAAATAAACCGACTAGAACTGTGTTGACTGTGGATACAGTGTAGTTTCAGGACACTATTTAGTAAATATTTCGGATAGACTTCTATCTAACTAGGGAATGTAATCTCAAGTAGAGATTGGCAAGTCGAGATCTCGCGTGCTAAGTCTGGGGTCGAGATTGGCCATTCGAGATCTCGCCTAGCAATCCGGCGAGATAAGCGCCCTCCACACGTATAGTTCGGACCGCGCATCTGGGACTGCGTTCCAAACCGCGGATGGATCTGTGCGGTTTGGACAGCGGATCAAACTGTCGTTCTAATTACGATTAAAAATGTGTCCACGGTTTGGAACGCCGGTGAATCTTACATATTTAGGCAAACGATCCGAACCGTGCGTGTAAATTGATTTTCAAGAGTTTCGACTGCAGTTTGTACGGGCGCGTGGAACGTTATAAATTTTAAAGTTTTCCCTCATTAGTAAGAAAAATGGATACTCGTAATAGCTTCGACGCTCCAAACCAATTTTTTTTATTTTGCGTCCGCTCGTGATGCACGCACAAAACTGTGAAACATGCGGTCGCGTCGACATGCCAGATCGAACTGTTAACCCCCGCGCATCTACATTTACGTTTCGGAGCGAGGGATGAAACGGCGCGCGCTGTTTCCCGCGTTCCGAACTTTACATGTGGAGGGCACTATAGAGATTGTCTTCCCACGAGATTGAATCTAAAAATGACCAGAGATCGAGATTGCAGTCCCTAGGTCGCCTACTCGCTTTACTTCGGACTAATATTAAAAGTGTTTTCCATGTGTTAAGGAGAGCTGCCCGGTCTGCCGTATCACACTGACTACTATCGAGGTGGAGACGCTGGCCGATGCACCTCCGCCCATGGCGTCATTCACTGCAGCGCCCTTCATCTTGACCGACGAAATGAAAGTAAGTTTTATAGCAGGTCAACTGTCCCGTTGGTCTCGTGGTTGCAAGCCCAATTGGTGAGCGTGCTAGTTTCGATTCCCAGGTCAGGCAGTGTTATTAGGTTTTTCCATTAGGAGATTTTCAGCAACAGCCCGGAGTTTGGTAGTTGCTGTTTTGACTCCCCCTCGTCACGGAAAGAACGTAACGCCATAGCTCCTGCGCTTGATCGCTCCCTGTTCGTGACGGATTGCCGTCCCATCGGACTATGAGCATGAGGGAAGTGCACCTGTATATTGCGCATACACTTGTGTTCTATAATATCTCCTGCCTACTCTCCGTTGACATTGGCCACAATGACCGAAATTCGGAAGACTTGAAGTGTTGAGCTACTTTGAATCTTGTGCGTTGCAACTATTAACTGACACTTTGTAAGCAACTTAGTTTACTTGATTTATAAGAAAATAGAAAAATAGTTGGCTGTACCTTTAACTTCAGACTATTGTATTTTTAACATAACTGCCACTTAGATTACATAATTATTACGTTTTGTTTTTGAAAAATTACAACAATTGTTTATATGCCATCTGGTATGTGGGAAATCAAACCCCAGAAGACGTAAACACTTTTATTTTACATATATTTTTACGTCATATCACAAGATTGCGCATTGCGCCATATTCATCTTTTCCTTTCTCGCTCGCACACAGTTCGAACGAGTTTACAAGGCCCTTTCATTCCCACAAATGTATCCATTTCTTGAACCATTTACTCTGCTATCATTTTCAGAGGAACGTTTTTTTTTTATATAGGAGCTGCAGAACAAGATGGCTAAACTCTTAGCTTACCAGATGTCCAAGGGCGGCGTGATTGGATGTGGCGACTCTGGACCACCACCGCTGACCATCACTACTCCTGAGGACCATGAAAATAATGTAGTTACTTACTTACTTTTTTTATTAGACTAGATTTCCTTTAGTTAATACGTATATAGGTATTTTAAGGGCGTATAATAGTAATTATAATTAGAAACCCTGAAATATTAGTTAACACATTTATTTAAAAAATATTTATAATTACTTACATAATAACTGGTGAGAAAACGAGAGATATCGTTACATAATGTCTCGTAATGGTGGGATTAAATTAAACTATACCTAATTCGATCAACTAAAATAATTAAAAAAATTAAGTTCGGTTTTACGCACCAATGCTTGTACCTATTTATAAGATGTGATACGCTGGTATTGTATGGAAAAATACTCGGAAAAAGCTGCCTTGAATACGCTTTACGGATTTTAGCAAAGCGTTTGACAATGTATAACACAAAAAAGGTGGTTATTGTGGTTTTGGTTTTGTGGTTTTGGTTTTGTGGTCTTAAGGTAGTTTATGTATATACTAGCTGCGCCCCGCGGTTTCATCCGCATAAGTCTCGATCCCGTGGGAATATCAGAAAGAACACAATGCCTAATCTAGGTCATGGTCTACCCATGTGCCAAATTTCATCCAAATGCGTTCAGCCGTTTTAGCGTGAAAGCGTAACAAACAAACATACAAAAAATCAAATCTTTTTTCTTTATAATATTAGTTTAGATGTCCATCATCACAATAGATTTATGAATACATAGCTTAGTAGTCGCAACTCGTATTTATTTTGTATTTTGTATCATTACAACTAAATATTTAAATTTAATGTCTGGAGTACCACAAGGTTCACATCTGCGACCATAACTCATTATTACACACTGCTTAACTAGTAAACATTACCCACTGCGTAACGAATATGTTATTAGGTACAACCCAACACTCTATTCCCGAGCAGACACTTTTTGAAAAGTTAATAAAGAATAGAATAGTCTTTATTATGCTAAGCATATAAATTGCAGATACCCAAACAAATATACAAACACACAACAAACACAAACAACCAAAATAACAACAACAACAATAACTAAAATTACAATAGTCACATATGATGTTATTAACAAGCAAATAAAGAGTAGGATTTAGGACCACATAAACATTACAACCAAAATAATGTTGTTGCCATTTTCCTGCGCGGCAAAGTCCACATTGGCGCTTTTGCTGTTAAGTCCAATTCAAAAAAATCTGATAAACCCAAAAATGAAATCTTCAGAAAACAATAAATTATTGGAACAGTACAGAGGGAAAGGGAAACACTGCGTCCTGAAAATGATAAAAGCATTACGGTGTACAACGCTTCACATTCACTAGGCGATAAACGTGTCGCCTTAAACTCTCTTGCTGTCCCTGTCACTTTAAAGCATATTGCAGCGACAGAATGACTTAAGAACGGCTTGAATATAATGTCGTTTGAGAATTGTGGGGTTTATTGTTCAATTTTGAGTTGCTAAGCCAACTCGCCATTCAATGGTGCTATTCTCTAAGGATACAAGTTGAGGACGAAACAAGTTGATTCGCCGCTGCGGCAGCGCTGCGCGCAAAGGTGTATCCTTAGAGAATAGCACCGCAGGGCCTGCAGTCTCGACATAGATAGCGACAAAAATCGGCCGCTAGGTCGTATCGATGTCAAATTTCTTTAATAGATTTTCAACCTTACGCTTTCGAGATAAAGTTGAAAATCTATTAAAGGAATTTGACAACGATACGACTTAGCGACGGATTTTTGTCGCTATCTAATGTCGAGACTGCAGGGCCAGCAGGGTAATTACGTAACACACTAACAGTAGGAATGGGTTTCATTTTGACAGTTCAACAACATTCATTGCGTTATTTACGTTGTTGAACAGACAAATTTTTCGAACATATGAAGCAATGGATTAGCAATAGGCTTCAAAATGATTCAGATTGTGATGGATAGTGTGTTACGTAATTAGGGTGCTGTTCTGGTAAATTAACGTCGCGCGACTTTTAGTTATCAAGGTTCGCACGTTTGTTGCCTAGTGTATGGCCAACACGTTGGTTCGCAGTAACTTGGACTATTTGTCACAGGTATGCTCATCTCAGGTTGATGTTGATATGCAAGAGATTACGCGAGCTCTAAAAAGGTTCGTTCATCATCTATCATATAAAATAAAAATATTTATTATATCTATGGGCGCGAGATAATTTCAATCATAATAGAATCGTTAATCTTTAGCTTGAAAGCCTGATTAATCGTAGGGAGTTATTAGATATAAGTACGTTGATAACCAAACTTAATGCTGACCTTCTGTCAAAGATATTTCTAAATGTTTTATTGTGTTATCTTGTTAGCAAACGAAACATCGGGTCGATATATAAAACGAAACATTGCGAAAATTTTCCCCCGCGACGGATGCTTTGCACTATTTTGTTATTTTGTATTTGTTTATTGGCTTATGTCGGACCTAGGACACGGTATCATTTGAAATATTTACATTCTAGACACACCAAATGATGTTATTGTTCCTAGAACCATAGATTTTTGGAATGGTCCAATGTTTTCTGATCGGTGTTAGCAGCTGATCACTAAACTACGAAAATCATAAATTTACTCATTCAATTCATATTTAAGTCTTACGACATACCAGTGATTTAATATTAACAACTTATGTAAAACATTGAATGTAATATTATTAGAATTATGTATTAATATGTAATTTATATTTTAATCCCAAATTAAATAATAGAATTAGTATTTGTTATAT
Organism: Dryobotodes eremita; assembly: GCA_917490735.1. Lineage (NCBI taxonomy): Eukaryota > Metazoa > Arthropoda > Insecta > Lepidoptera > Noctuidae > Dryobotodes > Dryobotodes eremita. Next base: position 16,631,909 of record OU823254.1, on the reverse strand, counting down.
TCAGCCTAGATTTGTTAAGCTATAATACAGTGTGCCTTATTGAGTTAATGCATATTTAATATTTTATGTTTTACTTTTTTTTGTGTGGTCTTTAATTTGTTTCTATTTTACTATATTTTTTGTGTCTTAACATAATTATATGTGCAGGAGAATACTAACGGATCTCCTGGGGCCTCCAATGAAGGAGCGAAAGCTAGCAACGGGATCGTCAACGGACGACAGAATGGAAACTCATCCAACAATAACTCTGCTCCTGGGTCCCCGGCTGCTCGCCCTGCATACCGCGGCCCTTTCAGGTAACTACACAGCCTTTGGTAATAACTACGTTTCGACCAGTATAGTCCATACGAAAAATGATGGCCCCCTTAAAAAAAAAATATTTTCCAGTCTGAAATGAAAGAAGCCTTGAAAAAATATATGTCGCCGCTGACCTGACGTATACAACAAAAAATTACATATTTTCAAATCAATGGTGAATGCCTTTTTTATTAACACTGGTGGTGATTCCGAGGTTTTAGTGTTGAAGAATAGAAGTTAATTAAATGTAGGCATTTTTTTAAATCTATCGCCACTGTTTGAGCGGACAGACTATACTTACACTCTTGATTTCTGTTTAAATATCAAGTAGGAAAACAGCGCAAAATGATGATGTTTGGTTGCAGGGGCTTCAACCGGCGCGGCAAGCCGGGGCGGCGCGGGCGCGGCGCCGCGCGGTGACCCGCGCGCGCCGCCCGCTCGCCGCGCGCCGCATAGCGCGCCGCCCGCCCCGCCCGCCCCGCACGCCAGCCCCGCCCCACCCATCCACCCACACTGAACTCTGTTGCCAACCGACATCTATCCAACCTTGGTGATACATCTGTGAAAATACAGCCAAAAAAAATGCCAGGAATAATATTAAAAAACGCGTTTTACCCGTCCGCGTTTGTAAAAATTTTACGCGTCTCCTGTCAGTTTCCATTTGAATATCTGTTGCGCAAACCATACTTATATTCACCCGAAACGGCACGTATTGTTATTTATGTCACTCTTAAATTGTCAGTGTTCACTTATATGACAATAAGCAGAGTAATCGAGACTGCACAGGGGACTGAAAAGATATTTTATCAGAATACAGGGTCTAATTTGCTTAAACGGACTGAACCGTACCTCTCGAGACTGACGATTTACCATAGTTACACAATCCTATTTATATTTTTGAAGGCGCTTGGAGCGCTTTCTACTGTAATTTTAGACCATATCGATTGGACCACTGCGCTCTATTATATATCCCTGCCAATATTTCGCGAATTTAGTTGCAAATTAGTTTACAAATATAATCAGTGTACATGGCCCCCTTTCCGATGTTTATTTTTGTTAAGAATGTCATGATCAATCCGACGTTGTTGTGCCCAATCGACACTGGTAGTCTCTGCATGTATATCGATTAACATCTGTTAACCTACGTAAGAAATATTAGGACTTTCGACTCCTTTGTCTTGGAGGCCCTTTTCATTAAATTTTATGGCGGAATAAGCTCTCATCCTAAATTAATGATCCCTCCAATACTTATTAACTGAAAACAAATAATAAATTACCAAATGAAACACTGCCATTGTGATTATTCACTTTATTGAGAAACTATACAAGTTGTTTTTCTATCAGTCATTAGTAAACTTCAATGCGTTAACGGAATACCAGATCTTAAAGAAATCCGTTTTTTATTAACATTTAATACTATCACTAAGTACCTTCCAAACCTTCCCAAATACTTGAAATCTCTTTATATTTAAATTATTTATTTGTGTACGGAAATCGTCAGTAGATGGTCATTTTTGAACGAAAAATCTTAAAGTAGATCTCAATCTTCAGAATTATCGTAAAATCATAATTAGAAAGCTTGGCGTGTTTAATTTAAGGCCGGTTTACACTTAGATAAGTAAGACAAATAGAGTACTGGGGCCGTATTATAAAGTATGAATGCCATCATGATTCCGTTGCGCAAAAAAAGATGGTGCTCATGTATAGCTCCATCTCTCTCGCACTGGAAAAATGATAGCATGAAATACTTCATAATATCGGACTGTGGTGTCAAAAATAAAAAATGCGTACGTAAAGGGTTGCTTCTAACTAGTCCTGATTTTATTTGCTTTCGTACTTTTCAAAGTGTAAACAGACCATACGCACGCCACGCATGGATCTTCACAGATGTATTAACCACAGACAATATGTAAGGCATACTCCTTACACTGCAACAGATTTCAGAATACTTCACAGTAATGCAGTTGATGCCTGTTCTGACGTCATTCCCAACAACCTCACCAGCGTTCGGAATACAACTGCTCACAACTTTTAAATCTTCACTTCTTATTTTACAAGTTTAGCGACAAATTTAATACATATCTTTAATGAAATCATACATCTATTGTTAATTTAAAGTGATAATTTCAGTCATTAAAAAAAACAGGTTATTTGTGTATCTAGCCTACTTAGGCCTGATCAAAGAATTTCGACAAAATTTTGTTAGTGAAAACTTTCACATACTCTTCCAAACGCTGGTCGAATACTGCAAATCTCAACAGCTATTGCCAAAGTGAGATGGCACAAAATATAATAATAAATGTAATAGTCGTTGAATGTATTCTTAGCTTAAGGCACGTTTCTGTGACGAGTCTAGTCATCATAAACTAGTATTCCACATAATTAAATTATAAAATCATAAATGTAACTACGTGTCAAATGTTTGCGTTGTTCGGTCAATTTATTGCGAAGGAAATTTAAGTTTACGTTCAAAGAAAATAAAAATAAATACCTAAAAAGACCCTAGTACAGTCAGACTAGGACCTCACTCAAGACTCAAGCATTACTAGTGACTAGTTTAAAGTCACTTTGATTTGTTGAAACTCGTTTTAAATAATGCTTGATTCTTGAATGAAGTCGTGTAATACGGGTCGTACGAGTAAATTCGCGTCAGGTCAGGAAAAAGACAAGATCACGAAAGAAATTTGAACTAAGAAGCGATTTAAAAATATTTTAAAATATATCTGCCAGAATAGTGACCTTAGGGTATATTTACCGTAGAAAACCTTGACGAGAAACGGATAAGTAAACTATTCCTTGATGTACTCTAAAAAGAGATCCAAATAAAATCAAAAATGATTTTACTGAGTATAAAATTGCAACCTTGGCTTCTGACGCGCTTCAATCAAGCCATATACACACTGTACCGACAACTGCTACGACCATGCTGGTTGTAGCTTGCTCTGATCAAAATAATCACGATCTGTAATCAGACGTAAAATGGACATCTCAACACCTTCTGGCATAATAAGTATAAAGCGTCTAAGCGCGGATATTCTATACATGGCTGCTCGTATCATCCTCTGCATATCTTTTCCCTACTATGTTGGGTTGACTTCCAGTCTAGCCGGGTGCAACTGAATACCAGTATTCTACATGGAGCAACTATCTGCTCCCCTAACTGATCTCCACAACCCAGTTACTCGTATAATCTTGGCAAATTGCATTAAATTGATCGAATAACAAGTCATTAAAAATAAGAATTACATATAGCTAACCTGTCTTTGATTAGATTGAATAAGATTTTCATGTCACATGACAAATTTTTTCTTACGTTTTTTATTTTCGTAATAATTTGGGAGAAGTCCCGTTTGTTTTGATAATATTCAACTTTACGTTAAAATTATTCTATGTACAAATAAGTTTTTTAGATATGATTATGATATTTTTATATAAATAAAACAAATGTTAATTTAATTTAAAGTATATTTATTTGGACTTGTTTATTGTAATAAGCGGATGAAACACATGTGTCGTATGTTTTAGATATTAATTAAGTTAAAAAACTACAGATACCTAATTTATTTATTAAATTTTCCTTGCGAAGGTTGTGTTGTAATATCTTAAGTTTCTGAATCTCTCTAGATCTCTACCAGTTGTAAGTATTGCAATACAAATCCTTACTTAAGATATATTTTATTTTCGAGAAAATGGATAAAATATGACTATTTAAAATCTCATCGTAATTGACATATTATTTTTGTGTTATTGCAACACTAACGAAAAGCTTTTATTTTTAAATAACTGTATTTAAACTTTTAATTATTTATAAGTTAAGGTATTGTGGAGCAAAGGTTAATGTGCGTGTGTACATCTGAAATACAATCTTGATTTGTGTTGCCACTCGTAAGACATTATTTTGTCAGACAATCTCAGTTTCAGACAGGCAAGCCATTATTGAACAATGTTTGTCAAGACACTAAATTTTAGTGTAATGAAATGGGAAGTGGAAGTTATATTCTGCATAACATTAGCCATTGTAAACAAGCCTTATAAACAATTACTTTAGTTATAATTTGTGTGTACCTTAACAAAAAAGAATTCCTTGCCATTGTCGCACTTAGATCTATTTTTAAATTAGACTTATTACAATGGTTTGTTGAATTTTACATTCCAATAAGGTTTTTGTATATAATATGAGATTATTTAGAAATACTTAACTTTTTTCATGTGTTTTGGAGTGAGAAAGGTTTGGGATGGGAAACGTACTTATTCTGCACAACTTTGTTTTGTTGTGAATATTTCGAGAAAAACGTTACAATATTGGTTATTTATTCTACTCTCGTATATTGGAATAGTGTTAGTGCATGCATAGCATAATTTCGGCTTTTTGTGGCGCTTATTAGCCAATAGATTTAAGGAATCGGGATTATCAGGGTTGTCAGATAAATTAGATTTGCAAAAGCAAAAGTTCTTTTAGAAAATTAAATAGAAAGATTACCTAATTTGGGCTGTATATAAACACGCCCAAATTAGCCCTAAAAGGGAATAGCTAATATAGTTGACTTGAACAGCGCTTCTACAGGCTTTTCGATTTTACAACTTATATAATATATATCTGGCTTTTTAGAAAGACTGACAACCCTGAGATATTGGCAGCTGGCCCTTATCGAGGGAGGTTGAAGACAATCGACAAGACGGTAAATTTTTGTAATCGTAATTTTTATCTATATGTAATTTATGTGTAGTAGTATTTACCTTAATAAACTCTTACCAAAGAAAGTCGTGTTTTATTTGACCCGATTTTCCAATTCCCGAAAAATGGTTTAATGTCAAAAAACAAAATGTTTATAATTATAATATGCTTTAACCCTTATTCAAACGCGAGCCTGTGGAGGAGTTAACAAAAAAGTAAGATACGTTCCTGGGTAATTTTGGGTCGTAGATTTCAAAAATACACACAAAAGAAGGGTTAGTGGGGGGGAAGTACCCTTTTTTGGTGGGAAGTATATATCCCGTCGTCTGTTCTCTCTTGTAAAAAAGTTGGAAAGGTGGGAACTATAGCTCCCAGTGTCCAGTATGACATCAATATTTTAAAACACTAGCTAGTGGCCCTGGCTCCACTTGTGAATTAAATTTTAACGTAAAAAATTACATAGATCGTGTTTTTTTAATAAAGGAGGTAAAAGTACTCATCAATGCAAGTTCTTTTACTAAGGGAAGAACTCGGAAATTTAAAAATGAATGACTTGACCATTCATTTTAGTTGAGTACCTACCTAGCTCTAGCTAGATATGAATTTGTAGTAGCAAGTTACTTGTATTGGTGAGTACTTTTTGTGTAATCACTAAAATAAATTATTATAATAGAAGTTTTTTATTCATTTTGTTTTCATTTATTTTTTCATGTATTCATTTAGTTTCCTCATGTTCTTTGTCACCCAAATCATCCATCCCAAACATCTCTTCCAATCGCATCTCGATTCTATCCTCCTCATTTTGTTGCAAAAATGACCTTGAAGGACTTATTATAAAATCACCGTAAACTAAATCATCATCGGAATCATTATCGGACCAATCATCCTCTTCTAAAATGTTTTCTATCAACTTTTCGGTTAGTTTTTTAGGGGGCATTTTTCTAAAACAAAATAAAAACAATAAATTCTAATGTATTGAAACTAGTTGTCTATTTATCTGATGATGAAATGATAACTAATAATATGCTTATACCAAGTTTTTTTGGACACACGGATTTTATATATAGAATTTCCGAATGTAGTGTGCAGTGACGAACACTGGGATGATATCTTCCCACATATAGACTCAATTTCAATCGACTATACCAAGGTATAAAAGAAAGATTCGGGGCATATTTTACGTTTCACGCAACCGTAATACAGTCTAGTTTATATAGCTAAAACTCAAATCTGCTTACCTAATTTTTTTTCAGCACTACACAAAAAACAAAAAAATAACGGTCGTTTTCGGCGGCAAAATCACGTCAACTGACTTTGACGTGTGTTTACCATGACATGTAATAATTCTCTGAAAAGTGTTGCCATTAAAAAAGATTCTCTGAAATGTTAAGATTGCGTAGATAAATATTACATTGCATTAGGTTTAAGCATATAAAAATAAAACACGATTTACTTCAATCTGAGATGTGGGAAGTATAGCTCCCAGCGTTTTAATAAGGGTTAAGTAAGTACATAAAATGTACGCAATGTGGTTAATTTCATTACTAACAAAGCCGGACTTACTTGGCTGTAGCAGCTCGCAAAAGTTGCATTCAAACATTTATTTGAGAAGCAAGATCCTACATTTTCAAATCGTGAACTGTCCACTCCACATAAGGATAAAGCCTTGATTTGCTTCCGATAGAAGTAGTTATTTGCATGTCTGACCTACACACATGATATGGACACGACAGAGATGAATCCTGCAACTCGTTTGGTAACAGGCGACCTCGAGAATGAGGGTAATTGTGTTTATGGTAGGGCATTGAGTACGCACGCGCGGGAATGTCTTTGCGCGGCAATATTTAAATTTCAAACTTGTGAAACACTTGTCAGTTTAAACCTTTCTTTAAAGTGCTACTACCTGTAGGCAAAAGTAATCACAGGCTCTTCCAAAAAATGCTTTATTACGCAAATAAAGGCTTGTAAATAATAAAATTAAGTAAGTAGGTATAATGTAATGTAGATGTCTACATTATACGTTCCGAGAAATCGATTTAAATAATATGCTCACGCTTGCTTAAAGAAAGCGAATTTTATTATTTTTGTCAGGAATGAGTTTCTGAGAGAGATACCTAAATGATTGGATAACATACCTAATCAGTGTTGGGAGTACATAGAAAACAAAAAGGAATTATTTAATCAATCTCTGCATGTCCTCAACAAATCAAAATCAATAGCAAAATATATACCTAAAATTCAAAATTAACGCAACTAATAAGTAAATATTTCCAATATAAATCTGGTATGCCCACTCAACGCATCTTTGGTAAGGTATATTTAAATGAGTCGTGTGTCCTCATGACAGTCATGACTCAGTGCCGGCGCGTGCACTTATGGTGAAAACATCTGAAGGCGAGCGGTATCTCGAATGATGAGTAATGTAATTATAATGTGAAGGAGGCTGTGCAATCAGTGCGATCAAACTGCCGATATGCAAAGGATATCGCAAGCCCGATGTTTTTATTGCGGAAATCATGTGAAGGCACGATGCAGTAGTTAGTGGTCTTGTAGATCGAATAGGACCTATCGTAGAGAACAGACAAGTTTACAACTATAGGTAGGTACCTACCCAAACCATTACCTGTTAGAAGACTGTCTTTAATTTCATTTCGATGATACATCTATGTCGCTTTTACAGTTTGGGCCCAGTATATGGCCACGTTTATTGTGGCTAGAAGACGGTGCAATCGGTTAAAGAGTGAGATAAACCTGCCAGTGGGGCATAAGAAGGGTCTCTTTTTCCACGTTCTCTACGATAGCCTACACAGTGTAGACTGTAGACCCTACACAGGCCCTACGCCCCCTGGCGCACAGGCAACTGAAGGAACACGGGTGGGTTTTAGTCAGTAAGAGTCTGACACGCCCTTCCGCTCCGCCCAGAGCGGGAGAGGTCATTTGACGATTTCCAAAGAAAAAAAAAAAAAAAAAAAGGCCCTATAGGACTTATCTATAAGGTAGGTAGAAGGTGTATGTACTTATGAAAGATTTTAACACTTGCCGGAAGATTTTATCCGGTTAACCCGCACATTGCTGCCGGTTACCTTATATCTACCTAAGCCTAAGTTTGCTAACCTATGTAGGTACAGTCCAAAGGTGTGAAAAGAGACTTTTCACAAGAAAATTTACTTAAATTAAAGACTAGCCTTTAATGAATTCACTTCACATTGATAGCTTAAGCCAGCTTTGTGTTGTAGGTACCTGCTTACCTACCCATGTATATAAAGTAGATGTAAATAAATGGCAAAACGAAAGGTCAAACCTATTCTTATTTTGATCGCTAGGGACACTATCTTTTTTTTTAATAATGTTTGAAGGCATCCGGCTTTAAATGCAACAGACATGTCATGCAAATTGATAGAGTCATTAAGGTCATGTCGCGGTCGTAAGGAAGCCCGATTAACGCCATGTTTTAATGTAACACATGTTTAATGTCAATATGTAGCACTTAGTACATATTTTGTGTCACTTGCGTATTCATTAGTCTGAATAAAACTGTAGAAGCTTTATTCGATATCAGGCGTAGTTTTACTTATTGCCCTGGCCCTGCCATTTTGCATAATTGTGATAGCTTCTGAATGCCACTATAGTTTGTCTAAAACCCCAAGGATAGGGCCACCTACCTACCTAAAAGTATTGATAATTCAATTAAAATTGCATTTCAATGGCAAACTCTCTACTTACCGATAGTGGTTTAGTATGAACATAACCATTCAAACAATACTAATCTTATTTTTTTTCGAAATATTAATTTTAAATAAATCTATATTTTTTAGAAAATTATGATGGTCTGGTAGCCTTTGCAAACTTTAGCCTGCCTGGTTGACTTAATTTAATTAAGTTTTTGAAACCGTTCTCTCATTAAAGTTCTCGGTTTCATTGCATTCATCGATATTTACCATACCATAACACGTAGCAAGTCGACTTTGTCAGTCGTGCTAGTTCCGTTCCGCGTGAGCCATTTCCTTTGGCTTGTTATCGCACTACGTTTGCCAGTCTGGTTTTTAAGCGGGCGGAGACAGAACGTGTCCTTCCATTGCCATTATCGCTCTGTGACAAAAAAAGTAATATTTCGCGCGCTTTGCTTTAATTTAAAATTGGAATAGTGGATTAAATTAATAGTAGGCGTGTTATGTTTATAACTTTTTATTAGGTCTAGATTTTTTTTTTGGTGTTAATATGTATTTTGAACGACAGGAACGTCATTTGATGAAATAATGTGTTTGTGTTTTTAGAAAATAGTAAAATATTGTGGTGCTGGAACTTGTGGTACTTATGAGAAAATGTCTACATTGTTGAAGAACGTAACTAATTGCATCTGGCATGCTTTTGATTCCTTGCAAAATAAAGACTTCGTGCACAAGTCGAAGTTAAAGGTACGTTTACACTTTTCATAACTTTTTTTTCTCTCAAGATAGGTAATCTCGGTAATGTTTATGGTGTAAGTACATAATAAAGAGCATTCTATTATATTCTGTCTCTTACACCATTTTCATTTTATTTGGGAAAAATGATACCTATTTAATAGGTACCTACGTAAGTAGGTACTAATAACGCTAACACTAATTATTTACAAAACAATCAAGATTTAATAAAGTACTTAGATCTTAAAAATCCTGAGACGATTACGAAGCGTTTGCGGAAAATAGGTAGGTAGGTATAGTTCGCGCAAAACTTTATAAGCCCTCTGAATATAGACCTGAGAACAAAACCGCGCATGGTAGGTATATTTGAGTGAGAGTGAGAGAGTTCCTTCGGACACCTATATTTAATTATGCATGCATACTGCACAACCACTCGCGTGCAACTTCCGACAGCTCATAAAGTTTTTCGCGAAATGTACCTACTTACTTAAACTTTAGTTTGTCCTATTTTATGAGCTAAGTTACAATGGCAATGACCAACAACTGCTTATTATGCGCAGGTTGTTAAAGTCATTGAAGAGGAAAGATTTACTTCAGCTACAGTAACAAAATACAATAGCCTCTACAGTACCTACCTACCTAAGAACCTAGGTACACTGTACTTCAATGAAAAATCAAATCTTAGAATAACCAGCCTAACTAGGCCAATCAAAACAAGCAATCAAAGTAGGAAGAAAAGTTCGTATACACTGGCGCGACGCGACGCCCGACACAAAGGCACCGCGTGTCGCGCGACGAGCGGCGCCTTTGTGTAGCGCTGTCGCGTCGCGCCTGTCTGTGGGAGCCTTAAGTAAGAGAATGTACGATACTACCTATAGGTACCTATAAGTCCCTCAATGACCAAATAACAAGGGTAATAATAACCTGCGTTTGAAAGGTAATGTGTTCTAATCCTGTCTAGACATGCCTGGGGGTGCAAAGTCAAAGTCAAATCATTTATTTCAAGTAGCTAGCCCATTAAAAGGCACTTTTGGACGTTAACATTATAAGAAAATAGAATTGATTCTTCCAAAAAGTAGGCGCCCCTTCCAAAAGGTAGTTACGTATGGAGAAGAATGGGCAAGAAACTCCATAATTACTTACCTAATATTTTAGAAAGTTTTACAATATTATGTATAAGTACAGTAATTATATATTTACCTACCTGTATGTGAAGACGATTTACTTGGAGTAAAATGCATGCAAGTTATCTCCAATAGTCAGACAGTAAACCACGCCAGGCTACTGATAGCCTGGCGTGGCTTCTTCATATTTTACTTTTATATCGATTTTGTCATTATTTAATTTTGGTTTTAATTTTATGCGCCAAAAATTGTTAACCAACAGGTACCTACTGATTTATTTATGTGATGTTGATTTTGTCATAATTTAACTTTATTTTAAGAACATATTATGATGTTAATACGTTTTATTAAATAGGTACATTATAATCAAGTTTACCTATTTCTCTTATGAAAGTTCATTTTTGATCTCTACCCACACTACTTTTGCTTCAATTGTCCCGGTTAACGTCCCCATATTTATGGCAACCCTAGGCTACTGGCTAATATTTAGATCGCGGTGGCGACTTGAGAGACTATTCTAAGTACGTGCCAAGAAGCTCGGAGACACGAGTCAGAATGGAATTTGATCAGAGATGGTGGAGGTCAATAGCAGGTGCTGAGGCTGGGGCAATCTTCGTTATTCGCGCCAATTTGTTCCATAAGATTTTGTACTTTATTTGTATTCTTAGGAAAATCATGAAATATCACGCATTTACATACAGGCGCTGTTATGCTTACATAAACATTGTATTCTCAAAAACGTTTGTTAAACATAACAGAGTTTATTGTTATTACGAGTATAGACGCTATGATTCATTATTTTAGGTCTAATTATTAATAATAGATTTATGACACAATTCTCTCGTAACAATCAATAGTATAATTTACACTATGATTGCATACGGAAAGCATAGGTAGTGTAAATAAATCGGTAACTTACTTGTTTTATTGACTTACTAACAGTAGGTAGGTAGGTCGCTACATGAATCATAAAATAGGGAAAGACGTCTCTGATAGATAATCGAATGTTAAAGGCTCCCACAGACAGGCGCGACGCGACAGTAGTACACAAAGGCGGCGCTCGTCGCGCGACGAGCTGTGACTCTGTGTCGCGCGCGATTCGCGTCGCGTGTCGCGCCTGTGTGTAGGAGCCTTCAAGTCTCCTACAAACAGGCGCGACACGTAATGCGATTCGCAAGCGACAGAAAGGCACCGCGTATTGCGCAACGAGCGGTGCCTTTGTGTCGCGTGCGTATCGCGTCGCATTTCGCGCCTGTTTGCAGGAGCCTTTATGATGTTTTTATACCTACTAAAATTATTACATAAATAAATAACAATTATTTATGGTACCTATTTTTATTTTTTGAAAATTAACCACCACGTAGATCGTAGAATATTTTTTTTTGGAAAATCCAAAAGTACACGCCTCATAATCTCAGTCAATTATATAAAAAATACAACGAACGAAATGTCCAGTTGTATTTTTATATTACTAATTACAATTAAACTACCTACATTGAATTAGAACGTGATTTTCTAAAGTAGTTACTTATCGATAACACTAAAGAGTTAAAAAAAAATGGACTCGATTAGTTAGGTTTTACGGAAGTTATCGGGACCACGCCAGGATCCATACATACAGACACACGGACGTCCACAGAATAATTTTTTTAAACAGTTTTTTCATTATTTAAAAAATTAAATTGCAAAATGTTTTTTGAAAATAACATGAGTGTTGAAACTAGTGTTTTTTCTTGACGTTTGTGTGTGAATATTATTCTACAAGTGCGATTAGAGACATTTTTAGCTCAAGGAATTACTTGCTCTTTGTAAGGCGAGAGTAGAGCACTACCTCACGCGCTTCGCTTAAGATGCGTGCAATAGAATATAAACTCTTTGTACTATTGTAGTGCATCGGGTTACAGTTTTTCTGGGAAAATATGTTTCAGAAATCAACACAGAAGAAGTCGCAGTAAAATGCAGGTAACCATAAGTACTTATCTAGTTGAAGTAGTACACACTACGACATATCAAGCTATACATTTCGTTTTAGCTGACCTCGCATTGAGTACAATGAGAAGTCAGCTTGTACTGAAAATGTACAGCTTGATAATATTATTTCGTCGTGCGTACCTAGGTAATATTACTTAGTCTTGTTTGTGCCGATAAGAATATTATAGTAAGTTCTAAGTACATGATTATGCCATTAATGAATGATGTATGTAAAGATAACGTACTTATTAGGTATTCGATAAATAGTATGTGTATTTGTAGTATAGTTAAATAGGACTGCACCTCTGCCTCTAACAGAAGACAGGCGTTTCGAAGAGGCTGACAGAGGCAACTTTTCTTTTTTTGATGTGAGACATCTATAGCCGCGGGTAAAACCGAATAATTGGCGTGGCGGCGCGTCGCCACGCTATATATTCTATACAAAATAGTTTCGATGTTTCACATCTGCCAGGCGTCCCGCGACGGCTTAATATTTTTTTCTTGGCTGTTAAATGATAAATGATTTTATTTCTGTAAGTAGGTTTGTACAAACACTTTTACATTTCAATCCTTGCTGATCTATGTTAGAGAATAGATAAAGATAATTTGCTTATTTCATATCGTAGCGCATTTTAGTAGTTTCGTTTGTCTAAGAACCTGACATTAAGGCACCAGCACCCTAATTACGTAACACACTATCTATCACAATCCGAATAATTTTGAAGCCTATTGCTAATCCATTGCTTTATATGTTCGAAAAATGTATCAGCTCAACAACGTAAATAACGAAAAATGTTGTTGAACTATCAAAATGAGACCCATTCTTACTGTTAGTGTAACGTAATTAGGTACCCCGCTGGTTGCCCGCAAAATTCAATTTATTCTTAAATTTTTTGCAATTTGCAGGTCAGTGTCAGGTTGTACGCTGAACAAAATATAATTCGCGACCGTAACAATTATGTATTTACATGATTAAAATCATCAATACAACCCTCTAAGTTCATATAATCCTATTTATTGATCGATATTTTATGAAATTGTCATTCAATAGGATTATATAAACTAAGAGGGTTATAGGTATTGATGATTTTAATTGTTATAATTCTGTAAATACATACTTGTTACGGACACGAATCATATTTTGTTCAACATACAACCTGACACTGACCTGCAAATTGAAAAACGTAAGAAAATTTGAATTTCGCGGGCAACTTGACGCTTCCTCTTTAAGTAGTTTTATCTAGAGATATATTTTGTTTGTGATAAACATATTATTTACTATGTTGTTTGTCTGCCAATATTGTACCTACACACGGATTGTTGATATCTGCACCGAATTGTCAATCAAGACTGATAAATGATAATACATACATAGATATGATTTTTGGAGAAACAAAAACCACAATTTACTGCTTCAGTACCGTCAAACGGGGTGAATTGGGACGCAGGGGTGAATCCGAACGAAATTTTAAAAGGGATTTTATATCATATCGAGTAGGTACCGAACCATGTCCTTGGAGTAGATACCTAACCCCCCGCCCCCAACCTAAATAAATTAAATTGTATTTTGTTATTAATAATTTTATTGTAATTTTATCCGAATTTTATCTAATTTTGTCTAATTTTATCTAATTTTGTTTAATTTTATAAATTGTTGTCTAGTTTTTTATGATTCTACGTATACTTGTATGTTTGGTGCAATCTTTTTTTTTTGTGAGAAATCATCAAATTACCTCTCCCGCTCTGGGCGGAGTGGGAGGGCGTGTCAGACTCTTACTGACTAAAACCCACCCGAGTTCCTTCAGTTGCCTGTGCGCCAGGGCCACGGTAACTCTTTCGAACAATCCGCGACCCCAGCAGGCATCGGCCCTATCGGACTCCGTCAATGGTGCTGACATCTCTTTGAGGCGCGCGTGGAACACGACGCACCGTCGACCCGGGCCTGGTCCTTACCGGACAGCGAGCTGCCCATTGGTCACCGTCCGCAAACCCGCGCCTACGGTGGCCTGTAGTCGGCAATCGATTCCCGACGCCCAGGGAGTCTCCTCCTGCGGTGACTAGGGCCGCGAGGGCGCAGCGATTGCCTCTTCCTCACGCGCTCCGCCTCCTCCTTCGCGAGCATTACTGCCGCGCAGAAGGAGATGACGGCTTCCCATTCCCTCTCGCTTCGTACCATGGCTTGAACCAGGGCCGGACGCGAGAGGTCGCCGCCGCCGATCGCCGCCACGAGGACACGGCAGTGCTCCGCCCAAGCCGGGCAGACCACCAACGTATGCTCCACCGTGTCCTCCGGTCAATCCACACAATGATAACACCCGGGCGTTTCCTCCCGCCTTATCCGAAACAGGAACATCCCGAAACAGCCATGTCCGGTGAGGACCTGCGTCAGGCGGAAGGTGAAGACGCCGTGGCGCCTCTCAAGCCACTTCTCAAAGAGGGGACTTACCGTCGCAATTGTGGCGTGCCCTGCGCTGGGTTGCGACAGTTGCACTCTCCAAGCCGCCATGAGATCCCGCCGTAGCTCTACGCCCCGGCGTTTCGCCTCCTCGCGCCACTCCCAAATGTGCGCGAGGACCTTTGCCTCCAGATCCCATGGCGGCAATCCGGCAAGGAGGCTCGCCGCCGCGTAGGAGACCGTGCGGTATCCCCGGACCAGCCGGATGGCCATGACCCTCTGAGATGCGTTCAACCAGCGGGCTAATCGTCGCCGCAATGAATGCGCCCAAACCGGTGCCCCGTAAAGGGCCATGGACCGCACGACTGCCGCGTAGAGCCTCCGGCAGGAGGCGTTTGGACCTCCCAGATTGGGCAAGAGCCGCTTCAAGGCAGCCCCGGCCCGCTCCAGTTTGGGAGCCAAACGACGGAAATGCTCCACGAAGTTCCACCGGCTGTCGAGGACGAGTCCCAGGTACTTCATCGTCGACTCGACGCCGATGTGAACCGCTCCTACCCTTACTTGGGAACCCGACAGTGGCGCGTTCCGAGGACCATGAAAACACATGGCCTCAGAATTGTGAAAGGCTACTTCGTGTCCCAATTGCCGGATCCTCTCAACGACTGTCGCAACCCCGCGTGTCATTAGTTTGGCCGCCGCCTGGTGCGACCTCCCGTGCGCCAGAACCAGCGTGTCGTCCGCGTAGCACACCACGCTGAAGCCGCTAGGGAGGTCGGCGCGCAACACCCAGTCGTACCCGATGTCCTACAGATGCGGCCCCAGGACCGATCCCTGTGGGACACCGCACGACATCTCTCGCCGGTTCCATGCTCCCTGGTGACCGGGGTAAATGACGGCCCTGTCCGTCAGATAGGCGTCGACCACAGGTAGGTCGGCATCCGGTGATACCGGAGTGCCTCCCTGATGCAACTCCAGGGCTGGGTATTGAAGGCATTGACGATGTCTAGATACACCGCCAAGACGAGCCGAGTCGTGAGGGCTCGCACGCGCATGGCGTCCACCGTAGAGCGCCCCCTGCGGAAACCAAAGTGGCTCTCCGCCAAATCCGGCCCCACCCACACCAGCCGCCCGACGAGGCGGTCTGCAATGACTCATTCAAAGAGCTTGCCCACCTTTTATCCCGATAGTACGTTCCTGTAGGATAACTTCTGACATATGCGAGGCCGAAACCGCAGGCAAAAGCTAGTTTGAAATATACAAACCTACATTTGCATTTATATGACTAAGTATGCGACCGTTCTAGCTATTTGCTGTGACCCGGTCAAGGGTGTCAGGCTGGCGACACCCCGTCGTCATCTAGGCTGAACCTCTAGAAGCCTAGAACTTAGTGCCTAGTGGCTAGAGCTAAATAATGTTATGACTAGGGACATGGAAATTAGGATTCGTTTGTATTCTAAAATGCGATGATTCCCGAATTGTACTGTACAATGATGACGTCACCGAGAAGTCTGCAGTGGTCATTTGAATAATTTCAGCATAAAAAAAAGCTCTGGTATGATTTTAGTAAAACCTAAGTCATATTTTTTATCCTATTATTTATGTTTGGTACAACTTTGCCAGTTTCCGCAGGCGAAGTTATGCCTGTTAGTAATAATTTTGTGGATATCAAAAAAACAAAAGCAAGAAATGAATACAAATGAGACGTATCTATGAATCATTTCCTTTTAGGATATTATAATTCTGGGACAGAATAGGTATTACGAAATATAAAGGCTCTCCATTGCCACACAATCCAAAAATAATAAATTGATTTTGATTTGAAATCTTGTTATGAAACTACTTAAACTAAATAAGGTAGGTATACTGGTCTGCGCCTACGATTTATTTATCTAAATCGAGTCGATAGTGCAAGACTATCCATGAGCGGCAAATCAAAATGAAATTATGCGCAATCTTTTGACTCTACATTCGTTGACCTAACATAGCATAACGCCTTGTTTCCCCGAAGAGTTGGGCAGAGGTGTACCTACAGTACACTGACATTTTACCAGTTAAAGTCCCATGTAATAGGAGGCGAGCCATATATTGCCATCAACCGGGCACAAATCCAGACTCCGGACTGGTACTGGGAAATACCAGATAGAAAAACTCAACATCTCTCACTTTGTCCGACCTGGGAATCGCACCTAAGACCTCATGCTCAGCAGTACCGCTTGCGACCACTGGACCACGAGGCAGTCATTAGTATTATTTAACCTCTACCTTATAAATGACCGAGGAGCACGAGATTATAAACATATATTTATGAATTCCAGCAACTGGTGGTTGCTGCATTTCATAAAGGTTTAATATGCAATTATTTGGCTTCGTGAATGTTATCGTCACCTCCAAAGAATTTTACAAAAAGCACGCAACAATGTAGCCGAAAGAACTTGCTCATTAAAAGTTCATGCAGTTATCTCAACACCCACTTAAAAGACTGCAGTTAAAATATTTAACATAGCTATATAATTTTCTTCTCATTCCGTGTCCGGCTTAAAAGCACAAAAAGCAATAATTGACATAAATTACAATAATTAGGTACCTACAGGGGGTTGCTTTCTCCAAAAGCATTTCTGTCACTTTCAACGCTCGAAAACTTCTCGTATTATTTTAAAAAGTAATTAATTTGATATTTCAAAGTAGGACGATTGTGTCATACTTTATTGCGGTTTTGCTGTCTCATGGGAATAGGAAAATGGAGCAGTGTCTACATCGAGCGGACTGTGCAAATGTGAAGGAAAAATGGTCATTAATTAATTCTAGCTTAAGTACAATAGGCCGCACGTAACAAAACCAATATATTAAGCTGTTAGCTGGCTTCTTATTACACTGACGTGCAGTCAACTGTACCAAAGCAGTAGGTATCTAAAAATTGTATTGTGTTCTTTAACGTGGTATGCGAAGTTGGAAGAAGTTGGGTCTCACCTCCTATTTCGACCCTTGTTTTTGACCCAACACCACACCGTAAAAGTGGTAAAGTTTTGGGCATATTTAGATCAATAGATATATCGCATCATCGAAGCGAAGAAGAACTTCTACGAGTATCTGTTACAGAAAAGTATAAGGATAATAAAAACTCCATGCATAGTGTGCAATTAACTGGAAACTAGGTTTATAGTGGCGAAATAATACCGCCACAAAAAAACATTATAGCTGAAAATGGCAGTACCACTTGCCAAGAAGGTCGTAGACCCAGAAAACTGTCTTCGTAATTGTATTGAAGCTCCCTGGATGCTCGTAAAGACTTTTGACAATAAAATCAAATTTGCTGAGGGCCCGCTTCGCATGCTGCAAATCAATTTATCTCATTATGTTATATTGCGGTGATATCAGTGATTGATGTTATTTATTTATTTATTATTTATTTATTTATTTTGTTGAAATAAAGCTTATTTTATGACGGTCTATGCTCACGCATTGCAACCTAGGTACCTATAAAGTAAGAAAATTTAACCAGTGCGCAAACTGTAACCATGAATTCAGCATATCTATGATTCTAGATCCCTAGCGTAGGAAAATTTTGACGGTTATCAAAAAAAATTTTGTTCTATACATTTTGATCGCGTAGGCATTGCACTTTTCTATAAAACAGCATTTTTTTTTTTGATAACCGTCTAATAATTTATATGCTAAGGGGTCTAGAAGCAGATGCTGAATTCATGGTTATAATTTGCGCACTGGTTAAGATTTCTTCAGAGAAGAAGCACTACAAGGTTATTTCGGCGCGTGGCCAAAATCGGAACTAAAGCCGCCATCTTGTTTTTTGAACCGTGACATCTGAAAAAGCAATCGCACAAATGATTACGAACAGCATCCCCCTGTCAAAATCAAAAAGTATAATAACTATACAAGCTATATAAATACCATATTTTCAAAACAAACTATATAAATACCATATTTTCTCATTCGATTTTGAACTTACCATTAACGTTTTAAGGTTTCAAATCGTTGGGAGAAACTTGACAGTTTCGTGTAGCTTGACCTGCTGGCGACTGTACATATTTTGTTCAAAGCTCCGCACACTCGGCGTCGAGTTGCAGAGTCGCAACGTCATGACAGGCTAAGGGAATTGCACGCTCTCGCTACTTGTCGCAGCGTCTAAATGTACGGTACACGCGCACACGTGATGACAGTCGCATGCGACAGGGCTTGTCGTCGAACTGTCGCGTGTCGCATAGTGTGCGCCGCAGTTTAATAAATGCCGCAAGTCTCACATTCATATTTACGCGTCGTAAAAGGTAAGGACGACATGCCCGTTTTGGAGACGATCTGTTGTGGGTATCGTCTCCAAAACTGTCATGGATATGGTTGTCAAATTATTATTTTTACAATGAAGATGTCCTATCCATCCATAAGTTTTGTGTTGGGCACTTGGTGTAGGTGAAATTTCTAACCTTCTATCCAATGCAAATAGTATTAATCTCTAGCTGCATGAGTCTGCACATTCTCTTGATAAATACCTATGTTTCTGGCCTTGATTAACTTAATTCATAGCCAGCGGGGTAATTACGTAACACACTAACAGTAGGAATGGGTTTCATTTTGACAGTTGTACAACATTCATTGCGTTATTTACGTTGTTGAGCAGACAAATTTTTCGAACATAATGAAGCAATGGATTAGCAATAGGCTTCAAAATGATTCAGATTGTGATAGATAGTGTGTTACGTAATTAGGGTGCAGGACTTGAAATACATAGTTTTTGTGAGTCTAGGACCAGCCCTGTAACTCGTAAATCATTCGCTAAGTCGATAATATTCATTGTAAACGAAAACAAGAGAATTCTTCGGTGTCGTATTAAATCGCTCTATTTAACAAACCATAGAATTAGATACCAAAGTTCGTTGCCTGTCATCTAAAAAAGGCTTTATTGCTTAATTCTTTTATTCAATTTAATAACAATTTCACAATGTCGTGATGGCCCAGTGGTTAAGACCTCGCCTCTAATGCACGACAGTACGGCGCGGCGTTGTGGGTTCAAATTCGAGCAAGTACCAATGTGGTTTTTTAGTTCATATAAGTGTACTTTCTGAGTTAATCTTGGACATTACTGACATCGGTGAAGGAAAATATCGTGAAGAAACCTTCCCGTCTTGAGCAAGTGTGGTGATCAATGCGCATGCCTTCTCTGTGTGAGAAGAAGCCTGTGCCCTGCAGTGGGACAGTTATACAGGGTTATTGATTATATGTTGGCAATCCATTACGGGGATGTAGGAGAGGTCATTTGCAACAAAATTACCCCTGATGACCCCTATGCAAATGTCAACCATTTTCGAGTAATTTGACAATTGTAATTTGAAAATTTATAAAAAAAAACGATGCATGATTTTTTTAAATTATTATTATCTGCTTCTACTTCAATACATACTAATTAACATTAAAATTACAATTGTCTTTAATGATTTTATAAATCATTACAATTTTCTCTCATTTGACTAAAATAGTCGATTTCTGCAAAAAAAACACGGAAGTACTTTTTCGAAAAAAAAACCAAAAACATGTACAACTTCTCAGCTATCCAACGAGATACAATAAGATACCAGATATCTTCAAAAAAATATAAAATGTCAAATTACTCGAAAATGGTTGACATTTGCATAGAGGCATCAGGGGTCATTCGGTTGCTAATGGCCTCTCCTACATCCCCTTATAGTATTGCCGACATATCCCCAATATCCCTGTATAGAGGCTTGTATTATTATAATATTACAACAATGTCTTCGCTCTACGCACTACGTAATATCCAGTCATAGGTACCCTGGCCTACTTAAGTAGGTACTACTATGTCACACGAGTCACTGGGTTTCTCCTGGAGATTGTAAGCTTTTAAGTAGTCAATAATGTTATTTACATAAAGAAAAGGCAAGGAAAAACCGCAAAAGGTAGTTATTTACTCAAAAATGTTCATTCAACAACTGTTATTTACCGTAAAATTAATAACTAAAATGAAATTCTTATAGGTACGGTTTGTGTGGTCTGCAATGTTTACACAATAATTAATAACCGTTATAAATTCAAAAATAAATTACATACTGAGATCAAGATATCAAAAATAATTACAAGGAATCGAAAAAGTAAATTGGAAATTAAATACATATTAAAATATTATAAACTGTTATTATGAGACAGCCCTGACACTGCTGAAAATGTCAAGCGTGAACGCCTACTTTCACGCGAAAAATGACATTTAAATGTACCAACTTAAATGCTACGAAATCTATTAATACTTACCTATGGAAATATTTATGCGGGTAAAAAGTTATTAATAAGGTATTTTTCTAATTTAAGGAATTATTTGAAGATTGGATAAGTAAATAATAAAATTATTGTGTAGATCTCCACAATCGTTTCAATTGCCATTTTGATTTTAATTATAATATTCATTTCAATTTTAATTTATATTTTTGTAGTTGTTCCATCTTAATATTATAATGTTTTTATACATATGGATCATGATATCTGATTATTATTTTATGCTTGAGTCGTAATTTGCAATTCATGTAGGTACCATAAAATTCTTAGGAATTTAAATTCCTAAGAATTCCAGGCAATATCCTAGCAATGTGGCTAGCTTAATAACTTGTTAATTATTGCAATAACACTATGTCGTACTAACTACTAAATGTTACACACACGGAATAGATAAATCTATCCGTGGCTACACACACCGACTCCTTTTTTTTTTTTTTTTTTTTTTTTGATAGGGCAACTCGCAGTTTTGACCACTGGGGGTCGTGGCTGCTTAACCGGTCTGTCCTGTGGTTGCCTTTCGGATTTTACTCTAAAGGGCCTCCAGCCAGGAGCGGAAAAATTTAAAACTAAACTTATAAGTTAGATGACCGCACGCTAAGGGCACCCCCTGTGGGGTACGGACCTCGGCTTAGGGCGTCATCGGGAGAGGGCAGCGCGATATTGGGGACGGGCTGGATCGAAAGGTTAATATCATGATTATTAATCGGGGAATTTAAAGCTACAGGCTCAGCTACACACCGACTCCACACTATGGATAGTATATATACACATATAAATGCAAATCACACACAATGCATTAAGTTATTTTGCACTAGCATGGTAGTGCGGCTCGACCACGATAAACCTTGGTTAGAAAAATGTTTTTATCTCCATATGTCTAAACATATCAAATAAATTGTAGTCGATCATTAGAGTGCGCGCAAAATAAATCTGCGCGCGGCCGAAATCGGAAATAATACCTAATGTTTGACGCCATCTCGACATTTATATCAGTTCAAGTGTCAAGAGTGTGCTGTGTTCCGTGTTTTCAAACTAATAATCGCCATCACTATGCTGAAAGTGATTAAAAGTGCTGGCAGGGATATAGTCTTGAAGGTCAAACACACGCGCAGACATATCTTGGGTCCACTTTATCAGCAAAACACAGCAGAAGTTTGAATACTTCAGTTTCGTTCACATTTCCATTCTATGAAGGTCGCTACTTGTCTAGACATAAAACATATATTATCGTAGGAACATACCTTATTCGGGGTTAATAGATTAGATACCTACTTTCAATTTGATATCCATATGTCCGATTAGATTCCACATTTAGACATGGCTGACACTTCACCTAAATAAATGTAAAGTTACGTTACATCAATTCGGAATTCTACCATGCAGTCCGAGGCTCTGGCCTGGCATAATAGTGAAATATGCATGTATTTAAAAAAAAAAAAACTATAATTTACATCGCCTTATTATAATAGTAAAAACATATGCAACGCCAAAAAAGCAATTGAAAGTACTTTTCTGAAAAAGTTTAAAATAGCCAACAGACACGGGCACTCCATTTTGGCGCGCTTGGTATGACGTCATAGTCTATGACATTGACAACGGACTGAATCGCCAACACTCCTTTAAAACACATTACATTTATTGTTGTCATAGACTTTCACGTCACATTCGCTCTGACCAATGGCGTCGCTTTTCAAATAATTGAATTTCCCAGAGTTAATTTGCAGTTTAAAAAACAAAAACTTGCTCAAAAAGAAATTTTAATCGAAAATATTTGACCCTTAATTGAATCACATGCATATTCCCTATTCTAAACAGCAACCTGTTCGACCTGCTAATCAGTAATATCCATTAAATATAATTATCTTACTTACCCAGATAGGATAGGTATGTCAGAGGTATGTAGTACTATACTAGTTACCATACTAGTTTACCAAGAGTCTAGACAATAGTTCTAACGATAATCGTGATTAAATAGCATCAGACATATTGTTCTGTCATTTGAAGTCATCGCTCGATTTGTGGAAACTATTGTCTGTTTCGATCACGATTTTTCAATAAGTCTCTTGAATAGGTTTTCATAAAGAGCAGATATCATCATCTACCTAACCTTTTCCTAACTATGTTGGGGTCGGCTTCCAGTCTAACCGGCTGGCAGCTGAATACCTACCAGTAATTTACGTGGAGCGACGATAGAAGGACAGAATAAAAAACTACCAATTACGATCTGCATTAGATAAGTAGTTTTAAAGATTAGGAATTAGAAACCAATTTTGGGAGAGGGCAAGAGTTGTGAGGGGTCCATTAATTCCCTAAAGAAGGTAAAGGTACCTAGGCAAAGAAGTATTTATATTTATTTGTTATTTGGAACAGCCGCCACACTGTTTGACCCTATTCCCAGCATACCAACCCCTGTAACTCCTGAAATCCAGTCACTACGTCGCGTCAGTCCTTTCAAAGTATCATTATGTCTAGTAATATCGTAAGCTCATACAAATACACAATATTTACATAAAACAAGTGCGAGTTGAACTCGCATGGAGAGGGTACCGTACGATGAATATGTTACCCACCAAAAACATTTCTGAAAACTAGGTTGCCAAGACTTACATAGGTAACGCTTTCACTGTTAAAAAGTTATCAGATCTAATGTAGAGCTACGCCCCTAACTCTTCGAGGTGTAACTCTACAAACCTTACATCTTGGTCAAAATGTATGTCTTGGCCGTTTCGCGGCCGTCGCACAGGAACTCCTATGGGCTTATGGTAATATAATAAATTAAGCGTTTTATAAGTCTGTTAACTACATTTTATCCTGAGAAATCGAGCTCTCTAGCATTATCCAGGCCAAAGCTACGATGGTATGAAAATACGACGAAACGCGTCGAAAAAAGGTAGGTAGTGCCCCTGCTTTTTTGTTTTTGGCTCGTCTTGACGGGGGTACTACCGTGCCCCTAGATACCAAGAACAAACTTGACATGGTAGTTCAAAAACATGTTCTCCCATTAATTCCAACTGCAATTGTACGTTTGTACGCACAATATTGAAAGATTTACCATGTTATTCTAAGACCATAGACTTCTTATAGATTTTCCTGTTAAGTATATGTGAGTAAAGAACTAATTTCCTTATTTCTTTTTTCAAAATTTTAGGCTCACTATTTTCAGATATAAGGGGGAGGAATGGTCAATTTTCATATATTTTCTGAAATAACTCCAAAACTGTTTATTTTAAAATATACCTATTTGATATCTTCACAACAAGTCCTTTCATTTGATATGTCACACGGTACAGTTTGCAAAACTTTTATTTTTATTTTTCTAGTTTGCCCCCCAAAAGTGACCCCATATTCAAAATGCATTTATTTACGTTACACGTCCAAGATTCATAAGTGTACCAAATTTCAACTTAATCAGTCCAATAGATTCGGAGCAAATTGGCTGTGACAGACGGACAGGCAGACACACGAGTGATCCTATAAGTGTTTCGTTTCTTCATTAGTACTTACGGAACGCTAAAAACATGCCATAAAGTGATTTAAATATATTTGACATAATAAAAGTAAAGGTCACATCCGGGTGACCATATTAGACCCTAAAGAGAACAGCTGTCCTTATTAGTCAGTTCGACCCTGACGTGACCCTACACACCTATGACCAACGGCCACATGAGTGTACTGTAGTGACTTACCGAATGATACTTGTTCTACTGTACCTACTTAGTATCAACATATTATTGTATTTACTACTTGGCTTGTACATTATTATTTCACATTCATTTTATGAAACATTTTCCTTTATCATAATTACGTATATCGACCTTACCCTACCTTAGTAATTTATGTGGTGTGGTGACTACGCCTTGCTATGATATTTACTCAATAGCTGCTGTCTTTATATGTAGATGCCAAACTGACTGATGTATAAAACATTGAATTACTGACTTTAATTAAGACCGACGCCCCAACACTACTAATATCTACTAAAAATGATATAATGATTATGACTATGAAAATAAAGTCAAGAAGGTCACTCACATTTAACTCACGTAACTAACATGGGAATACGGGATACAGGGTGCGATCGATATTATTGGGTAATTTAGCGGATCCAGTTCAGAGGAAAATCAATCAATAATTTGGTTATTAAATTTTTAACTGCACAATATAATAATATTTCAATCTATAATAGAGAACAGAGTTAATCAGTTCATTCGATAGTTACGCTAAAGAGTTGTCAGACGTGTGGGTGTAAGGTCATTCTACTTCCCATTACCAGTGAGCATAGTATTCGTGTAGTAACAGCTATGATTCATATTATAATTGCGAGACGCACAACTATGATTACTCCCACAAGCATTTAGCGTGCAATTGTACAACAAACTCGATAATTCGTTAAAATAATGTGACAGGCAAAGACTCTAGGTATTGAAATATGTGCACTAAGTTACAGTAAATTCTTAATACTAGGATTTGGTAAATGTGAACTTACTGTGTTAAAGGGTAAAGAAGTGGGGACTATGTTACCCTTTGACACACACAGTTAATTCAGTTTCCAAAAACCAAAGAACAACAACTCATCAAAACTCAACCAAAAACCATCCACAAATGAACTTGAAAAAAGTAGAGATGATTAGTAAAAGCTCTGCAGAAACTTTATACTTTCTGATTATGATAGAATAGGAATATAATTTACAGATAGGTAAGTATAACTCATTAGTAAAACAAAGAATGAACAACATGTAGAGTGAATAGTACCGAATAGCATTAAATTGTCAGTAAACCAAAAACAGAGGTACAGAATAAATTTAGTTATGTAGGTAAGTACTATGAATCACTACTGCAAATAGAGAAAAAATGAAGTTCTTGCAGATACAACGACAGAAATCAAAGACACAATGCCCTTAAATATTTATTATTGAAATGGTGAATTATCCTTCACCGACAGAGACACCGCTCTGTGACTTGTGCTTGTGAGCAATAAAACATTGCATGAATCACTAAGTTATCGTCGGATATTGAACCCCATCAGGGTTACCATGTTTTTTTTACCAAATCGGTAAGTTAAACGACATTGTAGCGTGACAACAGAAAATTGTATTAAGTACCTACCTAGTGATTTTTATTGAAATGATTTTTAATTTTTGATGTCAGGTTTCTCAAAATTGCTGAATGAAGCTTTTTTAATGTAATTCTAAACAAATTGAAGGTTGGCGAACTTTATTTAAAACAACATGCTGTGCTGTAAACTGTGTTTAAGCATTTACACAAAGCAGCAAGCACAATCAAGGCTTGTTTATAAAATATTCGGTTAAAAGACATTCTCGAATTAGAAACTATTCTGTTCCAATAAGGTTTTCAGAAAAAAACTAATCTGAAATCTAATCTCAATCAAAATGCTGCCGAATCATAACTTTGGTAACCCTACAAGTAGGTATAGGACAAACGCTGCGTACAGTTTGACTAATAAGCAATAAGCATCTGAATAATAACGGATGCATCGCTTGAAGCGCTGACTTATAGCTGAGACACAGTCCTTCACTGTCGGCATTTTGTTACATTATGTATATTGCTTTATTATTTTTTATTTTATATGTCTTGTATTTGACGTCAGCGTCTGTTATTCGCAGATATAAACCAGTCGGTTATTCATCGTCTGCCGCTGCTAGTAGATTCATCAAGACTCTAGATATCACATTGTGTATGAGACTAGAAATATGGCTAACTAACTAGGTAGGTACCTACATTGTTGGTAACTACATTGATTTTGCGCAAAAAAGTTAGTTGCCAACCAAGAGCATCTTGGAACAGTATTATTAGGGAATGGCAATGGGCTCCGAAAAATGTGGGTGCTCTGGTTTATTATACCTCTGCCCAAGCATTTTTCGGGGCATTTATGCTTGATGTTATCGTTGTTACGTTGGAATATTGTAATCAAAAGCTTTTCAAAATCGTTTTCTGTTCAATAGAATTTTACTAAAATTCTCTTGCAAGCTGGCTGACGGAAGTTAGTTACATTAACAAGTCATCATTACTTATATCATTGAAATGTCGTAAATCCCTTCGTTCTACAGAACTTAGTACTTTATTGTTTGTTACGTCAAAACAAAACAACAATAAAGTACTAAGTTCTGAATTCAAATTATTATACACGATAAATGTAATAATCGATGGACATGTAAATTTGCATTCGTTTTTATTCGGAAATGAGATGATTCCCTAGGGGTATAAAGAAAATAGTTATACTGTACAGTAATATCATCTTGTCAAGCGCTTTAAAAATGTGATTGTAACAACCACAAAACATGACGCATATACACATTTCTTGCGAGGTTAGCAGACATATCTGGTTACTGGAGTGTCAATCATTGTAATGAGTTTGACAAACGAAGTATCAGTCGCTGATACGCCCATGGTGACATAATATCACATGTCGATATCGATAATTCAAGATTTTTCACATACCTATTCAATATTTTCTGATTGTAAACGTTTACTATCTACTGAACGTAGGGAACCCAGAGACTGTTCGACCAAGATTGTGCCATTAAGTATAACCATCGCATCAAACTTGGCAAGATGGCAGACCCACATCTCAAATTGAGTGTATTAGGGGCGAGCCTATTTCTATTAAAGGGGCACAAACCCGAGTCCAGCACCCTAATTACATAACACACTATCAATCACAATTTGAATAATTTTGAGCGATATTGCTAATCCATTTCTTCATATTTTCAAAAAAATTGTCTGCTCAACAACGTAAATATCGCACGCAATGAATGTTCTTGAACTGTCAAAATGTAAGCCATTGCTATTTATTGTTAGTGTGCTACGCAATTACCTCGCAGGCTGTTACTGATCCTAGAATTTCCCAAAGAAAAAAGAATACTATTCGTGTACCTATCTACTTACTTGTATTGTTTAGGTCATAGAGGATGCTTCTACTCATCCTATTATCACTTCAAAACATTATTTTGTTCATAATCTATAACAGATTAATTACGTCATCAAATCACACAATCTCATCACCGCATTATAAAATGTTAATGACTAATTTGATTACTCTTAAGGCAACTGATGACCACTCATTAGACAAGTCCACGTAACCTGAAACGGATCAGCATCCTAATTGCGTAACACACTATCTATCACAATCTGAATCATTTTGAAGCCTATTGCTAATCCATTGCTTCATTTATGTTCGAAAAATGTGTCTGCTCAACAACGTAAATATCGCAATGAATGTTGTTGAACTATCAAAATGAAACCCATACCTACTGATAGTGTGTTACGTAATTACCCCGCTGATTACGTTGCCTGTCCAATGACTTAACGACCGTGCTCAATAGAATAACTTTAAGTTACAAAATTAAGACAAAAGGTCCACAAGTATCTTGTAAAAGTTCTAATGGCCGAAATCTATAAACGTTACTTAGCTTCTACTTCGACTTAGACATTCCCGCCCCTTTCTTGCACTTGTAGTTTGACAGTTATGCGACAGTGACAGGAATAGAATCAGATAAGGCTTAGTCAAAGTAAGTTCTAAGTAACGTTTATAGGCGTTCAATCGGTGCACCCTGGATAGTTAGTCCGGCTTGCGCTACTCGTACCAACTACCAATCTTCTGACTGGCTTATAACAAGATCATTCGGTTCCTTACATCATATCCTCTTAAAGTTAGCTTCAGCTGACTCGAGAGCTCAAGCATAACCAGAATCTACTCATTCACGGTATTCTCAACCTGTCAGATTAACACATCAAGGAAAAATCATCACTATAAGTTTGGAAGCGGGGTATGCTGCGTGTCATGAGTCGTAAAGGCAATAATAGACTAAACTTTCTGAACAATGTTTGCATGATTGATGTTGAAACCCGAAACGTGTCAGTTTGCGTTTGAGTTAGCTGATAGCGGCAGAAACAATGAGTCAGCGGTAGTAACTTGCAACTGGTGATTTCATCTGTTTGTGTAGTTCTTTAGTGGCAGTGCCACTTCAAACTTGTAATATTTCTAGTGTGGTATAAATGTATACGAGTATGGTAGCGTTTGTTTTAGCTTCTGGGGCAAATAAACAGAGAGTTTTACAAAGAAAGGCACGTGCAACTGAAGATAAATACAGTTTTAAATGGATTATTATTGATCTCGGCGTTATGTTCAAAGGTAACATACCTCTGAACATAAAGCTAATGTTTTATGCCTATTACGTTGGCGAAAGTATTTGTCTAGGAGTCTAGGATATGTTGTAATTGTTGACTGTGAGTGTATGCTTTACAAATAGTGGGTACAGACTTTGAGAGCACGCTTTGCATTTTTATAGTATCGACTATTACGTAAAGCATGCTCTAACAGTCACAACCTTTATTAAACACTCAACGGTTTTTCATTACGCATGAAAGAAAGAAAGAAAGAAAGAAAAATGCGTTTATTGGCATTGCAGTAACAAAAATACACCTTAACCATTAACGTTAATGATATACAAGTTAACAGGAACATCGACGCACAACCGTTTACCATGGATTCAGTACATGATTCTGAACACCCCCGCGTTGAAATTTTACGTTGGTATTTTTTTTTTCTATTGCGATTCCATACGTTTTGACCTCGTAGGTATCGCACTTTTCTATGAAACAGCAGATTTTTTTTGTTTCCCGACGAAAAATTTCTACTCTAGGTGGTCTAGAATCATGTGCTTAATATTTTCCGTTTGCGTGTCGATGTCTCTGCGACTCTGTCTGGGTGATTGACCTCTCTTAGGAAGTAGGTACACATTAAATAACTCTATTGTTACCACATGGGTCAGTGTTGGCTTACTAATCACTATCACCCAAGTAGCAGGCGCGGCCCCCTACCCCGCCCTAAAAAATGTGTAGCTTACACAATTACTTATTTTATATTTCCAGGTGCTGACAGCGAACATTGGAACTCTACTTGACCTATACGGAGTTGAGAAGGGTCTGGACCACTTCAGATCCTCCCATGAGCTGACCTTCGACGAGTTCCGCTACTACCTGCAGCATGAGGTCTTCAGCTCCTTGCCGAAGTCCACCACCTTGCCAACAGTCAGGGAATATGAGAAGAAGATTAGTGAGGTACGTTTTTGAAAATTACTTTAAAGACTCTTACAAACAGGCGACACACGTAACGCGAATTGCACGCAACACAAAGGCACCGCTCGTCGCGCGACAGGCGGTGTCTTTGTGTCGCGCCTGTTTGTAGGAGCCTTAACATTGAAACTGGTTTATGGATGGTGTAAAATTGCTATGACTAGAAAAGGGGTGAATACTGAGAATATGGCAGATAGAGATGTATGGAAGAAGACAAACCAGCGCTGATAACAAATAAATTGGGAAAAGTAAGGGAAGATGATGGTGACGGGCTTCCGGTTTGCAAATATAAACAGGTTTATACGGACTCTGCAGACGTGATCAGTATCGATATCAACCACGATAAAAATTAAAATAAAAAAGATTTGGTGCTTTTTTTCTAGGGGTCAACGACCGCTGGTAGTGTTGTTACTTCGAAGTATGAGTTGAGAAAATATGTTTTATCCTGTTTAGATAGCGATACTAATCACTTCTGTGAAGTTAACACAAAAATAATAATTTTTTTAAACTGATATTTCAAGTGAATTCACTACCTGAGATCGATGACCCCGCAAGAAAATCATCATATTTTTTTGTTTTATTCTGTTTAGATACCATTAACCATCAGGTCTGTGGAGTTTCACTAGCTAATTTAATTTGACCCTGTACAACAAATAAAAAATGCCTGCTGTAGACACGAGCATCTATATACAACCATGCATGATGACCACATGCAGCCTTTTTCAATGGCCGTATACAGTACGACCAAGACAATATATTATTTATTTATTTTTCAAGTCTAGAGGTTATTATTTAATTATTTATTGATTGAAGATCCGTTACTGATTCTTCTGTTATACTGATGAGTGGATGTCTTCCCCAATAATGAAGGGGAACACAATTGTATGCCGGAATTTTTCCAGTGATCTCAAAAAAATGCGGAAGAGGGAGAGACGCTTTATTCTCCATAATAAATACGGAGATGTAGGCGTTCACTTAATATAAATATATTGGATTCGATTCCGACTTACGCCGAAGTCGGGCGAGGGGAAGTTATGTGAATAGAAATAGGCTGCTCCACATCAAATTCAAT
Organism: Dryobotodes eremita; assembly: GCA_917490735.1. NCBI lineage: Eukaryota > Metazoa > Arthropoda > Insecta > Lepidoptera > Noctuidae > Dryobotodes > Dryobotodes eremita. The sequence goes on along the minus strand of OU823254.1, from coordinate 16,600,582 downwards.
CTACTGTATTCGTCACTGATTATTTGATTATTTTCTTTATCGTTTGCTTAATGCTCTTGCCTTTCTTGCTCCTTTCATTTTCCAAATCTTCCATCATGTACTGTGGTCCTCTGATTGAAAACCAAAACCTTAATCTATGCTTCGACGCTTAATATTATAAGGAGATAGGTATTTGTCAATTTGTATGTAGGGGGTAATCTTCAGACTACTGATCCGATTCCGAAAATTCTTTCACTAATGGGAAGCTACAGTATTGCCGAATGGCATATATAGGATATATTTTATGTTAAAACAAAAAATTTCATGCGGGCGATGTCGCGGACGGAATCTTGTCTAGTAGAAGCAATTGCAAATTTAGTAGGTTTGTAGCAGCATCTACAAACGCCACATGCGAGCTACACGTCACACTGACGTCACGCAAAATCCTGCATCGCGCAAGCAGAGTTTACCGCGCAACTAGCATACATACAATATCCTGGCATCAATCCTCGGGCAGTTGCCCACCAGACACGACACACGTCTGGTCGGAGGATCCTCCCTTTTCTATGGAGGTATAAGTGAGCTTTACACCCTGTTCCTCATAGAGTTCCTCATAGAGCCCTGTTCCTCAACCTATAGAGTAGGTTATAGACGTCCCCAACACTCTTCGTTAGTGGTCCCCCAATGAATTGATACGTTTGATCGACACTAATGAACTTCGACTACTTCGGGTTGCGTGACTGTTCCCCGTGGCACTATTCTATGCCCATGCCTTTCTTTAGGCGGAGGTCAATTAGTGCGATGGAACCATTAGCGCTAAAAGACACAATTAGTTTCAAACAATGATTGCCATTGTCCTTATAGTCTAATCCTACTAATAATGTTATAAATGTGAAAGTTTGTATCTTTGGATGTTACTCAATCACGCAAAAACGTTTAAACGGATTTCAATGAAAGTGTGCACACAGACAGTTGCCAGATCCAGGCTAAGTATAGCCTGGATTTACACATAGAAAATGCTGTAGGCTTTTTGTTTCAGTAATACGTTAGCGTGGGATAATTTCCAACCTCCAGGCGGGCGAAGCCGCGGGAAAAGCTAGTAGCTGAATAAATTGTAAATCTTTCTCACATGAAATCATGAAATCATGTCTCATGTTAATTGAGAATCATGTCACCGGACATGATTCTCAAATAACATGAGACATGATTTTAATATAAACATAAGTATGGGTTTTGATTATGACAGTTTGAAATTGCTAATAACGATGAAATTCGTAATTTAGTACCTAATATGTAAACCGGTCGGGTTTATTGAAGATTAATCATGAGGAAAATGTTAAAATTTTAATGCTAGACAATCCTGTGTAAGGTTGATTAATTAATTATGTGTTCCACGTAAATTTAAGACTAACCATAAGATAAAGAATCATGAATCATGAATACAAGAATTTTCTCTAACTTGTTTAGCTTCAGAAAATACTAAGTAGGTACAGTACACACACCAGTCTAGTATGTATGCTGGAGCCACGTCAGCTGATATGAAACTTATGTAAATAATTAAACAGAAAACGTGCCTAAGTGTTCATACACACGAGCGGCATGCGTTAACGACAGAGGCAACTGCAGCCGTCGACACGCGTGCGCAAGCGCCGGCTGCAGTTGCCTCTTCCGTTGGTACATGCCGCTCGTGTGTATGAGCACTAAGAAGGAATAATGCTTGATACGGTAGGCCGCACGTCAGTGGTAACAAAACCAGATAACGTGACCTCTTATTCTATTGAAACTTTGTACTACGCTAGGCCGGCCAGCTCGATGTCAGAGGGTTACCACAGATGTGCAGTCTACTGTTCGAACACAGTTACGAAATCAGTTTCAAAACAATCTATTAGAAAATTGCTTGTCGTTCATTGTAATATCTCATTTACAATGTAGGTACATATTGTCCACAATTTTGCTAAAACTTCTTGAATGGTAAACTCGAAAGCGGATTTCCATTTGATTGAACAGCCCAAAAAGCAATTGAATGATATGGTGGATTTTTGGATTTAAGTTAAGTTGAATTCAACAGGTCTTACAAACACCGGATAACATCTGTTTACTTTATCAGTGATTACCTTGGTGCAAATTCATTTTAAAATTTAAAATATTTTAGTGCTAAGGAATCTTTAAGTCAGCCAGCAAAATACATCATGATTCATGATGATAGCACTTATCTGATCAATTAAGACGAAGATGTTTCCAAAATCCTAAAAGATAACATCTCATAATAATTTGGATGACCTTTCCGTGTCAAGGAAAATACTTTTATATTACTTAATGCTGGAAATTCCACTTATTTAAAACTAGTTCCTGCCCGCGACTTCATCTGCGTGAAATTTCTTGTTTTAACATAAAATATATCGTATGACACGAGCAATACTATAGCTTCCAATTAGTGAAAGAATTTTCGGAATCGGATCAGGAGTTCCGAAGATTACCCCCTACATATAAACACACAATTTCTACCTTTTTATAATATTAGTATAGATTAATACTAAGTCAAAAGTAAAACAAATCTCCATTATTTTCTCAACAAAACGAAATGTCTAGAGCAGGCAGGCGAGAGTCAGCTAAACTCATGCAGTCGGCAAAACGTAGTACTCAAGTGTCTAGGTTCTCGGCACCGCGACCACGGTATTGATTTCCGCTAAAGTTGTCTGGAGCGTGATATACTGTACTACGTCCGTCTGTTGACATATAAAACGCCCTGCCCACTGCCTTCCTAATAGTCGCTCCCCTAGCCACAAAACTAATATGAATCTGTTTATCTGTGTGTTCAAGTAGACCACTCGCGTCACTCGTAAAAATCTATGTTGATTATTTAGGGGTGACTTTCCAGAGCTTTCTGTAGGACTTAATTGTTCTGATTGAATCTCTCGATATTTTATTAGGTGGTTTTTGCTGAGAACAGCATCTTTATGCAGATCAGAAGTGAACATTGTGAGGCTGTGAGTCTACATTTTACAGAAAATAAAGAATGGTTGGCAATATTTTTATGTCTTCCATTGCTGCCAACTTTGTGCTTAATAGGGCCACATGGCTCTGTACGAACAATACTTATTTTTATAGGTTACAGGCACCTCGCCAAAAGCAGCCACTATCTTCACTTTATTCAAAATTCCATATTTAATCAATTTGGCACAATACTTCTTTGTGCAGCTGTGCAAGTAGGTCGCGAGTAGCGACGAGGCAATGCCTATCACATGGGTTGTAATTACATGCAACCTACTGCCACACGAGTAAATAATCGAACGTGCTGTATCTGTGTACAGACTTGTTTAAATACTATTAAGAAATTGGATACCATTATTAGGAACAGTTGTTTTAACTTGTCTTCGATGACTAATCTGGGATAATACCTACATTACACACAATGGTGATGTTAAGAAATGAAAACCACTAAAATATTAATGAAAAATATTTAGTTCATGGGTTTTACATTCAATTAGCGCAATGTTGTTCAGCACTGAGAATTTGCTCTATGACACAACGTCTTCTTTTGGCATTATTTGATGTTCACAGCAACGGTTTTCCTTGATAATTTAACGTCTGTCGTGTCATAATTCTTGACAGCGTGTAAAAGGTCACGTATGTAAAAACTGCTAATATACCCACTTATTATAATTTCTTAACATTTTTATAATGATGTAGAATTGTAAGGACCATACTTAGCACGCGCCAATAATGTGTCTTACGGTACCTGAACATCTGGAGTGGACGAATTGTTTAAAATAAATGAACAACATACAATGAGCAAGCGTAGTTAATGTAGCGATCTATGTTCCTCCTTGTATAGAAAGAAATAAAGAATAGTAGATTGTTGTACAAGGGGCTAAAAATATTCAAGGTAGTTTTACTCCTGAGCCGTAGCGAGGGAGTAAAATAGAAACCGAATTACAATGGGTTTTTAGCGCCGTGTGTTACACTCTACTTTTCACTACGATTGCGAGAAAATAATATAATCCAATACAATATTAAATAGCTTTTTTTTCTTCTGTAGCCGCAACGCAATGCACGCATTCTACCGAAGAGATCGCCGCTTTTAGTTCTATTTTCAAAAATAAAATGCTCCTCTTTTTTATGAAACAGTAATAAGTCGAATCTTTATTCATGATTATTCTACTTATGGATTAGGCTCGTTGGTAACAGAAATAAAAAAAAAATTCTTTTTCTTTTGAAAATATGCTATTTTATCCGGTCTGGTACGTTATAATGCCGGACTTTTTGAGCAAGAGGAGTGAAAAATACATTTATGTAGCACAGACTAAAAGGCTCACAAAACATTCAGCAAATCAAAATAAAATAAAAGTGCAAAGTGGGTTGTAAGAAATTAGCAAGAATGTACGCCTCACGACTGCGCCAAACAGGCCCAGTTCAGCACTGACCTGTTCTCCTGAATTCCTATTCAGGAGAACACAACGAGTCAGGCAGATTTTGTATCCATTATTCATACTTTTTTATTCTAATACCTAGGTGTGCTGGCTGGTCTGCCGCAAAAGTCTACTGGGACGTGACCCGGGACTGTTCGGCGATGACTCCGTGTTCAAACTCTTCAGGATCTTCTGCCTGCTTGGAGATCTGGTGCAGGATGCTGATGACTCCAAACATTATGTAGTGAGTGGCTTTTTCATCGAGTAATTTGTTGATGGATTCTCGATATTTCTTTTGTATATTTTGCCTAGGCATTGATCAATAGTTCTTGTGCCATGTCTCGTCGAAATATGAGGGGGATACTGACTAAGTAGCAAAGTTTCGTTTTCGATCGTAGAGTCAGTTGTGACTAATGCAAATCTTTGAAACGATCGTATTGGATGCCTACTCAGACAGCAAAGAGTTCACTGGAAAGTTTTGCTAAAAAGTTAGTGGATCCGGAAGTCGTACACACGGCTACATATCAAGCTATGCATTTCCAGTATAAGCTGACCTCTCATTGTACGGAAATCCTATACAATACGAGATCAACTTATACTGGAAATGTATACCTTGATATGTAGCCGTGTGTACCTACTGTTCCCTTTCACCATAGACTGTAGCGTGAAATTTAAAAAAGGTTCATGAACTTTGCATAAAGGCTCCTACAAACAGGCGCGACACGCGACGCGAATCGCGGGCAACACAAAGGCACCGCTCGTAGCGCGACGAGCGGCGCCTTTGTGTCGCTCTGTCGCGTCACCCCTGTCTGCAGGAGCCTTAAAGGTACTACATGATGAAAAGAGGTGCAATAAAATTTTAATACGTGTAATAAAAAATTTCCACACTTTTATTACGTAGAGAAAGCAAAGTCAAGTAACGCCAGAGTACCTACCTGCAGTCCTGCACACAAGTTGACCATGCACTGTCATTAAATATTAATAATTAAGAAACAAGGTCGATCGAAAGTTAAACTGTAATAAATAATCTTGAAATAAAAGTAATACACAAAGAGTTAATTCTTATCAACACATTTTAACTTCACCCATCATTTCAGTCATGTGTTGACCACATGTTACAACCAAACCAACTGAACTTGATTACCGTCTGTCGCGCGACGAGCCGTGTCTTAAGGGTTTTAATGATCCATGTCGCTATCCACTGATACTATGCCAACATACTCTGTTGGCATAGTATCAATGGATAGCGACATGGATCATTAAGGCTTCCACAGACAAGCGCGACGCGACAGCGCTACACAAAGGCGCCGCTCATCGCGCGACACCTGATGCCTTTGTGTCGGGCGTCGCGTCGCGCCAGTGTGTACGAGCCTTTAAAATCCTTAAGACACCGCTCGTCGCGCGACAGGCGGTGCCTTTGTGTCTCGGCGCGTGTCGCGCCTCGATTTCGGCCGGGAGCACCGGGACGGCCGCGCGTATCGGCGCAGAAGAGAGGGGGACCGCTGAGGGGAGGACTATTCTAACTACACATAAATAAAAAACATTATTAATTTCTTGTCAATATTAAGCACTGGTTTCCTAATAAAGTGGTGAACGGTTAAGAAATAACGGCTGTCCTAATACAGAGCATTTTTTGACAACTTAATGTCAAATACGTGTGAAAATGACAGATTTTCATGACGGACGTTATAACCCCCTTGGCGGCCTTTTTATTAACACAAGTTTTGTTTATATGGAAATATGTATGTTTAGGTTATGGTATTTTTCTATGGGCCTGTGTCGCCTGAAATAAATGGTATTATTATTATTTCCTTTATTTCATATATATGTACATACATACATAGAATATAGAAAATATAAAAACATTTATTTAAACATATAAAAAATAGTAACCCACCGTATTATTATTATTATTATAATATGACGCAACCGCTTTCCTAGGATATACCATGATTTTACTGAAAAAATAAGACGACAATAACGTCATCAATAAGGTCTGAGATTAATTAATTCGGACTTCGAAATATAAAAATTTCGCTGTCGCTCAATCAATGTGACCGTTGCCTTATAACCACTGTGTATTGTATCACAAATAGGTCATTCACACTTCTTGTATTGTGTATTTCTGTACTTATTAATTACTCTTATTTCTAGTCTCATGTACAGATGTTAACTGATTTATAATTAACACCGCTAACGCTCTGATATCTTGGTTTAATCAATTCTATGTGCTTTAGAAAGAAGAAGCAAGAATGTAAATTTTGGCACAGAAACACGTGTTTCAAAAAAAAACAACTCTAATACATATTTTAATATCGGGCGTAACTGTTGCTGAAATACACGTTTGTTTAGGAGGAATGGTATTTATTTAAATCTAGCTGCTGCTCGCGGTTCTCCCGCGTGGATGTCGGAAATTATCCCGCGGGGACGTGCTATCGGGACAAAAAGTAGCCAATGTTACTCCTTATAACATCAACTATCTGCCAGTGAAAGTCCTGTCAAAATCGGTTCAGCCGTTTCGGAGATTAGCCGGAACAAATAGTAAAAAAAATGATTTTTTGTTATAAGCACCATATACTTTCTTAAGCATTTAGTAAAAAGCTGTTATTTTGACATTACAAACAGATACTTCAATTTTATTTATTTATTTTAATAAGTAGATTTTCTGATTGTGTACCTACTGGCACATGCAAACAGAAATCTTTGCCCAGCAGTGGGTGATTAAGGCGAGCTGTGGTTGATGATAATTTAGACTATTGTAAGATTGTAACTACACAATAATCACGCCGTATCTCCTAATGAGGTATTTCTTAACTTCAAATAGATTTATGCGTAGGTACGTACCTACCTTTATCGTGGAACTATGGATCCTGCAATCAATACTAGTGATGTCATAAATGACTAGCTTCTGTCTCTGTGCAATTTATTTTTCCCCCGACCCAAAGCGTCGCATCGCATCGCCCGCCCACGCTGTTACTTCGTTTTCGCTTAGCGTTCTTTCTGGCTTTTTTTCTTTTTGCTCGGCTACTAAGGGTCGTAGCTTGATGTTAAATAACACATAACCTTCCTCAAGAACTGGGCTTGTACATTTAGTGTTTTATCAAATACAAAAAAGAACTTTTCTAATCCGACTGGTAGTTGCAGAAAGATTAGCGCGTTCAAACAAACAAACAAAACTCTCCAACTTTATTATGGTATAATATATAATATTAAGTAATATGGATTCCTCTTCAGGACATCAATTTACAAACTTTCACTTTTTCTTAACAGGTAGGCTTTAATTAGAATTTCGTGCGGGTCACCTCCTACACACACTGTTACATAAATTAGACATTAATTTGTCAATTTATAAGCCACCACTTAGGCGCTAATTAGAATCAAAACAGCTATCTCTTTGAATCAGTAGTGGCATTTATTTATGGCATAAACTTTCTTTGTGAAGAATTGTGTTTTTAGCGATAAAAAATTCTTCGATACAATCATAAAAAATATGATGAATTACTCGAGTTATTCAGCCAGGGAACATTGAGGGCTAGCGCGCTTGAGTTTGTCGCTAGAGGCGCTACTGTAGGGTAAGGTCTCTAGATGTCAAAATATGTACTGAACGTTCACTGTTTGCGGGATTGTTATCACGGATTTTAACGAATGATTCATAATAGCTGTAATGGTTGTGCCATTCTTGATTAATTATTGCTTAAGATTTTAAGTAAAAAGTTAGTATCTAATTTGGTAGCACTTGAAGGAAGAATAAGATTTGTCTGGTTCATGCTTGCCAATTTTAGGAACATTATAAACTAAATATTCATTTGAAGTTTTAAAATGTAATAAAATAAACATACTATGAATATAAGGTTACTTAAACATATTCAAAACATCAAATAAAAGTACTGCAACAGGACCTTACTCGACAGTGGCGCCAACTGGTGAGCACAAAAACGATAGCCCCCATTGAAAAGAAACATTGGAATTGGGAGAGGGTGTAAAGAGGCAATAACAAGGGATTTTTAACACCCTACCCTTGAGCGGGTCTTACCATAATACGGAGAGTAGAAGTTGGTATTCAAGTAAACGTGGCCCGTTAAAGATAGTACCTAAGATTGGCCGGCGCTCAGTGTGCTAATTAGTTAGTCAACCTTTGCTAATTTGTAGAACACATTCATTATAGACTAGTCCGCCTACGTGAGCTCATATTTAAGCTCTCCCAAATGTATGTTCGAAGTTCACACTTTGCATAATATAAGTCAGTACCTACTAAAATTCATAGGGTTCATATGAGCTTACCTACTTAAGTAGAATTCCTTACCGTTTCCAAACATGTCATGTGTGACAACGTTGGACAATACTTAGTCAAAGATTCAGGATATCATTTAAAAGGCGAATAAATTTCACGCCAATAATATTTTAACACGTTCGTGTGTAAATTTCAATTTCGTAATAAGTAGTAAGTTTCATAACGCTTATCATTTACGAACACTACTTGCGTAACTTTACACTTTCACTCGTTTTCAGATTGTTTGTCGAGTTCGTATTTTGAACCTTGAATATCCCTCTTATCATATTTGTTTAAAAATGAATCCGTGAAATTTGTGGTTTTTCGTATTCCAAATTAAACTACAATTTGATGGATAAATGCGTTGTATTTATTTAGTAGGCAGCTAACTGCGCAGATTTGCGGATGTCACTATGACTCAAATATTGGCCTGCCCTACTCGTTATGTAGGTTCATCATGATAACTTTTATTCTACGACTCATACCTCGTTCTGTCATTAAATTTGCAGCTAATAAAATCGACTACTTCATCATTCCTTCAGGTGGTACTCCAACCCTCAGAAGCGGGTATAGTAGCAGAACAACTAGTCCACTGCCTAGGCCTCCGCTGGGACACAGCTGACTGGGAAGCCTTAGGCTCCTCCATAGGCCACTTCAAGTGGGCCGCATTCCTCGCCGTGCTTGAAGCTAAATATTGTGGAGACCAGCAACTACATTCAGAGGCTCTGGTCGAAGCTGTCGATGAGATATACGATGTCTTCATTGAGGATATTATTAAGAAGGTAAACAGACTCGATAACCACTATGATATTAAACAGATAAAAAAAAACATCTATCTTAATTTAGGTCAAACTATTAAATATCACAATATTATGCCAACTCCACTAACAAAATCTTTAAAAACGTGTTATTTCAAAACGTTATCGAACGTAACCACATTTTTATCTGTTTTTTCCGGAGATTATTCTGCAAACATCTATCCTCTCTTCCCAGGGCTACCTATTCAAACGCGGCTACCTCCTCCCAACCATGCGGGAGTACTGGTGCGTCCTGCAGCCGTGTGCACTCACCTACTACAAGAGTTCCTCTCAGAAGGAACAGTGTGGCCGGGTTGTTATCGATGAATACTGTTCCGTTGAGGCAGCCATCGGGGAGGGAAAAATACAGAGGTTCCAGCTTATCACGCCAGATAGGACGTTTGAATTCGGCACTCAGGATCACAAGTAAGTGTATCTCTTTGCCTTTTTAGCCCAGAGAAGTCTGTAACGAGGAAGAATAATCTCGATGCTTGCCTCTTACATTTTCTGTTTCGGGTCTGATGAGTTTATTGTAGATTGTAGGTAACGTTGGATAATCATAATTTCTCTGTTCTGATATGTATAGTTCTTTTTGACATGTTGCCGTGGTTATAGCTTGTCACAGTATTCCAGCTTAGAACCATGTTTATTAAAAAGATGCTCAGAAGTGTACTTTAGTCCTCTGCAAAACCCTTTGGTAGTACAGGCGCGATGTTATGGTAAGTGTAAGTCTACTTTAAAAACTTTACGAGTCTATAATCAGCTTATTTTGTTTTATGTCCTCATAGGAGTCGTCTACAATGGATATCAGCTCTCCGGCAAGCAGCAGCTGTATCTGGTGGAGTGGAAGGTTACCAGAGGCGCGCGAGGGCTGTGAGACGCGGTGCAGGTGCCAGACGTGAGCGCGAAGTTCGGGAGACCAGGGCACGGCTGCAGCACGAGGTCAAGGCACGGCTCGCAGCTGAGGCTCAGGCACAGGTACAAAACACTGCTGTCCTTACTAGCCATACCTATTCTTCCGTGCGCACTGACTGAAGAAATATGAAGAAAAGTTCTCCTATAAGAAGCTACAATAGACTGGATACTCTTATATTGATAACATAAGTAAAACACAACAAAAAAAACACGACAAGACAAGGGGAAAAATCCTCTACATAAAGCTACTTAATCAGGAACACTAAAGGAATTGATTCAGATTCTGTTCAATTTCATTTGAGGCCTCGTTAACTCTTACTTGGTTATAAGAGACATCACTCTTTTAGGACTTACAAAATACCCCTAATGAATAAAGTTAATAATACTTTATTTCAGGAATTAGTGGAATTAGCACAGCAAGACAACAAAAAGTTAGAAGAATTGAAACATGCACAAGTAGAACTTGAAAAACTACTACAAGAAGAAACTCAAGCTAAAAGAGACGAAGAAATTGTTAGAGCATTACAGGCTAGGTAAGCTGTAAACCTATTTAAATCATTATTTCTAGAAAAAAAGCAAAGAAAGCTAATGCTATGTTTTGTACTGTCAGGGTATTAGCAGAAGAATGGGAGAGGCGAGAAGAATTAGAAAGACTTCAAGAAGAACAGAACAAAATGCTAGAGGAAGAAAGATTAAAACGTCAACAGTTTGAAATGTTGCAGGCTGAGAAGGAAACGCAGTTTAAAGGTAATTAAGTATTAATATTTATCATAAAGTGCCTCTGTAGTTCTTGATAGATGTGTTAGCGATCGAAATTTATTTAAAAAAACAAGAAACTAGTACGAATATTCTCTTTTTTAAATCCTAACTAATATTATAAATGCGACAGTAAGTTTGTTTGTTTGTTACCTTTTCACGCCTAAACCAGTAAACCGATCATCATGAAATTTTGCATATACGTTGCCAGGGGAACAGAAAAGGACTTATGGTACCTTTCATCCAGAAAAAAAGTACTGTTCCCGAGGGAAAGAACAATAACTATCAGAGTCTCAATTGCTTTAGTACGCTATATGGCGCTACGTATCTTTCGAATAATGATTGGATTATATTATTAGAAATATTATAAATTCAAAAGCAAATCTGTCAGTATGTTACCTTTTCACGCCTAAACCACTGAACGGATTTCGATAAAAATTGGCAAGGGGATAGTTGGCATCACATGACATAAGATTTTTGTTCCGGTATTACGCTCCCGTGTGATTATTTCTAACATCCACGCGGGCGATGCTGCAGGCAGAAGCAAGTTACTTATAAATGCTTCTACTTGCAGAAGCAGAAAAACGCTTGAAGGAGCTAGAAGAAGAGAAACAACGGCTGGATGCTGAACTGAAAGCAGCTCAACATAAAATCTCTAAGACTGAGCACACGGCGCACGCCTTGCAGGTACAGCTGAGAGTAAGTAACACTTTTAAGATAGATGTAAAATAATTCCAAACCTGTTTTTTTATTATTATGTTTATTAGCCATTATTGACCCTCTGCTGAGCAAAGGCCTCCCTAATCTCTTTCCAACTCTCTTTGTCCCCCAGCTGCCATAGACCAATCTTTATTAAAGAAGTCCAGCTCATTCCACTATCTCCGTCTGGGTCTGCCGCAATGTCTGTTTAAATGCACTAAATATATTATGTCACCAATTATGCCAAGTTTTTTAATTTTTTTGCTAATCTATTATTTCCCATCCCTGAGCAAAGAGTAGTGTGGTGGCCATCACACTATTCTTTATCTCCTTCGTGATTTGCCGGGACCTTCTATAGACCATTATAGCGATTGGCACCAGTTTTGTGATATTTGTGGCCAGTTCATTGCGACAGACGTGTCCTACTCGGTAGTTTTCTAGTTGAGCAGCCTTTTTAGCCACTTCAGCTGTCCTTAGTTTTAGGCGCAGAAAGACAATAACTGTTCAATAATTTTTGTTCTCAGGACTTGAACCCAGTGCTCCGCAACGGCGAGAGGGCACGTCGTGCTTTATCGTTCGTCCCAACAACCAAAAGTTCATCCGACACACTCATTGATGTCAGAGCCATACGACATCTGAAGATACTCGATGATGAAGAGAAATTATGATCTGATGATTAGGAAAATAACTAATAAAACTGTGCAGCATTATTTAATCTACCTTCATATAAAAGCACTTGGGAAACTGATAAAACAATATTTAATGCATTTCGTATACTGGTTACGAAAATATTAATTTAAAGATCTACAGAAAGCGTTTTATCAAATGCATGTCGATAATCTGTATGGTTTCCTTTAACTTTTCGTGACTTTTATTCGATGTCTATACTCTAATAAACTTGTTAGGATAATACAAAATACTTATGTTAAAGAAATCGTTAATAATAGTAAATAAAGCGATACAGTTACATTACGCATATATATATTAAAAATGAATGCTTAATTTTTTTTATGTGGATGACATATTACCTCGAATACTTGAATGTTTGGTACAGGGGGCTCCTCTTGAATACGTTTTAGACTTTTCATTTTATACCGAGTTATATAATTATTATACTATGTCTTTTTTAGAGAATTTTGTAAAATGAATTAGTCCTAAGAATTAATTAAAGCAAAATCTTTTATTTAAGTAAATAAAATGTATATCTTGCTTTCTAATTCTGATAAATCATTTTATTTCCCTCAAACAAACAAACAATCAATAAAGTCAAAACAATAAAAAAATAAACAAATTGAATACATAACGACAGTTTGATTAATTCTAGGGACCTACCCATTCGTGTAACAGTTATTTCTTTTTTCCCTTTCCTAGATCTACCGTGAAATCATCAGCTTGGATTTTCTTCAATAATTTCCTCAACTGTAAGAAAGGAATAGGAATTAGGATTAGGAACAAGGGATTTTAAATTCTTTACCGAAGGTAGAGATAAAATATACCTCGCTAAAGAATTCAAATGAAGGAGTGGGTATGTAAGAATAGGTGTAACTATATGAATTTTTGGTAAAATGGTTACAAAATAGTCGAGGATCAAAATAAAATAATATTCCCGATGATCTCTTTATTACCCTTTCTTCTTTCCTTTTTTGGCCTTTCCTTTTAGCTGCATGAACAAAAAAGTTAAAAATCATCAGAAACATGGATCACTTAGAAAACATTCCTTACCTTTTACTGCTTCAACGTATCTCCATACCTATACCTATCTTGCCCATAATTATGGTTTGCATAATAATCTTCATTTTTCATGCTTTCTCTTTCTCCTGAGTTCAAAGGGTATCATCTCATCCATGGTTGAGCAGCACTTTTCTGCTCTATAACATACCTCTATCACCTTGGCTGTTGATTCTAAAAGGAACCTAGTCTTAAATATGAGTTAACCCAAGAGTGTTTGATGTCATACCTTCTTCTTCTCTGTGCGATTGGCCAGCACTTCTCTCCAGGCGCTCTGTATGACCCTCGCGGCGTGTTCTGCCATGAACTTGTTCATCTTTTCTGTCATCTCTTGGTGGTATTCCGCTTCTCGCTCCGCCATCAGCGGGATATACTCGATGTCTTGTTCCGCTATCTTTTTCTGTTGGGAATGTTGTTTTATTGACATTTTCATCTCCACACATTGTCCAAGGCATACTGACAACTATTTAACTACAGTTATGTAGATATTTTCTCTTAGTTTAAACCCAGAAAATAAATTAATCGTGAGCTGTATAGAAATTTATATTTTTGATATCCTTTTTTTTATTTATCACTCTAGGGATGAATATAACACAATGAATACCGTCACCTAACCATAATACGAAAACAATAACTTTTATTTCTTTTTTTGTCGTAGATTTTCGAGGTAATCTGAAACGTCACCTCCAATTCCCTGCACTTTTCCAATTCTTCTTCATGCTTCTGCGTGAACTCGTCCAGTTCCCCTTGCTTGTCACTCATCTCGAGGTCATACTTCTGCAGCCACGACAACAGCTGCGTCTCTACTTTGAACCTTTTGTGATAAAAAAAAGTATGAAATTAATTGCCTACCTAACAGTTTCTCTGTTCGCAAAGCAGACAATCGTTGTGATTCATGGTTAGTATTGGTTCCTTGACTTAGAAAACCGTTAAGTAATTTTAAAATAGATACTTCAGTCCTAAAATCCTCTGACGCATTAAAATGCACCCCATTTGGACCAGCTTGGCCGTGTTCACTAGAATTTACAGTTAAATCGCGCAACAAGGCTGCTTCTACAAACATACATTACCTCAATTTTAATACGATGATAATGATTTCATAATCGTAATTATAATTATTAGTAGTACTTAGTGTCATGGGTATTGCTTATATTTGACAGAGATAACTAGTTTCTAAATACTTTACTATGAAGAAAAGCTCTGATCATTACCGGCGCGCTCTCTGGTTCTTCTCCTCAACGAGGTGCTGCCTCAGCAGCTGTTCATACGCCTCTCGGCTTTCCACCTCCTCTTCCTTCAACATCTCATTTTTTACTGCGTGACTTCGAGTCGCCAGCACCATCTGTCGCTCTGAGTCCAAGCTAAACAAGAATGTTATCAGTAAGAGAACACACACAAGAAAACTGACACATACACACATTTTCTAACTCCCAAATACTCCGAAATATTTTATTCCGAATTTCGATGTTTCGATTTTCAAAAGACCGAATTTATAATGTCTATTATTAAAAATCACGAAATTTATTTTTCATTTCTCATACTCGGAAAGTAGTGTTTGTTTGATCCGAGTAGCGGGTGGAAGACGCTGCTCCCCGTCTTAGGGCGGGAAAAACTCATAGTAATTGCTTCCCTCTCTAGGGCGGGAATGAATTTTAAAAATAGAACTAAATTTGGTTAGGTAGTCGGCTACGATTTTTTTTACATAATAGTGATTTCATAACAGCCAGTGTGAATTAAAAAAATACCCATTAAGGGGGAGGCGCTAAAATTCAAATTTACTTACGTTTTTTGCAATTTGCAGTGATTCACCAGAAACACAATTGACACAGAGCTGCAATTTGCAAAAAACCAAATAATTTTTGAATTTGGCGGGCTACAACTGAGGATCCACCTTAAGCGGGACGGCCCGCGGCGCGGCGGTGAGGCGGTGTGTTCCATATTTAAAATTTAAAAAGGACTATCATTTGGCGGGATACTAACTCTGTAAGCTTCCTTAGCTTTGTTTTCTTCGTAATAATTAAACTAAACGTGACATTGGCTGAATGAACAAACCGTGCGAAGCCACAAGAAAAAAAAACTCTGTAAGCTGTACCGAAATTCAAAATATCAGTTTTATAGACTAGTATTTGATTAAAAATGAGTCTCAAATTATTATTATTAATTAATATTTTAGAAAAACTACTATTTTTACTTTCCTTGTATTCGAAATGAAAAGTAGAGTGTTTAACACGGGTGAAAGTCATCAATTCCTACTCGGACTATAGCCGCCCTCGCTGCGCTCAGGCGTCTAAATACCTCGTATGGGAATTGATTCCTTTCGACCCTTGTATAACAATCTACTATTACCGAAAGTCGTAAATGCGATTTGGTTGTTTTCCGATTTTCATACGTTCGAAGAATCAATTGCTCGATGGGTTCTCGGTCCGAAAAACGACATTCCGATTTTCAATACTTCGAATAAACTGCTAAAAATAGGATTCTGATTCTGATTCAATTAGTATAATATTCAGTTACGCATATAAATTCAAAATCTATAAGTAGCGTTTTGTAATTTAAAAACGTCTACTTTGTTATTAATATTTGTATATAATTTTTTTTAAGTGTTTTTTTCTTTTCCTTATATATACCTGCGTCGGGTACCATCTGCTGTTATTGAATCCTTTGGGTTAGATTAGAACAGTGGCCATTAACGCCAGATCATCTGTAATGTTGGAGAATTACTCGGGTTAGGTTAGGTTAGAATTGTGTCCATTAAAGCGCGAAGGCGAGCGAGCGGAGCGAGCGTGCCGCGGCAGCGGCCGCCGACCGCCAGATCCCCTCTACTGTTGGTGAATCATTTGGGTTAGGTTAGTATTTCCGAATTAAATTTAGAACTTCAAGTGTTGTACCCGAACGAGATTATTGGGCTTGGGTATTTTGGATTATCTGTGGGAGTCGACGCGAATGGCGAGACAATCGAATGGGTCACACAAAAAATCTTAGACCATGTATGATTTTTATTGAATAAACGACATTCAATACCGTATTAAGTGGTTTTCATACAGTTAGGTTAGAACTGTGATCATTAAAGTGCAAAGGCGAGCGAGCGAAGCGAGCGTGACGCGGCAGCGGTCGCCAAGCGCCAGAACCCCTCTAATGTTGGTGAATCATTTGAGTTAGGTTAGATTAGAACTGTGACCAGCGAAAGAAAAGATTTATATTCGAAAGAAAATATTTTTATTCAAAAGTAAACAATCATAGTTTTAAATGAGAACCAATACACTGACGTGCAATTATGTGTTTATTTGTCTTGCTATTCAGTTTTATAAAGCGTTTTTATTTCGGAATTCTAATTATTCGGTATTTTAATAATCGGAATTCGTATTTTTGATGTTTCGAATTATCATTAAATCGGACTTTTTGTTATTCGATCCATTGAAACTCGGCATTTTGAAAATAGTAATTATAAACGTTAGGAATATTGAAATTTTGGAATTATAAAAATAGGATGAATGAATGAATGAATCGGAGTTGTTATATTAGGAATTCTGAACCATTCGGAATTATGAAAATCGGTATTTTGAAATTCGTATTTGTGATTGACGGAATAAAGATTTTCGTATTATTGTAGTGTACCTACCCATTAGAAACTCCTAAACTAGCTATCTGAAAATGGAATGATAAATTAAGGTGAAAGACGTCTACTGCTGGACATAGGCCTCTCCCAAATATAAGCACAACGATTAATTCTGTGCTTTTCGTATCTAGCAGATAGCCGTGACCTTCACCAGGTTTTCAGCCCACCTTGTGTCTATTCACGCTGCAATTTGCGGTACGCGGACGCTATTTCAGAACTTTTCGATCCTTTAGCAATCTGGGGGCCGATTCTACTAACTAGCAAAGTTGTACGCCCTGTAGGTACCGTCTCATCAATAGTTTGGTTTCGTTCAGATCTCGTTCGTCCCTCATAAACCTATTCTACTATTTTTATGACAAAACTGAAACTGTAACTGACTGTAACCAAATCAAAACGTAACCCAATCACTACGGGACTGAATGGTAATTAACGAGTGTTGCTTACAGTCCAATTAGTAAGTTTATAATGTTACCGTAACAAAATTGGATAAATAAGAAATTAAGTTTATACGACAAATAAGCTCATTAAAACTTGCTTTCCGTTATATTTACCACACGAAAAGTATATTGTTCTTTTCATACATTTTAATTCAAGTAAATTAGCAGATTATCTTTATACAATTAAAGGAAACAGTCGGGGTGGTTCGAATTGCGTAAAACGAAACGGATTTAAAATGTCGGACAGAGTTATTATAATACGCTTCGCCCACTGAGGGCCATATTTTACAAGAATATTTACAAAATTCAAAAAAATATCTCACATTTTCTTTTTGAACTTGACAGTAGCTTCATGTTTGAGCAGCACTAGTTCATGCTCTAATTTAGCGATGATCTCCGTCTTCAGCGCCATGGTGTGATCGAAGCGTTCTGTCTCTTCTTTCAAAGTCTTCGAGCACTCTGATAAATCGAAACGTCACATCTAAATGGAATAATCGTAAGGAAATATAGAAGTTATCAAGCCTGACAATCAGACTACTTATACTACTACTAGTACTTATCTAGTTTCATTTTCATAATACTCCCTTAGTTCTTTACAACCCTTGGTGGAAGTTTATTGTAGTTTATCTGGTCAGGTTATTACATGAACATAAATTATCGTATGACACCTGGTTTACAGCGAAGTGTAAATTTGATTCCACCTGAGCTTGTTTCTCCATACCTGCGATACGCCCTATGAGATGCTCATTAGAAGTTTCCAACTTCTTGGTGTTAATCTTGGCAGAAAGTTCTTCTGCTGCGGTGGTCTCCATCTGCCTTATCATTAGATCTCGAAAATGCTCCATTTCCAAGAGAAAGTCAAAACCCGGCGGCATTGGCTTGGCCTAGAAACAAATAATTTGACGACATCATGCCTTTGCGTTCGGAGACCATTTAAAGTTAAGAATGCAAACGCTTTGTCCATTAGCTTAAATTTTTTTTTTTTTTTTTTTTTTTTTTTTTTTTTTTTTTTTTTTTAAAAAAACGTTGCCCCACACTAGGAATTTCTCCTGTATTGTGGGTGCGTTTACAAACATTTAACTCACATACACAAACAGCCAGACCCGGAACAACTACTTGTAGGTCATACAAATATTTGTTCCGTGCGGGAATCGAACCCGCGACACGCAGCGCAGCAGTCATTCGCTTAACCACTGCGCCAACCGTGCCGTCAACAAATTAATCAACATGATAATAAGTATCTAATTATTTACTATGTGTAAGAAGGGATCAAAGATCCCACTGGCTAAGGTCAACCCTACAGTCTATTGAACTCTGCGAAGATAATTTTTTTATAACTCTATTGCTTCATTGAAAACAAAGCACTCAGTTGTGTATTACATGACAAACTTACGTCACCAGCTTGATTCTCTATTGAGGCTCTCATCTGAAATCAACAAGAACAATCACGAGTTTGATTTTGTTCGTGTAAACTATACTATATTCATCATCAACATGACGGTATACATTTACGTGATCTACCCAGTTTGGCTCTTCTCTTCCCTTCTTTCGAAGAAACTTGCAATGTTGCCGCTATGCTTTTGATGTTTTTAAAAAGAGAGAACTGACTTTCCTATGAATCCGAAAATTGTTTAAATATAGCACACCTTGGCTATCATTTCATCGATTGTCGGCTGGAGTTCAGGATAGCTGTTCATGATGTAGAGAAGGTGCCCCAGTTCCGGGTTCAGGCGATTTTTCAGCGATAAGTCACCCTGGAAATTAAGTTAATTAAGTCCAGTGGTGGAGGGCAGAGTAGAAGGTAATAGGCTATGCAACGATGAGGTGGATCGATCAAATAAAATCCGCGGTTGGAGGCCGTGTTAATGAATGCGCCAGACTGTCATAATAATATAACAGAACCAGATGGCGAGAGATCGTCAGGCGGCCAACGACTACTCCTGAGATTGGACATAGTTCATCGTGACCACGACCGCTCTGTCAAAAGCGAAGCCAAAAATATGAAAAACAGATCCCATGTTTCCATTTTTAGTGGAGTTTCCACGGGAAATGTAGATAACTCGAACCTCTGCACATTGTCTAAGAAGAACAAAACGGAGTTCATTATTTTAGAAACATATTCACATTTTAGAAACATACATTTATTTTTGTGTTTTTCCTGGAATGTACGTACTCAAAATCTAAAAAGCCTGGACCAACCAGGGCTAAAACTATAAATCGAAACTCACAGTTTTCAAATCATCCATAACCGCCAGGTTCAATAGACTGTCAGAGAACAGAGGATTGTCGTACTGTTCGAAGATGAAGATCAGGTCATCCATGTGCATAGGCGACAGGACACTGTTGAGGAGGCGGTACTCCTGCACCAGGTCCGCCAAACAGATGGAAAGCTTGCATTTGTAAATTGCGTCGTTAAGAATCTTGGTGATGCGCTCACATTGGATGTGGCACTCCAGGTCGATTGGTGATGCCACTGAAACAAGAATATTGAAGCGTTTGTAATTGTTGTTAAAGAATTTATTATTTTTTCAATTCATTTATGTATCTGTCCACTGACAATATATAATATAATATCCTATTACAGTCCAGAGCCGGAAAATTAATTAAAACAAAACTAAGGTACAGGACATCAATTATAAAAATTACTTGAAGCGAGCATACTTTTTCTGAAGAGGCATCGAAGGAGGAGGCAGTTATTGCTATCATAAAAGGTTCTCTATCCTCTAGTGTGTTATTCCAGATCTAGTTATCAATAGGTAAGTACCTAGTTTTTGTGTTCATGACCACCAAACGTGGGTGACATAGATGCGGCGGTCACCAATCAGTCTGCGATATTCTCTTAGCCCATTCATTAATTGAGGATAGGGATACTCATGTTTATTTCCCATGTCTATGTAGTAATGACCTACGTCGTACCTCCTAACTCAAAACTGGTTGAGGATAATTCAGCAAGAATTCTTCAGGAGTCTTTAACTTACCATTGTCTTTAGTGAGGTCGATCTCTCGATCAGCACTGGTGCCAGACTTCTTACTGCTGTTCTTCGAGCTTGATAATGTGGAGGTAGACTGAATCGTTCCCGAAATTGATGGAGGATCCATTTTCGTTATTTATTCCTATTCCTTCATCAAACTAATAAATGTTTTTGCTTTGTATATTAATATTATTTGATAAGATACTTGTTAGTCTTTTATCTCGCCGTTGTTCCTACGTGGTTTATCAGAGTCTAATAACCATAACCATAATAATGGTTTATTCAGGTCGTGGATTTGGTTACCATGGTAACCGTTGCTATGGAAAACAGTTTATTTATGTTGTTTTAATGCATTTTATTGCCTGTCTTATTAATATTTTTTATGCAATTTATGTTGCCTTATAAATTACTATTATCATAATTCATAACATAGTAAAATAATTTTACTGAAACAATTAAGCACGCAGAATTTGCCGTTGCTTTTGAATTAAATATTTAGTCGTAGATAATAAATATTTAGTGGGTTGGCTTTTACGAGTTATTTCTTGTTAGTAGTATATATAATTTTTTTATTATGTATATGGTTCTTTTTCTTTTCCTTTGAGTTAGTTACCTACTTTGTTTCAATATAGGGTTAGGTACAATAAATGAATGAAAGTATCTACTTGGAACGTTTCTTATTAACCTAAGTATAAATAATAATGTTAAAAGTATGAAGGCTCCCACAGACAGGCGCGACGCGACAGCGCGACGAGCGGCGACTTTGTATCGCACTGTCGCGTCGCGCCTGTCTGTGAGAGCCTTAATAATATGCTGTTGGTGTAGGTACTCTTAATCTATCTATACATATAATAAAATAGTAGGTAACGAAGTTTTTTTGTCCGTTTGCCTGTTTATCTGGATGTATGTTCCGGATTGGTGCAAAAACGGCTGAACGTATTTGGATGTTTAGCACACAGATAGTTTATAACCTGGATTAACACATAGGGAACTTTTAATCCCAATAATACGTTCCCGTGGGATATTTTACCAATCACGCGGTTGTAGCCGCGGGAAAAAGCTAGTAATTAATAAACATATTTTGATTCCTAGATAGGAATGTATGATGTATGGCGGATGTTGGATGGATTTTTCGTTCACACAAACAATAATAATGAGACAAACATGTTACAAATTCGCAAAAAAATACAGGCAAAGTTATATCAGTACCTAAGTAGGTACTGTTTTATTTGTATATCGTATGTATATCGTCAAGGTTTCTCATAACACCATAGCTACCTTAATTAATTAGATAATCAATAAAAACAACACACCTTGTTGCCGTGTTACAACTAGTTTGTTCAATAACTGCATACCTACCTATCTGTGCCTAGAATAGAAGTCACGACTTCAACGTTCAACATTTATTTATCAAAGGTAAGGAAATTGATAACATCTATTATTAATTAAAATAGACGTGAACTAGTGTCCATGTGCATCGTAGGGGCTGTGGAGTTCTTCAGATAAGTACCTACTTGTTGCATCTTAACATACGACCATACCTTTTTATACACATTTTATACGCAGCTATAATGTAAATTTTTCTATAACAAAATCTAATCAAAAAAGTCAATCAATCAATCTATTGACTATTTTCTGTTTCTTATTTTCGATTATTTTTTGTTGTTTTTTTTTATTGTTAAAAAATATGTCTTAGATAACAGCCCACTTATACTGTTAAAATCTCGCCGTGGACACTTACGTGAAGTGAGCCGTCAATAGTGTCAATCCCTAGCTACTGGTAGAATGACAGCTAACTTCACGTAAGTTTTCACGGTGAGATTCTTACAGAATAGGTCGGTTGGACTGTCTGAAAAATATCACAGTAGGTACCTACAGCTGCTTCAGCTATTCTATCTACTTACAATGGATAAAATACAACTATCACCACGCTTTACCTAGGCAATACAAAATTAATTTCATTTGTTAGTTTTATGATCTTAATGAATTTCTTTATTCTAGTCAGGAATCGCTATGAGACACAGTTGATTATCTATTGTTATGGCCGAGCGGGCCACCTCGGCCCTCAGGCCTGACTAGTTGATATTAAATTTTAAATAATTTAAATATGTACAAGATTTTAATGAATTTAAAGATAATTGCGATTTAACTTATGAATTTATTTTACAAATTGATTTTATGTACCACTTCAGTTATTTATTTTAGTTATAATAGTATCTATTATTCTGGCATGTAAAGGGTTTTTCAACAAGAACTTTGTTTTTTAAAACAAAATAAAGCAAAGAATTTAGATGAAAATTATTCAAATTTGTATTGTATTAGGAAAAGTAAGGTTTGGCAATTATGAATGAAAAATGATATCGTCCAAATGCCCACCACGACCACGCTCACAGATGTCGATTCTTTCATCAAAATTTTCAAAGTGTCTGTCTTTAACCTAGCCCCACAAAAAATAATCCAGTGGTGTTAATCGCAACTCGAATCGATTGCAGCCTTAAAACTCAAAGTAGACCCGCCATTTTGCCAAAAAGTGATTGAAAATTTTGATGAAAGAATCAACATCTGTGAGCGTAAAAATTATGCCTTCGCGGATTTTTGTTACATATAACCTTCGGGCAAAGTGATAAAGGTTTTTCCCGTTAGGAATTTCTCAGAAGCCCGGAGCCTGGACCTGTGCACGGTTGATAGCAATAGACTCGCTCTCTATTAAATGGGACTTAAACGTAACTGGCGAAATGTGGGTATAGCATAGGTACCTACACCTCTGCCTAACCCTTCGGGGAACACAGGCATAATATTAAGTTATGCGTTATATTATTAGCATGAGGACCCTGCTGATGCTTGTACTATCAGCAAAGCTTGACAAACCAACTGCAACAACAACACACAAACAAACAACACCTCACACAAACAAACAACTGCAAACAAACAAAACAACACAAACAGCAGCAAACAAAACACACAACAACACAAATACAACACGCAGCAACGTACGCACGCAGCTTGTACAAATTTTAATCTTTTCACAGCAAAGAAACTAAAAATTCAAAATGGGGAAGAAGGGAAAAGTAAACAAGTTGGCTAAGATGTCGGACGAGGAACGGGCGAGGTACCTGCAGCATCGAGCTGACATTGAGGAGGAGGCTCGAAGGAGGAAGCAAGAGCTCATCCACAGGTTTATCAAGGTCGCCATCTTTTATATAATAACAGGACAATTAAATTACCTACAACCAGTGTCCTAATTGGGAGCGCTATGTCTTAGTTTATAGTAATTTAAATTAGAAGTTATGGTGTTACTACTCCACCATACTCCATCTATAACTAACACTGTTAAAAACAAGCAATTTTTAAGCCTTTATGACTAGAATAGCTGGTTAGCCCCCTAAGATATTCCTAATCCATTGCTTCATATGTTTGAAAAATTCGTCGGCTCAATAATAACGCAATGAACGTAGCTGAACTATCAAAATGAAACGCATCGCGATCGATTGCCATTTTATGTGTGTTACGCATTTACCCCGCTGGTCCCTGATTCATGATTACCTGACGCCATTTTCAATTCGTTTTTTAAACCTCCTCAAATCTTTATTAAACTACCCGCCGATTTCAATAACTCTCATGGCGGCAATAAATATAAGTATCGACTTCGGGCAACACCATTGTTCCCTCTTTCCAAAAATTTTGCGGTATTATTTTAATTTTACAGAACAAGCTCGACAAAGAAGAAGCCTTCAGTCGTCTGAACACAGCCAAAATAAATCAACAATGGAGGTATATACTGCGCAAGATAAAATGCAAACAAATGGCGGTGGATATCCAGGTAAACTCGTTATTTA
This sequence comes from Dryobotodes eremita, assembly GCA_917490735.1. Taxonomy (NCBI): domain Eukaryota; kingdom Metazoa; phylum Arthropoda; class Insecta; order Lepidoptera; family Noctuidae; genus Dryobotodes; species Dryobotodes eremita. The sequence continues at coordinate 16,576,168 of OU823254.1, read as the reverse complement.
TTTGTCCTTATTTAGACATGGTATTTATTTATAGTACTTAAATTGAGTCGATATATTTCCTGCTGTTTAATTTAATGTTATTTAGAAAAATATTGTGATCGAGCATGAAAATAATCGAGACGTGCTTGACTAAGGACTGAAAATAAAAGAAAAAGGAGCATGCCTGTCTGCTAATACTCGAATAAGATCAACGCAAAAACTTGACTATTATGCAAAATGGTGGGTATTTCTACCATTTAGAAAGCCGTCAACTTGTTAATAATGGGCGCTTTGTTTTTCTTATAATTATGTACTTATGTAAATCTTTTGTCTTTGTAGAACATGCTGACCAGCTTCAACTTTCTGATAGAGCGCAAGAACCGGCTGATAACTACGCTGATGAAGGCCACTGATGACTCTGATGAGCAGCATCGTAGAGCATTCCAGGCGCATACTGAAAATGTCAGCTATTTCCTCGGTAAGACCATTTTATTTTATTTTTTGGAGTAGTAAAGATCTTTGCGAAGGATCTCGTCCGGGGACGTACATATACTAAATTAAGTATACTAAATAATATTACATATGTCGTAGGACATACCTGTATTATTTTTGACGTCAAGCAGCGCTGTTGTTTCAGTATGGAAGGACATTACGCAGTATTTTAATTTAGTTTGTGTGATAGCATCGGACCCGTGATGCCTCTGCAAATTTTCATAGGTGCCAGTGACCATCAAATGGACCGACAGCTTGTTAGTCACCCAATAACATAAAATAATGCCAACGTGGATTGCGCATTACCTAAATTTTTCCTGTTAATTTCTCCAACTGTGGTAGTGGGTTTATCTCAATAATGCAACGAGTGAGGTTCGAACCTCTTGCACGCTAGTAGGTACTGTAATAGTATTTTTAACTGTCTACGGGGACGTAGGAGAAGGGAAATACACGTTGTATATTAGATTTGATTATTATGTATAAGTATCAAGAAATGAACGTCTTAAGTCTCCCGCAAACAGACGCGACGCGGGAGCGTGACGCGACTCTAGTAGGCCAATTCCTATGAAAACTTAATGGAAATTGCTCTATCAGAATCGCGTCGCACCCTCGCGTCGCGCCTGTCTGCGGAAGCCTTTACACTGACGGGCCTTTTTTTTTTGTTCCGGGGTGGAAAATCCTCATGGATATCCTCCGCCCTGGGGGGGCGGAGGGGTCTGTCAGATTCTTACTAACTAAAAACCACCCCGGTGTTCCGTCTCACACCTGCGCCGGGGGTCGCAGGAACGTACGAATATTCCGCAACCCCCGGCAACCCCCGCAACCTATCTTTCTTTTCAAAACAAAAACTATATTAAAACCATCTGAAAGCTTGTTCCAAACTTGCTTGACTGTTCGAATATAACTAGATTTATTACAAGCTTTTGTTTAACTTACAATGTTTGTATGTTTGTTCGGGCCAAATCTTGCAAGCTGAATTAAAACCACTTCCTCTTGTGCTACGGAGTTAAAATTTCACACGTTGATTCTGTTTCGAAGACAATGCATTTGAATTATGCATGACCTGATTCTTCACCCAGGATTAGGGTTGCCACCCGTACTTTATAATAAAGTATTGTACTTTATTTTGGGCCAACGTTCTTTATACTTTATAAAGGCAATAAAGTACGTGAAAATACTTTATTATATATATATATACTTTTAAAGATTTTTTTTAAATTGTTTACAATTAAAGTTTAGGCTATTTTTCGCGTGTAACGGACGATACAATATTGTTAAATTTGAAAGCTATCAGAACTTAATTATTTTGTGAGCTTAGAAGAAGACTGTCCAATGATATTAAAAAAATAATTATTGCTGAAAAACAGTGATATATAATTATGACTTGATAGATGATTACTTTAATTTTTATAGTCACATGCTGAATGTATTTAATAAAACTGAAGTTCTAAGAAGAGAATAACATTACAATTTTGGTCGAATACAATATTATGCACAATCTAAGGAAATAATTAGTGACAAAAAAAGAAAATCTCTTCTTTGGATATGAAACTGGAAAAAATATAAAAAAATTGAGATGTCTTCGCCTGGAGTTAGTCAAAAAATTCATAAGTTTCATATTGTTCTTGGACAAAGCCTAGGGTATCTGGATAAGTGATTCGATTTTAGTCACACAAATTAGTTATTTTCACTGTTCAACATAAATTTAAAAAGTAATGTTGAATTTATATTCAACTATGTGAACAAAATGCTTATGCATTTTGTTCACATAGTTGAAACTTTAAAACCGCTAAAACGTAATCTTAATGTATAATTTCTATGAAGAAATTACCTTATTGAAGGCGTTATACGCACAAGTTAATCATTCTAAAGATTTTTCGGGATTATCCACATCACAGAAGTGTCAATATTTTTTTTCAAAATAAAATGTTTTTGTAAATAGGTATATACAAAATTATGTAATTTCTGCTATCCATTCCCGCCACTTCAGCATTTATACAGAGTTTTTTTGTCTGATGAACGAAATAGACTGTCCCTATACTTAATAGAAAATAAACTGTTTATATACTTGAATTAAGACAGTCTGTAAATATTATATGCTGTTAAGATATTCACTAGTAACAAATATTTTTTAGGTATAGCTAGAGCCAACGAAAAATATCTATGGAAAAAAATTGTAGGGCAAATAATTACTTAATACTTTATTTTCAGGTGTTGTACTTTATTTTTTACCTTATAAAAGTAAATATACTCTATTTGCTTAAAAAAGGGGTGGCAACCCTACCCAGGATTGGCTCCAGACGAAGGAAATCCTTAACGGTCAACGATACAGACACGAAAATGTTATATACCTACGTGTTTAAGTATGGTAGTTCCTTCTAAAGTCCACTATGACCTGGCTGCTGCACCCAGGATTGGCTCCAGTTGAGGGAACTCCTCAACGGTCAACAGCAAAGACACAACATTTTATATACGCATAAATTATGATAGCTCGTTCTAAAGTTCGCCACGATCTGGCTGCTGCACTCAGGATTGGCTTCATACGAGAGATCTCTTCAGTAGTCAACAGCACAGGCACGAAATTTTGTATAAGTACTCATTAAATTATGTTGATAGCCCATTCTAAAGTATGGCATGACTTGGATAGTGCAACTTGGATGACTTTACATCATGTCTTGTGTAAAGGCGTGTTTGGGTTCGTTAGATTAGTCCTTAGAAGTACCTTTCAAGAGAAGGTGGTAGAACGGATATTTAAACAAATTCTAATGCTAAAAAGTATAAAGTAAAATGTAAGTAAAAAAAATACCTTTTTAAAAACAAGCTTTTAATGAACTAAAATGTACTAAAGTTCTATGTTAACGTAAGTTTTATTTAGTACTTTTTAGTTAATTAAAAGTTTGTTTAAAAAAAAGTTTTTCTCACATTTTTTTTACTACCAGCCTGTACAACATAAGGTTGACTTTTGCAGACAACCTTTACAGTACCTACAAAGCATAATATCCTTGTGCTATTGCAGTTTTAGCCATGAGGTCATGACATAAGAACGATGGTATTTAGATGCAAACTTAGGTAGTGTAGAATATAATCACGATTGTTCTATTGTATTGCATGACATTATTTTTGTGATCATTCCAGATATAGGGTGCCAACGCCTGGATCAGTTACAAGCGGAATACGATTTCCAGAAGAACACTCTCCTAGAAAACTGGGATAGGGAAGAGATGGATCTGATAGACAATCAGGACCAGTCGGAGTTTAAGCTGAAGCTGATTGCCTACATACAGGACAGGGACTTCCAGGCTCTGAAGAAGAGCATAGAAATGCAGAGGGCTACGGAAAAGAATGATAAGAGGCTTGATGTAAGAAACGTTTAAGAATAATTTTGATTTTGTGAACTTATGCTGGCAGGCATTTTTAAGAATGAAAGCTCTTTAATTATGCAATGTAGTCTTGACGATTGTATTATTTTAATATATTTTTAAGAAACTGCTTCAAAGATGCTATTTGATTCGGCACAAAAAGCTACACACCTTATTCGAATTTGCATTTATTTATTTATTTATATATACTTTATTGTACAGCAGAAAATACATAACAAAAAAAACACGTGTGGCACTCGGAGACTGCCGCGGTAAAGCTATTGCATAGCATTTTTATCAACTTATGCAATGATGATTATTTATTTATTTTTTAATTATGCAGTATTTTTTTTTTCTTTGATTATAATTCAAGTACAGTAGTACCATATACATACACGTTAAGCGAACGCTCGGCCGAGCTACATGGTAGGCGGAATGGGGGGTGTTAGGTTTTATTTTCGTTACGGAATTTCTTGATTCGGTTACCGCGCTCAAAGCCCGCGATAAAAGCTATGCAATAACTTAAAAAAACATCTTCATTGTTCAACTGTAGTTGTAGGTACCTACCTATGATTAAAAATATTAAAGAAACCAACAATAAATACTCAAACGGCGTTTATTGTTAAATATTAAATATAATAAAATACAGCATAAACTATAGAGAGTGCTTACAGCTAGAACTTCAGGTCGTCTTTCCAATCGTCACAATTGGCTCTGCCCTTCTCTGACAAACATATCAGCAAGTTTTTGGAGAATTCGCATTTATCTCCCGTGTTTTCTGTAATTCATAGTAATTCGATAAATCATTGGCATCATCTTAAAAAATCACATGGACTTTTTATTTATAAAGTAACCGAATTATTGGCAGATCTTTTGCTTTCCCCCATTATTAAATGCAGGAAGGTAAGTCAGAAATAAAAGTGATAGTCAGGGGGGTGCCTGCTTGGGTCGCGGATTGTTCGAAAGAGTAACCACAGTGGCCCTGGCGCACAGGCAACTGTAGGAACTCGGGTGGGTTTTAGTCAGTAAGAGTCTGACACGCCCTTCCGCTCCGCCTAGACCGGGAGAGGTCATTTGATGATTTCCCACCAAAAAAAAAAGTGTGGGTAGACAATTAGAATTATGAATTTCTAGCTGCGCCTCGCGGTTTTACCCGCATAAGTCTCGATCCTATATCCTAATCCAGGTCATTGTCTATTGATGTGCCAAATTTTATCCAAATCTATTAAGCCATTTTAGCGTGAAAGCGTAACATACAAACATACAAAAAAATCAAATTTTTTCACTTTATAATATTTGTTTAGACAAGTTAGCGAGTAGGTCAATAAAAGTTTCTAATGCAGGTTTAGGGGCTCATGGAACAAAACCGTGAACAAACAAAAAGATTGAAGTCAACCTCTGTCTATTCCAATCTTTAACCGTTGACTATAAGTACAATACTATCAAATCGACATAAACAGTTACCATTATCCAAAATCTGGAAACACTCTTCAATGGACTCCTGCAGAAAATCCCTGAGATCTTCATTCTTAACATCCTTGGTGATAGCATGCGTCACTAGATATCTGTCCGGCATCCCGTCCTCCCCTGTCTAAGTATAAATTAAACAATTAATCTCAACAGCTGCTTCTTAGATCGTTGAACCAATCAAAGGCAATTAGCGGGAGAGGACTTTCATTAACAATAAAGTTGGGTTCATTCGTTTCTCGGTTTTTAATATTTTGATGACTTATATACAGCGGTTGGTCCAAGCTAATTACCAGATTCCACAACAATTGACAAACTTTAGTAGAAATTCTTGCGACTTAAGTATAATAAGTGTGGCAATGTGCGACCGCGGTTTAAGAGAACTTATATTCATTTAACGCAATCTAGTAGGTAATCAAAAGTAATATCAAGTTCTGATTTGTTCATCAAACTATGATACAATACCTACCATCTCCAAATCCTCCAAGAAACAGTGCAGCACACACGCTTTATCACCAGTGTCCTTGCTGGAGTTATTTTCAGTGGTGTTCTTCTCGTCTGAGCGGAAGTCATCTTCGTAGCCCGAGATTTTATGACTGTTCGGATTGTACTGACTTCTTTGCCCTGAGTTTTCAGGACGCCTCTCCCTTTTATATCTCCTCGTCGATGGGGTCGTAGAGTAATAATTATTGTATTGGCCTTGGCCCATGTCCTGGTGAAATACAAAGTTTAATCTTATCATAATGTGTCAACATTTTCGGTAAAGGAAACCAATACAATATTTAGGAATTGACAAAATACTCACGCTTCCATATTCGTCACTCCGAGGGAAGTCTTCCCTTCCATTGACATAATCATCCCTTCCATATGTATCATCGCGACTCCCCGTCATATCATTCCTGTTATTTTTGCCTCCCATTCTACTTCTCCCACCCGATCTATCATTGTTACTGCTCATTCTATCATCATTTCTGTTCTTTCTGTCATCATTCCTATCCATCCTATCATCACTCCTGCCCATCATGTCATCTCTGTCTCTCATACTACTGCCTCCTTTTCTATCTTTACCATTCGTTCTATCATCTCTGCTATTCTTATTTTCTTTACTTCCCGTAGTGCGACCTCGTTCCCAGTCACTCCTTTGTATTTGACTTCGCGGCTCCTTATAGTCTTGCTCAGAATTTCCTTTGCTTGAATTATTTCGTTCTTGCATCTTTAAGCATTTTTTGTAAATGTTCTTGAGCTCGGCTTCTTTCGGTCCTCCGCTTGACCAACAATTCAAGGCCTGTGCAAGAGAAATGATACCATTTAGTACCTGTTGTGGCTATACTACTTTTGAGGAAAGGTACGATTACGTCAACCAAGGATTATTCGTTACATTATATTGGCTTACTTAAGTAACTCCTGCAGGAGATAAGCCTCTCAATAATAGATGTAATAAATTACCATAAACAAGAGAAAGTTGCTGCTCGTGCCATTTTGTCCCATCGAACGACACCCACGGAAGACGCACCACAAGAAACTGCTTTGGTTAGGTTGCTTATCGACCTTCAGGGGCTTAAATTAAAATAATACTAATTGCTACTCACATAGCTTTCCACGAGTATTAAGCAGAATATCAGCACGTGGTACTTGACGAGGCACATGGTCGTAGCGGCAGCAACACTGACAATGTTGCCTGCTGCTCATGCCACACCGTATATATGATAGCGGCGTCCACGCATCACTTCCCGCAGACACAACAGGTGACAAGCTCCATCCAATTATGACTAATTGTTGGATGACATGCGTACTGTAACTTAATGTGCTTTTGAATTAGGTGGATTCGATAATTTTATGGTTTTTAATTTTTTTTTATCACTTTCACGCCTTATTTTTGTATGCTGTCAAAGATGTTTTTAATATTCGCTCACTTTTTCGTCTTGCCTATAAGGAAATGACCTCTAAAATCCGCTGGAGCAACGATAACATCCTCTCTTAAAGATCTATGTATAAGCCATCCGCCTTCATCCACCTTTGACAATAATTCCTACATCCTGCATAAGATAACAACTGCAGTAACATTTCGATCACCCCATAAATATGTTTTGAATTTCCATAAATCCTGCTCCATATTACATCATACGTACAGGTCTCATCCAGTATCATATCAAACAATGCTCGTCAGTGATCAGTCACGCCTGTCAAGCTGTCAACGTACATGGTCGGATGTTTGGATCAGAGGCACTAATTACACGAAAACCTCATGTGGCCAATTGGAAATTGCAATATTATACCACCACAATAACAAGTATATCAGAAAATGAGTACCACTAAGCTACTTGATGTGGTGTTCAGGGACTGTCTATTATGTCTATTTAGTTGTCTCATTTTAGATTATATCTTATTTGTTGTTAGTTTGTTTTGCTACGTCATTATTTTTGCCATGTGTAGCAATAGCACCATTCATTCAAGTATCTACAGCGAATACAATCATGGGACTCCTGATCGCTTTAATCAAATGAATTTGACGCTCCAAATTGTATAGCCATGGAGAATTTTAATCTCCGGTGCTTTGGTATCCACCTTTCTGGCGATTAATAATAAATTGATACATCATTCTCGCTACAGTCTGAATTTTTGTCTACTCTCTGGACTTCCTCAATTTAAGTATATTGTGTGTGTCAGTTTACAATAGTAGATGTGCAATCATACAGATTCTTCGTCCACTTTTTCTTTCATTTATTACATGACAAAAATTCATTATTTTATTTTTACTGAAGTCGTTGGATATTTTCTTGATTTCTTCTGAGCTGTCATGAAAGTCAATAAAGCACTTGTTAAAGATATATTTTCAATTACAGCACGAGGAAGAACTTCGCAGCTTCAGCGTCCCGAAACAGCTGACCATCGAGATGTACTGGAGTAAGCTCCGCGAGGTGTACACCACTTACCAGGAGGAGCACCACCCCATCATGAACCACTACCACAGCCTGCGAGAGAAGGACGACTTCTACCAAAAGGAGATCGCCAGGAACGACTTCCAGATACAACTTGCTACTGTAAGAAGTTGTTCAGGACTTGGTGACCAGACTTGTTTGAAAATATTTAAGTGGAAACTCAATCGGATCACAAAACAAGGTTTATTTTAGACCCAGGTATAAAGCATCCAGCCATTTTTTAATTTTACAAAAACTGACTATAACCAATTATAAGTTGTCAATTTTGTATTGAGAATTTTATACAAGATAGAATAAGGTTCGAGATATAAAAATTGGCCCGAAAGTTTAAGCTTGGATTAAAGTTAGAATTCGTTTTGTAATGCGACGGAATAAGTTGTTCTTCTGTGGAACGCCGAGTATTAACTGCTACAAGAATTCAGTCAAGCGTCCATTTATTAATAACCTATACTTGCGTTATTGGGTACCTACTAAAGTTGCTTAATTTAGCATTTCATTGAAATCCCGGCAAGGTTGTTATTTCCGTAGGGCACGCGACATCACTGAATCATTAGCCAACAAATTGGTTGGCTTCAATGCTTATTGGGCACGGATGAACCTTGATAAAGGGCCACGAACCAAAAAAACAAATCAAGTTAGATTAATTCCAACCTCAAAAATATGAGGCATCCGTAAGGTATTTAGCGTGACGAAATATCATTGGCATACAAGCAGCGAATTAAAGTTCCGAGCTAGGACCTGATTTGCTGCTCCATCGTGTATTTTTTTTATAAAAGGGGGGTTTTATCACTTTAAATATGGGTAGGTAGGCAAAGGTACTTATACGACCAATTCATTAGACTTGTCCATAGTCCATCGCTGCTATGAAGCGTAGGTAAAAATTGACACAAAAATACCCACAAAGATGAGATGAGATTTTTTTTCAGGAGAATCTGCTGAACCTCCAACACGAATGGCAGAAGACGACCAGTACGATGACTGACAAACTAACACGAATGGCAAACCGCAAGGAGCAGCTGGCAAGACAGTACCTACAGATGAAGAGGGACTCCAAGATCGAGAGGAGCAAGGGCAGCCAGCAGCTGAATGTCATGGTTAATGCTAGCCAGGATGCTATCAAGGTTCAACACTATTATTTCCATAAATATCCATGCAAAAACCATTTGCCAATCGCTGATTTTAAAGCCTTTGTTTGAGCTCCCGTTGCCAGTGACCATGGCAGCATTTGATTGGCAACTTGAGGTTATTCTTCGACCTTTAAATGAACCTGTTGATTTCGCATCACATAGAATAGAATACTCTTTATTATGTACACTATAAAAATTACAGATATCAGTCATTAGAACTGAAAGGGAGTGGTTAGGAACTCTACCCCAAAGCAAGTTCGCATTTTATACATAACAGGTTAAACAGAAAGGGGTTTGGTATCCCAAAGCTATATCTGTAAACCGCCCGAAAGTTCCTTACACTACACCTGAAGCTTTAAGCAACCAAAACTACAATAAGCCTTAAGTGGGAAGCGCCAGGTTGCTCGCGAAATTCCAATTTCTTACGCTTTTTGTAATTTGCAGGGCAGTGTGGTTGTATGTTGAACAAATTATGATTTGCGATCGTAGGTAACATGTATGTATGTATCTATTTACAGAATTATAATCAATAAAATGACAATTTCACGTCATTAATAGGATTATATGAACTTAGAAGGTTGCATTGATATATATTTTAATGACTATAATTCTGTAAATACATACTTGTTGCGGTCGTAAATCACATTTTGTTAAACAAACAACAACACTGACCTGCAAATTGCAAAAAACGTAAGAAATTGGAATTTCGCGAGGAAGTTGGCGCTTCCCACTTAAACAAACAAAACCAACATGGCACACCACACACCATGCCATGCCATGTCATGTGGCATGGCCACATGGCAATTCTTACCTACACATATGGATTAAAATAAAGGGACGGATATTTTTTTATCTCCAAAAATTGCTAAGAGTTTCTTACTTCGGTTTCTAATTATTGATTTTCAGCACCTCGAAGATATGCATGAAAAACTAAACAAAGCGCTGCAACTAGCCGACATCTGCAGTAAGTACGAGCATGCTGGTGACGAGCTGACCAAAGACGTTGAGTACGACCTAGACTCGGTCGACTTCGAACACCTTGATAAAGCTATGATCGTAAGTACAGAACAAAATTATTCGGTAGCTCTTTATAATTGACTTTTCGTCGACTTACTCAACCTATTGACTACCACGGTTGGTCTGGTGACCGCAAACGCGACTGCGTAGTGTGAGGTCTTGGGTTGCATCTCCAGATCGTATAGGTGTTTTTGGGTTTTTGCATTTAGAATAGGTACGCTCGCCCGCTATTACATGGGCCTTTAACATTACTCACGAAATGTACCTAGTAACTGTAGGGTGTGTACCTACTATTTACTATACACCTTTAGGGGGTGTAGAAGTGATGTTTTTTACACGACTGTCCCAGAAAAAGAGTAATGTTTTTCGTGAGTATGTATGTCGGTATGTCTATTTTTAACTATTAGGCAGACACGTTACTGGACAGTTCCGCTCCGAGGTATACCTACTTACCCCTTCCTATACAATGTCCATTTTAACCGAAAATTAGTTTTGTTATTAATCCTATGGCTACTATTTCATTGTCATAGGATGAATGCAAGGAATACAGTAAAATGGACAAGTTCCTACTCAAAGTGAACAGAGCGAAGGTCCAGACGATTTGCTTGAGGACAGAGAAAGCCAAGCTGGTCAAGGAGAACATTCAGCTGAAGAACTACATCAAGAGATACCTGACGGACCTGGCTCTGAAGGGCAAGGACAGGCCGTTGAGCATGAGGATAAGGACGGAAGTGCCGAAGATCGATACCTTGTATGTATTTTTTATCATTATCGCCTAGCAATGTTTTAAAACTCCGTTTATGCAACGTCCAATGGCATCGCGGCAGACCTAAGCGTAGATGGCGGGATGAGCTTGCCGCCTACAGGTGAAATTTGTCCATGTTGGCGCCCGATCGAGTTGAGCGGGAAAAGGAAAGGGAGGCCTGTAGCAGCGGCAGCGGGGCGACGCAGGCTGATTTATTTATTTATGCAATCGGAAAGGAGAAGCTTAGTCTAGTCTTCTTCATCCTGTCCTGGGATAAAAAGGGGCAGATTTGTATATTGAAAATGACAAGCAAACAAGTTAATATGTAGGTAGCTTGTAGCTACATAAGTAGGTACCTACAAATCTAAACATTCTGGGGTTTAATCATAAACGTTATAAAGTTAAGTAATGATTAGCGACTGTTTAACAATACATTTTTGACGTTAAAGCCAAGGATGCGCTAGGGGACAAATGTCCCACGACATGTTTCGACATGTCAAGCGAAGCCGGGCAATTTAGCGTGACATATCTGGCGACATCGCGCGACTTATGTCCGTAGCGACGTCAGACGAAGTTGTACGACTTCGCGATACTTATCGTTAGTCCACATTGTTGACAAAGTGGGTGCAGACGGGTCTGCACTCAGTGACGTCAATTCCACAACTGAATACGTGTGTCATGTCGAGCGAAGTCTGACAACGTCGCGCCACCCTCGACGTCGTTGGCGACACGTATCGCGCGATGTACCTAGACATGTCGAACGAAGTTTCGACGTCGCTGGACATTTGTCCCCTAGTGTATCCCTGGCTTTAAACGTCTCTATAAGCAACGTTTATGAATTAACCCCCTAGTGAACTGTCTCGATTATTGAGTAGATGCGTAAGCGTACCTACCTAATAATAAATGCAATGTGTAAGTGTTAAGGCTCCTACAAACAGGCGCGACACGCGACGAGAATCGCCCGCGACACAAAGTCAGCGCTCGTTGCACGACGGGCGGCGCCTTTGAGTCGCGCTTGTCTGTGGGAGCCTTTAGTATCATCATACTTATTATGACCACGACTAACAGATAGTGACATGATCTTATTATGTTTAGGATTGGAGAGAACACTATTCTTCTAAACCATTTACTAAGTCAAAATCCAATCTGTCTGTCTGTCTAGGAATCGCCCAGTAACGTGCATAGAAGGTGCGCTATCGAACGCGGTGCAACACGAGAAGCGCATGCGTACCTTCGAGCGACGCAACCGGGACAGCGAAATCAGGGCATACCCACGCGTGCAGTGCTGGATGCAGTCAGCATAGTACTGAGCAAAAAGTACATATTATAATAACTATATAAGGAAATACTGACCCATAGTTCTTCAATTTTTTGCAAGAAAACTTGCAAAATATTCTAAACAGATGTAGAACCTCTTTGCTGGTTTTAGTCATTTTTACCACCAAACTATGTCATAGGTCAGGTAGGTAGATTTACTTTAGCATTTTGAAACAAATTTGGTTTTAATTTGTTTAATACAAGCCTGCAAGTAGGTAAGACATTGTAGTTGCATGACATCACACACAAAGTAATTTTGGTGTGTAATGCACCATATCAATAAATTTTAGGTGCAGTTTTTTTTTATAAATTAATCATATCAATTTAACCATCTTAATATATTATTCAGAATAATCATTTAGCATTACAAAGTAGGTAGGTACTTTTTTATCCATGTATGTTATTTGAATAATCTTTACTATGTATGTATTTTTCTAGTCACATAGAATAAATTATTTAGAATAAGCCAAAAATTGTCAATTGTATTTATACAGAACTAAATTATGTTCTGAATTCATTATAGTATGTGATACCCAAAAATCAAATGGCACCTCTATATTAGTAAGTCTATTTTTAGTCTTTTTTTAGTAAGATTTATTTAAATTAAGTAAATAATTAATCTAATCTATCAAAATCTTGTGTCAGTGTTTTATCGAACTCCTCTGAAATGGCTTGACAGATTTTTATGAAATTTTTTGTGTATATTTGGTAGGTCTGAGAATAGATTGTAAAGTATATTTCATACCGCTGCGGGTGAAACTGCAGAGCGCAGCTAGTAAACATAGGGTATTTATGAAATAAAAATACATGAATTATCTAAAATACTTATTATTATGTAAAGCTATCAGTATTAAATTAGAAAATGTACAAAACGCCAATTCAAATGGTGCAATACTTGCCACTTTATGTAACATTGATCACATTGAGTATGTATGTAAAAAACAGATGATGTAAGGGACTTCCAGTTTTAAAAATGATGTATTACATGACAAATACAATGGAATTACTGTATGAATGATGGCTTGTGATTTTTGCACATTTTTTATAAATTTCTGTTAATATTGGCTGCTAAATGCGAGGAATCAGATGCAGTACTACATTGTTATACAGGTCACAATAATGATGTAATTCAAACAGACATTTAATTGGATCAATAATTTATATGTTTAATCAACAATCATGATCCATTTATGACATCTTCAGTGACAGATTGCCAGATTGCAACACTTAATAATATAACAACATTTACAAAACCATTGTGAAATATCATTCACCATACATAAACATAAAGCATATTTTTAACATATTATTTAGTACTTTGATAGTTAGTTGTGATCTTAAAATAATAGTATGCATTAAAACATTTGTTTCCATACAACTTGAACGCTGTGTGGTCAATTACACGATGATGGAGCTTCAACAAAATAGGTAGGGAGATAAGTGTTTATTATAAAATTGGAATGCCTCCTTATCCACCATCAAAATAAACTTATTCTAATAACCTCATTGATCCATTGGTACTACACCTGCCATGGAATTAGCAGAATCATCGCCCAAGTTCCAGGGTTCGTCGATAGCCACCAGCAACCTCGCCAACGCTTTGTGCCCATCCAGATCAATATTCTTTGTTATTTCTTCACTGAATGGAACGTATTCATCACACAACACTGTCTTTCCTTGCGAAACGCCGTAAATCTCGTACCACCCTTCTAAAGGCTCATTCAAAGGCCGTTTCAATTTTATAAGAATCTCCTGGTCATCCACAGTTTTTACATAGAAACCTTCGCTAGCAGTAACTTTTGTGACTTTGCCCCAGAGTGTGACTTTCGCGCCAACTTTACCGAGGTTACCGGCTGTCACGTACGGAACAAACTCATCGTTGTCCGGATACTGGTTGTCTTCGAAGTCATCGTGGTCTCCCATTTTTTAAGTGCACTGGGTAAGTTCAATCAGATAATAAAGATTGTACTGATTGAATAGGAATATGGAAAAAAAAACACTCCGCACAGAAGAGAACTCGACAGGAACAAACTCGCTTGGTAGAGTTGGTAGTTGTTTGTTTGACAGAAGTCATAGAGTATCACATAGAGTATAGTAATCACAGAGTACATTTAATAGTAATTTGAAAGAAGTTGACGGCTGACACATTTGACAATGGAAAAAAAAGTTGTAGCTGTTCCGCCTGTGGTTACTATCAAAAGCTCCAGAGTAACCATAGGCGTTAGTGGTCTATGGTTATCGCTTGACATTATAACCCGAAACCGAAAATAAAAATAAACCTACGCCTTTTAGGCCCGTATTACAGAACCTCACTCACGACTCAAGCATTACTTAAGACTAGTTTAGAGCCATTTGATTGGTTGAAACTAGTTTTAAGTAAAGCTTGAGTACTGAGTGACGTTCTGTAATACGGGACTTAGTCTCTAAGCTCCTAATTTTGAGCATAGTTCTTTATCTATACGAGGGCTGCACTAAAAGTATCGGGTATGGAATATTTCCACTGTTCCTGTCATATTAAAATCTTTTTGATTGAAACCTCCTTGGTTTTAAAAATCGAATACCATTTATTTATTTAAAAAAAGATACTCGGTTTTTTCACAAGGTTTTGTCAAACTTGTTTAGTCGTTGAGAAAATGGAATTGACTCGAGAAGATTCAAGAGCGATGATTTATTATGATTTTCGAAGTGGTTTAACACAAAAACAGTGTGTTGACCGGATGATTTCTGCATTTGGTGATGAAGCCCCATCCAAAACCACAATTTATCGCTGGTTTGCTGAATTTCAACGTGGACGTGTCAAGCTCAGTGATGATCCCCGTCAAAGTCGTCCAAAAACTGCAGTCACCCAAGAAAACGTTGATGCTGTGCGTAAGCTGATTGAGGAAGATCGACATGTGACATACCGCGAAATTCAGGCAACTTTAGACATTGGCATGAGTCAAATACAAATAATCTTGCATGAACAATTAGGTGTAAAAAAGTTGTTTTCCCGATGGATACCGCATTCGCTCTGTGAAGAGCAAAAAGCGGCTCGCGTTACTTGGTGCGTCAGAACTCTCGAAAGATTCCACGCAGGACCCTCAAATGCTGTATACAACATCGTATCAGGTGACGAATCCTGGATATACGCGTACGAACCCGAAACAAAAAACCAGTCACGAGTTTGGGTGTTCGAAAATGAGTTAAAGCCAACAAAAATTGTTCGTTCACGGAGTGTTGCAAAAAAAATGGTGGCCACGTTTGTCTCCAAAACCGGCCATGTTACGACTATTCCTCTTGAGGGACAAAGAACGGTTAATGCAGAATGATATGCTAGCATTTGTTTGCCACAGGTCGTTTCTGAACTCCGTAAAGAGAACTGTAACCGCCGCATCATCCTCCATCACGACAATGCGAGTTCTCACACCGCGCACAGAACAAAAGAGTTTTTAGAGCAAGAAAACATAGAATTGTTAGACCATCCGCCGTACAGCCCCGACCTAAGCCCTAACGATTTCTATACTTTCCCTAAAATAAAGAATAAATTGCGTGGACAGAGATTTTCATCACCTGAAGAAGCTGTGGACGCCTACAAAACGGCTATTTTGGAGACCCCAACTTCCGAATGGAATGGTTGCTTCAATGATTGGTTCCATCGTATGGAAAAATGTGTCAAATTTGGCGGAGAATACTTCGAAAAGCAATAAATACATTTTTAAATAGTAATGTTGTGTCACTTCCTTGATTCCCGAATCATTCAGTGCCGCCCTCGTAGGAGTAAGTAAGTAACCAATTTTGAGGCGGCTCGAAACAAACAAAAAAAGGTGCCCTACGGTTTCTAGGAACAAAAATTGACATAATATGAATGCGACACTCGCTTACACGCGCTACGATCGCTTTTGGTTAGGGCGCGAACACGGCACATTTCGTTTCTATACCAATAGCTTTCATTCTGTCAATATAAATAGTAGTAACGAGATTGGTTTATGTAAGTTTTGATTTTTTTACGATACAGTTGGATTAAAAAATAAAAGTGGATGCGATACATACTTTTTGGCGGAATATAATATGATGATTGTGTTGAGAATAAATCATAGTTGCGAAGTTATTACCGCGATGTACGTTGCTCCGAAAGTTTACTATCGCGACGTTCGTTGTTGTGAAAGTTCTTTACGGCGATGATTGCAGTTTCGCTAACAAGCTATTGGGATGGGGCCGCTATTCTGAGAAACATGGCGACTACGTACGTAGGTAGTCGACGGAGCCCCGCTGGGCGGGACTCCTACTACTGAATGGTTTAAAAAAAAACACGAAGGGGATGGCGGCATCTTTGTTCGCTCGCTCACTAGACCCCGCCATTCCTTTCGAACCTAACCTGTCCGAATCCGAGTGCCCCAAGTCCCGAGCTAGCTTCGAAATTCTCTCTCTCTCACTTCTTCTAAGTCCTCGCTCCATAGCACCCCCATCGCAATACCGTGTTATCGAAACTGCAACCATCGCAGTAAAGAACTTTCGCGACAACGTACGTCACAATAGTAAACTTTCGCAGTAAAGAGTAAAGAACTTTCGCAACAACGAACGGTGCGATAGTAAACTTTCGCAGTAACGTATATCGCGGTAGTGATCTTCGCGACTATGATTTACACGCCGCCGTTTCTTGAGCGAGAAAATCATTGACCTAGTCGCTTCCTCGTCCTTGGTGAGACAGGTGCCTCATGACCGGTGCTAATCTATTACCATACTCTCATGCCGGAGCTTCTGCGGCGAAGATTTCGTAGTGCGCGAATTGCTTAAGACTAACTTAAAGACACATTTTGTGGTTTAATTAAATAATGTTGGAAATAAAAGCAGCGTAGCAAATTTATTAAAACTTTTATTTTCGCTTATTTACACTATCCCTTAGAACTAAAACACTGTTGCCACACTACGCGAAGTGGTCCTCGCGGTCGGCTGCGAGCGTGGGCGCGGCCACGTCCTCCATGGCGGCGAAGTTCATGAAGTGCGCGGGGCGATGCACCTCGTGGTAGAACTCGCGCGGGTTGCCGAGCTGCACGCCGTACTTCATGTTCGGGTCGTGGCGGACACCTGGGGGAAGATTATTGTTGTAGTGAAAATTTCTCTAGCCGCATTGAGCGATTTTTGGTAGAGGCAAAACTTAGGTAAACTGGGTTCGCGTCACCAACATGCTAACATCACCGACGTGCTCATGTGACGAATTGCGCTAGACTGGCGACCATAGATTATACACTTATAGGAACTGGCGACGCGCAGCGGCCTGTGTACATTTAGGGGTTTTCACTTCTGTCAGCAGTCACCATGACTACCTATTTTTTATTTCATGCACATGTGGAATAGGGTTTGTAGAAATTCGAGTATTAGCTATTATAATGACGATGATTGCTAGGTTGTGACTTGGTTATTGATATAAACAATACTTTTAAATTCTCTTAATAAAAATGCACATACCCATGAAATTGTAATTCCAGCTTCCCTGCGACGGAACCATGAAGTATCCGAGGAACCTGTCCGACAGCAGCATCTGCACTCTCTCGTAGTGGCTGGGCAGATATCCCTTGGGGTTGTTCCCCCGGTCGGTGTTGCGAGCACCCCACTCGTACCCGCTCGGGGTCAGCTTGTACGCCGTGAGGGAGCAGGAGCCGGGCGTGAACGAACACGTGATTATGATCGTCTTCTCGCCGTCCCAAGTCGGGTTCTCTGCCATTACTTTTGCGTGAGTTGTAATGTCCTATGAATGGATAAATATTTATATTATAAGTTGTATTTGTAGGTATTGTAATTTTACGTACGAAGAGGCATATCGTCGCCATGCAGTGAAAAACCTCGTGAAGAAAAATGTATTGTTTTCTTTTTATTTATTTGTTGTGTAGAAAATCTCTTAATGCTCTTTACATACAGCTCTAAAATGCTTCTAATGTCTTCTATTGAAAATAATAAACCTTGGAAAACGTTAATGACGGCCATTATTTTTATCTGCCCCTGTAAAATATCGTTTATTGCAATCACGAGGTTTTCACTGCAAGGCGACTATATACAACATCTGAAATATGCAGCAGATTATGAATCTATCAATGAATATAGACATTCTGCTTATTATTTTTATTCATATGATTTATGTGTGCGTACCTGCGGCGAGAGCTGCGGCAGTTCGTTGGGCTGCGTGTGCATCCAGCCGAGCGGCTGCAGGTGCGCGAGCGCGGGGTGCTTGGGCAGGTGGCGCGGCAGGTGCACCTGCTGGTGCGTGCCCCACTGCGGGGCCACCACCGCGCACTGCACCTCGCGCACCATCGGGTTGTCGGCCGGCGACGTGCCGTACAGGTAGCACGCGATCTGTGGTGAAGGAGTCAGGTCAATAGCGGCGCCGGCTTATAGTGGCGGCAAAATAATGGAGACATGAAAATTACGGTGGGTGGTTAAAACTACGTTGGGTAACACGCACCGTCATTTTTTTTCGTGAAATTACGGCACTGCTTTTTAAGGAAACCCAAGGTTTAGGAAATTTAACAGTTAACCAAGTACCAACCAGTAACTGTGCTACTTTTTGATCTCAGCTTGAACTCAGGGTCGAAAAATCCTGTGCTACCATAATATCACAACAGATTAGTTATTGTAATTTTGAACTAACCTGCGCTCTCAAGTCGGAGATAGTGACGAATTTCTTGAGCAAGTTCTTTGGCAGGATGTAGGTGTAGCCACTCTCTTTGATGTCGTCCGAGCTCACGTAGATGTGGTTCGTGCGCAGATGTAGGTTGGTGGCGGATATCGCACGCACACGCCATTCCGTCTTTGAGCTAAAATGTTATTTAAGGTTAATGTTTAACATAGGAAACATGCATTGATCTGAAAAATTGGAACAACAGTTTTTACTCTTTAACAAGTTGCCACGAGGACTAGCCAGAATTACAGATATAGAGCATCAAACTCCTGTCATCACATCATCTCATGCTGTAACGAGACTGGCTTCGGCGCGAGACAATGTGAGGACCAAAAGCTTGGTCGCGCGCACATATAAGCCTGGCTAGATCGGAATTTTGTCAATATGATCAGATAGCGTTATATCAGTGCCGCGATGTGCCACGTCAGTGCGATCAGCAAGCGCGACACGCTCGCGACACTCCAGAGCACAGAGACTCTCTGGTTTCAGGACCCCTACGCGGTTCATCATTTCATATTGACGGCAAAATAATAATATTAATCATTTATCGGGAACAAAAAAATACTTTCAAATACAAACATTAAATGATGATGGCTACAATATTTAAAATTGTGGCGCAACTAGCAACGCCCGACTCATAGTGAGAGGGTAGGTTGTTCGAAGACTAACACATAACAGAGGTATTTGAAAAAATATTTAAAGAAAAGAAAATTCTATAACAATAATATACATTTTGTGGTAAGTGCCGTGTGTGTAACAAATGTTGAGTAAGAGGGGGTGAGGGTATGTTATGTGTTTTCAGAGATCTTAAATTCCCACAAGTTTTTCTGTTGCGTCATAATAATTGATTTTAGTAAAATGTCGAGTTTTTTCTTACATTCATTTCTGGTAACAGAATAGATATAGAATTTTTTATTTATTCTGTTATATATTTTTGAGCTAATGTAGGTAAAAAGGCGACGTGCTGGTATACGGTGCTGGTGTTGTACGAGGCTTGACATCACAAACTCGATCAGAACGGCGTCTACTGCTAGATCTAACCTAACTGGTTCATAATTCAGCTGGGTATGCCTCAAGAGCGCAATCTCCACCGCAATCAAGACCCGCGCGCTAATTTATACAATAGTTTAACATGCTGCAATTTTACAAATTCTCAGGTAATTTTCCAGTCACAAAGATATCCTCATATAAATAAACACATTCTCACCTGAAGGTCTGCGACTCATAGTTGCTGGTGGTAGAAGTAATGATCTCGTCTCCATGCTTGTTAACAGTCCTCGTCGTGGTGGCAGTAAGCTGGCTCTGTTCCTTGCTCTGCTTCTCAATCTCGGCGATCTGTTGCCGCTGAGCTGATGGTGCTGATATCTCCATACCCAGGATTATGTCACGGATTTCTGATTGTGTGAGTGAGGCCACGTTTACGCTGGAAAGAAAATATCATTGTAATGGCAGTTTGGAAGTGGGAATATGAAGGTTTCTGAAATCTTGATCAAGTTGCTGACAAGTAAATTTGGTATTAGATGTAATTTTAGCTGACTTTGATGGTTTTTTTTGTTGTTTTACGTTGACTGTCTTCAGCCATATGTTATCAAATATTGAATTGGATTGACTGATTTTAAAAACTGGGCTTAGCATATTTTGACCGACATCATTTGGTATGTTGCAAAGTATATCCATACTAATATTATGAATACGAAATTAACTCTGTTTGTCTGTTACCTTTTCACAACACTTGAACGGATCTTGACGAAGTTTGGCACACAGGTAGACCTTGACTTGGGTTAGGACAGGATTTTTTATCTCAGTAGCACATTCCCATGGGATGCATTCCGACCTCCACGCGGGTGAAGCCGCGGGCAAAAGTTAGGTTATTTATATATTTACTAGCCATCGGGTGTTCGCGTTCGTTACTAAAGAATTACCCAGATAAAACAATGAGATTGATTTTATCACTTACTTGTTCTTCTTGCCATAATCAGCGAGAATGAGGTCCTTGAGCTGCACCTCAACCTTGATCCAGTCGTCATCAGACAGCGTGGGCCAGATGTGATGTGGTTCCGTCAGCGTGGTCTTGTCAGGCTTCAGCAGGACTTTAGTGCGTTCAGTGTTCACGTGGAGAGCACGAAGGATCAGGATTAGACGACTGAATGCCTAGGAAATAACATATAAAAAGAATTATGAGTTTCCTTTTACTACTGGCACTATTTTAAGGTCTATAAGGAAAGGTAGCATAACCCTGGATTCTTCTGTTGTCAATATGATCAGCTAGCGTTATATCAGTGGCGCGACGTGCCGCGTCAGTGCGATCAGCAAGCGCGACACGCTCGCGACACTCCAGAGCACAGAGACTCTCTGGTTTCAGGACCCCTACGCGGTTCATCATTTCATATTGACTGGTAACGGCCATAACTTTAATATTCTATTTGTATATTGTGAGAAAGGTGTGCATATTTGAGGAGATTAGGAAAAAAAGTTACATTTACACTTTTCCTTTTGTCTCCGGAAACGAGAAAAATTTTATATGCGTATGCACGATCGAATGTAAAATGTTGGAATACTTCTTTTAAATGCCAAGTTCTCGTGAAATAAGTCACTATATGAAGCAAATCTGTTAAAAAAAAAATGATAAAATTCAAGGTTTTGAGTCCAAATAAAAAAAAACAATAAAGCCGGATGCGTAAATGTCACTTTTTGTTCCTGACCTCCTCATTTATAACCTTATATGACATCATTTTTCAGCTTTTAAACCTCGCCATCTACATCATCATTCATCTTAGTTAATACATTGAGATTGATAGTATAAACTATTCATCAATCCATTTTTCTTTTTCGAAGACACTACACTTACTCGGACATAAATATATGACGCAACGTCACACGGGAATGACTGAAATAGACTCTACGGCCGCGTCCTAAAAAAAAAGCCACAGTCGCGCCATTACGCGATCGCCGTGCTCTTTTATATGAATACGAAATACTCGCGCGATCAATCAAATCGCGTATGTACGTCATTATTCAGGCAAACGGTCGCGTATTCGCGCGACAGTCGCTTACGGTTACGACGCAAGGTATGGGCCATTTTTACGTCTAGAACTATATGTACATAGAAATAACAGTTTGTATTGTCATTTTAACTTACGGTGTACGACGAGATAGTCTTGAGCCAGTCATCGTACAAGTTGAACAGCACCATCTGTGGCTCGGTGGCCTTCAGGATGAGGTCTCCGAACTTCTCCACTTTGAGACACGCCTGGAACGGCAGCTGGAGCTCCGAGCCCTTGATCACGATGTTAGGGAAGTCCAACAAGTGCACCTGTATGTAGAAAATTACGTTTTATAGCTTTGTTTGATTTAGGACTTTAGAATAGAATGTTGTTGCAGGTGGTAAACTCAACTGGTCAAAATAAAATAAAAATATCTCTACAACATACCTCTACAGTGTAAAATAAATAAAAAGAATTTTCTAATATGGATAGGCTCACCAAAAATTAAACTGAGTTATACACTACTACTCAATACTATATAATAAAGCGGAAGTTTTTTTTATTTTTTATTTACTTGCTAATCTCTGTAACGTCCAGTCTGATTTGAAAAAATGTTTTAGCATTTGATAGGCCAATTCTTGAGGAAGGTTATAGGCTCTTTAACATCACGCTTCGACCCTTAGGAGCCGAGCAAAAGAAAAAAGTCAGAAAGAACGCCAAGCGAAAACGAAGTAATAGCGTGGGCGCTATAATCGTTTATTGGGAACAAAAACAACCAGTATGAGAATATATGCAAAATATTATTTAATTACAGTAATGGGGATAGAAAACACATAATCAGCCTCATCAGTTCAAACTGTTAAAAATCAAAGTAATGCAGACAGACACTGATCTTTTTTTGGTTTGAGCTTATGAGATAAAGATAAATTATGAAGTTAGGTCAAATTAGTTTTCTCGTACCTCAAGAGGATCCAACATTCCCTTTCTGGTTACAATGATTTGTTTAGGCTGCTCCTCCACCGGTAGAGAACGAATCAACGCCGCTACTTCTTCAGCAGTCTTCCATTTGGCGAGCTAAGTGAAACAAAATACACATTTGAGTATAGGGTAAACAAAGGCACAAATGTCTTTGGGCATGGCTATCCATCACTATTGATTTACTGATTTTGTGTGACTTTTTGATGGTAAGTGATCGCGTGTATCCTGCTAATTTCTCACAACGCACTTTACACTTTTTATTTGTATGTTTTATTTTTCTTTTTTACTTGTAGGTATATGTTGTGTTGTGTGCTTTCTAGTATGTGCTAAATAAACGTATTTTCTTTCTTTCTTTCTTTTTCTTTATGTAAGATTCCAAAGAAAAAGCTGAAATATGTCATGTGCCTGTAATTACAGCAGCACTGATAATCTTCAAACCAATACACTGTAAAAAAAACTTCTGTGTCATAAAAAGTAGACAGTCAAAATGTGTGGAACAGCATTTTTTTTTTATAAACTACAAAACATTCAACGCTGGGGGTTCAGAATCATGTACTGAATCCATGGTAACAGATTGGTCCCTGCCACCTGTAGAATATCGTAATAAAGTTACCTGTCCAAGACGCTTTTGCCCTGCCCACACGCTGGTATGAATTATCTTGAGGAAGAGCTGTCCGGTACGCGGGTTGAAGATAAAGATGGCGCCGTTGATGGGCTTGGTCGTCAAGTTGCCTTCGAACGTCTTGTGGATCGTCACGCGGTACACGTTTGTGTCGTCTACGAACCTGTGTAGATGCACAAAATTGCTTAAATTGTGTAATCTTGAAGTATTAGTTAACCACCTGCCGACGCCGGGGTCGCGGATTGTTCGAAAGAGTTATCGAGGCCCTGGCGCACAGGCAACTGAAGGAACACAGGTGGGTAAGTGTAAAAATAATGTCAAATTACAACATTTGCTTTTATGAAAATTACGACAGCAACCAATCGGACTAAGCCGTATGCGACCCATAGACCAAAGACGCTTATAATTCCTGAGTGCTTCCGAAATTGGGAGAGTGAAAGAAGCGTTTAGGTATTTAATTTATTTTATGTGTAGTTTTCCCTTTTACTTCCCTCGAACTAAACTAACAAAAATACAGTACCCTGGCATTAATAGGACACTCGAGGTGTTAGAAAGAGACTCACACAGGTATAAGCGACAGAGACGAAAACTCGAACCGAAAATGTGCTAAAGTAACAGTAATACTTAAATTCGCTCATTTCTTCATTTATTAGTACTTACCAAATAATCTGGTTAGAGAAGAGCTCTCCGTAGTTCTGACTGGACAGGTAGGGCTCAGTGGGCTCGGATGAGTACAGCTGCAGCGCCTTGCGGATGCGCTCGCGGAGTACGTACAGCGCGGGGTTCGCCTTCATTATCTTCGCCATAGCTTGCTGGATGAGCGGCTTGCAACCAGGGAACCAGTTGCCGTATGCACTGAGAAGACAAATATTTTTAAAACATTGAAGTAGAAGGTGTGCCTCTAATAAAGACTTGTTAAATTTTATGTTAGTTATTTGTATTGACCCCTTAGCTCCCTGAAATATTTATTTTCTTTTCTTTGAATACGTTTTTGGTAACAGCTTTTGGCTAGTTTTGTCGTTTTGACGATTATTGGGGGTGAGTGATGGAATACATTCTTTGACATTAAATGTTATTTATTGCCTGCAGGAATTTGGCCCCTTAAACTTAATTTAATGTAAAATCCTTACCTATGCAAGTTGTAAGCTAGATCGATAGCGATGAGCAATCCCGTGGGCGAGGGGTAGATGGACATGTTGTCGGTGGTGTAGTCGAGGAATTTGGCGCGAGCGTATCGCTCCACGTCGTGGGAATCGTAGTCGCCCCAACGTAGCTGAATGTCCAGCCAGTACTTTTGTGTTGTTGTGTTGTCCATTGTGTCTCTGTGGGTACGGAAGTCTGTGAGTGATGGAAATAGGGAAGCATCTCATCTACAAATACGTAGATCGTCTTACTACATCTTCCACGGAGCAATAAGAACACGCTAGTTGATTGAAACCTGTGTTAGAATCTCACACTTTTTAGCTCTTTTGTCAATGCACTTATACATTTACTAGAAAAGTGCTTAAAAATGCTTTAGTTGGTTTATGTTAATATTTTTTTTTGGAACCTTATTACTACTGTCCCAATTGTATGCTAGGAAATATTATGCAACATCTGTAGCTAGTTTTTTATTGCAATAAGTTTAAAAATTATAAAACGTCACATAACATCGTCTTACTTGGTATCAGCGAGCAGCGACGGCCGGGACACGTTCCACTTGTAGGCCGAGAACAGCAGAATGTCGGCGCACGACGAATTCATCTTGTAAGACTTACGAGGGTGAATAGTCTCCTTCTGGACTGTTTCGATCTCAAGCGCGTCTAGCTCTTGATCGAATACCTGGGTGACAGGAGCACATATTATTATTAATTTACTATAGGTAATTAATGTTGCAGCAATACTACAGACAGACCAGACTACCAGACCTGAACTGATCAGTTGAGATTTCAGCAAAAAATCTAATATTACGGATTATTAAAAAAACGAAGCAGCGGCGTATGTAAGGATCGTAGCAGGCGGCGCTTTGTAGTTTGCTTCCATGGGACAAATACGTTAGTTTATGAATGTATACTTGTATGTATTTAAAAAATCGCTC
Organism: Dryobotodes eremita; assembly: GCA_917490735.1. Taxonomy (NCBI): domain Eukaryota; kingdom Metazoa; phylum Arthropoda; class Insecta; order Lepidoptera; family Noctuidae; genus Dryobotodes; species Dryobotodes eremita. The sequence continues at coordinate 16,550,413 of OU823254.1, read as the reverse complement.
GAGTTTAACTTTTCTTGATTAGAACAATGATTAGTCTCTGAAGTGTTTAATTAATTCGCAAAACACGTAATTATTCCGATAATAGAACCTTTTTTAGACTAAACTGTATCTTGATTACATGGAACTAGAATAAATAATTGAATACATGAAAGATAGTTACCTGACACAAGTCCATGACAATGGACTCGTGAACCTTCTGCCACAAGTGAGCTCTGAAGATCTGGATGAGCGAGATCTTGAGCGTGGGGATCTTGCCGTGCATGAAAATGCCCGTCAGGTCCAGTTGTACCTGTGGAACAACAGTGTTAGGTTTATGCAAGCTGTACAGTTATGGGACTAATCTTCATCTTGAACAAAATAAATTATGTTTATAACAATACGAATAAGCATTGTAACATCAGCAGCTGTATCTATTACTGGAAACTATTCCTTTCGGTTTGCAAAGCTGCGCCATGATAGAGGAGCTAGCATGTAAGCTGCAATGTTTCAAGTGCCTGTAAATACATAAGGAACCCCCTACAAACCGCACCACAGCAACGCTGCTTGGCGTCAGGAATAGACAAGGAAGTTCTTTCATAGATGAGCTCCTTCTATTATTATTATTTTCCCTAAAAAGTATTGTTGCTATCATGTGCTTCGTCTTACCTGGAAACCGACGTACACGTTGGCTCTGTTGATAGTAGGCGACCACCAAAGCGTAAAGCGACGGTTCGGGATCTGGTTCAAACCAGATCGCTGCGCGTTGGTCAGCTTCTTGTACTTCATCGACTCTTCGAAACCTGACGCTTTCTCCCTGCACAAATAGAACAACACATGCATTTGAGATACATCAAGAATCCCTCGACAGATAATCCTTGATAGAATGATGAGAACTCCCTGGAATAGTGAGTCTTTCATTATGGGCTGGAGAGTGATAATCACGCATATATGCACGCTTCCTGTAGAATAGGCCACACGAGCGAAGCCGCAGGTAAAAGGTAGTACGATTATAAGTCTCACTTCCACGTCAGTTTCTAAGCTTTCTAAGCTTTGGTTAGTACAGATTTTAGGTTTAGCCTTTTTCCAGCAGTAACAATAATGTTGACTCACCAGAACAGACCCTCCCAAGTTGGGAAGTAGGTTCCCTTGAACAGAGTGTGCTCGAGGATGCCCTCCACACCTCCAAGAGCCTGTATCATGTCCGTGCGGTAGTTGTTGAGGTTCCACAGCTTGCCGTCGTGGCGCTGGTGCGTCCACCAGAATGGATTCTGTTTCAGTACCTGGCGCAAACATGCAAAAGTTTTTAGAATAACTTGGACACATAAATTTATTAGTTGATACTAATAAATTAACCAGATTGATAGCCAGCTTTGTTCTAGTGCGAGAGAGAGATAGCTAGAGCGAATAGTACCATCTCTTTTTCGCAACGAAACAATGACGGGAGTTTTACAACTTGCCCCTAGACTGAACAAAAAACCCAATATAAAATAACATTTACTCCACAGATAAAAGTCATAATAATTACCTGATACTGTTTGAACTCAGTACGAATACGCCAACCCTTATCATAGGCTAGCGTATGCCTATCCTTCTGGAACAGCGTATTGATACGCGGGATGCCTCTATCCCACGAATCTTCTAGATCTTCCAACGTCAAACGCCTGTGAATGAAAATCTGTGTTTATTTTCTGTTGCATCGTAATAATTTAAGGGTACTTCTGTGCTTGTATGATCAGCTAGCGTTATATCAGTGGCGCGACGTGCCGCGTCAGTGCGATCAGCAAGCGCGACACGCTCGCGACACTCCAGAGCACAGAGACTCTGGTTTCAGGACCCCTACGCGGTTCATCATTTCAAGATTGTGTGTATTGGACTGTTATTTTAGTACTAATTATCTTGGATTGAGATTAAAGGTATGTATATATTTATATAAGCGATGGCCGGGTGTAAACAAAGCCAGTCGCTAAAAATAGTTGATAGTAACTACAAATCGTCCTGGAAACAACATTTACATCAAGCTTTTTTGTCTGCCCAGTGTAAAATCAGCAACTTAATAACATGCAGCCAGCAACACTGTATCGCAAAAACGAAAAAAACATTACTAGAATGTTTCTCAATTTTGGTTTATCATGAATACATAGTTTGATTTGTATGTTATGTTGCAGATTTTCAACAACAAATGTTTTTAATAATAATAGTTCCCTTTACAGTTTTACCGTCAGATTGCCTTTTAATTTACACAATTTATGAATATCTTACCTGTTCTGAGCATTAGCCTCCTGCCTCTTCAGCGCGTACTCGGCCCACACTCGCTGCGAGTCCACGAACTCGGCCTCCCACGGCTGTATGTAGCGGTACAAGTTGGGGATCAGCTGATCCTCGTCGTGCGACATGCCTGAGCGGAAGTGAGTGATGCCCACGTCTGTTTGTTTGGACCAGCGGAGGTCGGACTGTCGGGAAAAGTGTTAATTAGTATCTGTCAGGTTTTAGAATGATTCTGTTCATTTACTTTCACAACCTCTTTAAAGAAAGTATTTTTGAAGTGAAAGCTTCTTTAGCTGCATTGAGCGATTTTTGGTAGAGGCAAAACTTATGGGTTCGCTTCACCAACATGCTAACGTGACGTATTGCGCCAGACTGGCGACGCGCAACGGCCTGTGTACATTTTGGGGTTTTCAGCAGTTCTATGACTGCCTGTTTTTGTTTTTTTAATTATGAAATGTTGAGCTTTATGAGCATCTACAATTCTTTAACTTTAGTAATGAAAAGATTTTGAGCTAAGTACCTAAACATCTCAGACCCTTATCAATATGTTGTTCCATTAAATTTACTATTGTGATCGTCAGAGGAGAATCTTCTAGAAAAGCGAGATTTGATACGAGTAATTGCTACCTTACTTAATTTATTATAACTAACATATCAAGTACCTCGGATAGCAGCTGTTATGTAAAACCAAATGTCAGTTTAACCGTACCTGTGGAATCAGCACGTGTCCCATGGACAGCATACCAAGTCCGCCCAACTCCTTAGGCGTGTAGAACACGACGGGCGGGAAACGGGAAGGCATTTTAGAGTTGAGACCGATCTTGATACGAGTCTGGATTTTGTTCTCGCACTTTACGAGTAGGTCGAGCAGTTCTTGTGTGTTGACTACAGCCTCGCGGAAGTACGTCATTAGACCTGTAGGAATGGTGTTGGTTAAATTATACAGTAAGTAGATTGTTGAAATCATTTGGATTTGACAACACCCAATTATCTCGCCATTGACCGATAGGTGTGGCCAAGATAGGTTTCCTAAAACTCGTCACTTGGTAAGTGTCCTGTCTGTCATCCTCATCATCCACTGTGAACATCAGCTTGTCTTCTGTCCAAATGTTGCTGAATACCACAAGTTTACATGGAACAGCTGTTATCTGTCCTCCAGTAGTTGTGCCTATAATATTTACATTAGATAGGCGAGTAAGCTAACAAGCCAGCCTTTTTTTGACGTATGCAAAGGACGGGTCGCTCCCGTAGGTAACATTTAGCTATGACCAGAAACCTACAGTCCTGTATAAAATAGTAACTTGTTACTTACCAATAAGCGCCGTATTCCACTTGTTAACAATCTTAGTGAAGGTTGTAGATCCTGAAGCCATGAGAATCTGTCGCACTCTGTTGTGGAATCTCGCGAGAGACTCATCGTCGACGCGTAGGTAACATTGTGCGGTACGTTCTTTTGTCACTTCGTTCTGTAAGTTCCATACGCCGTCGCGGTGGCATAGCTCTTCATGTTGACTGCGGCACTGAGTGGAAAAAGTAATTTATTAGAAAGCGAGGACGGAATGGACGGCTGTTTGATGGACTCTTCAGTCAATGAGAATATAATTTCATGATAATTAGAAAAACAAAAGTAGAATACGCAAAATTATAATAATAATGTTTATTTACTCAAAAACAAAGCATTGTTGTACACGTTAAAAATACAGTTTTACAAAATAAGTATTATATCTACAAACGTGTGGGTGAGCACTGCTCTCCTAGCTAGGTTATGAAAACCTGTGTTAAGGAGTAGCAGTCCGGTCCCCTAAGGTATAATGTCGTAAAGGTTACATAGTGCTTTTGATGTTACTGATACAATTTTGGAGTATTGAGATGGAGATGGACAATTACAGTTAAGATACGTTTTATTAACGTGGAAATAAAATAATTTTAATTTTAAGGTAAATAAATGTGTGTGTGTGTGTATGTGTGTGTGTGAGTGACTGCGTGATTGTGCGTGCGTGTGCGTGTATGTGTGTGTGTGTGTGTGTGTGTGTGTTTGCGTTTTCTTGTCGATGTTGTTTACGTTAAGATTTTTTCTGTTTCGTCATATGACTTATTTTGGAGGTACGATTGAAAAAAAAAAAATCACAGGTTGTTTGTTTGTTTTGATATTGTTTTCAGTGCAAGGAAATGTTGTATAACTGTACTATAAAACTCAAGTTTACTTGAAAGAGTCGACGCGTACGCGGAATGTAGGCAATTGCTTGTGAATAAAGGCTATTGAATGGCGCGTTTGGACTAATGTCTCTGCGGTAAACCAACCTGTTCCACAAGCTATTATCCTACTGATATTATAAATCCAACTAATATTATAAATCCAACTAATATTATAAATCCTACTAATATTATAAATGAGAAAGTTTGCGAGGATGGATGGATGGATGGATTGATGTTTATTACTCTTTCACGCAAAAACTACTGAACGGATTTGGATGACCTGGATAACCTGGATTAACACGTAGGATACTTTTTATCCCGGTAGTTCCTTTCCGTGGGATAATTTCCGACATCCACGCGGGCGAAGACGCGGGGAAAAGCTAGTAGTGTATAAAGCTATTCCTACCTTAGGCAGTATCCTGCACTCGAAGCCAGCCATGTTGAACAGCAGGTTGGGGTTGTCTTTGGAGTAGACGGACACGAAGCTGTTCTCCCATTGGATGGTGGTGACGGAGCGAGGCAGCCGGTTCTTTATGTCCCAGAATACAGCGCGACCACTGATGAAGGAGAGATGATGATAAAACAATGAAAGTTAAGACTTTTATTAGTTGTTTCAATGTAATATTTCAGAAATCAGTAATTGATGCTTTATTTCTAAAAAGTAATTTAGCCATCAATTTCTTATGTCGGTTGGGCTGAGATTTTATCAGCCAACAAAGAGGTAGTCATTAATACAAACATTTTTTTTTTTTAATACTCACAGATTGACGTCATGTTTCATAAGACGCATGCGCGCGTCTCGTGGCCAGCATTTCTTATTGTTGTAACCTACTATGTTCTCGTTGTTGGGATCCGGGTGTTCTGTGAGGTAACGCTGGATGAGGTCGCGAGCCTCTTCTGCCGTGAATCTGGTTGATAAAATGTTAAGTTATACTTCTGGCGAATTTTATTTTAAAAAAACTGCATGGGAGGCATTTTTGAAGCCATCAATGGGTAGTGTTAGAAAAGATAACAAGTCATATTATTGCAAATAAAGAAATAGTGTTAATTCACAAACATGATTTTCTGTCCTCTAATCTGTTGGATTAATTTAGTATTGTGCATTGCAATAACTTACAATTATGATATTGTTATCTTCAAATAAGGTTATTTATTTCAAGTAGTTGCAAAGCCAATCTAACTTACGTTCTAAAAAGTTTTGTCTGCGTTTTCGCTATACCAACCTGAAGAAAATATGAATCCTGTCAACATATCTGCAGTACAATCTAATCGGGTGCGCAGTTTCAGTCGACCGATCTTGATAGGACAAGAAGTCGTTCGGCAGTTGTGGTGGCCCCGCCATCTCGCTGGCTCGTTGTAACCCGAGCACTAGCAAGTCGAGTACTAGCCCATAATACTGGACTATAAAGGAGGCGAATTGAAGACCGCGGATGATGCCGTAAGAGTTGGTGTGGTTCATGTCCTGTAGGAACATGTTTTGATTAGAATCTATGAGGTAAGGTTTGAGGTGTAAGTTTCAACATTGAATGTCAGATTACGAAAAATATCCCTTGGAAATTTGGCTACATGGCTCAATAACCATGAAGAACTGACATTTAGGACAGCTTAGAAATTCAGTACATTTATCACAGCCGTATCAACACATGCACGAATAGAAGCAAACAAGAGCTGCTAAAATCTTAACTTTTATGGTTCAGCCCCATTTTTTATCAGAAACTAAAAGAAATACAGGTAATTCATTATTTTACTTTATAAGTTTACCTTATAATTAATGATAACGTTGTTCTTAGCAGTCATGTAGTCAGCGATGTTGTGGTCGACGATTAGACGCAGCAGTCTATTCAGCAGGGTCAGATCTATCTTCTCGTATAGCTTCTCGAAGCGCGACTCTAGGAGGACGTTGCACTCGCCTTCGCCGACCTCCCACACGTCTTGTAGATTGTTTATACCTAAAAATGGCATATGATATGAGAAATATGGCATATGATGTGAGAAATATGGAATGTTATGAAATAAAATTTGTCTTTATATTTAGAGTAAGGTACCGGCAGTGGGTGCGGCATATTACTTCATCCTTATTATTTTTATGTTTCTTGTTTTGAATTCTATAATAATATAACATAAATGGAATACAAAATAGGTGTGGTAACAAAAAATGAGTCGCTCACAACGCAACCTTATCGTGTGCGCTGCCAGTATCAAGAGAATAATTCAAAGGGTAACAACACACATCTCACAGAAATTGGTATCAAGTTTGTTTCATTAGTCAGGCAAGGGCCATAGACCTTCCACAGTTCTAGATAAGTTCAGTTCACTTTAACCACCCAAACACATAGTCCAATATCTATACTTTGGATCCTGCAATAGTCTTGCACCAACCGGGTGCACCGGGTTCCTTGGATACACTTGCATATTGCATACAGGGATACTCGTCGGCTGGTGCTTCATTTCATTATAAGTGACTAACGTGCCTCTGCGAGTTGGCTTTGGAGCCTCTTACGCCTTCGAAAGGCTATGGCTTGGACATATCTTGAGACCCCAGTACCCCGAGATATGGAATCTGGAGAATGACTTTGGAATGGGCAACTAGCTTCATCATTCTGACTGACCGACCCCTTGACAATTCAAAAGTGCCTGTAATTGTTTTATTTGAAATAAATGCTTTGAGTTTGAGTTTATCTCCAAGAAATTTATTTTTATATAATAATATCTTTATTTCAGACACACAGTGCATACAATTGTTAATAGACGGTGGTTAGTTTAGTAGTACACTCAAAAATAAAACAGCTGTGTTTCGGCTGAATCTTTGTGTTGCAGTCGGCGTGATTCTGCTCTAAGTAATGTAGTCTACCAAGTTTGTGACTCCCAAGTTGCCCACATCACCTCGAAGTAATTTTTCTTTTTCAGTGATTAGATTGCATAATATCCGAGTCAATAGACTGTCGTGGGCGATGAATCAAGTGACGATGCAGCGTGGTAACAATCCACTGCGTTGGCCGTGCCATAACTCGGCACCTCGGGCACTGGACGCAAGGAGTTGTGACTTTGTTGCCTTGCTTTGACATGAAGGACAAATCCAGTTAGTTTTCCTTTCACCTGATGTATTCGTTTGATTGAAATGACAGACATTTACAAACACACAATAGACAAACATCCTTGTTCTTGATTATATCTTCACTTCTTGATCTGATGATAGCGCGACCGACCGAGGTGAGGTTAGTAACAAGGGGATGATCGACGAGGCAGATCTCCTTTGCCACAACGCACACCCCGGGCGGTCACATACTACTTCTATTTTCTTTCTTCAATCACTAGATATTATAAATAAAACAAATTCCCCCCGCCGCATCTGTCCGTCTCTCTGAACGCGATAAATTAAAAAACTACCGAACGGATTTTCGTACGGTTTTCACCAATAGACGGAGAGAGTGGTTTAAGTGTATACTTAATTAAGGTTTTGTGTAAATTGGCTGAAATATGACGATGATCATTGAATATGTCGGAAAAAGTCATGCCGACTGGAAGCTTTACTGGCGTGAGCCGCGTAAACTAATAGTTCCTTACATGGAAACAATCTATAAATGGGATATTTTCCGTTATCCACGCGGGCGAAGTCACGGGCAAAAGCTAGTAGGTATATTATATTGTAGACAAAATACAGATTGAATTACAGTAATGTACACATATAGAAATTTTTATCACATCAGCAATACCAAAAAGAGCTTCCACGAATGACTTAAATATCGTCATTTCTGAACTATGTAAATACTTTCGGCACACTCAAGTCAGTTAACTCCTAGCCTTGGCTACTGGTTTTTTTATGTCGGCTTTAGCTATTGTAGCTAAAAGTCGTGCAGACACAATATAACGATAAGTTAAGAGAATAGAGAGAGAAGAGACGAAAAGGAAGAGGAGGTTCTTCAAGTGCAACATAAGCCTAAAAATTTGACTCAATGATAACTAAGGTTACTTCCTAAAACACAACTGAACTCAAAACATATAACATAATTATAATAACACAGGCAAAGATAGTAAATAATCAAGCTTGTTAACATACCTTGACACCACTTGTAGACCAGCAGTGGCGAAGGCTCTGTATCCGCCGGCTTCACCCATGGAGGCAGTAGTCTTCGCTTATCAGCCTCATACCATAAGTACTGGTCTAGGTACGCGTCTGTGATCTTCTCTAGCGGCTCCACATCGTAAACTGGGACCAGGTGAGAGTAGAGGTCCATGAATTCTATGCCGACCTGGTGGAATAGTATGATGTTTAGTAATTATTAGTGACCCGCCCCTGCTCAGCACGGTTTTTATTACTTGACTAAACATCGAGATTTCTTTATTAACCTTTTCATGGCCACGGACTTCAATAGAAATTCAGCTGCCTTGAAATTTTAGTTAGATTTACATGTTTTAATGGCACGTACGCCTTTAAAACAAAATAAGATATTGAAGTCCGTGGCGGTGAAAAGGTTAATGTATCAAACATAAACCTTCTGGAATAATTTCTCTAAATGATGGTGAAAATCGCATCAAAATCGGTTACAAAGTTTAGAAGAACAACGCTAATAAATCTTTTCGTGTCTTCTGTATGACCAGACACACGAAAAATTAGAATAATTTATAATATATATAGACTAGGCACAAGAAAAAGTATTTTAATGGTTTGTTAGAGAATCACATGATTCAACTTACATAATTTCACTCAAAATGTTATGATTATTGGCTATTAGTTAAAATTAATTTCCAAATAAGTTTCTGACTATGTGGTGGAATAGCAATTGAAATGATGATACCAAGAGATGAGCCAATAAGATCATATTTCTGTGAATTAACTAAAGAAACTTTCAATTCAATATTAAGAGCTACGTCTTAGGATTTCTACCTTATCAATATAACAAGTATAAAATTCAAATATATTTCAAAGAATAAGTAAAACAGACACACACCTCTCTAAATGTCCTCTGCGTGAGTAAATGACGCTTGATCCTAGACAATGCCTCGTGAGGATTATCATACGCCTGTTCTATAAGCCCCAGCTCTTCTCTCTGACTCTGATTCAGCCTGGATTTGACACTGTAGGCCTCCTTGAGCCGCTCCAATGCTAAGATGAGGAGCTTGGTATCGTGTTTGTAGGAGAGAGGTGGGAAGGGAATGGGGGCAAAGCGTCGGGACTCCAGCCAGTGGACTGTGGTCGTGTAGATGGCGACGGCTTCTTCAGGAGAAATGTATGGACCGTCCTGCGGAAAAATCCTTGTTAGTTCTAAGCATATTTAGAAAAATATTTTGACAAAAAAGCGTAACAATAATTTGTACCCTTATGAAATATTCTTCTCATCATTGGGTGTCCGGGCTTAGTAGTTGAATAAACGGGAACCCAAACTGGGAATATTATTTTCAAATTCCTATTTTTGATTTTATTTTAACCAAATTAACAGCAAGTTGTAGAAATTAAATTTCTCAAGTTCAAATATAAATATTCTGCACAATCTGTAACACACCAACGTAATACTTACTATCCTGAATTACAATTTTTTATGATGCTTACCTTCAAATAGTTATGCTGCCTCTCTTGCTCAGCCTTGAGGTACAACCTAGTCAGTCGTCCGAGGTTCTTCTTACAGACGGTCTTGTCGACGGTGGCGCCGCGGCGGATACGCTCACGATTGTAGTGGGCAGTGTTCGTCCACCAATCAGCCTTCATCTTGACGTAACGGAGGATCATGTTCTCTATTGGTGTTGGGAGACCGGGTACCTAGGAAGTAATGTATGATATAGAAGATGTGTGTAACTCGTAGTTGTCAAATGCTAGAAGCGTAGAACAACGCAACACAAACTAGGATATTTAAATATGCAGTATTTTGACGACAGGAAGATGTTATAAGATGTTGTGAAGTGAAGATTTGTACAGATAACAGATAATTGCTTTATGAATAATAAGAAATAATAAATTGTTTATTAGTCAAAAATAAAAGTAAAATAAGTTACAATATTAAATGTAAGTGGTTAGTATTAAAAGCTTAATTTTTTCCAACTGTTTCCTACCTTCCAAGGAATATTAGCTTTCCAGCACCTCCAGGCTTCAGACAGATGCTGCAAGATAGTTCTGGCCTTGTTCTGCTTGATACCTTCGGGCATCATATCCACGATATCGTGCATGACAGATGCGCGCAACTCCAGGTCGAAGTGAGACTCCACGCGCTGCTTCGTTACCGTCTTTGCGACACCTAAGGGTAAGTAAATATGGTAAAATATGTTTTTTTTACATTATCTACTTCATGTTTAAGCCGGGTCCATTTCTGGTTATTAGTAATCTTTTTATAGATGATAGAAAGCATGATAACTATTTGTTTCGATGGCACAAATATCTAAAACTAATGACGGGATCTGGAGTCCACTATATGCATTTTTGCCAGTAGAGGCTTACAAAGGCTGTCAACCTAAGAACATCGCTATCATTTAAGACTAGTCAAGGAATTTTAAGCAATACCCTTATGATGAATTTCATATACCTTTAGAATGTCTTCCTTCGAACTGCCTCGAGAGCAAGTTTCCGAGCCAACGCTCTAGCAGCGGCGTGATACCGCGCATAAAGAACAGCCATACACGCCATCCAGGCGCCCAGAAACCGCAACCGGGCCCCTTGGATACTGGACCCTAGGAGCAAAATACACATTTTAATTAATTACTTCTTCTATTTCTCTCATGTTAGCATTGTATTTAAAGATAGATACTTCAACTGCATGAGACGAAATTCAAATCTTGTTTTAAACACACACAATGCAGGCAGGCGTATTGTAAGTTGCTTACATTGCTGATAAAAAGCCTGGCTCAATGCTGCTCCACAACCACAGCTACTTGATTGAAAATACTGTTGGAGCTGTTGAAGATTGTAAGACTACCTTTGCATTGTATAAACTCAATCTCCTTTGTATTACATAATTGCTTAGGATAGATGTGAGTACTATGTACTATCGAGCTACCATTTACATTGTCTTTCATTGACTTGAATGTGCCCCGGCGGCTGATAGATGTCATGCTCATTAAAATGTCTCGCTGACGGTGGCGCATGTTGAATCATTTAGCTCCCTTCAAAATTGTTCGTGAACGGGCGTTGTCAGTTGGGACTGGTCATCTCTTAGCTGCCAGAGCTTATTTCTTTTTTGGATAGTTATATATTTTTTTCTATTTGCTGTATTCTGGACACTTTTAAACGTGTACGTCTTATTTACATCGTTCTCACAAGTAATTATAAATTCGACATTAATGATGTAACTAATATTTATTTAACAATATAATTTAAAAGAGTGTCCATGGAGTTTCTTGCCCAATCTTCTCTATAGGTACCTACAACGCTTTGGATTGGGCAACTAGCTTCATATTTCTGACTGACGGACTTCTTGACAATTCAAAAGTGTCATCAAATGGTTTAATTGAAGTAAATGCTTTGAGTTTGAGATAGTGGTTAAAGGAGAACGCCAGAAGACGTGAAAAACGTACACAAAATTTACGCGTTTTGACATCTTCATTATTCATAAATGATTGTATTTCTGTAAGTTGGTTTGTACAAACACTTTTACACGTCTCCATCATATTTTTTAAACTAGATAAGGTCGACGTTTCCTATCTGACTACTCTGAGATGAAAGGCCGAAATAAACTCAGAGGTCAGTCTCTTGTCCAGACATAATCTTGATCAGATCATGTGAAGACCATGTATATTGGTGTCTGCAATGGTTCTTTGAGGAAAGAACCACACAGATTGCGTGGACCTGTCCAGTCAGTGCACTCATTTGTCAGTAATCGTGCAGCTCAACTTAGAACTTATGGAGCTCGACAATATTCAACAAACACATTAATTGTGAGTACTGCTAAAAACTAGAACTTCTTGCTGGGATCTGTTTTCCGATTATTGTAGCCCAAGATCGCTTACCAACAGGTGTCATACTGGCCAAATGCGAGCCTGATGAAAAAAAACAAAATAAACATAACCTCACCGTATTAAACCTATAGTAGATCAGATGCTTGAGATCCTTGCACATCCTAATCTGTCTCATGAGCTTGTACTTGTAGCGGTACATGCCGGTCAGCTGCCCCACGTGGGCGAAGATGTACTGAAGACCGTCGGCCAGTTGGAACGAGTCCACGTTGTTCAGACGGTACTGCACGTGGGAGTCCACTATCAGTTTGGTCAGGCGGAGGATCTCGCGACATAAATGGAATGCTGTAGAGAAAATAATAGTCTTAGATCTTGCAGAATTTGTGACCTGTGTGTGATCTTCATGAAAATGCAATACTACGACGAAAAATATCGCTACGAAATTCTCGTAAGACAAGAGCCAATTGTCGAAAAAGCCTACAAATTAAAACTAGATATTGTCAACTTAGACAATTGGTTTTAAATTTAACAGTATGTTAACTAATCAATTTTGCTGAAAATGGTATAGACAGTTTATTTTATACTAGCAATGATAAGTTGCAAGTTGTAAGTTTTGTTTTTATTTTATTTTATAATGATCCCTATATAAGTGTTTACAGAGGTAATATAAATTAGATCACTTACCATTACCAAACCGAGACTTCTTTCTCTCCTTTGTAGTCAAAGTTTTAACAGGTTTCAAGTTAAAGTTGTAGTCCAAATGTAGGTAGTTCAAGTTCTTGCGATGGATGAGGAGGTTCAACATATTGTACCCTTGACGACATACTTGTAAACCGGCTTCCACCCAGTCCAGGGTCGTGGTTTGGAAGAACTTGGTGGATTTGAATGAGCGGAAGAGGTACCTATGGGTGGAGAAATTTTACTTAAAGGTGATTGCATAAATAATATGTTATGTGCAATAACGCAAAACATTAATCGCGAAAAAAACATCCATGACGTAGTACTCGGTGAGGGTTTTTCCTTTTTGTGAAAATCGCTGCATGTGTTCTTGAAATCAGAATATCTAAATTTATTCCACTTTGCTTTTAGTTTTAGCCAAATATTTACTGTGATATTGTACTGCTATGAAAAACTTTACAAGAATATGTATTAATAATCCATACTAATGTCTGTAGGTTAACATATCAAGCCTAACGGAATTCGATAAAATTCGGCAAGGAGATAGATGGCATCCTGGGGAAGGGCATTGAGTACTTTTTGGCCCGGTAGCTCGTTCCCATGGTATAATTTCCGACATGCACGCAAGCGAAGCAGCAGGCAGAAGCTAGTATTAAATAATAAAAAAAAAACAATGACTTACCTTTTCTTCTGTGGCTTTGGTGGCCTGTGCTTCAGAGCATTTAGCACATAATACTTAAGAAGTTTCTGATAAGAAACCCTCACTTTGACAGGCTGGCCAGGTGGGCAATGTTCTTTGTACCACGTCTTTACCAGAGGTACGTCGATAGCGCGGCGAGTTCGTCCTGTGTGAAGAACACTTATTTAGAAACATAATAAAGGTGTGATGGTTAACGCGATTCAGTACTGCTACTATTGCTCTAGGTTCCAAGGACAGTATGTGGCCGTCCAATATAGTTTTAAAGACTTGATCATGTGGGTTTGTACAATCCTCCTCACATTGAACGACTCGTCGTATCTTTAATGAATTTCCTGCATCCAATTGCGTCACAATTGCAATAAATTGGATTCGTTGATGTTCAGCACTAGGAGCTCTGATTTGCAATTCATCCGGTGCAATGATTGTTGAATTACTAAATTGACCGATATTGTGAGTGTTATGCAAAAAGGATGTTGCAATAACCTCTCAGTGTCAGATCTATGTGTTGTGGAACCTAAGAAAATGATGACAATATACTTTCTGTATGAGAAACGTAAAGTCAAGATTGGCCGTCGACATTGTTGCTTTTGCGGGTAAACCAGGATGAGACTGTCACAGGAGTATGGAGATTGGTACAAGCAAAGAGCGCCGTTGGCCTAGTAATGAGTGAAGTTGCGCTGTGGTTAATGATGATGTAAATTATAATTCAATGTTATAGTTGTTGCTTACCTGATCTCATATTGAAAGGCCTCGGCGCCCACAACAGCGCGATCCCGTTAGCTGTATTATCAGTATACAGGGCTGTCTCCTGCAGGAATGGCGTCACATCCTCAGGCAATAGGAACTCTTCCTCATCAGGCAGAGGATCTAAGGATTTGACTGAGTGACGGTGGGAGATTGGATTGATGAGAGGATCGAAGTAGAAGGCTGGGAGGTCAGGGTCTTCAGTCTTGATGTAGACGACGTTTGGTGTGTGGTACCTAGAGGAAAAAATCTTATTAGTAGAAGTTTTCGTGAAATTTTACATAAGTTAATTTATATTAAGATTTTTAAGGCTTTAAAATCTAAAGCTGAGACTTTCAACAAGGCAGTTTATTAGATAGTCAGCTAATATAAGTGTTCGTAAATATATTTTTATTGTGAAAATAATATATTTTTATTTATGATCTTACCAAGACAACTGCACGAAATGCGGCAAATTGTTGTATAAATACGGGAACGCGATCCTGTACTCCGTCCTTATTGGCTGACGTATAATGATCTTATTGATGTCATTGAACTCATTCCAGTCTTCATCGCCCGCCGAATTATCTTTCACAAGAGGTTCGAACTTCGGCCCTCCAGGAATCGCCATGTTTAGAGCCTTAGCCGTAAAGAAACTCTTCGAATCAAAGAGGTAGAAGTAGTTGTCATCTACCAAGTCAGTCAGTAACTGGTTGCCAAGACGGTATAAGGTAGCCATTTGTGGTAAAGTCAAGTTCCATTTTCTGTATGTTGATCCATTCACATGTTTTGTACCTAATAGAGGCTTGTGGTCGTAAAACCATGAGGCTACAGCTCCATCTTCCTCAGGATCCAGTTCAATCTGGATAGGTTCTAACGGTTCCACGTCTAAGATGTTGTCGGCATAATCTAGAGGAGGTTCTTCATCGTCGAACGGCGGGAACCTCATACGTTTGAAGTGCCGACGATCACGTTTCTCTCGACGCATCATGATCCACATGGTACCCCACTGAGCTATATAAACGGGCTCTATGACCCATGGGATTTCATTGACGAAGGTGATAGCTCCAGTGATGTGATAAAGGACTTTTACGTCACGGATCTGTTCCCAGGGCATAGGCATGTTCTCAAGCAACTTCATGACCGCATGAGGCATATACTTCAAAGCACCAAGGTATACTCTCTTGTCGTGCCTGTATTTGCGACTGGTCATGTCTCCATGGTCCCTGATGATCTTGCGGATGTGTTCGGGAGGCATGTCCTCTTTTTGCGCATCTACAAAACCGAACTTGCGCTTCTCGGCGAAGCGTTTTGATTGGAGCTGCATCCATTTTTGGGCTAGGCAGGTAAGAAAATAAGGATAAGCAATGTATGTATAAAATGTATTAATAGGAAGCTTTCTATAGGACACCTGTAGGGCAATTGTGTAAAACTCTTATAAAGGTAATGATTTTTATGTTGTTCGTACAACAACATTATTTACATTGTGAATAGTGAGTAGCAGATGAATTTTTCAAACATATGAAGCCAATGGGCTAGCTTACTTCAACATTTTCTGGTCTGGCTGGTCAGATTAGAAAAAGAGGTTTTGGTTGATTTTATTAAAATGCTGTCTCAATGGAATAAATGTATGCACTGGTACAAAGAGTAAAAGGACACATGACTGAAAATACCATATGCAAATAGTTTGCTTATTAAAATATTCCTATATTTTATTCGCTTGGAGTCTAAATTTGTGCCTGGTTGATGGCAAAAGGCTCGCCCCCTATTACATGCAACTTTAACACATAACTGACAAAATGTGGGTGTACATAGGTACATCTCTGTCTAACTCTTCAGGGATTACAGGCGTGATCTTATGTATTACATTATTCATTAATTGTAGAGACAGAATAAATATTAATATTCATCAATTGCACAATATTATGCATGGTTTTGTAATTTGACATGAGGATTTTTTCCCAATCAGTTCTGTGTTTGTTACACACATCAAAGTTATGGTGAAATACTGTGCTAATGCAGCTTTCCCAAGCTGGAACTTTGCAGTAATGTAAAAATAATAGTAGTTTGTTTGCAATATCAGCATTCTCCATTGTGTCTTGGATGGAGAAGAATACCAATTGCAGTTTATAATCTACCCCACAGGAAATAATTTTACTTTATTTCTAAAAAAGTAAAACATATGAAAATGGGGATTTTTCACTCAACATTTTTGAACAATGTTTGTTTGAATACCAAATAGCTACTACTATGAAGATAATGTCAGGAAATAAGCACAATGACTTGTCCTTAAATTAGATTAAATAGGAAGAAAGAAATAACATAAAAGAATTAACATCATGGTATTATTATCTAACCGTACTTACAGATTTTTATTCAATTTATTTTACTATATAAATCTGAGTTTGGTTATCAAAGAGCACTTCAGTTACTTTATCCACACTCCTAATTATTTAATTGTACAAAGCCAATATCATTACCCTCTCGTAATTATCTCAATTTATTTGGAGATGGAGCAGGTAGTCTTCCTCATTCATACATATCCATCAGTCGTCATCATTGTACGATGCTGATATGGTGGCTTATTAGTAATTTTGTGTTCAGTTTAAAGCTTTTATTTTATAAGATATTAATAAAAAACTGAATTACTTACAAAATACAACACATTATGATCAATAACAAAAACCAGGTTTGTGATTAAGCCAGACCAAGATTAATAATTTGTTAGGTGAGCTCTGGCATTTGGTTGCAATACTTTTATTAGGTATTCTATTGGCGTCATCCACATTTGTTCCGAATGGCGACATTTGTAAATTTGCACTATCAAACTACACAGGAAAAATAAAACAAAAAAATATCCACATACACCAAATAACCTAGAAACAACAAATAAAGTAGCACATACCTTTCTCCTTGATCTTCTCTTCTGGTATATGATGAGGTTTTGGGGGCTGCGAGGGCGGCACCGGTGGCGCAGCCGCAGCGGCAGCAGCGTGGGCCTGCAAGGCCGCTTGCTGCGCTGCCGCCAACTGCTGCTGCGCCATCATGGTGGCCCAGGGGTTGGGCCCCAGCAGGTACGGCGGCAGCGACATGGCTGACCGCCTTCTAACACAACAAAACTCACATTAACTACAACAGCTTAATGATTCCACGAAACTACACCAAAAACTTTCGATTGATACAAGCTTCGAGGCAGCGTGGTAAACAGACGCCGGTTGGCAAAAAAGAAGCAGCTTAATTAAAGTTATATTACTTACTTTTTCTACTTCACCACCAAATTTTGTATTTCACTCACTTTCCACAAAAAAAAACCAGTATTTGTTATGCAAATACACTAACGATAGACTAGAATTGCAAAAGCGACTTCGGAAGCCATTTGCAATTTCGTTTTTTTTTATGTTGTTTGGCCAGAGTGGTTGAGTTGTGCCATTCGCTTATTGTCTTTCAACCTAATGTTTAGTCGATAATTTTCGTTATTAATCAACTAAAAGTTATACAAAATAATACTGGCAGACCATATACATATGATATAAATAAGTGAATCCATTAGATATATAAAAAGAAAGAACCTTATTTTTTTATAGAATTTCATAGCCTTTTTCTATTTTTATCTTAAGGGGGATGCGATCAGGTAGCCCGCGAAATTCAAAAATACTTACGTTTTTTGCAATTTACAGGTCACTGTCAGCTAGTATGTTTATTAAAATATGATTCGCGGCGACCACCCAGCGCACCGTAACTTGGCGATAAATGAGATGCGCAGCACTTATTATCTTTCACTGCGGGTGGCGCACAAAAGAAATCACTACGTGATTAGAATAAGCATAGGTCGTTAAACGGTGTAAGCGGCTTGCGGGGGTGCAGTTGAATTCTGCCAGGAACTCTCCGGTTTCCTTTAATTTTTGACTACAGCGCTGGCGCCCCGGTTAGATTGGAGCGTTATTGATCGATAAAATTTGACTAATAAAATCGCTCATTTTCAACAAGGGTGCCCTAACTAAAAAATCAGCAATTTTGAGTTAATTAGACAGGTGAACGCTGAAAATTGTATTCTTTTTTTGATACACAAACGACGTTACGCTAAAGTCTAAAAATGCGGGAGCTAGAAAGATGTGAGTTTTAGATTCGTCGCACTCTTACCACTACTTTTGAACTTTTAAGACAATATAGAATGCACGAAGCAACGAGCGAAGCGAGCTCAAAAATGTTGGCAGTCCGTCTCAGATAAGTTAGATTTTTTAAATACTTAATGGACTTATACAGAAAAGTTTTGAGAATTGAGAGTCGCTAGGCTGCAAGAGCGAACGAAGCTAGCTCGAAAATTTTGCCAGCAACATATCGCTCATTTGCGAGAAGCTTGACATAATTCAAAAAGAGAAATTTTTGGTTTAATAGATGTTAAACTTTTTTGATTCAGTCGAATCTCGCGATCTTATCAATGGAAAATCATGAAAGATTAATTATGGCAACGCCATCGATTTTTTGTGGGACAAAAGACTTGGAGAGTAACATTGAAATTTTAATCCATACTAATAATAAAGCTGAATAGTTTGTTTGTTTTTTTGTTTGAACGCGCTAATCTTTGGAACCAGCAGTCGGATTTGAAAAAAAAACATCACGTTTGATAGCTCAATTCTAGAGGAAGGTTATAGGCTATTAACATCACGCTACGACCTCTAGAATCCGAGCAAAAAGCAAAAAAAGTCAGAAATAACACTAAAGCTACGGTTTCCTGGAAGAGTGTTACCGTCATATTTATAACGGACGTCATGAAAATCTGTCATTTGAACAAGTATTTGACATTATGGTATCAAAAAATGCTTTATATTTCGACATTACGAACGCATGAGGCGGCCACCGCTTTTCTACCGTAGCTTTAGCGAAAACGAAATAATAGCGCGGGTGAGCGGTTCGTAGCAACGCAGTGGCTCAGGGTCTAAAATTTCACGCGTTCGAAGTTGCGGGCAGAAGCAAGCATACTATAATATCACGATTTATTTCAAAGTCTATCCTGTCCTTTCCTAATTAATAAGGCTACATGGAAAGGTTAAAGGATTGACGGGGGGTGCCAGATGTCAGATTTGCCTCGCCTCAAAAAAATTCGAGATCCGGGGCTATCAAGATCTGTGGGAGGACGTGAGAGTTTGAAATCGCCAGCGAGTCGCTGCGTGTGTATCTGGCATTATAATAATGTTAGGCACAGTCCGGGCGCCGAGAGAATACCTTTCTGACATCTGTCAGTGCGACAATTCTAGTCTAAATAAATATGATCAAATTCGCAAAACACTTATTCGTTTATTAAGAAACTGACGGGTGTCAAGAACGCATTATCTCTACTCAACGACTGGACTGTAATGCCACAAATATATTTTATGTTTATGGAAACGGATTTCGCCTGATGTGATAGGCAAAGTTTAGTGAGAGTAGTAAAATATAATTGCTTTACAAACATTTACTAAAAAGTAGAAATCATTCAGATTTTTCGGGTAAAATTTGTTCAACTTGGGATTCGAAACCACTATGAATTTGATGATCGGGATTGTCTATCATTAAATGAACGAATGAGTTTTGATCAGTCTTATCTAAACTCACTGTGATTAGGATTTAAATAAGTCATCTGCTATAAATGTTACAAATAACGTTGTACAAAAGTATTTACTCTACGTATCGCGAAAACTCAAAGGAGGCGTTAGAACAATGTTTTCTATCCCATTGGCTCCACCTAACAGTTCTTCATTAATATCGTTAATCGTTTCACTCATCAGTTCTTCGTCTACGGACATCAAATCGTCGCTTCTTTGAGAATTTGTTAAATTATTCGCAGAATATTCTTCAACAATTTGAGTTAGAGCTTCAGCTATATCGGAATCGATAGATGAAGTTTCTATTTCATTTGTATCTTCTTCATTCGTAGCATTTTTATCGTTTTCGTAAAATTCTGTATTCTCAATATAATTAGTTTTAATAATATGACTAGTGTTCAATATAATTTCGCCGCTTTCAGCGATTGAGTTATAACCATCATTAGAATTTATGTCTTTACTGGTTTGATTCATTTCAACACAAGGTTCAACATCATTACCATCTTCAATCATTTCTACATCTGAAATATTATTGTAATTTTCTTCTTCAACCGAATCCTCGTTATTTATAACACTGTTGAGTAATTGTTCTGATGATCGTACTGAAGCGTAATTTGTGTTCTCTTCTACGTCGATAACTTCTAACTGTTCGTTTATTGGGGATTTGGCGGGTGCAGTATTGCTAACCATGAACGAGTTCTTGGTACTAGTTTCAATGGACGTTTGTTCTTTAGAGTAATTATTCGGCACAAAAGTACAGTCGGCACTATTATCAGTTCTATTATCACTTCTGCTTCTTACAATATTTAATCTCCCAAGTATTTGGGGATGGTCTTCTTTAAACTTTTGTAATATTTTCTTTGTAATCTCCTCTGAGTTGCCGTATTTCATGCATTCTAGTTGAATATTTGCATTGAGATTGTATAGAGTTTCTGCGTCATTTCTCTGTGGAGTTCTAATTTCTTGTGCCTGAAACGAGTATTACAAAAACATTTAAAAGCTTGTGATGTCCCACTGCAGGGCAAAGGCCTGCTCAATCTCTTTCCACTTCTCTCTGTTTAAAGCTGCTAAAGACCAGTTCTTGTTGAAGGAGTCCATCTCATCCCGCACTCTCCGTCTGGGCCTGTCGCGATTTCGCTTGCCATTAAGAGGGACCCAGTGGGTCGTAAGTTTGGCCCATTGGTCGTCTAACATGCGGCAGGTGTGGAAATAATTTATTCTAAACTGAAACTTTGAACTTTGACTTCTCGCTTAAATGCAGGTATTGTGCATAATAGATTAAATCTATTTTAACAGGAAATGGTGTTTATAAGTGGTTTGTGAGTATTAATAAAAAAAATAAGTTAATTAAACAACTGCTTTTCATTAAAGATTAATCGTTACGCTTACAGTAGTATTCTTCGAAATGAGCTCCGCAAGTTCCATAGCCAATTTAACTGTATCTTCTGGTAGATTCGTTTTGGCAGCGAGAGCTAGTCCGTAATGCTTAATTTTAGTTACACCTGGTTCTATTTTGTGTTGGTAAACTAATCGTTTTTGTGGATTTTCTAGATTGCCGACTTCTTCTTCAGTTACTGCTGTATGTCGACTAGAACAAAGATATTTACTTGAGCCTGATTTCGTTTTTGTACTTCGAAAGTAGTAGTAGCTGTTCAAAAGAAGGCTCTTACTTGACAACGTTGAAGTACAATTCTTGCAGTCTCGTCAGATACATAAAATGGGTGGTAAAGAAAGTGAACGCAGCACTCATAATGAGCTCTTCGCAGATCGCCCAAGCTACACTTGTACCCTCTTCCACACAAGTGCCCCTGAAAGTTTTATCATTTCTTTTAATAATACCATATACCATACCATGATACATTAGGAGTTTCGTACAATGCTTTTGATACTTGCCTACATAGTTCGTCTATTATCACTAAACTTGTAGGCGTTAATCCTTTCAAGATGTGTTGAGTTTCCTTTATCTAAAATACACATTCTTTTACAATATCATTCATCAAGCTTCGTTTTATAATTATTATATTCCGTATCGCAATTACCTCAAAAACGTAAGTAGAAGCATTCAATTCAACACTATCGTTAAAACCTATCCTAGAGAATATTCTGTCGCAAAGTCTCAAAATTGCGTTTGTTGCGGGTAGGAAACAACCTATCTGAAATAAAGAAGATTTTAGGGTAGTTTGTTTCTTCGTAGGTAACTTTAATTTTATCTTATTTCTCAAACCTGCGCCATAACTTGTATAATAGCAACTTGTTTTATGTAGATACTTTTGCCTCCCATATTTGGCCCGGTGATGATTGTAAAATTATGTTCGGGAGTCGCAAACTGAAACAAGCATGACAATATCAACATACTATATTTGAGATGGGCTTAAAAGGACCCCTTAGAAGTTTTGAAAGTATTTAAATAATTATGTAGGTAGGTATATATTTCTTACAATATCATTCGGGACTGGTAGGATTTGGCTGTTGTAATCCAAAAGCGGATGCACACTATTCCTTACATCCAAGAAACTATTGAAATCTGGCCTTATGTAGGAACCAATCGAACTTGCCTGGAAACCAGAAAAAATAGGTAGGTACTTATTTCTAAATATTTCGAGAAATTATTTAAAAAAATTGTATTGGTGCTTACTTGAGCCATGGCTAGAAGAACATCTAATTCGGCAACATTTTCACAAAGCGTGTAGAGACTCGACATGAACGGACGAAGATCTTTTAATAAAGATGAAATTACGCTAAAAGACAAAAAATAAAATTATAAAAATATCGGTGTTTAGGCGATTTTTTAACGATAGCGCATAAGTGTCAATAGCCAGTGAGCGAAACTATTTTTGAAAGGGACTTTCCCTTTTTGCGTACGCAACGGGTGATAACAATCTGTTTTACGCTGCAGTTTTACATAAATATTTTTTTTTCGAAGAATTGCCAAACTTAAGTGGCAGTGGGCAAGGCACATTGCTCGCTGAACAGATGGCCGATGGGGCCGAAAGGTTCTGGAGTGGCGACCGTATACCGGACGACGTAGCGTTGGAAGGCCTTCCACAAGGTGGGCCGATGACCTCGTGATTGCCGCAAGAAACCGCTGGATGCAGAAGCACAGAATCAATCGGTCGAAGTGGTGGTGCTTGGGGGAGGCCTATGTCTAGCAGTGGATGTCTTTCGGCTGAAATGATGATGATGATGATTCTTAAATTCACTAACATGTTACTCATTTTCTGTATTTCGGTTAACGACTCCTTTGCTTGCTGGTTCAGTACCACTAGTTCTTCTGTAGTCATTGTGACACTGGCACCACTGTGGTGGACCTGACACAAGAAATTGGGATTCATTACAATAACCAGATAAGTACACTGATAACTATAGCTCACAGAATTAACCACTCAAAACCGGTATTTAAAAAATACAGATAAAATTATTATAGACGGGACCTAAGTACATTCAGCATCGTTGAGTAGATACTGGCTGAAGAAGAGGATTATTATGATTTTCTATTACATCGTTTACATTCACCTGTATAAATATTGGCGGCAAATCCTCCATATTAAAACACCTCCTATTCTTCGGAGCCAACGGTAAGACTATATGAAAGCCTTTCATCATATTTTGATTCAGCCTCAAAGGAAGATCATACGTTTCACTAAGCTGCTCCACAATCTTCTGTATATCTTCTATGAGTTCAGAATATGTTCTTCTAGCTACATCTAGAAGACCATTGATATCCGGTTTGACTGCGAAACATCTTTGAAGACTACCCATGGCACCTTTTTCTAAATGTGCGTCATCTTGGATTATTCTTTTTATGCGCTCTGTTATTTCTTGGTAGTGAGGGTTTTCAAAATCCTGATTTAGATAAATGTGGGTAAAAGCTTTTGAAAAATAAGCATTAGCAATAATATTTATTATTACACTCATAGTTTGGATATTTAAATTGATAGGTTATTATAGATTATTTACATAATCTGTCGTCATTATTACGCTCTGTTTTCTCAACAAATGTTACACGTTTATAGAGTTAGTGTAGGTATAGCTACCTACTAGCTATATTAAAATCTATTAATTCCACAACGAGGTGCCTATATTCAATTTTCTACCTTAAGTACTTACCAATTTAATTTTCCTCAATCTGCCACTAACAGCTCCTCTCAGTGCTTCTACCAACTTCGGTACCATGTCCATCGTTACTTTTAGTAAAAGCGTTTGATTCAGTTGAGCCTCTCCTATCTTGTCCATATTCTGATTTGCTGACTCCATGCATAAAAGGAGGATTTTATCTATTTCTGATAGTTTCTTTATAACATCCTACAAAATTATTTGTTTAAGACATGGGCTGAACAGGGCTATTTTCATATTATAGGTCAAATCATTGGAAATAAGTGTAAGATCATTAATGCAATAATGCTGTTACTTACTACTACGATTTTAACTATATTAGGCATTATTCTAGAAATACCTGCAAATCCACCATCAGCCCCGTATCATTCTCAATCAGATCTTGTATAGCATCCAGCCTAGATTCAATAAACTCTTTGTTGCACGAAGGCTGAAGTATAGAAGCTCTCAATGCTCTTATACCACCTACTGTATAAGTAGGACCTAGCACGCCTAGAAGACAGCAGGTAAACCCGGCAGATGGTACTAATGGTTGCACTAGTTCGAGTTGGGTTGCTGTACCTACATCTAGAAAAGTAATAATTAGCAGTGCATTCATCTTCTTAATGAGACTTTTTCCTATTATGAAGTCTAGTGAGAGGTGAGTTAGGGTTTTTACTAGGCGGAAAATGGATATTCAACAGTTCTGTGAATCTGCACACATGACTACAACGCATGGCATTCGTTTTCCAACACGTGTAGACAATTAGTGATGGAAATATATATACCGATAATAATTTCGATAAGCCTTTGGCGAGGGGTGTATGATTAAGTAACTGTAAAACCTATGGCACTTCCGAATGAGAAAATTTTATTGTTTTTATTCCCTTAATGAACTAAGGTCTTCAACCAGTGCGTCCTGCCAGTTATACCATACGGTGCCAAAACGTGGTTACTGACAGTCGGGATGGTCCACAAATTTAAGGTCGCTCAGCGCGCTATGGAACAGGCTACGCTCGGGGTTTCTTTGAAGGATAAAATCAGAAACGAAGTTTCTCGGAAAAGAACCGGAGTTACCGACATAGCTTGCAGAGTAAGCAATCTGAAGTGGCAGTAGGCTGGCCATGTTTGTCGGAGGACCGATGGCCAGTGGAGTAGACGAGTCCAGGAGTGGCGACCACGTATCGGCAAGCGTAGTGTGGGACGCCCCCCAGCTAGATGAACCGACGACCTCAAAAAGGTGGCTGGGACAGACTGGGTGCGGAAGGCGGAGGACAGAGTGTTGTGGCGCAGCAGCAGTGGGTCCAGCAGTGGACTGCGACAGGCTGAGTTGATTATTCCCTTAGCTACATAATATATATATTGGATGATGTCACATTTCAGAAATATATTTCCTACGATTGATCTGAATGGCTTATCATGCTGAGTCTGACGATAAGGCTATAAATTTCGCGTTTAACGTAAATCTTTGTACAGAAGTATAACCGACGACCTCCCCGGTATTTATACTCGTGTTTTATCCTCTTCAAATATCTAGATACTATAAATAAGTATAGTCTCTATCAGCACCCTAATTGCGTAACACACTATCAATCAAAATTTGAATAATTTGGAAAGATATTCCTAATTCATCGCTCCATATGTTAAAAAAAAATTGTCTGCTCACCAACATAAATAACGCAATTAATGTTTTTGAACTGTCAAAATGAAAGCTATTCCTATTGTTAGTGTTACGCAATTACCACGCGGGTCACGTTCATTGCGATGGGAAAATATTGTCTTTACATAATATGAGCCTTGAGACGGATATCGTATAATTCCGACATACGTTTGCATACCCACGAGCGGCACGCGTCGCAACGTGCCGGTCGTGTATTTGAGCACCGTAATCAAATACACGGGCGACACGTCGTCGACGGCAACCGCCGACGCTCCGACGGCGACGGCGGGCGTCGACGGGTGTCGACGGCCGCAGTTGCCTCTGCTGTTGACGCGTGCCACTCGTATGTAAAATGCACACTTAATCGGATACAAATAGAAAAGTTGAAGAAAAATCATTGAAATCCTATTTACCTATGATCATTGTGTTTTCAGAAGAATGATATTCAATTTTCAGCGATTCTCTAGCAAATACTATGCACTGGATATATTCAACATACTTCAGCACAGCTGCAGCTGCGGTTACAGCATAGAATCTGTGAAAAGAAAACCTTTAACCTATAGTCGAGACACTATCAAGTTTCAAATCGAAACAAAAACTTCGTAGTTTGGATAGATTTTTACTAGGTTTTCGACAGCATAGGTCAATTTATTCATGTTCTACATACTTATGCACTACTTGAAGGTAAACCCCGTTGTATTGAGGAGCGCACAAAGTTTGTATATGTTGACGACCTGCTGCATCATTAAAGTGTCTTCTTTGAACTGTCACCAAATTAACTAACGGATATCGATCCCTTATCAACTGGTATAATTGATTGGGTTGCACACCTTCGCAAAATGTATGGGGAACTATAATCTGTAAAAGGAATGGTAAAATATTATAATTAGCGTGATTTTTCTAATGAGCCCTTGGTTTTCTGTGACTCCATCCAACCGTGTATGTCATTGATGGTAGCCGGGAGAACCTACCTACTATAATTTGAAAGCTGACGTATAATACTGAATATCTCGAAAAAACGGTTAACACCTTGTTATTGGAGATTTAGGCTATTAGTCCCATATTACAGAACGTCACTCAATACTCAAGCATTACTTAAAACTAGTTTCAACCAATAAAATGGCTGGAATCTAGTTTTAAGTAATGCTTGAGTATTGAGTGACGTTCTGTAATACGGGCCTTAGAGAGAAAACTAAATTCATAGCTGCATTGCGATCACTAAACCGTGTGTCCTAACAATGTAGGTGAGCTGATTCTGCTATTGCACTCTTTTGGATTGTTCATTTTAGGTATGTTACTACTACAGTAATGTGCAGAGGCTGACGTAAACCGACTAGTAAAATCACGTGTAGTAAAACGTTATATTGTCAATATTTAGTAAGACGTGTGCAAATCTTTATTTTTAACAACGTGCATGATCAGAGAATACTGTAAACAAAAACAAACTCTTTACCTCTATGGGATTGAAGAAGTTAATTTTCGTCAATGTATGAGTATACAGCAGGGTATCACTGAATTGGCAAAGTACTAGATAGGGATGTCTTAGATCTATTGCTGCTATACCGATTTCTCCACGAGCCATGCCTCTGCCTTCGGATATAGCTGAAACATTAATAGCTTAATTAGATTCTTGCCAGGTTTGTTTTTCAGTTACAATCGTATAATATAATGTCTTTTTGTACAATATCGCTTTGAGGAGAATTCTACTGAGCAATCCACAGTTTTGAATAAAATTAATTGGAATAGCTAGTTTAGGGAAACCAGAAAAGGGATCTAAAGAATTTAACCTCTAAGTTTGACGAATATTTTATGTAGGACTACTTATCCCGCAGTTGGTGGTCAGTGACATGCTGTGTTTATTTCAAGATCAAGACGTACTTAATAGCAAGACGATTACTTACCTAATATCACACTTGCGTCGACTACTGAAACGCTTGTAGATCTTGCTGAACGAGTCCCGCTGAATCCACCTAGGAATTTTTGTTTTATTGAGTAATTACAATAGTTCCTATGTTTTCAGGCTAGTCACAGCTATACAGCACCCTAATTACGTAACACACTATCTATCACAATCTGAATCATTTTGAAGCCTATTGCTAATCCATTGCTTCATATGTCCGAAAAATTTGTCTGCTCAACAACGTAAATAACGCAATGAATGTTGTTGAAATGTCAAAATGAAACCCATTCCTACTGTTAGTGTGTTACGTAATTACCCCGCTAGTCAGCTTTGAAGCATCTGGTTCACTTTGGATTGGGACTTATTCAAAACGAGTATTCTACTGACGGAGATTTCCACAATTCGATATCGGATGATTCAGTATAGAGGGTCATCCAGCTGTCTGTAAAGTACATCGTTGTTGCCTGAAGTACATCGTTGCCAATGATAGGCATATAAGCGAACGAATGACTGAGTTACTGATATTAGGTATGCGCTGTTACCATTGGTGGGCAAAACGATCAAGGTTCCGAATAGAAATTCTTTCCAACCATGGACGAACACAAAAAGTCGGTCACATTCTCGCTATCAAAAAATTGTGTAAGTATTCAAGTCGAGTCGCCCAGCACCCTAATTACGTAACACACTATCAATTACAATCTGAATCATTTTGAAGCATATTGCTAATACATTGCTTCATATGTTCGAAAAAATTATCTGCTCAACAACGTAAATAACGCAATGAATGTTGTTGAACTGTCAAAATGAAACCCATTCCTACTGATATTGTGTTAGCTATACCCCCCGCAGTTCGCTATACGTACAGGTCGGACGCACATATTCACACATTAGTCGGTCGGCCATTACGCGCACAAACAGCAACACTCACACATAAACGGGGCTCAGGGGGTCTACTGTCTAAGCACGAAGTCCGTAGCTTCAGCCTTCGTTACCTGCGTTTCCTACTCCGTATCACCTACGGACTTACGATTAGTTCCGAACCCGAACTAAGAACGAATGACAACACGATTTGACAGTTGTCCCTTTTTGCCCGTCCGAAAAGTTGTATTTGACACTTGTATTGACGGATCGTTATGTCGTTTGATACAACATCAAAATAGTTATCGTGCTGCCGACAAAAGTTAAAGTTTGCCAAAAACTCGAAACTATGGCTGCTTTTTGAATGCTCGAAGAAGCTCTACACTGTAGAGCTCGCCCCCGCTCTTCCTATAGAGTCTACAGGAAGAGCAGAGGCGATGCCGATTATACTTGCGCCAAAACTTGTCTTAGCGGAGTTCCGTCTGACTTTTTGTTCGTCCAAATAGGCCAATATATAATATGTAATTTACATGAACTTCCTTAGGTAGGACATTTGCTAGGTAGGTACCTAGTTGTTATATTGTTTAATAATAATCGGGTATTCACTATAATCGCTCAATTAACTTCTTTCTGATGAAATGTAAAAGGGAAATAACATAAAAGTAGGTAGGCAATTAAATACAAAATATCTCCGAGATAAAATTAATAAGTATGTAAGTATCGAGATGAAATTGGTATCTAGCTATGCATACCAATACGGGGATTATCCGTACCACGCGAGTGCCAAGGACATAATAGATATAGACGGTACTATCTATGTCAAGTCAGTGTTTCTATAACTTAGGTACCTACCAATAATAAAAAGAAAATCTTGATCTTGAAACAATAATAAATAATGGTTCCAGCTTTCCCTTTTTTATTAATAATGAAGCGAGTACTTCATAATTCTGTTTAATTTGGATCTCTAGAAGACTGCCAAAAATCTATCTCTCGGAATACACTAATCCCAAGTTTTTTAGTAATTAGGTACCTACTTATACATATATATTTGTGGAGGAGTTACATTATGCATGGTGTGTGTCACATTATTTGGCAACTGTTTAGTGATGGCAGTAAAGGTACCTACATGTCTTTCAGGAGATTCGTGCATTCAATATGTTCTTTAATGATAAATTATTATAAAAATATGATATCCTAACCTAACTAAAACTATTAAAAACTAAAATATGGCGTCGAAAAATTCCTCCGCATCGCTGCCGATTGGTAACGTACCCAAGAGACTGGCGGCATTGCCACGTTGTATGGCAATACTTAGCCTCTGGCCAAGGTAAAAGCCAGCGCTTGGGTAGGTACCGGAAATGTCAATCAGTCGTTTGGAGATTTCGTTGAACAAACCATGAGCACTGGGACCCCAGGGCCCGAGGGTTTCAACTCCAAACGGCTCAAAAATATAATTACCGATAAGGTTATTTTATTATACTTTCGCCGCTTGAGGTTTTCCGCAGCCGCAGCAACAGCGCCAGCACAGCACACCGAACCAGGAACATATGATGGTGCAAGAGTATCGACACACGTTGCGTCCCACATTAAAGGCCTACCCACCTTCCATAGAAATAAAGACATGCCGTCGGGTCTCTTGCCATGGTCACGTGCCAATCCATTGGGTTCTAATACGGCTGGAACGCTGACGGTGACTAGAGCTCGTCGGATAATGTCATTAATGTGCGCGTGCCGCGCTAAGCGACCCGCACTTCGGCTGCAAGACAGGCCGTGGTGTCCGAGGCTGTTGACAACTTCGCCGCAGTGACAGCGATGAGGAGAACAACAAAGGGCTCCTAGACGCAAGGAAGCAACGAGGCGAAAAGTTGTCTCGTCTCGAAGGTAGTGCATGAAGCCAAAGAACCGACTCCCATTTACCCACAGCCAGCAGGCGCGCACGCTCCGCAGTAAACCGTACCAATCGGGGCCCACTAAATAAAGTGGTTAGTTGAATGAAATGGCACTTTTGGTACTCGCCTACCGAGAACACTACTTTTGTTATATGTTGCGATATTGCTGCTTATACCCTAATAATAATCCGCCAGGGTTAAACATGTGACCATCATAAAAACGTAGACTGTCGCACGAGTCCTTTCAACTTTATCTGGAAATAGTTTATACTAAGTACTTATTTTAAACCTAGATAGACCTACCGCTATGCGGCTACGGTGCCGGGCGCTACCACCAACAGCGCCTATGACTGCTGGGGCTGGTATAATAATTATACCACCAACCAAACCATGGTTGGTTGTACCATTATTGTAAAACTTGTGTTGTAAACTAATAATTTTCTTATATACCGAAGCGCCAGGTTGCCCGCGAAATTCAAATTTTCTTATGTTTTTTGCAATTTGCAAGTCAGTGTCAGGTTGTACGTGGAATAAAATATTGTTGAATAAGTAGTAAGTATTTACAGAATTATAATCATTAAAATCATCAATACAACCCTCTAAGTTCATAAAATCCCATTGAATAGCTACTTGCCATTCATGAACTTACCTGACACCGACCTGCAAATGGCAAAAAACGAAAATTTTAATTCCACAGGCAACCTGCCGGTTCCCCCATAGATAAGATTACTTTTCTTGACATGTAAATTCTGGTAGTTTTTTAATGTATAAGTAGCTTAAAAAGTATCTATTTGTACCTACCGTTATTTTTACATGTAGTTATAAAGACGCAACTGATAATGTACCTACCCACCTACACAAGTACCTACATGACATGGCCCATATTATTCGAACCAGCGATAACTCTTCACTGCCCACATCTAGTTTGGGGCAAGGGTGGCGGAGGTCAGACGGCAGTCACCTACCGCTTAGATCCAGAAACAAGTGATATATTGTTTCAAGGAACTTGTGCTACTAATGAGTAAAACATAATTTTATAATAGGTATCTATACATATTTTCTGGTCTAGATGCAAAAGCAAGATAAGCTCCGTCCGGTTACCGGTACCACATCAAAGGAAATCACACTTGAAAACGACTCGGCAGTGGCTTTTGCGGATTCGAACTCTCTAGATCTGCAGTTCTACATTTTACCGAACATTATTTTAATTATGAACCTACAAGCATAGATGAACAAAAAAAGAAACCCCAAAAAAGAGTCCCATTTACGTCTGAATATATTTATGTGTGAGTGTTGCCGTTTGTGCGCGTAGTCTCCCAGAAAACAGGCGCGACGCGACAGCGCGACACAAAGGCACCGCTCGTAGCGCGAGACGCGGTGCCTTTGTGTTGCGTTGTCGCGTCGCACCAGTGTGCACGAGCCTTAAAGGCTGAAGACAGGCGCGACGCAACAGCGCGACGCTATTCTAGTAGAACTATTTCTATAAAATCTTTATGGAAATTCACAAATTAGTCGGCCGATTAATTTCTAAATGTGTGCGTATAGAGCGGCCTGTAAGTACCAGCGAGCTGGCCGACTTGAGTGACAGTTTTTTGTTAGCGAGAATCTGTCAGACTTTTTTGTTCGTCCATGCCTGCAAGTTTCTAGTCTTGATGTTTGTACCTACAGTGAGATACGTACCTACCTATATGTCGGAAAATGTATGTATATTCACGTAACAGGACTACAGGGCTCAGTAGAACCTAATAGAGGTGGAAATATTGAAAAAAAAAAACACGTGTGGCACTCGGGGACTTCCGCAGTAAAGCTATTGCATAGCATTTTTTTATCAACTTATGCAATTATAATTATTTATTTACGCAGTATTTTTTTTTCTTTGATATTAATTCAAGTACAGTCGCACCATATACATACACGTTCAGCGAACGCTCGGCCGAGCTACATGGTAGGCGGAGTGGGGGGTGTTAGGTTTTATTTTCGTTACGGAATTTCTTGATTCGGTCGCCGCGCTCAAAGCCCGCGATAAAAGCTATGCAATAGCTTAAAAAAAAATCCTCATCCAGTTGTGGTTAGGTAGATTATAGATAAGTATAAAACCTTGAAACATACCTCTGCTACTACTGCTGATGTATCTAAGAGCAGTTGGTCTATTCTTCGGAGTGCACAGATCATGTGACGTATCAGCTGCGGCAGAATCGCTGGCCAGCACTCTTGGGCGTGGCCTGCCGCTGGATGATGACTCGGGTCGAGATGATGTTGAGTGTAATATCCTGGCAACAAGGGTTTAAATCTAAGGTTTCCTGTATGCATCCTGCTATTATGTTTGAATTACCCGACTTCGGTGTAGCAGAAGAAGAGAAACGACCAATTGAAACCGTGCACCTAGTTTAGTGCCCATGTAGGTTTATGTGAAATAAAATATTGTGAATTTGAATTTAATATTTAACTAAATGCCTCTACCTAACCCTTCGGGGAATGCAGGCGTGAAAATATGTTACTTTGTGAATAAATCCGTCGATTTATAGGTACCTAGGTATGATTTCGGCTTAGCGCCAAAGCTATCTACCAACTTTAGATATTCTAGCTACCGATTTACATGACGCTAATTATCTACCTTTGTATTGCTGATTTGTAGAAGGTGATTTTAAAGTTTACTGGCTCACCTGCGTTTAAAACTTCTAGGTGGTCCTGGTGGTGGGCCCATAGTAGGATTTCTGGGTGGCCCCGTTGAAACCACATCTTTATCGAATTGATACTTTGGCGCTTTATTGGCCGCAGAAATAACTTTAGGAGCACTAAAAGGATGGAGCGGTGGTAACAATGAAGTCGCACCCCTTATACCTACGTAAACGTGCAAACAAATTACATTATAATTATTACATTATATTTTCGCATATCAAGTACATTTTCGTTTTAGGATGAAGTATTTGAAAGTATGAGAACTTTACCTAGCGACGAGTCTTTCCTAATAAACTCATTTTTATTTTTGAATCTTGGCTGTGCTTTTGAATTAATTCGCTTTTCTCGTGGCACGACGTTCATTTTACTTTTATTCCTTAATTTATGAAACAATAAATAATAAAAGATCGATGGTTTGGCTTTTGTTGAGGAGCCATCAAAGAAAAACTCTTCTAGAAAAGCTTATTTTTCCCGCCGTACTTATGATAAGGATGTGTTGGTTTCATTGATCCTAATCGCTATAATTGCCAAATTAATTTGAAGAAGAAGACAAGTTTTATGAAATAATGTGATGTGGGCTTGATGTGTGTAATTAATAAATAAATTACACCTGAGTTTAATAATGACTAAAAATAATTTACGCGTACTGAAGTCACAGGACATAGGAGGACATGTTTTATTCAATAATTTGTAAATTTTTTGATTAATCTTTCATCATGACAGTGCATAAATCGAACATGTTTTTGACGTGCCTGTCACGTGGAAACTGTGTCACTTGTGTCCACAGAACTTATTTCCTTGACTGACGGTTGTGTCAGACTGTCAATGTCAAAACCACCGTGTTTGGTGCGTAATTTTAAATAATTATTTTCGACTTTTACCTATGATTACCAACCATGATATTTTTATTTTTGAAGCCTCAAAAATATATACACCATAATATCAAATTAAATCGTTACTTTATTGTCTAAGTAATAAAATCCCTATGTTGATAACCTTCAACTAGGTATTGTATCATCTCCAAAAGAATTTGTGAATGAAAATACAACAAATTACTGACCTATACATTATAAGAAACAAGTTTTTTGAGAAGGGAATACCAGCTGGAACTATCTAGAACCTTAATAAAGTAAGTATGACTTGCGTTTAGAATATTTTAACCTTCATCAGGAAGGTCATACCACAACATGTTATTATCCTGTCGTGACAGTAATCTGTCGGTGTTTCTCGTGT
Organism: Dryobotodes eremita; assembly: GCA_917490735.1. Taxonomy (NCBI): domain Eukaryota; kingdom Metazoa; phylum Arthropoda; class Insecta; order Lepidoptera; family Noctuidae; genus Dryobotodes; species Dryobotodes eremita. Next base: position 16,516,101 of record OU823254.1, on the reverse strand, counting down.
GCCTATTCATATGAATATCAAGTTCTTAGTCGTAGATTCGCAATAGAGGTGGGTGAGGTTGATTTATTACTCTTAAAGGTAAGTTACTAAACACATTTTGTTAATAACTAATTGAATATTAACCAAAAGTCCATTTTAGATAGACACAAATGATAAGCAATAAAAAAATCTGATACATGTACCTAATACCATCCCAAGTACTGGTGCTGGGGATAATATAGGTTTCAATTTCAATGCCCTCAGTCTGCTAATGCAACAGAATTTCCCAAACTTCTATTTAGATAATTGTTGATGAACAATACAAACGAAAATCAACATCTGAGAAAGAGTTTAGAAAGAGAATCTATACTTAAAATTGAATTAATCTGGACAGAAGTTCTATTACAGCTTTAAGAATAGCATTTATATATTAAACAGATGGTTGATTCCAAAAGTATCTGAAATGGTACTTTTTGTAATGGTAATATTTAGTATCAAAACAAAAACAATAATAGAATATGGTATGTTTAAAGTGAATGTTTACATTATAAGTATTTAGGTACGGTCAAATATTTTATTTTAATTAGGTGCGTGTGACTCCGTAGATAGCTCTTATTGCATGCCTACTTGGACAATCGATCTGCCTCGGGCCCATTACCACAATATCTTGTCTGTATACTGATAATGTCGCATTATGATAGCCAACGGCTTTAGAAACCAATTTAAACTGGATAAATTTGGTATTCAAAATTATCATACAGTATTGACATGATTTTGATAATGTTAAGCCTTTATGATACTTTTATAGCACTTTTGTGATGAATCACTTTTCAACTTCCTACTTTCCCAAATTCAAATAAAATATTTAATTATTTTCACTACTGTATCAAATCCTGTTAATAAACGCTGCACCCTGGTAATATAGGTAGAGGTGAGTACTTATTATTTATTGATCTTTTGTCAATAATTACTTGTTTAAAATATTTCAGATGAAATTAAGCAATGATTATGGATAATCATCATACAATAATTCCAGAATTCATCAATCAGTAAAAATAAAGCAATACTAGGTTGGTACTGTTGAAGATGCTGAAACCAAAATTCCCTACACAATGGCAGAAACATCGACGTGCAAACTGTAACCATTAATTTTATTCAGCACATGATTCTAGACCCCCCTAGTATAGAAATTACCGTCGGTTTAAAAAAAAAATGTTCTTTCGTAGAATAGTGCAATACCTACTACTGAACACCTAAGTAATCTTTTTTTAATAACAGATGTCAAATTTCAACATAGGTGGTTTCAGAATTATGTACTGAATCCATGGTAACGGTGTCTATGTCCCTGCCACCCTGTATCTTAATAACAAAGTTTAGGGTGGAATTTTAATGCAGGTCTGTGGTAGCTATGTGCCCACTTTTAGTTAGAGATGGAGAAAACGTTATAACTACACAGAAGGACACCTATAAAAAAGAAATATGCATCAATACAATCTCTTACAAATATTTCTGCTTCTATTGATCACAAATTTTTTAAGTATCATCTCTCATACCCTGATAATATATCTTTGTAATTATTTTTTCATTCAAAAAATGAACAAGATAAGATAGCAACAATTTTGTGAACACCTGAAACCAAATGTTGATTTTCATGATAGCAACAATTTTATGAACACCTGAATCAAAATGTTGATTTTCATCAATCACTCAATCAACTTTATTAACTTTAATTTCTTTCTACATTAACACCAAGAACAACCCAATTTATTGATTTACTAATACAGGAGTATTGAATATGATACTCAAAATGGTTTTTTAACATAAAATCTTTCTTCTGTAATGAATGGCATACCTGCCTTAGTGATCCTTGTCAAAAACAGATTGGTAATTGGTGGTGATTGGTATTGGTTGGTTGGTTAAATGTGTATACATATTTTAATAATAATGATAATATACAGGGTGATTGGAAGATGGGTGCAAAGCTTTAAGGTGAAGATAGTATAGACAATTTAGAACCATTTAAGCCATGGTTGTCTTAGACGAAGTCTTACCAAATATTTTTAACCAAATTTTTAAGTTTTTTTTCGGAAATTCTCAAAATTTAATGTAAACTGCATAATTATGGCCAAATTGAATGATAAATGAATTAATTTTTTATTTATTTAATTAAAGTAATGTGTAAGCAACCAAGCAAAACATGTTTTAGGCTTCTGTGTCATTAGACATTTTTTTTACAGATATTTAAAGCTCAGAAAAAATAAAAAAATTGTACAATACGTCTTTTAAACCTTATTTAAAAAAAAAAACGGAGGGTGCTTTTTTTGTTCAAACCTTTTTAAAGACATGCTTGATAACCGCTCTTTCTTTTGAGGTATCATTTATGCGGATATCTTACAAATTATTGAAATTAGGACCTACAAACCAATTCGAGGGAGAAATTTTAAATTTTAGGCAGTCTAACAAAACACAAAATTTTTGCTTAAAAGAATACTTTATGTGCTCGAAGTGATAACATTGTTCAATTCTAAGAATTTTTGGCACATGCAGGAACCAATTGAGGGGAACCCATTGAGGGGATTCTGTAAACAATGGCCACCGAGCGCGGTGCGACGGCATTTCCAGGTAGAACGCCCAATGAATAGCAAAAAGCGATAAGAGTTGGTTTTTACAGCAAAATGGTCTTAGTTACTGAGGCAACAAAGTCGTTTTTCTTTAGTCAGGGTCAGTCGGTCTGTGATGAAGCCGTTACATCTTTTACTTATTAGTCAAACTACTGCCCTTGTGAGTTGACGTTGTCGTGTTGATTCACAATTTACCGTGTTCAGTTGTAGCCCTTTGCGTTCCTGCACGTGTTGTTTGCGTTAGTTTTGAACTTTTTTGTTTCACCGTGTCCAGTCGTAGCCTCGCGCTCCTGCACGTGTTGATTTTTGACTTAATTGTGTTGAGTTGACATTTAGTGCGCTCCTACGCCGTTTTTCTTAATTGTTAAGTGACTATGGCTACTTTTTCCAATCAAGAATATGCGGATATCGTATTTATGTACGGTAGAGCAGACGGCAATGGATCTTTGGCGCGACGGATGTATCAAGAGCGCTATCCGAATCGCAGGATACCGAATGTCCGAGTGTTTTACAACACGTTTCGTCGTCTTGCCCAAGATGGGTTTCACCGCGTGGAACCTGGAGTCAACCCGGGCAGACACGAAACTGCCGTCGACGAAGACATTTTAGCAGCATTTCAAGCGGATCCTACTACCAGTACTAGAGCAGTAGCTCGAAATTTAAACATTTCTTAATGGAAGGTGTGGCATACAATGCACCAAAATGATAAGTATCCGTTCCATGGCAGGAGTGTGCAAGGTCTAGTAGAGCAAGATCCTCAAAGAAGAATTCAGTTCTGCCGTTTCCTCCTCAACAGAGACTTCGAAGATGCGTGGTTTCTGAAATCAATCTTGTGGACGGATGAAAGTAAATTTTCAAGGGAAGGTATTACAAACTTTCACAACATCCATGAATGGGCCGACGCAGACAACAATCCACATTTTAAGAAGCAGGTGTCATTTCAGATGAAATTCTCCGTGAATGTATGGGCTGGAATAATTTGCAGAACATTGACTGGGCCCCACTTTTTGCCTGATCCATTGAATGGCCAAAATTATTTGCAATTTCTGCAAATTGATTTACCACTGCTGGTAGAGGAATCAGGTGTCCCGATCTTCGAAAGAGACCGAACAGTCATCTTTCAGCAAGACGGCTGTCCAGCGCATTGGACTTTAAATGTAAGGGAACACCTCAACGATTGCTTTCCTGGTAGCTGGATCGGCAGGGATGGACCCATCCCTTGGCCCGCTCGCTCCCCAGATCTGACCCCGTTGGACTTTTTCGTGTGGGGCCGGGCCAAGGAACTGGTGTATAACAACATAGAAATAAACACTAGAGAAGAATTGATACAAAGAATAAATTCAGCGTTTGAGACAATGAAGCAGGAGATGATGTTGAAAATAACGACTACAGAAGTTAGAAGACGGGGCCGTGCTTGTATTAGGAATCACGGCCGTCATTTTGAACATGAAAAATAAATAATTTTAATTCAAATGTTGTTTTAATTAGTCTGCCTAAAATAAAAAATGTCTCCCTCAAATTGGTTTGTAGGCCCTAATTTCAATAATTTGTAAGATATCCGCATAAATGATACCTCAAAAGAAAGAGCGATTATCAAGCTTGTCTTCAAAAAGGTTTGAACAAAAAAAGCACCCTCCGTTTTTTTTTTAATAAGGTTTAAAAGACGTATTGTACAATTTTTTTATTTTTTCTGAGCTTTAAATGTCTGTAAAAAAAATGTCTAATGACACAGAAGCCTAAAACATGTTTTGCTTGATTGCTTACACATTACTTTAATTAAATAAATAAAAAATTAATTCATGTATCATTCAATTTGGCCATAATTATGCAGTTTACATTAAATTTTGAGAATTTCCGAAAAAAAACTTAAAAATTTGGTTAAAAATATTTGGTAAGACTTCGTCTAAGACAACCATGGCTTAAATGGTTCTAAATTGTCTGTACTATCTTCGCCTTAAAGCTTTGCACCCATCTTCCAATCACCCTGTATATTCTAATTACTATATTCTACAACTAGCTGTGCCCGCGACTTCATTCGCGTGGATATCGGAAAGCAATAATGTATCTTTACTAATTCTTTTTTTTTAAATAAAAGTAGCCTATGTTACTCCTTATAACATCAGTTATCTACTAGTGAAGGTCCCGTAAAAATCGGGCCAGTCGTTTCGGAGATTAGCCGGTACAAACAAACAGACAGACAGACAAAAACTGAAAAAAAAAACCTTATCAAGTACCGTACTTTCATAAGCATCTAGTAAAAATCTGTTATTTTGACATTTCAAACAGATACTTCAATTTTACTTATTTGTAAAGATAATATTTATTTTGTTTATTTATAGCCTTAATTCAAAACTATAGTTGTCTTACAAAACGTATAGTAATTATATATAGTTCGTAGTATCTGTGTGTCTTTTGGCAAAGTCCTCCACAACCCCTTCCAATTCTCCCTGTTCCTTGCCTGTCTAGTCCATGTCCTTCCAGTCGTCCTCACCAAGTCAGCCTGCTAAGGTGGGTAACATAAGGGTCACTTTTTTGATCCATTTCTTCTTTCCTCTAACAGTGTGGCTACGATAATAAATGGAATCTATTTCATGAGATGCACACGTAATAAGATTTAAAATTACATGCCATTATTATCTATAGTTCAAATAAATTAATTATTATCAATGAACAAACTGTAAATAAAAGTCATGCGCTGAAGGCGTGCGAGAGCCAACTGGAATAATAATATGATAACGACGTGTGTAAGAAATTGTAAGTCGAAAATAATAACAATAATCAGGTAAAAATAAAAATAATAATAATAATAAGAAAAATGTGTATGTATCCTGATTTTATGAAATAAAAAATCCTTTTGATCCTTTTTGAATAAATTGGTAAAAAATGGGTCAAAACGGTTCTTGCAGCTACTATATTTTAAGCTAAGTTATTATGTATTTGTCTCTCAAACTGCTGGTAAAGCAATGTTCCTGCCACTTTATATTTTTGCTTAAATGATGATGAAAATATTAACATAAAATGGAGGCATAATGGTCAAAATAAAAGATGTAAGTGCCTGGTCAGTTACCAAATGCTGTCTGGGAATTCCTGGATTGTATATCATAATGTCAATAAACCGGCGTAACGAGTACCAGCTGTATTTGATAACACTAGACACACCCACTACGCGTCACTAAAAGTACCACTGCGCCGACTGCGCGTCATAACAAAGTACCACTTTATAAAACCAAAGCGAGAAGTACCACAGAACTGTTTCTTTATTGGTAATTACTTTGATTCATTGATTTATGAATATGGTTGTACAAAAAAAGCATGTTTAGAAAAATATTTTAGTGTAGGTCCTTAATATACTTATGGTATAACTAGTATTTCTAAAAATACATGTTACCTACACGTAAAAACAAAGCATGGATTAATAAATTTTTCTAAATATACCCTATAAAAATTGAAATTCGTTGAAAAATTATTTTTGAACACGTTTTCTATAAATATTTTATTATATAATTGATTTTTATTAAGTATTTAATGGATAGCCTAGGTAATTGTATTAAAAAAAAGTAATTAATTAATTATTCAATTTTGATCGTACCTAATTAAATAAGCGTTACATGGGTGTATGACGACATAATTTATGTCGCAGCAGTTATTACGTGCTTTGCAGCTAAATGTTATGATTTTTTAATTCTACTTTTTTAAACTAAGACGTTGTATTTCCAAAACATAATTGCGTTATTATCGTGTGCGTCAATGTATTTCCCGTTTTGTATTTTATTTTTGTGTTAAATTAACGAAAATATTATTTTTATCATGATAGTTTATCGCTTTTGCACCCGACGCGACGCAATCTGCAAAACAAGTGGTTCCACAAAATATTCCATACGCTTCTGTTGCGTGAGAACGAGATAGGTATCGTTTCGTCGCTTCAATTCGCAGCATATTCTTCGTCTGGCCGTACGTCTTCGAACGAAAGACAGTGTTGTGACGTCGTTCATAGTACGTAGCTCTCAGATGGTAGTGCTGTAGCTCGCCTTACAGTTTATCTCGGCGAGTCTTGTGGATATAAGTCGATAAACGCGTCAATGTGCCGTATTAAGTGATATCACTCTCGACGGAGGCGTGTTCTCGGTGTATCCCGCCAAGTGGGTCTTATTGCTCTATTAACCTTTAACGGAAGATAACTAAATAAAGATCGATTTAAATCGATTAAAGTGCAACAGCTTACTGTAATTTTGGTTATTAAAAAAGAAGATTCAACGAAGATGGCCCTTTACAGGTAGAAATTTTTAAAACGGTTTAGGTATGTGCATGCGCATGATATTAAATCCTTTACTGATTATAATAATGTTACCAGCAATTCATTTCGGTATTAAAGATGTCCAAAGTAATGTATTCGTTAGTTAATTACTTGCTCATAATTACAAGAATCCATTGTTTTACCTGAATACTGTTAATTCATGTTCATTTTAATGGATTATGCATAAAACGCATTTTCTAGTGTCTCATATAACTCACTGTCAAGTCAACGACAGGGTGTAGTCCACAACAATCGCTAAGTTCATAAAGATACATACTTACTATATTTATTATTCATAATGTATTGAGGCAGTCGTCCATTACAGTTTCTAGAATAAGCAAAAGTAGTGTTATGTGACTTGTATTTTCATGGCTTTTAATACTCTGGTTTTTCTTACCAGTTCGTATCGTATTTCTCGGTAAAGTTTGGCTTTACAGTCTACCTCCTTGTATGCTGTTTAATGTTTAAATCGAAACACAAAATAGCATCTCTTGTTTGGTTTGATTGGCTTCCGGTATTTTTATGTTTGTCAATTCAGTGTTAAACTTAAAATTACTACTAAAATATTTCATATTTTTACATTATAAAATAAATAGTTACTCTATTATAATTTTGTCTATTCTGACTGCCATAAATGCATAGTATATAAAATACAAAATAGACAAAAGTAGGTCACCTGACCACATTTTTTACTCGATTGTAGCACCAATTGCATGGTATCGGGTGTTGCCCTATTTTTGCGGTTTTCAGCGTATAAAAGCAAGTGTTAATAAGGAAATATGAATTATTTCGATTGCTATAAATGTAGAGTGAAGTTCATATTGTTAACACTGTTTTGTTTAGGCTTCGGTTTAAGGTACAGTACATTTTTTTTTTAATAATAAGGTTACTTATTTTACAAAAAGTACCACTTTTTTCTGAAACGCGTTGTTTTTTTTTGTGAAGTAATAAAGTGGTACTAGTATTACAATCTAAATAGTTTATTAAAAATATATATATATAAATAAATATATATTCAGAAATCAGTAAAAAAACAACATATTTCCGTGCCGTACAAAATAATTTACATACGGCACGGTTTAAAAAAACAAACCTATTGGCTACTTATTAGCGCTTAAAAAATTCATGATATGTATAAAGTTCTAACATCCCTGTTTTAATATTGTAAAAACTTTTCAAACTTTCAAACATTGTAATTACATAAATCCAATTCGCAGTTTTACGGCTGCGCTCCATACATTTGGCACACTATCCTAATTTCTGACGCTCCGTGCGCTACTCTGATATTGAACTTCACCTTTTTGATAAGTTCTATTATTCTATCATCTTGTGACAGCATCATAAGATGACATTATACTAATAGTAAACAAAAAGATAAATTATTTTTGGCACTCTTCCTTGTATGCTTTGCACACATAAACTGTTTCTCGTGTCTTTTTCCCGTGAAAGACTAAATTCATGGTATAAAGTATCTACCGAATATTAGGAAGCCACAATTCAATCGAGTAGTCTCAATATGGCGCACCTCATTCAAAGTGTGATTCAATGGTGATTGATTTAGTTTCTTAGTGACGAAACTTTATTACCCGCGTATCTAGGCTCCGTTACGCAATTTCGAATCGTGTTGCTTAGGACAGTCGGTTGTTATCGCATATCGGCCGTAGTAGACATACTAACTAATAATTATATTCCACCAAAAAATACCTGTTTACGGTAACAACTCGGCCGATCCAAATATATCCATTCTAATTTAAATGTATTAATTTTTTCACGTTACAGAACTTGTTTGCTTCATTACCGCGTCGACATTTGTAAGTGAAACATTTTCAGTCGCCTAACCTCCGACTCTTTGGTCAACAGTCTGTCGTCCAACATCCAGTACGCGACCCTGAAGACCCTGTCGCTGGTCTCCATTAGCGTCATGTCGCCCCAGCAGTCCATCAAGGAGCTGTTCCGTACGGCTGACTGCGTCTGCTTCGATGTGGACTCCACAGTCATAAAAGACGAGGGAATTGACGAGCTGGCCAAGTTCTGCGGAAAAGGAGATGAAGTTAAGAGGCTGTGAGTATTCAGTTCTTTATTTTCTTATGCTAAGCAAGAACGAATAACCTCCTCTCTAGAAATCATGACTCAAGACAGAGACGGGCCAAGTTCTTGTATCTGAAACTGTAGCATAGAATTTTAATTTGTTCGAGGAATAATAATAAACGAATCGGATCATAAAAATTTTGAAGGCTGAATATTTTTCCTCATCATTGATTTAGTGCAGTTACAGATCACCATGAATTCGCGTAAACAATTAAGTATTTACTGTATTTCATCGCCTTAGAAATTAATTTGTTCATTGAGTAGTTTTAATTAAAGATTTAACATTGCGAATATCTTTAATGTTGTTTACGATTTAGGTAGGTACTTATTATAGGAAGGGTCTTTAGAGTCAAAATATTTGCATTAATTATGGGACTGGCGGGAAAAACCAAATAGGTAGTGGTAAAATCCAAACAACTTAGATAAAATTAGGTTTTTGTAGGTATCTTTTCAAAAATATATTTTGCATTTAAAATTGAAGGGAGCTGCTACAGACATCAGACTTTCTTCAACTAGGTAACAAATAAACTACGCACGTCTTTCAAATTACGCACTACGCCGCGCCGTTTATTTACAAAATATTGAGCAAATTTAAGTGAGGTATCATCGCCTTTGCATTGAAAACTGCAATCAGCTAATCCATTCGATTGTAAACAGCTGATAGTCTCTATTTCCTGTTTACCTTGTCATGTCTTTGTAATCGTACAACAATCAGCGTAATTCTATATCTTCGTCTGATCCATGGCCTTATTTAATGTGAATGACACTGCTAATTTGTCATGTCATTTCCGCATGGAAGGTATTCAGGAGATAGGGATGTTAGATAAAAAGTATTTAGGTACCTACTCCTGCACCCTAATTGCGTAACACTATCAATCACAATCTGAATCATTTTGAAAGATATTGCTAATCCATTGCTTCTTATTTTCGAAAAATTTTACTGCTCAACAGCGTAAATGACGCAATGAATGTTGTTGAATTGTCGAAATGAAAGCCATTCGCACTGTTATTGTGTTACGCAATTACCCCGCTGTATCAATTCGTAGTGATTGGTAAAATAAATCCAGCAGCTAAGTGATTTTGGATATTCATGAGATAGAGCAGGCTCAATGGAAGTAAATATTTACAGGCCGATATACTCGAATATTATTTGTATTAGTTATTATGAACGCTACCGAACTTGGCTGTGTTTTTCCTCAAATGTTTATTTTGTACATCTTGTTTTCTTAATTGTTGTTTACTTGTAACTTCCTCGGAAGCTGATAACAGAACTTTGTGTATTTTACCTACGTTATCATTATTTAAATACAAAACACGTAAATACCCATCAAAACACTAGAATCCAACCATTTGATAATTTGTATTAACAAATTATTAAAATTAAAATTAGGGAAAGGAAAACATTTTACTGAACCAATTTTTTTTTTCAACAGGACTGCTGAGGCTATGGGTGGTGGCATGACCTTCCAGGAGGCTCTGAAGAAAAGACTGGACATCATCAGACCCAGTGTCTCGCAGATCAGAGAGTTCGTAGAAACCTTCCCTATTCACCTCACACCTGGAGTAGCGTAAGTTTCTTTTTATTTATAACCGACTTCTCAATTCGTACATACGAATTGAGAACTTCTTCCGTATACATATTTTTTTTTTGCATGGCAGGTACATCGATACGCAAACTGTAACCATGAATAATAGACCCCCTAGGGTAGAAATTTTTCGTGGGTTATAAATAAAATATCTGCTGCTTCATAGAAAACTGCAATACCTACGCGGTCAAAATGTAGGGAAAAGCAATTTAAAAAAAATATCCCTCTAAGAATTTAACTGCAGGGAGGTCAATCAAGGGGCTTCAATAATACATTTTTTTTACCACATAGTGTATGTTGATGATGTTATAATAACACTGTCACTGATATTTAAATAGCAAGTAGTGCTATACGAATTTGTGTGGGGAAGTTACCTAATAAAAAAGGGAAAAATAAAAACATTTTACAAAAAATAAAAAGACGGTGGTAAAAAACAAAAATACAAAACCAAAGGCCGATTTTCTAAATTACAGTTATTTTTCAGTTTGTAGTGTTTTTTTGGAAGTCGTTTGTTTTTTTTTTGTAACATCATTATCAAGTCTTTTCCACGAAGGGGTTGGCAGAGGTGTACCTAGTTCACCCACATTTCGTCAGTTATATAATATGGACAAGATTATTGCCATCAATCCGGAAAAAGAATTTTGGGCTTGTTACTAATGCTACTACAAAACAAAATTCGACAATAACACATCAGATTACTAAGTACTTAATTCAAGTATGACGTGATTATTACACCCGTATTATGTGTCTTAGCAACTCGCGTATCGCCATTCCTTAGCAACTGATAAGCATTGATTGAACTATAATGTTATTCCTACATTATAATTAGTTTTTTGATTAAAAGTTCTAGTTTCAATTAAAGAATAATTACCTATTTACTCCTTATTTGTTTAAGTGTTTATACACTTTCATCATTTGTATTGTTATTCACCCCATGTGACCCAAGATGGCTTTTTATACGCCGTTTATTTTTAGTCCTAAGAATCGTTGTGACGTCAAACGTTATATTTTAAGACTTTGTTTTTTTTATATAAATAAATTAGTACTCTTTTATTTGCTAATTGCGTAGGTATATTATCACGGGATAAAATGATGCTATTTATTATTTTAATGCAGAACTTACCTAAAAAATAAACTTTTTGATGTGACTGTTCCATCTCGGAACAGATACTTTTAGATCTTTTTTAAAAGTCATCAAGTGAGTTAGTCGATTTGTTCCTCTTTATTTAATTTTAGCACAATGTCCGTAGTAAATAATATTTTCTGCCCAAAATAAAAGAAAAAAAAGCTGGAAACAGAAATATTTATTAACATCAGCTTTCCTCGTGATCCATAAAATATTAAGAGAACATAACCAGTTATCTCCACTTCAGAACCTTGTTTTATCTTTAATTTCCTGACCTCAATAGTTACTCAAACATTTAGCGATAATAATTTTCGCTTGCGTAGTTTTAGAGCCTCGTACCATATTATTTGTTTATTTTTCGTTGTTTTTCAATATATGGGTCCCAGAATATTAGGCCCCGCTTCTGCTGGGTTCATCAGCAAATAAAGAGGTGAAGCGAGCTTTTGTTGATAAAGATAATTATAGCGGGTAATCAGATAAATATGTAGCAGTCAGGCTATATTGAAGTATAGTATGACTAGTATGACACACAGGAAGGGAAACATCTGTTCTCTTTGTTTGTTGATACTTCAGATGTCTCATTTTACACTTAGAAGGGTAACTTTTGATAGGTATCTCATTTTGACACAGTCAAGGGTAACTTTTGATAGGTATCTCATTTTGACACAGTCAAGGGTAACTTCAGATATCGCATTTTACCACCGATATCTGTTTTGGTCAATCTGTTATGGGATCTGCCATGGATTTTCGTATTTCGTAGTTCTTTTGTACCCATCCTTCCAGTTTGGAATCCCACATCTAATTGTCTATTAACTTTCCAGGGACCTAGTAAAAGAGCTTCATGAGAGAGGAGTTGAGGTGTATCTTGTCTCCGGCGGGTTCCGGAGTCTTATCGAGCCTGTGGCCAAGTTACTTGGCATCCCACTCACCAACATCTTCGCTAACAGACTTAAATTCTACTTTAATGGTGAGTACTTTTGCGTTTGATTTGTTCTACGTTTTAAAAAGAGCTATATTGTAGGCTAGGTATCATAATGGCTGACAAAGACCTGCGTAACGCACTAACAGGAACAGGAATAGCTTTCATTTTGACAGTTCAACAAAATTCATTGCGTTATTTAAGTTGTTGAGCAGACAAATTGTTCGACCATATGAAGCAATGGATTAGCAATAGGCTTCAACATGGTTCAGATTGTGATAGATAGTGTGTTACGCAATTAGGGTACAGGTCGGACCGTGTGTCTTGGATTTTTTTACTATATGAGATTAATTTGGAATGGTAAACACTCCTTATAAGTAATTCAAGAACCAATGAGAGTTTGAACGTAGATTTATTATGGAAACGGAACTTCTAGAGACTTATATTTCGTTCTCGTAAGATTGTAGGAAATCTCAGAATGTGGTCTTGTTAATTAAGTAAAGGAAGCAGATTACAGTTTTGCAGCCAAGAACCTGTTCATACGAGTTTAAATATTGGACCCGTTATTTGTATAAAATGAGTTTAAGTGAAACTAATGCATCTTATGAGCGTTTCTAAGGCTTTGATACACGATTTCTTTTATTATTAAGAAAGCTTTGACGTCTGTTGAGATTCTGATATTTTTATCTTTCGCTGTTTCGTCATCTTTAGGAGGTCGAATTTGTATCTAGAACTAAGTTATTATCTGAAGTCTCAAAATATATTATTATAATTAACTTAAGTTTCTCATAGTGAGAAAAAAAACATTCTTTAAAGGCCTTTCGTAGTGCTACTAAAATAGCAAAAGATATCAAATAATCAAACATTTTCGTCACTTAAAGAATGGTGTATTACTAATTATTACTATTTCATCATATCACACGTGTAGCGGAACACGATAAGACTTATCAGCGCGTTAGTAGGTATTATAGACAATATCGCCAGTCGCGGCCCAAGGTCACACACTCTCTCGCCTTTTAGTAAGAGTTGAACTCTGATGTAATTAGTTAATTACAAATGAATCGAACGGAAATATCTCGTGAATTAGTAGTAAATACTAAGAGATTTTTACTATTTACGAATGATGATTCATTATAGTTTGTGGTTCAAATTAAAATTAATATTGCGTAATAATGTTTGAGGCAATTTTAATGTATGGTTTTCGTTGTAATTATCGCTTTCCTTGGGATATCGCACACCTAGATAAAGAGTAGTACAACTCAAAATAATTACCTAATTTTTCAGGAACAGCAAAAAACCTTTTACTCTTTTTCTATTTGAACGATTTAAAATTATTGTTGTATGATGTTGTTTATTATTTTATTAAGATACTAGCTTTTGCCCGCGGCTTCGCTCGCGTTAATTTAGACTTTGACTATCAATTCGGGTTATAATTCAATCATGATTCGAAAGACACGTGGCGCCATCTATTATCATAAGAACGTTGTTGTTGTTTTCCTCGGGAACAGTACTTTTTTGCGGGATGAAAGGTACCCTATGTCCGTTTCTGTACCCCTGACAACGTATATGCAAAATTTCACGATGATAGGTTCAGTGGCTTAGGCGTGAAAAGGTAACAAACAAACAAACAAACTTACTTTCGCATTTATAATATTAGTTAGGATAGTTAGGAAGTTAGGATTAGGATTAATTTGTTCAATTAATATCTTAGTAAAATAATAAACAACATCATACAGATTCCGATAATCGCAATAAGCTCGATTTTGGATTATTTTTACTTCTGCCACCCTTCTTTATCTAGGTGTGCGATATGTACCGTGGCCCTGGCGCACAGGCAACTGAAGGAACACGGGTGGGTTTTGATTTCCCACCAAAAAAAAAAAAAAATATCAAGTTAGGCTTAAATAGTTTGCAGGGATGCACCACAGTAGATCGCATAGCTGGTTAACATCAGCACCCTAATTACGTAACACACTATAAATCTCGATCTGAATCATTTTGAAGGATATTGCTGATCCATTGCTTCATATGGTCGAAAAATTTGTCTGTTCAACAGCGTAAATAACGCAATTAATGTTGTTGTACTGTCAAAATGAAAGCCATTGCTACTGAAAGTGTGTTACGCAATTACCCCGCTGTTGAGATAGTTATCAAACGCGACCGAATCTTTAGAATAAAAACTTATTTTTCTGCCTTTGGTTGCCTGTAATTTGACCCCTACATTTTATTCAGAAAACACTAGAAGTCCGATAAAGCCTTGTTCCACGCAGCTGCACCGTGCTCCGTTAAAACTCCAAAGTATAAAGTTAATCGTAGTGATGTACGTTTTGGCTTGTTGCTAGCCCATTACCGAGCAGACTGCCATGCTCATTATCTTGAGTACCTAAAGTATCAATACAATCATTTGACTTTGAAGGAAATTATAAATCGGACCACCTGAAATTTTATAATGTGAGAGATAAAGATTAGTAAAGAGACTAAAATAATTCAGATAATGCTTGTAACGTGTGAAAACCACCGGAAAATATGTAACGTATTTAAATAGCGAAAAAACAAACGAAACATATTCATTTGTTTTTGGTTTAGAGGCGACATGCATTTATGGTTTATCTTTACCCCCATTAGGGTAACCACCCGAACTTGAGGGTAACAATAACTCTAACCATGAATTTAAATGTTTATAGAGCGCATTATCAGATAGACATTTTATATTATGTAAGGATAATAATTGTTTAAAAATATTCATTTGCAATGACGCTTGAAACCTCGTGGTCAGTAGTCGCGCCCCTGAAGGGAACTGGGTCACTCCACCGCTATCATATTTAAGTTCACTACCTACTTGTTTAAGTAGTTTTAAACAATATTGTTTCAAGAACGTTTACAAGTATGTACATGAACAGCTTTTACTTTTAACTTGTTGACATCGATATCAGGCTATTGGGTTTGTTATTTAGGGCATTTTTCACCTTCTCATTTGCAACTTTCAGTTTTCTCTCGTTTTGCCATTAATTTACCGATTTATAAGTCTATAGCTTATTTATACGATATTTTCTGAAATATGCTACACTTATTTTGATAATTATTTTTCTGATGGAATGTGTAGTTAACGAAGTAGATAAGGAACGTTTTATTAAAAGTATTTGAATTACTTCTTATAAAAAAACAATAATAATAATGTTTCCTCCCTGTATCTTGTTGTTGCTAGATAATATTTCCTACAATTGCAGGTCATTCACACTGTCGAGAACATACATCTTTTAAATTGACCAATTAGCCATCAAGTGGTGAATTGGCTCACTCAATTGACCATCCGTGCAATCACAGTGATACGCAACAAAAGATTGCCTATTTGTGATTTATCACGTTCATGTCTAATGGAGCTATAATTTAAAGTTCCTTGCATATGGCAATCTAGATTGTCTTAGGGTAAAAATAAAGATATTAGGGTAAAAGTAAAGTTATTAGTGTAAAAGTAAAGTTATTAGGGTAAAAGTAAAATTATTAGGGTATAAGTAAATAAAATTATAACAAGTAAACATATTAACCCTTTAGGGATATAGTATTTGTAGGACTTACATTTATGCTAAAGAGATCTCGTGACAGTATTTTTCTTTGTTTGGTCTACAAGAAACCGGATGTCTATGCGAGTTATCTGTGCATATAACTGCACAATAACACGTAGCAATAATGGCTTGTATTTTTTTTCAATACAGATACGAATATAGTCGTGTTATACTTGATGGAAAGACTCGAAAGAAAGAAAAAAGTAATCTGGTTACGTGCAAACTGGTAGTGCAACTTACCTCTTTAGGTATTTTTTTCTTATCTTACAGTTGTTGTATGTACTGTAAGTACTGTTTGAGGCAGAGCGGGTGTGCTATATGCACTTCATAATGTTTTGTAAAAAGAAAAGAAGTAGAAGTGTAGATTAACTTATAGAATTAAAGCCTCTAAAAATACCCCTAAGCTGTATTGTGCAACATCAAAGTCATAAAAAGCACAATTTTCACAAAGACACACATATCACGCCTGTATTCCCCGAAGGATTAGGCAGAGGCGCACCTATAGTACACCCACATTTCGCCAGTTATGTTTAAGTCCCATGTAATAGGGGGCGAGCCTATTGCCATCAACCCACAAAATACACTAGACACAAAGACATCTTAGAAAATGTGCAGTTTTCCTCAAAACAGCTGTGATTTTAGTATTATCTGACAGTTGCTCCACTTTAATAACATTGATAGATTCTTTGTCTGCTAAAATGCAATGTCATTATCATAGTTAAGAGATACATCCCCTACGTAAGAAATTATTTACAATGAGGGAAGCGCCAGGTAGCCCGCGCAACTCAAATTAACTTAATTTTTTTGCAATTTGCAAGTCACTGTCACGTTGTATGTTGAACAAAATATGAAATAAATTGATATAATTATATCAACCAAGAGGATGAACTTAGAGGGTTGTATTGATGATTTTAATTATTATAATTCTGTAAATACAAATACTCGTAACGATCGCGAATCATATTTTGTTCAACATACAACGTGACACTGACCTGTAAATTGCAAAAAACGTAAGAAAATTTGAATTTCGCGGGCAATCTGGCGTTTCCCCCTTATGCAGTGGCTGGTTTTGTAGGGCAGGTGGTAGGAGTATTGGATTTATCAGTAGAAAAAGTAACTTGTAAAGGTAAAACTGCAAAATGAACAAGCATCTATGATTGGATAGCAACTTGCTATCACTGTCATATCATAAGGACAAAGCTGTAAATATTGATATGGTCATGGAAATTTTCCTATTCATAATAATAGCAAAAATAAAAGGCTAATCTGATGATATCACCATTCCGATACAGGGGGTACTTTGTTTTATCTCAATGATCTTCATATTAATTTGTTGCCACGATAAGTAGGTACCTAAATTGAGTCAGATCATTGAACTGTCAGTATAATTTCCTTCTATGGGTTAAATAAGTGTGTGATAATTTACCTAATTCGAACTGAAGGAAAATGCACGAAGGCAATACCGATAAGCAATTCGTGATGCCTTACCTTATATGATTTTTCCTTGGCAGAATATTTAACCTTTCACCGCCACGGACTTCAATAGAAGTTCAGCTGCCTTGAAATTTTAGTTAGATTTACATGTTTTAATGGCACGTACGCCTTTAAAACAAAATCAATTTCTAAAGGACACACTCTTATTTTGTTTTAAAGGCGTACGTGCCATTAAAACATGTAAATCTATCTAAAATTTCAAGGCAGCTGAACTTCTATTGAAGTCCGTGGCGGTGAAAAGGTTAACTTAATAGAAAAAGTAGTGAAAAATCCTTATTATTATTTTTGCATAGATACCTAGTTTTAACAAGGAAGTAAAACGGCTTTTCAAATTAGTTTCAATTTAACTGTGTTGTTTGTCAGAGACCCCTCATGACGTTCTCGTGATTGATTATTAATAATAATGGTAATTATTATTATAACAAATACTCTTTCTGACGTAATATTTCCCGTCCTCGGTCCGGAGGCAGGAGTCAAGAATGTCACCGCCACCCCCACTTTATTAGATAATATTTACGCACTTTTTAACATCAGCTGACTGTAAAATAAATTGTATTTGCATTGGAATAAAGTTTATTATTGTTTGTGATGTGATAATAACTGCATGTCTGCATCTTCTAAACAAACAGCTCCTGCGTCTCATTTGTTGAACGATTTCTTGGTATGGTTATCGTATTACAAGAATTTCGCTTTCTTGCTGGACTCAGTCCTGATAAACGATATTTGGTAATTTCAGCCGATTAGAAAAGCATATTATTATTGCAAAACAATGGAATTGATAATTCTATTAATACAATTGTTTTTTTCGGTTTAATAAAAGTTACTCATAATACTTTAATATCACGTAACTTTCCATTACCAAGTCACAAAGCGTGATTTAGCCACAATATTTACAAACAGATTTGGCGAAGACGCAATATGTAAAAAATCGACATAATATTTTAAGATACATAAATGAGTCATGCGTCAATTGTTTCTTATCTGAAAATAAATTGTTACAGAAGTTAAATTTCTTACAATATTGGCGGTAGATATGAATCCCGAACAAATTTGCAAGTGTCTATATATAATTCTGTATCGCTTCAAGACTATTCGCGCGTAATGCCTGGGCCGGCAGTCTCGACTAGATAGCGAAGCTGTCGCAAACTACCGATCGCTAAATATTAAGGTGAATCCTCAGTTGCAGCCCGCAAAATTCAAATTTTCTTTAGTTTTTTGCAAATTGCAGCTCTGTTTTAAGTCGTATGTTAATCAAAATGTAATTCTCGACTGTGAGAATTATATATTTATCGAATAATAATCATCAATTTCATATCAATCGTCAAATTCAAAGAAAATTTGAATTTGGCGGGCTATAACTGAGGTTGTCACCTTAATATTTAGAGATCGGTGGTTTGCGACAGGGTCGCTATCAATGTCGAGACTGCCGGCCCTGGTACAGATTCGTGAAACATACCATGCAATGTAACATACGTTGAAACAAATTCGCTTAGTTGTTGTTTTACATTTCATGTTGCATTGCATTAATTAGAACGACTTATTATTAGTGTTTAATTTCATATTACGTTTCACCTATAAGAGTGAGCCTTCTGATCTTTCCTACTCTGTGTCCGTATCTCACGCACGCGTGAACTGCGTGCGTTTATGACGGGCGCGCGCGCAGTTTTGCGTTCCGTGTATGTAGCAACTGGGCCACTGATGACATTATGTTTTGTAAAGATAGTCCACTTTGCGTATCTGCGTGGGTCAATACGAAAATAAATCGCGTGTTTTTGTTGCATGCTGCATTTTATGTTTTTATTACGTGGGTTGTAGTATGGAATCATTGTTGATTGTCTGGCGGTCTCGTTATTTTTATTTTGGCTAGTATTCAATGATTGTAGTTAAGCAGCCCTAAATGTTTTCCCGAAAAGGCTGTAGAAAAGATGCTATGTATTTTTTGTTGAAAAATAATTTTCTTCCAATAATTATCAATTTTCAAGAAAAAGATAACTACAGTCGTCTTTAACTCAGCTATCTTTTTCCAAGATTTTAATGCGCAATTTTTACAACCAAAACACGTGGAAAAATAGGATTAATTATAATCGTTTTGTTTGTGTCAATTCTGACTCAAGAACATATTATTAGATGATGACCGATAGTATTTATATATCAGTTTATCTAGTCTTCAATAACATCTACTTATTATATTTTTTTCAATGAAAAATAGGTATTTACCTTGATAGACTTGCACAATATTATTTCATACTGGCATTAACTTTCTATTGGCAATGACAATAGAGCGATAACAAATGTTCTGACATAGCACTTACTATTAAAATAGTCTTTATTTTGTTCGAAATAAGTTTGAATTTTATTTGACTGAATTTAACTTTTTAATCGGTCGAATCGATAAGATTATTATTTGTAAATGAGTACAGTTTTAAAATTAATAGAACAAGGAATTGAATATTGTTAATATTTTATTGCTGAGATTTATATAAACAAAACCAATTAACAGTATATGAACTAAATCTTTGAGAGAAGATCTTTGAAGATCGTTCTTAGCTTTCAAGTCAGTGACCGTGGTCTACTTTATCAAAAGAAATGATACTACATTACAATGATAACAATATCGCGTAAGGGGTCAGCATTTGACGTCATATTTGTGCACTGGAATTAACACATAACATTCCTCATCGGATCACTTTGGTAACTTGTTTGTCATACCTACACGGTTTTGAATTTAGGTCGTCTTAACTAGTTCAGTTTTTCAGATGGCAATTTAAGGCGAAATCCGAAACTATTAGCAGTCAAAGAAAGTATGATTTTGATTTAAGAGAAAACCAGCATTTTAAAAATCAAGAATCGCAACCGGCCTTTTACACAAAAATGACAACAGTCTCTATAATATTGGGTATTTTGCAATACAATGCCTAGAATTTTCTGGACTGCGTCTAACCAATTATCTCTTTGTTTCAGGTGAATACGCTGGTTTCGATGAGAACGAACCTACTTCCAGATCTGGCGGCAAGGGTCTGGTGGTCAGACGGCTGAAGGAACAACATGGCTACCAGAGACTGGTCATGATCGGTGATGGCGCTACTGACGCTGAGGCCAGCCCGCCCGCTGATGGCTTTATTGGTTAGTATCTTTAGATGACTGTAACATAGTAAAACGGGACACATACAGGATGATTTTTTTAACAGTGCGCAAACTGTAACCATGAATTCAGCACATGATTTTAGACGCTCAGCCGCAGAAATTTCTCGTCGGTTATCAAAACTAGAAATCATAGAATAGAATAGAAGCCCATTGGATAAAAATTTGTCCTGTATAACTGTGACCCTTTGTCAAAGCCTCTCATCAGCAAAGCGTATGGGACTTTTTGCGGGTATGGACTTGGTACATAAAAGCTGGCCAATAAATCTTTGGGTGTAATCAAAAGTATCTTTCAGCTCTCATGACCTTGTTTTAATCTGTTGCTGAGGTTGTAATGTTGCCAAACTTTGCCGGCCAAAAGGTGGTTAAAGTGTAATTGCAGTAACGCTTCACTTTGTCAATAAAAAATTACTGGATCTCATAGCATAGATATGAAAACTAGTGGAATTTGAAAGCTATCTCTTTCAAAATCTAATTGAGCTTTAATTTGTATAATTTTAATAAATTGTAACTAACATTATATTTCCTTATTTACAGGTTTCGGAGGCAATGTTATCCGTGAAGAAGTCAAAAAGCGAGCTTCATGGTACGTCACCGACTTCCAAGAACTCATCACATCCCTCACCCTGCAGACCAAGTGAATCTACAAGACTTATAGAACAAATTACTAGTGCGCTGAAAAACGTACCGAAGTACGTTGACATAGTGTTCAGATTGCCACTCTTATATTAACAAATATTGTAAGACAATAATATGGATATAGTAAGCAATAGCCTAATGTGTCAAAGGAAAAATGTATTAAGAAATTCAAATGTTAACTAGTCGAATGATTGAAGGGATTCGAACGAAAGAAGACACAACTGCTTTCTATTGGTAGTTAAGTCCACGTTCGAAAATCGAATGATATTTCTTCGGCTTCTTTCGGAGAGGTTCGGGTTAACAAAGGTTGTCAACTGACTCTTTGGTTTTTGATTGGGATTGCCAATTTGTGCCTTATTAACCGTCGCACAGAATTAGAATTTAAGGCGTATTTTGATTGTGCATTTAACTTTATAATATTGTTGTATTGTTGTGATGGTACTTTAAGTACACAGTAAATGTATACTTTTCGAGTATAAACGGGACCTAGTTCCGTTGTTTAAGTTGGTGATTTTGACTTGAAAGTTTAGTTTTAATTTTGAAAGTAAGTTTAATGTATTGTACTACTCAATTGATCTGACTTGTCCTTTAAGTTTCGTCGTTCGTCCCGTAGTCTTGTATTATTTTAGTGACGTCAACGGCTCGAAGTGCCAAGTTAAGTCAACAGAGTGGCGATTTAATATAGATAGTAAATACATAGTTGAAGAGCTAGAGATGTACCGTTGAGGTTAATAGAAGAATAGTTTTAATAGATATTTTAGCATTAATTTAGTGCTAACAATAATTGAATAAGATGACGTATACTTACCAATCTGAATCTGCTTTATTAATGAATCTGCTTAATTTCTGAATCTGCAAGTGTGATGACGCAATCCCTATAATTAATATCGTAAAATTTTCAACGGTACCTCTCTCCCTTATTTAATAAAATAGTATTGTAACTTTTCGATCATGTGAATGGTAAATTTAATCGTTATAAATATTGTTGGTAGTTATTTATTTAATTAGTTGCCATATTTTAAGTGATTATATTAATATAAAAAGTTTATATATTTAAAAACGGCTGTGTACTTCTTATGAATAGTTAATACAATTATTATTTCTAAGCTTATATTTTCTTTTATTTTCTCTTCTCCTAAGACCTCCATACTTAACCCAGTGACTACGGTAACATTTGAATTATGAAAAGCGCTCTTCTTACTATGAAATAAAGACGCTGCCGCTGTAGAAGTTAAATTATGACAATGGAACCGTCATGAAAGTTTCGGTGGACTGTACGTTGAGGTTAGGTTAGTTAGTTTATATTTCCGGTTACCAGACTAGTAATTATTTTGGACTGGTCCATACGACGACAATATTTCATGAAAAGATTCCGCCAACAATGGACGATTTTCGTCTAAAATAATGAGAGTAGTTTTAAGTTCATTTCGTTTCGAATTCCATTTACAAGTTAAGTTTAGTTCCTTTGCAGAGTAAACACTAGCTTAAAGACTTGCAGCGAGTGTGTACTTTATATTCATCACGCGCTATCACCAATCTATAGCTCATCGCGACTAGAGACGAAGAAAAGTGATAACACTGCACTGGCATAGCCAGTCGATATTGCGATATATTCACACTAGTTTGATGTTCGGTGGTCAAACAAGTGAGAAAAAACCTCAGTTCTTCGATGATGGAATTCAATCATTGAAATCAAGTCAAAATAGCCAAGTATTTCTCAATATTGTAATATATTCATCGTAGATCTTACTGCACCTGAACGAATTTTCATAGCATATTTTTTATATGTTAGACTGTAAGGATGGAGTTTGGAAGTATGACATCTTTTTATAAACATTTTTGTAATTTTTTTGAGATACTTCTCTTTGCTGTAGGACGTGGGTTAATTTTGTATGGACCGTGCCCCTTCTTCTTTAATTAATATTTTGGTTGCAATACCTACATTGCGACCAAAAGATGAAATAAATTTTTGAGATAAACTACGAGTTCAACGGACTAGGTAGGTGATATCAGGATTCCAAAATTCACAAACTAATTTTACTGTCCTACAATCCGTGCGCCCGATGGGATTTCCCACCGGCAATAATGACGGAATACCAAACAAACTTTAAAATAAATAAAAAACCTTCCTAGTGCTAACCTTCGTTCTAAATGGAACTCGCAAAATTTCAAGCATTGATATACTAAAAATCCACCCATCAGCGGGGTAATGGGGGCTATCGTTTTTGTGCTCACCAGTTGGCGCCACTGTCGAGTATGGTCCTGTTGCGGTACTTTTATTTGATGTTTTCGATATGTTTAAATACCTTTATATTCATATTATGTTTATTTTATTACATTTTAAAACTTCAAATGAATATTTAGATTATAATGTTCCTAAAATTGGCAAGGATGAAACAGACAAATCTTATTCTTCCTTCAAGTGCTACCAAATTAGATCCTAACTTTTTACTTAAAATCTTCAGCCATAATTAATCAAGAATGGCACAATCATTACAGCTATTATGAATCATTCGTTAAAATCCGTGATAAAAAATCCCGCAAACAGTGAACGTTCAGTACACATTTTGACATCTAGAGACCTTACTCTACACTAGCGCCTCTAGCGCCGAACTTAAGCGCGATAACCCTCATTGCGTAACACACTAATAAGTAGCGGAAAAAGCTTTGATTTTGACAGTTCAAGAACATTCATTGCGTTATTTACTTGTTTGGGCAGACAAATTTTTCGAACATATGAGGCAATGAATTAGCAATAGGTTTCAAAATGATTCAGATTATGATAGATAGTGTGTTACGCAATTACGGTGCTGGACTAGACCCAACGGTTTAGGGTGTGCATTGTCTCTCTGTGAATTTAAGATTTTTTGATTTTGATTTTATGCATTTCTATGTTGCTCATTTGGAGAAACATCGACGTTACTGATGCTTTTAAAATTTTACAGGAGAGTAATTTATAGTGTTTATTTTTTATTTTTACGGATTACCGTCTCGTTCTAAAATGCTGATAAATCCCAATACTTATTAAATATTTGACGCCTCTGCTCCTCTAATAATTTGTTCGAGCACAAATATCGACTACTCATTTTTGGGAAAAATTACATTTACGTCAATGTTTCTCCAAATGAGCGATTATGCAGAAAAATAAATAAGTAATTATTTCAAAAACATGAATCTTTATACACATTCGCGTAACTTCGACGTTTTGATATTATTTCCCTGACAGGCGTCACTGCTCTAAAATCCAGGGAGCTATGAATAGCGATCCGAAGGATTGATGTTAATTATTCGCAGGCGCTTGTTGATACTATCATCTATTATCTAAGCACCTACTTCAGTACGGAAACCACGTAGTTAATCTGGATGATTAAAGAAATAATTTATTTAATTTCTAACACCTTATGTTTAAAATAAATTAAAGTTTACGTTTTTGTAAAAAAGTGTGTGGTGTTGAACATGTTTTAAAAAAATATATCGTAAGTATGTAGGTGCCAGTTGAATTGTGTATGAATGCACCCATGAAAAAACGTTACACAGGTAATCCGGGCCAGAAAAAATAGTACAGTAGGTAGGTACTATAATAAAATAATAAAATATAAATAATAAAATATAATAAAATAATGAAATAACTGTCGGTGTCAAGCTTTTACCATTTGGTACCTACATATCACACACGTCATCGTGTGTTACAGAATCAGAGGGTAGGTCGTAGAAGAGACATTTAAAACTTTATGTAATTTGTTTTTTTTCGTAGGTTAAATGAAAGACTTCTGGCCACAATATTTCCTACGCACCCATGAAAAAACGTTACACAAGTACCCAATCCGGACCAGAAAATGGTATTTTTCTCGGTGTCAAGCATTTATCATCTAGTACCTACTTAACACACACGTCATCGTGTGATACAGAATCAGAGGGTAGGTCGTAGATCGGACGGACCTTGAGACATTTATAACTTTAATTTGTTTTTTGGTAGGTTAAATGAAAGACTTCTGGCCAACCCCGCCCCACTATATCCAATCACTGCTGCACTGTATCTACATAAATCTACAGTGTGATCGCCAAAAAGCGCCGAGACAATGAATTTGGTACACCGGTGTTTTTTCTCTGCTGCTGAAATACCTACTCTCATTCTCTGCCACTCTTGCAGCTGAAAATTTTGAACAAAGGCGAAGCTCCTTCCTATGTATCGTGACATACATCTTCAGTACTTAAGTTATATGTAAAACCCATTTGCTGATGCGCATACCTGCTATTTTTGGCTTTCACTTATCGAGACCGAGACAATTTTTAACACTTAAGTGCTCAAAAGTGCGTGTGTTTGTACCTAAAAAGCCATCTGGTAAAAATCATGGTCGTTATAATGATAAAAAAATACAATATGCCTAACTTACCCGACCTCTTTTTAGTTATGGATGGTTTTTATAAGTAAAGATAGCACTAGCATGGCTACGCTACGGGCAAGGTGCTTTCAGCAGGGAATGTTTTGCCTTTAATTATTAAAACCTGTAATTTATGTGTATTTTATTGCATGTACCTACTTATCTATTCTGTCCGACTTTTACTTTATCAACATTGTCTTTATCTTTTTGTGTATCTGTGGAGAACATTGTTGGTTGTAGATTTGTATAGCTCCTTATGTTCTATTTATTTATAATCTGTATATAATGTCTAATTGTTTGTAAAAAAAACATATATAGAATCAAGAGTGAACCGTTCCTCGTATCTCATCTGACATCACTTTCTACGGAACACGCCACTTTATTCCACAAGTTTTATGAAAGTGACCCAATTCGTTTGGTTTTGATCGAGCAATATTGCTTTTAAATACGATGGCGCCCCGGATGGTCGTCACGAAAATAGCCCACCGTTGACCTGTCGCCGTTACCGACTTTGCGCACGCGCATTCAATGATGGCGAATTCCCTTTGGAGTGACGTAAATATTTTGGCGGGATTTTAGCATAGTTTGATCAAATTTTTGAGATTCGCGATGGGACTTAATAATTTAGTGGGATGTTGTTAAAAGACGCGCGGACTCAGTTTGTCTGAATTTCAGTTTAAAAAAATAACACTTAGATTTTTGTTAAGAAACAACTAGGTACCTTAGTTTAGAATTTAATTAATCGTTCTTCCGTCCATATTGGTGAAGAAAAACTTAGGAGAAAATTCTCACAATAAGAACCGTTACCATTTCGCTCTTCTTTATCTTCTCATTGGGTTTACTCTTCACCTATAATTTTCTTACAAGCTATAACTCCCAGAAAATGTATTTTATGGAATACTGAAAGCCATTTAAATTCATATTTAATCTATTTCCAATAAGTAACGCGATCATGTACGGAAGCTCGCGCGTCGGTCAACGCGTCTTCAAACAGTCGTATTTTGAACTTTAAACTCTAAAAATAAATCGTTGGTGACCCCGCGCGACTCTGGCGCAGTCTCGCTGACTTCTGAAAGGTCAAGCCACGCTGAACGTGTCGCGCCCTATTGTCTAAACAATGGTAAAATGGATAATTAATTAAATAAATCAGCGATCGATACCAGAGTTGTGTGAAAAATACAAAGGATTGCGGTGTTGTGCGCTTGTTTTTCAGTTTTCAGTAATTTCGTGCGTTTTGTGTTACAAAGTTTGAAATGTTACGTGTGTGTATTAGTTTTACGGTGTCAGTGGATTTTTAGGTACCTACTGAAAAGTGTGTTTGAAGTGTGTTCAGTCACGTCGGTTTTCTTAATGAACTGGAAGTAAGTAGCGACATGCATTACATTTATTTACAACATCAAGTAGGTAGGTACGGTACTCGGTTATAACTTTAATAATCATATCATTAGTTACTTATCTATATTTCTTACAGCCTACCTAATTAGAACTTAGTTATTTCATAAAATATATAAGATTTAGATATTGGTATTTTTATTACACGCACATTTATAGTAAAATGAATACAATGGGTTTTACTTACTTATTCTATGGTTTCAGTAAATCCCTTTTTATTAAATATGCACTTGCAAACAACCGATTTTTGCGATTATGTTTTTTTACATTTGTGTTAGAAAAACTGCGAAAACAACTAACCTACGTATAAACTTAATAATAATTGTAATATGAGCGGTTTCTATTTCATAAAAAAAAACCTAATAACATATGCCAATTGCTTGAACAATTCCGTGGGACAGTTTAAAAAAAAAGTATGATAGAAATCAACAAAAATAAAATGTTGAAGGAAGGCACATTAACAAGGTACCCCTAAGACGACCCACTGGCCACGAAACTGCCTAATTATTGTGCAATAGGTAGCCCAGTGTAATCTACAAGATTCTTATTATGAGAGAGCCCTTTTCTTAATTGATCATGATTTTGATCTTTTCTTATTTGTTGCATCAAACTAAGGGCCAAGTTCTCAGGTATGGGTACAATTCCGTATTTCGGTAGTCTGCCGAACTTGTGAGGTGAGCGTAAGCCGTTGTTTCCCATGCCCATATTCCTTCTCAGATTCTTCTCGTTTATGATTTGAAAACGTTTGTACGCTTTTCCCGCATAATAAGGAACCGTGGAAGATGTCAGTGCAACTGTTTTCCTAGATTCTGGTGGCGTTTGCATTGTTGTTGATCGCTCAGTAGTCGTTGTCGTGGTGGTTGTCGTTGTCGATGGCGGGGGTATCGGTGGCATCGGGGGCATCGGTAATTCCGGGGCTGATTGATTGAAAACCATAAAGGGTACTGGGTAGGGCACCACTAGTATGTTATTCTGTACGGCGCACTCCGTCGCACAGAAATCCTCGCAGCATGGCTTCGGTTTCGGCTTCCGTTTCTGGCACTTGGTACAGCTGCACTTACATTTGTAGTTATATTCTGAATCGGAGTATTCGAAGTGGCGGTGGTAGCTGGTCCGGCGCGGTGAATGGCGCTGGCGCATCACCACTTCCTCGCTGCTGTAGCTGTCGTAATGCTGGTAATTATTGTCGTGCTTTATCGCCAGGTCTGAATGGTGGAAGTAACCATCGCCATGAGGTAAATGAAAGTTTCTCATACAAATACAATCGTCCAGCAGAAGAAAAATTGGTAGGATATTGTACATCTGCAAAATATAGTTGGTTATAAAATGTGAAGTGTTTCTTCCATCAATAAGACAAGTATTGTTTAACGTTGGTACTTACCAAATTCATAGTAAAAGTCATCTGCTACTAGGTAAGTATAATAGGATTTAATCACAAAATCAAGATGAAGATTAATTCATGTCTACATTGATTTGATTGTTTTGATATACGTAAAATGATTTGTTTTGTATGCATGCATTTGGTTTATTTACCATGAAATTGTTGTAAAATCTACAGGATATAAGTAGTTTGAGTAGGTAATTCAATAATTTGCAAAATTACAGTTATTTTTTCAATTTTATTATATTTTTTATGAACGCACAATTTGATTGCTCGTATAAAAACTGATTTCGTCTATATAAACAAACTAACATTAAAAAAAATCTTTACTATCAATAAATATTTTCACGCAACAACGAAGAGTGATTTCAAGTAAAAAAATATAAGAATACACTCGTACAAAATCACTAACTTACAACTTCTTACCAAGAGTTCTTAAGTACGACTTATCGTACATAGGGACTCTCTTTTGTTCCCTGAGGAGGGGTGCCCGGGCCCTCGACATCTTCGACATGAGTTTCTCGGCGATGTTGTCAGAGATGGGCACGATGCCGTACTTGGGCATCCACGTGGGTTTAGTCCTCCGCAGTGACGTCAGCATGTATTTACTGTTTCCGTTCTGCATTTTGTCCGGTGTCTTAGCTATTATATTAGAGTAGTCATCCACAACACTCTTGAGCACTTGTTCTAGCATATTGTCATTATGTTGTGAGTTAATGAGATCGGTCGGATATTCTGTGGTGGTGGTGGTGGTGGTGGTGGTGGTGGTTGTGGTGGGCGTGATGGTGGTGGTGGACGTGGTCGTGCTTGCGGTTGTGGGTTGTTGCGTGGTCGTCGTGTCATGCGCACGCATCATCTCGTGATGGTTGGAGGCAGGCCTCACGATTGGGTTGGGCATCATCATAGGGTACGGGTACGGGACGAACACCACGCTTGACTGACCAGTCATCCCTCGTGATGGCTGCTGGTAAGGGTTGCTTGGACAGGTTTTACACGCACTCATGCAGCAGTCGGAAGGCGGGTCACATTTGTTGCAAGCACACTCGCAGTCGTCATACTCGTTGCTCATAGCCCTAGCATACGCGTGATCGTGGTCGTGATCATGGTCATGGTCGTGGTCGTGGCTGTGACTGCGGCTCTTCTTGTAGCGGTGTCCCGATCGGTGGACGTGGCGATGTTTGTGAGAGTGTTTCTGCTCCTCCGATGAAGCAGCAGATTCGTTCTCTTTGGAGTCCTCTACCTCGGACGCAGAATCTTCGAAACTTGAGCGAGCATTTTGGAGCTGGTAGATAAGTTGGAACAGCAAAATCTGTAAATGGCACAATAGTTGGAGAGATACAGATTTCTCGTAATATGGATCTTTCGATTGGGTATAGGTGCTTTAAACAAGGTCTTCATTGGCCTCTCAAAGTTATAAAAAATAAATGAAGAAAATAAAGAAGTTCCTAGTTGTTGTAATGTTTTCTGAAGATAATTGAGTATCATACTGTTGGAATAAAGAGAACCCAGCATCATCATAGGCAACGCGTAAGAGTACGAAGATGGGCTAGATTTCTAAAGAGCTTATTTTTAAGATACTTTATAATAATGGAGGAGGTTTTGCATTCGGAAGGTTTATTTTTGTAAATTACAGTCTATTTCACATTGTCAAACTTTTAAAGTTTTAAGTAAGTACCAGGCTTTTGGCTACTTTTTATTAGTGTAGTATGTATTTTGTTTACAATACTCGTAGTTTTTTTTTGTATTGTGCGTGTTGTTTGTGCAGAATAAACAGTTTTGCTTTCGTTTTTTTTTCTTTTGGCCACAATCCTTATTTGTTTAACTTTAATTATAACGGAATAAAGAAAAATAAAACGTACCAGTTTGACATCCTCGAGGATTTTCATAATTCAAGTGGACGTTTGCCGGGATTTGGCGCAGCACTGGTTCTAATGCCTACCTAACACCGGTTACACAAACTGTATAGGTCAGGTGTTCTGTTGTTTTTTCTTTATGCGACCTCATTGTTCGTGGTTACATTACATGTTGACTTTTTAGTTTTACTTCGGTAGTTGATTATGACATATGTATTGTGTGGATTGCAATGTTCTCGTTGGTTCTGTTACAGGCACAGTATGGTTTAGTATGATGCCTTTCGTTAAGGTTTTCACATACAATCGGAACCGTAGGTTTATCGAGTTCACAGAGGGAAGTAAGAATGGTCTCTTTTCGACGGTCTAACAAAATCAAGCGTAGCTCGATGTGTGCGGTTACCGCTCTTCCTTCCCTCCTTAATATCATGACGCCTGTATTCCCCGACACCCTACATTTCATCAGTTATATCTACGTCCCATGTAATATGGGGCGAGGCTTTTGCCATCAACCGGGCACAAATTGAGATCGGACTGCTGCTGCATTTCTAATGGAAAAACATCATGTTATCAGAGTTTTTGTGTTTACTGTATGTATACCTTTCGAGGAACTTCTCCGCAATTACCTCCAGATAGATCGATATAATATTATAATGGTGTTCTACCTATGATATCCCATAATAATATTGAGTAAAGTACTCTTGTACGTCACAGTAGGTCAATGGGGACGAAGGTGGACAGGTCATATCCTTACCATCTATTCGTGGAGTAGGCACATATCGCCAACTGCCGTGGAACACTGCCAGCATTCCGATATGAGACTTATGAGCGGCGATTACAAACAATAACTAATAAAAATGTTATTATGTTTTGTTGTGTTGTTTTTCAAAATCAAGAGGTTTATTATATTCTGGAATGATGTGTACAGTACTTACACGGCCGTTTATATGGCACATAGAGTTTTTAGAAAAGTCCGGCTTTGTAAAGCGGTTTTAGGGCATGATTTACTCAAAAACAAGCAAGACACAGATGTAACACAGGGTCGAAAAAAAAACATAGAATAGAATACTCTTTATTATGTCCTTACACCATAAAAATTACAGATATAAATGTAGAAATTTGAACATAACAAAACTCACGTCTAATTTGTAGTGCAGTATATTAATAGTAAGTACACATATTATCGGGAAATTAAGATGGGAATAAAAAACACACACACATAATATTTTAAAGATTGGCTTTGCTTGACTGCAAAAAAAAACTGGCCAGCCAACAACAACCAACCAACTACCACCAACATTTTCAAAATTCAGTAATCTTCTTTTGAATTTCTTTGTACTTTTTCCTCCAGAAATAAGTATATAGCTCATAACTACAGACACAAGACAAACACACGGACAAACAAACGCGCTCGTACACTGAAAGCGCTGAAAACGGCACCAGATAACCGCACCTGTTACTGTGGACATTACCAACGCGACGTGGATGCATTGCTGCCAACTGCAGCGCATGTATGATGACTAATGATTTCGACACCTTTTTGGGTATCCTGCGAAGG
Source organism: Dryobotodes eremita (assembly GCA_917490735.1). Lineage (NCBI taxonomy): Eukaryota > Metazoa > Arthropoda > Insecta > Lepidoptera > Noctuidae > Dryobotodes > Dryobotodes eremita. The sequence continues at coordinate 16,484,088 of OU823254.1, read as the reverse complement.
GAATATGAAGAACAGTTTTCATCATAACATTACTCATATTATGATTCCTGAAAACTATTATAGGTTGGGTTGGAATTGAAGTTGAAATCCGCGAAAGAGCATGAGGACTTGCATCGAATTCGGATAAATTAAGTGATTTTTAGCTATGGTGATCTCGTAGCGATGAGAATGAGGAAGATTGCTCTGATATATTACACTCGTGGAACTAAACGTTTTCGCCCAAATAATACATTGGACAAGGTAAAACAACTTAAGTGTTAAGAACTCCTGAAAACATACCTAACTAAGAAAGTTATGTGATATTAAAATTATTTTATTAGTAGTTATTAGTATTTTTATATTATAAAATTAATTTTAGTTATGTATAAAATAAAAACATTACCTACGCATTCTATAAGTTTTGGTATTCAGTTTCCTGAAATTCAAGATCAATAATTTTACATCAAAATTGTTATTTTGTTTGCACTCAAAACCATGTTCAATAAGACACCAAGATATACACCACTGTAAGTCGTAGACGTAGACACGTATTTTCGGGTAGCAGAGCACGGTTAGCGTGTGTGCGTGCGCGCAGGGCGTCGGGTCACGACCTCGTCTCGCCGGAATTAGCTTGTGACGTCACAGCCAGGTGCCTGCCAACTGCCAGTACACACACGACGACGTGGATGACAACTCCAAATATACATGATGTGGCTATAGTTACCAAAATACTGATTATTCCGATTGGAAGACGAATGTATACTTGAGAAAGGGCTAGAATGTGGGATGAAAACTACTAACACCTAAGTAAAGGCTCGTACAACTGGCGCGACGCGACGCCCGACACAAAGGCACCGAGTGTCGCGCGACGAGCGGCGCCTTTGTGCAGCGCTGTCGCGTCGCGCCTATCTGTGGGAGCCTTAATCCATGATTTAAATTGCAAAAGCAAAAGATAGAAGTCAAATAAACGATTAATTCAAAACTAGTTTGCTGAAATTGACTAAAAAGTGACTTTTCAAATGATGAGCACGCAAGATATATCTTTCGAGATGATTTTTTCTAATTTTAAGACACTGAAATGTGAGAACTTAATATCTTGAAATATTTTTTTACTGCTGCACTAAACACAAGTCGGTTCCTAGCCCTCTGCAGTCTTTTTCAGGCTTCTAACGCAATGTTTACTTATTTCAATTAAAGATTGATCTGGTTCGGTGGGTATCAGTCTTTCTACAAACGGCCTGCTGTTATTTCAGCTTAAGTTTATTTTCATATTTGATAAGCTCGCTCTCTTGACTATCTTATCTTGTGGTAAGCGATGATGCGGTTGTAGATGGTGCATGATTGCTTAAAAGGAATTCATTCACTCCACAAACTAAAAACTCCGACGAAAAAGGCAGACTCAAGCAAGGAGTTCCAATCTTTAGCCGTACGCATTTACCCCGTGGCCACGAGCTGGACGCACAAGCAACACGAGTATTGCGACAGCGACTGCGTAAAAACAAATGAAAGAAGTGGTTTAGAGCATGTTACGAGTCATCCTGTCGTGATTTGCGGAACGATGGACTGAAACAGGAGACGCGCGCGCGTGCGTGTCGCTTGACGCAAGTCGCATCGCTCGAGGCCATGAACAGGCCTAAGAGTAGGTAAATCTTACCACCTTAGCATAACCTTTGAGGTTTACAGACTTCACACCCATATTATTCTATGACATTCCACTCCTCAACGTGACCAGTAAGCCGGTACTTAAAGGGCTCACTTGTAGAGTGCAACAAATAATATTATCAACTGATTTTCTTCAGAACTGATAGGAGTTTCCTTTGTCCGTGTATCTGTGTGTCATATCGGGTCTTATCTTTTGTCTACATGACCGGTCGTGTCTTGACAGGCGGTTTTATAGGTGCACATTATTTGCGATGTAAAATAACAGAGTATATGATAGTGTCTTGATATGTGCCTGCTAATGTCTTGCACTATTAAATGGAAGTCTGAATTTGAATTTGGAACTTTCTCTTGTTTTCAATGTCCAAATTCCGTTTATTAAAGTCCAGGATTTTTTTTTAAGGGACACAATGTTTGCCTTCTGTAACGCCTTTGTTATAACGAGGCATAGATACTCGTATAGAAAATAAATATAGATAATTTAGAAAATGGTACGAAAAGTAGAGAGAGGCATCAAGTAAAAGTTTATTTCTGTTGTGTATTGTACTTATGTGTACATTTTAAAAACGATCATAATATTGTAATGAAACTGGTAGAATGAGGAATGATAGTAACAGTAAAGGATAATAATTATGAGAGTTGTTATGAGGCTACAGCTCCGTGAAGGTTCGATAGTATGTCGCCGCCCCGTCACCTTTTGCGATAGCTATGCAAAACGGTCTGTTACTGACGTGGTAAAAATAAATGTGAATGATTGAATATAACAGCTAACAATATTTAAACGTAATCTCGAAGAGAGTCAGCTGTTTAAACCATGACACGAGTTATAGAACTACATAATAGAATTAATTATGCAAAAGTAAGTAGTTAAAGTTGTAAGTTGAAGTCTGTATTTAACCTTTTGTTATAGCCACGCGGAGTCTTTAAATAAATCCGTGTAAAAATTCGACGTTGAACAGCGAGAAGTTCTATCAACTATGAAAAGTTACGGCGTACTATTGACTGATGGTTAATTAAATGGAATCGGTTGACATGAACTCTGCTCATCCTTCAGCAATCGTATAAAAGTATCACAAAATACAATTATTGGTACAGTCACATAAGTGTTTATAGCATGCCACATTGATGACACCGTTTCAACTAGAGTACAGTCGGAAGGTTAAGAGCCCGTTATCACATGTTATCAGGCGTACCTTGGTGACGCCCCATTTGTTCGTTTGACCTGACACAAGTTATCAGTACCACGGCGATAACCGCTCCACCGTCACGGTCTACCTGTTGTTATTTTTCAACTGTTGTTTTTAAGTGTTTTTAGAAATAATTTGCGGAAAAACCGCGTCGTGTTTTCGGTTTTTAAAATCCCCTTTACACCCTCAAAGTGCACGGTTCTTTAGTGAAGTGTTAAAGTAGTTCTTATGGTTTATTTGTTGGTGTTATCGTAAGGTTTACGTGTGTTTGTTACAGTATAAAGGTTATGTGTTGAACTCTAGAAGTTTGACGCGCGTGTAGGTGATTGTTGATTGTTCGGAGTGGAATTTCAGTATTGTAGGGAAACGATAAACTGTTGTTATATAGGTATGTATAGATGTAATATACAACTTGATATCGTACACTCATGTATACATTAAGGTATAACGAAATCGAATAAGGATTGTCTGTCTGTCGGCCGAAAATTACCTTCCAGGCTCTCTCCCCATCCATAGGTAATGTAAAGGTAACTAAGGTATTACTTCAAGAAGATGAGCAGCGCCTTCCTGTCTGTCATTGTTAAATAAATGCAATAGTCATATCCTTTGCCAAGCGAGGTAATTTCCCCTTTGACCTTTAGGTTCAAAGACTTGTATATCAATATCCTAAGCTGTAGGATATTCAGAAGCTCATGTTTTAGAAAGGGCGTTTAATAATAATGATAAATCTTCTTTAGGGTTTTGGTTTCGGCACTTAGTCCTTCAAGTGGACCATTGTGCGTGATATGATAAATTTTATTAGATCTAATTCGTGATATATATAATACTAGCTGCGCCCCGCGGTTTCACCCGCATACGTCTCGATCCCGTTGGAAAAACTATCCTTCGTCCTAATCTAGGTCATGGTCTACCCATGTGCAAAATTTAATCGGAATCAGTTCAGCCGTTTTAGCGTAACAAAAAACATACGAAAATTCAAATCTTTTCTCTTTATAATATTAGTTTAGATAGATAGATTACTTTAGATTAATCTTACGAAAATGTGACGTTAGTGCATGGTCGGTGGGGTGGGTGATGTAGTTGTCATCGATTTGTATTCTGAAACGTATAAATGATAAATGATTTTATTTCTGTAAGTAGGTTTGTACAATCACTTTTAGACGTCAATCATATTTTTTTAAACTAGATGAGGTATATTATATATATTATATAAAAGATAATAACACCTAATGATAACGATATTTATACCTAGTCTACTTTGTAGTAGTATATAGTCTGTTAATCAAAGTAGTTTTTTGACACAACTCTTGAAATTTTTTAATACCTATTCTTTGAAATTGATGCTTCTTTGAAGATTTCAGTTCAGGCGGTGATGGTCGTTTCAGTATCTATGAATTTTCTGCATAGTCGTTCGTGTTAAAAATTAAACATTTGTATACTTATAAAACATTTTCTCCAGCCCTTTCCAGTATTTTAACAGATATTAAGATACTTTTCAGAAATATATATGCAATCATATCACAGGATAATAGCATCAAAACGAATACGAAAATAATTAAGAGCATTTAGAAATTGTAATGTTTGAATCCATTTAACATAACATGCTAAGTAGCACTCCAGACATTTTCAGCATAGCAATATTGCACAGAGCTGGAACACATGAGTATGCGAATCCGTAAGGCACAATAACGGAAGGTATTCATGTGAAAAACTTACTGGAATATGAAAAAAATACAAATTATTACTTAGAAAAACATCTACCAGTTTCTGTGAAAATAGAACGAATCTAAAACAAAAAAAATACAAAAATAAACGAAAATCACACTTTCACGACTAGGAAAAATAAAGAAAAGTTCTTAAACTACGCGCATTCATTTGTTTCTTAGGTTATTATTAGGTCTTTACCTATGAAATTGCCGTTCTGCAGTACTGGCCATTTCAAATCAAAATAATTTTTGTTTGGCTATGAATTCTAATTTCAAATTAATTTTATTTTAAAAACATGGATTTTTTTTTCTAAAAGTAGTCATTTCTTTATTGATTAGTGTTACATTTTCATCGCATTTCAATCTTTTTCGTCATCATGGATACGTTAAAAATTCGAGTAATTATGGAATATGAGTACCGTCGTGGCAGCAACGCGGCACAAGCGGCACGCAACATCAACGACGTTTACGGAGCTAACTCTACAAACCAACGCACCACCTGTTATTGGTTTGCTCGCTTCCGTTCTGGAAATTTCGACCTGAAAAATGAACCTCGCGGTCGTCCGAAGACTTTGGTCGACAATGACGAATTAAAGGCGATTGTGGAAGCTGATGATACACAATCTACGGCTGAATTAGCAGCAGCTTTCGACGTTAGCGTCAAAACAATATTGGTCCATTTGCGTCAAATTGGCAAGGTAAAAAAGCTTGACAAATGGGTGCCCCACGAACTCAATGATCGCCAGCGCGAAGTACGCGTCGAGACGTGCCTTGCACTGCTCAACAGACACACAAATGAAGGAATTTTGAACCGCATTGTTACCTGCGATGAAAAATGGATTCTGTTTGATAACCGTAAGCGCTCAGCAAGTTGGTTGGATCCTGGTTCAGCACCTAAACAATGCCCTAAACGAAAACTTACCCCTAGAAAAGTGATGGTCACTGTTTGGTGGTCTAGCGCCGGTGTGATTCATCACAGCTTCTTACCAAACGGGGTGAGCATTACTGCAGATGTGTACTGTGAAGAACTGAACACAATGATGGAGAAGCTGGCGCATCTCCAACCAGCATTGGTCAATCGCTCGTCTCCGCTGCTCCTGCACGACAACGCGCGACCTCATACTGCACAGCAGACGGTCTCCAAGTTGCAAGAACTGGGGTTGGAAGCTCTCCGTCATCCGCCCTACTCACCAGACCTTGCGCCTACAGACTACTACTTTTTCCAGAATTTGGATAACTTCTTGGCGGGAAAAAAATTTAATACCCGAGAGGCAGTACAAAATGCCTTTGAAGAATTTGTTGCCTCCCGTCCAGCTGATTTCTTTAAGAAGGGCATCAATAAACTGCCACTGCGATGGCAAAGATGCATTGATTGCATGGGTGATTACTTCGATTAATACAAATAAAAAATTCATGAAAAAAATTCGTTTAAATTTTTTCATACAAAACGGCAATTTCATAGGTAAAGACCTATTATTTGACGTAAGATTCGACACTTCCATGTTAGGGTTGTCTTGGTTTTCAGACTGCCTCGTTGGGGTAGTGGTCGTAACCGCTAGGTAATGTTGAGCATGAGGTCCTAGTTTCGATTCTGTGAAGTCCGATAAAGTGTTGTTGAGTTTTTCCATCAAGAATTTCTCAGTATCAGCCCGTAGTCTGGATATGTGTTCGGTTGATGGAAATAGGCTCGTCCCTAAAACATGAGACTTAAACAAAACTGTGGGTGTACTATGGCACACCTCTGCCAACCCTTCGGGGTAAACACGCGGGATGTTATGTTACATGTTTCAGGACACCTTTTTCTGACGAGTGTTACATACGTAGGTAAATGATAATAGCAAATTATTTTTGTCCATCAGAACGTGATTGATCGAAACGCGTCAGACATTCTGTGATAGCCTTATCATTGTGTGTGTAATGCATTATCGTGTGAGTTCAAGTCTATGTAGGTACTGTTACAAACCTTACAGATTTTCTGCTGAAAGAGTGTAATCGTACATTGACTATGTATGATTATATTTATTTATTTAGTTATTTTATTATTTATGTACACACAGTAAAATAGATACAGATACGGCATATTAGTATTAAGTACAAAGGTACTGCTTATTTCTGAAGAAATGTCTTCCAGCAGACCTGCGAAAGGAGAAATGAAAAATAAAGGTAGATAATAGTGTGTGAGAACAAGAAGAGAAGAATTTGATTTGTGACGTCTTAAACTAGAATATTGAATATACTTACATATAATGCAAAATAAAAATAACATATACTTAAATAAATACATAATGCTAAAATAAATAAACTTATATATATAAATATATAAATTCTCACAGTCAAAAGGAAAGGTAATGCTCTTTTACTCGGTATTTGAAATGAGAAATAGATTTTAAATCTCGAATGCTAGGCGGAAGTGAGTTCCACAATCTTACAGCATGAACAGAGAAGGAATAAGAATAGTAGCTGATTTTATGAGGATGTTATACTTAGGTTGCACAATAATTAGACGTAAAAAATAAGGGATTAGTCGCTGAAGGTTGCATCTAACCTTAGTTGGCTATTTCTTATGATCCCTCAAACTTATCATATTTCTGATGGCAACTCATGTCAATATATAGCAAAATGAGGGTTAATAAATTCGCACATAGAGTGGTGCTCATATAATTAGAAACACCGACCTTCATTCCACGTATAAAAGTGGGTTCTTAAGTATGGATGTATCTGTTTTTTTCATAGTATAAAAATATAAGTTTAGTAAAAACAAATAATGGTATGGTTTTTAAAATTAATACATTATATAATTTTATTAAAATTGAATTAAAATAAAATGAACTGCGCCGGACTACTAATTATAAAACAAGAAATCGACAAAAAACTTAAACAAAACTTCAATAATTTGGATAAATCGTGAAATGGATACTATGAATACCTTATTTATAACCGATTAGTACTTGGTTGGGTAACCTCTGTTGTCGATTACAGCTTTACAACGACGTGGCATTGATTCTATCAATTTTTCACTCGTTTCCAATGGAAAACGTCTCCAAACTTCAACAAATGCGTCGTAAAGTTGGTTGACGTTCGTGATAATTATGTTTATCCGACAGTGTTTTCTTCACGATGTGCCACAAATTCTCTATCGGATTTAAATCCGGAATATTAGCAGGCCAATCCAACATTGTCACCGATTGGTCTCTGAGAAACACTTTTATGCTGTTTGCTGTATGTTTTGGTTCATTCTCGTCATGAAATATCCAAGTCACTGGCAAATTTTCATCGGAATATGGGACCATTGTTTCCTCTAAAATGCCTCTGTACTGATACTGATCCATTAGTCCTTCAATCTTTCTCACAGGACCAACACCGAATCCCGAAAAACATCACCCCACACTTTAACATTTCTACCACCGTGCATAACTGTCTTTTTGGCCTACTTGTTATTCAAAGCCTCGTTAATTGGTCATCGTAGATATCGTTTTCCGTTGTAATTCACCAAAGTTATTTTAGTTTCATCTGAAAATAAAACTTTTTTTCCATTAATGAGCAGTTCAACTGCCATATTTTCTAGCGAAGGCTAGACGATTCTCTATGTGGCCCGGTAAGAAGTGGTACTTTTATACTAAGTCTTCTAAACAATTTCCTTTCAACCACCGCCAACAGACTAGTTTTGCGGACACGGTTCGAGGGTCGTTCTGTAAAAATACTTATTTTCGAATAACATTAGAACCTTTGAAGGGATCTGTCTTAGCCAAACGAATCATAAGCCTGTCTTCTTGAATTTTGGTCTTCCTTGGCCGAACTTTTTTAGGCACATTATCCGATGTTCCATGCTGTTTTTAATGTGCAATGGTGTTAAATGCCATCTTTACGGAACACTAACTGAGCGACTATTTTATCTGTAAGCCCATTTACGTTTAAAATTAAAATTCACAATATTTTTTCTTGTTACTGCAGCACAGCTCTTCATTTTACCCATTTTTAATAATTAAATCACTCAAAATGTAACTTCAATAAATGAATAAGAAAAAGGCGGCAAACTGCCTAATGTGATGACATTAAGAATGATGTATTGTAGTTTCAAAATTCAGTTCTAGAACGCAAGTTACACTTTGTTTCTAATTAGTTGTCCGGCTGCCAGTACTAAAGATATTGATGTTTTATTCTAATTTATATATATTTTATTTTATTAGTTAACAGAATCTTAATTATCGTTTTTAAACTAAAGTAACGAGTGTATAATTTATTGTGGTAAATGAATCTTTTACGTCCGATTAATTGCAATAATAAAATAAAACCTGAAGCACAGGTTCAACCTAGTTCAGGCAAATTAGCAACTGTGCTCTATTTTAATTGTAAAGGTATTTATTGTAAATGTGTCCCTCTTATAAATAAACGATTTTATTATTATTATTATTATTAATAAAGTAATTAACACTACCAAGTGACTCTATGTTTATAATTATATGAACACTGTAACTTGACAATCAGTATATTTTTGAAATCCTTCATGTTTTTTTAATTAAGAATTCATTTATTTTTTACAGAAAAGTAAATAGCACTTGAATGGTACTTAGTACTCTATCCTCGAGGTGAAAAGAGGAGTTATAATCGTGTATACCAAGCGCATGGAAAGAAAGTTTCATCTTTGTAAGATTAAAATCATATTGCAAGCACTTAGCTTCCTACCAGGGAATTATTATTATTTTTTAGGGCCATTCGCTGCTACGATATTAATTAATATCACACACATTAATATACGATTTAATAAGAAGCTCTTACAAATAAAAATAAAATTAACATGTTTCTTGTTGTTATTGTTACAGTTACCCAGTGTCTACAATCCTAAACAGAAGTGCCAACTGATATTTGCAAAAAACTATGGAGGCAATTCAGTCAAACCGTCAGTCTCCTAAAGTGCAGTGCAGTGATGATGTGGATGACGTAAAGAGTGAAGTGTCAGTGAAAATCGAGGATGATGAAGAGGTCCTCAATCGCGGCAGTCAGCGGGAGAACCGGCTGACCAGCATCATCGACCAGCTGCGGTGCCAAAGCAAGATGAAAGGTAAGGTTTTTGAATTGAATTATAAACATGTAAGCTGGGTTGTGGAGGTCAAATAGGCAATCGTTCCATGTAAAGTACTGGTACCTATTTAGCTACATCCGGTTAGACTCGAAGCTGACCCCAACAAAGTTATGTATGTTGTGGTCGAAAATGATGAACCTGCTGTACTTAAAAGTATTATCAACTCAGCACTCGATTATCACAGCCCACACAAGCTCACCTATTCACAACTATTGGATTCGGTGCCAAATCCAATTATAAGGTTCGTTTATCGGGAAAGCTACAAAATGTTAGTTTATGGTAGAAATTCTTTAAGAGGTAAATTAATTATAATTATTATTAACTATTGTCAAATTAAAAATTAATAAAAATAAAAATATTTTATTTCACATAAACTGACATGGGCACTTATGAAACGTCGGAAATTAGGGTCACGGTTCGAATTGGTCGTTTCCTATGGAGAAGAACCGGCAAAAAACTCCACGGTTACTCTTATAAAAATAATTGGCTTTGACTTTTTTGTATGTATAGGATAGCAATCCAAAAGTCTTTCTAGAAAAATTGGAAAAATTACTAATTAGAGTCACAAAGAAATCAAAGAAGGTAATTATTTACGGTGATTGGAATTTAGATACAATAAAACCAAATAAAAGTTGCCAAGAACTCTTAGGGTTGTTGAAAAATTTCAATATTGAATTGCATATAAAAACACCAACACGAAAACAGTCGTGTTTAGATTTATTTGCAAGCAATATCAAACAAGCTAAAGGTGAAGTTCATCACCTGGCTCTATCCGATCATGAGCCAGGGCTGACCCTGACAGTGACGACTAAGAAACCTAAATCTATTTTAAGTTGGTTTGAGTACAAAAGGGACAATCAGGAAGAAAACATACAATAGTTCTGTGACTGTATTTCTGCGCTTTCTTTCTCTGACATGTACCTTATGGATAATTTGGAAGATGCATTTCAGATATTGCATGGGACATTACATTTCTTTTATAAACTATGTTTTCCCATACAAAAGATAAAAAGATCGAACGGAAAAAATAATGCTCTATGGTTGACGAAAGGTTTAAAAAAGTTATGTATACGGAAACGTTATTTACATTTAAAAACTATTCATAACAAAACAAACAAAAATAGATTAACAAAAAGTATAAAAAATATAGTGACATTCTTAAACGTTGTATTAACAAAAATCGACAAATACACAACAAAAGATATTTACAGAATATGAAAAACAAGTGCAAGGCTACTTGGAATATTATAAACACAAAAATAATAATTGGTGAAACACAAAAAAGTAATGGCATAAAACAAATAGTATTAAAAACCGGCAACATCACTGACCCTCAAAAATTTGTGATATGTTTAACGAATACTATATCCAATTGACAAATAGTAATGAATTTACATATAATATTGACGCTATAAATAGAACTATGGACATTGATCACAATAATACAATATTCCTAAATCCTACTGATCCTGTAGAAGTGTTCAGGGTAATCCAAAACTTAAAAAATACTGCGTCTGTCGGTTATGACGAAATAAGTACCAAAATTATAAAAGCTTGTGCTAATCACTTATGCAAACCGGTGAGCTACTTAATTAATATATCGTTCTCAGAAGGCATGTTTCCAAGTGCACTAAAGAACTCAATAGTCCAACCGATATTTAAGAATGGTGATAAATCTGACATGGCGAACTATAGACCTATAACCTTAATTACTATAATATCAAAAATCGCTGAGAAGACAATATTAAAAAGGCTATATGACTATGTGGACATGTATAATTTGCTAAGGCTGGAGCAATTTGGATTCAGGAAAAACAGCACCACCTCGTTACCTTGTTTCAATTTAATAAAACTGATAACTGAGGCAATGAATGACAACATACCTGTAGTAGCAATTTTCCTAGACATGAGTAAAGCCTTTGACTTTGTTGATCATAAGCCATTGCTAAGCAAATTAGATAAATATGGCATAAGGGGCCAAGCGATTGACTGGATTAAATAATACCTAAGTGATAGGCGTCAATGTGTGCAAATATCAAAAGTAATGGATGGAAACAAAGTAGAATATAAATCTAATTATAAAACTAACGCAGTTGGAGTACCCAAAGGCAGCGTGATGGGATCGTTTTTATTTTTGCTATGTATTAATGACCTTCCCAATGCAACACGCCACAACACAATCTTATTTGCTGACGATACGACACTAATAATAAAATGTAATGACAAAAATAAAATGGAACAGGAAATTAATGAAGCAATCAATGACATAATAATTTGGCTTAATAACAATAATTTAAAAATCAATATAAATAAAACAAAAATCATTCAATTTCAAACTTATAAATCAAACTTTCAAAGTCTTAGTATAAAATATTAAGACATTATCCTAGAACAAGTAGTAAATACAAAATTCTTGGGCATAATAGTGGATCAAAACTGTAACTGAAAATCAATTACGTATGCGATAAACTAGATAAATTCGTATACACAATAAAACGTCTACGATCAACAGTGTCCGTAGCCGCAGCAGTCACGGCATATCACGGATACGTTTTGTCTGTGCTGTTATATGGTCTGATACAATGGGGCAATTCAGTTGAAGTTGTAATGGGTAACCACTGAAAATCAGCGCTGTGCTGTGGGTCCCCCATAGCACAGCACCATGCTGAGTGGAAGCCTTCTTGTCACAGTCATGACGTGCAGCTGTCGACTATTTCTGTTTTGTGCTCGTGATTATAGATTTATTTTGTTTGTTTTATTTTTATTTTACATTGTATCTAGAGCTAATTATCTTTTTTGTATGCACGTGTTTCTGTGACAAATAAACCTATTTTTCTTTCTTTCTTTCTTTCTAATGGCATTTCGCGTACAAAAAAAGTGTGTTAGGGCAATATCTGGCGTCTGGTTTTTGGATAGCTGTAAATCGTTATTTAAAAAACTTCACATTTTACCTTTACCCTGTATGTACATCAAAGAACTATGCATGCTAGTAAAAAAATATCCGCACTATTTTCGCATGCAATCAAAAGTAAGCCACAAAAAGGCTTCTGCTAGAAATAAATATAAATTTGAATTAAATGTACCTTAATGTAGATTGCAAATATTTAGGAGGAATGTATATGTTAATGCCATTCAGGTGTATAATAAGTTACCTAACTCATTTAAGGAACTTCCTATCTCCATGTTTAGGAAAAAGCTGACAAGTTGGTTATTGGATAATTGCTTTTATGACATTGGCGAATACATGGAATATGGTAAAAAATCCAAGATGAATTGTACTTAATTTTGACATTGACATTAAAGTAACGATTACCTAATTATAATAATATTAATTCATATTGGACCTATTGTAAATCAGAAATCTTAAAATTTATTGGACTTAGTTATTTAAGAATGACATTTGAATATTTGTACACCATATGTTGTGGTAGAATGTATAGAACCTAAACAAATATTAACACCATACTACGTAAAACTACATTCTTACAAATAAATAAATTCTAATTCTAATTCTAATTCTACAATGTTTTCAAATTACAGTGTTAATAGGTATGGGAGGAAAGTGTAGGGCTGTAAAAAAGTACCAGGTACTTAATAAAATAGAAAATGGTCTACAAATGTACAGTCTACAAAACCTACAACGTTCTGTATAAAATAATCTATATAAACGATAAATGAATTATTAAAAATAAAAACCTATTTAAACCAAATGACATGATTGCCATTACAACCACTAATAAAGAGTTGAAACTAAAATTGTAGAGATATGTAATGTTAAATAATTAGAAGATTGTGTCAAAGAAGTCCATAAAAAATAATAAAAAATAACATCGTAGACATTTACATAGTTAATGAGGTACCAGGGAAGCCACATGAGCAGAAGGAATTATTGCCAAACTTCGTTGTCTACAACGTAGTCTTTAATCTTATACAATGCTTTTTGATAAGGACACGTTTGATGTGGGTTTGGAACTTTCCATCGCTAAGTTTTGTAACTGACTTTGGCAACTTTGACTTTGACTTTGTTATAAAAGCGGAAACTGTATATAAGAAATGATTTACTAGTTTTAGTTAATCTAAATTTGGGTTTCACAATTATTTGTACGATGTATTTATATTATGGATATCGCTTCTTATTTTGAAAAGTTCTAAGTGTTTGTGAACATACAAAATACTTTCTAAGATATAAAGAGAAGGCAGCTTTAGTAAACTTATATATATATATATATATATATTAATTTGTTTCTAAGAGACGCGCAAAGACCCATTTTATAGATCGCGCAGATTGCCCTCTTTGGTAAAATGAAAATTGAATCTACGTCAGCTGCCGATCCACACAGCAGAACGCAATAAGACATAATACTGTAGAAATGATATATCAGTCAACTGTCTTATTTTTTTTACTGCATATGCAGCTGAACTTAATCTAGCTTAAAGAGCTCAAATGTGGGCGCCCCATTGCAATTTTGAATGTAAAGTAATTCCTAGAAATACAGTTACCGTAAAGCCGCGAATACACTAGGGAACAAAATGTCCCCCAACATGACGCGCAACGCTCAATCTACGTGACGCTGCAACGTTGCCCTGTGTCCCACAACATGCTGCGCAACATCTTGAGACGCAATACGTGACGCGGAACATGTTGCTTGCTCCCGCTCCGAAAGCGAGCGCATGTGTTGCGCGTCAGTGCCGCGCTATTTCTCTCTTAAAATATTAATTATTTGTTCTAGTTGTAGTAAGTAATTCCGCATCCACCACCTCTTTTTTCGTTTATGTTCGCTTAAACTGCTCGAAATTAGTATATAGGCAGCACTAAATCGCCACAACCTCCTCGGGCGACATTTCTATGAGCACTGACTAGTGTGGCCGACAAAATGTTCCGCGACAATTGTCTCGGGACACTTCACGTAGTTGTTGAGGGCTATGTTCCGCAACATGTTGCTCCATTTGTCCCCTAGTGTATTCGAGGTTTAACAGCATCTAGTTGCTCGACATCAAGTTTTAAATTTAGACCCACCCATTATATTTGGTAATGAGAACTTTAGACATTTAGTTTTGTTCGCATTAAGTAAAAGATTATTAGCTGCAATCCATTTCAAAAGAACAGCCAGACTATCGTTTACATGTATCCGTATCTTTTCTATCTATTAAAAAAAAGAAAATTGTCATCAGCGAATAAAATTATATCCGATAAGTTAGCCATCATGTAAGAAAGGTCATTAATATAAACTAGAAATAGAAAAGGGCCAAGAATTAAACCTTGCGGCACGCCCATTTGTTAACTACAGACCTCGAGGACAGGAAAGAACAAGATCAGCAGCTTGTCCAGGAATTCCGTAGTGGTGTAATTTACAGATCAGTGTATTGTGGCCAACGCAGTGAAACGCTTTTGAGAGGTCTCAGAAAAAAAGCCAATTGCATCCTGGAACTTTCCTCAGGATTCCGAAATGTGACTGATGTGTTTTACTCCCGCGTCAGTCATCGAACTACCTTTCGTGAAACCAAACTGGCGACTATTAGTTGGCTTGTCGTAACATAACTTATGTGTACTTTTAAATAATAATAATAATAATACATTTTTATTTAGTTAACTTAACAAAATTCTACAATATAAAATCTTACATAGAGGCCTCCTTTTAAGTATAAAAAATACCTGTGCTAGGAGACCCCGCTCTTCTAAAACTAGAAACAATAATACATGTAGGAGTGTACATAAAAAGATTTTCAACTTATATCTAGGAAGGTGTGTGGTGTGTATGTGTGTGTGTATGTGAGGGCGTGTGTGTGTGTGTGTGTATGTGTATGTGAGGGCGTGTGTGTGTGTGTGTGTGTGTGTGTGTGCGTGTGTGTGTGTGTGTGTGTGCGTATGTGTGTGTGTGTGTGCGTATGTGTGTGTGTGTGTGAGGGAGTGTCGTTTTATTGTCAAATTATCGCATGATGCTTTGTAAAACAGTTTCCATGTCATCATAGTTCTTGCATTTTAGCCAGGCTATTAATGATTTTTTACATTTTTGATAAGTCATGGGATAAATATTTAAAAATTTATTTAATTTGTTGTAAATGGAAGCAGATTGTCTGGTGAACTGTCTTTTTGCATATGAGGTTTTAACCGAGACTTCTGGTGCAACAAAATATTTTCTTCTTTTTTTGTTAAGGCTGGAATCATAGCGAAGGGCTTTATGTACTTTCAAAGCAGCATGGAGTACGTACAATTTCCTCACTGTGAGAAGGCCACATAGTGAGTAAAGGATTTCAGTCGGGAATCTATACGGTTTAAAATACATGACTTTTAAGAGAGACCTTAGCGCTTTTTCCAGTTTTAGGAATTTGATTTTAGTGGCCTTGCCCCATACAGGTATACAATACACTAGAGCTGCTGGGCCAGTGATACGTATATTTGGTTTAATAGAGTCTTTGAGATACTATGTCTCAAAGTCCTGAAAATCCAGATAGTTTTCTGGTTCGAGACATGATCATATCCGTGTGTAAATGCCAAGATAATCGTTGGTCTACCTGGTTGGTCGTTGGATACCTAAATATTTTATACCAGTCACTTTGCTATTTTATTGCAAGAACAAATTGTGCTAGTAGGATTATTACAGCTATGTATTCTAAGATTATGATTAGGTCCAGGTTGACTGTTGTTGTAGTTTGTAAATGCAATATATTTAGTATTTGAGGTGTTTAGTGTTAGTATAAAAGAATTTAACCATTTAACAACCCTTATGAGTCTCCTTTCAGCATATCCATATGCAGATTCCCAGGTATCTCCAGTGAAAACAATGGCTGTGTCATCTGCATAGGAAAAAACAGGTATATTTTCAAGCTTCATTTCGCAGAGGCTATTTAAATATATTAAGAAAAGCGTCGGCCCCAGAACACTGCCTTGCGGGGCACCGAAACTCACCTTTAACTCATCGCTAATGTAGTTTCCTATTTTTTCACCTTGCTTTCTATCCTGGAGATAATCTGATAGCAGAGCCAAAGGGACTCCTCTTATGCCTATGGTTTCTAGACTGCGCAGAAGGACGGGAACAACAAAATGAGAATTAAATTAAAAAAGGGAAACCATTACATTCTTTTTTTTTATAAAATAACATATTGTTTTTTTTTCGTTTCGAATAAGCTTGCTTTGTAAACAGTATCGAAGGAGTCGTGTAAACGCTTTTCCAAAATCGAAAACCGATAAAATGTTTAACTCAATTTCGATATGAAGACGTAAATTCTTCCGACAGCTATTTGCTTTCGGAAGCAAGTCGGCAGTGTGAACCCACGCTACGTCGCCTTTAGTAGGTATAACAGTCTATCAAATTTAATTATAGACTGTAACTAACCTCTTGTGAGGCTTATAGATAAAGCTAACTTAATTATAGTCTTGACTTTAAGCCTCACAGGAGGTGTCAGTGTCTACGAGTGGACATTAATTTGGAGCAGTAAGTTCCACTACTTTACAACGCAGTAAGCTGTAATTTTCTTCTACTTTTTCATTCAACAAAACCGATGCGTTATGTTAAGGCCCATGCGCAAGATTCAACACATGTTTTCAAACACGGTTTGCGGATCGACCTGCTAAAACATTACTTCCCATAAACCACGCCGGGACTTCAACCGTGACGAGAACAAAACTAACCTTTACGATTTTATCGTGTTCATGTAAATCGCTTAGTAGATTTATAAAAGTAATTACAACAGACAAAGGGCACGCGTGTACCGCTGGCCACAATTAGTGGCTTCGGCGGTGTGCACCTTAAATCTTGGCAACAATGGCGCTGATCTCTGATAGGGTATCGCCGCATCTGTGTCGGGAACCGCTCTGAATTAGTTTGGTTAAGGCACGGTTTGCAGGCTCTGATTATGATGTGGGGCGGTTGTTATGTACGTTTTTTGCGACTTTTTGTTATGTTTTGCCAACCGTTATTGGTGTAATGAATTACTATGGCCGTTCAGAAAAAAAAATAATTACCGTTAATAGGATGAAGCCAAAAGTATTCTAAGTACAAAGCATATATATACTCTAGCGTCTAGAGTTGTCAAGTAACTCTGATAACTATTAATTTTAGAATAGGAAAAAATAATATCCTTAAAATTCCTGGCAGCTTTTTCTAAAGACTAGATACTCTTCAACGATCAATATTCTTTGACACAGCAATCGTAAAAAAACATATTTTTCCTGCAGGCTCTCAGTTTTTTTATATGTTGTGTCTTTTTCTAGCAAACAGTTAAGATCTGGATCACCTACGTTCAGTAATTACTACATTCTAATACAATTGCTGTATTTTCAGCTCGTAAAGTAACATCGGCGTCTTCTCTTTAACTAGCACTAGAAGTGTAACACGCCGCGCGTGTCAAACTTAGGGTTGTTCCTGTTTTAGCACTTTCAAAGTTTTCATTGCAGAAATATGAAATTCACCTGTTTAAGTTTTGCCACGACTGGACAAGCGTCGTCACCACTTATTTAGGTAAGTAGGTGTTGCAACACAAGTTAGCCAACATAAACTATGTAGGTAAAGCTGGCGGCCAAACACACATTTTTCAAAAATAGGTTCTATTCTGTTATTCTTGGTAAATTTTCCCCAGACGCTTTCAAGAAAAAAAAAATAACACCTCAGCACCTCAAACAAGCACGTTTTGCTGTTTAAAGACAGTGAGCAAAATTCGTTTTTGCTGCGAGCATGAGACAAAGTAAGTTATAATAAAAATAAAAAAAATGCCGAGAGTAGTGTTGGGTCTACTCACAAAATTCGAAAGATTTGAACTTCACTTTATTCTGTCACTTTCACTTCGATACGAAAAAAGCGAGATAGAAATAAGTTTCATTTTCAAATTCCATACATAGTAGGCCCAAAAAAGAAACAAACAATAAAACGTTCCGATACACATAACAGTAATATTGCAAATCATCTGTTAAGGTTTTAAATGTAATTAAGTTTTTGATAATTATTGTTTGTTTTACAAATATGCATGTGGTTTAATTTTACCATGTTGTACTTTTACCTTTAGGTAATATGTTCTCGCTGCTGAGGTGAAAAGTTGTATGTGTTACATGAGCCCACATTTATTTGCATCTCGTGTCTTTGAAATTTTGAATTCCTCGCTGAACTCAGGATTCTAACCTAGAATCACTCGCTGCGATCAAGATTCTACGCTTTCTCGGGATTCAAAATCAACACTCGCAGTAAAAGCCAACTTTGCTCTCTTGTTGCACAAATAACTATATATCATTTTTCAGAAATCGGCACTTCCCTATAATATATCTTTGTAAAATTATCACTATACTTAGGCAAGTTGCGCGCCAACCTTATACATTGCACTACTACCTGAGCCACGGTGCTGCCACCGGCGCGCGCGCATTGCCGCTGAACTAATCAGCGCAATCATCTCGCCGGCTCTATTAATGATCATTTGTCTTGTTTTTTGTCATTACAGGCGAGGAATATATGTAATTTAGCGAATAATTGAATGTTACAGGGGTTTGTGTCTGGAAACAGTAAATTATGTGGTGCAGTAAAAATAGAAATGTAAAATCAACCGAATTACTCTCCTATGTAAAAATAAACTTACTTACTTAACACAATCGGCTGAAGTCAAGCTCTTTGTAGAGCTTTAAGTTCTTCAAAAGATAAATGTATCTATTATCTGTATTCAAGGAAGGGACTCGGCTTTTGGCAAATATCAAATAATTTATAATTTATAATGGATTTCTACTCACGCTACAATATTCTCCTTAAAATGCCCGCCAGCTTTCACATAAAACGGTTTAAAACAGAAGTGGTATTGCAAGTCGGCCTAATTAATCCATCGGTTAGGGGTCGTTTAGTTAATGAATGAATAAATCGCCGTCAGCCCCCCTCCGCCACTCCTCGCTTCCCCCGACCAGATAACGTTAATCGGCGCTCTCGATTTATGTACCTTCCGCGCTGAAATACGGCAAATGGTAGTCAACTACGACCACATCTTGAAAAAATTATCCTCACCTAACCGCTATGTAAAAATAAACCCAACTCTCCACATATAAAATTGGTATTCGCTTGCGAGGTGGTCCGGCGATAATTTCTATCGGTCGTGAGCAAATATAGAGAGCAAGCGCAGTGATGTATAGACGGCGCGCGCGCTGCTATCGCCGCAGCGTAGACCTGACATAGATCAGATAGGACACAGACTGTTAAAGCTCCCGTAGACAAGCGCGATGCGACAACGCGACGCGATTCTTGTAGAACAATTTCCATGAAGTTTTCATAGAAACTAGAGTCGCGTGGCGCCTGTTTGCGGGAGCCTTTACCATGGCCGTCCTTCATGACACTGTCCTTAATTCTGAAAGAATAAGTAATACTTGAAGCAAGTCAACTCAACATTAGCAACTCATTTTAGCTCTGTGTCTGGGATGATCGTGTCTGGGATGATCGTGTCTGGAATGATCGTGTCTGGGATGATCGTGTCTGGGGTGATCCTGTCTGGGATGATCGTGTCTGGGATGATCGTGTCTGGGATGATCGTGTCTGGGGTGATCGTGTCTGGGATGATCGTGTCTGGGATGATCCTGTCTGGGATGACCGTGTCTGGTATGATCCTGTCTGGGATGATCGTGTCTGGGATGATCGTGTCATTTCGATTTTTTCTCTGGGGTGGCATGGTATCTGCGATGTCCCTAGAAAGACATCCATGACTGGCTGAACCATCACTCGTATTATTTCTCATCTACTAAAATAAAAAATAAACTTTTGTGCTTAATGCATTGGTCCATCAGACCGTTAGTTACGGCCCTAAGCACAACACAAAGCCTGTAATCAGTCCCTTCATACACTGAAGTCTTCCTGGTAATATTCACTATACAATCCCTTACTTCTTATGTCATTCACAGCAAGATGAGGTTAGCTATTTTCTGTTCATAATTTCAGTCCACGGCTTCAGCTCTGTACATTTATTATATCTAAATGATAAGGATAACAAACATTAAATAAAGCACTTGAATGGCAATAGTCTTTCACCTGAACCTCACGGACACTTGAGGTTGAACAAATCAGTATGATTCGTGATACGAGGGCGATTGATAACGCTATAGTAATGGGTACTCCGTGACGGAACGCTTATCAATACCTTGACGTACATGAGACAACGCCCGATTGTGGATATTTCATGTTTTTTTTTTCTTCATATGTACAGTGATCGAAATGTGTTTTGCACTTTTATAAATATGGCCTAATCATTTCTGATCAGTACCTAGGCAGACTACCTATTGTCAAATTATACGTCTCTAGTGATTGGTGCTTATGTATGTAAAGAAAATATTATAGGATTTTTTTGGGTAACTCTGCTGTATAATTATACAGAATACGGAGATAATACTACTCGTCCAATTTAATTGTCGATTTTACATTACCTGAACACACAGCACATCTCTACCTACATGCAGTTCATAAAAATAAGTTCTCACAACTCATAACAATAAATTAAACTAAACTAGCATATCTGCGAAACGCGTAGTCTTTGTTCTAGGTCGCGTGCGCCCGCGCCGTTACTGCGCGCCGCAAATTTATAATGATCGATATTCGCCTCGGACGAATGGACCTTGCTCTGGTTACGCGGGTCGCGGGTTGCTGACTCTGTTCAGGATTCTTTTGTTGTTAAGATATATAAGCTATTCCTAAATGATTGTGTCTAGGAAACATGTATCTAACATTAAGCTAGCTCTGACAAAAACCTCTGGAGAAAATTTCTTGGACCTTCTTAAGGCGGAAGCGTCAGCTTAGTCCCCGATTTTTTTTTTTTTAAATTGCAATTTACAGGTCTGTACCTATCAGGTTATATGTTCATCTAAATATGATTCGCGGCCGTAAAAAATATTTATTTATAGAATTTTAATCATAAAAATCATCAATAAATCTCTCTATTACCCTATTGAATGACTCTTTCATGAGGTCATGACATTGACGCCAATTCTAACTTAAGGAGTTGTATTGCTGATTCTAATGATTATAATTCTGTTAAGCCATATTTGTTACGGTCGCGAATCATATTTTAATCAACATACAACCTGACACCCCTGCAAATTGCAAAAATTTAAGAAAATTCGAATTTTGCGGGCTTCCTTAGCGCATCCCCCTTAAGTAACCTTTTGTGGCTGTCACCCGATTGTTATCTATGAACTACAAAAATTGGGAGATTATGTCATTATTACTTAATAATTCATCATTACCATCAGCCTATAGAATTTTTCGGCTGTCCACACGAATGCTAATTTAACACAATCGATGGCTGCTCTTATCTACTAGCTACTTTACGAAGATCATCGCACCACCTAACTTGAGGGCGTCCTACCCTAAATGATTTGAGCACTGTGTGCCAAGGAATGATCCATATGAAAAATATAATGGCCGGTAGGTAAGCCAAACTGTCGAACACCAATGTCGACTTGTCAAAATTATAACTATGCAACCGTAACTGACTTTTGGTTATCATTTCACTTTTTAGACCCGTATTTCGCTAAATTTTCTCTTCGCGCCATTTTCGTGCCTCTCATGGACATGTGAAAGTGCCAGTGTTGCATAAAGGTGAAAAACGTCAAAAACATACAGTTTATTACATGTTGGTAGCGAATCGAAACTGCAAGAGGTCCATGTACTGCTGCTAATCAGTGCGCGGCAATCCTTATGAGATGGTCTAATTATTCGATAGTAGGGTTGCCAGTGCTGTCCGAAAGGTCATTGAGTTTAGAAGGTGTTGAGGAACTTCAGGGTCCACCAGTAATAGCTCTCTTTAAAAGGTTTGTCAAAAAGTTCATCTGATAATAAATGTCTTCTGCCGCCTTTTGTCCCTTGTGCCCTGTCAAAAAAATTACCATGAATGACAATTGATAAGCTCAAGTCTTAAGCCAAGAGTAGAAATGTTAGCAGTGCGTTCCTGAGCAAAGTTCCAGTTTGCAAGGAATAGTAAAGTTGCCGCCATATATACTAAACGTTCCGAAGCCCCGCAAAACATTGGAAATATTCTTGCTTTGTATTTGCCCTTGTAGCGGCATCTACAACGCCACATGCGAGCTGCGCGTTACACTGACGTCACGCAAAATCCTGCATCGCGCATGCAGAGTTTACCGCGCAACTAGCATATATACAACATCCCGACATCAAACGTCGGGCAGTTGCCCACCAGACACAACACCCGTCTGGTCGGAGGATCTTTCCTTTTTCTATGGAGGTATGAGTGAACTTTACACCCTGTTCCTCGTACCTCCATAACCCGAATAAGGCCACAACCACTCTTCATCAGATTTTCCAACCTGTTTGCCAACCTATTACATAAAAGTTACACACTTCATCAGCGATTATATCCTCTAGCGATCGAAGATTGTCATCTTGTCTAGACTTTCAGACCAGAAAATCTAGGCAAAGCCGGCAGCCCTGCATATTCGGTGCTATCTCAGCGATCTTTACTTAAGTAAATTAATTTACCTCACCTCATACGATGAGTGAGATCCGACGATAATAATTACATTATTATGAACCGCCAAGTTAATATAGCTAAAATATATTCAGCGCAATTACTTGAGCACGTCGTTAGTGAAGATTGTGTATGGATGAGTGTCATGCAATGTGTACGTAGGTTGTGCTTGTAGATAACCATGTTTGTTTTGCATATTTTGAATGAGGTTTTATTTAACTAACTATTCTTTGTCGTGTCGATGGCACGACGGGTGTATTAAATTTGATTGGCCCTAAAGTTCGCCATTTCTACGGCATCGTCGGAGGTGGCGCAGAGGTTGTTATTTGCTGATTTTTTTTGGGCTCTGAGAGCAGGATAGAATAACTAACTATTAAATTTTATTTTATTATTATACAGATCTATCTAGAAGTTAAGAGACTGTTAGACTGACTTAGTAATTTTGAGTTAAGAAAATGGGCTTAAGTTTTTTGTGGTTACATATACTCATACAAAAAGACGTTTGTAATAATCATAGATCGCATACTCGATAATCAGAGACTCGACATTCGCAGGCATCGTCCTGATGGCTAAGAGGCTAGATCAACACCTCTCGTTAGCCGTAGCAGTCGGGTCAAGGGCTTGATCCTTAGGAGAGCACTCGACAGCTTCGCACGCATTTCGAACGTATTCCCTTTTTGCTGCTGTTGAAGTGGAAGTTAGAAAATAATGCTGATAAAAATACAATGTGTATTTCAAAAAAGCGTTAGAGGCTCAGATTGGATATTATAATAATGGCTTTTTCAGTCAAGACTTTCTAAGTAGCAGCTCGAAGTCTGGATTTATTCCCGGTTTGTGGTAATTGGCTCCCCTATTGCATTGGACGTACTCATAACTGGCGCAGTGTAAGTATGCATATCTACTATACATCTACCCCTTTTGGGAATACCGACGTGATGATATGTCTTATCTCGAAAAGATGAGTAATTAATAAAAATCTTAAATTCACTGACAAACAACGCACAGCCTAATTCGCTAGGTTTAGAAACATGAAATTTTGCATAAAGGTTTCTTATATAACGAAAGTGAGCATGAAGGAAGGGTTTTCGAAAATTCACCCCCTTTAAGGGGTTAAATAGGAGATGAAAGGTAGTATGGAAAATCGTCATTTTTGCCGATGGGGAATCCCATCGGACAAACGGCTTGTTGAAATTATAAAGTGATGAATTCAATGTCAATTACATGCACCTGAAAATAAGTCCATTACATGCAAATCCCATCAGATATTCGCAATAAGGAAATCCCCTAGTTCCTCACTTTAAAAAAATAATTTCAGAGACTTTATTCCCTTATACTCTACTGATATAAGGTACTGTAATCTAATTATTCCTGAGTTCATCGGAACATGTTCTTCCTAGACCGCTTTCTATCCAGGAACTGTTTCCCTGTCCTATACGGAAGGATTTTTGAAAATGTATCCCCTAAAAGTGGATGAAATTTGGTATGGAAATTTTGCCGATAGAAATCCTACCGATACATGACTTGTTGCACCATAGAAACGTACTTACGTGTTTTTTCTTCTCGCGAATTTATCGATTTGCGTGAATTACAAGCAATTGAAATACCTATACGGTTCTATAAACGTGGAATGTCCGATACCTCACCGGCTGCCGAGTGCGATCCGTCGAGTCATGCAGTGAGCTAGTGACACACGCCGCAGAAAGCGTGACCACATGTTACAATTAGCCGTATCTCCCCGCGAGGTGTCCGCTGCCATCTTGATAGGCGAGGTGAAATGCTATCGTTTGTATTGCACACAATAGACTTAGGGCGTGTATATTTCGCGGGTTTTTTGAATATTAAGTTAACGTCAATTGTAAAAAAAAAAACTTGTATGTCTGTTGGTGGACGCCCGGGACCAAAACTATGCGTCACCTCTTTATCTGTCCTTCAAAACTGATTTTGGTAAGAATTATGGCCAGAAGAATGATGATGATGGAGATAGCGATATCACCGAATGCGCTATCATGTGAGCTGCAGGCTACAACGATATTAAACGAAAAGACAGAATGAGTCGATACGGATCTATGCATTTTTATTAAAATTCAATTAAATTAGACACCAAAGTTGAAACGAAGAGACTAACACTCTCTCGAAAATTCCAATAAAAATCATAACGAGTGTCAATATTTTCCAAATAAAATGATATCATTTGTGTCCCATGAGTCAATTAAAGAAGACAGCAAAGTTGAAATGAAAAGACTAACAACTCCTCGAAAATTCCAATTCAAAGTCACCTTTACAATTTCCAAAATCATACGTAGCGTTAATGTTTTCTAAATAAAATCATTATCTCTTTTATCCCATGTGAACAGTGGCTAACCGGAACTACAGCTAGAGTTTACCTTATCTGCGTACTTTGTTTACTGCGCGGCTCGCCGTTATGGAGCTGAGAGCGCCAAAACGACGAACACTATCGCCACTCCTTTGTCACTTACTGTATCGGTGTATTCTGACTTTACGGCTCTTGTTGAGCTAAAAAGATGACTGGGTCGTTACTTTAGGGTTTCAGTGTTATAGGTTAGGCTAGATTTAAAATATGTATTATCTATTTTTTGGTCGGGCCTTATAGCATCTGTCAATTTGGCTACGCCAGCGTAAGAGTTGCCGATTATGTTAGTTTTAGATGTTTAACATATTTTTTCGGCGTACCTAAGAAGTATAATATATTATGTAGCCTTCCCTAGAAAAAAGGAATAGTGTAATGATGGACCCTCTTCTATCCTTTAGTCAAAGCCAAAAATCTAGATGGCCAAGGTTTCTGAAACAAACAGTACTACTTTATCAAAAACTACGCTTTATGAAGAACATTTAACAGAAGTTGAGAAAGGAAACAAAATTGGATCCCTACAATCATGCATCGCCCAAATAAGTCTACAATTCACCACATCCAATTCAATCTGGAAAGACAGAATCAGCGGAAAAAACTTCAACGCATATCGCGATATCCTGTTATTACCTTCTGACGCAGTTCCGGTCGTCAGGCACAAGTTGCTCGATGGACTGCATCATCAGTTTTTATGGCAATGCTAATTATTGCATGTTACGCTACTTCTCTGCTGGTACTGTTATGGGCGGGTCGGTTGGTGAATGAGAGCGTGCTCGCTTTTTGTGGAGTTGGCTATTCATCTTAGATATTGTACAGTGATGACGTGGTAAGAGTTATCGGGAGAGGAAGAGTTCGTAATCTTGGTATTAATTATAAACATGTAAAACTGTGAAGTTTTCCAGGATATAAGAACTAGGACTGAAAACTGATTCTGTGATGTTGCAGAATATTGCTACCTCTAGCGCTTTACTGTTAAAGATAGACCAAGTAATCCCACCATGTGCTAATAAAAACTATCTCTATTCGTCCATCCGTTTCCTGTCCGTCATCGATGCTTTCAACAAGCATAAGTAAATTTCTCTTAAACAGAAAGTCTGTGGCGTTTGCTCCTAGATATTTGTATCCGCGACAAAACTCCAATGTCATCATTCTAAGAGCCTTTCTCCAGGTATGTGTTCCGCCTCTATTCTAACGATCTCGGGAATGCTAAGCAGCTACATTGTTACAGTGAGGAATGTAAACTGATTAGAAATTGGTTCAATCTGCAGGCGACCACAAGACATGGAGTTTTCCGGTAGAAAATTCTTGGGCTCCGATAAATGGAAGTATGTTACAGCTTAATCTTTATTATGGTGTGTTGCTTATCATCTGTATTGTCATTAACTATTGGTATTGATATGAGAATATCCCTTTCTTCTATCTGTCTGCAAGCGTAGCTCCAGAATTTGAGGATGTTGAGTTAGGTAAATGTTGGAAAAATTTGAGCACTAGCCTGCAGGTGTTCAAAGTCTACGAAGTGAATGACAGTTGACTAAATACCGTTATGTGTCTGAACAAACATTCCTCCATCAGGGGATGCTAATGTAATGCATCTTTGCATATTCAGATAATACCTAAACATAATGATACTGTCAACCACATCAAAATTACCCTAAAACATTGAGAAGAGGCTATTTATTATTTTGCACTAAGAAAAAGACCTGAATTTTGAAACAACATGACTACACAAAATTTTCTAAATTTTTTTCCACAGTCAAAATGGGAAAAATCAGAACAAAACCCGATTCCCCAACATAATAAGGAATGCCGAACTGAATTTACGACGCGCTAACCATCTCGATAGGCGCTGAGTAAAAGCTTACATTCTAGTGTTGTGCCGCGACAATGCGACTGTCATCGGTCGATATATTACACCCGCTACCGGCTCGGCACGCGGCTAATATTTTATATGGGCGGTCTTCATTGCGATCGGGACCTGTTGATGTAGGGTTGGGATGTGAGTTGTCGATAGTTTTTGTTTTGCGGAATTTACTAGATGTTTCAATTGTCGATTGCGATGAGATGTGTTATCTGATATATGATCACAGTAATATGGTACTTATAAAAATTGGCAAACGTAAGCTTTGCAGAGATTTTTAGCATCGTGGCAATAGTTTCTGCAGTAGTTCACTATATAGGAATCTCTAGTAATTATTCCAAAATAAGTAGTTTTGAAATTATTAATTTTGAAAATACCTGTTGATACTTTTCACGTTGAAGGTCAGTCATAAGTATCTGCTAAGGCATTCCTCTAGATTTCATTTCAGACCCGATACCCGACGGTTCTTGACAACGTTTGGAGAGAATTTATATCCACTACTGTAATTTCACAAATAGAAATAGATTGCAGGGTGTCATAAATATACTCATAACGATCAATAATCATTTTGACCATCGCCGCAGCAATCAACTTCTAATAATCTATCGACACGCATGCACCCTCGCCCTACCGGTCGAGTGAAAGAGGCGTGCACTGGTTGCTCTCATTAATCTTTCATTTCTACGTTATATTATTAGAGGAACGGGTTTGCACGGATGCTGCGGGGACGCGGGGGTGTGGGGTGAGGTAGGTGCGCGCGGGGGGCAGGGCGTGAACCCGAGTGAACCCGCAGTAGCACCTGCCGCGTCCGGTCGGCGGTTGCTCCACGCAACTCTTAAGGTTGCCAGGGAAACATTCTGATCTTGTAAAATGACAGGATTCCAAGGTTATGATCTAAAAATCAACTTTATTTAGCGAGGTATTTCCAGGAAGTGCTGGGAACCTGATGGGAACGAGTTCGTGGGACAGCGATCGCATTAATCATTTACGTAGACTTTATTTCAAGTTCTAATAAAACTTGGGACATTCCAAAGCGTCCTCAAAAAAGAAGAATTGCAAACAATTGAATAAAAAAATATAATATTTAAAGTTTTCCTACGAAAGCTCTAGGGTTGTCGTATAGCTTTTCCGGTTCGGGGTAAATTATCAATTATTCTAATCTTGATTGTTTGCTTCACGATTACTTAGGTACTAGAAATAAAAACATGTAGAAGTATCTACTGTCATTTGAAAATTGGTAATTTAATTAAATCCATTAGAGTCCAAGACTTAGTCAATGACAGACAGAATAATGAACTCGGCCTTTAGATATAATTGCATATTTGATTTATACTGGTCATTAAAACTAGACCAGATCATTGCATAATAGAGATCTGATCGACTTAAATAATTCTGTATACAAAGGATGATGAGGAACTGAATGAAAATGAAAGTTTTCGAAGTCTAATGATGGATTATCATTGGAGACATTTTACATAATAAAGAAAAGAGTATAGTGCCTCATCCATAGCGGATTTTTTTATGTAGACCGGCCCTTTCTTCTAAATAGAGTTATTAAGATCCTCAAGCTATGTATAGTATACTTAAAACGTATCGAAATGTGTCTATGCAAGATGAATCTCCACGTTCTTCAAATTTATCTTAAACGTAAAACTTTAAGAAATTAAAATTCTCTTAAAAACATTTTTAAACAAATCCGAACCCGATCAAATATTGACGTGCCAACCCTATCCCAACTTCGGAGGTCGTAAAAGGCGAGGTTTTAATGGCTGTCACAATAATATGTAATCGTATTGAGAGATAACGTTAAAGGTACATGGCCTCTCATTTCGGCTGTCCGTCCACTAACGTATTAAAGTCTGTATTATACCAGCTGTACTGACAGGTTGAGGTTGACAGATGTTTTTATACTGTTATATTTAATTCAAATGTGTGGCCGTCCACTAAAATAAGCTACCTATAAGCTTGATTTCGTAATACTCAATCATGTGTTTCTTGTTCGATACTTACCTATGCGATCTTATGATATGTATGACGTACTAAAAATATAATTGCCAATCAGCAAGGTGATAGTGAGCTTACTACCCAGGGTACGCAGTTCGTACCTACATTTTTGTTTTCATTCGCGACGGCTATTTAAATCTAAACTAATATTATAAATGATATGATTTTTTGTATGTTTGTTTGTTACGCTTTCACGCTAAAACTGCTGAACGGGTTGGGATTAAATTTGGCACATAAATAAACCACAGCCTGAATTAGGACTAGGATATTTTTATCCCGATATTCCCAGGGGATCGGGACTTATGTGGGTGAAACCGTGGGGCGCAGTTAGTGCATCAATAATGTTGATTATAAATTAACTAGCGACTCGCCCCTGCTTCGCACGGGTGCAATGGCGACATGTCAAAATATCGAGATTTCTGTACTAAATCTATATTTATTATTAATGTATTATACTCACGAACCGTCCGGAGTAAAGGCTCTAAATGATGGTGAAAACCGCATCAATAGTTTTTATAAAGCTTGGAAGATCTAAGCAGTCACACAGACAGACACGAAAAGCGACTTTGTTTTATATTATGTGTAGGTATAGATTGATATATCGATGAATATTATCTGTAATTTTCAGACCACAGCTTCAACTAACTTCCTCTTAGTACGCATGACTAGATATCAAGCTATAGGTACAATTCCAGTATAAGCTGACTTCTCATTGTACGAAAAGTCATACAATGCGAGGTCAGCTAAAACTGGAAATGTATAGCTTGATATTTGGCCGTGTGTACACGCGTACACGCTAACGTGCCAAACAGCCTAATATTCATATTTAATAGACAAAGTCGTGTCTTTTGGTTAATTTACTAAATACAATGCTACGAGACTAGACGGAATAATAATTGAATGTGATACTTAGGACCCGGATACTCAAATGGAACAAGAAGTAGTTACAATGGTGGTGTGTTGATTTGCTATGATTGGAACTTAGAAGGAGCTGCTCGATAAATTCTCAAGGTAAAGCCTAAAGCCTGGGGCTAAAGCTAGTTGGAAATGTATGCGTGAAAACGTTAGGTTATTTGACCTTAATAATATTTACTGTGGTCTCAGTGATTCTGCACAGACATAAACCCCATATTTATAAACGTTGCTTAAAGTTAAGTAATTAAGATTAAGCGTCAATGTAACCATACATTTTTGACGTATAAGCTTGTCTTAATTTTAAGCAGTTTTAAAATCAGGGAAATGATTGAAACACTGAGTATCATTCTTGAATGACCATGTAACCTTCTTAAATATTTTGGTATTGAAATAAATTGTTTATTAAAATAATTGATTTACATTAAATATTTATAATATGGGACCTTAACTAGAGGTATATAATAATTTGATTCTACCTATTTAATTTATAATTGGTATTGAAACAAGTGAAAATCTCATCGCATTTATGTCAGCTGTTTATTTTAATCAGGTAGTCTTTACTATTCATTTCGCGGTCTTAATAAGTCACGCGATATGAGCCATAGCCGTTGATTTTAATAAACATTAAAATCTTTGAGTACAATTCTGATTTACTTAGTGTGTACCGTTTTCTGAAAGCTGGGTAGAGTGCGAAATCGTTAACCAATGGTCATTATAATTCAAGTGCTATCCGGTAAGGGTGACCATGTGCACGGCCAATCAATAATCTCAGGACATGGAATGAAATGGGGACAAGACAAGTGGACAAGAGGACGATGAAGTAAGAAAATTGTCACTTTTAATGAAAGAGATCTGAGTGAATTCCATAAGTTACACTGCTAAGCCCTAATAATAACTTCATTAGCTTTATATTTCGGATGGATTTCTTAGAAAAAGCTATTATAAAACCTTTAGATATCACTGATATTGTGCAGATGGCTAACACACATCATCTTCATTTCCAATAAAATTTAGTTTTTGGAGGTTTAGGTTTTTTTGGAACCGAATCGCTTAATGAATTCAGCAATCTCCCAAAAAGGATTCGGTGTACTAAAACCGTGAACACATGGGTTCACTCCACAGCAGTATCGTAAGTGTTGAAGCGCTCACCAATTACCAAGTGTGAAGGCTCTGCTGATGATAATTGAATATATGCTTTATGGAGCCGCGGGCTCGGCACACCAGGCCGCCAGCCGCCTAGCCGGGCTATGAATACGCCTACCCATTTGCACTCTTTATAGAATATGTAAAATCGATTGGGGGATCTATTTAATAAATATTTATTTTGTTGCTATTCTTGGAATTGAAAATTGCTATTATTGATGTTTATTAAGTTGCGTAGTGCGGAGTTGAGTGTTCGAATTGTTGGGCAATGTGGTTTGTCTATGTGAAAAGTTGCCCAACTTTTTCTTTGGGAGTTCAAGGACGTGATGTAGGGATTTAGTTTTAAGGTCACCACACTCGTAATCAAGCATTATATTAGGGTTGGAGAAGTCGGAGATCTCTTATGATATTTAAAAAAGTAATATAAAGATAGTCTTATAATAAAGTTTCTTGCTGCGAAACGAGAGACAAAAAAAAAGTCGTATTCTTTATCTGTAACCAAAATGTATAAATAACGACCGCAACTCCAGTTTCTATGCTTGATAATTATTTATGATATTTATTATATGATAAATATTTGGAACAGTATGGAATCGAATTTGTAACCTACAAATTCGATTTCATACTGTTCCAAATATTTGTACATTTCATTCTGTAATTAATGAAAATAAGATTTATACATATTATTATGCGAAACAGCACATAAAGCATTATTTCTATAGCTAGTCTTAAAGAAAACCAATTCATAACCATTCCAGTTAGAAACAATAAAGAGATCTAATAAAATAATACGGTTATCGTGAAAGCGACGGAGCGGCGCGCGGCGCGTGCGCAGCCAACAATTGCATGCACTAACAACCTTTGCACTGAGAAGAAAGCCTTTATTGGACGCAATAATTAGTTTTATTGTTACCTTGTTTGTTTGGTTGAGTGCTTTATTTTTATACTGTTATTTACTGTTTCGCTTATTTGATTCAATAAAGCGCAACTTTTTTTCTTCAGTATGAATATTTTCTAGTTACAGTTTTCAGCCGGCCTTTACAACTTCATTGTTGTCAATATATGAGCTTCCTTATGGCTATATATAGCTATACATATAACGTATGTGTTCGCGTCTTTGAAACTGTTCCTTATAATGATTAATCAGATTTCTCCTGATATTACTACGAGTACCACTCGGACCTCAGCTAACACTGTCTGTTTAACAGAGCGTGATGATATGATCCGTTGCTTGCCTTGTGCATGTAAAGAAATGATAACATCTTAGCAGCACTAACAATAAGCCTATAATGACTGCGTTTTCGACAGAACATCATTTCGCGAATGATTGATTAGGCGAAACTGTAATATTATTTTTAAGTGTCCTGTAGCTGAATGACAAATGGAAACTCTTATAATTTCGTTATGAAAGCCTGCCAGTCTGTAATGAAAGTATCAGCCACTGACTTTCTAAATCTATTTAAAAAAACTGAAGAATAATATTTGTTTTTGTGTTGATTGAATTGATATACTCTTGACGTTTGTTTTATGGAGCTGCCTTTATCTATATTTTTTTTAAATGTTTCTGAATGGTGTAATTTGTGTACAAGATTGTTAAGAAAGCCTGTATCGTCACGCTCTTTAAACAGCAATGTAAACGGATTATGATAACAAATACCTTCT
The DNA here is from genome assembly GCA_917490735.1 of Dryobotodes eremita. Lineage (NCBI taxonomy): Eukaryota > Metazoa > Arthropoda > Insecta > Lepidoptera > Noctuidae > Dryobotodes > Dryobotodes eremita. Next base: position 16,451,093 of record OU823254.1, on the reverse strand, counting down.
GCTTGCAGCCATGCTCGCCAAAGTTATGATACCAAAAATATTGAGCTTACTATCAAAAGTTCCTAGACTATTTATGGCCTACGGAAATAGCCCAACTACTTCCGCTCTTTCTTTCCCTCCTATTTAATATAAGATGACCTTTACAAATACATCGTTTAAAGTCTTCCGCTGCCATAAATCACATTCCAGAAAATCAATGGCTACAAAAACTCCCATGAACTTTTGCCTGCATATACAATTCTTCCGGGAGAGATGTAAAAAGGTAAAAACGGCGGGTAGGTAAAAAAGTAGTGCAGTAAAAAGTGGGATCGCGATAGGTGAGGCGAGTCGGCGCGAGCGCAGCGCGTGGCGGGCGCGTGCCTACCGACCAATTACACATCTTCGCCTTTATTACAAGAACGCTCATTAGACTTGGGTGTAGAGTTGTGAAGTGGAGGATGCGGTTGTTCTACTTTTCTTTAATTTATCTTTTCCTTTTATTTCACAAGGTCGTTCGTTGAAATGTTTTTGGGTGTAAGATAACACACTACACGTACATTTTGTGTTGCATTTTATGTCGAGTGCGGTTAACTTTACTAGACTTTTAACATTCAGAAAGTTTTGCTAGAGGTCTCACATTAGGGGGGTCTTTCAAAAGGTAGACGATCTTACACTGTATTATTACCTAGCTACTTAGCAAGAAGCGAGATTTTCGTATCGTGCTCCCCTACCTCCTTAATCATGAAACATATGACAACCTACACCGTACATTTGAATTTCCCCATAGAATTACAGTCCCAGCTCTCTACAAAAATTCTAACGTCTTCAAACCACCACATCCACTTCCTTTCTTCCCTCCGAGGTCACGATTGAGTATGCGCACCCGAGTGTATCGCCTGCCAGGTCAACACGGTTAGTTTTTACTCGCGAACTAGGCGCGCCTAGCGGCTCTGCCTGCATTTTTTATCCTAACTGATGGTTACAGATCGGTCGGTTGACCGCAACCACCGCTTCTTGAAATAGCTCCATATGTCTTCAGCTGTCAGTTTTTATGATAATATATTTTGCGTAATTTTGTTGGTTTTTATATTTTCGTTTTGTTCTTGTTGAAAAAAATCATGCTTAGTGTTAGATTATAAGATTTTGTTTCTAGGCTGAAAAAAGCTTGTTAAGCTTTGGACTATGATTTTAACTTATGAGTTTTTTGAGTTCTACTTCTATGATGTACATAATTATGTACGTTTTTACCCAACTTATTTATGTCAGAGATACCATGAAAATAAGTGTGTGGTCACTGCTTGTTCACTTTTAGCAATGCTGTTTTTTCGTCTAGGTATTGTTCATACTTCCTGAAGTATGAAGACTACCTAAATGAAACTACTAACACCACAGAATATTTCCCTGCGTACAGGTACCCGTTTCATTTGCCCTCTCTGGCAAATTTTCATCTTGGTCTAGATTTAATTCATAGTCACATGCCTGGTTTTAAATCCATACTTATTGACAGGCGGTGAGTTGCACGAAACCAACTTAAATTAATGCTGTCACTTTCTTTTTCATACAAAATGTAAGGGATGGCATGAATTTAAAGTCTCAGTTAAACCAATGTTGGTTTCGTGCAACTCAACAAGTGACAAACAAACAATTACCTACCGCTATGACACCACTACACATAGATCGTATCATAGCTATGATTGCAGGCGGTTGACAAAAATGACCAGTTAGGTGCCCAGCGACCCGGAGGCAGTGGTCGAACCACATCCGGTGTAACCGACGTACAAGAGGGTGATTTATTATAATTGATACCATTTCTAATAAAAGTGAGCCATGTGGAAAAGACTTCTTATTAGTAGTTAGAGCGAACCCTGGATAATGTTAAGAAGAAGTAATGAACTAACTCTGAACATGCTCTTGATTTTTGGAGCTGGCTATTCTCATACATTTTATACTAACTTTTGCCTGCGGTTTCGCCCGGGTGAATGTCGGAAAATATCCCACGAGAACGTAGCTAATGTTTTAATCCAGGTGTGCCAAATTTCATTCATTCAGCCGGTTTTGCGCCAATCCGGAATATAGACAAACATTTTAAAAACTATATTTTCGGCATCAGACTCATTCCCACACTCGTAGCAATAAAGTTTAAAAAAAATATTCAATGTACAGTTTGGACTTCGATAGAATTTTATTATATTTATAGACGTGAGTAGATCATGCCGTTGAGAAAAGTTTAGCCAATCAAAGTCGGTCACGGGGCTGTTTACCTAGGGTACTAAAGATCCCACGTTGATTTGTCACAGGACAGGAGTTCCAAAATTGGCCAATCAGCAAGGTCGGTCGCGGGGCTGTTTGCCTAGGTTACTAAAGATCGCACGTTGTTTTGTCACAGGACAGGAGTTCCAAAACTGGCCCATCACCAAGGTCGGTCGCGGGGCTGTTTGCCTAGGTTACTAAAGATCGCACGTTGATCTGTCACAGGATAGGAGTTTCAAAATTGATCTAACCTTTGGTTTTCCACTAACTAGATTGTAGAGTTCAATCAAATTGCAGTAGTTTGGAGCAAAATATTAACAGGAAGTTAGCAGGAATTTACATAGTTGAGAAACGACAAGAAACATGATGATCACTACCATTACTAACATTGGAAACCTCTACTTATGCCCTCTAATCAACACATACAGCTCCCAAATTGAATTTCACAAAGATGTGTATAATATAATAAATTAAACTCACATGGTTACCGGTAACGAACAGTTAGGCGTTTAAACGATTAGTTAGCAAGTGCACACGAGCGGCTCGACCGTTGTTTCGTATAAAACATAGTTATTAACTTATTATTCCGTCTACCAATTAGAACAGGGCTCTTTAATAGCACCACGTTCTTTTTAACAAGATTGTGTGCATGTTTTTATTTTGTTTCAATATGATGTTAATGAGATAACTCAGTGTTTCATTGTGAGAGGATATGGTACAGAGTGTGAAGTTACGGTTTCTGAGAAGAACGGTAACCGCAACATAGCGTCCGCAATTTATCGGCGGATGACGTCACTGAAACGTTGTTTATGAAAGCAAGTTGCTGTGTTTTGACAGCGTAAAGACTAATCGCGCTGCCACAGTCGTCACTGCGGTCGTTTTGTGGCGGTCACCGCTCTTCTCCATAGGTACCTACTACGCTTTGGAATGGGCAACTAGCTTCATCTTTCTGACTGACCGACCCCTTGACAATTCAAAAGTGCCTGTAATTGGTTTATTTGAAATAAATGCTTTGAGTTTGAGTTTGAGTCTAGGCAATCATAGTTTTAAGGCTCCTACAAACAGGCGCGACGCGTCACAAAGGCACCGCCTGTCGTGCGACGAGCGGTGCCTTTGTGTCGCGTGCGATTCGCGTCGAGCGTCGCGCCTATTTCAAGGAACTTTTGCACACTGCAGAGGTGGTAGAATACAGGAACTAAAGCTAACAAAATCAAATCAAATCGATTTTACGAAATCGTGAGAAATTAAAAAATATGCAGTAAAATCCTCTTACTACGATCACGCTTAATACGATTTCCCGCATAAGGGATGATTTATATAAGACAGTCCGGGCCCGGACGACATGGATCATGCACTGTGTAACAGAAACTGCTTCATACAAAATGTATGTAACGTTTCAAATCCGCGCCCCGTCCGGGCCACGTACACGGTACGCCCCGGGCACGGCCCGGTCTAATATAAATTATCCCCAATACGCCATTTTACTTCAGTCCGTACATCTTGAGGCATGCTTTCATACATTTTATCACGCTTAATACTATTCGTCATCCCGTTTAATACGTCATCTGTACACGCGTGTTTCCGAAATAACGAAGTTGACGTCGTGTTAGAAGAAGGAGAACCCGCGATACTGCAGGGTTTTCCTGGATATCCATCCATTGATGACAATGTTGCAGCCTTTGAAATCCGGTAAATCGAAGATCTTAAAGATGTGTATAACACACAGAAAGGGGTCCTAAGTGATGATGATGAAGATGAAGAGGAGTCGTCTCCGATTTTGTCAATCGGCCTGGCATTGTCAGCAGCTCTCGATTTGAGGCGCTATGTATCTTCTGTGGGTGCAAGCGAAGACGCATTGCAAAAGTTAAGTTATATTGTAAGTCTTGTAATTACTAATGCATCAAACTGTCTTTGTCAAACCAAATTAAGTGTTTACTTTAAGTAACGTAATTATAAATAAATATACACCATGATTAACAAATTTTAAAAATACATACATTATTAACATTATACTAAATTTGTAACAAAATTAGTACATAATACGTTTTATTTTCCCTATCCCGCGTAATACGATATATGCTTTCTCGCTTAAGACGCGTTTTTGGTTAGATCCCTTTGAAAACGGGTTTTACTGTATATATAAAAGTAAACCGCGATCACATTTTTTTCTTGTCAGTTAGTTTGGCAGTTTGAGTAATTTATGCGGTCTACCCAAATGTCCTTTCTTTGGTATAGTTCGTCGAATCGTTGAGCTCCTTAAGTTCTGAGTTGAGCTGCACGATTACTGATAAATGCGTGCACTGACTAAACAAGTCCACTCAATCTGTGTGGTTTTTCCTCAAAATACCATTTCAGACACCAATCTACGTGGTCTTCACATGATCTGACCAAGATTATGTGTGGACTTCAAAAGAGACAATGACTTCAACCTCTGAGTTTGTTTCGGCCTTTCTTCTCAGAGTATTCAGATAGGAAACGCCGACCTCATCTAGTTTTTAAAATATGATTGGCGTGTAAAAGTGTTTGTAAAAACTTACTTACAGAAATAAAATCATTTATCATAAATCCGGATTGCTCAGTTAATTTACACAAACACAATTTGCCTCTTAGACCAACGAAACAAAAACACAAGTTCTATTCCATCCAGAAACGCAAACAATAAATCTAGATAGAATCGGAGCGAATAATATCATTAGAACAACACCTTCATTTGACGATCATGACTCTATTATGTTGAGGACAGCTTGCCGCCATTTATTTTGACACTACATGATGCATCGGGTCCCGTACGTGTGGAACTGCGTTATTGTTCAAGATGACGCATGGACGTGAAGCTTATGAATGAAGATAAATTTATAGTGGGTTATAATTTGATGGGTAGATAAAGGTTTTAAGAATTTTATGTTCGAATGAAATATTTTGACTGCTGTCATGCTTCTGTCTTGGAAAATGTACCTTAAGTATAATTGGAAAACGTTCGGTTTGTTTTTCGATTCACTAAAATATGAGACCCAGTGAGTTTTTATATGCAAGTTAAATAGATAGGTGTATTTGTTTAATACCTATTTCTAGAATTGGGGGAGATTAATACCCTTATTCTAAGTGATTCCTAAAAGAGTAAGTACCGTCAAACGGGGTGAATAGGAATGCAGGGGTGAATCGAGACGAAACTTTAAAAGGGATTTTAACATTGAAATAATGTAGTTTGTCGCCAACAAGTGCACTTAATCTTTAATTATAATACAGTACCACATTAGAGTCCTTTTTGGTAACAAATTATATTATTTCAATGTTAAAATCCCTTATAAAGTTTCGTCTCCAGCCACACGTTTTCTTTTTCTTTTTTTTCTGTATTCCTGTTCACCCCGTTCGACGGTATTTGGCTATAAGAGTAGGGAAGACAAAACAAACGATGTCAAAAAGTCAAATCATTTATTTCAAATAGACACATAAAAGGCACTTTTGAACGTCAAAATTTACAAAAAAATAGAATTGATTCTAGTTGCCCCTTCCAAAAGGTAGTTTCGTATGGAAAAGAATGGGCAAGAAACTCCAACGATACTCTTTTAATGGACGACTGATGGATGGACTATTTGAAAGATAATATGGCTGGAACTCCCGAGACTACCGGATAACCGAGATTACCGACTGAAAAGTATAGTAGAAAAACACATGTTGCGCCGACCCCAAATAAATTGCGATAAGGGCTGGAGAATGATGTTTATATCACATTTCCTACCGTTTTCACTTCCAGCTGTGACGTATACAGTTAAAACTTGTTATAAATTGACATAAGTAAACGTAAATTTTCCTTAGTGGGGGTAAGGAATCATATCTGTCAAACTCAAGGTATGTACGGTCACCAAAAGTGATAAGAACCAGTGTCGTCGGATATAGTTGAAGTTTAGTAAGAAACCGATGTGTGTTTTCGAATAAAAACAATTAAATTAATAGAAAAAAAACAGTTCATTTATCAAATTAAATTTCGTTCGAAAAAATCCATCGGTTTCTTACTGGGCTTCATCTCTTTTGGTGACTGTACTTGCCCAAAACAATGAACTACCCTAATCTCACAGAAAGTTATTACATTCTTTTAAAAAGTTACTCAAAAACGAAGCCAACAAATCCATAACTCAATTAACCCGCCGTAAGTTAAACCGTCGTCAAACTAACCATCTCAATCTATACAACAGTTATTGTCTACGGTACTTAGCTGTCAGTAATTTGGGCAATCACATAGTTATACTGTGAGTGATGTGCTTATACCTCGACAGGTACAAGCTCGATGGTGTACCCACTTTATTAAGGAACCAGTGGCCGGAACAATAACTGTATAGAACTGAGAATTGAATCGTTATTTTGATGTCAAAAGAAACGGTAAGGTTCAGTGGTAATAAGATGTTGACTTGATAATGTTGTTATGTTGTTATTGTGGTAGTTGTCGTGCCTGTCGTAGTCAATTAGTGAGATGGAACATACATAGTTGGTTGTGGTTAAAGTTTCGATCCAAAGAACAGAATTAAATCAATCGGAAAATCTTAAAAAATTGCAGAGCTTACTAACTTATGAGTTTCTAGCAAATTACGGCGTGATTTAGTATTTCGCTCTCTCAATAAGTTTCTAAATTCCTCCACATAAAATCCAGGATCAAAATTTTTAAAAGAACAAAACATATGCCCCGGACTAGGGTATCTCGGAAATCAGAATGCTTTTCGTATCTACAAACCAACTGATGCGGCTTCTGAATATGCCACACCCTAGAAATATTTTCTCATAGGCACGTTAATACCATTTCGAATGGTGTATAATTTGCCAAAGTACAGGGCAATGTGAAAAGAAAACGCGTATAGTTCCCCGGGAAGAGGCTCATTTTTACAAAGTACAGTCCTCGCGGGCAATTACACAGTAAATGCATATATCACGGGAGACAGAAAAATGAGTGCTTTCCACGATGTCCGATTTGTGTAGCTCCGTTTGCATTTTATTTATCATATTGTCGGCAAGTAGTTGCATTTGTCATGTACTGGAACACGCCGTAGACTGGAGTCTGTGGCCGTCAGGATTTGATTCCCAAGTCAGACAAAATGTTAATGTATTATAATGTTTTATAAAAACATTTATGTTCAAAACACAATATTTAAGTATACATTAATGTACCAACAATGGTCTCTTTGAGAATTCATATAGACTTTTAGACAGTAGAAGATAATAAATAATATAATAATAAATCTTTGTTGGCCATAAATTCATTTACATTATTTTGATCTAAAAATGGTTTAAGTTAGTGCTCCAAAGTGAAAAACCCTGACTTCTAAACTAGGTTTATGTAAATAAACCTAGTTTATATAATAATTTATAGTGATGTGCATATAGAAAATGGGACACACATTATACATAATAACCTATTAGGGCAAGTCCAAGAGAAACAAATAAAAAGATGAAAAGGAAAAGTAACAAATAATTAAAAACAAAAAAGACATTAAATGAAAGTGTTGTGTTTGTCTCTAGTGTGTTTGGCTGGAGTTATGTGTGTGGGTGTTTGATAGTATGTGTATGTTTGTGAAAGGGTGTGTGTGTGACTGTGAGTGAAGTATGAGTGAGTGTGCGAGCGTATGCGACAGTATAACAAATTATAATCATTTTTATTTTATAAGAAAACCTTAACTATTTATTTATATTTCCAAAATTTCCTAACAGAAGATCCTCCGTATTGCGATAAGTTAGTTTTAAAAGATATTCCTGTAGCTTAGATTTCAACTGATATTTAGAATCAGGATAAATTTTTAGTACTTTATTAAGCTGGTTATAAAGTTTCGTGCTGGTAACATAATAGTGTCTCATGACAAACGAGGTTCTATGCGACTCTTGCGAAAAACCGTGTGTTTAATTCTGCCTGTTGGCTCTGCGGCCGGTCGAGTAGGATGTTTACGGAGCATTGACTGAAGGACATACAGTTGCCTGACAGTTAACACTTTAGATTCCGTGTATAGCTGTACTGTGGAAAATCTAAGGGGCCGAGAGAGCAGAACCTTCAGAACAGCTCTTTGTGGTCGTTCTAGTCGGATGAAATGGTTTTCAGTAGCACCACCCCAGATTGGAATACAATAAGCTAAGATCGATTGGCATAAAGCAAAATAAACCACCCTCAATGTATCCCTATCTCCTGACCTGCGTATTTTTTTAAAAACGTAAATCAGCTTGCGAGTTCTACCAGAAAGTGTGTCTAGGTGTTTATGCCAATTGAGATGTTGATCGATATGCACGCCTAGGTATTTGACACTACTGGACTTAGAGATTACAAGGCAGTCACAAATGGTGGAAGGCGTACATATATGGGCTTTAAGAGTAAGGGAAGGTGATGGGCTTAAATTTGACCTGATAGCAAATGGTATATAAACCGTTTTACTGACTTTTAGTGGGTGGTTTTTACTCAAGCATTCCATTACACGTGTAAGCGCCTTCTCGGCACTCAGATAGCACTGGGCCCAGTCTACTGCATCTATAAGCAGGGAAGTATCATCGGCGTACATAATGACTTTACAGTTTTGGTTGGGCAGTTTACAGAGTTCATTAATATAGATAAGGAATAGAGTGGGACCCAGTATGCTACCTAGATCGTAAAGTATAACTTGGAAATTGGTCATCATAAAATATTTATTATTTTGAAGTTGCTCAGCATTTATTTTTCCTGTCAATAAGTAAGTTACTTGTTTTACAATAACTTATTAATATCGACATGTCTTGTCAGTAATAAATTGTCTTATAAAACTGCTAACTCCGATTCAATAGCAAAATTAAATATGAGATTATGCTAATTCAAACCATTTATATTCGTAATCCAATTATAACACCACGTGTTGTAAATTGATGTCTTTATAATGATATAAGATACAGTACTCTTATGCGTTTTTAAACATCGACTATGTTTCAAGATGTATTTTATTTTCTTTCCAAAAATGTAAACCAAAAAAGGACCTATGAATTGCTATTGATAATATTTATGTGGGTTTCAACATACTAGTAGGTTCACGTTTCAAGACTGCAATAACCTAACGATCCATTAATTTGAATGACCTTTTCATCAAGAGGATTCAATTGAAAAATATGTGTTTGATTATAAAAATACAAAAAAATATAGGAAATCACAGTAAATTCGAGTGCATTTTCCCTGACGTGTCGACATCTATGGAAAACGCGCCACGCCGGCGCCGTGAGAACGCGCGGCCGTCCGGTTTTCTCAAGCGCGCTACAAGAACGCACTGATTGCTGTTTGTTTGAAAATATAACGTCTGTTGTAATTTTTGCAAACAAAGTTGATCGGTTAGTGAATGGGCTGAGATATGCGCTTATTTTGCATCTACTTGCATCAGTTTGGTGAGGTGAAATAGCCACGAGAGTATTATGATCTGTGTTTGTAGAAAGAGTGTGTTTATACCGCCTGCTTACCGATTGTTTGATCCGAATCGTGAATGCCCAAGGCACACTGACATAGCTGATAGGTTCTCCAAGCACTTAAAACTAGATGTGGATTTAGTTCTTCAACGGAAAAATATAAACGACTTAATTTTAAAACAAAAATTGCTAGTTTTCATGGTGTTTTTTTTTCAAACACTCCTGACGCATTTATCTGTCTATACATTTACAATACTAGATAATGTAATTATGTATATATAACCAAGAAAAAAAAAACACGTGTGGCACTCGGGGACTGCCGCGGTAAAGCTATTGCATAGCATTTTTTATCAACTTATGCAATTATAATTATTTATTTATTTTTTATTTATGCAGTATTTTTTTTTCTTTGATATTAATTCAAGTACAGTCGTACCATATACATACAAGGTTAAGCGAACGCTCGGCCGAGCTACATGGTAGGCGGAGTGGGGGGTGTTAGGTTTTATTTTCGTTACGGAATTTCTTGATTCGGTCGCCGTGCTCAAAGCCCGCGATAAAAGCTGTGCAATGGCTTAAAAACATTGTAGCACAGTATCATGGATTTTCTTTCAGGATTGATAGCCTTCCCCATGATACGGAAACCATGTCTTTTCAGAAGCAAATTAATGCAGGCTTCTGTTAAAGGAAGACAGTCAGATATTAATAACTAACTAAAGTATCAAGTCTCATCGTTATTATTTACTGCGTTTTTGTGCTTTATTGTCAGTTGTGGTTTATGCTCCCGTGGCTCGGCGCTTGCGCGCTCTCCCATGACGTCATCTTACTCTTTTGGGCGGGAAACGTTACTATTGTAATGAGCACTTTAGTTGGAACGGTTAGAAAACTTGTAGCTAAGTATTTTTGTTTATTTTTTGCATTGATAAACATATTTTGTCACATGGTAAACGTTATCGTGCGCTTTTATAGTTTCTAACGTGACGATATTGTCGTGGACGTCCACGTCCATAAAATGAATGCAAATACGTGCACGTTATTACGTTATCGTGAACGGAAATTTTAAAGCATCTTCATGTTTTTCCATACATTAGTACATAATGATTCTTATTAAACACTCATGAAAAGCGAGGTATGGTACACTGTTTTAACTTGAGATCATACATAAGTTGAAATGTAAGTTGTACGTATTGTTCTTGTTTTTTATTGGTGTTATTGTTGTTGTATGTAAGTGTTGTATAAGTACAGCTATTTGGTAGGCTAAATTCAATCGTTGAAATTTTCCAAAAAGAAATGAAACGAAAATAGCTTTACTTTACTTAAATTGACATAACTTAGCCTGCTTTAGAAACTTTCTTCCATCAATTAATAACAATACGTTGTTTGTCATCCAACGGAAATTGCCAACAGGAAACGTGTATTGTGGTCAGGTTATAGGCTAACAGCCTGTCTCCATATTTGTATAGTTGTGATCTATGGCGAGCCCTACCGGTGCCGGTGCCATTAGTGTTACTGCTGCTTCGGGGACTGATGTTGGGAATCAGGTGCGCAAATTGGAATATAATGTGATATCGATAATGATGTTGGTCGCGAAAAATTTATGTAGCAGCCACTGATTAATAACTACAAAATCCTAAAGAAGTTGATTTATTATCCATTATATTCAATGCCTTCTTTGGGCACCAATCTCTGACAAATATCTTGACTTTTTATTTGCACTTTATGTACCGGTAAGTAAAATTTGTGCTGACACTTTTTTTTTAATTTTCACCGTCTTACTATAGTCTCAAACACATTTTTTTATTCCTAACAATAAATATTGTGATGACCATTCCATCTCGCAGAATAGAATAGAATAGAATAGAATAGAATACTCTTTATTATGTACACCATAAAAATTACAGATATAAATGTAGACATTTCGCAGCAACGCAGGGATGGTATATCTTTATGGAATTACGTTGAGTAAACGGAATTCTAACTTGAATCAAATAAATAGAAAAATGTGGCTCTCATGTTTCATGAAAAGAGGTGCAAAAACTGTTCAAGCAGCAAATAAGCAAGTTTCGTGTGATCGTGTAGCGTGTTCGGATATCTAATGAAACTGATACACGGATAGATAAATCGTTTTGAATAAATTGAACTGTCTGGTATTTGGGTGATCTTTGATTAATCGATCTGACCAGAAATGTAACATTTCTATTCTTGAGTCAGTTCTTTTAATCTTGGTAATAATATAAAGCTGCTATAAATAGAAATGAGTAACACACTCAGAGGTTTGTGCGGCTGAATAGACAGACGATCTAAAAAAGACAACGGGGGCAGACTGTATGCCGACGACGAAGACCCGACGCGTGCAATTTAGGGGAGGCGTATGTCCATCGTGACCTACATCAGGATTAATTAAACAAACATGGATGTTCTCTATCTGCTGTGTTGTTGCATAATCGTATGGGAATTAGTATTTTCAGCGAATAATGAATTCTAACAAAATAATGGTAAAAAGAAATACGCGTATACACGGCTACATATCAAGCTACACATTTCCAGTTTTAGCTGACCTCGCATTGTATAGGTTTTTCGTACAATGAGAAGTCAGCTTATACCGGAAATGTATAGCTTGATATGTAGTCGTGCGTACGTATATCGTTTCCTCAAACATCAACACAAGTCCATCAAGCGTCTAACCCTACCCCCTACTTACGGCCGTACGCACAATTGCCATATGTCACACAGTGAACCCTCAGAATTCAATAGCGCTGGGCAGTGACCGTAGCAAATGATACGTTTGCGGTGTACCGAGGTGACCCGCCCCTTGTATCTCTGCTTCCTTCGGTTAACGTCGGCTGCGCGGGTTAACTGGTACTTAGATCGTGGACTATTGTTTACCTGCATGCGTAGCATGACCACTTCTACATCTACCTTATGAAGAGAAGACAAATCACTTTCTTAACAAAAAGTCATTATCTTTTTGAATTTTGACACCGCGCTTTAGAAATCTTTCTAAAATCTGCCGTTTTGTCTTCCGTTTCTTGTGTTTATATAGTGACCATGTTACGCATGATGGTGGTAGGAAAAGGTTGTGAGTCTGATGATTTGAACGGTGCAGAATAATAATTTAAGGTTAATAGCAAATCATTCCTTGAAGGTTTTTGGGGGCTAATGCAGATTGTTTAACCTGGATAGAGTAATTACAATATAATTTACTTGGTTTTTTATGTCAGAGATCGGTTATTCGGATGCATATAATACCTACAGTTGAGATGTTGGCTAATATGGAATGCGCTTTTGTGTTGAAAAAAACCCGCTAACGTTAGATTTCAGTGACCAAACCGGACCAAATCATAGCGATCGAAAGGTAGTGATTAAAGTTGTTGTAGCCAATAATACTTAATTTAATAAAAATAATTATTTTAATTTATGTTTTTTTTTTGTTTCAACACACCACCCCTGCTCTTACACCCTACATACACATATTCGTATCGGGGGCTGAACATTAATTTAAAAAAATATGCATTACGTTATTTTACAAAAAAACAAAAAAAAATAAGAAGCCGTTTGCATACATTCATAGCAAAAATTAGCTTTAGATAAATATGCATCCGAATATCCGATCTCTAGTCATCATACAATTGAACAACTGTGTTTAGATATTCAAGAAACTGAATAAGACTATGCAAGACAGTATTTTGGAAACTGGTGGAGAAAATATACGTACCTTACCCCCACATTACTCGGAAGACATTGCATAGAGGGACAAATAAAAAGTAACACAGAGAAAAAGACATGCTTCGAAGACAGTTCATTAACGTAACGAATTTCATGACAAGCGATCATTCGCCTCACATAAATAAGTGATCCAACTACACCATAACACAATAATAGTTAGTTTGGTTGCAAACCTGCGGGGTAATTACGTAACACACTAACAGTAGGAATGGGTTTCATTTTGACAGTTCAACAACATTCATTGCGTTATTTTCGTTGTTGAGCAGACAAATTTTTCGAACATAGGAAGCAATGAATTAGCAATAGGTTTCAATATGATTCAGATTGTGATAGATAGTGTGTTACGTAATTAGGGTGCTGATGGTATTTAAACTTTGGAACACAATGGGTAGGCGTAAGACGGTAGATAACACGGCTGTTGTAATATTATTATGGCACGGGACCCATGACGATGACGAACACCCTACTGACGTACTTATAGCGTCACTATACTGTTTTTAAAGAAGGTTTGTGTGGAAATAACGCACTTATGGGACGCGTTTTTGTTGATGGAATTGCTGTCACAGGTTTTATAAGAAGAACAGGTAAAGAAATGCAGTTCATAGGAAAACTGGTGGCGCCGGTATTTTCCTGATGATCGCTGTTACAAAGAAATAATGCAATGTGCATGCTGATACAATTATTTTGGGTTTAGTTTGTGGTTGCAGAATAACCTCTCGAGTTTATCTCATATTACGACGCCCACGAAGAAAAGAAGAAAAGCCGTAATATGAAATCAACAGTCCTACAACCTAGTCTTTGTTTGGCGCCATCCGGCCGGACATATCACTGAACAATTGATTCATAAGAACTACTTCTACATTGACCGTTTGAACAAGAACACAAGCTACCTTACTCACTCATCTATTTAATCGCTGTCGCCTCCGCTTCCACACAGCTTCGCCATAAAAACCAGCGGAAACGTCCATCAGTGCCTTCGAACAGTAATTATTACACCTCGCCGGATAACCGACAAAAACTGGACGTCACCTAACCTGTTAGTAGGCTGGAATGAAAGCAGGCCTTTTGAAGCTAGCCGGTTATTACTAAGACATTTATATAAAAGTTTATTAGATGCTATTGTGGATCTAATTTCCGTTCTAAGACATTTGTGGTGGAAAGCTTTGGGACATGAGGAAATTTATCGTGACTTGTTAGCAGTGGTTCTAGGTCGGGTGCCTGCGATTGGATTTTGAAAGACAATGTGCTGTAGACCTGGGAGATATTGTCATTGGTTAAGTCCGGATGTATAACAAGTGCGTCTATTAGAAGAACTGATGTATTCCGGCGCCTCAGGTACAGTCAACTGACTGTGACATCAATTCAATTTTGACAGAAACTTCATTTCATAGCAGTAAGGGTGGTTTTGGTAGATCAAGTGTTACTACTGAATTGCAGTTAACCGGAGAATAAATAAAATGAAATCAACTTGGACCATATTAAAAACATCTGCACTTTTAATCAGCAACTAAAGTTATTCCTTGCAACATTTTTTCTGAAAACCGAAAAGAAAAACAAGCAAGAATTGTAGAATCCTGTGAGATCAGCAGAAATATAGCTTCAATCAAGAAACTCAGCTCATTGCAATCCTTTCCATCTGGAAGAACAATTTGATTCGCTGAAGCAATTTGCCTCGCAGTACACGCAAAAAACATATTAAAGAGTCGTACAAATTTAATTTTAAAAGGAGGAACTACATCGATTCGAACAAGTACGTAGACCATAACATGCCGAGAAAAGCTGGTTGTTGATACAGCTGTTAAGTTTTAATATGGGCATGCACTAACTAAGCCGACTGGCTGCTATTAGACCAAAAGTGGTGGGCAGGGATACTGTGGTTTTAGCACGATGAAGCACTATTGGCGACTATATTTGATCACTGGTAAGCTAGACCAGTAATAGTCATGTGAAGCTTAAATGTATTTGGATTAAGTAGTGTTGAAGACCGTAAGTTATTCACCGAGATGCACTAGTTTGTTTTATTCATTTAGGCCAGAAAATATAGATACACTTAAGGCGCTGCACAAACGTAGGACACCGTAAGAAGCTCAGTTTTTTGTTGCACATTTAGGCGTACTGTGGTACATATTACAAGCCAGAAAGAAATTAAGTGTGTTGTCAAATGTTCATAGAAAATACTTATTCAAAAATATTTTATAAAAATAAAATAGTAACATGATAAAAAAAAACGTATAACAGATCTCAAGAAAATATTTGACGACACATAATTCTCATTTTTTTTAGCGTAAACTATCATATTTTATGTAATGATAATAAAGGGAATTCAATCAATTAAGAGGGCGCACACGGGCTCACTAGCGTCACTTCTTTACAATAATATTAAGTATCTCGTGACTGAGAAGGAATTTTGAATAACGGCTCAAAGAAAAGCGGTCACATTCCTCTACATCGTATTTTGTTGCTTCCTGTCTCAATATGAAAGTTTATAAAAGGTATTAGAAAATTCTAGACACACTAACTGAGGATGCTGATTGAGCCGTTATTCAAAATTCCTTCTCTGTCACGAGATAATATTTTTTTAAAGGAGTGGCGCTAGTGGACCCGTATGCGCCCTCTTAGAGAAATACTTTAAAATTATTCCACTGAGCCGTGCATTTATTTGTTAATTTAATTAAAACTGCAAAATTTGGTGGTCATTCGATTCAATTAACATCAAACGCATCGCTGCTTTGAACCTTATTTTTTGCCGCGATGCGCTGTTGGCAAGTCCTAATTGCTACTTACTGCGCCTAGCATTTCATATTTCTCGACTCACAGAAAAAAGGAAAAATAAGATTTGAATTGTACGACCTCTATATTTTTGTAGCAAAAACTAATATTAAGTTATGGACCCACATTACCACGATCAGTCAATTTCTACGCAAATAGACTTAATTTTCAGGACATAATAATTAATTATAAATTGCAGTGAAGCTTAACTATGTATAAAGTTTAATCAACACAAAACAGAACCAGTTACCACTTTGTATTACCTACTTAATTAAAACAGAGCAAATAAATTAACTAAGCTTGAATGGCCAATCGTAATAAGTAACTTTATCAAACACGATAGTACTACAGGCCGGTCTTATCTTAAAACCTTGCAAGCGGAACCGGCACAAAATCT
The DNA here is from genome assembly GCA_917490735.1 of Dryobotodes eremita. NCBI lineage: Eukaryota > Metazoa > Arthropoda > Insecta > Lepidoptera > Noctuidae > Dryobotodes > Dryobotodes eremita. The sequence continues at coordinate 16,434,580 of OU823254.1, read as the reverse complement.
AGCCTGTGACCTGATTCGGAGGGCGTGGTCCAACCTCCAATCTTAAAATACTAAGTACGAAATCATTTTATTACAAAATCGAATCAATATGTGAAAAATTGTCCTCGTTGAGCGAAAAGTCACGTAAGTCATAAAATGGCCATAATCCAATAATAGAACTAGACAAGTGTCAGTCGATACAATTTTGAGGTTTTCAAGACGGACAGTTATTCAGTTTTATTGGTGGTGTCGAACTTTCAACCAGTTTCTGAAAAACCGTAGGTATTGTATATAGATACCACAACTTCTTGTAAAAATAAATCTTTTGTGAAATGAAATGAAATTGTTTATTCTTTAAATAGTTAAGTTAGTATAATCATACTAAAAAAATAAGCTTGATTGCTTCGACATTTCCTGTTTGACTATTCCTGTGAAGAAATGGCGAAACAAACTCAGGTCGGGTAAAAGTCTCTTTTAAAGTCCAGACATGATCTTGGTCAGATCATGCGAGGCCCATGTATATTAGTCTCTGAAATGGTCTTTTGAGGAAAAAACCACACTTATTATATTTAGTTTTAACAAGTTTATAGAACCTTGGTTCCCTATAAAATCAAAATCTGTAACCAACTCCTTATTACATATTTAATTTAAAAACTTTCAAAATAGCAAATCTGTGACTTAGTACCTTTTCGCTCTACTCATTTCGTCAATATTAATGAGATATCTAATGAAAGGTTTTACAAGTAAAATGCAAATATAATGGGCCTATACGATTTGTTCGGTGGACTGTGAAAAAGTTATGCGTGTGCGCGGCGCGTAATGACCTGCGTTCTGATTTCAAATTCAAATTGCGGGCAGGGACGTTGGTTGCTAGATGTTGCACCTGACTTCTCCTTGGTTGATGGAGCATTATATTGTTTGTTAGTTATTGGAAAGTGGGACAAACAGGAAAGTGCATCAAGGATAGTGTCCCTAGGGAGATACTTCCTCAACGCAGTTTTCAGGGTGAGATCACACAGGCCTCAAAAAAAAACAAATTGTGTGAGATGGTCTTTGACAAAAATTATTTTTAATTCCTATCATGTCAAAAGAAATAAATCCATCCATTTGATGAACACATGGAAGCACCCACAGACATTTTACCATACAATCCTTGGATAAAATATCTTCTCATAATATGTTTGTCCAATTAAGAAAATGATCATTAGATGGTCCTATTAATAACAGTTATAGTAGATTTAACTGTGAAATCGCATAAAGAATTCAAAGCATACATTTTATTGGACAGGGAAACAGTTCCTGGCTAGAAAGCGGTCTAGGAAGAACATGTTCCGATCGACTTAAGAATAATAAGATTATAGTATCTTATATCAGTAGAGTTTAGGGGAATAAAGTGGCTGAAATTAAAGTTTTTATGTGAGGAATTATGGGATTTCCTGATTGCGAAAATTTGAAAGGATTTCTATGTAATGGACCTATTTTCAGGTTATATGAGATTAAGTTCATCACTTTATAAGTCTAACAAGCCGTTTGCCCGATGGGATTACCCATCCGGAGAAATGACGAACTTCCATACAACCTTTCATCCTCTATTTAACCCCTTAAAGGGGGTGAATTTAAAAAAAAATCGTTTCTTTGAGCTCACTTTCATTATTCAAAGTCAATGTCAAATCATTTATTTCAAATAGGCACATAAAAGATAAAAGGCACTTTTGAACCTCGAAATTTACAAGAAAATAGAATTATAGAATACAAAATGAAATTTCGTATGGAGAAGAATGGGCAAGACACTACCGTTACCCTTTTAAAATGTTTTACTATATTTAGTATACATTAATTATATAATTATATGCGAAGGCGATGCACCTAGAATAAAAGTACTATACCACAATAAGTAAAAATAATTAAATATAAAGCAATGTCAGGTAAATTAATTATGTAATAGATAAATGATACACATATATTTACAAATATTGAAAAATAGATGATTTAAAAGTTTAACAAGTAATAATTTAGTGTGTGAGTTAAAATAGTTACAGAATGTAAAATCAATGTCATAAAAATTACAAATTATACAATTAAAATAGCGACCAGTTTGATTTTGTCTAGAAATTAAAGGAAATCTCGTGCAAAAGTTTTATGCGTCTAGACCCAACGGTTTAAGCTGTTTGTCAGTCAGTGAATGAGTAGAAATATAAGTATTAGCAATTTTCTTCTAATTTTGTGGTCTATTGTCTAGTCTACGCTACTAAATAGAAAAACAGTTACCGTTTACTATGTATAAATATATGATATAAATATATATATTACAGACAAAAAATTAATACAGAAAATATTACAGAGAAAAAGTTATTGAATTTAAATTCGATTATAATGAATGAAGTGGATACATATGTGTTAATTATTCACTACGATGAGTGTTAGTTGAATTATATTTGCTTTACACGCAAAGGAATATTTAAGCATATGTATTTAGGATCTTCTCTATTCAACGTTTTCTTTCTATAAACGGTCCTTTGCCTATACTGTTGTGTCAGCACAATTTACACAAGAGTGGTCATGTCGATGTCGTGGTGAAAAGATTATCGTCAATTGTGGGGTTGTCCTCACTGAGTATATCACAGTTAATCGCGGCAACAGAATATTTTTACTGCAACTTTTTTACTCCATCTCTAAGGTCGGTTATACAATGAAAATTCCCTGGATATTTCAGGGTTTCATAGATGATAGTGGCATATGTACGTCTCAGTCAATCAAATGTATCGATCTGCCCAATGACGTTGTGAGGCATCTAGCTAAATTACATCATACAATGTCTTTCAGGCCCTCATATCCTTAAACACTTCAATTATATAGACCCCCAGCAAATGAGATAGTTCTAGATAATGTTATATAAAGTAGTATAAAGAAACCAGTAAGACAACACCAATCAGTCTGAAAGTGTATCGCTTGTGTTTGCTAATGGCCGCGGCGGCGGATAAATATTCATCGCGGCAAAAAAGCAGCGCACGCGCGGCGATAGTCAGCGCGCTTTCTTCTCAGCGATGTGGGAAGGAGATGAGGTGGTTTATTTAGATATACGTTTGTGGAGATTCATTAAAATCCGTTTCCAATGTTACGATTATTTTAAAACGGTGGATAGTAATTTTGTTATGCGATCCATCTGACCTTTATGTTACTGGAGTTGTCTGTAGTTTTCCGACGGATGAATGAAAGGTACCTACTGGCGTATCTTTTCAATTTTTTAAGTCACCTGCAGTGAGTAAAAGGTTATCTATACGTGGTTGTCGAAAACAGCGACGAAGAAATTGATTCTAATGGATGTGGGACTTGGGTCCCAGGACCGTTCGGTCCCCCCATAATCGTACTAAGACATTATATATATATCCCATGCCGATTTCGGTTACGGTGTCTATTTCTGGTTTTGACGGCTATGGGTTACGAGCGTGCGCTCTCATGTGGCTGATGCAGCCTATCTTGGCTGCGAAGGTTTATGCACAGTACGGACACGTTAGAATACTATTTTGGTAATGGTATTGTATATTGGAGGGTGGCTTACTCTTGAGGTGGGCTCGCCTCCAGTTGTTACTTACTAACACATTGACATATCACTAATGATTGAAGTGTTAATTCGAGTTGTCTCTAATTTGGCTGATTAAAGACGGCAGGAATATACTCATTAGGCATGGCATAAGTTATCATCTGGGTTTACATCAATTTGGGTCCCTCGTGTATTCAATTTGTTTTGAGGGTTCCGTACCCAAAGGGTAAAACGGGACCTTATTGCTAAGACTCCGCTGTCCGTCCGTCTGTCACCAGGCTGTATCTTATGAACCGTGATAGTTAGACAGTTGGAATTTTCACAGATGATGTATTTCTGTTGCCGCTATAACAACAAATACTAAAATACAGAATAAAATAAATATTTAAGGGGGCTCTCATAGAACAGACATGATTTCTTTGCCTTTTTTATAGATAATGGTACGGAACCCTTCGTGCGCGAGTCCGACTCGCACTTGGCCGGTTTTAAAAAAAAGCTTCAAATTCAGTAGTCATAAACTAGGCACATTTTAAGTTACGCTCGTCTTTCTTATCAAAATAGTTATAGTTACATATCTTATAGTAAAAAACGCCATGTCCACACATTCTCAGCTCCTACCGTACGGTTGTTGGTTGGAATGCTCCGTCTCGTCTCAGGTCACCTGTTAGAAAAACGTTGAACCAGCCACCGCGGGTGTGAGCGAGTGAAATGTACAAGCCCGGATTCTTCGACACTTCTGGAAGATATAAAGTATCAATGACGGCAGGTATATCCAGTCCAATAAGTATTCACCGGGAAAAATAGCATTTTACTAAAGAAAATGAGTTGTTCAACTAATATCTTGTCTTTGGAAAACAGTTGTCGTTGCGTTCTAGATTCAGAAATTGGACAGCCGAAAGGACTTATAACATAGAAAATGGAAAACGATTTCCCAAATCTTTGCTTTTTTAGTCGTGTTCAAAAACACTCTTATACTTTTCAGCGGTGGGTGGTGTTTTTTTATTCCCTGTTTCAGTAAATGATGTCGAGAAATAAAAAAAAAAGTAAATATTAAGTCTCGAGCGAGCATAAAGTGCTTCCAGATATCGTATAAGCTGATAATTTGATGCCATAGGCCTTTAATCGAGTTTGAATGAATGCTGTTGCAATATTACTTTCGTCTCTGTCTGATTTTTTGCAATATCATTGAAGAAAACTTCTAGTAGGTAATTATTATTTCTCAGTCTTTTCTCCTGAAAGAGTAGATACCATAATTAATATAATTATTGACCTTTTGTGCTGCAGGCTACTCATGCAGCCCTATTGTAACTATTGGTTATTATGGCTCTGGAAAATGGTGGGTGGTATCTATCGATATTAGTAAATGAAAACGTGTTGTCTATATATCTTTCTTATAACTTTATAGACTGAAAGTGACGTCACCAGTAGTTTCACGCTTGAACTTCGCGTCTTGTCACAACTCTTTTGCGAATTCTTCTGTAAAGATAATAAAGTATAGAAATATTAACAGTACTGCGATTTATAAAACAATTACTTACAATGAATGCTAAAGGAAACAATCATACACTTCTTGCATATAAAATGCTAACGAACCGATTATCAATGAATATTGAACCCGCATTCGTACGAAAACACCTAATCTATTCAAGTGGCTAGTCGTAAGGGTCGTGACACTGCAGACAAGGACACACATACATTTACACAGAACGATAAAAAAGGACAGAGAAACACCGATGCTCGGGTCATATGTCGACCGATATGTCGTAACCTGTTTGAATGAAACGGCAATATAAAAAACTTGGTATGTGAGAAAAGGATAGTACTGACAATGACGTGAAGGGTTAAAAGTCAAGCAAAGTGTCGCGGCCTGTGGGAAAGGGACGGGCGTATGAATTTATCGTGTGATGGTGAGTGAGGGACGTATGAGGGTCAAAAGACGAGCGTCGGCAACCCTGACCTCTCCAGACGGCTCATGGGCCGTACTTGGGACTTACAAAAAAGGATGTTTTGAATGGAATGTTTTCTGTGCTTTATTTTATTAGTTTGGGAAATGTATATTTTTGCCTTTTCCAGTGTGTTTGTTTTATTTTAATTTATCGACACATTTTTTTTGCTGTCGAATTTCTTACACTTTTTGGTAAAGTAAATTACTAAAATTACTTGAATTATGTTTTTAAATTTCTAAGTATGTAGTAGGTATGTAAGAATCCCACTTAAGTTGCAAATAATCAAATGTTATTAGCTGCAGTTGTTGACCCATCTATAGGTATTATGCTGCCAATCATCTCAAAATTGCACTCTGTAGGCAACGATAAAGTGTTGATTATAATAATTAATAACAATTTACTTGTTAAGAATTAACATCCACTTTGTCAAGAAAATAAACCATTAAGGCCCGATTGCGCGTTCATGAGTTATCCTAAATAACTCGAAGTTAACAGCTAACTCAGGTTAATCAAATAATTCATCTTTACCACCACCACCAAGAGTTAGAGGTAAACCTAGGGTTAAACTTTTAAATATTTAACCCACCGATGTAGGAGAGTTAAGTCGCTAAACTCTGGGTTAGTGTTAGTAATGTCAAAATAAATTGACGTTATGAGGTACCGCTGTTTAACTTATTTTGTATTTTATATTGTTCGACGTTGTAATAAGTGAAAATTAAGTACCACATCAGCAGGCAATATATCCATGATCTGATATATGAAACTGATGAATATATGATATCTGAAACCACATACAATACGATTAAAATGAAATGTCATGTAATAAAATTTAAAGACTAAATCGAAGTGTAACGGAGATGGGTATACAATTTCCGGTCATTGTTCGCTCATTAATTTTTGGTCGAATGACATATCAGGGCACAGACATTTAAATTCCTTTTTATGTTTCGCCGAATGAGCTGCAATGTTCCCAACTCAAAAAACATTTATGTCTGGTTAACTAACCCGGTGTTACTTTTTAGTCGCCGAACGGTAATAAGAGTTAGAATGTTAATTACTTAACTCAAACTCAAACTCAAACCATTTATTGCAATTAAACCGGCACTTTTGAATTGTCAAAGAGTCGGTCAGTTAGTCAGAAAGTTGATGCTAGTTGCCCATTCCAAAACGTACATATTTATGGAGAAGAACGGGCAAGAAACACCAAGGACACTCTTTTTAAATCAAGATACAAAATCCTGGGTACATTATTCTTGTTGCTTCACTTCAACTCCGAGTTTATAAACTGTACCCCGACTAAAATGCATGAGGGCTTGAATGACACAGCTTAAAAAAAAAAAAAAAAATCTCATTCGGAAGCCGTCCCTGAAGCCATAGTGCACTAATGAATCGGGACAGTCGGCATAATTAAACAGTTGGCGACAATCGGTCGGTCGATGTTACACTAACATTTTGTTTGACATAACACTATACAACACGAGTGACGTCAGAACCCAAACTTTGACTTCGAACGTTGAAATTCAAAACTTATTGAAAGCGCCATTTTCGAAAAGACAGTTTTCAAAATCGAAATTTGAAAACGAATGATTATATATTGATTTTGAATTCGGTGGACAAAAAGTTTTCAAGTTTGAAAATTTGTGGTCTTCGGGTTTTGTTAAGTGCCAGTGTTTTTATTTTTATTTGGTTTGCGGTGATATTAGTTGGATTTTATGTGTAAAGATATGTTCGGACCGGAGTTTCATTTTTCAAGCAAACTGCTCGAGTTGCTTACTAGAGGTAATCAGTTTTTTATGATGACATATCAAATAATATAATTATTATATCTTGTTGTTGACAATATTTTATTCAGGTTTTTCACGAATGTAACATTTCATCATTTAAAATTATTTTAACTCAGATAAACAAAACTAAATTTATAACCACCAAGTTACCGATCAACTGGCAATGTGCGCTTTTATTACCTAGGTACGTTTAGTTCTTTACCCATAGAAGAGTAAATCGGAAATTGCAAAAATATTGTAAATTATGTATAATTTGTCTAAATATGTGTTTGTTTTTAAATAACTACGCACCCAAAGATCTATATTGAATTAATCTTTTACGGTTAGTTCAATATCTTTTTAGTTAAATTTATCGAAAAGTAAGAAAATCGGTGTCCTGTCAGTTCACCAAAAAATTATTTACAAATTTTTACTTGACAAGCAATGATTGGCAAAAACATGATTTGTCATTTCATCACTATACTACAACAAGTTTACCAAATTATTCACTTAAGAAATTTATCCGATAAACTTTTTTTTTAATAACTTATATTTGACAAACAATAATATTTTTTCATTTTATCTCATAAAATAACGTTTGAAATAAAAACGTTTTACAAATTGATTTATTATTATGCAATTTCCTAAAAATTAAACTCATTAAATAGGCAAAAAATATGCATTAAGTTAGTTAGTCATTTAATTTAGTACCTAGTGTAAATAGTTTTGTTAAATATTGTACAAGTTTCTATTTTTTAATTAATTAATTGTTATTGTATTAACTGTAATTGCATTAATAATTAATTGTATTCTTATTAATAATTATCTTAATTGCAAGTGGCTTGCTAAAGATTTCAATAACTTAATTTCCGAATAATTTTCTTTTTGCATCCATATTCTCGCGATGCGTTCATCATTCGAGATATATTTGTTTCCTTTTTTTTCAGGAGGAGCACCTGACATTTTTTGTTCAATCTCATTGGCATCGCTTATAGTTTCTTTAATTAATTCTTTGATTAAAAAATATAGGCCCGGGTATGTTTTCTTTAAGCACAAAATATGCCAGAAACGACTTGCTTTAATAGAAAAAGAGATTATTTTTAGTAGGCCACCCGGAACTGAACTAGTTAGATTAGGTTAGTTATTTAAAAAAAAAAACATGGTTAGGTTAGGTTAGGTTAAAACTGTGATACCTATGTACGAGCCGAGCGAGCGAAGCGAGCGGTGCCGCGGCAGCGGTCAGCGAGTGCCAGAATGCACTAGATTATATAGAAAAAAACATACTTTAGTAGACTTAAAGGACTGCAGTACTTGCATGTAAATTATTTGACCCAAATGGCAATTGCAACCATGTAGGAATACGTTTTCAAAATATGATTGCAAGCTTAAGATAGCCGGTTTTTAAAAATCTAATATGCAAACTCTTGGCTTAATATCTATGTTATTTTTTGCTCCATATTCCATAATCATTTCAAATATTGTATCACTGGTTAAGAAAATGTATTATAAAATGATATTTAGTATAAACGTCATTTTTCCAAAAGAATCTAAATATTAAACGAAAAATGTATAAATGATTAAATATCATCCGAAACATTTGTAAAGAGAAGCTTTTGCCAAATAAATGTTTGCAAAGCGAGTGTTTATAAAAATAAAACATTTGCGGAATAAGTTGTTTGTGAAATAAATAGTATACAAAACGTTAGTTGTAAACTAAAGAATTGTCAATGGTGTTTTGGTGAAACATTAGTGAATCAAGAAAATCACTATGAAAAATAATAAGGTTTTTATTGTTTTCAGGAAACATACCACGAGACACCTTTGCCTTCACTTCAAGTAACGGTAAGTGATAGTTACGTAAGCATTTTTAATACCTTAATTATTTCACTCCTCGTAAAGTTTTCCTCACACTGTACTTTGTAATTATGTAACACAATGAAATGTATGTATCGATTAATTGAAAATCTTCACATACCGGTACCTACCAACCTATTACCTACCTACTTCGTCGACTTCGAAAACTAAGAAAAGAGAACCAGCATTGTAACAGGAGTTGGTTGTATGACTGATTACTACGTCAGAACTCAGACGCAGATGATTATCGTCGCCGTATCTTCGTTCTTATTTGCTACGGCCGCGGATCATACAACCTTACACTGACCTGCAAATTGAAAAAAAAAACGTAAGTAAATTTGAATTCGGCGAACCACGAAACCACGAATAATTTATGGTTAAAATGACATTACTCCCGGGTGTAACTTTACTCCACGTTTATTAATAAGGGTGTTAAGTTTGAAGGCGAACAGTTAGGTTTTTGTCAATGTCATGCAGCCCAAATATAATATATGCATTAATATAGAATATACTTATGTTTTAACCCACCTCACTGTACCAGCAACATGTCGACTACACTTGTGCGGCGCGCACTGTTCGGTCTGTTCGTCGCTGCGCAGGCGCATGACACCACAATGAAACCTTTCACCCGCCGCTACCTGCGCTATACGCTCTAATCTACATCTTTTCATACGTTTCCTTGTTCTCTATAGATATGGAGCTGTTCTAGATTGTTATTCGTCTAGATATCTATTTGGTAGTGTCCCTAAGTCTATTGAATTACATTGCTGGAGCTACCGGATTCTTCAGTAGTTTAGAGTGTGGCGTAACTGTATTAATCATAATTATGTTTACCTTTTGGCGTCGCGCGTCGTTAATGTGATCATAGTTTATCAAAAGTACAGATATACTTCGGTCATTTTTTTTAAGAGGTAAGCCGGAGTACATTTTTAATGTGATTATATTATTTGTGTATAGAATACTGACTGTACCATTTTTCCAAGGGAAGCCGGTAGGAATCGAGTTGTATGGAACCTTCTCCACTGAGAGTTAGTTACACTTAAATGCAATGGTTTTTACTTGTTTATTGTTGTTTTATTATTTTTCTTTTTATTGTTAATTTTGTTAGTTTTAAATCCTCCTTTTTTTATTTTTTACTCTTTGTATTTCCTGTGCGTGTCCCAAATAAAATATTTTTCTTTCTTCTTTCTTTCAATGCAGTTTTTATTACCGTTCCAATATCATCGTCGTCATGGTCACCGTCTTTTCATAATTCGCATTTTTCATAGATAACCATTATTTAACTGGCTAGCCCAATCACTAATATACAGGGTGGCCGGGACGTCGTTGCGCAACCTGTTACCATGGATTCAGTACATGATTCTGAACACCCCTGCGTTGGAATTTTTCGTCGGCTATTTAGAAAATAAATAGCTGGTCAATACATTTTGACCGCGTAGGTATTGCACTTATCTATGAAACAATTGTTTTTTTTTGATAACCGACGAAAAATTTCTACACTAGGGGGTCTAGAATCAGGTGCTGAATTCATGGCTACAGTTTGCGTGTCGATGTCCCTGCCATCCTGTATTTCCTTATCATGGTTGGTGCGCACCATACATTATAAGGGTGGCAAGTATGGGCCATGTCCCTATCCTGACCTGTCTTTGCATTATATTTAATTCTTTTTACCTATTGTGGTATAGTCATTTTATTCTAGGTGCATCGTCTTCACATATAATTACATAATTAATGTGAACCTACATAATATTGTAAAACATTTTAAAAGAGTAACGGTGGAGTTTCTTGCCCATTCTTCTCCATACGAAACTACCTTTTGGAAGGGGCAACGAGAATCAATTCCATTTTTTTGTAAATTTTGACGTTCAAAAGTGCCCTTTATGTGCCTATTTGAAATAAAGGATTTGAGTTGACTTGACTTGACTTGACCATATCTGGCCGAAAGCGTCTTTGAAGGAGAAAAAGGAGACTGTAAAAACACCATAATATGTATACTCCACGTAAAAAAGGTATACCTACCATAACAAGAGGGGACAGTAGCCTAAATTATTTTTTATTTTATTCGTTGAATGCGTGTTAACAAGAAGCCGTTTGGTATAATTACTGGTAATCAGTGGTAGCATCTCGTTCGGGACATTGTTCGGACCGGCTACCTTTCAACCGGTCCGCAAGGCAATTTATTGGAAAAGTTTTATATCACATTATATTTATGTGGTATGGTCTTATGGTCTGATGAGTTTGCAATTTGGTTAATTGCATAATTGCATAGCACATGTGTGAGTACTATGTACCTACTATAAAGCTACCATTTACTAGGTTTGTCTTTCATTGACTTGAATGTGCCCTGGCGGCTGAGAGTATGTCATGCTCACTCAAATGTCTCGCTGGTGGTGGCTTTTGTGTTGGATCATTAAGTTCCCTTCAAAATGGTTGAGCTAAATGGTGCTGATCCAAACGTATGTTCGTGAACGGGCGCCGTCAGTAGGGACTGGTCACCTCTTAGCTGCCACGGCTTATTTTAATTTAATTTAATATTTGAATTGTTTTTGTTTCTTTATTACTGACGCTTTTAACGTTCTGCATCGTTCTCATATGCATAATTTCAACATGAATGATGTAACCAATATTTTATAACCATATTTTGATTTAAAAGAGTGTCCATGGAGTTTCCTGCCCGTTCTTCTCCATAGGTACTTACTACGCTTTGGAATGGGCAACTAACTTCATCTTTCTGACTGACCGACCCCTTAACAATTCAAAAGTTCCTGTAATTGGTTTATTTGAAATAAATGCTTTGAGTTTTTGCCAGAGTGTATCATAGTACCTACCTATTAAAATATTCGACCTCTGCCATGATTTTCTTTCTAACTGAAACGGCTCCAATTTACTCAGTATTTTAATAAATGGTTTAGTAAATAAAACTGAGCACGAACATAAAAAGGTTATATTGAAACGTTTTTTTTTAGAGAGACGTTTATATAATATTTTTGTCTGCGTAAAGTCATTCTAGCTACATTTCGTGGCTATGTCTAGACGCATTTAATTTTATATTTTAATCAATGAGACGCCCTCAGGGTTACAAGTTACAGTTTTTGACCCTTTGCTCCTTTCTTACGTAAAAACTTATCGGATAACAATTATGTTGTATGATTTGATTATTTTTTATTTTAAACAGTCATTATTAAAAAGTTGTTACCCATAAATAAAGTACAATCGAAAGCTGTGTTATTTCAATTTATCGATTCAAAATTAGAACATCAACGATCCTACTGGCACATAAAATATTTCACAACTTATCTTCTATCGGATCTTAAAACAAAATTGCTTTTGAATTTCGAATGTGCACTATCGCGCGTAAGATACTCGAAATCTAGATAATTTCACACAGACTCGCTCATAACGCAAGATCTTACATTGCAGTTTCTCAGAACCCAGTCTCAGTATTCTTGAGATCTGAACTCGGGCTCTTCTCATATTTTTTACGAGCTTAGAGGTCGCTTACTCTCAATGTCGCGAATTAATTCGCCCGTGCTATCTTCATTGGTAATCTTGATGTGAAAAGTTAAAACACCCGTTTTTAGCGAGAAAGCATTGTTGTAATGTAGACGTTTTCTCAGATTTTTAACTAGCTTATCTGTTTATGTTTGAGATTGTGGCTAGATAAGAAGTTAAAGACGTCTTGTCTAAATTTTTAGGTCTAGTTTTGTTGTACTGTGGGTTTTATAAATATGCTCTAAGACAGATGTTACATACGTAACCCCAGAAATCACAGGCCTAATAACTGCATATTGTTATGGTTTCTCATTATTTGATACAAAGAAGTAATTTTGGTATATTCTGAACTCCACAGTACTGTTTATAAAACTTTAAATATGTTTCAATTGATTAAGTAAGGCTTTATCGTCAAAAATTGCATACTGAAAGGTTCAACTTTTTAAATGCATGTAATAATAAAACTAAATCTTATTGCTAGCACACTCTACCGTATTTAAATATAATAGATACCTCCCCTTCTTTTTGTCTTACATAATTTTCAGCCCTTATAATTATGATAAAGACCTCTCAATAATGTATGTTTCTTTTGATATCAAAACAAGCATAAAAAGAAAAAATAATAAGACTAAATGTTCTATCAAAATTCGTTCAGCGATTCTCGAGTTATAAACGCATAAAGCGCGCTTGTATTTTATATGTAAATGTAAGATGGACCAGATATGACTATCAACCGTATTATGAAGCTATTTAGAAGCAGGACGGACAGCAGATGCAGTGCTATTATGTCACTTTATGTGCTTTTTATTGCTGTGTAAATTTATTCTTGTATGGGAGGCCAAGTGATAGGCAGTGGCTAAGTAGGATTTTTGTTTTGAATTTTTTAAAATAGATTTTGACATGTTGCTTTCTAGGGTCAATTTGATTCAGAGAATTTGTACTAAAAGTAGCTATGTTTGCATACTGCAACACTGTATTACAAGGAAGGGTAAGTAGACGTAGGAAGAGGACTTTACCTATCATCTATTTTGCTGTGTCTGGAAGGGTCCATCCCTATGTGTCGTTAGGTGCCAACTGCCTATAATTTGGAACACTTTCTTATCAAAAATTCCTCATAAAAACTTTTCCTACGCTGAAAATTCAAACTAGGAACTTTAACATCTAATAGTTGTTCTCGGTCTATAATGTCGACCTTACAAACAGTCGGAATCGTTATATGATAGCTTATGGACCAGCTAAACATTCACGGTATCTAATCTGGCCATGGTTTTGAAATACGCATGTTTTCAGCTATGGTAGCGCTCATGATTTTCATTTTCATTGCTCTCATTCGTTTTTTTGATCGTATTAAAAGTGATTGTGGGTTGCGTGAAATGTTGTTGCACAATAATATGATTGATGAAATCGTGGCATGAATAATACTAGTGAAGATCTATCTCTGGAGAAGATAGCATTTTAATTTTATAATCAAAAAGTAGAGTTAATAATTTTAATGAAAGGATAAATAAACACGCAGGCTTTTAATAGTTCACATGTGAACATCCCGTACTAAATGGTCGTTGGTCAGTTCCCTATATGTCCATTTATTATTTTTCAGCGAGTAACTAAATCCAATTTCCTACATTCACACCGATACAATTCGAATAGTATCAGCAGGCTCCATCTTCAGGGCAGGACTATTTACGCGTTTCTCACACCATTGACGCGATGAATCGCTCCCATTAGCGGCCGAGAACATGCTACAAGAAAACTATAAGGTTAACTATGCCCAAAAGTAGCAGTAGATATGCCATACAATTTGTATGGAACGACCTGCGGGCCGCAGTTACTAGCTCCCAGATCGAGATAACGCGACCGCTGCCGCAGCTCGACTGGCGCGATTTTATCTCATTCCGCAATATATACCCTGCGTTGGACTGTACAGCGCATGCGCCGGCGATTGATGGACCAATAAGAACAATGCGAATTAGGGAATTATACGATAGTGCGCATGAGTGTTTAGAGGTCTTATTTCACGATGACAGATCAGATAATATTCTGATTTCAAATTGATATCCGTGCTAGGTGGGAATGATCTGCGAATGCTCTGTCACCCTTTTATGGAACTAGATTTTACGATGTCTGGACTTCTGCGGTGTTCGCAGTTCAAATAATTCAGGACAGCGTAAGGTATCTCACTTTATTTAAAGAACTGTACCGTAAGAGCCTTTTAACGCCTAATTTTTAATCGATTTTGGAAGGCATTACTTACTTACATTTATTAAACAGGAAATGAGAAAACCGTTAATTGGATCGAACTTTTAAAGCCTTAAAAAGGTAGCACCGGGTTACATCACGTTATATATTTTGACTTACCCCACTTGTCACGATTAAGATATTTCACAACAGAGCCGTCAAATTATCGATATAATCGAACCCTACTTCGGTCGTGATCTCATTTCCCTGCATTCGACGGTTGCTGCGACCTGTACTCGGAGTTTAATTTTAGCTATAAATCATGGTCGGCCTTTCCCCGAAGTTGCGCGGAGGCGGCCGATCGCCCCCGACCGGTTCAACTCCCGCGCAGCCTCATTTAAACTGTAGCACATTCCTTCGCTTGTCGCGTATCTGTAGTCAGGCGCGATAAATTGTTATAATTAATTGTTTATAGGTTATGAGAGTGTAGTAAGGTTGGAGCCGTTGACTGCACCGCTGCGAGGAAATGAAAGGTGAATGGCTAGAATGTACGTAAAGTATAAGTGCTGCAATTATGTTTAATTAAATTATGAGACTGAAGTAGAAAACAGATCTTTGGATACGGAAGGACAGGGGTTCGTTAATATATGAAAGAAGGAAGTAATTAACTATTAACATTTAAAATCTTTATTGGTGAAGTATTAGAACTGAAGACGGTAATAATAACTTGAATAGATTATTAAAACAATGAGATTGGCAATCTATATTAATGATACTTGTAATCGAGATTTATGTGTGGCATTATGATGTATTTTGTCATTGTACAGGGAAGTATATTACGGAGCTTTGTACGAAAGTCTCGTTTAAGAGACTCGCAAAGTAAGGTCAAGACTACACATACGAGACGCGTAAGTGCAGATCCTCTTTTATCTCAGCCGGCCGCAGCGGTCGCCCTGTCATATTTTATATGTTTTTATCAATAAATATCGCTGCAAGTAATTACATTTTTGTGCAATAACAATAATTATGCACGTACCGTTAACGTTTGGACTATAGCCTTTTAAGATTTGAGAGCAGATCATATGTAAGTCTGCAAGTAATGGTCCGAGTGATGCAGATAAGTTATTTATAACTTTTATCTACAAGATGGTTATCTTTTATGGTGTCAGCAAAGCTTTAAGTGTTGTGTTAGAAAGGCGGATACTTTTATAAACTAGGATAGATGGAGGTGATAATTGACCAACGGCAAAAGCGTCGACTTGCGGTCCGGAGGTCGGGAGTGCAATTCATAGTCTTGTCTTGGAATTTCTAGCGAATAGAAATTATAGACTACTTACAGGCCTGTGTCTGTAACTAGTCTATAATTTCTATTCACTATCAAGTACCACACCTGTGTGTGGTACTTGATAGTGGCCCTAGCTCTTGTTATGAACTTCTTATAAATAGTTATTCGAGTATATACAGGGTGCCAGGGACATAGACGCACAACCTGTTACTATGGATTTGGTAAATGATTCTGGACACCCCCTTTTTTTTTTGTTTTTGGGTGGGAAATCAAAACACCCACCCGTGTTCCTTCAGTTGCCTGTGCCCCAGGGCCACGGTAACGTTGAAATTTTTCGTCATATTTTTTTTTCTCTTTCCTACAAATGTACAATAGGTACCTACGTGGTCAAAATGTATGAAACAGCAATTTATTTTTTCGCACTTTGTTTGACCTGCCACCCAGTATACTTTTCTTTTATCGGACTGAATTCTAAGTTTAGACTGAGAATTTACCCATAGCCTCGTCACCAGTTTGCCTAGCCTGAAGAATTCGTAGAAAACCATAATACCTAACCGCTATACAAAATCCATTTGCTTATACCGCTGTCACTACCATTTTCGTAAACATACCAAAATTCTCGCTACCGTATTCTCTTACAAAACGGGTCGAACTTAACTACAGTATATTAATTATCCAAAAAGGTATCACATGAACTTATCAATTACATTCGATGTGGTTAATTAAGGCTGGAATCCTGCTCTGGATATGTCCACGTTACTTAAAGAATAACTGTCTTTATTTATGTAGTGTGTGTAACTTCGGAAGAATTAAAAATGCGTTCGTGAAATTGTAGCAGTTTGGTAATGTAAAGTTTTTAAGATATAAAGTTATTGTTTGTGAGTTTATTCATTTAAATCAAATTAAATATTGTTATACTAATACTTAATTCAATATCCCTAACTAACTATTTATACTTACACCTTAAATAATTTAAAAGTTTTTAAGGTATATTTTTATTGTTTGTGAATTTATTCATGTAAATAAAAGTAAATACATTGTGTAAACTACTAATACTTAATTCACTATACCTAACTAAATATTTATAATAAATCTTAAATAATTTAAAAAAAAACACATGTCATAACCTAACTAAACCTAACAACAAACTAAAGTAATTGTTTGTTGGTTTGAGAGATTTATCTCTCAAATAATATAATGTTCATTATTTTTGACCCATTTAAAAATAGGTAAAAAAATAATGAACTTTTGAATTGTTTGCTAACTTAACTAAACGGATAGCCGAAGTAGGTTAGTTTGGGAAAATAAAGTATCATGTTATCAGTATTCTACTCAACAGTAAAACAATTCATGTCATAGGGATTAAAAGTAGAAATAGAAAAAGGAATTTCAAATTATAAACTGCCTTTTTTAATAATATTTTATTATCCGTGCAGAAGAAACTTTGGAACCGTACCTACCTAGAACGAAAGGTGAGTTTCTTAGATATTTATAATTAATTAGCTATTGCCCGCGACTTCGTCTGCGATCTAGGATGGAAAGTAGCTTATGTTCTTACCCAGATTATGGTCTATATTTGTGCTAAATTTCATCTAAATCCGTTCAGCCGTTTTAGAGTGAAAGCGTAACAAACAACAAACTCACTTTCGCATTTATAATATTAGTAAGAAGTTAGGAAGTTAGGACAGTGAGGGTACTCACTCCGGGGCCCGACGGGATCCACGGCCGAGCATTAGCCCTCGCTCTGAAGGAGCTGGAGCCCCAGCTGAGAGGACTCTACACAGCGTGCCTCGAGCAGGGCCAGTTTCCCACTTTGTGGAAAACCGATCGTCTGGTCCTGCTCAGGAAGGCGGGGCGCCCTGCGGACTCGCCGTCCGCGTACCGGCCCATAGTGCTGCTAGACGAGGTGGGTAAGCTGCTGGAGCGGATACTCGCAGCCCGCCTCGTCGGCCACTTGTGCAGAGAAGGGCCGGACCTGGACGAGAGCCAGTTCGGTTTCAGGCATGGGCGCTCCACCATACACGCTATATCGCGGGTGAGAGTCCTGGCGGAGGAAACGGTGTCCCGGGGTGGGGTGGTGGTGGCGGTGTCCTTGGACATCTCCAACGCCTTCAACACCCTGCCCTGGAGTTGTATTCGAGAGGCACTGCGTTATCATCGGGTGCCTCTCTACCTCCGCCGTATCGTTGGGGCTTATTTGGCGGAGAGGTGTGTCACCTTCGTGGGACGCGATGGCGTCAACCAGCGCCACATGTCGTGCGGTGTTCCACAGGGCTCGGTCCTGGGCCCACTCCTGTGGAACATCGGGTACGACTGGGTGCTGAGGGGCGAACTCCAACCGGGCGTCGACCTGACGTGTTACGCGGACGACACGCTGGTCACGGCCCGGGGGAGTTCGTACAGGGAGGCAGCGTTGCTGACGACGGCTGCGGTCTCACAGACGGTGAGCCGCATACGGCGCCTCGGCCTGGAGGTGGCCCTCAACAAGTCGGAGGCCATGGTGTTTCATGGTCCCCGGCGGGCGCCACCATCCGGATCCCACATTGTGGTGGGGGGGGTTCGAATCGCTGTCGAGCCCACCATGAAGTACCTTGGGTTGGTGCTCGACAGCCGGTGGGATTTCGGCCCCCACTTCCGGCAGCTGGCGCCCAAGTTCTTGGGCGCGGCCGGGGCGCTGTCAACGCTGCTTCCCAATCTGGGGGGCCCGAGCGCCGCTTGTAGGCGGCTCTACGTGGGGATCGTGCGGTCGATGGTCCTTTACGGGGCCCCGATCTGGGCGGCTGACCTGACGGCCGGCAGCATTGCTGTATTGCGAAAGCCGCAGAGAGCAATGGCCGTCAGAGTCATAAGGGGATACCGCACGATCTCCTACGAGGCGGCTTGTGCACTGGCCGGATCCCCGCCCTGGGACCTGGAGGCGAAGGTGCTTGCGTCACTGTATCGGTGGCGCGAGGAAGCGCGGGCGCGGGGCGAGCGACCGATGCAGCGACAAATGGAGCAGCGTCGGTCGCAGCTCCGCGAGGTCCTGGTGGCGGAATGGCGGGACAGGCTCTCACGCCCTACCGCCGGCCTCGTCACCATCGAGGCGGTCCGGCCGGTGCTCGACCACTGGCTCGGGAGGAGGCACGGCTCCCTGTCGTTTCGGGTGACGCAGGTGCTCTCGGGGCACGGTTGCTTCGGGAAGTACCTGTGTCGCATAAACAGGGAGCCGGAAGCCCGGTGTCACCACTGCGTCGACTGCCGGGAGGACACGGCGCGGCATACGCTGGCAGAGTGTGCCGCTTGGGAGGAGCCGCGCCGTGCCCTCATCTCAGGAGTAGGCAGTGACCTCTCGCTGCCGGCCGTTGTGAATGCGATGGTCGGCGGCGAGGAGTCCTGGGACGCGGTGGTATCCTTCTGCGAAACAGTCATCTCGCAGAAGGAGGCTGCGGAAAGGGAGCGAGAGATCTCATCCTCTCACCCGGCCCGCAGCAGGCGCACCGGGCGTCGGCGGAGGGCGGACGACGCCCTCTTCCAGCCCCCCTAAATGGGTCCAGGGGCGACGGACTCGGGGACGTCCGTCGCCCCCCATACATCAGGACCCGAGGTGGCGGCGCGTAGTGTTCCACGCGCGCCCCTGTTAGACGTCGCGGGGGAGTCAAACACCTCACTCCCCCCGCTGGACCGGACGGGGCCCGCAGAGGCGGGCCGGCACCGGCCGGGGGTTGCGGAAGATTTGTACGTTCCCGCGACCCCCGGCGTAGGTGTGAGACGGAACACCGGGGTGGTTTTTAGTCAGTAAGAGTCTGACAGACCCCTCCGCCCCCCCCAGGGCGGGGGACATCCATGAGGATTTTCCACCCCGGAACAAAAAAAAAAAAAAAGTGAGGGTACTCACCCACATATAGAATTTTGGTAAAGAAATTACGCGTAAACCCCTAACAGATCTGACTTCTGCATCTATCTAAAAGCTTCAAGATGCAATGTAATCGCTATCGCAGCTTCCGATGCTACCCGAGATGACGTGAACACGTGGGCGTACGGTCACTTTACGCCCTTTACGCCTTCCAACCGAGTTGACAATCGATTGTATCGTAATCGATTAAACCGATGATACATCGTACAGATTGTATCAAAGTATAGGGTCCTTAGGTACCTATTCGGTTACCTATGTAGTCACCAGCACCCAATTACTGTTTGCGAACGTAATCGTTAAAACATTTATTTCTGACCTACGTAAACAACTACAAGCAACAGCAAAATTCAATTAATTTTTCAGTAACCTTAAATTATAATATCTTTAGTTACTCTGTTGTAAGTTCTTTACCATAATTATGATTTTTATTAAACGATCTATTTTCTAGCTTTGAACAACCATCAGTTACTTGTGACGCATGTTCATAAGCGTACGTTTTATCGATATCACCAATGACTAAAGCTCGATACTCGATACCTTGATAGTAGATATAGTTCTTCCCAAATGGACTGTATCACCCATAATCACCCCTCTAGCGACGACAGTCACAAAATTCAGCTATCCGTTCAAACTCAACAAAACATAAATACAGAGGTGTGAAAGGGTCTACAATGTAAGGATATAATACACAGTATTATGTATTTCCCGTACATATTAAATAATATCTATCTGCTGAAACAATGGGATTTATACGCGGCTGCGCGCGGGGTCAGCCTACCTGTCGGCTGCCTTGTGGCCCGTACACACGGTATATCTGGACCAGAGATGCTCAACATTTATCTGAGACGGTTATTCGTGATAACCAGCTACCGATACCATAATAATAACAGCCTATTATTGTCCCACTGAACGGCAAAGGCCTCTTCTCATACAGAGAAGGCACGAGCATTGATCACCACGCTTGCTCAAGACGGGCTGGAGATTATCATGATGCCGGAGGTATTTAAAGTTAGCGTTCAATATTTAGCATAAGCTAAACCCTAAAACTCTTGTGAGCGTTCCTCTACCAACTGTTTATCTCTCTGTTTTATTAAGTCTATAAAGACCAAAGGAAATAACTAAATATATCTAGAGGTGTAATACATGATTTAGTATCGAAGTCTAACGGTTAACAACGAATACTTAATAACGTAATGACAGGATCCTGTATTGTTGTGTCAATTATAAACGTGATTAACATAAAATTTTATTCTAGCAATGCTGCATGATATCCATGGACCAATCAAATAATAATATGCTACAATCTTTCACTGAAAAAATCCTTCAAATAGTTAGACAGGCTCCGATAACATCATCAAGGTTGAGCACAGCTGACTACAATGTTATGTACGATATTCGGTTCCCTTACAATAGTTTCTAAGATTTCGACCTCTGGAGGCACGATTTCAGGAAGCCTATGATATGGGAATGAGATGAATCAATTTATATTGTTTGCAGGGCTGTGTGTTAGGAGAATAACTTCAGTGGAGATAGTAGGAAGGAGAGGGTCTTTACTTTTCGTGATACAGGTTCGATCAATGATTTATCTGTTAGAAAAAGGTTAACTGCCGCTAATGTTAACCTTTTTTTTTTCGTTTTCGGTGGGAAACCTTCAAAAGGCACCCGACCTCTGGGGAGGAAGGTCGGGGAGTGTGAGATTTTTACCTCACTAAAACCACCCTGGTGATCACCATCAGCACATAGAGGGTAATGAATGATGATAAATCAATAAATAACCACCTGTTAACCTGTCACCTAAGTGAACGTCACATTTCACCATCTTAATATTGTAGGAACTTATCTCTGCAAGGTCAATGTAAATACCATTAAAACAGGAACAAATATTCTTTTTGGGGGCGAAACAGACAGAAAGTTTTCCGGAAAAATGAGGAGTTTTACAAACGAAAGAGAATTTGAATGAAGAGACAGTACTTATACATTGGTGGTTAAGTACCACCGTCTAAGTACTATATCTTCATCCGAATTTTATTAACTGCTGAAAAGGCGATTTTCCGGCCATTAATCATGTACTAATTTCTAGTTTTCATTTACAAAAACAAACATAATATTCATGTCTTTACGATATAATTACGTAGGTATATATTTTACACGCATCAGTTAGTATTTAAAATGCTAACGAGGGAGTTTGATAACTACAGGTTCAACTCTTCCTATGATCTATGTAAATAATGATTTGTTTAAGTACGGCGTAAATAAATAACAACACATAAACTTTGTTAATACCTATCTACACATCAACATCTAATTAATGTTCCACTTTAGTACTTGAAGGTGAGGTAAGCAATAATGTGTTGTACTTACTCTTACCAGAAATGTAAGTTATTATGTACCTAATTCTAATCTGCTTGATTGTGTAAATTCGATATGGATTAGTCAGTCGATATATAAAATAATTGAGCGACATACAAAAAAACTTGGTAGTTTCTAGTATTTTTAACCGACTTCAAAAAAGGAGGAGGTTCTCAATTCGACTGTGTGTTTTTTAATATATTATTTTTTGTGTGTTAGCTAAGATTTTTTTTCTATGTGAACCGATTTGGATGATTCTCACGTGGTCCCATTTAAATTTGATCAAGCTCTGACAAGTAGTTTTTGAGTTATCCTTAAAACTGCGTATTTTTTCCACTTGGTTTATATTGATGATGTTTTAATAATTTACTGTCACTGTTATTTACATATCAAGTATTGGTATAAGAATTTGTGTAGGGTAGGTACCACAGCAAAAAAGTGAAAAATAAAAACTTTTTTACAAAAACTAAGACACCGACTTCCGAAATTAAAGTTATTTTTCACGTTTTTTTAGTGTTTTTTTTAGGAAGTCGGTTGTTTTTTGTAAAAAAGCTTTTTTATGCAATAAATTACAGTGCAGCTTTTCCGGAGTTATTTCTCAGTGACAGCACCTTCACAGTATAGCCCCCTTTTTTCCTGGCCATCATCCACATCCACATTTCAAGATTAGAACGAGGCAAATGACAGAGTTGTTCTGATAGCCACATAATGGTTGGATAAAATAAATGAATAGTCTATTTGACGCGAAGAGAAGAAGAGCGGAAGGGAGGCGGAGGAAGGGAATAAGGGCTAAAATGCATAACCCTTGTTTTCCGGCGTCACAGTCGGGTAAAAAAAATCACGCAATTTCCAGCCAGTCTACTAAAGCCCGCCTATATAATAAAGGGCTATAAGATAACGGTAACAGGCAGTGGGACAAGCAATAACTCGGAGGTCTGCCCACGCCCGGCGCGGGCGCAGCGCTATAATATCTGCATGTCGGCTCGCCTGTCACTTGCTCGGATATACAAGGTGATAGTGCACTTCAGGTGGGTATTAGGATCAGTTTTGTGGAGGAAAACTAGGGAAAGAGAAAAGAAGACTGAAAGGTAATTCATGAGTGCTGAAGATCAGTAAATATAATATTAGGCCTGTTTTCCCCGCAGGATTAGGCAGAGGTGTATAAATTTTGTAAAACAAGTGTAGGTAGGAAAACAAAACAGATGTCACAAAAAATTTTAAGTACAGATTGCAGAAAAGTTTTGACGGTTCAAAGGTTTTCCACTATTTGCTCTTCTTATATTCACGGATCTTTTCATGCATATTTTTACCCACCCCACCATAGAGTTTTCCTCGTATTTATTTGTGTTTGTACCCATTTTGTATTCTATTAGAAGTAATTTATGTAGTTAACAAACAAGCTCTCCATAAAAATGAGTAGCACTAACATAATATTAATAGCAGAAAACGCGTAGTTATCGTATCTGTGGCGAGTGGAAAGCTGAACTATGGTGTTTGGTTTTCACCTCGCCCATTTTAATAGTTTCAATCAGAGTAAGTGTCGGACGGGGCAGCCGCGATTGGGCGGGGCCCAGGTGCCAGCGACAGCTGTACGGCAGCAAGAAAGTACTGCCAACGTGCAACGTCAATGAGTTAGATGTTAATGGTATCCTAACTATCCTAACTTCCTAACTATCCTAACTTCCTAACTTCCTAATCCTAACTTCCTAATCCTAATCCTAACTATCCTAATCCTAACTTCCTAAATCCTACTATCCTACTAATCCTACTATATTATATTATATATTATATTATATATTATATTATATATTATATTATATATTATTATTATCCTACTAATATTATAAATGTGAAAGTGTGGATGTTTGTTACTCAATCACGCTAAAACGGCTGAACGGATTTGGATAAAATTTGGCACATGGGTAGACTATGACCTGGATTAGGACATGGGATACTTTTTATCCCGATATTCCCACGGGATCGAGATTTCTGCGGGTGAAACCGCGGTGCGCAGCTAGTAATAATATTATAAATGCGAAAGTAAGTTTGTTTGTTACCGTTTCACGCCTAAACCACTGAACCGATCATCCTGAAATTTTACATATACATTGTCAGATGTACAGAAACGGACATAGGGTACCTTTTATCCCGAAAAAAAGTACTGTTCCCGAAGAAAACAACAATAACGTTCTTATGATAATAGATGGCGCCACGTGTCTTCCGATCATGATTGAATTATAACCCGAATTGATAGTCAAAGTCTAAATTAACGCGAGCGAAGCCGCGGGCAAAAGCTAGTTGGATATAAAAATATGGATATGTTTACCATTTTTTTTTTTACAGGCACCTGACACTTTTTTACTTTGTCTCTAATTGAGTGCAATGCAGTGGCGTGTATAAGAATTACATGGTGTAGTACATCAACGCGCAAACTATTACGATGAATTCAACATATGATTCTAGACCCCCAGGGTCCCGGGTCGACGGCGCGTCGTTTCCCACGCGCGCCTCAAAGAGATGTCAGCACCATTAACGGGGTCCGATAGGGCCGATGCCTGCCGGGGTCGCGGATTGTTCGAAAGAGTTACCGTGGTCCTGGCGCACAGGCAACTGAAGGAACACGGGTGGGTGGGTTTTAGTCAGAAAGAGTCTGACACGCCCTTCCGCTCCGCCCAGAGCGGGAGAGGTCATTTGATAATATCCCATCAAAAAAAAAAAATAAGACCTCCAGGGTAATTTTTTTTTTTAACAAAGCTGTTGTCGGTATCATACATATAGACATATGTATGATACCGACAAAACATTTCAACGCTCCAGGTGGGTCTAGAATCATCATGTACCTATCAAATTCATGGTAACAGTTTTCGCGTCGAGGGCCCTTACATCCTATTTAATAAAAACTATAACATATTTTTGTTGAACCTTGGTAGAAAACATATTTTAAGAAACTGGGCAGTAGGGATACTTTTGCCCAGTTTGATGCGTGTTTGGTTTGGCGTAGGCTGACTTTTGGCGAATATGGGCTCGCGCGACTGAAATAAAACTTGAGTAAATTTACCAAAATCCACGAACAAAGTGTTCGTGAGAGATAAGGTGTCTCTATTTGTGGCGACTTGGATACGCGAGTGGACGCAGATTGTGTGTTAAAAGAAAATAAATAAATTTATTAAAATATGGTTCAGGACTTTCCACCTCCCGCACCCAACGACCCACACAGAAGCGGCGTGAGATTAGATTTTCTAATGGTCAGCCAAGTTCAGCGCTCTCGGGTCGTGACACCCGGCCCATTTGCGTTGTCGACTTGACCGTTTCTAACGCGACGGAACAGCAACCTCCTTCAATTAGCCAGGTTATACACACTTGCCTTGCTTCCTCTACGCGTAATAGCTGATCGAATTAAAGTGGTTTGCTTTGTTTACCTTTATATTATCATTGGTAGTGTCAAGGGAAATGTTTAGAAAGGTCTGTTTATTTCGCGCTGATTTTGTATTGTGATGTGGGTTCCTGTTTAATATTTATAGCTGCTGTGGTGGTCTCAGTAAATGTGAAAGGTAAAGAAAATTAAAGGCTGTGAATGGGTAAAACTTATTTGAATTGGTGGTAGATTGGTGTAAGTTGCAAGCGTAGCTAATGAGCGTTAAATAAGTCCCTAATTCCATTCTTGACGGAACCTTAAAAACAAAAACTTTTTGTAAGTTTTTGTTTTTAATGTTTCGTACTAAAATAGTACAACAGAAACCGTTTAATAACTGTTGAACAGTTGAAACCGTTGAGAAGCGTCTGTCTGTCTATACATCTGTATGGCACACACAGCTGCTTATTTCAGGAATCGCTAATGCTTTTGACTCAAAATTTGAAAAATGTATTCTATGTAGAAGCCAGAGATCAGATTAGAGTCCACCCCTTAGTTGAATACATACTCATCGGGAGGCGGAAGTCGTCAAACCCGCTTCATAACCTGCACAATTTTATGAAACAACCTGTACCACAAAAACTGTAAAGCCTGGTACACATAGCGGCCATTACGATATCCTGGTGGACAGGGATATTCTAATGGCTACCGTGTCACAGCCTAGCTAATGTATCATGTAGTAACGGAACACGGTATCTTAAGGTAAAAGTAATGGGGTTGCACTGAGATTACCTCTATTTATGTACTCTGTGCACTGATATGGGAGTAGACTGGTTAAGCAGGGAGCTTATAGATCGCGTTTAAAATTAGAATACGATTAACCCTTTGCTATATTGTGACATTTAGCTGTCACTGTCAGACTTTGCTTCAGTAGAAATGCGGTAGGTAAGATTTTCGAGGAATGTGCTTACTCATTAAGTAATTTCGGTCAAGGCCAATACTGGTGGCTAAGTGGTGGTTTCTGCCAGTAATTAGTAAATGAATATACTTTGAATTGTCATTGGGAAGTCCCTTCAAGACAGTACTTTTATGACGTGACAGAGTATAACTATGTTGCAAATTACTAGTCGAGTCAACGACATAAATGAAACCATTAATTTATGTCGTTGCATCGTTTATGTTAAACAGCAGATTTGATTTTCCTCTCTCTACAGGAATCTACATACGAAATTGACCTTAAGCAAGTTATATATGTATGTAGATTTTTTATTTATGTATAATCTTAACGTTTACAAACGATAAAAATCTTCTCACAATATATCACAAAGTTTGTCAGTCTTTCGAATTTCAAAATACATAAGTGCTGAACTCAGTAGGCTGACATTTAAAAACCGTTCGAAATTCGAATAGTTCCCACAACTTTTCGAAATCATTTCCTTGAAGTGACGTATTGTCGGAAGGATATGGACTGAGCTTTATTAAGCCGTTGCCACACTGACCGGACGGACGCCGGACGTAAGGCTGATGTGGTTCCCGCCTTACAAAGTATTTGATTGACTGTTTATTGACGATTTTGTAAGTACCGTGGTAATTATGATCATTTGCAAACGGATTTAGGCAATTATTTTTTGCTGGTTGAGATGTGCTTATATAAACAACATTAGATCTAATTGTTTTTATTAAAAGGATGAGACTTCATAAAACAAGATGAGATATGTAAAAGGTCATAGACTTCATAATTACGACCGAAATTGATGTTGCGTTATGTTTTTTCAACTTTCCCTCCGGCATAAACGCAGGAGTTGGTGTTGAAAAAACAAAACTCTCAACTCTTTCCTGTATTGGCGTGAACTGATTCCTGCATTGTGTCAATGTATGTTTGATAGGTTCTTGTCACCAATAGGCTAATGCAGTCAATTACTGAACACAAGCTAGCTGCTTTTGGCATTCCCTTGCAAGGGAATTCGCCCATCGAAGAGAAAATATTTATTCTTTAGACAGTACTAGCTTTGTTTGAGAAAGCATACTTAATGACGATTTGCATAATTATTTCAAACCGTCGCTTCATATTTTCTGCCGGATTCGTTCTTACCGTATTGAATTATGATTTATTAACGAAGTACATAGCATAAATATTAATAACATCAGTTGTTACCTACCCACGCTGTCCGTTACACTACCTGAAGGAAATGGGACATATTATCTGTACCTAAGTCTTGTACCAGAACCTCTTACTAGGGTTATACAATATCACACTTATTAAAGTTTTATGCTGAGTACACACGAGTATAGTGATTAGTGCCAGTACTCACTGAGCTCAGATAGAAATATAAAATAGTTTATTATCCAGCGGGGTAATTACGTAACACACTAACAGTAGGAATGGGTTTCATATTGACAGTTCAACAACATTCATTGCGGTATTTACGTTGTGGAGCAGACAAATTTTTCGAACATAAGAAGCAATGGATTAGCAATAGGCTTCAAAATGATTCAGATTGTGATAGATAGTGTGTTTCGTAATTAGGGTGCAGGTAATACGGCAGGGGCATAGATTAAACACAGGATTAGAGAACATGACTAGCTTAAAACCTACAACTAGGTTACAAAGTAGTATTTTCTAGATATAATGTTTAGTGGCGATTCAGATTCAATTAAGAGTAAAATGGCGTGATTTTGTGTAAAACTATACTTTGCGTGACGAACCATACAATGTATTATTGAATTAATTCACACTATGAAAGTAGTTTGTTCAGAATCGTTTACTGAATCGATTTCTGTATATTTTATCTAATATAGGTAATTTTTTATACCAAAAATAATTAAAACTACGTAAATTATAGTCACACTTCCGCTGTATTGTCAAAACAAACCAAAATGGACGAAGTACTTACTACGCTAGACGCTTATACGTGTGCGACTGTGTGCGTGCATATATTTGTAATGTGGCCACAATTTTCTCCCACAATCAATATAACTAATTTAATAAATAAACAATATTTTAAAAATAATATAAAATAAATTGTGTGTGTATTATGATTTATGACTATAACACAACATTCTAATTGGGGTGTTTGGTGGTGTGCGTTAACTCCGGGACATGTTGTATTCGTCACGTCGTAGTGAATCTGAGTGTTGGCTTTGTAAATAATAAAACGGAAGTTACTTCTCAGCGCGTTTTTTTTTTAATAGTGTAAATGAGTTTTAAAAGCTAGGTACAGTCGCCAGCAGGTCAAGCTACACGAAACTGTCAAATTTCTCCAAACGATTTTAAACCTTAAAATTTTGATGGTTAAATTCAAAATCGAATGAGAAAATCTGACAGTTTGTGGAAACTTGATGAGCTGACGACAGTACAAGAAAATCGGCGGTTTATCTGGTCTGAGTTGATGCTGAAACGTCAAGAGTTCAATGTAGGTATATTATGTAACTGGCTACCCAGCACTATTCTGTGTTGCCATATTTATAGCGCTTCTACTGTAAACCCTACATTACAAATAAACTTTCAACATAATTATCACGGTATCCTTTGTTTCTAATTTATGTTCTATTTACACACCCATAATGTACAATAAAACCTAATTATTCTTTTTATTATTTACCTACGCAGTTCACCACAATTATATAAAATAAATTCTCTATGCCTTAATGATAGCTTTCATTTTTATGACGCCGGTAATGACAGGCGAACAATAAAACTATTTCATAGAACATTAAAGCCTTTCGTCACAAAAAGCTGCGCGCGCGCACAATTTCCTGCGGTAGCGCGCAATGAGAGTAAAACAATGATGTAGGGATGTGACGAAGTGATGCGCGTACGTCTTATGATATTGTTATATATTTACTGACATTATCATTGTAGTTGCATACACAGGTCTTGTGGTTTAGAGCTGGATATTTCGACTTTAACGAAGTTTGAAAAAAATTAAAGAAGTTCGAACAAACTAAAATCAGACCAATTCTTCTCAGCTTATAAAAAGAGGAAGCTCAGGTATCTTTGGAAGAACAGACTAGACTAGACTTTTATGCTACGCTTATAATACGCCCCGGAGGCAGAGCAAAGCAAAAACATTGTTCAAGCCCTGCCGAAGTTACCTACAAATGTGAAACTTCAACCTGCTGGCCTTCTGTTATAATTATAACCTCTTCAAAACTGCACCATTCAAAAACGAACCAACGAAAAGTCAAACCAGCCACATCAAACACCATTCTATCGATACCTTATCGAGAACCCATCACCCGTCATCGTCACTCGATACTTCGATATCGACGTCCACAATTAGTGTTGCGCTATCGATAATTACGATCGGCGAGTGAACCTATCGACGTATCGATACTAGTTTACGGGGGCGAGAAGGCTCTCCTCTTGTCTTACTATTAATTGGATGTGTAGATTGGTATTTGCTGGGGAAGATATGGTAGGCCCGGTGTTATCTTAGCTTGTACACTTATTCGTAATCATTGTGTTAGGGTGGTGTAATGTGGGGTTCTGTGTATGTGGTGATCTTGCTGTGGTGGGAATTTATAGATATCGCCGTAGATAGAATGTCCTGTAAATTGTGGTCTAATATACAGCGTATTATTTATGTCTATGAGGACTACTTATCTACGGCTAAAGGCTGAAGTTACGCCAAGAAAAATCAATTTCTGGGGGCGATTTTATCCCCAATTCCTATGATAGGTATTATTTATTAAACTTCTCCTAGTCAAATCGGATCACCGTCCTGGCCAATTACTTATATCTTGTTTAGACTTCAGCTGTAACATCATCATTTCATTTTAGCCAAAAGACGTCCACTGCTGGACGTAGACCTCCCCCAAGCACCGCCACTTTAAACGGTTCTGTGCTTTCCGCATCTAGCGGTTTCTGGGACCTTCACAAGGTCATCGGTCCACCTTGTGGGAGTAGCTGTAATATAAAATATATGTATAATTATAAATCCTAACTAATATTATAAATGCGAAAGTAAGTTTGTTTGTTTGTTACGCTTTCACGCCAAAACGGTTGTACGGATTTTGACGAAATTTGGCGCACAGATAGACCAGGACCTGGGTAAGGACATAGGCTTCTTTTCATCCTGGATCGCACAAGAAGGCGCGGGCAAGAGCTAGTTAATCTATACATATAAAGGAGAATATATAAAGCAGAAAGCTCTTAACAATCAAAAACCCTCACAGCAATCACCAAGATAGACCACGACTACATACAAACAATTTCATTGACATACCACAGCGCATTACAATACCAATGCTGCAATATTCAAACAGCTGATTACCATATAATTAGCATTTGTTTTAGTCGGAATGTGCCTAGACCAGCCTCTGAAGGCAGTTCTGAAGGCCGTACAGCCGATGGCTTGAATGATTATTGTTGATTACCGATTTACCG
Source organism: Dryobotodes eremita (assembly GCA_917490735.1). NCBI lineage: Eukaryota > Metazoa > Arthropoda > Insecta > Lepidoptera > Noctuidae > Dryobotodes > Dryobotodes eremita. The sequence continues at coordinate 16,403,560 of OU823254.1, read as the reverse complement.
ATAACCATTCGTATCTGGGTTATTGTCGTGTTAGCTTGCAAAATGTGAGGTGGAATTAATTAATTTGTAAGCAGTAATCTTGGTTAACAAATGGGGCGACCGGCCCACCTGATGGTAATGGTTATCCTTGCTTATAGATACTGCAACACCATAGAGGTTTGCATTGCATTGTCAACTTGAGAGACCAAGTTGAAGATTCATTTGCTTGTTATCTCAACAGCACCTTTTGAACTGGAACAAAAATGCTGCCAACATATCTATTTATTTATATAGCATAATAGCATAATCATCCTATAATGTTCCCACTGCCGGGACACGGACCGTCTCTCTGTGAGAGAGAGTGGGCTGTATTTGTAATCCACCACAGACCGTCTCTCTGTGAGAGGGAGTGGGCTGTATTTATAATCCACCACGCGGGCCCAGTGTGGATTAGTGGATGTCACATGTCTTCGAATTTTTTGGTTCTAGAACATGCCGGTTTCCTCACGATGTTTTCTATTACCGATTTCAGAGTAGTATTGATGGAATTAAATACAAAAAGTAAAGTGCCTGCCTAGGTTCGAACTCACGACCTACATACAAATTGTAAGTCGGGGCCAGAAAGTTCTTTTTTAAATTGAATGAGGAGCTTCGAAGATTATTTCCTACAAACCTTTATAATATTAGTACTTATAGATAACAAAGTGCTTTCTAAATATTATGAATCATAACTATTTACTAAAGGGATAGGTAGAGAAACTGAACCGTCTGTTAGTTGTAGTACAAAGTTGGCACCTTGGCAGAATGGCAGTCGTTGTGTTCATGATGACAGCGAAATCGTGCTCAAGTTAACAAGTGGTTTGGTTTAACTTTGAAACTTACTACCGTTTCCATTGATGCATGTTTAACTACGGTTTTCACTGTTAATTAAATTATGTAGTTAAATGGTTGTATTTATGAATGAAATCTACAGAAATAGAAAGTAGACAAACTGCGTAATCTGCCAAGCTTTTTCCCCACTCATGTTGGGGCCGGCTTCCAGTCTAGAAACAAAGTAGTCATTAAATAAAACCAGCTTATAATTTCTAAAATGATTATATGTATACAATACTAGATTCTGCGCGCAATTTCGTCCGCGTGAAATTTCGGCAACCCACCCACCGCGTCGCTGCACATCGCCAGCCCCGCTATTACTTCATTTTCGCTTAACGTTCATTCTGTTTTTTTTTTGATCGGATCCTAGGGGTCGAAGCGTTCAGGCTCACCCAGGTGCTCACCGGACATGGTTGCTTCGGTGAGTACCTGAACAGAATTGGGCGAGAGGCCACGGCAAATTGCCACCACTGCGGAGGTAGCCTGGATTCCGCACAACACACGCTCGAGGAGTGCCCTGCGTGGGCCTCCGAGCGGCGGGCCCTGGTTGCCAGGATCGGGCGAGACCTGTCTCTGCCGGCAGTAGTGACGGCTATGATGGCAGAGACAGAGAATTGGAAGGAAGTAGTCTCCTTCTGTGAGACCGTGATGGTCAAGACGGAGGCCGCCGAGCGGGATCGGGAGAGGGCTGATCCTGCTCGGAGAAGAAGGCGTCGGGGAGGCAACCGCCTTGGCGCCTAATACGCCGAAACCCGCTTACCAATGACCTTTGGGGTCGCAGGCGCACAGAGTGGGGACTCTGTCCGGCCACTGAGTGACCCCAAGGAAGACGGCGGCACAGTGGTCACTTGCTGCGGCGCATAGCGAGGCTCAGGGGAGACCCCTTTACAGTCTTCCCAGGGATGTGCTTTACAGGCGTTACACAGTTTTAAGAGGAACCGGGACCCCCTCTATGTGCTGATGGTGATCACTGGGATGTTTTTAGTGAGGTAAAAATCCCACACTCCCCGATCTCCATCCCCAGAGGTCAGGTGCCTTTTGAAGGCTTCCCCCCGAAAACAAAAAAGGGGTCGTAGCGTGATGTTAAATAGTCTATAACCTTCCTCAAGAATTGGGTTATTAAATGCAAAAATATTTTTTCAAATCCGACTGGTAGTTTTAGAGATTAGTGCGTTCAGATAGACAGACGGACGCGGCGGGGGGAATTTGTTTTATAATATATAGTGATATAACGCAACTAACTATTTACACTAGATACTAAATTAAATAAGGTCAGTAGTATAAAAAAATCAAACACATGCAGGTCGAATACACAACGAACTTTTATGAAGACGATTTATAACCGTCTTCATAAAAGTTCTTTCGTATATAGCCTCTAACGACGTAGGAATTTAACAAGAAAGAATTTCTGAAGTTTAAAACCCTTGTCCAATATAAAAAACGTTAGAATTGACGTTTAGTTTACTTCGCGTGTTCGTGTTAGGCCTCCTGAGGGCCTAGACAAATGGCATTCGCTTCGGAGCTATTCTATTTCTACAATCATTATCGCTTTCGAAATTTTTACCATCATACGAACCGAAAACTAGCGATAACGCTTGTCAAAAACTGCCACTTGGCTGCGTATCTCTATGGAAGTAATCGTTCGACGCTGTCGTTTCGTTTAATAGAATCGAATGATGTTAACATTGTCTAGCTAATTTCTATCCGTTGACCTATGATTACGTGACATTTCGTGTGGTTTTTCCTCAAAAGACCATTTCAGACACAAATCTACATGGTCTTCACATAATCTGACCAAGATTATGTCTGGACTTTAAAAGGGACTGACCTCTGAGTTTGTTTCGGCCTTTCTTCTCAGAGTAGTCAGATAGGAAACGCCGACCTCATCTAGTTTTTAAAATATGATTGGCATGTAAAAGTGTTTTTTCAAACCTATTACAGAAATAAAATCATTTATCATTTATCATTTTCGATAGCTTATGTCAACTCCATAAATTTTTTGGCTTTTCTACTGGCGTCATCGCTAATTGAATGTTACTTTGTCGAGGCCCTCTGCAACGATATTATTACAACGGATTCTATAGGTACCTACCCCATAGTTAAAGGGTGTTATCTCAGCATGTAACATAATTACATTACACTTCCTTCCATTCACATAAACTAGTGCAGCATTGCTACATTACTCACAATCATGGCTTTCTCTGTTTGTACCCTGGTTCCAGTTAATCGGCAGCGAATGAGTGTAACTAATACGGAAGAGTGAGAGAAATCAGACGTCAATTTTATGAAATTACTTCGAGCGACACAACACATATATTGTAAAATTATGACATATTGAGCTTATGTCATGGAATATGTTCTTATTTGTACGTGTCAAGCATAGCTAGGCTACAGCTGCCTTACGGTATTGACTGTGATTTCTTCAAAGTGCATTGTTAAAGCTTATTTAAATGTCTGACTATGTATTAGGAACTTAATTATTGACTTTAAGACCAATACTGTACCGATACCTATTGCAAATAAATGATTATGATTTCAGTATGGTTAGTAAGACCATTCTCGTTTTACCCAACCAGCACCCTAATTACGTAACACACTATCTATCACAATCTGAATCATTTTGAAGCCTATTGCTAATCCATTGCTTCATATGTTAGAAAAATTTGTCTGCTCAACAACGTAAATACCGCAATGAATGTTGTTGAACTGTCAAAATGAAACCCTTTCCTACAGTTAGTGTGTTACGTAATTACCCCGCAGGATTGTTAAAACGTCTTGAAACGTTGTAAACATTTTAAGCCTCTTTTATTAATTGGCAAAACTTCACAGATTTCTTAGGTATCGGTATTTGCTTGTGGCTAAGTAATAACAGCCGCACGGGTCCATCGATCAGGTTAAGCTACGCTTGCAGCGATTGGTCCGTGGATGGGTGACCATCTTTACATACCCCATCCATGCTTCGGAAAGCACGTTAAGCCGTTGGTCCCGGCTGTTTTTCCTCGATCTTTGACAGTCGTTACGGGTCGTCAGCAGCCCGAAAGTCTGACAACCAGTCTTACCGAGGGGTGTCGTATTACCCAGTAACGGGATTGTGAAGGTTGGAATATAGGCAGTCGCTCCATGGTACAATACTGGTACTCAGCTGCATCCGGTTACAGTGGAAGCCAACCCCAACATAGTTGGGATGATGTTAGGCAGATGACGGTACCTAATAGCAGTGAAAAGAAAATGCTTCCGGACCCTATATTAATACTAATAATATAAAACGTTTATTCTCTCTACACAAGTTATGAACTAAACTTTGACAGTGTGTACGAAACAGGTGCTAACTTTGTGAGAGACTGATGCCTGAGGTAGGTTTATATAAAAACCTGTATTACAGGTCACAAAAAAACCCTATAAAAAACTATTTAAAAATTACATTTCTTAGCAGCTCTACAATAGACTAGACATGAGTCACAATCATGTAGAATAGATTCAATCACGCAGTGTAATCTCAGTATGTTGGTATTAACTCATTGTACCACGTAACTAGGTATTTCGAGCAGCGCGATGTGTTTATAATTTGACATAACGTAACGTCATTGTTTTATAACTGTATGTCGACTATTACGCAATAAACTAACTGATTATGTTTGTATTATGATTTGCGGTTAGTTCTTCAATTAGAGACCTCCTTGAAAACATATTAGACTAGGGACTAATCTGAGCCTAATTTTGCACACGATATAACTCTGTTGCATTGGTATAGTAACAAGAAAGAATATTCTGAAAGTGCCGTATAGCATAATCAGCCTATAATGTTCCCACTGCTGGGACACAGGCTCCTCTCTGTGAGAGGGAGTGGGCCGTAATCCGCCACGCAGGCCTAGGGCGGGTTGGTGGATGTCACATGCAGGTTTCCTCACGATGTTTTCCTTCACCGTTTTGAGAGCAGTGGTGATGAAATAATTTACACAAAGTACAGTGCCTGTTGGGGTTCGAACCCATGACCTACAACTCGTAAGTTGCGGTCCTTACCACTGGGCCACCACTGCTTTTAAGTGCCGTATATGTGCAGTATGTGTGCGAAAAATACACGCATTTGAGAGCGTTGCAAGAATCAGAAAAAGCTCGCTAAATACCACTCAGATTGTTCTCCAGCTTAAATAAATTCTTTCAACTTAAAATCATGCCAGTTTTTCCCGAAGGGTGAGGCAGAGGTGTATCAATTTTACACCCACATTTCACCAGTTATGTTGAAGTCCCATGTAATAGAGGCGATTCTTTCAAGTCCTTACTAACATATAAACATACACAAACAAAAAACCCCATCCTCCTTCACTTCGTCCTTATAAACATTTAGTACTAGGTATAGTGTATTTATTTTATTTCTTATTTTTGCAGTTATTTTTATATTTTCGTATGTTGCATTGGTTGACGTCATCACGTCAACGCCGACTGTCGCTGAAAACCAGCGCTGGGGCTCCGTCTCGCATAGGGTCGTAGCATTATGCTGAGCAATTGCCGTTTTGCGTGGATGTGACGCAAATTTTCCGCCAACTCGTTCTTTTTTGTATTTGTTTGTGTTTCTCTACGTCATGTTTACCGCAAATAAACGTATTTTCTTTCTTTTTAAGCTATTGCATAGCTTTTATCGCGGGCTTTGAGCGCGGCGACCGAATCAAGAAATTCCGTAACGAAAATAAAACCTAACACCCCCCACTCCGCCTACCATGTAGCTCGGCCGAGCGTTCGCTTAACGTATATATATACGGTACGACTGTAGTAGAATTAATATAAAAGAAAAAATAATTCTGCGTAAATAAAAAATAAATAAATAATTATAATTGCATAAGTTGATAAAAAATGCTATGCAATAGCTTTACCACGGCAGTTTCCGAGTGCCACACGTGTTTTTTTATTTCTAACAAGATCAAAAACACCAGTTAACACCACTGTTTTTAAATATATAAGCCATGATCATAAGAAATAATAAATCATTGAACAGCATAATAAGAAATGGTAAACCTATGAATAGAGATCACTACTAGGTCAGACAAACTGTTATTAACCTACAAAACATGAATAGCTAATAATTTAGGTTCTTAATAAATTAAATTAAAACAATAATAAACTAGAAATTGAACGTGATCGTGATATTTTTTAATCAATGGTAATTCTGTTTGGGGCACAGTTCAGCCTGTGTTGTAGGACAGATTGATGCAGAAGGCTCAAGATTTACCAGACAGCGTGAACAGTTAACGAGTTCTGCCATTGTTGTAGGTAGATTCCGTCTCAGGAAAAAGGAAAAAAACCTAAAATCTACGACGGAAAAAATAATTGAATACGAGTAGCTCGGAGTAAGAAAATATTCCTATCTGAAATCAGTTTTCAGTTTTACCTCCTCAGTTGCTGGGCGAATTGTCAATTGTCAATTTGTAGACGAACTTTTCTTAAGAAAACCCAAGGACAATAAAGCTTGGCAAAAGAAAAAGCTGCTTTCATAGCCCTTACTGATAACCATTAAAGCCTTTAACCACAAGAACGGCGGGATAATTACGTAAAACGCTAACAGTAGGAATGGGTTTCATTTTGACAGTTCAACAACATTCATTGCGTTATGTACGTTGTTGAACAGACAAATTTTTCGAACATGTGAAGCAATGGATTAGCAATAGGCTTCAAAATGATTCAGATTGTGATAGATAGTGTGTTACGTGATTAGGGTGCGGGTCGTCGAAGTTACTCATGCCCTTGTCTAGGAATATGAATGAATGAATGAATGAATGAATAAGATGAGTTGTGGTATCTTGAGCGCGTGCGTGGTAACATTGAACCTTCTGCTCTTCATCCTACTGTATCCGACCTATGATTAATAGTCTCGCTAAACAAATAAACTTCCTACTCGTCCACAGTACTGTTATCTTCGGAATTACGACCCGATATTATACTAAGTATTATATTTAGAAATCATCGGTTCGCTTGAAATTATATATTTGGATGCGTAGGAGCGTATCGAACGAAAGAATCTTTGCTTTTGTTAAGTTAATAGAGCTCAAAGAACTAAAATATTGACAGAGGGTATTGCCATAATCACCATAACTGGCTGCAGATTATTTATGATTTCAGTATTTTTTTATTAGCAGACTCTCATATCTTTAATTATTTTCTTCTTTTAACGCCTTAAAAGGAGTTAGGCAGAGGTATATGTACACCTACTTATATTTCATCATTTATACCATCGGCCATCGATATATTTAATACTTTTGTGACAGCTACGGTTTGGAAGGTATGAGACCTATCATAGCTGGAAACTACACGAGCAGTTTGTTTAAATATTCATTGGTTATGTATTTAAACAATGTGTCATTTTTACAGAACAATATATCCATTTTCCTCCTGGTCTTGTATATTACGGCAGATACTTCGGATCATCATAATTATGTAATATTTTTCTTTGATTTTGATTTTCGGTTATCGTCTTAATGATCGTCACTATTAGTATCACTATATATTATAAAACAAAGTCCCCCCGCCGCATCTGTCTGCCTGTCTGAACGCGATAAACTCAAAAACTACTGAACGGATTTCCATACGGTTTTCACAAATGGACGGTATCATTCATGAGGAAGGTTTGCGTGTATAATTAATTATGGACAAGGTTTTATGTAAATTGGCTGAAATATGACGATGATTGTTGAAGATGTCGGAAAAAGTATATAATAACATACAAAATTATTGATTAACACATAGGATACTTTTTGTTCCGGTATCGGTAGTGCGTTCCCGTGGGATAATTTCCGACTTCCACGCGGGCGAAGCCGCAGGCAAAATCTACTAAGGGACAAAACATGTCATAGAAACCGAGGAAAGGAAATTAATTTACAATTTTCAGGATCAATTATATTATCAATAAAAATAAAAATTAAGTTGCGCAAGTGTTTTGTTTCTATCACTGAGTCACAATGAATCAAATCATACACGACAGTGAGTCTGTCAAGTAAACGTAGCTCGATAAAAAAGTATTCTATTCATTTCTTCCCTGAAGGAGTAACGGACCCACACAAATCCGTAAATAATAAATTTATTTTATTTCTGTAAGTAGGTTTGTACAAACACTTTTACACGTCAATCATATTTTTTTGACTAGATGAGGTCGTCTTAAACGTTAATTTGTTACTGCCATAGCCTCTTTCACTATTAACAATACCTTTTTTTTTTGTTTTCGTTGGGATACCTTCAAAAGGCACCCAACCTCTGGGGAGGGAGGTTGGCGAGTGTGGGATTTTTGCCTCACTAAAACCACCCCGGTGATCACCATCAGCACATAGAGGGGGTCCCAGTTCCTCTTAAAAGACCAAACCAAACCAACTATACCTACCTACCAAGAAGTGAATTTCTCAAAATATCTACTTAATTGTTTTACTTCGTATCGACGTACTTGGTATACTTCGAAGCAGTGGTGGCCCAGTGGTATCGGCCCCGACTTACGAGTTGTAGGTCGTAGGTTCGAATCCAGGTAGGCGCTTAAGAGCGGGTAGTAACCAAAATTGCCTATCTTCAATTTAATTTTTCATGAAATTCATAAGACTTAGGTATAAAATAAAAATAATATGAGTAACTACATGATATTTTGAAACTTTTTGTGGAACAGAAACACAATACGTTAAAATTTTCTCGATAAAATATCATCACGAAGTTATCCCTAATTTTCACGTTTTTTCAATTTGTACTCAATATGCTAATGACTAATAGGATAATTTTTTAATGATTATCTGTATCAAGACAAGGCGAAAAAAATTGTGGAGGCATCTTTTTAAATTCCTTTTATTTTTGGTATTATTACGACTAGAAGCTTTAAGCACTTACGACGTTTTTAGTTCGTGGAAGAAGTCATCTTCCGTCGCACGTTGCGGGAACTACAAGCATATTTTTGTTTCACAAATCAGTCGCCGTCGCTCTGTTGAGACGAGAGGACTGCGCTTGAATTTTCTGCTGCTCTGCGATTTAATTTATTTGCGTAAATAATATTTTCGTAATTTATCACATTGTTGGAATGAAACTGTGAAACACAAAACATGAAAAAATCACTAAAACCACTTCCGAAACGATTATTAAAATCGTTAAGAATTGATAAACTAAATAAATACCGCGGCTAAACTATAAAATAAAAATATTATAATAATTCACTGTTGATATTTGAAAACTCAAGATGACATACAATTATTTGACAGATTTTTGACTGGTATAGTACAACTAGCGCCATTGTTCTCCACTTCAGTCAATTTTCTTGCCGAGAAAATTTACAACATAGAGTTCGTGCTGGAGATTTTAGATCTTTTTGCTATTAAATAAAGAACCAAATTCGTTTACTCCCACTTTCGTTGACAAACTTCGTGTAAGGGTAACCTTAGACGACCCATTTCGAGCGACTTTTGACCAAAACCCCCGAATCAAGTTGAAACTCAAAATTTAACATATGGGTAGGTTATTGGTATAATAATATTATTTGAGTTTACAAAATAAATAAATCGGAAAACTAAAATAGGGTTTATTGCGGACACAAGTACGAAACGGTGTGCACGGGACATGAAAGTTTTCATACGGATAGTGTTCTCCTGACTAGATCCCTTCTTATGGTGGGGATGAGTAAAGATTGTGACGGATCACAATGTTTGTGACTGTCGGCTTGCTTTTCAAAGCTAAAGTTTCAACAGTTACAAAAGAGGAACCTAATAAACTTTCGACTTTCTTTGGCACCCATATAAATAGATGCCAATTATTTTGTCGATAAAGCCGAATAATGTACCCTAGTTATTTGTTCCGAACTTGGCCTGTTTTTCACAAATGTTTTCGGCGAGGACTTTTTTCTACTCACGCTCCGCGCAGGATGTTTTCATGACACATGCCATTTGACTTTGCACAATATAGTGCAAAATCCACCATACCAATATTATTTTTTACTTGGTAACACTGTTGCTAATTGAATTTGCACGATCCTGCAATGCAATATCCACGATATACCATTATATTTTTTTACTTGGTTAACACTGGTTTCCACGAAGACGTCGTGACGTCCAACTTGTACAAGGCCCTAAATAAAATTTGGTTACATTGGAATTTGAACTTTGTCACGCCAGCATTGAGTTTCTAGTTCCAAAACTTGACTATGATTTAAGATTATGAATTCAAGCTTAGCGTATAGTATAGGCAAAATAAACAGATGTTTTACCTACTGAAGAATTTCATTGAAGATAAAGGGAGTGGGCAATGGTCATACTTCGTTTAAATATTTTAATTGAAAAACCATTCGAGGTACTTATTTGTGCTGTGAGACCTTGCTTCTTGCCAAAAAATAATGATTCTAGGTCAACGGAATGTATCATATGGATTTTAATTTATTTGCGAATGTTTATTTTCTTATTTTATTGACATTTTTGTTCAATTGATTTCATTTTCTCAAAGTAAAAAAGCGGAAGGTAAGTGATGCGATTATAATTATACGCTTTTATAACGTCAAAAAAGCAATTTTATCGAAATTGTTTTCACCATCATGTAGGTAGTATCATGAGTATGTAGTATTATAGTACTTTGATGGAAGTGCTTTGCTTTTTAGAGTTCGAAGAATGCGTGGGGGTATCAAGTTGAAATTGATATCAAATACTTAGATAAACGGTCCTTTGGAGCTGTAAAAAAAACGACCTTCTAAAACGTTGACTTAGTATCTTGGCATAAATTGCCATTCAGTTCGCATATCTTGCCACTCGCAAATAAATTAAAACCCATAAGATACATGTCGTTGACCTAGAAACATGAAATTTGACAAGAAGCAAGGTACAGGAATAGGTACTCGTACAGGAAAGTATCTGAAAATTGTTCAATTGTAGTTATGTTACATAATGTATGGAACAATATTTTTTCAACTACAACGTTAGGTTTGTCTTTCAATTCGGAATCGAAAATTTATAGGCCGTATCTTGAAGTAACATTTAGTCTTTATTTCATTTAAGTCAGTCTAATCTCCAATCTAACATCCCACCAGCATCGGTAACAGATTCACGAACATACAATATTATTTAATAATATACCTACTTGTACACATAGGCAAATTGAATAAAACAGTTTCATCTGATTATTTTGCGTATACACACTACGAGAAAATTCAAATTCAAATGCCTAAATATACGCCGGGCGAAAAGTTTCTGCTGGCGGGAAGGGATTGTGTTTTGTTTTTGTCGTGTTTGATGAGCGGGGTAGGGAAAGAGGCGCGGGTGAAACTTGATTTTTTTCTGTCTTACTGCGCCCTCTTAACTTTGTGTAAATAATTTGATCACCACTGCTCTCAAAACAGTGAAGGAAAACATCGTGAGGAAACCGGCATGTCCTAGAACCAAAAATTCGAAAACATGTGACATCTACCAACCCGCACTGGGCCCGCGTGATGGATTACAGCCCACTCCCTGTCGAAGAGTGGAGGCCTGTGTCCCAGCAGTGGGAACATAATAGGCTGATTATGCTATGCTGTATGCTGTATCTATCTCCCGAACAACAAACGAACAACCACGTAAGAAATCCCAGCATAACTAACCCTAAGCTCTCGTAAAACTAAACTTAAACTAAACAAAGTATATTAAATAAAATTAAAGTGCAAGTTAAACGTAGATTGGACGAAATTCATAATGGTATCGGGACCCGCTCGTGCCGTAGTATCGTTACATTAAAAGCACATTTATAATGGCGACTTAGAGTTAAATCAGGGCCGCTAAGATGGCGCGGCGGATTTTTAAAGTAGGAAGTGTTGGGTATTTTTTTTGTTTGTTTAGTTTAGCAAGCGTATATTTAATACGTACCGAAAATATATTAAAATATTTAACCCTCTTAGATAAGCTTGTTGGTGATACTAGAAGACGATCCTAATAAAACATCGAAGTCTAAATGGACGGCTTTAGATTAGTCTTGAGGTTACTTGTTAGTAAAATGCTTTCAAATGTAGCTACATAAAATTTGTTGGCATATTTATAGGGTTGTTATTCTCTAAATACAAATAATAAACTTAAAACTAAATAGTATAATTATGTTGACAATAGAAGCCTTGAGTTTTATCTCTGTACTACATACAGCAGATATTTTAAGAATGCCAAACAATTTTCCACAATAATGATGTGGACCAATTTTGCAATAAAACAAATAAATTAGTGCTTGCAACATTTTATCGTTCTAGCTAAGTTACTGCGGCCACTGCGCACGCGCCGCTCCCGCCATCTTGTTTAATCTAGTGCCGTTGATCGCGGAAAAGCGCGCCAACCTTCAACGACCTTCGCTCTCCGACCGTTCTAACGAACCATACACGCTATAATCAGCCCTATAGCTTTAATAATTCGTATAATTTGTTTGAATATCAATGTGGTTGTTATGCCGTTTTGTGTGTAATGTAAACGACCCTGCCCCATGTTTTGTGTTCTACAAACACAGGATTTAAATTCTAGCCTGGGCCTATAAATTTATTGCAGGTAGATTTATTTTGAAGTGATATTTTGTCACATTTATTGGAATAATTCTCCGGTGACACTGTTTTACGATTGCGATTATGGTAATTTAAACGCTTATTGTTCTTGTTTTAATTTTAACTACTCTTGTTCAGAATGTTTTAAAATACTTGATTAGAAAATTGCGAACCTGTGTTAATATCCGACTATGATAAATCTCAGTTTTAATTAGAACAATTGAATTTAAATTTTTGGGGTCGTATTGTTTCTTGATTAGTTTACTACTTGATTAATTACCGCTAACCTACTTTGAACCGTCAATCACCTTTTAAATAATGCAAATAAAAAATAATGACGCACTTCTACCATTGTAATACCTCATCGTAATACCTTCATAAAGATTTTCAAGAAAAGTTTATGCACTTTCAGAACAGACTATCTACTCTACAGACTTTTCAAATCCTTAAATAAACTTTTCCAATTTTTCACTTCACCTAAAAACAGAATTCGTAGAACTACTGTCAGAATTATAAGGCAGCAACTCTATCTATTTCAAGACGTCAATAATGCCTTTTTACATGTCGCCAGAACAACTATGAAAATCTCACAAAGTATTTAGCTAAGTAGACCCTACGACCGGTTAACGGGCGGCTACCAATAAATCGTCCGGTGCGATCCACACGTATCATCACGCTTGCCTTCCGAGGGCCTGCCAGGGCATTTTTCATCGTCCACCCGCTTCCTGCTCGCCTGATTTACTAGCGGCGAGATAAAGCAATCTTTTACTAAGCTGTGTCTGCTACTTATTTTGTATAATGTAAGGTGTTTGTGCGACAAAGTGATCGTTGAAATATTGTTTGAGATTTTTCCTTTCATATCATTTAGTTTGAAAATGCATAGTTCTAAATAAGTCCATATCCACTTTTTGAGTATCTCTACACCTTTACTTTAGAGGACATAAAAAACGCCACTAATACCGTGAGGGCTCAAGCATTTGATTGTAACCATCGATTCGAGAAATGAAATTAGCTACAAAGAACAGTCGAGGTCAAGCATTGGCATAACCACTAAGCTATGACTTTAACCCTTCGTGAACTGAAACACAATGACTTTTTAATTGTTTTTTTAATTATGGCATTAGAATAGAATAGAATACTCTTTATTATGTACACCATAAAAATTACAGATATAAATGTAGACATTTTACATAGACTCAACCAACATTCAACCGGTTGATAGACTAACAAAATACTAACTCTACTAATCTTACGCTCAGCAGGTTTGTTGGAGTCCATAATCTGCTTCTTAATACAGGAAAAAAAATATTTGTGCGCAAACTGTAACCATGAACTCAGCATATGATTCTAGACCCCGAGCGTAGAAATTTTTAACGATTATCAAAAAAAAAATATGCAAAATGTACGGAACAGCAATATTTTTTTTTAGCCGACGAATAATTTCTAAGTCTAGAATCATATGCTGAATTCATGGTTACAGTTTGCGCACTGGTAATTTTTTTTTTTTTCTTTATAGTTTCACTTATGCTATGAAGTTTGGTCCAATTTCAATCCCGATAAACCAAAAGAACATACGTATTTCCACGCAAAGTCACGAGAAAAACAATGTAGTTCTAATACCAACCATGTCTTGGCCATGACAATGTCATCTCATCTGTTCCCATGGGATAGGATCAGGTCTTGAGCAGCACATTCATCTGTATTACCGATAACATTATACAGTATTATCCTGATTTCCCCACGGGTTGGTAAGGTCAGGCTGTCCGTGTAACCAGAAATTCGCCATATCATCCTTGAACTGGTCTTGCGAATGATAAGCTTAGCTAAACAAACGTCGTGGTAGACAAGCAAAACAAGAGGCCTAGAATATGTTGTGCGTAACTTGTAATGTAAATCATAATATGGTTTACATTACAACTTAGGCACATGTTCTATATATTACTATTTATGAAATATGAGCAAGGATTGGTCTATTTTAAAGTAACTTTCTTTAAGATAGTCTGGAACGTAATGTCTCATATTGTACCTATTTTAAGTTGAGCATTGGTATCTACGCAAGAGTATTTTATTCTTGTAGCTATCTCAGTTTTTTCAGAAGCTTTAATTATTATCTATCTACTAAACACCACACGACAATAACTTCTGATTCACGCAATTGATAGTTTGAGACCTACTTTGTGCGAAATCAAGAAATATAAGGTTATTTCCCGTCTCATTCAATTTCATGACGTTTCATTATCAGAAACAGCTTAAAAACTACTCTCAACACAACAGTAAAATAAAACAAATAATAAATCAGCAATCGATGCTCTGAAAACAGTGTAAACCAGTTTTATTCCAATGTATTCCTAAGCTAAGGCTACACTTACGCATCTACACCCACATTTTAATCTTCCCAAAACAGGCTGGGTATCTTACCGAGAGCAGCGCGACCCGATGGCGATAGCCCGGTTTGCGCACAATTGTCGCATCTGACCAGCTATTGTGCTATGGGAACACAGCCTTAATTGCCACTTCGAATAAATTAAAACAAGAATGCTATCGCATACGGCTTGTACCGCTTAGGGGTACTAATGTTGCTATGTATTTGTACACGTAGTTCGGTTTTAAGATAGTGTAGTGTATGTTGTTGAATAGACAGCTGGTTGTATTATTAAATTTCCTGTGAAAATTGTGTTTGATATTTATTTTGATAAAGTTGAGTAAAAGGTTTTTAAATCTCAAGGTCCAATCTCGTGCCAGATTAAGTTTTTCTGGAATAGTTCATACCTGAGGGAGTGAAAAGAGTAGTCTGAAAGTAAAAGTGGTGCTATGGTGAGCACAACGGTATTTATTAAGGTACAGTCACTAGCAGGTCAACCTACACGAAACTGACAAATTTCTCAAAACGATTTTAAACCTTAAAATGTTGATGGTTAAGTTCAAAATGGAATGAGAAAATCTGGCAGTTTGTGATTACTTGATGTATTGGCGACTGTACAGCATGGAGGCTCCTTTTTTTAATTGTATATCATCAAATAACTTCTCCCGCTCTGGGCGGAGCGGGAGGGCGTGTCAGACTTGTACTGACTTTAGTCACCCACCAGTGTTCCTTCAGTAGCCCGTGTGCCAGGGCCACGGTAACCCTTTCAGACAAACCCGAGACCCCGGCAGAAACATGAGCCTCCTGTCCCCCGACTTTCGTGTTTGTCATATTCCGGCTTGCATAATTAACTAACCGTATGATAAGATCCAATGTTTTAATTAGTGTCTAAAGATGACCCAATTTACAAAATCTAGGTTTTAACGAGTTACCGTTACCGTCCTGAAAGTAGATATGTCAAAGGACGGCAATAACTATAGCAATCTCCTTTCTAAATATGTTACAGTAGTCATAATTTGCGTGTAATCTCGTAACAAACTTATTGACTTCCCACTCTATATTCCTACACGCTCGTAGCTCTGCCACAGAACCTGCGCGCGCGCATTCAGTTATAACACAAATTAGAGAGGAACAGAAGATCCAATCATAGTAATTTACGCATAAATAGTGGTTGAACGCCATCAGTTTGCGTTTCAGACGTTATTAAGCATCCTAAATAAAATCTTTGACTTTCAGTGGTAGTGGAGATTTTATCAAGTGAGAGAATTTAAGAGACTATTAGGGCTGGAGGAACGATCCGCAATACTTATAATATATGTTAGTAATCTTTCCTGGGGGCCTTTACAAGTGGCAATCGCTTTCGAAGCGTTTTGTGTTTTCTACTCTGCTTCGTGTACCAAGACTGAACTAGGTAGACTTAGACTAGACTAGTGTAATAAACTATTTTCTAATAGTGTATTTTGCATGGCGACCAAAGTTTATAAATTACCAGATTGTTTTAAAACTCTTAACTTTAAAACGTTTAAATCTAATTATTCAATAATCTCTTATATAAATGCTACTATTCGACTAATGATTTTATGAATGAAAAGTGGCCTTAAATATTAGGAAATAATTAAAATATTCTCTTCTTATATTATCTCTTTGACTTAATTTAATCTTTTTGACATTTTTTTAACTATAAGCATAATTAGCCTATAATGTTCCCACTGCTGGAACACAGGCCTCCTCTCTGTGAGAGGGAGTTGGCCGTAGTCCACCACGCGGGCCCAGTGCGGGTTGGCGGATGTCACATGTCTTCGAATTTTTGGTTATAGGACATGCCGGTTTCCTCATGATGTTCTCCTTCACCGTTTTTAGATCAAAGTTAATTTATAAACTACAATACTGTGTCTTAATTACAGTAAACTAGCGACCCGCCCCTGCTTCGCTCGATTTTCCCGCCTTAACAAAACCTCGAGATTTCTTTACAAGTTTAATAACAAACTGTTATTATGCTGGTGGTGAAAACTGCATCATAATTCGTTGCGCGCTTATAAAGAACAGCGCGGTCACACAGACAGATAGGAAAAGCGACTTTAATATATATACAATGTGGAGACAACAATACGACAAGGAATGAAAACACTGGCAATACTAATGCATAAGAGTATTCTGGAACTATCAAATAAATCCTAGCATCGAATCCTAGAATCGTGTTTTTCAAACAAACTAAACAGTAGTGACGGGCCGATTATAGGATTTGCCAACCTTTGACTAGCTATAGTGACTAAACTATTTATTTATTTATTTAAACACTAGCTTTTGCCTGCGGCTTCGCTAGCGTTAATTTAGACTTTGACTATAAATTCGGGTTATAATTCAATTATAATTCGAAAGACACGTGGCGCCATCTATTATCATAAGAACGTTAATGTTGTTTTCCTCGGGAACAGTACTTTTTTGCGGGATGAAAGGTACCCTATGTCCGTTTCTGTATACCTGACAACGTATATGCAAACTTTCAGGATGATCGGTTCAGTGGTTTAGGCGTGAAAAGGAAAGAAACAAACAAACTTACTTTCGCATTTATAATATTAGTTAGGATTTATGTACACACATATATAAACAGACAAGAAGAAAACAACAGAAAAATACGTACAAAAGTGATGCTTATTTCTAAAGAATTCTCTTCCAGCATACCTGCGATAGGAGAGTATATTAAAGAGATGTAGACAACGAACGTGTAAGAGAACGAACGGGAACGTGTGAACGAGTCTATTGGATATATTTGGTTGTTATTTTGTATGCAGACTGGGAAAGCTATTAGATATACGAAGTTTAGTTTTTTGTCGTATTGTCGTCTACACTTTGTATATAAAAGTCTATATAAAAGGAGAAACTGACTGACTGACATATCAACGCACAGCCGAAACATCTGGGACTACGAACGTGAAATTTTGCACACGGCTTTCTTTTGTAATGTAGGGGAGCACTAAGGCTTTTTAGAAGTTCGACCTTTAAAGGGGTGAAAAGGGGGATGTAAGTGTGTTAAAGTTTGTATGGATGCATTTTAATGCGCGGTCCGCTTAACTCGTGTATAAGGGTTTTTCGAAGTCTACCCAGGTTACGAGAAAGGGCGTAAATAGGGATAGTATTTTGTTTTTTGTAATTTTTTACATCTCTGCCTAATCCGTCGGGGATCACAGCCTATGTTAGCACAGGTTATGTTATGTTTTGTTAAATTTTACAGGGGAGGATTATACTTTAATTATTTTTCCACCCCTGTGAGGGTCAAAAGAGGGGACAGTTTATATGAAAAATCTTATTCCTTTGGGTAATAAACTTAAAACATGGCAATATTTGCCTCAGTAAAAAATAAAGATTGACACTTTTATTTTTTTTAAAGAACCCCTCAATGAGGATTTAGGGGGTGTCAAAGTTAGCAAGGGATTTTTTTTAATACTTAAAACAAAAAATAAAATAGTACGTGTTTTTGGGTTTTTACAAATACAACTTTTTTACTTTCTACTCCTAGCGGGATAGAAAAGGATAATAAAGTTAAGGTAGTAGACCTTCTATGCTTTTCTTTTCGAGTGGTAAAACGTCGTTGTTTGGCCGGCTAGTTAATTGAAATGCGTGTAAATATTCGCTGCGTTGGTTCTCTTATGAAACAGGCTTATTAAGGGCACTGTCGCTGTCTACGCCAATTTCGCGTTTGTTTTATAATATGCATAATATTTACGTTTAGTACGAGTCTCTCTTTGTATAGCTTAAAACTGAATAAATGTTCACCGCGCACCTTAAAATAAAGTCCTTAAAAGCGGGCGCAACAAGCGCGTCTTGTGACTGCCTCGTTGCCTCGCCGTCTGGTGGTCGCAAGCACTACTCCACAGCATGAGGTCCTTGGTTCGATCCCCAGGTCGGGCAAAGTGTTGTTGGGTTTTCCCACCAGGAATTTCTCAGTAGCAGCCCGGAATCTAGATTTGTGCCCAGTTGATGGCAATAGGCTCGCCCCCTGTTCCGTGGGACTTAAACATAACTGGCGAAATGTGGGTGTACTATAGGTACATCTCTACCTAACTCTTTGGGGAAAACAGGCGTGATGTTGTGTGTTAAATTGTAGTATTTTTTTGAGGTGATGCTTTATGATTTTTAAGCCCCGACGCAAAAAGAGGGGTGTTATAAGTTTGACCGCTATGTGTGTGCGTCTGTCTGTGGCACCGTAGCTCTTAAACAGGTAAACCGATTTGGATGCTGTTTTTTTATTTGAAAGCAGGTTTTCTAGCGGTGGTTTTAAGACATGTTTTATCAAAATCGGTTCAGCCGTTTCTAGGTGGAGACTACAGACAGAGTTACTTTTGAATTTATAATATTAGTATGGATGATATGCATGCAAATATTTGTAATGCTGGTTGATATCTCATTTTCTCATTTAGAATTGATTGGCTTGGAACATAAAACAAAATGTATGAAAAACTTTTTTATGATAACTTTGTTTCAACCTAGATTTTTCGATTTCACCATCGCAAAACCCTAAAGAAGCACATTTATAGTAGTTTAAAGTTTTTTTTAAGTACTTAATGTTAAGAGTATTCTATTCTTTTATTAAATCTTTAAAAAAGTAGTGATTTGTGTTACATACAGGAAATAAAAATTACCAGTGCGCAAACTGTAACCATGAATTCAGCGAAAAATATCTACGCTAGCGTAGCGTAAAAATTATTCGTTGGTTATCAAAAATAAAATCTGGTGTTTCATAGAAAAGTGCAATACCTACGCGGTCAAAATGCACGGAACAGCAATTTTGTTTTATAACCGGCCTAACTATTCTACGCTAGAGGGTCTAGAATCCTATGCTGAATTCATGGTTACATTTGGCGCGCTGGTTAAAATTCTCCTGTAATAAAGGACAATAAAAGAAAATTCTAATGTTGCTGTAAGAATAATAGTAGCACAAGCAACTCTACAAAGTTCCAGTATAGTTGAACAGTTTCTATAATTTAATTTAACAAAACGTAATACTATTATTTGTTATCATAAGAGTTGCTAGTAAGCTAACTTATTGAGCTTAATATGGGCCGATATCTGATTGTTTTCGAGATCGCTGGCCCAATTACAAACGTATACCTAAGGCAAGCACTGTGATTAAATTAAACAAGAACATAAATAGAAGTTAGGAGATATAATATTATTTTAATCAAACGTTACAATATGATATTATATAGTAAAGTCAGGGAAATTAATTGTTAACCAAACTGAGCAACAACTTAAACTGTCCGTATATTCAAATCAAAAAAATGTAATTTATTGACAGTTGAATGAAATGCCTAAGCCGCGAGAAATTGACGTAGGTTGTCAATTTGTTTAACAATTAATTTCCCTCACTGTACATGAATCGGGTTACAACACCTTTAGTTTGTGGTAACTACGAACTCAATCCTCACATAAATCTAAATTATCCTATTTTTCTTTTGGGTTGCTTCTTCTAGAGTCAGCCAACTGAAGCTAGCAATTTTGTTCACCAGCTTAATTAACTAAAAGATGCTGGTATAGAGGTATGAGGAACAGGGTGTAAAGTTCACTCATACTCTATTGAAAAGGGATGATCCTCCGATCAGACGGGTGTTGTGTCTGGTGGGCAACTGCCCGACGTTTGATGTCGGGACGTTGTTGTATACATATATGCTAGTTGCGCGGTAAACTCTGCTTGCGCGATGCAGGATTTTGCGTGACGTCAGTGTGACGTGTAGCTCGCATGTGGCGATGTAGATACCGCTACACTGGCAAGTCTGAATTGGTGGAAAGTAGGAAGACAGCGAGATTTATCCTAAAAAGGCAACTGCTAAGCCTACTGCGTCGCAGTCTTGTAGACAACCGTAGCTGAACAAAATCTATAGTTATTAAGTTATTATTGTATTCAGTAGGATAATGCAAAATTACCTATTTAGGTAATGTAGGCAGTTGACGCATTTTATATTGAAAAATATGATCTTGGCTAAGAGAAATAAAACTGAGGGCAAAACCCAAACAACTCACGCTTCTAACCTTTGCTTCAGAACACAACAGATAAAAATAATGTAATCTAAACAAAAAAATGTCACAAGTAGGCGTAATAAAATGAATCGATGCCCAAACAATAGTAATGAACCTGTCTACAATCGAATTGTCACACAAAATAACAAAAGAAACAACAATCCACTCTTAAGTGGCCCGCACTACGATAATCAATCTAGTTTTACATCTGATTAGGTGCAAATTACAATACAAATAGACCAGTCACGATCTAAACGTTTGATGGAAAAAATGACTTAAGTTTTTGCGAAAAATCTTCGCAAAAAAGTCTTACAGCCGTAGGCAACATGAGCTATAATCGTTTGAAATATGAATCCCATTCGAACGTTCTGCCCTAAATCGATCTTTTTCCTCAAAACGGTTTATCAACCACGTAATGTTTACATAAATTAGATTTCTAAAATTAGAGCAGTAGGGTTCAAAAATGCTTCGTTGTTACCGAGTATTACGTTCCTATGCTTCGCGCAGCAACAGTGTCTTTGCGCTTACGTCAAGGTGACATAAGATGTTAATACCTATTGTATTGGTGCTAAACATCCGTGACCTTACGATGTACAAAGTTCACTAAGTGCAGGAGGCACGATTTACCCACACCGATGAACACTGTTATAACGCTACCCATTTAAATCGCCGGAAAATTGTCGGAAAATTCGCGACGCGCTTTATCATCTGTTCTCGTCTATGTAAATATATAATGACTGTTACGTCTGTGTAAGTGCAAAATAACATAATTAACCCAAAAGGTCAAATTTAGTTAATAATAAACTAATGACTGAACCTCTGTTCCGTCAAAACAATGGCGAAGATGGACGTTTTTAAAGGCAATACATTTTCTGAACAGCCCTAAAAGAGCAAAACTGATAAGTTGCGGGGGCACAACAGGTAGGCAGCATACATACGCACATGACATGTGACCAAGTGTGATTACTAACAAACACAAAAGAGTATCACCTGTAGAGCGTCTCGCACACACGCACACACGTACACTCTGGTAATAAATCTGAACAACACGAACGAAATGGTGCACGCACACACGCGGCGCAGTTCACCTGAGTAACCTCCACATAGGGTCGCGTGCGAGTTCATTTGTAGCACACTGTTGCGTGTTCACCTGTTGAGCGGCGCGCGTGTGTGTGTGCGCGCGTAGTGTTTCAGTTGGTCGGTCTGTTTGGCGCGCTTTGGTCGTATCGTCTTGCTTCGGACATTCCGCGCTTCGTACCCACGTGTGCGCACTGAATGCTAATTGACTGTACTGATAAGTGCGCGCTGACATTTGACTGGCGATAACATTGTGCCTATGTCCTGGTGAAACCATACTTTAGCCATTTTTTGTTTTTTGCTCTTGTTGAATGACAGAATTTTCGTTGAGTGGACAGTGATCGAAAGTGTTTACAGTGACTTTGGACGTTTCGTTATCCAAACTGAGGAATATTTCGACCGAAGAATACATTTGGAAATACATAAAAGGTATGTTTTTTGTTTTTGGGGTTATTTGTTTGTGAATTCGGTCCAAGTTTTAAATGTTATTGCGAATACAGTGTTGCTTTACCTCATCTTAGTTGTAAATACATCTTGGTTATGATTAGCATGTAATCCTTTACAGTTTATAGCACGACATGACATATAATTACGGTCGTAATTCATTGAAATATCTCTAATGTCATATTTATATGACATCAATTGAATTAAATAGTAAGCTATAAATTGGCTAGAGTTGGTCCAGTGTGACAGGGGTAGGATTTTAATAGGGCTCCAATTGATTTTAATGGTATAATAAATTAGTGACGATCAATTACCGAGTTTATTGCAGAAGTCTATAATCCTTCTAATTGGAGTGATATTTATATTATGCCTGTTGGTTTACTATTCATCCTTGTAAACGTCTTAATAAGGCAGTTGTTTACGAAATCAGTTTAGCGGCTTGCTAACATAACTACCTACCTACCTACCGCCAGTCTTTCCTAGATAAATAACCAACTGGATAAGTAAAAGTCTTTAAGAAAAGTATTGTTGGAAGTGTTTTTCTGCTACCACTGTATATAACATTTCTTTGATGTGCCTATAGTGTAAGAAACTTCTGTGATCTTCGTAGATGTATAGGTCTTTAATTACATATTTAGGCTCACTTGCACTACATAATTATCACTAAATACGTTTAGCACTAAACGATTTTAAAACATTGCTCTGTTTCTGGGAATTGAAGTTGACAGGGACAGAATGATGTTTCAAATTTTGGCGCTAAATGTATTTATTTTGTGATTTTTAGTGAACGCAGGCAGTAAGAGTCTGACACGCCCTTCCGCTCCGCCCAGAGCGGGAGAGGTCATTTGATGATTTCACACCCAAAAAAAAAAGGCCTTAGAATGTAGGACCAATTAGCTCAAACCTATGAAAAATTAATTAAAAATTAATGCCTAACACGGTCTTATATGATTTCGCCAAACGTCATAGCTTTTTTCCATTTTTTTTACTATTCTTCTAATCAGCCCTCCATCTTTTTAGCATTTTTAAGGTGAAAGAAGACGAGTGTGACTTAGTACCTAAGTACCTACTTAATTAAGACCAGCAATTTCTTTCTACATCTTCCGATTGTTTTTTCGTAGCTATAACTGCCTTAGTCTCCACATGCATTGCAATCCAATATTATGTTTATTAATATTCGAATTTACCATATCTCTTATGTCCAGTTTCTAAATCAGCTGCATACCGCAAATCCTTACCGATAGTGCAGCAGCGCAAACTTCGTAGCGAAGTACCTATATTCTGCTGGCAGATTTTACTTCACTGCAACTGCAAGTAAAATTGATAAGAATTGTAGTGACAATGTGTGTATACATAAATGTACAGTGACTTATATTAATTTATAAGTTATTTATTAATAAAAAGCACTTGAATTACCAAATGCTTTTTGTATCTTAGAATTTTGCTTAGTTTCAATCAGTACCTACGGATGTGTGACGTCAGTTTCGGCCTAGTAGATTTGCTTGAGTTCTAATAACTTTTATCTACTCTCATATCATAAAATTCGAATTAAAAAACTTCAAAACGAGTTTATTATTGACATACTTTATAAACACAATACTGACAATTTAAAAATAGAATCATATTATAACACTTTTTCTCTAACAAAATAATGATAGAAAACAATTTTTCTACCAATACGATACAAGGCAAATCCAAGAAGTTAATATCAGCAAGGAGTTTCCAAAAATATTTTTTTTCTAATGGATAGTATATGCGGTGTGTGCAATTTTTATAGCATAACAAAAAACTTTTGATTAGAATTTTTAGGGTTCCGTAGTCAGTCAACAAGGAACCCTTATTACTTGTCTGTGGCAGCGCCCGCTTTAGCGTATGCGCGGTGATGTGCTGGGTTTTGGCGCTATTCATATGGTTTTGTTGTACTGAATTTCGTGGGAAACTTTGATCTTTTGTTAAGTAGGTTCAATCCCAATGTATGAGAGTGGATAAAGTAGTGTATGAAACTGCACAATTAAAACACTCGTGTGATACTATTAAAAACCTCGCCTACGGCCCGATTTTTAAACTCACACTCGTGTTCTAATACCCCTCACTAAGGCTCCCACAAACAGGCGCGACGCGACACTAGTAGAACAATTTCTATGAAAACTTCATGGAAATTGTTCTACAAGAGTCGTGTCACGCTGTCGCGTCGCGCTTGTTTGTGGGAGCCTTTATGCAACAGTTTCTTAAACTACTATTAATTGTCTCCTAGCATATTAAGCTTCTTATCCTTTCATTATAAAACAGTTGTTTCAAATAAAGAAACACTCTTTTAACCGTTTAATGAACACGGACGATCTATTCTGTAAAAATCTCACCGTGAAAACATAGGTGAAGTGAGCTGTCAATCCCTAGCATCAGGTAGAATGACAGCTCACTTACGGCTAACTTCACCTAAGTTTGATAACTTAGGTGAAGTTAGCCGTAAGTGAGCTCCTGCCGATCTATTCTGTAAAAATCTCACCATGATTGGTGAGATTTTTACAGAATAGATCGGCAGGTGTATCAGTCAAACATCCCCCTTTTAAAGAACAATATGTAATCATTTAACACCACGTTTTATTCAAAAGAAACATCACCGTCATTACAATACGAATAATTAATATCTTATATATTTTCCTTAGTCATAAAACCTTAAGGAGGTAATGTTATGTAGGTATTTCTTTTACGTCATCGATCGATTACAATTGTAATTGGCTGTAATTGGTGGACCACTGAAGTACGTCAGCGTGAGAACAGTTACAATTAGAGTCGTTATTGAAATGTGATGGGTTGATTGGCTGTTTACACAGTGGGCCAGAATTTATATAAGATTGTTTTTACATACATACACTCACGCGTATTTCTCATGGGGGTAGGCTGACACTACAGAACGCCACCTGCTACGATCCTTACATACTCCTTTTGCCTCGTTTACGTTCATACATCTAGTCAAACACGCACGCCGGTTGCGTGTACTACGCACCTGATCTTTCTGAAGAACATCACCAATAAGGTCAGTTTATGTCCTCCTAAGGCGTCCACTCCCGGAATTTCCACTCACATCTACCTTTTACGAGCGACTAAGTTCGGAGCTGCGTAGATACTTCTTCCCTTATCATCATCATTATCATCCACAGCCCCACTTAACTCACTACTGAGCATAAGCCTCTCTTTTCTTGTGCCAATCCCCACGCCTCTGTGCCTGTCTCATCCAGCGAGGTAATTGCGTAACACACTAACATCAGGAAGAGCTTTCATTATGACAGTTCAACAACATTCATTGCGTTATTTACGTTGTTGAGCAGATACATTTTTGGAACATAAGAAGCAATGGATTAGCAATAGGCGTCAAAATGATTCAGATTGTGATAGATAGTGTGTTACGCAATTAGGGTGCTGGTTCTACCCGCGATGGTATATATATATCATCCACCCATCCCTTCCCTTATGCCTGGTACATATTGGTGAAACGTTACATGAAATGTAACTAGGTGAATGAAGGCTATCGCGCTTGAGTTCGCCACTAGAGGCGCTAGTGTAGAGTAAGGTCTCTAGATGTCAAAATATGTACTGAACGTTCACTGTTTGTGGGATTTTTTATCACGGATTTTAACGAATGATTCATAATAGCTATAATGTTTGTTCCATTCTTGATTAATTATGGCTTAAGATTTAAGTAAAGACTTAGGGTCTAGTTTGGTAGCACTTGGAAGGAAGAATAAGATTTGTCTGCTTCATGCTTGTAAATTTTAGGAACATTATAATCTAATTATTCATTTGAAGTTTTAAAATGTAATAAAATAAACATACTATGAATATAAAGGTACTTAAACATATCCATCTCACCAAATAAAAGTACTGCAACAGGCCCTTACTCGACAGTGGAGCCAACTGGTGAGCACAAAAACGGTAGCCCCCATTAGTTTCAATGTGTTTACATTTCATTTTACGTTTCACCACTGTGTACCTGGCATTACAAGTGGAGGTATCCAAAACATCGCTAAAAAAACTTTTGCAAGCCTTGATTTAGGTCGAAATATGAATTCTTTGGTTAATTGTTAATTTAATATATTACAATACCTAATAACAACTCTGAATACCAAACAACGTCTTTAAACTAAAATTCAGTCTCTCTGTTTTTTTAAACCGTTTTACTTGCTAAATTTACCTAACCATATTTAGATTTGTAACTATAAAGTAGTTGGATATCTGAAAATTGTAGTTTTCATCCCAGAATTGGACTCCTGTGGACTGCTTGGAAGCTACTTCGATTCCGGGTTCCAGACATTTCCAATCCAATAGATACTCGAGAATCCAGTTCTCCAAATTATATATGGGAAACAAATTTAAACCAGCATCATTACCTTCCCAACCGATCCTTAAATTGTAAAGATAATAATTCAAAATAAAATATCAATGAATGGAAACCAAAGTACGTCCAACATGGACCATTATGCGAAGGTGTCATTACCAGCTAATTAGTAAGACGTCAGGTGTCAAATGTAAGTCAAAAATGTCAAGTTTTTTTCTTTTTACACGATAAGTGCATGATGAATTGTTTCCAGAGTGTCAAAACTTTTGTTAATAACGTAGTGAGAGTTGAGACCGTTGAGACATGTGTTTTACTTACGCTTTTTAAGGTTAACAGAAAATTAGGCTGTGTTAAGGCAGTTTTTTAGAAACTGCCTACAGTTTTTTTATGTTAGCCTCCTTTAGGACTTCTTTTACATATAATTTGCGTCTACAGGTACAAATCTGAGAGCCCGAAACATACCTTTTTTATTAGGAGAATATTAGCCATATGAAATTATGAATATTTTGCTATGGTTATCAAACCTCTGGTCTGCAGCATAAGACTAATCCCTCAACCATGTCGTTGAAAGTAAAAACCAATTACCCTATTACAAACTTTCAGTAAGGATTTTTATGAATACTGTGGGAATTACATTAATTAATGAGATTGTGGTAAACTCATTATGACGACAGGGAATATCGCTGTACCTACCTTTATTATTATTGCGAAAATTTGAAATTAAGTACAGAAAAAAATTTATTACAAAAATTAAAACCGACTTCCAAAAAAAAAACACTAAAAAACGTGAAAAATAACTTTAATTTCTGAAGTCGGTGTCTTTGGTTTTGTGTTTTCGATTTTGGCCACCGACTTCCGAAATTAAAGTTATTTTTCACGTTTTTTTGTGTTTTTTTATTGGAAGTCGGTTGTTTTTTGTAAAATAGTTTTATTTTTCACTTTTTAGTTGTGGTACCTACCCCACACAAATTCTTATACCACTACTTGATATGTAAATAACAGTGAAAGGAAATTATTATAACATCATCAATATAAACTAAGTGGAAAAATACGCAGTATTAAGAATAACTCAAAAACTACTGCTCAGAACTTGATGACATTTAAATGGGACAACATGTGAAGCACCAGCTTTCAAATAAAAAAAGAATCATCCAAATTGGTTCACCCAGAAAAAAATTCTGAGCTAACAAATATAAAAAAAAATAACATACAGTCGAATTGAGAACCTCCTCCTTTTTTGAAGTCGGTTAAAAAGTGACCATTTTTTTGTTGCACTAAGTGTATACTGCGTATTTTTTCCACTTCGTTTATATTGATGATGTTTTAATAATTTCCTGTCACGGTTATTTACATATCAAGTAATGGTATACGAATGTGTGTGGGGTAGGTACCACAACCAAAAATTGAAAAATATAAACTTCTTTACAAAAAATCAACCGACTTCCAAAAAATCGTGAAAAATAACTTTAATTTCGGAAGTCGGTGGCCAAAAACGAAAATACACAACCAAAGACACCGACTTCCAAAATTAAAGTTATTTTTCACGATTTTTTGTGTTTTTTTTGGAAGTCGGTTGTTTTTTTGTAAAGAAGTTGTTATTTTTCACGTTATTTTGTGTTTTTTTTGGAAGTCGGTTGTTTTTTTGTAAAAAAGTTTTTTATTGCTTGTGATTATTCTATGGTTATTGCCATAATTTATTTTTAAAGAAATCTGTTTAGAAGAAAGGAAAAACGTATCTAACGACGCTTGCCAAGTTACGTGCCAAGACTTTACCTTTCTGTTGCTATTCTCTGAAAACGCCTAGGTTATCCCTATTGACGTAATATTAAACCATAATATTTTGCGTATGCTGATGATAATAGAATGTTTAGGTACCTATCTTATTTCCATTTAATAGGAAAAAAGTGGTTGTTATTGTTAAATACTTAACATAAGTTTCACATCAATACACCTCGTAACAAATAAACATAACTGGCGAAATGTGGGTGTACTATAGGTACTACATCTCTTTCTAACCCTTCGGGAACTACAGGCGTCACGTTTTGTTGTTTTGATATAATAAACATCCCGTTAATCTGGTCTTACGCATTTGTCTACAAAGTCAGCCGAAACTAGGGTTCTCATTTCGAAATATGAAAAGTGCTGACAAAAAGCCGGACTTTTGCAAAGAACTCCGGACATTTTACTTTTTAAGCTTTCTATTTTAGTAATAATTATTATTTTTATAATTCCTAATCAAAATCCTTTTAAGTCAAAAAGTTCGGACTAATGACGAGGCCGGACAAAGTCCGGATGGGGGGCCATAAAGCCGGATATGCCCGGACAAATCCGGACGGATGGTAATCCTAGCCGGAACTGCATTTCGTGTAAAATCTACATAAATAAAAATGAAATGCTGTTCGGCTCTACTGATTTGGCTATTTTTTGTTTTAAAAGGTTCGTAATTGGTCCAGAAACATTGGAAAATGTTCAAATTCGGGGAAAACTGAACGTCCTTTTTTCTATGGGCTTTGTTTTTTTAAATTATTTTTTGGATAGGACAACGTCCATCGGGTCAGTTAGTACAAAAACAGTGAAACTTATTCAAAGTACAGTCGTCTCCATAAATACTTACAAGACATTAATAGGCCGTACAACGATGATCGCTGCTTATTACCATCAGGGCCGGTCACGCTCCGTCCCGGAAGTGACAACACTAGCTGCTCATTGACACGCTGGGCGCGGGACTGACACGCGTGTCACCTCCCTAGCACGTCTTCAATATTCAATGCTAAGGACTCGTTCTCACGTCAAACAAAAAATTAATAAGAATAAGTTCACAATTTACGACTTCTTTACTTCCATTGACTGTTTAAGAAAATAAGGCTTATTTACACTGTAATTAAATTTGCTCTAAAAAAATAAATACAAAATCCTACTGATATCCTACTTCCTACTTTAATATTATAAATGTGAAAGTTTGTGAGGATAGACGGATGGATGGATGGATGGATGGATGTTTGTTACTCTTTCACGCCTAAACTGCTAAACGGATTTGGATGGAATTTGGAACACAGATAGTTTATAACCTGGATTAACATGTAGGATACTTTTTATCCCGGTAGTACGTTCCCGTGGGATAATTTTCGACCTCCACGCGGTCGAAGTCGCGGAAAAAAGCTAGTAAAAGATGTTTGTAATTTGAAAAGTACGTTTATTTTATTCTATTCAATAATTATTCAACGTAATCACATTGGGATTCTTATTATTTTTAACCTTTAGAGATTTCATTCTAGAACTCACGTTCAGACTGCTAGGCTAATAATAGTAGGTAGCATCTCCTAGAACCAAGAGTAAGTAAAATTTATTGCCAAGCTACTAATGTGCACATTAAGTGGACACCTCATTTAAATTAACATTTTAAAATTAATTGTTTTTGCGTGACTGGAATGTAAACAGTCCTGTTGCACAAAGCTACATTTTAATTTTAATACCCACCTACTGAAATATATTGTTTTCTTTAGTTTTCGTGTTTATCTTCACGTATTTATGTTCTTAGGTCAAAATAAACAACATTATGTTTCGTGCAATGTTTATTTAAACTCATGACTATATTGCCGTGACTAGTTCTGGTACGAATTATTTAAGTATGACAAATATATGATTAAGATCATGAATATCATGCTACATGCCATTTGGCATCAGTGTCTGTATTGCTATTTACAAGTGACTGTAGAATCAAAACATTTCCACGAAAAAGGACCAGGTTACTTCAGCACCGACGGTACCCCGAAACAAATGGATATTTCGGGGCACCTTTAGTACAGTATTTGCAAATACTGCTTTGATATGTTATGCACCAGCTTTTACCTGCAGCTTCGCCCACGGTATTTATCCCGCGAGAGCATGGATTTCAAAAAACTAAATAAAAAATGTTACATTATATAAATAAAGAATTTATGTTAATTTTATTTTATTATATATAAAGAAAATACATTTATTTAGCAAAGACTACAAAGCACACAACACAACATGTATAAGTAAAAATGAAAATAAAACAAATAAAAAGTGTAAAGTGCGTTGTGAGAAATTAGCAGGAAATTGTGTCTCGCGGCTGCGCCAAATAGCCCCAGTTCAGCAAAAATGTCAGACAACTAGCGCCTGACCTTCAACATCTTTTACTAACCTCTTAAATTGGAAGGCAATATCAGTCTACTAGCAATTTTATTTCGGTAGTCTGTCTATCAGGACGCACCCTTAACCGCCAAGCATAAACAATGATGGCTCGGTTCGGATGTGGGCCGCGTCCGCATAATGTTTCATCCTCTTGTGTTATTTCTAAACGTTTAGTCCTATGGTAAACAGGGGTCGGTCTATGTGGTCGGATTTATCTAGTTTATTACGGTGCAGGTATAAAAGGAAATGGGAGATAGGCGTATGTGCTTTTATTCGTCATATTTATGTAATATAAAACAAAACACAGAACATAGACAAAACGTAGAATTATCACTTGCTTGGTGACGCAAAGCATGATATCAGTATTCAAGTCCTTTTGTTGACTACCAAGAATTTCGTAGGACTACTAGCCTGACATCCAGTATCTGATTTGAGAATTTGAAAGTGAGAACTTTTAAACTCAACTTTGGCATAACTTAAGGTGATAGCCCCCGAAAAGTTTGAATTTCGTGGGGCACATTGACGGAATCACCTTAAGTAATGCTAAAGTAGAATTTGACGAGTTCTCAACTTCAAATTATCAATTTAGAAACCGGATATTAATTAAACTTATATGTCAATGATTCCATCAACTGCTACGCAGAGGTGTAAACGATATGTACTTACCCAATTTCCACGGTTCCTTTTTCCTATAAGTAAGAGCAGCACAAAACAACTTTTAATGTTTCATTTCATTTAAAATGAAAGCCACTCTCTCACCAATAGCATTGACATCTTCTCCAACACGCTGGCGAAATAACAATGGCAGCTTTCCATACATTGTTACATTTGAAATGAAATTATTACGTCTTTAAATGAAAAATATATTATTAAACTCAGTGTCATTTTCTGAGCTAGTTTGTGTAAGTTTTTTTTGTGAGAGAAGGCGGAAATTAATAGATATTCAGTGTTGAACTTTTGAACAATACAAGACAGAACGCAGGCTTCTGGTCAAAAATTGCAAACTGTTTTTGTATTTTTTAAGACTTTAAATTGGTACTAGTCATTTTAGTTCAGAATTGCCATAACATTTGCTATTTTGCCCACTTTACTGCAATATGCTTATCTAAGTAAGAACACAGAATAAACTTAGATATAGGTATAACAAAATAAATGTGTTATTTATGTATTTACTTCATGTTAATATAAAAACAAACTAAAAATGATAACAACACCACGATAATTATGCTATACCTACTATTTAGGAAAATAAATATAAAATGGCAATACTAAACAAATCTAACCAACAATTCCGTAATCTTTTCGAACGAAGTAGTCAAATAACTTGTCATTAAACGATATTTTTTTACTCGGCCTTAACTAGATAATATGATAGTTAAAAAAACGTAGATAAATAATTGGATTTCTTTCGTATAAGTGTCACTTTTAGACGTTCAAATTTATTTCAAATAAGAATTCGCCATTGTTCTTTCGCAATCATCTTTTACGGCAACTTATAGATTGCTTATAAAATTGCTGACAATTGATTTTTGTTGAATTCCATCATTTATAATAATTATATTGTTCTGCATTTTATTGTTACATCTTAAACTTTTTAACTACTATAATTATTTAACCTAATTGATTCATTGATTGTATTTTTATTATTTGATTTTATTATTATCTTTTTTTAAATTTAAAGTATGTTATTGTTCCATTTAGAGCTGTGACTGCTTTAGGAGACTTTATATTTTATTCTCTAAATATAATATTTACCTTAACCAAGCAAGACTTTATAATTTTTTCCTGATCCTTAAAGTATTATAATTTTAGTAAGTAATAAAATTTTATTTAACGTATCATTTACTGACGGTACTTTTAAGCTACTAACTTTTAATTGAGTTTATCAAGATAAAAATAAATCGGGGTCCTCCGGGACGGGGGCCTCAGGGATCGGGGTACTCAGGGAATAACCCAAATGGCAGGGGGTGACTTGCACACTCAATAATGGGCTCCCGGAAACTGTCGCTAGCACATACTGACGTAGCGACGAAGGGGCAACATGTCCTGAGGTGCTTGAAGAGTGGAGGGGTATTCCACGCCTATCAGAATAATCCCAGAGCCCGGAAGATGCTCAAGATCCCTACCAGCACTTACTGGAATACTTCCTTCCTCCGAGCACGTTTGCTCTAACGAATCTCAACTCAAGCCGGCCAATAAAGGCAAGTCAGGGCAAGGCAAGTCAGGTATGAGAAACAAGACTTCTCCCGGGAGATAGGGTCCGTGGGGTCGCTACTGCCTTACAGCTCGCCACATGCTGCCTTGCGGGTTTCTGTAACTCTTTTGATCTGGCTCCTTACCGTGGACCTGTTATGGCCAAGTAAACTCTACCGGCTTATTATAATTAATATTAATTTATTCGATTTTATTATTATTTTTACCACTTTGATTATAAATAGGCAAATTATGTAAGTGCTGAGCACACCTTTAAGTGACAAGTTCGCTGAAGTATATAAGTTTTAATAAGATATGTTCTCTGTTAATGTTTTTGTAAGCTAGTCGTTGGAGTACCATAATAAATAAACAAATAAATTTCATAGTGACTAACAATGCAAAAAAAACCCAATGCATGCATTGAAACCACATTTAATTTTCTCTCCCCTATACAATGTTAGCGTACCTGTGTTTTCAGGACACAATTACCTTCAGTAAATACATATTGGTGAGCTAACACGTATGTTACTATTCACATAGAATTAAATGAATACGTCTAATGTCTCGTTTCAGCCTGAAAGTAACACTGCAAAATATTACAATGAAATGCTATCGTTAAACAAATCCTTACATCTTATTTAAATTTGGAGATAAATATAATATTCTTCAATAAACTCGACAACGTATTGGATAAACACATAATCGCACGCATACGGCAGTCACACTCGTATATCGCGGGTTCAAACCGTGAGGTGTCATGTTACAGGCTGTATGTCTGTTGTATTCACTTCAAGTGTCTGTAGTGAAGTTGTTTTCTTGCTACTGTTTGTTTTACGACAGAATCGGTCGTATCTACCAAGATTTAGATTATACCTAGGACATCTATTTGTTAATAGTTCCGTGTCTTTATAAACCCAGAGTAGGTAAGGCAGGTTTTTACTATAGTTAGTTACTACCGAAAAAATGTTTCCAATCTACAGTCATACGTTAATTTGATAGTATGTATTGTATTGTGAGCAAAAAATTCAATAAAACTATAAAAAAACGTAAATTGAATTTTTTTGTCATGTTTATTAATTCTACGACAGTGTTTCCTTCCATACATAACTTATAAAGTAAGTTATAACATAAGCATAACAGCGGCCGTATGTCCCGAGTTCAAACCGCGAGGTGTCGAGTTCCACCGCACCGTAAAGCCTCAAGTAAAGACACGGCTTTATTAATATTGCGTTTTCGCTACTGCACCGCGAATCGCACTTGTTGCGGTGTCACACGATATTTTATTAAAAAAATTAAAATGAAAGAAAAAGTGTAAACTGAATGGTTGTCTTTTTGAAAGACTGAAGAGGGTTGCATTGCGGTTTGGTTATGAGTTGTTCTTATTTCAAAATTAAATGAAAATATTTTACGCATTTTCTTTGTTTGTCTGTCATCTCTGCTTTATTGGGAGTACAGTAAGATGGCAGAATAGTTCTTTTTTAAATACAGGAAGAGGAATGATTATGGAGGGGACACTAAATAAATAAGAGTTTTTAGTATTAAGGTCCTCTTGCTAGATAACTCACTAAATAAATTAGGGGTGGAAACATAATTACCTACATCAGTACCTATATTTCTGTCAATTAAGATTAGGTCAATTCCTAAAGTTTGAAAAAGTAACTTAGGAATCCACCATGGTAGCCAGCTTAAATCTCCAACATGATCTCCTACTCTCCTTCAATTCTCGTTCAGCACATAGCCCTAACAAATGACAAAAAGCAGCTCCTTCCAAGTTCCACATCGATTCGTGTCCGATAAGTAATGTAAAGTAAAACATTCCTGGCCGCGACCTCGGGCGACGCTTCGCAGTCGACGCACGCGCCGCCGCGGCATCCGCATAACCTTAGACGACTGCACTGTGCCTGAGTATGTGACTGAATGACCTTAGTGGAATGTTGAGCGACAAAAATCTATCCACATGAGACCCTAGATCCGTAATTAAGAAGATTTAGGTCCTATAAAACATGACTTGAAGAACGTTGGCCTAATTAATACTATTGGAACTTTTGTTTACAGTGATAACATTACATCACGCCTGTATTTCCCCGAGGAGATTGGCTGAGGTGTACCAATAGTACACTCACATTTCGCCAGTTATGTTCACGTCCCATGGAATAGGGGGCAAGCCTATTGCCAGCAACCGGGCACAAATCTAGAAACGGGGCTGCTACTGAGAAATTCCTGATGGAAAAACCCAATAACACTTTACCCGACCTGGGAATCGAACCCAGGACCTTATGTCCAGCAGTAGCACTTGCGACCACTAGGCTAATGAGGCAGTTTGCGGTGAAATCCTCAGGAAATTCTGTAAGAGGCATAAAAAACTGATCAAAAATAGATCCACTTCAGCAAGATTACTAGATAGAGAGCAAATTTTATGTGGAGTAGGGAAACGCAGTTGGCTATGCAATACTAAATGGCAGTGGCTGATAAAAGGCTATATAAGTCAGTTACTTACTTAAATATTTATTTTCCCGGAGAACATGCATTCCTAATAACAAACAGAATACGAGATGCAGACGACGTCAGATTAAATAAAAATATAAAATGTATTAGAATTTACAAGGCTGCTATTGTAATAAATACATTGGTAATTTTAAAGCTATTTTTGTAAAAAAGAGCGAAATGGACATATCCTTTCAAAGTACTCCCGTTTATCGATTTAGTAAACTGATTATATGATTTTTTGTAAAACCTAACAAGCTCGGTCATGTACCAACAAAAGATTAGGAAGTAAGCATCAATTTTCAGCAGTTTTTCTGACCGCGGTTACTGACTAAACTACATCAAACAAGATTTTTAGAATTCAAACGCAATTTTTTGTTCAACCGCTGCGTTCGATTAGGAAAAAAGAAAAAAAAAAGACTTCGGCTTGATGAACTGTCTCGAAATAAGAGCAAAATGCTGCTGAGTGGTAACATGATAGATTTTTTACGAGTCGTTCCGGCCCGTCGGTCGCAGGAGGTCACGACCGCGGTCCGGCAGCGCGGCGACCGCACGGCGACCGCACGACGTGACCGAACGATGGGAACTCTTGCTACGGTGCACCTGATGATCGCTTCCTGGTTGCGCAACCAATTCAGGACCTGAGGTTTTAGTTTTTGTTTAGAAAAATCGTTTTGTTTGAGCTTAAATTAAATTATTCTCTGAAATAACCTGGGTTTCCTGAAGTGTCAATACTGAAAATCAGTAGGATTTTTTAATGTATACGTTAGGTGCTCTTTTTTAAGAATCTTTATATTGTCCATACGCAGACTTTAGAGCATACCAGTGACTAAGTGAAGGTCAGGTCTAAGTCAAGTTTTAACTTTTTTCTATGTAGTAGGTACTTATAGTAGTGCACTAACCAGCCTCTCGGTTTAAATGATTTTAGGTCCAAAAAATAAACCACAACGAAGGTCAACACTGTTCATGTTTTACTACATTTTGTTGGAGCATTTGATCCAAAACGTGACACAATTACAATTGAGACGTTTTTGTCCCATGGCCCGTTTTTGTCACGCGACATATTTGAGTGTCCCATAGCAGGTGCGGGTCACGTTCTGGCGTCACGAAGAGCTTCGTCACCATCGACAAGTGCCATCAGATCGCGTTTTTGTCAAGTGAAAAGACATTTTTGTGCGATTAGTCGCGGCGACAGGTGGAGGTCGCGACAAGTGCACGAAGTCACGAGCGACGAATCGTTGATATGCGCTGTAACAGGCTGTAACGCCACGTTAGGGTTATTTGGGATGTAATCGATTCATAATTCGAGTGTGATCGAGGATTCGATTTTTAAATGTTTTGTTTTTTATGGGGATACGTGATCTATTTAGATTCCGAACAGGTTGAAATGAGAAAAACGTTTAGAGTGTTCATTAGTTGCTATGGTTCTGTGCTGATATACCTCTGTATACTGCACACATACATTATATTTTAGTTTAGTTGTTTTGAAATCTTCTACAATGACAACTTGCATAATAATGCCCACTTCTTAAAGTTTCACCTCATTTCAACGAAAAAAAAATACCTACCACTGTTTTATGACTATCCGAATTAATTCACTTCACTTTTTATACAGAACCAAACAAAAGACGAATGTTCGTTACATTCTTTTTACGATCTCAAGTTTCGTGTGCTCTTTGAACTGGTTTCGATGGAAACTGAGAAAAAATCATCGAGACATACCTACGGGCCGATCGCATGACACGGATCAATGGGCAGTGCTCTATTTCATTTATTACACCTCTAGTTTTGAGATATTCGTAACACTGGCTGGCTTTATTGGTTAATTGAATGAGAATATAAATGATGATGATGCAGTTAATGTTGAATGGACTTCGAAAAACGAAGAATGTAAAATGGACGAGTAAAGATAAGGAAGGTTTATCACATCACAAAGAAGAACAAACAGTTAGTTTGGAAGATAAAGAGAATAAACTAAACGAACATGAACTGTACAAACAGAGACTTTGGGGAGAATATGAAAAAAGAATAGAAAATTGACAGTGATGCAACTACATTTAGAGAAATAAAAGAGGGAAAAAGTCCAACTCAAACTCAAAGCATTTATTTCAAATAAACCAATTATAGACATTTCTAAATTGTCAAGGGGTCGGTCAGTTAGAAAGATGAAGCTAGTTGCTAATTCCAAAGAGTAGGAGCTACCCTTGGAGAAGAACGGGCAAGAAAATCCTCGGACACTTTTTTAAATCAAAATATTGTTACAATGTTTGAGAAACCACAGTAGTGAATGCTGTGCCGAAACTTTTCATCGTAGGAAGCTTTACATTTAAATGCTTGGTGAAATTCTTTGCAAAAAGGTCGGGTAGATCAATTCTTTAGTAAATTTTCCTAATATGTTGCTTTCATCATACGATGCGCAGATCACTGATCATTTATTACGTTTATAAATGCTTATTCATGATTGCTCTAAGACCTGTACAGAATTGCATCTCACGATCTATTTCATAGCACTTTAGTGTTTCAATGATCATCAACTTAATAATAAAAGTTATAACTTAGTTTATTGGTGTCTTGAGCAAATATTATTAGATGTCTGTTTGCAAAGTAGGCTGTAACTTTAATATTTCATTAATGATTTTTCTTCTATTCAATATAATCTGTTTTTTCAATGGTAAATCAAATGATAAAGACAGTAGATTTACTTATAACAATGTTTGTTTAGATATAGACAACAGTAATGTTAGATCAAGCTGTAGATTAGTACGCTAGCAAGGCCATGACCCGTTGCTAGCTGACGACATGTCCAATCCTTAAGGTAAGGGAGCATGAAAGATAAGACATTTACTTCTGGGTTCAACTGCACACGATATGAGGTCGTTACATAAATTAAAATATCGACGCAAACTGGTAGCCAACACGATACAGTTTGTTTTTGAAAGTTACCGCAGTCAAAACAAGAGCATTTTGAGATTACAAGACGTATAGAGGTCGAGAAAAATCTGAGTGAAAGTCATGTGGACTGAAGTGATTGGCGGAACTCGACCCGAGCGATCGAAGGCCTCATCGAAAACACTCCAAAAATGGATGAGAAATGAACCAGTAAATATTACGTTTTGTTGCTTAAAATTACGTCATTCCACTTATAATATAAAATAATTACGTTATTTTAAAACCGTGTTCCAATTATCTCGGGTTATTTGTCGTCGATTTTAATTTGCTGGGCTTAGGACACGTTTAGATTGAATGATAAGCCTTGTACGTTGCGCTCGCCTAAATATAGAGCGATTGTTTAACTGGCTCAGTTTTAAATTGGCCTGTTTGTCATGTTGCTTGATTAGATTTACTAGAGTGTCACGTGATTTGAGATTTTAATTAAAGGTTACAGTTTTCCTTAAAAGTTCACGAGTTGTTGCCGATAGTGACTGTGACGTAGGCATCGACTAAATACATAATAAAGTAAAGAGTACAAGCGATGAATAATATTTTTCTATTCTGATTAATTAAGTGATTCTCTTCATTATTATTTCAGATTAACCAAGTCAAGCACTAATTATTAAAGCCTCACGAAGATTTATTGTGACTATAATTAATTTCCATCTTCTGGTGATACAATATGTTTATAATTATTGGAATCTTGTCGTTTCGTTTTCTTATCCTTTTCCTCATCTTTACAAGCATCTTTAGCATTTTCTTCCTACACTATTTTACCAGTAACATTATATTTACCAAGACCTCCGCCAACTCGACAAACGTCGCGTGCGCTGTAGAAAGTATTTAAAAAAGAACGCAATTTCATGGGGAGTTGATTGTAGTCCGCCCAATTCTATTGTCAGGCCGTAATAACTTACAATTATCCACACATGGCTCATGGCTCATGGCTCATGTCACCGGCTTCAGACCGCGACAGTTGTGTTAGATGGACTAAGAGAATTGGCTGCATCGTTTTGTG
The DNA here is from genome assembly GCA_917490735.1 of Dryobotodes eremita. Classification (NCBI taxonomy): domain Eukaryota; kingdom Metazoa; phylum Arthropoda; class Insecta; order Lepidoptera; family Noctuidae; genus Dryobotodes; species Dryobotodes eremita. The sequence goes on along the minus strand of OU823254.1, from coordinate 16,364,208 downwards.
AAGGTAATCGTTTGTGTCATTGCGATTTTGTAAAACTAGAAACCGTGTATCGTTGTTTCATTGTTGGCTTTAAACTGTGAGCGTTTGAGTTCGTGGAGCATTTGGAAATGTGTAGTTATGGGGTATCTACCTGGGGTATCTTTATGTTATGTTTTTGTTTACTGCTCAAGAGCTGTTATTGGTTTTATATTGATTGTCACTTGCACTACTGAACACGTCTGTCTAATTCGTCTCTAAACGCAGACAGGACCTTCATATTACCAGTTTAAGTTTACTTCGCCTGCCTGCCCTTGCCCCAAGTTACTTAGGTTCTGCGCAAAATGTGGTTTTTAAGTGACTTCAAAAAGCAGGATGTTCTCAATTCATCTGTATATTTTTTGTATGTTTGTTACACGATATATCCGGCAATTGTAGATCGATTTCACACATTCTTTTTTTATTGGATAGGGTATGCCTCAGGGATGGTATCTTATAAATGTATTAACTTTGCTTGGGTAGTTTTTTAGTTAGTTTCAATAATACGAAAAGTGAAAAACAAAAACTTTTTTACAAAAAATAACAAACGCCTTCCAAACAAAACACTAAAACGTGAAAAATAACTTTTATCTGGAAGTCGGTTCTTTGTATTTTCACTTTTTTCTACCGAAAAAACCGGTTGTTTGTTTTTCTAAAAGAGTTTTTATTTTTCACTTTTTAGTTGTGGTACCTTGCCCACACAAATTCGTATACCACTACTTGCTATGTAAATAACAGTGACAGGAAGCTATTATAACATTATCAATATACACTAACTGGAAAAAATACATATTATTGAAGCTTTTTTGTATTTTATACAGTCAACAGTCGCGTTATCATTCACCCCTTTTTCATTCATATCACTTTAATTGTATAATTTACAATAACTTCCTTAGAAATAGGTTGAGGCTAAATATTTGCTATTGATAATAATATCTACTGCCTGTTCTTCAGTAACGGGTCCTATGGAAACCGTCAGAAAATCATACCTGTTTTGTATTTTTACGATACAAAATAATAAAGTTCTTAACTGAGAATCTTCTCGTTTTATGTCTTAATCGTAAAAATTATACCGTATAAATATTTGAACAATTTTACTAGAAAATCCGATTACCAATGGTTTATGTCTTCATAAGATTTGTATGCTACTTGGAAAATTTAACAGCTGTTATAAAACTAAAGCGTAATGATACTAAATATATATATCTACTAAAGTTAAGTAGGTACATAGCTTGTTGATTCACTCAATTGCAATCTTTAAGGGGGTGGTTTCACCCGTCATAGTGAAAAGCTTTCTGTATGATACCTATATTTACACAACCGTAGTATGACGGATAGAATCACATTCTTGAAGATTGCAGGAGAAAAATAATTGAAACGAGTTTATACTGCTGTTCATCATCTTAACAGATTATAAATATCTGCTGTCAAACCTGGACTTATTCCGGATATAGCTTAAAAGAAGGGCCATTATGAGTTTTATGACTACGAAGATTTTGTTTAGATTCCAAGACACACGGTCGGCAGATTTTGATGATAGATTCACGTTTAAATCAACTCCAAAGATGAATCATACTTATTCAAATGAGCTTGGTATGATTAAATATATTATAAATTACTCAAGACCTGACACGTCCGTACCTTTCATGCAAATATGACACGAAACAGAACAAGCGTTAACCTTAGTCAATCTAGCTCATCAACAAAATTAAAAAGCGTGACAGTAGTTCAAAACTCCAAATCAGCTACGTCAAGAATGTCCTTATTGCGATAATGCTCTATATAGTCGGTCGTTTACCTAGCAGGTCAGATCGAGGTCGCCATGTCACCGACGCAAGCGCAACTGACCAGAATACCTAAGCAACTTTTGCTTGCATTGCACAAAACTGCGTACGGTCATTGAACTAAACGTAGTTTCTCTTATACTGTCTTCATTTATATATAAATTTAGATTGTCTTTGTATTGTTGTTTTCGTGTCGATATTTGGAAGGTTATTTATTTATTTATTTTATTATTTGTGTACACACAATAAAATAGATACAGATAGATTAGTATTGAGTATAAAGGTGTGTTTGAACAAGATTACTTATTTAGCTGTTTTTTCTTCCGTGTGTTTTTAATCATTGGATGCGTTACGTCTAGAGATAATTACAACGGCAGTTTTTTTTTTTTCCAAAAATCTTTCTGGTCAAAAGATAAACCCTAGGTCCTAAAGGAAAACAGAATGTGGAATTTGGGATTTTGTAATTATAAGGTATGATTTTCATAATGTTTATCAAAACTATACGTAGGTGTCAGATTCTATTAGAGATCCTTTAATAAACTCTGTATAAAAGGTATTGATATAGCAATTTTTATTAAGTTTGTGACATAAATGACTTTGAACCAAATTATTTTTCTAACTATTAAACTTTTATGGCGAATTTATGGGTTTTAAACTAAATTCTATAATCATAACAACCTTTATTTAAACCTACATATTTTTTGGGGTTTTTCTCAATGAAATAATTTAGTTTTTGAAAAAATAGTTTAGTTTAGTTTTTGAAGCCGCTATTCAACGCTGCATACAGGGGCAAGTACGGGCGCAACTGTCGGACGCGCAGCACGGCTTTCGGCCTGGACGCAGCACTTCCACCAACCTGCTTAACTTCATGGCACAGGTTATACCGGCAGTCGACGCTGGAGTACAGGTAGACGCGGCGTACTTTGATTTTAAAAAAGCCTTCGACACCGTGGACAATGATGTCTTATTAAGAAAGCTGGCAGATATAGGATGTACGCCGCACTTGCTGCAGTTCTTTGTCAGCTATATGAGAGACCGTAAACAGTACGTTGACTACAATGGGTACGAGTCGAGGCCGTACTTCACCAGGTCCGGAGTAAGCCAGGGCAGCAATTTGGGACCTCTTGAATTTATCATAATGATAAACAGTTTGCCGGAGGTCGTCAGACATGGCTCATGTTTATTGTTCGCAGATGACCTCAAGTTGCTGCTCGAGGTAAGGGATGAGTCAGACTGTGAGCGACTCCAGGGTGACATTGATAGAGTGGTGAAATGGAGCCATGACAATAAGCTGTACTTCAACGTGTCCAAATGCTCGGTAATATCCTTTGGTCGTGCGCGCACCCCTATCCGCTATGAGTACAAAGCAGAGGCGATACCCATGCAGCGAGTAACGCAGGTGCGGGATCTAGGGGTATATCTCACTCCAGATCTTACGTTTCGCGAGCATGTCATTAAGATATGCAAGAAAGCGTACAGAAACCTCGGCTTTGTACTAAGGCAGTCACAGGGGTTCACTAATATTACGACTATAAGGGTGTTATACGACACTCTAGTCAGGAGTCACTTGGAGTATGGTGCGGTCGTATGGGCTCCACATGAAGCCAAGTACTCTATCATGGTGGAGCGCATACAGAACAAGTTCACGCGTCACTTGTACTTCAGACTGTACGGGGTTTATCCATTGTACCCGCTGATGTACCCCACCCTGTTTGTACTGGGCATGGTCGGGTACAATGAGTTAAGGGTGCGACGACAGTTTACTCTTGTCGTCTATTTAATTAAACTACTCCGGGGCAAGGAGCACAATCCGGGCGTGCTTCAGTGCTTGCGGTTGTCTGTTCCGGACCGCTACGTGTGGAGGCGGCGGCGCCCGCCACTGCTGGCTGTGCCAACTGCCCGAACCAACCTGCTGGCCAAAGCACCTCTCACGCGAGCAATTCGTACTGTTAACGGAATTCAGAATAGGTTGGACATTTTTTCGTGTTACTTTAGTGAACTTGCAAAAGTAAGTTTATATATAATATGTTACGAAAGCAACAATTAGTGTAATTTTATGTTTATTGTTATGAATATTACATTGTTATAATTATAATGTTGTATTGTATTAGTTATAAGTAATTTGGTGTTAATGTATTGTGTAGTTATTTGTAATTGTTAGTAATAGTGTTATTTAAAATAGTTAATATTATAAGCAGGCTTAGCTATCGCATTAGGTTTCTAAACCTGTAATGATAGTTTAAGAGTTTTTAAATAAATAAATAAATAAATAAATAGAATATAATAGAATACTCTCGAATATTTAGTTCGTTCATTTCGCTTAGATTTTATAGCCCATAATGTTTACGACGATCTCATTTTACCTAAAATTTTAGTATTCTACAAAACGTACAATGATGTTATAAAGTTTTTATTGGAAAAATATATAGATTATATGGACACCGTTTGATACTATAGTCCGAATTTAAAATAATAATGAAAAGTTCCATAAAATAGGCACAGAATGTAGGTATTTTTAACCATAACATAACATCATGCCTTTATTCCTTGAAGCGTAAGGCAGAGTTGTACGTACCTATACTGCACCCATACTTATTTAAATAGCTATTTTTGTTTGTATGAATATGCCGTTAAATATTATTAGGTAACCTCTACATTTAATAATATTAGTTATTTCTAAATTTTTTTCCCCCTAAATCTTGCCTGCATTGGGTGGTGTACGGTGCAGTAGGTTTGCTCATGGATTTCCTGAATTTTGATTAAAAAAAAACCCTGTTTACAGGTAAACCACAATCATGAACCTCTAAAATAATTTATCCTAGTTATTAATGATTAGATGTACGGTCACCAAAAGTGATAAGTAACCAGCGGGGTAATTACGTAACGCACTAACAGTAGGAATGGGTTTCATTCTGACAGTTCAACAACATTCATAGCGTTATTTACGTTGCTGAGCAGACAAATTTTTCGAACATATGAAGCAATGGATTAGCAATAGGCTTCAAAATGATTCAGATTGCGATAGATAGTGTGTTACGTAATTAGGGTGCAGGATCGTCGATATAGTTGAAGTTTAGTAAGGAACCGATGAAAGTTTTCCAATAAAATTTAATTGAATTAATAGAAAACAAACAGGTCATTTATCAAATTAAATTTCATTTGAAAACATCCATCGGTTTTTTACTAAACTTGAACTATATCCGACGACCCTGGTTACTTATCTCTTTTGGTGACTGTACCTACGATGCTAACTATGGACATGGAAACCAAGCACAATACAAAATCTATTCCGCAATTTCAAACAATCCATCAAGTGGGGGCACTCCTGTAAAGGCCGCCGCATTCCACCCAATAACAATACACTTTAATTTAGTCACAGCTCAACTTATTTTTCGTTCACGAAGTAAATGAGACAGCAGTTCGTCGCTTAAGGACGCCTGGTGTCAGCAGTGTCGGATACGAAGTCGTTAACGCGAGCAAACTCAACTAGATCAAACTAGATTGAACCGGATTGCAGCGGATTGACTGTTAGGTTATTTATGAGGGGATCGTGCGACAATGGGTCTAATTGACGTTTAATCGCGATTGGCCGGTAACGAAGCGACTAGTCATGTCACCTGGATGCGGACATGGACATGGAGTGCGTTGCATCAGTTGCTCTTGATTACAGCGTGATAGCAATTGATGATTTGAAACAGCAATTCAATGAGGTTGAAGAAGCTGAAGCTTTTAGCACTTATTTTTAACATTTCTTTTGTTTCTCGTACTGTATACTTAATAAACATTTACATAATAGGCTTCTTTAAGCAAGAACTCAATATATATAAGCCCTAAGATTCTACTGACTGTAAAATTTACTTACCGGAAGTTTGTAGCGAAGTCAAGATAAAAATAACTTTGGTTTGTAAGCATATTAAAGTAACTAATATCTAGAACGGTTACTAGATTTTTTTTGCACATATAAACAGCTCATCTAACAAACCTGACCTCAAATTTAAACCTTAGTGTCAAATTTAGTTCACTTAATACACATTTTTAATCGATTCATTTAGTGAGTTTTTATGGTCAATTAATTTGAATCGATTATTATCATCGGTACTAATAATATGTTTGGCAACGATATATTTCGTATTGCTAATGAATTTGTTTAAAACGTAATTTGCTTGGCGGAAACCATTATACGCAGGACGCATAAAATATGTTTTATTGCATATTTGACATATGTACGTATCAAAACAAAACGAGTTTCTTAGATAATTCTTGTAAGTATGCATGAAAATATAAAAACGATGTTTATTTCGATTCATATCTTGCTGGTTTTATAGGATAAAAGACGTTATATTTTGAAACAGATACATTGCAGCTGAGAATGCATCATGAGGCATCAAGATATAACTAATTTAAAATACTTTGACGTTGACAATGAGGAACGAAAAGGAGCTACATCTTAACATCTAGCAATATTTTTTATGATACTGATGGTGATAACTAGGTAATTTTCCAAGTCTTCTAAAAGAGCAGTAGTGCTTTACTTTTCATAATGGATTAACTCGCCTTTGAGTAAACCTCACTTGATGATATACAATAACGCCATCAAAGATGGCGAACGCTTGCCTAAAAGCAACTATCCACTTGTAACTTGAAGACCCCCGTTACAACTGGGCGTTTGATCACAGTTCACTGTTTTTTTCATATTAATTAACTTCATTAACTTTATGGAGATTATTAATTTAATTCATGCGGAGAATAACTCTCGTAATAAGTACAGTGACAAGGTGTATAACACACATATGGCTTATACTCGATGTTCAATAGATTCTATAATTACGGCCTATGTTTGATACTTAATCTTATTTGATACTCTGAGTAAACATAAGTAAGTATGATTTTCAGTCTTTCGTGGTAATACTTTTTCTTCTCTTTCTTTATTTCTTTCTAATTTCTTTTTAACCTTTTTGTGAACGTTTGCTGTTGGAAAATGGGAAATGAACTGTACCGTCAGTGCTTTTATTTCTTGCGTTACCTTCTGCGTTACGGATAACATATTCACATCCTGCATAGAACACATATTCAAATGATAGTTTCGGGTACAACAAAGAGTATTGTTTGCGGCTTGTATGTTTGTGCAAGTCTGACTTGTAACACACCTATCGCACTAGAGAAAACCGAGTGACATAATAACAAAAATACAGTTATATCTCCCTCCAATTCTAAACCCACAACAATTCAACATCAGTAACAATTTATCTTTGCTCATAATGCGCGCTTACGCAGAGAAAACGTAACATTCCACAAGCGGTGTGCGCGTGCGCTGCTTAACAAACAGAACGAATATCGTGTGGTGTGACCTTAACGGATATTTAGGCTTGGTGCATGTCACCGGTGAAAGGGCAGTCACCTGGTGTTGATTGACTTGTCAGCTATGTTAGTTAATTTGAATATTAATTTAGAAGTTGAAACATTAGTTTGAAACAAGAAGGCGGTTAGAAAAAGAAAATCAGGTAGATGGCTTTGTGATTTTGAGGTATATTTTGGTATAAACGTTGCTTAAAGTTAAGCAGTGATTAACGTCTGCTGAATCATATATTTGTGACGTTTAAACGTCTCTTATTTTTAAGTAACGTTTATAAATAAACCCTTTAGTAGTTAACGTTTAATAATACTGATAAATAAGGAAACCAAATCTTAGGTGATGTAAAGAGAAATATTATTTAAAGAAATTTTATTTAAATTTTATTTAAATATTATTTTCATTTATCTTTAAATATCTTATTTAAAGAAAAATTAAAACATTAATCACTTATTGTGTAACAATAGTTAGTAAGTAGTTATTAATATAATGTAAAGTTACCAAGTATACTTAGAAAGAAAGGAAAATAAAGAAAATACGTTTATTTGCGTTAAAAGTTGACGCAGAGACTCAAACACAACTATAGCAACTTCAATAACTTATACCATGGTCAAAAACTTAGCTAGGACCAACCGAGTCAGTCTGTCCCAGGACGTTCCTCCTTGAGGCGCCATCAAACTGAGACTTATTTATTTTTTACACAGTTAATTTTAACTGCATCTATCTGTACTAATATTACAAAAAGGTAATTTTTTTTTGTTTGTATGTACGGGGTAATCTCTGGAACTACCGGTCGGATTTGAAAATTTCTTTTCGCATTTGATAGCCCAAATTATTGAGAAAGGGTATAGGTTATTTAACATCATGCTATCAAAGAAAAAAGTCAGAAAGAACGCTAAGCGAAAACAAAGCAGGTGATGCGATGCGATGCGATGGACTGGGTCGGGGGAACAAAAATTCCACGCGGACGAAGTCGCAAACAGAAGCTATAAATAATAAAGTTAGTTATTCTATAGGTAGTTTTAAAGGGATATCTGTACAAGTAGCAGCATTAACCCTGTCAGTGCAGGCACTGCACTATAATCATGGATCCGCCTACAAAGTGCTGATAATAGAACTACCGCCAGGACCGATCGCATTAGTGAAATACCGTTTATATCAGAGAAAGTGTGCCGCTGCACAAATGTTCTTTTCATAGGGTTTTCACTTGATACAAAATGGGTGAAATATGCCTACAACTGTGAAAAATACTTCAAGGATTTTTTGGTGCGTATAGAAAATCGGGGTTGTCGCCGCCATCTTGTTTTTTCAATACAATTTCTTAAAACAATTGCACAGATTTTTACCCACAGCGCCCCCTTTTCAACATCATTGAAGCACTGTAAGTGTTTTTTGAGTGGTGTGAAAATATATAGCGGGTTGCCAGATGATATAACATGGATGAAACATACACCGTGCTCTATGGGTTGTACTTGTATAGAAACCTGCGGGGTAATTACTTAACACACTAACGGTAGGAATGGGTTTCAATTTGACAGTTCAACAACATTCATTGCGTTATTTACGTTGTTGAGCAGACAATTTTTTCGAACATATGATACAATGGATTAGCAATAGGCTTCAAAATGATTGAGATGGTGATAGATAGTCTGTTACGTAATTAGGGTGCCGCTTGTTACTATGTATGTTTATTTTCTAGAAAAAAAGCCTCGAGAACAATTTTCATTATCATTCAGCAAGACACCTATATTGGTGCACCAGAAAAGTGTTATTGGTTGTTCCATCAGGAATTTCTCAGTAGCAACCCGGAGTCTGGATTTGTGCCCGGTTGATGGCAATAGGATCGCCCCTATTATATATGGGACTTAAACATAACTGGTGAAATATGGGTGTACCTACCCTACTATAGTTACACCTTTGCCTAACCCTTCGGGGATTACAGGTGTGGTTTTATGTAGAACTAGCTGCGCCCTGCGGTTTTACGCGCATATGTCTCGATTCCGTGGAATTATCGGGATAAAAAGTACTCTATGCCCTAATCCACCCATGTGCCAAATTTCATCCAAATCCGTTCAGCCGTTTTAGTGTGAAAGCGTAACAAACAAACGTACAAAAAATCAAATCTTTACTTTTCATAATATTAATTGAGATGGAACCCGTAAGTCAAAAACTCATCGCACATATTTCATTATCGCTGAAAGTTCTGATGCTTAGTGAAAACATACTATTTACAAGCATAAAATCTAAACTGCCTGTAAAACCAGCCGATCACTTATCACGTAGGTAATTCTGTGAATCTTAATTAGGTAAAACCTTGCTTAAGTTTTAGTGCAAGTGATAAATTAGTGGGTAACGAATTAGAATCAAATTGATCGTTAGCCGGACAAGTGGAATGTATTCATTGGTAATAGGTACAACTTCCACGGATTATTCACAGCTGATAACTTTAGGTAATAAAAGAAGAAAACGTCATTAAAGTTAAATGGTAGACATGTTTGTACTACCGGAGGGTTAAGGAAGATCACATTTCCCCCGGATTTGATTTGCTTATGAGAACTTCCGAGAAACGTAGTAAGGGTTTTCATGGAGAAACTTTGCACAGAAAACTGTTGGAACCAGAAATGGTATCTTCTAAAAAATATACTAAGATATAATGCAGCCTTCTGCGCGACTAGAAATTCCGGAAGTCAATGTCTACTCAAACATTTTCGTCCATTTTTTTTAACTCCCGACGCAAATAGAGGGGTATTATAAGTTTGACCGCTATGTGTGTGTGTGTCTGTCTGTGACACCATAGCTCTTAAACGGGTGAACCGATTTGGATGCGGTTTTTTTTATTTGAAAGCAGGTTTGCTAGCGGTGGTTCTTAAATATGTTTTATAAAAATTGGTTCAGCCGTTTCAAGGTCATCAGCTCTTTTTTGTGTCGGAGGTTTTTAAATTTTACCTATTATCCTTTATTTGTATAAATAGTTTGTCAGAGGACGCAGCCCTAGATAAAGTTCCCCTAAGTACAGTAAGCAATGTAGTTATATCTACACCAATAATTCGCCAATATTTGTTACAGGCAATGGTCCCATAGATCTGATGGTTAGGTTTTTAGCCAAGAATATCCTGTATCAGTCCAGCAGGCTAAACACGAGCACCGTTTTTATGATCCCTAGACTATAGAATGACAAATGAATGCCCGTTTTCACTAACACTAGGAAACAATTAAATTATTATTGCACATTGCGACACTGCGGTTTTATTTAGGTGTCATCTAGTGTTAGTGAAAACGGGCATCGTGTGTATTCGATTCTCAAATTATTGCTGAAAGTAATATTCTGAAATAATTCATTGAGCAGTCAATGAATATCCTTCACGCTCTTTTATTTCGTGATAAGCAGAAAACTATTTTATGCTCCCATTGGAGTACAAAGAGGTACTTACTCTTACCAACTCTGTGCTTGCAGCTTAAAAATCCGTCCCTTATAACTTGTAAGTATTTTTGAAGAGAAACTTCTTAGGCGGCGATTCGATAATTGGACGTGAATTGAGAGTGAAATTTCAAGGACGCGTCACGTTTAGGCACATTTCGTTACATGAGAGGGAAGAAAGATATAACTCGCACTCTCTCTCGCTCTGTCTCTCACACTAAATCTCTCTTATTATTTATTTTTTAAGGAGTTCCACTTCTAACACGTATACGGTGCTGCAAGCGCATTTTTTTAAGATCATGGTAGTTTTTAAATGTTTTTCTAAAAAAAAAACATTTGAACTTTAAACCGGTTTTTAAATGTAGAGCAACATTATTTATTACAAATTAAAATGAAATAATTATTAATGTCACTCTAGTAAATTGCTCAAGAAATAATTAATTGACGGAAAATCTATGTCATTCACAGTTCACACACTTCTGGCCGAGGTGAAGTGTAACTACAGAAATAATATGAAATCTAATTAATTTTATTTTTGTTTCGAGTTGTGGCATAGGTTATTTATTTCTAAAAGGTCAACGTATAATATAAATATAATGTAATTGATTTATAAATAAATATATAAAGTAGCGAAAATTATAACCGATAAATAACGTTTCATGAATGTCTTCCACAGTAATTTTCTAGCTACTATTGAAAAATCTCGAGATGATTTTTTTATAAATTAACGCGTTGTTGTCGACTTCTGATATTATATACAAACAATATTATTTACAAATAAACCTAGACAAGCAACCGTCCTAGACAGAATTAAATTCTTTAAAAAAAATATGAAACTAAAGAGAAAGCCGATAGTACCCTAACCTCATTAACTGTATGTCTCCTCATTTAATTATAGCCATTAATTCGCCATCATGTGAGCACTGACAGGTAATTATCGGCGAGCACAGCTTGACAAATGACAACAACACCTTTGTGTACTGACCTTGTCATTGTAACCCTGCTCTCTCACTGCGGGTCAAACGTACTAATAAATGGAGCTAATAAAAAATGTGCCAGTAATTGTGGCCGCAAGTGTATTGGTAATGGTTTCACGATTTCTGTACCTACCATACGATTTGAAAGTGAAATTGTTGCACGATTTTTCTATTTAGTTGTAAATATGTGCCTGTTTTATGTAATTATCTTAGTATGTGCATAACATGTTTGAATACTTTTATTTTTTATGCAAATATTTTCTTTAAAAAGTAAAAGTACAGAAAAAACAGTATTTTATTGCTTTAAAATTGCAAATTAATTATACTAAATATACACGAAATAAAACGATGCAAAGTTCGCAATAAAACCATCGTAGATCGTGATTGAGCTATACAACTTAAAACAAAACGATAATGCAAAATATAAATAAACAAACCTATGTATAAATTATCACAAATCGCATGCAAGACGGGTTAGCAATTCTCGAGTTACGCGCAAAAATACATACAGACATAAAATATACAATTATGAGGTAGCTGCCATAAATAATTATAGGCCACGTGACCACATGTGGACCGAGTCTCGGCTAAATTGATACTGGCACTAATGCCCGCCAATTGATTGAGAATGAAAACTATAATTGATTTATTTCTGATATAAAGTCCAATGCGGTCCAACGTTAGTTTTTGTTGAAGTGCGCAGGGATATTGATATATCTGTCATACTCATAACTTTGTGGTTTATATTTTGTGGTATTTATGTAGAAAGAACGATATATTTTCTCATTTATTTACCACATAGTGCATAAAGGATATGAGAAAATAAATCGGTTACGTTTAGAAAAGTCCATAAGTTTTTAAAAAGGTGCAGGTATCTACTACATAAATTGACTATGATTTTATCATTATCTAAATTGAGTAGGGTAACAACATTTTGATCAACATTTTTTTTTTTCACCATTAGTAATACAGTCAGTCAAACGATTCCCAATTTAAAAACTAAAACAGTCGTTCAACATGACGCAGCACCTACGTAACACTGATTTCCAACGTTTTAGCGTTGCGTACGCGCAGACGACCTCTGTGACTCCTATAACCTTAGCCACCGAACTAATAATTCCTTGTATCCTTTTGACAGTACGTTTAGTTTATTTATGGTTCTTTAAAAAGGCATTACATTGAAAAATATCGTTGTGGGCTAAATGATAGTGATGAATTGTAGCTGCTTGATCTTGAAGTATTTTTGAAAGGAGTTATTTTATTTGGGGGACAAAATAATTACTTGTTTTTAGTTTCTTTTATTTGAATGTTAAACAATTATTTCTCTAAACTAAACTAAGGGCAAGCCTGTTCTTTTATACCGAGCGTTATTTTACAAAAACCTATTTGTTCTTACTTTAAAAACTCCGTTAATACCTTATTTTAAAGAGTAGTTAGTTCTTCTTACAAACTTATTCAATAATAGAAACGACTGATTATGAAGACAGCGTCAGGCACTTTTAAGTAGGTTTTTGTTTCAATGTTTTTGTTTTTTAATTACGGAACTCGCACACATTGACATGTTATTTGTATATCTGTAGGTATGTATGTGTGTGTGCAAATGACAAGCAATGACAGTGACGTCACGTGTGGTGAGTTGACATCCTGCGGTAACACTATGTAATTAAATTACCTACTCGAGCAATTTCAGGAAGATTCAAGTTAGGTATGAACTTGATAATTACTACGGTCATGTTGCATAATTTTGTAAATAACAAAGATGAGGTAATTCTGAAAGGAGTCAAAGGTCGACAAAGTTGGACTTAAATACAAATACGTCCTGTTTGTTTACATTTTCAGTATTAGATACTTTAATTGTCAGTATGTCTTACAAAATTTGACCCAAAGGTCAACTGATAAAAAATGCCGAAGCCATTAGATCTACCTCTTTATATTTGTGTGCATAGTGAATAAATAAATAAAAAACAATTGCGGCGAAGGTACTTTTCATACAGGATATACTAGAAAAGTTGAGACTCCAAAATAAATCATAAATATGTGTAGCACAACATTGTTTACCTGTGATGGCCAACCTTTAAACTTAACTTGCGAACATTTACATGTCATATGACTAAGATGACTCGTGCGCCGTCAATTTGCGCTGCCCTGTCAATGTGGTTGACACTGACATTTGTACAAACTCCTGCCCAACGATCTCTGACCAAGAACCAACATAATATTCTCTAATATTCTGTTGTAACATCCGCTGACCGCGCTTATTATCAACTAATAAATGTTTAATTAAAAAGTTAATTAGCTACATAAATATCAAAATTGGTTTTAAGTTTATCCATTAAATCGTTGGGAAATTTGTTTAAATATGGCAATATTATATGGCCGATATTCGCCAGCTAATTAAGGTCATCAGTCTAATAAGTCCATTGCCATACAACAACAACCATCGAGATATAATATTCTGAATATGTATATATATGTATGTGTGGGGTGAATTCTCAAAAGTACTATTGTTTACACTGTGTTACAAACAATGATCTTTATGATTTGAGATGTATTTTGTGCTTTAATTTTAATTTTGTGTGTGTGACTTGGCTATCGCATTAGGTTAATACCTGTAATGATAGTTTTAAAGCATTTAAATAAATAATAAATAAATATATATTAAAATTAAATGTCTTACTTTGAAAATGCTTTCAGTCAAGACAAGGCATTCAATAGTTAGCTAGATAAAATCGCGGGATGTTGCTGCAACTTTAAACAACAAATTTGAGAGAAATTTCTTCATTTATTCGGTAAGCATTTCAATCTTATTAAATCTTCTTCTTCAGCTATAAACGAATTACTCGTGGCGTAGCAGGGCGATATTTCAGTCGGTAAGATCTGTTTCTTAAAGTAGGTCTCAAAGTCCTGAACCACTTTTGATACGTTTTTATAAATTAACCTGCGGGGTGATTACGTAACACACTAACAGTAGGAATGGGTTTCATCGTGACAGTTCACCAACATTCATTGCGTTATTTACGTTGTGAAGCAGAGAAATTTTTCGAACATAAGAAGCAATGGATTAGCAATAGACTTCAAAATGATTCAGATTGTGATAGAGAGTGTGTTACGTAATTAAGGTGCTGCACAAATTAACAAACGAGGCAAAATGAGTATGTAAGGATCGTAGCAGGTGGCGTTCTGTTGTTTCTGTTTCTGTTTCTGATGGGAAAAAGGCGTAAGTATATGTTTGTAAATTAACAAAAATATCGGTTTTATACGATATTTACTCGGCAAAATACGGAAAGTAAGCCACAATGTTGACACGGTAGTATGAATTTGCCCCAAATAAGGTTCACTAATGAGTGAAGGCCGATCTTGTTTAAATATTATTTATAGTCTTGTGATGTGTATCAAAATATAAGCCGGAAACATTACGGAAACCTTGGATTAAGGTCTGTTCTGACTGTTGTTGTTATTATTGTTTCCCAATTTTAAATTTATGTTTAAGAAAACTTTAATACGGCATGAATTTGTTAAGGGCCCCTGTGATGAATAAGTAACGTTAGATTTGTAATTAAATAATAAATTAGTGTGGTTTAGTCAAGGTCCCAACTGTTTAAAATTAGTTTCCAAATGTTTATTGTTATTTTAACCAACATTTTTATTTACCTTCTTAAATATTTCGTGACACAAATAGAATATTCACTTGCCTATAAAAACTGCAAAGGTCGCTGCCCACTCATTTTCACCATGAGATGTAAATACCTACTACCAAAAGCTATGGCTACCTGACTTACAATAGGTTGTGACATACAACGTCGTGCTCCGACCTTGCTCTCGCGCTGAAGGCTACGAACCTCATCTAAGTTAATATTTGTCATAATAGCGCTCGCCATGTGTTGCGGTGCTGAGTTGTAGAACCATCAATAACGAAAACCAACTGAACATATTTTGAATTTACTGAAATGGGGGTTAAAATTGACTAACAAACTTAAGGAGATGGAACCAATCTATTTAACAATAGAAATAAATATAGTTGTCACGCCCGTATCAACAGCAAAAGAAAAGTTATCTTGATTTCATGGTTCAATTCATCCATTTACCTACTGAGTGAATTGAACCTACTGTAGCTATAATTTACCTCTGATAAAACTTCTAGCTAGTCACTACATAAACGACTCAATAGGATTTTCACAAAATCAGCAATCGACTTTGGTAAGTACTAAGAAATAAAAAAATACGTTAAAAAATATGTCAGTGCATTGAATACACAACACTAATGTGACTGGCAAACGGCAACTAAAACATGTTTTTGGTTCATACATTATAATAAAATCCTTTCGTTTGCGTTAATATGCGTACCCTACATAATATTTCTAACAACATACAGGCTGTGTTCTTTTGTCAAACACTTGGCTATTGTGATAATTGACATTGGCGGAGGCCAACGCCTGTCCGCGCGACCTCTTCGAAACTAATTGCACAGATATATTGTGTTTCTTATTGAAAATACCTTGTTTTTTGTTTTGGTTTTAATTGTTTTTTTAAGCATTCATATGAGAAATGACGAGTGACGCATGTATTGGATGTTCTGTTCTTGGGGGTTAGCAGATTAATTTTAATGAACGTAAAAATCAGAAACATAATCAACTTGCATAGTAGGTACTTATGGTTCTTTATCCCAGTCAAGCACAAAGTTTTCTACCCAAATAAAACACCCCTAAACACATAAAAAAGCAATAAGCAAAGTTCTATTAATTCGATTCTACAAAAAACATTCATTCATTTTCATTTCAAACATTCGGTAAAAAAAAAAAACTAAGTACCTACACAAAACTGGGCAGAATGAAATAACAATGAAATAATTCGCCCTTTATCATCTTTAGTTATTTACTACATTTTTTAAATTCACACAGAGCATAGAATTTCAGTAAATATTTACGTCATTCTAAATATTGTATAAGCTAGATATTAATATGACTCAGTTGGAGACATGACGTGAAAACGTGCAAATAATATTTTAGTGTCAAACGATAGTGATGGATGACGTGTCACCGCATGTCAACGTGATAAACTCGTGGGAAACTGCCAAGAAACGTTGCTGGGGAACTGGGGAAGCCAAAATGGGAATATTCGAGTGTATTAGAAGATGTGGGTTTAATGTAATGGTGAATCAAATAGCTGAAACAAAAAAGGCAAATGAGGAACGGGTAAAGAAAAAAGAGGTCTCCGGAGCAAAGGGTTTTTTTTACCAAAGTACGAAGATTAATCAAATAGTGTTAACGGCAATTTCTTTTTAAAAGCAAGTAAATAGTTTTCTTGCCAGCTCTTCTCCATAGGAAACGACCAATTGAAACCGTGCACCTAGCTTCTGAAATTTCATATTTGCCCATGTAGGTTTATGTGAAATTAAATATATTGAATTTTAAATCAAAGCAATTTTATATTACTTTTAATATTAAAAAGACCAGGTAGAAAGTACCAACACGGCATCGCTGCTAAAAAGATCTTACTTTTAATATTTACTTTAAGAGTATGAACGCTTATCTTGAGTATTTACATTCGGTCTGAATGCTGTCTGGATATCTTTGCCATCACAAAATATTTTGTTATCAGTTAAATGTAAGGCTTTTTGTATGAGATACAGTGAAACCAATACAAGCTGAGCTGATATAATTTTAATTAATAGTTAAAACTCCTGTTTGGTATACTTTATGGTTTATTTACGCATAAACTCTACCAAACAGAATTTATACAAAATATAAATAATAATACATAATATTTATGTATTGTAAGTAAGATAATAATTACCTATTGTAGTACCAGTTTTAATTTAAGTTAGAACTAAACCCATCACATTTAAAATTATCCACACATACATACTTTATATACCTACCTTATCAATGACTTCATAAATCAAAAAATACCTACACTTAAAAGAATCCATCACGATAAACAATTTAATTAACACATTTAACATTTTCAGGTTTTTCTAATTTCCTCATAACCTTTGTAACTGACGCTTATCACATGACCCCTTTACCAAACTTAACCTCCTGAGACACAATGACCTAACTACCACACACCTTTATAAAAACATAAACTTTAAAATGAGAGAGCTAAAGTTGAAAATACCTTGCGTGTAAAAATGTTTTGTTTTCAATTCTTATCGTCATGTTTCTTTTTAGGCGTTTCAGTCGATGTTTGTAAGCAATTTCAATCGTTCTTGTAGTTTTATTTTTAATGAAGGCATTCCAGTTATTTTCCGTGCTTATCTTTGAAAAAGGAAACAAACTGTGTTAAATGCTTGGAGATGATTCAATAATGTTCTTTTTTCTCGTAGTAGAAAATTGCATAGAGTTGTTAATTAGAAACTATTCTAAGTTTCTAATTAACAACTCTATGCAATTTTGTTTTGTGTATTAAGTGAATTAGTGACCTTTCTGGAAAGGTCACTAATTATCATAAAACTATAAAAGACCAGTCTTTTACCTTAGGTAAAATTAGCACAGAGAATTTTGTTTATTAATGTATTTTCCTATTATTAACCGTTGTTGCCGATCGTTAAAAGTTTTACAGTAAATAATTTATTGAATAAGACGTTTACAAAAAGTGTACATTTAGCCAACAGTAGTAAGATTTCCCATACAATTCCATAAACATAAACTAAAACTAAAATTTTATCACTGGTGCAAGTAATGATGTTTCGGAATTACGATGTAAGGTAGGGACCCGTAACACACAGTAAAGTAAGACAAGTAAAGGCTCTCAAAGACAGGCGCGACACAAAGGCGTCGCTCGTCGCGCGACTAGCAGTGCCTTTGAGAAGTGCGAGATGCGCGTCGCGTGTCGCGCCTGTTTGTAGGAGCCTTTAAATAAAAAGTTAAACTGATTTAAAAGTAATCTATTAATAACTATGAGAAAAAGCATGTTGGTACATTATCTAAAACTTTGCCTATGTAAATATACAAAAGTAAATACTTACGAGGGAATATAATTATCATCATGCCAAAATTTCTAGAAGTTTTGCTGTGTCTGCATACGAGTAATTGAGTATCCATACTAATATTATAAAGAGGTAAAATTTGTTTGTTTGTTTGTATGTAAGGGGTAATCTCAGGAACTACCGATCGGATTTCAAAAATTCTCTTTGCATTTGATAGCCCAATTTTTGAGGTAGGCTATTTAACATCACGCTATAACCCTTAGGAGCCAAGCAGCAAGCAAAAAAGTCAGAAATAACGTTAAGCGAAAACGAAGTTATAACGCGGGCGGGCGATGCGATGCGACTAGGTGGGACGGGGGTATAATAAATTTCACGCACACGAAGTCACGGGCAGAAGATAGTCGCTAAATATTCTGATAACATTTTACATTTTTTTTTTATAACTTACAGTATAGAAGCTTAGTAACTTGTTGCGACTATTACACAGAAAAGGTCCTAAAAACATATTAAATCGATCAGCAAATGAATGTCTAGTTTGAGGCTTTATGCAAACAAAGTCCTTCCTTCTCTTGTCGGAACGTACTGGAGCAAGAGGAAGTGCAGTGTGCTGGCTGAGTACTATTTTAGAATAAATAATTACCGTACATTACATGCTATATAGAGCTGGTGCGTAGAAAATCTAAAAGGGCGAAAGATAGCACCTTTAGAAACCCTTTAAATCTTCAAAATTGCTCTTTGAGCAAGCTCTAAGTCTAGAGGGAGTAAAATTGTTTTTGCAGCACCACCCCAGGAAGTTATGCAGTAGGTAAGAGTGGATTGACACAAAGCTAAATAAACCTGTTTAATAATAGCTTTATATGCCACCATGTAAAAAGATAAAGTGCTTGTAAAATACAGCTGTTTCCACCTTAATTACATTACAAAAATATATTACGCCTAAGCCTGTCCACTCACTGCTACTGTAATTCAATAAAACAATATAAGTCACATTGAGCCACACTTTATGCAACTTATATACACAATATTGACATATCCACAACCTTTAAGCATAATTTAACAATAATACTCATACATATTCCCCGGCTTACGCCGTAATCCCTCGCTCCACAACGCTAAACTTCATTCAAATCGATCCCGCCATTCCCGAACAATCGGGACAGACATACACACACATTTTTAAAGCCGGACCCACACGGAGCTTCCACAAAAGCCTTCCAGTATTAAGTTGTATTTAGACGGTTTTATGTCAACTTTATAAATAAGAAAACCTTCGTAGTGTTAGGATGAATTTAGATTACTATATTAGCATTGTTTATGGTATTTGTGTACCGGACTCTATGGTGGTCCAAGTGTTCGAGATAAGATTGCCTATGCAATTTGACACTTAGATGATTTTTGATTGCGTGGGTGATGACGGCTCAATAGAGTGTAGGCTTGCTCATTGTTTGGGCTTTTATGAATGGTAAAATAGTAGAGTAGATAAGAAATCTTACTGTGTTTTTCATGTTTCTGATACAGTGGGCAGTTAAGACTATTTACCTTTGTTGATACCTTTATTTATATTTTTTGTAGGTACAGGCAGCGAAAATTATTTGGCTAAATGAATTCAGTTTATAATAAACACAGGAGATTTTTTGACGGTTTTATAATTAATTTTTATATCTTTCTGAAAATGAAAAACTCTGAAGGGTTCATGTACTACCGAAGTAGTACATCTCTAAACAAAAGAACATCTTAAAATCGAACTAGTCAGGCACGAGGTAGCTCGGTAGTGGGCCATTACAATAGATAATCAATTGTTTCATTAGCGATGCTGATAGTAAGCACTAAGCATACATAAACACAAAACCGCTGCAAGTTTCCATCTTAAGTTTCCATCTACCCAACTATAAAACCACCCATTCACACGGCGCTTCTAACTTGCACCTCAACCCGGCACGAGCCACGCGTGGGGTAATTCGTGGGCGTCCGAATAAACATGTCCGTGTAACGAGTCGCTCGTAAACAGCGCCAACCTATCGCCCGAACCCACCTAGTACTTGAACCCTTTGTCGCGACAGTCGCACAGATTTGTCGCACCCTGTGTAGCCCGCTGACGCGTGCTTGTGTATAATTGCTGTATCTTACTTTACATACATGTTTGATGAGTAAATGGACGTGTGACGTAGGTTGATTAGTAAGGTTTGTTGTAGAAAAATAATGTAAATAGCTATGTGTAAGCAGATAAAATCATTAAAGCGAGGCTTTGCATAGTGTGAGTACGGGTTATATTGTTGTTATTCATAGACGCTCACGGACTGGTTTATTTGCTTAAGAGCATAGGTTATGGTTTAAGCAATGACATAACAAAGGAAATCAAAGATGAATCGTGGGAAAACTTGGACTTTATGGTCTGCATTGCATTGCAGTAGGCTGGCCATGTTTTTCGAAGGACCGATAGCCGGTGCAGCGGATGGTGGAGTGGAGACCGCGTATCGGCTAGCGTAGTGTGGGATGTCCCCCAACTAGATGGACCGACGACTTTAGAAAGGTGGCTGGGACAGACTGGATGCGGAAGGCGGAGGACAGAGTGTTGTGTCACAGCCTGGGAGAGGCCATGCCCAGCAGTGGACTGCGATAGGCTGAGTTGATTCATGCGTCCATCGCCCTGCATTGGGAAACTTTCTGTCTGGTCATATTATTTAAGTATAAGCACAGCCCAGTATTAGACTCTAGGTATTTGTTATAATTTGCACAGTAGGAATCGAAAAGGATACATTCACATATTTCAGGAAGTTAGACAAACTGTCACGACCGACTTATAATCGCATGACGATTAATAATCGCTTCTATCCGACAAACCTTAGCATCAGCTTAACTTCGACCTCACATCGAGTAGGTAGGCTTCGTAAGGTGGGCCGAGGTGTGGTTGCCATTTCCTATCGATTATCACCTTATGGGAACATTCCTCAATTGAAGACGTTTCCTTTTGTGTAGGCGTTTCTTTAGTTGGTTTTCAGCAGAAGAGCGAAATCCGTCTCTTGTCATATTCATCAATTACTAGCGTAAAAGTGACGTTGAACTAAAAACATACTAAGTACCTACATTACCTGCATAATACACATTAAGAAGTGTAGCTATAGCTACACCTCGGGTAGTAGTGGGTCATGGGTCATTGCTTTTTTTTTTTCTTCTCAATTAGTTTTATTCATGGTCTGGCAGTTTGAGTAAATTATGCAGCGTACCCAAATGTCCTTTCTTTGGTATTGTTCGTCGAATCGTTGAGCTCCTTAAGTTTTGAGTTGAGCTGCACGATAACTGACAAATGCGTGCACTGACTGGACAGGTCAGCTCATTCTGTGTGGTTTTTTCTCAAAAGACCACTTCAATCACAAATCTACATGTGCTTCACATGGTCTGACCAAGATTATGTCTGGACTTTAGAAGAGACTGTGACCTCTGAGTTTGTTTTGGCCTTTCTTCTCAGAGTAGTCAGATAGGAAACGCCGACCTCATCTGGTTTTAAAATATGACTGACGTGTAAAAGTGTTTGTACAAACCTACTTACAGAAATAAAATCATTTATAATTTATCTACCTACCTACCTACCTACTTCCCACAATTCGCTAGCTATTTACCATGTTGTATTTTTTGGGTCCTAGTTTTGATTTAGCGTGGAGTCTGGATTCGCCCACTATCACAAGTGAGTGAAATCCAGACTACAGACAGTGAAATCCGTGATGAAAAAACCAAACGACACTTTGCTCGACCCGTGGATCGTACTCTGAACCCCACGCTTAGCAGTCGCTTGGGAACAGTTAACTAGCGACGGAGGGGAGCGTCTTTGAAGAAATTAAGTTAATTACCAACAACGATCATAATCCGTGTCAACACACAGAACAAACTGTATAAAAACTTGTCATTTTGCGCTAATCGTCATTAAACAAACACTAATAATGTAGGTGCAAATATTTTCCTCAAAGGTGACCACGGCCGACCTTCATAGTGACTGATAAATGAGGCATAACCGTTAAAACGATTGATAAGGCCGCTTTCAGAGTTTTTTTTTATAAAAAAATGACGTCATTTTTGTAATGAATTCTGATAATGCTTATTATGGATCTGGAGTAGAGGAAAAAAGGAAGAACTGATGGAGGGCAATGCTAAATCGAGTCCGCTCAGAATTTGACTACGAGTTTGGCGCCTTCAGTATCGTCC
Source organism: Dryobotodes eremita (assembly GCA_917490735.1). Lineage (NCBI taxonomy): Eukaryota > Metazoa > Arthropoda > Insecta > Lepidoptera > Noctuidae > Dryobotodes > Dryobotodes eremita. Next base: position 16,341,539 of record OU823254.1, on the reverse strand, counting down.
GTCAGTGCCTGTAACTTGCAGACTACAGAAAAGAAAGAAAGAAAATACATTCATTTAGCACAGACTACAAGGCACACAACATAACAATATACAAGTAAAAAAGAAATACAAATAAAAAATGTAAAGTACGTTGTGAGAAATTAGAAGGAAAGTGTGCCTCGCGGTTGCGCCAAATAGGTCCAGTTCAGCAAAAATATCAGACAACTAGTGTCTGATGCTGATTTTCAACTGGACTTGAAGTGTGAGGTGACGGATGTAAACAGGACAGACATGACAGGGTATCTAATTGATAAAGGAATAAAACCTTTGTGAAACTTTATCAATGAAGGCATCGACACATACAAATTACCAGTCAATAAGTCCTAAAAACCTTAGAACAACCACCCAGACAGCCTACCCTCCGTAACCTATAGATATAATATTTACTACAACATAAAATATAAGCATAAAATCAAACGAGTCGGGCCAGTCGTAATGGCCGGTACAGACGACCCGACCGGGTTAAGGCCGTACACACGCCGCGACTAGCATCACCATTGACATATTTTACTGCGTTACATAATAGCGAGGTGCATCGCAAGCGCATCCGCAGTTGTATGTGACGAGTGAGGTATAAGCGATTGGCTAGTATTGAAGAAACGGAGAAAAATATGGCCAATAATGAATAGGGCTGCTCTTGACCCTTTCGAGCTGTAAAATATAACTATAAATAATAAAGTACTGTGTTAAGCATAACTTTGAAATAGAGAAATCATCAATGTGTGATGTCCGAGCAATTATACTGCCTAATAATGATTGTACTTAGTCACCATGAGTTAGTACCGTGTAAAAACTCGCAATCGGAGTTAAAGCCTCCCGCAGACTGGCACGACGCGACGTGACAGCGAAACGCGACACTAGTTGAAAAATTTCTATGAAAACTTGGTGGAAATTGTTCTACCAGTATCGAGTCGCGCCGTCGCGTCGCGCCTGTGTGCGGTAATCTTAAGGAAAAGTCAACAAAGATTTTTCTTACCCCGAATCTCTTTCAGCTCTGCTTCCATAATACCTCATTGTACCTCCTTATTTTATTGTTGACCCAAAGCTTTCAACCAGTTGGCGCAGACCCATCATAAGTATCCATAACTTCAACTGGCAAGCAAAGTCTCGAATATCTAATAATCATTCCATTTTCAACTTTGAACTTAGAAATAAGATCTAGATAAAAAACAAACTAACACTTCCAGCCGTTGCGGCAATACCTAGCACATTACTAACACATAGGAACTAGCTCTAGGTGTGGTTCAACAGTTCAGCTATGCAGGCTTTGAACCCGTGACCTTTTGATCCAATCAACACTCGCCCAGTTTCGCTACAAGTACACAAAGTACTATGTTAGTATTGCTTGATATACTTTAACATGCAAATCAGTGACGCTGGTTGTCATACCTCGCGATAAATGATAAATATGTTGGTATAATGGTGTAAACCGACAGCGAAAAAAAGGTATAATTTGTAATTAAATATGAACTTTAATGATGATCGTCTTCCGCGTTGATTTAATTGTGGTCACGCTTGGTCTGAGGGCTGTTCGAATAGTAGGTATAGAGGTACGATGTTTTTCCGCATAAGGAAAACTGCTTTTGGAACCATACAAGTCTGATTTCACTAATACAAGACCTACCGTTAAGGTAGCCCATTGGACTGGACTAAGATTTTGTAAAGTTGACAACAGTAGAAGTTTTTAAGCATATTTTGCTGTATGCCTTGGGGGTTGGTTCGTCAAAGAGATTTCTTCGGGTGATAAGCAATACTGCATTTGGTATAGTCCCTCAACTTTGTACGTATTAGTTAGTACAAAACGCCCAAATTGTCGGCGCGCCTTTGCGTATTTCACTACGCTATTAATAAATGATTTTATTTCTGTAAGTAGGTTCATACAAACACTTTTACACGTCAATCATATTTTTTAAACTAGATGAGGTCGGCGTTTCCTATCTGAGTACTCTGAGAAGAAAGGCCGAAACAAACTCAGAGGTCACAGTCTCTTTTAAAGTCCAGACATAATCTTGGTCAGATCATGTGAAGACCATGTAGGTTAGTATCTGAAATGGTCTATTGAGGAAAGAACCACACAGATTGAGTGGATCTGTTGAGTCAGTGCATGCATTTTGTTACCCGCTACCCCTTATGTCCCACACCACGCTCGCCCGCCCGACCTTCGCCCGCACTTCAGGTCGCTGGGTCGCGCATTTTCCTCCCGCGCTTATCAATAAAACCTATACCAGTATGCCAGTAATGGTTCACGGACACTCGTGATGTCGTGCTCATGAGGCCCTATTTGACACGACGGGTCTACGAATGTCACGTTTTTATCATTGTGCGTAGTTAGTAAGTAATCGATGTCATTAACGCTTTGTGTTTGATGTACGTATGGTGTGTTACCTTTAAACAGCTGTCACTTAAGCACAATGACTAACTTTGTAGCCTACGGCTTTCATGTAAATAGAAGGAGGGACTTTTCCTCGTTCCTTTAGAAATAGATAGATAGTTCAGATACCAATCTACATGGTCTTCACATGATCTGACCAAGATTATGTCTGGATTTTAAAAGAGACTGTGACCTTTGAGTTTGTTTCGGCCTTTCTTCTCAGAGTAGTCAGATAGGAAACGCCGATCTCATCTAGTTTAAAAAACTATGATTGACGTGTAAAAGTGTTTTTACAAACCTACTTAGAGAAATAAAATCATTTATCATTTAGTTAATTTCGCTAACGAGGCTTTTGGTAATTCCTAACTGATTCTTTAAAAATATTGCATTGGCACTTACTTAATAGCGTTTGCAAGAGACCAAGACATGGGAGTTATTCATTGTGCAAAGAGGCAATATGACTTGTGTAAATATTAAATTGCTGAATCAAAATTCCCATGGTTCTTTGTATCTTTGTATCTGATGACCATATTTATCGTATTATGAAAATACCTGAAAATGTTACCCAGCCAAAATCACACAGGCTGCCATAACATTTAGTTTCCATATTAGTTCTGCCTATCTCGATAATCCACCATTAAAAGAGTTCCAAACATTTTATTATGCCGAATATAACAATTATTTTGTTGCCTCTGTAGGTATTGTGTTTATCAGTAAACAAATACTAATCGTTTCAGTGTAACAGTCCTTGTAAAACCCATTTCACGAGAGGTCACAGGAAAATGTAGGGCATTGTCCTTTGAAGCAGCTGCTATAAATACGATGCAGCTTATCATCTAGTAGTACCTAAGTAGCGCATCATGGACGTTTGTTGGTGGTTTCATGTTGAATTAGACACTGTATGGGTTATTATTTTCTTATTCAAAATACGTATTAACATAAATATTAAGTCTGCCAAACTGCTTAACAGTTTGTCGGCAATTGTTCTCGTCTAGCAAATGGATTACACGTTTTGAAATATTGAAAATGAACGTGCTAAAACTTAATTTTGCTAAGTAAACTATAAAATAATAGATCTACAGTCGAGATAATAAAAAAAACACATTTTACAATAAGGCTTTTTCCCAAACTTGAGGTTTACTATAAACAGCTATGGGCACAATGAGAAATAATGTTTTTGTAGAACATTTATAAGTTGGTCCTTTGACTTGACATCCAATATCAGTTTTGGGGGTAGCTCATTCAATATTGTTGGTGATACAATAAGACAATAAATCAGACAAAGGACAAAAGGTTAGTTTATGTTTATCAATGTTAGATTACTGTTACTATTAGCCTGCATCATCCCACTGCTGGGCAAAGACTTCTCGCCATCTTATTCTTCTTATTTTCTTAATATTGTACACCCAAAGGGTATATGTTGCAGAGACACTTTTCTTAATGTTGATCAATTTTATTTGTGAATACATTTAGCAACAATTAATAATATTCTAATTTTTTCTAGAAAATATTACCTAAGTAATACCGGTGGTCATTCGCTTACTGCTTCTATCAGAGTGACATGACATGACTCAATTCTTATTAGGTCATAGACACCTCATCAGGGAAAAACCTGCGAAAACAAATTGAGAATTCGGAATAAAAAATAACCGCTTTTTGGCCTGTCGCATGGTAGTTTTTGAAGCGATATTATAAGGCATGAACTTTGTTTTTTAAAATCCCAAACTGCCCTGATTTCCGCTTAGCCCATATTTTTATCAAAGATTTTCAGAAGCTTAGTTTCGTTTATTTTCACCCATTTTTACATAATTTTCAAACGCAACACTAAACTTCTGTTTAACATCTGTAGCGGTGGGTTACCGCACGACGCACAGTGCAAGGTTGTAACACTCATGTTCGCCACGTAATGCTTCAACATAGTTTCAGTTCATTGTTTATTTTGTATGTACTTGTTTATGTACTTTTATGTTATCGATAACATCAACGCACATCGCTGGGGAACAAAATATAGTCAGCATAAAGTTTAAAATACAAAAACTGCCTGGAAGGTTTAGGTTGGAGCTAAAGTTAGATCCTGTTTTGTAATAAGACGGAGTGTTTTTCGTATCAATATTTCATTCAATTTGACCTGTGGCCGTTCATATGGTTTGCCGCCCTAGTGACGTTGACACTGAACTATCCATCCTATTTTTCTATTCCTGCATAGCTACATCCTCCTTTTAGTACCTTCTTGGCCATTACGTTGTATCTGGTCTCATTATTGAGCTATTAAAGATGGATTAAGAAGAAGTACCTATCTGACTTAGGAACAATCAAAAATGGTTCATCCGTCAATAGGAACTGCAAGTCTTCATCAAAGATACTGTTTTACAATCAGCCCTTGCACTTGTTTCTGTCAGTCCAATCCGATGTTTGGTTACTTAAACGTAACTCAACTTCTGTAACATTATTTTACAGTGACCTGTTACCGGTCGCCAGCCGTTGCAAGGTCGGAACACTCATGTTTGACACGTAATGCATCTAGTTTCTGAGCATTGTTGGTATTTAAGCATGATATTTTATGTATAAATTTGTGTGAAAATGTTTTTACAATAATACACCTGTGTGTTTCAGGTAAGGACGCATAATCATTGTTGTTAAACTATTCTTGTAACGGCTGTTAATAGTTTGCTTTGGTTTTAGTTTTTTTTTTTGCTTGCTTATCGTCATGCATTTCATACATGTGATCCTTTTGTCGCTATCGCGATAGCCTATTATTTTTCCTAGTCGATAACACTTATGTTACAGTTAAAGAAGTAAAATACACACAATATTAACAGCTTTGTATCTCCTTGCTTAATTCATTTACCTAATCCACTTGCCGTGACTATGCAAGAATAGAATAAAATGGAATAGAATATTCTTTATTATGTACACCATAAAAATTACAGATAATAATATTATACACAATATTCTTTATGACTGATGGACTGTAACGAACGAAACAATCAAACAAATGAACTGTAACATATTATGTTACAGTTCGTTTTCTTTATTGCAACAAAAACTAACGAAAGAGCTTTACCCACCGATGATCCGATTTTTTTAGAAGCTAACGGCAAAACGTCAGAGAAGCCCGCAAAATTCCAATTTTCTTACGTTTATTGCAATTTGCAGGTCAGTATCAGGTTGTATGTTGATCTAAATATGATTTGCGGACGTACCAAATATATAATTATAGAATTATAACCATAAAAATCATCAATACATCTCTCTAAGTTCATATTACCTACTATTTCATGAAATCATGACATTTGAGGCCACTTCTAACTTATGGAGTTGTATTGCTGATTCTAATGACTATAATTCTGCATACCCATATTTGTTACGGTCGTGAATCATATTTTAATCAACATACAACCTGACCATGACTTGCAAATTACAAAAAATATAAGAAAATTTGAATTTCGCGGGCTACATTAATGCATCCCCCTTAACCTCAACTGACGTCAAACTCGCAGCATATCACATAACGGCAACAAACGCAACGCCACAATTACAATAAACAACCTACTTTCAAGGAGCTGGTGCCCCCAGGACCCTTGGAACCACACAATACGTTACTCTGATGGAGCGTTTCCGCCGCTATGCCCTCACGCACCCGGTCTGACCTGGGGGTCTGCGAAGGTGACATGACGCAATAAACTTGTGTTGATTTAATTGAAGGAGTAGGTGGTAACTTAGATTTTGGTTGGGAGGAGTGGGACACCTGCTATTTCATCATTCGAACTCTTGCTGGGGAGGTCGTTGCGCCACATCTTTTTCATGGTTCTAGCGTTCTGGGCTGTTTTTTGTGACTTTGATGTTCAAAAACTACTGAAGGCTAATTTCGGTATTAACACGTTCAAAATTCTTAAAACTACGAGTTTTTCAGCGTAATTTGAATAAATGATTCGGTTGTTTTGCCTTTTTAAATTTTGATTGACTGTAGTAATAATTGGAGCTCCCAAAATGTGTGTCGTGTCGTTAGTATTACCTACCCACTTAAAATCAACAAGGAAGCCTTCGTCTTATCGCAATTTACCTACTACAAAACTATTTTAAATTGTTTCATAAACTAAACAAATTCCATTTAGTAATGTAACCTGATGAAGTGCTTCCTCTGCCATTAGCTTATGCTATGAACCTGGAGCTTGACCCATAGGTCTGTGGAGTCAATGTGATGCAATAAACAAGAGTTAATTGATCGTATGTATTAATTCTAACAAGTAATTATTGTCATTGGAATGCGTATGGGACATCTTTCATCGGCCAAGTATAGTGCAAGCGACCATGCCCCACTTGCGGGAGTGCCCTAAGTGCCCGTTCACCTGCACCTTGGATGACCTAAAGAATTTCACTGATGCCGCAATCAACATGGCCACCTAATGGGCACAAACAATATAAAACATCGAAGAAGAGTACCATCGACACGACAAGAAGACATCGATACGACAAGATGACATCGATACGACAAGATGACATCGATACGACAAGATGACATCGATACGATAAGATGACATTGATATGACAAGAAGAAGAAGTGCAAGTGGTGTTATGTCGTCAAGCAGAAAACTATTAGGAACCAATTTTATATCAGATGAAAGTGATTGCATGAACAATCATCTACCTTCGTTAACCTAGTGGATTTGTACATACATCATCATAACCTGTAGCACTAAAATACTGCTGGACATAGGCTTCTCCATTTAATTCGATCAAATCAAATCAAAAGTCATTTATTCAAATTAGGCTGAGAATCAGCGCTTTACGAACGTCAAAATTACATAAGTCCCCCAAAACGCCCGCCCTTCACCCCTTCCTAGTGCTTTAGCTTGGGAGAAGAAGTGGCGCAACAAACTCCCCAGTAGCACAGCTGTCTGTTCAGTTAGAAAAAAAAACTTGATTCTGTACAATAGTAGGTATGCAAAGTAATTAACATAACGAGATACAGAAAATTAATTTAAATTATTTGCCATACGTCAGCTATTAGCCACGCCAATATACCATCATATACAATGAAAACTATACTTGAGTATAGTAAGCTCTGTTAAAAAAAAAAAAATGTTTAACTTGAGCTAAAAAAAAAATGTATTTAACCGAACTTAATAATACATAAAAGCCTTATTACATAAGATCCTCGGGTATTCTCCTCCAGCTGTTACCCGCCACCCTGTGAAGGTCGGCGACTCCTTCACATTACCTGTTCATCCCCTAGTTGTAGTAAGAACAGGAATTTCCTCAAACAGCATCCTAAATAGGAGGGTAATTCCAAACTGAACCCAACAATACGTTTAATCTGATGAAGTGTTTCCGTCGCGGTGCCCTCAGCGCCACCTGACTTCTGACCTCCAGGTTTACGAAGGTGATATGGCGCAATAAACATATATGCGTTAATATCTGGCTCCGCTATTTCAATGTAGATGTTGCTGGAAAGGAATTTGATATTGTAGGTAGTAAAAGGTGATATGACCATTTTTTCTTTTTGGATAAGTGTCATTTTATAAACTCACCTTATCAAAACTGTGCTCGAGTGCTGTGCTAGATTGCCGGCTCTTCTCCATAGGAAACGACCGATTGGAACCGTGTTCTGACGTTTCATAAATGCCCATGTAAGTTTATGTGAAATAAAATATTTTGATTTTGATTTTGCTCCTGTCTTCGTGTCTTTATAACATTCAAAAAGGTGAAAATGGAGTAAGAGTGAAGTGATAAAAGTGAAACTTTGGTTTACAGAGTAGATTAGTCGAAGCAATAGACATTGCATGAAAAATCTGTGATTTGTGTAAGGGGTGAAATATATAATATAATAATAATATTATGGATGACCAAATGAATGGCTCAAGTCCCAGTTCGATATCTAACAATGATGTGATTATGTCATGGAATAATGTGAAACTTCGATGTGAAACGACTAGCGATAACGATTATTCAACCAAACTAGCCTAACCTAAACCACACCCAAATTCAAATTCCGAAGCCCAAAAATGGTTTCAAAACGATATATTTATTTTCTAGCAACGCAGTGGTCGGTTTTTCCGTGAGGTTGTCGTAACCATAACATTGTCTCGACCGAGAAATCTGAACTGAGCCAAAAGTGTCGCGTTTGCATGATAAAGGCAGCCGATTCACAATGGCGCCGCTAAAATGATGCACTGGGAATATCAAGTGTGATATTATTCTATTTTTTAAGAAAAAATCGCCTTCTTTCTGAATACTGATGATGACTCACACAAACAATACTAAGAGTTACATGTCCTTTTGAACTTCGTGTCTACCTACTCAACGTTCTATTTTTACGCTTATCAGCCGGAATCTAGCAGCATCCAGTTTCAGTTCTATTAGCAAAATTACAACAGCTTTTTTACGTTTACGCTACATCATTTTCACCCTACAAAAATTCCAATCACGATATTGCATTAAATATGTATTATGGGATGTGCTGGAAAAAAAACTCAACCACAAAGGCTACGGATTCATATTATACCTAGATCAATGTGTCCATCACCTATCAATTTGACTCAGTAGCATCATCAACAAAGAATCACACTTTCTTCCAAGCCATTGCCAAAACTGCCTCTTCTGCTACGTTGTAACTAGAGCAAAAGCTGTTGCCAAGCCAGTCATCATTAAGGCCATCTTGTAGTACGGTGTTTTGTAGTGCATCTCGGCGGGCACTGGGCGGCCGCGCCGCGCCGCCCGGTGCGAACGCTTGAACTGCCAGATTTTGTATACATGTATTTTAAAAATAATAACGAAATAATAAAATGTGTTCTCAACATGCCCTAAAAAACAATAAGCCTTATCTTTTGATATAACTTTTCCATGGTTTCATGATGGAATCACTTCAAGGTACACGTTTTAAATAGCGATTTAGTGTCATCTTCATGTTTTTTTTATCGATCCTATTAAATAATTCACGTTTCTGTCTTCACACAGCGCTTGACCGCATGTTACATTTTCTTGAAATATTTCTTTTTGCGCCACATTTACCTTTGGCTAGATATACAGAGGTTTAAGAAAGTTGAAAAGTACCTAACCTTAAACAAACATTAAATAGCAGCATTTTACCGCTCACAGACTGCTGTGCGTCAAGTGTTCTTATTCATTGCGAAGGCTTTGTCTGTATGCTAATAGTGGATGGCCGGTCACCGCCGCGACCTGTCAGGATCGAAGGTCGAGTGTAGGACGAAACGCGCCGACGATTCGCGAAGGATTGTCGTTCGAACGTGAAGCTATGTGCACGGGAATTTGAGCCTTATTGACTAGGGTAAAGTTGGGTAGGTAATAGAGCTCTGTAATTATTATGTGGCTGAATATATAACGAATATATTTAAGATAAGAAAACAGTAACTACCTATTACTTAAATGGTTCACAGAAGGCTTTGTCTAATCGTTAGACGATTCATAGAACACATTATTATGAAGTTTAATTTAAGTTGTGTCAGTTGAGTGTTATTATGAAAAGACGGATCTGAAATAGGCGTTCTGCAGTTTCTGCGTACCCTCATGGGAAGAAGGCGTGAATTTATGTTTGTGTATGTGTGATCTGAAATTCACTAAATCTTACTTGCGCGTTTATGGGTTATTCTAAATAACTCTGAGCTAACTCAGATTTTAATATTTTAATAGAGATTCAGATTTTAATAGTTCATCTTGCGCCACCAAGAGGTGGAGGTAAACCTAGAGTTAAACTTTTAAATATTAAATCCCGATGTGGGAGAGTTAAGTCGCTAAACTCTGGGTCAGTCTTAGTAATGTCAAAATAAATTAACGTTATGAGGTACCGCTGATAACTTGTTTTGTATTTTATATTGTTCGGAAATGAAAATTATTTTATATCAACAGGCAATATATTCATGATATAAAATATTTAAAAAAAAACTTAAAACATATTTTTCCATATATGACGTTTCCGTCAATCAACAAACCACAACAAACACTATGTCCATGGAAACCACATACAATACGATTCAAATTAAATGTCATGTTATGATCTGTTTGGGATCTTGAGGTTGAACCGACTTGATATGGGCATATTTCATAAAAAAATTATCTCAACCAAATGGTGATGATGCGAAGAGCCTGTTTAGGTTCATGGCTCAAATGTAATCTGTAGTAGTGTGTATATTTAGGGTACGATGGGACTGGCATACGCATTGCCGTCAGAAAAGTCCCTAATTAAATAAAGAACGAAAAAAAGAAAAAAAAATGTCATGTTATAAAATTCAAAGACAAGAAAGTATTACGCATCGCAATGTAGTGTTAAAGAGATGGGTATACAATTTCCGTTCATTGTTCGTTCATTCATTTTTGGTGGGATTACTTATCAGGGCATAGACATTGCAATTCTATTTTATGTTTCGTCGATTGACCTGCAATGTTCCCATCTCAAAAATCAAAAATATCAGGTTTACTAACTCAGTGTTACTTTTTAGCGGCCCAACGCGTATTAAGAGTTAAAATTAGGCAGGCTACAGGATTCGCCTTAATCCAAGGGTGAAGTTGTATAGGTTGAAAGTAAATACTTCTATAGATCTATTGTCAAACAGCCTTTGACAGTTTAATACCTATTTAATGTTAATAATAACCTCATCGACACTCCGTTTACCATGAAACTTGAAAACAATAAGACTGAAGTGTTTTCATGTCTAACCTACATAGCGTTGTGAGGAACAAAAGGCACCGGCCGGCATCGAACCTTGGCCCGACCTCCGCGCATCCTCGCTCCACATCACCATTGTTCGTTCCGGTTGTGTGTGGGTGAAGCTGCTTAATTATAATTAATAATTCATAATTAATAGCATCCTTACTTTAAGTTACGTTTTCCTTTAGATGGTTTACGTGTAATGAGGAGTAATTTACACGATGATTTAGAGATGGATAGTGAAAACTTTAATTAATAGACTGATCAATTAACTTAGCGTAATTAAGTTAAATAGAGTAAACACTTAAAACGTAATTTAGCACTGTGATTGTGGCCAAAGTGCAAAATTAAGTGCATATTTCAGTTTTTTTTTTTAATCGTTGTGGTTTTGAAATGCTATCATGTACAAAACGTAATATGTGCAATTGGAACCTATTCAAAGTCAAAGTCAAATAAATTATTTCTAACAGGCACATAAAATCCACTTTTGAATGTCAAAATTTACAAAAAATAGAATTGATTCTAGTCGCCCCTTGCAAAAGGTAGTTTCGTATGGAGAAGAATGGGCAAGAAACTCCACCGTTACAATTTTAAAATGTTGTACAATATTTTGTATAAATTAATAATATAATTATATGTGAAGACGATGCACCTAGAATAAAATTACTTCAGGTACCACAATAGGTAAAAAGAATTAAAAATACAGCAATGAATAATATGTTTATTTTATTACATTTTAAAACTTCAAATGAATATTTATATATTTGCAATGAATTAAATATGTGAAAGACACATTGGCGGTACTCACATATTTACAAATATTGTAAAAGTTGAAGATTTTCCTGAAATTTTAACAAGTAATAATTTTGTGAGCTAAAGTAATCAACTAATCACAAAATGTAAAAAAAAAAAATAATGTCATAAAAATTATAAATTATACAATTAAATTAGCAACCAGCTTGATTCTGTCTAGATTTTAAACTACTTTACCTATAAATGGACAACTCGATTCCTAATGCACCGTCTGCCAATATATCTAGTTCTCTTAAGATACCCCAGAGAGTATTTATATGAAAATGTCTTACTTATTTAGGTATACTCAACTCTTCGATATTGAGCTATAAAGGTACAAAAATAGGAACTTAGCGGTAGTTCTTAAGTTACACTCGAGATAAAACCGCGGGAGACCAAGTTATGATGATTTCGAGTAGCATAAGTGGGCAACACTGGGATGTACCTATTGGATGTGTGTTGTTGCATGTGTGTATGTGTTGTTGTGTGTATGTGTGTGTGTGTATGTGTGTGTATTGACTGTGTTTTTTTTATATGTAGTACTTATTTAAACTACTCATAAATCTATCCTATGTTTAGGACCCTATTTACAGACTCTCTGAATAAGATAATCAGGAATATTTTCATAAAACTTCAGTTTATCAAGATACCTACTTGGAAAAATCATTATTTTCTAGAAATATACGTATGTTGTGTAACAAGTTTTGTTACTCGAAAATAAATTTCACATGTTATACGATGGTAATCATGAAACTCCAACATCGATACGAATAGTTTTCCAATAGCTCTAGGAAAAAGAAAACGGTTTCCACTCTCCCTGCCCGTCAATGCTAAACAGGCTCTTACTTTGAAACAATATCCTGCCACAACTGTCTAACGGCCCATCTAATGAAACATAATAACTTCTCCTTCATAATGAATATTATGCGAAATCGCGAGGTCAACGTATAATATTATAACTATGACATACACACCTTTAGCCCGATAATTGTGTATGACCGTGTCTTAGATTGGCACCCGCATCGTTGTGGCACGGAGTTAGTAACAAATGAAGTGCTAACTGCATCATTGGTTTTGTCACTAAGACTGTAAACAAAAGTTCAGCTGCTAGGTTACACATGTATTTAAATATTTTAAGTATTTGCTATCTAAATTTGATAGTGTGAATAGATGTTTATGCATCTTTTAATTTATCTACCATGTTACCAGACCGACCGGTCTCACTTCGGAAGATTACAAGAAAAATTGTTGTTTTTTGTTCTATATATTAAATGTAATCGGTTCGTGTTAACATGGACATTGAACATAAAATTTCCCATTAAAAGACCACCACGACAAGCATCGTGTCCGCAGCTTCCGTTGTCGGCTATCAACAACGAACGCAGTGTTTGTGCATATATCTAGCGCACACGTTTTTTGCATTAGCATTCCGTTTGTTCTTTCCTCCTCGTCTGCTAATTTAAATAAACTAAGAATATATTAGGTATATTATGACAGTAAATAAGCTATTAGCGGGATGCGTCTGTCTGTGTACCTGTTTGACCTAGCACCTTGTAATTCTATTGATATAAGAAAACAGCAGGTGTATCCACTGAGAATAAAATATTTATCTAACCCACTTGAAAATAGGTACTTGGGTAGTAAAAGTTGCGTCCATAATTCACTAAAATAATATAAAGACAGTAACATAACTTCACGCCTATATTCCTCGAAAGGTTAAGCAGAGGTGTACCGTCAAACGGGGTGAATAGGGATGCAGGGGTGAATCGTAACGAAACTTTAAAAGGGATTTTAAAATTGAAATAATATAGTTTGTTGCCGACAAGGGCACTTAATCGTTTATTATAATACAGTAAGTACATTAAGAGTCCTTTTTGGCAACAAACTATATTATTTCAATGTTAAAATGCTTTTTAAAGTTTCATCTCGATTCATCCTTGCTTCCCTATTCAACCCCTTTGACGGTACCTACACCCACATTTATTTTCGCTAGTTATGTTTAAGTCCCGTGTAATAGGGGGCGAGCCTATTGCCATCAATGGGGCACAAATCCAGACGGAAAAACCCATTAACACTGCCCGACCCGGGAATCGAACCCAGGACCAAAGACAATTTGCCTTAAAATTGAAAATATTTTCAAAAATCATCTGCGATCTTCATAAATCAAAACTTTAACGCACATAAAAACATCAATTACTTTAATGTCTGACCTCCAAAATGATCATGTTATACCATGGATTAACTTGTTAGACCATGTCTTAATTATCACTGTGAAAAATAAAAAGATTCCATTGTTGGCTTCATAAGTTGTCTAATAAAAGTTCTATTGCGTGGACATAGAAATCATTATAGATTTTGCGCTTATCAAAATAAAATTAAAGATTTTTTTAAGGGGAAGTTCGACCTAGGATGTTGTTGTCATAGGTGTACAAGAGCAATTTCTTAATTTTATTGAAGTAAAATATATTTAGGCTAGTTTATGTAAAAGACGAAATCACCTTTCGAATGTATGTCTTAGTTCTTTATTTTAGACGAATGATTGGCTTCGGAATCATCTATCTACACACTATAGTCAGTTGTAATGCCCCAAACTCACTGCTCTGAGGAGGTCCACTTACAAATTAAAGACTTTCGGCATTACCGACCAATAAAAAAAAACTAAAATGATTAATTACAAAAAAAAAAAAAATTGCTACACAAAATTACGGCACAAGTTTAAATTTTTTTTGTTGCTTGCATTCAACATCGCCTTAACAAAAATGAACAATGAATACTTTCTTTAAATTAATGATAGACTACAGATATCATTATTAATTGGGTTAAGATACATGATTAAAGTCGGTGCGGTCATTTCGTACTGTAACTGGCATCAATCACCTTAATGACAGCTGTTTTGTCCGGTCAATGCGCGTAACGTAAGCGGTTATTACTCAGAATACTTAATTAGGTGTAATGGGGTATAATAAAATAGTTATTTTGAAACATGATGCCTTGGAGCCACGTTAATGTCTGATTGATGTAAGATTATTTTTTGTGTGGGGCTATGGAGTTATCATTATTCAAAAGAGAAAACTATTTCAGACACAAGAAGGTTTCTAATAGGTAGGTATTTCTAAATCCTAAGGTCCGTATTTAATAAAGCCCAAATCTTGAACACTCCCGCAAACAGGCGTGACGCGACGGTGCGACACGATTCTAGTACAATAATTTCTATGTAGTTTTCATAGAAATTGTTCTACCAGAGTATAATGCATTTGAAATAAAAAAAAAAAAAATGCATTTGAGTTCGCCTTTGATGTAGGCACGAAAATAAAAGTCGTTTTAAGACTCCTCTGCTCTAGTAGAACAATTTTTATGAAAACTTCATGGAAATTGTTCTACTAGAGCAGACGAGCCTTAAAACGACTTTAAGTTTCGTACCTAAGTCAAAGACGAACTCAAATGCATTTTATTTTTCATCGGCTTACGAGTAGGTAAACCTTTCAGGGTGCTGATGAAGCTGCCTCGCTACTGTAGCGCAGGTATGTTTGCGGGCGCAAATATAGATGGATTTTCGGCGATTATTCGCAAGGGAGTTGTGTCCCTGATGCGCCGCATACGAGGCAGTTCCCGACAGCTACCTTCAGCTGTTCGCATGGAGGATGGATCTGGATTGTCCAATAATGCGGTACTGGACCAGATTGCATGTTGAGCATTTCGTATCCAAACCTAAATTTAGACTAAGATGAATAGTGTATTTTAATTAATAAATTTTTTCGTATTGTAAAATTGTAATTTATAATGTTTTTATTGATGGCTTTTGTAATGTTTATTTAATAATAATCTTTTAATCATTGTTAATGTATCTAATATTTTTAATTACACATGTATGCATATGGACTGGTTCTGCAATAAATGAATTTATTATTATTATATTAATAAAATTATTTGGTTATCAAATTGACTACCAATTTTAATTGTCTGCACCGATGTTCAAATCACAGCAGTCTTTCTTTAACAATTGTATGAACACATAACACACCCTCACACGGCAAATTGACGTAGTGTGTCAGTTTGATAAACAATTAATTTCCCTGACTGTGTGTGACTTGAAAAGTATCTAAGTACTTTTCAAGTTTTAATTTTCAATTGAGCAGTTTATAGAAAAACATTGACTCGCCTTGCATAATATGCAAGAAAGAGCTAAAAGCAACATAACTAATTACATAGAAGATGATTACACAGCTCAACAGCTCCGCACAACTTTCAACGCTGAATAAATTAAGGAAATTGTATATTAATTATTCATTAACTCGTTACTTATGTTCTTCCGTAGCAATGTTAATATTCCATTAATAGGTACTTCTGCAACATACTTCACCACTTATCTTTAATTGCGTTCTTTCCAAGAAATAAGTCTAAGGAAAATCGATGAATCCTTTCTGGAAAAATCCACCAATAATATGTACCGTCAAACGGGGTGAATCGGGGTGAAACTTTAAAGGGATTTTAACATGGAAATAATATAATTTGTTGCCAAAAAGGACTCTAATGTGTATACAGTATTATAATTAACGATTAAATGCCCTTATTGGCAACAAACTTAAAATTCCGGGTTAAAATCCCTTTTAAAAATACGAGTCACCACTGCATCCCTATTCACTCCGTTTGTAGGTACATGTATTTAAGGATTATGTAATGTTTGCCATTTAAACAGATTAGAAAGAAAAATCAGCTATTAAGTCATTTTTACATCATACTTTATTTTTGTTAGTAGTAAAAAAAAAAGCTGGCGCAAAGAACATATTATTTAGTCACCTTGATATTATGTATGTTTTTGCAAAATAAATAGTAAATAAAAAATTATTAGGTCTGCAAGATTATACAATTGTTTAGCACCCCGAAATTAGGGCACCACGACCAAATGAAATAGGCTAGAACTGTGACCAACCAAAGCTACATTGAAATTGGCCACAATAACTAGAATAGAGCCGCCAAATACGACATTATTCGCTGATCAATTTTGTTATTCTTGCTGGCTCCTCGAAGCATCTCAATCTCAAATTTGCTGGCAAAAAACTTTTCTATTTAATTTTATCCCAAATCTATGTAACAGTGCCTGAAGATAACAAGTTTAATTAATTTAAACAAGATCTGCTCTTCTTCGCCCATGCCACTTCCTATTATATCTGGTCGACTGATGCTGTTAATCGGTTCGACAAGTAGTTCATGCTTTGCTAGATGTTTTCCTGGTACCTATAACCCCTCGAATCTACAACAGGGTGGTCCAGTACTATTCTCTTTAACCAGGAAACTACTCTGCTTAAAACAAATATTCTGTTAACAGTATTGAGTAACACAAGTCAGGGATGCTTAACGTTTGGCACGCAAACTTGGGTGTGGGTCACGACTATGCATGGTTAGAAAATATGGTTTATAAGAAACTACGACTACGGTAGCTATAAATCAGTACAAAATTAAGTTGTAAATTAAAATACCTATTAAGAAAATATAAACTTGAAGTTGTTGGTTTTAGTACAATAAGCTGAGATCATTAGGTACACAAAAGGCGTAGTAAAAATATCTTTCCAACATACTATTTTTACATTGAAATACTTTTAGTTTCAGACAGACCCTCAAAAACGCTTACGGATTGCTAGTGATTAAAACTTTAAAACAGCAAGTTTCAGCAAATTGTCGAAAAGCTTTCGCATCCTTGCCCAAAAACAATCATTAACTGAAGTGGCTGACACGAAACTGTTGACCACCCCTACCATCTCGTTACTCCATCAGCCACACGTGCGGAGCAGACCGCGACCACCTGCGGACTGACCCGCTTTGATATCTGCCGGTATTACCTTCGACCCGACCATTAATCTCGGTACAGCTTTAATGAATTGCTCGCCGACTATGTTACGAGTACGATTAGCGTGTTCGGAGACCACACTGGAGTTATATTCGACTGGTTTATAAGGACTGTTATGGGTTTTGTTGACGAAGAGTGTGTGCGACTAAAACCTTGTCTTAGCTTCGTTGATGAAATTTGCAGTCTCTCTCTCATACACGTTAGGCACGTTTAAAGTTTTAATTTAATTTAATATTTCTTATATTTTATTTGTCAGGTGCGTAGTACTCGCAACCGGCGTGTGTGCATGACCAGATGTATGAACGTAAACGAGACAAAAGGAGTATGTAAGGATCGTAGCAGGTGGCGTTCTGTAGTTTCTGCATACCCCCAGGGGAAGAAGGCGTGGCTTTATGTATGCATGAGTATGTATGTATGTATGTTAATATTTTAACTTCACAAATTTCAAAAATATGAAATTAAGCTTACAGGTAACTTTATTGTGCATGATGTGGTCTCCTTTAATTGAAGGACCTTCTTGACTCAGAGCTTCTAGGCCTTCTATACCTTCTTGAGTCCTATTGTTGAGCATTATTTAAGTGCCATGTGGTATTGTGTAATATCTTTTGTTAGAGATCCGTAATAAACAAAGAACCGTGAAAAACTAAGCATCTTTTAACAGTAGAGCCGGCAAGAAAATTTTCTATTTTCTTTTGACAGTTCAATACATTTCATACTTTTATTGGATAGCGTGGTGGTCGGTCTTGTAGCAGCCATGAAAGTGGAAAATCGTGGATACAAACTATTATTGAAACATCTCATAAATCATATTTAGACAAGATCTCATTCAATTCAGCTGTCAGCTGTACTGCTGCAGCAGTGTTGTAGGAAGATAGCCGTCAAATGTAACCTTTGTCATTGCGTTTGGAAACACAAGTCATTATACCAACCAACCAACCACCACCAAACCCACCAACCCACCAACCCACCAACAAAAATCACCCAGTGCGTTAAGCGCTAAACTTATTTAAAAAATCAGCCTGTTTCTGTCATCTTCAAACAATTGACAGAAATAGAACGTTGTTTTAAAGTCGTTTAGCGCTAAACGTATTTAGTGGTGTAAGCGGGCCTAAGTTCCATTACACAGTAAACTATAAAACATCGCAACCTAAATTCGCTATAACATTAATTCGTATCTTGACCAGCTGAGAAACTAACCTCCCACTTCCCCTCTTGTTATACAGGGGGGTAATGAAATACAAAGACAAGGATTCTAACAACCTGCAATGGTTATAGTAGCAACCACTTGTGAGGGCCCGTAGTGATGCGACATATGCAAATAAACGAATACATTAGTCGATGGTTCAGATTAAATCGAATTCTTTTTCTTTTAGAAAAAATAAATTCCAATAACGATGTTATCTTTTAATTCGTTGAATAAATAATTGGGAATAATCCGTGTGTTTGTGGTGATAGATTTTTATTATATTCCAAAAAAAAAATAATCTCGTAAATCAGGAGATTAATTTCTATAATTATTCAAGATTAAACATAGAAGTTTGTTTTATAAATGCTTTAGTGTTTTTGTATCGAACTGTGAAATTAATCATTCTATAAAAAACACAGGTCAATATAATTTTTATAGATATTTTACCAAATCCCGATAGATTTTATTTTTTTAAATTTATAATCCAAATTATTAGCTATACATAATGCGCTAACCTTCTTTACATGTGGTATTATTTCAATACTTAAAATTAACAAACAGGTAGGATTAAAACGAATACTTCTTCAAATACTTATCGATTTTTTAAATACAGTAATGCCTGGTTTTCTAAATATAGAACCTATATGTAATGAATCACCCTCATCATTATCATTTCACGTCCACTGCTGGACATAGGCCTTCCTTAAGCACCGCCACTTCGACCGGTTCTGCGCTTCCCGCATCCCGCGGATTCCTGCGTCCTTCACAAGGTCTTCGATCCACCTTGTGGGAGGCCTTCCAACACTACGTCTTCCGGTACGCGGTCGCCACTCCAGAACCTTTCGGCCCCATCGGCCATCTGTTCAGCTAGCAATGTGACTGTGCACTGCCAAATAAGTTTAGCAATTCTTCGGGCTATGTCGGTTAACTTGGTTCTCATGCGGATCTCTTCATTTCTGATTCGATCACGTAGGGAAACTCCAAGCATAGCCCTCTCCATTTGCCCTTTGGGT
Organism: Dryobotodes eremita; assembly: GCA_917490735.1. Lineage (NCBI taxonomy): Eukaryota > Metazoa > Arthropoda > Insecta > Lepidoptera > Noctuidae > Dryobotodes > Dryobotodes eremita. The sequence continues at coordinate 16,321,628 of OU823254.1, read as the reverse complement.
GACTTTTAGCCTTCTAATAAGGCCTATTGTGAGCGACCACGTTTCAGTGCCATAGGTCATCACTGGCTACACGGACTGGTCAAAGACTTTCGTCTTGAGACACTGCGGTATGTGAGATGAGAATATATTGCGTAACTTCCCGAACACTGCCCAGCCGAGTCGGATTCGCCGGTATGAAATTAACGAAAAACTAATATCGATATTTATTCCACCTTATCCCATCCCTACTGATCTTAATGTTAGTCGAACCTACCGCGCTGGAGGTCTCATTCATAAATCTAGTTGGCCAGGAACAACACCGTTACATCCCTAGCAGATATCGACTGTCGACCGACTGATTTAGTCGTGAGGTCTACTTGCATTTATACCTGTTACATTATTTAAGAGGTTACGGAAATATATTTCCGTAGACAATCTTTACAATGTTATTTAGGTATAGGTAGGTTATTTTAGTATTCGATTTTTCCGTGGAATGGAATATGTACCCGAATTGCGTAACACACTATGACGATATTGCTAATCCATTGCTTCATATCTTCGAAATATTAGTCTGCTCAACAACGTAAATAACGCAATGAATGTTGTTGAACCGTCAAAATAAAAGGCATTGCTACTGTTAGTGTGTTACGCAATTACCTCGCTGGATTTGTGCACTGTTGATGATAAGAGGCTCGCTCCCCATTACATGAGAATTACAAAATGTGGTGGCAACATTACAAGAAAAATGTGGTTGTACTACAGGTACACCTCTGCCTAACCCTAAGGGGATTTCAGGAGTGATGTTATGTATATGGACAGATTGCCAAGAAAGTCAAGGAAGTCTATCGCAGGTATGCTGGAAGAGATTTCTTTAGAAATAAGCATCACCTTTGTATGTATTTTTCTGTTCCTTTCTTCTTGTCTGTTTATATATGTGTGTACATAAATGGTTAAATAAATAAATAAAGTCGAATGTTGTAAGTTGTCGAATGATCTAAGTTTAGTTAAAGTTCACATCTTGACATGGTTGGTATTTTTATGGCTTTTTAATGCTTTTGGACATTACGTATTTCTAAGTCTTCCAAATGCCTGAATTTTTTGGCAACGGAGTTAGAATAGAATAGAATACTCTTTAGTCTTTTCTCTTTTAGTTAGACCTATGAAGAATAATAATACCAGCCTATTATTGTCCCACTGCAGGGAAAAGGCCTCTTCTCAGAGCAGGCGCGAGCAGTGATCATCACGCTTGCTCAAGACGACTTGGGGATTTTAGACTTACATGTATTAACTATAAGTCCAGGTTTCCTCACGATGTTTAAAAAGCATGAAATTAAAGTTATGAAGAATTGCAGTTATCAGACTGTACACCACTAGCGGGGTAATTGCGTAACACTAACAATTGCAATGCTTTTCAATTCGACAATATTCATTGCTTTATTTACGTTGTTGAGCAGACGAATTTTTCAAACATGTGTAGTAATGTATTAGGAATTTCTTTCCAAATCCTTCAGATTGTTAAAGAAAGTGCGTCACATCATTGGGGTGTAGGAAAAAGAGGCTCCATTTGGAAAGCTTTGGCGGACTTAAATCTCTGACAGGTGGCTTTCTTACCTATCGGTTAGTATGAGTTACCTTATTCTCAGAAATAAAACGAAATTATTATCGCTGTTATATACTTAAGTTTTTATTTATTTAAATTAAGCCAATTTATTAGTTTTATCTTAGCAATTAACGTATTAAAGCTGAATTTATTGGAGCGCACTCAAATATTTTAGGTTATTGCCAGTGGCTATTTCAAAGTTAAATAATATGATATATGTTATCTATGACGTCACAAGTAATATTAATAAATGTATCATACTGTATTGATATTTGTTTTAAACTTTATATATATATTTAGTTTCTATTACATAGTTACAAAATAGGGTTCTTCCGAGTTCTTAAGTTCTTGCGTATGGTTTTACGAAATTATGGCAAACAATAGAAAACCATGAGCCGAACAAAATTATAATGCGTAAATCAAAGAACAAAAGCCAGATCATTCATTCCATGATTCGTCATCATTCATTCCTATTCGACAAGTGTATACTGCCCTAACATTGTAACTTTGTAATATCTTGATTTATAAAGAGTGTCCTTGAAGTTTCTTGCCCGTTCTTCTCCATAGAGATCTACTTTTTGGAATGGACAACTAGCTTCAACTTTCTGACTAACTGACCGACTCTTTATAGTTAAAAAGTGCCTGTAAATGGTTTAATTGAAACAATTGCTTTGAGTTTGAACTCTATCAAAAAAAAAAAACATTTTCTTTGAAAATCATCAGTATTTCCACTTTTGATAACATTTTCCTTAATTTTATTCGTCGATCCCAAACAACTTATGTTAAGTTGTTAACAAAATAGATGAATCAGTAAATACGACAACATGTGAATATAGAGATGCATCACGATAAAGACAGGATGCTACAGTTGGCAGCGGTGGTCTGTCAGCGGAGTGCCACGTAATTGGCACCGCTTTCTACTTATACACTTATATGCGGCCCCGTATACAGGGTGGTGCTTTGATTTTTTCGCCGAGTAACCGTTGTTCAAAGACACGTGATCACTCGTGTGCTTTTATCAAAATTGTTAAATTATATTTATTTCATTCTTTGTGTGCGTTACGTCCACGTGCTTTACACACATCTGACACACCTAAGGTATGTTTTTTATAACAACTTTCTAATGTTACCTACATTGGTCGACAAAGATTTACCCATTTGAAAGAAATTAAATTAAGGGGGAAGCGGAAGGGTTGTCCGCGAAATTAAAATTTTCTTACGTTTTTTGCAATTTGAAGGTCAATGTCACGTTGTATTTTGATTAAAATATGATTCGCGACCGTAACAAATATGGCTTTACAGAATTATAATCATTAGAATCAGCAATACAACTCCTTAAGTTAGAATTGGCGTCAAATGTCATGATTTCATGAAATAGTCATTCAATACAGTAATATGAACTTAGAGAGATGTATTGCTGATTCTAATGATTATAATTCTGTAAAGCCCTATTTGTTACGGTCGCGAATCATATTTTAATAAAAATACAACCTGACAGTGACCTGCAGATTGCAAAAACGTAAGAGAATTTGAATTTCGCGGGCTACCCTGAAGGTTCCGCCTTAATGGCAAGAAAGTAGCGTTTTATAAAGATTATGGACTTCTTTTTTTCAATCTTTATAAATTACTAGTTTTTGCTAAAAGCAAAAGTTGTTTTTTTTTTATTTAGATGTGATTTAACAATGGCTTTCTACAACAACATAACTAAGTACGTAACATATTTCATTATTAGCCAACGCAAAAAAAGTTACGGAAAACTAAATGAAACATGCTGTACAACAGACTGTCACCTAGCTCGCGTGTCGTCTCTAATGGCGGCTCGGAAAAAAGCCTCAATTGCGCGCAATTGACGGGCGGCGAGTTACCGGCGATCTGCGCACGACGCTAGCACCTGGCGCGAGCGCAGGGTTCACGCTAGGAAAATTGGAATACAGCTGTTTGGATTTTTTCTTGGTGAATGGTGTTTTGACATTGGTGGTGTACTTTTATTGGGGATCATGATCTGATGATGATCTGGTCTGAGCGTGACTCAAAGATCTGATCTAACTTGTGGATATTTAATAGAATATTGGGTTAGGAGTTTAGAACAGTAAAACTACCTTTAGCTAATTTCGTGGTACAAGATTTTTGTATGTTTTGTTAACCGCCAATATTGCTTTCGTATGGTTCTGGGAACACTTATTTAAAAAGCTCTAATTACCTAGATGTCAGTTTTGGTAATTTTTGCACTGAAAAAATACCTAACTAGGTGCAGTAGTTTTCTAATTCTCATTCAAAATAGAAATTAACTAAACCTATCTACTCGTAGTTTAAAGGCTCCCGCAGACAGGTGCGACGCTACTCTTGTAGAACAATTTCCATGAAGTGTTTATAGAAATTGTTCTACTAGAGTCGCGTCGCGGTGTCGCGTCGCGCCTGTTTGCGGGAGCCTTAACTGTAAACTCATAACATAAACAACATAATCATGAACACCCGTGACGCACTACTGTATCTATCGTTCACTCAAGTAGCAAGAAAACTGTAACAGTTTGTACCTGGCAACCCTACAAACGCTCGCGGGCACACAAGCGGCGCGGGCGCGGCGCGTGCGTCGAACACGCCTTCAGAAACTAGACCGACGCCATTTAAATTTGACCATTGTCACGGAAACAGAGGCCACGATACCAAACGAAAGTCGTTTCGGAATTAATTTTGATTATGATCTAGAAATAATTTCTGGGTGTAGACACAACAAAGGTGTGCAAATATTTGATAATATTTGAGTGGGTTTTGAATATAAAAAAAAAACACAAAAAAATAACAAAGTTATATTAAAACCCTGCACGCAGCGAGCACCTTAAATTTTAGAAAAATCGGGTCTGAGTAGCTGCTGCTCATCTAAACTTCCTCTTATTTTCAGTTAGTCAATTTAATATGTAGTAAATTCAATACTGAAAGTTGAAATGAAGATATTTTGAAGGCGTTACTTAGTACAAATTCAGAAGCTTGATTCGTTCCAGGTGCTCCAATTTAAATGAGAGGTCAACACCCTCATAGTTCATCTTACCCCATAATGAACAAAAACCGTAAAGTGATAACAACAAAAAATACAATAAACTTAAACTTTGAAGCTGCCAAACTAGTCTAGGAGCTAGCTTTTTGCAGTTGACCAATCATAATCGGAAATAATGGAGTGTGTCTCGGTAAAGTATCACCGGCAAAGAATTTATCTGAACCGTAAATGATCGATTTTTCACGCATTCCTGTCGGCCCCAGTACTGTTTTTCCACAGGTGAAAAACCGAAAAACCACCTTTATTATTATCTACATGCTTCACTATTTATTGAATAATAATATTATTTTCATTTAAATTTAATATAAGTGATACAATTTTTAAATTTATTTTTAAAAAAGTCGTTAACTTTTTTCCCTTTTCTTGTCACTGTTTTATTTTTAACTTTTACTTACTAGTATATTTATTCCATTTCAATACAAAAATACCTAGCCCCAATAATTACCAACACTTTTTTAGTTCCGTAGACCATTTTTGTGGTCGCGATTCATCATACAGTAGCTTGCGCGCGCGCATGTTGGAATCTAAATGAACTTGGACCGAATTCGATGTACATAAGTAGTTTTTAATGTGTAACTAGCGTGTTAGTGGTGTCGATTACATGTCATGTTTTTGTTATAGGACATTAAGTAGACACTAATTTATGATTGTAGATTCAATAAGCCTTGTCATCGTGTAAAAATGTTTTTTTTTTTTTAATTTGTGGTTTTTAACTCCCTTTTAATTGTAGATGCAATGAGCCTTATCATCATCGACTTAAAACGTAGTAATTGGTTGATAAGCTTGTATTATTTTTTACTGCTGTTTCAACTGTCAAATTTAAACCAATTATGACGATGTTCCTTTTGCTTTTTTTGACGAATATTATGAGTAGGTTTTGAATTTTTCTACAAAACATATGTTCTTTATTCAATAATCAATATCGTAACATTAGTCACTTAATAAAAATGTCACTAACTAAACCTAGTAAAAAATTCACCAGTAGCCTTTTCATATCAACATGCAGATCACCGATCCATAATAATAATCTGTTGTAACGTTCTGAATTCAAAAACTCCAATAACGTCTCAACATATCTTGGGCCAATTACGGGACTTCACCAAACTATAATCAATTATGAGTAGATGCACATTGTAACGTAACCAAATGTGCTAACCAAAATTCACCCTATACCTTAGGGTAGAGCCATATAGCTAACGGGGGATCTCCATAGTCCAAGGGCCATTGAAGACCAGTGTATGATATCAATTTGTAGGGTGTTGCGATGTCGGGCAGCAACGGTGGCTGACATGCAGCACTGATGATCGCCTCGCTGTCGGCTCGCCGCGACGTGGACGCTGAAACGCCGGTCGTCTGGCCCGCATGGTGCTATTCAGGTATTAAACATGGTGAATAACAAAAAAAACAGGAAGTAGAATAACACCCGTTGAAAATCCGAGAGAGGTTCAAAGCTTAGATAGGTCCTACATAACGTATTCTTATCTCAGCAATTGGCCAGGACCTTCAATGGTCGGCGAGCAATACACACAAATAACGGAGCCTAAGAAAATGAATCTGACAGATTTGGAACTCGAAACCCGGGTCACAAGAGGCTTGGTCAGCTTCACTACCGAAGGTTGCCAAGTTACTGATTATCTAATTTTCGTATTCACCACAAGCTAAAGAATTGATGTCCTCTTCCACTGGCATTTTTATCTACAGACAAGATCCTATAAGATGCTGTTAAAATAGGAATTATTACAAAGCCCATCATAACATGGAAGCTGTCACTTTAGATACCCAAGATTGGTTTCCGCATCCAATAATTTCGTTACATCAGTTACCTTTTTTAAAGGATCCATCTAGCTTCGAGGCGTACTCAGAAAAACCATTTCAACAAACCCGTTTCACATCGTTTCCCTCGTTCTCCTCCATTTCCAGCGTAAAGTCAGTAACGAATAGGCAATGAACCTCAATTATGACGCCCAGGAAACTGCTGCTAACCATCTAGACACCATAAGTCATCAAAATGTTTCTTGAAAACGGTAGCGGATGTAAGTGAAAAAATGGTAGGCAATCTACTGTAACAGGTAGTTAGCAACAAGGAAATGGGTCATAGGACAGAAAAGGGTTAGAAGGTTCACTGAGTACCGTCAAATGGGGTGAATAGGGATGTAGGGGTGAATCGGAACGAAACTTTAAAAGGGATTTTAACATTGAAATAATATAGTTTGTTGCCAACAAGGACACTTAATCGTTAATTATAATACAAAAAACACATTAGAGACCTTTTCGGCAACAAACTGTATTATTTCAATGTTAAAATCCCTTTCAAAGTTTCGTTTCGATTCACCCCTGCATCCCTATTCACCCCATTTGGCGGTACTTGCAGTACACATCGCTGTAACTGAAACATACTGACTTAATTTTAGTGCATACAATAAGCAAATTGTAGTGATTTTCACTTCAGCTCGTATCTCTTTCTAATAACCTTCTGAGCTTGCCTAAACCGTAAAATCAGGACTTTAAATTAGGAGTTCAAAGGCTAGGAGATCTCTAAGAAAAATGTGTGATGAAAAGAGATCATCAAAGGCTTAAACACACCCTTCCTTCGTGAGCTAAAATAAAATACTGGTTCCGAAGACTATTCTTTTGGGCTTTTAACCTTCTAGTGGTTTTCCAGTACTAGAGACTATTATAGTCTTGCTTTTGGTTTTGATTAAAGTAATCCCCAGACTCCAGAGTCAGCCTTCTGCGCCACCCTTTTTCGTGGTGTAACTGAGTCTGGTTTATCTGCGCGCAGTGGGTGGCGGACTGGCAGGTGCGCGCGCATTTCCATACGTCTTCCTTGCGCAAGAGCACGCCTCAACGACGCGAGTGACGCGATGCTCGAGTTTTTTTGGTACGCCTAGAAAGCCTTGCTTGTTACAGGACTTTATTTTTGATTATGTTAAGGGTTTTTTTTTTGGATTTGTCCACGCTGACATTTATTTAATCATCATCCGGTCATCAAGAATTTTTTTAAAGCGCAAATGTCCGTTATTTTTTCCCTTTAAAATGTATGTAATAAAACAACGTGCAAAATGGTTTCTCGCGTTCCCATACATTCTCCGATAAACATACTTTTCGGTTAATGATCGTGAGAGTTTACCTTCTAATTATAGCAACAATTTCTATAAAACTATAAAGGTTCTTGTTGTTTTTACTTACAGTCGATTGCCGTAAAATTACTGACAATCACCAATTACGGTGCTAAGTGGGTACCAGAAAGTGCCACCTTCTAGTCACTTTAAGTGCAAATTGAACACTTTGAACTGATCAATTCTCACATAGTTTTTGACAGTCATCACAATATGTACAAAGTAATACGTGTGACGTAGAAAATGTTTTTGCTACAAAAAATGTGATGACGTAAATCTAGAAAAAACACCAGGTTATAATTACCCAGTATCTCTGTTTGTTTAATTAGGGCAATCATTACAAGTTCTGCTTCGTGACTTTTGTTCAGTAAAGAACTTTTTTTTCCCCTAGGTAATTTATTTATTTAGAGTAATTTCACTAAACAAGGTATAATAAATATTTTTCTGCGCATTATTAAACCAATCACGTTTCTCTGTTTCGCGGTATTCTAGTGATAACTAATTCGGTACAGTCAAAACTGGCAGCCTTATTATATCAGTGGCCAGTGTTGCCACACCTGTATTGTTATTTATTACATTTTCAACAAGTTCTGCATTTAAAATGTTTACCGTTATTATAATAAATTCTATTTATTACTCATTCAATCTTAAAAGTCAGATTTGCGAGACGAAAATATTCGGTATTGTTATTGCTTAATACTACTTGGGCAAAATAACAGATAAGCAAAACAATTTATTTATCAATAATAAAAAGAAAGAAGTACCTGTCTACCACGACAAAAAATTACATGCATTTCCTAAAAAGTCCACTAAACAGAAGGAGGGGCCAGCAAAAAATTTAGTCGACGTTTTACGCTAAATTATTCGACATCTCATCTCAAACGACAGTTCTACATCAACCGTAGATTCCACCGAGGCCAGAGCATCACCTGATTACTTATTTATGAGCTCTTCACCATGTTCTACTTATAACTTATTCCAATGTCGAGTCGTATTCATAGTGCAATTTATGAACATCTGGCATCACACGATTTTATATTTACGATACAGGGACACTGGACAGAAATTTAGTAACCCAATAGCCAGACATTGATCGGTGATTGAGAGTTGGTAAGTTCATGTTCGGTCTTGTTTAACTTCTGTAAGAATAAGTAAAGGATTTTGTAAAATGCAATTTTACTAGTGATAAATTCGCTCAGCAGTTCGATATTGCGCGCGTGTAGTTTTAATCTATCCGTCTTTTTACTCAGAACTTCATTAATTCCGCCTGTTTGTTGTTCATAAATAAATTGCATGCTGTAGAAGTCTGTCGTTCTTAAAATCCGAGTAATCTCTTCGTGTTCATGATATTCTTGTATGTTTTATCCATGGTTGCCATGGTTACTTCAAGAATGTTTTTTTTAAATCATCATCATCATCTTTAGTTTCGTTAAAAAGATCCAAATAGCCATTTAAGCGTGATCGTGCATGCCAGAATTGTTGATAGCTATTTTATTATACTTGCCTTGGAAACATTTTTATCATAGTATTTTCCATCTTACTCGTCCATTCATTATTCCTATATGGTAAGACTTGATTTCTAATTTTATTTTGATTTGATTTTTGATCTTTAGATTTGATTTATAATTTTGGTAAAACCGCTCTAATGGCTTGTAAATATCAAATAGGTTACACATGACGTCATTTTACTAAAATGTAGATAATATTCGGAACAAATGTCTGAAGTGCTTCCTGCGTCAAAATTAATATTATCAAGGATAATATTATTATTTAGTAAGGGGAAATAAAATTAAATATTAGTCAAGTTAAGTAATTGATGATAATTATTTTAGGGTTGAGTATTACTTCTTACTTAGTAGCCTTGTTCGGCATGGAAAATACTCATGGATGCCACTCTCTCCGGGAAAAACGGAAGGTTATATCAGAATCCTAAAGACTAACACCCTCTTCCACTTCTGAGACTTAGCCATTTTCCTCGTTTTTGTTCGATCGTCATCTAATCTAGCTTGTCTTCGTGTCTACTTTCTGCCTTATAACTCTACTTCCCCCTATTCATCTTCAACCCAACTAATTACAGCAACACTTACAAAAACTCCTTCCATTCTACCATCATCAATATTTAACTCTTCGGCCATTTCAAAGTAAGATAAAACACCATGAAAAGCCATTGAAAACAATGAGTAGAAATCTTTCCAAGAGGAAGCTTGCCTGTCGCTTTAAGTCTGTAAACGAGTTTAAACGTTCATGTATTATAGATTTATTTTCACTGTTCCTACTAGTGTATTAACACTTAATGTTTTCTAAACTTGGTTGCTGAACGGTATTTCAACCAGTCGTAGTCTTCCTCTTTCCATCGAAGACGACGTACCTACGGTCAACAGTGGCAGCTTTACTTTCCATGGGCAAGTTTACCCATGAGTACTGTACTTAAATATTTCTCGATTACTACAAATCTGTTGACGCTATTTATTATCAGAGCGATACAAAAGTAGATAAATAGAGAGATAGACACGAGATATCTAAGTATAGTACTCATGGGTAAAGTTGCTTATGGAAAGTAAAGATGTCACAATTGACGGTTCCTATATTAATAAAGTCATTGTGGTTTGCTTCTGCTTCGAGTTTCCGTAGTGGTTGAGTTAGGGCATGTTCTATGCCTGAATACAATAGTGAAGTAGACCGGCCTTTGTTTTGTCTTTCTACGTTCAAAACAGCCATTTATTCGGGTCATCATTATCCATGGTCCGACTTCACCCACTATCGGGTACTTATAGTCCTCTATTAAAAAGTTTCATGAGTGAACTCATTTATCGATTATTTTATCGTTGTTCACAGATCGGATCTTATCGTCATCATTTTGTCTAAAACAACAACTAAAGAGAGAAAAGAGTAAAGAGTATTATATTCTATTCTATTCTTGTTTACTGCTGCACCGAATAAAACGATTGCTTCACCTACTTAATCCTATCGTAATATAATTTAGATTGCTACGGTTATTTTAGAAAATTAATGCACAGTGCATTAGCATAATATGACAATAATTTAAAATAACTCTAGTACGCACTAACATAAAATACTTAAATATTCTGATACGGATAACAAACTGTCGATTACAATTTGGTTGGTCTACTTTACACATAGGTACCTAGCCCTACCTATCAACCTATCATGCATATATACTACATAATTATGTTAGACATACAACATGTGGTATTCGGTATTTTATGTTACACCCTCTCTAATAAACCGAAATATTGGCTATGGCAAGATAGTGCTTCCTTTTTTTTTTAATCCGGGGTGCAAAATGCTCATGGATGTTCTCCGCTCTGGAGTGGGCGGAGGGGTCTATCAGACTTCTACTGACTAAACCACCCCATGTTCCCTCGCACACTTGCACCGGGGGCTATGAGGGCACTTAAACACTCTTCAACGCAGCCCCAGACTGGTGCCGATCCGCATCTTCGGGCTCCGTCTGGTCAAGTAGGGCGAGTGAGGTGTTTGACTCCCCCCGCGACCTCTAATAGGGGCGCGCGTGGACACCACCTCGGGTCTTATATATTAGGGGGCGGCGGACGTAAGATAGTGCTTCCCTACCCCAATCCATTCATTCCACCTGCTGAAAATCTCCCGTGTGGGCCTGAGTTGCATTGGCTAACCTGGAAGTTTTTAAATAGACTCCGCCGAAATCGAAGCAAAGAAAAACTGCTCAGGTGCTCCGGCCTTGAGTGTACCTGAAAATTTTATTCTTCCCGTAGAATCCTGTTATTCCCGTATTTAAGCTGATAATATCACTACACTGGCTCATCACCAATAAGCCTCTCGTGCAGGCACATTTCACTTTCAACTGTTTTCCGCCATTTGTGGTGATTGACAGTTGACTTACTAGTTAATGTCAACTGTCAATCATATAGTGAGGTAGCTGTCACTAGACAGCTACCTCATTACTGATGTGCATGAGATAGTGTTAACATATCTATTCAATATATTCACTAAACTTCCTTTATTTTGTATCCCTCGTTCAAATTAGCCCCTTCCTGATCTCATCCTCTATTTATTCCAGTGAGTAATTAAGCTAACAATTTCTATATAATCATAATTATCGTGAAGACGAGCTACCAATCGAAGTAATAGCACCATGCAATAATCACCGATCCTGCCAAGCGTGGTAATTACAGCAATATTTCTGCAGGATCGATCATTGAGCCCCCCAGGCCTATGTTCAGCCATGATTTACGAGTCCCCGTAATGATGAAAAGAAAGATTGCGTGTGCTTGTGGCTAAGTGGCTACTGCCGGTTGGTCTAGGATGTAAGACTACAAGGCTAGGTGATTTTTTAGATGTAGTAGGTGAGTTTTTGCTCCTTATTAAATAGATTCATTGTCCAAACATACATGTTGAGGTAGGTAATCAATAGTGGTGGTCATGTGGTAGCCAAAGTGGTCAGTGGTAGCCCAGTGGTAACGGTCCCGACTTACGAGTTGTAGGTAGTGGGTTCGAACCCAGGCAGGCGCTTTACTTTGTGTAAATAATTTCATCACCACTGCTCTCAAAACGGTGAAGGAACACATCGTGAGGAAACCGGCATGTCCTGGAACCAAAAATTCAAAGACATGTGACGTCTACCAACCCGCACTGTGCCCGCGTGGTGGATAAAACTACTCCCTCTCGAAGCGAGGAGGCCTGTATCCCAGCATTGTGAACATTATAGGCTGATTATGCTATGTGGTAGCCAAATGTCTGAGAAATGTATGACTGCTAATTCTACTTTGGGTTATGTACGTAAACAACGTTATTTTCTATAAAGTGCAAATAACATTGTACCAATACGCACATACTCGAAAAAGAATCTTCGTGCGAGTCACCATAATATTTTATGACATCAAAAAATCCACCTCTTCAGAATCCTAAAGTTAAAAGAAGCTCTACAAAAACCTGTCTGTCATTTTTTCCTAGTGCTGCCTTAGAACATGAATTGCTATGATATTTACATTGGTAACGTGCGCGTGGGCAGCGCACGCGCCGCACCTTACCTCTATTATTTATTGAGTGACAGTGTCAATGGAAAAGCCAAACAGTTCCTAGTATCGCGGTCAGGTTTTTGGAGTCCCGTAGTGGAGATCAAGGTGGTCCAGTAATGTTTGTTAATGGATTGTTCTATAAATATTAAATTATTATTGCAAATTTTCTCATTTTACTCTTACTTTAGTTTCAAAACATTCCAGTTATCCATTAAATCAAATTATGAAAATGTTGATTCAAGGCTCCTACAAACAGGCGTGACACGCGACGCAAATCGCTCCCGACACAAAGGCACCGCTCGTCGCGTGACAGGCGTAGGCGGTGTCTTTGTATCGCGTCGCGTGTCGCGCCTGTTCGAAGGAGCCTTCACTGTCGTTTAATGTAGGTAGATAGCGTATTGAAAAAGATTTATTTAAACATCGTTTTGCTGCATTTACAAAATATGCGATAGGTAGTCATCACGTCTGTGAACTTTCGCTTAATTAATTCCAAAAGGGTTTAGGTATTGAAAACTGACTGCTATTTAATTTATACAGAACCCATTACAAATCTCATCCACCAATATATCACGCTGTCATTGACACTCAAAACATGAATGAGTGGACTGTTATTTCATAACAGATGCGCACACGCATGGGGTCACTTACGCCTCTAAGCCATATTCCGTCGAGTCATACAGAACCTACTTGATAAACAGCAGTAGGTACTTGACAAGCAAGGGTCAAGTTCATAACTTTTCAGGTTAATTAAATTCACCTTTTGCGTGCTTGGCGTTTAAATAGGTAGTCGATTGGTTTAGTCTTTAGTTAACGATATTCCTTTAGTTAAAATTACATTAGGTACAGCGGCTAATTTAAACTGTAGCCATCTTAAAGAAGGATAGGTTGTATTTTATAGTCTTAACACTGACTTTAAATAATTATCGGCAATGATTTTTTGTCGTTCTGTTTTCAACAGCTACTAAAAATAAAACATGTCTTATCCAGTATTACCAATCGTGTTTATCTTGAATACGCCAATACTTATAAGGCACATACTTTACTTTAAGTACACAGATCACGAAGGCGCCACATTGTACAGTAATGAAAAAGTATAACCAAAATCAATAACAAAGTCAGAACAGTAAAAAACTGAAGGTTCGTTCAAATCACCCGATAAGGTTAATCGAGGTCACCGATATTACGATAACACACGAGAGAAAAATTGAAAACTGCGATACATTATCGTTCGGTAATTTTACGAAAGCCATTACTTTAAAAATATTTTAAAACGAAATTGGCACTAAAAATTACGACACAATTAAATTTTTTGCCTTTTTTTTATTTTCTCCGTTCCGTTTTAATGTTTTTGATATAATTTCAGTATCTGGCCGGTATTCGAACGTCTCCATTTGAGGTGATAGCCCTGTTTATGGCTTGACTTAGGGAGTTTTACGTAAATTGGAGTATTTTGATTATAAGATACGCGGTTACGAGAGAGCGTTATATTTCGGGCTGTAGTAAAAGTTTCTGCAGTGTATTTTTTAGTGCGAATCTTTTTAAATTTATTGTTATTGGTTGATACCCGACCATAATTATGTAGGTTATATACCTTCATTCTTTGCTTGCAGTTATTGGTATCACAATAAGCGTCAAAAAATTTTTTGTTTGACAAAACGACAACTGACATTTTCATAATACAATTATCGAATTGGCTAGTATAAAGGCCTCTTCAAACAGACGCGAATAGCACGCGACACAAGGCACCCCTTGTCACGCGAAAGGCGGTGCCTTTGTATTGCGCGGTCGCGTCGCGCCTGTTTGCGGGAGTCTTTAATCCTTTTCGTACGATATCCTAAATGTATCGATCAGGTAAATAATCATCCAGATCACCCTTGCAGTAGATTTAGCTCTTTGGTCACTTATTTGCCTTGGTACGCATGATAAATATTCCTATTCACTCGTTAAGCTTGCCTTTGGTTAGCAAAAATCAATAGACTGCCCATTTTCCAGCAGTCAAAGTATCTGGACTTATTAGTATTACATCGTCATCATTGTCCTGCCCTCATTCCAGTCGGTGCAACATGTCTTTCTCTTCCATACTTCTCTATTATTCGTCATCTCGGTAGTCACCCCTTTCTAACCATATCATAATCTGTCCATCCATCATTTCTTTGATCTTCCTCTAGTCTTATAGCCGTCGACATTCATACTCGAAATTCTCCTCACGAAATGATCACTTATTTGTATTTCTAGAGATACAATACTTTCTACGTGTCAGAACTGCCAGCCCTAAGTCCCGCAAGGACTACCGAACCCGCTAACGCGACATAAACACTCATGTACAATGAAACCCGAATATAACCTTAATGACCTCGACGGAACCTGTTCACGTAGGTATATGGACAGTCGGGGGCATTCCTTTTACTTCGCAATAACTCACTCTTTCTCACAGACTTGCTTTTGTTTTTTTTAAGGAGTGTTAAATATCGATAAGTGGTGTTCATTTGTTCTATAGGCTTTAGTTATCCGTCCTACTAATATTTATTAATGTGAAAGTTTGTGAGGATGGATGGATGGATGGATAAATGTTTGCTACTCTTTCACGCAAAAACTACTCAACGGATTTGGATGGAATTTGGGACACAGATAGTTTATAATCTGGATTAACACGTAGGATACTTTTTATCCTGGTGGAGATCAGAAATTATGATTATAAAAATGAAATTATGATATAATTTCTGACCTCCACCAAAGCTATTTATATTATACGAGTATTTATATGGGAGTCGTAGGGTGACCATTTTTCGTGAGAAGATTAACAGGGTGGGTCGAAAATTTTCGATACAGATCTTTATGCCTTCTATAGAGATAATTATAAAATAGTAACCAAGACTGATGGACAACGTGCAGCCTATAAAACTGGCCAAAAAAAAGATGAAAATTTTATCAATAAATTTGTAAAACTGCTTACTCAGTGTTGACTAGCGTAGAGTGTCAAGATTTTTTCAACTGTCGATCCCTGATGAACTGATTGAAGTTAGCAAATTGAAGCTGCATATCTTGTACCTACGCCATATTATTATACCTTATAGGATCTGAATCCAGACTTACTTACTTTCCTCAATATGTTTCCGTAAACAGTGTCATTTTGCATAGAATTGCTTTCCAACGCAACACAGCCCTTTCGCTTGAGCCACATCAATTAATTATTTATTGCGCTACAGGATATGAACTTTGTCATATAAATGGCGCCAGAACCTATCACTTCAGATAGAAAGCAAAAATGACTTAGTGCAGTGTATGTTTATTCCGTTCATAAGTCTCAAACTTGCTTGCAGTCCTGCAACATAGTAACATAAGTAACTGCCTTCGGAATACTTCGGATATCACTAAAGGCTCCCGCAAACAGGCGCAACACGACAGCACGACGCGACTCTGATAGAAAAAGTTCTATGAAAACTTCATGGAAATTGTTCTACAAGAGTCGCGTCATGCTGTCGCGTCGCGCCTGTCTGAGGGGACCTTGATACTTGGTAGCGTCGTTTATGCCATTTGTTTTGTGTAATATAATGAAGTAAAAATTTATAATGTAAGTAAAGGTAGTTGAGACATAATTTTTTTTTGTTTTTTTTCGATGTTTTCTTAATTTAATTATGTATTCAGAGCATGTGTACTCGATAATGTGTAAGCAATGATTACCTGTAATTGAGTGTGCATTACAGGATAACATATTTACTATACAAGTTTTATTATTGTAATAGATAATTGTAATGTATATCATTGGTAATCCTTAAATAAATAAATAAGAAGGAACTGACGAGTCTGATTCATTTGGAAAGTATACCAGCACCCTAATTACGTAACACACTATCTATCACAATCTGAATCATTTTGAAGCCTATTGCTAATCCATTGCTTCATATGTTCGAAAAATTTGTCTGCTCAACAACGTAAATAGCGCAATGAAAGTTGTGGAACTGTCAAAATGAAACCCATTCCTACTGTTAGTGTGTTACGTAATTACCCCGCTGAAATCTTTTTATGTGAAGTCAAGGAACTGAATTGTACTTTAAATATCAAACTGACTACCAACTTAAATTATCCGGATAATCAAATCACAACTATCATTTGATTATTTCTGACAGTTGATGTATGAAATGGCTATAACATGGCAAATTGATGTAGGGTGTCAAGTTGATAAACAAAAATTTCCTTGACAGTACCTACCTAAGTTTTATGTGATGTCTACCAGTTATTATGACAGATAATTAATCTTTAAATTGAACAATATCTGTGATACTGGATTAGCAGCACTCCATTGTCTATCAAAGTTACGTATTCATACATTTTACTTCTTTTCCAGTCTATTACTGACGTAACATTAAAAAAAAATCTTTCAAGAACACAGAAAATACCCCATTTCACAATTATATGAAATAATAGTGCTCAGACAATTGAGACTTTCACCTAATCGTATAGAGTGGCTACCGGAATCGATAGAACAATCGATTATAAAGCGAAATTATGGTATCATTCGATCAAATTACCAGCCTTAATTAGTACCTAAATGTTAAAGCACTTCTGTGTAATGGCCCATTCTAAAATAGGTTTATGTAATTTGGTAATTAAGACTAAGGCAAGCATATAAAATACTAGCTAGCTCGTTTTAACATAAAATATATGGTGTATGGTGTTTTTATGGTGTACATAATAAAGAGTATTCTATTCTATTCTATACCCTATGACATTCGGCAATACTATATCTTCCCATTACTTATTTATTTTCTCTAATGAGTTTATGTTGACACCAACTTAAATATATAAAATGTACGTATACTTCTGAATAAATAAATAAAATATATTAGCGAAATAATTTTCGGAATCGGATCAATAGTTCCGAAGATTACCACCCCCTACATAAAAACTCACAAATTTTATTTCTTTACTAGCTGCGCCCCGCGGTTTCTCCCGCATAAGTCTCGATCCCGCGGAAATATATCGGAATAAAAAGTATCCTATGTCCTAACCCAGGTCCTGTTCTACTCATGTGCCAAATTTCCTCCAAATTCGTTCAGCCGTTTTAGCGTGAAAGCGTAGCAAACAAACAAACTTACTTTCGTTTTTATAATACTAGCTTCTGCCCGCGGCTTCGCCAACTTGAATGACGGAAATTATCGCAAGGGAACGTGCTACCGGGTGCCATGTCCTCCCCAGGATGCCATCTATCTCCTTGCCAAATTTTGTCGAAATCCGTTCAGTGGTTTAGGCGTGAAAAGGTAACATACAGAGTTACTTTCGAATTTATAATATTAGTATGGATTAGTAAGGATAGATACAAGCTTACAATGTACGAATGAAAGTTTGAAAAATATATGGTTACTTTCTGGAATAGGTCTCTGCTGAAAAAACCCTGCTCAGAATTGGTTACTGGATCCAAAAAAAAAAAATGTTGATTGTATAAAAGTGAATCATTTTATCATAAAAATCATAACCAATAATAGTACAGTTAATATGAGTGATGCCCGGTAAAATAAATAACTGCAAAATAATTCATCAAATTAGTTCAAATCGTATAAAATTCGCGTAAACATTATATCAATCGTATAGAATCAATTAAGGCATTTGTGTGCCTTGTTCAACCGTTTCAATATAACTAATGACGTTGACATTGAATACATTAGCGTTACATCACTATTAGTCGAGCAATTATAACGAAAGCGCTCTTAAAAAATTGATATTAAAGATAATTTTAGTTAATTACCAAAAGCGTCTGACAAGTATTATGCAATAATAAAAACAAACTGGTTCAAACTTGGCCTTACTCGATATAACCCGATACTTATTTTATGAAAATGAAGAAATTATCGAGTCAGTAACGAGCCGCGGATTGCGGGTATCGATAAAAACGCCTTTATATCGACTTTTATGTCAAGCCCTAACGGTTGTCGTAAATTCGACATGTTATGGCGGCCGTCACTAGAGTATAGCTTTATTAATGCATAGAGAAGTGCTTTGTTTACTCACTTACGATTATTTCTAGTGTCGTATTATGTAACTCGTGTAATCGTAACACCGCGCGATATGTCGTCGACGTAAATCTAATTTAACTATAGAGATTGTTCCGTATTCTCTTGACATGCGAACCGTTAAGTTTTATACGACAGTACATGTTTGTTTTAATGGCTACAGTGTTACCATAAAGTTTTATAGAATGTTAACACAAATGAAGTTTACAATTGCGGACGTATTAAATTGGAGAGTGGACACTAACGTAGCAGACTTTACAAGCAATTAACTATGGTGTACGCAAAATTATTTAACGATGTACTAAACTATTTCAAGTATTATTGACCTCTTTAATCGATTTCTAGTAATAAAGTGGGATATGTGTATCGATAGTAATCGATATGAGGTAGAAATCGATGTTGGTTGCTGTAGCTGCACTATTTGTGGTTCTCTCGAGTTCCGAATGTTTACGCGGCCACTGAGGTTGTAAAAATTGTTTTTTTTTTATTCGTGAGTAAGTTTGTACCGTGGGGACACCGGTAGGGATGTCTCTTTAGGCTTTTACGATGCGAATAAACCGTGAGGCTGTGCTCAGCATCCTACGCCGCGCAACCTTTCCGTGTCACATCGATTCTTTTATTGCTGTGTTCTTTAAATGTTCTAAGAAGATAAAAGTGTGGGAACTTTATTTTGTTTATTTACTTGATTTTTAAGACGTTCCTTATTTGCTTGTTCCATTCATGTAGCAATCTGGGCTAGTTGTAGAAACGCTCATAAAATGTTGCCATAAAAAACCTCGCTTTTCTTCAGTCAATACATTACTTTGATATCTAGAAATCTGTTAACACTTCGCTACCAGCTGTTAGCTAATCACGGATCTTTGATGCATGTGAAGTGTGGATATTATGTAGGATTTTATTAATACTTACTTGTAAGTACGGCGCCAATTAGAAGCTGATTGGAACACAAAACGGAGAAAGACGTGCAGTTTACTAGTTGTAAAACTTAGACCCTCAAAATTAATGTGTAGATTCAATGCAGGTGGTAAAGATGAAACTTCAATGCATTTATTTATTTACTTACATCATCATTGTTTGCTCTTTTCGTATAAGACAAAATAATATTAAGTACCTACATCATTTAAGGTACTTACGCTACCTCTTGATTTAGAAAACTTATAATGCTGTATACCTATACGGTAGCCTGTCTCAAATAATTAAAAAAGGCTAGAATACAAAGGCTCTATTTCTCGATCCAAACCTTATCTGACAAGCTGTTTAATTCGTCTAATTACACAATCATTTTAACGAGCGTTTCGTAAGCGACGGTTAAGTAGCAATTTGACTTATTTCGTCTAATTAGAGTTCTAACACGCGTGCCGTAACGTTCGTATTGATTATAAGGGTCCTCTTAAATAAAGTCACATATACAAATGATTAAATTTTACAATTGCAGTGAATCTGAACAGTGGAAATCAAATGGCAATATCGCTCTATGTCAAAATCAACGCAAACTCAAACTCAAAACTCTAAGCATTTATTTCAATTAAACCATTTACAAGCACTTTTGAATTGTCAAAGAGTCGCTCAGTTAGTCAAAGAGTTGAAGCTAGTTGCCCATTCCAAAACGTAGATCGCTATGAAGACTCAACTGCCTATGACGCCGACTACAACATGTTGGTAAAGGCTAGTCGTGGTGTAAAAGTGTAATCGTTTGTCATGATGATTTGAAAGTCTGCAAAAACTCATTAAAATATTCATTTTTTTTTAATAAACCATCATTTGGCTTGCATCACACTGTAAGCAAAAGGAGTTAAAAATAACACATTCTTGTACGTGACGACATCGCATTTACAGATACGATAAATAATTTTTATTTTTATAACCTATTCGAGTAACGGCTTGCAAGAATTTTTCGCAAAAAGAGTTAACAGTTAAACTCAATGCAGAAGCGCCATAACGATTCACTTTTGAAATTAAAACATAAAAACGCGTTTTATTAACTACGTTTTTTTTCTTTTTTCTGAAGATAATTGTACAGTTTTAAGCATCTTGGTTTTGATTCCTCGAGGTAAGCAGTCGTACCTACAAGGTTTTTCACATAAATAACTGAGTACTTTCTATCATTTGGTGAATTATACTTATTATTTCACAAAATGGTGAAAAGCAACGGTGTCCATTTTGCAAAAAAAAATTAAATTAAAATCATCGTTTACCGGTCGTTGCATCTGCCCATTTGGTTTAACCGGGCTATAAGTTACAATATGTTGTTCTTCCCAATACATTGATAAGCAAAATAAAGCAAACCATCTATGAACCTACTTATAAATGGGGTCATCCCAATACCAAACAGACGATATGGATTACGAATCACACGTTTCTAAAACCCATTTATTTATTTGCACTCAACTCAGCCTACCGCAGTCCGCTTGGACATAGGCCTTTCCCATGCTGCACTACAACACCCTGTCCTCCGCCTTCTGCATCCAATTTGTCCCAGCCACTTAGCCTTATTTATCTCTAAGCCCATAATATCAGTAAACTGCATCTAAGCATCGTCACTCCAATACATCAACATTTCTCTATCACAGAAACAAAAAAGCGTGACATAGAAATTTAAACTTCCGTATATTAAAAATGATTTACGACACGATGTTCACGGCACATAAAGGTGAGTTTTGTTTTACGCGATCAAAGCGCATCAGACACGCATGATTATGACGGGCCGCACGCGCGAAGAACGATCGACGACGCTCGTCTAGCGATTTGTTCGAAATTACTCTTTCACCGTGGTCCGTGGCACATCAATTCTAATGTAGTTGAATCGATATATCATGCATGATTTACCCCCTATGAGGGTTAGTGCCGCAAATATTTTTAGTTGCAGTAATAAGATTATCGATACGAAAATGTGTATCTAATAGTATGATGTATAACCACCACCACATTCTTCTGAAGTGCATTTAAACGTAACGACTCTGTTCCTGTCTCTCCGTAGTGCCCATTTTAGAATGAATAAAATCAAAAAACCTATAATTATAGATATTATAAAATAACGTCGCTTTTCGTGTCTGTCTGTGTGACTACATAATTCCTCTAAACTTCGCAACGGATTTGATGCAGTTTTCACCATAATTTAGAGAATTTATTTCGGAAAGTTTGTGTGTATGTATTAAACATTACTTAAAATGAAGAAATCTCAATGTTTTGTCAAGACGTAAAAACCGTGCAAAACTGGGTTTATAGAAGTCCACATCGTTTTCTCGTTTTAATCTACTAAACGATAGGCCATCAGATCTGCAAGTGATTAAAAAAACATTTTCGAAACAAACGAAGTACTGTTGGCACAAACAATAAAGCAAATTTTTGGTTTTACGCGTTCACATCTCGTTGGTTCCGCGTGATTACGTTCGGCGCACGCGTGACAACCGCCCGTGTCCACTAAAGCCCTTACAAGCGATTCGTTCGAAGAACCGTGGCTGATGGATTTGAAGGTACACATGTTTATCAAATTGCAGCTCATTATAATGTCACAAAATGCAATAGAGAGTCTTGTTTTGTGCCTTAGCTTAAGTAAACCTTTATATAAAGGAGAAGAGAGATTAATGTAATTAATTACTACAATGGGGTTTGCGTGTGTGGGGGTATTCTGACTTCAGGTGTCTGTTTACAATATAAATAACGGAACTGAAACTTAAGGAAATAATACAATTATTAGGACAGAGAACATGTCTATTAATTAACAACGAAGTGCTACTGCGCGGAACAATTTATAACCTGAAAATGTGTAAATTATACCTGTAATATGAAATCAATAAACATTATAATGATCTTTATCGTGTAATTTTAGGAGACATAAGAAACTTATCTGAAGCAGGCAGATATTAAAGTCAAAGATGGAGTAACATTCTGTTGTCACAGTAAATGTGATTCACGCGCGCTCAAATGTCGCGATGAGGCGCGACTAATCCGCGGTAACGAGCCGTTCCGCCAACGCGTTAGTGTGGTCGCGCCTTTATTGCATTACTTCGTAAATAGTGTTGTATCTCGGTTGTTTTCTTTACGGCCTCTTCAACTTGGAGTTCAACAGTTATTCTTCCGACAGATTTAGTTTTATGGAGCGACCTATTGAACTCATCGATTGAATTACCTGCTCATGCACTATTGCACGTAATAATAATGGAATGCAGAATAGAGTATCTTTATTTGTACATAAAAGGTGTTATATATAAATAGATTGACATAATTTGCTTACTTACTTTAGCATGTAAAAAATTTATGTAAATTTTTGTGAGGGTAAGAAAATGGTACTTCAGTTTTTTTTTCCTGTTTTATCTACCTATACCTTCACCTACGCACTTTTCGAAGCGATGCTTCATTTCCAAAAAGTTGCAAATGTTACAGTTTAATGTCAAAACACCTAATGCAACTGACCCACATTGTGAAGCAGGTGTTATTTTAGTTAACCCTGTTCCAGTAGTCAGTAGTCCTCTCTCTTAAATCACTATCATTAGTGATAATCATTCCTACTGACCGTACGTGCGCCTCTTATGTTATTATCTAGTGTTTTTGCTGATCTAAGGCAGAGAGTACACCGTTTTCCTACTAGGAGAATTACTTATGAGTAATTCTCCTAGTTGGGAAACGGGGGGTATTTTGTTCGGTTTTCGGTTTTGTTTTGGGAAATTATATGTTACGATTGCTGTCTGATCTGCTTTTATTGTTAATAAAATATGAAAAAAGTTAGACTAATGTTATGTCAAATGTAAAAAAATAATTAATTTAAATCTTGTTCTCGTTTACTTAAGAATGTACAGCAGTTTGAAAGCAAATTCAATTAACATTCAAGAAAATTTATTAATTTAATAATTAATATGTTTCATCGAGATTTGTATTGAGTTTGGCATTTAAAGATAGATAATGATAAATCTGAATGTTGCATGTTCTTTTATGGGGCATTCAATGCCAGGCATTCATAATAATTAATTCTAAATTGTATTAGACATGTTTTATAAGAAAAGGAAATAGACTTATGTTATTTTAATTAATGAGCTTTAAAATCACCACATTTTAACTGACTTGACAACATTTCATATTCAAACATTATTAGGTAGTAAGTATTTAAAGAAAATTCACCTGTTAGTTTATTAGGCAAATTCAAATATCAACTAGGCTTGTTTTGTCCCACAGGTGACGAGTTAAGGCTTGGATCACATTTTATATAGTATGTGAGTAGCAGTGGTTTGTAACATACACCGGTAGTATCGTTTATACATTTCCTGAACCGGAAAATATTATAACAGGAGCATTTAAGTAGGTGTTATTTTTTTTCGACCTCGCACTATTGTCGCTCCTACCTACACCTTAATAACTTCTATCTAATGTGTCCCCGCCTCAACAATAATAACAGGTAATCACCTAATTGCCGCCAGTCACTGCCGTGTCGCGACTTTCGACACAATGAATTGTTTTTAACAATAAGTGACTGCAACTGTTGTTCGCAGTTGTAGCCCCAGGCTTAAAACAACTGAATGGAATCACGGACATGACATGTAGGAATAAAAATTGTAGGTGATTTCTTTTCTTTTTTTGAAACAAGTAATTGTTGGTTGCGAGTTTTTTGTGTCTGACAGCAATTAATTAACTAAAAACCTTGAAAAAAATTAATGATTCATTAGATCTAAATTGAAAGAAAACATTGAAGCTTCTATTCATTGAATGTCTAGTCGATGTCACCGGTTGCACAATAAGTGCAAATGTTTAGTTTTTGTTTGTCAAAATCGGACGTCACATCTTAAGTTGACCACGTTATTTAAGCGCGACAAAAACAACTAAACTCAAGTTCTCTGTCAGAAATATTAGCTGAACTTTCAAGGCCGTACGTGTTCCAACTTAGGCGTTTGAACGAATTAGTTATTTATACAATTACAAAGTTAACACGCGCATCGTGACGAAAAAAGAAACTTATGACATATTATAAATGCTCTAGAAAGTGCACTCAAAATGTTTTCGAAAGTGCATGATCCAGATAAAGGAATTAAACATTTAATGTTTGATTTTACGAGACGCATGAAATTATTTCGATTGAGTTTTATTTAATCCTTTCGGTTCTCTCTTGTTAAATGCAATTTTAATCGGTTTATTATTGTTAACCTTAGTAATGGGAAATTGTATTGAGTTATTAAAGGTAGTGTCTTGGGCCATTTTCTTGTTCGATATAAATCATGATTAAGTACTTTTGTCATAGGGCAAGTCAATTAAACTAACAACAAATATAAATCATATTTATTCACCGGTAGGAAATAAACGATAACAACAATTTCAACAACTACTATGTAGAAAAATATATGAACTATAAAATATTGAAAGCTATTTTGCTTCGAAAAGGTTATACAGCAGGAATTTATGTACCTACATTTGCAATGTGCACTGCCGGGTTTTGCGATATTTTAATTAATTTAATATCACTTGCGCGTCGAATGTACTAAGTACTTACATTGTAGCTAAATAAGTAGCTACGTAGTTCATCATGAGAGCTACATAACTATTATTTATCTAATAAAATTTAATAAACGTGATCTATTCTGGCATTCTAGTTTTATTGAATTAACCGGTTGAATTCCGTAATTACAGAAACAATTAAAATGCTATTGTGTCTCGCGTGGATCCACGTTCGATACGAAGGGTTAAAATTTATTTAGTTACTTACAAAAAACTACCTAACTCCTAGTCTTAACGCGCCAATGTGAACAGAGCTTTACGTTTTAAGATGTTAATATATTTTTGTTTTCGTGACTAACAATTTTTATTTTTGTTTACAGGTAAATATTAGCAGTTAACAACAAATTTTCGGTTGTAAGTAAGCATAGACTTAAATAATTGTAATTTATCTTATATCTTATTAAGAAATCTGTAACAGAAAAACGCTTGCACAAAAACTTTTTTTTTTGTGGAAAGCAACAAAGTTTCTGAAGCCTGATTTAAAAAAAAAATACATTTGTTAGATATTTTTAATCATATCTTTTTTCTACAGTTTATTACATACAATAAAAATCTTCCCCCCTCAAAATCAGTATGTATATCTAAACTAATATTATAAAGAGAAAAGATTTGATTTTTTGTATGTTTGTTTGTTACGCTTTTACGCTAAAACGGCTGAACGGATTTTGATGAAATTTGGCAGGGCAAGTAGACCATGATCTGGAGTAGGACATAATTATTATGATACTTTTCATCCGGATGACGGAGACTTATGCGGATGAAACCGCGGAGTGCAGCTAGCAATATAATAAAGATGAAGAGTTTGTTTGTTTTTTTTTTGTTTGAACGCGCTAATCTCTGGAAGTGCCAGTCGGATTTGGAAATTATTTTTTGCATTTGAAAGCCCAGTTCTCGAGGAAGGTTATAGCTAGCCGAACATACAGAAAAATAGTCCGAAGGAAAAATTATAAAGCGGATGAAACCGCGGGGCACAGCTTAAATAAAATACATACATAGTCTCAATACGGAGGCTCTATTATCACATGTTTATGTAGATTAGAGAACAAAGTACCGCGGCCATTTACATATTATCAGTAAACCAATTAATTTTACAACATATTGGTATTAATTGTACCAGATTTATGCAAAACCACCTTTGAATTTTAAGCAAGCCTTCTGCCGAGACTGTGTTTAGATTAAAGACGAGTCCGGCTAGAAATAGATTATAACCTAAGGTCCTTATTCTAGAGCTATGGTCAACAACAAAGTATAGACACAAAAAAAAAAACTCTGACCAAGGTATTGATATGTGATGCGAAGGAATGACGAAAATGTCATAAGGAAAGTTTTGACTATGATCGTGGATGGCTATAAGAGTAGGGGAAGATCAAAGAAATGATGGATTGACTGTGTGCTCGATGATATGGCTAGAAACGGGGTGACCACCGAGATAACGACTAATATAGAAGTAAGGAAGAACATGTAGCCGACCTCAAATAAATTGGAATAAGAGCAAGAGAACGATAATGATGGTGTAATATCTGACCAGTATTTACTTTTTAAAGTTATGTAGCAGGTTTCCATAAATTCTTCTGGAAGCTTATGTTCTGACAGTAAATTTTTTGACTGTGGAACAAGTATATAGTAGCTACCTATTAATAGAGGAGTATGGAAGAAGACATGCTGCGCCGACTCGAAATATTTTGGGATTAGGGGAAGAGGACGATGATGATAATGTAATATCTGACCTGTATTTACTGTTTAAAGTAATGTAGCACGTTTACTTAAATTCTTCTGGGAGCTTATGTCCCGACAGTAAATTCTTTGACTGTGGAACGAGTAGTAGCTACCTAGTAATAGAAAAGTATGGAAGAAGGAATACATGCTGCACCAACCTGAAATAATTTGGGAAAAAGGTCAAAATAATGATGATGATGGTGTAATATCTGACCAGTATTTACTTTTTAAAGTTATGTAGCAGGTTTACCTAAATTCTTCTGGGAGCTTATGTCCTGACAGTAAATTCTTTAACTGCGGAACGAGTAGTAGCCACTTACTAATACAGAAGTATAGAAGTAGACATGCAGCACTGACCTGAAATCATGTGGGAAAGGGACAAGAGAATGATGATGATGGTGTAATATCTGACCAGTATTTACTTTTTAAAGTTATGTAGCTCGTTTACCTGAATTCTACAGGTAGCTTATGTCGCGACAGTAAATTCTTTGACTGTGGAATGAGTAGTAGCTAGCTACTAATAGAAAAGTATGGAAGAAGACATGCTGCACCGATCCAAAGTAATTTGGGATAAAGGAAGAAAATGAGGATGGTGATGTAATATCTGACCAGTATTTACTTTTTAAAGTTATGTAGCTCGTTTACCCAAATTCTTCAGGTAACTTATGTCGCGACAGTAAATTCTTTGACTGTGGAACGAGTAGTAGCTACCTACAAAACTAAATTAAATGATAATTAACGGTCAACAGTTAAGTATCTATCTATCTATACCTACACAAATATGAATTATATAAGTAAAAACACAGGTAAACCGCTCCTAAAAAGCTGACTTCTTATTGTACGAAAAGCCTATACAATGCGAGGTCAGCTAAAACTGGAAACGAGTAGCTTGATATGTCGCCGTGTGCACAAACATAGGGCAATAACTTTGACGGTAATATTAATGTCATATTAGCGGCGTTGCCGTAACTTAGCCGGTAGAATTAAAGCCTTATGTGGCATGCTGTCGTTTTACCGGCAATATTACCGTCATATTAGCAACATTACCGTTTAGAGAGTACTATAGGGTCGCTAGCAGTTCACACATACCGGGTGTATACAATTAAACGAGTAGGTTTATTGACTCATTTCATGCTAGGTCCGGCTCTGGGCAAAGCAGATTTACTGTCCTTTTCAGTCAAGAAATTGCTTAGGTAACCCGGCAATTATCACAAGAAAGGGATAATTGCCCGATATTCAAAACAGTGTCATCTAACGATGATTTCTTCAGCAAGAAATAATGATTGATAATTTTACCAGTAAATTCCAGCAAAGCTAAGCCTAAGGTACAGTAGGCCGCACGTCAGTGGTAACAAATAAGTTTAAGCTGGCCTCTTTTTCTGTTGAAACTCCGCTACGCTAGGCCAGCTGAAGGCCAAAGTGATACCACCGACGTGCAGTCAACTATACCAATGTGATTTAACCAGCAACTGCTTGAGTCAACCTTTTAACGTTTTGTTAACCAGGAACTGCTTGAGTCAACATTTTAACTTTTTGTTAACCAGCAACTGCTTGAGTCAACCTTTTAACGTTTTCTTAACCAGCAACTGCTTGAGTCAACCTTTTAACGTTTTGTTAACCAGGAACTGCTTGAGTCAACATTTTAACTTTTTGTTAACCAGCAACTGCTTGAGTCAACCTTTTAACGTTTTCTTAACCAGCAACTGCTTGAGTCAACATTTTAACTTTTTGTTAACCAGCAACTGCTTGAGTCAACATTTTAACGTTTTGTTAACCAGCAACTCACTGAGTCAACATTTTAACGTTTTGTTAACCAGTAACTGCTTAAGTTAACATTTTAACGTTTTGTTAACCAGGAATTGATTGAGTAAACATTTTGATTTTTCAATGCATTCTTATAAAATTTCATTCCATTGACGGATTTCATTAACAGGCGATCACATCTAAGCCCACTTATCTTGCTCCGCCTCCGCTAGCAGACAAACCCCGCTTCACAAAATCCTTCTCACTATTACACCTCCTAGTAAAACCAACCTTATCACCACTGCATAAGGTTCACAAATACAGCCTCCAACACAGAAACTCTCCACATAATTCAGGTCTAACAAAACAGACAGCACGGGAATACTTGGGTTTTCAATAAAATTGCAATAGTTTCTTTGTCGCTAAATACATTAGTGTTGCCAGTAAATAATAGGACTTTCACCTGGCAATGAATGGAACTATTAATGTGTAGGTTACAGTACAATCTGGATGTCTGGCGTGCGCAAGAGTGGTATGAGGAACGTTTATCTTGCTGGCGTAACTTTGAATAGCTGGAAGTAATGATAAGCAAAAATGTTTTGAATGGCGCGAAATAAAACCTTGGACGTTTATAGGGAAAATAAAATAAAGTCATGGGACTATGTTACAATGGGTTCCGAGGTCTTTCACGGAGCTGCGGGTAGGATCTGTTTAGTTTTATTTTCATAATCTAACGGTTCAAGCATATTAAATGATCAAAATGAAGAAGACATACTGGATTTGGTATGTGGTTAAATCTATGGACTTGCCCAGATATTTAGATATTATCGAATGTAATAAATGATTTTTCCTGTCACTCTCTATTCAGCAGAGTTGCAACAGGACGGCCCATTGCAACTCTGCTGCACGCTAGTAATTAATTACAAAAATATAGCTGACAAGTTCACATAGTAGATACTAATGTACTCATCAAAAGAGATAAGTAACCAGGGTCGTCGGATATAGTTGAAGTTTAGTTAGAAACCGATAAATGTTTTCAAATAAAATTTGATTTAATTAATAGAAAACAAACAGGTTATTTATCAAATTAAATTTCATTCGAAAACAATCATCGGTTTCTTACTAAACTTCAACTATATCCGACGACCCTGGTTACTTATCACATTTGGTGACTGCACGTTTTATTTATACAGTAGTGTCATAAAGTCACTACACTAGAGAATAGTATAATATATGTTTATGTGTATAAAATATATGTTTACTAAAAACTTTTTTACAAAAAAACAACCGTCTTCTAAAAACAGTAAAAAAGTGAAAAATTACTTTAATTACGGAAGTCGGTGTCTTTGGTTTTTTGTATTTTCGTTTTTTGCCACCGACTTCCGAAATTAAAGTTATTTTTCACTTTTTTTTTAAGTAAGTTTTTTTTGTTGTAAAATCGTTTTTATTTTCAGCTTTTAGTTGTGGTACCTACCCCACACAAATTCGTATACCACTACCTGATACTCGTATATAAATAACAGTGACAGGAAATTATTAAAACATCATCAATATAAACTAAGTGGAAAACATACACATTATTAAAGATAACTCAAAAAATCCTGGTCAGATCTTGATCAAATTTATACGGGACCACATGAGAAGCACCAGCTTTCAAAAAAAAAAAAGAATCATCAAAATCGGTTCACCTAGAAAAAAGTTCTGATCTAACACACAAACATTTAAAAAAAAATACTGTCGAATTGAGAACCTCCTACTTCTTTTGAAGCCGGTAAAAAGATAAACAAATCAATTGACCTGCATTATATAAAATACAACACAATTTCTCAGTTGCACTAAGACGGAACTGTTACGCAACTATCAACCTTATAACTCCACTTTACTCGAAGAAAGCTTAGATTTATTATCATTGCAATAGATTTGCATTATTCATCTTAATAACAGATATAATTAGAGCTATGATAAATATTGCGTGACGGCTTTCATGAATAATTATTGCTTACTGCAGCTTTTCGTAATAATTTGTTACATATTGATAGCTGTTAAGTGGTATTGGATAAGTTGAATAATAATTGGTACCTACCTACTTTTTTTTTTAAAGCCAACTTTCTAAGAATTTATACCTAGGTATTTAAATTCCATATTTTCATAACCTCGTTTGCGAAAGGAAAAAGAAGAAAAGCAAATAAAACGTGAAAATGAGTGAAATGTCTTAAAATTACTTTCATTTTATGCTTTTTATGCCTGTTTTTTATGCTTTATGTCTAAGTCTGAGGGCAGTGTTTAACCGATTTGAACTTCAGCACCCTAATTACGTAACACACTATCTATTACAATCTGAATCATTTGGAAGACTATTGCTAATCCATTGCTTCATGTGTTCGAAAAATTTGTCAGTTCAACAACGTAAATAACGCAATGAATGTTGTTGAACTGTCAAAATGAAACCGATTTCTACTGTTAGGGTGTTACGTAACTACCCCGCTGATTATTTACAAGCTCGTTCAAGTAAAATACAGTAAAGATTTTCCTACAGCGTTTATTGAATTTATTCATATATTTATGCATACAAGATAAATAATGAAGCAATAATTAAAAAATCAAAAGATTTTATCAAATGGTAATTAACACTTAGCGGCTGTACACCGCCGCAACAGGTAAAGGGTTAAAATAAATTATACCTATAGGTGTTAAGCGAACTAACGCATCCGCTGGGTTAATTTATATTATGTTTATGTCCTGCTGCAGATTCTGGTACTGTAGGGTTGAGATTTGTTTAGGTGACCAGATTTTTTTCTGTTTCTGTCATCCGTAGTCATTTAGGTACCCAATTATACCAATGATGTCGAGTCATTTTAGATATTTTACGATATTGACAGGTATAGCACACCTATACCACATACGATAACAGTTAATAATATATCATTTAAAATTGTCAAAGAGGCCTCTGAGAGTTAGTTGGCTTCGGCCGAGGGGCCGAAGCCAACTCGGGACGCCTACGACGCGTACGAGGGTACGCGTCGTAGGCGTCCCGAGATATGTCAAAGACATTTTAAAAATAATAATAATAAAGCTTTATTCATTCCACACAATTAAAGAAACAATTAAAATTATAAATAACATTAAATAAAAATAAATTCGACAAATATAATTTTTCATTCATAATATTATTTTATTCCAAATTACTCAAAATTATTGAATTAAATGTAAATCCTCCATTCAAATAAATAAATCGATGAAAATCGATTAAAATAAAATAATTATAATTAAAATTAAAATAACATTAGTGTGTGGACCCCCTTCGGGTAAAAGATACTTTAGGATACCTGTCAATATCCTAATGTATCTTTTTATAATTTTTATTGTTTCTTTAATTGTGTGGAATGAATAAAATAATTATTAAATAAAAATTAAAAATTAAATAATTGAGGATATTGACAGGTATCCTTAAGTATCTTTTATCCGAAGGGGGTCCACACACTAATGTTATTTTAATTTTAATTATAATTATTTTATTTTAATCGAAATTCACACCTATACCACATACGATACAAGTTACACCGTATCAAATACTGAAATGCAACGGCTTTTGCAACGGTTTACAGAAAACAGTTAAAATAAAGCCACTCTGGTGATAACCTGTTGTGACAAGTTTCTCTAATAGAAACTTGTTCATGCAATTCTCTTCCCGAATTCAGTGACTTGGGGAATAACATACCTAATCGAAATCTAGTAGGAGAGCTATCACAGTCAGCATTTTTCCATGATTTGAACTATGATACAAAAACCGCGACTGCCCATTTACCTACATCAGAAAAGCTTTCATTTTTGAAGACGCGAAGCAGTTTATTTATAAAAAAGTTAAATACATTTCGAATGGTAGTAACCCTGCGAACAGTAGCAATCATTGGAAATAGTTACGTTACTATGATGGTCATAAAATTAGGCACTTCCTCAGCACCTGCCACTGGTATCGCTGCTACAATTATATATTAGAACGTAGCAATTATATGTAAGAACATACATGTTCTTAGATAATACATATATACTTAATAAGAGGAAGTTGCAGATCACATTTGACCGTTTAGACACATTGGCAATAGGTTTTTACAGTATCATAGTGAATTACTTTACTTGCTTACTTACTTACTTTACTTCACTGGGCATCTGAGGACATGTAAAACTCATCATAGAGCCGATGCGAGAAATAGATGGAGTAATACAGGACAAATACCGCCATCCCTTTTTGGCACTGAAACAATGAGGACTTAAACACTTCGCAATAAGGTCCCAGGTTTCTGAAAGCTTCCTGAAGTCCATTTTAACACAGAAATCTGATGTCAAATCTCAAGATAGCTCAAAATAACGACAAGTAGATGATCATACAGTTTCACATATTTGACGACAGAATAAATTTTACGTTAGAAAACCGGGAAACTAAAAGAAATCCGTAGTTTCCTTTAAAGCCTCCGCATATTAAAGTACTATAAACAAACTTAATACATTCATTATCAATTAAAATTAGAAATTCAATTAACATAATCTCCATACTGATTTTAAAGTGAAAAATCATCGGCAAGTATCATCTCATCGGATGTTGATTACGAGAAAAAATCGTCGATTCTTGGTACTAAGTGGTATTCTTATCATAATTTTATCATAACTTTGATTACAGCCGGCTTTTATGGCTAGGAGTCAGTGGTATCAACATCTCTGACTAAGGTGTATGTTAATTCAATCTTATTAAATACCTGTTGAAAAGTGTGTGGAAAGGTAGTAGCGAAGATATTGTAAGGATACATATTTCATTCTTGGGAATTTATGGGAAAATGGCATAGGTACAGTATTTTTATCTCACAAACCGACACGTGCTTTAGTTGTGGTAACTAAGTGTACAAACATGCTGTGAATGTGTGCGTGAAGACGAGTAGCGTCAGCTCATAACACACACACACTTCCAACTTCGCCATTGTCTCGCACGATACCGAGAGCTCCTGCGCTTACACACACATTCACGGCGTATTTGTACACTTGGCAACCACAAGTAAAGCGCGCGTCGCTTCGTGAGATAAAAGTGCTAAATCTAAATTATTCCAATATATCTTCACCTGGGGCATATCGTTCTTAAGATTACTTACTCCTTTGGAGGATGCACGCTTTATTAAGACGATGGACATCTTCATTGCCTGTTTCTATAGTGTCCACTAGAATGGACTATACCAAACTGTACAGTGATCGTCTGGAGCGTGCCTAAAATCGGAATACTTCAATTCAATACATTTTACAAAACAAATGCACAAATGTTTACCAACAGTGCTGTCAACTTCATTCGAATGCCAAAACGGTTCTTATAGCAGCGCGCGTACCTATTTCAAACTGAGTTTTTCTATTCTAGTTCCAGCTTGTCATCCCTCTGTCATGCTAAGCTTGAACAGGGCCAAAAATCGATAAGAGGAATTACTGGTACGTCTACGGCTGAGATGCAAATGCCTTCTTCATACATAATTCTGTAAAAATCAAAGAGAGCCAATCATTATTCAACCCTGTCTCTTCTACATGCAAACACGGCAGATCCGCGCAGATCATCGCGCCAACATATTCCGTAGACGGCGACTTCTAAGCCAGGCTAATAAGACACTCACGCGCAGGCCGGAAGGCGTCCGTCCCCGTCTGATGAATATCTGCCATCCTGCGCGCTTGAGACGTGCCTCCGGTAGCGACATCTTGTCCCCCAACACTGAACTAATTTACTACCCATTCTCAAACGACAGCCGATAATGATACTAATAATGATTATAATAAAAAAAATGTTTTATGATGTATAAATATTTATGTTTCGATGAGTTGGATTTCCTTGAGTTTTCTTCGAAACTATGCAGCGCTTTCCGCCGAATCGTGTTTTCCTTATGTGATTTAAATATTACTAATCAGATTTTAGAAAACTCTATGAATATTGATATCAAGTGTCAACCTCGCAGTCGTAAAATTATCAAGGCACGATAGATTCTAATTTACAAAAAAAAATGTAGATACATATTCATATTCCAGTAATGAATATTGAGCATAACAATTTATTTTACGCTAACATTTAATTAAATAACCATTTAACAAATCTAATTAAGTTCAGCAGCAGAAGTAATAAAACATTTCTTTTTAATTTCACTATCAATCAAAAACTAATTCTTGAACAACTTCCAAGCCGACCAATCACCTAGACAATCGTGCAACATCGCCAAAACATAATTAATTACAAACAAAAACTGCGGTGCGCAAGCGCAGGGGGCGTCACTGGGCTGCGCGGGGGCAGGGCAACGCACCTGCGGTAGCTCCCTACCAAACGCGCACTAAAAATACGTTATTAACACAACTACTTTTATTTTTATATGCGATAGCCGCGAGCTAAAGGTTACCCAGAGGCGGACTGAAGACGAATACCGATTTCGAATTTTTGATTCTGGAATTTGTGTTCCATCTTTGAAGTTAATTTTAGTCTTTGACTGATGGTTCGTGACTGTGCTTCGCTTGATGTTTGTACTATAGTTGTGTGTGCTGGACTACAAAGAAACAGTATTTTTTTTTGTTTTTTGCTCCTTGTATTTTGAAAGAATAACATTATCTCCTGCACGCAGCGTGTGTTTTCCGCAAAAAACTCATGTTCGGTGCCTAAATCCCATTTATAAAAGATACCTATTTCTTGTAGTAGCCAGTAGCCCCTTCTCAATTTTGTCCCGTATACAATTAATTATTTTCATCTCCGATAACCTATCGATGTTTTTCTATTTCAAAATCCAGTTTATACAATATGATTATAGAGTTAATGAACTGTGCAAGTAGTCTAACCTTATGCAGTGACCTCTGTTTTAAGATACAGATACTCCACATAGAAATGTAGAATAAATATGTGTTCAGAAACAAAAAATATATATTTGCATATCGATTAATTCATAAAATGACCGTAAATTGGACCGTTTCTCATGATATTTAAAATATTTTAATATTCAGATATTTTAAATGACAAACGATTAGCTTCATCTGTTGACATCACACATCATCTTTATTACGAATTAATTCAAAAACTACAATATTTTAGTTATAATAACTAATATTATTTTTCTATGTGATGATTTTTCCAATAACACTAACTGACTTTGAAAGCTTTTAGTGCTACAAAGTATGTAAATTAGTTATTTTGGTTAATAAATAATTTTGATATGATGGTACATCTTGCCAAGGTGATAAGATATTTTGATTTAAATGGCTTTAATTACATTCAAGATAGGTCAATTTGTATAAAAAAAAACACGTGTAGCACTCGGGGACTGCCGCGGTAAAGCTATTGCATAGCATTTTTTATCAACTTAAGCAATTATAATTTTTTATTTATGCAGTATTTTTTTTCTTTGATATTAATTCAAGTACAGTCGTACCGTATACATATACGTTAAGCGAACGCTCGGCCGAGCTACATGGTAGGCGAAGTGGGGGGTGTTAGGTTTTATTTTCGTTACGGAATTTCTTGATTCGCTCGCCGCGCTCAAAGCCCGCGATAAAAGCTATGCTATAGCTTAAAAATCTACAATGCTCTGATTCCGTCAGTATAATTTTTAGATTTTCACACTGGAGCCAAAATGTGACGTAGTCACGTAGTAGTACGGTAGCAGTTTATTTTTAGACATCAGTTACTAACTGCGAAGTCAAATATGGTAGAATCACTTCACTTTTTGACTAACTTTAATAAAAAGTATTTCGAATCGCTAGCCCCACAAACTGCCTCAATTGTAAGTGTTAAAAAAGCTTGGGATATGTGCATTTTGTTCATAATTGTACTTATGGTAAGTAAATAAAGATATTTGAAAATGGTATGAATAAAAGTATTTATTTTTATAATCAAGTAGATAATCAAGCCAACCGCTCTAGTCCGTGCCTGGCTGACATCTTTCGGCATCTGGCCGGTCGGAGGCTGCGATCTCGAGATAGCTCGGGTCACTGTCCCCTCACTCACACTACCCCGACTCACTCACACACACACTCACCCTGTCACACAGCCTCTGGAAACTGGAGCGGTTGTGTTTTGTAACATTCGTAATTACACTTCATTGAACAGTGCCGGTGGAAATAGATACCTCATTCGTGAGGTGTGGCATGTAGATTCATGTGAGGTCTGTATTCTGAGGTCGATAAATGACGGAATGATCGGAATTTTATGACGAGTCCGAATTGAGAGGCGGTGAAGTTTGCCCGTTTGATGCGTTTGAAATTGGAATATTTCATTAAATGCGTCTGTCATTCAAATACCGAAGCCCAGATTAGGTTGGAACTAGTCGTTCCATACAATTAAAAACGAGTAGAGCAGTGTTCGATTTTTGAATTTCCATAAATGAATGACGTTTAATGCTTTGTTCACAATTCGATGACTCGTGACCCGATTATACATTAGGTTATACTAGGTAAATACTGCATTGTAGTAAATAGGAATGAAACATCGATTGCTGGAATGTTCAAGTAGCATTTCATAAAAGCTTTCATAAAGCTCTTTAAAAATAATATTTTCAAAAAACCTCTTTAAAAAATAATGTTTAATTGTTGAATTCTTTTTTTTAAACACCTTCGTACTAGCAAACAACATAATTGTGTTATATTATTATATGTATCATACAGACACGTGTTGTTGTGTTTGTGCTCAACAAACAACTCTGACGCTGCTGTTACGTGTTGCCTGCACTGTAGTTACATATTCATGACATAACCGTATGGCATCTTCATTTCTGAGGGGCAAGTCCTTTAGTGCGATTTTTATTCCGAATGAATAAAAAATCGCAATAATCGATATCCTTAGTCATCATCATCAAATTATCAAATCTGTGCTCACTGCTAAACTTGGACCACGAATATTAAAAAAAAATCTGGACGTTGGCCTCTCCAAAAAGGATATTGCCCAAAACCTAAATAGCTATCCCGCAGATAGTGTTGACCTTCATCCCTTTGTCATTTAATTTGGTACATGGTTCAACTCACACGAATAGGAAATTTATATAAGCAGGGAACAGACAATACCTATTAGAAATAAGTAGAATAAGTCAGTTTGTTTACCAACTACGTTCCTTGTCCCAAACGAAATTTGATCATTTGATAATTACCTGAAAATAAAAAACAGCAACACCTTTACGTGCAGCGAACACAGATACGTAATAAACACAGTAATTACCATAAGAAACGGTGCTTTTAACAAAATCTCACACTCCACCCACATATTAAAAGTTCATACATAATATGTATATTTAATCAAATTGACTGAACGCCTTAATTAAGCCCGCGTTGTTTGACACTCCACTTTATCGGCTAGTGACGCGCCGCAACCTCGATACCGGTATCGGTACCGATACCGAATACCAATTACCTCAGCAATAAACATCGGAACCGTAAAGTTGTCTGTCGCTTCGTTGATATAGATATTAGCATGTGTAATTATTATCTCGCTGTTCATACGTATTGACATATTATGGAGATGTGAAATAGATTGTTTAAGGGCAATAAACATGTTTTAATATAGTGCGATTCGAAGTCATATCGCTCAGTCGTCAGTTATCCAGTTAATAGGAATTATATTTTTTATAATTTTTCAATAAAATTGTTTATACTTTAGCTTAGATACAATTTTCTAGTCCTGAGTCATTAATTTAACTAGATGCAAATCTATTTTGCCTTGTTTATAGTGAGGTATGTATTAGTTTTAAAAACTTACTAACTAACTACTTATTTCCATTTTAGTCTGGGTAGATAAAGCTATTCCAAAATGGAAATGAATATGCTAAGACCCAATATTAAATGACCCAATCAGATCAAACTCAAAAATTTAACTTAAGAAATAAGCAGTACCTTTGTACTCAATACTAATAAGCCGTATCTGTATCTATTTTATTGTGTGTACATAAATAATAAAATAAATAAATATAAATTATATAATTTTTTCCTCTCAGTGTCACAGCTATTAAGGAGATCCTGGTCCTAAGAACAAAGTATGATAGCTAATTAATTTTGAATATATTCTTTATTCTTATCTCGAAACATGTCGATCTACATACATATTGTTACCGATAGTAGGTATATACTGAAACAAAAAACCGATTGACCACTGGCCACTGACCATCGCTCGTAGGCATAAATCGTAAAAACTGTGTTATGACTAACGCTGTAATGTGTCCATATGCTGTTATTACACAAGACTTGAACTACAAATAATTTCGCCAAGTAATTATGAAAAGCAAATATTAAATTTTTGCAGCTGAGAAACGCCGTCCAGTAAGAGAGAGTCCGGACTCCGAAATCAATTGTGAATTAAGATAAAGAATTGACTTGAACTTACGTAGCTTAGGAGCGAAATTTCATGTAACGAACCGGCTGTGATGCGTTATAATTTTCCATTTATCTGTTTTCCTCTCATAACTTGTCCAAAATTAACTTCAAAATAGTCCAATAAAAACAAAAAGTCGTTAAAAATGTCTCTTATGAAATGTCAAACGTATGCTACCTACTATTAAAACTAATCTCCTGTTTTTGCTGGCCCCGCGACACGGGCGAGGTCGACATAACTCAATAACAGGTGATAAAAACCACCGCCACACTTCCGTGCCTGTCAACGGATTTGATCCAAATTTAATGAAGAACAATCATTTACATAATTACGTCCTACATCAACAATTTATAATGTATGATATATCATTCCTCTTTTGAGTATGAGCGTATGTAATCGAACGATTATGTGCACTTCTTCGTCAATACCTATAAAGCAACGTATCTATTAGAGGCAGCCTTGAGTGGAGACTTTGCCTCAATCTGAGGCAACTGCGACTTAAGACCAATATCGTTGTCTTAGGACGAAACATATTTTAGTTCGCCGTCCGGTAAGGACCTACGGGGTAATTACGTAACACACTAACAGTAGGAATGGGTTTCATTTTGACAGTTCAACAACATTCATTGCGTTATTTAGGTTGTTGAGCAGACAAACTTTTTGAACAAATGAAGCAATGGATTAGCAATAGGCTTCAAAATGATTCAGATTGTGATTGATAGTGTGTTACGTAATTAGGGTGCAGGCCCGGGTTCATAGAGATATCAGCATAATTGACGGGGTCCGATAGGGCCGATGCCTGCCGGGGTCGCGCATTGTTCGAAAGAGTTACCGTGACCCTGGCGCACAGGCAACTGAAGGAACACGAGTGAGTTTTAGTCAGTAAGAGTCTGATACGCCTGCCGTTCCGCTCAGAGCGGGAGAGGTCATTTGAGGATATCCCACCCAAAAAAATATAAAAATAACGAGACATATTTTGACGATTTGCAGTTCAAATTAATGATTCCATTCAATGAGCTTGGTATCCACTAGAGACAAGTTAGACCAGTATACCTTAAATCGAGGCTACTCATACTGAGTCTCCTCACGTGGATACGCAGCTTAAAAAATACCAGCAGTATGAAATTTGTATTGATGCATAAAACTACATATAGATAAAGAGGAAATTGACGAAACTATTTATGCTTATAGAGCACCTATGACTACCCATAATTAATCGGCTAAAGCTGCTCTCAAACTGCTATGCCCAGTGGCTACGAGCATTGTCAATTCTTCCAGGGCAGCACTAAGTATGACCACCTGTGGTCTTAGCCCATAACATATACATCCCAGTCCGTTTTAGTATAACATAAGGCCTACTG
Source organism: Dryobotodes eremita (assembly GCA_917490735.1). Classification (NCBI taxonomy): domain Eukaryota; kingdom Metazoa; phylum Arthropoda; class Insecta; order Lepidoptera; family Noctuidae; genus Dryobotodes; species Dryobotodes eremita. Next base: position 16,281,201 of record OU823254.1, on the reverse strand, counting down.
CATTGGCCGTTAAACCAGAGACTGCTCTAGGCATCATAACATAAACCACACTTGAAGGGGGATTTGATTTTATATTCGTAGCTTGACAGTTGTTATGGATACAGTTCGTGACATTTCAGGAGTGGGGGTTATAAATAAGAGAATAATATTACAAGGAACATAATATCACGCCTATATTCCCCGAGGGGTTAGGCAGCAGTGCACATAATACACCTACATTGCGCCAGTTAAACACACACACACACACACACACCTTGAATATGTGCGTCATAGTAACTATCGTTCTTCCCTGGTTCTTTTTATTTTAGATTCGTGTTAACACACACAGAATAATATTAAATAGTGCGAAACGAGGATAAACCTACAAAGACCTAAGAATTAAAACAAATGAATTCTGCACACAGGGTGACGAAAACAATTAATTCATTTTGATTTCTTCCGCACTCCGCAACTATCGAACTGCATTCATGACGAAATAAACTATACTAGCAATAATAATATTTGAACTTTAAGCTCACAAAATAGACCAGTAGCAGCACGACTTAAGATTTATAACCCGTTCAGCACTGGACACTTGGAACCGAAGGTCTAATAAATATTCATCGGCCAAAATAAATAATAAGCAATGCTTCACAAAGGAAGAGATTTAATTAGAGCAAAACACACGCATGACATTCACCAGGTAATGCATTAATCACACGAACAGGTTTTAGAGCAACGACTGTATCCATCATAAAAAGTAGTAGTACACGAGTTTTGGAGTGGAGCAAAGGTTCCGTAGATGGTTTTGATTTTCTTTAATTTTTGAATCATTTACGGGGACGCTTCACTGACGTCGTTCAGTAAAAAAAACCCGTGAATTTTACCGATATGCTTCGAACGTAATACCCATTAATAGTTTTGCTATAACTTATTTTCGTATATCTTTGAAAAAATCATGTTGATCCACAATAACATATGCAGTAAAATCACTCAATATGTCTCATCTTACACATACGAAGCTCGTGCTCTTAGAATATCTTATCAAAATTCAAGAGGCACACAACATTAACTCGGTTAAACTGCCTGAGGTGGTTCGGTATTAAATAATGTAAAGTCCATAAAATCCGCCGGTTGGCCACTAACCTGTCACTGCCTGCTCTCTGGCCACAGGCTGAGCATGCGCAGCAACTGGACAATTAATAAAACTAGGTCGCTAAAGTGTTCGCGGGCTTAAACTAATAACCTGTCAAAGACTGTTTTATCGATGTCCTTAAACTCGATTTAGTATTCCTCCAGGGAAACAACGCAGTACGATTATTCGATTTCCCCTGTCGCGTGTCGGCTCAAAGTTTATCGAAAATATGCGAACTGTGTTTGGCTTAATAATGACATAAATATTGTTGTATTGGTCTCATAATAATGTGCATAGCAGATATTATGCGCTTTTGCCTATTGACCAAAAGAGAACTCTATTTCTTTGGCTTGCCAAGTTATTGTATGCAGATGGAAATCAAATAAACAACAAACAATTGCACTAGATGTATTGACTGCAAGTAGGTAAGCTTATAGTAAACAGTAAGATTCTTCGAACCAGAGCAAAAAAAAACTTAAAATACTTGAACCAAATACTTGTGGGACCCCAATAACCCAGTTAGGACAGCACCGACGGCCCACACCCACAAATAATAATTAGACGTAAGGCGGGCGGTAATGTCAAATGTCGAGTAAATGCCAACACATAAAAAGTCATCGGTCATGCGTACACAAGGACCTACTTCCGTAACTACTTCATAGCAGCTGTCTCTGACATCGTAAGTACAGTGTGACAATTCTCCACTTAGATTTATTACCACGCAACTTTTTATGGGCATTTAAATCGGTATGAATAACGCGAAACTGTAGAAATTTAATGTAGTGTGTAATAAATTAAAGGAGGTATGACATGATTTATGTCCTAACCGTGTTTTAGAGTCATTTTTCTACACTAATTATGTTTCTGATTAAGTCCGTAGTAAAATCAACACGATATTTTGTAGATACAGTAATTATATCTAGCTGATTTCTGAGGTTAATCGTTAGGCATTGATTGAGATAGCTGATGGCATTAGTCATCACAGTAAACGCGTGGAACACGACCCATCAATATCGTGACTGCAACAACAAAACATGCAAATTGCAATAAAATAATTAAGGGATAAGAAGCACTTAACGATTTTATTACGGCACAACAAAGTTGCTGGCTCAATTCGCCACGGATTACACAACCGGGTGCATTCACTTGAGAACTCGTAAGAAACACGAAAATATAAATAACGAACATCAAATAACAATGAGATAAACGATTACTATCGGTATTACGGAGCAGGCTGATATAGTTTTATGGCATCAAATAAAGGACTATTACATGAGCGTTACGGCACGAGCGTGCGTTCACGGCGGTGTCCGAGCAGGAAGTGACACTCCGCGGTCCGTGCGTCGATTTCTCCTGCGCGCGCGCAAGCGATAAATAACCGCGGGTAGTTCTAATTCTGCGCTATATTTACGCGGCGGGCCGCGACAGGCGTGGGCGGGTAACACCGCAGAGTAAGCAAAACAGTTGCACTAAGGTATCGTTTGCATACGACCTTCTGAGTGGAATCCATAAATCTCGTATTAGTAATTGAAAATCAATTGATTTGATTACAATATTTGATTGAAATAAATATTAATACCTATCCAATAACGAGGAAGAATTAAATAGACATCGTTAAGGCGTAAAGTAATCACAGAAATGTGTTGTCCTCCTATTTCTGCATCTTACTTAAAATACTACTAAGCTAATCAGTATTTTTTGTCGTTCCGAATATAAATACAACAACGACCTTTAATTTAATGTTTTGTGTTTCGTTATGTTAATTACTTACTATTGTAAAGACTCCAGTTCTTCTAACTGAACAGACAGCTGTGCTGCTGGAGAGTTTGTTGCGTCACTTCTTCTTCCCAGGCCCTGCAGTCTCGACATTAGATAGCGACAAAAATCTGTCGCTAAGTCGTATCGTAGTCAAATTCCTTTAATAGATTTTCAACTGTATTTCTTCGGAAATAAAGTTGAAAATCTATTAAAGGAATTTGACATCGATTTTTGTCGCTGTCTAATGTCGAGACTGCAGGGCCAGCTAAAGAACTACAAAATAGTGAAGGGCGGGCGTTTTGGGGGAATGTCTTATGTAATTTTGACGTTCAAAAATGCTGATTCTCAGCGTAGTTTGAACAAATGACTTTTGATTTTGACCTTTCGCTTAACAACATAATGACACAGAGTAACTACCTTCCATAATAAATATGCACATTCAAAGAAAAACTAACACAAAAAATCTCCTCTAAATAACCTACCAACACAATACAAGCCAGTAAATTCTAATTACAACGTCCATTGTAAGTTAAAATGCATAGATAAGTTACAGACCAGAAATCATCGGTGCGACAACCGTGGAATTGATGAAATAAGTCCGCACTGCGCCCTCTGTGCGTATATTAATCTGTGCACCGTTCCTAAGACCTTTATCTAACGGACAGGACTCGCTATTGTAGAATCAAGTGCTAAATTATGATAGGACCAACTTAGATTTCACGGGAGAGATCATTTTCTGTTACTTTCCCTTCGCTCGGATAACGATCAAACTGATTATAAATACTTCGATTTGAAATTCAAAATGTCTGCGGTTTTAGTTGGGTGCAAATTATTGTGCGTCTCGTTACGAACTGGAGGGACCAGCTACAATGCAGCAAGTTATGTAAGTAAGGGAAATGTTCGCAGAAATTGTAATCGTCACTTGAGGTTATTACGACGGGTGTCTTTGAATCTCTTGGGGAGTTTGTTTTTATGCTGTGGAGGGTATATGATATTGTTGTTTATTACTTGATAACCGAACTTAATTCTACCTGGACAATCCTATTTATCTCCGAAAGTAAGTTACCTATGAACGTCAAAACAGATTTTCTCTACTAAAAGTTCTGGTGAGGACTCACATCGTCCTATGTTTTGAGGCTTAATGCATTCATAGGTATTGCATCTATCCGACTTCAGTTCAGTTAAACATGAACAAATAGACATAATTGATCCTTTTTCTTTACTTCCCATTCCCAACTCTTCAACAATTTCGCCTCTACTAATCTTCTCTCCAAAACTCAGCCCCCATTGATCAGCCGCTAAAGCTGCCCCCATTGATCAGCCCTAGAGCTGCGCTCATAAATCTATGGTGTTATCGATGTGTTCTCACTATCTGTTCTTGTTATCACGTCGATACTTAGCGATACAAATCACGGCTACTGTTCGACATTGTACAATACTCTGGATTGTATGTGCCAGTTGCCAATAGACTTAGATTTATAACCAACAGGTGATATTGTTGGGCCAAAGGCGATTCATGCAGTGATACTTTGTTACTTTATTAGTTAAGCTAAGTGTTACTGGATTCGTACTAAAATTATGAAATTTTAAGTTTTTATGTACGCCTTGAGTAGCCAAAAAGAATAAAAGATTCAATACACTCCTGGAATTTACATCAATATTAAAGTCTGAAATCCATAACAAAATAGTTCAGTATTTGAAGATATTTCAGGCCGTAAAGTTTTAATACCGCATTTAGGCTCCCTCAGAAAGGCGCGACGCAACAGCGCGACGCAACTCTTGTAGAACAATTTCCATGTAGTTTTCACAGAAATTTTTCTACTAGAGTCGCGTCGCGCCTGCTTGTGGGAGCCTTTATAAAGATCCCAATTCCCTTGTCTCGGGCTCATAATTTAAAAAAAAAACGAAAAGCTTTACAATGTTTTCAAAAACGCTACATTGCGCAATACGTATGCGCATGTTTGTTTGTAACATAGGTAGGTCCAAAATTTCGTGTCCAGAACTGATCGAACAGTTTGTAGCTTCTAGCGATAAACTAGGTGATATTTGACGCCTGAGGCAAGAAATTAAAGTACCGTATACTAATTACCAACAAAAAAACTCACATTTTGACATTTAAACAGTTCAACTTCCTAATCACCTTACACTTGAGGACAAAATAAAGTACAAACAATACTCTCAAATAAGTCCAACGCATTTATGTAAGTACACCCGGCTACACATCAAGCTATACATTTCCAGTATAAGCTAATCTCGCATTGTTTAGGATTTCCGTACAATGCGAGGTCAGCATAAACTGGAAATGTATAGCTTGATATGTACCAGTGTGTACGTAGTAAAAAGGCCCCTTCTGCGTCCCAAGCTATTTTCGCGTACAATTTTATTGTTAAACATATTACCCTGGGGTCGGGTGTGCAGAGTTCTAGGTCAAGATCGAAGATCACATGTTACGTAAGTAATGTGCTGACCGGAGGCTCTGCACCTTGTGCGAAGTGCGCGTAGGCGGGGCATACTATCCTGTGGCCGCCAGTGTACGGGACTTGGGTTGTAATAAATAATGCTGATACGTTGATCGGGAAAATTAATTTTCTTTAATTTGCGTTGGCGGTAGTGTAGCGCATGTAGCGACTAGCTTTTGTAATGATTTATTCTACTTTGTTTTTTTCCAAACCAATTTGTACCAAACAGTTTTATTTCTATTGTTAAATAAGTATCGTAAGTGAGTCACATATAGAAATATTGCAGCAACCACAATAAGGGCGAATTTCGCCAATGAAACCGCGTTCAAGAGCTGTTAGTGTCAATATTGTTATGGGATCTATATCTTCTTAATCTATACATATAATAAAATAGTAACGAAGAATTTTTGTCCATTTGTCTGTTTGTCTGTTCTGGATTGGCGCACAATCGGATTTGGATGAATTTTGACACACAGATAGTTTATAAACTGGATTAACACATATGGTACTTTTAATCCCGGTACTACGTTCCCGTGGAATATTTTCCGAGATCCACGCGGGCGAAGCCACGGTCAAAAGCTAGTCTTCAATATTCCGTAATAATAATGACACTGACAGCTCATGAAAGCGGTTTAGATGTCCTGATCACGTTCCGTTTCATTGATGAAATTCTCCCCAAGAAATCTAAAAGTGTTCTTAAAATATTGCGAAACCTAAAGGTGCATCAACACCGAAGTTATTTTTTGTATAGCAAGATTTTGCAATATGATAACATTAAATAACTTTCTATACCTTTTTGTTACCCGTTGTTGGCCACGAACACTTGTAAACGTTGCTCTACAAAAATTTCTTCCGGTATGGATACACCTTTAAAAAGACAGTCTAACACAGAACTTCTTTTGTTTTTCCCACGTCTAACCCTTTCACTTCAAGCAATTTTACTATAAGTTCAAACGTTGTTAGTCCCAAAGCTATATAATGTACTAACTTACTGGGAGCCTGGGTGCTAGTTACCAGCCATAGTTTACACGGTCTTATATTTATTCGCAAATTATACTTGTTAGGGATAAATGGGAAATAATAGAATGTTGTTGTTTTGCAGTTTATGTAGTGTGAAACGAGCCGTAATTGAATGACTGTTTTATACGATCCTGTGGTTTTATTGCGTTTGTCTAGTTGAAAAAGGTAAAAAGGAATTGAGTGACAAATGTTTTTGGATATAATTGAGCATGTGCTAATGTAGTGGTGTTTTATTTACGTAGTTTAAAACTGCAAAAAGATTTGGATAACAATTTTTTTTTCCAATGTAAACTGGTTTTCATTTCATTGTCAAACAATATATTAACAATATCTATAGCGCTTGCCAATTTTTTATGGTCAATGTATTATCTATTCTATACATAAAAATATAATAGTAACGAAGTCGAAAATGTACATTGGATATTTTTGAAAAAAAAGTAATTGCTGCGGGGTGTATGAACGAGTCTGATGCCGAAATTATACAATTTTTGTCCGTTTTCCTGTTTGTTTGGATGTACGTTCCGGATTGTTGCAAAAAGGGCTGAACGGATTTCGATGAAACTTCGCACACAGATAGTTTATAACCTGGATCAACACACAGGGTACTTTTAATCTCAGCAATACGTTCCCGTGGGATATTTTCCGCCATCCACACGGGCGAAGCCGCGCACAAAAGCTAGTTCTAATTAAAATACAAAATCCTTGAAAGTCAAACCTTTTAACGTCTTTTAAGTTACCCAACATGAACATAATTCGAAGTAAGTATTGATGCTTAAACAATTCCAAATAGCAGTTTCAAATATCTATACAGTATAATTGAATTATTGATTTAGATATTCATCGATTCGGAACAATGGACATAATCGAATAAGTTTATCGATTCGAGACCTCACCAGACTTGACTTAATAATCGACTATTTGGTTTTATACAGGACGTGACAACTGACCGTTTAGAATACTTTTGTTTGGCAGTCAAAAAAATAACAATGAAATTTATAGGTAGTTTATTGGTAGCTATGAGACGCTTTATTGTTACGAAATATGATTGGTTTTGTGAATAATAGGAACTCATATTTTATGCATAATGTTTGGCGGTGATATCGATTGTTGCCAAAAAATAACCTCTTGTGTGACATAAAAGGGCAGAAGTACTGCCCAGTTTTTATCAACGCAAATGTTTCGCATAACATTATTCGTTCGAATATGAACACTAATCTATACATAGTATAATATTTTCCCTGGATGGAGGCCAGTAGAGCCCGGTTAAGCTGCCGACAACCTCCTAGGTCGAACAGCGAGATGCCATCCCCAAAAAAAAATTGTATAACTAGCTGCACCCTGTGGTTTTAACCGCGTAAGTCTCGATCCCGTGAGAATGTCGAAATAAAAAATATCATATGTCTTAATCCAGGTCCTGGTCTACCCATGTGCCAAATTTCATCTAAATCCGTTCAGCCGTTTTAGCGTGAATGCGTAACAAACAAACATACAAAAAATCAAATCTTTTCTCTTTATATTATTGGTTTAGATACAAAGTCACTCTTCGTGTCTTTCTGTGTCACCGCTCAGATCTTCTAAACTACATCATGGATTTTGATGTGGTTTTCACTATCAATTAGATCATTTATTCCGGAAAGTTTACGTGAATGATACGTCAACATTGAACTTAAATATTGCACAGAAATCTGGTTGTTTTAACGTGTCATTGTACCCGTACGAAGTAGTGACGGTTTGCTTGTAATAATAGCATTAAGATAGTTTATTTCTATACTCTTCTCATAGGACACCCTCTATATCCTCGTCCACATTTTAACCTACAGAAGCGATTTCGCAATACCTTTTCATCACACGCAAGTCTTACGACACTAGAACTACCCAATCACTCATGAACCGACATTTGACAACAATAAGACCGATCCATATCGTCAATCCATCGCCAGCAAGGCTAGGCAGACTCGTCCGTCAATTAATGCCAGGCAAATAACACAGCGTGACAAAACTTTGTCGTCACTTCATCTCGTTCTGAACCGAGAAACGTTAGAAATGTATATGATTACGCATAGTCATGTCTCGTTCCAGCGCGAGATAGTATAGACGGTAAAATTTTGTCGCAAGCGTATGCTGGTTAAAGGTCTAACGTAATCACTTTCTTGGCTCGGATTACCTTCCAAAATGTCAGTAGCTGTGACATTTTTATATCGACTTGACATTTTGAAGGCAGATACGATCACGCCAATTAAATATTAATTTATTTGGGCTAGCATCGTGGGATTAGGAGCGGTGATGTGTCAATGTTGTGGGATATTGATTCATGGGAGGCACATGGTGTTGCAATGGGTTTGTAGCAAGTTCATTTTAATTATGTGCTAACAATTTACAGTAAGTGCTTACTTTTTAGATATGGAGAAAGGCCTGTCCAAAAAGGCCAGTGTATAAAAAATTTCGATTAACAATGTAGCTCCAGATTTTTTAAAGGCGATTTAAATTACATTAATTTCTGCCTGCATAACATAACATCACGCCTGTATTTCCCGGAGGGTTAGGCAGAGGTGTACCTATAGTACACCCAAATTTCGCCAGTTATGTTTAAGTCCCATGTAATAGGGGGCGAGCCTATTGAATGTCAAGTATTTCAGAAGCTCTACAAGCGTCATTTTATTGTCTTCAAAAGGCTTCTGAAAAATTAAGAGCCTGTTTTAAAAGATACATACATACAGAAACTCACGCCTTCCTTCCATGGGGACAGGCAGAAACTACAGAACGCCACCTGCTACGATCCTTGTATACTCCCTTTGCCTCGTTGAAACCAACAAATAATTTAGAATATAATTAAAGCTTGTGTATTATACCTGCTGCGTTACTATTATTTCATAATGACCATTCAGTTGATCAGTCTTCGATATAAATATTAACCAATCAATTACATTACCTGTTCCTCTCACCACCTAAGTCCTTAAAGGCTCCCGCATACTGGCGCGAGGCGACAGCGCGATGTGACTCTTGTAGAACAATTTCCATGAAGTTTCCATAGAAATTGTTCTACTAGTGTCCCGTCGCGCCTGTTTGCTGCGGCCTTAAATCCCCACTCGCGACACAAATCCACTTAAACTTATAACTCCACATTTTATCATCACCCCTCGAGCCAACAAAGTATTCCGAGCTATCCAGTTCGCCTACAGTCCCATTGTTTTGTCTATAAGCCGATCGTACAGTCAGCGTCAAAAATATGTGGACAAAGGGACAAAACAGACACGATGCTTTTTGCATCAGCGATCGGCGACTGCATCAATATTGCATTGCGTTTTGGCGTCACTTTGCGTTCGGCTACCGATCACCGATGCTAAAAGTATCGTGTCTGCTGGCCCAAACTGGCCCAAATTTTCAGAACACTTAAGAAAATGAGACTGCAACAGTATATTTCAAAAGAACAAGGGTGTTCATGGATAAACACAGTCAGACAAAATTAAAATTACATTTTCTTACGGCATATTATTCAAATGTCTAAATAAATATGGAGGTTTGACATAATATTTTCTATACGAAAACTGTGAAACCGGCATATTTATTCTTCAGATAAAAGTTTCTGACCATTAAAAACATCAGCCCTTGGTTGTTGTGATCATTTTATAAACAGTCTGGTCCTCAGTGCTCGTCCATATATTTTTACCGCTGACTGTACATTCCATTTGTCCCTCAGATAGGACAGAAACTAGTTCGGTGTTTAAACACCATCAGTTTATGGTACAAACGTACGTGTGTCGATAGTTAATAGACTGGTAATGTTTAGTTGGAATGGCAATATACCGTGGGTGTCGGTTCCACTGATAACCTAATGCTGGAGTAAAGTTAACAGAGTATGCTAAGTAAGTGTGGAAGGATTTTTGCGTAAACACAGCAGCTTCACGGTAGGGACTTTCTAAATTTAGTAACCAACGTAACACAAGTGCCTTGTCCTTTGGAGCCATCAACATTCTCTTGCCAAAATACCAATTTATTTTAGGTTTACGCAGTACCCACATGTGTTTCTTTACACCTCTCAGCCTTCAGAGTTCACCTTCAGACTCATCCACACAACTCATCCAAGAGCGATCAGTTCTTTCGTCTGACACTTTTCTTATAGTCATCCACATCGCTTTCAAAGCGTTTAGTATTACTACTACAGGATTGACATGAGCTTTTCGGTAGCTTTTATCACTCCAATACATTTTTGACTATTGCAACATCGTTAACGCTGATGTCAATGTCACTTTGTCTAAGCCCTCTTGCTTTACGCTCCTAGCGTTGGCTAATTAAACTGTTGTTTAAAAAAAAAACAGAACCTATTTAAAAAACATATATATTATTACCTTGAGTTGTAGAAAAATACGTCTCTAAACATTATGCAGCGGTACAACTAAGGGAAAGAGTGTTTTCGATAAACTCTGTCACCCAAAGTAAGATTTCACTTGTGTTAAGGGTGCCAGCGTCCTCGCCTTTAGTTTGAACATATACCAGTAGTTGTAGGACTAGCACAGAATGTTATTATTAAGATAACTACTTACTAGTAAATGGATATATGATGTGGCTTATTAAAGTACCTATGTGGTATTAGTTTAGTATCGCCCATCAAAGTTCAAAGCCCGTCCCCGCTGTCAGACGACCTTTGATTAACCAACCGTGAAACCATTTCTAAGTTTAACGGCTATGTTCGCTCTCATCTCAATTTCACACTTAATCTACAGGGCCATTAAATGGGTAACGGATCAAACTAGCTGTGCTGAAATTGACCACTGAACATATTGGTGCAGATCGGATAGAATGGTGGAAATTCTGGTAATACTGATAGAAATAAGTCTTGCATATAATTTCTATCATAGTATAAAATAAAATATATACCTACATATATACATTACACCTATATACCATATATACCTACCTCAAAAAGAAAGATGCATGAAGAGCAAGAAAAATAGAACCTGAGGAAGCAAAGGAAGAGGTGAATGTAAGAATAACACGTAGGATCCCAAATAAGTACCGTGATGTGATGATTATATTAAAAAGACGAAAAGTTTAAGAAAGTCTTTAGTTTGAAGGGCACTCTCATAAAATCAAGCCATAATTGCAAGTTATGTAAAACTTTTTGATCAGTAGAGACATATATACTGAAGGAAAAGAAGCACCACACAAGACACAGGACCAGATATGGCACATACACCTAGGTGCACTTACGATCAAAAAAACTCAGCCAGCCAACCAAAACCGCAGCGTCCACTTACGAGCGTCCAGCCACTGTAGTCTACAGTTAATATAATATACAAGACAAAGACGCTCGAAAGTACCGCAGATACCATCGCCACCTTTCACCGAGCGATCGGTTTTGCTCCAAATAAGTGAAACCTCGCCATTATGTCGCATTAAAATTGATACCTGCTCTATATGACGTAAATACTTCTGCATTTTATGTAAGCCTGGTAAAAATCGATGGTGGCAGGAATGGTGAACTTTTGGCACGCGAGATTTCAGGTCGAAATCATCGTACGAAATTGTATGCTTAACCTTTTCCAGATTTAGGTACATTTAATTATTTATCTTGTGTTAGGAGCCACCGTTAATAAGAGATTTTTAAAATGAGTCACATTTGTTGTGTAGTTTTTCTTTTTTGTTTTCCTTTGTTTTCTCTGGTATTGGTGACAAATAATCGGAAAAAAATTTGCCTTTTGTCAGCTATGTTAGTAATGGAACGTATTTGTGAAAAGGTTGTCCATCGCTGGCGTACTGCTACCGGGGCGTTGCGTGTCTTGTATATACTTACCATTCAACTTATACCTCTAAAGCGGCTCAAGACAAATGCTTGACAGTCTATGTTCCTGTTACAGAGCTGTAATTTTATAGAAAACTTGAGTTCATTGCGTATATTTCTTCCGTCAGTTTCAACCCTATAGTTTACGTATAGTAAAGATAAATAGCATTTCTAAGCTTAAACACTACACTTTTCTTCTATAAAAGTCTATATTTTGAGTCTTTTAACTAGTGCGGCTTCTAATGCAGAACACTTCTTAGCAAAAGACAAACATAACTAGCGAAATGTGGGTGTACTAAGGTACACCTCTGCCTACTCTTCGGGGATTACAGGCGTAATGTTTTGTTATGTTAAGCTCATTCATAGTCACACAAATTCACACCAAACTAGACATTTAGCATCAAAAACACGTGTGTGGCCGTAATACGACACTTCCAAATTTGAATAAAACCTCAAAATTTAAAAGCATACGAGGATAACTGAACTTATTCCAATACGAGAACTATAAGGGGATAACATATGTACGGGCTCGCGACAAATGTCTTCATTATTCGGCCCACGCGCTAAGCACTGCTTATTACCAAAGAGCTGACTTTATTATCGCAGATACGACAGAGGAATTTATTGTGACAACAACTTAGTTTGTAGGTGTTGGGCGTGAATGTTGATTTGATTACCAGTAGTTTTTTATTTATGAGGCGTATTAGTGTCGCATTTGAGATCGTAGAAGCTCAATCTGAATTTTAAAGGGAAGTTGTACTAAATTTCGTCGTGCTTTATAATTCTAACATCATTGTTCTCTTTTTAAACTCACCCGCTTATTTATTGGAGCACAATAGATGACTCTGAACTTATCGTCAGTTCCTCAGGATGTGCCAAAAGCGGAGTAAAAAAGGGACACTGGTGTGTTTTAGTAAAGTTTCTGGAGCTCCGCCTCCGAGCTTCCTGATAAGTCGAAGATGGTCATCGAGTGGTTCAACCAGCATGAGTCCGAAATAAATTTCCTCCTTCTCTAAGCACAGGCGATTTATAAGGAATTTAATATCCAGTTAAATAGCACTACCATACATTTGTACCCTTTGGAATATATCCCGTGACAATAACATTTTACTCCAGCCTTCCTAATTTCCATAGGCACAAACAGGTTCCCGCACCCACTTGATCTATGGCCGGGTCACGCCCAGGGCGGGAGCTGCCCACGCGCACTCCCAAAGGTTACACCTATAACGTATTTGCTGAACAATGGAGGTGCAATGATCGAAGGCTTGTCACTCCGTCGAGGTCGTTCTCCTTTGATTCATTACTTGTGTAAGATGCAGTTTGACTTGTTGCCTGTCTGATAATCATCGCGGTTGGAGATTTAAGGGGGTAAATTGGAGACTTCAAGTATTACTTGAGATATCTTACCTTTAGAATCAGCTAAAATATCCTTTAACCTGATTTACATCCATTACCTCACACTTCAGATTCAGTTGATAACCAGCGTCAGGCACTAGTTGTCTGACATTTTTGCTGAACTGGACCTATTTGGCGCAGCCGCGAGGCACACTTTCTTGCTAATTTCTCACAGCACAGTTTACACTTTTTATTAAATTTGTTTTATTTTTATTTTTTACTTGTTTATGGTGCTTGTGCTTGTGTTGTGTGTGCTTTGTAGTCTGTGCTAAGTAAATGTATTTTCTTTTTTTCTTACTAATCCCGTATTAAAAATCTGTGCTGAAAGCATACATCGCAGATTGAAAACTTTTATAACTCAAGCAGTTTTTCAACCCAAGATTTTTGTCTACGCATATTTCTTGTAGAACACTCTAGTTTTCACATCTATACTTCTTATAAATTAAAGTTGTTTTTCGTGGCGGTCTGTGTGACCGCGTTGTTCATCTAAACTACGCAACGGAATTTGATACAGTTCTTCTTCTTCTTCTTCTTCTTCTTTAGGGGTTTTGGTTTCCGCACTTAGTCCTTCATGTGGACCATCGGGCGTGGGCCATAGCGGCCATCGCGTCGACAGTTATTCCAACCAACCATTTGATGCAGTTTTCACAATCACTTAAAAATGTATTCCGGAAAGTGTATGTGTATAAAACATTAATATTAAACAGGTTATGTCTTCCAAGCCGTAAAAGCCATCCTTTAGATGTGTTGCAAATAAAATTTCCGTCGAAGTCTTATCAAAGGCTGAGTTAAGAGTTGTCAAATTCCCAGCGGGGGGTACGAATGAGTTTCATTATGACAGTTCAACAACATGCATTGCGTTATTTACGTTGTTAAGCAGACAAATTTTTCGAACATATAAAGCAATGGATTAGCAATAGGCTTCAAAATGATTCAGTTTGTGCTAGATAGTGTGTTACGTAATTAGGGTGCCGATTGGATAATAACTTGGTCCATTTTGGGACATCCTAATGGTAGAGGGCTGAAACATATACTATTTAAATACTGCAGAGCTATTTGTCGCCAAGTCCTAGACCTATCAAAAAACGGTTAAGTGATTAAACACCACCATTGACCTCAACAAAATTACATCAAACCATGACGTTTCGATGTTTACCAACAAAGTTTGGCCATAACATGTGATCATTGTTATGTGCAGCATCTATTATTACCTCACTGTTTGTTATCTTATTCGGTAACGATGTTTTGGCATCTCGCTCGTCGGCTCCGACACGGTAGGAATTATGTCAATAAGTTTAGTCAGAGCCAAACATGTGCGAAATTTGTTTACACACAAACACGGTCTTGAATCATGAATACATAACTACGGTAATTTCTGTGTCTATGTTTTTGGCCCTGGAATCTGAGAGGAGACGCTGGTCTGAAGAGCAGATATACTTCATTTTGTCTCAGAGTACCGTGATATTCATCACAGTTCCTTTAGACAAGTCCCCATTGACCCCAACATCCTTTCTTGACGAAGACTTAGTCCCCTTTAACAACCGTAATTAATATATTTTAGCATCTAGACGCGCGGTAGCGTGTCAAGCCAAGTTCAAAGAAAAAGGAACTGATGACGCAGAAGCCGTGTGTTATATTACACGAACCATTTGACATTTGGCACTTTTGACCTCTTAATAACACAAAATCTATTGAACATAAATAGATGAAATTTGGTTTATTTATTATTTACATCATCACTATGCAGTTACCACCTTCTAAGTGCATGATCTTGTGGATTCCTTCTAAGCGTCTACAGCTAAATTACGACTGTATGAAATAGTAATTTCAATTAAAGTTATTAATATCGCAGTCACAAAACCTACAAATAAAACAGAATTCCGTACTGCTACCATATCGCCATATTTGATAACTCAATAGCATAGAATAGGAGTGCTCCCCGGGACCACGGTAACCACACATTGTGCGTAATGAAACAATCGCACTTGACGCTGTGGTACAGGACTGTGGTTGTATGAGTAGGGGGGACATGAGGTTTGAAGATTGCAGGACTAGGTTTTTTTTTACTATGAAAGACATATTGGTGGTGGTTCTTAGAGATTGCAACTCGATGTATTATTTTATAAATGTAGTCTATTTCTTTTAATTCAACGTCTAATATATATTTCCTCATCTAATCGTCAGGTTCCGATAAATAAACTTATTAAAAATCATAATCTTTACATAGCATCTATATTCCGATGGTGGTTATAGAATTTTAAATGTAATCGTTCTACAAATATTTCACCCAATTATTTTTAGTATCACGGAATTCACGGACAACATCGATCGGGGTGAAAGTCGAAACCTCGAAAAACACATACAGATAAAGAATCAAAGCTACAAATTTGATTATCTGACATTCAACAACAGCGTTCCTCAAAAGTTACATGGTGCCCCCACACCGACTCTGGCCATATATCGCGAGCTTCTCAGGGGCGTGTAACCTCTGCTAAACTAATTTACAATAGCTCATTGAATACCACTGTTATGTAGCTGCTGTCAACATCGTAAATATTCCGTACATTGAATTTACTGAGATCTACTGGATATTGGTGGTATTGTAGTTTTGAACATAAGTGGTTTGTTAGATATTAACTTGGTCTGTTATTACAAACTGAAAAGGGATCATTTGCAATCAAAGTTGGTAAATCCAATGAATTTCAAATTAAATCGTCATGGATTCTTTCTGCATCTTTTGGGTCTAAACTGTGTAAATTAAGAACTAAATTATTGTAGAAAACAAATTAATTAAGTGACCCTAAAACTACTATAAATTCTTAAATAGGGTAATAATGCGTCTCGTAAAATAGGGTGTCCTGTGGTTTACAAGAAATCTATACCATTTGCGAGCCATAAACAGGTAGGTAGACCATTATTCTCCATGGCCGCTATCATATCACAGCATTCTTAGCACGCCAAACACTTATCAAACCTGCAATTCAGTTTGACCAGCACCCTAATTGCGTAACACATTATCAATCACAATCGAATCATTCTGAAAGTTATTGCTAATCCATTGCTTCATATGTTCGAAAAATTTGTCTTCTCAACAACGTAAATAACGCAATGTATGTTACTGAACTGTCAAAATGAAAGCCATTCCTACTGCTAGTGTGATACGCAATTACCCCGCAGGATGCAGATCACAACTGATAGTCTAATACTCAACCAATCGACATTACACCAGAAGTAGTACCCGTCACAATAAATACCCCAGCAATAGGCATTCTATATTCGTATACCAAGCAATATACTGTAAAAACTGGTTCACCTTTTAACTGAACTACGGTAAATAGCTTCGTAAATAATTCATAAAATAATTTACAATCTGAATGTGATATGTAATGGCGGTTTATATCTTAAATAGTCCGGTATTTACATATCTAAGTGACAATTTGTCAGTCAATATTTTAAAAGTTTGACCTTTTTTAAGTTCAAGTTTTCTGAATGTTGAGTTCAGATGCCAGAAAACATACGACGTTTTTATTTTTTTATGGTCAATTAAATGAGCTGATAACTGCTACGGGGTTATTTTTATAGGTCTAGCGACCCGCCCACACTTCCTACGCGTACAATCAACTGATGCAGCGACATCTCGACTGAAATGTAAAAACATTAAGATTTCTGTACTATACCCAAATTAATTATTAATGTATATATTATGCATCTAAACCTTCCGGAGTAAATTCTCCAAATGTTGTTTAAAACTGCACCAAAATCCACTGCGTAGTTTAAAAGAATAATGCGGTCACACAGACAGACACGAAAAGCGACTTCAATTTATAATTATTATTATTATTTAAAGTGTCTTTGACATATCTCAGGACCCTGGGGTCCCGAACTTTTGGAAGGCGTACGAGGGGTTCCAAGCCAACTAGCAGGGGCCCGTTGGACGCTTTTAATTAAATGAGGTACCAACCGACGATTTTCCCTGTACGCATTATATAAGTGCACCCAAGGACAACCCCCGGTTGGAGTAGGACTATTGCAGGATATAGAAACAAAGATATTGGAATATGTGTTTGGATGGCTAAAGTGGACTGGTTACCTGGAAATATGGAAGAACTATGGCCCCTGCCTAAACAATGTTTTTATTACACACCGAAAAAATGGCAGCGGGTGACTTGCACACTCAATAATGGGCCCCGGAAACTGTCGCTAGCATTTAGTGACGTAGCGACAAGGGGGCACACTTCCTGAGGTACTTGAGGAGTGGAGAGGTATTCCACGGCCATCAGGACAATCCCAGAGCCCGGAAGATGGTCAAGATCTCTACCAGCACTTACTGGAATACTTCCTTCCTCCGAGCATCTATGTTCTTATTGTTTAGTCCAGCTGGTCAAAAAAGGCAAGCCAGAGGTGTGGAACAAGACTTCTCCCGGGAGATAAGGTCCGTGGGGTCGCTACTGCCCAACAGTTCGCCACATGCTGCCCTGCGGGATTCTGTATCTCTCTTGGACAGGCTCCTTACCCTAGACCAGTTTCCTAGACCTAGAGTTCAGGAGCGCGTAAGCCCCCACGCCGTCAACGTAGAGATACGGCGGTGGAGTAATTATTATTATGTATAGATTACCAGCAGTAGATGACAGCCTGAACAAAAACTCTCATTGAAAATCGTCATATCGTGTGCAAATCACAATAATCAACACATTTGGAAAACAGATTAATGGTTTAGCGCAAAGCAAGTAGAAGATACAAAGTTCATCCTTTTGCAACGCTTAACATTACGAATACGTAAAAACAAGTCAATAATTGAGTCATTTACGTAATTGTAGGGTATTATCCCAAATTGTTTGAAATCGGTTTAAGATTCTCAATTCGTCTCGTACCGCCTTAATTCTGATACAGTTACGAAGCGTTGGCTACATTTGGCCTACGAAGAAATTGTTATTCTGACTTGCTAATTAGTTTACAACCAGTACTAGTTAAACTGGAGATTAAACTTAGGATATAAAAGCTGAAAAGAGTAATGCTAGAAAACTAGATAGCAATTTAGAAAGTGTAGCTTAGAGAATTTTCGAAAGGATTCGAATGAAGAGGAACTAAATCTTGAATGGTGTCTAATAATGTTTTACTACAGCCAATTAATAAATGTATCCCGTACTTAATCCATCGAACATCGACTTAATCCCCATGTCTTAAAATGTCAAATGTCGAAAAGCTTCACATGGTGTCTTAACTCTTAACGCAGACGTATCGAAAGTAAAAAAAAAATCAAAATAAAGTCTCGATAATCTGTTGTGAACTATCACGCACGGGGTCATTGGCCGGTTGACATTTGACATGCGAATGTCAAGGTGTGCTCGGGCAGTTCCGAGAACGGTAGGGCGCATACGTCAGGAGATCGAGATTATAACGTTGGTAATGCATCGTGACATTTTTCAACAGAAATGTCAATGTGTCTTTGTGTTGGTGTTGGTTATGATCGATTAAAGTGTCAATATTTCTTGTTTATATTTCTACATTATGTGTATAATTTGTTTTTCTTGCTCTGTGCTCACTACACGTGTGTATGAGTGGTAAAGTAAGTAAAAATTCGTCCTTAAGTATACAGAATTTTCGTATTCGCTCTTAACTTGAACACTGTATAGTAATGCAAATATTAATCCTGCATATCTTCTGTGAAGAATGCAGACTATTGCCTTACCTATAGTAGTGTATTTTATTGCACACACTTATTTGGTAATATCACTGTATTAATAACACCTGACACCTCGCTTGCTGGCATAATTACTCATTAAGGAAAATTACTCAGGAATAATTCCGAACGTTCAGTTTTTTTTTATCAAAAACTGATTCTGATGAGTCAATCAAAGACACAACGCAATTATAGCAAATCTAAAGCGTGCACAATTTCATGAAAGCGTAAAAATTGCGCTAACTTTTTAATGTAGAAAGCGTATTGATACACATACCTAGATTTTTGGAGATCTCACTTAATTCCGCTATAATTTGTCTGTCATGCCATCACGGTATATCACAAATGAAGAGATGGTATCTTAGTTCGTGGGTCAATGCGCATGAGCACATTTTAGTCCAGTCACAAATCGCACTAGAAATTGATAACATTATACTTACCTGAATCACTGTATTTTGACCTCGGAGTATGCCGACTAAATAATCGCAAAGATAATGTGTAATGAACGTAATAAATGATTTGACTGTTTTGCGAAGTTAGGGTCAAACAAAATTTACTACTTTATGTACCTCTAGTGAGTGATTATAGCACTTATGATATCTTCAAATCAGATGTTTGCTGTGCAACATTTGTACTATTCAACATAGGTATCCTATAAGATCGATACAATTTAAGCAATTGATGAAAAATTGCAATAGAATATACAATTTTTCATCAATTGCTTTACTTGACCAGTAGTACACTGTTCGGTAATAGACTAAGTAGGTAAGTAATATGTATCAGAGCGTGAAGGCAAAGAGAATATAGGATACCGTCGACTATCCTCTACTTGACATTTTTTCGTTCTTGAAAGGTTAATGAACCTCAAATCGACTTCACCTTTAAAGGATAGCAATCTCACAATAACCTCACGTCATCCTCCATCATAGTAACTGTGAAAATGACTCAAAACATGAGGAAATCAATAGGATACAACCAATGAGTCAGAAGAGCCAAAACAACCAAATATCTAAAAGAAACATCTCAATTTCCATTCTTGAATCCTACACGATGATCGTTTACGGAGTTTAGGTAATTTTGTAGGGTTGGCACGGAACAAGATCAGATTAGAAAAACATAATCTTAGCCAATACATTCAATTTGATTCTCTAATTTTTCGGTTTTTCGAGTTTCATTCAGTGAACAGCTTATCAAAGAAGACAAAAAAGACGTGGTTTTCCGGCAGGAGCTTTTCCAGAATATTTCTCACCTAGTTAAAAATTTAAGCAAATCAACAAGAATAGCATCGGGGCAGAAAATCTAGGATGCACAGAAAACCTATTTATTGATTGTTGGCCCATTATTATGTCCCTGTGAGTACCGAGAGCGGCATTGCCTTGATATTTGATTCTTACCTACGTACTAAAAAAGAAAAATATAAAATTTAACCTACAGCTCCAACAAAACATGATACAAAAAACCCACATACAACCTCGCAACCTACTCACAACGCAACATTCATTCAAGAAAAAGAAAGAAATAAACTTGATCACGCCAACCCTGGGTGCGCAGGCACACGTCAGGGCGCGCACGTGGGCCGCGGGCGTGACATTTGCCCCGTAAGTGCAGTGTATGACGTCATCGCCGCATATATACAAATCCTACAGTACATATACTGCATGTTGTATATTGTAGTTGTAGGCGATAATGTTAGGAGTTTATTAGGGACCATTTATAGGCAAGCGTGGTTGATCTCTGGTAATGTCGCCCGGATGAAGTAAGCTTTGTTGTGTATAGTTGTTGGAGATCTACTAATATTGTGCTATCTGATGAACTTTACGGCTGATAGGTTTATATTTATTGATGTGGAATCCTGGATTTGTGAAGAGTATCAAGTTATTCTGTTGGCAATGCAAACGTTAAACGTTTGACGATAACTTTTTTGGCAGTCTCGTTGATTTTGCCAAAAAATATTTCGTCAAAAGTTTTCTGAAAAATAAACGATACGAGATGCAGGTAACTGATACCTACCTGCTTTCTACATTTTTATTATTATAAAACTGTCTATCACACAATTTATGTACCAAAAACAAATCTTCAACAGGTGTACATATTGTATTAGGTATCCTATAACACGACATTTTTATTGTCAATAATATAATCAACATATCCTACGAAAAACACATAAAAATTTATAACTTTAGCTTGACACAGATTGCAAATTTTGCTCGAATATCTACATAACTATGTTTAGGTTGAACATAAAGGTTGAAAAGCCATCCAGACTGTTTAGGCGACATTAAGAACTGAATAGGCTAGCCGTCCGCGTGCGTCCGCCTACGTCGGGCGGGCGACTAGTAAATTATAATTGTCGGCGATTTGTCGCAATACCGCGCCGGCGACAATGTGTTGTTATTCGGTTAAATTGTATACGAAATGTATATTTCAAGATTAATTTGTAAATTGCGAGTGTAATTTTGTTGGTGTGACATTTAATTTCAGTGTTATGAATGTTTTGAAAATAGGACAATAATCTCGGGATAAACTTAAAAGTTTACGTCCGTATATTTAAATCAAAATTGTCATTCTTTGACAGTTGTATGAAATCGCTATAAGTAATACGACAAATTGACGTAGAGTGTTAATTTTCTTAACAATTAATTTCCCTGAATTTACAACACGATGAAAAATGTTGTACTTATTATTTCTTTATGCGCTTTGTGGCTTCTTTACTTGTTTCTATGTTACCTTGTTTATTGACAACCATTGCGCTTTTCGCACTGAACAATGCGTCTACGCTTCACGTCTCTTAGACCGACTGTTGTGTAAACAACGTCGTTCCTTTTCCTTCAGCCAAGTGAATGTCTCACTCATTAACGTGCACGCAAAAAGTCAACAGCAAAATAAATAAACAATACTCTACCTACGTATTTCACTTAAATAATTTCTGAATTATACAGGGTGACTAGACTTCCTTACACATCAGAAGGACTTACATTGCCTTCTGAAGAAACAGGTTAAAAGAAGGCTCCTCTTTCTTCAGTTAAATCTGTCAACCCAGAAAAGTCGTCACCGTGCAATCGGCCTAACTCTGCGCAACACGACCGTGTCTAAACACGTCCGCGGCTGCGTGGGCGCAGGTCACCGCGTTAGCGGCTTATTATGTCTGTCGCGAATAAACTATGCAGAATTATGCGCCATGATGTTATATTATATGACTTTTTGATAGTTTACAACAATTTGGACAAATTTTTTTAGGAGTAACGGGAGTTTTATTTTGCTTTATGGCACAGGTGTCACGCGAGGTGTGTCCCTTATTCTAAGAATAATAATGTCGCCTGTAGTGTCACTTTCGTGAATGGTAGGTACATACATGCTCTATGAAAAAGGTTTGACTGTGAAATACTTGGATAACCTTTCACACTTTCAGCTTCGAGAAACTTTAACAATAAAGAGCAGAATTAAAGCGTTTGTAACTTCTGGAAAATTAGCTGAAAATTTTCAGGGTTTGTAATTCAAATCAATGTCTTGAACAATGTGGCTATCTAGTTAAAAGTACGTAAATCGTGAAGTACCTAGGTAAAACAAAAACAAATCCTCAGTTTCCCTTCTTGTTAATTATTTTCAAGTTTTCTGGTGTATGCATTTAAGATCATCATTAAAAATTCAAATCGCCACCGTTAATAAGATTTTAGTGTTGCCCTCGATTACCCAAAACGATTCCTTGACAATCTCTTCAATAGCAGAACTAATTGAGAACAATTTAGGGCTGGCGTGGGAAAGAAGCCCAGCAGTGGGTGACGATGACGTAACGACCCGGTGTCAAACCCAGGGCCCGACCGTAAGATCCCACGCGTCCGCGACTTTTGACCGCTGCGCCTACGTGCAAAACGATTATGAGTTTAGTAAATAACATTATTTTGCAACATCTTTCGTTTGTTTGTTATATTTGTTAGAAGAACAGACTTATTTTGTAACTTATCCAGCAACATTGTTCTTTTTTCTCGATCTTACATTACCTGACAATTACATAATTATCTAAGGCTCACAATTCAATACTCGTTAATAGATCGCTCACGGTGCCGATGATTTATCATATTAGTTATCATGATTACTTTTATAATAATAGGATACTCATTAGTATTGTTAGCATTCTTACAGTTCACTAAGACAGGCCATTTTAAAAGTAGGTACTGTCATCAAAGGTGATAAGTAACCAGGGTCGTCCGATATAGTTGAAGTTTAGCAAGAAACCGATGGAAGTTTTCGAATTAAATTAAATTTGATAAATTACCTGTTTGTTTTCTATTAATTAAATTAAATTTTATTCGAAAACATCCGTCGGTTTCTTACTAAACTTCAACTATATCGACGACCCTGGTTACTTATCTCTTTTAGTGACTGTACATATTAGTACAAAGTTAAACTATGTTTATTTTTACAGTTTAAAGCAAAAATAAATGCATTTATTCTATTAAAATAACTATTAAAAGAAGTAAACTCACACAGAATGTCTCAGATGATTTCAGTATTAAAACTTAATTAACAATAACCCTCTTCAAACGAGCTACATCTATCACTTATATTCATTTCAATTTACATTTAAATGTACTTTACGAAGTCCGTCTTCATTTAAAGATGGCGTCGTCAAAGGGCTACCAATATCGTTACATTTCACACTATATACATTAACGACATGTTTAGCATAACACATAACTGATTTACAAGATTTATTGATATGGAAATGTCGAATTATTATGTTTACTGATAGTAGGTATAAAGTCTGTTTTGTACCTTTGTTAAATGCAATCTAAAGGAATTGAACTTCGCAATCGAATTGATAATGGCTTGAAAGCTTATTGTATACTGATTAGGTACTTTGGTCGTAACTATTATTCTGATTAAATAAGATATATTCGTATCTATCTTACCTAATTACTCCTAATTTAAAGTAAGACTATCACAAAACTCAAAAAAAAAAACTCAAAGTATTTATTTCAATTAAACCATTTACAGGCACTTTTGAATTGTCAAAGAGTCGGTCAGTTAGTCAGAAAGTTGAAGCTAGTTGCCCATTCCAAAACGTAGATCTCACATATTTCCCTTTCACATTCCAAGTAGTCACATATCTCAAAAACATGACAAAACTACCAGCATTAAAGACATATTAACAGAAATAAAATTAATCAAAATAATAGATATACCTTTAAGCGTTAGTGACAGATGGACCGTCACTTCTTTTAACTATTAGCACTAAACATAGGCCACAAAGCGAGCTGCAGGTACCGTCAACCTCACAACAGTGGTAAGAAGTTGACATTGACAGCACCTTTATGTCGTAGCAGTAAGGGTAATTTTCGTAGTACAAGTGTTATCACTGACGTGCGGCTGGCTGTATCTAAGTATATGCTCTTTTGCGTGTAAAACATATTAAAACATGTTTAAACTACGCGTTTGTCATTATAAATATACACGGTGGTAGCACCTAGCTTTGCCTGTAAGTAGCAATAGGAATTTCTTAGAAATTTTCGTAGAGTGTGCAGGGATTTCCTTCTCAAATATCTAAGAAAGGAAATTCGTCTAAAAGCCAATCTTAGTGGCCAATGATGCGATAATAACCCTTCACTAGGCAAAAACAAACAAAACAGTGGAGAGAACGGTCTAATAGTACATTTTTAATAGTCGGGGGACCTAATCAGAGCTCACACGATCAGCGGTTCAGCATTTAACAACAGTGTCATCAGCCTAGAAAGATGACCACGATTTATTAAACACCAAAGAAGCCATAATGACCTCGGCCCCTAATCAAAACCAATTCACTACGCTCCATCCTATTGTAGTTCCAAATAACGGTTCAAGTCCTGCATCGGTTACCAGAACCAGAATTTTAGATAATTATTAGGCTCGTGAACGTAATTTTCCGGTTAATGAAATATCTAATAGATTACAGAAGGCACTGGAGCCTGTTAATAGAACATTTTGCTCGATTAAGTAAGTTTAACGGTAGTTAATTGATTGGAAGTGTTTGGAATTCGGTTTAATGCGTGATTTGGATGGTGAATGGGAGTTATTGAAATATGAGTTGTGTGGGTGGCCTAGGTATGGCCTATGGCCCCAAGTTACGAAGTAGAAATCGTTAGAGTCGTGGGTACGCAAAATGTGGGTGTGCCTTGAAAGGATATCACCTGAAGAAATGTTTAGATACCAACTACTAGTACTGAATTCGGATGAAAAATATTTACAAACTTGAGACATCCGCCAGACCACACTGTTTGTTGATGATGAGCGTTTGAGCCGTGACCATGCAAGGCCAAGAAGTGACGAAAACAATGTTTTAAAAGCCATGAGGCCAATATGTGTCAACGATGCACAAAACATTGATTTACTTTTCTTTGCTAATGCAACACATTTGCATGAAGTAACCTAACAAATTGACCACCAAAATCTCCATCCTATATTCCCACAACAATATTCAACCATTAGCTGATTGTTAATTCTTAATAAGCAACCACAATAGGAAATCAATTGGCAGTCAGGCGTCGTCTGACATTTTTCTCAGAAGACAAGCGACGCGTACTGCATTGCATTAACCTTTGAAACTGCGACAGATTAGCATGTGTCCAACTGCCCAACAGTTGCTATAAACGAGGTTGAAATTTAACGAATAGAAATCGTAATGGAAGGCAAGCGACGCAATAAATTTTGTTCGTTATCCAGTGGATGTCGCAGTGACCCGGAGGTTTGCAAATCCGCTTCCAACCTTCTAGATAGTGGTTCAAAACCATGAATTAGAATACGATCAAAAATGGGAAAACCAATTAATACAGGCATCCGTATTCAATCTGAGAAACTTAGATTTTTTCTTCTTGATATGAGAAGTGGCTTTTGATGCAGTAGGTCAATTTCAGATCAGCACCCTGATTGCGTAACACACTGTCTATCACAATCTGAATCATTTTGAAGCCTATTGCTAATCCATTGCTTATGAATATGTTAATTGTTAATTTTAACTTATATGAATATGTTCGAAAAATTTGTCTGCTCAACAGCGTAAATAACGCAATGAATATTTTTAAATTGTCATAATGAAAGTCATTCCTTCTGTTAGTATATTACGCAATTACCCTGTCGTATCTACAATGAATACTGCAGCATTTTTACTTCTTTAATGCAAATTAGCACTTTTGCAAGGTGGATATTAACGAAAGCAGGCCAGATATTAGTTGGTTAACACAAGTACAATTTATGGAAATACTTATCAAAGGGGTAGCGGAAATAGATGGTAAAAAAGCTTCTGACTTCTGTCCTCTCAGATCTAAGTATTCTCACTGTATTATGAAAACATATATTAATTAGTTTCAAAGAGTAACCGAGGAGTGTCTTGCCGGTTCTTCTCAATAGGAAACGACCAGTTGAAACCTAGCTTTTTACGTTTCATATGTACCCATATAGGATTATGTGAAGCAAATTTCTTTGAATTTGAATTCATTTATTCGGATAGGGACGTGGTCCACAAAGTGAAAATCCATGAAGAAGTAAACATATTTTACGCTGAACTAGCGCTTTATCAAAATTTGTCGGTACCCGACCCTGCATCGCCTCCCACAAGGAAAAACCAACAGCAATGCAAAAAAAAAAAAAAAAACAATCCATTGGCGGCGACCGCCGTTTCAAATCTGACCTTTACTTATCAAACGGCTAATGGACGGCCATCACCAGATTATCAACGGCCACATTAACATAATCCTTATAGCCGACCTGTCTATGAGACTTTCACTTCGGTATTTGTCAAGTAGTTTTGTTACAAAAAAATAGACGACGATGACCTCTCCGTTGCGAAAGTAAATAGGTATTACTATTAAGCAGACTTTGGATCAGGCCTTACTTAGCGCACTTACTAAAAAAGTGCTGTAATTTGTTTAAAGAATTTTGGACACTGACACCCGAATTCATCGTATTTTTTTTTCAAACTCAAACTTGGATTATTTATTTAATCAAACCATTTACAACTACTCTGAATTGTCAAGGGAGTAGGTCAGTCAGAAAGATGAAGCTGGTTGACCATTCCATAGTTTGTAGGTTTTTTCAACAATGAGTCATCCTAAGCATAGAGAGAAAACCTCGTTTTAGAATGAATAATTTACTAAAGCAAATATTTTTATTGTTTCAGGTAATTTTGGGAGTCCACCACTGATTGGCTGATTTCTTCAAGAAAATTGTTCAGGACTTTTGAACCTAACTGATAATAGTTTATCAATTTAGCTCAGTGTCAGCACAGTTTGTTAGTCCTACATATCTTACCATGTAGTCCAGCTCTGACAGCAACACAGGAGATATTCCAGCCAGCAGATAAAAGATCAGATCCAGCAGATCTTCCATGTTAGTCGAGATGTACATAATTATGTATATATATCAGCTACCACAGCTACAAAACCGGTTCTCCTTTCCTCATAATAACAAATGACAATCAACCCAGTCCAGCCAGGGTGTAAACAGGCGTTTTAAATCACATAACCAGTTGGTTCAGCCGAAATGCCACGAAGCGCGCTCGGCATTCCTCGGCACGCCTAGCCTACGCACCCTGCGACCTTCTCAATGCTAATCGGCGCCCGCGCAGCCGTACAATAAGACCGTATGAACGCCACCACTGCACCCGGAAATTACAGCGATTGGTGACCTTATGTTTTAATAGTTTGAATGGTTCAAGTTTATAAAAACTTTCGTAGTGGATTTAAGAGCGATATCGTTCAAATTGGATAGCAGTGTCTGGCTAGACTCTAAATTCAAGTGTGCTTCACTAATTCTATTCTATGATAAGTATCTACTTAATATCTAAGCACACATACCTAATGAAAATAATGTTTAATCATAAAGCTAATGAATCTAAAAAGTTCTTGAATTATATTTCTATAAGTTTAATTCCATATTTATACACATACATAATCTTACGCCTTTTTTTCTTATAGTGATATCCTCCTACCCCATCCGAACAAAAAATGCACCGTATTCAAAAGTTAGCTCAGAGGTAGTTTCAATTTTCCAACTACAGTCCTTTAGTATTCCATTAATAAACAACTAAAATCACCCAGCATTCCCATATCGGTCGTAAACTAAAATAAACTAAACTAGAATTGTGCAAACGGACAATTCTATCGGGTTTAGGATATAGAAATGAAATGTGGGCGCAAGTTACTGGAACAATGAGCGCGCTGCCTTAGTTTCCTTACGAGGGATAGAGATTTCCACTGAGCTCTATTTGGAGCCGCATAACGTATAGAGACGTCTGAATCGATGAGTGTCGATCGGTTTTCATAACATTAGGCCTGTATTCTCCGAAGGGTTAAGCGGTGGCGTTTATTGAAACTCAGCGAAAATCAGCGCTGTGCTGTGGGTCCCACATAGCATTGTGCTCGTGATTATAGATCTATTTTGTTTTTATTTTTCTTTATTATTATAGCTAATTATCTTTTTTGTATGCACGTGTTTCTGTAACAAATAAACCAATTTTTCTTTCTTTCTTTCTAGTGCACGCACATTTCCCCAGCTATGCTGTTTGTGTGACTAGAACTAGAATCAATTCTATTTTCGTGTAAATTTTGACGTTCAAAAGTGCCTTTAGTGTGCCTATTTGAAATAAATGATTTGACTTTGACTTTGTGCATGGCGAGCGAGCCTATTGCCATTAATTAGTTGGGCACATTCAGACACCGCCTGCTACAAAAATTTTCCTAATGGAAAACCCAGTAAAGCGTTTTCTGATAATGAATGATTGTCTAGTTTACAACTTCTGGATTCCTTTTATTCAAGTGTGATTAAATCAATACTGGATACTTATTATAGAAAAAGCTCAAGTCATTCCCGTCTACTTGGGATAGATGTTTTCTAAAGACAAAGACCATAAAGACGGATAAGTTAACGCCACCACTTGCTACGCAGTGAATTTTCAGATTTCTGTCGCACTTTCTACGTTAAGTTACAATGAAAAGAGTTATTGTTATAGCAAGCAATAAGCTAGAACCATTCTCAATACAGCGGACTATTGAACCAGTAGCACTTACACTGACATAAAATCAATTGCATCGCAAAATAAAGGATCTTTCGGACAATATTGCAGATTTATGACATTTAAACAAATAAAGACAAATAAAATTTTAATACTTGAACAGTAGCCACACGATGGGACAGAATCGCAGGACTAATGTGAGTGCAATTACCAAACCAAAGAAAGTAAATTATGCAAAGAGGATTTAGTCTAGCAGTAAGTAGGTTCAGACTGCAAATGATGATAATGATAGATAAACACAACATTTTAAACAGAATAAATTATAAAAACACACGCAAGCTAAACATATACACAGCTAAATAATAACTCCATCTAACTCCGCGATAATCGTCGCCGTGACGGTTGACAACATAAAACGCACATAGTAGTACGTTCTGCGTCTACGCCTATTTGTCAAAGAGACACTTTTTACGTAAATCTCAAGTTACAAGCACAACTTTCGTTGTCTGTTCCACATTGTTTATAACCATACCACGACCATAAAATTGTCAAATGATAATCTTTTGAACATAATGGTTATTTTACACTTTATAATATTGTCTTTAAAATTGATAATGGCAAATATATAGGCGTTAGAGAGAATAAATAGATAGTTTGACAGACACAGCGTAAAGTAAATAAATGATTGTCTGCGAGATGATAATCTTGAAGTATTTTACACTTAAGACAATTGCGGTTATCGGTTATATATTAGAAGCTGTTTCTAAGCCTGATTTATAAACTAAGATGAATTTAATCGGTTACATTTTATGCTAAACACTTGCATTGGAGCAAGTTTGTTTGAAATCTACCTTAAAGTCAGTTCGTTCTAAATCTGAAGAACACTAACGGGTTCGTTCCAGTAAAATGTTAACGCGACTAGATTTCAATGAGATCTTCTATTTGATAAAGAACATAAACAACAAAAAATGCTCTGAAATGCCAATGATATTATTAAAATAATGACATTTAATAGATAAGAAAAATATTAAGTTAGCAGACTCCATAATAAAATTATTTGTGCATTTGTTTTACAAAATCACATAATCTTCATACTATTTTTATTTTATTTATTTATTTCCAACCAATAGACTGATATTATTTTTCTTTCATAAATTCATATTATCAAATCCAACATTTTTGACACTTCTAAATAATAAAAATCTTTCGACTTTTCCTTTTTCGGCAAACAAATCCGGATTTACCGCCAAAATGTTTTAACGACCATTATAATGAAATGGATTCGACATCGTATATTGGGATAAGACTATAATGATGTCGTATTTCGTCGGATGACTAAATAACTTTAAAATTTTAAACTAGAATGTGCATTTTAAGTTATTGTTCTACGAAATCATGCTATGTTGTATGCCTTTAAGGTTCTTTTTTGTATAAACTTTTAATTCGCGAAAATTTTATCACCTGCCCCATACAACTTCAATATCTACTCGACCCAAATGTCTGGACGGCAGATATTTTTTTCTGGATTACGAAATAGGTCCCATCGAGAAAGTTGTTCAATTTGATGGTCACACTCTTCAATTTGGCGTCGTCCATACTGATCCCTAGTCCCAACTCGCCCGCGCCTTGTAGCTACCCATATATACGAACCGGGCGAGTTAGGACTAGTGATCAGTATGGACAAATCCGAAATGTGACCACACCTTTCTGATACTCGCTGTATTTACTAGCCTTGTATTAAATTGTATCATAGGCACATTATATTATATCGACATGTGCCTCTCTACATTCTATTCAAATTCCCTGCGTCTTCATAAACACTGCTAGTATTGGATATCGGCTGTATAATATACTTTCTATATTTCGACGCCTCCGCTAAAATTGACATTAATGTCCAAATACGGTCCACTTATTCTTGAGAGGCGGGCCATTAACCAAGCGGAGCGGGAAATTCTTAAAATAATAGTAAGTAGTAAGTTTTGATTGCCTCGTTGGTCCAGTGGGCGCAAGCGCAAAGTAATTAATCAAAAGTAATTATTCACGCAAAGATACGAACCCAGGGCCTCATGCTCAGCAGTACTGAAAACGTGGCCCTGGGTTTGAATCCCTGTTATTGGGTTGTTTCATCCGGAATTTCTCAGTAGCAGCCCGCAGTACAAATACAGACTCCGGGCTGCTACAGAGAAAGCTCGGTTGATGGCAATATGCTCGCCCACTATTACCTGACGAAACGTGCACCACCGCCTATCCCTTCGAGGATTTCAGGCGTGATATTATGTAATAATAGTAAGTAATACTTAACTTTTATTAGATTAGATTTTGTGGTTGTTAGTTTTATTACAAAGATTAATTGCTTATAATCAAGAGTTTAGCGGGATGAAGTGAGTAAGCACTCCAGTGCCCCGGCCAGAGCTAGTTGAAGGGCACCGTGGGGTGGTATTAGCTAATAATAGTCCGACAGAACGCTTGGACGGGCGGAGGACCACCATAAAGATTTCAAAACCCCAAAAAAACAGCTTACTTGTACAATATCTGTCGTGTAAAAATCCTAGTTTCAGAAATCAAAAATTCCCCCTACCTTTTTACGTCTTTCCCACAGTCCACAAAAATTAACACGATATCGCGAATTTTAGAGACACTCGTATAATTTTGACAGCTCATAAATAAACTGACGAACTCCCCGAAGGTGGACGGGTCAATTAAGGTGGAATTCACGAAATAATGCGGTTTTTATATAGATAGAGAGCGCAAGAATTTAGACCAAGTCAAATCATTTATTTCAAATAGGCACATAAAAGGCACTTTTGAACATCAAAATTTACAAGAAAATATAATTGATTCTAGTTGCCTCTTTCAAAAGGTAGTTTCGTATGGACAAGAATGGGCAAGAAACTCCACCGTTACTCTTTGGAAATGTTTTACAATATTTTGTACACGTTAATTATATAAGTACATTTATGTGGAGACGATGTACTAACTCGATAATACAGTTATCATCCGCATTGTGCACTTTTAGATTATTTGAAAGTAGATACCTTTTACTTGAGAGTCGCTGTTTGTAAAATGGAGTTAAAATTTAATAATTTAAGTTAAAAAATATTAATGATTTTGGTCCTTTGTCCTGTAAAGCATTATTGAGCTGGTATTAGTATTAAATAGGTAAAAATTAAACAACCGCCTAAGCCATACCAATACTTTCTATAAGAAATTTGTAATCTCTCTCCCTCTCTCTCTCTCTCACACACTCTCACTCTGCATATGTCTATCTGTCTGTTTTTTATCATTTTTATTTTTCTTTATTTATCGAGTTAATGTATATTTTTGTATGCACGTGTTTCTGTAACAAATATACCAATTAGTTTTTTCTCTTACCTAGTTTTGTGAAATTATAGTCATAAATAAATTACTAAACCAGACAAAAACAGCAATGTTCGACAGTCATCCTACAGTAAGTATTTACCTAGAGAATGATGTAAAATATGCAATGGTCTTATGAACAAGCCTATCCCCAAAGTATGTAGTTTCGCCATACTAGTCCGAGGGGTTAAGATTTGATCCCGCGACCTCTCGATCGCTAGCCAGCTTCGTAGTCGTTAGCCTATTGTCGTGTTAAGTGTTAGAAAATGTTGCCTTGCCTTCTCTGACCAAACATATTATAATTGATGTTCATATAAATGGTCAAGCAAAAGTTTTAGTTGGTTGATAGAAAATGTATTCCGCATAATTATTATGTTATATAAAATGAGTGAAATCAATTTGTAATTTTGTAGTCTACTTTAAAATAATAATATTTATACGTATTTTTCTGTTCCTTTCTTCTTGTCTGTTTATATATGTGTGTACATAAATGGTTAAATAAATAAATAAATATTATAATTACATACGAGTATAAGGGAAAAAGTGACATGTGGTAATAAAACTTGGTGCTATAGGTAAGGAAACATTGAGTTTATTTTAATAAAACGACTAGAATTATCATTAAAAAATAACGTTGAGTGACAGTTACAATAGTGTCATTTAAAACTTGTCACGCAAATGGCGTATCCGGAATGACCCATGCTGACATGAAAGTATCAAAATCCTTTACAAACATTTTATTTGTGGTGGTAGTTCTAGGTCTTAAAGATGTAGAAATAAGGGCTATAATATTTACATCCCGAGGAGTCTTGCCGAGGGTAAATAGGACCTGACACGAGCCGTCAACAGTCTTGACATGTACAAACAAAGTTATTAATACCGTGAAGATTAATGAGAAATAAACGAGTGTACACGCAAAACTACTAGGTACTACAAACGGAATGCGAGGTGGTTACATATTACTAGTTTTCCTCTAATAGGTGCAAATCTACAGACAATATAATGGTGCATGCAACTTTGTGAATAATTGCTAATTTACAGCGTTAAATCAACAGTAGAAACTCTAGAAAAACATCGTGTGGAAACCGGCATATCACGAACGTAGAAACAAAAATTAGAAGACATGATTGTGACGAGGTATTCCATGAAGCACACCCAAACGAAGCACACCCAGACGAAGCACACCTAAAGTATTCCACTTAGCACACCTACGAATATCACTCGCATAGTGCGGGGACTAAGAAATAAAAATGTCGATAGGAGAAAATATTTATTATTTAAAAGACTAACTTAAATATCTAACATCTTTCAGTTTCATTATAATAATGTGATACAATACTTGTCATTTTCATAGTGTTCATATATAAATCCCATAGATAAGACGTATACATGATGGGCTAATAGTCAACGCGTGCGCCCGCCACTGAATTCCCGAGCCAACCCGAATTTAGCCGAGCGTTTCCGGAACTTGTTTACATGCTTAGTTCTCATTACACTATCGCGACATCACGGGCTGAGTGTATGCAATTGTGAGCCGGTCTTGTTATTGTTATTTTTTCTGTTTTTCGTGCAATTTATTCAAACAAAATAATGGAGCCGATCGCAGGTCCAAGTAGTAGAAATTTTAACCCATCTATTAATTATGTATAGATCTCTATAGAAAACTATATTTACAATGTTTTTGATATTTGTCCAATTTTTTATTGTAATTATGAAAGAATCTGTGATTGTTTATATTAAAGTAGAGTATTTTTATTATCCACTCAACAGGTATAAGAAAACTTCAACATAGATCTCTATGGAAAACTATATTTACAATGTTTTGATATTTGTCCAAGTTTTTATTGCATGATTATGAAACAATCTGTGATTTTATTAAGAACACAAAAAAGGAACATAATAGAAAAATAGTTAAAAAATAAAAAAATAATATTTTTTTTGGAAAGATAATTATGAAACAATCTGTGATTTTAAATAGTAAGATTACAAAAATGACAAATATTGTGTCACATTATTATAATGAAACTGAATGATGTTAGAAATTTAAGTTAGTCTTTTAAATAATAAATATTTTCTCCTATCGACATTTTTATTTCTTAGTCCCCGCACTATGCGAGTGATATTCGTAGGTGTGCTTCGTGGAATAGGAAATTATTTATTTAAAATTTTTATTTGAAGCCCACCTACGGGTGTGCTAAGTGGAATACTTTAGGTGTGCTTCGTCTGGGTGTGCTTCGTTTGGGTGTGCTTCATGGAATACCTCATTGTGACATCCATCAACGTGCACATGGCCGGTTCCCTCTCATAGTAAAGACGCCTGTATGCCAGCAGTGTGGATGTTATAGGCTGATTAGTGATTATTTTATGTGGGTCTTGAGTACCTGTATCGTATAAACACAATAATCAAACATACTTTAAGATTCATAAATATTCCAGCGAAAAGGGAACAAAGTGCTTACAGATAAATAAATACATACAAAAGTACAGTTAACAACACAAATGCCAGCAGTTCTTTGTTTAAACATTCGACCTTCGACCTTTACGACAAAACAAAACAATCTTAACTTCACATGACTAAAGTAATTATTCACGCTAAATGCTTACAAAAAAGTATAATTTATTAATTAGTCAACGTTATTATGACTATTTAAGGTTAGGTGCAGACTGAGTTAAGACTTTGTTAGACTAATGTCGGTTTCCCTATCATTCATGGTGTCGCGGTCGCAGGCAGAGTGAATGAAAATGGGCATAAATAGGATTTTACGTACTTTGTTTTCCTTCTACTCTTACACACGTTGTCTACATCTCTTTTAATATACTCTCCTATCGCAGGTATGCTGGAAGAGGTTTCTTTAGAAATAAGCATCACCTATGTATTTTTCTGTTCGTTTCTTCCTGTCTGTTTATATGTGTGTACATAAATGGTTAAGTAAATAAATAAATAACTCATCATCTGCCTAGCCTATACCTAACTATTTTTGGGGTCCGCTTCCGGTCTAACCGGATGTAACTGAATACCAGTATTTTACGTGGAGCGACTACCTATCTGACCTCTACAAACCAGTTACTGGGTAACCCTTTTTTTTTTTTTTGGTGGGAAATCATCAAATGACCTCTCCCGCTCTGGGCGGAGCGGAAGGGCGTGTCAGACTCTTACTGACTAAAACCCACCCGTGTTCCTTCAGTTGCCTGTGCGCCAGGGCCACGGTAACTCTTTCGAACAATCCGCAGCCCCGGCAGGTACTGGGTAACCCTGGGTACCCTTGGTAAGACTGGTTGTCAGATTTTCGGACATGACTGTCAAAGATCCACGAATAACAGCCGGG
Organism: Dryobotodes eremita; assembly: GCA_917490735.1. Classification (NCBI taxonomy): domain Eukaryota; kingdom Metazoa; phylum Arthropoda; class Insecta; order Lepidoptera; family Noctuidae; genus Dryobotodes; species Dryobotodes eremita. Next base: position 16,245,331 of record OU823254.1, on the reverse strand, counting down.
ACCAACAACTTAACGTGCTTTCTGAGGCACGGAGTGGTCTCGGTATGTAAAAATGGTCACCCATCCACGAACCGACCGCGGCAAGCGTAGCTTAACCTGATCTATCGACCCGTGCGGGTGTTATTATTTAGCCACGAGCCCCTCGTGTGAAAATGGGCATAACTGACGCTTTGAAAACAATGATGGTGCACCCGTGCACGCTTACTCATAGTCAGTTATGGCCAAAGTGCTGAAAAACTGTTTCGACTCTAAACAAAACTGTTCTATCTACCACAGACGAAACTATTGGGACTCTAGAGTGCGAACTGACTTATAAAAACCTATAACTTATTTAAATAAGTCGAAGTTATTATGATTTAATAAAAGCATGTTTTATTGTGGCTGACATTATTGACCGAATTAGGTAAAAATCGATATAATTTAAAGTTTCTTTGATAAGTTGTAGAATGTGTCACGGCGCCCACGCGGCAACCTATTGTGATTTTACCATAATCCGGCGATATAGAGCCTTCAACATGCTTAGTATACGCCACGAGACGCTGATTATGATGTGAATATATTACTTGTGATACATTATTTTATAAACATTTTTCTTTGGTTTTTTATTGGGATAAATAGGTAGGTACCGTCAAATGGGGTGGATAGGAACGCAAGGGGTGAATCGGAACGAAACTTTAAAAGGGTGTTAACATTTAAATAATATATTTTGTCGCCAACAAGGGCACTTAATCGTTAATACAGTAAACACATTAGAGTCCTTTTTGGCAACAAACTATATTATTTAAATGTTAACATCCGTTTTAAAGTTTCGTTCCGATTCACCCCTTGCATTCCTATTCACCCCGTTTGACGGTACATGTTGAAAATGTATTCATGTAGTGTCCTATCTGTCATCACATTGTCATCACATTGTCATCATCATTCTCTTGTATCCTAATTTATTTGGGGTCGGCGCGGGCGCAATATGTCTTCTTCTTCCAACTTTTCTATTAGTCGTCATCGTCATATATTGCACTATCTGTCTCGTACACATGTATCCGATAACGCAGAGAGATAAAACCTAAAATTACAGCTATGTACACAACTTGCATATCTTTTTCACCGACTTCGAGAGCTATCTGTGCATTTGTTTAGATACTTTTTATTTACAATATAGTTAAGAACCGAATCACACTACATAGTTATGTAAATCGACTAATCAAATGGTTTCGTTCATCGTTTAGATATCAGTCTTTGACCGATATCTAAACGATCACCGGATTGAAAATAAATATATTATTCGGCTGTCGGTTCTGATCGATTCTTATAACGTAAGCTCAGTATGTTATCAATATAAATCCATAATGGCGGTAACACGGTAGCTAGAACTACGAATCAATGCATAATTTATAAACGAATATTTTAATAGAATATCGACCTTATTATGTTATACATTATTACACTGATTTAAGAATAATAAATATTACATTGATTTACGAAATATATTATAAAAAAGTGATCGTTTAGTGTTGTTCGGACAATAATGGGTTACTACTAATAATGTAAATGATTAATAATAGGATTATTAATATAGTGTTGATTAACGATAAGCGTTGACAACTATACTACTGATATAAGTGTGAACATAATAATATGATAGATGGGAAATATCCCGTGGAGTTTAAATTGGTGCTAAGACAGTTCTTTTGTGTTTTCAAAAATATAAATTAATAAAAGAAAACATATTTTATAGCTCATTTAAGGCTCGCACAGACAGGCGCGACGCGACAGCGACGCAACTCTTGTAGAAAAATTTACATAATAATATAATAATAATAATATTTATTGAATAAAACATTTACAAAAAGTGTACATTTAGCCAACAGTAGTAATATTTTCCATACAATTCTAGTGCCTAAAAATAAACTAAAACTAAAATTTTATAACAGGTGCAAGTATGATGAACATGAACTTTTCATAGTAATAAAATGTTCTACTATACTCGCGTCGCGCCTGTTTGCATTTAACCTAACTATTATTCTTTCAGTCTTTGTATAAATTGAAAGGGCTGTCTTACTTTAAGCAAATGGACTGAACACACAATGGGGTTTATTTATAAACGTTTCTTAGAGTTAAGAGACTTGTCCAAAATGTAAGGTTAAACAGGCGCTAATCATTATTTATTTAAGCAACGTTTATAAATAAAGGGGGACATGTGCCTGCCAAAGTGCCAACTAACCTTTACAAAAAAGCGCACAATAGTTTGGTTAATTACTATGGAATTTATATAAATCGCATAGTAATTAACCAAATTATTGTATATTATATTATATTACTCAAAAATCATCAATCAATCATCATCTTCCAAAATCAAAATCAAAAAGCCATTTATTCAAACAAGGCTTAGAATCAGAACTTTTTGAAAGTAAAATTTACATAAGACAGCCTCTCAGAACGATTGCCCTTCACCACTTCTTAGTGCTTTAGCTGGAACGACGAAGTGGCCAACAAACTCCCCGGCAGCATAGTTGTCTATTCAGTTCGATAATAGTACTAACTCAATCAGTAAGTATTAGCAATATCGCCATAATATATACATATTTATTTTACACTAGCTTCTGCCCGCGATATTGTTCGCGTGAAAGGAGGATGGGCAAAAATGGACGGAAGCTGGTACCCGAAAACCAATAGAAACTAATAAAAATAACGTGTATACAGTTTTGAAGGTCAAATTATTTAGAACAATAGTCGTTAAGAGGAAGTCTCAGTTCACTGTCCGTTCAGAGATATACAACCTTTAACATCAAAAAAAATTCTGAGAATCGTATTATTTGCTAAGGTTATATGTCTCTGAACGGACAGCGAACTGGGACTATCCCCCTTAACAACTATTGTTCTACATAACTAGACCTTTAAAACAGTATAAATTATTTTTATTGGTTGTAATTAGTTTTCGGGTACCAAAACACCCATCCTCCTTTCTGGTTCTCTCGAACCACCCCGTCCCATCGCATCGCCTGCCCGCGTTTTTACTTCGTTTTCGCTTTGCGTTCTTTCTGACTTTTTTGTCTTTTTGCTCGGCTCCTAAGGGTCCTAGCGTGATGATAAATAGCTTAAACTCTTCCTCAAGAATTGAGCTAGCAAATACAAAAATATTTTTTCAAATCCGACCGGTAGTTCCAGAGATTACCCCTACATACAAAACATACAAACAAAAAAAAATTACCCCTTTATAATATTAAGTACTACAAGTAACAATAAATATTATTTCTCAAGGGCGATTATGTTAATTGGTATGCCAAAATATCGTTACGAGTACGATATTTATTACAAAAATAAAATTTTACAATGTTAATTAATTTTGTTAATTTTAAAGTGTAATGAATTAAAAAGATTATGACGATTTAAGGTAATGTTATCCAACAAACTTATGTTGCTTGCAATATATAAGTAGCAAGAGTGTCCATACGATATCGCACCCAAAAAAAAAAAAAATAAGTGTCCATGGAGTTTCTTGCCCATTCTTCTCCATAGCTACCTACTACGCTTTGGAATGGGCAAATAGGTTCATCTTTCTGACTGACAGAATCCTTGACAATTAAACCAATTGAGTTAATTGAAGTAAACGCTTTGAGTTTGAGATCCCGTTATTTTGACCCTTAAACATAAAAACCCGAGATGCACAAACATACGCTCAATCGTACCTTTTTTTCATTCTATTGCTAAGTCGGGCAAAATGTTGGTGGGTTTTTCTATAACTCAAAATCCAGTGGAAGCACGTGGCTGCACGAGGTTGACTGATGTATGTACTGTGTGTATGTATATATGTATGTAATTCATAGTGGTATAAGGTTCCCGCAGACAGGTGCGACGCGACAATGCGACGCGACACTAGAAGAACAATTTCTATGAAAACCTCATGGAAATTGTACTACTAGAGTCACGTCGCGCTGTCGTGTCGTGCCTGTCTGCGGGAGCCTTTACACTTTTGGACATGACAAGTCATCATGCTTTGTACCATATCCTCTTACCGAAGATTATAGTAGGAGAAGCTTATGCCTCACTAAGTTTGACGTAAAAACCGGTTAAGAGTGTATAGGACTCGCACATGAAGGATTCCGTACCACCTTACAAAATTTACCACTATTTTTTTTTAACACGTTTATTGTTTGGACCCGTTTTCATTTTATTTTATTTTTATTGTTTTTTCTTCTAAACGGCTCTAGTAGTACACACTATGTGAAAATGTCAAATGTCTAGCTATTACAGTTCATAAGATACAGTCCTATGACAGACGGACGGACGGACAACGGAGCCTTAATAGTAGGGTCCCGTTGGCACCTTTCGGGTACAGCACACTTAAAAGAAAAGGATTGCAAGCTTTAGTATTTTCAAGGATTTGTCTCAATGTGTGCAATTGTTTAATGATGGCATTAGACTGTTATCACAAACAAATTCGTCTATTAGTGATCTAATTATTTCAAGTCATGTTTTTATGACCATTAATTCGTCTTGCGGTCATTCGAAATCCTATAAAGAGTAGTAAATATTTACCAGTTGATTTGACGACGTTATGTAACTGTCACGATGCGTGTACTCATAGAAATCGCTGTACAAACCAAAGCTTTAACAAAATGATCTGGTTTTACAAACATTAGGCGGAAACCACAGTAATAACGACACAGGCCCACTTGCACCGCCAATCACTAAACACGTTTAGCGCTAAACGAGTTTCAAATATCATTCCGTCTCTGTCATCTTCAAACATTTGACAGAAACAGAGTTATGTTTTAAACTCTTTAGCGTTAAACGTGTTTAGTGATTGGCGGTGCAAGTGGGCCTTAATATTGTGTTTTGTCAAATAGCTGTCATATATCATCAAATGTGTTTCTCATACAAAAACGGGACAGTTTAAGTTTGGTTTAAATGTCGCATTCCAGTGATTTATATGTACATGTTAATAGAGTCGACTAAAGTGATGCAAACTACTGTTAGCGTCGCGAAATTGCTTAAGGATGCTCGAACGAGCATGTAATTGGGGATTTATTAACTACTCAATCTAACTACCAAAATGAAATCGCAGCTGAGACAGCTTCTATTTACCTGGGTACCTAATAATCTTTCCAAAACACAAGAATTATCAAAGAAAAAAAGAATAACGTTTATTATAGGTGATATTTTGTACTAATCAAACTAAAACTTGAGTACCAAAAACCATTACAATAAAAACGAAGTAGATATTCTTCTATTTTGAAATCATTGAAGTGCGATTGAATTTATTAAAAAGCCCAAAAAATACAATGAAGGTCACATCCATTAATAACAAATCCCAAAAAATATAAAGCCGATATTTCACTTAATGCAAAACCTATAAAAAGACTCCCACATCAATTAAAAACCGTCACTTAAACTCGCAAACAAAACACCACGTGAACGTCGCTATAAACACTGGCTATTATGGCCGTATAGCCTCTTCTGTGGCCGGCCGAAGCCTCGTCCACTACCTGTGTGCTTTTTTTTTGTCAAAGGTCCGATTCGTCGGGTGATGCGGGTCGCCAGTGTTTGCGCGCACCTCGACTCGGCCGCGCGTACCGTTCTATTTTCAAACACATCGTATTATTCCCGACTACCCTGTATAATACAGGGTATTTCTTCACTACCTAGTGTTTTTGAGTATTTTTTAAAAGTGGAATATATTTTTAATTGGAATGTTTTTTGTGGTGCAAACTTTTTGGTGATAAACAGTTTTGTTTGGACTTAAGGACGTAAGGTTGTGACCTGTGATGTCATTGGACGGTGATTATAATTTTGACATTCCGTTTTTAAATATTTGATGTGGCAACGTGTTGTTTATTTTTTTATTTAAACTTATTTTATGTGGAGAACTGTGCTGATGAGTGATACTGTTTATGTACCTCCATTTGACACGGAAAAACAAAGTGATTTTATTTCTCAGTGACAATAACAATTAAATTTATTTTATAACATTATTTTTATGAGTGTATGCTGTGATTAGGAATGTACCTGAAAATGTACATAAAATCGGAGAGGTTCTACCAACAGCCTGACAATCAGGCACTCAAGGAAGACAGGTGCTTCTCAGACTATGAGGAGGAATTAGACGACCGTAAGTACATTATTTAAAAAGAAAACATTTTTGATACATAGAGATGAAAATATGGAAATGTATTGAATGAATTACGGTTGAAAAAAAAAAAAGTTATCTACTAAATACAATGTATGTGTAAAAATAACATAACATATTTATAATATTTCAAAAGTAACACTACGTTTTTAAATGTAAATAGTAAAACCTTTTTAACTAGCTTTATTTCTAAAATTATGATCTATTTACAAGTAATTATAATAATATTCTAGATGTTGCCGCTCAAACCACAAAACGATACATACATTGAGCTTTAACTATATTTTGGTGTTTTACCAATTGTTTCAAATACTGTAGTTAATAAGTACATATAACCATATCCAGCAATATGCTGCTTATTTATTAACTTGTTATTAAAATGAGAAATAATACAACTATTAATAAAATTGGAAGCCGTCATTGTGTCTGCGCGTTGATGTCTTTTGTATGCGTCGTAATACGGCCGACGGGAAAGTAACAAATTGTCTTATTTAACGTATATGGCTACTTATTCATTATTATTTACAATTAATAATGCTTATTATTATATGGGTTTCATAATTATTATTAAATAAATTCGAAATGCTTTTAATGGGAGTCATTTAATATAGCAATATAAAAGTTATTTATTTTAATTTTGAATTAAATAAAATAGACGGACTAATATTTAGCAAAACATTATATATAGTATTAAGCATACTTAACCGAACCGCTAAGGGTTTATACATTTACAAACCCTTAGGTACTAGACACAATAAAGTAGGTAACTCAGTGAAGCAATGCGCAATTATAGCTTATAGTTATTTATAACTTGTATTTAGCACTAATATTCAAAACAATACAAGATTACGTTTTCTCTCGTTTTACAACTATTATCCTTTGCACCTCACGTGCAGTAAATAGGTACTATTTTTAAATGAACCCCAAAAAGTACACAAAGCCGAAATAATCCCATACTTTCGAAATTAATAACAAACAGGTAAACGCGAAACGAAATCCCTTATGGTCAACCCTTACCCTGCGAATGGTACAAAGGGCCCCTCGGACCAGACCAATTAGGGACAAAGAAAGGTCCAGGGAAAGGGACAGGTACAAAGAAACGGGAGATTAGTTCAAGGGTTTTGCTTAACAATAGGGTCAATTGTTTGCAAGATTTCGATTTCCTGTTCGGGCTTTTGGACCCACCGCACTGTTTATAAAAGCGTAACGGATTTAAGATTTTGCGGTAAGGAATATGCTAGATTAAAATTGTTAAATATTTAAGTATTTTGTAGTCGCTTATTTACCACTAAAACAACAACAACAGAAGTGTGTGAACCTAGAGTTTGTAATAAGAAAAGAAAGAAAAAAACAAGGTTTATTTTTACAGAAACACGTGCCTACAAAAAGATAACTCGAATAATAAAGAAAAACAAAATAGATCTATAATCACGTGCACACAACAGAAATAGTCGACAGCTGCACGTCATGACTGTGACAAGAAGGCTTCCATACAGCATTATGCTATGCTATAGGGGACCCACAGCACAGCGCTGATTACGGAAACCAAGTCAGATTTAATGGTTGGTACTATAGGTAACAAAATAAAATAAACAGTACTTTGAATACAATTTTATCTACTTTAATAAACTATTTATCTGAAAGTTAAGGCTCCAGTGCAGTGTGTCAATTTTTCATCTCTAGGTTACATACTGGCGAATGCCACCATTAGTAATTATTGTTATCGTAATTTCATTACACTATTATTTAGCGGTGCACACAATACATCTTCTTTTCAATTTTCATCGATATACTGAAAATAACTCCGAATAAAATGGCTATGTCTTCCGGACAGACATCGAATAGACGGCATTTGGCTACGGAATCCTAAAAATCACCTTCGCAGATTTTTTAAGAGAAAAGTTCTACTCTCAATCTGGAGCGTGGTATTTATGATAAACAATACAGGTTGATTCTTTTCCAATGAAGGCAGACAATACTAAAAATATTTTTGGCCAAAATAATATTTCTGCTGACTTTAAGTTGACATTACTTGCGAGTGTCAAACACTATTGATGGATTACCAAAAGGTTATTGTTGTTCAGGCAACCTGCCACTGCTTACTCTAATGTGCATCTTTTCAAAATATGGGTCCTCTGCAAATTGACACACAGGGTAAAACTTTAAAGCAAGTATTTAAACCGTCTATTACAAAATCAAGCTTTCCAATAATTCTTTGCTATCACCTCGCAAAAGCTATTGCCAAACAAAAAGATTAAACTGCAGAAAAAATTATCCAAGAAAAAAATTGGCGACTGCGGTAGTTTAAAAAGAAAAGAAAGAAATAATATTTTTTGTATTCTGCATTAATAAAATGCACATTATAAATTTCCCGTTTGTCATCATACTTCATTCAATAAATACCATGAGGAATGTTGTATCGACAACCAACAGTACCGTCAACACGGGACGCCACGAATAACACCCATAGTTTCTTATAAATACCGTTCGCTTACATTATGTATAACACGCGTAGTTTACCTTACATTCCCACATTGCACCCTCCAACATTCGACCCGTCAACAATAGAAACTACCCGAAAAACAATCCACAATTTTAAACCTTACACTACTGACATAAATGACACTGAAATTACCCCATTTTTTGCAAATTTCTGAGAAATATGTACCTGTTTTAAAAAAAAAACTGGGTAGTTTGGTACCTGACCTTACCTTCATAGTGTTCTTTTTCAAAATAGGCAGGAAATCGCGACAATACGGGCGAAACGGTCATAGTTTGGGATAAGTGCGCATGAGTTTAACAATGGAGCAAAGATCTATTGTAAAGTGCGATTGAATCGTAAAACGCCCTTTTGGAAATGAGTCACGCAGTTTGTAGGAGTGTATACATACATTGTATGTATAGTATATTGTAGTATTTGGAAACTTCTGTACGTGTTACACATGTATCGGCCTTACTTTGTTAAGAGTTTATTAGACTTTTACGAGCTGCTCAGCGAACGATATTGTTTTAGACTTGCAGATTAGAGTGTTATTTCTTTTCATTTCAGTTTCTATAGAAATAAAATAAAATTGAAGTGTCTGTTTGTATGTCAAAATAACAGCTTTTATTAAATGCATATGAAAGTATATGCGGTACCAAAAAAAACAAAACAAAAAAAAAATCGTCTTTATTTTGTCTGTTTATTCCGGCTAATCTCCGAAACGGCTGGACCAATTTTGACGGGAGTTTCACGTGCAGATAGCTGATGTTATAAAGAGTAACATAGGCTACATTTTGTCTGGGCAGCATGTTCCCGTGGTATAATTTCCGGCATCCACGCGGGCAAAAGCTAGTCAATCAATAAAATCATGACTTTTAGAATGTTTATGATTACATTTCATTCATACATTTACCAATAATATAAGATTATAAAGCTACCGCAGGAAACACATAAATACAAGAAATATTATCGACTATTACACATATTATTGAAAAGCTACTAAGAATACTAAACTCAAGTGTTAACTTAAGCAATAAAAACCAAGATGTCTATATCAAGACTTCAATAACACAAATTAAAACATAATAAAAGCCATTAAGCAAAAACTAACTAAGTGCTGAATAAGTTTTTAACTTAAAAGCCAATAATTTATTTTATTGCATTCAACAGCAACAAGTTTGTGTATCAATCAAGTAAAGGACGTCTTCTTTGTACTTTAACTTCAAGTTAATTGCATATTATTGTAGTCATCTAAATTACGTGGGTACATGGCAGTGCCCCCGACAAGTTCAAAAACCTAAACAACATTTATAAACGTTTAAAAATAAAATAAAAAAGGAAATTACCAAGACATGTTGCGGTGTAATTTTTACACCAATGCAGAGTGTTAAAGACAATGAATATTACATAAAAATTTATTTACTTCTAAATAAGGATAACTATTGTTCTATTTTCTTTTCATAAAAGTATGAATCCTAGAACATTTTTTTAATTAATTACCTGTATTAATTAAGAATCAACATGATGTTTTGTCACACCTAACAGTACAAGTGTTGCAAGACTCAAGTAATAAAAGATTTATAATGTTATACACGACAAGATTTTACGAGTAAGTATTAACAGACGATAAAATTAAACATGACGTTAATTAAAAAGAAGTATCACCGCCATTGCCGCTATCTAAGAACTTACTGTTAAACTAGTTACACAACTTATTTTGAACCTTAGGTTGTTGACTTACAATTAGAAGCCAACGTAACAGCAATAATCCAACAAATGTTTAATTATTATTATTATTATTTTCAAGCTTTTCGCATATCTCGGGACCATTAGGTCCCGGACCTTTGGTAGGCATACGAGTACGAGGGGTCGAAGCCAACTCGCAGAGGCCCGTTAGAATCTATAAGTAAAGGAAATGAAGCACAAGCCGACGGTTATCCCTGTATGCACTGTGCAAGCGCACCCAAGGACAACCCCCGGTTGATGTTATTTTTTTTTATCGGTATTGACATTCTTTTATTTGGGTGTGATATCATCAAATAACTTCTCCCGCTCTAGGCGGAGCAGGAGCCCCGTGTCAGACTTTTACTGACTAAAACCCACCCGAGTTCCTTCAGTTGCCTGTGCCAGGGGCCACGGTAACTCTTTCGAACAATCGGTATTGACATCCTGTATATGAATTATTTGTTCGTTTGCCAGTGTATTCTTACTAGGACTCATACAAGAAAAATCATCGCTTTGATCTTGAATATTAACCGACAAAATGGCGGATAAGTACAGGAAGGACTTAGAAATAAGGACTGGGATAAGGGACCCTTTTAATATCTTTATCATCAAAATATAGAGGGTATATAAGGGTCGTAGCAGGTGGCGCCTGCCTACCCCCATGGGAAGATGGCGTGAGTTTATGTATATTTAAAAAAATATAAAATTCTCTGACAGACAATGCACAGTCAACCACTGGGCCTAGAAACTTGAAATTTTGCACTAGATTTCTTTATATAAACGAAGATGAGCAACTAAGGAAGGATTATTGAAAATTCCTCCCCTAAATACGTAAAATAGGGGATGAAAGTTTGCATAGAAGTTAGTAATTTTTGCAGATGGGAAATCCCATCGGGCACGGCTTGTGACATAAGAACAATTTCATTATAAAGAATGATGACTAATGTCAACAAAATGATAGTAATTTAAATACCAGGTAATCTGCATTATGTTGGCGAACATAACTCGTGAGTCAAGGTAAAGGTTATAGTTAGGGCGAAAGGTCATAGCAAGAACTACAGATTCACATCTATGACGCATCTTATGAGTATAAAATTAATAATTGCACTTGCAATGACACTGAGACTTGAGATGCAAGTTGTACATAACATATTATTAACACACTTTTTTTTTGTGTGGAAAATCATCAAATGACCTCTCCCGCTCTGGGCGGAGCAGAAGGGCGTGTCAGACTCTTACTGACTAAAACCCACCCGTGTTCCTTCAGTTGCCTGTGCGCCAGGGCCACGGTAACTCTTTCGAACAATCCGCGACCCCGGCAGGATTATTAACACACTTGACACGTTAAATAAGCATGTCATCATTTATCATCATCATTGGCAGCCTTTTTCCACCCACCATCCGTTTTGCATGCTTCCCTGGGTTAATTATGAAATAGGCTTCGCGTCCGTAACTTGATAATGACACTATCATTAGGCTAGAAAGAAACTTCGTCATTTAAAATTAAGTAGTCTTGGAATCCGTCTTGTTCGAAACAAGATTGCACGAGCATCAATTTTAAATTTAATTAAAAGTAATTCATTGAAAGAATAACAAATGCAAATCTACTCCTCACAGGTCATGCATTGAAACATCACTACCTGCCACAGAAAAATAAACCAAAAGAATAACCTATCAAATAATACCCAACCAAAACAGTAAAATCAACTGCATATATATGTAAATCGTTGAACACGTAAAAATGTTGGTCGTCAGGGTCAGGGTGAGGGTCAGGGCCAGGGGTCGTGAGATCAGCGCTGATTCATTCGGGCCAAAGGTTCAGCACCTCTGACATTTCAACGTAATCGCTTAACGGAACATCCATATACAATGTTGTACAGAAATGTAATTGTCAATGTGTATTAGTTACAAATGTATCGAAAATGTAAGGTCAAACGTGATGGTTTATTGGAAATTATTTAGAACGAGAAAAATAAAATGTATGTTTTTTCTCATTAGAGGAATGCTGTTTAGTAAGCTTCATCGAATATGTTGTGTTGCTTGTTATTCTTCTTTTCTTATCGATGACTTAGATTTACCTGGCGTATGTACCTACCTTGCGAATATTTGTCATTTATGTGTCACGGTCACTTCGACGTTCCTTTCCACATGTGGAATAAATGACTTTGTCTACCAATTTAGCACCAATCCCGTGACATCTGGTAAGCAAATGTCAACTCCATACAATTTAATGTTTCCGTTGGGGTTAACGGTTACAGAAAAGGGATTTTGTCTAGGCCCCCTGGACAGTTCCATCGTTCGCTTCATTTAAGTCATGGAGCGTGCTGGTAGTATTCATTGAGATATAACAGTAAACAAAAAGATGTGTTTCTGAAAATATTTCTGCTCATTATTTACATCATGGTGATCATGTTTTAGAGTCATGGCTTCTAATGACAATAAGTAATAGCATAGCAAACAATAAATACTTGAACTGACACAGCAATTACCTAAACTTACCAAACCAAACATAAAACTAAGATTTCCTCCAATCCTACACGGCACAAAACTCTTGATATTTACACAAAATCGTCATCAGTGCCAAGGTCAGGTTCAAGGGCACATGGGTCGTGAGACGCGGGTTCGACGCCTGTTGATTCACAGCCGGTCGAAGGTTGGCAACCTCTGACATTTTGGCGCGAAACGTCAAGCTGTTCTGCAAACGAGTTGACTGCAGTAAATACGAAATTAATGAAAGAAGTTAGAGATTAGTTGAAATGCAATTTGTTGTTGTTTGTTTTATTTGTAAATCTTGATGTATATTAAGGATACACATAATTTAAATATTTACGATACTAAGAAACAATAATAGATAAAAAGCGCGACCACTGAGCTTGGAGTCCTGCACCCTAATTACGTAACATACGATCTATCACAATCTGAATCATTTTGAAGCCTATTGCTAATCCGTTGCTTCATACGTTAAAAAAATTTGTTTGCTCAACAAAGTAAATAACGCAATGAATGTTGTTGAACTGACAGAATGAAACCCATTCCTACTGTTAGTGTGTTACGTAATTACCCCGCTGGGTTTTGCAGTCTGGATTTGTGGCAGATTAGTAGCAATAGGCACGCCCGCTTTTACATGGGACTTAAAGACAACTAACTGGCCCAATGGATAAACTAATAACAGTATCGGGAAAGTTAATCTTCCATTGCCTTAATATTTAAAAATAAATCATGTATGTACAAGCTTTTTATTTCCCATGATTTCACGAAGGTAGCATAAAACCAAACAAAAACATGACTTCACGTATCTCATAGATGACCCTGTGATATAACTGTATTTTAATGTAAATCAATATGATCATTTACTTTAATGCCTTATCGTTTTGAGCGTCTCTATGTAAATATTTACATTTGTTTGTTTAAACGGAGTCTAATTTACGTAGAGATGGTTTTTTTAATGTTCATCTAAGTAAATGAGCGGAAGGCTGAATGGCTAAATGGCTAAAAGGTTAAACACCCGTAGCGTATGACCGTTTTGATGGTAATAATTTATTATTATTTGTTTGACCTTCCGAGGTTCTCACAGCGCTTCACACGGGTCGTACGAAGTTCAAAAGTTCATTTGACATAAAAAAACTGTTTTTGTTTTTTGTCGTCCTAACTAATACTCGTATTATAAATGCGAAAGTAAGTTTGTTTGTTAGCTTTTCACGCCTAAACCACTGAACCGATCATCGTGAAATTTTGCATATACGTTGTCAGGTGTACAGAAACGGATATAGGTTACCTTTATTCCGAAAAAAGTACTGTTCCCGAGGAAAACAACAATAACGTTCTTATGATAATAGATGGCGCCACGTGTCTTCCGATCATTATTGAATTATAACCCGAATTGATAGTCAAAGTCTAAATTAACTCGAGCGAAGCCGCGGGCAAAAGCTAGTCATAAAATATTATAAGTTTTACTTGATTTTACATTGCATCGAATAAGCACAGTAGATTTAGATGATCAAGAAGTTAAAGGAGTTTGTGAAAGTTTAATTTAAAATTCGTCTAGTATTTTTTTAATAAACGCTTACAATAGAAGGAAATAAAATTAGTACCTACCTACATGTATGTTTTAATGTCACTGTTTTTCGCCTAGGTCTTCATACATGGCTCAATAATGCTAAAAATATAAAACCTATATTAAGCAAAAGCTTAACTTTTTCTATACAGAATTACCGCTAACGGACCTTTATCCTGTACGGTTAGTGTAAATGACGTCTTCTAAAGTGTCACCAAGGAAGTTAACTCAACCAGTAAATTTCCACCTTAGTTAACTACCTCTGACTGCTCAGAAGCCAGAAGCCCGGCTTACATCAACCGCATCACCTTTTTTTACGTCCGCTAGACATCGGTATTGTCGGTGGCAAGAAAAGCCCCTTTTACGCTGGTGTACGGAATAATACCATACTTGGATTCAATGCGCATCCAAAACATTTTTAGTCTTCAAGAAATAAAAAACAAAAGAAGTACCGACGGGTCTCGAAAACATTCGCATTAAAAAAAATGTTATGTTCGCACTGCAATCCACGCGTACAGAACAAAATTTATGAAAGGTAACGGTTTCGCCGCATTTACAAGCTTCAGAGGAGTAACTTTTAAGCTTTATCAAAAACAAAATATAGGAAAAAAATACAACTCCTTAGGATAAGAGGTAGTGGTTTTAATTCAGCTTGCAAGTTTTGACCAATACATACTAACTAACCAACAAGGCAACTTAAATAAAAGCTTTTAAAAATACCACGTTTGTGGCTTTACTGTCAGTGTGGTACAGTAAAACACCCAACGGTATGTCCAGCAGTTGTTGGAATCGCCTTCGTCGGCCGGGTTGTCGGTTCGAATTCAAATACGGGTTAATTGCAGATTCACAACGACCCTGCTTTAGAAAACAGAAACCTGAGTGGAATTTTAAGTCGCCATTCAAACTTCTCGTTGTTGTGTTTATAGTTTTTTTTTATAGGTGTCATGCTGTGACTGTGTTGTAGATAGCTCGTATGTAGTTTTATTCACTTCATTTACTTTTTATTTTTGTTTTAATTTAAATATTGTCAAATATGCACGATTGATACAGTATTAAAGTTTCCTCTTGAAGTATGGTCATAGATGGGCTACAAGTTCTTCCTTCGTGGTATTTAAACCATAACATAAGTTCTATTTTCTATATTGACCTTCTCCTTTGAAACACTCGTTTATTTTTTTATCTATGCCTATGGTATTCACAATACATCCGCTAATTCTCAGAATGACCATCTTGTCTCAATAACCAGGAAGTTATTTAGGTTCCTTTTTTGAAGAAGGCTAAAAATATTTCGTCATAATATAATCTGTCCTCAAAAAAATCCCGTTGAAATCCCGCCTTGTATGCGAGAACATCGCGTAACCCTACACACGCTACCACACAGGTGCTCTCTCGTCCGGTCGAGAGGTTGGCCCTTGTTGGAGCAAATGTTTTCCTTTGGACACAAACGTTTGACCACACGTCAAGGGCACTCATTATTAAAGGGCCTAGTGAGGGGACGTGACTGAAATAATTGGGTCGAAAATGGTTTATGTGGAAATATAATGTGTGTTTGGAATTTAATTTTTATATTAAGCTAGATAAATAATATGTTCTCTCTTTAGAAATCTGATCACATAAGCAGACATTATTCCACATAATTTTTACTTTACACATATCTGTGAGAACCACATTTTTCGTTAGCGAGATCAATTTATTTTTTGTTTGGTTATTTATTGGATAAACAGTTTCGATATTTCACATAGTCAACTCGTGGTGGTAAAACTTGGAAGATAAACGGGGCCTACGTCCACCAGTTGACATCCATTGGCTGGAGTGATGATGCTAACTCTTCTAGCAAATATGTATATATTAAATAAAGGAGGTTTTTTATTTCCGTTCTTTTAAAAACTTAGTCATTACCGTAGCGTCATCAAAAAAAAACCTTTACCTCTAACTACCAACTATCGACTCCATCGATAACCGTTCAGATAATCGCCTAACCGCATCACTACCTCCCGAGAGCCGTTCCTCGGAATCTTAACGACGCTAACAGTTTAGTGCTAAGCAGGTGACGTAGTGAGTCAATGTTTGTGTTAGTGTGTTACATTAGTTTGTATACCCCACGCTTGGGATGCCAGTAGGTAGGTACTGCCTGTAGATAGGTAGGAAGGTACTTGGTAAGTGCTTGCTTTGTTTTTGGACCGGTGACAAGAGTATTTGTTTAAGGTGTTTTAAAACTATGGTAGTGGTGACTTTTGTGGTTTTAAACAATTCATAATTTCAAAATAATCAACCTTTTATTATTTAATTGAAAGTATGACTAGCTTAATATTACAAACAATAAAAAAAATAAACTTGCTTTTAAATGCTGCAATTTTTATCTATTTTATTTTCCTTCTGCGCTCATCCCTATATAGGTATTCCGGGTTGGCGCATCATGTCTTCTTTTTTCAAATTATTTGTATTATTTAGAAATATGGAAAAACCAAATAATGTTTAATTAAATTACGTAATACTACCCAATATTATGAAATACTACCTAATATTATGAAATACTACCTAATATTATGAAATACTATACCGAATATTCAGTTTACGCAATACCTACGCTATTGTACCTTAATCATTGCAATCTATATCAAGTTAAGCTTGTTTTACACAATCTACACAAACAAAAGCATTCATACAACGTTTGGTGGCTTGCCTTACAAGGCCGCCACTGCCACTACCGGCAACGCAGGTGGCTGATTGGCTATCACAAATACTTAGTACATATTTATGTACGGTCACCAAAGGAGATAAGTAACCAGGATCGCCGGATAAAGTTGAAGTTTAGTAAGAAACCGATGGATGTTTTCGAATAAAATTTAATTTAATCAATAGAAAACAAACAGTTCATTTATCAAATTAAATTTCATTCGAAAACATCCATCAGTTTCTTCCTTAACTTCAACTATATCCGACGACCCTGGTTACTTATTTCTTTTGGTTACTGTACTTAGATACCACTGTCAGATTGATCTACATTCTACTAAAATTAATCATAAATTCGTATAAGATCTTATAATATTATAGCTCTTTGTCAAGTGAATAAGCAGGAAAATAAAAATACCACGTGCTGAGATTGTACACTCCCATAGCAGCAAAGGTTGCATGGCTTCCGATATACCCTAGTAAGTAGTTCCGAGTATCTACAAAACAATGCTGAAGAGAAAACGAGTTTGTAACAAAGATTTTCTGAAATGGAAATTCGCATTCGTAAAGTCTTCCATCCGTTTCGCATGTCGGATATTGAGCCAAGAGATACGCTTTATTTATGTCACAAATTGACATCAAATTCATCATGGCTGACAGGGGAGAATGAAAGAAAAAAACGAGTTGACTCCTACAAATAGGCGCGACGCGACACTAAAAAAATAATTTCTATGAAAACTTCATGAAAATTGTTCTACCAGAATCGCGTCTCACCGTCGCGTCGCGCCTGTTTGTGGGAGCCTTAACATGGGACAAGAGCATAAAGAAGAAGTAAATTCACATCAAAACTATCTTCTTCATAATTCAAGCAACTACATCTCTGAAGCGTATGGTTGCTTCGACCCACAAGGTCGCAGCAACCAGCCACTACCGGCAACATGCAGGTGGTTGATGTGCAAATACAAATAAAGGTGTTTGAACACTGGCCCGCCCTCGGCTGGGCAAACAACAGGTGCCGAGACGTGCCTGGGATAGCGTGGAGTGGTCATAGAAAAATGTATTCATAGATATTGGTTATTGATGGGGTAATAATGCTCAGGTGGTGTGTAAATGAGTTTAATGTTGGTTGATTTAAAAATAACATAACATAACATAACATAACATCACGCCTGTATTCCCCGAAGGGTTAGGCAGAGGTGTACCTATAGTACACCCACATTTCGCCAGTTATGTTTAAGTCCCATGTAATAGGGGGCGAGTCTATTGCCATTAACCGGGCACAAATCCAGACTCCAGATGGAAAACCCCAATAACACTTTGCCCGACCCGGGAATCGAACCTATGATCTCATGCTCAACAGTAGTGCTTGCGACTACTAGACCAACGAGGCAGTTTAAAAATAATGCTGCACAATGCACATACGTACATGGACGATGTAATAATTAGGTGGTTATTTTTTAAAGACAACTACATCGAGCCATAATGGAGCGCAATATACTAGGCGCCAAATTGACAGACCATATTCGCGCAACACCACACTGCGCTTCAAACCACAGATCACTGACGTTGCTCAACAAGCTGCTAAGCTGAAGTGGGACTGGGCTGGCCACGTCTGCCGTATACCCAATAAGTTGTGGGCCAGAATAACCACTACGTGGAGCCCTGACGCAGCCAGAAGGCGTCACGGCAGACCCCGTAGAAGGTGGCGGGATGAGCTGGAGAAAAGAAACGACCAGTGGTCTACTTTAGCTCTGGATCGAAAGAGCTGGAAGTCGTGGGGAGAGGCCTTTGCGCAGCAGTGGGATGATGCAGGCTAATAGTAGTAGTAGTATAATTACATCTAGGTACCTTACTGTCTGACTAAATAGAATAACTTACTTACTTGACAATTTATAAAGATAATAAAAAAAAAGAAAAATAACACAGCATGATTGATTAATATTTAAGAATAACTATCTACCTACCGACTAAGAGTAGGTAGTCATAATTGTTAGGTAACGACCGGACCCAATAACGTATCTATCACCAATTTTAGCGTACCTGAGATAGAATAACCTATCAATCTATGGTTCGTCCCAATAAAACCAAAGTATGCGTCCCTATAACATGTTGACAGCTATTTGTTTGACAGGGACAAATAGAATTAAACTGTTTATCATCAATAGCGATCCATATTTCACTGTAAATAGGTTATTGGATTTGGCCGTTAGTCTTGAAATAACGATGCTTTTACTTTGATGATTATAAAAGTTTAATAATAGAAATTCATGATGAAACTTAATCAGTCTATTATATGATATTTAATCAAAGTGAACAGATCTTTTTATGTGTTCAAATAAACATAACTTAATATATTTTATGAGCCTATGTCCAGTGAACCGTAATAGACTGAGTTGATTGATTGATTGAAAAATTTAATTAAATTAAACGGATGAAATTGTTAAGCAATTCCATCACACGCAATAAATTAAACAGATTCGTATTACATAAGATCTTCTTTAGCCCAAGTTTCAAAAGAATTCAATTATCAATAATTTGAAGCCAATGGATATGTTATCAATTTTAAAATATTAGCGGAAAGACCTTATTATTACTAATTATTTATTAATCATATTATTCTCACTTAACTGAGACGTTTCGCTAATCTCATAAAGTTAATCCTTTATCTACATAATTATGTTTAAGACGCCATTACATGTTTCTGTTTTCCAAGATTATTATGATCTTAAACTTAATATCTACTTAAATCATAGGCACATCATTTCGTTTAGAAAAAAAAACACGTGTGGCACTCGAGGACTGCCGCGGTAAAGCTATTGCATGGCATTTTTTATCAACTTATGCAATTATATATTTTTTTATTTTTTTTATTTATGCAGTTTTTTTTCTTTGATATGAATTCAAGGACAGTCGTACCATATACATACACGTTAAGCGAACGCTCGGCCGAGCTACATGGTAGGCGGAGTGGGGGGTGTTAAGTTTTATTTACGGAATTTCTTGATTCGGTCGCCGCGCTCAAACCCCGCGATAAAAGCTATGCAATAGCTTAAAAATTAAACTGTTATTTCTAGTTTTACAACTCCTTTAAATGATTCCATTTCTTCGATACAAAGCGCACGACTTGACAAGTCACATCATATTATGGATCCTTGAAACGTGACAACCCTATCTCACGGGAGGTCACAACGTCACCCACCCACGCAGCAGCATGTAACGGGCATAGGGTTGACCGTACATAAATAAAATAATACCATATAAGTGAGCTTGAGCTATAGACCTCTCCGCAGCCAATGAAACTGGATGGACTGTGTGAAAGATGATATGACTAGAAAAGGGGTTAACTACCAAGAAGACGACTAATAGAGAAGTTTGGAAGAACATGTAGCCAAGTTCAAAAATTGGAATAAGGACAAGATAATGATAGCCCTCCCAGAGCCACAGAATAAGAAATCTTGATGGTCTTATTTTCTTATTAGCACTTACATAGAAGGACGGAAGCGAGCTAATCGCTATTAATGCCAACCTCTTGACGTAATAATTATGGTATTTTAGATAAATAAGTAATCAGTTCAGATCATAATATTGATCATACACGTAAAATTAATTAGAAGTGAGTCGGGCTCTTAATTGAGGAACTCGAAGCTATTAATAGCTTTTCCTAATCAAACAACTATGTATTTTGACATCCATCAACATTGGAACTTGAATCCTTAGTTGCTTATCTGAAAGATTCGTAATCTATGAGCAATTCTACATACATGTTCAAAATGATCCGTCACATTCGTATTGAGAGTTACCCAGGATTTTGTAATATCTTGATTTAAAAGAGTGTCCTTGGAGTTTCTTGCCCGTTCTTCTCCATAGAGATCTACGTTTTGGAATCGGCCGCTATCTTCAACTTTCTGATTAACTGGCCGACTATTTGACAATTCAAAATTGTCTGTAAATGGTATAATTGAAATAAATGCTTTAAGTTTGAGAAGTATTGGCAAATTTTATTAATATTAATTCCATACGACTTCACATTCAATAATTTTACTATAAAACATTTTAACAACATACCACATTTGTAGGGTACTGACTTTAAAAGATAAAATGGAAACTCCATAAGCTTACTGTTTCTGTCCTTTCTTTGCTATGTACCTAACCCGTACTATCTATTACCTACCAAGTCAACATCATCACATCAACCAACAAAGTCCAGAGGTTCACAGTTATTTTGTCATTCTCTAAAGCCTCTTCATTTCCCCGAACCAGCCGCGGTTCACTGCATACAGCCTCTCAACCGATACTCAGTCAACAATCACCGACGGCATCTTTGTTTGATCAACGTTAAACATCTTCAAACTGCGCAGGAGTGGAGGAGGTATTAAGAAAACATGATTATTGAGGCAATCAATTAGTTGGGTATTGAGTGGGTGAGGTGGAATTAGTTGTGCTTATATTTGTGTTAGAGGCTGATACGATTATTGGACGGGTCTCTCTAAGAAACATATTTTTAGAGTCGTCTAGCCTCTCATACACACATAATTTGAAAAAAATTGTCGGTAGACTTTAAAACTTTTAACGTCACTCTTATAGACAGCCTATAGCAATCCACTACAGAGTATAGGCCTCGAATCGTACGCTTTTTTACTCGATTTTCCGTAGTTGTCATACAGCTGCTACCAGCCACCCTGCTAAGATCTTTGCTCCACACACACATTACGTTTGCCAATTTCCGTCTCCATTCGTCAATATAATGTAAAATAAATGAATATCATACGTACAGTAGGCGGCACGTCTGTGGTAAGAAAACTAGTATAAGCTGGCGTTTTATTCTATTGAAACTATGTACTACCTTGGCCAGCTCAGGGTCAAAGTGTTACAACTGACGTGCGGCCTACTGTACCTACCTAATAAAACTTAGTTTTCTCTAAGTACCCTAGGGTACTTAAAGTGCCATCTGCTAAATACCGCATCCAGCAGTAAAAAGTCCCGCACACGATAGTCGCGCGGTTCGAGCACATATTTGTGAACGGTACCGATCACTTAGGCAGTCTGTTTGGTGGACGTGCCGTCATTCGTGTCAGGTGCGCTGCCAACGGTACCTTGTTTGACGACGGTGCTGACCCTACCAGTGTTGTGCCGTAATACATCAGTGACGGCGACGTGTAAAATAATGTTTTTCGTAATAAAATTCAGAAGCCTCTTTCTTCTTCTTAGCGTATCGATGGCAAAAATAACACGAAAAAATATTATGCATAATTTTTTCAACTCAACTCAAAATTCAGCATCGCAAATACCGTTCGCGGACGCAGCAATTAGGTGCTCACATCTGCAGGTGACAGGAGGCATCTTAGCCCTGTGCACCGACTGAACAAACATCTCATTCCTATTAAAAAACAGAAGCATAACTCCAATGATGTAAATAATAAATGAAATTATTTCTGTAAGTAGGTTTGTACAAACACACATCAATCATATTTTAAAAACTAGATGAGGTCGGCGTTTCCTATCTGACTACTCGGAGAAAAAAGGCCAAAACAAACTCAGAGGTCACAGTCTCTTTTAAGGGGACTACAGGACCTAAACGTAAGTTTTATAACGCCCAAAAGTATATGATCCACTGCAGTAAACAAAATCAGAAAAATACATGTTATTCTTCAGGATATTTGCTAATTAGATAGTGTGTTGAAAACATAATACAACTAATTTGATACGATAGAAAAAAATCACGAAGACACCTCTAAAAATTTCTTTTAACGATTAAAAACCATACTACTATGCATTAAATCATTCTGATTTTTTGTCAGATTATTCTACAAGCAACATACTACCGTAATAGTGTTTTAATTTTTTAATCCAATCAATAGATTTTTTGTAAACAGATAATTGCTTCATATTTTGCAATAACTCACCAGCGTTGTGTCATCGCGCTTCTCTTTCTTTTCTATGCAGTCCGACAGTGACCGCACTTTAGCTGTTGTAAGCCTCTTAAAGTCCAAACATCATCTTGGTCAGGTCATGTTAAGACCATGTAGATGTGTGTCTGAAATGATCTTTTGAGGAAAAACCACACAGAATGAGTGGAACCTGTCCAGCCAGTGCACGCATTTGTCAGTAATCGTGCAGCTCAACTCAAAACTTAAGGAGCTTAACGATTCGACGAACAATACCAAAGAAAGGACATTTGGGTAGGCCGCATAAATTACTCAAACTGCCAGACCATGATTATACTTACTGAGAAGAGCGAAAAAAACAATGACCCACATAATCTTTACATTCACAATAATTAAAATAATATACTATTTTACAAAGTAAATATAATAAATATATAATATTAGTGTGTAATTAATCACCTTAAATTATAGACGTTTTAACAATTTTCATTGTTGGTATTGTACCGTGCTGCAATGCAATACAACATTCATGAAAATTTTATTAGTTACCCATGCCGATTTTTTTTTAAACATGTTTTAAGTTAAGCCAGATATGTAACACATCTCTTAGATTTTTTCTTACGTAGATAACTAGTACTACCTACTATTTAATTGCGCCTTATTTAATACCTCCAAACAAATGCTATATACTAGATTATTAATTTCATAAAAAAATATTTTCATATATAAAACATACAGCTTGTTTGCTTGTTTTTAGCGATAAAGTCTCTCGCAAACAGGCGCGACGCGGAAAGAGTCGCGTCGCGCTGTCGCTTGGCGCCTGTCTGCGGGAGACTTAAGACCGCCCATTGTGTCACCCTAATTATAAAATTTCTACATTTATATCTGTACTTTATATGGTGTACGTGTACAATATTGCGAGTATACTTTCAATTAACTTCAGTCAGACAACCGCCATCGTCCCGCACTTGAACCACACGCGCTACTAAGGTGTCAAGTCAAACGCTTCGACCGGTAACATTATGGTGTTACACGCTGTGTTACCATCGGTTATTCTAGCCAAAGGTTAATTGAACTTCGTTCTACTGCTATTGGTTAACTGCCTAGTTAGTTGTTATTCAATTGTTACGAGTTCTGTTTTGTTGACAGATTTGTTAAGTTTATTGGGATTTGGGAGTAGGAGTTTGTTTTATTGGATTAGACGTCGCTTCAAGCACATTTTATATAAAATAATGTAAAAGAACTTATTGCTTTTGTAATTATTACTATTTACATTAAAACACCGGTTCATCTAAAAGATTGGCGAGCAAATATCAATCCGTAACAACCTCATTTTCCAGATAAGTTATAAAGTTTTCAAAAATACCATTTATTAATAGTATAATCCAAAATAACGAACAAAGAAGATATTTCTAAGATTTATACTGTATTTAACCAATTTTTATTTTTGAATAAATACTTTTTATTTTTATTTTTAAACACTATATTATATCCAATCAGTTTCCAAACCATAGTATCACATTATAATTTGACCCTCTCGCGTTACCGAATAGAACGGTCATTTTAAAGGCACCTTCCATATTTAAATTCAAACTTCCACTCTCATATTCACATGTTAAGTATTTGGATAATCAGTTGACATGGCCAGCTGGCCAGTGCCACGGCCACACAAGGCTACTACTCTAACGGATCATTTCCTCTCATTATAGACTCTCTTCGGCGCCGGAAACCACCGTTCATTGGTCGCCATCGTAAATACCGATCACTTCCTGCAAAATTTCAACATTTAATTTTTTTTTTGATAAATATTGTAGATATGCTGTTTGTTTTATGATTATGAGAATCGAGTTATATGTTATTTTGTAGATTTTGTGAGAGAAATCCATGGTTACTACAATTTATAAAAACCAATGTATTTATGTTCTAATCTGATATTTGGAAAGTTATTCGACTTGCAATTTTATTCCCGCCTACTAATAATAAAAATACAGATATTTATATGAATTTTGGAAATACCCACACTATCTTAGAGTGTTATTAAGATTTTTCGCCAAATATAACGTCCACTAGCAGTTCAGATGATCCCAAACTAAATTAATTTGTATTCACACCCACGTAGTTTAAAGCATCATTTAGCATAAATCTGTCAGAAATCGGAGCAACCACAGATTATTTTCTACAAGAAACACCATTCCTCACTTTAGACAAATACGGAAAACTTTGTCACCTTTTATCTGATCTTAAAACCCGATAAATTACAACTCGTTTCTATTGTAATAAAGATAGATACAACATATTATACGGATCAACTTTGTGAACTCATATATCTAGCCCACGGAACTCCCACTTTGACATCCTAAGTCCAAAATTTAGAAAATATCACCCGGATTTGTCCATATATTGTTACGTTCGTTATTCTACGTATGTGGTCCATAATCTCTTTATAAGTATTATGTTATCATTACACTAGTGTATATCATTCTTTAACAAAATGTCTGCCGCCTACGCTGGGCGCTTCTTTTCATACAGAAACGTCAATTTATTATAATTTTCTCTTAACATTGTACACTATAGTAGCTACCATGTGCGTGTTCAATAGATGTTAATATTATTATTTAGATGGTCGACAATGGACTATTTATAAATGTTATATTGCTATTACTTAATAAGAAGTCAGTTACTTCTATTAAATAATGTGAGAGAGGAAGATAACTTATGATTATATCGGATATTTATGTTTCCGTTTAAGTTACAAAACTTTAGTGAATGACCATATTTTGTAACATAACTCATTCAGCCTTAAATCGAACCCAAAACCAAATCACAAAGTCACTTAAACGACACTATTCGCAAATCTGACATATTTATTATCTCTTAAACCAACAAACATAAATTACTACCAAATTTTAAAAGTCACGGAAACACTTTAAAAACTTCGCCTTTTCTCACTTAAACCACTCTCGTCACTTTCTTCTTAACCTCACAAAAACATCTTTCAGGTCAACACCTCACAAATTACATGCAAATCTGCGTGTTTACCAACATTAATAATGACATTAACATTATCAAAAGTAACACCTGTGAAAAATATTATGTTACCAAGTTTTGGAGTAAAGGCTGGGCTACACAGTGCGAACTAGCGCGCGAGCTGGCTCAGACAGTTACTGCAGTGCAGCTTCTCGCTGCGTGTGATCGCTTCATCCGAGTTAATTAACGTGCGAGTGGACCGGTAGCTCGCACTGTATAGTTACCACAATATTTGTCGTTTTTACTCACCAAGCCATCATGCGGCAGATCTAGTTTCTCGAGCAGCCATTTGTCAGTGTCTTGGCAGCTACTGTCATCATGTCAGCGGTGGATACGAGCCGAGCTACTGCCTTTTTACTTATTTTTTATTGTACACACTTGCTTTTCCAGTTCACTTTAGACATTGGTAGAATAGCCAACATCGACGTTGATTATAATATTTAGTAATAGAATAGACTTATAGAGCTCCTGGCACGCGAGTACACAGAGGCAGTAGCTGTCTACTGTCAGACTAGCATCTCGTATCGTGTAACCAAGCCTTAATAACAGTGAAACGGTTACTGACGTAAAAGGTGTTATTAATAACGTTTATTTCGCTGTGACAAGTAGCAGGTTGTTCTCACAATGAATCATTTGTGATTTATAGACAAGTGGATGTGACAAGTTTGCATAATTACTGTGACATTTCAAGTTATGTCCGCAGTCGTAATTAAAGAGGAAAAGTTTTGTTAGTTTATTTGGTAGGTCTACTTTAAATTGTTTGTCCTTTCACTTGAATTTTATGACATGTGATAAGTAGGTAAATATGACCGACATGATATGTTTTGAAGATTTCTCTGATTTGGTTACTGTGTGAATCTAAAGGGAAAATCGTATCGATTACAACAATTACTTTTGAGTGAAACCAATGTTATAGAAACTAAATAAGGACTTCTTCACATGTGCAAATATATTAAAGCTGAAAAGTGTTCAAAAAACATTTTGGCACTAAAAAAAAAACCTCATTAATCGCAAAACCCATCATTACAACACCAAAAAATCACGCAAAAACTCGACATTCTTTATCAAAATCAGCGAAGAATTTGGAAAACCTTTGCAACGCATTGCTTGATATTAGCCTTGAATGCGACACTTCACACCTCGCTGCTCATTAATTTCGGAGATCGCCGAGATCGGTACGAAAGTATCCGAGTACTTCGAGTTTCGCGCACTCCGGTTCACGTTCAAACGAGCCGCGAGATTCTATCGGAATCTCGAGATGTCTCGGCCACTGAGCTTTTGACACCTCAGATCCGTGCCAGTGCCCGAATAAATATAAGTAAGAGATAAACTTTAGGTCCGCCCTTGAAGTACCGCGGCTGAAGTCAAACTATGTGCTTTATCTATGTGTCAAAGTACTTATAAAACAGATGGATATGGTTTTGTACAGTTTTGCCGGCTTGGTAGATAGAAAATTATACAGTATAACTGTTTATCGTGTCAAGATCAAGCTTATTGCTATTTCCTTTGCGGATTTCGATAAAGTCGAAAGGCCAAGAAGTTGCGGACTGCAGGTATCCGATTCGAATCTACCGGCTACTTTTAAAATCTAGGTTCACGCTTTTTTATTTACTATTGTCAGTGAATGCCGCCAACCGGATTATGTACTAACACGAGTCGGTGCGGTACTAATTGTTCGTGAGGTTAGTTTTTTTAACGCTTGCAAACTTTATTTTCACCCTAATTGCGTAACACACTATCAATCACAATTTAAATCATTTCGAAGCCTGTTGCTAATCCATTGCATCATATGTTCAAAAAATTTGTCTGCTCAACAACGTAAATAACGCAATGAATGTTGTTGAACTGTCAAAATGAAAGCCATTCTTACTGTGAGTGTGTTCGCAATTACCCCGCAGGTCTATGCAGTGCTTCTGTTCGGGGAAGAAATTATGGTGGTAATCATTTTGCTACCGATAATCTTCTACTATTTTTAGTTGGGAACGGGGCTATTGTAAAGGCTAAATCTCTGTTCACATTCAAAGATCCATACTTATAAGCAGTCCTATCATAACCAATAGAAAAAAAAAAACTAATCAAATTTTAGAAATAAGAACTGACGCGGTAAGGGCTTAGGCATGCTGCCAATGCTTATTGAATCAAAGACATTTCCAAAGACCGTAATACACCTACGTGTAAGAAAGAGGTTTCGAGAAAATCCCTTTCTATTTTATGTGAGCAAACTCTTTTTGGTCTCTCTACCATCTATATTATTGTACTGCATATTATCTGATACTAATGAAACCTTTCTTTGTTCTACAGGTGAAGGCGGCGGCGGCGGGGGCGGGGGCGCGCGGCGGTGCGCGCGCGATGCGGCGTCGCCCGCGCACGCACCGCCGCCGACGCCCACCCCAGCGCCGCACGCGCCCGTTAAGAGCGAGCGGCTAAGCCCGCATGACTCCAACGCTTCCAGGTAAGTTGCAGAAGATAAGATAGCAGTTGCTACCTAATAAGGGCCGTGGAAAAGTGCTCAAACCTCCTAAAAAAGGAGCCTCATATGCTATAAGTTTAGTAGGAAACTAAATGTAGGACGCTGATGCAATGACAAAGGGCGAGGTCAAGAATCCTCAATATGTTCCTTGAGCATAAACCGTATCTGCAGTACAGTGCATCCAGATGGCTCGCTATTTTTTTCCAACGTTCTAATGAAGAGAAGAATAAATAAAACCGGCCAGAGAGATGAATAAAAATCCAGCTTACTTTAGCAAGTAATAGTGACGCGAGCACGGGTACAGGGCTTTCGAGTGCCCCGTGCCAGACAGAAGTAGCATCACCAATGCAAGGAGCTAAGCTTAATTTTACCCGTGCAGCAGCAGTAACTGGAGCAGCAGTAGACTGTTGCAGCGAAATGTTAATGTCCAAAGACCACAAAGACTGAATAAAAATTGATTCAACAGGCCACTCTTTATGTTCTAAACCTTCATTCCCCTCTCACCACTAGGTCCCGCAGCGTGACTCCCTCAACCTCATCGTACCCTGGTACTCCGCCCGAGCGCGGCAGCCCGCACGCGCCCGCACCGACTGCGTCCGCGCACCCGCCGCGCAACTACTCCGACATCATGCGCTCGCTCGCCGCGCGGTACAACACGCACAATAATAACGAGTAAGTAGCTTTAATTAAAGGAATATTGGTAAGGAGTAGAACTCCTTGACAGCATGCTATGTAAAACTTGGGAATCTTCAAATCACGAGTATAAAATATATGTATGGTAAAAGCGTATATCCTTGCAGAGGCGTCTAAAATGGTAGAAAAAAATCTGCTGTGTGAATATTATGCAATTTGTAAAAAAAAAAAAAAACGATGTGTGTACAGTACATTCGTAAAACAGAAATAAAACTCCAATTTAAATCGCAACTGACATAAGAGGCTGAAAATGTAATTAAAACACCCTAATTACATATAGGAACGTAATTGTAGACGGATCCAAATTAATTAGAGGCATAAACCACGAACACATTTCATTTAATGTCCAAAAAGAATAACCAAATTACACTCTTCGTTTGTAGTCCGAAATTACGACATTAACCTTGCTTCCATTTTAAATTATTACCTAAATTCATTTATAGAATTAATACGTGTATAAAATTCCTTAGTTAATATAATACGCTGTCGTTATCGAATAATCCATTTCCGATTATCGATTCTCGATTCGATACTCGTATTCATCAATCATTTTTCACACGGTCGATGTCACAATAATATGCGACCCGCAGTTCACCGACCGATGCTAGTGATGCCCAACATCGATTAGCATATTAATCGATTTGAAAACTTACGTTTAGTCGACAAATTTACATGATTCGTGAGAACCGAAGCTCTCCGTGTGAACTTATGTTATATTAATGAATTGGTCATCTGCGGTCGCTGAACTTTGTCTATTTTAATTACCAAATACGACAACGTGAGCGCCGCGCGCCGGTTGTCGCATCTATTTGCATTCGTAAAACGGAATTTCTAAGTGGTGAATAGTTCGGGTCGCATCTTAAAAATGAATAAAATTTCAAGAAAATCTTTGAGAAATCGTTACATGTTTTATTTCACTTGGCTATAATAAATTAAAATGAGTTGTGTACTTAGTAACTTCGTTCGTAAATTTATAGTTTTTTCGACTCAATAAAAATATCGCAATAATTTGTCACTTTTTCTACATCAAAGAACTCTTGGGTAAAAACTAAACGTGCCTATAATAAAACAGGGTGTAGATGAGGCAATAAATTCGGTATTTTATTGGGGCCGGGACACATTAACTTCTAAACAGATACTCATTAATTTGCATCAAATAACATCGGGATTGTTTTGATAGCGAGATAATTATCACTGGCCAGTTGAATTTATTGACTCAGATATATTAATATAAATATTGTGATTGTCGTATTTCATTAGTTAATTGTTTTAAAATATTTTAGATTTTTCGAATATCTACAGTTACTTACCACATCTTCATTTCTCTCGTGTTATGACATAAATCAATGATAGATATTCAGTTTTAATCAATACAAACAATACTTAATGAGTACGAATCGTTCAAATAATAGATAACAGTCTTTAAAGCTTAGAAGAAAAAGATACTATTAGGAACACGTTAGTTCCCTTGAGCCAGATTAACTATAAATAATTAGTGTATAATTAATTACATAACTACCTCACCCTGAAAATAAAATGATGCCTAATGAGAAAATTTTCAAATTGGATGTTTATGACTCAATTAAGTTAACATAAGAAACGAAATCTAAAATCAATTTAATTAAGGTTAGAGTTTGTTTGCATCAACAACAAAAATGCTATAATTTAGGCAGAATATCATAATTTAAGCTTATTAGTAAGCTGGCAGAGACTAGCTCATCCGTCTTAGATCTTACCCCAGTTTTTACAACAACCAAATATGGTATTATTTAATTTTGTATCGCGAAAATATTCATGATGACAAATTTTAACCATGAAATAGCTTTTACAGGTATTTCAGGCTATTCTGTTTTCTGAAAAACTAGTTTTCCCACGTATTTTTTCTCATTTTCCTCAATGATATTCCTGCACACGTAACATGACCACTTCAATCTCATCCAAGAATTGATGTACACATGGCTCAAGCACACATCAAGTTATACATTTCCAGTACAAGCTGACCTCTCAGTGAACGGAAATCCTTTACAATGCGAGATTACTTTATACTGGAAATGTATAGCGTGATATGTAGCCGTATGTACCAATCTCTTTTTGTAGAAAGTGGCATTTGTTTTCTTAATTTTTGACCTCGTATGAAATGTAACACGTTGAAACAAATTAACAAGTTGTTATATTATGTTTCACCAATCTATAACCGGCATTACGTTTCTATTGAAGTCATGCTACACTTGCTGCAGTATCTAATTTAAAAAACAAATTATTTATCCTCCGTTTCTCCACCCAGCTACTTCCACCGCATGAATGGTTTCGGCGAGGTGCGCACTGCGGCGCCTGCGCAGGACGCGACCGACGCGCCCCTGGGCGGCCTATTCACGAAGCTGGCCAGCAAGCAGGGGGGCCCGCCCCGACTGCCAGCCTTCCCTGTCATGCTGGATATGAGTTCTACTAAGGTGAGCAAGCTTCAACTTTGAAAGTTTAAGGGTGAAGCGCCAGGTTGCCCGCGAAATTCAAATTTTCTTCGTTATTTTGCAATTTGCAGGTCAGATCAGGTTATATACATACATACAGACATAAACTCACGCCTTCTTCCCATGGGGTTAGGCAGAAACTACAGAACGCCACCTGCTACAATCCTTACATACTCCTTTTGCCTCGTTTACGTTCATATATCTGGTCATATACGCACGCCGGTTGCGAGTACTACGCAGGTTGTATGTTAAACAAAATATGATTCGCGACCGTAACAAGTATGTATTTGCAGAATTATAATCATGAAAATCATCAACACAACCCTCTAAATAGATATTAATCCTAATGAATGACAATTTCATAAAATATCAATTAATAGGATTATACCGGACAAACTAAACTGAGTTTGAAACTTTCAGACGTAGGTTTTTTTTTTGTGTGAAATCATCAAATGACCTCTCCCGCTCTGGGCGGAGCGGAAGGGCGTGTCAGACTCTTACTGACTAAAACCCACCCGTGTTCCTTCAGTTGCCTGTGCGCCAGGGCCACGGTAACTCTTTCGAACAATCCGCGAAGATGTAGGTTACACCTGAAAATTTCAAACTCAGTTTATTTTTCAAAATATTAAAATATTTACGTACCTTATTCTAGACGTCGTTGTCTGTTTCGAAAGCAGGAAATACGTTTTGCCGCAATTTAATTTTTTGGACCGTAAATAAAAGTAAAATAGTTTATTTGGAGTTTGAAACAATTTAGTAATGGATTGTCGTATTAAATTTAATTTGAAAAAACCTTGTGGTTTTCTATTACCCTAATATAAACGAAACATAACTTTCTTTAATTTGGAATAATAAGAAGCAATTTGGCTACTTATCTAGTATTCAATTTTTGATTTAATATAAAATTTTGATTCCCAAACAGGAAGTTCCAAATCATAAACAATTGAAAAAGATACGTTACATAAATCCCTATAATTATTTCAAAGCTATTTCTTAAGTTAATTATATTTTAAGAAAAAAATACAGTTTCGTATTTATTACTTCATAATGTACGTTACTTAAGGCAAGGCCACTGCCCCTATGAAATAATTTACGCTCAGATGAGTTTTCATTTCAGAAGAGTACATTTGTAATTCATATTAATTATATACACAAGTGCTCACTGACCTTCCTGTTTTAATTACACATCATACACCGTTTCATAGTTCACGGCTGTGATTAAAATGTCTCGTAAAATTCATAAGGCGTTATCGCGCGACGCATCTCCATCGAGCGAGCCTCGTTTATGTTAATTTGAACCTCTTTAAAATCATAATGCGCGGTGAGCACCTCGCTTCCTTTCCAGTAATAATGGACGCAATTAAATCTGATAAGGCTCACGACCTTTACACTTCCTTCGGTATTGCATAGACATAGTGGAGAGAGTGTTAATTGCCGCTCGTCTGCAGAGCGTGCGGTGCGCGCACAATCGGCAGGGTAATAGTGCTGTCCCGCCCCCTGCTCGCCAGCGAACCGACTCGACTCGACTCTCCACTGTAAAAGGAACTGGAGCTGCACTAATTGGCCGCGGCACGCGCCGTGCATGCGCACCCGCCGCCGGCTCGCCCCGCGACACGGTAGTGATGGGATGTGAAATCGAAACACAACTCGACTTTAAAATTAGTTGACTTTTGCACACGAGTGCAATAAGAGACACGATAAAATTGCAGCGTGGAATTATAACAGTTATTCGATTTCGACTTTCTAGCTAAATTGCAGCGAGCGACATAAAGTGATCATCACGTGTTTTTTCGTAATTTCATATAAGATACGCAATCGAGATCAAATTGCCGTCGGAGCATGATTTGTTACATTTCTCTTTACGGTTAAAGCGATCTATAAATAGTAGTTTAAATTTATTTTCACCTATAAAGAGAAACAGGGGCGACGCGGAAATAAATCGGTAAGATTTATGGCGGGTGCTCTGCTTCAGCACGTAGCCGGTACTCCAGGAGGTGCGGGCGGCCGCGTGCGCACTATAACAGCCGTGTTCATTTCACGCGCGCGCGCCTCCGTCTGAATTTTATTCGGAATTACCCTGCATTCGCCTTTTTTAGTACGCGTGGCAATTAAAAAAGATAGATTGCAATTTGACCCGCGGGCGC
Organism: Dryobotodes eremita; assembly: GCA_917490735.1. Taxonomy (NCBI): domain Eukaryota; kingdom Metazoa; phylum Arthropoda; class Insecta; order Lepidoptera; family Noctuidae; genus Dryobotodes; species Dryobotodes eremita. Next base: position 16,211,586 of record OU823254.1, on the reverse strand, counting down.
AGAGCGTGACGCTCAGAACGTTATTATGATGAATGCTCGCCACTTACGATACGAGAGTGCTCTCGATCAGATAATAGCCTACTGGCTCGCCTTTCATGTTTGCTTAACATTGTACTGTATGCGGCGCTTGATGGACTTCTGAGTAATTGAGTTTTTTAATACGAAACTGGCTTTCTGATTAAGTTCGGAGTCCATCTAATATTGATTGGTTGAACTTTGAATCATAAACAAAAAAAACATGGTACTTATAAACCACTTTTGATCAAATTATAAGCTAACAATACTATTCAAACTTTTTGACACACTAGACAGCTCCTCCACTAATTTTAACCCCGCACACCTTACATTTCTCCCCAGACGCTACTAGCAATATCGCGGGTCGGTCGAGGTGGGAGGTCGCGTCGTAAGCGCAATGGCGCAGGCGCACCCGAGCACTCACCGCTCGACCTATCAGCGGCCGGTGAGAGCGCCGCCAAGCGCGCGCGTCTCTCCGCCAGCCCGAGTACTAGGAGTGACAGCGATGAGAGGGACAGGGTGTCCAATGATGGTGAGATTTGTATGTTTTAGCTTTGGGTGTCAGCTAAAGGCACCGTTTACAGTCTCAAGCGACGCGACTTGAATCAAGCGACACGTGCGCGTCTCCTGTTTCTGTCTATCGCTCCACAAGTCGCGTCGCTGTGACTCGTGGCATGCTCTAAAGAACAATTAATTATATTTTCTGCACTGTCGCAAGTTGCGTGTTCATGGCTTCAACAGTGTCATCAAAGGCTTAGCCTTCTGCTAACAATCTCGCCCTAGGGAGTTCGTGGTAGATCGATATTGAATGCCGCATGCGATCCTTAAATGCATGATAGACACAGGCTTCAGCTCCAGTTTTATACATGTTTCATAAATAGAAGCACTTTTTATCATAGTTGATACCTTGAAAATGTTAGCATATCTCTGTCGGCACTTTGTTTTTTATTAAAATATAATGTCAATTATCCATATTAGTCAAGTCATTCTTGTATCGGTTCTGAATTAATTAGGGAACGAAATAATGCTATCACAAAGGCTTTTAATTTATCCATATGTCACCAATACAATACCATAATTCACGACTCATTATAAAATAATAATCTACGAAGGCGAATAGATACCTTATATTAATTCTCATAATAACAACAGCATCTCTATGTTAACAATAAATCATAAGGTTATTAAAATGCCAAAGTGCTAAATATCAACTAATTATAACGTAGTATTGTCATATTATCACATAAGTATTCATTATGAAACGAGACACGATCAATTGTGGATATATAAATTTTATGATCTCTCACTAAAGTATAAACCAAGTTTAATGTTCGATTACTTAACTTGATAGACTTAATTTCTGTTTAAATCGTTTTCAAAATGTGATTTAAAGTAGCAATAAATTAAATTTATATGACGTTAATTTTTCCCTTAGATCGTAGTGATGCGCGCGGCGAGTGCCTCTGCGCCGAAGCGCGCGCGCGGCTCTCCGCCTGGTCCGTCGATGAAGTCTGCGACTTTATAAATTCCATCGATATCTGCGCCGAATACGCAACGGTAAGTGCACATCACTATTCCGAATTCAAATGTAGAACACATTTTGATTGGTTGACAGATATTATAGAGAGGAGCAAATGTTATTTATTAATAGTAAAACGCAAGATATATCGATCGATATCGATACAATCTAGTAGATTATTTTACAAGCAGGAAACTGCATCTATAAATTTTATAACACCATGATCTATAACAGGTTGATGAGTCGTAAATATAGCGAGAGAGTTCAGGTGAGGGCGTCAATCAGGTGCTTCAATAATTAATGTGTTACTAAAATATAGTTCTATTACAATTATAATAAGGTACTCTTCATCGAACATTAAGTACTTTCATCGGATCCAATCATAGTATAAAGTGCAAGTCGATACAAATTCGTTCTCGGAGGCAGATAGGGTCGATTTACACGCCAACGGATCTTTGAAGAAGCGTGCGCAGATAAAATCAAACGTGCAGCCTGAGTAATGTTAAAGTATAAAATATATTGACAGAACTAAAATCTTTACGATTATTTTGTCACTCTTACAACGAGAGAAATGTGGATAGTTGTCTTTCGGATCAAGGTGAAAAAATACGTTTTTCGTCATCGTATTTTTTTTTTGAGGTAGTAAAATCTTAGGCTTATTTTTTTGCTCAAAACACCTGACGATCACCAGTATAATGTTATTTTAATAACAGACGCTAGAACTTTCATTCAATAGTAGTAAACTTAAGATTCAGACAGCATACGAATCGCCCTTACAAGTTCCGGCCTAACAATGGAGACGTGCACGTCACTACAATATAACGTCACTCCATCACGTCGACCCATAACCATGATTACTAATATAATCATTCACCGTTCCGCACCATACCACCATTTTATCAAGACCCATCACGAGCATACAACCTCCATACTTCGTCACACAAACTCAAGTGCCAAAAAGTCTGGTCAAGTTCGGTTACATATTTGTACACTTTTTTTTTATTAAATTTTAATTGCGTACCGCGGTGAAAGGGACCAAATAAAACAAGAGTATTGAAAAAGAATCATAACTTACTTTAATTATCCGGAGGCTGATGTTATGTAAGCTCATCTTTGTTAACGTACCTTTCTAGAGCTACCGCGTTTCGTCTGATAAAAGTTTTAATTCTCATTTGTTAAAAAATAATTCGTTTTGCCTCTGTTTTATAGAGGCTTTTTGTGCATTATGCTAGAAAGTATTCGGCACAACCGTAAAGGAGTTTTAGGTATTTTATTTCGTCAATTTCAGCTTAAACATATTAAGGTCTGGTGATTTTGAGATCTTCGCAGCGATGTCGATTAAAAACCTTTAATTTTTTCGATGACTGAATAACACAATGACATAATGTTAATACGCTGTCTACTTAAACAAACAATAAACAATTTAAATGAGAAAGGTTATAATTAACTTCCTTAGTTCCTAATAAACTACTTCGGATCATCGTAATACCTAAAACATAAAGTTTTCGCAACATAACACCATGTCCCCTTACAATATTGATTGTAAGTTTCTGCGTAATATTGGTTGTGTCAAATTCATTATTGTACGATCATTGGTCGGTAATAAACTCGGTATTCTATTGAGTATTAGTAAAGTTTACAGCTTTAAGTAGCCAAGGCTTATTGTCAACTGGCTGTGTCGACCGTCTTCGGGAGTACTTGCATATTTATAAGTATTCATACCGTCCTTTTAACTATTGAAATCTACATAACCTACAATGAACTGTCAAATGAATTAAGAAACAATAATGCTTTTTCGGAGGTATGAGGAATATATCGTGACAAAAGTTTTGAGTATTAATGTCGATGGCTATAAGAGTAGGGGAAGATCAAAGATACGATGGATGAACACTGTGTGACAGATTATATGGCTAGAAAGAGTTGAGCATTGATATACAAAAGCGCGACGACTAATAGAGAAATATGGAAGAAAAATATATGTTGCGCCAATCCCAAATAAATTGTAATGAACGCCAGAGAATGATGAATACTTTGTCAAAGATACGATGGATGAATACTGTGTGAAAGATGATATGGGTAGAAAGAGCTGAGCCGAGCGTTGATAATACAAAAGCGCGACGATTAATAGAGAAATATAGAAGAAAAATATATGTTGCGCCAATCCCAAATAAATAGTAATGAGGGCCAGAGAATGATGAATACTTTGTCAAAGATACGATGGATGAACACAGTGTGACAGATTATATGGCTAGAAAGAACTGAGCCGAGCGTTGATAATACAAAAGCGCGACGATTAATCCTACTATCCTACTAATATTATAAATGTGAAAATGTGGATTTTTGGATGTTTGTTACTCAATCACGCTAAAACGGCTGAACGGATTTGGATAAAATTTGGCACATGGGTAGACTATGACCTGGATTAGGACATAGGATACTTTTATCCCGATATTCCCACGGGATCGAGATTTCTGCGGGTGAAACCGCGGGGCGCAGCTAGTAGAGAAATATAGAAGAAAAATATATGTTGCGCCAATCCCAAATAAATTGTAATGAGGGCCAGAGAATGATGAATACTTTGTCAAAGAAGACATCTTCATAATCTTCCTAAGTTTATCCCACTTTATTTGAAATCTTTTTCTTCCATACGTCTCCATTAACTGCCATCTCTGTTGCCCTCTTAGCCATATATCACACCATCCTTCCATATGTTCTTTACTCTGCCTCTCTTATAGGTATCCACATTGAAACTGAACACTTTCGTATCACATGCTCTCAGCGTTTGAAAACGAAAACTGAAAACTTATCAACATATACCAACAAAACTAACGTACAAACAAGAACTCAAAACAATAAACAACAAACATAAACCAATAAACTGAACTGCCATAAAACATATGTAACTTAACATTAACAAGCATATTGTTATAAAACATTTCTATTAGCTGATTGAGTAATAAAATAAACATCGCTTTCTGGCGGCGGTTGAGCACAATGAGTGCCGTGACGCGAATCATACCCATAATATTGCCCTATTTAGGGCTGTACGATATAAAACATGAGTTTTACTTGTTTTTAATAACTGGTAAAGGTTTCTTTGATCTTGTGCGGTAAAAAAAATATAGTATGAAAAGGTGGGTCGGCTTGGCAGTATTGAATGATCGTTACAAAAGCAAATAAAGTCAATACACCCTCTTACTACGTATTTTTAATTTTGCAATTGCATGCAGCTTTTGGCTTTACTCCTGCGAACTAAATGTTACTAATACACGTAGATTGTTTTCGACACTTGACTTAAAATAGGCAGAATTATTATGCCTCTTCTTTCCAAAACATAGTATAATTAGTAAGGAAAAATTACAACCTATCGTCCTCTTGGAAAACAAAGTGAAACAGTCTGTCACAATATTATCAGAACTTGAACATCTTCATCACAATCATATTTTCTTTAACTCCACCATATCAGGTCCTTGGACACGACAGCCCTAACTGCATGCATCACATTACACAACAAAGTATAATGCACAAAGCGTCGAGCATGGCATCGCATGCATTATGTCAATGTGAGGCAACAAAGACGTGGGAAACGAGCTGAAGATTTTAAATTTCCATAATATTTGTATCGCGAAATTGTGTAATGTTGGTGAGCGGGACCTGGAGCGACACTTGCCCTTGTTACATACAGGTGTGAAGAACTAACAATCTTTTGGTTGATGTGCTTTACCGAAATTAGGGCAATTTAATAAGGACAGCAAAAAAAAGGGTAGGTTTTTTGAGAACTTGGCTCGTGCACACTGCCGTACATACAACTGTCAAATTACAAAAATTAAAAACTTAATTCCGATTAAATACCAAGTCGTACGGCGATATTTAAATCGCATGGGCTCATTCATGCAAATACTAAAATAGCAATCACAAATACATCGAAATATGTTAATGAGACGGGTCAATAAATTCACATACATGATAACATGCGCTAAGGACTTATACAATGTAATTGTAATTTTAAAACAAGACTCACGCAAGTCGTGACGTCATTAAATAGTGGAAATGACACATCGTAACACATTCTCCATAGAAAATAACCTTTGAGGCCTCACCTTAAAGATGGGGTAGAATAAAGCTTTAAATAATAAGCGCTTAGAATGAAAGTTTTTGTGCGTGATTTAGTTAAAATAATTTTCAAAAAATCCCGTCGCATACGACCGTCTCACATATTTTCGTGCACTGTCTAAATATTTTTACCAATTGCTAATTTATCATTTTGCGATTGGAACAAAAGACACATTCACTTGTTATATCTGCTTACCGTAAATAAATTAACACTCAAAATACTTTTAACGTTACGTTTTGAGGTTTTCATTACAATTTTACAAGCACAAATTAATTACAAAAAAAAAAGCTGGCGGTGCAAGCCGTCCTGTGTAAAAGGGTTTTTTCGCATACAACCTTATTCATTTACACACATTATTTATATCTGTCAAAAAACAGTTTTTCACTCAAACTTTTCAATTCACAAGCATGTCCCCTAACCAATCCAACACTGTATCACAGAAAACTACGGTAGCAATATCGGATTACCAAATGATTTATACGCAGAAGTGTCGTGGCGAACTGTGGCAACTGAATTAATTGTTAGCCAGATAATAATATCGTTTAACCACCAATGATTAATGTTTTTGTAGACTTTTGTAGGCTGACTATCCCGGTAAGTAGTGATTTATTTATAGTTTGCAATAAACGTCAGTTGCTAGTTTAAAACAATACCCTGTTTATTGTATATGTTTCTTTGTAGAAGGTGGTTTGGTTGATGCTGGTCGATGTTGTGCGAATTATAATTTGGAAAAAATGCATAGGCACGAAAATCCTTATACTTTTCACTTACGTTACGCTAGTATAGCAAATTGTACGTAAAATATTTGCATCATCGTCAGCCTACAGCAGCCCACTGCTGGACATAGGCCTCTCCAATTGCACGCCATTGAACTCGATTCTCGGCAACTCTCATCGAGCTGCTACCAGCCACCCTGCGAAAATTGGCGCTCCAAATCCTAGCCTGAGAGCGTTTTTCCTTATGTATAATATACTCAGTCAGATTTCGCAGAAGCGTTTGTGAAAATCATTTGAGTTGTTTTTTGTAATTATAATAAACCATCAGCAGAAGTTAACAATAACACTAGAAATGGTGTTATTGTTGATACAGATTTTGAATGAATAAAAAAAGTACTTTAGGACTTCTTCAGTGAAACAGCTATCATATTATTGTCATAAAAATTATGCAATATTCACTTTATTAAAATTAATAACCGTGTGAAAGGCATTTCGGCCAATTTCGACTAATTTCAATAATATAAATTGCCAATAAATTTATTCTTAAGCGACTTTTATAACTTATAAAACATTAATTAGGAATCTCCCGCGGTTTGGCACTAAAAACTCGTTTCTGTCCCCTAGGGCGTGAAACTTGAGAAAATATAGAAAACTCATGAATATATTTCAATGAAATAATTATTATATATTAGAAATTAATAATTCAGTATAGCTGCATGATGCCTCAATTAAAATACAAACGGACACAATACTGAAATATATTTTTTACGAGCTATTAGCTAATCATTCTAAACCCTATTAGGTATGTACAGATCCGGAAAACAGGGTACTTAAATGGCAATATAAACAGCAGGCAGCGCCATAAAACTACCACCAAAATATAATACTTCTAATAAATTCAATTGAAATTGAAGCTTTTCGTCTTGTGGATGTCGTGAGCAATAAACAAACCGACACGCAAACTAACCTGCCCCACGAATTTGTAGATGGCATCGGGTTCTGCGCCCGCGCAACGTAGGTATACGTCAGTCAATCCGTGCGTTTGCGCAAGACGTCGTGCGGGACGCGGCGCTCACACCATCAGTAACTAATGCAGTTGACACCGAACCTATCACGTGGATCTTAATAATACCGAAATAATTGAATTTAGGGTTCAATTGTGACTATTGTTTGTCGAAATAGCGGCGTTAATAAGTGCAGGTTAACGTTTAGCATCGATGCAAATGTCGAATTCGAAATTGACTGACTGAAATTTATCTATATTCTAGAGTACCAGTAGTTTAAAAATAGCAATTGCTAGGATTGAAGTCTTTTCTTCCAATTCCTCCTGGAGCAGTTACGAATGACTCACTCACAGGTAGCTTCGTAGTCCTTGCTCAACCCATTAGGCCACTCACTGCACGCACGCAAAAATAATCCCGATCGCAAATCACACGATCCTTTAATATGACTTGAAATACTTCGATCTAGATGCGCATAATCCTAATTGCACATTGTCACCTGCGCGGGCGCACCGTCGCGTTGGATCCTCGTGCGATCGTGACGCAGTGTCGCAAGGAACCGTGATTTATACAAATTACCACTGTGTATGCGAAATATATAACGTTTAAATTATAGCAATATTCGATCGGGATCGCTTGCGCACTGGGACAGATGGTGGTGTAATAAGGCCGTGTGTAATATTGTTTTCATAATGGAGGCAAATGATGATCTTTGTTGCACCTTTTACCTGCTAGTGGTACTTTGCGTTGTTTCGCTACCTGAGTTGCGCACTGACAAACGGTCTGTCGGTTAAATTAAATGTCTCGAGATATTTTTCGATGTTTCAACAAAGTAACATTTGAAATCATTTGCGCATATTAGCTTAAACCAAATTATGAGTTGGTTCTGACGTTTTTCTAAACAAATTATGAGTATAATGAAATCTCAAATAGGTTAACGACCCTAAAAAAAATATGCAACCCGTTTACCATAAAACGCGTAAACGAGTAATATTTTAATTGCTACATGCGGATATGCCATTTTACCACCGGAAACGGGTAAACATTCAGAGCAATAACGGAAGAAACTATTAGCACTCTAAATACATCTGTTCGAATTATTTTCACCCTGAACCCTTTCACTAAGCCCTGAGGTTAGCCTCTAGTCTAACCAGAAGCAGGCCTAAACGTGGACTCCATTGTACATTCCCCAAATTAATTTATTCTGTCTATTTTCTAGCGCATACGCAAAATATAAATCATTTGTTGCAGAACAAACTAGAAACACATCCAAAACTTACGAGTAGTAGAACGAATTTACCACCGTGTAGAAGATGTCTAAAATACTTGTAAATTACGCACTTTACCTCTCAGCAATACATATCGGTGACTTGGAATTCCGTATGAAAATAAATGAGGCCCAAAGCCTGCGCGCCCGTGCAATTAGCGGCGAAGCTAAGTGTTTGCGCACGACGCGAGCGTGCGACAGAGGGCGCTGATAAATGACGCATTTGTAACACTATGATAAATATTGTAAGCCTGATTGAGATGAAAGGAGCCCATTAATATAGTGTCGATAGAAGTGTTCTTGATAGTTACAGGTTTCGCAAGATTGAAGGGAATTGTTAAGGATATGTTTCAGTAACATCACTGTACCTACATAAATCGTGCTTCATCTACTACATAGGATTTCTTCAGTAAAGTATTCTATAATTATGGATATTTAATTCTAATAGATTTTACCAATGTTTTCATTGTCAAAGAATAATCAATTTTAACTTTACCAATTTTATAATTTTTTACCAGCATTTCATAAATTTTTATTTCATTTTAATGTACCTTTTTACCGATGTTACCAATTTTTCAATATTAGCGATTATAACCAGCTTATTTCTCTAATTCACTGTTGCACTGTTATTTTACTTTAAAAATGAATTATGTGTTATAAGAACAGCTCCACGGGTCGATCGATCAGATTATGCTACGCTTGCCGCGGTTGGTCCGTGAATGGATGACCAATTTTACGACAAAGACCCCTCCGTGCCTCGGAAAGCACGTTAAGCCATTGGTCCCGGCTGTCATTCGTGGATCTTTGACAATCGTTACTAGTCGTCAGAAACCCAAAAGTCTAACAACCATTCTTACCAAGGGGTATCGTATTACCCAATAACTGGGTTGTGGAGGTCAGATAGGCAGCCGCTCCATGTAAAAGACTGGTACTCAGCTGCATCCGGTTAGACTGAAAGCCGACCCCAACCGAAAACGCTAGACAGATGATGATCATTGTAATCAATTGTTGGTGAACCTAATAAAATAAATAAATAATCTATCTGTGGGATAAGCAAGCTCTCTAAATTCCGCTTTGAAAACTGTAACACAAATATCTCACTTTAGTCTCAATGCTGTTGTAGCAATTTCACAATCTCGAATAAGGAAATGTATAGCACCGACAATTACTTAAGAAAACGTTTCAATATATGTACTGTTTCAGAATGTTAGCAACAAAGAGAAAGGACCTCCAGTAACATATTTCTCTGCGAGCCCTTCTAAGTCGCAGAGCACGTCCACAAAATGCCACACACAGACAATCCATCAGTGCTATTCATAATCACGTTGTTACATCCATTGCTAGCATTAATATCACCCAAAACAAACAATGTTCATCACCCGGAGCCATACACGACTCATACGGCAAAAGCCTCAACTATTGTTAAACAGATTACAAACTTAAACATTCAGATGCCAAAACCCCACGTAAAAGAAAATTGCTCCACAATTTCGTTCTCTTCGTCATCTCAACTGCAAGTAGAACTTTGTATTGTCTAAGATGTAATTACTATAATGGGCGTTGTATCGTGATCAGTCGACGTATATTGTTATGATTTTAGACATGAAATCGAAAATGGTCACGGGTCATCTCCATGTGAGTATTCGTTGCGCAAAATGATTGCGGCTAACATGATTTCACTTAGAGGTGGGCGATCGAATGATTCATTTCGATTATAGCTAGTCGATTAATCGATCGTCGAAATTAGACTGGCGGATTGAATGGTGCTTGATAGTTTTTGTGAATGGGTTTTTATAATGAATGGAGTTGTAAAATGAATTATGTGTTATGCTCTGAAGATATCATCATTTATCAAGATAACTTTGTCACCTATTCACAAATCACTTCTCAATGTAGAGATTGTACAAAATTTTGCATAAATACGTACCGTCCAAATAATCGATTCTAAAATAATTCGAATGACAGTGATTAGTGGTTGTTCCTTGTCCCAACACTACGTTACTCGTCCAACGATTTTATTACAAGTTTAACAACGTTTGTCACGACATAATGTGAAATGTGGCGAAATTGAGATTTCGTCTCGTTTCAACCGAATATAATTTTAGTCTCGTCGTCCAATTACTGGTTAAAAAACACGTAAGGTTTATGACCAGTTTATTTTGTTTTATATCTTATTTCCTTATTAATATTGTCAAAAATATAGTAAAGCAAGTATTTTAAGTATTACTTACGTACTTCTTTATTACCTTTGTATCCAAGGTTTCTTCTGATTTATCAGACACTAAAGGAAAACTAGTTCTTACGATTAAATCTGATGCAATTTCTTAATAAAATTAACAACTTTTTTATATACAACGTTTTAATTCTTGTGACTTGTATGTCCCAGGAATCATTAATTAGTTTTAATTTCTTCTGAGTAGAGCTAAAAAAGTTATTAAAAACGTTTGATAAATTAATCAAACATTAACTTTTTATTTTAATTTCAATTTTAATTTGATCTATTATTCAAAATAATTAATGTTTATGTTATTATATCACGATACTACGACCTCTCCATCCAGTCTAGTCTACTCTTCTAAATAAACAAACAGACAGCTCCACACTTTCTATCTGTTTATGCAATAATTATTAATTGCTATACAATAAACGCTTCATTAGACCCTGTTTACACAACACGACCATATTGCTACTTATCGCAACCGTGCCACTCTCGCGTCGTGAGGTGTAAATGAGCTCAATTTATAACGCGTCGTGTCAAAAGAAGCGACTATAATTCGATACTCTTGCGCACACGATGTACGACTAAAACGTTGTTAAATTTATTAAGTAAATGGATTTCGTAGTTTTGGTAAAAGAAAGTCAGACAAAAGAAGAATTGAATGATTCAATGATTTACACATGTTTAGTCAATTTTGTCTTAGTAACGCAATTAAAGATAGCTAAAAAAATTTTAGAACCAAGTTATTTACTTTAAGCAATTAACTATAAACTTTCAGCGAATTTAAATACAAAACGTAAATAATACTATTCTGACCACGGAACAGATAAATATTATTGATCACCTTAATTTTCAGTAAATAGATTTTGTCTATTTAATGTCGAAAGTTCAGTAACACAATGGAAACTAATTAAATCATAACCATAAGATTTATATCACAAATATCAATCGTACAGTTTTTTTAAATTGCGTCGCTCTGTGGAACAGAATTTCTCCGCGGCACTAATAAATTGTCGCTCATGGACCGCAGCTTGACTCATCGCGTTTTTTTCAGTAATGATGTTTTAGATTTATTGCAATCTAGTAAATTAGGTGCGAGAAGCGAGGCTGCTGGTTTTTTTTACCTTTGGGTTCCGTAGCGAATGGCCAATCTTTTTTTACTCACAAAAAGCAAAGATCTTCATAGAGTACCTGTTATGGGTTATATCTCTATGGAAAGAAGAAATCTGTCTTGTCTCGACTAATTCATTCCATACAATCCTTAAACTTCAAGTTTCGTTTATCAATAAATTATTTAATTATTTTTAAGCTCCAGAATTTTTTTTACGTTCTTTCCGCAAACCCGGTGATGTTACAAACAATTTACCTTCAACTTACTCGTATTAGTACCAAGTGCTCCAAAGGTCAAACGTTTTTAAAGCCTAAACAAAATTGAATCATGACGGCTTTCTCTACCAGTTTGTGACAGCTGAAGAGATGATGACATTAAGACTTGCCACACACCCGCGATTATCTGAAGCACCTGACATTGTGTAACCGATCGGTAGTGAGACGACATTTGTTGCGCACCTATTATATTTGCATATCGTTTTATGGCTAAGTAGATTAATGCTTGACATTAAAATTTTGGTTGCAGTCATTAGTGTGTTAGATAAGATGTAATTGCATAATCAGCCTATAATGTTCCCACTGCTGGGACCCAGGCCTCCTCTCTTTGAGAGGGAATGGGAAATGGGAATGGGAATCTGTAATCTACCACGCGCGCCCAGTGCGTGTTGGTAGATGTCACATGTCTTCGAATTTTTGGTTCTAGGACATGCCGGTTTCCTCACGATGTTTTCCTTCACCGTTTTGAGAGCAGTGGTGATGAAATTATTTACACAAAGTAAAGCGCCTACCTGGGTTCGAACCCACGACCTACAACTCGTAAGTCGGGGCCAATACCACTAGGCCACCACTACCTCTCAAGATGTAATTGACTTTACATAATAACCAATAAGGCTTAAACCTAAAACATCGTCAATGGCATAGCCATCTAAGCAACTGATGGCAATACAAATATATATATACCACGCAATGCAAAGACTTATTAAGAAACAACACGAATCCAAATAAAAAAATCAACATTATATGTTAGTTCTCTAGTTTCCAATGCCGTTTGACTTTACGTATGTAAATATTAACAGCTCATACCATCAAATGACAATTGACGCAGCGAAGACAAGTCGCCCTTTAAACACAAAGGTCAAAAGGACAAAGATCAAAACGTTAACGCAAACCACGAAATAAATGGAAACGTTAATGCTAAAACTAAAGTAAATAAGACATTAAACAAGAACATTACTACCGTATTTGCTTCCAATTTCTCCATGGATAAGTCTCCAGTGATCAGCACTGACGTTATAAGTAACCAGAGAGAATTAAATTACCAATCATTTGGTTCAACAGTACCGCATAGTTCAGTAGACCAAACACGGGCAAATCGTAAACAGTTCAGGAATCAATCAGTGTTTATTGTATGCATTATACGTAACAAGAGCACTATATCCATTAGAAGTGTGTCGTCTGGTCACTGTCTTCGTCGTTAACATGTTTAGACAGTTGGATTGCTGGACATATTGACTGTGTGGGTAGGACAGAAGTTCAGGATTTTCATGTCGCACGTTTTATAGGATTTTGTTTCTGTAGTGTTAGTTTGAAAGAGATAATCTAAAATTGGACCTAAATTTAGATAGATGTCTTTAATGAAATCTTTTTTAATACTAAACAGGAGTACATTTCGTTAATTGTTCATTTTTGTTATTAATTGACGCAAATGTACCAATGTCTTATGAATTTAATATTGCAATGTTTTTCCTTACTTCAACGCATCCATCATAATATGTACAACAAGTGTAACAAATAATGACTCATCAATTTCCCATTAAAAATAAACGTCGACTGAAGTGCTTCAGTAAAGCGTTCTGCACGAAACGAAACTACCGTTGACAATCTGCTTTATAGTCCAGACATCTCTATCACCCCGAGCGTATCGTCCGACCCCTGACCTCAATTAAATACCCCGATACGACCTAACTCAGCTACGATTTTACAGAAACTATTTATTCGCTCATTTAATCGACATACCTGTAGCCCTGTAGCCCTGAATCAAGTAACTTCTGAGCTATTACCGATATTCACCGTCAATTAAAATAATCGATTAATTAACTATTTTACTTACAATCGATTTTATCGTTCGATCCATATTTATGGAACGTGTAATTTGTTAAATTGGGTTCAATTAATTGTATGTATTTTAGACTGAATATATTGATATTGGTTTATTTTATCTGATGACATAATTACTGTGTTATTGATTTTATGTAATTTTAACAGGATTTAAGACAATGAATTTATTCAGTATCTACGAAATGGACTGCATTAGACTATTTTCAATTCTGAAATCATTTCCTGATTTTCAAATAAATTTAAAATCCATCCATCACGGGGTACCGCTAGGAGCAACACTAGGGCCCTTTCTTCCATAATGGGCCAATAAGTTACATCAATCTCCATTTTTTTCAACACATTATTGTACAATAATATCAACACGAATTGACACTATACAGAACCTCGTTGACCAATGACGAGTGATGTGACAAGTCTCTAAAGAATGCAATAACGCATGCATGATTAATGACAGCTTTCTATAGCCCTTGCTAACACCTGTGTCCCTTCGACATACTTGGAACGAAAGCAGATAAGAATTCCCTGGTCGTAGAACGTGGTAAAGATAAATAGATGCCTATAGTAGTTTTTTTTTATGTACAAGTTGTATTAGACGACGATACAAATAATCATGTAACAGAAGGCCGCCTAATCGTACCGCATTGCTATAGTAAAATAACACTACAGTGACAAGTCGTTACTAGATTGACCAGAACCGTTCCAGAAAAGACAGATATACTTTTAATAGGGCCCTGCTGAACAGAAACCTCCTAATGACTGCTAAAATAGTCCATCACACATTTTGTATCGCCATAATTGCAACCCTCGAATGACAGATGCTGAAAGACCCTCATAAAAAACCTCAAATTGTCGATCCCGAAAACCTCTCAATGTCTTATATCGTAATAAAAGTTGCAAAAGCGAATGTCCGTGGAACGTGTGTGTCCGTCTGATGCCGGATAAGAGCCGGCTAATAGGGGACCACCAATAAAGTTGACTCGTCGACCGCTGCGACACGGTATCGCAACTCAGATGTGTATTAGAATCGCAATTTATAAATGGTAGTTTTATTTTATGGTCGTCGCGATTGCGTTTTGTGTTTTAGTGCAGTTAGCGTGTTTCTTCCGGTTTAATTTAGAGCTAGTAAGTATTGGACTTTTTAGTTGTCACTTTCAAAACAGTTAGTACATTTCTCCAAATGATGTGTTGGAAATACAGATAAAGAATACTCATGAGGCTCTAAATGTTAATAAACCAATAACGAACGGAATAAACGTAAAGAAGACGTTATTATAACGTCTTAAAGTATAAACTCAATAATAACAACGTTCACCAGAAGATATTTATCACGCGTGTGTAAATTTAAAACTAAATTGCTATTATGCCTGATACAAAGTTACGAGATAGAACTTTAATAGCTGTTATCTGAACAAGAATATATTAATTTAAACCCAGAAGTTATAGTAAGGTAACTTATAGATTATTTTAATTGAACGTGAATTCTAATTAACATGCAAGCCGTGAACTAAGTTGAACTTAGCTCTAACTTAACGGAGACATGATATCGGCTTTAATATCTTTATAATTATTGCCATGTTCAGTGATCATTGGATATTTACTGTTTTATTAATTGGAATTATCTAATACCTATGTTTAAATACGTATTTTGTAAAGAAGCACGGTTAATACATTATCAGTTACTTGTTGAATATTTATATTGTTGGATCAAGAGTAGATAGACAGAATATCACTAAATTCATCTCCATCTAAGTTAATTCTAAAATCTAAGCACAATGCACATTTCATTAGTTGTAATAATTAATAATAAGCAGCACCATCATTACATAAATCTGTTATTCGATCGTTAATTTTGCTATAATTCGTACTTTATACCCCCACAAGCTCAATCGTTGCTGTAATAGTTATTCGCCTACCACTTTCACGCTGATGTTGCGAATATATTGGATCGTAAATCCCTTATAGAATTGCTCCTCTCGCAGCAAGCCCATGAAAGGGAGTGTAATTAAAGTACCCCGGTGTTACAGTGCTACACTTGACTAGTATAATCGGTTATAATAATAATCTAGGAGAAGCCACGGAACTGCTGCCCCCCTCTGCGCTGCCAAAGATATACGATCTCGACCTCGCTTATTATCAAGTAGCGATGAAATCTTACAGCATATTAAAAACTAGTAGAAGTCATCCTCAATGTACTAGAAAACGCAGATAATTAAAAATATTGTTATTACCAACAAGCAACTACAATTTTATGACAAAATCAGAATACTAATTACATTCCACATACCATAAATGCGTTGCATATGTAGATGATCTCATTATTGCGTGAATAAACAACGTCGTTCGAGAAAATCAAATGCCTTTTTGGAAATAAAACTAAACTGCTGAGTAAAATGCCACCACCCAGATGCTAACCACATAAGCGTTATTCAGCCATAAATTGAGCGGGCCATCTAATGACTTCCCAAGCTAATAGCGTATAGAATAAGCTTCTATATACGTAAGAACATTTAATTTAGCTCAATCGAGTCTCGGAAGGCGTGTATTTAAATTGAGACGTCTAGATGCCGAGATAGGAGCTGGGAGCGGGCTACGGAGATGCTATCTCGGGAGTTGGAGCCCTCGTTTGTAAGTTTCTCCGAGACGAGAGGCAACCATCGTTTTTCTAAGTCTTGCTTGTGTATGTTGGATGATTTTGCTTACAAAGATTTGTAGAAGATCGTTGTACTTTTGACATTAGTTTATCTAAATAAATTTTGAGATTATGCCTTCTGCAATTTGAGCTATCACAAAAGATTACTGGCCTGTAAGTTATAGAAAGAGGTAGAACGCACTAGAGCGTTATACATTTCTTACGGCACTAATCATAAAAGCTAACTGAGGAAATAAAGTAGCTACGGTATTTATAACGTTATTACTGCCCCGTTTTTCTTAAAGGTGTGCAATTCCTTTTATCTTTATAAATGCAAGAAAATCTGCTAAGCTTTTATCTTTCAGTACTCAGACACAATACTATTTCAGTATTTCACACTCGTAACTTTTATAAGGCTTTAAAATATTTTCGCCACTTGCAAAGTATTTTTTTATATACAAGTACGGGATTATGTCCATAAATGCCTCATACGCATTTACTGCATCGTATATGACGTTATAAATCACGTTTCTATAAGATTGCTAAGCTATAAAATAATTTTCTAAATCGTCTAGTGGTCGGACATCACGTAGGGCGGCCATCCTTCATCTCGGCGCAATTCCTTTCGGATTCAAGCGACACCGCTGGACATGTGGCCGACAGAGCACTAGGTAATTGTATCACGTACTAAATGTGGAATAATCTTGGACCAAAACTTAATGGATGCAGCTTGGAATCCGAGCATATTGGATGTGCTCACCCCGGAAGGGTGAAATGTCATTTGAAAATGGATTATCTTCATATTTTTATTTACAACGTTAACTGTAGTTGTAGGTTGAGTGTCAAATTATGTTTCTTTAATTATTATTTCTTGCTCGTTGGTGTCTTTTTTATTGATAACAATTTTTAGTCGATCTATATTAAAATATATAACGTCTATAGAGATTGGCAAAAGATCAATCACAGTATTGGCAGCAGAACAAGTTATTTAGTGCTATGTAGATAGCGCACCACCCACGTGGGCGTGTGACGGAGAATAAACAAGCATCGTTATATCGTCGACCACACGTCGTCAGTCATCTCCTTTGTTTTATCTACATCTCTTGAATAGATCGAACAGAAATCTGTTTTATTCATTGTTAGTTCAAGATTTCATAGTGTCTTGCGGTGTAATGTTTAACGTTCATTATCGTTGATCCACTGCCTCCAATGACCAACAAAACTCCGAAGAAAAATGAGAAAGAAATTATTAGCAACATTCCTTACTCAGAAACTAGTTGGAAACCTCATACATCCTAACAGAAACCTAAGTACTGACAGTGAAACACTACGTACCAATCTCATCAATGGTACCGATCGCATACCTTCAGACGATCATTTCACGCTGACCAATCAGTATTACCGACTTTTGAACGGAAACGTAGAGGACGCGTGCGGGCATAATACGCCGTAATCTGGCGGTGGTAATACCGTGGCGTGGTAATCCCGGCAGATGGTCGCAAATGGCGGGAATGGTCGGCAATCTACGCGACCACTGCCGGCGTCCGCCAGTAATGGCTGTGGTAATAGTCGGACCAGTTTGCGACCTTTCAATCTAGGAATGTCAACTTAGAGCAGGGCTGCCGTGTGAGGGTTATTTATGATCCCAGATAGGTAATAAATCATACAGCTGACGGACATTTATCATGCTAATTTTCTTTTCATTGATGTGATCACTAAGGATGGTTTGATATGGAAATCGACAATTCGTTTTATTCTAGCATCACCTTCTAAATACATTAATACTTGAAATCCATGTTTTTGATCTATAATCGCATCGGATACTACTTAGACGTTTTGAGATACACTTAAACATAAAATTATGACCGGTTCATAAATTTTCTATTTTCCAACAGCCACCAACCCTATCATGACGTCGCCCGTGGTCTTTCGAAAGTACTGCTATACTTTACGTGCGATCAACATGCACCTTATGACACTTAAATAAAGTCTGTTTTACATTAATCTAAGTATTGTTGGCATGTCAAGTCATAATTCAGTAACGACCGCGATTGTCCGGTGCTATTTCATGATACAGTTTTATCTCATTGTGAGGTTCGATTACCGGGTAGACCGTGTTACTTTTAACCGCTTAGTTGACTTTAACGGGAGAAACCTTATTGACATACAGGTGATTGGTAAGTTCAGCTTCAATGTTCAACACAGTGTCTAGTTTGTTTTCATTACCTACCTCTTTTTGGAGAAGTATGAAGATGGAATTATATTTATTTTGTGTGTAAATTTTTGAGTTGAATTAAATAGATTGTGCATTATTGGAACATATGATCAAAATTAGATGTTTCACTGCTTTTGATTTAAGGGATTCGTGTTTTTGATAAATAAAATTTCTTGTAAGCGGGAAAAGTTTATTACCCATGTATTTGAAACTTATTACATGTGCGAAAGTAGAGAAACTAAATTTAGTGTTATTTAACATGGTTAAATATTGTCGGCAAACACAATCTTCTCCTCGTTTCTTACGTTTAATAACTGTTATTACACATGTTTCATTCCTATTTAATAACTACAGTAATGAAGAAAGGAAATACCCTTTTAAAAACAATTGCTCAAGTGTTCCTCGCACTCATTTTAAAACAATAATTAACAGGTACTTATCTCGTTAAACTATTCACTTAACTCTTTGGAAGATGTTCATATTTCCATTTTTAATGTGTGTTTAATAACTTGAAGTTTTCATATTCACCTTTTTCATTCAAGACTTACCCTAAGTTGTTGCTGCAGTTCCGTTTCTAGTTTTACCTCCTTCATTCGATTTTGCATCTTACTCTGTCTTATTGTTATTTGTATTTTCTTCTCTCTCTCTCTCTCTCTCTTCCCTAGTAAGATTATCATTTCTATCAAAATCGCAAACGATGTCATAACTAAAGTTGACATGAATATTGTTACATAAACCTTGTTTATTCAAATAATATGCAAGTTACCTCAGAAGTATGTTACTCGTAGTTCCAGTATTATCTTTTACGTATCAGAATTATAATTTTAACAAGTTGAAGTAAACATTTTAAATTAAACAAGGTTTTCACTTTTTAATATATTATGTGGTGTTGTAAAAGTGAGATTAATTAAAATCTATCTGATTACGTCGTGTTTCTTTATTAGGTGTTATATACTTTCTTTCGTTATTTACGCAGATAACATATTTTATATGACTATGATTGTGCCCCGTACCAACTGCGGTTGTAAATCAATGATTCTCGATTTGAAAATCAGTATTTTCTGTTTATGTGCTTTGTTTTGGCAAATCTATTGATTTTTTTAAAATTATTCGTATTCCTTCAACAAGTAGCTACGTTATCAAAACTAATATTATAATACAGAAGAGAAAAGATAAGATTTTTTATATTTTTGTTTGTTACGCTTTTACGCTAAAACGGCTGAACGGATTTGGATGAAATTTGGAACATGGGTAGACCATGACCTGGATTAGGACATAGAATACTTTTTATCCCGATAATCCCACGGGATCAAGACTTATGCGGATGAAACTGCGGGGCGCAGCTAGTTATTTATATAGCCTTATTACAACAGACAGAACCTTGCCATAAGAAGTATTACCTAAAATTAATCTCTTCCTCATCCATAATGGTAACGCTACAATTAATATTCATAACTTGATACACAACCTCAGCTGTTTCCGCTTCTACAGCGACAAAAACTATTGTTAAAGTTATACTTACCTCATTACGGATTTATAACCCTTGACTGTTGATCAGTACGAGTATTTCCATAAAATGGTCAGTAGGCAGATGGCAGGTTTCTTAGAAATAATAATTTTAACTATTGCAGCTATCATCGTGTACCATTGTTTGTCTTTGAATGTATTTGTTTTTTGTTCCCAATAAACGACAATTTTTTTTTTAAACATGTAATTAATCACTTATAAAATAATAGTCTTATACACCGAAGTAGTGATACCAAAACAAGCTATATGGAAAACTTGATGCGATTGGCCCGACAAAAAAAGGGAGACTATCACCAGAGATCTTCATGATGAAACACAAAAACTGTCAGCCTGCAATAAGCCACAAACAAAAGACAATCATCAAAGTTTGTTTTGATGAAGAAACAAAAACCAATCGGTCAAGCGAAACCGCAAATCAAAGCTAGTTCCTACCATTTAGAGCAACAGCAACTACAAGCAACAGTAGCTGTACGTTATGTAAAACAGCGAGGCTTAAGGCGCTATCATTTGTCGAAGTCGCATAGTGACATCTGTCGCCGGTAAAACGAGTTTATCTCTAGACCACACTCATTATTCAAACCTCCACTACTGGGACTCGAACCTGCGTCAATGATAACGATGCCAGATAAATATATTGTCTGCCTTTCACTAAATTTATGTAGGTATGTACCTATAGTTAATCTGCATAGTGCGTTTAGATAGAATGGTGACTGTCTTCCGTATCCTCATGGCCATCTTATTACATCTGTGGTCGCTACCATTGCTCTAAATCGGTCAAGCTTGAACATTTTCAATCGGGCCCTACGTCTGCCTTTTCCATGACAAAATCTGCGTAATTGAAGGACTGGGTATTAACGTTGCCAGTTATGAGATATTGTCAATATGTAAAAG
Organism: Dryobotodes eremita; assembly: GCA_917490735.1. Taxonomy (NCBI): domain Eukaryota; kingdom Metazoa; phylum Arthropoda; class Insecta; order Lepidoptera; family Noctuidae; genus Dryobotodes; species Dryobotodes eremita. The sequence goes on along the minus strand of OU823254.1, from coordinate 16,190,246 downwards.
GAATTTAACAGATAACATTGTTGATTACCTATAAAAAACACAAAATCTTTGTTAAGGTTCATTTAGCCATAGAATTATAGCATAATTACCACCTATCTCCTAAAGAGATCTGTCAAAATATAAATCTACGGATCATATCTCTCCACAAAATTCTTCAAACCAAATTGAATATTTTAATTACTCACTTTATTGCTCCTATAAAGATTAAAGAGTACGTGTGAGATATCTCACATTAGTCTCAATCTATATGTGATCATCATTAGACTTTTATCGTGGTTTATCAAGAAGATATGCCATTCATCTGGGTACTGTAGACCTCACGTCAGTGGTAATACTTTGACCTTAAGCTGGCTTAGCGTGGTACGGCGTTTCAATAGAATAAGGGGCCAGCTTACACTGGTCTGCTGACACTGATGTTCGGCCTACCGTACTTGATCACCGTTACGATTGCTCCGAAAATATTGTGATACTTATCTGTTGCATGCCAGTCACCCAATGATCGTAAATATATCTAGTATTAATGGTGATTTTGATAAGATACAGATAAAGGTAGATTTAATACCGAACCCCAAAAACGATGCAGCACCTGTTGGAGACGCGTCTTCTTTACAGACGAGCTTTCCCCATAAATGCCAAGATTAGCTCCAGTTCTTAGCAGATGTGGTGGAAATTAATATTTTGTAGAAATTAACTGCCGTCTTTCATCAGGTTTTTGTCCGTGAATAGAGACTGAAAGACAATGAAAATCTATAATTTCTGAAAGTATTTACGCAACATAATTATGACGGCTTAACAATGTTCACTAGATGTATATTAGAAATTAGGCAGCTTCTTACTTCAACATTTGCGTCTATTAGAGTCCCTAACCTGACGCAACCCGTACCTGCTCTAGCTTCTCTGATTCCTCGATCATTGATCACAGTGCATTTGCATTTTCTTACAAGCACAGTTTAAACATAGATTGAGAGATAGTTATTTCAGAAAATGCCGCATTCCGAGTCGAAATCCAATATTCATTCGACGATATGTTAAGGATCAGCGTTCATGGAAATTTCGAATCTCATCTTCTTATATTGGAGGCAATGTCAGGTCCATATTTGTGAGGTCTTCATTAGTAGTATTTCATTATTAAAATGCCTTTGAATATAGGTTCGACGGCTTGATAAGACATTTCAAAATTATGTTTGGTGGAGTCTTTTATTTGACCTCAGTCCTATTAACGTTAGTGAATAATTGTAGAAAACGGGATAATATAGAAATGGAAATCAGTATTCAGATTTAAACCTAAAGAATACCTTTAATTTCAGAAAATATTTTGGGTTTGACTTTGCAGAAACACTACCAATTTTTGACCATCCAGTAGATATACATTTATTGGGACTGTAAAATTCAGGTTGCCATAGTTTTCTCTGTAGAAATGATTACTTTATTGATAAAAAAGAAACAAGTAACGCTCCTCATCATTTATTAGCTTCAACTCAGGAGGTACTAACTGCAAATCAATAAAAACTAACAAACTACACTAGTCATGTACTCATACGTAGCTTAATTATATACTAAACAACATTATAAACATCAACCTACAATTTGATATAATAATCTGTAGAATTTGCATACTTTTACATAAATTTGTATTCGCCTGATTACCAAGATACCTGCTAGCTAGCTATGGCCTATAGGTATGAGCTGGAAAATCATAAATTATAGCTGACTGGCTTTTCTTAGCTACTGCCTTTACGTGGTACATTTACTAGAAATTGACCTGAAATGTATTGGTTGAGGCCACGTTATAATTGCATGAATTTTGCTTCGTATTAGTTTATGTGGTTTAATATCGTTTTTGCTATTTGTTTAATGTTTTATAAAAAATGGATAAACTCTACTTATTGTGCTATACAAGGTACTTTTACTGTCATCTAATAATAATGGCAATTTTAATAGAGCATCTTTATATTTCTTCACTTATATTGGATCGCGACGGATCTAGCCCTTTTGACGCTATTTGACGAGTCGTGTTTATAAATAAAACGCAAAAACTGTAGTCGCCCAAAAACTGAAAACATGATATTGTATTGGAAACTGGCATCGCTTTTCGTCCGAAAATCAACAATAACTTCCATGAAAATAAACAGCTTATCAAAATTATATACTCCACAAAACCGTACCGCAATCTTTACATAACCCTATATACTCCCTGCCACCCACAAAGTGGAATGACAGGCAAATGACAGGCAGTGCACCGAATGACATACATAAGCCAGGCGCGGCTGAGATGGCCACAGACCCAGATGATGGTCATTTGTCGCGTTTCACAGATTCATGGGTCTGGCCGCCGCCGCGCCGCCGCCGATATAGATTATAGCTCTTGTTTTCTTCGCAAAGTGAAAGGTTTTGCTTTAGGATTGGGCTTTCTTTTGTTATTTTTAAATTGGAGACAAAATATCTGAGGAAGTTGTCATAAGCACTGTTAATGAAGTCTGCATAGAATTATCAAATTGCTTCTGATTAAAAACTGCACGTATTCCATTTTTTAAAATTAATTTTAAATATACGATGTACACGAACAAAACTACCAAACATCCCAACATGCTTTTTTACCCAAAACCAGAAATTTGTTGTGTTGTGAAATTTGGAAATCCATCTGCAAATATAACTAAAAATACAAAATAAAATACAATCAGTCATCATCATTATATGTGTGGTATGCAAGAAAAATATTCAAGACAAATTGTATCGTATTGTATTGTGTTGTTGTGTTGTGTTGTTGTTATTTGTTGGATTGTGTTGTTGTACCTGTAAGTACTGGATACCTCAGGACTAATCTAACAATTAAGACCTAAATCTAAAATAACAATATACCCGAGAATAACCGAACTGTATCACTAGTGAAACCAAAGGTCCGGCCGGTCGCCGGCCGCGTAGAAAGTAAATAAATTGGCAGTAACAGTCCACTAGGCACCTATCTATATACAATGTTCTATGTATTAGTATATAAGCTATAGAATAGTCTAGGCTAAAGTAAGACGTTTGAATACTAGAATGTTTATGTTTTATGTCGTTGTAGGTTTATAAAGTGCAACGAGAAATGTAATGTTTTTTGGCTTGCTAAGATGGTTAAATTTTATTGTCATAGATATATTTTTAGCCAAAATCTTTTTGGATTATAGAATAATGTTGGTTTTGACACAGAGGCAACCTTTGCTTTATATGATGCAGTTTTAGATTGTCAAATGTAAATGAACAGAAATATAAATTTAAAAAAATACATGAAATGTAAACTCAGATACTCAACTCATTTATTGGTTTGTCCAGGCAAAGTTAATTAGTTTTTAAACCTACATAAAGGTTCAGCCTGTTCACTATTGCTCTCTACTGCTGTACTAAGGCCTCTCCCATAGTAAAGGTTTCAATGCTAAGTTTTTCAAATCTTGTCCGTTCCGCTTAGCTTCCTCATAGGTGCTAAGGGTTCTCATAGGGTCATACGAGGTAGGTATCTATGAGAACTGAAACAAAACCACCAACACCCTACTAACACCTTTCTCCAACCCCATCAAAGAAACAAACAAACGGCTACTTCTAACTTATTCCTATTATACCATATTTGTTGTAAACCGCGGCCGGCGCACGCGCCGCTCGCCCGCGGCTCGCGCCTGCCGCCATTACTAACTATAACGGTGCCCAACTATCGGTTGTACGATTTTTTATTAACCGATGGAGTTTTTCTTTTTAATTCATAATATTTGGACAGGTCGTCAGGCTTTAACTGAGGATCAATTAGGCGATCGGAGGGTTCGACAAAAAGTTTGCATGACGCACCCCCTTAAGAATTATGGCCGCGTCAACAGCAGTTAGTAATAGATATTTCTAAACAACTATCTACCCGGAAATGTAGACCTCCAAATTAGCGTATTTGGTAAAGAAGGACATTTCGAAAAGATCAATATAAATTCTAAGAATTTAAGCGCACCTAATTTTAACCGGCCGTTCAAGATGATCTCCAATTTCTACGTGGCAACAGATGTGTTAACTTCTAAATTCACGCCATTGCTTTCCTAAGCAACAAAATTTTAGGATCTTCTGTGCCACGCAATGATATCCTTCCAGTGCTTATTTCAACACCCCGGTGCAAACTTACAAAGAACAATTAACTCAACAAAAACCGATTAATATGAAAAGAAAAAGCTAAAAGTTAACACAACAGCCTTAATGACAGTACGGTAATAGATTAGCTTTCCTTCCGCCGACACATTGGACACCATGATGTATGGCGGATGCCGCTTCCTACCACAGATCCGGAGATCACTCACGCGCAATTTTCTGTGCCTATCTTAGCCATTAATGTGCTAATTTTATGATAATGAATTGATCGATTGATAGTGTGAGACTATACTTTGTCGCACTAAATTGAATTTAATTGTGAGCGATTACATATTTTAAATACATGGTAGTAGAATGGTCAACTTTCTTTTTCATGTAAGAAGTATTTTAATCTAAAAAGTATAGTCAGAATCAGCTAGAAATTAAATGGAAGATTGGAATCGTAATTGAAAACTCAATCTGGAAAACAGTGAAATTCCCGAAAACTTTTTTGAGAACGAAGTTTGTAGTTATCCAGTTATGTACCAAACAATGTATAAAAAAACTCTCCTTAGGTATACAAACAGAGGTACACGAACTGATCCACCGATTTAGCAGCTTACATATGATTATAATGCAAAGATGTCAAAAACATTAACCGCGCCCACGGCTTCAAACGACTTTTACTCAAGAATATTAATTATAATTAGCAGACACGAATCAGAATCAAATATAATAAAATATTTTAATAGCGTACGTGATTGGTAAAAATTGATTATTTATTTATAAGCGAAATTATTCGCTACTCACATTTTGAAAAACTGTTTTGATATATGTAGTAGGAAACAATAATAACGGAATAAAACATTTAGTGGTTTTATTTAAATACCTCTCTAATGATGAAATTAGATTACTTCACTATCTTTTTGACAAATTCTAAGCAAATTAGTAAGATAGGTGCAAAAGATTTTTCAAAAGTTGTATAAAGCTAAACAATTTAATTAAAATCAATAAATTTTTGAGTAAAACATTAGATGTCATTGATCTCTGAACGACTTCTTCTGCCACCGTAAGCAAAAGGGATGCATCTGAGGGAAAAAAAAATAAGCCTTACTAGATTTTTTTGTCTAGTAAGGCTTATTTTTCTTCATTTGATTTCAGTCATTTCTTAATTTTGGAAAGCCAAAGAAAAGATGGAGGGATTGTGTGAGGAATAATAGAAAAGAAAAGGGAGTGAATGATAGCGTGACCTTTGACAGGAGGGCGAAAAGAAGAAGAAAATGTGTTGTACCGACTCCAAGTAACAAAAACAAGACAAGGCAACAAAAAGGCAACGAAAAACAGAAGACAACAAGGGCAAAAAAATGATGATGATGATTTATTTTCAGTAATTTCTTTATTTATTTCTTTCTTGGTAGTCTAGGGGTCGCAATCAGACCAATTGGGTACTCTAAGTAGGCTCTGCACTATTTAAAAATTATAAACACTATAATTTTATTTCCATTCATCAATTTCTACATAATGGCCAACTTCGCACATCATTAGCACCTAATCTGACCAGCACAATGAGTTTATCATAAGCCCTCTGGCCAATAAATACCAGGATTTCTCTCAGCAAAAACTGGTGCAGGCAACAATTGAAGATCTAGTTTTGCGACACGTGGGGTTAGTGTGGGACGGCCGGTACATTGTGGTACTTGCGAAAAGATATGTTTTACGCCGATATGAAACTTGTTATTTATTCATACTAAGGCCAATCGTAATAGGTAAAGTAATCCTTTGAGTGTATTGGACTTAAAGGTTCTTGCATTATTTAGTGACAATTTAAAAGTTTAGATTTCTGGAACTGCATATGTACTGGGGTCATGAATAAAGATTTAATAAGTTATTTACTTCTGCGTCGGTAATTTGTCTTTAAGATACCTAATCACAAACTATTAATTAATTTGCCTTTAATTGATAAGCAGCGTTGATTGATTGAATTCATTTGGTAACTCACTTTTCCAGTTAACTTCGTGTTATTTTGCAAGCAAAATATTTAAGTTCGCAAAAGCTTGTCCTCACGACTGTACCGCTAATCTAATAAAAAGCTCACAAATGGTTCAACATACCACCTACTTTGAATAGTAATTTAGTCCGTAGGTGTACCCGAAGTTGTCCGAAAGAAGCCGAAAGGTCGCTCGGGCTAAATGTCAAATGAAACACGCGAGGTCGCATTGTCTAGGCCTCGCGGCTATTAATTGTAAATCAATACGTTTAGATATGAGTTATTTGGGCTCGTGGCAATATGATGTATTTGAATAATGGATTACTCTTTAAGCATGACAAAAGGCTAGCGAAGCGAGCTCATCTTTTGTTGAGACCACGCCTTAAAACAACCGATGCTGATCACAATAGGTACTTACATTGTCAGTAAATGAGGTTAATTATTTTAAAACTTAGGACATACTTTTATAACTTACAAAACATAGTCAAAAAATATAAGAAAATAATATCATTGATAAAAGTCTTTCAAAAGTGGAAACCGTTTCAATAGGAAGCTTTCAAAAATAATCGTGCGCCTAATCACATCATCTTTTTAACCGACATTATAAAGTGGAACTCTCAAACCCACACTACTAAAAACTAAATCATCAAAACGACACAAGCCCAAATTAGTTCGTTTTTACATCGCCGTCGCGTGCGTGTCGCCACTCGTAATCATACGGCAGGTGCGTCTGCGCAGCGATTTTGTAACAGCTATGCAAACCATGGAATGTGCGGTCATACTCTTTTTATAACCGCGATATAAAATATGCGATGCCATTAGCCCAACTGCCCAAGTTATTTATTGTCACAAAAAATATATTTTTTGTTGGTCAAAAGGAGGGTAATGATTTTCATGTGTGAATGTATGTATGTGTTATGTGCTACACCTATGACGTAAAGTCGTTAGATTTCACTAATGGTGTGGTGCCACGTATGAATAATTTATTTAGAATATGTAAGCAATTTGGCAAATGGTGAATTAGATCAACGAACAACCAACATTGGCTGCAATCTTTTGTGCCATCCATTGGGCTTAATATTTGGTCCAACATCCGCTCTTACGCAAAACACAGATGGGTACCAACAACCGGGCCACTTCCTTCTAGCATGTATTCTTTGCGTCGATATTAATCAGAGGTAATTTATTTACCTTTGTGTTATATTCTTTTTGTAATGTCAACCGCAAGAATAACATGTTTCGTAATAAAATACTGCTGTCGTTTGACATTTGTGTAATCATAAAGAACATCTGTTGGTAGTAGATTTTTGTTGAAATTTGTTCTATTACTAACCGTGCTATGTCGTCTTAATTTATGGTCTACGTCAACGAATGTATTTGAGGTCATAAAGCTTCGCTATATAAGCAATGCAAATTATTTGTATAAGAATCGCCATCATGATTGGCAAAAAGTATTATATTCATAAACTTATGAGTAGGTATAGATATGGTCGGTTAAGTAAGCAATGATGATCAAACAAGTTAAATATTACTCGTCGATTTAAAACCATTTCAGTTTTTCAATCTAACCGCTCAAAGATCATGGCAAAGATATCTTCAAAAAATATACAATTGGAAATATCAACCGTACAAACTAACACAAACTTTAAAAGTAGAGCACAGACAATCAAGCAACATTCACGATGAAAAAAAATATCGATCACTGACCAGAGAGTATCGTGCCAACACCACAAAAAGAATTCTCAAAAATAATTCAAACATTCAATGGTCCAAATTACAAAAAGCAATCAGAGTGTCTTGTGATCCACTCAGTATCGATAATGACCCGCGGGTAGAAAAAGAATCCGATGGAACAGATATGAAAGGGGACTATTCACCAGCGGCAGCCGGCCTCATCTAAAGATAATCTATTTGGTATAACCTCACGACCTCCCGGTCGGCCGCCGTAACAATATAATTAAAGAGAGATCGTTGCGATCCGATCGGTCGCAGGGTTGGGCTCCTGGACTATCAGATTTATGATTTGATGAAGAAGCAACGGTAATGTATTGTGGTGGAGCGATATTGGAAAATATAGACGGTATGAGACTTTGTTAGTTGGTTTAACTTTTACAGATAGCACACTGGTCGTTATTGCGACACTATAAGATTTTAATTATACAATTTTATTTCGATAAAATTTTAACATCAACCTAAATCCAACTTATTTTAAAACTTCGTACCAAATATTAAAAAAATAAATACCCACTGAAATATTTCACTCTCTTCACCTCTATTGACTTCAGAACACTTTTCCTATGGCAACACTAGTCTAATAGCCGTATTTACGTGGCAACCCTGACCCGTCCGTTTACCGGCCGGATGTCGATGGCTCTGTAGAAGGAAACCTACATGATTGTTGCTCCCGACGCGTTATAGATGTCATTATTTACTTGCGCCCGCGGAGCGCGGCTTTTTACATGTAATACAAATTACTGGGTGCGCGCGCGACGCAACGGTTGTCTTAGTGTGGTCTGGTGAATGTCTGAGGAAAGTTATGAATGTAAATAAAATAAGTAGGTATTTTTAGGTTTTCATTCATTTTTACCGCAGTTTGAATTAGCAAAATCTACTTATCTGTAGGCCTGAAGACGAACACTTTCAGCCGACATGGTAATAAAAAAAAAACCTTCACATGAAAACCTCGAGACATGCAACCAAACTATGTTTCCACAATGGATGCCCCATTAATTGAAAATATTTATTAGTTATAATAATAATGAGTTGAACTGTAGACGTGTCATTACTTGGGTTACGAGCTTGTTGGTTATTTTTATGAGGCACAGTTAGTAGTTCGTTAACTCGCTATAATTTCAACACTAGCACCCGAGTTAATGCCGCCATTTATCGATGCAGGGCTTCTTGTTATTTAGTAGGATCCTGTACTGAAAACTGAGCCTATTTTATTTAAGAACTGTTATTAAAGTTAACAACTTACGTGTAAAATAAAATTAATGATAATGGTAGGGACTTTTCAAGTTTATTTCATTCTTTTTTTTCACTTTCATACGTAGGTATATGACAAATCATCCAGACACGTTTTGCTATCTAACGAGTTTATAAATAAAGAAACCTAACTTCTTATTTCAAACTGGCAACAAAAAAAAACTAGGTACTTACAATACCATTGCCTAAAAAAATCACCAACCAAACTCCTATCTAAAACTGGCCACACAGACTACCATTTGAATAAAGAATGAATCATAACAAGCATGACGTTACTACTAAACCAGAATTCAGAACGCACTTTTGAATTTGAAAATGTTATAATTATCGTTCTTAAATCTAAGTGGCCAAAGGCAAGTTCGTTTAGAGCCTGAGACACCACAAAGCCACTAGAGGTGCGATAGTATCGCTCTGTGGGTGTATTGAGCAGATTTATCGACTGTTTAACCCGTAAAAGGTGATTTGTAATATCCCCCCACTAGTCTGAGGTGAAAAGGTACGCATTTATGGTAAGAGGTGTGACTTTATTCATGAATACTTTTTGTTGATTTTATAGTTTTCTAGACCTGATAAAATATTATAACGAATAGGTAAAAGTTAAGCCAGTGACCGAAATCTTGTTTTACTGAGGACAAACTAAAAGCAACTAAATCCACAGAGCCAGAATTCTAATAATTATAATTTTTGCAAATTAAGCTGATCACCATCTCATTACCTTAATCTCACTGCAATCTCTGTACAAATTCGCTCCCGAAACAATTCGCTTACAATATACAAAGCGCGAAGCGACACTAATGCGTAGTAGGACAGCGTAGCTCTGCAAATAAAGCAAGCCTCATGTATATTCAATGGTACAAACAAACGTATGAGCTATCTTGTCGTTGTCGCACACCGCCCCGAGATATGGACTTGTAATTTGTAGGGGGACCAGACTTGGGAATTTTAAGCAGGGACTCTGCTATTTTATGGGTAAATTGTATCGCTTATCAGTTGTCAGCCCTAGAGAGTCACAGATCGGTAAATATCTTCGAAATTAAGGGACCTTACTTAATTACATATTATATTCATTTCCAGTTTCAACCACCTGAAATGAAAGATGGGTCTTAAAAAAGTAAATAAATACGTGTTCAATTTAGACCCGAATGTTCCCAATGGAGATTTTTTATTTCATATGTATAAAAAACTACGTCTACTACGTCCAAAATGCTTAGTTTTAATTTTGAGAATTTAATTTCTCCCCATTAGCATCCATCTGGTCAGTAGATGGAAAATTTTGGGCAGTTAAAGCTAAAAGTTCGTCTAAAACTAGAAGAACCAAGTGGAGCTGGTCTCCAATTCAAAAGATAGACTTCAGACACTTATAACAACGACCTAAAATCCATAATTCCAAAACAAAATCTTCCCTATCAATACAATTTACCATGAACCCGTTCACCATGGTCACCTGCAGCCGACATATCCGCGTGCTCCGTATAAGGCCCATGAATTCTGCCACCGGTCTAGTTGCGGATGAAAGCCACGCGGCTAATAACTATACCAGTTATAATACGATATCTAGCTGGTACCTACACCGATCAGTTATGTGCTAGTAATAGACTGAGCCTGTAATAAAATGGGAGGCTTAAAAGATGGGGAACGGGGGATACGACATGGGGACATATTTTTATGCATCTAAATACATATTAAAGTTGGGTGTTGTATAATCTCTAAAGGCAGTTGCAGAATTTCCCATTTTCTTTAAATACCTGTGTAATGTTTTTGTAGTATTTATTGCCAAATCTATTGTGTTTATTAGTTTTCATCCTGAACTAAAACAAAATAAAACTAAGAGTTATAATTCCGGTCAACCAATCTCTACAGCTGACATGGGCCATTCTCATCAGAGACTTCATTAAACTGCCAGAAACGAAAAGACGGTAGTCAGTACTAAACCTGCGATTGGTAAACAAAACGATTATTTAGCAAATCAACACCTCATTAAATTCTAGATCAAAAACCAACCTACCATCTCGTCTTCACCTCTAACGGTACCGAAAGCAAGCCTACATATCATTAGCTAGCTATAAACAAGGCCGCTAATGCAACTATCGGATACCAGGCACACAACAAGGGTTCCTTGTGAAGCGGAGCGTGTTAGCTAATTCTACATTAAACCCACTTACCAGTACATGCTAGCAATAAGGCCACTTTGAAAACTTGCCTGAAAATGGAATTCCTTTTTGGGATTTTCTTGATTGGGTATATGTGTAACTTAAAGTTACTTAAAACACTTAAAAGATCCATTTTTCCCTTTCTTCAAGCTGAAAACAATTTTGGTTTGAAAACACCATAACACTTATGAAATTATAACAAACTTCCAATATTAATTTAGAAACATTCACGAATTCAAAGTTTGCATGTTCAAGAGTGCTGTCATAAAAATTTAACAATAATAACACGTATTTTAGTACACCTGTTTTATAGATTCTTAAATCTTTCTCTGAAATCATCAGCCCGTCTATGCACTACTAAAGAATTCTGACATGTCACTTTCCAAATCAAACATTTATTACCTATTCTGACATGCCAATTAATCGTCTTTCTTCTAACCCAAACATGCTTCGCAAATCATTCTCTTCGAAGTCATCTCACAAACACTACTTTCAATCGATTTTCTTCAAAACCTGCTTCACTTAATTCAGCTGTTTTTTCCTCTAATTCTACTAGACTTAATTCAGTAGTTTTTCCACCGGCTTACGACTACTTAAAGGCTAAAGAGCTCGATTAAAGTAAAACGCATAGATAGCAATCCGCAGTACGTCCCGCGTCGAGTGTCGGCGCACTTTCTTCAATCGGCCGCAAGAGGGCGCGCCGGCACGCGACCGCTACTCGTGCCAACAGAGGGATGTGCTAGTATTTGTCGATAAAGTTGTTGATTTTTTTATTTATGTTAACTTCAGCGCGATTTTTTTGTAATGATATACACATACGGTATTAATCTTTTCAGTCTGAAGTTCTGAACTATTAAAGATAGTCGTTTCTCTTAAGAAACGACTACCTTTAATTTACATTTTTTTTAATTCTAAAATTGACTTAACATTAACATCATATTTAGCATCAGCATCACCCACTTTGCAAATGAACGCTAAATCGTACTTTTGAATAATTTTTTTGGTGTTATATCAAAGATTTTCATGACTTTATCCAGAGTTATAGTGAAAGTGAAGTTAGTCATTTTAAATCACTAGCATTTATTATAAACTCAGGCGAACGTTACCTATAGTCATAACAATGTGTATTTCGAGTCCGCATTACCACAAAACTCAACTTCCTTATTCCTTATCTAACTTTTAGTTTAAAGTCAAAATCTATCGATAGTCGATACACCTTCGCCCAAACATCGACTAAACAACCAGCAATAAATCATTGACATCACTATCTACACAAGTGGCACGAGCCGATAGAATCTAGCAACCGATGATACGAGTAGATTGTTTCACCGGAACACCGTTCTGCAGATACCGAGAACTATTTACTCGATTGTTAATAATACGATTTAATCGTGAGTATCGATTCACGTTTCGAAAGTGCTGCTTTTGATTTAAATAGAGGAATAAAATGTGCTTTGAATTAAGGTTGGTTGAGGTTTGTGGCTAATTATACCTACTGTTATTTTCTGTTATTTGGTTTTGTAGTTATTTTTGGGTAATTCGTACAGAGATGGTTATCATTAGGTTGAATGAAGAAAAACTAAGTTACTAAAAGAAATTCTAGTTATCATTGATCTAAAAGAAATAGGTGTGTCCAAATTATTCTGAAACCTTAAATTTCAGAATAATTTGGAAACACCTATTTATTTTTGGTAATGTACAAATACTGATGAAAAAGTTATGATCTGCTTGTGGTTACCTAAAACACTAAATTACTTACTTAAATCCCCTCTAACTTTCTCCACGCTTCACGATAATCAGTAACAACATGGAATCACTTAGTTGTGCATAATAAAGCAGGTATAACAATGCAATAACTTATAATAACTCGGTGTGGTTGAATAACGGGCTGCGCAAGCGCAAGTCTGTTTACTTAACGGGAGTCGCGCCGCCTCCTTTATGAAGGAGGCTACTATGGACGTGATGTGGAAAAACGTTGTTTTTGTAACCGACTTCAAAAAAAGGAGATTCTGTGTTTTGGTATGGAATTATGAACACACCAGTGTGTAGTTTTTTTAATAGTGATATACGGAAATCTATGTTATAAAAGCAATGAAAATAAATATAGATTTATAATAGAGTCAATATTTAAGAGTCAATAAACAAATAGATTGTTTAAACATATTGGTACCAAAATACCACTTATGTGCTTAGTGTGCTTACTTGTGTAGGTTTAACAATACTTTTATTGACTAACTAAAAGGCATGTGAGGTTTGAAGTCTTCAGCAATCTACCAGAGTTGCTAAGAAAACCATCTTTGAAGAAATGTAAAACAGTTAAATTAAGTAAATAAGCATTTATTTACTTAATTTAACTGTTTTACATTTCAAAACAATGAATATTTGAAAAGATAACGTTGTGACATGGCTTTGTACTGGAGTTTGTTGATAGAATACTATATTCTGTTGTACTTCAAGATTATTTTTGGAATAGATTTCATTCTTGTATGTGTGATACCTTTATAACTGAATATTTCATTCATTCATTTGTTTTACTAAAAAAAATGAATGAATTGTTGTTAAAATGATATTTTTCATTTAACTTTCACTTTCTATTATTTTAAAGTTATAATTTGCATAAATTATAACTTTAAAATAATAGAAAGTAGAAAAATATATAATAATAGTGAAAAATAGTAAAATTAAAAGAGAATATACATATTAGAAAAACATTAAAACCCAAACAGTTAAGTCAAGTAACAAGCGTTTCCAACAGTTACTTAACGAAGTTCATAGTAAGCCCCTCAGATTCAATAATTAAGTTTAACTATTAAATAACCTATCTTAACCTCCAGCTTGTTTCATTTAAGCTGCAACGGGTAAATCAATTATGTTTTACAAACGTTGTTCATTAGCAGTTGTGGACAGTGCCCAGTTAGTTAGGGAAATGGAAATATTATGAGTTACTACATTATTTTGTGAATATTATGACTTACTACATTATTTTGTAAATATTATGACTTACTACATTATTTTGTGAATATTATGACTTACTACATTATTTGTGAATATTATGACTTACTACATTATTTTGTGAATATTATGACTTACTGAATTATATTGTTTGCAGCTGCTTTTGCTGAAATATTTTTGTAACTTAACTTAACCATGACGCCAAAATAAATATCACTCTACCATTTTTGTATCTTCAATTAACTAAAAAGCTAAATATAGGAAACTATTCACTGTTTTGTTACGTAAGTAGGTCACATACATACAGGACACATACACATATACATACGTAGGTTGGTACATATCTAAATTGGAAAACTGTAAAATCACTTTGAAGACAGATAAATAAGAAAAAAAAATCTCAACAACCAATCGAGTTATCTAGCAGCTAAGATAATATAACAAATTAACAATAGAAATACTATTACACACGAGTAATTTATTTAATAAGGGATATCACAACACATGCTTGTTTCAAACAATCTATTAACCAGACTTGTATTAGCCCGATAATACCTATATAATGGCACTACATTGCTCAAACATAGTTCGCATTGTTCAAATTACCAGCATAACCAGACCTCTCAACACGTAACAATAGTGAAGAACAACAGCTCAAGTAAACCAGACGGTAGTACGCTAACATTAGCGACTGGGCGTTCTCTATTCGGCTGTGATCGGGAATGGTCGGCAACACTCGGGTGTGTTAGCCCCACCCACCTGCGCGCGCGCGCGTCCCTATCTCTGTCCCTCCTGTGGCCCTGCATCAGTCTATCTCGCGCCGCTAGCTCGGCCAGTCGCCACACCCACAGATCAGCGTTAGGCTATTTTCCAATTATTATGTAGGAGCTTTTTGCGCGCGCGCCGATGCCAACAATGATAAGCTTTCTAGTAACAAAATGAGTGAAGTAATGTTGTTGTTGTAAAACAACAATTTGGACTGATGCTATTTATAAAACTTGTTTGTAGGTATTTTGTAGACTTGCTGTTTGTCTAAAGACCATTTTTTCTTAAGAATTGAGAATGTCTATTTCATATGTCGTACGAACTTTTACATACAGGCATTTAACTCGCAAAAACCAAAACTTACCTTATTCAAAATACAAAAAAAAACTTTCAAAGAATTTCATACGAATTTACTCACGCAAAACAAATATTATTTTCATTCATAACACGTAGAAGAATAACCAGTTACAAATACCGAAGTATGTTACTTTTGCAATCGTATAATAAAACAGCATTTTACATTTATAGACTCCAAACAAGAGCAAATATGGTATATTTCAAGAAACCTCTATCTCTAAAGTTTACTCTTGAACGTCTTAAAATATGAATTCCGTCCACGAAGTTTTAATAAATCCCATAGAAATATGGGACTTCAAACTAGTGACACATAGCACACCTCTACGGTACCCTCAAAAGATCATAATAAGATACCATTAAAAATACAAAAAGAAAAAAATCAGCAACGAAGCAAAGGCAATTATTAACAAAGTAATAGTTCACGCGGTGGCATACCTTCACGCAATTAAACGACTTTTTATACTAAAGACGTAAAAAATTAATAACATAAGTGCCGAAGTACTAATGGAGACCATTACAGAGTAAAAGTTTAGAAAGTTACAAATTGTACAAAACGACAATTGATAAAAAAAATGGCGTTCGCCCAACGCCCTGACCTCTTACCTCTTACTTTGGGCAACTATTATTGTGTTACGTGATTGATTCCATATGTTTTGTTATAAAAATAAAGACCTTGATGGCATAGTAAGAGATTTTATTAGAAATCGGAAACAACAAAAAAGGATTCAAGTGAAGAGGTGTGAAATTTAAAATACCTACTTCCAGGTTTGTCGAGCTGTAGACTGCAACGGACAAAATAAAAAGGTGATGATTATGATGAAAACATTCGATCAAAAAGGATACAAGATGAATGCAACACGAAATAAGAAAAACACACAGTAATTATTTAATCTACACATCTGAACTATATGCAACCTGAACATTTTTACTTCGCAACACAGATCTAGATAACAAAACAATCTAAATCTAACATTGAGCTAAATGGTCCAGATAAATTTTAGACTAGACTCTCACTTTGTTATTAACTTTATAAGCCTCGTCCTAATAGAAAAAGTCAAAGCATTCATTTCAATTACAACATGTACCTGAACTATTAAATTGGTTGAAGACTATATATAAGGAGTAGGAAGCAATGTCTTCAACATAGGTATACCGAAACAGGGAAGTTTTGTAAAAGAGTTAAGAAATAAGCAGCTACAGTGGATTCAAACAGGCTGTGGATAATGTTATGAATATGATCACGGTATTTCAAATCAATTAAAAATGTTAATATTACTTAACAGAGTTGAAAACGCTCTGAATTGTGTTGTAATCAAGACTGCTCTTGAGAAGAGATTTTTTTCACTGTCTCATTTAAATTGTCAACGGAATAATACTTCTCCTCAAAGTTCTCAATTTGCACCTGCTATCCTCTAACTCTTCTGTGTCACTATCTACCTATATCAAAATCTTTTTCATAATCAAATTCTATCTCATGCAATTAAGCATCTTTATCTTCATCTCAACCTCTCTTAGTCTCAAGATCGATCTTCCTACAAATATTGAGTCACACAGTAATCTCGAGCATTTAAGTGCGGAACTCTAAAAATAAAAGGCTTGCTTGAGAAATGGCGATGGTCTCAGATTATAATTACGGTGGAGTCGGTAGAGCTCACCCGCGCACCGTCACTCACCACTAAATATAAGACACACAGGGTTCCCAGTTACTGTACTTGATAAAAACTTTTGATTCCTTTTAATTGTGTAATAGGAACTGGCGAAATGTGGCCCAACCCTTCGTATACATAAAAATTGTGGTACTTTATTCTGGACAAAATTGAAGATCAACGCAACGAGGATTAAGTTTCTATAACATAACATTTCCCTTATGTTATAGAAACTTCATCCTCGTTGCGGGGCTCTTCAATTTTGTCCAGAATAAAGTACCATAATTTTTATGTATTTTTACTAAACCAATACTTTTTACTGGATACATGAAGTACAGATGCAGACTTACTATTTAGCTGGAGGTTTTCTGGTTCTATTCGTTTCATGCTTCTAAACATCAGGTTACACGGTATTATTTTTATTTCGATAACACTGAAGTGTCAAGAACCTTTGGTATACTTAATTCTTAGTAAAACCAAATCTTCTAGTAATGATATTCCAATTCTCTGTTTTAAAATCAGACTTCAGAAGAGGCCCTGTCAAAGATATATTTTACGAACACCCATCTAAACCCTTTCACATAACTCCAAACCCACCACTTTTCAGTCTAATTCCGCCCTCCCATTGTTTTCCCAACACACTTTACTACACGTTATATTTACTCTCTAACCATGTGTGCCAGCCCTAACCGAAGCCTGTGCGTTCCATGCTTTAAACTTAATAGCAATCTTTATAGCCCGGCCTCCGAATAGTGATGTTATCGTTCGATACCCGATGTCGATAATGTGTTATTACATTAGCAGTTAGTACAATTGCGTGTTACGTATTGTTCTTTGTAACGTTTGTTTAATTGTTGCGACCTGTACGTGAACTTAATTATCATATGTTGATTAAATTACTGATGTGCGCTACCTGTGATTTGCAGTATAATTTGTAGGTTTTAAATATACGTTTAGGATATGAGCTTTGGCAAAATACATTTATGCTCGGCGAGTTATTTTATGTTTATTTCAGTTTTAAGAGTATCTTTTATTTTGGCTATAAATTACGCTGCAAACTAGACGTCCGAAATTTAAAATGCAAACCACTGATTGCTATTTACCATAAAATATGTATTCACTTGTAAAATTAACTGAGCAACAAACAGCACTTCAATAACTCGCACTCGGATCGCCCGGTCGATAAACGTCGGTATAATTCTGGCGAGAACGTGCTTGTCACAATTTATCGTGGCGGCGCATCACTAGCCGGGAGCAAAGGTTTGGCAGAGGGCGCAGGCATCAATTTGCGCGCGGTAGCGGCCGCGGGCGCCGCGCCGCCCCTGTCATTAGCCCCTCCGTTCCCTCTGTCCACCGCCCCCCTCTCGACCTCAGGGGAACATACTTTAACCTTTTTTGCTCCCTTGCAACCTGTTCGGGACGCGGCTGCTGCGCGCGCGCTGCGGTTCATGGCCGCGGGCGATACGCAGTATCTGCAAAATAGGGCTGCTAAGTATACGCGTTTGTTTTTGTCCGTAACTGGTTGTAATTATATGGAGATGGAAGGGAATGTTGCTATAAAAGTGCACTTTAAATAAAGTTCCAATATCCTTTTTGAGTTGGATGCAGTGTATATTTATATATTTTTGATCTATTTACGCCGTTGGCTAAACTTTATTTTTTGGATTATCTTGTCCCAGAAAATGTTAGGTCATAAATTAAATGTTACAACTTTAGTAAATGATAACTAGCCCAAAAACTAAATCACTTACTATTCCCACTACTATACCAAAAGACATACATTCATCAAACTTTGTCCACCATAATTTGGTTCCACAAATGCCTACACCATTTGAGTCTGTACCCTGTACCCAGCAACCCTGCGCAACCTGTTAAGTGCACAGGGCGCGTAATAACGTAGGCTCGACGTTAGTTACCCACAGGCTCCCACAGTGCGCACAAAACAAGCGCAGGCGCAGCCTTACGTGATAATAACCAATTTATATCGAAAGCAGCTGTCCTCGTCAAAATGCGATATTAACTTATGATTTTTTATGGAAAGAGTTTCGATGATTTGTGTGTTTCGATTTTGAAACGATTTCTTTATTATGACAAAGTTGTCTCTTTAGAAAAAAATCGTAGTTTTTCAAGGGTAATTTGTATATTTTTTAGATTTTTGTACTAAATGAACTGTTTAATTTAAAGATAATTAGAATTGTAAGTATCCCGGCAGGCCTTTATTTTATTTTTACCGTATTTTAACATCATTACATTAATACGACGTAGTGTCAGAACATACCATTGTATGAATTTAAATCTAATTATGTCGAACAAACCTATTATAATTTACATTATGTTGTACACTTCCTTATCTACTAATTAAGTTACTAAAGCAGTAAAAACATATTGTAGTATCTATTTGCATGATCGAATCCGAAAAACATTTACTTTTTATTATAAATCCCGATATTAAACACCAACCTTCTTTCTTTACAACATGTAGTTTTATCTACACATTACATCCTACCCATATAATTTCAGACCTACATCGCCTATGGTAACATATTTCAACAAAAAACCACCATAGACTCTCCCTTTGACTTTGAACCGTCCAGATAAAAAGGTCAAAGCCGAAACAGGTCTGGCTCGCTTCCCCGAACCAGTAATTTGAGCCACAATTAAACAATTTTCTCGAATATCATTCCGCTTCATTTGAACGGTTGGGGTCACTCGTGACCCCGGGGCACACATTAGGGTCCTGCTCCGATTCCGTGGCTCCATAAACCCCATTAAACATAAATATGCCCCCAAACCACTCGCACCGAACGTCCCAATGCTCCGTCTTTCGTTCCACTTTATTTAATTTCAATACATTAGAACGTGAAGTTTTCTAATCTCGCTCGCCGGCGGAATGGCTTCACATTTGCATAAAAGTAAATTTGCTCCCAAGCCCGGGATAACGCTAATGGCAATCTCAAAAGGAACAAAACGAGCGCCGCAAATTGACCTGTCCCTCAGCCGAGCCGCCGACCTGTCGCCGCTACGTTCCCATCATCTAGCCAGTAGCTATCTCACTTTAATTATTCATAGACTTTTTATACGCTATCGCTTTTTACCGCTTGACGGCCGGTCGAAGCCTGATAAAATTTAAAAATAAAATAATCGAACGCCGGCGCAATTTAAAAAAGAAATAAGTCGGATGACACGGATCGAACTCCGGGCAAATGTCGCGCAGTAAAAAGTGGTCGAACGCGCGGCGAGCGGGCGCGCGGGTGTGAGGCGCGGGGGGCGCGGGGCGCTGGGGCACAGGACGTCACGTAGGCGGCGCGGTTTTTGTCAACGTTCCCGCGGAGATGACAGGTCGCTGGACGCGCCGCGACCTGTCCGCAAGCCGTCTTGATGCTTTCCGTTTACTACAATACAATAATTATCGCAAAACGATTATGAGTAGAAGATACCACATTTTTATGGATTAATATCGCTCAACAATTATGGCATCCTATATGAATTAAGTTTATCCGGCTATGCAGCATTAACTCAGATGCTTGATGAGATATGAATACGTTAGTAATGCACTATAATTAGAGTAATGGAGTAGCACACTTCACATTTATAGTACAATAATTGACACAGATCTGAGATACGTAATTAATGTTGACGTGCACAATATTAATAATTATACACATGTAAAAGAGTACTTTATACATATGTCATCTAGTATAAATCTCAGTAATTATTTTAATGTAGGTCCAAGAAAAG
This sequence comes from Dryobotodes eremita, assembly GCA_917490735.1. Classification (NCBI taxonomy): domain Eukaryota; kingdom Metazoa; phylum Arthropoda; class Insecta; order Lepidoptera; family Noctuidae; genus Dryobotodes; species Dryobotodes eremita. The sequence goes on along the minus strand of OU823254.1, from coordinate 16,169,589 downwards.
TAATAAAATATCAAGACGTTTCGTAGTCGCTAAGAATGCCCGAGACAGGTGCACTTCGGTCGACAACGCGTTGATGTCTAATACACTGTTAAAACCTTGTAATCTTCAAATTATGTGGACTTAAAACTTCATAACTTTTAGATCAAAATATTTAAAACTTTAGTTGCCTTCAGTAATTTTATAATAAGTTTAAGATTAGTTTATGGAATAGTCCGTTAAATAAGAAATAATGATACTTAATGCTATGGGCTGAATTAAACTTCAGTCTAACTTTATTATCTGTCAACCAATATTTTTTTATAATATTCATGCATTCCTCTAAACTTTTGTACCATCTAATAACACCAAGCTCTCTTTTCCAGAATTTCCGCGAGCAGCGAATCGACGGCTCCGGCCTTCCCCTTCTCACAGAGGACCACCTAACAGGGATGCTACAGATGAAGCTAGGACCGGCTCTAAAACTTCGAGCCGTCCTAGCCAGGCGGCTCGAGCCCTGCTCTCAATGTCAGGCTAACTCGAGCAACCTGGCTATAGCGCCCAGGATGAACGGCGCCGCGCTTAAGTCGGAGCCCCGGAGCAACACGACCAGCCCCAGTTAGGACTCCGGGCGTAAAGTAGTACTTTTAATGCGTATCGTTCCTGCACATCAGCTTTTTGTTTACATAGAAAATGTAGAAGACTTTGTTTTAAAATTCGATCTTGAATTACGTGTTGCAGATGAGAATTTTTGTATTAATTTACTATTTTTTTTCACTTGTTATGTTGTTCATATTTTCTGTGGAAATAAAGAGCGGTATTAAGAAACATAAATCTAAGACATATTCACATCTTGAACCAATTAATAGGATCGCCAGAGTCATATAAGATTTATACTGGGCCTCTGATTTTCATTTGACACATTTCAAAACAATTTTAACAATCATAATAATAATACTAGTTTAATTGTAGTCATCTGCCTGCATTCGTACAGTCTTCCTGTTCATAGATTTTGCATTTAGTTATTATAAGACGCTTTAGATTTACTTTTAGTTTCATAAGATTTCTGTTTTGTATATAATAAACGAGTTGCCGTCCAAATGTTTTAAATGTAATACTTGCGTAAGAAATATGTTTGTTAATTAAAATTGAAGTATAAAATATGGGGTCACTTTAAAAAAATTATATCCGCCCCGAATCGAAGTTGCATACAAAAATATCTTGTTAACAACGAAATTATTTCGGTGCTAAGACCCTGTTTTACTTAAATATATTGTATATAATGGCCGTTTTGTAAAAAATATTGCTTAAATAATCGAGGCTACATGTCTACAGGGTCACAAAGTTATAAGCGGTGTGTATATAAATACAATAGTTATATAGATGTATAGTTATATATACGTGGATTTATGATAGCATTTATTTACACCACACCTGAAGAAAGCTCAGTAATACCGTTCTACAATATATATTGTAGTTTAAAATGTTTAGTTAGTTGTATAAAGAACTTAACTTCACAGTGAGCATAATATTTTTTTCTGTAATGTGGAGAATTATGTAAATAAATGTAACGATTGCAGGTTTTTGCGACGTAACTGGTTTGAGAGATATTCATTCATTTCTGGACATTCACTGTTATTTATAAAAACGGGAGATTTACTGAAAATAAAAAAAATCTTACAAGACAATAATTCCTTTTCAGTATGAAAATAGGCTTTTGCTCTGAATAGCTGATATTTTAATTGAAAATTGTGCCTTATCTTCATACAACTTTTCTCATTATGAAATTCCTCCTATTATTTGTTGCTGTACTTTAATTTTATCGTTTTCTTTTAACTCATCTTTGCCAGTTACGATCACAGATGTCGTTTAAAATAGATCTAGATGGTAATTCCTACAGATATTGTAAAAAACACGTGGTTTTCCTGTGGTAATCTCCTTAATTGCCAAAATAGAATGGTTAAATAAACAATATACTTATTTAGTAGGTAAAGCGGGTTACTGGAGATGGTGGATGCACATTTATATAACTCTAATGAGTATAAAATAAAACTTGTGCTTGTAATTACAACTTGCTCTATTTTGGATAAAAACATTTTAAATTATTTAAAAATAACATTTGACTTGGAACCTGATCACTTTGCCTTTACAAAAAACATCTTTTTGAACACCCAGTAATGTCCTCAGACAATTTTGCCTATAAACCCAATTTTGTAGAATTTAAAGAAAATACATCACAGGAAATCATACAGGTCTTTACACAAAGTAAGGTATTTTACAGTCGTATTCGAATCCCAGTTTTTTTGGAGGCAAAGCTGCGGTGTAATTATGTAACACACTAACAGTAGGAATGGGTTTCATTTTGACAGTTCAACAACATTCATTGCGTTATTTACGTTGTTGAGCAGATTTTTTTCCGAAAATAAGAAGCAATGGATTAGCAACAGGCTTCAAAATGATTCAGATTGTGATAGATAGTGTGTTACGTAATTAGGGTGCTGTTGTGTCCACCAAGTCTAAATCAATAATGTTCTCTGTAATGAATCGAAAATCACCAGTGACCTTTAAATCGTATTATGACCAACATATCATCAAACACTTAAGGTGCTATTTCGGTACGTAGATTTAAAAACTGTGCCTTAAACGGTCTTCCTTAAATTAGAATATATTACAATAATTATAATAATCATAACACTTTCAGAAAAGTATTACGGTTTTACGCTTTAAATTGGACGATAATAATACAATGATAATAATTAATAGTTTTCTATAGATTACTTGACGAATTATTGTTGATAAGTGATTATTTTAATAGAACTTTATAGATTTGATCACAGTTTTTATTACGTAACTAACGTTGTAATGGACCAGTGACTTACTGAGTATATAGAATGCATAAATTTGTGTAGATATTCTGTGTTAAGTATTTGTATGAAAATAACAATATGGGATATACAAGTCCGGACTTAAAGTTTTATAGTGAAGAAAATCTTCGTGATTTTTTATGATTTGATAACAAATTTTGTAATTTGCGACTTGTTATCTGCAAGACTTTGGTTATTGTTATTTTTAATGTATAATTATTGTGTATAACAAGGTTTTAGTCACTTTGTTAGTTTCCTTGCGAACATTTGTACTTAGTTAATGATTTAGCTTGTGTAGCCGGTCGAGTTTGATCCAACCCTTTAAGTATTTATGTGAAGAGAAATAAAAGCGACAATTTAATGAAACTATTTTATTGTTTTATTTATTTGACAAGGTTTCCTTTCAAATATAACCGAATTATTCTACTTTGTTTTTTTTTACCTCAAGATAAACAAAGGCCAGACAAACGCCTTTAGATCAGGTTATTAAAAGCTCAACCTTCTTATTAATAAATGCGGAGTAAAGTTACTACCAGCATTTGTTTCAAATTTACCATACATTTTTTTAGGAGTCATTTAGGCATAACTTTTTCTACGTCTATTAATAAGGGGTTAAGAGTTCAATCTCCCGCTATATTTTGCGTTTGTGGAATACTCGAAGGCTTTTGACAGCTTTACGCACGATGCCATTTTCTCGGCACTCAAAAATAATGAAAGAGAACCCACTTCATCATCTACATCCTTTTCCCAACTATTTTTGGGGTCGAATTCCAGTCTAGTCAGAGCGACTGCCTATCTGACCTCAACAACTCGTTACTGGGTAACACTATACTCCTTGGTAAGACTGGTTGTCAGCTTTCGGGCTTCTGACGACCCGTAACGACTGTCAAAGATCCACGAATGACAGCCGGAACCAACGGCTTAACGTGCTTCCCGAGGCACGGAGGGGTCTCGATATGTAAAGATTGTCACCCATCCACGGACTGACCGCGGCTACCGTAGCTTCACCAGATCGATAGAACCGTGCGGCTGTTATTAGGACTTAGCCACGAGCCCCTCTCGTGAAACAGAACCGACTTATACATATATATATTGAAAGAGTCGGCCAACTAAGATTTGCAATATGCCTAAACAAAAAACGACCAGGGGATGCCCAGGACAACATCTCAGATCGCCGAAGTAAGGATTTGGTCCAACAGTCAAAGTATTTCGTGCCCTAATTCAAAGCGATTTTCGTTGGTATCAGAAATCCTATTTTGAGATGTTGGCTCATATCTCGAAAACGAGACGTCCTAGACAAAAACAATGAAATATAAGTACACCTGAGATCCTGGGCTGAATCTCTCATTACATAATAAATAAAATTGCCAGAGTGGGTCGTTTTGCAAAAACCAGTCGCCGCCTAAACATTCAGAAGCGCTGTGTTAACACAGCCTCATTCAATATAAAGACAACAATTTAGTCAGTCAGGGTCAAGATCAATCTAAAGTCATTCATTCAAGCTTTGAGTTCTTTGCTGGGTGTTATGAATATGATATTTCATTATTTTTTGCCGCGCGAGATCTCGATTTCGAAATCGTTTACATCGAGATTTCACTTACATTTAATATTGCATTTTATTTTGCTTGTATATTGTATTTTTACATTTCAAAATATATACCTAATGAATGACTAAAATAATGCGCTTTTTAAATAAAAAATGCTTAAGCTTAATACATACTTATATAATATATTATTTATTTCGGACTACAAGTCCTCACAATCCATATAGTATTAATGAAATTAATTAATTAATGAAAACAAAAACTACACCTTGTAAGGGGATTGGTGTTATAATTAAATTTGAAAATAAAACAACATTGCTTGAATCTCGAAACAAAAGAAAATACTTTTATTCAAGTAGGTATTCGATTCTTGTCAGTAAAAAATATCATTAACAAAATATGTCACAAATGTAGGTACCTATATTTTACTATTTTAAAGCCTAATTTTTAAAAGAAATCACACAGGCGTCATCATCAATCATCAAGCATTTAGTACCTACCAACCACTTCACATCGTGTTGTTATTGTCACCTATATCGTCGCAGACAGCGGCCGACACCGATATCAGCACGATATCTACCGGCGAAGACACAGTGCGGGTGAGAGTAGCGGGCATTCTTTCACTTGAAGATACTTCTTCGAGAGTTCGATACTTGGTAGTACTGTGGCCGTTTGGTGCGTCGCGATGGCCATCGATATTCACCAATATCACCGGGCTGATAATAATTATATCGGTATCGAATTGGTGTCGGTACAGCTACCGACATATCGGTATCGGGTTGGTGTCGTTATCTGTTAAGAGAGACAAAACAACAAAACAACAACAACAAAATTCGATCTAAAGAAAAGCGGCCATATTCCTTTAGATCGTACTTTGTTGCTTCGTGTCTCAATACGAAAGTTTATAAAAGGTATTAGAAATTTCTAGACACACTTACCGAGGGTGCTGATTGAGCCGTTATTCAAATTTCCTTCTCAGTCACGAGATAATATTTTTTAAAGGAATAGCGCTAGTGAACCGGTGTGCGCCCTCTTAATGTGATAACACCCATTAGGTACATATGACATTTTAAGTATTTTTTTTAGTTCACTACACCTTAAGTACCATAAAAGATAAACCTAAGAAAAAAAAAACGATCGTAAGAAAAAAATTATTGTTGATCAACTGCCAATGTTTTATACTGTGGCATGTGTTTTCCGCGATACGGTCGACTGTGCATCGTAAATAAATACGTCGCGTGGCATTTAGGGGAGGCGGAGGGAGATATCGTTTTAAAGCCTTATAGGCCCGAAAAAGTTCGCCTCAAATAAAACCTTTTGTTCGATGAAAAAAAAATCCTTAGTGAATCAAAGACGAAATGAACTATATTTTCGAGAGCACAAAAGGGATGGCACTATTAACAGGTGCCGTGACTGGCACGAATAGCCACAAAAGCTGGACACAGACCTATTTATTTGAATTATTTTCTCACAATTCTGTAACAAATTTCTCCAAAACTGCTTAATATCTTACGCGGACCCTTAAGCGACTATAACATATTATACACCTATTAACTTAAGGCGAATATCACCAATAAAAGTTAACGCGATAAGCACATCTAAACCGCGTTCAAGAGCGCGTGTTGTGTTTCATTGGTGCAAGTCGCCCTTCAGCTCAGCTCTGTTCAGCTTTTGTCCATAAAAAACAACGATTTTGTATAGGGATGCGTACGCATCCGTTTAGCTTTCCGCGTCTATTCAGTTTTGCAGAAAACAGGCAAGTGTGTTTTAATCATGCGCATGATAACGACAGTGTTCAGACTAACATTAAAATTAACATTTACATTCATTGTGTTTGTTCAGTGTGTAGAAATGACGGAATTCGTCCAGCGAAACACGAATGGAGCTGAACAAATGTAGCTACTCCCTTTAAAGTCGTTCGCTTAAACCTATACTTATTAATAATACAAATATACACAGGTATAAGTTTTGAATAAAAATACAATAGAGGGACTCAATGAGCTACTCATGTATTAGCAACAAATAGAATTTAAAATTAAAATAAACTTAATAAAAAACATAGTTTGTGGGTTCTTTGATTTTCTCATATTTTGTTTACCTACTTAACTAATATAACTTAACATAAGTAACATAACATCACGACTGTAGTCCCCGCAGGGTTAGGTCGAGGTTCACCTATAGTACACCCTTATTTCGACGGTAATATTTTAGTCCCACGTAATATGGGGCGAGCCTATCGTCATAAACCGCGTACAAATCCAGACTCCGGCTTGCTACTAAGAAATTCCAGATAGAAAAACCCAATAAAAAAAATAAAAATAAAAAATTGCCCTGGGAATCGAACCCAGGACCTCATACTCAGCAGTAGCGACTTGTGACCACTAGATTAAAGAGGCATTTAAAAAAAATCAATACTTATTATTATTATATATTTATAAAAAATAAAATACCTTTGTCCTTAGTTTTTTTTTTTAATTTTGTCATATTTTGTTTACTTAACTAAGTTTATACAGCGTAAGATTAACATCTAGTAATCACAATCAGTATCCTTTATCTTCCTTAAGGACTCATTTTCTGACTTCTTGTTGACGAGTTCGAAGTTCCTCTCGAGATGATGCGCCTTCTTCACTTTGTACTCCATCAGCTCAATGATGCTGTAGCCTATGAAGCCAACTATGAGGAATCCGAAGAGGCAGTATATTCTGGAAATATAAGTGGTATTAAATTGTTTAATCAAGCTTATATGGATTTGGAGGCAAGATTTTCTATGTGCTTAACATATTTATTACTACAAAAGCAAACACAATCTCACGCGAATAGCAATACGATGGCATATAATAATTTGGAGGAAAAACGCGTCAAACACAACAAGCGAATCGAAAAACGAACTGTAATTATTAAAATCGCTTTTAGCTGGTTATTAAAATACATATTTAATTTTGTCTTCGATGTGCTATGCTTTCTCTAAATCTGACGACTTCGAAAATTCAGATTTGGCCCATTTTTATAAGGATACTAGCTTTTGCCCGTGGCTTCGCTCGCATTAATTTAGAATTTGACAATCAATTCGGGTTGTTCGGAGAATTATAGTTAGGATGATGAAAAACCGGTCTATCGACACTCTAGACTCACAAAATGTGATTGATGAAATTAGGTAATTAAATAAAAAATACAAAATCTCTTAACACACTACTAAAGTTTATATAATGATATAATTCAATCATGATTCGAAAGACACGTGGCGCCATCTATTATCATAAGAACGTTATTGTTGTTTTCCTCGGGAACAGTACTTTTTTGCGGGATAAAAGGTACCCCATGTCCGTTTCTGTACCCCTGACAACGTATATGTAAAATTTCAGGATGATCGGTTCAGTGGTTTAGGCGTGAAAAGGGTAACAAACTTACTTTCACATTTATAATATTATAGTTAGGAAGTAAGGGTTCAGGGCGAATGAAAGTTATTATGTGCACTAGTGTTACATGTCCGTCATGTATATATATTCACTATCAAGTGAATATATAACAAATAATAATAATCTGCAGGATTGATGGAACTATTTGGAAAATACGACGAAACTTCATCAATTCAGAAAATAACCTAATAGTGGTCATAATTTTGCACTCATCCGTAAATCTAGGAACCCAAATATTTTGATTACTTGATATAAAGTTGATAGCTGATTCGGTGCGGCATGATGAGGGAACACCGAAAATATATTTGAAAAGTATCAGATAGGAGCCCCGTGGTCTGGAGTCCACTTTCAAAATCTAGTTTTATTCATTCCATTGCCAGGCTTAAGCCTGCTCCTTTCTAACCCAAGCATATATCTATTTCGTCGTCTTTTATTGCCATGAGTCTTGACGGTCCTGCTTCACAATCATTCGACAGACTTCCGAGTCGAAAATGACACATTTTCGGTTACCTGCGGGTTAATTACGTAACACACTAACAGTAGGAATGGGTTTCCTTTTGACAATTCAACAACATGCATTGCGATAATTACGGTGTTGAGCTGACAGATTTTTCGAACATACGAAACAATGGATTAGCAATAGGCTTCAAAATGATTCAGATTGTGATAGATAGTGTGTTACATAATTAGGGTGCCGATTTGCCTAGTTCCCCGAGCGCAAATAGCTATCGGAAAAATAATGGTCGTATATTTGGTTTAAACAGTCAATATTTTCGGATTGTGTGTTCACAATCCGAAAACGACTCGACTTCTTCCTCTCCTCCTTCTCTCCTTTCTTCCTTCTTCTTCTTCCCTTTAGAGGACTCTTACGATAACATTGATTGATGTTCGATTCGGCATGGAAGCGTATCGAATGGTTGTAAATAGGTATCCTGGACTACTCTCGGGCTCCTTTCTGTCAGATATCTACTGTACCTGCCTTTATACTACAAAAATAAGTCTTACCTAGTCCTAACACACAAGTATGGCGCAGTAGCATAGGACAGCACACTGCCGGTGGCCTCCCACAGGCGGAAGTTGGAGTACGCGGCCTCTTCGTTACCGGGGAACAGGATCCCTGAGAGTGCTGAAATTAGACCAGGGAAATTTAAATGAAGATGGATCATTGATAAACTATTAAGGGCTTATTTATAAACGTTGAGCTCCTAAGTTCTGAATTGCGCTGCACAATTACTGACAAATGCGTGTACTGACTGGACAGATCCTCTCAATATGTGTGGTTTTACCTCTAAATACCATTTCTGACTCCTATCTACATGGTCTTCACATGATCTGACCAAGATTATATCTGGACTTTAAAAGAGACTGTGACCTCTGAATTTGTTTCGGCCTTTCTTCTCAGAGTAGTCAGATAGGAAACGCCGACCTCATCTAGTTTTTAAAATATGATTGACGTTTAAAAGTGTTTGTACAAACCTACTTACAGAAATAAAATCATTTATCATTTATCGTTTGCTGCTTAATGTCAAGAAACATCTTTACAGCAAAAATTGTATGATTAAGCAGACGTTAATCATTACTTAACTTTAGCAACGTTTATATAAACCCCATAGTTGTAAGAGATAGAAATAACTTCAGGGGGAAGGGTCGAAGATCAGGTATTCTGGTAGATACCATGGTATAATAATATACTTCGCCAGGTATAGCATTCCGAGACACAGTGGTCACGTGGGAGACACAAGCCTATGTCATCACCTCTGTGTTACCAGTAGTGTGTAATAATAACTCCCCAACCGCCTTTATTACCTGTGCGAATTCGATATAATAATGAGGTTTTAACTAACAATTACGTTGGTACATGTTTAAATTGAATTGTTCCATTTGATTAGAAAAACGAAACGACAATTTAAATCCTATACTTTTTTTTTACAGAATGGTGACTGAAAATATTTCCATATTTCGTGTTTTGTTGCAATAAAGTGGCAACTGGATAGTGACGTAAGCATGTGTCACTCCCGGAATGCCAGACCGTGTTTTTTTAGACTATGGTAGATACTAAGCTCATTTTAAATAGATAGTTTACGGCCGCCAAAAAGATCCATAGAAGAGTGAATAACAGGCAATGGATACTTTAAAAAAAGTCAAGAGTGCGCAGCAAAGAGAGACAGATAAAAAGTAGAGAAAGTAGAGTTATAAAGTCTCACGAGTCTGTAGTTTCATCAGACTAAGGGTTTACAAGAGCTATGATGTCATCTAAGTCGAAAAGTTTTATAATAAAAATTAACTATTGAAAGAAGCCCAGAGGTTTCTTGAGCAAGCATATTGCAGGGCGGAAAGTTGATAGCCGAGTTGGTGCGGCATGAGGAGGGAACACAGGAAATATATTTGAAAAGTTTCAGATAGGAGCCCCGTGGTCTGGAGACCACTTTCAGATTTCGAAAAAGGACCAAAAATAAAGTGATCTTCAGAGCCGTTGATTTTCATATGATCCTGTGCGGCCTACCCCATAATGACTTAAATAGGCAAATCTGACGAAGAAAAAATTGTGTAAGTACTGTTTTCTATCTTTGCCAGCTTTATTTGAAAAATGACTGAAACCTTTGAATATTTTTTAATAATAATAACTACTATAACTACTGTTCGATACTATACCGACAGGAAGACCCCTGTATATGCTTGTTTTCTGGACCTATCAAAAGCCTTCGATCTGGTGTCCTATGGTGTTTTGTGGAAGAAGTTGCATGATGAGACAACGCTTCCAGGTGAGTTGGTTGATTTGTTTAAATATTGGTACGGCCATCAAACCAATATGGTGAAGTGGGCAGGCTCACTATCCGATCCGTACGGGCTGGAGTGTGGGGTAAGGCAGGGAGGTCTGACTTCACCGAAACTCTTCTGTCTGTATGTTGGTCGGCTGATTCGTGAGCTCAGCAGTACTATGGTAGGTTAGTATGGTAAGTCAATCGACGGAACATTTATCAATAACATAAGTTACGCCGACGACATGATGCTGCTGGCCCCATCAATCAGCCCCCTCAGGACACTGTTGTCGGTTTGTGAGCGATATGCGGAGGCCCAGGGTCTTAGATATAATGCAAAAAAGAGCGAGTGTCTGCTGTTCAAGGCAGGCACTAAGACCTATGCTGTACCATCAATCACACTCGCGGGGACTGCTCTAGAGTGGGTCACATCCTTCAAATATCTGGGGCACTGGGTCACTGCTGCACTGACCGATAACATTGACATTGAGAGGGAACGTATGGCGCTGTCAGTCAGGAGCAATATGTTGATCCGTAGGTTTGCAAAATGTTCAAGTGAAGTAAAGGGTACTCTGTTTAGGGCATACTGCTAATCTTTTTAACTTGCAGCCTGTGGGTCGACTACACGCAGAGAGGGCTTACAGCGCCTTGCGAGTCCAACACAATAACGCGTACAGGGCACTGTTGGGGCCGCCGCGACACTGCAGCGCATCAGAGATGTTCGCTGAAGCATGTATAGATGACTTCTATGCTATTATTCGAAAGCGTATCGCATCCCTGATGTGGCGGGTGCGTGGCAGCGCCAACAGTCTCTTGATGACCGTGTCGGATAGGATGGAGGGCCTTATATTGGAGCACTAGACGAGGACGCTAGTGTTGCCGTCAAACCGTGCCCAGAAGTAGTTTGTATGAAAATGATGGATTTTATATTATTATTATTATCTTCTCTGACATGTTTTTTGAATTTATTAATCGACGGAGGTATATGTACTAACACTAGTTTGTAAGTTGTTTATGTCCTTGCTAACAATATGGATTGCACTGATCTGACAAATAAATAAATTATTATTATTTCCTTTATTTCAATATATATATACATATAAATTATATTTTTAAATATTAGAATATAAAAATATAAAAACATTATTATTATTATTATTATAATAATAATAAATCATTTATTTGCATGAAATATGGTTACTCGAGATTAAATTAATTTAGATTAGATTAATTTCGTTAAATTAAATTATAGCACAGGACATATTTCACCCTCATTACGGGCATGCAAAATTATGCTAAATTTACAATTTTTTTTTTTTTAATTACAATTATTCGAACTATTTGAATTATTACCATATATAAGAAAATGTGAATTACAATTATTAGAATCATTTAAATTAAATTAATTAAATTATTATTTTTCAATTATTAGAAATATAACGATTTCAATTACTTAAAATATTGAAATTATTATTAAATACGAAGTCACAGGAAATAAGACGAACCAGTATCTTAATGGACACCAAGTCGGCATGTGCTTTTATTCAAAAAGTCTTTGACGGTGTAAAAACTCTCCGCGATTAACCATTTTCGCAAGGCACAACAGAATCTTTTATATGGCAGGTCAGTCATTCCTTTGGGCAAAGAATTATAAATTAGAGGTGCCATATAGAAACAGTTCTTTCTGAAGAGTTCTAGCTTACGAACAGGCATTTTTAAGGGCAGGTGGGTAATTTTACGTTTAAATGTATTGTCGTTGGGGGTGAAAAGATGACTGTGGTATTTTACAAATTTTGCTACTTCATAAATGTATATGCAGGGAACAGTTAGTAAATTCTTGGATTTAAAGATCGGCTTACAGGATTCCGACCAATCCATGCCGTACAGTGCCCGAATGCATTTTTTCTGTGCTATGAACACCCTCGTGATGTCACAGGAGTTTCCCCAGACAACTATGCCATACCGTATAATGGAGCATATGTAAGCGTGATACACAATAATAGAGGTATGTCTGCTCGCTGTCTTTTACCTTTCGAAGTGCAAAAACAAACTTGTTTATTTTTATGCATAAACTATTAATATGTTCTTAAATGTAATGTATGTTTTTAAACAATAATAGCTCGTTCGATAGCCCATAAAATAAGGATGTTTTTCAAATATATTATTAACTTAGTGTCATAGTAAAATTTTAAAATAATTAACCATGTTTAGGGTGTATCCTGACGATGCTATAATTTTCCTACAAAACTTTTCATCATTGCGTTCAAGTATTTGGTATTTTCAAATTTCTGAATACTGAGAAATCTTCATAAACTTGTCAGCTTCAAATTCATACAGTAAGCGAAGCTATGGGGTTCTTTGGTTTACAGATAAATGCAAAATTATGACCACTTTTGGGTAATTTTCTGAATTGATGAAATTTCGTAATATTTGCCAAAAGGCTCCATCAATCCGTCAGATATTTATATATTCACTATCAGGACATGTAACACTATTGCACAGAATAACTATCATTCGCCCCGAATATACTTTTAAAAATGCTCCAAATCTGAGTTTTCAAAGTCCTCAGATTCAGGGAAAGCTCACAATTTCTTCATCAGATTTGCCTATTAAAGTTATTATGGGGTAGGCCGCACACAATCATATGAAAATCAACGGTTCTAAAGATCACTTTATTTTAGGTCCTTTTCGAAATCTGTAAGTGGACTCCTGACCACGGGGCTCCTATCTGAAACTTTTCAAATATATTATCGGTGTTCCCCCTCCTTATGCCGCAACAACTCAGCTATCAACTTTTCGCCCTGCATATGCTTGCTCAAAAACCCTCTGGGCTTCCTCACCTTCTATATGTTTAATTTGGCCTTCTACTTTCAATAGTTATTGCTAAATATTAAAAAGATCCATCGATCGATAATTGATGATTCTTTAAATACCGCAAAGCACTGCATAAGTGAAAAAGATCCTGACCATTAACTTGCACGAGCCACACAGCATCAGCGGTGCCCCAGATGGCGGCCAGCGCGTAGAACACGAACCACTGCGCGGGCGCCGGCCGCCACGACAGCAGGGCCGACAGCAGGCACAGGTTTAGTAACTGGAAAGGAAACAAAAAGCAGATGTTGAAACTACAGTATTCAGTAGAGATCTTGAGGATATCGCAAAAAAACTAGCTACTTAGTAGTTTCAAGAGACGCACTATAAATGAGAATATTTATTGGTATTTACAAAGCAGATGTGAGTGGAAACGCCGGGAGGGGACGCCCTACAAGGACATTTAGTAACAGGGGCGCCCATTCTGTGGGTGTTCGGGGGCTCCAGCACCCACGAGAGGTAAATAGTAAGTGCGGAGCATCCATGAGCATAGACATGAAACCGAATCAATCAATCGGCTTACACCGATATCTGTTTCATACTATAATAATAATAATAATAATAACCCCACCGTCGTATCTCTACGTTGACGTCGTGGTGGGGCTTGCGCGCTCCTGAACTCTAGTTCTGTACAGGTAGAGTTTACTTTGCTGAAACAGGTCTAGGGTGAGGAGCCAGACCAAGAGAGGACAGGAACCCGCAGGGCAGCATGTGGCGAGCTGTTGGGCAGTAGCGACCCCACGGACCCTGTCTCCCGGGAGAAGTTTTGTTCCTCACCTCGGGCTTGCCTTTATTGGCCGGCTGGAGTGAACAATGACGAGGAACAGAGCTCCCACCTCTTTCTTGCCTTTATTGGCTGGCTTGAGTGGAGATTCGCAAGAGCAAACGTGCTCGGAGGAAGGAAGTATTTCAGTAAGTGCTGGTAGGGATCTTGACCATCTTCCGGGCTCTGGGATTGTTCTGATAGCCGTGGAATATCTCTCCACTCCTCAAGCACCTCAGGAAGTGTTGCCCCTTTGTCGCTACGTCACTATGTGCTAGCGACGTATGGTTTCCAGGGGCCCATTATTGAGTGCGCAAGTCACCCCCTGCCATTTTATCCGTGTATTTTATATATAAAACATTGGTCAGGCAGGGGCCATAGCCGTTCCATAGTTCTTGGTAACCAGTCCATCTTAGCCACAGAAATCCATAGTTCAATAATTATTTTTGTTTCCATATCCTGCAATAGTCCAACACCAACCGGGGATTGTCCTTGGGTGCACTTGCACAGTGCATACAGGGATAATCGTCGGTTGGTGCCTCATTCCATTTAAAATTGTCTAAGGGGCCTCTGCGAGTTGGCTTCGGCCCCTCGTACGCCTTCCAAAGGACCGGGATATCGTGAGCCCGAGCTATGTTAACATATAAAAACATTAATAATAATAATAATAGACCTTGGACCCTGCTCCCGATACCGGCGGACCACTATTTTTTATATTTTTAAATGTTTTTTTTAAGTTTTTTATAAAAATATTTAAAAATGTATTTAATAAGGATGTAAATAAATAAATGAATAATAATAGTAATTCATAATTTTCACACAGTTTATATATTTTATGTGAAAACTTACAATCCCAACATCCAAATAAATACAAAATATTTTTAAGAAAGTAAAATGAACGAGAATTTTAAACGTTTCTACCAAAAACTGCCGAATCGGAGGTGACATCTGTCATGCTACCTCCGATAAAACAAACAACACCAAAAAACCTATGAAGAATTAAACTATGTTGACGAGATCTGCTACGAGACGAGCACGCCCACCACCTCCGGACTCTTCGCTCAGCTCCGCCTCGCCGCCGCGCCGCCGGTATCCAGCCCCACCGTGAGTGCTGTGATGACACCGGCCGCGATAGTTGCGTCGAGCTCGAGCGACGAGTATTTTTCTCCACCAACGTCGCCAACACCTGTACGTCGGCAGGGGAGAGGCCGGCCACCGAGGAGCTTGGGACTTAGGGGCCATCCGGCCCCGAGCCGGGTCCCCGCTGCCGGTGGTTGTGTGTAGCGTATGAAATGGACTCAGTCTATGAACGAGAACGTCATGCGCGCATATTACAGGTCTACAGAGGGGGGAACTATCCTCATTGCGTACCGTGATAGGATGCTGTCTGTTTCGGGAACTAGAACCAACCGTCAACGTCTCGGCCCCAACGACTGTCGGATCAGGTGCGGGTCATCCTCATCGGGTGCCTCTCTACCTCCGCCGCATCGTTGGGGCTTATTTGGCGGAGAGGTGTGTCACCTACGTGGGACGCGACGGCGTCAACCAGCGCCGCATGTCGTGCGGTGTTCCACAGGGCTCGGTCTTGGGCCCGCTCCTGTGGAACATCGGGTACGACTGGGTGCTGAGGGGCGAACTCCAACCGGGCGTCGACCTGACGTGCTACGCTGACGACACGCTGGTCACGGCCCGGGGGAGTTCGTACAGGGAGGCAGCGTTGCTGACGACGGCTGCGGTCTCACAGACGGTGAGCCGCATACGGCGCCTTGGCCTGGAGGTGGCCCTCGACAAGTCGGAGGCCATGGTGTTTCATGGTCCCCGGCGGGCGCCACCGTCCGGATCCCACATTGTAGTGGGGGGGGGGGGGTTCGAATCGCTGTCGAGCCCACCATGAAGTACCTGGGGTTGGTGCTCGACAGCCGGTGGGATTTCGGCCCCCACTTCCGGCAGCTGGCGCCCAAGTTGTTGGGCGCGGCTGGGGCGCTGTCAACGCTGCATCCCAATCTGGGGGGCCCGAGCGTCGCTTGTAGGCGACTCTACGTGGGGATCGTGCGATCGATGGCCCTTTACGGGGCCCCGATCTGGGCGGCTGACCTGACGGCCGGCAGCATCTCTGTTCTGCGAAAGCCGCAGAGAGTAATGGCCGTCAGAGTCATAAGGGGGTACCGCACGATCTCCTACGAGGCGGCTTGTGCACTGGCCGGATCCCCGCCCTGGGACCTGGAGGCGAAGGTGCTCGCGTCACTGTACCGGTGGCGCGAGGAAGCGCGGGCGCGGGGCGAGCGACCGATGCAGCGACAAATGGAGCAGCGTCGGTCGCAGCTCCGCGAGGTCCTGGTGGCGGAATGGCGGGTAGTGTTCCACGCGCGCCCCTCTTAGACGTCGCGGGGGGAGTCAAACACCTCACTCCCCCCCTCGACCGGACGGGGCCCGCAGAGACGGGCCGGCACCGGCCGGGGGTTGCGGAAGATTTGTACGTTCCCGCGACCCCCGGCGTAGGTGTGAGACGGAACACCGGGGTGGTTTTTAGTCAGTAAGAGTCTGACAGACCCCTCCGCCCCCCCAGGGCGGGGGACATCCATGAGGATTTTCCACCCCGGAACAAAAAACAAAAAAACAAAAAATGGTGCGGGTCATCCACCGCAACCATAGGTTGGACGATGCCGCACTTGATAGGCTGCGCTCAGAGCTGAGCAACTATATCGTCTCAAGTCCAGCACAAACCGCAATACACGCATCAACCATTGATGAAATACCGTCGCGGTCTAATCATGGTGTAGAAGTAGAAGATGATATGGTGGCATCAGTAAGTAGCCAGTGCAACGCCCGATTGAGGAGCGCTCTGGAGGATGCATTTCGTGAGTACAGATCCACTCCGACCGAACTTAGACCCCGATTGCCACGCCTACCTATGCACAAAAAAAATAGGGCGCTGGTGTGTGCCCTGGACTTGTAGCTTAGGAATGTGTTCGAGAGCAGCAAGGATCTCGTTGATACACATTCGATCCTGTATTGCGCGGCTGTTGCGGCATGTCGTTTAGCTAACGTCAGGTTTCCAAACTGTGACGGGGCTACTCGACCAAAACCAACCGTACCAGCCTGGCAGTGCAGGATCGAGCGTCGTATCGATGAGGCCAGGGTACTCATCGGCAAACTATACTGCTTCAGGGAAGGCAATTCACGACCACAAGTGATGCGCTTTGTAAGGCGGGCATTCTCGGGGACTGGAATCAGCCCTCGAGAATACATGTCCCGTGTCACAGAGCGCATCGACTTCCTGAAGCAGAAAGTTTGTGCATGGGCGAGTCGTATTCGATGGTATAAACGGCGGGTTGATCGGTACACACAGAATCGCATGTTCCAGAGCGATGAGAGATATGTATAGAATTTGGGAGCGATCTGAACAAAATGTGACAGACGAGTGCCGGCCGGATGATGCCGCCACGAGTACATTCTGGCGCAGCATCTGGTCAGTGCCCGTCTGTCACTCTGAGGCTGGCTGGATACTGGATGTCGGGCGGGCGTGTGAAACTGTACCAGAAATGGAAGCAGTTCTAATTACGCCATTAGATGTCGCCAGAGCAGTCCGTCCGTTACCGAATTGGAAATCACCGGGACCGGACGGATTGCATAACTTTTGGTTGAAATGGCTAATTAGTTCACACGCCCGCCTGGCATCTCAGTTCCAGTCATCTTTAGAGTCTGGGTCGCTTCCGCAGTTTCTAACAACAGGCGTTACCCACCTGCTCCACAAATCAGGTAGTCCCACGGATCCCAAGAATTATAGACCGATTACGTGTTTGTCGACGGTCTATAAACTTCTTACATCCATTTTGAGAGCGAAAATTAATACGCACATTGAAAGTAACTCGATTATGTCAACCTCTCAAAATGGATGTCGGAACGGGTCCCGCGGTACTAAGGAGCTACTCCTCATCGATATGGCCATAAGCCAACAGGTTCGTCGATTCCGCAAGGATCTGTCGACATGCTGGATAGATTATAAGAAGGCCTATGACTCGGTGCCACATACATGGCTCATGAGGGTGCTGGAGTTGTACAAGATAGATGCAACTCTACGCACCTTCCTTAGGTCATGTATGGGGCAATGGAGAACGGTTCTTCGCTATCCAGGTTGTCGACAGATCCAGGGGAGCGATGAGCCTGTGTGGATTAAACGGGGAATATTTCAGGGCGACAGTTTGAGTCCACTTTGGTTCTGCTTAGCCCTGAATCCTTTAAGCTCACTACTTGAGGATTCAGGGCTAGGCTATCGGTTGAGGAGAGGTGGTCAGGTCATATCTCATCTCCTCTACATGGATGACTTAAAACTCTTTGCCCCCAATAAATTGCAACTGATGGAGCTACTGAAGGTAACTGAAACTTTCAGTATTACCATCAGGATGGAATTTGGTGTGGACAAATGTGCAGTCATGCATGTAAAGCGAGGTGAGATTATGGAATCCGAGGGAATTCAACTTTCGGATTCCATACACTTTAGATCCCTCTCCTTATCCGAAAGCTATAAGTATTTAGGTATGTCGGAAGCGTTAGGAATCAACGTTGCTGACATGAAGCAATCGTTGAAGAAGCGCTTCTTTGGTCGCCTGAAGAAAGTATTAATTAGTCTTCTTTCAGGCGGAAACAAGGTGCGCGCCTTCAACAGTTGGGTCATGCCGGTTTTGATGTACTCTTTCGGCATACTCAAATGGACTCAGACTGAACTCGACGCCCTAGATAGGAGGGTCCGTACACTGCTGACTGCAAACCGGATGCATCACCCACGATCATCGGTGATGAGACTGTACATACCGCGGAAGTGCGGGGGTCGAGGCTTTTTAAATGCAAAGACCCTCCACAACCGCGACGTGTGCAGTCTCAGGGAATATTTTTTAAAAGCCGAAGTGGGTATGCACCGTGATGTGGTAGCAGTGGACAAGGGACTCACCCCGCTCTCCATGGCTAAAGAGAACTGGCGCAAACCTGTGGTACTTACTACAGATGACCGCAAGGAAGTATGGCAAAGCAAGGAGCTTCACGGACGCTTCTATCGGGCTCTTCATGAGCCCGGTGTAGATTTCTTAGCGTCCGTATCCTGGCTACGTTTTGGTGACCTTTTCGGGGAAACAGAAGGTTTCGTCTGTGCAATTATGGACGAAGTTATCTTGACGAATAACTACCGGAGACATATTATGAAAGATGGGACGGTTGACGTGTGTCGGGCATGCCATCGTCCGGGTGAGTCCATCAGACATATTATCTCTGGTTGTTCTCGTCTAGCTAACGGCGAGTACTTGCACAGGCAAAACCAAGTAGCCAGGATTATACACCAGCAACTTGCTTTGAAATATAAACTAGTGGATTCTGAGGTACCGTACTACAAGTATGTGCCCGACCCAGTTCTTGAAAATGACCATATCACGTTGTACTGGGATCGGTCTATCATTACTGACAGGACTATTGTCGCCAATAAGCCTGATATAGTGGTGATAGACCGATTAGCGCGTCGCACAATGATTATCGATATTACCATTCCGCATGACGAGAACCTCGTGAAAGCTGAGAAAGAGAAACAAATTAAATATCTCGACTTAGCACACGAGGTTGTTGACATGTGGAATGTGAGCTCGGCTATCATTGTGCCGATTGTCGTATCGGCCAATGGCCTGATAGCCGAAAGCCTCGACCAGCATCTCTCGAGGCTCTCGTTAGGCGGTTGGATCAAGGGCCTGATGCAGAAGGCAGTACTCCTCGATACGGCTCGCATTGTGAGGAGGTTCCTGTCTCTGGAGTCCTAACCACCGGTAGCTTGGACCCTGCTCCCGATACCGGCGGACCACTATTTTTTATATTTTTAAATGTTTTTTTTAATGTTTTATAAAAACATTTAAAAATGTATTTAATAAGGATGTAAATAAATAAATGACATAATAATAATATTCTTTATTGACATAATAAGTTACAGAAACTTGTTTGAAGCCTCTGACTCCTGAACTAGGTGCACCTGTATGTCAGGAGTCAGCGCCCTCTCCCATTTTATTTGGATTAGATACTAATGTCAGCATATGAATAGACAAACGTATGTGCTACAAAATAAAATAAAATTTTAAAGAAGTAAACGAAACAAAACCAAATAAAATGCAATAACAGAGATGAAAAGTATGAAAAAATATGAAGTTTGAAAAACATCGAAAATATAATTTATTTTTTAATTATTATATCGTGCTGTGTATGTGTGGGAGGTGTGTAAGTGTGCGTTTGGGTGGGTTCCCGTTCGTGTTTGTGTATGAGTAGGTGTATGAAAGAAAGGTATGTTCTATGTATGTGTTCTTTTGTAGAATGAGATTAATTATTTATTATTTTCTCTACATCCTCATAATCAAGAGTAAAGAGCCAGTTCTTTACTTTAAGTTTACATTCGTGTAGTATTAGCGGATAAAAATTTAAGATTCTATTAATTTTATTGTATAAATATACAGAAAGAAATGCTTTTTGTCGTCTTGCAAAAGCCGTGCGACATTGCATAGATTCAATTACGTTTGGAGTTGTTCGCTTATTTCGAAGTTCACTTGGATCATATGGGGTAGATACGTGTATTTTAGTAATTATCTGGAAAATAAAAAGTTGCCTTACTGTAAACACCCGGCACAACTCGTATAACGTTTTTGTGGGAAATCTGTATGGTTTTAATGACATTGTTTTTAGCAAGGACCGTTGCGCTCTTTCCAGACGTAAGAGATGCGTTTTACATGCACCTCCCCAAACCCCAATACAGTAACCAATAACCGATTGAGCCAATGCACAATAAACTGAATGAAGGAGATCGCTGTCAGCTACATGCCTCAGATTTTTAAATACCCATGTAAGTTTCCTGACTCGTGACGAAACCATCTCGATATGTGGTTGCCAGGATATTTTCTCGTCTAAGAGAACCCCAAGGTATCTGACCGTCTTAGATTTGCTTAGACTTGTACACGAGCGCTGTTGAGTGAAAGGTGATTTGCATTTGTGAATCCGGATAGCAACATTGGGCTGTTTTATGCGAGCGTTAGTGAACTGTACAAATGAGGTTTTCGATGTGTTAAGTGTTAACAGATTATGCCTCAGCCACAAGCAGACTTTATGGAGCCCCATCTCCGCATTTTGTTGGACTACATCCCAAGTCTCTCCCTGAAATACCAAGGCTGTGTCATCGGCATAGGTAAATATTTTGCCTTTATTCAGAGTCATTTGACATAAGTCGTTTATATAAATCAGGAAGAGACTGGGACCTAGAATGCTGCCCTGTGGGACTCCACAGATGACTGCGACATCGGAACTGATAGCACTACCAACTTTAACCCTCTGCAGATGGCCAGTAAGAAAGTCTTTATAGATTATGTATAAAATGTTTAAGATTGTAATTATGAAAGCATTTCGGTCGTTTCCTATATCCGTCCCTTCCTCTCCCATAATGATTGAGAGACGACATATTCATACGAAGGCTACTTCGCTTGATGACACCGCTGACATCCGCTGAAATCACATATTCATAATAACGTGCGCGCGCGCACAATTTCTGGAACTTTTATAACCGCCATAATGTAAGACTGCTAATGCTGCTAACTATTTTCTTTGAGTGACCATTATTCGTGAGTGAAGTGCAGTGATCTCGTGCCGAACAAAACACCGACTAATGAAGCTACATGGAGCCAGATAGCTAAACAGCCCACACCAGTATCCAGGTCCTTCCTTACTCCTTTTCCTCAGCGACGAATGCTCTCTTCGAAGCTTCACGTAATTAGTAAAAGTAAAAATAGCACTAAATTATACAGGTATGAGGAACAGGGTGTAACATTCACTCATACCTCCATAGAAAAGGGAGCATCCTCCGACCAGACGTGTGTCGTGTCTGGTGGGCAAATGCCCGACGATTGATGTCGGGACGTTGTATATATACAAGTTGCGCGGTAAACTCTGCTTGCGCGATGCAGGATTTTGCGTGACGTCAATGTGACGTGTAGCTCGCATGTGGCGATGTAGGTACCGCTACAAAATAATTAACCCTCCACGCCTCTGGGCAGTTAGCATCACCTTGCTGACTAGACAATGTTTTTATGGAAGAAAAACAAGAGGACTCACTTTTAATTGTAGTTTTGATACGTCTGATTATGACCGTATCTTTAAATGATCTATTAAGAAAAATGCCTCACCAAAGCAGTGACCATGACAGGGAACCTCCCAGTAACCTTGACGAGTGCTCCCGCTACAGGAGCCGCCAACGCGTTAAACACGCCGAAGCAGATCATCACGTAGCCGATGTTACTGATGCCGTACGCGCAGCCGATGAACGCCTGGGGAAAATAATATAGAACTAAGTGAGTAATCGACGCAGTATTGGAAGGCATCCCTCTAGGTCAGGGGTCGGCTACCTGCGGCTTACGAGCCACATGCGGCTCTTTGGATGTGAAGCTGCGGCTCTTTAGTTCCATACGCTAATATTATTTATTTTTATACCATATATATATTATCTAATTTGTTGTGAAAAAACACTACTAATATAGATTAGGTGTTTTTATCAAAAACTATATACGCAAGTACTATTCATTGTAGGCAAGAAAAAAATTCGTAGCTCTTTAAAAACTTTGAAATTTTGTAAATTGTAATTTTTGACTCTTCCAACTCAAAAGGTTGCCGACGTCTGCTCTAGGTGAACCGATGACCTTGTGAAGGCCGCAGGAATCTGCTGGACGTGAGAAACACAGAACCTGTCAATTTAGCGACGTTTGGGGGAGGCTTATATCCGGCAGTGGACTTCTTTCAGCTGAAAAGATGATGATGGTGTACATAATAAAGACTATTCTATTCTATGATGTGACTGAAAGGTAGATAATTGAAAAAACATTAAGAAAGACATGAATCGGTCACTATTTACATATAGACATAATAATCGTACAAAACTTAATATTTTTTAGGGTTCCGTACCCAAAGGGTAAAACGGGACCCTATTACTAAGACTCCGCTGTCCGTCTGTCACCAGGCTGTATCTCATGAACTGTGATAGTTAGACAGTTGAAATTTTCACAGATGATGTATTTCTGTTGCCGCTATAACAACAAATACTAAAAAACAGACTAAAATAAATATTTAAGGGGTTCCGATACAACAGACATGATTTTTTTGCCGTTTTTATAATTAATGGTACGGAACCCTTCGTGTGCGAGTCCGACTCGCACTTGGCCGGTTTTTTTAATTAATATAAACTTTCATAGTTTGGTGCAGGACCTAACAGTACTATTATCGTCAGCAGATTGTCATAGTACCGTTAAAGGCGTTAAACTTACAATAGCGTGGCGTAGAAGCTATAGCATTTTTAAAATGAGAGGATTGCTATAAGGAATTCAAAAGGCGTGAAGCCTTGCTCTAAGTTATTTGGCAGGCTTACAAAAAATGATGTGTCAAAATAGAGGCTGTTATTTTTAGACCAGCAGCCTAATTGTGTAACAGACTATCTATCACAATCTGAATTATTTTGAAGCCTATTGCTAATCCATTGCTTCATATGTTCGAAAAATTTGTCTGCTCAACAACGTAAATAACGCAATGAATGTTGTTGAACTGTCAAAATGAAACCCAATCCTACTTTTAGTGTGTTACGCAATCACCCCGCAGTTCAATACGTTTAACCAAGGATACCTAAAGGACAAAAAAAACGCATTTCAATTGGCTTTATTTTTTTTTAAGACTTCTATAAGTTCTGTCTAAGAGACTTTCCTCTCACCGTCCTATCAAGCGACGTACAAATAATCTTACCTGAGTAAAGTCAGCCGCCATAAAAGCCTGTTCAGCACCAATGTATCCAATAACCGGTAACAAAAGCAGCTGGTACTTGTGTCGCAGCTGTCGGAGAGTAACAGCTAAGAGGCGGACTCCGGACTTGCCCTGGCAAGCTGTGTTACGACCTGCTGTATATCTGTAAATATTTCGAAGATTCAGAATTAACTTAATTTGTTTTTTACAAAAAAAAATTATGCTAAAAGAAAAGGTGATGACAGACAGTAATTTTACATTTAGGCGGAACCTTCAGAGTAGCCCACGAAATTCAAAAATACTTAAGTTTTTTTGCAATTTGCAGGTCACTGACAGGTTGTATTTTGATTAAAATATGATTCGCGACTATAACAAATATGGTTTTACAGAATTATAATCATTAGAATCAGCAATACATCTCTCTAAGTTCATATTACTGTATTGAATGACTATTTCATGAAATCATGACATTTGACGCCAATTCTAACTTAAGGAGTTGTATTGTTGATTCTAATGATTATAATTCTGTAAAGCCATATTTGTTACGGTCGCGAATCATATTTTAATCAAAATACAACCTGACATTGACCTTCAAATTGCAAAAAACGTAAGAAAATTGAATTTCGTGGGCTACCCTTGCGTTTCCCACTTAACACAGTTAAGTTTGTACAGTCGCCAGCACATCAAGTTACCCCACATTGTCAGATTTTGTCATTCGATTTTAGACTTACTATCCACATTTTAAGGTTTAAAATCGTTTGGAGAAATTTGACATTTTCGTGTAGCTTGACCTGCTGGCAACTGTACATCACGATTTTTTGGTTTGACCGTTGATCACCAAACTAAGCAGGGCTTGTATCTTGGAGGTCGGAGTGTGAATGAGTGGAAATAAATATGGCGGTTTTGAAGGCTAGTTGAGTAAAGCGTGTATAATATTGTGAGTGTCTGTGCGGATGAAAGTGTGAGAAAGGGATGTTGTTAAAATATTTATTTATTTTATTATTTATGTACACACAGTAAAATATATACAGCTACGGCACATTAGTATTGAGTACAAAGGTACTACTTATGTCTTAAGAAATTTCTTCCAGCAGAACTGTGAAAGGAGAAATGAAAAACTAAGTATTGCCATACAACGTGGCAATGCCGCCAGTCTCTTGACTACATTACCAGTCGACACCGATGCGGAGGAATTTTTCGACGCCAAATTTTAGTTTGTTAATAGTTTTGGTAAGGTTAGATTTTTATATTCTTATTTCAATACAAATTGAATATTGATTACACAATAACTTTGTATCGGAAATTAATTAAAGGATTTTATTCTAGAATGAAGGTAACGTTTTGTTCTAGCACGCAGGTAATCATTTTGTTCTAGCACGCAGATAACATTTATATCTAGGACGCAGGTAACATTTTGTTCTAGCACGCAGGTAACATTTTGTTCTAGCACGCAGGTAACATTTTGTTCTAGCACGCAGGTAACATTTTGTTCTAGCACGCAGGTAACATTTTGTTCTAGCACGCAGGTAACATTTTGTTCTAGCACGCAGGTAACATTTTGTTCTAGCACGCAGGTAACATTTTGTTCTAGCACGCAGGTAACATTTTGTTCTAGCACGCGGTAACATTTTGTTCTAGCACGCAGGTAACATTTTGTTCTAGCACGCAGGTAACATTTTGTTCTAGCACGCAGGTAACATTTTGTTCTAGCACGCAGGTAACATTTTGTTCTAGCACGCAGGTAACATTTTGTTCTAGCACGCAGGTAACATTTTGTTCTAGCACGCAGGTAACATTTTGTTCTAGCACGCAGGTAACATTTATATCTAGCACGCAGGTAACATTTTGTTCTAGCACGCAGGTAACATTTATATCTAGCACGCAGGTAACATTTTGTTCTAGCACGCAGGTAACATTTTGTTCTAGCACGCAGGTAACATTTTGTTCTAGCACGCAGGTAACATTTTGTTCTAGCACGCGGTAACATTTTGTTCTAGCACGCAGGTAACATTTTGTTCTAGCACGCAGGTAACATTTTGTTCTAGCACGCAGGTAACATTTTGTTCTAGCACGCAGGTAACATTTTGTTCTAGCACGCGGTAACATTTTGTTCTAGCACGCAGGTAACATTTTGTTCTAGAATGCAGGTAAAATTTTGCTTACTATTTGACGATGTTTAGAAAAAAAATCCCTGAAGATTCAAAAAGGATGGAACTGTAATCATGCAACTCTTACATAATCAGCCTATAATGTTCACATTGCTGGGACTCAGGCCTCCTCGGTGAGTGGCAGTGGCCCGTAACCAACCACGCGGGCCCAGTGCGGGTTGGTAGATGTCACATGTCTTCGAATTTTTGGTTCTAGGACATGCCGGTTCCTTCACGATGATGCCGTTCCCGTTTCGAGAGCAGTGATGATGAAATTATTTACACAAAGTAAAACGCCTGCCTGGGTTCGAACCCACGAAATTACAAAAGAACGTTCGAACTACAAAAGAAGCTATCCACTTGAAGAACCTCTATAAAGATTTAGGAGCTAACTACGAGCGCATAGTTATCTTAAATGATAACCAAGCAGCCATCAAACTAAGCCACAATCAGATGGTGACGTCAAAGTCAAAGCACATCGACTTGAAAATGCACTTCATCACGAACTATATACAAGAAGGAGCATTAGAAATCAGCTATCTGCGAACCGAAGACATGGAAGCAGACTTACTGACCAAGGTTCTAGCTGGTCCGCGATTTATAAGATTGCGTAGCAGCCTAGGACTGTCTTGATGACCGCGATAGTGCCGTGAAGAGGAGTGTGAGTACTGGCCACCGCACAGTCGCTAGTATTCTAATACTCGTAAAAAACCTAATGTCAAAAAGACGCTGTGTCATGTACGTACGCATTGTATGAACACGTATTAATCAAATAATATTTATAAACTAATGTCTTTCCACGTTAATTAACCTCATCAATATAGAATTTAGCCCTGTAGCATCAGTAAACGATGAATTATGACACGTTTTAACAATGTTAACATTTTTGTTTACAATTTCTGCTCATTGTTACTTTACATAAATATAAACACGTTTGCATTATGGCCATGTTAAAATATTGGTGATATTAACCTGGTTAGTGAGTCGACTCCAACAGAGACCAGTAGGACAGCACCGGCTATGCACGCGAGGTACACGCCGGCTATCACTTGGATCTTCAGCTCTGACGGAGGCTCCAAGTTAGAGTTGCCCTAGAAATAAAGTATTATTGGAACAAATAAATAGGTATAGCTCTTTGGTGCAAAGGTGAAGCCATGCATAGAAACAGATGAGTGTATCGATCAACACAAATGTCGACGACGACGATGACAATTTGTGTGTCACAACAATTTGTGTGACAATTCATTTATGAAAATATTATGTATGTAAGAAAAAATCGACATCTTTTTAATAAAATAAGTGATAGACATAATTTTAATACTAGAAATAAAGATAAAATTGATCAACCATTTTTTAGATTATCTAAAGTACATACATCTTTTATGGGGTACTGTGTTAAATGTTACAACAAAATATCTTGTGACATATTGCAATTAAATGAAAGAAAATTTAAAACTCATATAAAAAGTACACTTTGTAAACAAGCATATTACAAATTAGAGGATTATATCCTAGATAAGAATGCTTGGAAACATGCTGGTCCTGCTCCATAGGACAATCTAGAGTCTAGACAAAATCAAACTGGTTGCTAATTTGATTGTATAATTTATAATTTTTATGACATTGATTGTTACATTATGTACTTAACTACTTAAACTCACACACTAAATTATTACTTGTTGAAATTTTGGAAACATCATCTACTTTTCAATATTTGTAAATATGTGAGCACCATGTATCTATCACATAATTAATTTACCTGCCTTTGCATTATATTTAATTCTTTTTACCTATTGTGGTATAGTAATTTTATTCTAGGTGCATCGTCTTCACATATGATTACATAATTAATGTGAACTTACATAATATTGTAAAATATTTTAAAAGAGTAACGGTGGAGTTTCTTGCCCATTCTTCTCCATACGAAACTACCTTTTGGAAGGGGCAACTAGAATCAATTCTATTTTTTTGTAAATTTTGACGTTCAAAAGTGCCTTTTATGTGCCTATTTGAAATAAATGATTTGACTTTGACTTTGACTTTGTGTGTGTGTGTGTGTGTAAATTTTGACGTCCAAAAGTGCCTTTTTGTGTATATTTGAAATAAACGATTAGACTATGACTTTGACTTTAATAACGTCAATTTTTTTGGAATAACATCAGGATTAGTCTTGAAGCCGCCCAATATATTATTTAGGCCAATATGGTGCTAGTGAATGGGAAGGAGACAAGTTGAAAGCAGGGCTAACTGCTCAGAGTGCTTCGGACATAAATGGACAGAAAAATAAAGGTTAGCGAAAAACGGTTGAAGGCAAATGAATACTGAAAAGTTTTAAACACGTACATGGGAAGCACTGGCACTGCAAAAGTTGACGCCGCAAGTAGCTCCGAAGTCCACAGTAGGTGAACTGGTGACGTTACTGAACAAAGCGGCAACGCTTGAAGTTGTCTCGTTGGAAAGTTTCGGTGAATCGCCCAGCGTGGAGGATAGAACTGAAAAGTTTATGCAAAATATTGTGTTACTCAACGAAGAGTTTATTTTCTTAATCGAAACCGCAGTTCAGAATCATAACTAAGTATAGTACGTATTTAGTTTTGGGAATTTCTCCCTTCTGAAAACAACCACGCCTGACTAACAAAATTGATGATCGCAGTCATGTCTGAACTACATGTCGAAACGTGTGCGCATCAACTCACCCATTTTCACACATACACCCCCACACACCCCACACTTCACACACACTCACAGCCAAAAGCACCTAAACCTCTTGTCATCAAACCGTCTTTCTACAACATAATAATTTTAGTTAGTTAACTTTTTTATTACATTGTACTTAATTTTTTAATTAAGTATTTAAAAAAATCATTTGTTTTTCAAATTAATTACTTCACCTAAATAAATAAACTTTTTGTCTTACTTGGGAAGAGACTGGACCCCACGACACAGGGAATCTTAGTGTGGGGTCCAGGGCATTTGTAAAAAACTAGCACCTAAGGCTCCTATGTAATCTGTTATTGGTTTTTTTTAATATTGTACTGTGTTTTTTATGAACTGAATTAAGTTTTTATTTATTTATTTTGCGCCGATAAATTACTGCCGTCATATACGTATAAATAAATAAATGTCATAATTTTATTAATAAGTAACTCTTGGTTATAAGTTGTGTAAGGTTTAAAACCACATACTGCAGAATCCTGATATTATACATAGAGATATTTATATTTTAAACTTTTAAGACGGTTAGGTATTGCACATTTGAAGTTCCGTTATTCTGGTTCCTCAAATAAAATCTAAATATCTAATTGCAGAAATAACACAGAAACGAATTAATTAATAAAAAAATCTAGACAATACTAAATTGTACTTCCTAACTGCTAACACACGCCCTGCCTTACTTCCTGCTGTCATTTCAATTTGATTAGCACTATACTATTTTAGTCGCAAGGTCGATTAATTCGTGAATTTAGTCTTAACTTTCACTTGGCAGTTGTCGTTGTAAGGAAGTGGGTTCCAAATTGCTGTGACCTTGTATTGCGGAAGGATTATTGTTGAATGTTTGTTTTGTTGGTTTTTGACTAATCATCAGAGATCGGATATTCGGATGCATATTTACCTTGAGTTAATTTTTAGCTATAAAAGTATGGACACAGCTACTTAAAATATTTTATTGTAAAAAAATCTGATGAA
This sequence comes from Dryobotodes eremita, assembly GCA_917490735.1. NCBI lineage: Eukaryota > Metazoa > Arthropoda > Insecta > Lepidoptera > Noctuidae > Dryobotodes > Dryobotodes eremita. Next base: position 16,139,773 of record OU823254.1, on the reverse strand, counting down.
TATTTATTCAAAATTAATGTTGAACCCCCGATGCAAATATGTGTATGTAGGGTGTAAGAGGAGGGATGGTGCCTGTTAGTTAAAACAAAATAAAAACAAAAATAAAATATTAAATCGTGATTGGGCGTAAATATTACCTCGGCTACAACAATTTTAATCACTACCTTTCGATCGCTATGATTTGGTTTTGTCACTAAAATCTGACGTCAGCGGGATGTTTATGATACAAAAGCGCATTCCATATTAGCCAACATCTCAACTTCAGGTGAATATGCATCCGAATATCCGAACTCTGCTAATCATGCAAACTGTGCAATTGGATTTGCACAAATTTTGTGCCAAAGCTTTAGAAATATTATGGTTTACAAAAATGAATTCGCAATACAACTTTTTTCTAGTAGTCACAATTCATTGCAAATTGTAAGTCCCTAAGTAGAATTTTAGAAGATATGGATGCACGAAACTTTAAAAAGGTGCCTTCATCCTATGACATAAGCCTTGAGTTAAGCTTTAATTTAGTTAAAGTAGGGGATGAAAAGAGCTTGGCATATTCACTGAGAACTGTACGTAGCCGGAAACCCCGCTGTGCTGCATTGGAATATATTATGTAGACAAAAATATGAAACTCACTGGCTGACGAAATAAGATTGCCCCAGATCTGTGCCATCTGGTAGAACATGAAGAAAAGCCCAAAGAACCGCACTACCAGCACTTCAGCTGACACCCCTGACAGCTTGGCGTACGGTTCAGCTACCTGAAACATTATACATCGTTATGTTCAGCAAAGTAGGAAATTGAGTTCTGTACCAAAGAAAAGACAGTGTTCCTTCCTTGGTACCTACAACTTAGTAGATTATGAAGTCAACTAAAGTTGTCCTCAGTTCCAGTCTGAAGTAAAGAATAACATAAAAAAATCTCTTTACGTTGAAATAACACTTGTGTAGAAAGACACTTCTTCTTTGGCCAAAATTGGTAGATTATATATTCTCAGATATAGATTCTCATTAAAAGTTGTCCTCAGTTCCAGTCCGAAGTAAAGAATCCCCCAGTTTGAAATACCTAACACTTGTTTTTTAGAATATGGGTATACAGTGTTTGTGTGTGTGTGTGTGTGTGTGTGTGTGTGTGTGTGTGTGTCTGGGCACTAAAACACTTTTGTTTTCAAGCCGTGCAGAAAAGATTTCATATTATAAAATTGTAGTGCTTCTTTTCATGACTAGCACCAAAAAATCTAATCAATTATTATTAAAGGGTCTCTAGGAAGCCATAAATATTCTTAAGGCAACCCATTTCATATTGTAAAAATCCATGATTTACTTCCGTAGGTACAAATAGGTATATTATGTTAATTCCCAACTTAATTCTGAATGGAACTCGATACCTATACGGGCGCAGCGTAAGGCACAAAAAATATTACGCACAGTATTTTTGTAATAAGATATTCGTATCATGTAGGTATAATCTACTGTATGTGTATAAAAACGTAAGTATTGACATACATATTCAGCACCTATATTGAGGCAGTTAGCCAATACTTATATTCGTTATATATGTTATAATCAAACTGGTTTGAATATAAACAGTTATAGCTGACTCCTTTGTTCATTATAAACGGACGTTTAAGGTCTTATAAACTGTTTTCATAAAATTGTGTTTACAACAAAAAATACCTGCTTTGCATTCTCAGATAATTGGAAATGATGATACTCTATGATATACAAAAGCCACCTTTTTCATATAGCATTGGCGTTTCGATTTCGATATAATCAAGTCGACGAGACGCTGAAACAGCGTGTATGCAGCGTCAATGTCTAAACTAACGCTAGATGCGATTGCAACTTATGTTACTCTTCGGAAACATCCCAAGACATGACCTATTTAGTGTACCTATTATAACGAACTTCAATTTAAAGTATCTTACCACAGACAAGTAAGTGCACTTAGCGCACCAAAGCGGTCCACCACCGAACCCCACCATCATACCGGCTGGTATCAAGGTGTACAGTTTAGGATAAAACTGCGCCGCGATGAACGGCATGTATGCTATGAAAGATACTGCCACTGCCCACTTGCAGCCTAGCCATCTGTTGGAATAGGAGTTATAGATTAATTAAGCACATTAACCACTGTATGTCAATAGAGAAGTTTATTATTATGAGCCTGTTTTGTCCCACTTCAGGGCAAAAGCCTCCCTTTCGTCTTTCCATTTTACATGATTTGAACAGATTCCTTTATCTAGGAGTCTAACTCGTCACGCTATGGCCATCTGAGCCTACGATATCGTAAATACAGCGGTAGTCTTCGCAAAGTTGCGGTTAATGTCAGGATGACATGTTTGAGGTTCGACCTCATCATCACCAGCCTGTAGCAGTCTACTGTTGATATGTACCTAGCCTAGTAGTACGCATCGGAATGTAGATACGAGCTATAACAAAAGTGCTAGTCATCATTGTTAAAATTCGGATATGCCTACATGCCGTCAGCAGGTCATGTACAATACAGAACCTCACTCAGACAAAGTTAAGTTTTTTTAAGACTACAAAGTTAATTCCGAAGTTAAGAGTTATCAGTTTTCTTCAATCCCACTTGACTCGATATTTTATATTCATTAGATCGATATATCTATTTCATGACTGACATAGGTATCTACATAACTATCTGATACAGATCAACGAGATATAAAATAATACTCGTAAAGCGGTAATAAAACCCATTGAATGTCGTAATTCAAAAATCCAATTGAGTCAACCGGTAGCCGGTACTAACTCTAATGATATCATTGCAAAGTCAATCAGAGGAGGGTTTAATTGTCATTGTATTCGTAGTCGTGGAAAATTCCAGGTTTTATCATTTTTTTGCATTTGCAAACTTTGTGGAAACTATATAACATAACCTATCTAGTATCCGAAGTTTGTAAACTTAGTTGTAACCATTCATTTTCAAAATTATGATTATTCGCATTAAAATGCAATCTTTAACAATTTTCAGAAACCCTTTAAACTAAAACCCCCTTGACCACAAACTTGGTCTTGAAACACAACTTACAATGAGGACATCGTGATTTTAAACCGCGCTACTAGTCAGGCCCGAGGAGGCCCGCTAGAGGGCCATAACAATAGATTATCAATTGTGTCTCATTAAAAATGCTTGATGAGACAAAAACTTCTGAACTACGCAGATATTGATTTGTAAGTGTGTTGCCCTAAATGTTTCTCTTAATTTATATTCATCATCAATCTTTGGTATCCTTACTAGCTTACAACAATGTTAATGGTGAAACCAATCAGTTGTACTTACTTAATAACCACTGCGGGCAGCAGTATATTCGACAGTATAAGCGAGAAGTAAATTGCCGCCAGGGTAAAGGCACCTACACCAGCATCACTATTCACCGAGCTCTGAAGGTTGGCCGTACCGTGGAAAGCAGTGAAGTGCACCATAAACGCGAATCCTAGGACCAGAATGTTGCGGTTGATCCGCCATTTTTCGTTGGTGCCAAAGATGACCGATGTTTCTGGCATTGTGGTGGATTAATCTGAAATTTATAAGAATATAGTCATCTCCTAATACATCAATCATAATTTATTTATTTATTAAAACTTTACGCACAAATAAAAAAATACAGTACAAAGGCGGACGTAATGCCTGAGAATACAAGATAGATTGGATTGATTGATTGTTTTACAAGTTGAGCGCCCGCCCGATGGGGTTTTCCCTATCTGCCAAAATTACAGAATTTCATAGAAAAATTCAGCCCCTATTAAACCCTTTTAGAGAATTAATTTTCAAAAATCCTTTGTTAGTGTTCACTTTCGTTATATAAGGAAAACTTATGCAGAATCTCGTGCTTCTACTAAACCCAACGGTTTAGGTTGTGCGGTGTTTGTCAGTGAATTTAAGATTTTTATTAAGTAGAAGACAGCTGTGTGTGTGAGTTGTATGAAACGATGACACTATTGTCAAACACAAAATTAAATTGACAAAATTTATATGTTTTCTACGCTTCATTTTGTGAAAAGTGTCTCAAATATTACGTTTCGCTTCTACTTACAGCAAAAGGATACTAGAAATCAACCTGTATCGATACTTTTATTAACTTTAGATTATACTAAAGGCCAGGCTGTGTGCTTAACGATTTTAACTCCGAATTCAGAATTTAGTGTCTCGAGTGCTGAATGAGACAGCATACTAAATCGTGACACATGTCTAGATACACCGTGATAGGCCACCAGGTCAAATCAATAACACACTTTTAATTTATTTATCCAATTTAAAACAGTATTACAATTCACAATACGTGCGGAACACTCCCTTCTCCTAATATACATTCAAGGATATCGGAATTAACTGATTGTATCTCGATACTACTGGAGCAAACCGGTTTATGTGCACCATTGACTGAAACAAAATGTAGCCTATTGCTTATTAATCGAGAATATAAATGGCCTAACTAATCGAAAATAGTGAAGAATGGTTTATAGAGTACTTTTGCCAGTTTCTTCTAAGATATTTGAAGTTTAAACATAACATGAAAATGGTGTTCAAATTTTTTTCTAAAGACAAGCTTGTACATACCCAATTTAGTTAATAATGATTCGATTAATGAGACATAATTAATATATACCGTTGTGAGACTCCCAGGAGTATTGTATGTCGCCATCACACTCGTAGAAAAACAAATTAGGTTTTACTACTATAGACACGTTATATTTTTCTTATACATTATTGTTTATTACATACATAATAATCAAACCGGATCCGTCCATTACTTTGAAATTAGTATGCACGACAATACAAGTTCCTAATCGATTTATAATTGTAAACTCATTACGAATTAGTAGTTTATTCCATTTGTAGAGCATAGTTGTCAACTATATTGATTTGTAAATAATGAGTATGACACTATAAAAATACAATGTTAATTGTTTTTATGTAACAATTCTAGTCATTGATCTCCCCTTGGTTTTAAAACTACACATGAAAATGCTACATAACTACCAAGTACCGTGAAAATAGTGCTGTTCACGCACATCCATCTCCATATTATTTTTGGCATTTCACAAACTCCTGAATCACACAACCAATGGTAAGTAGTCCACATCGATTTCTCCGCAGGCTTAAGTAGTACTCTCCCGGTACTCTACGTTATAATATAACAATGTCTTCCAGAAATCATAATCCAGCTTGCTCACAGGTAGGGCACGTCACAATTGCGGTGGTAAGTCCCCTCTTTGAGGAGTGGCTTGAGAGGCGCCACGGTATCCTCAACTTCCGCCTGACGCAGGTCCTTACCGGACATGGCTGTTTCGGGAGGTTCCTGTTTCGGATAAGGCGGGAGGAAACGCCCGGGTGTTATCATTGTGTAGATCGACCGGAGGACACGGTGGAGCATACGGTGGAGGTCTGCCCGGCGTGGGCGAAGCACCGCCGTGTCCTCGTGGCGGCGATCGGCGGCGGCGATCTCTCGTGTCCGGCCCTGGTTCAGGCCATGGTACGGAGCGAGAGGGAATGGGAAGCAGTCACCTCCTTCTGCGAAGCAGTAATGCTCGCGAAGAAGGAGGCGGAGTGCGTAAGGGAGAGGCCATCGTTGCGCCCTCACGCCCCCATTCGCCGCAGGAGGAGACACCCTGGGCGTCGGGAGTCGATTGCCGACTCCCGGCCACCGTAGGCGCGGGCTTGCGGACGGCGAGCAATGGGCAGCTCGCCGTCCGGTAAGGACCAGGCCCGGGTCGACGGCGCGTCGTGTTCCACGCGCGCCTCAAAGAGATGTCAGCATAATTGAAGGGGTTCGATTGGACCGATGCATGCCGGGGTCGCGGATTGTTCGAAAGAGTTACCGTGGCCCTGCCGCACAGGCAACTGAAGAAACACGGGTAGGTTTTAGTCAGTAAGAGTCTGACACGCCCTTCCGTTCCGCCCAGAGCGGGAGAGGTCATTTGATAATTTCCCACCAACAAAAAAAAAGAAATAGAAAAAGCTTGCTCGCAGGTACAGCTAATGCCCGGTAAAGATCCTATAGAGTTTCAGGGGACAGTATGGAAGGATCCATTTATATTAGCATGTGGTTTTTTGGTAACTAGCTTAAAGTTTGCGAGGATATAAGACTGGAAAAGGAAATATAGTGGTTGTTTTAATTTTACACGCACCTACTATCCTTCTCATCGACAACACACTAATGATCTATAAGACTTGACTACCTTGTACTCTTTGCTCGTTGGTCTAGTGGTCGCAAACGCTACGGCTGAACATGAGGTCCTGAGTTCGATTCCCGGGTCGGGCAAAGTGTTATTGAGTCTTTCCATCTGGAATGTCTCAGTTGGTACTGATCATCCGGTTGATGACGATAGGCTCGCCCCCTACAACATGAGACTGAAATATAACTGGCGAAATGTGGGTGTACTATAGGTGCACTTGTGGATTTGTGCCCGAGCTGCTGCCCGGAGTCTGGATTTTTGCCCGGTTGATGGCGACAGGCTCGTCCCCTATCACATGGGACTTGAACTTATCCAGCGAAATGTGGCCTAACGGTTAGGCAGATGTGCACCTATACGGTTAGGCCCTAACCCTTCGGTGAAATCAGACCTGATGTTATGTTATGTTGTGATTAGAGATCGGATATTCGGATGCATATTCACCTAAAGTTGAGGTGTTGGCTAATATAGAATGCGCTTTTGTATCGCAAAAATCCCGCTAAAGTCAGATTTCAGTGACCGAACCGGACCAAATCATAGCGATCGAAAGGTAGTGATTAAAAATGTTGTAGCCGAGCTAATATTTACGCTTTTATTTACTTATATAGTACTTAATTAAATAAAAATAATTATTTTAATTTATGTTATTTTTTGTTTTAACTAACATACACCACCCCTCCTCGTACGAGTACACCCTACATATACATAATTGAATCGGTGGTTAAACATTAATTTTAATAAATATGCCTGTGATTTTTTTACAAAAAATTATAGTTTAAGAAACCAATTCTATACTTTCATAGCAAAAATTAACTTTAGGTAAATATGCATCCGAATATCCGATCTCTAGTTATGATCTACAAAATTGAATCCTCATAAGCTGGGTTTATTATTTAAACCAACCGTCTAGAAATATTTAATTTAAAAAAAACTGTGTCGCACTTAGCTTAAAGGCTAAGCTAAATAAATCATGTACTCATTATACACATATTCGCACGGATACAATACAAGCTTCGTAACCTTGGCCTGCCTACACTTGAGGTCAATTGTTTGCACGAACTAAATAAATCAAAGCTTTAATTGTATCTTAAATAGCTACTTGATATTTATACACTTAGTATGACACAACCATGCAAAAAGACGCTTTTATTTAGTTTAATTGAAAATCTTGTAGGATTGAAGTGGTTTCAGAAAAAAAGTAAAATCAGGCAAAATGTATCGGGACTCTCATCTATCATCATTGGCAAATACATGATTTCTATTTCAGTAAATCAAACATTCCTGTTCATGTGTTCCCATTCCTGGAACTCAAGACCCCTCTCTCTCTGTCATGTTCCCATTGCTGGAACTCAGGACCCCTCTCTCTCTGTCATGTTCCCATTGCTGGAACTCAGGACCCTCTCTCTCTGTCATGTTCCCATTGCTGGAACTCAGGACCCCTCTTTCTGCGATTGGGAGTAACCAGTAATACAGCTAGCTTGCCCAGTGTGGGTTGGTGGACGTCACACGACTAGGAGTTGCCAGTTCCCTCACAATTTTTTTCTTAACAGATTTTACAGTGGTGATAAAACCAGTGAGAATTGCCTGGGATCGAACCCACAACCTACAAGTCAAACGTCAGAGCTCTAACCTCTGTTAAACTATTTGTTAGGCTACAAAAATCACAGTACACATTCAGTTAATTAATTAGTTCCAGATATCAAAACTTGTGGCGTATGTAACTAAACAGAGTTAATAAAGTTTCTTGACGATTGTTCTCCAAAAATCCTATACTTAACTCTTATTGATTCAATTGACACTATCAATAATAAAAATACCTTTGTGTTACTTGTTAAAAATCATTCGTGATTCTATGTGTGTAGATTCCAATACGACAATCAACCAGATTCTTAAATTGTTATGCAGAACACAAATAATATTACGTAAATCGTTAGCTGAATAACTTAACTATAATTTTATGTTATGGGGTCCAATTTAGCTTTGTAAAAATACGACACGACACTAGACTCCTTAAATATTTATCCTTGACTTCTGTCCTTCAGAAAAATCTTGCATACAAACTGTGTCCTGACAATTACGACCACAACAAAAAAATCAGCCAAATCGGTCAAGCTGTTCTCAAATGATATTTCATATATTGCGGCAATCGATTTTTATTTATATAGATTAGCAGTGTACTAAATTGATTCATAGAGTTGGCACATAAATCAATTATATCAATAACTTATATAAAACCTTATTACATTCAAAGTAACAGAACGACATATTCCTTAAAAAAATAAGATTCCATTCTACCATTGAAACTGTGCTAAGCGGCTGTTAAAATAACTTATTGTTAATATTGCCAGCACTTTTTGCTAGTTATATTGCTATTAAGTAATTACGTATTATAAACGTCAACTGCACAAAATATTTATTATTTATCACTGTAGTTACAGACCTTGCGATCGTGTATTGATTTTAATACTTTGCACAGAATACTATCAATTATGAACGGAGTTATCGACTATGATTGATTAATTTGAATTGGTAATTTGATGCAGCGTTTTAGTCGGTACTATTACATATAAATATAATATCATGCTTATTATGGGGATAATTGCGTAACACGATAACAGTAGAAGTGGCTTTCATTTTGACAGTTCAACAACATTCATTGCGTTATTTACGTCGTTGAGCAGACAAATTTTCGAACATATGAAGCAATGGATTAGGAATATCCTTCAAAATAATTCAGATTATGATTGATAGTGTGTTGAGCAATTATGGTGCAGGTCATATTTACTAAATCCTGAACCCTCCAGGACCTATTTATTATTATTTTGACTTCGTTTAGATAGGTAGGTACTACACAAGATTTTTCAGATCAAGGATAAGCAGGTTCATGTCAACCATTTCTTTCGTGACTATCCACTATCAGGACAATCAGAACGTGCTAAAATCTGTTACGTTTCTTCCAAATGTCATTCGTACACCGTTTCAGACATGCATACCCGATGAGATCATCAAATTTTTTGAAGAAAGTAAATACATAGGTGGTTGAAGTTTCGTTAACTTGAAGTAGTTATCTTACTTATCAGCATAGTTCTCACTATGCAGCTGGTTTACAACAAAGAGCTTTTTCCCAAGTGCACCTAATTATAACGTTTTCGCTAATTGGTGAGTCTACCTACTCTCTATATGTGGCCCCGACCTACCAATTAACAGTTTGTCAGCACTTGTGTTTTTTGTTTTTGCAATATGACATTGATTAAGTTACTATGAACGATATACGTAAGTATGCTATTTAGGGCTGTGAATGGTATTACAATAATGCTACGCTTACATTGTCGCGATAATACGAACTACACTTCGCGCGCTATCTGTTGTATGGCGAGATGTCGAGCGGAGTGCGAGAGAGAGCGCGCAAATTGTACTTCGCTTTATCGTGACAATGTAGCCGTAGCATTAGAAAATATGATAAAAAATTATAATAAACTAATTCGATTGGTATCGTATGTGAGGTATAATGTATGTTCATATTTTACATTTTACTTTTTATACGTAGGCGAAGATTTTTTTATTGTTCTTACGATACAACTGAACGTGAATAATAAAATTTTTCAATCTAAAGCTTTGCTTGCTGTACCGAGCAGCAATAAAAGGCGAAGAACCCTTCATAGAATTACATATTTAAGAAAAAGTGAACTTAATTTACTTTTGAAACGACATAATTAACAACCACAGATGCATGCTTCTTTTACGAAATTAAAATTATTTTATCATTTTGACATGCTTTAAAAAAGTTAAAAGCTTTCGCTCGTAAGGAAAGCTTAAGATTACATGTAGGTACCTTATTTTAGGTTAGGACTGGATAAATATTTTATTTCATGACATAGTACACTCCACATGGTGCTGTTAGTATCAATCTACGGAACAACCATGCCCTTGACTGTTGGAGTGATAGCACAGGTTACGGTCCCAATTACAATGACATTATAACGTCATTCACTTCATTGTGACAAACATAATTTATTTATGTACAATTATTTTGGTAGCGCGTGGCCTCTACCAAAAATAGGCTCTATTATGCAAAAGAAACTGTGCTTATACCTACTTGGCGTAAATTTTAGTTTTACAAAACTCGACACAAAACATATATAAATAGGTATAGTTATATCATCTGATTAGGATTTTAATGACTTTTGGAAATTAAATTAGTCATTGTTCATTTATTTTAACCGTAGCTTTGTGATTGTATTTTTATTACATCTACATTTTCTTTAAATCTTTATTTGTTTTACTTGTGGTTTTATCTACATGGATACGTCAGTCCCATCATGCCTTATCCAATCTAAAAAGAAATGGAAATCTTAGGCCTGCATTCCTCCTGCGCTGATATCGGTCGCGTACGTCGATCGCGCGTAGGAATATACATTGTTTTTGATATAGCACCACACCGCGACGCTGACGTCAGCGGCGCGTACGTTGCTACGACTGGTACGCGACCGACATCAGCGTAGGAGGAATTCAGGGCTTAATCATTGAAGTGCACTAACTAGCTGACGTATTCTTTTAACAACATCTGAAATTAGTATCTACATTATTTACTTATGTAGATTCACACGACTAGAAATATTGTCAGTAGATAAACCACACGATTATGATGATTCATTTTAGTGATCATAAATTGGTGACATATTCTAATCCAATCTAATATATAGCACCCTCTGGCGGTAGTAATAGACGCTGTTGTCTTTCATCATAATTTTTCGTAACTGCCAGGGTTACCTTTTTAAGTTTTTGAAAGAAATTAAATTTATCTGACCCAGACGAAGCCCGTTTTGCCCATGAACATTACAGTCTGCAGATCATGGACCTCCTGGTAAAATCCATACTAATCCATACTTCCTTGTTTATATTATCTATTCATTCATAATTATTATAAATTAAAGTCTTTTGTCGTGATTTAGAGAATTTATTCCGGAAGATTTATGTGTGTAGTTAATTCATTAATATTAAACTGACATTAATAAAGAAATCTCGATGTTTTGTCAAATCAAAAAACCGCGCGAAGCAGGGGCGGGTCACTAGTAGGTATATTATAAATGCGAAAGTAACATCGTCTGTCTCATCCCTTTTCACACCCAAACCGCTGAACCGCCATCGTTATGTTTGACAGTTAGGTAACATTAAAAATAATGAAATACAAAATACACGCAAACGTTGTTGCAGGCTACAGCTGGTATTTATAAGGAATGTATCTCGAGTCACGACCTACGAGTATGTCCAAAAGTTTTTGAACTGTCAAACTCAAACTCAAACTCAAACTCAAAGCATTTATTTCAATTAAACCATTTACAGGCACTTTTGAATTGTCAAAGAGTCGTTCAGTTAGTCAGAAAGTTGAAGCTAGTTGCCCATTCCAAAACGTAGATCTCTATGGAGAAGAACGGGCAAGAAACTCCAAGGACACTCTTTTTAAATCAAGATATTACAAAATCCTGGGTACATTATTCGTGTTGCTTCTATATGCGAGAACAATGAAAAAAAAAAATATATAAAAAAACCATTCAAAATATAAGATTAATAATAAAAATAAGCCGTGGCAGTTAAGAGATGACCAGTCTCAACTGACGGCGCCCGTTCACGAACATGACGCGTGGATCAGCACCATCCAGCTCAACCATTTTGTAGGGAACCGAATGATCCAACACACGCGCCACCAACAGTGAGACATTTAAGTGAGCATGACATAGTCTCTACTGCCATGCTGTCAAGTCAACATAATTATATAATAAACGAATCCATTGTACTCACATTTACAAAATTGCAATATGCTTCTAAATTATACAAAACTATAGTTTGCTATGTATTTGAGCAATGAATAAAATTTTACTACATAAAAGAAAATAATCATTAAAATATCTATTGAGTTATTCAATAATAAAACATATTTTATAAAAAATAAACAAACATTAAGTTCGCAATGTCAGAAAAATAAAAGGGGGAATAAGAAAGGAGTATCTCTTCCAAACATTCAAATTTTAACTAGTGCGCCCGGCTGTGGAGCAGGACCAGCATTAAGCCAAGCATTTTTATCTACTATATAGTCATTGAACTTATAATATGCTTGTCTACATAGTGTGCGTTTAATGCATGTTTTAAATTTCTTCTCATTTAGTTGAAGAATATCGAGTGGTATTTTATTATAACATTTTACACAGTACCCCATAAAAGAAGTACCTACTTTAGATAACCTGAAACGTGGTTGATCTAATTTGTTCCTATTTCTAGTGTTAAAATTATGCCTGTCACTTATCTTACTAAAAAGATGTAGATTTTTTCGAACATACATAATGTTTTCATATATATATTGACAAGGTACCGTCATGATGTTAATTTTTTTAAACAGTTCCCTTAGAGATTCGCGTTTGCGGAGGTTGTAGATGGCTCTGACAGCCCTCTTTTGCAGAATAAAGATAGAATCAATATCCGCAGCCCGTCCCCACAGCAGAATACCGTAAGACATGATGCTATGAAAGTAACTAAAATATACTAGTCTCGCGGTATCCACGTCTGTTAATTGACGGATTTTCCAAACAGCGTAAGCGGCTGAACTTAGCCGCCCTGCAAGTGATGTTAAGTGAGGACCCCACTGTAGCTTTGAATCTAGCGTAATCCCCAAGAAAACCGTTTTTTCGACGAATTCTAGTATCTCCTTATTCAATACAACGTGACATTTACTACTTCTAACATTCGGTAACGAGAATCTTATGCATTTAGTCTTCTTCTCATTTAATACCAAATTATTTACAGTAAACCAATTATGAACCTTAAGCATGGCGTTATTTACGTCGTCAAGCTCATGTGCATGTCTGTTTATTTCAAAAATCAGTGATGTATCATCAGCAAATAACACCATTTGAGGTCGGATTTTCAATAAATGAGGTAAATCATTTATATATACTAAAAAGAGGAACGGACCCAATATTGAACCCTGCGGTACACCCATTTTGACTTTTAAGCCCAATGAATTTACACCGTTTATTTGAACTTGCTGCAGTCTATCATTCAAATATGATTTTACTAAGCTAAGCGCAAGTTTACCCAGTCCGTAATGCTCAAGTTTCAAGAGCAGTGTTTCGTGATTCACGCAATCAAATGCCTTGGATAGGTCGCAAAAAATGCCTATTGCATCTTGTGCCTCCTCCCATGCGTTAAAAATATGTTTTAATAATGTAACACCGGCGTCGGTTGTACAACGTCCTTTGGTGAAACCATACTGTTGATCATGTAGGATGTTATTACGATTAAAATGATTGAGCATTTGATTTAACATTACTTTTTCAAACACCTTGCTGAAAACTGGCAAAACCGATACGGGTCTATAATTATTAGTGTCTTTCAAGTCTTCAAGTTTCTGTCTTTCAAGATATATTATATTTCTCTACGTGAAACCTTTCAATATAATCTAGAACTGTATCTACCTTCTCGAAGAAGGAGGCTTATTAAAGCTTGTTCATAGCGGTTACATTAGTAACCGCTATGAACAAGCTGGGTAGAATGATTACAGATTTTGGTTTGGACTAAGCATTAACACATGAAATCCTGTCTTGAAGGGGTAGGTAGAGGTGTAAGAAGGTACATTCATCTTTCAGCGTTTAGGTTAGGTGTCTCATATAACCTAAGGCGTCCCTTTGTCCCCGACCACAAATCCAGACTATGAAAAAGCATACGTAAAAAATACTGCTAGACGTACTACAGTAGGCCGCACGGCAGTGGCGACAAAACTAGTCTTTGATTATCTAAAAACTAGTATAAGCTGGCCTCATATTCTATTGAAACTCTCTCTGTACCAAAGTATAAGTAGTACCACCGAGGTACGGGCGACTGTACCATGGATTGAAAATTAAATGCTCTTAGTAAATAGTACCTAAATGTTTATGTCCTGGCTATAGACAAGAATTACTACAGCCTTCCGCATTTTGCGTAAGATATTTTATGTCCTAGTTGTTATATTAATATTTGACACGTAACCGGCAATATCTTCATTATTATTGGCCATTTTAAACGAGACTGTTAAGCTACCGACATAAATAATAATTTGCATGATTATAATAATAATAATGCAAGCTATAATTTATTTTTAATATTAGATAAAATAAAAATATATACTCACCTTTCATTTAACTATAAATAAAATGTCCTTCAAAAAGTCTCACCTAACGAAATAATAAACTTTTTTATTACCTAATTTACTTAAATTCAGCTTACTAAACTATTCATTTTACTTTTAAGTAAAACACACCACGTTCGTAAATCAAACTAAATTAACTTTTACAAAGAAAATTGACAATCGATTTTCACTAAAGTTGTTTTCGTTATGCCCGCCAATTTAGCACAACAAAACACAAAACCACAGATTCAAAATGTATCACATTCAGTCAGTATTGTTTTTTTTCGCAACATTTATTTTTTATTCGGCCTGCTATTGTTTTGAGTGTTCGTAACCGCGTGAGTGACTGGGCCGTGTATCTGTGTGTCCGAACCACAAGATAATAGGTGCCTAACTAAGTAAATGGAGCTAGAGAGCCTGTGCAGGTGTACGAAGGATTTGGCGCGTTTTCATTGTACGGTCAAATAAGTTTCTGCATTGTTTTGCATATGTCAGAAAAATCTTGTACAAATATTTCATTCACCATTTTAATTAATTATTTAGATGAACGTATCCTACGTAATGTATGCTAAAGGAAAATGAGAAACATTAGGTGCTTACTTACAAAAATCTTTATTGGTGAAATAATGGAACATTTTCACTTTAAATTATATCCTTATCAAACACACTGTTTTTTTTATATTCTAGAGTGCGTCTTTATGCTAGATTTTCAATAACGAACAGAAACAATAATCCATCTTACGTTTTATATCGTATCGTATGACAGTGGAAACGCGCATATTTTCCATAATTAATTTGCAATACAGAATTTAATAAGATCGAGTATACCTAAAGTAATTACATGTACCTATAGCCACGGTAGTGACAAATCTACCCACGTTTATGACTTAGCACAAAAGCTCATAAGTTTTAATTGACTTGTTTCAAGCACCACTGGTACATTTTATGGTATTTCCTAGTATCCATAACGTGCTTCCTTAAACCTATTAAATAAATTCTAAAAATTACGGAAGAATTAAGCTTTCACATGCTCAAACATATTACTGCTATGTCTGCGCTGAGCCTAAAACAAATCATATTTACTAAAATATGGGGTTACAAATAAAATAAACATAAATAAATCATTTCTTTATATTAAAATTATTATCACAATTAATCTTCACTTAAACTTAATCTTTACAACGTAACAACAATTAGGCCTATCTATTAATAATGTTTAATGGTCTAAGTTAAGACTACTTATTATAGTTCTATATGCATGTCATTCAAACAGGTTTACTATTACTTACAACTACATAATTAGCTATATTTATTTTAAGAGTTACAATAAAATCTAAGAGGACTAAATGTCTGTACATTGTACATTAGTAGTATTTTCACCATAGACATCCTACATACCAGAAAAATTAACACAACATAAATCGATTAAATATTACAAATTGATACCTACATAATACAGGTTGGCAGGGATATCGACGCGCAACTTGTTACCATGGATTTAGTTAGGGTTGCCATCCGTCCGGGTTTCCCCGGATTTGTCCTAGTATAGAGGGCATCCGGGGAGCGTCCGGGCGGGGCTTCATTTGTAGTCAGGGTTTAAAAATTTAAAGAAGATAAATATTATTGAGTTCAAAGAGTTACCTTAAAAATTGTAAGACTGAATACTAAAATGGTCTCAGTATGTACTTTTAAGATTTATGTTTAAAAATTTAATAGAATTTTGTTAGATTTAATATTTTAATAAGGTTTTGTTTTCATAACAGAGTATATTAATCATTTGTGTTTTATTTTAAAGTTTAAAAAATTCTAACTGAATATTAAAACAATTATTAAACTGTAATATGATTCTGTTTTGTTAGGTACATTTAAAATGGTGATAAAAGATGCCTAAGTTTAATTTTAAAGTCTGAAAATAAATAAAAAGGTGATTTATGACATTTTCAACTCAAAGTCAAATCCTTTATATTCAAATAGGCACATAAAAGGCACTTTTAAACGTCAAAATTTACAAAAAAATAGAGTTGCCCCTTCCAAAAGGTAGTTTCGTATGGAGAAGAATGGGCAAGAAACTCTACCGTTACTCTTTTAAAACTGTTTTTTATTACACTGACTATGTTTAAAAAACCGGTTGACATGTGACGGTTCTGGGCTCTAAAGTCGGGGGTTTTCACGCGTATTGTCCTGGTTGCCAAATTTTAGAGATGGCAACCCTAGATTCAGTACATGATTCTGAAACCCGTGCGTTGAAATTGGTCGCCGGTTATTAAAAAAATAATTGCTGTTCCATACATTTTGATCACGTACGTGTTGCACTTTTCTATGAAACAGCTGGTTTTTTTTTTTCGATAACTCGCAGAAAATGTCTACGCTAGGGGGTCTAGAATCCTGCCGGGGCTGCGGATTGTTCGAAAGAGTTACCGTGGCCCTGGCGCACAGGCAACTGAAGGAACACGGGTGGGTTTTAGTCAGTAAGAGTCTGACACGCCCTTCCGCTCCGCCCAGAGCGGGAGAGGTCATTTGATGATTTCCCAACAAAAAAAAAAAAAGGGGGTCTAGAATCATGTGATGAATTCATGGTTTCAGTTTGCGCGTCATTGTCGTATATATACCGATAATACAGGTTGGCATTATTTTGCAAATAATATAATCAATTCGATTCCGATATTTTAACAATATAAAACGTTTCGTATTATTTGTTAGTGACCCAATATTCTTTTTTAAATATCGCAAAAATATCCACTCTGTATACAGAGTGGATTTTTGAGAAGGGGCAGTAAGGGCAGGTACCTTAATCGTTGTAGTTACAAGAAAACGGTCTTAGGAGGCTGCCCGTAACGTTTTGAAAAAATTTGATCTGCATTCACAGATTTACTATTTTATAACTACAACAGTTAAGGTTTTTTATCCTTACTGCCCTGTCTCACAAATCCATTCTGTATATACAACAATAATACCCACACAAAATTAGGTCGTGTGTACGGAAATATTTAAGCCTTTAAGACTAAACTCTATAATAACATCATTGAGGACATAAGCCTACTAATCAAAGATTTGCTACAAATGTTTTGTAGGCGCTTATGTTCAAATACTTTCAGTGTATAAAAGATCGCATTAGACGACATTTTCTGACTGAAAATCATCATCGAAGGTAAGAATTTTATTCACAGATATATAAAATCATGTACCCTAATGACCGTACTTTAAGATATTCCAGCTGCCGTCACTTTATTCGTCACTCAGTATCTACCTCCGAAGTGTATATAAAAACAAATGGACACTTTCAATCACACTTCATCATCACAAAACATAATGGTCTCTCTCTTTTCCAAAGTGCATCGTCCTAGGACATCACTCAACAGTCTGAAACGCAATATTAACAACGCCTTTACTACTACTAATATAACACAAGTCCTTCTTCTTATTCTGGAGTTTCCTCTTCATCTTGGACTGCTGGTATTCCACAATGAAGTAGCATGCTACTCCTATGATCATCATGCCGAAAATGAGGTAGGTCTTAGCACTGGTCCTCAGGTACGGAGACAGGACATAAGCAATGATATAGCCTACGGATTCCCAGAGCCTGAAGTTTGAGAAGGCTGCTTCTTCTCTGCCGGGGAAAAGGATGCCGTAGTACGCTGAAATAAGGAAATATTTTTACAAAATTATGTTAAAGATTGAACGAAGAAGGAGGTTTCTTTTATAGCTTGGATAAGGCCACTGTCGAAATTGAGTGGTGAAAGATTTAACTATGACGGAACAATAATAACACGGTGCATTACTTTTTGTAGGTAATGCAGTGACAATAACATACAATCTTACTTCCCAGTTTTAGTCGATAGTGGGATGTACAGGTTCCATTCATGCGATTGGTATTTAATTACAGAAACCCATAGAAGCGTTGCTAGAGCACATGTTCAACTTTGCGAAATGATCTGATTCAGCCCGCATAATTACATAGCTTTTTAGGAGAGACCTAAACCGAACTGTTTTATAATAGGTCGGGGAAAAAGTTTTTTCGTATTTTATAGGTATAAAATTGTAGTAAAATCTCTTTGGCTGTACTATTTGTATCTAAAAACCGGCTTTAAAACCAGCCGGTTTTGATACCATAAAATAGACGACATTTAAAAAAAGAAAAATTTAAAGTAAATACGATTTCCCGCAATTTTTCAATTGCTTTTTTCTGTCCGCCAAAATGAGTGAATATAACGAAGAAATTCGATACATTTTGAAGTTTTATTACTAAAAAGGGAACGACCCAAGCCGCGAAAAAATATGTGACGTTTATGAACTTAACACAGTGTCAGTAAGAGTAGCACAAAGTTGGTACAAACAAAAGGAAAAAAAAAAGTTGGTTCAAACGTTTTCAGTCCGAGAATTTTAATGTCAAAGATGCAGCTCGCTCTGGTCGCCCTGTTACGGATAAAGTAGATGCTATTTTTGAAAAAGTGGAGCAAGATATTAGTAGTTAAGACATAGCTGAAGAGTTAAGGGTTGACCACAAAACTGTTTTGACCCACTTCTGGGTATACAAAAAAGCTCGATATTTGGGTGCCACACGAGCTCTTAGTCTTGAACTTGTATTTAAAATACGAAAGAACTTTTTCTCCGACCTAATATAATAGCACTCAAATCAGGCACATTGGTCAAATAACTTTCAGTATGTCAAATGCCTTGACGAAAATCTACGCTCGGTAATCATGAAAATTATCAATTTGTTTTACTGGTCGACCACACTTACCATTGATCTGTACAATCCAAATGGAGTCGCAGAGGCCCCATAGCACAGCTATGACGTACAGCACATAGGCTTCTCCTGCATGTGGCCGCCACGTCAGGACAGCGCTGAACAATGCCGCTTGGACTATCGTCGCTCCGCAGATCAGGGGAATACGGCCTGTTATCTGGAGAGTTACCAAATAAACATTTTAGGAAGAAAGATTTGTCACAATAGTTCGATTGGCACGTCAAGTCGGGGGTGCCCGCAAAATAACGAGTATCTCCCGGGCCCCCGACAAATGGTAACGGAAGGTACATTGGGGTTGTAGTCGGTAGGAGTCCGACATAACCCTCCGTTCCACCCAGATGGCGGGTATCCATGAAGACCCACAGAAAAAAATTGGCACTGGCAGAAGTGTAACTAAGCCAAATATTTCATTAGTACCTAATTGCATTTTTGAAAGCTGAAATTAAACGGAATAACAGTTATATTCCTATTAACTTTTGTGCAAGATTAGGGTTGCCTTTATTTTTAACAAGACCTACGTAGGAAGCACCATTCCTTGGAATGATTTGCGATTTGTTACTTTTCTAGTACTGTAACCTAAATTGGTCCGGAACAGTCTTTTAATCCGTGAAAATTTACGTTTTTCTAGCTGACCGAACCCTTTTTCAAAATCTGTAAATGCAGTTAGAAATTACTCTAAAAGGTAAGGACGGTCTCCTTAGGACGTTTTCCTGTAGTTATAACGCTAAAGGTTCCTGCCTAACTGCCCTTACTGACCGTCTCAAAAATCCAACCTGTAAATTTTTTTTAAGTTTGGATTTGACGTGTAAATGTCCATGTTGCTATATGATGTAAATGCATCTAGATCATGTTTTTTTACCTTTGCCAAGTACCCGGTGAGAACGCATCCAATGGCGTCAGACAATCCATATGTCATCATGACGAAGCCGACTGAACCGGTGCCGACAGCACACGACACAAACGCCTGTAAATATATAATAGCAAATTGTATTCCTGTGTTTAGTTCTAGTTTTTTATAGGACGCACGACGACATATCAAGCTATACATTTCCAGTATAAGCCGACTTTTCGGTGGACGAAAAGCTTATACAATGCGAGGTCAGCTAAAAATGGAAATGTATAGCTTGATATGACGTCGTGTGTACTTGACCGAACAAGTTCTTACGAAATATAAAGAAAGTAATAAGAAGCTTACCGCAGTAAAATCAGCTCCAAAGAAAGCCTGCTGCAGTCCGATGAAGATGTTGATGATGACGAGCAGTAGCTGTGTGGGCTCTACCAACAACTTCAGGGTCACAGCCAGGAGAGCAATGCCTGACATGCCTCCACCGGAACCCGTGCGACCTGAGTCGTATCTGTGACAAGAATTAATTATGAAGCCAAAATTGGACTATATTAGACCATAGTGGATACCAATAGAGAAGGATTTGGATCACATTTTGCACCATTTAAATACGGTCTATCCATGCACATAGGTACAAATGTCCATGAAAGAGTAAATCACACTACCTACACCGTATTTAAATGATGCTAAAATGGGATTAAAATCCTTGGTAGGTATTCGAAAAACCATGTATGCTTTTACGGACGGATACACGAATCATAAGCAAAAATACGTTAGCACTAAAATTACCTTTTCATAGAGTCCACTCCTACAGCAACAATGAGGGCTGCCCCGGCCATACAAGCGAGGTAAATGCCTGGAAAAGGTACATAAAATAAGACCTTTAAGGTTTTTGATAAATTATTAATAGGAGAAAAGGATACTTTTGGTAGGAAAGATGTTTTGATAAAAATTGGTTGGCATCGAAGTCAAAGTCAAAGCATTTATTCCAAATAGGCACATAAAAGGCACTTTTAAACGTCAACATTTACATTAAAATGGAATTGATTCTAGTCGCCCTTTCCAAAAGGTAGTTTCGTATCGAGAAGAATGGGCAAAAAACTGCACCGTTACTCTTTTAAAATGTTTTACGATATTTTGTATACATTAATTATAGGTATAAGTGAAGACGAAGCACCTAGAATAAAATTACTACACCATAATAGGTAAAAGGAATTGAAAATGAAACACTGACAAATTCATTATTTATGTGATAGATACATCATAAAGTGCTTACATATTTACAAACATTGTAAAAGTATACGATTTTTCTAATTGTTTTAACACTTCATAAACGTGAGTTAAAGTAATCACAGAATGTAAATCATTGTCATGTCGAGTGTCGTGAAAATCTTGGCTTCTTATGATTTCGTGCAAAATTTGCATATCCAGTACGACACGTATTTGTTTTAATAACCTTGCTTATTGTATTATGGTAAAAATATTTGTTACAGGGTTTTCATATTATTTGTTATGGTTATGGGTACGTAGAACATTGAGTTTTATTTTTAGCGACTTAAGACTTATTCTATTATAAACTCATGAAAGTAAGTTTATGTTTTCAGTCTTTGTATGTTTAATGATATTATGTTATGATTTTATGATACATGTAACTTTGTTGAGCATTGTCACTGTATTTATCAACATTTTACAGTTTTTAAAACAGGATAATGCTACGATATATTATCCTCTGGTTGAACCATAAATCTCTTTTATCTTTGAAATTGACCATAGAATTATATGACATTCACAATACCCACCTTTTGTTTTTTTATATATGTATACTTAGTTATTTACTTTAGTTCCTAGTGTAAATACTCGTAATTACAGTTAGGGTTCCCACCCGTACTCTAAAATAGAGTATTGTCCTCTTTTTCGTGTAGGTGTACTTTATAATCTATGACACCAATAAAGTACGCTAAAATACTCTATTTACGTAACTCTGACAGTTACTGACTTTTTCTCCCTTATGAATGTAAAGTGGAGAGACGAAAGGAACAAAGCTTCCCTAAACTTAATTAAAAACGGGTTTATCAAATATTTAAATTTAAAGTTTGATTGCAAAGAGGTTGTAACTATATTCAAGAAAGACAATATATGTTGAATACTGTGAAAAGTAACGAAAAATGTTTTTAAAGATAAATAAGTAAAAAATGAATAAGTACTCTTTTTTATGTTGTGTACTTTATGTTCGTTCTACCGAAATTTAAATATACTTTATTCGTCCCAAAAAAAGGTGGCAACCCTAGTTACAGTGGAATCCGTTTATTATGACTACGAAATAATTGCAGTGCAAAGTTTGGTTTTCATATAAAATTCTTTAGAACCAAGTTCGGATATAAGTAATGACTTCGCTTATAGTGACATGACACACTAAAAAAAAAGAAAAAATATCTAATGTATGTATTATAATTTTTATTCTATGTTTTTAATATGTTTGTTTTGTTTCGGCTCATGTTTCTTTTTTGTTCTATTTTATCTATTAATAGTACATGTTTCTTTTCTTTATTTTATCAATAGTACATACAATTTGTAGTTTTTCTCTGTATTAAACTAAATACCTAACAAAAATAAGAAGTTGTTTATTTCCTAAGACTATGCTTTGACGTCCGCTTAGTATGACTGGATATGTTTGTCACTTTCCTTCCAATTAATTGAAAAGCGAATTCTACTGCAGTTGTATAACCATTTACTATTGTACAAAAGCATTACCTGTTAACAACAATAACCAACGTAGATTCTTTTAAAAGTTCCTGGACACTGAGCCCCTTAATCATGATAGCAATAAATCGTATAATGATGTATCATCGTGTATCAAATAAAGTCTAAGTCCTTAGTGGTTAATGACCCTTCTATGTTTACCTGAGATCATCTGTATCTTCTCTGGCGGCTGCGTGGGCAGTGCTTCACCAGCATCGGCACTGGGCAGGAAGTTGGCTCCACATAGGATAGGAATCATCGTCTCATTCACTGACGTCACCGCTGCCGTGTTGTTACCTGACGACAGCACTGGAAACAAAAGAAAATCGTATGAAAGACTTGTACCAACAGTACAGAATAATTCTGAGTTGAACGGGTATGTGGGGCATCTCCTCCTCATGCACTGAGGACTATGTCTTTTAAGGAGGTTCGAAGTTTCCATCAGTATTTATTACCTATAGATACCCAGACTAGACCAGCGGGGTAATTGCGTAACACACTAACAGTAGGAATGGCTTTCAACTTGACAGTTCAACAACATTCATTGCGTTATTTACGTTGTTGAGCGGACAAATTTTTCGAACATAATTCTGAATTTTTCGACCTTCAAAATTATTCATATTCTGATTGATAGTGTGTTACGGAATTAGGGTGCAGTTATAATGCTAGGTTTCCTACGACTACGAGCGAACATGTTCATATCTTTGTTGAGTCCAGGGTCCAGACCTTAGAATAGGATTAGATAATAAGTTTACTTACCAAGTGAAGAGATGAGGTTACCCCAAACTTGGTTCATTTGGAAGATCATGAAGAACAGACCCAGGAAACGAGTCAGAAGCGCTTCAGCTGATATCTTGGATATCTTGCTGTGTGCTTCTGATACCTGCAAAAATAATAGGAGCTGTTTTGTAAGATCCGGCTAATTCGATCAAAATTATGAGTAGTGATGCAAAAGAAAAATATATATGCTTAAGAGGCTTCTGATGGAAGAAGAAGACTAGGTACTACTAAAATATTCATTTGACATATTCAGGGTGGTCAGTTCCGCCATTTTGCTAACTGACACTTTTTACTATGGCATGTATGAGGTCTCATAAAGTTATAGAGGGTAAAAAGAAAACAAGGCTAGAAGAAATGCTTAGTATATCTTGTCCGAATTTCTTAATCCTTGGAGTCGTAAGTCGCCGTTTGCTAGTGTACGGGTTGTAGTAGTTAACTCCGTACACTGTTGTCGTAAAGGTTTGTAAGTTCAGTTAGTATAGAGAAACACGTTCTACTAAGATGCACTAAGTAGTACTAAGAGTTAAGATTAAGTGACAGTACTAGAGTGGATGGCGATTTTTTCTCTCAGTTGTTGATAGCTATCTACACACTAAGATGAGATGACGATGATTCTATTCTATTCTATTCTAAGATGAATAGAGAGAAAGAAACGCCTGTACAAAGTCAAACATGAAAGAAAAAACTATACAGGTATGTGTTTATATTATTATTTGTGTTTATATTCTTGCGTAACTTCCGTTTGTTGAACATATTTTATTATTTCTTCATTTGAATTGTTTAATTCGCATAAAGTGAGGCATCCGGTGTCACGTTTCGTGTTATTACGTGCTTTTCCGATAAATCGTTCTATCCATGCTACAATTCTGATCGCTTTAGTCAATGAACTGCAATTAGTTAATAAGTTATGAATAGTTATTGGTCTCTTTGTTCATAGAGTTCGATTTCGCTAGGTAAACGTTACCTATGTTAGTTGTAAATGTGCATATTATGTTTTCTTCATGATTTTGTTCTCGGAAGGTATGCACAAATGTAGGACCTTCCCACCACAGACTGAATGTTGTTATCTTGGTTGGTAGCAATCCTCTTGATGCACAATCTGCAGAGTTATCTTACGACTACACATAACACCATTGCTCGGCTGCTATAATTTATCTTAATTTTGCAACTCGATTGGCGACGTACTTTTCTCTTTTAGATGTATCCCCCCGCATCCATGCCAGGACTACTTGGGAATCACACCAAACGCTCGTAGTTATGTTGAACTCATTCAGAGCTTCTCTTAGTTTTTCTATGAATTGCGATAGTAAGAGTGCGCCGCTAAGATCAAGTTTCGGTAATGTGATCGTTTGTGATAACAATACTACTCTTGGTATAGCAGCAAGTAATGTTATTGTTGGCTTGTTATGTTCATCTCCGACGCAGCTGTAAACCACGCGGAAGTAAACCTTTTCACTGGCGTCGCAGAATCCAAATAGTTCGATCTTCTGCTTCGTTGAACCGATCCAGCGTTTGATTTTCATGTGTTTTACATAGTGTATGTCAGCTCTTACTTTTAGCCACTTATCTGCTATATGTGATGGTAACTGATCACCCCAATCTAGTTTGTTAACCCATACTTCTTGAAATATAATTTTTGCTGCAATAGTTATGGGTGATATTCTTTCTATACTCCGTGGTGATAGCCAACCCAGCGGATCATAAATTTGTGATTTTTTTTAAAACACCCCCCGTTTTTTCCGGTAGACATTTTCCTTCATATTTCCAGTAAAACACGAATGTGTCAGCATGCGGATTCCAACTGAATCCTAGGGTTTTAATGGATTCCTTCTGCTTGAAGTCAAAAGTGATTTTGTGTTACATCTGATCATCACTTAAGTTGTCTAACAATGCTGGACCATTGGTGGACCACGTGCGTAAGTTCACCCTGGCTCCCTTTAACATATCGATAAGCGAAGTCTGGAGTTCCTGGGCCACTTCCAGCGAGTTGTGGCGGCTTATGACGTCATCGATGTATGCTTCGTTGAGTAGTACTTTGGCTGCCATGGGGTATTTGTGGCCATCATCGTATGCAAGTAGTTCGATGGTTCTCATGGCTAGCCACGGTGTAAACTTAGTGCCATAAGTGATTGTGTAAAGTTGATACTTTAGCAGCTTCTCTGACGGCGTAGTTCGCCAAATTATTTTCTGCAAATGTTGTTGTTCCCCAGACAGCCAGATACATCGATACATTTCCTCTAAGTCAGCTGTAAAGGCGTATTTGTAAGTTCTTCATTTTATGACAAGTTCTTGGATATGTTTTTGGAGGTTGGGGTCTTTTTCTTGTAGGCCGTTCAGTAACCCGTTTTAGTTTTTTGAGATGCATTGAAGACAACTCTGAGTTTTGTGGTAGAAGATTCTTCACGAAGTACTCCGTGATGTGGTAAGAAATTTTATTATGCTAAATTATGACGCGCATCGTCGGCCTAAAGTAGGTTACAGAGTAAGCAGAAAAATGTACGGCAATGGGAACGTACAGGTTGCTAAATCAAATTAAATTCAAGAAACATTGGCCTTACCACAGACAGGTACGTGCACTTGGCGCACCAGAGTGGTCCCCCACCGAGCCCCACGATGAGCCCTGCGGGGATCATGGTGTAGAAGGTGGGGTACAGCTGCGCCGCTATGTACGGCATGTACGCGATGAAGGAGAGAGATATCGCCCATTTTGTGCCCAGCCATCTGGAATAGAGGAGTACCATGGGTTAGTGAAATCTGCGTTCAAAATCACAATCATCAATCTTAGATGATTAGACATTTGTTTACTAATCGAAATGCTTTTCGGGTGTTAAAGTTCTTCCCTTTGACTTTGAGCCCAGTAGACAATCACGGTAGGTATGACGGGAGTCATAGTCAATCACCAGCCTTAGTTGTTGAATCTTCTCATCATCATCATTTCAGCCAAAAGTCAATTACTGCAAAACAAAGGCCTCCTCCAAGAATCACCGCACCGACCATTTGTGTAGTCCAACTTAAAATTACTTAGGACAGGAACATGACAAGCTCTAGAAATGTACTTGCTTTCTCCTGCCCGTATATCAAGTGCCTTAAAAGTGACTTATTGCCTAACATAACATCACGCCTGTAATCCGCACAGGATTAGGCAGAGGTGTACCTATAGTACACCAACATTTCGTCAGTTATGTTTAAGTCCCATATAATAGAGGGCGAGCCTACCATCATCAACCGGGCACAAAACAGACTCCGAGCTGGTACTGAGTAATCACTGACGGAAAAACCCAATAACACTTTGCCCGACCTGGGAATCGAAACCAGGACCTCGTGCTCAGCAGTGGCTCTTGCGACCGCTGGACCAAAGAGGCATTTAAGTAAAATAAGGTTTGCTTACAACTTACTTTATAACAACAACAGGCAAGAATATGTTAGAGAAGATGAGTCCAGCGTACACTGCCGCCAGCGACGCGGTGCCCAGTCCTGCCTCCGCGTTTATAGAGCTTTGTAGATTAGCAGCACCCTGCAATCAAAATATCTATATCACTTTTGTTTTGTAACACAACTGCTGAACATCCTCCTAAACTCTTAGAATCAACATATTAAGAGGAGGACGGACATAAGTACATTTAGCACAGTCCTATAATTGACAATCATACGCATACCCGTTAAGGCTCCTACAAACAGGCACGACACGTGACGCGACAGCGCTACACAAAGGCGCCGCTCGTCACGCGACACGCGGTGCCTTTGTGTCGGGCGTCGCGTCGCGCCTGTGTGTACGAGCCTTTACCACTCATGCAATCTGGTTACTGTTCTTTCATAGGTATACACGAAGATGTCTCATGTGAATACAGGAGGGCAGGGACATTGACGCACAACCGTTTACCATGGATTCCGTACATAATTCTAGACCCCGCTGCGCTAAAATTTTTGGCGGTTAATTTAAAAAAAATCTGCTGTTTCCATATCTACGCGGTCAAAATGTATGAAACAGCAGATTTTTCTTTAAATACACAACGAAATATCATGTACTAAATCCATGGTAACAGGTTGTGCGTCGATATCCCTGCCACCCTGTATAATTATATGTACACAAAGACAAAGAAAGTTAAATTATAGCTGGATTATTAAATAAAATATAAGCCGTGTGTCCGATTGGATTTGGCATCGATTTCGATAGTACAAACTATCCTCCCCTACTTAACTTCGCTAGGGGATACATTTTCTAAAATACTTCCTTATGCTCTCCTTTGTTTTAGAAGCCATTCTTGTGCATTTTGTGCTTGTACACCTAACGGTTTAGTGTGTTGTTTGCCAGTGTATGAATTAAGATACGATTCGATTCGATTTTTATCGAATTCTCAGTCACGGCTACGGTTCCTCATCTAACAAGATAACATTATAAGACTGTATTATTGGAAAAACTAAAACCAATTAAATGCATTAACACGACAAACCAAAAAAAAAAAAGTTGCTTTATAAATAATTATGACTGCTAAGGTCTCCACAGATGGGAGCATCGCATAAAAAGTACCTGCCTACTATAAAGTTATCAAGGCTTAAAAAACCCAATTGAACCGACTAATAGACATAACTCGATCTTTACACTTCCGGAATGACTTAAGTGTATCATCATTATCATTAACTTTAGGTTTTGTGTCACGATTTGTTCCTAAAGTGGTATGAGAAATACAACCACGACGTAAAGGAGCCTTTTCTTACAAATAGAAATATTTTATTGGAACAAAAACATATTAAAAATTTTGTGTACGTTAATACTGCGTTAGTTTAGTAACTGTGTCGCAATTATTAACGCCCACCGCAGGAGCGCAAGACAACTTAGTTTCATAACAACAATTTTGCTTATAGGTAGAAACTAGACATAAACAATTTATAACAACAAAACTAGAACTAGACATTTATTAATAATAGTTGTAGCAGTCAAGTGGGTGTGTGAGTGAATGTGTCTGTGAGTGACTGTGTGTGTGAGTGAGTGTGTGGGGGTGAGTGTGTATGAGTGTGAGTGTGTGTGTGAGGGAGGGTTTAGAGGTGCGTGCGTCTGTGTGTGTGTGTTGCGTGCATATGTATATGTGATGTCATGATGTGAGATTAAAATACTTTAAGTCTTATAGTTTATATTGTAATTGAATAGTGTTGACGAGTGAATCGTCGATGATTTACAAAAACGCAGTCTTTTGAAATCAACCTGATGAAAACTTCTTATTTTTCCTTACCATTAGCCATATCATAATTATGACACAGAAAAATTGTAGAAACTTAATTAGGAGCGCTTGAGTTACTACCTGTGTACAAATGTTTTTGTAATTTATTATAGGTAATTATTACAAGTATTTTATTTTTGTGTTCAGTAAGGTAAAATTAGCTTTCTGAACTACTTTGTTCATGCTACGGAACCCTAATTGTATCTACAGTGAACTGCCTTTGGCACGAAGCTAGTTTTTTTTAATAATAAAAATAATAAATCTTGCTGAACATTGTCAAATTATTTTAAATAACAGTTTGCGCACATTGTAAATAGCTAGGACATTATTACCCAATTCGAAGCCGCGGTGCGGGTGTACTATAGTTACCCCTGTGCTTAATTAACCCTTCAGGATAAACAAGCGTAATCCTATGTTATCTAGAAGCCTTGAACATAACAGCACAATATTGTAAGCATTATCCCGCAATGATCATAATCTTCAATGAGTACCTGTATTTGTATTTTCCTTCAAATCTTTGGCTACTGCACTAGTTCCATCAAGCTCTATAGATGGCGTTTTACCACAATGTCTCCAGGGCCGGCAGTCTCGACATTAGATAGCGACAAAAATCTGTCGCTAAGTCGTATCGATGTCAAATTCCTTTAATAGATTTTCAACTTTATTTCGAAAGTATAAGGTTGAAAATGTATATCTAAGAAATTTGACATCGATTAAACTTAACGACCGATTTTTGTCGTTATATTTGTCGAGACTGCAGGCCCTGCACTCTCGACATTAGATAGCGACAAAAATCTGTCGCTAAGTCGTATCGATGTCAAATTTCTTTAATAGATTTTGAACTTTATTTCCAAAGCAAAAGGTTGAAAATCTATTAAAGGAATTTGACATCGATACGACTTAGCGACAGATTTTTGTCGCTATCTAATGTCGAGACTGCCGGCCTTGGCTAAATCGCGCTATGGTTTCGTTCACAAGCGCCGTATACATATATGACCGTGCTTCAAGAACACAATAAATGCGTAATAGTTATTACCATGTTTATTATAATACATTTTTGACTAGTCAAACCCGAAGGTCTTGTAAAAGCCTGACTAATAATACGATATGAATAAGGACAAAATAAGGACAATACAAAAATCACAATAAATGTGTAATGGTTATTACCACGGTTATTACTAGTGGCTCTGTGAGCTGAAAACCTCGCGAGTCTATCTTTGTTCACCGCGCACCTTAAAACGAAATCCTCCAAACAAAAAGCGCGCGCAAAGAGCGCGATATCGCTGAAATATGTTTTTTTACGTTTTAAACCCCCATATATCCACCATTTTTTAAAATGCCCAAGCTGAAACGGAGACGGATGCTTTGCTCGTGGTTCGCGGCCGCTATGTACATTTTTTTTTTTGACTAGTCAGGTTTGTAGGTCTTGTAAAAGCCTGACTAATAATACGATATGAATAAAGACATAGACAGACAGGTCCGTAGTTTAATTAGATTTTAAATATTCACAATCTCAAAAAAAGGTGTATTAGGGCTATGTTTGGTTTGAAAATAACTGATAGTTGCAAACAGTATTTTATTAAATATAACATTTTAAGTCTGTCTTCCTTATTTATTTATGAAACAGCTAATTTTATACAAACCAATCCTAACCTATTTAAGAAACTATCAGACGTTTCTATTCGTAATCGACGGGATCATAAATTATGCGTACCAAGATCAACCACGGCATTTATGCATAAAAGTATTTTTTGTTTAGCACCAATAATTTATAATAAAATCCCAAAACCTATTAGACAAATGCCTACTGCTCTGTTTAAAATATATTTTAAAAAATATCTCAAAGCCAAATGCTATTATACCATATCGTAATTTTTAAATGACCGCAATTAATGAAATAAATTCCTACAGTTACAACATTTTCCCAATTTGACCCTCAAATATGTAAAAACAATACTTTCCCCTTTTTTTAATTATCATTATAGGATTTAGTTACTGATTTTATAGTTTATTGTGTAGACTCAAATCTTTTATGGTTTATTCTAAACCAAAAATGTTGTTTTGTACGCCATAATATGGCAAAACATGCAGATCTACCTGTTATTTTAAGACCTTGCACATATTATTTGATGTATACTCATGTTTTACAATAAATATATTCTATTCTATTCTCAAACTCAAACCGACCTCATCTAGTTTCAAAATATTATTGACGTGTAAAAAATGTTTGTATGTATAAACCTACGTGAATAATGCATGCATAATCAGCCTATAATGTTCCCACTGCCGGGATTCAGGCCTCCTCTATTCGAAAGTGGGTGGACTGTAATCTACCGCGCGGGCCCAATGCGGGTTGGTAGATGTCACATGTCTTCGAACTTGTGGTTCTAGGACATGTCGATTTCCTCACAATGTTTTCCTTCACCTTTAGTAAAACGCCTACCTGAGCGCTATTTTGTGAATATAATTAGGTATCATTTTTTACAAAAAATCAATGTACCTATATTTTTTGTTTATCAACCCGACTCGGTTAGGTTAGGTAACCCTTAAGTTTGGTAAACTTAACGGTTGTTTTTTTTTCTGTTAATTTATTTGAAATAAACCAAAGCAACAACAAACTCCAACTCGTTTTTTCTTTTTTAATAGTAGTTTTGGAATCTTCTCCTTTTTGCAAAGGCTAGATGTCAAGTCCTCAAAACATTTGTTGTTTTCGGTTCCCAATAACGTTTTATTGGGACCTGCGGGGTAATTACGTAACACACTAACAGTAGGAATGGGTTTAATTTTGACAGTTCAACAACATTCATTGCGGTATTTACGTTGTTGAGCAGACAAATTTGTCGAACTTATGCAGCAATGGATTAGCAATAGGTTTCAAAATGATCCAGATTGTGATAGACAGTGTGTTTCGTAATTAGGGTGCAGGCCCCGGCTGCAGAGGCCTTCTCTTTTTTAATCGACTATCGGAGAAGGTTATCAATTCAGTTGTTTTTTTTTTAATGTTAGTTACCTCAGATCTCCCTCATTTATACCGATTTGAAAAATTCTTCTTTTGTTTGAAAGGGTATACTTACTCCCCAAAATTTTTCCAGGTATGGTCAACTGCACGTCGCTTGTAACATTGTGACCTTGAGCTGGCCTAACGTAACACAGTCTCAATATAATAAGAGGCCAGTTTATACTGGTTTGTTACCACTTACTTGTGGCCTACTGTAAATTAACATCAAATTAATTAACTTACAGCTTACCTACAGCTTGAATGAGAGAGAAGTGGAAAGAGAGTAGGGAGGCCTTTGCCCTGCAGTGGGACAATACATTCTTTTAATAATAATAACCCCGTCGCCCAGTAGCGAAGGTTCCGTACAACTCGATTCCTACCGGCTTCCCTTTGAAAAATGGCTCAGTCAGTATTCTATAGACAAATAATATAATCACATTAAATGTATGTAATCCGGCTTACCTCTTACAAAAATTGACCCTTCGCTACTGCCACCGCAGTATCTCTACGTTGAAATCGTGGTGGGTCTTACGCGCGCCTATGCACTTTAGGTCTCTGCTGGTACAGTTTACTTTGCCGAAACAAGTCTACGCTGAAGAACCAGACTAAGAGAGATACAGAAACCCGCAGGGTAGCATATGGCGAGCTGTTAGGCAGTTGCGACCCCACGGACCATATCTCCCGAGAGAAATCTTGTTCCTCACCTCTGACCTGCCTTTATTGACTGGCTGGAGTGAACACTGACGAGGAACAAAGCTCTTACCTCTTTCTTGCCTTTATTTAGATTCGCAAGAGCAAACGTGTGTGGAGGAAGGAAGTATTCCAGTAAAATGGGAACTTGACCGTACTACTGGGATTGTCCTGATGCCGTGGAGTACCTCTCCACTCTTCATAAGCACCTCAGGACATGTTGCTCGCTTGTCGCTACGACACTATGTGCTAGTGACCGTTTTCGGGGGCCCATTATTGAGTGTGCAAGTCACCCCCTGCCATTTTATCGGTGTATTTTATATAAAACATTGGTCAGGCAGGGACCATAGTCAGTTCACTTTAGCCACCCAAACCCATAATCCAACATATTTGTTTCCATATCCTGCAATAGTCCTACACTAACCGGGGGTGTCTTGGGTGCACTAGCATAGTACATACAGGGGTAATCGTCGGTTGGTGCCTCATTTCATTAAAAACATCTAACAGGCCTCTGCTAATTGGCTTCGGCCCCTCGTACGCCTTCTAAAGGTCCAGGACCCCATGGTCCCGAGATATGTTAACATTAAAAAAAAAACTTACGCTGTATGCTGTGAAGTGCACCATAAATGCCAGGCTGATGACCACCACATTCTTCATGATCCTCCATGTTTCTTGTGGCTTTTGACCGTCCACCGGTGACTTTTCTTCAGCCGTCATACTTCGGCACTATCAATAGTAGCGAAGACTACTATGATACTTTAATTAAGGAAAAAATTAAATTGTCCACTTAACTTTTCACTATTATTTTATTCCATGCACTAATGTTAAGATTTAAAATTATTTTATATTGTTCATGAGAATGATTGATTTTCTTTTATAAATACACTTCACTGAAATCTCTGCCGATTGGTTACGCCTGAAACAACGAAAAACCAGCATTAAAATGTTGCGAAATGTTAATTTACTGATAACGGCAGCTAAAAGAACAAACACAAGTTTTAAATTGTGATTTAGCGTCAACAACAACATTGAAATGAAGAAAAAAACTAAACTAAAAAATAACTTTTGGAAAAAACAAGCTGTTCGGTTTAATTTTATTTTAATGTCATTAACCTTCCTAATTTGGAATACTACTACCTGATTGTACACAATTATATTTTCATTAATTTTAAATCATAATTTAGTTTATTAACTTTTTCGACAATTCGCTGCGACTTGCTACACGACACGCGACCGTTCATAAGATCCTCTAGCCATAAACTGAATCGGCGCGAGCGCATCATAATTATATCTACAACATTCTCGGCCTTGTTTAGTAAGAAGCGCAATTTTTTATTTAAGTTTTAACTGAAAATCCGGCTAAGATAAGTATGTGTATCAAAAACCCATTTAATGTGGGATTACCCGCTGTTTGTAAGATTTCAACCGATACCTATTGTTTGAAGTTGCGGCGGTTAAGGCCATGAAGTCAGCTATGGCGGTCTATGCAGCGGTTTGCGGGAAACTACATAACAACATACATCACCCATCATCACAAACATTATATCACCGCTGTAACTCCCGAAGGGTTACGCAGAACTGTACCTGTAGTACACCCACATTTTGCCAGTTATGCTTAAGACCCATGTAATAGGGGACGAGCCTATTACCATCAACCGGGCCCAAATCCGGACTCCGGGCTGCTACTGAGAAATTCCTGATGGAAAAACCCAATAATATTTTTCCTGTCCGGGGAATCGAACCCAGGACCTCATGCTCAGCAGTAGCGCTTGCGACCAGTACACCAACGAGACAGTTGTGGGAAACTATTTTAATCAGTTACGAAATAAGAGGGAGCTTTGAGTTAGTTTTCACTCGATTGTTTAATACTTGAAACGATTAGTATTTTAAGGGGGATCCTCTAGTCCGCCAAATTCAAATTTTCTTTGTTTTTTTTTGCAAATTGCAGCTCTGTTTTACACCGTATGTTGATCAAAATGCGATTTGCGACTGTAGGAATGATATATTTACTGAATAATAATCATAAATTTCATATCAAACGCCATTCAACAATTCCGAAAATTGTTGAATGGCTTAATTTCCTTGTGGAACCAAAAGGTAATAGTCACGTGTTGGCTCTATGATGACGTATCTACGAGAGAACTGTGACAATTATTGAATACTTTCACAAATTCTATCTAATTAATATGCCGAACAATTGCAATAAAATTAAAAGCCAGTTCACGAGTGTCCCAACAGAGCGTTCGTCCAGCGAATCCTGAGCAGTGGGTAATCAGCCGCGCTGTCAACCTTCTAAGGCTTGAGCACAACAGACTCAAACAAGAATGAAACACCACAAACATTCTATAGTTATTGCTTTTTAGCATAGCAATAACAGTTGTTGATCCACCTACTTTTTCCAGCATTCTTCAATTCAAAAGCGAAAATAAAATAAAATCCGATAACGTCCTGTATCCGATGTGTATCGCGATCCGCAACTTTTTCCAATAATGACAAAAAGATATTAGGAAACGGGTAATTACCGTTATTGCCATGCTAAAACTTTAACAACTATAGTTAGATACGGGATATTATTAATTGCACATCAAATAAATAATCACCTATCAATTTATTTCAATCTTTTAAACACAGACTGCACAGCAAATTAACCAGAGCGTACATACATAAAACTCACACACATAGCATGTGATTATTATGTATTTGTCTCCGATCAGCGTAAAAATTATGTTTAAGGGATCGGTACAAAATGCAATATAGGAATAAGAGAATACTTACTAGGAGAATTTAGGATTCAAGAGCGAGCGAAGCGAGCTCGAGATTTGGGGCACCTCGACTCGGACAGGTTAAGTTAGAAGGGAATGGCGGGGTCGGGAAAACCCCGCCAGCCCCTTTGTGGTTATTTTTTTTAAACCACCCAGAAGTAGGAGCCCCGCCCGGCAGGGCTCTGTCGACTACGCCTTATTATTATTGCCATTCAGAAATAGGAGGCCTCGCCTAGTAGATAGCGGTGCGCCATATAAATTGTTGCATAGTTAGCTATATTTTGAGTTGAGTATTTTGCTGTGCAATCAGTAATTTTGATTGAAATTCGGATTATTTGTGGATACAAAAAGTTTTTTTTTTTATTTCCGTTTAAATACTACCCGTTGGATACTATGCACATAGGATTCTCATCTGTACATCTGCTTAGTTTTATCTCCTCCTAGCTATCTCTCCCGCCATATTCGTGGCCCTACTAACAACAAGTTTAAAGTTTACCGCTCGATAACATCAAACGTGCACAGCTATTGTAATTGAAGTACAAAGTCAATCAAAACATTTTTTTTCCTTTACCGGGTACACGATGCGTACTATGTTAAATACCTTACAACGTTTCTTGTTATGATAACAATTAAGGGGGATGCGCTAAGGTAGCCCGCGAAATTCAAATTTACTTACGCTTTTTGCAATTTGCAAATCTGTGTCAGGTTGTATGTTGATTAAAATATGATTCACGGCCGTAACAAATATGACTTTACAGAATTATAATCATTAGAATCAGCAATATAACTCGTTAAGTTAAAATTTATTTTATTTTATTTATTAAGGGATAATAAACAACTACAACATATATAATACATAAGGATAACAAAACTTTAAGTAGTAATGTTGCAGTCCACTGTATTATCCGCAGATAAGACATATTTAAAGATCAGTGTTTGCCACTAGACGAGCATTACCAAAATTAACAAATATTTTGAAATAAATAAATAATTTACTATAAAGCTAGCTATAGATAAAAAACCAAACTAGATAAGTAACAATTTCATTTACTTAAATTATGCAATAATTAAAAAAATAATAAGATTATAATTAGGATAAAAATTTTATAATATTAGATTTAAATTTATTTTTCGAGCATGCAAATATATCAATATCAATGAAATTTGAATTATAGGATTCCAACATTCTATGAATAGGGCAGCGTAAGCCAGAGTTCGTACGACAAGAATTTTGCGCGAACAGAGTACGTGCTCGCACCTGACGTACATGAACTGTTCGGGGGACAGAATAACACAGCTTACTCGTTAGATCAATGACATCAACATTACTAATTCTATAAATAATTATTTGCTACGGCCGCAAATCATATTTAGATCGGCATACAATCTGATACTGACCTGCAAATTGCAAAAAAACTAAAGAAAATTTCAATTTCGCGGGCTACCCTGATGCTTTCGCCTTAAATGGGAATTTTGAATGAATCGAAAAAATTGCTAACGTCATAATAATTGTCTGTTCGTCGGTTTATCAATGTAAGCAATCTGTAAATCCCTTCCTATTAATATGCATCATCATCATCATATTAATTTTTAATAGATACTGTATACGAGTAGGTATAAGTACGTAGGTAAACTATAATTATTTTACATTTTCTACGTATTGCTTTAGTTGTCTTGAGGCACAATACCTGCCTACCCTGTTCCCAACTATGTTGGGGTCAGCTTCCAGCCTAACCGAATGTAACTGAATTCCAGTATTTTACATGGAGTGACTGCCTATTTGACCTCCACAACCCAAATACTTGGTAACACGATACCCCTTGATAAGACTGGTTGTCAGACTTTTGGGCTTCTGACTACCCGTAACGACTGTCAAAGATCTACGAAAGGCGTGCTTTCCGAGGCACGGAGGGGTCTCGATAAGTAATGGACGGTCACCCATCCACGGACCGGCCGCGGCAAGCGTAGCTTAACCTTCGGTCGATCCGTGCGGCTGTTATTATTTAGCCGCGAGCCCGTACTGCTACTTTAGTTGTCTTGAGGAAGATTTGTGTACTATCCTCGATTCGTAGCACCTTCATCACCTGCATAGCAGGCAATCTCGTTTTTTCGTACCAAATGGACTCTTACCTCATATGTTTTATATTTCTGGGTAGGTGTAATCCAAATCCTGTTGAGTCCAGACGTTGTTACGTGGAAGACATAAAATTTTTCGTTATCGAATATTAAAACTCATTGATTATGGTAAACTTAGGAGATTGGATTCTTAAATAATAATTTACCATAGCTCTCTTTTAATTAACTAGTGCCGTTTCTTCGACTTAAATAAAACCGACTTTCAAGTTTACTGCCTACTTTACTGAGGGTTTATCGCCAGTAAAAGTTGGGAAATTAGGTCATGCCGTGGAATTTTTTATACATAATTAGGTTCTGCCCGCGAAAGCGTCCGCGTGAAATTTCTTGTTCCCCCGACCCACCCCGTCGCATCACATCGCCTGCCTGCGCTATTTCTTCGTTTTCACTTAGCATTCTCTCTGACTTTTTTTTTTTTGCTTTGCACCTAAGGGTCCTAGCATAATGTTAAGTAGCCTATAGCCTTCCTCAAAAATTGGGCTATCAAATGCAAAAAAAAACAAATCCGACTGGTAGTTCTAAAGATTAGCGCGATCAAACAAACAACTAAAACAAACTCTTCAGCCTTATTATTAGTATAGATAGATATGTAAGTACTGCCAGATAAAGACAAATTGCTATGAAATATACAGAATTTGAAGAAACAGATAAAGGTTTTCTTTAATCCGTCAATATGGGTCAATTTAATAGCAGATAAGCTA
Source organism: Dryobotodes eremita (assembly GCA_917490735.1). NCBI lineage: Eukaryota > Metazoa > Arthropoda > Insecta > Lepidoptera > Noctuidae > Dryobotodes > Dryobotodes eremita. The sequence goes on along the minus strand of OU823254.1, from coordinate 16,101,814 downwards.
TTAAAATTATGTCAACTGCACAATTACTACTGCATCTTATCATTACAAAAGATGAGCCAGCAATAACAAAGATCCTGTTATAATCCGTGCATCTAAAGATAATTGTTAGAACTGCTTATATTTATTTTCTCACAGTTTCCACGTGTAATTATAGAAACAGGAAAAACAATGCCTTAACACAATTATGTAATTAGTAATTACCTAATTACTCATCTCCTGCCGTAGAAAATTGCATGTGAGTTATTTGATGAACATAAACTTAAGAAAATGGCTTATGAGCAGCACAGTACCAAAAGCAACACTAACAAAAGGGCAAGGGTAACCACTAAACGGTAATTCCAAGGTTTACTTTAAGTTAAGTTATCTTAGATAGGTAGATAACATAATATGTTTGTCCATAATACCAATATGATTTAAATAGATTAAAACACATTGCGATCTCTTAAAAGCATACCTGCACTAACTTATACTTCCAGCAGAATGGCTAAGTCATGCTCTACCTCCTCTCCTGCCCTCTGTGCCCCAAAACATGCAGCCAAAGTGACCTCTGCGCTGCCACAGATAACACCGTGGAAGTGGCGAAGTTATGGGCCATCAAAGTTTGAATACCTGTCGTGCCAGCGACACCATTAAGAAGACCAGAATCGCCAAATCTAAACAAACGTTTAAAGACCTAGATTTAGGCAGAACTAGGTAACTCTACAACTTACACTGTATGTTTTTGCCTTTTGCCGGCACGTGAGTCATTTGAAGAATAAACGCATATAGATACAGGAAAATGTCCAGCACGGCACCGAAATACTTGGTGTAATCGATAGGGCATGCAACCATTAGTGGGTAATTCCAATTCCAAGGTTTAATTGAAGTTAGGTAATCTTAAATATAAATTACGTTTGTGGGAATTGCGGGTAATATACATAATTATGTATGTAATACACCTGAATCTATATTCATTGGATAGTATACTTGACGATACTTAACTCCACCCCAGATAGCCAAATCAAACCAAAACGGTTAAAGACCTAGATATAGGCAAATCTAGGTTCCGTAGGCAACAAGGAACCCTTATATTTTCGCCATGTCGACCAACTCACATTTGCAGTTAGAATATATGGGAGAACATGTTTTTCAACTACAATGTTATGTTTGTTCTTGGGATAATTTAATCCCAACTACGGAACCCTTCATTGTGAGTGGTTCGACACGCATTTGGCCAGTTTTTAACCTAGTATATTTATACAATTGTCTTGCTTTTTAACCGAAACCAAGGCTATTGCTTATTTATCCTTCATATCATAATAAAGTACATCGATACACTTACTTGTTACATACTTATAATGTCTGCAAAAACTACCGGTAATCTTACCTCTATCTATTTCAAATATTTGGGTATTTAAGCTTCTCAATGTAAGTATTTTACCGTAGCCAATGTTACCTACAATATCTTTTAAAAAATCATTGAAATTCCCGTGGTAATTGCTTAGAACAGTTGCATGTTCAGTAATTCCTAGCGATTAGTACCTTCTGTAGCGAGAGGATATCAATGCCGTATAATGATATTATATAATCCAATATCAATTGTTCTAATAATAATTATGGACATGTGCATCCTTCCCATTTTGACCTATGGACCCCAGATTTAGTCTTTGACAAACATTCAAAACTCCAAACTCAAGTTTTGCCAATGTGCAATGGAGCGCAGTATTCTAGGCGACAAATTAACAGACCGTATATTCTCCACGCCACAATGCGCTCCGAAACACAGATTACTGACGTTGCTCAAAAAACCGCTAAGCTGAAGTGGTACTGGGCTGGCCACGTCTGCCGTATGCCCAATGAGCTGTGGGCCAAAATAACCACTACGTGGAGCCCTGACACAGCCAGAAGGCGTCGCGGCAGACCTCGTAGAAGATGGCGGGACGAGCTGAAGAAAACAACGACCAGTGGTCTACGTTAGCCCTGGATCGAAAGAGCTGGACATCATGGGGAGAGGGGGGATCAATGGGAGAATGCAAGCTAACAGTAATGTTTCAAACGCCTTCTTTAATTATTCATGACGTCAACACCTGATTAATTTATAATATTTTACAATAATAATTTATTATTATTAATGTTTACGGAAGCGATTCCGACACATCTTTAGATTCTTCTCCTCATACAGAGCCTATACAAAAAATCAGTAATTTTCCGCGATCATTTCCTAAATTATACATAAGTAAACCTTACTTTGGAGTTGTTTCAGGAAGTACAAGTTAAAAATGTGCTCGTTAATCAGCCGGAGATACTTCCTTTGTATCAACCTTAGACCGAGTCATTATAACTGCCGTTTTTCCTTACTGGATACAAGGAAAGTGTCTTGGCATCGCCAATGTTGCCTAAAGGCTCTACCTATATAATATCGTAAGGCTTTGATACTCAGTAGCATGAGCTGTCTGCACTTTATAGAGGTATAGGTAGGGTTGCCATCCGTCCGGGTTTCCCCGGATTTGTCCTAGTTTAGAGGGCATCCGGGGAGCGCCCGGTCGGGGCTTCATTTGTAGTCTGGGTTTAAAAATTTAAAGAAGATAATTATTATTGAGTTAAAAGAGTTACCTCAAAAATGTTAAGACTGAATACTAAAATGGTCTCAGTACTTTTAAGATTTTAGTGTCAAATTTTTATTGAATATTGTTAGGTTTAATATTTTAATAAGGTTTTGTTTTCATAACAGAGTAGGTATATTAAGAATTTGTGTTTTATTAAAAAAATTAAAAAAATCTAACTGAGTAATAAAACAATTTGTAACAAACTGTACTAAGATTCTGTTTTGTTAGGTATATTTAAAATGATGATAAAAGAAGAAAAATTTAATTTTAAAGTCTGAAAATAAATAAAAAGGTGATTTATGACATTTTCAACTGTTTTTGATTAAGTACACTGACTATGTTTAAAAAAACCTGTTGATATATCCGGGTTCTGGGCTCTAAAATTCGGAGTTTCGACGCGTCCTGTCCTGATTGCCAAATTTTAGAGATGGCAACCCTAGGTACAGGGTACAGCGCTGGGGCTCTGTCTCGCATAGGGTCATAGCATTATGCTCAGCGATTGCCGTTTTGCATGGATGTGACGCATATTTTCCCCCTACTTGTTCTGTTTTGTGTTTGTGTGTTTTTCTCTTCGTCATGTTTACCGCAAATAAACGTAATTTCTTTCTTTTCTTTTTTCTTTACAACAGGGCCATTAAACACACGTCATCATCACGACATGCTTTAAACACCACAATAAAACCTTCAACTCCAAGTTTAAGAATCAAGGAAATTGACCACATGCTTATGTCACCTACATAGGAACATAAACTCCTTTTCCCATGGGGGTACGCAGAAACTACAGTTGTATGACAGTCGACACAAAACGAATAATACAGGCAATTTCGAGAACACCATCCGCGAAGCAGGCACTATTAAACAATATCCATGAATCGTATGCGATCACAGGACAAGGAAAACGATTTACACGAATCAATAAATATTCAAGTGGGTACTATTCTAGGTTCTTACCACGAAGACGTTTACATTCCCATGATATTTTATACTCGTACATACATTACATTATGTGTTGTGAATGTGACATATAATTAATTTGTACTCATAAGCAAGTACCTAACTGTTACCTAAGCATATGTAGCATTTTGATGACTTTCGCTTTTTCCGTTACATTAAACCTTATTTTGTTTAATTTATAACATTGAGGAAAACAACAGACAGTCTACTGATTATAATTCTATGCTAACCTTAAAGAAATTGGTCTACATTAATCACGGGAAGATGAAAATGATAAAATTAATAGCTTCGAATTACATAAGTTGGTATATATGCCTAGGGTTTGGATATTGTTAATAGTATTTGTAATTAATTAAAACTAATAATGATAAGATAAGGACGAAAGAATGATGCGGTGTAAGTAGTGTTTCTTTGTCGCGAGTTCGATTCCCACAAGATTGATAATATAAAGATGGATCTTAGTAGGTAGGTATATTTTGAGGAGTAGGTAGAAGACAGGTATATTTAATTTTATTTATAGGTACCATGGTATAATAATATACTTCGCCTGGTATAGCATTCCGAGACACAGTGGTCACGTGGGAGACACAAGCTTACATCATCACCGCTGTGTTACCAGTAGTGTGTAATAATAACTCCCCAACCGCCTTTATTACCTGTACGAATCCGATGAAACAATGAAGTTTTAACTAACAATTACGTTGGTATATGTTGAAATTGAATTGCTTCGTTTGATTAGAAAAATGAAACGACAATTTAAATGCTTTATATATATTTTTTAACAGAATGGTGACTGAAAATGTTTCCATAATTCGTGTTTTGTTGCAATAAACTGGCAACTGGACGGTGAGGTAAACATGTGTCACTCCCGGAATGCCAGACCTTGGTTTCTTAGACCATAATACGTACTATACGTACCAAATACTGATTAGACGCCTTTGCTGATGAATGAAATACAATAACATTAGAATGTGTGCGATTCTGTGAGAAGTCAGCCTGATAGGATTAACTTACTCGTAGTTGAGTATTTATGTCTAATTTGCTGTTCTAAATATAAAATAACAAATAAACAATAAATGGCTACAGTTACTGCAAACTTACTGCTCATTCTCGACTCCCAAAAAAATCTAATGACCAATTGTTCAGAAGTTCTGGTAAGTATTAATACCTCCTCTTTGTAGATCTGTCCATGTGTCCGTTTAATGAGTGTTTAAAGGGAAACTACTACACCGATTTCGATAAAAAATTCCGGGAAGCTAGCTTAGCACAGTTTGTTGAAAAACATAGGGTTGATAATTTTCATCCGGCACGCACAGCTAACAAGAAGTACTAACTTTATTTTCTTCTTTTTAACCTTTACTGTCCCGCTGCTGACCAAAGGTCTCTCCCACAGCTTTCCACTCTTCCCTGTATGTTCCTGTTCCAGCTAATTACGCTGGCATCACGCCAGCGTTTCCTCAACCTCCCGCAGTACTAAGTAACATATAACTTAAATTCTTTTATAAATGGATCATTGTACTGTTCCTTATTTGAACTCTCACAAGATCTCAGCATATATGAACAGATAAACTAATAAACCAACCTTAATAAGTTGACTATTCTTGTTTGTAGTACAGACTGCATTAACAAAGATAATGTTTGAGGACGCTAATCACAAGATAAGTCTTTATTACTATTTAAACTAACATTTTATTATAGTTTACTTTACTTGTCCGTGGTAACTAGAAATAGTAGATAGGTAATGTTGACATAGGACAGAAGAAAATTCTCAACTAAAAAAGTGGTTTTCCCACAGCTCAACGATAGTCCTTCTAGCATCATGTGATAATTAACATGAAGCGTTTACCGTTCCCCAGCACAAAACGAAATTAGGTAAATCCTTTATACACACATCCATGGAATTTCTTGCCCGTTCTTCTCCATAGAAACCTACTACACTACGCTTTGGAATGGTCCACTAGCTTCATATTTCTGAATGACCGACTCCTTTGGCAATTCAAAAATGCCTGTAAATGGTTTAATTGAAATAAGTTTGAGTTCTAACACGGAAACCGAAATCGGAAAACAGCTCGAAATCACGTTAGTAGGTACGTTATTTTGCATCGTAATAAAATTTCAGTAGAGTTATCTTATACACGGGTTACAGGGTTCGATTATAGTTGAACGCTAACACATCGTGGACTAAGATCACGGTATAAAAAGTGACGCCTCACTCACGCAAGCAGTTGTATAATTGACCGACATAATTACAAAATCGATCACATTTAACACTTACATAAAAGCTGCAATTATATCATCTACACGTGTACTACCTATGAATTATGATGTACCAACAAGGTTATTGAGGCATTTATCAGCTTTTAATATTTTTTCACAACACCTGCTCGCTAATGTCAAATTATATGTCATTCAAACCTAGGCTCTAGCCGGGTATTATGTACTGAAATTCATTATGACCCGCTGGTTATTAATGTGATTTGAATTTAGAACCTCAACTGAGAAAACGAGTTCGCTAGAATTTTTTTTGCGTTCAGGATTCAAAATAGTGCCACTGCTTTATCCCCTTAGTGAATAATCTACTATTAATAACGACTGGAGAGAGCTAACCCGACAGACGTTGTCCTGTCCAAATCTCAATAATAAATACAAAAATCCCATTGAAAAAAGCACTTCTTTCTTTCCCTAAAACCCTTAATACCCCCCTTGTTTTTTTTTAATTACCTTTGAAAAAGAACGTCCCAAGTCTGTCCTATGTCAATGCCAATTTTCTCAGTAACTACCTACTTTATGATCTACATTTTCTTTTGCATAGTTACAGATTTTGTACAATTGAAGGTAATAAAAAATCTTTTTTTCTTTTGTTTAGATACTTATGGCTAAAATAGTTAGATATACGTACCGTAGGTAATTTCCTAAATTAAACGAATAAAGACTCCTTCAAATAGCCGTGACACGCGACGCGAATCGAACGCGATACAAAGGCACCGCTCGTCGTGCGACAGGCGGTGCCTTTGTGTCGCGTCGCATGTTGCTCCTGTTTTTAGGGGCCTTTAAATTGATCAACACAATTAAAGGCTCCCACAGACAGGCGCGACGCGACAGCGCTACACAAAGGCGCCACTCGTCGTGCGACACGCGGTGCCTTTGTGTCGGGCGTCGCGTCGCGCCAGTATGTACGAGTCTTAAGGCTCCCGCAGACAGGCGCGACGCGACAATACGGCACAAAGGCGCCGCTCGTCGCGCGACGAGCGGCGCCTTTGTGTCGACCGCGATTCGCGTCGTGTGTCGCACCTGTTTGTATGAGCCTTTACTTGGGAATACCTAATCAATCCAAAAAAGTTTTCAATTACAGACCCTATCCATTTTTTATCCCCATTATTATCTGAGTGAATTCAACTATTCATCAAACATAACGAATGTTTGATGAATAGTTGAATTCACTACTAGCGTGTACTAGCTAGCGTGGACACAATACGTAGGTATTTCAACAGCATTCACGTTAAATGGTGTAAAGAGCGCATTTGTCTTATCTTCCTAATCTACTTAACTGATATTTGAGTATAAATGCGGAAGGTACAGCTCACCTTGACCTTATTAATTAACAAAAGACGTCATTAAGAAGCGGAATGCCCCTCAGTTTAATTGTCGGACTGGCTGGCGACAGGTCAGAAGTTTGATAACCACTTGATACACTATACCCAACCAGCAATTCAGTCCTATTATTTCAGCTCATAACTCTAAAAAGCTCTATAAACGATTTATTAAGGTTTTAGCGGTGCCAGAGTGTTGTATAAAAGCGTTCGACAGTACATTATTGCTCTAAATGCTTAGAGAGCTAAAAATACCTATAAACAAAGGATGAAAACGTTTACTACGCCATTTTATACAACCGTTATAGTCAAGTACTATAGCAAGTTCTAATATAACTAGTACATAATAATATTGCTCTATAAAATTGTTAACAGGTGCCTTTATTTATCTGATTAGCGTAATAAGGGTTCCAAACGAACTGCAATAGTAGTTTCGTTATAGTAATGATGAACACTCAACTACAGGGCGATATTGTGATATTGTGGATATTCAGATCGCTGCTATAGTACGTGTGCGTTAGTAGTTTCAAAGACTACAATAGAGTGTTTTTGTGATGTAGTCTAATGTCAGATTACGCTAATAGAACGTAAGTGTTTTATAATAGTTTTTAGATGCATATTATAATTGTATCGATAAGCATATCACACAGACACTATAATAGAGCAGATTTATTGTATAACAACTTTTTTGGTGCCTAGTAAGGCGCTTGTTAGTATTATAAATGGGTATCTATCACTATAATGATGCAAAAGTGGCACATACATGTAGATAAATGTTTCTATTAAATGACAGTTAAGTCCCAAATAGGATTATTGGCTCGCTTTTACAACAATGTTCAGAAATTTTGATACGGAATTAATGTGACGTGCATTCTGCCCTAAAAACAAAAAAAAATGGATTTAAAGAATTGAAAAAGATATAAACGCAGTGGAACTTATAAAAGGGAAGTGAATAAACGTTTTGAAAAAGCAGCTTCGTCATCATCAAACAACCAAAGCAGTAATAATAGCCAAAATCTAGTTGGAATCACGATTACGGGAAACGGTTCCGTACAAAATGTGTCTTACAAAGATATTATTTCTGAAGAGGGTGGGTCCTTACTCCAGCGATTTTTCTGAATCTTCAAGCAATGATTCAACATTCGAAAAATACCAACAATTTCGTGACGGCGTGAAAAATTGGGCCATTAATTATAATATTTCGCATGAAGCAACAAAAAGTTTAGTACGATTAATTAACAATAGAATACCAAATACATTACCTAACGATCCCCGAACGCTTCTTAAAACAGAGAAGACTGTTACAACTTATCCCGTGGGAACTGGACAGTACTGGCACAACGGTTTGACAAACACACTGGAACACTACCTACAAATGATACAAATTGATCGCAATCTACCCGTCATTTCACTGAACATAAACATAGACGGCCTGCCTGCTTTTAAAAGTTCAAAACTTCAATTATGGCCAATTTTATGCAATGTTTATGAAATACCAGAATTGCGACCCATTGTAATAGGAATTTATTCAGGCCATAATAAACCATCTGATTTAGATGGTTATCTAAGAATGTTTGTAGATGAAATGAAAAAACTACTAAAAGATGGCATATTAATCGTGATTAATGGAAAGGAAAAAATAGTAGGCGTCAAAATACGGGCCTTTATATGTGACTCTCCAGCTCGGGCTATGATCAAGGGTAAGTTTAACTCTAGCACTATTGTTTTATTGCTAGCTAGCAACGCCTCGCGGTTTCACCCGCGTAATTTCCGTTCCCGTGGAAATTCCGGGATAAAATATAGCCTATGTCACTCCCTGATGCAAATATTTATCTTTCTCTCTGACTCTTTTTTCTCTTAGATCTTATTTGTATAGTTCAGTTAGTCTTAGAAATAAAGAAAATACGTTTATTTACGGTAAACATGATGAAAAGAAATAGAACTAACACAAAATAAAAGAACAAGTTGGGGGGAAAAATATGCATCACATCTACTGTTGTTAAAAAACTGTTTTAAACCACAAATCAGTGGATTAAAAAATAGTCACATCCACGCAAAACGGCCATCGCTCAGCATAATGCTGCGAGCCCATACGAGACAGAGCCTCAGCGCTAGTTTTTAGCAACAGCCGGCGTTGACGTGATGACGTCGACCGGTGCAGCATGCAATGAAATAAGAATAAACAAATAAAAATAAAATAAATACACAATACAATACCTACATTTCGTTCCGTTAGCACACACTCAGAAGCACACGATGCCATCTGTTTGCAACTAAGCATTTTTATTTTCTTTATGCATAAACATTAAATTTAAATTGATTTTGCAGGTGTGTGCAATTACAACGGGAAAGATGGGTGTCTAAAATGTACAGTATAAGGAGAATATTCGTACGAATCCAACACTGTTGTGTTCCCAAAAGTTGGATGCCCTAAAAGAAACGACGAAGATTTTCGAGCGAAAAAGTATGGGCAGTACCCTAAAGCTGAATCACCTCTTTTAGAACTGCCTATTGATATGGTAGAAGATTTCGTAGTAGGAGATGCGCTACATTTATTGGATTTAGGAATAATGAAACGTCTTCTTACTGGATGGAAAGATGGAATATTTAAAAAATATACTAATTGGAGCAGCACGGATATTGGTATTGTCACAAATTTTTTACTAAACTGCAAAATGCCACGAGAAATCCACCGATCTGTCAGAGGCCTCGACCATTTATGCTTTTGGAAGGGCACAGAATATCGCACCTTTTCGTACTATTTTGGATTCATAATCTTGAAATATACATTACATTCAGATGCTTATCAACATTTCTTATGCTTTTTTTGTGCAATTACGATTTGCTCCAACGAAAAATATTAGGTCTTTACCTATGAAATTGCCGTTCTGCAGTACTGGCCATTTCAAATCAAAATAATTTTTGTTTGGCTATGAATTCTAATTTCAAATTAATTTTATTTTAAAAACATGGATTTTTTTTTCTAAAAGTAGTCATTTCTTTATTGATTAGTGTTACATTTTCATCGCATTTCAATCTTTTTCGTCATCATGGATACGCTAAAAATTCGAGTAATTATGGAATATGAGTACCGTCGTGGCAGCAACGCGGCACAAGCGGCACGCAACATCAACGACGTTTACGGAGCTAACTCTACAAACCAACGCACCACCTGTTATTGGTTTGCTCGCTTCCGTTCTGGAAATTTCGACCTGAAAAATGAACCTCGCGGTCGTCCGAAGACTTTGGTCGACAATGACGAATTAAAGGCGATTGTGGAAGCTGATGATACACAATCTACGGCTGAATTAGCAGCAGCTTTCGACGTTAGCGTCAAAACAATATTGGTCCATTTGCGTCAAATTGGCAAGGTAAAAAAGCTTGACAAATGGGTGCCCCACGAACTCAATGATCGCCAGCGCGAAGTACGCGTCGAGACGTGCCTTGCACTGCTCAACAGACACACAAATGAAGGAATTTTGAACCGCATTGTTACCTGCGATGAAAAATGGATTCTGTTTGATAACCGTAAGCGCTCAGCAAGTTGGTTGGATCCTGGTTCAGCACCTAAACAATGCCCTAAACGAAAACTTACCCCTAGAAAAGTGATGGTCACTGTTTGGTGGTCTAGCGCCGGTGTGATTCATCACAGCTTCTTACCAAACGGGGTGAGCATTACTGCAGATGTGTACTGTGAAGAACTGAACACAATGATGGAGAAGCTGGCGCATCTCCAACCAGCATTGGTCAATCGCTCGTCTCCGCTGCTCCTGCACGACAACGCGCGACCTCATACTGCACAGCAGACGGTCTCCAAGTTGCAAGAACTGGGGTTGGAAGCTCTCCGTCATCCGCCCTACTCACCAGACCTTGCGCCTACAGACTACTACTTTTTCCAGAATTTGGATAACTTCTTGGCGGGAAAAAAATTTAATACCCGAGAGGCAGTACAAAATGCCTTTGAAGAATTTGTTGCCTCCCGTCCAGCTGATTTCTTTAAGAAGGGCATCAATAAACTGCCACTGCGATGGCAAAGATGCATTGATTGCATGGGTGATTACTTCGATTAATACAAATAAAAAATTCATGAAAAAAATTCGTTTAAATTTTTTCATACAAAACGGCAATTTCATAGGTAAAGACCTATTATTTCCATTTATTAGACCTAGCTGATTCGTTATTGAACAACTTCCTAGAATATTTTAGAGATATATATGGTGAGTGTTATATGACCAGCAACGTGCACAATTTATGTCACATTATTGATGAAGTAAAAAAATTTTGAAAACTACAAGATTTTAGTGCATATCCATTTGAGAATCAGTTATATTCTCTAAAAAAATGATAAGACATGGTAACAGACCTCTTGAACAAGCAGCTAAACGTATTAGTGAAAAAGTCAATATAGAACTGCAGAACTTTAAGACAGGCATCTTTGAAGCTCCATTTGTAACTCACAACAAAAATGTGAGAATCCTTCATTTACAAAGTTTTATTTTGTGTCCACGTAAGGAAGACAAATGGTTTTTAGACAAAGAAAACAAAGTTATTGAAATTGAGTCTATAGAAAATGGAGACAATGGCATAATTATTTATGGAAATCGTGTTGAACCTAATGAGGACGTCTTTAAAACTCCAATAAAATCTTCATATTTGAACTTATATAAATGCAAAACTAAGCACATGATCAAAATTCAAAGATTATTCAGAGTTGACGCAATAAAGTGTAAACTTATCTCGATCTCTTACAACTCAACAACTTATTTTGTGCCATTATTACATACTGTATAATAAAGACATTCTACTAATTCCTAAGGTTATCTTCGCAGATGGTATATAAATAAAAATCTTTATTAACTAAATGGTTCTTTATTTTGAACAAAAAAAGAAAAACCTTTCATTTCTCATTCTTCTATCAGTCTTGATCTCACGTTAAAATCACCCACATAATTAACTCAGCTTATACAATATCAGGTACCTAGATACTCGAAAATATGTCAAATACATAAAATGTTAGAATATTCACTTCACAGGAATATTCAATTTAAAGCTAGTATACAACAGCGGGGTAATTACGTAACACACTAACAGTAAGAATGGGTTTCATTTTGACAGTTCAACAACATTCATTACGCTATTTACGTTGTTGAGCAGAGAAAATTTCCGAACATACGAAGCAATGGATTAGCAATAGGCTTCAAAATGATTTAGATTGTAATAGATAGTGTGTTACGTAATTAGGGTGCTGGAGTCTTTTAATAGTCAGATAACTTTTATCTGAGGAATAAAAATAGCGGTTTGACATAAATTTTCTATAGATAAGCTGTCAAACCGCCACTTTTATTTCTCAGATAAAATTTGTCTGACTATTGAAAAATCAGCCCTTAGTTTTATTGCTATTAAACTGTAATGTTATCTTGTTAAAAATTTACGAAAAATATTTTTTTTTTTTCCTTTTTTCTCTATTCGTATAGTTGAATTAAACGATATATTAAAACTATAGAAATAATCACAATCAAATAAACATGTAATACAAAACCATTAACGATTATGATAAGTAACAAAATTATTATATATGCCTCTGTTTTTAGCAACTCAAAAAAATATTTCTTAAGAAAAAGAATATGACAGCAACACTTAATTCAATAAAATCTAGAAACGTCACATAAAGTTAAACTAGAAACTTTAAAAGTTATTAAGAGGGTTTATACCTCGCGGATTGGCAACGTCGCATTTATAGAGGTTTTTCGTGATTATTTCATAAAAAAAATCAAACTACTATATTTTTAAAACCATGCACTAGATCGTTGTATTTTTATTTACTAGAGTAAATGTTAAAAATAATTATAAATAAAATACAACGATCTAGTGCATGCCATGGTTCTAATAAAAATATGTAGTACTTTTACTTAAATTTAATGAAATAATCACAAAAAACCTCTACAAATGCGACGTTGCCAGCACGCGAGGGATAAACCCTCTTAATAATGAGTTGTAATATAATTATATTATTATACATTAGAGGTTGCACTGGTCTATTCACTGCAATGAGTCAGACTAGATGGTTTGAGACTAGAATGCACAGCCTGAGCTGGTACTGCTAATTGACTATCTGTAGGGTTTGTTTGAATAGCAGGATCATTGTCTTGCATGATAGTAGTTTTAGACTTTTTACCTATTCCTTTGTCTTTACTTCTTTTTTTTGTACCTGAGGCTCTCAACATTTTAGGGCACGCCACAATTGCGGCGGTAAGACCCCTCTTTGAGGAGTGGCTTGAGAGGCGCCACGGCGTCCTCACCTTCCGCCTGACGCAGGTCCTCACCGGACATGGCTGTTTCGGGAGGTTCCTGTTTCGGATAAGGCGGGAGGAAACGCCCGGGTGTTACCATTGTGTGGATCGACCGGAGGACACGGTGGAGCATACGGTGGAGGTCTGCCCGGCTTGGGCGGAGCACCGCCGTGTCCTCGTGGCGGCGATCGGCGGCGGCGACCTCTCGCGTCCGGCCCTGGTTCAGGCCATGGTACGGAGCGAGAGGGAATGGGAAGCCGTCACCTCCTTCTGCGAAGCAGTAATGCTCGCGAAGGAGGAGGCGGAGCGCGAGAGGGAGAGGCAATCTCTACGCCCTCGCGCCCCTAGCCGCCGCAGGAGGAGGAGACACCCTGGGCGTCGGGAGTCGATTGCCGACTCCCGGCCACCGTAGGCGCGGGCTTGCGGACGGCGAGCAATGGGCAGCTCGCCGTCCGGTAAGGACCAGGCCCGGGTCGACGGCGCGTCGTGTTCCACGCGCGCCTCAAAGAGATGTCAGCAAAATAGACGGGGTCCGATAGGACCGATGCCTGCCGGGGCTGCGGATTGTTCGAAAGAGTTACCGTGGCCCTGGCGCACAGGCAACTGAAGGAACACGGGTGGGTTTTAGTCAGTAAGAGTCTGACACGCCCTTCCGCTCCGCCCAGAGCGGGAGACGTCATTTGATGATTTCCCACCCAAAAAAAAAAAAAAAAAAAAAAAAAGGCTCTCAACATTTTGGCAGCGTATCGTCTCTCTGAATTTCTCAAAATATTTTAAAAAAATGTTTCGCATTCCAATAATGTCAAAGTGTTATCGGAGTGATGAATGACTTCAAAAAACAAGTTAATTACCCGGGTGTGAGCTTTGAAACAATTTTTTTTTATTTCAGAGTTTTTAGAGCCACCTGCCCATGAGCATTATGTCATGAATCGACGAGTAAACATGACTTCTATTAGTGCAAAACAATTGTTTAGACCGTTACCCTTTCCAGAGCCACAAACCAAAGATAATTTTTCTTTGAAGATGTCTACTGATTCTTTATTTTTTAATTCATCATTAAAGTTTTGAAGTTCGTCAATATTATCGATTTTTTTGAACCCCATTTGACTGTTTAATTTTTGTTGTTGGCTCTGTCTGAGAAATGCATCGATTTGTGTACTAGTTCTAGTCAATGATTATAATCATTGACTAGAACTATTCAAAATCTGAAAAGAGGTGCTCATGCTCTCGGTGGATACAGTTTTATTCTGTAAAAATATCACCATGAAAACTTAGGTGAAATCACCTGTCAATAGTGTCAATCCCTAGCATATGGTAGAGCGATAGCTCACTTCACTAAGTTTTCACTGTGAAATTTTTACAGAATTAACAGGCTAATTTAAAAAATCTTAACAAAAAAAAATAATAGATCTCTTTAGGCTCATCCCTCTGATCCTTAATTCCTTCATACACTGATACATTTTCAATTTCATTTTTTTTTGCCTGCCATACACAAAGCCTGGAGATATGCTTTTTTTCCTCATGGCCGTAATAGTTTCTTAACAGTCTAATAAATCTCGGCATAGAAAAGACCAACGTTCAATATGTCATCATCTTCACCGTTTTCATAATAAAATTAATGCTGATTGAAGACTCATCAATCAGCATTAAATTTGTTATGAAAACGGTGAAGAAAATTTGAACTTTAAACTACAAAAACGTTTTTACAAAAAAAAAACAACCGACTTCCAAGAATAACACTAAAAAACGTGAAATATAACTTTAATTTCGGAAGTCGGTGTCTTTGGTTTATATTTTCGTTTTTGGCCACCGACTTCCGAAATTAAAGTTATTATTCACATTTGTGTTTTTCTTGGAAGTCGGTTGCTTCTTGTTAGTAAAAAAAAATTAAAAAAACTCTTTTTAGTTGGGGTACCTACCCCACATAAATTCGTATACCACTGTTTGATATGTAAATAACAGTGACAGGAAATTAGTAAAACTACATAGTTGAAAAAATACGCAGTATTAAGGATAACTCAAAAACTGCATGGTCAGACCTTGATCAAATTTATATGGGACCACATGGGAAGCACCAGCTTTCAAAATACAAAAAGAATTATCCAAATGGGTTCACCTAGAAAAAGTTCTGAGCTAACACAAATAAAAAAATAAAAGAACATACAGTCGAATTGAGAACCTCCTCCTTTTTTGAAGTCGGTTAAAAACATTGGAGGATAAAGTGTAAATTTTGTTACGGTGCAGATATTTTCTATTACCTTGAAATATTTGCCTCGTGCCGCTGTTTTTATTTTACAGCATTTACAAAAACAAACCAGATTTAATCGTGAAAAAGTTAATTAAACATTTTCGACAAAAAATATGCATATCTACATACCTATTCATAAATTACGTTATATATACAGCGTGACGATACATTGGCGATATTAATTTAACACATGGGTAGGGCTAGTGGCCAGTAACAATAAAGGCAGGGGCCATAGCCGTTCCATAGTTCTTGGTAACCAGTCCATCTTAGCCACAGAAACCCATAGTTCAATAATTATTTTTGTTTCCATATCCTGCAATAGTCCAACACCAACCGGGGATTGTCCTTGGGTGCACTTGCACAGTGCATACAGGGATAATCGTCGGTTGGTGCCTCATTCCATTTAAAATTGTCTAAGGGGCCTCTGCGAGTTGGCTTCGGCCCCTCGTACGCCTTCCAAAGGACCGGGATATCATGAGCCCGAGCTATGTTAACATATAAAAACAATAATAATAATAATAACGGTATGAAAAGGTGTTACAATACAAAATGGGGTCGTTCATGTTTTGCTTATAATTAAAGAATGCAAAATTGTGCTGTCAACGTTAGTGTGATAAGAATGTGAAACAGTTTTAAATCATGTTTGTTCTATTTGGATAGTAGAAAAGAGTATCTAGCATAGACAGTCCAGTAGCCCGTAGGCAAGTTGCACTTGCACACAAAGTCCCATTCGTAGACCCCGTAGCTCGTAGCCTCTACGACTTGGACTACGACTTGGTTACGATTGTTTACCCGTGCGCCTATAAACTATGAAGCAACTTAGGCAGGCCTTACACCTACAATAACGTTGTGCAATACTTTTATTGTGCAATAATATTGAATCACCCCTTGCACTCAAACGAGCAATTATATTAAGGCAATCATAAGCGTCACTGTTTTCGCGTGAGCAAGTCTTGCCTAGTATTCCGTGACCATGTCAGGCTTCCAGCCAGGCTAAAAATATTGCGCAATACTGATCCTACACGATGCAATGAAAAAATATTGTGCAATATAAATTAAACTCGCTCAAACTTTTGTTCAATCAGTGCGCAATCTTCAATATTAACTCTTGACTGTCAAAAACCTTGCACAATTCGTGATATTGTGAAATATAATTGATCGTCGAGGGCCCGGCTTACTCAAAACACCGGGAACATATTCACAAACCGGGGCAAATCATGTGAATCAGTAGCGTACATCATATAACTATTTAATTTAAATTGGGCATTTTATATAGGTAAAATGCCCAATTTTAAAGGTCTTCTGACAATTTGTAATACTCAATTTAAGAGCATCTATTATTACCTTATTAATAGTTTCATACATAATTAAAAATAACCTATAGTAGGATCTTGTTATTAAAATATGAACTAAACATCCTACTACTTAGAAGATAAAACATACACTTTTCATTATGATTTCAATAGTGTGAACGCTCTGAAACATACAATTTAGACTGGCATGTCTTAAACAATCCATTGTCACATGAACATCATACAACTTACGTAGTACGTCATTAAGATAAATGGCTTCTTTGTAAATACCGTAGTAACAGTAACAGCTACAGTGTTATGGCCAATTAGAGTTAAAAATGGTCTAACTGTCCACTTTATTTTATTATTTATAAGTGCGTGGGATTGTATATCTGGATGACCAGACCAATTACATCATAATAACGAAATAGATTAACGTACCGTCAAACGGGGTGAATAGAAACGCGGGGGTGAATCGAAACAAAACTTTAAAAGAAATTTTAACATTAAAATAATATAGTTTGTTGCCAAAAAGGACTCTAATGTGTTTACTGTATTATAATTAACTATTAAGTGCCCTTGATGGCAACAAATTATATTATTTCAATGTTAAAATACTTTTTAAAGTTTCGTTCCGATTCACCCCGGCGTTTCTATTCACCCCGTTTGACGGTACTTACGCCCGGTTTCGGGGATCTACCCTCTAACTCCGTCAACGAAGATACGGACCCTTCCGAAAGTAGTTGGTCCTGCAAAACAAGTGCTAAAATATTTTTATCGGACGGACAAATACACATCGGTAGTAGAGACAACCGTCAATTCATTTTATTTATTTTATTTTATTGTGTTTGGGTGGCTTACAGCTATCATTACAGAAGTAATAGTGAGGTGTTTCATGACAAGCCAGTCATTCATTCTTTTTTTTCAAACTTCAAACATAATTACGTATGTGCATTAATCGAACGATGCGCTATTAAAATTCATACAAAAATAAAACAATAAATAGTCTCAGTTCCTTGGATTTGGAAAATAAACAGAAGAATTTTTTATTTTTGTTATTGAAACTGACCACACGCTCTTAAAAATTATGTATATAAAATAAAACAATTCTCAGCATTTTCTGGATCCTTAAATATCCGACACACGTGGCCGCAGCTATAAAAAGCACGTGAAAACCGCAGAACTTTGCATAACTCGTTTGAAGATCAAGAACTTAATTATAGAACTGCATACATAACATTATATTATACTTTTAATGTGTAGTTATGAAGATAATTTAAGAACACACGTGATAATATAAATCAATGTTGTAGTTAGTTATGCATCTCGCCCTTGTGTTAGCAATAATTCATGTTTGGTTGTGTTAAAAGGGCCCACTTGTACTGAAGTGCCGTTGCACTATTTCGTGCTCATGGCACTCCACGAGTTTTTAAGGGTCTGCCAATTACTTTTGACACACATAGGTTAAGAATTTTAGCGATAAGTAAACTAGTGTAAGAAATATGTTTTAGGAAGTTAGTCTACAATAAACCACCATCTGAGTAAGACTCCTCGTTTTACTTCCAAATTCCTCCGGCAACGCTCCCAAAAGTTGACTAGGTATCAACGCTAATAAACGCACATTTAAAAGTTGTTTGATCAAGATTATTTTGTAATGCCGTGAGCTGCCTAACTACACAAGTAACACAGTATAATCAACAATTTTTTGTCTGAGTTGTTCAAGTCCTTTTCCCAGCTGGGTTGGGACTTACGATTGGGGTTTCATTCAGAGCACAGCGGAATTTCAGTTCCTAGATATTTTATTCGTAGTGTGATTATGTCATGGTGGCCTTGTGATTAAGATCTCGCCTCTCATGCACAAGGTTGTGGGTTCAAATCCGGACAAATACCAAATGTGACATTTTTCAATTCATATGTATGTACAGTCACCAAAAGAGATAAGTAACCAGGGTCGTCGGATATAGTTTGAAATTTAGTAAGAAACCGATGGATTTTTTCGAATTAAATTTATTTTGATAAATTAACTGTATGTTTTCTATTAATTAAATTCAATTTCATTCGAAAACATGCATCGGTTTCTTACTAAACGTGATGATAATCATTCAAAAGGTTAAATCTTTAACTATCTGTAATATTTTGGCTTGTCGTTGTACAATTTGTGGTAAACTATAGAGGAATACGAACAAATTGCAATATTGCTCATCCCCGATAGCAAATAGCGTGATAATTTATTGCCTACATACTGACCAGACTTATAGGGAATATTAGGGAACAAAATCTATCCGATAGTCTTTGCGTGATGCTGGGACATACATTCAGACAAACAGATAAACAGACAAAAATTCAAAAAAAAATATTTTCGGCATTAGAATCATTCCCAAAAATGTCAAAAAAAAAACCTACTGTTTTGACTTCGCTACGATTTTATTAAAATATGTATAGATCATGGACGAACAAAAGTCGGACAGATTCTCGCTAACAAAAAACTGTGTCACTCAAGTCGGCCAGCTCGCTGTACGTACAGGAGGCGCCGCACTCACACATTCACACATTAGTCGATCGGCCATTACGCGCGCAAACGGCAACACTCGCACATAAACGAGACTCAGTTTTGGCAGAGTGTCATCCGACATTTTTTGTTCGTCCATCCAATCCAATCTAAAGATCAATAGACACATGTGGACCATGTGATTAGAATTCAGCGCTACGCAGTAAGGCGTGATGGATGCAGCTTCCTTCCTAGTTCCTACTTCTTTTGATTCTGAGGCTCATCTTTGACGAATAATTTCAATGTGGACCACAAACTAGGTACTTTATTTTTTATTTCATTAAATAATTAATTCATATTACTTATTATAATATATTGTCGTATGACGAGGCGACGTCGAGATGGTGTCACTTTTTATTTGAGTTATTCCATTTATTTTAAAGGTTACAAGAAAAGCTACAAAAACGAGCCATGATAAATTATTATCAAGCAAAGGTGCCTCAATTATTAATCCACCCACAGTTTTTAAAGTACATGATGACATTTACCTAATAGATAATACAAAAAACTAAAATACCAGTTTTTCGCCAAATAAATAATAAAATTAACACTGGTTTTATAAGAAGGCCGGAAAATATTACAAAACATTTATCAACCGAAGTGAGAATGATCAGACTATAGTCTTAGTTTCGCAGTGTGATCGTAAAAACATCTGTCAGGATAGTTAATTCTAACACTGGGCTGCTTCACAAACAGGAAGCACTCACAGAAGCTCGAGACTCCCGTGGCACTACTACTAAAATTGTCTTTGACAACACCTCTTCAAGAAAAGAAATGGGTTTTTTTTGTGAACCACATTGCCATTAGATAGGAGGCAGGTAAATATAATTCTGTATGTATTTAATACTAGCTGTTGCCCGCGACTTCGTCTGCGATCCGGGATGAAAGTAGCCCATGTCCTGCTCCAGGTCATGGTCTATCTACGTTCCAAATTTTATCAAAATCCGTTTAGCCGTTTTGCCGTGAAAGCGTAACAAACAAACAAAGTCACTTTGGCATTTAAAATACTAGCTGCGCTCCGCGGTTTCACCCGCAGAAATTTCGATCCCGTGGGAATATCGGCGTAAAAGGTATCCTATGTCCTAAACCAGGTCATAGGCTACCCATGTGCCAAATTTTATCCAAATCCGTTCAGGCGTTTTAGCGTGATTGAGTAACAAACATCCAAACATCCACACTTTCACATTTATAATATTATATATATATATTATTATAGGTAGTAGGATTAGTTAGGATCGAAATTGCCTATCCGCTATTGAGCAAGCGTGGTGATCAATTCTCATAATATGGACTTTGCCTTCTCTGTATGAAAAGAGGCTTTTGCCCTGCAGTGGGGCAATAATAGGCTGGTATAATTTTTTTTTACCAGCTGGCGCCCACGACTTCGTCTGAGATCCAGGATGAAAAGTAGCCTATATTCTAACCCAGATCATGGTCTACCCACGTGCCAAATTTCATCCAAATCCGTTCTGCCGTTTTAGCGTAAAAGCGTAACAAACGAACAAACATACTTTATTTATAATATTAGTCAGGATTAGGATTAATCTGCATATGACTCGAATCACAGAGCGGTAAAAAGCCCGGATAAACTTCGACTGTTTTTCTCATTTTGCGATAAAAACATGAACATTAGCGATGACCCTCTCCTAATATAGATAACTACAGGCAGTTTTGTGGAGGCCAGACGGAAACGCTTCTTCATTCATAAAGCAACTAATCGTGCATAAAATGTTAATAATTATTATAATTAGAACAAACCTTGATGATTACTCGTATCATTAGAAGCTGTCAATTATTCACTATTAAGTAATAAGTTTTAATATTATGTTAATTATTTAGCTGACGTATTCTATTCATTTCTTTTGACTTCCCAAATGCGAGATTTAGTATTGTCTAGGTAGGTATATAATTTTTGTTAGTAAAAACAAATAAAGAAATCTAATGACACAATAATAACGGCACATTATGTACTCAACAATAATGTAACCTTTTTATTATCAAGAGTTTAAATTAATATACAGCGTCAAGGTTCTTCTTCAATGCATTAGTAAAATTATAGTTACTTTGCTGAATGGTCCTCAACATAACAGGATGTAAAGTCAGGGAATTAAATTATTTTGCAAATTGACTACCAACTAAAATTGGTCGTTTATTCAATTCACAATTGTGATTCTTTGACAGTTGTATGAAATGGTTATATCACGGCAAATTTGCGTAGTACCTATGTCAATTAATTAAACAATTAATTTCCCTCACTTTACTTACTAAAATCTACGCCGTACAGAGTTCGTAGCACCAGCTGTATAAACTGTAACAGATTTGCCCTCGATAACCATGCAGACGTTACCACATCTGTTGTAGGTACTTCAATAGAAAAATTGCTAGTCTGTGTACGGCAGCACAATTACCAATTTTCTTCAATCGTATGAATACCTACTCGTGTACCTACTTACAGCTGTCCAGCCAGCTGATTCATTGTTATTTCTATAAAACAATGCAACAACAAAATAGATTGTATTTCAATCCAAGCTACTACGTAATTCGAAGTTCATTATTGAAAATGTTTCTCTTTCAATATTGGGTGTCGTCCATTGTCACCATTAACCGCCATTTTGGATCATTGGCTGACACGACTGACGTCTCTAATGATCCATATAGGTTAATTCAGGAAGAAAATAATTGAAATATTTTTGGTAAGTATTTTGGTTTTAACGATCAATCAAGCATACTTGACGAAATTGGAAACAGGTATGTACAGATTAGCGTTATAAAATGTACGGAGAGCAATATCTAAAACCTACGGCTACGCATAGATTATAGCATAATCAGCGTACAACGTTCCCACTGCTGGGACACAAGCGTCCTCTGGGCATCGCGGATTGTTCGAAAGAGTTACCGTGGCCTTGCGCACAGGCAACTGAAGGAACACGGGTGGGTTTTAGTCAGTAAGAGTCTGACACGCCCTTCCGCTCCGCCAGAACGGGAGAAGTCTTTTGATGATTTCCCAACCAGAAAAAAAAAGCCTCCTCTGGGCCATCATAATCTACAACGCAAGCCCAGTGTGGATCGGTGGAAGTTACACGTGTAACACGTGTTATATATTTTTGGATATGTTGGTTCCTCACGACGTTTTCGTTCGGCATTTTAAGAGCAGCGTTGATAAAATAAATTACTTATTTTTATTTAGTAATTAATAATTAATTATTTAGTAAACTGCCTACCTGAGTTTGAACAGACGACGTACGACACGTAGGTCGAACCGGGACCGTTACCACTGAGCCATCACAGCTCTAATAACATAGATCGATTAGGACTAGCAATTAGGGGCTAGGGCCCTGTCTCGCATAGGGTCGTAGCATTATGCTGAGCGATGGCCGTTTTGCGTGGATGTGACGTTTATTTTCCCCCAACTTGATCTTTTTTGTGTTTGTGTTTTTTTTCTATGCGTCATGTTTACCGCAAATAAATGTATTTTATTATTTATTATTATTAAAAACTTTATGCACAAGTAAAAAAAAATACTGTACAAAGGCGGACTTAATGCCTGAGGCATTTTCTACCAGTCAACCTTAGGGTGATGCAGAGACAAAACATGGCAGGTGCAACATAAGGGATAGATAACTTGAAAAATAATAAATACTAATACATAGATACATACGAGTACATACATACATATAACGAAAATAAACTTAGTCAAGAGAAATAACGATAGGAAGAGGAGAAAACGAATCCAGCAAATCAGCGCTGGGATGATTCTGCCAACTTCTTACGAATATGTTCACGTGCCTACACTTTAAAAGTAAACCGACTGGTTGCCGTCCTGATGTTCAGAGGGAGCGCATTCCAAAGAAAGACCGCCTGGACAAAGAAAGAAGAGTGAATGAAACCAGAGCGGTGGGAAGGACATCGTAGAAGACGATTGTTAGTGGAACGAAGATTTTTACTATGCGCGGAGCATAAGTATTGAACATTTGAAGTGAGGTAAGAAGGAGAAGTAGGTTTGTCAAGAATAGAAAACAACATAGACAGAGCCCTCAACTCTCTGCGCTGACGAATGGGTAACCATTTTAAAAGCAACCGGTGCGCGGACACATGATCGTACTTACGAAGATTGAAAACGAATCGAATGCAGTTATTTAGAAGGCGGTCAAGTTTATTGAGGAGATCAGCATTCAGGTCATAGTAACACACATCACCATAGTCAATTATGGGAAAGATTAGGGACTGTACAAGCATTGCCTTTATGTATGATGGGAGAAGGTTTTTCAACCGATAGAGCGACCGCAACGTACCGGTGTATTTTCTCTTTTATTTTTCTTTCTTTTCATAAAAAATATTCATAGCATAGTCAAACTCGCGCGCATACTATTTACAATGCCTCACATCTTTGCAAGAACTACAAACACACGTTTTATATTGAATATGCCAGATTTACGTGTTACAAATGATACGTTTGCTCTTGGCACACATTAACGTGCCTAATAATTTTGTGTTAAGATACTCGTCAAACCACTTACAACAAGTTTTGTCATAAAACATTAATTCTATGCCATAATAATGATCAAAGGTTCTAGCCACGCATTGCGACGTAGTTTTTTCTTCGTCTCGATCACTCTAATTTCCTTAAAAGAGACGTTAATTTAGTTTGTATAAGTACACATGTTTAGAAAGATAGGCTTTAGCCTGATCAACAAAGTCGTCAAACCCAAATCATATTAATAATGCATTTTAATGACAGATTCGACGATGCGAACCATATTCAAGGTAACTTTGCTTCGCTTAGACCGACTAAAAATATGTTTCTATATTACTTTTGCTGTATAAAGACACTGTTCCACTGCGAAATGACATAAGATATGTCTAAAAATCATTCTGTTCTAATAAAAACTGACTGTAAGGATACCAATACTGCGTTCTACGTTTCGATGTAGCACCGTGTAACTAAGCTACGTGAATGTAGCCAGGCCCTGCAGTCTCGACATTAGATAGCGACAAAAATCTGTCGCTAAGTCGTATCGATGTCAAATTCCTTTAATAGATTTTCAACCTTATGCTTTCGAAATAAAGTTGAAAATCTATTAAAGGAATTTGGCATCGATACGAATTAGCGACAGATTTTTGTCGCTATCTAATGTCGAGACTGCCGGCCCAGGCGTAGCATTACGTAGCGAAGCGTAGCATTGACGTTGCAAGGCGTAGCATTGTTGTAGCAAGTTCGCATCCAACATCCAACTGTGGATTAGGGGGCTAGCGCTTGTTTGCACTTGACCTTGGTGATATCTAGCTACACAAAAGGTGACTGACATCAGTAACTTTAAATAACTGCTAAAAGCTTTTAAATAATATATGTTTAATGAATATTCAAATACTTTTTATCCATTAATGTGACCACTGAACAAATTATATTATTTTTATAATTTTGTTAATATACCTACAAGAGGGTAGGTATTAAATAAGGAATAATTATATTATAGATCTTGGGTAGCAAGGGTTAATTGGAAGAAAATATATCAAAAGGAATATGGAAACTAAAAACTTAAAAATATCGCCTAAAACCTAATAATAAACATTAATTATTTACATACTAGCCGTGAACATTGGACAGGCTAATTGTAACATACCTACAGGAGGGTAGAAAGTAAATAAGGAATAATTAAATTATCGATCTTGGGTAGCAAAAGTTAATTGGAAGAAAATATATCAAATGAATAATTGAAAATAAAAACTTTCAAATATCGCTAAAAACCTAATAATAATAATGATTAATTATTTACATACCAGCTGTGAACATTGGACAAGCCAATTATAATGTCAAATAGATTAAAATTTTATTCAATTTCACAAAACCTACGCGCGGAAAATGCGATAAAAGCAAACGAAGAATGCACGCGCGATGCGCGACCACGGGTCTTTTACTGACTGATCTCAACAGGACACTCTCCGATACCCGCGGGTCGATTACTAGCTAGCTAGAGCAATGATCTTGATGATTCTCGACAGCTCACGTGGTACTTACCTAGAAGATTTTCGTTCAACTAACACATCCTGTGGTTTTAAAACAGCACCCTAATTGTGTAACTATCTATCACAATCTGAATAATTTTGAACCCTATTGCTAATCCAATGCTTCTTATGTTCGAAAAATTTGTCTGCTCAACAACGTAAATAACGCAATTAATGTTGTTGAACTGTCAAAATGAAAGCCATTCCTACTATTAGTGTGTTACGCAATTACCCCGCTGTTTAGATATGTATCTACTTATTTAGCGAAAAGAATACATCTACGGTATAGGCATTGTTTACTGAAAATTCAAGATTACCTTTCTCTTGTTTAAATATTGGCATATACTTACTCATCCATGGCATAAAATACTACCCACCAAAAACATTTAATATGCGCACTCTAGTACATACATAGTAAATCGATATGTTTAAGGAAATTTAGATTGGAGTCAATAGTGACACCTAAATATTTTAAATGGTCAGCTTTAGCTAAACTGGGGCAAGAACATGCATTGTCAGCGTACGGGCTACTGTTGTGCTTAAATATTTACATTAGTAAAATAATAAGCGGTATGTTAGTATTTCTCATTGCAAGTGAAATGTATTTTGTTTTATTTTCATTTAATATTAGGAGATTATTATGGACCCAATTAGACACTATATTAAAACTATTCTGAGCATGTTCATAGACCTCAACTCTTGATTTAGCTGAGAACAATAGAGCGGTTTCATCCGCATAAGACATGACAGCATTTTGGAATGGCAGGCTGCATAGTTCATTCAAAATAACGGAGGGCTCAAAATGCTGCCTTGTGGAATTCCAAAACAGCTATTTTTAAGTTCAGAACTTGTATACTCCTTAATATATACCCGTTAACAAAAGAGCAATGCAAGAAGAAACTTACCGAATACCTGAAGTCTTACCTAGGACAAACTGAACTTCTTCAATATAACATACATTTCTCATAACATACACACAAACGCGCGCACGCTCACTCACACTACAACACACAGCAGAACACAAGACAACACCACACACATCCTCTTACACATCACACACGTTCATTCCCATCTCACACAATAAGAGGTCCTGCCTGCATGCAATCACTATACAAACTTTTCTTTTTAAACTGTTTTTTCGCTCTCTTATACCTAAGTAAAGTATATAAATTATAAATTGTTAAAATTACAAGAAACTATTAAAATAATAATGGCTATTATATATGTGTAAATACTCGAGGGGTTTGGCGCTGGTAGCCGAAATACAGGCTCTGCCTAGCTCGGCTATCAGATGAGCACACCACCTAAACTGCCACACCTAAATTAGCCTGTTAAAATATTTTGTAAATTATGTCTAAGTTCTCTTAGATAATCAGAAAATAATAGAAGTTGTGCTCCTCTTATCCCAAGTGTTTCAAGCTTGTGCAAAAGTAAAGTACAAGAAATTGTGTCGAAGGCTTTGGCAAGGTCTAGAAAGATCCCAATTGTGTGCATACCATTATCTGGATTGAAAGTAATATAATTAATTAATTTGTGTACTGCTTGGCTAGTAGATCTTTTGGGCATAAAACCAAATTGCCTATCTGACAGTAGTCTGTTATCTTCCAGATATTTTATCTATCTATTATTTATGACTTTTTCTAAAATTTTTGGGAGGCCTGTTAACACTGAAATGGGTCTGTAGTTATTCACACAGTTTTTGTCTCTAGACTTGAATACAGGTGTGACCACCGCCTTTTTAGCAGTTTAGGCAATATTCCTCTAGATAAACATAGCTGAAAAATGTAGTTTAGCGGAGGGGCAAGTAGGTATTTAAATATTTTAAGTATATTATTAGGTATGTCATCCCACCAGTAGCACAAACATCCTTTAACCCGTTTAGTAGTCTTACTACTTCGTTTACGTCGGTATCAGGGGCGTAGCTACCGCCGTATCAGCCGTATCAATGCTACACGGCCCCCAAGCTACAGCCCCCCCTCCCCCCCTGACAAAAGTAAGCTTGAGAAAGATAAAATAGGTCACACTTTAAATGTTTTAAAAATCATGACCTCACACCTTAGCCGCTGAGCCTCCATTAAATGCGCCCTCTAATGTAGGCTATTGTACTAATATTCGTAAAATATCGAAAACCTCAAATTCTTTTTGATAAGAGGCCCGTATTAAACGGATACCTAATGAAAGTATGATTGTCAATGAACGTAATTCGAATATGGCTCACAAAGGTATGGAAGGTATGGTATGGTATGGTTCATTTTTTATTTTAGCATATTTACGTTGCATGATACTGTACCAGTATCTACATCGCCACATGCGAGCTACACGTCACAATGACGTCACGCAAAATCCTGCATCGCGCAAGCAGAGTTTACCGCGCAACTAGCATATATACACATCAATCGTCGGGCAGTTGCCCACCAGACACGACACCCGTCTGGTCGGAGGATCCTCCCTTTTCCATAGAGTATGAGTGAACTTTACACCCTGTTCCTCATACCTCTATAATACCATTGTTGTATGTCTTAAGACAAAACATAGCGTGCTATTCTATATGTATGATCTTATTGTATACCTATGTTTCACAAATAAACTTTTATGATTTATGATTTAAAGGTTTCGAGCACAGACGGTATCCAAATCTCAATCTCTGGCATTCATTTAGTAAAAATATAACACAGACAAACTAGGTAAGGACGCTCCAATGTTCGATCTTTTAGGGAGTGGCAGGGATTCACCGTAGATAATAAAACTCCGTATTCCAATTGGGATGAACACTGAATGCTGAATCTTTATTTCCGAAAGCCCTACTTATATACATTATCAATGCTAGCATCTAGTCCTAACAGATACTGTTTACAAACGCTCGACCAATAGCAACGCGCCGCAGGGCGAGCCGCGCGCGGGGCGCGGGGCGCTGTTTCGCCGCGGCACTCAGTCGACGCGAAGGTATAAATATGGGTGACGCGCAAAGTTCGGTCCTTTCCATCGTGCGCCGCCGCCGTCGAGTGAAGACTGTCTGCTCTGCTGTTGCTCCGCCGTGTGTCGTCAGCGCCGCGTGTCCGTCTACGTAGTCCCGGAGTGTGCAGTGAAGATGCCGAGGGAAATGGTGTTACGCTTGCTCTGCCTGCTCGCCTCTGCTTACAAAACCGCTTCTTTCGAAGCGATATAGCCGGCGTGTGCGGCGTTGTGATGACGCCGTGCTTCCATCCTATTTCTTAACATACCAACGTCTTTTTCAAGATGCTTGCTTCTCTGTTTCTTGTCGGAACGTCATAAACTTGTTAAGGTAACTGTTTCGGTGTTGAGTGGTAATAAATTGGTTTGAAGGTATGTGGTAACTGGCTCGGAGGTATATGGTAATGGTTCGAAGCTATGGTAATTGTGTGACGGGTACTATGTCACTACAATCTTGTTGCACTAGCTCTTGCGTTCTCTTAGTAAAATCACAATAAAAATTAACCTATCCCGGTTCAGAATGCTTCAATTTTTCGCTCTACAATTAATGCTAGGATACTTTAATTTTGTAGCTCGCGTCGCTCGCTCTTCTATTCTCTTATTGGGGACACAATGACCGCTTAACCACCCGAGTTACGAAGCTATTTTAATTATTTTGTAAAATAACAATACCGTCCTATTGAGCTTCGCTGCAGTCGAGAAGGGGCCTGAAGGTCCCCAATTAATTATGATATAGGGCCCCTTTAGGACTAGCTACGAAACTGGTCGTTATGCAATAAAACAAAAGAGTTTAGTTTAGAGGTTGTCTTAGTCGGAACTTGACGGAAAAAATTACCAGATTTTAAAGATTTTTCAGCCAAGTTTTTACCAACTTTAGCAAAAAAGTTGTTTACTTTATTCATTGCTTCGGATAAGTTAATCACTATTGATAGTAAATCATGCGCAGGTTCGGGATTTTTTGATCTAAATGTATTCGTTTTAATAAATTTCCACACAAGTTTACTATTTTTCCCCGCCTTCTGTAATTCATTTTTATCATGCTAATTTTTAGGGTTTCGTAGCCAAAGGGTAAAACGGGACCCTATTACTAAGACTCCGCTGTCTGTCCGTCTATCTGTCCGTCTGTCACCAGGCTGTATCTCATGAACCGTGTTAGTTAGACAGTTGAAATTTTCAGATGATGTATTTCTGTTGCCTTTATAACTACAAACACTAAAAAACAGAATAAAATAAATATTTAGGGGGGCTCTCATACAACAGACATGATTTTTTTTGCCGTTTTTATAGATAATGGTACGAAACCCTTCGTGCGCGAGTCCGACTCGCACTTGGCCGGTTTTTAGTATTTTCAAAAGATTACCTATTACAGAAGTTTCGATACCTTTTATAAGTACCAGAAAGTATTTCGTTATCAAGTGCGAGTTTCAATTTTAAGTGAAGTTTGTCTCTATGTCTTATACAACGAACGAGACCAGCGGGGTAATTATGTAACACACTAACAGTAGGAATGGGTTTCATTTTGACAGTTCAACAACATTCATTGCGTTATTTACGTTGTTAAATGATAAATGATTTTATTTCTGTAAGTAGGTTTGTACAAACACTTTTACACGTCAATCATATTTTAAAACTAGATGAGGTCGGCGTTTCCTATCTGACTACTCTGAGAAGAAAGGCCGAAACAAACTCAGAGGTCACAGTCTCTTTTAAAGTCCAGACATAATCTTGGTCAGATCATGTGAAGACCATATAGATTTGAGTCTGAAATGGTAATTTTGAGGAAAAAATACCACACAGAACGAGTGGACCTGTCCAGTCAGTGCACGCATTTGTCAGTAATCGTGCAGCTCAACTCAAAACTTAAGGAGCTCAACGATTCGACGAACAATGCTAAAGAAAGGACATTTGGGTAGGCCGCATAAATTACTCAAACTGCCAGACTTTGATTAAAACTAATCAAGAAAGAAAAAAAAAAAACAATGATCTACATAGTCTTCACATTCACAATAATTAAAATAATATACTATTTTACAAAGTAAATATTCATGTCAATATATTTATAAAAATTCATCAATGTCAACAGGTATAAAAAATCCTGAAATAATCTTGGTCAGATCATTTGAGGACCATGTAAGATTGGTGTCTGAAATGGTCTTTTAAGGAAAGAACCATACAGATTTGAGTGGACCTGTCCAGTCAGTGCACGCATTTGTCAGTAATCGTGAAGCTCAACTCAGAACTTAAGGAGCTCAACCATTAGACGAACAATACCAAAGAAATGACATTTGGGTAGGCCGCATAAAGCACTCAAACTGCCAGATCATCATTGAAACTACCTGAGAAAGTGAAAAAAAAAAAAAACTGACGCGCTTAGTCACATTCACAATAATTTGATAATAATGTTATACTTCAGAAAGTAAATTGTCATGTCATTCTATATGTAATAAATATCAAATGTCAAAGTTTATGTAAAATACAAATTAAAAAAATAGCAAAAATAAAAATAACAAAAAAAACATTCAGTATGCAAAAAATTGGAGCAACTCAATCCCAAGCCTTTTTGTCCTCAATATAATCTTTAACGGTATAAAAGGCTTTCTGGCACAACTTACGTTTAATGAATGATTTGAATTTATTAAGGCTTAGATCTTGAACGTGGCTTGGAAGTTTATTATAAAAGCGTATACATTGACATCTGAATGAGCCACCTATTTTCTTGAGCCTTGTTGTAGGTACAACAAATTTGTGTTTGTTCCTAGTATTTATCCTATGGATATCACTGTATTTTTTAAACAATTTTATATTTTTATGGGCATATAAAAGATTTTCAAAAATATATTGAGAAGGCACAGTCATTACATTAATCTCCTTAAATTTGTCTCTGAGAGATTGTCTCGGACTTAATTTATAAATTGATCGAACAGCTCTTTTCTGCAAAACAAAGATAGTCTGAATGTCGGCGTCATTTCCCCACAACAGAATACCGTACGACATAACACTATGAAAATAGCTAAAGTACACTAAACGGGCTGTCTCTATGTCGGTTAAATTACGAATTTTTCTAACAGCGTATGCTGCGGAGCTTAGCTTTTTTGACAATTTATCTATATGTGGGCCCCACTGAAGCTTAGCATCCAAAGTTAAGCCCAAGAATACTGTGCTATCTTCAAGATTCAATTCTTCGCCCTTCATCAATACATAAGTTTTCACCTGTCTAACGTGAGGTAGCGTAAACTTAATGCATTTGGTTTTTTTTTCGTTAAGAAGTAAATTATTGACATTGAACCAGTTAACTACTTTTGAGATCGCGATATCGATGAGCCGTCAAATTTTTCGAACACATGAAGCAATGGATTAGCAATAGACTTCAAAATTATTCAGATTGTGATAGTTTGTGTATTACGTAATTAGGGTACGGGTGTGATCCAGGGTCTAATACAACTATACCTACTTTCTAGGCATTGTCTTAGTGAATGTTTTTCCTTATTGCATATTGTATCGAATTTATGAAATACTACTCGTATGAAGAACTATTTGCATCGTTGGAATTATAAACAGGGTCAAAATTAATACCGCGTATGTCGGTTTCAAAGTCTGTCATATTAACTTTAGTGTAGCTCCGCATGCAATTTTTTTCTAGGTGAACTTAATTGTAGTGTTAGTAAATAAAACAGCTTGATGATCGGTAAGCGAAAAATTAGTAACCAATGTTTTGGGTGGATTTTTTTATTATAGAATGATAATGTTCTAAGCATGAGCAGCGCTGAAGCAGGGGTGATAGTGAGTTGATAAAAATGCATAAAATGAAAAAAATATTCAGGTAATTATGTACGGTCACCAAAAGTGATAAGTAACCAGGGTCGTTGGATATAGTTGAAGTTTAGTAAGAAACCGATGGATGTTTTCGAATATAATTAATGTAATTAATTAAAAACAAACAGTTAATCTACCAAATTAAATTTCATTCAAAAACATCCATCGGTTTCTTACTAAAATTCAACTGAATCCGACGACCCTGGTTACTTATCTCTTTTGGTGACTGTACATGGGTATCAGTTTTCCCGGAAGCAATGTTAATGTTAATATCGCCCAAAAGAATTATGTGTTTAAAAGACGTTATATTTTTTAAGTTTGTGTAAAGTGAGTCTAAAAAACGGTCCATATTTTGAGGAGGCCTATAAACGCTTCGAGAAAGGTAGGTAGTGCCCCTGCTCTTTGTTTTTGGCTCGTCTTGGTGGAGGCACTACCGATACCGTGCCGCCAAATCTTTTAATTAGCTACCTACTATCCATTTATTTCCCCTGCATCGCAGTTGCGTCTACAAACAAATCTCACATGAACAGATCTCATGGAATTAGTATGTATTATATTCAGATCTATTTATCATTGAAATACAAATTGTTCTATATGGGAATGGAACACGTACCTAACCCGTGCCCTATCGAGCTGAGATAAACCTCAAAATCTCTCTCTGAATGAAACTGTTATTAGGCAGTAGGTTTGCTGGTTGCAGTGTGCACTGCAACCAGCAAACCTATCTATCTTATAGCTATCTTGTTTCTTGTTTACTTTATTTACTATTTATCTTTTACTATCCTCAAAAGTTGTATAAAAGAGTGGTGTATGATAAGAACTGGTAGCGGAGCCCAGAGAGTATTTCAGCAGCCATATTTTGAATACGGTTGCTGAAAAACCCTCTGATAATATTCAGTACGAAAACTTGATGGCTGAGTAGGTGATGCGAGATGACAGAACGCCAAATATTTATTTAAATACTTAGTTTCAGATATGGGTCCTGTGGGCAGTGAATAACGGAATGTTCAGCGCCGTTGATTTTTATCTCATTGTACGGGGCCTTACTCAAAACGACTTAAGAGGGCCCTTCCCGGTCCGTCTATCGTCAACGCGAACATGATTGAAAAGCTTGTTGTTTCATCCAGCGCAATGTTTGAAAAAGAAGCAAGAGTGAGAACGCGATAACATCGAACGAAAATTGGCGCGCAAAGATTTCACAAAACTTGTTCCAGGAAATACGTATTTTTGAAAAAGCCATAAAAGTTTTAAAAATAAATTTTTGTCATTTAGAATCTCCATTACATGTGCGAGGTTTCTATGAAGATCTTTTCGTTACTTTTGCAATTTATGAGTACATTATGGACGGCAACAGTTCAGGTAAAATTTGTGCAAAAAAGCAGATTTTTGGAGGCTTATACTGGATTTGTTTCTCCAAATTTTGAGTTTCTACTCGTACTATCACAGAAACCTAGATAAAGTGCACAAGATACCTATTAGTTCAAAAATTTCAATGAAAGATTTGTTACAACGCTATAATCACGTACGAGCATTTGTATGAAAAGTATGTCGGGTTGGCCGCTCTTAAATAGGTAAATCTAATGAAGATATTGTGGGCTTTCACAAAATCTGACGACTCCGAAAAAATTAACTTTACCATTTTTTTTAAGATATTCAGCACGAACAAAAGCTATTCTCCCTGATGATATCCGTAGTCCTGATAGTGAATATAAAAATATCTGACTAATTGATGGAGCCTATTCTATCTATTTCTATTTTTATGTCTTGAATATGACTGAACTGGGCTGCATTGAAGTCATGAGTAACATTGCGAAACTGAGGTAGTTCGGCCCAACTATTGCTCTCTAGGTGTTCTTGACACACTCTAGCACCTTCGGGAATGTACAACTTGTATTCACAAAATGTGTGTACTTTATGACGTCTGTTATTCTATGATGGGTTTGATTAAGACGGTTGTTGAAAATACAATATCTGGGAGTGCTACGTGCTCTTGAATACTGAGGAACGTTTCAAAGACAAAGTCAAAGTCAAATCATTTATTTCAAATAGGCACATAAAAGGCACTTTTGAACGTCAAAATTTACAAAAAAATAGAATTGATTCTAGTTGCCCCTTCCAAAAGGTAGTTTCGTATGGAGAAGAATGGGCAAGAAACTCCACCGTTACTCTTTTAAAATATTTTACAATATTATGTAAGTTCACATTAATTATTTAATCATATGTGAAGACGATGCACCTAGAATAAAATTACTATACCACAATAGGTAAAAAGAATCCTAATCCTAACTATCCTAACTTCCTAACTAATATTATAAATGCGAAAGTAAGTTTGTTTGTTTGTTTGTTACCTTTTCACGCCTAAACCACTTAACCAATCATCCTGAAAGTTTTCATATACGTTGTCAGGTGTACAGAAACGGACATAGGGTACCTTTCATCCCGAAAAAAAATACTATTCCCGAGGAAAACAACAATAACGTTCTTATCATAATAGATGGCGCCACGTGTCTTCCGATCATGATTAAATTATAACCCGAATTGATACCCAAAGTCGAAATTAACGCGAGCGAAGCCGCGGGCAAAAGCTAGTTAAATATAATGCAAAGGCAGGTAAATTAATTATGTGATAGATACATGGTGCTCACATATTTACAAATATTGAAAAGTAGATGATGTTTCCAAAATTTTAACAAGTAATAATTCAGTGAGTGAGTTAAAGTAGTTAAGTACATAATGTAACAATCAATGTCATAAAAATTATAAATTATACAATTAAATTAGCAACCAGCACCCTAATTACGTAACACACTATCTACCACAATCTGAATCATTTTGAAGCCTATTGCTAAACCATTGCTTCATATGTTCAAAAATTTGTCTGTTCTACAACGTAAATAACGCAATGAATGTTGCTGAACTGTCAAAATGAAACCCATTCCTACTGTTAGTGTGTTACGTAATTACCCCGCCGTTTGATTTTGTCTAGAAGTACTGCCACATTTTGTTGTTGTCGTTCGCCGTGAACTTCTTGTATAGGAGGCGGTCTGATTGTATGTTCAACCCTTTGTCAACACAGATAGCACACAGTCTACGTGTTATCAAATATAAGCTGAAAGAATAAGTAAGAACTTATAAAAAAATCTTTAAGGTCGGTAATTATTAACTTCATTTGCAAACTCGGTCGTTTTATTGGGAGGATATCAGTCAAAAGATGTCGATGATATCTTCCGCGGTAGAACCTTCTACGAGACATGACACAATCCGGGGAACCTCCATTGTCATAAATAGTCCAATAATTAAGCAATTCAATAATCCATGGGAAAGTTCAAGCCGAAGTCATTTAAAATAGAATAGAATACTCTTTATTATGTACACCATAAAAAATAACAGATATAAATGTAGACATTTTACACAGGGTGACACAATGGGCGGTCTTATCGCTAAAAGCGATCTTTTACAGACAACCTTTAGTAGAAACAGGTAACAAAGTCCAAGATATAGCCGGGGTCAGCGAGAAAAACTGTAATCGGAGTCAATAGTGTCAAGTAGAATAAATAGTCGCAGAATAGTAATAAACGATCGACTCTGTTTTTTCGTCATTTTACATTTTTGGACACCATGTCATACCACCGCTATAAATAAAGGATTTACAGTACAGCCGATATTTTGCGCTTTTGCGCTAGGTCATCGCACACATTTCAGCCCAGCATCGGATCAGCACCACCTCATCGAAACGCTGCGCGCCGTCAACCAGGCAGAGTGAATAAAGTTTCATGGCGATGCCGATCCGGTGCAAATCTGTGCCAATCTGAAATGCTGCTGACTTTATTTGACGACACTGCGTACCGATAGACACCAAAGATTTACTGTTAGAAGGGGGGGAAGGAGTGAACCCATGATCGGTTACTGGGTATCGTGTGACGTCGGCGCATTCCCAATGATGATCAAACGGCCAGTAAATTATGAAATATAAAAAAATACCTTATTTAAGTATTGTTCAAACTGACACGTTTACTACACTTCTGAACGGACAAGAATTTAAAACTAAGCGCCAAAGTAAATTCTATTCAGTTCGAAAAGAGAGATACTATCCTATCCAACTATGTATTATACATGACTATTGGAGGAGGGTACCAAAATGGGCATCATCCTTTTCAGAGTCGCCAGATTTAGTCAAAGCCCACAATGTCTTCCGTCAGATTTGCCTATTTATGACGTTTTGAGTGAGGCCCCGTACGATGAGATAAAAATCAACGGCACTGAACATCCCGTATTTTTGTTCTTTTTTGAAATTTGAAAGCGGTCCCCTGCGCGTAGCACTCCATCTGAAACTTTTCAAATACATTTTCGGCGTTCTCTTATCACGCCATACTCACAGAGTACTTTTATATACAGGCCATACTTCAGCTAGTTTTCATGCTGAATATGCTTGCTGAAAAACCCTCTGGGCGCCGTACGCAAAATACGCGCATTGACGTGGAGTTGCGGACACCAGCCCGTATTACCTATTACCTAACCCTCTGGGCTCCCCTCCGGGTTTAAATAAAACTGCTTTTTCGAATTGTCATAATTTTTATTATTTTCCAATAGTAATGTCGTGAATAAATTATAGAAGATCCCATTGCTCACTAACCATAGCTAAGGCATTTCCTGTGGAGTTTGCGTTTTTAACAAAATTATCATTCACGAAAACACGACAAATTAATCATATTATTATTGCTACTGAGTCGTATAGTCATAATACAAATTAAATTTATGTTTATAATGACATTACTACAATTACTATATTTGCTTTCAAACAAGCGTCAAATAAAACTTAGGCAACAACATACCAAAGCGTAAAACATTACAAAAGTTGCCACATGCAGCTTAACGAACTATGTAATTAATTCATCGCACGGTTATTACACGATCGTTTATGCATTTGACCATTATATGAAAGCAGTCTTAACAGTTAATATTTTCCATTGTCATGAACCTAACTACAAACATCCTTGGTATACATTTAAAATTAAATCAATTGGCTACGTATTCCTGTAATTATTTACACATTAATGTAAATAAAGTTGACATAATTTCAAAAGAGCGGACACAATACGCTTGAGTTACAAAAACATAATATTTACAATGTTTCTCAAGGCGCTATAGAGCTAGGGCTCGGTACTACGACGAAGGTCGGCACGATAACAGGAGTACACAGTCAAAACTCTCAATGTACATCATAGCTATCTACTAGCTCGGCCGGGGAGCCCCGGGTCGGGCGACCCCAGCCCGTCGAGCTATGTACTACCACCTACCTAGTGAACGAGGCCTAGTTCGGAACTAAATACACGAGGGAGTTTATACAGGTGTGGAAACGTAACAGGGGCATAACGTTAGCTGTATACTGTATAGATCCTCGAGCCGAGAGGCCGCTCGGTCGACACGCGCGGTGTCGGCAGTGTTACTGTCGCGGAGGAGACGGGTGACGCGTTAGTTCTCGTCGTAGAGCGGCGTGGCGTCGCCCAGCGACATGGAGCGCGGCGACGTGTTGGTGTGCGGCGTGGAGCGCAGCGAGTGAGCGCGCGACGAGCGACCCGACGAGTGTGGCGTGTGCGCGTGTGGCGTGTGCGCGTGCGGCGTGTGTGCGTGCGGCGTGTGCGCGTGCGGCGTGCGCACGTCGCGCACGTGCCCGTGGTGGTCGCGCGGCGTGCGCGGCGCGCGCGGCGTGGCGGGCGCGCGCGGCGTGCTGGAGGCCTCGCGGTTGTTGCGCCGCATCCAGTCCTCGGCCGCCTTCTGCCAGTCGGCCGGCTCGGAGTAGGCGGCGGGCTGCGGGCGCGCGCGGCCGGGCGGCGGCATGAACTCGGGCTGGCGCGGCGTGGCGGCGAAGGGCGTCATGTAGGGCGTCTGCGCGGACGGCGTATAGGGCGTGTTGATGTAGGCGGGGCCGGGCGTGTGCGCGGGCGTGTGGAAGGCGGGCGTGTGTCCGGCCGGCGTGTGGTAGGCGGACGTGTGCGGCGTGCGCGCAGGAGTGCGCGCGGCCGGCGTGGCCACGGGCGGCGGCTCCCGGAAGTGCTCCTTGAACCAGCGCAGCAGGCCGGTCAGCGAGTCGAAGGTGCGCTGGCGGTACCTGTAGCCGTCGGGCGTGATGGACACGTACTCGTGCGTGACGCGCGCGCGCGGCAGGTACGACAGCAGGAAGCGGCCGGGGTAGTTCTTGGAGGCGGAAATGACGTAGTGGATCTTGTTGGGGTTGCGTGACTTCTCCTCCTTGAGGATCTCCTCGGCCTTGTCACGCATGCCAAGCAGCGGCTTGTAGTACTTATAGCCGATGAGGTCGCGCGCGAGTCCCGCCATGGGCGTCACGTGTCGCGCAATGATTTCGTCCAGATCCTCGAATTCCGAACCTTGGATCCATAAACTTCGACCTACAAAAATAAAAGTGTAATAAATGTCTTTTAAACGAAGCATTTTCATTATACTCATACAAGCACAAAAATAAGTACAAACCTAAAGAAAACGCATTTTCTTTCCCTTCTTCCCGCACATCAATGTGTTGATAAATGCCTTCTGCTACCTTCCAGGTAACTGTGAGGTGATCCGAACCCTGAAACAACAGTGTTAATATTAACATCAGCATACATTACAAAATCCTGGTAATAAAGTATCACGACAACGCTAAAGCTACGGTTTCCTAGAGGAGCGGTTCCGTTCATGAAAATCTATCATTTTCACTAGTACTTGACGTTACGGTGTCAAAAAACGCTCTGTATTTCGACATTGCGGACTTCTTAAATTTAAACTTTTACTGGGGTGTTTCAGTTTTTCCAACAAAAATAACGTTTTACACATTCGAAACGTAGTATAAAGTAGTAATCTTTGGAAAATGTAGTAGGTATTGATGTTATAGTACAGGATCCCTGGTACACTTTTCATAATTTATTACTAACAAGCTGATTTTTCGTGAGTAGCTTCCTTTTGACTAGACGCCCAACTTTTTTCCTTACAGTAACGTTGGTAAATGGTAGCTTAACAGGGGTAGCAAGGATAACATATGTTGATTTGACGAATTTTAATAATTTATTACTAACTGAATCTTTCTTTCTTAATTATCGAGATAATTATCTAAATAACATGAAAAAATATTTGTCCTACAAAATATAAGGTTTTGTTAGGGAGTCCCCCCTCTCCAACATGTATCATAAACAAGGTCATGAAAAATAATTACTAACCAGCAGATTTTTTTTTTATTGTTTAGCTTACATTCGCATAGTTTACCACTCACATTGTCCTACAAATTGCATGGTATGTCATCTTGGTCCTACGCTCAAAAGTTGTCAATACCGCAGGACTTTTTTTATTTTATTAGTACCTGTAGGACAAAGGTATCACGTGATAGGTTAATATATTTTTAATCCAAATAAAACAATGTCCTACAAAAAAAAAGGTATGTTTTATTAGTCCTACAAGATTTGTAATTTTTGAGTATACAAAATGAAATGAAATGAAATATATATATATATATATATATATTTATATATATAGATATATATATATATTTATATATATAGATATATATATATATTTATATATATTTATATATATAATCAACTTTAAACGGTAAATGTTGATCCAGTGAGAAGTTAGAACAACTGTAGATCCGCCTATTTTAAGTGTTTACTCAGCTCCGCATCGCGCAAACTGATATACTTTGATCCGTCCTTAATGCGCGTGTGAAATCGGTGGATCTGCATTTACAGGTTTTCAACATACTCGTCAGCGATTTGACCAACATTTGTTGATCCATCAACGGTCGAAAAAATCATACTGAATATGATTTCTTAGATCCAGAGTATATTTAACTTATATGCGACATTTACTTGGACTAAGTGGATCCGGAGCCAAAATTGACGAATAGGTACTCGAACACAAAGCGACAACGTCGCGTTCTGCGTGTGCCAGAGAACCCAGTAGACTATTTCGTTTGTGAGCAAGGATAATAGTGTGCCTCAGCTCCAATAGCAAAATGTACAAAATAATATTATTTTTAATTTCATGAATTTCAACTATGTAACTGGAGGACTGGAATAACGTACCACGCAATTTGTAGGACAATGTGGGTGGTAAACTATGCAAATTTTAGCTAACCAGTAAAAAAATAATCAGCTAGTTAGTAATTACTTTTCATGACATTATTTATGATACATGTTGGAGAGGGGGGACTCTCTGATAATACCTTATATTTTGTAGGACAAATATTTTTTCACGTTATTTAGATAATTATCTCTATAATTAACAAAAAAAAATTCAGTTAGTAATAAAAAAA
This sequence comes from Dryobotodes eremita, assembly GCA_917490735.1. NCBI lineage: Eukaryota > Metazoa > Arthropoda > Insecta > Lepidoptera > Noctuidae > Dryobotodes > Dryobotodes eremita. The sequence goes on along the minus strand of OU823254.1, from coordinate 16,061,234 downwards.
AAAAATTCGTCAAATCAACATATTTCATCTCTATTATCTTAGTCATAAACCGCAATCGAGAATTTTCGTATAAGAATTATATGGGCGTCTCATTGAAACGAAGCTATTCTTGAACATTCAGCTTGATAGTAATTACTTTTACATTAAGTATTAGTACTACAACTTTTGAGCGTAATCCCAAGATGACATACCATGCAATTTGTAGGACAATGTGGGTGGTAAACTATGCAAATGTAAGCTAAACAATTTAAAAAAAATCAGCTGGTTAGTAATTATTTTTCATGACCTGGTTTATGATACATGTTGGAGAGGGGGGACTCCCTAACAAAACCTTATATTTTGTAGGACAATTTTTTTTTCATGTTATTTAGATAATTATCTCGATAATTAAGAAAGAAAGATTCAGTTAGTAATAAATTATTAAAATTCGTCAAATCAACATATTTTATCCTTGCTACCACTGTTAAGCTACCATTTACCAACGTTACTGTAAGGAAAAAAGTTGGGCGTCTAGTCAAAAGGAAGCTACTCACGAAAAATCAGCTTGTTAGTAATAAATGATGAAAAGTGTACCAGGGATCCTGTACTATTATGTTATGTTAGAGGGTTTGGTTTCCGCACTTAGTCCTTCAGGTGGACCATTGTGCGTGGGCCATGGCGGCCGTCGGTGGTTATTCCAACCAGCCCACCTCCCTCCAGAACTTGAATATGTCTCCTGGTCTGCTGAGAACATCGGTGTAGGATCTGGGAGCCCCGAGGGTTTCTGTCCTAATCTAGGTGACGCCTGCGCATTCAAAGACCACATGCGCAGCGGTTTCTCAGCCTCCATGCAAGCCCTGCATAGAGGACTCTCCGTTATGCCTATTGTGTGGAAGTGTTTGTTTAGCGAGCAGTGTCCCGTGATGGTCCCCGTCACCAGGCCCGTTGCCGGGCTAGGCCGTTAGCCTGCCATCTAAGGATGGCATAGCTTCCCTGGACTGCCTACAGCCCGCTGTCGAAGTCCACCAGCTCTCCGCATGTGTGTGGGTGAACTCCTGCAGTCACCTGCGTTGCTGGTTGAAGGGGATGGGCACGATAGGTTCGGGTCCACAGACTGACGCGCTGGATGCTCTTCTAGCCAGTTCGCCAGCTGCGTCGTTACTCAGTGATCCTCTCCACTGTGTCCTTTTACCCATTGCAGTGTCACTGTGTTGCGGTTAGATACCGTTACTCGTTCTAGTGCATTGTGACATTCTAGTGTTAGACTCGAAGTAATATACTTTCTACCCAAGGATTGGAGAAATGAGGCGCTGTCGGAGAGTATCGGTATATGGGTGTCCGTAACTCTCCTGGCTTCTATGGCGTACACCGCTTGTATGATGCTGTGTGGGCATCATACAAGCGGTGTACGCCATAGGAGTCCGCCTGGTAGACGGTGTTGAACATTCTTTATGTTGAGGTCGTGCGAGAAAACTCCGACTCCAGTTCCGGAGTCGCTCTTTGATCCGTCGGTGTATTCTCTCAACTCGGGTCGGAGTAGTCACACTGTTCTTCTGTATTGTGTTGTAATGCTTTTGAAAGTAGTGTAGTGTCGGGACTTTGCCGCAGGGTGATGCCATCATTGAATGTCGTTTGACCGCATCTTCCTTTATGCGTATGTGCTTGGCTCTAAAGCCTTTGTATGCCAGGGTCGTCTTCTCCCGCACGATGAGGTGTAGAGGTGGCAGTCCAAGCATTATTATTATTATTAAGGCAGCAGTGGGTATAGTTCTCATACAGCTAGTGATTGCTAAACAAGAGAACTGCTGCAGTTTTTCGAGATCTCTTTGGGCTGTGCTCTTTGGGCTGTGTCGGATGACTGTGGTATATAACCAGTAAGTGACCTTGGGGCTAATCCCCCAATTCCTGCCAAGCATTCGCTTGCACTGCAACAGGGATATGCTGGCTTTATAGTGATGTAGTTGGTGTGTTTTGCCCAATTCAACTGTTTGTCCAAATAGATGCCCAGGTATTTGGTTTCGCTGGATAGGCTTAGGGTAGTTCCAAAGAATCGTGGTAGTTGTAGTGTCGTCAGTTTCCCCTTTTTTGTAAAGAGAATCAGTTCGGTTTTTAGTGTTCACTGATAGCTGGTGTTTATTGCACCAATCCTCTACCATTTTCAAGGCTTGCCGCATGAGGTTGCATAGGGTATTTTTGTGGGCGCCATTTATTAATATAGTTATGTCATCAGCGTAGCCTACGGCCTAATGTAATGGATAATATATCTGTCAAGTAACATGATAAGACATTTTTTTTTTGTTATTGTCTGTTTTCCATAATGAAATAAAAATAAAAATAAATAAAACAAAATGAGGACCACGACCAAAGCCTTACCTTGCTACTCGGCCTAACGATGACCTCTCCCTGCGCCATCTTGTCCATGAGTTTCTCGGCCTCCGCAAACGATATGTTATGGAAGGCTGGATGCACAATGACCCTCTTCACATACTGCATTCGTTCTTTTGTCTGTTTGGCCTCTTTCTCCTTGCGAAGGTCTTTGTCTTCGGTTTCTTGATCGTAGTATGGGTCTCTTGGTGGTCTAAAAGTAAAGGGTATATAAGTGAATATGTTTTTGAGCACACATATCTGCTACCATGGTCTAAAAAAACAAGGTCTGGCATTCTGGGAGTGACACATGCTTACGTCACTATCCGGTTGCCACTTTATTGCAACAAAACACGAATTATGGAAATATTGTCAGTCACCGTTCTGTAAAAACATATATTTATAGCATTTAAATTGTTGTTTCGTTTTTGTAATCAAATGAAACAATTCAATTTAAACATATACCAACCTAATTGTTAGCTAAAACTTCGTTGTTATATCGGATTCACACAGGTAATAAAGGCGCTTGGGGAGTTATTATTACACACTACTGGTAACAAAGCAGTGATGACGTAGGCTTGTGTCACCCTGTGTCTCGGAATGCTATACCTGGAGAAGTATATTATTATACCATGTCTGCTACTAAGATTTTGCCTCGGTGTGTGTTAAGACAAATTTAGAGCAATTTATGTTATATCACTCTATTTTATTTAATTACAAATTACCTACATCGTTTGGGCTATGAATCAGAATTTGTATCAAATTATCTGCCATGTAATCGGAACTTATCCGAAGCTGGTGAAACAAGGGTATGTTTATGTTATTAAACATACTCGGGTCGAGAATAAAAGGTATCCTGCCCTAAACTTTAATTAAATCACGAAAAGACAACTTTCTATTACTATATGTAGCGGCATCTACAACGCCACATGCGAGCTACGCGTCATTCTGGCGTCACGCAAAATCCTGCATCGCGCAAGCAGAGTTTACCGCGCAACTAGCATATATACAACATCCCGACATCAATCGTGGGGCAGTTGCCCACCAGACACAACACCCGTCTGGTCGGAGGATCCTCCCTTTTCAATAGATTATGAGTGACCTTTACATACACCCTGTTCCTCATACCTCTATACTATAAAAACAAAACATTAAATTTAGAACTCACCTCCATTCACTATTTTTATCTAACAAGTCCGACGATTTGGACGAGCAATCCACGGAGAACCTCTCCACATCTATCTTTAGTATCCTACAATGTACGGTCTGTCCGATTCGAACGCGTTCGGTCGGGTCGGAAACGTGCCGGTCCGATAAGTTCTTGATGTGAATGTAGCCGGATAAACCGTTGTCAAGCCGGATTCGGACGCCTGTTGCTTGCCCCGGACAAGCACCGGCGTCGAAGTGGTTCCATACCTAATGAGAGTAAAGGTATTTAAATTATTAAAAATGAAAGAAAATATATTTATTTGTGACTATAGGTCACGTACATAATTAACAAAATAAAAACAATCTCTGTGAAAGATTCAATTAATTACCAGGCCCTTTTTTTTGGCTGGGAAATCATCCAATGACTTCTCCCGCTCTGGGCGGAGCGGAAGGGCGTGTCAGACTCTTACTGACTAAAACCCACCCGTGTTCCCGTATTACTTCAGTTGCCTGTGCGCAAGGGCCACGGTAACTCTTTCGAACAATCCGCGAACCCGGCAGGCATCGGCCCTTTCGGACCCTGTCAATTACGCCGACATCTCAATGAGGCGCGCGTGGCACACGACGCGCCGTCGACCAGGGCCAGGTCCTTACCGGACGGCGAGCTGCCCGTTGTTCGCCGTCCACACGCCCGCGCCTACGGTGGACATAAGTCGGCAATCGACTACCGACGGCCAGGGTGTCTCCTCTTGCGGCGACTAGGGGCGTGAGGGCGCAACGATTGCCTCTCCCTCACGTGCTCCGCCTCCTCCTTCGCGAGCATTGCTGCTTCGCAGAAGGAGGTGACGGCTTCCCATTCCCTCTCGCTCCGTACCATGGCCTGGACCAGGGCCGGACGCGAGAGATCGCCGCCACGAGGACACGGCGGTGCTCCGCCCAAGCCGGGCAGACCTCCATCGTATGCTCCACCGTGTCCTCCGGACGATCCACACAATGATAACACCCGGGCGTTTCCTCTCGCCTTATCCGAAACAGGAACCTCCCTAAAGAGCTATGTCCGGTGAGGACCTGCGTCAGGCGGAAGGCGAGGACGCCGTGGCGCCTCTCAACCCACAATTGGCAGGCCCTGGTCACTCGGCGACCACCAGTACGATATTTTACTACATATAATTTTGGGATCACATGGCAGTTCCATACTGCATTTGTTTTTAACCGTATCAACAAGTATTTTCGGTTAAAAAGTTGGGATCACACGTCAACATCTCACATGTTGACGTGTGATCCCAACTTTTTAACCGAAAATACTTAATAGGACAGGCGGACAGCGCCGTGTTAACGGTCGCATAACGTCAATAAATAATGTACCGGAAACTGTGTTAGGGTATACAATGAAAGTAACTTCTTTATGTTTACATAAACTTGTATCATATTTAAAAGAATTTTCATTGTTGGCTAAGGAAAAATAGAAAACAATAAAGATTTGAAAGGACTTACCTCAGAAAGCTCAGGGAAGTCATTTTTGTGGCAGAAGGGGCACTCCCACAGTCCAGTCTCATCGTTCCTCACAGGATTGGCCTGGTCCAGCATTTCTCTCTGTGGCTTTCTATGAGTAATACCAACTACTGACGCCAACACCATCTTTCCTACGTATAAAGTTTCTGGTGTCTCCTTCGTTAAAACATCGAATAGTTCTTCCGCAGTCGGCGAGCGATAAGCAACCCTAAGGTCTTTATACCTAGAGTTTAATTCTTCCCGAATATCGTACAGCGTAATACTCTTGTTACCAAAACCTTGCCGCTCTAACTCTTCAGCAAAAGCGTCCAAATCTAAGTCTTTCAGTCTTTCGGGTGCTTCTAAGATTTCTTCTAAAGCTCCAGCAGGATTTGCGTCTTCATCTTCGTACTCTAGTGCATCGACGGCCATCTTTCGTGCCCATTCGTACGTTTCCGGATGCACTCGGGAGCCATCCAACACTTCTATATAGGCTTCCGTACTGTCGCCGAGACTGCTGGTATCTATTTTGATAAAACCAGAACAGTTGATGAAGACTTTTGGCCCCATGTGGCACACTGTGACGAGTTGTGTTCTGTTTTCTAGTTTTTGATTGGTCTGTTTGAAGAGTTTTATTAGTGCTTGAGCTTTTCTTGGTCCTAGACCACAGACGAACTGTAGAAGTTCTGTCCCTCGGCCCGTTAAGACCGCTTCGTTAACATCTACACCTACTTCATTAACTCTGTTGACAAATTCAAGCTCTATGCCTTCAAGTAAATCTTCTTTAGTTATTTGGTCTTGCAGTGAATGATATCTAAGGCAGAGTATTTCCTCGTCCGGGCCGCATAGTTGTGATATTTCCATAAGAGGGTCTTGTAGTAAACGCGCTTGGCAAATAGCTTGGCGAAGTATGTCGGGGTATTCTCTAAAATCGTGCTGTGGACCAAACAAATGATTGCTGAACTTTTGATACAAACAAATAGGTTGTTAAACATGGATAGAAGCTGTTTGACTTGAGAAATTATTTCACACTGATAAATTTAATTTCGAAAATCCTCATCAAGTTTCTGATCATTAAACTTGTTGAAACAGTTAAACATGAAAATTGAATAGGCTTTCAGACCTCGGAGACAAATGTTCTAAAAATAAATGTAAAGTGGTCATACTAGTATAAATATCCAAGGAATTTAAGTAGCCTGATCAAGTCAGAGTCAAAGAGCATTCTATAGCCTGATTTCTTGTTAACTAACGACCCGCCCCTGTTTCGCAGTTTTTATGACTTAACAAAACATCGAGAATTCTTTATTTTAAGTAAGTATAATATTCACACAAATGGTCATAAACCGGCATAAACTGTCCGGATTCATTTCTCTAGATGAAGGTGAAACCCGCATCAAAATCCGTTGCGTAGTTTAGAAGGTAACACAGACAGACCCGTGAAGTGACTTTATTTTTTATTATCTTTAGTAATATTATAAAGAGGTAAAATTTGTTTGTTTGTTTATTTGTTTGTAAGTTTGTATGTAGGGGGTAATCTCTGGAAGTACCGGTCAGATTTGTTTTTTTTTTGCATTTGATTGCTCAATTCTTGAGGAAGGCTTTAGGCTATATAACATCACGCTATGACCCTTAGGAGCCGAACAAAAACATAAAAAGTCAGAAAGAACCCTAAGCGAAAACGAAGTGAAAGTGCGGGCAGGTGATGCGATACGACGGGGTGGGTCGGGAGAACAAGAAATTTCACGCGGACGAAGTCGCGGGGAGAAGCTAGTATTTAGATATAAATATGCGTTACTTACCCGTCCCCGAATACTGTTACTATAGATCTTGCTGATATGATTATCAGTGATCTCTATAGGTATCCTAGGAAACTGTTCGTCTTCAACAAGTTGTTGCACACAATCCGATACATCTGCCTTTACGTTCATAGCTTCCCGGGATTCGCCGCCAATTACTATGACGTGAGGTTTTTTGCGTAATATGAATCTGTGAAGAACATTATTTGTCAAAACGAATAAACAAAGTGCATTTAATGTAAAATAAACTGTTTTTAAGCGCATCGCTGTTTATAATTTTTTGTCGAGCCCTTGATTAACTGACATTTTTGGTTAAATAAAAGTATTGCCAAATTTGTATGGTCGTTTGCCCCACTAATTAAATATCATATGCATTAAAAATATTGACCTCATGCTAAAACGATTGCGTTCTAAGTCTTCAATTTAGTAAAAAAATATCTCTGTGAAGCCCTAGTTCTTTTTTTAAATGAAATTTTTATACTGCAACTTATTCATAAAGCCCAGACGCTATTTACTATATTATCCATAAAATTAATATTATATTGGTTTTATATCTTCTTTAGGTGCAGGAGGTCGGTAGTTACCTGCGCAACGCAGTCATATCAGCCTCTTTGTTCTGTCTCTCGAGCGCGTCCCACGCATTGCGGCGGTACAACAGATGAGGTAGCCGCAGATGGTCCGCTAGCTCCCCGCCTCCTCCCACGAGGCACGCGAACGCACTATGTTGTCGGTCCGGTACGTATGCGATTGACATAACACGGAGACCTTAGAGAAAAGGTGTAAATAGTCAAGATTTGTAGCGATAGTGTTCAATGACGTGTGGTTTTGTTATTAACCATAAATTATCTATTAACAGAACTGCTCCACAGCCAAACAGTGGAGTACTACAGTAAAGGAAATAATAGATCGCCATCGACACGCTAAGAAGTGGAGTATTATCAACAATGGCGCCTCTAAAAGCTTTGACGTCATATCAGCGTAGCCTGTGAACTTACCGTTAGAATCTGACCACTCCTCGTCATCGTCGTCTGACACCCTGGATTCATATGGCGCCAACTTCAGCCAATCGTACAAGCGACGGCGACAACATCTATACAAAACAAAAGCAAGCATTAGGTACACTATGTACATTCGCGAAGTAAAAAAGCTAAGCCACCTTTAAGGCCATGTTTACGTGCATAGTGCACATGAAACTTAATATTTCCCTAACTACGTACAGCCAACATTATGTGTGCGAATGACAGTTTGTACAGGTGACATGTGCCCGCTATGTGGGAACGAAATGTCTTTAAAATTGCTTAACCTTGTCGTTCTACCACTGAACGTATAAGCGTGTACCCATCACATCCTAACTAATATTATAAATGCGAAAGTAAGTTTGTTTGTTTGTTTGTTTCCTCTTCACGCCTAAACCACTGAACCGATCATCCTGAAATTTTGCATATACGTTGTCAGGGGTACAGAAACGGACATAGGGACATAACTATCATCCCGCAAAAAAGTACTGTTCCCGAGGAAAATAACAATAACGTTCTTATGATAATAGATGGCGCCACGTGTCTTTCGAATCATGATTGAATTATATAACCCGAATTGATAGTCAAAGTCTAAATTAACGCGAGCGAAGCCGCGGGCAATAGCTAGTAAAGTAATAACTGTTTTTCTCCAGTTTCCATTCTCTCCTCTTCTAGTCTACCATCGCTACCACACACTTATTTTCAGTATACTAACTTTAGTACATATTCCTTGGACTCCTGCAGTAGCAAAGCTTGCAGCTCTCTCCTTAGCTCCGGCATCACGATCTTGGTGAGAGCTATGGTCACAGCTTCGGCTCGCAACTCGTTCCACGCTTCTACTGTGGCTGCGAACTCGTCCTATGAGGAAGAAACAATTGATTATATGCTGGAGTATAGTTGAATGCATAAAGAGACCCATTGCTGGAAGATTATTCCTATTTGTGAAGAATGACAATAAAAGAGAAAGAAGAATTGTTTATTTTGCACAAATAATGAAGAAAATAGCTAGTGCTTTATGGATCGTTCTTGGTAAACATTTGTGTAAATGTTTAGTGAACTGTCACATAAAAAGTATTCAAAAAACCAGATGGTGATTAGTTCCGATTTTAGCCACGCGCCACAATAACTTTGTAGCGCTATAACTAAAGAGCGTAAGACCCGTGGGCCAAGTGGTAACGGGCGCGACTTACGAGTTAGAACCCCAAGCAAGCACTTTTCTGTGTCTAAATAATACATAACTGGTATTTAAATATTCAGATAAATTTTTCTTTAAAAGAAGACAACCCTAATGTAGTTGAATATAATGTAATAATATAACTATGCACTTTATTGTGTCGTAGCAAGAGTCGCTATTTATTTAAATGATTTTGCGGAGTGAATCTTCTGCACTTGTACTTATTATGTATTCTGTGCTAGAACTATGGGCCAGACAGAATGGCCAAATGCTAGAGCATGTTCTTTATTGTTAGCTTTGTAGGAAATATTTATAACTTATTATTTATCTGTGTTATTGACGATTATAACGTTAGATAAGCCCTAAAACCACTGGACCCTACCTCCAAAAACCTTATTCTTCATAGTCTAAGGGTCTTACATTACAGAATATTCAAAATCACAAGAGCAATCAACATACCTTCTGATAAAGATTTTTGAGTTCCTCAAGATAGCTTATAGTGGTGTTCCCTTCAATTTGTTCACTGATGTTCAGTTCGAGCAGTTTGTCTTCCGAAGCCATCGTCAGCTTCAGGAACTGGTCGCCCGTTAGGTCACGAACTGGCTTCTTTTTCAGGTATTTCAAACTGTTTACAGAAGGAATGTATTAATATTAGTGGTGAACAGAGAGTGCTTTACATCTCTATAAAATAAATAAGTAAACTATAACTGTAACAATTACGAAACTACGAAATAAATGCATTGAATTGAACTGGGTTTTATCAGTTTAATGTAACAGATTGGGCGAATTTTCAGCAGATATACGCTCGATTTTAGAATTTCTGCCGCGCTTGCCTACAATGTAATTGCAAAGCAACTTCGTCGACGTTGGCAGACTATTTTACCGTAACAAGCGAGGCGTTTAAAACAGTCAATACAATTTGTTTACAACCATGGCCACAGTGTCGGCTTATGACTTAATTAGTAACGCCAGACTATTTAACTTCAAGTCATAAATAACACACACAACAACCTGCAACCTGTTACAGTAACTTACCCGAAACACGCGTGGTTTTCATCAATCTCTTTCAGTCCTCGAAGCGTTGGCTTCACGGTGAGTGTGGCACGATCACGCAACGCGTCTCGCAACGTGGCGCGCAACAGCGGTTCGCGAGCTAGTTGCACGCCACACATATATACTGCGCGGCGTACCACTTCCTGTGCTGAGCCGATTGAACCAGTCTACGTGGAAAAATACGTGTCAATAACTTTTTTATTTATTTGCAATAAAGGATTTATTTAGATTCATAGCAATACGTTTTTTGTAACTATAGTTATATGGTATCTTGCTCCAAACTTTAATCAATGAAATAGTTATTGTACAATAATAACTAAATTAAGATGAATGAAGACAAAAACAGGAAGACTGCGCTAGCACACACTGCAACTTCCAGACCATTAGTTAAAAAACGTAACTGCAACGTAAGTGTGTGAGTGCCGCACAGTAGAGTATTTGACTACTATCAAAAATATACATAAATTAATACTTATTTTAGAGATGTTACAAAAAAAAGATGACTTACAAAAACAAAACATCGGAGGAAAAATGGAGACGTTACCTACTTTTGGAATTATTCGTCTATCCTTGTCACGCAAAACGATAATTGTGCTGAATGGCGCGAAGTTACTATGGCGTTCCTGTGTTGTGACGTCAGATGGTAATAATGCTGTCTCTGTCTAGCATCGACTTTAAAACGCATAGAACTTCGACAGTTTTTGAGATAATTAAACATTTTTTTTTTTACTGTGGGTTAATATTTTTCTAGGTTTAGAAAAATCAAATTAAAAAAAGAGCAGTCAAATAGTCTATTCAAACGACTGATTGCAGAAATGAGTAAGGTCGTAATATTTCTCTGGACGAGCTCCTTACACAGAACCTTCAATGTTTGTCAAAGAACTCGTATCAAGTAGACGCTACTCACATATTCGGCAGCGGCTTCTAACGGCGGCACAGGTTGCTGTTCGACCTCGTGTCTCTGGTAGTTGTCGCGAACATTCTCCGCGAACTGCTCCGGAGTCAGACCGAACTTCTTCACCAGAGGCTCTGTGCAAATAGACATACGAATGTAGTAATGGAACTGGCACTTCTTTAATAAGAGTTCTTTACGGAATGAAATCAAATCTGATCCAAACGGAAAGAAACCTATAAGATGTCCTATTCCACTGCAGTTTTACAAATTGAAAATGTATGTAATTCAAAGTGTGTTTATGTATAATGACAAGGTTTCCAGCTTTTTTGCCTTTTTGATATAATTTTTTGTAGTAAATAAACTTTTATAACAGGAGTATTTTATGAAATCGCTCTACTCTCTTTTGGTGTGAAGTTTGCTTACTAGGTTGGATCGAGATATGATGATGATGATGATGACGATAATGATGACGATGGTGATGATGGTGATTGTGGTGATGGTGATGATGATGACGATGGTGATGATGGTGATGGTGGTGATGATGATGGTTGACTGGTACAAAATGCTTATTGCATTAAGTCCACCTCTGTACATGAGTGTGCTTAAAGTATTAAATAAATAAATACATATATGCATACATACATAGCCTGCTAAAATCATAACTCTCCTTTAGCTTTACCTTTATCTGGTACAAAAGATAATCATCCTCACTCACCAATGCCAGCTTTCCTGCACAACTCATAAGGACCGGAGCGCACTGCGTACTTGACATCCGAAACCTGTTCCTCATCCGGTGCAGCTGCTTCCACTGCTGCGGCTGCCTCTTCAGGGTCCTCACCATTCCTGTCAGCGTCCTCACGTGCTTGCCGCCTAGGAAATAATAAGGGTAGTTGTTGCAAATGCTTGTGACTTACATGACATTGACATTTTAATTGCAACGATTGACGCACGCTCATGAAATCGTCATGTTTTGGAGCCACAAACTCATGACAAAGTTTAAATTCTATTGCAACTGAATGTTTGAGGACAATTTTGTACAACTGTTCACTCAAAAATCAACTTAGAATACACGATGCTAAAGTAGAAAGTTACGTAAGTGGAGACGGCGATATACTACTGATCAGTTTGATGGTATACTCGTTGCAATTCACGAACGCGTATCGTCACTTTTATGTCATTGACATAAGGTTTCAATTTCAGTCATTTTTCTCTGCTCAACTTGAACAGAATATGTACTCACTTTTTCTCCTCCAAATTCCTCTTCCTCTCTTTATTGCGCTGAACTTTCTGCATCTCGGGCAGATCGGTTGAATAGTACAGTAGGAAGTGAGTGTGCACGTCGCGTAATTCTTCCGGAGTCTGCACGGTCTTCAACCTAGAGAGAATAATGTTTATTTACTTGCTAATTCAATCTAAGACATTACTGATTTGCCGTGGAGAAGAATGAACTAAAAAATTCCGCATTTACAGTCAAGTTATTCTTTCTCTAAAAGAGAAGATTCCATTGCCCTGTATTAGGTCAGTTACTGTTACAAGTCATATAACACAATTCAAAAGTCAACAGATGGGCAGGACAAAATGGGCAGGCCATTTTACTAAGGAGGTAAACAGCGGTCAAAAATCACTTTCATTATTATGCATGCTGTAATGGTGAATTTTACTTATGATGAGATAATCATCCACTTTTCGGGATCCACTGAGTACAATTTATATTTTTTATGACAAAAGTATAGTGACCTAAAAGTTTACCTAACCACTTATTTCTCATTTCATATCTCCAATACCTCTCAATGTCCTCATCTCTGATGAGCCGCATGTTGTCCGGGATGGGCGCATCGGGGTTTTCCATCACCTTGTCAAGTTGGTAGTCGCGCATGTTCTCGAATAACTTCAGTAGATTCTCCTTACGTTGCTTCAGTTGGCACCACTGGTGGGATGGAAATATTACCAGTTGAGAATTTTGTTTTTCGTTCCCAGGTATGATACAGCGTAATATGATGATGACAAAAAAGGGAAGAATATGTTACCTTCGGCTTTATACAGCCGTTAGTTTTATAAACGTTACAAAATGTCAATTCATCTAAGAAATTAAACCGAGCATGTAAAATTGTACAGTCGTTGCAAATCACAAGCACTCGTCATGTGACTTTTATGACATTGACATAAGATTTAAGTTGCAACAATCAACGCGCGGTCGCAAAATGCAACAACTTTACAAGACATAGTGTTATCATGGATAAAGCTTACTGCGCATAGTTTAAAGGGACGGAACAGGACTGAATCGCCATGGATCAACTGTTATGTGCTAAATAAATAAATTACAAATGACTCGACCGTTCCAAGTACGAATGTTTACATTGAACTCAATTTCTTGTTGACATACCTTGGCATCATATTTGTACACCTTCCACAGGTCGTTAATACTGAGCTCCGGCTGAACGTACTCCTTGCGGTAGAACGCTATGAAAGGCACTTCCAGTGTTTGGTTCCTCATGAAGTCTAATGCTTGACGGATCTTTGTTATTGTGCTGTTACCCCTGCGAATATATTTGTAAACGTTAATATCGTTATAGAGGTTGATAACTGGCCCTGCAGTCTCGACATTAGACAACGACAAAAATCAGTCGCTAAGTCGTATCGTTGTCAAATTCCTTTAATAGATTTTCAACTTTATTTCGAAAGCATAAGGTTGAAAATCTTTTAAAGGAATTTGACATCGATACGACTTAGCGACAGATTTTTGTCGCTATCTAATGTCGAGACTGCAGGCCCAGGGCTGTAAATATCAGAGGCTACAACGTTAATTGATGAGTTTTTATAAGGTTTCACTCACTGAACATTATCAGTGACCTTGTGTGGGGTTTTGGCAATTATAAATCTGTCGGGGTCTTAAAACTACATAAACATAATGCTGGTTACTTCAAAAGACCAAACAATATTATAACTTTTTCTATCGACACAAAAAGCGACTTTGTTTTATACTTGTTTCACGCAGTAAATTACCAAAAAATCAACGTGATTTTTTGCATAGAGATAGTTTATGGGATTGACATAGTCTACTTTTTATCCCGGAAAAATATCCTGGATAAGGAGCGAAGCCGGAGCCAAAAGCTGCCATTCTCATAAACCTGGAAGGAACCTAGATCTCACAACACAGGGAATCCTAGAGTTAAGTTGCGTTTTCACTGAAGGGGAGCTGGCCGGAGCGGAGCGGCGATGTGCAGGAATTGACCAATCACAATGGTTGAAATCCTCATCGCGTCTCTCGTCTCGTCTGTGATTGGACGATTCCTGCACGTCTTCGCTCCGCTCCGCCCAGCTCCGCTTCAGTGGAAATGCACCCTTAGGTCTAGGAATTCAATCCACTTGAATGTAATCTCTGAGACAATATTTTATTTTATTATTATTATCAAACCAACCTGCGGGTCCTTTCTCTAGCCTCCTGCGCATCTGGTTTAGACACGGGCGGCTTCAAGAAAGCTTGTTTGTATATCCATTCAGCCTCATCTTCTAATTCTGTGCTTCCTTCTTCTACAGGTGTGATTGGTACTTCACGGGTTTGCATGCGCTCGGGCACGTCAGTTTTACGAATCTGTTGGACACAGCGATATTAGAATATAGATAGAATACTGCGGGATAATTGCGTAACACACTAACAGTAGGAATGGCTTTCATTTTGACAGTTCAACAACATTCATTGCGTTAATTACGTTGTTGAACAGACAAATTTTTCGAACATATGAAGGAATGGATTAGCAATATCCTTTAAAATTATTCAAATTGCGACTGATAGTGTGTTACGTAATTAGGGTGATGATGTGTGATAGGGAAGAGATTACTCTTGTTATAATAAATGGTTACACCTAGAATGTATTGTGGTTATACAGGGTTAGTTTTCAAAGTCCTGCCAAATTTATGGGTGTAGTACAGACCATCAAACTGCACAACTTTCTCTATGAGACCAATATCGTAATTGCGAAAAATTTATCAACTGTCCCATTCAAAACTTCAATACCTACTCGCCCTAAATGTATGGGACGGCTGTTTTTTTTTTCGCGATTACAATGTTGGTCCCATGGCAAAAATTGTTGAGTCTGATGGTCTGTACCACACCATTAAATTTGGCAGGTCTTTGAAAATAACCCTGTATACAACAATGTATAAAGGTCACTTGCACAACATCTAACTTAACAAAATTAGTGATAACTTTGTTCAAAAGACCATTATTTAATTTCTGCCAATCATAACATGATACTGGTTCAGACAAAGCCATTTCAATATTATGTTTAGCTCTATTGTTTAAATAGTCATTGTACATATAATTAGATCCTATAGTAAGGAAGTGTTTAAAATGTATGTCGAGAATATTTGAGATGGCTTTAGCTAATGTTTTATTTATGGCATCGGTGAAGGAAAAACATCGTGAAGAAACCTGGGCCGGCAGTATCAACATTAGATAGCGACAAAAATCTGTCGCTAACTCGTATCGATGTCAAATTCCTTTAATAAATTTTCAACTTTATTTCCAAAGCATAAGGTTGAAAATCTATTAAAGAAATTTGACACCGATACGACTTAGCGACAGATTTTTGTCGCTATTCATGTCGAGACTGCAGGGCCTGGACATACAGTTAATATAAGTCTGAAATCGCCAACCCGTGTTGAGCAAGCGTGGTTATCAATACTTGTGCCTTCTCGGTATGAGAAGAGGCCTTTGCCCTGCAGAGGGACAGTTATAGGCTTGTATTATTATTATTATTATTTATTAACAAACCTCATTGTCCAAATCAGTGAAGTGGCTCCTCTTCAATTCACTGGGCTCGTATATCTCGAATATAGACTTCTTGCTCGGCCTTTTCGGTTTGCCTTTCTTTGTTCTACGTTTTTCGCCTAAATAGAAACAACACAAGTTTAGTTAATAGAACAGTTTAAAAGTTTTCAAGATAAATTGGAAGGGTAATATTGAAGATTGCTCTGCAACATTAGCAACATGCTATCAAACCAAAAATAATGACGTTAAAGTGTGACGCAGATTGCAGCACTAAGGAAAAGCACATTTTTTGTTTTATTCTTCTTCTGGAATTGTTGAAAAAGTAAAGAACAAGTAGAAAAGTATGGTACATTACTTCATTAGAAAAATCAATTAAAACCTCAACACAGGTTTTGGTAACTAATAGACTTACCCTCTTCCTCCTCATCCTCTAAGTACTCATCGAGGTCTTCTTCCTCTTCGTCCTCATAATCTTCCTCGCCGTACTTCTCAAAATCGTCGTAGTCGAAGTCTACGCCAAATATGTCTTGACCTTCTTGTAGGGACCTGCATAGATATCATTATTATTTAAAGATTTGATAGTTATTATTGCTAGAAGAAAATAACAACAAGCTGTTATTTATAAGCATGTTTATACCAAGTAATATTAAAAAATTAGCAATCTCATCGTGTTACATTCGCCAGTGGACTCAGATACAATTTAAGGAACCCTTATAAAGCTCATGTGAGTACAGGAGTACATACTTCTTAGTTCTTAGCACAAGTAAACACTCAATGAAGTCAGCAAAAATGATGGTGTTGCTGAGACATTTCCCAAACACTGGCCCTAGCTTTTGGGGTATAGTTCCCTCATTCATAAAATAGTCCTCTTGACCGAATTTCGGTCATGGCGGCCAATCTAAGCGGAGACTGGCCATCGACGCCGGAGATATTATAGTGCACAAGTGTGTGGCATAGACACAGGTGCACTCTCTCTTCCCTCACTCTCATAGTCCCACAGTCAAACTTACGCATCAGTAAATATTGGTTTCCTCTTCTTCTTGCGTTCAGCAATGGGTCTTCCGTCATCATCTACAATGAAGTCATCTGCATCTGACTCCAGGTCCTCATTATCATCATCGTATTCAGCTTCGCCACGCGGCGCCGCTGATTCTGAGCGGTTTTCATCCTCCTAAAGATAAATCACGGAGTGTTTAGAAACCAGAGAGAATTTTAAACAGATGAATCATAATATTATTAGACTTTCACCTTTCCAGTGGGTAAATAAATAATTTGGTTTCTGTTCAGCAAATCTACAGCTAATATGATTTGTGGAACAAAAACAAGTTCAATAATTTAATTGATTAGACATTTGAATTAACAGACAACAAGGTTTATTATGTGAACTCTCGTAGCTACAAATTATGTTGCAATTTGCAACACAATTTATGAATCTAAATATTATAATCAAATATGTAAAAAACCAATTTATCCAATTTTTCTGTTGGAGCAAATTTTTGCAGTATTTGAAAACCATTAATAAATATATTATGTTTCTAATTATGACTTACGTCATCTGATCCTCCAACAAATAACTTTTCAGCGATGACTTCTCTCTCAAGCTCTGGGTCATCATTCCCTTCATTGTCACTGTCATCATCCTCCAATCTACGCAGACGCTTGAATTTGTTCTGTTGAAAAAAAATACATTGTATCATCTCATTGTTTTAACAATTATGTTTAGGAAAGTTGCACAACTCGTGTAATTAACTTACTATCATGAAAGAAGGTACGGTTGACACGTGATTTAAAATACACCTTTTATAATAAAACTCTAGGATCTTAATCCTAGAGTTTTATTATAAAAGGTATATTTTAAATAAGTTTGGAACATTGATAAACAGGGTTAGTGGTGGTAACAGTTCACAATCATGTGAAAGGTTTGTAGCACGCTTTACACCCACCATGGCCACCATGCATATTATATAGAAATTGGAGCACTGTACTTTATAGATTTTTCATAGTAGCAGTTTTGTTTTTTGGTAGATTGTACCCCTTTTTAGTGTATTTTTGAAAACCCTAAACCTAGCAAAACTATAGGTGCCAAGAAAAATATCGCCAAAAGTTTATTTCGGGATTGGTGGGATATTGGGAGTATTAATGGTGAGGATGTTCACGTGGCGAGTCTAAATTGATTTCCTAGCAATAATGAGGTCTATGACATCTTCAAGGTCAAGTTCAACGCCCCAAAAGTCAAAGTCAAACACCTCAAAATCAAAGTCTAACCAAAATTTGGGAATATTATAATTACTTAGTAACAAGCTCTGTGGTCAAAATTTTCAAGGTCAATGTTAATAAAATTTTGAAATAAGGCTTATTCGATGCGTAACTCCTATTTCTGTCTGCAGGGTTTAAAGGAACCTGACACGAAGGAGATGACATGGGCTTGTTCACTTGCTTTGCTCACTTGAGCCCCGCCATCCACTTCGAACCTAACCTGTCCGAGCCAGGATGTCCCAAGTCTCGAGCTCTCTGGGCTTGCTCTTGCATCCTAAGTTCTCATTGCGATTTTACTCAATAAATACTCACATAAGCAAAAAAATTTTGTAGCTTCACACGAAAGGTCCATAAAGTACAGTGAAGCCTAGAAACTACTCACAGACAGCTACAGGATTAATACAGGATTCTTATGTGAGGGCTCATAAACAATACTTACTCTTGCAACTTTGACACCAAGATTCTCTTCAATAAGATCATAATCTTCATCCTCCAACCGGTCATCCAGTTCATCATCACTTTTCTTTCTTTTCTTTGGTCCTGCACTAGCATCAGAATCCTCTCCGTCACTGCCTGACTCCTCTATAGGAGCATCATCTATCAAGTCTTTAAGTTCTTCTCGGAGACGTTCTTCATCATCTAAAAGGTAAATGTATAATTAGGTAAGTTTAATTAGTAAATCGATTTTCAAACAAATATTAAAATGTATGTCCTGCTTCTCAATAAAATTTATACGACAACAACATAATTTTTTTTATACAATGTTGTGGTGTTTTAGTACGGTGGTGAATGATTATGAAAAAAAAAGAATTTTTGTATGTACATATTAACAATTAAAACAAAGAATTGTATAAAACAATTTGTGTGTATGAATAGTTTAAATTAAGTAAGTAAGTAATCATTTATTTTATAACATAAGTGTTGTTTCAATAAGGGATGGGTATGGCTATTACAGATAAGTAAGACCCCTGCCCTTCTAATTAGGAAAATCCTGTATCCTGTTGGACAGTGTACTTTAGTGGGATTGACATGTTTTATAAATTAATTATAATTGTGTAATAATTTTGATGTCAACATACATAACTCAAAACTCAAACTCAGAGCATTTATTTCAATTAAACCATTCACAGGCACTTTTGAATTGTCAAGGAGTCGGTCAGTTAG
The DNA here is from genome assembly GCA_917490735.1 of Dryobotodes eremita. Taxonomy (NCBI): domain Eukaryota; kingdom Metazoa; phylum Arthropoda; class Insecta; order Lepidoptera; family Noctuidae; genus Dryobotodes; species Dryobotodes eremita. The sequence continues at coordinate 16,042,126 of OU823254.1, read as the reverse complement.
TCAGAAAGTTGCCCATTCCAAAATGTAAATCTCTATGGAGAAGAATGTGTATGCATATGTATCGAATGGACTTAAAAGTTAATTGTGAGCAGTATTTGTGTGTGTTGCCGTGGAGTGAAACTAGTTTGTTGCGGTTTATGTGGGAGGAAAATACTTAGACAATATTGACAATGTAGTTCCTATTCAGCAAATGTTTTTACATATTGTATTTGGTTATGATATTTTGTTTATTTTTCTGTTTCATAACAGAAAGATAAACAAAATATCATAATAAAGAAATGTATATGACGGCGTCACCATTGTAAACAGCACGTGCAGCGGGCCGAGTTACGCAGTGGTATGCGTCACTTACGCCTCCCCACTCTCCCCACTACTCAAGCCGCTCTACATAAGCGAGCGCGCACCGAGGTGGGGATCATTCTTGTCGCAGGCTCGGCCCGGTGCACATGTTGTAGCGCTTAGAATTATTCTAGTATTTATTTAATCAATAATTAACAAGCTGTTGGAATAAAAGTTGATTACTGAGATATTTCTGAATTTCATTTAAGATGTCAGACCCTTTGCCGACATCAGAAGTGGGATTGGATCCACCGTCCACTAATGATAGTAAAAAGGGTATAGACCGATTTTGGCGCTTACACATACCCTGAAGGGCCGTGCCGCTGTGTATCTTACCGAGATATAACCTGACAAGATCTCATGGGCAACAATCAAGGACATGCTGTTTTCCAAGTTCTCCCAACCCGTGATGAAGAAACTGCAGCTGAAGCGGATATTCGTCTGTGGCAACTCATTGAGAAGATACCAAGTAAATTGGCCAGAAAAGCAGTTCGCAGTGAGCTGGGACATACGGCCAACGCCTGCCCCAAGCGCTGGAAGAAGGAAGACTCCATACCGAGCACCAGCACCAAGGACGTGAACTTCTGCTCCAGAGCAGCTCGTGGAGTATGATAGATAAGTGGTACAGATATCCTTATTATAATTTGAGTCTGGCTCAGAAGCTCAAGTAGCCTTGTAAAGTATAGTAATTGAAATCTCGTTCATATTGAGCAATTTCATGAACAAGTGATCCTAAAAGGTATAGGTGTGAATAAAAGTAGCGCGCATATTACAAATGAAATGTGCAACCATGGTACATAACCACTTGCTTCAAATAAATCACGTTGTATGGCTGGTTGAATGACTTAGCAGAAAAATTTGGTCGTGATATTTTAGAACACGGAATTTGAGTTAAAGTTACACAAATTATTGGTTTAGCTACATACGTTCGAAAATGTATTTCCAATTCTTCAAAATTCAAACTCCTCGGCTTATCATCTCATCAAGTTTAGCCATAACACAGCAGTAACATTTTAAACAGTACCCCATGAAAGATGAGTCTACTTTAGCCAGCCTGAAACCTGGTTGAAATAATTGGTCCCTATTTCTAGTGATTTAATTGTGTCTTTCACCTCTTTTACTAAAAAGATGTAGATTTTTCCTTACGCATAAGATGTTTTCATAGATGTATTGACAAGATACCGTCATGATGTTATCTTTAAACATTTCCCTCAGACAGTTGCGCCTGCGGAGGCCATATATGACTCTGATGGCTCTTTTCTGCAGAAAAAAAAAAATATATTCGACGTCTGCAGCGAGTCTCCAGAGTAAAATACTACACATGATACTATTAAAGTAACTAAAATAGACTAGCCTCGCGGTACCTACTTCAGTAAATTGACGGATTTTTCTCACAGCATATGCTGCTGAACTTAGCCGTCCTGCAAGGGATGTTAAATAAGGACCCCATTGAAGTCTTGAGTCGAGCGTGATCCCAAGAAATCAGTTTTATCGACAAATTCTAGTTTCTCTTGATTCAATACTATCTCACAATTAGTACTTTTGACATTTGGTAAAGTAAATCTTATACAATTCGTTTTTTTTTCCCATTGAATACTAAAATATTAGCTGTGAACCAATTTTGGATCTGCAGTATGGCGTTATGTACGTCGTCAAGATTTGATGCACGTCTATTAATTTAAATAAGTTTCGTCAGCAAATAACACCATTTGTGGTTGGTTTATAATTAATGAAACCACTATTACTTGGCACCACAAGCGATCATATTGGCTAAATTCATGTTGGTGGGCGCGTTAGTATGCTGTGCCTGTTTAAGGTAAACGCGTTCATAAGGGATCATTCATATAATAGCTTTGATAAAATCGACCTTAAAGTTAGACTAGTCTGGTGGTTACAAGCGCTCTACAAATTTCGTTTCTGCCCTCTTCATTTGCCTAGCCTTTTCCAAACTATGTTGGGGTCGGCTTCCAGTCTAACCAAATTCAGCAAAAGACCAGTATTTTACATGGAGCGACTGCCTATGAGACCCCTCAACCCAATGACTGGGTAACACGATACCCCTTGGTAAGACTGGTTGTCAGACTTTTGGGCTTCTTACTATCCGTAACGACTGTCAAAGATCTACGAATGTCTGCCCGTACCAACGGCTTAATGTGCGTTCCGAGGCACGGAGGGGTTTCGATACGTAATGGATAATCACCCATCCACGAACCGACCGCGGCAAGCGTAGCTTGACCTTCGATGTACCCGTGCGGCTGTTATCATTTAGTCATGCGTTCGTTTTGCCCTAAGGCTTAAAGCAGTTAAAATCCAGTTCATTTGTTTGGCGCGCCGAAACGAGTAATTGCTGATCACGGGCGTTCGTATGATAATACAGATGTGACCATAACGAGTTGAGATATATTAATGGGGCTAATAGGGTCTATAAAATATTCTCATAAAAATTTACGTGAAGTATCTCATGGTCAAAATGTTCTGGTAGATATCGTGGAAAATTATGATGACGTGACGGCGGGTAGTGATGATGACGGTACCCTGATACACGAAACAAGCCACGAGAACCATGCCTAACAGCAATATAACTTTGGCAAAAAGAGATACCATGTCCGTGAATAGTGATACTATATCGATTGATAGTGATACAATGTCTGCTGACTCACGTTTAACACCTACCAGTGAAAGTGTTAAACATCTTGGTTAACATTTTGTATCAACAGTCTTTTAGACCATGGTTTTATTCGGACACTGGGTGAGATGCTACGTAATCGACGTTACCAAGTCCTTTTAAACTCAGAAAGAAGTAGATGGAGATCACAGAAGAATGGCCTGCCCCAGGGAAGTGTTATGGCGCCCACTCTCTTCAACATCTATACCAACGACGAACCTACTGTTGAACATTGCGAGAGGTTCCTATATGCAGATGACCTTGCCCTGGCTACCCAAACAAATACATTTGGGGACGCTGAAAACATCTTAGAGGCAGACCTAGAAGTTCTTGGAAAGTATTATTGTTATTGAGAACGCTCTCAGACCAAACCCCACAAAAACACAGGCATGCGCTTTCCATCTCCACAACCATTCGGCAAGACGCACCCTGAATATCAATTGGCAATGTGTCACCGTTGAACACTGCAGTAACCCTACCTACTTGGGTGTCACCCTTGATAGAGCGCCGACATTTAAGAACCATTGCCTCAAAACTAAGAAAAAAGTCTGCTCCCGTAACAACTTGCTCAGGCTCACAACTACCAACGCAACGGCTTAAAAGCAGGCACAGCTTACTGAAATCGACAGTATCTCTACCAGGAAAACCGGCCGACGCCCGTTGCAAACTGTGGCAAGACACTATTCCCCCTCCCATTTACTATCTACCACCAAAGGAGCAACTTCCTGCAGGGTGTAACCTTTCGTGGTTCACTTGGAAGTCCCTGAACCGTCTTCGGACGCAAGTGGGAAGATGTAATCCCAACCTAGTAAAGTGGGGCTACCTCTATGGAATGGCAGCTGGATGTGGATGTGGAGCTATGTCGCAAACTATACTCCACCTTCTATCTTGCCCTCGGTGTCCCAAAACTTGCAGTCAAAGTGACCTCTGCGCTGCCACCGATGACGCCGTGGAAGTGGCGAAGTTTTGGGCCCACAAAATATGGGAAAAGTCGTGCCAGCGACACGAAGAAGAAGAAGATCAACAGGCTTTTAATCCAGATTCAATTACTATTGTTACTAAAGTAGCCATAATAATTAGCAAAAGAGGTGACCCTGTAGAGTCAGCAATAACTGGTCCTGGGGATAATAGTTTTGCAGGGTCATTAAGTGATAAATGGCTGGAATAAAAAAATAAAAGGGGAATAAAAAGTGAGCAAGAAAAAAAAAATAAAAAAAGAGGAATAAAAAAAAAGAGAAAGAAAAAAAAAAGAGAAAAATAAGAGGAAAGGGAAAAATAAGAGGAAAAAAAATAGCCAAAAAAAAAAAAAAGGGAGAAAAAATTAGGAGGAGTTCTGAAGGCTCAATAACGAGCGGTACAGAATTAGTGGCAAACTCTGAAGGGGTGAACCGGATAAGATTGCTAAATTCCTGAAGGCTCAATAACGAGCGGTCCAGAAGTAAAAGCTTATTCTGAAGGGGTTAACCGGATCAGATAGCTAAAGTCCTGAAGGCTCAATAACGAGCGGTCCAGAAGTAAAAGCTTATTCTGAAGGGGTTAACCGGACCAGATAGCTAAATTCCTGAAGGCTCAATAACGAGCGGTCCAGAAGTAAAGCTTATTCTGAAGGGGTTAACCGGACCAGATAGCTAAAGTCCTGAAGGCTCAATAACGAGCGGTCCAGAATGAAAAGCTTACTCTGAAGGGGTTAACCGGACCAGACTGCTTAAGTCCTGAAGGCTCAATAATGCGCAGTCCCGAATTAAAAGCTTTCTCTGAATGGGTGAACCGGCCCAGATTGCTAGTCAGGATGAACGAACATGAATAATATCGTTGTCTTTTTTAGATACTGCTTGATGAGATTACGCGCACGAGGACGTCCGCACGTCAGTATGGCCGTGACGGCGTCACCATTGTAAACAGCACGTGCAGCGGGCCGAGTTACGCAGTGGTATGCGTCACTTACGCCTCCCCACTCTCCCCACTACTCAAGCCGCTCTACATAAGCGAGCGCGCACCGAGGTGGGGATCATTCTTGTCGCAGGCTCGGCCCGGTGCACATGTTGTAGCGCTTAGAATTATTCTAGTATTTATTTAATCAATAATTAACAAGCTGTTGGAATAAAAGTTGATTACTGAGATATTTCTGAATTTCATTTAAGATGTCAGACCCTTTGCCGACATATAAATAAATAGTCTGAAAAATTATAATTAATTTTAGAGACTAGAAGAGAGAATTTTATTAATGCATTTCTTTTGGTCTTTAGAGCATTATGATGTTTAATATGTGAGGCATTAAATTAAGCAAACATACTTGTTTGATAACTTAGGTGGGAGCAAAATTTGGTGACAATAACCATCCAATAAAATCATAACCAAGGACATCTATATAGAAGACTGATAATGTACTTCTATAGGCATTAGGCAATACAAAGAAAATGCTATGTTGTCCATAACATTCAAATAACTGTAAAATATATATTTAGTCACATGGCTAGAAAAGTGTGTCAAATTGGTTTCTGCAAATTCAGGCCATATTACATTCTTACTGAAAATGATCTCTACAGAATAGTTAAGCATCATAAGCGGCGACTATCAACATAACGGTGCGGAGTCACGCAATTATGTTGACCAAATGATAAAAATGACTTTGTAATGCAAGAGAAAGTGCACGATGTCAACAATACCTTCTTCGTCCTCATCCTCATCGTCACTTTGTACGGCAGCTTTGCGCTTTGGCTTCTTGCGCTCTGCTGGCTGTTCATCTTCAGAATCAACCTACAATCAACCAACAACCATGGTTAGCAACTATGCAATCGTAATCCCATTTCACGAACACAAGCTCGATGAAGTTTTTCACTAACCTCGCTTTCCTCCGCCTCAGATTCCAGAAAATCAGCCATTATAACTTAAAGTTCACTAGAAACAGTAATCCTATAAACTTAAATAATTGTTTAACTAATTAAATGCTAGAATAATTGTAAATTCTACAATTTACTAAAACTATAATTTTCGCTTGAAAATATGACACGAATGAAAAGAGTGAGAACGAACTACTCTATTACCGGAAAGAAACATCAAGAGATGGTATTCTATTACCATCACTGATTTACGGTTTTTCTCGATTATGTCATACAAGATTTTTTTTAGAAATCTTAGTGCAATTAAGCAAAAAGGCTGGCAACGTTGTTTTTTTTTTAAATTGTTTGGTATTGCCCAACAAACGAAATTATTAATATTTTACCTAACTTATATTTCTATTTGAATTTGAAATTGTAAGCTTTTTGTACCTAGTTTGAAGTTTTTAAATGTGAGGGATTATAAAACCTAACATGGTGGGTAAGGTTTTCTCCATTATCCTTTAGAGCCCAGGGCCTCATCCAAATATTCGCAAGACCAAAGATATCGGTTTTATTTGGCACAACTGTTATAGGTGTCTAAGATAAAAATCCTAAACGACATGCAGTGTCAATCGATATCGGATGGCCAGTACTCACATGAGTTTTTAAATAAGATTGTTTCAATTCTTTCCTTTTGTAATAATAATTCATCTAACCATTGCGACGCGACAGCGCGACGCGACTCTAGTAGAACAATTTCTATGAAAACTTCATGGGAATTGTTCTACAAGAGTTGCGTCGCGCCTTTAGTCTCTTTATTTAGAGTCTAGACTCTAGACATGGGATTCCAACCAGTCGGGTGCGCCCCCTTGTTGTTCATACAGTGACCGATAAGGGAGGGCGCTCCAAAACTAAACTATATGCTTATACATTTTCAATTTTCTAGGTATTAGAAAAGGTTAAGGGTAGATTCGAAAACCAAAGTCCCAAACGTTAAAAATAATACTTAGATTCTGTAAAATAAGCTTCAGCTTTTCTGCATAAGGCGACAAAATATTGTTTTTCTATTTCTGTATGAATGGCCCAACGTATCCGTGGCGGGGTGCTTAAATTTTGTAGGCTCACTTTCCTCGCTCTTGCATTCTACTTTCTCATAATTCTTGATTTTTTCTGCGTAATTCGACAAAGTAACTCATTTATCTATTTAAATGATCAAAACAAATCTAACCTATCCGAGGGAGCGCAAACATTTTCGAACTCACTTTGCCGATCCGAGTGCCGATCGTTCATAGAGGCTTGTAATAGTGGTGCGAATTTTCCACCACTAGACCAATTTATTTACCAAAGCTTTGAATAGTACAATATTTAAAATTAGTTGTACATAATTACAGTGATAAGCACAGCAACATTGGACTGTAGTAATAACTGTCAATGTCAATACAATGTAATTTTAAGGCATCCTGTCATCCATCCGAATTCGCCAAAAATCACGTAGGGTTGTGAATAAAAACAAACATTATTCCTTATAAATTGTGCCATATGAATCTAGTGAAATGACTCAAGTCGCTCCTATAGTCAAAAATCTAATCTACGCTGGACAAAAATACATCCCCATCGCAAATGGCAGTAAGGTGAGGTAAAATCAGTATTTACATTAAGTATCCTAAAATTATACATTAAACAATTTGACCAAAACGAACATTATCACTGCAGGTGCATTTCCACTTCCAAACATGGAAACTTGGAACGGAAAGAGTCCTGTTGGATGATAGTAGGAAAATCGGAAAGCAAGAGCCCATGGTTTTGGTGATGGGACACAAGTTCAAGCTGGAGGTTTGGGAAACTATAGTCAAGATGATGGCCGTTGGAGAAGTGTCCAGCTTTAAGGTTCAGAAAGAGGTAAGAGACTGTTTAACTTTATTATCATGTAGAAGGAAATGAACAGACTAAGTAAACAAACAAAAACAAATAACCAATTGTATTATGTTTGCTTCTTCATGTCCAACAAAGTTTTCACCATCTTTTACCTGTTGAATGTGCAGAAAAGCATCAAATTGCAGAATCACATCATAATACTATAACAAGTAATTAATTTAGTTTAGCACATATTTTGAGGATATACAATGAAATGACAAATTCAAACTTTTAAGACTAAGGACCTCAATTGGAGCATAAACACATAGGTACAGAAAAACTAAAAAACCTTTTTTGAAAAATTACATAGTTTCCTTGGTTTCATTTTATAATTTGTAATTTTATTTTGTAATTTCTTTGTATTATGGACACATAGCCCAAATGTAGTAAACATCCGTTATGTTTGTATCCACAGCTAGTCTTCAGTTACCCATTTATATCAAAAACTCTGCGAGAGTTGGGACAGGACCCCAAAAGGATAAAGCACTCCTGTACCATGACCCTGCACACTGAAGGTCTGGGCCACCGAGACTTGGATGATTTGATGAAGAACCCTTGTGATTTGGAGTTTATTATAGGTGAGAATTATTATTTTACCTAAAGATCATACTGGGATTTAGCTGGCTTATCTCTTGTTAAGTTTGAACTATACTTTAAAATATTTTTGCTTTAGTACTGTGGTTTCAATTCAAACAATAACACAGAAAATGAAGCCTGTTTTAATAGGATAGGAAAAAAAGGAAACTTGTATTGATAAGGCCAGGAAATTTAGGCTAGTCTAGATCAGCAATACACAATAATATAGTCATTTTTGCAAAATCAATAAGACTACAGTGTACCCTGGCGCTCGAGGCTGTCAAGAGAGGAAAGGGTTGTGTGGCAGCACGGTTCGGGGAAATTGTCGTGGTAGGGGTATACTTTTCCCCGAACCGAAGTCTCGTCGAGTTCAAAAACTCCCTTGCGGAGTTGAGAGTCATTGTCGTCGGGTACCATTCCCTCCTCGTGCTCGTTCTCAGGGACTTCAATGCCAAGAACACGGCTTGGGGTTCCCGGTATACGGACACAAGGGGCAGGATGGTGAAGGACTGGGCTCTGGAGACAGGCCTGGTCGTCCTAAACCGGGGTTCTGTCCCCACGTCGGTGCGGATGTAAGGTGAGTCAGTGGTGGACATCTCGTTCGCCAGCCCCGCCCTGTTGCCGCGTGTCATTGACTAGCGCGTCATAGCGGCGGAGCTGTACGAGGGTTACAGAGCGGCGAAGACCGCCCTCCGAGTAGAGTTCCTGCGGGCCAGGGGACTAACCCGCGAGGAGTCGCTGAGGACTGAACAGAGACCCGTTGGGATGCCCATACAAAATGGTGCGGGAAAAACTCCGCCCATGGGCTCCCCTGCTGACGCAGAGTCTGCGGCCCCAGGTCGTGCGGGGCGTGGTGAGCGCTCTGTTCCCTTCGTGAGGGGAGCATACTCCCCCGCCCATGGCTCCTCCTCCTGCGGTGCCCATCAGTAGCGTAGGGTTAATTTTTGTAAGAGGTAAGCTGGAGTACATATCTTTAATGTGATTATATTACTTGTCTATAGAATACTGAATGTGCCATTTTTCAAAGAGAAGCTGGTAGGAATCGAGTTGTATGGAACCTTCGCCACTGGTGCCCAATCTGGACCACACAACCGAAACGACGACGATGCTCCGGTGGTGACCGAGGTAGAGCTGAGAGTGGCGTGACGTAGACAGAGTGCCAAAAATACCGCCACGGGACCCGACGGCTTACCTGGAAAAGTCTGGGTCCTGGCCTGGGAAGCTCTCGGGCCTCGACTAGGAGGGCTCCTAAGCGCATGCTTGGGGTGGGGCCGGTTCCCACTTCGTTGGAGGACGGGGATACTGGTCCTCATTAAGAAGCCGGGGCGCTCTGCGGACTCCTCCTCGGAAACCTTAAATTCGTCCCCCTCGCGTTCTATTGAATTATTAAGAGCAAACGTTTCATCCTGCCCGATTGAATTTAAATTTAAGCATATAAACCCAATAATAATAATAAAAACTTTCAAGCAAATCAAGATCAAACTAACCGAAGATATATGGGGAATGTCTATCAAAGTTTGTACCTCCATTGTTGAGACTATAGCGCCGTACTTGGCCTTAATATTTAATTTGTGTGTGGATCAAGGAGTCTTCCCGGATCTAATGAAATATAGTAAGGTAATACCACTTTTCAAATCAGGGGACAGTAAAGACACCAATAATTATAGACCCGTATCCGTGTTGCCGGTTTTCAGCAAGGTGTTTGAAAAGGTAATGCTGAATCAAATGCTCAATCATTTTAACACCAATAAAATCTTACATGATCAACAGTATGGTTTCACCAAGGGACGTTGTACGACTGACGCCGGTGTCACCTTATTAAAACACATATTTACGGCGTGGGAAGAGGCCCAAGACGCCGTAGGAATCTTTTGTGACCTCTCCAAGGCATTTGATTGCGTCGACCATGAAACCTTAATATTGAAACTTGAGCATTACGGACTTGGAAAACTTGCGCTCAGTTTAGTAAAATCTTATTTAAATGATAGACAACAGCAAGTTCAAATAAATGGTGTCAATTCACTCGGTTTAAAAGTAAAAATGGGTGTACCACAAGGCTCGATATTGGGGCCTTTCCTCTTTTTAGTATATATTAATGATCTACCCCATTTGTTGAAAACCCAACCACAAATGGTGTTATTTGCTGACGATACTTCTTTAATTTTTAAAATTAATAGACGTGCATCAAATCTTGACGACGTAAATAACGCCCTACTGCAGATCCAAAATTGGTTCACAGCTAATAATTTGGTATTAAATGGGAAAAAAACTAAATGTATAAGATTTTCTTTACCAAATGTCAAAAGTACTAATTGTGAGATAGGAATAAATCAAGAGAAACTAGAATTCGTCGATAAAACTGTTTTCCTGGGGATCACGCTCGACTCAAGGCTTCAATGGGGTCCTCATTTAACATCCCTTGCAGGACGGCTCAGTTCAGCGGCATACGCTGTGAGAAAAATCCGTCAATTTACTGATGTAGGTACCGCGAGGCTAGTCTATTTTAGTTACTTTCATAGTATTATGTCGTACGGTATTTTACTATGGGGACGGGCTGCAGACGTTGAGTCTATTTTTATTCTGCAGAAAAGAGCCATCAGAGCCATATATGGCCTCCGCAGGCGCGACTCTCTAAGGGAACGGTTTAAAGATATTAACATCATGACGGTACCTTGTCAATATATTTATGAAAACATCATGTACGTAAGGAAAAATCTACATAGTTTTAGTAAAAGAGGTGAAAGACACAATTATATCACTAGAAATAGGGACCAATTAGTTCAACCAGGTTTCAGGCTGGCTAAAGTAGACTCTTCTTTCATGGGGTACTGTTTAAAATGTTACAACAAAATACCTCCCCATATACTTCAATTGAATGAAACGAAATTTAAATCCTGTATGAAACGCACACTATGCAGTCAAGCATATTATAAGTTGGGGGATTACATCGCTGATAAAAATGCTTGGCTCAACGCTGGTCCTGCTCCACAAGGGCGCATTAACTAATTGATTAGCATTTGGAACTACTGAAGATTGTAAAAACTGTCTTTACATTGTATAAATTCAATCTTGTAGTATTGTATAATTGCATAGCACATGTGTGAGTACTATGTACCTACTATAAAGCTACCATTTTCTAGGTTTGTCTTTCATTGACTTGAATGTGCCCTGACGGCTGAGAGTATGTCATGCTCACTCAAATGTCTCGCTGGTGGTGGCGTGTGTGTTGGATCATTAAGTTCCCTTCAAAATGGTTGAGCTAAATGGTGCTGATCCATACGTCATGTTCGTGAACGGGCGCCGTCAGTGGGGACTGGTCATCTCTTGGCTGCCACGGCTTATTTTAATTTAATATTGGAATTGTTGTCGTCTCTTTATTACGGACGCTTTTAACGTTGCATCGTTCTCACATGCATAATTTCAACATGAATGATGTAACCAATAATTTGTAACCATATTTTGATTTAAAAGAGTGTCCATGGAGTTTCTTGCCCGTTCTTCTCCATAGGTACCTACTAAGCTTTGGAATGGGCAACTAGCTTCATCTTTCTGACTGACCGACCCCTTGACAATTCAAAAGTGCCTGTAATTGGTTTATTTGAAATAAATGCTTTGAGTTTGAGTTTGAAAAAAAACTCTCCGTCCGCTTACCGGCCAATCGTGCTGCTCGACGAGGTGGGCAAGCTCTTTGAAAAATTTATTGCAGACCGCCTCGTCAGGCGGCGGGTCGAGTGGGGCTGAATTTGGAGGAGAGCCAGTTTAGATTCCGCAGGGGGCGCTCTACGGTGGACGCCATCATGCGCGTGCGAGCCCTCACGACGGGGGATGCTCTGGCCCGAGATGAGGTCTTGGCGGTGTCTTTAGACATCGCCAATGCCTTCAATACCCTGCCCTGGAGTTGCATCAGGGAGGCACTCCGGTATCACCGGATGCCGACCTACCTCTGTCGTGTGGTCGAGGCCTATCTGACGGACAGGGCAGTCATCTACCCCGGTCACCAGGGAGAGTGGAACTGGCGACAGATGTCGTGCGGTATCCCACAGGGATAGGTCCTGGGGCCGCATCTGTAGGAAATCTGGTACGACTGGGTGCTGGGCGCCGTCCTCCCTATCGACGTCAGCGTCGTTTATTACGCTGACGACACGCTGGTCCTGACTCAGGGAATGTCACAACAGGCGGCGGCCGAACTAATGACACGCGGGGTTGCGACCATCGTCGAGAGGATCCGGTAATTGGGACTCGAGGTGGCATTGCACAAGTCCGAGCCCATGTGTTTTCATGGTGATCTGAACGCGCCACCGTCGGGTTCCAAAATAACGGTAGGAGGGGTTCACATCGGCGTCGAGTCGACGATGAAGTACCTGGGAGTCGTCCTCGACAGCCGGTGGAACTTCGTGGAGCAATTCCGACGTTTGGCTCCCAGACTGGAGCAGGCCGGGGCTACCTTGAAGCGGCTCCTGCCCAATCTAGGGTGTCCAAACCCCTCCTGCCGGAAGCTCTACACGGGGGTCGTGCGGTCCATGGCCCATTACAAGACACCGAGGCGGCGAGCCTCCTTGCCGGATTGCCGCCATGGGATCTGGAGGCAAAGTCCTCGCGCACATTTGGGAGTGGCGCGAGTAGGCGAAACGCCGAGGCGTAACGCCGCTGCCACGAGAAATCGCGGCACAGTGGCCAGCCCCGGCGGAATGTCATGGCGGCATGGAGAGTGCGACTATCGTAACCCAGTGCTGGGCACGCCACAATTGCGGCGGTAAGTCCCCTCTTCGAGAAGTGGATTGAGAGGCGCCACGGTGTCCTCACCTTCCGCCTGACGCAGGTCCTGTTCCGGATAAGGCGGGAGGAAACACCCAGGTGTTACCATTGTGTGGATCGCCCGGAGGTTACGGTGGAGGTCTGCCCGGCTTGGGCGGAGCACCGCCGTGTCCTCGTGGAGGCGATCGGCGACGGCGATCTCTCGCGTCCAACCCTGGTCCAGGCCATGGTACGGAGCAAGAGGGCATGGGAAGCCGTCACCTCCTGCGAAGCAGTAATGCTCACGAAGGAGGAGGCTATTGCTAATGCAATAGGCTTCAGATTGTGATTGGTAGTGTGTTACGCGATTAGATTGCTGGGTTCTTAACAAAATCACTTGGTTTTGGTGCTGCAATCTGTCTTTCGATTTTCTCATCAGAAGACAAAAAACTCTTTATGGAAGTTCAATACAACATTAACAGGCGCACAGATTGGAATATTAATCAATAAAATAGGTCCACTTCACTGATATCTAATCAAGTGATTAGAATTTAGGAGCCAAGGTTGATTGTTTTTGATAATGATTTGGTTTCAATAACTAGTTTCCTACAGGTATTTTTTGCCTTCCCTGGATCTATGTTTTTATGTTTTTTTGCCCTATTTGATAAGCAATGCACTCAGACCTCTCATTAACAAACATACTGGGTTAGCATGAGTCGCGGGCCGGAATGTTACCATTTTATAAATATTATGTTTATATTAACATTTAGAACTAGATATAGTGTATTTATTTTATTTCTTACTTTTTCGTTATTTTTATATTTTCGTATACTGCACTGGTTGACGTCATCACGTCAACGTCGTCTGGCACTGAAAACCAGCGCTGGGGCTCTGTTCTCGCACAGGGTTGTAGCATTAAGCTGAACGATTGCCATTTTGCGTGGATGTGACGCATATTTTCCCCCAACTCGTTATTTTTTGTATTTGTCTGTTTTTCTCTGCGTCATGTTTACCGCAAATAAACGTATTTTCTTTCTTTCTTTTGTTTCTATTACTTAATAAAAAAATTCAAGAATATAACATACCTACGAGCATTGCAAGTTATATAAAAGCTTGTAATGAGTTTTAGTAAATGTTGATTTAGAAGATTCAACATTTTAGGAGCAATAGGTTTATTTTGACAATACTCAAAGAAATAAACTATGGACTTTTATTTTGCAAACACTACTTTTTTCTTTTTTTCTCCAGAAATCCTGAAAGTAGAAAGATCAGATGAGTACGAAAAAGAGTTGTGGCAGCTAAATGCTCAGCAGCGCATAGACTTTATACCGACGCTCAGAGAGAAAGGGAACAAGATGTATGTGCAGAAAAAGTACAAAGAAGCGGAGGAGGCCTACAATGAGGCTTTAGCTATCTGTGAACAGCTTATGGTCAGGTAAATTAGAGATTACAGTTAAGAATAAAAATTTCAATTGAAATATCCTTTTGGTACTTCAGCAACTTTTTTATTTTAGTCAAGATTAATCTGTAAATCTTGATTCTAGAATATACATTTGGGCCAAGGGAATAAACCCTTGCCCTTTGAATATACCTTTTTGGCAAGGGTAATTCTGTGAATTAATATTTTGAAAAAGACAATTCTTTGGATATACATTTTGCGCCAAGGGTAATTCTCTGAATATACATTTAGAGCAAAGCTTATTCTATTAAGTAGAATATTCTAGCAATGCTCATTGATACATTTGAATTTTATTCGAACTGTTCAATCGTATCATTTCTAATTCATCTCTTCATCTCATTCATTACAGGGAAAGAAAGGGCGATGAGGAATGGGAGGATTTGAATAAAATAAAATTGCCCATACTACTCAACTATGCTCAGTGCAAACTGTTAAATGGAGAATTTTATTCTGTCATAGAACATTGTAGCACTGTTCTCGAATTTGAAAAAGGTATTAATTTATTCATTATTATTACAACTTTAGAAAAGTGTCCTTCTTTAGTCATATTTCAAACTTTTCTAAATTTTACTTTTTAGATAATGAAAAAGCACTATACCGAAGAGGTAAGGCACACATTGGTGCATGGAACCCTGACGATGCTGAAGATGACTTCAAAAGATTAAAGTCACTGAATCCGTCTATGGCTGCTACAGTCGATAAAGAACTGGAACTAATAAAGAAATTACGGAGAGAGAAGGAGGATCAGGACAAAGATGCGCTAAAGAATATGTTTGTGAAAAATGGGACCACTCATTAATTAGACTAAAGCCTCCTTGTTGGGAAGTACCACACTACCCGTCGCTTAAAGCTCCGTTCAGACAGAAAATGTCGCGGGCGCCGACTTATGTCAGACAGTACATTAGATTTTCATCAGTAACACTATACAATGTGTACTGCCTGACATAAGGCTGCGACCGCCACCGCCTTGGCCTGAACGGCGCGTAGTGGAAAAAAAGAAAGAAATATTACTTTGTACTTACAGAAAAAACTCCCGCCTCGACCGCGTTCTAAATCGCACTATTATACGCCCAGTTTCGATTATACAGGGTTATTGGTAAAACACCAGCAACCTCTTAAGGGGTCATTGTTCTCATCATTATAAACAACTTTTACTATGGACCAAACAAGAATTCGCGAAAAAAAAAAAAAAGATTTTCCCTACATTTATATTAGCATAACACGTCAAAACGTAGGGAACAGCTGATATTTTTTTCGCGATTTCTTGTTTGATCCGTAGTAAAAGTTGTTTATAATGATGAATACATTGACCCCTTAAGAGGTTGCTGGTGTTTTACCAATAACCCTGTATATGGAGTAACATTTCTTTTTCTATGCACTTGTTGGTACTTCTTTGGGGTGTAGTGCAGCCCAACAGGGTTAATGGGTTATGCATTAGTGTAGTATTGATTACTTGTAAATGTATGTCAGTGTATCTCTTCCTTTTTTCCAAGAATCTAAACCAAAAGGCTCTGTGACTTTTTAATGAACAAAAAGGTTAGTACAATAATTCGTGAGTAATAATAAAAGTTTTTGCGATGTATTTATTTTCTTGGAAAAAAATCTTAGCCTCGTCGATAATAGTACTCAACGACAGCGAGACAGTCCAATGTATTGCTATTTTTGATACTTATCTATTCCTTCATGTAATAAATTATGCGGATATTATATAGCAAGCTAGACACAGTATAAAAATGGGATTATTATGAAATATAGTTTCCATTTCATTGTTCGGTAAAATTCAGATATTCGCGCGTTATCAATATTAAAATAATTTATCTAGCCTATTTCTGACAGTGTATTCCGCGTACATCAATGGCGCGACCATTTGTAATAAGCCTTATTTTTGAGCCCAGGCTATAAAGTCTATCTTATGTTAGTTACTTGATTATAAGAACGCAATAATATGTAAACGCACATATAGGTATATTTAATGCTACGCTTATTTATTTAGGGAAGAAATCGCTAGCAAACGCAAAAGCGACAAAACTGAGAGTACCACAATGATAAAAAAAAACTCAACATAATGGGGCCAAAGGCCTAGTTGCCAAGAGCTTGGACCGACATATCAAGAGGATCTTGTTGCTGCTGATCTTGGTGGCTGGATAGAGAGCTCTGCCTAGAGCTCTTTATCTTCGGAAGAGTTTCTCCTCTAATATAGGAAAACGTAAATCAACGTTTATCTCCCAAGAAACAATGTTTTATGGAACTTTAGTTTTTGTGGGCTCTCAGAGAAACTTTCAAATAAGTTTACCTAATTATAAAATATAGACTTTATACCTCATAATGTGCTATTCTAATGTAATCGTGACTAGTCTATCGTACTTCCATGTAACTAGATTAACCTTTTGTACCAAGAATTTTCAAAATCTATTGTGAATTACTAATTTATTTTAATCTATTTATTGCATATATGTAAAAAATTATATATGACTTGTTTAAATTGAGATGTTTATTATTTTGGTCTATCCACGAGTAGCGATACGGCCATAGAGTATAATGACTATATAGATTATAGATACGACTCCACTGTGCTTTATGGACCGCGAGTGCGGAGCTTCAAGTTTTTTTTTTTGCTTCTAGTGCCCGCATGTAGAACACTTGCAAAATGTCACAGCTAGGAAACGCCTAGTTTTCGAGAAAAAAATCATAGTTTCAAAAACTTCTACTATTTTCGTAATCAAATTGACATTTTACCACCGAAAACTTATGATTTTCACTTCTAGGTTGATCCGTCTTAGGTACAGACAAAGTGACAGCGGATTTTAATAGTATTTAGTATAAATATAGTAAGTTTTTAACTTTAATTCATTTTCAAATAACTGGCTACCGTAATTAATTCAATTTTGAAGCAAGAGCGAGCGAAGCGACCCCGGGACTTGGGGCAACCCGACTCGGACAGGTTAGGTTCAAGGGGGATGACGGGGGCTCAAGTGAGCGGAGCGAGCGAACGAGCCCCCGTCATCTCCTTCGAGTTAGATTCCTTCAAACCCTACAGACTGAAAAAAGAGGCCCGCGTCTACTAATCCTTACTTCAAAAATTAATTTGTTAAGGGAATATTCCCAGATTTGAGAATATTTTGGTTTGACCTTGACTTTTGGGGTGTTTACCTTAACCTTGACGATGTTATTGACATCATTATTGTTTGGGAACCAATTTAGACCCACCACGTGAACTTCTCCACCCTTAATACTCCCAATATCCCACCAATCCCGAAATAAACTTATGGCGATTTTGTTTTTTGGCTAAATAGTTATATGGTTTTGCTAGGTTTGGGGTTTTAATAAATACGCAGGGTACCTATTTCTACCAAAAAAAAAATATAGCTGATATGAAAAATCGCCGGTCCTTAAAGTACAGTGCTTCCGGTTAGTGTATTGGCCCCAGAAGGCACTGTCAGTCTTTGTGGTGGCGTGTCTTTTTACTGTTTCCGTAGTAACACAAGGAACCCGTAAGGGTTCCTTGAAACTACGAACAGACTGACGGACTTGGCAAGACTGTAAAGTTTAGCCAAGTCCGTCTGTCTGTCCGTGGTTTAACACAGATACAGTACTATAAAGCTGTACCTAGTTTGGCATCGTTATACATGAATCGCGCCTACAAAGATACAAAAAATGGAAAAAAAAATACCTCCGGTTCACGTACAAAAAAAGAGTAAAGTAAAGCGGGATGATTATCTTATAGATTATTGCTCAGTTTTAATGCAACTTATCTTATTTCTAAACGAATCATAAACTGTCAACTGACTCTACTTGTTTGTGTTTCAGTTTGTTTATTTGAGCATTGCCGTTCTTCTTTCTCTGTCACACTTCCACAATTTCCCCATGCATAGATGTCAACAGAAAATGCTTGTAATTACGTCAGAAACATAACCTCAAACAAAATTATAGGAAAGTAAAAAGTTTTTAAGAATTTAATTTTGTTTTAATTAAGTTTTAACAATGTCTGAGGAAAATGGAACAGTTGACATAGCTAAGGAAATACCTAAAGAAGAGAAAGTTGAAGAAGAATATGCTTATTTAGACCGAGGAGGGTTCTCTTCAGAAAAGTTTAAAATTGAACTTCGTGGACTACCTAAGTTTTACGGAATAGCTGTACGTTTACAACTTTCTTTTTTAAATGTTATTAAAATACGTAGCTTTGATTACTGGAACATTAATAATGTACACATACCAGGACTGCAATTTTTTTTGTGCATTTTAAACAACGTTTACACGTTGTTAAAATCGAGCATATTGTGAATAAACATTGAACATGGAAATAAAATAACTGTTGAACTAAACGAAATTCACACATAATGATAAGAATATGAGCAGCATACTACCACTATGATTACCACTAATATATTTTTCAAGAATTATATTCCATTTTAGGTCAATTTATTTATTAAAAAGTTTCATTTCAATATTGTATTGGATACAGAATGCTTGCTGTCACATATGGCGTGGTCTATTATTAAGGAAAAAGTATTAAATGATGGCTGTATGTTTTCAATTAATATTTCTAGGAATTAAAAAAACTGATGAATCAAAAACTGGGACTAAACACAAGCAAGATCAAGAGACCGAAGAATGGCAGCCAGTGGTTGTATGCATGCTTCCAGAATGATGAGGATCGCAGGAAAGCTATTGAAGCACTCAATGGCTATTTATGGAAAGGTAAATGTCACCAGTTTATTTCCTCACACATAATATTCCAAAATTGATGAACCATACCCTAGTTTAAAGAGCCATCCAACTCTATGACTACTAAAAGCATGGCACACAAGTCTAATACCTTTAGCATTAGTCCTTAAAATTCACTTTTTTTTATGGCTCAATGCAAATATAATTTTAATTTGTTCATGACCATATTGACGTGTGACGTGTTAAAGACTAGACAATAAATAAGTCTAGCATGGTAACTGAGTACCAATGTTATGATAACTGTTTTCTTTTATCTTTTTAGGAAAAACCCTAATAGCAGAAGAAGCAAAGCCAGCTCCAGATCCTCTAGTAAGGAAGAGGAAACAAGATGAAGAGGTTACAGACCCTAAGAAGAAGAAAGAAGATCTTAGCAGGAGTCAAGAGGAGAGGTTGAAGGATGCCACCACTCCTTTCTGGCTTATGGATTACGAAGAACAGGTATACTACTTGTTTGTACCCTTTTTCATCACTATCTTTCAAAGCTAAAAACACCAATAGACTTGCACAATGGCATGTAATGAATTTCATTGTTTTGATCACCATTCAGGCCTAATACCATCATTGGCAAAGTAGTTCAAGTGCAAAGTTGGTCAAGTTAATATTAACAGTTGCACTGCACATAGTTCAAATCACCTGACACTTCTCGTAATGCATTGAGTGCATGGCAATCTCTCAGAAGTTGTTATGGCATTCAACCTATTTGCATGTCATCGTGCAAGCTACTGGCATGTGTACACCCCGCTTAAATAATGAAGAAAGATGTTTCATACCTACTTTTTTTGTTTACAGCTAAAACAGAAAGAGAAAGATATAAAAAACGTTCTTATGAAATTCGACAATGAGATATGGAAAATAGACAAAAGTAGACGTCATGAAATTGAGACTAAAAGGAAACAGCACGCAGGCCTAAGTTTTGAGCTAAAGCCTATTGAGAAGTCGCCTGTGACTAAGGGGTACAGAAACAAGTGTGAGTTCACTGTTGGGATTGATGAGGAGTCCAAGTTGCCTACTGTAGGCTTCAGGCTGGGGAGTTATGTAACGGGTACCGTTGGAGTTGGTCCGATACAAGGCATGATTCACATTTCTGAGCAGACCAAGAAGGCTGTTTTGGTAAGTAGATAATATTTTTTTGATTTCTTTTCACTTGTCAATGTTTTTTTAGAGATAAGTATAAAATCTAATTCCTTAAACGCAATTAATTCAGCTACCATGTGGCAAACGCCTCTGGCTTATGTTTTACAAGCATTCGTCTTTGCACTTATCTTACAGTTGTGTATACTTCATCTTCATCAGATTTTTTAAGTAAATCTAAGGGCCTTATCACTCTGGCTGTAATACACAGCGAGTACGTTGTGCACCCGCGACAAACTCGCTGCGCATACGCGGCTAGCGCTCCGATTGCCTCACTAGAAACACGCTCGCAAATTGCCACCGAGCATGATAAGGCCCCCCGTATTCACAGATCCATTTTATATTATAAAGCTTTCACACATTTTCAACATTATAATGTTGTATTAATTCAGCTGCATTTCAGCTATTCCAAGAGTTTGTCCGCAAGTCAAAGCTGGCGCCGTTTTCCCCAGCAGACTATTCTGGACATTGGAGGTATCTTACCGTACGGGACTCGACTTCGACCGGGGAAGTCATGCTGATTGTTGTTATGCATCCTCAGGTTAGTTGTTGCTGTATTTTTATTGGTGCAGTGCAATCGCTTATAGCCAGTATTATTACAGGTTTTTAACCTGTAATAATGTTGGCTGTCTATCAAATATTTCACAACTCACTATACAAAGGGATAGGGACCTGACAGTGCTCTGTAACTCTGTCTGTCTGTCTCTGTTCGTTCTCTGGCGGGCTCCCTCGGTCCCGGTAAATAACTGCTCTATTTTCTCTTAATTTTTTTCATAATATCACTTTTTATTTCAAGGCACTGACAGAACAAGAACTTGATGAAATCAAGAAGGATTTAATTGACCATTTTAATTCAGAGGAAGCTATCGCGTGTGGCATCAAGTCTTTGTACTTCGAACTGATTGTTAAAAGGTATGTTATGATCAAATGCAATTATTTTCACTTTTTTATAGTCAAACTGCGGTAAGTGCGATAATTATTTTTTATAAGCTTACGTTTCGTTATCTTGCAGACGGGTTGGAGAAGACGCATCTAAACCAGTACATCTGTCAGGCTCCACACACATTGTTGACACTATTCTCGGAAAACGGTTCAGGATATCGCCCGAGGCGTTCTTCCAGGTAAGTTTGACTGTATTAGTTTTTGTACATGATTGAAAAGCAATGTGTATGAAAAGTAAACACTTCGGGTGTTTACTTTCCATACACATTGCTTTATCGATATTTTACAGGTAAACATTATGTATACAGGATGCCTAAACTGAAAGGGAGTATTGCAAGTTTTGTATTTAGTCCACACTGTAGTCCAAATTTTACTTTACATCAAAATTATTTCCTACCTCATTCCTGCACATTTAAGAGACTTGTAACATGCGTACGATATACTTGTGATCGCTGGTGTTGTGACTTTCATTTGGCACTTTGTCCAGACCAGGCTTGGTTCCTTTCGCACCACGTCCTCGTACATTTATCTTGCTGCTTCGCTTCACGCAATTTCTCTACACCATAGTTAAGTGGTGCTCAGAATACACCTCCTTTCTAATTTTCATTGATACAGTGCAGGGGGGGGGGCTCGTGGCGATCAGGTTATGCTAGGCTTGCCGCGGTTGGTCCGTGGATGGCTGACCATCTTTACATATCGATAACCATCCGTGCCTCGGAAAGCACGTTAAGTCGTTGGTCCCGGCTGTCATTAGTGGATTTTTGATAGTCGTTATGGGTCGTCAGAAGCCCGAAAGTCTGACAACAATCTTACCAAGGGGTATTGTATTACGCAATAACTGGATTGTGGATGTCAGATAGGCAGTCGATCCATGTAAAATATCAGCTGCATCCGATAAGACTGGAAGCCGACCCCAAAATTTTTGGGAATGGCTAGGCAGATGATGACAGTTCAAATGGTTTTCAGCGTTCAGGCTCAAAATTTCCCTTTCCCAAAATGTCTCTTGGTTTCAAATAGTCCTTTTCCCGAAATGTCCCCTCCCCATAATGTCCATTTCCCAGAATGTCCCTTTCCCGAAACGTCCATTTCCCAAAATGCGTCCTTCCCGAAATGTCCCTTTCTCAAAATGTCCCTTTCTCAAAATGTCCCTTTCTCAAAATGTCCCTTTCCCGAAATGTCCCTTTCCCGAAATGTCCCTTGGATTCAAATAGTCCTTCTATTTTAAACCAAGGGAGATTTTGGGAAAGGGACATCTTGAGCCTGCACAGTTTTCGGGTAAAATGGCTGTTTAACATTCGGACAGACTGACAGATGACCAGACGGAGATGACGAAAATATAAGGGTTACGTTTTTACTATTTGGCTACGGAACCCTAAAAAGACACATAGAATTGAATAGTTTAATTATTATGTACACCATAAAAATTACAGATATAAATGTAGAAATAATAATAATTAATAATTTCATAGTTTTACTTCGCTATTGCACGGTAGAAAGAACTAACAATACCAGTAGCGTAGCCAAAAACTAACACTCAAACTAACAAATCTACGTCTTATGTTTCAAGTTTGATTGTAGGTGAACACCGCGGGCGCCGACGTTTTGTACCGGAGCGCTATAGATATGAGTCAGGTGCAAAAAGACTCGACTGTGGTCGATATATGCTGTGGGACTGGCACTATTGGACTGTGCTTTGCTCAGGTAACTGGCTTTATATCCTTGCATGTTAAGTTTTTTTTATACGTACTCTAAATCAAATAATTTATTTCAAATAGGCACATAAAAGGCACTTTTGAACGTCAAAATTTACAAGAAAATAGAAGTGATTCTAGTTGCCCCTTCCAAAAGGTGAAACTTTCGTATGGAGAAGAATGGGCAAGAAACTTCGACATTACTCTTTTAGCTAGTCACGCCCGAGGTGGCCCGCCAGAGGGCCAAAACAATAGATAATCAATTGTGTCTCATTAACGATGCTTGATGAGTTAAAATGCTTAAAAATAATTTGTATACATTAATTATATAATTATATGTGAAGACGATGCTCCTAGAATAAAATTATTACACCACAATAGGTAAAAAGAATAAAGCAATGACAGGTACATTAATTATATGATAGATAGCACAAAATTAACATAAATCTTTTTCAAATATTTGTATTGGAGTCGACAAAATAGCAAATGGGGCTGAACATATCACTGTTTAAACAAGAATTGACTGACATACATGACAATCAATCGCCATAAAGATATGCACTCTTACTCTTGAAAGAAAAAGTCAGTCTTGTGCTACTAACTGCCCGTAACGTTCTGAACACGTTACTTTTGAGGGTGAACCAAAACCCTGATATACAACGCATTTCAAAGAAATGTCTAAAATAATATAGGATTTAAAGGAGAGCCTGTCTCCTCACAGCAGGACAAAGACCCCATGCCTCCTTTCTTCATATCCCTGTTGATATGTGAAATGAGGGAATGTATGCCTTATTTTTGCCCTTGCCTCGCCTTGACTAGCGAGTCACTATAAAAATCACTTTTTCAGCATTGCGGCAAAGTATTAGGTTTAGAAATGATAGCGGAAGCAGTGAAGGATGCTAAATCCAACGCTGAGCTGAACAATATAGAAAACTGCGAGTTCTTCACTGGTAAGGCGGAGGACATACTGCCGTCAGTCCTCGCGAGGGCTACCGGAGAAGACATTATCGCTATAGTGGACCCGCCCAGAGCTGGATTACGTAAGCTATTTGTGTAATTATTTATAACGAGTGTAAAAAGACACTTTAGTGACTCTGTATGTACGTACCTATTTAGATCAACCTAACCAAACCTATTGAGTGACTGTTTTAGCTTGTCCTAAATAATGAAACTTCCAACTTATGTGAGTAATTTTTAAACTGTTGCCTCACTAACCCTTCAGTTAACACAAGTTTTATATTTCTAATAGTGTTAAGTACACGAATAATGTTAGTAGACAACCCATATTTAGCTCCCTCAAAAATCGAAGATTGAAACGAATTAAGAAAGCTCGTTTCGTATGTTTTTGAAAATGAAGTAAGTTTATTTCTCAAGTTTTTTGGCAGTAGCATTACTTGACAACATATTAAAATAGGCCTAAGTAACTGTAGATAACGTTTGTCCGCTAGCAAAACATACAAAATATCTTCAATGTCTACAATCCTTTATCTTTCTGCCCTCACAGACATGCGCGCTGTAACGCAACTTCGAAACACCCAGAAGGTCAAACGCTTAGTCTACATCTCATGCAGTCCATCATCAGCTGTGAAGAACTTCGTAGACCTCACCCGTCCATCATCTAAGACGTTAAGGGGAGCCCCCTTTATACCCGTAAGAGCTGTGCCCGTAGACATGTTCCCGCAAACCAAACATGTGGAGCTGGCTGTACTGTTTGAGAGAGAGGTAAGATACATTTATCTTTTAGTAAGTTAGTAATTTCCTAGAAGAAAAGGTCAGGCAGACAACCTAAGAAAAGTATGAGCTTCGGGAGTCATCGTCTATCTTCGGAAATACGAACGCGCTATGATGAAATCAAAATAATAAAAAGTTGTTACAACCATGGAAGTACTAGTCGGTTTTGTATAACCATGATTACAAAATTGTAGATTAACAAGTCTGTCCAATTCCAAAAACCTGAGATTTTAATGACGGTCTACGACTGCCGAAAGTAACTCGACAGAAAGAAAACTTCAAACAAATGCGCAACAATAGATTCACTACTACAAAGCGTGGCAGTACAAAATTTTGAAGCTTTGCATCTATGGCTTTGCGTTCGTGCTAATTCGGAAACAGGAAGATTACCGAAGCGCAAATCTTTTCTAGTTTAACTGTAGGTTCATTCACCTAGAATAATAATACGACCGTCAAAAGGATTTCTTTCTAAATTGACGATTGCACTCATGTAATATTTAGACAATATATTATATTTTGCAGAAATCGGCAGATCCAGTGGAAGATAAAACATCAAAATCCGAAGAAACTAAAGTACAAAGTGATGAGATAAGCGACGTAGTAAATGACGTAGATACGAAAGAGAATAATGATACTAATGTAGCATAGCATTTGTTGGTAATTAAATGTTTAATGTTCATTAATTTTGTGTCTCATTTTTGTCCCTTTTACATCTTTACTTTAATCTTAGATCATTTCATCATCAGGAAATTTTACTAGCTCTTGCCCGCGACTTCGTCTGGGTGTATTTTGTATTTAATAATCTTTCAATAATATATCCAGGATGAAAGTAGCCTATGTCCGTCTCTAGGTCCCAGGTTACCTATCTGTCAACTTTCATAACAATTCATTCAGTGGTTTAGGCGTGAAGAAGTAAAAACAGACACACAGAGTTAGGTACTTTCGCATTTATAATGTTACTATCATTTGCCCGCGTCTAGGCCCGCGTGGAGGTCGGAAATTATCCCTACCGGGATAAAAAGTATCTATATAAGTAAACTATATGTGTGCCAAATTTCATTCTAATCCCTTTAGTAGAATAATTCTAATAATGATTGAAATACTATCGTGAATTTATGCAAGCCTAGTACTTTTTGTTAGGTTACCGCTCAGAAATTTTGCACGTGTCGTGAACATACCGACTTGTATGCATGCAACGTACTGCCGAGATAAAAAGTATCCTATGTCCTACCTAACCCACGTCATGGTTTGCCCATGTGCCAAATTTTATCCAAATCCCTTCAGCCGTTTTATCGTGAAAGCGTAACAAAAAAATAAACAAACCCACTTTTACATTTATAATATTAATAGATTCTGCTCGCGGCTTCACCCGCTGGATGCCGGAAATTATCCCACGGGAACATGATACCGGGATAAATATTACCCTATCATCCAAATCCATTCAGCCGTTAAAGCGTAAGAAGGTAACAGACAGATAATAAATGCAAATAATCTTTTTTTATTTTTATTAAACAGGTTTTTATGATTTTAAATGTCTAACTTAAAAATAATATTAATTCATTTTTATATTATCATCGGTAATTTCAAATAGGACTCTAGTGTTGCTATTAACCACGTATTATCTATTAGCTAAATTATTTTATAACTTCAAATTGTAATAACTTTTAAGCGGGTGGACCAATCTAAATTAAATAAATAATATCTCAAGATACGGGTTCTAACTATATTTCCAATTCCTTAAATCCCTTAATAAGAGTACCAAAAAATTCAGTAATCATGTGAATTTTAAAATCATCCCCTGTTTTATCCCCTTGGGGCATGATTTTACTAAAACGCTTAAACAATTTTTGTTTTATTTCTTAACAAAAGCATAAATTGAAATCATAAAGCTAACTTAAGAAATGCTAAATTTCCCATACATACTTTCATCCACTATATCACCCCTTTTAGGATTATTTTTGAGACAAAAACTAGCCTATGTCCTTCCCCAGGATGCCATCTATCTCCTTGCCAAATTTTATCGAAATCCGTTCAGTGGTTTAGGCGTGAAAAGGTGACATACAGACAGACAGTTACTTTCGAATTTATAATATTACTAGCTTTTGCCAGCGACTTCGCTCGCGTTAATTTAGAATTTTACAATAAATTCGGTTTGTTCGGGGAATTATAGTTAGGAGGATGAAAAACCGGTCTATCGACACTCTAGACTCACAAAATGAATTAGGTAGGTACTTAAATAAAAAATAAAAAGCTCTTAACACACCACTAAAGTTTCTATAATAATATTAGTTAGGAAGTTAGGATTATGGATAAGTTAGGGTATATGGTATGGATTTAAATCGAAGGATTCTAATCATAGAATATTTTAGGTCTAAGTCTGTTAGGACCACCCAGACCATGACCACAGTGATTATTAACTAGGTACAACCAAGAGCAGAATTAATAGGGAGTGACCAGCATGTTTAAACATAACAAAAGCTTTAATAAACCACCAAGCAAGTCCAAAGAACAAAACTGCTACGTCATGACGACATGAATCAGTATTAGAACTCTAAAATCTAAATACCTACATAAGATCCTCGAAGCAACTATTTAGATCCCAAATAATTTCTAACCGGAGTTTCCACAACAGCCTAGCTATCCATAATTAAATAAAACGTTAATCTGCGCGACCTCATCTCGGGCGGGCGCCATTCCTCCAGGAATTTAATATAACGCCGACGTCGCCCGGTGCATTCCACCGCTGAAGCCTCGAGAACATTTCAATAAGTATTCGTATTTATAAATATAATATGGATCCTCTGCCCATATTGTCACGTAGGGTTTTTAGCTAGTGACTAGTTGTGACACCCGGATTTGTCTGTTTGTTTCTGTCTAAGCTCATAAGTAGGTACCTACCTACTTCTAAGCCACATAAAACGTGAAATACTTTATATAAAAGACGACGACTTTATGTAAGACGATATAGCACACATAGCAAATGCTGGTAGGGAACCTATAGATAGTGACCAATTGGTCATTTAAGAACGCCTCATACAGAAAAGTCTACCGGCTTTTTCAGTAACAAAATAACAAAAATTCAATTATTCATAAAAGTACTTAACTCACTTAATAAAATATAAAACACGACGTTGCTCACTGGATTCTTCTAAATCTTTAAGCCTATTCCGCAAACTTTTGTCTAATCTAAATGTGATAAGCCAAAAACGCTCTTTGCTTACACGAGCGTAATGATTATCTATTCCGCGCTTGAACTCACTTTATGCGTGAAGAAAGTGTTTACGTCCGGGGGATGATTGCATGCACCATCACAGCCCTTATATTTTATAAAATGAACGCCGTAAAAACACTACCGACTTACTCAAAAAAAATGTTTTTTACAAGTACCGACTTATCTCCCCGTCTGTACAAAGCCTTTCGCTTGTTCCCCTCGACTGTACCACAGCCGACATACCGACTCTTCCCTTATATAATATATATATATATTCCCGCATAGCTATATATCCCACAGACATAACTGAGAACCTCAAGTTACCCCTCATTGTCTCCCTGGCTGCGGACCGAAGCAGAACAGTCCAGGAGTGATGTACTAAGAAATGTACTAGTGGTTCAAAATGGCTCTAAAGTGTATAGTTACGATTCTGTCGTTGTTTGTGTGTTCACATTTTTCTTATACTATCAACAAGAATGGTGGTAAGTAACTTGTCTTTTATTTTCTGAAGTTAGCGTCTTAGTATAGCCCGATTACCGAGGGTCAGAGGTCCTGGGTTCGATTCCTATCAAGTGGTGTGACATTTTTATGTCAGGAAATGACAAAGCTCGGAGTCCAGCTTTATATCCGTTAATACGAAGGCGACGTTTAACAAGCAGCTTATAATGTTCGTCTAAATGTTGTTTTTTTATATGTTCATCGACATTTTCATCCATTGTGGACCGATTTTGAAAGGGTGGGGGGGGGGGAACACCTGTGGTGGTCCCATATACATTTGGTCAAGTTCTGATGAGTGGTTTTTGAGCAAGCCTCAATAAAAACTATTTTATCCACTTGGTGTATGCTGATAATGTCATAATAACTTCTTGTCACTGATATTTACTTAGCAAGTAGTGGTATACAAATTTGTGTGGGGTAGGTACCACAACTAAAAGGTGAAAAATAGAAACTATTATACTTACAAAAAAAAACAATTTCCAAAAAAAAAAAAGTAAAAAATTTGTTTAATTTCGGAAGTCTATGATTTAATGAAATTTTGAAAAGTTTTAAGAACATTATGATTTTTTTTTTTCACACCAGACCATAGGATTGCTGAATCTGAATCCGTGCTGGACCCTAACGGCGCATTCTTACTGAAATGGCGAATTGATTACTCCATCCGGAAGATTCAGTTTCAAATAGTGATCTCAGAAAAAGCTCCGACATTCTACTGGTTCGCTCTAGGGTTCTCTGATCGAGGAAACTTAAATAACTCAGATGTCTGCCTATTTTGGACTGATTATAAACGAAAACATCATTTTGAGGTACTTCTTTACATTTTTTTACGCTTAAGAATCCGCCATTTGCAATGAGTATTATAATCCATTTTAATTTGGGTTTAAAACTTTCAAACCTCTTCATTGTTGTCTGTTATTTATAGTTTTAAGGATTTTTTTTTTTGCTGTAGATAATGCCACTAAACGCATTTTTCTGTTTTTCTTTTTATTTAACTTTTAAGTGCATTTTTACACATAAACATAAACTCCGCCTTGTTCCCATGGGGGTAGGCAGAAAGTACAGAACGACCACCTGCTACGATCCTTAGGTACATACTCCGTTTTCTTGAATTCGTATCATTTTATATGCATGAGAAGTTAACAGAAACTTATCCGGCACTAGTGAAACAGGCAATTTCTAGACGAGATTTTAACCCTTTGTAGTTTACTTTAATTTAACTTTGTAGGACATGTACGCAGACAACGACGGGAAACTATTTCTGGATGCTAAACAAGACTGCGACTCATTCTATATAGACGCTGAAACTCAGAGCTTGGTGTTTGAGAGGTTCCTCGACACCTGTGATGATGACGACTATATTATTGAGGTAAGTAACTATCAATCGAAAGTCTTTAAAACAATAGATACACAATTCACTCTCGTTAGTCGAAATACTAAATGGGATTTATTTATTTTATTGTCTATTTCATGTCCAAAAAAATTACAACTTTGCCTCCTAACAGATTTTGTATTTCCATTAAAAATTTCGAACTCAATTTCCAATCAAAATATTTTAGAGGTTTGGCTCCTTTGATATAGGAAATGCTAACAACTGGAGAACAAGACTTCTATCAATAAAAATTCTATAAGTAAATACAGCACTCTATTTTCTTTGTTTTATATAATATGGTTTCTGTCGTTGATTTACCAATATAATTAAATACAGGCCATGTTATCCGAAAATCTATCGTAATTTCCCTTGCAGGAAGGCACAGTTCACGTAGTGTGGGCCCACGGCAACGACAAGCTATTCTCATCCAAAGGAATCTGCTTGACCTGCACCCCATCCTCAGACCATGGCTTCATCAGAGTCCGCCTCTTTACTCCCATAGGAAACCAGAGAGTCGGCGACGCATACCAACTACGTGTTACTAACAAGAATTTGAAAGTACCAGGTGGTGACACCACTTACTGGTGCCACGTGGTCAAACTCCCTGATTTCATTACGAAGAAAGTTCATCATATTATTGAGGTAAGGAAGTAGAGGTGTGGTTTAATTTATTAACCAAATGAACGTTATTATTATTATTAATTACAAGGTAAAATTAAATTAACTGGAAAACCTTCACAGACGGGATGGGTACCGATATGCTGAGCTGAGGCCCTTTTGGCATTATAATCATTGTATTCTATTTTTTATAGTTTTAAGGTGATTTCTTTTTTGTTGCTGTAATGCCTATATCCACATTTTTCTTTGTTTCTTTCGTACCTTTAGGTACTGCTGATTACGGGTTCAATGGCCGGTGGTAAAGTATTGGCGAAACTTCATAGATGTGCACCCGCTCATCATTATTTTATTTATTTATTTATTACATTTGGGAAAACAAACAGTAGTATACTAAGCATAAACAGTGTTGTCTTAAAATTAAAGTTAACAAATATGCTACCCACAACATTTTCCACAAATTATATAATAAAAACAAGATGTTAGCAAACGTTAACTGTAGTAGGGCTAACTTAATGAAAAAGAAGATAAAAGAAAAAAAAAGTTAATCTATATTCTATGAATGAAGCAACAAACAAAAAAAAATTCATGCGTGATGTATCATACAGCCTACAGGTCCCCAGCCTATTAATAATGATACCTACATTGAGTATTGAGTTGTGCCTACTGCCGATTCCTTATAATTTTAATTATATCATTTTTAATTTTTTTATCTGATTAGGAATAACATGTCTATTCACCAAAACGCGTATCATGTCCATAAAATATTCCCAGAAAATTTAATTTAACTTTGTCTATATAAGTAATTTCTAACTGATGTTACCCAGACCCTGGGAATTCTTTGTGACTACTTACACAAATTTGTATATCTTGGTCAAACACATTTGACACCTATTCTTTAATATGGATTTACCTAAGTCTATAAATAAAACTACTATACGGCAAATGACAAATGGCGAATGGCTACTAAAGATTTGTGTACACATTCTAGTTCGAATCTACCATCTCAAAAGGCAACGAAGGCTTGGTCCATCATATGGAAGTTTTTCACTGCGATGCCGATCCCAAGAAGGAGATACCACTGTATGAAGGGAACTGCTTCGCTCCAAACCGGCCTGAAATTACTAAAACATGTTCAAAGGTAAGATATTGATTGTAAAGCGCTTGTAGCGATTAGACCACCCATTGTGTCACCCTATGTAAAATGTATACATTTATATCTGTAATTTTTTAGATTTACGTAATACAGAGTATTCTACTCTATTCTATATTGTTAGCTTAGGGCTTAAAGTGCAAGGACACGGTGGAGCATACGGTAGAGGTCTGCCCGGCTTGGGCGGAGCACCGCCGTGTCCTCATGGCGGCGATCGGCGGCGGCGACCTCTCGCGTCCGGCCCTGGTTCAGGCCATGGTACGGAGCGAGAGGGAATGGGAAGCCGTCACCTCCTTCAGCGAAGCAGTAATGCTCGCGAAGTAGGAGGTGGAGCGCGAAAAGAAGAGGCAATCTCTGCGCCCTCGCGCCCCTAGCCGCCGCAGGAGGAGGAGACACCCTGGGCGTCGGGAGTCGATTGCCGACTCCCGGCCACCGCCGTAGGCGCGGGCTTGCGGACGGCGAGCAATGGGCAGCTCGCCGTCCGGTAAGGACCAGGCCCGGGTCGACGGCGCTTCGTGTTCCACGCGAGATGTGTAGTTTTTTTTTTATAAATCCTTGTGGAAAAAGAGGATTAGGCTATCGTTTAGCCATTTTCTACGAGCCAATGAGCCAACCTTAGAGTGATGCAGGGCCAAATTTATGTTGATATGTTTTAGGTTAAAGCGGCGTGGGCAATGGGGGCTCCTCCATTCATATACCCAAAGGAAGCAGGCTTACCTCTTGGAGGACCGAATGCAAACAAATACATAATGCTTGAAATACACTACAATAATCCGGAAATGAAGTCTGGTAGGTATTTATCTGCGGTTACTGAAAGTAATCACTTAACTTCTGCTTTGTTCATAGTCGTGAGGAATGGTCTCTCAAAACTGCTACATTATGGCGAAAGCACCAAGGTCGCCCCCGCAATTCAAATATTCTTTAGAGTTTTTGGCAATTTGCGGGTCAGTCTTAGGTTGTGTGTTGATCAAAAATGATTCGCGGCCGAAAAAAATATGTACTTATAGAATTATAATTATTACCTTAGTGCATCCACCTAAATGAGAGTTTGATATTTATCACGCTCAGTAACCAGATTGGTGCTAGCAGGCTGTGTTACTGCTTAATCTTTTCTCCAGTCTAACAAGATGTATCTCAATATTATTATTTAATATGGACCATCAGAGTACAACAACCCAGTATACCTGCTAGGCAGTTACATTGAAAATCCATACTACATATTAATACTGTTTGGCTGTCCGTCTTTTGAAACCTTAATTACTGGAATTCAATAACATTTGGTACACAGGTAGACCATAACCTGGACATAGAATACTTTTTATCCCGCTAGTACTTACGTTCCCTTGGGATAATATCCGGACTCCACGCGAGCCACCGCTAGTAGTGCAAATACGGCAATTTATTATATTTTTTCATTCCTGCTAACGCTTCTTTCTGTTTGTTTTGTCTCCAGATTGGGTAGACAGCTCAGGTATAATTCTCCACGTAACAGGACAAAGACGTAAGTTCGATGCAGCCATCATGGAACTTGGACTGGAATACACGGACAAAATGGCTATCCCTGGCAGGCAAAAGGCTTTCCCGCTGACGGCTTACTGCATCCCACAGTGTACGGGCGTGGTATGTGGTGTATGTGATATGAAGCTATTTCTGGACACATATTGTAATTTCAGATCTAGGCATTGTCTTTAAGACATGCTTTGGTTGTGACAGAGCAGACCCAAATGAGATTTAAAAAAAGAACTGCAAATATTGTTAAAAAAATCTCAGTTTCAACTAGAGGATGGTGTCCAAAACGCTTCATGGTCCAAAACCAGTAACTGTTACGATATTTCTTTTAAGTCAAATAAAAAATCTAGAGAAGTAATTTTGAATGGTAAAAAGCCGCTGGCGCAACAACTATTTGTATACGCCCAATACACTATAATCATTTTATTCTGCCGGTCGATTCAATGGGCTAAAGGGCTGAGCCAACTGTCGTGAACTTGTGGTTAACATTTTACTCCGATTCACTTCCCTTCATTAATCCCCACCCTATTAAATTCAAGGGTCTACCTTCAGACGGTATCGTAGTGTTCGGCAGTCAGCTTCACACGCACTTGACCGGTGTGGCAGTATGGACGAGGCACTCGAGACAAGGCGTAGAGCTGCCCTACCTTAACAAAGACATGCACTACTCCACGCATTTCCAGGAGATCAGGGTCTTGCATCGACCTGTCAAGGTTCTGCCAGTAAGTGAATCTTTTTGGGGAGTTAGCTTATTTTTTGGGCGCTGAGTTTCTTCTGACGTGGAACAAAAGATTTTTGTTTGAAGTCAAGTACTTAATTAGAAATTTTGTACCTACTATTGCATGTCGCCCACATTGTGTTGCAAAAACTAGATTATTTTCGTATCCAGCATGTCTTAAATGCCTCCACCCGTATGACATCCACCAACCTGTTCTGGGCCCGCGTGGTAGGTTACCACCCACACCTTTAAAACAGGTTTCTGAGTCCCAGCAATGGAAATATTATGCATAGGTTAGGCTGGTTACTGGTAAGGCTGATCACCCTGATCACGTTATCAGAATGCCTTTTTACCGCAGGGTGACTACTTAGAAACGACCTGCATCTACAATACGGAAGACAAAGACAACGCTACGATTGGCGGCCATGCCATCACAGACGAGATGTGCGTCAACTACATGCATTACTACCCTGCCACGCAACTCGAAGTCTGCAAGAGTGCAGTGTCCAATGCTGCGCTTGAGAGTTACTTCAAGTTTGAGAAACGGTAAGTAATAAATAAACGATCACAGACGAGATGTGTGCCAACTGCATGTATTACTACCCCGCCACGCAACTAGAAGTCTGCAAGAGTGCAGTGTCCAATGCTGCGCTTGAGAGTTACTTCAAGTTTGAGAAACGGTAAGTAATAAATAAACGATCACAGACGAGATGTGTGCCAACTGCATGTATTACTACCCCGCCACGCAACTAGAAGTCTGCAAGAGTGCAGTGTCCAATGCTGCGCTTGAGAGTTACTTCAAGTTTGAGAAACGGTAAGTAATAAATAAACGATCACAGACGAGATGTGTGCCAACTGCATGTATTACTACCCCGCCACGCAACTAGAAGTCTGCAAGAGTGCAGTGTCCAATGCTGCGCTTGAGAGTTACTTCAAGTTTGAGTAATGGTAAGTAATAAATAAACGATTACAAACAAGATGTGTTTCATCATCTACATGCATTACTACCCCACCATGCAACTCGAAGTCTCAATGAATGCCACTGCACTCATGCAGACTTCGAGTTGTATGGACGGTGAACGGTATGAACTCTCGAGCGCAGCATTGGAAGTGTCCAATGCTGCGCTCGAGAGTTACTTCAAGTTTGAGAAACGGTTAACTGTAACTTTAGCATACGGGGCATTTTTTATTAACTATCACTAGTTAATAAAAAATGCCCCGTATGCTAAAGTGTGCGCTTGAGAGTTACTTCAAGTTTGAGAAACGGTAAGTAATAAATAAACGATCACAGACGAGATGTGCGTCAACTACATGCATTACTACCCTGCCACGCAACTCGAAGTCTGCAAGAGTGCAGTGTCCAATGCTGCGCTTGAGAGTTACTTCAAGTTTGAGAAACGGTAAGTAATAAATAAACGATCACAGACGAGATGTGTGCCAACTGCATGTATTACTACCCCGCCACGCAACTAGAAGTCTGCAAGAGTGCAGTGTCCAATGCTGCGCTTGAGAGTTACTTCAAGTTTGAGAAACGGTAAGTAATAAATAAACGATCACAGACGAGATGTGTGCCAACTGCATGTATTACTACCCCGCCACGCAACTAGAAGTCTGCAAGAGTGCAGTGTCCAATGCTGCGCTTGAGAGTTACTTCAAGTTTGAGAAACGGTAAGTAATAAATAAACGATCACAGACGAGATGTGTGCCAACTGCATGTATTACTACCCCGCCACGCAACTAGAAGTCTGCAAGAGTGCAGTGTCCAATGCTGCGCTTGAGAGTTACTTCAAGTTTGAGTAATGGTAAGTAATAAATAAACGATTACAAACAAGATGTGTTTCATCATCTACATGCATTACTACCCCACCATGCAACTCGAAGTCTCAATGAATGCCACTGCACTCATGCAGACTTCGAGTTGTATGGACGGTGAACGGTATGAACTCTCGAGCGCAGCATTGGAAGTGTCCAATGCTGCGCTCGAGAGTTACTTCAAGTTTGAGAAACGGTTAACTGTAACTTTAGCATACGGGGCATTTTTTATTAACTAGTGAAGCTTCACAGGTATCTGATAGGAATTAAATAATGGTTTGCCAAATTATTATTAATCGTTCATTATTTATGTAAAACGGTGGACATACTCACACAAAAAAAAACGCGTAGTTTATGCATATTTAGCCGACAATCCAGCCGACGCAGAACAAATGCAATATGGCCCTGTTTCATTCTTTGCACTTTCATTCCAGTTGGGACAACATGTCCATCTCATACAAGGCGGCACCTCGCGCTAACTACCTCTCTATAAAGCCGTGGACACACCTGCGCGCCAACTCTCTGCATGCTCTATACACCGAGTCTCCTATGTCGATGCAGTGCAATAAGTCTGATGGCAGTCGATTCCAGGTGGGTACCTACTTTAAGCTGCGTTAATGCAACAGCAGTCATTTATCTATGTATAAAAAAATACTACAAGCAACGCTTAAGGCGCGTCCCCGAGCAAAACGCCTTAATAGCCGTGTTTTGTGTAGTGTTTTGGAGCTATCTACTTGTTATTTAAAAGACATATCAACTAATAAAAAATACATAAAATGTCTACATAATCTTGATACCACAATGGCATTTTAGAGTATTTGTGTCATTAATCTCCTTACAACGAAACCACAGAAATGAATACTAAACTTGTATTAGAATAAAAGTTGAAAGTACTCATGGACGTAAGTATAGTCACTTAATTCATGACCAAATTGTTTTATGCGCACCAATAAACGTTTCTTTCTTTCTTTTATAAAATTATTTTATTTTCTTCAATGCCGTGTCTGTGAATGCTAAGGTCTATGATTTTTACGTATATTCGTAAGTTGTTCGCCAGATGGCGCTAGTAGTGTTTTACGAAGTATTGTAGAGGTGGGGTGCGGCAAAGGGAACGAATGCTCAACGTTATTTGCTCAGGGAAGCGCCTTAAATAATCATTATATCGGCCGAAACACGTACTCGTACTACCGTTCCCACACTGCCCGCATCAACAGATTTCCGCGATGGTCGCTAGATTATCGGTACACCTTGTGGACAGAAAAAAAATTAACCGTCCTCTCAGCCTTTCTTTTACAATGATTTTGAAAATTTTTTGGTCTAGGCGCATGTTCCGTTGTTATTTTAAATCAATGAATTTTCTCCAGGTGGTCTTATCGTAGGTATTCAAGCTCCGTTTGAGGTACCTATTGTTGCCTTGTTCTAATTATAAATTATTTCGCCTCTTTCAGGGAGACTGGGAAGGAATACCAATACCGAAGATCAAGTTACCCCTGCCGGCCGATAAAAGAGTTTGCCCCGATAGCATTATAGAATAATAGGCTATGTATAATCCTGTATAATATTTAGTTAATATGTGAGATGAAGCTAGACTTACGTAGGCACTGCTATACAGCTTAGCGTTCTATAAACTTATATTTAGCGTGATATTTATCATGATTAAATGTTTAGTTGAATAAGTACTTGTTGTGATATAAAGTTTTAATTTTATTCGTAGTAGATATATAAAATTAATTTGAATGACTACTAACAATCTATGGATATGAAATGTATATTAAATTTAATGAGTGACATTACGCAATAATAAACATGTAAATGTACAGTAGATGTTTGAATATAAATATGAACAACTAGATTACACGACTGTGTTTATTATTAACCCAAATCCAGCAAAATAGTACATAAAGTTTTGAAGCGAAACATAGTACGTAAGTACCCACCTATCTAAGCCATTCGTATGATAATCCTATTTTTATACACATCAGCATACGTTTATATCGTGTCTAAACGAGAGGGCTCAGTCATTATATTTAGGCTACCTATGTATAAGTATTTAAGAGACTTCACTATTCTTGTTTGTGCCGTATCTACACAAACGACTAAAAAGACAAGAAATTAGAGTATAGCATCTTGGTATACCATATACATGTGTGCTCGGTCAGTGGGTCGTCTTAGGGGCGGAGTTGAAGTATTAGGGGCACTATCAGACGCAAAAGAAATAAATAAAAAAAAAAACACGTGTGTCACTCGGGGACTGCCGCGGTAAAGCTATTGCACAGCATTTTTTATCAACTTATGCAATTATAATTATTTATTTATTTTTTCGATGATTCGGTCGCCGCGCTCAAAGCCCGCGATAAAAGCTATGCAATAGCTTAAAAAATATATGTATTTTAAATATTTTTTGGACTTAGTAAATTTTTCGTTTTACTTACTTCTGGATGGTTAAAAAAATAACCACGAAGGGGATGGAGGGGTCTTTGTTCGCTCGCTTCGAACCTAACCGATCCAAGTCGGGGTGCCCCAAGTCACGAGCTCGCTTCGCTCGACCTTGCATCCTAAATTCCTAAGTTCTAAACGGATGCCTTCGACTAACGGCTGATCGGAGACAAAAACACCAAGACGCTTTGAGCCTGTTTAGGTGTTCTATATGATAGAATCGAGAAACTAACGATTTACGAAAAACCCATTTTTTTCTTTAAGGTTGAACATACGGTCTGCTCTTGGTCATTTTCCCGTTAGATGGCGCTGAAGTCAACATTCTTTTATCCTCTGTACCTAAGTAAAAAAAAATATTCAAAGGCCTATTTCTTCGAAACGGTGCGTCGTAAGACCATGCTTCTCAGGAGCTAAATGGTTTCTATAGACAAGGTTAACCCGATACTGCAACAAAACTGGTAAATTTCATATATAAGTAAGTCCACGCGTAAGTGTAAGTAGATAAGTCCACGCGTCCGTAAGGCTACACTCCAAGTACTCCAACCGTGTGCTTCAGACTATGCTCGACCTTTGTGGATGTGGAAGAAGGTACAGAATAGAACCCGTGAAGGGTCTAGCTCAACAGCTCAAGTTTTTCAGGTTCTTCTTAGGCACTTTGCGCAAATAATGGTTGGTTACCATTTTATCATAATGTACTATCAAAAAAGTACGTATTTATTACCAAACACGATAAAAAATAATAATATTGAATCTTACTTCTGAATACAAATAATCAAAAATTGCAATCACGAATTTCTAAACAGTCGGTTTATCACTCGGTTTTTGGACGAAAAGCTTTCATTTGACGTAAAGTCTTGACGTTTCACACAAGCGACGGAGACTGACTGACATTTTGTTTTTCTTCCTTCTTGCGAAGTTCTTCTTGTTTATAATTTATTTCGGGGAAAACAATTTGTGTACTGTAACCATGTCCAATGATTACGGATTCAACAGTGATGATTCCCCCAATAAATCAAATTCACATCTACAGTTGCCCAGCCCAATAATTACGCGGCGGAACCGAACAGCATCGACGTAAGTTATTGGTGTCGTTATTATTAATTAATTAATCAGGTAATTTTATCTAAAATGCTGATTAATAACGGAACTGTGCGAGCTTCATTAAATTCTGTTTTATTTCAGGTCAGAAAGGGCTTTAGGAAATCCAATAGAAAGTGGTAAAATTAAATCTTTTTGCCGAGCGAAGGGCCATGGTTTTGTTATTCCAGAAAGAGGCGGCGAAGATATATTTGTTCACATTTCCGAGTAAGTATACTTTACTTATTTTAAAATAAATACCTATGCAGATAAGTTAATTGTGTAAATTATATGTAACAATTTTTTTTGTAACAGTTTAATAAGCTGTTAGCCTTGATGAATAAAAAAAAGTTAACAAGTATTCGCAAATTCTAGAATTCTATGAAGTAAACATATCATCACATCATACATGCCATTAACAACAAATAAAATAGTTTCCTAAGACTTTGTTTACAGACATGATGAATGTAAACCATTAAAAAAACAGTATTGCTAAAAAATTGGCTCAGGAAACACAAACAACTTCCGTGCAACATAAGAACATAAATAAATTAACTCGTCCATTTATTATGTACTTGTTATACAGAGCTTTGTTCCAATTTGAAGCTGATAACAGATATATTTTATACATTTAGACTGTTTGTGTTAACACATTTTGGAGGTCAAATGTGGGTGTTATTTGTATGTCTTCATTGTTGACTTTGTGTTTCTGGATGTTGAATAATTAAAGTCCAGTACACTTCCAGAGACGCATTCATGTATTATTTGACTAGACTTCATAATTGAAACATTGTTTAAGGCAATTATTATGCTCTTGAGGAAGGCTATAGGCAATTATCATCACACTAGGACCCTAAGGAGCCCAGCAAAAAGAAAAAGTCAGAAAGAACGCCAAACGAAAATGAAGCAATAGCACGGGTAGGCTATGTGATGCGATGGGGTGGGTCGCGGGAACAAGAAACTACTCGGACGAAGTCGCGGGCGGAAGCTAGTATACTTAGGCAATGTATTTTTAATGACACATTTGCATATGAATTAGTCTTCCTTAATTGAAAGAACAAAAGGTGCATTCATTATAAAACAATAGCATTATGTTGAGAATTTGTCCTTTATGATTGATATGACAGTCTCTACCAAAGTTTTTGCAAGTAGGATGCTTAAATGAAATAAAATATTCTATCTTTTTATGAATTCAGTATTAGTTTGAACTTTTAATTGATGGATTCGACAAGTAACCATAAACATTTTCTGTTGTTTTTTGCAGCATTGAAGGAGAGTACGTTCCACTACCAGGCGATGAAGTAATATACCGACTCTGTCCAATTCCTCCCAAGTTTGAAAAGAACCAAGCTGTCCATGTCCGCATCGTCCACCTGACACCTGAGAAGCACCTCAAGTGGGATGAGTTGCCACTGTGTTGATCCTTCTGCCACTCTCCCCTCAGTCTCTTGAATATCAAGGTCCCCTTGCTCCCCAAATCTCTCTTTAGTGTCATATCTTACCCCTTTTCCACCACAAAAATGATGTAATACCAGTTGTATTTACTTTCTAGGATTGTATTACTACTTATACATATTTATAGGTATTGTGCCGTATTAAGTAACTGTTGAACAGAATCGAATGCAACTTTGTCAATTGTACATGTCTATATCACAATCAGTGTATTGGACTCAATGGAAAGAACAAATTCTACTGCTCATTAATTTTTAATCAAAGCATTGAAAAGACCAAGGTTGTTAGATTCGCGTTTGTATATTGATTGCAAATTGAATTCAGTATTTAAATATAGTGAGAAGCCAACTTGTGGTGCTAAATTTTCGAAGGTTTTACCATCGTCTTAAGATTTTGATAGCCGATGTATTTCACACAGTGAATGGAAACTGGCTTCTTGCACCAAGAGTAGTAAGCTTTACAGTTGTATGATAGTGATAATAATTTCATCGTCAACATGATTGGCCTAATTTAAAAAAAACTTATGTATTTTCTGTACTTAAGCATCATGTATCAACTATATAATATTAATGATAGCATGTAATATTGCACAAAAACGAAGTGCTGCTGGTTAGTGATGTGTGCGATCTGTTTAAGGAGTGTTATGTTGATCACGTTGTTGGCAAATGCATAATAATCTCATTTTTATTATTCCTATTTCTATAATTATTGTATTTAAGTGAAAAATAATCGCAAGTTATGAACTAGCATTCCACAACTTAAGTATTCTCTGTATTTATGCTGAATTCTGTCTATTAATTGTTGTATTTATAATAAATATTCTATTTTGATACCTAATGTGTTGTCCCAAGCATGTTCACAGGAAGTATTTTATTAAACCATGTAATCAACGCGTTCGCCATGCTTTTTGTGTTTACTTTTCTAGCAGTATTAGGTAATACAGCGAATATATGGAATATGTGTAAGCTAACAGTTTGTTTTATTGCGGCCTTATTTCTATTTCACCTGCGGGGTAATTGCGTAACACACTAACAGTAGGAATGGGTTTCATTTTGACAGTTCAACAACATTCAATGCGTTATTTACGTAGTTGGCAGACACATTTTTTGAACATATGAAGCAATGGATTAGCAATAGGGTTCAAAATTATTCAGATTGTGATAGATAGTGTGTTACGTAATTAGGGTGCTGGTAGAGTGATAGCATGACAGATGGTGGCGCTATCACCGCTCACGCTTATCGTAATCTGATAACAATAATTTTTTGCCGATTTTTTTTCAGTAAATGTATGTCGGTACTTCAGTTTTAAATAGGTGCGATAAAAGTCTAATAATAATTCTTGACACAAGGAGGCACCACACCTATTTCATATTACGCTCGGAATGCGTGCCACGTTTGTTGGTTTCCAGCGGTGCAGTTGATCTAAGATAACCGTTGATACTGGAAAAACTGAGATCTTAATCATTAATTTGACCTTATTGGTCGCTGCGTCAGGTGATTTATTCTCTGTGGGGGGTGAACAATATTGCGTTCGCCGAATAAGGGGTCGCGATCTCAATCCCTAAGAATCTAATCTAATGCCGTCTTCAAAGGTTTAATAAAACTAAATCGTTTGTTTCATATGTATATATTTTATTAGTATATGTAAGACTTAGGGAATAAATAATACAAATGAGCCGTGCAGGCGATTATCTGATCGAATCTATGCAATATTATATTTATATAAATCAATTAGGTACACTTAGAAAGTAAATGCTAACATATTATTGATATATTAGGGGCTTCATATTGTGATCACACGCTTACTTAGCTAAACTACACAAAAATTGTATCGGAATGTGCATGACACGCTCGGCTACTCGTACAGACAATGCGCATGTCATAACACATTGTGTATAAACTAACATAATTAGTAATTATAAAATATCTATACATAAAGGTACATAGACAATTCACAATTTCTTACCTTAGTCTCTTTGCTTAAAGCTAGTAGTCCCAAGATCATGCGGACTTCATCGTGGGGATCAGACCAGTTTAAAGGCGTGTCGAGCCTGACGCATGCCTTAGTCGTTTACTAAAGACACAAACGTTTACATGTATACACCTACAGTTTCTACAAACCTCGGCCAAACGGATTGTCGATCTTAATCTTAATAATGATTGATCGTTATCATACAAGCCGGTGACTAAAATGAGTCTAATATGCAAACCATACTGTAATCTTGGTTCGTCACACTAATTGCAAGCAATCCAAGGTTAAGTATCGACATTGTGACTCGGTTACTCTTAGAACGAACGGGCTGCTTCCATTTTCCTTTGTTTGCGGGTTACCTTAATTAAATCTACTACGTATTCAAATATGTTATAGGTATTTCTATGTGGACAGTGTAACATTTAGAATTTCTTATCTAACAATTAGTTTTAAATTGGCTAATAAGCGCCTAGTGTTGAATTAATTGAATTACATGGCTATAATAGTAATACAGTAAACTGTAAAATTATTGATTGTCATCCCTTAGGAAGACGTGTTCTCTCGTCCGTCACTATAGTAACCTGAGCAAGAGCAATCGACAAGCATGACAGTAAAAAATTCGTTGTAGGTATATAATAAAGTATAAAAATGCGAGTAGAAAATTTCTTCAAAAGAAAAAAATACGGGGAACTGATCAAAAGCTTACTAAAATGTGTAGCAGTCGTGTCAGCTGATGTTTATTTTCATTTTTTTTTATTTCGCAGACGTTCAATCTTTCCCGTTTTCCATGTTGCCATTCTGTAACAAAACGAGAAATTGTTAGATATAATTCCTGAATAAAATTTTAGGCTCGATCCCCATTTGCAAGTCGAAATTGGAACCTATATTGTCGACTCGTGAGATACCTTCCTTGAAGTTAAGGCTGTCATAGACTATTGAAATATTAATTCAAGATGGATAGCAAAACATGACTGCCTATAAGTATATGGTTTATCAACCGAGCTGTTGGCACGGACGCGAAGTTGTCCCA
Organism: Dryobotodes eremita; assembly: GCA_917490735.1. NCBI lineage: Eukaryota > Metazoa > Arthropoda > Insecta > Lepidoptera > Noctuidae > Dryobotodes > Dryobotodes eremita. The sequence continues at coordinate 15,998,548 of OU823254.1, read as the reverse complement.
AACTATCATACCTATTGCACTGCAGTTTGATAAATATTTGACTTCCCTGTCAAATTAATGTATGGACGATGATCCGTTTACACTGGATTTTATTCAAATAAACTGACCTCTTCTAACTGCGCCAGCTGGTAGTGTCTCTTACGCAGCGCGGCGAGGCGAGCGCGCTCGGCGTCCAGTGCTGTCTCCAACTTAAGAGAGCGCACTTTACTCTCCATCTCAAGACGACGAGTGGCCGTTAGCGATAATGATGACGTGTCCAAAGCCTCTGTTGGTTAAAAATAGCACATGACGGGTATAAAAAGACACTTATCGAAGCCGTGAGTCACTTGTAGGTACTCCCCGTCATTGTAGGTAATAATTTTTTTTTGTATTGTCCATACCTGGGAACTTTCTGGTTACCGAGATATTGAAGGTCAAAATTCCAACTTTTACTGACGTTTTTTATGAAAACAAGTTTTTGATGTTATAACACAACTTTAAATACCCCCACGACCCCTGTACCGTTGCATGAACCCATAAGCACAATGTTTTGCGTGTGTTACATTGCGCACTACCGCAAACAGCAAATATTCACACCAAAAATAAAAGTCGTTTCCGAGCAATTATTTTTGTGCAAAGTGACTTGGTTAAATGCGTAGTTGACGGTCATGTGATGGATTTTTTTACGGCCGCAGTAACTCATGGCTTTAAGAAGTTGTATTAAGTTTCTCATCCAATCATTAAAGGTCAAAATAATGTGTTAAATTAAATTAATTGGGCTATTAAAACTCGAGCTGAAGACGTACATAAATCAGCTATTGAAACGAGTTAAATACTTTTAATCTGTGTGTTTTGATTTTATACTCATCGTAGTGGTTGTCATAAGAAAGAACGCTCAAAGCCATGTTCACTAAACTATTAACAGTAGGTACGTGTAAATAAACAAATTCAACATCCATGTGTTGCATCATCGACTAGCAGCATTTATATCGTACCTTGTTCATTCACAAGTGCGGAACCAGATTTAACAGCAGCAACTAGCGCGCCAGTAGCCGCGGCGACTGATCTACTGGCTTGTGTTAGTCGCGCCAGTGCGGGCGACTCGGGCGGCGCACGCGCTCGTGACGCGGCCACTAGCTGTGCGGTACTGCCGGCTACTTCGTGAGCCGCAGCCGACACGCCTTCGACCTGGCCTGAAGCACCTACTGCCTCGTCTGCTGATGTCCTGTATCATACATTTTAGATGATGTTAAATGATGGTAGGTACTACAGGTAAATAATTTTAACACGGCTCCATGTTCGCATATAGTTCGTTTGAATACATTAAAGAAAATGGTGGTTATAATTGGCTTGAAGAAAATAGTGAAGTTCTACAAGTGTGGGTAGTTTGGTGATTTTCGTGTCAGTTGTCCACACATTGTGCTTATTTCAGGACCTTGCATTACAAACTGCATTGGTGAATTAGTTAAATTCAAATTGTTGGGTTAGCCAGATTGCAAGAGGTAGTAATGAGCGTTGGTGAAATCCAGAAAACAGGAAATTAAAACGGCGCTTTATGTTCTAAGCCTATAAGAACTACTTTGTAAGAGATGATGAAGACGTAAAAAGTGATTTGTTACTTTTCTTCGCTGTGCATGTGCAGCTGTTTTAGAAATACACTGGCAGAATAAACCACATACACTATTTTCACATACTAGTAGGTAACAAATTAGTGATTACCAATTCATACTTAATTTAATACAAAAACTGCCACAGTTCTCTAGTGCCGCAGTTCTCTAGTCAACTGTTGAGCCTGAAATCCTGGTTTTTATTACCAAAATCGGACATTGCCATAAGATTTTCTATTCAAAATTTTTAATGGGTAACATCTATAGCCGCGGGTAAAACCGGGCGTGGTGACGCATGCCGTGGCAACGCGTCGCCACGCTATATTTTCTATACAAAATAGTTTCGACGTTTCACATCTGCCAGGCGACGGCTCAATTTTTTTTTTTTTTGAGCAGCACAGCGATTGTGCCAATGTGCTCTTGAATCTTCAAGTCTTCATTAGTGGCTTTTGTGGAAGAGACACCAAAATTGGGACGCAATACTATCGCCGATGGAATTTGGATGTGAATAGTACGCTACCCTTTCTAAGAAAACAAGCTAGATACAAGAAATACATACACTAGCAGTTTAGCAGCAAATACAACAGCCTTAGCTGCTGAAATTAGTCCCTCAGACCACTGTGGGTTCTTCCTGTACATCTTCTGCCGAGTCTTCGGGTCACCCAGTTCGTTCTGAAGCTTGCGAGCGTCCTGTACCAGTATCTTGACGGCGCCCATAAGTGTGGTGCAAGCGTCGAGGATTTTGCTGTTCACTTCGAGTTTGACCCCTGAGCCGCCGGCGCGGGTCGCTGCTAGCATGTTCTGTGGATTTCATAATGATATTATAGTCTGTTCCAAAATTATCTGATGAAAATGTTAATAAATGGATCAGAAAACATACCTGTGGATGCCAATTTTTTGAGTTCCCCCAAAAAACAATTAATATTAATTTTATAACCTTCGTCAATTATTTTTCAAATAAGTACAATTTAATGATGTTATTTAATTATTTTTTATAATTGTTGGAAAAAGAACTGAGATATACTTAACCTCAATACAGATGCATGTGTAACTAATTTAACCCTTTAGTGAGTGATTGCGTAAGAATTTAAGCTGATTAGGGTTTGTTATCCGGCAAAAAAAATCTACATTACGGTGTTTAGAATCATGTGCTGAATTCATGGTGACAAATTGCGCGTCGAAGTCCCTGCCACCTTGTTTAAATCGAAATGCCTTCTTGTGTATTTAATAAGTGTTATTATCACTCAAGAAAGAAAAATAAAACACACGCGATTACTTTTCACGCATAAGTACAGCCAAAAAATTTAATTTGTTGAAAATTATAATTTTAGTTATTATTTGCTTCGCGATTTTTGTGAGAGCGAGATAGATGATACATAACAGACGTGCGAGACACGATGCGACGAATCGCGCGACTCTCGCGCGATACGTACAACAAAGTTCATAATCGTAAACATTCAGTGGCTAACGCGATTGCGCTCGCACGACTGTGTCGGGTTCTATCTCTGTCATTCCCATATTCCCTCCCCTTTTTGTTGTGAATAAACGTTTTTTTTTTTTTATTTCACTCGTTTGCTTAATGAGTTAGTAAGAGAAAACAATCATTTTACACACATCACCATCATCTGCCCATTTATACATGGTATACTGACCTCAATCTGCGACGCAGCCTCTTCAATAGCCCGATCCATGTCAGCGAGCTCATCATCTACACTCCTGGCTCCAGTATTCAGCCGATCAGCAGCCACAGCAGCAGTCATCAAGCTACGCACTCGACTCCTTGCGTCGGAGCAATGCGAGCTCACTACGGAACCACTCTTGATGGATTCGAGGCATTCCTTTGTGGCCGTCAACATTGAGCGACATTCGGTGTTCAGTTCTGTTAGATGAATAAAGAGTTTCAGTTGTTACGACGTTTGTGGAAAATTTATAACTGTGAGACACGTTTGCGCAGACGAACTATCGCCGCGGGATTTTTTCGCGCACTGGATCTTCAACACACTGCTTAGCGCAGAGAGTTGAAAATCTAACAGTGTGTTTTTTCGACGCTCTGGGATGCACTCTTTTGGATTCTCAATGCTCGATTCAACACCGACAGTTTTTTTTTTTTTTTTAACGTTGCCCCACACTAGGAATTTCTCCTGTATTGCGGGTGCGTTTACAAACATTTAAACTCACATACACAAACAGCCAGACCGGAACAACTACTTGCAGGTCATACAAATATTTGTTCCGTGCGGGAATCGAACCCGCGACACGCAGTGCAGCCTGCAGTCAATCGCTTAACCACTACGCCAAACGTGCCGAGTTAAAAATCCAGTGCGCGATAAAATCGAACGTGGTCAAGATATCATACCGTTTCGTTCGTTCACTTAGATTACCTACGTCTCAACTTAAGACTCCCGCAGACAGGCGCGATGTGACTTTTGTAGAACAATGTCCATGAAGTTTTCGTAGGAATTGTTCTACTAGAGTCGCGTCGCAGCTGTTTTGGGAACCTTTTAGATCAATTACGGTTAATCGGTTTGTTATATATACGTGAGAATAACAAGAATTTAAAACATAATGGAGAGAATGGTTTGGCCAAATTTGCAATTTTAAATCTGCGATGGAGACAAAGACCTCCTTATGGAAACTTGTATTCTTTTTCAAAGTTTTCCACTACCTGAAGCAATAAAACAAGACTCACACTAGGTGAATCTTACGTAGACGCGGATGGTGACACACAATTTTATTGCTATGAACATTATACGCCCTGCCCCGCGTTCAACGCGATAAGAAGTTCCAAACAGAATTGTAGTCCCATTCCGTTTGTAACTTTTATCGCGTCTAAAGTTTTCTCGCAAGGAACTGGCATTTTAATTTCCAGGTCCAGATTTTAAAAATCTATACTTACTTTCAGATAGCGCCAAATCAGTGGACACATTAGACACATCAGCAACATACGCAGACAGCTGCGCCGTATTGTGTGCCGCAGCGATGGCCGACCTTGCTACCGACTCCTCATTCCCTGACACTTCGGAATGTCTGGCCAGCTCATCGAGTGCCTTTGCTGCAAGTTCAGCAGCCGCGCCCACGGTGTCGCGCGCCTGACCATTCTCGAAGGAAGTCAGGGCTCCGGTGGCGACTTCAAGTGCTGCCTCTCCAGCGCATGTTACTAGGCGCGATGTTTCTGTATGACCGACATTTTTGTTGATATTGTTAGGTTTAGGACATAAAATTTAACAAAAAATGCGAATATAAACTACACACATTAAAAGTGTCTAGGGATCAAGCACGTTTTTGCTAGTTACTAAAGTCCAGGTTTTTTAATTATATTTTTTGTAACTCCTATTTAGCGAATTTCGTCATTTGAAAAGGGAATAGTTTTTATCAGTAAAAATTCTACCAAACTTCTGAGTGGAATCAATACAAAAGAACGTTACATGGAGAGAAGACGTCATTTGACCCGAGAAGAAATGATAAGAACCGTGGGAATGTTGGAAGCTGGTTCTAGGCAACGTGCTGCGGCAATCGCTCTGGGCACTACGCAGAGTGTTATAAGTCGGGTTTGGACACGTTACCGCATCACTGTCAGTGTGACACAGCAACTTGGAGGACGAGCTCGCATCACCACACGCAGACAAGATTGTTACATACAAAGTACTGTTCGACGAAATTGTACAATGACCGCGATGATGTTGGTTACGAGTCTTCATAGCTCTTTAGGGATGTTAATAAACGATCAAACCATAAGAAATCGCTTACATGAAGTCAATCTCTGTTCCCGAGGGCCGCTACGTGTATTACCTATTGAGCCCCGCAATCGCAGAACCCGTTTACAATGGGCTCTTAAACACCGAAATTGGGCAGAAGAAGAGTGGCGTTTTGTGTTTTTCTGACGAATATTGCTTTGGATATGAGGCCAGATACTAGACGTACACGGTGTTGGAGGACCCCTGGACGCCAAGAAGGTTTAAAATCGTGCCAGGAAGTCCATGCATATAGTGGTGGAACAATCATGATATTGGCGGGTATTTGGATCGGTGGAAAAACCGAACTGATTTGGATCAGAGGCAATCTCAATGCAAAGATTTACGCTGAAACGATTGTATCAGATGTTGTCATTCATTTGCGGACCCAACTTGGTGCTTCATTTCTGATTATGCATGATAATGCACGTCCACACACTGCCAGAGTCGTTGCAAATATAATGCTAATATCAACGTCCTACCATGGCCTGCTCAATCGCCAGATTGAATCCCATTGAGCATGCATGGGATATGCTTCAAAGAAGAGCTCTGCCGCATTATGGATGCCGTACACACACCAGAAAATCTTTTTCGCCAGTTATAACGGACGTGGGCGGCGGTGATTCGGATGAGCTCTTATTGAGTATGCCGAACCGATGCGATTGTGTTATATGCGTTAACGGCGGAAATACAGACTACTAATTGTGCATTTTACGCAATAAAAACCTTTAAAAACTGTTATATTTAACGTTTTATCATATTTTAATGTCAGGATTAACTAAGGAGAAAAATCCAGCATAAGCAAAAATCGCGAAAAGTATTAATGCAAAAGCAGAGAGTACCTCGTCGATCTACACATACGAAAACATGTAATTTAACCAATCTAAATCGACATTTTTATTTAATTTCAAAAGGGTTTTTTTTAAAATGATTACTTTGATCCCTAGACACTTTTGATGTGTGTGATGATGTGTGAATCTTGCAAAAAATAATGTTCTTTATCATCTTGAGATTCGTAAATGCTTGACAAAACAATGAATTATACATTATGGGATACACAAAATATTTTAATTCAATGTATACAAGCAAAAAATACAAGCTCTTTTTTTATAATATAGTTGGCGAAATTTCACAGAAGACTCTGTATTTAGAAGAAGTTATGTACAAAATTATGTACAGTAAAAGAAATACTAACGCAACTCCAACGCCCTCTGCGCCTCTTCCAACTGTCGCTTCACTGCTGTCAAATCATCTTCAAGCACAGTATTGTGTTGCAACAAGTCCTGTAATTCACACTCGGCATTCAATCTCTTACTTTCCGCGTGGCCTAGCCTAGTTTCCAGTAGCTATACCACCATAGAAGGAACGTAGATAAGTCCGAAGGTTCCAAGCAAGTCGAAGAGCGCAGTAGATTCCATGCACAGCGCGGCAGGTTGCGTAGACGTAGAGGAAAGAAATAAAACATGCAGTTTAGATATCGTTACATGCTTACAGTACAGGCAAGAAAGAAGCAAATAAAACAGTGTACTAGCTATTTACATGACGTGTTTTTAATACCACTTTACTTTAAAATTCCGTTCCGAAAATTTTATCGTTGAAAAGAAAAAACGTAACTACAAAAAAGACATGGACCGCAACCACAAGATGATCCCAACACCTATACGACATTGTTGAATAATCCTAGTTCGTGACAATGAGAACTGACCAAAACACAATGATCCACCACCATACAAACTAAAAGTGTCCATTAAAAAAACACGGTGTATCAACACACATTTCACTAAACGTCACTGATTTCCTAACCTGTCTCTCGTGTTCTCTCTCTGTTATTACAATATCCATATCTTCCTTCTCTTTCTGTTTTTCTTTTTGTAATTCTTCCAACTCTTCTTTCAGTTTTTGTATGTTTGTTTCAGCTTCTGCGATAGTTGCGTCCTTCAGAGCATCTAGTTCATTAAAAGCAGTTTCTTGGTTTTGGATCTTTTCGCTTAAGGATTGGATTTCAGTTTCTTTTTCATCTTTCAGTTGATCAAATTCTTCTTTCAATTTACTTATTTCGTTGTTCAGCTCAATCGTCAAAGTTTGTTTTTCCGATTTTAAATCTTCTTGGTCTTTCATCAAATTATCGTGGGCTACCGTAAGTTCCAAAATCCTACTTTCTAATACCTATTCAAAGATACAATTAATTAAACAACAATTCTATCTTTAGGACGTCACATAAAACGACAGACATAATATATTATGTATAACACAAACCTCTTTTTCTAAGTTCAGTTCATTTGATACTTTTTCTTTTTCTTGCTCTAACTCAGTTTTCTGTTTAGTAAGTTCGTTAATCTTATCATGAAGTTCTCTTAGTTCTTGATTTTTCAAAGTTAAGTTGCTTTCATTTCTTTCCACGATTTTTTCATGTTCTTCCCTCAGTGAATATAGTTCATTATTTCCTATTTCCAATTCTGCCTGCGATTCTTTTAACTCGTCTGTAAGTCTGGCGTTGTCGTCAGCCAATTGAGTCATATCTACATTTAAAGCTATAACTTGTCCATCTTTCTCAGCCACCATACTTTTCAAATTATCAATGATTTTGTCCTTACTTTCAGTAATATTTCGTAATTTATCTTTTAGAATCGTAATTTCAGTATTACATTCTTTCAGCTGGTCTTCGTACGACGATTTTTGTTCCTGTAATTGAATATTTATATCGTTTATAGTAATCTCAAGCGCAAGGATATTTTTAGACAAATGTTCGGTTTCAGATTGTTGCCTCTGGCCAAACTCAGATTTCTCTTCAAGCATAGTGTTTAAATGATCAATTTCTGTATTTTTTTCATCAATCTTCTTCTGTATATCTTCTTTTAATTCCCTCACTTCTTGTTTCTTACTATCTATCGAGTCTTTTAACTTATTTTCCAGTTCGGATATTTCAGTCATCTTTTCTTGCACAGTATTTTGTAACAGTTCTTTCTCGTATCGTTCTTCCTGTAACTGTTTACTTAGTTCATTTCCACCTTCTGTTAATTCATTTTTTAACGATTCTGCTTTCTCTTGGTATTGAACTAATTCATCGATTCTTACTTGAAGTTTAGAAATCTCAGTAACATTTTCAGTGATTTTACCTTCGTAGTTATTTTTAGTATTTTCTAACTCAAGACGCAACTCTTCAAGTTGGTCTAAACCCTCTTTTATTTTAGATTCTTTTTCACTGAGGCTTTCATCATGCTCCTGTGTTTTAGTCGTCAACTGTTGGCTCAATTTTTGGCATTCTGCGCTATACTCCGTTTCGGTACTAGTAACCTTTTGTTGTAAACTATCTATCTCTGATCGTAATTCATTAATGCAGTTATTTAGTTGTGTTACTTCCTAATAAAATCAAGCTATTATGAATTGGTTGTTATAATATGGGCTAATTAAATTGGGTTAATCAATAAACATGAAATTTAAATATTGTTACTGAGACACGGGATTTTTATACAGCTAAGCATTAAAGTCTGGCAATAATAACGGTAATTTTGTTAATAAGCAGGTTTACGTTACATGCTTAAACATTGCTGGATCATGCAATAACCTCACTATGAAGCATCTACAGTTCTACGCCTCTATAAAAAATAAATGACTCTTCAAAATATACAATACTGACCTCTTTTTCCTGTAAATGTTGTTGTTGCAACTCCTCTACCTGTTTAAGCGCAGCTTCTTTTTCTTCTACTACCTTTTTATACTCATCGCCACTGCTCTCCCGAAGTCCTACTAACTCTTCTTTTACTCTACTCAACTCTATTTCTCTTTCTTCCTTCTCTTGTTTGATCTTTTCTAAGTTTTCTGTGGTTTCTTTCAGTTCGTTGGTGATTGTTGTTAGTTTTTCTTCTTGTTCTTTCGTTGCTGTTGTGTGTTCTATTTCTAGAGCTTCCATGGAAGCTTTTACAGTTTCTAACTCGAGTTCCTTTTGTCTGGACTGTTCGAGGTCTGATCGGAGGCTCAATATTTCGGATTTGTAGGCTTCTACCTCTTCGCTCGACGAGGCACTTTGCTGTAGTAATTCGACATCTCTATAGGGAGTGAAATAAATGTAAATAGTGAGTATTATGGACAAAGACCGTCTTGCAGAGTTGTGCCTATTTTTTTCTTTTACATGTGTGCAATAAAAGCGTACTTTTGTCTGTGTCCTGCGTAAAGAGTTTTTTAACAAGACTAATAAGTTACTAAATATGATTATTCCTTTTTTATTCAAAAAAATGTTAGCTAGCCTACTCACTACGCAGATAACCGAGTAATAATAATAAATTAAAGTTCTTCATAGCCTAACTACATAAGCTGGGTACATAGCACAGCGGTACTTACTTGATCCTGTCGTTAAGTTGTTGCTGTAGCGCTACCTTCGCGCTTTCATGTTGCGCGGTGGCCGCTCTCAAGTTAGCTGACAACTTGTCCACTTCGGCTTTCTATAACGAAAATTTATTATGTGCAATGAAATGCTGGGTTTAGATTACTAGTTTGTTATAGATACTACAATATCTTATAACTCTTAGATCATGTTTTTGCAGATGAACGCAGTAAAATGTCATTAATATGAAACTGGGCTGGTAAATATTTGTTTTGACTTCTCAGAATAGAGAAGCCTGTACAGGGGGTCGCTGCCGGCTGCGATCCGTTTTATGGTCGGCGGCGTACTGTCGTGGGACGCAGTGATTTGCGACAATGGCATGTTGTAGAAGGAGGTAGCGGAAAGGCAGAAGGAGATTTGGAGTGTTCTCCTGGCCCGCAGCAGGCGCGCCGGGCGTCGGCAGAAGGCAGATAATGCTCTCTTTCGGCCCCCTAAATAGGTCCAGAGACGGCGGACTCGGGGACGTCGCCGTCATTATATTCACCCGAGTTGGCGGCACGTATTGTTCCACACGCGCCCCTCTCAGAGGTCGCGGGGGGAGTCATACACCTCACTCCCCCCCCTTGCCCAGACGGGGCCCGCAGAGGCGGGTCGGCACCAGTCGGGGGCTGCGTTGAAAAGTGCTTCAGTGCCCCCGTAGCCCCCGGTGCAAGTGTGCGAGGGAACATGGGGTCGTTTAGTGAGAAGAAGTCTGACAGACCCCTCGGTTCGCAAAAAAAGGGGGTTAACGTGAGAATGGCAAAAGTCATGAGGAACAGCGAACTATGATAGGTGATGTTGCTTTCGGCATAATGTTTATAAACTGCCTTTTTACTCGGACAAAAAAAGAAGGATGGCCCTATATAGGGGTAATACTGGTTACTGACCTGTCTAATCAACGTGATGTGTTCTTCTCTCAACTGCGTATACGCTCCTTTTAGCTTTTGGAACTTCTCATCTGTCACTTTGGCTCTTTCTTCGGTTTCACTGAGTTTTTCTATAATAGAATAATAATATATTTTTAAATCACATCACAGTCATTACCAAATAATCAGCACATTAAAAAGTTATTTGGAATCGATCGTGCTCTTTACTTCTGACGTTTCATAAGTGCCCTTGTAGGCGAAATAACATACATATTTTGAATCATAATCCACCATGACGACTAATAGAGAAGTACCTAAATAAGTAAGTAGTAGTAGTAAATAAGTAAGTAGTAAGTAGTAGTAGTAAGTAAGGCCTTAAATAAATTGGAATAAGGGCAAGAGAATGATGATGATGGTGATGATGATGATAATGATGATGAATCCACCTGCCTATATTCCTAATTATTTGGGGTCGGTTCAGCATGTCTTCTTCCATAACATACATCTCTATCTGACCTCTCAGTCGTCACCCTCCTTTTCTAGCCATAAAATCATGTTCCACATAGTCCATCCATCGTTTCTTTGATCTTATAATAATAATAATCATTTAATACAAGTAACAAGTCTCATATACTTCCAAAGTATGTTAATAAAACATTAACACAGAAACAATTTGTGACATCACTACTGCAAGGTGACAGGCCCAGCCGATACCCTGCAGCAGTGGTTCACAAACGCACAATCTAGCCTGCTTGCCACCATAGACAGGATGCTGTTGGTGCTGCCCCGCACCCTAGTAACCAGGGATCCAGGGGTCCACATTCATACTCAAAACATTCTCGATATGTCTCTTAATTCTCCGCATCACATCAATCACAAAAGAATAAAGTCATTAAAAAAAAAACTTACGTTTAATTTCGGGTGTTTGCACCATTAATATATCAGCTTTATGTTTTTCTTCTTCTAATTCTACCTGTAAACAGAAAGGTGTGGTCAAAAAACTTTTCAAATACTGTAACGAGCTGTAAATATGGCAGAACGAGTTTTTGAAAAAGTTCTGTTTCGTGGAGCATCGTCGTCCCTATCACTTATACCTGTGACACAGTCTCTTACTAAAGCTCATAGCAAAGCATAATCAGCCTATAATGTTCCCACTGCTGGGACACAGGCGTTCTCTCTGTGAGAGGATGTGGGCCGTAATCCACCACGCGGACCCAGTGCGGGTTGGTGGATGTCACATGTCTTCGAATTTCTGGTTCTAGGACATGCTGGTTTCTTCACGATGTTTTCTTTCACCCTTTTGAAAACAGTGGTGATAAAATAATTTACACAAAGAGACTGCTTGGGTTCGAACCCACGACCTACAACTCGGTAAGTCGCGGCCGTTACCACTGGGCCCCAACTGCTCTCACCTGGATATGTCATATTTTTTTTTTTAAAACATTACTCCACACTACGAATTTCTCCTGTATTGTGGGTGCATTTACAAACATTTAAACTCACATACACTCAACAGCCAGACCCGTGACAACTACTTGTAGGTCATACAAATATTTGTTGCGTGCGGGATTCGAACCCGCGACACGCAGCGCAGCAGTAAATCGCTTAACCACTGCGCCAACCGTGCCAATTAATTCCAGGTGCATAGTTTTTATAAGTTATTTCATTACCTTGGCATTATGTAGTTGTGTTTCGATACGAGTACAATGTTCCCTCATGGAACCTATGATCGTGTTTCTCTCTTGAACAAGCTGTGATACCTCGGACCTGTTACAACAAAGAATGGGAATAGTTGTAAACATGATTCTTAAAACTTTGTAAATCCACCAAGCCAATCACAAGTCAAAGCACATCTGTCAAGCGAATTTACCCCGTATTATTGCGCCGTAAAATTAAAATTGCTGTACGTGTGGTTCAAAACCACAAACGCGCACGGAACTTCGATTTTGATCTTAATACACCTAGCAATACGGTGTAGTGTAGACTTTATGATGATACTAGGAACCCGCCACTGTCTGGCACGGTTTTTACGACTTGACAAAACATCGAGATTTATTTTATATACACACAATACATACATACATAAACTCACGCCTTCTTCCCATGGTGGTAGGCAGAAACCACGGAACGCCACCTGCTACGATCGTTACATACTCCTTTTGCCTCGTTTACGTTCATACATCTGGTCATACATGGACGCCGGTTGCGAGTCGCGGTTGTTTTATATTTAAGTTTAATATTAATTTATTATACACACAAACCCTCCGGAATCAATTCTCTAAATGATGGTGAAAACCGCATCAAAATCCGTTCCTTAGTTTAGAAGAACAACAACACAGACACGAAAAGCAACTTTAATTTATAATATAATATATAGATGATGTTATTTTGTAAGGGTGTACCTCATCCTCTGTAGTTCGTTCTGCAGATGGTCGATGAGTCGGTCTCGCTCCACGACGGGGTCGGGCTGCGGCGACTGACTGGGACGAGCCTCGAAGTCTTCGAGGTTATCTTGCACTGACATCTATTTACAAACAAGTTTTTGTTACCTTATCATTCCTTCCCTTATATTTATAAAAACCCGTACCATTAGAGAAACAAGTCAAAAATGGCGGCGCTAATCATCCCTTCTCACTCGTTATTATATTAAAAGATCCTTTATTTGGCCGCCATTTTCAATTCGTTTATTTAATAACGCGGGTTTTACAGTTACGAGCTCGTAATATCTGCACTCACGCTTATTTTCGAGTCATTTGTATTATTGCATTAAGCATTTTATAGACATACCTTCAGCAGTAGACATTTTCTCGGCTGAGATGGCATTGATAGCAATTTCAACCATAAGCATAAGAACCTAACGTTCATTTTCATATTTAACTTCACCGTAACTACGCTGGGACATACTTATTTATAGGATATCAAGTTGTTACCTGGCTCATAGTATCAGAAGTGTCGATGAGAGAGGCCACGGAGTCAACTTCATCCGGCGAGGGCTCGGGTATAGACACCACTGGAGTCACGTATGTGCCGAAGTCAGACTGTGGACAAAGAATAATAAGTTTAGTATTACGGTGCAACATAATACTATTGGGTCTGTGAGCTGCAGACCTCGCGAGTCTATCTTTACATAGCTTAAAAGTGAATAAAAGTTCACCGCGCACCGTAAAACAAAAGGCGCGAAATGGCTGCTTTTTTATGTTTTCAACCTCCTTATCTCCGCCATTTTGAAAAATTTCGAAAAACCGAATCGACAAGATATGCCATATAATTATCGAACCTGCTCACAAAATTTCACGGGAATCGGTTGAGAAATACGACCTGTAGAGGAGAACAGCCGGACATACGAAAGCATTTTTGCCCAAGCTGAAACGGAGACGCTCCGCGCTCGATCGGTCAATGACTTTGCGGATGAAAGGACCAAGTTACAAATTTTTATTATAATTAAGTTTCGAGAAATCCCAACGATTGGTTTTGATACTACCCACAAAGCCTTTTGGAAAGCAGAATTCGGTTTACGGATTTTTTTTACCAGGTTTTTATTATTTTTTCTCTACTAAAAATCACAACGTGAGCCAAATTCATTACTCGTGAACTGTCCCCTATTTATGACAGAGGCCAGAGCATAGAACGTTATTACTTTTTCAGAAATTCTGTACCTGTTGCAGGAAGTTTGGCGGATTAGAAGGTAGAACCGGCAGTGTGAGGAGGTTCCTGTAGTATTGTAAGCTGCTGGCGTGCTTGTAGAACGAGCTTAGCTTCTTGAACTGTTGCCGAAATCTGAAACGATATATTCTATTGCATAAAGGATAGTTATAAATTGGTGTTAAAAGATTTTAAAGGCAATATAATGGGTACATCTGAATTTTTCAAAGTCTCCTATGGATTGCGTTGATACGTTCCAAAATAAAGTAGGTACCTAGATTGACTCTAAGGGCTGATTTTACCAAAGTCAAATCATGATCAGATGATGATGATGTTGATCTGTCTGTCAGTCTGTCAGTCTGATCTGTCTGATCTGTCTGATCTGTCTGTCTGATCTGATCTGTTTGATCTTTTATCCGTGGAATAAAATTGATGTCTGACAGTTCTAACTTCTAGTGTAGAAAAACTGTAAAAAATGCAAAATTTATTCTCAGGATAAGACTTATTCTAGGTATAAAAGTTTGGTGAAATTAGCCCTTAGTTGAATTATATGCATTATATTACATTATGCTATGCTGTGTTCTTACCGACGGGCCACGGAACACGATACTGCATTCTAAAATAAGACACAAATTGCAGACGTCACCCAAAAAGGAGCCAAGCTCAGATGGGCCTGGGCCGGATACATTGGCCGTATGTCGGATGCATTGTGGGCTAAGATGACCACAGCGTGGGTTCCTGAAAACGTCCAATGGCATCGGGGAAGACCCAGGCATAGATGGCAGGACGAACTTGACGCTTATTTGAGGGATTGGTCCATATTGATTAAGCATCGAGTTGAGTGGAAAAAGGAAAGGAATGCCTTTGCCCTGCAGTGAGTCAATACAGGCTGATTATTATTATTATACTAGCTTTTGCCCGCGGCTTCGCTCGCGGTAATTTAGACTGACTATCAATTCGGGTTATAATTCAATCATGATTCGAAAGACACGTGGCGCCATCTATTATCATAAGGACGTTATTGTTGTTTTCCTCGGGAACAGTACTTTTTTGCGACATGAAAGGTACCCTATTCCGAATTGAAAGGTGTCCGTTTCTGTACACCTGACAACGTATATGCAAAATTTCAGGATGATCGGTTCAGTGGTTTAGGCGTGAAAAGGTAACAAACAAACAAACAAACTTACTTTCGCATTTATAATATTAGTTAGGATTAGGAAGTTAGGATTAGGATAGTTAGGATTATTATGTTCGGTTACCTCTCGCGATGTCCCGCCAGGGTGTCGGCAGGCAGCGAGGCGTGCAGTCGGAACAACAGCCGCACATTACAATCGTATATTTGCGACGCGTCCTGTGCGCACGGTATGAGGGCGGCTAGTCGGCACTGACCGCTAGCTGTCATGGAGTTGGCGCGAGCGTTGCCCAGGCTGTCGAATACTGCAGTCCAGAGAAAACATTTACATAACGTCAGGGAAATTATTTATTCAGCAAATTGATTACCAACTTAAATTGTTTGTATATTCAACTCGCAACACTGTAATTCTTTGAAAATTATATGTAATGGCCTTTAGCACGGAAAATTGACATAGTGTTTCAATTTACCTGACTGTACATGCTACTACTACAGTGTAGGTTATAGCTCTTTATTCTACATGGAACTTAAAATGCACTGACAATTGATTTTATACCTTTCAACATCTAACAACTGCAAATAGGTGGCGTGCCAAGCAACTTCCGGAAATAAAATAATTTATAATTCACTAACCCGAGACGGTATTTACAGCACCGGAAGTCGGTTGCAGAAAGTCTCAAATAAATAAATAAAACATTTACAAAATAATCTGCACCCAATCAACAAGATTAGTTACATTAAAACCAAAAGCTAACAGAAGATCCAAGCAGGAAGTTTCAACAACAAGTTTTGCGACATGGAAAATGCACGGCTCGTTGTAACAAAAATTACACGGTAAAAATACAATAATGAAATAAATGTTTATAACTGACCTGACGCTTGCAAGTTGAGGATTTCTTCCATATAGTCGAACAATTCCACGCATAGTTGGAAACTGTAACAAAATGCAGTCATGTATTGAAATGCTCTAACAATAAACTATTGAATACGATCTCCAAAACAAGAGCCAATTTTCATCATGAAAATTTAAAACTGGACAAAGACTTTAAAGTGATATAGTCTGTAGTTACTTGACTAGATGAGGTCCCAAACAGAATTGATCTAACTCGTCCTTAGTACCAGAAGACGACATGTAAACTAGTTTACAAAAAACAGTTCCAGTTTACAGTTTCGAAAATAAGGCAAAATTGCCTTATTTTCATCAATCACGGGCCAAACATATAGCTCACCCTGAGTTAACAGCGCCAAAAATGTCGTATTGAAATGATAGGATGCGCTGGATGCACTCGTACAAAAGGGCCAAGAAAACTTACTCTGACTTAATACTTGGTCCTTACCTATATCCATAAAAACTCAAAATAACTCACTAATTATTGACATCATTCTCTGCGATGGCGTCCAACTCGTCAGCTGTCAGCTGCATATTGCCCGGGAAGCGAGGGTTGCGCGCGTGGAACTTGAGCTTGCATACTAACAGGTTGCAGTACAAGTGGACTAACTTGCCGTAACCTTCGCGTAAGTGTACCTGGGGAGGATTTATTTTGTGATTGAGAAAAAGGAATCTCAAACTCAAAGCATCAAATAAACCAATTACAGGCACTTTTGAATTGTCAAGGGGTCGGTCAGTCAGAAAAATGAAGCTTGTTGCCCATTCCTAAGCGTAGTAGATACCTATGGAGAAAAACGGGCAAAAAACTAAATCGACACTCTCTTAAATCAACATATAGTTACAAAAAAAATGATTCATTATTCACATTGAAATTATACATGTGAGAAGTGAGAACGATCTAGAAAGACGTGCACGTTAAAAACGTCAGTAATAAAAAAGATCAAAACAAAAAAAACTATTCAGCAATTAAAATAAGCCGTGGTAGCTAAGAGGCGAATGAAGGCTCCTACAGACAGGCGCGACGCGTCAGCGCTACACAAAGGCGTCGCTCGTCGCGCGACACGCGGTGCCTTTGTGTCGGGCGTCGCGTCGCGCTAGTGTGTACGAGCCTTGAGGCGGTATTACAATGTTCTAATCAATAAACAACACAACATTACGTCACGCTTGTTTTTCTCGAAAGCTTAGGTAGATGTGTGTGTGGTAGTACACCCACATTTCGCATGATTCAGTTCCATGTAAAGGAATGAGCCTTTTACCAACAATCGAGCACAAATCCAGACGGAAAACCCAACAACACTTTGCCTGACCCGGGACTCGAACCCAGGACGCTTGTAGGTCCGTTTCATGATTATTATTCATATAAAAAAAAACAAAGCTTTTCCTCCATAGAATCTTTTTTTGGAATTGTGGACTAATATCCTTTGGATACTGAAAGTACTTGAACTAGCGTAAAAATGGACCAGTTGGAGTAGTTAGCGCATTTTATACAACACAATGGCAGTTTTAAGTGGCCCAAATATATGGTTTATACATAAGCATGTAAAAATCTATTAGAAACATGTCCTCATTTTTCTCGTAACATCCTTTATTTTCATTTTGTGGACGTAGTTTTTTACGTGAATGGTATTCAATTATTAAAATGTAACTGTGATACTACCAAGGCTAAACGGCTACTTTACATTTACCAAGAACACTTGTACAGAAACAATAACACAATGGATTACCAAATATTTCTCAATTGACAAAGTTTGAAGTGTGCATTTAGCTTTCCAAGAAACTGTTATGTCAAGTTGTCTGACGATGTTTCGAAAGGTAAATACTACCTATAATTTTTTGTATTGGGTGCTCATGTAAAATAATGTAAACAGATTTGACCATGGCAACGTATTGTGCGTTCATTTTCACATACCTAAAGAAAAACCTGAAAGAATTACAAGGATTTTCATAGTATCTGTATTATTCGGAGATTAAAATTTTCTTATATTTAAATCTACCTTCACTGACGCCTCCTGCCCGCAAGCCATGAATTTTATTAGAATCTTTCACCCCGCTAAGTAGGCATAAGTATGCCAAACATCTCTTAATCCCTTAGGCATGTTTTCTCGGCGCCAGCTACGGTAGGGCAGAACGTAGTCTTAACATTATCAACACAAATCACAGCCATTTCACAAGGCTAAATAAAACTAACCCATAGCTTGCCCAAGTTCTCGATCATGCCAATATGGCGCTGCGAGTCATCGAGACAGGCGGGGTGGCCCTCCCGCAGAAGTTTGTGTGTCACGTGGCAGAACTTCCATGCCACGATGCGGTTCTCTTGTAGTGGAAGACGTATGGCCACCATCTGGAGGGTTAAAAAGAAGGATTTGTTAATAAAAATCGATAACTGATAAAAATGCAATAAAGGTCCTAACAACACTTGAGACATTTTCTCCTTCTTCCCGGCTGTTAATTTCGCATGGTCAGCATTAACTTCGCACTGCTCTTTACAAAACTGTCAAAAACATGGACACAATTTTGGCGAATTTGCTCCAAATACAGAGCCTAGCAGATAACCAGTAAAGACGCTAAGCTAACCGATACGTTCTTACTACAAAGACTGCAGTAAAAGCGGATTTGAGCAATAACCGAGACAATGATGTCACCCAAAACTAAAACTATTACAATAATTGTTGTAAGGAAGGATAGATCAAAGATGACTATCCACTACAAATCTATAATGGAAATGTTTGGAAAAGCTGTCATCTGATTGGCTCAATAAAACAATGTGGTAGCAAAACATTGGACACACGACACCAGGTCACGACATCACGAGTTTAATTTGATTCGTGTATCACTAAAGGGGAGCATGGTGATCAAACAGTCAGGAAGCTGCTAATGCCCTGAGATTATGTCAAGTAGTAGCCCGTCACATTAGCCGCGATTTAACGGGGGAATGCACGTCGGGCTTTCTTCGTCAACATTTACTTTAATGGCTTAAACACTGTAATTATAAAAGGACAACTTGTGTCGCATTCGAGACGTGACTGTTCAGTATTAAAAGGGATAAAGCTGAGATGACTTGTAATTCGGCCAGTCATTAGTCATATAAAGCAAACGCAATAAGCCATAACCAGATAGAACATCAATATCAATGTTCATCATACGTTAGCTACTAATCTCTTCAGTACTACCTTAAGGTGTAATATTTGGTCCTGCGCTAACTTTATTTATACATATTTCGCTTGCCAAAAGGAAATGCGGCGCATCACATCAATAACTACAGAGATCTTATCTTTGCAATGACTATTGACAATCTGCGTTCTACTATTAATTATGGTCTTGTTTTTTTTTAAAGTTGATAAAGTTGTGTGGAAATCCTTTGTCATGATATGGGCTTGTGATGCGGAAGAACGAGAAAATGTCGTGAGGAAAGTTTTGGGTATGAATGTGATGGCTACGATGGATGGACTGTGTGAAAAATGATATGGCTAGGAAAGGAAGGGGTGACTTCTGAGATGACGACTAATAGAGAAGTGTGGAAGAAGAAGACATTGGCGCCGACCCCAAGTAAATTGGGATAAGGGCAAGAGAATTATGATGAAGTAGTTCTTACCCAATATGTGATGGCGCTCTGTTCCTTGAAGGTGCCGATGAGTGTGCTTCGGACATGTTTCTCTTTGACCGGTGTCTCGATGGCGTTGATCGCTTTCTGTATGGCTAGTGTCTGGAAAATAAATAAGCTGTTATAATAAAGATAGAAAAAAGTATGTTTTGACGACTATCAGCCAAAGAGCCTATTGATGGGACTTGTTTCGTTCCATTTTTACCTGCACTGCAATATAAGACCAGTCTTACTTGTCCCATCAACTCCTTCAACTACAACGTCGTCGGTTTGACTGATTTTCAGATTCCAATCGATGGCTTCTTTAGTCTAAAGCACACTCATAAAATAAAATACTCATTTTATAATCAAAGATGCAAAGAGGATATTCCGAGGTAGAAAGAAATGAAGTAAAATTGGAGAAGGTTATTTCTAATACTTATATTCCGATTCCCGACACATTTCTTTATTTATTTAATTAGTCGATTCCAGAAATTGGTTAGTTATACATAAATAAATAGATTTCAGGAATCAACCAGCAGGGAAACAATAAAACTTTGAAATTGGTTGATTAATACATACCTAAGTACTTAATAAAGGGTAATATAAATACAATTTTATTGTGTAACACGTTACAGATTGCCAGTCGATATGATTATGAGGGTCAAACTGTTATGTGCTCTGAAGTCGTAACGTCAAGCATTTTACAGTAAACAATAAAAATTCCTGACATGCAATGCTTTTAAAAGCAAATGGAGAAATGCACTGTATTGTTCTACAGGTCCAATGACCTGGTTTTATTACGTGTTTAGAGTTAACCTAAATAAGGCCTTTAAAACATACTGTACAGTGTTGAGTACCCACACTGTGTTGTTTATTTAAAGAGATAAGTAATAGGTCCAAAGAAAAAAACAAAGGTTAATTTAGTTTTTAATCAACAGTTTAAATAGCTTGTCAAAAAAGTAGGTAGGACCGTCAATTTAGTTAAAACAAAAGAAACGCTAAGTTAAAATTTAAATACTTTCAGTCAGGTAAACAGACAAAAGAAAACAAGCTAGCAACAGTATTATATTCAAAACTTCCGAACTTATGGAATGTAAGGACAAAATGGTGTTCATTAAAATATTCGCTACAAACAAGCAAATTAGTAAACAATGACGATTAGGGCTTGCGTCACCGGCATTGCTAATGCTGCTGCATACTATTGTAATGACAACCATACTTCTCAGAACATGAGGAGAATTACAACATTCTCACAACGCTTAATGGATGAATTGAATTAATGAAGAGCTGTCACAAAAACAGGTTCAATACCACGCATCACTGATTACTTCGACTTCTACAAAACCGTATGTCTGATTGTTGAATTAATCGTATAAGATGACATTGATGACTGAATTTGTACATTTATATATCACCACAATATTAAAATTGCCGTAGCCGATGGTGTACTCAAAAATTTAAAGACTTTTTACACAGTGGCATTAAGGGCCCTATCTCACTAGGACATCAGTAGAGGTGCAATCATGGTCGCACAGCCAAAAAAATTTATGGTTGGTTGTGCAACCGATCGGATGCCTGGTGAGATACCCACCATAAAGCTATGTATATTTTGTTGGCAGCGCGACCATGGTGGCGCCACCATGTTGCCCTAATGAGGTTTAAGCCAAAATCAGGAAAAAATAAAACAACAGACAGAGAAGCTGAAAGAAAACACACAACAGTAATACATAGTTGAAGGAGGCCTTGAAACGTCTAACTCTAAGCTAACCTTTGAATCGATAGAAGAACAAAGAGAACATACAAAAAGTTGCAAATTACACGTTAAACCCACTTTAATTTGGAAAAAACAAAACAATCAATTCTGCAGAATTGCAACTCACTCCTTAACCAAATTAACTATAACCAAGAAGCATTGATAGAACATTAAACTATGTAATTGATAATGACAATCTCAAACTTGGAACACTGTACAAAGTTCCAGTCAGCCAGTTCGTTAACTAACGGAAACTACCAAAGCAAAGTTAGCTATCTACTAGAACCAAGGAAATGAGTTTCTCAGATAGATACCAAGTTGCGGTTTTATCTGTAAACTTTGAAATGGTATCATTCAACCGAGGTGGATGTCGTAAACATAGTAATAAAAAAATATGCAGAAGCGCATGAACACAGACTTCATCATCTCGTGAATGTCGAAGCGATCCAACTCCTTGACATCACTAAATCAGTGCGAAGAGTAGAAAGGGTAAAACCTTTTCGAGTTAGTAATTTAGTATAGTGCAGTGTGAGTGAACGTAAACTGCAGTGCAAGTGCTGACTAAAGAACACGTGAATTGTCTTTCCCTTAATATAAAGTAAATAAGAAAGACGTTATTGGAAGATTTCTTAATGCTATAGTTACTATATTAAAATATAATATAATATAATTATATTCAAATTACTTATAGCCAATAAGTTAGATTGTAATGTGAACGTATAAGGAGGAAAAAAAACGATTTATTTGAGTTTAAGTTTTGAATTGGAAAGCGTCGTTAAGGTAATTTTTTTTTTAATTCTTAATCTTTTTATAAGATAATAAAGTTCTTACATTATGCAAAAGGCTTAGCCGTTCAATAAAAGAGCTAATTTATAAGAGCCTTGCTCTTTTCAATTTTAATAGACCTCAGCTTTTCGTTCTTTTGAACTACAATTTTCTTTTTAGTTCAAAAGGTGTTAACGATGTTGAGTCATTATGAGATATATAACCCTTTTCGGCAACCTAATCTTGTATGAATCATTTAGTAACACTGTTTATCACCAAATAATCGATATATTTAGATAAGGCATCGTCATGTGAATAATCTAATAAATATGTATAAATCACTATAGGTAGTAGGTAAATGAGCCGATCGAAACTGCCGTTAAGAGTTACACTCACTTTACTTATGAATGCTGATTTCCTTTTAACTACATGAACAAAGTACTCATGTATGACATATCCTTATATTTATTTATAGCGGGTTTGCGTTCAGCTCTGCATAGTAATGATATTTATGTTCTCAAAGTACATAAATCAAGGACAAAGAATCTTAATATAGCAATTGTTAATTCATAAAGGGTTCTAAGTTGCATTTTGCAACCAACCAAATGGAAATGCAGTGTTTCTTACTCTCCCTGTACTATCGAAATCAGTGAATCTAATTCTGGTCCTGCGGCGACGATTTCCTTTTCGTTTTGTTTTTTTTCTATCTTCAGACTTCAGCGCAACTGTAGTAGCTACAAGCTGTCCACAAAACAACAAATTCCTGGCGTCCTGTGCAGAGTTAACTATATTAGTTCATCTCAGTGAATTAGCATTTAGCATACATAATTACGATGTTTCTATATTTTCTTAACAAACACTCTTAAAACATCTGCTTTACAAACTTTTGTAATCTTTACTATTTCTGTTACACCAAAATACTACTGATATTTATAGAAAGCAACACAAACAAACACTCCAACTTTGATAGCGTTTCCGATGTTTGTGTGTAGACAAGAAGCGGGGTGTAAGTGCTGCTGAACACACGTTGCCTATGCTCGATATTTTTAGACAGTAAATACGTTGAGGAAACCGTAAAAAACTACGATATATGAAGAAGGACATAAGTATGCATAGGTACATTGAGCAGAAATAACAAAATGCAACGTTCTGGTGAGTTGGTTTATGATAAGTCTACACTCCATAGCAACTCATTACGCTTATCCTAGGCGTATTTTTAAACATGTGCGACGATAACCATAACTTTCCATCAGAAGAGTTGTACAAGAGATAGTTAACGATAATACAAAGATTATGTTCCTAGAACAGATGAAAGAACCTCTTTATCGCGCTTATCCTTGAACAAACTATACAAACAAAGATCTGGACCCAAACACAACTTCCAAACAAGATAGACTTTCTATCTTAATTGAAAAGCTTAATCGAGACTAGTGTGCTTATGCCTTTTGTATGTTGTACTGGTGACTCATATATGGACTTAGGGTACACTGACCAGTGAAACTGTCAAAGTCATAGTGAATATTAAGCACACTGCAGTACTGCAAATGAACATAGGGACATAAGAAGGCTTTTACCCATATACCGCTGACATGCAAACTATGACTTGGGGAACATTTAGATTGTTGAAGTTCCTACATTTTGTTGTTTTGATTCAACTTCGGACCACAGAATTAATTAAATCTAGTGCAATTTTGATATATTAAGGCTGATTTACATTGATGACTGACTGCTAGACTGGATTGAATGAAAGGTGTTTTTGTTTGGTCAATCAAATGCTGGATTGAAATACTCAAACATTATAAATCAGCCTTTTAAAAATACAGACAGGCTGATTAACAGCAAATCATCTGTTTATGGAACTACGAGCATACACAAGGAACAGAGATTGTCAGAATAATTCATAATGATAATGAATAGATGAAATCATCACAACACGTGTTGAATGAATGAATACTATACTTAGTAACAATACAACTGTGTGAGTGTTACATTAATTTGTATTCTTTGTAGTAGAGTTATATGAATAGGTATTAATGATTCGAATGGACGTCATAGATGTTATTTACTTTTACGTACATATTCATTATCTAAGCGGAAGCTTGCTAGTCGCCCCGGAATGGGCCCAAAAATTTACACAAAAGTAAGGCAGCGGCCGATTGGCGGATAGCCGCCAAAGAAGATAGCACTTTAGGCTCCTAACAAATTGCTAACGTAGCGTTGGCCTATAGGATTAAATGAAACTACAATATGAAAAATGTTCAGTGTGCGCAATGAAATACTCATATAGAAACCGCAAAAACATTCGCATGTTCATATAAATACACATCATTTCCCAGAACTACTTTAGCATTCCCCTACGTCTTTTCGTGGAAAGTAACAAAATCATGGTTTTCCCCACAATTATCATGTTTGTTTGTTACTTTCGTACAAAAATAATTTAGCCAACATTCAAAGGCTCAATCCTACGCAATATCTTGGGGATTTCACTAATCGGATAATATTTGCAAAACCTTTTCGTTGGTTGTCTTGTTTTGTTTTCTTCAGAAAAATAAGGAAAAGATGTCTTTTATGACAAGATAATTTTATTTTACTAGAATAGATAAATCAACTGAACTTTAGTCTGATAGATAAAATGGTTTGCTAGATCGATAATGGGCTAACTCAGTAGTCAGAACTACAAGAGGAAAATGATATCAATATTTTGGGTAAAACCCAAGCAACACAGATGACTGGTTAACGTCTGGATAAGCGCTTACACAGATGTTATTCAAGCAATATGGGTACAAAATAAAATGCTTTAAACTGAATAAGAGCAATATAATAGCAACATAGTAGCTGAATAAATGTACAACAAGCTTAATATCGTCTGTATAAACGCTGATATACCTTTTTAACAGCTATTAAAACTCTTTAAACCACTTTAAAGTGCTCAAATTCAGTAATTCATTCAATATTCAGCATTTAGATTATGTTTGTGCTTTCATGCAGACAATTTGCAAATAACATTTAAGAAATTGTAAAATTTGAATTATCATTTCACTATTATGACCGTCACCAACACGCCATATTCTGCGATCGGTGTATTATTGAATTTCGATAAGTAAACTTTGGTTTCGTATATGTTATAATCAAAGAAGTGAATTATTATTGCGCATGATATTTTATTGTTGTTATACATATATCTTAACTGTGTTTTTTTTTCAGCGCCGCTGTATAAAGCTACCATTCAGGAAGTAAACAAGTGTTTTATAATAGCCTGGCTTAGATGAGTGAAAAATTTTCAATGCTTTTGTGAATATAAGTGTGCAAAAACAACGTGGCTAATGCTGCGCACCATTTTAAAAGTAGTTCTATAAATTAAACGCAGCTTTTGACTCGTTACTTGGATTTTGTATCGTTTATATTTTTATCGAAGAGGTTATGTACTGGTGATGTTTATGTTGAATATAATCTGCACACACAGCGGGTTCCTTGCTTATTTCTGCATAAAAGATGTACTGTGCCCAGTTATCAAGCTATTATTTGGTTAAACCTGATTTAAAAGAACATATTTGGGATAGCATTTCTATAATCACCCATTATTATGCTATTAAACAGCCTATTAGGACTCTGTTTAGGAATATGAAAACCCAAATATTTTCAAATATCGGAGGGTATAATATCTCTCTTTATTACAACCTGTATACATATTATGTATACAGGGTGTATTTCCACTGACACATGTTGTGTCAGTGGAATAGGTATATCCGATTGCAAAAGGAGAAAAATCTCATTTGGCGAAAAAAATTTGCATCCTCATACAAATTAGCACACAGGCACCGCGCGCAGAAGAGAAAATGAGTACTTATGAGAAGTTAAACAATATATTTAACATTGAGAATTTGAGATATTGTTTTTATTTTCGTAACGTTCTAGCTATTTTTTTTGTGGATTGCTTATATTATACCTACAATAAAATAAACTCATACAAACTCTGGATTTATTATTAACAATATTAACAACCCCTGCAGTGAAGCATAGTCTAAATATTATTATTTTGCAGGCATATATAATATTATTCCAGGCAATCTTTGATTAAGGATGCCTAGTAAATTTGTTAAAGCTCCTTGCGGAAAAAGAATTGTGCACTGCCCATTTTTTTAAGTTATTACGAATATTTCCATTTCTTCAAAATCACTAGCACTCGAATCGCTGTTCGCACCGTTTTCTTTGCGATTTTCATCTAAAATTATTGATGAAGGTGCAAAATCATAGTTTACGGAACCCGGAAATAGCTTCCTAATTTTCAAGTTTTCAGCCTTCTGCTTAATAAAAGCTTACAAAACCTCAAATATTCAACTACTGAATAACTGCTTATGATGGAAGTACAATACAGCTTGAAGAGAACAGAAAATAGGTTATTCAGCATCAAGCAAAATAATGAATATTGATACCAAAGTTACACAGATAAATGCTGTCACATCAGCTATTATGCAGCTCTCAGTGGTCTCGGATGCCTTAAACTGAATAGCGTATCTTTAATAGTTCTGTTCATGACCAATATTAAGCTTTAAAAGGGAAATAAATGCTATAAAGAATTGATTCAGCTTAAAGCTTAATAATAGCCCAAAAATCATTCAATACAGCACAGTACAGAACAGCTTTAATAGCTATGTAATTAAGCTTTAAACTGCTTACTGGTACATTTTAATACTGTTATCTGGCCAAATATATTTATTTTTACACAAGTGATATACAGAGATTTTAGTGGCGATGTTTCCGTTTGAGTCACAGTGACGAACAGTAGCAGATAAATTTCCTCATTTATGCATATTTCAACGTTAGATAAGGTCATTACATTAGGTGAATAAGCTTTTTATCCACATTTCAACAAACGCTTTTCAGCTGAGTCGGAAGGCACGAAGCGAGAAGATAGTTTTAGATTTCCTGCCGCTCCGTGGCCTGAGAGCGACGTTTTTGTCGTTTTGCAAACCAAGTCGTGACTCGACAGTCGCTTCTGTAAGAACTTTAAGAATACCCTTCCCTTAGGATCCTTTGTAGAGAAATTAAACGAGTTTTTATCGCACGTTCCGTTTTTGTGGAACGAAACGGAACAATGATAGAAATAATCGATGATGCGTGATAACAGGTGCATTGTTAAGTGGCAACAATACAGAAACGTGAGACTATACCTTGTGTTAAGCTCTGAAATGTTAGTAAGTATTTAGACGAGAAGTATTCATAAATATCTGTATTGTATTCGTATTTCATTGATGACAAGTCTTCAAACCATTCATACATAGTTTAAGAATCAATAGCAAATGTTAAAGATTTAGCTTTTTTTTTTTAATTTGGGCATTTTATCTATGACGGTGAAGAAATGAAAATTAGTGTCTAAGCATTTTAATTACTCCCAAATCCGGAACCTAATGGATTTTCATAACCTTTTTTAGTACTTTTATAAAATAACGTGTGAATGTACACTCACCAGATGATAGAAGCGCTTGTCGTTGGGGTTGGCCATAGCGTGTGGTTAGTGGTCAGCGGTGGCTGAATCAGCTGCATGCATTAGTAAAGTGCCGAGCTGTGGCGCTGAAATGAAGACGCGCCACGCTCGATTAGTACTGTTAGTGAAGGTGGCAATCTTATCAATAATGGATCAATAGTGATCCTCTTTAGCTGCAGTGCATGTGCCATATGGAGCAGCAGTTGGCATGTACAAAATGTCAGGCAAAATCCAGTGTTTTTGCAGCACATGCCTTGCCTATGCAGAGTTTACAAATGCTGCATTGTAGCACAACAAGCATCAGTCTTTGTCAACTCTCAATCATGCAAAAAAACTCGTACACTTATCTTTGCGATACGTCACAGTTTTCATTTGACATTCCTAGACGTGGAACTAATTAGCAATCACAAATTACATTGTATCATCGATAAGTGTATGCGCTCTTACGGTAGAAGTAAAATGACGTTATTATTTTCATGAAAATATTTACATGCGTGATTTGAAAATTCAAGCCTGTAGGTAGATACATCAAAGATTTTTAAAAATGGATCGTTGGTTACAAAATGGCAGATATTGACACAAAGGTCGCAACTGCCGTTCTTACACCAAGCGTTCATGCAGGTGTGAATTGAGAGTATATTGCAAAAAATCACCAGTCCACTGGATCGGAACACCTTACCTGTAACAAACAAAAAATATATAAGAATTGGTGCGTAGCGAGAACTTAATGAATGTAAGAAACCGGTGCGACGGCTTCAAAGCTAAATACTTTGCCAAAAAATGTAAGCGAAACATTGAGGCATACTGTGATACCAACTGGCGTGCAAAGACGCAGCTCGGTTTTAGACAGGTGGCTTCACCAGGGAGGCTCATAAATCAGATGTTCTGTTAAGTGGTTTACACTTAGCGCTTTTGGTCCACCTGTTATAACTTGGGCTGTTAGCTTGGGATGAAAAAAATGAGTGGACTGTGTTATAAAGCCAATGGTTTATTGCCGTTCTTATTAACAAATATAAACGATCCCGATTTCGATTCCCAACTGCTAGGGCGATTGTTACAAAACTCAATACATAATATAGTTTCTTTACAACACCATTAATAAGAAAGCATCCTTCTTTCTTCCAAATTAAAATCCGTTTCTTCAAAACTGTAGGGTTTCTAGTATTACTCAGAGTTTTGCTTGAAAAGTCATTACGACTGCCGTCTAAGTAGGTATTAGCCGGAATTGAAGCCAAAATAATAATTTTGATCTCTTTTCTATCTTCAAAAACAACATTCATAGAACACCATCTTCCAAATTGAATAGCTCACATAAGTCAAAATTGTCAAAGATAATGAGGTGTACGCATAATTTTGGTCGTAGCTCTATAGCCAGCTTGAGGTAATAAGTAGATGCTAAGTACACATACTGTGAGTATATTTGTACCAAAATAGCGGTAAAAAATCAATAAGTGGGCGTCAGTAAGATAAGCCAGGTAAGGCTTCTGCTGGCACACTTTCGTATTCTATTTTGGGAGATTAGGCGCCGTTCGCTGTCAAATAGAGTTGAATTAGTAAGTGGGCTCGCTGAATACGGCCCAATTTGATCGTACCTAACGATTCGATCTACAATAGTAGATGTAGGATTTTAGATAGGATTATGGATATCTACGCAGTTAACAATATTAGCCCCAATAAGCCTGTTCTAATTTTACAAGCTCTTGTTTCGATCCTCAAGACCTCAATTCAACAGGATTCAAGTTTGGAAACAGGTATGATCTACTAAAGGCTGGCTGCTACTAATCATCGACGCACAACCTGTTACTATGGATTGAGTACATGACTCTGGACACCACTCCATTGAAATTTTTCGCCCATTATAAAAAAAAACAACTGTTTCCTACAAAAGTGCAATACCTGCGCGGTCAAAATGTATTGAACAGCGAATTTTTTTTTTAATAACCTATGAAATATTTCAACGCAGGGTGTCAGAATCATGTACTGAATCCATGGTAACAGGTTGTACATCGATGTCCCTGCCAGCCTGTGTAGCTGGACAAGGTATTCAGTAGAATTTTTCGCACTGTAATATCTACTGCTGCCAGAGTCAAGACCAGAATATTCGATCTGGAGGAATCAAACTTCATAAGCAGAGTCCAAGACTAACAAGGTTGAGGACCCATCGAGCAACTCTAGAATGCTAATGAAAATTGTGTTTTTGTTTCCAACGCAAACATAGAATGCAAGCACTTTATCATAGCCGAAGGTTCCGTAACGACACGCTGCGTTTCAATTAAAAAGAAAATTATGAGTGTACATATTTACATTTCCTTGCGAGTAAATGACCTCATACATTGGTACTTGCATAACGTAAATAAATTACGTTAAGTAACTAGATCGCGTGTCTAAAATGTTTAGACAAAATTATGTAAAATACAATTAGGTCATCTATGTATGCCTCTAACTTCATAAAATTATTTTCAACATTAAAATTACATGAATGAACCTTTGCCTAAGTTATTAAACTTCAGATGTTGACCTCGCATCACGATATATTGCATGCAAGGTATTTTATCCCGATTTTTCAGTAACATGCTGCAAGTCCTCAACTACTCACATTGCTCATTCCAATTTTAGTAACTTAATTAAGTATAAAGAAGTAGGTAGGTACTAATAATAATTGTTTACCTACTTCCTTTATCCAACATAGCATTTTGTAAAATCTCAAGTCACGAACAGGTAGCTACTTCCCTACCTCTTAAACCTGACCTAACTGTGTGAAATCTGAACCACTTTTGAAATAATTTTGATTACCTACTTATCTACAACGTTGTTGATTGCCAATAGTTTATTTCGTACTTCCCACCCATTTCCACCAACTCGTAGAATTATAAACGCCCATAAACAAAATATGAACAGTTACAATAATAACTCGGCGTCTCCCACGCGACGGACGACGGGCGTGCGTCGGCGCATCTAAATCAGGAAACTGCACTTTACGAGATACAATCTCCGTTCGAACACACTGATCCGCTTGACGGATGCAGCCGTGCCCCGAATGGGTTTAACACCATCTGTTTTTAACACCATTCAGGCAGACAAATTGTTGTTCTAAAGACATTTATCTATCAAGAACAGTGATTTGATGAGAGAATTATTTTGGTTTGATGCGATAGATGTCTAATACGAAGCAGGGGTCTACTCTCTAAGCACGGATTCCGTAGTTTCGGCCGAGTTTACGGGCGTTTCCTACTCCGTATCACCTACGGTCGTAAGATTAGTTTGGGGCCCGACCCAAGAATGCCGATGTGTTTTTACCAGTTCGAAAATTTAATTAATCGGGTGTAGGGTTCACTCCAAAGTTACAAACTACTTTCGGATGGGCCCGTATCTTCGTTGATGGACTTAGGGAGTAGGCTCCCAGATGACTGCAATTAGAAGACATACTTACTTATTATACATTAGGAAACTGCATTCGGTATCGGTTCACCAGAAACAGATGAAATACTGATTTTGATGCACTGAATACTTTTTTTACATTATCCACCAATATGCCCAAAAACTGATAAGTATACAACATTAGTTTTAGTATATGCGAAACCTGAAAATAGTTTGTTCAGAATAAGTAACTGAATCGATTCCAATAATTTTTAAACCATGTTATGTTTTGTCGCAAAAATATTTTAAAAATGTTACAAGTTGGACACCGAGCGACACTAAGTACCTATCTGCAATCATACGCACACAACACAGGTCACGGCAGGTCAAAGCGGCACTAGGCGCGGGTGCAAAGCGGGGCGGGGGTAAAACAACCCCTTCAGTCGCCCGGACGCTACAGGTTGACGCGCACTTAGAAAGAAAAGAAAGAAAGAAAAATAGTTTATTCTGCACAAACAAAACGCACCTAACTACGCACGTAACACTTGTTACGCTCCCTTTCAGTTACAATACGCCTTCGCGATTGCGCGGCCGCTGTGGGCCTTACAGTTGTCTTTCGGTTGATCGTGTACCGTGTACTTATCGTATGTAAAAAGTATCGTGTAACCATGTCTTTTTCATACACAAACGTCCAGTACACAGAAATGGTACGTACACTAGCGGGGTGTGGTAATAACGTATCTCTGGCAGTGCGGCGTTACGAGGAGCAATTCGGCATCAGAGTATCGTGAAACACAATGCTTTCCGCCACGCAAAAATTTAGGGACTACGGTACCATTCGGCGTCCGACAGCAGTCGATAAAGGAGTGAGTCGAATTCCTACCCTGTGGTAGGAATTGGCCATGTAGTCCAAAATTCCGTCTTGGACTGTTCCAAGACGGAATTTTGGACTACATGGCCAACAAACCTACAGCCTGTTGTGTTAAGTAATGCGATATTTAACAGTTTTTATCCACATTGAACTTTAAGTGTTTGGCATAAGGTGCAACAAATCGCATTGACGACATTTTATCACTTACGGCTGCATTTACGAATAAAGTACATAATAATATCTACCTACACTAGACTATTACGACAGTCCAAAGCGTGCAAGTGTGATGGAAAATGTTATTACCGGATAATTACAATCCAATCGCCGTACGGTTGGGTGCCTACTGCCAAATTATTATCAATGAGCGCGAGACGACGCGGGAGGCGCGTGCGGCGCGTTGGTGCCGCGTGGTGACCATGTTTTTGTACCGACAACCAGGTAATATAACAAGCTTATAACTTTGTGATTTTTCAGGATACAGTTTTGAAATTTTGTAAATAGATTCTTTACATAAAAATACTAGACACGTGTTTCGGGTTTCGCACATACTAAAACTAATATTGTATATCAATATTTGTAGTACGAAACATGAAATCGTTTGGGGACAAATGAAACATCAGTTAATTCCTAAACTGGGAAACCACACATACGTAGGTAAATCTCGTCATGGTAAGCGCATGATTTAAGGCTCCTACAAACAGGCGCGACACGCGACGCGAATCGCGCCCGACACAAAGGCACCGCTCGTCGCGCGACGACCGGTGCCTTTGTGTCAAGCTGTCGCGTCGCGCCTGTCTGTGGGAGCCTTTAATTTCTGCACCGTCTGGTATACCTACATAATAATAATTTCGTAAATTGGTTCTAAAACACTTTTACACGTCAAAAGTCGAAATATTTACAATTTTGGCTTTGTAATAAAAAATTGGTATTTACTTTAACCTTTATTCCCTTACTTCCTACCTTTACTTCTTCTCCACTTCAAGAGTCATGGAAATGAAAAATACAAGTAGGTTTAAGATATCTTTCGTTGACGATTTCAGAAACCATTTTCATGTATAGGAACTTATCTTTCTTAGCCGGTAGCTATCTAATAAACTCTTTTTTAAATCCAGTAATTTTATAAAGCAGATTATAAGTTCTTGGTAGTCAAGGCTCTTAATAAATTTTTAACCCACGTAAGCCACATCTCCACACCATGGCTCTATGATATAGAACCCGGTATCACCCACGCCAACAGTTGCGAAGACAATCGTACGTTCACAATCACAATAATGACGATTTCACAACCGAGCTATTGTACGCACAACATAAAGATACTCGACAAAGCTGAATTAAAATTCCCATCATTAAACACAACACATAATTTAAGATATAATTGACAATGCAACAGACTGTGAGATTTGTTAAGGATGTGGAAGTAATAATGGCTGTCGCAGTGAAGAATTCCCTCCGTCTTGGTATATAAAACTACTAGTACACAATAGCATCCGTTAGATCTAATCGATCAAAGCAAAAAAGAAGTCTAGACACAAAAATCCAATAGACATGAAGCATCATCGTCAAAAAGCGCGTACGACTAATCTAATTTAATGAATTAACACATTTCATTAGCATAGGCGTCAACGACAAATACAATTAGTGTCATTCACATCTACGTGGCAGCATTAGAAAAAGAATTAGCGGCTGACGAACTGTAACTAATCTAGATTCAGATTTTTATTACACTACCTATCTAACCATAACTTAGTCTGCTGAATGTCCGTGAGAATATACCGGTAACTGCGCAGTTTCCGTGATATGCGATAAATTAATGGACTAAATAATTATAAATTAATTTACTTTCTCCGATAATCTAAGGAGAAAGTTCGTATAAAACGTTTCATGAACCATTAAAACGATTCAATTTCTTTGCCGGGTTTGCCATCGCTACATTTTCTTTAATGTCAAAAACACACGCAACTGAAAAATCAACGGGATTTTTTACAATGCCACATGCATATATGAATGAACTGAATGCTGAAATGAATTTCGATTAATTTGGCAACATTGAAAATTGAATTTCAATATGCAGGGTAGTGAACACTGATATTATTCCGTCTTTCGCAAAGCCAAATAAGAATTTGTACAAAAACAGTACCCCAATATTTGTGTAGTAAGTTAAGAAACCATCAATTGCACATTAGGCCATACAGTCAGTCAACAGGAAAGCAACAATCAGTTCCAGGTCTGCGCCACATACATGAGTGTTACGCCCCGATTGTCGCAGCGCCACTATTAGAACTGACAACACGTAACCAGTTACATCGATCATCGAACTATCACTGATCCGTTACCGATGCGAGAAAAGCATTAATATGCGCCGGAGTCGCTTGCCGGCCGTAACGATAACAGTCGCACGAAATGCGTAGCAAATCGACAGACGAATCGAATTTATCATATTTATATCCAAAACTAATCTTTAGTATAGAAACTGTCTAAGAGAAACTCGGCAAATATTGTTCACAATTACAAAAGTCTTGAAACAATAAAAGTGGTTTCGATTTCATTATGAAACCTTAGGGCCTGTCCACACGATGCGGTGCCATAGCGCGCCGCAACGATTTCGCAGTATGGGCGTACACATGTACGGTGCGGCACCGCACCGTGCAACAGTGGGCTAAGAGTGTTATAGTATGCTAATATGTAACCGGTTGTATGTAGGACGCCACAGCGGCACCGCTCAGGCACCGCGCCGTAACCGCACCACATTGTGGGGACTGGCCCTTACATAGTTTATAGGTAAGTTCTCAGGGGATATCATTATTTGCGCCCTCTTTATTTTTCGCATAGCTAGTAAGCATATCATCATCCTCCAGCCGTAGCCTGGTCATTTCTTCCATTACTATTTTATTAGCCGTCATCTCAGTATTCAAGTATGCACCCTTTTTACTCATAATCATCTTTCTCACAATCCATCCTTCTTTTCTTGATTTGGTCTTCATTCGTTTGTTCTTCGTCTTGGTTTGGGCTCTTAAGCCATCAACATTCATACTCAACCAATAATTTAAACTTTCCTCACGAGATGTCCTTTATGCCACCACATCGATCATAAATTCATAATACCCAAACCCTAACAAACGAATTGATTTAAAAAATGATTGCAATATACAACCGGGAAATAGTAGGCAGCCAGCGCCGCAGCACATAGATACACCGAATACACGTGTAACGTGACTGTAATATTGTGACTATAGAAAAACCACAGATGAAAACTGTGGGAAACCGTTACTTACATACATACGTACATATACAATGCCATATATAGGGAGAGTAATTTGAAATAGTCTGATTGCGAACCACGGCATGACCTAACAGAACTCGCAGTAGGTACCTAAATGTGTCAACAAATAACCAACGTTATAACGTTCAATGAGTTAACTTAAATAGAAGGTAAAACCGATCAATTAGGATAACATACCCATTTCCTCTACGATAAGGACACAGAACACACACACACACATCTCTATGAAACTAAAAATACAAAGCAAATAAATTTGCTAAAAATAAAATTCGGTTAGCCCGCTAACTTCACCTGTGTGGCTTGCCAAATATTTAGTTATTTTGCAACGAATGCCACTTTAATAGGCTGAGCACCATAGACCTCTGTAAAAATACTTTTGATACATATTAATAGCATAACATTTTATACTGTATTATGGAAGCAAAACTTTGTAGCCGCAAAACCGCATCTAATGATAACATTAAACATATCACTAACGAAGTTAAGAGCATTCACGAGGATCGTAATGATATCAACCATGTGTATAGGCAGAGCGGAAGAGGATGCTGCGGTGATTGCCCCCAGCAGAGTACCTACCTACGGAGCTACGGACCGATCTACTTCCCATCTGGCGTGCCAGTTTACAGCTAACATATATAGTGCCCGTGCCAATATTGAACTATGCTAATTGGACCCCGCTTTGAAATGTTCCATGGGAATTGGAAAGGTGAAAGTTTTGTATTTGAGTTTTTTATGCTGAATTGCTGAATGGGAATAATCTTTTCAGTGGTTGAAATGATTGAAATACTTGCTACTACTTATAGAAAACAGCAATTACTTGGGAATTTGGAAGTGGAGTGACACTATAAATACATCAAAACATATTGCAAAGCATGAAACAATACCTCATAAACAAGAACGACAGAAAACAACACATGTGTTGCTAACAAGCGCACAAAACAAACACAGTTGCAATAAATTTCAACGCTCATATGCCCTCGGTCGACAATCCTCATTTTTTTACGTTTTCTACAACATTAGTGGGAAAGAGATAACGATCTAAATAGACACCATGCTCCACATAACGTAAGATAAAATAAAAGTGCAGGAGAAATATGAGAAACTAGTGTTGGAAAATTTTATAGAAAGCTGGTTAAATGTAGATAGTGCATTACTGGAAATGGCGAAATGCATCGAGACATGCATTGGAACTTGGAAGAAAGCTGCGAACGTATTTAATGGCGGAATAGAAAATGTTAGAACAACTTATTTAACTTCTCGAGCCACTAACCGGCCCTAACAAGGCATGCTTGGGAGTTCGTAAGTTATTTTAGTAGCGGTCCAGCAGAACAAAAAGGTTGCTACAAAGGTATTTTTATCCAGCGAATTCGGATGATCGGATGATCTTCGTTGACTGCGTTGAATCAAACTTGACCGATTACAGATCGCTGGCATAGCCAACCTTGGGATAAACACGACACGGTGTATAAAATAAATGCGTACATAAACATTTATCAATATCAAATAACAAGATAGGTATTTACGGAAAGAATGCGTTAACGTTGGCAGAAACACCCATTCATTCATCTTTTGCTAAAGAGTTAATTAATAGTGCACAAAGCAGTCACAATACTATAAAACAATTTGCATTAGGTTGCAAAATATTAAACATCGCAACACTAGGTCAGTGTGGTAATATTTCTTCCGTCACAGAACCGGTTAGAGCTCGCGGCATTGGTCCTGCACTGCACATTCATACATGCTTAGTCACACGTTGCAAGTACTAACAACATGGAGGCACTGGAAAACTCCTTAGTCCAATTAGTCACATACCTACCAAAACAAACTGCTGATAATATTATTAGTATAGTGATGTAGTTCAAGGACGGGCAACAGTAAAGATAAGAATATTAGTTCATAAAGTTGGGTAGTTTTTCGAATGTTTTAAGGAAATAAAATAGCAGTTGTCGGTAGAGTAAGCGGCAGGAAGCCGGTCTCTTAATCATTTAAGGATAATTAGTGTAGCTGTAGGTAATAGGCATACTTATAAAAGGCACCAATTTCAATCACCTGAGGTATGCAGACGACATAGTAATAATGTCTGAGAGCTCTAGTCAACTACAACACATGATTATTACTACACTTCACTCTGCAAGTATACAGGTGGGCCTAGAAATGGACTCGACAAAAACAAAAATTATGACCAACAGAAACCAATGAACGCTAACAACACACTTCTTGAATATGTGAAGGAGTATGTATACTTAGGGAAAGAAATTTAATTTGCTAAAAAGCAATTTACTGGAAGTTGAACGAAGAGTTAAACAAACATGGAATAAATATTGGAATCTAAAGGAAGTATTCAAAAGCGACCCCCCAGTAAAATTGAGGGAAAAGGTAATGAACACAAACCGCCGCATGACAAACTTGGAAATTTAACAACTACATATATCATGAACAAAATTACTACATGCCAAAGGGGAATAGAGCGCAGTACGCTCAATATAAAAAAAACAGCATAGAGTTATTCACTCGAAAATTCGATCTACGAAGGAAGTTCAATGTATTCTCAATGGGCATGAAAACAAACGTAAATTCAATAAAAAATATTTTAATTTTTTAATGTAAGTTACATGTCAAAATTAACTTTTCAATATCCTGTAAAAGATAACTTTCCTTTCTCTGAAAAACGCGCATTTATTGCCGCCCTGAGCGCGTCATTGTTGGAAAATTGTCGAACATTGTTGTTTTTTGCTACGAAAATCTTATTTCAAATTATGGAATAAAAAAATAATCACTTGGGGCTAGGTCCGGGCTATAGGGTGGGTGGTTAATTTCTCCGAAACCAAAATCTCGCACAGCAGCTTTGGAAACACGCGCCTTGTGGACCGGGGCGTTGTCGTGAAGAAGCAACACACCGGTGGTCAGTTTACCCCGTCTTTTTTTTAAATTGCTTCCCGTAAATTTCGTAGTAAAGTGGATGCGTCGGATGCTGCGTTTATGATTTCACCTTTTTTTGTGGACTCAATCAGCAAAATTCCCTTTGGGTCCCAAAACACTGTGGCCATATTTTTTCCGGCGGACGGAACGACTTTGAATTTCTTAGGGGGCGCAGTACCCTTCTTGTGCCACTGCATGGACTCCTGCTTACTTTCAAGGTCATCATGATGAACCCAAGTTTCATCTCCAGTAACAATTCGATCGAAAATACTTTATAGAACTTCACCACAGAGCTCTAAAAACTCTCTACAGCACCCGATTCACACTTGATTTGAGGCACCGTGAGCATTCGCAGCACCCATCTTGCACTGACTTTTGGAAGTTAAAGAAGGTCATGAAGAATAGTGTGCACGGTACCAACGGGGAGGTGGGTCATCTCTGCTATCATTTTCATCTTCATTCGGGCATCCTCCAGTATAAGCTTCACAAGTTTTTTCACGTTTTTTTCCATAGAGGCAGTAACCGGACCGCCGCCGCCGCGCCCAAGCGAGTGTCGTCTTTAATACTCTCTCTCTGCCCCTTTTAAATTCACTTGACCACTTTTGAACCGTAGATAACGAAGGTGCAGAATCTTGGTAAACAGCCACCACCTCTTCGTGAATAGTTTTTGTTTTCTTCCTTGTTTGGTAAGGAATTTAATAAAAGCGCGGTGCTCGAGTTTCTTCAACATTGTCACGTTAGCTATTCCAGTTGTCGATGACTAAGGATAACTAGCAAACTAATGATCACAACTATATGAAATTTTATCTTTATACCCTTAGATAATGTCATTAATTAATGAATTAGTCAAATTACCCACATCATTAGTAAATCACTCTCATACCGATAAACACATTGAACGCCCCTGGTACATATGTACATCAAAAGCAATCCATGCCAGGGCACACGCACTCAAACTTAAGTAGAAATGGGCAGGCCATGTTGCAGGACTGAATACATGGGGTAAAAAGATGACTTCTTGGATGGGATCGGTTGACAAACGTAAACGAGGAAGATCACACACTCGCTGGGAAGTCGAGATCGTAGCGGATGGACGTAGCGAAAGACAGAGAAAGCTGGCATTCTCTGAAGGAGACCTTCACCTTAAGGGTTCTCAAATAAAAACAATTAAAATTTTAAAATTATTGTTCGACACTGTAAAAAAAAACTCTGAGAAATTATAAGGCTTTTTATTATTTATTCATTTGTTAGTAAGTATAAATAAATACTGTTCTGTAACCTTCTTTTACTTGGAAGTCGCTTAAAGGAACTCAATTGGGACGATGCAATTGCAATATAGGTAATAGCTCTAAAGACTATGCTAAAGGCAAAAAACCCCGGCACAAACAAACACCTCTAAAAAGTAAAAAAAAAATGTATTAGCCCTTTTTGTTTAATATAAGTTGTAGGTAATGTTTAGATTCAAGCGTCGGCGTCGTCGTCGCGTCAGGGGACGTCTAATGAAAATAGGAGCTATCCTTTCTACAATAATATACATTTATTATTGCTGGGTGTTTTATATTTATAAGCCTCGTCAATCTGGCGTTATAATTAGCCGTCCATCGACGCAACGCGACGACGCTTGGATCAAAATATTACCACAGATTAGGAATATTATCTACACCTTATATTAAACAAAAAGGGCCAATACATTTCTTTTTTGAGCTTTATGTTTGCGTCGGGGTTTTTTAAATTTCTAATTTAACTTTTATTTTCTGGTTTTTAAAGTTTATAAAGAACAAGAGCTGGAATGTGATCGACTTCTCTGCTGTTACTAGTGGGTGGTCTTCTGGTTGAGCTACTCCGCGAGCACAGGCTGGTGGATGGGGAATTACAGCAACGTCACGCAGATCAAATACTGATTTGATCTGCGTGACGTTGCTGTAATTCCCCATCCACCGTTCTGACCATGTACAAGCTAGGAACTTCTACCAATTCTTAGACAGCTCTACTCCTGTATATTACTGATAGACACGCTAAGATCGACACGAGCCTCGCTTAAATCTGCGCAGCTGTACGTATTTTTCCCACAGTGAAGCTAGTTACTAATTTATCCTCATTTCTCTTTGCTACTCCATCATCAGACCCTGATCGCTATCTATCTATAATCTATTCATTGAGACTATTCCAATGAACCCAAACACGATACCTCTGCTGTTAGTTGGTGAAGGAGTTGGGTATCCATAAAATTCCTGGTAGTGCTGCAGCATCAGTTTAAGGTTACTATGTTCTTTTAATATCATTGAAGTAACAGAATACAAAATTTCGACTCTATCAGACCTGTGGAAGATGGTCACCTCCCTTCATCAACTAAAAAAGAGCTGATAATCTTCAAACGGCTGAACTGACTTTATTGAATCCTAGCTAAGAACACTTCCGATTGAGTCACCATTCAAACAAAACATAAAAAATCAAAACCGTTTCAGCCGTTTGTGACCTACGATGCCGCAGACAGACACACAGATACACACGTTAAACTTATAACACCTCTTTGTTTCCGTCAGGGGTTATAAACGACAACAGGGCGGGTATGTAGGATTGTACACAAACTAAATCTCACATCCTAAGCTGCCATCGATAAGAAGCTCTCCAAATTAAACCCAAATGTGAGGCAATAATACACCCACTGCACACTAATTGCGTAACACACTATCAACCATAATCTGAATCATTTTGAAGGATATTGCTAATCCATTGATTCATGTGTTCGAAAAATTTGTCCGCTCAACAACGTAAATAACGCAATTAATGTTGTTGAACTGTCAAAATGGAAGCCATCCCTACTGTTAGTGTTTTACGCAATTACCCCCTCTGTTCCTATCACTGAATCTACATTTCTCGTGTTCGATTTTTCGTAACAAAATGCCAATATTTCTGAGTTCCTAATAAGGTTTGGATTGCGATACGTATGTACGTGGCATTTGATCGAGATATCGCAGCCACGGGCCACGGGAGCAACAGCTCACGTTTCTTATAATATAAGGCAAGCTGCAAGGCTGACCTCACTGAATCGAAATCTTGACCTCTATATATAAGCTATAACTGTTAAACGCCCACGAGGTTTGCAGATGCACCTGATATTTTTCTTGTATCATTTAAGCTTTTTAATGAAGGATATCTTCGTGTTGCTTAGTCACATTTTTTTATTAATAATGATAATATTGTATTGATAACATCTTGTCCCCATTTTTGTGGTTTCTCTGCTTTGAAACGCGATCTACCTAAATAGCTTACTTTTATCTAAATTTCAAGAGAGATTTAACATTCTTAACTCTATTTTTAATAAGATCTTGTGGTCATTAACCTAGACAAATGATATGAGAGCTACCTAAATTACACCTTTTAGTTCTCTTTTGCTTATCTTCCATGTGACTTGGTTTCGAATCGTTCCTCCCGTTTTGTTTGTTATTTTACGTACCTAGACAGTACATGACTCACTCGTGAGTAAATACGTCGTGTTCTGTTTACGTCACGTTTAGAATAAAGTGCGACACGAAGTCACACAACTATAATGATGGTACTATAAAAACACCGATCTCGGAGTTTCCATGTTTTAATATTCCTAGTAATTATGATGCATGCAGGCAGAACTGTTTTATAAACTAAAGGATTTCTGTTCTATTGCCCTTTATCTTATTGTTCTTATGCCAATAGACGCATTTTTCTTCTCACTTCTTCTTTCCGTGTGAATTTATTTACAAAAAGGTA
The DNA here is from genome assembly GCA_917490735.1 of Dryobotodes eremita. Classification (NCBI taxonomy): domain Eukaryota; kingdom Metazoa; phylum Arthropoda; class Insecta; order Lepidoptera; family Noctuidae; genus Dryobotodes; species Dryobotodes eremita. Next base: position 15,956,582 of record OU823254.1, on the reverse strand, counting down.
TTATACTGAGTTTTTGAGTCCTGTACCCTAATTGCGTAACACACTATTAGCACCTATTAGTCACAATCTGAATCATTGTGAAGCCTTTTGCTAATCCATTGCTTCATATTCGAAAAAATTGTCTGCTCAACAACGCGAATAACGCAATGAATGTTATTGAACTGTCAAAATGAAAGCCATTACTACTGTTGTTAGTGTGTTGATTGTAATCACAAAAGTTTTACTGCTTTCAAGTTAAATAAGTACCCAGAGGTTTTTTAGTTCAAAGTCATGCATTACATATCAGCCTCTGTAACATGGAGGTAACACTTTTACTATTAGCAGGTATACACTTATACAGTCATTTTGGTAAAATCTTCACCAATCGGTAGGTACAGAGCCGTATAAGTAGACTTCAAAGTTCGAATCCATATATAACTGACAAATATTCATTTCCTATGCAGTACGAATAAAATTGTGGAACAAAGTACGGGCGGAAGCGGGTAATCAGGATCGTTTTACTGGACAACTGACAACAAGAACAACCGGCAATCAATAAATATAGCTGACGATGTATAACTCGCCCACCATTAAATTATTAAGAACCCTTCAGTGTGAAGATTAGGGGGATTCAGCTGCTTCGACAGTAATAAATCTAAAGCTCAAGACTAACGTAAGTGCACCCACTTAACTGGTTTAAGGACTTGCTGCTTACTTGAATGAAGGAAAATAGTTATTTATGATACTAGTGCGGTAAGTTGGTTTTTACAAACGAGTAGACGAACCATAGTCACGAGTTGGTTAATACCAATTACCGCACGTGTGACATACGTTTTTCAACACATTTGCGAGAAAACAGTACAATATTAATATCGGAATCCTCGCTTGAACTCATATTAATATTTTGTTTATAAATTTCAATCGGAAAGTCGCAACAATCTTTGACGTTTCTAATATGAAAATGGCGCGAATTTGCAAAGGGCGGCCACGCGCGTGGTGAAAATTAGATTTTCTCTTTAGCCAAAACGCTTCCAGGGAGTGATGTGGAACTCCTTGGTGGAATTCTTATATTTTTTAAGGAAATTAAAAAAAAACCGCAAAGATACTCACGGCGCTATACAACGGAGTACCTATGCAGTAAAACAGGTACTTAAGTTAGAGTACCTATTTTACCGCACATTCCTTTGTATGGTGCGTAATTTTTAACTTTCGACAATGTAGATACTTCGTAAATGCATTTTTGAGCAAATGTGTTGAAAAATATATTACTGGAATTGAACAAAGCTGAAAACCCAGTAACTGGGTTGTGGAGGTCAGATAGGCAGTCGCTCCATGTAAAATACTGGTATTCAGCTGCATCCGGTTAGACTGGAAGCCGACCCCAACATAGGAAAAGCTAGGCAGATTGATTGGAAATGCAAAAATCCGTGAGTCCTTGACACCTATTTATTTATTCTGCTAACTTGCGTGTAGGTTTTATGAATTTACAACTAAAACTAATAAAGTCACCTTGAAACCGCATTTTGTGGTAAACCGGTAAGAGCTGATATACTTTTCGCTGGAGAAACGGTAGCAACATTGCTACTGCGGTTGAGATATTAATTACGAAACTGTTTTCAGTTCTACTTCACCAGAGCTCGGAACGAAACAAAGAACTATATTTATCTCCAAAATGCAGTTCGTTCACCCGATATTTGTGTGTGTATTAGATCGTGGACACACTCAAGTGCAAGCAAAACTCTTACCCAAATAACTGCAGACGTTTCAATGATGAACAACACTGATTTCCACAATATTTTTTTTAGCTAGAAACTTCTGATAACACGAGTATAATCCTCGGAATCTATTTGTAACTAAATTGAGTGTTGTCAGCGGACAAAGTATCGCAGTGATAAGTTATCGAACGCGAGTCCTCACAACGTTCATTATCTGTTTGATAACAAAAACTCTGCAATAGCAAACTATCGGCCACTTGCTTATCACTATCGCAAGCTATTGACTAGGTATCGAATAAAAAAAGCTTGGCGCGATTGCAGACGTACAAGTTCTCAAGGAGGAATCGTACAAAAAAAACTCTTACGCAAAAAACATTATTGGAACGTTTTCATAGAAATAGTTCTACTAGAGTCGCTTCGCGCCTGTCTCTGGGAGCTTTATTGGATTAACAAAATTGCTTGTATTTGATTGTAGTGTATTTAAACCTGTTGTGAATAATTAATAACGCATTGCCTTATCAGTATTTTACCTAGACAAAAAACATTAAGATGCCTATTATAAACGGGTATCATTTAAGCTATTACCAATTTAATTAGTTTTGTGTTTCTTAAATAATAGGGTTTGTCCTCCAAATAGTAGATCTGTCACCAAAATGTAGTAACCAAATTTATCTGAGAACGAAAATATTTCGTGGCGATAGATCTATTTATTAGGTGATACAACTTGATGACAAATATAAATTTTGGTGATAGAAAATATAGTTCCCATTATAAACAAGTTGAAAATTAAGAGGCATGTTTCAAGATGCCATAAAATGTGTCGTGTAAAGTCAGTAAAAAAAATGCCTGTTGAATACTCGGAATGTTATCCTATCATTTATCTAACGATATTAATTATTATGAATCGATAACAGTGTGTAATTCAAGCTCAACAAATGCTTAATCGCAAATCAGCGTAGCGTGGGATGCTCCCCAGGTAGATGCGCTGGCGAGTGACGACCTTAAAAGTCAGCTGGGTGGGACAGACTGGATACAGAAGGTGGAGACAGTGCTGGTTTTAACATTATAGGCGCCCTGAGCGAAATTTCGGCGGCACCCCTCTCCCACCTGCCGGGGCTGCGGATTGTTCGAAAGAGTTACCGTGGCCCTGGCGCACAGGCAACTGAAGGAACACGGGTGGGTTTTAGTCAGTAAGAGTCTGACACGCCCTTCCGCTCCGCCCAGAGCGGGAGGGGTCATTTGATGATTTCCCACCCAAAAAAAAAAAAAAAAAAAAACCCCTCTCCCCTCTTGGAGAGAAGAGGGTCGAAAAATTTCAGCACTCCGCCTAGGTTTTCTTATGTCCATTCATAAAGAAATAAGAGTTACTTTGTAGGCTTATGGAGAAAAGTTTGAGAATTCAGAGAATGTAAGATACAAGAGCTAGCAAAGAGAGCTCAACAATTTTTTTAGTTTTCTAACTCCAAACGAACTAAAACAAAAGTACTCTGCAGGTGCCAGAGGTGAAGGAGCGCCTAACCACAGCCCCTTTGGCGTCCCTTCACCTCTGGCACCCTGGGCGGTCGCACGGCCGCGCACTACCCTAACGCCGGCACTGGGTGGAGAATAGCGTGCTGTGACTTTAATAGGCGGAGTTGATGGAAATACCGGACGGTTCATAGATTTGGCTTGATATGCACGTATCGTCCTTTTATGCATTAAAGCTCTGGTCAGGATATAGGTGACGCCGACGCGGCGACAATTGATTACGTCGGCGTCGTCGCGTCGGGAGTGTAGCAATCATTTGATAAGGTTTACAGGACAGAGGGAAGGCAATGTTTTAAACAGCCGAAAACATTGATGTAACATAAAGAACCGCGGCGATTAGACGTGGTTACAATGTGGCATAGACAAAGAGATAGATGGTGCGATTAGTTAGATGTTCGCTGTTTTTATTCGTATGCTAAGTTATGTCAGTGTTTGTATACACAGGTGGCGGAGATGACGTAACCGACATGGTTTGCGACAAGCGTGTGGCCGCGTACCATATCCGCAACAGTGGCGCAACTGACAATTTCCCTCCAAATTGGTATGTCCGCGGTTTGTGCTTTGTGTAATAAATAACGCAAGTCTCAATTTATGAAACTGGCCTAAGTTTAATTGAGCGGCGAAATAAGCACGCTTTAGTAAGCATTATGTTTTGTTAAGCAGACACACTCACATAGCATTTTTTTTAAATTATATACTTTAAGTAAGTAGGTATGTATGATAAACAAAAAGAAAAAACATGATTTGCTGGTAGCTGCTGGAAGGGAACAAAAACTATAGCTTGACAAAATACTTTCAATATGTGCTTCTATACTAATACTATACAAGTACACGAAGACTGCATACAACACTCTTCGTGTACAATACGCGTTTCGGGTCATGCTCAACCTGCCCTGGCGGTATAGTGCAACTGAGATTTTTGCTAAGAACAGAGTCAAAGCTCCTTCACACAGGCGCGACACGCGACGCGACACAAAGGCACCGCTCGTCGCGCAACAGGCAGCGCCTTTGTGACGCATGCGATTCGCGTCGCGTGTCGCGCCTGTGTGTAGGAGCCTTAACGAACTTCTTCGCGCTCATGGGGAAGCTCAGGGCGTCGTTCTTTTCGCGTGTAGTGGCAAGTAAAAATTGTATTGTCAAAGCTCTTTTTCATACTGTGCATTTACTGAGGGAGACAAAATAAATTTTATTTTGTGTCCCTCAGTAAATGCACAGTATGAAAAATACTTTGTCAAAACAAATGTATCCCATAACATTTGTTATGTTCGTTTTTTTAGTATAACTTTTGTTTTAGAATATGTTTTCAATTTAAATTTTATGGGTGCTAATGCCTGAAATAAACAATTATGTAGTAAGTAAGTTTGTATGTAGGGTAAGTAGGTAATCTCTGAAACTACGAATACGAAATTTCACGTGGACGAAATCGCAGGCAGAAGCCAGTTAAATATATTTTAATAAAATTATTTGAAAGATTTCATTGCAGTCTTTACAGCAATAGGTCTACATGTGCTTATTTCGGAAAGAAAATCTAGAATTAAGTAATTTTATATAATAACTTTGAATTGTTTTGTTTTATTTTTTATTGTGTTGGCAACAAAAATGGTAATTAGATTAGATATTGGCTTGAATCCTCATGCCCACAAACACAGAGACCTATCAGGGCCAGGGGTTCCTCGTGTCTGAATACTAGCACAAACAAAAGTACTTCTGTTGTATAGCTATTTTTCTCAAAGAATAAGGGATCCAAGAAAAATCCAGGAATTAATAAAATTATCATATGAGAACACCAACTTCTATGCAAATAGTACATCACTATTTTTAAAATCATTTGATTTTAAGGACTTTCTGTGCTTACATTAGTAAAAAAAAAAGTCTGATATGTTTACAAATGGTATGTACTATTATGCCGCTGCCCTTATCCCAATTTTGGAGGGTTGATGCGGTATGTCTTTATCTTGTATCTCTCAATCAGTGATAATTTCAGAATTCACTTCCTTCGCAGACCACAATACTCCATGCTTATCTCATCTGGTTACTAGGCTTATAATATAAGCCATACTCTTTTGTGTTCCAATTATATTCCTCAATACTTTTATGTACATCATTTGCCTAAACAAAAATAATTGGTTTAATGCTCACCTTTTCTTTCATCACCATGCAATTCAAATTTCCTCCTCCATAAACATTTGCTGTATAGATACACGTTTGCTATTTGGCTGACCAATAATAGATAAAAAAAAACATTTTAACTATAAATAGCTGATATTTTTGGTTATAAAAAAGACCTTGCTCAGCTGGCTCCAAGAAAGACCCTTCATTTGGAACCTTGGCATGTAGCTTAATTATATCATTGCAGTGGAGTTTTCCTTCTTAACGCAAGTTTAACGTAGGTACTTACAATATTTATTCTTAGGTAGCTAGCTAGTGCTGTAACTATATTAAAATTATTTTGTACCTGACTTGCCTATAAAGACAAATATTTGAGACAGTTTTGATAAAATCCTACACAAAACTGTGAGCTTATAAATACAAAACCAACACAAAATATGGCAAGGTCAAAATTGCAAGTTTGAGAAGGTCAACAAACATACCTGAAACTTCTCAAACTGCTCGCGTTCAGCATCCAAGCTGTTCTTCTTCAGCTGGAGGACTCGAGGCAAGGATAGTGACGCCATAGAGTACACACATGCGATACACACCTACGAAAAATAACTGGCGGAGGTACTTAGACCAAACACGACACAATTTTTAATTTATAAATTAGGGCGGACTAGTACTCTGTCAATCACAGCATTTACACAATTCTCCACCGTGATTTAATTATATTTTGTAAATTAATTCCAAATTCAGCACTTAAAACTGTTATTTATCGAATACAATAACGTAAATATAGAAGTTCCGAAATTAACAACATAAAACACGTCCACCGTCCGCCCACAAAAAATGAGTGAATCGAGATTCGAGTGAACGAACAGAACGAATAAACGATAAATGTCAAAATTTAACGAAGACAATGCTGTCACGTTGACACTAGCCTAGCATTTATAGAGATCGATTATGAATACTTTGTGGCGGCATCTACATCACCACATTCGAACTATGCATCATAATGACGTCACGCAAAAATCTGGCATAGCGCAAGCGAAGTTTACCGCGCGACTAGCTTATAATAATCACAGAACATATATACGTATAATAATATATAATGTCCTGAGTCCTGACATTAATCGTCGGGCAGTAGCCGACCAGATACAACACCCATCTACGGGTTAATTACGTAACACACTAACAGTAGGAATAATGGGTTTCATTTTGACAGTTCAACAACATTCATTGCGTTAATTACGTTGTTGAGCAGACAAATTTTTCAAACACATGAAGCAATGGATTAGCAATAGGCTTCAAAATGATTCAGATTGTGATAGATAGTGTGTTACGTAATTAGGGTGCTGGTCAGAGGATCGTCCCTTTTCTATGAAGAATGAGTAAACTTTACACCCGGCACCCTAATTGCGTAACACACTATCAACCACCATTTGAATAATTTTGAAGGATATTGCTAATCCATTGCTTCTTATGTTGGAAAAATGTGTCTGCTCAACAATGTAAGTAACGTAATGAATGTTGTTGAACTATCAAAATAAAAGGCATTCCTACTGTTAGGGGTTTATTCATAAACGTAGCTTAAAGTTAAGTAATGATTAGCGACTGTTTAACCATACATTTTTGACGTTTAGACGTCATTTAACTTTAAGCAACGTTTATGAATAAACCCCTAAAGTGTGTTACGCAATTACCCCGCTGTTCCTCATACCTCTATAACTTCATAAGCTAGGTACACTTTATCGTGCACTCAACAACCACACACCAGCACACCTGCTCGTGTATCACATTCAACAGCAAAGCGTAATATAAGTAATATTATTGAACAGGCTCAGTCTGTCGCAGAACAATAGTCCAATGATCATTTTACACAATGGGGGATATAAAATATAAAAAAAATCTCTGGATATTTGAGGGTAGCTTTTAGAAACCATCAACATTGCTTTAGCAAAGAGTTACCGTCAACTGCCCTAACTTTTCACGGATTTCGATATTTTTTGTCTTTGTAGCGGCATCTACAACGCCACATGCGAGCTACGCGTCAGACTGACGTCACGCAAAATCCTGCATCGCGCAATCAGAGTTTACCGCGCAACTAGCATATAATTATACAACATCCCGACATCAATCGTCGGGCAGTTGCTCACCAGACACAACACCCGTCTGGTCGGAGGATCCTCCCTTTTCCATAGAGTATGAGTGAACTTTACACCCTGTTCCTCATACCTCTATACTGGTGACCCCAAACATGAACGTCAGCGCAGCCTTCGTGCAACTACTTCAGCGTGACGTCATCATCATCACTTCCGCAAGCTTTAGAGCGGCGAGTCACACAGCCAGCCAGCACCCACGGCTTCAACGGGTATCCTGACCACCAGCATGCAGCGACCGCGCATACCTGGTCATCACCCTCAGCCTCATCAGCAACCTTGGCACAGCACACTGCACTCTCGGCCGGTCCACAAGCAGAGCCTTCAAACCCTCTCCTGGTCGACGCCAGCAGTCAGCCTCCACCCGGCGCTGTACCACATCCGACGCACTGGAGCATAACGCAGCGCCACCCCGACTCACTGGGGAATCTTCGCAGACAGTTCCGTTTCACCGCGAACTATGCGACACCCGGTTCCGACTCACTGGAACCTCACCTGGCCCTGGCAAGCATCGCAAGATACACGACTCAGCCCACTATCGACCTCCGGTCTCCGGGGGGGAGTGATGTAGCGGCATCTACAACGCCACATGCGAGCTACGCGTCAGACTGACCTCACGCAAAATCCTGCATCGCACAATCAGAGTTTACCGCGCAACTAGCATATATACAACATCCCGACATCAATCGTCGGGCAGTTGCCCACCAGACACAACACCCGTCTGGTCGGAGGATCCTCCCTTTTCCATAGAGTATGAGTGAACTTTACACCCTGTTCCTCATACCTCTATATCTGTGACATAAAATAAAATAATGAATTTACCCTTATTATCGTGTTATTTATACATTTGAGTAAATAGGCACCACGAATTATTTATTATTTTCTCAATGGTTTTAAGTCAATTTTCGTAAGTTAAAGGTTATTTTGAGGTTTTTTAATAGTCAGACAAAGTTATTACCCATATTCCTAACATTGCCGCATTGTGTTTATTCCAAAATAAATATGTGATCTGAATTCCGAGGCAATCTAAAATGTAGCTTAATAACTGTAGTATAGGGCTCTATTACGAATAAAACATTTTGGAGTATTCTAGTAGGTTAGCTATATTTGGCAAAGCTATATAGGCTATGTTTGGCAAATTTTTTCCTTAATATCCATACTTTGACAAATTATGGTTAGGACGGTCACATTAGAAACGAAATTAAAAAAAAAACAGTTTGGAACTGTTATAATCAGTCATGACATGAGTCAGGACTTAACCCCTTACCGCATAGCTACCCAAATATGGGCACTTATTTTCAAACGTTCAGAAATAAAAAAATGTGTTATTTTACACTTTACCGCATAGCAAGACAGATCAGGCAACGACTGAGCTTCAATAAAAATACATATGCTGCCATCTACTGTACCGTGTAACAAAACTATAACCTGTCAAATCCAGTCAGCGGCAGTTGAAATTTGTCGTTAGTGTGTGCTGAATTTTCTAAATTCATTTTGTGATCGTGTGTCAATTTTTCGTTCGATCTTCATATCGTGGCGCTAAGAAGACTTATCAAAGGTCTCAAAACACTGAAAACATGTAAGTAAAAAGTAATAGTTTTGCGACAATCATGGCAAACTTTAGCATGACAAATATGGAATATTATGCAGTAACGTGTAAAATTTGTATTCCATATTTGGCATTGTATGCATTACTAGTTATTTTTGCATTCAGCCAGATATGGGAATTTATGCAGTGAAGCATTATTTGATATTTTTCAGAAAAATGGATCCAATGCGATTCTACGGTCTAAATATACCAAATGAAAGCGAAGATGATGATGATGAACTAGCGGCGGATGATCCGGATGATCAAGACTATGAACCTAGTGGGAATTCTACGAGACGAAGAAACATAATTATTTATCCTTCTGATTCTGATGAGAATTCTTCATCAGATGAAGGTGAACAGGTCTCTGTTGATCCGTTAGGTTCTGGTTCGTCGCGTTCGCGAACCAAACGCAAAAATATACCTGTTCGTTTAAATTGGCAAGACAAAGCTCTAGATTATAATGAAGCTGATTGCGCCTTTTTGGGTGACCAAAATATTCCTCAAGAAATTAAAGATTTAGATACACCTCTTCAGTTTTTTTTTATATTTATTGACTCCAGAAACGGTTGAATATATAACTCAAGAAATGTGTCGTTATTCAGCGCAAACGCGGGGGTCGCCATTAGAAATGACAGGCAAAGAATTTGAAAAGTTTATAGGTGTACTAATTTATATGTCTATCATGCACTTCCCCACTACTCGACATTACTGGAATAGCTGTTCTAACTTCACACCAATAAGTAATGTTATGACTTGCAATCGTTTTGAAGAATTGAAGAGGTTTCTTCATTTTACTAATAATGAGGACACTGTACCGATTAATGACCCTAACTATGACAAGCTGCAAAGAATCAGACCGCTTATATACAAAATTCGCGAGAGATTGTTGCTTTTACCTAGAGAAGAGTACTTGGCAATTGACGAGCAAGTAATACCAACAAAAGCAAGGACTACTTTAAAAAACTACAACCCTAAAAAACCACACAAATGGGGATATAAGGCTTTTGTTTTAAGTGACGCGTCAGGGCTGACATATGATTTTGAGCTCTATGCAGGGGCACATTCGAATGTTATTTTAGAAGGCCAACCTGACTTGGGAGTAAGCAGTAATGTAGCCATGCGCTTATCAAGCAGTATTCGAGAAAATATGAACTATAAATTGTTCTTTGACTATTGGTATACAAGTTTGCAGTTAATGGCTGCATTACATAAAAAAGGTATATTTCCGTTAGGTACCATAAATCGGAAACGCCTCCCTAACCATGATCTACCAAATGCTGGACAAATGACGAAAAAAGGAAGAGGTTATAGCGTTGAAAAAGTCGTATAGGTAGAAGACGTAGATATATCCGTGGTTACATGGCTAGATAACAAAGTTGTCCTTTATAGCATGCGATGCCAATTATGGCAATTAGTTTCAGTCGCCTTTACTGCATTGCATATTATGCCATATATGTCAAATTAGTTTTAGTCGCTTTTACTGCATATTATGCCATTTATGGGAAATAGAAGTTTTTTATCATATTTCGAAAAGTAATCGGATTTTGGAAAACTGCTTGAACTAACTTAATAGTACGTGTCAAGGACTACAAAATATATTTTTTTCGGGAAAAATAAAAAACTCATGCGGTAAGGGGTTAAACGGTATTTAACCTACTAAAATTTTAATTACTTATTATTTAAAAATAAAAATTAGGTAACAAATAAATCAATAAAAAATATCTCTCGCGCCTTTTCCCTAAAAAGATGGCAAGACCGCAATTCCTTTCGGATCACGAATGGTTTTTCAGCTTCGTAGGAGGTTATGGTTTTATTTTCGCCAGCCCAACAGCAATGTTAATTGCTGTAAATCGTCAGAATAATGTTTGTATCGCCGCTTGTTTATTTTGACAGTCCTTAAAAAAAAGTTATATAATCCGTCCTTAAAAAAAAAAAAAATTGTTATATAATCCGTCGGAAAACAAGAAAACATTTTCAAGAAAATATCAAATAATATCGTACCTAATAAGGTCACGAGTCTATCTTTAAATATAAAAACAAGTGTGTCAACCCTAGCCTCGGGAATGTTAGGCATACTTGTTCGAAAATTATGCCAAACTTTGCCTAAACCACTTTTTCTCAATAAATATCAGTTTAATTTCATTAGTAATAACAAAATATAATAAAACTAACAATATTATATTCAAATAACTTAACATAAATTAGAATTTAGACATATTTGAAGACTTGATTGAAAAGTTTTTCACCAACTCTTGAAAATGTCTTTGGCCGTTTCGGTTTGACACACAACTGTCAAAATCTGTGCATACTACCAACTTAACGACACCAGTTTTGGGCTGCCAGATAATAATTCTAAAAAGGTATTAAAGTTTAAAGAAAAAAAATAAAGAAAGAAAATACATTTATTTGCGGTAAACATGACGCAAAGAAAAAACACACAAATACAAAAAATAACGAGCTGGGGAAAAATATGCTTCACATTCACGCAAACGGCAGCGGATTGCCATACAAGTAAAATGAAAAAGATATTACATCTTTTTCTTTTTCGGCAAACATAGGACGCGGGGCAAAGTTAGGGCAGTTGACGGTACTAAAAAATGTCTACATCGACAATCCCCCAGCTCAGTGAGACTCAGATGTGATGTCACTGTACCATAGTAAGAATAAATTAATTTGTAGTTACGTTTGTAAAGGATGTAGGAGATAATCTCCAAAGTACTCATCCGATTTTAAAATTATTTCATCAATATTTAGATGGACCTTCAGGATACACACACATACACATAGGCTGTATGATCACGTTAAAATGAAAGGGCTTTCGCGAAAACCAATTTTGTAACGTAAGTCGACGTAAAAACGGTCTAGCGAATGCGTTTCTTACGAGAGATCTAAGAATATTATGAATGCTTTCCATAGAAAAGTTGTAGTTTTGCCTGTAAAAAAGTCCGCGACATAATAAGTCCAAGTTAACTAATGTTTGTATTCAAACAGAGTCACGTAATATTTACAATAATTATTATAATTCAGTTAAAGCACGTGTTTACACAGCTTTTATCCTTGTACAGTTAGCACGAAAAATAAACTCATATCATCACGACACGATACCTAAAGTCGCGGAGGATGGTTCTCGAAAAAGCGTCCTTTCCGTCGGTGCACGGTGTTTGATATTCGACTCGTTTTCTCAGGTGTACTAAAAATGCCATCGTTCATCATTAAGCAACTGGTTTCCCAGCTATTGAGGCCTAATTGACTGTTTGTATGATGAATTTGAAAATGAGAGTTTTTATACATTGAGATACACATGCTCACTACTAGCACGAAAGCATGCTAGCAATCTGTGCTAGTCATACCAGGTTACCCACAGAATGTGGATAAATTCATGTTGTTCTTGGTCACCCCGATACCTTCTGTCATCACTTATGTCAATTTTGTTGTTTCGTTAATCGCGTTCATGCCGCTGATTTTTTTCATACAACAAAAAGCGCGTGGAGGACAGTACTGACCACATTTTATGCAGTTAATATATTTTGCAGTGATTTACTGAAAACTTGAAAATGGAGTTTCTCGAATACAACGATGTGCAAGCCGAGATCAAGGGCGCAATGGTACGTTTTGTCAAACAATTTGTTTTTTGTTTTAATTCGTAAAGTTACTGTAATTCATGTGTAATTATTGGTAAATTCCAGGTTCCTGGGAGATTAAAGATGACGGACCAGAACATAGTGTTCAAAAACAGCAAGACCGGCAAGGTGGAACAGATCCCAGCAAATGACATAGAACTGGTGAACTTTCAGAAGTTCATAGGGTCGTGGGGCCTGAGAGTGTTCCTGAAGAACGGAACGTTACACAGATATGGTGGCTTCAAGGATGGGGTAAGTTCCATTAGAAATCCTTATGGAAACTTCTATCTTTTATGTCCTATGCACAGATTTCTGAACCATTGTGTAACGTCTAATCAATTGACAATGAAAGAACCTTAATTTTAGCAAAAATGTTGGTCGTAGGATATGGTAGCATTTTAATTAGCAACAAATCTACCACCCTCCTAAAGTGGGTGGTACAGCACAAACAAATAGATAAATTCACATAGCCTTTTTTGGACTATTTACTTTTCTGACAGCCCACACAAAGAACTAACTGGTTCCCTTAACAATTGATTTCAGGAACAAGAGAAAGTGGCAAAGTTCTTCAAGACAAATTACCACAAGGACATGCTAGAGAAGGAGCTCTCCCTAAAAGGCTGGAACTGGGGTACAGCGAAATTCAATGGAGCTGTACTGAGCTTCAATGTTGGGACTAACACAGCATTTGAGATCCCATTGCACTATGTATCTCAGTGCAACACAGGCAAGAATGAAGTCACTCTTGAGTTTCATCAGGTAATTATATTTATAGTCAAGGGTTAAAATAGATAAGTTTATGGAAAAGTACTGTGTTATGAAGTACATACTATGATGATAATGACAATAACTGGGCTTTAAATAATTATGTTTTTAAAGTTTTTGTCATCACCTGGAATTTCACTCAGAGAGCCTCAAGTCAGATTGTAATTTCGTTATTTTGACTTTTTAATTGTTTTGGGTTTTGTTCCTGAAATATATTTTACATAATATTGTGCAATAATGCTTTTGTGAGTTGTATTTCTCTGTACCTAGTTATACTTAAAACAAACAATCTTTATTTATTTATCAATATCACACTTAACCATTAATAATGTTATGTAATTAACTAAATACGCTCCAAACTAGATAAGTTGCACAGTCAAGTAAATTGGTAACAAATCACATCATACTGAAAAAGAGAGTTCTTAACCCTGCAAGCATAAGGTTGGGTGTGGTACACCCAGACCAAGATAAATCAATCAATATTTTAGTAGTTGATCTTTATAATAGGCTGTGCGTCTGAGAAGATGCGCAAGATGTGGTAAGAAAGCGTTAATTGTCACAGCTCAGTGTACTGCCACCCGGCGAAGTGTTTACCTCAAATGTGTCAGCGGGTGACTTACACCTACCTTACGCTCTGTGTAACAAATTTTGAACTAGCATTGTGTACAATGGAAACTAAGAAAAATTTTACAGGTGTAAGCGGCATAAAATAAATAGGAGGATCAGTTTTTTTTTACAGGGTTCTAAATAGTGACTTGAGTTGGAAATGAAATCAACAAATATAAACTAGTATTCTATAAAAAAACTTATATAAAAAAAAAGTTGTAGAATTGCTCCCAACCCCTCTTAAAACTCACACTTCATAATTAGGAATAAGAAATGGTGTGTCAGCAGGTTTTGGCCATCGTTACCATTATAATTGATTTTCAGAGGGTATACTTCAAGTTTTGTCCACCAAAATGTTTCACAAACTGCTCCTAAATCTCAAAAATGTTTTATTGTCAACAGAATGACGACACGCCTGTATCTCTAATGGAGATGCGCTTCCACATCCCGTCGAGCGAGGTGGGAGGAGATATGGACGCGGTGGAAGCATTCCACCAGCAAGTCATGACCAAAGCCAGCGTCATATCCGTATCTGGTGACGCCATCGCCATCTTTAGGGAGCTACAGTGTCTTACACCTCGGTATGTTGGACGTCCTTCCTTGTCTTGTATGGGAATGAACAATAATAATAAAATTAAAAGCTCAAGCTGCTGTTGTAAAATTACCAACTTAATAAAGTTGTAGCAGAGCTGCCATTTTTGTATATTTTAGATGTGCCACTTGGAAGGCTATTTTAATGCACAGTATTATTTTGCATTCTCACATAATTATATTATGATGTCGATTTCGAACGCTATTTTACACAAAAGCATGTTATCGGGCTGCAAGTATTATTATACACTGCAGAATCGCGACCTTCGTGACAATATTAATCAAATAGGTGCCCTACGTTTCCCCACTGCTGATCTTGCGGCTTGTGTTGTAAAAACAGGTAACAGGCTTAACATCAGGTTAAGCTATGCTTGCCGAGGTTGCTCCGTGGATGGGTGACCATCTTTACACATCAAAACCCCTCCGTGTCTCGAAAAGCACGTTAAATCTTTGGTAGTTGTTACGGGTCGTCAGAAGGCGGAAATTCTATCAAACACTCTTGCCAAGGGGTGTCGTATTACCCAGTAACTAGGTTAGGGAGGTCAGAAAGGCAGTCGCTTCATGTAAAATACTGTTATTCACCTGCATCCAGTAAGACTGGAAGCCAACCTCAACATAGTTGGGAAAAGGCTAGGGAGATGATGAGATCTTGCGGTCAGAACGATTCTAATTTGTTCTTGGCCTGCTCTATTAATGCTTGTGATACTACCATAAAAAATGGCTGACTACATCCTTCAAACTTACGAAATACTAATGCCACCTTTTCTTTCAGTGGTCGCTACGACATCAAGGTGTTCCAGACATTCTTCCAGCTCCACGGTAAGACGTTCGACTACAAGATCCCCATGTCTACAGTCCTGCGTCTCTTCCTCCTTCCCCATAAGGACACTAGGCAGATGTTCTTTGTGGTCTCTCTCGACCCGCCTATCAAGCAAGGTCAGACTAGGTACCATTACTTGGTACTGCTGTTTGGTATTGAAGAGGAAACTAGTCTGGAGTTGCCGTTTACAGAGTAAGTAGAAAAATCAAAAGTCATTTATTCAAATTAGGCTGAGAATCAGCAGTTTTCGAACAACCCCCAAAAACGACCGCCCTTCACCACTACCTATAGTGCTTTAGCTTGGGAGAAGGAGTGACGCAACAAACTCCCCAGCAGCACAGCTGTCTGTTCAGTTAGAAAAAAAAACTTAATTCAAACTTATTCTATACAATAGTAAGTATTCAAATAAGTAGTAATTAACATTATGAGACACAGAACATTCAATTCAATTATTTGCCATATGTCAGCTAGCCACGTCAATATACCAACAAATACAATTAAAACTATACTCAAGCTAAAAAATAAAAATGTAAATAGAAACTTAGTACCTACTTAAAAACCTCCAGGCATAAAGGGCGTGACAGCTATCATATGCAATGCTGGATTATATTCACATAGCTGTAACTCTCATAAAGTAAGCGGCTGTAAATATGGCACATTGAATTTTGGAAACAGTACCTACTGCTTTGTAGAGCGTCGGCTCTGTATACCTGTATGATAGTCTTATTTTAGAATATATCGAAGTGTCATTTTAAAGCCCGAGACGGTACTAGATTATGTGTAAAACGTAATTCATAAATTGTTACTTATATAAATTAATCATTTCATTGTGTTTCAGGGAAGAATTAAAAGAAAAATATGAAGACAAGATAAATAAGGAATTATCAGGCCCAACTTACGAGGTGCTCGCTAAAATCATGAAGGTCATCATCAATAGAAGAGTCACGGGCCCTGGAGACTTCTTAGGGTAACATATTTACTATAAAATTATCCTAAACTTAATTGATATTAATATAAATACTTACAGCTAAATTAAACACTCTATATCTTGTTACAGTCATCACAAAACGCCGGCGATTGCTTGTTCCTACAAGGCAGCCGCTGGTTACCTATATCCCCTAGAGAAAGGGTTCATATACGTACATAAGCCGCCTGTGCACATTCGCTTCGAGGAGATCGCTTCTGTTAACTTCGCGAGAGGAGGTGCTTCGTCTACCAAGTAAGTATACTGTGACATTTAATAACTTGAACATACAAGGCATTATGCTACCTATATGCCCTAGAGATAGGGTTCATATACGTGTACAAGCCGCCTGTGCACATTCGCTTCGAGGAGATCGCTTCTGTCAATTTCGCGAGAGGAGGCGCCTTGTCTGCCAAGTAAGTATACTGAGCCATTTAATAACTTACACATACAAGGCGTTATGCTACCTATATGAACTTAAGATAGGGTTCATATACGTGCACAAGCCGCCTGTGCACATTCGCTTCGAGGAGATCGCTTCTGTCAATTTCGCAAGAGGAGGGGCCTTGTGTACCAAGTGAGTGAATGACATTTGATAGTTTGAACATAAAATACAGTGGGCTACCTATAAGACATCGAAAACTTGGCTTTATATGTCTAAAAAAGAATCAATGCATAGTATTTATTGCTTATTGGATTTTAAATGAGAATTAAATGTAATTAATTCTTCTTTGATTAATTTATTCAAGTATGAGTGTTCAATGTGTATCTTATAAGATTGAAATTATAAAATGACTTATTAAATGATAAAAAAAATCAAACAAGAATCCTTACCACTTATTAATGACTGTCTTCAGATCCTTCGATTTCGAGATAGAGTTGAAGCAAGGCAGCGTACACACATTCAGCAGTATCGAGAAGGGTGAATATGACAAGCTGTTTGACTACATCACATCCAAGAAACTACACGTCAAGAATACAGGCAAGAATGTAAGTTTGACACCATTTAAAGTAATTTAATTATATAATTATCATATTTAATTTATTTATAACAGAAAACACAAAAAGTAACAAAACCAATGCAGATCAATAGAAAATATTTGTGCTTACTGTAGCTAGAATATACGAAGAAATAGTACTTGCTATACCTTTCCTATTTCATTGGCAGATTAATGTATGCCACTCATAGTTTTAACTCATCAAGCATCGTTAATAAGACACAATTGATTATCTATTGTTTTGGCCCTCTAGCGGGCCACCTCAGGCCTGACTAGCTAAGGAACTTTCCTGACTGGATAGTGCTGCTGTTAATCCTTTCAATAATAATGTGTTCGCCTTTGTCTTGCACACTGGGACTAAAAATGTTGTATAACTATACATTTTTTTGTACTAGCAAATTGACACTGGCTCATTAGGCCATAATCACAAAGACAAATGGCAAAAGGCAATCAAAATTACATTTTATTAAATAAAAATAATACTGAATACCCACCATTGTAAACCATAACAATTACAAACAAGAACTAGGGTGTGACAATGGGCACTCTTTTTGCTGAAAACGATGTTTTACATTCAATCAGTATTGAATGTATAATACAAATTACCAGACTTATACACTTGCATAATAATTTTCGCAACCAATAAATCAATATTTCTTCACCTACTCCAGGACAAGGCCCTATACGACGACGATTTCGGCGACTCGGACACTGAAAAGGAACCGGACGCGTACCTCGAGCGTGTGAAGGCCGAGGCCAAGGAACGGGACTCGGGAGACTCGGACAGCGATGAGAGTACCGACGAGGACTTCAACCCGGACAAGGCGAAGGAGAGCGACGTCGCCGAGGAGTTAGTACTTTATAGTTTTATACAGGGTGTCAGGGACATCGACGCGAAAACTGTAACCTTAAATTCAGCACATGATTATAAACCCCGTAGCATAGAAATTGTTCATGGGTTATAAAAAAAAGAAACTGCTGTTTCATAGAGAAGTGCAATACCTACGCGGTCAAAATGTATGGAATAACTAATATTTTTATTAATAAGCGACAAAAAATTTCAATGCAGGGGTTCAGAATCATGTACTGAATCCATGGTAACAGGTAGGGCGTCGATTTCCCTGCCATTCTCTTTAAGAGTAATGGACGTGCCAACAGTAGTCTCGTACTGTCATTGTGTTGAGTTCGAGACTATGTCAACAGTGGTCGTTGTAGAGAGGCTAGCGGTGTTGGTGAAGATTAAGGGACACTGCTACCTCCCGACCGCGGGTGAAATAGCGTTATACTCATACAGCGGGGCGAGCATGGGCGTACGCAAGACGTTAGGGACAAGACATACGGTTACCGTACAAACGGATTTATCGCCTAACCTGTGATAAAATGTGTGACTCAAGCCATGTCACAGTGGCCGTGCTCGCCCCGCTGAGTTCAGTAGCGTAATCTATACGCGATAAATATCTGGCCACGTGTCACGGATGAGTTTTAGACCCATGACATATCGAGCGAGGTCCGGTGATGATCAGCGAAATCGCACGAAGCCACTGGATAAACTGCACGTTTTGGAAGAAATTGCCAAAACAAATAAGGAATTGGATATAGTTAAACGAAAAGGATCCAACCCACAAATGGCAAAAAAAATATTGTGTATACTAAAACACGTGTATTATCACCAAACTTTAATATCATGGAAACAATCCAAGTAAAATTTAAACGCAACATCATGTTCCGATAAATTTTACTTCGATGGTTTTCGTGACATTAAAGTTTTAACTACAAAGAGTGTTTTGGTATACACAATTCATTTTTGGCCATTTGTGGGTTGGATCCTTTTATTATAACTACGTCCAATTTTGTTCTTATTAACTTGATTTTCTTTACTTTTCTCTCCATTGTGTTACCATCTAATATCATCAAACACTGTCCTAAAATAAAAGGTCGTAAATGACTCACCATTATCCTGAGGTATTATATCGGGTTTCTTTGAATTAACTCCATATTATTATTGACAAACTTGTTCTCTTTCACAATACTCATTTTACTAAATTTATTTAGGTACGACACCAACCCATCGTCGTCAGAGGGCTCGGACGACGACGCTGCGTCAGATGACGACGGCAAGAAGGAGAAGAAGAAAGAGAAGAAACCCAAAAAGGCTATTACTATTGTAAGTACAAATATAAGCACCCAGCTAATAACCAAGAATAAAAAATAAATTAATGAATGAATGGAATTAATGTTGTTATAACTCCCGAAGGGTTAGGAAGAGGTGAGACGTGACATTTAAGTACAACCACATTTCGCCTGTTCGTAATTAAGTCCCATGTTATGGGCGAGAATGATTTATTTGCAGAAAATACAGTAACCGACAAATACCCGACATTGTACCGTGTATGTAGAAGCTAAAGTGCAAAGCTCACAAGAAAAACTAAAGTATTGTATTGTATATCAGGCTGGAGTCAGCAACTCCACGATCAAGCGCGTATTTTGCGTACAAATATAAAGTCATATCAAATCCAACAAGACTAGGAACTGAGCTGGATTACGTCCTGTTAGAATTGGTACACACGGCTACATATCAAGCTATATATTTCCAGTATAAGCTGACCTCTCATTGTACAGAAATCCTATACAATGCGAGATCAGCTTATACTGGAAATGGTTAGCTTGTTATGTAGCCGTGTGTACACTTATTGGCCAGGAACATTATCCTAGCTCATGCTAGAAGTCATGATAGAAGGTTTTATATATTTTAAATAGTAGAAGAGCACTTGTTGAAGGAGAGCTCCTTCAAAAAGTGCTCTCCTACTACTTAAAAATGTATAAAACGTTCAGAGAAATACTACAAGGATTCCTGTTTCTGCCGTCAAGCAGCGTTAAAGTCAAAGTATTTGTTTTGCCAAAGACACGGTAATTTGGATGTTCAGTTCATACATTTTAGGTCTACATGTTCCACCATTGACTGGTATTCAAACATTAGTTATTATTTTGAAGTCGCTTAGTTCCGGTTTGAAAAGTATGGGTGTATTTAAGGCACCTGAGACATTTTTCAGCTTTGTGTCTATGATGGCAACGCTTCTAAGATGCTTGTGGTATTTCTGAAATCAATAAGCGGGTGTGGCCACTTACGATAACAGGGGCGGCCTGGTTGTTGTATGCCACACAAATATGATTACATTTGTAGATATAAGGAACAGGGTGTATATTAACTCATACCTCCATAGAAAAGGGAGGATCCTCCGCCCAGACGGGTGTTATGTCTGGTGAGCAACTACCCGACGTTTGATGTCGGGATGTTGTATATATGCTAGTTGCGCGGTAAACTCTGCTTGCGCGATGCAGGATTTTGCGATGTAGATGCCGCTATGCATAAAAATAAACTAATAATTAATTATCTTATTTTATCATTACAGTCGGAAGCCCCACGCAAACGCAAGGAAAAAACCAAGAAACGCGAGAAAGACGTGAACGCGCCCAAGAGACCGGCCACTGCTTTCATGTTGTGGCTCAATGAGAACCGCAAGAGTATCATGGACGAGAACGCTGGCATTAAGGTCACCGAGGTCGCCAAGAAGGGAGGCGAGCTGTGGAGAGATCTGAAGGATAAATCTGTAAGTTTATATTATTTATAACTAACTTTAGCCCGCGGCTTCGGACGCGTGGAAGTCCGAAATTATCCCAGAGAACGTGCTATCGGGATAAAAAGTATCCTATGTCCTAACCCAGATCATGGTCTACATGTGTTTCAAAATCCGTTAAGGCGTGAAAAGGTATCAGACAGACAGACTTACGTTCGCATTTATAATATTAGTATTTTCAATCTGTAACTTACCTCACATTACTGCTTGTGCTTTATGCCTTGATTAAGTTGCACATAGGTTCTCAACCAATCCATCAATCAAAATATTTTATTTCACATAAACCTACATGGGCACTTATGAAACGTCAGAAGCTAGGTGCACGGTTCCAATTAGTCGTTTCCTATGGAGAAGAGCTAGCAAGAAACTCTATGGTTACTCTTTTAAAAATGATTGGCATTTACAATGTTGTCAAATTACAGTATTAATAGGTAGAAGGCCGTATAGGCCTGTCAACAAGTAACAGGTACTTAATAAAATATAAAATTGTATACAAATCTACAATCTACAAGTCAGGCCTACAACATTCTCACATTCACAAAATATAGAAGAATTTATATAAAAAATAAATAAATTAATAAATATAAAAGCCTATTTAAACCAAATGACATGATTGCCATTACAACTGTAAACGTGGCGAAAACGCCCCCTCGTGGGCATTTGAGACTTTCAGAGGGGCAGTAGAAGTCCCAGACAAAATTAGGGGGCGTTGAGATGGGATCTTACGACTATATGTATAATATTACACATTCAAATATAATTGTGGATGGCAATAGCTGTTTCAGATTCGCGACAGATGGTAAGTAAAAAAAATTAGGGAGGTCTAGAAAAAATAAAAAAACTCAAAGTTAGGGAAAAATAAGGTTGAGAACCTATGAGTTAGTTAGAGGATATCGACATGATTAGGTGGTCTTCTTTCGGGTAAGAAGTGCTTTTGTGTGCATGCACTGGTGCCCGTAGTGGACATGTAAGCCAGTCGGATTGCAGAGCCGAGTCACAAAAATCCGCTCGACGTATGAACGACAAAAACAAGATAATTCAAATAATAGCTCATGTACGGTCACCAAAACAGATGAGTAACGAGGGTCGTCGAATATAGTTGAAGCTTAGTAAGAAACCGATAAATGTTTTCGACTAAAATTTAATTTAATTAATAGAAAACAAGCAGGTCATTTATCAAATTCAATTTCATTCGAAAACATCCATCGGTTTCTTACTAAACTTCAACCATATCCGACGACCCTGGTTACTTATCTCTTTTGGTGACTGTACCTTTGAATAATAGACACAAAGAAAGTAAACACTTCTATCGTAGCCAAGCATGTAATTAAAAGCGTTCTGTCGTGCTTGTTTTTCCGCATACTACCGACTTATATTAAACTGACAAAATTTCACGTTATATTTTACAGTCTCTGATTAAAAAATGCGGCTACTAAATCATTTTCTCTACACAGGAATGGGAAGAAAAAGCAAACAAATCCAAAGAAGAATACAACATTGCCATGACGAAGTACAAAGACAGCGGTGCTCAAGACGAGTTCAAACAGAAGAAGAAACAAGCTGAAAAAGAACGTAAGGCCGCAGAGAAGAAGACTAAAGCGCCCCCTGCCAGCAAGAAGGCGAAACCTGTCAGTAACGCAGGCGCCGGTAGCGGAGGCAAGTTCACTAGCAAGGAGTATATTGAAGATGATGATAGTTCTTCTGATTCTGATAAGGAGAAGGAAAAGGATAAGAAGAAGAAGGATACTAAAGATGTAAGTTTGTTGTTCTAGATAGATTCATTTATTTCCATAGGTTTTTCTTCATAAGCCATTATAGACAATATTCAAGGGTTCCATCATTAATAATAATAATATATTTATTTGCATAAAAACATGGTATAAAAAGATGGTAAAAGTACAATTTTGAACAAAATATGTTTTGCTTATCCATGCAAATTTATCAGTAGGTAACTGACATTGACATTTTTGTCAATGAAATCCCTAACACTATAAAAATTAACAGATAACCATTCGTAAACTTAGTCTTTATTTTCAAATAACCTAGTGTTAAAATTTTTGAGATCATTTGGTAACTTATTATTATTTATACGTTATTGAGAATAGAATAAAAATAATAGAATACTTTGATATTTTACACAATATGAATTACGGATATAAATGTGAATGTGTGTGTGAGGGTGTGTGTGTGGATGTTAAATTACGCAACTGCGGAGTATCGACCAATAAAAATCGATTTATATTTCGCCAAATTAGAATAGGTTCTCCCGAACATACATAATGAATCCCTTGAACGTTGTCCAACTATAGTGTCTTTAACTCTGCTGTTATTGTGGTTGAGATTTGTGTCTGTAAAAAAAGCAGGAAACACCGTAGTTTTCTAGCTAGATGTTATTTGTACTTCGTGACTTCGTCCACAATAGAGAATATAAATTGCCAAACCAAATAATCATATGCGCTTTACACATAAGGTAAAATGCTGTACGATAGACGCTTCGTATAATTAGTCTCTATAGGGTGACGAAATGCTCATAATTCCAATTATAATTCTAATGCTACTCCGACGCTGTATACCAGCCATTTCGATAATTGAGTCATTAGCACATTCTATACAACGCGTAAATCCGACTTAATAGAAGTTGTTTTGACAGCTAGAAGGTCACAAAATGGCGAAAAAATTAATCCTATTCTGATGCCGAAGTTATGTGAGTGTTATAAATGTTGTGTAATAAAAATGCAATAATTATTATTCAGTCACACTACACACGTGTTGCCGTGGTCACGCGCAAGTGATCCTAATAGTAAGTGTAGATTTTTATCAACCGCAGGCGCATACGCAGCCGCGTCATTGTGCCTTAATAAAATACTTATTGTTCAAGCGATTTATAAATTGCATCTAGTATCGTGATGTTTGAATAAATGTTTTTTTTCTTCACTTTGTAATTAGTAAAAATATTTTGTTTGGAACTATGCCCGATAAAAGACAATATAAAATAAAATTTTAGGCGCGCCTCTTATTAAATAAGTTATTTATATAAAGTAGACTAGGTTTTGCCCGCAGCTTCGCCCGCATGAAAATCGGAAATTATCCCACGGGAACATACTACCGGGATAAAAAGTATCAAATATGTTAATCAATAATTCCGTTATAAATTGTTTTCATATAACTCTATTGGTTTACGCGGCGCACGCCAGTAAAGCTCCCAGGCAGCATGATTTTTCCGACATCATCAAAAATGATCGTCATATTTCAGCCAATTTACATAAAACCTTATAAATTATATACTTACCTAAACCTTCCTCATGAATAACTCCATCCATTGCTGAAAACCGTATGATAATCCGTTCGGTAGTTTTTCGAGGTTATTGTGTCCAGAGAGACGCGGCGGGGCGACTTTGTGTTATAATAATTGTATTGATAAATAACTGGCGAAACAAGAATCTGGTGCAACTTTGAAAACCTCCGGAGACAAAGGCGTTATGTTGTTTGTTTTGTTTGTAGAATTTGTTACTGTAATAGCAAGTTAAACACTACTAATTTAAGACCTCGATGCCCACTCGTTGTACGTACTATCGATTGATAACAACCGACTCCCAGCACTTTATTCTAACTCCAAAACTCTGATGATTATACAAAATACTCACTGGTACACAATTGTTTTGTTTTAGACCAAGGAGTCAAAGAAGGAGAAAGCAAAGAGTTCATCATCTGAAGCATCTTCAGGTGGATCTGGCGACGAGAGCGGAAGTGATTGAAATCACAGCGTACTTACACAATAAGCCTCTGTTTTATTACTGTAACACCCAGTTTCTGATAGCCTGATCAGTAATGGCCGGCGCACACCTGGCGAGGCGCGGCGTGGTTGTCACTGCCAAACAAATATCAACGTTGCCTGCCTAAAAATAAAGTTGAGAATACATAATTTGAGACGAGCGCCTCTTTCTGGTTAGACGCGCTCTCGCGCTAATGGAAGTTTATTTATTTTCAACTTTAAATCAACTGGGGCAAGGTCGATATTTGTTAGGCAGTGACGAATGCGCTGCGCTGCGCCTCGCCAAGTTTGCGCCGGCCCTTAAGCTACGATTCCCTAGAACAGCGGTGGCCGCCACAGTGTCTGCAATTGCCCGGCAAATGACGTCACTGAAACGTTTTTTTATGAAAGTATGTTGTGTTTTCCTGGGACGTTATTTGACGCCGTAAAGTCAAACCCCGTCAAGACAGCCGTTCGTCACTGCGGCCGCTATGTCGCGGCCACAGCTCTTCTAGGAAAATAGCTTTATTCAAGTCTCATGCTAGTTGTGATCGGTTGATCAAAATAGGAACAGCCAATCAAATCACTGATAAATAGGCTTTCTGAAACCGGACGTAAGTTTACCCAAGAACTGATTTATGCATCACTTTTTTGTTTGTCAATCATTATTTTTAGTTATTTGTGTTAAAGCATTGAATGAGATGCAAAAAGTTAATGTAGCATAGCGCTAAGTAGTGACCTAATCAAACCTAACGCGTAAAAAATATCAGAAAATGTATGTATTTAATTTACTGAATCTGCCATCTCTAGGCTGCGTTTGCGCAACTTCAACTTGCATGTATTTCTGTCCGACCCGTGTAATTCAAGTTTCCTCAAGACATAGGGATCATAATGTATGTGATATTTGTATTATAAATTCCATTCAGTTAAAGCATAGAACGTTTTTAATCTATAGTTATAGTGTAATTCAAAATAGTGGTGTTGTTATGTCAATGTGTTATAAATCCTTGATGGATAATTTAATGTAAATAATAATATATGTTAAGATCAGTCGTAATTGTCTTAAAGTTTGTATTACTTACGTGAACGTTGGAAGCCCCAGTTTAGTTGTAAAATTAGTATTGTATTTTATTATAAGACTATATTTTTATTTGGTGTTTCTTTTATTGGTTTTCTAAAGATCTCAAACAATAACGAGGTGGCCTTTTGGCTATGTAATAACTAACGATAAAGATATTTTGCGACTCGCCTATGCTTGTCATCATAGCAAAGCTATGATTTCTAATACTTTACTAAAATACACATTTACTTACTCTGCAGCTCTGCCAAAGTATTGTTAATACAGTTACTTAGATTATTTTTTTCTAGAAATCAAGAAAATTAAGCACATAATCGCTGATAAACGAAATAATAACAATGGAAAAAGATTTAAATGTATAATAAAAACAATACCCAAATTCTCAGTACATTCTTAACAAAACTCCAACCGTTACTTCTACAAGAAAGGAACATCGGTAACATCAGTGTTCACGGTTCCCCTAACCTAACCGAGGCGACGCGCCATATAAAAAGTAACAAAAATGCCTTTCTATACAGAGCTACCAAAGTATGGGGTATGCGCCGAAACAAGGAACCGACTCCCTCGTCGCCGCCCTTTTTTTTCACAAGGGACCTATTGCTATTGTGTTACCCAGGCAGTTCCCAAGAAAAGAAAGGCGCGCTTTGCGGTAGGTTAGAGTAAAAAAAAATCGTAATAAATAATGAGTCTGTTGGGCAAATAATTTTAAAGAGCATCTGCACTTATGCGGTGAAAAAAATGCCATTAGTCACCAAGACATGCTATGTAATTTGTATCATTCATCCATACATAATAAATCGATATTTATTCGATTTTAATTGAATTGCGGTTCTATTTCCACATAAGCATACGAGG
The DNA here is from genome assembly GCA_917490735.1 of Dryobotodes eremita. NCBI lineage: Eukaryota > Metazoa > Arthropoda > Insecta > Lepidoptera > Noctuidae > Dryobotodes > Dryobotodes eremita. The sequence goes on along the minus strand of OU823254.1, from coordinate 15,929,834 downwards.
TAAATGCTAAAATTAATTTTATTTGTTTTACCTATACACAGACTGAACCAAAACGACTCCAGTCACATTGTTTTATCATGGAACATTCAAACAGATTTTAATAAAACCAAACTAAACTGCATTGACTACTTATATTCAAAAGTGCTTATCACGTTGAAATATGAAACTTATCAAGTCGTTTAGGTCAACCATACTTTAAGTTCGCGCTCGTTTAATCGGTCAGCACAATGATAACTTGATATCAACACGTGTCGCCGTCTTTATAATGCATTCTTGCATTAGGTACCGCGTATAATTCTATTCTAATGAAATATTATGGTTTTTGGCCATTTATTTAACTAAATAAAGTAGGTATTGGGTACCTATTGTATTCTCTCTGTACCTACTTAAGTAAATGTAAAGCTACTTCGTTGTAAGTAACAGTAAAACGAAAATCAATAGGCTAAAACGAGGCCATGACAACCATTGTGTATTCTCAAATCAACGCCGTTTCTAATGTTCATACTGACGAATCTTTGAAATCTAGAGTAGAATCTACCCTTGGAATACAATCGGTGAAAAGATTACTTAATCGAAAACCTGCGATATTATTTTTGGTTACGATTCTGATAAGTGATAGCAATTTAGTAATGATAACTGGATCTATAATGACTACCTAGTATGAACAAAAACATTTCATGTCTCGAAGCTCCTACAAACAAAGAAAAAATTGGCATTTCAATAAGGACCTTGTAAGTTGTAACGGTCGACTCGTCTCTACGTGAGAACGGTGCATGGCAAGGACCTAAAAAAGTTCTCATGACATGAGTCTATTAATAGGGTTGGTTACCTATTGAATTCTTCGTCGCACGGTACCCCATACTTTTATTAGCGATCCCCTTATCTAAACGGTATCGAACATGGAATATTTATAACAAACAGACTACGTAATTGTCTGCTAAAGAGAAAAAATGCATTGATATTATAATGGACAGCGCATAGCAGTCGCCAGCCAGAGCGCGTCTATAAGTTGAAGCGTCGCGTGTCGTCACAATAACCAGTAAAACCTGATCCGTATCGAATATTAAACCGCGAGTAAGAGAGAGGCCACACTTTATTTCCGCTCTTTCATTATTATATTTAGCTGATTCAATACGGTTTCGAGAGGCGCAAACATGGCGCAAAGCAGCAAAGCTTGGAGTGTTTATAACTGAGTATTTATAATAATAAGCCTATGTTTCGGAATTTGTCTTGTAAGTAATCTGATTAGGTACCTACTGATATGCTCGGGCTATTTTCAGAAAACATTTACCAAACCTCATGTCCATACACTCGAAATCTCTGTTTATTTCCTAACTCATCGAGATAGGGATAAAAGTAAGTAGAACTCGGAGTCTAACTACAGGCTACCTACCAACCCATGTGGCGTTTTAAGTAAGTAAATATTACCCACTAAGCAAATACCCTAGTCATAATGGCGGTGAGCCGGTGACAGCAGTAGCGTCACCCGTCCGAAGGACTGGCTTTGCGGCAACTCTGCGGTCAATCAACCCGGCAAACCCAAGGTGGTAAACTGGGGGCTAAGTAAACTCCGTCCTTTTTTGGAAGAGGCCTCCGTCCAGCAGTATTTATTAGCAATAAGTTAAATAAATAAACTAATTGTGGAACTTACAATCGGTTTGTCAACACAAAAATGAGCTAATAAATTGTAAAACGCATGTGAACTGCTGTGATTGATTGACTGAAATTTTTAACAGCCAATCAGAAGACAAGACATGTGTTTAATTTTGACACGACGCGTTGATGTTGATTTTCATTCCAGAAACCACACAAGTGTTAATCATTAGAACTGAGCTCTATTACAAAAACAAAACTACAAATTAAAAGGGCGTTTAAAATGCTTTTCTTCCGTTTATGATGACTAACTATTTATGAATTTTGAACGACTGAACTTGCCTAGAAACCATGTATCTAGCAAATTTTAACACTCAAGCCCCTAACTTGCAGTCGTTGATAGCAATGTGGGCCGAGCTAGGGCCAGCCCTAATTTTGTACCCGCCCTGGGCCAGGGAATTAGGCCTATTCGTTTTATAGCGAATTTCACCAAACTTTTATACCAACCTAGAAGAAGTCTTATCCTGAGAATAAATTTTGGATTTTTGACAGTTTTTCATACTAGAACTGTCAGACATCAATTTTATTCCACGGATAAAAGATATCTGACTTTGGTTAATTCAGCCCTTAATTGCTATATACGGAGTGGTTCTTTCACACTTTTCTTAAGAAAAGTAAATGTTCTAGTATATTTTCTAGAAGGAAGCATTGAGAGGAAGAAAGTATTTATCACGACATTCACGACCGTACGTGAACACATAAATAATCTGAATACGCTCAGAGAACTTTTTTTTTTACCCATGCAGCTGTACAACTTGGGCAGTACCGTACGACTTGCTTACCTATAATAGTTTAGAGATCTAGACTGCAGGCAAGCAGCAACAACACTTAACTTAGTATCTAGGCATATCAGATAAAACAATTGCCTGGCATGTTCGTTAGGTCATTTTGCCTGCTTGCTGGGTGACGCCTTCGATCAGCTATGGATTGCGACAGAGTGAATTATTTACGTAAGTAGACCTACAAATTACTCAGGTAGTAGGTAACTCAGGTAATATTGGACTAGTTACGTGCCTTGATAATACTTAGGTACCTACCCAATGTTAATTTCACCTTTGCTTACTAGATCAAGAACTATAGGTGGGTAAGTGCTTAAGTTCTACTTATTAGCAGACGATATTTTGATTCTGAGCAGTAGCTGTTTAATTTCCCAAAGGTAACTTGCAATTCTAATTAAAATTGACATCATAAATTACTGTAGGTAAACAAGTTAGAACTTAGTAACTTCCTTCCTCCTAAACTCCTCTAATGTACAGAACGACCACAAAAAATATGATCCAGTAACAATAAATTATGTATGTTACATAGTTGTTTTGTTAGACACATTTTAGAGCTTTCTAGTGTGTCTTTAATAAGGTACCTACACCGTAATCCTAGGAGCTTTCCAAAGACTGGTCTAAGTCTTAGGATTTATGTCTGTAATCTGTGGGTTATTATTTACCATAAGTATACCGTACCCATACAGATAGATCAGATCAATTAGGTACGTACTTAATGTTGTAGAGTCTACAACATTACTAATTCCGCAGATGGAGGTACCTCGCTACAATGTAGAGGTAGGTACCTCCATCTGCGATTCATAATTTCCTAAGTCATAATATTTAGCACACTTGATTGTAGAAAGGTAGGAAGGTAATATGCAAGTAGGTACACTGTAGAAGGTACCTTAGTCTCGAGCGCCGTACCTACTGTAATAGTACTTCTTATCACATGAATAAATTTATTCATGTGGTACCTCGGTACAATGTCATGTAGCCCATTGAGATTATTTGAGATGCAGCATCAGTACCTAGGGATAGGTATAGGTACACACGACGACTTGAAAACAAAAGATGGATAGGATATTTGCAGACTGATGGTTCATTCTGCAAATATCCTCTCCATCTTTCATTTTAATTGGTACAGTACCTAATTTATTTGGGCGTATGTGTATAGGTAAGTAGATACCTATTAGATAATTGAACTTAGAAATGAATAAATAGATCACAATGTTGTGACAGACTGACAGTTTATCTTTCCATTTCCCATGCATCGTTCAAAGTTCAATATTATCTTGTTCAAGAATGTATTTTAGGTGTATGACCTTAAGAACTAAGGACACAACACCCTTATTTCTTTGAAAATAAAAACTATTTCTCGAGTTCCCACGAAATATCAAATCGTAAACAAACGTGCTGCCATTCAAGCGCTATGTTTTATTGTCGTCCCTTTCCCGCTAACGTTTACCGCGCTTTTTACGTTTTCGAAATTAACGTTGGCGGCATTTAAAATAGGGCGCGAGTACATTTCGATAGGAGTCTTGTGTTGAGTGGACTGGGTCATTTCTTGATATACTTCTTTTGTAACTATATGTAAAGTTATTGTGATAAATACTTAATGTAAGTTTACTGATCTTAAAATGCAAAAATCTACCCATTTCTATGCGTAATTTCAACAGAATACGACGAAATAAATTTCTGAAGCAAATGTTCTAGACCGATAGGTTAAATAGAAAAGCGAGCTTAACTCTCTGCGATAAGGTTTATATTTATATGAACAACGCAATCGATACGTCACGGATATACGTAGTACACGATGCATTGTATTCGCCGTGCTGTTGGTAGAATCGTCTCCACTGGCCAATCACGTTCGACATAGATGTCGCTTTTGTACCGACGCGAGTCGACCCCAAGCTAGCTTGCTCTGGGAACATTTGCTTCGAGCTCCATACATTTTCTTCTGGGTCTCTACGTCTATAGTTTGGTTGTGCACCAGTTCAAAAATAATTTCAAAATTTTTGCCATCAGGTGAGTACAATTATTTTTCCAATCAAAGTAAAGTGTTTTAATATGTGTATTCGTGTTTCTTACGGGCGGATTCGTTGAAATAATTTTCATTCCACGTTGGAATTCGCATTCAAACATGGCTATAGGCATCGCCGTACTTTCCTTAGTACGCGTGGGTATGGGAAGGACGCCTTATTTCAATAATTAATTTCTCGGATCTTTACTATTAAGCGACAGGAACAGTTCTTCCATAAGTTTTAGGTAAATAGTCATCGGATTATTCTGTAATTAGGTCATCTTTAGTTATTGCGTATTTTCAACACAATCCGTGAAAACAAAATGGCTCTTTCGACCCAAGCCTAGGACAGTGAACTCGTTATACGGGGAGATAACTATTTTTGTTAGTAATTGCATGGTATTAGGACTTTTAATAGCAATTTCGATCGTAATAAGCTGGATTTTCGATTAATCAATACCTGGAAATATATTTTTTCATCTAAAAGACGCGTATGCGTGTTTCCCGCCAAAACGCCGCCCTACTGTGCCATATAAGCAGTGTGAAGGCTAGTTACTTAGCAGATTCTTCAAAGCATGGCCCGCATAACCTGTTGCCATGCATTTTATCGATAATTTACCATAATTTTCTTTGTTTGTTGCAGGAAAAAAGTAAAAATGACGGACAAGCCTAAGCGTCCTATGTCAGCTTATATGCTGTGGCTGAACAGCGCGAGAGAATCTATCAAGTCGGAGAATCCCGGCATGAAAGTTACAGACATAGCTAAGAAGGGAGGCGAGATTTGGAAGTCGATGAAGGACAAGACTGTATGTAGAAATTCGTCATCCTAACTCATCGTCTTTGTCTGTTATGAACTTGATAGCTAATATCCTTTTTTTTTTCTATTCAGGAGTGGGAGGAAAAAGCTGTCAAAGCCAAGGAGCAGTACGCGAAAGACCTGGAGTCATACAACGCGAACGGAGGTGGCGGAGAGGGTGGCGGCGGTGGCGGCAAGAAGGCACAGAAACGAGGGAAGAAGGGCAAGAAGGCGGCACCAGCTGTAAGTATCGCATCGCTGCACTAATGCTACACAAACTGTTTGTTTGTCATAAGTATAACAAATGCTAACTTGTAAATTTTATTCTAGAAATCCAAGAAAAAGAAGGAAGAGTCTGAAGATGAGGATGGAGAGGAAGAGGAGGAGGAAAGCGAATGATCTCCCAACACATACGACATTACTGTTCATATTGAATAATTTACTTGGACTTAATTTATTACAAAGTAAAATGGGACTGACTTTCCAAAGTCTGTATGACATTTCACAATTTTTTTAATAATATTTTACCAAGTTGAATTTAATAATTTTTGGCTCTTGTTTCTGATGCATTATAACAATAATTTTGGTCTGCACGTGAAATTTGTTGATGTTCAATGTGTTGTTTATCTACAACTTAGGTTTTGTAGTATTAATAGTAATGATAGATGTATGTAAGAGCATTGCAGAGTTTGGAAAGTTCTGCCGCTGGCTAGGGTCTAGGTTTCTAAGCCTCAAAAAAAATAATGTTTAAGTGTTAGCATGTATACACTGGGGAATTGTACAGTTAGCCCTCCCTCGTTAAGTTCGCTGTGACTACTGGATGCTCACTTTAAGATGTGTACCTCAACTGGTTTCATCAAAACTAGTATGTCTGCAATATTACCTGATTTGCTGTATAACATAACATTACATATTTACGTTGAAGCTGTGCTTTGATTTGAATATACCATATTTTTAATTTACTGTGTATTGATAAGTTTTGTGCATTAATTTTGGACATAGAAGTTTTGGTCAAACTATACCAACATGTAAAATTAGAGACTATTTCATGAACGTTTGTGGCGGCTTATTGTTAATCAAACCTACCTCTTCTCATTGTAAATTTCAATGCTGATGATAATGGTACCAAACTCTAAGCTAAGATCCCACTTAGGAAATTGATGTGTATGTTGTATTTTTAGTTAGTTAATAGGTAGGTTTTCGATGTGATTTGTCTCTCAAATTTTACATTTGTGTTATTTTGTAAATGAGAATTAGCATTCCTCATGTCAATACGGATTTTACATGTTCAATAAAGTAATTTCATATAAAATATTCTATTTTTCAATTTGTCTTTTCATTCTTTTCCTCTTCTAGGTTGTTTCTTCTTCTTAAACCTATTATTTCCTAACATTTTATTATACCTAAACTTAGCATCCCTATAGCCTTGAGGTTTACCAATGTCAATTAAGTGCAAGTCTAGAAAATGATGCACGTGATGCCTCGTGGCAAAGGATGGTCGAACCTAGGATTTGCCACGTTGGCGTGACACATGTAGGCATATTATGATTATGACCTCCATTATCCATTTTAAATTGCATATATTGTTTTGTTTGCAAAACAACTACAAGTTCGCAATTTGTTTATCAAAAGGTTATACCTACGAAAGGCGTTTCCATCGTTATCTGTACTACGACCAATACAAGTGAATTAATAATGTAAACGCTTTGGTCTTTTCCAACAGGTCCAGGGTAAAAGGAGACCATTGCATAATAGGTTCGTTAAAATGATGGTCTGAGTGGTTAGGTAAGTACATAACTAATCAATAAATAGCTGATTAGTGAGTTACAGGTCGATGTGAAAATAAAAGTATTACAACCAAGCGGGCCAATCATAGCCATGCTCTAGCTAGACTAATGTCAACCTACGTGTCCTACGTCATAATTCCATAGCGTCAGTCGATACCACGCCACGATACAAAGCTTATTAGTTATATGTTTTTTTTGTTAAAAAATTATAATTTTTCAATGCGTACAGTCAGGCTTTGCCACTTAATTTCTAATGATTTTTCAAACAGTTATACGATTTTTGTCGGTTTCTGGGCAGTTTTCTTTCACAGTATAAAATAAGATAGAATATTGCCAGCATAATATTGAACACGTAAATATTGTGTGTAACGTGCACTATGTCAAAGTAAAACTGACAGAATGACAGATTGCTGAGCCACAATGAGATATATAATCTGTGCACAATGAGCTGTCAAAGTATGTTGTGGATTGCATGCATTTTGTTCTGAAATAAATAAACAACAAAATACCAGCAAAATCTGTGAATTATCACTTTTTATATCTGTAGTAAAAAATATACTTCCATTATCGAATTGACGAATACATACATCAATCTTGTAACTGTATTGGGAATTGACAGAAAAGGTATTTGAGGTTAAGATACAATCTACAGTCATAAAGTTTTAATTCATTTTATGCATGGAGTGTGTGATTAGTGCAGGGATGTCGGGGGACGGCAGTGGTGGCGGCGGGTCGGCGGTGGCGCTGGTGACAGGTGGCTACGACCACACAATCAAACTGTGGCAGGCACACAGCGGCGTCTGCCTGCGCACAATGCAACACCCTGATTCTGTATGATTTGTAAACTATTTACTTAATTACCACCTTCTTTAAAGTACCAAGAGGTGGGATACCACTTTGTCTTTCATGCCAGTACTACGTCTTGGAATAAACAATCTACAACTAGACCAATAAGTAAAGCTTGATTCCATGGTTTTAAAAAACAAATACTTTATATTACCCTCTCTATAATTTATTAATTATTCAAATCGAATTTTGTCTAAACAATTTATAACAAAGGAATTGTTCCAAGAGTTACATGTAGGTATTACACTCGCCTAAAATAACATTACATTAATCCTAGTAGATAATATATCTACTGTTCTGTTCTACTGTATCTGTATCGAGTGTAGTTAGTTAGTTAGTTAGTGACTTGTGGTGTCAAGACAAATCTAATGATACCTCATTTGTTAAAATCAATGAAGCCATTAAGTCTGAAATTATTGAAAATATATTAATTTCATTTTATCAGTGTCTTAGTAAAAGTTACTTCTAATCTAATTGACTATTCATTCAGTGACATAGGTCTTGTTTATATTAAACATTTGAACCAAGCCCCATACAGTTTTGCTCAATCTGTTTTTACTTTCAGTTCTTTCAATTCTGAAATGTCTTTCCAGCAAGTGAATGGACTGGAGATATCTCCAACAGGTCAGATGGTGGCGGCATGTGGGTATCAACACATTCGCATGTACGACCTGGCCAGTGCTAACCCCGATCCTGTTGTCAACTTTGAGGGCATCACAAAGAATGTTTCCCGAGTTGGCTTTCAAGTGAGTAAAAGTATCAAATATGTTAAGATTAATCTCTCTTTTAAACTCAAAGTTATAGATTTTCTTTTCTATCCATATCTATGTAGAGGAACGGTGATGCACATATTTTGTATTCAATTGGACTTGCATGCGAGGCAAACCTCATTTGTCAGGTACCCCGCAATTCAGACGCACGCCTCTCAATATTCATAAAGTACTTTCATTGTGTTTGGTATAGTGAGTGATCCATGCTTATTACTTATTTAATATTATAAAGGGGTAAAACTTATTTGTTTGTTTGTTATTTTGTATGTAGGGGTAATCTCTGGAACCACCGGTCGGATTTGGAAAATTCTTTTTCTTTTGATAGCTCTATTCTTGAGGAACAATATAGGCTATTTAAAATGATGATATGACCCCTAGGAGCCGAGCAAAAAGAAAAAGTCAGAAAGAACGCTAAGCGAAAACGAAGTGATAGCGCGGGCAGGTGATGCGATGCGACTGGGTGGGTCGGGGGAACAAGAAATTTCACGCGGACGAAGTCGCGAGCAGATGTTAGTTAAATATATAAATGGAATGTCAACGTTTTAATTCTCTCTGCACACACACCTAAGAACATTATATGCATACACAAAACCAATGAGTTAATATGCTTTTAGAAAAACGACCAGTGGATGTACACTGGTGGTGAAGACTGGACAGCCAGGATATGGGACCCAAGGTAAAAGGGTACTTTTTACTAATTTACAACATTGTTTCAAATTAAATGCACGCATCACTATGTTCAACAATTACTATTGTGCTCATATACGGAAAGTCTGCTGAAAGAGCTACACACGAACATTTTTCACTTATCGACATCTTGGATCTTGCAAAAGCATTTGACACTCCCTAAATACTTTTACACTATTTTAAATTGAGCTAAACTTGTTATAAATCATGAGCTGTGGCTAATTAGCTGTTATAGCATGCTATATTATAAAATGGTATCCCTCAAGGAAGCATTCTTGATCCTCATCTTTTAATCTACTTTCAAGTAACTGAACAACTCCCAAACAATAAAAAAATCCATTTTCTTTGTAAGACAAAAATATGTTGAGCAGGGTGGCGCCACAGTTCCGTTGCACGAAAATATTTCAAGTGCAGGCGCCAGTTAACGCGGTGATGCTTCACCCCGATCAGACTCAAATCATGGTCGGGGACCAGAGCGGCATCATACACATGTGGGACCTCCGGACCGATCATAATGAACAGTTGGTACGTAACAGTACTATAGTCTTACTCTTGCCTATAATTTTTAGGAAGACTTGAATTTTAGACTGCAAAAAAACTGTTAACCTTGGATTCCACGACAGAAAAAACCAATCCAAACCAAAAAAAACTTTTTGAGTATGATACCGACAAAGTCATTATCAGGGCTTTAAATACCGGTAAAATGTTCGTAACGTTACCTCTATTTGACAGAGTTACCGTTAATATTTAAATAACGGTAATAGATTTAACGTTACTTATGGCACATTTTAACGTTAATCTTTATTAACGTTCATTGTTAAATAACGTTAATTTTACCGTTATTTTTTAACTTGCGTCTTGTGAAGTGGAAGTAATGGGGGCGGACGTGCGCGGCGGGCCGCTCGCCGCGCCGCTGTGGCCCTCTCATGCGTCGCTGTGATGCCGTGCCGATAAAAACATTGTCTGATTCTTACGCGTGACTAGTATAGTGAGCTGATTTAGTCAGTGATAAGTGTGATAACTGACAATTTATCCAATATCAAGATGAGTGAAGGCAATAATCAAAGTAATTAATTTACTTATTTATATTTATTACAATAGTCGTTGTAAACATGCAGGATCTAATAGTCTAACTCACCGCCACGGCATACAGTGGAACGAATGTATGGGAGAGGTTGGACGTAGACATTTCCGAAAAAAAAAGAGTTAAATTATGCCAAACTAATGATGCCATCTTATTAGATTACCTAATGCCTTCATAACTTGTGCTTATAAATTTCTTCATAACTCCCATATTTCGGAAGTAATTTGAGAAAATGTGATATTTTACTATGAAAATGAGTGTATCGAGCTCTCTCCCTCCTGATTCCGGCCTTGTTTCAAGTAGCGGTCTCTAATATCATAATGCTAATACTAAGAGCTATATTTAATACTCAGACACATGGTGCGCGAAATGTGTACTTTCTGGGATAAAAGGAAATGAAAATTTAAAAAAAAAAAGAAGTTTTTTCCCCATTTGTATTTACTTTAAACTGCAGACAGACGTATTTAGAGGTCATATATAAATATATTAAATATATATATATATATTGTTTTTTTAAATCTTGTGTATTATTTACAAAAAATTTCATAAGAACAAATGAGAGTATGACTTTTTTCACACAATATTTTATTTATATATGTTTTACAATAACGATAAAAACACTGTATTTTAGATATAAGTAGAAGATATAAGTAAGAAAATAATAAATTACCTAGTTTAATTAATAGAACAATAAATAATTAAGATGTAAGCTCTAATTTACTAAGTTACACATTTTAAAACAATATCAACATTTAATTATATTATCATCATCAATTAATTCAAATTCAGAATCGATATCCGCTAAATCATTTATGTTAACAAATTCGATATCACTTTTCTCAGAATCCGTAAGTTCATAAAATTCCTTAAAAGAAGATTTTTTTACAAACTTATTTACTTTTGGACGAATGCTTGTAACAAGTGGATCAGAAGACAGTAAAAGATTGTGCATAATATCTTCAGTGCATGAGATACTGCTATGCTTTCGAGAATGCCCCTCTCTATATTTTCGAAAATCATTATTTCTAGCCTCAGATGCCTCTTCGGATAGAAAACCAATAGGCACAATTGACAAGTTCTGAACTATGTCTGGCCCATGCATTAATTTTTTATGAAGTGAAGAAGGCATATAATACCATGGGTATAACTCCACGTAAAGCTTAGCAGTATCAAAGCAGAACTCTCGGAATTTAGTTACGTTGATCTTCTCTCCTGATGAAATACACTGCAAGATCACACAGATTTTTCTTAAAAGCATAGCGTCTATTCCGGTCAGTTCAGCAGATTTAGTGTAGTTTTCAAAAAATCTCCTTGCTGAGTTGCCATTGTTGGTGGATCCACTGCCTTGTTTCACAACATCGAGAAGTAAGCCCGTTTCTCTTCTTACAGCCTCTTGAACTCTTTTCTTCCTATCATCAACTTGCCTTTTTGCTATATCACCCTTTGCTTGCCATGACTTTCTGTCTAATTTGTCGGGAATGTGTAATAACCATTCCATTGAGCGAATCCAAGCGTGAAGGCAGCTTAAGCTATATTTATACATGTCCTCGTTTGCGTGTTTATCTTTGATTAACTCTAAATTATTCATCTCTTTAGGACTAGCCTTGCATATGTCACACACTGAAGCTGTTGTATCGGATATAATGGACTGAATTTTACCACCAATCATTGTCAACAGCAGTTGGTGTTTGACACTAATTCCATCAGTGATGGTAGATGGAGTAAAGGCTTCAATCTCGGTTTCGATTTCAGCCATCTCTCTCTGCACATTTTCTTTGGTTTCCTTTATAAACTTAAACAATATTGGCCGGCAAAATGAAGTGGAAGATGGTCGCTCGTTTTCCCAAATTGTTACACCTTTTGAGACGAGCCGCAGTGGTACAAGACTAATCATAAAATTACTAGCAAGATCGATTTACTCATCTTCACTCGTCCTTTGATGATAAATGCTTTGGCTAGATGATCCGTCAAAACCCCATTTGCTAGTCAAAACAAGCTGTTGATTAAGATCAACAGTGGTTTCTAACGACCTAATGTCTTCTTGACGTTAAATCCATCAAGGCTTGTAATTTGATTTTTGCAGAGCTCTCTGTAACTGTGAGATCTTCTTTGGCCGGATAGCACTTAATTTTTTCTTTAACAAACATGTAGTAACTCGGGTATTTAAGAGCTCCTTCTTGGGTGTTGAAATCCCGAAGAGTGTTGTAGCGCCATTTCGATAAATTCATCGATACATAAAGAGCCAATGCCTTCAAAGGGGATATTTCCCGTACCTGAATCGATTTACCTTGAATGAAGGCTTTGATTTTTGAGGCCTCTTCTGAATTCTCCATCAAGTATTTCATTACATCAGCTGTATCGCTTTCTCCTGCCTTTCGAAGCGCCCTTTCGGCCGAAAACACAATTTCAGCGCTGCTACTGCTGCATGGAAGAGTATCTTCAGTGCGTCTTATTTTTTCCGGTTACTAAGGTCCTCAAAAGATTTACGAGGACTAGGATGTGTACAATTTGAAGCATCAGATTTAGCAGGAGAAATTATGGGCTCGATGACGTCACTTACATTTTCTGTAGAAGATTCAATATTTTCATTCAGACATTCCGGCCACTGAATTGCAGCCTGTAGCCAAATCTCATGTTTCTTCCGAAACTTATCTGTGCTTCTTCCAGACTGTGTCCATTTTGCATAAACGCGGTAGCAAAATCGACGACACCAGTCTTTTAAACTTGTTTCAGAACTTTCACATAACTGAACACAACTGTTATCTTTTAAAACACTGAACAAATAGTTATAGTCGCATAAATCTTTATGTGCGCGTGCGCATAAACCAACGTGAAGATCAAGATTTGTATTAAAATTTGGAAAATACATTGCGAGATTAGCGTGGCTACAACGAGGTGCATATCAACACTGATTTTAAAATTACTAATAGTGACCTATTTATATTTAATCGAGGTAACCTCATTTGTTAAATATTGCAAGGTAATTAGTTTGAAAATGATGCATGCTAAATTAGTGTATTAAGAGCCATTTAGTACCAAATAATAGCAATCTTTTTATCAGTAATCATTAGTGCATCAGTTTTATATGTAAACCTTAAGTCCCTAATCACATATCCTAATTAGCTTATATCTTCTCTAATTGGCTGCTCAGACATGTTATTGTAATAAGGTAAACCTTTAGAAAAACGGTTTTAATCAACAAAATAAACAAAAAATAATATTTGTGTTATAAAATAAACATCACTCTTTATCCCAGAAAGTGCACATTTGGCGCACCATGTGTCTTAGTATTAAATATAGCTCTTAGTATTAGCATTATGATATTAGAGACCGCTACTTGAAACAAGGCCGGAATCAGAAGACAGAGAGCTCGATACACTCATTTTCATAGTAAAATATCACATTTTCTCAAATTACTCCCGAAATATGGGTGTTATGAAGAAATTAATAAGCACAAGTTATCAAGGCATTAGGTAATCGAATAAGATGGCATCATTAGTTTGGCAAAATTAAATCTTTTTTTTCGGAGATGTCTATGTCCAACCTCTCCCATACATTCGTTCCACTGTGCGGCATGTCGACTGTTGTCACCGACCGCCGCGTGCCGTTCATATGTATGAGCGCTTACATTTACGCATTTCAGGCATCCCCCGATCGCGAGGAGGCGAAACGCTGGGGCGTAACTCCGCTGCCGCGAGAAATCGCGGCACAGCGGACGGAGCCCCGGCGGGATCTCATGGCGACATGGAGAGTGCGACTGTCGCAACCCAGCACAGGGCACGCCACAATTGCGGCGGTAAGTCCCCTCTTTGAGGAGTGGTTTGAGAGGCGCCACGGCGTCCTCACCTTCCGCCTGACGCAGGTCCTCACCAGACATGTCTGTTTCGGGAGGTTCCTGTTTCGGATAAGGCGGGAGGAAACGCCCGGGTGTTATCATTGTGTGGATCGACCGGAGGACACGGTGGAGCATACGGTGGTCTGCCCGGCTTGGGCGGAGCACCGCCGTGTCCTCGTGGCGGTGACCTCTCGCGTCCAACCCTGCAGGCGTAGCATGACGCTTTCTATTTCTTGGAAGACAATACATAGCTATTTCTATACAAAGTGACATTTCGTTTCTCTATTTTTGACATCGCACCGTAAAAATCCTTCTACAATCTGTCATTTTGTCTTTCGTTTCTTCCGATCGCTGTCTAGGTCCTTTTATGGGTACGTATTACAATACCGAAATTTAAAAGACCGTATTTTAAAATACCTATGGATGAAATCCCGAAAAATTAAACGCCGAATGATTGTTTGGTCGAAAGTTTTAAATCCCGAAAGTTCATTTGCCCGAAAGCTTAAAATCCCGAGGATCCATATACCGAAGCTTAAAATCCCGAAGTTCCATATCCCGATGTTCAAAATTCCGAAATTACATCCCAAAGCCGAAAATCTGTAAGACTATGACAAAAAAGGAGCAACCACCAACAAAAAGGAGGACCAATAACATATAATTAAAACAAAAGTTTAAATGATAATCATACGTATAATTAGGCAAAAAAAGAACACTTTATTACGAATTAAATTATCTAATGATTTTTTAAGATATTTGATATTTCAACTATGTAGGTATGAAAAACCTAATGGACGACTCGCCTACAGTTTATTAAATTTAACGGATAATTAGACAATGGTGAAAACATTTCTGCGAGCAACTTGGAAGTAGCGCTCGCCGGCCGCTGCCGCGGCACCGCTCGCTACGCTCGCTCGGCTCGCGCGTGGTTGGTCACAGTTTTAACCTAACCTAACCTATTTCACTCAATTCAAAATGACGAATCATACAATTTGCCTGCGAGTGGATAATTTGCCAATGGTAAAAACATTTCTGCGGCAGATTGTATGATTCGTAATTATGAATTGGGTGAAATAGGTTAGGTTAGGTTAAAACTGTGACCAACCGCGCGCGAGCCGAGCGAGCGTAACGAGCGGTGCCGCGGCAGCGGCCGGCGAGCGCTACTTCCAAGTTGCTCGCAGAAATGTTTTTACCATTGGCTAATTATCCGTGTTTTCGCAATATCCCCAGGATTTTCGCGAAAATTCGAATTAGCAAATCATCCAATCGACATATACACAATCTCCAGTAAATCAAACACAAAACCACAGATTACGTAAACGTCATAACTGTGTGGTAGTACCATCTATGAGTAATCGCGGGAACTACGTCGCCGCTCTTTGGGATTTCATCCATCGGTATATCGTCCATTCGGGATTTCGTCCATTCGGGGTTTCATCCTTTCGGGCATATGGACATCGGTATTTTATGTTTCGATATAACGGCTATCGGCATTTAAAACTTTCGTTATTTTGAATTTCGTTGTTTTGGACGTCGGTATTTCAGTCATAGTTATTATGAAATTTCGGGATTTTAATACGTACCCCCTTTTATATGTAGACTATTTCAGAAGAAAGATTTCTATCCCAAACGTCAAAATCACTGACAACTGACTGTTGTCCAAGGTAGTGAAGACAATTTGATTTTGTAATCACCATGCTGAAGACATTAGACAACTTTTTACTCGACGGCCCCAAAGTATAAAATTAGATTTTGTATGGAAAATGTGAAAAATTATTACCTACATGTTCAGTTTTAGGGGTTTAAGGGTATCATAAAGGGGGTCGAAATTTTCATTATTTTTGCGATAGGACACACCATTTTCGAGATATAAACAAAATAAAAGAAAAACGTGAACGTTTTACTGAATTTCGTAAAAAGTCCAGTTGACTCTTTCTACTTTGCTGCCGTCGTACTGTCTTCACGGAACGTAATTTTTGTCTATTCTTCCGTCGACAAAACCAGTTTCTATAATAGTCATGCTACGCGTGCTGGTTCAGGCCATGGTACGGAGCGAGAGGGAATGGGAAGCCGTCACCTCCTTCTGCGAAGCTGTAATGCTTGCGAAGGAGGAGGCGGAGCGCGTGAGGGAGAGGCAATCGCTGCGCCCTCGCGCCCCTAGACACCACAGGAAGAGACACCCTGGGCGTCGGGAGTCGTTTGCCGACTCCCGGCCACCGTAGGCGCGAGCTTGCGGTAAGGATCAGGCCCGGTTAGACGGCGCGTCATGTTCCACGCGCGCCTCAAAGAGATGTCAGCACCATTGACGGGGTCCAAAAGGGCCGATGTCTGCCGGGGTCGCGGATTGTTCGAAAGAGTTACCGTGGCCCTGGCGCACAGCAACTGAAGGAACACGAGTGGGTTTTAGTCAGTAAGTCTGACACGCCCTTCCGCTCCACCCAGAGCGGGTCATTTGAAGATTTCCCACCAAAAAAATACTATCCCCGTGATGCCTGAAATTTGCCATAGGTAAATGGTCTCATTTAGGGGTAAACCAGTTTATTTTAAAGTCAATAGCAAGTTATCGCTTGCCCTTCAGGAAGAAACCTCGTCTGAAATACCCAACCAAAAATTTTGCGTCTCGAACAAACCAACTCACTGTAGATATTACACACGAATGAGGCGCGACGGCGCGGCGGCGGCGCGGCAAAGCGGCAACAGTGCATCTATAGTGATCCAACGCTATGCCAAAGCGAGCGCACAAAAATGTAAATCTACGGAACGGCAACGTCGCTAAATTAACGGTAAAATTAACGTTACTTGGGTATTTTACGTTAATGTTAATTAACGTTAAAATACTGTTAAGTTAAAAAAAAAAGTAACGTTACTTTTTTGTAACGTTAGTAAGGTATCACATTGAAATTAACGTTACTTAACGGTAATTATTTTGTTATTTGGTAACGTTAACAAGCCCTGCGGGGTAATTACGTAACACACTAACAGTAGGAATGGGTTTCATTTTGACAGTTCAACAACATTCATTGCGTTATTTATGTTGTTGAGCAGACAATTTTTTCGAACATATGAAGCAGTGGATTAGCAATAGACTTCAATATGATTCAGATTGTGATAGATAGTGTGTTACGTAATTAGGGTGCTGGTCATTATTACGACTACGAAATTGCGAATTAGAAATCTGCCATTTATGCTGGCAATCTCTTGTTTGTCTTCATCTTCAAAAGTTGTTGATATTTCCATAGATACCCGAAGCCGAAGCGTCGATCCAGGACATAGCCATCGATCCAGAAGGCAAGATGATGGCGGCGGTGAACAACAAAGGCAACTGCTACGTGTGGTCGCTAGGCGGCGCCGCCCCGCATCCTGTTCCACTCAAACACATTGTTGCACATACTAAGTATGCGCTTAGGTGCAAGTTCAGCCTTGATTCGACGTGAGTATAATTTTGGAATGCTTTTATGCCTGCCCTTATCTCGTGCTACTTGGTCGGCACCAAAATGCGTTCTCTGTCATTTATCCCGTCAGCCGTCGTAGTAGCGTTCACTCTCTTTTCGTTCATAATATCGTCCATCACACAATCCCATCTTTTCTTTGGTCTCTCTCTCACTCTCTCTCTCCTCAACTTTCATCATCTCACAATCATTCACAATAGGATCTCTATTAAGTTTCATCACACTTAACCACACAGCTTCTTCAAAACCTATTTCCATCAGGCTGGATTGATTATAAGAACATTGTTATTCTGTCTCCAGCATGTTGGTGACGACATCTGGCGACTGTTCGGCGAAGGTGTGGCGCACGAGCGACTGGTCGCTGCTACGAGAGCTGCGCAATGACACGCAACGTTGGGTGTGGGACGCTGCCTTTAGCATCGACTCACGATACCTCTTCACTGGTTGGTTGACTTTTATTGCATTGCGTATCTTAATTAGGACTAAAAGTAGACGCCAAATGGCAATGTTTGTCAGCATTGCGCTGTTTATCCGAAATTGTTACCTATTGAAGAACTTTAGCTTCATGATGATCAGCAAGACACGAAGTGAGGCAGTGTATATGCCTCTTAAAATAATATCTTGCAATACAAAAACTATAGAACAGATACACTCTATATTTCAAACGAGAAATTAAACGTCGTATTTTTTAAAGAGACAATTTTCTCTGATGTAAAGACGTTTTACTTTCTCTCAAGGTTCTTCGGACAGTTACGCGCGTCTGTGGGACGTCGAGAAGGGCACGCTGGAGAGAGAATACTGTGGACATCAGAAAGCGATCACCGCACTCGCCTTCAGGGATCAAGCCGTTTAAAATAACTACGAATAGTAATATTAAGAATATTGTAAATTCTTCTTTTTTAATGTCGTCATTTCACTGTTTTTTATGTAAGTTTACATTATGGGCACAAAATGGAGATGTTACAAATTTCACCAGTGTAATTTTTCAAACATCATAGACTTGATTTGAAAGTGCATAATGTAGTGTCTGCTTTTTTACATAAAAGTTTTCCAAAGAGATCAATAGAATGACGACTCTACGTTTCTTTTTTATGAAGTTATTTAGGTAATAACGTCATTTTACTGTAAACTTTTGTATATTTGTAAATATTAGCTCTTGTTGGTCCGTTTTGATAACAAAATGCTCTCTCGTATGTCGTAAGAGAGTATGGGTGAACA
The DNA here is from genome assembly GCA_917490735.1 of Dryobotodes eremita. NCBI lineage: Eukaryota > Metazoa > Arthropoda > Insecta > Lepidoptera > Noctuidae > Dryobotodes > Dryobotodes eremita. The sequence goes on along the minus strand of OU823254.1, from coordinate 15,910,931 downwards.
GTTTGAAACATACGTGATTAGATAAGGTTAGATACTATGTTGTAGTTGAACAAATTTTATACAGATCTGCCATACCCAGCGAGACTGCCAACTGACTGACTGACTGCAATTTGACTGCCGTTATAAAAAAAAGTATAATCTAAGCTAAAGCACTATTTGACTGATTGGCTCCTTTTGATTAACTGGAAGGGTTAGAAGCTGCCGAACGATCTATAAGGTCGCAAGATGTTAATGACATTATTCTATCCATAATAAGAAAAATGTCGACTCCAGCACGCGTAGCATGACCATTATAGAAACGGGTTTTGTCGACGGAAGAATAGACAAAAATGACGTTCCGTGAAGACAGTACGATGGCAGCAAAGTAGAAAGAGTCAACTGCACTTTTTACGAAATTCAGTAGTTTATTCACGTTTTTCTTTTATTTTACTTATATCGCGAAAATGGTGTGTCCTATCGCAAAAGTAATGAAAATTTCGACCCCCCTTTAGAAGACCCTTAAACCCCTAAAACTAAACATGTAGGTAATACTTTTTCACATTTTCCATACAAAAAGTGAAAAATTCCATTTTTTATTTTGCGGCCGTCGAGTAAATAGTTTTCTACTGTCTTTAGCATGGCGATTACAAAATCAAATTGTCTTCACTACCTTAGACAACTGACAGTTGTCAGTGTGATTTTGACGTTTGGGATAAAAAACTATAGTCTACATATAAAAAGACCTAGACAACGATCGGTAAAACGAAAGACAAAATGACGGATTTTGGAAGGATTTTTACGGTGCGATGTCAAAAATAGAGAACCGAAATGTCACTTTGTATAGAAATAGCTATGTCTTGTCTTCCAAGAAATAGAAAGCGTCATGCTACGCCTGCTGGATAGCGGTTGTTTTCCTATAAGTTGGTTTGCAAAATTCCGATATTTGCATTTAGTAGAATGGAAGTCTACACCCACATATTAATATTAAGGAACGGGATATGCTGATGAATATATGTAAAAAAACAAAGAATAACAGTCATGCTTGCTGGGCCTTACGTTATTACACCACTGACCACACCTCGTATGTGTTCGATGCATTTACTATGTAAATGAATTGTTATAAACTGTAATTAATTATTTTATATAAAAATAAAATACTATTTATAAATGCAGTTATTTTTTTTTTTTAATAAATGCGAGATAAGTGCCGATCACAAAAAAATAATAATTAGTCTATGATACACATTGAAGCTTAGTTTACGTATAACCAAGCTAACGGAAAGGTAAATAGACATTAAGTATACATCATTCTTTTGAAACTAAAATAAATCATATTTATTCCACGGGTATGTTGCACGGTATATGGGGGTGCATGAACTTAAACATTATCCTAATAATTGTAAATACAGTTGCAACATAAAATACACAGTAAGTACGTCTTCAACCGCTCATTATTATTATAAATACACTAATATAATACTGTGCTAATTACACATCTTACAAGTAAACACTGCTATGTTTACGAAATTTCTTACGATTTCTTTTTTTTTATGCAATCGCAACTTTAAAAAAAATGCACGAGACCCTAATAAGTTCTTATAGTCACAAAAGTAAATATTGGAATGTTAAATAAATGCTTTTTTTCCGATAATTAAAATTCAGTTATAAAATCTCGACTAGAAACAATTATACGTTCAATTACACAATAATAATAAAATATTATAATAATATATCTCACTCAGTCCCTAAATTAAAGTATTTCTATTTCCTTTCGGTCGTATTTATTGATGCTTTTGCGAATCGAATTTTAATACATTTCACCGTCACAGAAGCTTAAAACACGGTAAATAATATGTAAGCATTCAGCGAACAATAATACGAGTACGCACCCGAACGTAAGTATGACACATCGAGCTTTAGAGACATACCCCTGCGCTGTTAGACACACATTTACTAATAGAATTATGTTTGGACTTCCTCTGATTTTGTTTCGGCATTTCTTTTCAGGGTTCAGTCAGCATGACATTATCTAGCTGACTGATCCACCGGCGGCGGCATATATTTTTAAAATATTGATCAAATTGACCTGTTAAGTGTCTACTTACAGAAATATACGTTTCATTTCGTTTCACTGTCGTACAGAGAGATTCAACAAAGCTGAACTCGATGTGCCATATTAACATACAGTTAATGTATAAATTGAATTGATTATCGAGTTCATATGAACACTAAACTTGGTCTAGTGGCAGTTCTTTGACGTCACCGATCTCGGAGCATGTGTCGTCGTTGTCACACGTGTAGGAGATGACGAAACGCAGGCGCACGGGCGGCGCAGGCGCCGGCCGGCCGATCAACATGACCTGTGTGATGGCCGGCGGCGGCAGGAACGGGTTGTACTGCGGTAGAGTTGTGCCTGATGGCGTTAGCAGACGGACTTTGCAACACTGAAAGAAAAAGAATATTATAACTATTGTTTTTGATACTTTTGGTTCGAGATGAACCGCGTAACACCCTTTCTATCATAAACCGAAGAATTTTAAAAGAAATTCTTAATCCATTGCTTTGTTAATTCGTCTGCTTGACAATGTAAATTATGCAATGAATGTTTTTGAACTGTCGAAATTAAGTGCATTTTGCCATTATAATACGTGTGCTACGCAATTACCCTGCGGATGGTATAGATAGGAAGCAAATGAACTCTCAAATGGCTTTTAGAGAAGTTTGAAAAAAAAAAAAGACATGTTGCGTCGACCTTAGACGATGAGACGAGATGAGAAGAGATGAACCACTACTTATCAATAATTGTACTGGATGTTAGTTGGTAAGTAAATGAACATTCGATCAAACAATCGAAGCAAAGGTTTTTGTAATGGACAAAAATATACTATAAAACGCACCTTAGGAACCACAGCCTGAAACCTAAAATCTAGGATAGGTTTCTTATTTTTGTTTGTCGTCGATATCACGATCACGTTGACATCAGGCCTTGGTTTGTCTTTACAAAAGTGTAATACAACTGTAAGACCATTTTCTTCTTCAAATATCGTCATGGGAGGAACATTTCCTGACGTTACGTTAGACAGAGATACATCAATATCTGTCAATGGTTTCACTTCACTTTTAGTCTTCTCTCTCTTTTCTTCGGCAGAATTAGATTCAACACTTTCTGTTGGAGATGTGTTCTTACATTTGGCGTCGTCTAATGATATACTTAAGTCCAATATGTTGTCTATAGGAGAGTCAGTCGCAGTGCTAAGGTTTACGTTTGGAGTGCTGGGTCCGTCAGTGATGTCTACGATGAGATCATCCGGCGGGGAAGGCTTGTTCGCTAATTTAGACGGCTCAGTAGTCGGTTTGGGTTGTTCTTCTGACTTTTTGGTAAAGAAGTCTAGGTCAAATAAGGCACCGCCGTTTGTCGACGAAGGGAGCTCGTGTTTGGGTGATGCTAACGCGTTCATTGGTATTTTCTTTATTGTTTTACTGAAACAAAAACTATGTTGTGACTGAGTTCTACAAAAACATTATTATCTCTCAATGTGTCCATAGATATGTTTGTAACAAACCTCACGCTGGCGAAAATGCCTACTTGCAAAATGTGAGTTCTTTTTATCTCGACTGTATATTTATTAGTTTATTTACTTAGCAAAATTAAGTTATTTACACAATAACATTAATTTTCAAATTTGTAATCTGTTGTTAGACGAGAACGACTGCCGACCAACTGTTATGCAGTTTGGCAGACTTTATATACGTGCAGATGTTGAATAAATAAAATAAAATAAAAATACTTTATAAATCCTGTTCGTATAAAATGTATGTAGGTATGAAGTAAGTATTACGTACGTACCCATTAAAACTTTCGAGACGTTTCACGTGACCAGGTAATGACTGCTTTATAAGTTGTTCGCCGAGTGAGTCCAGTTCATTCCAACCTTCAGCTTTATTTGGTTTATCTCCTAGAAGATCCACGTCTTCTGCAAATAAGAAATAAAAATGTTGGGAAAAATTATTTGTGCAGTATCCAGCGATGGGACAGCATATTTGGATTGAATATAACCAAATAATTTTTAATTGTTAAAAAAATGTCTCACCACTATGCATCAAGCTAACAGGTTTCAATGGTTCCACAATATTTGAATCGGTTCCACTTGAGAATATGTCACCAAGTTCGTCGATAGCCGTATTTTTAGTAGCAGTACTGTTAATCGTGGCATCATCTCCCTTCCCCAGATTTCCTGCGAAGTCCAGTAAAGTGTCACTACTAGACGCTTGTCCTTGTTCCGGGCTCGTTCCTTTGGCATTACTTTTCTTCTTCTCCTTTGTAAATTTAGCATATGCGTCATACTTCATGAACACCTCGTCTAAAACGTCGCTGGCTTGTAGAATGTCATCTAGAATGAGCAAATAAATATTATGATTTAAAGGAAATAGCAATGATCTTGGGTGCAGTTAGCTTTCGTGGTGAATGGTACTCGTTCTTTGTCTGTACTATGCAGAAGCCCTGTAGTGCTGGTTAAGAATCTGGTATACTATTCGCATAGATTATACACTATATTCTATTCGTTCTAAGGTAAGGTAATAAATAAACAGTATAACATCATAATAATTTATTTTAAGTATTTTTCTATAGGTACTTATAGCGTAATGTTGATTTTCGGAACCTCAAACTCTGCCATACATTATTCAAAGTAAAGCGAAAAGACCTTCAAAAACACGGAAAGGTGTATCACGACTTTCTAGTCATGTAGTAGGTATTACCGTAAAGTACCGTCATTAAATGCGCGCGCTGCGATTAACGTGGCCACCCACCGTGCTCAAGTTATTTGACAAGTATTATTTATTGAAACGGTCAGGTGCGTAGTACTCGCAAACGGCGTGCGTGTATGACCAGATGTATGAACATAAACGAGGCAAAAGGATTATGTAAGGATCGTAGCAGGTGGCGTTCTGTAGGGTCTGCCTACCCCCATGGGAAGAAGGTGTGAGTTTATGTATGTGTGTATTATTATCAATTTATGAGAGTTTATAGTAGTCTTGTACTATGCTCCACAAAATTGAATAAAAAAAAAGAAGCCATAACATGAGCGATAACAGTGTTCACTCTTGGACTTTAGAAGCATGCGGTAACTAGGGGTGCATTAAGGGGAAAGCGCCAGGTAGCCCGCGAAATTCAAATTATCTTACGGTTTTTGCAATTTGCAGGAAAAAATAGCAACCATAACTCAACCAAGTTTGCAGCTATAATGTATTCTAATAATAAAGCTGAAGAGTTTGTTTTTTTTGTTTTTTTGAACACGCTAATCTCTGGAACTACCATTGCATTCGGATTAGAAAAAATATTTTTGCCTTTGATAGCCCGATTCTTTAGGCTATTTAATATCATGTTAGGACCCCCTAAGGACCTGCCGGAGGCTCTACGCGGGGGTCGTGCGGTCCATGGCCCTTTACGGGGCACCGGTGTGGGCGCGTTCGTTGAGGCTCCGGCCAGCCCGCCGGTTGAACGCGTCCCAAAGGGTCATGGCCATCCGGATGGTACGGGGATACCGCACGGTCTCCTGCGAGGCGGCGAGCCTCCTTGCCGGATTACCGCCGTGGGATCTGGAGGCAAAGGTCCTCGCGCACGTTTGGGAGTGGCGCGAGGAGGCGAAACGCCGGGGCGTAACTCCGCTGCCGCGAGTAATCGCGGCACAGCGGACAGAGCTCCGGCGGGATCTCATGGCGGCATGGAGAGTGCGACTGTCGCAACCCAGCGCAGGGCACGCCACAATTGCGGCGGTAAGACCCCTCTTTGAGGAGTGGCTTGAGAGGCGCCACGGCGTCCTCACCTTCCGCCTGACGCAGGTCCTCACCGGACATGGCTGTTTCGGGAGGTTCCTGTTTCGGATAAGGCGGGAGGAAACGCCCGGGTGTTACCATTGTGTGGATCGACCGGAGGACACGGTGGAGCATACGGTGGAGGTCTGCCCGGCTTGGGCGGAGCACCGCCGTGTCCTCGTGGCGGCGATCGGCGGCGGCGACCTCTCGCGTCCGGCCCTGGTTCAGGCCATGGTACGGAGCGAGAGGTAATGGGAAGCCGTCACCTCCTTCTGCGAAGCAGTAATGCTCGCGAAGGAGGAGGCGGAGCGCGAAAGGGAGAGGCAATCTCTGCGCCCTCGCGCCCCTAGCCGCCGCAGGAGGAGCAGACACCCTGGGCGTCGGGAGTCGATTGCCGACTCCCGGCCACCGTAGGCGCGGGCTTGCGGACGGCGAGCAATGGGCAGCTCGCCGTCCGGTAAGGACCAGGCCCGGGTCGACGGCGCGTCGTGTTCCACGCGCGCCTCAAAGAGATGTCAGCAAAATTGACGGGGTCCGATAGGACCGATGCCTGCCGGGGCTGCGGATTGTTCGAAAGAGTTACCGTGGCCCTGGCGCACAGGCAACTGAAGGAACACGGGTGGGTTTTAGTCAGTAAGAGTCTGACACGCCCTTCCGCTCCGCCCAGAGCGGGAGACGTCATTTGATGATTTCCCACCCAAAAAAAAAAAAAAAAAAAGGACCCCCTAAGGAGCCCAACAAAAACAAAAAAGTCAAAAAGAATGATAAGCGAAAACGAAGTAAAAGCGTGGGCAAGCGATGCAGCGACGAGGTGGGTCGGAGGAACAAGAAATTTCACGCGGACGAAGTCGCGGACAGAAGCTAGTTTATTGTAACATCAGAGATCATCACGCCTATTTTCCCCGATAGGTTAGGCTGAAATGCACCTATTTTATCAGTTACGTTTAACCAACACCAGTTTTTGTTCATTTATTATCTTCTAAAAATATCAACATAGAACACACAGCGCAATTGGTAGCCAGCACAGTATCAAGGAAGAGATAATCCCTCATACAACAGAGCTTCGAGATAACAGCGACCACTCAGGTGTTAAGCTTATCAGCACCTCATACAAATGACATGCATTATCTGTATTCACCTGGATTAGTATAATAGGTGCCTACATCGGTATTTGGGCTATGATTTTCGGTGAGAACAAGGTCTACGAATAGTTTGAAAGGAAAATAAAATAATTGACTATTTTCCTGTTTTTCCATTCAAACTATTAATAACTTGGTAGTCTAATCAATTAATTCTTAAGAGGGTGCACACCGGTCTACTAGCGCCACTCTTTTAAAGAAATATTATCTCGTGACTGAGAAGGAATTTTGAATAACGGCTCAATAAGCACCCTTGGTAAGTTTGTCTAGAATTTTCTAATATCTTTTATAAACTTTCATATTGAGGCACGAACCAACAAAATACGATCTAGACGATCTTTTCTTTAGAACGAATTTTGTTGCTTCGTATCTCAATATGAAAGTTTATAAAAGGTATTAGAAAATTCTAGACACACTTACCGAGGGTGCTTATTGAGCCATTATTCAAAATTCCTTCTCAGTCACGAGATAACATTTTTTTAAAGGAGTAGCGCTAGTGGCCCCGTGTGCGCCCTCGTAAGTGATAAGACTCACTGTTTTATTATTTACAGCATGTGATTAATTATTAAAGGTTTGACTTAGTGCACGTCTACTTATGGCTTTACACGCATCAATATGTTTTTTAACTAGATCTAACAAGGAAAGCCGAGTATCTGTGCACGCACAAGCGAGACGCGCACTTACGGAGCTGAAATACTAGGAGCCACTTTTTTTTGGGAATGCTTCCGCAGGTCAATCTATGAGGTGGTCGGCTGCTTAACCGGACATGCCTGTGGTTGTCTTAGTAAATTAAGGCCCCCAGCTAGGGCTTATAAACTTACAAACTAGGCGACTATACGCTAAGGGCACCCCCGTGGGGTACGGACCTCGCCTTAGGGCGTCGCTGGGGGAGGGCAGCAAGGGACAGGCTGGAATTAACTAAGAGCCACTACAGTATTGGCGACTTATATAGTACAAAGGTATTGGCTGTAAGAATCGTAGTAGGTGGCATTCTGTAGTTTCTGCCTACCCTCACGAGAAGAAGCTGTGAGTTTATTAATGTATGTGTATGTATCAGCTGTGTCCCGCAACCCTAGCAAGAACATTAATATGGATTTGTTACATGTGTAAAATTCGCTCATGTGTGTTGCATAAATTTCTATACTAAACAAAGATACACTACACTTCTGTCTAGTGAAAAAATGTTTACATTTACACAGAAAGCTTATAAAATTGAAACTACAGTTATTTTATGTGCTTCTGATAGCAGCAACCTTATTGTTACGAGGATAAAGATCACTGAGATCACATTATGACTAATCAGAGGTAAAATAATATAATAAACAAGGAATGAAAGCAATGACAAACAAACAAACACTACACACATCACAGTGATAATGATTGGGTATAACAAACCGGTCCACTCACTGAGACTGTCGTACTGCGTCTCCGCGGAGGCCAGGCGTTGGAGCGCTAGTCTCAGGCCACCACAGGACACGTGTAGTTCATGGATCAGCTGTTCTTCCTCCGGCGACGCGTCTTCAGCGTTGGCTAGCAGTTCGCGCAGGAGCATCGCACTGTCTAGCGCGTTGCCAACTTCTTGGGCACGACGACTGCTTTCTTCGTTTCGGCGCTCTTCCTGAGAGTGAATGTGGTTCAGTTAGGATATGTCTTGGTATGAAAGTTATAAGTTGCGTCGCATTAGTTAGGCTGTATCCACATCTAGCTCAAGACCGCCTTGCATACACTCTTTTGAATATTTGTTATACAGGGTGAACTTGAATTCATGGGCATCCTTTTAAGCGGTCATTGTACTCATCATTATGAAAAACTTTTACTATGTAACCAAACCTGAAATCGCTTTAAAAAAATCAGCTGTTCCCTACATTTTGACGAGTTATGCAAACGTAAACGTAGGGAACAGCAGATTTTTTTTTCGCGATTTCTGGTTTGGTTACATAGTAAAGTTGTTGATAATGATGATTACAATGACCCCTCAAAAGGATCCCCATGAATTCAATTTCATCCTGCATATGCATATTTCGCCTTAACAGAATGCCAAACATCGAACAGACTGCCTGAAAGAATAATCGGCGTAGTGACATAAAAAATTGACGTGTTTTTCTAATAACATATTCAAAGCCGCATTTCAAGATCACTTTAATCGAAATTTTGTTTATCTTGACTTGGAATGGGTTCAACTTTCTACACAAGTCACAACAGTCAAGTACCATCTAGGCATGTCTAGTTTCATGCCCATAATGTTGAATGATAAGAGGCCTTGCAGTAAGGTCAGTTAGATTAAGTTCAATTGCCCTAATTAGGCATACAATAGGAAATAATGTCATAAGGAAGACAGATGCTTAAAACTTTATAAGAACAGATGGTGAAAAGTAGTCTGTAATGAAATTAGTCAGTACTAATAAAATTTGAAAATTTTAAAAATTTAATATGGTACTTCCTGCTCTCCGAAAATTGAAAGAAATTTTAAAAGTACTTTTTTTTTTGGTACTTCCCTTATCCCAATTTACTGGGGATGAGTGCAACATGTATTTGTCTTCCATACTTCTCTATTAGTCGTCATCTCGGTTGTCTCCCCCTTTCTAGCCATATCATCTTTCACACAGTCCATACATCGTTTCTTTGGACTTCCCCTACTCTCATAGCAATCCATAATTATCAATAATTAATTTAAAAAACCTAGGTGTTATCAGTTTTATATAATACTTTAACAATTTCCTGTTGCGAAACAGATCTATAACCTATAATGATTTTATTCAATTTTATCTTAAATTTGAGCCTTTTTCTCAATCATTAATAAAATTGATGTAACAATTTACAACTTATTTACATGTTTTATAGTTCAACTTACAATAACAACGCTTAAAACTGCTTTGTTTAGGGAAACGCAAGTTACATTTCAAATCGATAGACTTACTTCTCTGACCATAGTTTTGATAAGCCTATTTGCATGTTGGATGTCCTCAGGCTTTTTGCTTTGTAGTAACTTTTGTAACAACTTAGACTTTTCCTCATCTTCAAATATAGCATTCTTGGACCTGTTCCGAGGAGGCACAACATCTTCAGGAGGTAAAGGAGGCGGAGTCTCCTTGACCACCCCTTGATTCTTAAGCATGTCATATGCTACCTTAAATTTGGATTCCTTAGGATATTCAATTGACCACGCATGAAGCAGTTGTAGTACCTAAAATAAAAGTACACAATTAAAAAGTGTATATGAGGAAAACGAACATGGTTAATTAACTTGCCATTGAATATTATGTAAACAAGGACAAAAAATGGTTAAAATGGAAAAAAAATTCCGACTGTTCCAAGATATACAAGATATTTTTATATTTAATTAAGGTACGTAAACTTTTCAAAAGTAATTGCTGTGTGCGTTTAATCATGGATTATTTGAAAAGCTATTATACTAATAATTTCGTTGCTGCTCTTAGTGTATGTTTAGATCAATAAGATATAGATAGCTAGCTTATGTTCATACATTTGCAACAAAACATTTAAGAAATAAAGTTTTATAATAAAAGTGTTCTTACCCTAGTCCGCACTTCAGGGGAGGTTCGATCAGCAAAATACTTAGGTGAAACTAACTTTATCATTTCATTGAGGAAGCGGAATTTGCCGACTTCGGCATGGAAGCCGGCATCACAACGTCGCATGCAACGATCTAGCATTGAGAGAGCGAGTAGAGCTTCGCGAGCGTTCGGAGTGTGTATGCGGGCTGCCAGGGCCTGCGCCGCCAGCTGCGGGCCCTCCGCAGAGTCCCGCATCACCGCGCAAAACGCCTCTAACGCCGCAGCATCGGGACATGGCAGAGGTTCATGTGTAGCTTTTACTAAGCAAACGAACAACAAATACATTCTCAATAAGTAGTAATTTAACGTTTATAAAACACGGGAAATACCATACAAAAAATACTTACAAATTAAAGCTTCTAAACTGATTAACGTCACATTCATTTTTTCCAAGGAAAAGCAGTTTTCGTTAAATATAAATAAAATATATTAAAATTTTTGTTCATTTCGTTTCAGATCAAGTTGACATTTTGCAGTATGATGTGTTGCTAGACTATCAATATTAGCAATGACTAATATTTGAATAAAATACAAGCATAGTTTGCTTGTATTTTATTCTGATATTTATTTATACTTGCATTTTTTATGTATTTTATGGTTTTTATAGAATTTTAATATATTTGAATTTAAAATTAAATTAAAAATATTAGAATAAATTCTTTCACATTAAAAAATACACATTTTAATATTTTTACACTAGCAATAAAAGCAAATGTTGAACGCGTTCGATGTTGGTTCAAAAAGTCAACAAAATTACTGATGCTGTAGATAGCTAATAGCTTTTTCTTGATAGCACGGAATTTAGGCGGTGGGTAGTCATCACTTTAGCTTCCGCTGAGGTGTATCAATCTGTTATGTTCGTTGAACCGACTTGATTGGGGGAATTCGAGAAAACCACCGGACATACTACAGTCCATACTTCCACAGTTATTATAGTCAGTCTAGTCTGGACTCGGAGGAAACGAAACAGCATTAGAGAACTAAGAGCAGAGCACACAACACAGCCATCATGAGGAGTGGAACCGTAGACGAAGTATTCTGAATAGAATAAGCATAAATAGAATACTCTGTCTACGAGTGGAACAGTGAAGTGGGCGCCGTGTGGAGTGACACTTGACAGTGACGTCATCGTATTGATTGACAGATTTCTCATTATGTCACTGTCAGAGTAGGAGCTACTGTAACTGGCTAAAAATAATCGAGTAAAAACACTCAACGCATTTATTTGTGAACAAAATGGCTATTTTTCGGCTATCCCGATTGGTGGCACAATCTAAAAGCCTGACGAGACATGAAAACGCCATACAAAGGAGGACCGCTACGACTACCCCGACTGGTGCCATACTCCCCGAGCCAGAGAAGTCTCCGGGTGGCCTTTTCGGTATAATAATGGCTGTAGTGCCAGGCCTGCTTATAGGAGCAGCTATTAGTAAAAACATAGCCAATTTTCTAGAAGAGAATGAACTGTTTGTACCGTCTGATGACGACGACGACGATGACTAAAAAGCAATCCAGGTACATCCTTTCCCTCATAGAACAAGCGTTTAAATATTACTATAGCTTCATTTTCTGTAAAAACTTTACCCATACATACCGTACCTAATCCTAATTATAATATTTAGTAATTTAAATATTCTTTCCTGTTATGATTTTACAAATGTAAATTTTTATGTTTCAGATAATATAAACTTCATGCGGGTTTAATATAATAATATAGTAAGACTCACATTCGTTGTTATATTTTTATTATAAGGATTGTTACAAAAACTTAAAAATTTTGTGCTCAACATCAAAATAGCATTGTACACAATACTTAGGAATTTTGTATTAATTTATGGATTTTATTATATTATAAAAATCTCTTTATTTACACGATTTACATAAATACAGTTTGTTATTATATGATTGTAAGATATAAAACAGCATACTATATACAGCTAAATCAATCAAGATACATCAAAATAAATCATGTCATAGTTAAATGCATTGTGAATAAAATGCAAGTTTCATTTGTCACAGGAGTAACACACACAAGGCAATTTCTGCTAATCTAGTCAAAAGTTACTCTCACAAATGTAGCAATAATCGTTTTGTGTAATCTCATCACACTTGTGCTTAATATTTTATAGATGAATGTTCAAATAAATGAGATAATGGCATGATTCAGTCTTTCATTTTTGACAAACCGCAACACATTCTAGCACTGCAACAATTACTAATGAAAAGGAGATAAGTATATGATGTAGTTGGGAAGAGAGTGACTAAAGTATTAATTGCTACTAATAAGACTTAAACCTCGTACACACTGGCGCGACGCGACGCCCGACACGAAGGCCCCGCGTGTCGTGCGACGAGCGGCGCCTTTGTGTAGTGCTGTCGCGTCGCGCCTATCTGTGGGAGCCTTTATAAATTGATACAATAGAAAATAAGACAGAAGAAATTGAATTTATCAGAAGAAAAAAAACTAATGTTGATTGAGCAGTGATAGGTAAATTTTGTATCAAAATTATACTCACTACTATATCTTGAATCTGGAAGCACATTATGTATATACAAAAAAGTCGTCATTCAAAAGGTAATACTCAGTATTGCACATATCAATTACCAACATGTCTGTAAAATGTGTTAAAAAAAAAACTAATATTTAATTAAAACAGCTTCAGTAGTGTCAACAATACCATTATACAGACTTACAAACTAATTCAATACTGTTTCGATATTTACGATAAACTGATGATTTTAATGAAAATATAAACATAACCAAAACATGCCGGGACCAATGGCAGTTCCATGTGATTTAAGGAACATACCTCATTTGTGTCTTTTTATTTAAAAAGTGTGCCTCAATTTCACTTAGTAACTAAAAATCACTCATAGAAAACTATGTATGGACATCTAATGGTTACTAGTCGTTGGCAACTGCAGATCTATGTGGCGTTTACTCCGGGGGCCTCTTGTGCTCGCCCCAGCCATGGAAGCACTTGTTGAACCGTCGCGACTCTTTGTTCTTCAGCGTCAGGAAGAGTTTGCGCGGCTTGTCGGGCTGCATTGACTTCATGTGTTGGATGTATACCTTGGTAATAGGGAATATGACATTAATATTATTTATAGTCAGTTTTTGTAAAAATTATAGAAGGGGTATTTTAGGAGAAACCTAATACCAGAAGAAAATAGGCTAGTAAACAGTAAATACTACAGTTGTAAAAGTATTTTGTTACCTGTGCAGACTTGTAAGCCAGTTTTATCTCCACTTCGGAGCACTTGGCACCCAGCCATAAGAATACTTGGTCGCCATTATCCAAGATCATAATATCGTCATCCGCGAGATCGTCCTAGACAAAAAAATAAAATATTTTTGTGAGTTCTTTTCAGCTATTTTATCCAGTAAAGTTAAAGCGTAAAAAAAAAATACTTTGTATAAACGCGTAACTTCCACGCCGAAAGTATTCAAAATCGCGGAATTAGACCATCAGGGCGTATGATACACCCAGCGTAGCTTCTATACGAATTATTATTTATTAATTACCGTCAAATGGGGTGAATCGAGACGAAACTTTTAAAGGGATTTTAACATTAAACTAATATAGTTTGTTGCCAACAAGTGCACTTAATCTTTAATTATAAAGCAGTAAACACATTAGAGTCCTTTTTGGCAACAAATTATATTATTTCAATGTTAAAATACCTTGAGTTTCGTCTCGATTCACCCCTGCATTCCTATTCAACCCGTTTGACGGTATGCTATACAAAAGATTTTTTGTTTCAAACGGCTAATCCCAAAAAACAGCTAAGAATTAGTTACCTGACAGAAGTCTGTGCATTTCTCGGAGACAGTGAAGTATCCCTTCTCGTTGGAGCATCGGAACAGCCTGGTGTAGTTCAGATAGTCCGCATCCGTGTCGTAGGGCTTGCGGCCACCGATACCTACCCAGAAGAAGTTGTCGGGCTCACTGCCTTCCGTTAGAACCTGTTGTTGAATGGACATATTTTATTTGAATTCCCAGTTTCGTTTTGTAATTTAATAAATCAATACATTTGGAAGATGAATAGGCTAAAACTGGCTAGCTATAACTATTACTATAAACTTTGTGCGCAGGTACTCTTTCCTAGTCCAGCCATTCAGTGGGTCGGTAGGTCAGAATAAAACTGATGTATACGGTCTAAGCAATCAGCGGTCTTCAGTATTAACAGTAATTTCCATATTATAATAATATAAATGTTAACCAGTGAATTACCGAAACGATATTGATGAAAATTAAGACAGAGGTAACATAAAAACTGAAACATAGGGTAGGTGGTAATTCATCAGCTGTTTCTAGTTTCATAAACTCCATTTTTATTTACCTGCAGGCTGACCCAGGGGTTGTTGAATTTTTCTTCTGCAATTTGCTCAATGAGTCTCGCAGAGTCTGCATCGCTCTTGTTCCCGATCCACGCGTATACTATCGCTGATGACGTGTCATTGGCGCCTTCAAGAGGCACGTTCAAGATGTAGCTGTAATAATAGGAAACATATATAGAATACTCGTTATTTTATACACTATAAAAAATATAAATATAAATGTAGAAATTAAAAGTTGAGAGGACTAGACACTGCCATATGCCTATAAATCTATGTGCAAGGATATAGATTAACACAAGTCACCACGCAGCACATAATCATAAAAATCAAATACTCTCAAAAAAATCCAACATCAAAAATGTTGCTCAAAATTTTTGTGACCTTTTGGGCAAGTATTGCATACATTTCTCATGACAGCAGCAGTGGGACGGTTTTGTTTTAATTTCCAATCTTTGGTGTGACCCACTAGATTTGATTATTGATGAATATCAGTACGAAGTCGCAGCTACCACCAGCTTGTCACAGACAGCTAATAAATATAAACTTACCAGAAGGCACTATTCAATTGCGTGGCGTCGGCTTTCACTTGCACGAGTCGCGTGCACAGCGCAGACCCGTTACTGCGCAGTTCGAACAGCTCCACTGGCTGCCGACCGCTCTCCTGACAAATATAAATTTACATTGAAATAATGTTCTAATTTTTCGTAAAAAAGTTTTTATTATTTAGTTTTTAGTTGTGGTACCTACCCCACACAAATTCGTATACCACTACTTGATATGTAAATTACAGTGACAGGGTCAGGAAATTATTAGAACAACATCAATATAAATATTAAGAAAAAATACACATTATTAAGGATAACTCAAAAACTACTGGTCAGATCTTGGATCAAATTTATATGGGACCACATGAGAAGCAGCAGGTTTCAAATTAAAAAAATCCTCAAAATCGGGTCACTTAGAAAAAAGAATGTGTTGTGACGTCAGATGCTAATACAGTGAAACCTGGTTAATTGGGATCTCAAGGGACCAAGGATTTTGTACCATTTAAAGAGGTTTTCATTTATCCAGTTTTCCAATTAGAGAGGTTTAAAATTATCGTTGTCTCATTTACAGAGGCCCCCGTTTATAGAGGTCGAAATGTACTGTTATTCCATTTATAGAGGTGGAAAGGTTAATAAAAATGTGTATTTTCGGTGTTATTTGTTATTGTTACGTGTCGAACCCTGTCCCAACCTGATAAATGTCTCACTTATACAGGGAATTGAGCTACAGACTCCCAATTATAGAGGTAAACATTGAAAAAATCCTAGAAATCAAATCTTATTTAACCAGGTTCGTAAAGTCCCATTAACAGAGGTAATTGGATGAAAAAGTGCCGGGACCTCATTGAAATTCTCAATAATAGAGGTTTCTCACTTATCCAGGTCCCACTTAACCAGGTTTCACTGTAATACTGTCACTGTCTAGCATCGACTTTAAAACGGATAGAACTTCGCCATTTTTAAAGTTTATTTTTATTTTTATTGTGGTTTAATATTTTTTTAGGTTTCGAAAAATCCAATTTAAAAAATACAGTCAATTAATCTACTATTGTATATAATATGTAGTATACTATTGTCTAGTATACACTTTAAAATTTTGATGAATGTGCAATAACTCTTTACTAATACGATGTGATATCTTATGTGTTCATAATTTAAGACTCTTTTTGTTTGGAGATTCTCACCGGCTTCTGATTCCTCTTGCCGTCTCTGATGATGAAACGTCTGTGGAAGTGCGCCATGAACTTGAGGCTCTCCTGCTGCTGGTGTGTCCTGACCACGTCGAGCCTCTTGCACAGCTGCTTGAACTTGCGCTCCAGGCCGAAGGTGAAGGTGAGCCAGCCCATGTTGGGCGCGCGGCGACCTTGCCAGAAGTACACCACCCAGGTCGCGGCTTCGGAGTCTGTGTCTTCGGGTTCGCAGGCTTTCGTGGCATCGGTTTCGTCTTCGGGCTGTTGAGGATATAATTTTAAGGAGATGTGAAGTTGGATGTGGTTGGTTTAGAAAAGTGGATGTTTTGAATTTCGACTGTAATTTGACCTTAGTTATCGACACCTGCAAGGAATAACATTGTATCTAATATTTAGTAACTTTACAGGAGAGCGCGTCAAAGATTTAAAAAATTCTCCCAGATTTAAAACAACCTTGAAAATATGAGTCCAGCTATTCCCTCCTGGACTCATATTTTCAAGGATGGTTGGCATTAAGACTTAACCGAAATCTGCGAGAATTTTTTAAATCTTTGACTCGCTCTCCTGTAAAGTTACTAAATATTAGATATAATGTTAGTCCTTGCAGGTGTCGTTATGATGAATGTGACATATAGTTTCCCTCGCACAACTGAATAACATGCATTTTTAGCTTAACGTCAAAGTTTCATTTCAATGAGACTCAGGCGTCAGATAGATGGCAGAGTAATGGGTGAAAGCATTCATCCAACAAGTATAAATTCTAGCCTAGTCTACCAAACCAATAGCATTGACACTAAAGAGGTTTGGCTCAGTGGCAGATTAAATTCAAATTCATTTATTTGCATAATACAGGTTTATTGGATGTTATGTACACCAACTGTCCAACTTGCCAATAATTGTCGAAATTTGGAAGTGCCCATAATGTATCCACCCCGGACGAGTCGTGATAGCTAAAATGTATGTCAGGTTCACCTAGGTCAGTTAGCTCTGGTATCATTTTGTTTAGTGTCTAAGATTATTATTACAGCATGAGCAATTTATACATAGTTCATACTAAAGAACACTTACCTCAGCCGGCAGCACATATCTGCACAGGAACACGTAACAGTCACAGCTGTGGAACACGCCCAGCTCGTTGTCAGGCAGGCGCACGAAGTGTCTGCCCTCCAGCACGAATGCTTCCATCGCCTCCAGGTCTTCATTCCATTCATCTGCGAGGGTCTTAGCTTCGGCAGCGCCCATTGCTGGCTGCCGCGGTGTGAAGAGGGCTGAGAGGTCCGCCCTGAAGAAGTAAAATGGGTTTTGTTATCGCTGCGTGAATAGATGGATGAAAGTAAGCAACAAATTGTTACAAGAGGATTTTTTTTTACAATAGGGAGTGGATATACGAGGGCGAAACTGAAAGTTTTTAGAACTAGCCACTTGTAAAAGATATAATAAAACTAATAACTTGCTAGTTTGTTCAGTTTTTGATTTTCTAAAAACTTTCAGTGTCACCTTCGTATCTGTCCCTTGACAACTTTCAGAGGGTTCTTTTTCATCTGGCGAAATATGAGTATTCTATGACTAAACATTTAAGCCTACCCCCTGGGGGAATACAAGCATGTATTTCATGTGTAGTAACACCAATACTGTCTTGGTTGCGACTGTTGCGAGATATTAGAGTTTAAGAATTTATTCCATTGTATTCAGAACTGCTAGGTGACCTAGCAGTTTTGAATACAACGACACAAAATCTGACATGTATGACCAATTTTTTTAATGCATATACGAATTTTTTGCTTTAACCTTTTGTAACAATAAAACTAGATATGGATCTAGTTTTGTTACAAAATATCTCATAAAATGACATACTTGGTCTCCTGTTGTTTGGCCCAGCTGGCGAGGTCGGCGCCAGTTCTCGCGACGGACTCGGCCGTGCGCGTGAAGTCCACCGCTATCACTTCCTCCCAACCCAGGAAGTATGTCTTGAAAACCTAATGATAGAAAAGTGATTACGAATTATTTCTATGCGATATTCCTCCTTGATAAATACTCTCGATGGATAAATATTTTTAAGCTATTGCCTAGCTTTTATCGCTGGCTTTGAGCGCGGCGACCGAGTCAAGAAATTCCGTAACGAAAATAAAACCTAACACCCCCCCACTACGCCTACCATGTAGCTCGGCCGAGCGTTCGGTTAACGTGTATGTATATGGTACGACTGTACTTGAATTAATATCAAAGAAATAAAAATACTGCATAATTAAAAAATAAATAAATAATTATAATTGCATAAGTTGATAAACATTGCTATGCAATAGCTTTACCGCGGCAGTTTCCGAGTGCCACACGTGTTTTTTTTTTCTTATAGTGGTATATTCAGACCCATAAAATGACGTTTATCAAACTCTAAGCATTTATTTCAATTAAACCAAATACAGGCACTTTTGAATTGTCAAGGGGTCGGTCAGTAAGAAAGATGAAGCTAGTTGCCCATTCCAAAGCGTACTAGGTACCTATGGAGAATAACGGGCAAGAAACTCCATGGACACTCTTTTAAATCAAAATATAGTTACAAAATATTGGTTACATCATTCATGTTGAAAGTATGCATGTGCGAACGATGCAGAACGTTATAGTAT
The DNA here is from genome assembly GCA_917490735.1 of Dryobotodes eremita. Taxonomy (NCBI): domain Eukaryota; kingdom Metazoa; phylum Arthropoda; class Insecta; order Lepidoptera; family Noctuidae; genus Dryobotodes; species Dryobotodes eremita. The sequence continues at coordinate 15,891,723 of OU823254.1, read as the reverse complement.
TTTATCTTCTCGGTAAATAGCAATATTGTGAGTGTTTAAAACAATAAGGTTGTGTTTAGTTTAACAGGATTTTTAGAAAAAATTTACGTATTTTGTCGCGAAGATTTATTTTCAACTAACTTGACAACAATTTTAAGTGGACTGTATTATCCACATAATGATAGCTAGCGTTACATTCAGTAGTTTGTACTTGCTTCAACAGTGAGGGTAGCTACAATACTTACAGACTTGTCGTAGCTTCGTAAAAAAGATTTAAGTATGAACGGAGATGGCTATGCTAAAACCATAAATGAAGAGTAAAAAAACGTTGCATATAGAATTTGAGCAAGATTATAATTATGGCTAAAAAGGCGATGGTGAGAAAATAGCTGAAACAGATAAACAGAAATAGAACAAATTTGATCTATTGTCAAAGGCGTACCTGTGTCTCAGTTCCTTCCTGCAGCCTGGTGACCAGAGCGTGCGGTTGTCTCGCCACCATGTTGAACAGTTCCTGTGCCAGCTTCACTGCGGCGGCGCGGACTAGGCGAGACGACTTCTTGCCGAACCTAATGATAAAAGTTCAATGCATTTATAATGTGTTTTTTTTTTATAACAAAGATAAGTATTTCTTGATCATAATCAGCCTATAATGTTCCCACTGCTGGGACACAGGCCTCGTCTCTTCGAGAGGGAGTGGGTGATAATCTACCACGCGGGCCCAGTGTGGGTTGGTAGATGTCACATGTCATTGAATTTTTGGTTCTAGGACGTGCCGGTTTCGTCACGATGTTCTGTTTCACCGTTTTAAGAGCAGTGGTGATGAAATAATTTACACAAAGTAAAGCGTCTGTTCTGAGTTCCAACCTACAACGCAGTCACTGCTCTCAGATAGGAATTTAAAACAGGTAATCTATAAATAACCATGAAATGCTGTTCGTTGGTAAGCACATCACTTGAGAACGGCTGGGTCCGATTTGGAAATTTTATGTTTATTGGAAAAGTTTCCTGGAAATTTTTCAAATTCGGAAAATCTGAAAATGGTTTTTTCTATTGGATTTTTGTATGAATTATTGAAACTTGGACAGGACAACGTTTGTCGGGTCAGCTAGTGTTAAATAAAATATATGGATTCTTATTATTGTAGGGGTGCTTATAGGGGCTGCTGTAATTAAAATGTACTAGTAAGCGATCTATACGAATAGACAGGTAAGATTTCTTTGTTTGTTTGTTTATATGTAGGGGATATTCTCAGGAACTACCGGTCCGGTCCGGATTTGGAAAATTCTTTTTGCATTTGATAGCCCAATTCCTGAGGAAGGTTATAGGCCATTTAACAACACGCTACGACCCTTAGGAGACGAGCAAAAAGAAAAAAAGTCAAAGAAGGCTAAGCGAAAACGAAGTAATAGTTCGGGCAGGTGATGCGATGCGACGGGATGGGTCGGGATAGCAAAAAAGTTTCACGCGGACGAAGTTGCGGGCAGAAGCTTGTTATTTAAAAGCAGCCCCACAATGTGAACCGATGACCTGGTGAAGGTCGTGGGAATCTATTGTATGAGAAAAGCACAGGTTCCGGGAGGTTCTGGTTCAGAGGGTCGTTGTAGCGATGTTTAGTGGAGGCCTATGTGCACCGAAGGACGTCTGTCGGTTGAATGATGATGATGAGCTATTATTTTGCATGTCACAGCTCCACGAAGCGAGCTTCTTAATTTAAGCTACCCGATTGCTGAGAAATGCGTGCCCTGACTGGACAGATTCACTGTGTGGTTCTTTCCGCAAAAGACTACTTCAGACACTAATCTACGTGGTCCTCACATGATCTGACCAAGATTATGTCTGGACTTTAAAAGAGACTGTGACCTTTGAGTTTCTATGCAGAGTATACGGATACGAAACACCGACCTCTTTTAAATTTTAAAGTGTTTGTGCAAACCAACTTACAGAAAAAAAAAAAAACATTTATCATGTAACTCGCATTACTGTACGTACCACACAAACACATCGACGTGCGCGTCCAGTATGTACACGTTGCGCGTGGCCAGCACGCCGCGCGCGAGGGGCGTGGCCTCCGGTTGTGGTAGCTCTAAGTAGCCCATACCGAGCTCTACGCGGTACAGACGTGCGCCCGCCCATGAGAATTCATCTGCGACGTGTTCCTAAACAAAAACAATAAACAAAGTCAGCAGAACTGAGTTCCGAAATCAGAAATCGTAGCACTTATTTTTTTTTGCCGTTGTGTTGGGTTTGATGCGTAATATAGCTGTCACTGGACCTTTGCCCAGCAGTAGAACATTACGGGCTAGATAGATTAGATAGATAGCTATCTCTTAGGCCAAATAGCTATTATGGCTTTATTTTATGTCAAGTTAGGCTTTCACATTTACTATTTTCTAGCTAATGACGCCAATGTTCGAGAACAATCTCAAAAATAAATTCAAAGTATTTATTTCAATAGGGGTATTTCTGCAATGTTCTGCCGACAGAGTGCAGCACTAGTACAAACCGTAAACAGTTTTTTGAAAAGTCCTTTAAAAGTTTTTTTAGATCATTTACTTTTAAATGTCCGTAGGATGCCTTAATATCACAGTATAGGTTTTTTAATACATGAATAATAATAAAACTATTATAATTTAACACGTTTTCACTAATTATTTATTACTAATTAATATGACATGATGCATCATGGCGATTTGTTTGCGGTTTGTGTTAGTGTCGTCCCCTACGCAGAGTTTTGAATAATGTTCCCTATTAAACCAATTACAGGCACTTTTGAATTGTCAAGGAGTTGGTCAGACAGGAAGATGAAGCAGCTAGTTGTCCATTCCAAAGCGTAGCGTAGTAGGTTCCTATGGAGAAGAACGGGCAAAAGTTCCATGGACCCTCTTTTAAATACAAATATTATGACAAAATATTGGTTACATCATTATAAACATAGGCATAGTCAATCATAGTCGCAATCATATTCACTCCAGTCGTCGAATTTTTAAGTAACTAACGGCCCTTTGTTTGATCCATAGTTAAACATGACCAATAGTCAATTTAACAATTAGTCCCCTGACAATAGTTAAAGTTTAACTACTCTGTCTACGCATGGTTAACTTTTATAGCAAACAGTCATTTTTTTAAATTATAGTTAGCTTAACCATTTGTCAAACAACATATGTAATTTTTAATAAATTGTTACTTTAACTAACGCATTTTAACTATTGGTATGTTTGACTACTGATCAAACAACGAACCCTTAGTGGATGCTTTACTCATCACTCATCGTAGTAGTATAGCTCGTAAGATGTAAACACAAATGATCATTTACACTACAGCACAATGTCAAAAACCACATAGAACTTACCTGCGGCAAATACGGCATATCTCCCTCATATCCCAGAGTCTCCCAGAAGCTGTTCGGTTCCTTACCGGGCGGCTCAGCGATCAACTCTGCCTTGTTCTTACGCTCTTCTTTGTTTATCTTCTCCGCGAACAAACGGGCTTTGGACTTTAGCGTGTTCTTGGCTTTTTTGCCGTACCTGTAGAAAAAGAAGTTTTTGATTTTGTTGGGTCTTGAAAGCACGTTTGAGGCTCTATAATTTGAGTACATAATTTGACATAGGTCCAAAATAAAGAAAAATATGCCCATATTGGCGATGATTAAAAAATATCACACGAACTTAGGCTGTGCCGCACACTTTATCAAAACAGTTTTTTTGGTACGCAAAATAATGTAAGGTCATCTTGTAATCATTCGTTACGTTTCTTTGACATCTTATTGGTCGGTCTTTGCCAGTTTTTGCAATATGAAGTACGACAGCAGTATATTTGGGTGTCAGTTTGTGTATTTTTTCTTGAAAACTTACCATAAATATATAAGCAGGCCGGTATCTAGCACGAACACGTAGCGAGGGTCGAGCGACTCAGCTTGCACTGCGACCGGCTCCAGGTGGATGCTGTTACCGGCGCCGTGCACGCGGTACAGACGAGTGACATAGTGCTACAACAATATAACATCATATATAAACAGATCAGGTATCTACACGAACACGTAGCGAGAGCCAGCCTTCATTGGAAAATCCTATTGAAAAACTGGCACAAACGAAACGGCGTAAAAAGGAGAAAACTTATGCTACACTGTTACCAAAAGTGCTGTGGATGATGATGGTTTTTTTTTTCAATGAAACATTATATTGTTCAAGCACATGCAGTAAATCGAGTATACATTATCGTTAATCAATAGGATAAACAAACCAGGAAAAGTAAGAATAAATTAAAATACAGTGGTACTACAATAGAGTGATAATACATATCACATAACACCGACCCAGTGCGGATTTACCAGCGGTGTGAGCACCACAGACGCAATTCACAAGGTGAAAATACTTATGGGAAAGTACAAGTTTCGCCAACAATACCTCCACATGGTTTTCATCAACCTCAAAAAGGCGTTCGACCGAGTTCCGCGAGAGCTTATCTGGCAAGCACTGATGAGAGCACAACTACTGTCAGAGCATTATATTGAGCTCCTTAACGATTTGTACCACAATGTATCTACAAGAGTGGTCAGCCCAGCAGGAACAAGTAAAGCATTTGAGGTCAGAGTAAGTGTTGATCAGGGCTCGACCCTGCGCCCTCTACTATTCAACCTGGTAATGAACTATATCACTTCAAACATACAAAAACCAGCACCGTGGTCACTACTATATGCCGATGATGTAGTTCTTATAGCCGAATCGTTGGCAGAAGTGATACAATAACACGATTGTTGACAGATTTCTTTTTCTAAAGAAATTTTTCTACAATCTATCATTTTGTCTATTCTTCCGTCGACAAAACCTGTTTCTATGGTGGTTATGCTACGCGTGCAGATAGCCTGGCTGAAATGGAGAAAGTTATCTGGCATCCTGTGCGACTCCCGTATACCAATTAATGTCAAGGGCAACGTTTTACAGAAGCCCAGTAGGACCAGCCCTACTATATGGACCTAAGTGCTGGCCGATAGGAAGTTGCATGAACAGAAAATTCACACTACAGAGATGAAGATGCTACACTGGTCTGGTGGAGTTTTGAAAATGGATATAACAAGAAACGAATATATCCGTGGAACTTTTAAAGTTGCTAAGATACACGAAAAACTTAGTAAAAACCGCTTGCGCTGCTAAGGACATGTGATGAGGCGAGATGATGACAATATGACTAAAAGAGTCATGAATATATAAAAGACCGCAAAAGAGGCCTTGGACGACCACCAATAACTTGGCTACGAACAATAAAAATTACATGATAGCCAGCAACACAACAAAAGAGACAACCCACAACCCGTACGGTGTGGCGCAGAAGTACTAGAAGGGCTGACCCCAAATAAATTGGAATAATATCCAGGAGAAAGAAGACCACAATAGAGTGATATAAAAAAGCAATATTGCCGCAGGCCCCGACGAAGATGGCGGGATGAGCTGGTCTCCTTCAATAAGAGTTGGTCCTAAGAAGTTTTAAATAGAGAAGTGGAGAGAGAGTAGGGGGACCTTTGCCCTGCAGGGTGACGTCACAGGTTATTAAGATGGCGAACTGTTGGGCGGTAACGACCCCACGGACCCTATCTCCAAGGAGCAGTCTTTTTCTCATCTCTGGCTTGCCTTTATTGACCGGTTAGAGTGACAATGACGAGGAACAGAGCTCCTACATAATTTTTGCCTTTATTGGCCAACTTGAGTGGGGATTCGCAAGAGCAAACGTGCTCAGAGGAAGGAAGTATTCCAGTAAGATGCTGGTAGGGATCTTGACCGTACTTCCGGGATTGTCCTGATAGCCGTGGAATACCTCTTCACTTCACAGGATATGTTGCCTCCTTGTCGCTACGTCACTATGTGCTAACGACCGTTTCCGGGGGCTCATTATTGATTGTGCAAGTCAGCCACTGCCATTTTATCCGTATATTGTATGTATAAAACATAGATCTAGGTAACCAAACCATCGTAGCCATCCAAACCCATATTACAATCATTATTTTTGTTTCCATATCCTGCTATAGTCCTACAACAACCGGGAGTTGTCCTTGGTGCATTTGCACAGTGCATACAGGGATAATCGTCGGTTGGTGCCTAATTTCGTTTACTTAGGCCCACTTGCGCGTTCATGAGTTATTCTAAATAACTCGGAGTTAAGAGCTAATTTAGGGTTAATCAAATAATTCATCTTGCGCCACCAAGAGTTAGAGGTAAACCTAGAGTTCAACTTTTAAATATTAAACCCCGATGTGGGAGAGTTAAGTCGCTAAACTCTGGGTTAGTGTTAGTAATGTCAAAATAAATTGACGTTATTGGGTACCGCTGATAACTTATTTTGTATTTAATATTGTTCGACATTGTAGTAAGTGAAAATTCGGTACTATATCAGCAGGCAATATATTCATGAACTCATATAAAAATAAATACAAATTATAAAAAACTCATCATTTTTCCATCTGACGATTTCGTCAATCAATAAACTAAATCTCCATGGAAACCACATACCATACGATTAAAATTAAATGTCATGTTATAAAATTCAAAGACAAGAAAGTATTACTAGGTAGTATCGTAATCTAGTGTAAAAAAGCACGGTGTACAATCGTACACCGTGCTTTTTTGCCCTAATATGTAGTCCAACCACTTGGTTGGACTACATATTAGGGCACATACATTGCAATTCTATTTTATGTTTCGTTGATTGAACTGTAATGTTCCCAACTCAAAAAACATTAATATCAGGTTAACTCAGTTTTACTTTTAAATGGCGCAACGCGTATTAAGAGTTAAAATGTTAATTACTTAACTCTGAATTTACAAACTCTACACTTTATTATATTATTCCGAATAAACATGCAAGTGGGCCTGTAGAGTCTAACGGGCCTCTGCAAGTTGGCTACGGCCCCTCGTATGCCTACCAAAGGTCCGGGACCCTCTGGTCCCAATATATGCGTAAAGCTTAAACATAATAATATTAGGTCGAGGAAAAGTTCTTTCGTATTTTATACAAATTCAAGACTAAGAGGTCGTGTGGCACCCAAATAACGACTTTTTTGTATACCCAGACTTTTTCAAATGGGTCAAAACTGTTTTGAGGTCAACCCTTAACTCTTCAGCTATGTCGTAACTACTAATATCGAATCAACTCCACTTTTTCAAAAATGGCATCGTCTTTATCCGTAACAAGGCGACCAGGGCGAGCTGCATCTTTGATATCAAAATTCCCGGACTGATAATGCTTGAACCAACTTTGTGCTACTCTTACTGACACTGCGTTAAGTCCATAAACATCACATATTTTTTTCGCGGCTTGTGTCGCATTTTCCCTTTTTAGTAATAAAACTTCAAATGTGTCGAATTTCTTTGTTAGATTCACTCATTTTGGCAGACAGAAGAACAATTGAAAACTGGCAGGAAATCGTTTTTACTTTTTATTTTTGTTATTTAAAATGTCATTAATTTAATGGTATCAAAACCAGCCAGATACAAATAATACAGCCTAAGAGATTTCACTACAACTTTATACCTATAAAATACGCAAAAACTGTTTCCCCAATCTATTACATTTTTAAACGTTTTTATTGTTTAAATTCAAATATTTAAAAATATGATTTATATCTAATATATAAAATTCTCGTGTCACAGTTTTCGTTGCCATACTCCTCCGAAACGGCTTAACCGATTTTGATGAAATTTTTTGTGCTTATCCGGTATCTATGAGAATCGGCCAACATCAATTTTTTTTTTTTTTTTTTTGGTAGGTTGGGTAGGGAGTTAGGGAGGTAGGTAGGTAGGTAGGGTAGGTAGGTAGGTAGGTAGGGTAGGTAGGTAGAGTAGGTAGGTAGGTAGGTAGGGTAGGTAGGTAGGTAGGGTAGGTAGGTAGGTAGGGTAGGTAGGTAGGTAGGTAGGGTAGGTAGGTAGGGTAGGTAGGTAGGGTAGGTAGGTAGGGTAGGTAGGGTAGGTAGGGTAGGTAGGGTAGGTAGGTAGGTAGGGTAGGTAGGGTAGGTAGGTAGGGTAGGTAGGTAGGGTACGCCGTAGATAAGTACCGCAACCCGTGCGAAGCCGGGGCGGGCAGCTAGTATATTATATACAATGAAATAAACGAAATAATAATCTAAATTTCTAAACTTAATATTATAAAGAGAAAATATTTGATTTTTTGTATGTTTGTTTGTTACGCTTTCACGCTAAAACGGCTGAACGGATTTGGAGGAAATTTGGCAAATGAGTAGACCATGACCTGTATTAGGATATAGGATACTTTTATCCCGATATTCCCACGGGATCGAGACTCCGCGCGGTAAAACCGCGGGGCGCAGCTTAAAATGAATAAAAATACTACTATAGGTGGCCTACTTACCGGGTCATCAACAGTGAAGAATCCCGAAGGCGTGTGGCTGCCCTGTATGTAGACCGGCGGGATCGGGAACAGCGCCAGGAAGTCGGGCGTCTCGTCCGCTTGCTCGTGGCGCTGCGTGCGCTTGGCGCCCAGCAAGTTGCGCAGGTTCACCGCGTGCATCGCTGCGCAAGCCGCCTTGTCCAACTGCGCAAACATGTTATGGAAACGTTAAAAATATATCAGAGGGTCAATTCCCGTATTTTTAAGAACGTTCGCATTCTAATCTCAGTCGCAATCTGGCAAAAGTACCGCGAATTTACCAACATTTTTGACATTTATCTTCACTGAGATGAGATTGCGAAAACATTTTGAACATTTTTAATTACAAGAATTGGCCTCCAAGTTGAATTCAGGTGGTTAATTATTTTAGCAGCCTATGTATACTAGTATTTGTATGTCTAAAGCATCGACAACGCCGTTAACTCTGTTTTGTTCAAAACATTAAGCAACAATAATCTTGAAACTTGATAGAAAACAGTTACATTCATGAAAATATGTTGATTTGGTACGTAAATAAAGAAAAAGAAAGAAAATACATTTATTTGCGGTAAACATGACGCAAAGAAAAAACACACAAACACAAAAAATAACGAGTTGGGGGAAAATATGTCAGGCGCATGTTCTAAGTGTCAATCATGAAGCCGTTTGTAATTGTTTACAAAGATGTTGGTATTCATTCTTCAAAAGCAAGCCGTACAAATAGTAAGTTCTCTTTAAAAATACTTTTTAAACTACCAGCGCCTTAACTTACGGTCGCCTTTGATCCGATCCAGAAGTGTATATCCCAGGACAGCTGACCTTGCTCCTCGATGGCCGTCTTCAACACTATGTAGCAATCACCTTCGAAGAACTTGCCGTGTGCCACCTACATCATGAAACATACAAATAATAACGCATTTCTTTAGTAAACATACACATCACACAGCACTTCAGTATTATTATTTTATGACTAGATTTTGAGTACTTGATCTCTTCAACATAAAGATGACAACAAAAATAATAAAGTATAATTTTATTAATTTACTAATTACCATGAAAGAATACAATTTATTTGGGGCTCAAAATAACGCACAAACACCATCCAAAACTACAAAAAGATGAAAATCTAATCTTTATTGCACTCTGTTTGCATAAACAACAACAATATCTTTTTTATATTCAAGTAAGGTTATAATATCACTTTACCTCATCAACGGGCGCAGGTATAAAGTTCTCGATCTCCCACACTGTTAAGCCGGGAGTCTGTCCCGTGTCCTCATCGAAGAACTCCGAGTAGTCTAGTGGGGGCTTCTCTAGACTCTCGTCCCAGCGCTTCGGCCTACAATATAATACGCGGTGTTTATTGTTATGGGTTCACACGAGAACAATGAGTCAATCCAATCTCCTGACGTAAGATACAACAAACAAAATAGCAAAGGTATTTGTATTGATAAATAGGGGAATAAAGGAACTTAATAGATACTCTTTTGAATACGGTTAGTAGGTTGTCGCGAAGAATTTATAAGATGTTTTGGTTAAGAAGCAAATCAACACATTATGATTACTACAGGAGTGACGAATGCGATATTTGTTGTTTCTCATTCATTAGTCGACGCATAGATAACACTAACAGAGTTCAATCAATCAACTCGGCCTATTGCAGTCCACTGCTGGACGTAGGCCTCTCCCATGCTGCGTCACAACACCCTGTCTTCCGCCTTCCGCATCCAGTCTGTCAACCCACCTTTTTTTTCAAACAGGGTTGTATTTAAGAAAAAAAAGACGAACTGCGCCGATCCTAAAGAAGTTGGGATTAGCACAGACCAGCATTTTCATACGTACATGAAAATGCTGATGACGTGTAAATGTTATTTCACTCAACTGTGCTCTGCAGTCGAATTGTTCAAATGAAAAAATAAATTATAAATATAGTTTTTGTTGTACAGTCGCGAGTACTAATATGTCAACACTTGGCAACTTTCAATTGCGATTTTTTCGTGAAATAACGAATGCAACGTTGAAATGCGACATACTGCATAAACCTATGGATTCGAAAATACTATGTTCGTAACAACATAAAATTTAATTAAATTAAGGAGAAAATCGGTTTTGAATTTAGCCAGATATATACATATTTATGCTCGTGACTGTACTTGTTTCATTTAAGTCCTTAGTGTTTTTGTGTTGTCTTTGAATTGTTGTGACTAAAAAGTATAATTAGTTTCGACCGTCGCGTTCTATTTACTTATAATTAATACTCACTTGAGCTCCGAGTTCCTCTGTTCAAGACTCTGGTCGTTGTGCTGAGTATTGACTTGCTCTTGCATACCGCGGAGGATCACCGCAGAGTCGCGTTGTTCCGGCTCGGCGCGCCCGCGACGTAAACGCATTTTGCGCGCGATTGGGTCTGATTTTATACCTGTGCAGATATTGTCTTTGTTAAATATAACACAACATTACTTAATATTCAAAATTTCAGTCCTAAGCTCTCCAAGAACCAAACTTAATTTTATGGGTTCTGTTTTACCACCTCTGAATCAGGTTCGACTGACTTATCAGGCAAATAATTTCGTAGAAATGTTATTAGATTCTTTAATGAACTGCTAGATGGTGCCTAATTAGATATTGTAAAAGGGGCGCTCAGTGTACTATATGAAACGTGCCATCGACACGATAGAAGATTACTTAATGTTTTTAAATAACCCTCCGTCAGATTAGCTTTTTACTAGAGCTGTGCGAGGTAACGAAACGGTGCGCGAAGAAAAATTGCACCAATAGAATATTGCTTCACATTCAAGACGAAACAATTCAATGTGACAGAGACAGTTAACTTGCCAAAGTTAATACTCACTGCTAGGAGTGGTGTTTTCATTGGTCGCAGCGCCAGCTAATTGCAGTTGAGCTTGCAGCGAAAAGTCAATGTTATAATACTGCAGACCAGCGCCTCTGACTCGCTCCACTGGCTTTGGCGGCATCACGAGGTCGGGATTTCCGTGGAGTTGCAGACTCTCCAAGTCACTCAGCAGGTGAATGGCATCGGGTAATGTGATGAGCTTGTTGCAGCTTAGATTTAACTTCTTGAGCGAGCCGCATCTAAGTACAACAGAAAATTAAGTTGTTACGAGTTACGAGCATAAATATATAACTACGAACAGCTCGGCAATAATATCTGATTACATCATCCATTAATATCTGTCGTCAAGAAGACGGCAGATATATGTGATCTTTTATGGAAGACATATACAAGTGGCAGCACAAATATGTGACATCGAAGGAACACCAAAACTATCTGACGAGAGAAGCGACGCCAAAATATAGGACGGTGCATCGGCTTCAAAAATATGTGTCTACTCGGTTAAATTCAGAAGACTGTGATACCTCGTTGTGATCAAAAATATCTAACATCATCAAGGCAGCATAAAAACCTGTCAATATAATGTTTCAAGTTTTCTTCTATGTACCGCTCATATTGTAAAAATATGTGACATTCCACTGGCAGCATAAATATTTGACGGTAATGTTTGACAGTACAAATGTCAATAATAAGCTTTTTTTTTTCTTTTTGGCAACTGACCCTATTTCGGCTATTCTGCCAGTACCAAGTATGAAATTGATACTTACCTACTTGAAGGTAGGTGATTGATACTGGCAGAATAGTCGACATCGACTCAGTTTTCAGCATTCTAAGAGGTACAATTTGGTAATTATTATTTTTGTAACACATATTTTTGATGCCGATGCAGCTTCCTATATTTTGGCGTCGCTTGTCTCGTCAGATAGTTTTGGTGTTTCTTTGATGTCACATGTTTGTGATGTACCACTTGCATATGCCTTCCGCGAATGATCACATATATTATATTTGCCGTCACCTTGGCGATAGATATTAAGGGATGAATCATGAAGTCAGATATTATTTCCGAGCTGTCCATAGTAATATATTTATGCTCACGAATGTACCTGGTCGTTAATAAAGGCATATATTTACTGGAACCTCAAATAATTCCTATTTTGCGCTCCTCAAAATATCCTTGAACACTCTAATATAATGATTGTGCCTCTTTTTGTGACCCTCAAATAATTCCTACTTTGGTATGCTAAAAATACTAAATAGCCAAGTAACTGCGACCGATTTAGATGTAGCGCTCGCGAGCGCTCCCGCGGCACTGCTCGCTACGCTCGCTCTGCACGCGCGCGCTCTGCTCGCGCGCGCTCTGTCACCTTTCTAACCTAACCTAACACATTTGGTCGGAATCCTAGCTTAGTTACTGCGAACAAATGTGGAAAAAGGCCAGAAATATACAAAGAGGCTCAAATATAAAAAAAATGTGCATCATTAGAAGCGCAAAATGTTTTGAGGTTCATTAATTTTAAAAAGTGTACATCATAAGCAGGTCAATAACTTTTTAGAGGATCAGTTAAATATTTTCCGTTCATAAATCACATCCAATTTTAGAATAAGTTCGGCTTTGTTGAGCGTCATCTCGGCTATTCATAATTTCATACTTGTGTGCCAGTTTCTTTATAAAGCTGAATGTATCATAGTAGCAGCAGGGTACTGTATGTACATCGTCATCAATATCAGCCTCTAGAAGTCTACTGCTGGATAAATACCTCATAAATTGGACGCCATCTAACTCATATCTAGATCTAAGAAGATCACAAATCTGTTTATCATGTTACATTTTCTGTATTATAATTTACATTCCTAGAAATATATACAATATTTTCATTGAAATAGATATCAGTTTTGTAGTATACAAAAATAATTTATTAACCGTCCGCCAGAAAATCTTTATTTCTACGAATCACATGATTCTTCACGAGACATTTTCTTACAAATATACCACACACTAACACATAAAAACTCGCAATAAACTATTCAAGACTGAAAAACATTTTAATTATTTATGTAGGAAGACAGGCATTCAGTGTACGAACTATCTCAATTAATGATCTTACATACAACGATGCGTGTGCAACAAGACGATTTATTATTTAAACACCGCTGTTGAAGAATTAATGTGGGCTTCCATGTTAATAGATCTTCTGTTAACATATTTGTGTATCATAACTTAGCATTTAATGATTGACGAGCGAACGTTCTCAGAAATGCAATGATTCGCAGTGTGAAAGTTTATTTAGTGTTTTTTTTTATGACGGAAAATTGTAAAATATGCAGATTTTTAAATAGCTTTGCCAAAATGCTTAAGCGCGTTAGCGTGCGCCATCGTCGAACGCATCATTGCTTTCTATCAGTCGACATCAGATAATATCGTGATGTGTTGTGTGTCAAACACGAGCATAATCAACTTAAAAAAGTAGAATACCTACTAATCACTAATGTGACTTTCTCTGTACTTCATTGCTACATAACTGGGCAACGTCCATGGCACTTTAAGAAGGACCTATCTTCAAGTCATGTATAAGCGGCACTTCAATGGAAAATCAGTGGGTGCTACCGTCTTATTTGGCACACAAACTGGTCACTGGTGATTAATGTAAAAGGATGCTGCTGTTTTTTTACATAATAACCGTATCTGTACATTAATGTTAACATAATGTAAATATATTATTAACGTTAATTTTCAATGTCGTCCATTTTTCAATGACCAAACAAATGTGGTGAAAGACAGTGAATAATGAGGCGTGGTTCTTGACCTCTTTTATTTCTGGAAATGCCCCAAATGAATGTTCAAGTTGACCTACTTTTTGTCATTGAAACATTACATTATTTATTTTTCGCTTTTCTCATACTGAAAACCTTAGGGTCGAATTTCCAAACGTAACTTTACTTGAAATCGTCGCGCCGATAAAACCTCGTGCTGTCTCTGACACTGGCCGTTGAGGCATATTGTAGCGACAGAAAGACTTAAGAGTGTCTTAAAGTTAAGTGTTGTTTGTGAGTTCGGGAAATAATCATTATTTTTAAACATACTCATGCCATTTTCCCGCAGGTGTCGACAGAAACTACTTTTACTAAGCAAAAAGGTTACCTACCTGCAAAGTCCTTCAGGAATCATCTCCAGTACATTGTTAGCAGCTGAGAACACCTCCAGACTGCCGAGTTTCCCGATGCCCGAGGGTATGCCTTCAAAGTCCAGCTTATTGTCATCCACATGCAGCCTCCTGAGGTTCTGAAGCTTGCACATAGACGCCGGTAACACAGTCAGGTTGTTTCGGGATAAGTTCAAACTTTCGAGCTTCTGCCAGTTGTCCATAGCTGGAAGATTAATAGCTTTATTAGTTTATTTTTATTTAAATAACATGCCCTTGGATTAAGTCGAATTTCAATTATTATTATAAGTAACACGTAAAGAGCATAACATATACGGAAATAATATTATGACGGTTTATCTACTACCGCTTCCCTTGGAAGCAGAAATTAATTTGATCACAAATCAAAGGACCAAAGATTATGCATTTAATCTATACTAATAATAAAGCTGAAGAGTTTGTTTGTTTGTTTGCTTGAACGCGCTAATCTCAGGAACTGCTGGTCCGATTTGAAAAATTCTTTCAGTGTTAGATAGCTCATTTATCGAGGAAGGCTATAGGCTATATATCATCACGCTAAGACCAATAGGGACGGAGCACCTATGAGCAATGTTTCAAAATCGTAGGTTTTTTTTTTCCTTTTGGGAGCTTCCGCTGCGTGCGCTGCGTAAACGGTTAAAGTTTCACAAAAATCATTTATTACAGAATTGTTCCCCTTTAAAAGTTCTAAAAAAAAGTCTGCGACAGCTTATGTCTATCTTTTAAGGTTGGCTCACTATGAACTTTTTTATGCTAACCAAATTTGTTCTAAAATAATGCATTATTTGCGAAGGTGTTTTTATAAACATGATATTAATCCTTATCCAAATAAATACGTTATTCATCACAAGTATTTAATTTAAAACAAAATTGCCCTTTACATCATTTGATTTCAATGAATATCTTAGGAGATATCGCAGTATTAAAATAACATCGCAGCAAAATAATGGTGCAAGGCCGGCGGCGGGTGGTCATAACGGGGAAGGGCGGTGGCCCCAGTTATCTCTGCGAGATACCAAAAATGACGTTCAGTACCCCAGTAAAAATTTAATCGGTAACCCAGTCAAATTTCTAAAACCTTAAAAAAATATTGTCCTAGAATTTGTATTGGGTAACCCGGTAAATTTTCTTGGGTTTGCGCATATTATGGTCCCGCGTTACTGCAGAGCCCCAGTAAAAATTCATAAACTCCCCAGAAATATTTTAAGAAATTATTTCTCCGTGTACTGATAAAAGCGTGATGTAGGTACCTAAAACAGCTCCTTAACGTACGTATTATTTTAAAATATTTCCACCCTCTACGTAAACGAAGTCGCGGGTTAAAGTTAGCGTTAGCCCACTATTCCACGCGGACGAAGTCGCGGCAGAAGCTAGTATGATATAAATGTAAAGAACTTCCTTAGATGCACATTCTAGAAACTCACAAATTACTAACAGCATCGCTATTCCATTCGAACGAATTCACGAGTTACTCAACATTACATCACGCCTGTATTCCGCAAAGGGTTAGGCAGAGGTGTACCTTTAGTTCAACCACATTTCGCCAGCCAATTCTTTGTTCAAAAATCACCAGTAAAAAAAACTCCGCGATGCCAAAAGTTTTGGACGTGACTGCCAGATACAAGCGTGTCGTGTGTCGCAGATCACTAGCTGGCTCTAAAGGATAATTTACATGTACTGTAAGGTCGCCCTAGGCCATGGATGGGTGGCCATGGTCACGACCGGAACATCAACGGCCACATTTACACCGTATCAAGTGTCTGAACACGTGTTGAGTTCTTTGTTTGGTAAAGCATTTATATGGTCAGTTTTGGACTGGTTTTCGTGAACCTCATTTTTTCCCGTTTATCGTAGACATCAGCACAACATACGGTTAAGGAAAAAACATACATACATAAACTCGCTCCTACTTTACATGGGGGTAGGCAGAAACTACAGAAGGCCACCTGCTACGATCCGTATATACTCCCTTTGCTTCGTTTACGTTCATACACGCACGCCAGTTGCGAGGTAAAGGAAAATATCATGAGGAAATCTGGTTTTTATGCCTTACTTAATGTGAAAATGATTATATACCCTGCAGTGGGACAAGAATAGGCTGGTTATGATGTTATTACAAAGCAGGCCTGCTCGACAAATTTTAGACTAACGTTATACTAAAATTAAGTATTTTTAGCTGATTATATTACCAATGCCTTCAACTTGCCTTCAGGGCGTTTTTGAGGCTTTCGACCTACTGTTGCGCGTCAAGTAAGTTCGCTGATGCGCTCACCGACGGTTATTTCGCGATCATGAGCAAGAAAGTGGCGTTGATCATACGCAAAGTGAGAGGGAGCAGCTACAGCATTTTCTCAAGGTATTTGTGGAGAGGCTAGAAGGGCTTACAATGGATAGATTTATCAAGCTACGTGTCAGACATGGGGCTTGATAAATCTTCCTGAGTAATACTAACACGCTATGGGCCGCCGAAGCCCGATAATAGTTTTCTTTGTTAACCCCCGACGCAAAAAGAGGGGTGTTATAAGTTTGACCGCTATTTGTGTGTTTGTCTGTTTGTGGCACCGTAGGTCTTAAACGGGTGAACCGATTTGGATGCGGTTTTTTATTTGAAAGCAGGTTTTCTAGCTGTGGTTCTTAGACATGTTTTATCAAAATCGGTTCAGCCGTTTCAAGGTCATCAGCTCTTTTTTGTGACGGTATTTTTTTTTATTGTACGTATTATTAATTATTTTTATTATTTGTCAACAATCAACGATAGCTGATGAACTCAAAACTGTGCGGTATCGATTTAAGGTTTAGTCCTAGTTAACTTAATACATACATCAATAAAATTATTAATATGGGTGTAAATAATCCACGACAGGATGTGCAGTGACGACTCAATGAGCTGATACTGATAACCATATTCAAATGTGTCCCCTAATCTATACTCCATTAGAAAAATAACGTTTATCACCGCTTCGTTATTTCAATATAAATGTATATAAACTCCGTTATTTCACGATAAATACAAAGCAAAGTAATTTATATACCATTTACATTAAAAAAAATACTCTACAGTGCGGTAATTGCAACAATATTACACAATAACTGTTGTTATTTTGCCGTTATTTTTCTAAGTATGTATGAGCTAACTATACCGTAATTTTATAGTTGGTAAAAAGTTTGGCATTATTATATGGCTGGGCCTCACACGATAAAAAGTGGTTACCGCATCCGATATACACCAAATACATCGAAATATTTAGATACTAACTTCTGCCCGCGACTTCGCCCGTGTGAAATTCCTTGTTACCCCGACCCAACGTGTCGCATCGCATCGCCCGCCCGCGCTATTACTTCGTTTTCCTTTAGCATTCTTTCTGACTTTTTCTCGGCACCTAAGGGCCGTAGCGTGGTGTTAAATATAGCCTAATAGCCTAATATAACCTTCTTCAAGAAATAGTCTATCAAACCCGATAGGTAGTTCGAGAGATTAGCGCGATCTAACAAACTCTTCAGTTTTATTATTTTATATTATTTATTTGGGAAAATAAACAGTTACACATTACAGTATTACACAAAATTTGTGTGTAATGTATAACTCACGACATTTTCCACATATTATAAAAACGAGTTATAAAATTAATGCGATGTGCGTTTACAATTTAAAAAATACACGTGTTAATGATAAAATTAAACATGCATGAAAATAAAAAAGAAAAAGAAGAAATTATAAAAGTAAAGTTTAAATATTACGGAGCAATATCCAAAATTACATTAATCCTACTAATATTATAAATGTGGAAGTTTGTGAGGATGGGTATGAATGGATGGATGGATGTTTGTTACTCTTTCATGCAAAAACTACTGAACGGATTTGGATGGAATTTGGAGTTTATAACCTGGATTAACACGTAGGATTATTTTTATCCCGGTAGTACGTTCCCGTGGGATAATTTCCGACCTCCATGCGGGCGAAGCCGCGGGCAAAAGCTAGTATACATATATACGTAAAGAATGTTTCCAATCTTGGGATAAATTGAAATGTTTGGAGGGCCTATAATTTCACAAGTAACCGTGCCTTTAAATCGGGAATATAAGAATACTTTTTGGTGGCAAATGTGGCAATAAAACAAAATTTATTTAATAGAGCTATATTATAAAACTCGAATTGAGTAACAAGACAATGAAATATTGCCGCACCGTATACTTTTCATGTGTAATTGAGCTATTATACGCATAGTAAAATAGAAAGCATGACTGGGTCGTAATAGCTAATAGACATGCAAATTCACAAGTGAAAACATGATGACTTTATAATTATGTGCATTGATTTCCATTTGCATCTTAGAATTATGTATACCAATAGAAATTCTGTGCTGATTAATCTTTATTCATAAATGCGTTTTATGCGCCTCCTCATAATCATTTATTTTTTTCTAACCATACTCTTTTATTTTTAATCATAAAGGACTTTAAAAGCCTAGTATTTTTCTTAAGACGTTTTTCGTAAATTTGATATTTAAACCTTCTAGTACTTAAAAATTTAGAGTTAAGAAATATTTATAAGTAATGATTTAGTAGCCATTTAATATAAGCAGAAGATTGTTATTATTTATTTATTTAACCATTTATGTACACACATATATAAACAGACAAGAAGAAAGGAACAGAAAACACATACAAAGGTGATGCTTGCTTGCTTGCTTGTTATCACAAGGGAAGCAAACAATGATATAACTTTTGATTGTGTACACAAAAGACGTTCCACTACTAATTGCTAATCATCAACCCAACCAATCCACTCCAATCCAACCTTGTTATTGTTGTTATTAGCTAATAGATAAGAGAAAATTCTGGACATTTGTTTTATATTACAATATAAGGTTGGTTGAAATATATTGAAGAACTGTAGAAAATCACCCAATTACTTTCAGGAAACTTTGTAAGTTCAATTCTCCTGGCTGTATAACAATTGATTTGGAGAAGATGGATGATGAGATCTTTTTCAGATCAAAAACTTTGTACTTGTTTTTGTTTTACAAATAAGTTACACAGATAATGCAACAGTTGTGTAAAGATGCTGTCAATAAATTGACTACCTATTATTATCAAAGCTTCTATGAATGATATTATGTAAAGTTTTCAAGCAGAAGCATCTTACCTGAAGATACCTCGGTGATCTCATTATCACTGAGATTCAGCCTCTTGAGGCTGAGCAGTGAATACAGGGCATCAGGTACTTTGGTCAGGGCGTTCTTAGACAAGTCTACATCAGACAGGTTGGACAGGGTGTCCAGAGATGCAGGAAGATTGGCCAGCGTTCTTTGTGTGTTGCGCATGTGAAGCACTTCCAAACTCTGAAGGGAGGGTAGTTGCCTGAAAAAGAAGAAATATACTTAGGCCTTTAGATTTTTTTGCAAATGATGGTTAATTTTACAGAAACTTGTTTTTAATCACATTTGTACTGAAAATTTTAAGATAACATTTTTAATAACATTTTTTTTTTTTTCGCTGATTATTGCATATATTATCAATTAAATAGTACAACAAGAAAGTTTATGATTTTTTAATTAAAGCTTTTTTTATTTTGGGTTTTATGTTTAATTCAAAGTAATCTTACCTCAACTGAAAAACTCCAAGAGGGTTGTCATTAAGTATTAGGGTCTGCAGGTTCGCCAGCCTCCTTGTCTGAGGGGGCAATGTCTCCAGTAGGTTTTGAGACAGGTCCAGAAATAATAGATCCGTCAGTTGCACAAACAATGTTGGTGGGATGCTCTCAATTCTGAAATAACAGTTATAATGTACAGTTTTCAAGATACCAATTTAATTTACATATGAAACCTGCTGGTTTGACACAAATTCTTTATCACTTCATTGGTTTTGTATTTAATTAAGAATATGTTAGCAGAAATAACACTAACATATTCCTACCTGTGTAGGTTATTAACAAGCTTCTGCATATTTGCAAAATTTTGCACTAATTTAGAAGTTCAACTTGATGTTTTTATATATCATCAATTAATAAGTATATCACAAAAGATGTGTCATTAAAAACTCACTTATTATGACTGAGATTTAAAACTAGCAAAGATTTGGCTTTATCCAGTCCTTCAGGAACTTCTTTCAGTCTGTTATGTGACAGGTCCAGGGTGGTCAGTTCCTCTAGCCTGAAGAGCTCAGCCGGGATGCCAGAGCTTTTGACTTTGTTGTGCCTTACATTCAGTGACCGCAAACATTTCAGCTCCGTTAATTCACCAAACAACTTTTCTAGACTGTTCTTCTTCAATGACAGATTCTCCTGTGAATTTAATAAGTTAACGTTTATTTTACTAGATTATGTTATGGATTAAAAGTCACACCACATAAGACAGTTGAGTTGCTGTTACAACTTACCTGTTTATCTGTTATGTTAAAATATTTTACAATAGGCTTGTATACTAAAATTACAACGCTACTCTTCTAGTAGTTAACACAAAGACGATTTCATAGTATTAAATACCAGAGTGGAAGATTGCTTTGTGCCAGTAAGAATTTAGAATTAGGTTAGTAAGTAAAAGTGAAATTTATTGATTTCACAAGACTGTTAGGTCATTACTGCTTTGTTTCTTCAATCATCAACAGTAATATAAAAAGTTTTCAATTCGTTTTTGTAGTGTAAAGGCCTACTTACCAATTTCATTAACTTGCCCAACTCCTCAGGAATATCAGTCAGATTAGTTTTGTCGAGCCGTAGCCATTGGAGACCAGTCATGTACCGAATAGCATCGGGGAATTTATCGTCCTACAAGTAAGAAAAATATTTAGACCCAAATAGGAAAGCAAAGGTTAGGGATATGATATCATCCGTAATAGACAGGGTGATGTATAGACAAATAGGCACAACACTTACGCTGAAATCGTTACAAGTAAAGTCTACACCGCGAACAAATGGCAATAAGCCTGTATTTGCCATGTTTACAACGATTTATTTATGAAAATACATTGGTTCTCAGTAAAAAAGTTGTCAGGTGAAATGACATTTGAGTTGAACTATCTTGCACAGATAATGTATTTTTAGAGTATGACGAATTTTAGGCCACAGATTAGATAAATCCATTAAGGGTGTGTTTCAATGAAAATATAATTTCTCACATCGAAATCCATATTTTATCTCCTGTAGTCTCTGTCGATTAACGGAAAAAAATATGTTTTTTGCGTGGAATATTCAAATCATTACAATGATCGGCTCAGTCATCCCTCTTAAAATTTTGGCCAGTCCCCAAGCCTAGGTGATCTACGAATCAACATCATATTGGCAACCGCATCGTGGGTGCATTGTCAATTCGTACCCATCATGGTCTAAAAAAACTACCACGGCACCCATCTTACCAAAATTCGACCTTTGGCGGATCCATTTCCAGTAGGCTATTGATCACGTGTTTATGTTATTGATTTTCGAGAGCTTTTTAAGTCGCTACAGTATAAATGACCCTGGTATTGCACTTGCATAAATAGATTCTAGGCAACAGGCTGCAAAGGGGCGGTGAAATTTTTATAAAATTTCGCTGTCTCCATCTTGGATGTTAATTTTGAGGTCACTATCGGCTTCAGCATACTCGAAAACCATGACAACTGTCTCACTCTCGAGAGGTATCTAACACCTACCCTACCCTACCTACCCCCTTTAGGAATATATAATTGGGTGAGGCTCACAAAAAATGTACTTTATACATATTTTTCGTGAGCCGAAATGTAAGTAAAGAAAAAATATTTCGAAAGTTCTGAATAAATAAATCTATTTGTTTCGGGTGTTGTATATTATTCACTTGTTAATATCAGGCCATTTAAATTGCTAATTTATTTGAATTTAACCAAAAACATGTCGGTACAAAAAATTGCTTACTTCTTGTTTCATAGAAAAATATAATGTGTCCACCCCTAATAGAATTCATAATTTTTTAATTTCATCGTGTATGTTCTGTTTATCGTGACATCTTAGAAATATGTCAAATGTATAGGAATAAAACTACTATCCCAATAGTAGATATAATAAATTATGCAAAAAATTATAAAACTATGATATAAAAAACAAATGTTCCTAAAATATTTCACGTGTGTTACAAACAATTTGTTACGTAGTAGTTATGTTCTAATAGGCAGTAGCAACACGTGTGATGATTTTTTTGTGAAGGCAACATTACTACTTTCAATATGAAATGTCAGTGTCCTGTCAGACATTTTGGTTTTTAAGGAAAAGGCAGTACTCGTGTGTGTGTTAATTTTCGTAATTGGATTTTGGCGACTTTCCGGAGGCAATTTTGCATGGTAAGTGATAACATTTATTTGTTAAGGGTAAGGACAATCAAGAGGGATATGTAAATTATTGAATAATCTAGTTTTTCACTACTTTCCGTTGCATTTTAATACGCTACACGACTTTTAGGTTCTATTATTCACGCACGTTTGTTCACGTGTGTTGCGTGTGTTACGATTTTGTGTTATGTAACACACGTGAAAAGTGTAAAGCTTAGTGCACATTGCAATATTTTCATCATTAACAGCCTGAGATATTCACTGCTGGAAAAAGTCCCCAAGTTTTTTCCCAAAACATGCGGTCCTGAGCCAGATGCATGAAATGCGTAACCGCAACTTTAATAATTGGTCGGTGGTCCGCTAAAGGTCGACCCATACTACGCTTTGCATAGCATGTGTTTCCATAAATTTTTTTTTACAGATGCCATTAGCTCCTGCTGAAAGGCAGAAGCTCTATCGGGAAAGACTGAAAGAAAAAAATCCTGCAAAGTTCTTAACACAGAAAAGAAAAAATGCTGAGAGAACAAAACGAAATAGAAAGAAAATAGCCGAATATTCTTCATCTGTACAGGAAAATATTAGAGAGCAGTGGAGAGAGAGAAAAAAGAAAAACAAAGAAGAACCGAAATCTGAAGAAGTGCCATCAGCAGAAAATGCACAGATTTTAAAACAGAAGAGGAATCAATATAGAAGAGGGATTTATAAACTGAAAACTGAAAACACAAAATTAAAAGAGCTATTAATAAAATTTAAACAAACTTTAAAAAATATGAGGCAAAAATTAAAGAGATGTTTACGCAAAAATAATGAACAACTAGAAATTATCAAAAAGAAAGACGAATTAATTTGCAGTTTTGAAGAAAAGCTAAACTCAAGTACTAAAGACGAAGATTTTGAGCGAATGACCCCCGCTTCGAAAACGGATGCTTACATTAATCAAAATTTACCTAATATACGTCCGGAAGAAAAGGAAAGAGTGAAAAAGACACTGCTTGAACATCACGTCATTATGGAAAGTATGAAGGAGAGTTACAAAAGTAACAACACTCAAGAAAAACGCGTACTTAAAAATGTATTCAACAAAAATCATACCATAGATATATACTGTATGAAAACCAAAATAGCTACTTATTTAGGCTTAAAAGGAAAAATTCGTCATCCGCTACAGAAAAATAAAAGTTATTTAATACAGACCCAGTTGAGAGACTTTTATGAGAGGGACGATGTAAGCCGAATGACGGCAGGCAAAAATGAAATAAAAACACAAAAAAAACAGAAAAAACAGAGAAGGTATTTGCTCGGAACTCTACATAAACTATATAAAAAATACAGACAAGAAGGAGGGAAGTTGTCATTTGCTACATTCAAAAGATACAGGCCCTTTTACGTATTGCCACCAAAAGCCGAAAAACGAGATACTTGCGCTTGCAAAAGGCATGAAAATTTGCAAATGAAAGCCACGGTACTGCAGTCGATTGGATTAATAGCAACAAAAGATCTTGACGAATTATTGTGTTTGGTTGTTTGTGATTTAAAATCTAAGAAATGTTCTTATGAAGAGTGTGAGTTGTGCAAAAATAAATATATTGAGTTTACAGTGGGTGAGAAAAATCTAAATGAAAACATTTCATGGGATGAATGGGTTTTGAAATCTCATGAATACAAACAGAAAAGAAATAGTGAGGTGACGAAGACTACGAAGAAAATCGATAAGGAACAAAAGACTGGTTCGTTGAGAATGCTCCTAGATGCGTTTCAAGAAGAATTGCAAAATTTCAAGACCCATTCTTACAATATTTTCCATCAGTACAAAGAATATCGACAGTGCACGAAAAATTTGGATGATCACACCGTAGCATTACACATAGATTTTTCAGAAAACTATGCTTGTAAATTAAGTACTGAAATACAAGCAATGCATTTTGATGGATCAAGACAACAGATTAGTCTTCATACTGGTATTTTGTATACCGCAAAAGGTAATCAATCCTTTGCTTCTACAGGGTTATTGGTAAAACACCAGCAACCTCTTAAGGGGTTAATGTATTCATCATTATAAACAACTTTTACTACGGATCAAACCAGAAATCGTGAAAAAAATATCAGCTGTTCCCTACGTTTTGACGTGTTATGCGAATATAAATGTAGGAAAAATCTGTTTTTTTTTGGCGATTTCTGGTTTGATCCATAGTAAAAGTTGTTTATAATGATGGGAACAATGACCCCTTAAGAGGTTGCTGGTGTTTTACCAATAACCCTGTATATCTCCAAGCAAAGAACACGGACCAGACGCCATTTGGGCTCATCTCTTACCCGTACTAGAATTGATCAAACAGAAATTACCTAAGGTAAACGGGATTCATTTTTATTCAGACGGTCCTACTGTTCAGTACCGTCAAAAGAAAAGCTTTTACTATTTCTCAAAACTAACGAAGGAACTCGGTTTTCCATTTTCAACATGGAACTTTTTCGAAGCCTCCCACGGCAAAGGAGCCGCTGATGGCGTTGGGGGAGCTATAAAACGTAAATTAGATTCGTTTGTCGCTTATGGTTCGGACGTTCCTGATCCTAAAACAGCTTACGAACTTCTCCAGGCGTCTGAAACCAAATTACAACTTTTTTATGTCCCTGAAGATGCCATACTAAATGAATCAGTAGATCTTGTACCAGTACCAAACACCATGAAAATACATCAAATTATTAACAACGTTGACTCAGCATACTCTATTTTCTACCGCTATTTAAGTTGTTTCTGCCAAAAGAGTAGACCAGGTTTTTGCGACTGTATTAATGTGAAATCTGCTGACTTACTAAAACAAACGGCAGTGAAGAACGAAAAAGCAATTGCGCCCAAAAAGATGATTACAATATTATCAGACATAAAGAATACTGAGGAAAATAGGTCTTATTTTGATTTGACACAATATGGCCCATTTAATTTTAAAGAAGTTGACCCAAAAACTAAAATTGTTGCTACAAGTTCAAAAGAAAATGTTTCGCCATCTGTTGACAAAAATAATACAAAAAAGAACAATCCGAAGAAAAGAAAACTTATTGACATAAACCTTACAACAACTAAGAAAATTAGGAAAGAATATGAGAGCAGCACAGACGAAGACTTGTATTCTTTACATGATTCTTCCGATGAAGAGTATCACATTACAGATAACGAAGATTATTTTGATAACACAAATTTTAAAATGAAAGAGCAGAAAAATATATCAGATTTACGAAAAAAAACAATACTTGTTAAGATGGAAAAAAAAGAACTGAACAGTCAAATGATGAAGATGAAAAAAAAAATTACACTTTTAAGAAAGTGACAGAAATAAGTCTTATATCTAATGAAAATGAGGGAGTAATAAAAACAAAGGGAGAATCAGTGTTGGCTACGGCTCAGCAAAATGATTTAAATGGCTTTGACAGTTTGCTTAACGACTCAGAAGTGACATCGGAAACTCAATCAGATATATGGAGGCTATGTTTCAAAGACACAGTACTAGTAAGATACTACCAAAGAGGCTCATGGAAATACTATATCGGTTTTATTGAAGATATTCGCGTTGAAGAAGGGAAAAGTTATTTTACCATACGGTTTTTCAAAACCGTAAAAAAAACAATATTAAAGTTTGTTGTTCAAAAAATTAAAGATCAAGACACAATTACTGAAGATTTCATTGTAAAACAGATTAAGATAACACAAAACATTGAACGGCCAAAAGAATACTTTTTAGCTGCTACTAGCGACGAGGTTTATTTTGAGTTGTATGTATGTACAAGTATAAAACAACCAAAAAAAAGGTGTAATAAAAAATACCAAAAAAAATATTCAAGTTGTGGTAGGGACATCGACACATAACCACCATGGATTCAGTACATGATTCTGAACCAAGCTGCGACAAAATCTTGGGACGGTAATAAAAAAAAAATCTGCTGTTTTATAGACAAGTGCAATAACGTTAAGTTTTTATAATCGTCGAAAAATTTCGACGCACGGGCTCAGAATCATGTACTGAATCCATGGTTACAGTTTGCGCGTTAATGTCCCTGCCACCTTGAATTTTGTTTGATTGTATAATTTTTTTTTTTAACCATTTTCAAGTACAAATTTTGATCTCATTATTTCAATAATTAGTAATTAAGAAATAATAAATAATGTTAGTGAAGTTTTTGAATTTATTAAATAATTGTTCTTTATAGTATTTTATTTGAAATTCCATTATAATAAATAGTCTCGTCTCGTGTGAACTTATCTTAACAATATTTCCAGTGTGTTACCTATTTCCAGTGTGTTATCATGCGTTACAAGTTCCCGTGTGTGATGGTACATTTTCTGTGAGCCTCACCCAATTATGTTCTGTGCTCGAGAAACAACAGAGAAAGTCGCATGGAGGGGGCATAACGCTTTTTCGTTACGTGACGATTTCTACCAGTTTACTCCTACTCCTACCGCAAGCCGCGTTAAAGAACTTCGTTCCAAAATGTAGTTTTAGCACCCCTTCGGATAGGATAGATTTTCTTTTGACCATAGATAAAGAAATAAGAATTACTTTGTCGACATATGTATGACAAATGGCATTCGCTTCGGAGCGATTCTATTTCTACAATTGCTTAATTTTCCCCCGTGTTTATAAACGTTGCTTAAAGTTAATTAAGTAATGATTAGCGACTGTATACATTTTTGACGTTTAAACGTCTCCTTCTAGTCAGTCACCGTTTCTAGCTTTCGTTAGAGAGTAGTATATTCTGTGGTTTCTAGATAAACCCCAATAACCCCATAGTTATTAAACTCTTTGCGCTATCGTTTTCGCTACGAATCGAAAACTATAAACTTAGACCGCGCTATTTTTTTAGCATTTTATAATATGTTATCCTGAAATCCTGTCACCGATTTTAGGCCGGTGCATTATTGACGGTCAGTGGGTCTTCTTAGGAGCGGAGTTGTAGGAGGGATTATACGCTTGGGGGCACTATGAGCGGCAAAGAAATAAAAAAAAACAAAATTTGGTAAAAAATGGAGCGAAGACAGAAAAAATGTCGTGTTTTTTTTTTCAATATTTCCCAGATTATTTTTACACCGTCTCATGGTTTTTGACTACAGCAACAATTTCTTTCCAGCAAAGATTTTCATCCGAGCTACCATTTTGGAAATTTACAGCGTTTTATAAAAACAAAAAAAACACGTGTGGCACTCGGGGACTGCCGCGGTAAAGCTGTTGCATAGCATTATAAGCTATTGCATAGCTTTTATCGCGGGCTTTGAGCGCGGTGGCCGAATCAAGAAATTCCGTAACGAAAATAAAACCTAACACCCCCCACTCCGCCCACCATGTAGCTAGGCCGAGAGTTCGCTTAACGTGTATGTATATGGTACGACAGTACTTGAATTAATATCAAAGAAAAAAAAATCTTAATCGTAACTAATATTATAAATGCGAAAGTAAGTTTGTTTGTTTGTTACCTTTTCACGCCTAAACCACTGAATCGATCATCCTGAAATTTTGCATATACGTTGACAAGTGTACAGAAACGGACATAGAGTACCTTTCATCCCCAAAAAAAGTACTGTTCTCGAGGAAAACAACAATAACGTTCTTATGATAATAGATGGCGCCACGTGTCTTCCGATCATGATTGAATTATAACCCGAATTAATAGTCAAAGTCTAAATTAACGCGAGCGAAGCCGCGGGCAAAAGCTAGTACTGCATAAATAAATAAAAAATAAATAAATAATTATAATTGCATACGTTGATAAAAAATGCTATGCAGTAGTATTACCGCGGCAGTCCCCGAGTGCCACACGTGTTTTTTTTTTATCAACTTATGCAATTATAATTATTTATTTATTTTTGCAGTATTTTTTTTTCTTTGATATTAATTCAAGTACAGTCGTACCATATACATACACGTAACGTACACGTAACGTTAACGCTCGGCCGAGCTACATGGTAGGCGGAGTGGGAGGGTGTTAGGTTTTATTTTCGTTACGGAATTTCTTGATTCGGTCGCCGTGCTCCAAGCCCGCGACAAAAGCTATGCAATAGCTTAAAAAAAAAATGAAAGCTCCTAACTCGGTAACGGTGCGTCGCGTCGTCCGGCCATACTCCTCAGAGCCTAATTGGTTTATATGGTCAAGGTTAACCCGACACTGCAATAAAATCAGAAAATTTCCGAAAAAAAAATAGTCTTCGGTCCATAGCGCCCCTAAGGTTACACTAACGCAGCAGACCTCTGTGCCCGACTATGAACTGATTGCACCACTTTGAACCTTAATAGTAACGCCACTGCTGCTGAGGTATAGTAGGTACTTCTTCAGCGTTCCTCATTGAAGCGATGTCTTGATGGATATGCTTTCAGGCCAGTTCATTCAGACGATTCGATTTTATTTTACTTAAACCGTTGGGGAGGGCGTACCCCTGTGCCCCACCCCCTGGATCCGCCCTTGTTATTAGATATGATTGCCCCATATCCGAATGGACCAATTTACAGTCGTGTATGACTGCATTTGGTAGATACCATCCACTACACGAATTGTGGTGTTAGTAAACTAAACAAATGAGACCCCCAGGCCTTACTTTTTTTTATAAGTTAGCCTACACTGTCCCACTGCTGAGCAAAAGCCTCACTCAAATTCTGCAGGCATTCTTTTCCAGAGCCACCTCGATCGACCCCTTGCAGTACACGTTTAGGTAGTCGTGCCGCCTTTCTGGGCCAGCCTCTGCGGCGCCGTCCAACCTCAGGCAGCCACCGTGTGGAGACAGTTGTCCAGCGGCCAATCCACCCATTCCCATCTTAGCTTAGCAGGCCATGAGTATAAATATACCTCCTTCATACTTACTTTGGTAAAATAATAACAGCTTTTGGATTAATTAATTATACACTGTATTACTTTTTGCCACATTTTTGTCTATTAACATTCAGATGATTAAAAAATGCATTTTCAACAGTACATTTATTCTAATAACAAAGCATCACCTATAAAATGTTTTTCACAAAACAAATGGCTGTCTCACTAACCAATCAATAATTACAAAATTAGACCCATTGACTAACATACCTGCAACCTTCAGGAACAGAAAAACATAATAGACAGTAAGGGAAAATGCAACTTATTTTTAATACAATTATAATAGAATATTTAAACAATAATTTGATTATTTTGTAAACATTTAAAATAATTTTGATTAAATGCAATTGGGTATTTAATATATGGACTTATGTACAGTTCAGTTAAGCTGTCGGTTATTATCCCCAATACAAAATACTTCAAATCATGTTTAAAGTAGGTACCTATTTATTTTTTAACTAATACACTAACATTAAAGCATTCAGGGTGATATTTGAATATTTCCTTTATATAATGAAGATGTCAAACAGGTTACAATGAATGTGCTGTTCAAGTCTGATGACCAATTTATCGGGGCATGGGTGGCAGGTTCGGCGGCATAGGGCCCGCCAGGGCTGTGTTGGTCCCTAGCAAGACCTGAAACAAAACGCAATAATTAACAAAATGTTTTAACAATAACACCAGCTTTTATCGGGGGGAAAAGTATATAACATTTACCTGTTTTTGTTGTGACTTTTCCATTTCAGCCATTTGAGCCCTCTCTACTTCAAATATGACTGGAGCAAACAGGATGACTGATGAACTGGCCACCACCCACATCACTGAGCGAGATAGTCCATACAGTGATTTAACTCCAGACCTGAACACATGAACACAAACATTATTAAGCATGACCAAATAAGGTGAATCTCTTACGACTGGTCATCCACAGTCCACTTGCTTTAATGAGTAGATCAGAAACACCATTACATAGACCATATGATAACAGCACTTTCAAACTGGAATGAACAAAAACGATGAACTGGCTGGTTACTCAATACCATTTTTTTAATTAAATTTCCATAATGTTGCATCACAGCTTCAGTCACTCAAGTTAAATCATAGAAATTAAAGATGTTATTTTAACTTACATTGTGTTGGTAGTTACAGTGTAAGTGCAGGTTCGAACACACTCTGGGAACATCTCTGTCAGCCCCCATAACCTCTCTGATAAGGTCTCATCGGGTTCCTAAAAACAAATTTAATATTATCACACACACATAAATTGACACAAATTAGTATGTAAAGAGTCACTTTTATCATAGTAACTCACATCATCATATTCTTTCAGTGGTCCAGCAAAAGACCCTCCAATGCCAGTAGGTGGCCCATTAATAGGTGTCCCCGCGCTGGGCGATGATCCTAGCTGTTTAAACAAATTATTATCATTATAACGTTACACTTGTTCCAAGTTTCATTATCAGCTATCTGTACATACTGAGGGGGTTATGAAAAATTCTTCGGGTCTCCGCTCTGGGGTATCATCTTTGCTAGCACTCAAAGATTCCATTCCGCTATCACTTAGTTCCTGTTCATCGGTCAATTCCATAAGCATGTTATAATTCGACGAATTGTTACGAATTTAATTACACTTCCTAGGTAATTCCTAATGGAATTCTCGTTCCAATTTGGTTTGATAGCCCCAAAAAATCCGTAACATGCACTAGCCTTGCACAAAAGACGTGATCAGTGTTGCCAGCAATTAAATAGGAAAATTATTTTCTTATCACTAGATTTTCGTTTTTATCGTATTTTACACAATCGAAAATAAAACCAATATTACACATATTTGCAATAAGTCAGGAGAATATTGACCTAGGCCGCTGAAGCAGAAGAGTCAGCCCACTGCCTAATGGTCTCACTTCTCAGTTTCCCAGTTTGCGGCCAGCTAGCCACTTGATATGAGAATATGCTTTTGCGGCGTTCATAAAACATACTATAGGTTTTTGTCCAAGTAGGTACATAACTAAAATGAGTTTTTTCTATCCATATGTTTTGCACTTTTCAATTACGAATTGATCGCAGCTTTTAGCAGGCCTACTGCCTAAGCTTACTTGTTCTTTTTTTGTCATACCTACAATCACATAAAATGCCTACAATCTACATGCATTTTAAATTAAAAATATAGATATAAGTATTTACTTGGCAATCAAGTGGATTACTGCATGTACAAGGATGTTCTGTGGTGTGCATTTTTTGAAATCTGCTATTGAAATAGTAACACCACGAATAATAATAATAGATAAAGATCAATATTTTACATTTGCAAATAACTTTTTACCACTACTCAAACACTGCTTCAAAAAATACTTCGAAATTTAAAAAATAACAGAATACATATTTGTTGTATAGATTATATATAAGCCTAGTGTTTGTGTTTAGTCTAAATATAAATTCTATTGATTATAATCATCAGAATTTCTGTTAACGCAGTAATATAAAAGCCAAAAGTCTAAGGTAAAGGTAGTTCTGTGATTTTATTAAAGTTATTGGATAGTGTATTCTTATTTTTCTTCAAGGGGGTTATAACGAACAAAAAAATTTCGTAAATTAACGACACGAAGAAGAAGACCTACATGTGTCCCGCTGGTGAGGAGACAGTTTATAAAGGATGAGGTCGGTGGTTCGAACCTGGAAAGTAACTACATACCCAAATTACTTTCGACTTAAAATTTTGGTCTGAATATCTGTCAAGGCCGATGAAATAATTCGTAATAGCCTGTAATTGCCTACACCTAGAAAGTTGTACGGACTTCAATACATTGTGGATATATTGGCTTATACGAATAATTAGCGCTGGCAACGGCAGGTAGGTAATACATACTGTACCAGTGCACCTGTGTGGTATGTATTATACAGTTGGGATATCGGGGATGACCTGGGATCATTGACCTCTGTTGGGATGAATACAGCCAGGATACTGGGCACTAGAGCCGATATTGATCGATATTGCAGTGCAAAAATAAAGCTGCCAAAACACTTAATACTTCTTCATGTCTAGGCGATTATTGACAACGACTACGGGCAATTTCCAACAGGCAATTCTTATCACAGTAGCATTAGCGCATAGCGGTCAAAATCTGTAAAAAATACTTCATTTGCAACTGATTTACCGTAATTTACCTACATTTTTGACATTGATTGGCGCTGATGTAAGATTGTGACTAGGTTTTGAAAGTTCATGGAATTAGCCTTCAGTTTTAACAAAACTAATAAAGATTATTGTGATCATTAGATGATTGAAATCTTTATTACTCTTACTTATAGGTTATAATCATTTAAGATAATCGCCTAAAAATTCAGGGTGTGACTATAATAGTTTCATGTTATCTATGCGATCCAAAAATGACAGTTGACAGCAGTCTTTTTCTGGAATCTGCCATAGTTCGTGCAATTAAAATAAAATTTAATTTTTAATAGTATTCTTCGTCCATTTATGATTTTAGGTTCCTGATACGCTTCAGTTGCGTTATTTTCATACTGGAAAGATTAATTGGAACAAAACTTTGAGCTGTTCCATAATAGGTTACATTGTATTTTACATGCAGAATTCTAATTTATGTTAATCAGTGAGTGTGCAGCCAAAATTGGAGAAGTCTGCATTTGCACCGTTGAGTTTCCTTCAAATCGTGCTACAAAGGTATGTATTAGCATAATCTTCATGTTATACGATAATTTAATTGGGGCAATGTTAATTCTATAATTGTGTTTGGGTAATTAGTTAGACCCTAATGTGGATACGTTTACTTTTTGTTTATGATTCTCTTTCTATGTTTAAGTATATATGCATTTTAAAGCCATTATCTATTTTCACCTGTTTCTGAGTAACTTTTAAAATTTACATGTGTCTCCAGGCTCTATTATACACAACTGATATCATACTTGTGAAATAAGTAGTTCATTGTGAATAATACTTTCAAAAGAGGGGTGATATCATGCACATTTCTTATTATTATTGCAATGAAATGAAGTAAACGAGACAAAAGGAGTATGTAAGGATCATAGGAGATGGCGTTCTGTAGTTTCTGCCTACCCCCATGGGAAGAAGGCGTGAGTTTATGTGTGTATGAAATGGAGTATTAAGTAAAGACAATCTTCAGTGAAAACATATCAACAATATGTGTTTTTATGAAACTGACATCGTGGTGGCAGTGTGTGATGCTGAAATTGCGTTTTATGAATACCTATGACATTTAGGATTACAATAAAATGGATAGGCTACAGATTGCAATGATTGAGTAGGGGTACTTACCCTATCTGCATCAAGCTGCTTTGACTGCTACTAAAGGCAATGTCTGATAAAGCACAGTGTGATTAATCACAAAGATAAAATACAGAAGCTTATTTTATGACTCCATTGTACAGATTTAGATGAGCTAAATCCCTATGATTGATAGCAACATCTGTAACTGTTTTAAGTGCCAGTTATGACACTATACATATATCTGTACATTTAATGCTTTTGTAGATTATAATTAAAAACGACTACACTTTCTTATATCATCATTAAATTCAGGTAAAACTTAAACAGCCTACTATAACCCGATTCAAACTTTATGGTGGCTCGGAACATGTGGTAAGCCGCTGCGCAGTAATAATTTCATGTGTCAGTGGTGGTGAAGGGGTGAGAAACTGCACAGCGAGTACTGCACTTTAGTGTCGCAATAAAGATTGAATCGGACTGTACTAAAAAATTACTTGATATTGGGTAATAAGATACAAATTAAAATACAAATGTTATTGCGTTCTTAACATGGTATTTATTGCGTTTCCATAAAAGATAGAATAATAGGAAAACAAAAATACTATAAAACTATGTTTTCCTCATAATTGTGTTTCAGGCTTAATTAGATTTAAAAAACGTATTTTGGAAACAGCACATAATAAAAAAATATTAGTTGAAGGTTAGCTGCTCCTATAAACTTTATAATATAGGGATGCTTCCTTCGTTAACAGATAATCGTTTATTTATATTCTTATTTCTAAGTGATAGTTATGGTTAAAACGGGTTTAATATCAGTTCTGAGTCTCTGTGTGCCGTTTGGCAAAGGCCTCCTTCAACGCCTTCCAATTCTTCGTGTTACTTGCTTGTCCAGTCCATTTTGCAGTCGTCCTCACCAAGTCATCCTCCCATCTCTTCAAGGTACCATAGGGTCACTTTTTGTTCCTTTTCTCCTATGATGATAATTATAATACATTTATTTGAATGCCTGTGTCTAGACTGTTCAAGAGAGTATGAGCGACATTCCATTTCCTCTATATACGAAACACATTGCTCAAATACCCTTCCTGTTAATACATCTGAAGTTCATGCCAATTTTGTAAGTGTTATTACGTGTATTATCGTTCTTATAGAATGTTAGTGACTTGTAGATTTCCATTATATGTAGTTGTTTCCATGTTCAATGTTGTGTATCCTTTGTAGAATTATAAGTAGGTTTTTAGGTAAGTCAAATATTTAATGTCTAAGAATTTATAAATGATCATACCTGATGATAATATACTAAATATTAACACTTTGATGAATATTAATAAATGCCCATAGGTATACTTTATAACAATAAAATTTCTATTGTGTCTCGTTCAGTGTCCTTCACTCGATTAAGGATTTAATTAAATAAGTATCTGTATCAGGTTATCTGAATTCTGAATACTTAACCTGAAATTTATTCTCAAGGGCTGTGTGCTCTTGTGAATGTAAGGAAGGAAGGAAGTTTAAATGTAAGGTTTCTTATAAAAAGAAATGTCTTGATAAAATGCAAATATTTGTAATGTAACAGGATACTATTGCCCTTTCAGATTCTCAGGAATCATGGTTATTAAATTTCATTGTCAACATTTCACTAAGTGCCAACAAAGGCATGAAAGGTGGTATGTTCAATGAATCTCTGAAAACTTGGTGAAATAAAAATATTTTCATAAAACTTGTTCCATTCCATCAGAAATAAAACCCGTATCTAAAATTACTCACTGAGCTGTCATGGTTGAGATCTAATTATAATATGCATTGCCAACAGACAGATGGAAATTATGAGATTTAATTTATTTTCTTTAAAAAAATGTGTTTGTCCCCTTGCCAAAGAGATATTTAACTGTAAAGATAATTTCTATTTGTTACCTATCTCCAACTTCCACTTGCAATATGTAGGTACTTATGCCGTTATTTTTATGTAAGTACCTCATTTCACTTTGTCTCTGGATTTTTCCAGCTCATAAGTTTCAGTTTTATGTAATGTTTTGGCATTGGTGCCAATTACGATTTTAATGTTACAATATATTTAAATTTCTAAGACATTCTTTAACAAAAATCTTCACCTATTTAGTAACATTATGGACATACAATTTAAATTTTATTAGTTACCCCAGCTGGCAATAAAAATAGTCTATTTGTGATTCATCAAGTGATAATAGACAGTCGTTTTGAATGGCTAATTTTGTTATTCATTTACGTCCATAGTCTATTTTGATTTCTTAACCCTTTGAACCATTACTCCATATTTTAATTTTGTTTCATAAATTATCGTATGAGATAATAAACAAGTTCTTTATAAACAAGCCCCCATCTCACCCATCTGTCAATGCGTTTCATTCAAGTGTGGACACTTACGTCACGATGTCGTCAGTAACGCCATGGCACTGGTAGGTAACTACACTCGTATGACTTCCCATGTATTTAAGTCTGATATGATTAGCGCAACACTTCCGTATTTAGCACGCAAATGGCTTTTGTTTACTTTGGTACCTGATTACTATTCAGCTTAAAAATGTCCCAGTCAAAATAGACATGCTGTGTCGAGTCGTGAACTACGTGCTCGGAGTGTATAATTGGGGCTGTGCAGCTCTGTGATCACTGATCACTGTTCTTCGTGCATGGCATGGTGATTATACTCCATTATCTCTAGGAAGTGGTCCCTCCTACTGATGACCTTAGTTTTAGTCGGACATAATAAGCAGCTATGGGTTAGTTATTAAACACATTGTAGGTAACCCTCGTCATATCGCGACTGATTTGAGAGCCCATAATAAGTAGGTATGTATTTTTGTGAGTAAAATTAAGTAATCGGATAAATTGCACGTAATTAGAGCTGTTATGTTATGCGTGGGAAGCAGCTATCTCTTATCTCTGATGGGCGGTACATCTGTGAGTAAAGTCTGCTGAATTCCCAATTAACTAAGACGTTAATTTATCATTTTGTATAGCTCTGGTCAATATTGCGTCGCGATAAAAAGTGACGTAATATCACACGACGATTACTATCAAGTAGTCAGTAAATGTATCATCATGTTATCACATGATGGAACTTTCTCTCGTACTAATAGAGGTTGTCAATGGTCCATGTGTAACATATTTATTGCTAACTACTCAGACTCGTGACGCTCGTTGGGTCATCCCAGTTTTGTCTGCCTTATCTCAGTCGACTATCTATCTGGTTTATAGTAGTTTGTTAACTATTATTTGTTCAGTGGTTGCAAGTGGATGATTTGTTGAAGTTGAGGGAGTTCGAATTGTTTTAGAGGTCATACAAGTAGCATTTCGACCAGGACAGCATTTTTTACACGGGTTAAGTGCACACCATCAGTTACTGCCAATTTAAAGGTCAATGCTTTTTAATTCCTTGCAATTTGGTGATTTGAAACAGTTTCATAGAGATAGTTTCTGTACTATATATTATGTGTACCTTTTTATTGTCATGTGGCACTGTTAGGTTTTAATTTGATCGCAATGTGTTTATATTCACCAGTTGACAAGTAAACAACTAATCATATCCGCCTAGTCCTTATTGAAAGACAATGTGCAAGCAGAATGATATTTCCCGCGGTCCAATACTCGTGGCTCGAAGCCAAAGCAGCAGCATTCCTGGGACAGTTTCCTCTTTAAGGCCGGTGCAAATTATCATGATGATTCATTTACTGGGAACAATCAATTTGTCGCTCTTGTCAAACTCCGATATGTCTGATTTAACTGTTGTATTTTCTCTAGCATTTTCCTCTGTCCAAGCATTGAGCTATATTTTTAAACTGCGTAGACTCCTACTACCTACGATAAACGTACTAATGACTGTGACTTGCCATTTCTAGCATTTTATTCTTTCTATTTAGTTGTTCATTGATGATCCGAAGATCGCATATTATCCTGTCTGGATTGGCGAACGCAATAAGTAAGGATCTATAAATCGAACTCATCTACAAATTTTTTATTGTCTTGACTCATTCAAAGCCATCCT
The DNA here is from genome assembly GCA_917490735.1 of Dryobotodes eremita. NCBI lineage: Eukaryota > Metazoa > Arthropoda > Insecta > Lepidoptera > Noctuidae > Dryobotodes > Dryobotodes eremita. Next base: position 15,853,945 of record OU823254.1, on the reverse strand, counting down.
AACATAAACATAAAGTATTTGATCGTTTTTGTTATCCACAAGCAACAATGATTATGGCCCAAACAGATATCGTAATCTGCCAAGTTGATTTATTATGGAACAGATTTTAAAGATAAATATGATAAATAAAAATGATAACGACTTAAGATTATTTCAATTTAATTAATAACATAATTTGGAAGATTTTTATGAAGATAATATACCGATAATACGGTACATATCTTTAGGCTCCTGTTTGCCCTTTAACGCTATATTATTCGTTAGCCTTTTCAGAACGAACAAAAGCCAACAAAATGCGCCCTCAAGGCAGCACTAGCTCGGCTCGAACAATGCCACGGAGAGTGGAGGCTGAGGCTTCCAGGGAGAGCATTATTCATACCATACCCAGCACACTGAATGCACATAGGTTCATTCTAATTTATATGTAGCTGTCTGACATTGAGTGAGATGCAACTAAGCGGAAAATGTATTTGTACAGATGATTCTTACAGTCTTGCATCATCTGATACCAACAGTCGTTTATCTCCATTGGGTCTTGACTGACAATCGCTTTGAGTACCGACAATTTTCTTGGAATTAACTATGTAATTTAGCCTTTAATTGCAGCACGACAATAGCGAGAAATACAAGCATCTCACATGAGGCGAAATAGGTGTTTACAATTAGTTTGAAGGTTGTTAACCCTGTATTCGACCCGTCTGACTTAATGGCGCAGTAATGGTCATGCGCTCTGTAATTGAATTCTCTTGTAGTATGACAAAATGAAAATATAACGAATTTTTTATACATAACAGGTGCCAGATTTATGTATGATAGGCAAGGACAACTTCAATATTTTTCTTGCTACAAGGAAAATAATAGTTATACGTGTGAAAACTACTAGTAGAGTTATGAAAACGATATGGTTCAGCGATCATGTTTATAACAATAATTAAATCGTTTAATTAAATCTTAATTATTTAAATGTACTGTGTGTGACAGATGACCCCTTTGGTCACGTAATCTTCGCAGTAATTTTCTGGTTTACACCAAAACTGTCTACAATGACTTCATTGTTAGATCCAGTTTTAGAGTTTCTTATAATACCTAGAAAAAAAGAACAAGTTTAATTGAAATCAATAAAATACGTCACCCACAACATATCAGTACAAACAAGTTTGTCGTTATATAGTATTGTTTTGTTCCACTTTAATGATTGTTTGCGAAACTTATCGAATATGTTGATTCAAGATAACAGCTACAGCTACACTATTTACAGATCTTTAGGTGATTCGGTCAATGACTTTGCTATTATTGGTTTCAAGTTATTTTAGAAACGATTCTTTGTTTTCATTCTTGAAACATTCTTGACCGAGTTACAAAAGTTCTTATGTGACTGCCTGTATGAGTGAATTTACTCTATTTCTCTGTGTTATCGGTCCAAAACAGAAAAATAAATACATTTCACTGTCACATTCATTAAAATAATAGTCTTGATGTAAGCTGTAGTGTGTGATAAATATGTGTTAACACACTTTATTAAAAATATTTTCCACTTAAATTAATATAAAACAAATTCGTGGAAATGCTCTCAATTTATGAAACCTGTAGCTTTTTAAAGTTACTTTGTCTTGCTGGTCATCACAATGTTCATGCTATAAGTCGAAGTTTGTAAAATTTGTAGAGCTTCGTGTTCATACCAACATATTATGAAGTTTTATATGGACAAACTGTGTTGAGTGAAGCTATTTCAACAGAAATATAAAACCTCTCATATTTTTAAGGCTTTTAACTTCAGTCCTTTCTGTGGGGCTATTGCCCTACCCCTAACATAACAAACATAACCAAGGAATTGTCAATTGCTCCAAAATGCTGTTTTAATGGTTTGTTCTGTTTTCTATTGTGTGGACTGTATACGTACATCCTTTTGACTTTAATATAATGCAGGATGTGTCCTTGCTTGAGTAGCTATTATGTGAAAATAAAGACATGACGTAAATACTAATCATCGGGAAATACCAGCCATATCTTTTATCGACGTTTTAGAATAACTTTATACCTTTATTTTGTACCACACGTTTATTAATTAGAACATGTACCTACCTCTGATTAATAAGTTATCAAAGCCATGTACATAATTATTCGTCTACTGCACGTTTCTGTTGCATTATCAGATAAGCTAGAATTACAAGTGTTCATTGTTCATAATAATAATTCAGAAGCTCTTTTGCAACGACCAACGAATTATAAACGATGACACGACGTACCCTTAATTGGACAAGGGTCTGCTGATCGAATGCTGCCCTCAGCATCCTGTAGGGAAACTTCGATTTTACTTGATTTGCAGGGATATGCTAACACAATGTTTTTGACTCTGCTAACAAGGTAATCCAGCTAGTGGTCTTTAAATTACCATCTACCAGATTCTAAAATATATAAAGCACAAAAGAACGTAAACGAAGCAAAAGGAGTAAGGATCGTAGCAGGTGGCGTTGAAGACGTGAGTTTATGTATGTGTGTGGATAAAACCTAAATGATAAAAAACTGGATACCTAACTTATTTCAAACCCAAAGAAAATCCTGTAAAAAATCTATAATGACAATTTTTTATGACGTAGTTATATTTATTAAATGACGCATAACGTATGTTCTTACTAAATACTAATGTTATTATGTGGTCCAAACAAAGAGCAATAATTAATCTACAAAGGGTGCTTATTTCAACAGACTTGTAAATAATATACTGCTCATGTTAGAATACGATTATGACCTGTATGAAATGTATTATTTAACAGCCCATTTACGCTTGATATACAGGATGGCAGGGACATCGACGCACAACCTGTTACCGTAGATTCAGTACATAAGATTCTGATCCACGCTGCGTTGAAGTTTTTAGTCGTTTATAAAAAAATAATAGCTCTACCATACATTTTGACCGCGTAGGTATTGCACTTTTCTATGAAACAGCTGTTTTTTTTTTGTTAAGCGGCGAGAAGTTTCTACCTTAGGGGGTTAAGAATCATGTGCTGAATTCATGGTTTCGGTTTGTCCGTCGATGCCCCCTGCCACCCTGTATATTTATTATCCTCATCAGATACAGTACGATTATGGTAAAGAATGAACAAATATTTTCAAGTTTTACCTTTAAAAGTAGGCCATGTACACAAATAGGCTGCTACGCATGTTTTCACCTGGTTTGCGTATTACTTACTCGTGCCACGGTATAGTGGTATTGTGTGGTAATAATGCCCAGTGGGTAATGATTCATTATTTATCGCGTTTGTGTTCCTATGTAAACAAACACTGCGCACTTATTGTTTCTACGTTGTTAGGCATACTTCTGTTAGAATTGGGTAATTAGTAGGTTTGTTCTTTGTAGCTTCTTTAATCAGAAGGTGGTTACATATTTACATATCTGACTGAAATGTTGAACTTAGAAGTCGTTCCCAAAACAACAGACACAGCGAGAAGACATTTTCATATACCGTATTTTTTGCTACGGCGTAGTCGCGTAGTGCCCACGGCGTAGTCTCCACAGCGTAGTAACTACGGCGTAGTTGCGGAGTCTCTACTTCATAGTTGCATAGTGCCTACGTCGCAGTCGCGTAGTAGCTACGGCGTTGTCGCGGGGTCTCTACTTCATAGTTGCTTAGTGCCTACGTTGTAGTCGCGTAGTACCTACGGCGTAGTCGCGTGGTCTCTATATCGTAATTGCGTAGTACCTACGACATAGTCGCGTGGTCTCTACGTCATAGTTGCGTAGTACCTACGGCGTAGTCGCGAGGTCACTCCGTCGTAGCGGCGTAGGACCTACGGCGAGTCACATTTTCTCTAAGTCGTAGTCGCGTAGTGTCCCTAAAGAAAGTTCCTTAGGAACATTGCGTCATGTTTATGAAATATTTTCCAACTAAGCTATTTCTGTTCAATAAATAGGGAGTGTTTAAGTTGATGAGGTTTCGCTTCAAGGCCCCTGTCAAACTGCCGTAGCGTTACGCGGCAAGCTGTTCAAGGTTCTGAATTTGAAAGGGTCTTGTCATACGAAACCGCTATTGATTAGTATGTTTATTCAATGTAGTATCGTGGAAAAGTAATATTAATGGAAAGAGTTAATCAAATGCGTTGTTGTTCTTTGAATCCATTGATAGTTTATTTATGTTGGGTAATAAATTATTCAATAAAAATAAACCACACAATTTTCCTGTATCCATCACATTGATTCAACAAGGTCAATATAAACTTGAACTTCTTAGTATTGAACTTTTTGGTCCATTGTATGGATCGTCCTTGTTATATCTATAGTGGAACTAATGGAAACTTTTATTTTACTGTATACTTCTTATAAGTATTTCTTCGTTGTTTTGGAATTTTTACTTTTTATGATTAATTGTTGTTCGACCATTTAACCATTAAAAACAAGTCTCTAGTTTTATTTTTAAAGAGTCGTCATCGCTTATTCATGGCTCGGCCAACACGCCAGTGGTGTGATCTAGCCGCAGTTAATCATCCACTATAGGTTGACTATGACGTACGGACACGGCAAATTTCATAATTAGCGTGCAGGCAACATGCACTTCTAAGCGAATGTTTTGAAATCCCAATCGTCTTTGCTATCAGTTGTCAACACACCGTTTAAAACGTGTCTTTTGCGTGTCGAAGTTCTGCTCCATTTCCCACAGGCTGCCGTTACTGTGTTAGCATAATGCAGTAACAGCTGTTCTGACTCTGAGATATATAGAAGTAAATACAATTTCCCCCTTCATAGTTTATTCACGTTGTGACCAGGATGGCGGCGGCGCGAGTACTTCGCTGTGGTCAATGCCGTGACGGGCTGTTCCATTGTTTAAATCTTTTCGGAACTATCCAACCGTTGAACGCAGAACTATTCGTTGATTGAATTTGTCGTCCAAACTAGTCGCGGTTAGGTGTTTCGGGTTCGTATTATGTAACAGCCAGAGCTATTTACTGTTCCTCCACAAGAGGAAGAAACGACGTTTGTGGCCTGCTTTGATCAAGTTTAATGGTTTATACTTCGTATATCGAATTTGGTATAATCTTGTCAGGGTATAATCATCAGTGTTTTTGTCCACTAAATCACTCGTTGGTCACATTGGACGGCTCCCTAATTTCGGCATATGACTGTGTAGCTCATGTGACATCATGTGATTTGCATGCCTGACTGCCTGACTCCATAAAGTGGGAGTAGCAATAATATCATGTGGTAGCAATTTGTAAGAGGGTTGTAACACGATACTGCTGAGTAATAAACGAATAGGTACTCTTTATTGATCATAAAATTACGAACAGAAAACTAAAATTAGCCTTCGTGGTAAATACTGTATTTAATAATGTTTCAATTAGAAAAACACGCTCCTTTATTAACGTTTTCTCTAGATTTTTGTAATTTAATTTGCTCTCCACTTCATCGAACACATGAGGTGGTTATTTGAAGTGTTTGATATCGTTGGTAATCTGCTATTCGATTACCTTTACGTTACAAGACACGTGTTTTATTCTTAGTCGTTTGTTTGCACCACAGCTCTTAAGTAATTTTCCATAATTACACGCACACTGTCTAGGTAATTTGTTACGTAGTGCTCGTGCGATTTACTGGTAGTATGCGAAGGCGAATCACATTACTGTCCGTTATCCATTCTCCCTTGCGACCGCTGTTGCTAAGCGCACACTGATCTCCAATGCAGCTGATCATGACAACTTTTTTAGCCTATTCTTTGCATAACGCATTATATATATCATATATAATATTTATATTCATTATACATAAGACTCAAGACTCATAAGATTCAAGACTTATAATATGTTTTTGATTGCACAATCGCATGTGGAACTAGGCTTGATGACTATATTATTTTAAAATCGTGACATTAAAAATCTGTCTGCACGACAGCTTCTCTTCAAAGTTATCGTGTAGCATCGATCGCTTTGTCGGAGCTTCGTATCTGTCTGACTTTTTGTAGATAGAATCGATAGATAAAAATGAGACAGTGATGCCTGGGAGAGTCGCCCCAGTTGGCTAGACTCCATCGTCGCTTACAACGTTAATAATAATCTCCTTGCTGGAGACGCGACTCTCTTAATTAGCTTTATCGATTTTAGCATCAAATAATAAGCTTTAGTTAAAATAAAAGTGAGTGTTTTCAGGCGTTGTTATAAATGAGTTCACTTGAAACATTCCATTCATGTTGTCAAGGTTATTTCAGTACAAATTTGTATTTTACCTGCATGTTGCCTTGTTAGTTAATGTGATAATGATCAAATGCTTTCGGTAGGATTTGCCGATTAGTGTCAAATTTACAATATATACCCGACATGTATTCAGATTGTCGCTTCCCGATGGTGTTATCTGTTCCATACAATAGCTAATACTTGACCGTTATCGTCGTTTGTACACAAATTTAATCATAATTTATGTTTAATTATGTTTGTACGTCTTTATAGCTAACTACACAGGGTGATGAATAGATCCCACCAGTAAACTGTTGTGGCCAGTAACCGTACTATGACGTGTTAATACCATCATCGTTCCATTGCGAAAAAGGGATAGTGCTATCGCTCGTATCGGCCGTCTCTCTTTCACGCTGGAACAATGATAGCTTTAACACGGCATTGTACGGCCCGCAGAACTGGGTAGTTTCGGTCCTTTTACAAAGATTATATTTCATCACCAATCACCTGTATAACATTCTAAGAACATTAAGTACTGTACTTAGTTATCATTCTAATTAAAAACAGCACAGCGAATTCGCTGTAGGACTGCTGATACGAAGTGCAATGTAAACTTAATGCTGCATGATTAATGTTACATGAGCTCGGCTTGTACCTATTGTTGTAAAGATGACAAGTCTAATTGTGACAAGTATGGTGACTTTAACGATTATTACTTACTGTTGACTCGTGTCGCTAAGATTAAGACAAGGATCTGTTTATTCTTTGTTTTGCTATAAACTCGTCGATTTATTGATATCTTGTATGACATAATTTGTTTTTATAACCCTACGTGCTCTCCATCGGCGGCCCTATTTCGTCAGCCTGAATATTAAAATATTTTGTTCGGGCGATAAGTATCTAATTTTATGCAATGAGTTTTCCTGATTGTATAGAATCAAGTTCTTATAACTTAAGACAGCTGTGCTACTGGGGAGCTTGTTACGACACTTTTTCTTCCAGCTAAAACACTAGGAAACGGTGATGAGCGGGCTTTTTGGGGGACAGTCCTATGTACTTTTAACGTTCAAAAAGTGCTGATTCTTAGCCACATTTGAATAAATGACGTTTATTTTAATTTTTGATTTTGAATCAAATTCCTTTTACTACTGTTGATATGGAAGTTGAGATTCTCTTTGTGAATGTGTTGATTTGAGTTCTAAAATCACCTGATGACGTCAGGGCACCTATCTAAATTGGTTCTAACTTCCTCATCGTTCATTTAATATTAGTATATTGGTGACAGGGTCATAATACTTATCATTAGCACAATTCAACAGTTTTGTCATAATAATTATATCATCCTGATTTGACTGTAGGATTTGCGGATTACCACACAATAATTAAATTAAAAATAATTGAATTATACATATTAATCTGCTTTTGAATATGTTGTTATGGAGTTTAACACCCTAATTTGTATACCGTGACTTGGAAATTAATGGAAATTCATCGGTCAACGCTCACGATTTTTTTTTTCAAGCTGTTTTTATGGTCTGCTGCAGCTCTACTACACATTGAGAGCAGTATTTAATTTGTTACTACAGTTATTATGTCCAAGGGAAGAATTTCTCAGAGTTCTGCTCTCTTAGGTATAATTTATGTAGTGGCACCGACACCATTAAAGCGTTGGCATCTCGACGTACATGCAGCTCTAACATGTTGATAATAGCCACATAAATATTCTCACCGTCCTCTTTATCCACTTATCCTGGCTGGATTCCATGTATCTGCTGTGCACCGCACACGTGCATTCATTAACACCAGCAAAACTACGACTTCTACAAACTATTTTCGTTCAAAGACTAAGGCTAGGATACACCCTCAACTATGTCTAATGACGTTCAGCGTTCAAGGTGAACTATTTTGTCGTCTACCATTCGCTGCGTCATATCTCAGGAATTCCGGTCATCAAATTATAATCTCAAATATTTTTGTTTACGATGACAGGCTTATAAATTTACGTTATACTGCACTATTTTCATTTCGATACATTACTATTATAATAGCGACCTGGCGCCGGCCAACTATCGCTATTTATTACTTTTCTTTGGAATAAAGCCAAGTGTCGGTCGACATCAGTAAACTATCGACATATGCCAAAAGAAAGACAAAGTTCGACGGCATGCCTGCAGAATATAGTACAAGCACTTCAATCATGTTCACTGATCGACACACACCTCTAAATCATGACACGTAGAACAACTAGACAATAACATTTCTGGCACCGTTTGGACATCATAGAATCCGTTATCATACGCGTGTCGCACGGATTCTTTTAATCCTAATATAATACAAATCTCATAATAATATTATGGCATTTGTGCATAAATAACACAATGATAATCAGGTCTGATATATGAAATCTGATATTGTTATGGATTTCCATTGCTTAACAAGAATTCTCAAGAGCAACAAAGAATTTAAGTTTCAAAAATATTTAATGAATTGTGAACATGATATAATATGGGAATTAAAAATGTTTTCGTGTCATACGCAGTGACAAATGCGAAAGAGAAAACGAGCCTGTTTATTTAAAGATGTCCCTAAAATTAAATGCATATTTTTGGTCGACACCTAATTACCGAACAATATTAGCAGTGATGTGATAATTAACAGAGTCGAGTTGAAAATGCCAATATTAGGTACAAACATACCTGCAAGACGTTCTGATTCACTTTATGATTACAATAACATGATAAATGTTATCAATATTAATAAAATCATACGTTGTTTTGTATGCCTCTATCGGCAAAGTTCTCAGGTAAATTTTTCCACTGGGCTATGTCAGAAAAAATGGGTGGTATATTTAGAGGTACTTTTACGAATTTATCCAGGCAAACACGAGCGATTTATTGTTATCACGGAAATAGGAGCATGCAAAATACGGTCGAGATACACACCAAATATTTACGTTCTAATGCGTAGCCGCGGGCACGGTGTAAATGAAGATACGCCAATTTTCGCAATACGCCAGTCTTCAGACTTACTGAAATAGCTGAATATTGCCACATGCGCCGTACTAACCCACGAGATTCCATTTCATTCATTCAATTACATTGACTAAAACAAAAGATTTCCGCGATATCAGACCCCCTAATAAATGTATATGCTGAAGTTTAACTTAGTAATATTTTTATCTAATAGATTGCAATGTTTCTATAGTTAACCAAAAAAAATCTCCTTATCTTTATGTGTATGATCGCACCTTCTAGAAGGCGTCACTATTTGTTAATAAGCCTCTATTTCATGTTGATGTAGTCTTTAATCCCTATCGTAATTTTTATAGAGCTGTAATACTTACTTACGGGTTGCGTATTTCTGTTATGTTAGCGGGCAAATATGTGAATCGGTCAGAATGAAAGAGATGCAACAATGAGTGTAGGTGAGGGTGGCTTTGTGTTTATCGGGCTGGCTACGCATCGTCTGTGGGGCGAGGGCGCATGGGTAGGTACGAGGGAGCTGCGAGTGGTGTTGTGACGTCATCGCCTGCGTGACGCCTACCCCCTACGCACCCCGAGGCCAAGGCCTAGCAGTACTCCGACCCTCCAATACACTTGACATTGGGTGGACAAGCCATTCCAATCACGTCTAAGGTTAACGTAGATCGGAAAATAACTTTACCTAACTATTTTATTTATGTGAAAACTAAGGTGAAATTCGATACCAATTAGTATAATTGCTTCTGTGAATCGCTGAATGTTTATAAAAAAACTCCTGCTCTATACGTAAATACCGTAATTCTAAACATTTTTTCTCGATAATGTTAACGATAACGTCTATTTTATAACCTTTGCTAGCACAGCTTAATAATAGCAAATGTTTTCTACGTATTCTCACCTGAACAAATACACAGTCTCTCTCTCACTATTTAATGTAAATGCCAAAGTTAAGATGTTCGTTAGTAGGTAAATCTCGCCGTAACATCTTTCAATTGAAATGAAAATACGTTAGGTGGAATGTAGGTATGATGGGTTGGCAAAAAATTTGGGATTACTCATGTCAGCTAGCTTTGATATAAATATTTTAGCAGCAAGCGATGACAATATTGACCCCTGTAACACACCTGGCACGGGGGTCATTTATTAAATCTCTGTGCACTTTTAAGTCCTACGCTGTAAATGCTGCGCATACCTACTTTGTACATTACTTTTGGAAAATAAATGATTTATCATTATTATACAGGGTGTTTGGCAGAACGTTGAACATACGAAAATGGTGGATAGGTGGGGTCATCAGCTACTTACTACTCAACGTTCTGCCAAACACCCTGTATCGTCCCGTAGCAGAGTTGTGCTTAAAAATAAACTACATTGTTTTGTTTGACTCAGTCAATTTCCTACTACCATGTATATTTTTATACATAAAGCACAATGTTGACACAATACCTCTTGATATTCATAAAAGGTATAGCCAAGATAAACCTTTATCTTACTATAATCTTTAACTAAAGATTATCTAATGTCTAAAAATAACAACCATTGTTGTGAGAAAACTTACCGTTTCAAATTATGTCGTCAACGTAAGTGGAATTGTTGGCACCAAAGTCACAAAAAGTGAGATAATTTAAGTGATTGATGGCCCCTATTTGAAAAATCGAAACTTTGTTTTCGAGAAAATTTATAGCCATTACATTTTGTGCCATGTCTCCAACCCGGCAACGTGCAATGAATGTATTTGAAACTTTGTCAAGATTAATTCATATATTGGGCGAAATTTACATAATGGTCGCTTTTTTTCTCGAGATTCGCCAGAAAACGTGACTTCCCGAATAGTATATTGGCACATGTAAGAAACCGTGCTCAAAAACAAATAAACTATGCGATAATGTGACTAATAGAGATGTGTGATTCTCGTGCGTAAAATCTATTAAAAACGCGCTTGGTAAAGCGAAGAATTTGCATTGAAATGCTTCTAGGAACATACTTTAGTTCCGGTAAGGCAATGACTCATTGATCTCTCAATGACTCATGATCGGATATTCGGATGCATATTCACCTAAAGTTGAAATGTTGACTAATGTGTAATGCGCTTTTGTATCGAAAAAATCTTAACTCTAACACACACCACACCTCTTACACCCTACATACACATATTTGCATCGGAGGTTAAACATTAATTTTAAATAAATATGCATCTGAACAGTTATGCAATCCAAGAATCGCTGGGTCTTTTGTTAAATTTTTTTTTTTTAGAACTCGCTTCTATACTATACACCCAACTAGTTATGCATTCCCGGTGTTCCTGGGATCCAGGGATTAAAAAAAAATGTTTTTTGAAGCCGCTTCCATACTTTCATAGCTAAAAATAACTTAAGGTAAATATGCATCCGAATATCGGATCTCTGTTCATTAAATAAATGTCTATAATTATTTTTCGTTAATGATTCACTGTGATATTCTCAAGAAAAGCTTTGATAAGTAAGTGCCTATCGATGTAGATAATTTAGAGTGCTTAGTATTTACGAGTTAGTAAATTTTACGCAGCTGTTATGTGGTATCATAAATATAAGAAAGAAGGATATATGCCCGGTAGTTGAAAATGTGTCGGAACCCGCACCCTAATTACGTAACACACTATCTATCACAATCTGAATCATTTTGAAGCCTATTGCTAATCCATTGCTTCATATGTTCAAAAAATTTGTCTGCTCAACAACGTAAATAACGCAATGAACGTTGTTGAACTGTCAAAATGAAACCCATTCCTACTGTTAGTGTGTTACGTAATTACCCCGCCGGTGTGTGTGGCATGCACAAAATGCGTAACAGGCATTGTCTGAATATGCTATGAATTATTTTCCTAACATGTTATTGGCACGTAATAAGTAGTAGGTAGTGGAGGTACACGTGTATCGGTGACGTAGTCTGATAGAACCCGAATTGGGTAATGTTCGCAATTTACCTTTAGGTTTGAAAACTATACATCCAAATCAAAGATATACAAATTACAAACAACACAAGACGTACCTATACATTGCAAAGTAAGTTTGAAAATCTTCTCGAATACCAGCGAGGTAATTGAGTAACACACTAAGTAGCAATCGCTTTCATTTTGAAAATTCAACAACATTAATTGCGTTATTTACGTTGTTAAGCAGACAAATTTTTCGAACATAAATATGAAGCAATGGATTAGCAATATCCTCAAAATGATTCAGATTGTGATTGAAAGTTTGTTACTCAATTAAGGTGCGGATCAACAAAATGAAAACTACTGACCTGTCAAATGAAAGCCATTGCGTGGGTTGTGTTGTGCGTTACGCAATTAGCAGCAGGCACAATAGCAATAACAGTCTCAGTTTGTGTTATGTTTCTTAACTAATCATTGGTATTTTATTAATTGTAGTCATAGCCCAAACTCCGCTCAATAGGAACCAACAAATCTAGAAAAATAATCATAATCATTTCAGAGGTAGACAGTTATATCTACCTCTGAAATGATTATTTTATCATAGCTATTCGCTTTAGACTAAGTGACCAAAGATGGTTTGGTGTATTTCTGGAGAGTATAAACTTTATAATCGTTGACTCGAACGAAATAAAACTATTAAAAATAATAACATTGTCGAAGGTTTTGATGTTTTGACGAAAGTTTGTTTGATGAAGTTTTGATAAAGGTTTTGATGAAATAAAACTATTAAAAAATAATAACATTGTCGAAGGTTTTGATGTCGCGAGGACCAGATTTTATGAATAACAAGTCAGACCTAAAAGCCTCCTTGTAACATTCATTCGATTTTGACTACATTACTCATACACGTAGCTTCATTTTGCAGAGAATTCGATTACATTCAGCGGTGTATGAACAGCAAAGTTGTGGAGAATTCTCTCAAATAATAAAGTAAACTTATTTCAGAAATTCCTTGCTTCTCATAAGGGAGTGAGGCGTCCTCGGGATGTCTCGGCGCGGCGGTCTGACCTTGAAGTTGATTTATCGGGAGACGGGAATCGCACTGCGGCAATCCCGAACCAACCTTGAGACGGTGTAAAGCTTTTGTGGATCTTCCTCAAGTCTTACTTAATATTATAATACTGCCAGTCTATTACTGTCCCTCTGCAGGGCAAAGGCCTCTTCTCATACAGAGAAGGCACGAGCATTGATAACCACGCTTACTTAAGGTGGGTTGGCGATTACAGACTTATATTGACTCTGAAGTCCAGATTTCCTCACGATGTTTTTTCTTCACCGATGCCAGTAATGTCCAAGATAAACTCAGAAAGTACATATGAATTTAAAAGTCACATTGGTACTTGCCCGGATTTGAGTACACAACTTCGTGCATGGGAGACGAGGTCTTAACAACAGGGCCATCGCGAAAATCTTACTAAATTATTGCTAAAGCTCTTCGTCTTCACTAATTGGGAACAAAGAAAAACTGATGCATTTATTCGTTGCCCTTTAATATTGGATAGAGAACAGTGTGGGACCCAGTGGGAGGCAAACTAAGGGGTGTATATTGCGTGGGTATCACGGTTGAAGCGTAGGCGTTAGGTGGGCGTTGCCTGCTCCGCTTTAAATCCCTTTTAAATGGACTCTGTGCCTCTGTTCCATAAATGTGTTCTTGTAGGTTTTGTGTTAGATATCAGAGTGCCTTTGGGCAAACTAAAATAGAAAACCAAGCATATCTATTGAAGCTTCAATTTTTTCTGACAAAGCCCGAGACATCGTTTTATCTAAAGCCAAATACAAGAGTCATCGTATTATGAATTCCAAATAATAATAATTCCACAAATGAACCAAGATCTGACAGCCCCCAGTCCACAATTCTTCAGTATATTATTTTACTTTTCCTATATTGCTACTAGCTCTTACATTTTTAAGCATATCACTAAACTGTTTCTGTTTCTACCTGAAAGCTAGTCCACATGCAGCTGCGTCATTGTCTCTTATAAAATATTCAGACTTTATTCGACGGCTCGCCTACCTTGCCTTCTACACGCGATGCTCGTCTAAACTTAGCCTGTAATAGCGGGACTCCACCATTTACATATTAAACATATTCACTTCATCATCATGTCGCTAGTTTCAGGTCCGTCAATATTATTAAGTCCCAGGTAAAGTGGTCCATGGTCGACAAATGTGCGGATGTGCGCATGTCTAACCTATATTGCAATAACCCAAAATTCTTCATTGCTGCGGAAGTCGGTAAACTTGAGGATAAATGATGGTTGTTTAACCTTAACCTTAGTTTGTGACCTCATATGTCCATGTTAAAGTCTCCGTCTGAACTGAAGCAATACAAAGCAATTTAAACTGGAAGTTTTTTTGTGTAGGGTCTCTTTTTGGACATGGACAGCCGAAATTTGTTCAGTGTGTCTTAATAGGGCGTGCCCGGCCATCATTTTATAAACTAACTTTAGGGCCTATTAAAGTATTTTGATAATGGAAAATGTTGACAATAACAAACTGTGTCTTGTCCCCCGTGCCTCGGGAAAGCACGTTAAAGACTCGTGCACACTGGCGCGACGCGACAGCGCACAAAGGCGTCGCTCGTCGCGCAACGCGCGGTGCCTTTGTGTTGGGCGTCGCTTCGCGCCAGTGTGTAAGAGCCTTTAGCCGTTGGTCCTGCGCCTGATCTCTCCGGTCGTGTCGGATTGCCGTCCCATCGGACTGAGAGTGAGGGAAGAGAGAGTGCACCTGTATCTGACTATCTGCGCACACACTTGTGCACTATATCTCCCGCGCCGAAGGCTAGTTTCCGTTGAGATTGGCCGCCATGGCGGAAATAGGCTCTGGAGGACTATATAATATGTATTGTAAAGTATGAATACAGTACGCCGCACGGTATGTCCGTTAAATAAGAATAAGGAAGAATCGCCCTACGGATACTATCACATTTCAAGTGACCATGTAGGTACAAAGCTTAACACTTGACCTTGGTTATTTGACCTTCGGATCAACACGTGGGACGACCGCATACTTTAAATATTTAATTTTACCCGAACAACACGCATTTGTTTGTCATGTTTAAAACCTGTTAGGATTTTCTGCATAATCTGAAGCGAAAACGGATATCATAATCATACGGATAAGACAACGGCAAAATTGAATTTATTGTTCTATGACATGCCAAATCGAGTTTGAAGAAACAAAATATTATTTATTTACCTTTGATAACGTAAGACAACGTACTTTTATATTTGTACCTATCAATGGACACAATGATAGTTAAGTTATATATAATAATTATTAATCTTAGATACTGAAATGGAATCTAGAACAAGTGAAAGCTATTTATCCGATTTTGTACCGAAGGACCAAATAAGGACCACCGGTTGCTATGGGTCTTTAAAGTTTAAAGCATTGCTTTAATAAATTTGCGATTAACATGCTATTTCAATGTCAAATGCTGTTGCTATTCGTGGTTTCAATCCGTAGCAATAGGTGTGTGGTGAGGTGCCCGGTACCGCCTCTACCAATAAACATTGTATCATAAGGATGACACTTCATAGATACAAGTCCACACGGAATAGGGATAGTATTGTCTGCCATTAAATTATACATCTAATATTGTTCAAAGACAGGACTGGAAAGAATAGGGATAATGTAATAGCATTACCCAATACCTTCTGTTGCCAATGTCTTTTATTCAATGTTGATTGAATAAAAGGCATAGACTTCACCAACAATCAATCGGTCATCCATAAGTCTAACCCGAGATTAAATATCTCATTGCTCACCATATCTCCGGCAATTTCAGATTTATTTTTGTATTCAGCTGTTTGTTTTTCCAATCTAAACTGATTGACAAATTATTCTCGTATTTTCATCGTAATTTTCGATGCTTCCTGATCAGTCTGTTTGGTCTAAAATACCAATTATTATTTTAATCTTCGATCAGTTTATTTGGTCAACAAGACCTCGGCTATTTTCACAAAATTCTAGCTTTGATTCGGCATAACCAGTTCTATTTGAAGACTTGAAACCAGTAGCATAGAACAAACATTGGTAATAAACAGGAGATTGAAAATAGGATTTCTGATTAAGTGTATATTTGTAAAATGTCGTTTGAAACCGTGTTGCTATGCAAGCGAACTACTTTAAAATCAATGCATGTATGACGCTCGGGTTGTGTTTGACATCCAGACGATGTTATCGGAAATTACAAAAACTATATCGGTACGTTTGAGTTGAGATAATTGTTTCTGTAAATTCTTATTTTTATGCTTATATTCCATTGGTTAATAAGCTTAGAAAAATGTTTGTAGAGTCGCGCCTTTTTCCTAATGGAATGAGCAGAACATAATCGTAGAATATTGCCATACGGAGATATATGAAGCTGGTCATGTCCAAGGTTTTACATTAGAGACTATTGTTTTCCTGAAAATGTCGTGGTAATTTCTTCACTGTGTACTCGTTAGGCTAGAGAAAATAAACATAAGGAGTATTTGACGCACACTTTTCTTGGAAACTTGGTCGAATGAATCAGAAATTATCGCAAGAAATACAATAAAGTCGCAACAATAAAGGACTGTTATAACGATAATAATTTTGGATTTCGTGTAGCTGTAGACGGCCCTTTTGTCTTTCTCCCGCGAATTTAAGCGTACATTTCTGGGAAAGTTTAATTTTGTCTAACCACTGTTTGGGCTAAGAATGAATCGTTTGTAGTGTGTGGACATACTTTAATTAGCACTGCGGGGTGGGTGTGCTTTGGCTAATTGCCAAAATGTTTGGGGGAATTCACCCGCGGTTGGATTTTTGTTAGCAGTCTTGAGAAACAGACTGCAAGCGGCCTCTGAAGCGAGCCTTGTTCACCAGATGCACGACGTTAAGTATAATGATATCAAAATAATCCACGTCCAGTCGAAATGTGGTGCCATTGAAAATTTATCGTTTTTCAAAAGTTATTGCACGATTAGAATGCAATGATACAATTACGTGTGAAATAATTTTGTAATCTGGATTATATGTCTCATAGTTAGCTGAGAACAATAAAGCGTGTTATCGTACATCCTTCTAATGTTTGATATATCTTAGTGTGTCGCAAAAGTGGTCGATAAACAACAATGTTTAGTTGTTAGGATTTAGGTATAATTTAGTAATTCGCTGGACGGTCATCCATGATGTCATGTTGATAAGGGTGCCGCTTCGTATAGCACGCGATCTATATTTGGTGTTTCGCTGATAAGGTGAAGGTTAGAGACATTTGGTATATTTGATAAATTAATTTTTGATTGATGTTAGGATTAATACAAAATAAGCTAATTTCGCATTAATGTTTTGCTCAAATCTGAACTAACAAAGAAATTCTGCAATATTATTGGATTTGTTATCTGCCTATGATTTGTAGTGGAAATTTTAACCACTTAATCAGAGTTGAACCGGTCGTTATCATTGTTATTATGGTAAAGATAATACTTATAATCTTAGCTGAGCTAATAGGTTGTATTGTGAAATATAAGCTCCTATATTATGTGTTAATACCAGGTGAAGGATTTACTGTTTCTCCAATATTGGCTCAGTTGCACATAACATTTTAACTACGTATCGTGTTAGCTGTTAGTACAAACATTTGTTGTTAGTAAACTAAGTTCTAATCCGATTTTGAAAATAATTGTTGTAACGTAATTTCATAATGTTGTAGGTACATACTGTTTACATACCAGACGTTATGTTTAGCAGAATATAAGTTGGTTGTTCAAAACAATAATATGTTTCTGCTCCGATCCTCCATTTTAGTTCTTTAGTTACGCCAACTCCTGGCTTTTTGTTTACTTTGCCCATATTGAGTGGTGTCCCAACTCACAAACCCTCCGTTTGTTTGTCTCGTCGCTGTTGTATTCTCTTTGTGCAATTTGTTGATAAGGTTTCATTCTGAAAGCTTGAAATTGAATAGCTAACAAAATTCTATCTTTGTCTAGTCTAAAATATAAAATGTAGAGTTGGAATCATCAATCAATGGATACAATAAAGAAGAGGATCGGACAAAGTTTCGCAAGTTACATTTGCAATGTGTCACAAAAGAGTATAGGTACACAGTTGTTATCTTATCTGTTAAGTAATGTCCCCACGGTAATCTGTGCTCTAGAGAGGTACTGTGAAGCACTTGTGAACCATACGATGTTGGTGTCAGGTGCGCGACGGACGTCCTACCCGGGTGCGGGAGCTCACAGCTCCGACCTAAGCTTTGCGAATACTAATTCTGCACGGTTTGACGAGGTAAGACCCAACATTTTCGTCCAAATCTTCGTTACGGATTTAATTCTCGAACCAATATTGAATTAAAATTTTCTATGGATGATTAAATCTTGGCAGATACAATAAAGGTTGTGTATGTATTTTATAGTAATGTTCTGCAGGAATTGGAAAATACAGACTGTGAAACGTTGTTTGGATTTAACATTCGAATTGCAAAAAATAATGTAGTGCACAAATATATTGATAACAACAGTGGATTCGCTACTAAATAAAATTATGAGCTAGAAAATGTTGATGACATATCATATCTGAATCTGTTTTGGCTGTAATTCGTTTAGCGCAGTTTGGGATTTATAATCCCTATTGTTTAGAAGCCGAGTGGAGTGACATTTCAGAGCCGGCTTACACAAAGGCGATGACAGATAGCGCCAGGCTAATTATTGTGACTTGTCCTTTACCATTAGAGAAAGCGTTTTATCATTAAAGCTGTCTACTTAATGTGCCATTGTGTACATTGTGTACATTGAAAAGCATAAAGTCAAGCGCTTTGTCGTCGTTAGAGAAGCTTACCTACCAAATATTATATAATGGATTTAAGAATTGAAACATAGATTTGATTGTTTCATAATCTTTTACATGGAAATTGATTGAGGCGATAGAGTAATCACAATTTTCTCCATTTTCATCACCATCTTATCTTACTGGATTAATCAGATTATTGGCGTACGCCAAGTGCATAAAGAACTGTGCAAAACTTTATTTATCCAAGATTTGTGTTAACACATTTCACAGATAAGTTGTTTAACTAAACAGCGGTTTTGGTTAGAAATTAAAACTGTAAAATGGTTTTGATTAGCTTAAAATCAAACGTTTGTAGCTTAAGCTAAACAAATGTTTTCAGCAAGTGGAACTGGTTTTAACGAAGTCAGAAACTTAGTAAATAATCCCAATTTATATGTTAAATGCGTAAACATACGTTATTGTTAATGGCACCTCATAATTAAAGGAGACGATAAATTCGTCTCGTTTAATGTTCTTTCATTATCTGATACTATTATATTATGTTCCTTATGCTTTTCGAATTGCGTCTGAGCAGCCTGATATAGGACAACGTCAATACCCCATTATTGCTCTGAATGAATACTTACAGAAGAAATAATCTTCCGTACTATAGCCGGGGCACGTTATTGATTTTTTCATGTCTTTAATGAACGACTTTGCGAATGAAAGCTTCCTGTTGAGTTGTTTGTGAAGGGATAAATATAACTTGTTACAAGTAGTTCTGGACTCGATGCGTATGCGAGTTCTAATGCGTAGTTGCGTTTAGATCAAACATCTGGTATTTTAACGGTACGAATGTACAGAGATCTAAACCAGGGACTGGCACGAAACCAGGTGTAAAAATATATAGAGTTTTGGTTTTTATTGTTACAATGGAAATTGCCACGATTTTTCCTGGGCATCATTTTCCACAAAAATCTGACTATGTTATTTTTACTTTACTGCGCTTTTACACATGCTATCCTCCGAGACGTGGTTATTATTATTTTCTTGCGTCAGTAACCGGCGCCAGTTGTAAACTCTTGCAAATTTTGGCAGTTTCGTGTGGGTGTTCAATAGCAGGTTTTGTATCTTCATTTACTCTAATATTACGCGAATTAGCTTCCTTAGCATCGTCAGATGTTAGTTTAATAAACACATGTGTACTTTCATCGCCAGGTTAATACAAATTGCAATGATGAAGTAAACTAGTTTTAACTATGTATTGCATTATGTTAGAAAACTTTACTTTGGTTTTGTTTTTCACGGGAATTTATCATGATCTGATCAGCATAAGTTTGTATTTTTTGTATTATGTTGTAACTGTAACCAGTGAATAGATAACAGTGGTGATGCGAATGCAGCGTAAAGCTGACATACGATGGGTTTATTTCTAGGAAACCTTTTTATGGTTTGTGAGCAATTTAAACTCACACGCTGCTTTGCTTAGTTCTCACGGGTTCATTCCCATATTATCTGGATTGTGCTAGCTCTCGGATGTTTGTAATCATTTTGTCAGCTTCATTTTGCAGTTTAAAATGTCTGCCATCTAGTTGGGACTCTAAAGATGCCTATTAGAGCGATATCTGAGATACTCTTACTTCTAGGAGAGCCGCATGAGTAAATAACTAAACTTCTTTTAATTGACGAATTCACTAACTAGCAAGTTTGAAATAGGTACGTAAATAACAATAGCTTATTGTTGTTTGATGAATATTAATCACCTCAGTGGCTGCAGTCCTGTTATACATACTGCATGCATCTATTGCGTTACATCGGTCACCGGAGCATACAGTAGCTTTTCCGTCCTAATCACCATATTGTAATGTTACTGGGGTCAAATGGGGTTCGTTTACACGGCCCGGTAGTGGTCGAACAGGTACCTCTAGACGGGCTCCCGTGGCGAGACAATGCCGTCCCCTGCTGTTCCGGCTAGGTCGGGTATCCCTCGCGTCGATGTGTGCGAGCTCTGTTTACAGATACGGCAGCGGCACACAGCGGCCTGCTGCGCAACATTGATTCGTGGTTCGCGCTTCGCCCGCTATCGTCTCTCAGTCACTAGTGCGCAACGCTAAGAGAAACAAGTGTTCGCGCTTCGTAGCGCTACTTTTATTTTTGCGTTAATTTTTTTGTGCAAGTCTTGGCTTCAACAAAGAAAACCTGTTTTAAATTGCCCATGTATACATTTTGTGAACACGAAAGAGTAGAGAATCATTTCTAAACTGTGTTACATCGCTTGGCTCTCTACCTAGTTCGGTTCCTGTGTGTTGAGTAATATTCTGTGTCAGTTGTAGTGGTTGTGCTTGTGATAGAGTCGGACAATTTCATCGTGAACGTGTTCCAAATTGGGATTTCACCACGAGCGGGCTCAAGGAAGTTTATAGTCAAGTGAGTTAATGACGACTTACACGCGACATAAACTGTCATTTAATTTGTCGATTATGTTTTGACTTTCTTTTTCTTGTTGTGTTTCTACTCGCCTGATTTACAATTTGATTCATTCTGAATTAGTAATACGGATTGAAACTGGTTTGGATATACATATCTGGAGATACTGTGCCATCCAGTTCACTTGAAAAAGTTATGGAGGGATCGCTTGATTATTCGTGTATTGTTTTATTGATACACACGGCTAGATATAAAGCTATACATTTCCAGTATAAGCTGATCTCGCATTGTATGGGATTTCCGTACAAAGAGAGATCAGCTTATACTGGATATGTATAGCTTGAGATGTAGCCGTGTGTACAAGCAGAAGAACGAGTAGATGCACCGTGGTATCGCGTGACGACACCGTACCGCGTCGCGCCACCACCACGTCCAACGTCACTGTCCCACTACACGCTCTAGAGCGCCACTTATCTCGAATGGTGACGGTGTGCTAGTAAACGAATCAATTTGTTTCATGGTTAAAATTTGACTTTTAAATTTCAATACGATTGTACATTCGATAAATCTACTCGCAATAATACGATTTCAACTGCTATCGAATGACATGTTTTTTATACTCAATAACAGCAGAAATCAATGAACGTTTGATGAGGAAACAGAACATATAGAAACAGGACGTGTGTATTGATTTAAATCTGCACTTTATTTAGATGTTTTCGCTCTGTTATCTAGACTCATTTGTGTTTGGTTGCCATGTAAATTACTACTTACATGTGAAATCAAGCTAATCCATAATGGCCATGTATTTATTAAAGTTTACTCCAGCAAATATTTGCTATTTTGGTTCGTATTAGAATAACGTGTTCTGATAAACATGTTGTTTTAGAATATTCACATAGTTTCTTATCAAATACAAACATTGTTTTTAAATTGAAAAAGTATTATTTGGGTAATCAATCTTTTCTATATATCTAGACAAAGAAGAAAACAAAAGAAAGCGTTTAATTTATTTATTTATCCTCCTACTGGAACGCCATACAACTATTACACCAACGCAACGAAGCAAAGAATTACTTCATGTACTGCTTTCCATCCATCCTGTGCGCGGTGGAAAATATATAATATAATAATATCTTGTTGGAATTTTAAATAATCACCTGAGAAGTGGATTGCTCCTTCTGATAACAAACAAAAACAGAATGTTTAACCTAATATTAATGATGACGTACAAGACAGAAGACTTGATTGAGAAGTGTTGTTGTTGTATTAGCATCTGCTAGGTAATGGGTTGCCAAATTGTGTCCATTTAGTAACACTGTATCATCTTAAATTGTATCTAACTCCATTTATGCCTAGTCTAGTTGGGAGTATGTTTTGGCATCAGCAATAGCTACACCATGACAAAGTAGAATCGTCTGTTGGTTTTGACTAGCCTGTTTTTTGCTACCTGATATGGTTTGAAGTTAATTAGTGCCTCAACATTAACAGTAGCTGCATCAGCACATGGGAACCTATAATCCTTTAGGTTTTGACTAACTCCATTGCTGCCACCTGTAGTTTGAAGTAGTGCCCTGACACTATCAGTGTCATGAACTCGTGACATATCTGTTTGGTTTCTACTAGCCCCTTTATGAGCCATGTGGTTTTGAGTTAGTGCCTAGCTAGTCAATGTAGCGATTTTGCCCCGTGTCATTAAAAATTGTGCCATAGCAGTATTCATAGCTAGCTGCATCTACAAATCTACATATCTTAGGATTCTTATCATTATTCATTCATGCCCTCTTAAATCTACTAATGTAAAAAACTGACCATGAACCCGAGTTATAAGCCAGATTCTGTTTAGAAGAAAAAAAAAACATTACACTAGCTAGTATATGTATAATCAACTTTATAAGTATCTGAGCCATCATTGCCATAAAGGTTTCACAAGGCCGACGTTAACGTAAAGTTGTTTGCTCATCTCAGTGTGACCTGTCACTGTATGTGTTAAATATTACGTTTATTGTGAACCATTGTTATGGGTTTCTGTTTTGATACATTTTATGCGGTTTTTATAGCTGCCTGAAACTGCTTCCACAGTTTCAGGGTTATTGTGACTTTCATTTATAATATAAATTCTGGAAGTGATTTTTCATAATTATTACAATTTGTTCAATTATTTTTTTATTATTATATATTATCTAAGTAGTAGTGTATTTACAGGCATGTGAGACGAGATGTGTTTGTACTTACATCTGCTGTATAAGCGTTGAAAACTCATTTGTCACATTTTTTCATTAAGTGTCATTGAATTTTCGGACAAGGTTAATTTGTCAGTTAGAAATAAACCTGTCAAACTTGTAGAACCAGTTGAACATTGTATGAATATTAAAAATTTCTCACAGTTTCTCATTGTATCGAATAATGTCAGGTCGATTGCATAGAATGCACGCCCCGCCTCCCGTCGATGGTGTGTTATTTATTAGTAAATCCCTTTGTCTGTTCTGTTACGCCTTTCCTAATGTTTTGCTTTTTGATAGAGCAAGCCTCGTGGAAAGTGTAAGGTCTTGTGTTGCTGTATGTAGTGCTAGGTTTGCATTGATAGCATACAGTGAAAGTGTCGATGCGAGTTCGACCTGCGCCGGCGCAGCACTCGGCTCCGTCGTGTGTCGTAAGGCTGCGTGCTCCGAGGGGCTCTAGAAAGCTCTGTGGAATTTTCCACCGAAACAACAGAGCCTGCTTCTTTGTTCCGTTTCGATTTCGTAACAAAGTCTACTGCACTAACACTGACTATTGCGTTATCGTTTCCTGCTTGTAGTATGATAATTTTTATTGCACTCCTCAAGTGCAATTTGATCATTAAGTTTATAAACAAGTGGAAACTGTGTCATGTTTCGAATAACACATTTTCCAATCCCTCCCGCTTTCATGCATCGTGAATCGTGATACGTGTTGTTATGTAGAGGAGATACTACTATCTTAGAATGTCCGGAGCATCAATCAATCACGATGTAGAAGCATATCGTTGAAGTAATTAAAGCTGGCACGCTGGGTGCAGTTGGCGTGGCACACTACACCAGGCGCGTGGTGGCCCGCGTGATGACACGATGTAATCGCACTGAACCACTCACGTCCACCAATTTACGAACAATCAGCGCTACATCAACTTATTGTACTAATTGTGATAGTTAATTGGGTGTGGGAGTGTAAAACCATTCAGCATTTACAATCAAGATCAAGTACATAGGCATTAAAGATGTAAACCAGCTGCAGATCATTATGTAATCGTTTGTTTGTTAGTGGTACATACAGATTTTTTTGTCGCTGTAGTCAGGTCAAGCTCAAGGCACATGATACACTTATACCTCGCGTAGGCGCACACTTGAAATGTTTTTTTCTAGTGGCAAAGCGAGAGAAGCGTCTATTTCTTTCGCGCTTTTTTATGTATAGATACGCTAATTTATTGCCTAACTGAACGAAAATTATCAATATGTGCCGAGGTCGTGCCTGTAGTTCACATGGATTTCATTGATAAGGTAGCTAGTAGCTACTCACTACTTACTATTGCGACAAATTAAAAACAAATTTCCGTGAATGAAAATGATGAGTCAGTCGTTTGGCGCGATTGGCGTGTTTTCATTCAAACCGACATCGTCCCGATCCTCGCCAAGTATGACGATGATGGACGAGCCTTCTTTATCTTCGTTTTACAGCTCTAGTCTTGAAGCAAAAACTATTTTACAATAGAAATGAGTAAAAGCACGACCTGTCCTGTTTACGATACCGTAGATATTTTACACAGGTTTGTCAACGACGTGCTGAAAGACAAACAACGCTCAAAAACTTTTCATTTCTTACAAATATTATGAAGTGGAAGCTCTATTAAAAATAATTTGCGATGTGTAGAAAATCAATAAGGCTAAATGTGGACTGTCTGTGGGAGTACTTGAGGCTGCTCGCTCTGACAGAATCAATAATGCTTCGTTCCGGTAATGCTATTAATATCATCGAACGGATATAAATATCGGTCGCGTATCGACCGTCACCGGTCACGGATGGTCGCGCATTGATCAACTTGTACTGGGAATCCGAACCCTGTGTCTTCCTACACGTGAATAATTTCTTTAGCTTCATGTAGTGTCTTGTTCTGAAATTAATGTTCTCTTTATTGATGATCATTTCGTTGGATAGCAACAACAGGCAGACAATTATACATAATAATCTAGAATTACTGTTGGCAAATGTCTGTGGTGAAGCGCTTTGTCGCATTCTATTATCTCGTGATCACATTCAAATTTAAAACCATCGTTTTTTATATCTTCAATATTCTGAATAATTAGCAACTTGTCAAGTTCAATGTCTTTTCTTTTAATAGTAGCTTTCTTCGTGGCGATTTTATTGCAAATTCTGAAGTTATTTACATAGCTATAAACACTTTCTTTAAATTCCTTAGTGCAGAAATAATTATGGACATTGTTTTGAATTTATGGAATTTGTTGTTTCTATCTAGAATCGAAAACACTGTATAGCCGCATACTGGCGCAACCCAGTGACCTAAATTTGCCAGTGCAAGTACATGGCGACCCGTCACTTTCTAGGTTATCCCGGTTCCTTGCTTTCATTACTGCAAAATTAAATAAGCACCAACGAGTTAAAGTGATTTAAATAATTTTCTCAAAACAAACTAAGATGCTACTCTAGCGTTGTTAATGAATAAGCAATGCTATTACATTGTTGTTATTTGATCAGTGTCATACATAACAAAGTTCAGTCATCTAAGTCGGTAGAAATCAATGTTTGAATTAAACTCGAATAAATTGGGGCCTCTGGAAATAATTTTGTTAACTCGCAAGGAGATATCAATGATATATACAGAAATATACGACTGGATGCCCAGAATTCTTGAATTCTTGAAGCGGTTGTTCACGTCGGGGTCGTTGTATCACATTCTTGTGCATAAGTACCCAAAATACTTAACAGTTTGATAAACATAAGGCAAATTTAACAATACACTCAACCTTGAAGAGTCGCTGTTATCAATGCTGACTGTATCGTTCGACACCATCTATATTGGTAAAAATATTTTGTAAGTAAACCTGTTTGTTCTCATACAATTTTAATAAGAATATTTTCATAATTTGTGTTGATGTTGATATTTCAAATATTGTCATTTGCCTTGGATTCGTTCAGGTAAATAAGTTGACTTCGTTTAATGCTTCATTTGATTTAATGACGGAATTATCTACTATGAGTACGTAAGGTACTGAAAAAACTGAATTGGCTGTTGACTTCTTCCTTGTTCCTTAATTAAAGTTCTTTGGTAAATGAGATTACATTTTTCACTGCAGCATTGTTATCGTTTTTTTATGAACTGTTACCGGCAGAAGTCCATCCAGGCTGTGAGTTAACAGGCCGTGTGATTAGATCGGCCGGACATCAGACGCCTGCGCATTACGTTCTATTCATATTAGTGTTACGTAATAACCTGTAATAGTTACAATAACTGTTGCTCCGGTTGTCTGTGGTCTACTACTCGTGTAAGTTTAACTATCTGTGTCGAAACAACGGCTCCTCGTCTTCTCAAAACCGGTCCCATCCGGTTCTCAGCATACATGACCTTATTGTCTTGCGTTTACCAACATTCGCTTTTCGTCACATTTAAAATTCTATCGAGCTTCGAGCATGCGTAGCGTTAACACGCTAAAGGATCCGATACAGTACATATACAATATTCCTCTTATCAAAAGTTTGAAGGTCTCGTCGATAATAATGTAGGCGTAGACAAATAATTCAATTCTCGTACCTATTTTTAACTGTAGAGCTACAGCTACCTATTATTACGTAAGAAAGACTCCATGTTGGATTATTTCGGTTCAGAGTTCTGGCAAACTATCGCTGTTGTTGTTAACCATATGATTTTATGACGTGTATTTTTTGGGTACTCTATTTCAGTATTTCCCGGAGATGTGACTTGTTGTCATCGTTGTAGTAGGTGGTTCGTCGACGAACCTCGGACTATCGGAGAGGCGGGGCGTGCGCGTCATACAAATATACCCGAGAACAGATGCGCCGCGGTTTCGCTTCTAATTTGGTGACGCCGCGGGCGGCCGCGCTGGCAAGCTTCTGTTGTGCTACGCAATCTCGACGACGCGACGTGACAGCGAGTATCGAAAGAAATCACGCTACCCGTGCGTCACAATAAACACTGATCGATGAAATAAACAAAGAATATGGTAAACACGTCCATGTTTACATTGAACATGAACCAGAAAGAACACGCGTGCTCAAGAGAGCAGATGTTATGTATTTTTGTTTAACTAAATTAAAGAGGCAACAGACGTAACAAAAGCATTTATAACTGAGGCATCTGGAGGTCAAGCGCCTATGTGCACATTGTAGAAATCTCTGGATAAATCATACCAGCCACGAGTGAGAGCATAAAATAAAAGATAACCCGGGCGGTTGCTGACTAGTTTAGTTCTAGTCGCCGTTTAAAAAGCACTCGAAGGCGCCGGTCTACCATTCTGACATTTAGGTACTGATAGTAACTAGTCGTGACCACTTGCATCTCGCACTGCCACAAGCTGTTCTTGTTCCTTTGTCTCATTGTCAATGAATGAAATAATCGTTTTGAACTCTACGTGAACTCCAGTCTATCAATACACTTGGTCTTATAAATAACTTGGAGGTCTTAGTGGTCTTTAAACTGTATCCACCGCTCTTGTAGCAAAATAAGCGCTATATGAGCGAAGCATCGGTGAGGGTTTCGTAGCGTACAAATTATTGAGGTCAGTTAAATTAAGATGTTTGTAGTGGTCACGAACTCTGCCTGTGAAGGATTTCAGTTCTACAAAGATATTATTATTATAACAAGCCTGTATTTTCCAACTGCAGAGCTAACGTCCTACTAGATACTCTCCTTCCACATCTCCAAAGATCTTGAAGATCCTGTGCTCAATTTGTGTTGTACAATGTGTGTTGAATTAATTTAATACACAAAAGGAACAGTAGATTATTTAATAGGTACATTATATTTAGATTATCATATTGGATGAATTAAACTATCAAAAAGGCTCTTTCAAACAGGCGCGACACAAAGGCACCGCTTGTCGCGCGACGTATGGTGCCTTTGGGTCGCCCGCGATTCGTGTCGCGTATCGCGCCTGTTTGTAGGAGCCTTAAGTCTATTCTACTCTGGAGCTGGACGTCGTAACAAGCACAAGGTGTCGCAATTTTTTGTTAAATATTATGGAAATGTTTCATGTTACTTATGTAATTAATTAGGAAATCATTACAGTTGCATCAACATTTATAAGTTGTTTCGATAGAACTAGACTTTATTTCTATGACTACTTTTCTTAGCCATAAAAGGAAACATGTTTTATGTTAAATGCACAGTTATATAAAAGTGTCGCAATATACTATAAGGCGGTAGGTGCAGAGCAACTCTTGTTCGGTATTCCCCCATTTGTGATATTAAATAGTCAGGCCCCAGGTGCCCGCTAGAAAGCCATTACAATAAGATAATCAATTGTGTCTCATAAGCGATGCTTGACTAGTATGTGCAAAACATGGCGAACATTGTACATTCCAAGATATCGGAATAGAAAATATTAAGTGCGACACTTGAATGACATATCTAAACAATATGAGGTGTAAGTTATAGTGAACGATAGATCTCTAGTAGATACTAGTTATTTATGTGAAGCATAACATGATTGACCGGCTTCAATTGGTTCTATGATTAGTTACGTAAGACTGACCATAAGGTCAGTCTTCATCACACGTGTCATTCCGTTAATTTTTTGTTTTGTGGTTATGGATTTCCGCTGATAGGGGAATTCCCACATCACCTCATGTTTGCACGCTCTTATCAATGTTAAGTGCGTTGAAGTCGTGTTTTACCGGAGTAGATTATATCAAACATTACCTATCCACATATGGTCATTTCCCGTCGTGTTTCCGTTTGTAGACTAAGTTGGTCATGTAGACGCTTGAGAAAATACTGAATCCTGAAATATAATATCATTCTTGCTTTTACCCACGTACGTTTTAGTTGGCCCAATCTCATCTTATTGTTACTCAGCCTGCACCCTAATTGCGTGACAAACTTTTAATCACAGTCTGAATAATATTGAAGGATATTGCTTATCCATTGCTTCATATGTTCGAAAAATTTGTGTGCTTACAACGTAAATAACGCAATGAATGTTGTTGAACTGTCAAAATGAAAGCCATTGCTACTGTTAGTGTGTTACGTAATCACCCCGCTGATTTTGCATTAGCAGAACTAGAAGTTACAGCTGAAGCTGCTTTTGCCTCTGGCTCTTTCCAAAATTATCAGCTTGTTTGCTCGAATATCTTATTCATAAGTAGTGTTTGTTGTTAAGGTGGACAGCGGCGGCGGTGGCTCGGCCGAAGTGATGGTGTACTCTCTCGGCTGGGGCATGGGGGAGCCGGAGCGGCGCGGCGCGGACCGCAAGCGCGGCCAGCCGGCGCCCGTCAGCGTGGTACACACGCCGCTCTCGCCTGACGAAGGACATGAGGTGGACGTGCTGCCCCTACACAATCAGGTACTGTTATACAAAATTTTAAAGGAAAGAGATCCTTTCAGCTGCGGTACATGGGATCGGAGTAGCAAGTTTCGGAGCAAGCACATCCAGTTCCCCCTTATTGCATAACACACTTTCAATCACAATTCGAAAGATTTTGAAGGATATTGCTAACCCATTGCTTCATATGTTTGAAAAATTCGTTTGGTCAACAACGTAAATAACGCAATGTTGTTGCACTGTCAAAATGCAAGGCATTGCCAATGTAAGAGTGTTACATGCATGGAGCCTTAACTAATAGGTAGCTAATAGGTTAGCGTTTAATATATTTTACTGCGTAAATCCGGAAAAAGATAACAAATATAAAAATTAACCCCATTGCACAAGAAAGTACCTCCGCTACGTCGTAGCCGCGTAGCGCTTTCGTAGCACACAAAATGGGATGCTGACACATGAGTACTCCACAATTTTTTGGTCACCATCATCCGAACTTTATTTTCTTAATGTTCTCCTCCCTACACTTTTCTCTTCTTTGATTTTTGGCATTCATTGCAACTCAGTATGCTACGGCTACCACATCCCATCTATCAAAAAGTATTTCATGACATGAAACTAAGAATCCATCTGTCATACTTAAGAAGTTCTTTGGAACATCTATTACGTCGCCGGTTCTTTCTCAGGAACTTCGAGATAATAAGTATATTTATAATGATAAACTACTGTAAACTGGCAAAGGTTTTACGGTATGTTTGATGATGTTCAGACTAAAAGTCTGTATAAAATAATTTTTCGCTTAGTGCGCACTTTCCTTCCTAGGGAGCCATTCCTTATGATAAGATTTTTCTTATTCTCTAATGGACATCATAATAATAATGTTGACATGACACTTAAGAAGTTTAGATGGGACAAACATTTATTTAGTTCTATTTATAACAGTTTGTTGCAGCATCATCTGCAATAATCCCGTGTTACGATAAAGCTCAAAATAGACAGGACCATACGCCTAAAGTATTCACTAAACAGTATTATCTGCAGAATTCATTATTGACTCAAACTTTGTTTAACTTGGGCTAAGTCTGAACAACACAAACTCCATTTATGTTCAGTTATATTTAACGTTGCAAGCTCAGTTCAAGTGCGGTTATAATATTTAGCCTTAAACCTATAAATAGAAGCTTTAGCACTTTCAAGTAATTGAATACGGATCGAGAGATGTGAAGGGGGTTATTATCAGCAATAATAAAGTAGATCCTTATTCTTTGCCAAAAGCCAACTGAACTTTAAGTTTGTTACTAAGTTAATTTTAAAGGGCAACTTTAGCTTTAGTAGCAGAGTGATATCAGTTAAGTTAAATAATAATTTAATCGTCGTCGGGTCTCGGGTCCGTAATCCCCAAAAAGGTATCGTATACAAATACTGTGACGATAACGGTATTAATAACTCTCAGAGCTTTTGAAAGGCGAGTGTTTTTACTAAGAATTATGTCTCGACTAGAGAACTTCAGAATACGAAACTGTGGTCGTATCTGGAGTAAAGAGGTGATATTATATATCATTAATACTGATCATTATATTGTGGTATGAAGTGCAGTGTGCACTGTCCGGAACGTGGCGGAACGGTATTAGCAAGGAGTATTCATTACTCACGTGTCTATGGCGACAGGCTGCCTGCCGAGCAGTCACTACTCTACCATTGTCTTCGAATTTATGGTTTGCTTATTATACTAGATTTGCATAAACTTCTAAGATGCATGTATTTGGACTGGCAGGTCTGCAAGGCTCACAGTTACCTTGCAATGCGTTCTAAACTTGCGACCTGTTAGGCCATCTTAGCCTTTTTTACCTTGTTGCTTATATGCAAATCAGAATGTGCATGATGCAACGACCCGATGACCGCTAATATATCTGTGGTCTGCTTATAATCGTCTAGACAGGTATCACGTATGCAAACGAATTATATTGGTAGTATGTTACGGTGCGGGGCGGCTCGGGCGGGTGGGTGCCCGCGCCGCGCCCAGGTGCTGCGTGAGCCCCGGCGGGTCAATGGCATCACCCGCCATACTTTTTACACTATTTCTCACTCGCAAGTAATTCGATCGAATGCATACTGTACAGACTGCAACATGCGCGTGTGATCAACGCGATACCATTTTGCGCCCAAGTTATATACCTACGCAGTATTGTGAATAAAAATATTGTATGACACAAAAAACAATCCCAAATTGAATCGCTATCAGATAAAGACACATTCAACTCTTTTGACGGTGACATATACGTAAATACATCGATCAAAAATGACTCATACAATGTATCTATACAAGGTTGTCAATGTTTAGGTGACAGCAGCGTTTCGGTAATGATAAAATATGGAACTGATAAATACTTTGTAAGGTTTTAAAGTATGTTAATCAATTGCATTGTAAGTAATTACCTACATACACATTGTAAAACTTTATTGATATTTCAAGGTAAAGAGACAGAAACAGTCTTCAAGTAAATTATACTCAGACTTTATAATAATTTTAGCGTTTACCATGGTCATGAGTCATGAACTCATGACTGTGATCGTGTGTCCATTTTATTATACCAGTAAAACAAAGCGTTGCTAATGTCTTAGATGGTAAACGACTAAACGCTATGTACGTGCAGTAGTAACTGTACGCAGTTTTCACTAATTGAATTATTAATTGTATTGTTTGTGTGCAGGTGGGGGGCCACACCAGACTACTGGTACTAAACGACAGTACAGTCATCAAGCCGCTCAATATTCGCGAGCTGCATTTCTATCAAAACATTCCTGAAGACATTCAGAACTTCGTACCCAGATACAAAGGTGAGCATCAAACTCCTTTGCCGCCTGAAACACGATTCAATATGGCCGCCCAGTACGCTTTTACGATTCGCTGAATGCATCATGTTCATTCATTGCATCTTACATTATTTTCTTTAATTATTATGATATTATCCGTTTTTGTTGTTTACTTATGAAATTGTGTTGTTTAATGTGTTTGCATTTAAAGCACCAAGGAAGTTATCGATTTTATTGATATAATATAAATATAACTGTAATCTGTTTTCCACAGCCTTGTGACAATCGTGTTTACGAAACATGGGAGGTGTCGAATTAGCGGCTGTTATATCGATAGTTTCGAAACGGTAAAATACGTGTTCGCCATTGTTTTTGATCGATTTCTATGTATAATAATATTTTTCTATCTCTTGCGTCATTCGATACTTAAGATTATCTAATGTAATCGTAATTCGATTCATAAAGCTGTGAAATATAAGTTTACGAGATTAGACAACAGATATTGACTTTCCTTATTGCTTGATGATCGTAACCATCATTTTCAAAGTGAGTTATGAGTATGAGAGAGAAGCGTGTATGTCGAATAATGCAAACCCGCCGACCGCAATATTATACAATTTTTATATCCACAGTATCGTTACCTTTGTTACCATTAATTTTATATTTATGGCATATAGCTATTATTGATATTTAATTAATTGCTAATGTGTCTTAATATAACTATACTCATGCAAACTATAAAGCAGGCTCTTAGGTAAGTATTACCATAATACTATTACTAATGAAGAAGTGAGAATTTTTTTAATGTTAAAGAATATATACTGTGTACCTCTTTGAAACTTGTGCTTATTTTTATGATACTGTGGATAACAGATAGATAACAAAGTGTACAAAAAAAATCAACAAAGTACCTGGTATTCTATGCCAGCACCAGGCCACGAATGTAATAATAACAATACCACAGCTGTTACCCGACTTACTATAAACTATGCCGTCGGTGCACGATATGGCAATATCATTGTGTTATATTTTGACCAACATTGTTGAAACGGAACTTAGTACATAACTTAGCTGGTTCAACACATATTGCTCACATTGTGCATCCAATACATTTGAACTTTTACTTATGTTACTGTTACTGCTTTTTTCAATATTAATATTCAAGAATCCTATGTAGCTAAATGTGAATAGATAATGTGAAACTGTAGCAGTTATTTGTGTATTTATTTTTGTTTCATTTTATTTTGCCGAATAGAGAAACTTCTGGTCAACCTTGATAATTGACCTTAGTGTACGTAACGCGGAATATTGAGCATTATTCACATTTCGTGCAATGAAATGCTCTGTTTGGTTTGGTGTTGTGTTAGTTAGTTGCACTAGTAGACGTCGGAATACCCGGTAAAAACAAGTAAAAGTTCAATGTATGTAAGCGAACGCCTTTGCGTTGGGGCCGGTGTGGCATGGGGTCGATGGCGGCGGGTTTGAGTGCGAGCGCGCGCGCGTCAGCGGGAGCGGGAAGCCTGGGGTCAGGAACACAATATTAGTTTCCTTGTTGTCGCAAGGGCTGCGGCGCAGCGGCGGGCGGAGCGACGCCGGCGGCGCACCACACTACCGCCCCTAATAGCGCCCTAGCGGTAATTTTACATTTTGGGTTTGTAATCCTTTACTTAAAAACTACACCCACATCATACTTATACATACACGCATACACACCTACATGCATTGTCTACTTACAACAATATAAATTGTTTGATCACATACACATTTACCTATTCAGTTACACGTTACACGAGACACGATACAGAAGATATACAAACCCTGTTTAAAACAAAGTAACTTATCACTTCCTCATCAAATAACGCTGCCAACTTGCACATAGTAAGTTAATATTGAATTTACGAACGTAGATAGTGGATAAAGTAACTCATTCAATGTCCCAAAGACTAACCAGTGTCACACTGGCCAGTTCCGGGTCGGAACCCGACTGGGCATGTTCTGAGTTTTCAAATCTCCTATCGTTGCACAAACTTCATCCATTTACTATACGACAGTGAATAGTATGATCTTTTTGATTTTTAATTAACGAGCCTTGTTTTTCAATATTATATTGGAAGCAAACTAAATGTTTGTTGAGATCAATGTTTATTATAGTTGTGGTGTGCGTGTGTGCTAGCGGACACTAGTATTGATGGCGAGGCTGTTTGTTTCAGGCGTGATGCAGGCATCAAACTCGGGAGGGCCCAAATTGGACAAGCGGTACTCTCCATGTTTCCGCGACGAGAACGGGCGCAAGGCGTCGCTGGGCGGCAAGCGCAAGCGCGACGACGTGTTCAAGTGCGTATCCGCGCGACACGCGGCCGACAGACCTCCTCGACACTTGTCATGTGTCCTTTATCATATTTCAGAAGCTTTGACGTACGCCGGCCCGCCGCCGACGTCGCCATTAATTCATTCGATCGCATACTTACATGACTATCCCACTAACGCGTGAGTGATGCACGGTTTCACGCTGCGAGCCTCCGATGACTTGCGTCGTGGAGTCGTGGTAATGATATCTATAATTTGATTGAAATGTAACAATATAACAGATAACAATAAGTCTGTGTTTCATTAGCTCCTGTACTATATGTCAATCGTAGCTTGTGTGCCCGTGACGGAATAATAAAACTTTTCTTTTCTAATTACAGATTCAAAGTTCATCGAAATGGCAATGCAAGCGAGGTGCTTAAAAGCATTGCGCACATGGACAATTCAAATAAGCAGTGTAAGTGTCCCTATATCTATTTTAAACCAATGTATCCTTCTTAATAAAAAAAATGAATTATCTAATATACTAACCGACAGTTATTGATGATGCAGATTTCCTCATGATGGAGAACATAACGTCGTCGTACCGGCGGCCGTGCGTGTTGGACCTGAAGATGGGCACGCGGCAACACGGCGACGACGCGTCGGCCGAGAAGCGCAGCAAGCAGATCGCCAAGTGCGCCGCCTCCACCTCCGCCACGCTCGGCGTGCGCCTGTGCGGCATGCAGGTGCGGCTTGCAGATAGCACATCACCTCGTCGTTGTCAGCTGGAAGGAGTCACATTCATCTATCTGACAGCTGACGCTCATTTCATTCATTTATTGCAACGGGGATAATAACCTGTCACAAAGCCGAAATTTATGCACATTTAGTTGTATCATTAAAAAGAGAACTCGAAAAAAAAAAATTGACTTTTGCTATCTCTGTAACCAGTAACCAGGTTTTCAGGTTTGGTGTAGTACAAAAACATAAGCGTAATGTCGGGAAGAATGTTTGATTATCGGCTTGGTGATTGGTCTTTATACACCCTGTATACTTTGCGTGATCGTGTTCTTATACAGATATTTGTATACCCAGGTGTATGTCCCTGAGACGGGCGCGTGCGTGCGACGGGACAAGTACTGGGGCCGCGCGCTGTCGGAGAGTGGGCTGCGCGACGCGCTGCGAGACTTCTTCGCGGCCGGCGCCGGCCTGCGCGCGCGCGTCGTGCGCCACGTGCTGCGCGAGCTGGACGCGCTGCGCCGGGCCATCGCCAAGCAGACCAGCTATAGGTTTTACTCGTGGTTAGTACTCATCGACGATGTTGCGCCTCGATACACGTTACCCTGATTTTTCCTGCTCGATAAGTTTGATCCTAACTTTCAAAATTAAAACTAATTTGTGATATATTTGCGATCGCAGCTCACTGCTGATAGTGTACGAGGGCGACGTGGCCACCGAGCTGTCCGAGGAGGCGAGCGGCGTGACCAGCGAGTACGACGCCGACGCGTCCAGCAGCTCCGCCGAGATGGCGCCCTCGCCCGGCCACTTCGACATGTCTACCCTACACGACGAGATCTCCACCTCGGGCGAGCGCGACGAGCGCGGGAGGCGCGAGCCCTTCCAGCCGCACTCCGAGGAGACCATGGGCGGCTACGAGGACGGCGAGCTGGCCGGCCACTCGCCGCGCCGCCAGCCGCCCAGCCCCGACTCGGCCGACAGCTGGATGGCCTACTCGTCCACCAGCAGCGAGTCGTGGCGCGGCGAGCCGCCCGCGGCGCCGGCCGAGCTGCGCGGCAAGCGCGCGCGCACGCGGCCGCCGCGCGAGCCGCGCCCCGCGCGCGCCGAGCGCGTGGACATCCGCATGATCGACTTCGCGCACACGGCCTTCGCGGGCGCCGACGCCGAGTCCCCGCTGGCCACGAACACGCCGCACCACGGGCCGGACTGCGGCTTCCTCACGGGCGTGGATAGCCTCAAGCGCCTGCTCACGGAGATCCTGCCGCCGCAGCCCTACAGTTAATGAGGCGCCGGTCGGGCCGCGGGGCCTCTCCCTAGAAAAAAACGTTAAAAATAACCTCCTTTCGGACGAAATTCTGAGAGAGCTGTGATCGCGTCGGACGCTTGACGTCGGAGCGGCGCCCTCGCGCGCGCTCCGCAGTGGAAATCTTTCGGAAGTACGTTTAGTTCGCCGATGGTGAGTTTCGATGTTGTTGAAATGTATATTATATTTGAATGTAAAAACTATTTTCCTCAAAAATTTACCGTTCGACTGATGTAACTTTAAAAGTAGACAAATTACTAACAGGTCGCTGTGTATTTACATAAAAAGGATATAGGTACGCAGGGTATTTTCCATTTGTACGTTTCGTGGCTGCCGAAGGCGCGATTTAAGTAACAATTTCTTTTTATGTAATTGCATAGTGATATCGCACTTAGTGAATGTTGGCGGTACAAACTATGTTAATTTAATGTTTAAAACTATTATAATTTGATGTGGGACCCAGTAGGTATTCTTAAAACGTGTATTTATAAGTATTACTGTTAAGTTATTCCAGATTGACATGCTTTGAGTTGTTCTCCTAGCGTAATGATTGGTTTGTGTACGAGTGCTTAATCATAATTCAAATTGAAATTAGACATTCCTTGCCACTGCTGATGAGCGTGTTTCTATGTTGTAACAGTAATCTTACATGAAAGTGCGTGTCTCTCTACACTGTAGACTTTGTATTTTCTATTTGAAGCTCACATTAGATTTGATGTTTACATATAATTAAATGATATTGTATTCCATGCTGGTTCAGGTACAGGTTTGAACTATTCAGCCCAGTCAGTAACGCCAAAGTTATATAATAATACATAAACCTAGCCCAGAAAATGGTTTCCATAGTAGAAAATATAAATTGATTAAAATTGGTGTTTAGAATTTAAATAGTCCATTAAGTGTCGATTCAAAGTTTGCGATGAGTTATTTAAATCATTTGAAGTTAATTGGATGTGTGACTTGTGTTTTTATAGTCTAGATATACTTAGTTAAAATGTAACATCTGAAACATGTCCTTGCACATGTCACGTACATGTGGCGCACATCTTTGGACAAAAGCAATGATATTTAGCCTAACAGTATTATAAATTAGCTGCCAGAGTTAGTAGAGCATGACCATATCGATCGGTTGCGGTATAAGAGGCGACGTTTGTTTGTGGATGTGTTCTGTATGTGGAAATGTTTAATAGGGTGCCCATTCGCAATTATGATGCTGGAGGTAGTAAATGAATCTAGAAATTAGTCTCCATGTGTAATGATGCGATGAGTATTCAAAGTGGGTCAGTGTAATCGGCTAGTTTCGCGCACGGGCGATGCATGTGTGCACTAGCCACACCAGCGTTAGCCAACATTCCTTCGTGCTACATTCGTCATTGTTTGTCCTTTTACTTATTTTTTTATTAGTGGGATAAATTTTTGAAAAGTACCTGGTTTAATTAGGATGCTAGGTTGTATTGCAAATTATCATTTATGTCTGTTATTTTAAATAACTGTATGACACTATTTTGTTAAATAAATTTTAGGTATTATTTGTTTGTTTCATTTCAAAACATTCATTATTATTACGCCTGCGTTCCCCCACGTCTATTTAGTTCACTGTTTGACTCTGCATCACCCAAAGGTCTACAGGTAGACATTAAAGTCGGCCTCTGTACATTGAGAGAAATAAAGTGATTTAAGATTTTTTTAATTACTAAGGGCTGATTTTACCAGTCAGATAACTTTTGTCAGTGGAATGAAATTGACGTCTGACAGTTCTAGTATGGAAAAACTGTTAATAATTCAAATTTATTCTCATTATACTCTAGGTATAAAAAAAGACATTCTAGGTATAAAAGTTTGGGGAAATTCGTAATCATAGAAACATAGTTATTCTCTTATCACTAACACTATAATAAATAAAGTGATTGAGTGATGATGAATTTTTAACTGTTTTTCCGTAGGGACAGAGACAGACGAGGCGGCATGGTTTAGGCATGGAATTAGTATGTACTATATACAGGTAAATCTCACACACAGGACGAATTAAAAAAAATATGTATATTTCCCGCCATTTTGCCCATACGGTGAGACGCCTACAAAACTAACGAGAGTTTTCAATTTTCACACAATTATTATTGATGTATTAAATTATTATTAAAACATGGAGGAAGTAAACGATGTACAAGCTCTGGAAAATATCTCTAGTGAAGTTGATGAATCTCAAATAAAGGTCATTCTTTCGAGCCAATGCATCAAAGGTAAGACAAAAAAAAGTTGTTTTACTTTATATATTTTGATCTGAAAATCCAGTAACATCCTTATGCTTTGAATGTATTCCCCTAGGCTTTCACAAGCTAGCTATTAAATTAGAACAAATGTACTAAATGTACGTCGACTTACACCCGGGTTCTGGAACGAAACGAAAATCAACATAAAAATTTGCTAACAGAATTGTCAAACGCCTACGAATCGCAACTGCTTTTAATGGTTGACGGAATTATCAACAGCCCTATCAAATTACTTGACATGAGTTTAATTTGGATTCGTCGTTGATTTTCCTTCCAGAAACAAGGTGTTACTGTCACAAAATACTGAATGGTCACATAAATAAAATTAAACGCTTCGTTGATGGATGCGTCACGGATATTCTGTCGTCTGCGCTGCACCTAATCTTTACAGACTTTACTAAGGTGCAGCGCAGACGACAGACTATCCGTGACGCATTTTTTAGTCTGTGAAAATAGAACCTATGCAATTATATGCAGTAACACACACGACGCGCAAAAAGTCCGACGCACAAAAAATCCGTGTAATTCGGGCAGACCGCACCGCGCCACGCCGCGCCGCTCGGCACAAAAAGTGTGTGAAAAAAATTGAACGTTGGCTTCAACGCGCGCTAACGCAGACG
This sequence comes from Dryobotodes eremita, assembly GCA_917490735.1. Lineage (NCBI taxonomy): Eukaryota > Metazoa > Arthropoda > Insecta > Lepidoptera > Noctuidae > Dryobotodes > Dryobotodes eremita. The sequence goes on along the minus strand of OU823254.1, from coordinate 15,814,107 downwards.
GCGCCGGGCGCACACTTTAGTCGGCAATCTGCATTTGCTAGGGGTGGAAGTAACGCACGTGATCTATTATCATGGCGCCAGAGGTCTTCTTTTTCTGTACTTCATGTACAAAATAATACTTCGCGATCTCTGCACAATTTTCATAGCGTCTACGTCCCTACAGCTCTGCCGTCAGAAAGATCGAAGATGTGCGTCGTGTGCGTTGAGTCTGTGAAAAATCCGCGACCGACTTTTTGCGCGCCATGCAGACTTTTTGTGCGCCGCAGACTCGATCGCACAAGAAGTGTGCCGTCTGCGCTGCACGTAAACCTAACATTAAAAAACATGCGAACACAAAATTAGTGTGAAGGTTGGTATTGTTTCGCATTCGCAAGTTTTTGAATGTTAGGTTTTGTTTCACTTAAAGCACATCTCAAATCATGTTCCTCATTGAGACGATTTCTGAGAGCCTTTGTTTTTAGTGTCATTCAAGTTGAAAAACCACTGCATTGCACTGGCGAGCTAGATTCGGTCTTATTGGTCTAATCTTTGTTATATGTTACCAGCTTATTACCCCCGCAGAATAACTCTTTTACCCACACAGGGGTAATTACCCCCAGGTTAGGAACCGTGGAACTAAACTAATATAATAATCCAAACTAATATTATAAATTCGAAATTAACTCTGTCTGTATATTACCTTTTCACGCCTAAACCACTGAACGTATTTCGATAAAATTTGACAAGGATATAGATGGCATCCCGGGGAAGGACATAGGCTATCTATACTTTTTTTCCTGGTAGCTCGTTCCAGTGGTATAATTTCTGACATCCACGCGGGCGAAGCCGCGGGCAGAAGCTAGTAATATTACAAAGAGAAAAGATTAGAGTTGGGTGTTTGTTTGTTACGCTTTCACGCTAAAACAGCTGAACGGATTTAGATGAAATTTGGCACGTGAGTAGACCAGGATCTGTGTTAGGACATAGGATACTTTTATGACAGTAGTACTATCCCGTGGGATAATTGCCGACCTCCACGTGGGCGATTCCGCGGGCAAAAGCTATTGTTATTATAAGTCCAGATTTCCTCACGACGTTGCTGACCTTTGCTATACTTAGTTAGTCCTTGTATACCTACTAGTCCTTGGTAACCTTTTATGGTGTCGGTGGTGACGGGCTGGGTTATTCTGCAGCGCCAACATTAACTCGACACTGGTTTTAGCTCAAGCCTTTTTGCTTGACAAGCTGAAGAAGCAGGCTGAACGACACAAAGAAACCTGTGGATTCATTAGCAGCGCTAATTTGAAACTTGAGGCAGACATTAAACAGGCTGAGCAAGAGATAAACAGGTTGGTATGATAGTAGAAAAGAAGACGAAAATGTAGGTGTAGTCATTGTGGTACGTACGAGATACCTTAGTCTCATTGGTCTAAATTTCTACAAGTACATGACATAGGTAGGTATTTATACACATAAAACTAGGCCAATAGCTCACCTGCCGCTTTGTCCTTTGATGATCACTAGTTGACCGGCAGGTGGCCTCTACAGTAGGTATTAAGATCAAAAATTTTTCAACCGTAGATAAGAAAAAAGGGTAAATAAAGTAGAAATCATACAATAGATTAGTTCACACATTAGTATTGCTTCCAAAAACTTTAAATAGGTATCTGAAGTTCGTAAAGACATAGGTATCACTGGGATTAGTTATTATCGTCTTTTAGTAAACAATTGTAGGTATATAGTAGAGTTTAACGGGTCTGGAAATAAATGTCTTAGTTTGTATGTCTTTAAATCTTAACCCCCTTATAAAATCTTGATGAGTTTGCTTTAGGTTCAACGAGCGAAGAAAGGTAACCACGTACCTAGGTTGGTACGATACGCTTTAAGATTAAATAGAAGATAACTGTCTGGTGTATCGTCCTACAGTCAACCGCACGCACCAGTAAAAGCGGTTTTCGCTTTTCGCAGATTAGATGTTATTAACGACGCGGCGACCAGCAGTTGGCCGTAGGTACTACCAATTTAACTGGGATGGTTGGCCCGGCTGCTAGACGTGAGACTCCTCGTACTCGACTTGAGAATATTGTACCTACATCATGTTAGGCACATATTGTTGGGCTACTATTGCCGGTTATCTTAGGTTTACTAATCACCCTGAAAAGATGGAGCTACCATTTTTGCTGGGAATCACTAGACTATATACTGCATTGATTGCGTTTAAAGTCTAGACTTTTATTCAAATACTTTAACCTTCGGTTTATTTCAGTATGCTTATAGCTCAAGAGACTATTAAATCGGCCAATGTGGAAATGAAAAAAGAATGGTTAGTAGCTAAAGAACGGAAGACAGATATTAAAGAGCGCATAGAGGAGGGCACAAAGAGATACGAAGACCTATGGCTGAGATGTAAAGCTAGATATGAAAGTATACCTTTTGTACAAAAGCTACTTCGTGCCACAGAAAAGGTACAGGCACAACATAATGATATCGACGGTGTTGATAAGCAAATAATATCGCTTTACGAATTGATGAAGACGCGACGTGAAGCTTGTATCGATTTAGATAGGAAACGGTGCATAGAACTAGCAAATTTCTTGATTAAAGAAATGCTAAACACTATGAAGATTATAACAGAGAAATTTGAGAATATTAATGATATGACAAGACAAATCAGAGAAATGATTGAAGAGCAAAATACCGTGAGTGATGCGACTGTAATAATAGCCGTAGAACCACAGAATTTAGAAACTGAAAATAAGAACAAGGACACAGTCAAAGATGATGATGATCTAAATAAAAGTGATGAAGATGCTTTGGTATTTGACATTGTTATTCCAATGGTGTTATATACTATCTCTGTGTTTGTTCTTATTGAATGGTTTTTCCTTTTGTTCCAGATACCAAAGCTAGAGCTGACTAATTTCGATCTCGATATAATAGATGTCAATTTAGAAAGGGTAAGGTAACACAGTAACAGAACCAATGTTGTAATTGAAATAAAATTCTACTAATGCAGTATTTTAACACTCAATAGGCAAAGATGATGAACGATGAATTACCTAATTCTATCACAACAGCGACAGATCCCACAGATAATTTGGTGAATAATAAAATAAGCCAATACCATGAAGATGGAAAATCTTATGAATATGTGATTTCTCCATATTTTAATTCCTATAAAGAAAAGGAATCACACAACTTCTCTAAAAGGAAATTGATTAATATTCTTGAAGATGTACATATTAATAATGGCGAAGTATACAACATTGTGAAGAAAGTAAATCCAGAAAATCTTCGGAAAATTAATGAGATTTCCGTTGATGTAACTGAAAACGCTAGAGAGAAACCTACGTGTTTAAAGGTACCTAATATACCTATGTACCTATATTGTACAACCTGTTTTTATTACAGTTCTGATTCCGACTTATGCTTGTTCACTTACCTCTGTTATTTAGCCATCTTTTTCTCTTTATAGGGTACGCCAATAGAGAGTGATACCATTGAAGAGATAGGCATGACATGCTCCAATGCAGATATTATAATACCTCCTACTCAGTTTCTGGACATAACATTGCCGGTAATGTAATTTGTAGATCATTACATATCCAAAGATTTCAAGCTATATTTTGAAAGTCTCTTGTTTAGATGTCTTTGAAGATTTACCATAATACCATAAGAATTACCATAATTTTATTTTATTATGTAGCTATTTTGTATATTGGCGAATTGTGAGTGTACTCACGACGACACATCAAGCTAAACTATTCCAGCTTAAGCTGATCAGTGATCACGCATTGTATCGGTTTTCCGTACGAATACCGGAAACGTATCTATAGCTTGATGTGTTGTCGTGACGGTCGTGCGCACTATTCATCTCTGCCTACCCCTTCGAGATATACAGAGGTAAATGGTATGTTTATTGATATTGACAACTTAATATCACTGTTCAGAGTTCTCACGATAGTTTACCTATGAAGAGAGTATCGTTTGATATACCTTCACCAATACAAATAAACGAAATAATAGACGATGTGGACAAACAAAACGATATTGATGAAAATGAAGCAGCAAATCAAACTATAAACAGTCAGCTAGATGCGAGCGTAGCGAGCGAAGACAGTTTCGCGAAGATACAAGATATGATACTGAAAAAGCATAATTTGGACCTTTCGCCCCAATTTGTATATGCCAAGAACCCTGTATTGCAAAAGGTAAAATGTTGGAAGAATAAGCAAAAGAATAAAAACGTGGGTAAATTTAATATTCTTCTTCTAATAATAATGAATGATAACAAAATATTGTTTTGCAGAGGGATGATGATAAAATCGTAACATCAAAATTTTTTGCCAGTGAAAATTTGGAAGTGAAGATTGATGAAGTTCCTCATAACGAGATGGACATGGATGAGGAACCGAGGGTCCCAGAACCTGAAGAAAAACCAAAAGAATACGAGAATTTAGAAGTGTTGAGTCTTAAAGACAGTATGCCAATGGATGTTGATGAAATGATAGTTTCTAGTCCCAAAGAGAAAAAGGTACCTACTGAGACGATAAATTCATTTTTAGAAAATTGGTTTGCCAAGGTTTTGGTTTAAATTTTATTTTTTGATTGTGATACCTTTTATTGAGCTGGGCCAATTTAACAAAATTATTGTGTGTGAATTTACAGAAACATGAAGAATCAAGGCCTGAGAAACCAGTGACTGGATTACTATTTACCCATGGGACCCAGGCAATTCCAGATTCGTTGAATGCATCAATGAGCACTACTGGATATGATGATTCAGACTTCCCACATTGCATTGGTGGGTTTAGTGAGCTAAGCTAAATAATTGTCATATAGAATTTAGTCTTTAAAAAAATATGTGTTTCCAGATGCAAGTCTCCTTCTTTCACCTAAAGCTGATATACCTATAACTGGTGATAACACTGATGTGCAATCCCAAGAAGTTCCTAATTTTCTTTCAGGTATTTATATTTTCAATAAATTAATGCTTCTCCGACTATTGCAAAACATTAATTGTATCATTCCAAGTAAAATATGTAAAATAAAATATGTTTTTAATAGGATTTCGAAAGACAGGCTTATCCTTTTTTGGAGGAGGAAGTGCATTATCATCAGAGCCTAAGCCAGATTCCAGTGGTCCAAGTGATGAAAATAACTTTAGTTTTAATTTTGGTGGAGAGAAGAAAAATAGAGGTGGTTTGTTTAGTTTGTTCAATTAATTAATTTTTAATTTTTTTCTATTGTTTTCCAATAAACGATTTGCATTATAGAATATTATTTTTATTTTTTACCATAAAAATGTACAGCTTCATTGATGTAACTGGCAAGCTCTTACAGCTATTAATTGCAGAAGTATAAACAGAGGAGCGAAAACCTCACTGTATTCTATTGCAGAATCACCTTGTAGTTTTCTACACAATAAGAATTTAAATACAAATGTCAGACCTAGAAATATAGCACTCCAAGATGCTCTATACAAGGAGGCTTTATATGAACTTTCTAAATTCATTCTTATACATACTATACAGCAAAAATATGCATTCATTGCATCACTTACAAATAATGGTGCAAATACTGTCCACCAGGCGCTGTACACAACACCGTCTATTTTCAAAGCTAACAACACTGAGAATATTGTAATAGTTATTAGGTTTATCCATATTTCAAACACTGTTAGTCCAATCCACTGCACAATTTCGTTCAATGTGAAGAACATGTTTATTGGTTGGCCCCAAGCATTGCGTTTCTGAATATCCTTATGTGGATTGAAGATGAACACCTCACTTGTGAATCAAAGTCTAACTCTTCTGTCAGTGGCTCCAGATCATCTGTGGAATTATGTTCATTTGTAATACATGTCTAGTTAATGATCAATAAGTCTAGCTGATTTTTGTGAAAACTGACAAGAGACATTGCACAATTGAGTAACAGGATATTGTTGCAGACTGTTACCCACACTTTCTATTTTCTCGCGACTGAAGGATATATAGGTACACTCACCAACACAGTCAACAGTTCCAGTGTTTACTTCAATCTGACATGTTCCAGAAAATAATATTTCTAGTTGGAGTGCTAAGTTGCAGCACCTTTGTATTGCAGCTCCTAAACCATGTAGAATGATTTCCTTTTCGCCTCTGGTCAACAAGTCGCAGCACTTATCTAGTTGTGCCTAAAAAATTAATGTTTATTATTAGAAGACACTAGCTCACCAGTCTTGTTCTTTTAACAACCTTTATAACGCAATATTACTTTAAAATTAGTCTTCTTTGTGATGAATATTACATTATCACCATCCACAGGCTTCAAAGGTAGACGCTTCTTTAAAGCATAATTCTTATTTGGATGTCGTTTTGGTCTTTTCTTAGAATCCTCTTTCTTCTGTTGAGTGTTTTCATCTGCCATTATTTCACAAGTGGCAAAACAAAATGTCAATTGTCAAATGAAGTTCACGTTTTAATAATTTTGACAGCTCAGATACTTACTTGATCGGATACAATGCCTACAATGCCACAAACTTCGATCGATATCTTTGACTGATCATGATCATCATGAAAAAAGTAGATAAAACCGAGGTCGAGAACTTAGAGCATTTATTTATTTAAATGCTCTAAGGTCGGGAACTATCGGCCCATTAGTTATAATGTCTATTAAGTTTTTACCTAAATAATATTAACTCGAATTACCATTGTATGTACCTACCTATTCAACGTAAACCAATGACGAAAACCAATTAACAGAGCAAGCTGGTTTCTGTAGTATATTTTCAACCATACATAGAATAAAATAGAATAGAATACTCTTTATTATGTACACCATAAAAAATAACAGATATAAATGTAGACATTTTACACAGGGTGACACAATGGGCGGTCTTATCGCTAAAATCGATCTTTTACAGACAACCTTTGGATGGATTCAAGGGAGAAGGAGAGACACACACATACATACATGCACATACATGTTCTTAGACAAGTTTAACAAAAATATAAAGAATAGGTACAACAAAACCTTTTATTTAGGATTCGTCGGTTTCAATAAAGTCTTCGATTCGTTAGAACACAAATATATCTGGAAAGCACTGCATCACACAGTACTTTATACTATACTGAAATGCATAGTCAAGGAATACAAGGAAAGTACACATACATACCTACATATAAACTCACACCTTCCTTCTTTCCATAGGGGCAGGTAGAAATTACAGAACGCCATCTGCTATGATCCTTACCCACTCCTTTCGCCTCGTTTACGTTCATACCTCTGGCCATATACGCACGCCGGTTGCGAGTACTACGCACCTGACGTTTCTGAAGAACATCGCCAATATTTATTTATTTATTTACACACCCACACACACTTTTTTGTTATAGTTACTATATGTCCTCCTAGGGCGTCTCCTTCCAGCGTTTCCAATCACGTCTGCCTTGTAAATACCCTTAGTTAGTCGCCTTTCGTTCATCCACTCCACATGACCAAACATTCCAACCATACTCTTTTCAATTTTTGTCACCACATCTTCTTTTAAACCGCACCGTTGCCTTATCACATCATTCCTCAGCCAATCATTATCATTCATTGCCACACCACACATGCTTCGCAAGAAACGCATTTCCACAGCATTTATACTACTATCATGTTTCTTTTGCCACACTCAACATCCACTTACATACATAAGTGTAGGCACTAGCACACCATTGTGAACAGCCAGTCGAGTCTTTTTGGACATCAACTGGTTGGTTACAATCGCATGTGTAGCACCATTCATATATATTCTCGCATTTACTCTCCTTTCCACATCTTCATCAATCTTTCCACCCCTTGTAATCAGACCCGAATTATACGTTCTCACTTACTTGCTCCACTGTCTTATCATTTATTTTTACATCACACACCAATACATCCTCTTCTTTTTCAAACACCATGACCTTCGTCTTATTCGCATTTATATTCATCCCTTTCACCTTCACACACATCTATCACAGTTACCATGTCTTGCAACTGTTCTGCTGACGATGCAAGTAGAACTTGATCATCTGCGTAGAGAAGGTACTTGACAGGTAACTCATTCATCGTCAATATACACTCACCCTCTTTCAAATCTGACACACAACTCTCCATGTACGAGTTGAATAGCCACGGTGAAGGTATACAGCCCTGTCTTGACACCCCTCGAGATTCAGAACCAGTTCGTGTATGCCCCATTTATCCTAACACAAGCACTGGAAGCCTTGTATAAAGATATCAGTGTTCGTACGATGCGCCAGTCCACACCGTACATGGATAGTGTCGACCACAGTTCTTCCCTCCACATACTGTCATAGGCCTTCTCCAAGTCAATGAAAGCCCAGTAAACTGTCTTGTGTTTTGCCAGATGTTTTTCGGCTATGCACCTTCCGGAGAAGATCTGATCCGTACAGCCTATTCCCTCTCTAAATCGTGGCTGCACATCCCATATTTTCTCAACTGTCACTCCGTCTTTTTTTTTTTTTTTTTTTTTTTTTTGGGTGGGAAATCATCAAATGACCTCTCCCGCTCTGGGCGGAGCGGAAGGGCGTGTCAGACTCTTACTGACTAAAACCCACCCGTGTTCCTTCAGTTGCCTGTGCGCCAGGGCCACGGTAACTCTTTCGAACAATCCGCGACCCCGGCAGGCATCGGTCCTATCGGACCCCGTCAATGGTGCTGACATCTCTTTGAGGCGCACGTGGAACACGACGCGCCGTCGACCCGGGCCTGGTCCTTACCGGACGGCGAGCTGCCCATTGCTCGCCGTCCGTAAGCCCGCGCCTACGGTGGCCGGGAGTCGGCAATCGACTCCCGACGCCCAGGGTGTCTCCTCCTCCTGCGGCGGCTAGGGGCGCGAGGGCGTAGAGATTGCCTCTCCCTCTCGCGCTCCGCCTCCTCCTTCGCGAGCATTACTGCTTCGCAGAAGGAGGTGACGGCTTCCCATTCCCTCTCGCTCGGTACCATGGCCTGAACCAGGGCCGGACGCGAGAGGTCACCGCCACCGATCGCCGCCACGAGGACACGGCGGTGCTCCGCCCAAGCCGGGCAGACCTCCACCGTATGCTCCACCGTGTCCTCCGGTCGATCCACGCAATGATAACACCCGGGCGTTTTCTCCCGCCTTATCCGAAACAGCCATGTCCGGCGAGGACCTGCGTCAGGCGGAAGGTGAGGACGCCGTGGCGCCTCTCAAGCCACTCCTCAAAGAGGGGTCTTACCGCCGCAATTGTGGCGTGCCCTCAACTGTCACTCCTAACACTCTATGTATTAAAACCTTCGCATATGTACAGTTTGCCGAAAATACTCAAAGACTAATGCCGCGGTCGTTTTAACACTCGTCCCTTTTTGCATAGTGGTACGATTACAGCCTTAAAACCAAAAACCCGCACACGACCTATCTCCAACACATATTAAAGATCCGGCACAACAGGCTTGCTACCACCCAGTCACCGCCCTTCAGCATTTTAGCAGACACTTTGTCGTACCCTGCAGCTTTCCCAACTTTTATCCGTTTCAGTGCTCCTACAATTTCATCTATTTCTATTTCATTGTCTTCATCTACAACTGAGCTTGGGTCTTTAAAACTGGCGTCTGCCCAGTTACCCACTCCTTGCACACTATCCTGTCAACTAAGTACACATGATTATTCAAAAACAAATATTCAAGAAGTACTGCACAAGTCAGGCTGGAAACAACAGGCGAGAAGTAAGAGAATATAGAGAAAGGCGTCCGGCAAGGGGGCTATCTCACCTAAGTCATTCTGAGCAGTTCTGAGATGATATTCAGAAAACTAGATTGGAATGAAAATTGACTCAACATAAACCACGAAAATTTTAACCATATACCCTTTGCAGACTATCCAATTCTGTTTTCTGAGTGTCCAAAAAAGTTTAGAGTGACACGACTAAGACGAAAATAATTACTAATTCCTCACAGACCAGTATCACAGTAAATAGGGAACCAAAAGAATACATTTCTATGTAGTCTTTTGGTACATTTACGGTTTACCTAAGACAGTTAATAATATCTACAATAACTACAACTAATACTATGCATTAAGAAATTGATAGAGGGATAGCCAACACTTGGAAGAGATTTTGGTCCCTTGGCGAAGTGATGAAGAATAGAGAATTAGAGAAATGCCAATTAAAGATAAAATAAAAAATTACAACATGTGTATTTTGCCGTGCTTGACCAATGGTTGCCAAACATGGGCATTATTGCCGGCACAGTTACTTCCGAAATTAAAACGTCTGTCAAAATAGTATAGAAAGAAGTGTAATTGGCTACGGTAATTGGAGACAAAGAAAGATTAAAATAAATAAAAGGTACAACTTTGTAGATGCAAAAAAGTACCTATGTAAAACATAAAAATGGCGATGGATAGGGCCTTGTGTTATGCCATTAATGCTTCTTTTATTTTATTTCTTATAATCTGTATGATCATGACTCATCGATACAGATATTCGTTATTTTGGTTGCTTCAATGACGATAGGCTTTCCCAGAACTCGAATTTCATAATCCTTAGCCGCTTATCAAATTTATCAACACTGTGATTCTCCCAACGCGACGGTAGGTACTCCTCTGCCTCAGCCTTACATACGACGCCAACGAAGCACTCCCCGTCTCGGGTCACAGCCTCACTCGCGACCACAGAGGGGCAGGCGAGCGAGCAGCATTACAAACTATGAATGAACATCCTCTGTGTTCATGTCGTTTGCGTTGTCCTGTGGATCTTGGTGAAAATTTTATGTCAAAAATATTTGATTTAACATGTCATGCTGTCATGTCTGTTTCCAAAAGTATAGCAGGAGCAAGGATTTTAAAAGATCCAGTAAAGTGATTTATTTATTCTAAATGGGTTTTTAGGTTAACGGAAAAATTGTAATGTAGGTGACGGTGTTTCTTATAAAAAATTGTACAATTAGGTCCACAAATTCCTCGTAAATCAATGTTATCTTTATAAAATGGGGGGAGTGTGTAGTTCCTTAAGTTCGTTCGTGTCAATCACCTTAGATGCTCTTGAAAGGTAGGTAGATATAGTACCTACTGTTTAACTGTTAATTAAGTAGATAGGTATTATAATTTTAACTTTCTTATTCATTGATCTACCGCTTAGTGGTCTCAAATTTGGATGGCGATGGGATGGTCCTGGATTAGTTTCCAAGAAATTCGCAGTTATTATTCACTAAGTACTTTGAGTAGCTACAGCTACACTACATCTCATGTGGAAGTAATGTTTACAAAAATTGAGGAACCAAGAGGGTCATTAAAAAATCTTTTAATTTTTCAGAATATCACTTTGCACGGTATGTGCAGCGTTGACGTGTTGTGTGTTGTTCACTATAGTATCTGTAATGGTTATGGGAGTCGGAATCGGCTACCATTATTGTTTTGTACAAAACTCCGTGGAAGCTATGGGTACGTAACACTGTTTCACGATATATTAAAATTTAAACGTAACCGTCACCCGTGGATTTAATATCGAAGTTTCCTTCACAATCGAAGTCCATCATCATAAGCACACGATGAGTTCGAGAAAACAAACGGTTAGGCCGTTTGTTTTTGGCAACTCCGATATGATCGACGTGAGTAAAGGTACAATACAAACAAACTGGTCCTAGAAAGACAGTTATCGTATACCAGCTTTTGCCCGCGTGGAGGTCGGAACTTATCCCACGGGAATGTACTACCGGAATGAAAAGTAAGTATGTCCTAACATGGTCCTAACACAGGTCATGATCTACCTGTGAGCAAAACTTCATACAGTCACTTCACACACTTCAGACACATACATATCCGGTCAGTCGTTTAGTCGTGAAAAGGTCGATAATTATGAATTCAGTCATGGATAGTATGGATTGTGTTGCATATTACGATGTGTTTCTAGTGCATAGTTTTTTGTACAACATGAAAAGTCTAGATATCACAAAGCGTTGCATACATTGCGTACCTACGTGGGGCTAGTTTGTTTCTATTTTCAACGGCTCCTCATGAATATCACAATCAATTATTTTATTAAAACCTATTTTCTAGTTACCTACGGATATTATTGTTTTACAGCGAAGGCTGCGAAAGCGGCGGGAGCTTTACGTACGGGAGGGAACGAGCCAGGACGTCAGGGCCACTCCGGCAGCGTGATGCGCTCTGTGGACAAAGCGGTGCAGCGAGGCTTTGCGCACCGCCTGGCGCGACGCGAAGCAGACTCGCCGCTAGTTAGCAATAACCTCACACTCGCCAACAACTTTACAGACACCAACATCTTCAGAGACACCCTCAACATCAAAGACTTCAGAGACACGAACAACATCAACAACTTCACAGACACCAACAACTTCACAGTCATCAACGTTCTAAGTCCTTTCAATTTAACAATGTTCAACCGGTCAAACACATTTAATTTCACTGTCTTCTGAATGTTGTGTTTTGGAGAAATCTGAAAGCGTAGGTTTTTTTATAAATAAAATTAGTTTTAATATGAAATACTTTATTAATTTATCAACACCATAATATATAAAATTATATATTTATAAAATGAAAGTACAATCTATGTAGTCCATCATAACTTGAACATTGATAATAATGATCTATAAGTTAATCAAGTTACCCAAATGTCCCAATTAAAACGAGCACTTGGTAAATTTATTTGTGTCGCAGAAGGGAACGAATGTTGTTCATATCAAAGGCATTGTTTTGGCCTGTGTAACGTTCAGGGATCGTAAAGGCCTTAGGAAGGGTTCGGCTGTCGAGGTGTTGTTGCGTGAGCGACGGAAGCGGCCAATGAGTCTGCGTGCCAACTCGCGCTCGTGCGGCGATAGCTCGGGGTCCTTGGGAGGCCTGGCGAATTTATTAAATCGTTAGTATTGAAAATGGCTGTTAAAAGACTGAACGTGAACAGCAAATCTAAACCGCGTTAAAGACCTGTCGGTGTCAATTTGACACCATGGCAGGTAATGAGAACAGTTACATGGTAAAGGATCTCGTGGTGAAAACATAACGTAGCTAACCTTTCAGTTTCTAGTAGAACGATTGGTGTTTCCGATTGCTCAATATATATCTGCTCTCCTGGCTTCCTGGTTTGGTACACCTCTGAAATGCAAAAATGCTTTCTGTTCATCAATTCAAACATATCTCCATAAAATAAGTATTGTTGTAAGTCCTCTGTTGTATACCTATGCTATCAGGCATAATTAATTGATGCATTCCAAAATTAGGTGTTGAAAAATTCAAATCGGTAGCTGCTTCCAGTAAGCTTGCTACAATAGTACGTACCCAGTAGCGGGTGCGGTGCATGTTCCACTTCCGACCTGTTGACTGCAAGCAGACGCACCACCGGCCTGTTCTCAGGCCCAGCTCGCAGCAGCGTCGGCTCCGTCGTCGATCTGGACGACACTGTGCGGAAATAACGTGGTGAGGCGCGGGCAAAGTTGAAACGATAAAGAAATGGACCCGTGAAACAGATCCCTATAGGACATAGGTAGGTACTAATATTCCATGGCCATATATATCAAGGTTAGGACCTACCGGACTTCCCAGGCCATCCAGGCTGTGTCGCACACGGGACGGAAAAAAGCTTGCTTTTTTATGAACTTGTTCACACATGCATGGCCACTTATTCCGGCTTTGGGCCGTTAGTGTTTCGAAGACTGCTCTAACGTAACACACGGACTCGGAAGTCCGGAAGGCCTTAATACGGAACTGTGTAGATTGAGCCTGCTGATTAATAATTCCATCTATTAGGTATGCGAGGAGGTACTTACTAGCAAACGAGGCGAGTTCTTTCTGTGCGTAATGGTATCCTACTGAGATACCATACACCATTAGCATCACGATGGTAAACATTAGAAGCATCAGTAGGAAAGCGCAGCAGGTCCACGTTAGAACTCTGGTAGTGGCCAAAAAATTATGTTAGATGGGCGAAATATTAGAAAGACTAACTACCGACCGCTGTAGGTCTATGACATCGTTCGGGCAAAGGCATGAAATGCATTCACAAAGTAGGTAGGTACATTTTATACACTGTGAAATGCAACAAAGGGACGAGGCACAGCTCGACCAGTGACAGTCGCATGTGAGCGGTGAGTGGTGATCAATGAGAACTATCGACATTTCACCCGGACGCGTGCAGTTGATGGTCACTGTGTAGCGCTCCATATGATTCATTCATGATTGATCTCATGCTCATTTACAGCAATTTTACTGAATCGTCTATTGACAATAAGCATCGTCAGTCGGTTGAGCTATACTTCAGGCCTTATAGCAATGAGACGCTGTAGGTAGTGAGGTCGGAGATAAAGAATAAATGCAAGATTTACCTTTCGACACAAAATGTCATAGAACAGAACACGGATTGTATTATCCCCATTTTTCTTGTTTAGTTGATACCCTATAAAATAGATGCCAATTAGTAGTGTAAATGAACGAGCCTTAGGTATCAGCTGTAACATTATGAATTTAGGAACTGATCTCAAATAGCTAGCTTAGTCTCACTGCGCCATGCTTACCCAAGGTGCGCTGAGAATGCAATTGCTTCAGTTCTTATATTAAGATACTCTTGTAGGGTACTTGTAGGTCCTTATACGCTAGTACTCTTTCTTAATTTATTTAAATATTTTGTCTCTTCATTCAAATATTACAACCAGAGATGTAAATCGATTACAACATTGTCATACCTAATTATAAAGTCAAGAAATATAATATGAATACGCACCACTCAAAACGTCTAAAAAGTATACAAACTAGAAAGTTTCTTCGATAACATCATTCATTATAAAATTGCTATAGAAATATAAAATAATAGTACTCTAAAACCGAGCCAAAATCTTACAAAACTGCTGAGTGCATTCTTAAAAACGTCAGTGTCAAGAGAAAAAAGATTTAGGAACGTTTTGATATTGGTATTCTTTATGGCCAGATAGCAGAGGAAGCCCTCAAAAATAGAAACGCGACCATCAATTTTGCTGTCCCACCGCCACCGCCGCCGCCGGCGAGCGAGTAGAGCTAGCAACTAAAAACTAGTTGGCGAGCCATGAGCAGCGAGTTCGCGGCGACGACGAGTAAGTACTGGCTATGATGGTCGAATGATTACGGTATGCATAAGTACCAAACGTGAGTCTCTCACGCCAAGCGAGTGTCGCTGCGAGAGAACTCTCTGCGAAAGCTCTTGTCGTTGCAACAAACGAGCACTCGCTGGCGGCGTAAACAGGCAGCGATCAACTAATACGTACCTACATCTCTCTTTTACTTACCTTCGTTTCTTGAGGCAGGAAATCGTTGATAGCTAATCGCTTAGTCGTCGGCGCTGTGATAGGTGCCTTTGAAGCGGCAAGGCGAAATCTACGATTTATATCTTTGGTCCAAAATGATGTATCTATGTATGGATTGAGGAGCCATTTTTACTCCGATGACCATTCGTATTGAGCCCGTACGGAGCAGATATTACATAAAGCTTACCTACGCATGTGCTCTCAATGTTCGTAAAGAGTTAATTGTCTTTGGTAAAGAGCGGAGTTGACTTTACAGAAATATCAGTGGTATACACTGCCAAATAGGGTGTGGAATAGCGGCGTTTCATTTCATCCTGGTCTAAATTCCTATCATATTAAGGGAATGCTGTAACGGCTTTCGGCATGTAGCCGTTTAGCTAGTTCTAGTAAACGGTCAAAGAAACCACCCCAAATTCCGGACCATAACTAGAGAGCAGATACCAATTTTTAATAATCTCTTTTTAAGTTTCCGCTTTTATATAGCAGGTTAAAACAAAGAAAAATAATAATAATATTGAAACATTTTATTTAACAACTTGTATATTAAAAATACAAATTACAACAGTCTCAGTAGAAAGGCACTCACAAAGTCACAACACAACCAAAATAATATACAAAATCTAATAAATTGTTATAAATTATTGCTTTTCGTCTAATAATATACTTCATATAGTTTATGCAGTTTTAAATACAAAATAATACGTGTACTTTTTCTAGTAATTAATTTGAGTTATTATAATTTAAAAATAATTTATTATTGCTATTTAACAATAGTCGAATCAAGAAAGAAATTATAACTTCGATATCAAGTTAATGTCATCAGGATAATTTCTAGTCAAATTCAAAATAGTAAAATAGTACATAGTAATAGTATTTACATAAATAGGTACAACTGTATAACAACAATTAACTATGTCCTTTCGGAAAACGTATCAGATATAAAAAAAAAAAACAATATCATTTTACATGGAAATATCATTTACAGAATACAGTGTAAGTACTTCAAAATAGTAAATGGGGCGTAGCAAACCTGCGGGGTTATTACGTAACACACTAACAGTAGGTAGGAATGGGTTTTGCGCTATTTACGTTGTTGAGCAGACAAACTTTTCGAACATATGAAGCAATGGATTAGCAATAGGCTTCAAAATGATTCAAGATTGTGATAGATAGTGTGTTACGTAATTAGGGTGCTGTAGTTATTTGAATAATAATATTTCGTAAAATGCTGGAATTTGCTTGTAAATACCTACATAAAAGCATCTGATAAATTAATGGTAAGCCTAAGGTGACGTAAAACAATAAGTTAGGAAGGCTCGTTACCTACATATTATAAATTAATAAATAAGTAGGTCGTCCTTCCGGTAGGTCGCTCCTACCGTAAGGACTGGCACTAGCAAAAGACAGAATTGTGTTGAAAAAGGAGAGGGAGGGCTTCCCCTGCCATGGGACAGTACAAGCTAGTCAGATAGATAGATAGAAATAGGTCGTGCAAACTTAAATATTTTCACATTACGAATAATTAAAGGACGGATTTCGAAACAAATTTCATAATAGATTGACTTACTGATAATAAAAAATAAAAAAATGTGTTACTGTTTTTGGGTAATAAATAAACATATCTAATGAACTTAATTACTTTGAATTTCAAGATTTCTAAATCTCCCGACTTCTTGGCATTCAAAAAATCTATAATCGCGAAGCATGAACTTAATATTGAACCAGCCTATTCAATAGGTAGTCTTCAAGCAAATCACACAATTTTGGTATAAATTCCTAGTAAAACATAAATTAATATGTACAGTCGAATAAGCTATTTGGTATACTGGCAAAAAAAAACATCATTACACTACATTGCCAATATTCATTTGATTGTGCGCGTATATACACAGGATGTAAAACGACCCATCGCATAGCCGTCAACTACGCATTCTGTACATCAAACTATGTAACATTGCACAAAAATAATTGCTGGGAAACGACTTTTTTATTTTTGCTGTTTGCGGTAGTGCTCAATGTAACACACGCAAAGCATTGTGCTTATGAGTGCATGCAACGGTACAGGGGTCGTGGGGGTATTAAAAGTTGACTTGTTTTCGTAAAAAAACGTCAGTAAAAGTTGGAATTTTGACCTTCAATATCTCTGTAACCAGATGGTTCCCAAGTATGGTACAGTACAAAAAAAAAAAATTACAATGACGGGGAGTACAAGTGACTATCAGCTTCGTTAAGTGTCTTTTTACACCCGTTATACATATATACGTACTTTCAAAATGTATGATACACTTAAGAAGTCATGTGGAATTCAAAAATCAGTATACTCACAACATTGTTTAAAAGTAGTTGTAAGTTAGCTGCCCGTATACCAAATAGCTGGTTCGATGATTTCAATTTACAACCAATTCGATTCTCTCTAAAGTCGATATCAGACGCTTCACTGGTGTAGAGGTAAATTTAAAACAATAAAAACGATTAAATAATAAAGGAATGAACGTTCATCGGCTCCTTTCATTTCATTTTTATATCATTCGGAAGGCGAGTGAAAGATGCTAAGTGTCGAAATTCAAAATCGTTGCATCGATTCACTTATGAATTAATTTTTCACTTTTGATTCAGTGTTCAGATGTTTCAGTCAAAAATGAACAAAAAGTGAAGCGTCTGATATTGGCTTAAGTGAAGTGTTTTCTACCTGCTAAATGGAAGTTCGTCATTTTCAGAATGATCTGAACACAATTAATTCGATACAGGAACTATTGATAGAGCGTCCGAAGTTTCGCTTTTTCATTATTTAGGTACGAATATGTGCTTACGTAGAACGCAGAGCCAATCTGGGGTATTCTGGAGGTTTGACTACTCTGTAACTATGATGCTTGATAAATGCAGTCATCAAACGGTTTATCAACTTTGAGATATTATAAACTTAAAATTTGGCACAAAACCATAGACTGTTCCACTATTATTAAAAAAAAAGCAAACGATTATTAAAAAAAAAGGATCTATTACGGAATGAAACGAAAACATCGGATAATAATCCATTCAACGATTAGACCCATGATACGCTCTCAAGAAGACCAATAATTTGCAAAGCCATACTCAGAACAGTGAAAACTGTCTGCAACACATAATTTTAACTGAAATATCCATTTTTATAATTATCTGTTATACAATAACAACAATTTGGCACGGAATATTTTCTACAGTAACAATACATGCAACACACTCTGTAGCAATAACACGCAGTCTTCCATCGCTCTAAAATCGTCTGCAACACGCTACGTCCTCCGTAGCTGTAACAGTGCTTGCAAAATGTTACGCAACGTCAGTGTTTGGCATACAAAAGCTCCCATAGCGGCAGCTCCTGTAACGCGGTCTGTAACTCATGCTGTATCTGCGCGGACACAGCGGGCGCGGCCAGAGCGGTCGCCGCGCCGCGCAACCACGCACACACAAGGTTCGAAGCACCGTTCAGCGGACCTAGACCGGTTACGTGTAAATCTGCGCAACTGAGACAAAGGGTTGTTGTTAAAAACTTCGTTGTTTTTTAACCCCCGACGCAAAAAGAGGGGTGTTATAAGTTTGACCGCTATGTGTGTGTGTCTGTCTGTGTGTGGCACCGTAGCTCTTAAACGGGTGAACCGATTTGGATGCGGTTTTTTTATTTGAAAGCAGGTTTTCTAGCTGTGGTTCTTAGACATGTTTTTATCAAAATCGGTTCAGCCGTTTCAAGGTCATCAGCTCTTTTGTGTCGGGGGTCTTTTAATTTTACCTATTGTATGTGAGTGTAAATGATAAATAATATTTATGTCTATTCGTAGGTTTGTACAAACTCATTTACACATTATTATTATTTTTTAAATTAGCTGATGTCGGTGTTGCCCACTCTGAGAAGAAACACCGAAACAAACTCAGAGGTTAATTCAACGGTTTGAGATCATCTACGATGTATTTTTAATTAAGGTTGATAAGCGGCTTGTTACCTTACGTTACCCTAGGTAGACAATTAATAAATTCTGGTGAAAGAGACTAGTTCGTGAAGCTATGATCAAGTACGACGTCGCGAAGCTTTCATGGATTTGTTTCAGAGACAATAACACAACAGAGAACTTTATTTGCGATTTGAATATGAATCGGTTTATATACAGCTTATCTGTATGACATACTTTTCTAAAACAATCCGTCGTTTTCAAGATTTCCAAACATGTAAACAAAAATGCCCGCTCGAAATTGAAGGGACAGGGAAAGAAAGGCCATTGTTATAATGTCATCGTTTTGAAAAAAAAAGATTACTTACTCCAAGTTCTGTACTCGCAGATGGTCTAGTTGCGCGTAGGGCTCCCAGTGGCAGAGCCCCACAGTGAGCGCCAGGTGCAGCGAGTGTCGCTGTAGCGCAGCAGTCGCGCGGCCTCCGCACGACACGCCCATCGCACGGATGCGGTAGTCGTCGTAACCAATCTGTTGGCATGCAACCATTTATTAGCTCCTTTCGACTAGGGAAACTTAAACAGTCTACAAAACCAGTTCGTACCAGCGTATTATTTTATTTTTATGTTCACATATCTGAGGACCATGGGGTCCCGGACCTTTGGAAGGCATACCAGGGGCCAAAGCCAACTCGCAGAGTTCCGTTAGACGCTTTTAATTAAATGAGGCACCAACCGACGATTATCCTTGTTCGGACTATACAAGTGCACTCAAGGATAACCGCCGGTTAGTGTAGACTATTGCAGGGATATGGAAACAAAGATATTGGATTATGGATTTGGGTAGCTTAAGTGGACTGGTTATCTAGGACTAAAGAAAGACTATGCTTCCTGCCTGACCAATGTTTTATATAAAATACTCCGATAAAATGGCAGGGGGTGACTGGTACACTCAATAATGGGCCCCCGAAAACGGTCGCTAGCACATAGTATCGTAGCGACAAGCGGGCGACATGTCCTGAGGTGCTTATGAGGAGTGAAGAGGTATTCCACGGCTATCAGAACAATCCCGGAAACACGGTCAAGATCCTTACCAACATTTAACTGGAATACTTCCTTCCTCCGAGCACGTTTGCTCTTGCGAATCTCCACTCAAGCCGGCCAATAAAGGCAAGAAAGAGGTGAGAGATCTGTTCCTCGTCGTTGTTCACTCCAGCCGGCCAATAAAGGCAAGCTATAGGTGAGGAACAAGACTTCTCCCGGGAGATAGGGTCCGTGGAGTCGCTACGGGCCAACAGCTCGCCACATGGTATCCTGCGGGTTTCTGTATTTCTCTTGGTCTGGCTCCCCACCCTAGACTTGTTTAGGCAAAGAAAACTCTACAGGTTCAGACCTCCAGTTCAGGAGCGCGCAAGCCCTACCACGACGTCAACGTAGAGATACGGCGGTGGGGTTATTATTATTATAGTCTATGTTTATTTGGTTATTATTATTATTATTAATCTGTGGACAGCGTTGTGGGTTATAATATTACTAAAATTGTTTTTGTTAAATTCACTGGTCAACACTGTTTTTGTCACACGAACTTTGTGGTGATTTTTATTTATGTTAATGTACCCTCATTCAAAAATAATCATTATTTTGTATCAGTCACATCCAGTTTTTTTGTGACAGCTACATATTCATTTCTGACCTCATTTACGTGTTTTTATTTGAATAACGTTAATTTAGACGACTGTATAACGATTGCATTCAACTAACTTACGTTTGTTACATTGCAAATATGCCGCGAAAGTGTTCTAATAACCCAGACAGTTTTTGTTATGTGTGGAGAATTAATTTTTACATCTCAGCGTCGGAAATTTACGCCGTTAATTGAAAAGTGTTATTTAGACTATTTTGGTTTTCCTGTACGCCACCAAGATAAACCGTGGGTTCCACATATATGTTGTTCAACGTGTGTTAGACTCCTATTAGGTTGGTCTAAACAAGAATCTAGACATTTGGCTTTTGGTATACCAATGATTTGGACGGAACCAAAGGATCATGGTGATTGTTATTTTTGTTTGATTCAAACAAAAGGCATAACAACTAAGTCTAAACACACTGTCCAGTACCCAACAGCCAACGTGTCGGCCAACAGACCAATCCTACATAGTACCGAACTGCCTGTGCCAAAGCCTCCAAATCAAGCAGAAAGTCTGGATTCTGTTCCTTGTCCGGAATTTGTTCTTAGTCAACAAAGTGGGATATCTCAGCGAGGCAAAAATTAAAGAGGGAATATTTGTTGGTCCACAAATACGGGAACTAATGAAGGATACAAACTTTGAAGGAAAGCTGAATGATCAGGAAAAAGTCGCCTGGAAACGTTTTATGAATGTTGTCCGAAATTTTCTAGGAAACCATAAAGCGGAAAATTACAAAGACTTAATCAGTGAGCTTTTAATTTCATACAAAGCTTTGGGATGTAATATGTCTTTAAAAATACATATGCTGTACTCTCATCTGGATGTTTTTCCTGAAAATTTGGGTGCTGTGTGCGACGAACAAGGCGAGAGGTTTCATCAGGACATTTCCTTCATAGAAAAGCGCTATCAAGGGAAACGGAGTCCAGGAATGCTAGCAGATTACTGCTGGGGACTTAAAAGGGACCTACCACAAGCCAAACATTCACGCAAATCATAGATATTTATTTTACATTAAGAAATATTTTTTTATATGTTACTGATTTTTGTACATTTCATAAAAATATAAATCTTGATGTCACAAAGAAACCTGATGTGTCAATTTTTTTCTGTTGATATATTATTGTTTGGTGGCCATAGTACATTCAAAATTTGGTATAAGTTTTCGTGTGACAAAAAAAAGTTTGAATTTTGTTGATTTGTAAGTTCTTATAATATAACTGTTTGCTGTTCCTTTCAATAAAAAATAAAATAAAAATAGTGAGCGTAGCATCAGCGTATCATCCGTGTTTGATATCCGTACGGTTCTCGTTCTCGCGGTTGTAGTAGTTCACCTGTGTTTTCGCGTGAAGCAGACGCGTCAGCAAGAAGTGAGTATTTTTGTTGAGAAAAATTATTTCCTATACCTATACGATAGGGATAGGCTATTACAAAATTGTCCGTCTATAACGGGTTTAGAACGGTCATCATACACGGTTATAACCCGTATGGTCACCGTTACGCCGCCTGCGTGCACCAGTTTGGCAACGTCGCGTGCCATGCACGAAGCGTAACGGCACCGGCAAAATATTCTAGCCGACAGTTGTTGACGCTCAGTGTATGGCACACGATGGTGTTGGTCGGTCACGGAATGGTCTACGCGGCATAGTCTCACACTTTTCAATACAAATAATATTTTTTGCCTGACACGTTCCTAGTACGGTCATGGTATGATACTGTGTAGTGTGCAGACTCCTTTAAAGAGGCATGCCCTATAGAATAATTTATTTCTGTTTATTAACCTACGAGTTATTTCAAGAAAAGGAAATAGTAATGATGACATTAAAGAAGACGACTTACTTGCAAATCTTTTATCCTCAAAGTCACGTAGAAGCTGGTCTTCATGGGGAATGGCCGGGTGATGCTGACGTCACTTATCCTGTTTATGGTCGCTAGGTTCTTCACCCACCCCGTGTCCGTCTCGAACTTGCCGATAAACGATAGTGATCCTACCTGGAACGTGATAAGGTTTTAATTACAGTAATTGATGAATAGTAAACGAGACAACGGTAGATTAATTTGGTAAGCAATGAGGAAACTTCAGTTAGACCCGTATGATTAACAAATACACATTTTTAAGCATTGAGAGAATGTTTGTAATGGCACTTAGGCAGTGGATGTTATTAATAATGATATAAGTTTTTTATGGTTGGTTTAAGTAACTTGGTTTATACTTATTTTTAAACATAGGTTTAGCAAGGGCAAGAGAAGGGAGTTGAATCTTTTACGTTTGGATAAGATCGACAACTAAAATGCAGTAGTGGTGTAATTCTGTCTCTCCTCTACTTTAGAAAAAAGATGCCGCATAGTCTTGTTAGCCGTTGGTGCTGAAGTGTCAAATGGTATTTCATCTGGATTTCCTCACCTTGTGCATAAAGGTGGCATGCAGCGGCGGTAGCTGCAGCACCTCTCGACAACTCTGCAGCAGTGTGCGTCGCATGTTGATGAGGATCATATCCACTATTTTGTTGCCGTTCTGCGACAGGTTGTCGATCATACCGCTAGAAGGATAGAATTTTGTTTAAATTTTATTATTCATATCAGTAACTATACAAAGCTTAGTCTATCTATTTATCTAAGTATAGTAGTAGCCATGGTATTAGGTGAAGCTTGAGAAAAAAAGTAGAAAATAAGGTGTCGGGAGGTTTCTCTTTTGTCAGTCGGAGAAGCATGATGAAGCATTATATTTTAGAAAACAATAGAAAGAAAGAATATCTATCTATTCAGTAAGACATCGCCATTAAAGTTTAGGCCATGCGATTTTTATTTTACTTAAACATAAAACGCCTCTAAGTACGTCAAGTAAGTTAGTTAAAAAAAAATTGCCAAAATTCAAATACACACACGTACACACAGTCACATGAAGCAAAATTGTGTTTTTAGGACTTCTTCCAAAGTACTGGTCCTATACAGTCCATTACAGGATGGTTTCCATTTCTTGTTATAATGTGGAGTGCCGAGTTCGTAGCTAAGCCCTTTGTTTTAGTACAAGCCGTGCGCCCGATGGGGTTTCCCGAAATGTCGAAATTTCATCCATTTAAAATTCATCGCCTTTTTATCATCTTTAAGGAAGAAATTTAACAAAACCCTTCCTTTTTCTTCCACCTTTGTTACAAAAGGAACTCTTTTGCAAAATTTTATGCGACTGCACGCGCCTTGCGATTCAATGAATGAATGAATGAGTTTAAGATTTTTATGAAGTGGATTACCTATAAGCCTCCATAAGCGAGGGGTTGCAGCACATGACTTCTGACACGCTGGTCGCTTGACGCAGCACTAGCGCTAGATGCCGCTGAAGCTTCTCTCGAAGAAGTGCGTACAGTGGCAATGACAGCGCCGCCGTTAAAGGAAGGTCGTCTGAAAGGAAAAATATGAGAGCTTCAATAATATATTTAGGGCAGGCAAGCTTAGGTCACTCCCTTTCAGATAGGAGGCCTGTGTCCCAGCAGTGGGAACGTTATAGGCTGATTATGTTAAGTTAAGTCAAATCAAATCAAAATATTTTATTTCACATAAACCAACATGGGCACTTATGAAACGTCAGAAGCTAGGTGTACGGTTCCAATTGGTTGTTTCCTATGGAGAAGAGCCGGCAAGAAACTCCACGGTTACTCTTTTAAAAATAAGGGGCTTTTACAATGTTTTAGATAGAACAGTAAATAACCGAAGAAACCAAAATCAATTATATGCTTTTTAAATTTTCATAATCCGTAGTGGTCATGCCGACTGTCGCTAAAAACCAGCACTGTTGCCAGTTTGCCACAGCAGGATACTGAGCGGTGCTGATTTGCCCGGAATTGGAGACATTGTTCTGCTGCTTATTTTTTTATTTTTTTTTATTATTTATCTTTTCCTTACTTTTGCTAATTAAATACATCATTCTCTCTACTTCTTAATTTCTATGTTTTCTTTATTTCTAATAAAGATAACGAATTGCGCCTATTCAGTGTTTAACAATGTGCTGTTAGATAGTTACTTAATTAGTTTACCATAGAAAATGATTGACAAGTAAAAACATAATGGATACTGAATCAATCATTACATAAAATTATGGGATGACGTGGAGTTTAGTACATTATAAAAAGATTAATATATAAACCTAAACATGTTTTACTCAACTCGTTCCTTATCTAACGTGCCGAACTATTAACTTCTTATGTTACACACAGTTATCAAGCTTGTAAAGCGATATCTATCAATTTACATACAAATACCGGTGTCGGGCTAATGCAGGTATGTTTAGTATCATATACGTAGCTCATTGGCGTTTTAAAAACTAAAAATAAATTCTAACGTGAAAATGGAGGCATCCTTTTCGGCCGAAACCTAATTTCTTACAATATTTTTTTCAATTATTGTTGTCCCACTGTTTGGCAAAGGTCTCCCCACAGCTTTCCACTCTTCCTTGTGTGTTGCTTTCCCCCCACAAATATAGAAAGCCATCTTATAAATATTCTTAATTAAGTCGTCCGTGCAATAAATACATTTCGAAAATGAAGCAATGAATCGGCTAAAGTCGCAAGTCGCAGTAGCTCAAAAGAGAGAGTGGTTTGGGATACGACATTGGTTTAAAGTTCTATAGAAACTACAGCTGAAATCAATTTACTTCTAGGATTGATATCGCAAAAAGCCTAACTATAGAAATGGGTACTAACGGTTAGGTAACAAAAGGAAGAATGCCTGTACTTAGCAGTGGGCGGAACAAGGCTTCCAATAATGATGATGAGGGGTACTTACCTATATGTTTAGCCAGCTGCTCAGTTGTTGCAAAATCATAGCCACCATTCTTTTGCGGCGACGGCCAAGATAACTGAAAATCAAGAATTATACAGACATATTTTTGTACCAGGAAGGATACCCAATAAATAATACCTACTTATTGGATAAGGATACTAAATATTTAATTCAAATCGGAATATTTAATAATTTTCATCAGCATCATCATAATCAGCCTATAATGTTTACACTGCTGAGACACAGGCATCCACTCTTTGAGAGGGAATGGGCTGTAATTCACCGCGCGGGCCCATTGTGGGTTGGTAGATGTCACATGTCATCGAATTTTTGGTTCTAGGACATACCGGTTTCCTCACGATGTTTTCCTTCACCGTTTTGAGATCAGTGGTGATTAAATTATTTACACAAAGTAAATCGCCTGCCTGGGTTCGAACCCACGCCCTACAACTCGTAAGTCGAGGCCGATACCACTGGGCCACCACTGCTTTCATGAACAATTTTCATGAATGTGTTTAAATACATTAATGCATCTTTCTGGCTATAGGGCATCCCTACTCTTACCGATACGTGGAAGGATGCGGAAGACGAAGGATAGGGTGTTGTGGAGCAGCCTGTGAGAGGCCTATGTCCAGCAGTGGACTGCGATTGGCTGAGTTGATTGAATACGTTTTTAATATCAAGGGTAGGTACAACCAAAAGCATGTCTATGGTAACACTGCCTTTAATATCGTAGAAGGGCGAGGGAAATGTGGTGGGCCAGTGGTATTGGCCCCGACAAGAGTTGTAGGTCGTGAGTTCGAACCCAGGCAGGCACTTTACTTTATATTTAATTTCGTCACCACTGCTCTCAAAACGGTGAAGAAAAACATCGTGAGTAAACTGGCATGTCCTAGTACCAAAAATTCGAAGACATGTGACATCCACGAACCCGCACTGGGCCCCCG
The DNA here is from genome assembly GCA_917490735.1 of Dryobotodes eremita. NCBI lineage: Eukaryota > Metazoa > Arthropoda > Insecta > Lepidoptera > Noctuidae > Dryobotodes > Dryobotodes eremita. Next base: position 15,787,524 of record OU823254.1, on the reverse strand, counting down.
TGGTGGATTAAGCCCAATCCCTTTCGCAGAGATGAGGCCTGTGTCCCAGCAGTGGGAACGTTATAGACTAATTATGCAAGGGTGATTTTCGTAGTTCACTTGCTATCACCAGATTAGAATGGATCATTAAAGATAAAAAAAACCTTTAATTTTTTTTCCTTTCTTACCTTTACTAGTACTTCATCATGTGTAAACTCAATCCCAGGGTTGATGAATGAGAATGCGTCATCTTCCAGTGATAAGCCCACTCTCACATCTGCGATCATGTTTGATAATGATATTCTAAAATAGTACACAGTTTTTAATTGTTATTCATTAATTATTATGTGTTTGGTAATTACTTTGATTCTAATCTTATGTCATTAGTTACCTACCTTATTAATCACTATGTACAGACCTGTACCATAAAGGATATTTTTTTGTTTAATATTTATTTAATCTTTTTTAGAACATGGTCACAAATAAGAAATAAAACAAAGACAAAATTACTAACTAAACTAAGGAATATTATTTGCTGTGAAAAGAGACCTCCTCTTTTCACAGCGAATAATATTCCTTAGATGTAAAATCTTTTGTATGATGAATTTATAATTTATTGGAGCAAATTGCTATCATAAAGTACTAAGTTTTCATTTTGAATTCTATTTGTTTAATCCAATTAAAATTGTATCAAAAAAATTATGTCAACTAGTATTGCAGTAAGTAACTGCATCATGCTATGATAAAATTATAAAAACATCATCATGTGTGTTGTAATTTTGAGTAATTTATTTTATTGTCTAAGGAGAAGAATGAAATGCATCATTTTGACATATTTTCTTAATAGATCTATTTATAGTCATTCTAGTGTTTACTTACAATATGATTGACGCATAAATATAAATTGCTTTCATATAATTATAATAAATATATTTCATTAAGTTACTGATTATACCTACTTGACAGTCACTAATCATAAAATATTATGTATCGTTATAGAATGGAGTTTATGTTTATGCTGTAACAGGGATACATATTGTAAAAATGTAGAAAGATTCATGAAATAATTATTTCACCATGGAATGTTGGAATATGTGAACATCCTACTGATATTATAAATGCGAAAGTTTGTGAGGATGGATGGATGGATGGATGTTTGTTACTCTTTCACTCAAAAAACTACTGAACAGATTTGGATGTAATTTGGAACACAGATAGTTTATAACCTCGATTAACACATAGGATACTTTTTATACCAGTAGTACGTTCCCGTGGAATAATTTCCTATCTCCACGCAGGCGAAGCCGCGGGCTAAAGCAAATGCTTTATATAAAACTGTATTTTTTTTTAATAGAAGGAATCATTAATATTAGTAATTTACTTACAAAACATGTCCCTCAGCCAAGACAGGTATGAGATTATATAGGTTTTCATTAAATGCACTGTACAGTCCTTTTACATTGACTTCTCCAAGGGAACATCGTAAAGTGAGGCTCATAGACTTTAAATCTAATTCCACCGCCTGCATGTGGAATGTTGGTGGCTTCACCAGTTCTAAGCGGGAGAGGTTCCTGTAATATTTGCAAGTTTACATGCATTTTGTTTTGACAATATTATAATAATTTTAATTTGAAGCAAATATGAACTTGGCAAATTTTAATAATGTTTTTTTATACAACTGAAGAGGAAACAGCCAGCCATAGGTTATTCCAAGAAATTCTTTCACCAGTTTAATGCAACAAATAACCATATTTACACTTGTGTGTTTTTAGCAAAGTATGAAGTATCTCCGAGGGTGTCAGGCTTGATTTGTTCGCCATTCTTCGTCTGCTGTAGCGCCACATTCGTGAAACTCTATAAAGATTGTAAGGATATCATTGCACAATGAACTTAAAGAAAAGAACTACGGTAAGTATGTTCAATGTGTGTTTATTTACCCTTTTAATAACATCTTGCAAGTTGGGTTGGACTTTCGTCAAGAGATCGTCTAGTTCCTGTTCTATATCCACAATTTCTTCTTCAGACATTTTGTTGAATACATTACCTTCTGCATAAAACGGTCGAATTTTGTAGCTCTAAATAAAATAACACTATCACCGAAAACGAAACATATTGCGGCTGACGTGCGAGTGACATCTGATGACAGCAAATTGTTATCATCGTTGTCATGTTGTGTTGTTAAACGTCAAATTATTAGTGCTTACAAAAGTAAAATCGACTAATTAGTGGTGTTACAACACTTATTTGGGTATAGGCACATGTTTAGGTCTGCCAACACCTTAGACCGTTTAATAAATGTTTTAAAGCCAAAACGGACCAACCACCAATAGCACCAACACCAACATATGATTTTGAATAGTAAACGCTGATATTAAATATACGTTAACATTAGTGCGTTAGTGCAGTCGTGCGAGGCCTGCTGAGCAAGGAAGCAGTGTAGGGTTGAAGAAGATTGTAGGTAATAATTCAGAGCAAGTATTTCGGCGATTTCGATAAGTAAAACAATAGGAAAGTACTGTAGTTTGACCTTTAATTAATATTTTATTGGTGTTAGTTTAGTTCATATTATGCCTTGTTTTCTGTGGTATCTTGTTCTTTCCTTTATATTTTTTTAGTGCTGTTTGATTTTTCTTCATAACACTTCTATAATTTGATTGTTTCATGAGTAATTTCGGATACTTTGTAGAACTACGCTGTGGGTTAGTCTTACCTCTTAACACTTCTTCACTTTCCGAATCGGGCCATTCAGACAATTCTGGTCCTGTTTCTTTCTTATCCTTAATTTGGCCTGGTATGAATGGTACTAAAAATAATGTTTAATTTAAGTTTTGTAATGTTTGTGGCAGAGATTGTGGATTCTGCACCCTAATTACGTAACACACTATCTATCACAATCTGAATCATTTTGAAGCCTATTGCTAATCCACTGCTTCATGTGTTCGAAAAACTTGCCAGCTCAACAACGTAAATAACGCAATGAATGTCGTTGAACTGTCAAATTGAAACCCATTCTTACTGTTAGTGTGTTACGTAATTACCCAGCTGGTTTTTAATTCAATGCATTCTTATACGGGTTATATTCATTGGTTTTAAGTAGAACTATTAAAATCTGCAATAAGTTTGACCCGATAAGTTGATTCGAACTGGGTTGTATTCCTGTTACACCACTTATAAAGATTTAAAAACAAAAACACGTGTGGCACTCGGTGACTGCCGCGGTAAAGCTATTGCATAGCATTTTTTATCAACTTATGCAATTATAATTATTTATTTATTTTTTATTTATGCAGTAATTTTTTTTTTTTGATATTTATTCACGTACAGTCGTACCATATACATACACGTTAAGCGAACGCTCGGCCGAGCTACATGGTAGGCGGAGTAGGGGGTGTTAGGTTTTATTTTCGTTACGGAATTTCTTGATTCGGTCGCCGCGCTCAAAGCCCGCGATAAAAGCTATGCAATAGCTTAAAAAACTGCCTTTCTACCAATAACTGAACATTGTGAGAAATACTTCTGAACGAATCTAATACTTTTCTGATAGCACATCACCTGTGTAGCACATACTCGTACCTACTTTAACGAATTAATGAATTCTCCGAAAACCAATAACAATAAACCCGTAACTTCGAAATAAAAAGTGTTGTGTAAGTAAGTAAATCATCGTTGTTTGAAAATATCTTGAAACTACCCTTGCTTATTCGAGGCAGATTTACTTTAAATAAATGTCCGTACGACACAGATTACAGGAACAACTTCCTTTTTTATTATCTTCCTAAAAATTTTATCTGTTCACATTAGTCACATTTTTAGATGAAAAGGGTTTTCGAAGTTCAAACAAAGGGTGAGTGAGTATATTTGACCTACATCCACAATAAAGTAACCACAAACTGTTTCTGTGTAGCAGAAAAACCGAAAGTACCTAAGTAGGTAGTAGGTAATGAAAATGTAAAACTGGCTTACTGCAACGAGGTAGAGATTTAAGCATTAATACGCCATGGATCAGCGTATTGGACATGGTAGCCAAGATCTGATGCTCCAGCAGGTGCTTAAAGTTCGATATCATTATATTTGCGGCACCTTCCATTGTCAGAGATTCTGGCCTAGAAAAAATGTATGAAAGATAAAACAATGTTGTTGCATTTCTCGTTCACAGAAGGAGGTGAAGCCCAGGTTGTCACTTAGGTCTTCCGACATGTTTGCAGTTTGTTGGTAAACTGCGCACTGGCAATATTTATTTATTTGCTCTCATGCCCCCCCCCCCCCCTGTACCCGCCCCTGAGAGCACTGCAAAACGCAATGTTGGTTTACACTTTGCTGTTGAGTATTTAGTAAACATTAATGTAAATTGAATCAAGACTTATCAAAACACAGCATGGAGTATACCTAAGTAGTTTTACAATCAATTTCTGTAAAATTATATGTCAAGATGTCGATTAGTGCTCATATATCTACACGAGCGACAAGCGCCAACAGCAGAGGCAACTGCAGCCGTTGACACCTCGCCGTTCGTGTATGCGGTATCTGCAGAAGTCGACGCGTCGGCGGCCGCAGTTACCTCTGCCGTCGACTAGTGTCGATGGCAGCAGTTGCCTCTGCGTTGACGCGTGCCGCTCGTGTATATGAGCACTAGGATGTGCAATTGTCAATATAACAGTAATCATTTGAAAGGTACCTTATTTGAAATTACCTCATCTGGTCCAGGAACTCGATATCCAAGTCGATAGTTTCAGGGTCGGAGACCATGGCCAGGGCCAGATGCGCCGTGAGCTCGTTAGCTGTGAGCGTCAGCACGCCAGCCAGGGGCGGCACCCCCGCTGGTACGTATGCTTCGTACTTGTAAACCACCTGAAAAAAAGTGTGACTTTACGTCATGACTATCTAAAGGTCTGCTAAGCGCAGTTTATTGTTGGGCGTTTAAGTCTAGCGCTAGTTGGGGCGGGCCGCGCTGCAACGCAACGCATTATAAAAATCCTCCTACATCACTTTCATACTTTTTAGGGTTCCGTAGTCAACATGGAACCCTTATAGTTTCGCCATGTCCGTCTGTCCGTCCGTCTGCAGCTTAGCTCAGAGACTCTTAGTACTAGAAAGCTATAATTTGGCATACATATGTATTAATCACGCCGACAAAGTGGCAAAACAAAATCATGAAAAAAAATTGTTAGGGTAGGTACCTCCTGTACACGTAAAGTGGGGATGCTTTTTTTCTCGTCTATCCCATGGTGTGGGGTATCGTTGGATAGGCATTTCAATAATATTATGGGTCTGTGAAAACCATATTTCGATTCAGGGATCCGTTTGCGTAAAATTAATCTTCAAATTGCAAATTTTTATTAGAGTCAAGTGTCCCCCCCTGCTAGCTAAATGGTTGCTTTTGGATATGTGAAAAAATTCACGTCACTAGTATAAGTAACGAAATTAAAAGGAATACTATCACAGCTAAGTAGGCTTTACAAGTTAACGACTAATAGTCGATCAAATTACATTTGGAGTTCGAACGTATAGGAGAACATGTTTTTCAACTACAATGTTAAGTTAAAAAAAAATTCATTCCAACTACGGAACCCTTCACTATGCGTAATCCGACACGCACTTGGCCGGTTTTTTCTATGAAAATGCGCTACGCTGCGGCTCGTTGCAGCTGTAATGGGCGCTTGGCTTTAATCTACCTTAAATTTGGTCATTTAGTAACAGACAACACAAGGCCTAAACCGCTGGGTCTCAAAGCAAGAAATTTTGCAAAATAGTTCCCTATACAGGGTGAAATTGAATTCATGGGCATCCTTTTATGGGATCATTGTACTCATCGTTATGAACAACTTTTACTATGGTACCAAAGCCGAAATCAAGAAAAAATATATCTGCTGTTCCCTAGTTTTGACTAGTTTTGCAAACAAATGTAGGGAATAGCAGAATTTTTTTTCGCGGTTTCAGCTTTGGTCGCGTAGTAAAATTTGTTCATAATGATGAGTACAATGACCCCTTAAAAGGATGTCCATGAATAAAGTTTTACCCTGTATAGCGAAAAAGAGCACTAAGGAATGATTTTTGAAAATACACTCCCTAAAGGGGTTAAATAAGCGATGAAAATTTCTACGGAAGTTCGTCAATTTTGCCGATGGGAATACCCATCGGGCACACGGCTTGTTATGTATATAAATTATTTTACTGTAACAAAACTCTCCGCCTTCTTTCCAGGAAACTACAGTTTGGTATGAACAACTTGCTTCAACTTTCTGACTCAGTAACTTACTCTATTCAAAAGTAGGCTACCTACCAGTAAATGGTTTATTTGAAATAATTGATATGACTTCGATTCCTCTCCATCTGCTATTTTCAGGTCATCGATCAATCTGGCTTAAAAACCGTGTTTTTCAAATCCTGCCTGTACCAATTATAAATCAGAATGGGTACTAAGTACATATTTACCTTCAAGTTACTGAATCCTACTACGCTGTCGACCTTGCGGATGTCTTCCTTTTTGTAGCCGGTGGCTACAGATCGCCTGTACATGCTGTCCAGTCCGTTGAGGACACCATCGTAGAGTTTTATTTGCTGCAAATTAAAATAAGTTTAGGCTTGAAATATTTTAAGGCGATACATGAATTGCTTTTTACCATAGAGACGTGCGTAAAGTTACAAAACGTGACGTTAAAACATAACGAATATCTTATAGAAACCCGTGCCGTACCACGGCGAGAACTGCGAATTAAGGCTTCGCACCCTGGTAAAGTCGAGAATGGCGCTATACTGTTCATCACGCGTGGAACGTGTTAAAACACCTACCAGCCCCTATCTAACTACCCCAATAAACTTCAAAGGCCTCTTCTCCCACATAACTATTCTAATTCCTGTTCTGAATAGACTACTACCTTTAAATAATATTTCATAATGTGGACAAATATCGGCAGTTTTGTGATCATACCAGGCCTCGGACGGACTTGAAGGTAAACTTGGGAATTGAAATACTGTCGGCATTTAGAAGTCGTAGTCTGGTAGCTATTGCGTGGATGGAATTGTCTGTAAACTCCTCTAGAGCTGTTCCTTTTTCCTTATCGTACTTTCTAAAAAAATAATATTGTTTAAGTATAACCAGTTAATCTCAAAATGTTTTAGAAAATCATTAGAATCGAGATTATTAGAGGTTTTAGAATATAAATGCAAACAATTTAAAACCAAGAAAGAAGATTGTTCAAGTTTTTCAGGCGAAATCGTACGGGAGTCAGTGGTGTTTTACTCAACTCTGCTATTAGTCAGACTATTGCGACAAAATCCACTTTTCCAAAACATGATTTAGTATGACCCCAACCAAGTAAAAAAAAAAACATTTAAATAAACATACGCTAGCTCTTTAATGTTTGGTATTCCATCCATTTCCGCGTAGATCATGTAGTCATTGAAGTAATCTTTTATCCATTTGTCCAGATCTGTTTTCAGTCTAGACAGGAAGTTGCCTGTAAAAATACATCTTAAATGCTGGTTAAAAACTATGCACATTTCAGTGTTACGTACGGGTTCAGTTTTCGAGAAAGAACCGTTTTTGCTGCCTCATGGTACAATTTGCCGATAATCTCTTCTAAGTAGGTACTCATAAACACGAGCGAGACGCGTCAACGGCAGAGCAGTCGGTGGCAGTCGTCGACGCGTCGGAGGCAGCCGTCGATAACATGGCGCTCGTGTATTTGAGCACCGTACTAAAATAAACGAGCGGCACGTTGTCGACGGTAGCTGCCGACGCATCGACGGCGGACGTCGACGGGTGTCGACGGCTGTCACCGATACGCGTCGACGGCTGCAATTACCTAAGCCGTTGACGCGTGTCGCTAGTGTGTATGAGCACTAAGCGGTATTTTTCTTTTATCTGGATAGTAATTTTATTGTGTTATTACGTATAGTCGACCTCGTTATTTACTACAATTTTATCTTATTTTATAATTTTAATAAAATTTTATAATTTATCAAATTTATTTTATATTTTATCTAATTTTGTCTAATTTTATCTTTTTTAAACTTCATCCAATTTAATTTAATTTTGTCTAGTTTTATGAAATTTAACCTAATTTTATGATTGTGTGTGTAACTGTCTATTGACTATCAGTCAATGATCGACCAAATAAAAGTAGATTATGCACTAAGGAGATAAAGCAGTTTCTTAATGTTGCGGGCGCTATTTTGAATTCTGAACGCAACGAAGGATTCTAGGGCTCCGGAGCACAGCGAGGCATAAGGACTAGAATCCTGAATGCAGCGTGGTTTTCAAGCTCGCCCAAGATGAAGACACCGTTGTCCCCGAGGAGAATATTCTACTACCTACTTTCGATTATCGAATTAGTAGTTTACGAAACTGTTAAATAACCGGGGAATACCTAGTTATGTGCAGTTTTATACATTATTTACCCGACTACAGGGTTATGCGTTTCATGCGTACGTATCTATGTATTCTTTTATGTGGAATTCTTTATATCCTCGAAGCATCCTAACGGCCGAATGAATTTGAATACATGAGGTGTCGATCGACTCGTCTGGGTCTCGCGAAGGTTATTTATTATAGGCTTTGTTTTTATAAAATCAAAATGGCGGATTTTAGAAGACAACAAGAAAAGGTTTGAAAAAAAGAAGAGTACTAGGACTATGTGGGATATCAAAATAAAGGGCTTGAAGAGACAATTCCAAAAATATAACACACTTAATGTATTTAAATAAAATAAAATAAAACAAAATAATAAAAACCCGACTGCAACTAAGATTCAAAACAAGCTCACTTTTCAAGCAGTCTGATGCAGTTCGTGGCATCAAATCTGAGGTGAGATTTAAATTTTAAAAATCTAAACTCATGTAATTTGATCGAAAACACAATAAATAATATCTTCAATATGGCGTCACCCCAAATCCAACATTCGAACGCGGGGTACACGCCACAGCAAACGATAATTTTGTTCGTCGACGGCAACTAAAACCTATGAAGTGAGAGCTCTTTGGTCGAAGTAATTTTTTTTTTGTAAAAGTTTCCATACGATTTTCTCAGTTGAGGTTCCAAATTCAAATCACATTAATGACCAGCGGATCATAAAGAAATTCAGTACAATATAAATCAAAGATAATATAAATTCCCGGCTAGAGCCTATAGGTGTTATAGGGCTTAAATGACTTGTTTTAGGTCTACATGACATACAATTTGACGTTAGCGAGCAGGTGGTGTGAAAATAAATAAATATAGGTAGCACCCTTAGGTTGAATGTCACTTGCACGTTGTAAACCGACAAGGTGTATTTCTCTATGTGAAAGTTAGATAGTTTCAACCTTACTATTTACTGGGAATTGTTGTCAAAAGTGGTAAAGCAATTACGAGGTCGAATATATTTTCATATACCTACCTAGTGTTGCGGTACATTTATGTTTATCAACATCCAAGCGGTAAGTAATACCAGCACAGTGATTAATTCAATCATGTGACATTATAAAGAAGGTATTTGACAATATTTAAAAATATCTAATTACCCAAGTTTTCCTTTTCTACTTTTATTGCTGAACTTTCAATAGCTTGGTTTATATACTGTAATTGAAGATACAGCTGTTAAAAAATCAACTCAGAAACAATTGTGAAGAATATGTAGCCATTACGTATTAAAAAAAATTGCCGGGTGGAATTAATTACAACACAAGTCTATTAAAATATAGAAGAGTTAATCAATACCGTCATCAATATATCGTCGACGAAAATCTCTGAGCTGACCAGTTCAATCAGAAGTCTGTTCTTGATCAACCTGTACCGACCTTCCATCTTGTATTTGACGTCTTTTAATAGAAATCTGAAATACAACAATAACTGTTTAATGGATCATAAAGCCTGGGAAAAGTATAATTATGTATGGGCGAAGGGCGCGGCGTTACTATGGGACATCGAATTAAGGCTCTTGCAGACAGGCGCGACGCGACTCTAGTAGAATAATTTCCATGAAGTTTTCATAGAGATTGTTCTACTAGATTCGCGTCGTGCTGTCGCGTCGCGCTTTTCTACGGGAGCCTTTATAGGAAAAGACAGTCACACAAGAATTGATTATTTACGAGAAAGACGACGTCTTAAATAGCATAACATTTTCTTAATACGGTGCAATAGCTCTTTTAAATATGTGTTTCTTTCATGAGCTATGAGCCAATACTTACTCAACTTGTCCGAAAGTGGGTGCGTATATGAGAACGGACGGATCATCTTCAGAGTTCAGTGACCGTTCATAGGCTCCCTTCAGATGCAGGTCGTTTAGCGCCAGGTTGATCCTGACCATCATGTTGGAGAGATCGTTGTACAAATAATCCACGCGGAAATACGTGTTGTTGCGAAGCTTCATGCGGTGGAAGTACCTGAATGGGAGTTAAGTAGTAACATAAAAATATGCCTTTATAGTCTGAAAGGGTTTAGAGAGGTGTATAGTAACTAAACACACATTTTGGTTGTACCCAGTAACTTAGTTCTGTGAATCGGTCAATCGCATTAATCCTATGCTCAGCAAGATAATACATTTTGACCCTTTTTGCTCAATGAATCCCATATAACTTAAATGACGTCGCCAATACGAGAAGTGTTAGAGAACGTAAATTCGTGCGAGCACCAGTAAAAAATTACTATGGCAAAAGAACCAATAAGTATTTGACCCCTACACTGTTCAAGTGTATCGACTGGCTGAGAGCAGATAGTCGTGTAATTAGCAGGCGAACACTGGGAAGTAAATTAAAAACGGAACTTTTGAGTGAAATAGCCGTAAAATGTGATGATAATAATTAATGTATTCTATTCAAAAATATTCTTACCGTCCTTATACTATTTCTACCAACTGATGTTTAATTAGATTAATTACCAAATGTTTTTAAGACGAGCGCTAATCCTGCCGACAAACTGTCACGCAGTTTGGCAGGTTTATAAAAAATGTAAACAAGTGTTTGGTCCAAAAAAATGTTTTTTTTAAATTTAATTTTTTTATTAATATTTATAAAGAAATTCATATTTCTATAGAATAATCCACCATTTTCAAGAATTCCATAATCGCATGAATTTCCTCTGAGGATGTGTTTAATACAATGACACACGACCGAAGAGATCACGTACAATTCCTGGCATATGAATTTCTCTCGATATGACGTTTCAGATGATAAAAAATGTGGGTCGTGACAGGTCGTTAACTTAGCTTAATAAGATAACCTTATGTTCGACGATCTTCGAAAAGCTTTTAGTAGGTGTACAGGTTGGCAGGGACATCGATGCGTAAACTGAAACCATTGATTCAGCACATGGTTCTAGACCCTCCAGCGTAGAAATTTTTCGTCGGTTATCAATAAAAAAATCTGCTGTTTTATAAAAAAGTGCATTCTGTAAGGCGGGATTTCGAGGAGATATTGAAACACCGAGAGCTGAATCAATACTGTCTTTATTGTAACCATTAAACAATTATAGGGAGTACACGTAATAAGGCTGGTTACATACAATAAGGTTGATTACACACTACAAATCAATACCTACGCGGTCAAAATGTATGGCAGAGCAAATAAAAAAAAACCGATAGTATAGAAGTATGAGGAACAGGGTGTAAAGTTCACTCAAACCTCCATAGAAAAGGGAGGATCCTCCGACCAGACGGGTGTCGTGTCTGGTGGGCAACTGTCCGACGATTGATGTCGGGACGTTGTATATATGCTAGTTGCGCGGTAAACTCTGCTTGCGCGATGCAGGATTTTGCGTGACGTCAGTGTGACGTGTAGCTCGCATTTGGCGATGTAGATACCGCTACAATAGCAAATTTCAACGCAGGGGGATCAGAATCATGTACTGAATCCATGGTAACAGGTTTTGCGTCGATGTCCCTGCCAGTTGCCACCCTGTATGTACCTACTGTAAAAGTTGCGTAGGCAAAAAAATAAACAACACACCTGGTTGAATTTTTACCAGGGTATTTAATGAGAATTTACGCACTACCACCTCAGGTCTTATATTATAGGGGGCGGCGGACGTCCCCGAGTCCGCCATCTCTGGACCCATTTAGGGGGGCCGAAAGAGGGCATTATCTGCTCTCTACCGACTGCTGCGGGCCAGGAGAGCACTCCAAATCTCCCTTTCCCTTTCCGCTGCCTCCTGCGACATGACATTTTCGCAGAAGGACATCAGCGCGTCCCACGACGCTGTGCCGCCGACCATAGAACGAATCACAGCCGGCAGCAACAGGTCGCTTCCTACTTCCGAAACGAGGGCACGGTGTGGCTCCTTCCAAGCTGCATACTCTGCAAGCGTATGCCACGCCGTGTCCTCCCGACAATGGACGCAGTGATGACACCAAGCGTCTGGCTTTCTGCCTATGCGATACAGTTACTTCCCGAAGCAGCCGTGCCCCGAGAGCACTTGCGTTGCCCTAAATGACAGGGAGCCGTGCTTCCTCCCGAGCCAGTCGTCGAGCACCAGCCGGACCATCCCGATGGTAACGAGGCACCGCGCCGTTAGGGCGCATAAACCTGTCCCACCATTTTGGCTCCAAGACCTGACGGAGCTCGGACAAGTTGCCATTTTTTTTCTTAAGGGCTAACGGTGTCGGCCATGTTCTAATCCAAGGCTGCTCAACCAATTTTGTAGGTGGACCATAATTTTGATTCCGTGTCAGCCGGCGGGCCATGTAGTAAATAAAACTTATGGCAGATACCTAGCTATTAAAATTAAACAAAACTTTAACTTACTCATACATAGTCCTTACTTACATATACTTAATCTAAAAAAAAACTTTACTTTGATACCTTTGACGAGGTTTTCATGATAACAACTTAGCGACAACTCAATATTTGGCGACAAATTGAGGTCGATAATAAAATCAAGTCTGAAAATATCTTTTAAGATTGGCTAATTGAGAATAGATTCATAAGAAGCAAAATATTTTTTAGACCTGGTTTGAAACTCCTGAAATCTGTTCACCAAAACCTATCGTCAGCTGATAGCTTTTGGCGAGCCAATTCAAATGCGTTGGTGGGCCACTTAGTAGCGCGTCGGCCAGTGGTTGAAGAGCCTTGTCCTAACCGAAGCGACTTTCGCGCGAGTACGCGATCGTGGCGCTCATTTATATGAATATGACTTACTTGCGTGATCAATCAAGTCGCGTTTGTACGTCACCATTGATGTAAATGATGATGATGGGGTATAAGTCCAACCTGCCCAAATTTATTGCAGCAACTACGGACTTGTAGCCTTGATATGAAAACTCACAGGAGTGACTCGGGCATCCTCAGCATACAAAAGCCACCGAGGTTCATACCCGAGGGGATCATCCACGTCTGTTGATGCTGCGCGTGCGACTCCCGGAGTGCCACCCCTCTTGATCTTGTGAACCCCTGAATGGAAAATCAAATTGCGTTACACGTTTACACAACAAACAAATAAGTAGGTACCTACTTATTATTTCTTTCTTTCAGCAGCTTCGTAGCGTAATACACTCGTAAAGCCGATGTCAGACGCTTCACTCGAGTGAATGTTCATTTGTGTTTTATTCCACGGTCACACGACCCCGGCAATATTACATAGGAATGAACGTTCATCTGTACCTTTCATTTCATTTTTCGATCATTCGGCAGGTGAGTGCCGAAATCCAACATCGTTAGATCGGTTTACAAATGAATTTATTTTTCACTTTTTATTAATTTTGTGTTCAGGGGTTTCACTTCGAGTGAAAGATGCCGAATGAAAGACAAAAAAACCGGACAAGTGCGAGTTGAACTCGCGTGGAAAGGGTTAAGTTAAGGGTACATTTCAACTTAAGCGGTCCTGAGATTAGATTAGATTCGGAGCTAATTGGCTGGTATAGACGGACTCAGACAGACCGACACACGAGTAATCCTATAAAGTATAAGGGTTCCGTTTTTTCATTCGGACACAACTACAAACTTAACAGAAAATTGAGCCGTCGCGCGTCGCGGTACGCCTGGCAGATGCGAAACATCGAAACTATTTTGTATAGAAAATACACTACAGGTAGTTATTCGAGTTAAGGCAAACAGGCGCGACGCGACAGCGCAACACATATGTAGTTATTATACTCTTTGCGCGACACATAGGGACCGCTCGTCGCGCGACACGCGGTGCCTTAGTGTCGCGCTCTCGCGTCGCGCCAGTGTGCACGAGCTTATAACCACGGTGAGAGAGAGGGGGGATCGCCGAGCCGAGTAGGAAGAGAGTCGCAGAGTTACGAGCGCGTGGCGATTGTTGGCGTAGCGACGCGTCGACACACTGTAAATGTATGCGTGAAGACGAGTAGCGTCAGCACAAAACGCACATGCAAAATTGCAAACACACAAACACACTTCCGACTTCGTCATTATCTCAGAGAGTACCGAAAGCTCCGGCGCTTATACACATATATTTACAGCGTGTTTGTATACTAGGTTACTACGAGTACATGTAAAGCGCGCGTCGCTTTGTGAGGTGAGAATACTACCCCTACCTGCGACTACCCAACAGTGCTGCAGATGGCACATCGAGTTACGCAAAATACTACACCTACCTACGACTACCCAACAGTGCTTCAGATGGCACATCGAGTTTCACAAAATATTACACCTACCAACGACTACCCTATAGTGCTGCAGATGGCACATCGAGTTTCACAAAATACTACACCTACCTACGACTACCCAACAGCGCTGCAGATGGCACATCGAGTTTCACAAAATACTACACCTACCTACGACTACCCACCCTACAGTGCTGCAGATGGCACATAGAGTTTCAACAAAAGTTCGGCTTTGAAGAGCGTCGTCTCTGTCACTTGTATAAGTACCTCCGTGACAATCTCTTTCTAAAATATGATGTGTGAAAGGCATAATATGTACTTACATCAATCATCGAGTTATCAAAATCATTTTCCTTCAGCGATTCTTGGACTTGTTTCCGAACATTAGCATAGCGGTCTGTAAATTAGAAATAACTGTAGAGTTGAGAAGAAATATATTATATGTATAGTAATGTAGGATGTGACGGGCGACCCGCCCTTGTTTCGCAAGCTTTTTATAACATGACAAAACATCGAGATTTTTTTATTATATGAAGATTTAACAATAATATAATAATATACAAAATAAATAAAATTGAAGTGTCTGTTTGTAATGTCAAAATAACAGCTTTTTACTAAATGCATATGAAGGTATATACAGTACATACTTATAACATAACAAAAAAATTTTTTTTTAAATGTTTGTTTGTCTGTCTGTTTGTTCCGGTTAATCTCCGAAAAGACTGAACCGATTTTGACAGGATTTTCACTGGCAGATAGCTGATGTTATAAGGAGTAACTTAGGCTAGGTTTATTTTAAAATTAGATTATGGGTTCCGCGCAAATTTGTATAGATAGATGTAAAACTTACGTAGTAGTTAGAGCTTATAGTTTTGTAAATTAATGACTTCTTTAAAATAGCGATGGCTCATTTGTCGATAGAATAGTGTTTATTTAAAACTTTTAACTTGTCTCACATTACGTTTAAGTATAGGATATAAGCCATAACGGTCGCCACTGAAGATCGATCATCATCTACTGATTATTCAACCACTAACTGGCTAACCGATTGATGTGGTGGAACCCAAAAGGAATATTACACTATCATAATATCTATGATCATACAATTACAGTTTCTTAACCTTTATGAGTTAAGTATATATTATACCTAAGTTCATAAATTAATCCTAAGAGCCTGCGCCCACTGGCGGCACCGGATGGCAGGGGCTTTTTTATGGGACGAACGGGAATATAACTAAAAAATATGACACTAAAATAAAAGATTCAATGATAATCATTATAGGTACAAAAACAAAGCAGCGGTATGCTTAGGCATGCCATGTCGGCAGCGTTTGGAAAGCCTCGGCATCCGTCGAGATGCTTTGGCAGCCTTCGAGATGCCGAGGCAGAAGTTGTAGATCTATGATCATAGGTATATGATAGTGTAATATCAAGCCCAGTGATAGAATCATAGAACGTTACTGTCAATTTCGTCCAGAATTTTGAAGTGCTCTGCCGTGTTGAGACTCATCCAGCAGTTGGATGTTGGAACTTTGGAATCATCATCAGTATGGCCATTGTCGTCGGAGCCCTCGATCTCATTCTCTGTGAACAAAATAAGGCAATAGTACAAACAATAATAATTTTAATCATTAAATAATTAGCATGTTTATATATTTTATTTAGTCTAAGGAAGTTTAGGGAGTCGTCAAGAGAAAGACAACGAGCACTAGGTACCTATGACAGCGAAGGTGTGATCATGAAACTATTATATGATTTTCCTAAAGAGTATGATTTCTTAACTTTCTTACAGGAGTCATGCCTATCCAGGCATGACTCCTGTAATCTCATTAAGTATTACGAACAATGAGACGCAGTGAATTTTTACAAGCCATGTTCGAACTCTATATTTTTATAAGAAAATATAAACGTTTAAGGGGGATGCGCTAAGGTAGCCCGCGAAATTCAAATTTACTTCCTTTTTTTTGCAATTTGCAGGTCAGTGTCAGGTGGTATGTTGATTCAAATATGATTTATAGAATTATAATCACAAAAACCATCAATACATCTCTATAAGTTCATATTACCCTATTGAACGACCATTCCATGAAATCTTGATATTTGAGGCCAATTCTAACTTAAAGAGTTGTATTGCTGATTCTAATGATTATAATTCTGTAACGCCATATTTGTTACAGCCGCGAATCATATTTTAATCAACATACAACCTGACATTGACCTGCAAATTGCAAAAAACCGAAGTAAATTTGAATATTGCGGGCTACCTTAGCGCATCCTCCTTAAGTAACTTAGATGCCTTCAAAATCACTAGGATTCATCGTCTACATTGCGAGATAGAGAAATAGGTATAAAGGTTTGAGGATACCTACCCTCATTCGTGTACTCGTCATCATCTTCATCTTCATCTTCACTTGATCCTAACACTATAGTACAGAGACAAACAAAAAAAATGATTAGAAGTACGTCTTTCATATTATCTTCACTAGTTTCAACGTTTATAATTTTTTCACTCGTTGATCAAATCATTTAGTTTTCTTATCTACAACGACTTTCTTTCGGTCATAAATCAGCCGTTTCAATTAAAATGTTTCGTAACTTTATAATTTAATTTCCAATGATAATTTTTTTATGAAAAAGGTTTGTGAAATCCAAAACAATTTACATAAGAGTAAACCTTGGAGATGTATTGTCTGTTTGTTTTATTGGCAAGCTTTTTTCTAAGTGAAGTTAGCGCTGAAGCTGAACCAATAGAGAGGATAATTAAAGATTATTTTAATAGTAGTAAGAATCTTTTTGCTATTAACTTACCCGAAAGTCAGTTTTTATTTCATCAACTGAAAAATATATTTTACAGAGTCCGTCCGAAGATTCAGGAAAGAATGGGAGAATCATAGGAGACCTATGGAACATGGGATATTGACAGTAAGTACACACATACATACACTCACTTATTTTTCCCATGGGGGTAAGCAGATCGGTATCTGCTACGATTCTTACACACCCCTTTTCGTTTACATTCATACATCTAAAATTAGTACATTTATCTACAAAAAGTTATATAATAAACGAAAACCTCGTCTTTTCCAGGCTCTGAAAGAAACTGTTGGCTTACCTGGAATGAACGTGTATATAAAAAAAGTTAAAGAAAAATTAGCTATTGGATACTTCCACAATGATAATCAAGTTCGACTGTTAGTATGGTCAAAAGTATCTGATAAAAGTGTAAACAAATCCTGCTGCATCCTAATTACGTAACACACTATCTATCACGATCTGAATCATTTTGAAGCCTACTGCTAATCCATTGCTTCATATGTTTGAAAAATTTGTCTGCTCAACAACGTAAATAACGCAATGAATGTTGCTGAACTGTCAAAACGAAACCCATTCCTACTGTTAGTGTGTTACGTTATTACTCCGCAGGTTAAATTCTTACGCAGTCATTTACTAAAGGGAAATATTAACAAGGTTTTAACTTTATATCTCACCACTTTTCACAACACTATAGAAAAATTATCGACGCGAATTAAGGTTATAAAAATAACCTCAATATTATCAAATAAAAAAAAACATCTTTAAGGTGACTCAATTTGTAAGTGCCACAAAATATTGGCATCCACAGGTATGTTTTCTGATTCCTTTGTTTATATTCTCATCATATACTTTTGAAACAGACAGCAAATACGTAATCAATAGTTCATTACCAGTCTTACCAAGGGGTAGCGTATTTCCCAGTAACTGGGTTATGGAGGTCAGATAGGCAGTCGCTCCATGTAAAATATTGGTATTCAGCTGCATCCAACTAGGCTGGAGGAAGCAGAAAAGGCTAGGCAGATCAATCAAAAAAATCAAAATCTAAATATTTTATTTCACATAACCCAACATGGGCACCTATAAAACGTCAGAAGCTAGGTGCACGGTTCCAATTGGTTGTTTCCTATGGAGAAGTGCCGTGCCGGCAAGAAACTGCACGGTTACTCTTTTAAAAATAAGGGGCTTTTACAATGTTTCAAATTACAGTGTTGATAGGTATGGGAGGACAGTGTAGGCCTGTCAACAATTAACAGGCACTCAACAAAATATCAAAAAATATATATAAAAAGGTCTACTAATCTACAATCTACAAAAGAAAGAAAGATGATGATAATGACAAGCTTTATTTTTAATTAACTAACAAAATAAAATCTGCGTCTGGTTTGAGGCCGGGCCAGCTGACGCTAGACGTCTTAAGTGCAGTGGCACTGTAGCACTTCTAAGTAGACATTCAATAATACATAAACTTTACGTTTTTTAACTTAAACACAATAACCACACTTTACTTCCAGAATATTAAGCGACTTAGACCTAGAAGATATTCCTCGTTGTTGGCTTCCGGAGGTGCAGTTATCCCTGGCTTCCAACGTCCTGAAAATCAAAACACCTCTTAGTAAAATGATCATACATGCTGACTACATGCTGGTTAGAAATAAGTCTGATATTATCAACGAGCCGAAAGACCAGGATTCATTAAACTCATCACCTTTTCTGTTTGAACAAGTTCAAGATGTTGGGAAGGTCGCGTAAGTGAATGATATCATTTCACCATATAAAAAATAAATGATTTACTTTTGTAAGTAGGTTGATATATATATACAATATATATGACGGAGAAGGTACGTATTTCAGCCATATTTTAAACTGCTGTGGGCGTACTATGGGGCGTGTTGGTTATTGCACAATAGGAAAACTGTTTGCAGTTCAAATTAAATTACAAATTACGAACAAATTAATCACACTAGCGAATCACACACTGTAGGTACACCACACAACTATACGGAACGCGCGACAGTTTCTAAACGTGTTCACAGCTTTACCGCCAACAACAAACTCTCTGTTTAACTCTGGTCAAGCGTTATGTTATAGACTCTGTCGAGCGCCACCTGGTGGCGCTGGCGTCCCGATTAGTTAAAGACAAACGATTGATTTAATGTATTTCCGACATATATATATATCTGCTTATATTATAATTTAGATGAAAACCCGACCCGGGAATCGAACACAGGAACCCACGTTCTGTAATCCGGTCTGCAGCCCCTTTGGCTTATCTTCAATTTATAATTTTTTCCTGGACTTTAGAAGAGACGAAGAACTCTTGAGTTTGTTTCGGTGTTTCTTATAAGAGTAGTCGGATAGGAAATATCGACTTCATCTAGTTTTATAAAATTTAGTTAAATATAATTGACGTATAATAATAATATCCATACTTAATATTATAAATTCGAACGTAACTCTGTCTGTCTGTTACCTTTTCACGCCTAAACTATTGAACAGATTTTGAAAAAGATTGGCAAGAAGACAGATGGCATCTACCGGATTTGTGAAAAACATTATAATGTACAGGACGTATTACGTCCTGTACATTATAATGTTTTTTACAAATCCGGTAGCTTGCGGTATAAGGTTTGTTTGCTAAATCATCTCGGCACATCAGCCGAAGCCCTTCGGATAGTCTGTTTTTTTTTAGATAATATTTATTCATTTGGATTCATAAATAAAATACTTTCTAAAGAAAAGTTACATAAAAAGGCCTATAAAAAATTTAAATTTAGAAATTGATAAAATATGACAGAGTTTTATAAAACAAATGTTAATTTGCCTAGGGTAACTTAGGTAGGTAATGTTAAATCCCTATCGAAGTAAATATGCTTATCGTCAGGGAAATTTTATGTACATGAAAAATGCATTTTACATGGAATAATTTGGATGAATATGGGATGAATATTTTAGATTTCACGAACGTGTTTTTAATCGCGAGACGCACGATAAAGACTTTTTGTGATATACTAAAATCGACGCGGGTGAAGCCACGTGCAGAACCTAGTAATTATAATAATATTATACAGAGAAAAGATTTGATTTTGTATGTCTGTATGTTTGTCTGTTACGCTTTCATGCTAAAACGGCTGAACGGATTGGGATGCAATTTGGCACACGGGTAGACCATGACCTAGATTAGGGCATATAATACTTTTTATCCCGATATTCCCACGGGCTCTACACTTATGCTGGTGAAACGTCGAGCATAGCTAGTTAGGAATATCTCAATAGCAGCCAAACTGGATTTTTGCGCAGTTGATGGCAATAGGCTTACTTCTTTATTCCAATTATAACACGCAGAATGGGGTTTAGGTACTTTACACCTGCCTACATTGTATCATCGCATACTGCACCGGTTGACGTCATCACGTCAACGCCGCACATAGGAATATTAACGATAAAAAGCTGGCCAAAAGTACAATATCCAAAGTATGGTATAAGTCAATGCAGCTACCATTATACATCAACTGGATAACCTGCACCCTAATTACGTAACACACTATCTATCACAATCTGAATCATTTTGAAGCCTATTGCTAATCCATTGCTTCATATGTTCGAAAAATTTGTTTGCTCAACAACGCAAATAACGCAATGAATGTTGTTGAACTGTCAAAATGAAACCCATTCCTTCTGTTAGTGTGTTACGTAATTACCCCGCTGGTCATGATGCCCCGCCCCTCTAGCGTCATTGGCGGCGTTGGCGTCAAAACGGAACTTAGTCGTTGTCCAGTACGCTTTATTGATTTCTAGGTACTTTAATTTTGGATGAAAATTACCTACATGTGGTGTTTTAGTTGTTCTACGTGCAGTTTGTGTAATTAAATAGTACATATCTGTAAATGGAAGGTGAAGGTATGTATTTTAATATAAAATTTAATTATTATGTTTTTATGTCTAATTCAAAGTAACAAACATTACTCATCATATTTTGGTTAAAATATTCATTGAAACGTGTTTGCGTATATGTGTCGACACTGTCGAATTATAACTCTTTTAGACAATTAAAGCTGCCACTTTCATATAAACAAATACCGAAGAAAAAGTTCCGCCTTTTTCCGTCATTTTGTTTTACAGATATTGAAACATAACACTATATAATTTGGTATGTTACACGTCTTGCAATTCTTCAAATTCTTTTTAATTTTTAGCCATTCTCCCAGGAAACTAAGTCTTCTGCTCAATGAAGCGGAGAAGGATCAAATGGAACTGAGCGACACCGAAGAAGACGAAAACGATGAGTCAGACTAATGATATATATAGATGATTTTATTTGAAGCTTATTTTTCCTTTATTTTGTTAAAATAAATAGACCTTTGAAAAACGACTTTGATTGTTTGTACATACATATCAAAATGGTAGATTTAACAAAATAATTTTGCCCAAGTTTTAGAGTAAAATACTCCTCTGTGCGCCAGTTGTCACTGAAAACCAGCGCTCTGCAGGAATCTATCTCGCATAGGGTCGTAGCATTATGCTAAAAGATGGCCGTTTTGCGTGGGTGGGACGCATATTTTCCCCCAACTTGTTCTTTTTGTGTTTGTGTTCTTTCTCTGCGTCATGTTTACCGCAAATAATCGTATTTTCGTTCTTTTTCGTTTACATTTTCAGGGAATACCTACAGGTGTGATGTTATGTTATTCCCTCCATTCTTGTTCTCTATAAGCATTCTACATTTTTCAGGATAACGATGGAAGGCTGCACATTATCTGGTTTTATAATAACGATGTTAAACGGAGATTCAGTTAACCTGGGATACGACCACTTCAAATTATTAAACTGCCTGTATAATATTGAGGTAAATAGTCATCTTTAGTATTAATTATATTGCCGCCCATTGTGTCACCCTGTGTAAAATGTCTACATTTATATCTGTAATTTTTATGGTGTACATAATAAAGAGTATTCTATTCTATTCTATTAATATTCACTATATTAACCGGTGTTGGTTACATACTCGTAGCTGCAGACTTTCATTAAGAAACCACGTTGTCGATTTTAGACTAAATAGAGTCAAGAGAGGGATCTGAAAGTAAAAAAAAATCATGCGTTTGGATTTGGAATCTAACCATTAAGTTCTTATTACAAGCTTTTTTTTTATTATGATTTTAATTATCATTAAACATTTATTACTAATGTTAGAATCCGCAGCAGCAATTATTCGATCTAATGTTGCCCTCTCAGATAGACTATCTACCTACTACTCATCCCCTTTGCTGCTTCTACATACCATCAACCTTACTCCCACCACACTCACTCAAGAAACCTCTCCATTCACTCTCACATCTCTCTTTTACACTTTCTCTAGTTACTAACACACAGTCTGGTATTACCACAATTTTTTTGAACCTTTTATTTTTTGTTGTTTATTTCATAATTCAACCTTAGTTAAGTATACTGCATTGCTATGATGGTCCAAATCACATGCATCTAGCCGCGAGAGGGCCCTGGTGACCTGTAATACAGGTTTTTATATAAACCTACCTCGGGCACCAATCTCTCACAAAGTTAGCTCCTTGTTCGTGCACTATTTTTGAATACGAGTATTAGCTTAAGTACCGTGGAATGGGGTGTCATTGATCAATTTAAAAATTCAAATGGCCGTATTTTCGAAAATACAAACGTACCGAAGACGAAAAAAAATTGGAATATCGGTTTTTACTATACAATCGATATAATGAATTAGATTCTTTTTTAAATAAATAATATGTCGATGAAAAATATAAATGTGAGTGGTCAATGTTAAACCGTACGTGGGGTTACTTTGATACCCCCTAATATTTTCACGGCAAATGAAAGTAACCCCTTTAAACGTTATTATTTCGAAAGAACAAAAAAAATCGGTTCAGTGCAAAAAAAGATATTATTTTTTTTAAAGTTTAGGGGTGACATTGATCAAGGCAATAAAAATACTTTTTGAAAAATCACCTTTATTTTAACGTTTCATTGAGATATATTAATTGTAAAAACATAATTAGGAACATTAATCAGTCAACATCTTAAATGTTAAATAAAAATAGAAAAATAATCAAAAAAGTTTCCTTGGGATCAGAAATATTAATTGTATAAACATAATTAAGATGGTCAATCAGTCACCATCTTAAATTAATCTACATTTCTTGAACATTAATATCAAATGGAAAAATAACAAATTCACCCTCCTCTACAGGTTTCGGTAAAAAAGATACAATATCGTCGTGATCTATTTCAGAAATATCATTCGGAATTTTTTTAAATTTCTTTTTATGTCCAGCTGATTTAAACCCTTCTACAAGTAAAGGATCTGTTTCAGTAATTTGGCAAACATATTTGTAGGTCTTTTTACCACGTCTCGAAAAGAATTTCACTAATAAGAATCTTCCTAAAGTGCACTCTGTCTGCTCGTCTTCGTATTCTACTATATCTTCGTCAGGGTAATTTTCAATCAGTTGTCTATCCGGGATTTCCTTACTGTGTACACCTGCAGCTCTGACTTGAGATGGACCCGATTCAACCAATGCTTGAATTTCCATTTCTTGATGATCAGAATCTGAGGCGCTCTGTTCATTACTTTACTGATTTTCAGATTGGGACGCTTCCTCTCTCTTTGCAATACTTTTTCCAGGAGCTACATCCAAACGTCTCTTTCTTCTTGCAGGTTGGTTTGAAGTGCTTCCATATCTTGATTCCTTCAAGAAATCTGTCAAAGTGCTTTCAACTTCGTGTTCTTCAATGTGTTCTCTTGGAAGGCGATTAAGAACCTTTTGTTTGTTGAAAGGATAAATGCCAGTTGCACAAAATCCGCTTACGATATTACGTTTGATCCCGGAACTTATGTCTATATAAGGAGAATTCGGTTTTGGTTTAGCTTGATCCATTTTTTCGAGAGCTTTTGTCAGAAGATACGGGAATGTATCCTTAGGAACAGTTGCCAATTTAGCATTTTGCATTTTCCAATTTGTCAGCACTTGGCGCCAGGCTGTTTTCATTGGGCGGAAGAACGCTACATCCAGAGGTTGGCATAAGTGCGTCGAATGTGGCACTAAACATACAAAATCAATGTTATTTTCACCACAAAGCTTTATGACCTCTTCATCTAAATGAGAAGAAAGATTATCACCGATAAGAACTTTACGTCCAGGCAATCTTTTTGCATGAGGCAAAAAACTACTTACAAACCAATCTCTGAATGTTGGGGCGTCCATCCAACCACTGACTGTACAGTTAAATCGTGATTCTGCTGAGCAACAAGGCTTATTATAATTTGGTGGACCGCATGGAGCTCTCTCTTTCCACGTGTCATAAAGGTGTAGACTTTTATATATGATATAGGGTGGTAAAAGCACCCCATCAGTAGACCCACAAATCATTATCGATGTTGCACTCTTAGAAAAATTCATCGCCTTTTCCGGGTATTTGACACCTCTACGATATATCCCTATCTTCTTCCCTGGATCATCACTTAAGTTCGACTCGTCGTAATTGAAAATATTCGAGTCAGGCACACCTTCCACAGTTCTTTCAAGGTTGTTGAAATATTCCTCGATACTTTCAGGGGATACTGCAGCTCGAGCTCGTTTGATATTAGTAGCAACCCGTTTAGAATATTCGTTTTTGTGTCGCTTCAGTATCGAGTATGCCCAGTCTTGTCCAGGCAGGTTGTTTTTAAATTTCGAAACTGTTCTGCCTTGTCTGTCTAAAAGAATTTTAGCAAACATGCGCAAATCTAAGATTGTAAGGGGATATCCCCATTCAGAACATTTGGCACAAGCTTTCAATATAGATTTCTCTTCATTTTCAGAAAATACTGGCTGAGCACGCGGCTTTTTTATAAATTTTCCGTGGTATTTATTGAAAATCGTACCATACGGTATTTTAAATTTCTCTGAAGCCCCACGTAAGGTCATACGACCTTCTACAACTGCAGCTACTGCTCGTTCTAACACGTCTTCATTATAATTCCGATAGGCGCGAGCGCCTAAACGCTTCATGTATGTTCTTGGCATAGCGCTGAAAGTAAAAAAAGCATATAAAGCAGCCATCATTGCAAATATATTGATAATTTATGTTAAAAAAGCACAAACAGCAAAATTGCTAGGTTATGGGGTGAGATTGATCAATGACCAAAGTAACCCCATGCCTATGATCAATGACACCCCGTATCAATGATGTTTTATAGGACTAGATCAGCAGTGTACGGCCCGACGTGTTACCACTTCGTATATGTCCACAGGCATATCTGACTTCAGTTGTCAGCTTGACGTCAAGTGAGCAATTGCTTAGCAATAAAAAATATCAAAATGGTAAAATAAGCTGTTAAAATTTGTATGTCACGGTCTGAAAAAATCAATAAAGCAAGTGGTGTTACATTTCACAAGTAAATTTGCTAAATTTTCTTCAGATTATCCAAAAAAACATTACGAGACGAAATAAATTTATCACACATTGCTTTTGCCATCAGTGCTACCAGTAAAAACGATTTTGATTTTGCCAGATTGTTGGGAGTTTAGTGAATGACGAATGTATGTTCCTGTAATTCTAATTTATAATATCATTCCATTTCAAACAAAAGTAATTAGACACGATCTTTATAGTTTTTAAATATAATATTTACGTTGACGCATTTGTTTCTTTTATTCTTTTATGTAGGTACCTAATCCTTGTCAATTTCTATAAAACTTTAATCTATTGGTAGTTCCATAATACGACCTTCCATAATAATTGATTCAATAACTACCATAATTAATTCTGGGGAAATTATGTTGATCATTGGCAACCCTGGCCATTTTTCCGATAGCAATGTCTTGTCTCATTCCAACGTAATTAGTTTGACGGTAGGAAGAAATGAGACAAACATAGAT
This sequence comes from Dryobotodes eremita, assembly GCA_917490735.1. Classification (NCBI taxonomy): domain Eukaryota; kingdom Metazoa; phylum Arthropoda; class Insecta; order Lepidoptera; family Noctuidae; genus Dryobotodes; species Dryobotodes eremita. The sequence continues at coordinate 15,761,312 of OU823254.1, read as the reverse complement.
TATTTTGACAGATTGATATATTTATGTATCCGTTTCAAAGCTACGACTTTAAACTCGTAAGTGGTTACGTTTTTTTGAAATTGTTAGTAGGACGTTGCTCCTCTAGTATTATATAACCTCATTGCCCCGTATAGAAAATAAACCGCCACTGAATGAAATTTTTGAGGTTAGAATACAAAAACAACTTCTTTCTCGAGCTAATTAAACACATAACAACATAAACTATCATTTTTTTCTAGCAACTTTCATATCCAATCTGCTACCCTGGAAGGTATTTTAACCCCTAAAATACTTTAAACACAATACTCACAGTTTTTTATGAAAATCTCCGGTAGCGATCTATTTGTACGTGCAGCGCTTGGGTAATGTCAAAGAGTGACATTCAGTGCTGCCAACGCAAAAGACGAAATTTTTCGGTTGCGTTCAGAAATGAAACAATTCCTGTTTTAAAAAAATATAAAGTTTTTATCAATGTTACCCCGTGAATCAAACTAACCCCATTCCACGGTACATAACTTGTGTGGAGAAAATAAATGTTTTATATTATTATTATAATGTAATTGCAATTTTACCACTCATTTGTCTGCAATAAACTAATAGTTGTACTAACGAATGGCAATATAATTTTTTTCGTAGATATACAGGCCGGGTGAAGATTCACCGCCAGTCATCGCGAAGTATAATCTGCATACAGAGAAAGAGCATGGTAAGGCTGCTTTACCTTCCTTAATTTTTATAAAATGTAGATAAATAGATACAGCTGTACCATTAATTGGAAATTTAGCTGAGAAAAGGCTAAGAGCCACCACTGGCGATGGTGGGTTATCGACAAACAACAATACGATCCTTGGACAGAACGGAAATTCCACATGCGTATGTTTTCTATGACACTGACTTAATCATCAGACTTCTGACTTAATTTCATCCCGATGTGTCATACTTACGTAATTTACAAAGCATCATACGTCGAAATTTTCATCCCGTAATTTCGACATATTTGCTAAGTTGACCCGTTGAGTGTCGCGGTGGATTATCATAATTATTTGCTTCAAATTTCTTGCAGGGTTAAGCCTCACCCACTTACTGATGAAGCCGTTACTAACCGAGGAGCTGGTGCCGAAGCTTCAAGCCGCCATGTTTAGCTTCGTCAACACTTCGGCAATTTTCGGCGCCGCGCTTCGGGAGTATCGGTAAGTAGTGTTTAGCACCTCAAAGTGCTGTGCAACATTTATTTATTTATTTATTTTGTCCAACTTACATCTATCATTACAGGGGTAACCTAATGCGATAGTGTACTTATCTAAAGTCTCATCCTAAGTAATCATTAACTTATTATTATAATTAAATTTTGTAACTTATTACAAATAATGCATTCTTTGTGAATTCACTCAGAGAACAACAGAATAGGTCCGAGTCACTAGCTAAGAGGTTGAGAGTGCGGAGTTCGCGCGTCAGTGGCGCCTCACTTAAAAGATTGGTGCTCGTGCGCGGCTCCGCTAGCAGCCGTGGCTGGTTAACATGTTTACATGGTGTATGAGAAATTGCTAGTCTTAGGTAGATCTGTGCCACCCCCACGGATGGGATTTCATATGAGGTGGATTCGATCACCAACATGTTTGATTAATTTGATAAACATGTTTATTATTCAATAACTTCATACTCTCCTTATTTTATTATCGTTCGACGCTGTCAAACTTTGCTTCACTAATTTCAAGATTTGCTTTGAACTATTTTTGTTAAATTACAGAGAAAACCAGGAAATAGTGTTTCAGGCATCTGCACAACATTTTACAGAATATATCAGGAACCTGAATAAGATTACAGTTGAAAAGAACAACGGAGCTATTGAAATGGAAGACTACGTTATGCAATGGGATGATGGGAGGGTAAGCACGGCGAGATTCTAGGACACATGTATTACGGGTATGTTTAGGAACTTGTCGGTGAAAACTGTTCGGAAATAAATTAAAAACCGGTGGAAAACCGTCAAACCGGATAAATACCAACCAAGGATTAGCCACGTCTTCCGTAATTAAAGCTGTGGGTGTAGGCTACCTTCAGGAAGCTGTGGGTACTTACGTCCCGAGTGGCTCCCTGATTGTCAAAAATGCTTTTTCTTTTAGATTATATCTTTTGGTGAAGTGCAACAACGGATTACTATGCTAAGATAGTGCTAGGTACAGTCACAGGGATATTAATTGTTTAGCAAACTGTTGGCTACCAACTTATTAACCTCCGTATATTCAAATCACAACTGTATTGTTTTTACAGTTGCGTGCAATGGCTATAACACGGCAAATTAACGTAGGGTGTCAATTGCTTAGCAATTAATTTCCCTGGCTGTATCTACCTATTAAAATATTGTACTTTTGCTACGACGTAGCAAATGTATCTGGTACGATTGATGACGTCACGGCTACGGCGTAGATACCGCTACGCGAGGTCTGTTTAAAATATTATGCTACGTCAATGTCACTTCTGAATATTTTCTGTCTCTTTTAGATCGCTACAACAAACGGTAATATCTGATTGTGGTAAATTGTTATTAGCTTGTGGAAGAAAGAAAGAAATAAAATATATTTATTTTGCACAGACTAAAAATATTTGTTTCAAATAATAACAATAAAAAAAAGAATTTTGCAAATCCGTCTATATATGACGGAGTTATGCCCGAACATACATAAAAAAAAAAATATAAACATCCGAATTGATAACCTCCTCCTTTTTGAAGTCGGTTAAAACTAAAACAAAAAAAGTGTAATACCTATTCGGCTTTTGTGAAACCCTCAACAGAAAACTATTTTCCAGGAAACAATCAGCAAAGTTGCGCCTTATCATATAGGATACAATTGATGAAAGTCTTATATAATTTTAGATAAAACCTACCGAAAAAAATCTGAATATCACTGGTGAGTCGCTGAAGTTAATGGATATGGTACTGACTGGCCTGGACACGATGTACTCGGCACACTGCGGTGGGCCTTTCAAGATCGAAACCGTCATGGTGGCGGATGAGATTCGGTTCAGCTCTCTGCAGGTAAACCACACCCCCAGCAGTCCACACTCAATATAATTAACATCTTTATTTGCCAAATTAATATCACCAACCTATTTATGTATACAGGGTGGCAGGGACATCGTTGGGCAACCTGCTACCATGGATTCAGTATATCATTCTGAAGCCCCTTACGTTAAAATTATTAGGCAGTCATTTAAAAAAAAATTGTTGGTCCATATAACGAGGATTCGTTATCAGTGGGTCGCGACATCGGAAATAACACTCACAAAACCTTCGTTAACACTTTTAATTACTTACTAACAAACACACAATATAAAATAATCAAGGATGCCTGAGATATGGCTCGATTAAAAACTTAGGAACGCGGGAAGTTTAGCGTGGAGGAACGAATGTCTACCCAGACTGCCGGACCGATTCAAAGTGTGCTCACTCCACTGTCACCGCACACGTGCCCTACCCCAGTTACAGGTTAGCCAACTTACCTGTCAACGTCAGTACCTGTCAATATCGAATAGCTGATTATAATTCCGAATCGGCATTTGACTCGACTAATCGCTCGGTGTCGCCATTACTCCACGCTAACCATCCCCAGGTTATTACTTGACGTTCCCAAACGTTAGCTGTTAATCAACTACATAGTTCCTTCACTGAGAGATAGATGGCGTTGATCCAGTTGACTGATATGCGTCGACGCTTCGACACATACATATTGACCGCTTAGTAGGTATTGCACTTTTCTATGAAACAGGAGTTTATTTTTATAACTGACGAAAAATGTCTTTGCTGCCGCTGCGGGGTCTAGAATCATGTGCTGAATTCATGGTTGCAGTTTGCGCGTCGATGTCCCTGCCACCCGGTATACCTTGCACAATTCAAGTAAGTTACAAATAGTTCTCCAAAACGAATTTCGGCCATGGCAGCCAATCTCAGCGGAGACTAGCTATCTACGCGGGGGAAAAATTATTATTGCACAACTAGGGTTGCCACACATTTTTGAAGCAAATAGAGTATATTTACTTTTCTAAGGTAAAAAAAATAAGTACAACATCTGAAAATAAAGTTTTATTTATTTGCCCTGCTATTTTTTCCATACATATTTTTTGTTGGCTCTAGCTACATCTAATTAAAATTCTTACTCGTGAATATTTTAATAGCATCTTTATAGTCTATGTCGTAATTAAAGTATATAAATAGTTTATTTTTTATTAAGTTTAAGGACGCTCTATTTCGTTCGTCCCGCTACTTTGCATTTATCAGAAAAAAAAACTCTCTCTGTATAAATGCTGAAGCGGCGGGAATGGATAGCAGAAATTACACAATTTTGCATAAATACACGGTGAAATTTGAATCACAGTTTTGCTAGAACAAACGTTGTTCAGACCATGGTCTACTACCATTCTAAAGCATCAAATATGTTATTAAAACAAACTAAACTAGGCGTTCTCAAATTAGTCGTATGTTACTCAAACGTACAACACGTGTTGTTCAAACACTAACTGTAACATCAAAGTAACCATCGCGGTAGCCATATGGCATTCAAAAGAGTAATGAGGAATCCTCGTGGACTACAAGGATGTCCGGCCAATACGGGCCGAAATGCAAATAAATCATTAGTCAATGACAAGCAATCGCGCGAAGTACCGCTCCGCCCATTTCTTTTGTTGACTGCCGCGGGCCGCCTGAGCTGCCTGGGCGGTAGCCAATCTACCGAAATCTCTCGATCGAGCGACGCATATGCATCCAATTTATTTACGTCACAGGCACGCATCACGCGTTTTTTGTGAAAATGAGCTCTAACTATTCTAATGTGGAGTGTTTGGATATGGTGCGTTTTTACGTAATTGCTGGTAACAATCTGGCGGAAGGTAGCGCATGTACTCTCAACCAGATCATTTAGCGGCGCTGCGCAGGGGAGGGATCTTGAACCCGCAGATTCCCACACCTGCTACAATACTGGCAGCTACACAGCGGCTACTGGATCGCGGCCAATTAAATTAACTTCAGCTAGAATTTCTGACGGTCCTAAGCCCGATAAGTATGAAGGGAAAATTGGAGTCAATGTTGTCTTGGTGCCCACGGAGCTAACGCGGTTTTGTGGTAAGTTTTTGTCTTGTTCCTGTAATATCCCAATAAATAAATAATACCCATAATGTCACGTTAGATACAGTAGGTACCCGTACCTACAGGAAAGAATTAAAACCATGTCTTCTCAGACATGGATTGTTCTGGAACAAAATGATAAAATAAGGGTCAATTTATACTAGTGCAGAATCGAAGCGCATCGAAGCGTCTATCCAAAACAGAACATAACAAATTCAACCTTAACTCGACAGCGTAACGCACACATTACTTCTGAGATTTTAAAAAGATGCGCGCATTCTTCCGAACTTCCGAACTTCTACGCGTCATCAGTCGGAAATTGGCCTGCGTCGGTGTTGATCACGATGGACTCGGACGAAAAATTAATTTACCCGGTGCAAAAATATGAATGCCAAAATCCAAAAGCCAAAAATTATAGTGACAAATATTCCAAAAATAATGCCATTACTACACGTAAAAGAATGCGCGCGTATTCTGGCGAATACGCGCGCATTCGTGCGGCTCCGCTTTAGTTGTAATGAATTTGACGCTTCGATGCGCTTCGACTCTGCGCTAGTATAAATTGACCCTTAGAGGTCAGTCACCTCACCACCCGCGACGCCACGCGTCGGTGCGGTGCGTCGCGTCGTGCAATCGTGCATAGCTAGAAAATACCTACCAAAGTTTACCATAGCCAAAGTCATACTTAGCCATAAAAATCTGTTTTAAAGTAGCCACTTATCAGTCATAAAATACCTACCAAAGTTAACTTTTAACTTTGGTATTTTCTAGTAAGACGTACAAAAATAAGTTTTGACTAAATGTCGTTTATTGAGTGTACATTTCCCTGTAAACAATGCTGTGTCCCGTGCGTGAGCCGCGCGCCTCGTTGCAGGGAGTAACGAAAATCCCGACTTTTTAAAAATTTCTCTGTTTTGTGTTTTTCGAAAACCGATAGCGTTTTTTTTATTGGATGCTATAGAATGGTAGTACTATGATCTGAACAACGTTTGTTCCAGTTTGATTCAAATTTCACCGTGTAGGTATATACACAATAAAAATATTTTGAAAAAAAAAATGTCACTTCTGTGATGTGGATAATTCCAAAAAGTCTTTAGAATTATGGACTTTATTTATTTATTCTTCAGAAAGCTTACAATCTAATATCTAGCTAAATAATTTACAATTAGCGCTTACAGTTGCCATTTACCAGCTTCCACAAATGAAATTGTGCATATAACTCTCCTAATAAAGTAACTTGTTCATATACGTTATCCATGTTTATATTAAGTTATTGCACTTTCAAAGTTTCAAATATGAGAACAAAATACTCGTACTCACATATAACGTTACTTTTTAAATGTATGTTACTCAGTGAAAAGAGCCAATTTGTGTGACTATAATCGAACCACTTATTCAGATACCCTAAGGCTTTTGTTCAAGAACAATATTTTTATGTAATTTTCTGACAACTTCAGGCGAAGACATCTCAATTTCTATAATCTCTTTTTCCAGTTTCATATCCAAAGAAGTGATCTTCTTTTCTTTTCATTAATTATTTCTTTAGATTGTGCATAATAAACGTACGTAAGTTGTGTACGTCCAAAATTGTAATTTTATTCCCTTCTAAGAACTTGACATCACATTACAAATCCTTAAAATTCTCGGCTTTTCTCTACTATCATATGCATTTATTATACATATAGACCATCCTCTTGAATCACTGTCTATTGATGAAAACTGCATTAAAATGCATTGCGTAGTTTAAAAGATCTAAGCGTACAGACACGAAAAGCGACTTTGTTTTATACTATGTAGAGATGTAGAGATAAAGTACGTTTGCCCAAAATAAAGTACAATACTTTATTATAAAGTACGGAAGGCAACCCTATGCACTAGTGTGAGCGCACAAGTGCACTCAATCTTCCCTCACTCTCATAGTCCGATGGGACGGAAATCCGACACGACCGGAGACAGATCAGGCGCAGGAGGACCAACGGCTTAACTTGCTTTCCGAGGCACGGGGTTATCACACAGCCAACTTCCAAACTCCGGGCTTATTATTCAGAAATTCCTTATGGAAAAACAATCCAACAGCGCTTTGGCCGACCTGGGAATCGAACCCAGAACCCCACGCTAAGCAGTCGCGCTTGCGAATACGAGACAACGGGGCTGTTAAGGTAGGGGAGGGGGGTAGGGAGTAGGTTAAGTTACAAATAAGCAGTAAAGGTACTTAACATTTTTGTTTGGTATGTTGTACGTATTATGGTTGTTAGCACCGAACTGATTCAAGCTGTCCCCCGTACTACTAATATACAGTAAATTACGGTAATATAATGTGAATAATATGACCCTCCTTTGGGCTGCACCGCTGTTGGGTAAAAAGGCTTTCAAAAACCGAAGTTTTAAGTTGTTACACCAAACAATGGACCTAACTGGCGGGTTACCTAATTTTACGCCCATTCTAGTTTCAAAAGTTAGAAAATCTCTTAATTTGTGATTGATTGGATCAGACACTGACTGTTCTCTAGTGGCACGGAGTTATCTCAAACACAGTACACATGCAGTAACTGTATTGTTCATAAATGATAATTCAAAAATGTTTGGAAAGACTTTTAAAACATTTTTGAATTATAATAATAATGATAATGATTTATTCACACATTTATAATGTACATTACAATTCATTACAAGTTGCAAAATCTGTACAAGATGTATATAACCCTATCTCCTAGACTAGGATAGCCTTTTTTTTTTGGGTGGGAAATCATCAAATGACCTCTCCCGCTCTGGGCGGAGCGGAAGGGCGTGTCAGACTCTTACTGACTAAAACCCACCCGTGTTCCTTCAGTTGCTTGTGAGCCAGGGCCACGGTAACTCTTTCGAATCCGCGACCCCGGCAGGCATCGGTCCTATCGGACCCCGTCAATGGTGCTGACATCACTTTGAGGCGCGCGTGGAACACGACGCGTCGTCGACCCGGGCCTGGTCCTTACCGGACGGCGAGCTGCCCATTGCTCGCCATCCGCAAGCCCGCGGTGGCCACAGTAGGCCCGGGGCCTACGGTGGCCGGGAGTCGGCAATCGACTCCCGACGCCCAGGGTGTCTCCTCCTCCTGCGGCGGCTAGGGGCGCGAGGGCGCAGAGATTGCCTCTCCCTTTCGCGCTCCGCCTCCTCCTTCGCGAGCATTACTGCTTCGCAGAAGGAGGTGACGACTTCCCATTCTCTCTCGCTCCGTACCATGGCCTGAACCAGGGCCGGACGCGAGAGGTCGCCGCCGCCGATCGCCGCCACGAGGACACGGCGGTGCTCCGCCCAAGCCGGGCAGACCTCCACCGTATGCTCCACCGTGTCCTCCGGTCGATCCACACAATGATAACACCCGGGCGTTTACTCCCGCCTTATCCGAAACAGGAACCTCCCGAAACAGCTATGTCCGGTGAGGACCTACGTCAGGCGGAAGGTGAGGACGCCGTGGCGCCTCTCAAGCCACTCCTCAAAGAGGGGACTTACCGCCGCAATTGTGGCGTGCCCTGCGCTGGGTTGCGACAGTCGCACTCTCCATGCCGCCATGAGATCCCGCCGGAGCTCTGTCCGCTGTGCCGCAAGACTAGGATAGCCTGTATTCTAAGAGACAGTGTTCGGCTAAATAATTATTTAACATGATTTAATACAACACATGAACGATGTTGATGTTATTAAGCTTCTGTAATTTTGTTATGTGTAGTGTAAATTAAATGAAATGTCGTAAAATAAGACCAGTCTGTATCAGTCTGTGTCTGTGTCTGTGTCTGTATCAGTCTGTGTCTGTCAGTGTGTGTGTGTAAGTCAGTCTGTGTTGGATTATTAGGTGATCTATGTTATCAAGGACTATTTTAGGAATTGTTGTTGTTTTCTAGCGCTGTCCAGCGACGTCGCGAGAAATTACAGGCAACAAAGTTGTGGAACGTTGTCACTTTGTAAATACAAGGCTATGGTTACATTATAGAGTTAATTTTAAGGAATCTCATTTTAATACGAAAATATTAAAACATAATTTTTACTCTTTTGTCTTCAAAAGAGTCATTTTAAAGTGTCAGGAGCCCTATAATTCTAAAGGAGACCCTCGATTCAAATTCTAATCTATTTTAGGTCCGAGGCAAATTAGAAGTAAAATCAACATGGTCAGACATATTTTCATTCTCTGCTGAAATAAGTGACATGGTCGTGGACCTTCAAATGGGACAGTCACAGAGAAACAAAGGAAATAGCAAAGAGTCTAAGAAAAATCCTGGATTTAAGAAGTTCGAGGTTACAGGGTTGAGGTAATTTGCTTATCACTTTTGTATCCTTTATTAAAAAGTGAGTCTGTGAGTCGTTAGGTTAGTTTTCATGGTCTATCACTAGGTACACCAATTTTTGTAACATTTTGTACTTAAAAAGAGATACGTGCACTATCTGGGTCACACCAGTGTAATTCTACAGCCACTGCTCATAATTCGATTATATACATACATAAATAAACTCACATCTTCTTCCCATGGGGGTAGGCAGAAACTACAGAACGCCACCTGCTACGATCCTTACATACTCCTTTGGCCTCGTTTACGTTCATACATCTGGTCATACACGTACGCCGGTTGCGAGTACTACGCACCTGACCTTTTTGAAGAACATCACCAATAAGGTCACTATATGTCTTCCTGGGGCGTCCTCGTCCGGAGTTTCCACTCACGTCTGCCATTTGTAGTTTTAATGAAAATAGTATGCATAGGTCCAATGGCGATATGTCATAACAACGAGATTTCTGTGTTATGTCTAAGCTCTGTGTAATAATAATGTCTAACATAAACCTTCCGGAATAATTGCTCTTAATGATGGTGAAAACCGCATCAAAATCCATTCCGCAATTTAGAAGATCTGAGCGGTTACACAGACAAATATGAACAGCGACTTGTATAATGCATTATACAAAGTATGGATATAGAGATAGATAAGATATGTGTCATACTCATAAAGCTGATCTGATGATGGACACAGCAGGTGATCCATTACTGGAAGACTTTCATGAATTAATGTTTCGAAAAAAAAATTTTTTTATTGAGCAAAGCTGTTGCTTTAACGGACTTATTTGTTTCTTGACTAATTTGTAATTTTAATGTTTCAGACGTTTGACATTCATAGTTCCCGCACTAATATTTGGATCGGCAGAGAGTTTTGTAGGTGGTTATTTGATGAGCGAAGTGCCGAAGCTGTTGAGGTCTCACTTGTCGGCCATTTTCTCTGAAGTGATACGAAAGGATCCAAAGGCAGTAAATCATCTTGGTAAAGAAGCCCCGAAGGATTCTTCCAGCAATAAGGAAGCTTCTAGCAGTAAGATTTTTATTTTCACTACTAGCGACCCGCCCTTGGTTCACACGGTTTTTACGACTGGACAAAACATCGAGATTTCTTTATTATACCTATGTAAGTGACAAAATAAATAGTATACGTGACGGAGAAGTCTCTCGTTATCATCAGCCATATTTTAACTACTGTGGGCGTACTATGGGAAGTGTTGGTTATTGCGCAAATGAAAAACCGTTTCAAGTTCAAATCAAATTATAATTTACGAAAAAAAATATCACACACTGTAGGTACACGACACAACTGTACAGAACGCGCGATAGTTTTTAAACGTGTTCACTGTTTAACCGCTACCAACCAGCTCTGCTTTAACTCTGTTCGAGCGTTATGTTGTAGACTCTGTCGAGCGCCGCCTGGTGGCGCTGGCGTTCCGATTAGTCAAAGTCAAATGATTGACTTAACGAATTTCCGACATACACATAAACCTTCTGGAATAAATTCTATAAATGATGATAAAAACTGTATCAAAATCCGTTACGTAGTTTAGAAGAACAATACCGTAAAACAGACAAACATGAAAAGTGACTTAATTTTATAATACGTAGGTATAGAAATTATAGACACACATAGCTAAGAGACACCAAACTATTTAATGAGCTTCGATCTTGTAACAGCTTTTGGTTTTTGGTAATAAAAAAATAAAAATATGATTTCAGAAACGGTTGAAGATGATGATGATTCCGTCGATACAGATCCGAGATCAGAATCAATGCCTCTCACTTCAGATGCAAAATCAGAATCATCAATGCCTCTCACTGACTCAGAAGATCGAGACTATCACGAATTAAAAGGAAAACGAGAAAGGGATATTTTAAAAAAAGCTAAAAAACGCTTCAAGAGTGCCAACGGACCGCGTCGCCTGCGTCGCTACGGAAGCCGTAAGCGTGTCGCCGACAATCAAATAAGGAAGAAATAATTAACAGACGGGACTGAGATTAAAAAAAAAATCTTAACTGTTATCATTTGAACATATTCAATTGGTTTTATAATGATGTTGATTATTACAAGGGAAATACTTTCACCTATCTCAGTGGTGTCGTGCAGTTTGTAATTCTTTGATTATATCGGCACCCATACGCCATACCCTACAGACTGCAATCTCATATGCACAGGCACATGAAACATGTTTGAAACGTTTTTGGGAAATTTATATTCGGAGTTACAAATTTCGGCAACATGATAATCAGTTTTAAGATCGTAAATAAAAGAGTTCTACAGCTGAATAACCGACCATCAATGGATTCGAATATAATGAAGAACCTTAGGGCCCGATGTTTGATCAGTAGTCAAACGTACTAATTTGTTTAAAATGACAGAAGTATGTTGTTTGACAAATGGTTAAGCTAAGAACAGTCAAAAAAATTGACAATTTGCTATAAAAGTTAACCATGCGCAGACAGAGTAGTTAAACTTTGACAGCTGTTGACTTTTGTCAAGTGACTCATTATTAAATTGACTATGGGTCATGTTTAACTATGTATCAAACAACGGGCCCTTAGTACCGTGCATATCGGGTGTAAAAAGACACATAATTAAGCCGAGAGTCACTTGTACTCCCCGTCATTGTATTTTTTTTTTTGTACTGGACCATACCTGGGGACCTCCTGGTTACGGAGACATCGAAGGTGAAAATTCCAACTTTTACTTAGGTATTTTTACGAAAATAAGTTTTTTATGTTATAACACAACTTGAAATACCTCCACAACCCCTGTATCGTTGCATGCACCCATAAGCACAATGATTTGCGTGTGTTGCATTGCGCACTACAGCAAACAGCGATTTTTCACACCAGAAATGAAATTCGTTTCCCAGCAATTATTTTTGTGCAATGTTACTTAGTTGAATGTACAGAATACGTAGTTGCTGGCTATGTGATAGGTCTTTTTACAACCTGTATATTGATAATATTGCAGGAAAGGCTTGTTGTGCCCGTCTTGTATGATTAGGATCACTTACACCGCAGGTTAATGCAATTACTCGTGATAGATATACCGCTATTAACGAGCCATTTTTACCTGCTATTGTGCAAACGTGAGAGCATTTTATACAAGAGTGAATGTCATGTAGTAGGGCTCTTAAAAATAAGTTAACAATTATTGTAACGTTTAGGGCCAGTTTCACCATACTGTGTTAATTCTAAATGTCCTGTTATGCCATTTGACGGACTATTTTTCGTATTGAGAGAATCCGTCAAATGGCATAACGGGACATTTAGAATTAACACAGTATGCTGAAACTGGCCCTAAATCAGATATTTTGACATCAAAAGGGTTAAGCTGAGTACTTCCTTTATCTGATGTTAGCTTTGACAATCCTTGGCATTTGCCGACATAACTCCAAATTCGGGCTTCTGCTCGGAATAAGAAGTAAAAAAAAAAAATTTGACTTCGGAATCTTACCCAGAGTCTTGCTTATAGCATCAGCACTAGTGACCTCATTGGCATATGAAGCAAACAAATAAATTATGATTAGTTTTATTTTATTTAAACGTGCCACAAGAAGAATATGCCAAGTGTATGGAACACTAACATACTGTATAAGATTAGATCCGTCCTCTACTATCGTCGGTGGACTATACAGGCTTGTACACAATATTGTCCTCATCCACATCGTCTGGGTCGTCGGGGATAACCGCGCGCGCAGTCGTCCCCCACATTCGCATTGGCACATAGCTGGAGGAACAATATCAGAATATTAATCATGAACTCCTTCTTCATTACTTTCTATTTTTAGAAAGTGATGTGGCCCTGCGGGGTAATTGCGTACCACACTAACAGTAGGAATAGCTTTAATTTTGACAGTTCAACAACATTCATTCCGTTATTTACGTTGTTGAGCCGACAAATTTTTTGAACATATGATGCAATAGATTAGCAATAGGCTTCAAAATGATTCAGATTGTTACAGATAGTGTGTTACGCAATTAGTGTGCTGGATCTAGAAAGTTTCAGTTAGTTGAAGATAGTTCGGACGTAGTACATATGTATTCTTTATTTTTGTTCTTTATGTCAAATTATATTAGTCAGCGAGACTTCGCAGACGTGATGGGTCACGATGTCACCACCTTGGTAAAACAAAAAAAATATGTGTGTCAGCTCTGACGCGTGACTGGAGTTTACGCCTGAAAAACGATTGTCTTAAAATATATACTACATATAATCTAATACAAAAAAAATCTCGTGTCACAGTGTTTGTTATCGAACTCCTCCGAAACGGCTTGACCGATTTTTATGTTTTTTTTTGTGTATATTTGGAAGGTCTGAGAATAGGTCGTAAAGTACATTTCATACCGCTGTGGCTGAAACCGCGGCCCGCAGCTAGTAATAATATAATAATAAAACATTTATTTTCAAGTATCATGAACTCATAACGTTAGAAACAATTTACTAACAAACTATATTAGTAATATTTACAAAACATTGTGTCTAAACAATTAAGTTCCTATTAGCAGGTACATGTAGTTGGCTTAAAAAGTGATTGATAGGGCAAACCAGTTTGCTAGCAATGACAACCAGGAGACTGTTAGAGCTGGCACGCACTCTGCGTAACAAGGATGCTGCACGCTTGCGTCTAATCGCAGCGAAGCCGGCAGTTTGCGCGTCCGCGAACATACCCGAGGCACTGCAAAAGCGTGGCAGCCCCAACAGCATCCCGAATACATTGTTGTACTGAACGCGAAGAACAGCAACAGATTTTTGAATGTAGCTTATCGAAAAACTACAAGAGTAAAAAACTTGAAAATATGCCTTTAAAAGTGCTGTTTTAATCGCACTCGAGCAGCGTGAGAACCTTCGGATCAACATATTACATCTCACTGCTAATGCTCTTCACTCCCGCACACTAATTACGTAACACACTATCTATCACAATCTGAATAATTTTGAAGCCTATTGCTAATCCATTGCTTCATATGTTTGAAAATTGTATCTGCTCAACATCGTAAATAACGCTATGAATGTTGTTGAACTGTCGAAATGAAACCCATTCCTACTGTTAGTGTGTTACGTAATTACCCCGCGGGTCTATCTAGATTGTCCTTCAAATCCTCCGCTACAATATACCCGAGATATTTAAACCGAAGAACACGATTTAAGACACCATCATTTAATATGACAGTCGGGTAGCTCTCTGCGCCTTATTGGCTGCTTTACAGATAAGCAACTGACTTTTATCCGTGTTATATGTCAAACTTTGAACCTCCGCGTAACACACGGGGATACCTTAATCAAGAATACCTACTTAGAACGTTGGATCGGTCGTGAAAGTAGACCATAGCATGGCCGGCGCGATAATTAGATCTAACCCCACTAGATTTCTATGTGTGGGGTACATTAAAAAGTAAGGTGTATGAAAAAATATCCCGGGACCATATACTTCAGCGAATTGAAGAAGCAGCAAACGAGATACGTCAAAACGATTTGAACTTAAATAGGCAGATTCGCATCAGGCTAAAAGTGTGCTTGGAATACAATGGTGGACACTTTGAAAATCATTTGGATTAAATTGATTATTTAAAAAAGAACATGTTTTATTTACCACACCGTAACTCATCAAGCATCGCTAATGAATGAGAGACAATTGATTATCTATTGTTATGGCTCTCAGCGGGCCACCTGAGGCCTGACTGCAATGTACAGCATATCGTCACATCGACCTAGCCAAATCTGTCAAATACCCGCAATCAATTTTCAGCTAATGTTGAACGCTGGCACATTTTGACATATTTGGGTAGGTCGATGTGACGATGGCTGTCTCTATACATACATACATACATACAAATAATAAAAATAAATAAAATTGAAGTGTCTGTTTGTAATATCAAAATATTTTTTTTACTAAATACAACATATGAAAGTATATACGGTACTTATAACAAATTTTAATTTTTAATTTTTTTTGTCTGTCTATTTGTTCCGAATAATCTCCGAAACGGCTGGACCGATTTTGACGGGACTTTAGCTGATGTTATAAGGAGTAACATTGGCTATTTGTCCGGGTAGCACGTTTCTGTGGAATAATTTCTGACGTACAAGAGGGCGAAGCCGCGGGCAGCAGCTAGTCTACATTAAAAAGCAAGTCGCTATTAAGGGCCCAGTTTCCAACAAAACTCAGCGGAGCGGAGTTGTGCGAAATCGACCAACAATGTGATGTGTGTGTGTGTGTGTGTGTGTGATGTGTGTGATGTATGTGTGTGTGTGTGTGTGATGTATGTGTGTGTGTGTGTGTGTGTGTGTGATGTATGTGTGTGTGTGTGTGTGTGATGTATGTGTGTGTGTGTGTGTGTGTGTGTGTGTGTGATGTGTGTGTGATCCATAATCCATACTCCGATTGTCGTCTCTTTTGTGAGTGGTCGATTCTACACATCTCCGCACATCTCCACTCCACTCCGCTTTGGTGGACACCGGGCCTAAAATATATTTTTTTGTGCGAGAGTTCAATTCAGTTTTACTGACCGAATTAAAATGATTATCTTAGTTTAAAAATGAAGTAACCGAAATGAAGAAAAATGAAGCCAGTGTAAATAAAACCAAACTGCCGAAGAAGTATTGGTTTCCTTTGTTCCTACAACACGTATATATCCAATACCTATGTTTGCCTATGTTAGCTTAGTTGAAAAATGGAGTGATAAAATTTAGGCCACTATGTTTTTACAAAATTTCTTTTAAATTCATCATTACCATAGCGTTGTCCTGGTTGCGTCCTTTCAGAGGCCGTGATTATTCCCAACGACCGACCCCTACCAAATCTAGCTGAATTTGATGAAAAGAAAATTGTTTTAGAAAGTTCACCTATTTTTGTTTGCTAACCGTACAATCACAAAATGTGTGTATCTAAGTTTCATTGATATGTACGAGTAAATCATTTTCATTCAAACTAATCATTCATATTTAAAGGTGTTTTACATAAGTAATAATTACATACATAATAATAATATTACATATTTAAATGTGACATTGTCGAATTATTTTGTACGAAAAATGAAAACGAAACATAAAAATTAATTGAAAAATAATTCATGTCTCAATTGATTCTTCGTCATGGTCTCTAGGCATCTAGGGTATTACCCTAAATGCCTAGAGTTAGGGATATCAAAAGGAACACATTGTATATGAAACGATTCTAAGGAGTAAACTCTAAAAAAGTATATTAATGATTTTTTTTGCGTTTAACGACCTCTTGTAGTTACTTGCAGTATGAATATGAAAAATAATATGAAAAAAGAAAACAAAGTTTTGTTTTATCGTGTTGAGTCGGTACCCATCACAACCGTGGAGTTTCGCTGGGTACTTTAAGTGGACCCTGTTTAGGGGGATTAAAACACGAATTTGAATTACTGTTACTTAGTTGATTCAGATTACAGGCTATATTCTCAACACGCTTGCTCAGTTTTACACTGACAGATTTCATATTAATCTTTACTGAAATCATGTTCTAAATTTGAAATCACAGCACAGATTATATTCTAGATTCTAGAAATATATCCGTACACAGAATCTATCCTAGAATCTTTCCTTACCTGTCATGGATGTCATCACGTGTTTTCCCCTTCGCCTTTTCCTTAGGACTGATGATGGATATCGACTGTGGTCTCGTACTGCGGGTGGGATACAAGGTTTCTGGCCTCCCTATGTGTTTGTTCATCACCGTGTGTTCTTGCAATGGCTGGAAGTTCCTCATCATGATATTTGAAGAACCGCTTCGCCATGACACAGTGGGGATTAGAGGATTGGGCACTATTGATATGATTGGAGCATTCGGTGTAGGCTTTAAATGATATTCTCTAGGTGGCACCTGAAATTTATCAAGAAAAAGTTATTAAAAAATACAAGTAGGTAAATGTAATGCAAGCATAATATAAATGTATTAGGTAGAGGATCATAGCGTTCGCCGTTAGCTATGATACTAATGCTGCGTCTACGCAGGTCATACGTCTAACTGTCCAAGAGGATATCGCGTTTAGAAAGATTAATGTAAAATTCAGTCTTTCTGGTTCTCCGTATCATTTCCGCATTAAAGATCCCTTACTTCAGTTTTATAAATTGATAACGGGGACAGCAAAAAAGCTTAATACGATAAAAAATCAATAGCATTTTTGCAATTTACAGGTCAGTGTCAGGTTGTATGTTGATTTGATCATTTTAGTATTAAAGATCCCGCACACTAGATTAATAATTTCATAACGGCTGCAAATATTCCGCAGATATCAAATTTTCTTAAATTTCTGGCAATTAGCAGGTGAGTTAGGTTGTAGACCTGCACATTGCAAAAAAACTTTGAATTTCGCGGGCTACCCTGGCGCTTTTGTCTTAAAGATATAAACAATCAGAATTCAAAATCTAAATAATTTATTTGAAATAAACCTACATGGGCACTTATGAACCGTCAGAAGCTAGGTGCACGGTTCCAATTGGTTGTTTCCTATGGAGAAGAGCCGGAAAGAAACACCACGCTCTCTCTTTTAAAAATAAGGGGCTTTTACAATGTTTTTAAATTACAGTGTTATACATAAGCAGAAGCTTCTTCTGACCTGAACAGGGAGTGGTCGATCAGCGCGGTGTACAACTTGCACCTCAGACTCTCGATCCTCCGCGTTCTTGGGTGGATTGTACCTGGTCAGGATCTCGGCATACTTCCTCGTGTCCTGTGTCTTCAACCACGTGTCGGCCAGTGGCTTGCTCTCCGCTGGTGGCTTCTGGTCTTCGTAGTCCGTCGAGGTGTTTGTAGCAAACACTAGAAGAAGCAGTTAGGGTTAAAATGCAATGGCAAAGGTGGGGTTAAATATTGAAAAAACTTGCGTGGATTAATCTTGAAGGCTTTGTTTTGGTCTACAATTCTTGTAATTGCCATATAAAATTGAATGAATTAAATGTACCACTTATATGGGTATGTTTTTTGTATTTGTTAGGTTTGACTACTATCTTGGCTGATGATGAGCAATGTTTCGGTCGACGATGGTGCACATATTTTCACAAAAGGTTAGTGGATATAACTTCTGACTAGGTAAGTAACTTATAAACATCACTATAAATACAGGGATTCAAGGTGTCATTTTTACCAGAGCACTGGAAGAAGTTGATGAAGAGATGAGATACTTACTATCCTCCGCGACGCCACTTCTCCTCATCTTGAGATCCGGTTTGTCATAGAACTGTCCGCGTCGCATGAATACTGTTACATCAGACCCTGAGAGGAAGAATAACAAGCATTACACCAATACACAATGCTTGTAGTTTTGGGTAAAACGTTATTTGACTATTTTGATTACACAAAATCAGCCTATTTGGCTACCACCTACAGTGACTCGGGCCTCCATGCTGTGAGAAGGTATGGGCTGTACCCACCAAGCGTGGGAGTTCAATAAAATAACCAAGGCTTTTATCTGAAAAATTAGTATAAAAATATAAATCTTTTCAGGGTGGTTCAATTCAAATGTAAAGTAAACGGACCAGCAGACCGAAAAGTTATTTAACGAAAACGTGGTCGTGAAAATAGAATGCAGAATTGTAGATACACTACTATTTGCATTCAATTTGCAGTATCAAAGCGCGACTAGTCTGCCCCTAAATAGTAATGAGGTGAAAATAAAAGCTATTAAATGCGACCCTGTTTAAAAATAAAACGGTAAATTTTTTACAACTAAAGCCTTTATAAATTGACTAGCTTTTACCCGCGGCTTCACTCGCGTTAATTTAGACTTTGACTATCAATTCGGGTTATATAATTCAATCATGACTCGAAAGACACGTGGCGCCATCTATTATCATAAGAACGTTATTGTTGTTTTCCTCGAGAACAGTACTTTTTTGCGGGATGAAAGGTACCCTATGTCCGTTTCTGTACACCTGACAACGTATATGCAACGTTTCAGGATGATCGGTTCAGTGGTTTAGGCGTGAAAAGGTAACAAACAAACGAACAAACTTACTTTCGCATTTATAATATTAAAGTTAGGAAGTTAGGATTAGGATTCTAAAAAGTTTATTTCGATACATATTTAAGATCTTAATCTTTTTTCAGTGTTTTTCCTTGGCAGGTGAAGTTAAGCGTTTAAAAATAACGCCGAACTATAATTTAAAACCTTTTAGGGCGAATCCACCAATCTTTTATACCTAGAATAAATCTTATCCTGAGAATAAATTTAGAATGTTTGACTGTTTTCCATACTAGAACTGTCAGACGTCAATTTTATTCCACGGATAAAAGATATCTGACTTTGGTAAAATCAGCCCTTAGTCTAACTAATCAACGCAGATCAATTAACGTAGATCAATCAAGCTGCCGTCATTTTACTTGGCGCCTTTATGTTTGTTTGGCGCCCACTCAAAATTAGTAATTTACATTAATTTAGGAGCTTAGTTAGACTAAAAGATTTACTTTTTGCTTTTCAGTTTCCTTTTCAAATAAGAACTTATTTGTTTTTTATTTAGGTTTATTAACAACTGCTTCCACTACTAATATCTTAAAAAAACATGCACTTAAAACTCTTTTAATGGAAAAAAAAAGAAAAAGCTATATGCCAAACGAAGCGTTTTCGAACGCGTTCGAGATAGTTCTAGACGCAAACTATTTATATATATATATAGCATAGTGCGGCCGCCACACTACACTACAGTATTCTAATACGCTACGTACCAAACTATATAAATACTACAGATTTTTGTTTTACTTTCTTTAGAAAGAAGAAGGAAAAAAGAAGGAAGGAAGGTTTTGTCATAAGTCAGTGTAATGGTTTTCTCCTAAGAATACCATTACACTGACTTTGATATAACCCAGCATCTTGGACGCTTTTTAGTTATGCGATCTAAGTGTGATGCAAAGGTTAATATTTGGTCAAACAGAACTCCCAATTCAAGTATAGTGTCTGTTTAATTAACTTTGTCCGCAATAATGTAATACACTGTCTTTATAAGATTTTGTTTTGTATGCTTAACGTAGTAATATTTCTTTGAGTTCAAATGCATTTCATTACTTTACACCGTTGAATCAGACTATTAACATCCATCTGTGAGAACGAGGAGTCTCAGACAGACTTAATTGTTTTGAGAAACTTTAAGTCAACCGCATATATAGAAATTTCGGAGTGCCAAAAATAGCTGGGAATGTCATTAATTAAATAGTTCAATAAAATTGCCCCCAGATCGGCATTGTGTGATTCCAGAGGAGATATTATAGGCGATCAAACTCAAACTCAAAGTATTTATTTCAATTAAACCATTTACAGGCACTTTTGAATTGTCAAAGAGTCGGTCAGTTAGTCAGAAAGTTGAAGCTAGTTGCCCATTCCAAAACGTAGATCTCTATGGAGAAGAACGGGCAAGAAACTCCAAGGACACTCTTTTTAAATCAAGATATTACAAAATCCTGGGTACATTATTCTTGTTGCTTCTATATGCGAGAACAATGAAAAAAATATATAGAGAAACAATTCGAAATATAAGATTAATAATAAAAATAAGCCGCGGCAGCTAAGAGATGACTCTCTCTCTCTCAACTGACGGCGCCCGTTCACGAACCAGCTAAACCATTTTGTAGGGAACCGAATGATCCAACACACGCGCCACCAACAGTGAGACATTTAAGTGAGCATGACATAGTCTCTACTGCCATGCTGTCAAGTCAACATAATTATATTAAAAGCAAATTAAACAAGTTTTCTTTAAAAAATACTAAATTTAATGATTGAACTAAAACTACAGTACAACTGTTATTGATTTCTGTCATAACACGTAACCATAAAATAATATTTACGATACGACTGTGATGCACCCTTCCGCGAAGCTGTCCCGAGCAAAAGTAATCTGACGTTTTTTCGAACACTGAACGATGACCGATTGTTGGATCTGTCAGTTGATTTTGACAGTTCGACTAGCTTCACTCAGTTGATGTTTCCTGATACGGCCTCTCCTGACATCCTGTCGTCCTCGGCAGGTCTAGATGGTCCAGCTTCATCATCATTGTAAGCTGACATGGCTTCATCATCTGTTAAAGGCATGATCTCATCCGATTGGTCTGCACCTGAAATTTACATCTACTATAAATACACAGCTAGGACTAGCACCATGTACCTATTAGAAGGGAAGGAAGGCAAGGAAAGTTAAAGAAACCCCCAGGAAAAGAGTGAAAGTTTAAGATTACGAACAATCAGCCACTATTAGGTTCACATAAGACTAGACATACTATTCACAAGGTCTAGTGCTAATACTTACAAGACTAGACATATCACTCAAGGTCTAGTATACACAAGGCTAGACATAACATACAAGGTCTAGTATATACACAAGGCTAGACATAACACACAAGGTCTAGTATTCACACAAGGCTAGACATAACACACAAGGTCTAGTATTCACACAAGGCTAGACATAACACACAAGGTCTAGTATTCACACAAGGCTAGACATAACATACAAGGTCTAGTATACATACAAGGCTGAAGGCAACAATACCTCACAGACATTCAAGGGCTACTCACACGCAAAGAAGGCAGCACCCTCATCTGGAGTCCAGTCACCCTTCCAAGGTACCATGAACTGCGCCGCGGCGTAGGTCACCTTGCCATAGGCTCCAGCAATAAGCTTCAATTCGTATCGGCCATTCTCCAATACTCTTGTCACCTTATAAGGACCGCGCATTCCGGAATCCAATTTCCCTTTAGACTGCGCGTACTTAATTACAAAGCAAGATCATCTTTTTGAAAAACATGAGGCGGTTGGCGCCTTTTGTTGACATACTTGTCTTGGCGACTCTGATCATCCTTAAGACGTTCAGCTGCCCTCTGCCGGTCGAGTTCTCGCAAGGATCGACGATCACTATCAGAACACTCTACAGCGACATCACGGACCAGGGTTTGTATTACGGGAGTAGTACCTTCAATACCGATCAACAAATTTAACGGAGATGCTTGAGTGGTCTTTTGTTTTGTGACATTCAGTACAAGCTGCAAACGCCATAACTGTTCGGACCACTTACTTTTCTTATTATTAGTCTCGACGCGTAACATGTTAAGAAGAGTGCGTACATATTTCTCCACCTGGCCATTCGCGTGATGCATCTCGGGAGTTATGTAATGTATAGTGCATGCTAAATCATTAATCCATTTAACGAAATTTGTGGCTTCGAACATACGACCTCGGTCGGTAACTATAAGGTGTGGAGTGCCAAATAAAGAAACAGCGTTTTTAAACGCTTTCTTTAATTCGTCATGGTCCTGTCTATAAAGTGGATAAGTTAAACAGTACTTAGAAAAAGCGTCAACCAATACTAAAATATGTTTATAGCCATTGGATTCCGGTAAAGGACCCAGGACATCGGCATGAAGGGTATGAAAAGCAACATCTGGCTTAGTCCATGACGTAATGGGCTGTAACGGTGCTCGAGGATTCCGTTTGTTTGCTATGCAAGTTAAACAATGTCCTATGTACTTTTTTACGAAAGCATGAAGACCAGGAAACCAAAAGTGATTTAAGATCAATCCAATAGTTTTGTCTACCCCTATATGACAGTGCTCATCATGAAAGATTCTAAGTAAACTTAATCTGTGACCTTTCGGTATAAAACAAAGTAACCGTGATTGCTCACCTACAGGTGAATAACGATAGTATAGAATCTCATTGTTTTTAACGTAACGACTAGCATCTAACTGTCCTTCTTCAAATTGTCTTAATAATGTTTGCGTTTCGTCATCACCTGATTGTGCAACTTGAGCCCAATTTCGCGGCCTATCTATGTTATTTATAACGCGGATGGGGTTACGACTAAGATAATCTGCATGCGGCAGTAAAACACCTTTTCTATAGACAATTGTAAACGTGAAATCTTGTAGGTACACCCACCACCTAGCCACACGAGGTAGTAGGTCCTTTTTATTTTGTGTAGCCTTTAACGCATTACAATCTGTAATTACCTTAAACTCTATGCCTATAATACACGGGCGCATCACTGTTCAAACGAATGTGCATGCTACCGGTTGTCACGGTTGAGGTAGCAGTTCCAGTTATCATAAGCTTAGAAAATTCGTTTAATATTTCGATAAGTTTTTCCTTATTGTCGACATCTAGCGACGTCTGGATAGGATGCTCATTCGATTCGATAGCCGAGACTTTTGCAGGGACAGCACTAAAAGTTAGACGCTGGTAATCCTTTGTGCGTACATACATTAGTCCCTCGCGATTAAGGACGTCTGTACCTATTATGATAGGTGCGTTCATACTTTCACTGGGCACAATCAATAGATCGACTTCAAGTGTAATTTCTTTAAGCTCAATAGTAAGTGTCACATACGAAAACACCCGAATGATAGTAGTTCCAACACCTTTTAACTCTCGATAAGTGGTTTTTGTAGCGCACGACAAATGGTTCACCACAGAGGACGAAATAAGAGAAACATCTAAAGCTCCGCTATCGATCAGAATGTCAAAGGGTATCCCTTGGATTACTCCAACTATAACATCTTTGTAATTATTAATGTCGGGTAGGGAACAAAAATTTACGTTGCTTTTTCTATTATCAGAACGTTGTTTGGCGAAACAATCGTTAATATGGTGCCCAGTTTTTTTACAATACGCGCAAATAATTTTCGTTCCCGACTTCATATCACTGTTAGTCGTATGTGTACTAGTAGTTGATTGTTTTTGTTTAGCTTGACAGTTAATTTGTTTATGTCCGGATTGTCCACATGAAAAGCATTTTAATGGAGTCTTTTGAACGGGACGTTTGGCAAAATTTGGTTTCACAACCTCCTTACATGCTGCAGTGTCACGATTTAAACGCTTTTCATGCTTACCCTCAACCGGTTTTACAAAAGAAGAAAAATAATCAACTAACTCGCACGGCTTAAGGTTCGCATTCGTAGCTGCCGCTTTAATGTTGGGTTCATTGATACCACGTATAATAATAGCACTAATAAGTTCGTTACTCAAACCTTTAACTATTTGTAACCGTAACAAAGACCGACGTACATACTCCGCATACGTAGCAAAACTATCAGAATTGGTACTCATGACCTCATAAAGAATGTTCGCCGCATCAATCTTTTTCACACACAATGATTTAAAATCTCGTTTAAAATTACTCCAAGACCGGTCTGTCGTAACCCAATCATCCAACCAAGACTTTGCGTCGCCTTTAAGACAGTGACCGATACGCGACAAACATTCAGCATCATTCCAGTTATTTAGAATTTGCGCTCGATCTACCTCATCAAACCACGCATCAACATCGTGTATATTGGGGTCAAAACTTGACACATAAAAATCACGTGTACTACCACCGTATTTTATAGATTGAATAGCCTTCACAATTTTTTCCGATGAATCGCAATTTGTTGACGGTACTTCGACATTAGACGACATGACTACCGACGACCTATCTTCTAACGCATTTAACCGGGCCACGATGGTTCGTAACGACTCACGTAATCCCGAATCACTCCTAGATCGTGGGCTGCGCGTCGAACGGTTGCGATGCCGACTTTTCGAAACTTTGCGGCTCCTAGAACGCGAACGACTACGAGAACGATTTCGTTTTCCCATTATTGCGACACTCAACACGATAATGCACAGCAATCAACAAAATATTACACCAGAAATCAATAATGCAATAAGTATTTTAAAACCAAATGTGGGTATCCCACTTCTGATAAAAGCAAATTAAACAAGTTTTCTTTAAAAAATACTAAATTTAATGATTGAACTAAAACTACAGTACAACTGTTATTGATTTCTGTCATAACACGTAACCATAAAATAATATTTACGATACGACTGTGATGCACCCTTCCGCGAAGCTGTCCCGAGCAAAAGTAATCTGACGTTTTTTCGAACACTGAACGATGACCGATTGTTGGATCTGTCAGTTGATTTTGACAGTTCGACTAGCTTCACTCAGTTGATGTTTCCTGATAATATAATAAACGAATCCATGGTACTCACATTTACAAAATTGAATACATGATCATTTGATAACCATATACCACGGCAAACAAAGATCTATCTGCTAAATATGAAATCACCCATTCGAGCAAGCTGCCAGTGATACCATGTGCAGGCAATTTATAAGAAAGGATTTTGTGTGAAATTTTATCAGACTGCTGAAGCCAGGGTAAATGACGTCAGCCTGATGACCAGCATCAACAGCCCCAATTAAAAGTTCAGTAAATTAAACCAGTTTAGTACTAGTTGATCGTGATCAAACAAATCCGTGCTTATGATCGCTAATGAATAGCTTTAAATGGATTTAGAAATGCGTGCAGAGTAGTGACTCAATTACGTTGTCATTGTTATTCGATTTATGTATAGGCATCACCTTTGCCATTTTTCATATGCAAGGGAATATGCCAGAAATTAAGGACTTGCTGTATATGAGCAGAAGTGGACTCACGAACTCCGCCGCGTTAGCTGTAGGTAATAAATATTGGCAGTGCCGCACCAGAACCGCACCTTTGTTAATATCGATTTTTTTAATTTTTCGAGTGTGATCTCCAAGCTAATAGTTGGAACTACCCTCGACAGCTTTCCGTCTCCATCATCAGACCTTCGATGACAGTCATACTCTGGATTGGTCTAAAATTTTCATCAAGATGAATTAACTAAACCCAAACACGATGTAACTGCTGTAAACTGTTGTGGAGCTCTCTCAACTGTCTTCCATCTCCATCAACAGATCAACTCCCGCGGGGTAATTACGTAACACACTAATAGTAGGAATGGGTTTCATTTTGACAGTTCCATAACATTCATTGCCTTATTATCGCTGTTGAACATAAACATTTTTCGAACATATGAAGCAATGGATTAGTAATAGGCTTTAAAATGATACAGATCGTGATAGATAGTGTGTTACATAGATAGGGTGCAGGTCTCTATTTTGTTGAAGCGTCATCAGAACTACAAACGTGTGCTATGTTTCAACACAATCGGTTCACAAGTTCGAGTTCAGAAAATTCAGTAGGTGGTAAACCAATCAACCCCTATTTTTCTGCACTTATATAGGGATGGATTTTATTTTTCTATTTTAAATGGGACCCACTCAGGATTATACCCTACCCAATAAAAAAAATATTGTTAAAATTGGACTACTCTGTAAAACGTTATGCGTGGCCATACATAAAAATAAAAAAAAATGTTTTACAAAATAACAACCGACTTCCAAAAAAACACAAAAAAAGTGAAAAATTGCTTTAATTTCGGAAGTCTCTGATTTTGTATTTTCGTTTTTTGCCACCGACTTCTGAAATTAAAGTTATTTTTCACTTTTTTGTGTTTTTTTAGTAAAAAGGTTTTTATTTTTCATTTATAGTTGTGGTAACTACCCCACACAGATTTTTTTTATTTTTTATTTATTTGGTACATCAACAGCAGTCTTTACAAAAAAATAAAACAGAACAATAACACAATAAAAGTATTGGTATGTAAGCCTATTATAGGTATACACAGCGTTCACCACAGAACAACATCGTAATTAACTAAAATAAATTTCTTATACCACTACTTGATATGTAAATAACAGTGACAGGAAGTTATTAACACATCATCGATAATATGCTTAGTGGGAAAAATATGGATTATTAAGGATAACTGAAAAACTACTGGTCACATCTTGATCAAATTTATATGGGACTATATGAGAAGTACTAGCTTTCAAATAAAAAAAGAATTATCAAAATCGGTTCACCTGGAAAAAGTTCTGAGCTAACACACATAAAAAAGAAATTTAAAAAAATACAGTCAAATTGAGAACCTCCTCCTTTTTGAAGACGGTTAAAAAGAACAAATATACGCTTTGACTTGAGAACCTCCTTTTTTATCGCCGGTTAAAAATATAATTAACCTTATAATATAACTTAGTAAGTATTCAATTGTTAGAAACATACGTGTAAACGTGATAAACTCAGCCATGGAGTAGTTGTACCCATAGGCGATACCAGCTATGGTGGCGATGCTCAGGCCGAAGCAGATGGCGTAGCAGAGGACGCACGCTAACCCGAAGGTGATTAACCTGAAGACAAAATTATAATTATTTTACTACAAACCCATAGTACCTACTTCCCTTCCACTTCTTTCTATTTTGATCTCTACTTAGGACCAAGGTTTATTAAAGGAGTCCAAATATTCCAGCACTCTGTTTTTCTGTTGATCGGCGTTAGCGTAGGTACTGAGCATAATGTTTCGTCTGATGACGGTTTTGTTTATAAAGCTCAAGTCAGAAGAACACTGGAGCCCCGCTTATATCTTTGGTGAGAGGGCGCCTATAGCGAGCTGGACGTGTCCCATAATTATGGGCAGGTAATGCAATGCAAGTTTACTGTCATAATTTGGGGCTAAGCTGAAGTTTTTCCTGGCATAAAAAGCTATTGTATGTCCGTGAATTTGTATTTGATGATGGTGGGCTACTACTTTAAACGTTATTATTTACCTGAACGTAATTATAATCTTATTTCCGATGTTTATTTGTCAGTTATAGGCATTAATTAAAAAACCGCGCAAGAGCAAGCAGACCTCGTGCCCTGAGGGTTCCGTCTCAAAGTTGTGTCCGGCTGCCAATGACTCCACTCAAGTGAAACAGCCTATGAATTTCCAATTCCGGATTCAAAGTCAAAGTCAAATCATTTATTTCAAACTAGCTTTTGCCCGCGGCTTTGCCCGCGTGGAGGTCGGAAATTACCCCACGGGGACGTGTTACTGGGATAAAAAGTATCCTATGTCCTAACCCAGGTCATGGCCTATCCGTAACCTACCTACCATCCAAATCCAGCCGTTAAAGCGTGTAAAAGTAGAAAAATAAATAATACTTTGCCCGACCTGGGAATCGAATCCAGAACCTCATGCTCAGCAATAGCGCTTGCAACTGATACTTACTTATAAAATGGAAATATTAGTAAAATAATGATACATCTTGGTACCTTGGTTGAGATTGGACACCGGTGACAGCAATGATTCAATAAATCTATTTATACACATACTCGTAAGTATACTGGCATTATCAATGTAGCATATCACAAGCCAACGCGAAAATCGGGATGTCACATATTACAGATACACCTATACTTTAGAAAGATCCTATTTGACTCTGTTGGGGGATGATTTTGGAAAAACTGTGATACAAGTGTCTCATAATTTTAATTGAAGAGTATGTGTACAAATTTTCGAGTCAATCAACACAGAGAATAAAAATTTCACAGAAAATTCAACCCACCTCCCATTTCACCCTCTTTGGGTTGGAATTTCGAAAAACCATTTCTTAGTGGATATTTACTCTTCATAAAGAATACACACCCTCCAAATTTCATGTCTCTAGGACCAGCGGTTTAGGTTGTGCGTTGATATATCAGTCAGGACTTTAAATTAGATATATATACTCGTAGATAGATTTACCTAGATAAGTTTTGGTATGCTACATTTTCTAAACTGATGAATAAAATCCTTCATATTATAAAGTGTATCCCTTTCTTTCACCCTCAGAGGGGTGGAATTTTGAAAATTCGTTTGTTGTGCTTAAAGACAAAGACCAAAGATCAAAGACTCAAAGATTACCATTATGACTATGAATTGAATGATTATGAATTAATCAAGGCTCCCAATAAAACCCTCTCTTGTAAAATTGTCTACCCGTTTTCACCCCGTTACGGGTAGATTTGCGAAAAATCCTGATACAGGTTATTCTTTATTTTTAGTCTTAAGTATAAATACTGAATTTTGAGTTAATCGGACTGCGCGTTAAAATTCTTCCCTACAAACTTTGACAACCCCCAATCCCCGTTTTGGGGGTAATTTATAAAAAGGAAAAATGAAAAAGATTATAATTTACTTAGATAAGTATTCGTGCTAAGTTTCAAGTTTATTAACTTAAGGAATAAGATTTTCCCATACAAACTTTGACACCCTCCAATACAACTTTTGGGGGAATTTAGAAAAACTAAAAATGGAAAAGTTAATAATTTATTCGAATAAGTATTGTTGCCAAGTTTCAAGTTTACTAACTCAAGGAATAAGATTTTTCATACAAACAAAATCCCCCCTTTTCAACCCCTTAAAGGTCGAATTTCTAAAACCGCTTCTTAGTGCTCCCCTACATTATTATAAAGAAGCCGTGTGCAAAATTACACGTTCCTAGACCCAGTACTTTAGGCTGTGCGTTGAGATCTCAGTCGGGAGTTTGAATTTTATATTGTATATAGATAGGCACATAAAAGGCACCTTTGAACGTCAAAATTTAGAAGAAAATAGAATTGATACTAGATCCCCCTTCCAAAAGGTAGTTTCGTATGGAGAAGAATGGGCAAGAAACTTCACCGTTACTCTTTAAAAATGTTTTACAATATTATGTATACATTTATTATATAATTATAATATGTGAAGACGATGCACCTAGAATAAAATTACTATACCACAATAGGTAAAAATAATTAAATATAAAGCAATGACAGGTAAATTAATTGAATTGATTGAAGGACAAGCTTGGCTATGCAGTAAAAAAATATTTTGTTAGATTTTAGAGTAAACATAGAGTACACCCTATGTGTTTTAATTTATTTGCGAGTGTCCAAATATGCGACATGAATGGCAATTTATGTCAGCTTCTAAGTCAACGTCTTGAGGCTTGTTTTTCTTTGAAATTACTACAACTCCAAGGGTCCGTAGATCTAATTATTTTATATCAATTTCAACTTGATACCCCACGCATTCCAGAGAAGACGTGTCAGACAGATGGACAACGAAGTGATCTTAAAAGGGTTAGATTTTTTCTTTTGAGGTACGGAACACTAAAAAGCAAAAGCACTTCCATCAAAGTATTATAGTCCACAACCATAATACATGATGATGATACATCATGATGATACATCATGATGATACATCATGAATCATGATGAAAACAAACTTAAAACTTGCATCACTACCACTTCATACCTTCCGCTTTTTTACTTTGAGGAAATGAAATTAAGCCTTTTTAAAATAATGATGTCATAGACGTCATATTAAGGACGAACATGATTGAACAAAATATCAATAATCTAAGAATTTTTGTCGGACCGCAGTGATCAGCAAACCTATTTCTCGAAATAGTTTCTCAGTTACAATATTTACACGAAATATGATTATTGCTCATACGCTTTATTTTCAATGAAATTATTTAGTGTGTAAAAACGTCTGTTTGTTTTGTATATACTATACGCTAAGCTTGAATTCAGAATCTTAGATTATAGTCATGGTTTGGAATTAGAAACTTAATGTTGAAGTGACAAATTTCAAATTCCAATGTAACCAACTTTTATTAAGGAGCTTGTATAAGTTGGACCTCACGACGACGTCTTCTTGGAAAACACAGTGTTAACAAGTAAAAAAATTAAATGGTATATTGTGGATTTTGCTTTGCAGCATCGAGCAAAGTCAATTAGCAACAGTGTTACCCAAGTAAAAAATAGTATTGGTATAGTAGATTTTGCACTGTATCGTGCAAAGTCAAATGGCATGTGTCATGAAAACCTTTCGTGCGCGAAGTGCGAGCAGGAAAAAATCCCCGCCGAAATTATTTGTGAAAAAGAGGCCAATTCGGTACTAAATAAGTACAGAACTCTCGGCTTCACTGCTAAAAGAATTGACATCTATGTAAATTGGTGCCAAAGTCATTTGGAAGTTTATTAGGTTCCTCTTTTGCAACTGATGAAACTTTATCTTTGAAAACTGGCCAAGTTACATTATAAACTTTAGATTTTCTTTTAACTCTTTCGCTCTTATCGGTGAAACTGACAATGTCAAACATTGTGATCCGACGCAACCTTTACCATAAAAAGGGGGCTAGTCATGAGAGCACTATCCATATGAAAAATTTCAAGTCCAGTGCACACCGTTTCGTACTTTTGTCTACAATAAACCCATTACCGATTTTAGTTTCCCGATTTATTTAGTTTGTTCCAAAAATCATAATATACCAATAACTTACCTATATGTTAAAGGATGTCACCAAAATCTGCCCAAACGATGTACCAAGGTTCACTTAGTGGCATAAAATACACTAGATTACATTGAATAATATTGCATTTATGTAATTTTCTTATGGTTACCCGGGGACGAGAATAAAATAAGTTTTAACATAATAAAAAGCACACCATTTTGGCATTCTATCATCGGCACAAGCATAACTAACTTACCTATTAAAAAAAGACTTCCAAGTTGACAGCTGTCTGCGTTTGGCTTCAGCCACTGTTGTTTCACGAACGAACGGAATGACATGTGACTGACATTTACGAAATAATGTCAACCCGAGTGTCAACCAAATGTAACGCAATTGTACATGCTTAAAAAATAATTGATTATGTAGTTTTAAATTATTTAAGGATAGAAATATTAGGTCTTTACCTATGAAATTGCCGTTCTGCAGTACTGGCCATTTCAAATCAAAATAATTTTTGTTTGGCTATGAATTCTAATTTCAAATTAATTTTATTTTAAAAACATGGATTTTTTTTTCTTAAAGTAGTCATTTCTTTATTGATTAGTGTTACATTTTCATCGCATTTCAATCTTTTTCGTCATCATGGATACGTTAAAAATTCGAGTAATTATGGAATATGAGTACCGTCGTGGCAGCAACGCGGCACAAGCGGCACGCAACATCAACGACGTTTACGGAGCTAACTCTACAAACCAACGCACCACCTGTTATTGGTTTGCTCGCTTCCGTTCTGGAAATTTCGACCTGAAAAATGAACCTCGCGGTCGTCCGAAGACTTTGGTCGACAATGACGAATTAAAGGCGATTGTGGAAGCTGATGATACACAATCTACGGCTGAATTAGCAGCAGCTTTCGACGTTAGCGTCAAAACAATATTGGTCCATTTGCGTCAAATTGGCAAGGTAAAAAAGCTTGACAAATGGGTGCCCCACGAACTCAATGATCGCCAGCGCGAAGTACGCGTCGAGACGTGCCTTGCACTGCTCAACAGACACACAAATGAAGGAATTTTGAACCGCATTGTTACCTGCGATGAAAAATGGATTCTGTTTGATAACCGTAAGCGCTCAGCAAGTTGGTTGGATCCTGGTTCAGCACCTAAACAATGCCCTAAACGAAAACTTACCCCTAGAAAAGTGATGGTCACTGTTTGGTGGTCTAGCGCCGGTGTGATTCATCACAGCTTCTTACCAAACGGGGTGAGCATTACTGCAGATGTGTACTGTGAAGAACTGAACACAATGATGGAGAAGCTGGCGCATCTCCAACCAGCATTGGTCAATCGCTCGTCTCCGCTGCTCCTGCACGACAACGCGCGACCTCATACTGCACAGCAGACGGTCTCCAAGTTGCAAGAACTGGGGTTGGAAGCTCTCCGTCATCCGCCCTACTCACCAGACCTTGCGCCTACAGACTACTACTTTTTCCAGAATTTGGATAACTTCTTGGCGGGAAAAAAATTTAATACCCGAGAGGCAGTACAAAATGCCTTTGAAGAATTTGTTGCCTCCCGTCCAGCTGATTTCTTTAAGAAGGGCATCAATAAACTGCCACTGCGATGGCAAAGATGCATTGATTGCATGGGTGATTACTTCGATTAATACAAATAAAAAATTCATGAAAAAAATTCGTTTAAATTTTTTCATACAAAGCGGCAATTTCATAGGTAAACCTATTATAATTATTTTCGAATTTCAAATTTTTTTATCTACAATTTGGTGCACCTGTACCTCGAAGTACAAGTTTGGGCAAAGTTGTATGGGCTTTTGTTGACCTCCTTTCGAGTTTCAACTTGATTTGGGGGTTGGTCAAAAGGCACTCGAAATGGTTCGGGGTTACCCTACACGGTGTGTGTCAACAAAAGTGGTAGAAAACGAATTTGGATCCTGAGATAAGATCTAAAATCTCCAGTACGAACTTTCAAATGAACTTGGAATTGGCTAGTTGGCTATGTTGTAAATTTTCTCCGCTAGATAATTGACCGAAATTCAGAGCAATGAAGCTAGTTGTACATCAGTCATAAAACTGTGAAATAAAATGTAGGTCATCTTGAGTTTTAAAATATCAACATTGCATTAGTATAATAGTTTTATTTTATAGTTTAGCCTCGGTATTTATTTAGTTTATCAATTTAATGTTTTTAATAATCGTTTCGGAAGTGGTTTATAAATGTTTTCTATTACATAGTTTCTTTCCTACAATGTGATAAATTACGAAAATATTATTTATGGAAATATATCTATTATATTATATATTATATCCCAGCGCAGCCCAAAATTTGAGCTCAGTCCTCTCGTCTCAACAGAGCGACGGCGACTGATTTTTGAAACAAAAATATGCTTGAAATTCCCGCAACGTGCGACGGAAGATGACTTCTTCCACGAACTAAGAACGTTGTAAGTGCTAAAAGCTTGGACTCGTAATAAAACCAAAAATAAAAGGAATTTCAAAAAATGCCTCAATATTTTTATTTTTCTTGTATTAATACAAATAATCATCACATTTTTATCTTATTAGTCATTAGCAAATTAGGTACCAATCGAAATTTCGTGAAAATTTGAGATAACTTCGTGATGTTTTTTTACCGATAAAATCCAATAGCATTAGATTAAGGATTAGGAACAAAAACACGTCGCTCAAGTGGCCGCGATTGCATAAGTATAACTTGATTATTAACTCTAGCACTCAAACATAAGGTTTAATTGTTTCCAAATCTATTTACTACCTTTTTT
This sequence comes from Dryobotodes eremita, assembly GCA_917490735.1. NCBI lineage: Eukaryota > Metazoa > Arthropoda > Insecta > Lepidoptera > Noctuidae > Dryobotodes > Dryobotodes eremita. The sequence continues at coordinate 15,727,146 of OU823254.1, read as the reverse complement.
TTTTTTTTTTTTTTTTTTTTTTTTTTATTTATTTTTTTTTTTTTTTTTTTTTTTTTTGGGTGGGAAATCATCAAATGACCTCTCCCGCTCTGGGCGGAGCGGAAGGGCGTGTCAGACTCTTACTGACTAAAACCCACCCGTGTTCCTTCAGTTGCCTGTGCGCCAGGGCCACGGTAACTCTTTCGAACAATCCGCAGCCCCGGCAGGCATCGGTCCTATCGGACCCCGTCAGATTTGCTGACATCTCTTTGAGGCGCGCGTGGAACACGACGCGCCGTCGACCCGGGCCTGGTCCTTACCGGACGGCAAGCTGCCCATTGCTCGCCGTCCGCAAGCCCGCGCCTACGGTGGCCGGGAGTCGGCAATCGACTCCCGACGCCCAGGGTGTCTCCTCCTCCTGCGGCGGCTAGGGGCGCGAGGGCGCAGAGATTGCCTCTCCCTTTCGCGCTCCGCCTCCTCCTTCGCGAGCATTACTGCTTCGCAGAAGGAGGTGACGGCTTCCCATTCCCTCTCGCTCCGTACCATGGCCTGAACCAGGGCCGGACGCGAGAGGTCGCCGCCGCCGATCGCCGCCACGAGGACACGGCGGTGCTCCGCCCAAGCCGGGCAGACCTCCACCGTATGCTCCACCGTGTCCTCCGGTCGATCCATGCAATGATAACACCCGGGCGTTTCCTCCCGCCTTATACGAAACAGGAACCTCCCGAAACAGCCATGTCCGGTGAGGACCTGCGTCAGGCGGAAGGTGAGGACGCCGTGGCGCCTCTCAAGCCACTCCTCAAAGAGGGGTCTTACCGCCGCAATTGTGGCGTGCCCTGCGCTGGGTTGCGACAATCGCACTCTCCATGCCGCCATGAGATCCCGCCGGAGCTCTGTCCGCTGTGCCGTGATTTCTCGCGGCAGCGGAGTTACGCCCCGGCGTTTCGCCTCCTCGCGCCACTCCCAAACGTGCGCGAGGACCTTTGCCTCCAGATCCCACGGCGGCAATCCGGCAAGGAGGCTCGCCGCCTCGCAGGAGACCGTGCGGTATCCCCGTACCATCCGGATGGCCATGACCCTTTGGGACGCGTTCAACCGGCGGGCTGGCCGGAGCCTCAATGAACGCGCCCACACCGGTGCCCCGTAAAGGGCCATGGACCGCACGACCCCCGCGTAGAGCCTCCGGCAGGAGGCGTTTGGCCCCCCCAGGTTGGGCAAGAGCCGCTTCAAAGCAGCCCCGGCCCGCTGCAGTCTGGGAGCCAAACGTCGGAAATGCTCGACGAAGTTCCACCGGCTGTCGAGGACGAGTCCCAGGTACTTCATCGTCGACTCGACGCCGATGTGAACCCCTCCTACCGTTATTTGGGAACCCGACAGTGGCGCGTTCCGAGGACCATGAAAACACATGGCCTCGGACTTGTGCAAGGCCACTTCGAGTCCCAATTGCCGGATCCTCTCAACGACTGTCGCAACCCCGCGTGTCATGAGTTCGGCCGCCGCCTGGTGCGACCTCCCCTGCGCCAGGACCAGCGTGTCGTCAGCGTAGCACACTACGCTGACTCCGCTAGGGAGGTCGGCGCGCAGCACCCAGTCGTAACCAATGTCCCACAGATGCGGCCCCAGGACCGATCCCTGTGGGACACCGCACGACATCTCTTGCCGGTTCCATTCTCCTTGGTGACCGGGGTAGATCACCGCCCTATCCGTCAAATAGGCCTCGACTACACGACAGAGGTAGGTCGGCATCCGGTGATACCGGAGTGCCTCCCTGATGCAACTCCAGGGCAGGGTATTGAAGGCGTTGGCGATGTCTAGAGACACCGCCAAGACGACCCCACCCCGGGCCACAGCATCCCCCGTCGTGAGGGCTCGCACGCGCATGATGGCGTCCACCGTGGAGCGCCCCCTGCGGAAACCAAACTAGCTCTCCGCCAAATCCGGCCCCACCCGCACCAGCTGCCCGACGAGGCGGTCTGCAATGACTCTTTCAAAGAGCTTGCCCACCTCGTCGAGCAGCACGATGGGCCGGTAAGCGGACGGAGAGTCCGCCGGGCGCCCCGGTTTCTTAATGAGGACCAGTTTCCCCGTCTTCCAACGAAGTGGGAACTGGCCCTCCTCCAAGCATGCGCTTAGGAGCCCTCTTAGTCGAGGCCCGAGAGCCTCCAAGGCCAGGACCCAGGCTTTTCCAGGTAAGCCGTCGGGTCCTGGGGCGGTATTCTTGGCACTCAGCCTACGTACCGCCACTCTCAGTTCTACCTCGGTCACCTCTGGAGTATCGTCGTCGTCGGTTGTGTGGTCCACAGTTGGAACCGCAGGAGGCGGAGCCATGGGCGGGGGAGTATGCTCCCCCCGCGAAGGGAACAAAGCGCTCACCACGCCCTCCACGAGCTGGGGCCGGAGACTCTGCGTCAGCGGGGGAGCCCATGGGCGGAGTTTCTCCCGCACCACCTTATATGGGCGTCCCCACGGGTCCCTGTTCAGAGTCCCCAGCGACTCCTCACGGGCCAGTCCCCTGGCCCGCAGGATCTCCGCTCGGAGGGCGGTCTTCGCCGCTCTGTAACCCTCGTACAGCTCCGCCTGAATAGCTTCCGTATCCGAAGGGCGGATACGGAGCCTGCGGTGCCTGGTGTACTACCTACTTCGATTGAAAAGTAAACGTAGTTTTGATGTAAGAACAAAAATACTTATGGAAAAATAAAACATAATTTCTAAGCAATAAGGTTGAGAAAACCATGTTGGAAAATAAGACCAAAACATTATTTTTTTTTGGTCTTATTTTTCCGGCCGTTTTTGTTGCGCTCATCGGAAATCTAGTACTATTGTTGATCGAAGGAGAAAATTTTAATGTTTTGTGTTTCTGTTCCACAAAAAGTTTAGAAATATCATGTAGTTACTCATATTATTTTAATTTTATACCTAAGTCTTATCAATTTCATGAAAAATCAAATGGAAGACAGGCTATTTTCCTTGATGCGCCCTCTTTAGTAAGACGTCATAAAAATTACAAAATCAGGGATACTAGACTAGTTGATCAATATGTTACATATTTTTATGAGTATTCTTGGTAATAGATACCGAGGTCCTTAACCTCCAGTTTTGGAGACGAATGGGTGACGTCACAATAACCATCGATCTTTGAAGTATACTTCAAAAGATCGAAAGTACTGTCGTAAGTACAACGGGAAAATACCTCTTCACACCTAAATTTGTAGGCTTCAGTTTTCTTTGCTACCGTTAAAAGCAACTTATATGAAATCCTTTTTTGATGCTCTCTCCGTTCGTGATGAATAGAAACTTTGGGTAGCGTAGGTTTGTACAGGGTTCTGGGAAGAGCCTACGTTAATTTATAATTAAAAATAGTGATAACTAAAAACTGTCCAGGTCTTACACTGGTCGGCCAAAATTTTAGTAATTGACACGACAAGAAGAAGAATTAAAAACAGTTGTTATTTTCTTGAAGTAAGTGTAGAGATATTTGCCCGCTAAGGCTCCAGCAAACAAGCGCGACGAGACAGCGCGACGCGACTTCAGTAGAACAATTTCTATGAAAACTTCATGGAAATTCTTCTACAAGCTGTCGCGTCGCCTCTGCGTCTGCAGGAGCCTTTATGCTACGGTAAACAGGCAAGCATGGCAAAATGAATAGGTAGTACCCTCAGTATTATATTTCAATGTCGGAAAGTAATCACCAATTTAGAACGAAAACGTCCACCGTAATGCCACGGTATCCTAATGTCCTTCTAAAATTAAATGACTACTTAACACCAGAGGAAGTGTTTTAAGTAGTCACACTTCGTTTCCCTGTTTCCAATGGTCACAGGGAAAATTGCCCGAATTACCTCATTTACTAGCAACTGCCCGCGACTTCGTCCGCGTGAAATTTCTTATTTTATCATAAAATATATCCTTTGACACTCGGCAATACTGAAGCTTCCCATTAGTGAAACAATTTTCTAAATCGGATCCGGAGTTCTGATGATTACCCCCAACATACATACTCACGAATTTTACCTCTATATAGTATAGTAGATAGGTACAGTAGTGAAAGAATTTTCTAATCGGATCCGGAGTTCTGAAGATTACCCCCTACATACATACTCACGAATTTTACCTCTATATAGTATAGTAGATAGGTACACTAGTGAAAGAATTTTCTAAATCGGATCCGGAGTTCTGAAGATTACCCCCTACATACATGCTCACGAATTTTACCTCTATATAGTATAGTAGATAGGTACAGTAGTGAAAGAATTTTCTAAATCGGATCCGGAGTTCTGAAGATTACCCCCTACATACATACTCACAAATTTTACCTCTATATAGTACAGTAGATAGGTACAGTAGATAGGTACAGTAGGTTGGTACCTATAGATTAGCAGGCCGAACGAAATTGGTACTCACACCCTTACCAAAGCTTGTCTTAGGTCTACGGTCTGATTTTTTTATAAAAGCAATAAATTACAAAAGACCATAGAAATACGCACAAAAGGTTTAAATGATATTTCCAGGTGAATGACCAAGAATCATTATTCCTACCACGACAAGTCTCGGTCCACGAACCGAGGGTAGGTACCTAAAGTTATGTTCTCAATCCGTCAAAGTGCTACAAGACTATTCATTTAAATCCCGAGGGTAGTCGGGTGGTTATATTTTTATAGGTTTTTGTATTCTAGTCTCACTGGGGTCGGTCCAGATTTGTGTCGGTATCAATTTGTATTTTCCTCGTCTGGTCGAACAATTTGTACATTTTGAGTTGGTGCTGTATTGGCTAAGATACAGTAGCCGAATGTTAATTTGGCACATCGAATTTCAGAAAGAGAAGATGCTCAACAAAACCGTACTTTCACTAAAGCTCGACGTGCAATATTAACGCCCGCGAAGTTACTATACTCTTCAGTTGTTGAAACACGCCAACGAATTGCTCGACTACGTTCCAACAAAAGGTTTCATCTTAATCAAAATCAAGTATTTTTTTCCAGTTAGGCTGAGATTCAACACTTTTTGAACTTTACATAAGACAGTCCCCAAAGCGCCCCGCCCTTCACCACTTCCTAGTGCTTTATCTGGGAAGAAGAACTAGCGCAACGAACTCTCCAGAAGCACAGCTGTCTGTTAAGTTAGAAGGACTTGATTCTATACTCAAACTCAAAGCATTTATTTCAAATAAACCAATTACAGACACTTTTCAATTGTCAGAGGGTCGGTCAGTCAGAAAGATGAAGCTAGTTGCCCATTCTAAATCGTAGTAGGTACCTATGGACAAGAACGGGCAGGAAACTCCACGGACACTCTTTTAGATCAAATTATGGTTAAAAATATTGGTTAAATCATGAATGTTGAAATTTTGCATGTTAGAACGTTGCAGAACGTTAAAAGCGTCCGCAATAAAAATATAAAAACAATTCAAATATTAAATTAAATTAAAATAGGTCGAGCCAGCTAAGAGATGACCCTACTGACGGCGGCCGTTCACGAACATGACGATATACAATAGTACCTATGCAAAGTAATTAACATTACAAAACAAAGAAACACTAAACATTTTTTTTTTTTTTTGCCTTAATGTCGGCTAGCACACGCTAAAATACGCCAACAAAAACATTGAAAACGAACGGGTGTAAAAAGTTACTTAACGAAGCCGAGAGTCACTTGTACTCCCCGGCATTGTAATCATTTTTTGTACTGGACCATGCCTGGGAACCTTCTGGTTATGGAGATATCGAAGGTCAAAATTTCAACTTTTACCGATGTTTTTTTACGAAAACAAGTTTTTAATGTTATAACACTACTTTGTGTTAACCTGTGTTTACAAATAAAGACTAATATATATGAATATTGATTGATTATTGATTTATTAAAAAACCCTACGACCGCTGTACCGTTTCATGCACCCATAAGCACAAAGTTTTGCGTGTGTTACGTTGCGCACTACCGCAAACAGCAAATTTTCACACCAAAAATAAAAGTCGTTTCCCAGCAATTATTTTTGTGCTATGTTACTTAGTTTGATGCACAGAATGCGTAGCTAATGGCTATGTGATGGGTCTTTTTACACCCTGTATACTCTAGCAGAAATAAAAACGAGCCTCTAGCTTTGCCTTCACATGTTATAACTGCAACAGCTTGACGAAAATAGTTTCAGCCACAGTAAAAGGTTTATCCAATCGCTCGTGAAAGGTCTTTAAATGCGCTCGAAAACGTAAAATAACTCAGATGGAATTAGGCGAGAAGAAAAGGTGACGTGGCCTTGACATCAACACGACATGGTCAAAGATACGGGTAGAGAAGACACGACGTGGTGTTGACGTGGTAAAATGCGCCGAGCACTCTCATATAATCTTCAAAGACCACTCTGGAGATGAAGGAAGTGTAATACAGCTGGGTAGCATTTTAAGGCGCAATTTGAAGACAACTTACTACAATGCTGAGGTGTGTTACAATGCTATTAATAATGATAAGTTCCGTGTCTATGATTTTGAGCTAGGATTTATGGTTATTTAGAACCACGTCCGCGTGAATTTTCATATTCCCCTAACCGATAGGTTCCCAACCTTTTATGGACGACGGACCCCTTTACAAGAAAAAAAAATCCAACTCCCTAATTAACATAATAGTTAATTATACCAATTTTATATGTCTGTCTATTATCTATTAATAATCACAAATTAAAAATTAATTCTCTGTCTCTCTACCTACCGCCCCCACGAAAAGCTCCAGCGCCCACTAGGGGGCGATACCGCCCCCGTTGGGAACCTATGCCCTAACCCAACCCGTCGCAGCATCGCTTGCCCGCGTTATTACTTTGTTTTCGCTTACCGTTCTTGCTTATTTTTTGCACGGTTCCTAAGAGTCCCAGCGTGATGTTAAATAGCCTATAGTCTTTCTGAAGAATTTGACTATCAAATGCAAAAATATTTTTTGAAATTCGACCGGATTAGCGCGTTAAAACAAACAAACAAACAAACAAATAAACTCTTCAGCTTTATTATTATTTTTAGTATATCGATTATTTTAAGTAGAGATTAGTAACTCAAAAACCAATAGGTTTTCTACATAAAATTACCGAAGATAGATGAAGAGTGCTCCAAGCGTTTCATTTCTTGAGGCATCCTCACAGAAAATTGTTTCATTACAACATTTATAACCACCAAAGTTAATAAGGAAAAAACAATTTAGTTCCCCTGCTTAACAGTTTCTTAGCGGTTTCCCACAAATGACTGAAATGTCTTTTACATTAATGTATAAGATGAGCTTAAATTGCAACCAGCAGCGCTCCGACTATTTGCACTGTGTTAAAGAATCTTTAGCTAAGAGGAAAAATACTCTTTAGAAAACTCGTTCCTTTAGAAAAGAGATTATATTTTTAACTACTGTCTGTAACCTGAGGAAAAACTCTCTGGAAAATAGGGACTTAGTTGTTATGCCCGGACTAGGTACTTAAATTGCATAGTGAGCATTTTTATACCGTTGAGTAGGAAAACAATAATTATGTAGCTCTAACAATTTCTTTTAAACACGTTTCATAAAAATATTCATGAATAGGGTTTCTAATTTATAAAATTGGTGGCATTATTAAAATAATAAAGAGCTTCATTTTTCGCAGTAATATGTAACCCTCCCCCCTTTTGTGTCAAATATTAAACCACTCATTTGGAAAACAATCAGCTTTTATCTCGATTACCCACGCCACACATACAGTCTACCCTTTATGACATTGCCAGACAATAAATTTTCATTTAAAGTATTCAGGAGGTATCACAAAATTCCATCAAGTTATTAATTTACTGGGTAACAGCTGCCATGCGGATCTTGGTAGCACGCAATTTGACTTGGCTCGCGCGGTTAAGTTTACTGATTCATTTCATAATTAGTCTGGTTTGCCCAACGATTACATAAACGTTGGATTTTACGTTTGCGTTCCATGGCTATGTATAGACGATGAAACCCCAAAGGGTGGACTTACACAAATGATTAAAAGGTTGAGTTTTTCATACTCATCAAAGTTTTAAACGAGCATACGAGCTACGATTTACACTTAAATAAATAAACTCAAGCTTTCTTCCCATGGGGGAAGGCAGAAACTACAAAACGCCACGTGCTACGATTCTTACATACCTTTTGCTTCATTTTCGTCATTCATCTCGTTCTTCGTTCGTTCATACTTACCTACGATTTTTCTGCTCAAAAGTTTCCTTATCACAACACCCGTGCAAGCGTTGGCATGAAGAACTATTTGTAAACACGTCTAAGTACAAGCAGAACGCATTTCTTTCTTCGCCTCAACACAGCTCATGTGTTAAATTGTATTAAAAAGGCATGCGTAGCTTATGAGCCAGCTTTTGGGCACACAAATTGTACTACGGTTACAATTCGTCTGCTCAATAGTTTCTTTAGCTCAACATCCGTGCAAATAAACGTATTTTCTTTCTTTATTTCTAAGTGTTGGCATGAAGAAACATTTTTAAAAGCGTGCCTAACATTTAATCATAATAACATAACATGTGAGAGAAAACCCAGCAAAATAAGAATGAAAAACTTATCAATCATTGCCAAACAACAACGAACTGCTGACTATTGATCAACACAGGCCTTTTGTGAATGGATGGATTGTGCTCATAGATGCTGAGACAGAGTATTGGCAAACGCAGTCTGGCGTCATACGAGCGTCATGCACCGCTGACGACGTATAGGCTAGTTAGCTTCACGGCTACTATTGCAGCCTTTGTGGATACTGTTCGATTATCTCCTCCGGTTTCTAAAAGCCAATTCAGTGGCTACTACTACTAACATACCATAATATCACGCCTATATTCTGCGAAGGGTTAGGCAGAAGTGTACCTATAGTACACCCACATTGTTGTACTACCTATTAATAAGTAAGTACGGTCAACTATACATCAGTGGTAACAATTTGACATAGACAGCATCGTTATGTCATAGCAGTAAGGGTGATTTTCGTAGTGCAAGTGTTACCACTAATGTGCAGTCAACAATTGAGAATGTACAGTCAATTGACTGTATATTCTCATTTGTTGTTATTTTGAAATCTATAGCTAACATGACTTTGAAAAGCACATTAACTAATCTGAGAATTGGTTAGTACCTACATACCTACAACTCAAACTTAAAGCATTTATTTAAATTAAACCATTTACAGGCACTTTTGAATTATCAAGGATTCGGTCAGTCAGAAATATGAAGCTAGTTGCCCATTGTAAAGCGTAGTAGGTACCTATGGGGAAGAACGGCTTATTCCCAAAATCCCTCCGGAAAGTCCCCCCTGAGGGGGAAAATGGGAATCTATAAACAAAAGTCTCGAATTCCCCCTGATAATCCCCCCTAGGGGGGAAAAAGACAATCGAAAAAAAAACTTATTTCCAGATCCCCCTTGAAAGTCTTCCTGAGGGCGAAAACGGCAATCGAAAAAAAAAAGTTTCGAATTCCCCCCTGATAATCCCCCCTAGGGGGGAAAACGGGAATCTAAAAAAAAAGACTCGAATTCCCCGCTGATTATCCCAATACAAAAATAATTAATAAATGAATAAATGCTGTGGAAATGCGTTCCTTGCGAAGCTTGTGTGGTGTGACTATAAATAATATGCTGAAGAATAATGTGATAAGGCAACGGTGCGGTTTAAAAGAAGATGTAGTGACAAAAATTTAAAAGAGGATGCTTAGATGGTTTGGTCATGTTGAGAGGGTGAATGAAGGGCGACTAACAAAAGGCATTTACAAGGCAGATGTGAGGGGAAACGGCGGGAGGGGACGCCCTAGGAGGACATATAGTGACCTTATTGGTGATGTTCTTCAGAAAGGTCAGGTGCGTAGTACTCGCAGCCGGTGTGCGTCTATGACCAGATGTATGAACCTAAACGAGGCAAAAGGATCGTAGCAGGTGGCGTTCTGTAGTTTCTGCCTACCCCATGAGAAGAAGGCGTGAGTTTATGTATGTATGTGTGTAAATAATTAATTTAAATAATAAATAATATAATAATAATAAATAATTTAAATAATAAAAGGTATAATTTTTACTTTGAATTGTTAGTATTTTTGGTTATTGTTAGCGTTAATTACATAGTTTTTTTTATTGTTGTACGTATGTGATTGTGCCAATGCACCGAGAGTATAACAATCACAGAACAACACGTATAAGTAATAATACGTTTTTTGTTAAGTATTAGTAAACTTTCTAATAACTAGTCAATCGTTGTCCACAAGTGATGGTTTTATATTACATTTTCTCTTTATCTTCGTACTTAATTTTTACTTTATGTGAAATGCCGAAAAACTTGTTAATTGTTTTATATTTAAGTAAGTGATGTTATTAAGGGAAACTGTCAGGGGGAGATGCTAAATAATTTAGTTTTTCTAGGTAGGTATTTTGTTTAAACTGTTTTAATGATTATTGTTACTAAAAGCCACCGATTTTCCTCATCGCTGTTTGTTTCTGATTGTTTTTACTCTTCATTACATTTTATTATTACAAAATTCTTTAAAAAAAATAAAGACTGATTATATATTATATTGTCGCTTTTTGTTTCTTACATTTAATAGAATACTATTTTGTATTTATTTACTTAAAGAGTGTAGAAATTAAAATTAAAAATAGGGGGAAAAGTGTAATATTCCAAAATGAAACGGGTGATTTCAGTTTTTTTATATTAGGGTTCCGTTTTCCCTCCTGAGGGAGATCTTTTTAGGGGGGATTTTGGGAATAAGCCGGGAAGAACGGGCAATAAACTCTTTGGACACTCTTTTAACTTACTATTGTGACACAAATATTAGTTAGATCATTAATGATGAACTTATAATTATATGTGAGAATGATGTAAAAAAGACGTACACGTTAAAAGCGTCCAGAGTACAGCAAATAGAAACAAAAAAAAACAATCTAAAAAAAAATATATTAAAATAAGCCGTGGCAGCTAAGAGATGACCAGAACCAACTGACGGCGCCAGCATTTGAAACACCGAGTAAAAATTCAATTTTAGACGAATTTTATTTATTTAGAAGTATTTTTCCTGTAACTGTACAGGAAAAAATACTTCTAAATAAAATGCCTCGTAAAAGTCAAATACCCTTATTTCCATTTACCATATTTTTCCGTTGCCTTTTAAAATGCCAAAAAGATTATACTGGACTTATCTTTTCCATTCCGTTTGTGGTTCATTTTTGAAAGCATTTTAAGTATAAGTATTTTGCCTCAGTTCTAATGGCAATTTAATACTTAAGATGAAAAAAATCTAACAGGTCCTGAGAGATAATAACGTAACTACTGTGGGTCGTGAAGATTCTGATAAAATAAGCTGATCGTTAAATATGAAAAGACAGGTATAATAAACAGCTGTTGTAAATCATTGTGAAATGCTAACGACGCAGAGTGTAGTAAGGCGTTCATTAAATTAAGTAATAACACCCGGTATCCATAATGAAGGTCGTAGTAAAATCAATGACTAGTTATGGACGGTCAAAAAGCTGAAATATGACTATCAACAGATGGTGCTAAGTAACGTTATAGTCAAAAAATACAATAGGTACTTACTAAAAATAAAAATATTAAGTAATGTATTTATAGAGGTATGAGAACCAGGGTGTAAAGTTCACTCATACCTTCATAGAAAAGGGAGGATCCTCCGACCAGATGGGTGTCGTGTCTGGTGGGCAACTATCCGACGTTTGATGTCGGGACGTTTTATATATGCTAGTTGCGCAGTAAACTCTGCTTGCGCGATGCAGGATTTTGCGTGACGTCAGTGTGAAGCGTAGCTCGCATGTGGCGATGTAGATACCGCTACACATTTAATTTAAGGAGCTCGTGGCAAAATGATAACAGCCGAACGGTTTCGTGGCTATCCATTATATATAGTGACCCCTCCGTGCCCCGGAAAGCACGTTAAGCGGTTGGTCCCAGCTGTTACTCGTAGATCTTTGACAGTCGTTACGGGTAGTCAGAAGCCCAATAAGTCTGACAACCAGTCCTACCAAGGGGTATCCTGTTACCCAGTAACTAGGTTGTGGAGGTCAGATAGGCAGTCGCTCTATGTAAAATACTGGTATTCAGCTGCATCCGGTTAGACTGGAAGCCGACCCCAACATAGTTTGGAAAAGGCTAGACAGACTGAGATTTAAGTAATGCATTTATCAAAGAAGGCAGCAACTTACCCTTACTTACTCCCCCATCTTACTTGCCCCTGAGTTACCAAAATAAACACACTGGAACACAACAATAGTTACACCCAACATCACAAACATTTCCTTCTAAACATTTTCCGAAGTTAATTTCTTGGTCGACTTTCGGCAACTTCTCCCGTGGGATTGAGATAACGGCCTCTTGAAATACGTGAAAAGGGTCCTTTAGGGTCGGTCCCTATTCTGGCCTGGGACTCCCAGGGACTCAGTAATTAAACTAATATTAAGACCGCTAACTACCCGAAAAGGAACTTTGGGCTTATTTGTGTTTCCGTGATTTTTGTTACTTCATTTTGTGGCTTTTTGCCAGTTCAAGTTCTTTCGGTTCGAGTTTTTGTTTGTTCATGATAAATGATAAATGATAAATGATAAATGATTTTATTTCTGTAAGTAGGTTTGAACAAACACTTTTACACGTCAATCATATTTTAAAAACTAGATGAGGTCGGCGTTTCCTATCTGACTACTCTGAGAAGAAAGGCCGAAACAAACTCAGAGGTCACAGTCTCTTTTAAAGTCCAGACATAATCTTGGTCAGATCATGTGAAGACCATGTAGATTTGTGTCTGAGATGGTCTTTTGAGGAAAAACCACACAGATTGAGTGGACCTGTCCAGTCAGTGCACGCATTTGTCAGTAATCGTGTAGCTCAACTCAGAACTTAAGGAGCTCAACGATTCGACGAACAATACCAAAGAAAAGACATTTGGGTAGGCCACAAAAATTACTCAAACTGCCAGACCATGATTAAAATTAACTGAGGAGAGAAAAAAAAAAAAAAAGCAACAATGACCCACATAGTCTTCACATTCACAATATTAAAATAATAATCAATGTAAATGTAAATGCTGCATGTAAATGCTTTTCTATGTAAACACATATACAAGCATTTATAGGAACAAAAACTAACAGATACCACCAAAAAGATGTTGTTTCATACGATGAAGGAAAGAAGGACAATCTGCGTTTTGAAATAATCTGTCTAGCAACTACCTATTGTGTTGAATTCAATCATAATGCTGTAATAATTATATAATATACTAGCAGTCCGGCGCGACTTTGTTCGCGTGGTGTCCGACCCCTTTTTTTGGGTTGGAAATCATCAGAAGACTTCTCCCGCTCCGGGCGGAGCGGAAGGGCATGTCAGACTCTTACTGACTAAAACCTACCTGTGTTCCTTTAGTTGCCTGTCCGCCAGGGCCACGTTAACTCTTTCGGACAATCCACGAGCCCGGCAGGCATCGGCCCTATCGGACTCCGTCAATGGTGCTGACATCTCTTTGAGGAGTGCGTGGAACACGACGCGCCGTCGACCCGGGCCTTGTCCTTATCGGACGGCGAGCTACCCATTGCCCGCCGTCCGCAAGCCCGCGCCTACGGTGGCTGGGAGTCGGCAATCGACTCCCGACGCCCAGGGTGTCGTAACACCCGTGCGTTTCTTCCTGCCTTATCTGAAACAGGAACCTCCCGAAACAGCCATGTCCGGTGAGAACCTGCGTCTGGCGAAAGGTGAGCACGCCGTGGCGCCTCTCAAGCCACTCCTCAAAGAGGGGACTTACTGCCCCAATTGTGGCGTGCCTAGCACTGGGTTGTGACAGTCGCACTCTCCATGCCGCCATGAGATCCCGCCGGAGCTCTGTCCACTGTGCCGCGTTTTATCGCGGCAGCGGAGTTACGCCCCGGCGTTTCGCCTCCTCGTGCCACTCCCAAATGTGCGCGAGGACTTTTGCCTCCAGATCCCATGTCGACAATCCGGCAAGGAGGCTCGCCGCCTCGCACGAGACCGTGGGTTATCCCTGGACCAGCCGGATGGCCATGACCCTCTGGGACGCGTTCAGCCGGCGGGCTGGTCGGCGCCTCAATGAACGCGTCCACACCGGTGCCCCGTAAAGGGCCATGGACCACACGATCCCCGCGTAGAGCCTCCGGTAGGAGGCGTTTGGACCCCCTAGATTGGGCAGGAGCCACTTCAAGACAGCCCCGGCCCGCTCCAGTCTGGGAGTCAAATGTCGGAAATGATCAACGAAGTTCCACCGGCTGTCGAGGACGAGTCCCAAGTACTTCATCGTCGACTCGACGCCGATGTGAACCCCTCCTACCGTTATTTGAGAACCCGACAGTGGCGCGTTCCGAGGACCATGAAAACACATGGCCTCGGACTTGTGCAAGGCCACCTCGAGGCCCAATTACCTGATCCTCTCGACGACTGTCACAACACCACGTGTCATCATTTCGAACGCCGCCAGGTGCCAACTCCCCTGCCCCAGGGTCCCTGTTCAGAGTCCCCAGCGACTACTCACGGGACAGTGCCCTGGCCCGCAGAATCTCAGTTCGGAGGGCGGTCTTCGCCGCTCTGTAACCCTCGCACAGCTCCGCCTGAATGGCTTCCATATCCAGAGGGCGGATACGGAGCCTGCGGTACCTGGTGTACAGGCGCCGCGCAGCCATGAACACCTTGCGCAGAGTTGCTAGCTCCGGTGACCACCAGTACACCTGATGCCAGGCGCGTCTAGGCTGGACCCGGGGCATTGCCACGTCACATATTTCGGACATGGCCTCCGGGAACCACTCCGCCTCGTCGTTGATGTCTGCAGGCCTGTCCAGTGGTGACACACAGGCCTGCACGATCGAGGCTTCCAGGAGGAGCTCCCGGTCCAGCTGCTTCAGCGCCCACTGCGGACCATTCCGGGCCTGTCGGATCAGCGCGTTACGTCAAACCGGATGTACCGGTGGTCGGAATACGTCTCCACCCCCTCCATGACGCTCCAGTCAATGACACGCGGCCACAGAGCGGGGCTGGCGAACGAGATGTCCACCACTGACTCACCCCGCATCCGCACATACGTGGGGACAGAACCCCGGTTTAGGACGACCAGGCCTATCTCCAGAGCCCAGTCCTCCACCATCCTGCCCCGTGTGTCCGTGTACCGAGAATCCCAAGCTGTGTTCTTGGCATTGAAGTCCCCGAGTACGAGCACGGGGAGGGAACGGTACCCGACGACGACGTCTTTCAAGGGAGTTGTGGAATTCGGCGAGAGTTCGGTTCGGGGAGAAGTATACCCCTACCACGACAATCTCCCCGAACCGTGGTGCCACGCAACACCGTCCCCCCTTGGCTAACTTCTAAAATTGTCGCCTGATTACTTTTGTTTGTTAATTTAAACTTCCTGTGCACGTTCATAATAATTACTTTCTCTTTCTGGGAAGGTTAAAAAGAGTTAAGTTTTTCATTTTATTAAATGGCAATGCGGAGTTCTCAAGGTTCAGTATGGGTACAGTCTCACAAAGAAATGTTGGTTTATCTTGGTTTTTCTTTTTGTCTATATCAGTTTTATAGTGTGTGATATCAAACCTTTGTATAAGGTCTAGAGCCCATGCGACGCAACTGCATATGTAGCACATAACACCTTTTCAATCAGCTCAGTTGGTATGATGTCACCATCACCATCACTCGAGTTATGTAGACTTGTCTCCCGGTATCTGAAAGAAAGATAGAAACAAGTTTATTTGTCATAGTACTTAGGCCTTGGGTTCGATTCCCAGGTCGGGCAAAGTGTTATTGGGTTTTTTTTACTGGAATTTCTCAGTAGCAGCCCGGTTTCTGGATTTGACCCCGGTTGGTGGCATTAGGCTCGCTCCATTTTACGTGGGAGTTAAACATATCTGGCGAAATGTGAGTGTACTATAGGTACACCTCTGCCCAACCCTTCGAGGAAACAAGGCGTGATGTTGTATGTTATGTACTTAGGTACCGTATGCAAGGAACACATTTGAACACAATTAAAAACTAACATAAAATAAAAATATAGGATTACACAAACATTTTGTACACCTTTAATTATTTTGTAAGCGTTCTTTAATGTTATTATGGTAATTACATAAGCCCGTGTAGGTTGGAGTGTAGCCTTAGGGGTGTTATGGAGCGAGGACTTTACGAGGATGAGGAATTGTTTCAGAAATTTACACGTTTTATTGCAGTATCGGGTTAACCTTGTCTATATAAATAATTTAGCTTTTCAGAAGCATGGTCCTACGACGTAGGTACCGTTTCCGACACACAGACCTGTGAAATATTTTTTTAACTTACCGACGAAATAAGAAATTATTAAAAAAAAAAAATTTAAGAAAAACAACAACCGAATTACAAAAAATAAAAAATAAATTACTTAAATTTCGGAAGTCAGTGTCTTTGGTTTTGTATTTTCATTTTTTGCCACCGACTTCCGAAATTAAAGTTATTTTTCACTTTTTTGTAAGTCGGTTGTTTTTTTTGTAAAAAAGTGTTTATTTTTTACTTTTTAGTTGTGGTTCCTACCCCACACAAATTCGTATGCCACTATTTGATATGTAAATAACAGTGACAGGAAATTATTAAAACATCATCAATATAAACTAAGTGGAAAAAATATGCAGTATTAAGGATAACTCAAAAACTATTGGTCAGAACTTGATCAAATAAATATGGGACCACATGAGAAACACCAGATTTCAAATAAAAAAATCCAAATCGGTTCACCTAGAAACAACTTTTGAGCTAAAACACAAAAAAAATACAATTGAATTGAGAACCTCCTCCTTTTTTTGAAGTCGGTTAAAATTTTGTTTTCGCAAATCGTTAGTTTCTCGATTCTATCGTAAAGGACGCTAAAAGCGTCTTGGTGTTATCAAAAACCATGTCGAAGGGATCCTTTTAGAATTTAGGATGCAAGAGCGAGCGGAGCGAGCTTGGGACTTGGGGGACCACGACTCGGACAGGTTAGGTTCGAAAGGGATGGCGGGGTCTAGTGAGCGAACGAAGCGGGCGAACAAAGACCCCACCATCCCCTTAGTGGTTATTTTTTTTTAAAACCATTTAGAAGAAGGAGCCCGGACAGGCGGGGCTCCGTCGACTACGCCTACGTGCGTCGTAGGGCCATGCTTTTCAAAACCTAAGTGGTTTCTACGGTCAAGGTTAACCCGATACTGCAATAAAACCGGTAATTGTGGAAAAAAAAACGTAAAATTTACGATGTCCCAATATATTTTTTATTTGCCGAAAATAAAATATCTTTTTGTTTTCTTTACTGCTCATAGTGCCCCTAAGCGTATACTGCAACTCCTAGTAGGTACTCCACCCCTAAGACGACCCAGTGAACCCTTTGTATCCTCTTTGTGGAGCTTCACAGTCCTTAGTTTTATATGTATATATGATGTATGTACATAGGTACACGGTAAGCGGTCGTGAGGGAATTATTTGCTTTTTAAGATATGCAAATATAGCAATCTCAATTATTTCTACGATGATCCATTTGAATATCTGCTCTTCTCATATTTTTGTTTCTCACATTTATGTTCCTTATTATACGTACATTTCGAGAGATCCTATTTACTTAAACATAACTCACCGAAGTGAGTCACTAATTTAAAATCCAACAATTACTCTAAGTGAATCTTAAAGAGTCTACCCTTTATAGCAGAACTTTTTATGTCATAATATTATTTTGCATAACAGCGCATAGCATAAACTTCATTTCGCAGAAAATCGTTTGGCATACACTCATTTATAATACATTAAAAACGCATAATTTTGTAAGTCAGAATCATCTTTAGGCATAAATTTCATATACATAATAATTAAAAGTAGAACGATCATATTGCAGAAAGTTCACTGTCAGAATCGTCTTTTGGTATAAATTTCATATCCATAATAATTAAAAAGTAGAACCATCATATTGCAGAAAGTTCACTGTCAGAATCGTCTTTTGGCATACATACATTTCGTATCGATAATCATTAAAAGGTAGAACTATCATATCTCAGAAAGTTTACAGTTAGAATCATCTTTTAGCATACTTTTCATATCCATAATAATTGAAAAACTCATCTATCACATTACGGAAAATTCATAGTTAGAATAATTTTGTATTTCTTACCATTGATTGAAGCATGCAGCATGCAAGCAAACATGCAGCATGCAAGCAAGCATGCAACATGCAGCAGGCATGGTTTCTGTCACGGCTCCGGCGCTGCGGGGCTCCGGCGGTCCCACGCAAGCTTCTCGTCGCAGCTGGTTGTAACGCTTACCACAGCAGCTTCGGCTTGCTGGCCGGCTTTGCCGGCCAGCCTCAGCCGCGGCGGCGAGCATTAAAACCACCTGCTCCTCAGCTCGCGGGCAGCCTCGCCCCTCCGCGCCTACGCGGGCTTAAATTACACTCTAGGGGTAGGGCAGACAAGACTACGTGCAGTAGGTTTTGCAGCGATTCGGTTCTGTCACTTCACTAACTTTTGTAGTACAACATAATGACTTTTTAAGACAATATTTTAATTTTAATTTAAGGTTATGAATATGATTACATTTTATAGAAATGACAATAATTATGCCTAATAAAATTATTCAAAATTATATTCTGCCATCTTCTTAATATGCCAAGTGAAATTATTCCAAATAATCGTCGCTCTAAATAAACGTTATGTGAAACGAAATTATGCGAAATTAAGCTTTGCCAAAAGTAATTATGCCAAATAAAATTCTGCCATTTTAAAAGTATGCCTTTGTAAATTCGGACATATAAACATTCGGCCAAACAATAATTATATTAAATGATTTTTATGCCATATATATATTCGTTTAAAGAAGATTATGCCAAGTGGGTTATGCCAAATAAATTTCGGAGCACCAAAATTCTGCCAGATAGAGGGAACCCAATCTTAAAACGTATAAACGTTGTCAATAACACGTAATGGTCCATAAAATAAACAAATACGGCAATAAAATCGACTCAGACGCCTAGTCGCTTACGAAATTACTAATGCGACTTGTTTCGTACTATTTACCAAGTACAGTTTTAGGTGAAGCCTTTTAGAATGCAAAGTTTCAAACATCAGCAATGCGTACGACATAGTCACGTGCCTCGCAGCCCACCGCTTTGTTGGTGACAACAATTTAAATAAATCATGCATGGAGACCCTGGCCGTTGTTGGCTTGTAAAATAACTCATTTGGTATGCTCCTGCGTCCTAAACGGTTAGGTACTTATGATTGTGCCCCACCCTATTTGAATAACAATTTGGAACAAATTTTTGAGCGAATATAAAATTGTTACCGCGCTCCAATTTTTTACCATGTTATCTCACACTTATCACAGGCGCTTGTTAAAGCTAATTAATCACGAGGACACATTATTCATCGAGTTTCTTCTGCAGTAAAATTTGTCGCAGAAAATGCAAAATTATTTTCTGGTTAACACATTTTCACAGGACGACGACGTGACCGCGTCGTTTTCTTCGTGATATATTTTAATGGTGACACAAATACAACTTACCAAACTCATGGAAATAATATTCATTTATAAATAAAATTATAGTATCACACAAAACTTGAGAAAATAACGCTTATTACAAATTTAATAACACGCTCGTGTAACTGCAAAAATGTCGTGGGATGTCAATGGATCATAGATAATAAATACACTATAGGATGTCATGCTAAGAAGACGTTACAAGAAAAACCTAAAAATATGCGTTCAAAAAATGGAAATTAATTTCTCGACAAAAAAATCGTCGTCGTCGTCGTCGGGTACCATACTCTCCCCATGCTCGTACTCGGGGACTTCAATGCCAAGAACACGGCTTGGGGTTCCCCGTATCCGGATACACGGGGCAGGATGGTGGAGGAATGGGCTCTGGAGACAGACCTGGTCGTCCTTAATCGGGGTTCTGTCCCCACGTGTGTGCGGATGCAGGATCGTTCGCCAGCCCCGCTCTGTCGCCGCGTGTCATTGACTGGCGCGTCATGGAGGGGGTGGAGACGTATTCCGACCACCGGTACATCCGGTTTGACGTCTCCGCCCAGACCTCGAGCGCGCTGGTCCGACAGGCCCCGAGTGGTCC
The DNA here is from genome assembly GCA_917490735.1 of Dryobotodes eremita. Taxonomy (NCBI): domain Eukaryota; kingdom Metazoa; phylum Arthropoda; class Insecta; order Lepidoptera; family Noctuidae; genus Dryobotodes; species Dryobotodes eremita. The sequence goes on along the minus strand of OU823254.1, from coordinate 15,707,109 downwards.
GCGGTGGGCGCTGAAGCAGCTGGACCGGGAGCTCTTCCTGGAAGCCTCGATCGTGCAGGCCTGGGTGTCACCACTGGACAGGCCTGCAGACATCAACGACGAGGCGGAGTGGTTCCGGGAGGCCATGTCCGAAATATGTGACGTGGCAATGCCCCGGGTCCAGCCTAGACGCGCTTGGCGCCAGGTGTACTGGTTGTCGCCGGAGCTAGCAACTCTGCGCAAGGCGTTCGTAGCTGCGCGGCGCCTGTACACCAGGCACCTCAGGCTCCGTATCCGCCCTCCGGATATGGAAGCCATTCAGGCGGAGCTGTACGAGGGTTACAGAGCGGCGAAGATCGCCCTCCGAGCTAAGATCCTGCGGGCCAGGGCACTGGCCTGGGAGAAGTCGCTGGGGACTCTGAACAGGGACCCGTGGGGACGCCCATACAAAATGGTGCGGGAGAAACCCCGCCCAAGGGCTAGCCCCTTTTTTCTTAACGCTGATTCTCCGGTCCCAGCTCATGGAAAGCATGGTGAGCGCTCTGTTCCCTTTGCGAGGGGAGCATACTCCCCCGCCCATGGCTCCGCCTCCTGCGATGCCCGATGCGGACCACTCTGACGTCAACGACGATGCTCCGGAAGTGACCGAGGTAGAGTTGAGAGTGGCGGTACGTAGGCAGACTGCCAAAAATACCACCCCAGGAACCGACGGCTTACCTGGAAAAGCCTGGGTTCTCGGCCAGGCTCTCGGGCCTAGACTAAGAGGGCTCCTAAGCGCATTCTTGGAGGAGGGCTAGTTCCCACTTCGTTGGAAGACGGGGAAACTGGTCCTCATTAAGAAGCCGGAGCGCCCAGCGGCCTCTCCGTCCGTTTACCGGCCCATCGTGCTGCTCGACGAAGTGGGCAAGCTCTTTGGAAGAGTCATTGCAGACCGCCTCGTCGGGCGGCTGGTGTGGGTGGGGCCGGATTTGGCGGAGAGCCGGTTAGGTTTCCGCAAGGGGCGCTCTACGGTGGACGCCATCATGCGCATGCGAGCCCTCACGATGGGGCATGCTGTGGCCCGGGGTGGAGTCGTCTTGGCGGTGTGTCTAGACAACGCCAATGCCTTCAATACCCTGCCCTGGAGTTGCATCAGGGAGGCACTTCGGTATCACTGGATGCCGACCTACCTCTGTCGTGTGGTCGAGGTCTATCTGACGGACAAGGCTGTCATCTACCCCGGTCACCAGGGAGAATGGAACCGGCGAGAGATGTCGTGCGGTGACCCACAGGGATCGGTCCCGGGGCCACATCTGTGGGACATCGGGTACGTCTGGGTACTGCGCGCCGACCTCCCTAGCGGCGTCAGCGTGGTGTGCTACGCTGACGACACGCTGGTCCTAGTCCAAGGGAGGTCGCACCAGGCGGCGGCCGAACTAATGACACGCGGGGTTGCGACAGTCGTTGAGAGGATCCGGCAATTGGGACTCCAAGTGGCCTTGCACAAGTCTGAGCCATGTGGTTTCATGGTCCTCGGAACGCGCCACTGTCGTGTTCCCAAGTAACGGTAGGAGGGGTGAAATAACAGACAAAACCTTTATGTAATACAATGTTATTATGCTTAAAAATGCGATAATAATGAAGACACATAACTTGTCAATGATAAACTGACAATTGACTAAAAAGAAAATGTTGCATAGAGACGGAAGAAGTAAAGAGTTTATATCATTCTCCCGCGCTAGTCTGTAACATAATCAGTTAAAAATTTTGGTGGTCTGCACACACGACTGGATCTACGAATTGTCTCCTGTGGTGGAGATAGCGGCAGTCGTTCTTGAGACACTCGTCCTCCACTGTTGTCAGAGACCGGCTCTTCTGCCTCTGTAGATGAAGAAGGTGTCATGTTACGGTTCTCAATTACCGGTGATGACAGTTTCATTTTCCTGGGGAGCTATGTCATCTGAACCCAGCGGCGCTAGATAACGGTTTGACACTGTAGTCTCTCTTCCATCGGGATATCTGACATAGGAGTAATCTGGATTACTATGTAATAGTTCCACCTCCTCAACAATTGGTTCATATTTGTTACTCCTGTTTAATTTCTTCAGTAATACTTGGCCGGAATTCGTAAGCCAAGTTGGAATAGAAATTCCGTTAGTAGATCTCCGTTGGTGTCTGAACATTCGCTCATGCGGTGTGAAATTAGTAGCGGTGCAAAGTAAGGAGCGAATAGAATGTAAGGCTTGCGGCAAAACTTGCTCCCAGTTCTCAACTGATAAGTTTTTAGTTTTTAGTGCCAAAAGTATTGTTTTCCAGAGTGTAGAATTCAATTTCTCCACTTGCCCATTGCCTTGTGGATTGTAGGCAGTAGTTCGGCTTGTGGCGATACCTCTTTCGTGAAGAAATTCTTGTACCTCGGCAGAAAGAAAAGCTGTGCCACGATCCGAATGAATATACGATGGAAAACCAAATATCATGAATAAATTATTGAGGTGTTTGACCACTGTTTTTGAGCTGACGTCTGAGCATGGAAAAGCGAATGGAAATCGAGAAAATTCGTCAATTACAGTTAATATGAATCTGTTAGTTGTATTCGTTGGAACTGGGCCTTTAAAATCTATGCTCAAGCGTTCGAAGGGTGCCGTTGCTTTGATAAGTCTCCTATGTTCATCACTGGTATTTCGTACGTATCTTGGCTTTATTTCTGAACATGTCCGACAAGAGCTTGTCATATTTCGGACTTCTTCAAGGGAATATGGTAGATTTTTAGAACGTATCCAATGGAACATACGTGAAACACCGGGATGGCAGAGAGCTTCATGAAGTGATATAAGTTTGGCAGTGCGAGATTCTGTAGATGCACAAACTCTAGATAGAGCATCAGCAGCGTAGTTTTCTTTACCAGGTCTATACACGATTTCAAATTTGTAAGCAGCAAGTTCCAACCGCCATCTTTGAATCTTCTCATTTTTAATTTTGCTTGAGTGTTTCATATTAAACATAAAAGCAACCGAGAGTTGATCGGTCACCAAACGAAATTGCTTACCAATAAGGTAATGTCGCCATTTCTTTAATGATTCGACGATAGCGTAAGCTTCTTTCTCTATAGCAGAATGATTTTGTTCGGTTGTATTCAGGGTTCTTGAAAAGAATGCTACAGGCCTGGAGTCTTGCGTTAGCACTGCTGCGATTGAATGGTCTGATGCATCAGTTTCGACACTAAAAGGCACATTTTCATCGATAGCATGAATTGAAGATTTAGCAATGTCGTTTTTCAGACTCTCAAAGCATTGTTTTTGCTCATTTGTAAGAGGGAAAGATGTTGTCCTAACAAGTGAGTGAATACGTTCTGAAAATTTAGGAATCCATTTGGAATAGTGAGCGAACATACCGAGTGTACGTCTGAGTGTCGGTATGTCTTGTGGTGGCGGTAAGTCAATAAGTGGCTTGAGGCGCTCACTGTCAGGTTTGATAATGTGGTTGTGAATGTTGTAGCCAAGAATATTAATAGAGTCTTGAGAAAATTTACATTTTTGCATACTCAATGTCAGACCGTACTTTTTGGCCGCAGTCATAAAGCGCTCTAAGTTTTGGTCGTGTTCTTCACGAGTAAGGCCACAAATGGTGATGTCATCAAGATAAGCGTACGTCTTCTGAAGTTTTTCTTTTCTAGTTATCCAATCAATTGTTCGTTGAAAACTTGAGACGCCATTTGTCACTCCAAAAGGTATACGCCTAAACTGATACAAATTACCCATAGCTTCGAAGGCAGTATACTTTCTTTCTTCGGGCAAAATTGGCACTTGATGGTACGCACTTTTCAAGTCTATTAAGCTGAACATTGAGTTTTTGGCTACTTTAGCGACTAAGTCCTCTATGTTGGGTAGTGGATATGCGTCAAGCTCAGTATAACGATTGATTGTTTGCGAATAATCAATAACAAGCCGTTTTCTATGCGTTTCATTTTTCGTTATGAGGACCTGGGCTCTCCACGGTGATTTACTCTCCTCAATCACACCTTCCACTAAAAGTTTGTCGATCTCGTCTTTAATAAATTTGGTATCTTCATCGCTGTGTTTCCTGGATTTTACAGTAATAGGTCTGCATTTAGGAGAGACGTTTGCAAAAAGTGGTACGGCCGGCACAGATGCTACAGCTACATTACACACGTAAAGTGGCTTCTTTGGTCCACCAAATGAGAATTCTAGTGACGCATGTTCTCCGAGGACGTCATGACCGATTATTATATCGGCGCAAAGATTTTTGACGATAAGGAAATTCACATTTTCGTATTTGTGATCTCCTATGTTAATTGTTTGAAAAGTTTGGCCTTCTACTTGCGAAACATGGTTAAGTGAGGCCATTGAAATTGTTTGATAGCTAGGCTTTGTTTTAAGTCCACAGAGTTTGGAGAAGCTGGCATTGATAAAAGAAACGGAACTTCCTGTGTCTAAGAGCGCTTCTGCTCTTATACCTTTGATGTACGCAGGCACAGTAGCTTTTCTTAGGGACGAAGGTGATGCTGCCATAACAATACATGCTGAATGATTCTTGTCTGTTGTAACTGAATTTGCTGTTCTGGATGAGCTTTTACAAACTGAAGCAAAATGTCCCTTTTTGTTACAAATTTGACAGACTCCATCAAACGCAGGACAGTTTCTTCGAAGATGTACTTGCCCTCCGCAGAAAAAGCATTTTCTTCTACGAGTAGCGGCAGAGAAATTCTCGTTTTGCTCAACTTGTTGAATGGAGAAATTGGAGGCAACCTGAGGCGTTTCCTTTTGAGCTGCGTTCACTGGTAGGTTATTGAAACTATTGGAATGGGCCTCGGCTGTTTCTAAGGAAATTGCTTGATTGAAAGCTTGATCGAGTGTTAGACTAAGATTTTCTAAAAGCCTTTGCCTATATTTATTCGATAAGATACCTGATATAAAGGCGTCACGTATATAGTCGTTTCTGTTTGTTTCAGCGTCGACGTTAGTGAAGCCACAGTCTTTAGATAGTTGTTTTAAAACTTGTAAATAGGTATCTATACTTTCATCGGAATGTTGTTTTCGCGATGCAAGCATATGTCGTGCAATTATAATATTTTTGGGTTTCACAAACAGCTTCTCTAGTTTAACAATCGCTTCGTCATACTTATGAGTTTCACTTACGTAAGCATATACGTTAGGAGAGATATGGTTTACCAAAAGTTGATACTTGACTTCGTCCCATTGATCTTTAGTCGACTGTGCGTCTTCCTTTGATGACGAAAGAGCGGTCGCCTTCTTCTGACTTGATACGAAGTATTCAAATGTTTTACGCCAATGTTCCCATTTTTTGGATGCGGTAGTATCCGATGGGTCGGCATCAAACCTTTCTGGCCTTAGATATTTTTCCATGATTTTTTAAGCATAATAAATTGAAATAACAGACAAAACCTTTATGTAATACAAGGTTATTATGCTTAAAAATGCGATAATAATGAAGACACATAACTTGTCAATGATAAACTGACAATTGACTAAAAAGAAAATGTTGCATAGAGACGGAAGAAGTAAAGAGTTTATATCAAGGGGTTCACATCGGCGTCGAGTCGACGATGAAGTACCTGGGACTCTTCCTCGACAGCCGGTGGAACTTCGTGGAGCATTTCCGTCGTTTGGTTCCCAAACTGGAGCGGGCTGGGGCTGCCTTGAAGCGGCTCTTGCCCAATCTGGGGGGTCCAAACGCCTCCTGCCGGAGGCTCTACGCGGGGGTCGTGCGGTCCATGGCCGTTTACGGGGCACCGGTGTGGGCGCGTTCATTGAGGCGTCGACCAGCCCGCCGGTTGAACGCGTCCCAGAGGGTCATGGCCATCCGGCTGGTCCGGGGATACCGCACGGTCTCCTGCGAGGCGGCAAGCCTCCTTGCCGGATTTCCGCCATCGGATCTGGAGGCAAATGTCCTCGCGCACATTTGGGAGTGTGTGAGGAGGCGAAACGCCGGGGCGTAACTCCGCTGCCGCGAGAAATCGCGGCACAGCGGGCAGAGCTCCGGCGGGATCTCATGGCGGTTTGGAGAGTGCGAATTTCGCAACCCAGCACAGGGCACGCCGCAATTGCGGCGGTAAGTCCCCTCCTTGAGGAGTGACTTGAGAGGCGCCACGGCGTCCTCACCTTCCGCCTGACGCAGGTCGTCACCGGACATGGCTGTTTTGGGAGGTTCCTGTTTCGGATAAGGCGGGAGGAAACGCCCGGGTGTTATCATTGTGTGGATTGACCGCAGGACACGGTGGAGCATACGTTGAAGGTCTGCCCGGCTTGGGCGGAGCACCGCCATGTCGCCGCGATTGGCGGCGGCAACCTCTCGCGTCCGGCCCTGGTTAAGACCATGGTACGAAGCAAGAGGGAATGGGACGCCGTCACCTCCTTCTGCGAAGCGGTAATGCTCGCGAAGGAGGAGGCGGAGCGCGTGAGGGAGAGGCAATCGCTGCGCCCTCGCGTCCCTAGTCGCCGCAGGAGGAGACACCCCGGGCGTCGTTAGTCGATTGCCGACTCCCGGCCACCGTAGGAGCGGGCTTGCGGACGGTGAGCAATGGGGAGCTCGCCGTCCGGTAAGGACCAGGCCCAGGTCGACGGCGCGTCGTGGTCCACGCGCACCTCAAAGATATGTCAGCACCATTGACGGGGTCCGATAGGGCCGATGCCTGTCGGGGTCGCGGATTGTTCGAAAGAGTTGCACAGGCAACTGAAGGAACACGGGTGGGTTTTAGTCAGTAAGAGTCTGACACGCCCTTCCGCTCCGCCCAGAGCGAGACAGGTCATTTGATGAATTCCCACCCAAAAAAAAAAATATGTATAAGATGGTACATCACTGAGTTTCCGCTACATTCTACCTTACGGCATGCAAAGTCATAAAAACTAAAGATACAATTTTCATAATATAAATTAACAACTAGGTAATATGTCATACTACCACCACTATTATGGGTCATACTCAGAAAAAGTGTACATTTTAAATTTGTAACTAAACGATAGGTAACGATACTGAGGATCTCTGTCACGAAACTGATGTCATAAGGTATAGTACACATGACGCGGTAGGTACAATATAGTGGCTTCTCTCTCTATCCAACTCTCTACTGATATTTAAATGCCATATAAACGAATGATTAAACCGATTACAATGCTAAACTTTACAAACACAGGCATTTAAAATTGATACTGATAACCCAGTGACAGAACAAATGTTATATTAAATGTGTAAACTAAGCTTTACAATTTCTCAGTTTCTTAACGTTACGAAATATAACGAAACTGAGGACAAAAACTGAGAAATTATATCCTCATAAATTAATTCCATTAAAACAACGTGTTGTATCTATAAGAACTGAGTGTATTTGTAAATATGTAGAGCGAAACTATCATTACTGGATAAATTAGTACTAGATAAACAAATTTTTACATAAGGTAACTGTCGTTAATCACCCTGAGATTTTTTGTACAAAAACCACTTTCAGCAAGAACACTTCCGAATTCGTTTGACAACAAAATGGCCTCGTTGTCGAATGATTTGCACAGATGCTAACGTGTAACTGCCAGAATATTAAATAATACAGTGCCAGCCTTTAAAGCAATGTGTTCAGAATAATTTTTCGTTACTAAACCTGAGTAACGAAATTTTAGATTTCTGGGACATGTTTATATGGCTGTAAAAATATGATTTTACGTTTGAAAACTACATTATTAAAGACACACATATTGTAAATAAGCTTAATAAAAGTAAGAAAATTACAACCAAGTTCAAAAATACGGATAAAAACTCGTAACAACAAGCTTGGGAAGACAGACAAGTATCAATTGGGACATTAATAAAATGTATGACAGGCAAGAATCAGAATCAGAATCAGAACTTTATTTGCTATGAATGTAGGTACAGGTATAAGTTGCAAATTATGTTTGAAAAATTATTGCTTCAATTTTGTTAATGAAACTATAAATAAAAAATCAAAATTTTACTACCATAGATCTATACTCTATAATACGATAAAAATGCAAAAGTATGCATTTCTTTAGATAATATATTTTCAAACTGGTAATGAATTCATGGGGCATAAAAATCTCCAAATGAACATATTTTCTGCGAATGACCCTTATGTCTACTACGTCTGTTATGTGATACTTGAATTATTAGACGATACTTAATCGAAACAAAAGATCTATACAAATTCATTGTCCCTTTAAACCAAAAGTTAATCCAAAGGTTGTCTTTAAAATATTGCTTTTAGAGATAAGACCGCTTATTGTGTCACCCTATGTAAAATTACTACATTTCAATCTGTGTTACCTGCATAAACTACAAACTATATTTTATTCTATCCTATTAAGTATATTAACTTTGAAAGAAAAGTTTAAGAACAAAAGTTAGTAGCATTAATTTTTTTTAAAGATATTCGTCGCTTAAGTTTTATACCAGGTTGTATAATTTACTGTTTATAGTTACTGGGTTTCTTCTCAGACTCGACTTGACTCGACTCTCACTCACTCTCACTTCTCAGACTCGACTCCAATTAGGTACTTAATTTTTTTTAAGATTTTTGAAATGATTCGGATATCGTATTTATAGGATAAACAATTTCGTATCATTTCAGTGGAGCTGAACAAAATCCGTAATGTTCAGATTTTTATGAATGTTAAGCAAAACATTCATATAAATATCTGAACTGATATGAAATTTAAAGCGTACTAACTCTCAGCTATTATTACATGAAAAGCTGAAAAGCAATGTATCGAATCATTTTAATCAATTTAGATGGTAATTATGTAAAGCAACATTGTTAATCGCCTTTTGTTGCTGACTGTACGTTATGCAAAAACTGGCTACGCACAAAGAAGGGTTCTGTAGTTGGCTAGTTGGGATGAATTTATCCCAAGAAAAAACTAGACATAGTAGTTGAAAAACATACTCTCTCATACATTCCAACTGCAAATGTAAGTTTTTACGCATAATATTGACAGATTTACCATGTTATTTTAAGACCATAGACTTATAGGGTTTCCTGTACTTAATTTATAATTAATTTCAAACTCAAACTCCAAGCATTTATTTCAAATAATATAATCATTTATAGGCACTTTTGATTTGTCAAGGGGCTGGTCGGTCAGAAAGATGAAGCTAGTTGCCCATTCCAAAGAGCATTTCTATCTATGGAAAAGAATAGGCAAGATACTCCAGGACACTCTTTTAAACTAAAATATGGTTACAAAATATTGGTTACATCATTCATGTTGAAATTATATACGTGAGAACGATGCAGAACGTTAAAAGCGTCCGTAATAAAAAGATAAAAAAAAAAACAATTTATATATTAAATAAAATTAAAATAAGCCGTGGCGCCCGTGGCACTTAAGAGATTACCAGTTCCTACTGACGGCGCTCGTTCACGTACAAGACGCATGGTTTAGCACCATTCAGCTGAACCGTTTTAAAGGGAACTAAATAATACAACAACGCGCCACCATCAGCGAGACATTAGAGTGAGCATGACATACTCTCAGCCGCCAGGGCACATTCAAGTCAATGAAAGACGTACCCAGTAAATTGTATCTTTAATAGTATGTACATAGTACTAACATATGTACTATGCAATTATACAATAACTAGCTGTTGCTCGCGACTTCGTCGGCGATCCAGAATGAAAAGAAGCCTATGTCCTTCTCCAGGTCATGGTCTACCCATGTGCCAAATTTCATATAAATCCATTCAGGTGTTTTAGTAGCAGCAGTATGCAACAAAGCAGTATAAAATCTAAGATGTGGCATATCTACCATTAGTTGAAGCAATAATAAATGTTTTCAGCAGTGTTTAGACGATGCAAGTGCTTTGTTGCTTCAATTTTATGGTCACTGCCAAGAAACTTGCATCGTTTAAATGGGACATTATTGATAAAAAGTTGCCGGTGTGTGATAAATAAATCGACGATAATTATATCCTTAAGCTGATTCATGGCTGAGTAAATCCTTTGACGGATGGTAGCCTAAACGATCCTTGATAAGCAAATCTGATGGGCCTGAGCTAATTGGCATTTGTCAGGGATATCTCCAAATTCGGACTTCAGCTGAGAATGTTATTCGAAACTTTTAAAAAAGTATTCACGCAATTATTATTTTATTTCGTTTATTCATTTTCATACATATTAAACACATTTTTATAAAAACATAAAGAATCGTTTAGAAATATAAAACATTGTGGTCCGCCGGTATCGGGAGCAGGGTCTAAGCTACCGGTGGTTAGGGCTCCAGAGACTGGAACCTCCTCACGGTGCGAGCCGTATCGAGGAGTACTGAAGAAGGAAAGAAAAATGCGTTTATTGGCATTGCAGCAAGAAAAATACACCTTAAAACTAAAAAAAACGGAAAACAAAGATTATAATGCCAAAGGGGCCTCAGCTCAGCATACTGCCTTCTGAATCTGGCCCTTGATCCAACCGCCTAACGAGACTGTCGAGAGATGTTTATCGAGGCTTTCGGCCATCAGGCCATTGGCCGATACGACAATCGGCACAATGACAGCCGAGCTCACATTCCACATGTCACCTCATGTGCTAAGTTGAGATATTTAATTTGTTTCTCTTTCTCAGCTTTCACGAGGTTCTCGTCATGCGGAATGGTGATATCGACAATCATAGTGCGGTTCGCTAATCGATCTATCACAGGCTTATTGGCGACAATAGTCCCGTCAGTAATGATAGATCGATCCCAGTACAACGAGATATGGTCATTTTCGAGAACTGGGTCGGGCACATACTTGTAATACAGTACTTCAGAATCCACTAATCCAATAATATAATATAATAATATAATACTAATACCTTCTTCAGGCGACCAAAGAAACGCTCCTTCAACGATTGCTTCATGTCAAGAACGTTGATGCCTAACGCTTCCGATATGCCCAAATACTTATAGCTTTCGGATGAGGAGAGGGATCTAAGGTGTATGGAATCGGAAAGTTGAATTCCCTTGAACTTGCGCATTTGTCCACACCAAATTCCATCCTGATGGCGCTACGGAAAGTTTCAGTTACCTTCAGTTGCAATTTGTTGGGGGCAAAGAGTTTCAAGTCATCCATGTAGAGGAGGTGAGATATGACCTGACCACCTCTCTCAAGCGATAGCCTAGACCTGAATCCTCCAGTAGTGTGCTCTAAGCACACTATTGGAGGATTCAGGTCTAAGCATAACCAAAGTGGACTCAAACTTTCGCCTTGAAATATTCCCCGTTTAATCCATACAGGCTCATCATTCCCCTGGATCTGTCGACACCCTGGATAGCGAAGAACCGTCCTCCATTGCCCCTCCCACGACTTAAGGAAGGTGCGTAGAGTTGTATCTTTCTTGTACAACTCCAGCACCCTCATTATCCATGTATGTGGCACCGAATCGTAGGCCTTCTTATAATCTATCCAGCATGTCGACAGATCCTGGCGGGATCGACGAACCTGTTGGCCTATCTAACCTAACCTAATGGCCATATCGATGAGCCTGAGTTCCTACATCAATTTTGAGAGGCTGACATAATCGAGTTACTTTCAATGTGCGTATAATTTTCGCTCTCGAAATGGAAGTTTATAGACCGTCAACAAACACGTGATCGGTCCATAATTCTTGGGATCCGTGGGACTACCTGACTTATGGAGCAGGTGGATAACGGCTGTTGTTATAAACTGCGGAAGCGACCCAGACTCTAAGGATGACCAGAACTGAGATGCCAGGCAGGTGTGTGAACTAATTAGCCATTTCAACCAAAAGTTGTGCAATCCGTCCGGTCCCGGTGATTTCCAATTCGGTAACGGACGGACTGCTCCGGCGACGTCTAATGGCGTAATTAGGACTGTTCCCATTTCTGGTACAGTTTCACACACCCACTCGACATCCTGCCTCCTGCTAGCCTCAGCGTGGCAGTCGGGCATAGACCAGATGCTGCGCCAGAATGTACTCGTGGCGGCATCATCCGGGCGGCACTCGTCTGTCACATTTTGTTCAGGTCGCTCCTAAGCTGATTTTATTAATTATTATTATTTAATTGATTCTCACATGCATTAAAATTCAAAGTAACAGCCTGGCTGCTTCTTAAGGATTACTCTTACACGGAGTCTTTGCTTACCTACCGTGTGTAATACACCCACACACAGCTACACACACACCACTCACACACGCAAACACACAATACACTTATACATACAATATTATTCTTTGTATACCATACAGTAGAATGACACAGTCCACTTGAGATAAGTTTTGTTGATCATTGTAAACTTGACCGTAAACTGCCTCTTAAAATACAGGTATACGAGTAACCTAGCTTAAGAGAGTAGAGTTATTATTCTTGTAGAGAATTTGCAACATAAAATATAAATATATTTTTAAACCAAATATCAAACTGTATTTCAAACGCTGTAGGTTTTTTAGATAAGTAAAGTTTGTTTTTCGTATTATTTTATTTTTATGTTCACATATCTGAGGACCCGGACCTTTGGAAGGCGTACGAGGGACCGTAGTCAACCCGCAGAGGCCCCTTAGACAATTTTAAATGGAATGAGGCACCAACAAATGATTATCACTGTATACACTGTGCAATTGCACCCAAGGACAACCCCCCGGTTGGTGTCGTCCGACACAGCATTGCAGGATATACAGTATGGCAGGATATGGAAATAAAGATATTGGACTATAGATTTGGGTAGCTTAAGTGGACTGGTTGTCTAGGACTATGGAAAGACTATGGCCCCTGCCTGATCAATGTTTTATATACAATACACAGATAAAATGGCAGGGGGTGACTTGCACACTCAATAATGGGCCCCCGAAAACGGTCGCTAGCACATAGTGGCGTAGCGACAAGGGAGCAACTGATTCTGAGGTGCTTTTGAATATTGGAGAGGTATCCCACGGCTATTAGGATAGTCCGGGAAGTACGGTCAAGTTCCCTACCAGCATCTTACTGGAATACTTCCTTTCCCCGAGCACGTTTGCTCTTGCGAATCGCCACTCAAGCCGGCCAGTAAAGGCAAGAAAGAGGTAGGAGCTCTGTTCTTTTTCATTGTTCACTTCAGCTAGCCAATAAAGGCAAGCCAGAGGTGAGGAACAAGACTTCTCCCGGGAGAAAGGGTCCGTCGGGTCGCTACTGCCTAACAGCTCGCCACCGCCCACCCGCCACTCTTCGGGATTTTGTATCTCTCTTGCTCTGGCTCCTCACCCTAGACCTGTTTCGGCAAAGTTAACTCTACCGGTACAGACCTAGAGTTCAGGAGCGCGCAAGCCCCACCACGACGTCAACGTAGAGATACGGCGATGGGGACTTATTATTATTATTGATTGACTTCAAGATCAAACCCAGGGTCCTGCTAACCTATAGCATCAGCAATAGTGACCTCATTGGCATATGAAGCAAATAAATAAATTATGATTAGTTTTATTTAAGTTGGACAAGAAGAATATGCCGAGTGTATGGAACATTATCATACTGTAAAAGATTAGAACCGTCCTCTACTGTCGTGGGTGGACTATACAGGCTTGTTCACAATTCTACTGGTGTCCTCTTCACCATCGCGTGGGCAGTCGGGGTTGACCACTCGCGCAGTCGTCCCGGGCACTCGCCGCGGCATATAACTGGAGAAACGATATAAGAATATTAATCATGAAATCCTTCTTCATTATTTTATATTTTTAGAATGTTATTTGGCCCTGGCCCTAGAAAGTTTCATTAAGTTGAGGATACTTCGAAGGTAGTTTTTTTTTTGCCTATAATGTCCCGGGTAATGGGCTACGGCCACTTCTCATTCAGATGTCAATCACCAACCCACACTGAGCCAGGGTGGTGTTCAAGCACCACGCTGTCTTAGTGCGGGTTTCAGATTGCAGACCGAAGTCCAGGGTTTCCTCATGATGTTTCCCTTCACTGTCAGTCAGTAATATCTACAAAAATTAACCAACTTAGGGCGTAAGATGCGGATCAGATAAGAAACGGGCCACCTCGATATTATTGTTTAGGTCAAAATAATTTAGCTAGCGAAACTCCGCAGACGTGATGGGTACCGATATCAAAATAAGATTTAAAAAAAAATGTGTCTTTTGGGAAGATTAAAACACAGTTAAGTTTTTCATTTTATTAAATGGCAATGCGGAGTCCTCAAGGTTCAGTATAGGTACAGTTTCACAAATAAATATCAGTTTATCTAGGTTTTTCTTAAAGAAAATTATAATGTGTGTCAAACCTTTGTATAAGGTCTAGAGCCCATGCGACCCAACTGTATATGAAGCACATAACACCTTCTCAATCAGCTCAGTTGGTATGATGTCACCATCACCATCACTCGAGTTATGTATGCTTGTCTATCGGTATCTTAAAGAAAGAACGGGACAAAATTGTTTATTTGGCATATTTATGAAGTCCTGGATTCGATTCCCAAGTCGCGCAAAGTGTTTTTGGGTTTTTCTATCTGGAATTTCTTAATGGCAGCCCCGAGTCTGGATTTGAGCCCGCTTGATGGCAATAGGCTCGCTCCAATTTACATGGTATTTAAAATGTGGATGTAGGTACCTATTATAGGTATACCTCTGCCCAACCCTTCAGGGAAATGAAGCGTGATATTGTCTATGTTATGTACTTAGGTACCGAATGCAAGGAACACAATTAAAATCTAACAAAATGAAGGTATAAGATTACACAAACATTTGTACACCTTTTCTTATTTTGTAAGCGTTCTTTAATGTTATTATGGTAATTACGAAGATCGTGTATACTCTCTGTGGAGCTTCGCACTCCTTAGTCTTATAATATGTAGGTATGTATGTATGTATGATGTACGAGGGGCGTTCAATGTATTCCCGGAAACGGCATGAAAAAAAAACGCAAATTTATTTGAAATTATTTTTATTTTCCAATGTAATCCCCCATTACTTCAAAGCATTTATTACGTCTCGAAATTAACTTTTCAATACCCTGTTAGAAATAACTTTGCTCTTTCTCTGACAAATGCTCATTTATTGCCGCCTTGAGCTCTTCATCGTTGGAAAAACGTTGCCCACGAAGGTCTTTTTTTAAATTAGGGAACAAATAATAATTACTTGGGGCTAGGTAGGAAATCACAATATCGCACAGCAGCCTCGGAAACACGCGCCGTGTGGACCGGGGCGTTGTCGTGAAGAAGCAACACACCGGTGACGCGGTGGTCAGTTTACCCCGTCTTTTTTCTTTAATTGCTCCCCGTAAATTTCGTAAAGTTGATGTGTAGGATGTTGCGTTTATGATTTCACCTTTTTTTGTGTACTCAATCAGAAAAATTCCCTTTGAGTTCCAAAACTGAAGAACCCAACTGTGGCCATAATTTTTCCGGAAGATGGAACGACTTTGAATTTCTTAAGGAGCGCAGTACCCTTATTGTGCCATTGCATGGATTCCTGCTTACATTCAGGGTCATAATGATGAACCCACGTTTCATCTCCAGTAAACATTCCATCGAAAAATGGAAAATACTTGGTGCAACTTCACCACAAAGCTCTAAAAACTCTCTACAGCACTCGATTCGCATTTTTTTTGAGGCGCCGCCGTGAGCATTCGCGGCACCCATCTTGCACTGACTTATGAAAGATAAAGAAGGTTATGAAGAATAGTGTGCATGGTACCAACGGAGAGGTGGGTCATCTCTGCTACTTTTTTCACGTTTTCTTCCGTAGAGGCACTAGCCGGGCCGCCCACGCGAGTGTCGTCTTCAATACTCTCTTTACTCCTTTTAGATTCACTTGACCACTTCTGAACCGTAGATAACGAAGGTGCACAATCTTGGTAAACAGCCACCACCTCTTCGTGAATAGTTTTTTGACTTTTTCCTTGTTTGGTAAGGAATTTAATAACAGCGCGGTGCTCTGTTTTCTTCAACATTGTCACGTTAGCCACTCCAGTTGTCGTTGACTAAGGATAACTAATAAACTAATGATCACAACTATATGAAATTTTACCTTTATACCCTTGGATAATGTCATTAATTAGTCAAATTAGCCAGATCATTAGTACATCACTCTCATATCAGGAATACATTGAACGTCCCTCGTATGTAGGTACGGTAAGCGGTCGTGAAGGAATAATTTGCCTTTTAAGATATGCAAATATGACAATCTCAATTATTTCTACAATGTTTACGTACGATGATCCATTTGAATTTCTACTCTTCTCATATTTTTGTTTCTAACATTTATGTTCCTTATGATACGTACATTTTGAAAGATTCAATTTCCTTAACCATAACTCACCGGACTGAGTCACTAACTTAACTAAAATAACAATAAAGTATCTGGCTATGTCCTAAAATCCAACAATTACTCTAAGTGAATCTTAAAACGTATAAACGTTGTCAATATTACGTAATGGTCCATAAAATAAACAAATAAGTACGGCTATAAAATCGACTCAGACGCCTAATCGCTTACGAAATTACTAATGCGACTTGTTTCGTACTATTTACCAAGTACGGTTTTAGGTGAAGCCTTTTAGAATGCAAAGTTCCAAACATCAGCAATGTGTTACGAGTACGACACAGGCACGTGCTTCGCAGCCCACCGCACCGCTTTGTTGGTGACAACAATTTAAATAAATCATGCATGGAGACCCTGGCCGTTGTTTGCTTGTAAAATAACTCATTTGGTATGCTCCTGCGGCCTAAACGGTTACTTTTGTTTGTGCCCCACCCTATTTGAATAACAACTTGGAACAAATTTTTGAGGCTCAAGTTAAAATTGTTACCGCGCCCCAACTTTTTACCAAGTTATCTCACGCTTATCACAGGCGCTTGTTAAAGCTAATTAACCACGAGGACACATTATTCATCGAGTTTCTTCTGCAGTAAAATTTGTCGCAAAAAATGCAAATTTATTTTCTCGTTAACACATTTTAGCAGGACATTTGTTTTCGTTTTCTTCGTGATATATTTTAATGGCGACACAAATACAACTTACCAAACTCATGGAAATAATATTCATTTATAAATACAATTATAGTATCACACAAAACTTGAGAAAATAACGCTTATTAAAAATGTAATAACACGCTCGGGTAACTTCAAAAATGTCGTGGGATGCCAATGGATCATAGATCATAGACTATAGGATGTCATGCTTAGAAGACGTTACAAGAAAAAGCTAAAAATATGCGTTCAAAAAACGGAATTTAGTTCTCGAGAAAAAAGGTTAAAAGCTCGAATTCTGTAGTTCAAAGTTAAGAATGAAATTACAGGGCGAGGACAGGGCCATTTGATATTATTGTGAGGTGAAACTTGAATTATTAGACGATAATCGAAAAAGAAGATCTCTACAAATTCATTCTCCCTTTAATCCAAAAGTTAATCCAAAGGTTGTCTTTAAAATATTGCTTTTAGCGATAAGACCGCCCATTGTGTCACCCTATGTAAAATTTCTACATTTGAATCTGTATTAGATAAGGTGTACAAACACTATTCTATTCTATCCTATTATATTGATTTTGAAAGAAAAGTTCGTTTCCTTCTTTTTTGAAGATATTCGTCGCTGAAGTTTTATAACAGGTTGTATAATTTACAGTTTATTATATAGGAAATGACGACTCCAACTAGGTAATATTTTTTAAAGGCATTTAAAAGTGATTCCGATATCCTATTTATATAATAAACTAATTTATATAATTTCAGAGGAGCTTAAAACAATCGTTCAGTACTATTTTTTACAGTAAAATATTGAGATATTGTATAAAATGTTTGCATTTCTTTCTAATAAAAAATTGAAATACTCTGAAAACAAAAACATGAAACAGTTTTTTCCCGTGTTTCTGTCCAGTCGCACTCGGCGGTCCACAGTGGGCGGACGTGCCGCCCGCCCAGCGCCGCGATACACTTTCGCGGGAATGTGACGCTACCGTAATATAAAATAAAAATAAAAGTTTTACCTTACTCTTTAAAAAAGTGAACTAAATTGTGTGAAGTGTGACTTTGTGTGTACAAAACTAAGTGTGGAGTCTGCTGGATTTTCTCTATTTTTCTTCTTAAGGTAATTTTTTGTTCCTGGCTTATTAAGCTACCCCCCCCTCATTTTACAGCCGTCAGCTGTCAACACTGCGTTATGGTCTTAATGGAGACCAGTGAATTATAAATTGGCTGCTCAAATGGAAGGCCACTTCATTAATTAGATGTAATGGGTATTAAAAAATATCGGAAAAACGGCTACTGAAGGTTTTTTAGTAAACTTGTGGAAGGAAGTTCGAGTACCTAAGTTATTGTTTCTGCCGAGATATTTTTTGTAAAGTATAAAATCATTTTTCATAAAACATGAAAATATTCTAGGCGCAAAATACGCGTTCTTTTCGGTTGATTAAACGGCATGATCATATACAAATACTCTTTGATTCTGGGGATAGTCGTGTTGCTGAAAATGGCGATGAATAAAACATCCGACATCTCTAGACAAACCTTCTATTTTCTCGACTTTTCTTATACTTAGGTGGATACGATATACATATCTTATCGCTAAGATCCCAGTAGGCTAGGCAGAAGGCAACCTGCTTTAAAGGTCACATTCTGTAGGAACATCAATAAAATTATAATAAAACCTATCTGTTTTGTTTTTGATCAGACATTTGAATATTTTCATAGATTTCAGAAGCGTACGAAAGCAAGGTGCATGCTACGAATCGACTTTGTAATTAATATTAATTGGTAATGCTATCAAAGGATAAAGGTTGTTTGTTTATAATGAAGCGAAATCAAACATTTGCATTTGCCTTAGCAAACTTTTTACATACGGGTTGGCAGAAACTAGAGACCGCCATTTGCTACTCTTATCTACATACTCCTTTTGCTTAAAAACTTTTTCATTTCCGGTTTTTTAGGAGATACGGGCATTTCTAAAACTAAAAACCGGCCAAGAGCGTGTCGGACCACGCACTATGAAGGGTTCCATAGTTGGGATGAATATATCCCAAGAACAAACTTAACATTGTAGTTGAAAAACATGTTCTCCCATACGTTCCAACTGCAAATGTAAGTTGGTCAACTATTACTCGTGAACTTGTAAAGCTTACGTAGCTATGACAGTTTTCTTTTTAATTTCGTTATATATACCTGCTACTGCCGTGAATTTTTTTACATATCAAAATCATTTAGCTGGCACGGACACACATATTTGACTCTAGCAAAATTAGCAATTTAAATCTTAATTTTACGCAAACGGATCCCTGAATCGAAACATGGTTTTCACAGACCCGTAATATTTTTGAATGGCCAATCCAAAGATACCCCACACCATGGGATAGACGAGAAAAAAAAGCATCCCCACTTTACGTGTACAGGAGTAACCCTAAAAAAAATATTTTTCATCATTTTATTTTACTACTTTGTCGGCTTTGTAATTATTATGTATGTCCATGCCAAATTATAGCTTTCTAGAACTAGAGTCTCTGAGCTAAGCTGCGGTCGGACAGACGGTCATGGCGAAACTATAAGGTTTCCTTGTTGACTACAGAACCCTAAAAATGAAGTGGTTAGACATACAAAATAAATTGAATCTCGAAATTGTAATATTTTATTCAAAATACAGAACTTTGCTAATACTAGATGTTTCTTAGTGTTGTTTTCGCCATTTTTCTCTGCCCCTCATTATTTTTTCTCGAGTTCCAAGACAATTTGTTATTCTCTATGTTTCCCGGACACTAGGTTTAATTGGACAATTTAGCAGAAGTGAGATGTTCTTTGTACAGTAACCAAAAGACTTAAGTACCTAACTAGTGTCGTCGGATACAGTTGAAGTATAAAAAGAAACCGCTGGATGTTTTCGAATGAAATTTAATTTGATAAATTAACTGTTTGTTTTCTATTAATTACATTAAATTTCATTCGAAAACATCCATCAGTTTCTTACTAAACTTCAACTATATCCGACGACCCTGGTTACTTATCCCTTTTGGTGACCGTACATAGCATAGACTAATTGGAAGAGTAGGTACTTAATAAAGTTGTCGAGTGGTCGTTATTCTCATTTTAAAAGGAACTTTTATTCAATGACTTTTAGAAAGATTTAAAAGAAAAATCACCTCAACCAAGCTACTAAAGCTTATCAATAATTTTGTAGAAGACGATAATAGTTTTATAATTTTATTTCAATAAGTTACAAGTTGCAGTAATAAAAATTGGTAGCCTATGTTAAATCTTTAGTTAAAGTTAGAGGATTCCTTGACATGATGCAAACCTTGGGTTTTGATAGATTTGTATAATGACCTTATTTACCATACACTGCAGTTCATAGGTAATTATGTGGAATAATCCTTATTTAACCTACATGCTTCAAATAGTTCAAAATAAATCTATCAATTCGCACCAAAACAAATCTGTTTCACCACAATCAATATAGCAAGTTATTGACACAAGCCCGCTGCTAGCTACTCTAGTGCAGTTATATGATGATAAAGTCAAATGAACGTACCTACTACCAACTGGTATTAATCACGTCATCTAATTAATTAGGGAGCTACCCCGTTGCAGAGTTATTGGCTACAAATGTGGGTAGTTATAAGTTTCTATCGCGGGTGGGGTAGGATATAGACTCTGCAGCTTTTGTTGGGTTGGTAAGAAAATAAAGAAAGAAAGAAAATACGTTTATTTGCGGTTAACATGACGCAGATAAAAACACACATTCACTCATTATGATGTAGGTATGATAGTAAGAGGCGTTACAATTTTTTTGGCTATATGTAACTTATAAATAATTGACGGCTGGATATTAAGGTAGTCGCAAATGTAACATAATTTATTTATTTAACCATGTAAGTATCTACACACATATAAACAGACAAGGAGAAAGGAACAGAAAAATACGCGCCTACAAAGGTGGTGCTTATTTCTAAAGCAATCTGTTTCAGCATGTCTGTGATAGAAAAGTAGATAAAAAGAGAGATGTATTTATTCGAATAATTATCGAAATATTTTCGAATCTTAATCAAAATATTGCTTTTAAAAAAGGAGGAGGTTCTCAATTCGTCGGAACTTGTTATTTTCAAACCGAAAATAAAGTGTAAGTTTTGGCATTCGGCAGTCTCGGTAAAATAATCAGGCTATAGGTTTAACAAAAAGATCAAAGAAAGATAATATTATCTAACATATTGACAAAAGGTTCTGGAATTATTTTGGTTATATAGAGTAGCTGCGGTCCGCCAGCGATTTTATTAACTATATCAGACATAGTCAAGAATTTCTATTTATAATATGTAATAAGATGTAAGGGTATTGGTACCATATTTACTAGCAGGAAACATGTTTCACTATTGCCATTTTATGTAGTTTAAGGACGATAAAGGTTGAAATTAATGGGTACTTCCGAAGCGCTCCAAACAGAACTCAAAACTCAAATTCAAAGCATTTATTTCAATTAAACCAACAACAGGCACTTTTGAATTTTCAAGGAGTCGGCAGTCAGAAAGAGATGAAGACATTATAGTTGCCCATTCTAAAGTGTAGTAGGTACCTATGGAGAAGAACGGCCAAGAAACTCCACGGTAACCATTGAGTTATAATATAATGTACGACGGCAACTCTTTTCTTTTCTATTTTCTTTTCTTTTTCTTTCTTTTAAATCAATATATTGGGTACATCTTACAGATACCTACGAAGTTCGTTATGTGTGATGAATGCTGATGTTTTAAGAGAAAAGTCAGCTTGAAAAAGATGTACCTATAAGTACATCGACAAGAATTCATTTGATTGTCTCCAATTTGTGTTTCATAATCTTCTTATATATAAAAATGTCGTGTCACGGTTTTTGTGGTCGACCTCCTCTGAAACGGCTCGACCGATTTTTATGTTTTTTTTTAATTTGTATTTGGTAGGTATGAGAATAGGTCGTAAAGTATAATTATTTCATACCGCTCCCACGGGATCTTATGCGGGTGAAACCGCGGGGCGCAACTAATATTGATATAATATTATGGAACAGATAGTAGATTATAAAATGAATTCTTGTCGATATATAGGTACATGTTTTAGAGGCTGGCTTTATCTACTTATATTCTATTTGTAGAAATAGAAGATCGGTAGATTTGATTCGATCGGGGGATCGATTATTATGTTCATATATTGCATAAGCAGCCTATAATGTTCGCACTGCTGGGACACAGGCTTCCTCTCTTTGACAGGGAATGGGCTATAATCTACCACGCGGGCCCAGTACGGGTTAGTAGATGTCACATGTCTTCGAATTTTTGGTTCTAGGACATGCCGGTTTCCTCAAGATGTTTTCTTTCACCTTTTTGAGAGCAGTGGTGATGAAATTATTTACACAAAGTAAAGCGCCTGCCTGGGTTCAAACCCACGACATACAACTCGTAAGTCAGGGCCGATACCACTGGGCCACCACTGCTCTTATAGAACTGCTGTTCACGTATTAATAGAAGTTATTTATCGAGTAAATAATGATGGTTGCATATAAAATGTAACATTAAGTGGCGTGCATTCCATGTAGCGTGCTTGATACGATAGTGTTTCATGGATTATGTGTTTATTTCTGTACAGCGTGACACAACAGCTTTCGAAACAAATAAATATTGATATTATTTGTACTAGAGCTTTACGGCAGACGCTTTTCATAAACCCATTTAGCACCATAACTACGTAAAGTACACATCAATCAATCTGCCCATCCTTTCCCCAATTATGTTGGGGTCAGCTTCCAATCCAACCGGATGCAGCTGAATATCAATATTTTACATGGAGCGACTGCCTAACTGCCCTCCATAACCCAGTTACTGGGTAACACGATACGCCTTGGTAAAACTGGTTGTCAGACTTTTGGGCTTCTGACAAACAGTCTTACCTTATATTAGGTACACATATTAATATGAAAATTTATAATGAGACGTTGCTATATGCGAATTTCAGCACGATAAAATTCGAATTTAAGAACCATAGTATAGAATTAATTATTATTGTTGCTCTATCTCACTTTAACGTTGTACCGTCAAACGGGGTGAATAGGGAAACTTTAAAAGGGATTTTAACATTGAAATAATATAGTTTGTTGCCAACAAGGGCACTTATTCGTTAATAATAATACAGTAAACACATAGAGTCTTTGGCAACCAACTATGTTATTTCCATGTTAAAATCCCTTTTAAAGTTTCGTCTCAATTCACCCCTGGATCCCATTCTCCCCGTTTGACGGTACGGAGGGAAACCAAAGTCAATTAACACTTCACTGAATCTTAACTATTAGGCAAAACATTCGTAAAAATCTGAACTGATATAACTCTTAGCTATTAATACATGAAAAGCTGAAAAGCAATGTATCGAATCATTCTGAATTAATTTAGGTGATATTTATATAAAAGTAACATTGTTAATCAACTTTTGTTGCTGAGTATACGTTATGCAAAATCTGACCACGCACAATGAAGGTTTCTGTAGTTGGAATGTTTTTTTTTCATTCTTCTCCATAGGAAACAACCAATTGGAACCGTGCACCTAGCTTCTGACGTTTCATAAGTGCCCATGTTAGTTTATGTGAAATAAAATATGTATGTACATATGTACTCACACAAGTGTTATGCAATTATACAATAACTAGCTATTGCTCGCTATTTCGTTTGCGATCCAGGACAAAAAGAAGCCTATGTCCTTTTCCAGGTCAAGCCACGTGCCGAATTTCATCTAAATCCGTTCAGCCGTTTTAGCGTGAAAGCGTAACAAAAAATTAACAAACTCACTTTCGCATTTATAATACACTCGAGAGCAATGAATCCGGGTCACTTAAAGAATCCTAAAAATCTCGGAAGCTAAAAATGCTAGGTTAATGCAATAAATTGTATTTAATAGACAATGTAATACTCCTTAAATGAAGGTATTAAAACTTCTTAGTTATTGTAAAGTTATATCATAAAAAAATCAAATTTGAAAAAGGGCCACTTTCGAAGATGGAACTACGAAATTACAGCATTTGGTTTTGCTTTTGTTTGTAATCTGTCATTTATGTGGGTACATAAACCATGTTGATAGTGCTCTATATTCATTATTCAAGCTGAAATTATGTCGCTTACGCCTGAAGAATGCACCAGAATACTTACAATGCTGGAAACCGGCCGGAGTCAGCGCGATACAGCCAGGACTGTCGGTGTGTCGCTGTCAACAGTACAAAGAGTTCTCCGACGTTACGAAGAAACTGGTTCTAACCTACGCAGACCAGGAACGGGTAGAACCAGGTGTACCACAGCACGAGAAGACCGATACTTGGTGAACACCATGCTTCGAAATCGCTTTCTCACAGGAACTGAACTCACAAATCAGTTTCGACGCCTCGGAGGAAGTAGCCCAAGTGCATGGACAGTAAGACGTCGGCTTGCTGAATCTAACTTAAAACCCCTTAGACCTGCAAACGGCCCTAAACTGGAGCGTGGGCATCGTATTTCAAGACTAAGATATGCCCAGAGCCACGTAAATTGGAGTATTGAAGATTGGTCAAAAGTTATGTTCTCCGACGATTCAAAATTTATGCTCTACAAGCACGATGGAAGACACAGAGTGTATCGAAGACCAGGGGAAAGATTCAAGCAAGCATGCATCGAAGAAAAAGTAGCCTACGGTGGTGGGTCTGTACTTGTGTGGGCCGGAATTTCTTCTGAAAGTCGCACAGAGCTGGTGATCATAGAAAACGGCTCTTTAACTAGCGTAAGATATGTGGAAGAAATCTTCAATGATCACGTTGGTCCATTTATGGTCAATTTAGGTGAGGATGCTATATTTATGCATGACAATGCCCGACCTCATACAGGTAGGATTGTGAATGACTACCTTCAAGAGATGAACATTACTCGTATGGAGTGGCCAGCGCGCAGCCCGGATATCAACCCGATCGAGCATGCTTGGGACGAGCTAGGCAGATGCGTAAAACAACGAAACCCTCCCCCAATCACGCTTCGTGAGCTCAAAATTGCTCTCACAGAGGAATGGGAGAATATTCCCCAAAATCGTATAAGGAACTTGGTGTACAGCATGCCAAACCGCGTAAACGCAGTAATGGAAGCACGAGGAGGCAATACGAAGTATTAAAATTCAAGAAAATCGTAATAAAGTTCAAAAATTTCATGTTTCCAATTTTCGTTTTAAGGAGAGATCAGCAGTTTTTTTCTTTATGTAATTTTGTGTTAATAAAATGTATGGTGACTCATATTTTTTTTACTTTCATTTAAGGAGTATTACATTGTCTATTAAATACAATTTATTGCATTAACCTATCATTTTTAGTTTCCGAGATTTTTAACATTCTTTAAGTGACCCGGATTCATTGCTCTCGAGTGTATTAGGTAGGAAGTAGCAAGTAGCAGGGCACGCCACAATTGCGGCGGTAAGACCCCTCTTTGAGGAGTGGCTTGAGAGGCGCCACGGCGTCCTCACCTTCCGCCTGACGCAGGTCCTCGCCGGACATGGCTGTTTCGGGAGGTTCCTATTTCGGATAAGGCGGGAGGAAACGCCCGGGTGTTATCATTGTGTGGATCGACCGGAGGACACGGTGGAGCATACAGTGGAGGTCTGCCCGGCTTGGGCGGAGCACCGCCGTGTCCTCGTGGCGGCGATCGGCGGCGGCGACCTCTCGCGTCCGGCCCTGGTTCAGGCCATGGTACGGAGCGAGAGGGAATGGGAAGCCGTCACCTCCTTCTGCGAAGCAGTAATGCTCGCGAAGGAGGAGGCGGAGCGAGAGAGGGAGAGGCAATCACTGCGCCCTCGCGCCCCTAGTTGCCGCAGGAGGAGGAGACACCCTGGGCGTCGGGAGTCAATTGCCGACTCCCGGCCACCGTAGGCGCGGGCTTGCGGACGGCGGGCAATGGGCAGCTCGCCGTCCGGTAAGGACCAGGCCCGGGTCGACGGCGCGTCGTGTTCCACGCGCGCCTCAAAGAGATATCAGCAAAATTGACGGGGTCCGATAGGACGGATGCCTGCCGGGGCTGCGGATTGTTCGAAAGAGTTACCGTGGCCCTGGCGCACAGGCAACTGAAGGAACACGGGTGGGTTTTAGTCAGTAAGAGTCTGACACGCCCTTCCGCTCCGCCCAGAGCGGGAGACGTCATTTGATGATTTCCCACCCAAAAAAAAAAAAAAAGATAGGAAGTTAGGATGAGAAATTAAATTCATACAATGCAAAGATAATTTTTAAAATCTTCAGCAGCTCCAATAGTATTTTCAAATGCTTATCAATTAGTATATGCGCCCTTGTGGAGCAGGACCAGTTTTGAGCCAAGAATTTTTATCAGCGATGTAATCCCCCAACTTATAATATGCTTGGCTACATAGTGTGCGTTTTCTACAAGATTTAAATTTCGTTTCATTCAGTTGAAGTATGTGGGGAGGTATTTAAACCTGGTTGAACTAATTGGTCCCTATTTCTAGTGATATCATTTTTGATATAGTGTTTCATCACTCCTTTACTAAAAAGATGTAGATTTTTCCTTACGTACACGATGTTTTCATAAATATATTGACAAAGTATTGTCCTGATGTTAATATTTTTAAACAGTTACCTCAGAGAGTCGCGCCTGCGAGTAAGGCCATATGTAGCTTTGATGGCTCTTTTTTGCAGAATAAAAATAGACTCGACGTCTGCTGCCCGTCCCCATAGTACAATACTGTACGACATAATACTATGAAAGTAACTACAACGGACTAGCTTCGTGGTGCCTACATCAGTAAATTGACGGATTTTATCACAGTTTAAGCTGCTGAACTTAGCCGTCCTGCAAGGGAAGTTAAATGAGGACCCCATTAAAGCCTTGAGTCGAGCGTGATCCCCAGGAAAACAGTTTTATCGACGAATTCTAGTTTGTCTTGATTTAATATTATCTCACAATTACTACTTTAGACGTTTGGTAAAGAAAATCTTCTGCACTTAGTTTTTTTCCCAGTTAATACTACATTATTAGCAGTGAACCAATTTTGGATCCGCAGTAGGGCGTTATTTACGTCATTAACATTGGATGCACGACTATTAATTTTAAAAATTAAGAAAGTTTCGTCAGAAAATAACACCATTTGTGGTTGCGATTTTAACAAATGGGATAGATCATTAATATATACTAAAAAGAGGAAAGGACCCAAAATCGAGCCTTGTGGTACACCCATTTTTACTATTAAACCGACTAATTTGATGCAATTTATTCGACCTTGCTGTTGTCTATCATTTAAATAAGATTTTACTAAACTGAACGCAAGTTTTTCAAGTCCGCAATGCTCAAGTTCAAGAGTAAGGTTTCATGGGCGAAGCAATCAAATGACTTGGAGAGGTCACAAAAGTTTACTATGGCGTCTTGGGCGAGTAAAGAACCATTTTCAGTATTTTTTTCAAAATTTTAGGCTCCGTAGTTTTGGAGATAAGGGGGGGAGGGGTGGTAAATTTTCATTTATTTTTTTAAATAGCTTTAAAACTATACATTTCAAAATTATAAAATAAAAAATGAAGACCTCACAGTACAGCGCTTTCATTTGATAAGTCTCACGGTAAAATTTACAAAACCATAAAAAGGAAACTTATTTGTCACCCAGAATTGACCCCCATATTTAAAATTCATTTATTCACGTTACATGTCCGTGTTTGGGTCACACACTTTCCCATGTGTACCAAATTTTAATTTAACAAGTCCATTAGTTCCGTTTTTACATTCGGACGTACGGAACCCTGAAAGTGTAAAAGGTTGCTTTTGCATGTGTCTTATCAATCACCCCATAAAAGGAGCAGTTGTATAGAAATATGAATCCAGCGGGGTAATTGCGTAACACACTAACAGTAGGAATAGGTAACATTTTGACAGTTCAACAACATTCATAGCGTTATTTACGTTGTTGAGCAGATACATTTTTCGAACATATGAAGCAATGGATTAGCAATAGGTTTCAAAATGATTCAGATTGTGATAGATAGTGAGTGCAATTTGGGTGCAGTATTTTGTAAGCCTTTGCTAGTAGTAGGTAGTTTGTAAGATTTTCGTTGTGAAATCTGTCTACAATGTTCGATCAAGCTAGTTTTATTTATAAAGGCATGCAATGTATTAAATAAATATTACATAGGTATGTTTGTAGTTGATATCATAACCCAAAACCTGATTTTACAAGAGATATTGTTGTAGCTGGAACATTATTAATTAAATTATAATGTCTATCCTAAATAAACGTAGCAACACTAACTTTGAACAAGCTGTCGTTATAACGTAGGTACCTATGTAGGCAAGTACATAGGTACATTCCATCCACTGCCGCTTGCCCGCTGACCCAGGCCCATTTAACGTGCCTCAAATTCTGTTTACAGTACAGAATGAAATATTCTAAATTCCTGTATACTTTATTATTAGTATAGGAGTCTACAAACATTTGCTTGTAAATGCGACTTAGGTATTCACAAAAGGGTGCTTAGAGCTGTTCAGTGGTTACATATTTAACCGGCAAAATAATCCTGCGTCACGGCATATGCTAATCTTTTAGAGTAAAGATTCGCAGCTTGACACAGAAATAGAATTCGCATGCGACGGAAGTGTGTGTATCTACGAATTTTTGTATGCGTCGACGATTGGCTTATCTGTACCTACATACTATTTATATGCTTTCGAAATTATCTCACGGGAACGTACTACCGGGATAAAAGTATTCTGTATCCTAACCCAGCTCATGGTCTACCTGTGTGCCAAATTTCATAGAAATCCGGTTGGCCGTTAAGGCGGAAAAAGGTAACAAGACAGACAGACAGAGATACTTAATTGGCATTTATAATATTAATTATAATACATGTCGGAAATACGTTAGATCAATTGTTTGATTTTGACTAATCGGGACGCCAGTGCCACCAGGTGGCGCTCGACAGAGTCTGTAACATAACGCTTGACCAATGTAAAAGCAGAGTTTGTTGTTGGCGGTTAAGCAGTGTACACGTTTAGAAACTGTCCCGCGTTCTGTATAGTTATGTCGTGTACCTACAGTGCCTGATTCGTTAGTGTGATTAATTTGTTCGTGAATTATAATTTGATTTAAACTGCAAATGGTTTTTCTATTGCGCAATAACCAACATTACCCATAGTATCCCCACAGTAGTTCTCCGTCATACATATGTGAATTATATTAATACTGAACTAAATAAAACTAGTATAATAGTATGGATATGAATAGTACAGAACTATAGGTATCCGATCGTTTACACCTTCAGTTTCTCTTCACCTCCGTAACTTCAGTGTGAGCCAAAAGACCAATCACTGCATGCGTTCTAGCTGATGAGGCTATTTCGTTTGTTCATGTATGAATGCATTCGATCAGTACAAATTGACGCAGGTTTGCCTGTTCAGATTGACCCTACCATGTATGGTAAACTTTATGACAGCTACTTGTCTAGCATAACATGTAGTAAGTATGTATTTACCTGCTTGTGGTGTGTACAAATGACCTATAAACAGGACAACGTTGACGAATACTAATTCATCGGCTTTCTATAATCCCAAACGTGCTTTTAAAATGACGTAATTCACGTTTCAAACATTGATGCGGTCTGTTTGCTCATGAACTATTGTATAAACTGTCCAATTGGAAATTGGAAACTACTTACATTTCCGAGTTGATTAAATAATTAATTTTATTGTGTATTCATGATTGTAAATAGTAAATATTTTAACACAGATTTAAGTGCTATCAAATATTACTGAACATTCATTAATGAAGGTAAATGATAATTGTAATGATGATGTAATAAAACATAACGTCACGGCTGTCTTTCCCGAGGGGTTAGGCAGAGGTGTAGCTACCTACCTATGTACATCCACAATTCGCCAGTTATGTTTAAGTCCCATGTAATAGGGGGCAAGCTTATTGCCATCAACCGCGCACAAATCCAGACTCTGGGCGGGATGCTATTGAGAGATACATGCATAAATGCTGATGTAAATAGTAGTAATACACGATCATCATTGAAATTTTCACAGTTCGACGTTTTGTTCACATAAGATCAAGAAATATCGAATATTATTCGGTCATTTTAAAAGTATTTCTCTTTGTGATTGTAAGGCTCTATATGGATTCAATAGCGTAAGGGAGAGTTGCGTAGGGACATTGCTCATGGGAAATCAGAGTAATCGAGCGCAGATAAACCGTCGCCGATTCAATAATGTCGGTCTTGTGAAATTAAAGCGGTTTTGTTTTTATCGGTAAAGTTTTCAATACTTACAGAATAATTTTACTTAGTAGTAGATTTTGCGCTGATGACAATCCAAGTTGTACCTTTAAGCCCGATTTACACGATGTAAATTTTTTGCCTGGAGCATACAGTTAAATTGAAGTAACCTGTTTACGCATTAATCGCACTCTGTAAATAAGGTTTTACTTAGCCAAGTTAACCTTTGTTAACCTGCAAATCATGTATATCTGGGTACATATAATTGTATAATTAATGTGTATCTATATAATATTGTAAACATTTCAAATGAGTAACGGTGGAGTTTCTTGCCAATTCTGCTCCATACGAAACTACCTTTTGGAAGGGGCAACTAGAATCAATTCTATTTTTTTTGTAAATTTTGACATTTAAAAGTGCCTTTTATGTGCCTATTTGAAATAAATGATTTGACTTTGACTTTTACAAAACCAGGTACAGTATCGCTGGGTTCACATTTTATAGAGAAGACCTGCTTGGAACATAAATTTCAGTGCCTAATGACATAATATTTCAGTTGGCATCTTTGTTTTCCCAAAAGCACCCATATTTCCCAGATGTTCTGCAACAAATCTCTGCTAAGTCAGAAGTCAGATACAAATTTGCGAGCTTCAGCAGAGAATTCTTAATAAGGTTGCGAAGACAACATGGCTCACCAGTGTTTGGGAGGCTACGAAATAAATATACTTTTACAGGAATTCTGAACAAGATACTAATAAACAAAAAAACAGTTTGCTATAATTCTTCTGTTACTTTGTTATTTTTAAATTGTTTGAATTTAAAGCAACTGATCTGTCAATATACGAAATATTTCGTTTTGAAGAAATGGCATACTTAACTACCTGACTTAGACCCCCTTGTACCGCCAATCACTAGACACGTTTAGCGCTAAACGAGTTTTAAACATCAATCTATCTCTGTCATCTTCAATCATTTGACCGAAACATACTTTTTTTTTTTTTTTTTTTTTTTTGGGTGGGAATCATCAAATGACGTCTCCCGCTCTGCGCGGAGCGGAAGGGCGTGTCAGACTCTTACTGACTAAAACCCACCCGTGTTCCTTCAGTTGCCTGTGCGCCAGGGCCACGGTAACTCTTTCGAACAATCCGCAGCCCCGGCAGGCATCGGTCCTATCGGACCCCGTCAATTTTGCTGACATCTCTTTGAGGCGCGCGTGGATCACGACGCGCCGTCGACCCGGGCCTGGTCCTTACCGGACGGCGAGCTGCCCATTGCCCGCCGTCCGCAAGCCCGCGCCTACGGTGGCCGGGAGTCGGCAATCGACTCCCGACGCCCAGGGTGTCTCCTCCTCTTGCGGCGGCTAGGGGCGCGAGGGCGCAGAGAATGCCTCTCCCTTTCGCGCTCCGCCTCCTCACCGAAACATACCTATGTTTTAAACCGGTTTATCGCTAAACGTGTTTAGTGATTGGCGGTGCAAGTGGGCCTTAATCTGATTTAATTAAATGTTCTTCGCGTTCAATAGTTTGCTCTTGTCAGACACCTTTTTTCTCCTGAGCGTATCGATGGCAGAAAGTTCAAACATGTTGGCCCCAAAATTCAGCTGCGTGAACTCCGCTCACTGACGCAGTCATAGGATCATCAAGTGTACAGGTGACAGGGCATGAGGTGCAGGATGAAAGGTGAGCCATTGTCTGTGGGGAGATGCCGCATACGCACTTGAGATCTAACCCGTCCATGCTCTCATTGGTGGAGACGCCTTTGATTTTGTTATTTTCAGAAACCAGCAATGACGGGCTTGTGACTAAGTAATAACAACCGCACGAGTCGATCGATCAGGTTAAGCTACGCTCTCCGCGATTGGGCCGTTGATGGGTGACCATCTTTACATACCAAGACCCCAACGTGTCTCGGAAAGCACGTTGGATCTTTGACAGTCGTGATGGGTCGTCAGAAGTCCGAAAGTCTGACAACCAGTCCTTCCAAGGGATATCCTTTTACCCAGTAACTGGGTTGTGGAGGTCAGACAGGCAGTCGCTCCATGTAATATACTGGTACTCAGCTGCATTCGGTTAGACTGGAAGCCGACCCCAACATAGTTAGGCAGATGATGAACACCCTGTTCACATGTTTGATCAATCATTATCCGTTCCTTCAAACTATAATACAAGCGTAATAAAACACGTAGAAGATTATTAGAGTAAACGTGCTAGATAAGAATTTGTATAAAATAAATTCTGAAAACTTTTGATTACGCCTCGTTTCTTGTCTGAAATATAACAAAATGAATGACCTTACAGCCTCCGATTATTTATTGATGTCAGATTCTTCATCTTGTTACGAAACAAGTCGTTTATCATAATTATTTTTGAAGTATTACCATGTACCTAAATAGGACAAAATTGAACCGTTCAACAGTCAAGTAAAAGTTTTGAAACGCTGTTGAAAAATAACCTTTGAAAAATAATTGGACACCGGGGTGTTGTAAAAGGGAGATTAACACACATCTTAGCAAGATAAGCTCGAATTGTCCTTTTTTAAGCTACAAACTCTAACTGTTGTTCATGTATAATTAAGTTCTTCTAACTTGACAGACAGCTGTAGGTATTGCTGGGGAGTTTGTAGCGTCACTTTTCTTCCCAACTAAAGCACCAGCAAGTGGTGAAGGGAGGGCGTTTTTGGGGACGGACCTATGAAATTTTGACGTGCAGAAAGTACTTTAAATAAATGACTTTGATTTGATTTTATTTTCCTTAGGGCCCGTTGTTTGATACATAGCTAACCATGAGCAATAGTGAATTTAACAATTAGTCACTTGACAATAGTTAATAGCTGTCAAAGTTTAACTACTCTGTCTGCGCATGGTTAACTTTTATAGCAAATTGTAATTTTTTTTTAACTGTAGTTAGCTTAACCATTTGTCAAATAACATACTTCTGTAATTTTTAACAAATTGTTAGTTGTTAAACTAACAATTTGTTAAAAATTACGAACATACTAATAGTTAAAATGCGTTAGTTATAACGCATTTTAACTATTAGTATGTTCGACTGCTGATCAAACAACGGGCCCTTATTCGGAAGAATAAACAATTACACATTATACAGGGTGGCAGAGACATCGACGCGTAAACTGAAACCATGAATTCAGCACATGATTCTAGAACCGCTAGCGTAGAAATAATTCGTTGGCTAAAAAAAAAACTGCTGTTTCATAGTAAAGTGCAATACCTACGCGGTCAGATAACCGACGAAAACTTTCAACGTATGGGTGTTCAGAATCCTGTATTGAATCCATGACAACAGGTTGTGCATCGATTCCTGCCACCCCGTATATTAACACAAGTTTTGTTTATATAAAAATATGTATGTTTAGGTTAAGGTATTTTTCTATGGGCCTGTGTCGCCTGAAATAAATTGTATTATTATTATTGTTACAAATAAATAGAACATAAAGAGTTAAATACAAACGTACAACCAATAACGATCTCCACACATACACGGTTGATTGATGATTTGATTTGATTTGATTTGTAAATTGGTTCGAAAAAATACTTTTACACGTCAACAAAAATTATGTATGTATTTATGTATTTTGTTTGTGTATGTATAAGGTTGTCTGTAAAAGATCGCTTTTAGCGATAAGACCGCCCATTGTGTCACCCTGTGTAAAATGTCTACATTTATATCTGTAATTTTTATGGTGTACATAATAAAGAGTATTCTATTCTATTCTATTCTATGTTTTAAAACTAGATGAGGTCGGTGTTTCTTATCCAACTACTCTGGGAAACACCGAAAAAACTCAGAGGTCACAGTCTCTTTGAAAGTCCAGACATAATCTTGGTCAGGTCATGTGAGCACATGCAGTCAGTGTACAGTTATTGTACGTATTGTACGCAGTGTACTACGTAATACAAAATCTGCAATCTGTGTGCCAACAGTGGTGACACAGCTAATTGATTATGTTATGCGGAACTCACTGCCAACGTCTGTGTTCCCTACTACCTAAGATCCCTAAAGTAGGAGGGAATATGCCAAAGATTTAAATCGCTAGATTTGCCGTCACCGTAGGTACTTAGTTACGCGAAAAAGTGCCCGTACTGAGAAGAGTGAGCTCACACACATTAAATAGCGTATCCATGACATTCAAGTAAGTCACAGCGTCATTGTGTGTCAGAGGTGTCAAAACGAAACAGAAACGTGACTATCTTTTCTAATCTACGATTGGAATCTTTGGAAAACGTCTGTGTTCCTAAGACCTAAGACCCCAAAGTAGGAGTGAATTGCCAAAGATTTAAAATCGCTAGATTTGCCCTCACCGTACTTAGTTATGCGAAAAAGTGCCCGTACCGAGGAGAGTGAGCTCTCACACATTAAATAGCGTTTCCATGATAATCAAGTAAGTCACAGCGTCAGAGGTGTCAAAATGAAACAGAAACGTGACTATCTTTTGATGCGGTAGGGCGAATCTACGATTAGAATCTTTGGAAGACGTCTGCGTTTTGTACCACCTAGGACCTCCAAAGTAGGAGTGAATATGCCATAGATTAAATTCGCTAGATTTGCCTTCACCGTACTTAGTTACGCGAAAAAGTGCTCGTACTGAGAATAAAGAAGTCACACACAGTAAATAGCGTTTCCATGACAATCAAGTAAGTCACTGCGTCATTGTGTGTCAGAGGTATCAAAATGAAACAGAAATGTGATTATCTTTTGATGCGGTAGGGCGAATCTACGATTAGAATCTTTGGAAAACGTCTGCGTTTCGTACCACCTAGGACCTCCAAAGTAGGAGTGAATATGCCATAGATTAAATTCGCTAGATTTGCCTTCACCGTACTTAGTTACGCGAAAAAGTGCTCGTACTGAGAAGAAAGAAGTCACACACAGTAAATAGCGTTTCCATGACAATCAAGTAATTCACTGCGTCATTGTGTCAGAGGTGTCAAAACGATACAGAATCTTTTGATGCGGTAGGGCCAATCTACGATTGGATGGAATCTTTGGCCAACGTCTGTGTTCTTACTACCTAAGACCCTGAAAGTAGGAGTGAACATGCATCTTGTGGGTGCACTCGTTCCATAGCACCTACACCTCATGCGAGATCGAGGTTAAGAGCGGACTTATTAATTTTAAAATATAGGCGTTATTATGGAAGGCTTTAAGCTAAAAAGCTAAGCTATAAATCTGGAACTTTTATGGTACAGTAAATACGTATGTGAAGACAGGGAAATTAATTATGAAGCAAATTGACTACCAACTTAAATTGTCCGTATATTCAAATTACAACTGTCATTCTTTGACATGTGTAACACGGACAATTGGCATATTATGTTAATTTGTTAAACAATTATTTTTCCTGACTGTACTTACCACCTCATTTTATGGGAACCTAAGTTTTTGTCGAACTATGCATGAGTTTCTGAGATGAAGTGCTTTTTTGCTCATTTCATTATTTCCATTGCATTCTGTTGGTCTAACGAAGGTAGTCCCACTTTTGCAGCTTGAATCGTAGTAAGAACAAAGATATTGATTTTCTTTCTCAACTCGTTTTTAGGGTTCCGTAGTCAACAAGGAACCTTTATACTTTCGCTATGTCCACCTGTCCGTCCGTCCGCAGCTTAGCTCAGAGACTCTTAGTACTAGAAAGCTACAATTTGGCATGGATATACATATTAATCACGTCCACAAAGTGGTAGAATAAAATCAAGAAAAAAAAATTTTTTTGGGTACCTCCTGTACACGTAAAGTGGGGATGTTTTTTTTTTTCTCGTCTATCCCATGGTGTGGGGTATCTTTGGATAGGCCTTTCAAAAATATTACGGGCCTGTCAAAACCATTTTTCGATTCCGGGATCCATTTGCGTAAAATTAAGCTTTAAATTGCAAATTTTTGTTACAGTCAAGTGTCTCCCCACTCTGCCAGATAAATGGTTGCTTTTGGATATGTAAAAAAATCACGATAGTAGTATATGTAACGAAATTAAAAGGAAAACTATCACAGCTAAGTAGGCTTTACAAGTTTACGAGTAATAGTCGACCAACTTACATTTGCAGTTGGGACGTATGGGAGAACATGTTTTTCAAGAACAATGTTAAGTTTGTTCTTGGTATAAATTCATCCCAACTGCCCCCTTCACGCCTTCCCTACCCTTCATTGTGCATGGTCTGACACGCACTTGGCCGGCTTTTTTATCAATGATCTGAGTCTAAGAGAAAAACAAACAATGTTTTTTGCTGTTTGTTATGCTGCAGAAGCCAAGTAAAATGAAGTAGGTATTGGCAATCTGTAATCAACATTTCCCATGCAATCTTCGTTTATCCAAGCAACTTTAGACTCTATTTGAAAGGGCAGCGATCAATTCCATCAATTCCATCTTTACATTCAGTAGGCATCTGTATTGGTTTATTTTTCTATTTATGTTTTGATCGGGTTTATTTCATCTGAAACCTTTGAAAACGAACTCTTATTTACCTTTAGTAATTATTTACGTATAATTAATCAAAAACCAATCAGATTGAGTGGTGAAAAGACCCTAATTTTCTTAGGCCTACTTTACTCCAGTCCGGGGATCACCCCTGAATATACCTACCTGACTGAAGTACCTACATACATGGTTATAAACACAGGTTTGCCACAAGTATTTAAACACTAGTCTTGTTCCATTTCATACAAATTCGACCTTTTAGAAAATAGAATCAGCGACAGATCGCGAAAGGCGAACGGTGAAGGGTACCGCGGGTAAAGTTGCGCGTCCAAAATAGATGTGCGTTGTTATAGGAGCGATCGGTATTTGTTAAGGTTGATTTCTACCAAACAGCTCGCATCGCATCGGATCGGAACGGATTTTACAATCTTTAAACGATATGAAATCGTGTGCACAGTATTTAAAGTCGTTAGCCTGTCGTCGTAACGTCGTATCGTCAACACGGTCGGAATGAAATTATTTGACTAGGCGCAGAAACGGATACGTTCGCAAGCGACGGTACGGAGCCGATCGTATGCGTCGACATCCTGCCTGAAGCGATCGGCTGTCGCCGCATCCGTTCCTATCCTTTCCGATCCGATGCGATACGAGCCGTTTGGTGGAAATCATCCTTTACTATAGTTACAATACAATGATAAAGTCACGAGCATAAATTCATTACACTTACGTAAGATTCAACACACATTTTCTCCAAAAGTATTGATTAAAATTTTGTGATGTTCCAAACATATTGCTTATTTTCGAAACCATACCTCTATGGAATAGGTCTTTTCTAACAGTTGCAATCTTTATTTCTCGAAAAAAACACTTTTGAATTTAGCGTAAGTGTAACGTATTTAGAATAGAATATAACAGAATACTCTTTATTATGTACACCATAAAAATTACAGATATAAATGTAGAAATTTTATATAGGGTGACACAATGGGCGGTCTTATCGCTAAAAGCGATCTTTTACAGACAACCTTTGGATGGATTCAAGGGAGAAGGAGAGACAATACTGCAGGTAGTCAGTGGTGTACCATTTACATATACAACAAATACATACATACTTAAAACATATGCTTATCTACATATATATACAATAATAAACATGAAACAAGAGCAAGGAAACTAAATGTAATGCTGATGTTTAAGGAGAGAGGAAGTGTTTTTATTGTTGTGACTGTACACAATGGCAGATGCTGGCCACTTTAATACCCATCATAGCTTACGAATTCCACAAAATCAAATAAGATTAACATTTACTCTACATTAAGCCAATACCTGAAAAAAAAATCGCTTATCATTAAATTCAATACACAATAATCTGACCATAACCGACATACTCAAATAATCCTCTCATATTATGTCGGAATAGCCGCTTCAAATCTTCCCCAACAACATTCACGGTTACCAGTTAGTTAGTTATCAGTAAAAACCTGGCAACTCCAAGCATATAGGTACGTGACATATTTATTTATCGATAATTATCCACATTGGTTGAGTGGATAACTCGATTTCGTGTGATACTGAGGAACTTGGCTTTTTACTTGTTAGGTAAATGTTTCCTCAGGTTTGTTTATTTTACCAGTGCAGTGGTAGGATGTAAAGTGATGACTCTTTTGTGCCTTAATTAGTTGTATCTACCTACGTAAAATTATCGTGTGTGGCCCTGTGGTTAAGGCCTTTCCTGCAGCCCCGCAGATTGTGGGTTCAACTCCGGGTAAGTACCAATGTGATTTATTTAAGTCATATGTACTTTCTAAGTTTATCTTCGACATCACTGACATCGGTGAAGGAACATATTGTGTAGAAACCTGGACTTATAGTTAATAGAAATTCGGAATCGCCAAGCTGTCTTGAGCAAGCGTGGTGATCAAACTCAAACTCAAAGCATTTATTTCAATTAAACGATTTACAGGCACTTTTGAATTGTCAAAGAGTCGGTCAGTTAGTCAGAAAGTTGAAGCTAGTTGCCCATTCCAAAACATAGATCTCTATGGAGAAGAACGGGCAAGAAACTCCAAGGACACTTTTTTTAAATCAAGATATTACAAAATCCTGGGTACATTATTCTTGTTCCTTCTATATGCGAGAACAATGAAAAAAAAATGTATATTAAGAAACAATTCAAAATATAAGATTAATAATAAAAATAAGCCGTGGCAGTTAAGAGATGACCAGTCTCAACTGACGGCACCCGTTTACGAACATGACGCGTGGATCAGCACCATCCAGCTCAACCATTTTGTAGGGAACCGAATGATCCAACACACGCGCCACCAACAGTGAGATATTTAAGTCAGCATTTGAGTGATCAACGCTCATGCCTTCTCGGTAAGAGAAGATGCCTTTGCTTTGCAGTGGTATAGTTACAGGCTGGTATTATTATTATTTTATATATTACCTACGTGCGGGATCGATAGGATTAAAAATCAACTACCTACCTAATTTCAGACAGTTTCTTCATCTTTTTCTCGAGTTGTTTCAAGATTTGCTAAACAGAACAGCACCCTAATTGCGTAACACACCATCAATCACAATGTGAATTATTTTGAAGCTTGTTGGTAATCCATTGCTTCATATGTTCGAAAAATGTGTCTGCTCAACAACGTAAATAACGCAATGAATGTTGTTGAACTGTGAAAATGAAAGCCTATTGTTAGTGTGTTACGCAATTACCCAGCAGTTTCCAATGGTATTCTAACCGGTAGCAGCTGAATACCAGTATTTTACATGGAGCGACTACCTATCTCCAGAAACCAGTTACTGGGTAATACGATAACCCTTACTGGTTGTCAGACTTTTGGGCTTTTGACGACCTGTAAAGACTGTTAAAGATCCACGAATGACAGCCGGGACCAACGGCTTAACGTGCTTGCCGAGGCACGGAGGGGTCTTTGTATATAAAGATGGTCACCCATCCACGGACCAACCGCGGCAAGCGTTGCTTAACCTGATCTATTACTTAGCCACAGACCCCTCTTTAGAAGAATATAGCTATTATGTACTTTGATTCCAAGAAAATTATTTTTTATCTGCTTCTTTTTCAGTAGCAGTCCGGAGTCTGGATTTGTGCCCGATTGATGGCTAGTTTCCCGCTCCCCCCCCTTTTACATAGGACTTGAACAGGACTGGTAAAATGTACTATATATACACCTCTGACTAACCCTTCCGGGAAAAGTAGACTGATGTTATGTTATACTATGTTTGTTATACCGAGAAGTAATAATGAAAGGTAGGTCTTATTCGTGGTCAGAGCTAGTCTTATAATAAGTCGACTATAATTCGTTTTAAACATAAAAAAACAAAAAAATCGAAATCGAAATCGGTTCATCCGTTCGGGAACTACGGTGCCATACACACACACGCACACACTCAAACACGTCAAACTTATAACACCCCGTCGTTTTTGCGTCGGGGTTTAAAAATGAACATCTTTACAAAACTTTTAATTGACCTAAAGCTTCATTTTTTGCAATAGAAACGTTCATGTTTTCTTGGGCCTTGACCCTTTTTTCGTAGATAACCTAATTGGGGTGAAACAACGGAGTCATGGTTCTTTAAAAGAATGTTTCCGATTCGTGACTTTAGCAATCAACATAGAAAACATTCGTTTTGTCTTAGTTGCAGGTAGTTGTAATAAATATTATAGGTTTTATATTGCAATGAGACTTGTCGTGATTATAGATTTAAGTATAAATGTCGATGGGTTTAAGAATAGAGGATGAACGAAAAAACAATGTATGGATTGTGTTCTATAATATGATGTGCCAAAAAAGGGGTTAATTCTGAGATGACGGCAGATGTACTGCACTGACCCCAAATAAATTGAGATGAGGGCAGGATGATAATAATGCAATAAAATATAGAGTAACGTTATCTGGGGAAGACAAGACAGGTCTCAGAACAAAATAAATTATAACCTAAAATTAAACAGACGAAAACGGTTATTTTTGAGCAATTTCCTAATTTAATTGCTTTCCTCAGTTTTGTAAATTAAACAACCACTACGGAGAAACTCCTTGTAAAGAAGACATTTTACAAAACAAGAGATACAAAACTTTTCAGTTTAGTGCGTACAGTAAACTTTGTTATAAATAAAGATGAAGCTGAAAATAACCACTTCAAAGGAAGATTTGGCAAGCGTTATGAGAAGTAAAATGTCTATGATTTAGAAGTTTTTCAAGTCCATGAAGAAAGGCAAATAAATTAGTTGTTCGCTAGGGATCGTTAGCAACATCTGGCCACGAACTATAAACTACTTTATTAACAACTAAAATTGTCTTGGAGATGTGCACACACTGTGCGATACTGTAGAACTATTTTAGTTATAAGTTTACACCAAGTTTTTTAGGGATGTCAACTAGGCTCAAGAACAGTTTCGAGATCCAAAAGCAGTAAAAGAAAATATGGGACATGACTCATGACTCATGAGTCATGATGACCCTTGTGCCCCTAGGAGAGCGCCTACCTACATTCAAATAGATGATGATGGCTTAGGTAGATACTATTACTGATGACGGAAAGTAACGTTGATTATTATGTGACCTACGCCATGCTGGAGTAGTTAGACTACAGTGGATATTGGTCAGCTAATGTACCTGATTCATATGGGTAAGTGGTCTTGTCCACTCAATACCATTATCTCTACATATTATAAAATAAAGTAACGCGATAAACTCAAAAACTTCCGAAGGGATTTTCATACGGTTTCCACCAGTGGACGGAGTGATTTATGAGGAAGGTTTATGTATAATTCATTAAGGTTTTTGTGTAAATTGAAATATGACGATGATTGTTGAAGGTGTTAGAAAAAAGTTTGTATGTTTGTAACTCGTGTATGCAAAAACGACTGAACGGATTTGGATGAAATTCGGTACACAGGTCGTTTATAACCTGGATTAACACATATAGTACTTTCAACAACGATAACGACGCGGGCGAAGCCCACGGAAAAAGTTAGTGATCAATAAAGTTCTGTTGTCATTGTGTGGTGGCAAGGTTACAAAACAAGATACTTTATCGTGTCCACGAAAAATCTAACGACTTGCCCAGTCATTTATATCCCAATTAATTTATGTTGCTCAAATGTTAGTTTTTTAAATGTATCTATATTTAGCTGTTGCTCGCGACTTGGACTGCGTCTAGGTACCTTTTTATTTGAAATTAAAAAGTAGCCTATGTCCTTCTCCAGGTCCCAGGCAACCTATCTGTCTTTCATATCGATCGCTTCAGTGGTGTAGGCGTGAAAAGGTAACCGACAGACAGACAAATAAAGTTACTTTCGTATTTATATAATATTTAAATGCGAATTAAATAATAAAAATAATATACATATATAATAAAATAAATAAATAAATATAGTATAGAAGTCTGGATATTGTGTCTATAAGCACACACAGAGAGTCAGATACAGTAAGGTGTACCCACAAGATATATTCAGTTTAGTACGTTATGAACGTATTTGACGTGTCTTTTCATATCATATCAAGGTTAGTTTACTTCATTTCGTAGGTCCTTTCAAAAGTTATGTCAGTCCCACAATAAGCTTTCGTGTAAAGAAGCATGTTTATTGTCTAAATACTGCCAAGTTTACAACTAAATCATTTTAGTAATGCCTAATTATACTGTGTGAAATGGACAATGTTTATTTACGATTTAGAGTATGTTGAAGTTGATTACTATTTACTGAATTGTTCTTTGTGTCACAGTTTCCTGACTATTCTAGGAAATTTTATTTCTTGAGTTTAATGTATTATTGTCAGTAAGCGTCCGTTTCTTAAGATGATACGTTTTCAAGGAATGATAGAATGATAGAGTCCTCGAAAAACTTGTCTATACAAGTTCAAATTAAATTGACTGGTGAAACTTCACAGACGGGTATCGATAATCATATTATAATGATGACAAAACAAACTTCTTTTTTTTTACTCGTAATTTGAAGGAACTACACTACCAGCGGCCGTTACCTGAAATTATAAGTTTTGAAAAAAGTAAAAATAAAAATTGTTAATTTTATCTTTGTTAGATGTCGATACCTAATTTCGCATCCTATTTAAAAGCGATCACCGCGTGCACATCACTTTTTGTTCGGTGAACCGGAAAGCGCCCTCTGTTGGCGCGACCACCCAACAGAGGGCGCTTTCCGGTTTCCTGAACAAAAAGAGACGTATGCACGCGACGATCTCGTATTCAAACGACAATCGCTTTGAAATAGGATGCGGCCTAACATATCAGTAAAGTATCCCTAAAAATAAATACATGCTTTGCATTAGTCCTAAGATTTAGGTGATAGCCTTGAGGAATTGGTTAGGCTTTCACTGATAAGCACGATTTTCTTTTGGCTTTTGATAATTTTCTATTGGAATTTGATTCTGGGTTGTAGTTAGTAACTTCAGATATGATATTTTCTTTCACATGTCTGTTGGGAGCATCACGTCACGTTCAGTCTTGGTTGTTCGAGGCTCCTCACTATAAGTAGTTTTATGGAAAACTGACTTTTCTAATTACTCCGAGTTCTAAGAAAATCTTTGAGGGTGAAGTAATAGAAGAGGTAATAAGTACAAGCTTTGTGTGTTATTTTTTTTTTGTGCACTAAATAAATGGTTTTATGTATATATCCTAGAGTTGCACGAGAAAAAACTTTGTTGGAATAACCTATTTCTGTTGGCAAACAGCATTTCTGTGTTCCGGTTGAAAGGGTAAGGATACCCGTAAACTTC
Organism: Dryobotodes eremita; assembly: GCA_917490735.1. NCBI lineage: Eukaryota > Metazoa > Arthropoda > Insecta > Lepidoptera > Noctuidae > Dryobotodes > Dryobotodes eremita. The sequence goes on along the minus strand of OU823254.1, from coordinate 15,663,801 downwards.
AGCACTTTTAAATGGTGCGGTCCTTTTTACCCGACTGCTCAGACGGAAGTAATGTTTTTAGGGTTCCGCACTCCAAAAGGAACAAACGGAATCTTTATAGAATCACGTCGTTGTCCGTCTGTTTATCCTTCTATCTGTCAGTCTGTCTATCAAGAGCCTTTTTCTCAGGAACGCGTGGAGGGATCAAGTTGAAACTGATATCAAATACGTAGGTCTATAGTCCCTTGAAGCTCTAAAAAAATCAAGCTTCTAAGTAAATGCAATAAAAAAATGCGGCCATTTATACGACATATTTTGATACTCGCAAATAAATCAAAACCTATAGGGTACTTCCCGTTGACCTAGAATCATGAAATTTGGCAAGAAGCAAGGTCTACGGCACAAATAAAGGAAGAAGTCCGAAAATCGTTAATTTATAGTTTTATCACTACAAACTTGCAGTTGGAGAATTGACCGTGACGTATATCAATGTATTGGAGAACATGTTTATCCACTACAATGTTAAGTTGGTTTTTGGGATAAATTTATCCCAACTACGAAACCCTTCACTGTGCGTGGTCCGAAACGCTCTTGGCCGGTTTTTTTTACTGCGTGTGCATTGTTACACTTCCACGTTACTTTAACTGTATCTTCTACCGTCTTTCTCTGGGTTGCTTAAGAGCTTTTTACTGTCTTATTATACCACTACCCGTAACTTAACCGCTCCGTTAACTGCCCCGTTGGATTCGTATTCGCAAGCGCGACAGCTGCACGTGGGGTTCTGGGTTCGATTTCCAGGTTGGGCAAAGTGTCTTTGGGTTTTCCATTAGGAATTTCTCAGTAACAGCCCGGAGTTTGGAAGTTGGCGGTGTAATTTATGTTCCCGTGCCTCGAAAAGCGTCATAAGCGGTTGGTCCTACACCTGATCTCTCGCCAGTCGTGTCGGAATGTCGTCCTATCGAACAATGAGAGTGACGGAAGAGGGAGTGCAGCCGTGTCTGTGCACAATTTTGCACTAGAATATCTTCCGCGTCGATAGCTGGTCTCCGCTGAGATTGGCCACCATGGTGGAAATTCGGTCTGGGGGACTTTTATACTGCTACAAAATATCTACCCACTTCTCGTAACATGACACAGTGACTCGTGAATTCTCGTGCCACGGAAACTAAAATACTTTGTCTCTATTAATGAATGGGAACAGTGCATCTACTATTTGACAGATCGGTCTGGCGTGATGCCAAAGTGGCAGTTTGGACGTCCTAACTCAGGGATGGCGAACATTTTTGCATCGGCGTGCCTTTTTGAATAAATAATTTGCCAAGGCGTGACAACGACATCCGAGAAAAATAAGTCAAAATTAAAAACAAAAATTACTCGGACAAAAATTCTTTATTAAGGACAATTTCTAACTAATAGATATAGTTATAACTTACATAGAAATAATTTAAACATTTTATCACTGTACACAACTATCAACACCCATCACGTCCATGAAGTTTCGCCAATAATAAAAACATGTTTTACATTGGTCCTTTGATTTATGAGACTCTTGGGGAATTGGTTAGGCTTTCACCGAAAAGCACGATTTTCTTTTGGCTGTTGATTTTCTATGGGGACTTTATTCTCGGGAGTAGGAGTTAGCAACTTCCGATAAGAAACTTTATCTTAAATGTCTGTTGGTTGTCAAGCGTCTATTCTATTTTGATCATGATCCATAATTTTCTGACACGTGGCATCCAGGCACGGGAGTCGTAGGTTGACCATCCCTGTCCCAGCGATATCCCGTGAAATCCGGCAATACTAGAGGTTCAATCTTGGGATCTCCCGCGGCGCACGTCCAAGTAGGTCAAGCGACGTATTAGGGAAAAAGGAAACGAAGTTTGATTGCCGTTATTTACAGGGGGATGTTGGCAGTAAACCACATGTGGTCAGTCAGCAATAAGTTCTTTAGTCATTATATATGTTTATCTTGATTGTTATCGTAGATCACGGAATCGCCGTGTCGACAGCGTCGGGAGATGGCAGAACTAATAAAATTCGGCGCCGAAATTGCGTTAAGCGTACAACTACTGTCAGGACCGCCATTCAAAGCCGTCAGTTTCTATAAGTCTTCAGTGTAGCAGTGCAAGTAAACGGTGACACGCTTGGTTTGTATGGAAAGTGTTGACAGTGCTGCCTTTATTAGTGGCTGCCGAGACGCCTTCGAGTTCTGTGTTTTTTATACTTAACTAACTGTTGCCCGAGACTTCGTCTGTGATCCAGGATGAAAAGTAGCCTATGTCCTTACCCAGGTTATGGTCTATCTGTGTGCCAAATTTCATCCAAATCCATTCAGCCGTTTTGGCGTGAAAGCGTAGCAAACAAATAAACTTACTTTCGCATTTATAATATTAGTTAGGATTACTATTTGGGCTCTGCGAAAATATTTCTATTTTAGAAGTCTTCATCATTTGTTTTTTGAACATGTGCGTTTTAATTACCAATCGTATACTGTCATCACCACCTGGTTTGGCAGACGGATTAATGATCGCATTCATTCTACTCATTAACAGACAGGGGAACACTGCTGCCCATCTTGCAGCGCATTGTGCGATGAAGTGCACGGATTTATAAATTAAACAATGTGTTGGAGCGTGGAAGTCTGACATCGTTCAAAACAGGTTTTGTTTGTTTAAAATAAAGATTTCTAGATAAATATATCATGCGTCTGTCTCAGTTCAATCTAATATATAAAATTCTCGTGTCACAGTTTTCGTTGCCATACTCCTCCGAAACGGCTTAACCGATTTTGATGAAATTTTTTGTGCTTATCCGGTATCTATGAGAATCGGCCAACATAATTTTTTTTTTTTTTTTTTTTTTTTTTTTTTTTTTTTTTTTTTTTTTTTTTTTTTTTTTTTTTTTTTTGGTAGGTAGGGTAGGGAGTTAGGGAGGTAGGTAGGTAGGTAGGGTAGGTAGGTAGGTAGGGTAGGTAGGTAGGTAGGGTAGGTAGGTAGGTAGAGTAGGTAAGTAGGGTAGGTAGGTAGAGTAGGTAGGGTAGGTAGGTAGGTAGGGTAGGTAGGTAGGGTAGGTAGGTAGGGTAGGTAGGTAGGTAGGGTAGGGAGGTAGGTAGGTAGGTAGGGTAGGTAGGTAGGGTAGGTAGGTAGGTAGGGTAGGTAGGGTAGGTAGGTAGGGTACGCCGTAGATAAGTACCGCAACCCGTGCGAAGCCGGGGCGGGCAGCTAGTAATAATTATAATAATATGTTTATTTGCCATTACAAAAACAAGCGAAGACACATACACACACACACACACAATATTATACTAATTATTTAAATATTCGTAATTATCATTAATTTTATTTACATAAGTATACATACACACATTGCAGTATACAACTGATTTACATCCGTCACCTCCCACTTCACGCTCAGTTGAAAACCAGCGCCAGGCACTAGTTGTCTGACATTTTTGCTGAACTGGACCGATTATATTTGGCGCAGCCGCGAGGCACACTTTCCTGCTAATTTCTCACAACGCACTTTACACTTTTTATTTGTTTTATTTTTCTTTTTACTTGTATATGTTGTGTTGTGTGCTTTGTAGCCTGTGCTAAATACATGTATTTTCTTTCTTTCTTGTCTTTCTTTGTTTTCATCTTTTTGCTTAAAAATCATAGCATTATTACACCGAGAGCTCTTCGATATCATGTCAAAGCGATATCGATTTGCAATTCTGAGTCGATATCAATGCCAACTGATATAATAATATGGCAGCGGTAAAGGTTTATTATCCACGACACTTAGAGAACATACTGAGAATTCCTGAGAGAAAGATACAAGACTTAGTTCATTCTGGACTTTATTTGCGGTGCCATATGGTTCGTTTTGGCTAGCACAGCAAAGTTGGAAGGAGTGACTTAGTGACAAGGTTTTGAGTATAAAAGTTGCATGCCTATAAGAGCAAACACTATTTCCCTCAATATGGCTTTCAGAAGTTGCGATTGGCTTACTCAGATACATCTGTTTGCCTTTCATTTCCGAACAAGATGCGAAATACTTTAGTTCAGCGGAATTCGAAGTTTCTTCTGCTTTGGTGGGTATACAAGTTGTTACGTAGGTAAAGTGAGTTTTTGAAGATGATATCAGTAATAAGACCTCCTTATAATATGCACTTTACAAGTACAACCCAGTTAAGTCTATACATTTTCTTCATGTTGTGTTCGTTCATTTTAGAATAATAATTATTTTTTCTGTCATGAACAATGCTAAGTCGACGGAGGCTTACGTTTGCCAATAGCCGGTCTATTCTGTAAAAATCTTACCGTGAAAACATAGGTGAAGTGAGCAGTTGGCGGCGCATGAGTCGTTGCCCGGAATGTTACCATTTTATAAATGTTATGTTTATAGAAACATTTAGAACTAGGTATAGTGTATTTATTTTAATTCTTAATTTTTTTGTTACGTTTGTTTATATTTTTGTATGCTGCACAGGTTGACGTCATCACGTCAACGCCGGCTATCGCTGAAAACCAGCGCTGGGGCTCTGTCTCGCATAGGGTCGTAGCATTATGCTGAGCGATTGCCGTTTTGCGTTGATGTGACGCATACTTTCCCACAACTCGTTATTTTTTGTATTTGTGTGTTTTTTTTGTTGTTGTTTACGGGTGAATAAACGTATTTTTTTTCTTTTTCTTTCTGTCAATAGTGTCAATCCCTAGCATCAGATGGAATGACAGCTCACTTCAAGTTCCCTTCATCTACTTTTCACGGTGAGATTTTTACAAAATATGCTTATAATATAAATATGCATAATAGGCTAGTAATATACCGGCTGGTAATATACCGGCTGGTAATATACCGGCTGGTAATATACCGGCTGGTAATATACCGGCTGGTAATATACCGGCTGGTAATATACCGGCTGGTAATATACCGGCTGGTAATATACCGGCTGGTAATATACCAGCTGGTAATATACCGGCTGGTAATATACCAGGCTGGTAATATACCAGCTGGTAATATACCGGCTGGTAATATACCAGCTGGTAATATACCGGCTGGTAATATACCTGCTGGTAATATACCGGCTGGTAATATACCGGCTGGTAATATACCGGCTGGTAATATACCGGCTGGTAATATACCGGCTGGTAATATACCGGCTGGTAATATACCGGCTGGTAATATACCAGCTGGTAATATACCGGCTGGTAATATACCAGCTGGTAATATACCGGCTGGTAATATACCGGCTGGTAATATACCGGCTGGTAATATACCGGCTGGTAATATACCGGCTGGTAATATACCGGCTGGTAATATACCAGCTGGTAATATACCAGCTGGTAATATACCAGCTGGTAATATACCGGCTGGTAATATACCGGCTGGTAATCTTGTTATTATGCAGCAGTGAGCCCGTCATCGGTCCTGAAAATTTAGCCTGTATTGATTAGTAAAGTTTTGGGCCAAAGTGAATTAGATAGGCTTTACAGAAACTCAAGATTCAGAAGCTGTTCCACTTGTTCTGAAGACAGGTTATTGAGGGGCTTTATTTGGTAGAAAATGCCTCCTGTAAAATATTGGGTAGGTACCTCTAATGGATTTGATCTAAAAAAAAAGCGCAAAATGACGATATATAGTTACAGATCGAGTACCTACAAGGCAAGTCTAAGGTTGTCTGTAAAAGATCGCTTTTAGCGATGAGACCGCCCATTGTGTCACCCTGTGTAAAATTTCTACACTTATATCTGTAATTTTTATGGTGTACAGTCACGAGCACTAATATGTCAACACTTGGCAACTTTCAATACCGATTTTTTTGTGAAATAATGAATGCAACATTGAAATATGACATATTACATAAACCTATGAGTACGAAAATATTATGTTCGTAACAACATAAAATTTCATAAAAAAATTAAGGAGAAAATCGCTTTTGAATTTAGCCAAGTGTATACATATTTACGCTCGTGACTGTACATAATAAAGAGTATTCTATTCTATTCTACCGCTGATATGGTATGGTTATTTTTGCTTCACTCCCGCAGTCATGTCTAAATTTGACTGACAGACTTCTATTATAGAGCCGATAATTATAATCTAACCTTCAGACCATATTAATGAGGTAAACGTATTGATTGGTTTACTACTTCCTCTCTGCATTTTGAACCCCACGGTATTGGACTATCAACTCATTGTTCTATAGGGCAATATAAATTTTAATGTTGATTAAATAAATTACACTTATGTGCGTTTTTTATGAGATTATAAATTAAATTCTAAGAATCAGCCGGATGTAGGTCGTTTATTTGTTTGATCTCGCTATTCTTAAAATGTATGGGATAATTTATACTGAATTGATTTTGAAGAAGTTTTGCAGAGAGGTATTTTGTATCTTCATGTACTTGAATAAATACTGTGGGTTAAGCCTACCAATAATAAATATTGGTTCACTAATCCGATTCTACATTAAATTTTTATTTATTTAATTTTTTCCCTTCAGAACCTTGGCTCTCCGCAATAAATATCCTATAGCCACTTCTGAATTAGCAATAACAACACAATGATAAATTATATTGATATATTCGTACTTCCGCCGGAAGGGAATTTATAAGCGGCACGTGTATTATGTTTATTTATTTATGTCACTCTAAAATAGTCGTGCGCTCATGTATGTCAATCATACGCTTATATTTTGTCTGGATTGTTTTCTTTAAAACGTAAAAAACTAGTTCAGAAATACCACTCATAAAAACTTCACACATTTCATAAATCAAGCAAGAAACAAACAATTCAAGCAATTTTCTAGAATTATTTTTCACGTTAATAAAACCCGATTAGGTAAGAACTTTATCACAGCTTTATCGCGTGCGTTTTGAAAATTTTATTGAGAATGGTTGCTAACCAACTTTAAATCTTTATAGATCTTAAATGGTCATTCAAAATGAAAATTGATTAGAAAAACCTAAAGTTGATTTTCAAAGACAATGGTACCCCACTTGAAATTGTTCGTCGACTTATCTTTTTTCTTTTGCATAATATGGCGTCTGGTTGCCGCCATATTGAATTTTTATTACTGTCATGTCGTTAATGGCACTTATAACATTAAGACAAATCGATAGACGTAAGAATCATCAAAATCTTCCCACGTGTTTGGTCTCTAGAGCGCTATAAAGGAACAAACCTGCATACATATATAGACTGATAAACACATTACCCTCCTCTGCGTTGCGCAGTCGGGTAAAAAGAAAATGAATCAACTTCCCGTACAAATAAATCCGACAAACTTGTTCCGTCTTTTTACAAAACACGATCTAACTTTAGCCCGAGCCTAAACCTTTGAGCCAGTTTTTTATATTTCGAACTTTATGCCGACTTTGGTAAAGTTCTAAATATAAAATTGACAACCAAGACCGGACTAAGTTGTAAGTTTTGTAAAAAGAACTGTATTTCGATTTCTGTTTGGTTCTTATTTCAAAAACAGGGTCGATGGTTTAAGCCATGTCTAAAGAAACACCTTGTTTTGTAATAAGGCCGGTTGAATTTGCTACGAGAATAAAAATGACAGTCTGTTCACCAAAAGTTTCACAACATAATGTTATTTTTTTACTTCTAAAACTTTCAAACGTATTGCAGGAGAGTGTCAGAAGGAGTGGTTCTTCTTCGTATTTGTCTTTGTTATGTATGAATGCAACAGCCAAGGACGGTGGTTACGACTCGAGTCTCAAGTCATTAGAGCGAAGTCGTGCCCTTCGAGTCGCGGTTGCACGATGTGTTTTTCTTTAGAGTTTTATTTTAGAATTTCATAAATGATAAATGATTTTATTTCTGTAAGTAGTTTTGTACAAACACTTTTAGACGCCAATCATATTTTTAACCGACTGCAAAAAAGAGGAGGCCTTATATATTGTTTTTATGTATGTTCGGGCATAATTCCGTCATATATAGACGGATTTGCAATTTTTTTTTTTTTTGAAACGGGTTACTCTCGAGATGGTCCCATTGTCACCAAGTCAGAATTTGATGAAGGGATCCCATGGAAATCGAGGGAAATCCAAAAAATTTATAGGCACACCTATAGCGGTTTGGGTATTTTTTATGGTAACTCGTACATTTGCTCTCAGAAAGCTCCATTTGGTGAAGTGGAACTGATGATGAAGACCAGAGGTGGCTCTCTGAACTACTCAATAATAAATATTTCACGGGTTGCGATTCGATTACTTTAATATGGTTGCTAAGCAATTTATGTTCGTCACAATGCACATGGTGAAATGGAGCCGATGGTGACTTCACCATCAGCTCCAGTCCTTTTTTACAAAAATACACAACCAACTTCAAAAAAAAAAACTACAAAATGAAAAATAACTTTAATTATGGAAGTCGGTGGCAAAAACCTAAAATACAGATCCAACGACTCCGACTTCCGAAATTAAACTTATTTTTCACTTTGTAGTGTTTTTTTTAGTAAAAAAGATTTTTGGAAAACCTAGATGAGGTCGGCGTTTCCTAACTGACTACTCTGTGAAGAAAGGTCGAAACAAACTCAGAGGTCACAGTCTCTTTTGAAGTCCAGACATAATCTTGGTCCGATCATGTGAAGACCATGCAGATTGGTGTCTGAAATGGTCTTTTGAAGAAAGAACCACACAGATTGAATGGAACCGTCCAGTCAGTGCACGCATTTGTCAGTAAACGTGCAGGTTAACTCAAAACATATTTATCATATACATACTTGAACATTTTTATTAGGAGATGAAAGATCATCCACTTCCATGGAAAATACTGGTATGAAGCTGCATCTGGAAGCCGACCCCACAAGGCTGGGATAAGGATGGGTAGATGATGATTCATAAAAAAATTAAATAGTGTTAATATAATCCTTTCCCTTCTGTGATATGAAGATGGTAAGGATAGGAAGTATTATTCAAATTGTTTATAAATAAATCCATTCAATAAAAATGTACCAATTCACGGCTTCGTTAAATGTAATTGAGTCTAAACCCGATAGAATCAAAAGAATGAGAAAAGTAAACTTGGGGAAATTCTGTAAAAGTATCCGAAACATTTTATGAGTTTGTGAATTAATGTCATGACTTCCTCGGTCTGTTTGGGTAATGTCTTCTGGCGCAGTTTTATTCAATCTACTCACTGTGACATGACAGTTTGTGAACTTTCCGTAAACCCATTACACACTGTCTGCACTTCCTTTCTGAAACACCGCTTATGTAATTTGGATGCTTGAAGTTATTTGCTTTACTTCCCTCTTTATAGTTGGTTAATTTGTCTTGGGTCTGCTTGTGACTAATGCAATTAACAGTAATGGTTTTACATAGTTGACATCAAATTACAAATGTATTTACTTATGAAAAAGTTTAGGAAATAATACGTATCGTTTTATTTTTACGAAACTTTATTTATTTATTTAACCATTTATGTACACACATATAAACAGACAGGAAGAAAGGAACAGAAAAATACGTACAAAGGTGATGCTTATTTTTAAAGAAATCTCTTCTAGCATACCTGCGATAGGAGATTATAGTAAAAGAGATGTAGACAACGTGTGTACGAGTAGGAGGGAAAACAAAATACATAAAAACAAAAACAATTTTCCAATTTAAATATGAACATACAATTTGAGAATATACTTACATACATACTTCTAAAATAAATATCACAAAAATATATAAAAATATAATATAATTTAAATAATAAATACATAATTATGCAATTATGACAAAGTGGAAAGATAGTGATTTTTCACTCTACTTTTAAATACTGCAACAGTTTGACAGTTCCTAATGTCAGGCGGAAGTGAATTCCACAACCGCACCGCGTGCACAGTGAAAGAGTAGAAGTCGGTTGAGTGGGGACTTTACTTTTATAGCAATACTTACCTTTTTAATCCTCTTTAATCTCTACTAGTTTTACGGCTAAATGTGCTTACCGCACGTTCACAGGTATAAATAAAATTTTGCCTCTACAAGTACATAGTCAGTAGTGAAGAGTGTCGAACGTTACACTAACGTGCGCGGTATAGCAGCGACCCTCCGACCTTGATAATCGTGGGTATTATGGGCTGGTGTCCGCAACTCCACGTCAATGCGCGTATTTTGTTGACATCGATTCAGTATAGCTATAGGCTGGGGTTAAACGTGTTACTATACTTCCGTCTTCCCTTACTATAGAATAATCACCTAAACATTTCGAACAATTGGCTTTTGTTGTACTGTCTTATATGTTACTTTTAACCTTTTGTGATTTTTTTCGTTCAGGGACCAATTCCTTTAAGAATTTCGGTCACAATAATATTGTATTCTATGCAATACACGGTATTGAGAAAAACAATTCCCACAATACTTTTAATAAGATTCCTGGCTAGGGTTCACGGAAACCCGACTTAATAATATTTTTATAAAGTAAATAGGAAATCGGAGAACCCTGAATAATAAAGTCGGAAATAATGGGCCATTAGTTAGTAATACTCCATTATCACATTACTATTTACATCAGCTACACTTTGTGTGAACAGTGTGTATGCTCGTAAAGTGACAAGGCCATTCACAGTTTCATTAAAAATGTAATTCGGGTGACCTCGACCAAGGACTAACAGTGGGTTCACCATTGTTGACTGAGTAGTATCTACTCTACTGACAGTTCAGAATCTACGGAAGGCTTTGATCGAGTACGACGTCGCTTAACCTTCCTGTTGACAGATCGATTGAAGACGGGCTTATTGCAAGGAAACAAAATAACGAAAACATTTTATGAAGTCTAGTCTCTTTACTTGAAGATTTATACACAGTAACCTAAATAAAATTTTGCTCAACCTGCGAATCACATTCGGACGCTTGGAAGCCGCACCTAAAACGAATGAAGCTGTTAATTTAATTAATATTTAGAACAATGGCAAACAGATTTAGTAAAATCGAAGGCTACATCATGTCCTAACTATAATAGGGTTCTAAATAATGAAGCTAGTTGACAGATTCATAAAATTTGCGTTTTCCCTGAAACTGCTGATAAAGCCGTCGTATAACAGTCACGTTCATTTTAATCGGAGTACCAAGAATTCATAATCTAGCTTTATGAAATAGCTTCATTAGGTTTCATTTTACTTTGGCTTAAAGAGCCTTTTGATTAAAGTTGAAAATACTATTACATTCTTCAAGTCTTGCAAAACCCTCGGCTACACTTCAAAGACAAAGTTTATATTCAAAAAGTGTCTCAACTCTTCCAAATTAGTTGACAACCATCATGAAAATTCTTTTAGGAGGTTGATTTATGACTTGGTAAAAATAGACTGTTCAACAAAATGGAGTTAAAATAAATTGTCTTTCTATGTTAAATGTATTGTTTATTGCTCTACTTAAAATGTAAGTATTTCGATTGTTGTCCTTCGAATCAAGTTTTATACTGATTTCCCAAGTAACCCCTTTCCTAAGTTGACTTTAACTTACCGATGACGAGGAGTTTACGTAAACTTTTAGTTTTGTTTATTTCTCTGACGATATTTACTATATTTTAATGGGTATTGTTAGCTCAGGAGGCCTTCTAGGAAAGAATATGTTTTTTTAAAGATTAAATTAATGTACATTACGGAGAATTGGGACTTTTCCCGTTTAACCCAGCAACTATGCTTGTCTAAAAAGTTTTGAGCATGTGTGATGTGCGTGGCGTCGAATACGTTCTATTCTAGTCCCAAAGGTCTACTCCGACATGACTCCGACCCATTTAAATGTCTAAACTCGTCTTGTCGACAACCTAAGGATGTTGAAATCCTTTCATTTATACCTAAAAATTAAATATTTCCCCTTCATGTTTTGCTACAAACGTTAAAGACAATCATGTACACTCTCTTCTAAATTATGCCAACGTATGAGTTAATTCATTAGCCTCAAGTAACAGTAATGTTTTCATGTTCGATCCAAGACTAAGTAAAAGTAGAAAACACAACATACGCGACCTTTGGCCACGCGTGACTGCTTCAATGGTCACCCATACAAAATTCAAGTCACCTTGTCACGCGAACACTATGAGATTTACTAACAATGTTGTAGTTTGAACTAGACACGGCATTAGACACACCCATGCAGTTGATTTCCTTTATTATTGCTTATGGAATCGTCGTATTTCGCAATAATTTATATTTTCGTTTATTTTTGTTAAATATTTCTTTTATGAATAAGTTCAAGTGTTTTTAATATAGTAACTAACATCTGGGATAATTGGTTGTTCCGCATGGCAGCATATTAGGTCCTCTATCTGTTTTTGAATTTTGTGATAATGTATATGACGGTATATATAGCGGTGGTCTTGAGTTGATTCATTGATATCAAGTCCAACCGATACACATGAAATATTAAACGTAAACTAGATAAAGCAGTGGTTAAAGCAGGTATAAGAGGTTTATCAAGAGCGCCCTTACTTATGGATTCAAGTGACATTTCATAGTTAATTTAGAATCGATGTGAACTTTAAGTTTTATATACTTAAAAGTTATTAATGGGAATTTGGCGCTGTAATAGGTATTGATATAAAGTATTCATTTATTTAACATCGTGGAAGTATTGAGTAATTTTAGTAGTTGCAATGAGTAGTAGGTATACATTTAAAATAAAGCCCATGCAAATTGACTATAATTCATGTATTGAAAGGATAACCTATTCATATGTTATTCAAACAAATGTCGATGTAATCTTCACCGATAGAAACTGTGAAGAGCTTTACGTATTGTAATTTCCAGTTAAAAAGATTAAGTTTTTATTATTTTTGGAGCTCATCTCCTGATAATTGCCCGATAAAATTAAGCTAAGTGCTCGTACATCCGATAATGAAAACATAGCTGTCATCATTCATCAATTCTTATACCATAATGTACATGTGTATTTCACGACGCTTTTGTTTACATTCAACAAGCGTAGAAGAAAATCTTTGCTATACAGAACGCAATCTTTACTGTATTTATTTAATAAACTAAAAAAAATTAAAAACTAAACTAAACTAAATCTATAAATTAGATAATATATGTTTCTATTGCGGATAGGTGATTCACAAATCCACACTGCAAATCCTTCCAAGCTTCAGACGTCGGGCAGTAGAGACCACATACACGAGACATTAGTCTAGCTATAGGAAATTGATATCTACAAGTACTTGTGTTTCGAAGATCATTGGTGTTCCTTTTATCCTCAAATAAACTACATCTGGTTAGTCTGAAAGCCGATCTTAAATTACCTAAATGGTATAAAGCTAGGCTGGTATACATCTATAGCATCCATATGTCACGAAGTTTTATAGACGACGAAAATAAACTGCCAAACTGTAGGGTACGTTGAATACTCTACATATTTGTAGAACGAAAATAGTATTACTGTTATAGACTCTGTTATTGATTTTCTGGCTTTACTTAGTAAAAGTTATGCTGTTAGCAAGTTGTAACGTACAGGTTTTCATTGTAAATCAATGCGAAGTTACGAAACTTGGTTAGTCAAAAACTATTGTCAGCTTAATAACAAGAATTGTCGAAGTAATAAACTCGGTAAGTATCGACTGACTTGTTTGAATTATAATTTTAATTGGGAAATATTGTCTACATCCAAGTTGGTCGCAGTTACTTGCCTATTTAGTGTTTTTAAGACCCAAATAGGAATTATTTGAGGTTCACAAAACGAAGCGCATTCATTATATTAGAGTGTTTAATAATATTTTCAGGAAAGCAAAATGGGAATTATTGAAGGTTCGATTAAATACATGCCTAATAAATAAAATAAAATAACTATATTAATTCTGTATTTTCTTGTTTAGGAGCATGTATGACACCAACATGTGCTGTTTTTCACATAGGTAACACCTAGGAATTGTGTACTAAAGTTTATTTATTTAGTTTATCAATTACGAAAGCAATTCTAGCAGGAACCCTTGAAGCCTGAAACTGAAGGCACCACAAACACCTGTCAGGAGTTATCAATTAAAAATGAAAACAGACTCCAAGTCCCTTGTAGTTTGTCCTTTGTATCCTCAAGGGCCACTAAATAATGTCAGATTTATGATCGGTAAACTTTTGGGTGCGGTATTTATGAATCTTGTCTATTTTTAGTTAGAAATATGATAAGGCAGCTGTTATTTAATATACTGGGGCCTGGGGACTTTTTCTTAAGGCGCGGTAAGAAACAAATTTTTAGGTAATTGATAACAGCCCGTGGTGACTACAAATAAGGTTCAAAACAGCGATGCCTTTGATGTTAGTTGAATCGAATGACCACCAAATATTGCAGTTTTAATTAAATTAAGAAATAAATTGCACGGCTCGGTGGAATATTTTTAGGTATTTTTTTAGCTGATTGAATTCCCTTTATTGTCATGATTACTCTAAAAATTTTGAGAATTATGCGACGAAATATATTTTTTTGAGCTCTGTTTTACGATTGTTTTATAAATAATTTAATTATAATTTTTTTATACTATTTAATTTTTATGAAATATTTTTGAACAAGTCTTTTCATTGAATTATTTGACATTACACTAAAAAAAAATTGGCTTGTAATATGTACCAATACACTGTGCGACAAAAATCTGAGCATTTCACGGTGTACTACATTTAGGCAGCGCCTTAAAAACTATACTTTTATTACCGAATTCCGGGCTTATCGTTCATAGATGTAATTTCGATTTTAATCATTTTTGTGAAATGGAATGAGGAGGGATCTAATGCATAGGAAAGTGTGATCTATTTACGAGTGTAAATAAATCATTAAAAAAATATGCAACTTGAAACCTGCTGAACGAAACATCAATATTTTGGTTTAATTTTTTATCATTTTTGTGAATAGAATGGAGCATCCAATGCCTGATGTAAAGTTGATTTTTCAATTTGGTGAACTAGCTTTAAAAGTGAAAGTCAAATGAAATGAATTGTCTATTGCTTTGTAAATCGTCGCACATGTATTTATTTCTTACCAAATGCGTGGATCAATAGGAATGACCGAATGGCACTATATTCCATACGTCAGGCTTTTGGGCTTTGAATAAGCAATGAGACGGATTGGTGTATAAGATATTTGGGCGACTAAAGGCTCCTACAAACAGGCGTGACACAAAGGCACCGCCTGTCGCGCGACAAGGGATGCCTTTGTGTCGCGTCGCGTGTCGCGTCTGTTTGTAGGAGCTGTAAACCGTTCGTTCAGAGTGAACGAATGGCATCGGTATTATTTGGTCCGATGTCGCGCTTCTTCCGTTGCTTGCATTTTATTAACGATCTAGGAATTTTAGCGTTTAATGTTTCTAAAGAACGTTATTGGTGTAATAAATTGTCTGCTATTTCGAATTAGATGCGCTATAATCCGATTTAATTTATTTTCAGCTGTACAGATACCACTTTTAAATCAAGTCCCTAGTCACGTCTGTCTGCCAGGTCTGGTTTATCCCTGAAACTCTTAATCCAACCCTTAAAATGCTTCCTGTCATTTTGCGGCTCTGCAGGTCCGGTGTCTCCAGTTTTCTTCACCAAGAAGCACAAGCACACATAAGCAGTTCAGTTAAAGCAATAGATACGAATTCGCGCACACACACGCAATTCATAAATCAGAACGTACTACACAATCAATTTTAAACCTTATTTCGCCAGGCACAGCGTGCATTTACCATGCATCGTACAACTTACACAAAAACATCGGTAACTATCGTTGTGCTATGCAAAAGCCATTTTTTTACATATACGCTGGTGATTGACTAAATCGGAAAGTTATCGATTCTTCCATTTATTACTGTACTAAAAAAAATTGGGGTCCTGAAAATAAAATAAATAATAAACGAGAAAATATTAAGTATATTAAAAATAAACAAAATGTAGCTAAAAGAATATATGAAGTAAATAAAAAAAAAATAACAATATTTTTTTTAAAACCGGTTACGTTGGTTTAGGTTGTCATAGCGTATTGAAATAGTAGGTATTGTGGAACGGTTTTAACCCTTCCAAATAGGTTAAAACTAAGCTATAATAGCAATATATTCGTTGGGCAATCCACGTTGTTCCCGATAGCCAGCGTTAGTGGATCTGCACAAGCACATCACTAACTCGCCACAACATGCAGCGGCCATACCACGCGATGCATCCGCATGAATGAAGTATCGTTTTGTGATTTTTACAGTGCTTGTCCAGTCACTTAGTGACATACTTAGGTAGTGGTTAAGGAGCAATGTTTTTGCTCCAAAAATAGTACAGTCGCTGCGCTATTTGAAAACAAATATAACGTAATAAAAGCAAGAAATATTTTACGATTTGTTGTTTTTTGATTTTAAAGACGATTATAGTAAAATACTTGTACTGACATATGGTAAGTGATTTCATGATTGACAAAGTTTTTGGTTTTGGTTTCGGTTGTTACAAGAAACCACTGAAAAACACTGCATTCTTATATTTTATCACGATCACGGTCGGAAGCGTACTATTTCGCGGAGACGGCCATTTACCTGTGCCATGAGCAATTTGAACTTGACGCGTAGACACAGACACGCCCCCTTACCGCTTCTGTTTTTAAATTTCTATGGTTTCCTACCTTCAATGAACTTAAAATGAACTTAATGACACTGAACGATTCTGGACGTGCAACCTGTAGCTTAGAAGCGTAAAGTCCTCGTAATGGCAAAGAGATTTTAATTAACTCCTACGCGACGCAATAAATCTTGTTTACGCCGTATTTACAAATGGCTGAAACATTAAACGTTTTTCCTCAATCAAGTTTCGAGTGATGAAACGAAAGGTAAAACAAATAAATGTGGTGTACTATTGACTACGATTCTTTTAACAAGTGACATAATTATAATAAGATTTATTCCAGATATTAATAGGATTTTGAACGTACTATACGCAGTGATGGATTAACCCTTAATCAAATTTAGCAATTGCCTAGGGCATCACGTCTGGGGTGGGCACCAGAAGAAGCACACAAATAATCCGCACGTCTCACTCTCACGTCACCAAAAACCACACCAAAAAACGTTTCTAGGACTAATTTGAAAATTCGCGCGTTTTAAGTTGACATAGAGTCCGACCTAGAGTCATAACCCCGCTCCCGCTTGCCCACACGCTGCCTGCTACTACATTCGGCAATTCGAATGCACCGGAATTGCGATCAGCCAATCACAAACCACCTCTTCCCCGCGGACCCCTCGCCTGGGGCCCCCGCAAACCCGTGTCAATCAAATGTTTTGTTTTTTGAGTAATTTTCATTTCAATATATAAATAAATTATGCTTTGGTTTTTATTGTTGTCGCACCTACTTCACTTCTAAGGTACGTTACATCTCATCATCTTATTTTACAAAAACCTAATGTTTTTAGGCGGTAAAGGTTTAAAGACCGATTCTAGTTGACATACGAATAGGGGGGCCCACTGGCGTGGATTGCTTAGGGCATCAAGTAGTCTTAATCTGTCACTGACTATACATATAATCCTGCCTAACCTTTCGGGAATACAGGCCAGATGTTATGTTATGTTAATAGGATTCCCCATCCAAGTCAAATGCGCTTCCTCTCAATGTGCAATACAGTGCCACTAAAAGTTACTGATTTGTTTAAAAGTGATAACAAAATTGAAATCCTAACAGATTTTATGGAATTGCTGGCAAAATAATAAACAAAGCCTTTATTGTTAAAATACATAGGCTTATAAAATATACATGATAGGTACAGAAATTTAATAAAAATATTACATTTTCATAGATAGTTGTGGTTTCACCTCGCCGCGAACGCTGCTGCCGAAACAACAGAAAATTTAAGTTGCGTTGTCAACATGGATGTTTTATTAATGTAATCAAATTCAAATATTTTATGATTTAAATCCATGTGCTTAAAAATGTATTATTTCAATTATTATATTTCAGTTAATATTTAAGGCTCCCACAGACTGGCGCGACGCGACAGCGCTACACAAAGACGCCGCTCGTCGCGCGACACGCGGTGCCTTTGTGTCGGGCGTCGCGTCGCGCCAGTGTGTACGAGCCTTTAAACGGGTTTGCAATGTCAAGGTTTATTTATAATAAAGTGCTTAGAATTAACAAAATAGGATGAATGTTGGATAAAGAGCAAAAATCTTTTTAGTAAAGAAATCCAAAAAATAAGTAGTTTTATTCCTGCCCTATTCAAAACACGATCATTGAAAAATGTGTTAAATTGATGCAAATCGACTATTACTCATAAACTTGTAAAGCCTACTTAGCTGTGATAGCTTTCCTTTTAATTTCGTTATATATACTATTGCCGTGATTTTTTTCACATATCGAAAAGGAACCATTTTACTAGCAGGTTGGGGGGATACTTGACTCGTAACAAAAATTATCAATTAAATCTTAATTTTAAGCAAACGGATCCCTGAATCGAAAAATGGTTCTCACAGACCCGTAATATTTTTAAAGGGCCTATCCAGCGATACCCTACACCCTGGGATAGAGGAGAAAAATAACACCCCCACTTTACGTGTACCGGAGGTACCCTAAAAAACTATTTTTCATGAACTCAGACTAAACTCAAAGCATTTATTTCAAATAAACTAATTACAAGCATTTTTGAATTGTCAAGGGGTCGGTCAGTCAGAACGATGAAGCTAGTTGCCCATTCCAAAGCGTAGTAGGTACTTATGGAGAAGAACGGGCTAGAAACTCCACGGGCACTCTTTTAAATCAAAATATGGTTACAAAGTATTGGTTACTTACATCATTCGTGTTGAAATTATGCATGTGAGAACGATGCAGAAAGTTAAAAGTGTCCGTAATAAAAAGACAAAAACAATTCAAATATTAAATTAAATTAAAATAAGCCGTGGCAGCTAAAGGATGACCAGTCCCTACTGACGGCGCTCGTTCACGAACACGACGCATGGATTAGCGCCATTCAGCTCAACCATTTTGAAGGGAACTGAATGATCCATGATTTTATCTTACCACTTTGTTGGCGTGATTAATATATATATCCATGCCAAATTATAGCTTTCTAGTACTAAGAGTATCTGAGCTAAGCTGCGGACGGACGGACAGACGGAAATGGCGAAACTATAAGGGTTCCTTGTTGACTACGGAACCCTAAAAATTAAAGCGTTTTCAGGGTATCATGAACTGCAAATAAATTTTAAACGGTAATATTCCGATCCACTGAATGCATTTGCAATTCAGACCGCTAGACGGTGGCATTATTAGGTCAAGGTTTAGTCAAATCGTCGATACCGTTTAGAAGGTGGAACCTGCTTTAGGATGTTTTAAGTAAAAAATAAAGTCGCTGGAGGAAATTCTTAACTTTCTTATCAGAGTTTTGCAGATTTCATTGATTAGATAAATTAAGATAACATAACATCACGCCTATAATTCCCGGAGGGTTCGGCAGAGGTGTACCTACAGGATAATTTTTTAATCAGAGCGCAAACTGTAACCATGAATTCAGCATATGATTCTATACACCCTAGCGTAGAAATTTTTCATCAGTTAATTTTTTTTCGTAGTTGTTCCATACATTTTGACCGCGTAGGTATTGCACTTTTATATGAAACAGAAGATGTTTTTGGACGACCAATTTCAGTGCTAGAGGGTCTAGAATCATGTGCTGAATGGTCATCACCATGGTAACAGTTTGCGCACTGTATAAAAATGTATCCTGTATAGTAATACCCACATTTCGTCAGTTATGTTTAAGTCCCATGGAATAAGGGTCGAGCCTGTTGCCATAGACCGGGCACGAATCCAGACTCCGGGCTGCTACTGAGAAATTCCTGATGGAAAAACCCAACAACACTTTGCCTGACCTGGGAATCTAACTCAGGACCTCATGCTCAACAGCAGCACTTGCGACCACTAGACCAACGAGGCAGTCAATTAAAATTGGATATCGAAAATTGGATATCAATTAAAATTGGATATCGAAAATTGGATATCAATTAAAATTGGATATCGAAAATACATCGGTTCAAGTCAAAGTACCTACTTAGCGAGATTTTGCGATTCTTATTGCGCTGACTTAGCATATCAAAAATCTAAATATTTTATTTCTGTGCCCATATAGTTACATGGGCACTTATGAAACGTCAGACGCTAGGTGCACGGTTCCAATTGGTCGTTTCCTATGGAGAAGAGCCGGCAAAAAACTATACGGTTACTCTTTTAAAAATAAGTGGCTTTTGCAATGTTTTAAAATTACAGTGTTAATAGGTATGGGGGGACAGTGTAGGCCTGTTGACAAGCCTACACTGTCCCCCATACCTGCCAAGTAACAGGTACTCAACAAAGTAGAAAAAAGTCTACAAATCTACAGTCTACAAGTTAGGCCTACAACGTTCTCACATTCACGAGATTGATAAGTCCCTGCAATGAAATTGCATAGGTAGGTAAAGGCACAAGTCCATAGCCGACTGCAGGCAGCAGCAGCAGGCGACGCACCGCTGCGACACTACTGGTTTCTATATATTTCTATGAAAACGACGTGTCGCTAGCTACGGAAGGTATTTCATAGAAATACATAGAAACCAGTAGTGTCGCGGCGACACGCGTCGCCTGCTGCTGCTGCCTGCAGTCGACTATGGACTTGTACCTTTAGTGTCATATCAACTAAGGTATGCCACTTACCTATTCTAGACTTAAGGTGTTACTTTTTCTAGAATTTATTTTGTGAAGTAATGAAATATTAAAACATTTATTTGCAGAAGTATCTGGATAATGTATTTTATTTATCTCCAAACAAAGAAATATCTCTGGAGAGAGTTTACCTGTTTGCAACATTGAATATGTATTAAAATGAGTAATGCAATATTGCCAACAGCTCCTTTGAGAAGATCCTTGCTATAAACAAAGTCTTCGTATTCACTTGCTTGAATATTTAGGGCCTGTTTACCGTACCCAAATCGCCCCGAAGAAAAATTTTGCGTAAAAATCGTTCTTTTTTCGCGCATAAACAGCTTTGAGTCAGTCACCGGTTGCTGGGCTCTCGTGGGAATTAAAATTCTTTTGTATGTAATGTTTTAGCATGGACGTCTTCTTTATCTATACATAATATAAATTAAAGTCACGTTTCCTGTCTGTTTGTGGGACCGCATTTTTTTTCTAAATTACGCAACGGATTTTGATGCGGCTTTCACCATCATTTGGATAATTTATTACGGAAGGTTTAAGTATATAAAACGTTAAAATTAAACTTATACATTAATTATAATAAAGAAATGTTAATCTTTTGCAAGTCATAAGAACCGTGCCAAGCAGGGGCGGGGCACTAGTATTTAATATAATATTTCTTATACGAATTTCACCTTAGTTTATGCCAAGTTTTAGCATCACATAGTTCATCCAATTAAATTAAAGTAATTAAGTAAATAGTTTGTTATTAAGGAGACTACAGGACCTTAAACGCAAGTTTTATAATGCCTAAAAGCTTATGATCCACAGCAGTAAACAAAATCAGAAAAATATATGATATTCTTCAGGATATGTGTTAGTTAGATAGTGTGTTGAAAACATAATACACCTAATTTGTTACTGTAGAAAAAAATTACGGTGATACCCCTAAAAAAATATTTTAACGATTAAAAATCATACTAATATACAGGGTTATTGGTAAAACACCAGCAAACTCTTAAGGGGACATTGTACTCATCATTATAAACAACTTTTACTATGGACCGACCCAAAAATTGCGAAAAAAAAAACAGATTTTCCCTACATTTATATTCGCATAACACGTCAAAACGTAGAGAACAGCTGATAATTTTTTCGCGATTTCAGGTTTTGTCCTTAGTAAAAGTTGTTTATAATGATGAGTACAATGACCCCTTAAGAGGTTGCTGGTGTTTTACCAATAACCCTGTATATGCAATTATTCAGATTTTTTGTGTGTTGTTGATGTTATTCTACAGGCAACATATTAACGTAATAGTGTTTTAATGTTTTAGCCCAGTCAATAGATTTTTTGTACATACATTTTTATTTTTCATACATTTTTTATTATACATACATAATTGTTTCATGTTTTGCAATAAATTACCAGCGTTGTGTCAACGCGCTCCTTTTTCTTTTCTATGCAGTCCAACAGTGACCGCGCTTTAGCTGTTGTCAGCCTCTTATTAAATAGATACTGCTCGAAATAATGATAGATTCTCATTAATAGCTAGTATCAGACTGGATTCTATTACCAACTAACTCCAATTAGCCACCGAAAGAGCACCTGGCCCCTCACTTCCGCGGTAAAAGCATTACCTTAACCTTTGCACTAAAAGCTTCGATCACAAATCAGTATGCCAACAGTTTTCCGAACACGGTAGGCCTCTTGAGAGGGTCTAAATTTAGTAGAGGATGCGGAGGTGGGTTTGTTTCCATAGCGGTTCTATAGGAGTGAAGTGGCAGTCAATTATTTGTTTATTTTGGAGCCGAATCGGAATCGGAAGAGGCGATTACAATCGGATGTCGTATTGAAGAAAGCCTGTGAAAATGCTTAACAATTGCCCTAAATTTCCTATACTAGTACTTTTGGGTAATCTGTAAGTCAGGCAGGCGCGGATTTAGGTTTTCGCTCAATGGGTCTTTCTGGGAGGATCGGGGACGGGGGGGAGTGGGGTGAATGTCTCATGCCAAGAAAGCTCTTTAAAAAAAAACAATCGGCACCTATTTTCCGTAAACTCAATCTTAGTCATTTACTGTAAACAAAGTAAAAATACAGGCTGCGAAAATATTTTTATGTCCAATTTAGAGTTTTAGACTCAGTTTGGTCGAAGCCCAGGGCGGGACAACTGCTCCCGTTGCCTCCCCGTGTATCCGCTTGAAGTCAGGTACTGTACTTACGAGTACATCCATAATTACGTGTAAGTATAGTACCTGGATGTTCATATGAGACATTGAGCTTTAGTCGCTCAGAGTGACCAGAGACGACGTTACAAATCCGAGCTTCTTCTAAAATTCGATGTGCCACATTAACAGCCTCATACTGTCAAGTGAAGGTCATGGCAATACATACCGACTGCATATAAAATACTTAAGTACTTAAATATTCTATATTATATACCTGTTCCAAAAGTATCTGATGAATGTGTAAACAAACTCTCATCACTCACTAAGGCCCATTTGCGTGTTCATGGGTTATCTTAAATAACTCGGAGTTAATAGCTTACTCAGGATCAATCAAATAATTCATCTTGCGTCGGCAAGAGTTAGAGGTAAACCTAGGGTTAAACTTTTAAATATTAAACCCACCGATGTGGGCGAGTTAAGTCGCTAAACTCTGGGTTAGTATTAGCAATGTCAGAATAAATTGACGTTATGAGGTACCGCTGATAACTTATTTTGTATTTAATATTGTTCGACATTGTAGTAAGTGAAAATTCGGTACTATATCAGCAGGCAATATATTCATGAACTCATATAAAAATAAATACAAATTATAAAAAAGTTAAAACATATTTTTCCTTATCTGACTTTTCGTCAATCAATAAAGAAAATCTCCATGGAAACCACATACAATACGATCAAAATGAAATGTCATGTTATAAAATTCAAAGATAAGAAAGTTTTATGTATCGTAGTGTAGTGTAAAAGAGATGGGTATTATCATAATTGTCGTTCATTGTTCGTTCATTCATTTATGGCCGGATTACATATCAGGGCACAGACATTGCAATTCTATTTTATGTTTCGTCGATTGAACTGTAATGTTCCCAACTCAAAAAACACTAATGCCTGGTTAACTAACCTGGTGTTCCTTTTTAGTGGCGCAATGCGTAATAAGAGTAAAAACATTAATTATTTATCTCCGAGTTTACAAACTCTACATTTATTAATTTAACCCAACCAAACGCGCAAGTGGGCTTATAGGGAATTAGTAATACATTCATTTGTATTTAGATGGTTTCAATATTATATTTCACCAGTTTTCTCAAATTGTTTGAATAACATTATTAAATTGTAATTGAAAAATAATCGACGACAATTGAGGTTATATAAAAACATCTTTTAGGTGATTTAAAATTAGAATTCCGGGTTTAAATATTGAAATCAAAGTACTCCATTTGTAAGTGGCACTATTAATTGGAATCCACAGGTACGTTTTCTGATTCATTTGTTTACATTTTCATCAAATACTTTTGGAACAGACCATACACATATTTAGGAGATATTTCTATTATGTCGTTGGCGGATTGAATTGAAACCATGTTATAGACAGTTCTATTATTGATAACAGTAGATAGTCCATTTGTTGAGACGACAAAGGAAAATTGTTACAATTTCATGCTTTTGTGTAGATATTATTGTTGCATAACAAATCTATTTGAATCTCCTATTCAGTCATCGAAAAATTCAAATATATAAATCGAATGGCTTAGAGGATATTCCAAAAAAAAATCCCCCCCTGAGAGTGTTGAACGAGGGTTATAAGTTTTA
Organism: Dryobotodes eremita; assembly: GCA_917490735.1. Lineage (NCBI taxonomy): Eukaryota > Metazoa > Arthropoda > Insecta > Lepidoptera > Noctuidae > Dryobotodes > Dryobotodes eremita. Next base: position 15,639,436 of record OU823254.1, on the reverse strand, counting down.
TGAAAACAAAGTTTGGGTGGGTCGTGTGCGTGTGGTGTTGGTAATAATACTCGAATAAATAAGTAAAACCATAAAAATATTAATTTTTGTTTTGTTTTTGTTATCATATTAGGGTGCAAATGGCATGATTCATATTATTATTTTTGTAATTGAAAAATAGCACGTTTCACATTTCAATTGGTACGTTTCTATGAATTTTCCTTTTCATTAAATTCAATTGTGGGAGAAAATTATGCGTCTCACGCACTGTACTGTAAAGGCAAGATTTTATTCAAGTAGCTAGTAATGGTGCATAGCTATTAGGCTCTATGGGTAGCTATTTTTACTGAGAGTACATTAGAGGTGATGATGTACTTACTTGAAACTACGTCGTCGTGTGGTGGAAAAGCTGAGCAGAAATCAGTTTTCAATAGCTTGAGATTTATTTTAAACTTCCACTAAAGTTTTAAATTTTTCTACTTCGGCCATTGTTAGGGTTCCGTACCCAAAGGGTAAAACGGGACCATATTACTAAGACTCCGCTGTTCGTCCGTCTGTCTGTCTGTCTGTCACCAGGCTGTATCTCATGAACCGTGATAGTTAGTTGAAATTTTCACAGATGATGTATTTATGTTGCCGCTATAACAACAAATACTAACAAACAGAATAACATAAATATTTAACGGGGCTCTCATACAACAGACATGATGTTTTTTGCCGTTTTTATAGATAATGGTACGGAACTCTTCGTGCGCGAGTCCGAGTCGCACTTGGCCGGTTTTTTTTAACTTTTTTATAGGTTTAAAATGTGTTCCTTTTATCTGGTAACAATATTTTTATAAAATATCATTGTCTGTCGGTTACTCAGACATTTGTAGCTCTGACGTGAAGTTAGCCAATCTCAAAATCGTATGAGACGCAATGCCTCAATCAAAGAACTGATTAAAAAGCAGAACTTTTCCTTCGCGGAGCGGAGTCTATTTCCTTCAGTAGTAATGGGTTTCCTTTATCGTCTTTAGCTACCTTATCAAGCTACCTTTACTACTTATGCATAACTTAGTAAGTTAAGGCTACATGACTTGGGCGGTACTTATGGTCATTATTAAGGTTTAAAATTCAAAATGTTTTTTTTTTCTGTTGGTCTTCGGTGTAGTGTTCGGCCTAAGGTTTAGTAATATCTCCATCTTCATGACACAAAACTGCATATTATTTAACAAAGGACAACCCAAATCTTAATGTAACCAACAGTACATATCACCTTCACACGAATTTAGAACAATAGTCGACAACTTGCCAAAAAGGAAAAATAAACAAAATACACATATCGCATTTAAGAACACTGACTTACCTAAACCAATACAGAAATTAGCTTTTTCTGGATTTTACGTCCAGCCGGTTCTTTATTTAAAAAGGCTTCAGAGTTGTTTTAAAACAGGATACTCTTAAAAAAAGAATTCCAGTTTTTCTTTTCCGTTTCTAGATACAGTTTTGGCAAAAACTGGTAGCTTTAAAGTTAGGAGGTCGTGTCTACATGGCATATTGCCAACGGAGCTGACCGGAATCTCCCGCTGCACAGCACTGCTTATTATTTGCGTTACGAAGGCTCCTCGTATATGAAATATGGGAAGTAGCTCTTGAATAGTCTCGATTTTGTCTTGTATGTCTGTAATATCTGTGATTGTTATTAGCTATTAGATTTGTTATTAGAATAATGGAGTTTTTTCTGATTAATTTATTTACCAAAAACGTTAATACTTACATAAGTTCTTCTGTTTAACTTTCTATATGCCTGATTGTGTATTTCTGAAGGTTCACTTAGATGCCCTCCGTTTGGCGATAGCTAAGAAAGGCTAAGAGTATTAGACTTATATCGAATAAAACGAAACTAATGACGTGACCAGATGAAGTCTCGTATATTAAAAGACCCATTGATGAAAATTGACTTTATCGTATCGTGTGATGTCCCTATCCGCCAAAAATCAAGTGATAAGGCGGCACGGTTACAGTCCTTAATTCGTTCAGGAAGTCGACTCTTTTTTAAGAAGCCTTGGGGAAATCATTACCTACCGAATACGATTGGCGGGCTACCTGTTTTAATCCTAAAATCTTCTCCTGCTACGCCGACGTGGCTGTGGATTATTCTTATTTTTTTTTGTCAGAATTTATAATCTAACTTTAATGGTACGGTTTTTATTGTTCACTTTCTTATCTATTTTTAAATTCCAGCAACCCAGCAACCCAACTAACAAATTAATGATTTATAATAGTCAAATTAACGTTTGACATTGTCAGTTTGCTTTTTAAGTTTGGTCGTATAAGCGTTTATAAAACGCGAATTAGGCCCAAATTATACATCATTGTTAGCGTTTAGTAGTTACTGAGAAGTCAGCCAATGACCGCTGAACGTTATATACAAGTTAAATAGAAGTACAAAGACTGACTTTACGGTCCAATACTGTTGTGATGAGACCCTTAAGTGACCGCATATGTCATATAGCAGTTATAATCGTTTTAAAACGACTGAAACATTGTACTAGTGTCAAAAAACGACTCAACGACAACCGTTTTGATTCGCATGTTAAATATTGTATGAAAGAATAACAGAAAAAAGTAAATGGAGTTAATTTCCATGATTACACAGTATCTATATGTCCTGACCTACATTATTGAAATAAGTGGGATTTAATAATAGTTATGTAAATCTTTCAGGGAACTTTAGTTTTATGACAATGTATATGTGTCGTTGTGAATTTGCTAACGCCCTCCTCCATTACTTTGTACTTCAATAGTTTTACTTAATAATTATTAGCAAAAATATTTTACTTTCATAGTATAGCTCCAACCATCTTGTCTAAATTATATGGAAACCTCTATAATACACTTATATAAACAAAAGTTCGCATAGATCTTTCCTTGAGACCATCACGCCTCAGCCATATTAAGTCAACTTTAGGGTTCCCTAATCATTACTTACTTTTAACTAAATCAATTTTGTATGAAAAAACAAAATTGAATTGTTTAATTAAATTATGGTTTTGACCTTTACATGATTTAAAAGTCAACTTAAAGTTATGTAACCGTTAAAATTCAACATTTTAGTCGCATACACGTCTTATTTAGTTTTGCATACGACCAAAATATTTGTTGTATAAAGGTCATGTACAAATGTTTAAGCGGTTATTTTAAAATTTTGCACCCGATGACGGTTGTCTTACGAAAATCTTTTATTTAAACGAAATGTATACAATTATGTAGACAAATATGTACATTGTGCAATAAACGTCATGGCTAACACCATTACACGACGTCGTATAAGTTAGTCCTGAAAACATTTACTCAACTAATATAATAAGACATTACAGTCACACCACTGAAGCATCGTAAAATAAACGTCTATATAACGTCTTAGATAACTAAATACCACTATATAACCGTTATATAACATGAGGTCTTATTAGACTGGAATTATACGACGTTTTTGCTTGTTGGGAAGTTAATACAAGTATTATTTAATGTGAATATAATGTTGATGGTCATTTGAAGGAGTCCGGCAACGGGGCAAACTTTTTTTTGACTTATTTCTAGGTTTGTCATCCGGGTCAGGGTCTGGGCCGTCTTTACTAGCCGCTCCCCATGCAGGGGTCAGACGAATGATCTGTTAACAACATAACCTTTCCTACACCTTTTCCTGCGCGGGTAAACAGTAAGTGCTTAGTAAGTTTACTACAAGTATTTCTTGTGAGTATAAAGTTCATGTTCCTTTGGACTAATTCATCAACGGTGAAAACTTATTTGACTCAATTTTAGGTTTGTCATCTGGGTCAGGGTGTAGGCCACCTTTACTAACTGCTATCTGTGGAGGGGTCAGACGAATGATCTGTATACAATATAACCCTTTTCCTCTCTTGTTCCTGCGGGCGTAAATAGAAAGTACCATAGGTACTTACGCAACATATTTTACATTCAGGCGTTTTTATAAACGCTCGCCATTGTACCCAGGTACGCTTTTTCAAGTCACATTTTCATAACAAACTTTTTCTTTTACACTGAGTGGTTTCCACTGATTGAGACTTTGCGGTAATACGCAGGCCTAATGATTTGATTTGATTCATGTCTTTCTTTCGGCACGTCTAGAATATCTCAACGAACTTAGCGAGTACTTCGGTGATGGCTCCGGGCTAACACATGGCCTTCGCTTTGACCGAATTGGGCCGAGGTCTCTTCGTAAATTGAAACCGTGGCTTTTGTATGTTCATTGAGTTCTATGTTCAGGGGTAAGAAATTAGAGCAGCTTAGACCAGACATTAGTGTCACTGGTATTCAGCTGAAACCGGTTAGACTGGAAGCTGACCCCAACATAGTTGGGAACAGGCTAGGCAGATGATGAGATCCGAGTGACATTGGAAAAGAGTTTTTTTTTAAATATTCTGGTGTAGGAACGAACTTTTTGAGAATAGATCATTCCTTGGTATATATATTAGGCAGTCAGCGAGGTAGCGGGGCTGATTACCCAGAATGTGCCAGGTACGTTTAAGGTAAAACCGTGGCAATGAAGACCATTTTAATGCAGTTTACGATAGAGAGCTTTGTGACTCGCCAGATTCCTTGTGTTTGAAATGAGGTATTGTAATTCCCCCCAATAATTCTTGTCTTTTTAAGTATTTTCAACCCACTATACTTGTTTACAACTCCAGCCCCGAAATTCCTCAAATATTCAAAAACAGAATCCAAGCAAGTATGAAATTAGTAGCAAAGAGATTCCTTTTAATCTTGCACCAAAGAGTTATTCTCAAAGAAAACCAGCTACATTTATTATAAATAAACCCGAAGTCGGTACCAGAGGCGTTTTCATTAACCCTTAGTTCGTGTGGTGTGGGTGGCACACAGTAGATAGAATTCTTGACATAACTTAACAATAAAAAAAACTTTTTCTCCGCCTAAGTGGTGTAGCCCACTGTTCATTTACCGTCGCCCACAATTCGTAAGTAACTGGATCCCATTTTTCCAAGTTGTAATTCGGTTTAAGTAAATTAGATATTGTAATAATTTTGTTACAATGTAGGGTAGGACTCCAGAAAGATGTGGCGTGGGACTAACTGTGGGTGTGTCTGAAAATACAACTAAAGTTTTCTTCGACTCTTCGGGGGTTTAATAGTACCTCAGGCGCTTTCATGAGGAGTGGGCGTCGCGCAGAAGTCACGTTGATATCCACAAATTGAAGGAACTTGGTAGACAGTTTTGAGGTAATTGACGCGTTCCTAGCAGGAATTTGTATGAAATATCTTTGCTTATTATCTGTATCTAAACATAGGATAAAACAAATTTGCTTTTCGTGCCTGTCCGTGTTATCGCCTAGTTCTTCTGAATTAAGGCTCCCGCAGACAGGCACGACGCGACAGCGGGATGTGAGTCATAGAAATTGTTCTACTAGAGACGCGTCGTGCTGTCGCGTCGCTCCTGTTTGTGGCAGCATTTATACAATGGATATTGATGCCGTTTTCACCATCATTTTTAGAATGAATTCCGGTTTAAGTGTTTAATTTATTACTATTTCCTTTAGATGTAGCACTGAAATCTCAATGTTTTGTTTAGTTTTTGTAGCCACATTACAAAATTGCATCCGTGCGATGCAAGGACGGGAGACGCACACAATTCATCTTATTAAACACTATTTGTTTAATAAGATAGATTGTGTGTGTAGGCTCACCTCCTATTACATGGGACTTAATATCTAAATGTGGGTAGGTATACTATACTCCTCTGTCCTTTTCGGGAATGCAGGCGTAATGTTATGTTTAAAAAGGGTAAGCGGTATTCTTACTTCCGCGCACCATCCATATCTCGTACTGTATACAAACCGTGACTAATAAACTTTCAGATTGTGATGGTAATTTTATGAACAGTTTATGAAGTTTATTCTCAGACCGTTTTCCGCACACATTAAGGACGCGAGTAGGCGTTTAATAATGTGGTAATCATGGTCACAGGAAAGTAATAAAATATGCCACGTATGTAATATACCGTAACATCGTGCCGTAACGATGGCTGATCGATCGATGGCCGAAATTTTAATGATCGTCTGACCTTGGCTGTGGTTCTATTTCGATTCATAGGCACCTCTATTGTACCTACTACTTTAATATTCCAATCACAGAAAAATCTAAATAAATCCAGTAGGTATAGACCGTTTTACTCGATAGCTTAACGGCTAAAAGATTGACGTTGAAGTTGAACCTTGAATGAGTTCACAAATTAACATTATTAACAATTCAAATATTTATTTAGTTTGGAATACTGGAAATGTTAACCACGCTTGAAACTCTTTTTATCATTGCCCTGCCGGTTTATACCTACTGTTAAAATCTCACCGTGAAAACTAAGGTGAAGTGAGCTGGAAGTGAGTTGTCAATAGTGTCAAACCCTAGCATCAGGTGGAATGACAGCTCACCTCGCCTAATTTGTCACGGTGAGATTTTTAAAGAATAGAGCGGCTGATACTGTGGATTGACACTAAAGACAGGTCACTGCACGTTAGTTTTCACGGTGAGATTTTTAAAGAATAGAGCGGCTTATACTGTGGATTGACACTAATTATATGTCACTTCACCTAAGTTTTCACGGTGAGATTTTTACAGAATAGAGCGGACGATACTGGGGATTGACACTAATGACAGGTCACTTCACCTAACTTTTCACGATGAGATTTTTACTGAATAGAGCGGCTGATACTGTGGATTGACACTAGTTACAGGTCACTTCACCTAAGTTTTCACGGTGAGATTTTTACCGAATAGAGCGGCTGATACTGGGGATTGACACTAGTTACAGGTCACTTCACCTAAGTTTTCACGGTGAGATTTTTACAGAATAGAGCGGACGATACTGGGGATTGACACTAATGACAGGTCACTTCACCTAACTTTTCACGGTGAGATTTTTACTGAATAGAGCGGCTGATACTGTGGATTGACACTAGTTACAGGTCACTTCACCTATGTTTTCACGGTGAGATTTTTACTGAATAGAGCGGCTGATACTGGGGATTGACACTAATGACAGGTCACTTCATATAAGTGATCACGGTGTGGTTTTTACAGAATTAGTCGCCTAGGGACTTTAAATTGGCTTCCAGTTTAAACAGATGCGACAACCAATAATATATTCAAACAAAATAATGAATACTCCATGAGAATATTTAGAATTTCTGAATAACCTTAATAATGGGTAGTCTAGGTACGTATGTTTAATACACTCTCTATACATAATTCAAAACAAGGTTTTAGAAAGTTGCCCTGCAGTCCTTAAGTACAATAAAATTATGTAAGTATCTACATTCAATCTAGTTATCAATTCTACTTTCGTAATGAACAGTAGATTGTTATACAAGGAACTAAAAACTTTTTACAAAAAAAAAAAACAACAGACTTCCAAAAAAGCTCTGCAAAGTAAAAAATAACTTTAATTTCGGAAGTCGGTGTCTTTGGTTTTGTATTTTCATTTTTGCCACCGACTTCCGAAATTACAGTTATTTTTCACTTTGCAGTGTTTATTTGGAATTCGGTTGTTTTTTTTTTTTTTTTGTAAAAAGTTTTTATTTTTCTAGTCTTGTCCATTCCAAAGCGTAGTAGGTACCTATGGAGAAGAACGGGCAAGAAACTCCATGGACACTCTTTTAAATCAAAATATGGTTACAAATTATTGGTTACATCATTCATGTTGAAATTATGCATGTGAAAACGATGCAGAACGTTAAAAGCGTTCGTAATAAAGAGACGACAACAATTCCAATATTAAATTAAAATAAGCCGTGGCAGCCAAGAGATGACCAGTCCCCACTGACGGCGCCCGTTCACGAACATGACGTATGGATCAGCACCATTTAGCTCAACCAATTTGAAGGGAACTTAATGATCCAACACACACGCTACCACCAGCGAAACATTTGAGTGAGCATGACATCTATCTAAGTTACAATAGCCTAATGGCAACTGCTCATAACCTTTTACAAAATACTCCTTTTCCGGATACAGGACATTAAATGTTGACGAGTTCTTCTGGTAATTCATCATCATTTCTACTTCACCATATGCATTTTGTCGAGCATAAATTACTTAGCAACCATATTAAAGTAATCGTATCGCAACCCGTGAAATACTTATTATTGAGTAGTTCCGGTGGCTTCGTCATCTATGGTCTTCATCATCAATTCCACTTTACCAAATGTTGCTTACTAAGAGCAAATGCATGAGTTACTATAAAAAATACCCAAATCACTATAGGTGTGCCTATAACAATTGAAGAGTTCCCTAAATTTCTCCAAGATTCCATCATTAGAACCTGACCTGATGACAATGGGACCACCTGGGAAGTATACTCATTCTAACAAAAAAATAATTTTCTAAATCAGTTCAGCCGATCTATTCTGTAAAATTCTCACCGTGAAAACATAGGTGAAGTGAGCTGTCAGTCCGCCTGATGCAAGGGCTTGCCACTATTGACAACTCACTCCACGCTCACTTCGCCTAAGTTATCACGGTGAGATTTTTACAGAATAGATCTGCTGGTGTCTTCGAGTAATCGGTGAACATACTTAGAAAAAAGATTCCGACGAATTGAGAACCTTCTCCTTTTTTGAAGTCGGTTAAAAATAATCCAATACGATATTAAATAGTTTACTTTTTTAATTTCTTCTGTAGCCACAACTCAATGCACGCATTCTACCGAAGAGATCGCCGCATTTAGATCCATAAAAAAAAAAAAAGTATTTTTTTTTTAAACTGTAATAAGTCGAGTCTTTATTCATGATTATTCTTCATAAAAATAAAGAATTTTATTTTTTCTTCATAAGAAAAAGAAAAAGCAGTAATAAAATAAAATTACAATTACCAGAATACATAAATAATATTAGCACAAATTTGTAAGCACTCTTCCTGCTCTCTCCTATTATGCTGTGCCTGACAGGGTCCATAATTATTTCATTAATTTTAAGTTTACCAACTATTTTACCAACATTATGGAATGCAATAAAGAATTGAGAATTGAGAATTCAATAAGAACTCCAGTTCCAGAGCGTCGTCAATTATTTTTATTCGGAATGGCGCGGGGTAATTACGTAACACATTAACAGTAGGAATGGGTTTCATTTTGACTGTTCAACAACATTCATTGCGTTATTTACGTTGTTGAGCAGACAATTTTTTCGAACATATGAAGTAATGGATTAGCAATAGGCTTCAAAGTGATTCAGATTGTGATAGATAGTGTGTTACGTAATTAGGGTACTGGTTATTGTATTCCTTATCCGTTCTAATAAGTGTTATAATACCGATATTATTAAACGTTTTGTGGTATACAGACATGTCGAACACGTTAATCGTTTTTGGAAGAAAGGGCCGTTTTGTGCGCATTCGGCTATTCGGGTTAGGCCCTGTAACTATGTACTTTTCGAAAAAAAAGTGTGACTCCTTACTTCAACCTTCATACCTTGCTAATCAAAAAGATTTTTTTGCATTTTTATGTTAAAAATTACATGTGCAGTGTATTTACGAACTTATTTACAGCAGTGATGGTGTTTCAGATTAATCTAGGGCTCACCATAAGACTTTGTAATTCCACATTTTTTTCTGGTCAATGAAAATTTTACTGACCCCACGCCATTGTTTAAACTCTAATCGTTAAAAAACGTATTTTTTGTTACCTACCTGTCTAAAAAGTTATCGCAATATTTAAACCCCTACTTTTTTAAATATTATAGTGCTTTTTATGTAGTGATAAATAATTATCTTATCATATTTTAGCCACAAAATATACATGACTCCACTTTTTTTCCAGTGTGTTATTTTGGCGTGTGTTACTCGTTTTTATATTATTTTCTTTTTGTTATGGCTACCCATATATATTTTATTAGTATAGCAACCTTTGTTCATGACATTTCATTTGACAGCTATGTCAAGTAGCCATCTTTGGAGGATTACGGTGACGTCGATGTGTGTTGCGGAAAATTCAGACATTGTTTTATTGGTGAAAAAGTGATAATTCTCTTAAAGTAAGTGAATAAAAACATTACCTAAGAGTCTCCCAATATAGAAACTGTTCGTAGTTCATGAATTGTAGTGTGAATAACGTAGAAAAAGCAAATTCAAGAGTGATAAATTAAGTTGAGTCCAGTGTGCTCTGTGTGTTACATTCCAGTGTGTTACTGTGTGTTACCGTGTGTTACGTTGTGTTACGTCGTGTTACCTAAAGCTTCATACACATACTAGGAGAAAGTCATGTTTCTGCAATGAAAAGAGCTTTGAAATCGTGGAAGTGGCCTGAAAAACCGGACGAACTACTATATCCTTGGGAGAATATTGTTAGGAAGATTAATACGCCAAAACAAATATCTAACCGGGGATATTTTTCTGTACCTGAAATCGATCGCATAGATTAGCTATTCATGTTTATGATGAATGGTTATTATATTAAGAATAATTGATAAACATATATATATTTTAGTTTTGTGTTTTATTTATTACATACCTATAGCTTTTGCATGCACAATTTTTATCCGTTATGAATCGAACGTATCTCCACTGCATTAAATTCGCAACAGAAACCCAAATGTAAATAAAGAACCTCGAAACTTGGCCATAGGGTCATTAAGTTATTATAAGAAATATCAAATAACGCAGTTAACATTTTTTTTATGTTCCTAAAATATCGATACCCTACAGTCATTTCTCTTAGTGACACGTCAGTTTAAAAATAATAATAATAATTCTGTGATAGGCTACGTCTTAATTCCATTCTGCCGAAGAGGAATCGATATTTTATGAAATAAAGAAATGTTTACCATTTGTATATCATTATATTTTTCAGCTTATAAGTAGGGACACTTTCAAAGGCACCTGGTAGGTAGGTACCTATAGTTATTTTAGTAGATTGGCAATTTACATAGTGTAAACTAAGCCTTACACAGTTCCGTTGTGTTATCATACTATGTGTGTTACTGTTGTGTTACTTTTCCAGTGTGTTATTGTGCAAAGTTACGGGGCCTAACCCTTCATTGTCACCCACACGGCGGAATATTTATCGTCTTTCTTTTGTTCTTTACACCTTCTAATGAACACTATAGTCCTTGCAATACACGTGCGTGCGTGGTACTTTTATGTCATTTTTATAGGTAAGGTGTAAACTGCAATGATTGTACACGCGTTTGTGTAATTTATAAAAATCATCGACGTCAATTGATGTTATAAAATTAACCTTAATATTTAAATGAAAAACATTATTAAAATTTCGGGCTTAAGTATTCCAATAATCAAATCAAACCACTGAATTCGTTAGCGGCACTACGAATTGGCATCCACAGGTACGTTTTCTGATCCATTTGTTTACATTTTCATCAGATACTTTTGAAACAGACTATACCAGCTATATGAGCAAGACGTTAGAAGCGTCTATTTGTGTGTAGTACCCATTACCGGCCCACTTACCGAGCAAACATTGCACCCCCTTTATTAACAACCAGTGAACGTCGAACACAACGATGAAGGCGTTAATTTTGTTCCTTCGCGTGTTGAGGACCCATGCACTTCATTTGCCACCATTATGGGTATTAAATGCATAAATAAACTAAGATTAGATTTTTATTAGAAGTTCTGTTCGTTGACTTTCTAAGGCGGTCAGATTTCTAACGTTTTCAAGGTTATATTAATGCACCATTATACTTAACTGCGAGAAAGAGCGGGTGACCGTCATGCCCCAGGTGCCCGCACGTGCCCGGCTTCTCCTACTGACATTACCCACAAAATATGCTACGATTTTTATCGTCCCAGAAATTAGATTTTTGTTTAATATCACCAGCATCAAAGCCAAGACTTTTATTTTTCTATAAAATAAAAGGGAAACATAAAAAAGTCTGCACAAGGGATAACATGTGAATCAACATGTCATGTTCACGCTTCCATGCCCAACTCATTTATTTAATGTAATGCTGTGACTGCTGATGTGTTTCCAGATTCTGCTAAATCTTTATAGCTATTTCATGTTTTTAAATTAGAATTTTTAGGTAAAAGTATTTTTTGACCAATTTTCGTAATAATATAGGTGTCAGAAATATGTTAAATCAGTCGTTTGGCTTTGACTAATCGGGACGCTAGCGCCACCAGGCGGCGCTCGACAGAGTCTACAACATAACGCTCGCTCGTTAAAGCAGAGTTCGTCGGTGGCGGTCAATCAGTGTACACATTTAGAAACTGTCGCGCGTTCTGTATAGTTTTGTCGAGTACTTTCAGTGTGTGATTCGCTAGTGTGATTAATTTGTTCGTAAATTATAATTGGATTTGAACTGCAAACGGTTTTTCTATTGCGCAATAACCAACACTTTCCATTATACGCCTACAGTAGTTAAAATATGACTGATGATAACGAGAGAGACGTTCCTTCTTCGTCATAGAGATCATTGGAATGCTCACGATCATAATGATGTTTTTGGCTGATGATATTTGATTAATTTAATTTCTATTTCCGTTTCTAAGCATTTTCTACCAACTTTATTTAAACCCACGTTTGGTATCCCTTGGGGAATGCTTTCTTTTTGTTTTGTCTATGTATCTATGTTTTAATTAGCTAGGCTTCTCACAGAAATTTAATGGAGATTTAAAAAAATAAAAATAAACATAAATTAATGTCCTGTGATAGTGTAGGATATATTTTTTTAAGCCACAGACGGGCTCGAATTCAATTAGACAACAAAAGCATGACTGTCTGAATAACATGTCCTATTCCTCACATATCTCACTTAACGAACCAACAAAGGGAACTAAAGGATAATAACCATCTACGTTCATAACTTCATACAAATATAGGATAGATTCCTCTCACGTGGTGTCGGGTCCTCGAACTTATGTTATAATTCAATCCCTGAAGGTTCAAGTAATTGGAATCAGCATAAATGGCCGCCCTTTGTAATGGTGGGTGTTCGGGTAAGATCGGGTCTTTTCGGGTCCTGGGGACTGATGGGTTTGCCTTCGTGTTTTAAATATTTACGTTCATTTGTTTTTGTGTTTTGAACATTTTATGTGTGTTTTTATTTTTGTATGTGATCACTATTGTATTGTGCTGGTGTCCGCAACTCTACGTCAAAGCGCGAGTTTTGCGTTCGGAACTGACACTATTTATCAACAGAGATTGGATATTCGGATGCATATTCACCTAAAGTTGGGACGTTGGCTAATATGGAATGCGCTTTTGTATCGAAAAAATCCCGCTAACGTCAGATTTCAGTGACCAAACCGGATCAAACCATAGCGATCGAAAGGTAGTAATTAAAGTTGTTGTAGTCGAGGTAATATATTTACGCTCAATCAGGATATAGTACTTAATTTATTAAAAATAATTAAATATTTTTTTAGAAGTGGCTTCCATACTATATAAGTACACCCGCCTAGTTATGCAATCCCGGTGTTCCTGGCATCCCGGTCTTATTTTTTACAAAAAAATATTTTGATAAGCCGCTTCCATACTTTCATAGCTAAAAATTTACTTTATATAAATTTGCATCCGAATATCCGATCTCTGATTATCAAGCATGTTCATCATTGAATTAGTCAGTTAACACCCGCGTTTCAATTTTTTTATTTTTTTATTTAAATAATTTATTTACACAAAAATTTAACACTTTGGTACTGTATACAATAGCACACGTTGTAAAAATATATCTCTCCAGATTGCTATCATTGTTAGTGTGTCCAAAAGCCTGGCAGCATTTCAAAGATGAATGCCAACCGGGGTAACGCGATGTGTCCATTAAGAGCCGGACAACTTAGTAGCTGGTAACTCCACTCAGTATTGATCTTTGCATTGCAATTAGGTAATACTGATAACTATACCGTTGTCGATATTAGTTAATTTCATGCTACGGTTAAAGGCTACAAACAGGCGCGACGCGACTCTTGTAGAACAATTTCCATGAAGTTTTCATAGAAATTGTTCTACTAGAATCGCGTCGCGCTGTCAAGTCGCGCCTGTTTGCCTTTAGGCCTCACTTAACTTTATGTATTGAGATTTTCATTCCATTTTTCCTTTATTTTCAGGTCAGTGTGGTCTTCCATCATTTGCGGTAAGCCGGTGCTCGGAGCTCGAAATGTAGCCGAAACTCGATGGTAAATTAGAAAAGAGTAACTCTAAATTGTGGTTGGACAGTAGACCGTCGTAAATACTGCTAGTGGTCTGTGAGTTAGGAGCCACTGTGGTAAGGAACTTACATACCTATAAACGACACGTACAGTTGACCACCGAAATGGTTTAACAAAATCGGTACCCTAAAGTTTTATCTTTCAATCAGTTGCTGAATATGTAGAAAAACATCAGCCCAAACATGTTTTTACCTTTTAGCTAATGGTATCTTAAACATGTTTTTCGCTAAGCAAATGTAGTAAAAATTTACTATGCCTGTTATTTTTCCTAGAAAAATAACGAAACGATAACGGAGCCATGCTATTTTGCTAGGCGTACAGGATCTGTGAGTGGTGATATACACATTGGGTTGGCATGATTCCGCACAGCCGGGTGGCAAAATATCAATTGGATTTTGTCACCTCGCCTGTGCAGTTCAGTAATTAGTCTCGGCATAATACGGCGTACGGCACGTCTTACATCAGTAATTTAGAGAAATATGTGGTGCGCTGTATTTCGGTTGAGTCGAGAAACTTTAGTTGCCGACTGTACCGCCTTGGTATTGAGTTTTACTGCGATATTTGTCTGAAACTGAGAACTGGAGAAGACATTACAATTTATAGTCTGGGTACATTAAAAAGCTGGAAGGTCTCTTTTATTAACTATAAACCCACATTTATTTAGAATGTGGTTTAATCGTGCAATAATATTATAAATGGAACTGTTTGATAGTATTTTTGAATTCTTTATTACATCAAATGTGAATTAAGTTTCATCATGTGTGTTATAAAGCAAAGGTATTTAATTTTTCTAAGTTGAGTTAGTTAATAAAAAAGCTTAAGGAAGTGACTAAGTAATTCTGTAAGTAATTTTAAATTTTAAGCTCTTAACAGAGCAGACAAAATGTCATTTGCATCTCAAATTTTATGAAATCTAACAGCAAGATCTAGCAGCGTATGAAATCTTATGCATTACATTTACACCACGAAGCCGATTACATAAATCTAAAACAGCAGCGGAGGGTAATCGCGTAGCACACTAACAGTAGGAATGGCTTTCATTTTGACAGTTCAACAACATTCATTGCGTTATTTACGTTGTTGAGCAGACAAATTTTTCGAACATAAGAAGTTGTAGCGGCATCTACAATCGCCACATGCGAGCTACACGTCACAATGACGTCACGCAAGATCCTGCATCGCGCAAGCAGAGTTTACCGCGCAAGTAGCATATATACAACGTCCCGACATCAATCGTTGGGCAGTTGCCCACCAGACACGACACCCGTCTGGTCGGAGGATCCTCCCTTTTCAATAGAGTTTGAGTGAACTTTACACCCTGTTCCTCATACCTCTATAAAGTAATGGATTAGAAATATCCTTCAAAATGATTCAGATTCTGATTGATAGTATGTTACGTAATTAGGGTGCTGTAATCCGCCTTGTGCAGTTAATTCACAAACCAAGATTGACGGGCCCACTGAGCGAAACATTGTTTAGCCAAGTTACACAGAACGCTGCGGAACTGACATTCAAATGCACTCATGTATGTTAGACTCACTATTGTTTCACTTAAGGAAGTAATTAGGTAACGCAGCCGACCTATTTATTGTCTGAAACTAACACTTACACGGCCTTATAACAAAACAAGGTTTACTTTATACCGAAGTCCATCCATCCATTCATCGAATCCATTTTGACAAAGTTAAACTTCTAATTACAAAAATTGACGCCAAACCCGAGTCTAAGTTATTAATTTTGTATTAAGAACTTTAGTGTGCTCTGAATAAAGTACAAAATAGGATATCCGGGTCAAAGGTTTGCGTTTCGACTAAAGTTACACCGTTGTGAAAGTGGCGCTCAAATGCACTAATGTATGTTAGACTCACTATTATTTCAATTAAGGAAGTAATTAGTTAAGCAGCCGTGCTAATTGACTGAAACTGAGACTTACAGATTCTGACTGATAGGGGATGGATGAGAGTGGATTGAGCGCGAGAGCTCGCAGTGGCGAGTAAAGAAAGAAAAGAAATAAAGAATTAAGTTTAATTGAAGAGGTCTTTTTCCTGCATTGGATGAAGATATTGACTATTGCACAAGATGATCAAAGATAAGCCTTTAAGAATGGTGGCATAGATTAGGCAGATAGACACATAGGCAATCTTTATTGTGCACTGATAGGAAGTAGTTACAACAGCCGATCTATTCAGTAAGAATCTCACCGTGAAAACTTGAGAGAAGTGAGATGTCAATAGTGCCAATGTTAGGGATTGGCATTATTGACATGATGGATGGATGACAGCTCACTTCACCTACGTTCTCACGGTGAGATTTTTACAGAACAGACCGGCAGGATACTTCACATATTAGAACAGTAGCTGAAATTGATTTATTATCGCTTATTTTGTAAATACCGTACAATATACAGTTGCAGTTGCAAATTATGTGTCAAGGGGACTTTTTCAAATGGGTAGAGTCCGATCGAATTTCATTTTCGGTTTTTGACAATTTTTGGCCGAAAAATTACACACCTTAGTTAATCCTGACATTGAAATGTGATAAAAAGACAAAAATAAAAGTTTTTAATGATTTTTATTGCGTAAAATAAACAATTAGTAGTCTGTGTTTCCGTCGTTAAGGCGTATAACACAATCGCAGCGTTTCGGGATACTCAATGAGTTCATCCAAATCACGTTGCGGAATGGCCGCATAAGTTCGTTGTAACAGGCGAAAGAGAGTTTTTAGCGTAGGTACGGCATCCATATTTGGCAGAGCACTTCTTTGAATCATATCCAATACGTGCTAAATGGGATTCAAGTGTGGCGATTGAGCAGGCCATGGTAGGACGTTGATATTAGCTGCGGCAAGTGTGTTTGCAACGACTCTGGCAGTGTGTGGACGTGAATTATCATGCATAAGCAGAAATGAAGAAACAAATTGGATCCGCAAAGGATTGACAACATCTGATACAATAACTTCAGCGTAAATCTGTGCATTGAGATTGCCTCTGATCCAAATCAGTTCCGTTCTTTCGCCGATCCAAATACCCGCCCATATCATGATTGTTCCACCACTGTATATGAACTTACTGGCATGATTTTAAGTGTTCTTGGCGTCTAGGGGTCCTCCAATACCGTGTACGTCTAGTATCTAGTCTCATACCAAAGCGAGATTTGACAGAAAAAACACACAAAACGCCACATTGCTTCTGCCCAATTTCTGTGTTCACGAGCCCAATGCTGCAACATCGAGCCCCGCAATCACAGAGCCCGTTTAGGCTCTGCGATTGCGGTGCTCAATAGTTAGTACACGTAGTGGCCTTCGGGAACGGAGATTGACTTCATGCAAGCGATTTCTTATTGTTTGATCGCTTATTAACATCCCTGACGAGCTATGAAACCTCGTAACCAACATCATCGCGGTTATTGTACGACTTTGTTGCGCAGTAATTTGTATGTAACAATCTTGTCTGCGTGTGGTGATGCGAGCTCATCCTCCATGTCGCTCTGTCCCTCTGCCAGTGATGCGGTAACGTATCCAAAGTCGACTTATAACACTCTGCGTAGTGCCCAGAGCGATTGCCACAGCTCGTTGCCGAGAAGGGCTCGCCACCGCCGCCGCTGCGCCTCGAACCAGTTTCCAACATTTCCGTGGCCCTGATCATTTCTTCTCTGTTCAAAAGACGTCTTCTCTCCATAATAACGTTCTTTTGTATTGTTTCCACTCAGAAGTATAACAGAAATTTGACTGACTTGGCCTCAAACCCGTTGCAGGATTATATAGGAATACGACTTGACAGAAGATTTTCATCTTTTGACCCGAATTCAAAAAATATTCCTTTTTCAAATGACGAAATTTACTAAAAAGAATCCATATGAGTTACAAAAAATATAATTAAGAAACCAGATTTTTAGTAACTAGCAAAAACGTGCTTGATCCGTAGACACTTTTGATGTGTGTATCACTGTATAACGTCATAATCCCCTCCTTTATGAAGTCTGTTAGAAATACACAGGAAGTTATGATATTGTAGTGATTGATATTATACGAGCTTCATATTCGTAGAGTGAAAATAGCGAGTAGTATATCGACGCGCAGCTGCCAACGATCCCGATATAATTAGACATTTAATAGTGCTTTTTTACGCCCAATACGTGTAGTGTGTCGTTAGTCGCACTCCCTAGAAATATCATAACATCACGCTTGTATTTCGGAAAGGAGTAGGCAGAGTATTGCACTCACATTTTACCCAAATATGTTTAAGTACCATGTTACAGAGGGCCTATTGCCAGTACTTATTCTATTTGACAATTTCCAAATTGAAAAACCCAATAGTACTGTGCCCGACCTGGGCATCAAACCCAGGACCGCCTGCTCAGCAGTCACGTTAGCGACGCTAGATTATCGAGGCAGTCAAAGTTCCTGAAATTGTAAACGGAAAACGTAACAAAGACGTAGAATTATTTGAACTTATCGATGGATCGCTTTCAGTAATATGCCACATAATTGTTGTCATTACGGAGTTTTAATGTTCTATTATTATGTGTGGTAATGGTAACAATTAAAACTATATTACTATAGTTTTAAATAACCAACTATACTTAGCTACACTTAACTATAGTTTTGAAACATAAGTTATTTTTGACGTGTAAAAGTGTTTTCTGAATCAATTTACAGAAATAAATATCACTTACCATTGATTCATATTGATTCAAAACATATTCTGATGGTTTCTGTGACTTCTTACTAATGTTTAATATCGTGTGTTGCCTATGGTCCACCTGCCTAGTTCACCTAGGTGGACTATGGCAAATAATTTTTCCCATAGTTCACCAGAAAGACCAGTGGAAAGTCCAACCAGTGTGTTTCCCGCCTCCTATTTATGTTTATACAGTAAAAATTAAAAAGGTCTATTTCTTACGTTGCGAGACACCCAACTCCTTGTCAAAGATTTTTACGGAAAATACGCTCATGCTGACTGTTGTGTATCTTTAATGTAGGTACTTAGAAATCTTCTGAGCATGATCAGCATATAACGTTCCCACTGCTGGGACACAGGCCTCCTCTCTGTGACAGGGAGTGGGCCGTAGTCCACCACGCCGGCCCAGTTCGGGTTGGTAGAAGTGACATGTCTTGGAGTTTTTAGTTCTAGGTCAAACCGGTTTCCCCACGATCCTGTGTTTCCTTCACCGTTTTGAGAGCAGTGGTGAGGAGATAATTTACTCAAAGTAAAGCGCCTGTTCGAACTTACGACCTTCAACTCGTAAGTCGCGGCCGTTACCACTGGGTACCACTGCTCTTGGAAATCTTCTTGACACATAAAATTTGTACAAGTACCCTATATGTGTGAAAATAATCACAGTAGTTTTAAGGCTAACTAGATGCTGTCCATAAAATAAAACAGTGAATTACCGAATTCGTATTTTATTGAACATAATACTGACTATTTTAAAGTGAGCAGAGCACTGACAGGCTTTCAGAATGATAAATTGACAAATTGGTATATAATATTCCGAATAATGTAAACATTAAACATAGAGTGATTGATAATATCATATTACATATTACATTTTTTACATTAACACTGATGTTTTATTTTGGCAAACAAACACGACAGCTGTAATATAATATTATTATTTGACAAATTGGTTATTAAATAGTCCCTAGTCCCTATGATTTACGAGTCACTATACTATCGCTCAGTCACAGTATAATAAAGTAGGCAGTATTACGTCTTGGCAGTGTCCTTGAAATAATTATCTAGGGCTGCTCAGTAGATAAACACGCACTAGGGTTGCCCACTGACGGTGTCTCTTGGGTTATAACTGTACTTTATCAGTCCGACAAATTTAATGGTGGGATAGCATTCTTTTTTTAAACTTTGCGATTTGTTGAAGATAGTATGCCTTGTACGTTAAAATGTTTTCCTTAAAGCTTGTGGTATAAGGTCTGTTTGCTAAATCATCTCGACACATCAGCCGAAGCCATTCAGATAGTCTGTTTTTTTATAGATATTAACCATTTATTCGGGTTCAAAAATAAAATACTTTCTTTGGAAAACTTACATAAAAAGACCTTTATAAAAGTCCGCAATAACATAATTATATCTAAACGCTCCGGTTAATTCACAAATTGATGAAATATGACAGAGTTGTATAAGGAAATGTTAAATCGCTATCGAAATAAATGTGTTTGCTCCAAATGATTTGATGTAACATCCAATTTTTATCTACTTAAAATTTCCCGGTATCGTCAGGGAAATTTTATGTGGATAAAAATTGCATTTTACACCAAAAAATTTGAATGCTTAAGGGATGAATAGTGTAAATTTCACGAACGTGTTTTAGATTGCGCGACGCACAATAAAGACTTTATGTGACAGACTGAAATCCACGCGGGCGAAGCCGCGAGCAGAAACTAGTATAAGTATAATTTGTTCCTTCAATCGGGCATCGATCGCATGGAGAAAGAGAGATACTCATTTTCTAAGTAGGTACAGGTAGTTAGTAACTTCAATTAGTAGTAATAGCTTCAATTAAAATATAAATATCTACATAACATTAATAAATAAAACTATAAAAAACATGTTTTTTTATAGGCTTACCTTGCCGAATGAGTTGGTAATTAAAAAAAAAAACTGGTCTCAATTCTGATGAATTTAAACATCCATACACTAAACAATTCAGTCAATAACTTCGTGGCATATTTCACGTAAAATAATGTTCGGGAGCGTCTTGCATTGTCCGCGTCCTTACGTTAAGTTACTGCAGCGGCGCATGCGCTACTGTTGAATACTGGTGTATACCGAGATTTTGAAGCGCGTCGTTTCGGGCAATTTGTATGAAGACGTAATACTGCTTACTTTATTATACTGTAGCTCAGTAGTTAATATGTGATCGCTCACGGTCTAAAAGTACCTACAGTTACGTTTCAAAATAGGATAATTGAAGGCATTGCTATAATATTTTATTTATTTATTTTATTATTTATGTACCACAGTAAAATAGATACAGATACGGCATATTAGCATTGAGTACAAAGGTACTCCTTAATACATACTTATTAAAATATTTTGAACTTAATGCGTGTAAGCGTTATGCAAGTTTTGGTTGCAAGTAGTCGTCTTTCTCCAGGCAGTGGACTGCTGTGAGCTCTTCGAATCTAACCGAACATCTATACACATATAATAAAGTATTAGATAAGTAGATATTATGTGTTATAGGTCGTTCTTCTAAGTAAAACGAAAATAAAATTTATGCGATACTTTGTAAATATGTTTTTAAATTTATAATTTAGTTCACGTTTGTTTTTTTTAACCGGTGTTAAGAATTAACCATTGATTTTACGTCCGATTTAACTTTTTTTGCCACAAAAACAAATAACTACCACAGAAAACAGGTTGTTCCCTCTGATTAGATTTAACCTAATAAAATAAAATATTGACGAAGCTAAGTAGGTAAATAGCCGTCCCTTGCTACCGCTCTAATCTGCGAAAACCTCACTAATTATAATTAGAAAGGAATAATGGACGCTACCAATTTGTTATTGGTCAATTAAAGGTAAAACTATTCGCATCTGTAGTTATCTCACGCATTGTTGTAGGCACGTTATTTGTTACCGTAATGACCTACGAAAAGTATCGTTGAACTAAGAAGTAAGAATGTTCCATTATTAGGCACCTGTCCCACCGCGCCGACAAAGAAGGCACTAGCTATCAACGATTTTGTCGCCCATGAAATGTAAAAAATGTTGTAGGAACTTTGTATATATTAGGGTAAGCGTGCACTACGATTTTAATCGTTGCGGATAATAATCGCAAATCTGTGAACAACTACGCTTTAATAGTTGTTCGCTGACTATTCACACCGCTCGACAGCGTCACAGCGACAAAAGCTATCAGAGAGTACTCGCTCAGCGACGCTGGCTTGGCGAGCAGAACATTCGCTAAGAGACTCACGCTTCTTGGTACATACACATACCAGTGAGTAATCGCTCGTCGCCGTCGCGTACTCGCTGCTCGTTGCTCGCCAACTCGTTTTCAGTTGCTAGCTCTACTCCCTTCTCGTAAATCGCCGGCGGTGGGACAGGTGCCTTAGCCAAAATTTTTCTTGAACGTTTTCTTCTATTAGACACACCATGTTCATAGTTTTATTATACTAATGGATAGATTGACAAGGACTAAAAAACTTTTAATTAAATGAGTCTCAATAAAAATCTATGAACGCCTGCACAACACCGGACGTGGGTACGTCAGTAGAAAAGTGCATTTTAATACTCCGTATTTACTACGTAAACAATTTTACCTAAGAGTAAGTGTGCGGCTTTTCTTTATTACTTTCAAGAAGTGCCACTAAATGTCAGACAATGGAAACGAGATAGTAAATAAACGAAATATAAATAGAAAATTACGTTATACATTGCTGAAAAAAAAAAACAAGGAAAGTGACGTAACTGGAGTTGATCGAATTGTGCGACGGTATTTTGAAGATGAAATTGATTAGATCGATCATATTTCATTTAAATATAAACGAATTTGTATCACTTTGGTAGCTTTGTTTTCGACAAGGTAGGGACAATAACAAAATATAGGCTTTAATAATTGTTGAAACATGTTTTTTACCGCTACTGGCTCATCACCACACCAAGCCTTTAGTTCAGGCACCGGTTCACTTTTGTAGCGGCATCTACAACGCCACATGCGAGCTACGCGTCACACTGTCGTCACGCAAAAATCCTGCATCGCGCAAGCAGAGTTTACCGCGCAACTAGCATAAATATCAACGTCCCCAAATCAATCGTCGGGCAGTTGCCCACCAGACACGACACCTGTCTGGTCGGAGGATCCTCCCTTTTCTATGGAGGCATGATCCGAGTGAACTTTACACCCTGATCTTCATACCTCTATACTTTCAACTGTTTCCCACCATTCGTGGTGATTGACAGTTTGATACTGACTACTGATGTATGTGTTAACATATGTATTAAATAGAGACACAACAGCCGGGAAACGGAAAATGTGGCTGAAGTAAATTCTAGTGAATCATTTTGCCGCGCATTAACATGCTGAAAAAAACAAAAACAAAGTTTCGTAATCTATTTACCTGTATGGAATTTCGAATATAGAACACTCAACGAGGGCAATAACATATAATATGTCTGCAAAAAATAGCTTGTGTTAGTACGGGGCGTTTATTTTTAGCACAATAGGTCCGTTGACATAGATCCATGCGCATTTGTTTTAGATATCTGTTTATTATTTTATTTAACGGTTTTAACTGGAAGCTTTGCAGGAGACATTATGTTGTTATTATTATGAAATCGTTTACTATATCCTAAAGTGATCCTTAGAAAATTAATAATTGTAGGTACAGTCACTAACAATAGTCGATTAACACTTATTAAGAAAATCCTAACTTCCTAACTATCCTAATCCTAACTTCCTAACTAATATTATAAATGCGAAAGTAAGTTTGTTTGTTTGTTTGTTACCTTTTCACGCCTAAACCACTAAGCCGATCATCCTTAAATTTTGCATATACGTTGTCAGGTGTACAGAAACGGACATAGGGTACCTTTCATCCCGAAAAAAAGTACTGTTCGCGAGGAAAATCACAATAACGTTCTTATGAAAACAGATGGCGCCACGTGTCTTCCGATCATGATTGAATTATAACCCGAATTGATAGTCAAAGTCTAAATTAACGCGAGCGAAGCCGCGGGCAAAAGCTAGTAATATTATAAATGCGAAAGTAAGTTTGTTTGTTTGTTTGTTACCTTTTCGCGCCTAAACCACTGAACCAATCATCCTGAAATTTTCTATATACGTTGTCAGGTGTACAGAAACGGACATAGGGTACCTTTCATCCCGAAAAAAGTACTGTTCCCGAGGAAAACAACAATAACGTTCTTATGATAATAGATGGCGCCACGTGTCTTTCGAATCATAATTGAATTATAACCCGAATTTATAGTCAAAGCTTAAATAAACGCGAGCGAAGCCGCGGGCAAAAGCTAGTATCATGATATAGTGTGATAATATATTGTAAGGAATCAGAAGTGAAATAAGTAAAAAAAAATAAACAATCTTTCATTCCTCAATATTACACTTTACAAAACAGATAAAAATATCAAAAGATACACTGCAAATATTAATCAAATAGAAATAACACAAGCCAACATGAATAATCAGTACATGACCAATAACTTAACCTAAAAATAATCATACACACGATAATGGTCAGGTAGCACGTTCGTTTCGAGTACCGTCCAAAGAAAAAGAGAGACCGTTACCGCACCGCGCGCCTCCTTTTATAACCTCTTATCGGTTGACAGCTGATCGCGTGATGTCACCTCGTCATCCGTTACCAACAATATAATAATAATAAAAGTCTCTGGCATCTGTCAACGACGCAACGAAAAAATTTACGTTCAATTTTTTTTACATGTAATAAATAATATTTCACAGTCCAGATTAAAAATGATCAGTTCAAAAAAATCCTGCAATAATACCAGATGAAAAGTAAAATGAAAAACCAGTCAAAAACAGACTATAAACATATACAAAAAAAAATAGACAATGTGAGTAAACGTATATTATGTAGACCAAAGCCAGAGCTCGACAACAGACACACCCACCATCTCCGGACTCGTCGCTCAGCTCCGCCTAGCAGCCGCCGGTACGCGCCTCAACCATGAGCGCCGTGTCACCGGTCGCTACAGTTGCGTCGAGTTCGAGCGACGAGTATTTCCCTCCATCGTCGTTACCTACACCACCACGACAGCGAGGAAGAGGACGCCCACCAGCGGGCTTGGGATCTCGAGGCAACAGGCCTCGAACAGGGACCCCGCTGCCGGTGGAAATGTGTTTCGCATGCGATGGACCCAGTCCATAAATAAAAATGTGATGCGCGTATATTATGGGACTACAGAGGGAGGAATTAACCTCACAGCGTACCGAGGTCGGATGCTCTCTCTGTTTCAGGTACTTAAACCAGCCGTAAACGTCTCGGCCCAACGATTGTCGGATCAGGTGCGCGTCATTCGACACAATCGTAGACTGGATGACGCTACATTTGATCGACTACGCTTGGAAATGCAGAGTAGCTCTGCTAGTAATCCATCCCCTTCCCAGAATTTCGTGCATGCGCCTGCCGAGGTTCCACTGCGGACAAACCAGCATGATGAGGTGGAGGACACTAGGGCTATATCTGCAGATAGCCTGTGCTATGTGGAATTAATGAGTATTCTGGAGGATGCGATCCGTGAGTACCGGTTCACATCATCTGATCTTAGACCACGGTTATCCAGTTTGCCCATGAATAAAAAAAAATAGAGCACTGGTGTGTGCCATGGACGCGCTACTACCAAATTTACCAAAGCAGCGCAGGCCTTTGCGATACACACTCAATCCTGTATTGCACGGCTGTTGCGGCATGTCGTATAGCTCGTGTCATATTTCCAAACACTGACCGAACTGCACGGCTGAAACCCGCACCAGCCTGGCAATGCAGGATTGAGCATCGTAGTAATGAGACCGGGGTACTCATCGGGAAGCTCATCTGCTTCAGAGAGAGCAATACACGCCCAAGGGCGCTTTGTGAGGTGGGCGTTCTCGGGAACTAATATAGCCCTCGAGAATATATATCCCGTGTCACGGAGGATATCTACTTCCTGAAGTAGAAAGTTTGTGTATGGGAAAAGCGTATCCGTCGGTATAAACGAAGAATGGATTGGTACACTCAGAACCGCATGTTCCAGAGCGATGAAAGGTTGGTATACAGAGCTTGGGAGCGACCCATTCCCACTCAAGGTGTGACTGACGTGCGTCTACCGGATAATGGTGCCTTAAGTGCTTTTTGGCGAAGCATTTGGTCGGTGCCCGTCAGTCACACTGAAGGTGATTGGATGCGTGATGTTGAGCAAGCGTGTGATTCAATACCAGACATGGAGGCTATTACCATAAGTCCTCTAGATGTGGCTCATGCAGTCCGTCTGTTGCCTAACTGGTAATCTCCAGGACCGGACGCATTGAACAATTTCTGGATTAAATGGCTACAAAGATCACACGCATAGATATCCGAGAGATATGCCTTCACTCTATATTTGCTCAAGTTTCAGTGTCGCCACCTTTTCCCCACTCCTGAAACTCACACATAAACAAAAGAAATAGATACAGCACACATGATGCTTTTTTCGCACGCAAACAAGAAAATATGCGTAACACGTTTGTGCTATTTTATTGCACATATGCTCAAAAGGGGCGGAGACTAGAAAATATAGATACAGTCACTGAATGCACACATGCAAATCTAGCATCAACTAGGGAAGAGGGGTTGGTATAAATATTTGATCGATAAAAATATCGATGAAAACCGACTGCAAAGAGAGGTGTTTTTTGGACGCATTTTGTATCGTTTATTTTTTCTGCTTTTCGATGTGGAATATTAAAACACCAATAACAACAAATCAAGTAAAATATAATATTTTCATTTGCAAATAACATTTAAGTAAATCAGTTTCTTCAGTTTCTCCCTTACTTAAACTTAAAACTGTTCATCTATCGCTCATAAAACAACAATTCAAATAGGTACTTATTGAATATTATATCTGACGCTTTCATAATTCAGGTGTTACATTCTTAGCCAAAAAATGTAAGCAAACATCAATATGTTATTCCATCACACATTTTGTCACTTGGATAATATTATTATCCATCGAATCTTGCTCAAACTGGTGAAAATCAGTTGATGAGAAAATATTTGTATCGATAAAGTGTCTAAGAGCTTTTGGGACTAGCAACGTCTTTATGAACTTTGAAGTCACTTGAAATTTGTTTAAAGGAAACCAGTTATTTTCCCAGCATTTTGCATCTACCCATTTACGTTTAATTTCACGAACTTTCGGGAAACTGAAATAAAATGTATTTATTCTTGTTTAAGATTCTTAATACAATTTCTTATTATAGCAACTAACAATTATCGATATCTATATGTCAGCGCTGCGCACCACTAATGCATCGTTTTGACATGCGTCAGTCATTAGGCAAAGGCTGTCGCATGTCAAAAATATTTCACAACTAGATAATTTGTAAAATACTTAAATATTATAATTAATGCAGTGATTTTTTAGTTACCGGTGGTAAGACAAGCCACTTGTACTAAGGTTTGTTGTAATTGTGCTATTTTTGCAAATAAAGACGGAACAATTCGGCATTTCGTAAAAATTTGAAATCACAGTACACATTCCGATGCAAACATATGACTAAACGGTGCTCACTGCAGTCACGCGTATTTAAGGTCAGTTTGACCGAGTCGAGGCGACATGTGCCACGCCTCCAAGCCATATCCCTCGATATCCGTGATCACACGCCTGCTTTGCCTCGCACTTCCAGTCATCTTTAGAGACTGGGTCACTACCACTGTTCTCTACGACAGGCGTTACCCACCTTCTCCGTAAATCGGGTAGTACTGCGGAACCTAAAATCTATAGACCAATTACATGTTTACCGACGGTCTATAAAGTTCTTACGTCTATTCTTAGAGCAAAAATTGCACAACCTATTGAAAGTAACTCAATTATGCGTGTCTCTGAATGGATGTAAGAATGGGTCTCGCGGTACTAATGAGCTGCTCCTTATAGACAGGGCCATAAGCCAACAGGTTCGGGGATCCCGGAAGGATTTGTCGACATGTTGGATAAATTATAAGAAGGCCTATGACTCGGTGCCACATACATGGCTTATTAGGGTGCTGGAGTTGTACAAAATAGACGAAACTCTACGCACCTTCTTGATGTCATGTATGGGGCAGTGGAGGACGATCCTTCTCTATCCAGGATATCGATAGATCCGGAGGACCGATGAACCGATCAGGATTGAGCGAGGAATATTCCAGGGCGATAGTTTTAGTCCGCTATGGTTTTGCTTAGCCTTGAATCCTCTAAGCACACTGCTGGAGGATTCGGGTCTAGGCTATTGGTTACGAAGAGGTGGTTAGGTGATAGCACACCTCCTATACATGGATGATTTGAAACTCTTTGCCCCCAACAATTTGCCACTGATGGAGCTACTGAAAGAAACGTTCAGTAGTCCATCAGGATGGAATTTTGTGTAGACAAATGTGCAGTCATACATGTAAAGCGAGGGGGCATTATGGAATCCGTGGGAACCCAACTTTCGGATTCTATACACCTTAGATCCCTCTTCTCAACCTAAATCTACAGGTATTTGGGTATGTCGGAAGCATTAGGCATCAGAGCTGCCGACATGAAACAATCATTGAGGGAGCGCTTGTTTGGCCGCCTGAATAAAGTGTTAAATAATCTTTTATCAGGTGGAAACAAGGTGCATGCCTTTAACGGTTGGGTCATACCGGTTTTATGTATACTTTCGGCATACTCAAATAGACTCGGACGGGACTTGATTCTCTGATAGGAAGGTCCGTACATTGCTAACGGCATATCGGATACATCACCCACGGTCATCAGTGATGAAACTGTACATCCCGTGGAAGTGTGGGGGTCGAGGTTTCTTAAATGCTAAAACCTTCACAACCGCGAGATTTGCAGTCTCAGGGAATATTTCCTTCAAACTGTCGTGGGGATGCACCGAGATGTGGTCCCAGTGGACAAGGGCCTCACCCCGCTCTCCTTGGCAAAAGAGAACTGGCGCAAACCTGCAGTACTAGATACTAACGATCGTAAGGAAGTATGGCAAGGCAAAGAGCTTCATGGATGCTTTTTCCGGGTCCATGGACCTGCTGTAGACTTTTTGGCGTCTGTTTCCTGGCTGCTTTTCGGCGACCTCTTTGGGGAAATCGAAGGTTTTGTCTGTGCGATTATGGATGAAGTTTTCATGACGAATAATTATCGGAAATACATTTTCAAGGACGGTACGGTTGACATCTGTCGGGCATGCCACCGTCCCGGTGAATCAATCCGACATATAGTTTCTGGTTGTTCTCGTCTTGCTAACGGCGAGTAATTGCACAGACACAATCTTGTGGCTAGGATTATCCACCAACAAGTTGCCTTGCAGTACAACATTGTGGAGTCCTGATTGTGGTCTACAGGTATGTGCCCGACCCAGTTCTCGAAAATGGTCACACCACTTTGTACTGGGATCGATCTATCATCACAGACAGGACTATTGTAGCCAATAAGCCTGATATTGTGGTGATAGATCGACGAGAGAGCCGTGCAATGATTGTTGATATTACAGCGATATCAACCCTCATGACGAGAACCTCGTGAAAGCTGACAAAGATAAAAAGTCAAGTATCTTGACTTAGCACACGAGGTTGTCGACATGTGGGACGTGGAGTCTGCAATCATTGTACCTATAATTGTAACAGTAAATGACCTAATAGCGGAGAGACTCGATGAACACCTCAGGAGGCTCTCATTGCGCAGCTGGGTCAAGCAGTACTCCTGGACACGGCACGCATTGTGAGGAGATTCCTTTCTCTAGAGCCCTGTCCACCGGCAGCTTGGTCCCTGTTTCGACGCTGATGGGCCACACATTTCTACACAATATCAGCTAAATAGATACAAAGTGATTCAATACATTGATTTTCAGAATTTCATGTAATAGCTAAGAGTTCATACATACTCTTAAAATTTTATATACGTTCAGTTTTAATGAATATTTTGGTCAGTAAACGAGATTTTTAAAAAACGAACGTTTAATAGACTTTTGTTGCTGATCGTGCCTAAAGATTTTAGAATTTCTAAAATAGTGGACTTGTATTCTAAATGCTTAGACTCAAAATAATTTTTACTCTAGAATTAAAGGTCGAAATTCAAAACAATATAAACGAGTAACTGTTTTCAGGAAATACAAATGTTGGAGAAATTAATCTCTAAAGTTTACATAGAGGCGCTGAAAAATAGGCCTATAAAATATTTTTAGTTCATAATATGCCAACACTAACACATGAATAGCGCACATTTACATAAAGAATTATGTAATGTTTATTTGGATGCTTGCCAAGCACCACGCGTTTTATAATATCACTGCCGGGGTAATAATCAGATTTTTTTACTTGGTAAGAAACAAGCTAGTATACCTAAATACTGAAACATGTTCAAAATGTTTCAGACTCAATCAGCATATCTAACTATTCACGACCATTCGACAGGCTTCCGAGTCGAAAATTACCCATTTCCGGTAAGATACCTTATTTGCCCAGTCCCCGGCAGCAAGCGGTCGTTTATTTGATTTAAACTGTTAAAATTTTCGGGTTTCGTACAGCGTTTAGAGGAGGCCTTCGATAACATAGATTGATATTCGATGCGGCACGGAAGCATATCGGATGTCTTTGAATAGCTACGCTGGTCGAAACGATTTGCAAGATTCGGTAAAGAAGAATGTATGTTGTGCTAAACACTTCCGATATTTTACATTTTTTCTTACAGTCTTTCCGTTACAATGTTTTACACGAAGGTAACTGTGGGAATTTCAGACACAAAACTTACACTCACTTCACGACAAAACTTATACAAAACTCACTTACAACTTACTCAGACAACACTACACTTACACCACTCACTTATTCAGACACAAAATTCAGATTCAAAATTGCTAATAAAACCATGGTCTAAGAAAACAAGGTCTGGCATTCAGGGAGTGACACATGTTTACGTCACTATCCAGTTGCCACTTTATTGCAACAAAACACGGATTAAGTAAACATTTTCAGTCACCGTTTTGTTAAAAAATATATATAAAGCATTTAAATTGTCGTTTCGTTTTTCTAATCAAACGAAACAATTCAATTTAAATATATACCAACATAACTGTTAGTTAAAACCTCATTGTTTTATTGGATTCGCACAGGTAATAAAGGCGTTTGGGGAGTTATTATTACACACTACTGGTAACATAGCGGTGATGACGTAGGCTTGTGTCACCCACCTGACCACTGTGTCTCGGAATGCTATACTTGGCGAAGTATATTATTATACCATGAATAAAACTATCTACCGTCTCCATAACAACCGTTTTTTGACTCCAAAAATGTAGCATAAATTATTTTTTCTTAAACATGCTTGGAAATTCGAGCATTATTTTGACAACCTTCTTCGGTATAAATCTAAAATGCTTTACTGGTCAAATAAATGCGAGCAGCGGCCGCCAATGTTAGTATGACAATCCATATCTGTCATGTTTAGCGGCCGGCAATGTTAATATGAAAATCCATATCTATCGTGTTTATAGGCCGAATAAATTACTATGAAAACTCATATCTGTCGTGTAATTTAAAATGGAACGAACTTTTTACCTCGGCCCATGGCAACCAAGGTGGTAAAATATCAAAGGTTTTATTTAAATCTCGAACTGGCTTAGCAAATAGAGCTGTTGAAAGTGAAAAGATACAAATGAACATATTGAGAAAAGTTGTCGTTGTTCGTCATTGATTCTAAAATTTATAATAAATTTACTTAGTTTTTATTTCCGCGCATTATTTAGAAAAGTACTACACAAGCCTTGGCCGCAACCAGGCATTGATGGAGTGACGTATGTGTCCCTCGCATTTTCACCATCCATCAATTTCAATCAATTTTTTAGTCCATCAATGCCTCTGTTGTCGGCCGCTGCACTATAGTCTAAAAGGCCTAGTACGCAAAATCATTAATTTATTTAAAAAAAAACAAAGTTTTTATGATGAGCTCGCTTCCTATATCCATCACTTTCCCACCCATAATGACTGAGAGACAAGAGGACTTACTTCTAATATCGGAAGCAGTTCCGTTCGCAATGCACGTATGGAGTCGATATATTTTACGAAAGACACTTCGCTTGATGACACCGCTGAAATCACGTATTCACAATTACGAGCGCGCGCGCGCGCCATTTCTGGAACTTTTATAACCGCCACAATGTAGGGCTGCTAATACTGCAACCAACTTTGAGTGAACATTACTCGTGAGGGAAGTGCAGTGATCTCGTGTCGAAGAAAACTCCGGCCAATGAAGCCAGGTGAAGCCAGCTAGCTAAACAACCCACACCAGTATTCCAGGTCCGTCCTTACTCCATTCCTCAGCGACGAATGTTCTCCTCGAACGCGTTACGTAATTAGTAATGAACCCGCGCACAATACCTAAAATCACCGCAAACGTAATAGCACTAAATATTTAACCCCCACCGTTGCTATAATAACCATTCCTCAGCCACAATCTTCTCACAACCATGGCGGTGAAATAATAAACGCACTTTTATCGCTTCCATTCCATTCTACGGACATGAAATTACGAATAATCCAGTGGCATATATATTCACATAATGCTAAGGAATTTACATTGAAGTGTCTTCTGTACTTTTTATTAGTTTGCGTCAGTTAAAGGGGCAAGTGGAACGTTTATTGGGCAGTTACCGAGATTCAATAAGGAATATTGGCTCTATTTTATTAACGGCATTCTAATGTCTATTATTCAGCATCTTGGGACGTCGGGTTCGATGTTAAGTAAGTGGATAACCGTTTTCATTTGCATTCTATAAAGTGAATTTTGTGATGGAGAAATCGTCTTTGTGGAAAAGTCAGAGTTTGCCTTGCGGTTTTTGGCAGTCAATAGGACGGGGTTAAGACCATGGAAACAATCGAATCTTCCTGTGTCCTTTTTCAATATGACTAAAAATCTGTTTGGCAGAAGTGATGATACACATTATAGCAGTAATTTGCTACAGGCAATATGCCTTATGCCTGATACACAGAGCTCGGCGACGCATCAGAAGCCGCTGTTAGAGGCGGGCGTTGTCAACACTTTCCATACAAATAATCGTGTCATCGTTTACTCTTACTACGACAGTAATGACGTACAGAAACTGCCAGTTTTAAAGGCTATCTATGACAGCAATTGTGCGCTTAACGCACTTGCGATGCCACGCATTTTATTAGAATAGAATAGTTCAATACTCTTTATTAAGTACACCATATAAATTACATATATCAATGTAGAAATTTTACATTGGGTGTGGTGACACAATCGGCGGCCATAATGCTAATAGCTATCCTTTGAAAACAACCTTTCGATGGATTTAAAGCGAGAGAGATAACTTAGTAGATACTTACTGCCGTCTCTAGCTAGAGTGCGCGCAAGATAAGTCTGCGCGCGTGTTTGATCTTCAAGACTATATCCCTGCCAGCACTTATAATCACTTTCAGCATAATGATTGCGATTATTTACTTTGGAAAACACGGAACACAGAACACTCTCTTGACACCTGATATAAACGTTGAGATGGCGGCAAACGATTAATTACGATTTTGGTCGTGCGCAGACTTATTTTGTACGCACTCTTACAAGTTGTCTGCCGGTGATTCTGTGCTCTGTTGCCTGATAGAATTAATTATGTCTGGCTACTTTATTATTGTATCTATCTGGTGCATTTACTTGTGTGATTATTATTAGGGTTCTTTACCCAGAGGTGCCAACGGGACCCTATTATTAAGGCTTCACTGTCCGTCCGTCTGTCACAGGGCTGTATCTTTGGAACCGTAATAGGTAGACACTTGAAATTTTCATAGAGTGTGAACTACTAAAGCCGCTATAACAAAAAATAATAAAAATAAAATAAAGTTAACAATTAAAGGAGTCGATCTTAGGGGTAACGATTTTAATAATTGTGCGATGGTACGGAACCATTCGTATACGAGTCCAACTCACACTTTTTGCTTTTAACTTGGTTTTGAACATGGTGTGCGGCAGCCAGCCAAGAGAGGTTAGGCCTTGGTGCCAAAAAACTATCGCAACGCAAGTGCTATCTGCAATTAAATCACTATGCACTTAATAGTGTTTTTCTTCGGAATACGGATAGTAATAAGGCTTTTTGATTCATGGAGCGAAATAAATCTATGGGAAGGAAGGCATTGGTGTAAGTTAAAATTTCGTGGGACGGAAATTAAATGTTGTTACTTACTACTTACGTTGTTTAAGAACCTTCTCCTTTTTTTCGTCGGTTAAAAATTTGGAGTAGATAATGTAGCGAAATAATGAAAAATAACGAAATTGTCACTTTTTAAACAATACCTATAATTCTGTTTTAAAAAAAAATATATAAATATCACCATAAAATTATAAAATAATTAAAACATGATGATGGGTATTACAGCAAAAAACCTATATAAATTTAAATGTCGAAATTAAACGTGAATTTAATATCTCTTAGTTTAATATCTTTCCTAAAGTCTGACCTAAAAAGCTCGATTGCAATCAGTTTTATAGGGACTCCTACATAAAATATGAAGTTTCATAAGCTATAGCACTAAGTAGATCCGTGGTCTTAAATTTTAGATAGTCAAATTTAGACGGTAACGCATGAATAAGATCTAAATGGTTAAATTGAACCGATATAAATTAGAATAAGTTAAATCATAAATATCTTCAATTATCCTCAATACAGTTGTTGGAATATCGGCTGGTGTGACAGGATCTCGGACGCTCCTCAGGAATCACACCTATTGTGTTCACCGGCTTAGTCTTTAGCCCCGAGGGTGGAACCGAAATTCCGCTTGATATATCACTGTATACACCTAAGATAAACTATAGAGGATGAGAATCATGACCCAAGCAGAATTTTAAATAATACTGAAGAAAATATAAAGACAGAAGACATGAGAAAAAATACATACTGCTTAAAAAGGCAAAGAAATAGAATAAAAGATCGGACAAAAAAGATATCGATAATTTGAAGGAATGAGAAAAAATACGAAGCCGGTTTACGGCAGGATAGAATATAGCGATAGTTGAGAAGATATTGACACGCAATAGTCATGTATAAAATATTAGAACTGAAGAAAATTTGGGCTTATTTTTCGAATCTTAAATAATGACATTCTGTTCCAAAAGTTTATTTCTGCAATGACAATCGTTGAAAGAAAAATTGGTGTCAAAACGAAGAAGTTCTAAATTCCAAAAACAAATATGAAAAGCGATTATTATCGGCCAGATAAAACTTAAAACAATATGTTCCGATACGAAAGAGGAATGTCTCGAAAATTATTATAGCGAGTATGAAATACTGCAATAGGTAGGTACTGTTATTTAAATTTTAACTTACCTTAGTAAACGGTGGAATTGCTTTCATTATAATGAATGTTTTCTAACAGTACAAACAGCTTTAAAAGTCCTAGATGGATAAAAATAATTGGAAAGGATATTAACCAATTAACCAAAAAAAATAATAATAAGTGAGAATTTAATTTGACAGTTCTTTAACACGTCGTTTAAGGCGCTCGCTGCCCAGTGTTGCCAGCTTAAACTAAAATTGTGTTCGGAACTTTAATACTTAACAACAAAGTTAAGTTATTGTCGTGTTGTGGCAACTTAGGCATCAACTTGTTGGTATATAACAACAAAATATTTCAATAATAGTAATGTTCAAAGTTGTGATGACCACTTTGCTACTTTTTTATTTAATTTGGTCCTTATCACTCCAAATGTGAGTAGGTAAACACTGACACGGTGAAACTTAAAAATAATTAAGATGGTTACGCCAGACTCACAGGTTTTTCCGATGCCTAAAATCGACATATCAGCTAGATACTTTTTTTTTCCTAACTCTGGTACTGTTTTCATTTTAAAAATAACAATAAGGCATAATGAATTCAAAACATGTTAATTACTAACGGACAGCAAAACCCAATCTCATACACAGTCACTATAATAAACACAATATTAAAATCATCCACATCCTCTTTAGGAAACATTAATATGCTCGCAAGGGGAAGGTTTTTGGTTGGGTTGATAAGCTGAAAGCCGTGCACCAAATAATTCGGAAAGCAAGGATATGAGTAACACTCGGTTGCAAAATTAAAAATATACGTACATACTTAAACATATTAAATCCAGGAACTAAAAAATGTAAGTAACAGTTTGGGTGTATAATTTTAGTTTCGAAATACACAAGTTTTCAAAGATACGAACTCGCACTACATAAAAATAATTAAAATTCAAGTTTCAGAATTTGATTTTAAATAATGTTTTGCAGAACTCAAGGCTAACATAACTTTGCTTAGTAATCTAAAAATAGATGGATGGGCGGGAGAATTACGTAACACACTAACAGTAGCAATGGCTTTCATTATGACAGTTCAACAATATTCATTGCTTATCTACGTTGTCGAGAAGACAAATTTTTCGAACATATGAAGCAATGGATTAGCAATATCCTTCAAAATGATTCAGATTGTGTTTGAAAGTATGTTACGCAATTAGGGTGGTGATATTCGAAAGATGTATATTATATGTAGATATATTCTACTCATTCTTTGTGTCAGAACGGGATTATCAAGGGAATATGAATTCATAAAAAAATTGTTTCACCCGTATTTTGGCAGGCTCTCTAGCTAAAATGAAGCGAATCCCGCGCAGAATTCGCTCGCGTAATCCATTCGCACCGATTGTGTCAACTAACATGTACGGAGGTGTTCGAACTGACGCAAGTAGCCGCATGACTTCCTAATCACTAAAACAAAAGACGCACGCGCGTCTCGCACAAGTTTGCCCTCAGTATGGCCAGAGCTTAATTTCTTTTTATAACCCATCATCGATGTGTGTGTGAGCGTAACACAAAGAAGTAAGTTATGAAAGTCGACTTATGAAACCTTTTCATATAAAGTAAAGTAAAGTAGGTAGCTACCACGGCTAAGAGACCCATCGTTTACCTACTTAATGTTTTGTTGCTGCCTTATGCGACATCTAATTCGGTAAGCTTCTGGTTTACCGAGCGGAAAAACAAATTGCAAACTTCTATTGAAAATAATTTTCAATCATTAATAAGGTTTAACATAAGAATACTGTTACACCACTACTAATATAAAGACACGATGGTGTCTTTATATAATTTTCTAAAATAGACAGTTTTAACTGAACAAGATTGAAAAACCCGTCAATAAAGCCTTCATTTCCTAGGAAAGCGGTGAACGGTCACACAATAACAGCTGTCCAAATACAGAGCGTATTTTGACACCTAAATGTCAAATAATGGTAAAAATGAAAAAATCCATGATGGCCGTTATAACATGAAGGGCTCTCTAAAGGCTCGTACACACTGGCGCGATGTGACGCCCGACATAAAGGCACCGCGTGTCGCGCTACGGGCGGCGCCTTTGTGTAGCGTTGTCGCGTCGCGCCTGTCTGTGGTAGCCTTTCCTCTTCTACGAAACTGTAGCTTTAGTCCTGTAGAATCCTGTTGATTCCGTATTTATGTTGAATATTATTACTTTACTGCCTCACTACTACACCAAGCTCTATCGTGTACACCACTTCACTTTTGTCTGTTTCCCGCCATTCCTCGTGACTGACAGATGAAATTAGTGACAGCAGCTACCCCTCTTGTGTGAATCAGACAGTGTTTACATACTCGTATCTATCAAATAGTCCCTTGGTAAAAATACATCTGGGTGAATAAGAAAGTCGTGTTACGTCTTTCAAAGTCGTAGTAATCTATAATTGTATCTAATCGTAAGCAATACGAGCCGATTTCACAGATTTGACATGACCCTATTACTTGATAGATTATAATACTCAATTTGCCTTGAGCCCTCGTTATTTTCTTATTACGTTATTTACTTGCATTATAGGATTATATCGCCCACCTAGTCAAACAAACACTGTAAAATTTATTGACTCAATTAATACGCTACTAAGCAATCTAAAAACTTTCAAAAACATCTTCCTTTGTGGTGATATAATATCAATATAGTTCCAAACAGTTCCGATAAGCGATCATACGACTACCTAAACAGCTTAGCTAGCCATGGCTTGCTCCCGGCTCATGTTCTGCCAACGCATAGGTTAACATGTTTAGACCACATGATGCTGAAAACTAAAATGGACGCTTGCTGTTTTGTTTTTGAAACATCTATCACTGACCACGAGAGTGTAGCTATTAGTTGCAGACCTAAAACGCATCTGAAGTATCTTAATAAAACATATTGCTCGGTTAACTTCGACAATCTGGACAAAATAATACAAAACATGGATTACCAGCCTATCCATGGCGGTCAAGACGCTAACGCATCAACTGATCTCCTCGTGGCTCACCTATCTTCAGCAATAAAAAATAATATCAGCTTAGCTAAAACTTCAAAAAGAAAACTAATAACCAAGCCTTGGGTAACTAAAGGACTTCTTCGCTGCGTGAGAAACCGGGATAACTTACACAAAAAATTAAAACGTAACCCTGACGACGAGATACTAAAGTTGACGTACATGCGCTATATAAATTTTTGCTAGTCTCTGCTTAAAAAAGCAAAGAAGAGGTATGAAAAACAGGAAATTGAAAATGCAAAGAGTAACAAAAAGCAGTTATGGGATGTCATTAAAAAAAATTGCGGGTCTGACAAGATGGCCGACTTTTCGTCATCCCTCTTGTCATCTAATAGTCCCGAGGCGGACATAAATGACGTCAACAGCTTCTTTGTCAAGGTTGAAGCAAAGTTAGCAAACAAAATCTCCACTTCGAAATCTACAACACTTTGCCATACCAGTGATCAGACACCTCTAACTCCTTTAAATTCGCTTGTCCTTCTTCCTACCGATGAACAAGAAATTTGCAACCTCATTGGGGGCCTAAAGGAAAATTGTGCATTAGGAATCGATCAGATTAGCAGCAAAATCATTAAGAGATACGCAAACTACCTTTCTTCTCCCATAACACATATCTGCAATCTGTCAATCTCAACGGGAGTTTTTCCCCAAGCTTTTAAAATAGCTGTTATCAAGCCCATCCATAAGGCTGGAAAAAAAGACTGTGTCAATAACTACCGGCCCATCTCCATTCTACCTGCTCTGTCCAAGATATTTGAACGCCTTATAAACCAACGTCTAGTTAAGTTCTTGGAAGCAAGTAATCTCCTTTCGTCTTCACAATTTGATTTTAGAACTGGCAAAAGTACCAATGATGCAGTTCAAGAGTTGGTAGACTCTATTGTGGTCAGCTTGGATGACAATAAGAGATGCCTTACGGTATTCCTCGACCTCGCAAAAGCGTTTGACACAGTTTCTATTCCGCACCTTCTAAAAAAGCTTGAACGGCTAGGTATCAGGGCAATCTCCCTGAAACTGATGGAGGACTATCTTACTGGCAGGAAACAACGAGTAAGGATAAATGCCTTGCTCAGTGACGAGCTCTCAGTCAATTTTGGTGTACCACAGGGTAGTATAATTGGCCCAACACTATTCCTGGTGTATATTAATGACCTCTGCCAACTTTCTCTTCTAAAGGGAAAGATCATTACCTTTGCTGACGATACTGCACTTTTCTTTGGTGGTGACGGATGGGAGGAGGTATTCGATGGTGCACAACTGGGTCTTAATCGTGTTAGTATCTGGCTGCAAGACAATGTTTTGACTCTTAACGTCTCTAAAACAAAGTACATAGCATTTGCTCAAAGATCAAACTTGCTCCCACCCTCAACTCTAACGATTACTGCTCACACATGTGGCTTTGAAAATCCCCGGTGCTCGTGTTCTTCCCTTGAAATGACCAAGAATATTAAATACCTTGGAGTCACTATTGACCAACATCTCTCCTTTAAACCACACATAGAAACCCTTGTGACCAGGTTAAGAAAACTAATTTACATTTTCAAAACCCTTAGACACTCGGCCAACCGAAAGATTATTAAGATAGTCTATTACGCATTATGCCAATCACTTATTGATTACTGCATCACATCATGGGGAGGTGCCGCAAAAACACGCCTCATCGAAGTTGAAAGGGCACAGCGTGCCATACTCAAAGTAGGAGCTGGTCTCCCCTTTCGCTTTCCGACTACTGACCTATACAAAGAATGGGACACTCTCACTGTCAGACAAACGTTCATACTTCGTACGTTACTAAAAAAACATTCTCAAATGCAGTTTGACGCCAAGCTACTCAAAGACAACCGACGAAAGGGTAGGGTATGTCCCACGGCTCAATTCAAATCAACTCTTCCTAAACGGTTCTATTGCTTCCTTGGGCACTATCTTTACAACAAATTGAATAAATTCCTAAACCTATATCCAAAAACTCGATCAAACTGTATTAAAGTAATAAAAAAATACTTAAAAACACTAGACTATCATAAACCTGAGAATCTTTTGACCGTACTGAAATTAAAAAAAAATTGTCCATATCCACACATACATAGCTGTCCCTCACCTCCTTGAAACTCTCGCTGCACTCACTCCACAAAAGTCACCTTCACTCACACACTGCTCATCTGAATTACTCACACACATCTCCTACTAGTCTAATACTTCACACAAGATTCATTCACACATCGTCCCACAACATTACTCAATAACCTCTGCAGAATTATAGGTGTTGGTATATTTTTTTAATTTTTTTTTTATTGTTATTAGTTCATATTTTATTTGTGTTAAGCATATTGTTTAACTCCTACTTAGTTTTTATTTTTGTTATGCATATTGTTTAACTTCGACTCTTGCTCGGTATCTCTCTTCAAGCTAATTCTATCCGTGGAAGGGGCCTGGTGACCTGTAACACAGGTTTTGTCCAAAAACCTATATCAGGCACCAGTCTCTCACAAAGGTGGAATACAGCTGAGACATTTTTTTTCAACACATTAACTTTAAGTCAGCTTTGTGAAGAGAGAATAAATGATAAATAATAATAATAATTATTATTATTTTCACATCCGAAATCAGACAGCATTATTTTTATTTATTTATTATTTATTGTACACCACAAAAAAATCATAACAAAAAATAAATGAAACACTACAAAATATACAATGTGCGGCCTTATCGCTTTCTGCGATCTCTTCCAGGCAACCTTGGAATGGACAATGATTTGCCTGGAGATAAAAAGGGGCTGTCGTTGGTGCAAATAATAAGTATCCAATACACTAAAATAGATACACTTATATATACATATCCTAAATAATAGATACATAAATACATACATACTAACCGTCTTACTCATATTAAAGCCATTTGCTTCATAAACCTATTTTATTTATCGAACTCTTTTGTCCCTTTCTGTCAAACTTCATTTTAACTTGACAGAAAGGGACAAAACAGTTCGATAACTAAAATAGGTCTATAAAGCGAATGGCTTTATTATGAATAAGACGGTAAGTTTAAAAGCAAAGAAAATAAATGAAGACTATAGTTTTATACAATTACGAGAACAAGTTATAGTATGTTGTCATTATTGTTCTAATTTTGTCCCATTTCAACGTGGACTTTGTTTATTTATTTCGGGCTTCGAGACGATTTTAATATTTCCGGAATAACATGTTTTCTGTATTCTTTTTTTCCATTATTTATCGAAATCGATTCCGGTAACAAACAGACCGAATTTCGCATACATTTCACGTTAAATAAAATTGATTCTAATAATCAAGTTGATGGTCTTGAAGACCACATTTTCTTCATTCTAATACACGTGTATAACTCCTGTCTAAGAATAACACATCAGACAAGAATCTTCGATACAAATGATAATAAAACATTGCTGACTGTCTCATTAGAGGTGCACCTGTTACAATAGGTCGTCAGTAAACAATACTCGTTCACTCAACCAATTTCTGAATCGATTCCTCGAATTACTCGTCTAAGTTTTTTCAGTAAGTTGAATGAGAGACGGGAAAATAGACAGATGGACGGAAATGTTTGCAGCTGTTACTTATATCTGAGATGGAATCTTTATGCAAATATATCGGTCGTTATGAGAATCATGATAATAGGATTCAGCTTTTTCTTCCCTTTTCTATTGAATATTGAATCATGTGACGTCTTCTTTCAATGCTTTTTTTAGTCTGCACGGGAGTATTGCCTGGAGTCTCTGTATCTAGCGAGACACGTGGATCGGCGATTATTTCTGTAAAATCCAGCCCTTTACTAGTCTGAAGTATCGTACTTTATACCTATACTTTCTGAGAAACAAGCCTTGGGGCTTTTAATTCATCTTCACCAGTAAAAGTTACTAAAAATATAATGACTTTGTTGGAGGGACATATCGCGGGATTACTGACCCTTATAAAACTTCATCATCATTTCAGCCAAAAGACGTCCACTGCTAGACATCTAGGCCTCACCCGAGTGGCTTTCATAAGGTCATCGGTCAACCTTGTGGGAGGCCTTCCAACGCTACGTCGTCGTCTGGTACGCGGTCGCCACTCCAGAACCTTTAGGCCCCATCGGCCATCTGTTCTGCGAGCAATGTGCCCTGCCCACTGCCACTTAAGTTTGGCAATTCTTCGGGCTATGTCTTTTACCTCGATTCGCCTGCGGATCTCTTCATCTCTGATTTGATCACGTTGGGAAACCCTAAGAATAGCCCTCTCCATTGCCCTTTGGCTAACTTTTAGCCTTCTAATAAGGCCCATTGTAAGCGACCACGTTTCACATATAAAACATATGATATTATATTAGCTGTTCCAATAAACACCTTCTTTATTACAAAGTTAGCAGCAAATAAACCCAACTAACGAGGAAACAGAGAGAGCAGTCCGCGGTGGAAGCAATATAATAAACTACCATTATGTTTGTTCTTTGTATCACTGGGAGAAGTTTGTTATAATGCAACTTTACGATAGTGTAATACGACTTCTAGTTTAGAAGCTTGTAATTAAAACCTCAAAGCTGGGAACTGTGCTCATGCATGGAGTTTGAAACAAAGGGAATATTGGTGATTTATAGGTACTAGTTTATTAGTTAAGTATTTTACTTTCACAGTGTAATATGGAATCAAATAATCTTCGATAGCCTCGATGGTTTCGTGATCCCAAGTGGTACTAGGTTTTATAAGGTCCTGGGATCGATTCCAGGGGTGCGCAAGGTATTATTGGGTTTTCCATCTGGAATTTCTCAGTAGCAGCACGGAGTCTGGATTTGTGCCCGGTTGCTGGCAATAGGCTCGCTTCCTATTGCATGGGACTTAAACATAACTGGCGAAATGTGAGTGTATTATAGGTACAATTCTGCCTTACTCTTACAGGAATACAGGCGTTATGTTATGTTTATAATGTTCGAGTATCATGGGACAAATGATAGAATGGTCATTTACCTTGCAACATTTAAGGACCGCTTCGTTTGCTTGCTATCTGTGGTCTATGTTCAACAGGGTGGTCTAGTCTTAGCCTTGATCTCCGCTGTCGGGCAAGCTGCCAACTAATAGGCTGTGTAGGCTGGTGGAGACACTGCGTAGTCAAAACGCTTAGAGACAAGCACTCTGGCTCTGAGATCTGAAACAATTATGGCGGATCCATGGTCTAAAAAAACAAGGTCTGGTACTCCGGGAGTGACACATGGTTACGTCACTATCCAGTTGCCACTTTATTGCAACAAAACACGATTTATGGAAACATTTTCAGTCCCCATTCTGATAAAATATATAAAGCATTTAAATTGTCGTTTCGTTTTTCTAATCAAACGAAACAATTCAATTTAAACATATATACTAACGTAATTGTTTATTAAAACTTCGTCGTTTTATCGTATTCGCACAGGTAATAAAGGCGATTGGGGAGTTATTATTACACACTACTGGTAACACAGCGGTGATGACGTAGGCTTGTGTCACCCACGTGACCACTGTGTCTGGGAATGCTATACCTGGCGAAGTATATTATTGTACCATGGGCGGATCTAACTGTGTACTGTAGAGGTTATCTGCATGTGTCAACCTTATGTTGACTGGCTGTTAATATATTATCGATGGTTACTCTCGAACAGTCAAGCAAGTTTGAAATAAGCTTTGGAAGGGAAAGAGATGGTAGTTTGTTTAGAGAAGTAGATAGGCAGGGCAAGGGCCTGCGTGTATTTAGGAAAATTCCTTGATAAAATCTAGTTAACTTTGATTATATTAAACATTAAATATAGTTTCCGTTCTCTTATGCCCCCACTTTCATATATTGAGAAAGCCATTGGCCATGGTGAGAGTTTACTGACAACAGCTAAAGCGTGGTACTGTCGGACTGCATAGAAAAGAAAGAGAAGCGCGATGACACAACACTGGTAATTTATTGCAAAATATGAAGCAATTCAATTTGTTTTGGCTCTTCGTGGACAGCTATTAATCTAAAAACATTCTGTGATATTTTTTAATAAAACTAGGCTAGTCTAGACTTTAATCCTACTAATAATTTTGCATAGGTATATACTAAAAGAGTGGGCCACACCTGAAATAGTTATGACGATTAGTAAAGTATCTGAATTCTGACATAATGGCGGCGACTCATAGTAATTTATTGAAGTAATAAGCGACATATACTGGACCGTAATATTTCGTGTGGCCGTACATCGCGTGGTAGGTATGATTCATGTTGCTGTAATCGCCTAGGGTGCAATTCGTATCGATTTGGACCAAATCGATGTCTCGTTTTGTGAAAATTATGTCTAGCTAGGTACAGTTTTTACCCGACTACGGTAAAGCCAAAGGAGGATCTTTCGGTTTCCAAAAACCGGAGTCGCACGTGACACGTGCATGGGCCACATGTGACTCCGGCTATACGAAAACCGAAAAAAATCGATATCGATGTCTTGTTTATATAATTTTTGTTGGCATTTTTGCGTAGTTTGGTTTTAGTTTTTAGCCAAATTAAATTTATTTTAAGTATTTATTTACCTCTTACAGATTTTTGACCTAATTTGATAGTGTGGCTATCAACTATTATTAATATTATATATATATCATAAATCTAGTTTTAAGCTCTTTCAAACAGGCGCGTCCCCCGACGCGAATCGCATGCGACACAAAGGTTACCGCTCGTCGCGCGACAGTCGGTGCCTTTGTGTCGCGTCTGTTTGAAGGAGCCTTTACGTGCAAATGTTATTTGCATGCACGAATGTATTGTGTAA
This sequence comes from Dryobotodes eremita, assembly GCA_917490735.1. Lineage (NCBI taxonomy): Eukaryota > Metazoa > Arthropoda > Insecta > Lepidoptera > Noctuidae > Dryobotodes > Dryobotodes eremita. The sequence goes on along the minus strand of OU823254.1, from coordinate 15,594,485 downwards.
TACACTATCCTGATTCCATTCATTGGGTTTTTTCAAATGTTTTTCCGCATGCAAATTATAATTGACATTCGCACGCTTTATAAATTGTTTCAAATAGTTTGACGTCAACCAGGTGTCCACCAATTTGGTACATCATACGCTTTCACACAGACTACTCTAACAATATTAGCGTTGATGTCCGTACATAAACTGAATTCGCGACAGCTGTGATGATTCGAATATAGACACAATGTACTCGTATGCTATACTTATAATAACATAATAATGTAGGTGAATAGAACAAATTATTTGTCACGTACATAGCTAATAGGTATTTGGACGCAACCCAAGTGTCTAGCGATGGATATTTGAATTAAATACCACGTTTATATGCGTAAAGTAGATTTTGAAGGAAAATGGAAACAATTTCATGGTTCGGGACATCGTGACCGTTGAGATTATTTCTTATTTATAGTGAAATATATGTTATTCCCTGTCCTGTTTATTGCCGGGATGTTTGGCAGCTGTGCAAGTACTAGCTAGAATTGAATCATATATTTATGTCTGAATAATATTTTTGTGGAAGCCGGAATTTCAAGTTCAACACGATGCAACTGGGTTTTCAGATTTGAAAGAGTGAGGAAATAAATAAGAAATAAAATTGATTGCCAAAATACAATCTGCTTAGTCTTTTCCCAACTATGTTGGGGTGGGCTTTCAGTCTAACCGGATGCATCTGAAAACCAGTATTTTACATGGAGTGACTGCCTATCTGACCTCCACAGCCCAGTTACTGGTAAGACTGGTTGTCAGACTTTTGGGCTTTTGACTACCTGTAACGACTGCTAAAGATCTATGAATGATAGCTAAGACCAACGGGTTAACGTGCTTTCCGAGGCATGGAGGGATAAGATATAATGGATGGTCACCCATCTACGAACCGACCGTGGCAAGCATAGCACCCTTGATCGACCCGTGCAGCTTTTATCATTTAACCACGAGGAATTGAATGCCATTGATGCATTAAACAGTGCATGAACCAACATAAAAGTAAAGTCTTTTCATATCGATAATGAATCAATCACTGAAAGACTAGCTAAGTAGGTATTAAAGTAATTTTGCGCCTCATTGGACTTTGCAACTCCGAATAATGTTAAAAGCAAAATGGAGGCATTGTTTTTTGTCGATACCGCTTAGCAAAATTGTATAAGCACATCGAGCTTTATGAAAGAAAGTGACTTCCACACAGAAATTAGTGACAGAGACGATGAACTAAAAACAGTTTTTTTTCTTAAACTTGAAGTGCGATTAGGGTAGAGTACTATACAAAAAAAGGGTTATTTGTCACAGAAACAAGTGAATGCGAAAAGATTAGTTAACTCGAATAAACAATAAAGAAAGAAATAAATAAAAATATATAAACAAAATAGATATACGAGCACATAACAGAAATAGTCGCTAGCTGCACGTCGTGACTGTGACAAGAAGCCTTCCACTCAGCATGATGCTGTGCTATGACGGGGGACCCACAGCACAGCGCTAATTTAGGGTTTAACTTGTTTATAATGAAATACCGTTATCTACATGTAGTTAGTTAGTTTAGATAGTACTTTTGATATTGATAAGGCTGCACACCGCCCGTGACAATTCATTGAGTACAAAATGACGTCTCACAGGAGATCCTTTCTGCAAAAGAACCTATAAAAAATTTATTAATAACGTACATTACACTTGGAATTACCATATAATACCTTAGTTTATCCTGACTACTGAATTTCAGCGAAAACTCTCAAGAGTAGCACGCCAATTGATATCTAATAAACTATTTAGTGTAATTTTAACTTTGATCCCCGTTCACCAACTGTGTACAGGGCCGGATCACCATCTGCTACGTAATCTTTGAAAATGGAATGCGTGGAGATCTATTACCTGTCTGGATTGAAGAACGATCGCCATTTGCTACGGATTTAATCTGTCATGCTTATTAGGTATTTGTTTTTGTGTCAATTATTTCGGTATAAACTTTTAACCAGAAAGCATTATATATTTTTATATATAATGCTTTCTGGTTAAAAGTTTTGAAAAATGAATGATTATTTAAAAATAGTTAGTTAGCCATAGTAATAGGGTTAAAATTTCAGCGAAAGTAAAGAGGGGAATTATAAAAATATTTACGATCGGTTTGTACATTCTATGGATATTAATATTTTTTGACATTTAACACTCAATCTACGGGTTATTGAGAGCATATTTGTGTGTGTAATATTGAGGTTTTATTAGAATTCTTTTTTTTTTGTTTTATTCTGATGATCATTTTATTTGCAATTTTAATTTTAATTCTGATGTTTTTTTTTTTTTTACTTAATTCTAATTTTAAATCTTGATTATTCAAAATTCGAAGTTTTATTTTTATGTTTATGATTTATTTTTCAAGCGTCTTAAAAAATTGATTCTAAATTGTAATTTTAATGTAATTTTAATTTATAACGCATGTTTTGTCTTTTCTTTTTCTATGGACCCTGGTCTGAAAATAAAGTATATTAATATTATTACTATTATTATTATAAGCATTTTATGGGAATATATCATATTCAGACTGCAAGCAGGTGGAGTTTGCGATTTGAAAGGCAAAAATAGCTTTAATTGGGTACTTATCGACCCCGAACTACTGCTTCGTGCTCTAGTGGTCGCAAGTGCTACTGCGGAGCGTGGGGTCCTGGGTTCGATACCCAGGTCGGGCAAAGTGTTATTGGGTTTTGCCATCAGAAATTTCTCAGTAGCAGCCTTGACTCTGGACTTGTGCCTGGTTGATAGCAATAGGTTCGCCTTTTATTACGTGGGACTTAAGCATAACTGGCGAAATGTGGGTGTAGTATAAGTACACCTCTGCCCAATCCTTCAGGGAAATACGGCATAATGTTATGTTAAGTTGTTATCAACTCTGAAATGAAAAGGGGAGACGACCAAATACGGCCCTGAACTAGCTATTTTGAGATAGTGGAAAGTTAGTCCAAGTGAAATGACTTTAGTTGGCTATTTGTCGCCACGCTGAACAAAATGGCGGCTTTTCGGTAAATTGAAGTTTATTATGATTGGGTTTTCTGAAGAAGTTAAGTTTTTCTTGTTATAAAGAACTTGGACAAGTTGTTTATTCGGTATATACGTCTAGCCTACATATGTGAGATCAGAAAACCTAACTCTATAAAACTGTCGGGAAATAGAGTATGTGTGTACCTACCTATCTAATACTTTCTTCTAGCGCAACGTATGTTTATAGCAATATTAGATATAATGTTAAGAACATAGTAAAAAAATAAAAAATAAAAACAATCTGAATCTGACAGGTGTGGTCAAATTTAAGGGTGTGATTCAGACCATCAAACTGAAAAACTTTCTCCAGGGGACCAACACTGTAATCGTACAAAAATTATCAACTGTCCCTCCCACACACACCTTTCTGATACATGCTGTATATTATATGGAGATGCCGGTTTCCTCACGGTGTTTGCCATCACCGTTTTGAGAGCAGTGTGGTGATGAAAATAATTTACACAACGTAAAGCACCTGTCTGACCTACGACGTACAACTCGTATATCTATATTAATATTATAAAGGGGTAAAATTTGTTTGTTTGTTTATAAACAAACAAACAATTCCAGAGTTTACCCCTACATACAAATTTATAAGTTTGTATAAAGGGGTAAACTCTGGAATTACCAGTCGGATTTGAAAAAATATTTTTTTATTTGATAGCCCAATTCTTGAGCAAGGCTATAAGGCTATTTAATATCACGCTAGGACCCTTTCGAGCCGTGCAAAAATAAAAATAAATCTGAAAGAACGCTAAGCGAAAACGAAGTAATAGCGCGGGCAGGCGGTGCAATGCGACGGGGTGGGTCGGGGAAACAAGAAATTTCACGCGGGTGAAGTCGCGGGCATAAGCTAGTTATAAACAAAAACAAGAAATATAAATATCCAACGAATAAAATGGAATTTATCGGATCAAATCGAAGCCACACGGAGGCTCGGTTATTAATGTTATTATAGAAAGTAATTGGATACGTTGTTTTTTCCTTTTCCGCACACATTGATACTGTCAGAATCATATTGTATGCGGAGTGGATACGAATTTATTCGAGATAATAGGGTAAGTCCGGGGTAGATGGCCCTACTCACTTTAGTAATGTATTTTCGGGAAACTATGGTGATTAAAACAACCATTTTGATCATAACCAAAACTTTGGTTATATTGCTTATCGTTTTATTATCATAATCAGTTTCGTAAGTAACAAAAATAATACTATAAGCAATTTAACAAAAAACACGATTGGACGAATTCCATTGAAATTAATGCCATCTATTGGTTACAGCAGTCGTATTTTGTTTGATTAAACATCTCTCCCGTACGACTATCTCACCCGGACTTACCCATATCTCGAATAATAATACTTCTGTGAAGTGGAGTGAAATAATTGGCTATTGTATACCTTATCCGCTTGCTGTGGTATTATGAAATTGTACATTTTGATACAAGTGGAGAAGTTTTGTTATTGCTTTCGAGGCGGAATACACACACGAGCCGTAGGCGAGGGTGTTATGGAGCCGAGAACTGCAATAACAAAATTTCAAAACGACGTTCTTCAATACACTTTTGAAGAAATAAAATAAAAGAACGAAAAATATTTTTGTCATTTAATAAATAAGTCTGAATTTGCTTTTTCCCGCGCTTTACCTCCGCAGGTTACTAAAGGAGAGGCAAAGGTATAAAGCCGCTAAACAGCCTAATATGAAAAATAGAAAGTTCAACTATTGTTGGGTTTAGAACATAAATAAATGTTAATTTGTTCATAGACGTATTTTTTTTTGTAATATTCATGGTTTTTGATGATATTCTATTTATAATCATAATTTAAATATTAAAAAAATAAAAACGCCGTAAAGATGCATATCTCTTTGCCGAGATTTAAGAAAGCAATCACCGCCGACTATAGACATTGAACCAATTTGGACTAAGTATAGGTATCTGTGGCAATTTTTATTTCCGCACACGTGTGGGTAAATGGAAAAAAACGCACGCGTGTGAAATACATTGCATGTTGAACCTAATCGTAGTGCGATAAGAACCAGTTTTCGAGGAAGTGTATTGAAAAATAACAAACAATATCGGCAAGCGTAACAGACTATTTTCATAATAATGGCTGACTTGCTTCAATAATTATCTATGTAGCTAATACTTACATAGTTTGGCATCGAATACCTAGTGAATATCTTAAATATACAAACGTACATACATAAACTCACGCCTTCTTCCAATGGGGGTAGGCAGAAACTACAGAACGCCATCTGCTACGATCCTCACATACTCCTTTTGCGTCGTTTACGTATTGAAATTCCTATATTTGCACATTCATAACATTTATACCATTGGTAGGTACAGTAGGCCACACGTCAGTGTTAACAACACCAGTACCCATAAGCTGGCCTCTTAGCATAAGCATAATCAGCCTACAATGTTCCCATTGTTAGGACACAGGCCACTCTTTAAGAGTGAGTGGACTGTTCTGTAATCTACCACGCGGGCCTAGTGCGGGTTGGTAGATGCCACATGTCGTCGAATTTTTGGTTCTAGGACATGTCGGTTTCCTTACGATGTTTTCCTTCACCATTTTGAGAGCAGTGGTGATGAAATTATTTACACAAAGTAAAGCGCCTGCCTTGGTTCGAACCCAAGACCTACAACTCGTAAGTCAGGGCCGATATCAATGGGCCACCACTGCTCCAACCACTACAGCACTACTTTACAGCATTGCTGCACCACTGCTACTCCTGCTGCTACTGGCCTGTTATTCTATTGAAACTCCAGATTACGCTAGGCCAGCTCAAAAACAAAGTTTTACCACAGACGTGCGTTCAACACTTCTTCTTCTTAGCGTGTCGATACACAGAGTGGCAGGGACATCGACGCGCAACCTGGTATATACCATAGATTCAGTATATTATAATTCTGAAGCCCGCTAAGTTAAAAATTTTCGCCGGTTATTAAAAAATAAATAGCTGTTCCATACATTTTAACCGCGTAGGTATGCGCTTTTCTATGAAATAGTAGATTTCTTTTTGATAACCGGTGGAAATTTTCTACGCTAGGGGTTCTAGAATCATATGTTGAATCGATGGTAACAGTTTGTGCGTGGGTGTCCCTGCCACCCTGTATAGAGTCGGCCCAGAATTTGGCTATGAGTTTGGCACCTTCAGTAACGTCCACTAGTTCTGTAACGTATGGTATAGTAATTTTATTCTAGGTGCATCATCTTCACATATAATTATATAATTAATGTATAAGGTCGTTATATGTATTTTTTTAGGGTTTTATAAGTGTTAAGAACCTCCTTTATTTCATTATACACATACTTATAAATTATATTTTTTAAATATTAGAATGTATTTATTGAATTAAAATAGTTAAATTTAATTAAGTACATGAATAACAACTTATATCTAATTAATTAACCTATTATGTATAGCCACATAATATTGTAAAACATTTTAATAGAGTAACGGTGGAGTTTCTTGCCCGTTCTTCTCCATACGAAATTACCTTTTGGAAGGGGCAACTAGAATCAATTCTATATTCTTGTAAATTTTGATGTTCAAAAGTGCCTTTTATGTGGCTATTTGAAATACATGATTTGACTTTGACTTTGACGTGCAGGCAATAGCACACGCTGGACACGATCGGACGACTGCCAACTTTATGTAATTTTCGAAAGTAAACGAAGTTTTAATAATTTTATTCTATTTTCATAATTCAATTACCTACTTTTATTATTATCGATAAATGATAAATGATTTTATTTCTGTAAGTAGGTTTGAACAAACACTTTTACACGTCAATCATATTTTAAAAACTAGATGAGGTCGGCATTTCCTGTCTGACTACTCTGAGAAGAAAGGTCGAAACAAACTCAGAGGTCACAGTCTCTTTTAAAGTCCAGACATAATCTTGGTCAGATCATGTGAAGACCATATAGATTTGTGTCTGAGATGGTCTTTTGAGGAAAAACCACACAGATTGAGTGGACCTGTCCAGTCAGTGCACGCATTTGTCAGTAATCGTGTAGCTCAACTCAGAACTTAAGGAGCTCAACGATTTGACGAACAATACCAAAGAAAAGACATTTGGGTAGGCCACAAAAATTACTCAAACTGCCAGACCATGATTAAAATTAACTGAGGAGAGAAAAAAAAGCAACAATGACCCACATAGTCTTCACATTCACAATATTAAAATGATAATCAATGTAGCCTGAATGCTACTCACATTCACAGACAGTTTTCTCTTTAAAAGTCATCAAAAATACCATAAGTTATTATATAAGGACATCATTAATGTTTATTTTATTAATTATCATATTTAATTATCATACCTGTTACGGTAAAATTAGCTCTTAAATATTATTATGCATATTAGTTCATTGTGAAAGCTCTCGTGATGGCTGTCAGTTGTCACACGATAAAATTTTATGCTTCAATGCGTTGTCAGTGAAATGGATTAAACTGTTTCACACTTAATGCCTGTCAATGTAATTTACGATGGAAAACGTAGTGTATAATTTAATTGTGATCATAATTTGATGAAATGAACACCTGCACCCTAATTGCGTTACACACTATCAATCACAATCTGAATCATTTTGAAGCCTATTGCTAATCCATTGCTTCATATGTTCGAAAAATTTGTCGGCTCAACAACGTAAATGACGCAATGAATATTGTTGAACTGTCAAAATGAAAGCCATTCCTACTGTTAGTGTGTTATGCAATCACCCCGCTGATCTGGTTAGCCTTCACCATCATTCTCTTGCCTTTATCCCAATTTATTTGGGGTCTGTGCAACATGTATTTTTCTACTGTATTTCTCGTTTAGTCGTCATCTCAGTAGTCCCCCCTGTCTAACCATATCATCTTTCACACAGTCCATCCATGGTTTCTTTGGTCTTCCCCTATAGCCACCCACATTCATACTCAAAACTTGCCTCATGACATTTTCCTCACTCCTCCGCATCACATAAAACCTAACTAAATAATAGTACCTATCTAGTAGGTACTATCTAAGTAGATTTGCTACATTGCGTCTAAACTTTTGGAAAAGTAAGTATCTCCAAGCCTGACATTAAATGAATCGTCAGGTTATACAAGAAGTTTTACTTATAAAAAAAAGGTTGAATGCGAGTTATTTGCCTATATATTACTTACCCTACGAAAGAATACCAAGTCTTTATTACTTTGTATCTTGCTGATCGCGCAATTTTTATTGGAATGTTTCTCCGCGTTTTCTTTACATCATTATGCATTTTCCTTCATGCGCCGCCCGTGTATTGCATAATTAACTTGATAATAATTCGAATAGCTCGAATAAGCAAACGTAATATTTCAAATAACTTAGCATCGCTAATAGAATACATGTAGTAGCTACATACTAATTCCATGCAGAATACCTAATATAGAATTCCTATTTCAAAAGATTTACTTCTGTACCTATCCGTTTTATTTTGGCCAGAGTCCAGAAAAAAAGGAAAACATAATATTGTCAATTTTCTGTGTTCGAAATTCAAAGGGGTCCGTAACGAAGTACCATTTAGTGCCGCGCGAAAATAGCTGGTAATGGCCGCACTCGCTTTTAAAACGTAGAAATATCTCCGCGTTTTATTGCGCCTTATCTTGAATTTAGTATTCTTATTTGAATATTTAATGTCTGTCTTTAAGGAAGTATTTTTACGAAGTAATAAGTTAACGATTCGTCGATTTCATCGCTCGCGCTGACTGGACCTTTGTTGAAATGGTTGATTCAGTCGAATTCTATTACTGCAATTCGTAGTCGCAATTTCTTGATTTTTGTTCAGAGAACATAGAGCCCAGCTCTAGTGTTGCCAATCCCGTAGGTAACCACCAAATGACAGAAGAGTCCATGTGTCCTATGTATTTGTTCACAGGTCCTTTTAGACTAGATCTCACTTGCTGCTGCTGTGTTTATGACGACGATGTTTACCGCAAATAAATGTATTTTCTTTCTTTCTTTCTATGTCAAATTTGTTTTCGGCTGTGCTCAGTCCAAAATAAAAAAATCGGCACGTGCGTGTCGGGCCACGCACAGTGTAGGGTTCCGTAGTAGCCCGTTATCACAATATAGTACGATTCTGTTGTTCTTTATTCTGAATATAAGTAATGGTAAAGATAAAATATATGATAAGGGTGTCCAGAGTAAAACAAAACTTTAACACATAACGTAACCACGGAGGTCATACCTTGCAAGAAAATCTTAACACCGCGATCTATAAAAGTGACGTCACGGCACAACGCTATCATTTATCAAATAGTGATACTAAACTAATGACAAAATGTTGATTTTTGAAGATAATTATTTAAACAGATTAGACATTAACTAATAATAACCACTTTCTTTCTGCTAAAGCTAATTAATAAGCGTAGGGGAGAGGTGTGTCAATCGTAACAAAAAATAAACAATCCTTCATAATATTTTAATTAAAAATCACAGCGCAATAATTTTTGGTCACATTATAGTTGAGTTATCTAATTATAAAATCCAATACAGAAAGTAACAAAAACGTCGATAAAATTCTTGAAAATGGCACTTAATGAGATCAGTCAACAGTGTTACAATTGCTACAGCGAGAGAGTCAATTGTAACAGCAATGAGAGTCAATTGTAACATACAGAAATCGTCAACAATAAAACAATAACTCAAAAAAATCTTGTCAGCAGTTCACGCTAATACTTAAAAAAAAAACTTAAAACACTTCAAAAATAATAAAATCAATAACAGTCATTCCGACAAACATTTAAAACACACAAAAAATAGATCTTTATTTGCACAGCTGGAGTGTGCCCATTTATGGCAGTCTGCGCTTTGCAATCAATCTTCTCTACTGATTTGATAATGTTCCAAACAGAGTATACAATAATTATCGTCTTCGTCTGCATCATCTGTGTCTTTATTTATATTTTCCTCTGTCTCATTATTTTCACTTCATACAGTATTTTTTCTGGTCAATTTCTTCCCTGTCGGCTTAGATTCTAAATTTCTTAATTTTGGTATCTTTTTCTCATTAATCTTTCTTTGCTTTGTCTCTAACGCTTCCTTTTCTGGCTTATCAGTATACGTATATTGCACTTTTCCCTTTAGATCTCGTAGTTTTAGATTTGACTCGAGGTGGTGCTTTTGGAAGCGGGACCAAATCTGCTAGTGAAGTCCTACGTGGCGATGTTTGATTAGAAAGACTTGAATACCTGGACAGAGTGACATGGCACATGCCAAAGCTGGTAGCTACACTTCTGACGCTCTTCCCTTGCTTAATTAAAATTTCACAAGCTTCAGTATTTTTTTCTGGTGGCACGGTGCCGCGCAATGTCTTCCGAGGTCGTTTATAAACCATTTTGTATGAATTCTGAAAATAAAATGGTACCATTAAATAATTATCTAGTGTGAAAAATACAGAGTGTCAAATGTAACATGTTACAATTGCCTCTCCTTGTTTTGTTACTTTTGCACCACTGCCGCCATTTTGCAATTAAAACTTATTTAAAAAAAATCTATGGTAAATTTGAACAACTCACATACCTGCACGTGTAGATTGGATGTTAACTCATCCGAAAATCATCACTGAACTATAAAAAACTCTTTAATTTTATTTTATTAACAAAAACCGAGCCGAACAATAATTTTACTAAACTTGATAGATTTCAAACTTTCATGTATTGAGAGCGCATGCGTGAACTGTTTTAGCTGTAACTTCGGTCGGTAAAACAGCACCAAATAAAGCTTCGATTACCACCAAGAGCTACCGCTACTCGTCAGTAGATGTCCTGAAATAACATATGTTACAATTGCCTCCCTGTAACTATTGACACACCTCTCCCCTACTCTTATTGCTGCCAAGTTATTATTTCAATTCACAAAATTGTAATACGAAAATTAAACAAAGTTCGTTTGTGACTTCCATAGGTACTCGAATGAAAACGTAACCCATTTGTACAGCGCCATCTAGCGGCAGTATTGTAAAACTTATCATAATTTATTATGTTTTTTTTTTTCATATTTTGTTTTTCAATGTAAGTCTTTACCCGTTATAAGTAAGCAACTATTTCATCTTAGTCACTTTAAAGGATTAATGCAAAGGATTTTGTATTTGGTACAAAATTATTCAACACCCAAATTCAACGACTATTACTGCTAAACTAATAAAGTTATCTTAACCGTTATAATTTTCCTTTAAAGGTTATAAAATGCACTATCATCGTGAATTTTTTCAGATTTTTCAAGCCAGTACTTTAGTTTTTAGACTGGGGGGACTGGAACAAAAATTTGCACTTTAAAGTTTAATATTTCATAAATTCAGCATTAAATCGAAAAATAATTTTAGCAACCCCCAAGTCATTTTAGAAGACCTATTCAATGATACCCGACACGATGGGGTAGACGACGAAAAAAATATTCATCCCCACTTCACATGTAGGGGAGCTACCCTAAATAACAATATTTACCAAAAAAATATTTTACCACTTTATTGGCGCAATTGATATACACACTCCTACAAAATTACAGCTTTCTAGTACTAACGGTCTCTTAGCAAAACCTCGGACAGACAGACAGACGGACATGACGAAACTATAAGGGTTCTTTGTCTGAACTACGGAACCATAAAACAAGCAATTACATTCTTCTCAACTTATTCAAATTTTTCTTCCGTACTTCTCCATAAGCAGTTTTGGTTCCCGCGCTGATAACGTCATTATTCGGTTGTTGTACAACTACAAACAGGCACCTGTCTAAATGGAGAGGCACTCAAAGTTGCCACACATATTAATGTGTATATTGTACGTGCACTATATTTAACTGGCAAGTAAGTGAATTAGCAGCGGTCGCGGTGCCGCGCCTCTAATCTTGTTAGAACAACACACTTTCTTAATGGCTGTGAACTAAGTTATAGTGGTGGACTCGAAACTTGTGAAGTAAGGTTTCTTACGCACGAACAGTCTACCTATTCTGCAAAAATCTCACCGTGCAAACTTCGGGGAAGTAGCTTGTAGTGAGTTGGCAATAGTGACAATCTTGAGCGTCAGGTGGTGGAATGACAGCTCACTTCATCTTATTTTTTACGGTGTGATTTTTACAAAATAGATCAGCAGAATAACACGGGCTTTTGTTTGTGTGGTTGGCATGAAAACCCATTGGCTGTCGCGGATTGTTCGAAAGAGTTACCGTGGCCCTGGCGCACAGGCAACTGAAGGAACACGGGTGGGTTTTAGTTAGTATGAGTCTGACACGCCCTCCCGCTCCACACAGAGCGGAAGAAATCATTTGATGATATCCCACTCAAAAAACCCATTGGCTTACTTGTTTACTTAATAAAAAGTGATTCGGCGCCATCTATGAGTATGATGATGATAATGCCGATGCTGACAAAAGAGATGAAATACGTCTTTTGTCACTGTAGTTCCATAGGTATTTAGAACTTGATGCCTAAAAACAAACTAACTGTCTAAAAGTGAGAGTGAACAGCCTTCTTCTGGGTAAGCTCACTCCACGGTCGACTTTGTCTCTGTCATCTCTGACCTAGACTAGAGTCAAGAGCAAACCCATCTAAAATAAAAAAAAATTAAAAGAATACTATACATACAATGATATTTTACGACAGAAAATATCCGCTTTGGACAATGAATGAATGAATGTTCGTAAGCTTATTTTTTCATAGTAAGTAATCTAATAAAAAGCCAAATCAAATAGGTAAGTAGATACGTTTATTTGTGCACACAGTTAGGTACAAGGTAGGTGTTACAAAATTTATATTGTAGGTATCTCGGTGCCCTGCCACAGTAAGTGACAATATTTCTTTCTTTCAAATAAGTCACATATTATTTGTGTTGCCTTTTGTCTCATGAGGAGTTGTAGCGTAGGCACCTAAGTTGTAAAAGTATGCGTGTACATTACGCCTAAGGGCTTGCGCCCACTGGCGGTGGCGGCACGGCATGGCACCGACCCTTTGGCATCACTACATGCAAGCGCATTCTGATGGCAACGATGCCGCGGTATCTTAAGGCATGACGCGACGTCCTTTTGAAATTTAATTGAGTATGACAATAAAATTTAAATTTATTATTTAATTCGTCCCACAAAAATCCCTTGCCGTGCCGTGCCGCCAATGGGCGTAGGCCCTAAGGTAAACTTGCCATTCCAAGTTATTTCAAGTTTGTATGTTGGAAACTCACATTGCACAAGTTTTCCCAGGAATGTGACAGCAGCCGCCTGAAAAGTTATGGGCGGTAGTCATTATTTTAGGGGAATATGTAACTTGAGTATTACCAGGGGCGTAGCTACCGCCGTATCAGCCATATCAATGATGGGGACGTATCAAAGACGGGGCCCCAAGCTACAGGGGCCCACACGTGTGTAGTAATAAATTCGTAAAATATTACCCAATACATCATTCTTATTGATAAGAGGCCCGTAATAAATGAATACCTAGTAAAAGCTTGTAAGCTATAGGCGCGGCATATCGCACTGAAAATCTAACCTATTCGAGTCAGAATGCTGTAATTCTCTATCTGGCTTCGCTTGCTCGCATTCTCTTAAAAAACGTTATAACTAAAACTTCACCAATCCCGGTCCAGAATAATCCAATTAGCGTGCTCGCTTCGCTCGCTCTTCAATGAAAACTGACCGTATTTTGGTCAGGATGTCTCAATTTTCTACCTCGCTTCGCTTGCTCTTACATTTTCTTAGTAAAGGCGCAATAACAGTTTAAGCTCCTGACTCTGGATGCTATTATAATAATTTTTTAAATAAAAAATATCGCCAGTTTCAGCAGCAGTCGGGGAAAAAGGGCCCCCAACATATTTTATTACAGGGCCCCTTTAGGACTAGCTACGCCATTGAGTATTACCTATGGGTATGGTATGAAGAAACTTTGTTTTATTTGGTAAATAAAACAGCGGTGCGGTAATTGCGTTAAGCACACGAAATGCCAATTAATCGCAATGCCTTTCATTCTGACAGTCGCGTTCATTGCTTTATTTACGTTGGCAGCAGATGAATATTTTAAAGCTGTGAACCAATGTTTAAAAAAATATCCTTTAAAGCCCTCAGATTGTGATTGAAAGTGTGTTATGCATTCCATATCGATACATATCGGAAAACTGCAGAAAATCTGGAAAGACTAGTCGTGACTAGTAATAACACCATGAAGAAGAGCTTAAATCATTCACATTATATAAATTAATATAAACAGTTACCTAGGGTCAGCAACAAAAGTCGAAACACTTCAGTTTTTAATATTACCTAAAGAGCAAAATTTAAAAAAAAAAACGGAATAAATATACAGTTTGAAGAATATAACAATTTTATCGAATCACTTTCTGTGGATGTGAATTAAATTTTGATGATAAGTATTTAAAAGTGACATTGTTAATAGAATTCTCTGCTTTGCTCTAAAACCACAGATTATCAAATATAATTCAACAACTCAGAAACTAGTTTACACAGAATACAGTTCTGCTTTTGCTGTTTGGTACACAAAGCCGCGGGAAAACCTATTGTGACAGCTGTTGGCGGTAAAACTTTTGTGGGCCAAGTAAAGTTGAATTGCAACTACATGTCATAACTTTACTACCTGCTGGTGACTGCAGTTGTGGAGGAAGGAAATTGTGTACCAATGAGTTTTATAATGAGGTCAAAGATGGGTTAAATGTGTCAGGTAAATACAATACTTATTGTGTACAGTATATTTTCGACGAACGGTACAGCCAAGCGGGCGGAAAGGAGACGTTTATACATACATGTAGGTTAGTGATAGAAGCGCTATACGAAGCGAAACTTTTTCTAAACTCGAGATAGCCTTACTAAGGTACCTGTTCCACCGCCCGGCGATTTACTGGTAGTGAGTAGAGTTAGCAACTAAAAACGACTCGGCGAGCAACGAGCCGCGAGAGTGTAGTTCGGAGAGTTTTGTCGCTGGGCTGTGAGCGAGTGCGACGAGTAGAATGGCTGCCCAGTCACTTGCTTGTCCGTAAGTACCAAGCGAGGGTCTCTCACCCAGTGTTCTGCCCGCAAAACGAGCGTCGCTGAGTGAGAATTATCCTTGAAAGCTTTGTCGCTGTGACAAACGAGTACTCGCTGGGAAGCGGTGTGAATCAGCGATCAACTATTAATACCTATATGTATCTATTTAATCACACGGTACCTAGAATCTTTTGTGCGTTTCTTGAGCGAGAAAATCTTTGATAATAAATCATTAATGATTTTGGGTAACTATTAATTAACGTCTCCCGAACTGATAATTATCAGTTTTATTGAGGCACAGTAACAACGGGAAAAAAAAAAGTTTATCTATGATGTTATTCAATTCTACCTGGTCAATGCCATTTCTACCTACCCAATTACAATCCAAAACGGTGATCCTTTTTCTTTCCACAAATGTATCTAACCAATACCACAATTCGTCGTAGTATAGTTACAATGACAAAGCAGCACAAATAATAAGGTGGACACAGGTCTCAGTAGCCGCAGGCATCAGGTTTCAGTGCACAAAGCTGTCACGGGTCGCTGCGAGCCGCTGCGTTCGCTGCGTCCTCTGCGTCCATTGTGTCAGGTTGATGCACTCGGTTGTCTCAGTGCAACGGACTATACGAACTTAAGTAGGTACTACATGAAGTATACTGTACAAGACTTCAGAATAATTCATGTGAGGCGACAGTTACGAGTTCGTGTTGTTTATTCAACAAGTCGCTGAATAAGACCTGTCTGGTGAGGTTGTTATACAAAAATGTCTTATTTAGTACATTATGTAGGTACGTATAAATTTTGTCACGCTAGAAATAAAATGTTAGTAAGTACTAAAATAGTTTAGGAGTTCCACTCACCAAAGTGATATTCAATTGGATCTTTCGAATATTTGCTTGTTATAAAAGATCGTGGGCATATTAAAAATTAAATCTGTGCTACCAAAATTTTTAGTGTAATTTCTATATTAGCCAATGGAGCCATTAAAACACATATATTTAAATTGAAAAGTTAAACATAGACGTAAATATAAGAAAAAGAAAGAAAAATTGTATATTCTGCACAAACAAAACGCACATTACAAGTAAATGACACTAACGGCCCGTTGTTTGATACATAGTTAAACATGATCATTAATCAATTTAACAATTAGTCACTTGACAACAGTCAATAGCTGTCAAAGTTTAACTACTCTGCCTGCGCATGGTTAACTTTTATAACAAATTGTAATTTTTTTTAACTGTAGTTATCTTAACCATTTGTCAAACAACATACTTCTGTCATTTTTAACAAATTGTTAGATAGTAAGTGGGAGGGGGAATAGTGTCTTGCCACAGTTTGCAACGGGCGTCGGCCAGGTTTCCTGGTAGAGACACTGTCGATTTCAGGAAGCTGTGCCTGCTTTTAAGCCGTTGCGTTGGTAGTTGGTACTTACTATCTACCACCAAAGGAGCAACTTCCTGCAGGGTGTAACCTTTCGTGGTCCACTTGGAAGTCCCTGAACCGTCTTCGGATACAAGTGGGAAGATGTAATTCCAACCTAGTAAAGTGGGGCTACCTCGATGGAATGGCAGCTGGATGTGGATGTGGAGCTATGTCGCAAACTATGCTCCACCTTCTATCTTGCCCTCTGTGTCCCAAAACTTGCAGTCAAAGTGACC
This sequence comes from Dryobotodes eremita, assembly GCA_917490735.1. Taxonomy (NCBI): domain Eukaryota; kingdom Metazoa; phylum Arthropoda; class Insecta; order Lepidoptera; family Noctuidae; genus Dryobotodes; species Dryobotodes eremita. The sequence continues at coordinate 15,577,771 of OU823254.1, read as the reverse complement.
TCTGCGCTGCCACCGATGACGCCGTGGAAGTGGCGAAGTTTTGGGCCAACAAAATATGAGAAAAGTCGTGCCAGCGACACGAAGAAGAAGAAGAGAACAAATTGTTAGTTTAACTAACGCAATTTAATTATTAGTATGTTTGACTACTGATCAAAGGCCCTAAGAAAAGTTACAAAAGACATTCCCCAAAATGCCCACCTTTCACCGCTCCCTAGTCTTTGAAAGAACATTAAAGAACACTGGCACAATTATAGCTACATTTTATCACCCAATAAGACCAGTATTATAACCCCATATCACAAATTCTTATAGATATTCATCACGCGAGTATGAATACGTCGCGATATTGCATCGCTGACAGGTGCGCCTTCGTGTAGCATACGATGCATACTGATGACTGACGTATTAAGACAAGAATGTGGACGAATCGATAGCTTGAGAAAAAGAAGTACGGCTACATCTCTAGTTAAAACAGCATTTTAAGAGATATGTTTACATCAACACTTAGAGATTTATTTATGAACGATTAATAAAGTTAAGAGACGTTTAAACGTCAAAAATGTATGGTTAAACAGTCGGTAATCATTACTTAACTTTAAGCAACGTTTATAAATAAAGGGGTTAATGTTTTATTGTTTTGTAAAAAGGCTCCTTAAAATAGGCGCGACACGCGACGCAATACAAAGGCACCGCCTGTCGCGTGACGAGCGGTGCCTTTGTGTCGCGTGCGATTCGCTTCGCGTGTCGCGCCTGTTTAAAGGAGCCTTAAAGGTTTCTTACACTTGGTAGTTACTGCTTTCCATAGTACAGCAAGAGCTTTTCTCGTCACCCAAAGACATCTCGTTTTCCGGTGCATGGAAGTAGTTATTACTACCTATCCCTTTTCTGGACAGTCTGCCATAAATAAAGCAAGTTGTCAAGCAAGCGATTCCAAGGAGACAAATAAAAAACTCCTAGAACTTTTGAATTTGGCAAAATGTTGCGTAAAAAACCATAAGAAAGAAAACTACTGCAATCGTCCATGACTATGTAATTAAAAAAAACATTTCTTGGTACACACGGCTACATATCTAGCTATACATTTCCAGTATAAGCTGATCTCACATAATTTGGATTTCCGTACAATGAGAGGTCAGCTTATACTGGAAATGTATAGCTTGATATGTAGCCGTGTGCAGATATCTGTACACGGCGAGCGATTGTTTGGAACAATCGTTCATCCGATGCAATTATCTTATTTATGTTATTCATTAAAATCCCGCAACAGAGAGCAGAATGAAAAATGAATCTTTAATTCTCTTGAATTTTTGACTACACAGTGAATAAGTAAGAATGTTCTTGCACGTCATAAAATGTGGAGAACAAGATGGTGGATTAAAATGTTAATTAATTTTGTCTGAAGAAAGCAAAGTTTTAATTTTATAGGTGCCAATCAAAGTTTTGTTACTAAAATATATGCTTTCAAGATTGTAAAGTTTGTTGTAATACAAAGCTTACTAAAAGCAATTTTTCTCTTTGGTCGTTAAACATAATCTTAAGCTAGGGTTTCATAGAAAAGAGGTGGGTGCCACATGCGTCCGTAATGTCCAAATACAGAGTATTTTTTGACACCATAATTCAATTCAATTCAATTCATTTATTTCAGATAAATTACAATGGTTAATAGCTGTTATAGTCCCCCATACATGTTTTGTTTTTTGAAATAATATAATAAGAATACAAGAAATACACACACAACAATGCATTGTTGTGTGTGTATTTTTTGTATGGAAACATAGCATCACGACCTCACTACTTGTACATGTAGTTTTGTCCAATGCTCCATGAAGGAGCTATCCACATCCATTCTCCCTCTTTTTTCCTTTTCTCCTTGTTATTGTTGCCAACAACAAGGTTGACAATAATGTCAACTACTGGTAAAAATGACAGACTTTCTTGACGTTCTTCGCTCTTCTAGGAAACCATAGCCTTAGGAACATGGCAGGTCCTTTACCGCGATACCCCCTGAACAGCCGGTACCTCAGTGTCCCTTTTAATCCTTCAACAGAAAAAGGCTCTTTTATAATGGACGACCTAGTATTAAGAGGACTACAAGGTGATGACCAGGGCCCTATTCCACAAAACTTTACAAGTCTACAATAAAATAAAGAAAGAAAGAAAAATGCGTTTATTGGCATTACAGCAACAAAAATACACAATACTTATTGTATTGAAAAAATTGCGCATAAAAGAAATTAAAATCTTTGTTACAAAAAAAAAAACAACCTACTTCCAAAAAAAAAAAAACACTACAAAGTGACAATTTACTAATTTCGGAAATCGGTGTCTTTGATTTTGTGTTTTGCATTTTTTGTCACCGACTTCCGAAATTAAAGTAATTTTTACTCTTTGTAGTATGTTTTTTGGAAGCCGTTTGTTTTTTTTGTAATTATTTTTATTTTTCACTTTTTAGTAGTGGTACCTAACCCACACAAATTCGTATACCAAAAAAAAGTATATGTAAATAACAATGACAGGAAGTTATTAAAACGTCATCAATATCTAAGTGGAGAAAATACGTATACGTATACGTATTATTGAAGCTTACTGAAAAACTACCCAAGCAAAGTTAATAAAATTAATATGGGACCACCCATAAGGCATACCCTCTTAAAAAGATAATTTATGAAAGCAATCCACGATTGCCGGAGATATCGCGTAATAAACATACAAAAAAAAAAAACGTAGAAGAATTGAGAACCTCCTCCTTTTTGAAGTCGTTTAAAAATATTATAGTTACTATCTACAAGTCACTACAATATACATATTTGTAAGGTTTTCCGTTTCAGTTATGTGGCTTAGAGTTTTGTAGTACAGACACTTGTAAGATTTACATATTTGTAGAATAGAATAGAATAGAATAGAATATTCTTTATTATGTACTTACACCATAAAAATTACAGATATAAATGTAGACATTTTGTAAATTGTAATTATACATTTTTGTGGTATAGAGCCCAGACAGTGCGAAAACTCAATAAGTACCTTTATTGCATTCCACAATATCAACTCTTTTGCTCCTGTGTGAACCACGTATAAACAGTGATCACAAACCTATTAACCAAACATAGTGATTATGCTGAAACTTTTAATGAATTTTCACAAGCCATAAAGCTGTCCATATTCAACAGTAGCCTTTCATACGGTGTAATGTAGCGTTACTTAGATACAAATTCAAAGTACGTCCAACTTAAATCCAACTTCAGTTATCGAATTGAACGTTGAGCTGAACATAACTGAATGTAACTAAACTTCAGCTTATTGGGCACCGCCTGAGGAAATTCTCGCGTTAAATGAACCGGGAATAGCAAATGAGAAATAGACGGACTTTCCAATAGAAAGCTGCTGGAACGATTTTGCTATGTTGAATTTGAAACTGTGCGGAAAATCTAATTGGGTTTGCGTTGAATGTCTGTTCGTTACATTGATAGCGATTGCCCCTACAAAATGTGGGAAAACTGAGACCATTCTTATTTCATCATTATCATTTGCCAAGCTTTTTCCCTATGGTGGGGACGGCTTCCAGTCTAACGGGAAGCAACTGAAAACTCAAACTCAAAGCATTTATTTCAAATAAACCAATTACAGGCACTTTTGAATTGTCAAGGGATCGGTCAGTCAGAAAGATGAAGCGAGTTGCCCATTCCAAAGCGTAGTAGGTACCTATGGAGAAGAACGGGCAAGAAACTCCACAGACGGACATCAAAATATGGTTACAAAATATTGGTTACCTTAATTATTCATGTTGAAATTGTGCATGTGAGAACGATACAGAAAGTTAAAAGCGTCCGTAATAAAAAGACAAAAACAATTCAAATATTAAATTAAATTGAAAAAAGCCGTGGCAGCTAAGAGATGACCAGTCCCTACTGACGGCGCCTGTTCACGAACATGACGCGACGAACGTGACGTGAAAAGCGATATTACCATTCTTATTTATTATTTATTTATTCACTTGCTCTTATCCAAATTGATATGGGGTGACCCGATATTCAACCATCCTTATTTATGTAATCGAATTAACATATGAACAATTAAATAAATTTTAGTTTTAAACGCGGTTAGTCAAAATTTGAACTCGAATCATTTTCCGATAAGATTTTGAAATCAATATCTTACGAATCTTTTGTTCTTAGTAAGGGCTTAGAACCAGTATCACTCTCTATTTTTATTGAATTCTCGAAGGTAGCTCGAAAATTCGTAGTCTGAATGAGTGTCTAAATCATATTGCATGGAACGGGTGAAACTCTCTCGAATAGAAATGACGTTAGAATACATAAGCAGTCGCCTTTGCGATATTCAACTGGAACGAATCCTGTAATATCGACCATTTTGACTTGGTTTTCTATTATAGCGAAAACTTGTATTTAAATTATTCGAAAATTAAGTGGGGTTTAGGTACATTAAGCCGGATTTCATTACGAAAATAGTTGCGCAAACTATTATCGTGAAACTATCAATTAATAACTATTATAAGTTTGCCCAAAAAATTTCGTAATGTACGAGTACGTTCGGCTTTATGAAACTAGTGTCGTGAAACAGTAGCTTGACAGTTCTATTTGGGGCTATAGCTAACAAAGTTTTTGAAAAATTGATAAATTCAACTAACCTGCTCAGATTTGTTGGCTGAAATAATTGTTATTATTTCCCTATATGACAGCGTGTTAGTTGAATTTATTAGTATTTCAAAAACCGGGTGTTGTAATCGTTTTTACGATAGATGGCGCCACTAGGTGAACATCTTTTTTTTTCTTTTTTTTTTAGTTTGATAAGCTCCGTGTTTAATATTTCTCAAAAAATATAAATACTGTGAAATTTCTCAAATTTTTTTAACTACGGTGACGGTGGTAGGATAAATATCAAGTGAAAGTGTTATTCAAGCTCTCTGTGACGGGCATCTGCGTTTTACGTCGGAACTTCGAGCCCAGCGCTCTAATTATATTTTTGTAATTTGTCGAATTTTAAGGAACAAATTACTTACGATAATGGCCAACGTATGTGCTGGTTGTATGGATACAATCCTAATAGTCTAAGATCCGATTAGAAACGACCTTCACCATATCTGTTTAATGGATGAAAAGTATTTTATATCAAATTAGATTGGGCGATTCTGCCCTGAAACCCAATAAAGTTAAGATGGACCAATGGAAAGATACAGAGAATATTTCTTATTACGACGACTTCACTTGATTGTTAGTACGCAAGGAGCAACAAAGCTCTAAATGTGAGTTATTAAGTATTATTGAAATTCTGTTTTCTTTTTTTCGTCATTTAGCTAACTTTAATTAATTCTGTGCCTTGCAAACATCATCTTTAAGCCTATCAGCCTTTAAAACATGGCCTCCTGTACTCGTAGGTATATCGTTTTAGGACCAATGTTTCTAAGAGTCGGTCGGACATACAGTTAAACCTGCCGAAACTCCCAATACCGTCAAGACATATTTCACTGACAAGATCTCGTTTAGAAGAACGTTTGTTACTACTACGACTTGTCTAAATTATTCGTTTGTTCGGCGTTAAATCGTCCTAAATGTGACATTGACATCAACCCTTAATTCTCGTCGTAAGTAAACTAATTATAATTAAAACATGGTAATTCATGTCTACCATAAATTGTACTATATTTCGGCTACAGAGGTAAAAATACTTCTTTAGCCAAAATGTTCTCACGCATCATAATACAACATTGATTACCTACAGCGTTTGAAAAAAGTTAAATGTATTGATTTGTAATGTACTACCTTTATCCGAGGTCATGCTTCAACCCTAATGTCAGCAACATAATTTTCAATCGATAAGGCCACTTTAAACATGCAAGTTTTTCCATTTATGGAAAAGATAAATGCTCCAATTTTTTGTCTTGTCCAATCTCCAAGTCTTGTCAGATTGTCGTCAGATCTAATTAATTTTAGTAACAAATGTTTCTCTTAAAAAGCACTATTCATTGATATATCACTTATGGCTATTGGGTGCCAAGGACATTCCTTAACTTCGGTGCCCAAGTTGTCACCTATTTAGGTCATTAACTCCAAACTGCCTAACAATTGGCAAAAGTCGTGTGAGTAGCAAAGGTTCTATTTAAAAAGTTATTTCCTTTGGTATATATCTTATGGCTATTGGGCTTAAGGGCAGAAACGCATAGTTCGGTGCCCATTCTTCTTTAATATGTAAAAAAATATATCGTGAGTGGGTTGGCTAAAAAAGCCCCAAGACAACCTATTGACTAAATTCCTGGTCAGACTATGATTAATTAAAAATTCTAAAATTACTTCTTCTAAACATTATTCTCATTAGTTTAAGGAATAAAAATACCAATCGAAAGTATGAAGCCTATTATAGAATATACAAATGTTGGGTTGTCTATTTTTTCCTGTCGTAACTATTGGGTTGGCAGGTATAAACAGGCACGTCGATACTAGTAATTTACACCCATCTGTTTAATAAATAAATCTTATATCAAAATAAGCGCTATTACATGGCGAACACAATGATATAGGGTTGTCTGCGAAAAATCTGGTTTGAATGACGGTTGGCGAACTGTGAAAAGCGAAATTTTGGTGCGAATGAAAATGTGCGACAAATAAGTCCGAGCGAAGTCCTGCCCTCCTCCATTTCAGAGTTGCTATCAGTCCGACATCTTTGTGTGTAAAAATAAAATTACAAAATAGGTATCATAATCAACAACAAATTTGTTTTACAAGAATAAGGTCACAACATGGCGCAAGGAACGGAAGTGTGCCACTGGTATAATATTGTACTCGTAGTTTTCAAGAAAACGATTATGTCAACGGATGTGATATAAAAATGCTTGTGGCGGTATTAATACTGATTAACGAGCAATTATTGCTATTTTAGTAACAAGGTACAGCGCTATTTTATGAGAAAACTATATTTTGGTTGTTATGAAGACTACTAAAAGTGAAACGTACCTAACCTTCAAGAAAGTGTGAAGGTCAGTTAATACAAAACTGTTCCAGCATAAGACAGAAGCAGTGTAGGGACTTCTAGGTACATAATTATTACCTCAACACTGTAATTTAAAACATTGTAAAAGGCACTTATTTTTAAAAGAGTAACCGTGGAGTTTCTTGCCGGCTCTTCTCCATAGGAAACAACCAATTGGAACCATGCACCTAGCTTCTGACGTTTCATAAGTGCCCATGTTGGTTTATGTGAAATAAATTATTTTGATTTTGATTTGACTTTGACCTTTTTGGAAACGGCACTACTGCCGCCGAGTACTTAGGTTGGAGCATGGCGAAGAATCGATTACATAAAATGTAGGTAACACACGTTGAAACAAATTCGCCTAGTTATTGGGTTACATTTTAAGTTACGTTTCACCAATCAGCACTCTAATTGTATAACACACTTTAAATTTCAATCTGAATCATTTTGAAGAATATTGTTAATCCATTTCTTCATAATATACCTATGTTCAAAAAAAAAAACTGCTAAACAATGTAAATAACGTAATGAATGTAGTTGAACTGTCAAAATTAAAGCCATTGCTACTGTTAGTGTGTTACGCAATTACCCCGCTGCATCGTAACTACATATTTGAGAATGGGTCGTAATAATTATGCATATTGCGGTAATTAGCCAGTCAGCAAGATGGTAGACTGTACAGATGTGCCCGAAGTATACCTACGTTTAAGTATTGCCGCTCGTAACGGCTATTTTATAACGACCGGTCCCCGTAAACCTCCTCAGTAATACAGGCCTAAGATAACTATAAAAATCGGACTAACGGTCTCTGGATGCATGCTTTTATACAGTTGTAAATCTGTCATAATATCTCTTATGTTGTTGTGATTGTTCCAAATTGCAGTGATCAAAACAACAAAAACAACTTTTGATGAAATCCAATAAGATTTTGAAAACCGCAAAATTACTTCATAAGTGTTACTACTTCTAATTTAACGCAAACTGGCCACCAACAAATCACTATGTCGAAACCATAATGGACGGTAGACCAGTCAAAGCGCGCAAGGGACACGTGACCGGAAAGTTGTGTTAATGTAAAACAACACAGCGCGGCGATGATTTATCACCAGCCTGTTCATTAGCAAGTCTAGGGTGCGGACTGCGGACAGAACTCATTCATTAATACTTTTTACTTCCAGGGTTCCGTAGTACTTACAAAACAAAATTACTTGATAGGTTTCATAAAACATCAAGTAGATAGGTATAGGTTATAGTATAGGTTGCAGGTATATTTTGTTTTGAATAAAACTTTCTTTGTCATAAAATATGCCTTTCAATAATAAGTACTGGCCACTATAGTTAAAGAAAAAGGTAAAGCCATTTAAAATTTAAAAAGAAAATTAAAATGTTTTGGTTTTAAATGGCATCTTTTCAGTTTTTTTTACGTTTTATTGCCAGTTCGATGGTCTTATAATTATTAAATACTTTTTGGACCAAATTCATAATGAAATAAAAACTACTTTTATAATGTAAGTGTTTTTCCTTACTTTTATAACCTTAAAAAGTTAAATTCAAAGAATTTATTTCAATGTAACAAATGACAGATAGTTTTGAATCATCAAGGAGTCGAGCGGTCAAAACGATGAAGCTAGTTGCCTATTCCAATGCGTAGGCGGCTTTCTTATGAAGAAGCAGGGGCAAGAAACTCCACGGACACTCTTTTAAATCAAAATCTTGTTACAAAATATTGGTTACAATCATTCAAGCTCCTTTTTTATTTTTACTCTTTTTATTTCCTGTGCGTGTCCCAAATAAAATGTTTATCTTTCTTTTTCTTTCTTTCAAGTTGAAATTATACATACTATGAGAACGATGTAGAAAGACGTGGTGCACGTTAAAAGCGTGCAAAGTAACAAAAAAAAAATGAGCCATGGTAGCTAAGAGATAACCGGTCCCAACATGACGTATGGATCAACACCATTTAGCTCAACTATTTCGAAGGGAACCGAATGATCTAACAGATGTATGCGCCACCATCAGGGAGACATTTGAGAGAACTGACATATACACTCAACTGCCAAGGCACATTCAAGGCAATGAAATGTAGGTACCCAGGAAATGGTAGTTTTATAGTACATAGTATTCACACACATGTGCTATGCAATTATAAGAATTATAATCTGACGTTAATGTTTATAAACGCACAGGTGTAATTCAGTGTTTTGATATATCTACGTACATAATTATCATAAAATCTACGGGCTACGGAACCCTGCTTAGAACATTAAATGGTGGTGCAATATTTTTATAGCAGATTTTTTCACGAAGTAACTTTGTGGCGAATGGCGGTTGCGAGTGGAAATTTAGATTTGTCCAGAGTAAGGTCGACGTTATGAGTTATTTACAAGCTCTTTGTTTGTAACTGTACCTCAATGTACGTCGTATGCGGCCCATCTCTTTGATTAAATGTGAAGGTTTAAACCTTCGTAAAACTGAGCTTTATACATACTTTGTTTAGTAAGTAGTAGATTTGTTTGAGAGCAGGAAATGTAAGACAGATAAATATGCTGTAAACAAACGCATTAACCAAATCAGCCTTTTATGAGCACACCTCAGAATTACGAGTCTTATAATGGACCTCTACGTGGCGCACCTGATGACAAAATTACCTTGTTTTTAATCGACTTAAAAAAAAGGAGGAGGTTCTCAATTCGATTGTATTTTTTTTTAGCTTGTGTGTTAGCACAGAACTTTTTTCTGGGTGAACCGATTTGAATGATTATTTTTTATTTGAAAGCTGGTGCTTCACATGTGGTCCCATTTAAATTTGTTCAAGTACTGGCCAGTAGTTTTTGAGTTATCCCTAATTATGTGTATTTTTTCTTGGTTTATATTGATGATGTTATAATAATTTCCTGTCACGGTTATTTACATATCAAGTAGTGGTATACGAATGTATGTGGTAGGTAGGTACCACTACTAAAAAGTGAAAAATAAAACATTTTTACAAAAAAAAAAAAAAAACGGCTTCCAAAAGAAAACACTAAAAGACGTGTTAACGACGTGACGTGACGACGTGACGTTGACACGTTGACGTGTTAACTTTAATTTCGTTTTTATCCACCGACTTCCAAAATTAAAGTTATTTACACGTTTTTTAGTGTGTTTTTTGGAAGTCCGTTGTTTTTTTGTAAAAAGGCTTTTTAATTCCCTTAATGTGAATACTTAATTCTTAATACTTAATACTATTACTTACGGATTTTTAAAACCCCTACACGATATTTAGGGCCCGATGTTTATAGTGGTAATGTGTTTTTTTAATAGGGACCTAATTCCCTTTCTCTTATTACACCATCCCGTTTTAGGGAAAGGGAACCCTGAATATCGCGTAGTGTGTAAATTGTTTTAGTTTTAGTGACAGGAGAGTCGTTACATAAATACAAACGGAAGTGTGCAGACAGACTAATGACGCACGCGTGTGGACATCCGTCGGGGATTATGATATCGAGATGTAATGGTTGCATATTAGAAAATCAAAACTTTCTCGAGCAAATTTCAAAAGATCAATAAACGAAATAACAAAATTTAAATGACCAAATGTTTTATTTAGAAAAATTTTAAAATCCCAATGTATGTGACATCAAATGAACGACTGATCAAAAGTTGCCAGATATAATTTTAAAATATAAAATTTTAAAAAACCCTAGGGATATTGCGAAAACACGGATAGTTAGACAATGGTAAAAACATTTCTGCGAGCAACTTGGAATTAGCGCTCGCCGGCCGCTGCCGCGGCACCGCTCGCTACGCTCGCTCGGCTCGCGCGCGGTTGGTCACAGTTTTAACCTTTATTATTATTTTTTATTTTTTTTTAACGGGGTGGAAATCCTTATGGATGTCCTCCGCCCTGGGGCGGGCGAAGGGGTCTGTCAGACTTCTACTGACTAAAACCACCCCGTGTTCCCTCGCACACTTGCACCGGGGGCTACGGGGACACTTAAGCACTCTTCAACGTAACCCCCGGCTAGTGCCGGCCCGCCTCTGCGGGCCCCGTCTGGTCAAGCGGGGGGAGTGAGGTTTTTAACTATCCCGCGACGTCTAAGAGAGGCGCGCGTGGAACATTACGCGCCGCCACCTCGGCTCTTATATGATAGGGGGCGGCGGACGTCCCCGAGTCCGCCGTCCCTGGACCCATTTAGGGGGGCCGGAAGAGGGCATTATCTGCCCTCTGCCGACGCCCGGTGCGCCTGCTGCGGGCCGGGAGAGCAGTCGTCATCTCTCTCTCCCTTTCCGCTGCCTCCTTCTGCGACATGACATTATCGCAGAAGGAGATCACCGCCTCCCACGACGCTGCGCCGCCGACCATAGAATTAATCTGAGCCGGCAGCGACAGGTCACTTCCCACTTCCGAAACGAGGTCACGGCGTGGCTCCTCCCAAGCTGCACACTCTGCAAGCGTATGCCACGCCGTATCCTCCCGGCAATGGACGCAGTGATGACACCGAGCGTCTGGCTCCCTGCCTATGCGATGCAGGTACCCCCCGAAGCAGCCGTGTCCTGAGAGCACCTGCGTCGCCCTAAATGACAGAGAGCCATGCCTCCTCCCGAGCCAGTCATCGAGCACCGGCTGGACCGCCCCGATGGTAGCGAGGCCAGCGGTAGGGCGCAGAAGCCTGTCCCGCCACACAGTTTTAACCTTTTTTTTTTTTTTTTTTTTTTTTTTGTTCCGGGGTGGAATATCCTCATGGATGTCCTCCGCCCTGGGGGGGCGGAGGGGTCTGTCAGACTCTTACTGACTAAAAACCACCCCGGTGTTCCGTCTCACACCTACGCCGGGGGTCGCGGGAACGTACAAATCTTCCGCAACCCCCGGCCGGTGCCGGCCCGCCTCTGCGGGCCCCGTCCGACACAGTTTTAACCTAACCTAACCTATTTCACTCAGTTCAAAATGACGAATCATACAATTTGCCTGCGAGTGGATAATTAGACAATGGTAAAAACATTTCTGCGGCAGATTGTATGATTCGTAATTTTGAACTGGGTGAAATAGGTTAGGTTAGGTTAAAACTGTGACCAACCGCGCGCGAGCCGAGCGAGCGTAGCGAGCGGTGCCGCGGCAGCGGCCGTCGAGCGCTACTTCCAAGTTGCTCGCAGAAATGTTTTCACCATTGTCTAATTATCCGTTAAATTTTATAAACTGTAGGCGAGTCGTCCATTAGGTATTTCATACCTACATAGCTGAAATATCAAATATCTTAAAAAAACATTAGATAATTTAATTTGTAATTCATTTGATAATTAATAATTTATCCAGTAATGCATTTTGACCTTTAAACGATTTGGTCAATAGTGTAATAAATAATTTAAACATTGATATTCCAGACTTTGGTCAGCTGAACTTTTGATCAAATGACCATCGTTATTTTAAACTTTGTTGATTTGTACGTTGTTCGTTTGAAATTTGCTCGAGAAAGTTTTGATTTTCTAATATGCAACCGATGTAATAGATACCTACCAAATAATAGATACTTAGTACCTTATGATATGACGTAAGTTATCACATCTGATTGCATTTCTTTATGTGTATTTTTATGTGTTTGGCTCTATATTGATATTGTTATTTTGTCAATGACAACAATTGTTAGGAAAAGTTGGGAACACACCTACAATAAACAAGGAGTTTTAATTTAATTATTAATTTAGTCCAAAAAGTATTTAATAATTTGAAGACCACCAAACTAGCAATAAAACGTAAAAAAACTGATTGGATGCCTTTAAAAAATTTAATATGTTAATTATCTTTTAATTTTTTATAAATTGCTTCAGTTTTTTTTCGACAATATGGCCGGTGAGTACATAATATTTGAGAGGCATATTTTATGACAGCGAAGTTTTATAAAAAAATAAAATATGCTTGATGTTTTATTTAACTTTATTTTCAAACGCTTTTAAATAATTAAGTTAAATGGCCTTTTTTTTTTTTTTGGGTGGGAAATTATCAAATGACGTCTCCCGCTCTGGGCGGAGCGGAAGGGCGTGTCAGACTCTTACTGACTAAAACCCACCCGTGTTCCTTCAGTTGCCTGTGCGCCAGGGCCACGGTAACTCTTTCGAACAATCCGCAGCCCCGGCAGGCAAGTTAAATGGCCTAAGTTTCAAATCGTAGAACTTTTTAAAGCATTTCATTATAAAATAAAAGACCCTGAAAATATCAACAAATAAGCAAACCACTACACTACTGGTAGCATTACGATTAGGTACCTAAGTTTTTTATAGGCACTAGTTATTTTCCTGTTTTTACCTATAATTCTTATTTTTATTTCTCACCCTCGTTAGGTGTTAATTTTGACTAAAATGTCACTCAATTAAGTATACCTTTAATAATAAAATTGTTCGACACTGTTTTTCTACGGAAACTTGGTATTTACACAATTTTTTTGTGCGAATGCAAAGTGATTTTACATAATTATTGTAACTTCTGACAACAAATAAACTCAAACACCTCCTCAGCCATATTCACAGTATCTAAAATTAACAGTTAACTCTGCAGGTTTTTAATCTGCAGGTACTTGACCTTTACATAGACAGGTACGCCAAAACGCCATTGTACGGACCGCGTATAATAATACGCTAACCGCTATTGTGCTGACTGCGTGTTATTATTTCATATAGATTTCGTACGAGGAATTAAAGTAACAAATTGAAATGAACAGTGTCCATTTTTTATTTTTAAAATAGAATCAAATCTGCGGCTATCGGTTTGTTTTTATAACTCGGTTAATGTATTGTTTCAAACACGGTTTTAATTAAATTTGTTTTGGGCCTATTTTGTGAGGGTTTCCATTGAATTACAATTTGGAAAGTAAATTGTTAATGGGGCAAATTCTGTAACTAATATTGGTATTGAATGAAAGCTTTAAAATAAACCTTAGGATTCTTAGTACACAAACAAGACTACAAGTCCGTTCACAGTTATTTTACCTCTGAGTTTGCGTCACTGTTAAAATCAGTCATCTTTATTGCCGTTGCAATAAGATTGCTGTTCGTTGCTCCCATTGAGAAGTCTGTCAAATTCACAATGATCCTTATAATTGTTACAATAAGGTTGCTATTGGGTCGCTGCTGTCAGAGGTAAAAAATTGTGAATGGACTTACAAGGGTCTCTTGGCGCTGGAATGGCGGTGACAGGAGACGCTGTCATTTGAGCAATTGTATTGTGAAATGTATTCAAAAAACAAGATGGCGGTGTTAGTTCCGATTTTGGCCACGCGCCAAAAAATCCTTGTTCAAGCTTGTTGTTTCAAACTTGTTCAAGGACACGGATTGTTGACAGTAGTTGTTTTTAACCCCCGACGCAAAAAGAGGGGTGTTATAAGTTTGACCGCTGTGTGTGTGTGTCTGTCTGTGGCACCGTACCTCTTAAACGAGAGAACCGATTTGGATGCGGTTTTATTTATCTGAAAGCTGGCTTTCTAGCGGTGGTTCTTAGACATGTTTTATCAAAATCGGTTCAGCCGTTTCAAGGTCATCAGCTCTCGTTTGAGTCAGAGTTTTTTTAATTCTACCTATTATTAACCCAAGCTAATGAGATTGTTGCTTCCCCTTTAGATAATAACCACTTAGTCGTCTTGTACAATACCCCGTATTGTTTAGGGTGCCATGGTTTGAACAAAAAGAACGAATGAAAATCAATTTAATCGAATAAAACTAAATTATGTTTACAATCGAGTCCAATTGTAATCAAACGGAACACAAAACAGATCGTTCACACTGTGTAAGACTTTGTTTGTATTGTTCACAACGTCCTCCCGTTTTATTTTGATGGAGTACAATACTTAGGTAGGTACTGTTGAAAAGCGCCAACAGTCATTGTACGGCTAGATTCAATTTCAAAAGTAACCTACGGTAGACGTTGCTCTTTCATAGAAAAGTGCAGTACCTACGCGGTCAAAATGTATGGAACAGCAAATTCTTTTTTTATTAACCTAAGAAATATTTCAACGCAGGGGGGTCCAGAATCATGTTCTGAATCCATGGTAACAGGTTATACGTCGATGTCCCTGCCACCCTGTATAGTTTGAGGGGACTTTGAGAACTGGATTGAGAGGTGCCACGGCGTCCTTACCTTCCGCCTGACGTAGGTCCTCACCGGACGCGGTTGTTTTGGGAGGTTCCTGTTTTGCATAAGACAGGAGGAAACGCCAGGGTGTTACCATTGTGTGGATTGCTTGGAGGACACGGTGGAGCATACGGTGGAGGTCTGCCCGGCTTAGGCGGAGCACCGCCGTGTCCTCGCGGAAGCGATCGGTGGCGGCGATCTCTCGCGTCCGGCCCTGGTTCAGGCCATGGTACAGAACGAGAGGGCATGGGAAGCCGTCACCTCCTTCTGCGAAGCAGTAATCCTCGCGAAGGCGGAGGCGGAGCGCGTGAGGGCGAGGCAACCGTTGCGCCTTATCAGGTATACTAACCCGGTGTCACTTTTTAGTGGCGCAACGCGTACTAAGAGTTAAAATGATAATTACTTAACTCCGAGTTTACAAACTCTATATTTATTCATTTAACCCGACTAAACATGCAGGTGGGCCTTAATAATAAATTTTCCTGATTTTAATCAGTAAATTAATTGTTAAGCAAATTGACTACCTACCTAACTACTTAAATTGACCGTATATTCACAACTGTCATTCTTCAAAAGTTGGATGAATTTGCTTAAAAAATTATTTCCCTGAATGTACCTACCTTTTGGCCTAAAATTTTCAAAAGCAATAAGCTGGATTAGGGAACTATGCTGTCCCCTTCACTGTTAGAGAAGCGGCCTTGACCCTGTAATGTCACAATTACAGGCTTCTATACCTACTTATAAAAAACAATGGCGACCCGCCCCTGCTTCGCACAGTTTTAACGGCTTGACAAAACATGAAGTTTTCATTATTATATTTGAGTTAAATATTTGTTTTATACACATAAACCTTCCGGAATAAATTCTGTAAATGTTGTTGAAAACTGCATCAAAATCACTTTCGTAGTTTAGAAGAACAACGTGGTTACAGAGACAAACACGAAAAGCGAATCCACTTAATATTAAAAATATATATACACATATAAACAATATACATGACGGAGAAGGTACGTCTCTCTCGTTATCCTTAGCCACATTTTAACTACTGTGGGCGAACTACGGGAAGTGTTGGTTATTGCGCAATAGAAAAACCGTTTGCAGTTAAAATTAAATTATATTTTACGAACAAATTAATCACACTAGCGAATCACACATTGTAGATACACGACAAAACTATACAGAACGCACGACAGATTTTAAAGGTGTTAACTGCTTGACCGCCACCGACCAACTCTGCTTTAACTATGTTCGAGCGTTATGTTGTAAACTCTGTCGAGCACCGCCTGGTGGCGCTGGCGTCCCGATTTGTCAAAGTCAAACGATTGATTTAACGTATTTCCGACATGTATATATAGACTTACGTTACTTCTTTTGAACTGCTTTTAATTTATTTGATTGAACTAGATTTTATTAAATTATAATAGTATTTACAAAATAATAACCTAGCCTATCTAAAGTATTTACGTTACTTCTTGATATATATCTGATAAAGAAATAACATATATGAAATGAGCCCTAACTTTGTTCACGTGGTAGGTACATACATACTCGTACATGTGACGCCCAGTGCACAATAGTCGCCGTGAAAATTGAAAATGCTCAAAAAACGAGCGAGTAGGAGTTATTACCCTTTCTACAATGTTATCTTGGTTCTGCTATTGAAACATTGTACTGTCGCTGACGTAAGCATGAGGATTGAAACAGAAATATCTTTGACAACGATTGCAGGTGTACAATTTGTTAATATTTAAAATATTTAGGTCGGCTAGCACCAGAAATCACTAAATACTCTTTAGAGGTAAATGAATTTAAAACATCGTTCTGATTCTGTTCTTGAATTTTTTGAAGATGACAGACGCAATTTTTTTTTAAGTACCTACCTATGTTTAGCTAAACTCTTTTATTGATTTGTGGTACAAACGGCCCTTGAACTATATTGTGCTTATATTAAGCACTTGCTTCTACCCGCGACTTTTGCATGAAACTTCTTGTTCCCCGACCCACCCCGTAGTATCGCATCGCTCGCCCGCGCTATTACTTACTTCGTTTTCGCTTCGCGTTCTTGCAGCCTTTTTTTTTGCTTAGCTCCTAAGGGCCCTAGCGTGATATTAAATAGCATATAGCTATCCTCAAGAATTAGGCTATCAAATGCAAAAAAATTTTTTCAAATCCTACTGGCAGTTCCAGACATTAGCGCGTTCAAACAAACAAAAAAAAGAACAAACTCTTCAGCTTTATATGGGAATAGTATAGATAACATTGAACAATTAGTACAAGTACAAGTAGAACAATTGCACGTACGTACGTACTCTGTTTGGTTAGCAGTGACCATGACAAAGTGACTTTCATAATAAAATATACAATTTCCTGTTTTTTTTAGTCTATAGAGGTATGAAAAGTTCACTCATACCTCCATAGAACAGGGAGGATTCTCCGACCAGACGGGTGTAGTGTCTGATGGGCAACTGCCCGACGTTTGATGTCGGGACGTTGTATATATTCTAGTTGCACAGTAAACTCTGCATGCGCGATGCAGGATTATGCGTGACGTCCGTGTGACGTGTAGCTCGC
Organism: Dryobotodes eremita; assembly: GCA_917490735.1. Classification (NCBI taxonomy): domain Eukaryota; kingdom Metazoa; phylum Arthropoda; class Insecta; order Lepidoptera; family Noctuidae; genus Dryobotodes; species Dryobotodes eremita. The sequence continues at coordinate 15,560,115 of OU823254.1, read as the reverse complement.
ATGTGGCGATGTAATACCGCTACAAGTCCATAGGTTCATAATCTAGTTTTCCTTGTATAATTAGGTAAGCACCTAATAAAAAAAACAATCTCGTCCTATTTTAAAGTAAGACTATCAATCTAATTTAAAATAACTAGATCTTATTCATCGTAGTAAAATTATTTACGAATTTCCAAAGGCACGTCGCTGCGCCCACGGTTCATTCAATTTTCATCATCTTGTCTACGTTCAACTTCATTATAAGCTTATTACAAGCTTTTCAAAGGAACAGATAACTGCGCAATACAGTTTATACCGCCTTCTTAGTGTTCGTAGTTCCAATCAGATATATCGGAAATTCTAGGCATAGGAAATCGGTAAAGCATTTAATAAATGCCACGAGAGAGAAAAAGTCACAAAAAGTTTATAACTTTCACGTTTTTAAAATGATAACGGTAATCCAGTTCTTTTGTAGTCCAGTTTAAGGCGCGTTACGAAGCAAAGTTTTTGACAATAGCAAATCGCGGCAACAAATAAGGTTCAAAACTGCGACGCGTTTCATGTTAGTTGAATTGAATGATCACAAAATGTTGCAGTTTTTATTCAATTAAAAAATAAATGCGGGGCTCAGTGGAATAATTTTTAGGTATTTCTTTATTTGATTGAATTCCTTTTATTGTCATTACATAAAATATGATAGTTTAGGCTCAACATTTTAAGAATTATGCGACGAAAAATAATTTATTGAGCTTTGTATTACGTTTTTTTTTATCATGACACTTTTTTATGAAATAATTTTAAATAAATCTTTACTTTGAACATTTGACAATACACTCAATTTTTTTCTGGCTTGTAATATCTACCAATACGCCTAACAGTGCGACGAAAATCCGAGCGATTTACGGTGACCTACGAGTGGGCAGCGCCTTAAAGGTTGCCACACACGATACAGACTCGTCGCAGCGAGTCGCGCGTCACACGCATGGCTCGTCAAAAAGGATGAAAAGTTGAACAAAACGTAGACACTGTGTACTTTGTGTAGAACATTCGGGAACCACCAGGAGATATTTACTTTGCGCTCAACAAAGGGGTACCCCGGGGAATGTAGAGAATTAAACATTACATGGTTATAGCACTAAATTACCGGGCATTTTGTATGATGTTTGGGTCTTGGTAAAAAAGGAACAGTTTATGTAAAAAAATATTTTCATGTCAAAAATGTTTTCATAGGTATTTTACATTTTACGTAGGTATTTTAAGAATTTCAGTCCATCATTGTTACCCATCTTAATAATAGGTATGTAGAATTGTAGAGTGCTCAGTAATGCGCTACAATTTTTTTTTTTCACAAAGCGGTGTAGAGCTAACTCTTTAATATTTTTTTTGATTATTATAACAAACACGTTTTTATAATTTACAAAAATTGTTTCTACTTCTCTTTGACCTACATATTATTAATATTTTAATATTGTTAGCTTAGTTGATAATTTTTGTACGGTCACCAAATGTGATAAGTAACCGGGGTCGTCGGATATTATGTAGTTGAAGATTAGTAAGAAACTGATAGATATTTTCGAATAAAATTTAACTTAATTAATAGAAAATCATTCATCGTTCATTTATGAAATTAAATTTCGTTTGAAAATATCCATCGGTTTCTTACTAAACTTCAACTATATCGGCGACCCTGGTTACTTCTCTCTTTTGGTGACAGTACATGCAGTACACCTACTTACCCGATGTTGCCCATTATCTATGTGTTATACGTATATTGTGTAAGTAAACCTTTTGTTGGACATCTTCTATATCTATATATATGTGGCGGAAATACGTTAAATCAATCAATTGACTTTGACTAATCGGGACGCCGCCAGCGCCACAACATAACGCTTGATCAGAGTTAAGGCAGAGTTTGTTGTTGGCGGTTAAGCAGTGAACACGTTTAGAAACTGTCGCGCGTTCCGTATAGTTGAGTCGTGTACCTACAGTGTGTGATTCGCTAGTGTGATTAATTTGATCGTAAATTATAATTTGATTTGAACTGCAAACGGTTTTTCTATTGCGTAATAACCAACACTAGCCATAGTACGCCCGCCCACAATAGTTAAAATATGGCTGACGATAACGAGAGAGACATTTCTTCTCCGTCATATATACATATTATAAATTAAAGTCGCTTTTCGTGTCCGTCTGTGTGACCGCGTTGTTCTTCTAAATTACGCAACGGATTTGGATGCGGATTTCATCATAATTTAGAGGATTTATTCCGGAAGTTTTATGTGTATAATACATTAAAAGTAAACGTATATATAATAATAAAGAAATCCCGATGTATTGTCAAGTTGTTAAAACCGTGCGACACAGGGACAGTCGCTAGTAAATTTATAAATAAACAATCATCTGTTTAGCAGTAAATATCAACATTCTATCGTAGAACAATCAATAAGAACCGTATTAGATTATTGACAATATCCACGTTCTACTTAGTAATTTGCGGAGAAAGCTTTCTAAGTGCATTACATTAACTTTCATTATCGATCTTACCATAAAATGAGTCAAATGTGGCATTGCAAGCAGCTGATAGGTTCTAACGTACATCACAAGACTTAGAAATATGAAATACACCACAAATCACGAAATGTATTTAACGATAAATGAATTGTGTAACAACAGTCTGTCTCTGTAATCTTCAAAATGTTGTTAATTTCTCGATAAAGTACATCTTTAATTACACTATTTTGAACCGGCTTTAAACAGGAGGAGGTTCTTAGTTCGTCTGTTTTTTTTTTTTTTTTAAATTGATTCTTTAGCAGAGTAATTGCGGAACACACGAACAGTAGGAATGGGTTTCATTTTGACAGTTCAACAACATTCATTGCGTTATTTACGTTGTTGAGTGGACACATTTTTCGAATATTATGAAGCAATGGGTTAGCAATAAGCTTCATAATTATTCAAATTGTGATTGATAGAGTGTTATGCAATTAGGGTGCAGTTTCAATCAACTATTGATCTACTTAATAAGTTCGATATCACTAAATTGTGGCTTAACCTAGGTCAAATAAATTTATTTTCTTTCTTTCTTTCTTTAAATTTATAATACATTTAGGTTAATACTACCCTAACAGTACCAGTGAAACCTATCAATATTGAATTGAGATTGATTGAGATTCGAAAAACAGTTCAATTTTATATTTGCACGAGACATTTGCTAATCTCATGAGAATCTCGGGTTTCCGAGACGACACTTTAAGCAAACATAGAATCCAGCTTAGATTGGACCATCAACACCTGTGGATGGAAATAAAATGAAAATAGAAGAGGATCGAGCAAACATTATTCCAATTCCTTTGCAAATCGGATTCGATTTTAAAATAATATTGGTGAACGGGAAGGTACCATTATAAAAATAAAAAATACCGAAACTGTTAGTATCACTAATTGAATGATTTTTTGTCAATGCAAAATAGAACAAACCCTAAAATAAGTACGTCAAAAATTAACATATTCGGTTTGATTAGGAAAATTCCGGAGAAAACCCTATAGAACTTTATCTACACCCATGCTATAAATCCTCTATAAAAGTTTATGAAACAGTTAGCTTATTGCCAGCATTAAAAAACCAGTGTCATAGTGATCATAATGTCATCCAAACGAGTGTTATAATGTTCTACAAAATTTCATTGTTTTTGACGGGGGGGGGGGGGGATGGCGGGAATAACACGAAGGAAACTAAAACAAAAATAAAAAATAATTGAAAATAATGGAAATCGTTGTCAAGAAATATGGAAAATAAGTACTTAGCTAAGTATTCTTTGTTCTTTGTATCAAGTTTGTACCTGGAAAAGTAGAAACCTAAATTATCAAGCCCAAACCAAAGATTGATTTTAGCGAGTGAATTAAGTGAATTGTGTAGTGAAAGTGTTGTGCTAAATAATACCTCCCACCGCTTGACAGAATTATTAAAAAATAAGACTTGTTATCGAGCAATATAAATATATTAAAAACACTTTCGAAGAAATTTAGTGAAGGAAATTAAATAAACTAAAGACTTGGCTAAAAGGTCTTAGCAACCAGGCCATAAAAATACTTATATAAAAAAATAAAAAATATGCAACTCCTTTAAAAAAAAAAACATCGTCATGCACGCGCTTTCAGTACCACAGCGCCGTAATTATAAATATACTTATAGGTTATTCGAAGTTACGTCGTATCCCCCATTTTTGTTCTATATTAGTATTGCAAAAATTTCTTACTTTGTTGTTTACAAAAATGAGTGTTACAAGCTTTGATACACACCACCAGATATTTCTAATGCAGCAAAGGACAATTATCAGAAACAATCAAATCTGCATCCCTATTCTATTCAATGCTCAAAAGTACGCTGAGTATTAAATCACAAAGTGGATATCTCAAAATATTCAAAATTAATTGCATTTTTAAAACGTAAAGCAGAAGGCTATACAGCGAAATGATCGAAAACGTTCCATTAATTTACATAGTTCTTACAACACTGTACAACACCCTTTGGTTTCAAAACCTTTTATAGAGGATTCATATCATGTGTGTAGATAAAGTCTTGTATGCAACTGTATATAATTAGGTATTTTAATACCCACATTCGTGTTTTAATACCCCTTATTATACATCAGTTTGCATAAATAACTAATAAACCTAGAACAATGGCCTAAAATATTGTTCTCATCACACCGCTACCTCTACTCATCCCATCTAGCAAATTAACACTGCTGAACATCTCAATGATGTATCAACTCGCAAACTTGAACTTTTAAATAATTAATCATACATCTACCTACATATTTGCAACAAAACAATTGTATTGTATGTGGTTTCCATGGATATTTAGTTTATTGATTAACGAAAACGTCATTATGGAAAAATATGTTTTAAGTTTTTTATAATATGTATTTATTTTTATATGAGTTCATGAATATAATGTCTGCTGATATAGTACCGAATTTTTACTTACTGCAACGTCGAACAATATAAAATATAAAATAAGTTATCAGCGGTACCTACCTCATAACGTCAATTTATTTTGATATTACTTACACTAACCCAGAGTTTAGCGATTTAACTCCCACATACTGATGTGGGAGGGTTAAGTTAAGTAGAGTTAAACTTTTAAATATTAAACCGACTGGGGTTTAATATTTAAATGTTTAACTCTAGGTTTATCTCTAACTCTTGGTGGCGCAAGATGAATCATTTGATTAATCCTGAGTTAGCTGTTAACTCCGAGTTATTTCGGATAACCCATGAAAGTGCAAGTGGGCCTTAGTGTGTTACGCAATTACCCCGCTGGACAAGGGATCAATGACCGCTACAATGAATGCCCAAAGGGACTCGTAACATAACTAATAGCATAGTAAAATGTTAGACTTTTAGCTATCAAGCAGACCGAAGGACGCTGATACAAAGAAAATGATAACGTCAAAATGTCAGATTGTGACGTTGTCTTTTCTTTGTTTAGTCTATCTTCAAGTCGACATTATGAAAGCCAAGAGAGTGGACGTCCATGATTTAATTGAAACCAACCGGGTACTTTATTCAGCTAGCCACTTATATACGTATTTATAAACTCTCGTGTTTACACCCATATACATTACAACTATTGTCTTAATATCCCTCCGCAAAACTTCGTGTTTTGTCAGTTTCCTCCCATTTTTTAAGTAAATTACATTAAGTTAAAAGAGTATTAACAACTCCATATACTTCCAAGTCGATTGAGAGCGTCCAGTCTGCACCAAGTGCAAAGGGCAATTGATAGAAATCCAACGAATGACGAAACATGAAGTTTGCCGAGGGACATTAGGAAAATAGTTGTACCAAGGTGTGATATTTGTATTGCATAAACATAAACATTTAATTAGTGTCGTATTGTCGTCTCCACCTTGGAGACGACAATACGACACTAATTAAACTTCGTATATCTAATGACGTTCCTAGTCTGCATACATAAATTCAACCAAATATATTCAATAGTTTAGTCACTATAGCTCGTCAAAGATTGGCAAAATCCATAGTCGGCCCATCACTACTATTAAGTCTGTTTGAAAAAATCACTTTAACTATTTCGATTTTAGGATTATTTTGTAGTTTCAAAATACTCTTATTTTTAGTATTGTCAGCATTTATAGTCATACTAGCTGCGTCCCGCGGTTGCACCCGCAGCGGTATGAAATATACTTTACGACCTATTCTCAGACCTACCAAATATACACAATTTTTTATATAAAAATCAATCAAGCCGTTTCGGAGGAGTTCGATAACAAACACTGTGACATGAGATTTTAATATATTAGAAGATTGTCGTCTCCAGGTTGTATAATACAACGAGCGACAAGCGCCTGCTGCTTCGCACGGCACTTACGACTTGACAAAACCTCGAGATTTCTTTATTAAATGTAAGTTGAATAGTAACGTATGATACACGTAAACCTTCCGAAATACATTATTTAAATGATAGTAAAAACCGCATTATAATCCGTTGCGTAGTTTAGAAGAAAACCGCGGTCACACATACAGACACGTAAAGCGGCGGCAATTTTTAATATGTATTGATATAGATAATGTATTGACGTTGTTAAATACAAGTATTGTTGACTATATTGTTCACCTTATTGACAAGTTTTGTACATAACTTCAAAATTTGTTTTAGGTGTAAAAGATAAACGAAAACAGTGGACACTACACATGATGTAGAATACATGTTTTATACCTTGGTATAAACGTGGGGTAAGTAAGTACCTACTCTTAACATCTTTGGTATACCAAAGATGTTAAGAGTAGATACCTACTTACTTTAAACAATTTTTTCATAATTTTTATACTATCCGTTATAACGGATAGTATAAAAATTATGAAAAAATTGTTTTCACTACTCCGCATAATAATTTATTGAACTAAGTCGCAAATAATAATGCATTAAATGCTTCTAAGAAAGTAATTAAGGACGTTTCTGCCGCGATGGTATTCACTCTTTAGAGTGAATACCTATTATTTATAATATACTATAATACTATTATTTATAATAGTCGTAAGAAGATTCAATATCAGAAAAGAAAGAAAGAAAAGTCTATTAATTTAGGCTCGCTCAGGAAGATGACAATGAATAATTTTCGTTTTGAGCTCATTTATGTTACATAATTTAAGAAAAAACAGCCTAGAGGTCGGTTATTAATCTGCAGAAAATATATTTATGCTGATCGTTATTCAAAGCTGTTTGAAAAATTTGAGATAGGTTGTCTCAAAGCAATTTAAAGCATCCATTTTTTTTTTTTGCTTTTATTTTTTATTTTAAAGGCAGCAGGTAGTTACCGTTGTAGTATCCAAACAATATATTATGTATACTCGTACCATACTTGCTATTATATCTATTTTCGAGTAATTTGACATTTTACATTTTTTTGATGTTATCTGGTAAATGATAAATGATTTTATTTCTGTAAGTAGGTTTGTACAAACACTTTTACGCGTCAATCATATTTAAAAAAAATAGATGAGGTCGGCGTTTCCTATTTGACTACTATCTTTTTTTTTTTTTTTTTTTTTTTGGGTGGGAAATCATCAAATGACGTCTCCCGCTCTGGGCGGAGCGGAAGGGCGTGTCAGACTCTTACTGACTAAAACCCACCCGTGTTCCTTCAGTTGCCTGTGCGCCAGGGCCACGGTAACTCTTTCGAACAATCCGCAGCCCCGGCAGGCATCGGTCCTATCGGACCCCGTCAATGGTGCTGACATCTCTTTGAGGCGCGCGTGGAACACGACGCGCCGTCGACCCGGGCCTGGTCCTTACCGGACGGCGAGCTGCCCATTGCTCGCCGTCCGCAAGCCCGCGCCTACGGTGGCCGGGAGTCGGCAATCGACTCCCGACGCCCAGGGTGTCTCCTCCTCCTGCGGCGGCTAGGGGCGCGAGGGCGCAGAGATTGCCTCTCCCTTTCGCGCTCCGCCTCCTCCTTCGCGAGCATTACTGCTTCGCAGAAGGAGGTGACGGCTTCCCATTCCCTCTCGCTCCGTACCATGGCCTGAACCAGGGCCGGACGCGAGAGGTCGCCGCCGCCGATCGCCGCCACGAGGACACGGCGGTGCTCCGCCCAAGCCGGGCAGACCTCCACCGTATGCTCCACCGTGTCTTCCGGTCGATCCACGCAATGATAACACCCGGGCGTTTCCTCCCGCCTTATACGAAACAGGAACCTCCCGAAACAGCCATGTCCGGTGAGGACCTGCGTCAGGCGGAAGGTGAGGACGCCGTGGCGCCTCTCAAGCCACTCCTCAAAGAGGGGTCTTACCGCCGCAATTGTGGCGTGCCCTGCGCTGGGTTGCAACAGTCGCACTCTCCATGCCGCCATGAGATCCCGCCGGAGCTCTGTCCGCTGTGCCGTGATTTCTCGCGGCAGCGGAGTTACGCCCCGGCGTTTCGCCTCCTCGCGCCACTCCCAAACGTGCGCGAGGACCTTTGCCTCCAGATCCCACGGCGGCAATCTGGCAAGGAGGCTCGCCGCCTCGCAGGAGACCGTGCGGTATCCCCGTACCATCCGGATGGCCATGACCCTTTGGGACGCTTTCAACCGGCGGGCTGGCCGGAGCCTTAGCGAAAGCGCCCACACCGGTGCCCCGTAAAGGGCCATGGACCGCACGACCCCCGCGTAGAGCCTCCGGCAGGAGGCGTTTGGCCCCCCCAGATTGGGCAAGAGCCGCTTCAAAGCAGCCCCGGCCCGCTGCAGTCTGGGAGCCAAACGTCGGAAGTGCTCGACGAAGTTCCACCGGCTGTCGAGGACGAGTCCCAGGTACTTCATCGTCGACTCGACGCCGATTTGAACCCCTCCTACCGTTATTTGGGAACCCGACAGTGGCGCGTTCCGAGGACCATGAAAACACATGGCCTCGGACTTGTGCAAGGCCACCTCGAGTCCCAACTGCCGGATCCTCTCAACGACTGTCGCAACCCCGCGTGTCATTAGTTCGGCCGCCGCCTGGTGCGACCTCCCCTGCGCCAGGACCAGCGTGTCGTCAGCGTAGCACACTACGCTGACGCCGCTAGGGAGGTCGGCGCGCAGCACCCAGTCGTAACCGATGTCCCACAGATGCGGCCCCAGGACCGATCCCTGTGGGACACCGCACGACATCTCTCGCCGGTTCCATTCTCCCTGGTGACCGGGGTAAATAACCGCCCTATCCGTCAAATAGGCCTCGACCACACGACAGAGGTAGGTCGGCATCCGGTGATACCGGAGTGCCTCCCTGATGCAACTCCAGGGCAGGGTATTGAAGGCATTGGCGATGTCTAGAGACACCGCCAAGACGACCCCACCCCGGGCCACAGCATCCCCCGTCGTGAGGGCTCGCACGCGCATGATGGCATCCACCGTGGAGCGCCCCCTGCGGAAACCAAACTGGCTGTCCGCCAAATCCGGCCCCACCCGCACCAGTTGCCCGACGAGGCGGTCTGCAATGACTCTTTCAAAGAGCTTGCCCACCTCGTCGAGCAGCACAATGGGCCGGTAAGCGGACGGAGAGTCCGCAGGGCGCCCCGGTTTCTTAATGAGGACCAGTTTCCCCGTCTTCCAACGAAGTGGGAACTGGCCCTCCTCCAAGCATGCGCTTAGGAGCCCTCTTAGTCGAGGCCCGAGAGCCTCTGAGGCCAGGACCCAGGCTTTTCCAGGTAAGCCGTCGGGTCCTGGGGCGGTATTCTTGGCACTCAGCCTACGTACCGCCACTCTCAACTCTACCTCGGTCACCTCAGGGGCAACGTCGTCATCGTCGGGTCTGTGGTCCGCAGTTGGCACCGCAGGAGGCGGAGCCATGTGCGGGGGAGTATGCTCCCCCCGCGAAGGGAACAGAGCGCTCACCACGCCCTCCACGAGCTGGGGCCGGAGACTCTGCGTCAGCGGGGGAGCCCATGGGCGGAGTTTCTCCCGCACCACCTTATATGGGCGTCCCCACGGGTCCCTGTTCAGAGTCCCCAGCGACTCCTCACGGGCCAGTCCCCTGGCCCGCAGGATCTCCGCTCGGAGGGCGATCTTCGCCACTCTGTAACCCTCGTACAGCTCCGCCTGAATGGCTTCCGTATCCGGAGGGCGGATACGGAGCCTGCGGTGCCTGGTGTACAGGCGCCGCGCGGCAACGCACGCCTCGCGCAGAGACGTTAGTTCCGGCGACCACCAGTACACCTGGCGCCAGGCGCGTCCGGGCTGGACCCGGGGCATTGCCACGTCACACACTTCGGACATGGCCTCCCGGAACCACTCCGCCTCGACGTTGATGTCTGCAGGCCTGTCCGGTGATGACACCCAGGCCTGCACGATCGAGGCTTCCAGGAGGAGCTCCCGGTCCAGCTTCTTCAGCGCCCACCGCGGACCACTCGGGGCCTGTCGGACCAGCGCGCTCGAGGTCTGGGCGGAGACGTCAAACCGGATGTACCGGTGGTCGGAGTACGTCTCCACCCCCTCCATGACACGCCAGTCAAGGACACGCGGTGACAGAGCGGGGCTGGCGAACGAGATGTCCACCACTGACTCACCCCGCATCCGCACACACGTGGGGACAGAACCCCGGTTTAGGACGACCAGGCCTGTCTCCAGAGCCCAGTCCTCCACCATCCCGCCCCGTGTGTCCGTGTACCGGGAACCCCAAGCCGTGTTCTTGGCATTGAAGTCCCCGAGTACGAGCACGGGCAGGGTATGGTACCCGACGACGACGTCTCTCAACTCCGCAAGGGAGTTGTGGAACTCGGCGAGAGTTCGGCTCGGGGAGAAGTATACCCCTACCACAACAATCTCCCCGAACCGTGCTGCCACGCAACCCCGTCCCCTCTTGACTGCCTCAAGCGACGGGGTACCGGCGGCGGCCGACGAAATGAGGGTCACTGAGCCGCTCAGGTCCTCCACCCAGTCATCCCTGGGCGGGACAAAGTACGGCTCAGCGACCACGGCGATGTTGATCGACCACTGCGCCATGCTCTGGAGCAACAGATCCTGAGCAGCGGCGCAGTGGTTGATGTTCGCCTGGAGGAGGCGTAATGGGGCCATTATTGGCACTCCATATCAGCCCCCTCCCGAGCCCCCTGTGAGGGCCCTGCCGCGGTGGTTGCGGCAGCTACGACAGTAGGGGCGGCAGCGGCGGCGGCAGTGGCGGCGGGTGCGGCGGTGACGGCGGTGGCGGAGGGCTTGCCCCTGCCCCTGGCTTTGGCGGGTGGAGCGCAGGCCTTACTCCCAGCCCGGTGATCGGCCGGCTTGCCAGCTGCCGCACATAAAAAGCAGTGCGGCGTGGCATTGCACGAGCCGGCCTTGTGACCGGGCTGACCGCAGCGGAAGCAGTTATTGCTGCGGTCTACCTCCGAGGTGCATTGCACTCCCACGTGGTTGCCCACCTGGCAGCGGAAGCACCTCAGAGGTCTGGGTTCCAGCAGTTTCACCTGCGCAGAAACCCAGCCCACCAGGAGCCTTCGGCCCTCCCCGGCAATTTTCCTGGCCGCCGACACGGGGCAGCTGACCGTCACGGCTCGCATCCCCGTGTGGTCAGGACGAATGAGGCCCACTCTCACCTGCTCGGCAGAGCACGCCCCAGTCCTGACGACGGCGGCCACCACCTCAGCCTCCGTCACACAGTCGTCCAGGCCCAGAATGCGCATGTCGATGCACTTGGTGGGCCTGGACACTCGGGCCTCGTCCGCATTTAGGGACGCCCTGAGCCTTTCGGCCAGAGCGTCAGCGGTTGGGCCGCTCGCCGCACCGGGCACCTCCAGCATCCGGGCCCCGGTCGCAGTGACCCTCACCCGGATGCCATTGGTGACGCCTAGCTCCTGCAGGTTCACCGCCGCCCTCGCCTTGGTGAGCACGTCGCGGTAGGACACGCCCTTCTTCTCCGCTTCCGGCTGTAGTGTAATCACTACAGCTGCGGACTTCGGGGCGCGGAGCCTAGCCGCGACGCTTCGCTCCTTGCGCCGCTGCCGCCTCTCCTTCTTTTTGGCCGCCCTTGATGCCTTACCCGCCTTCCTCTTCTCTCCGGCCACTTGCCATTCGGCGTCGGCCGGAGGAGCATTAGGAGGCGGGAGGGGCGGTCGTTTCGCCGCCGGGGCTGGAGCCTTCGCCGCCTGCGAAGCCACTCCACCCTTCTTGGGCTTGGGAGGCGCCGACTTCGCCGGGGGCGGCCCCGACTTCGCCGGGGGCGGCACCGCGGGTGCCGGTACGGGCCCGCCTTTCAATCGCCCCGCTGAACCTGGCTTGGCCGCAGCGGCGGCAAATGAGACCTGCCGGCTCGCCGCTAGCGGGGGGCGCAGGACAATGGCCTCCAGATTCGAAAACCGACTCTGGAAAGCAGCCAGCTCCTGCCGCACCAGGTTCAATACCCGGTCCTCAGCGGGCACCGGCACCGCCCGGCCTTTCCCGTGCTGCGCCTTCTCCTGTGGCACTTCCCGGGATCCGGCTGCTCGAAGGCCGGCCAGGTCCGCTCGGAGCTCCTCGTTCTCCTTTCGGAGAAGCTCCATATCAGCTGTCAAGCGGGTGACCTCCGCCCGCATCTCGGACATATCAACCGATTGAGGCCCGAATTGAATGGCCTTGACTGCCTCCATGATGGAAGCCGCGGCAGCGGGTATGGCCTTGTCTTTAGAGGACTGAATCCTCTTCAAGGCCACACCCTTTAGCGCAGCTACCACGGCCGCCTCCAGCCTGGCCAGTCGCTCTGACTTGGAGCCGCCAGCGGCATCCGTCTCACCGCCTGACGACTCGGACAGTTCCGCCCTGCGACTGGCCCCTCCAGGGTCGTGCCCCTCCGTGGCGAGCCTCTCGACTGGCTGGGCCGGCTCAGCTGAGCTGACTCGGCTCGGCTCGCTATCCTCCTCGGTGGAGCGCCCTTTACCCGTACTCCGCTCATGTACTCCACCTCGCCGAGTAATTTTTCTGCGGGTTACGCCCTTCCCGCCATCAGAGGACGACCCCTGGCCATCCCCTGGTTTGGGGCGCTTCTGGAAGAGCCTTCGGTTCTTCCCAGCATCTCCCATGACCACGCGCTCCGGGCTCTTGAAAGAGCCCTTCGCACCAGATGCAGCGTCGGACTCCGACCCCGCATCACTCCTCTCCTCTCCACTGCTTTGTTGGTTTTGTTTTTTTAAAAAGATTTTCCATATTGAATTTGACTACTATCTTATTGTATTTTCTTGTATCTCGATGGACAGCTGAGAAGTTGTACACATTAGTATGTTACTTGTGTTGTGTAGTAGTATAGTGTCTTAAATGTTGTTCAGTATACAAGTTTGTAGTTGCTTTGGATGAAAATTACTATCAATAGATTCATAAAAAATATGTAAAAGTTTTAACAAAACACTCTGCATAACATGTTGTTAAAAAACATTTGAACTATGTATCAAGCAAAAACATTTTCATATATTTCTCTAAACTGTCAACTAAACCTCTACGAGCCTTCCCGTAATCTTCGTAGCACAGCTGGCCTACGCCGCTACGCCGAAGCCTACGAAAGTTACACAATTCGTAGCTTATCCAACGTAACATTCAGCATTCATTCCCTTTGCGTTCGTTAGCTTAGTGCATTTCTTATGCAGTAAGTACGACTGTAATAAACGGTTTTAATAATTATATTGAAACATCCTAAAACATCACAATTACTAAATGGTTATGTACTTATATTGGTACTTTTAAAAATAAGGGTGAATTAAAAAGAGGAAAAAAACTCGTCTCAAATATGTAAAGATCAAACAGTCTCTCTCATCACTGTATATAAATCCAGAATTTTTCACAGCTTCACCTCTCCTTTTCAGACAGAATATTATTTTAATGTTAGCTCTAACAAATATAAATGGCAGAAGTACGAGTAAATCAAAAGGCAATAAAAAGTATTGCGAGATGTTCAGCCGGCAAATATTAAAAGCTATATCGGTAGGGTTGCCTCGTGTCTGATTGGAACACAATCTCCTATTTATTGCGATGTCAGGGGCATACGTTACGGGGCAAGACAGAAAATATTCCCTCTGCTATTATATTAAAAGAGAAACGCGAGAGCTCTTATCTTGTGTTCCTAACACGATGTACGTAGCGAAGAGACTATGAATATATCGTACTGTCTCGCGTTTATTTTATGGAGCAGAAGGCAATTATGTAATGATGCCAGCGTGTTAGAAGTATTATGTATTCAATATTGAACAACGTAATAAATTATAAGGGCATGTTGTGCCTCATCTTTTATATCGGTAATGGTATTCTAGCATTTTTATAATCGTGAGCTTTCCATATTTCAGTTCACGAAGTATTTTTTATTTTTAAAACACAATATGTCGGTCTGTACTGGCAATAGTCTGAACCAGCCACTTTGGAATCTCGTAAAATTATTCACGTTCGCGCTCTCGGCATCGCATTGTGAATTTCTGGACACTTGACTTCGACAACCCTAGCACAATACAGGGTGGATCATGAAATTTTATGAACATACTGTAGAGGGGAGTTGCCCTTCGCAAACTATTTGTCGCCTATCTCCACATTTTCGGTGTATTTTTAACATGGTAATATGGTCGGATTATACAGGGGTAACTGGCAACACAGAGGTGTCTGAACCTTATTTGAATATCTAAATGAGCTTCACCGCAGAAAAGATTTAGGGAAATTATTTCTTTGCGTCTGGAAACGTTTAGTAAGTGTATCTTATTGAGGTAAGAATTAGCTTATCTCGTTTTCAGCTCCATTCAATTTAAAATTGGAGATTCTCCGTGCTTAGTCTTGGAAGTTTAAGTATCTTGAGACTGTAACCTAGACTTTCTTTAAAATATTTTGCTAACAAAGCAGGAATTTTGCTTTGTGAATGGGAACTGTAAAGTAAGTATTGTTCAGAATAAAAGTCTATTCAAATAAGTAGAGCTATAACATACAGGCTTACTACTTTTAGTGGCTTTACAAATGGTGCCTGCTTACTCCACGAGTAACATAACCTCGTAAGGTCGAGTTGGAGTTTAATTCTGTTTTTAGAATAATAGGCGCTTTTTATGCCTATTTGATAGGATCTAACAAAGTATTGTTGGTTTTACTACCTATGTGAAAAAAGGTAAAATTAAGTTGGAACTTTGACCTTCAATGTCTCCATAACAAGAAAGTTCCGAGGTATAGTCCTTCACAAAAAAGAAATGCTCACAAGAAGCATCTTTTTACATCCGTTGGTGTAAATAAGATTTGTTTATTTATTTTATATAATGTATACTCAGTTACAGGCTAGGATAAAACTTAAAAATAGGTACATGACCCCGTTAGGGCACAGCAAGTATTATATATTATTATTATATTTTATTATATTTACACATTTAACTTATATCTAGGTTAACGTACTAGATACCAATACCACAACATTACATAATGTCTTTCTAACATAATATATTACATTTTTATTAATAGATTTAAATGTTATAACTCGATTATAAATACCCCTACTGATCCGGTACCATTGCATGCATCCATAGGCACAATTAATGGGGGCTATCGTTTTTGTGCTCACCAGTTGGCGCCACTGTCGAGTAAGGTCCTGTTGCAGTACTTTTATTTGATGTTTTGGATATGTTTAAGTACCCTTTTATTCATATTATGTTTATTTTATTACATTTTAAAACTTCAAATGAATATTTAGATTATAATGTTCCTAAAATTGGCAAGTATGAAGCAGACAAATATTCTTCTTCCTTCAATTGCTACCAAATAAGATCCTAACTTTTTACTTAAAATCTTAAGCCATAATTAATCAAGAATAGCACAACCATTACAGGTATTATGAATAATTCGATAAAAATCCGTGGTAAAAAATCCCGCAAACAGTGAAAATTCATTACATATTTTGACATCTAGAGACCGTACTCTACATTAGCGCCTCTAGCGGCGAACTCAAGCGCGATAGCCCTCATTGCGAGGGTAAAATTCCACGCTGCCGTAAATAGCGATTATTAACACCAAAATTAAAAGTCTTTTCCCAGGATAATTTGTGCTCAATATGTCTTAGTTTGATGTATAGAATGCGTAGCTAATGGCTATGTTGTGGTTATTTTTACACCCTGTATGTTTATTTTTTAGTTGTTGTCTAAGTACATTATAGAGTATTAATCCCATCCACATATAGCCACTATCTTTTTTCTCGTATTGGAACGAACTATAAAACAATATAGCTCGTGCCTTGTTAAAAATATTAGCAAGATAGCTATGTTATGATCTTGCGTTCATGTTAAGGCGCCCACCTCTAGTTCTATGTTCGTAGACCAAACGAACGTAGAAAGAAAGAAAGAAAATACGTTTATTTGCGGTAAACATGACGCAGAGAAAAACATACAAATACAGAAAATAACGAGTTGGGGGAAAATGTGCGTCACATCCACGCAAAACGGCAATCGCTCAGCATAATGCTACGACCCTATGCGAGACAGAGCCCCAGAACTAGTTTTCAGCGACAGCCGGCGTAGACGTATGACTTCAACCAGTGCAGCATACGAAAATATAGAAATAACAAAAAAAAAATATACACTAGACCTAGTTCTAAATGTTTATACATAATATAAAATTTATAACAATTTTAATAGTAAAAAATCATTTTTTTTATGTTAAAATTCTGGGCAACGACTCATACGCCGCCGGCCTTTAATAATCTGTGCGCGCAGCTGTCACAAAACTATAGGTTTGACATTTTGACATATTGACATAGAACCAGAACTAGAAGAAGAGCATTCTTTCCTTGAAATTCTTGCAATTTTAGTATGGATGAACCACCGAAAGAATGCTCTCTCTCTGTAACCCTAGCGATACTTTCGCGATGCTTTCGCTCGTTGGGTCTAAACCGACCTTTAAGCCGTGTTCCAACCGAAATCGACTGTCACGCTCGTCATTATGACGTACTCGCGCGATTGATCAAGTCGAGTTCGTATGTCATAAACAGAGATTGGATATTCGGATGCATATTCACTTCAAGTTGAGAAGTTGGCTAATATGGAATGCGCTTTTGTATCGAAAAATGTCTTAACTTTAACTAACACACACCACCCCTCCCCTTAAACCCAACATACACATATTTGCAACGGGTGTTAAACATTAATTTTAAATAAATATGCATCTGAATAGTTATTCAATCCAAGAAACCCGGGGTTTTATTAAAATAAATATTTTTTTAGAAGTCGCTTCCATACTATATACCCGACTGGTTATGCATTCCCGGTGTTTCAGGCAAACCAGGTCTTTTTTTACAAAAAAATATATTTTAAGAAGCGGCTTCCATACTTTCATTTCAAAAAATTACTATAGGCAAATATGCATCCGAATATCCAATCTCTGGTCATAAATCATAGAATCGTGGATTTGCGTGACAGCCGCTGTCGGTTAGGACACGCTGTTAGAACATTGCTTTAAAATCTATCGTTTCAAGTGAGTCAAGAGGACTTAATAATATTTTAAAACATGAGACTTTCAAACAAGTCCTTTCAAAACATTGAGAATTTCTAGTTTCCTACAGTTATTTTCGTTTCCTTTCACATTTTCAGTTTCCTTCTAGGTATTAGTAACTATACAGTATATTTCCAGTAGAGCTTTGATCTTGGCTTCGTCCGGGAATAAATTATCGTCGGTTGATTTGCGCTCAGCCGTAGTGACCGTAAACTTGCCGATTATGGACACAAGTTTACAACTAGTGCTGTTCGGAGAATCAGCGGTCTATTGGGACATTAATTTTGTACTTCTGTTACAGATTTCAGTTTCGTACTCATCTGCACCCAGTAGTTAAAACTATAACCATTTATTGCTAGAAGCAGCTTTGCTCTACTGATCTTAGTGTCATAGGGCGAATTTCACCAATGATCACGTCTAAACCGCGTTCAGCTGTCAATGTCAACAGTGTTGTGGAATATTTAATTCTAGCTTTTGCCCGCGGGTTCCCCCGCGTGGATGTCGGAAGCTATCCCACGGGAAAGTACTACCGAGATAAAAAGTATCCTACGTGTTAATCCATGTTATAAACTATCGGTGTTTCAAATTCCATCCAAATCCGTTCAGTAGTTTTTGCATGAAAGAGTAACAAACATCCATCCATCCATCCACCCATGCTCACAAATTTTTACATTTATAATATTAGTAGGATTTTTCTAGCTCTTGATCGCGGCTTAGATTTGTTGATATTGTTCAGTTTCATTGGTGGAATTCGCCCTTAGTCTTCCGTATAGCGTTATGCATTATTTATTTATTTATTCACATATATTTTATATATTTAAGTTGGTGCCAACATAAACTCATTAGAGTGTTACAAAGTCATCGATTACATAATTTAGAGCATTAAAACCATTTAAGTAGGTACTTATTAAAAAAGAAACAACAAATAACATTATAACGGGTATTTAAGCAAAATATTATCTAATAGCAACGAGCAAACATCGGTGACCCATCTGACCGTCCGTCCTTACAACAAAAGTGGTGGAGGGATGTTTTCGAATTGAATACAGTTGTGATACAGTTTTTACTAGTACGGAGGTCAGTGTGAATTACTCTCTAACAACCATATTTCTACGCATGACATGAGATCTTATTTTTTGTTTTGTATATTTTTTTCACTTTTCTTCATACGTATACATTGTTATTCTTAAGGTTGTTATTGCGATTCTGGAAATAAAAGTTTTGTTTTTTAATACAGTTTGTTCCTAAATGTACCCATATGTTTTTAGTAACATGTACTTAATGTTCATTCCGATCGCTTTGTAATTTTTTTTATTACGTCCATGTTCCATCCAGTGGGTCTTCTAGCAACAAGCAATATAGGTACCAGCTGTTTGTATAGAAGGCAACTGGCTATATGATAAAAGCCACACAGGTCCATCGAAGGTTAAGCTACGCTCGCCGCGATCGGTTCGTGGATGGGTGACCATCCATTACATATCGAGACTCATAGATTTGTAAGTCTTTGACAGTCGTTACGGGTACTCGGAAACCCAAAAAAAAGTCTGACAACCAGTCTTCCCAACCGTGCTACTCAGTTACTGGTTTGTGGAGATCAGATAGGCAGTCGCTCCATGCCCATGCTCCATGCTCCGTGCCCTCATCTCAGGAGTAGGCAGTGACCTCTCGCTGCCGGCCGTCGTGAATGCGATGGTCGGCGGCGAGGAGTCCTGGGACGCGGTGGTATCCTTCTGCGAAACAGTCATCTCGCAGAAGGAGGCTGCGGAAAGGGAGCGAGAGATCTCATCCTCTCACCCGGCCCGCAGCAGGCGCACCGGGCGTCGGCGGAGGGCGGACAACGCCCTCTTCCAGCCCCCCTAAATGGGTCCAGGGGCGACGGACTTGGGGACGTCCGTCGCCCCCCATACATCAGGACCCGAGGTGGCGGCGCGTAGTGTTCCACGCGCGCCCCTCTTAGACGTCGCGGGGGGAGTCAAACACCTCACTCCCCCCGCTCGACCGGACGGGGCCCGCAGACGTTCCCGCGACCCCCGGCGTAGGTGTGAGACGGAACACCGGGGTGGTTTTTAGTCAGTAAGAGTCTGACAGACCCCTCCGCCCCCCCAGGGCGGGGGACATCCATGAGGATTTTCCACACCGGAACAAAAAAAAAAAAAAAAAAAAAGGCAGTCGCTCCATGTAAAATATTCAGCTGTATTCGGTTAGACTGAAAGCCAACCCCAACATAGTCAGGGACATTCTATGCCGGTTGTCCTATGATTAGCGTTCAGATAAAATAAACAAAAATATAATCAATTCCTGGAAAAATTACGAACATTGGCTTAATTGGTTGTCAAAAATAACTTGCGTAAGCTCTCGTTTGCGAATATTTCCGTATTTTATAAAGTGTGTGACGCGACGTTCGGAACCTTCTGAAAGTCACGTATTCATTCATCCAAAATGAGGAGAAAAATTATTTGACATTCTTACGACGTTCGGAATCGTCTTTTGAAGGAGATGCTCACGACGTGAAAATTATGGAAATATTGGGTATAATGGACTTACTCGTGTAAGGCGTTTAAGAAACTGGTAAAGAAATCGTTTTAAAAGGTTTGTGAGAAGATGTATTGTACCTATAATGTAGGTTAGTAGAAGGTATTTTTAATTTTCCTTGAAAACGAAATCGAGCCAAACTTGGCCGCGGTTGGAAACCCTATATTTTCAGCAATTAACACCGATTTAATGACGTGGTCGATCATTAACGAAGTTATTGCGGAGTCTATCAAAACCTCTGCCATTATCAATATTGCGGTATCATTCCGCAAAAAGCTTTTAAAAGGTTTTGTCCCAATTTAATCTGCCATAAAACTGGAATATCCAACGGAAAATATTCGCGAATTTTAAATTTAAACATTGAATTAGAGTGAATACGAGGAGCGATGACCAGAATATAATGTATGCGACTCTCTCTCAGTCACTCATTATAACGGACGGACGCGGACGGTGGCGGACGAGAACAGCTGAAATAGAATATTTCATCAATTTGTGAGAGGAGCCGGCGGTAAACGGTATGTTCGGATTGCATGATATCCGTTTTAAATCCGATTCCGTAATTGTGTGCTATGGAACATGATATTACTTAAATTCATGTTTTTAGGTTACTGTTTATCTTTTCAATTTCTATACCGCGGGGTAATTTCGTAACACACTTACAATAGGAATGGCTTTCAGTTTGACAGTTCAACAACATGCATTGCGTTATTTACGTTGTTGAGCAAACAAATTTTTCGAAAATTTGAAGCAATGGATTAGCAATAAGCTTCAAAATGATTCAAATTGTGATCGCAGGACTTACTTTTAATTTAGATAATAAGGTATTGGTAAAACAGCCATTTATAAGTAACCACCTCTATTTGGAGCTATCGCGATATTCTTTTAAACAAGGCTAAAAATCATTTTCTAATATTATCGCTTTCAATCAAATATTTAGTTTCACATAAACCTTTCAATTACCTACCTGGGCACTTATGAAACGTCAGAAGCTAGGCGCACGGTTCCAATTGGTTGTTTCCTATGGAGAAGAGCCGGCAAGAAACTCCACGGTTACTCTTTTAAAAATAAGTGGCTTTTTATAATGTTTTCAAATTACAGAGTATGGGACTGTAGGAATGATATAGGTATTTACTGAATAATAATAATCAATTTCATATCAATCGTCAAACTTTGGAAATTTGTTCCACCTAAGAATTTTCATATGAAATATTCTGAAAAATTCTTAGGTGGAACAAATTTCCAAAGTTTGACGATGTTTATGAAATTTATGATTATTGCTAAATAAATATATCTTTCACACAATCGCGAATCGCATTTCGATCAATATACGACGTAAAACAGAGCTGCAATTTGCAAAAAACCAAAGAAAATTTGAATTTGGCGGACTACAACTAAGGATCCCACTTAAATAAAACGCACCGATAACACGTTCTGAACAGCAACTTTATACCTCAGTATAAAATTCGGCCCCAAATATAGAATCTTAATCCAGCATTTAATCTCATCGGATTTACCATTCAATATCCGCTGTGAAGCGCACGGTTTTATTAAAGTACGTTAAATATGTCTAGATATTTAGGATTATAAATATTCAATTACTGATAAATACTTTTGATAGGCAAAACGTATTCATGAAATAAATATGTTTAGCGTGGGTTTAATAACCGTTGTATTGTTTGTAAGTATGTTTGTACCTAAAATTTTTTTATAGTATTTCATCACCTGCCCAGCCTTGTCCCAACTATATTGGCGGTCGGCTTCCAGTCTAACCGGATACTGCTGGATGCCAGTACTTTATATGGAGCGACTGCCTATCTGACCTCTACAGCCGACTGGGTAGTAAGGTACCCTTTCGTAACACTGGGTGTCAGACTTTCGGGCTTCTGACTACCCGTAACGACTATCATAAATTTAAAAATGACAGTCGGGACTACCGGTTTAACGTTCTTTCCGAGGCACGGAGGGGTCTCGATATGAAATGGATGGTCACCCATCCACAGACCGACCTCGGCAAGCGTAGCTTAACCTTCGATCATCCCGTGCGGCTGTTAGTATTTAGCTACGAGGCCCTATTTTGTACTATTTATATGTACAACAAAAAAACTTGCTGTACTGTTACTTATAAAGTTAAATTTGCATTTTGCTTTATGGAAAACCAAATAACTGTTTCAGTTTAATTCTCCTGTAACCTGAGTGGAATTATAAACACAAAATTTCTTAAAATATAATACAAACACGACCCATAGCAGCCAATTGCTTAGCAACTGAACCAACTGTGACACCATTGCTTCATATGTTTGAAAAATTCGGCTGCTCAACAACGTAACAACGCAATGAATGTTGTTGAACTGCCAAAATGAAGGGCATTGCCATTGTTAATGTGTTACGCAATTTCCCTGCAGCATACAACTTCCAGCGTCAAATAACATTAACAACATTACGTATCTAAAATTAAAGTAATTAAACCATAGCCTGATAACCGAATAAACTTGAAGAAATACAAGCAAAGAACGAACATTATTTTCATTTTATAAACTCATTTTCACTATAAATTAAGCGACTGAAATCGTCTTGCAAAAACACTGGCAAGTGCGAACAGGCTTAACAGAATTATAAAACAATTTTGTAGTAATTAAATCAAGACATGGCGGCCGTCGCGTCGGCCACGACTTTCTTTTGTAAGACGCTGTAACTCCATTCGTATTTGATCTATGACGTTTGTTTGAAAAGCCGCTTTGTTTTGTTTAAATTAAAAATGAAATGGTTAACTGAAGTCACCGCTTCCATTTTAATTTAAAGTTTTGATCATTAATCCTGGGACACTTCGGAGTGGTTTTAAAGATAATACTAGTAATGTAGTGATGACCCATGGCAATGAAACGTGTTCGGCCACAACGGGCCTGTCCAGAAGGCTGAAAGTCCCCCAAAGGGCAATGGAGAGGGCTGTGCTTAGAGTTTCCCTACGTGATCGAAACAGATATGAAAAAATCCGCAGGAGAACCAAGGTAGCCAAGATTGCCCGAAGAATTGCCAAACTTAAGTAGCAGTGGGCAGGGCACATTGTTCGCAGAACAGATAGCCGATGAGGCCGAAAGGTTCTGGAGTGGCGACAGCGTAACGGAAGGCGTAGCGTTGCACGGCCTTTTTTTTAGTTCCTGGTTGGAAAATCCTCATGGATGTCCTCCGCCCTGGGGCGGGCGTAGACGACTGTCAGACTCTTACTGACTAAAAACCACCCCGGTGTTCCCTTTTCACACTTGCACCCGGGATTTTGGGAACTTATGGGCATTCCACGATCCCCGGCTAGTGCCAGCCCGCCTCTGCGGGCCTCATCAAGTCCGCGGGGGCAGTGAGGTGCAAGACTCCCCCGGCGCCGTAGCTTTGGACGGCCTCCCTCAAGGTGGACCGATAACCTTGTGAAGATCCCAGAAATCCGCTGGAAGCGAGAAGCACAGAACCGGTCGAAGTGGCGATGCTTGCGGGAGGCCTATGTCCAGCAGTGGACGAATTCTTTCCGCTGAAATGAGATGAATGATGAAAATGAATGTAATGAAATTTGTGTAATGTGTTTCTAGAAAAATAAACGTTTGATTTGATGTTCTTTTCATTTGGTTATAACAGTTTACAGGTTGGACATGAGTTGGGATTAGCAAAATGTTCTCTCAGTTCTTTTCTTTTACACGACTTTCCCTATTGATATTCGCCACTAAAATCTCTCTGTTTAACCTCATAACGTTTTGATGACCTCAGATTGATACTATTTATTTATAGAAATCAAAGACTTGGTACCAAGAGCAAATAACGGAAAACCAGAACATGACAAGCGACTTTTGACTTTACTAATGTGATTAGGGAGTTAGGGAACGAGACCGACGTGTTTGGAACTGTCGGTTATAATTCCGGGGTTATTACTCTTTGCATGAAAAGGAATGGATGAATATTAGTATTACCACGTTTAATCTCTTTTAGTCCCGAGGTTGCGATATCGAGCGAGACAGAATAGATAATCATTGTCTAATTACGCAGGATTCAAGAGGTAAAATCACCAATAAAGTAAAACTAATACCACCGAATTCTATTCACTACTGAATAAGTGACCACCACAGAATCAGTGAAGTATCTGACTGTCCATGGAATTTCTTATCGTTGTTCTCCATATGAACTTACTATGATTTGGAATGGGCAAACAGCTTCATGTTTCAGAATGACTTGACAATTCAAAAAAAGTGCCTGTAATTGGTTTAGTTGAAATAAATGCTTTGAGTTTGAGTTTGATAAACACTTAGGTACTTAAAGAAATCTCGAACACGCTGAGAGCAAATGTCTTATCAGTTGGCTTTCCTTTTATGTCAAGAATCACAACGAATTATCCATTGCTTCCCGATCTGACATCTTGATAGAATTACAAACTTTGAATTGCCGATAGGTAGGTACTTTTGACCGGTAACTAAGTTTCAAATAATTCAACTGGCATATTTCCGAAGCAGACTGGCACAAATCAAAAAAGGTCTTTGACCAGCATTGAACTCCGATACGCTGGATTGATTGATTGATTGATTGAGAGAATACAATACAGTATTGTATCTTTATTGAGATGTTATTGGAAAATATAAATATACAGTTAAAGGCGGATCTATCGTTGCGCTGTCTGATGGTAATTTTCACTAGATAGCTTTGCAAATAGAGACTAATACGATGTAGTTTACACAGAGAATTGAATAATATTAAGGCCCAGTTGCACTAGAATTCACTAAATTCGTTTAGCGCTAAACGAATTTTCAACATCGTTCTATTTCTGTCAATCTTTTGAAGATGACAGAGACAGAATGATGTTTAAATATGGTTAGCGTTGATTACATTTTGTGGGTTTTGGTGCAAGTGGGCCTATGTACTTTAATATTGACTGCGTCGTTGGCAGCGTGAGGTCCTGGGTGCAATACCCAGGTCGGACAAGCGTGTTATTGGGTTTTTCCGTTAAGGATTCTTTAAAAGCTGCCCAGAGTCCAGATTTGTTCCCGATTGATGACAATAGGCTCGCCCCCGTTATACCACTGGTGAAACGTACTAATTATATTGTAGGTGTACCTAAATATTGATGTTGTTTGTAAAAGGTTATTTATCTTCTGTACATGCATCTGACATCCATAATAAATCCTGACTTTAACAAAAATATATTCCGTATACCCGTATGGGAAATATATTTTTGTCATTGATTTTATTGCGGTTGAATGAAACTGAAAACTTTCATTCCCCATTCGGGAGGCAAAAAGAACGTATTCGTATCGAGTTCCGACCTTATTTGGCACTACAATATACTAATGTATAGTGTATGGTATGTATGGTGTATGTGGTATGTACACTTTACTAATTTAAAAGCGTTACAAGTGGGTGAATTAATTTTGAAACGCTGTATTTTATTATTTCAGAGAGCGAGGCTGTGGAAATGTTATTTTAGTAGCGTAGACATATATTTACAGAGGTTTCGTTAGGTGTGTAGATTTTCTTTTGAACTTCATTGAGTTTAGAATTTTTAAAGAACTGCTATAATAACAGTTGCCCGCGGTTTCACTTGCGTTTTAGGGGAACTACTTCATGTACACTATGTTTTAATCCAGGTCATCAACAGAGTGCTTTTAATTCAAATCTGCAAAGCCGTTAAAGCCTGATTGAGTCACAAACATCCAAATTTCCACAATTAATAGCACAGAAGGATTAAAAAAGAAAATGTATAATTCGTTTTTTAAACCCAGATAGTAATTTGACAGGTGTAATGTTAAACTCTATACTAAAAAGCAAACACAAAAAGACTTTAAATGTCAGATTAATAATATCTGGGATTAAAAAACGAACTTTCGGGACATATCTTTCCCTCTGGAACTCGTACACGAGAAGACGTGCCAGTGGCTTTATTCTCAACTTAATTTAATAATAAAATAGTAAAAAACCATTTTCCAAAAAAAAAAAAAAAAATTGGTGTTCATAATTTGAAACGAGGTGCTCTGCTCTGAACTGCTAGTGGACTACACCAACGAGTAAGCTACTCCATGCGTCATACTATTGGCTCCACTCTTGCTCCGCCCTGGTTTGCAACGTCAGAAACTCGAACCGCCGCCACACACGCAGCGCTCACACCTGGAAATCGTGTCATCTCCGTCGTCCACAACGAGCCCCTGCCCACTGCTGGTGTCTACGAGCACAAGACGTACCTAAGCACGTCCCACTGATTATGATCTCCTGGTACTCGAAACGTTGGGATGGTGACTTCCGTAGCGTTTTAATTTGAAACATTGGAGTAGATGACGACCTAACAACTGTCTCGAGCAATAATGGTTACTATCCACAGTACTATCGCACTATCCTGCTGTTTTATGTTTTCCGAGTGCTAATTATCATTCATCCAGGTTTATCGTTTGTGGGCCACGTACCTACATATATCTATTATTGATCATACCTACGAACAAGGGATTTCGGCGATATTTTGTCCGGCTTGCAATAACTCTTCATTCACATAATAACTACTAGTTTATGAGAACCTGGTACTAAAATGCTGCGCTCGCCTTCTACGTCAAAAGCCAACATCAACCTGTCGCGTTCCGGAGCTGACATAAGTAAACTCTGTGAAGATGCAACGACCTAACCGCTTAGGTCTTCGAGTACTAAAAAAACCGTAATTTATTTTAATTTTAGAACTGATGTGAGAGAAATGATGAAACAATTTATACCATCTCAAAATACCCGGCTGGAAACCCTTGAATCGCATATAATGGACCTGAAGCTATATTTCACTAAGATCGAGACCTTAAACTTGCGTTGTTGAGCTCTCTAAACGGCCTATCAGACCCAACGTCCTTCTTGGACTCCAAGACGTTGGGTCTCGAAAAAGAGCGTGCTGATATGTGTACCCATTTATCGACTCTTGATGAAAAGATCGACACACTGGAGCGAAACTTGATTAAAACATGCGTGGAAATCAGAAATGTCCCACTACGGCAAGAAGAGTCTAAACAAGATCTACGACACTGTTTCTGTACTATCTAATGTCTTCGGAATTGATGTTAAGTCAGAAATTAGAGAAATTTCTAGGTATAGCATTGACAAACAAAATAATACCTCCGCGTTGTTCATGGAATTTACTAACACTCTTACCAAAAGCAGGTTTCTAGACTCTGTGAACAGCTACAACAAGCGATACCCCAATCAAAAGCTCAATTCAGCCAACCTTGGATTCACAGCAAAAGCGGTACCTGTCTGTATAGTAGCACAGTCTAGAAAACTGTTTTACTTGGCCAGAAACTTTGCTAAAGCGCATAAATACGAGTATTGTTGGATTTCAAATGTCTGCATTCTGATGACAAAAGGTTGAGGAATCACCATACATTGTGATTAAAAATGAATTTCAATTACACCAGTTGTCCAAATTACCTGAAATATGACTATTTCCATTAGCCTTACTTACATTAGTTTTTGGTTTATTGTATTAATCTATTTTGTAGGTTAAGTATAAAATCTGTGCAGCTTACCCCTTAAGAATAACAATATTAATTTTGCATGTTAATTTAGACATTAAAATAAGCAAAAACTATCTATACACACAACAACTGAAATAATATCTTATCACTCACCATTTCGTTATATTTTTGTACAAATCACGCCTTACTGTAAACCTTTGATACTGCTACTGAAAACCTAAAATCACTTTCGAGCTGTCTCCTAAATCATTTTCAACTCTTGGTCTAAACATTCGATCACATAAAGTTGTTAAGTGGTAACCTACACGAATTCTCTGTATCTAAAGTTTATAAGTGCACATCAGAAGACTGTTTATCTAACATTAAGTCCCGGATAGTGACCTGAAAATTCTTTCCCAAAATTTCAGATCTATTAATCGAAACTTTCATTTTGACGCACTGCTTTCCCGTCTTTCTCTTGAGTGTGATGTAGCTGTTCTAACAGAATGTTGGCTTCCTTGTCTAAGTAAAACCACCTTCTACCCTTCTACCCCAGCTTCAATGTTACTCTTCGATCCACTGTGCTAATCACCGTAATCAGAGTGACAGATTAGTCGTGTACACCAATTCAAATATTGCATTCAAAGTACACGAGCCTAAGTTTTATGACTCTGCTTCTGGTTTAATCATTGAACTTGCGTCTAATGTTGCTATCCTCTGCGTTTATAGATCCCCCTTTGAGAGTATTGAAGTCTTTCTCAAATCCTTAAACTAAATACTATTCCTATTCCTTGACTACCTTTCAAACTGAAGTGATATCAGGTGACTTAAATAAAAACATAGACAGCACAACGTCGACTATGAACCATTGGTTGCACGAATACATTAACTGTCTCGTTTATCACGGGTTTTTACCTTCCCACCACCTACCCACTCTATCTTGGATACGCTCTATTGCTGTGCTACCTGCCCTATCCAAGGTCTTAGAACGACTCATTAATACCACATACCTTGAAAGCAATCATTTACTGTCAACTTACAAATTTGGGCTCAGGAAGAAAAAATCAACTTCTGACGCAGCCTTGATACTGATAAATGGACTCGTTAATAAACTTAATCAACGCCAAAAACCACCACCACCACCACCACCCCCCCGCTACCGCACCGCTATCTGTAACCATACCTGTTTAACAAAACAAATGATTGATTGAAAAAATGCCTCACAGTATTCATTGATCTTCCAATGAATGGCATTTGATACCGTTCCTCTCCCATGCTTTCTATCTAAAGTACAATGTCTAGGCGTACGTAGTATACAACTCCAGCTTTTTAATTCATATCTCTTAGACCTTAGGCATATAGTCAAAATCAACAGTTGCCATAGCGACGAGCTGCTTATTTCGTATGGAGGGCCTCAAGGCACTGTTTTTGGGCCCTACATTGTTCCTGGTGTTCATAAACGACCTGTGCAACAGGCACGGGAGCTCTGGTAACATTCTCTTTTGCCGACGATACTGCAATTAACTTGTATGACGAATCCTGGGTTAAACTGCAAGCAACTGCTCAAACTGGATTTGATTTAATATATATATATATATATATGGCTTATCCCTCACTCACTCACGCTTGACACTAATAAAACTAAACTCATAATATTCCCTCGTAAACTCCACCACGCAACCCATTATATTCTAAAAGCTCACACCTGCCAAGCTAATTCGGCCTGTTGCAACTGTCCTACAATTTCTTCTACTGAGACAACTAAATATCTAGGTATCATCCTAGATAAACACAGTAACTTCAAACTTCCACCTTACTGCTCGAGTTCGTAAACTTATATATCTTTTTAAAACACTCAGACACATTGCCAATACTTATGTAATACGCATTGTGTATCTCGCCATGTGTCAGTCAATCATCCGGTACTGTATTAATAGTTGGGGTGGAGCTGCGAAAACTACACTCAAACATCTGCAAGAAACTCAGAGAGCCTTTCCTAAGTTTGCTACTTTCCGACCAATCCTCTACCCAACCTTTGATCTACCCATATAAAAAATGCAGAGTCTCTGCAGAGTTTCTTTTACTACCTTGTTTCATTTTTATATTACAGAATAAACAAAACTATCCCTGTATACCAATCCTCTTATGAAATGTGTAAAAATCAGATAACACGCTTGCTAACCAGTTTAAACTATGACGACACTGAATATCTGCTTACTTCACAATCGTAGTAACTTCTCTAACACTCTGTATCTAAACTCAACCTCTTTCCCTTCACTTCACTCACTTAGTATAAGTTAACATACGTTTGCACCTGATAGTCCTAAGCAGTCTCTACTTAAATTCTTGTAGTCCTTCTGTGGAGACCTAGGCTGGAGAACCTTAATTTTTTTTTTTTGTAATCTATATCCATCTTCGCATTATTGCCTTCCTAATGAAACCGGTTTGGGGCATATCGGTTGGATGGTTTCAAAGTCTATAACGGACATAGGTAGAAACAATTTTGTGTGTTTTATATATATAGATAGATAGATTAGAGCACGTCCTAGTTTTCTGCCTAAATGTCCATTGCTGAACAAAGGCTTTTTTAAAGGTCGCGTGGTGGTTTGGCAAACAGATTGGTGACCGCAGCATGTTTTTATTGCCACACAGAAGGCATTGCTCTATGAACCTTTACCTAAGAATATTTTCTGTTCTTAGTATATTTTTTCCGGTTGTGTTTATTTATAAAAGAATAACAAGCTGGTAATACCCACGAGGTCATAGTACCTAGTAGATTTATTTTTAGTATTCCCGATGCCTCAATTGGAACTAAAAGCACTTCTAAACAGCCGCCAAGTGCGAGCAAGTCTCGCACACCAAGGGTTCCGTACCGCCGTATAATATTTAACACTACATTTTTTTTTAAACACTACTAAAAACACGTTATTTGAATGGGAAAATTCATTAAAATTCAAAAAAAAAAAAATGAATTTTTATTAATAGTTGTTATAACGGCCATAGTAGAACACACTCTGTGACAAAAGTGTCTACCTATTATGGTTCAAACGATACAGCCCTGTGACAGACGGACGAACAACAGAGTAGCCTTAGTTCGTAGAGGTCCCTTTTGGCACTATTTAAGTACGGAACCCTAAACAGTGAAAACAATAGAAAATAACAAGGAGTCTTTAAAGAGAGCTAAAAGAAAGCTTCCAACGTTTCATCGACCTCTACTTTTATGATAATTGATTCAGCTCTTTCCTTGACCTTGTTGAGTACCGACGGATCGTAAATAGCCGACATCACAATAGGTACCGATTGTTATGGGAAACCGATCGAAGGACGTTGATTAATTTTTCTATGGCTACTATAACAGTAATGGGTCTTAAAATAGGTGTATCGGTATCGAAGGCACGCTATGGGTGTGTTGTGTATGGCTGAATAATTTATCGTAATTTGTTTTTGTAAGCGCTTAATGGTAACGGCAGCAGCGTGTCAATGTTAAATTTCTGTAACTACTGTTGTTGGATTCCTATACAGTGGACACCACATGTATACTATAAATGAAACCGCATACTTTTTATCGGTCAAAAAGTTTTTTTAATTTTGAGCAAATTTGAACACTGTTGGATTACTAGGTCAATGATTCAATGAACTTGAATCCTTGACCATTGAAAAGCGACGTTGCCACGCAGTGCAAACTATCACGACGCTGTTACGTATTCTACTTATTTGCCTAAAATGTAAAATCAGTACAACTAAAGGACAAGGTACGAAGGTACGTTGTCTAAACAGAGTGTTTACTTTTGCTGAATTCATCTTGTTAGTAAATTTTACTTTTTTAATTTACAGTTTTCTAATTTAACATTTAATTTTGCTATACTTCTTTGGACTAGTATTACCTGTGATTTCATTTATTGTGTAGCGTAGATTAGTAAATAAGTAATAAATACTAACAATAATAATTTACTTATTCTGTTAAAAATAAATATTTATGTATATATGGAAGGACAAGCAAACCATGTTTCTTATTAGTGACGAAAGCGGTCGGCCGCCTGACCGCTCCATTGTTTAACGCGCGAGGTGGGGACTCGCATTCCTGAGCCGCGCCGCGCGCCAGTGCACGCCGGCGGCCCGCTAGTCAGCTTGTTGCTATCCAAGTGACCACTGTGTCGTTCGGTCCGCTACCGCTTTCGCTTACGAACTAGATATCTTTCTGTACTGTGCTTTCTAACTGTCTACTCCTATCTATCTTTTACTACTCTTCATTCTTACTGTGTTGTGAACTTTAATCTGTGTACCCATCAATCTAAGTTCTTCTAATAAACTATAAACGTTCTTGTGTCAGTGTAAAAAGTTTTACTTATCTCCACACACCCGCATACTTCAAGAATACCACTAAATTGGTGACCCCGAGTAAGAACGCTACAATGACAGACAAAAGTGAGCCCAACGTAATCGCGGCAGGCCAAGATAGCGGTGAGAAACACTCGGAAACATTCCGCGTGGGAGTGAGGGTACCACCATTCTATCCGGAGAAGCCTTCACTTTGGTTTTCACAAATGGAAGCACAATTTGCACTTTCAAACATAAAAGCAGATGACACGAAATTTTATTACGTCACAGGCCACTTGGATCCGCAGTACGCTTCCGAGGTTCAAGAAATAATCGAAAACCCTCCAGCTACCAACAAATACGAGAAGCTCAAGGCAGAATTAATTAAAAGAATGTCAGCCTCGCGCGAGAAGAAAGTTAAGCAGTTACTCATGCATGAAGAACTCGGCGATCGTAAACCATCGCAATTCTACCGCCATTTACTAAATCTTGCTGGACCGGGTGTTCCAGAAGAATTTCTTCGCACCATTTGGACGAGCCGTCTACCAAGCGGGACGCAGGCGATCATCGCTTCGCAGTCCAAGGCCGAGATGGAGGAATTGGCGGAGCTCGCGGACCGGATCAACGACGTCGTCGGGCCCCAGGTAGCATCTACATCCGCCATCTGCAGGTCAGCATCCTCGAGCAGTGCGAATCCCGAGATAGCCGCACTGGCCAGGCAGGTTGAAAAGCTAACCGCAAAAATCGACCGCATGTCACGCTCCCGGCAACGATCGAGTAGCCGTTCAAGTAATCGTTCGAGTTCGTCGAGATCGCAGTCGAGTTACAGCAAGTTCCCACAATGCTGGTACCACCAAAGGTTTGGAGAACGTGCGAAGAAATGTCTGAAACCGTGCGACTATAAAACGGCGGAAAACTCAAAGGGCAATCAGTAATGGCGGCCGACGATTGTCCGAGCACCGGTCGCTTATTTGTGACGGATCGACGATCAAAGACACAATTTTTGGTCGACACCGGCAGCGACCTTTGTGTTTACCCACGATCAGCATTACCAGGGCGACGTGAAACTACGGATTATCAACTGTGCGCGGCTAACGGTACACCCATCAAAACGTACGGTCATATTAGTTTAAGTTTAAACTTGGGGTTGCGCCGCGACTTCACTTGGTCATTTATTGTAGCCGACGTTACGAAAGCGATAATAGGAGTGGATTTTTTGTCATTTTACAATTTAATTGTTGATTGCAGGAACCAGCGTCTATTAGACAACTATACAATGCTTACGACCCCGGCTTCACCTACCCGTTCGTCAGACATTATTTCCTCGGTTAAGGTAATTATTGGTGACACCACATACCATAACATACTACGGAAATATCCTGACATTACCCGACCACACGGTATACATCGTACATCAACACACAATACAGTCCACCACATACAGACTACACCTGGACCACCAGTTTCATGTACACCACGACGTCTTGCCCCCGACAAATTAAAAATAGCTAAAGATGAGTTTGAAGCGATGCTGAAAGATGGCACCGCCAGACCCTCAAGTTCACCATGGTCATCACCATTACACCTGGCTCCTAAGAAGAACAGCGGATGGCGACCCTGTGGTGACTACCGCATGCTGAATTCCAGGACAGTACCCGACAATTATCCAATTCGTCATATTCATGACTTTGCACATAGTCTGTCGGGATGTTCGGTTTTCAGCACAATTGATCTAATCAAAGCATATAACCAGATTCCTGTAAGTCCAGAGGATATTCCCAAGACCGCTATCACCACGCCATTTGGCCTATATGAATTTCCTTTCATGACTTTTGGTCTTCGCAATGCTGGACAGACTTTTCAGAGGTTCGTCGACGAGATGCTGCGGGGACTGGACTTCTGCTACGCTTATCTCGACGATTTCTTAGTCTTCTCGAAAGACCAGAAGACCCATGAAGACCACCTACAGCAACTTTTCACCCGCCTACAGGAATATGGTATGGTGATCAATACTGCTAAGTGTGTATTCGGAGTAAAGGAAGTGACTTTCTTGGGTTATAAGATCTCGGCCGATGGCACCAGCCCGCTGCCCGAGAAGGTGGAAGCCATCACAAAATACCCGGCTCCCAAAACTGTCCGGGAACTTCGCAGATTTTTAGGTATGTTAAATTTCTACAGACGATTTATACCCGACGCAGCTCAACACCAAGCCCCCTTAAATGCTATGTTGGTAGGGTCCGTAAAAGGCTCGCACCCAGTGCATTTCACCACCCAAGAAATGGAAGCCTTCAATACCTGCAAGGGAGGTCTTTGCAAAGCTGCGATGCTCGCCCATCCCGACTGCGAAGCCAAACTAGCAGTAGTGACGGACGCTTCAGACATAGCAGTAGGTGCAGTATTACAGCAGTGTAAGGACGAGGAACCATGGCAACCGCTGGCATTCTACTCCCGCAAGCTAAGTCCGGCACAAAAGAAATACTCGCCTTACGACAGGGAATTACTAGCAATCTACGAAGCGATAAAGTACTTCAGACATATGGTCGAAGCACGAAACTTTGTCATCTACACAGATCACAAGCCCATATGTTTCGCGTTCCACTCGCGAAAGGAAAATTGCTCACCAAGACAGTTCCGGCACCTGGATTACATCTCACAGTTTACGACAGATATAAGACATATATCAGGCAAGAACAATGTCGTCGCTGACAGTCTCTCAAGAATCGAGGAGATAACTCAGCCGGTAGACCTATACAAGCTAGCTGAATCACAGAAGCACGACACTGAACTGCAACAGCTACTCGACAGCAACACGTCCTTATGCCTCACTAAAGTAAATCTGCCAGGATCAGAGACTGAACTGTACTGTGATGAGAGAAGCAAGATCCCTCGACCATATGTCACAAAAGAACACCGTCGCAGAGTTTTCGAGAGCATACACTCGTGGAGTCACCCTGGCGCCAACGCAACAACCAAAATGGTTACTGAACGGTACGTTTGGCCAGCAGTAAAAAAAGACTGCAGAGAATGGAGCCGTTCTTGCTTAGCATGCCAGCGATCCAAGGTAACCCGACACGTCTCATCACCATTGGGAACCTTCAAGCTGCCGAGGGCTAGGTTCAAACACATCCACATCGACCTCATAGGCCCACTGCCGCTAGCACAAGGATATCGTTATTGCCTCACAGCCATCGATCGGTTCACACGTTGGCCTGAGGCGATACCTACATCCGACATAACAGCAGAAACAGTGGCAAAGGCTCTGGTAAGTGGCTGGATTTCTCGATTTGGTTGCCCTGTTGATATCGTAACGGACCGCGGTCGACAGTTTGAGTCGGCACTCTTCAGGCACCTATCAGAGATGGCTGGGTTCCACCACAAGCGTACCACGGCTTATCACCCCGCTTGTAACGGCCTCATAGAGAGATTTCACAGACAATTGAAGGCCGCTATAACCTGCCACTCAGCAGAAAACTGGGTCGAGTCTTTGCCACTAGTTCTGCTAGGTATTAGGAACGCGTACAAGGAAGACCTAGGTTCTACGTCAGCTGAACTTGTATATGGCGAAACACTCAGGCTGCCAGGGGAATTATTTCAGCCTCAGGTCGATGACACAATTGACATGTCAGACTATGTGGCAAGGTTAAGGGCATTTGCAAGAAAATTGCAGCCGTCTCCAGCATCCCGACATGGTAGCAGATCAACATTCATGTTCAAAGATTTGGGAACATCGAGTCACGTTTTCCTCAGAGATGAGACATCAGGCTCCCTAAAATCACCATACACGGGACCACATAAAGTCCTGCAACACGGGGACAAGACCTTCAAGCTGTTCGTCAAAGGCAAAACAGTCACAGTTACTATTGACAGGCTTAAACCAGCCTACATACTACACGAGCCAAACACTCACACAAACACTCACACAAACACGCCATCACCCACACTACATAAATCAGCACCCACCACCAAATTACCTGGAAACACAGGAACTAAGGTCAGGACGACAAAATCTGGTCGTCAAGTCCATTTTCCAGACTATTATCGCCCGTAGCGACGGTCTCTGGAGGGGGGTGATGTAGCGTAGATTAGTAAATAAGTAATAAATACTAACAATAATAATTTACTTATTCTGTTAAAAATAAATATTTATGTATATATGGAAGGACAAGCAAACCATGTTTCTTATTAGTGACGAAAGCGGTCGGCCGCCTGACCGCTCCATTGTTTAACGCGCGAGGTGGGGACTCGCATTCCTGAGCCGCGCCGCGCGCCAGTGCACGCCGGCGGCCCGCTAGTCAGCTTGTTGCTATCCAAGTGACCACTGTGTCGTTCGGTCCGCTACCGCTTTCGCTTACGAACTAGATATCTTTCTGTACTGTGCTTTCTAACTGTCTACTCCTATCTATCTTTTACTACTCTTCATTCTTACTGTGTTGTGAACTTTAATCTGTGTACCCATCAATCTAAGTTCTTCTAATAAACTATAAACGTTCTTGTGTCAGTGTAAAAAGTTTTACTTATCTCCACACACCCGCATACTTCAAGAATACCACTAAAATTGTATATATGCGGTTACCATACTGTATATTACTGATATTAAATAGAAAATATTATGTTTCTGAGAGACTAAAGTCTTGATAGCGTAGCGTCGTTGCTCGTAGCAGAATTCGTAGACTAAGAGAAGAGTATTGTTTTAGTAACTTCTAGACGAGATAATTATTTAATTTCTCTTAAATGAATGCAAGACATATTAAAAAGGATTTGCATTTAGTGAGAACAGATCCTTGATAAGAGCGACAGCCATATTTAACACAAATTTAAATCAACTTTCCACTAAACAATACTAAGACAAACTTTTCATTTAAATGTAAAACAGGTTCAACCTTCGTATATTACATATAGATAGAGCATTTTCCTAGTGTCGTGTCTCCCGATCGTATTTTTGGATAGTCATTTGTCAATGACATTGCATTTAGGGGTGTTTTTCGCGTTTTCTGTGACATGCAATGTTGGAAAATGTTATATGGGATTTACACGGGTAGCTTTTCTAGTGGATTTCACAGAAATAGATCTTGTAATATCGCTGGCACCAAAGTCCATAGATTGCTAGTCTACTAATTCGCCCCGCATGCGGCAGCGTGGTCGTCCCGCATGCGGTGGTGACTAAAATAAACCTACCAGTGGGCAAACGGTGGTAACCGCTCGCCACGGAAAGCTTTCATTTCCTATTTAAGGGGATGCACTTTCAAAATCCTTCCTTAGTTATAAAAGGACCTCTTGTGCCGAATTTTATGCTTCACAGCGGTTTAGACCGTGGATTGTCTGACAGTGAATGAATGAATTAAGTAGAAACTTTTTTACTCTGTGAAAGAGACGCATTTAGCCATATGGCAAAAATCGACCAGTGTTAAGATCTCTCTGCTTTTGTGAATATTCGTTGTACTCCACGATTCCACATCAAGAATACTGCCTAGACATGTGACCTTTACAATTGCTGTGTGTTAATTAATGTCACGGAAGAGAATGTGGGGTTGGCGTTAGTGATTTTCACAAAGTTCTGTAGGAGGATAGTTTCATTGTAGGTATAAGAGGCATTTTTCCTGTGGTTGTCAGACAGACGGCCGTGTGGGTGTTTTCAAATTTAAATTAGTGATTACCTACGTAAAATGCATAGGAAGTAACATCTTCGGTCGGAGACAAAGTTTTTTCGTATTTTATAGGTATTAAATTGTAGTAAAATCTCTTTGGCTGTACTATTTGTATCTGGCTGGTTTTGATACCAAAAAATTTATGACATTTAAAAAAATTCAAATTAAAAGTAAATACGATTTCCCTACATTTTTCAATTGTTTTTCCGTCCGTAAAAATGAGTGAATCTAACGAAGAAATTCGATGCATTTTGAAGTTTTATTAAAAAAGAGGGCAAATGCGACACAAGCCGCGAAAAAAATATGTGACGATTACGGACTTAACGCAGTGTCAGTAAGAGTAGCACAAAGTTGGTTCAAGCGTTCTCATTCCGGGAATGTTGATGTCAAAGATGCAGCTCGCTCTGGTCGCCCTGTTACGGATAAAGTGGACGCCATTTTTGAAAAAGTGGAGCATGAGGATATTAGTAGTTACGACATAGCTGAAGACTTAGGGGTTCACCAAAAATCAGTTTTGACCCATTTGGAAAAAGTTTGGGTATAAAAAATAGCGTTATTTGAGTGCCACACGAGCTCATAGCCTTGAATTTGTA
Source organism: Dryobotodes eremita (assembly GCA_917490735.1). Taxonomy (NCBI): domain Eukaryota; kingdom Metazoa; phylum Arthropoda; class Insecta; order Lepidoptera; family Noctuidae; genus Dryobotodes; species Dryobotodes eremita. The sequence goes on along the minus strand of OU823254.1, from coordinate 15,522,163 downwards.
TATAAAATACGAAAGAACTTTTCCCCGACCTAAATCATTATTTCTATTATAGTTTTTTTTTTTACCCTTTACTGTGGTTACCAATCCATTGGCTGTTGGCTGACAGTGGTGACAATGTTAGATCTCTAATTAAGCTCACGTTCATTAACAGAGAGGTAAAATTTACTAACTAATACCTTTAAGGTGATTTTCTACATCTTCAAAAATAAGGAGGTAGGACCACGGGTATGACTCATTTCGTTCTGTACTTTCTCTAGGTAGATATACACAGTTGCGTATCCTTGCAATAACATTAGTTGCAAGTAAAATTATATAATAATAGAATAGAATTATATAATAAAAGAACGAATAACTGATTATTTGATTACATTAGTATCAGACTGTAGTGAAAACACGAACAATGTAATCATCAAAGCTACTACAACAATTCAATTAATTGTGTATATGTTTGTTTCATTACAAGTCTAGTATTTGCTAATAAACGTCTATATTACTTCAAATCTACGAACGTTACTAGAATACAAATACGATGTATTTGGGGAAACATGGGTCGCATTTAAATTTAACACAGCCTCAGGTTACATTAAATTTGTGTCAAAATATTTTGGGATGTTTGTATCTTTAGTATTATTCTCATAAATCATTTTTATGGCTTTTAAATGAGCATCTGTATGTGGCCTTTTTGCCATTAAAGTTCTGCAACAGACCGTCTTTGTAAAGGTTGCGAGGAGTAAGTTTCTCAAAAGCGACCTTAGACAAAAGTCTAAGGTCCCTTTTGGGATGCGATAAGGTATAGTTTATTATAATTTACGTATTCTTTATTAGCAATTTTGGCTTTAATTACGTACAATGAAGTTTTAGTTATTATAGGTATTAAAAATTGTTACTTAATGTTTTTAACTCATCATAACTGAGCTATGTCCTGTAGTACTAAGTAGATTTTCTTCTACTTAAATTACGATTCATGCTTTACTTTCTGGGGCTCAGTATTTTGAACCCGAAAGTGGACTGGCAGAGAATGCCGTGAGTCCACCTTATGTAGGTACTACAATGTTTAAAATCATAAATATGTTTTTTTTTCTTTCATTGCCAGATCATCCCAAGTGAGATGCTATGGAACGCGGCGGCAGCAGTGAGGTGACGTCACGAAGCAGAATGGAGCAGCGCACGTTCGACGGCCCAGCATGGAACGGCTAGGGTGAAGCGAGACAGAGACAGATATAGCCCTGCCCCATGGAGGTGAACGGGACGGAAGCGCGGGCCGAGGAGGCGGCAGTGACGCTCGCGCTTAGCGTTGCCGTCACCGTCATCTCCGCCATCGGACTGCTGCTCAACGCCTACATACTGTTCATCATAGTTATAACTAAACAGGTAACAATTCAAAGGATATTTTGAATTACTGTACAAACTACTTTAATTAACTATAATGTTTAGGGAGAAGAAGAAATATCACAAGTAACTCTACTTTAGTTCATTTCCACAACACGACTTAGAATTTTATATAAATTTCACCAATGAAAATGAAAACGCGATCGGGACATCAAAACCGCCTTCAGGAGCTGTCTGTGTTAATATTTCACAACAATGGTGACACTGACAGCTATTGGATGCTTAGATGTCCTGATGGGTGAAATTCGCCGTTGGGTATTTAGGTAAGTCCACGGGTATGTTTCAATGCTCTGATGACCATTATAACCTTAATTTTCAAGGACATCACAAATGCGCGTTTTCAGGTCAACGGTAATCTTTAAACGTAACTCGTGTCATACATAAATCACATGTCGGTATAATCAGGCAAAGAATAGAAAAAACCAGAACCAAGCGCTATTGTGAACCGCTGAATGCAAGGCCATCGTCATATTTTGAAACACTCAAGGCTAGAGATAACAATAAAAAGAAAGATAAACAATAATACAATCATAATGGCGATATGAAGGGAAAATTCGATACAAATAGTTAATATCAAATCTTGAATGAATTTTACATCACCTTCGTCAATGAAGGTCGTGAAATAGCTACAAAGGAACGTGTCGATCTAATTACGACCCAATTACATTTGTACATAAACGAGAATAGTATAGTAACTACGTATTCTGAATAGGATATGAAGGATATTGTAGTATAACCAATAGGGCACGTCAATCATTAACTTATTTATAAATTGGGTTAAAGTTTAGAAACGTGCTGCCTCGCTAGAAATAATGTGAGACTATTTGCGGGTTCTAGAAGGTCTTCTGAATCCTTCACAAAATATTTTTTGCCGGAGATGTGTATTTTTTTAATGAAAAATAGTACGTAGTATGTTTTTGGTTAGGAACGTAAATATATAAGAGCTGCCGCTACATTCACCTAACTGCCCATCCCAACATTTTTACTGGCCGTTCCTTTATTACACTACTTCTACAACAGGAAAATCCAAACATACCCCTCCATACAGGCACACACAACAAAGTAGGAACATTTAGAACTTTCCACGAAGAGCTTAAAGACAAGACAACCTAGATTGCCAATCAAACTTTGAACCTAACCTTACGACTGCTATTAGTAAGCCGTCGCAAGCAGACTCAATCTGATGTAGATATCGGGATTTGCAATCATTTGCATACCCAAGGGCTTGTCGACCAATATGCAGGGAAACTGCATATGTTACACGCCATCTATCGGGTGGAACGAATGGCAATATTGCAGTCCCAGCTGAGGTCTTCACCTGAAGTGTTTTTTTATATAACCATATGTACACTTGATGTAATTAAAGTACAGTCATATTATGAGCACAGAAGTAGGAGAAGATAGCTAATTAACAAAAATGTTTGCAGTCCAATAGAGTGAAGTTAGCCATTCACACACATACATAAACTCACGCCTTCTTCCCATGGGAGTAGGCAGAAACTACAGAACGCCACCTGCTACGATCCTTACACACTCCTTTTGCCTCATTTACGTTCATACATCTGGTCATACACATAAGCCGGTTGCGAGTACTACGAATCTCACCTTTCTGAAGTACATCATCAATATATATATATATATATATAAAGTCACTATTTTTCACTCACATCTGCCTTGTAAATACCTTTTGTTAGTCGCCTTTTATTCATCCTCTCAACATGACCAAACCATCTAAGCATACTCTCTTCAATTTATAGTTATTCATAGTTACGACTAAAAAAAATTCAGTTAAGATTTATGCAAGGGAAAACAACAAATGTTTTATACATTTTTTGTTTGCCTTTTAGCAGAGGACAGTTAGATATATGGTCGGAAATGACAAGTGTATTTATCATTAGTGTAATAAATTATGCCACGGTAAAAGGGTAAGTATTCTTATTTTCGGTGTGAATCGAGATTTAGTTCGATACAATATTAATCATATGTAGTACAGTATTAAATGCCTGCATTAACATTTTTGTAATATACCTCCTTCGTGTAAAACATATTCAACCTATTTGAAGCTTTAATTGACCGGCAATAAATTTTGTTCGTTTATTTTATTAAATTTAGAAATTCTGCGTTTGACAAGCAACATTTTCTTACAATGGATGTCATTACAGACAAATTCGTAGAAACAAATGGTTAGTTGATTTTTTTGTTAGGCCAATATAAGTCAAAATTTCCCTAGTGAAATACAATAATGTCTTAGTCGATTTAAAGGTAATCAGTCGATTTATCCAATGAAATTATTAGTTATTCTGTTGTAAACTGGGTACGTATTCTTTCTTATTCGCTAAAATTATCGAAACCTCTGTCTCTTTGTCTCGATATTATATTTTATTTTTTGTCTTAAGAACGTTCGTTCAGTGAACGCTTTGCATCGAGTGCCTTATAGCAATAGGAATCAAACCTTCAACAAAGCGCTATGTAAATTTTCTCATCTTCTGTGCTATTAAAAAATCTTTATCCCTTATTATTCTTTATCCCGTCTTAGGCATTGGCCGTGTTTATCAAGCCGAATTTCAGTCTCACCCCCGAGCTAATTGTCTAGCCTGTGAGTCGTAATAAATAACCCTTCGGCCTGCGACGAGACTACACTATTAAACCTGGTATTCCTGTCTCGACGGCACACGACCTTCGGTGGATTTTCCAGATATTTATATTTTTATTATTCTAAACTCTAAATCATCTTAATTTAAGACCGTACTATGACCACGGTTTAACTAAGCGGCGTCTATCAAACAGTATATTTCCTAGAAACCTTTAACGTGCGCGTCTATGTAATACCGATTGCAATCGAACTCTTTAGGACGTAAATCGACAACAAGACTAAAAGGTATTAACGATTTTGTGCGTCTAAATTTTTCTCGTGTAATTAATTCTTTTTTTATAAAAAATACCGACAACCTTATTAGCTGCAATTTTTTTTGATTATGATTAGATTTTTTATTTTTTATGTACTTATTTGTTATTTCGTTGATTTTTTTAAACAATTATAATTTATACGTGTTTATATGGTGAATTATTTGTTATTTCGCTTCAATAGTTACGACGTCTGTCTAGACCGTTGGTTCCCAATCAGTGGTCCACGAAATGAATAAAATTTCAAACTTTTAATCGTAACTACTTTTTAACTTGTACAGTAAGATGCAAGCTCAAAAATCAGTTTTATGCAAACCGAGGTATAATTTTATATTATAAATGTTATTTTTCTATTACAATAGTGACTTATTGTTAATGCATGTTAAAAGTTTTGATTAAAGTTTATTTTTAGATCGACGCAGTTTATTTTATTTATGTAAGGATCGTAGCAGGTGGCGTTCTGTGGTTTCTGCATACCCCCATAGTAAGAAGGCGTGAGTATATGTATGTATGTACAGTTTATTTTTCTCAAACAACAGCAAAAAAATCAAAGCGTTTCTTTGTCAAAAAAGGTTGGAAGCCGCTGGTAGACTTAGCGCAATAATTTGATACTAGAGTAGAAGCTGTAAACTTAACAATTTATACAACAGTTTCGCTTAGATGAAGTTAGTGAAGTTGGTTATCTTAGTTTAGTCTGCCGCAGCCGTAACTTTGGAATACTTAGAATGTTTCTTAGTTTCCTATTGGCCGTTATTATTTTGTGTTCGTTCAATTTCAAGCTTCTAAATATTATTTAACTGGCGAATGGGGTCATTTAAAAACAAACTGTTTCGTTGAATGTGGAAAGGCTTTAGAGAGACTTTTATGACTAACTTTGAAGTTATGTCGGTCAATTTTTGGCCGTGTGCTTGTCCCAAATATTTTAAAACTTCCTTTGTCAGATACCGTGTTAAACCTTGTCATACGGATACCACAGTCGACGAAAGAAGTCTCGAAGTCCTTTACAAAGCCCTGTACTGACTACTAGAACCCCCCAATTTGGGCGAAGTTGCCAGGTCTTGTAATAATTCCTCTATGTAAAACTGCTTTGATAAAAGTTTTAACAATAAGTATACAGAAAGCATTGTAGTGGATATGCAATGAGGACATAACTGTAATGTATCAAAAAGAATATTTCAAGAATGTCACTTCCGTGTTCAATTAGCCATTCCATTCGTGTTTCATTTCCATACGAAAGCGGAATACATATTGCGATGGTGCGCAAAAATTACCTTATGTTTATAAAACGATTTACTATTCGCAAACCAAAAAAGGTTGAAACCTAACGATCTACAAAACGGGTGGTGCGGAATGTTAAAAAAGAAAATCTAGTTTTTCTTTCCGTATTGATTTTATTTAGGCGTATGTCATCTGAAAAATATAGAATAGGAACAAAAAAAATAATTACTTCCGATTGACAGTCCCAGAAGCAGCAGATCACACTTTAAAATATATTCTTGAGATATTTTCTAAGTTGTTTTATTTATTTATTTTGTATACCGATAGGTAAAATATGGTGATACCAAGACTGCGATATACTATTGTTAAATGTATGTAAAAAATCTACACAATGTTAGTCCATATTTGCAAATAAATGATTTTGATTTTCGAATTTTGATGTACCCAAAAACTACTTACTGACTTTTATAAAGTTAGGATATTTGTGGTGACATAAAATTACAATTTGATTCCTTTCGGTCCGTCTCAAGGGACTTGTTGAGTAAAAGTAATTCACAGAGAAAATTAAAGCACAACTCATTAGTAACTTTGTATAGAGAGCCGTAAATAGAAACTCAATTTTGAGCCATTTGTGGACGATTTGCGGTCGCTTACATTTATATTCTAAGCAATTACTGACAAGTACCGTAAGTATACTTTACGCGACTTCTCTCTCCTCGATTCAAGATTTGACAAAATAACAACCGTGGAAGGAATACACATTTTGTATTCAGGTTTTTATGGACGTATTTATGTTTTTTTATGTTGTCATTAATGTTTAAAGTCTGCAGTTTCTTTATCGTCATCTATAATGGGAATCGCCTATACAGGGTGGGTAAAAAATCGTGGATCAAACGAAACAAGGTGATAGTTGGGGTTACTTGCAGTAAAAATATCTCTGTGCCAGAACCCTAACTTGATCTCCTTAAAAGTTATGACAGTTTGAGTGTTTTTTTAAAGAAAATACCAAAATTTGTAACGAATAGGTTACCGATTTTATTTCTTAATTCTTGCACTGTCTGGTTCTCTTTTTCGTAAACCATCTCTTTTAAGTATCCCCACAATAAAAATAAAAAAAACAATCGGATTTAGATCCAGAGATCTCGGTGGCCATTGGATTATTGATTATTGAAAAAAGTGCCAATACTCATAAATCATGGTATCAACTGTCATAAAAGCACTTTTGTAGTGATGATACATTTCCTAGAACCAACTAAACACCATATATTGTTATAAAATAGGTACCCATTTTACTCTAATTGCCTATTTATTACAAATTTTGGTATTTTCTTTAGAAAACACTCTAATAGTCATAAGTTCATAACTTTTAAGGAGATCAAGTTACGACTCTGGCACAAAGATATTTTTAACTGCAAATAACCCAAACTATCACCCTGTTTCATTTGATCCACGATTTTTCACCCACCCTGTATATAATGGGGTCGGCTTCTAGTCTAACTGACGCTGCAGCTAAACACCAGTATTTTACAAGTACCGACTGCCTATCTGACCTCCACAACCCAGTTTTTGGGTAACAGTATACGTGACGATACCCCTGGGACTGCAGTTTCTGTAAAGCTATTATTGACACGTGATCTACAGCTATTAAAAAAACAAAATAAAAGTACCTAGTTCTTTTTAACTTTCACGTGTACAGAAACACCGTAGGGGTAACTATTTAATTTTTATTCTGTGTTACCAAGCAAAACACTCATCTATTTCCCGAGTTCTAAGAAAAATAAAATGCATAGATGAAAGCAGATTTTCATTTTCCTTGAAGCAAATAAAGTAGTCCTGGAAATGGCTGAACCCTTGCAGGATGAGAGGTAAAGTGATATTATTAAATTCTTTACATATTTCTCGTTTCTCGATATTGCCCGATCGAGTAGGTACTTGATAAATACGTATTTTCAATCGGAAATGCATAACAGTAAGAGTATGTTGTAATTCTGGTGTAATATACACTTGTTCTTTTATTGATAGTTGATAATTATTATGAAACAATAAATCAGTCAGATACTGACTGATTTATTCATTCGTTCGAAGGTGCATATGCGGCATTACAAATGTAGGACTTACTTTTCGCAGTTTGTTTTTAGTAGGATCAGTCAATAGAATATTGATTCTATTGGCTGATAAAAAAAAACTTCAAAACTTTAAAAACTTTTATTTTTTTATTTGTCGTGTTTAGATTATTTTTTATTTTACCCATCACATCTGCGAGTTTCGCTAGCTAATTTAATTTGACCCTTTATAATGGAGTATATACCACACCTACCCGTAAAAAAGACAATTTTTATGTAAAAATGTAAGTTAAGGAAAATAAAATCTATTTATAACGTTCTCTTCACTTACCAAACTACTAATAAATATTTATTTTCATTAAACTGTTGGTCGATCGTTTGAAGGAGAAATTAGGTATCTACATTGTCCACACAGGAATGCTGAAACAAATGGGTTTTCTGTTTGCAATGGTACCAATTTCTGCTCCTGACATAATGGTAAGTATTCCGAGAATGTTGTTTTCAGACGTGGATACAAAACATCACGCCTGGATTCACCGAAATCAGAAGTGTTACCCTCATTTCGCCAGTTATTTTTAAGCCTCATGTAACCGTAGGCGAGCCTATTGCTAAGAACCGGGCATAAATCAAAACCTCCAAGCTTGCCACTGAACTAATGGATAGACATAATAACCACTGCCTAATCTAGGGATCGAACTCAGGACCCCACAAACATAACGTTTACTTGAATCCATTTTTTTCGTTGCTGTTCATTTCTTTAGTAGGGCTTTTTAAGATAGTACAATAAGTAAGCTTATTGTGTCAGCTATTAGATATCCTACATTGACAGAAATAAATCTTACTAACTTAAGAACTTTTAATTGGTATCAACACAATTTCCAGTAAAGTAGCAAGCAGCACCCTTATTGCGTAACACACTATCACTCAGAATCTGAACCATTTTGAGGGATATTGCTAATCCATTACTTCATATGTTCGAAAAATTTGTCCGCTCAACAACGTAAATAACGCAATGAAAGTTGTTGAACTGTCTCAAACTCAAACTCAAAGCATTTATTTCAATTAAACCATTTACAGGCACTTTTGAATTGTCAAAGAGTCGGTCAGTTAGTCAGAAAGTTGAAGCTAGTTACCCATTCCAAAACGTAGATCTCTATGGAGAAGAACGGGCAAGAAACTCCAAGGACACTCTTTTTAAATCAAGATATTACAAAATCCTGGGTACATTATTCGTGTTGCTTCTATATGCGAGAACAATGAAAAAAAATATATAAAAAAACAATTCAAAATATAAGATTAATAATAAAAATAAGCCGTGGCAGTTAAGAGAAAATGAAAATGAAAAATGTCAAAATGAAAGCTATTCCTACGGTTAGTGTGTTACGCAATTACCCCGCTGGTCGTACCAATCAACAAGCCAATAATCCCAGGGCGGTGTACACGTGTGTCATTTAAGAAATAACATTCCGCTATTTCATAATTGCATTTCCAAGTCTTGAGCAAGTTATTTTACAAGTCAAAAGCCCTAAGGAATATGTACACACACTACAGGGAAATCTTCTTAATGCAGGACAGAAGGAAGAAACCGCTACAGGATAATTTTATTCGAATTATCTCTCGCACGATTCACAGAGCCAATCTTCGTAAGTTTTAATTAATTTCTCGGTATTAATTAAAGCTTGCGCTTAAGCGAACATCTTGAGCCCAGTTTGTTGAATGTGGTAATACTAGAAGATGAGGTTTGTTCGTCAAAGTCACCAACTTTCACGGTACGGATTTTAGTTCGACTATTTATAAACGAATATAAATGTGAATAAGACGAAGGTCATGGTGTTTGAAAGAGAAGAGGATGTACCGGTTTGTGATGTTAAAATAAACCATAAGAGTGTGGAGCAAGTTAGTGAGTTCGTACATTTGGGAGTATGTTTACTTGTAAACATACTCCCCAAATATACGAACTCACTTAAAATTTGCAATTTTATATCATTATTGAATATAAGACTAATTATTAATAAAAGAGAAATTTTTCGTTAGTAAATTTACAATTTATCGCTTAATATCTCAGCCATTTTATTAAAATAAGCGAAAATGACTTTATTCAACAAATCATAAAGATATTGGAACCTTATATTTTATTTTTGGAATTTGAGCTAGTATAGTAGGAACTTCATTAAGATTATTAATTATCCCTTCAGATGGAAAGGTTGATGGAGATGTGGAAAGGAGAATAAATGCGGGAAATAGACCGAATGGTGCTACACATGCAATTGTGACCAACTAGTTGATGTCCAAAAAGGCATGACTGGCTGTTCACAATGGTGTGCTGGTGCCTACGATTATGTATGGAAGTGAATGTTGGGTGTGGCAAAAGAAGCAAGAAAGTAGTTTAAATGCTGTGGAAATGCGTTCCTTGCGACGCATGTCTGGTGTGACTATGAATGATAGGCTGAGGAATGTTGTGATAAGGCAACGGTGCGATTCAAAAGAAGATATAGTGACAAAATATTAAAAGAGTATGCTTAGATGGTTTGGTCATGTTGAGAGGATGAATGAAAGGCGACTAAGATAAGGCAGATGTGAGTGGAAACGCTGGGAGGGCACGCTCTAGGAGGGTAGGAGGACATATAGTGACCTTATCGGTGATATTCTTCAGAAATGTCAGGTGCGTAGTACTCACAACTGGCGTGCGTGTATGATCAGATGTATGAACGTGAACGAGGCAAAAGGGTATGTAAGGATCGTAGCAGGTGGCGTTCTGTAGTTTCTGCCTACCCCCATGGAAAGAAGGCGTGAGTTTATGTATATGTATGTATGTATTTATAAACGACTAGGATCTGCCCGCGACTTCGTCCGCGTGCTTGATTTAACATACCTAATATATCTTATGACACTTGGTAACACTGTAGCTGTGAATGTGAGTGAATGAATTTTCGAAATCGGAATAGGTGTTCCGAAAATTATCCCCTACATACAAACTAACAATACCTCTTTATAATATTATTAGTATTAGTATAGATAAGGCTAACAACTTAATATCACGCCTATATTCCGACGGATTAGGCAGAGGCATGTATATACATTTCGCAAGATAAGTTGAATGTAATAGGGGTGGTCTGGTCACAAACCCAAATTTCTCAGTAACGACTGAGAAATTTCTGAAAACTCAAGAACTACTTGCCAGACCTGAGAATCAAACCAAACCCCATGTTCAGCAATAGTCCTTGCGATCAGTTTAGTTATACAAGATAGTAAAGGCTAATTGTATATTATAATTTGCTGGTACAAATTGGTAATTTTTATACTTATAGAGGAATGAGGAACAGGGTGTAAAGTTCACTCATCCTCGATAGAAAAGGGAGGATCCTCCGACCAGATGGGTGTCGGGTCTGGTGGGCAACTGACCGACCATTGATGTCGGGACGTTGTATATATGCTAGTTACGCAGTAAACTCTGCTTGCGCGATGCAGGATTTTGCGTGACGTCAGTGTAACGCGTAGCTCGCATGTGGCGTTATGGATGCCGCTACTTAAGGATTCACTATTCACTACCAGTTGCTAACTTGTGAGTAGTTTGATGGGTCACCAATAATATATGCCAGAACCCCTGGTTTGTCTGCAACAATAATTAAAAGTACCCCCGTTTTTTACTCTACTTCGTTCCAGTGTGAATTTTAAATGTTGGGCCGGTCCGGAGCTTGAAATAACCTACTCTTTAATTTACATACATACCTGTATTCTCCGAAGGCTTAGGCAGAGCTGTACCTATAGTACACCCACATTTCGCCAGTTATGTTTAAATCCCATGTAATAAGGGACGAGCCTATTGCCATCATCCGAGCACAAATCCAGACTCCGGGCTGCTACTGAGAAATTCCAGATGGAAAAACCCAATAACAGTTTGGCCGACCCGGGTATCGAACCCGGCGCTTGCAACCTTTTTACCAACGAGGCAGTACTTTTTAACATAACCCTCAGTTTTCTTATTCTATAGGTATTTGTTTCTTACTTAAACTGTACCATTTTCATTCACTTCTATATACACGAAACAAAAAAAATCATACTCAAAACTTTCCTCATGATATTGTCCTCATTCCTCCGCATCACATGCCTATACCATGACAACAGCTCTCCACACAACTTTTCAGTCACCGGTGCCACTTTCAAACTCCCTCTTATAGACTCATTTTTATTATCTATATCCATTTGCGTAACAGCACACATCTATAGAGGTATGAGGAACAGGGTGTAAAGTTCACTCAAACTCTATTGAAAAGGGAGGATCCTCCGACCAGACGGATGTCGTGTATGGTGGGCAACTGCCCGACGTTTTGATGTCGGGACGTTGTATATATGCTAGTTGCGCGGTAAACTCTGCTTGCGCGATGCAGGATTTTGTGTGACGTCAGTGTGGCGTGTAGCTCGCATGTGGCGTTTGTAGATCTACGCTACATCACTTCCCCCCGGAGACCGGAGGTCGATAGTGGGCTGATTCCTGTATCTTGCGATGCTTGCCAGGGCCAGGTGAGGTTCCAGTGAGTCGGAACCGGGTGTCGCATAGTTCGCGGTGAGTCGGAATTGTCTGCGAAGATTCCCCAGTGAGTCGGGGTGGCGTTGCGTTATGCTCCAGTGCGTCGAATGTGGTACAGCGCCAAGTTGTGGTTGACTGCTGGCGTCGACCAGGAGAGGGTTTTGAAGGCTCTGCTTGTGGACCGGCCGAGAGTGCAGTGTGTTGTGCCAAGGTTGCTGATGAGGCTGAGGGCGATGACCAGGTATGCGCGGTCGCTGCATGTTGGTGGTCAGGATACCCGTGGAAGCCGTGGATGCTGGCTGGCTGTGTGACTCGCCGCTCGAAAGCTTGAAGGAAGTGATGATGACGTCACGCTGATATACTTACACGAAGGCTGCGCTGACGTTCATATTCGGGGTCACCAGTATAGAGGTAGGAGGAACAGGGTGTAAAGTTCACTAAGGGTGTAAGTTCTTAGCGTACCTCTTAGTTCTTATATGAGAATCTCAGCTACATACAATTGGCTTTCATTAATCCCTAAAAACCGGCCAAGTGCGAGTCGGACTCGCGCACGAAGGGTTCCGTACCATTGACTAGGTAAACAACAGTAGGTACACAAATTAGGTGCCTACCTGTTACCATTTATTGATATCGAGCAAAAATAGGCAAAAAATTGCGTTTTTTGTATGGGAGCCCCCTTTAAATATTTATTTTATTTTAGTATTTGTTGTTATAGCGGCAATATAAATACATAATTTATAAAAAATTCAACTGTCAAGCTGTCACGGTTCTTGAGATACAGCCTGGTGACAGACGGACGGACAGACAGCGAAGTCTTAGTAATAGGCTCTCGTTTTTACCCTTTGGGTACGGAACCCTAAAAACAACTAAAGTTCGGATATATTGCTCACTTAATCGAGATCATAAAGGTTTAGTACTAACGATTTTTATACACAAACACTATTTTAGGCACTGTTTTAAAGTTAGCTATTGTGATTTTAAATTATAAAGCTGCCTCGGTTTTCAAAAAAGAACACTATGCACTTCTATACACATAGTTTTTGGTGACGTATCGTCGCGGACAGTACAAGCAAACGACATTGCACTCGGCATTTTTTTGCATGGTTTCGAAAAGTACTACCGCCCATCTAGTACATGTATAAAGGCTCCTACATACAGACGCGACACGCGACGCGAATCGCGCGCGACAGAAAGGCACCGCTCTTCGCGCGACGAGCGGCACCTTTGTGTCGCACTGTCGCGTCGTACCTGTCTGCGGGAGCCTTAACGGTTTGGTTATGAGCAGCAAACAGCCTATAATTTGCAACAAAACTAGCAAAAACTCTGTTATTTTCCACAAAATTGGCACAAACTGAAATATTTAAGTTAAACCTTATTAGGTTCACAATACGAAGGGTCGGCTAACAGTTCATATATAATTCAATCTGATCTCTACAAAGGCTTCGTATTTCATATATATCGATTCGAACTGCAGACACAGACTGCACTAATTTGGGGCGTCTCGCTTGTCTCACTGGTAATAGACTCACAGCCTCGGTTGGCCCATTACTTATTCTGTTGCCGTGTGCAATTCTGCACCTTGGTGTGGAACCTGTAGAGGTGCCTTTCTATCGTCGTTGAAAGATAACACTGAAGTATCGACGAAAAATAAATTCAGCGTGGATTCGCTTTTACCCTTTTATTTCAAGTTTTGTTGCTTCGAGCTAGTTAGTACTTTTCCGAATTGTGTTTTCTTAGATAGTTGTTCAGTAAGTTCTTCATCATAATAATGAATTATAATCAGAGAGAAGCTCACTGCTTAGGTAACATCACCTTATAGGTTTCAACTTACAAAATTCATACGGGTAGGCATGTTGAATGGATGTTGCCATTATAATACTACTTTGTTTTGATATATGCAGTTAATAAAACGCATCTTTGTTTAGTCAACGGGCATTTAAACTATGTATAAAATAAAACGTTCGCTGACGTAAGACTGCCTGAGGCTAATAATTTACTACACTTTGAATAGGTGGTTAGTTAAAGCTTAATGAATAAATGCTATCAAGTCAATCTAGCTGAGCTTTACCATCTTACATTTTACGAATAATGAATAATTAGTGATTTAAGTTAATTAACTTGGCTATTTTTAGAAGGGAAAATGGAATAACTAAGAGAGTGGAATATTTCATTGGGTAGGTAACCTTTTGCGACTAGGTGATTTAAAAGAAAACGAATGTTATGTTCATTTAAAATAAATATTCAAGAACATAGATACCTAACTTTCTATATCTATTGTACCCTAGCTGTAAGTTTTCTGAAGAAATAAAATAACTCATGGAAAGAGTATGCTTAGATGGATTGTTCATGTTGAGAAGATGAATGAAAGGCGACTAACAAAATGTATTTACAAGGCAGATGTGAGTGGAAACACCGGGAGGGAACGCCCTAGAAGGACATAATAGTGTCCTTATTGATGATGTTCTTCAGAAAGGTCAGGTGCGTAGTATTCGCAACCGGCGTGCGTGTATGACCAGATTTATGAACGTAAACGAAGCAAAAGGAGTATGTAAGGATCGTAGCAGGTGAATGAAAAGAAAAGGTGAGTTTATTTATGCATGTATTTTTTTTATCCGTGTAATTCGGCGTGTCGTAACATCAAGTGGTTTCGAGAAAATAATTTATCATTTGCTGTTATCCGCGGGAGAGTGGTAAAAAACGATAAATAAATTCGTCTAGACGAGGAGACGTGCTGCAGAATAGAACATTAAAAATGTTGCATCGCATTAACCGTTTCTTTTTCGTTTGGTCTTTTTATTATGTCTCCATGTAGTTGACAGTTAGGTTATAAAACGATATTCAGTTTTCATAAGAGAGGTAGAGTCTTTTCAGGAGTGAATGTTTACGGGTATAAGGTAAGAAAAACATAGCCTTTCTTTTCAGCCGGTCGAGTAATAGTTTTACCCGCAAGTTTTGAAAGAGTTCGGTAGGTACAGTCAGTGACCTACACGACCCGACCCCTCTTTCCCTCTTCTTCTTTGTACGAGGGGTCAGTAGGCCTAGACAAAAACTTTTCTGATAGCGTTAACGCTAGACGCTAACGTCAAAATGTATGGCAATGACATTACCTGCGGAAAAGATACGTAATGTCACGTGGTAAGCAAATGTCAACTCCACACAATTTGATTTTTCCGTTGGCGTTAACGCTTACAGAAAAGGGATTTTGTCTAGGCCCCCTGGTAATGCAGAGTACTGACCATACGAATTTAATGGATATTCATATCTATTATTTATTTACGCATGTAGGTAGTAGCCCGGAGTCTGGATTTGTGTCCGGTTTATGGCAATAGGCTTGCCCCCTATTACGTGAGAGTTATAAACATAATTGGCGAAATGTGGGTGTACTATAGTCTATAGGTATACCTTTGCCTAACTAACCCTGCACGCATTACAGGCGTGATGTTTATGAGTCACGTAGATAAGTTTTGTTTCATAATGAGGAAGTTTATATAATGTTAGAGCTATTGTTTTATTCGTCGATGTTTAGAACCTCTGCTACCGGCTACATATCATATCTGCTACTACAATAGTATAAGGCACTCAAAAGATCACCAAATAAAAGATTAAGGGGTCCGTCTTTCTTTTATTTCACAATTTCACATTATCTCACAACCTTGACTTTCGCGCTCTGAAATTCATTTTCTATTTATTATTTTTGTTTTCTTTGAGAGAATGAAATATTATTTGACCTTTATGTGTCTGAAGACGTAACTGAATTGTGTTAGTAAAGTTGACCTCGTAACTGCTTTGTCACTTTTGAAAAAACCCCCAGTAAATCAAACTCAAACTCAAAGCATTTATTTTAATTAAACTATTTACAGGCAATTTTGAATTGTCAAGGAGTCGGTCAGTCAAAAATATAAAGCAAGTTAACCATTCCAAAGTGTAGAAGGTACCTATGGAGAAGAACGGGTAAAAAACTCCATGGACACTCTTTTAAATTATATTGTTAAAAAAATATTAGTTACATCATTAGAAAAAAAATAACAATTCGAAAAAAGAATTAAGCCGTGTCATCTAACAAATGATCTGACCCAGTCCCAACTGACGGCGCCCATACACGAATATGACGCATGGATCAGCACCATTCAGCTCAACTATTTTGATGGGAGCTAAATGATCCAATTCACGCACCACCGTCAGCGAGACCTTTGAATTAACATGAAATATATGACATTGACTTGAATGGGCCCTGGCGGCTGAGTGACAGACTCTCAGCCGCCAGGGCACATTCAAGTTAATGAAATACATATTACCCGGTAAATGGTAGCTGTATAGTACTCACAGCTGTGATACGCAATTGCGTAATACAATAGAGATTGAGTTTATATACAATGTAAATATAGTCTTACAATCTTCAGCAGCTCCAACAATATTTTCAAATGTTAATCAATTAGTTGTGGTTAGCAGGACCAGCATTGAGCGAAGCATTTTTATCAGCGATGTAATTAATCCTCAACTTATAATATGCCTGCTTGCATAGAGTGCGTTATAAACAAGATTTGAATTTCGTCTCATTATGTTGTAGTATGAAACTTCAATGCGGTTGTAACTGTCACCTAGGTCTTAATACAAAAATAGACCTGGACGTTTTATGAAGTGCAAGAGACATTCAACCTTAGGGTGACAAAGCAATTACGAGGTCGACTTATGTACCTAACAACACCCTAACTGCGTCCCATAGTTTCGTGTCACAATCCGAAAGATTTTAAAGGAAATTGAAATTGGTAATCCATTGTGTCATCTCATTAAAAAATTTGTCTGCTCCACAACGTAAATAGCGCAATGAGTATTGTTGGACTGTCAAAATGAAAGACATTGCCATTTTAAGTGTGCTACACAATTACCCTACTGGATTCCAGATTATGTAGCTGTCCCGTAACTAGTAGAATATAGGAGTATTTTATATCCGAAACTGAGTAGTAAACGTAGAATTACAATATAAAAAATCTGTCTCAGTACCGAGGTGAGAAAAAACGACCCGGACACTGCACCATGACAACATTCATTGTTTTATTCGCCACGGCAGCAGTTTTACAGAAATGAAGTTTTTAGCTTAAAATAATATGAAATATGTAGAGGTGGCCTGGTGCTTGTTTTTCATGGTGGAAAATTAATTTATGGAAAAAACTCCGCTCGCAGTAACAAATCTCAATTTATACTAGAGGAAATAGCGCTACTTTTTTTGAGCAGTCGTGCAAAGATTAAACCATCGTCGGGGTAAATGCGTAACACACTAACAGTAGGAATCGCTTTAATTTTGACAGTTCAACAACATTCATTGTGTTATTTACGTTGTTGAGAAGAAAATCTTTTCGAACATTTGAAGCAATGGATTAACAATATCTTTCAAAATGATTCAGATTCTGATTGATAGTGCGTGTTGCGGAAATAGGGTGCCGATGCCAAACTCTCGTTTTTGGCTCTTTTTCATAATTTTAGAATCAAGTGATGGTTGATCTAAAGTACATAGGTTGTAATTTAACTGTTCAGCTGTATAGCGCATCTAAGACAAGACTAAGTAAATAATCCTCTTTTTACATAATAGCTACCAAGGATCCTGTTATTTATTTATTTAGAATAGTTACGTCAACAGCATAATTATAGTAATAGGCAAAAGTCTACAGGTACATTAATTCTTAGGTACCTATACAACCAATTATACACTTATCTTTCTTCTGAGGACATCATCTGCTCAGCCTTTTCTCAACTATGTTGGGGTCGGCTTCCAGTCTAACCGGATGCAGCTGGAAATGGAGCGGCCGCCTATGTGACCTCCACAACCCAGTTACTGTGTAATACGATACCCCTTGGTAAGACTGGTTGTCAGACTTTCGGGCTTCTGACGACCCGTAACGTATGTCAAAGATCCACGAATTACAGTCGGGACCAACAGGTTAACATGTTCTCCGAGGCATGAAGGTCTTGGTATGTAAAGATAGTTACCCATCCACGGATCAACCGCGACAAGCGTAGCTTAACCTGATTGATCGACCCGTGCAGCTGTTA
Organism: Dryobotodes eremita; assembly: GCA_917490735.1. Taxonomy (NCBI): domain Eukaryota; kingdom Metazoa; phylum Arthropoda; class Insecta; order Lepidoptera; family Noctuidae; genus Dryobotodes; species Dryobotodes eremita. Next base: position 15,504,013 of record OU823254.1, on the reverse strand, counting down.
ATTTTTTTTTGGGGGCCCATCTCCTAGAATTTAAATGCATTATGATGTAATTTTATTCGAATTTGATTGATTTTATACTTTTTCTACTTTCCTAGTTCCACACACCTACTTACAAAAAAAACGGTCGTGACAAGAAAACGTAAAAAAAACAAAATTATCTAATTCAAATATTCCCGAAACAAGACTTTTAATTAAAAGAATACCACTCTAAAGTTAAATTAGTTTGACAAAATACCAAAAGTACTGTAGGAAGCCGGGTTCATCCGAATTTTAATTTATTTTCATATACTTTGAACGGTTTCATTCATTGTCCCTTGAATTAATTATGAAGAATGAAATGCCTTATGAATACGGTGCAAGTTGCCTAGCAAAAATAGCAGTCTTAATTATCGCAATAATAATAATCTCAGTACTTAATTAATTTTCCGTTTGTGATTTCTTCCAACGCTTTAGTTATGTTGGTTCACTACGCTTAAATAACGAATAAAGTGGTCACGATCTTTTTTTAAGAAATGTTAAGGTATTATTTTCTTGTCACTAAGTACCTACATTAGAACGGGTGCGGTCCCAACTCGTGATCATCTTACTTGTCAATCGACATCCTAACGATTGACTTTTTATTCAAGTTTAAATAATAAGAGAAGTTTAGGTCATGTCATCAGGAGTAAAAACGAAAGATGGGCCAAACACGTAACAGAATGATATCCCTGAGAAGTAAAGAGGAAAAGTGGAAGACCATTTCAAAGATGGGAAGACTTCTCGAGAACTACTGCGGGTAGGGTATGGAGGAGAAAACTCAAGACCGTGAGCAATCGAAAAGCCTGGCGGAGCTTAATACTAAAGAGCAAAGATTAGAGAAGAGATTTCATTTAAACAAGTTAACTCTTCTTAGTAACGGATTAGCGATAAACGAAGTTAACTATTTGATTAACGGTGCCCAGCTATGAGTCTGAACACTATATCGAGTTACGTTCGTAAATTCGGAACTTTACCGTCACCTTGTGCGGTCGGTTATTGGAGACGGTAATGCTAAACGTTTTTAATATAACTTTAGGAACGTCCCTTTTATAGAATACTAGCTTTTGCCTGCGGCTTCGCTCGCGTTAATTTAGAATTTGACATTCAATTCGGGTTGTTCGGGGAATTGTTACAACAAAATACCTTGTGACATATTGCAATTAAATGAAAGAAAATTTAAAACTCATATAAAAAGTACACTTTGTAAACAAGCATATTACAAATTAGAGGATTATATCCTAGATAAGAATGCTTGGAAACATGCTGGTCCTGCTCCATAGGACAATCTAGAGTCTAGACAAAATCAAACTGGTTGCTAATTTAATTGTATAATTTATAATTTTTATGACATTGATTGTTACATTATGTACTTAACTACTTTAACTCACACACTAAATTATTACTTGTTAAAATTTTGGAAACATTATCTACTTTTCAATATTTGTAAATATGTGAGCACCATGTATCTATCACATAATTAATTTACCTGCCTATGCATTATATTTAATTATTTTTACCTATTGTGGTATAGTAATTTTATTCTAGGTGCATCGTCTTCACATATGATTACATAATTAATGTGAACTTACATAATATTGTAAAATATTTTAAAAGAGTAAAGGTGGAGTTTCTTGCCCATTCTTCTCCATACGAAACTACCTTTTGGAAGGGGCAACTAGAATCAATTCTATTTTTTTGTAAATGTTGACGTTCAAAAGTGCCTTTTATGTGCCTATTTGAAATAAATGATTTGACTTTGACTTTGACTTTGAATTATAGTTAGGAGGTTTATTTTTGAGTTTTTTTTTTTTTTTGAGGATGAAAAACGGGTCTATCGACACTCTAGACTCGCAAAATGTATTAGGTACTTAACTAAAGTTTCTACAATAATATAATTCAATCATGATTCGAAAGACACGTGGCGCCATCTATTATCGTAAGAACGTTATTGTTGTTTTCCTCGGGAACAGTATTTTATTTGGGATAAAAGGTACCCTATGTCCGTTTCTGTACACCTGACAACGTATATGCAAAATTTCAGGATGGTCGGTACAGTAGTTTAGGCGTAAAAAGGTAACAAACAAACAAACAAACTTACTTTCGCATTTATAATATTAAGTTAGGAAATTAGGATAGGATTAGGATTAGGATAATTCTACTATTCTACAAAAATATAACGTAGCGTAGTATTAGGATGGCTAGAATCTTAAAATGAGAATTATTACGTAATTTTATAAGAAGTCCATAAACTTAACAACCCTGTACGTTAAAAATACCGTGAAGGTAATACAAAAACAAACCATTACTTTTTTTTAAACCTCTGAAAGGAAGCCCAAAAATTACACTAAGAACACGTCATCACAGTGCGATAAACCAACCTTTTTTTTTTTTTTTTGTTTTCGTGGGGAAACCTTCAAAAGGCACCCGACCTCTGGGGATGGAGGTCGGGGAGTGTGGGATTTTTACCTCACTAAAACCACCCCGGTGATCACCATCAGCACATAGAGGGGGTCCCGGTTCCTCTTAAAATACCAATTCCGGAACCCCCCCTGTGCAACGCCTGAAAAGCACATCCCTGGGGAGACTGTAAAGGGGCCTCCCCTGAGCCTCGCTATGCGCGGCAGCACGTGACCACTGTGCCGCCGTCTTCCCTGGGGTCACTCAGTGGGCGGACAGAGTCCCCACTCTGTGCGCCTGCGACCCCAAAGTTGATTTGTAAGGCGATAAACCAACCTACCGATATAATAAAAATGAAGTAGGTAGGTACCTAGGCACTTAGTTAGTTCCAAAAGGTTTAGTCTATTCTATGATATACAGTATATTCAATCCCAAACACACATACACAGACACACGCAGTACTTTTTCAGCCCAAAAGTTGAACCTTGTTCAATCGTATTTAAATACGGTCATGCCAGTGACACGAATTTTGTTGGCCAAAAACTTCGCCACTTCCACGGCGTCGTCGGTGACAGCGCAGAGGTCACTTTGACTGGGGCAAAGAGGGCAGGATTAGAGGTGAAGTATAGTTTGCGACAGAGTTTCCACCTCTCCGCTAGGATTAATGGTGTTATGTGTCCCACATCCACACTCTGCGGCGATTCCGTCGAGGTAGCACCGCTTTACGAGATTGGGACTTACATCGAAGTTGAAAAAAAAGTTAATAAAAATGGAAGTTTCTTACTTTTTTGACAGATAATCTGCTTTACTGCGGGAGATCTAGCGTTGAATATTTTACAGAAAGAAGAACTGCGAAGTATTTAGAAACACCTTTAAGAAATATTGCTACTTTCATAAACTGTGAACTTTTTTTGCAAATCCAGTTGAGCTCCTCAAGTTCTGAGTTGAGCTTCACGATTACTGACAAATGCGTGCACTGACTGGACAGGTCCACTCAAACTGTGTGGTTCTTTCCTCAAAAGACCATTTCAGATACCAATCTACCTGGTCTTCACAAGATCTGACCAAAATTATGTCTGGACTTTAAAAGACACTGTGACCTCTGAGTTTGTTTCGGCCTTTCTTCTCAGAGTACTCAAATAGGAAACGCCGACCTCATCTAGTTAAAAAAATATGATTGACTTGTAAAAGTGTTTGTACAAACCTACTTACAGAAATAAAATCATTTATCATTTATAACCTCTATTTTAGTGGTGCTAAAGATTTGCAATTAAATAATACGACGTCTTCGATAAAAAAATTACGAACATGAACTTCTTTTGTACAAGCTTTAAGACACATACTAACTAATAGGTAATTCCTAAGAGGAATACTGTAATACATAGTTCATTAGACAAAACTTCAATAAAAGTATTTCAACTTGTTCAGAAAAAACAAAATTGTATTGACATTGGCTGGATAAGATATTTTCATAATTTAATTTAAGAGAAAGCAGTCAAAATATAGTCACTGTAATGTTTCTTATTAACATTCCAATCAAGAGAGAACCACAGAACACATTGTTTCTGTTTGCAAATTATTTCCTTTTTTTAACAGCCTTGACATAATTTGGTGAAAAATTCTAATCAACATCAGTGGTTTGCAAAAATCCTTGGATTCCGTTTTGTCATTACTTACGCTCTGCTTACGGCTGCGTCCGCGTGAGAAAATCTTGATTTACCGGGTTAAAACGCGATGTTTCTCAAACATTTTATTTCTGAACTTAAATTTAGAAAGACAGAAAGCATGAAAATACGTTTATTAGCCAAATAGCTACAAATGTCTATCTACTATTTCATATTTATAACTCACATACCCACGCACAAAATTCTTTGATTATAACTAATGCTTTCACAGAGGCAGTCCGAAACATTCATCAAAAAACACTTTTATGATTTTATGATCTTGATTCAGTGCACAGAATATATATACCCTTAAAGGAGGTTCAGTGTTATGTATTTATAAGTGAGATTTGTGTTTGATAACCCACCTATACCTTTAATATTAAGTCGGGTAAAATCGTATCTAACTTCGTGGTGTCGATGGCACAATTCGGTTTTTTTGGCCGAAAACTTATTTATTTATTAATAACCAAGTTATATTTACAATTTTCACCACACGTACAAGTTATCGGTCACTATTAGTAATTACACATACAATCATAAAATTAAGTTAAATTACATAAAACCAGACAAAATTTGACGAAATTAAACAATATTAGACATATTAGTTAAAATTAAGTCAAATTGGAGAAAAAAAATTGATAGAATTGTGATAAAATTGGAATAAATTATTAATAACAAGGTACAATTTAATTTATTTACTCCAAGGAGATTGTACTGGTGCTAGCAATGGACTCGAGTAGTAGTGTTCAGGAAACTCGTTTCAGCAGTGCTATTCTCTAAGGATACAGCCTTGCGCGCAGTGCTGCCACAGCGGCGAAACAGCGGCGAAAAACCTTGTTTCGGCAGCACTGCGCGCAAGGCTGTATTCTTAGAGAATAGCACTGCAGTACCTACTCTCGCAGACATCTGAGGATTCGTCATATAGCTAAATGTTGTTAATATGGGTGAGAGTTAGGTACAATGGACTGGGTCTCAAGGGTTGTGATACCGGTTTGAGGTATTGAGAATAGATGTGGTTGGCGAGGGCGAACTTCGCCACTTCCACGGCATCGTCGGTGGCAGCGCAAAGGTCACTATGAATGCATTTTTTGGGGCACAGAGGGCAGGATAAGAGGTGGGACATAGTTTGCGCCACAGCTCCACATACACACCCTGCTGCCGTGCCGTATCTTACTAAATTGTATTAAGCATGAGCCTATGGCAATCAATCTCGAATATGTGCCAAAGCCCTGACCCTTGTTAGTCTGAAGCCAGCATAAGTGTGAATGATGAGACCTACCTTTGATGTGAATCACACAGATGTTCGAAGATATAGTGAGCTAGATATTCAAGCAAGCATGGAGTGATAAGCCGTGCTCGTGCCGTATCTGCGACATCTTGGTTCTTACCTGGTGGATCTAGCCCCTCGAGTGCCACTTATCCTGGCCCCGTACCGGCGGGATTACTGACAAAGTGGCTCGGGTTCTGTATAACAGTTTAAGTTATCTGCTATTGTTACATTTATAATATTAATGCTTATAGAAACCCTTGCGATCAGACGCTGGATGTCACATGATAATTCTGAATTGTATGAATAATAGAAAAACCGTAGGCGGTGGAAAATTTTGAGTTTGCGGAGTGGGAAGACACAAGGCTTTTGATGTTATGTCTGTTAATGAATTTCTTTATTTCCAAGGACAATTTTGGTACCAAAAATTCGTAAAAAAAAAGAAGCCCAATTTACACATTTTCGATAACGATTGCAACATACTCATCCGTTTGCTGCTCAGATTTATTCTGGGGTTTAGTCTAAGTAGTCTTAACACTGATATATTTTACTAGCTTCTGTTCACGACTTCGTCTGCGTGAAATTTCTTGCTCCTCCAACCCACTCCGCCGCGACGCGTCGCCTGCATGCGCTATTACTTCGTATTAGCTTAGCGTTATTTCTGACTTTTTTTCTCTTTGCTCGGCTCCTAAGGGTCCTAGCATGATGTTGAATAGCCTATAGCCTTCCTCAAGAATTGGGCTATCAAATGCAAAAATATTTTTTCAAATCCGACCGGAAGTTTCAGAGATTACCCGCTACAAACAAACTTACAAACAAACAATTTTACCTCTTTATAACATTAGTATAGAAGTATGGATGTATAGTAAATAGCACCATCTTAAAAAGTCGTTATAAAGGCAGTATAAACAACAGTTAAATACTAAAAGGCATTATGTTTGCTCTTACTACACACATTAATCTGTGTACACATAATAGTTTAGTCAGTTATATTTATGCTGAGGTACACTGTTTTTAAAGTGTGTTTCACATATATATGCGAAAGAGTGTTTATTGAAAGTTAGTTGAAATAAAAATTTGGTAAGAATTTAATGAATTTTACAAATATGAAAAGTGAGAAGCTGAAAGGTGACTATTATAGTTGTTACATTCTTGATGTTGATCATGGTCTTCCTATGAATTGAAAACGTTATAGATGTACAAAATATGTGTTTATAATAGGAGTGGGTAATCTTATCTTTTTATTTGATTTGATACAAAATTGTACTGGGCCCGCGTGGTGGATTATAATAATAATAATACCATTTATTTCAGGCGACACAGGCCCATAGAAAAATACCTTAACCAACCACCCACTCCCACCCACAGAGAGGAGGCCTGTGTCAGCAGTGGGAACATTATAGGCTGATTATGCTTTACAAGATTGTATATTTTTCAGGTACTTAATGGGTACCTATGATTTATAAATATTCTAAAAGCTCATTCTACCTAAATGATCTGTCAAAGACAAGACAGTAAACGATATAATTTCATTTAATTTCAAAGTTCTGATTATTTATAACATGGCGCCTTTATTCCCCAAAGGGTTAGGCACAGGTGTGTATTAATATTTTACCTACTCTAACCAACCTAATAAGTTTTAATTTTCTTTAATAATATGTTACTGCTTACATACTCGGTCCCTTTTCCAGGGATCCCTAATCTAGTCTTCTTTCGGCCTCAATTCTATACATGTCTAGCAACACACTATACATGTAGGTAACGCTTGGCACACGTTTTAGAAACTTGTAAAAGTTTTAAGTGCTTCACAACGTGGATCCTCTATTTAAACACTAGTAAGTGCTCAGCTTGAATAGGATAGATGCTGGCGGACGTTTTTATAGGGAATAGGTTGTGTAGGTGGCCAAGAGTGTTTCCTATGTAATTATTTTAGAGGCTTCTTTTATGATGCTAAGTTTGTATACTATGTTTTAATAGCAGTGTATTAATTATGTGTTACACATACTTGTTTTTAAGCTATTGCATAGCTTTTATCGCGGGCTTTGAGCGCGGCGACCGAATCAAGAAATTCCGTAACGAAAATAAAACCTAACACCCCCCACTCCGCCTACCATGTCGCTCGGCCGAGCGTTCGCTTAACGTGTATGTATATGGTACGACTGTACGAAGCTCGCACGGATCGAGACGAGCTGCTCCGAAATCGGACGAATACGTAAGCAGATTGCATACGTTGATAAAAAATGCTATGCAATAGCTTTACCGCGGCAGTCCCCAAGTGTTTTTTCCTTTTGAGGGTTTGGTTATGTTTTATAGTAAAAGAAATCATAGTACTTAGTAATAATTAACATAATATTAACAAATACCTATCTTGCGTTCCAACAGTTTCGTTCCTTTAATATTAAAATACGGATATAAATACTTGTGAACATGTGTTAAAAATGTGGTTGGTTGACTTTGCCTTTTGTGTTCATAGCCGAGTTATCGGAATATCACATACCTACAATAATTTAGGGCGTAAGGCCAGGCCTTAAGAGCCATCATAAGGTCTGTTCAATATTGTAAATGTATAAAGCTAAACGAATTTAGCTTAGTTCGCTGTTTGGTCCAATTTAGCTTATTTATTTATTTAGCTTAGTTCGCAGTGAAGTCTATTTTAGCTTAGCTCTCGGTGTATCCTGTGCTGTATGATATTACGAAGTCGTTGCAACCAGCGGCTTTGCAATCAATTATCAATTAACATGAGCAATGCAGCATTAATTAAAAATATACTATAGTAGGTATGTTATTAATGAGCATAAGCATTGCTGAGAATTTTACATTATACGCGTATGCTACGCGTATGCTATGCGTATGCTACGAGGGTTTTACGCGTATACTCCGCATGTGCTACGTGCACGCTACGAGGGTTTTACGCGTGTGCTACGCATATGCTACGCGTGTGCTACGCATATGCTACTCGTATGCTAACCAAACTTTCCAAATTTCTGTACGCTTTTCGTGAAATAAAAAAGACCACAAACATGCAAACTGCTCTGGTCACATATGCTCATGCATGGCTTAACTACGGCGTAATAATGTGGGGAAATAGCACAGACGCACCGGCGCTGTTCACAACTCAAAAAAGTTACTTCGGATTTTTGTTAATTTAAAACAAACGGATGGCTGCAAACCCCATTTCAGAAAACTTAAAATTTTAACTCTTCCGTCTTTATACATACTGGAAATCTGTAAATTCGCACACACGCACCAAGACTTTTATACTAAATGAGAAGACGTACAAACTAGATACACACTCCGTCACAAAACACGACTAAACCTACCGACATCCCGTTTAAAAATGCACTCATCTAGTCCACTGGTTATGTCGATAAAAATCTATAATAAACTACCCGAGGTGCTCAGAAATGAGGGAAAAAAATCTATTTTACCAATAAATTAAAAAAAAAAATTACTAAATAAATGTTATTACAGTATAAATGAATGTTTAATTGAAAAATCCATAGAACTGACACAATAATATAAATGAGTAATACAAATTTACATTTAATTAATTTAATTAATAATTAATAAAATGTTTGCATGTACAAATAAGTCCTCTTCCTTCAAATTTTTATTTTGTTTTGTCCGACAGGGTCCACGATTGGTACAACTAATGTTTACTTACCATCTAAACACATTGTGGAATGCAATAAATGATTGAGTATTGAGTATGCTACGCATCTGCTACGAGGATTTTAAGCGTATTCTACGCGTGACGCGTATTCTACGAGTGTTTTATGCGTATGCTACGCATGTGCTACACGTATGCTACGAGGGTTTTATGCGTTTGTTATGCATGTGCTACGAATAATCCACGCATAAACTTTCAATCGTATTTTCCTTGAGAGGCAATCGAGCCGAAGTCTAAAGCTGACGTAACAATGCACTGTGCCAGCAGATTAGTTCCCGTGATATTCCGGTAGATTTTCATGAGTTTTGTCGAACTTGTTGTTTTGACAAGGAGCTTACCTTTCTTCAACGCTTGGCGCGACGTTGATAATAGAGGCGTGTCTCATCGCTGCCGGTAGATAAGCCGCTGTAAACCGGTAATTACCGTCGTTTGCACATCCAAGCAAACAGCTCGTTTTGCTTTAGTTTGTTTATTCAGTTGCGGTTTAATTGAGATCATTTTCTAAATTAATAAGTGTATATTTTTGTACGTTTTTGTATTATAAACGTGGAAAGGTAAGTCAAATTAAATGATTATTCACCGTTACTACGCTATTTAGGTATACTGAGTTCTTTTTCCCAACAAGTCTGATCAAGTGATCGTAGATATATGGGTCTGACAGTTGAGCTGTGTAACTAAGCATTAAGAAAAATATCCTTTTATTATAATGAATTAATGAATATTGAAGGAATATAATCAATTTACTTTTCACTTCCTCTTCTGCGAACAACTCAAAAAGATCTCTCTTCCGAGGCGTTTATAATTATTAATTTCATCTCAATATTGAAAACATAAGCGGTTGAATCCAGACGAACTAAATATAATGCCATTATCGTTCTCCAGTGAATATAGTAATTAGTCCCTTTTTCGTAAAATTTCTGCTCCTTGAATTCGCAAATTCTCGGAGAGAAAGTTTCTTGGTTGGCCGCCTAGTAACTTTAGGACATAAAGATATTCCCACGCCGTATCTGTCTGAGTTCCAAGATACTATCAGGAGTTTCATCATGAAATAAGATTTTCTTGGATAAAGGTTTATGACTCATAATTTATCGCCCTCTTAAACTGCGTTGTGGGATCGCCTAATATTCTCCTACATGCGTTTATGCAAATACATTTTAGGTAAAATCCGCACATGTTAACATAAAACGGTTTTATGAGTCCGTGAAAATACAGCCCATGAAACTGTACTTTCCCTTGATGTTTAACTGAAACAGCACCATTTAATCTCGGAGAAACAAGGTAATTAAGACCAAGGAACGATTGCACACAATTTGTACATGCAGGATTGCTAGACCAACATTCGTTTTCCATTTGTTTTAATTGGAACCTCGTTGCACGATCACAAACATTATCGTTTGTGTTTCATCAACCACGAAAAATACGAACACTACTGCACTATTCATAGAGCCATCTAAAGTATTGCACGGAGTTTATTTACCTACAGTGCACGTGAACAAGCTCATAGCATCGTGCTAACAGAAATTCATTAATTCCCTCATACAATGTTGAAACGACAATACAATGCGTTTAATGGACACTGCGAAACAGACGCGAATGTGAAGGAATACGGCTCCGATGCTACTGACTATCAGAAAGTTCCTTTTTGCCAATTCAACCTGCGTAATTGAATTTGATGGGAGTATGTTCGTGATAGCGTTGCCCATCTGGTGTTTACGTTAGAGCTGCTCCAGTTTATGTTAGTCATCACAACGCTCTCCATGAGAGTTTATTATTCTGTCAGTAAAAGACAAGTGGTCTCTATAATGCATAGTTGCATACCATGTGGTATCCGCATTTTATGATCGACGTAATAATTTCATCTTTTATGGCTCTCAGCGTAAAGAAAATCTTCTTTATTAAATCTTTTACAAATCTTACGGTCTGATATTATAAAAAAAACTTGTGTTTATAAGCTTATTATCGTTAATCGGGACGTCCAGAAAAAATGCTGAAAGGAACTATTACATTTTAATAACACAACACGCGACATTGTTACACTTGACACAAAAACAGTCACAATACAAAAAAAAAAACATTAAAACTACATTCCACATTCACGCGGTGAGGGTAGCCTGCAAAAGTTTTACGAACGTTGAAGAATTTGGGTTCCTCAACAACCCTGCTTCATTTAAGCCTACACTGATACTATTTAATATTTCTTGGTTGCTAAGCGGCTGCTTCTTCGCTACTCTTATAGCTGCATTATTTGGTACATATTTACTGGAGACTATTTTACTTTCAAACGACTTTCTTCTTGTCTTAATTCTGATCTTTTTAGCACCGTCTTTAATAACATTGGCTTCTGGCGTTGTTTCTGCCGTTAGACTTGACACTTTGCTTCCTATTAACGTAACTAAACGGTCGAACAATGATTTCTCTTTTTTGTTCTCACTTGGGTCATGTTCACGGATAATTTCAACTTGTTTTACCAGGTTTGATTTGCGTTTTTTATTAATATCCACCTGCTGATTCGTACTGTCTTTGTTGGATATTTTAGTATCGATCTGTAAATCGTTAATTTCTTCAACCACATTTTGGTTTTTGTCAATTGTAAAGTTATTCTCTGAATTGGTATCCATATCGTTTTCAGTTGTTCGAATGGTAGTCGTAAAAATATTTTTTACTGAACTTAAATTATCATTGTTTCTTGTACTTTTATTGCCAACTGGTTGAATAATATTCCTTTCTGTAGGATGATTTTTTCCCTCTCCGTCTTGTGTATTGACTATGATACTCCTACGCTTACGAACTGGGAGACCTTTTATTTCGTCCTCGTATTCCTCTTCAGGCGACTTCATCCCCATCCCTGGCATAACCATGTTATCGTTTTTGCTGTAAAGAATTAATTAAAAATATTAATATGGTACGGTATCGCTACACCTTTTTATCTTGAGGAAAGGGGGGTTTTTGCTATGGGCTTGAATGAGGAAAGTGCATGCGCAAACTGTTTGCGCATGTGAGCTGCTGTATGTAGACGGAGCTATAGCAAATGTAACGTACGCATTGTAAGTACATAATTATGCACCGACTACACGAATGCTTGGGTGCGAGTCGGACTCGCGCACAAATGGTTCCACATATTGACCAAGATGGTATTCCTTCTTTTTATTATTTGCCATAATAATTCGCTATCTATTATGGTCAAAACGTTTCACCATTGCGACAGACTAACCGATACACAACATTAGCTAGTAATATTTAAAAAAAAAACACTGATATCAATAAAAAACCTTTGCACGACTTCGACTACAAAGTGTAGTTTTTGTTCTTAGACTTCTCTTTACAAATGTTTCTTGATTATGTTTACTATAATACCTGATAATATCACAAGCATAATTATTTATTTATTTATTTAAAATTACACGCACAACATTACAGAATTTAATCCCAAGACATTGTACAGAGCAAATTACAAACTAAAAATTGACACAAACACATACTTATAGAGGTATGAGGAACAGGGTGTAAAGCTCACTCATACTCTATTGAAAAGGGAAGATCCTCCGACCAGACGGGTGTTGCGTCTGGTGGGCAACTGCCCGTCGATTGATGTCGGGACGTTGTATATATGCTAGTTGCGCGGTAAACTCTGCTTGCGCGATGCAGGATTTTGCGTGACGTCAGTGTGACGTGTAGCTCGCATGTGGCGATGTAGATACCGCTACATCACTCCCCCCCGGAGACCGGAGGTCGATAGTGGGCTGAGTCTTGTATCTTGCGATGCTTGCCAGGGCCAGTTGAGGTTCCAGTGAGTCGGAACCGGGTGTCGCATAGTTCGCGGTGAGTCGGAACTGTCTGCGAAGATTCCCCAGTGAGTCGGGGTGGCGTTGCGTTATGCTCCAGTGCGTCGAATGTGGTACAGCGCCGGGTTGAGGCTGACTGCTGGCGTCGACCAGGAGAGGGATTAAGAGCTCTTCTTGTTGACCGGCCGAAAGTGCAGTGTGCTGTGCCAAGGTTGCTTGATGAGGCTGAAGGTGATGACCAGGTATGCGCGGTCACTGCATGCTGGTAGTCAGGATACCCGTTGAAGCCGTGGGTGCTGGCTGGCTGTGTGACTCGCCGCTCGAAAGCTTGAAGGAAGTGATGATGACGTCACGCTGATGTACTTGCACCAAGGCTGCGCTGACGTTCATTTTCGGGGTCACCAGTATAGAGGTATGAGGAACAGGGTGTAAAGTTCACTCATACTCTATGGAAAAGGGAGGATCCTCCGACCAGACGGGTGACGTGTCTGGTGGGCAACTGCCCGACGATTAATGTCGGGATGTTGTATATATGCTAGTTGCGCGGTAAACTCTGCTTGCGCGATGCAGGATTTTGCGTTACGTCAGTGTGACGTGTAGCTCGCATGTGGCGATGTAGATACCGCTACATACTTAAGTAGGCTAGGTAAAAACACAATTTAAAAAAAAAGTTAACACAAGAAAAACATAATACGTAATCATACATAATCAGCCTATAATGTTCCCAGTGCTGGGACACAGACCTCTATGTAAGAGGGAGTGGGCCATAATCCACCACCGATTTGAGAGCAATGAAAACAATTTACACAAAGTAAAGTGCCTGCTTGGGTTTGAACCCACGACCTACAATTCGTAAGTCGCGGCCGTTATTTTGGGCCACCACTGCTCTCTATGTACAACGTCATAGAATAGATTAAATATTTACCTCATTTCTTCACCTTCTAGTAAAATCTTGTCATTGTACAAATCAGGTTGTTTGTTCATCTGTTCCTGCTCAGCTTGCATAGGAGGTTGTATAGGTGGCGGATATGTAGGTGTCGGTTTTTGTGGGCTAAAACCGTATGGAAATTCAACGCTTTCCGGTCTTCGGCGGCCATCAGATACTCGCGGTGTCGTAGGTCTTATCGTCAAGGGACGCACAGTGATTGGTGGTGGGTATGTAGGTGATGAAATAAAAAATTCGGGCATTACACTTTGAACGTAAATACCAGCAGATTTTGGAGCCATCCAGTTAACTCTGGACTCCAAGCTTGCTGGATCAGGCACAGCTAATCTTGCGGGGCTAAGCTCCGGCACAGGTTGACTCCTGACCGGCCCGGGTTCCCTATTATTACTACGTCTGAAATCAGTCCCGGGTGCCATCATACGCCTGTATTGAACCTCGGGGTGCATGGGTATGTTAGGGTTATTATTCATGGGAAGATATGGTAAGATAGGCCCCTCTGCTGCGTAGGTAGCCTGTAAATGGACGATATGTGAAATATTAATTTTATTTGTGTTTTATAGATTGAAAAGATTGTAAATGTCAGAACTGCACTGTAATTGTCAGAACTGCACAGTAATGGTGGGTACACATATGTGAAATATAACACAACAATTAGGCGAATTCGTTTCAAGTGTTACATTGCATATATTTGGACAGCTTGTTCGTTTCAATGTAACGTTTCACATAATATACTCGTATGTGCATCCACAATACATAATCAGGCAATAAAGTTCCCACTGCCGGGACACAGGCCTCTCCGTGAGAGGGAGTCGGCCGTAATCCACCACGCGGGCCCATTGCGGGTTGGTGGAAGTCACATGTCTTCGAATTTTTGGTTCTAGGTCATGTCGGTTTCTTCACGAAGTTTTCCTTCACCGTTTTGAGAACAGTGCCTATTAAATTAAATACAAAAAGTAAAGTTCACCCACAATAATGCTTTGAAAATTTTGATTTCTTACCAATGGTGAGAGCGTTGTTCCACCGGTGGCCATCGCCCTTCTTGAGTCAATCAGACTTTGTATTGCCTTCAACTGATTCAAAGAGCCCAAAGGATGCTTCGTAATAGCCTGAAAAGACATAAAAATATTACCTTTTAAGCAAGATCCACAGACAGCACTTTTGACTTTCCTTAGCCAACTAAAGTAAGCGTCCCATACAAATATCGCCACCATCCTTTGGTTAAATGGTAGAGAATGCCTCAGGGTAATTACATACCGCAGATGCCTCACTGCGATACCTTGTGATCGTGGTTTAGCTCGCTACCTCGGATGTCACCGCCATGTAAAACAAATGCACGCTAAGAGATACGCAAGCACATGCCGAAGGACATCTCACTGTGATACACCGCAGGCTGCTCGGGTGTTTACCTCGATGCCTACGTGAAAACAAAATATTTTGTTTTTACATCGCGGTTCGACGGCAAGCATCGATGTGATCGGGCTCGTCATTGGTCAAATTGTACGTGTCAAGTACAGCACAAACGCAGGACTGAAGAACTGAGCTTGCAGAGCCATCCATGTAGAAATAACGAGTATCGCCATCGAGGTACCGAGATAGCGACCGCAATCGCGAGCATCTTTGGCATGTAATTACCTTAAGGCATTAAGTCTGCCTTTTTACCTTTTTTTCGTTACGAAAAGTTTAAACAAATAAATAAATATGAACATTAACCTTATACTAATAAAGTTACTATTCGTATAAGACGCTTGCTTTACTTACCGAAAAGAAAATTTTACTTTACTTTCTACTTTATTTAATTTTACTTCTGTCCGCGACTTCGCTCGCGTGGAAGTCGTAAGACACCACAAATTATCTACCAAAATAACAGCCACATTTTTATAAAACTCCTTTAGATTAGTGACGTTGCATCGCATCGCCCGCCCGTCCGCGCTATTACTTCGTTTTCGCGTTCTTTCTCGGCGCCTCAGGGCCGTAGCGTGATGTTAATATAACTTTTCTTAAGAATTGGGTTATCTCTTGCAAAAATATATTTTCAAATCAGAATGGTGATTCCAGAGGTTAGCGCGTTCAAACAAACAAACTCTTCAGCTTTATTATATTATTATTATTACTATAATGTAGATATTTCTTACTTCAGCCATTTCCAAATCGTCAGTCATTTGGGGTCCGGGGGTATCCAGATGGATTGGTTTCGCGGTGAGTTTCATCAAGGAACCCTCGTATTTGTGCTGGTCCTCGGCTTCGAATACGGAGTCGTCCAGTCTGCGGCCAGAGCGTAGCGTGGTGGAATCATCGTCTTCTGGCGCTCCGGTTCTCACTATAATTTTACAGTATGCTCTAATTTCTCGGTTTTATAACCGAATCACACACACACACTACATCATAATCACTACATCTCTAATTATTTAGAGATGTAGTGTAAGGTATTAAAATTACTATAGCGCTAGTAAAATATGTTTGAGATCATACGGTTCCCCTCATCCCTGATTTGTCCGGCGACTGGTAGATGTCCAGCTCTGCGCCATTCCATGTCGTCGGCAATCTCGTCGTCGAACACACCTCGCTTCAAGTACACCGACACGTTGGTCTCTGGAAGAGAATAAATCCATTTTATAAAGATATAACATAAATTCACGCGTATAACCCCCGAAGGGTTAGGCAGAGGTGTACCTGTAGTACACCAATATTTCAGTAGTCTGTTAAGTTTAAGTCTCATGTAATAGGGGGCGATCCTATTGCCATCAACCAGGCACAAATCCAGATTCCGGGCTGCTATTGAGAAATTCCAGATGGAAAAACCCAATAACACTGCCAACCCCGGGAACTGAAACCAGGACTGCATGCTCAAGATTAGCGCTGACGACCCTAGACCTACGAGGCATTCCTATTATTCATTGGAACACAAAAAAACTGAACATATTGGGCTGCTTTTAGACATGTAAATGATAGCACAATAATGAGGACAAACCATCAATTACTTTACTAGTTACTGTTAGCCTGCGTCATCCCATTGCTGGGCAAAGACCTTTCCCCATGACTTCTTGTAGACATGGGCTATTAATTTCGTCTAGTTCGTCCCATCGTCGTCTGCGTTAGTTGCCGCGACGTATTTTCGCTATTCGTGAATTACGTTACATATTGTTTATTTTTTGCCCTATGGCACCTGTCCCGCTACCGACTGGGAATGCTAACGACTATTAATAGTTGATCGCTTTCACTAGAACTCTCTCTATTGTACGTTTCTTTAGCGAGAATATAGTCAATAGCTACTCGCTCCCGCGTAGTCGGTGGAACAGGTTCCTCAAAGTAGAAGTATGGATTAACCTTTCAAGTCAATGTACTCAGCCAGTGAGTAGTTGTATCCCAGCGCGATGCCGGACATAGAAGCCGTCATCAACACGCCAAACACGGCCGACATGATGATGCAAGACATTGAGAACGTCCATACTCTGTCCGAAAAAACATAACATAAAAATAACATCAGGCCTGTGATCCGTGCAGGTGTTAGGCAAAGGTCTACCTATAGTACACCCACATTTCGCCAGTTATGTTTATAACTCCTATGTAAAACGGGACGAGCCTATTGCCATCAACCGAGCACAGATCCAAACTTCGGGCTGCTACTGAGTAATTCCATATGAAAAAACCCAATAACACTTTGCTCAACCGAGGAATCGAACCCAGGCCTCCATGCTCAGCTGTAGCGCAAAATATAAGCTAATCAAGTAAAATTGTCTACGTCTCTCATCCAACTCCCCTGTCACAGGTCTGCTGGAAGAACTTTTCATGAACTTTTCATGAAACAAGCAGTACCTTTGTGCTGTTATCTACCTATATGTTTTTTTTAAAGTGTTTTATGTGTATGTAAATAAATAAATTAAATACAAGGCAATTGTAAAAGGGATCATCCGAGAAAGAACTTTCTACGTATTTTTGCCGCTAATCAGCACCCTAATTGCGTAACACACTTTCAATCACAATCCGAGGATTTTGGAGGATATTCTAATAATCCATTGCTTCATAGGTTTGAAAAATTTGTCTGCTCAAAAAAGTAAACAACGCAATGAAAGTAGCTGAACTGTCAAAATTAAAGGCGTTTTGATCGATTGTCATTTTATGTGTGTTACGCAATTACCCCGCAGGACAGCTGCATTTTTGTATAAATTCGATTTTTTTAAACTTTCACATTACACGCAACGCATCAGAAAATACTCGATGTCGAAGTTTTATTTCGCTTCTCTGTGCTGTAATTCTATTGTATTATTATTATTGTATATTAGGTAGTGTTTTCGTTACTCGAGTGCCCTTGATCGGAGCGATTTATTTACGTAATTTATTTGCCAAGCACAAATGATTAATAGCACGTTAATAAAAACATGACGTCCATTTCAGTTCCTTAATAATTTGGTTCTTAAAAAAACGTTTAGTATGTAATTTATTGACAAGAGCGTTACCTCTGGATGAGATCTACCATCCACCCGCAACACGTGAAGAGGCAACACATTGTGATGGTTTACTTCACATCCCAGTTGAAATAAGTACACAAAACCTGTAAAATATTTATAATATGAATCTAAAAACAATATTGGTTTACTCATCACCACGAAACTTTGCCAACTATAATACTAACAAAACTTTTAAATACATATAGCGGGTACGGTAGCCTGTACTGGTAAGCGTGGTCATACATCTGACGAAAGATGCGTCGCGTATCGTTGGCCGCGTAACACCATAACAGACAAGTAGATAATAAAACATTCAACCTTACACACTCTGTCGATGATGTATTAGTGCGTCGAGCTAACAAATAGACGTAACCGAAATTACACCCCACACAAATTCCGTCAGATGTGCGAACACCCTACGCGCGTTGTAGACGTGCACGGCAGGCCTCATGTCAGTGGTAACCAAAACCAATATAAGCTGGCCTCTTTTTCTATTGAAACTCCGTACTATGCTAGGCCAGTCCAAGATCAAAGTGATACCACTGACGGCCTACTGTACTATACGTGCGAATTACCGTAAACGCGGCCCGAGTATTTGTTCGCGGGTGTCTTAGGCGTGTAAAACAGCGCGCAGCGTGACAAAGTATTGGTCCCGAGTATCTCAGTTATGCGTGATGCCTAAGACGCCTGATGTGGACAGCCTTATAGTGAGACGGAGAACTCTCGGCTGCAATCCCACCTGCGTCTTTTGAAGTAAGCGCGCTTTTGAGGTTGAGGACGTTTAGATTGAACTCAACTCAAACTCCAAAGTATTTATTTCAATTAAACCAATTACAGGCACTTTTGAATTGTCAAGGAGTCGTTCAGTCAGAAAGATGTAGCTGATTGCCCATTCCAAAGCGTAGTAGATTCTTATGGAGAAGAACGGGTGAGAATCTCCATAGACACTCTTTAAGGCTCTAATTGAAGACTCGTGTCCGCCTATCGAGAAACGAAGTGAGTAGACGGTGGCACTAAGGGCATACATAATGCCTTTCTCATGACACTCTGGGAGCAATTTAACAGTTTCCTCAGGGATGTGCCTTGACAGGCGTTGTGTATGGGAAACTGAAAAGTTTCATAAGAGGGCCTGGAGTTTCCCAGCATGCGCGGAATGTAACCATCGGGTTTGCATAGATCTATGATAATAATAAGTTTCAGGTTTGACACATTTGCCAATGAAAACTCAAAGCATTTAAAGAAACCAATCACTTTTGAGGTTATAAGGAGTCAGTCAGAAAGATGAAACTAGTTGCTCCTTCCAAAGCATAGTAGGTTCCTATCCAGAAGAACGGGCAAGAAATTACATGGACACTCTTTTAAACCAAAAAAGGTTGTTCCATTTATGCTGTGGATTTATGTGTTCATTTCTGCCATAGGTACTTACAATTTAGATTAGTTATTTTGGAAAGAGTCGATGGTAATTATGTCGACTCTCTCCTCATGCCATTTATTTTATCCCCCCTGGACATATTACTGAACCATTTCTAATTTCTTGCGCAGAGGAATTTGTATTTTCCTTCCTAAAATGTACTCTGTGGTCCTTCCATCAAAGTTGCGTGACAAGTTATGACAGAATGATTTCAAATTCTTAAAAAAGATTACTTAAAATGTCAAAGCTGAAAGGACAACAATTTTTAATCATGGAATTAGTAAGTACTTTCTGATTTTATGAAACCTCTTCACGGTTCCAAAGATTTAAATCGTCCAAGCTCCGTCCACGCGTCTTGATAATTTACAAAAATTAAAGATAGCTTTTTATTTTCTACTTAAAACTCGAAGTTTATTTTTACTACGAGTACAACGTCTAAAAGTCTTATTAGATTATGGTAGAAAATGCACCGACCCCAGCGTGGTTTGACCAGACTCGATTAATCGAATGAACCCCAAGATACCCACTAGCCCCTGAAGCTTAATGTTTCATGATGCTACAGAGACCACTGCATATCAATCAATGAGTAGACCGGGGGGCACCGTAATGGTAGGGAAGACGAGCCCTTGGGATAGGGGAGGATTTGTGGCCCGTACTGGATATGCATCCTAGAATAGGAAATGGACTAGTGGAGAGATGGGTGATATTTATCTACGGGTGAGTATCATTTAACGACGTCGCCGGCAGGTTGTTTCAGGTCGAGTTTCACCGATGAATCTTTTGGCGGGGTTCAACTGCTTTCCTGGCTCTTTTCTATGTCATTGCTCTGCTGTTTTTAATTTCTTTGTCTGAGGTCTCGCTACTATACATTTCTGGTTTTTGTAAATCTCACTGCCTTTGTCTGCGGCGAGCTTGAATCCCTCGCTGCACTCAGGATAAGAAGAGTCTAACCTCGCTTTTATCGGGAGTTAAGGGGACTACAGGACCTAAACGCAAGTTTTATATTGCCTAAAAGTATATGATCCACTGCAGTAAACAAAATCAGAAAAATATGTGATATTCTTTATGATATATGCTAGTTAGATAGAGTGTTAAATTTTTTATAAATAAATATTTAATATGGCCGCGAATCATAATTAGATCAACATACAACCTGATACTGACCTGCAAATTGCAAAAAGCGTAAGAAAATATGAATTTAGCGGGCTATCTTGGCGCATCCCCTTTAAAATCCTTTAAGGGGGAAGCGCCAAGGTAGCCCGCGAAATTCATATTTTCTTACTCACATAGCTCACAATCGCAGTAGACCGGGAAAAGTGGACATACGACATACGGAAGGGGGCCTTGCTGTGGGACAACACAGGCTTATAATAATAATAAGTATGTAGGTACGCCAACAGCATATTAGTACCTACATTGTTATACTATAAGCTTTTATATCAATTCAGGAGCACGTTAATATAATAGAAGGGCAGTCTGTAAATATTTGACAGGCCCAATCGGGCTGACCGCTAGGGTCGTTACCTACGTTTGCCTTTTAGTACGCGCTACGTATTGAAATTACTTTTCAGTTTTGGTTACTAAAGCAAAGCGTGTGAGTTTGTGTACTTAACGAATAATTATGTTATGAAAAGAAATATTCTTGTTGCTAAAGTAGGTTATTATAATATTCAGATAATTTTGAAGAATTTATCACTAATCATAAACCAAACTTCATGATCCTTTATTGGACCTAGCGCCAAAACTATCAAGTACATATACATACATAAACTCACGCCTTCTTTCCATGGAGGTAGGCAGAAACTACAGAACGCCACCTGCTACAATCCTTACATACTCCCTTTGCCTTGTTTACGTTCATACATGTGGTCATACACGCACGCCGCATCAAGTACATATGTAGCTTGAAAATTCTAATTATAATGATGTTGTAAGTCACGTTTCAACCCTAGTTCTAACATATCTTCATTAATAGACAACGTGCCTATTCCTGACCCTTGCGTTACATTTGCTTTTTAAACCCTTTCCAAATATAGAAACACAATGTTCATAGAAAAACATGCTTATGTATTAATTTATAGGTACATGTGTCTGCGCCTGTTAAAAAGGAGAATTTTAAATACATTAAATTTTTCCTTTTACTAAGGTATGTTTTGTATACGTTTTCTTTGTTGAAATACAATATATAATTTGAATCACTGTACAGCAGTCCTGCACCATAGAATATAAAATAGCTATCCCATTTTTCGCACATATTCTCCTCCGCCACCTACATACCCCGAAGGTATGCAGGTACCAACACATTAATCTGATAGTATTGTTCGTCGAATAGTTGAGCTCCTCAGGTTCCGAGTTGAGCTTCACAATTACTGACAAATGCGTGCACTGACTGGACAGGTCTACTCAATCTGTGGTTCTTTCCTGAAAAGATCATTTCAGACAACAATCTACATGGTCTTCACATGATCTGACCAAGATTATGTCTGGACTTTAAAAGAGACTGTGACCTATGAGTTTGTTTCGGCCTTTCTTCTCAGAGTAGTTAGATAGGAAACGCCGACCTCATCTATTTAAAAAAATATGATTGACGTGTAAAAGTATTTGTACAAACCTACTTACAGAAATAAAATCATTTATCATCTAGCTAATCCACTGCATACAATCACGAGCTTAGTCTATCAGTAAATTACTTCCCACCTGTTAATTAAATGAAATTGATTGGCTATCCGCTGCATCTCCACTTCGCTGCATATACAGCGTGTATCAGAAAGGTGTAGCCATATTTAAGGGTGTGGGACAGACCATCAAATTGAACAACTTGCTCTATGGGATCAACATCGTAATCGCGAATAAATAACCAGTCATCCCATACATTTATTAGCATAGACAATAATCGACTATTTATTTAATGTTATTTGTAGGTTGCAACATTGTTATGTTTAAATATTTTATCCTTTTCTTGTGGTGGCAACATATAGATCACTTTTGTAGTAAAACGGCGCGGTACAGTTACCCCATTCTATTCCATTCTTAGCGACCGACGACGAAAGTGGTCGCGAGTTACAATATTTAAGGTGTTGACTACCAATAAAGTGATTTGTACAAGTATTCGAGTGTATAATTATTCTTTCACATTTAAGTCGAGTACAATATTTTTATCTCAAGAAGCGACGCGCGCTTTACTTGTGGTTACCAAGTGTACAAAAACGCCGTGAATGTGAGTTTAAGCGCAAGAGCTTCTGGTACTTTCCGATACAATTAACACTTTCTGATACATGCTGTAGGTACAAGAATCATTTGGCACATGGCGATTATACGAACTCCCTCTCAAAAAGAGGAGGCCTGTGTTCCAGCAGTGGGAACATTATAGGCTGATTATGCTTATGCTATGCTATGCATGATAATCCGAACTAACGCCGCCGCCGCCATCTTGATTTTTCAATACAATTAAAAAAAAAGTTTAGCAACATCGCCAACATCGCCCCCTGTCAATGTTATTCAAGAGGCAATTAATCCTTGTAGCATTTTAAACATAGCAATATTACAGTCCATTCATATTTATTTTACCTCTGACAGCAGCAAACCAGTAGCAACCTTATTGTAACGATTATAAAGATCATTGTGAATTTGACAGACTTGTCAATGGCAGCAACCAAACAGCAACCTTATTGCAACGGCAATAAAGATCACTCTGATTTTGACAGTGTTGCAAACTCAGAGGTAAAATAACTGTGAACGGACTGTACCCTAGGTTTGAAATGAGCAATGCAGATTAAAAACTAAGGTTTTTTTATAAATAAGAAGAGATGAATAATTTTATTTAATTTGGTTTTAACTAAATTGTTTGATGTAGAATGAAAGCTTAATAACATTCAACAAATTAAATTTATATTTAGGTATTCCAAGCATTTTTAAATTGTTTGAGTTCTTTTATAATTATTTCAAATGTTTCAAACAAATTCAGGGTCTGGCAATAGAAATGCTAATGTTTAATTGTAAAGTATTTATTTTATTTTTTGAGTATTAGAACGATATAACGCTTTGGTTTGTTGTCTACTAGCTTACAAGCTTTGCGAGTAAGTAGCCGATAACAGCTAAGAATAAGTGAGTATTATTCATGTTGCATTCCTGCCATCAAGATTACCACTAAAACTACTATGCAACAATATTATTTGTAGAACAGTGCATTTATGCTCAAATACAAAATATGAATAAAGGCTCACAAAATGAACAAAGAACACAAACTCCTATGAACGCAAATCAGCTTTGTGACAACGTGAAACATGCAGCGGTAAAAAATTCAGAATATTCTCTTCAAAAGTGCTTCAAAAACATTTTCAGTTTGTTTTGAAGTTCATCCTATCAATCGACTGTTTTATCAAAAATATTTAGTCTTTTCAACCTTTTAAAGTCAAGTATACGCTTAAGTAAGCGTACACTTAACTTTAAAAGGTTGAACAAGCAAACAAGTGTTTGAAAATAAAAGAAATATAAAATGTAGTGTTACCAGGATATTTATGTGCTGCGATGTGAACGCTACCTTTATTAATATCCATGTAACTAGGAAAGGAGAAGCCATTAAGGTTTCCATATAAATAATGGCTTTACTAACCAGAAAATGTTATCTTTTACAATCCAGTGTTGAATGACGTGCGTGACCGATCAATATCAAGCCAGATCGAAATCCACCAATTAGCGTTCGGTCTGAACTGAATATGATCTGACTGATAGATGGTATACTTTTCATCGTCGAATTTTTGTCAAAAGTATTGTGTTCATATTTTGTTATAGATGAAAAATAGGCGGAGGTTCTCAAGTCGACGCGTACTATTTAACTGTTTATTTTTAATCTTCGAAATTGAACATCCAGTGGGCTCCCGAAACTTTCACTGGCGCTGGACCTTTTGGTTTGGCTTATGTCCAGAAGTGCACATCTTTTGACTGTCAACATGATGATGATATTAATCAAGTAGAAGAGCTCTTCATCGTCACTATTCTCCTTTATAGCGGCTGGGCTATAGGTACTTTCTCTTTCATAAGTTGAAACTTCGTTTTGTCCACAGCCAGCTTCAGCGTCATCAGTGTTGCTGGTGCACCTGGGCGCGGTGGGTGCGCTTGCTAGCGGTGCAGCGTTGTGTGGTGGCGGCGCCGCGTGTGCTTGCAGCGCTCTGCTGCATGCGCTGCACCCGCTGCAGCTGTGGACCGTGTGCGGCCTGCACGCTGACCGCGCAGCCGCCATCGCTGCACCCCTGCATTATGCTGCCATTGTTTCCGCTAAGAAGGTAGGTCTGCCAGTTTTAGTGGAGGATTCTTTATCACTCCTACGCTATCTGGAAAGAATGTGTATCATTTGCTATGGCCTAAATCTAATAACTAAGATGAACTTGGTGGCAGGTTGAAATTGCCATCAGATTAGGTACCTGTTATTTCTTATGCTACGAGTACATCGTAAAACAAATTTTTTATTTGTAGGTAATGATATGCGTGGTAGGAGGCTGGGTGGCGACAGCTGCTCTGCTGGCTCCGCTGGCAGCCGCGCAGCCCCCGCTGGTGTACAACGCCGGGCTCGGCAGCTGTTCGCCCGACTGCGGTGCCGGCCCCGCCGCGCTCGGCTTCTGCCTCGTGTACGCAGCCCTCACGCTGCTCCTGCCAGCCGCACTCGTCCTCCTCTGCAGCCTCAAGATCCTCCGCATCGCGCGCTACCATCGACACAGGATCGCGGCGGCCATTTACGAAGTGACCCTCTCAGCACAAGTGACTGTCACACACCAAAGAAATCCTTTCTCTCCTCCACCACCACCTCGTCGGCGAGCTCTATCGGCAGTACTCCAGCCTCTTGGTTCACTCGCCATTTTGTATTTCCCGTATTACTGCGTGTTGATATGGCCTGCTGTAGCGGTGCCGCCGCAGCCGCTAGCTGCTCTTTCGGCGGCTCTGCTGGCGGCTGCACCACCAGTGAATGGTATTTTGTACGGAATAAGGAGTCGAGCGTTACGTGACTCGCTGCGTAATTATAGAAGGAAACGAATGACGAAAAGCGAAGTGACGCAGGAGATACAAGCAAGGACGCCAAGCGCGTGCGGGTCACGTCGACCCTCGTTATCTGCGGGCTCGGGATGCATACGACCGCCGACCACTAGGAGGTTATCTGACGCGGCGGCGATGGGGTGTCGGGGGTCGGAGCGGCCGGCGCAGCGGGCGGCGTCCTGCAACATGTTGCAGGACTCGCAGGAGGAGGAGGCGCCGAGGCCGGTAAGGACGTCTGCTATACCCATCATCCGCGCCCCGCCGCACGTGGTACTGGGCCGCGCACTGGGGCTCGAGGAGATGGGGGGGACAACGCGCGACCGGCGCCGGCGCCAGTCACCACGTATCACGGTGACTCGCGCCATGTCGGACGAGAGCGAATCGCCCACGCGGCGCCCGCTGTGTCGCCAGCAGTCGCGCTCATCTGGCGCGCTGCTGGGCGGCGTACCGTACTCACCCGCCATCTCCGAGCACGTGCACCTGGACAGCCACGCCGACGAGCAGCTCCTGCTCACGTGGCCGCAGAACGGCACTTACGACAAACACGACGCTTTATAAAACGGGTATTAGCTTAGAGTAGTCGCTGATAAATGTGCGTATAAAGACAATAACTGCGTGTGCGGTTCGAAGTCGAATCGAGTTGCTTCGATGTTTTGAGATGTTAGTTTTTAATCGCTTCGTCCACCCGTCTGTCGAGCTCCCCGGACGGTGACCAAATATATAAAGTTTCCTATAACTATTTACAACTGTATCGTAGGCGTACGATTTCTCCTACAGGGTTCCTCCATATCGTTAGCTTTACCTACTGAAGTATTACTTTAGTGTATCGTAAAGATAATTTCCGAAATATTCCATAGGTTTAGTGTGATATGAGATTTTGTTGTCTTATTTTTTTATGAACTGTTTACTTTTAAATTAATTTATTTGTAAAGTTTTTAAGTAAGAAATAATAACAGTTATAACAATTTGGTAAGGACATACGTACAAACGAAGCCAAATATATTTTGATAGTCTGCTTACCTCCCATGATTGATTGCAGTTGAATGAGCCACGTGTTATATTCATAAATATAACTTCGGCAGCATTTATTTGTTTCATCGATGAACCAGGTTCATTGTTGCGTTTCTGCCAATATAAATGTAGATAACAAGATGAATAGAAATAGTTGAAATTATATTTATATAAATAATGATATTATAGTAATTATTAGGTTCAGATGCGATAGGTAAAGACCAAGGTCAGAGGCTTATAGGTAGGTGTATCTATAGATGTGCAATTGCTTGTCAAATGACAGGCGACTGTGTGAAAATATCTCAGGATGTAGACAGTTTCTGTGTCATTTGACCTGGCTGCTGCAGCCTAAGCCTAGGTCCGTTGAGTTGAGTGCACATAGGTTTGCTAAGTGATAGTTTACAAATGCAACGCTTTTACGCATCGCAGCCGTCCAATTTGGAAACTCCTGTGACTTTTGTAGCGCAACACGCTTTCAAAGATTACACCGAACTTAAATTAGATCGATTCGATAATAAATTAACATGTGGGGTCAGGGGTCCCCCGTCAGGAACGAAGTTCCTCACGCTTTTTCTTCAACTTCGAATGTAATTCGATATGGAGATTTAGATTGTATGATGAAAAATTTGAAAATTTCGCAGTTGCTATCTTGGAGTTACATTTATGACCTCACTATTGGCTATTGGCTTTAGCACCCTCGAAAACCATGAAAACTATATCTCTCCCTTTCTGTCTCTTTTTGTTATACAGGTTGGTCAAAATTGTGTTGTCATAATAAAAATTTGATTCCTCATGCCCAAGTTTTCGAGTTATAAATACTTTTTTAAATTTCTTGGAAATCTTATGAGAACTGCTTTAAAAATATTATATATCTATATATCTTTTTTTTACATGGCTTATTCACATTCTTTTTTTATGATTTTCAATGTTATGGAATATTCTTTCAGAAATAAAATAATCTTCCTATCATTAATTCAAGATTAAAAATTTTGATCGAAAAGGAGGAATTAACGTTCGAGACATACAGAGTCGAAATTTCTAATCCATTTTTTTTTTAATACTACTTTCCAGGTTCCTAAATCATTTCAAAAACCTAGGTGGAATGTAGGCTTACACAATATCACAAAAAAGTTGGTACTTAATCGACCACTTCGCTGGAATCGGCCTTTAATAGGGTTAGGTACTTAGCACTACCAGTTTTTCGATATAAGAATATTCGATAACAAATAAACTTGCAAAAAAATAATATAAAAAAGCAGTGTAGTAATTAATAAAGATAGATTTTTATTAAAGCGGTTCACATAAACTTATCAAGAAAAATGAAAAAAAAAATGGAACTCGAAAACTGTCAAGAATCGACGAACATACACAGAGTATTTTCGGATAACCCTGGGAATCAGGAATCTATATTTTTATGTCGTCACTATTTGGACCACCCTATATAAAATAAAAAGTCGCACGGAGGGAGCATAACGTTTTTTCGTTACGTTAAAATACAACCGGGGGTTGTCCTTGGGTGCACTTTCACAGTGCATAAAGGGATAATCGCCGGCTTGTGCTTCACTTCCTTTACTTATATGCCCCTCTATTATGCCCCTCGTATGCCTACCAAAGGTTCGGAACCCTATGGTCCCAAGATATGCGAAAAGCTTAAAAATAATACTAATAATAATAATTTTTATTTCCAGTTTTACAATTTTAAATTTACCACTTGCTATAACATGAAAAAATTGCATATAAATTGTGGGCTAATACAGAGTTATAAACCTCTAAAACCCAAGCTAAAATTAAACTTTGTTATAGGTGTCAGGTCTCTCAAGTTAACACCAGTTAGATAAATAAGAGTTCGGAATTACACAGTGTTAGGTACTACAGACAAAAAAATAAAGAAAATAAAGATTTTATACAGAAACAAAATAAACTATTTAAAGAGAAAACCATTTGTATAGTTTGTATGTATGTATGTGTGTGTGTATGTTTGTTTGTGACGATTTCTACAAACTTTACTCCTACCACAAGCTGCGTTAAAGAACTTCGCTCCAATAAAAAAAGCCGAGGTCTCAAAAGAGGATCTTCAAATTATGTTTAGTTAATACTTTGCAACATTAGCATAAAACTATGAAAACATATGCTTACCTCTCTGAAATTCTGTTAAATCAATAAAAGCTTAATGTTTTCATATAAGTTTGGTGTAATCAATAAGCCTTTACACAAATACTATTTTCTTCGCTGACATGGTTTATTACATTTCATGGTGATATTCAATATTATTTCTGCTAATATTCGTTTCTGCCTCAGACGATGTCTTGTGAAAAGCATATCTGAACGAATTATGTAACCTATTTGCGGACTGTAGATATTTTTTTTTTACATCAAGTGAGTTTGTATCATAGATATCCGAGTTTGTATACACCCACACTTAAATGTTAAGGCCTAATAAAGTTATAGTTTGCGCTATTTTATAGAATTTTTATTCAAAACTTTGTAAATGATTATTTTATAAAATAAATGTTTCTCATTTATTCAAACAAGATTATCTTCTGAAACAATATTTACGTAGTTTTCTGAAGAAAGGAAGTTGTCGAAAGTCGACCCTTCTCATTTATATATTTTAAATCGGTAAATATTTATACTTACATAATATACTAGTCCTTGTAATCATGTACTACGCTTATTGAAAGTTGAGGCCAATAAATAAATTCGAAGTGTTATTATTGACCTAAGAAATCATATATTATGTATTTTTGAAATGTTATAATATGAAAATCCACTGTTGAACCTACTCGTAAGAATTTAATAAAATTATTTATCTACAATAGGTACATATTTATTTATAAGGATGTGTAATAAAAAAACGTTGTTTTCAGAGAAATAAACAAGTATTTATGTATTTACCTTATGTATACTTACAATAATAACATGTATGATGGAAGAAACAATCAGAAAAACAAAATTGGTCCCAATAAGTAAAGATGTCGGCACATACCTAATTACAACTTAATTATTAAATATAAATTACGATTAGCTATTACAGAAAATATTTTTACAATGTAAAATGCCTGCTGATAGCATCATGACCGCATTAAAAATAAAATTCATGAATATTTAATACTTTTGAAGTTCAATCGGAAAATAAACCAATAATTTTTGGGGACAGCATGTCTGCTTCGTGAAAAATTAATGATGATGGCACTTTTAAATTATTTACTTTCTACCCTTTTTAAGTATTAATAACTGTCCTTTTTCCACGAAGTCTACATTAATTGCTTTTATTATAGAGATCCAAGTTTTCTTTCTTTAAACGGGATCGCAAAAACTTTTTATATTTATTTTTTCGGAAAATTCTTAATTGTGTGATTCTAAGAACTCCTCCAATTTCTATGTAATTATACATTTTAATTAGTGGATGGTGACAGCATATTGTTTTCGCGATGTTTTAGAGACGTGATGTAGACATAGAAGTGTAAAGATTATTTATAAACAAAAGATTTAAATGTCGTTGTTCGATGATAAATGTTTAAAATAAAGTAAATACGAATTGTTATTCTAGTCAATGAGCTGTTGTTTTATGTCTGTGTTAATTTAAATTATGTATTAGTGATTAATTAAATAACACATGTAAGATATGATGTGGTTTTATTTTTAATCCGGTTGGTACCACTTTTCGATAAATTGACATGTCATTGTTATAATCTGCAATGAACCCTGCAATCGTTTGTCAAAACCACGAAGTAAATACCTACACAGCTCAAAACGAACAAATCCTCATAACAACAATCACATGATCGGACCAAGACAAAGTCTGGACTTTAAAAGAAACTGTGACCCAGAGGTCACAGTTTCTTTTAAACTCAGAAGTTTGAATCGGTGTTTCTTCTCGAGTAGTCAGTTAATAACACCGACCTCATTCGTCTATTTAGTTTTTAAATAATTATTTAAAAGCGAAAGTGTTTGTACCTACAAACCTACTCACAGAAATAAATATCATCTATTATTTTTACCCTTGCAGACGGGTAAAAATAATAGATGATGGAAAGGGTTATTTATTATATATTTTTTACATAAATATTGGAACATCAACGCGCAAACTGTAACCATGAATTCAGCACATGATTCTAGACCGGTCGGTTATATAAAAAAAGGCTGCTGTTTCATGGAAAAATGCAATACCTACGCGGTCAAAATATGGCACAGCAATTTTTTTTTTAATAACCGACGAATTTTTTTTACGCGTGGTGTTCGGAATCATGTACTGAATCCATGATAACAGGTCGTGCGTACTGACGGGACATCGGGACCCGCAACCCTATATACTTTTACATGGTATATATATTTTAGCGTTAGCTTGTATATTGTCATCTATTTAGATTGATTAAATAAAATTTACCTGAATTATTTGTTTTGTATCAATATCCGGAATCTATCTTGAGTCAAGTACCTGTATTTCAGCCTTTTGTCAGCATTTCCTTTGCCTCTCCGCTGGTGGCGCCCCCTATACTTACTGTTGGTACTAGGTATTTTTAGCGCGCATCGGGTGATGGCCCGATTTAACGTCATTATAGCGTCGCATTCGCGCCGTTCAGTTGTTAGCGTTATTTAAATTTCGCGAAAAAATTCTACCTTTTTATTTAATTTAAAAGTTTGTTATAGCTATTTCAGTTTTAGATTCGTGAATATTTTTACCTCTCCGTTGTTATTATGAATAATTCTAATAATAATTTAGAGTCAGAAAGTGTTAATGACGGCTCATTATCGCGTAAACTGGTTCGTTCTCAGACACCAAATACACAAGATAGTGATAGTGGTTCTTCTACGAGTAGTTGACCCAGCCCTGAGAAACACAGAACGAAAAGGGACTCCCAAACCGTGAGTTATGCACAATATGAGTTCTTATCACAACAAGTGGCCCGAGAATATGAATTCACGCACGCATACCCTTCATACTGAAACCGCCCCTAATATTTCCGAGTTCCGGAGACGGTCCTGAAATGTTACAGACCAAAACATCTCCCAATATGAACATACAGATTCAAACCTTGTTAGAAACAGGTGTACTAGAACCTGCAAAACGGACGCCCAAGCTACCTTTCCACGTTCTTTCTGGTACCGAAATCGAACCAGACTTTCCGCCCTATCTTCAATCTGAAGCAACTAAACCAGTTCGTAGTAGTCATACCATTTCAACTATTCCGTCACATCCGTGTTCCACATTTTTTGCAACATTACGATTGGATGGCCAAACTAGATCTGAACCAAGCATATTTTCACGTTGCCATCGGCACAGCAGCATCGCAGGTTCCTAAGATTAAATTATCATCAAGATTCATATCAGCATCAGCTACTTCAAATGACTCGATTTCCGTTCGGCCTTTCATCGGCACGCAGAACGTTTCCCACAATAACCAATTGGGTGGCGGAGCCACAATATCAGGTACGTCGTATATTTGGACGATTTCATTCTAGTAAACTACGCAGCTGGTAAACAACATTGCATTCACGATAAAGATTCTGCAGGACTGTATTACTGAACTTCGAAGTTTAAAATATCGATGTATTTAATTGAGAATGTTCATAATCACGATGTACGGAATTTCGAAAGAATGTCCATTCTGAACTTCGAATTTTGAATAGACGTTCTTTCGAAGTTCCGTACATCGCGATTATGAACATTCTGAATTAAATACATCGATATTTTAAACTTCGAAGTTCAGACGTACAGTCCTGGAAAGACTGTATTACTGAACTTCGGTGTATTACCTGGTGCATCATGAGTTCCATAATGACGGTAAATCGAGCCAGCACCCGATGCGCAATTAAAATACTTAGACCAACGGTAACTATAGAGGGCGCCACGTGCGGAGAGGCAAGGGAAATGCAGACAATAGCCTGCAAGACAGGTGCTTGACTCAAGATGGATTCCGGATATTGATGAAAAATAATAAGTAAGTTTTGTTTTATGTA
This sequence comes from Dryobotodes eremita, assembly GCA_917490735.1. Taxonomy (NCBI): domain Eukaryota; kingdom Metazoa; phylum Arthropoda; class Insecta; order Lepidoptera; family Noctuidae; genus Dryobotodes; species Dryobotodes eremita. The sequence goes on along the minus strand of OU823254.1, from coordinate 15,471,414 downwards.
AACCTCTCTATCAAATGCATCCTCCAATCCTTGACTATTACGTATGTCTCGTCCCGTAAACTTACATAACATGCTGGTCGTCCATAGCATTAATTACTCTGATAACAAATAAGTACCTTAAAATTTTCATCTACTTCATCAACAAGGAAGGAAGGCTATAATACACCATCAAACAGCATTAATCCAGCCAACTGCCATAATAAATCTGTATTACAAAACAAACTAACTGCTTCAGAATAACTTCAATCAACAATTAGCCCGAACTATAAACCGAAACTCGTTGATTATTCACCGAATAAATTTGCTAATAATAAATCTAACAGTCTTGCCGGTATATTACCCCAATTGTGGCTTAGTTGGCTGGGTTCCTACGATAGCATCGTAAAATTCAATTTTATTACAGCCTACATCTCGACGTCGGTAAACGATCCGTGACTTTTCCTGTGTTATGGCGCGCTGTCAAACTCAATTGACAGATTATTCATGTCTGTCATAATTTCAATAATCGATTACGGCTTACGGATCAGTCGAATTGAGAGAATCCTCTTTTTTTGAAGTTGTTTAATATAAGAAGTATTTCTGTCAAACTACTTAAATTCTCATCTCGTTTATCGTCACTGAGATCGGCAGTAACTAAATGCCCTAGGTACTCTTATACCTTTCTCAATATGTATGTGGATGTGTATGGTCATAAAAGAAAGGAAAATATTTAGTATTGAACTAGATTATTATTTTATCAAGGAATTCACCTAATACATTGACAGGCCATAGCCCTGCCTGTCTATTACTGAACAAAACAACTATCTTCTTTCCATTCGATTGCTTATTCCAAATTTGCTTAACTGTTCGAACGTAACCAGAGTTAATTTATTGCCAGCCTGCGCAACATACGGTTGACACAAGCAAACAACCATTACAGTACGTAAAGTGGTCCACTTTTACCATGGGAACTCTATACAATTTGATGGCTGGTACTGTTATAGGCCTATACTGACTTTTCGACACATTGTATTTCAGGCCGGGTCCTTCAGCATATGCCTCATACATCTGCAACAATGTTCTAATGCCACAAACCGATGCGCTCAGCAGCACCATGTCGTCCGCATAGCTATATTATTCAGGCAAACTCCATCAATATGGCACTTTACATGATGACTGCTGAGAGCAACAATCAGCGCATTAGCATATAAGTTAAAAAGTACGGGGGAGCTCAAACCTCCCTGCCTCATCCCGTACTCCAACCCATATGGCTCCGACAGAGAACCCGCCCATTTAACGCTATTGATCCGGCCTCCATATCAACATTTAAACAAGTTAATAAGTTCTATGGAGAAATCTATGTCCTCCAACTTCTTCCATAGAATGTCATAGAAAACCAGATCAAAAGCTTTGGATAAATCGAGGAAGTATGCGTATACTGGAGTAAGTATGTCTGTATATAAGTAGTATATACTAAATGTATGGTCTGTATAGTCTGGTTGAAACTATATCTGAATTAAATGTCATTAAATAACAATTTACATTATTTTGTATTTTTATGTAGGCTTCTCTTATCTCATAATATTTATCATATGTATCTAATTCGCAATTAACTATTCATTAAAATATCTATTCACTATATCGAATAATACTACACAATACATAATTACACATACCAATAACTGTTTAATTAATTTACAAACGTTTAATTTAATCAAAGTAATTCATACAACATAATAAAATAATACATAAGCATCAGTTGGTTTAAGTCAATAAACGATAGTCAACATCGTGTTTTATGTTTTATCACTAATAATTGTTGTACTCACTACCATGCCCGAGTTGTTGCGCTGCGCGCGTGGAACGGCAACAGCGCCTCGTGTGTCACCGACAGACAGTACCGACACCAGTCGAAATATACGTGCGACACGTAATGCACATTTTTCTGTTTGCATTTTGATTTAAATAATTATTATTGATAAAAGATAAATGATTTTATTGCTGTAAGTAGGTTTGTACAAACACTTTTACACTTTAATCATATTTTAAAAACTAGATGAGGTCGGCGTTTCCTATCTGACTACTCTGAGAAGTAAGGCCGAAACAAACTCAGAGGTCACAGTCTCTTTTAAAGTCCAGACATAATCTTGGTCAGGTCATGTGAAGACCATATAGATTTGTGTCTGAAATGGTTTTTTGAGGATAAACCACACAGATTGACTGGACCTGTCCAGTCAGGGCACGCATTTGTCAGTAATCGTGCAGCTCAACTCAGAACTTAAGGACCTCAATGTTTCTATGACCAATACCAAAGAAAGGGCATTTGGGTAGGCCGTAAAAATACTCGAACCGCCAGATCATGGTTAAAACAAACTAAGAAGAAGAAAAAAAAACAATGACCCGCATAGTCTTTACATTCACAATAATTAAAATAATATACTATTTTACAAAGTAAATATTCATGTGAATGTATTTATAAAATTTATCAATGTCAATGTGTAGGTATATAAAAAATCCGAAAATAATCTTGGTCAGATCATTTGTGGACCATGTTAGATTGGTGTCTGAAATGGTCTTTTGAGGATAGAAGCATACAGATTTGAGTGGGCCTGTCCAGTCAGTGCACGCGTTTATCAGTATTTGTGTAGCTCAACTCAGAATTTAAGGAGCTCAACCAATCGACGAACTATTGGTATTCCAAAGAAAGGACATTTTGGTAGGCCGCATAAAGCACTCTAACTGCCAGATTATCATTAAAACTAACTGGGAAAGTGAAAAATAAAAAAAAGTGACCCACATAGTCCTCACATTCACAATAATTAAAAATTAACGTACGTTTAATGAATGATTTGAATTTGTTAAGGCTTAGATCTTGAACGTGGCTTGGAAGTTTATTATAAAAGCGTATAATTGACATCTGAACGAGCCACCTATTTTCTTGACTCTTGTTGTAGGTACAACAAATTTGTGTTTGTTCCTAGTATTTATGTTATGGATATCACTGTATTCTTTCAAAAAAAAAAAAATTATGCTCATATACAAGATTTTCAAAAATATACTGAGAAGGAACAGTCATTACATTAATCTCTTTAAATTTCTCTCTGAGAGATTGTCACGGACTTAATTTATAAATTGATCGAACGGCTCTTTTCTGCAAAACAAAGATAGTCTGAATGTTGGCGGCATTTCCCCACAACAGAATACCGTACGGCACGTACCGTACACTATGAAAAAAGCTAAAGTACACTAAACGGGCTTTCTCTGTGTCAGTTAAATTACGAATTTTTCTAACAGCGTATGCTGCGGAGCTTATCTTTTTTGACAATTTAACTATTTGTGGGCTCCACTGAAGTTTAGCAGCCAAAGTTAAGCCCAAGAATACTGCTCCTTTATTATGCTATATTTTTGCTATGGACAATTCCATTGACTTTGTTTGTGTGCTTGCATGACTGTGCCTGCTAACTTTGTGTGAACTTAATAACTGACTAACTTACCCATTGCACCTTCCAAACAATATTGTCTGTAACTATGGGGATACTGTGATTCTGGATCATTCAAGAGTGAGTCGCATTTAGGTACTGTCCTCAAGACTTCCTATCTAACCAAACCTACATTACTGATTACACATTTACCCAACCAATTTCTACACTATTATGAATTACTTAGCCTATCAAATGCACAAAAAAATATCTGTACAAATAAAAATTATAAAATAAAATGTATAAAACTCACAACAACACATTACAGAAGCAACGTTTTGTTTGTGTATTAAAAATGTAAAGCTTTCAAGTTCGTATTTTGTATTCAAATAAAGGTTTTTTCATGAAACATTCATGAAACTTTGTGGTGCCATTAGAATGGAGAGTGAATTATGCATCTCTATTCAAAATAACGACTATAGGTACTTTTGAATCTAGTTTTGTACAATGTGTGGTGTAATAATAAGTGACATTTAAATGGCTGTAACCATAGCTGTAATAAAAGTTGTGAAAAACATTTTTCTTCTGCTTGACTTATTCAAATACTTTCCTCTGTATAAGAGGCGTTTGCCCTGCAGTGGGACAATAATAGGCAGGTATTATTTTGACCTCATCATCGGGGTCGGGGCCCTCGAAAACTATGAAAACGACACCCATGTCGAAAATTTTCGCAGCCGCCATCTTGGATTTTCATTTCATCCCTGTTTTCCGCATCAGTGCCTTCGACTAGATCCCGTTACACGTCACGTCAATGCAGTATGAGCGTCGACCAGTTCCACACGACCTGTGCGTCGTCACGTAGTTGCATCAAAAAGGCTTAGAACCCGTCATGGCTTTATTGCATTGTCAAAATTCGTTGTGGTCGTTTTTAAAAGGGCTACAATGAAAATTTCCCGTCGTTGCTGTTTTTAAAATGCCACAACGCGTTTTAGCTGGTATTTTTTGCTCAATGAGCGTTTTCGGTCTTTGAGTCTAACATACGAAATGTATAATAGACAAATACCTACACAATCGTGCCGACACGATTAAACGAAAAATATCGTTACTCAGTAATTAGCTACAATAACCACTATGATCAAGGCTATGGGATTAAAGTATTATTTTCAAAGCTGTCCATAAAACAAAAACAACCACTCTAGCAAAAACTCGTGTAAACGGATCAAGTGGATGCAATATAATGAAGCTCATTAAATTGCCAGCTTATTGCAGCAAAGCTGCTGTAAGAGGCTTAGGCGATAACTCTGTTTGATGCTCGGGAAGTTTATTCGAAATCTGCGTACAAAATATTTTGCTCCCTGAGAGATGTGCTCTTTCTTTGTAGGTATTACAAATTTGTTTTGATCTCATGTTCTATAAAAAGTTAAGCTACAGATTCCTAGAAGAGCGTTCGCCGTCACAATAACGGCCGTAGTGAAGGTTGTTTTGAAAGTGATGGCAGTGCTCTCTAGGAAAACACACCAACTTAAGTTCATAAATAACATTTCAGCGACGTCTATCGCCGATAAATTGCGGGCGCTATGTGGCGGCCACCACTCTTTTAGAAAACCGTAGCTTTAAATCAAATCAAAATCAAAAATAATTTATTTGCATAAATAAGGTACAGAAGGTTGGTAAAATGTTAAAATTTTTCTCTTATTCTGCCTTTAATTTCGGCGTACAAATATAAAATAAGGTTACATATTTTATTTAAATTAATTGTTGACCATAATCATGCAGTTATTAAACCGATAATCCCATTAAAATTGTATTACTGAATTAAATAAATGTCAATATAATAATGAAAAAATAATAATCATAAATGTATAATATAATAACAATAATAATTTAAAATGATCGTGCAATTTACAAAAACTTACAATTTATAATCTAAAAACTCATGTACACTATAAAAGCATTTTTTAATTAAAAACCTCGTCAAATTATTTTTAAATCTAGAAAATGGTAGCGTTTTTATGGAATTTGGTATTTTGTTATACAATTTTATGCACATAATATAGCTGTTGTTATCTGTAAATCTGAGATTTGTCCTCGGTTGAAATTAGACTTAAACAACGGTTTCCTAGAAGAGTAGAGTCATGTCAGGTTACGAGATCGGTGAATGGTTTATCAGGCGTTCGTAGACTGCGAGCTACAACGCCGTAGCTCGGCTCGTAGCAGGGTGCAAGTTTCTACAGTCGCGTATGGTTTTGAAGAAAACGAGTAAAGTTTTTTTTTTATATGTAACTTAATAAGAAAGTATTTATTTTCAAAATCTTAATTACTTCGGATTTGGTCCTACGATAGTATTCTAATCGTCGTCGTACAAAATCCAATTTATATAACGGTCTCACTAATATTTCGTACCCCTGCCACGACGATCCGCCAAACTGTCTGGCAGACGTAAAGCCAGTATAGGAATGACTGCTAATACATACCTACTCGAGAGCTGGGTCGTTTCGGAGAGCTAACATGTAAATTAGTGCTAGTATTGACTGTAAATACATGGATAGGTAGCAATATATGTACATACGCTTGTGACAGATTCGATTAGTACCGACCGAACATATTCGAAGAAGGGTTATGATAACAGCTGTGGCCTGTGAGAAGTAGGTACTGTTAGTAGCTCTAACAACATAACACCAAACAACAGTAGGTACTTTTTATTGAACCCAAAACATAACAGACAGGGTGGCAGGCACACGACGCGCAACCTGTTTATACCTTGGATTCAGAACATGATTTTGAAACCACATGCGTTGAATTTTTACAGCGGTTATTAAAAAAAAATACTGTTCCATACATTTTGAGCGCGTAGGTATTGTATTTTTCTATGAAATAGCAGATATTTTTTTTGATTGCCGTCGAATAATTTCTACGCTAGGGGGTTTAGAATCATGTGCTGACTTCATGGTTTCAGTTTGCGAGTCGATGTCCCTACCACCCTGTAGCTGTTTTGGGTTCAATAAAAAGTACCAACTATTGTTTGGTGTTATGTTGTTAGAGCTACCAACAGTACCTTGTTTGGGAGATATCTACCGGGTTACCTTTGGATAAACAACATATCCAAGTATTAAGGATTAATCTTGTTTTTCTCCAGAAAGATCTCCAGCATAGCTATTCACTATTATTCGATACGCTTTCGTGCTGAATCGAACATCAATAAATATTGTCGAATGAGTCTTCTAAACGCTGTTCACAAATCCGAAACCCGATAATTTTGATCGTATTTTATAAATCAAATAGACGACCTAATTCTTTAGACAGTTATTTGCTGTCGGGGCAAGGCAAATCAGATAACCGAAAATATGTAATTTTCGATACGGCAGCCTGTCGATTGATTGTGAATACCTATGCTGGTAAGTAATAATAAAAAATGATAAATAAACACAATTCGAACAAAATACAATAACAAGCAACTATTTTTATATTTGTATTCTGTGAAATGGAAATACCTATAACTGAAATAAAAAGTACTACTGACACTAGCAGATCAACGACGACATGAAAAGTTAAAAGTTCATAAAAAGTCAATTTACTACTACAATGATATTCAAGACAATGTGAATTCAGCAGAATATTTGCATTTATTTCGGAAATTATTCAGTAAGATAATTAATATAATAAATATAATTCTACTAGGTATTCTACGAAATGTAGAGGTAAATTGTGTAAAATAAAATAATGATCACATTCATCAAATTTTCTGGAATACAGTGTATAATTTTACAATGAAAAACGGTAGGTATCTGTCGTGATTCTGAAGCACGTATCCCGGTATCTTGATGACTGTTCGATGCTTATTTTATACCATGGGAACCAGAAATCTATGGCATATAGAAATCAATTTAAAAAAAAAAACACATTTTGATGGTATTTAGGCAATATTATTATTATTATATATGTAACACCAAGTAAACTTGAAGAATCAAAGTAGCGGTGTTTTAACCGACTTCAAAAAAGGCGTTTTGAATTCTACGTAAAAAAGCACGCATTAACTAAGCGTGTTGTTTTTGTGCAGCAGGTATTTTTTGTATACAATGTATACTTATATATCATTCCACAATTCTATACTTTTAGAATAGATACATTTGCTGTGTCGCATTCACGCGAGCTAAATTCCTTCCACGTAGCTTATCCAAGTGAAAAATGTCAATTCGCCGAATAGGAACAATATTCGACCGTGTCGCTCTACGATGACCTAAAAAGCCTACGAATGGGAACTACTCGTATGTGTGGCAAATATAAACACGGCAAATGGGCAAACACAGCAGTGTTAGAGCATTTATGGTTGGGAAATAGAATTTGCATTGTTCATTTTATAATTAGTGCGGAACCTCGTGTTTTCAAATGGCAGATAGATAAGTAAGGACAGAGAAAATGCACAAACGTTTCTTTTTTTGTCGATTTTCATGATTATTTGTCAACATCTGTTTTTACAGATATGCAAAGAGATAAAGATATTTTATATTGTAAAGTAATCTGCTGAGTATAGGCCTCTCTTGTCTTGTACCAATCTCCAAGCTCCAGTGCCAGCCTCATCCAGGTTCTACCCACGATGAGAAGAATTTCGTCCGCCCATCTCGCCGCTGGACTCCGTCTCCCAGTCCTTGGACGCCACTCGATCACTGACTTACTCCACCTGCCATCACTGCACTTTGCCAGGTGTCCTTCCCAACTCCATTTGAGTTCCATAACTCGTTTTCTGATATAGAAAACCTTCATAAGTCTTCGGATCTCGATGTTGTGTGTGTGTGTCTCGTCACATAGTTGATACCAATACCCTGTTTTTATGACACCAAATGATATCTGGCCACTTTTATACACACATATCCGTAACATAGTGAGTGTGGTGATTAATTTTACATCGTCAAAAGCACAGCAAACACAAAACATTAATTATGCTTATTTCCTGAAACCAAAACAATAGCCGTGTTTTGGTTTCGTGATACAGTTATTGTCATTTTCATTGAAATACAAAACCACAATTGATTACGGAAAGCGGGCAACACTGTATAGCAACCTATATTAGCTTAAATAGACACTCCCGGACTCTTAAATCGAGCCACCGTGCATTTCTAAGTGAGATATGAAGGCCTAAAACATCAAAATAATGATGAGCCAAAAAATAGTTTTTATGCAATTTTAATGCCGACATACTGGAAATCATTTTCGTATTTTTCGTGTCTTCATTGTTCCGAATTTGAATTCACGACCATTTGAAAAATTATAAACTTCTACACAAAGTGCAGGGTGGCTCGAGTAGGAGTCCGGGAGTGTGTTATTCTAAACACACACTAACATGATCAGTCAGTAATCTGATGATGGGCGGTAAAGGGTCGTTCGCTGAAATAATAGCGTTTAATAAATTTTATTGTGACCGTCGGTATCGCAGCGATCGGAAGCGACGCTGACAGTATCGGCTTCACCCTGACCCCGATATTATTCTGCTAATAGTCTGTGACATAGACACCTGAATAGCTATCTATGCTCGTATATTGATAGCTACTAGGGTTGCCAACTCTACTATATATTATAGTATCCTACTATATTGGAGGCCTAACTACTGTATTTAAAAATATATATGTATAAAGCTATTGCTATATTTTCGATGAAAATTTTAAATACATTATTTTATTAAAATAAGTGTAAAGCGAAACGCAGCCTGAAACTGTTTTAGAAATTTATATTCAGAAATAAATCAGTTTACTAAAATTCAGGCTATTGGTCTTTCGGACCAAAACTTGTTACCTACTGTGTTATTGGGTACTAAAACTACTGCTGAAAAATGGCAACAAATGTTGCTCAGTGATTCTGACCTTTCTTCTATTTTAAAAATATTTAGTAAGTATCTTTTTTTCTTTCTATGCCAGCAACTTTAGCTTTTACTGAAAGCATATTTTCAGTGATGAATACAAAATGGCAAGATGAGCGCAATAGCCAGTATTAATCTCGTAAAAGGTAAAATAATGGTATTTTGTAACCATAATTTATTATTAGAGTTTTAATATTAGTTATGATGAGTAATTAAAAAAAAAACCTGGTATTAAAGGCTCAAAGTGGTACCGCTGGCATTTTTTTAAACATACTATATATTTTTTTTTTTGCATTCTACTATATTTTTACAGGTAATGGATTTGGTATAAAAAAGTTGGCAACCCTAATAGCTACAGACTTGAAGCTACCAATATTTTGCATTGATGTTGAAATTCAAGAATATTGGTCTCTATATTGAAGTAGGTACCTACTTACTTAGGTATGCTAGCATCACAACAATCATAAAAGATTTATGTTATTTGAAGGTAAATTCGATGCATTTTGCTATCGTTGTTTCTCTACATTTTAATGTTTGATTCAAGGTTATCACAAAATTTGCAATTGCGTGCATTTGAGTAAACTAACATCATATTTTCCCACATATTATTGTTTAATTAAGGTTCAAGCAAATATGATGTCGAAGAACTGCTGCTCTACTTTGACCTACAAATTGTACTTTCTAAGACAATTTTTTCAACTGATTTGTACATTCCAAGACATCTACTTACTTACTAGCCGTTCGCCAGATGGGATTTCCTAACGGAAAAATCCCGAACTTCTATACAAACTGTAGCGGCATCTACAATCGCCACATGCGAGCTACGCGTCATACTGACGTTACGCAAAATCCTGCATCGCGCAAGCAGAGTTTACCGCGCAACTAGCATATATACAACATCCCGACATCAATCGTCGGGCAGTTGCCCACCAGACACAACACCCGTCTGGTCGGAGGATCCTCCCTTTTCAATAGAGTATGAGTGAACTTTACACCCTGTTCCTCATACCTCTATAAACTTTCGTCCACTATTTAACCCCTTTAGGGGACGAGATTTTAAAAATCCTTCTTTAGTACTCACCTTCGTTACAAAAGGAACTCTTGTGCAAAAAAACATGCTTAGATATAGAACCAGCGGCTAAAGCCATGCTATGCCTGTCGGTGAAATTAATTAATTAATTTTATATTTTTATTCAGTAGATCGTACTACCCAAGACAATCTACTTATTGAACTATACACACGTAGTCATCCACATACGCCAATTCTTTTAAGAACTTTCAGACGGCAGCTGACCATTTAGATGTAACACAAAAACAGAGCTTACGCAATCACAGTAGCTACAACTTGATTGAGAAAAATAGATAAATGATAAATGATTTTATTTTTGTAAGTAGGTTTGTACGAACACTTATACACGTCAATAATATTTTTTTAACTACATAGATGAGGTCGGCGTTTCCTATCTGAAATATTTCCCTGATGGCCTTGATGAATTTGATGAATAAAAGTCAAAGAGAGAATTCTACCAACATGTGCAAATTTATAGGGATGCTCGATAATCCTATCAACCAAGTATTATCCAGAGGATTAATTAGATATGATTTAATTAAAGAGGATTTATTTTAAAGCCTTCCTGCCTAAATCGTTTACATGAAACTAATTTATTTATTTATTAAGGTACATCAACAGTTTCTGTGTATAATATATCTCGTACTATAGGTAATATTGTATACAGGGTGTTTGGTGCATCGTGTGCTAAATTGAAATAGTCGACTGAAAGGGTCATCTGCTAGCCTTTCAGACTCCTTAACACCTCTCATGCCCTGTGGATTTTTTATCGACTTTTTATTGTTTTACTAAAAAAAGACCCAAATATTACATTCAAATACAAATTATAAAAAAGGGATAAGGCGTAGACTCTGAATTTTAATTTTATTTAGATGTGTATTGTTTTAGAGTACTTTTAAATACAAAATTTGTGACATTAGTCAACTACTTTTTTTTAATTTACTCGCAAAGGTAAAACTTAAATTAAAGCTGTACATATTACAGCTGTTTACATGGCCACAAAAAAAATACCAAAAGCGACCGGTATCTTCCAACTCCCTCAATAATTCTATAGTCTATCCTCTTGCTAATGATGTGCGACATGCCATACAAATCTTTTAACAACTTTATGAATCCGCTAGAATTGTGAATCGAGTCACATAATATTCAAAATTATGATTTAAAAAAGTATTTTTGCTTAAATGATACCTGACAAACCTATTAAATCTGTTATCTCACTCTTATAAGGTAAAATCTGTCTCGTATCTCTATCTTGTCGTGGGATTTACTTGAAATAAAAAAAACAAAATTGCATTTTTATTTATTTCATATTTTTTTCAAATCCTGTTCAAATTGTTGACCTCTGTTGCGAATGCAGGCCCGACATCTGTTTCGTATTTCGACAGTTATTGTACGAAGTCGTATTTCCTCCTTAATGGTATTGAATGCCGTTTCTATGCGTTGGACTAGTACCTCCCTAGTTGGAACCTACGTGGCGTATACCGGCTCTTTGGCACGTCCCCAGACATAAAAGTCTAACGGAGTTAGGTCTGGGGAACGTGGCGGCCATGGAATAGGGCCATCGCGCCCAATCCACGCTTTGAGGAACACATTGTCGAGATATTCCCTCACAGTCAAACGCCAATGCGCGGGACTGCCGTCATTCTGGAATACTATGGGTACACGTTCATTAAATACGGGTACCTCGGACACTAATTCGGGCAGGTCATTTTGTAGGAATTCCAAGTAGTCATCGTCATTGAGATTATCGGGCAAGTAATGCGGTCCAATTACCTGATTCTCAATCACTCCTGCCCAAACGTTTACACTAAACCTTCTTTGAAAAGATTTCTGTCTTTTAACACGTGGGTTTTCCGTTGTCGTTGTCCAGTGGTACAAATTGTGTAGATTGAGAATCCCATCTTTGGTAAATTTAGAGTCATCCGTCCACAGTATTCTTTAAAAAAAATCAGAGTCCACATCCGTGTGTAAAAGAAACCGACAAAAAGCTACTCGCCTGTCAAAGTCGCCACCCTCAAGACCTGTAACAAACAAAAAACTCTTTTAAATTCCTCTTGAGCAGTTAGTAATTGCACAAGAATATTTTTAAGGACCCGCTGTAAGGGCTAACAGATTCACTACCTGGAAGTGACATCATACCATACCCATTACCTGCTAAACAAAGGCAACTTCAAACAAAGCGTGTACGGGTTTAAAGTTAGTTTAAAATTACGTAGCTTGCACCGGAGTGTAGTGGAATGGATGTTTTTCGTTTTGACGAAGGACTTTCTACACTTACCATATTGAAAGATCCAGATGTGATGCCACATTTCTTATCCTTCTTGTAGGGTCTTCCTCAAAAAGTGCCAGTATTCTCTCGTCTACTTCAACATTATGTCGCACAATATGTCCCCTTGTTTCATTAAAAGTGACACTGCCAGTCTCACGTATGCGTCGGTATGTGTATTGGAAGACTCTGCGGCCAGGTAATCGTCCACCAGGAAAGCGTTCTTGGTAAAGTCGTTGCGCTACACGAGCGACACCGTGAGCGGCTATATAAGCTATCATGATGTCCGCATATTCTTTGTTAGACAATGTCGCCATTGCAACGACAAAAATCTCAACAAAGTTTAACAATAACACCAAAAGTAAAAAAAAACGTAACAAGAACCAACAAAACACAACGAAAACGAAGTAACAAAATGAAAGAATCGCGGAGTACGGTGAACTAGCACACACGTTAGGTAGCAGAGGCAGTGATGTCTCGACTAAAAACATGACGGATCGGCGGCAGTGCGTGATTAGTTCTAACCGATTTACGCTATGCAAGAAAGAGATGAAGATAGATTTTACTACGCAAGAGTGAGGAAACAAATTTTACCTGTTTCTCAAGTAACAGTTACGCAATAAGACTTTTTTCATTACAATTTGGAATTTAGTATTATGTGACTCGATTCACAATTCTAGCGAATTCACAAAGTTGTTAAAAGATTTTTATGGCATGTGGCACATCATTAGCAAGAGGATAGACTAGAGAATTAACGAGGGAGTTGGAAGATACCGGTTGCTTTTGTTTTTTTTTTTTTGGGGCCATGTAAACAGCTGTAACATGTACAGCTTTAATTTAAGTTTTACCTTTGCGAGTAAATTAAAAAAACTAGATGACTAATGTCACTAATTTTGCATTTAAAAGTACCTTAAAACAATACAAATCTAAATAAAATTAAAATTCAGAGTCTACGCCTTATACTTTAAAAAAAAATGTATTTTAATGTAAAATTTAGGTAATTATTAGTAAAACAATAAAAAGTCGATAAAAAGAAATCCACAGCATGAGAGATGTTAAGGGGTCTGAAAGGATAGCAGATAACCCCTTCAGTAGACCATTTCAATTTGGCACACGATGCACCAAACATCCTGTATAACATAATATAAATTAATACTAAAGCTAATCTCGACGGTTAATTATAACGGTTGATTGTATTTCTGAAAATATTGGAGACTAGTTGCGCCCCGCGGTTTCACCCACATAAATCTCGATTCCGTGGGAATATCGGGATAAAAAGTATTGTATGACCTAACCCAGGTCATGGTCTACCCATGTGCAAAATTTCGTCCAAATCCGTTCAGCTGTTTTAGCGTAAAAGCGTATAAACAAACAAACATATTTTCTCATTTATAATATAAGTTAGGCAGTTAGGATTACGTCACAGGCGAGCTGAGGGGTTGCCACAAGAATGACATGTGATCAAGGAATGATTCAGGTTATTTAATTATACAATAACTGATAAATGATAAATGATTTTATTTCTGTAAGTAGGTTTGTACAAACACTTTTACACGTCAATCATATTTTTTAAACTAGATGAGGTCGGCGTTTCCTGTCTGACTATTATTAATTAATTGAATTATTATTGTACTCGAGAATATAAAACATAACCAGCCTATATAATAGCATAGTCGCGTTTATGTTGCATAATCTATCAAAAAAGTAAATTTATCGACAATATTAGTGGCTTACCATGGTCTAGTAATTTCCATCTTAAGATTTGGTACAATATTTTGGGGTGACTGTAGTGAACGAGAAAGCATTTTCAAAGCTCAAAAGCGCTGGCTGAGAGCTATATTTGGTCTTAAAGTGACAGACAGTTGCGTACCTATATTTAAATCTCATAAATTATTAACCTTTCCATGCCTATATATCCTTGAATTAGCAATATTTTAATAGGAACTAGAAAACGAAGTACAGCAATGAGATCTCAATACCAAATTCTATTATGCACAGGCGTATTTAAAACTACCTTATTAAAAAGAAATGTGATTTGTATGGCTACTGTAATCTTTAATAAAATACCTGACCAAATTAAAAACCTACCGTTGCAAAAAATTTAGAAACGTTTCGCAGAATTACTTGTAAATAAATGTTGTTATTCTGTGCAGGATTTCTAAAATGATAATTTTTGTAATATCTTTATTATCCTCTACTTTGTATTAGATTTGCATCCTATACTCGTATTAAGGCAGAATGTACATGGATCCTTTTATATAATTTAACAACGAATGTTTATGTACCTTCATTCAAAGCAAATAAAGACCTATTCTATTCAATAATGTTCCCACTGCTGGGACACAGGCCTCCTCTCTATGAGAGAGAGAGGGCCATAATCCACCACGTGATCCCAGTGCGGGTTGGTGGATGTCACATGTCTTCGAATTTCCTTCAAGGTTTTGAGAGCAGTGGTAGGTAATGTAATTAAATACACTAAGTAAAGTGCCTGCCTGGGTTCGAACTCACGATCTACATTCGTAAGTCAGGGCCGATACCACTGAGCCACCACTGCTCTCGCAGAATATAAAGAGTATTGTGAAAATCTCAGATGCTACATAATATTGTTACTGCGTCAACAAAACAACACATAATATTTACTTACGTTACAGAAACTGCAGAATCTTTTTCTATATAATAATATGTTTTTATAAATGGCCCCGGATTGCCTAAATAGCCAGATAACTTTCCTCAAAAGACCCACATTACTCGTTAATTTCTATTGCAGGGAAATATTTTATTCAAAGAAAATAAGAACGCTTAGTATCTCAAAACTGTTAAGAAGCAGGTGGCGGGCGATAGTAACGATTATGTCTTACGGCCATCAGAATTGTTAAACAATAAACACTTACACTGTCTGCTTTTGTGTTCCGTTCCTACAATAAAAAGGCAAAAACGTTAATTAAGTAAGAATTTTATTCTCACTTTGCCTTTAAAATAAATTGTCTTGTACGGTTTCTTGTTAAAGGTTGATTGCTGTCGATTTTCGGGCTTAAAATAGACTTCTTCCCAAGGGTGTCGTAAAGCCATTAAAAGGTAGGGTTGAATTGGCAGCAGAAAATACCTATACGAACCGCATGTAGCTAATAAAGTCACCTTTTCGACGGCTAAGTTATGACTAATGTATTACACACGGAAAATTTAAGGGTAATGTCTATTTTGGCAGTGCTGTAGAAGAATTAATTGTAAAAAATTACAATATAATTTACAAAAAAAAAAAAAGTATTAGTCTCTTACGTAACATAACAAAAAAGAAACAACAACAACTACAACAACAATATAATAAAAAAAAATGTTTAAAGACTAGACTGCCTCGTTAGTATAGTGTTCGTAAGCGCTACTGCTGAGCATGAGGTCCTGGGTTCGATTCCCAGGCCGGGAAAAGTGTTATTTGGTTTTTCCATCAGATTTCTGTTCAGCAGCCCAGAGTCTGGATTTGTACCCGGTTGATGGCAATAGGCTCACCCCCTATTAGATGAGAATTAAACATTACTGGCGAAAGGTGGGTGTACAGGTTCACCCACCAGGTTCTCTGCCTAGCCCTTCGGGGATTACAGGCATGGTGTTATGTAGTTTAAAAACCTTATGTCCTTGAACAAAATGCACGACATAAAAATATAAATAAATTCTAGCCAATTCCGTATAATATTGTCAATGTCGAGTGGTAGACGAAGCGGCGCAGCGGCCCCAATGGCTCGGGTGACACACCCACGGGACCAATACGTTGACCGTTGACAGACAACTCTGTTTCAATTTATGTCTATCTCGGCTGTATTTTTAATTTATTTTTTCGTTTTTTTTGTCCGGTTCCATTATTTTCATTTATGATATGTTGGTGTAAAATTAGTGCTACGCGGTATGCCCGGTGGTGCTACGCAATGTTACCAAATTTTTTAATGTTTATTTATTTATTGAAACAAAGTTCCTTTTCGCACGTTTTACCCTGCACACTTGGCTAATGAGAGCTACTTTGTCCAGGTGTCCCACGACACCCCTCTACTATATATATAATTTAATTCACACCAGATTTTTTTTTTAAAAAATAAAACACTACAAAACATGTAATGGCGGCTTATCGTTTTCTGCGATCTCTTCCAGGCTACGCGGTGTACTCAGTGGTGCTACCCGCTGTAGCCAGTGATGTAATGCGGTGTATCAAAATTCAGTGCTACACGGTATAACTAGTTGTGGTACTTACGCAGCGTAGTCAATGGTGCTACACAGCGTAACCAGATGCAGTGCTACGCCGCGAATTCAAATGCAGTGCTACGCCGGGAATCCAAATGAAGTGCTACGCCGAGAATCCAAATGTAGTGCTACGAGAGGTAGCCCAATGTTATAATATGCTGCGAAATGTAACCTAGCATTGCCAACCAAGGTAGAATAAAAATACATTTGTTGCTAATACGTTATCATGTTGTTATAACAAAACAGAGACGGACAATACATTAAATTATTCTGGGAGTGCCTTTTCTGGCAAAATGTATTCATGAAATTCAAGAAAGAACGACTGAAGCCTCAATAATGCAGGTGTGTTGAGAGGTATACAGTAAAACATGTTCCTTTATTGCGAAGTTCTTTCAGGAGCCGATAGTGTTCAAAGGAAAGTCTAGAATAATGAACTCTGCGTCTAAGCACCTACTGACGTGAGGAGAAGTAATTGACACTGAAAAAAAAACACTGAAGAGCGTTAATTAATGAAGAAACATGCAATATAAAACATACTAAATATTTTTACTAATGGATCGATGTCGTCATGGATAGGTATTACTTACCTAGTTCTTGTTTTTTTTCATATGGTTGGGGTTAGGTTGATATTATTAGTGTAGGGACATTCTACCTAGCTGCTACTTTGTAATATAACGAATATTTATTAATTTTTATAATAATCCTTTCCCAGATATTTATTAGGTAACTCTATTTAGTTTTCCCCTACTTTGTTTAAATACTATTTCATTTAAATTCAAAAAGCTTACCCTCACCACAGTCACCTCATTTATTGCAGACCGTATCTCCCCCATCACAACGGATTTCTCCACTCGACGTTCCTAAGCTTTCCACTCCACTGAAGGGTACTCCTCTTCAAAACTGTATACACTCCACTCGAGTAAGATTCCACTTCTTAACCGCTATGGAAAGAGTATAGCAGCTGATATATTTGACGTCTGTTCGAATGTTAGATTAGCTTCAAGTAACACTCACGCGACACCGATACACATACATACACAAACTCACGCCTTCTTCTCATAGGGGTAGGCAGTAACTACAGAACGCCACCTGCTACGTTCCTTACATACTCCTTTTGCCTCGTTTACGTTCATTCATCTGGTCCTACACGCACGCCGGTTGCGAGTACTACGCACCTGAACTTTCTGAAGAACATCAACAATAAAGTCACTGTATGTCTTCCTAGGGCGTCCCCTCCCGGCGTTTCCACTCACATCTGCCTTGTAAATACTTTTTGTTAGTCGCCCACACACCAACACCGATGTCTGTATTTAATCTCGTGTCTCAAAATACGGATAGCTAGAGATAATCCCATTTGCGGAGGAAGATTCAAAATGCATATAAGTCGAAAAATTATATAAAAAACCGAAAAAAGTGCGTCGGACCACGCACAATGAAGGGTTCCGTAGTTGGGATGAATTTATCCCAAGAACAAAGTTAACATTGTAGTTGAAAAACATATTCTCCCATACGTTCCAACTGCAAATGTAAGTTGGTCGACTATTACTCGTTAACTTGTAAAGCCTACTTAGCTGTGATAGTTTTCCTTTTAGCTTCGTTATATATAATACTACCGTGATTTTTTTACATAACCTAAAACTACCATTTAGCTGGCAAGTGGGCGAGGGACACTTGATTCTAACAAAAATTTGCAGTTTAAAGCTTAATATTTAATAAACGAATCCCTTAATCAAAAAATTGTTTTCACAAACCCGCAATATTTATGAAAGGCCTATCCAACTACACCCCACATCCTGAGGTAGATGAGAAAAAAATACATCCCCACTTTACGTGTAGAGGAGGTACCCTAAAACATATTTTTCAATATTTTGTTTTACCATTTTGTCGGCGTGACATTTGTCACGGTATACATATTTATGTATATCCATGCCAAATTATAGCTTTCTAGTACCGTCAACTGGGGGGGTTTGATACTTAAGATCAACAGCCATAATATCAGCAGTTAAAACATCAACACCGTAAGACCAACGATTCAAAATCTCAACACTTCAGAATGTCAGCAGCTTAGTAAGTCAACAGTTCACCAGACCAAAGTTTAAAATCTCAACTTGGAAAGTATTTGGTAAATACTAATTATGTTATACATGTTACAGTTACTACAAAAAAAAACACGTCCAGTAAATCTATCTATTATAGTTTCGATATTAAAATACTTGTGCATAGTTTTGAACCAATCTACAGGAAATAATAATTATTCATGAATCATATTGAGCTGAAGCAATAGGAGATAAAAACTATTTATAATATTGCAAAAAGTGAGTAGGTCATACTAGTTGTGGGTAGTGGCAGTGCTATTTTATTTTTATGTAGGCAGGTAGTAACGCGTAAGCATTTTGTATTATTTTGAAAATGAGGGTAAAAGTATATTTGAATGACAACTATATTACATGTTACGCATTACGGTTTAATAATCGTTCTATAAAATGTTACGTGCTGCAACATACGTGAAATCGCAGAAAAAGCGTGACTTATTGCATATTGATGGTTATTTATATATGAAAAACAATGTACGCAAAGATACAACCTACTGGAAATGTACGCAAACGAAGGAAATGCATTGTTCTGGACTTGTTAAAACTGTAAGTACCGACAATGGTATATTTATAACATCAGATATTTGTAAAATACAGCACAACCATATGCCTGATCCAAGCCGTGTAGAAAATTTGAAGGTAATCGATACAATAAAATCGACTGCTGAAACTTCTATGGACTGTCCGGTGCAGATAATACAATCTTCTTTAGAGGATGTTCCCAGCACCAGTGCGCCGTATTTACCTAATAAAACTGCACTGCGTCAAATGATTAACAGAGTCAGAAGACAAAATTCAACATCTACATTACTTTTAAACGAATTACCCGACTGGGCATGTAAAATTGATGATGACGAACAATTTTTGTTTTTTAATGAAGAAGTTGAGGGTGTTGGACGTATTTTGATTTTTACAACAAAACAAAACTTGCAATTCCTTGATTGCGCTCTGTACTGGATTATGGATGGTACATTTAGGTATACTCCACTTCCGTTCCTACAAATGTACACAATACACGCTTTAGTGGGAAACGATGAGTCATCACGGCGATTACTGCCAATGGTTTATGCTTTTCTGCCGTCTAAAACTGAAATATGCTATGAAATATTTTTTCGAGAAGTGAAAAAATGTGGTGATACTTTCGAACTGTTATTAAGTCCGCTATATGTGTTAACCGACTTTGAAAATGCTGCAATAAATGCCTGCAAACGTGTTTTTTCATCGAGTATCCATAAATGTTGCTTTTTTCATTTTACTCAAAACGTGTGGAAAAAAATACAAAAACTTGGATTAGCTGCAGATTATGGTAATGATTCTGGCTTTGCACTGAAAATAAGATATTTATTTGCTTTGGCTTTTCTGCCCTCAGAAGAAATTCCTCCAGCATTTGATAGATTGATGGCGGAAAGTTTAATTCCAGATAAAGCCCATGAATTGGTACAATGGTTTCGGCGATATTACGTACATGGTCACATAACTAAAAAAAACTAAAATTCAACGACTGTTATTATAAAAAAAACTGAACCATTGTTTGCCCCAAGTCTATGGTCAATCCATGAAAATTTGTGCCAAGATATGCCTCGATCGCAGAACTCAATTGAAGCTTGGCACAGAAGGTGGAACACATTATTGAGCAATAAAAAATGGAATTTGTCGAAAACTCTGAAGGAATTGATAAAAGAGCAAAAATCAACAATGCTTTATCTAGAAAGGATCCTTGCAGAGGTGCCACGCACACCACCACGCAAAAAAAAAAAAAAAATTGAAGAAGCTTTACAAAATGGTCATATCGAAGAAAGAGGAAATGGACACAATAACATTTTTTAAAAAAATTAGTTATTTATATAACATATAAATTTAAATAATTACAAATTAATATTTAATTGGGTATGAAAATTACCAATATTTTTTGTTATTTTTTGTAGCTGACTTACGTACGTAATGTTTTAAATGATAAAAGAACGTGATTTGAATCGCTTTATTATAAATTGTTTTCGTAGTTTGTATTACTGATTTAGTAACTATCAATTATTTAAGAAGTTTACAAACATATTTTTTTTTTCAATATAAGTATTATAAGAAAACTAAATAGGATTTTTATTTACAATTGTTATTTATTTACTTATTTTAATATATTGTGTAATTAGAATTACTCAAGTATGTACCTATCTATACCTGACCGACCAAAAAGTAAATAAAAGGTAAGCACCCCTCGTCAAATTATGTTTACTTAAAACATGTATAACATTAATTAGTATTTACCTAATACTTTCCAAGTTGAGATTTTAAACTTTGGTCTGGTGAACTGTTGACTTACTAAGCTGCTGACATTCTGAAGTGTTGAGATTTTGAATCGTTGGTCTTACGGTGTTGATGTTTTAACTGCTGATATTATGGCTGTTGATCTTAAGTATCAAACCCATGTCAGCAGCTTAGTAAGTCAACAGTTCACCAGACCAAAGTTTAAAATCTCAACTTGGAAAGTATTAGGTAAATACTAATTATGTTATACATGTTACAGTTACTACAAAAAAAAACACGTCCAGTAAATCTATCTATTATAGTTTCGATATTAAAATACTTGTGCATAGTTTTGAACCAATCTACAGGAAATAATAATTATTCATGAATCATATTGAGCTGAAGCAATAGGAGATAAAAACTATTTATAATATTGCAAAAAGTGAGTAGGTCATACTAGTTGTGGGTAGTGGCAGTGCTATTTTATTTTTATGTAGGCAGGTAGTAACGCGTAAGCATTTTGTATTATTTTGAAAATGAGGGTAAAAGTATATTTGAATGACAACTATATTACATGTTACGCATTACGGTTTAATAATCGTTCTATAAAATGTTACGTGCTGCAACATACGTGAAATCGCAGAAAAAGCGTGACTTATTGCATATTGATGGTTATTTATATATGAAAAACAATGTACGCAAAGATACAACCTACTGGAAATGTACGCAAACGAAGGAAATGCATTGTTCTGGACTTGTTAAAACTGTAAGTACCGACAATGGTATATTTATAACATCAGATATTTGTAAAATACAGCACAACCATATGCCTGATCCAAGCCGTGTAGAAAATTTGAAGGTAATCGATACAATAAAATCGACTGCTGAAACTTCTATGGACTGTCCGGTGCAGATAATACAATCTTCTTTAGAGGGTGTTCCCAGCACCAGTGCGCCGTATTTACCTAATAAAAATGCACTGCGTCAAATGATTAACAGAGTCAGAAGACAAAATTCAACATCTACATTACTTTTAAACGAATTACCCGACTGGGCATGTAAAATTGATGATGACGAACAATTTTTGTTTTTTAATGAAGAAGTTGAGGGTGTTGGACGTATTTTGATTTTTACAACAAAACAAAACTTGCAATTCCTTGATTGCGCTCTGTACTGGATTATGGATGGTACATTTAGGTGTACTCCACTTCCGTTCCTACAAATGTACACAATACACGCTTTAGTGGGAAACGATGAGTCATCACGGCGATTACTGCCAATGGTTTATGCTTTTCTGCCGTCTAAAACTGAAATATGCTATGAAATATTTTTTCGAGAAGTGAAAAAATGTGGTGATACTTTCGAACTGTTATTAAGTCCGCTATATGTGTTAACCGACTTTGAAAATGCTGCAATAAATGCCTGCAAACGTGTTTTTTCATCGAGTATCCATAAATGTTGCTTTTTTCATTTTACTCAAAACGTGTGGAAAAAAATACAAAAACTTGGATTAGCTGCAGATTATGGTAATGATTCTGGCTTTGCACTGAAAATAAGATATTTATTTGCTTTGGCTTTTCTGCCCTCAGAAGAAATTCCTCAAGCATTTGATAGATTGATGGCGGAAAGTTTAATTCCAGATAAAGCCCATGAATTGGTACAATGGTTTCGGCGATATTACGTACATGGTCACATAACTAAAAAAAACTAAAATTCAACGACTGTTATTATAAAAAAAACTGAACCATTGTTTGCCCCAAGTCTATGGTCAATCCATGAAAATTTGTGCCAAGATATGCCTCGATCGCAGAACTCAATTGAAGCTTGGCACAGAAGGTGGAACACATTATTGAGCAATAAAAAATGGAATTTGTCGAAAACTCTGAAGGAATTGATAAAAGAGCAAAAATCAACAATGCTTTATCTAGAAAGGATCCTTGCAGAGGTGCCACGCACACCACCACGCAAAAAAAAAAAAATTTGATGAAGCTTTACAAAGGGTTATATCGAAGAAAGAGGAAATGGACACAATAACATTTTTTTTAAAAATTAGTTATTTATATAACATATAAATTTAAATAATTACAAATTAATATTTAATTGGGTGTGAAAATTACCAATATTTTTTGTTATTTTTTGTAGCTGACTTACGTACGTAATGTTTTAAATGATAAAAGAACGTGATTTGAATCGCTTTATTATAAATTGTTTTCGTAGTTTGTATTACTGATTTAGTAACTATCAATTATTTAAGAAGTTTACAAACATATTTTTTTTTTTCAATATAAGTATATAGACTCAGGATGGCCTATATCAGTATTTTCCATCTTCACGTGGGTCAGATGCTCAAAAAAAGTCTCAAATAATTAATCTTCCAATGATTTATTCCTTAATTAACAAAATAATATTCAATCACACTTTAACTAATCACTGACTATTATATTATAACAAATGAAACAAAAAAAGGTACAAGATGGCGTCGGTATTTAGCGATCCGTCGAGCGCGTGGTGCGTTGGCGGCTCTCGATTCCAAAGTGACCAAGATGGCCGCCTCGCTCCCACCAGTGACGTTCCGCTAGAATGACAGCTGACATCTGTCACGCTGCTATTCTGTTCCGACGTTGACAGCAAACGCTAAATGTCATGTGTCGCGCCGTCACGGCCGGACTGACATTCGACCGTCCTCGGGCGTAGATCTAACGTTGTCCTTAAAACAGGCAATTTCATTATTTGATTATTTGCTCGTCCAGCCTGAAAAACAGCATAGCACTTATCCTAACATACTACATAAGCAGGATATGAAAGCATGTATCCCTTCGACCATTATGAGTAATGGACCGGATGACATCTCACAATCCCGTTATGTTACCCAAACATAACCCGGACCGGACAAGTGTGTCCCTTCGACCAGCCCCAATGGCATGGACCGGACGGCACTGTCCCTTCGACCGGTTCACAGACAGGGTCTAGACAAGTGTGTCCCTTCGACCAGCCCCAATGGCATGGACCGGACGGCACTGTCCCTTCGACCGGTTCACAGCAGGGTCTAGACAAGTGTGTCCCTTCGACCAGCTTCAATGGCATGGACCGGACGGCACTGTCCCTGCGACCGACTCATTATCATACGTTCACTACCAAAAAACATGGACCGGACGAGCGTGTCCCTTCGACCAGACGTAAAAGTAGCATGGACCGGACGACGCTGTCCTTTCGACCAGTCAACCAACGCAATACATCTGGACCGAGCGAGTGCATCCCTTCAACCGAGCCCTTCAGGTACGGCCCGGACGACACACCTCGACCAGGATAGACAACCTTCATTACTTCTGGCCCAGACTACACACTGTGACCAGGATAAACTACCTTACATCTGGGCTGGACTAGTGAATCCTTTCTTGTTCAGCGAACCCGGATGTCACTATCCACCAGGATCGACAGCTTAAGCAAACACATACATAACATAAAAACGTAATGGTATACCTATAATTGCAGGTTATCTTGTTCAGCATAAATTTCTATTTCATTTTGTATATCCCATGTCTCTGGATCAGAGTGTACACTGAGAGTGTCTGAGCCGGCTGATATTGTCCGGGAGTCGGCGGAAATAGTATCCGAGCATACGGTCAAAGTATCACAGTCGTTTGAAAGTAATGCGTCATCTCTATTAGAAGTTACATCTTCTAGCGCCGTCTCGGCCTCCTCATCGTTCAAGAGACTGGTAGTGATTTCAAGTAACCCGGCATGTCCCTGAGGTACTGCACGCAAATTCTCGTGTGCGTATTTATAAGTGCGGTGTGAACCACTTACGCTTTTTAGTTCGTACCGATCATTCCCTAATACGGAGGTAATAACGAACGGTCCCCTAAACTTCCTATCTAGTTTAGTTTGATTTCGTTCACTATTCTTGATAAAAACAAAATCGCCCTGAGTAAATGGTTTGATGTTAGCACGACCACGGTTAAACCTTAGAGTATCCGCCGCGGCCGCCTTTTGAATATTTTCCGACGCATTTTCTCGAATGGATTCTAAATCTAAACGGTCATTTCGCTCGTCTGAATGTGAAGATATCTGGGACATACCTAATGATTCTGCACGTGTTCCAAACATCAGTTCCGTAGGTGAGTACCTAGTAACGGCCGATTTTGTACTATTAAGCGCAAGTTGGATATTGCCTAACTCATCGCGCCATGTCTTATTAGGGTCATTTTCAACTATCGTGAGCAAGCTTTTTAATGTTCGCATTATTCGCTCAACTTGCCCGTTAGCCCTGCTCGAACCGGTTGCAATAAAATGCAGATCAATTTTATAATTATTGCAAAAGTTTCTAAATTCACTACTAATATAGCATCGGCCCTGATCAGCAATAACGCGTGTAGGAGCCCCAAAAAGACAAACAGCCCTTTCTAGAGCTCGCACTGCGCTACTTGCATCTAATGATATTGTGTGCTCTAGTAGAACATACTTAGTAAACGCGTCTATTATCACCGAACAATACTCTTTTCGGTCGCTCTTACCACTAAGTTTCCCGGTAAAATCTATATGGATTGTGTGCCATGGCACAGACAGTTTTGGGATTGAGTGTAACTGAACGGGTTGAGCGCCCGATGGTCCCTTCGATGCTTTGCAAACTATACAAGAATCAATAAATTTACGCACGCATTTAGACATTTGCGGAAACCAGTATTGTTCGTAGAGTTTATCTAGCGTCTTATCACTACCAAGGTGTTGAATTTCGTTATGGACGTGGTTGATAAGTGTCCAAATCAAGGAGCGTGGAACGACCGGTAACCAAGAAATAATTTTGTTGCGCCCAATCTTTCTATACAGGATACCATCCCTAACATCGTAGGTGTGTGCTACCGCTTCCGGAAAATCACTATTGTTATGTTTAGTGATCAAGTCTTGGATTTCGCTATCGCGTTTTTGTTCAACTGAAAGCCATCCTTGATGTAACTCAACAAACTCAACACGTTTAGTAGTAGGGATTTGGGGGGTCGAAGGCGCGCCAGCATCCGACTGGAGATTACGGGAAAAGAAATCAGCATGTTCCATACTACGGCCTTCACGGTATATGATCTCAAAATCGAAGGCTTGTAGGAAAGCCCACCAACGATGCACGCGAGGCGTCAGATCAACCTTGGATTTCGATGCTTTGAGCGAATTACAATCAGTGTAGACTACAAAATGTCGGCCGTACAAATAATGCCGAAAATGTTCTACCGCTCGTACGACGGCCAAGGTCTCTAATTCGTACGAGTGGTATCGAGATTCTACCTCAGATGTACGCCGGCTAAAGTACTCCACAACATGGGGTAAGTTATCCTTTCTCTGTATAAGGATTGCGCCATAACCTTCGGCGCTCGCGTCTGTGTGCAACTCGACCGGCAAATCAGGATTAAAGATCGTTAAAACTGGTTCCGAAGTAAGTATTTTAACTACATTTCTACGGATATCCTCATGTTTGTCAGTCCAATTAATAGGTCCTTTCAGTTTAGTTAAAGGGTACAACGGTCCAACAACATTTGTAAACCCGGGTATAAATTTCCTAAAATATGACGCGAGCCCGAGAAACTGACGTACCTGAGTAGCTGTACATGGTGATGGTGCTTCAACTAATGCCTGAATTTTGCGGGTATTGGGTCTAATTTCGCCAGACTGCAAAGAATAACCTAGATAGTCTACTTTTTGTTTCATGAATTTACACTTTTGAAGATTAAACGAAAAGCCTGCTGCAGTCAGGGCTTGTAAGGCCTCATCTAGGCGGTCCAAACCCTGCGAAATATTGGAGGAATAACACAGAACGTCGTCCATATAAATGAGAGGCCTGTCATTAAGGTGTTGCAGTGCTTTTGTAATACATCGCTGGTAAACAGAAGGAGCGTTGCGCAAACCGAAGGGCATCGCAAGGTACTCGTATTGGCCTTCCGGAGTCACGAATGCAGTCATCTCAATTGAATCAGGGTGAATTAAAATTTAGTGAAATCCGCTAGCCATGTCTAATGAAGAAAAGTAGTTGGCGCCACTGAGCTGGTCTATCTGTTCCTCGATGCGAGGCAAGGGATAGTGTTCGGGTTGTGTGTTGGAATTGAGTTCCCGATAATCTACGCACATTCTATCGGTATTGTCCTTTTTCTTTACCAGGAGTATCGGACTCGCAAAAGGGGAAGAACTCTCACGAACGATACCAGCATCTAATAGTTGTTGTATTTTTTCGCGGACTATTTGTTTCTCTATAGGTGCTAGTCGATAAGGCGACCTCCGAACTATTTTATGAGGATCTATCAATTTAATGCTCAATTGCCCTGTAGTAACGCGCCTAGTAGGTATACCGTCTATGAAATAATCTGAATATTTGCTAATTATTTTTGACAGCAACATTTTATCTTCTCCTTCTAAGTCGGTATCGATAGAAGAAATATCAAAAACTACCGATTTCGTTTCGCAAAAGTTAGTTCGCTCTTTGGTCATAAACAAGAGTTTGTCCTTATCAATTTTCACGCAAAAACCTTTGTCTAAGATATCTCTACCTACAATAATTGGTACAGAAATTACTGAATCAGGAACGACGTGAAACACAAGGTCAACCGAGACATCTCCAATTTTTACAGTACTTATAATTTGGCAAGTGCATTTTACGTCATCACCTCCGATACCAGTAAGATAAACTAGATTATTGCGTACAGTACCCGGAAACTGACAGCGAAAACTTTCAGTTAAAAGGGAGCAAGATGATCCGCTATTGAATAAAAATGGAAATCTCTCACCAGCTGATGTCTCCAACGTAGATCTAGAAAGTCGATGATCACAAAGGTTGACTTCCTTCCTCTCCGACCTCCCTCCATTCTTTTTTTTCTGGACAAGCTGTAGACGTGTGACCAGGTTTTCCACACGTGTAGCAGGATATAGACGGCTTGTCTTGATTATTTGTAGAACTTGATGGAACTTGGGACTTCGATGATTTGGAGTCCTCCTTTCGCTTCCAACAGTCAACCTGTCGATGTCCTGACAGGCCACACCAATGACACTTTCCAGGGAATCTAGAATCTGTCATTCGAGATCTCTTGGCATCGGGGTCTTGATTTCCATCACTGACGTCCAACCGTCGCTTTAGTGATATGCCATTAAGAATCCGAAATAATTGAGCACGAGTAGTTATCACATGTGCTGTCAACTCTCTACGTATCAAATTATCTTTTTGACATAGCACTGATATAGCGAACCCAGTGATAACTTCCTCAGGTAAGTCAGTTTTTGGTATCCGCTCGATCAGGTTCCATAAGCGCATTGCAGACTCTGATGCGGTTTCTTTGACACTAATTTGAAATCGTAAAATTTCATCGAAATGATCCTGCATTAGTTTGGGCTTAGCAAATCTAGCTAGCAATGTTTCTTTAACAGCAGCCCATGTTAATTAATTAAGGTTCATTTTGGTCAAGTGGGTTGCTGCGCGACCTTTAAGCGCGTTAGTAAGTGCCATCAGCAGATTAACGCCTGCAAGATTTTTCTCCTGCACTATAACTTCAGTGACGTTACACCAGCCTTCAATGTCAGCTTCGGAATTGTCAGGATCAAATTCGATTAGTTTTATAGTGCTGGTACTTACAGGAGTTGATGGTTGCGACATCGCAAATACCCGGGCGAACATCGCCTCCATATTCGACAATATTCTCGTCGCAGAGATGATTTCAGCAGGTTGCGTGTTCCCCGTTTGTTGCTCATGGGATCCCACTTCTGATATAGACTCAGGATGGCCTATATCAGTATTTTCCATCTTCACGTGGGTCAGATGCTCAAAAAAAGTCTCAAATAATTAATCTTCCAATGATTTATTCCTTAATTAACAAAATAATATTCAATCACACTTTAACTAATCACTGACTATTATATTATAACAAATGAAACAAAAAAAGGTACAAGATGGCGTCGGTATTTAGCGATCCGTCGAGCGCGTGGTGCGTTGGCGGCTCTCGATTCCAAAGTGACCAAGATGGCCGCCTCGCTCCCACCAGTGACGTTCCGCTAGAATGACAGCTGACATCTGTCACGCTGCTATTCTGTTCCGACGTTGACAGCAAACGCTAAATGTCATGTGTCGCGCCGTCAAGTATTATAAGAAAACTAAATAGGATTTTTATTTACAATTGTTATTTATTTACTTATTTTAATATATTGTGTAATTAGAATTACTCAAGTATGTACCTACCTATACCTGACCGACCAAAAAGTAAGTAAAAGGTAAGCACCCCTCGTCAAATTATGTTTACTTAAAACATGTATAACATTAATTAGTATTTACCTAATACTTTCCAAGTTGAGATTTTAAACTTTGGTCTGGTGAACTGTTGACTTACTAAGCTGCTGACATTCTGAAGTGTTGAGATTTTGAATCGTTGGTCTTACGGTGTTGATGTTTTAACTGCTGATATTATGGCTGTTGATCTTAAGTATCAAACCCCAACTGGGGTGACATTGATTAAGTTTTAGGGAACAAGCTGTAATAAAACCGTTAAAGATGGCTGAAAAATTCTGAAAAAAATCCCTATCAATGGGAAGATACTATAGAATAGAAATCTCGAAGTTCAAAAATTTTGACTTAATAGATTTTAAGCAAAAAATTAAAAACTGCGCAATCAACTTTATACTGGAAGTGGGGTCACTTTGATACCCCTAATTTTTTGTGTGAAACGGGAAAGTCGATTAACGATTTCAATTAAGAAATAAAAAAATCATTCCGCTATATAAGCTCCAAGTTATGGATATTTTTTAAATTGCGGGTAAATTTGATTAAAGGGGTTAGTTTGGTAACGCATTAGGTATGATTTTAAAGTTTAAAGTTTTATAGTACGTTTCAACACATTTATTTACTGACATGAAATTATGTAATCATGAAAATCTAAACGAATAAAAACTAAAAAAGTAAAATAACTTTTAAATAAAAAAAAACTGTTTTATTGAGATCAATCAGGTAAACATTCGAAATATAATCAACCGGGCCTATCAACATTATTTGGTCACTCAGACAAGCTATTACTCAGGCAATAGATGCAGCATTAATTGACATAACACCATCGGTGAACTTCTGAAGGGCTTCTTCGAGCGTCTGGTCCGAGTAGGTTTTATAATTTCGGGTCCCCGGCGCCTTTTTTTAGTTCCATACCATCTTTGTCTACAACCTAAAAAAACGGGGTGAAATTGATAATCAATACAAAATCCAATAAAATAGTATTATGTTCTCCAAAGGGGTCACTTTGATAGCTATCAATGTACCCCCATGCCCACTATCAAACTCACCCCACAGACTAAATACCTTCATGGAATACAAAATGGTAAACATACCGAAAAAACAAAAATTGTTCCATAATAACAATAAAACAAATAATTATGAGAGTAAATATCATGTGTCTAGGTCCAGCGGTTTAGTCTGCACAATTGAAGTTATTTACACTTGCATTTCTTACCTTTCGTACCATCGAGTTTCAATAATTTATCACTCACTTCCGAAAATGCGCAGACGCACCGACACCAAGTAATAAGGTGGCGAAAATGTCAAAGTTGCCAGACTAAAAGAAAAATTACGACTGGGTTCTATTTTTACAGAGTTAGACGGTAAAATTCAAAAATAAATATTAATCATCAAACTCGCCCCTTGATTTGAAAGTCACCCCAGTTGACGGTACTAATAGTCTCTGAGCTAAGCTGCGGACAGACGGATGGACATGGCGAAACTATAAGGGTTCCTTGTTGGCTACGGAACCCTGAAAGGCCGCTATTGTTTTTTTTTTTAATAGAACAATCAAACACATGGTTTATATAAACGAATCGTACCAAGTATGTTTCGCCCAAAAGGACTACTTAAACAATGCGACGTCTTTCTACAGCAAGACTTCTTAATTGTATCAATTGAGACTACTAAAAACTCGTTCCAAACAATAATTAATTGAGAAAATATATTAAGACTTCGTAAAAAATAAAATTTTCGCGAGATCAACAAACTAAATCCGAACTCGAAACATTTCGTAATTAAATTCATAATAAAACTTTGCCAAATAAAACATTTACGAAGAGAATGTTTTAAAAACAATTCAATTTTGAGTTTTGATAACGTTTTGCTGAAGTTGGGTTGACTATATATTGGGTAAAGCTAAACATGATGAAATTAATATAAAATGACCAGTGGTTTAGATATTTGAACAGACCGGCGCGGCGGGGTAATGGGGGCTATCGTTTATGTGCTCACCAGTTGGCGCCACTGGTGAGTAAGGTCCTATCTGTACTTTTATTTGATGTTTTGATTATGTTTACGTACGCATTTTACATAATGTTCATTTTATTACATTTTAAAACTTCAAATGAATAATGTTCCTAAAATTGGCAAGCCTGAAGCAGACAATAGTTATTTGTGCAACAAGAGAGCAAAGTCGCTTTTTGCTGCGAGTGCTGATTTTGAATCCTGAGCAAGCGAAGGATTCAACGATTGAATCACGAGCGTAGCGAGTGATTCTAAAGTTGAATCCTGAGGTTGGCGAGGGATTCAAAGGCACGAGATGCAAAAAACTTTGCTCTCGTGTAACACACATAACTTTTCACTTCAGCAGCGAGAACACTTTAGGAGATAAAATAATAAACAGGAATAGATTGAAATAACTATTTATTGTGAATCAAAATAATTAACGTTGTAGGTAGAGGTACCAATTCAATAAAATGGAACATTTTAAAAGTTAAAAGTAAAATTACTGCAATTCTGCAAATTAAAAGTAACCCGCTCTTTTATTTAAATTAAGGCGTGTTCGGAAATAGCACCCATGATATTTTATTATTCAAAATATATTACGTAACATTATTGAAACTAGAAATAACTATTTACATGTTAAATATCAGTTTTATTTGCAGTAAATACTTATTTTCGTTTAAATACAACAATAAGTAAAAAATTCAATAAATTACATTAAAAGACATAATTATCTTTTTGCAAAATTTCTTTAGTTAGTACGGAATTCCGAACGTGTTTGTCTTTGAGGTCGAATTCAAAATCGGAACTTCGAAAGGGCTGGTCTTTGTCTCTCTCTTTTTCTAATGGCGGGAAAGAGATAGAGTGTGAATGTTTCGAATTGTATGATTAACCCCAGGATGAATATGATATTCGCGGCTTTCTGAAAAAAATAATTAAAAAGTTACTTGGTCTCACTCAGTGAGCAAAATCGCATTTTGCTCATTGATTTCAGGCAGCAAAACCTACATGTTTGAGCTACTGAAGTGAAAATATTATTCTTCCTTCTAGTGCTACCAAATTAGATCCTAACTTTTTACTTAAAATCTTAAGCCATAATTAATCAGGAATGGCACAACCATTACAACAATTATGAATTATTTGTTAAAATCCGTGTAAAAAAATCCCGCAAACAGTGAACGTTCAGTACGTTTTGACAACTAGACCAGCGGGGTAATTACGTAACACACTAACAGTAGGAATGGGTTTCATTTTGACAGTTCAACAACATTCATTGCGTTTTTTCCGTTGTTGAGCAGACAAATTTTTCGAACATATGAAGCAATGGATTAACAATAGGCTTCAAAATGATTCAGATTGTGATAGATAATGTGTTACGTAATTAGGGTGCTGGTATAGAAGTATGAGGAACAGGGTGTAAAGCTCACTCATACTCTATAGAAAAGGGAGGATCCTCCGACCAGACGGGTGTTGTGTCTGGTGGGCAACTGCCCGACGGTTGATGTCGGGATGTTGTATATATGCTAGTTGCGCGGTAAACTCTGCTTGCGCGATGCAGGATTTTGCGTGACGTCATTGTGACGTGTAGCTCGCATGTGGCGATTGGATGCCGCTACACTGGAAAGGTTTATAAAAAATTGGTAGAATGATTTCATCTTTATCAGCTTTTTCTTTCAAAAATTCTTGCCTAGGTGCAGTTATGATTTTCTTAACTGCAGTTATTGCTATTTACGAATATATATCGAACATTAAAGTATGAATAGATCAATTTAATAATCCTACAAATCTTTATTAATCAAGGAAGTAGCTACAGTCATAAATAGTGAAATAAAATTGTCATCAAATTGCAGCCAATCACGCAATAGAGATATCATATAAATATCAAGTTTATCGTTCGATAAAGTAGATATACTTTTATATAATTCAAGAGGAAAACAGGAAGTGAAGGCACGTGAACATATTCGTAAGAAGTTGGCAGAATCATCCCAGCGCTGATTTGCTGGATTCGTTTTCTCCTCTTCCTATCGTTATTTCTCTTGACTAAGTTTATTTTCGTTATATGTATGTATGTATGTATCTATGTATTAGTATTTATTATTTTTCAAGTTATCTATCCCTTATGTTGCACCTGCCATGTTTTGTCTCTGCATCACCCTAAGGTTGACTGGTAGAAAATGCCTCAGGCATTAAGTCCGCCTTTGTACAGTATTTTTTTTTTTACTTGTGCATAAAGTTTTAATAAATAAATAAATAAATAAAACCTTTTAACTATGCGAAAACGGACTAAAGAGAAATGTAAGGGGTTATAAAAAAGATTTATGCACTACTTAGCTATTATAAAAAGTGATGTGTGTGCAAAGTTGAGTGTTGGTCTTCCTCATTTGTAATAAAATAGGTGCCTAATAAGGTGCTACGTTTAATAAAAATATAAAGTTTAGGCCACATATTTGATAAGGCTTTTTTATAGGTTGGTAGGCAGGGCTTGGAACCGGTACCTAAAGTACGGGTTCGGTATCGGTACTTAGCGGTTCTTGCCATTTCGGTACCTGGGTACCGATTCCAGACGGGTACCGGTACTTCACCTAACAAGTACGGAACCAAATTCAGATACCCGGCGCATACCACAAATCTCATATTTGTACGAGGAACCTCAAACAGTTGGCATCCGTAAAGTTATTTTTCTAATACCTATTAACTATACTTTTTAGGGTTCCGTTGTGCGTCCGTCCGTTTGTCTGTCAGCGGGCTGTATCTCATAAAGCGTAAAAGGTAGACAGTTGAAATTTTTACTTACTATATCTGTTTTCTCACTCTAACTTACGAATATTTCTTTGGTACTGGTTTTTGTACCGCCACAGTACCGATACTGATTAGAAATACCAATAGTACAGATACGACAGCTGGTACCGGTACCAACAGTACAGGTACTACTCTGGTACCGGTATCACACCAAGACCAATGGTATCGGTTCCCAAAAATTCCGGTATTTCAAGCCCTGTTGGTAGGAAACAATTCTGGCTAAATAAATGGAATAACACACATCATCATGTACAAATTGGTATTTATTTAATTAATTAAAACGGCACAACACCAATTACATTAATAAATATAGAAACAATAATTCGTTGACAATAATAAGTTGTATATAATTTAATTAAAAACTAACATGGAACAGTGCATCCCTTGCATACTTTCTCTCATTTCTTTCTCTTTCTCTCATATTTTTATTTTATTGGTATAGAATCTATAGACTAAACATTGAAATAGGTAGTAGATATTGTTGTGCCTATTGATATGCACATAGTGCTAGGAAGCTAGTATACAATTGATGCTAGAATGTTGATGAATGATGCTAGAATAAAATATTTTTCAATACACTTCCTCGAAAACTGGTTCTTATCGCACTACGATTAGGTTCAACATGCAATGTATTTTTTTGCTTGTTAATTGCTTTTTTTTCATTTAATACACGTGTGCGGAAATAAAAATTGCCATAGATAACTATACCTATACTTAATCCAAATTGGTTCAATGCCTATAATCAGCGGTGATTGTTTTTTTTTTAAATCTCGGCAAAGAGATATGCGTCTTTACGGCGTTATTATTTTTTGAATATTTAAATTATGTTTATAAATAGAATATCAAAAACCATGATTATTACAAAAAAAAAAAAAACATTATCAACAAATTAACATTTATTTGTGTTCTAAACTCAAAAATATTTGTATTTTCTATTTTTCATATTAGGCTTTTTAGCGAATTTATACCTTTGGCTCTCCTCTAACCTGCGAAGGTAAAGCGCGGGAAAAAAAGCAAATTCAGTCTTATTTATCTTACGACAAAAATATTTTTCGTTATTTTATTTTATTTCTTCAAAATGTATTGAAAAACGTCGTTTGATACACGTGGACATTTGTTATTGCAGTTCTGGGCTCCATAACACCCTCGCCTACGGCTCTTGTGTGTATTCCGCCTCGAATGCAATAACAACATTTCAAAATTTACTATTTTGAATCTCTCTATCTTCAAACCACAAAAAAACCGCACCTAACAAAAAAAGGCTCACAAAGATATCGCCAACACGAAATCGGAAAGCTTTTAAAATAGTGGAAGAATTAAACCGCTCTCAGTCCTTAGTTTCGTTAATCCAGGTGGAATCGATTGAGTAGAGCAGTCGGCACTCTCAATAATGCGTAAGTCGACAAGTTAATATGTAGGTTTGTGTATCCAACAGTAGGTAGACTCAATATTATTTAATATGCGAACTTTTAATTGTTCTGTATCCCTTTGATGATAACGATCTTTCTTGATCTAACGCTAGTAAAGATCCGACCAGCTATATTACTAAACGCACAATAAATCAACATGTTAAAGTTAGGTAAGTAATAAAACGATCCTTATTACCTACCAATACCTTGCTATTTTATTATAGTTGTAATAGCGAGTCAATCAGAGTGGAAACTCTCCCTATGGAGAAACTGCTTTATTCTCATGAGAAATTACAACTTCAAGAATTTCGCTCCCTTACTTGCGATTCACAATAACGTTTTCATTTGCTACCGTTGAGTATGTTTCCAAGAAACATTAAATTACCTTTAGTTTTGTAAGCATGTTTCCAAACAATTCCAGTACTTATTTCTTTATTGGTTTTGTTTTTAAGGGTTATTTTCCGATAAATGTCAATTGTTGAAATTATTCTGCTTGAATTGTTGTTCGTATCTCGTATTTTTATAAGTGTTTTTTTTTAAGTGGAGTTTGAGCTGGCTGTAATCATAACGTAGTTTGATCTATGGTACAAGCTATAACTGACTGGTCTGCCTCTGACGCCAATCTTCCACTTTTGTTAAGCGTTCTTATTCTCTCGACATGGTAAAAATTATAGTCGATCAGTAATACCAATACTGGTGGGAATACCAGAGCTAAGTAATATTCGAAATCTAAAAAAAACGAAAAATAAAACATCTAAACAGGACAGTCACTCTTCCAAACAAAACAAGATATTCATTCAAATCGGGAATGTCCTACTTTCTTGGTATATACAATGGCATGTTTCAAAAACCATTCAGCACCCTAATTGCGTAACACACTACGAGTATCAGTCACATTCTGAATAATTTTAAAGCCTATTGCTAATCCATTGCTTCATATCTACGAAAAATTTGTCTGCTCAACAACGTAAATAACGCAACGAATGTTGTTGAACTGTCAAAATGAAAGCCATTGCTACTGTCAGTGTTTTACGCAATTACCCCCCGCTGGTGTCTATTTCTTAATTATTTTCCGATAAAGGTCAATTGTTTGGAATTATTTTGCTTTAATGGATGTTTTTTATTAGTTATCTCGTCATTTTTACTTCAACTTTTTGACCGTTTGGAACACGAGCAAGCTATCCTTACGAGGTAGTTTGATAAACATCGACAAGCTTTAACTGACTGTTCTGCCATCTGAAGAAGGTTCCCACATTTGGTTCGCCTTTTTATTCTTTCGACATGGTAAAAATATTAGGCAGTCTGTCACTAAGGTAATAGGTACCGGAGCTGACTAATATTTTGTAACACCACAGTAATCTAAAAAACACCAAGAGAGCACCTTCACAATTTGAGAGTTTTGAAGGAAATTCCTATACCATCGAAAAATTCGTCTGCTCAACAACGTAAATAACGCAATGAACGTGGATGACTGTCGATGTCAAAGTTCGACTGCCATTGTATTTTTTATTATTTATTTATTTAGGAGATTATCATGCACAGCATTACAGATATACCTAGATCCAAGATTGTATGTGTGTTACGCAATTACCACGCAGGACTATCACTTTTCCACACAAAACTAGATAGCATAACACACAAAATATTCACTCAAAACCTCAGCTCAACGCAGCTGAAGTCCCTTAATATTAAACAGTGGATATGACGTAACGTTCCACTCGGTTCCATCACCGGACCGGGTTCATCCGGACCGGCACGTCACTGTATCGCCGTAATCCCGGCGCACAGTCAGCCGCCGCAACAAGAAAATCCAATTTTCAGCTCTCATACGAGCTCAGGTTGAGAACCTTACAGATTTAAGGATAAAACGAAACTATATTATTGGGAGATGTGGAAAAGTTTCAGCTTGAGAGATTACAGTTAAATTCAATTTAATAATATCAGTCCAGTTATACCGGAATGCCATAAAAGATGTGCTCTTCTTGAACTGGAATTGAATTGACCTATTTATACTATTTGCTTTTCACTGGGGGTGGACCGCACGCTAAAAATTATTAGGGATCACATCTTCCTTCTATTCAAATACGTCAAAGACTCAACATGAGATTTATTTTCAGAGCATTAAGTTACGAAAAACATATAAGGTGTAAAAAGACCTATCACGTAGCCTTTATCCACGCGTTCTGTACATGAAACTAAGTAAAATTGAGCAAAAACATCAATGGAAATCTACTTTTATTTTCGGTGTGAAAAATCGCTGATTACGGCAGCGCGCAATCTAACACACGCAAAACATTGTGCTTATTAGCATGCAACGGTACAGGACTTGCGGGATTATTTACAGTTAAGGGGACTACAGGACCTAGACGCAATTTTTATAATGTCTAAAAGTATATGATCCACTGCAGTAAACAAAATTAGAAAATATATACGATATTCTTCAGGATATGTGCTAGTTAGATAGTGTGTTGAAAACATAATACAACTAATTTGATACGACAGAAAAAAAACACAAAGATACCTCTAAACATTTCGTTTAACGATTAAAAACCATACTAATGTACATGAAATTATTCTAATTTTTTGTCAGATTATTCTACAAGCAATATATTAACGTAATAGTGTTTACTTTTTTAGTACAATCAATTGATTATTTGTAAATACCAATTACCAGCGCACTTCTCTTTATTTTCTATGCAGTCCGACAGTGATCGCGCTTTAGCTGTTGTCAGCCTCTTAAGTTATACTTAAAATATAAAACTTGTTTTCGTGAAAAAAAGAAAAAGAAAAGTTGTAACTTCGACTTGCAATATCCCTGTAAACCGTAGGTTCCCATTCCCAGATATGGTCCAGTACACAAAAACGATCACGGTGAAGGAATTTCTTTATGCGTCTTTTTATACCAATATTCTTAGAGTCTGCAAAGAAAGTTAAAAAAAAAGTTAAAATTAGAAAGAAAGAAAGAAAAAGAAAGAAAATACAATTATTTGCGGTAAACATGACGCAAAGAAAAAACACACAATACAAAAAATAACGAGTTGGGGAAAATTCAGCACAGTTAGCGGTCTGGTGGACGGAAAGGAATCAATGCCCGAAGCTATCGACAAGAAGTGCATCTATCAATTTAACACTGCATCCAAACCCGCTTTCACAATTTAAAGCTAGGAAACAGCTCGTTGCAAAGGAAATTTGTTGGTGGAAATAATTTACGTATAATAGTGTAGTAAAACTCAGCGGGGTAATTACGTAACACACTAACAGTAGGAATGGGTTTCATTTTGACAGTTCAACAACATTCATAGCGTTATTTACATTGTTGAGCAGACAAATTTTTCGAACATATGAAGCAATGGATTAGCAATAGGCTTCAAAATGATTCAGATTGTGATAGATCGTGTGTTACGTAATTAGGGTGCTGGTCAGTATGTTTTATAACTATGTTATTGCACAACCAATGTTCCACAGCAAAATACAGCTAATATACGTCCGCACAGTACGGCCGTCAAGATTCGAGATCCTCGCGCTCGCCGAGTGTTTCCGGCTCATTATATCGATTCTAACGATTCCTCAAATTTTTTATTTTATACCTATTTAATCTTACTTAAAATGTTTAATTAATTACTATTAAACATCATAAACCTTAAAATAGATAATGTTAAACCTATAATGTTATAAGCTAAATCCTCAGTACTACAACTTCACTTCTTAATTAAAATCATATCGTAATTAAATCGACTTAATAAAACCCTTACAATCATTCATTTTCTCACTGACAGACATGACATAGCCTAAACCACTAGGTATAGAAGCATGCAATTTTGCACAAGTGTTCCTAGATTAACAAAGGTGAGCACTAAGGAAGTGTTTTTGAAAATTCACCCCTAAAACGATTAAACATGGGATCAAAGTTTGTATGGAAGTTCGTCATTTTGGTCGCTGGGAAATCTCATCGAGCACACGGCATGTAAAAGTTAATTACTTAACTTGTACGTGATTCAAATAATTGAATTCTTTGATGTCTGCATAGTTACCTAAAATCAGAATTAAATAGTCCCTTTTACTTACCATCTACTTACTTATCTAAGCTAATTACGAAAACGTACATAATTAATTTCTTACTTTAACCTGGGACATAAGATAAAAAAGACTCCTTGAATAGAAAATCCAAGAACTTATTATATGGTAAAACAATTATTTAAAAAGCACTTAAAATTATGCTAAAACGTGTTTGGACAAAACATGGCATTCCTTTATTACACTGCAGAACCAACAATATAGCTGGCTCCGTCCACTCGCTATAAAACGTATGTGACCAACAAACTAGAAAATAATATTATATGGCCGTGTAAAATTATTCAAACGTTCTTTTATTTGTCAAAAGACATAAGACTCTGTCTAGTGTTTTTTTAAAGATCATTCATTCATTCATTCATTCATTCATTAGACCCTCAAAGTACGTAGGTAACCGGTAGATACAAGTGTACAATGTAGTATTGCCTATTCTTTATTGAATAAACAAGACTTCCAAGTTCATCCTTGGATGTTTACGGACTGCAGGTTTTAATTTGTTTGCAAAAGAATGCGAAAACTCTTCACTTGTAAAACATGACAAGCCGTGTCCCATCCCCATCGGCAAACATCACGAGCTTTCATACAAACTTTCATCCCATATTAAACCCCTTTAGGGAATGAATATTCAAAAATCTTTCCTTAACTGCTCACTTTCGAGGAGCCGTGCGTTGTCAGTGATTTTTACTATTTAAATTGAAATCATATACTCGTATCGGAAATGAATGCATGACATAATTCTGTAAACAGAAGAAATCAAAACTGAACAATTTAATAGCTCTAGCTAATTACAAAGTTCTTAAAAGTTCCAAAGAACAGTGTAGAAAATGCCAATTTCATACTACTTCGAGGAAGAATTTTCGCAAACTTTCCCGTGACGTAACTCCTTTAATTTAAACACTTTCAAGTGGTTTAAGAAATTGAACAGTAATTTCAATATTTAAGTATATACGTTACATACGTTGGGTTTTTATTTAATTTTTATGACAAATTTTTCATTGATTTGTTATTTCATTTCATAATACGATTGGCCATTCTCTATGCATATTTTATAGACATGTGTGAAAAATACATGTACCTACCTAGATACCTAATATGATTTAAATTGGACTGCTAAGTGGTAAGGTAAGTAAAGTCGACCGTCCATTACTAAGCAAGATGTGCACAGAGAGAGGTTTTCCATGGTTCATTTATGTGCCAACATTTTTGTTACGTGCGTAGCGTGGCTGTGGGTCGCAGTGCGAAATGCACGTGCGCAGCTTAGCCGTGGGCTACTG
Organism: Dryobotodes eremita; assembly: GCA_917490735.1. Taxonomy (NCBI): domain Eukaryota; kingdom Metazoa; phylum Arthropoda; class Insecta; order Lepidoptera; family Noctuidae; genus Dryobotodes; species Dryobotodes eremita. The sequence continues at coordinate 15,430,488 of OU823254.1, read as the reverse complement.
TGGAACAGCGCCTTAAGATTAACGACCCATGGCTAACACCAGCACCCTAATTGCGTAACACACTATCAATCACAATCTGAATAATTTTGAAGGATATTGCTAACCCATTGCTTCAATTGGTTGAAAAATTTGTCTGCTCAGCAACGTAAATAACGCAGTGAATGTGGTTGAACTGTCAAAATGAAAGCCATTGCTACTGATCGTGGTGTTACGTAACTTCCGCGCAGTTCTCCCATCTAACAAATTCATACAAAAGACAGAAATCACCACATACTGCGATCAGAGTAATGCGTGCTATGCTAGGGTTATAGCGTGATCAAAGAATCCAACAAATTCTATTTAATTACGCTACACAACGATCTTTAACATTTACTCATCAACATCAAAATAATAATACATCGATATTCCATAAGAACTACATAAAATTGCTCAGAATATGAAAAAAAAACTTGCGAACGTAAAAAAGCCGTATTCTAACTATAAATCCAGGAGTACCTACCATACTAGAGTGGTGACACGTAATATTACCTTCGTGCATAGAGTATCGATTACCCGAAATGATACACTCTGCCTATTTTATTAGGCAGTTTAGAGCTGCGCGCCCTTCGGCATTTTATAGCGAATGTCGAAGCATCCATTATGTAATTTTATATCTAATGTCATGTTCCAGGACAACCCGCATTGGATTATATCTTTTATGATTATCTACTCGGTCTGATGGCAATTAGCTTCTTGTAATAAATAGATTAAAGTAACTGTGATAGAAATGGTTTATTCATCGAAGCAAAACAGGATTTGGAATACGAAAGTAATATGTATTCGCTATCTAAACTAATAATATATATAATAATAATATTCATCCATACTAATACTATAAATTCGAAAATAACTCTGTATGTTACCATTTTATGCTTAAACCACTGAACGGATTTCAATTAAATTTGGCAAAGAGATAGATGGCATACTGGGGAAGGACATGGGCTATTTTTGTCCCGGTAGCACGTTCCCATGGGATAATTTCCAACATCCACGCGAGCAAAGCCGCGGGTAGAAGCTAGTGATATTATAAAGAGAGAAGATTTGATTTTTTGCATGTTTCTATGTTTGTTTGTTTCGCTTTCACGCTAAAACGGCTGAACAGATTATAATGAAATTTGGCACATGATTAGACTATGACCTGGATTAAGTAAAAAAATATTTTTTATCACAATATTCTTACGGAATCAAAACGTATGCGGGTGAAACCACGGGACGCAGCTAGTAAAAATAAAGACGCGACATGTAAACCAAATAAACAGACTTATTGGAAAGCTACACGAACGTGGCAAAAACGATAACAGTCGATAAGAACCGTGATCTGTAACGAATACCTATTAAACTTATAGGTGTAAACGGAACGAAGGAGCCTGGATCTCACGACACAGGGAATCCTAGTGTGAGTTCCAGGAATCAACGCATTCGATTGTAATTTCTTATACAATAAAAATATTCTTATTCTTATTCTTATTCTTATCTCCTTTTAAAACGCGGTATACTAACAAAAACAGCAAAAAACCTATACAGCTTTAAGTTTCGAGTAACCAAGCAGTGCTAATTTTTTGCAGTACCTACCTTTTTCAACTCAGCCTATCGTAGTCCACTGCTGGACAAATGCCGCTCCCAAGTTGCGCCTGGACTCACGATTCTCCACCTACAGCATCCAATCTGTTTCAGCCGACTTTTAAGGGTCGTCGGTTCACTTAAAGTCTATACTCTGAGTTTTTATTCGCTAGACCAAAATAACAGCTGCGATCGACTAACTTTAAGCGATAGGTTTTGAGTTCAAAGATGGTAAAACCTGCCATGGTGCCGATTCTCTTGTCACAAAATTCTCTAAACAAGACTGAAAATCACCAAAATTTAGTTTATTCCTGTCAAACGACGATTTACCATTCTGAAATATACTAAAGTGACACAACTTAACTATATTTTAGTTTGACAGCACTAAGATGGCACTGAGTTAGTAATTTAATAAAAATGGCAATTTAGCTAATCTGCATATGACGTTTTTAACAACACTTCGACTTCAGGTGCACAAAAGTCCTACTGTATCTTTTTTATTTTGCTTATATCTCATCTCGAAAATGGTGTATCCTAACGGAAAAATAATACAAATTTCGACACTTTACGAAACTTTTAAACCCATAAAACTCTACATATAGGTAATAATTTTTCATATTTTCCAAATAAAAAGTGAAAAATTCCATATAAAACACGTCTAGGCTGCCCCACATTCACAGTGTAGGGCAAACAAGTACCATGTAGAGTCGTGATTGTCAAATTAAATTTTAGTTCCGTCAAAATTATTTTTAAATTTAGAGAATTTTTTTTGCAATATAGCTTTAAGATTCTCATAGCCAAGAGTAAGGATTTTAGTGATAGTTTAGTTAGTTAAGAGAAAAGAGAAGAGTTAAGAGAATCGGCACCAATATGTGTAGATGTGTTTAGTGAAGAATGTACGAATTTATTTAGTGGTCAAAGGATCTTGCACGAACTATAATTATGTGAAGCTGACTGATCTAAAAGCTCGATCATAGCTGTAATTTTGGTCTGAAAATAAAAAATCAGAGTATATCTAGCAGTCCTGCTAGTTGCTCCTTTACTTAATAAAATAATTACAACAACATAAATACTAATTATTATTTAATAACAAAATTCAACTTAATCATAACAAAAAAAAAAAACTAACACAAAGCTATTAGGTACTTATTAACAAAATGACTCTAATTAATGTGTTCAAGTCAAGTTCCAATTTCATTAGTAATGTCGGAAAGGCGTTGTAAAGAAAGATATTTCATTATATTACTTCTTGCACATAAAATGTGGTATGTAGTTTAATCATCGTATGCTTGAATAAGTTTCTTCAATATTCCTGCAACGAAAAAGTAAGTTAAAACAATACGTTAGTAACAGTTAAGTAATGGTCAGTATATGTTCCCGCTGCTGGGACACAGGCCTCCTATCTGTGAGATGGAGTGGGCCGTCATCCACTACGCGGGCCCAGTGCGGGTTGACGGATGTCACATGCCTTTGATTTATTTTGTTCTAGGACATGCCGGTTCCCTCACGATGTTATCCTTCACGAGTAATTTGAAATTTATATTTTTTGAAGATATCTGGAATCTTATTGTATCTCGTTGTATAGCTGAGAAGTTGTACATGTTTTTGGAAAGTTCTGCTGATAAAGTACTTCCGTGTTTTTTGCAGAAATCGATTATTTTAGTCAAATAACCTGCTTAAAATTATAGAAAATTGTAACGATTTGTAAAACTATTAAAGATAATTGTCACTTTATGGTTGATTATTATGTATTGAAATTGAAGCAAAGAATACTAATAAAAAAAACTGCGTTGTTTTTTTTTTATAAATTTTCAAAGTTGTGTACCGATAAAAAAATATAAAATGTCAAATTACTCGAGAAAATGGTTGACATTTGCATAGGGGTCATTAGTGGTCATTTTGTTTCAAATGACCTTTCCAACATCCCCTTAATGGATTGCCGACATATAATCAATAATAATAATAACCCTGTATAAAAATCAATTGCCGTTCGTTAGTCTCGCAAAAATTCGAAATTGGCTCGACCGATTGCAACGAAAATTTGGTAAGTTTTTACATGCCCGCCGATGAAGGTTTTAAATGGAATTGCAACGCAATAACTAGTTGGAAATAAATATTATTATCTCCTCTAGTCATTGAAAACATAATATAAATTACATTTTGAAATAACAGAATATAAAATATATAGGAACTTTTAAAAATAAAAATAAATAGTAGCCCACCGGTGTCAGGAACAGTGTTCTAGCTACCGGTGGTTAGCGCTCCAGAGAGATGAACCTCCTAATAATACGAACTGCCTCCTGAAGTACCGCTCTCTGGATCAAGCCCCTGATCAAGCTGCCTAACGAGAGCCTGCTCAAGTGTTGGTCGAAGCTCTTGGTTATTAAGCTCTTGGTTATTAAGCTATCACGACTATCGGCACAATGATCGCTGAGTTCACATCCCACATGTCGTCAACCTCGCGAGTCAAATCAATATAATTTATTTGCTTATCTTTCTCGGCTTTCACGAGGTTCCCGTCAGGTGGAGCCGTTATGTCAAAAACTATTAAATTAATTTAAGTATATTAATGTGCTTACAGAAACTGGTATTCAGCTGCATTTGGTTAGATTGGAAGCCGTCCCCAATATAGTTGCGAAAAGACTCGGCAGATTGATTGCTTCCAGAATCAAAACAACCAGAACAAAATCGTCTTACTTCTTAAATGCAATCATTCATTATTTTCTGCAATATACAAATTGTATATGTACATGGCCGTCATCACAGCTAATACGCCAGGTATCAAAAACATGAGGCAAACGCAGCAGGTTTGTATAAAGCAACAACTGAAACCAACAATTTATGTGAAATTATTATATAATACCATTGCCCACGGTTTCTCTAGCGTCATGAAAAAACACCTACAAAAGGTGGCTTCCTATATCCCTCCTATCCTATATATTAATCCAGGTACGTATTTCAAATTTTATTAAAATCCGTCGTCAAAGCGAGATTGAGTAACAAACATACAAACTCACAAACTGGATGTTTGTGGAGATAAATCTCTCATTTGATAGGTATGGTAACGTCCGCATTTATAATACCTAAAATTATCAGGATATATAAACGGGATTAGCGTTTCATTCCTAGCAAGGTACGAAGACTTGTGACCATGAAGTTTCTTGCCCTCCATAAGAATCTACGACTTTAACCTCCTGAATAAGTGACCCACTCCTGCGAGCTTTTAATTGAAATAAATGGTTTCAATTTTAGTTGAGTGTGATCCTTTAACTTTTTACCAGCAAAACGATAAGCCAACGATGAATATATCTTCACCCTGTCAATATTTCGATCTATTCTGTTTTAATATTATGAACAGACAAGATTTACCACATTTCAGGCTTAGGTGATTTATACATCAATGATTGTAAGATTAAACTATTTTAATAATCTTCATCGTCTATTTGTTCTGACTTTCTGAACTTGCACTGAATTGTGTTTATAAAATTAATTTCTGTCAACATGACAGACAGATCAGAATTGTTTTTTTCTGGGATACGGGGCCACAAAGGAGTTGACGGAATAATAGGATGCATTTCTTGATCTTTGTCCAGAGGGACAGGTTAGAGGGGCAATACCCGTGTTTTTGAGAACTTTCGCATTCTAATCATAGCCTTCGTTTTTTTAAATCTGAAAGTGGGCTCCTGACCACGGGGCTTCAAACTGAAACTTCAAATATATTTTCGGTGTTCCCTCCTCATGCCGCACCAACTCAGCTATTAAGTTATCGCCCTGCATATCCTTGCTCAAAAACCCTCCGGGCTCGACTTCCATTAGTTAAATGTTGCTGTTTTCAATGTCTTCGTCTGAGGACTCGCTACTATCCGGTTCCGGCTTTTTTAGATCTCACTAGCAGCGTTCTTGATCTTATTTCTGTCTACCACTGCAACCGAGTCCATCCAAAAATGTATTCCCTTGTCGAAGTATTTCATGTCCTGTTTTAGCTATCGTTCCAGTGCCAAATGTTGTCGCGGGATCGTGTCAGAGAGCGTGCAATATGCCCGACTTAAATTTTAACGAATTTGCAGTAGTTCGGTTTGGGGTACGGGTACCTAAGTCGACCACTTGAATCTCGAAATATCTATAATTAGAATGCGCACTCACAAAAAACTCTGATTTTGGAACACTATAGCACTGGTAAACGGCCGAAAAGAGGGAATTGGGCGATCACTAAGATGAGCCGACGTCTCGTAGTCCACAGGTTCCGAAGAGTTGTCGGCAGCAAACTGTCCAGGGCGTGGTCGGCTTGCTCTTCGTTATTTATGTCCAGCTCAGACGCGGTACAAGTTCGACTCTTAGCTCGCTGCTGTTTCCCTCAAGTTGATGCAATCGAAGACCACGTCGGGGTCACCACTTTGAGGACATAGGTGGAAGATATTCTACCTATCTCCTGTTACGCGTATTGGAGGTGAAGTTGTGATCGAAGAGCTGAAGTGAAACTCCAACTTGCAGTTAATAATTATTGTAATTACCAAACACGTACTTAGGTAGACTATTTAGCACAGTCATATAGTTAATTAAACAAGTAGGGACAAGATAAACTAATGACTTAAAACCTAGATTCGGATGTGGCGATTAGGATATCCTGTCCTCGTCAGAACGTCTCATTAAACTGCGCGGTTAAGTATTTTGTTATCATTTGTTCTTGAGAGAGATTGCTGTTGGGGTGAAGTTCTTGTATATTATTTAGAGGTTGCATATGAAGCGAGGTCTTGACGGACAGACATGTGATCTAAGGCTCACAGCCAGCAGGCCCAGGTTTATATTTGGTGGGCTATTGCCCTAAACAAACAATGCCCGTCTTTTGTCATGGGCACAACTATGCCCATTGTGAAAGCTTTTGTTTGTAGAGTGTTATGCAAACTTAAGAATTCGGGGTAGTTTTTTGTTGCGCTGCAGTTGCAGTTGGCGGGAAGTAAAGGCACAAAAGCACTAAAGTTATCTAATTTACTGTGTTAAGGCACTGAGCCTTAACACAGTAAATTAGATAACGGATCAGTAAGACTTACAGTTTTCATATTGTCACGGCAACGGTACTTCCTTCTTGATGACATTGTATATGAACATGCCAAGCAACACGACAACAGTGAACGATATAAATATGCAGCAACATTTGATAAGGCTCAGGCATATGCTGAAAGAGAGTAAAAATTACTGAAAGCCATATTGTATTAAAAAAAAACATGACTTTGCCACTGCACCAATTTTGAAAGAAGAAATTAGTATAATATTATTATTTTGTTCTTACGCCTTCTTCTAGATCAAGAAGTCAAAAAGATCAAAAAGTTCAAAAAGTTTACTCCTTTAATAGGTAGTGGTATAAAAACCATGATCTGTATAGATTGATATGGGGCTCCTCTGTGGAGAACCAAAAGCTGGACATTTCAGCCTATAATGGCAGCTAGCAGGGTAAATCCTCGACATCAGACCCATCTGGTCCGATGTCCCAGTTTAGCAAAAATCACTTTTAACTAAATCGTATGTAGTTTTCTGTTCTCTTTCTTTCTGTCTAGACGACATATTTGTATCTCACTTAGTTCAAAATTTCGTTTACGTAAAAATGGTCGGATATCCATAGTACACCAGAGTCAAACTGTCTGAACTTTATTTACAATTTTATGGTCGTGAGATAAACAAAAAAAGTTTTTTTGTGGTCTCACGTAAAGATATATTCAAAAAATAAAAATGTGTACGTCTTGTTTTATCAAATTACTCTTTGGCTTGGAAACTATTCATCTACCAAAGTCATTTATTAACAAAAGTCCTTATGGTTCGGGACATAATTAAAATATTTTACCGAAAAACAGAAACTACTATTATCGTCAGTTGATGAAAATGACACAAAATGTAAACATGCGACCGGCCCCACACTCCTGCGCCACCACCGTGACCGTAACACGTCAGCATTGTTTTCGTAATTGGGCTAGTAAAAAGGACATTTGTTTTTTATATTTTTCAGAATTAATCATATCGTGATCCCTCGCACCCCAAGTCGCCGCAGGAGGAGACACCCTGGGCGTCGGGAGTCGATAGCTGACTACTCCCGGCTACCGGCCCGTCCTGTAAGGGCTAGGCCCGGGTCGACGGCGCGTCGTGTTCCACGCGCGCCTCAAAGAGATGTCAGCATAATTGACGGGGTCCGATAGCGGATGGGGACCGTGGCCCCGGCGCACAGGCAGCTGAAGGAACACGGGTGGGTTTTAGTCAGTAAGAGTCTGACACGTCCTCCCGCTCCGCCCGGAGCGGGAGAGGTCATTTGATGATTACCCGACCAAAACAAAAACAGGTCAGGGTGCAGCCAACCATCTGATTCTCCTCTGACTGTAATTATTGTCATGCATTATTGCCCTTAAGCATTTACTTAACAGTTCCCGGGAGCAATCGTAAGCTAGATAGGTTTCTGTGTTTTATTCATCCCTGAGTAGTAAGTAAGTAAGTAAGTAGCTCCCTACTATTATAAACACCTTAGTTTATCGAAGATTAAAAGCAAACGCGATGTAAAAATAAACCGAATTTTATAATTTATTTTTAAGTTGAGACTAAAAAGCTTCATATTAAATTGGGAATAATTTTCAGGGCAACTGTAAAAAGATTTGTGAAAGATAGAATCACATTCTGCTGAATAATGACAATGTCGTTTAGAAGAATAAATTAATATCACAATTCTTGTAAGTGTCTATGAATAGCCCATTGCAATTGATCTCACGAGGAACGACAGCCCTTCTCACCACAAGGAAGAAGAAAGGACTTGTTTAGGTTTTAAAACTCGAGATGCCGCAGGGTTTTGGTCAGTGGGCACATAACGAAATGTAAATCCAACGGTAAGTTCATTAAAATTGGTCACACAATTGCACACAATAACCTTGAGATTTCTTGTAGTGCAGTAAGTATTTTGATTAATTGTAAAACCTTCGAAAAACGACGAGCACATAGTCGGCAGTATGGTGGTTGGAGTAAGTGAAGCCACAGTGATATTTTGGCCCTACTGATTCTCTTAACGTAAATTCACGCAAACGACGTAATCTTGTTAAAAGGTATCTACGAAACAAATGATAAATGATAAATAATTATATTTCTGTAAGTAGGTTTGTACAAACACTTTTACACATCAATCATATTTTAAAAACTAGATGAGGTCGGCGTTTCCTATCTGACTACTCTGAGAAGACAGGCCGAAACAAACTCAGAGGTCTCTTAAATGTCTCAATAAATAAATAGTCTCAATAAATGTCGCGAGGGGTTTCACATAGAGCCACGGGCGCCAATTAGCACACGAGAACAAACTACTGAGATAAATATGTATCCTATGTCCTAATCCAAGTCATGGCCTACTTGTGTGTCATATTTTGTCCAAATTCATTCACTGACAGACAACGCACAGCTTAAACTGCTGGGCCTAGAATCATGAAACCTTGCACAAGAGTACTGTTCCTTATAAAAGAAAGTGACCATTAACGAAGGATTTTTGAAAAATCATCTCCTAATAGGGTTAAATGGGACCGATACGTAATTTTTGCCGATGAGAAACCCCATCTGACGCACGGTTTCTAATAATACAAATAGGAGGATTTTATGTCATCTATAGTTTCTGAACCTGCATTTAAATAATCAACGTAGAAATCGCTATTGATGGCAACAGAACATTTATCTTCACATTAATTGCCTAACTGTAGGAGACATCGCGTACTCAGAATAGATGTTGTAGTAGTATCTTTGGAGTTCGTATTTAATTGAAGTACGAGTACAAGGTGGGGCAAAAGTAATGCCACAATGTGAATATGCCATAATTTATGATAGTGGCGTCATAATTTCGTTGTGATTTGATTCATATGTTGTAGACAGATAGCGAATTAGTTGACAATGCAATGGAGCACACACAACAGTCACACAGCTCATGCAACGATGGAGATTTGAATGATTGAAACACCAATTTCGGGGCTGTGTGATCTCCCGTCTTGGCGATTTGAACTGGTCGGCCAGATTGTCAGATCTGACGGCGCCAGACTTCTTTCTTTGGGACTTTTTGAAATCTCGCGTGCACCACAACAAACCACAAACCTTGCAAGTCTTAAAAGCCAACATTGAAGAAGAAATCACCAATTTGGAGGATGTTTTGCGAGCAACATTTCAAAATGCCGTAAAACGAGCACAAATGTGTATCAACTCAGGAAGTGGTCGTTTGACCGATAAAACCTTTACCTTTGAATAAACTTTCCGTGAAAACAGAGCCCAATTTTTTTTTCCAACCAAACGGGAGTCATTCTCATTATGACATTACTTTTGCCCCACCTTGTACGTCTATGTGTTTTTGGCTATCCTCACGCCCCAGAATTCACTCAACAAATTTTTAATTCAGTAAACGTATGGATGGAAGAATTTATAAAGACTCATTTAGAATGTATACCAATCAAAATAATAAACCCAGTGCCAAATAGTCTTATGTAAAGCATATTTGGGGTGTAAAGGGGCACACTTACCATCTCAGTGACCCAAGTCAACCTCACCTGCTCGTGGTGCACCCTGCTGAATAACAAACGAAGCTCTGACAACCGACAAATGGTGGTATAACCATTTCAAAATAAAACTTCGCAGTTAAATGGCGCAGACTAGTTACGGGCAGCAGCGTCACTACTTAGTGCGAGAAGCTCTGATCTACGATCGCCAACCCGCATGCCCAGCGTGGCGATTATGGGCAAAACCTTTAATGGCAAGCCAAAATAAACCACGGCCTCCAGTTCCCGGCCGCCTTGCTATTCCTGATTTTGGCGGCGAACACGGTAACGGCAAGGTAGGGGGTGCGAAGAATCCCCGGTTTACGAAAGGCCGCCAAACCTGACTGACCTTGGTGACGTATAACGGACGCACCTTACGGCTCGACGAACACCTAGTGCAGCTAGAAGAAGAGCTCGGAAAAATAAAGTGGCACATTCTTGGGTTGAGTGAAGTCCGAAGAGAGGGGGAGGACACAATAACACTTGAATCGGGCCACCTTTTGTATTTTTGAGAGGGAGACCAGCTATCCTAAAGCGAAGTCGTGTTCCTGGTAAACAAATCCCTTTGTGACAGCATTGCGGAAGTCTCCAGTATCTCGAACAGGGTAGCGTACTTCATAGTGAAGCAAACCGAGCGGTATAGCCTCAATGTTGTTCAGGTTTACGCACCGACCTCGGCACACTCGGAAGACGAAGTGGAGGAAATTTTCGAGGACATCTCCAAGGCCTTGCATTCCACCACTAAGGCCCACTACAACGTTCTCGTGGGGGATTTTAACGCTCAAGTGGGAGTACAGGATTGCAACGAATCGGTAGTAGGATCCTACGGGTTTGGCAGCAGAAATCATAGGGGGCAAATGCTAATCAACTTCCTTGAAAAGGAGGGGCTTTTCTTGATGAATTCCTTCTTTAAGAAACAGCCTCAAAGGAAGTGGACGTGGTGAAGCCCCGACACTATGACGAAAAATTAGATAGACTTCATCATAACGGATAAAAAGCGTATATTCAGGGATACCCCGGTGATCAACAGGTTCAATACCGGCAGTGATCACAGACTTGTTAGAGGCTCTCTGAATATCAACTTCAAGCTTGAGCGAACTCGTTTGATGAAGTCTAGGCTCCATCCAAATATGCTCCAAACTTAGCTATGGTCTGAAGCGTTCCAGTCAGACCTGGAGAACCGATACGCTACCGTGGAAACCACAACTAACGTCGACCGGGCGCTCGACCAAATGGTGGAAATCCTCAGGGAGGAAGGTGCGCGATTTTGTGAAATGCGGCGTACGGGCAAGAAGTCCAAACTTTGGAAGAGACTTTGGAGCTTATGACAGAACGACGTGAAAACCCACTTATCACTTCGTCAGAACAACAGGCACTCAACAAAAATATTACGAAAATGACGCCACCTCCGACTCTCCAATACACGCTCTATAGAGGAAGCGATTGAGCAAAATCGGGGGTCGAAAATGTTCGTCCAATCCCTTGAGAGGAGCCACCTGACGAAGTTGACCAAATCGAGTGGGGATATCATCGTTGCGAAGCCGGAGATCCTTTCGGAAGTAGAAAACTTCTACGGCTGATTGTACGCATCGCATGCATCTCGACCTGATCCCGAAAATGAGGATTCTAGAGCCACCTTGACCCGCCATTTCACGGAAGACCTACCAGAAGTCAGCCAAGACGAAATAGAGGCGGCTCTTAAACAGCTTAAAAATGGAAGGACGGAATTACGACCGAGCTCCTAAAAGCGGGAGGAAATTCTATATTGAAAGAGCTTCGGGAGCTCATCAACTCTATCTTGTTCTCTGGGAGAACTCCGGAAGCGTGGCGAAGGAGCGTGGTCGTTCTTTTCTTTAACAAGGGTGATAAGACCCTTTTAAAGAATTATAGACCCATTTCGCTCCTAAGCCACGTATATAAGTTGTTTTCAAGAGTCGTCACGAATCGTCTAGCGCGAAGACTCGACGAGTTTCAGCCGCCGGAGCAGACCGGATTTCGAGGAGGATACAACATCAGAGACCAAAACCACACAATGCGGCAAATTATACGGAAGTCCGAAGAGTATAATCGACCCCTGTCTTGCGTTTGTGGACTATGAGAAGGCTTTAGACTCTATCGAGACCTGAACTATTTTAGAGTCTCTGCAGCGTTCCCAAGTCGACTGGCGATACATCCAAGTCCTGAGATGTCTTTATGAAAACGCGACAATGACCGTCAAAACTCAGGACCAGCAAACTGAACAAATCCTCCTGCGTCGAGGGGTGAGACAAGGGGACGTTATTTACCCGAAATTGTTCTCTAACACATTGGAGAACAAGACGAGACGCAGACGTTCAAGACGCTGAACTGGGAAGGACGCGGCATTAACATCAACGGCGAATACATCTCACACTTGAGATTTGCAGATGACATCGTCATATTGGCTGAATCGCTGCATGACTTGCAGCAGATGCTGGACGGCCTAGTTGATTCTTCTGTACGCATTGATCTACGGATGAACTTGGACAAAACCCAGGTTATGTTCAACGAACGCGTCACTCCGGGATCGATTGCGATCAATGGCGGTGCTCTCAAAGTTCGGTAAGAACAACTTTGAGAAGGAGGCTAACAGAAAAATTCGGCTGGGCTGGGCAGTATTTGGGAAGCTTCGTCGAGTCTTCTCGTCACGTATTCCCCAGAGCCTAAAGACTAATGTTTTCAATCAGTGCGTCCTGCCTGTTATGACTTACGGAGCCGAAACGTGGACACTCACGATACGGCTGGTCCATAAATTCAAGGTCGCTCAGTGAGCTAAGGAACGAGCTATGCTTGGAGTCTCTCTGAGGGATAGAATCCGGAATGAGGTGATCCGGCAGAGAACCAAAGTTGTTGACATAGCTCACAGAATAAGCAAGCTGAAGTGGCAGTGGACCGGCCATATTAGCCGTAGAACCGATGACCGTTGGGGTAGATGTGTTCCTTTGTGGAGACCGCGAAACGGCAAACGTAAGATAGGATGCCCTCAGGCTAGGTGGAGCGACAATTTTCGCAGGGTGGCTGGTAGCAGCTGGATGAGAGTTGCCGGAAATAGAGCTAAATGGCGTGCAATTGGAGAGGCCTATATCCAGCAGTGGACTGCTGTAGGCTGATGATGATGATAATGAAAGCATATTTCGGTCTTTAGTTCGGCAAAGTTTGTAATTACACGAGTCAAATGGTATTACAATGATATAAGACCTATTTATCTGGTTTATTTTAAAGGATGAAATGTCCAATTTATATCTCCGCAACATTAAAAGCTGTTGAAATGATAAGTGTCCCGAACCATAGAGCCCGTTGTTAACATGCTTAAAATATCATTTTTACACACGTTATTTATATATTTGAACCAAATGGTCCAATTTTAACAGCTTCCAGCATGTTTTTGAACACAAATTGTAAACATTTTGAACCAAAAGGTCTGATAATAACACATAGAATATTGAATGCAGCCGGACCTTATAAACTGGATCTGATGTAACTAACCTCGAATATCGAACCTAGATTATTTCCGAATTTATTAGGGGAATCGCTTAAAAATTTACATCCTCGAATCTCAAATAGTCGAGCTTAAATAATTATAGCCGTATTCTCCTCAATCTTCAAAATTATAGAACAATTATTAACTTTCAATGTTTATTTTTTCTCTCCTGAAAAGTTGCAAATATGGTTTTCTGACCGAATGGCTCTGATGTCGAGAATCTCGAAATTTTGCAACCACAACGATTTTGCTCTGAACTGTCTTTCGTATACGAAAGACAGTTCAGAGCAAAATCGTTGTGGTGTAACTTTCATCATCATTGACAGCCTTGTTCCTACTCCTGAGCTGGCTTCCTCCCTTTTGTGCCACGATTCCTAGGTCTGGGCGAGTTTCATCCAGGACTTCCCCGCAATCTTCTGTAGGTCGTCCATCCGTAGTGCAATTTTAGCAGAGGATTAGTTCCGGTTACCTTTTGATAGATTGATCGACATAAATGTACACTTTTTTTATCGTCATTATCATCTACAGCCCGACTTCACCCACTGCCGGGCATAGGCCTCTCTTCGGTTGTACCAAAGCCCACGGTCCTGTTCCAGATTCACTATCCTAGTATAAACGATCTGGATTAGTTCGTGCACTGCCATGGTACAACTTAGTAAAAGACTTACCACATTATAACGAGGAGTCACAAAGTTCCATTTTTCCCGTGTTTACAAGTTCTCAATCACTGATTCGCAATCGTTCACAATTCCTGGTAAATTCCGTCAATTTGGTGCTCTTTTATCAGCCATTTGGCCACAGCATCTGGCAACGTTTGGCAGCTATATACCATACATAAAATGTACTCTGTGCTATATACTTAGCATAGATCCATAGACAAATCCATTGAGTCAACGATTTATGATATAGACGTAATATGATGCTTTGTGATATAGACTCGTGAGCATTGACCCCATTGACCCACACTGTGCATTAATCATTGACCTATGCATTGTACCCATATGGACACCAATACCTTATTTTTTAAATTTCCATTTGTAATCTGAGGGAGCCTAGCCTTTTCCCAACTTTGTAAGGTCTGCTTCTGAGTCTAACCAGATGCAGCCAATACCAGTATTTTACATGGAGCGACTGCCTATGTGACCTCAACAACAAGGTGACACGATACCCAGTGCCCAGAAACTAATCTGAGGGAACAAGGCATTATAATAATATTATTTTTTTATCTGAACTTCGCCAAAACTTATTTGCTAAATTCATTACTCTTGAATCCTTGAGTTTAAGCAAAATTCTAACACGTGTAAAACTTTTGGTGTATAATAATAATCATCATCATCATCATTTCAGCCAAAAGACGTCCACTGCTGGATATAGGCCTCACCTAAGCACCGCCACTTCGACCAGTTCTTGCTTCCCGCAGCCAGTGGATCCCTGCAGCCTTCATAAGGTCATCGGTCCACCTTGTGGGTGGCCTTCCTACGCTAGATCTTCCGGTACGCGGTCCAGAACCTTTCGACACTTAAGTTGGGCAATTCTTTGGGCTATGTCTGTTACCTTGGTTCTCCTGCAAATCTCTTCATTTCTGATTCGATCACGTAGGGAAACTCCAAACATAGGTCTCTCCATTGCCCTTCGGGTGACTAGAAGGGTTAGTGTACAATAGAGCATAATTATTGTTTTATCTATCTGTCTACCTAGCGTGTGACTGCCACATATCACCATTAACTTTGGTGCCTCAACCCCATTCCTATGATGATGAGCATTTCGGAATAGATATGACAAGAAAGTAAGAAATCCCCAAAAAAAAAAACGTTGAGCTTTCAAATCACTTTGCAATTACTTATGTGATGACGATGCGACGCCGGTTCCCCGGAGGTCTTATTGGTCGACGCTGGAGTTTAAAAGTTTTCTTCGGAGCAACGGAAGCAACCAGACGCCTTTAATAATAACAATAATACCCCACCACCGTATCTTTACGTTGACGTCGTGGGCGTTCCGAACTCTAGGTCTATGCCGGTAGAGTTTACTTTGCCGGAACAGGTCTAAGATGAGGAGCCAGACCAAGAGAGATACAGAAACCCGCAGAGCAGCATGTGGCGAGCTGTTGGGCAGTAGCGAGCCCACGGACCCTATCTCCCGGGAGTAGTCTTGTTCCTCACCTCTGGCCTGCTTTTACTGGCCAGCTGGAGTAAACACTGACAAGGAACATAGCTCCCACCTCTTTCTTGCCTTTATTTTCCGGTTTGAGTGGAAATTCTCAAGAGCAAACGTGCTCGGAGGAAGGAAATATTCCAGTAAGTGATAGTAGGGATCTTCAACATCTTCTGGGCTCTGTGATTGTTCTGATAGCCGTGCGTATTCCACAGCTATCAGACTCACCACTCCTCAAGCACCTCAGGACATGTTGCCCCCTTGGCTCTACATTACTACGTGTCAGCGACAGTTTCCGGAGGCACATTATTGAATGTGCAAATCACCCCCTGCCATTCTATGTGCATTTAATTTAATCGGAATTGATCGGTTTTACGAATTTTGTCGATGCTACATATAAGTTGTGTCATACTGTACAGGGATAATCGTCGGTTGGTGGCTATTTCATTAAAAACATCAAACAGGCCTAGGCGAGTTGGCTTCGGCCCCTCGTACGCCTTCCAAAAGTCCGGGACCCCTTGGTCCCGAGATATCGCACACCTAGATAAAGAGGAGCACAACTCAAAATACCTCGTTTTTCAGGAACAGCAAAAAACGTTTTACTCGTTTTCTATTTGCCCGATTTAAAATGTTTGGTGTATATTATTTTACTAAGTTATTAATTGAGCAAATTAATATCTTAGTAAAATAATATATAACATCATACAGACTCCTATAATCGCGATAACTCGAATTTGGATTATTTTGAGTTGTGCCACCCTTTATCTAGGTGTGCGATATGTTAACATAAAATAATAATATATTACTTTACATGTAAGAACACGTAAAATAATATATTGTTGTATAAGAATACACCAGTGTCATAATTATCAGTAGCTGAAGCGATTTCAAGTGCTGAATATGTGGCGTGTTGATGAATCATTTCAAAATGAAAAACACTTTGAGAACTCTGTTGCAAAAATTGTTTTAATATTGTAAATAGACCACTAAGACCAAACGAGTCACGATATGTCACTAAACTAAAACTGTTTACAATACATTTGTTATGACTATGACACAATTCACAAAACGTTTTCTTCATTTCATCTTCTTCTTTCAATTTCTTCATATTTCGATGACCTTTAGAAAAAATTGTATTCTTTAGTTCTCTGTCAATGATTTTCATTCTGTGGAAGATGGAAATATGCGTTTTAACACTCGGACTTTAACAGACAAACGTTCCTATAAAGCACTTTTTTACTTATGTCCAGATGAAAACGGCGATAGAATTACTTGTCCCAATCTAGTCTCTGATAAAAATCTGCCGTTGATCAAATGGTGAGTTGTCAATATATGTAGACTATTACACTGACTATATTGACCAAGGTAAAGTAATATGTCCGATAAAAGAACCTACATTGTTTCTTACTCCATTTTTCTCCATTACTATATCTTATTTTAGAACACAGTTAGTAGTGCCCACCTAAATGAGAGTTTCTACTACAGTTAAACACAATTACTGTGCCTGTGCTGCTGCTGTTTGTCCTAGGGTACCTAAGTGTTCACCTGTCGCATTGCGTAACCAATAAGTACACCCGGATAATTATCTTTTTCAATTACAAAAACACTTACGTGCTCCGTACGTTTGTGTTCTACTTAAAGAATTTCTTCTTAGTTAACTTTACTTAGATAATTTGTTCTGTCCCACGAAGCTGAAGCTTTTACACTTTATCTAATACTAGCGACATGCCCCTGCTTAGCACAGTTTTTACGACTTGACAAAACATCGAGAATTCTTTATTATCTATATGTAAGTTTAATATTCATATATTACACACATAAGGCTTCCGGCATAAATTATCTAATGATGGTGAAAACCGTGTCAAAATCCGTTGCATAGTTAATTTATTTTATTGTGTAAGGGAAAACAAAAAATCTTCTTTATGTTTATATATGTTGAAGCTTGTTTGTTTCCCCACACACAAACACAAAAATTGTTTATACCTATGTCCGTTATAGTCTTTGAAACCATCAAACCAATGTGCCCCAAATCAGTGTCATTAAAAAAGCAATAATGCTAAGATAGTTTTATGGTGATGGCTAAGATGGTTACATTATGTAATTAACTACTTTAACTCACACACTAAATGAATACTTGTTAAAATTTTGGAAACATCATCTACTTTTCAATATTTGTAAATATGTGAGCACCATGTATCTATCACATAATTAATTTACCTGTCTTTGCATTATATTTAATTCTTTTTACCTATTGTGGTATAGTAATTTTATTCTAAGTGCATCGTCTTCACATATAATTACATAATTAATGTGAACCTACATAATATTGTAAAAAAAATTAAAAGAGTAACGGTGGAGTTTCTTGCCCATTCTTCTCCATACGAAACTACCTTTTGGAAGGGGCAACTAGAATCAATTCAATTTTTTTGTAAATTTTGACGTTCAAAAGTGCCTTTTATGTGCCTATTTGAAATAAATGATTTGACTTTGACTTTGAAACAACTAAAAATATATACTTAGATGATACTTTTTATCCCAGTAGTACGTTGCATGCATACAAGATGGTATTCCGTTCACGACACGTTGTGCACAATTTCTGAGCAGAAACCTAACAAAAAGTACTCGGCTTGCATGAATTTACGATCGTATTCAATCATTAGTATTAATTATGCTTTTAATGGGATTTGGATGAAATTTGGCACACAGATAGTTTATAACCAGGATTAACACAGGATTATTTTTATCCCGGTAGGACGTTTCAGTGGGATATAGGTATTCCGACCACCAAGCGAGCGAAGCCGTGGGCAAAAGCTAGTAGTATATAAAAATAAACAGAAATATCTTAACAATAAACTTAACAAATATACTACTCCCTACACTTTCCACAGAGAAGAACAACGCGGTCACACAGAAAGACACGAAAAGCGAATTTAATTTAAAATACATATGTATAGATAGATTCAGTGATTTCTGTCTATATTGTCAATTCCTAGAATATTTCAAGAACTGTTTCGGATTCCAACTTCATTACTTACTTAGTTTGCTATATCTAAAAGTTGTTGATGAGAAAATTTGTTTTTGCTTATATTATACGATCGTTGCATAAAATTATTATTCCTTGCAGGGCGCCTAGAGCGATCTGTGACTGTAGTCTGTGCCAGTAGCGATCCATTACCATTAGAAATAAACACTAAAATTAGGAGTTTCAAAAATAATATCATGAAATATTTTAAAGAGTTATAGTGTTCAATTTTTATACTTACGTAGCATGCTGTAAGTAAAGAAGAACAGTACAGCTATGATGCCGAGGGCGAGGCATACGATCCCAAGGATAACTTGCACTACGCTGTTTATCGCGTCTGAACTCACGTAAATATTACCCCAGCTGAAGAAAACGACACCAATTAATGCAAACTACAATAGCTTAACAAATTGGAGGCTATCTACATGATCAAAGTCTTTATGGTAATGCTGCACTGTCAGCAAGTACAGGCAACGTGATGGTTATAGGCTCATCAACAGACCGTTGAGATTCTCAACACATGTAAATGCCTGTACCTTCATTGTTGCATCCATTCTGCGCTACCATTTACACGAATATGAGATTATTATAAGAAGTGATCTCAAAGTAAGATTATGAAAAACGAGTCTCGCCGTAAAGTTTTAAACTATTGTGGAAATTATTAATGTAGGTACTACAAATATAACGGAAACTCAACATCGTGTCACGTACCACATCACCAAATACTGAAACCATTACATTTTCAAAAATTTTGCAACAGGCCATTTTTATTGTCAAATTACTTTGTCAATTTTTGACAGTTGCTTTAATTATTTTTTCTGAAGTTTTGTTACTCCTCAGAGTAAACATTAGCTCACCTGCAAATATGTTCAATCGTAATCATTGAACCTCAACAATTTTGGTGTCGTTGTTGCGTTCGTGCTGTCATTCTTATCATCTGATGGACCTGTTGAGCAACATTGTTAATAATGCAAACGTAACACGGTTCAGAAAAGTTACTGAATATAAGAAAAAAGGACATGTTATTCTCTAGGTATTCTGTGGCTATGGCCTGTTACTTACAGAACAATGCATCAAAGAGCAGGAAAAGTCCGAAAGCGATGGCTGCAAGGATGATTCCATAGCATAGACACTTGCAGAGCATGTTGGCGCAACAGCGGCTGCAGCAAGCACAGGGGTTCGGGATGGGGATGCAGCAGCAGTCATCGCCGCCACCACCTCCGATTATTATGTTCCGGAAACTGATGAGAACCACATAATACTTGAGGAACCTAATTGAACAAATATACCTTCTTGTTCTTTATCCTAACTTATGTGGGACTCTACCTTCCATGAGTGTATGTCATATACCTACATCTCTAAACTTACCTAGTGTTTCCTTCCCTTCATATAATTATCATGTCTCATATTTTATCCATATTTTTTGTATCTGCCTTATTATTTAAATAAATAAATAGGCCAATACAGCAATTAAATAACTGTGTAGATCAAAATCAAGTAGACATTTTCTTAATACGCAGGCATCAGGTCGGTTTTATTCGCAATGTAGAGAAACATAAAAACACCCAATGAAATCTTTATATTGCAATTATAATCAAAAAGTTTTATTAACAACACGTAGTAATGAAGAAAATTCATTATTAATTTAGTTGCAGTTCACATTGTATAAACGCGACAAAGTTTAAACGTTCGGCAGTACGCTTGTTGAGTAACTTTATTCATAAAAACTAAAGAGCTTACTCCCGGTCGGCTATCATGAAAACTTGCTAAATGAAACATAAAATTCTATAGAGCCACATCTCCTACGGAACTCGCGACAAAGGAAATAAGACCCCCTTCGTATAACAGCTCAAAATATAGCTATATATTCAGCTCAATGTTTTTCTTTGTTGTGGATGCATTTCATCGGCTTTCAGTGAGCAACCGAGGTGTACCTACATCCTTTGAAGTAAGCGCATTTGTGGTTAAATATATCTGTACCTATTTCTATTCTTATGTTAAAGCATTTGAGTGTCTTTCTCTGTGGATTGTGTTTATTTTGCTGCCTATGTATAGTCAGCAAAGGAGATAAGTATCCAGTGTCACCGGATATAGTCGAAGTTTAGTAAGAAACCGATGAATGTTTTCGAATAAAATAAAATAAAATTAATAGAAAACAAACTGGTCATCTATCAAATTAAATTCATTCGAAAATATTCATCGGTTTCTTACTAAACTTCAACTATATCCGGCGACCCTGGATACTTATCTCCTTTGCTGAATGTACATCCGCAACATCAGGAGGGCGGTTGATGATTTGGCAATCTATTAAAGAAAAATACACAATATTTTCGAGAATGGTTGTACCGCTTAGTCATTACAAGCTGAATACGGCTTGTCAACCTGACCCTAGGTATAGTTGTATTGTTTTCTGCGGTACAAAATTTTATTATCACTCTAAGGTCATCCTTCCAGTGAGGCTGTGATGGACGGCATAAAACACTTATGTCTGGCCAGTGGCCACATCTAAGTATGGTTCACTCCAAAATATTTGAAAAGAGGTGCTGATAATAAATTGCTATAAGCTTTTGAATAAGCCATTCATTGATCCAGAAATATTGCAAGAGTATCCTTAACATCACCAGCTAATAGCCGTTAAGAGAAGCTCGCTATAAAAATTGATATTTTATCGGTCGCTCCACGATGCGCCACTGAGCTTAACAGCCTTTCTGAAAGCCTTCAGCAACTAAGTGTTATTGTTATCATCTGAGATTCCCCGTAAAACGATTACACGGACCACCTATGGAATGTATTGGTTGCTAGGCGAAAAAGTAAAACATCCGTGTTGAGGGAAAAGCGTAACTTTGTCACACTACCGTCTAACTCCATGGTTCCTAACCTGGGAGTAATTACCCCTGCGTGGGTAAAACTGGTATTCTGCGGGGGTAATACGCCGGTAAGATATAACAAAGATTAGACCAATAAGACCGAATCTAGCTCGCCAGTGCATTTCATGCCCTAGCTGTGTAATTTGATTGTAAGAACTTACTCAATATTTTTGTGCAATTTTTATGTCTAATAAAGTCAATTGGTATTTAAATGTACTATATTCATTGGTAACATGAGGGAGAGGGGGGGGGGGGGCGGGGTAAATTAGTTTCCCTAGCTATGTCATAGGGGTGACAAGATCGAAAATATTAGGAACCACTGGTCTAACTACTTCCTCTTACCGTCACGAACTAAGTATTTAATTATTTATATCTGATATGAGTCAAAAGTAGCGGGCCTGACAGAAAAGCAGAGAAGTAACCGGTGGGAACATTGGGATGCGCAAGAATGAGGAGCATGGGACAATAAAAGTATATGAATGTGAATGGGTATTAGAGAAGAGACAGTACAAAGAAAAGATGGACAGATTGTGTGCAAGGGGATATGGCTAAGAATGAAGTGAACTGAGAGACGACGGCTAATAGGGATGTAAAGAAGAAAAATCCTCAAATGAATTGAGATAAAGGAAGGAGGATGATGAAGCACAACTACAAAGAGTGTCTTTGAGGTGGCAAATAATAAGCTGGATTTGGATTGCGAAGAAAATGGGCTTGAACTGGGTACAACCTATTAAAGAGTAGAGGCGACACGGCGATGGTCTTTATTGATTTAATGACCCAATTAGGCACAAGACAAAGGCAAATAGACACAGCCAAATCCTTTTAATGTCTCGTTGTAAAAAAGAAACAGCTACTTTTTTTCAGAAAGCCACAGTCTATAAACGAATGAAAGAAAGATAATAATACATATACAAACCACATCTTCGTCTACAGCTTCTCCTAAGCAAATATAATGTTAAACGAGGCAGGAGTCCCATACTATCTGAAGCAAATGTACGTAGCACTGATTTTTGATTGATAAAAAACCATCATAAGCAAATGAAACTGGAAAAAAAAACTATAAAATAATTAAACATTAGGAAACTTTTGCAACTTTTTTCTTTTCATCTATTGATTTATATTGACTTGGTTATTTGTTACATTGTCAGTTCAATGATTGTCAAATAGTAAGAAGTTCACGGTATATTGGAATGTTTAGGGCACAGAATATATATGCTCTTAGGGAGGTTTAGGGCTTCCTAAAAAATGTCTAGGAAATTCGTCTATACAGAGTGACAGGGACATCGACGCGCAACCTGTTACCATGGACGCCATGGACTCAGTCTGTATTTATAGTGTATTATCTATGGACTCAGTACATAATTCTGGACCCCCCTGCGTTGAAATTTTTTGTGTGGATATTTAAAAAAAAAAATTGTTCCATGCATTTTGACCGCGTAGGTCACTTCCTATGAAACAGCAGTTTTTTTTTTAATAACCAACGAACTGTTTGTACTCTAGGGTGTTTAGAATCATGTGCTGAATTCATGGTTACAGTTTGCGCGTCGATGTTCCTGCCACCCTGTATATTCAAACTAAAGGTAAATATTTATTTCTGTAAATATATTAAAGTTAAATATGTTACGTGTCGTGATAGCCCAGTGATTAAAATCTGACTTATCTAAACTCTATACTAATATTATAAAGAGCTAAAATTTGTTTGTAAGTTTGTAAGTAGGGGGAAATCTCTGGAACTACCCGTCGGATTTGAAAAAATATTTTTGCATTTGTTAGCCCAATTCTTGAGGAAGGCTATTATGCTATTTAACATCACGCTAGGTCCTTTAGGAGTAGAGCAACAATAACTAAAAGTCAGAAAGAACGCTATGCGAAAACAAAGTAATAGCGCGGGCAGGCGATGCGATGCGACGGCATGGGTCGAGGGAACAAGAAATTTGACGCGGATGAAATCGCGGGCAGAAGGTAGTAAGTAGTTAATATAAGTCTGAAATTGCGAACTCGTCTTGAGCAAGCGTGGTGATCTATATTCGAGCCTTCTCTGTATGAGAAAAGGCCTTTGTCCTGCAGGGGAATTACAGTAGGCTGGTATTATTTTATTTGTAAAGATAATGCGTTAGATTATGCGACATTCTTTTGCAAATCAAATTCCCTTTATGTGGGAATAATCTATGTTACTCTACTACATGTATGTATCCGATTAATACCTAAGCGATTATTGAAAATAAAGTTTTTCTATATTTTGTACATGATATAAACTCTTTACTTCTTCCGTCTCTATGCAACATTTTCTTTTATTCAATTGTCAGTTTATCATTGACAAGTTATGTGTCTTCTAAATTATCGCATTTTTAAGCATAATAAAACCTTGTATTACGTAAAGGTTTTGTCTGTTATTTCAATTTATTATGCGTAAAAATCATGGAAAAATATATAAGGCCAGAAAGGTTTGATGCCGACCCATCGGATACTACCGCATCCAAAACATGGGAACATTGGCGTAAAACATTTGAATACTTCTTATCAAGTCAGAAGAAGGCGACCGCTCTTTCGTCATCAAAGGAAGACGCACAGTCGACTAAAGATCAATGGGACGAAGTCAAGTATCAACTTTTGGTAACCCATATCTCTCCTAACGTATATGCTTACGTAAGTGAAACTCATAAGTATGACGAAGCGATTGTTAAACTAGAGAAGCTGTTTGTGAAACCCAAAAATATTATATTTGCACGACATATGCTTCCATCGCGAAAACAACGTTCTGGTGAAAGTATAGATACCTATTTACAAGTTTTAAAACAACTATCTAAAGATTGTGGCTTCACTAACGTCGACGCTGTAACAAACAGAAACGACTATATACGTGACGCCTTTATATCAGGTATACATAAATAAATAAATAAATCTTTTCGAATAAATATAGGCAAAGGCTTTTAGAAAATCTTAGTCTAACACTCGATCAAGCTTACAATCAAGCAATTTCCTTAGAAACAGCCGAGGCCCATTCCAATAGTTTCAATAACCTACCAGTGAACGCAGCTCAAAAGGAAACGGCTCAGGTTGCCTCCAATTTCTCCGTTCAACAAGTTGAGCAAAACGAGAATTTCTCTGCCGCTACTCGTAGAAGAAAATGCTTTTTCTGCGGAGGGCAAGTAGATCTTCGGAGAAACTGTCCTGCATTTGATGGAGTCTGTCAAATTTGTAACAAAAAGGGACATTTTGCTTCAGTTTGTAAAAGCTCATCCAGAACAGCAAATTCAGTTACAACAGACAAGAATCATTCATCATGTATTGTTATGGCAGCATCACCTTCGTCCCTAAGAAAAGCTACTGTGCCTGCGTACATCAAAAGTATAAGAGCAGAAGCGCTCTTAGACACAGGAAGTTCCGTTTCTTTTATCAATGACAGCTTCTCCAAACTCTGTGGACTTAAAACAAAGCCTAGCTATCAAACAATTTCAATGGCCTCACTTAACCATGTTTCGCAAGTAGAAGGCCAAACTTTTCAAACAATTAACATAGGAGATCACAAATACGAAAATGTGAATTTCCTTATCGTCAAAAATCTTTTCGCCGATATAATAATCGGTCATGACGTCCTCGGAGAACATGCGTTACTAGAATTCTCATTTGGTGGAGCAAAGAAGCTACTTATCGTGTGTAATGTAGCTGCAGCATCTGTGCCGGCCGTACCACTTTTTGCGAACGTCTCTCCTAAATGCAGACCTATTACTGTAAAATCCAGGAAACACAGCGATGAAGATACCAAATTTATTAAAGACGAGATCGACAAACTTTTAGTGGAAGGTGTGATTGAGGAGAGTAAATCACCGTGGAGAGCCCAGGTCCTCATAACGAAAAATGAAACGCATAGGAAACGGCTTGTAATTGATTATTCGCAAACAATCAATCGTTATACTGAGCTTGACACATATCCACTACCCAACATAGAGGACTTAGTCGCTAAAGTAGCCAAAAACTCAATGTTCAGCTTAATAGACTTGAAAAGTGCTTACCATCAAGTGCCAGTTTTGCCCGAAGAAAGAAAGTATACTGCCTTCGAAGCTATGGGTAATTTGTATCAGTTTAGGCGCATACCTTTTGGAGTGACAAATGGCGTCTCAAGTTTTCAACGAACAATCGATTGGATAACTAGAAAAGAAAAACTTCAGAAGACGTACGCTTATCTTGATGACATCACCATTTGTGGCCTTACTCGTGAAGAACACGACCAAAACTTAGAGCGCTTTATGACTGCGGCCAAAAAGTACGGTCTTACATTGAGTATGCAAAAATGAAAATTTTCTCAAGACTCTATTAATATTCTTGGCTACAACATTCACAACCACATTATCAAACCTGACAGTGAGCGCCTCAAACCACTTATTGACTTACCGCCACCACAAGACATACCGTCACTCAGACGTACACTCGGTATGTTCGCTCACTATTCCAAATGGATTCCTAAATTTTCAGAACGTATTTACTCACTTGTTAGGACAACATCTTTCCCTCTTACAAATGAGCAAAAACAATGCTTTGAGAGTCTGAAAAACGACATTGCTAAATCTTCAATTCATGCTATCGATGAAAATGTGCCTTTTAGTGTCAAAACTGATGCATCAGACCATTCAATCGCAGCAGTGCTAATGCAAGACTCCAGGCCTGTAGCATTCTTTTCAAGAACCTTGAATCCAACCGAACAAAATCATTCAGCTATAGAGAAAGAAGCTTACGCTATCGTAGAATCATTAAAGAAATGGCGACATTACCTTATTGGTAAGCAATTTCGTTTGGTCACCGATCAACGCTCGGTTGCTTTTATGTTTAATCTGAAACACTCAAGCAAAATTAAAAATGAGAAGATTCAAAGATGGCGGTTGGAACTTGCTGCTTACAAATTTGAAATCGTGTATAGACCCGGCAAAGAAAACTACGCTGCTGATGCTCTATCTAGAGTTTGTGCATCTACAGAATCTCGCACTGCCAAACTTATATCACTTCATGAAGCTCTCTGCCATCCCGGTGTTTCACGTATGTTCCATTGGATACGTTCTAAAAATCTACCATATTCCCTTGAAGAAGTCCGAAATATGACAAGCTCTTGTCGGACATGTTCAGAAATAAAGCCAAAATACGTACAAAATACCAGTGATGAACATAGAAGACTTATCAAAGCAACGGCACCCTTCGAACGCATGAGCATAGATTTTAAAGGCCCAGTTCCAACGAATACAACTAACAGATTCATTTTAACTGTAATTGACGAATTTTCTCGATTTCCATTCGCTTTTCCATGCTCAGACGTCAGCTCAAAAACAGTGGTCAAACACCTCAATAATTTATTCATGATATTTGGTTTTCCATCGTATATTCATTCGGATCGTGGCACAGTTTTTCTTTCTGCCGAGGTAAAAGAATTTCTTCATGAAACAGGTATCGCCACAAGCAGAACTACGGCCTACAATCCACAAGGCAATGGGCAAGTGGAGAAATTGAATTCTACACTCTGGAAAACAATACTTTTGGCACTGAAAACTAAAAACTTATCAGTTGAGAACTGGGAGCAAGTTTTGTCGCAAGCCTTACATTCTATTCGTTCCTTACTTTGCACCGCTACTAATTTCACACCGCATGAGCGAATATTCAGACACCAACGGAGATCTACTAACGGAATTTCTATTCCAACTTGGCTTACGAATTCGGGCCAAGTATTACTGAAGAAATTAAACAGGAGTAACAAATATGAACCAATTGTTGAGGAGGTGGAACTATTACATAGTAATCCAGATTATTCCTATGTCAGATATCCCGATGGAAGAGAGACTACAGTATCAAATCGTTATCTAGCGCCGCTGGGTTCAGATGACATAGCTCCCCAGGAAAATGAAACTGATTCTTTTGTTACACCACCTACATCACCGGTAATTGAGAACCGTAACATGACACCTTCTTCATCTACAGAGGCAGAAGAGCCGGTCTCTGACAACAGTGGAGGACGAGTGTCTCAAGAACGACTGCCGCTATCTCGACCACCGGAGACAATTCGTAGATCCAGTCGTGTGTGCAGACCACCAACATTTTTAACTGATTATGTTACAGACTAGCGCGGCAGAATGATATAAACTCTTTACTTCTTCCGTCTCTATGCAACATTTTCTTTTATTCAATTGTCAGTTTATCATTGACAAGTTATGTGTCTTCTTTATTATCGCATTTTTAAGCATAATAAAACCTTGTATTACGTAAAGGTTTTGTCTGTTATTTCAGTACAGATTTTCTTAAAGAATCTACGTATAGAATATATTGCCGGTAACATTACAGAAGAAAAAAAAAGAAGAAACCATTGATAATACTTTCCTAAAGCTCTGCCCATGGAATTAGAAAGTACAATTTGGCTGTGCCTAAAGCTAGATGTTCATTATTGTACGGTAAGCGAACAAAGTGGAAACCCAGCTTAAATTACCAGACGTGGGTCAAACCAGTCAGACCCTATTACAGATCTATGGGTTAGTTTCGTCTGTTCAAATATGGTTCAGATCATCAGTTCAGATTGATCTCTCCTTGTAGGTATGGTCGTCTTTACTTTCCAGTTAGGATTCGAGAATAGCCTTATCTGCCCCGTGTTTTACAACATAGATATTGCAGACTCAAAAAGATTTGTCGTATTTTAAAATGTCTGTGTGTAGACTACTTCGCCTGTAGTTGTACCACTGTAGGACAAAGGCACTTTTCATAAAGCGAATGAGCAAATGGGTCATATTCAAAATAATTGTATATTTTTATAATGAGATACAACTGACTAGAATTTCATAAACAAACAGATTAAATATTTATTTGAGTAAAATAAAAAGCAACAAAATATATGATACGGCAAAATAATTCATTAAAAAAAATTACATTGCGTAGATTCCGTTTCATACAAGTATTCAATGTCTACGTCTTTGACGGTAAATTAAAAAAAATGACTATAACCATTAAACAAAAGTAAAATATAAAAATATTATTCAGAGATAATTGTTCAAACTGTATCACTTTGCTAAATAAAGTATAAATTATTATTCGTATATAAATTATTGTTCTTCAAATTTAATTTATTAATACGTGTCCTGATTTTACATATATCTGTTAATCTTCTCTGTTGTGCTATTTTAACATTATTTCCATGGAAATAAATAAATTTGATATACTGGGAACATTAGTTCACTAGCTGTCATAATACATGACGGAAAAATAAATGCTTGGCCAATTTGTTCAATATAGTTCTTCGGATGGTTTCGTTAAGTAAATAGAATTAGACTTTTAAAAGTTTTATTCACTCTGAGACGTTTAAAATAAGGGGAATTACTTAATGTTTTATTACTCACACTAGGAAATGACTTTGTATTGTGATATTTACTATAAATATAAAATATTCGTATAACATGTGAATTGATGTGGAAATAAATAGATTTGTAGGCTAGACACGCGCAATTAAATCATATTCGTTATTTTATCCGTCACTTTTTTCTGTTACATAACAGATATGAATGATAGGCGTTATTCACATTGTCTCATATATGAATTAATGAAAATAATATTTGAATACTTACTGCACCGCAGGTTAGCCAAAACATTTATTTATTTTAAGTATGTAAAGTTTGCGTATAATGTGTCATGTATTGCATTGCTGTGCCATGTATTGTCTGTGTGTGCATGTATTACTGCGTATCCCGCCGCTTGCACCGTTTGTACTAGCCGCTAGAGATGAGTGTCTCTCTTTCATTCAAACGCCGAAAAAAAAAAATTATAAACAAATATTGAATTGTCATCTAGAACAAAGCTTCTCTAAAAATTTGAGCCTGCTAGCTAGTCGGGAAGTGATTGAATTTTTATTTGCAAGAATCTCAGAAAACTTGGACAGACAAACAGACAAACAAACAAACAAACAGACAAACACCACGTGGAAATAAGAAAAACGTAGTAAAACGTAGTAATAATAAAAAAGAAAATTTAAAACTCATATAAAAAAGTACACTTTGTAAACAAGCATATTACAAATTAGAGGATTATATCCTAGATAAGAATGCTTGGAAACATGCTGGTCCTGCTCCATAGGACAATCTAGAGTCTAGACAAAATCAAACTGGAAGGCAATTCTCACGCATCTCGCATGTGACATTGTTGTTCGACTCGTACTTTTCCCTCGTAAAAATCAAGTCGAGCTATTCTCGCCATGTCGATTCGAGCATTTCTCGCAGGAACGCCACGCGACATGTCTTAGTTTACACGCGACATGCAAAGAGTGGTCGGGACCAGTCGACACTTCCATGACGTCATGTCGACCGGCGTACGAACGTCAAACAGACTTGTTGTGTCAATCATGATTGTGTCAATTGCGGAATAAAATAATAAATATTTTTTTATTAAAATGTGTTACGAGTTCATAAACATCTTAGACGACGCTGCGATCGCCACCACAAGGTAAATTACCCGAAGAAAACTTCATGCCTCCGCCAAAGTTGTCAACTATCCACTGCTTGTGCGGCGACGATGGATGAGACACATATGAGATATAGAAGCTGAAGACGCCTACTTCTAAAAACATTGAGGTTTAAAACCAGTCAAGTGGACGAGGACGGCTTTACTCTGGTTGATGGCAAGAAAGGTCGGTCACGTCGCAACCACAACAAACGCGGTACCGGCGTGGTACCGTGTTAAGGGACTCATTGGCACAGAACACTATTACTCCTACTCATTCGGGTATAACTTGCTCATGTGGTCAAGTACTATTGAAGTATCCCACATAATGGAATACTTCGGCAAAGGGGGCTGAAGACGGAATACTCCCTTAAAAATATTTTAATTTTGTCGTCTTTTCCTATATTATTACCCATCAATAGGGCTCGCACAGATCGACAAGAGTTTAAAGTTCCATATTGGAATCCCTCTTCATAAAGTTTGTTAAGAAAATAAATAATTTGTGGGACCGATGCACTACACAAATTAAAATTATTATTGTTACTAAAGTGGAACCAATGTTTTAGGTAAACATCACATTGTTTAAAAGAGTTGTCGCACAGAAGCTCTCATAATTGCGGTTGGGGCTACACTTCTCCTTAACAAAGCTGTCCGCACAAAATCCCTGCCACCTTGGTGTGCATGTTAGAATTGCTAAAATGGAATGAAAAACACTCAGCAAGCGAGTATTTTTGAGCTGCAGTACTCACCATCCTCCTGCATATTTCCCGGTTGGACCCACAGATATCGAGAGAGAAGGAGCTAAGGTCAAATCAGTAATGATGGAAGGACGCTGAAGCTGTCGCGGATGAAGTCGAGCAGTATCTACTACAAATTTTAAGTCCTATATCCTCGAAGCTCCCGCGCTGCAAAAAGCTGTTGTTCTTAGCCCACAATTTTGTCCAGCAGGAATTAGGCGTGTAAATGTTACAGGGAAGCATGATCAAGCCCAAGTGTGGTGTGATAATAATTATGTTTTTCGTGGTTTAAACTTAATATACTCGTATGTATCTCTCTGTGATGTATTTATGTAAAGGGTCTTTTGAAACCAGAATTATGATATACTTATCTATGATTATTGTATTACAACAGGGCCATCAACATGATGCAGAATTTCAAAAGCATTTCAAACAATAAAGATTTCAAATATGTTTTAATTTTTTTCAATATGTAACTTATAACTAACAAAAATACTGTGCCTATACAATAAATTATAAGAATCACTAGTTTACATGATTAGTTAGCGTCACGTGTGGCGCGATCAGTAATAGCCAGCTTAAGATCGCCGGGACCATTATACCTCTTGCCCAAAGTCTTCATGAATTTCAACAGACGTTCAAGCACTTTCACCACAAACAAATTGAAATTCGTGTTGTGACAAGACCCCTACCGCTTTACTCTCAGAGACGAAATTTGTATTCGCGAGGATTAACAATCTTTTCAGACTTTTTAGAGTAATGTAGCCGGAACACGTACATACAGCTGCGTCATTGGAACGGTAGGATGCAGCAGCCATTCTAAGAGCATTCTGAGAGCCGGTGACTCGGTCCGGTCGTTACGACAATTACGCTTCCTCTTCTCCTTCTTTACAAGCCTTAATGTTATTTCGGTAGTCATCAGTTTACTTATAATTATCACTCGCAGACATTCTGTATTTATACAATTATGTTGGTAACCAATGTAAACAAACAATTAAATACGAGTATGACTTTAATTTGACGTGGCAAAAATCGTTGACATTGACAAATCAGTATCAGCCATGCATTCCGTTGTAGCAAAAAGAACTTATTTAAATCTATACTAATAATAAAGCAGAAGAGTTTGTTTGATTTTTTGTTTGTTTGTTTGATCGTGCTAATCTCTGAAACTTTGGATTTGAAAAATTCTTATTACATTTAATTTCAATTCTTGAGGAAGGCTATAGGCTATTTAACATAACGCTAGGATCCTTAGGAGCCGAGCAAAAAGAAAAAAGAGTCAGAAAGAACGCTAATCGAAAACGAAGTTATAGCGCGGGTAGGCGATGCGACGAGGTGGGTCCGGGGAACAAGGAATTTCATACACGGTCGAAGTAGCGACCAGAAGCTAAGGTTAATAATAAAATACAAATTGAGTTACGAAATCAAAAATGTATTATTTGATAAACGTTTATGAGATAGGTAGTGCTCAAAGCATTATTTTGACTTAGAAATCATTTTTAAAGATTATGGTTGATTTCTAAACCAGTCAAGTGGACGAGGAGGGTTTTACTCTGATTGAGGGCAAGAAGGGTCGATCGTGACGCAATCGTAACAAACACGGTACCGTTTCTGGAAGGGAAGATTTTCGAGTAGCAGTGCCCACCTTGCTCCTGTACATTTCCCAGTTGGATCGACAGACATCAAGAGAGAAGGAGCCAAGGTCTAATCCGGGCCGAAGGAGGGACGATGCAATCGAGCAAGACTACAAATTTTAATTCCTACATCGTTCAGGTTTCTGCGCTGCAAAAGGATGTCGTCCTCAGCCCAGAATTTTGGCCGGCTGGAGTTGTGTATAGATGTTACAGAGAAGCATGACCAAAACTAAGCTCCCATGAGTGGTGAATACGTTTTTGTGGTTTATACTTGGGTGTGTACTGGATTTATTAATGAGTCTGTAAGGTATTTATACAAAGGTTCTTTTGTCACTAGAAATAAATGATATACCTACTCACCTATTATTACAGTACCACCTACAGTACCACTAACATGATAAATAAATAGTGTTTCAAATGCATTTCAAACGATAAAGATTTCAAATATTTTATTTTATTATTTTTAATGTAAAACTGATATATAACCTGCTATATATATATATAACAAAAATACTATACGTAAACAATACATTATAATAATCACAAGTTTACATAAATAGTCGGCGTCATGAGTAGCGCCGAGTCGCGTGCTGTCCGCGAACGTAGGGATCGCCGGACCATTTCACCTCTCGCCTAAAGTCTTCATGAATTTCGACAGATGTTTGTGTGGCACTTTGACCACAAAGAAATTTGAATTCCTGCTGTGACGAGACCCCTAACGCGACCCTTAGGGCGAAGTTTGTTTTCGCAAGGATTTCCCAATAATTTTTTGGACCTTTGTAAAGTAATGTAGCCGGGACACGTAGCTACAGCAGCGTCGTTAGAACAGCAGGGCGGTCCGGTTGGTGCAGTACCGTACTCTTTACGACAACCACACTTCCTCTGCTTCTTTTCCATCTTAATAAGCCTTGATGTTATTGTGGTAGTCATCAGTTTACTTAAAATATCATTGGCAGTAATTCTGTTTTTATTTATTTAATTAATTAATTTATATGTAGATAACGAATGTAAAATAACAATAACGTTATGACTTTCATTTGACGTGACAAATATCGATGACAAATCAGCATTCCATACTAAGCAGAACTTATTTTATGTTAATAATAAAATAAAAATGGAGTTACGAAATCAATAATGTTGATGATATTGATAAATGTTTATGACATACATATATAATGCTGCCCAAACCATGTTTTTGACTTAAAAATCATTTATAAAGATGGTCAAAAGTGCATTAACGATTGCGTCAAAAAAGTAGCATCGTTATGTGGAATGGATTACTTCGTACGACGCATAATGGCAACATTTTTGTCCCTAGACTCGAGATTTACGATCGACTTGTAGTGAGAATAGAAGAAACGGGATAATGTCACCATTTTACAAGCGACATAGAGAGACGAGCGACAATGACGAATGCGTCATCAACGAGTGTAAACGCGAGAATTGCCTTCCTGGTTGCTAATTTAATTGTATAATTTATAATTTGTATGACATTGACGGTTACATTATGTACTTAACTACTTTAACTCACACACTAAATTAATACTTGTTAAAATTTTGGAAACATCATCTACTTTTCAATATTTGTAAATATGTGAGCACCAGGTATCTATCACATAATTAATTTACCTGTCTTTGCATTATATTTAATTCTTTTTACTTATTGTGGTATAGTAATTTTATTCTAGGTGCATCGTCTTTACATATAATTACATGATTAATGTGAACCTACATAATATTGTAAAACATTTTAAAAGAGTAACGGTGGAGTTTCTTGCCCATTCTTCTCCATACGAAACTACCTTTTGGAAGGGGCAACTAGAATCAATTCAATTTTTTTGTAAATTTTGACGTTCAAAAGTGCCTTTTATGTGCCTATTTGAAATAAATGATTTGACTTTGACTTTGACTTTGATGATGGTATTTTACTATTCCAGATGTTTTAATTAGTTGACCGTTAATTATTTATTTAAAAAATGTGTGCTATTTAAACTTGTCCTCATAGTTCCTTTCTGTTATTTTTCTGTAACAATCATGTAATATTCATATCCGTTTCCTATCCGTAACCTACAATAATTTTGAATATGACCCAAATACTCTAGTCCCATGTCTCATACCATACAACTCTCAACCATAAGCATAAATCCACCACACTTTGTGACAAAGTTTTCCTTCAGTATCAGTCTAACATAATAAGGAAGTGAAAGTCACATTGCTTGCAGGCATCGAAGTAACTGTTTGCTCGAAGGATCCCTTATCCTTCGGGACATGTTCATCGGTACAGAGCGTAAAGTGTGGCACCTAGCCTTAGGAACCCTTCCCACCAGCGGCGATTAACGAGCAGCGAGTGCGCGACGGCAACGAGCGATTACTGGCTGGTATGCGTAATTGCGTATGTACCAAGCATGAGTCTCTCAGTGAGTGTTCTGACCGCCAAGCGAGCGTCGGTGAGCGAGGACCAAGGAACGTATACTCATCTATGGCGAGCGAGGACTATACCTTACTCTACTCTTTGATAGCTCTTGTCGCTGCGACAAACAAGTACTCGCCGGTGATATGAACAGCCAGCCAAAAACTATTAATATCTATTTTACTTACCAACAATCTTTTGCACGTTTTTTGAGCGAGATTATCGTTGATAGGTAGTCGCTTCCGCGTCGGTTGGACAGGTGCCTTATAACACCAACCTCAACCTATCGCTTACAAAAAGACAATTAATAGGAAGCTTTTAATTAAAACCGTTTTAATAGAAGCTATAATCCACTGCAGGCTTGTAAATGTAAGCTACTAAAAAGCAACCAGAAATAAAAAAACGTACTACAAATAAAAAGTATGTCTAAAAGTAAAAAAACTTAAAGTACGTTTAAAAGTAACTACAAAACATCTTAAATAAAATACGAATAAAGTAATATTTAAAGTCAAAAATACTCAAGTATACAACTTAAAGCAACTCAGGTTGTTACAATCTGGAGTGAATAATTCCTATTTTCAGCTTTTAGTTTCGATAAAAGACTTATTAAGTCCATGCCGCTTATCGGTATGACCAGTTTTTTTACTTTTCCGCTGCTGGGGCTGCTCTTAGGCTTCTCTTCATTTACAATGGGTGGCTCTGTAGTTGGTTTATCCGTTTCATCTATAATCTCAGTCTCTACTTCAGTGGTACTCGAACTTTTGGGGGAACTGGAACTAGTACTGTTAGTTTCAGAGCTATCCTCTGAAATTTCAGTAACTTCATCATTCGTAGCCGCATCTACAGTAGTTTCTACTGAAGATTCTGTTCCGTTGAATGATTCCAAATCAGAGAAAGTTGAATGATAAGCCATTACAGTTCCATCGCCAGTATTATTAAAACGCAGATACTCGCGAAGTACTCTCGGATCTAAGTCGTCAGGTATATCAGTTAATTTCTCGGGTTCCTGTGGTGCCCTTCTTAGAGCATCATCTTCTGCTATTTCATCAAATGCTGGCTCTTCCGCGGCATCTCCTTGTCTTTTACTGTAAGGCCAGCGAGGACTGCCAGGATAAATATAATGGCCCTTTACTGTAAACACATAAAAGATTCGATTAAAATACTATCTCGGGATTCGACACATTTGGTTTAGCGAATTAGGAAAGATAGAAAAGCAAATTAAATTAGACCGAAAATAGCAGAGTTAGTAAGT
Source organism: Dryobotodes eremita (assembly GCA_917490735.1). Taxonomy (NCBI): domain Eukaryota; kingdom Metazoa; phylum Arthropoda; class Insecta; order Lepidoptera; family Noctuidae; genus Dryobotodes; species Dryobotodes eremita. The sequence goes on along the minus strand of OU823254.1, from coordinate 15,394,329 downwards.
ACCAAAAGTGCTTGTTTAGAGTGGGCCATGTGATTTAACATGTAACGCAAACACATTTTGAAACCACGATACGTCAACATACAGCCCTTAAGAATTTATAAACAATGTTCCTATAAGATAATACGGATACTTAAACTATATAGCCAGCAATATAATTATAGTACATATCCGTACTATGTTATAAACTTAACTTTATTATATTTTCAATGATCTATTCCTACAGACAATTCGTGAAAACGGTTTTGCAGGGCATTCATTAGTTACAAGACTGCTGAAAACTTTTATAAATAAAGAAACATAACAGCCTGTAGAAATAGCCGGGCACAGTTTTCTTAGTGCCATACAAATGCGTTTAACCTATTGACGGTTTGGTTATATATCAATTGCCGTGCCCCTAGCGTCCAGCTAATAAATCGACATATAAATATCTACGACAAATAGTGTCGTGCAATGAAATTAAAAACAAAAACGAACGAACCCTGTGTATCCCTATGTCCCTATGTATTTTATTGTGTATACATAAATAATAAAATAAATAACATCGTATATAGGTTCTCAGTCGTATAAATACGAAGGAGGCGGCACGGGCACATAAAAAATGTATCATATTAATCCGAGTCGGATGGTCATTGTGGTCAATAGGTTAACTAAGACTATAGTATAATAAAGCCATACTATATTTGAATTTAGTCTTCATATCGACGAAGCAGTAGTTGTATCCGAGACCGATGCCCATTCCCAAAGTAACAGTAATGGTGAGCATCAAACAACAAATCAGACCAGTACACGTTGCATATAGTGTTAGTCTGAAAAATAAATATTTTATAAAACTTTAGGATGTGTTACAAGGGGCTCGTGGCTAATAATAACAGCCTCACGGGTCGATCGAAGGTTAAGCAACGCTTGCCACAGTCGGTTCATGGATGGGTGACCATCCATTACATAACGGAACCCCTTCGTACCTCGGAAAGCACGTTAAGCCGTCGGTCCCGGCTGTTATTCATAGATCTTTGACAGTCGTTACGGGTAGTCAGAAGCCAAAAAGTCTAACAACCAGTGTTACGAAGGGGGTATCGTGTTACCCAGTAACTGGGTTGTTGAGGTCAGATAAGCAGTCGCTCCATGTAAAATACTGGTATTCAGCTGCATCCGGTTAGACTGGAAGCCAACCCTAACATACATAGTTGGGAAAAGGCTGGGCAGATTGATTGAGGACGCGTTACAATAGCAGCTGCAGCCACTCACTATGAATGCCGTTATTAAAAAAATTACATAACTTTACATTTTGTTTAAATATCTGGTAATAACGGCCTTCTCTCGTATCAGCACTAACGTTACGAGAATAGTTCATGTCGACCGGTAGGGGTAAATATATATGCCAATCAGCAAGGAGGTAGTGGGGTGGAGTGCCCATTGCCTTGGCCAGAGTGCACTTGGCGTACATTTATGAATATATAAAGGATATGGGGGATGGTCGTATATATGCTAGTTGCGCGGTAAACTCTGCTTGCGCGATGCAGGATTTTGCGTGACGTCAATGTGACGCGTAGCTCGCATGTGGCATTTGTAGATGCCGCTACATAATTATGTATCGTCACTCATGAAAATTGTTTTACAGCACTAAAAAAGCTCCATCATCACAGCTTAAACTGAAGATACATACTTTTATGGTAGGCTACAGGAGGATGTATCAGATTAGAACTTACTTTTCAGATAAGTACATGAGATTGGAAAGACAACTCAATATACTCCCCATTTTGAAGAGGTTTTAATTTAATGGATGTGTTCTGAAAATAAATATAAATAAGCTAAAAATTCTTGAGAGAACCTGTTCGTTGGTTCAAGATTATGACAATGAGTTAAATTTAAAATTGACAATGTTATTTATGACAGCATCAAAGACAAGAATTGACAGCAGTAACTCGGAGTAGGTGAGTATATGTTCTTGGCAAGTAAACAAGATTGATTGATTTATAGAAGATGCAGGCTACAAAACCACAGAGTACTTTTATATATATGGCACAGAACACTATTACTTCTAGCGGGGATGCTTTGAAGGGTTCCATCCACACCTCCCATCTTATTATTATACTCTTTTATCCACTCGTTAGGCACCTGTCCCACCGCTGGCGATTAATAAGAAGTGAATAGAGCTAGCAACTATAAACCGGGTTTGCCAGCAACGAGCTGTGAGTGCGTGACTGTTATAATCGATTACTCGCTGGTGCATATATAGGGTGACTAGTAATTAGTGACCGATATTTAAACACATGATTGTACTCATCATAAAGGGGGTGATAGACGTACGAACTTAAAGTCAACGGTTTTAAAGATCGCGAACTTACTTGGCTCGACGTCGGCGATACACACGCCAACTTACTCATACCGTATCGCGATGTCGTCCACTGAAGAAGCTTTGTGTTATTTAGGAATTATATCGTATTACATTTCAAAAACTAAAAACAATAGACGAAGGCGAAAAGTGTGGGTTAAGAACTGGCTTACAAAAAGAGAGCGTTTATCACATGTGAATTTAGTAAGAGAGTTACGTGAAGAGAAGGAAGATTTCCAGAATTATTTCAGAATGCCTGAGCCTGTGTATGAAGAACTTTTGTGTTTAGTCACATCAATTATAGCTAAACAGGATACTTGCATGAGAGAAGCTATTTCACCGCATGAACGTTTAAGTGCAACATTACGATTTTTGATAACTGGTGGAACATATAAAGATGTAATGTATTCGTCAGCGATATCAAGACAGTCATTGGGGTACATAATTCCTGAGACATGTGACGCAATCTACTCTGCACTGAAAACATATTTGAAGGTATGTATCATTTATTACATTACATACTTTATAAATAAAATAACTCAGTACAAATAATCAGACTTTATTTTGCAATGGCACATTAACATTAATGCTTAACAAATAAATTTACTCTTGAACATATACAAATGTAACGTACTATTTTATTTATTTTTAGTTATTATTATTAAAGTTTAAATATTCAACCAGGGTGTCCGGGATACTAATAGTTTGCGAGTCTTGTGTCAAGTTATATGCTTGTGTTTCTTGCAGCTGGACTGGAACAGCTGGCATGTGTATCAATGGTCTTTGGGGTACCTGGACTGGAACTGGATTATGTATACTTGTATTGAATGTTAATTTTTCAAACCGTCCCAAAAAAATAACTTCATTGATGAGCTTTTCAGCTATGCCTTGTTGAATAGCAGTCATGTTGCGGAGTTTAATTGCGACATTTTTTCCTATAGCATCATATTCATCATCTGGGTTTTGTAATCTTTTACCTATTAACGATATTGTGTCTTCAATGGCGGCATTGCCGTGTCGCTTACGACGTGCAGATGAAGCAACAGATGTTGCAGGTGTCGCAGGTGATGACACGTTGCAAATGGTACTCTGTAAATAAAAATGATATCATTTATACTGAATTATGGGTTTTTTGTTACAGTTCCCGAGTTCAGAAGAAGAATGGCTAGCAATTGCTGAAGAGTTTGAGCGTACATGGCAATTTCCAAATTGTTTAGGAGCCGTCGATGGGAAACATGTAGCTATAGTCCCTCCTGCCGGAGCCGGCTCACATTTTTTTAATTATAAAGGGTATCACAGTATTGTACTTATGGGAATTTCAAATGCAAATTATGAATTTATTTATGTAGATATTGGAACAAATGGACGTATTTCTGATGGAGGTGTATTACAAAAAACTACATTCTTTCAAAGATTGAATTCCAAGCGCTTAAATCTTCCTAGCCCCAGAAAACCAAGCGGACATTCAGAAGAATTGCCTTATGTATTTATTGGCGACGAGGCTTTTGCTTTGAGGACAGATTTTATGAAACCGTACCCACAAAGGCAATCACAGGCTAGCTCAAGTAAGAGGATATACAATTATAGAGTATGCAGGGCTAGAAGAATCATAGAAAATGTTTTTGGAATTCTGGCGGCAAGATTCCACATTTTTCGATCGCCTATAAATACCAGTGTGCACAATATTAACAAAATAGTTTTGGCATGTTGTGTTTTGCACAATTTTTTAAGGAAAAAAGTAAGACAAGCTTACAGTCCACATCAGCACTTTGATAGTGAAAATCACGAAAATGGAACTATTGAATTGGGGCTGAGACCACAAAATGGAGAATTACAGTCACTACAACAAACACATAGTCGTAACCCCACTCAAAATGCAAAAATTATCAGAGAAAAGTATGAAACCTACTTTAATACTAGTGGTGCAGTGTCATGGCAACAAAGAATGATATAATAATAGTATTTTTACCTGGGTATCATTTTCACTATGTTCAGCATCAAATGTATTTTCATTATCATTAGCTGTCTCCTGTTCGCTGTCGTCTATATTGTCAGTTGATTGTTCACCTGTAATTAAATAAAAACCCTCTAAATTTACTTTTGGTTTGAATGTTCAACATCACAATGTCATTATTGTAATGAAACAAAGTGCTATAATAGGTACTCTATTTTAGGTACCTACCTAATTTAGGCACAGGCATAACAAAGAATACGCACGTATAATATAATAGTGTATAGAGAAATTCTTTAATAAATAATTAAACTTACCTTGGCCTTGATCTTTGAGAAATTCAAGCTGACTGTAATACCATAATTTTGGCACGTATACCTGGTCAGTTCCTGAACCTGTCTTCTTGCTATCTTGCACTTATTTATGTTCTTTTCGGAACCCAGCCCTTAATGAATTAATTTTTTTCTTGACGTTCTCAATCGTAGCATCTCTTTCTACCTTCCGTATAATTTCTAATAAATTATTGTATGCTTGAAGCTTCATATTTTTGTCTTTGTAGTCGTTGCTTCTAATTTTCCAAAGACAAGGGTTATTTCGGAAAGCTTCTATAAATTCGGTTAGCAGTTCATGCGAATAAGTTCGAAAATCACACATTTTGAGAAATTTCTGAATCAAAATTAACAAAAATTGCAATTTAAACAAGCGTGCGCGTCCACGGACTGGCGAAACAAAATGGCGGCTCGCGGCTCGCAGTGCTGCCACACGTACGAGCCAAGACGAGCTACGAGTAAGATTTCAAACCGGTTGGATCGCCGACGAACTTACTCGGCGGTTTTAAAGTACGCGTACTTACGGTGACACACGAGCGAAAAAGGTCGTCGAGCCATAAGTACGCGTACTTGCTCGCCCGTCTATCACCCACTTAACAAACAACTTCCCAAAGATTTTTTTTTAAATATACCCCAAAACAACAACCGACTACAAAAAAAAACACTACAAAGTAAAAAATTACTTTAATTTCGGAAGTCGATGGCCTAAAACGACAATACAAAACCAAAGACACCGCCTTCCACCGAAATTAAAGTAATATTTCACTTTGTAGTGTTTATTTTGGAAGTCTTTTTAAGCTATTGCATAGCTTTTATCGCGGGCTTTGAGCGCGGCGACCGAATCAAGAAATTCCGTAACGAAAATAAAACCTAACACCCCGCACTCCGCCTACCATGTAGCTCGGCCGAGCGTTCGCTTAACGTGTATGTATATGGTACGACTGTACTTGAATTAATATCAAAGAAAAAAAAAATCTGCATAAATAAAAAAATAATAAATAATTATAATTGCATAAGTTGATACAAAATGCTATGCAATAGCTTTACCGCGGCAGTCCCCGAGTACCACACGTGTTTTTTTTAAGTTTTTTTCTTGCCCGCCTCAAATATAGCAAATCAATTTATATGTCCATCTGAATAAGCTCTGCACTACAAAGGGTGAAATCACAAAACAACCTGGTCGCATGGATAGCCGAATCTTGGTTGGAGCTTGTGCAACCAAGGCTGCTCCCACGACCACGACTGGCCGTAGTCGCGGCTCGTCAGCTGACTTATTGCACTTTACATTGATTCATGAGTCGATAACTCAATGTTGTTAATACAGTGTGCGTTCATAGTTGGTTTGCTTTATTTGCTATTAACTTATTTGGCACCACAGAAGCATAAAAAACATTTTTATTTATAAGCACGCTTAAAACCACGAAAAAATTATATATTACGTAGGTACGGTCTCGTCATATAAAGGCATTATAGAGGTATGAGGAATAGGATGAAAAGTTCACTCAATACTCTATGGAAAAGGGAGGATCCTCCGACCAGACGGGTGTCGTGTCTAGTAGGCAACTGCCCGACGATTGATGTCGGGACGTTGTATACACTGACGTCACGCAAAATCCTGCATCACGCAAGCAGAGTTTACCGCGCAACTAGAATATAATATATTGGATTTTGCGTGACGTCAGTGTGATGTGTAGCTCGCATGTGGCGTTGTAGATGCCGCTACAGTATGACACGAATTTGGTAACCACTTTTTACATAGACCTGACATTTTTTATCCTAAACACTGTTTGCATACACCAGCAGCTAGTCTTGCTAGCGAACCTTGAAATCATGAAGAACCGTTTTAAAATGTAAATAATATGTATATTCTTTAACAAAAGTAAACATACAGAGATCGTATCAAAAATAAAATCCATAGAATTAAAATTGCCGATATTACTACACGATCAAAAGATCAAGTGATCAGTTCTAATGTAACGTTTCGGTTGCGACCTCTCAGTTTTGACAGCAAAGAGGGGAAATCAATGTCTCCATTTAACGGGATAGCCATCGTATGCTTGATGGCAGGCATGGGAGCCACCCGGCGTGGTCGTTTTGACGTGAGCATACTTCTTCTGAAGCTCGGCGGTTCCGTAAAGCCAGTTCGCAAAACCCCAGGAGATGAAGAATCCGGTTCCTCTGAAAAAAAAAACTGGTTACCAACTATGGAACGTAGAATATTGTTTAACTTTGGTTAATATGTAGGCCAGGCCTTTACTTTGGCCACGCTTACTATTGCCCAGACATTTTGACTCGCTACCAAGCAAAAGCGATACAGAAGACTTTTCCGAGGCATTCTTTAAGTTTATAGTTACATATATTAGACTATACTAATAAATTAAAATTTACAACATTTATTTATTTATTAGTTAAGGTGAAAAGACAAAATCGTTGAAACTTAAGTTTCATCGCGTATGTGCACGCGTAAGTCAAGCTACACTAGCGCATGAAATTTGTTCAGCTTGGCCTCTCCGTGTAAGCTTTAAGGAACTTGTGCATTAGACAGCCATGACCACGACTGCTCGCAATCCTGGCCACAGAAGCTCCGACCAAGAGGCCTGTTAAGTTTGGACGCCACTGGTCCGAGAGCTATTCGTGCGACTCTTGATCTTTGTGGCCAAGTACGCGATGCGCAGTCGATTTCTATATTTAACCCAGTAGTCTAATTGCAGAACACACTTACAATGCCAACGCCTTTCAATTTAACAATCAATTCAAAAATGTTCGTTGCTTTATTATAACGTTGTAACGCAGAATTTTGCAAACTTATTAAACAATGGATTATAAATTTCCTTTAAAATCTTCGGATTGTGATTGCAAGTGTGTTATGCAATTGGGGTGCTAGTCGATGCGGCAACTAGCCAAGGACTAGTTTACCATCCTAATAAGGAAACAATAATAGGCATACCTGTCATGATTCTCAGATCAACGAAACAGTAGTTGTAGCCTAGACCGACGCCAATCCCTAGTGAGATAGTCAGTGTGATCACTATACATACAATCACGGCTGTCATGGCCATAAACGATGCCAATCTGAAATCAAATTTCTGCTGTAGAACATAGATCTCTTTTTCATTCTAACCCATTTATTGGAATGCACAATTTAACTGCTGTTTTCATCATTATGCTGGAGCCAACTTCAAGGCAGACAAAATCTAACTCATTTATGAGCTTTTCTTTCGGCAAAAATTATGAATTTCCATACAAACTTTCATCCCCTATTTAACCCATTTAGGGGATGAATTTTCAAAAATCCTTCTTTAGTGCTCACTTTCATAAGGAACTCTTGTTCAAAATTTCATCCTTCTAGACCCAGCAGTACAGGCTGTGCGTTGTCTATTACTGAATGAATCTATGATTTTTATTAAGGTTTTCTTTTTTACTGTGGATTGCTATAGGTAACATGGAGTGAAGCTGCAGTTAGAGACCTCGCGTACTACGCAGCCGTGAATATTGGCCGCAGAAGCTCCGATCAAGAAGAAAATTTGGACGACCGACCGGCCATCTGACCAGTTGTCAGCCAGTGTTTCTTTTTGATAAAAGCTGTCCTTAAGCCTTCTCAACACCTGCCTCAAGCCTTCCTGCCATCAAGCCTTCTTCACATTACAAACAGAGCAGGAAAATTATATACGTCCCTATCGCTCCGCGTATTTTGATGGTAGACTTAAAGGTCTAAGCACATTTTGCCAGCATCGTACGCGCCGCACGCGCCGTACGCTCCGCATTTTAGATATCTTTGTACAAAATCTTATGGAACCTCGCACACGTCTACACTTCTCGCATCGTATGCGCAGTTTTCCGTCAGTTTTTAACTGTACGCGGAGCGTTCGGCGCTGGCGGCGTGTACGAGGCAGACAAATGTGCGCTTAGCTCAAGACATGCATATAATGAAAAGGCTGACGAGACGATCGTGAATACTCGTTTCGCTTTCAAATTCAATGTAACTTACTTTAATACTAGAACGCCTTACAATCCAGAAATAGAGATAGAAGAGCCACCAGAATAATATAGTGAGACTTCGATGGTCCATGGTCATTACCCTATCTAGATTGAACTCGCTGCTTGGTACACTCGGGTTTTAGATGAGCAGAAAACGTAAATAAGGTTCAGAGAAAATTTCAACGATTAGAAGCTATGTAAGATGATAAGATTACTTACTTTTCAAAAACATATGCTAAGTTGCTCCAGCAGGTCCCTACGTTTCCTCCGCAACCGCAACACATATTGAACAGCAATAAAAAATAAATTCAATAAAAATATAAATAAATAAAATATAAAAAATGTACAAACTTCAATAAAGTTTGAAAATACAAAAAGGACAGAGTATACAAATGAAATAATAGACATTGTTATAGAGTTATAGAACAAAGAAGTTATTAATTATATCAATCCCGGAATACTATATATATTGTATGAATATCATATACTCGTAATATAAAAATATTAGTTTTGTTATTAAAAACGAAAATCTTTAGACTCATACGATGGGCGTTCAATGTATTCTTGGTATGAGGGTGATTTACTAATGATATGGATAATTTGAACAATTAATTAATTAATGACGTTCTAATGTATAAAGGTAAAATTTCATATTGTAGTTGTGATCATTAGTTTGCTAGTTATACTTAGTCAACGACAACTGGAATGGCTAACGTGACAATGTTGAAGAAAGGCGAGCACCGCGCTGTTATTGAATTCCTTACCAAACAAGGAAAAAGTAAAAAAACTATTTAAATACGACGAGATGGTGGCTGTTTACCAAGATTCTGTAACTTCGTTATCTACGGTTCAAAAGTGTTCCAAGTTAATTTAAAAGGGGCAGAGAGAATTTTGAAGACGACACTCGCTTGGGTGGTCCTGTTACTGCTTCTACGGAAAAAAACGTGAAAAAAATTGAGAAGCTTATACTGAAGGATGCCCGAATGAAGATGGTTGCCGTGAATGCTCACGGCGCCTCAAAAACAAGTGCGAATCGAGTGCTGTAGAGAGTTTTTCGAGTTTTGTGGTGAAGTTCCATCAAGTACTTTCGATTGAATTGTTACGGAAGATGAAACGTGGGTTCATCATTATGACCCTGAAAGTAAGCAAGAGTCCATGCAGTGGCCCAAGAAGGCAACTGCACCCCCTAAGAAGTTCAAAGTCGTTCCGTCTGCCGGATAAATCATGGCCACATTGTTTTGGAACTCAAAGGGAATTTTGCTGACTGAGTACACAAAAAAGGTGAAACCATAAACGCAGCATCCTACGTATCCACTTTACAAAGAAAAAAGACGGGGTAAACTGACCACTGGTGTGTTGCTTCTTCACGACAACGCCCCGGTCCACACGGCGCGTGTTTTCAGGGCTGCTGTGCGAGATTGTGGTTTCAAAGAAATTAACCACCTACCCTAAAGCCCAGACCTAGCCCTACGTGATTAACATTTGTTCCCTAATTTGAAAAAAGACCTTCCTGGAGAACGATTTTCCAACGATAAAGAGCTCAACGCAGCAATAAATACGCATTTTTCAGAGAAAGAGGAAAGTTATTTTTTACAGGGTAATGAAACGTTAATTTCGAGATGTAATAAATGCATTGAGGTAATGAGGGATTACATTGACAAATAAAAATAATTTTAATTGAATTTACGATTTTTTTCATGCCGATACCGAGAAAACATTGAACGCCCCTCGTAAACAATTATTTTTCTCAAAAAGCACTGGCCACTTTAAGTTTTGGTAACTTGAAAGAAATACACGTTAGCAAATTCTTGATGTCATTGTTCTGTGTTACATTATTTATATTTTTATAATATTTTTACAGGATTTTATACACCACTTCTCGCTATGATGGGTTACACTATATTGGAGATGGACAATATGCCAGAAGTACTTAAAAAGTTAGTAAAATTGTATAAATATTTGTCAAAGAATTCATTATCACCAATCAGACGAAATACCAATTAGCCAATGATATTATTATCATTGCGAAAGACGATATAAATTACTGGATAAGGAAATACGCTGATGTGCATAGGCCTCTCCCACAAGCATCGCCACAGCGACCTATCCTGTGCTTTTCGTATCCAGCGGATTCATACGCTCAAGTCGTCGGTTCACCTTATGGACAAGCAAACAACTAACGCAAGAAAAATAATAATAATTATTCTTTTAATAATAAAATTAGTTATTAATTTTATTTAGAATAGACAAATACATTTTTAGACTATTATTATACCAAAAATAATTATGTTCTGGGGCGGAAGGCTTGTCGCAATTTTTGTTGTATCTGGAAAAGTCATCATCTATTGCTGGAAAAGTCAGTTCCATTACCAATATTGTTGAATGACGTATATGGTCATGGTATCGATATGAGCTATTTACGTACAGCACAACAGTAAATAAGAAAAACGTTTCCCATTCAAAAATGTGCCCGTCAAATGGCAGGAGCTTTTTAATTGAAGTTTTCCGTGTTCACTTTCCAGTAAGCCTCGCTTGGTGACCTGTGCTGCGATTGCAGTTGCCATAATTTCCATCACCGCGACTGCGGTGGCAGTGGGTGCCTTCATCGGCTACACATACTGCTACATCGAACACCGGTCTATGGCAGGTCAGACTAGCAACCATTCTTAGAAATTAGCTGCAAATCCTCTACCTACCTTATATCATTTTATATCAGGTAATAATCAAAAGTGTCTTGCTAATTTCGTCACTAAAGAAGGAAGGCCAGAAGAAAACCAGCCCCCTTTTTCTTTCATTATTTATCTGTATTACTTAAAAATGTTTAAAATCAAGAAGTTTGGCCTTAAAGTAAAATGAGTGTTCGGTTAGAATGTTAGATACCAATCCGAAAGACCAAATTAAATTACAGGCACATAACAATTTCCGCCTTTGTTTACAAGGTGAGAAAGGCTCTAGGCTAGGCATTGCAGGAGTATAAGGGAGGAAGTAATATAGTATCCAACAAAATTATTAAGCCCTGAAGAAAGAGCTAACCGTAAATGGAACGGAAAGATGCAAGCAAAGGGGAAATTACTTCAGGAATTGTTTTACATGCAACTTAGACTTTTGCACTATGAAAAGTTTTATTTTTCTTTTCATTGTCGGAAGATCTTGTATGGATAATTAAATATATTTAAAAAATATAAGGGTTTTTACAATGTTACTAAATAAATAAATGTATATAATTAAAAAAAAAACTTAAATTCATTTCTGTATTAATAAAACGATATAACTTACTACTACTTAACTAATAATAAAATTACTGCTGATAATAAAATAAAACAGCCAGTGTTCTCTTCCTTCTCTCTCCTACTTGATCTATGCTGTATCCGACAGGGTCCATAATTGTGTCTAATATAATTATTTCCCTACCAACTTTATACATTATGGTACGCAATAAAGAATTGAGAAAAAACAAATTTATTAAGTATAAGCCTTCACAGTATAGCTAATACGTACTTCATCTTGTATTCCAAGAAAAACGGTATTTTTCATGAAAACTTATAAATACATAAGTATTCTAATTATGTTGTTGTTGTACAAATTTCACGGAACAGATGAGCTTATCTTTGTGATATTTCCAATTAGATATTCTTTTGCAACAAGAGTTATAAACTGTAATATCAATATGATTTTTTTGCGTCAGCATACGATCACCAATCCGCATACAGCTGATGAATTCACGAATATTATAGCAATGCTTCGCGAGCAGTCATTGCAGTGATCTATCTGGTAGGCTCTGGATTTCACGTGACAAAATGAACTCAAGTGATGGTCGGGTGTAATCCGATTATTTGAACCGATATAATTTTTTTGGAATGAACCGCATTATAGTTCTGGTTACTATCAGCCCTGTCTGCCCTAATGCTGTGCATACGGCTCTCTCCATGATTTCCAGCTGCTTCGGTCCACGGCTAGTGTGGACCTTTGTCTATAAATGTTCTGTAGCTCGTTAGCTGTGACAAGGGTAAATATATAGTAGTTATTTTGGCCCAGAGCTTTGTAACTTTATCAGCTATATACGAGTATATACCCAATATCTTAGTTCCTCGTCCAAAAAATGAGCAGTTATATAAAGACGTCAGAGTTGCCAAACAGACGTCAAATACATATGTATTTGTAGTATTGTTAAGGCTCCTACAAACAAGCGCGACACGCGACGCGAACCGCGTGCGACACAAAGGCTCCGCTCGTCGCGCGACGAGCGGCGCCTTTGTGTCGCGCTGTAACGTCGCGCTTGTCTGCGCGAGCCTTTATTGTGGATTTAAAACAAACACTATTTTCTTTCCATAGGCAACATGACACACTCGATGCACTTCCAAATCATGCAGCTGCCAGCGATGCTTGACAGCGCAGAGTACATGAAGAACAACAGCAACAGGACGATAAATGGTGCTTTATCCAGCGTATTAATAACTAAGCTCCTGAACTTTGGTCAGGAACTGCTCACTGAGGACGTGGCCCTTCAGCCTTGTTCCAATGACACTCCAGCCGACATGTTCCGTGTAATGCTCTGAATCACGTGACAAGACAAATGTCGGGCATTTTGCCGAGGTGAACACGAATTCGACAAAATTCTTGACATACATTTTTGTCATTGTGGGAGAGTGCTAGCTACTGGTCATAATAGAGGCATCGCATGTATGGATTTGAACTAGTAAAATTTTTAAGTCCAAATCATTTGTTTTACTTAATGGATTTCTCTTACATGATAATAGAAGTTCTGTCGGTGCCTATTAGTATCGGTATGGTATGAGTCTAAAATGTCACATCATATTTTATTCAATATGTTGTGTTTATAAAGCACGACTTTGGAAATAAATAATGATCGCAGAAAGCAAGAAAAATCAAAATATCAAAATAGAAAATTCAAAATAAACCCTGTACAACTAAAGGAATATAACAAAGAAAAGTAACTTCAAAGAGAAAAACATTTTTGATTATAGATGTTGTGAAAATCAAAGACTTGTGTGTTATTTATTAATTATTATTAAAGCTACAACACTATGTGGAATTAACGGCAGTTTTGTTATTTGATGACCTATTGAATGACCTCTTGTACTACACAAATTATTTGAAGACATTCTGCTGATCCGCAGAAAATCTTCAAATAATTTACACCTAAATGAAATTCTGGATCATACAGGTCCCTTCGTAATTTTATTATTTAATTAGGATCTCCAGCAGAAAATATACACAATATATGATACATAAATAAAAGGCAACATCAGGTATTGAGTTACCTACTCCTTTACTTATTATAGAAGCTAGGACAATACTTCTTACTTAATTTTTTTGCGATTTTATACTAGTAAGTATAAAAAATTGCAGTCATGCAAAATATTTATTGCATGAGGCACACATGGTCCTGATACCAGCCCAAATACAATATATCTTCAGATCTCTATGCAGTATTTATGTTCGACAGCCAGAAGATCAAAGGTCACCATTATGGTCACTACTTGAATCACAATGAGATAAATACTATAAAGATAATTAGGTTTTTCCTGTGTGTCCACCAAAGATGGTGATAACAGTTGTCTAACCCCCATTTCGTGTTGGTATTCCCACTATGATTCATCTTAGTCATTGAAATTTTTATGAATTTATCCCTTTGCCCATAATATTTCATTTTGTTTTCCTTGTGGTGGGTCATAGTAATGGGTTAATATTCATGAATAGTAATTTATAAGCGATATTCTGACTAACAACGCGGTTTTAACTCAACTAGATTGCAGTTCACAAGCCAACAGGACGTCGCACGCGCATCTCAGGATGTGCAATAAATCGGATGACATCACTTTAATCCGCTTCATTCGCGAGTACATCTACTTACTCCGAAGCCAGACAGCTAAGAGCATTGCTTGGCTTGGTGAATAGACTAGCTCGAACATAATTATGCAGTATGGCACCAGGCGCCAGTGTGGCCATTGCAGTGGTAAAACTATGCGTCGATTCGCTAAAGCTTTGGTTTTCTAATAAAGAAAGAAATACAGAAAATAAATTTATTTGACCCAGGTTAAGGCACACAATATTCACACAAAAACAAAAAATATAAAAAAACAGTAAGAGTAACAATAAGCGGTGCAAACGGTCACACATAAAAGCTAAGGACTCCTAGGAATGCGGTTCCGTCATATACTGGTGTTATGGTATTATGTAATTTTACCACGACACCACCAGAATTTTAACCAGTATTTACTGGTGAAAATTGCAGATTTTCAAGACGGCCGTTATATTATGACGGGACTGCCCTTCTCGGAAACCGTAACTTAAGAGCATGTCACTAATCACGCAGCGCAGTACCTATAGCTGGTGTAAAAAAAACCTTAACGAAGCCGAGAGTCACCATTACTCCTGATCATTTTGTACTGGACCATACCTGGGAACCGTCTGACTACGGAAATATTGAAGGTCAAAGTTTTTAAGCTATTGCATAGCTTTTATCGCGGGCTTTGAGCGCGGCGACCGAATCAAGAAATTCCGTAACGAAAATAAAACCTAACACGCCCCACTCCGCCTACCATGTAGCTCGGCCGAGCGTTGTCTTAACGTGTATGTATATGGTACGACTGTACGAAGCTCGCACGAATCGAGACGAGCTGCTCCGAAATCGGTCGAATACGTAAGCAAATTGCATAAGTTGATAAAAAATGCTATGCAATAGCTTTACCGCGGCAGTGCCCGAGTGCCACACGTGTTTTTTTATACGTTTTTACGAAAACAAGTTTTAAATGTTATAATAATTTAACTTTAAATACCCCCAAAACTCCTGTACTGTTGCATGCACCCATAAGCACAATGTTTTGCGTTACATTGCACGTTGCCATAAAAAGCGATTTTTCACGGTACTCCCTTTGTTCTCCTAAAATTGTTTGTCCGAAAATCACTATCCATAACACATTTGCTATAAACTAAAGTAACTATAATGTTCAAAAATTCGAAATTTTGTATTGTATATAGGGATTTCAATTTTGTGGTTTGTGACATTATGTGACATTAAGTTCGGACAAGTTATCATTCGGAAAAATGATGACTGGGACAAAAAAAAATATGGCACTTTGATTATGGACAAAAAAGTTAGGGAACACATAGAAACCATTTTTCACAGCAAAAATAAAAGTCGTTTCCCAGCATTAATTTTTACTCTATGTGACTTACTTTGATGTACAAAATGCGTAGGTAGTCTTTTTACATCCTGTATAACTGCGTGGCTTCGACCTTACGTAGCATGAGGTGGAAATCTAGACGGTGTATGGCCTCTCATAGGTTCACTGTCAATCCAGCTAAATTTGTTTAGTTATAAGGTAAGCAGTTAAGCCTTATCTAATAACTGCGTTAACCTCGTCTGTAATTACATTTGGTAATCCTTACACAAAAACTACTGACATTCAAATGATGCAGAATTATTTGAAATTCTCAACTTTTTTTTGCTCAAACGAGATTTGACCTGCAGAACACAAAGGCACCTAACTACACACTTCCTTAAATGCATCAATATGATGTTTCCTACCATTTCTTGTGGCTATTTAGATAAATGTATCCACCATTTATTTAAATATTTCGATGGTATTTTAGTTACAAGACCCTGAATAATTATTGATAGTAGACACTCTTAATATTGCGGGTATATCTACACCTTTCATCTTTATGACCGACATCACTTAAACACAACTGTATCAAGGCTCGCACAGACAGGCGCGGCGCGACAGCGCTACACAAAGGCGCCGCTCGTCGCGCGACAGGCGGTGCCTTTGTGTCGGGCGTCGCGTCGCGCCAATGTGTACGAGCCTTCATGGTCTACCTAGGCTTCCCCCAATCATTTTGGAGTCGGCTTCTGGTCTGCCCGGATGCAGCTGAACAGCTACTAGTATTTTACAAGGACCGGCTGTTTATCTGACTTCCACAACTCGGTTACTTTGCAATACATTCTTTTCTCCATTCTATTCCATTCATTCTATTCCATTCATTCATTCATTCATTCATTTATTTCATTTCATTCTTCCTATTAGCAAGACTGGTTGCCGAGACTTTCGGATTCAAACACAAATGTCTGTTTTATTTCAAGACCTATCCTCGCAGTCAATGAAGCGTACGACGGCGACGTACCTAGACGATCTCCAACGAACTACAGAAATCGAAGATCACGATAAACCCTCATGTAGCTGTCAACAGGACAAAATAATCGAAGTGTCCCCGACCCCGTGTGTGTAATTGAGCGTATTCTTTCATGAATGACCGAATTGCAGTGAAGTGGAATCGACGTGTGATTGACGAGTACACGCCGGGGGTAAAAGCTTCTATGCAGCTTGTGATATATTGGTGAATTTTGTAGTTCTGCTCGGAAAATAGTTTTGAAACGTTTGTACCTGGAGTGATACCTGCTGCAGTGATACTGGAAACAAAATTGTTATCTAACTAACCTAAATGGACTAACTTAATGCAGAAAGTTCAACAGCATCAGCTACACAGCATGCTGCATGCTGCAGAAACCGGAGGCTCAACCGCCGCCATATTATTTGAGATGGGTTTGCTCTTGACTCTAGTTTAGGTCAGAGGTGACAGAGACAAAGAAAAAAGATAATCTATCGTCAGGTAATCATTCAACAGTTTAAAAGTTACTATCGCGCTTGAGTTCGCCGCTAGAGGCGCTAGTGTAGAGTAAGGTCTCTAGATGTCAAATGTACTGAACGTTCAGTTTGCGGGATTTTTATCACGGATTTTAACTAATGATTCATAATGTTGTAATGGTTGTGCCATTCCTGATTAATTATGGCTTAAGATTTTAAGTAAAAAGTTAGGATCTAATTTGATAGCACTTAAAGGAAGAATACTATTTTCACTTCAGTAGCTCAAACATGTAGGTTTTGCTGCCTGAAATCAGTGAGCAAAATGCGATTTTGCTCACTGAGTGAGACCAAGTAACTTTTTAATTATTTTTTTTTCAGAAAGCCGCGAATATCTTATTCATCCTTGGGTAATCATACAATTCGAAACATTCACACTCTATCTCTTTCCCGCCATTAGAAAGAGAGAGAGACAAAGACCAGCCCTTTCGAAGTTCCGATTTTGAATTCAACCTCAAAGACAAACACGTTCGGAATTCGTACTAACTAAAGAAATTTTTCAAAAAGATAATTATGTCTTTTAATGTAATTTATTAAATTTTTAACTTATTGTTGTATTTAAACGAAAATAAGTATTTACTGCAAATAAAACTGATATTTAACATGTACATATTTATTTCTTGTTTCAATAATGTTACGTAATATATTTTGAATAATAAAATATCATGGGTGCTATTTCCGAACACGCCTTAATTTAAATAAAAGAGCGGGTTACTTTTAATTTGCAGAATTGCAGTAATTTTACTTTTAGCTTTTAAAATGTTCCATTTTTATTGAATTGGTACCTCTACCTACAATCTTAATTATTTTGATTCACAATAAATAGTTATTTCAATCTATTCCTGTTTATTATGTTATCTCCTAAAGTGTTCTAGCTGCTGAAGTGAAAAGTTATGTGTGTTACACGAGAGCAAAGTTTTTTGCATCTCGTGCCTTTGAATCCCTCGCCACACTCAGGATTCAACTTTAGAATCACTCGCTACGCTCGTGATTCAATCGTTGAATCCTTCGCTTGCTCAGAATTCAAAATCAGCACTCGCAGCAAAAAACGACTTTGCTCTCTTGTTGCACAAATAACTATTGTCTGCTTCATGCTTGCCAATTTTAGCAACATTTTAATCTAAATATTCATTTGAAGTTTTAAAATGTAATAAAATAAACATAATATGAATTTATGGGTACATCAACATATCCGAAACATCAAATAAAAGATCTGACAGGACCTTACTCGCCAGTGGCGCCAACTTGTGAGCACAAAAACGATAGCCCTCCCAATGGTTGTTAAAAACTTATAACACAGCGTACACCCAGTCATGCCTCAAAATTTACATACTAGGTAGACAAATCATTATAATTGGTTACGCAACCTCGTGTGACAGGTTGCCCAGCAACCTACTCGTGACTTGTAGCAACCAGTCAGTAATTTGTGGATCAATTGATTAAAGGAGCCCGTCAGACGCTCTCTTTAGGTCCAATTAATATTGATTCAGTTAATGCGGAAGAATTTAGGATACTCTAATACTCTATTATTGGAGATTCTTGTGCTTTAATAAAATCAATTTGTTGATGAATGTCTTTCTAATTGCTATTAAGTTAAATGCTACAATTGGTGGGATATTTCGTGTATTGATTTCATGGGTTTTATAATATTGATGCTCATTATTTACATATTCAGCTTTAACCTTTTGTCAAAGAATGCAAGGTTTTGTCCCTCTTTTCAGGAAGTCACGGTAACTTATCCATTCCAATTGCAATACCTCTTAAACTACGTCTACCAAGAAAATCAACGTGGCTCTTGTAATTGTAAACTTTTTCAGGCACCCATGCCCTTTCCTGGATGAGACTCGCACAGACCAGGGAAGCATGGCACAAAAGGGAGAAGGCCTATTGAGGGTTATATTCAGCAGTGGATGGAACCAGGCAGCCAATGATGTTGATGATGCCATTTCCAGCAATAATGCATGGCAACCGGTATAGGTAGAGGTACCTACATACCTAAGTAGACAGTTTTAGAAGGAGATCATTTCTACAAAAAATAAATATGTATGCCTATGCAAGAACCAGCGGGGTAATTGCGTAACACACTAACAGTAGGAATGGCTTTCATTTTGACAGTTCAACAACATTCATTGCGTTATTTACGTTGTTGAGCAGACAATTTTTTCGAACATAAGAAGCAATGGATTAGCAATATCCTTTAAAATGAATTAAGATTGTGATTAATAGTATGTTACGCAATTAGGGTGCTGGTACGAGTATGTACTAAGACTAAGGCAAACTTTCAGAAAAAAAACATGCCTTTTTTCCTTAATGTTATTTCAACAAACTGACTTCGATCCAAGATCGTTGTCGTTCTAGTGAATCTAACAATAGATTATTATTATTATTATTCAATCATCTTTACACATAGGTACCTATAATAGTTTTTTGTATGAACAAATTATATTCATACTTACAATGAATCTCATCCTTGAGTTTTTATGACGTGCCGTCAGTCGAGCAAAAACTTGTTACATACACGTAGCTTGAAGATAATCAAATAAAATAAAGCAGTGAGATGAAAATTGTTACCGAATAGCCGAAGACTATAATATAAGTAGGTATGGCATCACTATCAACAATGAATGTGCTTTTTAGCAAAGGTATGCGATTTGGCGGTTAATACTACATGCTTGCTTTGCTGCATGCTTGACCTTAAAAATAACCTAGTTGCTACAATTAGGATATTTATCTTGATTGAGCGAGCGAGCGCGAAGCGTCTCCGTTTCACACTGGGTAAAAATGTTTTCGTATGTCCGGATGTCCGGCGGATTTCTGTTCTCCTCTACAGGTCGCATTTCTCAACCGATTTTCGTGAAATTTTGTGAGCAGGCCCTGCAGTCTCGACATTAGATAGCGACAAAAACCTGTCGCTAAGTCGTATCGATGTCAAATTTCTTTAATACATTTTCAACCTTATGCTTTAGAAATAAAGTTGAAAATCTATAAAAAGGAATTTGACAACGATACGACTTGGGGACCGATTTTTGTCGCTGTCTAATGTCGAGACTGCCGTGGCAGGTTCGATAATTATATGGAATATTTTTACCGATTCAGTTTTTCGAAATTTTTCAAATTGGCGGAGATATGGGGGTTCAAAATGTAAAAAAACTAACATATTTTCAGCCATTTTGCGCTCTTTGCGCGCGCTTTTTGTTTTAAGGTGCGCGGTGAAAACTTATTCAGTTTTAAGCTATGCAAAGACAGACTCGCAAGGTCTACAGCTCACAGAGCCACTAGTTTTTAATCTTATTAAATTCTTAAATGAATAAGATAGGTACACATTTGTATAACGAAATCGAAGTATCCGCTGATTTGCGAACTTCAAATTACGGTTTCCTAAAGATGACGATACATACGGGTGCAACTGCAAACAACTTACGCTCTCTTAAACTTGACTTATCATCCTATATAGTAACAGCAAAAACACCATGTCTGGCGCCTGAATTACCATTAAATAACCATTTATTTTTGCTTGTAACATACTGTGGATACTCTTTGTATCAGATGTTAAGCTTCTCATGCAAATAGTAAGACTAACGGATACACCATGTATCACGTCAGTGACAAAAGAACAACACGCTCTATTTATCACAAAAGAAAAGAAAATATGTGAGGGTGAACTTAAAGCTTTACCCTCACTATTGTCTGTTCCAAAATTATCTGATGAAAGTGTAAACAAACCCCTTTCAGGTCAAATTCTTATACAATCACTCACTAAAGAGAATTAATTCAACATTCATCTATTTATGTCTCACCACTTTTTCCAACAATTTATAATTGTTTGAATAATATTATTAAATTATAATTGAAGAATCATCGGCAAAAATTGAAATTATAAAATTAACTTCAGTTGTCAAATAAAAAACATGTTTAAGGTAATTTAAAATTAGAATTTTGGGTTTAAGTATTCAACTACAAAGCATCCATAGGTACGTTTTCTGATTCATTTGTTTACATTTTCATCAAATACTTTTGGAACAGATCACACAGCACGATGCGATGCCAGACTTGTGCCAACTGCTACTATGAAAATTGTACTAAATATTACACAGTTTTATCATTCCAGCCCAACCAAATCGCAAATCGTTGCAAAAACAATGCAGACACAAATTCTGCGCAGTGTGGACAAGTTTTTAGCTATTCCACACATTGCATCGTAAGTATGAAGAGTAATTTGTTATAGGTAAACACGGCTACTTATCAAGCTATACATTTCCAGTATAAGCTTATCTCGCATTGTTTAGGATTTTCGTACGATGAGAGCCTCTCATCGTAAGCTGACCTCTCATTGAGAGGTCAGCTTGTACCGGAAATGTATAGCTTGATATGTAGCCGTGTGCACTACCTAATCGATTGTAAGTAGAAGATTTAAAAAGTGGGATTACTTTCTGCGAACTCAAGTTACCGACAAAGCTTTGATTTCCTAGGTATACACTGTATAAAAAAAAGGTATATACTTTATATATTGCAGTTCCTCACACAATTTATCATATGGGAGGTTTTAATCTTCTTAATAAGTAGCTTGGCAGGGAACTGGGCCATATTCATCTTTTACACAAAAAATTACATCAGTCTTGTAATCCCCGATAGGTGAGGCACAGGTTATACATACATCCACATTTCGCCAGTGAAGTTTGTCCATGTAGTATTGCCATACTGGGCCACAAATCCAGACTCTGAGCTACTATTGAGAAATTTCTGCTGCAATTAGCTCAATAACACTACGATAGTAACTAAAAATAATAATTATTATAATGCCTGCCTATATATGTATCTTCCAAATAATTATTGTATAATTAATCCTGATCATAACTTTACCGAAATGAGCCACAGATTGGGCGTTTTTATAATTTCTAACGTGACAATATTATCGTGGACGTCCACGGCATCACAATAACACAAGGAAGTAAAATGTGTGGAAATATATTAAGACGCTTTTAAACCGTACACGATAACGTTATAACGTGCATGTATTTCAATACATTTTATAGACGTGGACTTGGATGTCCACGATAATATCGTCACGTTAGAAATTATAAAAGCGCAAATTCGAGTCACAAAATTGAATACGAGGTTTACCCATAGGGCCATGGATTAAGGCGGTTCCCCGTCCAAACGACCCTGAGTCGTCCTCTGTGCCGTCGCCGAGTCTCGCTCTATTCCGCTCCCTGCGCACGCCCTTTTATCATAGAATTCACTTTTTTTTCCTTTTTTTTTGTAAAACAAGTCAAGTGATCTTTTCAAATAAAAAACTTTTTTACAAAAAAAAAAACATCTACTTCCAAAAAAAACACTACCATGTGGAAAATAACTTTAATTTCGGAAGTCGGTGTCTTTGGTTTTTGTATTTTCGTTTTTTCAACCGACTTCCGTAATTAAAGTTAGTTTTCACAATATTTTGGTGTTTTTTTATGGAAGCCGTTTTTTTTTAGATGTTTTTATTTTTCACCTTTTAGTTGTGGTACCTACCCCACTCAAATCCGTTTACCACTACTTGATATGTAAATAACAGTGACAGGAAGTTATTAGAACATCATCCTACTAAGTTGAAAAAATACGCATTATTCGCCAGATCTTGGTCAAATTTATATGGAACCATATGAGAAGCACTAGCTTTCAAATAAAAAAAGAATCATCAAATCGGTTGACCTAGAAAAAAGTTCTGAGGTAACACACATAAATAAAAATACAGTCGTACTGAGAACCTCCTCCTTTTTTTGAGTCGGTTACAAATAAAACGTGAATTATTTAGATTTTTAAATTATCTATCCATTAGTGTAATCCTCAAACTATTAGAACGTCACCTTTAGCAAAAGATGCATGCAATCAATATAATTTAAGTCACTTTTTACAAGGAGATTTTAAATGTATGCGACGTGCAACGTCATGATAGGATATCGAACATTAATAATGTGCTTTTAGATGTACTTTATTACTCTTAATTAATGAGTCAATAGCCTCTGAATGCTCTATTCCCATCCAATACCAAGAGCTAATACCATTTGGTATTAGTTTATTTCCGAATTTATTTTCTATTCCCAACGAGTACCACATTTTGAAACCAATACCAAAACAAGTTTGAAGAAATCAGATACAGTCAGGTTCAGTAAAATTAAAATGCTTTGAGTGACGAACTAAGTTTCCGAAAACATAATAAATGTTCCCGAAAATCCTAACCCTAGACGGTCGACGTCAGTGGCATCCCGAGGTTCGGTTGGTTAGGTTCCTTTAAACCCTTTAGACAGAAATTGGAGCCCCGCTTCATCGACCAGCTTATTAACCCAAACCTATATTTAGATTACCCTAGATTTCGGTAAAACGCAATTTAAATAAAACTTTGTGTAGCTGAGTGTACAAAAAGTCACGCTTTGGTATTCGTTAGTAATAGATTTTTTATTTAAAAAAATGTGGTACTCGTTGGGAATAGAAAATAAATTCGGAAATAAACTAATACCAAATGGTATTAGCTCTTGGTATTGGATGGGAATAGTTCCTTTGAATAACGCAGTATCGCAAGGTTTTGCTCGGGGTACCGCCTTAAACAAGCTCATAATATCCGATAGCTGACGATAGATAACAATCGGTCAATTTCTCACAATACCACCACACAATGGGCGATGTAAAACCAAACAAACGAGTTCCTGAGCCAAGAGCGAACCGTCATCGATACTTTGTGATCGGATATAACCTTGATATAACGGTCAAAATTGCTTGACCAGCACGAAATGTAATACTGGTTACTGTCAGACGATGGCCCACTTATTGTACCAAGTGTCCCTGCATATTTGAGAACGCCACTAAAGCTGCAATCAACGTGGCCACCTACAGGGCCAAAGTGATATAAAAAACAAGTAGTCTTCTATTTTTATCATCGAATCGAAAAGAAGAAGTCTATCAGCCTGCATCATTCCACTGCTGGACAAAGGCCTCCTAAGACCTAAGAATTTAACAGAATATTTCATATGAAAATTCTTAGGTGGAACAAATTTGCAAAATTTTGACGATTGATATGAAATTGATGATTACTATTCAGTACATATATCATTCCTACAATCGCGAATCGCATTTTGATCAATATACGACGTAAAACAAAGCTAAAATTTGAATTTGGCGGACTACAGCTGAGGATTCACCTTAATAATTGTATTCCGAGCAAATAAGACTTTATGTAAAGGCTAGCATACTAAAGCCATTTTTTTGGATAAGATATCGTTGAATATCATAAACCTAGGAGATATAATTCATGCAGCATATATGTATATATATCAGAATATCAAATTTCTTCTTGCAAGAGTAGGGGAAGACCGCAAAGCAATGATGGATGAACTGAGTGAGAGATGATATGGCTAAAACGCGGTGACTACCGAGATGAAGACTAATAAAGAAGTATACTAGAAAAAGACACGTTGCTCTTGCACCGACCCCAAATAAACTGGGATAAGCGCAAGATGATACCATAGCTACAAACCCGTGTCCTCATAGGAAGCGATAATCGCGCGACGACGCGATCACTTTGTCCGGCGAACACGAACGCGGTTATACAGGGTTATTGGTTATATGTCGACAATCCATTAAGGGGATGTAGGAGAGGTCATTTGCAACAAAATGACCTCTGATGACCCCTATGCAAAAGCCAGCCATTTTCGAGTAATTTGATATTTTATATTTGCAATCACAATTTACATAAAATATTTGAAATAAAAATAAATGTAAACTTTATGAAGTCATTTAGGAATGAAAAATAATTGTATTGTTGCGCAACTAAAATAAAATAAAGACAAGGCTATGTGACAAAAACTTGGACTTTTGTTATTCTTATTATATAATTTTTCCTGTTTGCATAAATCTATTATTTATTCAACGCGGGTTCTGTGGATCAGAGTTTAATTATTTGTTTAGTAGATTCATTCGCACATTTTAATATGTATAGGTACTTAATTCATATTATTCTGTTGCTTGCAATATTTTGTAACATTTTTGCCACAGTTGAGGGTGGTATCAAAATTTTTCACCAACGTGCAATACCTACTACATACAGGGTTAGTTTACAAAAACCTGTCAAATTTAAGGGTGTGGTACAGACCATCAAACTGAACAACTTTCTCCATAGGACTAACATCGTAATCGCGAAAAATTTATAAACTGTCCCATACAAAACTTCAATACCTACTCAACCTAAATGTATGGGACGGTTGAATTTTGTTTCGCGTTTACGATGTTGGACGCATGGATAAAATTATTCAGTCTGATGGTCTGTACCACTCACTTAAATTTGGGAGGTCTTCGAAAACTAACCCTGTATACATAATGAAATACAAATTTTGTAAAAAAAAAAACATACACTTCAACCACTGTTGTCCACATTTTCATGTACAAATTGTGATTCTGTATTTTTTTAATCATTGTCTAATTCTAAACTTCCATCGTTAAGGAAGTCGGCTTAAAAAGCTTTTCCTCTTAATATGAGAAAAGTACTTATTTTAAATATTGATGACTAGCTGCGCCCCGCGGTTTCACCCACATAAGTCTCGACCCCGTGAGAATATCGAGATAAAAGGTTCTGGTCTAGCTATACGCCAAATTTCATCCCAATCCGTTTAGCCGTGTTAGCGTGAAAGCGTAAAAAACAAACATACAAAAAATCAAATACATGTATTTTTTTTTAATATTAGTTTAGATGTACACAAAAAGAAACCCACGGGGAATATCTAATAACAATTTCGGTTTCTTGTTCTTCCTAATGAGCAGCGTCAAATTGATTGAATCAATATTATGATGTCTTACAGTCAATATTATTATTCCTCTGTCAAATACGATTCCAAAACATACCTGATATCTGCTGTTTCATGTGTTTATCAACAGACAGGTAAATTAGATCATAGCTAATTTTGTACAGTTTCTGTAGAATTATTACCAATTGGAAATTACATAAACGCCCGAGAGCGAATGCATACCTAAATTCTGTGCTAGCTCGGAATATGCAGAATTATTGAATATTTATACCTAACTGCTAACATCATTCGTGTAAAATCTTATTTCGAACTAGACGAAGGTAAGAGCAGCTAAGCTATGTTCCAAAATAATTAAGAAACTATATTTTACTAAAAATCAATTTTTCATATAGCTGTCTGTACGTTACCTTTTCACGCCTAAACCACTGAACGGATTTCGATAAAATTCGGCAAAGAGATATATGGCATCCTGGGGAAGGACATAGGCTACTTTTTGTCCCGGTAGCACGTTCCCATGGTATAATTTCCAACATCCACGCGGGCGAAGCCGCTGGCAATAGCTAGTATTATATAATTCTTCACAAGCCGCTCAACATCGATCAACATCTCGAGCACGTCTCATAAACTTGTTAATAAAATCCGGTTCTCGCATCCCGTTGAACCCTAAAAAGGATGAGTACGCACAAAAAAGGTTTAAACTACGGCTTTATAGTGACGTGTTCCCGAGTCGTTCCGACTGATCGCACGCGCAGTCAGCGCTGCACACGCGCTTCTCACGTAGCCTTAAACTAACCATTTCTTCGCAAAATTAATTAACAAATAAAATAGCACGCTCAGATTCTATATGGACTATTATTTTTCATTACTTTCCGCGTTTTCTGATAAGTGAATCGTTTCGTTTCGTTGTGTACAGTGCCGTGTACCGGTTCGATGAATGCTGATTCGAGTGAAATTTTATTGGATGTGATAATACTTGTTTTGGCCTTCACAGTTACAAAATTATTGGTTTGATTCCGACTTGAGTGTATGTGATATAAAATAATACGGGCTAGTGGATTTGTTCGCACAGGTCTGTATGATTGGCTTTATTTAATTATCCGTACAGTGTACAGAATGAGGTGTGAAAATATTTAATCATTATTTACATATTCCTTGGGTGATTAGTATGTAAAGTTGAGATGACGGAATTAACCGGCATTCTATCCTCTATCAAAATGTAAGTAGTATATTAAAGTCGCAAAGTTGCTTTATTTTATTGCTTCTGACCACAAACACACTTTTTATTGTATGTTATTTATTTTACCTCCGGCAACATAGTTGCGCTTGAGTTACTTTAGAAGCAAAATGTGATGAAAAACACGTGTTTAACCGTTTGTAAATGGAATCAATAACTCGAAATCTGCGATTTTATTTACAATGGAACTTGTACCTAGTCTACAACATGTTTGTCCGGTCCGAATTGATGCACGATTTCTCTTACTGAAATGATTACCTAATTATTTTTATCAATTTTTTTTTTCTAAAATTAATTCTACTCATTTAGTTAATTCATTTTCAGTAATAAGTAGACGCGAATAACTATTAGTGGTACAGGTCTTTCTTTCAATTAAACGAACAAACAATTAATTTATGCCAATTCAATTTAACGCTAGATATATCGAACCTAGCCCGGTTTACCTAATATAAAACTATAAACGTAGTTAGGGGCCGAATACGTTGTTATATGAGTTTTTAATAGTTATTATCCCCTCATCCTACACTTAATCAGCGAGGTAATTACGTAACACACTAACAGTAGGAATGGGTTTCATTTTGACAGTTCAGCAACATTCATAGCGTTATTTACGTTGTTGAGCAGACAAGTTTTTCGAACATATGAAGCAGTGGATTAGCAATAGGCTTCAGAATGATTCAGATTGTGATAGATAGTGTGTTACATAATTAGGGTGCAGGATTAAGTTACCGATATTATATAGGACACCAATATAATTTATCAAATATGGCAGGCGTTTAATTCTATTTTCTGCTCATAATCTCTAAAGGTACCATTATGAAACTCGTAAACCTAGATTCCTTTACAGTACTTAGATAAAATAAGACACTATTTCTTGAAAGAAGTAGCGTCTGCTACCTACTTATATTTTCAAATAGAATTTCTACCTTGGCAGTAACAGTGTTAAAAAAATGCGGGAGTGTCGTGGAACACTCGGTTGGAACGAAGTTCCTTTCGTAGTATATTTAGAACATCCATGGAACAAATTTGATTACCATAAAATGGGTCATATTGATTCAACCTTAAAAAATAGACATATGTTGTTCCGGAATTTTTTTATAACTTTTAAAGGGAAACAATTCTACATGATTTTTGCGTAACTTGAACCGTTTACGCAGCGCACGCAACGGAAGCTCTCAAAAGGAATCATTTTGTCCCGTTTTTGCAACAATTTTCATTTATGCTCAGCTCCTATTGGTCGTAGCGTGATGTTATATAGCCTAAAGCCTTTTTTCCAACCAGTTGTTCCTGAGATTAGCGCCTTCAACCAAACATAATCAATCAAATCAAAACCAAACTCGTGACGGAAAATTCTTACACTTTTTTTCACCTAGTCCCCATCTGCCAAGTCCGTACCGTACTACCGTGCGATAAGGAACTTCGTTCCAAAACTTTTACTACAATCTGTGGCAAAAGTATCTAATGAAAGTGTAAACAAACCCTGTTCTGGTATTT
This sequence comes from Dryobotodes eremita, assembly GCA_917490735.1. Taxonomy (NCBI): domain Eukaryota; kingdom Metazoa; phylum Arthropoda; class Insecta; order Lepidoptera; family Noctuidae; genus Dryobotodes; species Dryobotodes eremita. Next base: position 15,365,571 of record OU823254.1, on the reverse strand, counting down.
TTTTATGCAATCACTCTCTACAGGGAGTTAGTAACAAAGATTTAATAAATAAATTAAATTGTAATAGTAAAATCCCCGAAAAAAATTGAGGTTATAAAATGAACCTCAATTTTCAAATGAAAAACATCTTATAAATGATTAAAAATTTAATTTCAGGTTTAAGTATGCAAATCAAAGCACTTAAATTTGTAAGTACAAATTGACCTCCACAGCTACGTTTTCTGATCAATTAGTTCACATTTTCATCATACCTATACTTTTGGAACAGAACATCGTAACTTTGTATTTTCCCATGATTCATTTAACTGTAATTATATACTACTTTACTTAACTGAATAGATTAGTCGAAAAATTTATTTGATATTTAAAATTATGGTCAGCTGCGCCGCAGGTTGTCAGGTCATAAAATTAATAACATAGGTAAGGAAAACACAAAATACTTACGAGGATTATATGTGTTAATACCAGGAAGTGAGGAAGCATTTAGATAAAACAATATGACATGGGTACACAATATTCAAACGACATAAGCCCAAGTAATCGGCTGGTTCGGTCACACGAGTTTGCATTAATTATATAATTTGATAAACAAATATATACTAGGTACCTACGATGCTACTACGCAGGTGACAATCCTTCTAAAAATACTAAACAAGTTTATTTGATACTTTAAGGATTTAGATTTGCTCGATTTTATCAATCGTTACTGTTGCCTGCTAGAGATCGAGAAATATTACCAACCTAATATTGTCCTTCTGCAAGGCCAAGGCCTTTTCTTATACACAGAAGGCACGAGCGTTGATCGCTACGCTTGTTCAATCGATAAATATCCAAGATACAGACGTTGACATCACTTATTGATATATCGATCGACAAAAACTATCCTAAAAAATAGGTAGGTACTATGTCGATCGTTTGTTGCTTACATATTTACTCGATTTGGTTCGATTACGTGTCGATCGACAAAAATCGCAAATCTGTAGGCACCTTTACGTATCCAAGTTCATATTTCATATCCTAGTTTTCATATTATTGCAAAAATAGTCTGTTTCCATACTACATGATCACTTCAAAATTACCAGACATAATATTTGGAATGTTGGCAGAGAAGTAGCTTGGTGTCATAATACCTTTAAAATTGCAGAACAGTGAAGCTGCTAGTATAATTATTGTCTGATGCAAAAATAAAAGATGTAGAATTCTAAGGACAGAGAGAAAGTTACTGGAATAAAACTGGCTAACAAACAACGGTAACAACACAAAAGATATTATTTAGATTTCAATAACTCGGATTTAACAATCGAAAACTTTAACGTATTCGTAACTTTGTATTTATACAAACAGACATCTGTTGATCTATTCGGTAAAAATCTCACCGAAATAACTTAAGTGAAGTGAGCTGTCAATAGTGTCAATAGTGTCAATCCCTAACATCAGATGGAATGGCATCTCACTTCACTTAAGTATTCACGGTGAGATTGTTACAGAATCGACCGGCAGGCCTATCTTTGATTTTCCACAAACAATAGGTACTTATTTCTAGGTAGAAAACGAATGATAAAACGATTGTTATTCTCAAGGAATTGTCATTCTATATTCTAGTTAGATAATAAAAATCTAGAAAAGTTAATAAGTTAATTTGTTATCTGAGCTGAAAGGCCAAGGTCTTCGCTCGAAGTATATTTGGCAGGTCATGTACTGTCTACCTCTTTGAGATTATTTGTGGTTTTCCTCAGTTAAAGATTTTAGTGGTATTTCGGTGAAGGAAAACATAAGAAGGAAACCTGGACCTCTAGATAATATAAGTCTGTAATCCCCACCCCGACTTCAGCAAGCATGGTGATCAATACTCGTGCCTTCTCTAAATGAGAAGAGATATTTGCCCTGCAATGGGACAATAATCGACTGGTATTATTATTAACATATGACCAATCCTGAGATCTATATGTCGCAAAGAAATGAGAATTTCGTAGGTTACCCTAAGATCACGGAAGTCGCTGAATGTTAGATTTTCGATCTGAAACAAACTTGACGACATGGTTTCGTTTTCAATTCCTACTAAATAGCTGAGCCGATTTTGATAAAATTTTGGTATTGAGATAGCTTGAACTATGAGGAAAGATATAAGCGAACCCCTAAAGGGATGAGAGCTACCTCATCTGTTATCTCATATCTGTTAAAAATTACCTGGACATATCCGAAATACACCTACGAAATCGTGGGCAACCATTGTTCGTACTTCGTAGTAAGAGCATGTCGAACAAAAGCTAGTGCACGAGCACTATTGCAGCGTCTTGCGGGCAATTATAATAAGTATTTTCTGGACATTGATTTATTCTAAGAAAAGAAAGAAAGAAAATACATTATTTTGCGGTAAGATTATGACGCAAAGAACAAACACAAAAGTTAGGGGAAAATATGCGTCACATCCATGGGCACCGGGAGCGGGGTGCAAGAGGGTGCACTTGCACCTCCCTGACTTCAAAATAAAATATAAGTGTAAAAACATTCAGAACTAAAAAATATCCGAAAATGCCTAATACCATAATAGAGAACTCAACTTAGTCGAGCCGTCGAGATCCTAAAATGTTCGAGCTCACTTCGTTCGCTCTAGCATTCTGTAATCTCTCAATTCTAAACCTTGTGTGCATTACTTAACAAAGTACCGAACTCCTATTTCCGAAAATCTTATCAACTCTAGGCGAGGTGCTAACATTATCGAGCTTCCTTCGCTCACTCTTGCATCTACTTTATCTTAATTCTTAAGTTTCTTTATACACATCGACACAGTTAGTCCTCTTTCATCGACAAAATAAAACCTATTCCATTCGAGGCGAGATGCAAAAATTATCGAGCTCGCTTTGCTCGCTCTTGCATCCTCCATTCTCATAATTCTTAAGCTTTTCTGCATAAGTCGACAAAGTTACTCCTTGTATCTATGGACAAACGATTACCTAACATATTCGAGGTGAAGTGCAAAAATAATCGAGTTCGCTTCTTGGAGCTGAAGATGCACCCCCTGAAAATAAACTTGCCGGCGCCCGTGATCACAGCCACGCAAAACGGCCATCGCTCATTATAATGCTGTGACCTTACCACAGCGTTGATTTTCAGCGACAGCCGGCAACCCCCGGACACCAGCAACTCCCAAAAGATTTCGAAATTTTGCTCTCAAAACAATCAAGGAATTGGACACCCTCGTAGATTAGCACTTAATTCACTTAGGGCGAATTTCACTAAACTTTTATACCTAGAATAAGTCTTATCCTGAGAATAAATTTGTAATTTTTGTATTTTTTTTCCATACTAAAACTATTAGCCGTTAATTTTATTCACCCTTTTATAACTAAGGGCTGATTTTACCAAAGGCTTTAGTAAAATCAGCCCTTAGTTATAAAAGAGTAAAATTACTCATAAGTATTATTTTTTTATTATGACATGGTTCTCGTTCTCTTGGGTCTCTTGATTAACATGTTGCCTGTACGCTGTGAATAACGCTGTTGATTACAAATAATACTTCATTTTAAGTTTAATTGTTTGTATACTCTATTATGTAATTGTTTGTTATTCCAAATAAAATAAAGTGCTTGTTCTTAATAGATACTAACTAGCGTTTGACTCGATACAAGTCGCACTACTGCTGGTAGTAATTACTCGTAGTTGAACAGCAAACGAAGCTCCCTTTAATTTGTTTCGTCGCAAAGCCTTTGCAGCAACACGGAATCAAATGTTAAAAGCAACTGGATAATCTAATTGTGCTGCGAAGTGCATTTATCTGCATCGACATCGGCAGTGGCGTACTTCAGATAATTAATACTAATTTGCATGTCATTTAAGATTTCTGTATACAAAAAACATACCTACTTACTATAATAAAAGTTATAGTGTGTTATTTCTTGCCTCGTTGGTAAAGTGGTCGCAAGCGCTACCGCTGATCATGAGGTCCAGGATTCAATTCCCAGGTCGGGCTAAGAGTTATTGGTTTTCCATCAGGAATTTCGCAGTAGCAGCCAGAAGTCTGAATCTTTGCCCTGTTGATGGCAAAAGGCTCGCTACCTATTACGTGGGACTTAAACGTAACTGAAGAAATATGGTAGGTTCACATCTGTGAAGAAGGTCGTAGTTCGCCTCAGGGATGACAGGCGTAATGTTATATCCACCACCCCCTGTATAGCCTGAAACTGGCACGTTGTGCGATTCAAAGCGAACTAGGTCAAGTTTCAGTAACCAATCCAGGGAATTGTGAAAAATAGTATGAACAACGGAACGGCCTTCGCATTTTTTGAATTTGATAGTTTGAAGCAGCGAAAAATCTCACCGTGAAAACTTTGAAGTGAGGTCGATGTGAGCTGTCCATCTCTAGCATCAGATGGCAATTGACAGCTTACTTCAAGATCACTTTACCTAAGTTTTCATGGTGAGGTTTTTACAGAATAGACCGGCAGGTCTACTGTTGTAACCCTACATTATATCTAACCAGCAGGTTGCTGGTTAGATATAGTATATGCGTAACAGACTATCAGTCAGAATCTGAATCATTTTGAAGCCTATTGCTATTCCTTTTCTCCATAAGTTCGAAAAATTTGTTAGCTCGACAACGTAAATAACGCAATGAACGTAACTGAATTGTAAAAATGAAAGCCATTCCTGTCAGCGACTGAACACGTCATCTTTAATTGAATGCACTCTTGAAGTATGCATAGGTACGAACGATCGAGAACAAAAAGTTCACACTGAACGAACGGAACTTTTTATTCCCGATCGTCAACAGTGTTGACGACAGGGTGTTACCAATCGGCGGGGTAATTACGTAACACACTAACAGTAGGAATGGGCTTCATTTTGACAGTTCAACAACATTCATTGCGTTATTTACGTTGTCGAGCAGACAAATTTTTCGAACTTATGAAGCAATGGATTAGCAATAGGCTTCAAAATGATTCAGATGGTGATAGATAGTGTGTTACGTAATTAGTTAGGGTGCGGGAATAATCACAGTCAAGTGTTTGGCATAGCCAATTTATAGATAAATAAAGAATTAGTATTATTATTATTATTTCCTTTATTTCGTTATGTACATACAAATTATATTTTTAAATATTAAAATATAAAAGAATATAAAAACATTTAAAAATATAAAAAATAGTGGCCCACCGGTATCGGGAACAAGGTCCAAGCTACCGGCGGTCAGGGCTCCAGAGAGAGGAACCTCCTAACAATGCGGGCCGTGTCTAGAAGTACTGCCTTCTGAATCAAGCCCCTGATCCAGCTGCCCAACGAGAGCCTCCTCAGGTGTTGGTCGAGGCTCTCGGCTATTAATCCATTGGCTGTCACGACTATCGGTACAATGATCGCTGAGTCCACATCCCACATGTCGACAACCTCGCGAGCTAAGTCAAGATATTTAATTTGTTTATCTTTCTCGGCTTTCACGAGGTTCCCGTCATGTGGGACCGTTATGTCAACAATCATTGCGCGCCGCTCTAATCGATCCACCACCACTATATCAGGCTTATTGGCAACAATAGTCCTGTCAGTGATGATGGATCGATCCCAGTACAATGTGATATTTCCATTCTCAAGAACTGGGTCGGGCACATACCTGTAGTACGGCACTTCCGATTCTACAAGGCTGTATTTGAGAGCAAGTTGCTGATGGATAATCCTGGCTACAAGGTTGTGTCTATGCAAGTATTCTTCGTTAGCTAGACTAGAACATCCGGAGATAATGTGTCTGATTGATTCACCCGGACGGTGGCATGCCCGACAAATGTCAACCGTGCCGTCATTCACAATAAATCTCCGATACTTGTTTGTCATCATAACTTCGTCCATAATTGCACAGACAAAACCTTCGGTTTCTCCAAAGAGGTCACCGAAACGCAGCCAGGCTACGGACGCTAGTTGATCTACATCAGGTCCATGTAGGGCCCGAAAAAAGCGTTCGTGAAGCTCCTTACTCTGCCATACTTCCATGCGATCATTAGTGTAAAGTACTACTGGCTTGCGCCAGTTCTCTTTAGCCAAGAAGAGCGGGTGAGGCCCTTGTCCACTTTGACCACATCTCGATGCATCTCCACGTCGGCCTCTAAGAAATATTCCCTGAGACTGCATATCTCGCGATTATGGAGGATCTTAGCATTTAAAAAGCCTCGACCTCCACATTTTCGCGGGATATACAGCCTCATTACCGATGACCGAGGGTGATGCATTCGATTTGCAGTCAGTAGTGTACGGACCTTCCTATCCAGGGCGTCGAGTTCGGTCTGAGTCCATTTGAGTATGCCAAAAGAGTACATCAAAACCGGCATGACCCAACCGTTAAATTTCCGCCTGATAGAAGACTATTAAATACTTTTTTCAGGCGGCCAAAGAAGCGTTCCTTTAAAGATTGCTTCATGTCAGTATCATTGATGCCCAATGCTTCCGACATACCCAAATTCTTATAGGTTTTGGATGCGGAGAGGGTTCTAAGGTTTGTGGAATCCGAGAGTTGGGTTCCGACGGATTCCACAATCTCCCCTCGCTTTATATGCATGACCGCACATTTGTCCACACCAAATTCCATTCTGATGGCACTACTGAAAATTTCAGTTACTTTCAGTAGCTCCATCAGTTGCAAATTGTTGGGGGCAAAGAGTTTTAGGTCATCCATGTAAAGGAGGTGAGATATAACCTGACCACCTCTCCTCAGCCGATAGCCTAGACCTGAATCTTCCAGCAGTGTGCTTAGAGGATTCAAGGCTAAGCAGAACCAAAGCGGACTCAAACTATCACCCTGAAATATGCCTCGCTCGATCCTTATTGGTTCGCTATTCCTCTGGATATTTCGACATCCTGGATAGTGAAGGACCGTTCTCCATTGCTCCATACATGACATCTGGAAGGCGCGCAGAGTTGCATCTACTTTATACAACTCCAGCACCCTCATAAGCCATGTATGTGGCACCGAGTCATAAGCCTTCTTGTAATCTATCCAACATGTTGAGAGATCCTTTCGGGAACGACGAACTTGTTGGCTAAAGGCCATATTAATGAGGAGTAGCTCCTTAGTACCACGGGACCCGTTCCTACATCCATTTTGAGAACGAGACATGATAGAGTTGGTGTCTATATGTTTGTTAATTTTAGCTCTCAAAATAGATTTAAGAACTTTATAGACCGTCGGTAAACACGTGATCGGTCTATAATTTTTGGGTTCCGCAGTGCTACCTGATTTATGGAGCAGGTGGGTAACTCCTGTAGTTAGGAACTGGGGTAGCGAACCAGACTCCAACGCAGTCTGGTACTGAGCCGCCAAGCGAGCGTGCGACCCAACGACAGTCCGTCCGGCCCTGGAGACTTCCAGTTAGGCAGCGGACGGACTGCACGAGTTATTATTATTATTATAGCGTGTTAGTAGATTAGTGATAAAATGTAGTGTATTGGTGTTGATTGGAACAATTCATCACGCAACAGTTCCTTAGTCACGGTCTACAGACCATGACCATACACACAAAATTGATAAGGCGAGTTGTTAACTAATAAATAAGACATATTAATTGATACAATGTCAAATTATTTAATGGATTCTAGCGGAATCCGGTTCTAATTATGCAAAGAATGTGGTCCATCTAAATTCAGAAAATTGTATCAGTGTTTCTTGATAGTATGCTACAAATTCCCGCTATAATCATATGTATTCGGAATATGTCAATCTCGGAAAATCCAATTAATGCTGTTATTTTAGCTGGAATTCGCTCTCCCCGTAACTGTAGTAGGTAACTACATAATATATCTTATCTGCGGTGGCTAACTATATCTACATTCAGTTTACATTCACAGGAATTGACGCATTTATAAGGTCGAATTTCACTCGAATTAAACGCTTCCTGTAACTCCTCTGCAGGTGCCACTAGGAACCGGGACCCCCTCTATGTGCTGATGGTGATCACTGGGGTGGTTTCAGTGAGGTAAAAATCTCACACTCCTCGACCTCCCTTCCCAGAGGCCAGGTGCCCTTTGAAGGTTTCCCCCCGAAAACAAAAAAAAAAAGAAGCTGCCCCTTGATAAATTCAAACTCAGTCCATCTTAGGATAACGTTGCTAATTGCAATATAGGGTCGAATTTTAGCAGAATTAGGTAAACGGACCTATTTAGTCGCTGGTATCATACAAACATGTTATTATGCGGATCTCCACTTATAGTTTTATCTTAAAAAAAAAAAAACATTTATTTGAAAACGAAATTATTATTATTACGAATTACAAACGAAAACGTTTGGTGAAATCCTGTTTACGTTCCTGTTTGTTTTTTTGTCCTGTTTTGTTGCTGTTGTTTGTAATATTATACCTGCAGCCTAATTGCGTAGCCGGGGTCGCGGATTGATCGAAAGAGTTACCCTGGCCCTGGCGTACAGGCAACTGAAGGAACACGGGTGGGTTTTAGTCAATAAGAGTCTGACACGCCCTTCCGCTCCACCCAGAGCGGGAAAAATAATTTGGTGATATAAAAAAAAAGACCTAATCGTGTAACACACTATCTATCACAATCTGAATCATTTTGAAGGTGCTAATCCATTGCCTCACATGTTGGAAAAAAAGAATCTGCTCAAAAACGTAAATAACGCAATGAATGTTGTTGAACTGTCAAAATGAAAACCATTCATACTGTTACTTTGTTACGCAATTACCCCTCTAACCATAATCCTTCGCTATCTAAATTGATGATGCTAATTAATACTATTGTAATTTCATATTCGTAAATGATATTTAATTTGATGAACAGAAATGATGTTTATTTATGATGCTAATATTACATTATAAGTGATGATTTGAGCATAGGTAGGTACGGTCACCAAAAGTAATAAGTATATGAAGTTTATTAAGAAACCGATGAATGTTTTCGAATAAAATTCAATTTAATTAATAGAAAACAAACATTTCATTTACCAAATGAAATTACATTCGAAAACGTCCATCGGTTTCCTACTAAACTTCAACTATTTCCGACGACCCTGGTTACTTATCTCTTTTGGTGACTGCATACGTGCAGTCACACTTAGTAACTCTCGGATCTCTCAGAGAGAAATTTAAGGAGATTAATTTAATGACTTTGCCTTCTCAAAATATTTTTGAAAATCTTTTATATGCCCATAAAAATATAAAATTGTTTAAAAAATACAGTGATATCCATAATATAAATACTAGGAACAAACACAAATTTGTTGTACCTACAACAAGGCTCAAGAAAATAGGTGCGCCATTCAGATGTCAATGTATACGCTTTTATAATTAACTTCCAGGCCATGTTCAAGATCTAAGCCTTAATAAATTTGAATCATTCATTAAACGTAAGTTGTGCCAGAAAGCCTTTTATACCGTTAAAGATTATATTGAGGACAAAAAGGCTTGGGATTGAGTTGCTCCAATTTTTTGCATACTGAATGTTTTTTATTTTTGCTATTTTTTTATTTGGATTTTACATAAACTTTGACATTTGATAATTATTACATATAGTGTTTAGAATTAAACAAACTAGTTTTTTATAGAGTTCGTATAATTGTAAAATTTGAATCTTTACAGTAGGTTACAGGTAATGTCGTTGCACTGTTTGGTTAAAATTATGTTCTACTCGTATGCGCCGTCGTCGATTGCGGAGTGATGACATGACAATTTACTTTCTGAAGTATAACATTATTATTAAATTATTGTGAATGTGAGGACTATGTGCGTCAGTTTTATTTTTTTTTCACGTTCTCAGGTAGTTTCAATGATGTTCTGGCAGTTTGAGTGCTTTATGCGGCCTACCCAAATGTCCTTTCTTTGGTATTGTTCGTCTAATGGTTGAGCTCTTTTAGTTCTGAGTTGAGCTTCACGATTACTGACAAATGCGTGCACTGACTGGACAGGTCCACTCAAATCTGTATGGTTCTATCCTCAAAAGACCATTTCAGACACCAATCTTACATGGTCCTCAAATGATCTGACCAAGATTATTTCAGGATTTTTATATACCTATTGACATTGATGAATATTCATAAATATATTGACATGAATATTTACTTTGTAAAATAGTACATTATTTTAATTATTGCGAATGTAAAGACTATGTAGATAGATCATTGATTTTTTTTTCTTTCTTAATTAGTTTTAATCATAGTCTGGCAGTTTGAGTAATTTATGCGGCCTACCCAAATGTCCTTTCTTTGGTGTTGTTCGTCGAATCGTTGAGCTCCTTAAGTTTTGAGTTGAGCTGCACGATTACTGACAAATGCGTGCACTGACTGGACAGGTCCACTCTTTCTGTGTGGTTTTTTCCTCAAAAGACCATTTCAGACTCAAATAAATCTACATGGTCTTCACATGATCTGACCAAGATTATGTCTGGACTTTAAAAGAGACTGTGACCTCTTAGTTTTTTTTGGCCTTTCTTCTCAGAGTAGTCAGATAGGAAACGCCGACCTCATCTAGTTCTAAAATATAATTGACGTGTAAAAGTGTTTGTACAAACCTACTTACAGAAATAAAATCATTTATCATTTATAACTTTTAAAAGTAATTTTCTCCTTCTGTATTGATTGTAATTTCTACTGTGTTAATGTTGTTACGAACATACATTTTTACATTTTTGGATCTCATACTATTAAGAAATAGGTTTTACGAGTATCTCAAAGTTGCAATCGCTATTCCACAAGAAAATCACTTTTAAATTTTGATTACTTTTTACATATTAATACTGCACCTACTTATGTATTTCACTGGAGGAACCTACTCATTTCCTTACCATTGCTCGTTTGTATGATAATTTCAAAGTAGAAACATTTTATTTAATTTTCTTTATTGATTTATTTTCCAACTTACATCTAACATTACAGGGTAACCCAATGCGATTGTATACTTATCTAAACTCTTATCCTAAATTATTATTATTAAATTTTGTATCTTATTACAAACATCGCATTCTTTGTGAACTCACTCGGAGACCAACAGAATAGGTCCGAGTCACTAGCTATGAGGTTCAGAGTGCGAAGTGCACACGTCACTGGCGCTTTACTTAAAAGATTAGTCCGAGGGCGCGGCTCCGCCAGCAGCCGTGGCATGTCGTCATCCGTAGGTACGGAACACACAAACCTATGTGCTCTAAAATGTCCGCATAATGTACCTTCCCTCTATGTACTTTGAATATGTACGAGATGAGTGCGAGATCCCTCCTGACCCTGGCATATTTTACTCCGTCAAGTTAGCATAGGTAGCGAATCGCCGTTTCTCATTAATTCTTATCTTAACGTTCCTTTGTCTTACCTAAGTGGATACAGTATCACTATCATGAGTATAGACATATCGACTCTAGCCAATTAGGTTTACACGAGTAACTTAGTTATTAGTCCAAACCACAGGTAAACGAGAAACGTTATTGAACATAGAAGTTCTATGTTCAAAGCTATGTAAATAACATATTCTAGGGTATCGCAGCATTGATTCTAGTTTCGAACAAATATTTGGCTTACATAAAGTAGTTGCTTCGGGGACCCCATTCGTTGTATATGCGTTTATATCTTCCTGTAAACATTTAACCGTCAAACGGGATGAATAGGGATGCAGGAGTGAATCGGAATGATACTTTAAAAGGGATTTTAACATTGAAATAATATGGTTTGTCGCCAACAAGGGCACTTTATCGTTAATTATAAACATATTAGAGTCCTTTTTGGCAACAAACTATGTATATTATTTCAATGTTAAAATCCTTTTCAAAGTTACGTCTCGATTCACCCCATGCATCCCTATTCACCCCGTTTGACGGTACATACAAGTAGGTACGAAAAACGGATCTAGCCCTAACCTGTACTATCCCCACTTTAAGGCAAAGACCCTATGGGGTACAAACATTAAAAAAAAGTTATTTATTCAATTAACTTAACGAAAAATGATCCGTGTTCCGTGTTTTCAATATATATGTCAAAAAATATAGCCACCAAACAGAAGTAAATTTGAAGAGGGTCTTCATGTTTTCAAAGAAAACAAACATATTGTCCTCCAACTCAAAAAAGAAAAGAAAGAAAGAAAAATATTTTATTTGGGACACGCACAGGAAATACAAAAAGTAAAAATAAAAAAAGCATTTAAAACTAACAAATAACCATTCTATAAATACTAGGACTATTATGACATTTTACTATGGTAACCCAGACGCCAGAGAGACTCCAGACATACAAGGTTCAAGGTTTACAGACCCATTTATTCTCCACATGACTCTAGCAACAAACGTTTATTCATTACGTTCACATTGATTCGATTACAACACTCATCCAAATCGTCGTCATCTACAGAGTTTTTGATAGTTTGATTTCCAGCATAATTGGTGATATCCTCGTTCTTTGTGGACACATTAAAAGTATGGACCAATCAAATGGTTCTTCGTAAAAAGCGATCATAGAATAACGAGGAGGTACTTGAAAATAATTGGAATTAGGTTATCCCAGTCAATTATTTCAAAAAGAAACTTAAGAAATGGCTTTATAATAATTGGTTCTACACTATAAGTGAATTCTTAAATTATAAGCAAATTCCAAATATGATCGCACTAGTAATATAGTTAGTACCTATATAGTAATACGACGACGACGACAGCCACGGCTGCTAGCGGAGCCGCGCACGAGCACCAATCTTTTAAGTGAGGCGCCACTGACGCGCGCACTGCGCACTCTCAACCTCATAGCTAGTGACTCGGACCTATTCTGTTGTTCTCTGAGTGAATTCACAAAGAATGCATTATTTGTAATAAGTTACAAAATTTAATTATAATAATAAGTTAATGATTACTTAGGATGAGACTTTAGATAAGTACACTATCGCATTAGGTTACCCCTGTAATGATAGATGTAAGTTGGACAAAATAAATAAATAAATAAATAATTTAATTTTAAAGTTATTTTTTTTCGATCTCGGTAGTAATAATTGAAGTGAAACTTATAATTTATATTTGTGACTTTTATGTACCATTTTTTTAACCAACTTCATTAGAAGGAGGAGATTCTCAGTTCGTTGGAATCTTTTATTTATTTCTATATGTATGTTTCCCGATTACTCGAAGACGGCTGGACCCATTTGGAAATTTCTTTTTTTGTTAGAAAGGGTATACTTCCCAGGTAGTCCCAATGTCATCAGGTCAGGATCTGATGATAGGATCCTTGAGAAATCGAAGGAAATCTTCAAATATTATAGGTACACCTATAGCGATTTGGGTAATTTTTTGTTATGGTAACAACTAAAAAGTGAAAAATATAAACTATTAAAGAAAACAAACAAACGACTTCTAAAACAAACACTAAAAACTAAAATAAATTTTAAATTTCTGAAGTCGATATCTATTTTGTAGTTTTGTATTTTCGGTCTTTGCCACCGACTTCGAAATTAAAGTCAGTAGTTTTTTTAATTTTTTTGTAAAATAATGATATTATATTCTATTCTATTCTATTTTCCTAATCCCGTTCCACTTTCTAAGGTTGACTGGTAGAAAATACTTCAGGCATTAAGTCCGCCTTTGTACAGGATTGTTTTACTTGTGTTTAAATAAAATTTTAATTAATAAATAAAGTCTGGTTAGCTCGTAAGTCTGCACTGCAATTGCGTGACATACTTTCCATCACAATCCGAAGGAAATTCATAATCCATTGCTTCATAAATGTTTGAAAAGTTCATCTGACATATGACAACGTAAATAACGTAATAAATATTGTTGAATTGCCAAATGCGCATTGGGATTGAGAGTGTGTTACGCAATGACCCCGCTGGTTGGCTAGTAACCGTCGTGGTTAAGGCAATTTCCCCCTTGACTTTTCATTGGTTGAATTATATGCGCAGTCTTCTTATTCATGGTGACAGCCGTGTACTGGGTAAAAAGAGCATCCATCAAGCCATCAACTCAGACGCATTGCCCGGCCACTTGTTGCTGCCATAAACGTTTTCAATAAAAGTGAGGTGACGTCACGCAATTGAATCAATGTACAGTTGGTGTAACGAAATAAGTATCCACCTTACCTAGTAAATTGTTAGGTAGGTTGGGTTAATAAACAATTAATAATATTAATAATAATTTATTTATTTAAAAAAGGTGTGGTACAGTCTGTTACGATAAATATAATTTTACAGTTTAAGGATAAATCGTAAAGAGTATAACAATAATTAACAGAATTGAATCTGTACCCTAATTGCGTACCACACTATCTATCACAATCTAGATCATATTGAAGCCTATTGCTAATCCATTGCTTCATATGTTCGAAAAATTTGACTGCTTAATAACGTAAATAACGCAATGAATGTTGTTGAACTGTCAAAATGAAACCCATTCCTACTGTTAGTGTGTTACGCAATTACCCCGCTGGCGTTCTAGCTATGTTACATGGTAACCAGCACCCTAATTGCGTAACACACTATCTAACACAATCTGAATCATTTGGAAGCCTATTGCTAATCCATTGCTTCTTAAGTTCGAAAAATGTGTCTGCTCCACCACGAACGCAATAAATTTTGTTGAACTGTCAAAATGAAAGCCATTGCTACTGTAGTGTGTTACGCAATTACTCCGCCAGCCTGTTCCCACAGAAGGAGGACAATTTATTTAATACAGACTCCTTAGAATAAGGTGCAAAACTGCAAACGTATGTTACCTTATACTAAGTGTGTGAAGTGTTAGTATGTGTGTGTTTTGTGATGTAGCTGACTTAGACAAAAAGACTACCTATCTACACAGATAGATAGTCTTTTTGTCTAAGTACTTAATAAAATCTTAAATAAATTCGTTCATTCACTGACAGATAACGCACAGCCTCAACAGCTTGGTCTAGTTGTTGGGTTTTGAGAACCAATGAAAGACACAGTTATAATTTCCATTGATTAATTTAGTATCTTTATTTGGCAGGAGAGGTGTGTGTGTATGTCTCGCTTTGTCCAGACGGAACACTATCGTCTAAACGTCTAAACTATTTTAAAGTTATACACAATGAAAATATATATGAAAGAGAAAGACTCTTAGGCCCGTATTACAGAACTTCACTCCATACTCAAGCATTACTTAAAACTAGATTCAAGCCATTTGATTGGTTGAAACTAGTTTTAAGTAATGCTTGAGTATTGAGTGACGTTCTGTAATACGGGTCTTAAACTACTTAAGGGGTGATTTATATTAGACTGGGGCCTTGCCCGGGGCATGCCCGGGGCATACCCGTGTACGTGGCCCGGACGGGGCAGGAAACTCTAGAGATACCCACGATATTAAATATTATGCTTTTTGTAACACTTACCTTATACCTGTATGTACAAATAAAAGTATTTGATGTGATTTATTGTAGGTACTTTTCTTTACTTTTTTACACCGATACACAGATAAGACGGCGCAAGCGCACGGTCACATGCGCCGTAAAGTATACTCATTTTAATGTCAATATTATTGTTACAGGCTGAAACATGACGATTCATAGCATGACGGTGACGGACGCGAGGGAGACCACCAGGAAACACTGCTATAACGGGTATGTATGTCTTAAAGACTCCTGCAAACAGGCACAACGCGACAGCGCGATACAAAGGCACCGCTCGACACGCGGTGCCCTTGTGTCGCGCCAGTGTGCACGAGCCTTTTTTGTTTTTAGTAGGACAAAGGGTCTACAAGAGTCTAAAAGATCTACAAATGCAGCGCGCTGTTATTATTCAACGCTCGGCTCAGCGCCGAAAATTTTAAATCCAACTGCGCGCATTTTATTTACGAAATTAATTAAGGTATCGCCTAGTGTTAGTAAAAACGGGCATAAATCACTTATAATATAAGTCATACATAACACAACGACTGACTTGCATGCTTACCTAATTTGACTAGGTAGAATAGTTACCTGTTTTATTTTGGCTTGTCTTTATAAGTACTTTCTCAAACATGCTTGGAAATTCGAGCATTATTTTGTTTGACAAACTTCTTCGAGATAAATCGAAAATGCTGTATTGGTCAAATATATGCGAGCAGCGACCGGCAATGTAAGTATGAAAATCCATATCTGTCGAGTTTAGCGGCCGGCAATGTTAATAATTATGTAAATCCATATTTGTCATGTTTACCACGGTGCTGTAGCTTAGAACAAAAGCAAGGGAATCATAACCGACCAGTTTAAGTAGGCTTCTGATTTTGGAGTTACACTACACAATTCTATAGAATTTTAATTTACTAGTAGAGTAATATCAAAGATGATTTTACTTATAGGTAGATGACGCTGTTCTCAAAATGTTCATGGGTTTCGTCTAAACCATAGACTACATAGAGATACTATATGTAAACAGGTCTAAACACAATATGTTCCATTTTAATCAGATTTTCTTAAAATAACAATATATTCTTTTACAAATAAAAATATTTAATGAGTTGAGACAGCTTTTACATTTATTGTGTTAACATACAACGTTTGTTTAAATGGATAAAATCATCTAATAAAGCAACGCAAATTTTTGAAACTGTCTTAAATTTAAATGGAAATAAAGGAACGCAACTCGCGTACTTGTCAAATATGATGTAATTTTTTTCCGAATAGAAGACAATCAAAATTAATGGTTGCGATTCGATTAATTTGTGGATTATTCTTGACGACTTTGCTTGTATGGACATTTAGGATTCTGTTTCTAACCGTTGAACTGGAAAAGTGTTGATACCGACAACTTCGCTTTATCTGAACGACCCCTGCACAAAAATCTGGACTGTTTACTTGTTTGTGAAAGCACCAATATTGTGTTGCATAAAAATATGATCGCGAGCAGTGTTGTGTGCTGAACTGTAATAATTCAGGAGTTAGCCTTCAAATATTGTAAAAAAAATATTGAAGAAGAAATAAAGTAGGTATTTGACATTGGATCTAGTGTTTTATTTTTAGTTCATAAAAAAACTGTTACCAAACTAAAACGGAAGGAAATAGGACAGGGCCTACTGCAGATTGGAAGCTATTGTACCTATATGAAGCAACATTTGTATACGTATAGCTAGTACCTATATATTGCTTCCTGAAGTGTTGATTTTGCTTGTTGCTAGAGGGCGCCATGAAACGTTCGAGTGACGTCTCTATCTCCCTATATAAAATGTACTCTGTGATGTTTACCGGCCGAATAAATTACTATGAAAACTCATAACTGTCGTGTAATTTAAAATTGGAACGAACTTTTTACTTCGCCCCATGACAATCAAGGAGGTAACTTATCAAAGGTTTTATTTAAATCTCGAACTGGCCTAGCAAATAGAGCTGTTTAAAGAGAAAAAGAAACAAATGAACATATTGATCCCGAAAATTAATAATTAATTTACTTATTTAGAATTTCCGCGCATTATTTGAGAAAAGTACTATACAAGCCTAGGCCGCAACCAAGCATTGATGGACTCACGTATGTGTGCCTGCCTCGGCTCCGCCTCGGCCCACATTTTAACGTTCATTCATCAATGATCTAGAAAGAAAAGAAAGAAAAAGAGTTTATTCTGCAGGAACAAAACGCACCTTACAAATGAATTACATTAATTAATAGCCACATACAAAATAGCCAAAAGCCTCGCATTCAAGCTATAAATTGCTCGATGTTAGGGCCAGGGACCAAAGACAATACACATTGCTCTGTGTTGCGACACTGGCAAATGACAACAAACAATCGATCAAAACAAAAACAAAATGCCGATTGCATTAATTGATCTGTTGTCGGCCGCTGCAGTAATGCACTATACCTACCTGTACATATTTCAGTAAAAGCCGCGCGGTATCCTTTCGGATCCAATTTTCATCCAAATACTCTACTATCAAATAAAATTGAATCAAAAATCTGTTAAAGTCAATAACTGAATCGTAATTATTCCTCAATTTTAACGTTCAGTTTCTATTACTTACTGATTATTTTGGTTTCAATGGCGAAATTAATTAATTAACATAACAAATAACATCACGCCTTGTTTCCTCGAAGGATTTGGCACAGGTGAACCTATGTATAGTACATCCACATTGGTCAGATATGTTTAAATTCCATGTAATAGGGGGCGAGCCTATTGCTATCAACCGAGCACAAATCCAGACACCAGGCTGCCACTGAGAAATTCCAGATGAAAAAACAAAATCACATCACTTCACTCAATCAAAATCACTTTGTGCGACCTAGGAATCGAACCCAGGGCCTCATGCTCGCGACCAGTAGACCAACGAGGCAGGAGCAACGAGGATTAATTATCTTCTTTATTAATTAGTTAACTCCCTTGACGTTTCTGTAACACTTGTCAATAAAAAACGGTCACTTTTAGACTGACTTTTGGGCACATAACTTGCTACTTGAGCTAGCAAATGTAAATCAGCCTTTATCAATATAGGCTCCCGCAGACAGGCGCGAGTCGTACCGCGCCTGTCTGCAGGAGCCTTAACTTTGCGTAGTTCCAATAGCGTAGCGATGCACTATGCGTATCCTTGAAGATATTGCGAAATTATTTTCTTGATGACAATGGTCGTAATTGAAAATGCTAAAATTGATTTATTCTGTTAATGCGACAAAAAACCAATAGGAGCAAAGTAACATAATCTCAGAAGATTTGGTTTACGTTTATCACACAGTTACGTGATTTTTAGGGGAATTACAAGAAAAGAGGGAACAACATATAAGTGAACTTATTGGTGATTTTCTCCAGAAAGGTCAAGTGCGTAGTACTCGCAACCGGCGTGCGTGTAGGACCAGCGGGATAATTGCGTAACACACTAACAGCAGGATTGGCTTCCGTTTTGACAGTTCAACAACATTAATTGCGTTATTTACGTTGTTGAGCAGACAAATTTTTCGAACATATGAAGCAATGGATGAAGCAATAGGCTTCAAAATTATTCAGATTGTGATTGATAGTGTGTTACGCAATTACGGTGCTCATGTATGAACGGAAAAGAAGCAAAAGGAGAACCCCCATGGGAAGAAAGCGTAAGTTTATGTATTATAAGAAAATTCCGGCACTGACTGCTTTGATGACATTATTTATTATTAATATTATTAATTTTATTTGCAAAACAAATATTTGCTTATAGGCAGACCGCATTAATTGACTTTAGATTGAGGAAAAATATATCGTAAACTAAAATACGTCCTTCAGTGCAAAAAAATGCAGGCGAATAAAGTTTTTGCTTTACACTAGAACTTGTTCTAGTACCTACAATGTTATTTTATTTGCATAAATAAGCTACTGATTGTTCCGGCCGGGTAATTACGTAACACACTAACAGTAGGAATGGGTTTCATTTTGACAGTTCAACAACATTCATTGCGTTATTCACGTTGTTGAGCTGACAAATTTTTCGAACATATGAAGCAGTGGATTAGCAATAAGCTTCAAAATGATTCAGATTGTGATAGATAGTGTGTTACGTAATTAGGGTGCTGGTCGTAGTCTTACCAAAGGTTATCGTGTTACCCAGTTAGCCAGTAAATGGGTAGGAATTCTGATAGATAGTCACTCCATGTAAAATACGTGTATTCAGCTGCATCCGGTTAGACTAGAAGCCAACCTCAACATATTTGGGTAAAGGCTAGGATCGAAGGGCTAGGCAGATTGTTTGTTCCGAGTCGTCTCAACAAAAAGTAAATTATACTCCTTATTAATTTGTGCTGAAAGAGAAGATTACTTTAAAATTAATATTGGTAATATTAGGTACTGCTATGATTTTGACTGCTGTGAGTTGAAGGTCGTAGGTTCACCACTACTGCTCGCAAAACGGTGAAGGAAAACATCGTGAGGAAGCGGGCATGTACTAGAACAAAAAAATCGAAGACATGCACCAACCCGCACTAGGCCCGCATGGTAGATTACCCCACTCCCTCTTGAAAAGAGAAGGCCTGTGTCCCAGCAGTGGGAACATTATAGGCTGATCATGCTATGATTTAAGAAGATCCAGAACTCGTAATCATGGTGACAAGAAAGGATGGGCAGAACATTTAGTCATAATGTGTACGTAGTACATTTAGTATATTATAACTTAATGGGCATAAGTATCCTCTACTTGTGATAACAACAAACTGCAATGATCCCTTTTTTTTTTATTGGCAGCATTTAGTTGTGACCTCTGAGGTCCTGGCTACTTAACCGAACTATCCTGTGGATGCCTTAAGATTAACTCAAAGCCTCCAGCCAGGGGCGAAATTAAATACTAAAATTATTTAAATGACCGCACGCTAAGGGCACCCCCTGTGGGGTACTGACCTCGGCTTAGAGCGTCACTGAGCGAGCAAGGTGGGACAGGCTGGATCGAAATGTTCTGCAATGATCCAACTTCTATTGTGGTATTAATAACGGCACGTAAGTTGGCCAAAGATTTTGTAGTAGGGGAAGTTCGCGTACGCACAATTTCATACATTTTATTTTTACATGCGCGAACTTCCCCCACTATGAAAATCTTTGGCCAACTTACGTGCTGGTAACTATAATACAGACAAAATTAAACCTTTTCACAGCTTTCACTCGTTTATTGTAACTGCAATTATGAGTAAAGCTACGGCTTCGTAGAAGAGCGGTGACCGCCACGTAACGGCTGGAGTGACGGCAATCACGAAAATGATGACAGCGGCTTTTGATATTACGGTGTCAAAAAATGCTCTCTAGGAAAACACACCAACTTACTTTCATAACGTTTCAGTGACGTCAGTCGCCGGTAAATTGCAGACGCTATGTGGCGGCCAGCGTTGTGCCAGGAAACTGTAGCTTTAGGGCATTATTTTGTTTCATGATATACGGTCCCCAAATGTGATAGATAATTAACCAGGGTCGATGGATATAGTTGAAGTTAAGTAAGAAACCGATGGATATTTTCGAATAAAATTTAACTTAAGTAATTAATAGAAAAAAACAGTTAATTTATCAAATTAAATTTCATTTGAAAACATCCATCGGTTTCTTACTAAACTTCAACTATATCGACGACCCTGGTTACTTATCTCTTGTGGTGACCGTACATACTTACATGTACATCAAGAAACAAGTAATTAATACGTTAATTTTAAGGAGAATCCTCAGCTGCAGCCCGCCATATTCAAATTTTCTTTGGTTTTCTGCAGAATGCAGCTCTGTTTTACTTCGTATGTTAATCAAAATGCTATTCGCGAAAGTCGGAATGATATAAAATTTACTGAATAATAATCGTCAATTTCATATGAGTCATCAAAATTTTGAACTTTTTTCTTGAATGGATCAAATTTCTAAAGTTTGACGATTGATATGAAATTTATGATTATTATTGAGTAAATATATCGTTCCTACAGTCGCGAATCGTATTTTGATCAACATACGACGTAAAGCAGAGCTGCAAATTGCAAAAAACCAAAGAAAATTTGACTTCGTCGGGCTACAGCTGAGGATGTTATATGTATGTTGATATTTATGATGATGTATGTTTAAGTTTTATTGTTTTGTTTACATCGATTTATATCTCTTTATTGTTTGATGATAATGTGTTTGAGATCAGGTGCATATTACTCGCAACCGGCGTGCGTATGTGACCAGATGTATGAACGTAAACGAGGCAAAAGGAGTATGTAAGGATCGTAGCAGGTGGCGTTCTGTAGTTTCTGCCCACACCCATGGGAAGAAGGCGAAGGTTTATGTATGTATGTGTGTGTGATAATGTGTGTTTATAATTGTTGAAGTAGCTATCTACCTATGCTGTTCATTTTAATAAGTTTGATGAAGGTATGTAGATATCCAAGGTGTCCATTTTAATAAGATATAAAAAAATCAAACCTATAAGTATTGTAAATAATTTGTACGCTATTGTATTATGGCGGAATGGATCCTGCACTAAGACATCTGTAACATCCTTTATATTGACCACATTTTATGCAAATAAAGAGACTTAACGTATTAGGAAAAACTCTTTTTGCCACTTGAGTAGACATTTGATTTGTCTTCACCCCGTTGTCAAGTTGTCAAGTGACACTTCAATGGACCAAACTTAAAGTAAAGTGTCAGTAATCATAATTATTAATTAAGTACCATAATTATTATTTGTAGTTAGATAGTATATAGCCATATGAATTCAAGAACTACAGTATCTACCTATTTTAATAAGGACAATGGATAATAAGTCGCTTATCTTTCTAACAGACGTATCTGTATTTTCATCAAAAATTAGTTATTCATACTAGTTAAAACAATTTTGAAGACGAAACCATCGGTCTAATAAACGTATCTGTATCTTCAAGCGTTACCGAGAAAACACATTTTGTCAGGTAGACGTAAGTAGCTTTTTATACAAATGTGCTTTCTGCTAACCGACGTAAGTACACTTTGTGTTAATAATTTTGTTTTTGATATGTTTATCTCCTTAAAGTTATTATTTTATAAAGTTCGTATTTAGTATAAGTAAGAGCCCAAGACATTTTTATCATAATTCGGTACATAACGTTGACTGTGATTTGATTAAGCTATTAAGAATTGCTTTATTTTTGCGACTGATTAGTTTTAATACGTTGGGGTTAACATTAAACCTAAATAATTATGAGAATTTAAATTAGAAGAGACTGTTTTTACGAAACTTTAGGATCTCATTTCATATTTTGTATTAATATAAGATACTAGGAACTGTTTTTTTAATAAGTACAAAATAATGAGCCATTTTAATAAATAAAAGTTGATTCTGAGGTTTGTGTGTTATTTTACTATCCTTTTTTATACAGACGTATCTGAAAACTATATGAAAACATTTTTTTACAAAGATCTAACAAAAGTGACGTATCTGTTTTAAATGCTTATATTTTTTTATCTAACAGTAATATTTACAATTCACATATATATATAGGAAGAATAACCAAATAATAAAATAATTCATGCAATTTTATTTTGATCAGTCGCTTATTATGAGAGTTACAATTCAACAAATATATTGCGAAACCGCAAAAAGCTTGTCCTGAAGAGTCACCTCAAAGTTAGTTCCGTCAGTTAGTAAGACAAGCGACGTATATCTCTAGGTTGTCTGTAAAAGAACGCTTTTAGCGATAAGACCGCTCATTGTGTCACGCTATGTAAAATTTCTACATTTATAAGTTATAACTGTAATTTTTATGGTGTACTTAATCAAGAGTATTCTATTCTATTCTAGATTTACATTATACCTACTACCAACATTAAAACCAATCAATCACAGGCTACTTATAATCATTTTCTGATCACTTACACATTCCGTGTTCGCCCATATTGGCAGGTATGTACCTTACATAACATATTTTTAAATTAACATTATTAATAATATTTTAATTAATTGGTTTTCTTGGTTCTTAATTAATTCTCTTCTTCTAAACATTAGTAATTTTTTTATTTTAATCATATATTTCGAAGGAATTTACTTATTCACGATTCATTAGATTTGTCGACCTTGTACATTATGTAGGTACTTAGCACAAAATAAATATTTATGATGCATAATTAACATAATATTTTGGTTTATCTATAGATATCACAGAAAATAGTAAATAATTTATAAAAAAAAAACTTGTTGTATACTTTTAGGTACTTACCGGCCTATCTAGTCCGAAAATAAATAGCTGGATTTTATTCATTTATTCAGTTAAGTGGGAGCAGTGGTTGTCCACTGGTAATGGCCCCGACTAAAGGGTCCACAGACAGGCGCGACGCGACAGCGCTACACAAATGCGCCGCTCGTCGCGCGACACGCGGTGCCTTTCTGTCGGGCGTCGCGTCGCGCCAGTGGGTACGAGCCTTAACGAGATATGTAGGTCGTGGGTTCAAACCCAGACAGACGCTTTATTTGGGTAAAAAATGTATCATCACTGGTCTCAAAACGGTCAAGGAAAATATCGTGAGGAAACCGGCATGTTGTAGAACCAAAAATAAAATTCGAAGACACGTGACATCTACCAACCCGCACTGGGCCCGCGTGGTAGATTACCGCCCGCTGCCTCTCGAAGAGAGAAAGCCTGTGTCCCAGCATTGGCAATATTATAGGCTGATTATGCTGATCAGTTAAATATTTCATATTTTAGTACCAGGTAGTTAATAATTATCTACCGACTGACTATAAATACCTACCCAAATGTTCACTGCTGAACGCGGGGCATACATTCCTGAGACATTCTTTCCTATAGATTTTGCTATAGGAATTAAATTGTTGGTCATCTACAAAATGTTGCCGTTACAAAATACTATGTACTTACCCACCATTGTACCTGAATTCACAATTGACATTGATTATTGCATTCCTTAATGTTTGTAAAACAGTTGGTAGGCTTAAAATTAATGAAATAATTATGGACCCTGTCAGGCACAGCATAATAGGAGAGAGCAGGAAGAGCGCTTACCTATTTGTGTTTATATTATTTATGAATTCTGGTAATTGTATTTTTATTTTATTACTACTTTTTCTTCTTCTAATATTTATTTTACTGAAGTATTTTAATAAGATTTCGGTCTTACTTATCTCTTAAGTTATAAATAATACCTGCTTGAGTAAGTAGGTCTTTTTTATGTCATAAGTTCTTACTTATATATTTTTAGTTACTTAGTTATTCCTGTTGTTTAGTATTTGAACTAGTATTAAACTATCATAATTATTATAATTAATTTATTGTACGATTCTTTATTTATTAATAACTAGAAATATTTTTTTATTGAAAATAAGTTATTGCACTATGTATTTAATATATTTACTATGAATTGCAATTTAGATGTTGGAGTATTTATATTAGTTGTTTTATTTGTTTAATTATGTATTTAATAATTATGTTGTATTAAATGTAAATTTTTATTTATGTCTTTCTTGTAAATTATAATTTATCGTCTAAATATTCTTTTATACTATAGGTACCAGCTTTTGCCCTTAGAAAGAGTTTTAATTTATTAATAAAACTGTTACTTACTTATTTTTTTAAATGGTTTCTGGTAACTTGATGTATATTTTTATAGACATGAAAAAGGTACTGGAGGAGTGCATTTTAGTCGCGAAGTTGGTACTTATGTTTACCTAACTTTTTTTTATCTTGTGGAAATCCTCATGGATGTTCTCCACCCTGGGGCGAGTGGAAGGGTCTGTCAGACACTTACTGACTAAAACCACACAGTGTTCTGCTGCTACCTTTAGCCGGGTGATGGATTGCTTGCGCATTTCGTCACGCTCCCCCGGCCAAGTGTTGGCCCGCATGAATTCATGCGGACCCCTTCACCTTCAGCGGCCACATACGGCCGCAATTCCTCTAGAGAGAAGCGCGTGTGGATCACGGCGCGCAGCCGTCTCGGTCCTTTCACTGTGCAGGCAACAAACTCTCCTAGTCTGTTGCCTGCAGGCCTCACCCCAAGGTGGCCGGAGATCGTTCCGCGCCCTCCGGCGCCCGGTGCATCTGCTACGGTTTGGAAGGGAGGTTGTATCCTCTCTCTCCCTTTTCGCCGCCTCCTTCGCGACCATCAGTGCCTCACAGAAGAAGGCGACGGCGTCCCACGTGCTCTCACTTCCGACCATGGACTGGACCATGTCCGGAAGCGAGAGAGTATCCGCAGCACCAACCACCGCGACGAGATCACGGCGCTGCACTGCCCAAGCAGGGCATTCCTCAAGGGTGTGATGCGTCGTGTCGTCGAGACAGTTGCAATGGTGGCAACCGGGTGTCGGCTCCCGGCCTGTGCAGCACAGGTACTTTCCGAAGCACCCATGTCCGGACAATACCTGTGTTAGCCGGAAAGTAAGGGCGCCATGCCATCTCTCCAGCCACTCCCTCATAAAGGGTCTTACCGCCGCTATAGTGGTGTGCCCTGCGCTGGGTTGCGCAATTCGCTGCTCACACCACTAAGGTCTAGCTGAGCTCAGCCCTGGACACCTCGATATGACGTGGCATCAGGTGCTCGCCCCGCTCCAGCGCGTCCCGGCGCCACCGATATAGTAACGCTAGGATTTCGACGTCAAAATCCAAGGGTGGTGATCTGGCCAAGAAGCTTGCCGCCTCGAAGGGTATGTTTACCTACCTACCTACTTTGCTTAAATCATAAGGTAATAGATAGAAGATAAATACTCTTTATGATTTAGGTAGGTACACCATAAAAATTACAGTTATAAATAACTTTAGCATAGGGTGTCTTAAGGACCGTGATTTTAGTAGCTAGTCAATAACATCACCCTTAGTGCAAGGAATCTCAACGAAACAACAACATCAAATACAATTGCATCCATAAATGAATCATCGATCTAAATAAAAACTTAATATTTTTTACCGCGATCAAAGTTCATGAATACAAGATATTTATTGTACAGCATGCACTCAAAATCAAACAATATAACCATTGTAACTTGCCACTTCATAACGGCGCTGCTTGCCACGACAGTATGCAACAATATGGTCAACATGTAGTTCATTTTAGTTCCAGTATTCTCCACGTTTCTAAGTTAACTGGGCGCTTTAGATAAAGAGCCTCTTTTCGTCTATCAACATGGTAACTTGCTTAAATACCTTCTTTATACAATGATTTATAGAGGAAGGGAATGGTTATACCTACATAATGTTAGATTTCTTTAAGTCTATGTATTTACTTTCCTCGAAGCCAAGCGCTTTTCCCTCGAAAATTAACCCCAAACTTAGAACAAACTGGATAAATATGTACCTACCTTTCTTAGGCCATATTATTTATTTTGTACGGAAATTGTATTGACAAAAGACCTAAGAACAAAAACCAAGGTCACTGGGACGTAAATTAATTAGTACGGTATAATCAAACTTGTACCTATTATTTCGGAGGTTTTACCAATCGTTAACTTAGCGACCTCTAAAGAAAAACGCCAGAAACCGTATCGCAGTGAGAAAATTAGTATGATTCGGTCACCTGCGCACAGATGGCACCACTACCACAGAAGTCAGATGGAAGATAACTGTATGATATTTAGTATTTTGGATTTATTCATCAATTCAACATAGAAATTCCGGCGTGGCTAAAAAGAGATTACCTACTAATAGCCGGAAAATAAGAGCTTTACCAAATCTGGGCACATATCAGGTACCTAAATAAATCTATTCTCACATCTGGGCAAAGAATTACCTACAAAGCAGATACAAGTAAATCATGCTGGCTATACTCGTAGGCACACGAACGAAGATCCACAAAATTTACATCAAAAAAGAATATAGGCATTTAGCCACTTAAAACCCTTAGCTACCTATTGCGATCCTTTAAAGGAATGCGGAAAATTGTACCTATTAGTTTCTCCCAACCTATTTATCCTATTCAACAGACGATAAAACCCATAATTTTTTTCATAGTTATTTATTTCTATTGAAAACAAACTTAACTAATAAACAGTAATCGTATTTCACTCTTCTTCCCGGGGGAGGCCCATGTCATTTTCCGTGACAGTTTTCCTCTTTAAACTTTAGTTATTACCTACTAGCCTGTGACCCGTCCCTAAGGGACTATGATTCATTATAATGACAAACATATTTTTTTAAATACATTTTATGTACAATTTAGGATATAAGTAAGGTTCTTGAAGGACTGAAAACTTAAAGGCTCCTACAGACAGGCGCGACGCGACAGTGCAACACAGGCGCCGCTCGTCGCACGACGAGCGGCGACTTTGGGTCGCGCGCGACACGCTTCACGGGTCGCGCCTGTTTGTAGAAAAAGTTTGCCTTAAAGAAATTAATGCGTTTTCAATATAACACATTAACTTGTTTTGTTTATATAATTAATTTAATACAAAGGCAATTTCATTTTTATTTTATTTTTACATTTTCTCAGTTACATAAATCAAAAATATCAACCTAATATTTCAGACATTACTAACAGGGTGGATTTTTGAGATGGGGCAGCAAGGGCAGCTACCTTAACCGTTGTAGGCACAGGAAAACGGTCTTACGAGACTTTCCTTAACTTTTTTTTATGCCAATCGATCATGATTTTATACTAGGATCAAAAACTTCTATTGGACCAACTGAGGTTTGAGTACTAGAAAAGTCAGAAATCGCAAAATACTCTTCCCATACATTTCGTAGGAAATGAGACTACAAGAGAGATTTCTGACTTTTCTAATACTCAAACCTCAGTTGGTCCAAAAGAGGTTTCTGACTCTTATATGAAACATGATTGATCGGCATGAAAAAAGGTTTTTGTGAAAATTGCCCGTTTTCCTGCTGATTGTAATTTTTTTTGAAAATCTGTGAATGCAAATCAAAATTGATCAAAAAGTTAAAGAAAGTCTCCTTAGACCGTTTTCCTGTAGCTACAACGGTTAAGGTAGCTGCCCTTGCTGCCCCATCTCTAAAATCCACCCTGTATGAGGCTTGTGCAGGATAATGCGCGAAACTAGGTATGATTACTTCAAACCTACAAAAGCCAAACGATTAAATTAATTTATTAGGTACACACGGCTACAAATCAAGCTGTAGGTACATTTCCAATATAAGCTGACCTCTCATTGTACGGAAATCCTATACAATGCGAGATCAACTTATACAAATGCCTACCCAAATGTCCTTTCTTTGGTATTGTTCGTCGAATCGTTGAGCTCCTTAAGTCCTGACTTCCTGAGTCGAGCTGCACGATTACTGACAAATGCGTGCACTGACTGGACAGGTCCACTCAAACTGTGTGGTTCTTTCCTCAAAAGACCATTTCAGATACCAATCTGCATGGTCTTCGCATGACCTGACCAAGATTATGTCTGGACTTTAAAAGAGACTGTGACCTCTGAGTTTGTTTCGGCCTTTCTTCTCAGAGTAGTCAGATAGGAAACGCCGACCTCATCTAGTTTAAAAAACATGATTGACGTGTAAAAGTGTTTGTACAAACCTACTTACAGAAATGAAATCATTTATCATTTATTTATCATTTATCATTACTGGAAATGTATAGCATGATATGTAGCCGTGTGTACATAAATCTCATAAATCCATTCATAGACCGTAGACAAGGAAAATATCAAAGAATACCCATACGTACAGTAACTAGACCAATAATTAATACATTGACTGTAACAATGCTCATCACGTCATCACATAAGTTGAGTCACCATATACCTGACCTGCGCTCGCGCAATGACGAGGCAGCTTTTATACTTACCCGTTTACTCTGTTTTTATTACCGGACTGCGCGACAGAAAATTATGTTTTTTTATGAAATTTATACATATAGGTACCACCTTATGAGGTAGGTATATAAATTCCCATCCAGTGCAGTATCAGGTAATATATTACCTTGATAGATGGGATGGGATCCTAAAAATACGAGGTGTTTTATAGTCCTTAGACTAGCTGTTGTCCGCGACCTCGCCTGCGTCTATTATATTTCATCTTCTTTCAATACAACTATCTGGGATGAAAAGTAGCCTATGTCCTTCTCCAGGTAAGTACCTACTATAATACCTATTTGTCACACATAACAATGGATTCAGTGATTTAGGCGTCAAAACGTAAAAGACAGGCAGAGAAGAGTCAAGGCTACCGCAGACTGGCGCGACGCGACAGCGCGACACAAAGGCGCCGCTCGTCGCGCGATGAGCGGTGTCTTTGTGACGCGCGCGATTCGCGTTGCGTGTCGCGCCTGTTTATCAAAGCCTTTACTTTTGCATTTATTTATAGATAATATCTACCTATTAGTATAGTAGGTATGGATGATGAAAGAAACATTCCGATATTTGGAATTGTCTCTGGTAAATAACGATGAATCGCGTACTGTGCCTTTTGGGTTGGAGGCAACTCGAACTAGGTACGTTAGACAACAAGATACAGTTTTGACTTGCAATAATTCATGAGGATGACTGTTAAGGCTCCTACAAACAGGCGCGACAGAAAGGCACCACCTGTCACGCGACGAGCGGTGTCTTTGAGTCGCGTGCGATTCGCGCGTGCTGTTTGAAGAAGCCTCAGATTTCTTGAAACCTTGATTGATAGTGAACATCACTATCGTTTCAAAATATTGCGACATATTTGGGTATCAATGATTCAAAGATAAGATAAAAATAAACGCTATGTCATCCTTCAGCAAAATGTAAAAGGAAAAAATGCTTTGCAGGTTTCCTTTTAAAGAATCTTAAAAGTAAACATGTTCATTAGTACATACCTACATACTTATATATGTTTATTTAATAATAATATTGTCAAGTTTATGGAGAAAAAATCCAAATTAGCCTGTAGTTACGGTAAATCAGTAAATTATCCTTGTGTAAATATAACTAGTCAGCATCATGATTCAGAATGATGATAGTTATAAATTAAAGGCAGACAGGCGTGACGCGACTCTAGTAAAACAATTTTTAAGGAAAACTTCATGGAAATTGTTTTACAAAAATCGCGTCGCACCGTCGCGTCGCGCCTGTCTGCGGGAGCCTTAATATATAGAATGATTAGTGTTCTTTTTTAACAATATGTGTGTCCTTGCATCACCGCAATTTCATTATTAAAAACTAGCTGTTGACGGCGACTTCGTTTGTATGTCTTTTTGTATTTCTGGTACAAATATCCAGGATTAAATGTAGTCTATGTCTTTCTCCAAGTCAGAGTGAAATCATTTATTTCAAAAAGCATGAAAGCGCATAAAAGGTACTTTTGAACGTCAAAATGTACAAGAAAATATAATTTATTCTAGTTTCCCCTTCCAAAAGGTAGTTTCGTATGGAGAAGAATGGGGAAGAAACTCCAAACACCCTTTTAAAATGTTGTACAATATTTTGTTTACATTAATTATATGTGAAGACGATATACCTACCTAGATCAAAATTACTTACCACAATACGCAAAAACAATTAAAAATTAAGCAATGACAGGTACACACGGCTACATACCAAGCTATACATTTCCAGTTTAAGCTGATCTTGCATTGTATAGTATTTCCGTACAATAAGAGGTCAACTTGTACTGGGCATCACCATCTGTTAAACATCATTAAGTAGATTCTATATGGATTTTATCTTTATTGACGTAAAAATGCTAAGCTATATTAACGTCACTAGGTTAAGCAGAACCCTAATTGCGTAACACACTATCAATCAGAATCTGAATCATTTTGAATTTTCATCTCTCCATTGCTTCACATGTTCGAAAAATTTGTCTGCTCAACAACGTAAATAATGCAATGAATGTTGTTGAACTGTCAAAATGAAAGCTATTCCTAATGTTAGTGTGTTACGCAATTACCCCGTCGCGTCGATCAAAGTAGAAACACAAAATAAGACCCAGTAAACTACTGTAAAACCACAGACAATAGACAAAGACTAGGCTACACTTTGTTCGAGTGCCACCCTAATTACTCTTTGTAAATAACCATGAAATTGTTAATTTTACAGTATATTATTATAATAGAAAATGTAAAATTGTATAGGAAAATGTAGGCCAGAAGTCTTACTGCTGTAGTTTTGGATTCTCGTTTGTAGTCATCAAATATAATTAAAATCGTATTTGTTTTTAGGGTACGAACCTTAAAAGGCAAACGGAACCTTTTTCTTGTCCTTCTCTCCTCGCAATATTCTGCGTACAAACTTACATTTGCAGTTGGAATGTATGGGAGAAGATGTTTTTCAACTACAATGTTAAGTTTGTTCTTAGGATTAATTAATCCCAACTAAAGAACCCTTCATTATACGTGGACCGACAAGCACTTGGCCGGTTATTTTACTACTGAGCCTTGAGCGTATGCTAACTATTATGCCAGCGTACTTACCGAATCGTATTTGCAACATTGATATTAGAAGAAAAGAAAGAAAATACGTTTAATTGCGGTAAATATGACGCAAAGAAAAAACACACAAATACAAAAAAGAACTAATTGGGGGAAAATATGCGTCACACCCACGCAAAACGGCAATCGCTTAGCATAACGCTACGACCCTATGCGAGACAGAGCCCCAGCGCTGGTTTTCAGCGATAACCGGCGTTGACGTGATGACGTCACATCGACGTCGTTGACGTGACGTCGTGATTTGATTGGTTTATCAGAAAACACACTCTATCCTAACTATTATGAGCCAACTGCTGGCGTCCAATAAAACCTGAATAAAACACTGCATGAAGTTGTCAACAAAGCGTGAAATAAATCTTATTAATATATGATAAAATAGCTGTTGCCCGCGACCTCATCTGCGAGCCAGGATTAAAAGTACCGTATGTCCTTACCTAGGTCATGGTCTATCTGTGTGGCAAATTTCATCCAAATCCGATCAGCCGGTTAAGCGTGAAAACGTAACAAACAAACAATCTCACTTTCGTATTTATAATATTAGATAAAATAATAAATTACCTACACGTCATCTAGTAATTAAACTTTATCTCGGAGACTACTTCGGACATATATCACGGCTATCACTGTGCCACAATCTTGTCACAGACTATCTTCTGCCCGCAACTTCATTCGCGTGGAAGTGGTAAGACACCATAATATACTAAAAATAACCACCACATTTTCATAAAACTTTTACTCCGGTCAAATTAGACACAAAAATAGTGCTCAAATGACAAAAAATAGTTAAAACTTAAATCTCGTATAAGTGAACTGTATCATGTTCTTATGAGAAATAAAGATTCTTTAAACCTAAAACTCCGACAGAGTTTAATTTTGGTAGAGACCTTGGGTACACCAGTAGAAATAAAGTGCTAGTGGAATAAAGTGCCCCCTGTGTACTACGTTTGTAGTTTTGGTCTCAGCAGCCAAAATATGAAGAGTCGGGACTGGTGACGCGGGAGCAAGCGACGTACAGTTGTCCGTGTGAGAAGCAGCTTGTCCTGAGATGGACATCCGCAACCTTCAGTAGTAATTTCTGCTTGCGAAGTTTTTCGTTAACGTTTCTATATGTACTAACTAATGGTACAACACTGATACACTTACCTAAGGTTTTTTACTGATTATTCCTGACGAATAGCTATCACTAAACTAACAAAACAGTAGATTGTAAACACACGGAATTTCTCATTAACAGTAACACTAACCAAAGATGACAGAAGAGGCCTAAACTTTATGTTTTTCTGTGTACGTTTTAAGAACTATCATAATATTGTACAACAAAATGTAAAAAAAAAGAAGCACAAAAAATATCAATTGTTGGGAATCGAACATAGTTTTGCAAAGCAGTCGTAGAACCGCTAAACTATTTGCTTTGTTGAAAGTTGATTACAATAGCCGCTCTTATATTATTTCATGATTGACTGCATAGCTCCTTAAAGGTAAAGGGGGATGATAATCAATTAAAATTATTATTATTATTATGTTTTTTTTTTTTTTTCTTAATACTAATATGCCGTATCTGTATGTATTTTACTCTGTGTACATAAATAATAAAATAAATAAATAAAAGATCAAATCTGTAAATATCTGCTATATTCTAAAAATCTATCCAGTCGTTTTTGCGTGATGCTGGAACATACATTCAGACAAACAGACAAAAATTTAAAAATATATATATATTACGGCGATAATAATCGTTACTAGACCTCGCAAAAATTACTTTAAAAAAAAAACAATGTACAGTTTTGACTTCGCTACGTTTTTATTATATTATACATATACAGAAGATGATTTAGCAATTTGCGATAGCGATGAGTGTCTTCGAACACCCACATAATCATGAATAATAAATAATAAATGCACTTTGTAAGTAGCTGAGTGTATTTCCTCGATTTTCTTAAATCTCAAAGACGGCAATTCTACAAGGAAAATATTACAGATAATCTATTATAGATACAACATAAAAGTAACTACATATTAGACGCAGAGCTGCCTATTCTAAGAATAGAGACTTCCAAGGAAACCCGAGGAAAAACTAGGTGCCTTAAGACAAAAATAAAAAAATCTGTATTATTGACATTCCTTGCAATCTAAAACTCTGATGTGATTGGTTGATCCTAAAACAATTTGAATCAAGAGCTTCAATGCAGCCCGCGTTATTCAAAATTTCTGATGCTATCCATACTAATATTATAAATTCAAAAGTAACTCTGTCTCCCAACAAGCAAAGTAATCTTATAAAAAAATATGATAAGTGTATTAACACTTATAAGATTCTTATAAGTGCATTGGTGTAGACTATTTTACTTATAGTAGCATTTCACAAGCCTTAATTTACTCAGGAGCATTTGCTTCTATAACTTAGTCTTCTAGTAAATACAAGTTTAACTTATAGAACAGTTATAAGACTCATATACTTATAAATGCATTTCACAAGACTAAATATACTCAAGAGCATTGGTTGCTATAACTAAGTCCTATAGCTACTACAAGATTAACTTATAGGACAGTTATAGGATACATTTACTTTTAACATACTTATCAGAGATCCTTATAAGTATTGGCATTATCGTCTTGTCGAAGTCTCTTATATGATTGTTAGCATGTTACGAATACGCTATGAGAGCAAACATGCTTACAAATTACTGGACCAAGTACTTTGTAAGTAAACGTCAGCCATTTTGTCAAATTATAGTTTGTCATCTCATAGTCAAGTGCAACAGATTATGTAATGGAGGGTTCCGTCGAAAATGATGCTGTACCTGTTGAGTGCTATTCTAATCATGAAGAACAGGAAGAAAAGGCCATGAGGAAGAATATGATTCAGAAATAAAAGAAAACACAGACTCTGAAAAGAATCATGAATTACTTCAAGATATACAAAGCTGGGCTATAAAATTGAATATAATGCATTTGACACCAAATGAACTATCAATAATATTATACAAAAGAATTAAAAACATTCTTCCCAAAGATGCACGAACTTTGTTAAAAACAAATAAAAGTCTTGTAAACTTGCTTAAACAGTTGACGGACGAAAAAATAATCAAAGCTTAGTCAGATTTAACGGGTGAGGTTGATAAACAATTCATGAGGAACCCTAATTTGTTTTAAAATGGAGGAGAAGTGATAGTTACCAAAACTGTAATAAGTACTAATTTGCTAATAGTGATTCTATAAAGTACTCAATGCAGAGCATTTTTAAAACATGGCGAATATTCACAAGAATCATTGAAATTAAATTTTAACAACAACTTCACAATGTTCAATTTTGCTCTAGGCGTTAAGAAAAAATCAATATGCGGTACATATTCACAGTAAATTTGACTTCCCCACCAGTTTCCACACTATATTCACAAAGTAACCAGCTATATTAAAAACGAATGAATACTAATGGAATTATTTATATTAGTAAGGAATATAAAAAGAAACAAATTTCTCAAATACAAAACACGTGCACGTTACAGTTTATACCTATATAATGTACTTATAACAAATAACCAAGTATGTTACAAGCGCATTATAAAATTGATAGGTTTCATAAGATACTGGAGTCAAAGCGTTATAGAAGCACTAGTGCCTGTAACTGCATAGGCTAAGATTGTTATAGAAACTATTGTTTTTCGTCAAGTATATTATACGAGTTAATGACTTTATCCAAGTTCATTATAAGATCGTTACAGAAATATATGCTCCTATATTTGCGCCCAAATCCTTGTTTGTAGCATACTTCAAGTATCTTAGAAGTGCATGAAAAAATAGTCTTGAGACCATTATAAGGACCCGATTTTGCTACTTGGGTCTGTATGTTACCTTTTCACGCTTAAACCACTGAACGGATTTCAATAAAATTTGACAATGAGATAAATAGCATCCTGCCTGGGGAAGGACATAGGCTACTTTGTCCCGATAGCACGTTCCCGTGGGATAATTTCCGACATCCACGTGGGTGAAGCCGAGGGCAGAAACATGTATTTTTTTTGCGGTCTTTCACCTTATACTGCTAAAGTAGAGTTTGTCAAATTCTCAACTTCTTATTCTCAATTTAGAAACCGGCGGCGGCGGGGTAATTACGTAACACACTAACAGTAGGAATGGGTTTCATTTTGACAGTTTAACAACATTCATTGCGTTATTTACGTTGTTGAGCAGACAAATTTTTCGGACATATGAAGCAATGTATTAGCAATAGGCTACAAAATGATTCAGATTGCGATAGATAGTGTGTTACGTAATTAGGGTGCGGGTGTTACATATCTAGAAGGGCTTTAGTACATAGCAGTAGGCTTTGGTAAAAACACTATAAATAACGAATAAAGAAAGGCTGAATGTATTGACGACCTTAATAGTCTTCTTGTCACGAGACCATTAAAATCAATCTTTTCCTGATCTAGTTTCCTGCCTACGTAAAAAAATTTGACGTAAAAACTAGAAGTTCTTTCAGAGCATGTTTTTATATTTCTAAGTTTTAGATATCAATATCTTCTACTAGCTTCTTTCTGCCCGCGACTTCACCCGCGTAAAATCTATGCAGATATACACTCGGCAATACTATAGCTTTCCACTACTGAATGAATTTTCGGAATCGGATCAGTAGTTTCAAAGATTACCTCTTTATAATATTATTATAAGTATATAGCGTAGATAATACGGGTTATTTATTTGAAAAGTAAGTGCATTCATTTGTAAATAGCTAAGTTTGATGCCCTTGAGATATGAAATGCATAGATAAGCAGTAAATAAAACACTTTAGTGACAACGGGGGCATTTCCTCGGTTGCCTACGAGTTTCACGTGATTTTATGAGGCATTTTTTGCATAGACGCGTGACCTGTCTGTCTCACAATACAGCGAGAAAACAGTAGTCTCTGTTCTGAAGGAAAAATACCCTATTAATAATTTAATTTTTGTCATAATACTTTTTTTTTTCTTTCTTGTGCCAAAGAGCTCAAAACCATAGTTGACAGATTAACCTGTCAGCGAGGTTGATTATATAATGTATATTGGTAACAGGTTAAACCTACAGGATGTCCTATTCTTGTGCAAAACTCGTTTGGTTTCTCCTGCCCAGGGTACGCTGGATATGCGTTTAAACCAGAATCTAATGCAAAAATGAATAAAAAAAAAGAAATCAAATTAATCTAAAATAATGCAGGTCTCATATAAATGTCGTCAATACAATGGTATTGACGACATTTATATTAATTTTATATATTTTTTGTTTTTACATTGCACATTTGCGTGTGCACAAAACCGGTGTTCCGGTAGCTGTTCCCAATCCCCTGCAAATGTCAAACTAAGCTCAATCAATTTCGATTACCAAACTGTCCTCATTACTTACATCATCTAAGATTATTTTTTGTTCATGCACAACACTAGTTTTATTTAATCGATTCTTCACGATTCGAATGACCTAAATGACGCAATTAAAGAATTGCAAGTAATCGCTTCCTAACTATGTGCACGAGATGACAGCAATTACGATTACAATCAATGAATCGAACATTCCTATCGAGATATGTATGTTGATTCAACATCTGTTTCAGAGTCACTGAAAAACGATATTTATAAATAATTTTCATGCTTGCCACGAGCGGCTCTAATTAATACTTTTATGCGTTCATAAAACCTTTCAAAATATGAATTTAAGAAAGAAACTGAATCTAAATTCTTTGTTATTTTTATAGCCGAATTAGTACAGGAATTTGACTTGGAATAATTTTTTATAGCCTATTAGAATAAATAGGTGGTGCATTAAAATATTATTTATGGGACTCTATCAACTACCAGGCTGTATACAATCACGAGTTAAACTTTTGAAAGATATTAAAAAATAATTGTATTGTAGGACCTATTCAATCAAGGGACTAGATGAATTCAAGCTCCTTGTAGAACAGTACTTAATAGTTATTTGAGTGCCTGCGGGCCTGCCATATGTTCTGCTCCTAAATTGTCATAAGTCTACAAATTATTAGAAGACTTCGAAAACAACATATTCAGAGTTGATAATCATCGAATCGATATTCGACGAAAACTTAAATACACATAAGCTGATCAACCAACCAACCCACCGTTACTAATGTGCACACGTCCAATGGTCCTCATTCATATTTATTTAGCGTCTCACACGTCCCGGTCACTTCACAACTTGGACTTCTGTCATTCACCTGTACTGTGTCAACCATCCTTTGCTGTCGGTGAATTCAAAATGTGTAACGTTACTATATCACTGCCAGTAGTGGACAGGACTCAGGTACGATAAGTCGTATCTAAAAGACTGTGTGGAAACTAGGAAAAAGTTTTCGTGAAAAGTGATTTCAGTGACAAAAAAAAACTTTGAAATTTTTTTTTTTTTTTTTTGTGAAATTAGCAGTTTTGAAACTTGAAGTGTTGAGATTTTTCGGATCTAGGTTTTTAGTGAAGTGTATTTTTGTTTAATTGCTCTTTAAAATATTGTAGAGGTAAAATTATTGCAAGCTGTGCAGCATAGTGACGCAATAATCCATACCTAATTCATTAAGTACATCCGTTACGATCGAAGAAAAGGGCATTTCACCGTTCCTTTTGCTTTTTATTCAATGGAAAACTACTATCTTATTATCATTATCAGCCTGTTAACTGAACAGCGTCCTAAAACCCATGTGTAATATTGCCAAATCACCACGCTTTGCAGACGAATTTAATATTAGAAGCAGGTTGTTAAAGCCTGATGTACACGATGCGATTTGCCTGAGGCATATCATAGCTGTTTAGACGATGCAAGTTATTTATTTCTTAAATTGTATTATATGTATCAATGTGTAATCTTACATCGTGTAAATCATACTATCGGGCTTAATTATTAGAAAATCATAGAACGCTACGGCCCATGCTGATCGTGCGGCCATGTTTCCCTACGGCTGGAAGGAGGCCGGATTGATCTTGTTGCGGAAGGAAGGCAGGGAGTCAGTATATTCCTCTGCATATCGTCCCATTTCCCTGCTCGACGTGGTTTCCAAACAGTTGCCGAAAAGCTCGTCGGGCATCTGCCACGTGTTGGCCCCGACCTCGCCAATTGCCAGTATGGCTTCCGGCAGCAGTGTGTCTGTAATGTCCAATGTCTTATAGCTATTTAACTTCTGCCGTGTTCTACAATACCTATGTTAGGAATGAGAGTTATTTACCGTATTATTTACCAGTAAATTGGTCCACTTTACCAAAGCACTGGACGTGCGGTTTCTAATCGACTTCTTCCTTCCACAATTCAAGATAACAGAATGATGTGGGGAGAACTATTTTAGCCTGGATCTCACAACAATCCACTTTACACTATCAAAATATCTATAGCACCTAACAACCAATATAAGCATGTAGGTAGCTGAAAAAAGTATATCTGAACATTTAGGAATTTGTATGTGTTTGAATTAGAAGAGCTATCTTATCGCTATCCACTTTGGGACAAAAACAATTCCATAGCTTCCGCCTTATTTATACAAACAAACAGGTATTACTTATTATCATAAATTCAACAAGATATGGCCAGATATCCCGAAGTAAACAATGTTTGGGGGGTTGCCCCCCAAACATTGTTTACTGTGGTGCTTTATATCTGAGATCTCGGAACCTCTCTGTATGCGTAAGAAGAAATAAAAATAGAAATTAGTTTATTGGCCTATAAGCAGGTTCACAGGCTAACACAAGTTGAGACGACATGGGTAGATTAAAATGTTACCTACAGTTAGGTTACAAAGTATTATTTGCCAGTGAGTCCCAAACTAGATAGTTAGTCTGTATCTTGAGTTTAAAATGTGCATGTACAGTCAGCAAATGAGATAAGTATCCAGGGCCTAGACAAATGGCATTCGCTTCGGAGCGATTCTATTTCTACAATCGCTATCGCTAATGTTTCCATCATACGAATCGAAAACTAGCGATAACGATTGTCAAAAAGTGCAACTTGGCTAAGCATCTCTATGGAAGTAATCGTTTGACGCTGTCAATTTGTTTCGTAGAATCGAATGATGTTTAACATTGTCTAGCTAATTTCTATTCGTTGACCTATGATCACGTGACATTTCGAAAGCTTATTTGTCAACCCCATACATTTTTTGGCTTTTCTACTAGCGTCATCGCTAATCGAATGTTACTTTGTCTAGGCCCTCAGGGTCGCCGGATATAGTTGAAGTTTAGTAAGAAAACAATGAATGTTTTCGAATAAAATAAAATAAAATTAATAGAAAATAAACTGGTCATTTATCAAATTAAATTTCATTCGAAAATATTCATCGGTTTCTTATTTAAACTTCAACTATTGCCGGCGACACTGGATACTTATCTCCTTTGCTGTATGTACATCATTAGACCATTATGTCTCTCCATACCCATCTGTGTAAGCTTGCCAGGAAATCTAATAAACAATACTGTCAGTTCCAAGCATTTAATGAACCATCCTTGTCCATAAAGCAAGGCAAACGAGCGCAATCGCGAAGAAGGAATGCATAGAATTTGAATGAAATTCTAAGTCTACAAAAGCGACTAAATTGCCTACATACTTGCAGCAACGCAAAAATGCGAAACAAGCAATAACCATGGCAACAACAGTACTGTATCCATTTCTAATTTTAGGTCTAAAAAGGCATAATTAATTTATCTGACAACCCGTGAGTAAGACTTTTCTCACATGGAAAGACTCAAAAGAAACCAATCCGAATGCTAACATAACTAACCCATACTTTCTGTAACTTTTACTGTCTTAACGGCTAAATGGCTGAACGGATGAAATTTGGCACAGGCACATCGGCACATAGGCTTCCTTTTATCCCCCGTTAGAAGTTCCCTTGGCATAATTTCCGACCTCCATGTGGGCGAAGCCGCGGGCAGTAGCTAGTCAGCCTATATAATTATTATGTCTCCACTGCTGGGACTTAAGCCTCCTCTCTGTGAGACTGAACTGATACAAAATCAGATAGTGACCAAACTTTGCACAAGATGATTCTACAATCACTGTATTTTTTTCCACTTGGTGACAAGATTTCTTCGAAATTGTTTGCTAGATTCATTAGGTATTTACTTAAAACTTATGTTTGTTGAAATAATTTTGCATTACTATGGAAGTAACTGATAATTTCAAGTTTAGGTAATTTGGTTTCATTTGAGTATAGATCTATGTGAGAAGGCTCTAAGACATGGCTAATTGGCAATGTCATGTCACTTCACTATCGCCAATTTAACCAAGTAAGATGCCAAATGATAAATTGGCTGATAAATGGTATCATGAATCACTTCCACGTTCATAGGAATCTACATTAATTAACAATAGACGCAAGCTAAAGGTTACTGTAGAATCCTGATGATCCCGTATTTAAGTAGATTATATCACACTACATTGGCTCATTACCTACCCCACCAAGCCTCTCGTGAGGCATGCTCTATTTTCAACTGTTTCCCGCCATTAGTGGTGAACTGACAGTTGACATTAGTGACAGCTACCTCACTACTGATGTACAAGAGATAGTGTTTACATATCTATTAAATAGTTACACTACAGCTACTATTTCACCCCAGGAGACATCACTATGATACTCGTAATAGATTTTTAGGATGACATAGTGCCACTCAAACTTACAACTATCCATTACTACCGGTTTGTTACCCAAAGCAATAGCTATGAAATAATATGAAAATACTGTGAATGAAGAAACAGTCGAACAAATGAATGCATATAATCACTAATATATAATTTTTCAACTGTAAGTTGTAAGAAATTTTGTCTAACCAAAAAAATTTTATACAGCATTTTCTTTTGGGTTTTCGTTTTATTCAGTGTAGAGCAATATTACTCCAGCATACCATAAGCGAACATAATTTATAGTATAACACACGATAAACATTGTAAGACTGTAACTAAACGTTTTATGTGTTCCGAAGCCTGATATTATTTGTGAAATTAGAATGTTAATGATTCAGTCGAACTGAGAGTAATTTACTTATTCAGGTAGGAACTTTCGGAAATAGAACTTAATTTTTTAAGATACTATATTCGGATAAAATAAGTAAATATGAAAGATGGAAACAACCAATCATTTGGCAAACACTTTAACGATATTTTTGTTCTTTAATTACCAGCTCTTTTTCCTAACTAAAAACGAATAGTGAAAACATTTTAAAATCCTTCTTGCTAAATAACTTTAATAGATACCTACAGGAGAAAGACAAAAAAAATCTCGACATCACAATGCCATATCGTATTATATTCTTCCACTCAGTATTCTACCCTTTGCATTGGCCGAGCCATTATTCCTTATACCACTTGCGGGTTCATCTACCCCTATAAATCCTTGCTAAAGTCTATGATTAGCCACTCTTATCTGTTCCTATGTTCACGCCTCCTTTTCTTTTTTTTTTTTTTTTTTTTTTTTTTTTTTTTTTTTTTTTTTTTTTTTTTTTTTTTTTTTGGGTTGGAAATCATCAAATGAGCGTGTCAGACTCTTACTGACTAAAACCCACCCGTGTTCCTTCAGTTGCCTGTGCGCCAGGGCCACGGTAACTCATGTTCACGAACAGTATTTAACATTTTTGTACCCATATTCTTTATAATGAACTAGCTGACGTCGGAAATTATCCAACGGGACCGTGCTGCCGGTACAAAAAGTAGCGTTATGTTACTCCTGATAACATCAGCTATATGCCAGTGAAAGTCGCGTCAAAATCGGTCCAGCCGTTTCGGAGATTACCCGGAACAAACAGACAGACACGTAGACGCACAAAAAATTTAAAAATTGGTATTTTGTTATAAGTCCCGTATATAATTTCATATGCATTTAGTAAAAAGCTGTTATTTTGACATTATAAACAGACACAAACACTTCAATTTTATTTATTTGTATGTATGTATAGATAATAATTATAAGTAGTTTCTATTTCTCGAACTTTGTGCACAAAAAGTACCTACAACCTTTTCGACTTTTTATACCCACAATAATAATTCATATTACGTAGGTACGGGTCTTCACCCCTATGTGTCACAAACTTTCAGAGGCTGAACCAAAACAATGAAACTTCCTGTAATGAGATCATCATGACAGTTTATCTGCGTACTCACTTTTTGTTTTCCAAAAGTTGCAAATAATGTCAGTGGACAGAATTGGGAACGCAAAATGGCGTTTCTTCGAAAATCAAGTAGCAAGATCAATGTCTTTTTCCTTCTATGGAATCTTGTTAAAGCTGACTTATTTGGGTCAAGTACTGACAAACAAGTTATTTGTTATTTACCGAATTTATGTCGGTCTCGTGACTCGTGATCGAAATGTTTCTGCAATTATGCTAAATTACTTAAATGTATTTGACGTCAGAGAAGGCCACGCTTAACCTCAATAACATTGATCGGCAATCAATTAAATTAAACAACGAGCAGGCCTAGGCTTAGAAACTATTTTGCGAACCATATTAAGTAGGTAAATTGAGTTAGGTATTATTAATTGTATCCCTAGGGATATAATTATAGATTTATCTGTGAAAGAGTTTTGGAACGTTACGTTCATATTGTGTCTTTTAAAGAATAGTTCCTTGACAATGCCATATACTTTTATTTAGCTGGTAAATAAATTGCATTTCCCTCCCCCTACCCCTACTTCTTCTACCCTGTCCTTTAATAACCATTAAAAAATGTTAAATTTAATAAATTAATTAATACTGTGATTTGCGTCCGATCAAAAATTAAGTTACCACCGAGGGTACCGAGGGGTATCAACCCAGTAACAGGGTTCTGAAGGTCAGATCGGCAGCTATTCCATGTAAAAAACTGATAATTATTCATTTGCATCTGGTTAGACTGGAAGCCGACCCCAACATACCTAGGACTTGCTCCTTTTTTTTTAATCTTTGTATTTCCTGTGCGTGTCCCAGATAAAATATTTTTCTTTCTTTCTTTCTTTCTTTCTTTCTTAGGAAAAGGCTAGGCAGCTGATGAAAAACATAAGTTAGAACGTGCTAAGTGTCGTTTGTAGAAATAGCTAAACTCTGAAGTATGGTCATCAAACCACGCACTTTGTACACGATTTCTGTTGCGTGTTTACGCGTCAATAAAATGCACGTAGATACCTAGATTATGTGTGCATGTTTGCACATACTTAGGTAAACGCATTTTTGTGTGACATGTCGAATCAAACTACTTAGTCACGTAAAAGACAGACTCCGTACAAAATGACTTTAAAGTTAATTTAAGAAATGAGATGGACCTACGCTAGAAATACCTTTCGGAGGTTCTACCAGAATTTGCCACTGAAGTCACGTACCGAACTGTTCAAAACTATATATATCAATAAAAATCAATGTTTGTTTGTTTGTCCTCTATGGACTCCGAAAGGGCTGGAACGATTTAGATAAAACTTTGGTGAGTTTTTCTACGTACGCCCGCAAAGGTTTAGGGGTAGGGTAGGGAAGGGTACGGGTAGGACATCACGCGAACGAAGTCACGCCGAGCAGCTAGTAATCTTTAAAAATAAAAATCAATTGCCAAAAACGTTTGTCCGCGCATCACTTAAAAGCAGCTGCACCTCTTTAGCTAATTCTTTTTTTTTTTGTTGAATTTGTAATTGTCAGGACAAGGTTTGTATGAAATTTTTTTTTTTTTGGAAAATCCACCGTGTAGTCGGAAATTTTGATGCTATTTTTGCATGAAATTCACCCCGGGCGACGCCGGGCACGGACATCTTATATGTAATAATATCTTGCAAAGTCACGAGACATTTCTAAACATTTTCAAAAAGTGCCAATTACTTAGAGAAAGGTGTTTGCCTTAATCTAGTGTCACAAATACTCTGCAATGAATAGGTACCAAGTTGGCAAATACTTGCGACAGATTTCGATAACATGTCAACCTACGTACAGTCACCAAGAGATATAAGTAACCAGGGTCGTCGGATATAGTTGAGGTTTAGTAAGAAACCGTTGGATGTTTTCGAATGAAATTTAATTTGATAGATTAACAGTTTGTTTTCTATTAATTCAATAAAATTTTACTCCAAAACATCCATCGGTTTCTTACTAAACTTCCAACTATATCCGACGATCCTGGTTACTCATCTCTTTTGGTGACCGTACGTACAGTTCAATGTCAATTAAAATAATTACATTAAGCACAAAGCTTAATGTAATTAATTTAATAGCAAGAAAAAATCTAGAACGAAACTATGATATTATTGAATTATTATATTTTAATTATTCAAA
Source organism: Dryobotodes eremita (assembly GCA_917490735.1). Classification (NCBI taxonomy): domain Eukaryota; kingdom Metazoa; phylum Arthropoda; class Insecta; order Lepidoptera; family Noctuidae; genus Dryobotodes; species Dryobotodes eremita. The sequence continues at coordinate 15,320,647 of OU823254.1, read as the reverse complement.
TCAAGTTCTTTACTGTCCTGCTGGAGAGTTTCTTGCGCCACTTTTGCTTCCCAGCGCATTTCATTGACATTCTTTCTTTCTTTCTTTCTTTCTTTCTTTTAAGGACTAGGAAGAGGAGAAGGGCGGACGTTTTGGCGGACTGTCTTATCTAATATTGACGTCCAAAAATTGCTGATTCTCAGACTAATTTAAAGAAATGACTGATACTGAAAAAGAAAGAAACGATAATTACAAATTCAACACTTTAAAAACAAAGCAAACCGATTTTATCAAATCATCATCGTCATGGTTAAAAAACTCGTTAAGGAAATGATAAGAAATTTCTTACGGAGTGTGTGACGTCAGGTTTGATAGATTTCTAGACAGGACAAAAAAAAGTTGCAATATGTACCTGCCTACCTGTCAACAATCAATCAACTCAGCCTACCGCAGTCTATTTCTGGACTAAGGCTGAGATCTATAAATGTTACTTAACACGTAAGCGTTATTCCTGTCACTGACGCACAACTATCAAACTGCATTTGTGCAAGATAGACACGGGAGCATGCCTAAGTCAAAGCACGGGCTAAATAAAGTTTATAGATCTCGGCCATAGTCCTCTCCCAAGTTGTTCCCCAAGCCACAACGCCCGGTTCTTCACCTTCCGCATGCAGTTAGTCTCGGCCGTTTGGTCCAAGGGTCTTATCTCTAAGACCGTCAACAAAGATACGGGCCCGTCCGAAAGTAGTTTGAAACTTTGGAGTGAACCCTACACTCTATTAATTAACTTTTTCGAACAGGTGAAAACAAATCGGGAATAGGGATAACTGTCACATCGTGGTGTCATTGATTCTTAGGTCGGGCCCCAAACTAATCTTATGTCCGTAGGTGATACGGAGTAGGAAACGCCCGTATCTTCAGCCGAAACTACGGATTTCGCGCTTAGAGAGGAGACCTCTACCTCCCACGTTCATCAAAGAAAAGCATGCGCTTTGGGAATCAAGATCGGGATCGGATTTTTATGGAGTACATAATAAAGAGTATTTCTATTCTATTGGGTTATGTTACAACCATGGAAGTGCTTGCCTATTTTGTATTACCATGTATAAAAAATTATGGATTAACAACTCTATGCAATTCCGGAAAACTTTACAATACTTTTGAGTGACAAATGACGATCGCAAACCGAAGTTTTATTTAACCCAACAGATAGTGCAGAAGTAGTGGTGGCCCAGTGGTATCGGCCCCGACTTACGAGTTGTATGTCGTGGGTTCGAACCCAGGCAGGCGCTTTACTTTGTGTAAATAATTTCATCACCACTGCTCTCAAAACGGTGAAAGAAAACATCGTGAGGAAACCGGCATGTTGTAGAACCAAAAATAAAATTCGAAGACATGTGATATCTACCAACCCGCACTGGGTCCGCGTGGTAGATTACAGCCTATTCCCTCTCAAAGAGAGGAGGCCTGTGTCCCAACGGTGGGAACATTATAGGCTGATTATACATTATGCAACAGATAGAACACTTCATACAAGCACACAATGATAGGTGCACTACTACAAAACGCGGTAGAGCAAAACTTAGAAACATTGCTTCTATGGAGGTTACTCCATGGGCGCCGACAAGTTTATTTTCAGGGGGGTACATCTTCACCTCCACGAATCGAACTCGATGATTTTTGCTCTTCACCCCGGATATATTAGGTTATCGTTTGTCCATTCATACAAGAAGTAACTTTGTTGACTAATACACATAAGCTTTAGAATTGAGAGATAGCAGATTGTGAGATCGAAAATTTTAGGATCTCGCCTCGAATAGGTTAAGTTCTCTATTATTATATTAGGCGTTTTCGGATAGTTTTGATGTTTTTACACCTATATTTTATTTTGAAGCCAGGGAGGTGCAAGTGCACCCTCTTGCACCCCGCCTCCGGCACCCATGGTTACTCTGTGGCGCGAAGTTCGTGCTAATTAGGAAACACGAAGCAGATACTTTTCTTAAGAAAGCTGTATATACGTACCTGCCTACAAAAATAAGGTCCACATTACACGACTTTGTTCCTTGCAAGGTTTCTTCACACACGTGGAGTAGCTACAACATAACCTTGACGATTCCTTGATATAGATATAATTATGTTTACCTACGCTTATTTACTACTGCTTCCTTGCCGCTAATTAGTTTCGATTTCCTGCAATCAAAACAAATGAATCAGCACTTATCGGGAACTCCATTCGAAGTGGATTGTAATCTATTTAATTAAAGGTTTGAGTAAGAGTTGCCAATATCATCCATAGTGAAACTGCTGAGCATGTAAGTGGGTAGGTATAAAAGATAGTGAAGTGAAGAAGTGTCCTTGGAGTTTCTTGCCCGTTCTTCTCCGTAAAGATCTACGTTGTGGGATGGGGAACTAAGTTCAACTTTCTGACTAACTGAGCGACTCTTTGACAGTTCAAAATTGCCTGTACACATAGATATCCGTGCCTGTACATGATTTAATTAAAATAAATGGTTTGAGTTTGATACCTTAAGATACTCATCATCAAAGTTTAATAAAATCACAACACAATGAAGACAGAAATCCTAAAATTAATAAAGTTAGCCGGTTTTTCCTTGGTCCTAGAATCTTAGGTAACCCTCTGCCAGCAACATTACATCCAAATTAAAAAATCTAATAAGTTTTTTTCACCCATACCTAGGATCTAAAATGCATCTACCAACATCAGCTGATCGACAACTCGCCACCAATCTCATTGACATGGTCACTTAGAACTTAGAATATAGTACTTAGTGTATTGTTGTTTTTTTTCCGTATTTTTCATGAATTACTTTGCTATTGCCATTATCGTCTCAGTGTTAAAACAATGTCATCGAATTAACACATTATAAGTATGTCTATTAAGGCCGTATTTAATATTTAGTTAAAATATTATCAAGCAAAGGTAGAACTAAAAGTCCTTATTAGAGGCGGAAGCGAAGAGACTATCTAATCAAAGGGCCCAGGTAAAGTAACATTCAATTAGCGATGAAACTAGTAGCCAAAAAAATTATGGGATTGACATAAGCTATCGAAATGTCACGTGATCATAGGTCTACGAATAGAAATTAGCTAGACAATGTTAACATCATTTGATTCTATGAAACGAATCGACAGCGTCGTACGATTACTTCCATAGAGATGCGTAACCAAATGGCACTTTTTGACAAGCACTTTTTTTCACTAGTTTTCGATTCCTATGATGGAAACATTAGCGAAAGAGATAGCGATTGTAGAAATAGAATCGCCCCAAAGCGAATACCGCTGTCACAAGTGACAATCGTGTTCAAAGCTTTTCGTATTTCTACAACGACTTTCAACAGGATTGACAAAAGCTTTTCTTTAGCTTAAGTCAATCCCATACCTTTTTGACATTTCCATCATCGTTATCGCTGATACGTCACTTTGTCTATAGGCCCTCTGAACGGCTACGGGTAACGATCTTCACATTATTCACTAAGAAGTAGAATACTAGAATACTATATATACTACTAGAGACCCTCATCCTCAACAATTCCGAAGCTATCTATTTAAAGATTTTTTCAGACTTTCTCAACCCCCTATACTAAGAAATTGTAGAACAATTTCTTACTGTAGCTTAAGAAGTGCTGTGAAAAACGAAAGTATCGTCCTTAGAGCCAAATACCAGCTTCCTAGGCTGACAATACCATGTCTCCACCCTTCCGTGTGTTATGTACTCGTATGTAATAAATAACACGCGCGTGTCACTAGTACAATTAGCCGGTAACCATTCTGTCTCTTGCCGCGTTATGAATGAATCTCTGGTTATCACTGACATATGACAACCGGTGAGGGACATAATTTTTTACCACTTCTGTAGTTTGCTAATTTGATGGAGGCAATTTTAAACACCTTTCTGATAATAGCCTTTACAAAAAGACTGAAAAGCATCAGTCATCAATCTCTCTGTAGACTTACGAGTAATTATTTTTATTTCCGAACGTAACAAATTGCAAATTGGTAGTCGCATAACTTTCAGTTACTGAAAAATACATTGTGTTTTACGCACCCATCACAGAAAAAATCCGGAAATGAAAATTGTTAACCAAGACTTTGAAAAAATCTTTAGAATTTTCATTCTCATTAAATAAAACAATTATTATGTTCATGTGTAATATTTAAAGGGTGATGCCCAAAGGGTTTTTGTACATTTTAATTCACCGAATGTTTAAAAAAAGTCCTGAATAAATGTATACCTTATAATTACTAGACGACCACTTATCCTCAGTCACCCCTATATGATAACAATTAAAGGCCCTTTGATTTATGTACTGATATATGAACTTTTCAAAAAATTAATTCTATGCATTAATTAAGTCATATTTTTATGACGCTTCGCTGACTGTGACGGGTCACAGTCAGCGAAGCGTCATAAAAATATGACTGGTCACAATAACACCAAACAATAAATTATCATATTAATCATAGCATTATTAACAATCATAACAACAGACTCCATCCTGTTTTAAACAAAAGAGTTATCGAATCTAATCTAAAAACGAGACAGGTAAAGGAACTTTGTCATTATTTAACAAACACGAACCCTAAAGGTTAATTAATAAAAAAACGTATAAAACTATACATTTATTTCCACAGGTACCTTACCGATGCGAACTTCTACAGAATAATATTAAATATTGCGTCCTTCTGGCTGTATTTGCTCTTAAAATTGGCAAAGAGGACACTTGGGACTTAGAGAAGAACAAAGACTCGTTTACTTGTCTTGCAAAGCATGGTAATAACGGAAATTTCCGCTAGGTTTCAGCACTGAAACTTTACGAACCAATATGATACTGATAGTTATTTCTCGATCAAGGATGCTTCACATTGAACAACAAAAAGTGTTGATAGGATCTTGATAGAAAGTAGACCGTACCTACATTTATTTATCAAGAAGCTTTATCAGTAGCGTGGTGATAATGACAATTACCCCCGTTGTATCGCAAAATAAAACAATAGACAATCGGTATTGTCCGACCGCTATTATAGCGGTCGGACACTACCGTTATAAAACGTGGATATAGCCCCGCTATATCCACGGCCTAACAGAAAAAGAAAATTTAACCGAATTTCGATCATTTCTCTCAAACTTCTCTAAATTGTATCAAGTTGCACATACGAGTATGTGCGTACCTATATGTTTAAAAAGAGCAAATAAACAAATAAATAGTTTTGTTGCTTAACCAAATAATCATACCCGACGATTGGCAATCACCCAGTATGATTGAATAACAGATATATCATTGCTATTTTGTCTTGATTAGTGAAATGACACTCTCTCACTATCTCATATTGAATAATTTAATATCCATTTAATGAAGAGCTAAAAAAACTTGTGAAATCGAATGTTGTGCTATGAAACTGTTTCAAAATAATAGTGAAATTAAATGACTATATTTTGAGTTAAATATTTATAATGTCGGACAAACAATTGCTAAGGCAAAGTTCGTTGAAAAAACCTGGGAAAGCGGATGTACGGAGGAAAAGGCAGCATGTGCTCATCCGGCTGCCAGACTCACATCCTGACAGGTAATCATTAGATAATAGTTGGGTAGGTTCTATAAAATACGTGAATGTTTTCTTCAGCCTAGGTGTTATATTTTCACTATAGTTGATTATGTTATTATTTATTGACACTGAAGTCGAATAAAACAACCGTTTTCATTAAAACTTTTTCGTTTTTCGATAACAGTGCACGTTTTCTCATACATAAGTCTTTGATCTGACAACGACGCTTTATTTTTATATTTGTTGACGTACATCTGATCAGAACTTCTTTAAATGCCAATGTAGTACTTTAAGATGCATTAATTAAGCAATTAGAAAAATGAATTAAGAAAGTAACTTTAAAACTCGTATCATGTAAGACCATATCTTAATAATATTTACTTTGTATTGCACATTGAGTTACCAACACAAAAACGTGCTTGATAGCCATTATAGCAATTCTATGTACAATTAAAATAAGCGCCTGAAATTAGTAACTGCGCAAACTATCTACCAAGCAATACTTTATTATATAATAGAGGAAAATCTCCAGGCAGTCAAAATGTTTATTCATTTTACCAGTTTTTTTCTGAAAAGTTTTGCTTAATGTTACGCCAGTATCGCCATCTGTCTTTAATCTGAATAAGCGTTACGAACACTGAAAGCGCTGAAAACAGCTGTTCTTCTTATCGATTTTTCTCGATACCCGCAAGCAAGTTCACTGCGTAACCACCTGCCATTTCAGAGTATACGTCACTGGCTCCGTCAAAGATTTAATAATAGACGTATTACGCGATAAAAAGCAAAATAAAACACTGTCGTGATCTGCCTATTTAATCACAAAGTTCCTGTTTATGCAGTCATCGTGAAAGAATCATGGAAAAGTGTCTAGGTTATGTTGTTATGTGCCGCTGAAGAGAAGCAACCTGTCATATCTGAAACACCATGAAGAATCACTTACGAAGCGGTCTTCATAGGAGGAACTTTATAAGCAACCATGGTGATGACAGTCCCATAGATACGATACGCTTGGTGTCCCCTATCAATAGGTTTGCCATATTCCAAGGCAACTTTAGTCATGATGACGACGATTATCCGGAGAAGTGAGTGAGACGTGATGCTTAATCACATCCCTAGCACCTTTAAACATAATGAAAATTGACATACAGAGATTTTTATTTTTTACTATAAGCACAATATTTACAAAATGTTAGCGAAAGATTGTTACTGCTACCCGATAACAGATGGCGTTAGTAACCTCATAATTTTCTTTCAGGCCATACAAACTCAAAACCAAAATCGTCATCTCAGCACTAGCGGTCCTGGTCTTCATATCAGCGCTGAGTGGCTACCTCATCGGGAGTGCAGATTATGCTTCAAGGAGGACGGCGGAACCTCCCGATCCTATTGAGCCACTCAAACCTTCGGCCTCCCGTCTTCATGTGTTCCAAAAGGCTGCTGTTTGTACGGACGCTCCTCAATGTTCACAAATTGGCAGGTAAGCATCTAGTATTAAGCAGTTCTAAATAAAAACAAACCAGTGGCGAATGAAAATTTCTAGCGCCTTAATTATCCTCCTAGCACAGGTATTTTTTTATACTTAAAAGGTGGCCCCTTTGCAAGATTAAATATTGCAAGTTTGTAAACTTAACTAAATAAAAATGTATTATTATTCATTATTATAGGGTTTATTTTTGATTTTGTTTTGTATATACATATTTGACAGTCATTAGCCAGAAGCCCGGAACTCGGTCAAAAAGTATTTCCAAGGGGTAACGTATTACTCAGTAGTCAGACAGTCGCTCCATGTAAAATACTTTTATTCATCTGCATCCGGTTAGACTGGATGCCAACCCAACATAGTTGGGAAAAGGCTAGGCAGATGACAATGATGATTATTGCTTTTTTTGGTTATAGCAACAAAACTGAATGGTGTGAAATTAAAAGTAAATCATTAAATGTTGCTGACGCCCTTCATTACTGCCGCTTGCAATCTCAGTGAATCAATTTATTTGAATCGTAGTATAATATTGGTTTAACGAATGAACGGTTCATAACCCCTAATAATAAGTGTTTTAATTGCCAGGCTGCCAAGAAATGTTCGAAAGAGTTACCGTGGCCCTGGCGCACAGGCAACTGAAGGAACACGGGTTTTAGTCAGTAAGAGTCTGACACGCCCTTCCGCTCCGCCCAGAGCGGGAGACGTCATATGATGATTTCCCACCCAAAAAAAAAAAAAGGCTGCCAAGAAAAATTTAAAGGTTCGCAGATGCAAAAATATTCCCACTATCTAGTCATTCTGGCAACACATTATTTACTGTCGGATTGAAAACTTTGTTCGGGAAGGAAAAGCCCCGGAATTCCTTCCGCAAGGACAAAATTACAGATAAGCGTTGGTTCCTAGACCTACTGAGAAGTTAGTTTCTTGAGTGATAGAGAATCAATCTCTATCAATCGAGAAGCTAATTTGTCAGTAGGCCTAGGAACCGAAAAACTTCAATAATGAATTTACATAAGGACTTGAATAGGTATAGTGCGTCCTTGTATGGACATCATGCATGTCTGTTTATGCTAGAAACCACTCAGTGTTTTATCACAGCTTTATATGATGTTATGAGCATTATTTTCTAATCATGGTGTTCTCCATTAATATTTCAAACCGTCCCGACAGACGTTGTTCTGTCCAAACAATACTTAGAAAAAAGTACTTTCAGCTCTTCCCGAATTTTCCAATTTTCCGGGAAACATTTTCAATTTTCCTTTCCCTGAAAACCATATTCGAGCTATTACAAACATTGAAAAAAACAAATTGGACCAGCTGTTCAAAACTGATGCCCTTACCAACGAACAGCACGGCTTCGCCCGCGTGGATATAGATTTCATAGGTTTTTTTTTTTGCACGGCGGACCGTGCATAAAAAAAATCCTATGAAATCTATATCAAAAAAGAAAAGAAAAGAATAAAAAACAAAAAAAATATATACAAAAAAAGAATTACACCTCCGCGGAGGTGTCATTCTTTTTTAATATAAAAGTAGCCTTAGTTACTCCTTATAACATCAGCTATCTGTCAATGAAAGTCCCGTCAAAATCGGTCCAAGCCGTTTCGGAAATTAGCCGGAACAAACAGACAGACAGACGGACAAAACATGTAAAATACGTTTTATTGTTATGTGTATCGTACACAGGCTAGGGACATTGACGCGCAAACTATGAAGTCTATGAATTTAGGATATGATTTTAGACCTCAGTTCAGAATCATGTAATGAATCCATGGTAATAGGTTGTGCATCGATTTCCCTGCCACCCTCTAAATATACTTTTATATGCATTTAGTAAAAAGATATTATTTTGACATAACAAATGTCTACACTTCAATTTTATTTACTTGTTTGTATATATAGACGTTAAAATTCACTTTTAGAAAGAATGTATAAATTCGAGCTAAGCGTGTTATAAAATTAAAGATTTTTTCGCTTTCCTAGTCTTTTATCAAAGTAAATTCATCTTGTAAATTTCGCTTTAACATTACTGCTTTCCTTTGCGCATCCTGTGTAGTGGTGAGACTAATTTGCATTGCAACCATTCTGGAAAACTCGTAAAACTTGTCATTCAAGTTTTCTGAAAAGTTCAAGCAGCCGCTACTCGATACTAGATGGCGCTGCACGTTCGAATTAAATTCATCCGAACCTAGTTATGTTTTTATCATACCGTAACACATTGCATATTGACTGACTGCCTATAACTTCTATAAGTTTTCTATCTTAGAGGTATGCACATAATATATCCCCGTATACGTGGTATATCGTGGTAACATTGAGCCGGCATTCAGTGTTGCCTAGGTAGTAATTGTACTACCAAAGTAGTATGTTTTGTGTGATAGGTGGTGAGACCAAGACTTACATTTTGTTTTTGCTGTGATACTATTTTGTAAATAAAACGCTTAAGTGAGCGGAACAATCGCATAAATTTCAATGTCAGTTACGTATACCATAAGGTCACTTTGAAGCTAGGAAAAATGAGGAATTCACTGTTGTAAGAAATTCCTAAAGCTAGACAAAAAGCGTAGGTATTCAATATTTGGAACCCAAAATCCATTAAGTACACCTATAAAATTTCATCAACCGATGAAAAGTAAAAATCACATCATCGTAGAATGTAGAACAAACACGTAGGTAATGTAGAACAATCTGGAATCCAATTTCCGCGAACAAACTTTTGCAAAAAATTGCCGAATTCTACGGCAATCAACGTGTTGGTAGAAAATTTAATTCCGAACAGTGACACACTTGCCGAGCCGGCTTACCCACACATCGAAACGTCTATTAATAAACAAAACATCCTTCATAACCGGGTCGTCGCCGGTGTTTCAACCAATCACGGCTCGAGAATTTTATCGACGCGCATGCGCTGTGACGTGTTGCTGGCAGCCTATAAAACCGCCGCGCGGCCATTACATTGAACATTCAGTGAAAACAAAATCCTGAGTAACGTTGTCAGTTGCTAAGTACTGCGACATAATTTCCCGTGATTTCAATAATATTTACAAATATCCAAACGTAAATATGTCCGAAGCCTTCTTTGACGAGTACGACTACTACAACTTCGACCACGACAAGCACATCTTCTCCGGACACAGCGGCAAGCAGCGCACTAAGAAGGAGGTCAACGAGCACACCAACCACTTCGACCCGTCCGGCCATTCCAGAAAGATCGTCACCAAGCTCATGAACACAGAGAACAACAAGAAAACCAACAGCAATAAGAATTAAATGGATCGTTGGACTTGAGGACTATGGCGTGTAAAAGGACAATCGATATGCCGAGCGAAAGGAGGACATTATGGCGGATCCTGGAGGAGAGCTCCGGCCGTCACACGTCTCAGAGATCAACGGAGCATCCGCGGCGGTTCCTGCTGACGCAGGGCTTCTACCTGGCACACCACTCCAGCAGGCTGCGGAGCCGCGCGAGGGCGCAGCGCCCCCGCTGAGCGAGCCCCACACCGCTACCTGGACCCAACACCGCTCCACCACTGATCTCAACTCTTATTATTATTTGAGCTTGTTGTAAAGCTCACAACTGCTGTGTTATTATTCCTAGTTAGATTATTATGTTCTGTATCTTTCCTGAGGTAGGTACTCGAAGGACTGTAATAATTTAAGGCAAATAAAAATTATAGTTCTAAGACTATTTTGTGGTTTTATTGTCTTGTGTTATGCCTTTGAGGCGGAAAAACGTAGTGTGCGAGGTCGTTAGCTGGCTGCGCGACGGTTGATCGCCCAGCGCCTACACTTATCGATCGCCCGAGTCGTGTTTATACACAAAAACAACCTTGAGCGAGCCGGCAGACCGAGGTGGCTGGCCTTGCTCGTTTATTATCTTCTACACACCTACACAAGTACATTTTGCGTCGTAGAAAAATCGGACGAGTGAATATAATGGGCAAACCGCTTACATAACCTAATGAACAGTCACGTTTGTTTTGAAGACAAAATTAACGCTACTTTGGCAGTAAAACACTAATGAATTCATTCTAGATGAACTGACTGCGAGCACATAGGCACACATCCGTAGCTACATCCGATAGGTAGGTACACATAAACATGATTATCTAATTAATAACATAACCACAATACATACAGTAACCACAATTTGCTTACAAAACAGAAAATGCTGTATTTTCGTGCACAAAACCAGCTGTTTAGGATTACATATTGTTGCATCTCTCATCATGTTTTTGCTTACGTAGGTAAACAGCATTAGATATTCATAATGAGGTAATAAATTTACAAAATCATTCAGCCGGTCATTTATTTACATTTGTTTATGACGTATGAACGGTCAAAGAAGGCAAAACTGGTAAACAAAGACTTTGATAATAACAGACTTTATTTTTAAATTCTTAACCACGACCTAACATCTTTATTTGGTTTTTAATTAGCGTTATAGCCAGACGGACAAATAATATCGACAGTACATACTTATCTACGGACTGAACGGTCATCGTAAGACAAAATAGATTTTAGTCACGTATAATGGCTGATTACAAAACACTGCTTAGTCTACGTTAGGCCACGTGACTTTGTCTTTAGAAATAGATGGTAAATTAATCAGCTATTAGTATGTGGTAAAGATGGTGAATATTTCATTTATTTATGTAAGTATGGATAATGTCACGTAGAGTACTGAGAATTGATTGTAAAATTTGATTACTTATAGTTCTTCTTCGAATTCATACAAATTTTTCGAACTTATGAAGCAATGGATTAGCAATAGGCTTCAAAATTATTCAGATTCTGATAGATTGTGTGTTACGTAATTAGGGTGCCGTACTATTACGTGGGACTTAAACATAATTAAATGGCGAAATGTGAAAATACAGAAGATTGCTTAAAAAGAAAAAAGAAAATACGGTGCGTCGTGGGAGACATTGACAAACTGTCTCCCGGCTTTCAGAGAAAATAAACATTTCGAAATAGACATGTCTTTATTTATTTTGGACTTGTCTCCGTCGAAAATATGCCAAATTTTCTCTAGAATATTCTACTGAAATTTCGGCCACTAAATACTTAAATGATAAATAGAGCGTAGCGCATAATATAGAGTTATATCGTTCTATATTAAATTATCTACATTACTTATATCTATGTAATTTTCTGACTGTATTAGTCTAAGAAATTTCCAAAACAATTATGTTTTCGAAAGAACGTTTTAATATCCTAATTCAAAACTAAGTACAAAAAATAATTACTTTTGAGTTGACCCTTAAAAGCAAATGAACATACATACTCGTAAATAATCCTCATTTGTTTTATTCGTAATGCCAGACAAAACAAATACGGACAAATGTACGGAATGTACTACTTTATACAATGTTGGAACAAGTAAACAGTTAATTAAATGGTCTTTGTTATCACTTATCAGTTAACTGTACCACAAAGTAATTCGTAATGTTATCACAGGACTCACTTTCTACTCGTACAAAGTACCTATATTTCAAGTAAAGTAACGGAGTATTTCCTGCAAATTTTCCATTTCATCAGTATTTCTGTACTGATTCATATCATCTTACTGCTTTACTGTCACATAAAACTGGATTTAATTTATTGTTTGAACACGTTTACAATATTTTACATTTTCGCGACTACGCATTACTATAAACTTACATAATTTTTAACCCCCGACAAAAACAGAGGGGTTTTTTAACATGCCAACATCACGCCTTTTTTCGCCGTATTCGAGGTAAGTACAGTGTTTAGTAGACAAGCAATTTTATGTTTTACTAGTTGTTGCCCGCGACTTCGTCTGCGATCCAAAATTAAAAATAACCTGTGTTCTTACCCAGATCATGGTCTATCTGTGTGCCAAGTTTCATCCAAATCCGTTCAGTAGTTTTTGCGTGAAAGAGTAACAAACATCCATCTATCACTCCATCTTCACGTTTATAATATTATTATGGCGTATCTGTTTAGATAAAAACCCCTAAATAAATAAAGAGAAAAGAAAATAATAATATTAGTAGGAATATTAGCAGGATTTATAATACGAGTATTAGTACGATAGGGGGTTATTAGCTATATAATATATTTTCAGCATCTAAACTTTTGGTAAAGTCTGTAAATTTTTGTAATGTTTTCTTTCCATATTCATTAAGGCATCATTATCTAGTTATAATACCTGCCTGTTACCATGTACAGAACCAAGTCACGTTTTTACTGCCTGTTGGCGTTTTCATATAATTTAAATTAGGTCCAGCCTTCTCACGAGCACGACGCCGCGACGTTTCCTTCAATTTAAATTTCTAGCGACCCGCCCAGGCTTCGCCCGGGTAGCAAAGCATAATATAATATAGCCTATGTCACCCGGAGATAGTGTAGCTTCCCAACAGTGAAAGAATTTTTGAAATCGGTTAGTTTCGGAGCCTATTCAATACAAACAAACAATCATATATTTTCTCTTTATAATATGTATTATAGCAGACCCGGCCACGCGTTGCTGTGTAATATTTTAATTAAAGAGTTTTAAACAATGAAGCACTAATAATTAAAAAGCAGGAATAATTTCACTGTATTATCTTCACTATAATATGAATTTAATTTATACTTCAGTCTAAGTAACACGTGGCCAGCTAAGCTAACACCAAAAATTGAAAAAGTAAGAACAATCGAATTTAACTGTATTTCGTTTATTACAAAATAAATTTAGGTTATACCTAGCAACACGTGGCTGTCATGCTATTAAATTGTAGCTTATATGAAACGTTTATATTTTTAACAGCGCCATCTATTGAGTACTTACTCAATCCAGTCAACAGATATTGCCATCTGTTAGAATCGTTTGGAGCTAACAGATAATTGTGACCGTCAAATAATAGACAAATAATTTGCAATAAAATAATATTGCGACTATAAATTGAGATGTAAGCTACCCTATCTTTCAAGTTGGATCAAATTGCACACGGTGTGCAAATCAAATTTAAAATCGGTTCAGTAATTTAGGAGTCCATCGCGGACTAACAACGTGACACGTAATTTTTATATATACATATAAAGAACACTACCTGCCTGTTACAGGGCCGGATTTAGGGGAGGGCATCCGGGGCGACCGCCCCGGGGCCTCCACAAAAGAGGGGCCCCCACAATAGAGACTTCGAAAAAAAAGTATATTTTTAAATTCCGACAAGTAAACACTAGTAAACAACTTTTCCTTTGATATTTTTTTTCGCTGTTTTACACACGGTGTACAGTTACAACGGTTAAGGTACCTTGCCCTTACTGCCCTATCTAAAAAATCCACCCTGTTTAAAATTATTGAAAAATGCGGAAAAAACAATTTATCGGCTGTTCCACAAAATTTTCGGGGCCTACACTTTTTGGTTGCCCCGGGGCCTCCACACGCTTAAATACGGCCCTGGCCTGTTACCATGTACAGACCCAAGTCACGTTTTTACTGCCTGTTGGCGTTTTCATATAATTTAAATTAGGTCCAGCCTTCTCACGAGCACGACGCGACGTTTCCTTCAATTTGGCCCGGACAGGACCAACGGGCTATAAACGCTCTAAAGTCTTTATAAGTAATCTCACCCCCGGTTACTGAAGCTCCATTGAATTTTATCTCTTTGTAAAATCTCAAAAAATGATTTGTTTTGTAACAATCGCGGGATTCACAGTAGTAAGTAAATATGAGATTAGGCAGCGTGTTTGCTGGTCTCGTGCCGTGTGTATTGTTAAAACTTCTCACTGTTGGTGGCGCGTGTGTTGGATCATTCGGTTCCCTACAAAATGGTTGAGCTGGATGGTGCTGATCCATGCGTCATGTTCGTGAACGGGCGCCGTCAGTTGAGACTGGTCATCTCTTAACATCCATGGCTTATTTTTATTATTAATCTTATATTTTGAATTGTTTCTTAATATATATATATATATATATTTTTCATTGTTCTCATATACAGAAGCAACAAGAATAATGTACCCAGGATTTTGTAATATCTTGATTTAAAAAGAGTTTCCTTGGAGTAACTTGCCCGTCCTTCTCCATAGAGATCTACGTTTTGGAATGGGCAACTAGCTTCAACTTTCTGACTAACTGACCGACTCTTTCACAATTCAAAAGTGCCTGTAAATGGTTTAATTGAAATAAATGCTTTGACTTTGAGTTTGAAATAATGTAGGTAGTTAATAACAGCAATATCACTGACTAATAGGGCGCCTAGTGACCCGCTTCAAGATTAACTCATAAAGAAAGAGAAAACAGCTGATTGTGAGCTGAAAAACATCACTTAACTATGCATTGACGTATTCAAAACAAAAAGATGGTACTACGCACACATGACGTGTTTATGAGATAATACTATTATCAAAATGTAATAATTACAGTGTGCTCTTGATGGCACACTGTACTTATTACATTTAGAAAATTACCCGCATTTAGAAATGACCCCTGGTACAGAGGAGTCATTGATGACTCCTGTGTTCCAGGGATCGTTTCTACGAAGAACAAAACTACGCTACAAAGTTATCTTTCACGGACCACTAACTATTTGTAAATTGCAAGCAGTAAAAGTGAGATTTTATTAGAATCAGCCACGAATTCGATAATGTTTGTGCCTTTTACTGAGCTTCCTCTAAAAACGCTCCGAATCGAATGTTAATGTGTTCCATGAATGTCTGCTACCTGCACTGATTTAAATTGTCCTTAGTAGGGTAAGGTTACAAAACGGTCTTCTACGAAATAAACAGACATTATTGTAGCACGAGCTTCTTATGCTCGGTTCCTATAAACAAAAACGAAACGTTTTGCTGACCAATGGTAGCATTTATTTATTGCCAAACTGCACCCTAATTACGTACCACACTATCTATCACAATCTGAATCATTTTTAAGCCTATTGCTTCATATGTTGGAAAAATTTGTCTGCTCAACAACGTAAATAACGCAATTAATGTTGTTGAACTGTCAAAATGAAACCCATTCCTACTGTTAGTATGTTACATATTTACCCCGCGAAGCATATAAATAGATTCGTAAGCTAAATTTACCTGTGATAGCTACTTCCATATGGGAGCGTCTACTATGCAAAGATATGAGTTCTTTGCTTCATTATTGGTAAAGATATGAGAGTCTTAATTTTAACCAATAACGGTCCGTAAATTATAGGAATCGGCCATGAAAGATCTGTGCTAATTTTAAAGTTCGAAAACTAAAATAATTACGTAGCTCATCAACACAGACTATATACAATTTTTATATTCGGTTGTCAAAGACCACTCAACAAAAAAAAAACGCAAGAAAAGACCACACCAAAAAAACTTCCCGACTAAAAATACACGCCTATCTAGCCAACTGGATGATATTACAGATACCATCTAAGAGAGATCATACTTATAACGGACAAACTAAATCATGGCTACATAACATTTTTTGCTCTAAAACTGCTACAACCAGTTAGGTCATTGATCGTGTGTATGAGAGATAAAATGTTACATACACTGTTCATTAAATGTTCATAGAATTATTACCTTATAGGCACGCGCACGACAGAGTAAAAAGTAAGTAGAAAATACAAAGTTATAGGACTAGTACAAACTAGTATCTATAAAAAACTTAATATTATGTTATTGCTGTTATTGTTTGTTGTTGTTATTTAAGTGTTTTGTTGTTGTTGTTATGTTGGTGTGTTAAACTTAATGTTATCAACCGTCATCCTACGGTATCTAACGTAGGATGACATTTAGTTAATTATAACATAGCATAAAAATACACATTATAGTTGATGAGACATCAACTATAATGTGTGTTTTTACAATTTCTAACGTGACTATATTATTACCGTGGACATCTACATCCACGTCACGGCCCCACGATAACACAGGGAAGTAAAATGTATCGAATACACAATAACGTTATAACGTGCACGTATTTCCAATCATTTAATTTTTTCATCTACCGTAGGATAAACGTACGTTAATAACATTGGCACTGTATGATGGCTTGTGAGGTTAACAATTTTTTATGTTGACTGTTGAATGTGAGGAAACAGATGCCATAATACATACATGGGCGCACCCAGCTTTTGGCCCAGAGCCCCCCTGGGCCAAACGCTGGGCCTGTATTTGCGCCCGCAAATCAGAATTTTTTACAAAATTTAAATTGTTTTATTAGAAACGTATTTTAAAGGTAATTTTCGAGGATTTTCAGCTAAACGGTTTATGACGTCTCCCGTGAAAGAATCGCCCATCTGTTTCAAGTTTTTTATGTATACTAAGCATATAAAGCCCATTTAACCTGTAGGTACATAGGCACAAGATCCAAGGGGGGCAGGTGACCCCCTGCCCCCCTTGGACACCCGTACACCCATGAGTATTATACATTGTGGTACGGCCACGGGCCGCAATAATGACGTACCGTTAGAACTAATAATATATCAAATCGATAAGCTATACCTGTTTTTGTAATTTGTAAGCTGTCATGGGCGCCATTATGCAGTGCTGCTGGTGTAGGAACAATAGACTAGGGGGCTTTAAACTAAACGAACAAAGAAATAGAGCAAGAGCATTATTTTTTATCTTTTAGTGTGAACGAAAGCTCGTTTACAGCGTTTACACCAAAAGAATATCAACGAAGAAGAACCAAGAGCTACAATTCTTTGTAGAGATGTTTTGATCAGCCGAACGAATACTCATTGCTCATTCGTGTCAATTCCGTGGTTGGTAGTGCTATGTCACTATATCCGACTTTGTAGTCATTGTTTTTTGCTTTTCTCAACGGTAGGATTCAAGAAGCAAGTCCATCTTTTTTTTGCTTCTTCAACATTACATTCTAGTAGGTTTGCAATTTCCTACCAAGCCTCTTGTTTGCGAGTTAAATTTTTATAATGTTCAGTAGTCGGATCCCACAGACATCTGGAATTTTGGTAGACTTCTATCATCATTTGAAATTTTTCTTGAGACCAATTTATAATTACAAATAAGCACGTATATCAATCAAGTCGCTAGAACACAAGAACGCTTTGAAGACACCGACCCGAAAAGCGAGTGCGTCCGAACTCGAAATAATGCTCTAATAAGCAACTGTTCGCACGCTCTAGTGCCGTTTATATCAAGCGAAGGGCATTCTTATAATATGCCATAGAATTTTAGCGAACGCAGACAGAACAACGAAAGAATACTCTACCTCTGTTTACACTAAAAAGTAATCATGGAGTGGGGATAGAATGAGCATTCGCTCGTCTGGTGTAAATTGGCATAAGGAACTAGATCGGAACTAGACTATTCTGGACAATGAAAAGAGACAGCCTATTTCAATGGATGCCTTAAGAGGCAACTAAGATATTGCATCTAAAAATAACTACCTGTACAGTGTACATAATGAAATCATACTTTTTATTGTGATGAGTAATGATGGTGAAGCAGCAATCGAGTCGCGAAAAGGAAAAAACCAAGGACTTGGGCTAAGAAACAGACGTTACAAAGCAAAAACCAGTTCTTAATTAAAAATGATGTGAACATGATTGAAGAAGGATGACTAGCTAAAGAACTTAAGCCTGGGTCTTTTTAAAAGCCCGGATGACTTTAGACTTGCCAAATCCATACCACAAAAATATCTACCAAGCAGCCAGCATGTAGAAGATTAAAATCTTTTCCTGCACAACCTATTTAGATGATATTAAAGCTAGGCATAACTGAGAGAGATCTGTGGTTACTTCGTGAGCCGTAGTCACGCCACTAACCTCTAATTGTTAATAAGGACCAGCACTTTTTATTAGACAATGATTGGTGATTAGGCAGTTAATGCTATCATTACTGCTAGGCGAAAAATTTAATAGAAAACTGATCCCATTGTCAATGCTGATGAAGATCACAGATCTTAATTATTGGAAAGCGGTTAGACTATATACGAAAATAATGGTTAATGACTGCCTCATCGGTCCAGCGGTCGCAAGCACTACTGTTGAGCATGAGGTCCTGGGTTCGAATCCCAGGTCGGGCAAAGTGTAATTGTCAATCGTCAAACTTTGGAGTTCCACCTAAGAATTTTCATATGAAATATTCTGAAAAATTCTTAGGTGGAACTCCAAAGTTTGACGATTGTTATGAAATGTATGATTATTATTTAGTAAATATATCATTCCAACAGTCGCAAAATCGCATTTTAATCAACATACGACGTAAAACAGAGCTGCAATTTGCAAAAAACCACACAAAATTTGAATTTGGCGGGCTGCAGCTGAGGATTCACCTTAAGACTTTTAAAGAAGTAGGCATTGCTATTTCCTCCAGAAATAATTCTTAATTCGTCTTCATTATAATTTCATCATTCCTTTTAACGATAAAGGTTGTGACCTAGTCTTGACTTTCCATATTTTAAAGATTAATCATCTTATAAAGGCCTAACAATGAATGACACATATAATAATATTATTGCAAAACTTTATGTTATTGATAACTCTCATTTTCTTCAAAACATAAAAGTTCTGCGTATGCGCACGTGATTTAAATTCAAAACACTAGACCCAGTCACACCAGTTTTATTTTTATTTTTATTAAACGGAATGATGAAATCTTGGAGACTATTAAAGCATTGTTCATTAAGGCTCCCGCAAACTGGCGCGGCGCGACATTAGTAGAAAAAATCATATGAAA
Source organism: Dryobotodes eremita (assembly GCA_917490735.1). Classification (NCBI taxonomy): domain Eukaryota; kingdom Metazoa; phylum Arthropoda; class Insecta; order Lepidoptera; family Noctuidae; genus Dryobotodes; species Dryobotodes eremita. The sequence continues at coordinate 15,300,984 of OU823254.1, read as the reverse complement.
ACTTCATGGAAATTGTTCTACAAAAGTCGCGTCGCACCGTCGCGTCGCGCCTGTCTGCGGGTGCCTTTAAAGTTATCGTTTTAAAACAAAGTGCTTTGGCTCACGAGACCTATACCGATATGGAATATCTGTAAAAATATAAATATTTCTCGGAATGATTTACACAACGTATGTTTACATTGTGACTAAGATGTGTTTTTTTTTTGTTATTGTGAAACAATGATAGATAAACAATTCATTAATCATTGCTCAGGGTGAAAATTTTAGTAGGTAATAGACACCTAGAATTTCATTCATTCAATTTCATCTTTGAATTTCGAACAGCAAACTTATTGCCAAACTTTTTCAAACCTCTTTTCAGATATTTCGGTCGTTTCCTTGGCACTGATTTTCAGAATGTATAGGATTTTTTTCAGTGTATTTAAAAAAATAGTACGCTACGAATGTGCCAGAAAAAATTAGATACACAAAACCTATAAATTCACCTAATGTAATTGTGTAGGTGTTGCTGATCTTGACCCAATTCAATGATACACACAATACCTCATCATTTGCCTAGTCTGTTCCCAACTATGTTGGGGTCGTGTTCTAGTCAAACCGGATGCAGCTCAATACCAGTATTTTACATGGAGCGACTGCTTATCTGACCTCCACAACCCAGTTACTGGGTAGTACAATACCCCTTGGTAAGACTGGTTGTCAGACTTTCGAGCTTCTAAAAACGGTCGAAGATCCACGAATAACACCCAGGGCCACCGGCTTAACGTGCTTTCCGAAGCAGGGAGGGGTCTTGGTATGCAACGATGGTCACCAATCGACGGACAAACCGCGGCCAGCGTAGCTTATCCCGATTCATCGACCCGTGTGGCTGTTTTAGTTGACCAGAAGCCTCTCCCTCCTATATTGATACACACTATATCTAATCTTTATAAAAACACTAGCGACCCGACCCTGGGGCCTACTCTCCAGTCCGTCAACGATGTTACGGGCCCGACCGTCCAAATTAGTTTGAAACATTGGAGTGAACTCTACACCCGATTAATTAACTTTTTCGGGCAGGTAAAAACACTTCGGGAATAGGGACAACTATCACATCGTGGTGTTATTCATTCTTAGGTCGGGCCCCAAACTAATCTTATGTCCGTAGGTGATACGGAGTAAGAAATACCCGTAACGTCGGCTAAAACTACGGATTTCGTGCTTAGAGATTAGACCCCTGGTTTACACGGTTTTTACGGCTTGACAAAACATGGAGATTTATTTATTACGAGTAAATTTAACATTAATGATTATTACACATAGGTACATCTTCCGAAATGATTTCTCTAAATGATGCTGAAAACCGCATCAAAATCCGTTGCGTAGTTTAGAAGGACAACACGGTCACACAGAGAGACACGAACATACTTTAATTTTTAATATTATATGTATACGTATATGTTTAGATAAGTGGGTAGGTGTGTGAATCCCAATTTCCATACCAAATATTATGCAATAAATTATGAGATAATAATATTTTTGTGTAGCGTAGAACTCATATGACACTTTAAAGACTCATAGGATATTTTTATTTCGTGAGAATTAAACACAATATAAAACTAGAGTGTGGCATTCGGTTATCTCTCTACGGAAATAACAAAATTTTAATAATAGGGAAAATGAATACGTGATTAATACCACGAAATAAATTATTATATCAAAATTATTACATAAGGCAATAATAAGTCCTGCAACATAAAACAATTAGGTATTGAATTTTGTTGCTTTTAAGAAAAATACTATCATAGTTTTCAATTTCGATTTCCAAAGTCGAATCTTCCCCTACCCCTAAAACCTAAATTCCATTTTTAAAAAGACTAACGGTCACCATTTTAAAACAAAGTTCGGTATATTATACTCGAGGAAAATGTGTACATGTTATAAATATCTATACAGTTAATTAGTTACCTTAGTTAACGTTTATTTTAGTTATTTTAATTAATGAATTAATTGTTTTTACCGTTTGTGGTTTAATCTTGCACAAATACTTGCTTTGTTATTGTTGGAAAATGAAAATAATTGAACATTATTATGTGGAATAATAAGATTTCAATAACACATTCACGGATTTTTCCAGAAACATTATTATTTTCTCTAGGTTTTTTCGATACCTACCACCCATTTTGTTTTCGACTTTCATAGACTGCGCCCCTGCCCCAGCCCGTGCCACCCGTGGCTTAGGTCTTATAGACCTGACCCGGAGAGTAGTGGTGGCCCAGTATAAACAGCCGCATCTTACGAGTTGTAGGGCGTAGGTTCGAACCCAGGCAGGTACTTTACTTTGTGTAAATTATTTCATCACCACTGCTCTCAAAACAGTGAAGGAAAACATCGTGAGGAAACCAGCATGTATTAGAACTAAAAAATCGAAGACGTGACATCTACCAACCCGCACTAGGCCCGCGTACTGGATTACGGCTGAGTCCCTCTCACAGAGAGGAGACCTGTGTCCCAGCAGTGGGAACATTATAGGCTGATTATGCTTATGCTTCGTAGTCCTTTTAGCAACAAAATATGCTTATTGCGCGAAATGAAAGAAGGTTCAATATCAAAGCTCAGGCCTGTCTCTGCCTATAATAAGATACATTTATACAGAGATGAGAGCGAAAGGCAGAATATTGCTAGCCTAGTCGGATACTATCGATCCACCCTGACCTCTAACAACTGACCCTGTGTTGGTAATGTCAATGTAGCTATAACAATGTAGATACGTATAGCTGCTCTTATAAAATTAGACAAATCGGAGTCTGGATTTGTGCCCGGTTTACGGCAATAAGCTCGCCCGCAATTACATGGGATTTTAATATACAGGGTGTCCCAGAAATAGACCGACATGCTATATGTGGTGATAGCTTTGGTAAAGCCCTCTCAAAATAATACAACACATTTTCCGCAAAATCTTATAGTTTTAGAGTTACACTAAAATTTAAAAAAGAATAACCGCCATGCGTCATTCTTTTGACTCTCATGTGTAAATAAAATATTTTTATTAATAACTTTTTCCATCAAAATGTTATTAAATGGTTACTCTATCCGTAATTACATTTGATTCTCCATAAAACTTACAAATTCAACATAAATTCACTATTATTTGATTTTAAGCCAATTTTTTTTTTTTAATCTGGTTTATCCCGAAATCTACAAGATTTTACGGAACATACATCTTGTTATTTTGGGAGGGCTTGGCCAAAGCTTTCACCACCTACATTATGTCTGTCGATTTCTGGGACAACCCGTATGTAGTTGTCGAAATGTGGTCATACTAAACTCTTCCAAACTCTTTGGGAAATTCCTACAGGCATAAAGCTATGTTTTGTATGTGATTATCAGGCTAAAATAATAATAAATATATAAATATTGTTCAGTTTTAATAAATATATAAATAAGTTTCCTTTTTAGTTTTTATCGTCTTCTAGTTTTGCTTTTGTCCCAACTTTTTGGAGATGGGCGTTAATGACTGCGACAGTATTATATTAAAGCAGTTGTTATCGAACACAGAGTTTTTGTAAACTAGTTTTTCGTTTCAATAAAATTTATTATTATTATTTTTATTAAAAAAAAACAAAAAACAAGCTCCATTTGAGAAACAAAATTAATAGAAATAAACAACTAGCTGACCTATGGCAAATAATTTAATTTAATGTTCTGGGTCTCGTAATGTTAATTACTTTGCATACCTACTATTGTATAGAATCAAGTTTTATTTTTCTAACTGGGCAGACACCTGTGCTGCTGGGGAGTTTGTTACGCCACTTCTCCCCAGCTAAACCACTAGGAAGTGGTGAAGAGCGGGCGTTTTGGGGGACTGAACGTATGACGTTCGAAAAGTGCTGATTCTCAGCCTAATTTGAATATATGCCTTTTGATTTCGATTTCAACGCATTTGACTCTAGCAGGGATTCAACTAAGTATGGTTTTATGAACATCAAAGGTAAATCAATCAACGTGAGCTGAAAATATACTGAAACAAATGGTTCACAACATAAACAAGTAGGCTAGTGTTATAAATAGAGTAGGATAGGTAAGTACGTATTACAGAATGCTTAGTACTAAGCTAAGTACAGGTAGTACCTGATAGAGTTGGTAAATAAGCGTTGATAAATAAAGAGATAAGGACACTTTCTGTGAATGTAAACAGAGAGATAAATGATTAAGTACTTACCTGTTCACGAGCGTCACGTAATAATGTACCGAGTAGGTCCTTAAACTGGAAGGTATCGAGTAGGTCCTTAAATTGGAATGTACCGAGTAGATCCTTAAACTGGTACTTAGGTACTTTCTCTCTCATGTAGAATAATCCTTTTAAAAATCATAGATAATCAATGTAAAGATAAACGGGGAACGGCATAGTTTCAGCGCTTATCTTCTTGAAATCTAGCTGAGATTTCAAGAAAATGAGTGCTAGAACTTAGCTCCTCACATTACTTTCTATAACCTTTTATCCGTGGCGGCCATCTTGCGCGTCACGAATAAATTTGTGTCACCACTTCTGGGTGGATAAGTACCTAGAAAAATGGATCACTTCTTGAGATGAATATCTGCACTATGAGAAACACAGCATAAGCAGAGAGTTGAACTTCCTTCGTTTTTCTTCCCTCGTTCTGCGTTGACTCTTGTCAATAATTTCAGTGCTATATCTTCTAAAAGAAATCCTATCGCATGCCACCAAAAATAACTAATAATCTTGGTATCTACTTACCTAATATAATTCAGGAGTAAGATCTTAATATTCTGTATAGGTATTACGTTTACGAAAGATCAAATGAATCATAAAGACATCATTGTTCCAGAGAGATCCTCACAAAAAATGGCTCTGCAGTGGACGCGGCCGTGGCAGCGATGTTCTGCAACGGACTCCTCAACCAGCAGAGCATGGGGCTGGGCGGAGGGTTTTTCATGACGGTCTACTTGAAGGATGAGGAGAAAGCTTACACTGTGAACGCCAGGGAAACGGCCCCGGGAGCTGCGACGGTGGATATGTTTAATGGCAGCTGGGATAAGGCTGCTAAAGGTGGGTTTTAGAGGTAGTTTACCAAAAAACTTGGGATGGATATATCGTGTTTAGTGAGATCAACATGGCACCTGTATGAAACATCTTAAAAGAAGAACGTTAATGTATCCGGTATATTACGATCACTTTCGAAGCAAAAAGGTGTTTGGAACCAGTAAGGCAGGACACCAATCTGGTTAATGGATAATGGTTTGGCTAGACAGCATCCGATTCAATGACAGGTAATGACTGAACATGACACTTTTCTTAAACAGATAGAGATTCTTGATTTATTCCTGCACCCTAATTACGTAACACACTATCTATCACAATCTGAATCATTTTGAAGCCTATTGCTAATCCATTGATTCATACGTTCGAAAAAATTGTCTGCTCAACAATGTAAATAACGCAATGAACGTTGTTGAACTGTCAAAATGAAACCCATTCCTACTGTTAGTGTGTTACGTAAATACCCCGCTGGACCAGAAATATAATTCCGGTTACGGGTAGTACTCATATACACGAGCGGCACGAGTCAACGGCAGAGGCAACTGCAGCCTTCGACACTCGCCGACGACGTCCGCCGTAGACGCGTCGGCGGCTGCTACGTCGACAACGTACCGCTTGCGTGTTTGAGTACGTTGCTCAAATACACGAGCGTTACGTTGTCGACGGCTGCAGTTGTCTCTGCCGTTGACACATGGGGCTCGTGTCTATGAGCACGTACCTGAAATAATCGTCTCCAAAAACATATGAATACTTCAGTAATTACTTTCTAGCATAAACAAATTCTCACAGATAACTGCATTTGCGAACAATAAGAAAAATAACAATACAGTGTACTTTCCGAAAAGAATAACACTCGAAAAGATAACAATCTTAAGATAATACAAACAAAACAAAATAATCAACATATACTTATACCTTTAACGCCACAGATAATGAATTTTATTGAGGTCAGGTTTTAATCTGAAAGCATTTAATAAATACAGGTTATTTGTTTAGGTAAACTGATCTATCTTATCAAGAAACCGTGACGGATATAACTGGTAATTAATTGTATTATAATATTACTTTATGATGTATGGAAAATCAATATATTTTTGTTTTATAGGTAAAAATATCGATTTTCGTTCAAGAATAAGTAACTATATGGAAGTGAAAGGATATGTATCTGTTTGTTACTCAATCACACTTAACGGCTGAACCAATTTTAATGAAATTTGGCGTACCTACAGTTAGAACATGTTCTGCACACTAAATGCGTAACACACTACCAATCACAATCTGAATAATTTCGAAGCCTATTGCTAATCCATTGCTTCATACGTTCGAGAAATTTGTCTGCTCAGCAACGTAAATAACGCAATGAATGTTGTTGAACTGTCAAAACGAAAGTCATTCCTACTGTTAGTGTGTAACGCAATTACTCCGCTGCGTTAAAATAAAGAATAAATTTTATCCGGGTCCATGTAAATGTTTCCATAGAATGCGAGAGAAACTGCTAGTAACAAGCTAGTTTTATTCATTTTCCAGGATATAGGTACGTGACAAAAAGGCCGTAAACAGAACAGATAATGGTATAATATCGCAGACTGATTACCCGATTGTAAAAATAGATATCTTTATCGTTAGACAGATAGACTACTTTGATACACAGTATGTGTTACATAATTTTAATAACATGATTTCGTAGGTACTAACTAACTTGCCTACTAGCGCCAAGATGGCGGGTATGGGTCTCGAATGCCAATCCTATTAAGGTACGTCCAGTGCATGATGACAGGTGGCGAAATAAGGAACTAAAGTTGCACACACTGTTGAATTTGACATTTGCACTTTAATAATCCCACTCTCCCATATAGGCGCCCGGGATTTGGGGATAAGACCCCCCGGTCTTATCCCCAAATCCCGGGCACCTTTTAAGGGTTTAACCCGAAAACAAAAATATAATAACGTATTTGTCTTTGTGCACATTAAAGGTACAAACTCGTACTTAATGCCATTGCCTGTCAAGGAGCTCTGGCCACATTGTATTGTTGTATTTGTGTATTGTTTTTTTTTTTGGGATTTTCCTCTCGCAGGTCAACCTAGGAGGTTGTCGGCTGCTTAACCGGACATGGGTAACAAAACCGGTATGAGTTGGCCTCATATTCTATTGAAACTCCGTACTATGCCAGCTAAAACTCAAAATGTTACCACAGACGTACCTCCGTCTGCCGTCTTGCAGAACCACGGCCAACTAGATAATCCAACATAGAGTCACTGCACTCTATGACACGGCTTACTTATAACTGTGTGCGTGCAACGCATAAGTGAGTGGTCAAACCAGCTCACTGGGCAATCTCGAACATTCTCGCACACAGACATGCCACCATTTGCCGCCTAATAAGTATGTACAATAGCGTGAAGTCTCTGTGGGATATCTACTCGTGTCCGTCGGCCCCGTTCTCAGTTGTTCGAGAAAATTCTTGAAATATGAACGGAAAATGCAACTAATTGGAGGCCGACGATCCGTGGCTAACAGTAATGTTTGTTTAGGCAGAAACATAATGTTGTTTACTGTTCGACGTATTGAATATTTTCGCACGTAGGCATCTTGTAGGTGCCTACCTAATAATATTTTCTTATAAACTGCAGGATGTCATATTTACTTACTTTGCTATGACCATGATAAAAAAACGTACACTTTCTTGTGATAACTTTAATCGAGCTCTTTAGTAGGAACCTCCAATTTCTTAAACCGTAACATTCTATGAGTGCTTTTCAATAATTACCATTCCATAATTCCAAGCCGCGCCGTGCCGGGGTGAATGGAAAAACATTCTATATGGAGCAGTAAATTATCCTACTTTCTACTACCCTACTTAATATTATGAATATGAAAGTTTGGATATTTGGATGTTTGTTACTCAATCACGCAAAAACGGCTAAACGGATTTTGATGAAATTTTACATAGACAGTTCATAACTTGAATTAACTTGATACTTTTTATCCCGGTATTACGTTCCCGTGGGATAATTTCCGACATCCACGTGGGCAGAGCCGCGGGCAAAAGCGGGTATAATGAAAGACTCGCTCTAGTAAACTATGGAAAAACCAGGAAACAAAAACTGGAGTGCAACCTACATTTTCGTAAGAACAAACAAAACAAAGCCCGCGTGTACAAACAAACCACTATGAACATTGTTAATGTAGGTACAATATCGGATAATCAACAATATTGAAAATGTTCTAGATATTGCGTTACACTTAAAACATCACGTACATAACAATACAATTATCAGCACATTGTTCCACTGAAACAGTTGAATAAACAACAAACAATTTGAGTCATATAGATGCAAAGGCAGCTACATTCTATTTTTCAATGATAGCAACTTTGAATAGAATAGAATAGAACACTCTATTATATGTACACCACGGACTAGAAAAGTCCGTGATGTACACCATAAAAATGAGTGAACCCAGTCTGTCAAGCGCGGAGCTACGCGCGCTCAAAAAGCAAGTAGCCACTGTTGCAAACAAAATGAGGGGCCCGTATTTACGGGTCCCAGAGATGAAGCCGCGGCCAAAGGGCAAAAGCCGCCCTTACGGGGGCGTCACGATTTCCAAGTTGTTGTCAATGTCAAATCAACTTCATTATTTGACTAAATAAGTTTGTAGCAAAACCAACAACATCTCATTTAAAATAACCATTGAAATTATAGGTTTTCAGCAAAAACAGCAATACCCCAGCAAACCTAAAATATTGTTTACCGACATTTTGTTTATCTGGATGTTGCTACCTTTGCATCTATATGACTCAATTTAAAGATATTGGATTTGAAACATAGGCACAACATATTCATATTCTTTTATTCGCGTTCCACAAGGTAAAACAAGATGTTAACAAAAGGCTTAGAGCTAAGGGCCGTTGTAGACCCTGTTAGGGCACAGCAAAAGGTATTGTTTGATACATAACTAATATATTTCTTAAAGTTAAAAATCTAAATCGTAGTAACTAAAATTTAAAAATTTAAATTATATATAAACTGAGCAATTCAATTCGGATAAAAGTTAATAACAATAACATAAATAAACAAATATTATGATGACAAACAACTACCGGAGATTTATTGTGAAAGACGGCACGGTTGACATTTGTCGGGCATGCCACCGTCCGGGTGAATCAATTAGACACATTATCTCCGGATGTTCTAGTCTAGCTAACGAAGAATACTTGCATAGACACAACCTTGTAGCCAGGATTATCCATCAGCAACTTGCTCTCAAATACAGCCTTGTAGAATCGGAAGTGCCGTACTACAGGTATGTGCCCGACCCAGTTCTCGAAAATGGAAATATCACATTGTACTGGGATCGATCCATCATCACTGACAGGACTATTGTTGCCAATAAGCCTGATATAGTGGTGGTGGATCGATTAGAGCGGCGTGCAATGATTGTTGACATAACGGTCCCACATGACGGGAACCTCGTGAAAGCCGAGAAAGATAAACAAATCAAATATCTTGACTTGGCTCGCGAGGTTGTCGACATGTGGGATGTGGACTCAGCGATCATTGTACCGATAGTCGTGACAGCCAATGGGTTAATAGCCAAGAGCCTCGACCAACACCTGAGGAGGCTCTCGTTGGGCAGCTGGATCAAGGGCTTGATTCAGAAGGCGGTACTTTTGGACACGGCCCGCATTGTTAGGAGGTTTCTCTCTCTGGAGCCCTGACCGCCGGTAGCTTGGACCCTGTTCCCGATACCGGTGGGCCACTATTTTTTATATTTTTAAATGTTTTTATATTTTTATATTCTAATATTTAAAAATATAATTTATATGTATATATATATTGAAATAAAAAACATAAATAATAATATAATTAATCAGCTATTTTCATAAAATACTTACTATTTTTGCATTTAGTTACAGTTATATTGCATATAAAGTTATACTACATACATATAAAAGACATGCTTCTAGAATTCTCCAACCCTCTTTAATTATTAGGTCTTTTGTCTGCGATATTCGAGGGGTCGGCTCGGCATAATAATAGCATTCATCGATCCGTGGCACTTAGGCTTTTCATAATGCTAGCTAAGTCTGGAATGCAGGCAACGTTTCTAGACCTTTCCACCCCTCTGAAATTTTATTATTTATACGCCCTTCGCTCGTTGGCAAAGTCAAAAGGTTAGGAGCTGAATTTTTCGATTCGTTCCTACTGCTTTATGGAACAAGTGATGAATTTGATGAAATAAGACAAGGGAATTTAATTCAATTAAAAGGGATTTATTGATAGGTGATAACGGCAGGGTACAACACACAAGTGCATGACATGACAAGACAGTTGACAGCGCAAGAGAGAGAGAGATACGACAAACTAAAAGTGACAGAAGACGATTGCATTCCGTTTACATTTGTAACAGCAAGACTTAAAGTTTCTTACAAAAGTACAATTTTATGCACATAGTATGTGACTTACGACTTGACAAAGTAAGGGGGAGACGTGACATGAAAAGTGGAAGGATTAGGTATGATAATTAATTATACTTACATGAAAATGTTTAGATGTTGACTTCTACTGCCTGCCTTATAGTCCCATCAAGTCCCGTACTTGGGGTCGCAATATTATGCTATGCTAGGTATGTACCTACTTACATTTCAAATCTTATATAACACTACAGACAAAATTTTGTCAGAATAACTATTTAAACTTGTACCCTCCCACCCACTGCTCGTCCCACGGCTAAGCAAAGAACACATTCAAAACCTGTTATTTCAGTCTAAAGCTAAAATATATGATGTTGGTTCGCCAATTTAAGGTGAATCCTCAGCTGTAACCCGCCAAATTCAAATTTTCTTTAGTTTTTGCAAATTGCAGCTTTGTTTTACGTCGTATGTTGATCAAAATGCTGTTCGCGACTGTAGAAATGATATATTTACTGAATAATAATCATCAATTCCATATCAATTGTCAAACTTTGGAAATTTTTTCCACCTAAGAATTTTCATACGAAATATTCTGAAAGATTCTTAGATGGAACAAATTTGAAATTTGCGGGTTACAGCTGAGGATTCACCTTAACCACAGTGGTTCTCCAACTATTGTAGTTAAATTGGAACAAAGTATGCACAAGGAAAGAAAGAAAAATAGGTTTATTTGTCACAAAAACACGTGCATACATAAAGATAATTAACTCGAGTAATCAGAAGAATAAAACAAAATAGATCTAAGTACATAATTATAATCGCGAGCACAAAACAGAAATAGTCGGCAGCTGCAGGTCGTGTGTGACAAGAAGGCTTCCACTCAAAATGATGCTGTGCTATGAGACACCCCAAGCACAGCGTGGATTTTCAGTGGTCACCCGAAAAAGCCTTACTGAAACCATGTTAAGTTTAATGATTTGTACATAAATAAGTAGGTAACAAAATAAAACAAAAAACGCACAAATGAATCGTCATGTACCAAAACCTGTAGGTACCTACAGAGATTGTAATCCAAATAATATTGATAACAAACGCGTGTGATATATACGTCATTGCGAATTTCTCTAAGTAAGGCTTTCTCTTTGAATGTGGTCCAATCAAGACGGCTCTTAAGTCTGCGCCGGCGCCGATCGGACTCAGTTTCACTTGCAGCATTGTAAGCCTCTGGCATTACAGATTACAGCCTTTCCAATTCATCAAGCTTTTATGCAACTAATTAGATAACTCAATAAATAAATTGCAATTTGTAATGATGGAGTGCATTTTGGATGCAGATTTTTTTATAAGCTTCTGCAAATAAACTAAATTGTATGACCACTTTGGTGACGTCTTGATATTCCAACTACATCCATTACGAACAGTTGGTTAAAATAGGTAGAATATGGCTGCATTCATTTTTGGTGCTATGGATATAATTTTTTGGTGCTATGGAGACTGGAGGGGGTTACGCTTATAGAGCAGAATAGAGAGAAGAAGGAAATGGACCACCTTAGTTCTTACTCAAGTGCTGTTATCTCTAAATGATCAAATACTTCTCAATTCTCATGTATTCATTTCCTCCATGTGTTGCCACGCAAACTTTTCGATTATAACTATCCTGACCATGCAAATCATTTTAAAACTTGAAACAAACAGTACTGTTTAAGCTTGCAAAGCGGATTCTTTGTCACATTCAGCACCCTAATTGCGTAGGTACATAACAAACTATTAATCACAATTTGAATCATTTTGAAGCCTATTGCTAATCCATTGCTTCATATGTTCGAAAAATTTGTCTGCTCAACAACATAAATAATGCAATGAATGTTGTTGAACCGTCAAAATGAAAGCTATTCCTAGTGTTAGTGTGTTACATAATTACCCGGCAGGTCGTCGAATGAAGCTAACAGCAAAAGCTGGTAGGTACCGCTTGGCCCAAGTAACAGCGACTACCTAATCCATTACCTGTCTGCCTACTGCCTAGGAACACCGTTAACTGGCCTGTTTCCCTCCTACACAGATAATCTAGGAACTAGGAAGTTCTTGCCTTTGCCTGCCTTTGTTTATTTAACAACGTATAAAATGTTGTTATAGTCTATGTAGATTTTAAACCGCTAAGTATTTGAATAAAACACGTGTTTTTAATTTTATGTCATTCAATTTAAGATAATGGTTTTTTCCATCGATAATCAATTCAAGAATATTGTCGGGATTATTATGTTTTCTGGTTACCTTTAACAGTATAAAAATTTATATGTTTGTACATAACTTTAATACAAATCGATTACGTAAGTTGTGAATAAAATGCCAGCGAATGAACTCAAATAAACACTTTAAATCGTCTGATTAAACAAAATATTATTCAAATTTGTTGCTCAATACTACGTTATAAATAATCTCATTTATTATAGAACTTTCCAGGCTGTAAACCGCAAAATATAGTTAAACATACATAAAAATAGTGTTAGCTACAAAAGCGTCACACTTGTGGTTTTAATGGTTAGTTAGGCAAGATATAAATTATCGTACACATATAACGTCCCACAAGAGAGATAGGCCAACGGCCGGGCCTAGCACTAAACTAACACACGACTATAGTATACAGGGTGGCAGGGACGCGCAACCTGTTACCATAGATTCAATACATGATTCTGAGCCTCCTTGCGTGGAAATTTTACATCGGTTATATAAAAATAAATTAGCTCTTCCATACGTTTTAATTGCGTAAGTATTGCACTTTTCCATGGAACAGCAGTTTTTTTTTTTTGGAACGAAGTTGCTTATCGTGCGGTACGGACTTGGCGGATGGGGGCTGGGTGAAAAAAGTGTAAGAATTTTCCGTCACGACGTCGTCGTCGGTTTTCTTTATTTGTTTGTTTGTTTGGTTGAAGGCGCTAATCTCAGGAATTTAAAAAATCTTTTTGTGTTGGATAGTCCATTTATGGAGGAAGGCTTTAAGCTATATAACATCACGCTACGACCAATAGGAGTGGCGCATAAATGAAAAATGTTTCAAAAACGGGAAATAATCATTCCTTTTGAGAGCTTCCGTTGCATGCGCTCCCGTAAACGGTTAAAGTTACGTAAAAATCATGTATCACGGAATTATTCCCCTCTAAAAGTTCTAAAAAAAAGTCTGCGACAGCATATGTCTGTCTTTTAAGGTTGACTCAATATAACCCTTTTTATGGTAATCAAATTTGTTCTATGGGTATCCTAAATATACTACGAAAGGAACTTTGTTCCAACGGAGTGTTCCACGACACTCACGTATTTTTATTTTTTTTATAATCGACTAAAAGTTTCTACACTAGTTGGTAACGTTCTAGAATCATGTGCTAAATTTATGGTTACAGTTTGCGCGTCAATGTCCCTGCCAGCCTGTATAAAACTTACTTGACAACACAATTTATTAGGTGTACAATTCTCCTGTTACATTTTGGAACCATGATAGTGTGGTGATGGTGCCGATATATCGATATAGCTGAAGTCTCAGCTCTATTCTGGTTCTCAGCTGGCATTTTTTTATATTTCCGTCGACACTCGACAGACTTATAAGAAAAATAATATTCTCCTGTTTACCAGCATAAATAAATCCCTATTTCAAGTCCAGGATTATTTAAATAAGTAGTTGATTGATAAATAATATTATGCTGCGTGGTCGTGAGTTGATCTTTTGTTGGAGCCTATTATGTATTGGGAATGACTAATAAGCATAACCGGTCAAACTCGTGTGGAAATACATCATTATGTTAATCGACAGACAACTGCAGCTGTTAACTAAATACTGAACCAAAATCCAGCAAATCTGGGGGCCTTCTCCCTAAGTTCGTAATTTCGGACGAAGTTACGGAAGTTTCCAAATCCGTATCACATTCGGACATAACAATAGTCCGGAGCCCGAATAAAAAAATAATGACAAATCGATTTGACAGTTGTCCTTACTCCCGCTGTGTTTTTGCCCGTCCGAAGAAGCTTATTTGTCGGAAGTAGGGTCCACATCTAATTAGTGGACTACTTTCGGACGGGCCCGTATTTTCGTAGACTGACTTAGAGAGTAGCCCCCTGCAGCAGATTGCTTTAAATACTGCTTTCGTTACTTGGTGTAGTTAACCTCGTAATTGTTTTTACACTTTTGACGGCAATTCCCAGTAAATGGCTCATTGCCTCGTTTGGTCTAGTGGTCGCAAGCGCTCCTGCTGAGCATGAGGCCCTGGGTTCGATTCCCGAGACGGGCTAAATGTTATTGGGTTTTTCTATCTGAAATATCTCAGTAGCAGCCCGGAGTCTGGATTTGTGCCCGGTTGATGGCTATAGGCTCGCCCCTTAAACATAACTAGCGAAATGTGGGTGTACTATAGGTGACCAACCCTTCGGGGAAACAAGGCGGAGTGTTATGTTTCTATGAAACTTCACTATCTATACGTCACTTACTTGTTCCCTTTGAATTTCAATGAATTTGAATGTCAAATAAAATTTTAGTTGCGTCAAAATTATTTTAACATTTAGAGTAATTTTTTTGCAGAATAGCTTTAAGATTCTCATAGCCAAAAGTAAGGAATTTTAGTGATAGTTTAATTCGTACAAGAGAATCGGCACCAATATCTCCTTACAATAGACTAAACTAAACTAAATTATATTATTTCCACCAGGTGCACATTCTGCACTAACCATTTTGCGTGCTCCATGTTCCATCTTGTCAAGAGAATGCTCACATTGGTGCCGATTCTCTTGTCACAAAATTCTCTAAACTAGACTAAAAATCACTAAAATTTAGTTTATTCCTGTCAAACGACGATTTCTCATTCTGAAATAGACTAAAGTAACACAACTTAACTATATTTTATTTTGACAGCACTAAGATTGCACTGAGTTATTAGTTTAGTTAAAATGGGAATTTTGCTATTCTGAATTTGACGTTTTACACCTAAAATTTTGATTGTCTAACTAAATCTGGCTATTTTTAATCGCGATTAAAAAGGTGTGGAATAAAATTAGTTGTCATGAACTAAAATTCACCGCAACACCTCGACTTCAGGTGCAAAAATGGTACTGTAACTTTTTTTATTTTGTTTTGCTTATATTTCAAAAGTGGTGTGTCCTATCGCAAAAATAATGAAAATTTCGACCCCTTCTATGAAACCCTTCAACCCCTAAAACTCTACATGTAGGTAATATTGTTTTTCATATTTTCCCTACAAAATGTGAAAAATTCCATATAAAACACGTCGAGGCTGCACCACAGGCGCGCCTCCAGCTCTAAAAATATTCACGCAGTAGGGCAAACAAGTAACCATGCGGAGTCGCGATTGTCAAATTAAATTTTAGTTGCGTCAAAATTATTTTTACATTTAGAGATATTTTTTGCAGAATAGCTTTAAGATTCTCATAGCCAAAAGTAAGGAATTTTAGTGATAGTTTAATTAGTACAAGAGAATCGGCACCAATATCTCCTTACAATAGACTAAACTAAACTAAATGATATTATTTCCGCCAGGTCCCCTGGCTGTTGGTGTTCCTGGCGAGCTCCGGGGCATGTGGGCAGCTCACAAGCGATGGGGCAAGTTGCCCTGGGATAGCCTAATAGCCCCGAGTCTGGATCTGTGCAGAAACGGCTTCCCCATGTCCAAGCCCATGAACGACGGAATTGAGGCCGCTGCGTATATCAAGAACGACCCTCATCTCAGGTAAAGTCACGTTGGTTTTTTTGTCTTAACGTCTGAAGAATTCTAGGTAGGACCTACCTAATAATATAATTTACAAATACTCGACTCCTAATAGGTAATACTGATGTGAATTAATGACCGTAAAGATAATTTATACTGGACAATACTAAGCTGGGTTCGTGCCAAGGCACTTTAGTACGCATATAATTTAGGTCGCCCAAAATTCAGCTTAATCGCTCGTGAAAATTAGTCCGAATAAAATATTCGGAGCATTTTAGTCACTCGTAGCACTTTTCGTAACACCCTTTTAATTCCCCAAATAAAAATTCAGTACAGCACCTGAAATAAATATAAAATAAACTATCCGTAACGTTCCCTCGTAGAATTATTCATAGCACCATTTTATCTCCCCACAATGTGTGTAAGAAATCGAAGATTTGTATTTGTATAAGTACTTTAGTAGTATGTATAATATAAACTTTGTCTTTGTTATATTTGATCACCCACTTCCTTATGTTATAAATAAACATCGCTTCCTCAACGCCGAGTTCATGTTAATTTATTGACACAAGTCTTGAAAGGAACCGTGAATATTTAAACGTTTTGCATCATTTATGCTGTGGCTAGTCAATACATACCTACTTGTTTACTATCTTCTTTAATAACAAACAAAATGTATTTATTGTCTACTATAGCTAATTAATGATCTTAGCTGACAGCAGCAAAGTAAACGAATTGTTTCAAAACAACCAGATTATTAATTACTAAGTAAATATAACCATTTTACCTAGTCTATCAGATTACAGAGTTCTTTGTACTGGCTTATGTCAGGATTCTTAAAATGCTACATAATCCTTATGTCCCATAACTACTGATTTCTTGATTTCCATCTACCATCAAACGGGGTGAATAGGAACGCAGGAGTGAATCAGAACGAAACTTTAAAAGGGATTTTAACATTGAAATAATATTATTTCAATGTTAAAATCCCTTTTAAAGTTCAACAAACTATACAGGGTTATTGGTAAAACACCAGCAACCTCTTAAGGGGTTATTGTACTCATCATTATAAACAACTTTTACTATGGACCAAACCAGAAATCACGAAAAAAAAAACAGATTTTCCCTATATTTATATTCGCATAACACGTCAAAACGTAGGGAACAGTTGATATTTTTTTCGCGATTTCAGGTTTGGTCCATAGTAAAAGTTGTTTATAATGATGAGCACAACGACCCCTTAAGAGGTTGCTGGTGTTTTACCAATAACCCTGTATAGTTTGTTGCCAAAAAGGACTCTTATGTGTTAACTGTATTATAATTAACATTTAAGTGCCCTTGTTGGCAACAAATTATATTATTTCAATATTGAAATCCCTTTTGAAGTTTCGTTCCGATTCACCCCTGCGTTCCTATTCACCCCGTTTGACGGTACTGATGGAATCTTCTATACCTACCTGTTATGAAACAAAGCCTCCATAGGCTCTGCATAGTAAACTATTCCATCCATACCACACCAGTTTTCTCATGCAAAACTAGTGTATATAGGGTGGCAGGGACATCGACGCGCAACCTGACTCCACGGATTTAGTACTTACATGATTCTGAACCCCCTGGTTATCAAAAAAAAAACTGTTCTTTCATAAAAAAGTGAATTACCTCCGCGGTCAAAATGTATGGAACATTATATATTTTTTAATAACCGGGAACCTGAATCATGTACTGAATCCATGGTAACAGGTTGTGCGTCGATGTCCCTGCCACCCTGTATAGACAACCCTAAAATGCACCGATCACGACCACACACCATCTTCCGATTCCCATATACAACCACACAATTCAGCTTACCAATTTCCTTATATCCCCAGGAAAATGTACTTCAATACAGCCAAGGGACAGTTCCACAAGGCTGGCACGATGGTAAAGCCGAGCGAAGCTCTGTGCAACACCTTCCAGAGGGTAGCTGAGAACGGGGGCGATGACCTATACAACGGGAGCCTGGCTGCAGACCTCCTGGATGACTTGGAGAGGGTTGGCAGCATCATCACTGCTGAGGATCTGAGGCAGTATGAGTAAGTGGATATGTGATATTTTAAGAAGGTTGGAAGTGAGTTCTTTATCCGTTGAAGATAATGAAGATTCATGTTGAAACTATGATCGCACTATGATAAAGTTAGTCGAGATAGGTAGGTCACCTCAAAGGTAAGATAAAGGAAGTAAAGAGACTAAAAGAGGTCGATGCCAACATTGCCACCACTAGAATGTCATAACCAGAGTTCGGATATTCGGATGCATATTTATCGAAAGTTAATTTTTAGCTATGAAAGTATGGAAGCGGCTTCTTAAAATAGTTTTGTTGTAAAAAAAAATCAGATGCATATATAGATAAAATTAATGTTTAACACCCGATGCAAATATGTGTACGTAGGGTCTAAGAAGAAGGGTGGTGTGTTTTAGTTAAAACAAAAATAAACTTAATTTAAAATAATAATTTTTATTAAGTAAATAAAGTATTATATGCTGATTGGGCGTAAATAACTTTAATCACTACCTTTCGATCGCTATGATTTGGTCCGGTTTGGTCACTGAAATCTGACGTCAGCGGGATTTTTTTGATACATAAGCGCATTACATATTAGCCAATATCTCAACTTTAGATGAATATGCATCCGAATATCCGATCTCTGGTCATGACTAACAGCAACAGAACCGTCGATGCGCTTCTTGTGACTGAAGGAGGCACCCTAGTGCGTGGCTATTTTCCTGTTACTTTAATTAAATCATTGCAATGGCTACTTGTGAGCATTTACTGAATTAAAATAAACTCAGCGTATGACATTTTATTTATTATATGAACTTACAACGTCACATGTGATAAGTACAAGTTCAATAAACAATGCATTTGTTCATATTGTATGGAAATAAATAGGAAGAAGTAAAGCAGAATTAGTTATCTATTGTAGTTTGATTATTTTGGTGGCCTGCTGTAGTGCGTAGAATTGTAGATAATTACAAAGTACATTGTCCTTGTATTTATAAACTTCCACCCATGACACCTACTTATGTACTTCACAATACTAGGTATTTACAATAAACAGGTCACCCTCAGATATTGTCTGACAAATACCCACAGATGGTTCCTTCTTCGTCATCTCAGCCGAAGGATGTCCATTGCTAGATAAAGGCGCATCTCCCAAACTTCGCCAACGACCGGGCCATCCGTGGTTGCTCCCCTTGCCCATTGCTAATTCCATCTTTTCGGAGTTTACAGCCAAAAGTGTTCTGGGACTTATGGAAATTGAACAGAATCCATAGTAATAATCCATTTATTTGTCAGTATATAAAATTCACACTATTTAGGTAAGTACATATTTTTTAGTTGCTTAAATTAGGATCCTGCCGTTTTGCCGAAAAAAATTTGACTATATTTCACTACCCAAACAAATTTTAGCAACCTTTTTTTATACCAATGCAATATTTGGAATGACTTTAGTATTTGTTTGTCAATTTCTTTTCTATGAAACAAGGGTAACTCGCTCAAATTCTATTCAAATCCTTGTTTCTAATGTCAAGCGCAAGTCATGTACTTAGTCATCGCATAAATATTAATCTATAACTACAATACTGTCAAATTATTAATTAATTAACTAATAAAATAGGCTCATTTATCCATGACCTTTTTTTTTGCAATTGACGTTTTCTCAGTTCGTCAGAATATAGTTCCAGAGTTGTTACATAGTTTTAAAAGTTCATAATATTCAGCCGTTTGCGGCGCATAAATACGTTTCCAGGGTGTTGGTTAGTTTGTTAAATAGTACATTGAATTAAATAAATTAGGATAACATTCAAATTGCAAATCAGTCAATTATTAGGTATGGAAATGTCAAAAAGATTAAATTAAGTCAAAGAGGTAATAAGAAGAGAATATATTTCTTTCCTAATATTTAAGTCAACTCACAAATTCAAATGGCAAATTAGTCAAATATTAGGTATGGAAATGTCAAAAAGATTGAATTAAGTCAAAGAGATAATAAGAAGAGAATATAATTATTTCCTTATATTTAAGTCAACTCACAAATTCAAATGGCAAATTAGTCAAATATTAGGTAAGGAAATGTCAAAAAGATTAAATTAATTCAAAGAGATAATAAGAAGAAAATATAATGATTTTCTAATATTTAAATCAAGTCATAAAATGTACCTATTTGAATAGGTAACTATTAATTTCCGCCATGGTATTTTAAGTTATGTTACTTTAACTAAATGTAATCAGATTCAATTTAGTATGGTTACCGAATGGCATGCCTCAAGGTGACTTCTTAGTACCTACTTACATAATAAAATACTTAGTAAAGTACTTGCACATAAAAACGTAATTCTTTAGAGAAAATTCTAGAATTTTTACTTAGAATTAGATAAGCAATTAGTGATTTAAAAAAATCCCAAGACATGAACTAAATTGCTCTAGTAATAAAGTAGGTATGCTAAATTCAGGGGACGCAATTTTAGATCCTCAATTGAATAAATCTTTTAAAAGTACTTAGGTACTTCGTTTGTATTGCCTCTTACTTACCTACCTAGCGATATTTTTGATGGAAATAGTTAAATTATGAGTAATGAAAAAGGATTAATTATTTATTATAACAATACAGGGTATAAGAGACAGCCCTCCGCAAACTAACAGGGTGCATTCAGCTCCATATTTTGAATCATAATCCACCGGAAAATTTCTCAGGATTTTGTTTCTTTTTAATTGTTTTTTAGTTACTATTATTCCTTTAATTCCATGTAAAATTACATTATCTGTACGCAGCACTCCTATCTATGTAAATAAATAAAAAAATCATCAATGGATGTTGAAATAAATCACGTGGCGCGAGCGCACTGCCGCCCTTTCGCTACGTGCGTTTTGCCACGGTAACGATACATTGCGTGTGAGGTAATAAAACAAATCCGGTTTATTGGATTCCCATAACGTTCCCGGAGCAATGGTGGCCCGATGGTAACGACCGCGACTTACCGAGTTGTAGGTCGTAGATTCGAACCCCAACAGGCGCTTTACTTTGTGTAAATTATTTCATCACCACTGCTCTCAAAACGGTGAAGGAAAACATCGTGAGGAAACCGGCATGTCCTAGAACACCAAACATTTTAGGATATGTGACATCCACCAACCCGCACTGGGCCCGCGTGGTGGATTACGGCCCACTCCGTCTCACAGAGAGGAGGCCTGTGTCCCAACAGTGGGAACGTTATAGGCTGATTATGCATAACGTTCCTGAAATTATTTCATGCACCGATCATCTTAGTATGATATACAGAATTGATCTCATCAGTCTGCGGAGGGTTGTCCCTTACACCCAGGGCCGGATTTAGGGGAGGGCATCCGGGGCGACCGCCCCGGGGCCTCCAGAAAAGAGGGGCCCCCACAATAGAGACTTCGACAAAAAAATTATATTTTTAAATTCCGACAAGTAAACACTAGTAAACAACTTTTCCTTTGATATTTTTTTTCGCTGTTTTACACATGATGTACAGTTTACAACGGTTAAGGTACCTTGCCCTTACTGCCCTATCTAAAAAATCCACCCTGTTTAAAATTATTGAAAAATGCGGAAAAACAATTTATCGGCTGTTCCACAAAATTTTCGGGGCCTACACTTTTTGGTTGCCCTGGGGCCTCCACACGCTTAAATACGGCCCTGCTTACACCCTACATACGTAATATAACAACTGCATATATTATTTACTTAATGGAATATGGAAAAGTTAAACAGCAGTTCCATCAAAACATAAGTACATTAAGTACGCAGTAAGAAATTCCATTATCATAAAGTTTTACACAATACAATACATTATTATAATTCCTCAGGCATCACAATCATATTTTCTGATAAGTGCATGGTTGATTGCGTTTTATTTTGTCAACAATCGAAGGGGCTTGCTCCATACTCAAATGCAATATACCTACATATCTACATAACATAACATCACGCCTAGATAATCCCTGAAGGGATAGGCAGATGTGTTCCTATAACCTATAATACACCCACATTTCGCCAGTCGTGTTTAAGTCCCATGTAATAGGGGGCGAGCCCATTGGCATTCACCGGGCCCGATAAATTAATCCAGACTCCGAGCTGCTTCTGAGAAATAACATATATTTAGATACATCTTAATACATCCGTATGTATATATAGTTTTTCAATAACAAACAAAAAGGTACCTAGCGCCTCAAGTGCTTATGCATTTACAAAAATACTGATGATTTCACCGAGTGTAGGTACTAAGAACAAAAACATTTTGTGACCGAGTTGAACTTAGACAAGCGTGTAAAGACTTAAAGAGTGATAAAAAAAATATTTGGTTCTTCTTTTCTGTCATGGTAGCCCAGCTTCATAAGTCACGGGGATGCTTCAACCAGCTCAGACTATCGCGGTCCACTGCTGGACATAGGCCCCTCCAAGGTTGCGCAACAAAACCCTGTCCTCCGTCTTCCGCATCCATTCTGTCCCAGCCACTTTTTTAAGGTCGTCGGTCCATCAAGCGGGGCGTCCCATATACAACGCTTGCCTCCAGGACTCGTCTGCTCGAACAGCCACTGGTCGTTCGACAAACATGGCCACAGGCCAGCTCACTGCCACTTTAGCTTGCCACTCTGCAAGCTATGTCGGTAACTCCGGTTCTTTTCCGGGTAATTTCATTTCTGATCTTATCCTTCAAAGAAATTGCGAGCATTCCGACGGAGATGTTTGGTGGCTTAAAAAGGAAGATCATCTAATTTCATAAGTTAATCTTTGACACGTACCGACTATCGGTGGAGTATTAACTAGGTCTACGTCGTGAAGAAACCTGGACTTACGTAATAGTCTTAACTAAGACACAATTACCTAATACGATGATCAATGATTATCTGTATTAGAAAAGGTCGTTGCCCTACAGCAGAAGTATAAGCGACACTCTTCGGAAGATATCGTCTATCAACCGATAAGCTCCTAGCTGCCCAGTATCAATAACATCTTAATATACATAAAGGTATGTAGGTACTGGTGCTGATTCTATTGCGCACAAGCTAAACTTAATGTAGGCTATTTTCACCTTTTTCGACTATACTAAACCAAGAAAGGGACGGACCTAACATTTCCATACATATATAAAGTTAAATTGGCGAAAGACATGGCTAATTTGACATCTCTAACTTAATTCTTATGTATTACTATCCTTGTAAGTAAGAGATTACAATTCTCTCATTTTGCGCACCTAAGCTGTATATGTATACTTATTCCCTGACAACAATCACCGTATTGCGCAAACGCAGTTTCCCTATGAGGTCAGAAGGTCAGCAGTTGGCGATAAACACCAGTGTACGAACAGGTTATATGAACTTGTGGGCTTTCTTAAGCTCGCGACTGATTCCTTTACGTGAAGCTCAACACTGAAGATACTAGAAAATCGAAGGTATTGTTCTTCAGTTTCGTTAGGTTATTAAAGATATACCCTCCTGCAACAAAACACTGCAATCGCCAAATAAACCACAGACTGAATTGAGAAACTTTCTTCTTCGGGTTATTTAAAAGTCTGAGGTTAATTTGTGAATCATTTCTTTATATCGAATTGGCCGATAATGACAACTTATAATTAATTACTTATCGATGCTTTTCAGGACCGGCAGTCTCGACATTAGATAGCGACAAAAATCGGTCGCTAAGTCGTCTCGTTGTCAAATTGCTTTAATAGATTTTCAAGTTTATTTCTAAAACATAAGGTTTAAAATCTATTAAAGAAATTTGATATCGATTAGACTTAACGACCGATTTTTGTCGCTATCTATGTCGAGACTGCCGGGCACAGGGGATACTTAAATATTATTGAGCCAACTTTAAAGATCAACTTGTAAATTCAAATATACAGCACTTCACCTGGTACCTACCTACATGGGTACATGTTCGAGGTATTGACTCACCTCAACTTGTTTTTAAACAATTCTTAAATTGCATCATTGTTGACATTTGAACAGCTGTTATGTAGTTCAGTCACACATAACTCCAAGAAATTCGTAAAAATACTTTTTATTAACTTTGAATATTATGTCATGCAATAAATACAAAGAGGTTTGTTGACTCCGAAATTTAAATTAATAAAAAGTAAATGCTTCGTAAATAAAAACGTTTTAAGACGTTTAAATATTAATCTTCTTGCAATAAACAATGGTAAGTAAAGGCACTATTGTGCAAATATGCAAACAAAATCGTAAGGTAGAATTCACAACCAATTCCACGCCTTATATTTTGTCTAACACAGCACTTTCGTTCAATTGATTGACTAAATTAGCTCAGCTTTGGCCATATCACGTTGCTAAGTGCGTTATCAGTCATCATTGTTAGACTAATTTCTTATCAAAATATTGTCTGAACTGTTTGGAGTTCACCCAGCATACTTAACGGATAGGTACCTACCTACTTACTCCAAGAAAATTCCATACACAAAAAAATGTTTAAAACATTGAAATGATTAAAAATCAATAATTTACCTAACTTACCATGAATGTGACTAATACTTGAAATTCGATACGAATTCCTGAGTCGATAACATGAAAGTAACTAAGAATGACTTATAAATAAAATAGTCACCTATTAAAAAATGATTCACAATATGTTTTGTACCGTCGCGTCGTCATGATATTTAAAACAATACATTATTGCACCTGATTAAATGATAAAATTGTGACTCATTGAATTATACGGAAAAATATGAGTTATTTAGGTGGTGGAGGTGAAATCGTTGGAAAAACTCGTACACTTTTGTTGTTTAATTTTAATCAGCTAACAATGAAATTTGTCACCTTTTGTTTTCTGTAAATAACAGGTCGACTTTGACAAATGCTGTGATTTGACCACCTGTAACCGCAGGATGTTTATAAATGAATGTTTTTGTAGCATCAATATCTTTTATTTCACCGACTTGAATTTGGGCTGTGAAGTAAAGTAGCTCACGAAATGGTTTTCATTTAATCAACGAAAATCTGTCGACCCAGGTCTTGTTGAGGTTTTTATGTAGGTACCTTGGTTTTATTTAACCAAATACCCTGAAAACGATCAAGACGTATGAGCATGCTTCCATTTTTGTGTTTATCTCTCACTCAAAGTAGGTACCAAAGCTACGCTTGTGGAAACCTACTGGTCTGCCAAAGGTCATCAGATATCCACACAGAGGTGTACTGATTAAGTAGGTATAATATAATCCTGACAGCACATAGCAGCATTGCTTATAAATGCAATTGTCGACACTAATATGACAAATTCAATTATAAATCACTACTTCTGTTTCGCCCTGACAAGGTAATGTACATTTATACTGTGCCCTCTTTAATAGTTATCGGCTGTCGCATAGCTAAATATGATCAAGAATAGACGCATGCCGGAAATAATTATATGTTGACTGCTGGCGGGAAGCGCAGGAATGCAATTTAGATTATGTATGACACTCAATTAATTTAGTTATGTAACTTGTTGCTATCTTAAAACAGGTTTTTAACTATGCTACATTGTTTTAAAGATACACAATACGATATAAAAGAAAATAAAGGTAAGGTGAAAATTACTGAAACTTTTTTTACATACAACATGATTCAAAAATCAATAGTTCAAAAAGTACAGACAGCTGTAATGCAGCAGTAATTTAGTTATGTAGCTAAATAATTAGGCACCCGCGGCCCATCCCTTGTATCTGGAGAAAGTACCAAACATTTGGCCACTGTCTTTTTTAGAACTCCAAATAGAGCGAAGTTAGAGCATACAAACTTCCATAATTCTGATATAGGCAAATGACGAGTCCAAGCATTCGATGGGCTCTTCTCGCAAACATGGCGTCATATCTGATAGCCGGTTTCGGCTCATCACTTTTTGACTTCTCTCTTTATTATCCACATTTCATTTCTACTTAAAAGTCGGAGCTTAACTGGCAGTTTTACCATTTTCCCTTTCCAGAGCCAAAATTACAGACCCCATCGCGGTCCATCTGAGCAACGGGGACACATTCTACTCAGTCCCCCCTCCGAGCAGTGGAGCTATCCTGGTGAACATCCTGAACATCCTCAGTGGCTACAACTTCAACGCCTCCAGCATCAACACCACGGAAGACAAGATCCTTACGTACCATAGGATCATTGAAGCTTTTAAGTATGCGTATGCGACTAGGACAAAGCTGGGAGATTTGGATTTCTTGGATTTGACTGAGGTTGGTTGATATTAATTTAAAGGTCAGATGGTTACTTTAGCTAGTCTTAGAACCTATGAAACAAAGTAACAAACGCATATTAAGTATGTCTAATTTGAAAATCTTTTCGTAAACCTAGGGAAGTCTTTTTAAAGGATAAAGCGTTTTTCGTCGATAGGGCAGAAGACATTTCGAAACAGCACCCTAATTGCGTAACAATATCTATCTCAATCTGAATCGTTTTGAAGACTATTGTTAGTCCACTGCTTCATATGTTCGTAAAATTTGTCTGCTCAACAACGTAAATAACGCAATGATTGTTGTTGAACTGTCAAAATGAAAGCCGGCCCCATTCCTACTAGTTAGTTCCGATTAGTTACGCAATTACCCCTACTATTCTATGCATAGAAATATAAAAAACAGATTCTATGCTATGATGTCCGCCGAACATTCTGTTTGCCATAACGTAAAGACACTTCGTTTTTAGACATTTTTAAACATTCATCATTTTGCAATGTCGGGTCAATGTGGAGTTCAAAATGGCTCAGGTTAAGGCTACTTCCTTGTAAATATATTTAAATAATGCTTGGTTAGTTCATAGCTAATTAATTGGGACGTTGCCTTTACGAATGTTATTCAGTTTAATTAACCGTTTACAAAACGTGTAAAGTGTTATGACTGGCTCATTGGTCTATTAGCTGCAAGCGCAACTGCTGAACTTCTTATGGTCCTGGGTTCGATTCCAAAATCGGGCAGTTTTATTGGGTTTTCCTATCAAGGATTTCTCAGCAGCTCTCCGGAGTCTGGATTTGTGCCTGCTAATAGGCTCCACTATTAGGTACATTTGATGAGGCACAAAGATCTGTCAACATCAACAATAATTATTTTAATATTATTTCATGACGACCCAATAAATTGAAATTCAATTTGGTAAAATTAATTGCATCGCAAAATATTTATCAGCGAGCTAATATTTATTTATAATTTACCTAATTATGTAATAATAACGAACAAGGAAGTTATTCGCGAAACTGCTCGATTATGAAATAGGTAGGTAGAATTGTCATTTGATAATAATTTTATATTGACACGTATAACAGCATAAATAACTTTGACCTTTTGACACGAGTTTATCTTGCAATGGCGGCTACGTATCAGACCGTTTTTCTATAGAAGCACTTAGGTAGGATAATGAATCGTATTGAGAAAAAAATCAATAGGCCAGAATATCAGGGACTTCCTAGAAGGAAAAAAAATAGGCACACGAGCATACATAGGTAATATATACGCTTTTCTTGTGGAGTAACGATAGCAACTCAAAGATAACATCTGTTTCATAATAATATTATTTCCAAAATATCATGTTTATTTATTTTATACAGAACACCAACAAAATATAAGGTAACTTCTGCCCGCGACTTCGTATGGAAGTCGTAAGACATCACAATTATGTATATTAAAATAATAGCCACATTTTATAAGACTTCCCTGTATACTACGTTTGTAATGCTGGTCTCAGCAGCCAGAATATAAAGAGAGTCAGGGCTGGTGCCGCGGGAGCAAGTGACACACAGTTGCCCGTGTGAGAAGCAGCTCGTCCCGAGGTCGAGACCCGCAGCCTTCAGTAGCAATTTCCCATTGCTTGCGAAGTTTTTAGTGAATTAATAAACTGCGTTCCTGCATATACTACCCAATGGCACAATACTGATACACGAACGGCTATCAATAAAATAATTTAACTGTAGATTCAAGATTCTTCGCTAACATTCACCTAACAATAGATATTAATTTTATTATTACCATAGATGACAGAAGAGGCCTAACTAAATGTTTTTCTTTGTGCGTTCTACGAACTATCACAATGACATTTTTTGTTTCTGGGATAATTTCATCCCAACTGCGGAACCCTTCATTATGCGTGGTCTGACACGCACTTGGCCGGTTTTTACATTTTGTAATAAAATAATGTAAAAAAATTAAGAACAAAATACATTAAAGGTTTGCAAAGTAGTGGCTGAACCGCTAAGCTAGCGTTCTACGAAATATCACAATCAATACAGTAGAATAAAATCACTTTTAAAAGATGCTACAAAACGGGTGTAAAAAGACAACGAAGCCGAGAGTCACTTGTACTCCCCGTTATTGTTATATTTTTTTTGTACTGGACCATACCTGGGAACACAGAGTACATTTTATATAGGCCTGGGAACCTTCTGGTTACGGAGATATTGAAGGTCAAAATTCTAACTTTTACTGACGTTTTTAATCTTATAACACAACTTGAAATACCCCCACGATGACCTCTGTACAGTTGCATGTTCCCATAAGCACAATGTTTTGCGTGCGTTACGTTGCGCACTACAGCAAACAGCAAAACACACCAATAATAAAATTCGTTTCCCAGCAATTCATTTTGTGTTATGTTACTTACTTTGATGTACAGAATGCGTAGTTGACGGCTATTTGATGGGTCTTTTTTACACCCTGTATATTAGTGCTCGTGACTGTACCAGGTCCGACATCCCGAAAATCTCTCTCATATCTTTTGTCAAAATAGTGAAGAGTATTTTTCCTGTTTCTACAAGTTACTTTTACCTTTCCCAGTTGATCCGCAACGTGACGACTCCTGAGTATGGCACGGAGGTGCGTCTCCGCATTAATGACACAGCCACCAGCAACGACACCGCCTCCTACGGGGCCGAGACCTACAACCAGCCAGATGCTGGGACAGCTCACATATCAATCATCGCAGCCAATGGCGATGCTGTTTCGGTTACCAGTTCCATCAATTTTTAGTAAGTTTTGCTAAAAGTAGAAAGTAGACCAGAGGTCCTACTCCTAGATAATTTGACATTCGATCAGCGATAACGATGACGGACAAGTCCAAAATGGATTGGATTGACTTAAGCTACCGAAAAGCTTTTGTCAATCCTTTTAAAAAGTCCTTGTTTAAATACGAAACGCTTTGAAAGCGATTGCCAATTGTCTAGGCTCTCAGGCAATCTATTACAGTCTACAGCTTTACAAACCGCTATGCCATATGCAATGTCTTCTAAAATTACTTCAATGGTAGTTAATGCCTATTTGAAGCAGCTGCGGCAAGCGATGTATGAACGTAAACGAGGCAATAGGAGTAAGTACATAAGGATCGTAGCAGGTGGCGTTCTGTACCAGTTTCTGCCTACCCCTATGGGAAGAAGGGGCCAGTTTATGAATGTATGTAGGTATACAGGCTGGCAGGGACATCGACGTGCAAACTGTCACCATGGATTTAGTACATGATTCTGAACCCCCTGCGTTGAAATTGCCTGCCTTACGTTTTGACTGCGTAGGTATTGTACTTTTCTATGGAATAACTGATTTTATTTTTGCACACCGACCAAAATTTTCTACGATTCTAGACCCCTGTCTAGAATCATGTGCTGAATTTATGGTTAGTTTGCGCATCCATGTCCTTGCCACCCTGTATATGAGTACGATGAGTAAAAATATTCGTCAATCACCTAGCCAACCTCAGTCAGCGGGACTGACTGATCCCGCTGTTATTGAGTTACGAGTCAACCAGCATATTTTGCTAAATCGCTGTAGGCATACAGAAGTAGAACACACCCTAAAGGCAGACAAGCGCGTCTCATGTCGCGTCTGTTTGTAGAAGCCTTAACGCAATCCAAAGTCAGAAGCGTAACCCTGTTGGTGACACAATGAATCAATTCAATCAAACTTTATCCATGATCACAAACATTCTATCTTACAGCTACGGCGCAGGTTTCTCGACTCTCAAGACGGGCATCATAATGAACAACGTAATGGATGACTTCTCCTCCCCTGGCATCACCAACTTCTTCGGACTGAAGCCATCTCCAGCGAACTTCATCGCGGCGCACAAACGACCCATGTCTTCTATGAGTCCCAGCATCATTGTGGATAGGAACGGCAACGCTAAGCTCGTAATTGGGGCCTCTGGGGGAACTAAAATTACCACTGCTGTGGCTTTGGTAAGTTCAAAAGTCGAGATTGTTTGAAGATGAGTGGTTGCTATAAGACCAACACAACCAGCAATTTTTTTCGATGTTATAATCATAAATGGATGCGGAAGGCGAAGGACAGGGTGGTCTGATGCAGGCTGGGGAGAGGCCGATGTCCAGCTGTGGACTGCGATAGGCTGAGTTGATTGAGTGATTGAATCATAATTGGCAAGCTTGTTCTGAAGTTACTTTCGGATGGTCTATTTATGATGATAATTCAAGCAATTTATTTTGAAGGTTCTCTTAATACTTCTAATATTATGCACTGGTCACCGCTTAGGGGGGTTTGAACTCCTGCTGCCTCATTAGGTACATAACTTTATAAAAATCTATTCATTTCCAGGTAACAATAAGGAAGCTGTGGTTCGATCAATCAATAAAGGAAGCCGTGGACGAACCCCGAATCCACCATCAGATAACCCCGATGCACGTCGAATATGAATTTGGAGTTACAGATGTAAGAAGCACATTATTAACGCTAAGCAATATGTTTAGGAATCTTTAGAAAGGATCTTTGGACGCCTATCACCAACTCCAATCAACGCCATTTCTCGTTAGTCGAGAAGATTCTTGGACTAACGTCGAGTCTCTTATGGGCTCCGGGCCGTGGGCCTCTTGTAAATCGAAATCCTTATAGCGGTGAAGCCCTACTCGTGGCCCATTGAACAATGTTTTAGTACCACACGAAATTCCAGAAATAATTAAACTTACACCCTACCAAAAAATGGGGATCTCAGGACCTCTGCCACATGGTGTAGGTAGACATGAAAAACTAGATTGCTAGATGAGTACCTACTTAAATTATTCATACATACATACATATATATATACATATGTGGTAAATATGAGAGTTAGATCTTGACAGAGCCTACAGACTATGGTGTCACTATGGTTTGTGTGTGAGAGTTCGTGTTTGTTAAGGCTGATCTTCTTCCGGTATGGTCTTTGTATGTTCCCTCTGAAACTCCTCTCTTTTCTCACAAGAAAAGGTACCTGTTTACCGGATATTTTCCTTTAAGATTAGAATTGACCACTGTAATTACCCTTAACCCTTGTATTTAACCTTTCTTTCCACAGGACATAGTGAAAGGTCTTCGCGCGAAAGGACACGGGATGGTACGGTACAGAAACAGAGGTTCAATAATCTGCGCACTCTTTAGAAATAAAACCGCGATCTACGCCAACGCAGACTTCAGAAAGGGCGGCGATGTGGCCGGCATGGACTGATATCCCTGTGCCTAATTAATTATTAAGTGTATTTAGTATATTTATGTTGTGAATGAAACTTTAATATGAATCTGGTAGAAGTAATGATACAAATGAGTTTAGGAAATAATTTGATCATGTGTGGTGGGTTTTCGCTGGTTTAACCAATCTATCTGCTTAAGGGGCCATGTTTCGACAACAAACCTTTGTAGGCTGACATGATTATTAAAATTCTGCCCTGAAATTATCCATGAATCATGCTCCTATTTTTGTTTTACTATAACAGTAGTTTGTGTAACACAGAGCATGGAGTCTCCTCAGCGACTGCTGCTAGAGGCGCCATTGTCAACACCTTCCATACCAACCAACCGTGAAAACATTTTGTTGCACTACGACACAAATTAAGTACCTAGAGAAATTGACAGCTTTGAATAGCGGTCCGTGACCGAAGTAAGCGTTCGACACTTATTCGGCGTCACGAATTTTATAAGTACCACCGATGCCGTCTGTAGACGGTGCTAGCGCAGCGATTCCGTACTCTGTGGTGTATAATCATGTACATAAGTGGCACGTGTAAAAATAACTGTTATTAGTTCATTCAAAGAGTCATTCGAAGCCTGCCCTTAAAATCTACCAATCACAGTCCATAGTTACTTTCTTTCGCTTGATTTTAATGTAAGGGGAACGTGTGGGGAACCCTCAGCGTAGTCTCGAAGTTTTAACGTAATTTGGCGATACAATAAAAGTAGGCATTAAGAAACTTATTACAAGAAAAATGTGATAGTAAGTAACGATAGTATAGATAGGATATGAAATATGGCCGTCTTCTAAAAAAAACATGCTTTTGTTTGTGATATCAGAACAGATGGCAAAATGAATTGATAAATGCATTTATATAGAAATATTCAATGAAGATACAATAAAAATGTAATGAATTGGCTGATCTTTATCAATGATTTTGGAATAAATGGGCTAAATACTTAATGAATGTAAGTAAAATGACATTAAAGCATTTAAAATTTAGTAGGTATCTCTGTAGACCATTCATTATTCATTTAGTTGTAATTATTGTGAAATAATTACTGCAGAAAAATAAGGAATCACAATGCAACGCTAGAAGCAGTTGAAAGTTACTTATTTGTGAAAAATACCTACGTGGTCATCGTGCCACACATCATAATATATTTTGATATTAGGTACTCAATCAATTTATTATTCGATTAATAAATGTGATTTTTAAGTAATTTTAGTAAAATTAATTATTCACAATTTTAATTACTTATGACAACTTTTTCATTACACTATTTTTTAATTTGTCCCCCTCATTTGGGGGGCTACTTTAGCACAAACTTTACATAATTTTCTCTTTCTTTTATCCTGCTAAGTACATATTTTTATTCCTTAACCAACTGCATTTATAACCGCCAATAAAATATCGTGTGATAACTGTAACAGAATTTCTGAAAATTCATTTATAAAAATGTAGACATTCCTATGACAAAAAATATGAGATTATGTAACTATGAATTATCTATGTTTATCATTACCACTCCACCAACGTATCTAGTCAACTGTCAACCTTGTAAAACTGACAGAGTTACAAGGCTGACAGTTGTTTAGTTTCATTGGTGCAACCATTGAATAACGCGTATTGGAAAATGTTAGTAATTATCTGAACTGGGAGTGAACTGATTACTTGGGCATAAACGGTCGCAAACTATAGTGTTTGCAAAATAAACTTTTAAATGTTATGAAATTATTTTTATTTACTCACCCTTGAAGACAAAACAATACAGTCGCGAGGTGTCGTGGGACACCCGGTTGGAACGAAGTCCATTTCGCTTATTACGTAACAGGTGTCGTGCAGATCAAAATGTTACCCTTTTTTTCGATCTAGGTCTCATTCGCCATGTGTGCAGAGTAGGTATAACGTGCGATAAGGAAGTTTGTTCCAAAAACCTGTGTAACCAGTTTTATGTTCACACGATTTATAATAAGAGGTCTCCGAGCAAAGGGCCACGGTATGGTGCGGTATATGACCAGAGTATCAAACAACTGCGCCCTCTATATTAATAAAACTGCAATTTATACTAAGTCAGACCATAGGAAGCGGGGTGACGTCGCCGGCATGGACTAACCATAAACTTAGTCTGTTCCTGTCTCACTTTGTCAGATTTATAAAGCGTTTATCGCTCGCTAAATCACCATTGGTGACTTTTTGTTAGAGGCTGTGTTTTTCTTATTTTGGATTAGGGAACTTCTTGTACTAGTTATTTATTTGGTGCTATGTTATGTCCAAAGGCGAAGTTTTATTTGGTGGTAATGTTAATTCAAAACACTGTCTTGGGTTCAATTCTCAGAATAAAAGCATCGGCGAAATATCTTTCTTTGACTTGGACATATTGCCCCTAGATTTATTAGGTTTTCATTTTCTTTATCTACTAGAAACTAGTAGGTAATTTAAGCCCAGTCTAGCCCCAATATTAAAAAATATAGCTAAAAAAAATTACCGTAGATCTACGGATTTTTCTAGAAGTTATCTAAGAATTTCTTCGGACATTTTAGGGTCGACGTTTTGCAGAACATACCTATTAACGACGTCGACGCTCTGCTTATACTTGCAAATCTTTGAAGTAAAAGTTCGGACGAACCTCAAATCACCATGTTTGCGCTGATCCGTCGGCTGTCGGTTTCTACAAAGGATTTCTGTGAACTCCATGTATATCGCGTCAGTTTGTATGTTGAGAACACTCGCTGTTGTGATTAAAGCGCCTAACTTTCATTAGAACTTGGAATCCCCTTTTCGAATCGCAATTATCTCAAAAACTAGACGTCCTAACAACTAGCCAAAATAATATTAAATTTTCATCATGCCCTTATTTAACACCCCGTATGTTAGCTAGAACACGTTTTGGTAAGCTCCCACTTATTTAAGACTGTTGTTCACTTTTTTGGGAGCGGGCGTGACTGTTACAAGTGGGGACGCAGTATTAGGAGAACAATTAGGTAAGTACAAAGGTCTGCGGGTATTAAGGCGTGAGGTACCTATAGGTAAAATAATATTGTGTATTTTGACGGCAACATTTTTTGATATTTGTTAATTATTACACTTAAAACAGTAAAAGATTTCCCTTTAAAAACTGGTGGATGATTCTGGGTAACGACTTTAAAAATTATAATATAAACAATCAAGAGCATTCAAGAAAAATTGTATTTTATTTTGCATTGTAATTGCATTGCGTTATGCTTAGACTTACATACTTAAATGATTAATTATTTACAGCTGATAGAGTAAAAAAATAAAATAAAACAACAAAATAATAATCAAAGAAAAAATTCTTAGCACCTAGATCAAACGCAGAATATTTATACAAGCTTTTAAACATACTTCTTTCGCGTCTAGAATATAATTTAGAAATAGATAAACAGTGAATCATTAAAGAACATCAATACTCTATTATTTTAAGTCAATTAATGTGTACCAACACTCATTTTATGTTTTTAATGCTATAACCATGGCAGTCTATCTACCAAGAGATTATTATCATTTTTTATAAAGTGTGAGATGCCATATATTCTATTTTTATTTGTGGCAATTGTGCCTATGTCGACAATTCTGCCAATGTCAAATGTATTATGGAGAAACGTGTGAGGGAAAGAAAACACGGAAGATCAAAAATTAAGAAAAAATAAAATGAATAAAAAAAATGCACGAAGGTTGAACTTGTCGACGGGTATTAAAACACTGAAACAAACAGAGAATATTGTTAGTAGTAATAATAATAAATAAACATAATAAACCGTTTAGCACACTAATTAAAACGTCTTACAACCCGATATTATTGTTACGGATAAACATCATCAGGGCACCGAAAAGCTTCGAAGACCATAGCTGCGCGGAGAATTAGAGACAGTTTTACTAGCTTCTGAGCATGAAATAACTTTATCAGCTATAACAACTTTAATAGACCTCTGCCTGCCATACTCCGGGCACGCCTCGTTGTTAGCAAAGCGACTTCTCTGAAATGCTGCAACCATCAGGAGTTTTAATCTGCATAGGGATTCCACGTGTCCGAATCGGCTGCACTTGCGGCATTGTATGGTAGGGTAAATATATTGTTCTACAGATAGAGCAGTAAATAAACAGTTTTTGTAGGAAATGGCCGTCAAATGTTATGACGCAAGTTTCAGTAGACCTATATTCAGTTATATCTTCTTTTGGAACTCTTCGATTTAAGCGCCTTATTTAAATGGATTGGTCCACAACCTACTGGTACTTTTACGTAGGCCTAGACTTGTGGGCTAAGCCCATCACAACATGGGTCCCTGAAGAAGTCAAACGGCATCGCGGCAGACCCAGGCGAAGATGGCGGGACGAGGTTGACGACTATAAGAGGGTCCATACTGGCGCAGGATCGAGTTGAGTGGAAAAATAAAGGGAGGCATTTGCCCTACAGTGGGACAAAACAGGTTGATTTATTATATTTTTGACCTCCTCTTCAGAAGATTCAATGAGGTTACCACTGACTACACCCATACGGGTTATGTTAAATGATAACTGCTTCGTAGGAATGTAAAAATGCGTAATTTGCATCCTGAGGGGATGCAAACTCGACGAATAGATAATTTCTGCCAACTCGCTTGACTCCAACAACATTTAACAATTATTGGCTAAGAAACGCCCAAATGAGACAGGGTGAAGAATAGTACCAACGTGGGTCATGTTTCCTGAGGGTAACCATGTACAATGAATGGACGTTTGTCTAAAACTGAGTACCTTACCCAACCAACACGGGTTCTCGGTTGTTTAGGGGGACGGTTGGTTGTATCGTCTTCACCACGGTCGGTTACGAGTGTTGTCTTGAGATGAAGGAATTTGGGACTAGGAGGTTAAAAATCACATCAGCAAATTTACTTAATGGGATGGGATTGGGATTTAGGTTAGATGAGCAAAAGCCGGACAAAGGAGTAGTAGGAAAATCAGTATGGTTAGGTTTATTTTTATCCATAATATTAATTATGGATAATAATGACTACTGTAAGGAATAACAAACCTGCACAGTTGACAACACACAAACGAACACAATAACAAGTCACAAAGACACAATATCACAAAAAAACAACTGAAATCATAAACACACGTGTTAACCAAAACCACACTGTGGCGAGAATCCGAGATGTTCGTCATGAAACTAAAGTTATTGCTCAATGGGTACCTGCATAAACAGCTTTGACATTCAACATTTAACATTTAAAATTACTTATAGGTATACATTTTTATGAAGAAACGGCTACGAAATAAAAAAAAAATTTGCTCGGAATTTGTATTATCATTTAAATTATACAACAGTTTTAGCAAATCTGAACAACATCTACCAATATACCGACTATTTCTGTGTCGAATATTAACAATATGGAAGGGAACTCTTCTATTATAATTTTACCGATGATTTGTATGTCAAAAATAAACATGCAATATTATTTAAAAATAGAATCGTAATAGTTCGTTAACACTATTTTTGGCCAAGATATTTTACTGTATGTACATCTTTAAAGCTCACCAAGCAACGAGGCGAGGCGTCGTTTCCGCATTTGTGAGCGACGGACCCAGTAGTCAAAATAGGATTTGACCACTTTTTTGTCGCGTCGCTATAATGGCAACACATCCCTCATAGCTTCGACTGGGGTGACCAGCTTCGTGGAACCGATTAGAACAGTGTTGTCGATACCACTGGTGATCACGCTTCGATGCAAGCGTTTGCATTCTTCGGCCGTGATGCCGCCGACAACGAAGATGATTATTGTGGAGTTGTCTAGCGGATGTTTTGAGTTTCGTGCTTTCTTACTTGTTAATATGCTGAAAAAGAAACAATGAATATAATTTAAAATGTTCTCTTAAGAAATTGTTGATTCTACTCACCAATAGATGGCGCTTACTCAAATAATTAATCTATTCGCCGCTAGATGGCGTTATACTTAAAGTTGATCTTTCTAGATTTGTATTCAAGGCGGAAGCGTCAGGGTAGCCCGCGAAATTCAAATTTTCTTACATTTTTTGCAATTGTCCCCCTTAATAACATTATTTTTCTTACTTGAGTCCGCTTCTTAGCAGATCCTTGATGCTGTCGTTCCTGTGTTTGAGGTCGGTCATGTCGGGTCGCTCTGTATCAACCAAGTCATCCACTAACTGCTGGAGGACGCCACGGTACTCATGACCCACTCCCGTCTCGCATGGCTTCAATACAGAATTGTATCTGCAGAAATAAAATAGGAATTAATACGAAATTAGCACATTGATAATGTATAGTATATTTATTGATGCGAAACACTGCAAAAATTGGTTGAGCAATACATACTTCTAAATGATTACGCTGCTTACCTTACCAATAAATTAAAATATTATTATTGTTTACTAAATAGTAGCCAAAAGGTACTCGTAATTACATTTTTCGATATTTAGGGCTGGTTAAACAAGTTTCAGCTAACCACTCCACCTGATTAATTAAACAGGAATTGTATGAAACAATTACATAGCATAACCGAACAGCACGCCAGTAATCCCAGAGGGGGCAGGCAGAGTGTACCTATAGTACACCCAC
This sequence comes from Dryobotodes eremita, assembly GCA_917490735.1. Classification (NCBI taxonomy): domain Eukaryota; kingdom Metazoa; phylum Arthropoda; class Insecta; order Lepidoptera; family Noctuidae; genus Dryobotodes; species Dryobotodes eremita. The sequence continues at coordinate 15,262,779 of OU823254.1, read as the reverse complement.
ATTTCGCCAGTTATGTTAAAGTCCATGTAATAGGGGGCGACTCTATTGATATCAACCGGGCACAAATGTAGACCCCTGGCTACTACTAAGACATCCCTAATGGAAAACCCCAATAACACTTTGTATGACCTGGGATTCGAACTCAGAACCTCGTGCTCAGCTGTAGTACTTGCGACCACTAGACCAGAGCGAGGCAGTCAAGCGTATGAAATAATCTATCAGATAATTTGAACTAGAACTTATCAATAGTTGGTGAAACAAGCGAATATTTAAAAAACATAATAACACTCACTTATGCAACACCCTCCTCATCTGAGCGATATCCTTCAACTGGGCCATCACCCTCTTAGACGCCGCATCACAGTCTTCCGGTGTGACCATGACTCCCGTCTCCACTTTTTTATCGTACAGACTCTTATGGTCTTCGAATATGGCAACACTTAGCGTTTCAGTGAGATTGTCCTCGTGTTGTTTGGAGAACGATACTTCTGTGCCTATTAGGGAGTAGACGTGGATCAGCAGGGCTAGGAGACATTCGAGTGGCAGGTTTCTGTCCTTACGAGTTTTTATTAGGTGGCTGATCTGTAAAAGACAAATATAATTTAGTATCTAGCTAGAGTAAATAGTTATTTGTATAATCATTTACTATTGCATATTAGCATTGCCTAACAGACTAAATAACAACATAGCAATAGAATAAATAAAGAAACAAATACATTAGGAAGTAGTATTATTTATAAATGTTCTTTTTAGTAATTTAAATTTCTTGTTTGACCCAGAACGCTTACACCATTCGCTGACGCAGACGTAAACACTGCGTTACCGGCTTCGGGTGATAGATCTCGGCGACAAGTGACAGTCCAGCAATGTGAGGCCTACTTTGGGTGTAATTCCGATGGGTCTCTTAAACGGTAGTTCGTTGTTTTATAGATAACAGTTTTATAGAATTTCGTCACACATATTTTTTTTCTCATATCATCATCATTTCATCCGAACAAACAATATACGTTAAAAATAATTCTACTGTTTGATAATTTTGGTAAATAAAAAAATGTGATTATGAAATTCATTGAATTGTGTTTCTGTGAAATATGTTTCATTCAAGTAAATAGTCGTTAAAACAATAATACTCGAAATAAAAATACAAGGACCAAAAATATATGAAACATTTGCTGCGGATCGCAGCCAATGTTTCATTTCTATAAAATTTCTGTCTGCGAAACAAGGGAACACCCTCTTGAACACATAGGGTGTCATAATGTGTCTTGCATGATAATTCAGAAAGAATTTCTGCTTTATCCTGAGAGAACCCTTCGATGTTGATAGAGATTAACACAAAGCTGGTTTTGTGAGTGGACTGTTTGGCCCTGAGAAGGGCTGATTGGAATTTGAAATCGTAGTGAAAGGATTAGCCAACCGGAAGTCGATTGCCCACTGCCACTGGGAGTAACAAGGTCGGAGGGTACGTCACTCTGGGAGGCTCCTTTCGTGCATCCCTTTTATAAATGTTATTGTAGAGGAAAATAAAGGGACGATGCACCAAACTGTTGGGTGGTTGAGGTAAACGATGGGTTGAGAGTTTTTTTAGATCAAAGACGCTCTGACTTGCCTTCATGAGCAGAATAGGCAAAACTGTCTTTGCCACCAATGACGCAATCAATTTCACATCTAGACTCATTCTAAAGTTAAATAATTTACCTGGTGCAGTACACTAGTAGAGTCCCGACTGGCAGCAAGGTTCTGTAGCACCTGCTTCTCCAAACTCATGAGCAGTTCCTGCTGAGCTCGCTTCGGAGACTTCAATGTTTGTACCACTGCTAACGCCTGCTGTAACACGCCCAGATGTTTGCCGATTACGTCGTAATTACCTGCAAAGAGTCAATATTGATTTTGTTATTATCATGAATTACTTAGAATTATTAATTTTGTACTGTTTGCTGGCAATATTTTGATTTTTTTTATTAGTTAAGTAACAGCTTCTCGAACATAATATTTCGCCAACAGTGTTTCTTCGGTAATAATAAATTAAGTACTTTAACAGTTAGCGATAAAAATGCTTACGTTATAATTTATAACTTGCTAGGTAATTATAAAATGTAAATTTTTCAGCAGGTTTTGAAAGTTACTTTACTCATGTGAACGAGAGAAGTATCAGCAGTCAGCACTTGATACAAAAATGACGAAGCAAAAAAAACCGGCCAAGTGCGAGTCGGACTCGCACGGAAGCTTCCGTACCACCGTACAATATATGATACATTTTTTTAAACACTTTTCTTGTATAGGGACCCCCTTTAATTTTTTACTTTTTATTATTTTTTGTCATAGCGACAACATAAATACACACTAAATAAAATATAATGTTCCAACATTTTTATGATTTGTTAAATAAAGTCATTTTCGCTTATTTTAATAAAATGGCTGAGGTATTAAGCGATAAATTGTAAATTAACTAACGAGACATTTCTCTTTTATAAAAAATTAGTCTTATATTCAATAGTGATATAAAATTGCAAATTTTAAGGGGTAGAGATTTGTGTAAATTTTAACTGTCTACCTATTACGGTTCATGAGATACAGCCCACTGACAGACAGACGAACGGAAGGACAGCGGAACCTTCGTAATAGGGTTCCGTTGGCGCCCTTTGCGTACGGAGCCCTAAAAAAATTGTACTCTCTTTGCCTTTTTGATTTTCGTCGACACTACATTTTCATACCTACTAGTATCTAATAGTATATATACATACCTACTAGTATCTACGATTATTATCTTGCATATTATATGAGACTTAAACATTTTCAAAATGTGAGTGTACTGCACCTCTGTCGTCCACCCCTTCGGGAAATAATAAAGGCGTAATGTTGTTATGTTTATCAATTTACCTTTAGAAGCATTGACGATCTTCTTAACACTCTCGTGGTCTGACCTTCAGCAGTCTTAGGACTGGGCGACTTCCGCACGTCGATATTGGACAGTTTGTTGTAGAGGGCGAACATGACCTCCTTGTTCGACTTTTTGATCATGTACTCGGTATGCGTATAATTGAAAACACTACAGCTTATATGTATTTACCTTTAGAAGCCGTAACGAATTTCTCAACACTTTCTGGCGTAACCTTCAACAGAATCTTAGAATTGAGCGACTTCTGCAGGTCGATCTTGGACAGTTTACTGTAGAGGTCGAACATGACCCCTTGTACGCCTTGTGGAACATCTGCTCGTATACCATAACCTACATCTATTTACCTTTAGAAGCATTGACGATCTTCTCAACACTCTGTGGTGTGACCTTGAGCAGTGTCTTAGGACTGGGCGACTTCTGCACGTCGATCTTGGACAGTTTGTTGTAGAGGTCGAACATGACCTCTTTGTGCGACTTATTGATCATGTGCTCGTATGTTTGCACGCATGCGTCGTCATCCGCGTGGTAGAGGCAGCCCGGACTTAGCTGCACGTCTTCTGGGTGGTTAATACTAAAAGTTAAAGAGAGTTGGTGAGACGGGATTGTAGTCACGAAGAGATTCTGCGTAAAAATTACTTGAATGAGAGAAATAAAAATACTAAAGAGTTTCTTAGTGTTTTTTTTTCTCTTATTAGCTTTTTAAGTTAGTATATTTTTATTAAAACTTACAAGACTATACACAAATCTTTTTGGTGAAAGATCCTAACAATTCTACAGATTTCTCCTAAATTCTACAAAAAATTATACGATAAAGAGTACCTGCCCAAGAAAGGAATGCTTCACATGCTTGTTTTACAAGATGTGTACAGTCACGAGCACAAATATACTAACTATGAACGGTTCGGCAATAATATCTGATTTTATGATTCATCCATTATGTGTCTTCAAGATGACGGCAAATATATGTGATCATTTGTGGAAGTATGCCTTCCACAAATGCTCACATATATTTGCCGTCATCACAAGTGGCAGCACAAATATGCAACATCAAAGGAACACCAAAACTATCTGACGAGACAAGCGACGCCAAAATATAGGATGCTGCATCAGCTTCAAAAAGATGTATCCCATACCTGCCTACTCAGTTAAATTCAGAAGAATGTTACCTCGTTGTGATCAAAAACATCTAACATCACTTAGGCAGCATAAAAATCTGACTGTATGTTTCCAGTTTAGTTTTACAATGCAACCAGAGCCGCTCATATTGCAGAAAGAATTGACATCCCACTGGCAGCAAAAATATCTGACAATAATGTTTGACAGTAGAAATGTCAACAATATGCATTTTTTTTCATTTTTGGCCACTGGGCCGATGTCGGCTATTCTGCCAGTATCAAGTATGAAATAGATACTTACAGTCCGGCCGTCGACATAATGCGGTCTTAACACCCGTCAGTTTCATACAAACGAATAAGTGTTTGATCTTTATTAGTTACTAGAATTGACGCACTGACAGATGTCAGGAACGCATTCTATCGACAGACGCTCGGACTGTACCTACTTTAATATGAGTAAGGTTAATTGATACTGGCCGAATAGTTCACATTGGCTCAGTTTTCAGCATTGTAAGAGGTGTCACATATTTTTGATGCCGATGCTGCATCCTATATTTTGGCGTCTCTTGTCTCATCAGATAGTTTTAGTATTGCTGAACTGTCCATAATAATTTATTTATGCTCGTAACTGTACATAATGTGGACGAAACGGAAGAAGTATATAAGGATCGTAACATATATGCGGTTCTGTAGTTTCTACTTAAAAATAAGTTACTTTTTGTACATGCGTTTGAATTGTACCAAACCATTTTATCAAGCTTTAGTGAGTAAGTAGAAAGTCTCAATCTTAAATTACTCACACATTGGCCTCACAAAGCGGCGACATATCAACAGCAACTTCATTGGAATGTCCTGGAAACCTGGGCAGTGCTGACATGATCTTGTCGAGTACTGACTCTGTAGAGTAGCTGGTCACGCCGCACAAGTCCAGTGTACGGTCCACGATGATTAGCGAGGCAGGGTGTAGGCAGTTCTGGAAGATGAAAGATAACACTTATAAGACTTTCATTTGTGTGAAAATGTTCGCATGGTCGGCGGCGACAAGTCGAGGTCATTGATTGCCTTAAAAGTAAGCTTTAGTAATATGATTTTTAATTTAATTAAGGGGAGGGTGGGGCCAACAAAGTGTGACATCGTGTGACAAGGGGAAGGTATGAGTCATTAACTTTGTGATTGTGAATAAATCTAAAGGATTAAATCTCAACGGAACTTCGGGTAGTGGTGAAGGTTTAACAAGTGCTTTATGTGTTGCGATTTTTTTCGATTTTATTGGTTTTTATTACTGTGAACTTGAATCGACATTATTGTTTATGTTTTAAGGTTTGTTTTAACATTAATTTAGTTTATTTTTAAAGATTTTACCCGGCATCCATTATGGATACCGAAAAACCCCCTGACCCTTCTAATCCCTTTGATTACACTCCGGTGCTAACTGTTACTCTTCCCGACTAAAATGTGATGATTGGGCGCTTCCGCCCCAGCTACTTTAATCAACCCTCCTAAGCTAACTAAAAACACAATTCGAAGACAGATTTATACGATGAGAGATTAACCCCCGTAAATAGTACACGCATCTTTAAAAGATGGTCAGACCCCAGGTACTGTTCTGCACAATGTCAAATTTGTTATGTTCTTGACACAGAATAATTCCAGCGACATACTCCTCGGCAGTGACAAACGTTTGAGAAGAAACCGGGTATCACTCGAATTCAAGTCTCACCAGGATGCTAACAGTTTTTTAATTAGTCCCATTTTAGCTAAAAATAATTACGTTGCCTCAATCCCGCAATTTAACATCACACGCTTAGGTCTTATCAGAGACATTCCCATTGAAAGGACTGAGAAAGAAATTATAGAGAACATCAAGGTTCCCACTGGATGCGGTCCTGTAATTAAGGCTAGAAGAATAAGGTGTAAGATGACTTCTCTGGGTGTTACCGAATGGAAACCCTCTCAAACGGTTGTTCTAACTAACCTTTGACGGCCAAATTTTACCTAAACGTGTTTTTGTTTTTACTCTGCTCTTTTGGTTGAGAGATACATGTACCCAACTATCCGCTGCTTCAATTGTTGTCGGTATGGTCACACACGCACAGCATATCGCTCGAAACCCCGTTGTTTTAAATGTGGTCAAGACCACCCCGGAGATGGATGCCAAGTTTCCTTTGATTGTGCCTTTTGTATTTCTTGTTCTGGCCATCATTACGCTAATGTAAGGCTTGTCCTGAATTGAGTCGACAGATAAGCATAAAACCTCTTATGGCAGACAAGTCGGTCTCATATGCGGAAGCAAGTTGCGCTTACCCTAAGGCAGGTGCAACCAGTCCTGACAACTCAGAAGACAGCTCTTCAGAGACTTCCGTGTTTACATCAGTATCCTAGAACCCAACAATTTCATTTTAACTCATAACATAAAAAAATCGGTAATTTTTTCAGATTCTCGCAGTAGCATTCAAGCTTTTGGTCAAAATCAACTAAAATCGAAAATTCACAGTAAAATCATTTTTGATATACTAAATTTATTATTCACCTACTTTAATAACGGTCTAAGCACTGAGATAAACTGGGTTCCCAGTCACTCGGGTATAGGCGCCAACGAGTGCGCCGACTTACTGGCAAAATTTGCTTCATCTGACCCGGTGGATCGGAAGCACTACATGATACAGTTACGACTTACGAAGTGACACCAATCACAAGCTGTACAACTCGTGGTCAGCAATGTGGCAGGTAGGTTCGAAACTTAAAGGTACGTACTACGCTAGTATTCAACCCGCCGTCCAGCGGAAACCTTGGTTTTTTAAATATCCCAAATTGTCCAAAAGACTGTGACTTGGGTTACTGCTGTAGTCCAGTATTCCGGAACAAGATCCGTGTTCGTGACGGTTCCTTGTGCGAATGGGGTCTAGTTGGACTGGAAGACTTTCTTCTTCTTACTCTGGACCATATATTTTTCTCTTATCCTCTAAATCGCAATCCTTTGACTTGTATCATAAGCTTTCCAACATTAAAATCCCTCTTCTTACTAACTTCCATTCCCTCTTGACTAACTTTTCTCCTAAACTTATCCAAATGTTTAAATGTTAATAAAATCAAAATGTAGTTTGGTGTGTAGTAACAATAACTTTGTACATATATCTGTAGATTTGTGGTGTTTTAAATGTATACCTACATAAAAAATAAAATGTTAATCAATAATTGTCTTGTCCTTTCAGCTACTAACATACAACTAGAACTACCACGAAGTGCAAAGTTCGACGGCTCCCCTTGCTGCTTTGCCGTCACTACATGACGCTGGCAGAATAATCGACATTGGCTCAGTAGCCAAAGAAGAAAAAAACCTCTCAACTCTAACGAAAAACTTCAACAATATCATTACAAAGTGTAATTTCAAAAACCAAAATATGTGATGTCACCAAGGGGGTCACACAAAGATGATCACCAGTGACGAGGGCGGGGAAGAGCCCCAAATAACACAAAATTCGATATGTCGTCGCGCGTACATGGACAACATAACAATGTATGAGTGTGTGTATGGGCTTTAGGTCCAGTTTAACTTTGCTTATACTTATGAGCTAAACTTAGCAAACAGAATATCCACAAAATTTGCCATGGCAAAATATTAATAGTACAATATTTTTAACAAAAACTTACCCTCCGCCTTTGGATACAAACAGGTGAATTTTCCAAAATGCCAGCTAACAATGAGCCATATGTGCCAATATAGAAGATATCTTCCTTCAAGTTCATAGAATCCAGCATATTGTTGAGTCCGCTGGCCAGTCTTCTTGCTTGCGACCGCTCATCACTGGACAAGGTATGCAGGTCTATGGATGGTGTGTATGGTATTAACTTGTTGTAAAACAATGGGTATATGTTGTGATACGGAGGAGTTACGAACACCACGTTGGTAAGAGCTATGGTGAAGATTGGTATGTGCACTACTTCCACTGCACTTTGCTGGAATAAACAATGGTTATGGTTTGTAAATAACAGGTTGTTGTATGTAATTTTAAGAGTGCAGAGTAAATATAAAAACATTAAAAGTATAAGATTTATCATATCATTACAATTCTATTTCACAAACTGACTAAATTCATTTTATACCGTTTTCCCAATCCACCCAATCAGCATCATCTCAAGCTGTTTAGTTGCTTCTATAGGTCCCCGTCCTGACGAGATGACATCACTCACATCTCGTCCATCATTCACTTCTAAGTACACCACATCCAGGCTCACACATGATATGAGAATACAATGCGTTAAGTCACTGTGACGAATTATTTCAGATATTGTTTGTAGCTGCGTATTTGTTGTTTGAGTTATAAACACTGCCTTCTTCTGGTCTTTCTTGCATACCTAAGGTGTAACAAACAAACATGAGTTTCTTAGAATCTTCTTGAACAATGGGTTGGAGTGCAGCCCTAGGGGTACAAGGATTTAGAAAATTTATTGCAGTATCAGGTTAACCATGTCTATAGAAACCATTTATCTTCTGAGAACCATGGTCCTACGACGCAGCTTTTCCGAGAAATAGGCCTTCGAATATTTTTATAACTTACTGATGAAAACAGGCAGAAATTTTTAAACAAAAAATGTTTTTTTCGCAAATCGTTAGTTTCTCGATTCTATCTTATAGAACAACTAAATATAAGGCAAAAAGCATCTAGATTGGTGTTTTTGTCTCCGACCAGCCGTTTGTCGTAAATATGAAGGCGAAGGAATTCTTTAATCCTTTTTAAAACTAGGATGCAAGAGCTAGCAAAGCAAACTCGGGACTTGCAGCACCCGACTTGGCCAGGTTAGGTACGAACTGCCTTTGCCCTTGGTGGCTATTTTTACATAAACCATTCAGAAGTAGAAGCCCCGCTACGTCGACTACGCCTTATTAATGTGGCTTGAAGCCAGTAGAATTTTTTCTAAGAGCTCCTAACTCGGAAACGGTGCGTCGTAAGTCAAAGTCAAAGTCAAATCATTTATTTCAAATAGGCACATAAAAGGCACTTTTGAACGTCAAAATTTACAAAAAAATAGAATTGATTCTAGTTGCCCCTTCCAAAAGGTAGTTTCGTATGGAGAAGAATGGGCAAGAAACTCCACCGTTACTCTTTTAAAATATTTTACAATATTATGTAAGTTTACATTAATTATGTAATCATATGTGAACACGATGCACCTAGAATAAAATTACTATACCACAATGGGTAAAAAGAATTAAATATAATGTAAAGGCAGGTAAATTAATTATGTGATAGATACATGGTGCTCACATATTTACAAATATTGAAAAGTAGATGATGTTTCCAAAATTTTAACAAGTAATAATTTAGTGTGTGAGTTAAAGTAGTTAAGTACATAATGTAACAATCAATGTCATAAAAATTATAAATTATACAATTAAAATAGCAACCAGTTTGATTTTGTCTAGACTCTAGATTGTCCTATGGAGCAGGACCAGCATGTTTCCAAGCATTCTTATCTAGGATATAATCCTCTAATTTGTAATATGCTTGTTTACAAAGTGTACTTTTTATATGAGTTTTAAATTTTCTTTCATTTAATTGCAATATGTCACAAGGTATTTTGTTGTAACATTTAACACAGTACCCCATAAAAGATGTATGTACTTTAGATAATCTAAAAAATGGTTGATCTATTTTATCTTTATTTCTAGTATTAAAATTATGTCTATCACTTATTTTATTAAAAAGATGTAGATTTTTTTTTTTTAGGTCATGCTTCTTAGAACGTAAATGGTTTTTATGGTCAGGGTTAACCCGATACCTACTACAATAAATTTGGTAGGTTTCAACAAAACAAAAAGGGAAATGCTCACAAAATCACAAAAAAAGGCAATTTTTTTTTAAATTTTCGGTGCTCCTCATAGTTACCCTAAGCGCATACTCAACTCCTACAAGTCCGCCTCTAAGACGATCCACTGACCGAACAATGGAAATGCAATGCTGTTGCATTGCTTGTATGCTGTATTTTTAGTATTCTAGGAATTTATAGCGTCAATGTTACACTTCGCATAAACTTAGATTCTCATAATGGAACAGCAATTGATCATTAATTTTCAATGAGCAGGTTCTGTGTTTCAGGTTGTGATCAAAATAACAAGAAAACAAATGATGATAGCAAAAAAAAACAGCCTTCGACCTTAAATTAATATTTACCTCAAATGGAGATAAACTCTTTACAGCAACCGCTCCTCCAGACAGCAGGTTGAACAAACCACCGTCCCAATGTAGGCACTCCGCACTAGCATCGTCAAGAAACACCACAGCACCAATAATTCTGTTGTACACCTCCGACCACCATGCCTTGCCAAATTCCTTCACTGAAGCGCTCGACATATTGGAATTTGTTAGGGTGGATATTAATTTATCTCATGTTTTGAATTTTGTATTAGAAGTCGCCAATATACAGTCAGAAAAGCGGAATTTAACAATTTATTTACACATCACTGATGACATATTGCGTTGCCAATCGATTTTGCAATCATTTGATTTTCACTTTTGACAATGTCAGTTTGACTATAACAGAAGTCGTTCAGAAACGTCGTCGCCGCATTATGTGAAAAAAAAGATAATCTTTCAGTATAGTTTATAGCATGGTCTAAGTATATAATAGACCATGGTATAAAGTACTCTGTGATTGTAGTTTAAAGTAATCTCTGTGGCATAGTCGGTAAAACTCTTTTTAGGTTTCCGTACCCAAAAGGTAAAAACGGGACCCTATTATTAAGACTTCGCTGTCTGTCTGTCACCAGGCTGTATCTCAAGAACCGCGATATCTAGACAGTTGAAATTTTCACAAATTATGTATTTCTATTGCCGCTATAACAACAAATACTAAAAATAAAATAAATATTTAAGGAAGGCTCCCATACAACAAACGCGATTTATTTGCCCTTTTTTGCTCGATATCAATAATGGCAACAGGTAGGCACTTGAAATATTCACAAAATACTCAGTTGTATTTTTACTTTAATAATAAATAATAAAATTAATATAAAATAATTATTTAAGGGGGTTCCCATACAGAAAACGCAATTTTTTGCCTATTATTTTTATAGACAACGGTACGGAACCCTTCGCGCGCGAGTCCGACTCGCAGTTGGCCGGTTTTTTTTGTATTTTCGGCGAAATGTTCTACATTCATAGCATTCTCATGTTTAAAATAAATAATACTCTATTGTATTTGCAGGGAGGGATGATCCCTGCCGGGGTCGCGGATTGTTCGAAAGAGTTACGGTGGCCCTGGCGCACAGGCAACTTAAGGAACACGAGTGGGTTTTAGTCAGTAAGAGTCTGACACTCCCTTCCGCTCCGCCCAGAGCGGGAGAGGTCATTTGATGATTGACCACACAAAAAAAATAAAAAAGGAGGGTGATCCAAATCATGCGCAACATTACAAATCGACACAAGGTGCAATCAATATAGAATTACTGGGCCGATTTATTCAGATTCCTGACTGACAAAAACCAGAGGCAAAGTATTTATAAGATACTCGATTTACAGACCTTGATAATAGGTGGAGTTTGGACTTGTTAAGGAGTGGGAGGAAAATATTATGTTGTCCTCCAACTGCCAATCCTTAATCCTTTTTAAATATATAAATAAATTAATTTAAATAAATTGATTAATTAAATAAACCCAGGGTACATTTTCAAGCCATTTATTTCCATATCACAATACAATTTTTAATCTAAGCATGTTTTGCACAACTGCACTAACATTTTAATAATTAGTGCTCATAGCCGCTGGGGAGAGCATTGACGTGGGGGTTGTGGAAGAGGGACTTCTGGCCATCTCCCCATGGGAAACGCTGAAAATACAGAAAAAATATCATATTAATGAAGGTTCCAATTTTTAATCCATAATCATTATTAGACGTTTCTAAGATGGCTTACATTGTTTCATTCGGTATTTAGATTTGACAAACCCTTTCTCTGTTTTGTGTAACGCATTATGCATTATGATTTATTGTAATTGTTAAATTGTGTCTGCTTCGCTAGTTGCTTCGTATTGTGTGAGCTTGCTTAAGTTCCAACAAAGAAAATATAAGTATGCATGACTGATATCAATCAATAAAAATAAATAAATATCAATGACAATACCTTGGAGCGAATACGGAGAAAATCGTATGGCACAAATTCGGGATGTGCTTCATGGGCGTGCTCCTGGTGGGCCAGATAGGCATTGATCATGCCAAGACCAACTGCCGGGAATGCAACGATGAAAGTCATCTTCTTCCACAGTTTGTAGCCACCTGGGAACATAACATAAATTGATTTTTTTGGTTAATGCTTTGTTGAGTTACTTAAGGAAAAATGACGAAATGTAAAATACAGAATGGAAAATATTAAGGTAAGTACTACTAAGAGTTCCCAACACCTGAATAAATAATTCCTGACCAGATTTTTACTAATGAGATTTCATACTAATGTCAACTTAAAATCTAGTTTAAAATCATGATTCATGACTGTATTGAATACACATTTTGGAATAAGCCTTGTGTTGTAAGAAGCAAACTCTCTCTGTCTCTTCTTAGATATAGACTGTTCATTTAATAGAACGAATCTTTTGAAAAATTCATAAAACGTGGAAGTCATTGAATACATTCATAATAACAGGAATTAGTACATTAACGAACACTTAAAATGAAAATATAGGAAATAATGATTTATAGTTAGTTAGTTTAGTTAGTTAGTGCGTTTTTTTTATAGTTCTAAATGAACACCTAGCAGGAAATCTATCTAACAGGCCTAGCAGGAAATAATTATAAAACACGAAAATACTATACTGATAATGACACTAAGTGGACCTTACTACTGCGTTTGAATTAAGTGTAGTTGATAAAATTAGGGCATTTTATAAAGTAAATGGGCAGGTAGATAAGGTTTAGGCTTTAGGTTATCTGATTACATAATTTTTGGTTTTCCAAAATGTCTCTCACCTCCATGGCCTCCAGCGGTAGCCGCGTGGGTAGAAGACCGCGCATTGGTCTTCAGGTATTGGATCGCAGCCCTTCTCAACAGGGTATTCATTTTGATTGAAAATTTTATGACGAACAAACGAAAAACTGCAGCACTTGTCAAATTGTCAATTCGCAATTTTTGTCAACTTGACATTAACTGGAATGTTGCCATACATAAGAACAAATCAATAAATCGAGTGGTCTGCAGTGTAGCCAACTCGATTTTCTACGTCGGAATTATCGTTTTGATAACAAAATTATCGTACAGACGGTTACATCTTTAGTTATAAGTTTCCAATCAATGCTGATCTCGCGTTGTGTAGGATTTCCGTACAATGAGAGGTCAGCTTATATTGGAAATGTACAACTTGATAAGTAACCGTGCCATGTGTACAATCGGATACTTACAATAAAACAAAAAAAAAAAACCTTTATTTTTAAATATTTGTCTAACCCGCTGCTGCTGATCTTGATTATGTACCAGATTGATATCAAATAACATTGAAATTAATATTACAGTCAATACTAGTAGCACCAGCAGTAAAAACTGTACTTAAACAATGTTTTCCAATAGCTTTGAGTAGTGATGATTTTGTTGTTTTGTGTTTAGACGAGTACCGTTTCTAACTTCATCACTATTTTTAAACGAAACAAAATAACGAAAAAGTTTAAAATCGCATTGCTCTGAATTATCGCTCACAACAGTAATCGTGCCGCGGACGGCTGCTCTAGTCACGAGTTCAAGACACAGTGGGGACACTCGCACTCTCTTACACCTTACACACGCTCTTTGTTATTAATTATCAGTGCCTACAGGTCTCCTACTTATCTTACGTAACATAGAAAGAAGTAAGTGATTTAATTTAATCTCATAATAGCAATTTTTATTCAAACCTCAAAATTATCGTACTTTAGACATACACTATCGTACATCGTACGATAGGTCAAATTTTCATACGCCCCCATTATTATTGTACGGGTTGGCAACACTGGCTGCTCTGTGCATGATTAACCGTCTATGGTATAGGTCCCAAAGGTGAGACTGTTCCAATTCTGAATTCCTATACTGCATTTACTTTTAATATCTCAGAACTGTACATACTGATTTATAAATGAAGGATTTTAATCCTGGAGTTTGATAGTACAGTCAACCGCACATCCATTATAACGATTTGGCACTGATAGCGACTTTACATCATAGAAGAAAGATTCATTTCATAGTTCAAGTTTCACCAATGTCTTGCGGTTGACTGCACATTATCAGCATCCGTTATCCAGGTGTCATTAGGTGTTGGGCATCGATTCGAAAATTGTTGAGCATTCTTTGTAACTCAAGGAGTCAAGGGGACAACGTAGGAACGGCCCCCTTTTTGGCCATAAAGGTCGTGCCAGAGATCGGGATGAAGCCATTCTGAGTCAACCGCACGTCCACGTGGTGGCCTGATGGAAACGGGCGCGACATACCCAGTTTTACGTTGTAAATTCGAACCCAGACAGGCACTTAACTTTGTGTAAATTATTTTATCATCATTGCACTAATAATGGTGAAGGTAAACATCGTGAGAACATAATGGACATCTAGAACATCAAGTCATCAAGAATCCAAAGACATGTGACATTCATCAACCTGCACCGGGCCTGCGTGGTGAATTACAGTAGGTATACGGCCCATCCTCTCACAGGGTCGTATAATGTTGCCACTGCTGTATCCCAGCAGAGATGATTCTAATGATTATAATATTTATAATCCTATAAATACATATTTCTTAGGTCGTGGATAATATTTTGACCAGCATATAAGTAACCCAACACTGTCCTGCAAAAACCGTAAGTAAATTTAAATTTCGCGGGCTATCCCATAAGATCGGTGACCAAAAAAATTTCAGTTAGTTAATTCCATTCCAATGGGGTTAAAAACTGTAAGCTCGTCAAAAGTGGCAGCACTGTTCACCGTCTACAAACCGCCATTGTTTTGTTTATATTTAGTTTTGTGTCGATTACAAATTAAACGAAAACTATGCGGCTTGCAGTGTAGCACTATTAAAATACGTGCTAAGGAAAAGGGAAGCGTCTATTACTGAAAAAAGCAGATATAGAGGAAAAGTAAATATAATATGAACATTTTCTAATTTAGAAGTTATTTTATGTTTGTTGGCTTTAAGTGCGTACGACAGGAATACCCTGCGGGGTAATTGCGTAACACACTAACTGTAGGAATGGGTTTCATTTTGACAGTCCAACAACATTCATTGCGTTGTTTACTTTGTTAAGCAGACAATTTTTTTGAACTTAGGAAGCAATGGATTAGTAATATTCTTTAAAATGATTCAGATTGTGACTGATACTGTGTTACGCAATTAGGCTGCTGATCCAGGTTGAAAACCGATGATCAATGGTGATCTTCCTGACTGAAAAACTTCAGAGATTCTAGCATTGGTCTTTTATGATAATAAACACACACACTCACATTTTTACTATAATTTATATAATATCACACCACAGTGCCTGTAGGTAATGAAAACAGATTTAGTTCTCCTGGGAGCATCACCTATATACGAATTACTACCATAAAAGTCTTCAGGTTTAAAAAGGATAGCACATAGTCTCGACGTAATATCAGGCTTCCAATTTTTTTCGGAGAGCTTTTTCCCACATTTTCCCGTCTTTTAGTATACAACATACACCTATGTGTAAAAATAAAGGGACTCATCCCTGTATTTTTGCAGTCAACAGCTTTCCAACGGGGCATATTAATTAATTATGCGCAAAAGAAATAGCTTGTTTAAAAAAAATGAAAAGTAGTGACAGTTAGCTGTCAAATTCTAAGACGCTAGATAGTAGCGACATCTGAAGTGAACAAGTTGCAGTTTTTATCCCCATTAAAGCCATCGGGTCAGATATGTTTGTGGCACTATTTATCGTTGTTATCATAACCCTAGGGGCGGCCACACGCATCAATGATTTAAATAAAAGAATAAAAATTGTCTATCTCTATATTCCGATTTTATTTCCAAAAAGACTCACAAATACTAAGTACCTTCATAAATGGGTGGAGATTCTTATCTTCATCATCATCTCTGCCTAGCCTTTTCCCAACTATGTTGGACTTGGCTTCCAGTCTAACCGGATGCAGCTGAATACCACTATTTTACATGGAGTGACTGCCTGTCTGACCGCCACAACCCAGTTACTAGGTAATTCGATAACCCCTTGGTAAGATTGGTTGTCAGACTTTCGGGCTTCTGACGACCCGTAACGACTATCAAAGATCCACGAATGACAGCCGGGACCAACGGTTCTTGGTATGTAAAGATGGTCACCCATCCACGGACCAACCGCGATAAGTGTAGGTTAACCTGATCGATCGACCCGTGCAGCTGTTATTACTTAGCCACAAGCCCCTGAGATTCTTGTCATAAACAATGTAATAACATAGTTAAAATCAGATTTTTATGGTGTACATAATAAAGAATATTCTATTCTACTTGAAATTTTACAGCATTCGGCATTCGTATAATATCCAGTTTAAATTACGGTGGGGGTTAACAAAATGATGCATATAATATTTTTTACAATAGCTACCTTCACCAAACTAAAACTACGTTTACCAACGTAGGATAGATCTACATTATTCTATCTAATGGAATGTATTACTTCATCTGATTGGTTATTGTCTTATTGAGGACAAAATTTTAGTTAACAATTTGAGTTACCAATTAAAACTACACAATACTAATAAGCAAGTAAAGGGCTTTAAACCTATTGGCCTCGCCTTGGCCCGCCATTTTTTTTATACAAGATGGCGTCTTACGACAATACCTATATATTTAGATAGAGGTCATTTAGAGGAACAAAAAATGTGAATAACATGATATCTTAAAGTGTCACATTACCGAGATAATTAAAGTTAAAAAATGTTGTCTTTTAAGAGGAACCGGGACCCCCTCTATGTGCTGATGGTGATCACCGAGGTGGTTTTAGTGAGGTAAAAATCCCACACTCCCCGACCTCCCTCCCCAGAGGGCGGGTGCCTTTTGAAGGTTTACCCCCGAAAACAAAAAAAAAGGTAATGTGCCAGTTTAGAAAATTATATAACAGGACATTTTTGGAACGAAGTTCCTTATCGCACGGTACGGACTTGCGGGACTTGGCGGATGGGGGCGAGGCGAAAAAAGGTGTAAGAGTATTCTGACACGCGTTTCCGTCACGACCCTTTCTTTACTGTAGACGGTTATCCATAGCGCGTATGCTATTGGCTATGCCCAGTCATAGGTGAGCGCTTAATGGTTCAAGGCAGCCAGTAAGTTCGCACCGGCTGCGCAGGTATTTTCATTTTATTTTATGTGAATAATTTATTTCTAAACTAAAAAAATTATATTACGACTGTCTTATGTTTTTATAGCCAATTAATTGAGAAATTGACTAAAAAACTACGAAAGGAACTTCGTTCCAACCGAGTGTTCCACGACACTTACGCATTTTTTATTATTTATTTGTCTTTATGCCCCCTATCCATATATATATATATATATATATTTATATATATATATGTATAAGTATGATCGTGCCACGCGATTTGATAAATAATCAACATGGCGAACCGGGACGAAGCCAGTCTCCATACAAAAAAGTTCGATCCCCTTTAAAAGATACCTTATCGTTTTTTTTTCTTACCTCATCATATTATTCAGGTTTAATGGCACCAGTGATGTTCCTCTTTGGCAATAATCTACTCGTAAAAGATTAAGTTAAAACTAAAATCAAAAGAGGGATCAGTAAATAGTACATTACTGCAGCGGCCGACAATAGAGGCATTGATGGACGAACGTGAAAATGTGGGCCGAGGCGAAGCCGAGGCACACATACGTGAGTCCATTAATGCCTGGTTGTGGCCAAGGCTTGTATAGTACCTAAGTACTTTCTCAAATAATGCGCGGAAATTCACCAAGTAAATTAATTAAAAAATTCAGAATCAATGACGAACAACGATAACTTTTCTCGCGGAAATATGTTAATTTGTTTCTTTTTCACTTGAAACAGCTTATTTGCTAAGCCAGTTCGACATTTAAACAAAATCTTTGATATGTTACCTCCTTGGTTGGCATGCGTCAAAGTAAAAAGTTCGTCCATTTTTTATTTACACGACAGGTATATAAGCTTTTTCTTATTAATTTAATCGGCCGCTAAACACGACAGATATGGATTTTCCTACTAACATTGCCGGCCGCTGCTTGCGTGTATTTGACCAGTACAGTATTTTCGATTTATCTCGAAGAAAGTTGTCAAAATAATGCTCGAATTTCCAAGCATGTTTGAGAAAATACCTACTTATTTTTGCCTTTAGATGTACCTACAGTCATACATTATTAAGTCATATGAAAATAAATGCTGCCAAAGAAAAGGTCGATCAAGTCCGAGAAGCCAGATGGTTTTTTAAGATTAAAGTTCTCAGTGGATCTGTATAAGCAGGTTCATGAATATACCTACCTACATAACCGTATAAATGCTAGTATAAGGCCGTGTCCTAACCGAAAGCGACTGTTGCGTTAGTACGCGATCGTTGTTTGTACTCGTATAAAGGAATCGTACTCGCGCGATCAATCAGGTCTCGTATGTGTACGTCATAATTCGCATAATCGCGTGTTCGCGCGACAATCGCTTTCGGTTGGAACATATGGTAAAGCATGGGCCTACGTAAGTACAAAGAGTGAACCCCTGTTAATGTGAATCCTCAGCTGCAGCCCGCCAAATTCAAATTTTCTTTGGTTTTTTGCAAATTGCAGCTCTCTTTTAGTCGTATGTTGATCAAAATACGATTCGCGACTGAAAGAATGATATAGAATAATAATCATCAATAACATATTAATCGTCAATCTTAGGTAATTTGTTCCACCTAATAATTTTTCAGAATATTTCAAATGGAAATTCTTAGGTAGAAGAAATTTCCAAAGTTTGACAATTGCTATGAAATTGATGATTATTATTTAGTAAATAATAGGTCGGAGGAAAAGTATTTTCGTATTTTATAGGACTAAAGTTGTAGTAGGTACAATCTCTTTGGTTGTACTGTTCGTATCTGGTTGGTTTTGATTCCATTAAATATATGACTTAATAAAGAAAAATAAAAAGTAAAACAATTTCCCGCTATTTTTCAATTGTTTTTCTGCCCGCCAAAATGAGTGAATCTAACGAAGAAATTCGATACATTTATTATTTTGAAGTTTTATTACAAAAAAAGGGAAAAAGGAGACATAAGCCGCGAAAAAAAAGGTGACGTTTATGGACTTCACGCAGTGTCAGTAAGAGAAAGTAGCACAAAGTCGGTTCAAGTGTTTTCAGTCCGGGAATTTTAATGTCTAAGATACAGCTCGCTCTTGTCGCTCTGTTATGGATTAAGTCGATGCCATTTTTGAAAAAGTGGAGCCAAATGCCGTAGTAGTTACGACATAGCTGAAGAGTTAGGGTTTGACTATAAAACAGTTTTGGCCCATTTGAGAAAGTCTGGGGATAAAGAAAAGGTCGATATTTGGGTGCCACACGAGCTCTTAGTTTTGAATTTGTACGAAAAATACAAAAAAAAGAAAAAACCCGAGCTAATATGTCGTCCCTACAGTCGCGAATCGCATTTTGATCAACATGCGACGTAAAACAGAACTGCAATTTGAAAAAAACTTGGCGAAAAAAAAATTGAATTAGGCGGGCTATAGCTGAGGTTTCACCTTAAATTAAATCGATTACACATTAGCAATGTTGCTTGTAAACTGCTTAAGTTATCATTATCACTTACCAACATAACTTGAATTAATGACTTAGGTACATTTAGGTAATTACCCTACTTAGATAACAGTATGTAATACTCGTACCTACTATCAAGTTACATTAGGATTATTGTCTAACCATCTCAGAGTCAACGTTTGATTATATATTTACAAGGTAACGCGTACGGAACACAATTTAATGCACTATGGCCGTAAGTTGCGGGTGGCGCTGGAGTGCAATTGCAGGGTTACCAGTTAAGTAATTCATCTATTCAAGTTATTTTTAATGGAAGAGATGAATCGATGTATTTAGACTACTTTGAGTAGATAATTATATTAAACTCGGTTGATCAAATGCCGAAAACATTTTCAGGCTAACCATCCGAAGATCATCCACTGGACATTCCGTAGTACCATTAGGAAAGTGATGCTCCAGAATAGATCTTGGCGATACCTGTACAGGGAAAATACAAAAATAAATTATAAAAGAAGAATTCACAGGCACGCAAAAAAAAAAGATTGATAACACGCCGACGATCCATCCAGAATATAATCCATTTTATATTTATTGCATGGCAATATTGTACAGGTAACCACTAAACTGATAGACCTGTTGCAAATAGCTCTACATGCTCAATTTTTTTTACTTATCAAAGTACCCATTTAGAAGTATTCTTTGTTTTATTATCTTACTTTCTTCATCTTCACATGCTCGAAATTATACTTCATATAGAAAGCCGACTGTTGTAGTTGTCTCAAGTTTCTGATGCGGACCCGCGGATCTCGTTCTAATAAACGCATGAGTAGACCTCTGGCTGCATTCGACAAAGAAGTTGCGCTGTTTGGCAGAGTGCCTGCGACTGGCTGAATGAGATGCTGTCGTAGCAAATGAACGCTGAAAAATAAACTAGGAGTTAATTTTGG
Organism: Dryobotodes eremita; assembly: GCA_917490735.1. Taxonomy (NCBI): domain Eukaryota; kingdom Metazoa; phylum Arthropoda; class Insecta; order Lepidoptera; family Noctuidae; genus Dryobotodes; species Dryobotodes eremita. The sequence goes on along the minus strand of OU823254.1, from coordinate 15,242,104 downwards.
CGGGCTTACAGAAAATAAATATTATTTCGAAAAAATCATTGAACTGACTGATTCAAAATCTATTTTTTAGAGGTAAGCAACATTCATTAATCAGGCAAACGTAGGTACGGTACACTTTCCTGAATATTTATTGGTAAGCTTGATTACGTACCTAAAGTTTATTTGAAAGCCATGAAAATATATTAGTTGTCAATAAAAAGATAAAAACTAATCCAGCCAATCCCCTCACCTATTTTCACTGGAACATGACGCCACATTTTTGGGGCTCCTAGTAGCATCTTTCGTTACTTCATCGTCGTCAGTCGTTGCTCTTTTACCAATCGCAGGCGCTGGATACTGGAATTACAAAGTTTTATATTACTTCATACAAATTACGAAACATAAAGACGGAGCTACGTAACAATTCTTAAAATCATCATCCCTCAACAATATTGTAATACAATTTAAAAACAAACAACAAAACAGTTTTCCAATCACAAAACAGGTAGGTAATTCAAACTCAATCGCAAACGCATACGGGCATGTTAATTTATAATCAGGAGAACCCATCTCTGTCGTACACGAATACCTCGGTACTTATGTAGGTTTCAGAGCCCTAAGGTTTAAGGGGAACGACACTGCAACCCGTCGGCGTCGCCGCGCCTCGTTTGAAAAGAAAAAAGTCAACACACTCGCCCGGCTAAAAATAGGGAGCCAGCCCCTTAATTGCACACTTGGAATTTACTGCACGATTTAATGATTGTGTTGGGAGTTCAGAGCGGCTTAACGAGAGGGCGGAGTAATGGAAGCAAAGATTGGGAACGTAATTAGTACTTATATTGTTGCACATAAAAAAGTTATTACGGCGACGAAAAAACGCAACTTTCGAAATAAGCTTGAAAGTCATAAAATGAAAATTTATGGCAATGAAACATGGTTTAACAAAATTACTCCTATTTTCGTGATAAGTGCTTTCGATGATAGCTACTCAGTTCATGTTAATAGTTTAATCGTTGTTTCTGTATATCGTGACCTAGGTTGGATTCATAAAGAAGATCGTTTGATCACCTACTAATTGCTTTGACCTCTTCAATGCCAATGCATTGAACTATTAGACGGACACATTCAACCATTGTCCACTTTACGTATAGGAAACTCGAAAAGGATTAGACAAAGCAGTTCCTCCTTTAAAAAAATAATTTAAAAAAAAAACTTGTTTTTGGCACGAGACATCAGGTTTAATCGGAGGCGCTTAAGAGCCTGTTTTATTCGCTTTCCGTTGTATGCCAGCTGATAAATGTGGGTAGCTGTCACTCAAACGACAATTAAGAACAAAGATCCGTTAGAATCACCGCTCTGACTACTAATCATTTCTTATCTTTATCAGTTTGCCGCCTACGAATACAGGGGCACGATAATGTTTACATTTTGTTCTGGTCACGATTCGGCCGCTTTTGTGAATAAGAAATGGATACTTTAAATGTATTAGATTAGTCTAGGCACCAATTGTGCCATTTTAGTAACGTAAAAGTTTATCTCAATATCTGATGTGGAATCATTCAATTTTTTTAATTTTCTACAAGTTTGACACGGTTAATGCAGCTGCAGGCTTGATTAATTAAAATAAAAGCTGAATACCTACTTAGTTAGAATGAATTATTACCAGTATGTCTAGTGTCTACCTACCATCTGGTCGGGCAACCTATCCCACATTCCATTGTTTTATTAATTACTTATATCATGATAATACTGTGTACTTAATTATAATATTTATTATTATTAAGAGGTATCTACTAAACAAATAATTGTTTGAAACTTAATTTCAATTTAAATAATACCAACCTAAGAGTACCTACGAGTATAACACCTTCAACTTTTGGCTAAGTATTCCGGAAAATGGCTGCATTATGTATTTTGTTGAATTGTTCATCTCCATGTAGGTACAACAATTACCCGCCAAATGTTTATTTAACTCTAGATATTTAATTGGTTAAAAATAAAATATCTACACCGAAATCTTAATTGATTTGAGCTTTGAGGCAAGGACACAATTACATAGGTACTCAATAAAATAAATAACATATAATCGTTTTCTTTTTATCAATGGATTCATCAATTTATGGCACCTATAATAAAAATTAAAAAAAAAAAATATTTCTTAATCCACTATTTATAAAATAACTAGCTGCGCCCGCGACTTCGTTCGCGAGCATATCAGAAATCAATAACGTGTCTCTTAGAGAGCGCTTAGGTACCACTCCTCCATTAAAAAGGAAGAACCTTGCGATCTTGCCTTGTGGGAAGTGCTACCTGGGGTTCTCTACCACAGCCCTTTCGAATGCAATTACTACGTCTTCAGGGTTTATAATGTCAATGCAACGAAAGTGTCACTTTGATTTTTGAGAATAAATTTTAAAAAAACAAGGCCCTGGTCGAGCCTCATTAACTGTGCACCTGCCGTACTCAATAAATCGATTGCCCGGCTGGCGAAGTGTGCTGAAGCGTTATGACGGTGAAGAAGGATCACGCTGAAAATTTTCCAAGAGAACAGGCAAAAAATACTATGAAATTTTCAATAAAATATTATTATGATTTCTATTGTATCTGTGTACTATTTGTTGGAGATCCCAAATAAATAAACAATTATCTTAAAAACTTAGGAAAATGCTTCTCTGTAAACGAGATAGAAAAGATTGCTTGCCCCTCGAAAGAGCTCATACATACACTAGTTGCTCGTGTAAAAACCAACCCATTTACTGAGATCCACCACTGATAATGGCCGCCATTTCGGATTTAGATTTTTTGATTTTCGGCACCGGCGACGCCCTCTAAAACTATGAAGATGACTACATAACGAAAATTTTGCACATGATTTAAATTTAGACCTCTTTTTACTCCGGAAGACCATTAAAATAAAAATCCCGCTTTAGAATCAATATAAGCTTATTACAAAAACAATATAACCGACTTTCATAATAAAAAACTGGCCAAGTGTGTGTTGGACCACGCACAATATATGTTCCGTAGTCGGGATGAATTTATCCCAAGAACAAACTTTACTTTGTAGTTGAAAAAATGTTTTCCCATACATCGTCACGGTCAATTCTCCAAGTGCCGTTTGTAATCGCATTTTTTTTATGTGATTAAACTACAAATTAACGATTTTCGGACTTTTCCTTTCCTTGTGCAGTGAAACCTTGCTTCTTGTTAAATTTCATCATTCTAGGTCAACGGGAAGTACCCTACAGGTTATAATTTATTTGCGAGTAGGTATCAAAATAAGTCGCATAAATGGCTGTATTTTTCTATTGCGTTGACTTAGAAGGTTGATTTTTTTCGAGCTCCAAGAGACCGTAGACCTACGTATTTGATATTAATCTTAACTTGATACCTCCACGCGTTCCTGAGAAAAAGGATCTTGGCAGCCGAAATACAGACAGACAGACAGACAGACAGACAGACGGACGGACCGACAACTAAGTGACCCTAAGGTTTCCGATTTTTCGTTTTGAGGTACGGAATCCTAAAAACACTACAAAGTGCAAAATAACTTTAGTTTTGGAAGTCGTAAGCAAGAAATTACCGAAACTAAGTCTTTTGCACTTGGAAATATTTTGTTTTGAAGTCGGTAAAAAAGGTTTTTTTTTTGTACCTTTCCTACTTTATATCGCTACTCAGCAAGTTATTTCGTATACCGTACGATAACCCAGTTACAATAGGTAGGTATACTGTTCTTCTATGAGGAGTTCCGTGACAGTAGGGTTTCTTCGCAGTCCATGATCAGTCGGCCGCTGTTAGGTACTTAACCAGTAACTATGTTTCTTCCCCGTACGATTGGTATTTACAATAATGTGTACTGCTCGAGATCCATGGGGCAAGTAGGTACTTACCTACTTACCTTCGAAGTCCACGTGCACCTACTGTACATTATTGAGGAGTTCAACTGTCAGATCTTCACCATTATTAGATGGGACCATCTCGGGAGAAGATACATTAAAACAAAAAAAAAAACCTCCGAGTAACTTGGCTGTGTGACATACCGACGGACAGACGGACTGGACGAAATGAGAAGAGTTCCGTTTCCATGTACTGTGGCGGCATCTACAACGCCACATGCGAACCACGCAACATACTGACGTCACGCAAAATCCTGCATCGCGCAAGCAAAGTTCACCGCGCAACTAGCATATTATATACAGCGTCTCGACATCAATCAATCGTCGGGCAGTTGCCCACCAGACACGACACCCGTCTGTTCGAAGGATCCTCACTTTTCTATGGAGGATGACTGAACTTTACACTGTTCCTCATACCTATATCGTACCATTTAGCTATAGAACCCTAAAAACAGATAAATTGAGAACTTCTTCCTTTTGTGAAGTCGGTTGTATATAAATATGCCTCAAGGAATCTTCAGTTTTTCTTCAAATTTAGATTCGGTTGAAGAGAACTGAGTGAGAACTTGAGTAAGATGAGACCTCTAGAGAGAAATCCAGAACCAAATATTCCAAGACCCAGGTCCGGAGTCCAGCTAGAACTCCAGAACAACATCTACGAAACTACTGTATTATCGACAATTTTAGTATAAAAAACTCATAAACTTTGACATCGTGAAATGACGACATTGGCTCAACGCCACCTTTCGCATACAGTGATTAATTCGAAGCTCGCTCTGCATAAAATAAACTTATTATGATTTAAACTAATAATTAATTATTTAGTATCGCATTCTTTATCACTCAGAACACCACATCAATTATATTAATATCTTACATTATCACCACTTTTTATTTGAAATTATTTTACGGCCACTAATCAACCACCAATGGAAACCGATGGATGGAATGGACCGATTTTTATAAAAATAACTACTACTACTATTTTTATATGATACTTTTTGAAATAACACAGACACAGTTAACATTATGACGTGTTATTATTGACATAATAATTATTATGGTTATCACATATATTCGTTAGTACCATTTGGCACCAATAGATGTCGTTACGTGTATGTACATTACATAATAACTTTTCTTGAACACTACAAATTCATGTATATATATTTTGATAGATTGAAGCGATTGCGATGAAACACAACTAAATATAACTCCGAGTTACAAACAATATTTGAGTTTAAAAGTTAACCATATTGATTTCGCACTTTTTACGTGATACTTAAACAACTAAATCTCTCACATCCAAACAAAAAAAAAATCCAAAAAGGGTAGAAATGGCATCCGTTGGTTATTCTTTAACATCCCAACATTTTTTTGTTTTTAAATATTTTCAATGTACACACGACTACACAATACACAACAAGCTATAGGTTCATTTCTAGTATAATCTGACTTCTCATTGTACGAAAAGCCTATAAAATACGAGGTCAACAAAAACTAGAAATGTATAGCCCCCTGTACAGGAACCCCTCGTCTACAGATTTATTATATGTATAGATGTATAGAAGAATAATATATTTTAAAAATATTGCTAGAGAAGACTAAATTAACTAACTGTCCGCGACTTCGCTCCGGTGGAAGTCGTAAGAATCCGTAAGATACACAATATACTAGGTAGTTTTATAAAAACTCCCACTGCGTCGCATCGCCCGCCCATGCTATTACTTCGTATCAACTTAGCGTTCTTTCTGACATTTTTTTCTTTTTGCACGGCTCCTAAGGGTCGTAGCGTGGTGTTAATAGCCTGTAACCTTCCTAAAGAATTGGGCTATCAAATTCAAAAATAATGTTTCATATCCAACTGGGAAGTAGTTCCAAAGATAAGTGCGTTCAAACAAACAAACTCATCAGCTTTATTATAATTATTATACAGGCTGGTCCAAATTGTGGCGTCATAAAAAAGAATTAGATGCCTCATGCCCAGCGGTATCCGAAAATACCCCACGTATTTTCCGCGATTTTTGATAGATTTTGAGTTATAAATTTTTGTATCTTAAATTAATGATAGGAAGATGATTATTTTATGTCTGAAAGAACATCCCAAGCAGCACACATAGCTGTATAGTCACTGGACAACAGATTTTTTTTAAACTCGAGGCTGTTATGCTTTCTGTACAAGGACTGTGTACCCAACTACACAGCTCCTATAATTCTAAATTTGGCCCCAAATTAACCAGCCCCGAGCATTATAGTAGCTTGTTAACAGCTGTCCAGAGCATTGTAAGAGCTGTACATGGGCTGTACAATGGTTTAGACAGCGGTCAATAGGCCACTATCCAGCTTCTTTAATTCTCTTACGCAGCCAAAAGATGTTTTATGGCTTAGTAACAGCTATTGTTAAATCTTCAAAGAAATAGCAACAAAAATCTATTTGTGCAGTGCAAGTGTTACGTCAAGGCGATCTAACTATTTCTGTGGACCAATAATAATTTCTAATTTAAGATAGGTAATTTTTCACGTTTGTTTTGTATCTCTATCGGTAAATTGTACTGCGGGTGCCACTTTACTGTTAATATATATAGGTGATATTATCAAATATTACACGCGCCATCGAAATAATATAGTTTTACAAACAAAAATATTCAAAATAAAATTCGGTGTACGAATTATTCATGGATTTTTTATTTTTTTTCCCAGTTAATGAGTATTAATATCTATTTGTTACAATGAAATAATGTGTTTTTACTTTAATAGCTCTGAAATATCATGAACATGTAACAGATATCAGTGGATTTTTCATATGTAATCGGCTTGTTTACATCAAAATGGCGTTAATTTGTTATCCAGCAATAATTCTAACGAACTTCCCTTGACCCTCTCTTTTCTGTTCAATGGACATATTTAAGTCTATTAATCAACTGAAAACTGTACGCTAGCTGTACAATGGTTTTCAGTTATTATAATGACTGGTGAAAGGAGTACAGTGAGAGTATACAACAGCGTCTTAGGGATCTCTAATCTTGATAGAAAACCATTTCGGGCATTTCGTACTGAAGTAGGTTAGGTACTACACTTGATTTTGTGATCCTACTTATTCTGGCCTGTTATGCCAAACTAGCGAACCATTAATTTGTCATGTTGCTTAGAAATACATATTATAAAGTAAAAAGGTATTCCGATTTTTTTAATCTAAATATCAGCCAACCTAGCTAAATATTCACCTCCGCTCTGTTCAACTTTACGTTCTCCCGGACTTATTATACTTATTGTATTCTTTTGCAAGTTTATTTTTAACTACACCAGTTCTTTTCCTTTTTTTCCATGGTTTAACCGTGTTCATTTTAAATTGTATTTTGTTCTCGCACGATAGTTAATTAAGTCGCGTTGCGAGGTTATGACAAAGTTGACGTTATCATAGCATTACTAATCTGTTTACTCTTCAATAATTCTAGAGGCTGTAAAATAGCTAATATTTATACTATAAGCTGTGGAATTAAAGTGGAGTAAGACTACACTAATTTACAGCTCGTGCAGTCTTAATTGCTTTTAATCAGCTACTATTAAGCTCATTGAGGTAGCATTATAATAGAATGAGTGTACACAATAAAAAAGCCAATGGCAAAATTTGATTCTCTAATACAGCTCACAGCTTAGAAGAGGTGTGACTTTATCGCGTTAAGCAGCCGTTTACACGCTTTAGTCTTCTTAATCAGCCAGCAGCATTATATGTAGCCAAAGGCTGGACAATAGTTCTTTCAAATTCTACTAAAATTCATTATTTTGTTTTTTTCTCCATTATACAGCCATTAGTCAGCTGTGCTGTTTAACAGTGTGGAGATCACCCCTCATACAGTCTCAAGAATCGTTTTATCCATTAGTATAGCTACATAAGAGCCTTTAACTGTAATATAGCTTGTTTATGGATGTAATTTCCGCTAATGTGCTGCTTGGGATTCCATAACAACGAAAATTGCAAAAAAAAATGTAAAAAAGCCGTGTAAAAATAATGATAGAATATTTTGAAAGCGGTTACCATTACGTTTTCAAGAAATTTAAAAAAGTAATTATATCTCGAAAACTATCAAGAATCGCGGAACATACATGGACTACTTTTCGGATACCCCTGGGCATGAGGAATTTAATCAATTTTTTATGACGTCACTATTTGGACCAGCCTGTATAAGTTTAAATACATAGATTACGTTACAAAGTGATACCTTCACTGTAATATTAATTTGTATGATAAAAACCACTTCGTGTTTTTTACTAAATTGTTCTAATCAACGCATTTATCCGATTACAATACAAAAAAATATTCTTTTTATTACTAAATTCGCTAAAGGTCATCTTGAACATCTGTTATTGAAATAGGTATTGAATGGACCAATGTTTTTTATCTTTACCTCCTGCCTGTAATCAGAATATTAGGTTGGATATTGCGCACACACAAGGAAGATTTTTTAAAGCATGTTCTATTTATGATCGCTTTTTCTTCGTATACATATAGGTTGTGGATGGGTGACCATCCATTTCATATAGAGACCCTTCCGTACCTCGGGCAGCACGTTAAGCAGTTGGTTCTGGCTGTCATTCGTAGATCTTTGACAGTCGTTATGGGCAGTCAGAAGCCGAAGTCTGACAACCAGTTTTATATCGGTTGCAGACCAAGAGCTAAGCGAAGTTAGAAATGCTTAGCTCACGTATCTGAGGTAATTTTTCATACTTGTGTGCAGACCGCAAAGTATGAACACAAGTTTTAAAAATTACCTCAGTTAAGCGAGCTAAACTAACCCAGCTTAGCTCTTGGTCTGCAACCGGCTTTTTACCAAGGGGTATATTGTGTTGCCCAGTAACTGGGTTGCGGAGGTCAGATAGGCAGTCGCTCCATGGAAATTGCTGGTATCCAGGTGCATTCGGTTAGACTGGAAGCCATATGGAACATAGTTGGGAAAAGGCTAGGAAGATTAATTAACATGTAGGTTCCTGCCTATCTATGTTTCATTTAGAAAGTAGAAAGACCTTTTTTGGCCTTATCCACCCGAAATGCTCTGTTATAACTTAAGATACCTACTAACTGAGAATATTGCTTCAAGAAAATTAACTGCTGAAAGATTTCTATGATAATGAAATGAAGTCAGCAGTTTCTAAATATCTCGTAGGCTCTTACTAAGGTAGGCTGACATAACTACAGATGAATAGCCTGAGCCATCAAATACGAACAAAAATCATCAATGATTATGAAATTCAGTCAGCATTATCTAAATATCTCGTAGGCTCTTACTAAGGTAGGCTGATATAACTACAGGTGAATACTCTGAGCCATCAAATTCGAAGAAAAATCATGAATGATTATAAAATTCAATCAGCATTATCTAAATATCTCGTAGGCTCTTACTAAGATAGGCTGACATAACTATAGGTGAATAGCCTGAGCCATCAAATACGAACAAAAATTATCAATGATTATGAAATTCAGTCAGCATTATCTAAATATCTCGTAGGCTCTTACTAATGCAGGCTGACATAACTACAGGTGTAGAGCCTGAGCCATCAAATACGAAGAAAAATCAATTACCTTATGTGTCACATCAATTTAATATACTTAAGTACATGAACAATGCAAATTATCGCTTGTAATAATGTCAACTTAACACTATGGAGTGATTAGCACTAAATTATGCATCATATTTCCCGTTTAGGATTATGCAAATTAAATATCTCGGATAATTAGAAATTATTTTTACATTCTTCGTAGTAAACGAAGTACAGTCACGTGGAAAAATATGTAAGTTAACCGTACATCTGTGGTAAAACTTGCACTACGAAAACAGTCCTTAGTGAAAAGACAAAGGGGCTGTCAATGACAAGTTTTTATCACTTATGTGCGTTTGCCTGTACTTATGTATGCACTCTGCAAACAACGAAGTGATCTGTTTTGATTGGGGGATTTACGTAAGTGCCTGATGGTCAATTAATTACGGACGTCCAGGGATAAACCACGTATCTACTCTTCAGAAATAAACATCGAACAGAATAAAATCGAAGATTGATTCACACGATCATTTATAATTTTGGCATGAGAGCAATATCATAGTATTTCATTCCTTGGCCAAGTATTTTCGTTGTTTTTCTTTTACACGTTTACGGGGGCCTACCAGTGGCGAAGGTTTCATACAACTCGATTCCTACCGGCTTCCCTTTGAAAAATGGCACAGTCAGTATTCTATAGACAAATAATATAATCATATTAAAGATAATTATGTACTCTGGCTTACCTTTTACAAAAATTGACCCTTCGCTACTGGGGCCTACCACTTCTTAAGAAACCTGTACGGCACATAGATAAATGGTATCTATAGGACCCGCGAACGTAGTTTTACTATAGTCATTTGTTTTTAGGTTTCGGTACCCTAAGGATGCCAATGGGACTCTATTACTAAGGCTCCGCTGCCCGTCCGTCCGTCTGTCACAGGGCTGTCTGTTTTGAACCGTAATAGGTAGACGCTTTAAATTTTTCACAGAGCGTGTAATACTATGGCCGCTATAACAACAAAAATAAATTAAAGAAAAAAATTAAAGGGGTACTCCATAGCAAAAACGTGTAAGTAGAAAAAATTTAGTTTTAAATATTATACGGTGGCACAGAACCCTTCGCGTCTGACTCACACTTGGCCACTTTTTCGTGTCATTAACCTCGTTAGTGGATTGCTAGACTTTTTTCTAAATAATGTTCTATAGGTATAAAATTAATGGACATTAGGAAATACGACGTAATCAAGTAGTTAAAATAGTGACATAAAGGCCTTTCTTAGTTTCCAGACATTTTCTATTGGTTCCTTCCGTTATAAATCATTTTGAAGTAAGTATTTAATTACAAGGAGGTTTTATTAAGAATTTGTTAATTAGCTTGTGTCTTAAGTAAATGTTAGTTACCTTCAGAATAGATGAGTGATGATGCAGGGTTCAAGTATTGTTGCTTGTAATGTCGCGTTGGAGATATTCTATAGATTAGGCAAATTATTAGGACCTACTTAAACACGCATTTTAATCATTAAAAATAGTAGTTGCATACGGATCCAATCATTCAACAATAGTAAATTAAAAATAATACTATATGTAACAGAGCGAATAATAAAACTTACGGAATATATTTTCCTGTTTTCCTGTTTATCTGAGTAGTCTTGTTTATTTGAGCACAAACTTGTTATAATTTGGTAAAAACAAAAATGATTTCCAATACACTTGAGAAATGGTTGTTGTAGATTTATCGGCGGCAGGTTCAACTTCGTTTTAACTTTGTAGCTAACAACTTAATATCGAAAAACGACTCAATGTCGTTCATCACTCTAGAATAGGGCTTTGTTCATGTACCAAAACTAATGCAAAACTAAGGTTAAAATGTTCAAAAACTAAAGTGCATGAGCATTGGATGATGAAAGTCTAGACAGAATGAAATATAGGTACACACGGCTACATACCAAGCTATACATTTCCAGTATAAGCTGACCTTTCATTGTACGGAAATCCTATACAATGCGAGATCAGTTACTGGAAATGTATAGCTTGATATGTAGCCGTGTATACCAGTTATGGATGATTACGAAAGTTAAGGGAGGATGTTTAGTTGTTAACCCCATATAAAGTCAATTATTGCACGATGGCTCGGAATGTTACTTGCATTCCAGACCTTATTATTTCTTTTGAATCATGTGGCCGCGTAGGGTACTTATTCAATTGTAAACGTCACTTTTGGCCTTGATACATTGAAAGTTTATCAATTACTTGCAGAGGAGTGGAGAGCAGTGGTGGCCCAGTGCTATCGGCCCCGACTTACGAGTTGTAGGTCGTGAGTTCGAACCAAGGCAGGCACTTGACTTTGTGTATTTAATTCCATCACCACTTCTCTCGAAACGGTGAAGGAAAACATCGTGAGGAAACCGGCATGTCCTAGAACCACAAATTCGAAGACATGTGACATCCGCCAACACGCACTGGGCCCGCGTGGTGGATTATGGCTCACTCCCTCTCACATAGAGGAGGCCTGTGTCCCAGCAGGGGGAACATTATAGACTGATTATGTGTATGTCAGAGGGAGTGTTCATGACCTTTACACATTCGATAAAATAATGTATCAGCATGTGAGCTGCACTTCTACACCAAGTGTTGTAATTCCAGCACAATGACAGTTAATTAAAAAGCTATTTGACGAGCGATTGCGTGGTTCGATTGTGCGACAGTCTTGGTATCTCGAGACCCTGACTCCTACTCGTGATCGATCGATGTTCGAGATGGCAGTTGTGAAATTTTACCAAAATAACATGTATTATTGTTGTTAATGTCTTCAGACAATATTCTTTTATGCGATTTCAATGTCACGTCCAAAACATATGTAAGGAATTGATTTTCAATTGATAGATTTTGAATAGTTTGACGTCAACCGTTTATAATAAATACCTTGCGTACCTACTGTAACGAAAATAAATATTCACGAAAAGCTTGACCGTAAAGGATTCTATTAAACATAGTAATAATAACAAACCTGAATTAAATTGGAAATTAGTAGGTACAGCACTACAAGGTTGTAAAAGAAATATAGGTATCTTTAAATCTTAAAAATAATAAAAAAAGAAAACGTTATGTCGGTTTAGAGTTAGAAGTTATTACTGGACGAGCCAACCGCAAAAGCAGTTTTGCATTTCAGCCAGGTAGAGCAGATGTTTTGCATACTGCGAATGAAATCCCAAAATGTCATTGACTTCCATTTAACGTTTAAAAATGCTATCAGAAGAAATGTTACTTCAGGTACTTTTATTGTCTCGATGATACCTTCACTTAGGTAGGTCTAAGTACTTAGGCGCACTAGGGGTTTAGTAGAAGAAGGTACATGGAGACGTTTTTCTGGTATTCATGATTAGAGTCACAAAGATCGAATTGGAATTCCTTTTTGTACTCGGCATGTGGTTTCTTAAGCCTGATTTCCTAAATAAATGACGGAAGGCATATTATAGATTTCTTATCACATGCGGAAGGCTGATGATGAGTGATGATGAGTAATGATGACCGAACAAATGTTAAGGTTATCTTTTTCTATACACCTACTACATATTGTGGTTGTATAGAAAAACGTCCAGCTAGGACGTGTGCAGGTCACTGGCCAACTAAGAGCAGGGGAGGGGGGAAACGTGGCGGCAAGTGCGGTCCCCCAAAACTCCAGAAATACTTTTTAATCAAATCCTAAACAAGAAAAAAGTTTGTTCAGTAAGTAAAAGGCAGTTAGTAGTTGGGGCCCCCCTAGGCATGCTAAATCTATACGTAGGGTGCAAACATTTTTGAGGTCGCTTCGCTCGCTCTTGCAACCTACATTCTCTTTTTTCCCAGACTTATCTTTGTAAGTAGACAAAGTAACTCCTATTTATGTACGAATAGTCAAATGAAAATCCTTAGCTATCCGGGGTAGGGTGCAAAAATTCTCGAGCTTGCTTCGCTCGCTCGTGCATCCTGCGTTTTTTTTACTTTTCTGTTTAGTTTGAAAAAGTAATTCCTATTTCTGTTAGTATAAATGTTCAAAAGAAAATGTAAACTATGCGGGACAAACATTTTCCCGCTCGTTGCGCTCGCTCTACCATCCTCTATTCGTCTGATGCTCTAGCTTTTCTGTTGTTGACAAAGTACTCCATATTTCTGTATCAGTAGTCATAATAAATCCTAACCTTTTTGAGGCAGCATGCAAAATAGTTCAACGTTTATTCCTGGGCGGGGGCCCTATTAAGTTTTGCCGCCTGGGCTCCCGACAGGCTTAGTCCGCCACTGGTGCAAGTGGATTGCTCCCGTCACTCAGGGATACAATTAAATAGTCTCATAATGTCTCTAATATCACTAAACCAACACCCGTACTCTACAAACCGGGACATAACAATGTTGTTTGGTGGCACTGATAGGTATGATGATAGCTAGCGTTTTCCCGGACCAACGATTTTCATATGAAAGGAGCTTTAACAATAGTGGAAATAGTCAAGTAGTAGAACTAAATACAGTTATCATTCGGCTGCAATTTTTTTTTAATATGCAGGCGAATTTATGATGAACAAATATAAATGAACGAATAAGCATAAATCCATCAAATTGGTCGGTAAATCTGATAATTCTTTCTTTTGTGTGACATAGTTCAGAAATGCCGCGCCATTTTTTTCAATCAAACTAAATCACCTACTTCCTGTACTGCTTCACACAATATTATTTTATTTATTTGTAACTTTTTATTATGTATATTTTTTCAAAAATTTTGTACGACTCGTAGCCGACCGTGCAATAAGCAATTAACCCCCAGAGGTCAACCCGTACAAGCCCGTTAGGCCAGTTACAGATCCAGTTTGTCAAGCTGTAATATTTTTTTCACAGCTTCGTTTTTCTAATCCTAAACGAGGGAAAAATAAAAGACCTAACCAACACAACTTTTAACCGAATTGTAAGACTTGAAGATGTTTTAGTAGAAATCCAGACCAAAAACATTATGTTCCGTTAGTTGAACAAAGTATGCTAGTGCAGAAATAAAATAAGTATCGTATTATCTTATTGTGATGAGTCGAGGCATTAAGACACCATGCGGCAGTAAGCAGTCCCGTTGCAAGTTGCAGACGGAAATATTAATATCGTGTGATGAATGACCACTCGCAACAAGCCGAGGGGAAAATAGATACCCACAAGACATACGTGCAGTCCGACGGCAGACTGCTTCAATGTGTTTTATTTAATAACATGGATGCACGGGCAATTTGTTCAAGTTCGTGCAACATGGCAGAACGATATTACAATGTGTACTTAGGAATATACCTCTACAAATGGCAGTACAAGTTGTTATTCGTGAGAAAATCGAGAAGCGAGTGGAAATATTTACCACGACGAAAATACGAAAACTTTTTCTATAATTCGCAGTTCTTGCCAACTGAAAAGTTTTCTTTGTCTTTATTGAACCCAGTGTTTCATAAGGTAAATAGTGTAGCGAAATAATGAAAAATAACACAATCGCCAGTTTTTTAATAATACATTTTTAATTTTGATTTCATCGCATAAAAGAATATAAAATAAAAAATTATAAAATTGTTAAAACATATTGTGTATTGCAGAAACCAATATACAAAACTTTAATCGAGAAAATGCACGCGTAAACTTAGACGCACGTGAATTTAATATCTCTTAGTAAAATATCTTTGAGTCTGACCTAAAAAGCTCGATTGCAATCGGTTTTGTAGGGACTCCTACATAAAATATGAGGTTTCATAAGCTATAGTGCTAAATAGATCCGTGGTCATAGAACAGTCTTAAATTTGAGATAATCTAATTTAGACGTTAACGCATGAAAAATACCTAAATGGTTAAATTGAACCGATATAAATTAGAATAAGTTAAATCATAAATATCTTCAATTATCCTCAATACAGTTGTTGGAATATCGGCTGGTGTGACAGGATCTCGGACGCTCCTCAGGAATTACACTTATTGTGTTCACCGGCTTAGTCTTTAGCCCAGAGGGTGGAACCGAATTTTATGGTTTATTTTTATTTTTATATTCTTTTGTGCGATGATATCAAAATTATATGTATTGTTTAAAAAGTAGCGATTGTGTTATTTTTCATTATTTCGCTACAATAAGTACTGTCCAGTATTCTCTATAAATAAATCAATTTGCACTGATCAATAAAACTAAGGCGTTTTCATAATTTTGAATAGACGTAGGTAAGAATATAATAGACCTAAATATTTTAAAAGCTAAAGGGTTTACAATGTTGAATGTGTTGAAAGATTTGATTTGTAACCGGAAAATTGAGAAAACTAAGTTCTTAGAAATCAGTATCTTCGGATCTTAGATAAATTCTTTGTTTTCACCCTGTTACCTTTTATGGTTCTTCCAACTCGGATGACTACGACTAAATCTAGGTACCTAGGTATTCACCGCCTGTTCTCGTAAAGCGGCCAACGTCCTACAAATTCACAAAAAACTACAACTAAAAAGTAGCCGCTGCTATGCTATCAGATTTGGAAAATCGTAGTGATATGTAATATATACAGCTATCAGCAGTGCATTGCATTTAAATGCCTCATTAACTAAGAAATATTGTTTTATAGGTACGTGAATTTCTGACTGTAGCAAAAGCCGCGCGTGCGTGCTACGAAAGTTGTGTTAAAAGAGCTTGAATAAAGATTTTATGGTAACTAAAATCGTTCTTTCCGTTGACTATAACTACATTATCATAAATATTATTAACTCTCCAGCCTCCAGAGTTCAGAAAACTACCTGGACAACGTTTTATCCTATTCCAAATAAGTTATAGGAAAATAAAAACACAAGACCCTATAAATATAGGAATTAATGCCTTACTATATTTTCAAGATGCCTTTTCCTGTTGCTTGGAAGCTGATTAGGAGAATTTGCATTTCAAATAAGATTAATGATGAGCTTAGGCAAAAATATAGCTGTTCAAGTTCCTGGGAAGGGTCTCATTTAAGTTTAAGGCCGTCAGATTAAAGCGTTTGTCTTCATGTCATCAATTTTGAATCAATGAGCAAAGAAACTGAGGTTTTCAATAAATATTGCTGTCAGATTAAGATGAAAGCAACATGTCTTATGACCGATGTAGAGTGCTGCGTGTGCGCAGAACATACGAGTGTCAGGGTGGCTCGAGTGCGCTAACGTCGTCGGCTCGCGGTCAACGGCCTTGACATTGTACCCATTTTGTGTTTACATCTTATTTGTATTCTTTAACGACACGCATAATTATCGTCATTTAATGCAATGTAGTCACGTGGAAAAACTTTATGGCTGTTATAAATAAACTGTTGTTGTATGAGTTTTTCAGTACAGTGTTGTTATTTATTCAGCAGTAGTTCGACTCCAGATGACGGCATACATTAAATAAAAGACGATTTTAACGCCACTCTGCGACCTCACCTGCCGGTAATAAAGATGACCTTTGGTTCGTTTCCCGCTGTTCTCATAATGTTCTTCGTGTAATGATCTTTACCAAACAAAGAGGGTAGGCTCAGCATCCAAATAGCGTTGCGTGGTCTAAATACTACTGCAATTAGTTCAAATAACTACTGCACATTAGTAGTTTCTTTTACTAAGATAAAATTACGAAAGAAAGTTCATTTTTATCGAGGCCATAGGGTTTTGGAATGGAGAATTATTTTTCTAACACTTGGAGCTCATGAATTTGACTTTAAATTTAGGCCAGCCATGTTTCCCCCACAATTGAAGTTGAACGAAGCCTCTTCAACTCTGAATACGAAAAGACAAAGAGCTGCAATACTTTACTTGTGAATGGATTTGAATAAGATGGAAATAATTTAAGCATTTTGTTACTTTTTTATGATAACCAGCACCAAATAACAGAAACGAGTACCAAATGTGCAAATTGCATGGCGTTAAGTAATAAAGTACCTAAGTATTCCAAGCACGTAGCTGAATGATGATCATGACAGTGTATTCACACTTTCAAGGAGTTAGAGAACTGCGTTGAAAACGTATTTGCGTCTTATACTCCAATTTTGCATAAAAATGCAGTTACAGAATTATGTTGCAAGAGCTTCGATCAAGAATGCACAAGAACAGTCAAGATAATTTTGGGATATTATATGGAATCTTTCCATGCCCCATTTTATTATTTCGATCTTATCTACATAACCCGCGGGAACTTGATATCAACAATATTCCATTCACTTCTGCAGATTTACAATGGAAAGGAGTAAAGCGTTGCCCGGCGAGTCGGAAACAGAGTGATCCAAATATTAAAATTCCGAGTAGGCACGACTATTGACCGCAAAGACAAAGTGCTCGTGGTCAACATTTACAAGTTAGCTTAATGCTTCCATCGAAGGGCAACACTAAACGCTGCGAAGGTTCTATGCGACACGAAGAATGCTTGTGTAAAAACGACAGGTATTCAGGTCTAAATCTGTAATGTTTGAGTATTCTTAGGGCCCATAATCCCTTGCCCACCGTGCCCGAACATCGGCACAGGGAGGGGGATCCCAATGTGAACACGCCAGTGCTGTTCTCAGGCCACATATTTTATTCAAAAACATTGAAATTGAACCACCGGTATTAGAGATGAAGAAACATTCAAGGCATCAGTGATATTGATTCCAAAGACTGTAAGACTGCAACACTTGTACGCCAAGCAAAAATCTCTCCAAAATTGAATAAAGTAATACAATTTGGGAGAAAGTGGAGCACTCCGGAATATTTTTGCATCCGCTTGCTAATCTGATCTCTCTTGATGCATACATAACCGTTCTCTTACCAAGAGTTTCCCTAAGTCAGATAAAATCCTTCCTAGAATAGCGTACAATACGGGACACACACAATTATCGTTCATCTCCGTCCTCCCACAGCCCACTTCTGCATTTAACAATGAGTGACAACACCAACACAGCTGGACGTCGAGTGTTTCTATCTTTTCGCCGCAAATGCTTCGACGACGCGGAAGCAACCTTCCTGTCATTATGAATTGTTAACTTGAGGGGTGATTACCTATAATAAGTGCAGGCAAACGTTATAGCTCTGCAAAACCTGTTTGTTTGCACAAACTTAGTGTTAGCGTCCAGGATTAGCTCCTGGCTAGCAATTGACCATGCTATATTTAGATTCTAAACCAATACTACCGTTCTATCGAACTCATTTTTAAAACGGAATTTATTAATCGGTAACAATTAATTACGCCTATTAGTTAATGTAACTAACTGTTCATTAAGAGCTTTATATGATACTGATGGGAATTTTATAAAAACATTAAAACCAAAATAGAATCACACATGCAAATTGCTCCAGTTAAAAAACCTGTGTTAACTGGTAATATTGAAATCAAGACACATTTAATATAGAAAGCTCCAATAAATCGAGATCAGTTAGTAGTATCGCCGTCGCGCCGGTAGAAGTCATTAGTGCGTAAATTCATTGCCATTACCTCGTAGCGCCTGCGCTGGCGCCGACGATCGTCTCCATCAAAGGGACGATGCAAATAGCAATTTTATGTGTTTAACTGTACATAAGTTGATCAATAAATTATATCTAATTGATGTTTAGGGATATTTACCATGCGAATAACAAGCAATAACATAGTTGTTTTGTGAGAAATTAGAGTTTCCCAAGGTTAGGAAAGCTGCTTTATTAATTGCGAAGATTGTTAACACGTCATGGTATTAAATATATGTAGGTACTTACATTATTTTCTGAGGTGAAGGGCAATGACAGCAAATGATGACAAATTGTCGACAGAAACAAATTCCACCGGATAGGCCTAGGTAATTGAACGTCATCGACACTGGTATGATTACCTCTGAATTAAAGGATAATTCAACTGAGGGAGCACCATGAGAAAAGGAAAATACCAATGATCTGGACTTTTTTAAATTACTCAATAATAATGATGAAACACAAAGACCAGCAGAACATAACAGGGATAATAAATATGTAGGAGCAAAAAACAAGCATAATTGCAAAGCTGAACAAATTCCCAGAGACAGTTGGGTAAACCCCATGATATATAGATTCAATTATGAGTTTTTGCGGTTTCAGAGCTTCTGGCTATTCAATTTAGAGCTAAATTTTTCTTCTTGGTGCTTTGTTTTGACTTTATCGATTTCGTAATTTGAGTTAAGGAAAACGTTTCTGTTTAGTAAATCGAGTAGTACCAGTTAATTAGCTACGAAATTCATTACGTACATATAATTTCAAGAAATGCTTTTATTAAGTAAGTGATTGAGCAGTCTTTTCTCTTCGCATTAGGACATCGAGTAATACTTTGTGCCTTGACACTTACGAATTAATATAATTAATTAAATTAATATATACAGTCAACACCTGCAAAGTGTCACCTTTATTCATTGACACTCATTGTAGCAGTTTTTGGAGGAGGCCCTGATTGGGCTGGTGACGTATTTGGGCCCATAATGATTTACTTCTGACATAAATAATAAAGCTAGGCTAAGGTTTACCATAATTATTATCTCTTGTTTAGTAGGGACCATCGTGATGACTTGGACGATTACTTTATACCAAGAACACGTCTTTTAGTTCTAAATCTTCCGTTATGGGTTTCTCGGAACCATTTTGTTCATCTTAGACTAGAACATTAGCTGCAATGCAGTCACGAACTTTTTTTACGACTACGGTAATGAGCGTTACTTCCGAGACGTTTCCTTATTTATGTTTAAAGTTTAAATAATAGCACTTGTATGAATCATACGTCTGATAATGTCTGATTTCAGAATGCCTTGAATTTCACAAAAATCATCCTATTTGTTGTATTTCTACGAATTTATGTGTTCTTAGTATTCAATCCATTGGTAAAAAATGATAGGGTGTTGACAGATTAAATGTACAATATTCATGCAAAACTATACAATTACGATTCAGTAGTAGAATGTTGGAACAAAGCAAGATAATTACGTACCTTAAATGACGGAAACATGTTCATTCAGCGAGTTGCTAAATGAGTCGTGCTTACAATTAAAACAGAGACTAAATTACCCCAAGCTTTGGTATGAAGAGACTACGGGATGTCTTTGAATAAGATACTCCCGAATATGGTAACAGGAATAATCTGTTCTGCTGTTTGCGATAACATTTTGAACTTTTGAAAGCTTTATCTTTTCGAAAGTTTTTCAGGTCGCTGTTCACAACAGGTTTTAAAAATACGAAACGCCTTGTTTTGCTTAGATATGGAAAAAACATAAAAACAAGAATAATAAATAGATGTTAGTCTGATAGACCATAATTCAAAAACAACAAAATCAACATCAATTAGCACAGACAGCACTTAAAACATTTATTGAACACACAAAAATAATGTATGTCACGCAGACGGCGCCAGCGCAAAACCGAAAACCGGAATACTTAGCGGTGATAGTACAATCTTACTATGATTGACGTCTAATCACCGTTCGATAGACCGAACAGGGGCGAGCCGAGGCGCTCCGAAAAGCGATTAAGTAACATTAACGGTTCGTTCTCGGTTAACGGTGAAACCGGAACACATAATTACATTTCTAGTCGAATGTCATGCCGTTGTTTCAGCCGGGTTTAGTTCATGCATTTTAGTGCTCAAAGCTGTTGGACATCACTCACAGCGTACGGTAAAGTAATGAGTTAAAGCCGAGGGTACCTACATTTCATAGTCCGCAGGTGTAGCTGTTCGTAACATCTTACGTTTGAGAGATTGAAAGCATAGGTACTTGTGTAGAGCTCTATGTCTACTAGTTTAGCATTCAAATACTTTTAGCAGATAAGGAAATGTATAGGTAAATTTATGTCAACGGCTAAGCCCCAAGAGAGATTTACAATCTAAAGGCAAAATGTTATATCCCTATTCTACGTAGGCGATGTATCGACAATCGTTACAAACTTAGGTTTCGGTATTACTGCTAGTTAAGGATCTAATGATTTTCTGCAATGACAAACATCAACACAAGCGTATGCAGGACAGCTGTAAATGTTTGATAATCGTGATAGAGCACCATTAGCATGAAAAACTTGACCTATAAAGAAAGTGACCCATAAATTCGATGTAAAAGGTCCTTAGTTTGTAAACAGGTGCGAAAAACACGTTAAGGGTATAATTGATGGCTCTGTCCGTTTCCTTAGTACGTGACCTTTCGCTGGTTGTTATTAAGTATACATTATGCCAACTTTATTACTGTCTATCCGTTACTGGGAGGATTACAAGAATGTTAATAGTAATTAACCGTGCGCAGGTCATGTCTACTTGCAAATTATGTGCATAAGAAAGACAAAACTGTATACGTGATGATTAAGTTTTCTGGGCACATGATCGCCATGCCTATGTTCTTTCTATTCCCTATGGATAAAATTTTCCATTGGGTTTTCCAGGAACCCACTCAGTACAGACTACAGAGTCAATTTATTTGACAGATTGAATTACTGTCACTACTTAAGAAAACCATAGCTATTCAACAAATTGAGACGGGTAGTTCTTCCTAGTTATCAAACTTATCGGGTACCGTAAGAAAAATGTAAGGATTAGGTGTTAGTTTCAGAACTGAAACGAATTAAAGATCATATTATGAACAAACTCAGAAACATACTCCTTGTTTGGTCCCTCATCGTCTACACTTGAGTATGTCACCAAACATATTATACAGCGTGTATCAGAAATATGTGGGACAGACCGTATAACTGAACAACTTTCTCCATGGCCTCAACATCATAATCGCGAAAAAAATATCAGCTGTTCTATACATTTGGGTCAAGTAGGTTTTGTATGGGACATCTGATATTTTTTTCGCAATTATGATGTTGATCCCATGGAAAAAGTTGTTCAGTTTGATGGTCTATAATTCTGTATCACAACTTTAAATATACCTGCACATTTCTGATACACGCTGTATAACAGTGAAGAGGTCAATTATTATGTCCGTAGTTCGGACTTCGTACAGCCTACGTTAACGTTAGCTTGAACAGTTAAAACGTCAAATAAAATGAAAATTACAACTACTTAATGTAGTTATAAATTCGTAAAGCAATAGGATAAGTAGCGGTAAGTAGTTGTTTTATTACATGCTTTGATAATACTGGACGTCTTTAGGCTGACACAACGATGATGATATTTCCAAGTGTTGGATTTCATTATAAACTAGCAACTGGATACGGTTACGGACTGTAACATTTTGAAGACTTTTATACAGTGGCGCGTACAGTCACGAGCATAAATATGTCTACACTTGGCTAAATTCAAAAGAGATTATCTCCTTAATTTTTTAATGAAATGTTATGTTGTTACGAACATAGTATTTTCGTACTTCGAGGTTTATGTAATATGTCGTATTTTAATGTTGCAGTCGTTATTTCACGAAAAAATCGCTATTGAAAGTTGCCAAGTGTGACATATTAGTGCTCGTGACTGTACCTTATCATATTAAATTATACCACGTCTACTAGATGGTTATACGGTATACATTTTTTTAAGAAATCCATTCAAAAAAAAAAAATCAGTTGTCGCTTAAATTTTGATACGCGTAGCTCGACAAAATGTATGGAACAGCAGATTTTTTTTGTGAATGGATTTCGTTCAAATTTTGTATACCTTTTAAGTATACCTACCATGTAGTATACGTGGTATAATTTAATCTGATAAGGTACGCGCCACTTTGTATAAATAGAGTTATACTTATGCGAAAGTAAATTTGCCTGTTTGTTACCTTTTCACGCCTTAATGGATTTAGATGAAAGTTGGCACACGGACAGACCATGAACTGTGTTAGGACATAGGATACTTTTTATCTCGATAGTACGTTCCCATGGGATAATTTCCAACATCCACGCAGCCGAGCCACGGGAAAGCCAGAATTCTAAACAGGAACATACAGCGTGAAGGTTTTAAGATTAATTTACTTTGGACTATTAAACTACGAATACCCAGTTTGCTTTTTTAGCAAGAAAAAGTGTCATAAAGTAGAAATACTAAAGATAATTATAACTAGGTAAAAAAACCCACGTACACAAAACTTGGACGATGACGCAAATTATTTGCGTGCCATTTCTCCTTGGCACGCGATTCCTTCAGTATTTTCAGCAAACTGGGAGCATATACTTGTGTTTTCATTGCGAAGGTTGGATTACAGTGAAAAGTGATTTCAAAGGAGAAAGGTAACGTTAAGACTTCAGTTTAAGTATTAAATGTGTACGGCAACCGTGTCGACTAAGAGATCCCTTTTAGCGATACACCGCCCATTCTGTCACCCTATGTAAAATTTTACCTATTTATATATGATAATTTATTCTAATTAGGTTCATACATAAAAACTGTATTCTATACAAACATTTTAAAGCGAATTCATCATAAATAAATGCCGTAATAAAATCATAGGTATATTTCGATGTAAAACTCCCAAAACACTTGAGTGTTTTTCCGTAGGTAATGTGTGTACATATAAGTAGGTATATGTCCAACATTTTATTTCCCGCTATCCACATACTACGTACTAATATTGTCTTTAAAAGATAGGTAGGTAAGCACGAATGTAGAAACGATAATATTATGCTAATTCAAATTCCAATAACAATTTTGATGATAATTCCTATATATCAAATTGCAAAGAAATAAGTGTTATGTTTCATACAAGATTCTTTAAGAACGTGCTTAATTTCGTAGAATAGAATAGAATACTCTTTATTACGTACACCATAAAAATACGCGTGCGCGCGTGCGGATATTTTGTTGTTTTGACTTCCATCCTTATGTCTAAAGATCGGAGAGATTGCGCAATCTCCCATAAACATCTAAACTGTAACATTTCAGTGTAGTAGACACGTATTTATCTACTTATTAAGGTAAAACTATTTTTCGGGTTCCGTACATGAAGGGCCAACGGGACCCTATTACTAAGGTTCCGCTGTCCGTCCATCCGTCTGTCTGTCAGCGGACTGTATCTCATAAACCGTAATAGGTAAACAGTTGATATTTTCACAGTGTGTATTTCTATTGACGCTATAACAACAAATAATAAAATTAAGATAAAAATTAAAGGGGGTAAATTAAAGGTACCGTTAGGGTACGGAACCCTAAAAATGTATTTTTAATTATTATACGGTGGTACAGACCCTTTGTGCGTGAGTCCGGATAGCACTTGGCCGTTTTTTTGTTTACTGTCGGAAATTCGGAATAAGGTGTCTGACGTAACCGGTACAAATACGAATCACGTTTCGGATCGTTCCACATAATAAATGCACTGTCCGTGAATGTCAGTGGCATAAGTACGTCAATGCAACAATAATTCAACAATCTGGTTGATTCACTAAAATCTAGAAATGGGTAAAGCAGGTTATGGTAATAAAAAAGAAACTATTGCTTTATACAGGGTCAAACGAAATTAGTTAGTGAAACTCCGCCGACGTGATGGGTATACGATATCTAAACATGATAAATAAAAACAATAACACATTAAATTATGTTTTTTTTTTGGGGTCAACTGCCGTAGTAACTTGAAATATCCGTTTAAAAATTAATTTTTAATGAGTAAACTTCACAGACGTAATGGTTATCGATATCTAAACACAATAAAACAAAAAAATCTAAAAAAAGCGAATTCATCAATTTGTTTTAATGTGTTTGTGTTTAGATATCGATAAATATCACGTATCACGCCAGCTCAGTTTCGCTAACTTATTCAATTTGACCCCGTATACAGGGTGGCGATAAGGTCACCTGCATCTGTCAAGGGGGTGATTCTACACGTCATTCTTATCAACTTTCGCTATGAAACTCATACCCGAATTGTAAAATCCTGTATACACAGTGAAATACTTTTAAATATAAATAGCTACCTGTTGCTAATTTTCTGACGTTAATCCCTTTGTTAATCTCAGGCCGTTGCCAATTGTTAAATAAACGTCCACGTCTGCGAAAAAAACCAACAACGCTAAGACAAATAAGTAATTATTAACCGACGTTAATGGATTTTGCAAATGTATTTTTGTGATGGAAAACGTTTTGTTATAACAACAACGACGCCTATTCTTTTCGATTAGCAAATATTTTGAACCGAAACGCGTGAAATTTTTCAAAAAACCGTTTCATGTGACGAATACACATCAGACTGACATAAACACACATGTTGGAATTGTACTTTTATGTTAATTTCTCTAGTTAAAATCGTAGACTGAAGATGTCACTACCGGGAAGGTAACCTACGTAATAGTACATTACTGCCGCTGTCTGTAATGACTGTGTTGCTGGCAGCGCTGATGATGGCCGAAAGCACAGAGTAGCGCAGCTCCAGGATAACACAACACGCTGGAATAAAGGCCGAGACCGAAGGTCGAGGCCTTTAGAGCGCGGACAGCAAGGGCTGCAATGATGACCAAGCTTGAAGGCCGAGAGCGTAGCTAAGCGAAGATCGAGGCCACCATAGCGTGGCCAGCCACGCAGTCATTGCGGACCAAGGCTTGTATAGTGCTTGATTGAATAAATGCGAGTAATTTAAATAAAACCAGCTTAGGGTAAGAATTTATTTAAAGTAACAATTGTTAAAAGTACAGTTACTAAAACTCGGTTTGTGATAATCCTAATAATATTCTTGGATCATTTCTTCATCACGGTTTGCCATCTCTCCAGCGGTTGATGATTCAAGAGGCTCTTGTACAGATTAGGAAGCGTCTTGGTGAGACGTTGTTGGTTTCAAGTTCATACTTTTGCTGATTTGATTTGAGATCTTACTTTACATTTTCGACTGATGCTTCTATGTAACCTTCAGCCACTCTGCCAGATTTCCATCCGCCATGCCGTTTGAGTTTTATTAGGTTGGCCCCACTATCAGCAAGCAGAGTGGCTGATGATCGCCGGAAACAATGTCCTGCAAATTTGGATAGGACAAGTTTTGACATCAACGCGACGAAGTGCTTGATATTTTTGTACCACTGCAAATGAGGTGTCACGAACGACAAAGGTTCGATCTATCTTGGTTTTAGTGTCACGAAGAGTAATCATTATGACATTGTTGTGAGTTTCTATATCATTTACTGTGATATTTTCAATTTCGATACATCTATATGCACACTAAATTCCGAAAATAAGAACCACCAGCAACACAAAACATTATTTGTAGGTATTTATTAGGACCTACCTACTGATTTTTTTAGAGGAAAAGAGTGCACTCAAGTTATAAACACTTACTTGTAGCGCCAAGTACTCAGAGTCGGGGGCTTCATTTATAAAGTTTCCACATTTTGTTCTGTCAAGACTTTTTGATTTTTTACACTTATATCCGTCTGACTGTCTTTTCAGCATACCCTCAGGTTGTGATAGTCTTTTATCCGCCGGTCACTCACATTCGCATGAATACGCGAACCCGCAAGTGAAGGACGATATTCGCAAATGAATAATACATAGTTTTTACCACATTCACGGTTTTCCAAGCCGAGTCGGTTTTTGACGCACATCAAAGTGCGCGAACCTCGAACGAATGTTTGCGCGCATGTAGGTAAGTGACCGGGGTTATGTTAAAATTGTGCTTTACCAAAACCGTGCACTGCAGCATGGAGTAAGTATTCCAGAGAGATGAGGGCTTCATTTTCTTTGAAAGCTCATTAAAATGAACGAGAAAAATCTTTTCCGATAAACACCTTAGACTTTCTGTCGATTTTCCATTGCGCAAACTTTTCTTAGGCGAGTTTGTATTTTTCCTATGACTTCTGTGCATGGTCGTACAGGCAATAAATTTCCAATCACTAATTTTGTTTCCTTTTGAATGCCCGGCGGTGTTAAAAACATTGAATTGGAGGATTCGTCGCTTGAAGAGTTCATTTTTACAATTTTATTTTAAATATCACGATCATTCATGGAAAAACAATAAAACAATATGAAGAATTCTCGCATATTATTTTATCCATGGTCTAGGAAGTATATTATTATACCATGATTTTATCTTTGGAAGAATTGCAAACATTTTCACCGCGGCGCGTTTTTGTTTTTTTTAATAAGGCAATGATGATTGTACTGCCTGTACCTATACAGCCAAATTCTGAATAAAATCTTTTTGCATGTGACTATTTTTTAATCAAAAGTCGACAACAATGGATTTTCCGATTTTTAAAGGAAATTGCTGGTGGCTAAAACTCACCAGCAATGAAATTCCATACAAGTTTGCAGGCGTCTATTCAAGTATTTTTGAGTATATAAATGTGTAGCACTATTTTGAACACGTGGATAAACCATAAAGGAAATTACCGAAACTTAAAAATAACTAACATAAATGGGATGTTACAGAAAGAAAAGTGTGTGTGAAAAGATAAGACGTTTGCTTAAGTACGATTGTATGAACGTGGATGGTTATATGAAAAGAGCCTGTCGAAAGAAAATATTTTGTATGGATTGTATGACAGATAATATAATATGGCGGAACTCGAGGAACTGAAATCTGACATGACAGATCTACAGATAATAGAGATGTATGAATGAAAATATCGTGCTGCGCAGAACTCAAATAACTTGGGATAACTCAATAACTAAGGGCAGTACGGACTTACAGAGGAACAATTAAGGAGGTTAGAATCAAAACCACAACATATCCGCTTTTGGCAACTTCGTTTTTTTTTTCACGATTTCTGCACAAAATGATAATACCTACCATTAGCCAGTAACTGTTTAGTTCAAAACAGCCTATTCTCCTTAGTAAAATGATGTATAATATTAACGTTTAGTTCAAAACCTCAAAATACCTATACCGGTTAAAAAAAATACAAAAATATGTGCTCACAAATTATTAAGTTTTATTCGATTTCTGCCTTATTGAAAAAAGTGGATATGTATGTAGTGGCTTTGATCCTAACCTCCTAAATTGCTAGTGATACAAAACAAAATTCGCAGTGTTAACCTCGCTGACTCACCGTAGAACCACGAAAACGCATGTATTAATTTAAAGTAAATCAGCGAATGATAATATACCACTAACGTCAAAGCTTATTTTGATTGTGTCCTCTGCATTCTGCATCTCCGATGTAAGGTCATCTTTTCAATTTATGTTTATTCAAATATTATCAATATTATTTAGTTTCCAGTTGTACATTGTTTGGGTTAACGACTTTATCCTAATGTGTAGAGCTAAACGTATTTATTTTTTGTCGTCTCCAATACCTACATTGGAATATTGTTTGCGAATAAAGATTCAATTTTATTGTTTGTACCCTTCCAAAAATTTGTTGTTTACAGATAATTTGTCATTTGATTTGATTAAACACCTAATTTCGAATTGAAAAAAGGTTACAATTATAGACATGCACGCGGTACTTAAGTTAATAGGTAATTATTTTATTACCTATAAGTATGGTATTAGTAAAGTATAGAATCGCTACGTCTTCACGAAATTGAATTTTTCCCCTATGGTCCTTAAGTCCGTGCTATCTCCTCACCTATATTTTATTTTCCAAATGATTGAGCTGAGTAGTCTATCAAAGAGTCGAAGTCATTGAAGCGAATAATATAGTGGGAGCCTTAAAAACTATTCGATAAGTAATCACCTGATGATGCACCCAGCTGCCTCAGACCGTGAATGTTGTTTTTTTACCAAACGTAACGATTTAACGAACCAATGACTGCATGATTCTAAAATTAGTGACAAATTAAACCTTCGATGGGACTTTACGAATGACGGATCCATAACAACTTCCTTCGTAATTTTTAGCCCGAACCAATTGACTGAATTGCAACTGCAATTGGCCGGTGACTGGTAGTGCACAACGAGTTTTAGAAAAAGTTGATTACACCCTAGGTAGGTATACTTTACATTATTCTCACATACATATAGAAACAACATGAATAATTTACCCATGATTATATAATACCTTGATTTAAAAGAGTGGCCATGGAGTTTCTTGCCCGTTCTTCTCCAGAGATCTACATTTTGGAATGGGCAACCAGCTTCAACTTTCTGAGTAACTGACCGACTCTTCGCCAATTCAAAAGTGCCTATGGTTTGAGTTTTATACTGTCACTGTCAATGTAGGTAGGTACATTTTGTTTTAAATTCTATGTATAATAAGGTTCCGTAAGTCGTAACCCCTGAGGGAGAACTGCTGTAGTTTTTAGGGTAATTTAAATTAATCAAAATCGTTTGCGTCCACTGAATCTTTATTTATTAAGCTATCAAACAGCATTCATAAAATAACCCTACCCTAAAATCTTTTATAATAATGTTTTTTTTTGTGTTTTACAAATATGTTCGTTCGGTATATTTAAGGGGTGTGGTTACCTAATTCGTACCACCTACAGCATAAGTCGTACTTAGAATAAGTTTTCAGAGATGATACATAAATCGTTATGCTTAAATGAAAGTTGGAATATCACAAAAATACCAAGAACAAAAATAATATCTTTCTCCTCATATTATTTTGTTTAAAACGTGAATGAAATTTTAATGAGGACAGTAGCAAAATCTTACTTTTTGATTACTTTTCTTCTCGAAAATCCAGCGCACTTGGTTTAGTTAACTCGCTGGACTAAGCAGCACAATTTTACATCATTATATGTTAGTTTTTACATAGGTACAAGACAGCAGATATTGGTGTAGTATGACTGTACACGCTGGTACTTCTAACGCAACCTTCCCCTTGATCCTGTAGGAATGGGCGCGCTAACGGTCGAATAAACAAAAGAGGTATTTGCATTAATCTAGTAACTATTTTAATCAATTCAATGCAAACATTTTACATGATGACGTCCACTGTTAGCTTTCTAAGCTGATTCTCTACAGTCCTTCCACAGTACCTAGTTTACCTCTGATTTTGCATCACTGCCAAAGGCACAATTATCTTTATTGTCATTGTAATAATGTTGTTGTTGGGTTACTGCCATTTACTAGTCTGTCAAAATCAAAGTCACTTTTTATCTCGTTATAATAAGGTTGCCATTGGGTTGCTGCTGTCAGAGTTAAATAACTGTGAAAGGACTATATTTTAATATATCTTCTAAATATGAAAATAGTGTTTATCCAAAATACTCGCGGAGGTTGCATGGAAACGTCATACAGGCTAAAGCCCCTGCAGTATGTACGCACTATAACACGCCATTCAAGTTTGTTCACACAGCATTGCTCCCCACGTCATACTTAGCTGTAAATAAAATGAGCAATTTTTCATTCAGTTGAACAGCCTATTTTTAACTCTTTCGCATAATTATGCACATGGTTGGGCTACAAGCGATTATTTGATTTGACGTTGATTTACCATTGGCGTAAGTTGTAATGTCAACGTATGAATAAATGAGTCAGCGTAGACGCACACGCCGCGCGGGTTGCATGCAAATTGCAAACAAATGTTATATTAGGTATTTTTAAACGATACGATCATCGCTTTACATGGCGGTAACAAGATTCCGGACTATACCTCGACACAATACAGCATGTATGAATAAGGTGTGGTCATATTTAAGGGTGTGGTACAGACCATCAAACTGAACAACATTCTCCATGGGATCAACATCGTAATCGCGAAAAAATAATCACTCGTCCCATACATTTAGGTCGAGTAGGTATTGAAGTTTTTTTATGGAACTGTAGATAATTTTTTCGCGATTACGATGTTGGTCCTATGAAGAAAGTAGTTTAGCTTGATGTTTTGTAACACACCCTCAAATATGCCCACACCTTTCTGATACACGCTGTATACACCGCCACAATATTTGCACGAGGCGTGATCACGCTGAAGGAAATAGAGAAAAAATGCTACGATTCAAACGTCTTCTAAGTTATAAATAATACACCTGTAAATGAATGTAACACCACGTTCTTTTCTTTTATGCGATGAGTTAAACTTCCCATAAAGTCACGAATGGCTATAATGATAGGATTTAATAGTAATAAATAGCAGTGTATGATTATTATAATAACAGATAACTATGCAACGTATCATAGTAACTTGGCTACGAAAATAAGAGTTGAGTATTGCGTGGGAAAACAAGAATTTTAAAGTTCCACAAATAACAACATTAAAGTGAAATCCTTTTTCCCCATGGTTCCTTTTTCAAAGGAAATTAGGTACCTGTTAAGGCTACATAACGACCGAATTTTCAGATTTCTGCAGGAAAAATCTTGCGTAGCAGAGCAGCGGCAGATGCAAGTTTTTGTTGATAAGTCCTGATAGGTTACAGACCCCAGATTTAGCAATCATGAATCTTATTCAATAACCGTGAAGAAAAACATCGTGAAGAAACCTGGACTTGAAGTTAAAGTCTGAAATCGACTATACGTCTGAACTTCGAAGTTTAATATATCGATGTATTTAATTGAGAATGTTCATAATCGCGATGTACGGAACTTCGAAAGAATGTCATAGGTACTGAACTTCGAAGTTTGAATAGACATTCCTTCGAAGTTCCGTACATCGCGATTATGAACATTCTCAATTAAATACATCGATATTTTAAATTTCGAAGTTCAGTAATACAGTCTCTGAAATCGCCAAAACGTCTTGACCAAGCGTGATGATCAATGCTCGTGCCTCCTCTATATGAGAAGAGGTCTTGCCATGCAGTGGGACGGTAATAGGCTTTATTTATACAGCAATACAGTACAACATCTCTTATCTATCACCAAAACGAAGCATTAACATTCCTCAACGCAGGATCAATAAACAGTTGATTTATAAAGACACGCCGATTTAAATCAACCATGGCTATCGACAACTGAAATCAGTATGAACGGATTTAGATTCGGTCAAGATCACTAACAGTACCTATGTATAATCACAATACATAGTAGGTATTACAAACATAAATGTCAAATTGAATTCCTCGCGAATAAAGTACCTACACTTCAATCACAATCCGAAAGATTTTGCAAGAAATTACTAATCCATTGCTTCATATGTTTGAAAATGTCGTCTCCTCAACAACGGAAATAACGCATTGAATGTCGTTGAACTGTCTAAATGAAGGCATTGCCATTATTAGCGCGTTACGCAGTTACCCTGCAGAAGATTGTGTTGAATTTCAAAGAGATTCATAACACCTAAATTACGCGGATCACATACTTACATATATGTACCTTTCAATTTGAATGAAGCAACAAAATTAAATCGTTTAAAGATTTACGGTCTACCCTCCGGTTAAAGGTAGTCGTATCCTTCATTTCTGAGCTTTTCTATCGTACAAGTTAATTTTGTTGAACAATGTACCTACCTACGAATGCCTTCGATTGTCATGAAGGTTCTAGTAAATACCCTTGAATAAATGTTTTTCCTGGTTTATGTACAATAAGAATCACATTAGTTAATGTTTTCCTGTAATAACAACACAATAGGTCATCTTAATAATGAGCTGAAACCGTTTGAGTACTGAAACGTCACAAGCCTTTCAAAAACTAATAAACAAAATTAAGTGCTGACAGAATACCCAGAATATACCAGAATACCTGTTGACAAGTACTCGAAGTTAAAATGATGAATGAAGTTATTCACCGTCGTAATAAAGCGATAAAAATAGATCATTCTTCTTTAAATACTTTTATATTATGTTATGCAAATATGATTTTAAATTATCTTAATTTTTTTCTAAAAAGGAATTGAAATGCACGTAAAGAAAAATGAATGCCGTTTTCAATAAAAAAACTTAGAGCAATGCATATTTTTTCATTAGGTACTTGTCATGAATAACTTTAAAATTGTTCATATTACGTACAAACATACCTACAATAAGTCTATCTATCTATTCAGCATTGTAAGGGCCTTTCATTGGATAATATTTAGAGTCATTAATTAGTACCGCCCAAATTGGGAAATGTCAGGAAGGTGCTAAAAGAAAAGCAAAGAACAATACCGAGCCACTAACAATACCACAGGCCAAGTGCTAATTATACAGAAGAACCGGGGATTCATTACAAATACAACTCGACGACAAGGACCAAAAGGTTTGGTCCTTCGAGTTGTCGTTGTTTAAAATAAATTACATGCGGCAAAAAAGGTAGACGTTGCAGTTGCAGGTATTTTTTCTGGGCAATTACAAGTATACAGCCCACATCCTACAAAGCCTCCTTTATTACGATACCTTTTGCGATTCACAGCCAATCTTATAAAATTTGTCTTTAATAAGGTACCTACATCAAAAAATAATTGAAATAAGCAAAATTGCACAATGCCTACCATACCTGTATGCATAATACAATGACTGCGCCACTTTGTATGGCATATGATTATTCTGATTAAGCCCATATTAGAACCTAGACCAAGATTCTGTCAAAGTAACCAAACGTGCCAATTTTCATTATATTCTGCTAAACAATATGACCTTCATCGTGTGGAAAATTCGATACATTCAAAATACAAAAACTTATCTTTGTTTTATATTCCTCATAATTAGGATTACCTACGACATAAAATGCTTTTCTTTCATCTACTTATTTATAACTTGAGGCAGATAATTAGGTACATTTAAGTGTAATTTCAACGCAAGAAATAGGAGATAAATAGATAGAAAAACCACTTTTATGAAGATAGGCAAATTGGAAAATATTATAATAATATACTTTTATGAGGCTCATTAATTCGATGAAATGCACCCAAGTCATTAATATACGGCATTCTATGCCTCTAAATGTATTTTAATGGCTGTAGAAAGAGTAGATGCATTTTTTAAACCACTTATTCTAAACAATTTTATTGATATCGGCGACACTAGCCATAAATTTAATCAATAATTATCTATCACACAAGTTTAAAAGGTATGTGTTTTTAAGATATACAAATAGGTTCAGGAAAGTAATTTTTTAAGTAAAGAGGCAAGATATACTTACACGGGACTAAAATATAACTGGCGTGATGTTGTGTTATATATTGTAATTTTTAACTTCTTGTTCACCGCCTACATACTAACTGGATTTTCATGTGAACTTTGTTTCATCAACATAAACATTTAATATAGGTTTGTGGTTACATGTCCGTTTGGACATTAAACTACTGAATTGTAGTATTTGATTTTTATCTTTGAGAAAAAATGACACAGCTTATTTAAGAACAAAGAGTAAGTTCTATAGGTAATTGATTATTTAGCACAGGAATGTGATCCAAACTAAATCTTTTCTTCAGGTTTTTCTAATTTCATATCAATCTGCCCAGGGTTTTCCTAACCTTGTTGTGGTCGGCTTCCAATCTAACCGGATAAAGCTGAATACCAGTATTTTACATGGAGCGACTGCCTATCTGACCTCCACAACCAAGTTACTGGGTAACACGATACCCCTTGCTAAGGCTGGTTGTCAGACTTTTGGGCTTCTGACTGACTGCCAAAGATCTACGAATGACAGCCGGGACCAACAGCTTAAGAGGGCCCTTCCCGGTTCGTTCTATCGTCAACGCGAGCATGATTGAAAAGCTTGTTGTTTCATCCAACGCAATGTTTGAAAAAGAAGCAAGAGTGAGAACGCGATAACATCGAACGAAAATTGGCGCGCAAAGATTTCACAAAACTTGTTCCAGGAAATACGTGTTTTTGAAAAAGCTTTACAAGTTTTTGGAAAAAAAATGTCTGTAGAAATCTCCATTACATGTAAAAGGTTTCTATGAAGATGATTTCTTTACTTTTACAACTTATGAGTACATTATGAACGGCCAAAGTTCAGGTAAAATTTGTGCAAAAAAGCAGATTTTTGGAGGCTTATACTGAATTTGTTTCTCCAAATTTTGTTGTTTACTTGCATAGAAACCTAGATAAACTGCACTAGATACCTGTTACTTCAAAAATTTCAGTGAAAGATGGGTTACAACGCTATGATCACGGACGAGCGTTTGTATGAAAAGTATGACGGGTTGGCCGCTCTTAACATGCTTTCCGAGTCACATAGGGATCTCGATGTGTAATTGATGGTCACCTATCCACGATCCGACCGCTGCAAGCGTAATGAAAAACCCGTGCGGCTTCATATAGAATATATTAATAATATGTTCTATTAATCGATACCACAATTATTTTATTAACATACGCGCGTGACTAATATATTTTTGTATAAACTACGTAGGCATACTTACATTGCGTATAAAATGTAGAGGTAATCGCACTAAGTGAACTATGCAATAACACTGTTGTATAACATTGAACAATCAATACGATTTTGCTTTTAGAGTTGATATTGATTGATAAATTTAACTTTTAATTGGTTGGTTGGCTTTTTATTGGTTTTGGTGGTCTTTACCTACGCAAATGGCCTACGTTTGAGTAGCCTTCGAGGATTTGAAACATTGTTTAGACCTGTATATTTTAGGTGAATACTTGTTACTTAGGGGCTCGTGGCTATATAATAACGGCCGCACGGATCGATCGAAGGTTAAGCTACGCTTGTCGCAGTCAGTTCGTAGATGGGTTACCAACCTTTGCTCAATATAGTATAGGTTATCATATTAATTGAAACCACGTATTCGACATTGCGTAGGTATATTAAACACGCAATTACAATAATTAACATTCTCGCCGTGGAACCTTTTTTTTTTGTTTTAGTATTTAACATTAAACTTATTTTGTAATTATTTGGTAACAATACCATATAAAGTCTGTGTTGAATTATTGATACCACCATCGCCCCGCGCTTGTCAACTGCCTTATTAGTTATTATAAAGGTGGTTTATTCGTGCTAATTTTTACGCAGTTTACTTTGTTTGAAAAATTCAATTTTCTATTTTGAATACAATGGTTTTTTATTTTATTTCTAAATATGATCATTGAGGACCCTGTCGGGCACAGCAACAATAGAAGAGGAAGAGGGCTTTTATTTGACTACTTAATTAGTTGTCGTACTATAATAATATATTGTAATTATTTTATTAAATCTTTGACAGTCGTTACGGGTATTCAGAAGCCCAAAAATTAAGGCAACCAGTCTTACTAAGGGGTATCGTGTTACCCAGTAACTGGGTTGTGGAGGTCAGATAGGTAGTCGATCCATGTAAAATAATAGTATTCAGCTGCATCCGGTTAGACTGGAAGCCGACCCCAATATAGTTTGGAAAAGGATACCCAGATTGATAGTGACTTATATTACATAAGTCTATATGCTGATATAATTCTAAACCAGCCTGTATAACCCCAAAATATGAGATTTTTATGGCGTGTAGTTTTTTGCTATTTCAGAGTTGGCTCTAGTAAAAGTTCATATGAGCACTTTCAATCCCTCACTGGAATATATTTCCAATGAAATCAAAGCACATACAATCTAATAGATTTGTTATGACCCCGTTTTTAAATTTTTAGACAAGTACTCATATACCTACACGGGCAACACGCGTCAACAGCAGAGGCAACTGCAGCCGTCGACAACATGCCGCTCGTGTATATGAGCACCGTACTCAAATAGACGAGCGGCATGTTGTCGACGGCAGACGGCACGCGTAGACGGCGCGCTGGCGGCCGTCGACTCTCGTCAACGGGTGCAGTTGCCACTGCCGTTGACGCTTGTCGCTCGTGAATACGCACACTAATACAATGTGGGGATGACAATACGATAATAAATAAAAACACTGGCAATGCCAAAAACTATGCTGGCTGGATAGTTCCAAAATACAAATCGAAATTCATCAAGTGAATTTTTCAAACAAACTAAATAGTAGTCATGGACCGACTATGGGTCTTGCCGATCAGCCGTCTAGCTATAGTGACTAAACTATTTTATAATTTTCATTGTTTTTTTTTTTTTGTATGCTTACTGCAAACATCATGAGATGTACTTACGCAGTTTAATTTAGTGTCGTATTGTCGTCACCACCTTGTTAATAAATGTCAAAATGCAGCCAGAAACTGCAACGTCTGCAACCATTTACCTATTACTTAAATTAGATTAAGTATGTATAAAACCCCCATATTATGGTCCTCAATTGCTCAATTTATTACGATAGCGCACAAAAAGCGTAATCAATAGCCAGCTAAGAGCGATTTCGTTTCGAAAATCTATTACTAGTGTTGCTAAAGGACGCTACTTCAGATAAATGAGTAATACTCAAAAAAGATTGATGCCCTTGTCCACTTTACGAGCGAAGCCTGTTTAGCATTAAAATGTTCGTCTCCAAAATTCATGATTTTAGATATTTTTCCTTGTACAGATCAACAATACCGCACCCAAAAATTTCCTGTATTTATACTCCATTGTATTTGTCTAAATCGCAAACACAAGTCATGTTTCCCGAAACGATTTCAGTGCAGAATTGATAGCTGAGATTTTTTTCTTAAGTCCGTCTATTGTCCGTCATTAGCGAAACCAATTGGAAAATCCTTCGTTAAAATGCGTCTAGTCGACAGTCTATGTAAAATGTAAATGATGATCAAGCAGTAAATGTATATTCATAGGAAAACGTGTCTACGAGTATAGGTATGTACTATAACGTATCCAATTGTTCCTAATGCCACAGTAATATACATCCTGAAATTATGGTCACTGGTTAGAACTTTAGAACTCAACAGATCTATAAAAAGTACTCAAGCCATAGTCCAACAGATACATACATACAACATAGAATCTATGAGTGACCTTGGGTTGGTTATCGAAGGCGTTCACAAGTCACGCCGCATAGAAAGTTCAAATGATCATTCGAACTGGTAATCGAATCTAGAATTTAACTGCTTGGTTCGTTTTAAACTGAGAACACCATTGGAATAAGTAAATTTTGTCGTGTGCGCCTACGCAGAGCAGTATGACCTTCCTGCGTGGCGAGATGTCGTCGTTTTATGGTCCTACGACCGGTAATAAACGGAACATGTAACATTACTTAACACTGATAAACGGTAGTTCACCAAATGTACGATACTTTCACATCTCAAAAGAAATGTCAAGGTCAATCGACGACGCACGCAGCTAAACCAAAAAAAATGTTTTGGTATCGGTGTCAATTATTTGACGTACGTGAAGTACGATCACTTACTGCGCTCGCGCCACGGTGCACCGGTTAGGCTTTTGTAAAGTTAGATTGAAGAATAGCCATGAATGTTCATTAGGTGTGGTTTTATGCCGATCACGTGTTGTCTATGGCTAACTAATGATCCTGAACGAATACCTAATAGACACGTGCAGGCTAATTTTAGGGTTGTCTATACAGGGTGGCAGGGTCATCGACACGCAACCTGGTACCATGGATTCAGTACGTGATGCTGAACCCCCTGCGTTGAAACGTTTCGTCAGTTATTTAAAAAAAGAAATAGCTGTTTTATACATTTTGGCCACGTAGGTATTGCCTATTGAAGTTTTTTTTTTTATTATCCACGATATGTCTACGCTAGAACGGTCTAGAAAAATGTTTGCGCGTCGATGTCCCTGCCACCCTTTATTTATTTAACTTGAGAACCACATGTGACAGAGTAATTACGATAATAGGAATAATTTAAGTACAAGTAGTATTCCGACTACATGAATAACATGAAATATTTCAAAAGAAATCACTAAATACGTCAGGTTTCAGCGTCATCTGGTCATTTTCTAATACATGAAAGTTTTGCCCCAGAATTTGACCGGGACTTTTTTTTAAAGTCTCGTTTCATCCAGGTATAAATATTAAACGCCAGTCCGATACAACAAAAAAGTATTGACTATATTATGTTTTTCAAGATAGCATCTTGGTTATTGTATTTGCAGAAGCAGCCGATAAAGACCGTAGTATATATAACAGACTAGCGTGACTTCGTCCGCGTGAAATTTCTTGTTTTAAAATACAATAAATCATACGACACACGGCAGTACTGTAGCATCCCATTAGTGAAAGAATTTTCTGAGTCGAATTAGTAGTTCCGCAGATTAACCCCTAAATACAAAATCACAAATTTTACCTCTTTATAATACTAGTATAGATTATATTATTTAAATCAGCACGTTCTAAGACGACCTGACCCATTATTTGCATAGACTCACGTACGTACGTACTACGTACTGAGACATAGCTAAACAGCCAATCCAAGTGGAAGATTACGTCGCTACAATTATGCTATCACAACATGAAACAACATTAGATATTCTGACTAAGCATTGAACGTCACGAGAGCTACAGAAACAAATTTTGTGAGAATAAGTAGTGTGTAAATGTGGGTG
Source organism: Dryobotodes eremita (assembly GCA_917490735.1). Classification (NCBI taxonomy): domain Eukaryota; kingdom Metazoa; phylum Arthropoda; class Insecta; order Lepidoptera; family Noctuidae; genus Dryobotodes; species Dryobotodes eremita. The sequence goes on along the minus strand of OU823254.1, from coordinate 15,202,667 downwards.
TACTATAGGTGCTCCTCTGCCCGACCCTTCAGGGACACAAGGCGTGATGTTATGTATGTAAACTAAGTAGTGTGTTTATAGCAAGTTAGTCTGATGATTTTAACTGTAAAGGTAGAGCTTAATTTCCTTTAAAATTATTGACATACAAACGTATTTGCGAGTGTTGGTAAAACATGTAAGTACCACAAACTACATTTAGGTATACAAATATTGATAAATATTATATTTTACCGTTTCTCATGAGGTAGGTTGGCACACGGCTACACATTTGCCGTTTTAGCTGACCTCGCATTGTATAGGCTTTTCGCACAATGAGAAGTCAGCTTATACTGGAAATTTATAGCTTGATATGTAATCGTGCGTACCTACTTCAAGACAGGCGAATAGAGATACAGAACTTATTAGACATACTAAATTTTCATTAATTTTCACTATAGGCATGCCTATTTTAATAGTCTGCAATTTTTTTAGACATTTACTTGACCCTGTCTCTATGCCATGCCGGTAGTGGCGGGCCTCTATTTGTATACATTTGTAAATTATGGGTTCCGATTTATTTAAAAAAGAAAATTATACGGTATGTAGTTAAATTAATGAAAGTAAAAAATAAATTCATATTTTAGCCTAACCTACGTAGGTAGTTGAATTAGCCGAGTACATTCGTAACAACAGCTGCGGACTTTCAGTTTCGGGAGCAGAATTTTACGTATAGTCGTTCTGTCGAAAAAATATACTTTGGCCGAGACCGAATCTTTAGTTAGACAAAAGTCAAAACATGGTCAGGTAAATATGAGAAGATCCTTACCTTATATTCATGGTTTTTGTGTTTCCTTATTAGTAATGTTTCCGTCAATTTAAGTTTTTTTGTATGTGAAAAATAAAAAGGTGAGCATTTACCTTGTTTGGAGAACTGAAGCCTAATACCGAATCAAAATATAAAATTGTACGTTTGGGACCAAAACAACTTTTTATTTTTTTGGAAGATCGATGACAGTGCATATACTTCGATGAGAGGCTGCGGCTTCATTATAATACTAGGTACCTACTTTGAAGAAAGCAAAAAAAGAAGAAAACGGTTTTAAATTATATATGGAGTTTCCTGTCAGTGGTTTTCAGTTTTAATATAGACCTCCATGCTGGTGTGTTGCCATAGGAGTTACTTTATTTCGGTTTAATAAATTATGAAAATACTATTCTCACGAATGACGAACGTAATAATAAGTATGTGGAAACTACAAAACAGCACGTGCTACAATCCTACGCACCTTTTGTGTTTCCCTAATTTGTCATGCATCGAAATTGTAATATTTATGAATAATTCTATTCAGAAGTCCTCCAATAACTTCCTATCAACAAAACAAAAATATTTAAATAAAATTATTCGATTTGTAAGCTGTGGACTGAAGACCTCGTTCTCATGGATATTAAATACTTCATGGCAATTTAAACACTAGGTTATCTAATCGTGAAGGTTTAAAACTAATAGGATAAACTCTTTTATAAATAACCTATTCAATAAATATCCTAATAGGTTTGTATTTTGGCCATTTTGGGCAAATTGATCGTAATTGTCTAATCGACCGACCAATTCATTCACACTTTTGGGGACCTTCAAACTTCGTTCTTCCTTGCATCGTTTCCCCAAATCTAGGGGATTGCGACCACGTCATGGTTTCAATACTTTCTCCAAATGTTCGCTCCACCTGCTTCTACTTTCAAGCAATATGAAATGCTTCAGAAGTTTGGATGATTAGGCAGATAGCTCCTTTCCTACCCTCTGTGCCCCAAAACACAGCCAAACTGACCTCTGCGCTGCCACCGTCGCGTCGACTCGAATCGACGTTGGAAGTGGCGAAGGTTTGGGCCAGCAAAATTTAATAAACTGTCACTCCATCGACACGAAGAAGTAGATTAGGAAGATGCAGATTTTGCTCCCTCTTGGTCTTCTTCCAACTTTTCCAGCGACAATTACTTTCAGTAGGTTATCTCCTGGTTGTATAATGCAGTTATAAAAATAAAATTAAGTTTCCATTGACTAAATTAGCCATCTCCATTAGATAGTGAATTTTCCTTGGCACAATTTCGTGACATCGATGTGGAGTCCATTTTCCGTCGTGCAGCAATAACTAGTGGTTTTGATTTAAAGAGAAACGTCTCGTAATAATGGAAGATCTTGGAGGTAAGAAAGAGAGAAAAGTTGTTTATTAAACAAGGTTCATAAGACAAAGACAGGCTTTTCTCTTTTCTTTAGTAGTAAGTAGTTTTACTGCCAAACATTAATTTTTTAAATAACTTGTTTTTCTTACGAATGAAAGTTGAAAGCTCTACGAAGGCAAAACTCTATTTTAGTTGTTAGATTCTTAATTTAAACAAATAACGGTCTCTAAACTAAAGAATTTAGTCTTTATAGTAAAAATGTGGTAAAATATACATATTTGGTTAGAAATAAATTAAATTATTTTTATAGAAATGTTTAACTTAGAAACCAGTATAAATTCTATAGGTATCAATCAGTGTAGGTTATTCATATTTTTCAATAAATAAATTAATAGAATACAATTTAGTACCGCTACATGTCATAATTAAAATAATACCTAGGTATGTTAAGTGGTTCAAGATTATGGTGAGATGAATTAAATTACTACATGTTAGTTTAATTATGTTAAATTGCTCTGTCACAGATTTAAATAATTAAGGCAAGTGTGTACTGTTCCGATCAGCCTATCCATCTGGTCGCTCCATTTTGACGTCCAAATGGAGGGTCCAAGGATTTTGTTAAAGAACTACTAGGTACGTATACATTGAGGTACCTAAAATGATTGCATATTACAGCAAATGTAGATTTAGAGTAATATTAAACTTTTATGAAGGTAGGTTTAAAATCCATGAATAGGTCCCTCCATCTTGACGGGCACTAATTATTTATATCGACGACCTGCGTTAAGCAAGTACCTACTCTACATCAGGGACGTAGGTGTTTATTATGAAAAGAAAATCTATCACCATTATAATAACAATGTTGTCATTGTTTACTCGTGATCTCGAATACTTACGTTTCCAATGAACTGTAAAAATCTTCCAAATATTTAGGTTACATTTTGAATAATTATGTATATTTCGGCGTGTGGAACAATTTGTTACAAACGTTGTATAAAAATATAAATTAATAATATAGCAAAAACATAAATTATTGGCTATTTTATATATTGCAAAGGAAAATGCCTTAGCGGAATGTCCTGGCATTAACTAATATGAAAATTATGCTAACTCGTTACGAGCAGCTTCTCAAGACATTCTACATTATAGTTATGGACAATGTCTTAAAACTTGTTGGTAAATGAAATTACGACAGCGAATAAAAATAAAGTTGTACCTAGTTACATAGGTCAGACACAGTCAGCATTATTAAAAAAAAAACCTATGTATCTACTTGTAATTTTATTTTAGAGTTGCAATTTCGGTTTTAATCATATATTTCACACAATGGCTAAATTTCATATTTTGTAAACAAGCCGTTTGATTTCATTCAGCAAACGATGACTAATTTAATTCGAGAATTTTATTTCAGAATTAAAGTTCAATCGAAATGCACGTATATTACAATTATGAAACTTTTATTATTAGAAAGTATTAGCTATTAACTTTTATTTAAAATACTTATTATAGGCAGTGGTACTATTAAATACTAAATACCTATAGATATTACTTTATTTAACCAACTACCATAATTCGATATTTGAAAAACAACAAAGGCAGACAATATTTAAAAAAGCGAAGCTTCCATCGGTGGAGATGGTCATACGCAGCCTGCTTGCATCGGCTATGTCAACGCGCCTCCCGAACGCGGTATATAAACACGGCCATTATCAAACTACCACCAATACATTGCCGACCGTCACAGCGACCGCACATTTAAAATAAATAACTTGAAGCTTTTAAAAATAAAGTTGTGTCAGTGATTACATCGTCCCTTCAACATTTTTACAGGACCTAAATTCATGTGAGTATACAAGCATAGTGTTAAGAAAACTTGTGAACTTAGGAATTTTGAAAAGTGTTAAAGCCTTTCTTTTATATTCATCTCCCTATATTTTGCTTAACTTCAAAGCCTTAAATGTTCATTCAATTTTAAAACGAAAATAAATATCTAAGCAAAATCTCTACCATAGAGCCAAATAAACCTTTGTCGCTGCACTCTCTAATTCGAACGCATAAAATTACTCTGATCTAGTTCAAATAGTATAATACTGGCATTAACAATAACCTGTTTACGCAGTAAATAGATCGAGTAAGGCAGTTGAGACTAGGATGTATCAAATGAATGGTGATTATGGGACAGGACAAAGGATCTCGCATACAAACTCTCCTTTAAACATGTTACCTAGTAACTATCCCTACAAAAGTGTGTTAAAAGAAACTACATAGCTCGCATTTTGAAACCAAATATTTCAACTAACAATAGCACTTAACGTTTGTTTGTAATAATACCTTGCGCTAGTTCGAGCAATCAGTTCGAATTGATCAGTTGCATTCTATGTACTGTGCACTATATTCCATGTACTATAGCGCACTGTATTCTAGCGCAGCGCAGGTTGTAACCTGTCCAGACAATAAATAAAACAAGTAGCGCAATTCACGCTAGGATGGCCAGGATTATTCCCAGAGGCGGGACAGGACAGACTGGCGTGGCGATGCGCCTGCGATGGATGCAACGACGTAGTCCGTCGCCGGAGATGGCCGATTTGCGGTTTAGCTGTTATGCTTTAACGATTGCAATGTATTTGTTTACAAAATTATAGCCTCGTATTCACTAGGATTATATTATACATGACGGTGTAAAAAAAATATTTTAAGTTTATTTGAGGGGAATGTTCGCAACAAAACGTTGGTCCAGAAAAATACATTCCGCATCTTGAAATTGTCTAGTCTCATCACAATTTCCATTGCATAAAAATATATGTTTTTAAAGGGAATTGTTTAGTTAGAAATTCGTAATTAATTTCCTGAAAGAAACTAAACGAATGTTTAAACACGAAGCGTCAGTTCAGGCGAGACTAACGCGTGGAGAATCGATTTCAGGCCTATGTGCAGGCATCAGGTTACGCCTGAAACATTCGCACCTTTTCTACTTAGTCGCCGACAAGTAACATTGTGTATTAATTAGGCGTTTAGTTATATTAACATTACTTTTTACAGTAAGTGTTTAGACGTTTGAAATCACCTATTAGTGAAAAATTGTTTCTACTAAATACAGGGTGGTAGGGACATCGACGCGCCAACTGTAACCAGGAATTCAGCATATTTTTCGTCGGTTATCAAAATAAAAATCTGCTGTTTCATAGAAAAGTGCAATACTTACGCGGTCAAAATGTATGGAACAGTTTTTTTTTAAATATCTTACGGAACATTTAAATGCGTTCAGAATCATGTACTGAATCCATGGTTACAGTTTGGACGTCGATGTCCCTGCCACCCTGTATAAACACGTAAGTAGTGGAACTAATACCTAGTACCTAACAACTTATTTTTTTGTGAGAAAATGAATGATCATATTTTTTTGATTAATGGGCGCCGTAGTGATAATTGTTATTTATTTTATTAGATTTTTTGCGTAAAACCCAATGACTCATACAGTGATGCCAATGTTAAATTATAGACAATAGTTATTTTTTTTCTGTGGTTTCGGCGAAATTCAATTAACGGCGAGATTAAACTGTGCATTTAAATTCGCAAAAACTATAAAGCGATCCATAAACTTGATGAACAATTTAAGGAAATACAGCAACGAAATCAGTAATTTGCCACAGATGGTCGTGAGTATAGCTAATGACCCCGCTAGCTGACTGGAGCGAAACAAAACTACGATAAAAACATCTCACCAATAAAACCTACCGCTCGTCGAGCTATCGCGGAGAAGCAGAAAAAATCAAATTGTTTCCATGACTCACCCCGGGCGAGTGCAAACTAACTTTAGATCAGTAAAAAATAATTAAAATGACACAATGGTATTCATTAACTTGTAAGCAATAAAAAACAGTAAACTGCTCACAATACAAGTGGCGTGCGTATATGGCATTGTATTTAAAATTGCCGTTTTACACGGTTTTTATGTCTTTGCTGGCATGACACGGGCCCAATTTTCTGCCCAACTAACTCCGCATATATGAATTACCTTAAACACCCATGTTAGGTACTAGGCCTAAGTTAAATAGACGATAAAAATGGCAAGCGCCTTCATTCATAAAGAACAATTCAGAAATTATAGTTAACAATAGGCGATAAAGCCGTGGATACACGAATGACATCAATAGTTAGCAAAACTATCACATCCGCGCTCCATAAATCCTGCATGGCGTCAGTTTTCATACGCTCCTGCGACCCAGTGTGACGCAAGCACCAATATGATTTGCGCAGTACATTTCCGGGGAAGACATCTCCCATAAAACATTGTAATACCTACATTACACGTTAATGGAAATATCTCGTTAATAGAAGCTCTTTGTTACCCTACTTATACAGAAACAGTCGGTCTATGCAAAAGCGTAGTGACCAGTAAGGTACTCTACCCAAGGTAACAAGCCACGTCAATTATACAGCAGAATTATAAACATTTCCACGGATCATGGGTATTTAGCCACCACAATAGTCTGAAGCAGCATACGTAATTATTTTGGACAGGCAAGGCCAATCTTGAGACTTTATGCATATTCATAAAAAAGACAATATTTTCATGGTTCAAATAAAGAACTGTGATCTTCACGGTTGCGAAGATATCTTAGAGGAAGACGATTTTTTAAACAGTATCTTGATAAGTAAACTGAAAAAATTATGAAAGCAAAAAGCTCAATTCAATTCGCTACGGCATCTATTATTGTGTCAGTAGTGTTTCCACTACATCAATTTGTTAAAATAAATGCAATCATTTACATAATGTAACATTAAATAATTAAGAGGAGTTACATAACGCGTGTATGTCTGACAAACCGACAAAAATGTCATGTTACATAGACAGAGTTCAAGATAAGTCACCCGTTAACTGGTCGCATGAGTTGAAATGAAAAGATTTTGTTGACATTTCACACTTGCTCGAGCCGGAGTGTGCCGTTAGTCAAACTCAGTTCTTCCGCTGGCATTGACCTATGCTGCTCTTATACTGCACTGTCCACCGAGTATTTACCGTTCATCTAGTAGTTCACCTCATTGCTTCTTCTAACATTTTAACACAAGTTCAAATTCCGAAATGATCAGAATGTGGCCTCAGTTTAGATATACAATTGTTTTTCTGATGTTATCAAATCGATTTCGAAACAACACATCTAATACAGTAAACTAAAAACGTTAAAAATACAACTGTAGCTATAAAACAGCTATAAAAAATACGATATCTATTTAATAGTCTCAAGGTATCATTAAACCTTTGAGCTTGACTTTAATCTATTAGAAGATAAATACAAATTATTTAACCTCAACTTATAAAATAGGCAGGTATCATAATTAATAATATAATGTATCCATACTTAATTAATTTTGATAAATAATAATGGGTAATAACGTAGTAACAGACCTTGTTAGCAGAGGCTAGGGGTATCTATTTAAGCGTCTTATGCAGAAGGTAATCATTTGATTGTGCGCACATAATATTTAAATTCCAGCCGGACATTCTCATAAATACAAAACGATTCGCTTCAGAACGAAAAGCGCACTCAGTGTTGCATACAAAAAAAAACCACTACATTTAATCAAAACTCTAATGGTCCACATTAGTAGCTATAAACAGCACTAAAAACTGAAAAATAGACGGTTTTCGTTTATTTTCGAAACTACGTTGCTAAATGAAATTAATTACTTAAGTGAAAACTTGACATCCTTACGTTCATTAAATCATGATTCAATCTTTTGACATTTATATGATAGTTTATGCAAATGTAAATACGGTATCTAACATTTATATTTAGTCAAGCAATTCAACAAACTTTACATGGATTGCACCATAGGCTTCGCTTGGCTTTGCAGCTAAACCATCCATCACAAGCCATTGTCACATCAGCGTGTTTGATTTATGCGAGTGAGATGTTATTGTGGACCGGATAGGATCGATCTGTACTCCCAATATGCCGACAATGAACCGTGGGCCGTGGGTCGTGGTTGCACAACGCGCACGTACCAATGAATTTCATAATGCATCACAGCTCCGCTGACAACCACACAATAACATTTATCCGCCCAATCTAGTACGATTAAAAATTCCTAACAATTGCATAGGTACAACTATAGAAAGTTGGCTATCAAAAAAACTAGCTATGTACTAGACTACTAGACCAGGTCATTTTTTGTAGAAAGCGCGAAACGTGATTCGAAAAAAGAATCGTCTAGGTCGATCAGTCCTCGTTTCAAACCACGGAGAAACCAAAAAGAAAGATTTGCCTTTTAAGTACACACGTTCAGTTTATTTTATTACTTTACTTGGGACACAATAATACTTAACATTTGTACATCATTTACTATGAACTGGTATGTTTTATTTATACTATTGCAACAGAACACACGCAGTTAATGGAAATTAATTTCAATACATTTCCCAATAATCACAGTTACCATCTGAAGAATGTTAAAAACCTGTTTGGGGAATTTAGTAAGCGCAGTGGACATTATCTCGGCATTTTATCGAGAGCCACCTGGACAAGTGTGCCTGGCCCTCCGCGAAGAATGGGACTACAATATTAACCTTTACTAAAACGTGAACATTACTCAATCCGCAATGGAATATTTCAAAGGACCTAAATAACAGCGGGTACACTCGAATGATGATACTTTATTATCATTTTATAATTTGAAATTCAATGAATGTCGTCGGATTCTTCAGCTGTAAAACGATAGTTAAAACAAAAGCAATGACTGTTATTGTATCATACTTATGTGGTAACGATATAGTTGTTGATGATTATAGTTTATATGAGATAATGTAAATTATCTCAGAATACGTGTTCTACATGCCGATACTAAGTGTTGCGAAGATTTTATTGTGACACGGTGATTGGCTGGATCTCACACCGTCCGCGACGCGGTAACCACGTAATTGGATCAACAAATGGTCACGATTCCCGCACATTATGCTGCAACGCCGTATGAAAATTACATTTCTAACTACGCGTGTACAATTATGTATTAACGCCCTTTGTATTCATAGCCAGCGGTTTTGTTAAACATGCTTCTCTAGCAAATGTATGCAATTCTATTATAACTAAATACATACATACTGGAACTGGTTATTAAACTGTCATTTAAAATAAGTTTCTATGAGGTTTCAATGCAATTTTGGTAAATTCTTGAATTCTTAAGTAGTTAAACCAATTCTTGCTACAGACTTCCTTAAAATGTACAACATTTTCCGCATCCGAAAATTTTGTTATAGCTACGGAAAGGTCAAGACCTAGAGCACAGCGTTAGAAGAATAAACATGATTATTATCATCGGCAAAAACTCATATGATTCACTTGATAGATAAAGAAAACGGGGTTATTATGGTGTGCCTAAGTAATTACGATGCACATTACAGAGTCCTTGTAACATTTTGATGAAACATCACATCACTACTCGTAGAAAATACTACTGATGCAACATATTATAATGTTGATTACTGTACTTTGCGATACACACGATAGATGCACGCATCAAATAATTACTTTAATTTTTGATAGTTTTTTTACTAAACAACCAGCAAGATTCTGAAATAACGTCAATGAATGCACTGACAAATGACAATTTTTAAGAAATGTTTATGTGTTTGTTTTTTTTTGTAAGGCTGTCGATGGCAAATAGAAACGAAATAGTATCGGATCGATTTCTACATTAGCTATTCAGAGCTGACAATAACAAATGACAAAAGTTAAATTTTTACGTCTGAATGTCTTTATACAGTTCAAAAAGAACAATTTTCATCTGTTACGCTCGAATAAGGAGATCGGCGTTAAAATATGTGCATTTCGTAAATAGGCGCGGTCAGGCGTAACATTGTCATTATGTTGTAACTGTGACAAGTTCTGATACAATATAATAAATGGAGTACACAAGGCCTACAGAATTAGGTTAAACATAGAAAAAGTTAATAAAGATATCAGACTAATCGATGCATTAAAGCAGCTGGAATGCTGCGCATGAGTCTTTCTCAAGAAGCATATAAAGTCAAACCAGAATGACGCAGACAAGTTCTCAGGCTATCAACTACACCCCATTAAAAGTAACTGCAATCATGTTGCATCAATTTGTACTTTAAAAAATGTCTGGAATTGTTGGGAGCATCAAATCGTGCTACATACTGCGTGCCTACAGGCAGGCAAATTTTTTCATTGCGCCAATGAGCGAGCATGCGCTGGGCTTCAATTGAAAGATTGCCGCATCGAGTGGGAGGACGACAATCCTTGCCCTCAGCCGCCGAGGATATCCTTCCAGAAAATAACTCAGCAAGCAAACGCATACATAAAGCATGCTAACGCAAACGACGATGTGAACGTAATGTACGTCACTTTGTACGTGTCGTGGCACTAATGTGCCTCAGTATTACGTCTAATTGTCCGTCTTTGTTTGCTTCAAGAGATTCATACCGACGCGATCCCCTAAGAAATCAATGCCGTAGAAAAATCATGCTGCCGTATATTTCCAAAATGTTTCAGAGAAAAGTTACAGACGGTTATATTTTCGTTTTGAGTGCCACAAAATTCAAGATGGTCGATAACGATCAGTGTTGCAGTAATAATACTAAATTAAGTGTAATCAGATGCCAACAGCGCAGGGCTGCAGAGCAACGCCCGCGCAAGGTTCATCGGTTTATTGATCGAACCAGTTTCGTGAAATTGATGCCCGCAACATTTTTTTATATCTGCTTATTTTCAATTTTTGCCTGCAAGGGTTTTGTTGTCTCAATAACATACTCGTAACTTTTGTTATTGACTTTTCTATATGTTACTAGAACGGCAGTGGGTATTTATTACTGAAGCATTTCCTGTCACTTTTTTGGAAACAAGACAAAATAATAAAATGCCAATTAGTATCATAAAAATATCTAAACTGGACCATAGTCAAAAAGCTCAGTATTTAATGACAATAAATGATTGCATCGGCATCAAATTATTACCTACTCCGATAATTGACTGTTCTGGACTTTCATTTTCATTTTTCAACCATTTGCACCTATAACGATACATCTGCTAGCCAGAGGAGGGCTTGTAATTATTTTTTACTTATTGAACACACCGGACGACTCTGCAAGAAACAAAAAGTCACAAACTGATCGTCGTCGTTTATAAAATGAAGTAAGAACGGCGCTGCGTAATAACCGGTAACCGAGAACTTATAGAACGGGTTCTCGTTACGTATTGAACTTGACTTGTGCAACTACACGTAAAGATACACCTGAAATAGCCATCTTGACCTGATACAGATAAAAAAGAAATCGAAACATCGCCGATACTCCCATCTCTTCGCAATAAAGGAAAAACGAAAACTGGAAACGTAACTGGCAAATAGTAATTAACTTTTACATTTCAGTTATCATAAGAAGAACACGCGACTCAATAATATAATCACTCGTCGGTCGCCACATAACAAGATGGTCTATCCAGATGGCGTCTGATAGTTTTTTTTATAAAACCATTCAAATTCTAGACACTGCAGACGGTGACTGACGGGTAACGCCTAAGCTGGCCGCAATTTAAATAGCGTGAATTTCCAATCGAATGTTTTTCTTAAACTATAAATACAAAGCTGATACGAGGTCGATTAAAACGTGGGGAGACAAGTGCGTATGCGTGTGAATCATTCATACGATGCCACGTATTGCATTCTAGTTGGCGATTCAATTCAATGAGCCAATTAAAATTCAGATAATGCGTTGCCGACGTCTGGCCGGATCATCCATATTTCTAACGCGCGTTTCGCATCCTGCGTAGTTCTGAGCACGCACTAGGAAGTGTCCATCATGTGCAATACATATATTATAACTAATAAAATGTTAAATAGTATATTGTCTCCTTTCTTTTACGCAATTTCGGCTTATGAAAATTATTTGCAACCAATTCAAGTAGGTACCCAGTCTTAAATGCGATACAAAGAAAATGCATGTTCAAGTATGTCTGTAATGATTGCATGTTGAAGTTAATAGCAGGTTGTATGGTAACTAATACCAGGCTATTTTAAGATGATTATTCCCATCGCAGGTTGTTATCTATTTGTGGTGCGGCGCCAGACCGCATTCCAGCAGGAGCTGGGATATCGCCTTAATGCCCTACCTTCAGCTAGTGCAGGCTAAATATAGACCCCGCCGGGGTACACGACCTTCCTAGCTAATGGAAAATAGATGAGCCCTCCCGGAGGGACAAGCAAAAAATACATCTTTCATTCAATGCTAATACAAGGCACTATGGGAGCAGCAACGGATGTTGGTTATTAACATTAAATAAATTTTATACTGTTATTATATACATACTTTTATAATAAGAGGAAAACGAACTCATTCCAGTCTCTCATTGCCTTTAGTGCGTATGAGAAAGTTCTTTTGAAAGCTCTCTATCATATCATAGCCTATTTTATAAATAGTTTACATCCTACTTATGCACATCGACATTAATTTGAGACGATTCGAAGATAGGTACCCGTTCCCCAGCGTATTGGGCCCTTAGATGATTCAGCCTTAATAGGAAAATTGCTGCGAAACATCGAAGCCGGCCGGCGCGTAACATTGGCCTTACCGTACTCACGACTTGCAGACGTGCATTTGAATCCATAATAATCTCTGTCATTATTTTGTCAGACCACTAATTGTACGTTTTCGACTTTCCAGGATGAAGGTCTTACTATTATGCTTGGCCTTCGCGGCTGTGGCTCTGGCAATGCCAGTAGCCGAGGAGAAGCCTGAAGTCGGTGCGCCACCCCCACCTGTCGCGGCCGCTAAATCGGAGGAGGTCATCAACGATCAACCTGCTCCAGTTGAACAAAAAAAAGCTGAGGATGTACCTGAGTTGAAGGAACCTGCAAAGCAACCAGAAGCTAAAAGCACACCCGTAGAAGACATCAAACCCGAGATTAAACCAGAAGTACCTGAAAAGCCCTCGGAAGTTAAAAGCGAAGAAGTTGTACCAGAATCCAAATCGGCGGAACCTGAACCTGAGAAGAAGCCTGAACCCAGCGAGGCTTCGGAGTCTAAACCAGAAGAGAAAGCTGCTGAGCCTGAAGCCAAACCAGCCGAGGAATCTAAAGTGACTGAAGTGTCTGCACTAGTAAATGAGGTACCTAAGGATGCATCTGCTAAGTCAGCAGCGCTGCCCGAGGAAAGCATTGATGTAGTTAGCGCAGTGAAAAATAACGCTAACTTCGCTGACGATGTCATGATGCCTGGTGTTATTATTCCCATGCCAGTAAAGAAAACTGAGTCGCCTGAGGTTCCCGTCCCTACAGTTGAATCAGAACCTAAAAAGCCTGAATCGGACCCCGCAGAAGAGCCAGCTAAATCTGAAGTACGCAGAGCTGATGAAGCTAAGGTGGAAGTTAAGTCTACAGAATCCGCTTCAGACGCAACTCCTGATGCACCCAAATCAGAAGAGAGTCCTGCATCCGAAGAAAGCCTGCGTGTAGTTCGCAATACCATCGATGGCAAACTGGTTATTCCAGATGAAGACAAACCTGAACCTACTGTTGAGAGCAAACCTGCGCCTGTTGCAGAGAGCAAATCCGAGACCGCTGTTGAGAGCAAATCTGAGTCTGCCGCGGAGAGCAAATCTGAGCCTGCTGCTGAGATCAAACCTGAAGACGTTGCGGAGATTAAACATGAGCCTGCTGCGGAGAGTAATTCTGAGCCCGCTGCCGAGAGCAAAGCTGTGCCTGCCGAAGAACCCAAACCAGAGCCTCAACCTTCCGAAATCACCAAAGCAGAAAGTTCCGAAGAGGTGAAGAAGGACGACGGCGAAAAGAAGGAATCAAAATCCAGCGAACCTGCGTCTGAGCCTATCGTAGAGCCCGTTGCTAAAGCAGAGCCTGCGTCCGCGCCCGCGGCTGAGGAGATAAAGGTTGAGGAGAAAGAGCCTGAGAAGACCGAAGCAGCCCCGGCTAAATCTGGAGAGAAAGAAAAACCTCAAAATGACGCCGCAGCTGCAAACTCAAGCTCCTCGGAGAGCGTGGAGAGCGCAGAATCGAAAGAAAACTCATCCGAAGAGAAGACCCCTTCCTCATCTTAGATAAGTAGTGTGATGGCGTGCAGCGGCGGGCGTGTGTCGACGACCCTCGACACGCGCCCCCCGCCCCTCCCGCCCGGCGGCCCACCCCGCCGCAGTGCGTGCGTGAGTGCATGCGAGTGACGAGTGAGTGTGACTGAGTGTACACGACGCAACGCGCCGAGTGCGTGAATATCTCCGACTATTCATTAGATCTAGAGACTATTTAAATAGCCGAACCGAAAAATTACCTACGTTGTAATTATTATTTGTCAAAGTAAATTATCGAATTTCCGGTACTATAAGTAATAAAATATGTTTTTATAATTATGAGTATTTTTATTTCTACCAGCATTATGCACCTAGGATATAAATAGTGAGGTGACGTGCGGTTGACTGATTACTAGTACTTAGCTCCTCCTCGTTGCAATTACCCCTCTTGGTTACCCAGACTGGAAAATGAGCAGAGGCAAATAAACATTACTATAAATAATATGTAGGTATGTTATATTAAGTTTTTTGCTTATGAAGCCAGATTATGTTGGTATAAACCAAATCCATCCTATCCTTAGGATCTAACTGACCTATTACGATTACTGGTTAGGGCTTGACTTATATCTATAAGTCAACAACAACCGTTACAATAGGTTGAACTTGAACTATATGAGTTCATATGAGTCTTTAGGCTCTCTTTGAGCAGAATACTAATAATATGGAGATTACGTGTAGTAGGCTGCTAGACAAACTCAAGTATAAATTATATGAATAAATACGATGCAATACTTTCTAAAACAAACTATCCGACTAGTATTATTAAAATGTGTTAGGCTTAAGTAGCTAACAACTAGAATGAAAGAGATGGAAACACACATCCTATGTATTTTTTAAACAGCACATTACATAAACAGCAGCACATAAACTTCGAAGGGGTAGTTTGTATAAACAGTATCAGAAGGCCAATTTCCGTAATAAAACACGTTCAAAATCTACTCGCAAGTTCGCAACCTTGTCTCGGCGACTATGAGTGTCAAAAATTTATGAAACTTATAGGTATTTTTGACAGATTGAGATTAGAATACGAACGTACTTAAAAATAAACCCGTAAATGCCCATAATACACATGCCTTTAGCTAGTACTTTTTTGTTTTTTTTTTTGTTTGGGAAATCATCAAATGACTTCTCCCGCTCGGGGTGGAAGGGCGTGTCAGACTCTTGTTGACTAAAACCCACCCGTGTTCCTTCAGTTGCCTCTTTAACTCGTTAACTCTTTCGAACAATCCGCGCCCCAGGCAGGCATCGGCCCTATCGGACCCCGTCAATGGTGCTGACATTTCTTTGAGGCGCGCGTGGAACAGGACGCACCGTCGACCCGGGCCTGGTCCTTACCGGACGGCAAACTGCCCATTGCTTGCCGTCCGCAAGCCCTCGCCTACGGTGGCCGCGAGTCGGCTATCGACTCCCGACACCCAGGGTGTCTCCTTCTACGGCGACTAGGGGCGCGAGGGCGCAACGATTGCCTCACCTTCACGCGCTCTGCCTCCTCCTTCGCGAGCATTACTGCTTCGCAGAAGGAGGTGACGGCTTCCCATTCCCTCTCGCTCCGTACCATGTCCTGGACCAGAGACGGACGTGCGATCGCCGCCACGAGGACACGGCGGTGCTCCGCCCAAGCCGGGCAGACTTCCACCGTGTCTTCTGGTCGATCCACACAATGATAACACCCGGTCGTTTCCTCCCGCCTTATACGAAACAGGAACCTCCCGAAACAGCCATGTCCGATGAGGACCTGCGTCAGGCGGAAGGTGAGGACGCCATCGCGCCTCTCAAGCCTCTCCTCAAAGAGGAGACTTACCGCCGCAATTGTGGCGTGCCCAAGCTTGTACTTAACTATTCGAGTAGCTTACATGCCAATTAGGGTTGCCAACCCGACTATATAATATAGTATCCTACTATATTAGAGAGCCCTAATTACCATACTTCTAAAAAAAAATGGTAGGCGAATCTACTAAGTAAATTTTCATTTCAATACAAAATCGCGAGAAGAGCGCAATATGGTCAGTATTAATCTCATAAAAGCTGAATTAATTGTATTTTGTAACCTTAAGGGGGATGCGCTCAGATAACCTGCGAAATTCAAAAATACTTACGTGTTTTGCAATTTGCAGATCAGTGTCAGGTTGCAAGTGATTAAAATATGATTCGCGACCGTAACAAAACCGTAAAAAATAAAAGCGCGAACTGACGCAGGTTGCTGGTTAGGCCAAGACGACCAGAGCTTTTTTCCTACCACAAACTTAAGAATCTACGTTTTTTTTTATAGTAACGTGTTTTATGACAGAACCTAATAACGTGACAATGCGCGCTGTTACAAATTCTACACAAACGTTGACAATATTTTAATTTATTAAAAGAGTGTCCATGGACTTCTTGCCCATTCTTCTCTAAAGGTACCTACTGCGCTTTGGAATGGACAACTAGCTTCATCTATATGACTGACCAACTCCTTGGCTATTCAAAAGCGCCTGTAATTGGTGTAATTGAAATAAAAGCCTTGAGTTTGAGTTTATGACAATACGATAACGGGTGGCTGCTACTATTTTACTACTCATATTCCATGTCATAGTGCATTCAAATTCCTCTACAGAGGGCGATAGTTAACGTGCCCTAATCATATGATTAGTGTTTATACCATAACATAATTATGCTACTCGTTTCGATACTTGAGAAGAAATTATTTAGTGTTGTTTTTTATTGCGGAATGGGCCTGCTCTTGACCTCGATTTCTCCTGGTGGAAATCGAAGGACCTCATGTCTACGATAGAACGAGCGGGCCCAGAAGATGCCTGTTAACTCTTGGTTTGAAGGCTTACAGGTTATATGTGGAAGGGAACACAAACGGAACGACTTGATCCTATCCAGCCCGTCCCTTGCTACCCTCTCCCCAGCGACACCCTAAGCCGAGGTCCGTATCCCACAGAGGGGTACCCCCTGCGTGTATTCGCTTAGTTTATAAGTTTTATGCCCTGGCTGGAGGCCGTAATGTATCAAGGCATTCACAGGATAGTCCGGCTAAGCAGCCGACCTCCTACTAGGTTGAACTGCGAGATGCAACTAACACAAAAAAGGCGCAACGACGCAGACGTTTGTGAAAAACTACTGATCTTTTTCGCATATTGAAAAACATTATCCGGTAAGTGTAACAATTAATATTATTATTATTTTTATATGTTAACATAGCTCGGGGTCATGACATCCCGGTCCTTTGGAAGGCGTACGAGGGGCCGAAGCCAACTCGCAGAGGCCCCTTAGACAATTTTAAATGGAATGAGGCACCAACCAACGATTATCCCTGTATGCACTGTGCGAGTGCACCCAAGGACAATCCCCGGTTGGTGTTGAACTATTGCAGGATATGGAAACAAAAATATTTATTGAACTATGGGTTTCTGTGGCTAAGATGGACTGGTTACCAAGAACTATGGAACGGCTATGTCCCCTGCCTGACCAATGTTTTATATATAAAATACACGGATAAAATGGCAGGGGGTGACTTGTACACTCAATGATGGGGCCCCGGAAACCGTCGCTAGCACATAGTGATGTAGCGACAAGGAGGCAACACTTCCTGAGGTGCTTGAGGAGTAGAGAGGTATTCCACGGCTATCAGAACAATCCCAGAGCCCGGAAGATGGTCAAGATCCCTACCAGCACTTACTGAAATACTTCCTTCCTCCGAGCACGTTTGCTCTTGCGAATCTCCACTCAAGCCAGTCAATAAAGGCAAGAAAGAGGTGGGAGCTCTGTACCTCGTCATTGTTCACTCCAGCCGGCCAATAAAGGCAAGCCAGAGGTGAGGAACAAGACTTCTCCCGGGAGACAGGGTCTGTGGGGTCGCTACTGCCCAACTGCTCGCCACATGCTGCCCTGCGGGTTCCTGTATCTCTCTTGGTCTGGCTCCTCTCCCTAGACCTGTTTCAGAAAAGTAAACTCTACCGGTACAGACCTAGAGTTCAGGAGCGCGCAAGCCCGACCATGACGTCAACGTAGAGATACGGCGGTGGGGTTGTTATTATTATTATTATTATGTGTTTCTAGGGACACTGGGGTCTCCGACCCTTGGAAAGCGTTTCACAGGTCGAAGCTAACTCGCAGACCCGTTAGACGCTTTTAATGAAATTAGGCACCAACCAACGATTATACCTGTATGCTCTATGCAAGTGAACCCAAGGACAATTTCTGGTTGGTGCAGGACTATTGCACAATACGGAAACAAAAGATATTGGGCTATGCGTGAGTGTGGCTAGTGCTCTCGTAGAACTAGGGAATGCAAGCTCGACTCGACATTAGCAATTCGAGATCTTGCCCGGCAATCTGGCAAGAACGAGATCGAGATTTCACCTACTTTTAAAAATAATGCGTTTTATTGTTCGATAACATATGAAAACTATGCCTACTTAGGCTATTGGTGTTATATTTAGTAAATAAAACAAAATTAATTGAATTCGAAACAAAAAATCTACGATTACTTAAGTAATAATCATACGCACTACGCATACGTACCGCAAAAAATCAGCACAGACGCATCCCGCACAGTGAGATTGCAAGAACAAGATTGTCTTAGCACGAGATCGAATCTCTAAACTGGTTCGAAGTCTCAAGCCATTTTTCGAGATTGCATTCCCAATTTAGAACTATGAAATATTATCATTATTATAAATACCTCGTCAGTCAGCATACGGCAGGCAAGGACTCCCAGCGACCACCAGTCCACAGCATGTCCGTAGGGCTCGCGGGTCAGGATCTCAGGGGCTGTCAAAAATAAGTTAAATAAGTAAAGGATTATAAATTTCTCTGGAGATAGTATTGGTGCATGATTTATGTATTGTCTAATATAGCGTAAGTAAATTAAATTAACTAGTGAAACGTCACAGACGCGATGGGTCGATCGATATCTAAAGTTTCACTAGTTCATTTGACCGCGGGGTAATTGCGTAACACACAGTAGGAATGGCTTTCATTTCGACAGTTCAACAATATGCATTGCGTTATTTACGTTGTTGAGCAGACAAATTTTTCGAACATTTGAAGCAATGGATTAGTAATAGGCTTCAAAATTATTCAGATTGTGATCGATAGTGTGTTACGCAATTAGGATGCTGGTTTAGAAAGTTACTTTCTATAATCGTTTTAAGTTTAGGTAACCAAACGATAATTTATGGTACAAATAAAGCATATTATAATAAATGCAAGAAATGGCAAAATACCAATATTGTCTCAAGCTGTTTCAAAATCATTCACACTTCTTGTGCTCTACGCAGCAGTCATTCCTCCATTCACGCCTAAATATACAACATTAATTAATAAAATAACTATAATAATTACTTTTCTATGGAAGGAACTCCTTGATGACGTGTAGCACACGAAGTCCTCTCGTCTTTCACTTTGCGAAACATCACAACACGAATGAAAATTTAATCGCGCTTTAATTGTTCCAATTTAAACCTTATGCTGTTGATTATCGAAGTGACAATCGGTCGCAAATTTAGTTAGGCGCAAGCGCCAGCGTAGACAGCGAAATTCAAATTTTCTTACGTTTTTTGCAATTTGCAAGTCAGTATCAGGTTGTGTGGTGATCAAAATATAAATCGAGACCGTAACAAATATGTAATGTATGTAATGTAAAATTATAATCATTAAAATCATCAATACAGCTCTCTACTTATATTATCCTATTGAATGACTATTTCATGAAATCATGACATTTGAGCCCTATTTTAAGACAATTATATTTATGATTTTAACTTGAAAAACATATTTATTTCGGTCGGGAATCATGTTATAACATACAACCTGACACTTACCTGGAAATTGCAAAAAAACGTAACGAAACTGTATTTCCCGGGCTACCTTAGCACATGTCTGAGTAAGTTATTTTTTTGTAGATAGTGCTATTGCTCCTGACATTGCAAGCACACAGCTAAGCCGAGGCTCGTACGGACGCAAAAATATTGCCGCCGGCTTTTATAGCGCACTGGATTTTCAACTCTCGGTGTTAACCCGAGCGTTGAACAGAGTGCATCCCAGCACGTCGAAAAAACACACTGTTGGATTTTCAACTCTCTGCGCTGAGCAGAGCGTTGAAAATCCAGTGTGCGATAAAATACCGCCGATATATTTAGTTCCGTATGAACGTGGTCTAACAAACTCATATTTTTTTGTCTTTATTTAATGAGCTTTTTCTCTAAATGCGAATATGACACTAAAGGTATACAAAAGGTTAACATTCATATTAATTAGTGCATTTTACAGCTAGATTCTGGGTCTGTTCTTCAAGGCGAACTTACCATTTTATTATGTGAACAATTAAGCAGTTTGCACACTTTTAATCTGGCAGGTAGAAAATATTTTGAATCCTGTGCTGTGTGCTTTTTACGGTTATGTTTCGTAGGTGTGAGATCTACTGTCGTGTGAGTTTAGTTAAATGTTCAGTAGCAACAAAAGGCAGATCAAGACTATGTTATTTTTTTTGGATCTAATTTGTAAACACTTTTGAACGACGCCTACTAATGATTTGTAAATTATCCACATTGATGCTAGAACTTTAAAAGGCCGAAATTGGTGCAGCTAGCGTAAAAAAAGAAAACAAAAACAAATACTTCATCATTTATTCACTTATATATAAATTATATCACAAGACTAAGATTTTAGCTTAATTTTTTTTGAACTTATACATCACAACATATATACTTCCTGTTTCATTTATCATAAACTCTAATATGTAACAGCCGTTATTACACGCGATTCGTGAATTTTATAGTTCTAAAACATCTTTTTTAAATAAGGCCAAAGCAAGTGCAATGATATAATATTTTACAATGTGCTCGACAAACCACACTTACTCTATACGAGGCACACCGTCAAGGTATCAATAGAATAAAATATATTGTCGTTATCACCAGGGTTTTGTTTGTAATCATTTTAAAATCATTAAAATTTTAAGGTACTCACTGATATGAAAATTACAAATGGATATCATAATAAATATTTGAGTAAAAGATATTGTTACACATGCATTGTCGATATTTATCATGATTATTTTTCCTTATTCAATGTTACCATTATTAAAATATCAGCAGTGCACATAAACAAGTTAT
The DNA here is from genome assembly GCA_917490735.1 of Dryobotodes eremita. Taxonomy (NCBI): domain Eukaryota; kingdom Metazoa; phylum Arthropoda; class Insecta; order Lepidoptera; family Noctuidae; genus Dryobotodes; species Dryobotodes eremita. The sequence continues at coordinate 15,181,312 of OU823254.1, read as the reverse complement.
CTTTTAACGTTTTAAGTAAAATATTTAAAAGAATTTGAGTTATAAGATTGTAGAGCATGTACAGCCTCATCTTTGGTGGCGAAACAATTCTGATAAATATTTTGTAATAGGTACAAGTGTGATTAGATAGACCTAGAGACATGATACACTAAAGCTAGAGTCACAAAATGAGGTAGGATAGTAAATCAGAATTTATGGATGGACGCGGTTCACAGTCCCCTAGAAAACAAAAAAACTAAAAGCAACTGACTCTGGCACAAAAAAAAAATACATATTATAACGTCAACTGTTGTAAAGAATAAAGTTATCCTAAAATATGTTCTGCTGCAAAGTCATGGATTTATATGCTTTTCTTTGACGACGCTCTGCAAGTCACGCTACAATAAATTAAGACATTTATACAGAAGGTCGTCAAAGTACAAAATCGCAAATTAAGTATTAGAACAAGATGATAAAATGTCGTTACAATTTAAATATGATTATTCACCTCACCATCCCTTATCACTAGATGAGACATTCCACGCACGACGCCTACCCTAATTTTTTTACATAATACATGAACAATCACTGATCATTTAGTACATTCTATACCAATAATGCTCTCTCAACAAACCGCTAGAACTATTCGAACAACTCAAGTGACGACTATCAATGCTATTTACAATATTTATAATACACATTCACAAAAATTACTGACGATATATTATATAACTACTTAAGTCGTAATATCTATTATAATATAATAATAATAATTAAATCTTCTCTAGATTCACACACGTAATCAAAATTCAATATATTTTTTTACATTTTTTTTAAATATTTCTGGATTATTCTCGGCGATATCACAAAGCGATCATTTAAATATAAGTGAATAGTCAAATTACTATACTAAAAGAGTACAGTGTGACCCAGAGAGTGACTAAACTTAGAAGCGTTAGTAGTCAAGAATAAAAAGATTTAGTGCCACCTCATCAACAACAAAAACTCAAGTGTTTTATCATAATTCATAAAAAACTAACTATTACTTACTCAATCAAATTTCTAGGTAACTATTATGTCTACATCAAACTTCTGTGAATGCTTGAGAAACCGTTCTATATAAAAAAACCTTACTAATAAACAACAGACAAATCCAAAGCTTAAATAAACGACGAAATGAATGGACACATCAACCAGCCTTCCGAGTCATAGCTCTGATACTACAACTAAATTTAAAACTAACGTTACAACAGACAAAATCTTCGATTACATAAAAAGATTATTAGTTTAATACGACGTCTAGAAGGGGCTCGGCTCATCCCGGCGAGGGGGAGTGTATGAGCGAAACATACGATACTTCGATTATTCTGTAACTAATATTAACGAGCTCAACCATTTTATTTGTTTGTAGAAAAGTTGGACCTCCTAGAGTTGACACCTACACGAATATGAAACACATAAGAGTTTAGTATAAGCTAACAGTCAGTAATAAAAGCTGTTATAAAAGTTACACAAAACATTGATTGCAACAATAACTATGACACACGTTTGTGCAACAAACAAAGCATAAGTACAATAAATGACACAGAGATATTAGATTCAGATGTTATGTATTGTCAAAATGTTAAATACATTTTCAATGGTTCAATGTTAAAACAACTCATTCATATTATGATTATTATATACACATGTCCGTAGTAAAAATAAATCACATATTTCAATTTAAAATCTTTAGTAAAATAATAATGTTCCGCGTTAGGCGATGGCACTGCCATCTACAGGAATTTAATTTAGTTTACTTCGAAAGATTATAAAAATTGGTGTTAAGTCACATCAAGGCGTCTGTATCACGCTTAGTTGAAGTATAAAATCATTCGACGTGGAGCAACGCTGATATAATAATATCGTGGGATATGAACACAATGTGCATCACAAGGAGAGCGTGTCCCGTATGAGCTTGCGCACGGTGTTGCCGACGGACGTGGGCGGCGCGCCCGACAGGTTGTAATGGATCTTGAACAGGTAGGGCTGGATGTCGCCGTACGACGTGTCGAAGATGAGATCGGCGTCGGAGCGGCTCGGCATCTTGGGCACGTAATCGTGCCGGTTGATGATCTCGGTGATGAACACGATCTTGTCCTGCAGCATCTCCACGACGTTCTCGTGCTTGCTGTGCATGTCGTGCTCGTTACGCGCCTCGGTGAGCTCGCAGTACACGGTCCACACCTCCCAGGGCACGCACTCGGGCTGGAAGGGCCAGCGCGCGCGCCGCTTCTGGAAGAACTCGAGCGAGATGGAGCCGCGCGGCGGGGCGGCGGACGCGTCGGCGCCGCGCAGGAGCGACGAGAAGTCGGAGATCTCGCGCCGCACGCTGCGCCCGAGCGCGCCCGACTCGCAGCACACGTACGTGAAGTCGATGAAGTCGCAGTCCACGTCCACGTAGCTCACGGTGCGGATGGAGTAGCTCTCCTCGTTGTTGTACGTGAACTTGCCGCTGGAGCGGTGGAACAGCACCGTGTGGAAGATGCAGGCCACCACCTCGTCCACCTGCCTGCCCTCCATCGACAGCTCGAACGCGATAGTGCGTGCGTTCATGTTGCCGGCGTCAGTGGGCCGACGCAACAGTGCGAGCCACTACTATCGACATAATCACTCAAACGTGCTTCCCTTACTGACGGCTCCTCTGTGTCAGACGCGCAACGGATACGGAGCGAGCGATGCACTGTGCCATTTTTAAATTATGAAACGAGTCAACTCCCACACTGAAATGGAGAATGACCGTTTTAGTTTGGCGTCTTATTTAAAATTAATTTTATAGCTATTTGTGTTCCTATCACGTAAGCACAACATTGCCCTATTCGCCGTTTTTCATTGAAAGTATCAAGAGGCCTAGTTCCCACCTGCAAATCCCATGAAAATAATAGTATAGTCTAACTATGAAACTCACCCATATACTTGAGCGTGCCGCAAAGCGTGGTGGTGCGCGATCCGATGGAGAGCCACTTAGAGAGTCCAAAGTCTATCAAACGTATGTGACAATCAGAATCAAGAAGAATGTTCTCCGGCTTCAAGTCTCGGTATATAACGCCAGCGTTATGAAGAAAATCTGAAAGCACATAAAACGAACATTTTATAATAACTCATTCTTATAATATTTTATTCCTGATATGGCGTAGGAAGTGTAGGAACAAAGTAGCTGAATTAATTTGGGAGAAAAACTATGTTTTCAGGCTCGTATATACACTTTAGTTTTACACGGAGAGCAGTGGTGGCCCAGTGGTAACAGTCCCGACGTACAAGTTGTAGGTCCTGAGTTGGAACCCAGGCAGGCGCTTTACTTTGTGTAAATAATTTCATCATCACTGCTTTCAAAAAGAGTGAAGGAAAACATCGTGAGGAAACCGGCATGTCGTAGAATCAAAAATTGCGAAGACATGTGACATCTACCGACCCGCACAGGGCCCGCGTGGTAGATTCCCACTCCAGCCCACTCCCTCTCGAAGACAGGAGGCCTGAATCCCAGCAACGGGAACATCATAGGCTGTACACACACTTCTGGCCATCCTTTTGGTTTGATCAAATAAGGCAAGCGTTTTGCCTATAGTTTCGTATAGGGCTACTAAAGGATTAGATTGTGGGACTGGCCAACCATATCTGCCAATGCACTGATAACAATAGGTATAGTGCAATCACCAATATTTTATCTTATCTTGCGTAGTCCTTTACGGATTTTTACGTTGTCGGTCTTTTAAAAGGCCGATGTACGACAATTTATATCAGACTAGTTTCTGCCCGCGACTTCGTCCACATAAAATTTCTTGTTCCCCGGACCTACCCCGTCGCATCGCATCGCCCGCCCGCGCTATTACTTCGGTTTCGTTTAGCGTTCCTTCCGACTTCTTTTCTGTTTGCTCGGCTTCTAAGGGTCGCAGCGTGATGTTAAATAGCGTATAACCTCCTCAAAAATACCAAATGCAAAGAGAATTTTATAAATGCGACTAGTAGTTCCAGAGATTAGCGCGTCCAAATAAACAATCAAATAAACTCTTCAGCTTTATTATTAATATATACATATAGTATAGACGATGATATAGAATAAAGTTACTCACCAAGGGCAACAGCAATTTCAGCAACAAATATTTTTACGAGTTCTTCAGGTAGCTTGCCGTACTTGTCGAGTAGAGCCAACAGCTCGCCTCCAGGAATGTATTCTGAAACTGTAAACTATCATGATAATACATGCTCATGTTTATTTTTAACCGACTTCAAAAAGGGGAAGGTCTTTATCGTTGGAAAAAGCAGGCGGCATTGTGGCTCACCGGGTGGTGGATCAGTGGTCACTACCGCTTATGGACATATGTCCATAAGCGGTAATATAGCGGTAGCGGCTTCTGGTAATATTACCAGAAGCATCACAGGTGCGTTGGCTACCCTTCTTACAGAGGACTCGAAACATTCTAAAAGCGAACAGACCTCAGGATGACAATACAAACGAAGACAGTAAAAAAGTTAATGTATGTGTAATAATAATTAAAATAATGATAACATGATTAGTATTGCTAATGTGTGTGTGTTAATTAGGTCAGGCTTTACCTCCAAACAAAAGAGCGCCCTATATTAAGCACTGGTATTCTCTAACTTCCATTGATTGATGTGTCGAATTATTTAACATTAACTTACACATAAATAAACCTTAGTCTAATTAACGCATCATTAAGTCAATCTCACAAACCCAGTTCAAATTACCTAACGTCCTAACCGATAAGCGACCTCAATCAACAAAATAAACAAAATAACAAAGATAAAACACTGACTGAAGTACCTATTACAGTAGCCAAACTCACGACCTCATTCATGTAAACTGTCCCAAAAGCATATCTTATATGAAGAGGTGAGACTGTTTAGTTTCAATGATTTGCTTTTAGTGGTCTCTGTATGCGCGTTGGCCTTGAGGCCGTAGCATCCACACGTGGAACGAATTTTTGACAAAGCAAACCAGAAGCTAGAACTGTTCATGTAAGTGAAGCCTTAACTGACGTACTGGTAGTCGCTAACACTCCAAGATAAACATAACCTATAAAAAAGATAGTTGTATTGTTGTAATAAAAACGTTATCTAGAACAATCACCTTTACTATAATGGGTCGCGTGTTATCACTGTTATCAGTCGACGTGCTAGTCATGTTAATTCCTGCTCAAATTAATCCTATGACCGCAACCGGTTGACGCAGTTACCGCCAACACTGAAGTGTTTCATAGTTTTTGTGCTAAAACGATGGATGACTTCAACAAATTACCATCTAAAGTGATTGATAAAGTGAAATGTTTAATGATGTTGAGCGTTTCGTCAGTTTTTTCTTTTTGTGTTACCTGAGAATATTGTTAAAACATCGTGAGGAAATCAACATACATAGCTTCTAACCAAAAATTCGAAGACATGTGACATATGCAATGCGCTCGCGTGTTACATTGCGGACCGCTTCCTCTAGCAGAGAAGAGCAGCTCCAGCAATGGGGAAATTAAAGGCTATTTTATGAAGAAATTGTTGAGCACCTTTCTTGAATAGATTCGTCTATATTTCCTAGCAACAGCGCGCTAGTAAAAATGTCCCAACTAATTGGGTCATCCTGTTGAATTCGAAATAAATTGGATTTGAGGAGGGAACAATGGCGCCGTTAGCCGAGTGTCCGTGACATGCCTGCGTAGACTATATTTAGAGTGTAAGATAATGCAATCACCCAGCAAATAAGTGACTGTCACAGGTCTTGTGTATGTCAACGTCTACGAGGCAGGACAAAAATACGCAAATATATCACACTATACAGATTCGTTTTCTTTTTTTTATATTACGACTATTAATGTTACTTAACACAAAAAAAAAAAAACTTTTTTGGACACGTCCGTAAAAATAAAACTTCTTTGGACACGTCTATAAAAACAAAAAATAAATGTACTGCTTTTTATTTTCACTGTAAGTTTTCAATACTTAATGACATTAATATTAACATCGGACGTGCTTATCGCAATATGCTCAGACTATTTCCGCCACGATTATTTTTATAAAACCTTTCATTCACCTTAAAGTCGTGCAATGATTTTTAACTTCGTCTTCATGATAAAACATAACTCATCATCAAAACGTCATGAGTTGTTATTATTTGTTATCGCCTATCCTTGATAAGGTAAGAAAAGTTTTGAAAATACAATAAACCGTTTGTACTTAGCCTAGACATCGCTTTATTTTATTTTAGACAGTTACAAGTTTCCTAATAATGGTCGAATTTTAGACTCCGTGCCACTTATTTCTGGGCAAAAGCAGTTGATGATTGTCTTTAAGGAGGATCTAAGATAGGGTTTCTCAACTTGGGATCCACTGACCTCTGCGTGTGAGAGAATTTCCGAAAAGTGATACATTACTTTCGATTTGCAAGGATTCCGTGGGATTTATCTGGTTTTTAAAGGGAAAGACTGTTTGAAGGTATACTTACCAATATAAAGTCTTTTCTTGGTCTGCCAGCGGGCCACAGCGCCCGCTATAAAGGAATGATGGCCGCAAGCCGCCTGAATGCGCGCCTCCTCCTTAACCTGACGCACTGCACTCTCGTTCACTATCTGAAATGATTTACATCTAAATTAGATTCCAAGTGAATCAGTCAACTGAAATTATTGAAAGAGAAAAAGTGAGTGAAAATATTATATTGTTACGCTCTTTGATTCAGGGGATTGTGGGTATTTCCAGTCGGTTTTACATGACGATTAGTATTTACTGCGTAAGTGTTCTACGCAGCAAACAGTTTCAATTTATATTCGGTATAATGAGGAACGAGGGTCCATAACTCAGTATTCTAGAACTGTCCTGATAAGTTCCTAAACGGGTTTTCTAACAAGTAACAATAATCGTGTACCCGACTTATCATATAATGTCAGACATACAATGTGAGGACTAGCACGCGTTACAGTGATGCGCTAGGCGTGTGTCATAGACAGACGCGATAGGGAAGACCGCGGCCTGCTCCGCACGACCGCCTACGCAACGTGGATCCACCATCTAATTAAGTAATTACTCATTGATATTTTAATCCTATCATCAATAACAAAAACATTTATGTTATCGTGTGTACAGACATACTGCAAAATCATGACAAGTCTTAACGAATTTCAACACGAACCGAGGTAAATGTACTCAAACGTACTTTGATCTATCAAATCGGTTTAGTCAAACTAGTTTCGTCAGCATTTTCATATCAACTTTTTACAGAGAGGGGCTATCTTACATCCGCATCTCAAACAGCAGGATACCACACGGTATTCTAAGGTAAGGATAGGCTATGTTTCGGTTATCTCTCTTGAAGGCTGTCAGAATATTATCATGATAAACCGCAAGCTTCACGGATCAAGGTGCGTAACGATATACATACAGATAGCGGTTACCCATCCTGAACTTAACCACGTTAAAACTCGTGTTAAGTGTAAATAGAACGAACTGCGTTCTAGCTATTTGAGTAGCCACGAGTCAATCTGAATAAGTATAAGTGTGCGACGAAATATCAGTGATAAGACGCATTAAAGTATTCGACTGAAAGCTTATCGCTGCGTGAAACTCATTTAGTGGTAATAAGTTTACATATGGGTCAATGTGATAAGGAGATTGTCGATAAAAGCGCATATGCTGCATAATCTTTTTCCACTTATAATTTTTTTGAATGAAACAGGTTTTGAGGCCAAAAAAATGTAACGCATGCAAACATTTTGACCCTTGTCCATTCTTCCTGAATGGGCCATTTAATAGTTTTAAGACAATTCAAGCCATTTATACTTTTTTATACCATGACCTCATCAATGTTTGAGCCATTTCTTAGCAATTTCTGCTGAGTAATCTAAGCAAAAAATATTCATTATTCAAAAAATATTATATATATTTGAGTTTGTTGCCATGATATAGTGGAACATTCAAGAGGAAATTCAAATAGATGCAAAAAAAACAATGATGATACTTAGACGATTCCACAGTAGAGAGCACACACTTATAATGATACATTACATCATGTTACTTTTTTCGCTATGTCAATAGACAACGTTTTTTACAATCACGCAGGTAATTAAACCGAGTTATAGGTCAGTTACTTGATTCTTGCGTACTTGCGAGCATTAAACTGATAAATGATTATTTAATATTCAAGGACTCTATATCCAAGATTATTTTTATCAAAACTCATAGCCAAATAGGTATTTTACTGATATTGAAAGTGCGTAAGACTAGGCGACACTGATGGCTGTTTAACTGGTAAAAAAAAAAACTATCAACTTTGCGCACGTTTAAATAGTCGAAAATGAATAAACTTTACCACACGCCTCAGACAGCTTTGATGCTCTCGCGCACTAGTGGAGTGGATGGATGATTTTTTTCTGGTCATAATTTCATATACTTTTGCCACTATGTGGGTAACATAAGCATATTGCTTGAGATAAACTCTACCCTGTGTGACATAATTTTATAGATAAAGATCTAAGTTATGGCTAGTAGATGATTAATTATTTATCATATCTATTGTTGTATGGCAACAAATGTTATGATTTTAAATCCATGTATGATAAAATGTTGGTATTACTGTCTAAATAATTCAAGGCGAAGGCAATCTTATCTCTGCATATCAACATATGGTATGCAGCCACGGAATTACCAAGATATCTGGTATTGAAGGACAAAGTTCTTAACTAAATTGGGTTACATCAAATGGGTTAATTTTACTGGCTGCTATGGTAAAGGTTAGTATGGTACGATATGGTAGCTGGAGATGAGACAGACTGGATGAGGGAGATGGAAAACCAGGTCTTATGGCGCAACTTAGGAGAGACTTAGGTCCAGCAGTGGACTGCACTAGGATGACTTATTTGACTGGTAACTGCACAAGAGTGAGAAGTAAAATTTTAAACAACCAATTAAAAAAATAAAAGTCTTACCTGTGACTTACTAAGCACTTTCAGTGCGTATTCTTTGCCTTCACTAATCTTCTTTACTTTATAAACTTCACCAAATGCACCCTTGGCTATTGTCTCCTCTATCTGGTAGTCTTTCTGGAGTAAATCAGTGGTGATGGGGAATTCAGGTTGGAAGATTGATTCTTTGTGAGCTACTGGCCAGGCTGTCTTGCTTGCTTCTAGTGGGTTTTTTAATGTGGAGTCATTCCATCTGTAATTTGTTATTGTGGTGTAAAATACAGCAGTGTGAAAGTTCTGGTGATATTAATACAAACAGCTTTCTTTAACTAAGATTTCCAATTTATGAAGACTAGACTTTATAATTTTGAGTGTATGTTTTAGTAAAGAGATGACTGATATGTTAGGCTTCTCTAAGTATGAGTTCTATTAAAACATTACAATAACATTATGCAGATGTACATAACTGCATGATTGACTCTAATCTCTCACTCACATGAGATGCACTGGTAATCTATTCATTGGAGAGAATGATGTGTATTGGTGTGTATTTATATCAGAATTAACATGTCCTATAAACCTAATCAGACTTCTATTAGGTTAAATAAACAGCAACATCTTATTACTCAAATTTGTGATCACTAATAGTTTCAATTTTGAATGTCTAGATAATACACAATTTCAGTATAACATTACATGCTGCCTTACTTATCTCCAGACGTACAGCTGAGGCGAATGATTTAATTATTGCGTGTAAGTAGTCATCTCTATCAATGATAAGTGTTAAGTGTACTCACCATGGTCATGAAATTAATTATTTCCTCGCCACCGTATAGAGTTTATAGTTTGAAGGACAGAAAAGGATTAATAAATAAAAGTCTAGGATAAAATGTTGAATAGTAAATTTGCAGTCATTATTAAATATTATTGATTGATATTTAGCTATTGAAATCATAAATGTGAAAGTTTGGTCAATCAGTCAAATCAATTTAGCAATTAAAGCTTAAATATTTATGACTAAATTGATTTGGCAAATTTACTTTGGCAGAGATATTTTTTCCCAGTATGTGATAGTTGTAGTTTCCCAAGGAGTCAAGTGAAGTATTGTTTTGTTCTAGTGTGTTTTAAAACACTGTTTAGTGTAAAGTGAAAAGAAACAATATTCATTGCTTTCATTACACAGTATTGCCACTTACTTTCTTAAGTGTTGTTATTGGGCTTTTCCATTAGGAATTTCTTAGTAACGCCTGGAGTTTGGGAGTTGGTGGTGTGATACCCCTGTGCCTTAGAAAACACGTTAAGCTGTGGGTCCTGTGCCTGATCTCTCTCCGGTCGTGTCAGATTGCTGTCCCATCGGACTATGACAGTGAGGGAAGCGAGAGTGCACCTGTGTCACACACACACTTCTGCACTATAACATCTCCCGCGCCGAAGGCTAGTTTCCGTCGAGATTGGCGGTCATGGCGGAAATATGGTCTGGAGGACTATATTGCCACTTAATGATGTTAAGACTATTGCAAAATTTTGTGCAAGAATTAATTTATGCAAGTCATAAGATTAAAGATAAGTTTTTGATAGGAAATTATAAAATATGGAATATGGTGGTCCATAAAATTATGTATTGTTACACAGCATAACGTAAAATGAAAAATCATTAGAGGATTCTTATGGAAGGTGTTTCTCAAATCAATCTAACATACGAACTTCAAGCATATTATAAAAATCTACAGAACATAATATTAGTAAGTACTGGTACAGAATTAGATATTCTAAGTTACTTAAATTGTTTATTTCTACCTGTGATAGGTCATTAAAATCTTTATTTTGATATTTTGCTAGGTACAAACACCACAGGATGTACTAATAAATACTGCAATCATAATGATTTTAATGAATCAGCATAACTAATGAATTTTTTACAAATTTTGTCTGAATCTGCTCAAGGTTGTTATTGTTGGCTGGTTGCTTTATTCTTACAAGTTTATGAAAACATAACATGAACAATAGATAATACCAAAGACAGGTTTACAGGTAAATATACCAATCATATATTATCATGATTATAAAAGTGATTCTTTCTTTTTGGCATTGTTCATTTAAATACTTAAAGCAGACATCAAGGTTTTTCTTTATATTTTAATTGAACTTTAAAGTAATCTCATTAATAAGCAAAATATTGTAATACAAGAGTTTTACCATAATCATCATAGACTTAATTTCTGATTCCATAAAATTTATCACATATACTATTAAAACAATGTGCCAGATGTGTGTAAAAAGTGGAATGTAAGAATAATTAACTTGAAAATCATTAATTAAATTGAAAACAGAATATACTTTATGTAAACAGACAATATGAAATGTATATGTTTCACAAAAAATCTTGATGATTTATTTGAAACTGGCGCGATCTACATACTAGTAATCAAAGGAAAGAAAACTGTTTGTTTTGACGAATTGTATATTGTGTACTAACCTTCGCCTCGAGACGCGAGACCAAGGCCGTGATGCGCTGTACACCGACTGGTTGCTCGTTACACTGACGAAGGAACGCCCGCTGAGGTTGCCCACGAAATGTGAGAGACTGAACTATATACAAAAATAAATTATGCGCCTAAAGGTAACAAAGAACTGACACAAACAATGGACATTTTAACGAATCCGTGAGTACACAAACTCGTCCACACAAAGCAGATACTAAAACACTACGCAGCAGCTTACAGTCACAGGAGAATCCTGTGTCTATCTACAAAAATATCAGCTACGTGAGTTCAGCTGAGAATGACATTAACAAGTTTTCGTTTCATCACTTACCTGACTAGTGAACGCCTGGCCGTCGCGGTCTGAATGCGTAGATTGCTTTTGATTCTTGTGCTCAGCGTTTTTATTATGCGTGTTTCCCATTAAACTAAACTAAATGGCTCTATACATGCCGTTTCAGGTATATTTTCATGTTATTTTAAAAACTGTTGACTAATTTTTCCACCATGAATCGCCCATAAACAATCAAACCAGTGCTGCTATTACAAGTCTTATTGGAAAAACATAAAAATCGAATGTTTATGGTACATCCTTTAGAAATCGAAAGAACATAATTATGAGATTCTGTTGGCTTATATAATTTATATAACATGATTGAAACTAACAAATCAGCCTTTTGAAACGTTAATATAATATGTTATACTTATCAACAGTTATTGTTAAGTAGATTTCAAATATTTTTCCAATCTAGTAACATTTTCTTGTCAAAGTATAAGGGGGTATCGCCAGGTTGCCCGCGAAATACAAATTACCTTACTTTTGTTGCCATTTGCACACAGAGTACATTTTATACAGGGAGACATTTGCAGGTCAGTGTCAGGTTGTATCCTGAACAAAATATGATTCGCGAACGTAACAAGTATGTATTTACAGAATTATAATCATTAAAATCATCAATACAACACTATAAGTTCATATAATCGTTTTGATTGATATTTTTGAAAAATTTACTGTATATACGCCATCTTATCCCTTATCACATCATTCAGAGTCATCACAGTTGTCTCAAATCCCCTTTTTATGACCCCAAGGCCCAAGACTGTTGGTATCCGGAATCGATTATCTTGTTTGTTAAAATGGCTGTATAGTATAAATTATAGAAGCCTCACTATTCCGAGATTGGAAATGTTGCTACAGTAACTACCAGACGGTAGGTACATGTACAGAATACCCAGCAACTTGTAACATTCAAGTGCGTTTCAGACATTTCCGCGTCCACGTTACAATAGTTACTTTTGCAGTTTAAATCATGATCCGGGCGAACCTCAACAGATAAGACACATAAATACTTAAAAAAGTTTAGCTTTTATTGACCAAACAAATAAAAGAATCAACATTTATTCGAATCATCATATTACTCCAGCATGGATTTCTCCGATCCAGCTAGTGACGGGCTATTCCGAATATCCACCCTAAGGCTAGTTGGATAAACAGAATTTATAGGCTTAGGGTGGATTCTCGGACTTTCCGTGTATCCGCCTTAGGGTGCGTAAACGGAATAACCGCTGGTGACCTGCATTTGCAGCAACTTGCTATTGCATGTCTAGTGACAGAGTTAATATTGTCATACGAATATTCTCCGATTGAAAATATTCTCTTCGACAGAGAATATTCTCGGATGCTAATTTAAAATTGAAATAATTTAAAGTAGTAGTATGATGGGCAGGAGGAAATAAAATGTAACTGCCAATGTACCAAGTGACGACCAAAAACGTGTTAAGCTACAAAATCAAAGTCTGTTCCAAAGAAAACGTGATTATTATTTTGTTTTTGATTATTTACATTTCCGATAATGTTTTTTTACCTACATTTTGTCAAAGCTAATTGTAGGTAAGTACCTAAATTATAAAGTTTGATTTAATACAGACATCCTTTTTTTTTTTTTTTTGGGTGGGAAATCATCAAATGACCTCTCCCGCTCTGGGCGGAGCGGAAGGGCGTGTCAGACTCTTACTGACTAAAACCCACCCGTGTTCCTTCAGTTGCCTGTGCGCCAGGGCCACGGTAACTCTTTCGAACAATCCGCAGCCCCGGCAGGCATCGGTCCTCACGGACCCCGTCAATTTTGCTGACATCTCTTTGAGGCGCGCGTGGAACACGACGCGCCGTCGACCCGGGCCTGGTCCTTACCGGACGGCGAGCTGCCCATTGCCCGCCGTCCGCAAGCCCGCGCCTACGGTGGCCGGGAGTCGGCAATCGACTCCCGACGCCCAGGGTGTCTCCTCCTGCGGCGGCTAGGGGCGCGAGGGCGCAGAGAATGCCTCTCCCTTTCGCGCTCCGCCTCCTCCTTCGCGAGCATTACTGCTTCGCAGAAGGAGGTGACGGCTTCCCATTCCCTCTCGCTCCGTACCATAGCCTGAACCAGGGCCGGACAATACAGACATCCTAATTTAACATAATTTTTCTGGAAATATTCTCGAGAATGTTCTAGCTGAGGAAAATTTACTAAGAATTAAAATTGTGGAGTAGATTATTTAGACGTCAATTTCGTAAAACGTCCAGATGCACTCAAAACTATAACAACATATAAAATAGATCGATACAATGGAGAAATCCATTTTTATATTCTCGTATTTTCTCTTCCAAAAGAATATTCTCGAGAACAAAGTTCTCCATAGGAGAATAATCTCGGGAATTTGTCATCACTATAAGCATGTCTTACCACTCACCGACTGCTCCGGTACGGCTATTGCTCAACTCGCCATCTGCGGCGGCCAATTATAAATTGAGAGTAGCCGATATCGTAAGTACCTAGGTAACATTCAGATATGACGAGTTGCTGATAAATTGTTACGTCATTTACTTGCACAATGCGGTCACACGGTGCGAGTCGTAGTACCTGCACTGCCTAAGTGACTAACCAGTTAAAAAATACAAGTTTAGTTAGCCAAACTTTATTAAGTGTCTTTCTTAGAAATTAAAAACCACATAACTTAAGAAATATCAAAGTAGCAGGAAACGGACTTACGTTGTTGACAGTACCTATAATCAAAGTATAGTCCAATTCTTCAAGTAACAATACCATTTAAATACAATATAGTAGCTATTGTTAGGTGCAAAATATACTAGAAAAAATGGCATAGGTACAGTAGGCCGCACGTTAGTGTATAAAACCAGTATAAACTGGCCTCGTATTCTATTGGAACTCCGTGGGTACTACGTACTACGCCAGCTAAAGGTTAAAGTGTAACTACCGACGCTCGGTCGACTGTAGGTGCTCAGACAAAACTTTGTGCATGTCACTAACATTGGTTCTAGGTTGATCTACTATTTGTAGAACATTCAACTGGACTTAGGTATAACGATCGCTTGCCAGGCAGCTGACTGTCGCCCTGGTTCATTAGGTGAGGACGTTTAATCTTAACTACCTCATGATTATCCTAATCAGCCTATAACGTTTCCACTGCTTGGACACAGGCCTTCTCTCTGTGAGAGGGAGTGGGCCGTACACCATCACGCGGGCCCACCTAGTGCGGATTGGCGGATGTTACATGTCTTCGAATTTTTGGTTCTAGGACATACCGGTTGCCTCACGATGTTTTCCTCCAACATTTTGAGAGCAGTGGTGATTAAATTAAATACACCAAGTAAAGTGCCTGCCTGGGTTCGAACTCACGACCTAAAACTCGTAAGTCGGGGCCAACAGTATCGGCCCGATACCACTGGGTCACCACTGCTACATGATTAACCTTATTTTTATTCCTATTCCTTTTGTATTTAGCCCAGGGGAACCATCACACCCATAACTTCCTGGGCACTCGGCTTCGCTCCGTTTTTCACGTTTGTGTCGTTGGGCCTGCGATCGGCAACGTCAATCGAAATCGTCATCGAAAGTTTTACCTTATAGATTAAAGTTACTGATGTATTAAAAAGTACTTAAGTAAAACCTGAAAGTAGGTACATAATTATAAGCACTTTTACATAGATAGATAGGTAAGCTTATCGCTAAGAGGTATCGTGTTACTTTCATTCAGTATTTCGTTTTTTCCAAAATCTATGTTGTTCGTCAATGCACAATCTTCGGCATTTTCTAGACTTTAAACAATTTTTCCAAATGATTCTCATGCGATGTATAACCAATTCTAACAAGAATACAATTACTGTGATCGCCATGCTGAAGCAGTATACTTCGAATATGCCGCTCAAATCATCCATGCCGAGTGGTTTCGTGGTGACTTCGTCTTTAATATCCGTGTATCTGTATTGCTCCCATTTCCTTACCAATCCAGCCTCAGTAATAATCATCATATATCTATTATATCGTTCTGTTAAGGGTGAATGTTTGGACATTACTATGGTCAAATAATGACTATGTATTCTATCTTGTTCAGCTATATGTAAATATTGTTCGCCCTTTTCATTCAGCTTGTTCCTTGCAATGTAACGAGCCACTGAACAGTCTATGAGGCAAAAGCGATGAGTATCACTTGCCATGCGCGTGATACACCCAACTAAGTTTTGTTCGTTAACTAGTCTGGAGTTAATTGTTAGGAATTTTTCTTCGGTTTCCGGAAGAATCACATCTGGTGACGCCATTGCTTCAATAGGGTATCCTTTCTCAATAACATCTTCAAAAGTGTCAACCTCTTTACCCCTTCTAGCTGCTGTAAAGAACGATATTATCGTTGCCTGAGTTGTAAAATTTATCACGAAAAAGCACCACGTAGATACTGCCAAGAAAATACGGAAAGACTCATATTTTGGCGGTTTATGTAGGTTTAACATTAGGACATTTCTACAAGTATTCATCAAATCTTTGCCTATTTGATCGAATGTAAGACGTCTATTTTCTACAGTTTTATAGATGGAGAAGGTAGCCCAAATACATAAGAAACAAGAACAAAATCGAATTAAATGTTCAAAGTTTAGTTGTGCGTTTTGCATTTTAAAAAAGTAATTTTCAAAACCGGCGCGACCTGAAACAATGCAAATACCACTATCTTTGAACGGAAAAGTGAAATCAAGTTCTACTAGAATTACATCAAATTGATATATCGGGAATAAGCACAGGTCTCCTCTTCTGCGCGCAAAGGCAAATATATGTTCAATGTTAACTTCGAAATTGAATGGTTTCTTCATGACATTCAAGGTGAGACTGAGATCAATAGTGAAGTTCATGAGTTCAGACATGGTGTTCCAGATCATTCCATCTCTAGCTCGAAGCTTGTAGGTTCCGTTCCCGAGCTCTTCTATGATGAAAAATGGTTTAACTTCAGTAATGTATCCCGTAAACGCAAAACCGTGTAAATTTTTGCTTCTATCTTCAAAAAGATTCAAGTTTCTCAGATCTTTGATAGCATGATACGATACAGCGTTTGTATTAAAACCAATACAAGTGCCAAGATGGTTTGTTCTCAATTTTGATGTTATAGTTATGTTGTGACATTTCTCTACACAAAGTAAATCTTCTTCGAATCCACGAACTGGCATACCGAGGTTCCTTGCAGTCCAACAGCCAAACTTATTATCTGGTTGAACCTCATAATGTTCGTTAACATACGGAGTGTAGTCAGACACCAGTAAAGTTTCTAGCACATCGTTATACTGAACTAAGATTGCGTTTATAGCTTTGTGATACCATAAACTGAAGAATAGTTTCGCCATGACTTCTCTATCTTCTCTTTTGTGATAATAAACGATTATATTTGCTAAAGGATGCCAATAAGTTGACGTTACTAATTTCTGCATTAGTTCTTCATATTCTCCAAAATCCTGGCAGCTAATTACAATAATATTTGAGTGATATGGGACCACGTCTTCTACATAATAATCTTCAGGGTCGTTTAGATTCATAACCACGAATGCATACGATACGTGTTTGATTTTGTTATAGAACTCATTGGGTAAACTTCCAACGCAAAGAATCGTGTTCCATCCATTATTTTTGAAATGTGATGTTATTATATCCACCTGAAATAAATAATGAGACACATAATTAATGATAAAGTGAATAAGATGCACCCTTGTGAGTGGATATTTTTAGAAGCAAAGGCTGAAGCAGCCTTAATTCTTTATTTGGACCCGTTAATAGCAATTGGCAAAAAGCTCAAGCGAAATTTGGGTTGTGCTAAACACCTGTGTCTACAGAGCAGCCCAAGATATACAGCCGTAATGTTGTTATTTTTTCTAATGCTACTATAATAATACAGAGACTTAAAAATAAATATTAAAAAGTAAGGTAACTCACAATCATTTCGATCTTTTGTTCTTTCAAATCTGGTTCAAAGATATTCGTAAAGTTCCCGAGCGCAACATTGGCAAACATGCCGAAAATGAGTATTGAAAAATACTTCATGATACCGCCAGACTCCGTCTTTTTCCGTATATTTACATTCTTCACACTTGATGTGAAAGCAGCAAGCAAAGGTAGACCGCGAGCTGTGAGGTCTCATTCACTTGCTGTAGTTTCATAAACTGATCCTTCCTTTTCAATTATGATAAGTACCTGTGGCTTAGGCCCATACTAAACGATGTTTATCTGTGGGTACCTACTAACAGAGAAGCAAATCAAATACATTATATTCTACTGTAGGCAATCATCCAAATGCCTTTGATTACCAATTCTTATTTCCGTAACAGCTCCAATATCATGATAGTACTCATTTTAGAAATAATATCGTTATTATAGTCATATCGGTACTACATTATGTATTAGAATAAAATATTAGTGTTATGGTTATGAGTGTGACTGCACTATACATAATAGAGTAATGATCAATTTTAGTGATTATTTTTTCATACACGATATGTGATTGGATAGTAAAAGCTTATTGAAAAAAAATAAGACAAAATATAACAAAAATAATTATTTAATTTTGTCAAAATTATAAAGGTTCTAACACATATGAACACCTTATATTAGAATAATGAAAGTCCTAGGATTCCACAGCGAACCAACGATTAACATGATAAATATTTATTAATTAAATTCCAATGAACACATTTTATATAATAATATCCTTTTTCTTATAGCAACGAAGCCTGAAGTGTATTAATGTCAAAAGCAGTCAATTGTATTTTATTATTAAAGTACAGACAACATAAGAGTTTAGTATGCAGGGCTGAAATAGACATATTTGCATTATGGGCTCTGGATACGAGGCCAGCTGCGGAGGCCAAGTTGCGAGTCAGTTCAGTTATTCAGTTATTTGCAATGGGCGTAATTTAGTATATATTTTTTTAACCAAATCCGTTGGCTCATCTTCTACGTAGGTATTATATTTTTACCTTATTTTAAATAGCAAGACCGGCGTAAATATGCTATGCACATAATATGTCAAATATACATATAATATCTTAAATATAAATCACGTTTGTCTTTATAATATAATTAACGTTTGTACAATTTATTTAATGACAAATGCTTAATTATCATACCTTGGTGTTAACAACTTTATATAGATCACTAGTTTAATTCTATTATTTATTACAGGAAACGGGTAGTTGTAAAATACATCAGTGACTACACACTATAACTTATGATTATTTCTTATTGCTTAGTCAAGTGCTATGCCTTCATTGTCAATGCTATATTTAAAAACTGTCATTGAGCTATAAACTATAAAGCTGTATCCACACTGTTCAGGGTCAAAACCTTCCTGCACTCGAGGCTATCCGGGCTACATGTTGGTCGGAGTTGGGTTGGAGTGGACTACGACAGATTATGATCCGAGATAAGGGAACCATACGGCCTGAAAACCAGGGCATTTTTATACAGTGGCAAATGAAATTAGCATGCGAAACTACACAGATGTGGTGGGTATCGATATCTAAACATGATAACGACCATACAGTATAAGTTCTTTCAAAATATCTGCTAGCAATCTTTTTCTTGTCCTTGGCGGAACACTGAGCCCGAACGGCCCGAGCTCAGAAGATCCAGACCCTGATCGTGTGAATAGTCTCTTACAAAACACTAATATGACACAAACGGACCGATGAGTTGATGACACAGCCCACCGCCCTAAGACCAGCGTTGAATTAATAAACATAAATATTGCCACCAAATGTTTGATTACAATGTATAAATATTGCTACCACAGCACCAGCTTCTATTATCCCATAGTATAATTTACTTTATAAAGTCTGTTTAGGTACAAACTGCAAAAGACTTCGGTATGCAGGCAATTTAAAACATCGTTGAACTGAACTGTTAAACTAAATAACTAGAGCCAGATAATTTAGCAATCATTATGGCCATTTTTGGAATATATTGAAGCTCTGGATTTAACCAACATTCACATTTCTGTTAAAATCATCTCGTCTACGGGAAACCAGAAAAGTTATCCACTTCGGTAATCTTCGTGTTTCTGACTTAACACGAACATCGCGCCACAGAGTAACCCCCCACAGATGCAAAGCTTCTAAGTTTTGAACTACCGCACTTGGTAGTAGTGCATCTATTATTGTGCGTTTATATGAAGTTTTCTCGGGTTACCTAATCCGGTCACAGATGGTCATTTTTTACTGAACAGTTTTGAATGGTTTTTTGGAATTTCATAGAGTTGTTAATCTACAGTTTTGTAAACATGGTAATATAAAACAGGAAGTGCTTCCCTGGTTGTAACAGTTCTATATTATATCTAATCATCGCGCGTTCGTATTTCCGAAGATTAGCGATGATAGACTGTACGTCTGAACTACGAAGTTTAAAATATCGATGTATTTAATTGAGAATGTTCATAATCGCGATGTACGGAACACTTCATTCACGGAGACATTCTTTCGAAGTTCCGTAAATCGCGATTATGAACATTCTCAATTAAATACATCGATATTTTAAACTTCGAAGTTCAGACGTACAGTCACGATGATACCCGAAGCGCATACTTTTCTTGGGAATCTGTACTACGAGTTCAACTAAGTATACCTACTTCCTACTGTCTAGGAATTCTTCCAGTTGTTTCCAAGCGCGGTCCACCTGTCCCTGGGTATGTTTGTAGCTCCACAGTGGACTGAACACTACGTTCGCGAGGGCTACGTGCTCCTGATTGGTCACTTGGGAATCTACTCGCTTGGCTGCCTCTTCCGCTGACAGGTTGTCGCGCTCTTGTATCCTTTTTATTGCCTGTAGAGAATTTATGGGTTAGTTTGGCGAGAAAAGGTTTTATCGTCTTTTATTTGTTTTAAATATAATTTGCGTAGCAAATAATAATATCAGAGGGGCAATTTCCGTATTTTAAGAACGCTCCCATTCAATTCTCAGTTTTAATCTGTCATAAATAACATCCTACATTTTTTTTTCAAGTTTTTGACATTTATTGTCGCTGAGAAGAGGTTGCGACTATATAGATTTTATATGTTTTTAATTACGGAAAGAACAATGGCGAGGAAATTGTTGATAGAATTAGTAAGCGTCTACTTATGTGACCGTGATAGATACCGACGAAATAATTTACTAAGTTTTATCAAATCAAGCTTTTGGCCTATCGAAGTCTGGCAAAAAAGTCGTCATTAATGAATACTTAGTTGACTAGTTTCTTAATGATAAAAATAATCATGGCTTAGTTTTCTTTTTCTGGCTTGACTTCATGACTTTTGGCTAAGCTGAACTTTTAATGTTGCCATGTAATAAAAATCTTGGCAAGTTACATAAAATGCTTTGCTTTACGTATTGCATTAATATACTTAGGAAATACATTTCTGCATCAGGATATAAATATGAAGATAAATATAATTGTTTGTGCTTAGAATAAAGCGGTCATCATTTGACTTGACATCATTTGACATCACGGAAATGAGTGTAATTCGAGT
Source organism: Dryobotodes eremita (assembly GCA_917490735.1). Taxonomy (NCBI): domain Eukaryota; kingdom Metazoa; phylum Arthropoda; class Insecta; order Lepidoptera; family Noctuidae; genus Dryobotodes; species Dryobotodes eremita. Next base: position 15,160,103 of record OU823254.1, on the reverse strand, counting down.
ATGGCAACATCGCCAACAAAAAACAGATGATATTTTTTCTGTCAATCAACCGGCCGACCTACTGACAACCACAGAGTACAATTTTCTGACAACTTGTCGTTTGTTGCTTGCGCGTGTTTCTCGTTATTTTGTGTTTCCCATCGATTTGCCGTGATTTTCTACTTTATCGACTGCTTCTGCTTATGGACTCTGAGATTTACTGTTAACTAGTGCTTGCCTAAGGATTCTGATTATTTGCCTATACGACGACATTTTTCTGTGGCTCTGGATTACGATTCTGCCTGATATCTTGGATTTTGTTTACCATTTGTTAACTATTTGTTTACCACGATGGGAAGCCGTGTAAGGCCTACAAGCTTACACGCATCATGTATGTCTACTGCAACATCATGTGTAAATAAATTGCGCCGATACCCGACATTGGCACTTACACGATAGTCGCTGCTTTAATCTGCAGCTGGGTATACCCTCAAATTGTAAGTATTTCTGGCGACTAGTCGTTACAAGATAGTGATTATCTACATTGCATAAAACTGTGTAACAAGTATAGTACAAGATTATTTACCCTAGCTGAAAACATTGTTTGATTTCTGTTAGTGGCCAACTATTAAAAATCATGATTTTAAATGAAATATGTAGCCGTTTAAAGCTTTGTAATAAATAAAGGTCAAAGGAGTGTTTTTTTTTTAATACGAGTACCGTATTTTGCTTTTACCATAAATATCTTGAACTACAATTGACAAGTTTTTAATTACTAAGTACGTCTATGACATTGGTCTAGAAATATTAATAAATCATTCTAACTTATTACGAGTATTATCGTTTATGTTTTTTAGATTTTGGAAGATGACTATGTCTACGAGGCATGCAGAGATCTTGCAATGGCTGCAGTTAATAATAACTTACAAAGAGAAGTTTCTGGCAGAGAAGAAGCTGAACCAAGTACAAGGGGGTCGAGCAGGAATAATAGAGTACTATGGTAGTTGTTTAGTTGCAAGACGAACTGTTGGATGTTGCACTTATACAATCACTGTAATTATGGTATCTAGGATGGGCCAGACATTACCCAAATAAATTAGCACCTGCAGGTTTTCTTGATGATGTTGTGAATGATGAGCAATATTTATTAAAAAATATACATAGTTTGTTTTTTTAATCTATCCCCTATACCCGTACCATATATGTAATGAATCATATATATATGACGGAGAAGGTACGTCTCTCTCGTTGTCATTAGCCATATTTTAACTACTGTGGGCGTACTATGGGCGTACTATGGGAAGTGTTGGTTATTGCGCAATAGAAAGACCGTTTGCTGTTCAAACCAAATTATAATTTACGAACAAATTAATCACACTACCGAATCACACACTGTAGGTACACGACACAACTATAAGTACACAACGCCAAGGAGTAATAGTGTTCTGTGCAGAACACGCGACGGTTTCTAAACGTGTTCACTGCTTGACCGCCACCGACCAACTCTGCTTTTACTCTTTTTTTTTGTGATTGGTTTCTCGCAGGTCAACCTAGGAGGTTGTCGACTGCTTAACTGGACATGTCTGTGGTTGCCATAGAAGACTTACAAACTAGGCGACAACACGCTAAGGGCACCCGCTGCGGGGTACGAGCCTCGGTTTAGGGCTACGCTGGGAGAGGGCAGCAAGGGACAGGCTGGATCGGAATTATTATTAGGGGACGAATTTAAAGCTACAGGCTCAGCGGCGCGCGCTGGCTGGCTGGACGTGGATTGGAACGTCGCGGCGGGCCTCGGCGGCGAGGACGGAAGGACGACGGTCTGTGTTTGTGTATCCTTAAAGTACTGGTGGCCTTACTACTCTCCTGGAGGAGGGTAGTGGCGTTGTCGGGGTCGACTAAGGTATGCCTCGGGCGGCGAATTTTACTAATGCGAGAGGGAGTGTAGCAGGCGGCTGCTTTAATTAGGGGGTTGGGGTGTTTTATGCCGCAGTCAAAGAAACGCTTTGAAAGGCGTTTCATGAACTGTTGGATGGTGGGAATTCGGAGTTCTAAGTGAAGATTCACACTTCGGACATAGACGGGGGCTCCCGTAACCTTTCTGAGGAAACGGTTCTGTAGGGTCTGCATCCTATGAAGATGGTGGGGCTTTGCGTGTGCAAATACATCGCAGGCATAGATCATGATGGGACGGATGACAGACTGCGGTGTAGATGCGCAATTTGGATTTGAGAGACAATTTACTGCGGGCGGTTAATAGGGATTGAAGTCTACCGAGAGCGATGGCGGCGCGCGAGCGAGCCATCCTTATGTGCTCACTGAAGGTAAGGTGGTGGTCGAGGACCACATCTAGGTATTTAGCTCGCTTCTCCTAAGGGATCGGCTAGCCATACATAGTGATCGGACTGGTCTGCTTTTACCCTCTTTACTCGAGCATTATATTGTAGACTCTGTCGAGCACTGCCTGGTGGCGTTGGCGTCCCGATTAGTCAAAGTAAAGTACCTACGTCGCATGTGGGCTATGTGGCAGACCTTCGCACGTCGCGATCGGCTAGACTTATAATTCTGAAGCCGTAGTCCGTAGTTTATTTTGCAAAAAAATGCATTTCTATGAATTATATTTTAAGTGGTAAGTAGTATTTCTATATTTCTTTTTCGATTAGGGTCTGTTGTTGACTAGACATAACCTCTATAACTTCAAACTGGTATATCTTTAATTCCTGACTTCCTATAAAAGTATGTCTGAAGACAAAACTGTTTACGGATTCGAACTCTGTATTTTTACATATTTTTCATAGGCAGACGCAAAAAAAAATGTCAACAAAATTTTGTTTGGGCGGTTGCCATTGTCCTTTGCCTTCAGCTTAAAATTGTCTTACAGTACAGCGAAGTACCTACCTCACAATTTTGTTTTGTAAGCTATGTGTTCGCCATAAATAATTATATTTAGTATTAACCTTAAAAATCTTTCCACATCCGGACAAACCTACTGAGGCTTTTGTGATATTTCTGTTTATATTTTGTTTTGTTCCTTATTTCATAAATAATGTAAAAAAAGGTTTTTAAACCAAGAAAGACGATCATAGATCACGCTAGACCACTCTCTGTTAGCGATTGCATCCTTGCTCGCTGTTAGAAAGAGACAGATGGTAGTGCGTCTCACCTCGCCCCTCGGTACGATGACAGCCCACAGCTGATGGCAGGACTGGTACCATTTCACGCGCACCGTGACTGCAGTCCTTTCACAGTTATATCACCTACGACAGCAGCAACCCAACAGCAACCTTATTGCAATGAGATTAAAGATCACCGCAATTTTGACAGACTTATCAGTGGAAGCAAGCCAACAGCAACTTTATTACAACGAGAGTAAAGATCATTGTGATTTTGACAGTGATGCAAAATCACAGGTTAAACAACTGTGAAAGGACTGTACGCTCAAACTCAAAGCATTTATTTCAAATAAACCAATTACAGCCACTTTTGAACTGTCAAGAGAGTCAGTCAGAAAGATAAAGCTATTTGCCCATTCCAAAGCGTAGTAGGTACCTATGGAGAAGAACGGGCAAGGAACTCTACAGACACTCTTTTAAAATCAAAATATTGTTACAAAAAATTGGTTACATCATTCATGTTGAAATTAAACATGTGAGAACGATGTAGAAAGAAGTTAAAGGTAAAGACAAAAAAAAAATACAATTTAGAAATTAAAATAAGCTGAGGCAGCTAAGAGATGAACAGTCCGTACTGACGGCGCCCGTTCAAACAATGAACAAGAGATAGAATACAGTGCGTCTGACCTCGTCCCTCGGTACGATGACAACCCACAGTTGATGGCAGGATTGGTACCATTTCGCGCGCACCATGACAGCGGCTTCCATAACTACAACTCGGTATCCCTCTTCACCAAATGCTTTAATCTGACGTTGTGTTTCTTCGATCGTCGGCGGCCACACTAGACTGCTTAACTTGTCTAGTTGCTCCTATAAAAACAAGAAACTATGTTACCTGTTTCAATTTTGGGAGCCATCAAAAAGAGGCAGACCTAAGAAAAGATTGTGTGAAACATGATATGGTTGACGGCTGAAGGGCAGGCATTTTGAACGAACTGTCTTATGATAAAAAAGGATAATACGGTTATTTGGCGGTCTTATGTTATTTTGACGTTAAAAATATGCTGATTCTCAGCTTAATTTGAATAAGGAACTTTTGATTTTGGCTAATGGAGATATTTGTATACATGGAAGACTGGTGTGGCCTGACCTGACCCCAAATAAACTGGAATAAGGGCAGGAGGATGACGATGATACAGAAAAAGGTGTGGTGAATTTATTTTTAAACTGTTATCACTATTTTTTTTTTGCAGCTTTATGTCGCCATTTTTACCCTGAACTCTTTGTGCCGTAGACAAAAGCAAGGGGAAATATGCTAAGCATAATCTGGTTGTTATATTGATTTGGCAAATAAAATGTATTTTTTTAAATTAATTTTCATGTGAAGTGCAAGAAATCCAGGATTTATAACCTCGTGTTTACACCAAGGTATAAAACATGTATTCTTCATGTTGTGTTTAAGTACTTTTTTCATTTATAAATTTCACCTCAAACATTTTGTATACAAAACTTATCAAATTTTCTAAACCATGAACAAAATAGTTGACAATACATGTCTGAAACCACATCAATACATGTATGACACATCTTTTATACACGACATGGTTTTTACAAGTCTTTTACAAGACTCGAAAACAAATATTACAACTTGTATGGGTGTAATGTAAAGGTGGGGTTAGTGCACCATAAAAACTATACTAAACATGATCAGTTTACCTTATCACTAAATACGATGTTCCCCAGCTTCTTCCGGTCCACTTCCCCGGCCCCCGTGATGACGTCAGCTCCAAAGTGCTCGGATATGGTACGGTTGAGCGGTAGACCAGGCTTGTACAAATCGTGGGCGATTGTGTCGCAGTTCACAATCGCCGCGCCCTTCTCCCTGTGAATGGTAAAATGGATATACAGGGGCAAATTAAATTAATTGCGAAACTTCACAGGCGAGATAGGCTCTTGCTTCGTTTATGTTCACACATCTGAATGTCGAATAAATGAAGCAAAAGGAGAAAGTAAGAATTGTAGCAGATGGCGTTGTGCAGTTTCTGCCTACACCCATGGAAAACAGGCGTGAGTATATGTATGTATGTGTAAGTATGTTCTATAAATCATAATTTACGTTTTAGCACTCAACATTTCTATAACTTAATGTGATTATTACACAGTTTTTTAGATAAACAGATGGGTTCTGGACACAAGGTCAGTTTTTGTCAGTTCAGTTAATCGCGAAGACATTATCACTGCACTGTCTTCAAATTTATTTGTTCAAGGCCAGTGAAAGGCCAGCCAGATACGCGGTCGCTACTCCAGAACCTTTCGGCCTCATCGGCCATCTGTTCTACGAGCATTGTGCCTTGCCCACTGCCACTTCAGTTTGGCAATTTCTCGGGCTATATATGTCGGTTACCTTGGTTATCCTGCAGATATCTTCATTTCTGATTCGATCACGTAGGGAAACTCCAAGCCCTCTCCATTGCCCTTTGGGTGATTTTCAGCCTTCTATTGAAGTCCATTGTGAGCGAACACGTTTCAATGTCGTAGGTCATCACTGGCAACACGCACTGGTCAAAGACTTTCGCCTTTAGACACTGCAGTATGTGGGACGAGAAGATATTGCGTACCATCCCGAACGCTGCCGAACGACCTCTTTCTCGAAGTTGGACCTACCTAACTGGAAACTGGAACGTTTGTCCTAGGTAAACATTATCGTCCTCTACTTCGAGTGTAGTCTCCGATCTTCATAAGGGCGGGTGTTACATGGCCATTTGACATGACGTTCGTTTTGTCCATGGTCATTTTAAGCCCCAATCTTTTGGAAGCTCTACTGAGGTCTTCGAGCTTTGTACTGAGGCCTTCCATAGTCTCAGTCATGACTACCATATCATCGGTAAACCGAGTGTGAGTGATGTACACGCCATTGACGTTAATGCCAACCCCTCTCCAGTCCAGAACCTTGAAGACACCCTCCAGTGCAGCGGTGAAAAGTTTCGGAGAGAATACGTCTCCCTGTCTCACCCTGTAATTAATAACTCATGCCTATGTAATTTAATTATATGACTCACTTTAACTTTTTCGTAATACTACTTTTCCCACTGGCAATACCTCCCGCCAATCCAATGATGTACGGCCAGTCTGGGATGCTGGGATTATGCTGAAAATTAAAATATGTGTGTGTATCAGAATTCGAAAAGAAAATGTATCATAATAATCATACCAGCTTATTACTATCCCATTGCAAGACAAAGGGCTTTTCTCATACAAAGAAGGCACGACCTTTAATCAACACGGTTGCTCAAGGCAGATTGGTAATTTCAGACTTTACATAATCTTCCATTTACAAAAAAATATATTTGCCTTTGGGAAAACCATACACTATTCGTAACTATCGTCTGCCACTTCTGTAAGCCAGAATCTGCAGTGGCGACAATCGGAAAAAGCCGAGACAATGAAGCTCAACGGGTCTCGAAGAAATGATTCAAGTGTCTTCGAGCACATGCATAAATAACCGACCAGAATGAAAGCTTCCTAACAGAGTTCAAAATTCTAACTTACTTTCATAGGGCTGTCACTCGGTTATTAAAATAAAAAACCGGGCAAGTGCGATTCGGGATTCCGCAATGAGCACGGACGGACGGATGGACGGACGAACGGATGGACGGACAAACGGATGGACGGACGAACGGACGGACAGGCACTGCGACTGAGGTAATTCCATAAGTTTTCCGTTTTCCAATTTTGGTACGGAACATTAAAAATAGTGTAGCTTTGAAAGACGAAATGGTTTATTAAGTTAACAGTTTGTTTAAAATTAAGAAGGTATATTTTTATTGTTAGAAATTATTACTTTTTTAAATTAAAATGAAAATATTTATTCAAACAATTAAGTACCTACCTATCCTTAAAATATTTCTACAAATTTCCAACTCTCAATATTTTTTTGTTCCTACTTTGCTTGGTTTTTTTGAAGTTTATTGTTTCGTTTTATCGTGTGTTGAATTTTAAACAAATTAAATATTTTTTACCTAATATTTAATACACAAACAATATTAAACTAAACGTCCGCACTTTAACTTTGTCCGCTTACTGAGCTGGCTCAAACCGGTTTGTACCCGAGCGGGCGCCGGTGCACGCCCCGCGCGCCTTGTCGGTGACAGGCCACGCACACATAGCTGTGCGTGCAGTAGTCTACCCGCGCACGGCGTTAGTATGAAGCTTTCATTCTGCTCGGTTTTTTATTCATGTGGTTCGATTATCAAACCGCAACTAAAATTACAATGTAACGAAAAATCAAAATAAATATTCAATACTAGCGACCCGCCCCTGCTTCGCGCGGCTTTTACGACTTGACAATAAATCGAGATTTCTTTATTATACCGGATGGCAGGGACATCGACGCGCAAACAGTAACCATGAATTTAGCACATGATTCTAGACACCCTAGCGTAGTAATTTATCGTCGGATATCAAAAAAAAAAATACGGTTGTTTCATAGAAAAGTGCAATACGACGCGGTCAAAATGTACTGAACAGCAATTTTTTTTTAAATGAGCATTGAAAGTTTTCAACGTAGGGGGGTTCAGGATCTTGTACTGGATCCATGGTAACAGGTTGTGCGTCGATGTCTCTGCCACCCTGTATGTAAGTTTAATATTAATGTTCTATACACAAAAATCTTCCGGAATAAATCCTCTAAATGATGGTGAAAATAGCATCGAGATCCGTTGCGCAGTTTAGAAGAACAACGTGGTCACACATACAGACACGAAAAGCGAGTTTAATTTATAATATGTATAGATTATCTTACAGTAGGTGGCTTTATCAAGGTACCGAGCATCCTTATCCTCTGGTTACTGGAACTAATCTTATTTTCCTCCTCCTGCGACCCCTGCGCTTGCTCATCCTGCGCTAAGCCAATCACGTGCACATCCATAGGTCGTAATCCGTTCTCCACTCGCTTTTTGTTAATCTTTGTCGCGCCACGAACCGTCTCCTCGCTGACAATTATCAACTAAAAAGAAATGCCTGGTGTGAATATAACAAGCATCGTAATGTATTGTTAATAAGTACCCATAGTAAGATAACCATATGGTAATGTCCTTCGACAAATGTGATAAACTGATAACACTTAGGATATGCAGGATGTCTAGTGCTTGCACCACCACTTGACCAATCATTGTTGCAAAAAACCTCGTCATACTCTGGTATCCAATGTTCACTCGCTGATAATATAGCTCTCAATAGCTTGTGAATCAAGAGCCAATAAATAGCCGAAGTTCCACTCAAGAGGTACACGCGGAACAAAATTATACTTACAACGCCATCGTCTAGCAAAGCAATAGATATTTGCCTAATTAACACGTCATTACATAAACATTACGCCCGTATTCGCCGCAGGGTAAACAGTATTGTAAGGTATACCGCATTTTGGCAGTTAATTCTCACGTAATAGGGGGCGAGCCTATTGCCATTGACCGGGCACGAAATCCGTTAGAACCCAGGACATATCTATTCACAACCATTCGACAGGCTGTTGTGTCGAAAATAACACATTTTCCGTTTCCTGATTTGTTTCACCCCCTACAGCATATAGCTGTCGGAAGAATAGCGGTGGTTTAGTTGATTAAGGCGTGATTTTTCAATAGTCAGACAAGTTTTCTCTAATCTCTTCTCTAAATAAATATTGCAGTTTGACAGCTTTATTATTAGTGAATAGAAAATATGACTAACTGTCAAATTTGTTTTTCAGATAAAGTAACCGGACTATTAAAAAAACTGCCCTTAAACTTATAAAATAGACGACTCCTTAGATAACATTGATGATTGATATTCAATTCGGCACGGAACTGTTTCGATTGGTTATGAATAGCTATACAGGGCCGGCAGTCTCGTCATTAGATAGCAACAAAAATCTGTCGCTAAGTCGTATCGATGTCAAATTCCTTTAATAGATTTTGAACTTTATTTCCAAAGCATAAGGTTGAAAATCTATTAAAGGAATTTGACATCGATACGACTTAGCGACAGATTTTTGTCGCTATTCATGTCGAGACTGCTGGCCCTGCAGTCTCGACATTAGATAGCGACAAAAATCTGTCGCTAAGTCGTATCGATGTCAAATTCCTTTAATAGATTTTCAACTTTATTTCCAAAACATAAGGTTGAAAATCTATTAAAGAAATTTGACATCGATTGGACTTAACGACAGATTTTTGTCGCTATCTAATGTCGAGACTGCAGGGCCAGGGCCTGGTCAGTATTCGCTAGTTGCCCTTGAGTTGCAAACAGTACATGAAAGAAAAATTCATATACCTGATATTTAGGATCCTTTGTAGTTGGTCCATAAACGTCTTTCAATGGAAACACATTGTATTCCAGGTCTGGGTTGATGTCCATTAGAAAGTTCAATACTTCTTTCATTCTTACTTCGACCGGTTGTATTAGCTCATATAGTGTTTTGGCTGTAAATAAAATAAAATAAAATATTTAAAATTTTTTAACTAGGCGTTAAAATTATTGTTCTTATTTATGTGAACCTATATTTGGTTGAATTTCCCGCCTTGCGTTAAATAGCACATTTTGGTCGTTTTTTTTTTATTGCAAAATGTTCCTACTCATTACCTTGATCGCGACTGATGGAAAGCGATGAATGAGGTACGATAGAACGGGCGTGCCCAGAAAATGCCTGTTCACTGTTGCTTTGAAGGCCGACGGGTTTATATGTGGAAGGTAACACTGACGCTCATAAAGCAATGCTAAACTAAAATGTAGTTCTTACACTGAATCAAATTAACATCAGTGACTCCCACCGTGACAAGCTTGGTGGCTCGCAACGCCGCTTGTGACAGCAGGATCTTGTGGCCATTGTGTAAATGGTCGAATGTCCCGCCGAGCGCAACATTCTCGTAAGTCTGTATTTTTTCCAATGGGGCATCGTAGGTTGCTTCTTGACAATCTGTAAAGGAATAGAATAGAATACTCTTTAATATGTACACCACATAAATTACAGATATAAGTAAATGTGGAAATTTTACATAGGATAACACAATTTCTTGCCATCTCATCTTTTAAGCCACAATACCTGTTGTGTTGGAATATTTCAGTTGCGTGAGCATTCGGTTGGGTTCACAATATTAATGGTCACTAACGAAACTACTTGAGGATGGCATGGAGTTTAATCTTTTTATCAACAGTTTTAGCTTTGTGTATTGTAACTTAGTTGTTAAAATAGATATCATATCTTCTTATGTACAATCAACAAAATGAGTGCAGGCTAGGTACAATTACTTTTGAACCTATGCAGTTGTGCTTTGAGCTGAGTAGATAGTAAAGTTTTTTGTGTCCATGTTTATTAATTATTCAAATTAAATAATTTATCATTTGCTTGCTTTTGTTTTTTCTTTTATACACAAGCCATTTTAATATTATCTTGGCAGCATACAGAAATAAAACAGATTTTTTATTATTGTCTGTGTACTAATTTTGTTGACTGTATGTACAGTCAGCAAAAGAGATAAGTATCCAAGGTCGCTGGATATAGTTTAAGTTTAGTAAGAAACCAATCAATTTTATTGAATAAAATAAAATTAATAGGAAATAAACTGGTCATTTATGAAATTAAATTTCATTCATAATGTTATGTTGGCACACTCACAATGAAAAAACCTTAAAAAAGTTTAATATAAGTAATAGTATTATGTGATGATTAGCATTCATATATCTATAAAAATATCTTATCTCATAGAGTAAAAAATGAATGACGCTACGAGGGCTGCACTAAAAGTATCGGGAATGGAATATTTCCACTGTTCCGGTCATATTAAAATCTTTTTAATTGAAAACTCCTTGGTTTTAAAAATCGAATACCATTTATTTATTTACAAAAAGATTCTCGGTCTTGTCGCAAGGTTTTGTCAAACTTGTTTAGTCGTTGAGAAAATGGAATTGACTCGAGAAAATTCAAGAGCGATGATTTATTATGACTTTCGAAGTGGTTTAACACAAAAACAGTGTGTTGACCGGATGATTTCTGCATTTGGTGATGAAGCCCCATCCAAAACCACAATTTATCGCTGGTTTGCTGAATTTCAACGTGGACGTGTCAAGCTCAGTGATGATCCCCGTCAAGGTCGTCCAAAAACTGCAGTCACCCAAGAAAACGTTGATGCTGTGCGTAAGCTGATTGAGGAAGATCGACATGTGACTTACCGCGAAATTCAGGCAACTTTAGACATTGGCATGAGTCAAATACAAATAATCCTGCATGAACAATTAGGTGTAAAAAAGTTGTTTTCCCGATGGATACCGCATTCGCTCTGTGAAGAGCAAAAAGCGGCTCGCGTTACTTCGTGCGTCAGAACTCTCGAAAGATTCCACGCAGGATCCTCAAATGCTGTATACAACATCGTATCAGGTGACGAATCCTGGATATACGCGTACGAAACCGAAACAAAAAACCAGTCACGAGTTTGGGTGTTCGAAAATGAGTTAAAGCCAACAAAAATTGTTCGTTCACGGAGTGTTGCAAAAAAAATGGTGGCCACGTTTGTCTCCAAAACCGGCCATGTTACGACTATTCCTCTTGAGGGAATAGGAACGGTTAATGCAGAATGGTATGCTAGCATTTGTTTGCCACAGGTCGTTTCTGAACTCCGTAAAGAGAACTGCAACCGCCGCATCATCCTCCATCACGACAATGCGAGTTCTCACACCGCGCACAGAACAAAAGAGTTTTTAGAGCAAGAAAACAGAATTGTTAGACCATCCGCCGTACAGCCCCGACCTAAGCCCTAATGATTTCTATACTTTCCCTAAAATAAAGAATAAATTGCGTGGACAGAGATTTTCATCACCTGAAGAAGCTGTGGACGCCTACAAAACGGCTATTTTGGAGACCCCAACTTCCGAATGGAATGGTTGCTTCAATGATTGGTTCCATCGTATGGAAAAATGTGTCAAATTTCGCGGAGAATACTTCGAAAAGCAAGAAATACATTTTTAAATAGTAATGTTGTGACACTTCCTTGATTCCCGAAATTTTCAGTGCCGCCCTCGTATGATGAATTTTACGTAATATATTTTTTTATAACTTATATAAATATTAATAGCCGTGTCTAGGTATTTAACAAATTTTTAGCTATAAGGACATGTATGGGCTGGTCTGATAAAGTAATAGGAATTTATTCATATACTGGCTGTGTTGTAACAACATCAATCATAAAAATGTGTGTGGGCAGGACACCTCCCGTCAGGGACAAAGTTTTTTACGTGGTACTCACACGCTCACACACCTTCATATAATATAGAAAAAGACAGAGAGAGAGAAAGTAACATGGAGGGGGCATAAAGCTTCCTTCTTACGTGACGATTTCTATCAGTCAACTCCTACCCCAAGGCACGCTAAGGAACTTCATTCCAATAATACTCCGAGTAAAATATTATTATGGCGTATTTACCAATACTTTGCATTTTGCATCCAATCATAACAGTAGGTACTGAACTCTTCAACACATCAATTTCCTTGGCTAACTCACTGTCATACAGTATCATATCTATGGGAGAGTTTGTTACTATTTCTTTTATTGACCCACTGGGTTTTAACATCAGTCTTACGTCCAAGTGACTATATTGTGTAGAAGCCTGCAGAATAAAAAGGTTAACATCAAAACATTATTGATTTTGTAGTAATGTATGGAACATTTTCATTACTTTTCTTAATAAAACATAAAGCCTTTAAGTATTCATTGTTGTAATGAAGATATTTTAAATAAAATAACTCTTACTTTTGTGTACACACTGTCAATCTGTTTGCTGAGCACCGGCAGTGTATTCTCAGAGTAATCTTTTACTTTCACATACAACACTTTCCTCACAAACTTGGACGCCCGTTGACATACTATGTGAGCTTTGGCAGCATTCGAAATAAATACAAATCCATTGTTTGCCATTTCATCAGCTGTTGATAAATAATACACTATAAGTGTCTTCAGAAAGTATATAAATTATAAAGTGATTGTTATTTAGCATGACTAATGCACAATCGCTATTATTGATACTTATGTACAAAAAATGAAACGTCTCTATGAATAATAAAGCTGTGAAGTTTCTTTAATTTTGTTATTTAATGACCCACCTGTTGGACTCATCACAAAAATATACGACACAATAACTGAAAGCAAAAGAACCACAAGATGCGCGCCGTAACCAATGCTAAACATTTTTTTATGCCGATAAACTAAAGTCCAAAGGTTGATAATCTACCTGCTATTGAATTACACATACTGATTAGTGTAAATGAATTCCTACCTATGACCATTGATAAAACTACTAATAAAAGAAATCACCAAGGTACTTCTTTCTATATAAATGCAGATTAATACCAATACTTTGAATATTTATAAAAATAATACTATGATGTTGAAGTATGAATAAATATGGAACGTGATATTAATTGAAGACACTTATTATATTACCTAATCAAAAGAAAAAGGGTTTGGCTTAAAAATTAAAACATAAAATAAAATATTTTCTCTCGGATTTCGCTCTCGCACAAAATCAAAACAAAAGTTAGGTTAGTCAATTTGACAATGTCAGAATGACAGTAATGGCAGAGACAGAACGACCTGTAACTGTTTAGCATTTGTTTCGGATACGGAGCCGGGAACTAAGGCTATCCTTGTGGCACCCAATGTCACTCCTTCAGTAAAAAAAAAGTGCTATTGGGCGCTTTTGTAATTTACCTAATAACGTGGATCAGCAGCATGCCAATTAGAGTCCGTCTTAATAAAAGAAGTGTCGGAGCAATATGAGGAACTAAATACTAAGCACAAGTATAAATGGAACGCCGCGCCGCACAACTCTGCGACGCGATGCCTAGCGTCGCGTCTTCTGCGAGACTTCTTTCGTGAGACGGACTTTAGTCACAGTTGGACCCATTTTTGCAAACAAGAACCAACCCAAAGCAGGTTGGTTTCGAGAAAACGAGTTTTTTTTAAAAGTATTTTTATGGCCTGGTTGCTAAGACCTTTTAGCCATGAGAAAACGAGACTTTCGTAATCGAACAGAGTGTGCAAAATGCATACATAGTATATTAATGAATGAATACTTGTTAACCTTATGGAGGATACTGTAGCCTATCTAGGATTATCAGATTTATAAATTTTATAAAGTTATATTATAAAGTGAATCGTTAAAAACCTATTGGTTCTTTCTTGCAAAAACTTATTTTGTTGCTTAGTTCCTTCTTGCAAAATGGACGTAAGATTTCAATGTTGTGATATTTCTAACAATAAAAGTAATTCTTTACATTAATATACTTTTTAATGCCATTTATTAGAATTTTCTTACATTTAACACGAAAAAAAATTTGCTTGTTTCTCACACTTCTTGGTTCTATTTAGTTATAAAAATATTGTAACTTCTTATGCTAGATGGAACCAACCAACATTGGTTCTGGTTTGCATAATTAAAATGCTTAAGTTGTAAAGGTACCAAGAGTCATTGGTCTGTTTAACAATTAGTTTTAATAAGTATTTAGGGGACCATGCTGTATTTACAATTTATAAAAGGTGGCCAAAGTGGGTTGGTTCCGCAAGTGACAGTGTTGTATCACTGTTGTTTGTCGGTAAAAAAACAGGTGTGGCACTCGAGGACTGCCGCGGTAAAGCTATTGCATAGCAATTTTTATCAATTTATGCAATTATAATTTTTTTATTTTTTTTATTTATGCATTTTTTTTTCTTTGATATTAATTCAAGTACAGTCGTACCATATACATGCACGTTAAGCGAACGCTCGGCCGAGTTACATGGTAGGCGGAGTGGGGGGTGTTAGGTTTTATTTTCGTTACGTAATATCTTGATTCGGTCGCCGCGCTCAAAGCCTGCGGTAAAAGCTATGCAATAGCTTAAAAGAACCATTTTTTTTTTGGAAGATAGTATGCGAGAATTGGGCCCCATTGTACTAAACTCAATTACACTCAAACTGTGGGTTGGTTCGTGTTTGCAAAAATAGGTCCAGTTTTGTTGTGGTATTAGGATGCCTTTCCACCAGAGTTATGTAAGGAAGGTGAGTGGCGCGAGGAGTCGTAGCGGGGCTATGAAACGATGTGACTGTGCGGTGTGACTCTTTGCACCAAAGCTGTTCAAGGAAGTTGAGTGGTGCATGGATGCGTAGTGCACTCAGCTGTGCGAGGAGGCGGTGTGCTACGAGTCGGAGGCAGACAAGTGGGGTCAGGGCATGGTATAATAAAATACTCCGCCAGGTATGGCATTCCGAGACACAGTGGTCACGTGGATGACACAAGCCTACATCATCACCGCTGTGTTACCAGTAGTGTGTAATAATAACTCCCCAACCACATTTATTACCTGTGCGAATCCGATAAAACAATGAGGTTTTAACTAACAATTACGTTGGTATATGTTTAAATTGAATTGTTACGTTTGATTAGAAAAACGAAACGACAATTTAATTGGTTTAAATATATTTTTTTACAGAATGGTGACTGAAAATATTTCCGTAATTCTTGTTTTGTTGCAATAAAGTGGCAACTGGATAGTGACGTAAGCATGTGTCACTCCCGGAATGCCAGACCTTTTTTTAGATCATGGTTCAGGGTAGGGTTGCCAACTATACTGTTTAAAACAGTATTATACTGTTTTTCACTACATTATACTTTTTACTGTTGAACAAAAATAAAGTATACAATATACTGTTTTCAGCATGAAAATGCTGTCTAACACTATAAGTGTTAGACTTAGCCCAATTGAAGTTCTTGGCCCATACTCCTTGCAGTCTATTATTGACCAGTTAAATAAAGACAACGTATTTTATTGTCTACAAACTGATGCCTCGAATAAAAAAAAATTAAATCGCCCGTCCTTTTGATGCGCCTTGCAGGTCGCATCTTAGAAATCTCCTCAAATCCCCTCCCCACTCAACCGACTTCTACTCCTACTCTTTCACTGTGCACGCGGTACGATTGTGGAATTCACTTCCGCCTGACATTAGGAACTGCCATACTATTGGAGTATTTAAAAGTGGAGTGAAAGAGCACTATCTTTCCACTTTATCATAATTGCATATGTATTTATTATTTGAATTACATTATATTGTTATATATTTTAGTGATATTTATTTTAGTAGTATGTATGTATGTAAGTATATTCTCATATTGTATGTTTATATTTAAATTGGAAAATTATTTAAGATTTTATGTATATTGTTTTGCCTTCTACTCTTACACACGTTGTCTACATCTCTTTAATATACTCTCCTATCGCAGGTATGCTGGAAGAGATTTCTTTAGAAATAAGCATCACCTTTGTACGTATTTTTCTGTTCCTTTCTTCTTGTCTGTTTATATATGTGTGTACATAAATGGTTAAATAAATAAAATAAATAAATAAATTGTTTCCCCTGGTGATTCAATATTTTATCCCTTTTTTTTTTTGGTTGGGAAATCATCAAATGACCTCTCCCGCTCTGGGCGGAGCGGAAGGGCATGTCAGACTCTTACTGACTAAAACCCACCCGTGTTCCTTCAGTTGCCTGTGCGCCAGGGTCACGGTAACTCTTTTGAACAATCCGCGACCCCGGCAGGCATCGGCCCTATCGGACCCCGTCAATGGTGCTGACATCTCTTTGAGGCGCGCGTGGGACACGACGCGCCGTTGACCCGGGCCTGCGGGGTAATTACGTAACACACTAACAGTAGGAATGGGTTTCATTTTGACAGTTCAACAACATTCATTGCGTTATTTACGTTGTAGAGCAGACAAATTTTTCGAACATATGAAGCAATGGATTAGCAATAGGCTTCAAAATGATTCAGATTGTGATAGATAGTGTGTTACGTAATTAGGGTGCTGGTCTTTACCGGACGGTGAGCTGCCCATTGCTCGCCGTCCGCAAGCCCGCGCCTACGGCGGCCGGGAGTCGGCAATCGACTCCCGACGCCCAGGGTGTCTCCTCCTCCTGCGGCGGCTAGGGGCGCGAGGGTGCAGAGTTTGCCTCTCCCTTTCGCGCTCCGCCTCCTCCTTCCCGAGCATTACTGCTTCGCAGAAGGAGGTGACGGCTTCCCATTCCCTCTCGCTCCGTACCATGGCCTGAACCAGGGCCGGACGCGAGAGGTAGCCGCCGCCGATCGCCGCCACGAGGACACGGCGGTGCTCCGCCCAAGCCGGGCAGACCTCCACCGTATGCTCCACCGTGTCCTCCGGACGATCCACACAATGGTAACACCCAGGCGTTTCCTCCCGCCTTATCCAAAACAGGAACCTCCCGAAACAGCCATGTCCGGTTAGGAACTGCGTCAGGTGGAAGATAAGGACGCCGTGGCGCCTCTCAAGCCACTCCTCAAAGAGGGGACTTACCGCCGCAATTGTGGCGTGCCCTGCGCTGGGTTGCGACAGTCGCACTCTCCATGCCGCCATGAGATCCCGCCGGAGCTCTGTCCGCTGTGCCGCGATTTCTCGCGGCAGCGAAGTTACGCCCCGGCGTTTCGCCTCCTCGCGCCACTCCCAAACGTGCGCGAGGACTTTTGCCTCCAGATCCCACGGCGGCAATCAGGCAAGGAGGCTCGCCGCCTCGCAGGAGACCGTGCGGTATCCCCTGACCATCCGGATGGCCATGACCCTTTGGGACGCGTTCAACCGGCGGGCTGGCCGGAGCCTCAATGAACGCGCCCACGCCGGTGCCCCGTAAAGGGCCATGGACAGCACGACCCCCGCGTAGAGCCTCCGGTAGGAGGCGTTTGGCCCCCCCAGATTGTGCAAAAGCCGCTTCAAGGTAGCCCCGGCCCGCTGCAGTCTGGGAGCCAAACGTCGGAAATGTTCCACGAAGTTCCACCGGCTGTCGAGGACGAGTCTCAGGTACTTCATCGTCGACTCGACGCCGATGTGAACCCCTCCTACCGTTACATTTTGTAATTGTTGTCAGTGCGATAGCGATAGGGATACAATGGAAAAGGTATTTTCTTTAATTAAAACAAATTCATTTAAATCTTATAATATATTTTAAAAGTTACACATACACATACATACAATGCTTTAATCGAACGAATTTCGTAACAATGTAATATAATTATTTAATGCACTTTCATAAATCTATACATTTGTACTTTTAGCTTTAAAAACAACGGTAGGCACGCATATTATACCCTAGCTTTAAATTAACATAGGTACCTAGATAATGGTTAAAATAAAGTTTTCCTTTATAACCCGTCTTTGGGGGATTGCTGTACATAAAATTATAATTAATAAAATACTTTATTTGTTAAACAAGTAAATGTCTTGAATAATTAAAATAGACAACGTTGATATTTTACCCATAGGTAAGGGTGGATTCTCGGATATCCGTTTCCGCGTATCCACCTTAGGGTGGATTTTTTGGGGTGTATAAACGGAATAACCGGATATAAAATAGATACTACAAAGGTACTACGTAGTTTACGAAGGTAACGTAACTTTTGGACATGTAAACATGCCTACATTTTTGTTATTACAAAAATGTACGTTCTTAATCTACAGAAATAAATGCTCGTGGATTCATGATTTTCCTAAAATGAAAAATTTGAAGCTTACCATTGACTTATTTTACTTAAACCTACTTAAATATTACACATCAATAAAGGTTGTACTACGTCGTGATTCTATTTATCAATAAAATTGACTAGCGATTTTGTAAATGTGATGTATCCATGTGTTCATGAGAATTCTTTGGTGCTAACATTTGTCATGTTCTGAAATCTGCGAACAAAAAATAAACATTAGGATAGGATTTTGGAAAATCACACAAACACACAACATCACGCCCGTAATGAGGTGCAAAGAGATAGGTACTTATAGAAAAAAAAAACAGCATTTAGGTATAAATAATGACAATGACTGAACAGTTTTGGATGGACTAAGGTACTACCAAGTAGGTACCTGCAGGCATTTAGAGTCATAAACATAGGTGTACCCGAACCTCAGTCAAAATAATTAAAATATCGTTATTTAGGAAGCATATTTAGCTCACTCGCCTTACTATGCTCTTCTGAACTGTACCTATCTAATGCCACCGCAAATGTTTGCGTCCATACCCCAAACCCGATACGACGGAAAACAATTCTGTTTACGGTACTGAAGACGTCAAACGCGGGGCCTGAGACCGTAGGCAAGCAGTCATTTAATTGTCTTGTTTGGGTTGGGTTATGTACTTTTTAACCCCTATATAGTCACTTACAATGGCAATGCCTTTAATTTTGACAGTTCAACGAAATTCATTGCTTTATTTACAACGGTACAAGGATCTTTTATGGCGCATGGCCAAAATAGGAATTAACGCGGCCATCTTGTTTTTTATTACAATTTCTGTGACAATTTCACAAATGTTTACCAACAACGCTCCCCTCTCGTGCTTTCAGGTGCCAAAAGATCCTCTACGTGGTTGAGCAGACGATTTTTTTAAACTTATGAAGCAATGGTTTAGGAGCTTCCTTCAAAATCCTTCGGATTGTAATAAAAAGTATGTGGGGTGTAGATCATATCTGACCTATAAGATTAGTGCATATCTTTGAGTCGCAGAGCGGAGTCGTCGGTAGATATGCGCGTGTCTTCCGTGGGTGCAGTGCTGGTCGTGTTCCACTTGCTGGTGCGCTGGTCGCGCTCCGTCGTCTGCATGCCGAACATACTGCGGAATCTGCACGATGAAACAAATAATTATATTAGTGTTACGTATAATTATTTACATTATTTACGTAACATACCTAAATTTGAGAGCACGGAACAGATTTTCGCAATCCATCCTTGCCTGTGGCAAAGAACAAAATTGAGGCAACAAATGACGTGCATAGTCTACAGCTACACTGTTTAGAAACGGTGCAACTTTTATTGTTCCTTCAATTTCTGATAAGACAGTCGAAAAATCATAATTATGACATCTATCATCCATCTTGTTTTAGTCCGTTAGGATTTGAGAGTAAAATATACCTATTAGGACAATTATTATTATTATTATTAATTAACTTTTATTAATTAGGATTAAGTGCCTGTTTAAATGTTATTATTTTATTTTAAAAACCTTAACTATGATTAGGTACATTTTATCAAAACCGTGTAGTACAGAACATTGCGTGATATTTAGTCATTTGTTGTACTAAAACACTATACGTACTCGTTCTTATTTTGGGATTAGAACGGCATAGTGTCTGTGAGTCAGTAACGGTTGCACATAAAAAGCTTAAGCTGGGTTTAACGCTCGGAACTCACAACCCGTTGTTTAGTTTTAGGACAGTCGAGTCTCGAGCTAATCGCGTTACAACTGCATCCTAATTGCTTAACACATCCCCAGTGAGAATCGCTTTCATTTTGAGATTGTCATTCGGAGTTTGCAATTAGGATGCTTGCCAGTAACTTTCTGTGAGAAAAATAATATTTTAGGTACCATATACCTAGGTAAACATGGCCATTAAGAGCAGTGTTCCATTTTTAAATTCTTCGAAGCAAGTGTTCTTGGTACTCAAAAGGCGATATTATCTTCGTCAAACATTCCAACATTATAGCAATAATGTCGTTTGTTGATAAATTGCCTTTCACGGAACATTGTACCAACACATGCATATAGTCGTAGTGTACTGTGTACTCGGTACACAACACTGAATACACGTGCGGTATTAGTTCCTGTCAACATTTGCCGACATTGACTGAATACGGGTATTCATTGTATCTCGTAACAGTATCGGCTCATGTGGTATCGGCTTGCTTACGTGAGTTGGCTTTATATATAGGCCAACAGGAATTTAAAGACCCTATTAGAAGTTACCATCTATTTACACGATAAATGTTATTTTGTGGTGCAGGTAAAGTTTAAAGTGCAATGTCAGCACAACCCGGATAGTGTCATATTGCCAAGATTAAAATTCAAATCTTTTAAGAACATTACCAAACCAATTTAACACACAATTTCGGTTATAAATTATTTTTTATTAGGAACAAATGTTTTTGTTGGATTTGTTACTGTATCACGTTTAGCAAAACAGGTTTTAGTTAAATATTTCTTGAGTTTATCTTACGCCTCGACGCCACCTATGGTACCCGCTACTGCCCGCTGGTAGCCGACCGAGTTTTGGTCGAACCATCGAGCAATGGGAAAAATGAATTGGCTTCAATGTTACTGTTTTGCCTACAAATAATAGTGGAATTATGTCACTGGAAAAAGAAAATAGTTTCGGACTTCCCGGTTAGCTGCTAAGATAAGACCTTTTGGAATTGGACTGCACGTGTAGCATGTAATTTCCATACCATTACGTCATTTGCCTGCACATTGTCATTCCGTTACTTACTTACTCCGTATCGTTGACGCTACGACCTACGTGCTCAGTTCCAAAATGTCCTATCTTAATAGCAACTTAAAGGAACTAAAGCTCTTTACACCCAATCACGTACCTCTTCTGCACCAAATTGCGTACTTTCTTCTTCCATACAAAGATGAGGAAGACGAAGATCCCGAGGCCTATGTTGGAGATGTCAATGATGATCCAGTACCAGTTGGAGCCCCCGACTGCGAAGCTCAACAATTCTACCGTCCAGTTCACACCCATCACCATGAACAGCTTTAGGTAGAGGCCGTATCTGAAAGGTGGAATGGTTTTATCTTACTTAAGTACTTCAGTTACATTCTGAAAAACTGAGTTGTCCTAAAATAAGGAGTTATTTAAATTTTCAATTGGTTTTGTACCTATTTATAATAAAAATTATTAAAGTTCTTCATGATGCTGCAATAAGTATCTACCCGATTCAAATATAACATAACTGGCGAAATGTGGGTGGCTTTTGGCTATTTTGTATGTCTCTAAATTGATGTCGTCCATTTGTTAGGTGCGTTTTGTTTGTGCAGAATAAACTATTTTTCTTTCTTTTCTTTCTTTCTTTCTTTATTATAGGTACCTACACCTCTGTCTAACCCCTTCGGGGAAAACAAGCGTGAGGTGTGGTGAAGTAATATAATGGGATACCTATAGGTCTATTAAATATTATGAAAAGAGAACGGAAAGGATTATATGTATAGATTTGATAATAAGGAAAGGAACTGAATAGTTCGTGCAAAGTGAGAAAACTCACCAAGTGTTTATACAACACAAAGAAAACCTACCGAGTGCCAAGTCCGTTATTATTTCTCAAAAACCAGTTGGCTTTTGAGGGGAAAACCAACTGTCATAAATAAATTGTGTTTATTTAAGTATTTGCCCAGTTTCGCCACGAAATCATCGACCCTGCTAAGCGAAACCATTCAAAAAGGAAGGTTTTCGTATGAACTTTGCAATAAAATTAGGCTGTAGATCGAAAAACGTGCAAGAATAGTGAAATCACTTCAATTTAAATTCAATTTAGGTATTATTTATTAACGTGTGAGCTGCATGAGTTAACAATCGCTTCCTTTATGAAATACGGACTGTTTTCAAGACGATAACCAGCTGCTATTTTGTACAAATAAACAAAGACTCGATCTTAAAATAAGGAGTCTCTTACACAATATGTGTAGGTATGGTATTTTTATAACTGGCCGTAAATAGGTACAGCACATAGAGTTTTTCGAAACGGTTCGGTTTTTGTAGAGCTTCCTCTCTATCATATACAGGTTGGCAGGGACATCGACGTGCAACCTGTTACCGTGGATTCAGTACATGATTCTGAACCCCTGAAATTTTTCGTCGGTTATTTTAAAAAGTATTACTGTTCCATACATTTTGAATGCGTAGGTCGATTTTTCTATGAAACAGCCGATTTATCTTTTTGACTAGCTTTTCCCCGCAGCTTTGCTCGCGTTAATTTAGAATTTGACAATCAATTCGGGTTGTTCGGGAAATTATAGTTAGGAGGATAAAAAACCGGTCTATCGACACTCTAGACTCACAAAATGTTATAGGTACTAAAATAAATTAAAAAAACACTTACCGCACTACTAAACTGTCTATAATAATGTAATTTAATCATGATTCGAAAGACACGTGCCGCCATCTATTATTATAAGAACGTTATTGTTGTTTTCCTCGGGAACATTAATTTTTTTCGGGATGAAAGCTACCCTATGTCCGTTTCTGTACCCCTGACAACGTATATGCAAAATTTAATGATGATCAGTTCAGTAGTTTAGGCGTGAAAAGGTAACAAACAAACTTACTTTCGCATTTATATTATTAGTTAGGAAGTTAGGATAACCTTCGAAAAATTTCTACAATAGGGGGTCTCGAATCATGTGCTGAATTCATGGTTACTGTTTGCGCGTCGATTTCCCGCCACCCTGTATAGATCTACAACTGTGTTTCAGCCTCATCATCTTCTATGGCCCGATGTATGTATTTACGCCAGGGTACCTACTGTAAATAAGGGCTCGTGAGGTCCAGGTCCAAGGGTCGATCGAAGGTTAAGTTACGCTGGCTGAGGTAGGTCCGTGGATGGGTGACCATTCATAACATATCGAGACGCCTTTGGCCCCCGCTGTCATTCGTAGATCACCGTCCTTCGTCCGTCGTCGTTAGGGGTAGTCAGAAGCCCCAAATTCAGACAACCAGTCTCCAGTGTTACTCCAAGGGGTATCGTGTTACTCAGTAACGGTTGTGGTTGTGGAGGTCAGACAGGCAGTCGCTTCATGTAAAATACTGGTGTCCAGCTACATCTGGTTAGACTAGAAGCCGACCCCCACACAGTTGGGAAAACGCTAGAATGATTGATTGATTTAAATGAGAAGTAATTCCGTAAAAACCGTTTCCAAAAATCTGAATGAACGAATGAAACAAAACGGCTACCGATAAATCTTTGTCGGTAAATGAGAATTTATGAATGTTCCAAACAGCTGCCAGTGTTATAACTTTTGTTTTATTAATTTACAAGTTTCAATTGTTTTTTTCAATCGACTATTAATTCCACGAAGTACCTATACTAATTTACTTCGTGGCTAACTGTGACCATGCAAAAATAATAGAAATACATCGTTAGACCGTACTTGAACTTGATAGATACTGCACATTAATTATCGCTTAGCCTTTCTTTCTATGCGTCATTGAAACCCACCCTTTTCTTGGATAGGTAGGTAGTGCTACTGATCGATAGCGACCTAATGAACGCATTCATTTGGTGGGGTTATACCCTTTGTTTTATATGTAGTGGATGCTGTTTCCAGGTCGAGGGATTCGTAGTAGAATTTAAAACCTCACGACGTTCACAATAATTACATTTTTATTGCATATTTGCAATAAAAATGTAATTATTTTATACAGAACAACGTCGTTACAGTATCAGTTTTTATAGGCAAGAAGAGCAGTGTTGCCATGAACAAATTAAAATAGAAATAAGTGTTGTCAATAAACAAAATTAATATTCTGAATGTTACTACTCTTAACACATTTATTTCTATCGCCTACTAACTGCAATGTAGATAAGTGTGGTAATCCCAATAGCAAGAAAGTGTAAGAGTTAACTTTTTTCATAAGATATAAAATGCTTAGCACATTATTGCCAGCTAGCTTATACCCGCGACTTCGTCCGCGTGTTTTTTTTTTGTTTTAACATAAAATATATCCTATGACCTTAGGCAATACTGTAGCTTCCCATTAGTGAAAGAATTTTCGGAATCGGATCAGAAGTTCCGAAAATTCCCCTTACACACAAACTCACAAATTTTACCTCATTATAATATAATATTAATACCTACTTATAGATATTTAGGAGAAAATATTTCGCAAGATACGCGTTTACTTAACAATCCAGTGTTTAATTAACAAGGATTTAATTAATTAATTAGTTTACGGAACTATAAATTTTTAATTCCTGTTTCTAAAATACTACGATAAGCTGCAGTTACTTCAATGGAGATAAGCCCGATTTATAAGCCTAGGTATACTTCGTATAAAACTTTTGTATGATAAAAGTTAGAAAGCAATCCCATCTGAAATATTGTCGAGTACGCCCAGCGCCGTTCACGAATTTACAGCAGTTTCATCTCCTCTTTATTGCTGCCTCTTTGCCTGTATTTATTTATACTGAAAAACATTATAATATCGGACCTTTTGTGTCTTTTGAAGCCGATGAAAAATGGACTGTATGTATTAGTGGTTGGTGGATTATAATGAAACTAAAGCTAAGTGATAGTGGAAAATATAACACAAATTTCAAACACAAACCAAACCTTTTTACAGATACAAGCAGAAAAAAAAGAAAAGAATAACATTCCATTAAAAAATGCGTGAATGTCGTGGAACACTCGGTTGGAACGAAGTTCCTTTCCTAGTATATTTAGAACATCCATCTTGGAACAAATTTGATCACCATAAAAAGGGTTATATTGAGTCAACCTTAAAAGATAGAGATATGCTGTCGCGGACTTTTTTTTAGAACTTTTAAAGGAATACATGATTTTTGCGTAACTTTAACCGTTTACGCAGCGCACGCAACGGAAGCTCTCAAAAGGAATCATTTTTTCCCGTTTTTGCAACATTTTTCATTTATGCTCTGCTCCTATTGGTCGTGGTCCGATTGTACCGTGATGTTATATAAGCCTACAGCCTTCCTCGATAAATGGAGTATCCAACCCAAAAAGATTTTTTCAATTCCAACCAGTAGATCCTGAAATTAGCGCGGTCAAACAAACAAACAAATCAAAAAAAGGGTCGTGACGGAAACTCGTGACGGAAAATTCTTACACTTTTTTTCGCCTAGCCCCTATCCGCCAAGTCCGTACCGAGCGATAAAGAACTTCGTTCCAAAAATATAAAAATCTTCTAAATAGTTTACCACAGACAAGGAGCTTGCAACATCTTTGTTTATAAGTAGGCTTATATACCTATCTTTGTACAAGTCATAGGCACACACTGCATACAGCATAGATAATAAATAGGTATCTGATATGTACAAAAATATTTACATATGTATATGATATGCAGACAAGATAAGTAAGTGTAAATATTAGCTTAACGAGTTTACGCAGAAAATTAAAAGAAAACGCTATTATATTCTAAACAGAGCCAGGTTATTCCTATAGCAAACAAAGTAAATATTACCCCATTTGCATTCAATTTAGAAGTTGAAACTACATTTGCAGCACATTTTGATTAAACTGTGCTCGCTACAGTTTCCAAGCAATCAATTGTTCCATGTAGAGATCACCTGCATCCTCAAAACGAATTTCTCCTGAAGGCAAGAAGTGGAACAGGGTTCCATGTTATCCAGGGATTTGAATTTAATTAAAATATTGCTGACTTTCTAAGTTTATCTTGGACATCACTGGCATAGGTGAAGGAAAACATCGTTAGGAAACCTAATTAATATAAGTCTGAAATCGCCAATCCACCTTGAGCGTAGTGATCAATGCTCGTGCCTTCTCTGTATGTTAAGAGGCCTTTGCCCTGTCGTGGGACTTTAATAGGCTGGTAATATTATTTATGGTGAACATAATAACGAATATTCTATTCTATTCTATTATTATCCCAGCCTATTACTTCTGTCATACCCATAACATAGCCACGACTAATAGCTTACCAAGTTTTGTGTAAATCGGAGAAAGCTCTACGAAATACCTTATTATTTATCAATTAGGTATAGGCAGAAAATTTATTAAATACGTAGTTACCTACTTAATAATGTTTTGTCTTTATAATTAACACTCTTACATAATGCCCAATAATGTCTACTATCTGTGTTCCGAAAATACAAGCCAATTTACGTAATCTGTTGAAAAAAGTAAGAAATCTTCAGACCTCGGTCTTACGTCATAAACTTTTAAGTAAGTAGGTAGTCCAAACGAAGCTGCCAGCAGCACTAACTCAGCTACAAAGTACAACATTAATTAATTACCTCTGTTTGTCTTTCTTAAGCTTGTCACTGCGCGAGGACTCGGCGCCTTTCAAGATAGCCGTCTCTTGTCGGATGGAGCGGATGCGGTGCGCGGTCACGGAGAAGAAGATCACGTTGCAGACCACCAGTATCAGGACTGGGGTGAAGAAGTAGACCAGGTCGGCCAGCCAGTCTGAGAAGATGGGAGAAGGTTTTGATAAGGCGAAAAGACAAAGGATCTGTCGGTCTATTTAAAAAAAAAAAACTCAATGTGAAAACTTAGGTGAAATTAGCTTGAAGTGAGCTGTCAATAGTGTCAATCCGTATCATCAAATGGAATGACAGCTCACTTCACCTTAGTTTTCACCGTAATTTTGTTACAGAGTAGACCGAAGATTCAGATTGTGATTGATAGTATATTACACAATTAGGGTGCAATTGTGTAACATACTATCAATCACAATCTGAATCATTCAGAGGGATATTGCTAATCCATTGCTTCATATGTTCGAAACATTTGTCTGTTCAACAACGTAAATAACACAATGAATGTTGTCGAACTGTCAAAATGAAAGCCATTCCTACTACTAGTGTGTTATGCAATTACCCCGCTGGTCGAGAAATTTTATTGAAATGCAGAATTGTTCTTCTGGGGTACTTCGTAGGAAATACAAAATTAAATATATGGGGTAAGAGTCGAATACAACCCAAAACTACATCGCAGCAACAACCTTGTTGTCATCTTCGTCTTTGACAAGCTTTCTACGAGTTTGGAAACTGTAAACATTCGCTGTTCGGTAAATTGATTGATTACAACTTTTATCAAATTAGAACGAATGTCGTTTTCTCGAATTTCACTTTAACTTCCAAACTTTTAAAATATAGCTTTCTGGATTAAAGTAACTCCAAGATAATGCCTGCTGTCAGCTTTGGATAAATGATTGATACCCTAAGAACCGCCCTCAATAATGACCGTTTCCAACCTATAACGGAAAAGATTTCATTAGTAATAAGCATCACTTTTGCAGGTGCAGGTTTATTCCGATCGGATGCCACAATCCAATCCCATTTCGTGGGATTTGTTAGGTATGCAGGCTTACTTTTCTTTTGTAAAGCACAAAATATCAATACAAATCTATTCTAAATTCGTATTCAGTGGCAGCACTACGCCTCAGTACAACCACAGCACAATAGAAGCCGCACTCATACATAAAGCATAAGTTTTGTGTTAGGGTTGAACGCAGCCTAATGCACCTGTCCCAACGCCCGGCGATTAACGAGAAACGAGTAGAGGTAGCAACCAAAAACGAGTTGGCGAGCAATTAGCCGTGAATGCGCAACGGTTACGAGCGATTACTCGCTGGTATGCGTATGTACCAAGCGTGAGTTTCCAGCGAGTGTCCAGCCCGTCGAGCGAGCGTCGCTGAGCGAGTACTCTCTTTGATAGCTCTTGGCGCTGCGACAAACGAGTACTCGCCGGCGCGCAGCGCGGGCGGTGTGAGCAGTCAGCGATCAACTATTAATATATTATGTATCTCCTTTACTTACACGAAACCCTACAATATCTTGAGCGAGAAAATCGTTAATAGCTAATCGCTTCTTCGTGGGCGGTGGGACAGGTGCCTAAAGCATAACTTTTGTGTTAGGGTTGACGCAGCCTTATTGTGCCACTCGTTTTATATTAATGTGACCGCTTTACGCTTCTGTAATTCCATTTTACCGACGTGTCTTTATGTTGAAACCGTCATAATTTTTTTTTTTATGGGTAAGATAAATAATCTTTGTAGGAACGTAAATACTATTTGCAATGCGCACTAAAACAATGAGGTTTATTTTTCCCGGAATGTTACTTGAACTGTTTTATTTTTGCCGTCACTATTTTCCGTGTTACTTTGTTTTACATTTTAAAAGAGTAGGTGAGTACCTACATTATGTTTGAGAAAATAAGGTGAACCTTGGAAACAAGATATTTATGATGACAAAAGCTTCTACTTTCGTTCCTGTGTACATTTGGTAGTACCAACACTTAATTTACGTCAGCGACGGTGTTTTTAATTTTTTTGTATATTGGCATCTTGTAGGTATTTTTTTTATATTCATGAAATTTGTGATTATTTAATCGTGCTTTTGTATGTTAAGCTATGTCTTTTATAAGCAAAAAATAAACGATTTATCTATCTATCTATCGGATGGCTGATGCGGAGGAATTTTTCGACGCCATATTGTAGTTTGTTAATAGTTTTAGTTAGGTTAGAATATTATATTTTGATTTTAATAGTTTGTTACTAATTTAGTACAAGAAGTTTTTATCCTCTTTAATAAATATGGCTTCTATGCCTTTCTATCTATCTATATTCCCATAAACCAGTACCTACCAGTAGTACCTTAGCTCAGTAAATCGCTGAATTGTTAGGTAGTCGTGCTAATCGTAAGGGAAAAATCACCACTTCTCCTGTTGCTTAGGTACTCTTCGGCTCTTTTAAATAATCATATTTATAGGTATATATTAGTGAATAAGGTCCACTTACCCTCAAACCAGCATCTCTTAGTCCCTAAACCAGGCAATATGATATCATTCGGCAAGTCACTGAACTGCATGGCAGCAGTAATTCCCGTCAGGATGAGAGGCACGCCCCACGCGTACAGCCCGTAGAGAAGGAACCGTCGCTTGTCTCTCCGCTTGTTGGAACCGCCGCCGCGGTAGCCACTGTTATTTTTAACAAAGTTTTTATATGATCTGCAATTGAAAGGAGGGCGAGGTTTATACCCCAGCAGATTACCATCGCCAAGACATGATGGACACATATCTATCGCAATAGAGGTAATATTTTTCTTGAAAAATATCAATAAATAGATAACATTTTGATATCAATAGTCATACCGAACTTCAAAGCGTTTAGCGGTTCATGATAACACTATGAAATGAACAGCTTCTATTAACAACCTATTGCAGTTAACTGCTGAATAATTATGAAGATGATTGATGACATATACATTGCTTATAACTTTATCAAATCCGAATTTCATTGGATGAGAAAGCCAAAACAATTGCCAAAAATGTTTGTCCGCGCATCACTTCAAAACGGCTGCACCTATTTGGCTAATATTTTTTTTTGTTTTAATTATCAGGACAAGGTTTGTATGAAAGATTTTTTTTGGTAAATCCTGGGGGGTAAGTCGGAAATTTGGATGATATTTTTGTATGAAATTCAACCCGGCCGACGCCGAGCACGAACAGCTTGTTCCTGATAGATAATAAACAATTGTGCCAGTTTCAATACATTTTTGACCACAAAAATGTGGTTGAGGTAATCCTCAACCTATTAAAGCCACTCGCTTCAAAACGTGTCCCGGATATAAGTGATGGCCCTAACTAGAAATCAAATGGATCCGAGGACCTATTGAAACCTTTGAAGTACATTAACCGTATTATGTAAAACACAAATTCGATTTCAGCGATTTAGTTGAATGGAGAAAAGTTCTTTTGTAATACCTTAAAAGGTAGCTTAAATATTTTTATGTTTACTGATGTACCGTGTAAAAAAACGTTATAAAATTGAATATAAATTATTTTATACTTCGCAACAAAACATTTTTACTTGTAGTCTACAACAAAGTAATGTCATTATGGCATTTTATAACTGTTTGCTACGCCGCTCGTAGCAGGCTTGCTACGACACGTAGCTCTTAAGTTGAAGGTAGCTATAACTTTCTCGTGGCGCGTAGCTGTTTCGTAGCGCCTTAATTTATCAACAAAAATTTTACCTTGCGGTAAAACTGAAGCTATATATTTATGTATATTTTCATTATACATATACGTACAGTCTTCAATAAAAAAATATTGCTTCCTACCATTTTCCTTATTGTTTTCAGTGCATTGACGTCTTTTCTTGATAATTAATAATATATACAGGAAAAGTGTAATTATTTACAGTCATTTATGTACAAGTATTAGCACCTTACCTTTGCGACTGTTGAGCTAAAGTCCCAACTCTTCAATAGGAAGCATTAGAAAACATAATTAAAACATGAATACATATGTAATAATTTTTATATACACGTATATATATGTAATATGTACCAGATAAAATATATTATAGGCAGTGAATTTTTAATAAGATTTATTATGTTGCTACATCAAAAATTATCGCTCCATATTTTATTTTATCGTGCTATTATGTCATGTGAATTGCACTTAAAGTTTATGGCTGTAAAATGGCCTTCAAAGATAAAAGTGATAATTCATAATGTTACATTAATGAAATGAAACATTTTGGACATAATCGAAGCGCTCAGAATACAAAAGTATTATGAGCCGTAGCGATAGAAAAACATACCATATTGAAAAAAAATTTGAAGAGATATAATTGAGTTTTAAT
The DNA here is from genome assembly GCA_917490735.1 of Dryobotodes eremita. Taxonomy (NCBI): domain Eukaryota; kingdom Metazoa; phylum Arthropoda; class Insecta; order Lepidoptera; family Noctuidae; genus Dryobotodes; species Dryobotodes eremita. Next base: position 15,128,831 of record OU823254.1, on the reverse strand, counting down.
GTTGTATTCAGAAAGCTCGACCTTAAGGTCGGTAATATTCATGCATTAAATAATAAAGTTCAAAGTTGGCAAGTATTTCAAAGCTGTATATATCGGTGTATTGATGATAACGACAAAAGAATAAATAATTTGATAGATTATAGACACTGTCTGCTTTGTAAAATAAGATTATGATAATCGAAAACCTCCAATGGTCATTCAAAATGGCGGACTATATTGGACACTAACGATGACATACTGCTGTAATAAATTCAAAAATATCCAATAACCATTACCATAAATAACTTTACAAGTAACTACTGCGGAAGAATTGCTTCAAACTACGTCAACACTTTAACATTTAAAATTACTACAGAGCGGTAAAAATAACCGTGACTAGTTTTCTATAGCTGACTACTACTTACCTACTGCATACTTATATTTCTATTTCTAGGTATTCAAGAAACTACGTCGCAAATACGCGTGCTTTAACAATTAACACTATTTATAAGTAATGCGACAGAATGCCGAGTCGTGACCAAACTGTAACTAAATCAAATAAATGCATAATTTAAAAAAAAAACATCATACACATTCACTAGTTATACGAATGTTTGGCAGCAAATTAAAATGAAACTAAAAAGATACTTAAATGATGCTGTTACAACAATCTGAAATCACTTTTGGAATAAATCTCAACTTTTCAGAGTTGGACTCAACTTTTATTTGTACTATTGGATCCCACGATTACGTCAACTGTAAGCTCCGAATCCCGCTGCTGGAAAATTGGAGTAAAACAAAGACTAAATAAAATGGAGTTCAAAATCAATCTATTTCTCCCCGCTTTCTTGTCGGTTACCCAGTTACTATTTACACATAACTATTCTAGGTTTTACCAGACTAGGTATTTGGCCATGGCTTCGCGGAAACTCAACGCCTGACTACAAATTTAAAATAATGTGCAACAAAGTCTGACACGACTATTTTATACATAGTTGCCTTGAGCTCGCTTCAAAGTGAGAGAACTTTTAACAACACATTTTTTACATTCGACAGCTAAATGAAAACCTGGATCGAATGATTATTTACTTTTGTAATGAAAAGCGAAATGCAAAAGTAGCATTTTGTTTCATTCACGTTCGTGGATACGTGAATTATTTCTTACATAGGTACAAAAAAAAACTTTTTATGAAATACTTATATACATTCTACTGCAAATAACAGTATAATAAGAATGCAAAAACTTACTAGCGTAATAAACGATGCATTCTAAACGATTTCTACAAAATGTTTACTCACTCAGCGCTCTTTAAACTTCCTTTATAACTAAGTTGACTGACCTCTACTGTATAATTGAATGATAGTATTCGTATGAAACCACCTCGTCTGAAATATCAAAACGGACTACTAAGAGAAGCAAGCAAACATACAGTATAATACTGCACTTCAATATTCTTTAAAAATAACTTTTTCGATGGAGAAATATTTCGAACATTCCGTGGTTGTCATTGCAGCCATGATGCACGAGTATTTAACATTATGTCAAGTCCTATTAAAAGGTGATTAACGTCAGTCACAATACACAGCGATTAGCTTTAATAAATTATCAACCTTACTCAATAATGCATTGTAATCTAATATGTCAGTTTAACAGCTGCAATAACATGTGGTACTCGTAACTTGTTCTATGCAATAGGTACACCTCGACCATTTGTATCTCAACTGCCGACCGACTATATGTCAGTGTTTGTCGACTATATGTCTATCAAATAATGTTAAAATGCGTGTTATTGACATGTCGTGTTCGCTTAATAACAACATTGAACTGGCGAGTGTTAACACCGAACGTTAATGACCACAAAATTTATAGGTACGCAGTCCACTTCATGCGATACGCTCTATATAGCTCACGTAAACATAGTATAGGAATTTCAGGCGACGAATCTTCAGTAGGTACATATTCACATTTCGCTCGTATGTCTAGTAGACATTGTCTACTTTTCTTAAGACGCGAAAAATAACAACAGTAAGATGTGACGGCACCGCAGTTTCTAATCATACGTAAAAGGTTTTTAGGCTTTGCAAAATAATCTATGATGGAACCGATTTAGCTGGATTAAAATAGGACAAATAATGTGAATAACCTTCGTTGAAAAATTGAAATTGCACGAATGCAAAAATAAATTAGGGGAAATCGGCACTTGGTGTTTGATTCCGGCCAGCATTTGTGATTCGTTTATTTCCTCTGTCGTCTGTTCACATGAGCTTCAAATACAGCTTAGCATGAAGTAGACCTACCGTACCTCATTAATCTGTAGTTCAACATAAACGAGCATTATCTAGCGTAACCAGCGGTTGCAGCGCACGAGTTGCATGCCATTACAGACATCGACCTGTAAGCTAGGCTTATGGACCTACAGATGACTGGCGCAACCCGGCACACTCGGCGTGGCTGATCTGCAATCCAAGGGATACGTAAATTTTATTAAGTGTTATCAATTTTGTATCTAATTTGTGTACATTTAAGTTGTCATGAACTTACATTTCATTTTAATTCTGAATAAACAATGTCATAATGTTGTGTATAATGTAACATTTTTGAGTGTGAAGTGTCTGTAACTTCAAATTAATTTTGGCCTAGAAGTAAAATTATTATAGTCGTTTAAAACTTTATTAAACCTGTAGTTGTTTCCCGAAATTGCTTTCAATAGTTTCGAGAAGTTGCAAGAAGACACACAGTTAGTGTAAAAAAAGTCTTAAACTTAATTGAAAGGGGGAATCGAATCATCGAAGGTTTAGAAGTTTTTAAAAGCTCCTTCTCGTATCGGCACGAACTGTATTTATTACTATTTCTAAATAGCTCCACTGCAAATAATGTCATCTGATCAAGGAAGAATTACTATAAGTGGTACCGTTAGGAAAATTAATTGTTAAGCAAATCGACGTCACTTTTCCGTGTTTAGCCAATTCAAACAACTGTCAGTTCAGTTCAGTTGTGATTTGAATATTATACGGACAATTTAATTTGATATTCAATTTGCTTAATAATACATTTTCCTGAATTTATATAATACTTGCTCAGCAATGGTGCGCCTTTGGTGTACCTAATCCTTAAATCTATGTTACGGGCTGTTACAATATCAGGTAACCTTAATACCGTGATAATGGGGATCCACTCCAGTCGAGGGGGAATAGAAGCGTAAAGATTAGCGGCTTGTTATCGGAAACGTTACATTATAACTATAATAATTATGGCAGAATTTCGGTATCTATCGTAAAAATGCGAAACTGACTATGAATTTAAGTATATTTGCTACAACCTCACTGCTACTATCAATAGTGATTATTTTGGCAGTACTTTGACCTTGGACTAAGATTAAACTAATATATTTTTACGTTCAGAAAATAATAAACATAAGTATTTGTGCGTGAAGTCATTATAATAGGCCGCAATAGTCCGTTTTTACCCGACTACGGCGAAGCTAAAGGAGGGATATGATTTTAACAGGTTATAAAAGTTGGCAGGGACATCGACGCGCAACCTGTTATCATAAACCGAAATGTTGAAAACCCTCTTTTTTTTTGGGAAGTCATTGTATGACCTCTCCTGCTCTGGGCGGAGCGGAAGGGCGTGTCAGACTCTTACTGACAAATAAACCCACCCGTGTTCCTTCAGTTGCCTATGCGCCAGGGCCACGGTAACTCTTTCGAACAATCCGCGACCCCGGCAGGCATCGGCTCTTTCGGACCCCGTCAATGATGCTGACATTTCTTTGAGGCGCGCATGGAACACGACGCGCCGTCGATTCTAAACCCTCCAGCGTTGTAATTTTTCGACGGTTATTAAAAAATATTTTTGCTGTTCCATACATTTTGACCGCGTAGGTATTGCACTTGTCTATGAAACAGCTGTTTTTTTTTTTGTTGACCGACGAAAAATTTCTACGCTAGGGGGGGGGGGGGGGGGCTAGAATCATCTGCTGAATTCATGGTTACAGTTTGCGCGTCCATGTGTATATTCATTGTCAGCGACAGTGTCAGTTCCATAATAATAGAATAGAGTAGGTTATTTGTATAGCAATGTTATTGCTACGAATATTTCTACGTATTTTCCCAAACATATGGTTTGGTAGAATTTAAGTAATAAAATATGATGTGTCGCACGGATCTCATCCCAATGATGATTGATGGGACATCTTTCATTACAGTTTATTGCCATTGCAATGGGACATGATGTATCACCTACATCTTCATGTCTCAAAAATATGTGGAAAATGAATAAACATTAAATTACCTTGTTATTAAAATGAAGTGGAAAATACATAATACATATTCCTTATTGTAGGAAACTCGTTATTGTTATAAATAAGGCATGTTTGTTATAAATACTAGTGCACTCTGTTCTTTGTTCTGGTGGTTCATATGGTATGGTGGATCAATAAAACCAATTACCAATGCGACAACGGTGTGACTAGAAAATGCGACAACACGTATAGAGATTTCTTAGCAAAAATATTAATAAAATCAGAGTAAAATTTGTTTCTGAAAAGCTGTAAGTATTTACAAAGATATTTAAAAAAAAATAGTATTGTAAAAGACCTCAAAAAAGCATAGGTTCTCGTAATAGTTTACAATCAAAATGTGCACGTTAAAAAACCAATAAAGTATTAATTATACAAAATGTGTGTGCGTAAGTATAATTTGAGTTAGACTTCCATAAAACCTATCGTAACAGTAAACGTACGGGCCTATCGTAAAATACTACCTACTATTTAAAAATACATTATATAAAGCACTATCAATCTACGTTGTTTAAAAGAATATGCTCGTGGGCGCGGGAAATCACCACAAATCTAACCGCACAATTGGACATTGGTTATCTTTTTCCGAAATCCTGCATTCGTCCATTTCCTACGCGATATGAAACTTTGCTGCCCTACGACGTTCGTGGCAGATATCCGTTGCCGCGCCGCCGCGCCGCGCCGCTGGCTGTATTTATCATATTGTGCACACACATTTTCTTGTGCTATCGGATATATTTCTTTAACATGTGGATTGGATAATTGTATGATGAAATTCCTTCTTTGTTTTTTTCAGATGTCGATGTGAGTTACAGGCAAAATATTGACAGTGAAATATTGAATCTTTTAGTGCTAAACCTGACACAATTTTTATTTTCAGCGAGAAAGATTTCTTATTCATATAAAATAGAATATGCTATTATCGCTTAAGTGTAATGTATGTAATTGTAAAATATAGCGACTCTATTTACCTGAAAGTCCTCCATATATCGAAACACATGACGTTGAGCCAGAAGAAACTCGTTTGGAATGCGTAGTAAACGATGAACGCTGAAAAATATAAATAAACGTAAAAACAAAGTTAAGAAACCACATTGCTGGGAGGAAATCATCCGGCGTCAATACATAAAAGATAAAAAGAAACATAACAAACTATAACCACGTTACGCAGGTACTAAAAGATAATAAATAAAAGGTGTGATAATCTTAAAGAGATCTCACACCTTTGAAATGTGGGTGAAATACGAAGCTTCGCGGAATAAATTGATAGACGCTTTGGGCATGAGAAGGAAAATAAATAATTAAATTGCGACACAAAATCTTCAAGACAATTATAACTAGATCAAGGGCAAGGCGTCTCTCCACCTGAGATTTTCATACGCTTGGATTACTATTTTCCGTATCCATATTCGGTCTGAAAGTGATCTGAAGCTTCATGTGGTGTGGGTGGATCTGACTTTTGTGCTTCATGAAAGACACCTACGACAGAAAGTCCTAATGTGAGCCTGTGAGAACAATTGTCCTTTGATCACCATTGTGCCGTATCGTTAATTACGAGCAATTAATCAAGTTGGCTTGATGTGCCTTCGTTCTTACACAATCACTGCATGGTTCTTGCGACAAAAAGATTCAGGACAATTTCGCGAATCATCTCTACGTTTTTCAGAACATCTCGTTTCATCATTCGTGGCAGTGCTTACGTAAAAACTTGTGCTCGAATATAGTGGGCAGACTGTGCTGTTGGCAACATGACATATCTACACCACATAGGAGGATACGCTATAGCTTTTACAAATTGCAGTGGAAGAGAACCATCTGGCTAGCTGACACGCTGTTTTTTTCTTTCATTGGAAAATCAATGGGGAGATAAATCTTGCAATATCATGTAGATTTTCCGCAGTTACCGAGAAGTGGTGGGCGTTTGACACGCCCGTCGACGAGCAATACCAGCCATCTCTGCTGTTAGGAATAAATACAAGATTTATGCGTTTTATTCTATGGCTAAGAATATTTCGGGTCATTTTGTGTGTATGACTTTCGAAACTAAACCTTTATAAATAGAGGTCTGGTTTGTTTAGTCAACCATTCCGAGATAAGAGTCTATTTAAATCCAATGAACTTTGCCACCCACGTCACATCAGGGAAGGTAATTAAGGTATTCTTCGCCAGAACTAACACAACAAAATAAAGGAGCAATCACTCACACCAGTCTATTTATTGTTTTATTGCAGAAGTATTGGAAAATAAGTATTAAATGATGATCAAGTCTATTAATAAATTAACGTTTTCATTGAAATATCCGGCCAGTCATTTAGGCTGATTATGTCTGAGTCACAACAAAATTATTGTTATATATGTATTTATTTGAGCAGAACTTGTAGGTATAGGTACAGTACTAAGTAATCAGTACCTAATAAATACGTCAGTACCCAATAGTCATACGTTCTAAAAATAAAATGTCTCAAGTTTTCCTATGGACTGAGAATTTAGGTAATACCGCAATGGGAAGCCTATGAGATGGGTTGGTTTAACATACCTATTTGTATATTTTCATACAATATCTCATGCCGATTCTAAATAGATAGTACCTACTAATTAACTAGCGATAGATGTTGATTGTCTCTATCGCTCGGTTTAAATGGCTGATAGCTTTGAGACTCACCCGATATAAACGTTTAGGGATTATCAAGATCAAGTAGTTTGCCAAATGTCTATAAATAGATAAATAAGAGTTATTTGGAACACCAACTTATCTCTCAAAGTTAAAATGAAATGGTACAGATTTTTATTCACAATTGGGAAGTCGCTGTTTAGTTATTAGTGTCAAAAGCAGAATCTAATTAGGTTTCTAGGTGCTAAACACATTTAACACTTAGATACTAAAGTAGTATGGTGTGTGAGGTGAGGGAGGTATGAGGTGTGAGTTGACCTGTCTCACATCGTCATTATTGAGATGAAATAAGATCACATTCACACATTATGGAATGATTGTGATCAATTGTCTGGGTCACATTAGTTTGTTAACCTCCTGCGATGTATGAATCGTACACAACGATTCCGTAGGAGGTATGACATAAGACACTTGAGCCTAGAATTATGAGAAGAGGGTGGACAGCAAATTGTAATGTACACCTAACCTTTATTGCAGTCTGTGATCGTGAATGTCGTAGCGGTCTCTAATCATGATGATCGGGCCCGAGCTTGGATTACGAAGGAGGTTGTTAAGAAGTTAACATTTTAACTATTCAAGAAGGTGCAATATTCGACAAGTAGGTACAGTACAACTATTTTCTTAATGTCCCTCGGCAAACTTCGTGTTTCGTCAGACGTCGGATTTCTATTAGTAAATTACATTAAGTTAAAAGAGTATTAACAACTCTATATACTTCCATGTCTATTGTGAGCGTCCGATCTGCACCAAGTGCAGAGGACAATTGATAGAAATTGCACGTCTAATGAAACACGAAGTTTGCCGAAGGACATTAAGAATATAGTTGTACTGTACATAAGATATTTTGTTGCTACGTTTCGAAACGTGCAATTAGCAGCAAAACGCGAAGTTTACCGATACAAAACCACTACTTATTTATTATCGTCTAAACTAAAATGACGTTCTTCAAATGCAATCCGCTAACTAAAAAGTTGAAAATGATTTACTCGTGCAAGTGTATTTTGTTAGAGGTTATTGCGTAGAGTAACGACCAACACGTTTACCAGGAGTTGGTATTTGGGTTAGTGCTGCAAATTCTAGGACGGCTAAAATGTCATGCAAAATCGGTCACATTTAAGTATATTTGCGCAAGCATAAGTTGACAGGGCTTTTGATTACTGAAAAAAAATAACGACGTACTTTACAAAAAATTAAGCTTTCTTCAAAACCTTATTTTACAAAATGTTACCTACCGTTTAAAATTAAAAGCTGGAACAAACCCAAAGAAATTAATGGAATGGATATGAATTTTCATAAGTTCCGTCCTTCCCTAGGGATTGGCCTAACATAATAAAAGTTATTTGTTATAAGGCCTGCACGAAAATTTAATTATGCCCTGACTTAATTTGGCTTGTGAATAGAATTATTCAAATGAACCAACTTTTTAGCTGGTCCTAAAAGAAATAATATTGTAATTCACGTAATTAAAAGCTGAGCGTGCTTTTTATGCGAGCACGAACAACTATGTAACTTATCCAGCATAAATTGGCACGCGATGACATAGAGAACTAAAATGGAATTTTCGACTTTGACATATAGCAGACATAATTGTAGGCACTTAGATATTTTGGCGCTTGGCCGAAATCGGAAGTAACGCTGCCATCTTGTTTTGTCAATAAAATTTCACAAAATAATGTTTACAAAGAGCGCCACCCTGTCCATATCGTTCAAGCGCCAAAAGATCCTCGAAGCACTTTACATACCTATAATGCTACGGCTACATTATCGCGATAAGGTTAACTACACTTCGCGTGCTCTCACTCGCACACCGCTGAACATCTCGCTGTTAAACAGAGAACGCGCGAAGTGTAGTCCGCATTATCGCGACAATGTAGCCGTAGCATAACTGACAGCATTATGTGGCAGCGCTACCATAATGTGCCATGTTATACTGGTCTTAAGTAACTATGTTTTTAATCACATTAGCAAGTATATCACTGCTAATATACTTCGGTAAATTAAGTCTATTACTAACTATACAGGGTGTGGATGTCTGTAATTATCCAGGAAACTAACCGTGATATGTGTGGAAGCAAAACGGATTGTTTTACTGAACAACAGAGTAGCTACTTATCGCTGATTAGTTACTTACTACTAATGAGGATCGTTAGAGGAAAGAGAAACAACAGTTTAACAGGAATGTATGATTCAATTATTTAGATAAGTACCTACCTCTAAGTAATTTATTATGTAGTATATGGATAGTGCCTCGTGCTCGAAGTAAGGCAGATTTAATCAAAGATTTTATGAGCAGGCGATAAAACCGGGATCGAAAATGGCCACTGTGATATTTAACCCAATTTCGCAATAATTCCCGAATTACTATACTAAATATCTTGTATTAATTAGTATTTATCGTTTCTGCCTACCAAATATTTAATAGGCTGTAGTTATTTTATTATTTCTGAATAACTTTATAGATATTGAGGAATTTATTGTTTTTAAACCGAACAAACACAAAACGAATGCAGACGTATAATAAAAGGATTAATGAGCCAAATAAAAAAATATTGGAATCCGGCACAAACACAATGAAATTGGTGCTCTTATAACCGCGACTATAAAACAAGTTATTATTCCATGCGCGTTTCCATCGAACTGAAAATAATTACCAATAATAACTCACTTCAGGATTTTAGAGAGCCTCTTAAATAAACCGGGCCACCAATAGAATGAACCATTCGATGAAATGTTAATGGAAATGCCAAGTTTGTAAACGGGCGCCGTCAGAAGGGACTGGTCATCTCTTAGCTGCCACGGCTTATTTTAATTTAATTTAAAATTTGAATTGCTTTTTAACCGACTTAAAAAAAGGAGGAGGTTCTCAATTCGACATTTTTTTTGTGTGTTATCTCAGAACTTTTTTCTAGGTGAACCGATTTTGATGATTTTTTTTTTATTTGAAAGCTGGAGCTTTCCATGTGGTCCCATTTAAATTTGATCAAGTTCTGAATAACACTTTTTGAGTTATCCTTAATACTGCGTATTTTTTCCATTTAGTTTATACTGATGATGTTTTAATAATTTCCTGTCACGGTTATTTACATATCAAGTAGTGGTATACGAATGTGTGTGGGGAGGTACCACAACTAAAAAGTGAAAAATAAAACACAACCGACTTACAAAAAAAAACACAAAAAAACGTGAAAAATAAGGAAGTTGGTGGCAAAATACGAAAATACAAAACCAAGGACACCGACTTCCGAAATGAATGTTATTTTTCACTTTTTTTGTGTTTATTTGGAAGTCGGTTGTTTTTTTGTAAAAAGAGTTTTTTACGGACGCTTATAACGTTCTCACATGCATAATTTCAAAACATGAATGATTTAACCAATGTTTTGTAACCATATTTTGATTTAAAAGAGTGTCCGTGGCGTTTCTTGCCCGTTCTTCTCCATAGGTACCAATTGCGCTTTGGAATGGGCAACTAGCTTCATCTTTTTGACCGACCGACCCCTTGACAATTCAAAAGTGCCTGTAATTTGTTTATTTGAAATAAATGCTTTGAGTTTGAGTTTGAAACATATCATATTCATTATACACATATTACCAGACAGTATATGGGCTTTCAATAAACTTCGTAAATTCGCAGGCGATTTTAAGTGGGTTCAGTTTGTAAGCATATTGACTTGAAAGGATTGAAAAGATTTTGGTAAGCCCTAGATTTGGGAAACTATAAAATTCAGTCCGTGTGTATCGATTCCTCGTTGCGAATCCTCGGTAAATTGAGCTGCAGGCATACGTGCTAGATATTTTTTGCCTCGCGATTGCTAGTGTAATTGTGTGACCTTTTCAGAATAAACTTGTGAACAAACAATACAAGGAAAATACTAACCAAAATATTGAAAGTTAGATTTCAATATTTTGGTTGGCATTTCTAATAGGAATCATTAGTATGTGTTTTATTAGGACAAGCCTGTCAGACTATTCAAAGCCACTGCAACTCGTGTTAGCCAGAATATACAGAAGCCATCAACCAGAAAAGCGGCGAGATAGCAAAGCACGGCGAGTTCATGGGAGACGATTCGATTGTCTTGAAACTCGCAACGAAAATATTAGATGCAAAAGTAGGAGTTTTACACTATCTCAGTTTCAGTACTATAGAGGGTACTAAACAGGGTGGAAAGTTCCTTATCCCCCATAGAAAAGGGAGGATCCTCCGAACAGATGGGTGTTGTGTCTGTTGGGCTACTGCCCGACTGTTGATGTGAGAATGTTGAATATTATGCTCGTCGTGCGTATTTGTGTGACGTAAGGTTTTTGATGCGTACTTCGCATATGGCGATTTAGATTCCACCATAGTTCAATTACTATAATGAAATACCATCAACAAAAACAACTGTAAAAAATTCTGAATTACTAAGGCACTTACCAACAATCAGGCACCCAGTCATCGCGACTCCAACTCGTCCCACATGGAGCTTCAGATAAGCCAGGAATGGGTAAGCCACGATCAGACCTCCACAGTATGCCATCAAGCACATGCCGTGAAGGTTCCTCAGCTCAGGAATGAATGCGTAGATCAGGAATGTCGCCAGGAGGAACGGTACTGACAGGATAAGTCCTGGAACAAAGAAATGAATAAATATAGACGTAAAAGATTTGAGATAGATGGTGACAGTGTTGTGGACGTTGTGGGGCAGCCAAGCCACAGTTTCTGAAAAGAAAATTGTACTACTCTTAGCGAACTTTAGAGAGGGAAGGCATTAAATCCATAGCGTGTGCACTGCCATTAGCACTTTTTTAATATACACAGTATTATTCCCTACATCAGTCATCATTATCACATACGTCAATCACATACAGTCTACGAAAAATGCAGTAATGGAATACTGCTACACAATTTTATAATGGATTTCAAAATTACATGTTGCGTATTTTGAACCTGCGTTCAGGTCAATCTTGAAAACCAATCTCTTCTGTAAAATTCTCACTGTGAAAACTTCGAAAAGCTGTCAATAATATCAGGCGCTCATTAGGTGGAATGACATCTCACTTCAAACTCACTTCATCTAAGTTTCACGGTGATAATTTTACAGAATAGACCGGTAGATTTTAATATGCCGCAGCCACCGCACGCTAGAATCGGGTATGCGCGATGCGCAGACGCTGGCGCCTGCTGCATAGTACATACTTATAAAACACTGTACTTATCTTTACAATTTCAAAACTATTTTAGATACTTGCATAGTAATGTACTTGTCGTGTGGCACCGACGTCATAAACGCGTACAATACTGCTGCTCATAATAACTTTATTACCAGACATAATTGTTGGCAAACGTACCCTACTCATAGTAGACGATGTAAAGTTTATCGCCTGTTAATTCCGAAGCAATCCAATAAGGAATGGGATCAGAGGAATTCGATTTGTATTAGTAAGTAAGTACGAATTTACTATTGATAGATGTAAGCATTTCCAGACTTGGAGAATAAATGGGAAAATGAAGCTTCCTATAAAATAGAACTGATAAAGATAGATTTGGAATTATAGATGATGAGGCCCGAAACAGTGACTCCCAGGTCACACTGAACATTTTAGTTTGAGAGTCAGGGGAACACCTGGCTTATATCATTGCATGATATATTTTAATAATTATGTATCTTTATTTATCTTTATGCATTCCGCGGCTACTTTATTTCTTACAACTTTGGTTTCATATTCTGTAAATTATTACTACGGACGTGAGTCAATTAATGCCTGGTGTATAAATTAATGTATGGCCAAGGGTTGTATAGTACTTTTCTCAAATAATACGCGGAAATTCAAACTAATTATAAAATTCAGAATTAATGACGAACAACGATAACTTTTCTCGCGCCAATATGTTAATTTGTTTCTTTTTCACTTTAAACAGCTCTATTTGCTTAGCCAGTTCGAGATTTAAATTTATTCTTTGATAAGTTACCTCTTTCGTTACCATGGGTCGAAGTAAAAAGTTCGTTCCATTTTTAAATTACACGACAGATATGAGTTTTTTATAGTAATTTATACGGTCGCTAAACACGACAGATATGGATTTTCATACTAACATTGCCGGCCGCTGCCTGCTTGCATGTATTTGACCAGTACAGCATTTTCGATTTATCTCGAAGAAGGCTGTCAAAATAATGCTGTAATTTCCAAGCATTTGAGTTAAATAAACATTGTTTCAACCATAAGCATACATTTTCGATATTTATCGTTCGCTTCGATTTAGAGCAATATTACTGTGCCAACTGTGAAATTTCATGGAGTGAGTGTTTGTGAGAAATCGACAACGATCTCCTTGCCGCCGCCATGAAACAATCGCAGATCAATTTGTTCAGTGATTCCTTTTGGCCCGGGGTTTGGAAAACTGCATGCAGTATAAGCTGTGATTCATTCTTTCATAAATAAATAATGAAATTGGGATGAAATGTTTACAAATTATTAAAGCTATTAAGTAAATATTAATAAATAAATTATTTTCAAATTATTTTGGTAGCCAACATAGATATAAGAAATACGTTTTTTAATCTGTTTTTTATATTTTGGCTCGGAAAACTAGAAAGATTGACGCGGGTAAAGGCAAGAATACCTCCTAGGTATTACAAAGCGAATATTAAGTATTAGGTATGTAATCATATGGACACCGTGCATTGAAAACATTTAAATGCATGTATCTAACACGTCGAAAAGTGCAAATGATAGGTATGTACCTGCGCCCCGTTATACAAAACATGTTAATAAGTAAGTAAATTAAAAAAACAACATTTCACTGATCAAATTTAAGTGGAATTACTAAACGATCGTCAAATTATGTCATAGTGTAACACAACACACTTTTTAAAAGTGACCAATTACGTACACAAATTGTCCCCGAGTATGTACTTATAGATAATTAACGGACATTTAACAGCGAGCCTATCCCATGGCTCGTAAAAGCGGATATCCTATTGCCTTGTTGGGTCAACAATGTGTTGTTTTGACGAGGAAACCATCGCTCGTTTGAAAACTAAACGAGTAATAAAACTGGAATGCTAACTTGCTAAGGGTAATTATTTAGTACAGTATGTTGCTCGAAGAAGCAGGATATTTGAGGGTCGCTTCCACTAATGAGGTTGTCACGATTAGATTAATGGCCTGTTTTAGTCCATCGTGAATAAAGGTAGTGACCATCTTTAGTAGCCACTCCTATATTTTTTGCTGATATTCAACGGAAATTTGTGACGAGTAATGCTCACTACCCATAACGATTTCATAAACACATTTATAAGGAGAATATAACTCTTTGCCGGAGTCAGTGTTTCCCGATAGATATAACCTGGGAGTATTCCATTAAGGGCCCATTATTTGATACATAGTTAAACATGACCAATAATCAATTTAACAATAAGTCACTTGACAATAGTCAATAGCTGTCAAAGTACTCTATCTGCGCATGGTTAACTTTTATAGCAAATTGACATTTTTTTAACTGTAGTCAGCTCAACCATTTGTCAAACAACATACTTCTGTAATTTTAAACAAATTGTTAGTTTAACTAACGGATTTTAACTATTATTATGTTTGTCTGCTGATCAAACAACGGGGCCTAAGTCTCGAGTGAACAGGTTACTCCTTGGCAAGAATGCACCATATTCAACAATGTCATCGTTTTATATCAAGGTGGTCAAATACGGGCCTTTAAAAAAAAACAACCTTTAAATTATCATCATCATCATTTAAGCCGAAAGACGTCCACTGCTGGACAAAGGCCTTCTCCAAGCGTCTCCACATCGACCCGTTGTGCTTCTCGCATCCAGCGGATTCCCGCGACCTTCACCAGGTCCACGGTCCACCTTGTGGGGTCCTACCCACGCAGTGGTCAAACCAGAACCTATCGGCCATCCGTTCTGCGTGCAATGCCACTACATAATAAAAGGATACTTACCAACAGCATACGCGGTGTAGAGGATAGTGCTGTCATCGGTGGCAACGTCTTGGAAGCAGACGCCGGCCACCAGGCGCGGTTCGGAGAAGTTCTCGTTGAACATCATCTCCACGCAGTACATCGTGGATGGGTGCCACATCTGCCCCCCCGAAGTCACCTCGTATAGCGTACCATTCTGGAAGAAATATGATTTTTATAGACACCTTGCTATAAGTAGTGGTTTTACTGTAACTAGTAGCTCTGTAAGCTGTACACCTCGCGAGTCTATCTTTGCATAGCTTAAAAATAAATAAACGTTCACCGCGCTATTTAAAACAAAAGAACACGAAATGGGCTGAAATATGTTTTTTCTTACGTTTTCAACCTCCATATCTCCGCCATTTCGAATAATTTCGAAATACTGAATCGACAAATAAATTCCATATAATTATCGACTCTACTCACAAAATTTCACGGGCATCGGTTGCGAAATGCGACCTGTAAAGGAGAACAGACATCCAGACATAGGAAAGCATTTTTGCCCAAGCTGAAACGGAGACGCCAATACTTTTACCAATACTTTTTTTCAGTTAGTACTTAACCAACCATACTTATTCAGGGAGAATTCTACATTAATACTGAGCAGACTCTGGGAATCTCATGAACAACTCAGTATTTGTATTTCCTGTTTCTCGTTAGGTTTAAAATACTTATAGAGAGTGCAGGACATAAAGAAAATTTTAAGTTTTATAACTACTTCATACATATGGGACCGAACTCCAGCTCCGAACGCGTTCTATAAACTGCGCTAAAACGCCGCGCTACAGTTTCTTCAATAAATACTTTCAACCTGTCAGGATTGTACCCGGTAGAATCGTAATTTGCTAATCGTATGCTACGCTCCAAATGCGTTCATAATGTTTTGCTTACAGCTTTGGGCTGCTGGGCACATCGTCCGCCAAGCTTCTTTTCTATACGAAGTATTTCTATCTTAATCAAGTACATCTGAATTTTTTTCATTTACCTTTATTCCACAAATAAAAAATTATAATTTTGATTAGGCTGATGATGATGATGAGTACCTATTATTAATAATTAAATATATATTATTATTATTGTTTATTATTATTATTACGTCTCTTGATATTTCTCGGGATCCTGGGATCCCGGATCTTTGGTAGGCGTACGAGGGGCCAACTCACAGCGTTATACGCTTTTAATGAAATGAGGTACCAACCGACGATTATTCTTGTACCCATTACTTTACAAATTTAAAAATTCTAACATTACCTTCCTTGTTCATATACGAATCAAATCTTTTTCTAAAATCAAATCCAAGCTATTATAGGATTGCTTCTAAAAGCTATTATAGACAATTGCGTGACAAAAAAAGGCTAGACGTAGAAATACCGTATGGAAAAACGGCATTACTCAATAAAAGTATTATTTGTATGGCATCAATGATTTATAATAAATTGCCCGATGCCATTAGGAAGTTACCTACTCATGTATTTAAGATGAAATTATATAAATTCCTAATTAAAAAGTGTTATTATAATGTAAAAGACTACTTCGAAGCCAAAGATATTGTATTTTAATTAAAGCAAATATTTATAAATTTATTCAATATGATAATAATTACAATCACTATGACATTATAAATTTGCTTGACATCACTGTTATAATTTATTAGTTCAGATTTAATTTAATGTTTAACTAAATTTACTATCATCTATTTATATTTTCAATGACAATGCAATTTAATAAGAAAAGTGATTAAGAATAATTGTGTCATAATGTTCATATAGTTATAATACAGTGTACCTTATGAACCTTTTGTAACATCCTCTGAACCTGTGTTATGCAAATAAATGATTTGATTATGTAAGTGCACCCAAGGCCAATCCCCGGTTGGAGTAGGACTTTTGCAGGATTTGGAAACAAGAATAATTAAGGAACCATGGATTTGAGTGGCTAAGATGGACTGGTTACCAAGAACTAAGGAAGGGCTGCCTGACTGCCTGACCAATGTCTCCTATATACAATACACAGATAAAATTGCAGTGGGTGATTTGCACTCTCAATAATGGGCCCCCGGAAACGGTCACTAGCACGTAGTGACGTAGCGACAAGGGGGCAACATGTCCTGAGATGCTTGAGGAGTGGAGAGGTATTCCACGGGTATCAGAACAATCCCTGAGCCCGGAAGATGGTCAAGATCCTTACCAGTACTTACTGGCATACTTCTTTGCTCCAAGCACGTTTGCTCTAGCGAATCTCCACACAAGCTGGCCAATAAAGGCAAGAATGAGGTGGACTCGTCAGTGTTCACTCTGGAACAAGACTTCTCCCGGGAGATAGGGTCCGTGGGGTCGCTACTGACCAACAGCTCACCACATGCTGCCCTGCGGGTTTTTGTATCTCTCTTGGTGTGGCTCCTCACCCTAGACTGTTCCGGCAAAGTAAAATATCTAACGACACAGACCTAGAGTTCAGATCGCGCAAGCCCCACCTAGACGTCAACGTAGAGATACGGCAGTAGGGTTATTATTTTTCATTATTATTATTTATTATTTTTAGCGACAAGATCGGAACTACAGTTATCGCGTTTTAGCATAGTAATAGCGGTCATTGCCCTTTCCCTAATATTTCTCCGTAGGAACCAAAACAATATACTATGTATGGTTGTTCGTTATTGGAACATATTGAAGATCACGATAGATATTGTTTTCGGACGTTTATTTCAGTTTTATAAATAAAAAATGCTAGAAAATGTAGGTAAGTCAATAACCGCTAGAGCCATGCTAAAACGCGACAACTATACTTGGGATGCGGTGGCAGGGGGTCGTGTTGGTAGATTTATAGGTCAAGCCCATATAGGTACCTACAACATTTCTGATTTATGCGTTCCCCATGTTTCCTGCTTGGACACATTTAAAAATTATTGTATAAAGCATCGATCGAGTGAAGGCGCCATTTGTTGGTACTACTGTAATATTCCAACAAAGGAAGGTGTCACACGGTTAATACAGATTATTTTATAATCAGGTACATACGTAGTGTTGTATTATTTCGAATGTCTTTCGGTATTTAGTATACCTGTACCTATTCGGTACCCAAATACAAATTAATGGAAATTAGTAAAACACCAAAAGCTAAAACCATTAATTATGCCATTTTCATACTGTGATGTGTCATTTGTGTATGTTTTGTGTTTAATTTGAATTAATGACGCGTCGTTAGGGCAGGGGTGAGCTATGATTAAAATGGCGTCAATCATTTTAACAGCTGTGAATGTACCTACTATATATGCATGTATTGGATTGGTAGCTAGGTTTTGGATTGCGTTGCTAACTACTAAAACAGTTTTTGATGTGAAATATCTATAGCCGTGGGTAAAACCGATTGTTACATATTTTCTATACAAAATAGTTTCGACGTTTCACATCTGCCAGGTGTCCTGCGACGGGTCAATTTTTTTCTCTAATTACCTACTTAAGTCAATTTTTCTCTTTAATGTTTTGGTGATCGTAATATTTTTGTTCATTGAATCTACCTCTTTCGATAAAAAAACACGTGTGGCACTCGGGGACTGCCGCGATAAAGCTATTGCATAGAATTTTTTATCAACTTATGCGATTATAATTATTTATTTATTTTTTATTTATGCAGTATTTTTTTTTCTTTGATATTAATTCAAGTACCGTCGTACCATATACATACACATTAAGCGAACGCTCGGCAGAGCTACATAGTAGGCGGAGTGGGGGGTGTTAGGTTTTATTTTCGTTACGGAATTTCTTGATTCCGTCGCCGCGCTCAAAGCCCGCGATAAAAGCTATGCAATAGCTTAAAATTGAACCAAGTGAGAATCTTGGAACAAATTGAAATATTGAAAAGAAAATAGAAGTAAAGTGCTACGATTATAGTGTGGAGTAAACGAAACAGTTCTTTAAAGCTTTCGTACGTTGCAAATGATCCCCATGGACTAATTGCTACTAAGTGCTAAGATAAAACTAAAAATGCATAAAAGAAGCAATTTGTGTTAAAAACGTGAACTTTAAAGGAGAAATTACGAAACCATTTTTACCGTCGCCGTTGGTTTAAGCTTATGGCTAGATTTATTGTTTACGTTTTATCTCTATCATGGACAGACCACAGAACCAAGCAATATGGAAGTGGACATGCAAAGTGAATATCGGTTTTCAGTGCATCGCATATATCAATGCCTGTAGTCGGATGATCCTGGGAGTCAGATATATGAACATAGATTATCTTGGGACTTCTAGATAAATTGATTCGCTAGTCGCTCGATTAATGATACTATATAAATGTATCGCCGTTTCCCGAGAGATTTTCAGTTCCTGCCTGTAATTTATAGCGTTAGTCTTCGCAAAGAGACATGAAGACAACATTTTTACTAAACAGTTTCTTTTGGGTGGAGAATTAGGATCTGCATTTTAATACTCTACCTTGTTCATTGCACTTACACTGATACAGTGCTGTAGGTATAGAACTGCGGTCGGCAACAGGCGTACCGCGGTCCATATCCGGACCGCGAAAGGTCCGAACTTGGACCGCCAAATATTGGTAAATAACTTACCTATTATTTAATATATATACTACGAAAATTGCAAAAATCTAGCTATCAATCTGGCTACTATGTTTGGCTATATGTACGTGAATCCACTTTTTCGCTTTTTTTTTAACAAATACCTTTCATAATTTACGGACCGCACCTTGAAGGCTCTCTTCGCATTAGCTGTTCCCCGCGTGAACCAAACTATAAAAAACTGGCTCAAGACCGCAAGTGCAATTTCTCGCATACTTATTTTTATATGAATACCTACTTATCGTGTTTTATAATAATTATCTTGTACTTATATCATTCAAAATAAAAATAAAACAACTGATATTAAGAGCTTTTCTGGACCTCAATAAACAATCTCATCAGCAGTGATCGGAGTAGGTAGATTGATTTTTAGTACTTGTATCATAAATGCACACAGAAAGAATAACATGGATAAGCCATTTTTCCGGAAAGTAATTCCGGTATTTCCGGATTCAATTAAATATTGTTAATGTTGGTAGTGATATTATTACTACTCAATTCAAAATTTAAAGTTTGTTCTGATTGGTCGTTGGGTTTTGTCAAATCGTGACAAAAAAAAAAAAATAGGAAGAATAATAAAGAATAAAATTGCTCATTTTATTACAATTCCTACCTTTTTTTTGAGGATGGCAAATCATCAAATGACTCCTTCCACTCTGGCAGAATACAATTCCTACATAAGTTCCGGTTTTTTTTTAATAATCCACCAATTCCGGAGGAATGTCCATAGTAATATATACGTTTCGAATCAATGACCCCAGTTCAATCTACCTACTCCGATCACTGCTCATCAGTATCCGGAACTCACTTAAAATTACATGTCGTCCCCTGGTATAGACTGTAGACTACATAGTAGCACAAGAGTATTGATTTCAACGCCAAGAAAAATTTCTAAGGTACTATTTTCCGGCACTGATCCTTACGTCTAAGCATGATGATAAAACTTTTACATTTATGACGTAGCTCGTGTAGAATAGAATAGAAGTATACTCTTTATACTCTCTCTATTTTTCTTTTTATACTCTTTTTGTGTAGTGTTTGGGAATATGATCACTTAATTTTCTGAAAACTTTTATAAAAATCATTTCGACAATCAGGTCATTTTTATTATTGGGTAGCCTATATGAGTTAGATATTCTCCTTTGGAGAAATGTTAGAAGTAGGTATACTGAAAAGGCGTTTTATTAATAAAGTTGTAGACTTACGAAGTTAGGACGTAAACACTTAGCGACAAGATTACTATTGGTTTGGACCCGCCTGTTTCGATTAATTATAACAAAATTACATCGACTTTCAGGTATTCTTAGTTCGTAAAATATTGCAGTTTCTTGACTAGTTAATTTTAATCAGTACCGCCACATTATACAATTTTCCGAGGTTTTTTTCAGACTTCAGAACATTCTTTCCGTATAAAACTTTATTAAAATTGTCCCCAAAGACTAATGCAGTAAGAAATATGGAGATTAGGTGCGGAAGTAGATTTTATAGTACCTAAATACAGGTATATAAATGCACGAATAGCATGAATAAGTACCTACCTAAGTACGTGTAATTAATGCAGTAGAAACTTACAAGGAATTTCGTCATGACGACTTTTCTTGATTGTTTTACCTTTTTATGTTGTACCTATTTTACTTCTTATTTTAACGTGAGCTTCCTGAATATTTGAGTTTATTTTATCAAGTTTCAGGGTGGCTCCATTTATTTGTATTTTCAGAGGATTGTATTTATTTCCTCATAATTAATCGTTGGGCAAGCAAAACCCTGGTTGCGATACTGCATTCTTCCTGACTCTAACCAAATAAGCTTTATTTATTATCAAAATAATTAAACACTCGCGAGTTTGGTATGTTTAATTTTAACATAGATCCAGGATGTCTTTGTTTAAATCGTTTGGATGTTCGTAATAAAGAGTGGCTCATACGAACAGGAGTGTTAACCTGTGATGAAATTTTTTCTCCCCTTCGTTACATCAAAAATTCCGTGCATGTGAACAATGATTCAATCCACAATTCCATAGATTTCCGTTCCACCTATAGAGTAGAGCATAATGCTATGATTGTAAAACATATTGGCAGGAAATTAATTTTTCTCACAGAGCGGTAGACAGATATTATATAAAGCATAAATTAATGGAAGCGTGCATTGTGTTGCGTACCTATTTTTAGCTATGTGTATGGTCGAATTATTTTTATGTTAAAGGCTTCGAATAGATGGTAAATTATTTCATTACCTAAGTCGGTCTACCTTGATCTTTTTAAATAAAAAATAAAACAATTAGTAATCAGTGTCATGCCTTTCTGTTGAATGAATGGGCACTGCACACGCCAACATCGCCATAGGCGACAATGTTTTACTTTTCT
This sequence comes from Dryobotodes eremita, assembly GCA_917490735.1. Classification (NCBI taxonomy): domain Eukaryota; kingdom Metazoa; phylum Arthropoda; class Insecta; order Lepidoptera; family Noctuidae; genus Dryobotodes; species Dryobotodes eremita. The sequence continues at coordinate 15,106,993 of OU823254.1, read as the reverse complement.
TTGAAGATAGTATTTTTATACCTATAGAATTGAAAGTTAGTTAACATGCCAGATATTTGAAAATAAAAAATACCATAAAAAATGTGACATTATTAGGTATTTACCTACAAAATATTGGGACTCCCCGGACGCCCACATTCAGAGGTTATCTTAATGTTCCTATAATGATTTATATTATATAATACCGATTTTTTTATACAGGATACATATTCGCCAAATTCACAGCTTTTACGGCGCTTAAGGTAAGTGGTAGGTCGAGAAAGTACAATAATTACAGGCGAAAAATAGCAGTTCTTCCATATTAAGTGAAAGTAAAAAACGTAGGTAGGTATGTAAGTGGCTATAACAAAATACGCATTAGCCAAGCGTAGTGATTAAAGCATAATTACTTATGATGATATTCATTTGGCAGTGGCTCTAGATAACTTCTCCAATCTGACCACTTACGACCACTGTGAAGATCTTTTCCCACCTGCACGCATAGCATGACCACGATAGAAATGGATTTGTCGATGGAAGAATAGATAAAATGACAGATTTTTGACAGATTTCTAAAGATTTTTTTCCCACAATCTATCATTTTGTGTATTCTTCCGTCATGTCATGGCATGTCATGTCAGGTCATGCTACGCGTGCTGCACCCTGATTGCGTAACACCGCAAATCAAAATCCGAAAGATTTTAAAGGTAATTGCAAATCCGTTGCTTCATTTAAGTTTGAAAAATTGTTCTGCTCAGTCGTAAATAACGCAATGAAAGTTGTTGAACTGTCAAAATGAAAGGCATCACTATTGTACTAAAGTGTGTTACGCAATTACCCCGCTGCTGGTTTTCAAGAGCTCTTAACTTCAATTGATGGGGCACCCAGGATGTTTTAACATCACTAAAAATTGCCATATTGAATAGAGATCCCACTGATATGTTTATAACGTTGTTGAGTAAAACAATAATAAACATTATGAGAATCCATAGCTTTTTGTTACAACAAAATCACTGTTATTAAAAACTATGTGTTGTATTTATAGCAGAAGTTTCCGCAAACCACGGCGCATATAATAAATTGTGGAATGAAATTAATGTTCGCACACACAATTTACCTAATTAATTCATGGTTTTGCCCTACTTTTGACCTAAAAAGAATGTAAACACCTTGATAAGCTTTTACTATAATCTAAAATAATTACCGGGTAAAATTTTAAAATAAGGCGGTACACCACACCCTTCTAATTTTTTAGGAAAAACATGTTATCAATTATGTATGTTTTCTTTGTTACGAGCTTAATTTGGTAATGTCAGAGTCGTGTTAAATTTGGCTTTCATAAAAATGATTAATTGCTTGTACCTATTACACAGTCCGAAAATCGTATCATGTCACATATGCCTCCGAGAAAATACATTTGGGTCATAAATGTGTTACGCGAAATTAACACAATTTTCCTTTCTGAGTGTTTCTATTATTCGAATGTTGTGTACAAATAAATATAAATAATATAATATTATAAATACACTTAAATAATATTTACATTTTTTATGACACTTTTTTCATTCTTTCTTTCTTTTATTCTTCACAGTAAGGTTTCACCACAATTTAACTCCAAACCATCCGGTGTGCTCTGGGCTCTTGAGACTTGATCGTCTCTGGTACACTGGTGGCGAATATTGTAATGCGACACTGACATTTAATTGAACAGCCGATCTATTCTATAGACATCTCAATATCATCAAACAACATTATCAATCTAACATCATCATTACATTTAGTTTCCTTGCTCTTGTTTCATGTTTATTATTGTATATATTATATGTAGATAAGTATATGTTTTATGTATGTATGTATTTGTTGTATATGTAAATGGTACACCACTGACTACCTGCAGTATTGTCTCTCCTTCTCCCTTGAATCCATCCAAAGGCTGTCTGTAAAAGATCACGTTTAGCAATAAGACCGCCCATTGTGTCACCCTATGTAAAATTTCTACATTTATATCTGTAATTTTTATGGTGTACGGTTCTAAATCTCACCATGAACACTTAGGTGAAGACAGCTTAAAAGTGTCAATCCCCTAGCATCAGGTGGAGTGGAGTTACAATTCACTTCAAGCTCATTTCACCTAAGTTTTCACGGTGAGACTTTTACAGAATAGACCAGCAGTAGCTACTTACGTTATTATTTTGCAATGGCACTTGAACAACCATTTAGCTCCTCATGTCCTTGATTTTTCTATACCGAAACATTCTCACGATCCCGCCGCCCAGTCCTACGCAAAGATCACGCGTATACGCCACTTGTAATAATAAACACGACACAGTTTGTAGCAACGGTCATTTGTTGGCATTCCGATAAGCCCTTTCGGCGCCGCGGCGTATTATTTTACTAGCTTTCGGAAAATTTGGCTTCATTCAAGTAAATATTTTGTCGGGAACAAACATGTATATATACGCAGAAACAATGCTCTGTTTAGAAAACCGTATGTTTACGTTGCAATATTTTCATAATTTATTGCTCAACGCGTATTTATAATATTTGTAGTACCCGCATGAGTTCAGTCATGGTTTTTACCCTCCAAAGGGACGCGACATTTAGACAATATCCAGTATAAATTAATCTTAACGTCAGGTCAACCATAAGGCGTTTAATATAATTATTCCTTCCGTCAGTTGACGGTAAATTTTTGCTCGCACCTTATTATTTTTCCAACTACGTCATTGCCAACATTTTGAATGAAAATGACAGTTCGATAAGGTAACATCTGCCCGCTGTACGTTGGGAAGGAACTGTTGCATTTACTTGACCGTACCTACCTTATTGATATGAATTAATAGTGAAAACTAACTACTTAAGCCAAGGACACGGACTAGAAAAAAAAGAAGGACTCCGCGCCTCGCGTATCGAAAGTGAAGCACTATAGGTATGCCGACCGTCTGTACAAACATGCCTCACGCACACATTTACATCATAAGGTGCAGACCGGCCGCCATTACGCGGCACTACGGCGTCATTGTAGGTACTGTTTACGTCAAGTAATGAAATAAAATAATGCCTTCTTGTGTTGTGAAATGGTGTAAAAATAATTCTACATCCCAGAAAAAGTGTCAAGGAATAACATATAACAAATAAAACACTTATTTACACACCCACACACACATAGATCGGTACGGTGCTTAACTTTCGATATGCGTGGCGCGGAGTCCTTCTTTATTAGAAAATAAAGTCCGTGGCGAAGAAAGGAAATCTCTAAAAAGTATAAAATGCGAAAATGTTTTCAGGGAACTATTTTGCCATCAAATCCACCCAAATGAAGAAATACAGTATTTCCGCCTTCACGCAAACAAAAAAATTGTTATTTCTCTGAAGCGAATTCCCCAGAGCTTGCTTTGTGAATGAATTTTGTTGAAACTAGTTTAGTAGTTAGCTGTAATGTTGTATTTCGTTTCAAGGGCTTCACGAAATATCTATGTCACAGTATAAATATGTCTATGGTTACTCTAATTCTGAGAACTTTTATGTTTTTGTGTCGTGAGGCGTGAGGTCCTTTTTTTTTAGGTGTGCTAGGTTCGATTCCTGGGTTGGGCAAAATGTTATTAAGTTTTCCCGTTAGAAAATTGTCAGTAGCAGCCAGGAAACTAGATAACCTTACCGTAGGATTTAAAAAGTAACTGGCGAAATGAGAGTGCTCTATAAGTAGATAAATCTCTACAATACAATAGTAGGTACGAGATATAAAGTATGTATGTTCTACTTTATAATGATAAAGATCCGTCATCTTCATCATTCATTCATTCATTCACCAAATTTATTTAGCCGACCACATTTAAGCATGGTTATTCATTCACCCATCCATTAATGTAGTCAGCTAAATAAATAAATAAATAAAGTTATAAAGTGGAACATACATACTTTAAATCTCGTACCTACTATTGTATTATGACAACGACAAGATAGGCACATCAAACATAGGAAGCACATGGTGTTACATGATTTCATCAACAGATTAGCACAAAGCAGTCGTGAACCAACGCTAGGCCATTTTTTTGTGTGCGGAAGTGATAAAAATTTGCGTATTTCTACCTAAAATTCAGTTGATATTATACGGAAGCTGATATAACACAGCTATTTAAATATTGTCATTATTTAGTTATGCACATGTGTACATTTCGTCTGCCCCGTTGGAACCTATAGTTGTAGCAAGTGATTCCCAGGTCCGATAATGTGTCATTCGGGTTTTCCATTAGGAATTCTCAGTAGCAACACGGAGTCTGGGTTCGTGGCCAGTCGATGGCAGCGTATCTATCATTAGATTTGTCTATCATTATTATGCTTGAAGTCTATTTATATTGTTGCACATGACATAAATATAACTGGCGAAATGTTGATGAACTACGGTACCTACACCTCTCATCGCCTCTGCCTAACCCTCTGGAGAAAAAGGCGAGATGGCATATCATGTTGTTACGTCTGCTGGTCTCTATTTCATTGATTAGGTATTTGTTCAGATGTTATAAGCGACCGAGGCGGAGCAATATAAATTAGTAGCTCAATTGAATAGCCTTTCAAAAAGTCTGGATAGTCAACGACTTAATAACCGCCTGTTTGCTGAGTAAAATGTTAGTTTTTTGCGACAAAGATGGTTTGTGTGACCCAGATGAAAATACCAGCATTCGTTAAATCTAGCTGGTTCGACAATAAACACTTTGTAAAATTGTCCCCATGTTTGCCACTTGGCACCACCTCCTTACAATGTTGCATCAACTAAGTACTGGATTTGCTGGAAAATATAAAGAAACAATTACTACTTACCTACTTTTATTGGTAAATGCAATAAAACTGTCCATATTTTACAAGAAGTAAAGTAGTAGTTGTAGTATTTTTTTTTTTTTACAAGAGTAAAAGGTCTAATTTAATTGTTTTATATAATCACGCGGGGTGAAAAACTAAAAGGATGTAAGTTAATTATTATTTAGGTACAATATATTTAGGTAGGATTTATAAGGATACTTATTGATAATTTTTATAATTTTTATTTAAGTGATTTCTGTTAATTTTCTACTGCATTGTTCGTTAATATAGTATCAAATTCATATTCATAGCCACCTTAAACGATAGAGTACCTTTATAGGTTGTAGGTACTTTTCTTAACTAGATCATAGTATAAAGTAGCGGAGACGTAACGATCCCGCGACATTCCAGTTATAATAAACATATATGTTTTTTTTTTTTCAGAAACGTTGAACTAACAAAAGTTGCGGTTTCCCAAGGTTGCGCAGTACTACAAAGTAAAAACCTTGACCGAGATAATGCTATTTTGTGTCATATTTTTTTATAGCTGGGCGTAAACTTTAAATTAAAATAATCCATAAATATTATAATCGACCGTATTTGTTTGTTTAGCGCAGGCATCAAACCCGCGCGACCACTGCACTGACTGAGCTGTCAGAACATAGAAATATAAAAAACAATCTTTTTTATATCTATGTGTGTAAATATAGTTTTTAATGATGCGACTTTTCACCCCGACCCTCGCTCAAGCTAGCCCCCGCCGCTGAGCTTGTAGCTTTAAAGATAGTTGATCCGATCCAGCCTGTCCCTTGCTGCCCTCCAGCAATGTCCTAAGCCGAGGTCCGTACCCCATAGGGGGTGCCCTTAGCGTGTAGTCGCTTTGTTTATAAGTGTTATGCCCTAGCTGGAGGCCTTTATTTAGGGACTACTAAGGCATCCACAGGATAACCCAGTTAAATAGCTGACAAACTGTAGTTTGAGCTGAGAGATGGCTTTCCGAAAGATAAAAATCAGACTTTTCTTTATATTAGTTTTGGCTTTTCTTTTTAAACTTCGGCAAACCCTCAGAAACGGCCGCATCAGTTATCATCCCGTCACTTGAGTTATAAGTTGGACTATTAACTTTTGCATATTCCCTAGATGTCGTTATACAAGGGACTTTTTATCGTACGTAAGATATGTTTGTGGCGTCGTTCTAATTAATATATAGCTTCTGCCCGTGACCTCATCCGCGAGAAATTTCTTGTACCCCCGACCCACCCCTTCGAACTAACTTTTCTGCTTTATTATTAGTAAGATAGAACATAAAAAACACACCATACGATTTTTTCATCGAATTAGAATTACGACGTTTTAATCTCAGTTTTTTTTTTCTTGCAAAATCTATTCTGCACCCTAATTACGTAACACACTATCTATCACAATCTGAATCATTTTGAAGCTTATTGCTAATCCATTGCTTCGTATGTTCGAAAAAATTGTCTGCTCAACAACGTAAATAACACAATGAATGTTGTTCAACTGTCAAATTGAAACCCATTCCTACTGTTAGTTTGTTACGTAATTACCCCGCAGGTCTCATGTCCGTTCCGCCCACTAATTATTTTTAGTTCTGATTTAATATCTTTGATCGTTATCTATGTATTATTTATGTTATTTACATGGAGAAATGCGCTTGCGCAATGCACAGATATGACTAACTTTTCTTTAATGTTTGTTGGACGCACCTATTTAGATAAGACTTGATACTGACAATGTGACAACGCTTAGTTTTGTCATTTCTTGCATAACATTTTTTATTCATTTTATATCAGCACCGATGTTTTTTAAAGTGAGATAGTTTGTCATGAACGATAATGTTTGTTTGCTTTCGTCAAGAGCTTGCAAAAACAGTATGCGGCATGTGAGATAGGTTTAAGAAAAAGAAGGAATCTATCTAAAAATGAGTTTCATTCTAGATTGACGTATGAAGAAGAATTGGCGACAGTTGATTGCTTTTAGTTTTAAAATTCAAATTTCACAAACTGTGAATTTGGCAATTGATTTTGTTTGTGTTGCAAACGAAGCCTTCGTTGGCAGCTAGAATCGTTGTCTTATCTTTGTATACTACGAATGCCAATAAGTTAAAAACACTTTTGTACAAAACAATAAATCAATATATTCATCAATACCTACGGAAGTATGTTTGGCTTCTGTTTCTGCAGCTACCAGCAGCTGATAAACAAAGTAGATCCAGGTTATATTTCATGTTCCAGGAATAACTAAGCCATTTTTTATCTGGATTAGGTTGGCAACGGCACGCTTAAAGCTTTTAAACCTATTTTAATCTAAAACCCAACGGTCTTCAGAGTACGTGGGATCTGGAGGTCCTTAGTCGATTTATTATTTACGTGAATATTTATAAAAAGGACCGATTGCCGTCTGGTAAACGCTTTTTTCAAAATTAAAGTGTGTGATTTTTGGGACCATAGGATAAAGGTAAGTCTTATTTATTTTTTTATTTTTTTTTTATTCTGAGCGGCAAAACGCGCCGAAACTATGCGCATGCATTCATCGTAGCAAGTTTTCCAACAGTCGGAAAACCGCGCGTCGGCAAGGTTACCAAGATCATGTGTAAACATTTTTGGCACGTTTTCCGCTCAGGAATGTCCCTAGTCTTATCATACGCAAACAGTGATTTTAGATTGAAAATTGGTGACAAGTGGCACAGACATCAATTGATAAAATTCTAGTTTGTGCGAGCATTGGGATAGTGCAGGTGGATAATAAATTAAGGCCACGCGGTCACGCCACGATCTACAGGCCAAACCTTTATTACTAAAAATTGTGTCTAACTTTATCTAAGTTAATATGTAGGTACATTCTTAAGCCAGCGAAAATCCAAACATAATTTACATATTTTAACACATAGGTAAGTATTGCTTTATACCATGCATTTCCAAGTATACCATGAAACCTTCCCGAATCCGTACTAATATTATAAATTCGAAAATAACTCTGTATGTTACCTTTTCACGCCTAAACCACTGAACAGATTTTGATAAAATTTAGGAAGGAAATAAATGGCATCCTGGGAAAGGAAATAGGCTACTTTTTGTCCCGGTAGCACATTCCTGTGGGATATTTTCCGACATCCACTCGGGCGAAGCCGCGGGCAGAAGCTAGTATTTTATAAGTTGATGGCATGTTTGATGAGACAAACACTATGCAAGAAGATTACAAAAGAATAGAGAGTCAGCTCGAAGAGCTGACAGAGCGCGTCATGATGTAAAATATAAAATAAGTAGATATATATAGTATATCTAGATTAATAACATAACACATGGATGAATGTTATAGTCTCAAAATAATAATTTCGGCTACTAAAATTAACAAATAACAACTACCACAAAATGCAAAGTTAGACGGCTCATCTTGCCTTGCTGTGTTGCCGTCACTACATGACGCTGGCAGAATACCTAGTCAACATAGGCTTAAGAAAAAGAAAAAAAAATCATAACACATAACATCACACCTTGTTTCCGCGAAGGGTAGGGCAGAGGTGTACCTATAGCCACCCACACCCACAACCACATTTCGTTAGTTATGTTTAAGCTCCATGTATTAATTATCATATATATATTAATAAATACACCTTTCATTGATGATTCTGGTAATTATAAGGGCGCGAAGCCCTTATTGTATCATTACTGCACATCTCAGTCAACTAAGATTGTCCCTAAAAGTTAGGTATTCATTATCTAAAAATGTTAGATAAGCCTTGTACTTGAATGCATTCCACTCGGAACTATGTATTTGTTCCCGTTTATCTCTCAGTAATGAGCCATTGTTAGCTTATCTTTTCCGAGTCACAATGAAATGTTCGGCATAGCTGTTTCCGTAAATGGTTTACTTGCTACAGTTGCCACGGAACGACCTCGGAATTCTCTCGAAAATGATAAAATCCCTAAATAATTTAAATATTTAGGTACATATTTCAGGTGTTGGTTAGGTGTGGAGCCTGCGACTTTGTTGGCATGAAGTACAGTCGCCAACACATCAAGTTACCACAAACTGTCAGATTTTCTCATTCGATTTTGAACTTAACCATCAACATTTTAAGGTTTAAAATAGTTTGGAGAAGTTTGACAGTTTCGTTTAGCTTGACCTGCTGGCTACTGCACAACCCCTAATTCCTCGGTGAGGGCAGCAGTTTTGCTTTCTACAGTCTCCAATTAGGGATATTTCTTTAAAATTAGATCTACCTGCAGGCAACTTGTCTGATAGCCATTAAGCTGATTATGACACTTTTGGTTATGCTACGGCGTGTAGCTAAACAATAACATCGCACGGATCGATCTAGCCGTAGTCGGTTCGTGGATAGGTGACCATCCATTGATAAATGATAAATTAATTTATTTCTGTAAGTAGGTTTGTACAAACACTTTTACACGTCAATCATATTTTAAAGACTAGATGAGGTCGACGTTTCCTATCTGACTACTCTGAGAAGAAGGGCCGAAACAAACTCAGAGGTCACAGTCTGTTTTAAAGTCCAGACATAATCTTGGGCAGATCATGTGAAGACAACAACCACACAGATTCAGTGGACCGGTCCAGTCAGTGCACGCATTGGCCAGTAATTGTGCAGCTCAACTCAGAACTTAAGGAGGCATTACATATCGAAACCCCTCCGTGCCTCGGAAACCCAAAAGTCTGACAACCAGTCTTACCCAGTAACTGGGTTGTGGAGCTCATATAGGCAGTCGCTCCATGTAAAATACTGGTATTCAGCTGTATCCGGTTAGACTAGAATCCTACCCCAACATAATTGGGAAAGGGCTAGGCAGATGGATTGGTTATGCTTGTACGTCAATAATTATTAAAAGTAGTATTAAACTCGGATTTTTACCACAATTTCATAATAACCAAATGTTTGGACGACAGAAGGTCACATGCCTTATCAGTGACCAAATAAACTTATCTTTGGATTAGGCAGACAACTAAAGGCTCCTTCAAAAAGGCGCGACAAGCGAAGCGAATCGCGCGCGCGCGACTCAAAGGCACCGCTCGTCGTGCGACTCACGGTGCCTTTGTGTCGCACGAGATTCGCGTCGCGTGTTGCGCCTATTTGAAGAAGCCTTAACTTTTTTTAAAATTATTAATCATAGTATACACAAGTCTATAATCTGCACCAACAATGGTGACTCCGTTTGCTTATAAACGATGTTTAACTAAATGAGTATCACATAACAGCTTTGTGCTGTGGTTATTAATTAAGCTAAACTCCGATTAACTTGTAATAACTAGTCAACACAGTTATTCTCACACGTGTAGTATGAATCTGAATGTAATTAACATATTAAGTAACTTTGGTACTTCAGTTGGTAGTAGTTGATTACTCCGTTGGTCTCGTCGTGGTCGCAAGCGCCAATGCTCAGCGTGGGGTCCTGAGTTCGAATCCCAGGACAGGCAAAGGGTTATTGAGTTTTTTCCATTAGGAATTTCTAGTAAACGAAGTAGTAGTTCGTTCGTTAGTAGTAGTAGTTCGAAGTAACAGCCCGGAGTTTTGAAGTTGGAGGTGTGATACTCCCGTGCCACGGATAACACGTTAAGTCGTTGGTCCTGCGCCTGATCTTCCTCCGGTCGTGTCGGATTGCCGTCCCATCAGACTATGAGAGTGAGGGAAGAGTAAGTGCACCTGTGTCTGCGCACACACTTGTGCATTAGGTATAATATCTGCCGCGAAGATGGCTATAGTCTCCGCATAATCCGATCCAGCCTGTCCCTTGCTGGCCTTAGCGTGTATTCGTTTAGTTCTTAAGCCCTAGCTGGAGGCCTTAATTTATTGAGGCACCCACAGGCAAGGCAAACCCGGTTGTGCAGCCGTCAACGTTCTAGGTTGACCTGCGAAATGCCAATTATTAAAAAAAAACAAGGCTACAACCAAATTTCGGCCATGGCAGTCAATCTCAATGGAGACGTTGAGATTGACTGCCATGGCCGAAATTCGGTCTGGAGGACTATTAGGCAGTAGTAGTAGTAGCAGCAAAGCTCTTTGTGAATGAGCTCGTCCGGAGAAATAGTTACTATTACCACCGTACCAATTTGTACCGCCAAGAAGCATTGCTGTGTTCCAATTTCAAATCTTTGGGTGTCGGTGTGTATTAGTTGATTACACAGGCACATGAGACTTTTAAAGTATTGTCTCTGAAATGGCAACACATCTAGAACGCCTCTGGTATTGCAGATGTATCTAGACGACAGCGACCGCCGAGCACTGACCATTTAGTGGACAGGTATTCCATGAAGCACACCCAAACGAAGCACACCAAGACGAAGCACACCTAAAGTATTCCACTTAGCACACCCGTAGGTGGGCTTCAAATAAAAATTTAAAATAATTCATTTCCTATTCCACGAAGCACACCTACGAATATCACTCGCATAGTGCGGGGACTAAGAAATAAAAATGTCGATAGGAGAAAATATTTATTATTTAAAAGACTAACTTAAATATCTAACATCTTTCAGTTTCATTATAATAATGTGATACAATACAACACACCTGTTTTTTTTTTTTGTACCATAAAAAGGTACTGGCGCTACGCTGAGGCCGGAAACCATAGCACGATGTAAAACAAAAATGGAGATAATTTGAACAACTATTTTCATATACATACTTGCTAGGTTTTTGTTGAACTCATGTTAGTAGCCGCCATCTCAGTGTCCAACCGCTTTCTACCTACATCATGAATCAGAAAGGTGCGGTCAAATTTAAGGGTGTGGTACAGATCATCAAACAACTATCTCCATGAGACCAACATCGTTATCGCGAAAAAATAATCAGCCGTCCTATACATTTGGGTCTAGTAGAGTAGGTATTGTAGTTTTGTATGGAACAGTTGATAATTTTTTCCCAATTACGATGTTGGTCCCACGGAGAAAGTTGTTCAGTCTGATGGTCTGTACCACACCCTTGTATTTGACCACACCTTTCTGATACATGCTGTATAATTCATCTTCCATACAATCCAACAACAAGGAAAGAATAAAGAAATCGCTTTAGGCTATTCTTAAGCTGGCACTTCACATTCATAGTCAGAGCTTTTCTCACGACCGACATGGCCCCTCATTTCGCGATTTCGCGTTAAAAGCGATATATCTATCAATATGATCTACCGTTAATCGTTTTTCTGCCTTTATTATATCGACCATTCGCAAACGTCTTTCTATTGGTACTAGTAGGTACCAATTGTTTATGCCATGATGTCATCACGATAAGCGAATGGATTATCGAATAGGTCATCTTCCCTTTTAAGAATGCCAAAATTGCTTGGTTCCGTAGATAGACAGTGGACTATTAGATAATCTGTAGTAGTAACTACCTACGCTTCTTACTACGAGCCATGATCATACACTTGCGGACAAAGAATACGGCTCAGTACGTAAAACTAAAATTATTCTTAAAATAAATAGAGCTTGCGGCATGAATTAAACTATATATTGTAGATAATTTATGAGTTAATAAAACAACACCAAATGTTGGAAACATTATTATTTTAATTTTGAAAATTATATAAAAAAACAAAATATCAATAATTTTTACGTTGATAAAATTATGGGTGGTACCTCACATACAACACAAAAACGAACTTTAAAACAAAATTAATACTTTGTATTGTCTCCACGGGCTTTTCTCACAGCTGTCAGGCGATTGGGCATGCTGTTTATTAAGTTTCATATGCGATGTTGCGGGATATTGGTCCATTCTTCCACTAACGCATGTTTCAGGTCTCGAAGTGTAGCTGTGTAATGGGCTTAGCTGCTACGTGCTGATGGTGATCACCGGGGTGGTTTTAGTGAGGTAAAAATCCCATACTCCCCGACCTCCATCCCCAGAGGTCGGGTGCCTTTTGAAGGTTTCACCCCGAACACAAAAACAAAAAACCATTGGAAAAAATAAAGGTCACCTAACTCCTACTTAATGCTTTCTTACTCAGAATCAATGCCCAAGTTCGTTACGAAGGCCGAATTTTCACGCCGTGCGCACGATGGGCTTTCCCATCGGCAAAAATGACGAACTTCCATACAAACTTTCATCCACTATTTAAACAGTTTAGGGAATGAATTTTCAAAAATCCTGCCTTAGTTCTCGCTCACCTTCGTTGAATAAGGAATTCTTGTGCAAAATTTCATGCTCCTGGACCCAGCGGTTTAAATGCTGTGAGTTTTCTGTCAGTGAATGAATGAATAAATTTCAGAATTTTATTTTCTACTAGCTTCCGTCTGCGGCCTCGCCCACGTGGTATGTCGATAAAAAGTAGCCTATGTCGTTCCCCAGGCCTCACAGTCTCCCCATACCAAATTTCATCAAAATGTTTCAGCCATTTAGCCGTGAAAGCGTAACAAACAAACCAACAAACAAACTCACATTAGTCACATTCACATTTATAATATTAGTTAGGAAGTTAGGATGTAGAATACTCAAACATTGATTTCAATTAAACTATTAACAGCACCCTAATTGCGTAATACACTGTCAATCACAATATGAATCATTTTGAAGCATTTTGCTAATCCATTGCTTCATATGTTCGAAAAATGTGTCCGCTCAACAACCTAAATAGCGCAATGAATGTTGTTGAACTGTCAAAATGAAAGCCATACCTACTGTTAGTGTGTTACGCAATCACCCCACAGGAACTTTATAATTTGCAAGTCAGAAAGTTAAAGGATGAAGATCTACGAAAATCTCATAAAGATCTCGTGTGTTTTCACGGAATTACTCTTAATTTCGGTTTACGTTATTTCAGTAACTTCAAATGTTTAAACCACGAAGGTTTGAACACAGCTTTGCTTTTCCGTTTATTTGAAAACTTTGTTGATAACAGCCAAATTAACGAATGGGTTTGTATCTAGGCATTAAAATTCAAAATCATACATTTTAGCCCATAAATTTTAAATAATTTAATTCCGGCTGTTTTCAGCCTAATTAACGACTATTTAGCCATTAAAATCATACATTTAACTGTACGGCTTTTTCCGTAATAATGAAAGAAATATGGGTAAACTTTTTGTATCTACGGGACACGACAAATTTAATCACAACTAATTTTCCAAAAAATTTGGTACATTCCGGTATCAACATCCATATAACAAGTTTGCGTAAAAATTGCTATCATCTTTAATATCTTTTTAAATTCTTTAATTCAGTATGTTTTCCCGTTTCCGTGAATTTAATTTCGCAATATGCTCAAAACTAACTACAATTAAAATAACGTTCTGCATTCTAAAATAACTTCGGCAAGTAAACAATGTAATTTACTGACCTATTTGTCATAGGTAACATTTCGTAATAATAATATTCCCTTCTAAACATCACAATGGACCCATGAATCATGACATGATAAGGTGCTTCATTCATTTATTTACTCAATGGATTAACCACATCCCATTATTTTCCGCAGAATTACTAAGACAAAAGTGATGAGCTCAATGTTGAATACCTATACTATGCACCTATTAAGTTTTTTTGACACTGCAAGAGTGCAAACACTGCCTGTTTTACACATTGATTAAATAAGTAGTTGTTGTTTGTAAATTATTTATAAACATATTGCGCTGACCCCAAGTGACATGGGACTGGGGCAGGAAGAAGAACAATGTAACACTATAGGTACCTTAACTATTTCCAAATCATCTTTCAGTAACAACATAATTATGAAAAAACAATGTAAGTACTATGTACCGTCAAACGGGGTGAATAGGGACGCAGGGGTGAATCGGAACGAAACTTTAAAAGGGATTTTAACATTGAAATAATATAGTTTGTTTCCAAAAAATACTCTTATGTGTTTACTGTATTATAATTAACATTAATTGCCCTAGTTGGCAATAAATTATATTATTTCAATGTTAAAATCCCTTTTAAAGTTTCGTTCCGATTCACCCCTGCGTCCTTACTCACCCCGTTTGACGGTAGTTGTGGTTATATTTAGAACAATTTTCATATTTTTCTTTACTAAAGCGCAGTAGGTTATTATATCATAGAATAAAATACGTTGAGACCTCATCTTCCCTCTATTTTTTCGGATGGCGGTTAAAACTTAACCTTTTCTCAATATAACGGGTGAAAAGGCACTTAACGAAGCCGAGACTCACTTGTACTCCCCATCATTGTAATTTTTTTTGTACTAGACCATACCTGGAATACTTCTGTTTACGGAGACATTGAAGTTCAAAATTCCAACGTTTACTGACGTTTTTTTACGAAAACAAGTTTTTACTGTTATAACATAACACAACTTTAAACACCCCCACGACCCCTGTACCGTTGCATGCACCCATAAGCACAATGTTTTGTGTGCGTTACGTTGCGGACTACCGTAAACAGCGATTTTTCACACCAAAAGTAAATTTGGTTTTCCAGCAATTATATTTGTGCAATGTTACTTAGTTTGATATATAGAATGCGTAGTTGACGGTTATGTGATGCGTTTTTTTACACCCTGTATGTATAACACTGAAATGTGTGTTTTTATTCTATGTATATTGATTAGATAATTATCAGTCCGCTGCCTGTCATTTCTTTATGTGATGATGATACACAATGATAAGTGTTTTGCTGGTTTCTCCGTATTTAAATGAGACCTACAAGTGATTCAATTTCGAGTTATTAAAATTAATTTTATTACGAGTCGGAGGTATTCCTAAGATATAATGAACCTAATGAAATTATTAATAATTTTACCTCTTGAATGTAAAGCTCCTCGCCACTTGCGCTTGAGTCGACCAAGTAGCTGTCATTGCAAGCTCGCACATACAAGTAGAAGAACTGCTCGTGCGCAGCCACGCTTGACACCACCTTCCCATTGTACACAGGCGGACTGAAGGGGTTTATAGCAGTAGAGTTCGTTTCAGTACACGATCCGTTGAAAAATGCTCTCCCGCGCTTACAACATCTGTGCACACAAGTCCTCCCGATGCACGGACATCCCATCACCAGAGTCGTGCCGTTCTCCTCGAGCTCGTACCACGTCCCGTCCTTATACTCCACTCCTTCAAATATCACTGAGGAGTTTGAGTGCTTCACACCATTAGTAATGTCCAAGCTTTGCACCTTGGTGCATGGAGTACACTGAATACTCACTAACACCAAGAGTTGGGTCACCGCTAACAATATCGTCTTCATTTTTACTACCACACTAATTCTTGAGTTTTCACTGAAACTTTATCACTTTAAGTCCAAAGTTCTGTTCACACGCTCACTCCCATTTCAGTTTCAGTAACAATGTAGGGGGAAACCTCACTTAAAATGTCTTAAACGAATTAAATCGGTACTGAAGGTGTTATCGCGGTTGGAGTGTTCATTATCTGAGCACTAGTGAGGTAATTTGATGTATCATTTTCGTAATGATAAGAGATAAGCGGTTGTCGCGCGTTGTGCGGTGGAGGGAGGGAGGCGTGTTGCAGTCGCGCCGTGTGCGTCCCAACTGGCCGGCGGCGCGGGCAGGAGCCGGTGAAAATGATCCCTGACACGTCACGCGCGGCTCTAGCCTCCTGCACCTACACCCAGCACTATCAGTCATTTTTTATTATGATGACGCATTCTAAAGTGCGGTTGATGATTCTACTTCTCTTTTAATAAGACCTATTAGGACTGGTAAACTGCGATATTCCGTAATTTACAGTATTTTAATACGTCATTGTCGTCATAGCTTTGCAAATAATTAAAATTATCTTCATCACACAAGTGATCTGTACTTAATCAGCAAGTATTTCAAATCCGTACGACACGAGATCTGCAGCCTCACTGTCAGTTTATCTGACCTCTGTCTGTAGGTCCTTAAATTACCAGTTAATTTTAATTTCCAAAGATTTTATTTGTTAGTGTTCGAGAACCTGTATAAAATCACTTTCTTGTATATAGTAAGGTTCCGATGACGCGCACACAGATCACCAATTGAAGACAATAAAATATATTTTTAGATTGATTTGGGACCCCAAATGAATGTAGTTAAAACTTTAATAAAAGATCTCGTGTTAGGTATTGTGGCGGCATCTACAACGCCTCATAAGAACTATGGAGGGTGAGTGAACTTTCCACCCTGTTCCTCATGCCTCTATAAATTAGCTTGCGAAACTCCGCAGACGTGATGGGTATCGATATCAAAACGCGATAAAATAAAAAAATAAAAGATATGATGCTTTTTTTGAGGTCAACGACCTCTGGTAGTGTTTTGACATGAAGTATGAGCTGAAAAAAATGTTTTATTGTGTTTAGATATCGATACCAATCATGTCTGTGAAGTTTACCCAAAAAAACAGATTTTATAGACTGATATTTTAAGCGAATACCTACTAAGTGAAGTCGAAGACCCCACAAAATAAAAAAATCTCATATTAATTTCTTTTTTGATAATCATGTTTGCCGGAGTTTCGATACCTAATTTAATTTGACCCTGTATAGTATAATTGGAAAGAATTTTCATGAAGGATAAAAATATATATATATGTATAGGTAATGTTTAGTCCAGAAAATGGGAAAAAATTACTGTTCATCCCTTACCTCCGACGTTCTAAAGTTAAAAAAAATATTTTAAAAAGGGTATATAAGGGTAACAAAGGTAGATATTGAGTCATATTTAACAGGAAAATAACAGCCATTTGCGACAGTGTAAAACTTGCTGATAAAAAAAAAAAAAATTAGAAGTCTACATAAAAAGGCCTTTTGACCTATGTATTAATCTTTATCAAATACAAAACGTTGTTTCCTCGATACTGCGTTGTTTAAATGTTAGTTTAGGAGCTAGCGCTGGTTTATTAATTACGTTCTCCGCCGTTTTATAACCGCCCTTTCTTCTAAAATTATGGACGTTTTTGCTTGAATTTGCGGCAATACTTTGATGATTGGGCTCATTTTGTGTGCTTTCTGAACTTGATTTCAGCTGTTTTACCTCTTCCCTCATATATTCTGTGCTATTGAACAGAAGATATGAGGGAAGAGGGAAAACAAAACAAAACAAAACTATTGTTTTGTAAGTCCAACTGTGGACGTGGTATTGCGAAATATATCCCTTTTCACATCTTGTCAATCCAACAGCATTACTTGGCTATTGGCGTTTAATTTAAAACCACAGCACTGAGAACTTACACAAAGATTAACTAGTTAATATTCGTATTTTAACTGTCGATGTTGCTGCTATTTCGAGGGCTTTAGGTCAGGAGTTTAGGAGGTGCTCCGCTTCATTCAATTGCCAGTTTTAATTGTAACGTTGCATAAAATATTTTCTCAGAGATCGTGGTTAAAATGTTATATTTTTCCGTAATGCTTATCTACGAAGTCATTTTGTGTTTGGCTACTATTTTAATTAAACTGTAATGTTCTGATAACAAAGTGGTTAGTGAAAGACGAAGAACTAAAGCGAATAAAAAGAGTAAAGTGCGTTGTAAGAAATTAGCAGGAATGATGGCTGCGCCAAATAGGCCCAGTTTAACAAAACTGCCAGTCAACTAGTGCTTGACGCTGGTTTTCAACTGGACCTGCGGGAGTAAATCAGTTTTATACTTAAATGTGTGGATACTTAAATAAAATAAAATTGTGTAACATAATAATAATAACGATTATGTCGAATTTGTGAAATTAAATTGACAGTTAAAGAAATGATGAAAATGTAATAATAATAAAAAAAAAAAAAATATATATATCTGTAATTTTTATGGTGTCATAACAAAGAGTATTCTTATGATGCTTGATACACAGATGATGATGTACCTACCCTATACTGAAGAAAAACTGATAGATGAGCATTATATTTCAATACCGAACAATCCATACTAATATTACCTATAATTTCGAAAGTAACTCTTCTGTCTGTCTGCATGTTACCTTATCACGCCTAAACCACTGAACGGTTTCCATAAAATTGGCATGTAGATAGATGGCATCCTGAGGAACGACATAGGCTATTTTTTGTTTCAAAATGAGTCAAAATTATTTTTAGGATTATTCCTAAAAGGGGATGATAAAGGGATGAAAGTTTGTATGGAAAACTTAGCATTTCTTAAGTCAGGCATACGAAAATTTAAATGTATGCTTTTGGTAAGAAATAAAAAAATATTTGTTTCAGCGTTTTTGTAAGATTATCCCCCAAGGGGGTCTAATAGGAAATGAATTTAAAAACCACATGATATTTAAATTTTTGTATACCTTATTTAAAAGATATAACGATTTAAAAAAATACATTTAAATCCGTCTACCCGCTTCAAAGCTATTACAATTTGAAGCTATAAAATAACTTAGCTAAAATGTAGATAATCGTGGTCAATGGCGGCGATAGTGTTTCAAATTAATGGTGATGATATTAAAATGAATTATAATTATTTTTATTTATTTATTTATTTATTTAAACTTCTCGCACACAATAACATACAAAGGCGGACTTAATGCCTTAGGCATTCTCTACCAGTCAACCAAGGGTGGTGTAGAGATAAGATGGCAGGTGCTCTGCTTAACAGGCGTTAATAATAATAAAAAAAATATTAAAAACATAACATAATTAATTATACATGAAATAGGTATACAAGTACCTAAATAGGTTATAAACTTATAATACACATACATATATATTTACTATAATATATACCTACATTAGATTACATTACATTACATTAGATTTAGACAGGAAAGATAGGTACTAAGACTAATCAATTAGTCAATAACAAGAGAGCCACATGAGAATACGACATAATACGAAGATTTCCGAACACAATTGAAACAGCTCATGACACCTGACTAATCAGAATTACCAATTGGTTTGACTAAATAAAAGCCGAATACACCGCAACTCGTGTGTGTATTTGGCTAATACCGATTACACCGATTCGGCGACTATTATCTTAAGTACTGGTACTTAAGCTAATGGAGCAACTCGGATGTATGTAGGTAACTTTTTTGGCAACGATTTTAATTTGGCGTCAAATTTTACGATTGTTTGATATCCACTATTTATTCGTTATAGTTATGGATCATTTATAAGATCATGACCACTGCATTAACTCCAATAGATGACTGTATTCTAAAGTTCCTAAACGGATTGAAACACGACCCAATCGTTTCATCAAATCTTTACGAGTAACTAATCCCACTTTGATCACAAAGGTTTTCGAAACAGACTATTATTGTGGAGAAGAGTATCCTTTGTTGACCAACGCAGGGCCCCAAAATTCTCTTTTACTTACTGGTTACTTCTTCAAAAAGACTAAATGATAAATGATTTTATTTCTGTACGTAGGTTTGTACAAACACTTTTACACGTCAAACATGTTTTTTAAACTAGATGAGGTCGGCGTTTCCTATCTGACTACTCTGAGAAGAGAGGCCGAAACAAACTCAGAGGTCACAGTCTCTTTTAAAGTCCAGACATAATCTTGGTCAGGTCATGCGAAGACCATGCAGATTGGTATCTGAAATGGTCTTTTGAGGAAAGAACCACACAGATTGAATAGACGTGTCCAGTCAGTGCACGCATTTGTCAGTATTCGTGCAGCTCGACTCAGGAAGTCAGGACTTAAGGAGCTCAACGATTCGACGACAATACCAAAGAAAGGACATTTGGGTAGGCCGCATAAATTACTCAAACTGCCAGATAATAATTAAAATTAAATTAGAAAAAAAAGCAATTACCCGCACAGTCCCCACATTCACAAAAAATAAAAAATAAATACTTTACAAGTAAATACTCATGTCATTGTATGTATAAAATTTATCAATGTCAATGTGTATATATAAATTCGGTAATAATGTTTGAAGACCATGTAGATTGGTGTCTGAAATGGTCTTTTGAGGAAAGAACCACACAGATTAAGTGGACCTGTCCAGTCAGTGCACTATATACAGGACAGCTGGTGCTACTGTTACTATGACGGGTGATCGCTACCGAGTTGAGTTTTTTATTTTCATTATATCAATCAGTTAGGCCAAAAACCACGTGGTACTTATAAGATGGAGCCAGAAACCTTGCAGCACAAAAAACAATAGAAACTTTGAGAGGAATGTTTCCGAGACAATAAATTTCAGGGAGTGTTGACATTAACTGTCCCCCAAATTGATCAGTTTCAACAAGTCCAACCTTTTTCTGTGGGGTTATCTAAAGAGATGTGTAGTAGTCAATCTCGAACACTAAAAGCAGAATATTTCTCACTTTGATAGTGTAGTTTGTATGTAGTATAGTATAGTTTGGAATGGAACCCTCAGGCTCCCGACGCTCCCATGCAGACCGACGTGACAGTGCAACGCGATTCTGGTAGAACAATTTCAATGAATGTTTCATAAAAATTGTTCTACTACAGTCGCGTCGTGCTGTTGCGTCGCGCCTGTCTGCGGAATCCTTAATTGTGCGACCCCGACTCACTTTTGGTTGGTTTTTGGAACAAAGTTCCTTATTGCACGTTATACTCTGCACACATAGCGAATGAGAGCTAAAAGAAGTGTAACGTGTGCCCACCTTAATCCGAGGGGTTCTAAAATTGGCCCCATATTCCAAGGTATTTCGAAAAACTGCGTTTACGAGCGATTTACAAGCTCTCTTTAATTGCAAGATCTCTTATTCAATTGATATATACTCAATACTTTATTGCATTCCATAATGTGTACATAAAAACAGTTGGTATGTTAAATAAAACATCGAATCAATTATGGACCCTGTCGGGCACAGCAAACTTATTTTTTTATAGGAGCGAGGATTGGAGACAAAGGTCTGGAATAATGTGTATATGTTTTTAAAACAATTGCTTAGTTTTGCGTCAGGAGCTGGTCTGAACACACGCTTCATACATTTAGGACCTCTTGCACGTAAGTGCGATGTTTTTTTAAATAGTGCTTCTTTGGTTATTTTTGTACCGTATGTGCCATTCTTTGAGTTAAACTTGTTCAAGGATTATATTTTCAATCGAAAACACTTAACTTTTTGTATGTTTTTCTGCATAAATCAAGGTGAAAATACGTCTTGAAAATATCGCGGCATTAGGTGCCAAATATTACAGCCGGTTCCTTATTCCGATGTATACCGCGAAATAGCGATGTCAGATACTTGATTTCCTTTTTAATTTACTGGGTTGTTTTTATGATTAGGCCCTTCCCGCTTTGGGTTCAACAACTTAATAAGATAATTAATATTAAAATCTATTAAAAGCAATCTATTAAATTAGCATATCAAAGGTGATCTCTTTAGATATTTTGTTAATTCATAGCAAGGGAAACTAAGAAGGAAAATTTTAGTTCATACACAATTTGATATTATTTTTAGCAAGTATTATATTATATTTACGAAGATTTTGCTATTAAGTATTAATCTATATACATATAAATTATGCAAAAATCTAGATTTTTTTTATACTCGGAATTAGGAAACGAGACTTTTTGGTGTGAAATGCTATTCCGATGTATACGAGTATTAGGTCGGGATAAGGTTCGATGAGCACCTTATTCCGCGGTATATACACACTTAAAATACAGAGTTTAAACAATTTTACGCAGCTTGCTATGCACTTTTCTTTACGTGCGTAGTTGTAATCATTTATGGATAATCAAGTACATTAATTTAATAATAAGTATCATTTTACACAATATCTTGCCTTAGAAAGACTCACATATTGTTTGTACTACTGTCGTAATAATACGACGAGTATTTTAAATTAAGTAAAATTTATTAGTTGGGTATATTAGGTATTAATTGAATATTGTGACATCATTTTATTAGAACATTAAAACCTCATCTAAGAAGACTGAGATTTACGAACGATTAAACCCTAAATTAATATCTAACGTTGATTTTTTTAACACCATGTATTATTCTTCCTACCGTTTTCCTTTGCATTTTGTACACTAGGAATTAGGAACCAAATACATCGGAATAAGGATATTTACATCGGAATAAGGTGTCTCCGACCTCTTTTCATATTTAATTAATTTAGAATATAAATCAAGATCTAATAGCCAAACTTATTGTCTATTTCAAGAGTAAAAACAATAATGGTTCTGATAAAAATAGCTCCAAAGGGCAATAAACGCTTAATTTTCAATCTCTTTTCGAGTTTTAGTAAAAATACCGCGGAAATGCCCTTACTTTAGTGTAAATGTGTGTAGTGTAGATCGAAAAAAGTGTAACATTGTGACTCTTTGTGACCGTCACGATACCTTTGCTATAGTAGACGTGTTTCTTTTTTTTGATGTGAAACATCTAGAGCCGCGGCTAAAACCAATTGTTTGCGTGGCGACGCATGCCGTGGCGACGCGTCGCTACGCTATATTTTCTATACAAAATAGTTTTGATGTTTCACATCTGCCAGGCGTCCCGCAACGACTCAATTTTTTTTTTCATTTCGTTATTCTCAAACGTTGCTAATTTATTTCATTGTGCCTCTTTTTTAATACCTACATAATATACAGCGAAAGGAACTTCGTTCCAACCGTGTGTCCCAGCCCACGACACCTCTCGACTTTTTTCTCAATCTATAACCAAGTGAAACCGGAGAAATGGTCTCTAACAAATGTCCAACAAAGACACATTCACACATCACGGGAAACGACTAATCACGGGATAATATATCAAATAAGAAAACATGTTTACAAAAATGCATCCTTTTACCATTTAATTTAGGTCGTTATAGCCCATTGGTAAAGGTTTCGCCTCTCATGCACGAGATTGTGGGTTCAAATCTGGGCAAATGACTATATACGAGTACTTAGTACTTACTTTCTGCGTTCATCTTGGATATTACTAACATTGGAGAAGGAAACACATCGTGAGAAAACCTGTACCCTAATTACGTAACACACTATCTATCACAATCTGAATCATTTTGAAGCCATTAATAATTCAATTGTTAATCCATTGCTTCATATGTTCGAAAATTTAGTCAGCTCAACAATGTAAATAACGCAATGAATGTGGTTGAACTGTCAAAATGAAAGCCATTCCTACTGCTGTGTTTTGACCAGTAGACCAATTGCTCTATTGGTCAATTATTACTCATTGGTCTACTTGTCAAAACACCTTTTAACGGGAGACAAGAGTTGAAAATCTTAGGGGCAAATACGAAAACTACGAAGTCGCGGGCGAAATCGCCAACCCTTCTTGAGCAAGCGTGGTGCTTATTGCTCGTGCCTTCTCTGTATGAGAAGAAGCCGTTGCCCTGCAGTGGGACAATAATAGGCTAGTATTATTTCCCATTTTGTAAATAAGAACGTTGGTGAAGTAAACCCACTCATTTCCTATACCTACCGACGACTGCGAGAAAGAAAAAGCTGTTTTATACATATTAGTTTATCAAAACATATAAAATCAGATGTTTCGAACCATGGGAATAAATAAATAGTTTTTATTACAAAGGTCCAAGGCTCTCGTGAGCGGTAGCGGAGCCGTAGCGAAGTCGTAGAGCCGGTAGCGGTTTCGTAGCAGAGCGAAGTCGTAGCGAAATCTTTGCGTAGCCATACTTTATAGAACGTATACGCTACAAAAGAAACCAATTTTAAACTAAAAAATTGTATAGGAATACGACGTTGAATTAATTTTATTGATACGAGAGAGGTAGGATTTGTTACCAACGAAGACTACTGGAGTTTATTATGTACTATTGTGCATCAGAATTCAGTAGTACTACCCCAGTAAAAAAAAACTATGTAATATCAAGACTAGCTAAATGATTGAAATTCGCTACTGAATACTCCCTGAAAACTCCCTAATAAAAGCATATTATAAGATTAAAGACTACGTTGAAGACAAGGAAGTTTGGCTATAATTCCTTCTGCACATGTGGCTTCCCCGGTACCTCATTAACGGCATCACTATGTATGTAAATGTCTATTAAGTGCTCCCAAATTACGAAGTATTTAATTTTTTTTTTTACGTTCTTTTTGACATAATCTTCTCATTATTTGACATTATATACCTCCAATTCTTATTTCAACTCTTTACTAATGGCTTTTGTAGACAGGATTTTAGTTCAAATTTATTACAGTTGTAATGGCAATCATGTCAGTTGGTTTAAATAAGCTTTTATTTTTATTATTTTATTTATCTTTTATATAGATTCTTCTATAATTTGTGAATATGAGAACATTGTAGGCCTAACTTGTAGACTGTAGATTTGTAGACCTTTTTCTATTTTGTTGAGTACCTGTTACTTGTTGACAGGCCTACACTGTGGTCCCATACCTATTAACACTGTAATTTGAAAACATTGTAAAAGCCACTTATTTTTAAAAGAGTAACCGTGGAGTTTCTTGCCGGCTCTTCTCGATAGGAAACGACCAATTTGAACCGTGCACCTAGCTTCTGACGTTTCATAAGTGCCCATAAAGGTTTATTTGAAATAAAATATTTTGATTTTGATTTTTGAATGAATTCGAGGAAATCTGCTGAAAACCTTTTTGGTTACACTCAGTCGTCGACGAGTTCAACGACCGGCCGGAGTAAAAGTAACGCGAGACTTGAGAGCGTATAGTAGCGACATCTACATCAATACATAAGAACTAAACACGAAGAGTTATACTACTGTCATGCTGAATTACTGCTACAATATTTTTTTCACGTGCTGTAATAGGCCTTACTTTGAAAATGTAATATTATTTTGTTTCTTCTGCTTTCGTCTTCGAAGATACGATATGATTTCACATTAGTGTATCATTTATTCAATAGATGGCTCTCTTTTAAAGAATAGTATGTTGTTTATGCATATATTTTGAAATAGTAATCAACTTTGTGATAAATAATGATGTTTCCGGTGCAAACGTAGATTTTAAGTAATCTACTTATTTTTTATGTAGATTGTAATTAAAAAAAAAATATATTAAACACGTCAATATATGCGAAATGAATTTCAATAGTACCTACTCATTTATGATTTTCAAGTTTGGCAACATTATAATTATTTTAGCTTATGGTTGGTACATCCCCTTTGTGAGAGTTTCTGATAAAATGGTTCTGCATACTTTCCCATTTATAGTATTTGTAAGGTTAACCTTCCTAATAAATACCATTTTCTGAAGTATTGTTGGTATTTATTACGGGATTAAAGAGCAATTTATAGACTATTCCAATTGGTGGAATAGTTTGTTATGCATGTTAATTGTAAGATCTTACACAAGTGATCGGTTTACAATGCATACCTACTATCTAATAAGAATAATAAGTTATTAGTTCAGGTTCTAATCTGATTATTTCAGAACTGCGGGGTAATCGCGTAACACACTAACAGTAGGAATGGCTTTCATTTTGACAGTTCTACAACATTCATTGCGTTATTTACGTTGTTGACCAGACAAATTTTTCAAACATGATGTTTTGGATTAGCAATAATCTTCAAAATTATTCACATTGTGATTGATAGTGTGTTATGTATTTAGTCCAGAAGGTTACTTACCTACTTTTCGTGAAAATCGAGATAACAACATTCAAAAGTCTGATAACAGTGATAACCTATTCGAATATAGTACGTACAAGATCAAAAATTTTCGAATAATAGCAGGGACTAAAGGCCTAGCGTGCATTCTGAGGCACGAATCTCACGTCACGAGGGTCACGAATCGACCTCGGCCAGCGTAGCTAACTTTCGATCGACCCTTGCCGCTGTTATTACTTAGCCACGAGCCCCTCGACTAGGAACCTACCCATCAGTTACCTACCTAAACCTATGTTACTTTAAGAAAATAATATTACCTATATATAAACATTTTTGATATTGCGGAACCCTATTTTTATGTATCGAGCGTAGGTGGCTACGTTATTACTAGGGAGTTTACCAGTTAGCGTAACTATGTGAGATTTTCTCGCACAGATTTCACTCTTGTGTTTCTATGCAGTGCTTATTTGTTCAGTCTTTGACGCAGGGGCGAGTAGAAAGTGTAGTGAGTTCTAGTACCCTAGTAATCTGTCTGCTAAAGTCTATATATAGAAGAGCCCGAAGGCAGGAGCTTCAGTGCACTTCGCAATTATTCTTCAGTGACTGTAGTGCAAAACTTAAATTCATTCCAAACGGTAAGAAATGTTTTACATACTTAATCTCTAAGTTTCTTGTTCCATTTTTATTTTGTTCATCTAGAAATGGTTTTGAAATCGCATAGGTTAATATTTACTTTACACACCGAATTAGTGCAAATAAGTGTTGGTACCTATTATTTTTCTTCTTGCTTTTTTCAAGCTCTCATAATAATATTTAGAAACCTTTGCCTGTTTCAAGAAAACAAAAAATAACAATTATTGTTGTTGATAAAACCCTTCGATAAAAGAACAAAAGAAAATGGCTTCCTCCGACCTCCGACGCGTCACGCGACGCCATTTTAGAATACTTACTATAATGAAAACTCGCATTCATTTTTTGTCCTAAATTAGGTAATCCTTCAGACCTTCATTATTTTAATTCGAAATGCAAGCGTGTTTTTTGTTTTATTTTGTGTTTTGAGTCATTATCCGAAAATTTCCTTCTCGGCCTATTGGATTGAGGTCATTGAGGCCTAGTCATGGAAAGTTTCTTAAGATTCCTGATAGAACCAAGTATAAAATTCGTCTTTATTACTTACCTAATCAATCATAAAATCCTATAAAATATTTTTTAACGAGTAATTTAGTTAAGATTTTATGTTTTTGAGAGATCTTCGTCAAAATAGAAATATCCACGTTGCTCATGTTGCGTTACAACAGCTTGTAAAAATAAAACAAAGAAATAATAGTATACGTTTCAGTTCATATAAGTTTCCACCATCGACTTCGCACATTGTTTTCATTAAAACAATGGAACAAGCTAGCTAAACAAAATTGTATATTGGGGTATTTTGCTTCGTACGCGGCTTTCTTATGATGTTTTAATGCGGATTCAGCACAAAACACCCAAATAAAAGAAGGCAGAGTCACGTGTACCAACGAAACAAAAAATTACAATAGATATTTCATATAGGTATTGAGATAGCTAGAAAAATAACAATACTTAAAACAAGACTACTTATTAATAAGTCATACTTAAATAAAATACTCAACTACTAATAACCTAGCTACTAATTAAACAATGGCACATAATGGGACATCATTGCTTATACTCATTAACAATATTTTTATACTTAAATAACTTGCAGATCATAAGTCGTAACACCTTAGTATTAAAAAACTGGACAAGTGCGAGTCGGACTCGCCAACCGAGGGGTCCGTACAAATTTGTAGGTACCTACATATTATAAATAGTTCAGGAATCGAGTCTCACAGTTTTTTCCGAGCTTTTCTCGAAATTCAGTTATCTATATCTATCTACTTCTATATTATTATTATAAAGAGGGAAGATTTGAGTTTTGTTTGTAAGGATTTAACTCTAAAAAGTAGGTAGGTACTCAACCGATTTTAAATATTTACGCTGCTAGTGTATAATAAGTACTTACCTACCTATGTAGGTACTAATTTATAATTTATTGTTAGGTACTTAACATACAAAGTAATTGAATCTAGGGCTGTAATAACGTTTGTTGTCTATTTTCTACGCGAACTGAATGTGACCTATGTTTGTTTAATATCCTATTAAAATATAATACTTATGTATAATAAATACTACTAGGTACAAGACACTTAAGTAGGTAGGTACGAGTACCTATTTAGGATTGTGTTTAAATGCAAAATTAAAAAAAGGACTAAGTATGTACGCATAACAGTGCAAACTGTTAGGTACTACATACACCAAAGTTATTAGGTACCTATACATATAAAAGACGGAAGAGGTATTTTTTTTTCATTCTTGTTATAAATCGAAAACATCATCAAAATAATTAAAAATCTCTTTAAACTTGTGTCAATGAAGCCCTTTCATACGATACCCCACATGACACCGTTAAGTCCGGTTATCTCACTTAAAAATTTGGACCCCCGTTACTTGCACAAAGACCCTGTGTTTTATTTTGCTATGACAGACAGAGAGTTGGACAACAAAGTGATCCTATAAGGGTTCCGTTTTTTTCCTTTTGAGGTACGGACCCCTCGGACCCCTAAAAATCAATATGTTTTCAACTAGTAATGAAGTTGGTAGGATACACAGCTTCGAAATTTATTAGTACAATAGTATTTACAACTCCTATTTATTCTACATACAGAATTTTTGTTTGTCAAGTGCTATGACCGGAACTTCCATCGCATCCCCACTTGCTTATAAGGGAGAATGATGAGACAGGAGATTTTAAAACTTCATGCTGTTCATTAAAATTAGACTTTCAGCCGTTTTATTTAAAACCGCCTAAAGTTTAATTTCTGCAGGCGTTTCGTTTACAAAAATCTGTTCCTCGGGAGGGTAACACAAAATGTTTGCCTGCCTAACACTATAGAATGATGGAAATACCTGATGTCCTGCTTTAATGCCCCACTTCCTTGTTTGTTTAAATGAGTGGCTTGTAGATTTGGCGTCTACGTAATATGCCAAAGCCTCCTCTTTTGACAAACATCTTGGTTCTTCGTGAACACCGACACTTCTTCTCATTACTTGGTATTTTTCAGTACTGTGACTTGCTTCTTTAATTACTGAAGTCAAGTGCGATGTCCGGACACTCGTACCAATATTTCAGCTGCCACTGCCAATTGGTTCCCGTCACGATTGAAGAAGGTCGTCCACGCGCCCCTTTTCCTTTTTTTCCTTCAGTGAAATCCACTGATGGACGCACAGGAATCGAAGTCTTTCTTGATGATGATGGTGCTGAGTAGTGGACGGATACCTTGAACGCAAAATACCCAGCCAACCACTCAGAGTTCTTAGTAAGGAAGCGATCGCTGCGCTTCCCAGAACTTTTCCATTTTTCTGTCAAGTTGTATGACAATCTTCCAATTGTCATTTTTACTTCCCTCGCACATGCTTCCATGATATTTGCAAAATCATTTTTAATCGATAGAAAATCATATATAGTCTACTATTACGGTTCTCTGTGGGATGTTTCTGCCATTCATCAAAAAACTCCATTTTGAGACTGAGAATTCGTATTCTGAAAAACAGCCCAAAAACAAAGTTGTACTCAAGTGCGCAGGCTAAAATGACTAAAATTTAAAAGCTACCTAATAGATATGGCTATGATACATATAATTACTAGAAAATACTTGTACCCTCATGTACAAGTTCTCAAGTTTATAGGTTCAAGTAGGTACTTTGTAGTCCGATGAATACAGAAAATCGTCAAAAACTAATAAAATTATTTTTACTCAAGGTATTAAAAAAAAATGCGGTTAAAGTTTATCCATCTAATAAGTATAATTAAAAAATATGTACATACCTTTAACTTGAAGATCTATCACTAAAGGCTCCCACAGACAGGCGCGACGCGACAGCGCTACACAAAGGCGCCGCTCGTCGCACGACACGTGGTGCCTTTGTGTCGGGCGTCGCCGCCGTCGCGTCGCGCCGCGCCAATGTGTACGAGCCTTAATATTCTCACTGACATATAGGTACTGTTACTTCGGTAAGTGCAAAAATGAGTTAAATAAGTAATTTTTTAACCCTTTCTTTTTATACTGCCCTCATTAGTCATTACTCATTACCTTATCAGTAGTTGACATTAGTGCAAAACAATTCTTGGAACAGGGACATGGCAAATGGGGGTGTGGCTCAGGTAATAAATTCGACTTTTGTCCAGCTAGCATCTTAACAACGAATTACAGGGCGTTGGCTGACTAATGTGCGAATGTGTGCGTACAGCGGCCCGTACGTACAGCTACAAACTTCTGTGGCACAGTTTCTTGTTAGCGAGAGTCTGTTCCACTTTTTGGTTCGTCCATGCCTACATATCATTCAGTTGGATCTCATGAAGGCACATACTGATCAGAAGTTATTTTGTTTACCCATGAACTCCAGAACATTTATTAACATGAAAAACACTGCAGGGAACCAATTATATACACGGATTATTAGGCGTTGTCGTAAATCTATAAAATAACGCACACGAAAGACCAAAATAGACTGCTCAACTCAACTCAACTCAAAGCATTTATTTCAAATAAACCAATTACAGGCACTTTTGAATTGTCAAGGGGTCGGTCAGTCAGAAAGATGAAGCTAGTTGCCCATTCCAAAGCGTAGTAGGTACCTATGGAGAAGAACGGGCAAGAAACTCCATGGACACTCTTTTAAATCAAAATATGGTTACAAATTATTGGTTACATCATTCATGTTGAAATTATGCATGTGAGAACGATGCAGAACGTTAAAAGCGTCCGTAATAAAGAGACGACAACAATTCCAATAATAAATTAAAATAAGCCGTGGCAGCCAAGAGATGACCATTCCCCACTGACGGCGCCCGTTCACGAACATGACGTATGGATCAGCACCATTTAGCTCAACCATTTTGAAGGGAACTTAATGATCCAACACACACGCCACCACCAGCGAGACATTTGAGTGAGCATGACATACTCTCAGCCGCCAGGGCACATTCAAGTCAATGAAAGAACAAACCTAGAAAATGGTAGCTTTATAGTAGGTACATAGTACTCACACATGTGCTATGCAATTATACAATGCTACCATTTCCATACGTTCTATCGTCGCGGACGAATTGTCCATCGTCTGCTTTAGCACCTTAGTTTACTTACTAGTCTCAACTCGGATATCAATGGTCTCAACAATATAATTGTTGTAAATGGCAAATAAGTAAATATAAAAAATTAAATGTTTTCGTAAAAAAATGTTTCAGAAAACAATGGGACTTCTGGCCGCTATTGCCGTCAATGTGATTGGAGGTGCCGTCATCTACGGCACAGGGGGCCTGCTTACACCGATCGTCGCGCCCATGTTGGGATTCGGCAGCGTCGGTATAGCTGCGGGGTCGACCGCTGCAGCCGCACAGGCCTACGTCGGCAACGTTGCCGCCGGCTCCATCTTATCACAGCTCACTGCTGCTGCTATGGTTGCCCCTACACCGTAAGTTCGTATAACCTTCAACCATACTACTTTCTTTCCACTACTCAGACAGACTATGTGCGAACTACCTCCACACGTACCTATCACAATAGTACTGGATCACACAAAGCGCCCACTCGCTGAAAACGGTGCACTGTGCTTAGATCCCCTTAGAAGCTGGATTAGTGACTTTTTTGATAAGATATTAAGTTGATACAACTATAATCTAACTTCAGTTTTTGTTATCTCCAGTTTTTAAAATCTAGAAGTGTTCTGATAACTCCCAATAAATAATTATACGTTTCACAGACAAAAAAAAACATCAAACACAAAATCAATAGCCTCCTCCATTTTCCGAGGTCGGTTAAAAAATAAAATCATTCGTTGAAATTTTAATTATAATTATCTAATCTTTATTTTTATTGTTTCAGATAATTTCACATCATTCACATTGTAGTAGATACAATGCATGTAATGTCGAAATAAAGGTTTTTTAATGATGTAGTGATGAAGTTTACTTTTTATTCAATTTGTATTACCCTCCCCCCCTCACACACACACATGATATCTAACGTGGATGTACTAAGTACACCTCTGCCTCAGGGCCGGCGCACAGCTGGCGAGGAGCAGCGCGGCGCTGTTGTCACTCCCAAACAAATATCAACGTTGCGTGCCTAAAAATTAAGTTGAGAATAAATAATTTGAGACACGCGCCTCTTTCCGCTTAGACGCTCAAGCTAATGCAAGATTTTTTATTTTCAACTTTATTTCAACTGCTGCAAGGTCGATATTTGAATGGCACTGACTAATGCGCTGCGCTGCGCCTCGCCAGATATGCGCCGGCCCTAACCCTTCCGTGATGCTACGTTATGGTGTACGTTATGTTAGTACGCACGATGACTTAACAAGCTATACATTTCCAATTTAAGCTAACTTCTCATAGTACGAAAAACCTATACAATGCGAGGTCAGCCAAAACTGGTAATGCATAGCTTGATATATCGTCATGTGTTACCTATTATCCTAGTAGGTACAGTCACCAATAAAAATCGATAGGTACAGTATGTAACACTTTAGTTTTCTAAACGAAAACTGAACAAAAAATTCATCACTATCGTGTACATACCTTACCCCACAGTATATTTATAGATGGCGCAACACGTCTCTTTCGTCTCTATTAGTCTTCAACGTCATCGCGTCATCGTGACGAAAGGTCACTCACTAAGGGCTTGCATACTATGCATAGTAATTTTATAAATACGAAAATAAGTCACGCCTAAACCACTGAACCGATCAACCGACGGTTATGAAATACACAGATAGCCTGGGACCTGAAAAAGGACGTAGGCTACTGTTCATTAGTGTTCATCCTGGATATTTGTATTAAAAATTATAAAATAAACAATACACGCAGACGAAGTCGTGGGCAGCAGCTAGTTTGATATCGGCCTGACCACGACTTTGGCTTAGCGAGATGCGGCGCGGAGTATGTCGGCAGGCGGGGCGTTGTCCAATGTCCATGCCACGTAGGTGCATGCCACTGCTCAGAGCGTTAGCGGCGATACCCGATCACTACATAAATTACTTTGTAAATAATCCAATCTAAGTACATACTTAATACTCTGATGACACATTTTCTATCGGCCTATCATGAGACTCAAAATTTAAAAAGTTAAATCAAAAATATTTGCATTCTTTATCAATGATCTGCACTTTTTTCAGACACTTGTTATCAACAAAAAAACATTTATTAATATAGGTACTCGTAGTTTGTTACACATATAAATTACACTCCTGCTCCCACTAATGAGTCCTTAATTATGTAGGAACAACATTCATCCTACTCCTATGAAAATATTTCATCATCGCCGACTTTTACCCAAAAAAATGAAAATAACGAAATCATTAATAATACCAATACCATAACACAAACTGTAAAAATGCCAACAAAAACTGTTCGATATCATTTTGAGAATTTTACTTTCACTAATTGTTTCAATATAGTACCTATCTACATTACTGCAGCGGCCGACAACAGAGGCATTGATAGACGAACGTGAAAATGTGGGCCGAGGCGAAACCGAGGCACCGGAGGCACACATACGTGAGTCCCTCAATACCGGGTTGCGGCCAAGGTTTTTATAGTACTTTTCTCAAATAATGCGCGGAAATTCAAACTACTTAAGTAAATAAATTATTTTGCAGAATCAATGACGAACAACGATAACTTTTCTCGCGCCAATATGTTCATTTGTTTCTTTTTCACTATAAACTATTTGCTAAGCCAGTTCCAGATTTAAATAAAATCTTTGTTAAGTTACCTCCTTGGTAAACGACGCAACGTTGCCAGCTCGCTTACCCTACACACACATGCACATACAACGTTTTATTTTTGTAGGCGAGTTTCCGACCGTTTAAAACGATTTATTTGGGGTTTCAAACGGCAACAATTTATTTAAAACGTTTTAAATCGGTTGTTTTACATAGAATCTATATCCAATAGACACAGTACATTTGCACTCAGTCACACGCAGACCATCGTCTAAAGTCTAAACAGCGCATGTCGATACAGCTCAATAATTTATTTTGTCAAATATGTATACATGTAGTACCTACCTACTAGTAAATTACATGCGAGCAGCGGCCGGCAATGTTAGTAGTTAGTATGAAAATCCATAATTCTGTCGTGTTTAGCGGCCGGCAATGTTAATAATTATGAAAATCCATACGTATCTGTCGTGTAATTTAAAAATGGAACGAACAATTTACTTCGACCCGACCGAGTCACGAATGACGACGTCAACGAGAGTGCGAGAGTAAGTTTGGGTTTTAAACCGAATCAAATTGATTATTTATATCGCTTGAAAATAATGAAAATAATGTTTATATACCAACATAGAGTTTTTAACTTATCAATAGGGTTTTTATAACTTAGGTAGGTAATACCTACGCTTGCTCGGATGGACCAACTAGAACTAAACCCCCTGAGTATTATCAGTATCTATTCACACATTTAAAAAATCTTTACACAGTTTATAGGTACTCCTTTATATCCCTACCTCGGTAAAGTCAAGAAAATGTAGTCATAATTAAGAAAAACATAGTCATCAACACCAACCGTTTTAATTCGAAAAAAAATGGTTTATTTCGGTTTTAAACCGTTTTTTTTTTTTCGTTTTAAACGGATTGTATTAATTGGTTTTAAACCGGCCTTGCATCTATACTATTGGACTTGGTTCAGAGGACCGCGCGGTGTGTTCAAGTTTCATGTACCTACCGTATCTACCGCTTTAAGGTTATCTAAGATTGGGACAAGTCTTGTGAGTTTGAGACTAATCTCAAATTATTATTAAATGTGAAAGACGTGCGCAGTGACACTCAAGTAGCTAAGTGTTTCTTTTATTTTACTAAACGTACAGCAGGCTTAGCACGAGCACCGTTTTGTCGACGGAAGAGTAGACAAAAGTGACGTTGATAAAATAAATTCGCTTAGGGAAAGAAGTACTTACACTAAAAATGTAGATAACATCTATATTTGATTATCTAAGCTGTTGTTTCATTATAAGTAACAATCGCTAAAGTATTTGTATTAATAGAGATGACAGTTCTTACTAAATTTTTTTTTAAACTAAGTTGAATGGGCCAGCCACCCAAAAAGTTGTTACCTACTCTAATTCGCTTCAAATACAAGAAAACCCGGCGGTATCTGTACCTTGATTTACATTTTAACATTTATCTGAAAACCATTTTATAAAACAAATGACTTGCATAATATCATTGCCATACCGTTTACTCATACCTATTGATTTTATGGCAGCGCAGCGTGCAGCGCGCGGCAGCATTCTCTATCAGAGGGAGTTCCCCGCTACGTAATAAAGATATATCTAGATATACACTTACATATTTCTGTTCTGTGACGGTTCCGTACAATGTTGTTTCTTATGAATCTTTGCATTACTTTTGTGTCTTAGTTATTTGAGAGATATATGTGAATAGGTACCTACCTAATTATTCTACGCATTGCTATTCGAATATTGTGATAAAATATAATATATATAAGTCGACATACCTAGTCCTACGTACCTGTAATATAGTTACTTTTCAAATCCATTTATTTTTAAATATTTTGTTAAATTGTATTTGTATTTTGTATTACATGTATTGTATTTTAAATTGTAACATTACTGGACGCTTAAAAATAGCTGTCTGTTGGAATGTCGTAACGATAAAAAACATATTCCCAAACTTGCGAACCACACGTCAATCACAATCAGAATGATTTTGAAGGATATTGCTAATCCATTGCTTAATATTTTCGAAAAATTTGTTTACTCAACAACGTAAATAACGCAATGAATGTTGTTGAAATGTCAAAATAGAAGCCATTGCTACTAGTGTCATGTGTTACGCAATTACCCCGCTGGTTTCTTATTACATTTGCATCGTGGAATTAGTATGTATCGTACAAATGGAATGCTTACAAGCACCAAAAAGTCGGTCTTCAAAGAGAAAACTGTTCTGCAGTGTGTCCTTTTCTAAAAAGGCTAGGTACCAAACATTTAACTTAAAAAGTAGGACACGATGGAAAAGCTGAGAATAAAATAATTGAAAAATGATTTTTGGCTTTCATTTACATTCATAGGATAATAAAGTAATAACTAATTATCGTACGTTATTGAATCTTGTCGAAAGTCTATCTCCTGTGTAAAGTTTAAGAGAGGAATCAGTAGAAACTTGCTTCTTTTCTTAAATCCGAAACCGGTTGTAAGACCGGTTGTTACTTTACGAAAATATTATCTGTCTACTTGTAAACCTGCCAAATTTTGGGAGACTGCAGATCCCTGTTTTTGTCTATAGGTATAGTGGTGTAGTGCAGTGACCTAATACCTACGTTTTTACTAGAGAATTTACCAGTTGGCTGGCGTTATAACGTGAGATTTTCTCACACAGATTTCACTCTTGTGTTTCTGTGCGGTGCTTATTTGTACAGTCTATGACACAGGGGCGAGTATAAAGTGTAGTGAGTTGTAGGTAATCTGTCTGTTGAAGTCTATATATAAGACCTCGAAGGCAGGGCAGCTTGAGTGCATTGTGCGCAGTAATTGTTCAGGGCTTGTATCTAGTGCAGAGTTTATATTCATTCCAAAGGTAAGATTTTTTAAACATAATTTCTAAGCTTCTTTTTCTTATAGTATTTGTGTGCTTTTTTTAAATTCTATTAGCAACATTTAATGAAAATAAATGTATTTTCTTGCTTCTTTTTTTCTTCAAGATCTCTAATTAATATTTAGGAAACTATTTATGCTTCTTTCTAAAAAAAAACCATCGTTGTTGTTGATAAAATCCTTTGATAAAAGAACAAAAGTAATAAATAGGCTTCGTCTATTTAAAATGGCTTCCTCCGACCTCCAACGCGTCACGCGACGCCATTTTAGAAAATGTAAGTACTGATAACTCGCATCAATCTTTTGTCCCTAAAAAGGTAATCCTAGGGTATAAGGTATTTACCGTGGCCCTGGCGCACAGGCAACTGAAGGAACCCGGGTGGGTTTTAGTCAGTAAGAGTCTGACACGCCCTTCCGCTCCGCCCAGAGCGGGAGAGATCATTTGATGATTTCCAACCCAAAAAAAATAATTGTTCTAAATGGCTGACTACAAATGTAAAGATGTTGTAAAATAAGCATAAACAATAAAGTGTTTTTGTAAAAAAATATTTCAGTAATAATGGGACTTCTGGCCGCTATTGCCGTCAACGTGATTGGAGGTGCTGTCATCTATGGCACAGCGGGCCTCCTTACACCGATCGTCGCGCCCATGTTGGGATTCGGCAGCGTCGGTATCGCTGCAGGGTCGACCGCTGCAGCCGCACAGGCCTACGTCGGCAACGTTGCCGCCGGCTCCATCTTATCACAGCTCACTGCTGCTGCTATGGTTGCCCCTACACCGTAAGTTCCTATAACCTTCAACCATACTTACTACTTTTTTCCACTACTCAGACGGACTATGTGCCAACTACCTCCACACGTCCTATCACATTAGTATTGGATCATTGAAAGCGCCCACTCGCTGAAAACGGTACGCTGTGCTTAGATCCTCTTGAAGCTGGATTAATAACATTTTTAATAAAATATTAAGTTGATACAACTATAATCTAACGACAGACAGGGGTTATTCCACTAACCCCTTTTACAATCCCCATCAGTGGGGATTTTTGATCTTTTTTTCCACAAATCCCCATCGACGTCTCATAGAGCTCATAATGGGGATTTGTGGACAAAAAGTTCACAAATCCCCATCAGTTTAAAAATAAAATACAAACAACATATTACAGGGTAGCAGGGACAAACTGAAACCATGAATTCAGCACATAATTAGACCTAGCGTAGAATAGAAAACAATTCTACGCTAGACCCCCTAGCGTAGAAATTTTTCGTCGGTTTTCGGTCGGGTAACAAATATCAGCCGTTTCATAGAAAAGTGAAAACCTACGCGGTCAAAATGTATGGCAGACCATTTTTTTTTTAACCTTCCTAATATAACAACGGAGGAGGATTCTTATGAACGTCTCATTGATTATTTTAATAATCAAACAAATTAAAGTACTTAATTGCTAAATATTAATAAGCTAAGTGTGTAAAATATTTTAGCTAAAAGAATGAAATGACAGTGTAAACTTCATTAAGTTCAAATATTAGAGAAGTTTAAGTTCCTTTTCACACCACCTGCTCCAAAATGTAAAATTATATGTCATGCAAACCTAACTTAGAGCAAGTCACTATAGCCCTAGCAATAATATTGTACTGTATTTAATTATGACCAGCTGCACGCGTAGCATGACCATTATAGAAACGGGTTTTGTCGACGGAAGAATAGACAAAAATGACGTTCCGTGAAGACAGTACGACGGCAGCAAAGTAGAAAGAGCCAACTGCACTTTTTACGAAATTCAGTATTTTATTCACGTTTTTCTTTTATTTTGCTTTATATCTCGAAAATGGTGTGTCCTATCGCAAAAATAATGAGAATTTCGACCCCCTTTATGAAACTCTTAAACCCCTAAAACTAAACATGTAGGTAATACTTTTTCACATTTTCCATAAAAAATGTGAAAAATTCTATTTTTCCATTCCTTTTTTATACTTTGCGGCCGTCGAGTAAAAAAATTTTCTATTGTCTTTAGCATGGCGATTTCAAAATCAAATTGTCTTAACTACCTTGGACAACAATCAGTTGTCAGTGTGGTTATGACGTTTGGGATAGAAAACTTTCTTCTGAAATAGTCTACATATAAAAGGACCTAGACACCGATCGGTAGAAACGAAAGACAAAATGACAGATTGTAGAAGGATTTTTACAGTACGATGTCAAAAATAGAGAAACGAAATGTCACTTTTCATTTCTCATACACGGAAAGTAGTGTTTGTTTGATCCGAGTAGCGGGTGGAAGACGCTGCTCCCCGTCTTAGGGCGGGAAAAACTCATAGTAATTGCTTCCCTCTCTAGGGCGGGAATGAATTTTAAAAATAGAACTAAATTTGGTTAGGTAGTCGGCTACGAAAGTTTTTACATAATTAAGTAAAATATCGATTAAAAGAAATGCCGGGGGCTTTAAGAGTGTATAAACAGCCAGTGTGAATTAAAAAATACCTATTAAGGGGGATGCGCTAAGGTAGCCCGCGAAATTCAAATTTACTTACGTTTTTTGCAATTTGCAGTGACCAAAAACATAACTGACACAGAGCTGCAATTTGCAAAAGACCAAATAATATTTGAATATGACGGGCTACAACTGTGGATCCACCTTAAGCGGGACGGTCCACGGCGGTGACGCGGTGTGTTCCATATTTAAAATTTGGAAAAGACTATATATTTTGGCGAGATACTAACTCTGTAATATTTCCTAACTTTGTTTTCTTCGTACTAAAGAAACTAAACGTGACATAGACTGAATGCACAAAGAGTGCGAAGACACAAGAAAAAAAAAACTGTATTCTGTACCGAAATTCAAAATATCAGTTTTAGAGACTAATATTTGATTAAAAATGAGTCTCATGCATTAAATTATTAATAGACATTTTAGAAAAACTGCTGTTTTTACTTTCCTTAAATTCGAAATGAAAAGTAGAGTGTTTACCACGGGTGAAAGTCATCAATTCCTACTCGGACTATAGCCGCCCTCGCTACGCTCGGGCGTCTAAATACCTCGTATGGGAATTGATTCCTTTCGACCCTTGTATAACAATCTACTATTGTATGGAAATAGCTGTCTTGTCTTCCAAGAAATAGAAAGCGTCATGCTACGCCTGCTGGTGCATAATGTGATTTGAATTTGGAACCTCAACTAAAAAATTCGTAAGAAAACTTTTATCTAAAAAAACTTTCTTACTGTTACAGTACAGCTCGACCAAAGAGTTCTCACTTCATAGGTTTCAGTTGCCGTCGACGTACAAAATAATTAAAATACGCAACTTAATAGAGATATTATTGTAAAATATTATGTAAGTAACAAATAATGTATAATAATTAAATAGGTTAAACAAAAATAATTACAATAATAAAAACAAAAGTTTTCTGGATAATTAAGGTCAATTACAAAATATTGAATGATTTGAATAAAAGACTCGCCAACCGCTGTTTCTATGTATATTATCTGTGGTGGCAACGGCGCGGCAGCAGGTCATGCCAACAGCTGCTCGGTTGCTGTGGCGTTAGAATGTTGGATTTGGGCGTCATAGTACGATATTATTTATTGTGTTTTTGATGAAATTGCATGAATTCAAATAAAATCGTATATGCTGCACATAACTAGATATTCAGATAGATAGTTTCATAAACTACTAATTCGAAAATCAAATTGATTTTATTGCCTCGCAATAAGTGCGAAAAGTAGAGTATTCTCTTCGGGGATAAAGGTGTCTTCGTCTTGAATGGGCTTGAATCCCTCGCTACCACGTCGGATA
Source organism: Dryobotodes eremita (assembly GCA_917490735.1). NCBI lineage: Eukaryota > Metazoa > Arthropoda > Insecta > Lepidoptera > Noctuidae > Dryobotodes > Dryobotodes eremita. Next base: position 15,066,362 of record OU823254.1, on the reverse strand, counting down.
TCTATGTTCGCTACACTCGATTCTAGTTTTAACTCCCTCGCTTTTCTCAGGAGTTAGCTCAGAGCTTCCTCGCTACGCTCGGGAGCCCTAGAATCCTTCGTTACACTCGGAATTGAATATAGTGCTCGTGACGTAAGACACTGCTTTATCCCCTTAACGAATAATCCACTATTATGGTTTTAATTTTTTGATTGATTCTTCTAGAACTTTTGTTTACTTACTTGGTAGTTGAGTCTATTTATTTATTTATTAATAGGAGAACCAACAGCTATAATAAATGGATAGCAATTGAATATATAACACAGAGCCAATTACAGGTTCTCACGGATAAAAACAAAAAAGTAGTAGAAATCTTAGGATTACTAACAAGCACGATATAAAAGATTATATTATATGTATATGTTACCGGCCAAACCCGATTTTAGGATGAACTAGTTTCGCCTAGGCCACACCAGTTCTCTCTACACACGATAGGACAAACCAGTATCGCCTAGGCCAAACTCGTTCATCCTGTTACCGATAGTATAAACCAGTTTAGCCTAGGTCGAATCGGTTTATCCTAGTTAGAATATATCCTATATTGAAATGGGTGTGTAATGTTTGGTATAATAACAAATGCACTAATTTTACTTGAAATAATGTTCATATAATATAATTTTCATATGCTATAATATCTAGTAACCTAAACTCATATGACCTAATGTTTTATATCATATATTTTTCCTTTTATATAATAACATTTAGTATAACGTTCATTTTATATAATTTTCAATATTTATAATATTCATTATGTATAACGTTCATTTGACCTAATATTTTTTTGACCTAAATTTCATGTTTTATGATCACAGTTCTAACCTAACTCAAATGGCACCAAACCAAACCTTAAAATATTCTATGCATGGTCGAGGGTGGGCTTGGTCGACGGAGCCCCGCTACGCGGCGCTCCTACATCTGGGTGGTTTATAAAAAAATAACCACGAAGGGGATGGTGGGGTTTATTCGCTCGCTTCGCTCGCTCACACGACCCCGCCATCCCCTTCTAACCTAACCTATCCGAGTCGGGGTGCACTAAAGTCCAAATTGTAACCAGTTTCTCCTGGTAACAATAGTTGAGGGTGGGTAAATCGCTCGATCCTTTATTCAGTTTACTTTGAAAAGCTTATAGAAGATACAAACTAAGTGAAATTAGTTCAGACTAGGACGTACCAGTTTATCTTAAAGCATGTAAATTCTAACTCGGATAAACTGATTCGACCTAGGCTAAACTGGTTTATCCAACCGGTAACAGGATGAACGAGTTTGGCCTAGGCGATACTGGTTTGTCCTATCGTGTGTAGAGAGAACTGGTTTGGCCTAGGTGAAACTAGTTCATCCTAAAATCCGGTTCGGCCGGTAACATATATATAAGGTACAATAAGCACTAAGCACTTTTAAAAAAGTCGGCGTTTAGTTGAGTGCGTGCAGAATAGGGTTTGGTGGTAAATGGGTCAAATGAGAACTATTTACAAAGAATATTATGGCTCTTACTCGCTCGCACTATGTATAAGTTTTGCCTGTAGTTAGAAGAGAAAAAAGGAATGGAGATAGGCGGATTAAATCTAGCTGATTTCTGGGGAACATTGAAACGCAGTTTATGCAGGAGATCAGAACCTAAGTTAGCGTTACCCAAGTCTAGTGACGCCACTTTTATTTAAAAAAAATATAACTCGTGAATAAAGATGCTTATTAAATCAAAATATATTACATTCACTCAGTGAGACATTCAAATACGTAGGTTTTACGACGCTCATAACAGCTAGATAAACTAGTATTCTGTTATGATGGAAAATATTGACGCAAACAAATAAAGCAAAAGCTATTACGAATATCTTCAAATACTTATTCGTATTTGGATGCCTCAAGAAGTGGAAGAGATTTTTTTAAACATTCACGAGATATAAATTTTTAACAAAAGTGGCTCCACTGGATGCAATTTTTTCTTCGTTTTCTTTAACAGTGTAATAATTTGAGTTTTAAGATTTTATTTTCTGATACTAGTTGTTCTTTATGTTCTCTAATCTTCATGTTTTGTAAAGCGTCATTAATAGAAGAAATATTTTCGCTTATGGTTTTTATGTTTTCGTTCTGAATTTTACTAGATTCCTATAATATTCCTTTCATAATTTTATTTTAAAATTCATTGAACTGATATAAAAAGTCACTGTCACGTGTTTTCCTCTTCCGTTGAGACAATTATTTTGAGTATACCTCGTTAATTTCGGACAACTCAGGTTGGGAACTGCTCATTTCTGCCGACTGTGTTGTTTCGGGCATAGTTGGTTTCGTAGTAGGAGTAGGAGAACGCAAGGTATTCATGTAATTGTAAGCAACAAAATTGTAAAGTTGAAAAATAAAGCGACAACAACAATCGCTCCGCTCATCGCTTCTCTCATTGCCTGCGTGCACCTTTATGATGACACCACTGATGCGTGTGCCGCTAGCTGTTTCTTTCGCACTTATGCGTGATTATGGGTGATGTGATTAGTTATTAAATACACCTTCCGCGCACTTTAAAGAATGAACTGCCTTTTTATAGAAATTGAGCTCTAACTTGACCGACCGTAATAGGTATTTTTAAAAGCAAATCCTTAAGCACGCTGTCCACTCACTACACTTACTGACGTTCGTTGGTTCGCTCTTATATATAATAAAGTTGTTAGTATTTTATTTTTAAACTAATGAGGATTTGGGATTTTTTTCCTACAAGTCCCCATTATGAGCCCTATGGCACGTCAATGGCGATTTGTGGAAGAAAAATTGACAAATTCCCGTTGATGGGGATTGTCAATGGGCATTAGTGGAATAACTCTCAGACAATGTCCCCATACACGTATCACACTAGGTACCTACTGGATCACTGAAAAAGTCCAATTACTAAAAACGATACACTGTGCTTAGATCCCCTTAGAAGCTGGATTAGTTTCTGTCCCTACTTTAAAAGCTATAGTGTAAGTAACTTTTTTGATAAAAATTTAAGTTGTTACCTAGGTACAACTATAACCCAACTTCAGTATTTGTTGTGTCCAGTTTAAAATCTGAAAGTGCTTTGAAAACTACCAATAAATAATTATACTTTTCACAAACAAAGAAATACATCAAACACAAGCCTTTTTCCGAGGTCGGTTAAAATATATAATCATTCGTTGAAATTGTAATAAAATCTAATCTTTCTTCTTTGTTTCAGATAATTTCACATCATTCACATTGTAGTACTTAGATACAATGCATGTAATGTCGAAATAAAGGTTTTTGATTATGTATTGATGAAGTTTACTTTTTTATCCAAGTGGTATTACCCCCCCCCCCCCGCTCCCCTTCGCCCCCATAACCTACATGATACCTAACGTGGATGTACTAAGTACAGCTCTGCCTAAGCGTCCCGTTCCGAGAATACAGACTGATACTATGTTATGTTGTACCTGTCTATCTTACCCTCAGACCAAATAAAAAATTAAGACAGCGCTGCGAACAATACAATGAAGCATGCAAAAGTACACCTTGCTTTGCTCTGTGCATACACACTCACGCGCATACATTTTCAACCAAACTACACCTCACTAAGTGCACACATGTTTACGAAATCGACCTTACGTCAAGGCTAGTACACACTGTCGCGACGCGACGCCCGACACAAAGGCACCGCGTGTCGTGCGACGAGCGGCGCCTTTGAGTAGCGGTGTCGCGTCGCGCCTATCTGTGGGAGCCTTCACTGTTGACAGCGCCATGTCTTGATTTTTTATTTATAGGTCTGAGATCTTACCCTAGTAGGTACAGACGCCAATAAAAATCGATAGGTTCAGTTTTAACACTATAAGTAACACATTACTTTTTTTTAAACGAAAACTGAACAAAAAATCATCGCCATAATGTACCTTATCCTAGTATATGATCCTAGTTTATGTTCGGCGCAACGCATCTCTTTCATATCTGTCAGTCGTCAACGTCATCGTGACGAAAGGCACTCACTAAGGGCATGCATACTATCCATCCATACTAATCCTATCCTAGCCTACTAATATGATAAATCCTACTAATATATAAATGGAAAGTTTGTGAGGATGGATGGATGGATGGATGTTTGTAACTCTTACAAGCAAATATTTTTTTTAATTAAATGCTTCTTTTTTATTATTATTTTTTATTTGAATTTTACTCTTTCTATTTCCTGTGCGTGTCCCAAATAAAATATTTTTCTTTCTTTCTTTCTTTTCTTTCAAAAACTATTGAACGGATTTGGATGGAATTTGGCACACAGATACTTTATGACCTGGATTAACACGTAGGATACTTTTTATCTCGGTAGTACGTTTCCGTGGGATAATTTCCGACATCAACGCGGGCAAAGCCGCTGGCAAAAGCTAGTATTATAAATACGAAAGTAAAGGCTCCTGCAAACAGACGCGATACGCGACACGAATCGCATGCGAGCATGCGACACAAAGGCACCGCTCATCGCGCGACAGGCGCGGGCGGTGCCTTTGTGTCGCGTCACGTATCGCGCCTGTTTGGATGAATCTTAAGTCTGTCACGCCTAAACCACTGAATCGATCAACTATGGTTATAAAGACGGATAGTTAGCCTGGAACCTGGACAAGGACATAGGCTGCTGTGCATTAGGGTTCATCTTGGATATTTGTATGTATCTATAAAAAATTATAAAATAAAAATACACGCAGACGAAGTCAGAAGTGGACAACAACTAGTTTGGTATAAGGCCGTGCAGCCTTGCCGTACTCGTGTGTAGAACAATAGTAGATTATGCACCAAGGCGATAAAGCAGTGTCTTATGTCACGGGCGCCGTATATAATCCCGAGCGTAACGAAGGATGCTAGTGTCAACTCCCGAATGGAGCGAGGGAGTTTTGAGAATCCTGGGAGTGCAGCGAGGGATTCAAGCTAGCCCAAGACGAAGGCATGTTTATCCCCGAGGAGGACAATCTACTTTTCACACCATCTACGAGACAATAAAAAGCAATAGTAGGTACTAGAGTCAAAGTATTTATTAAAATTACAATTACAGTCAGACCTATTTAAAACAATTAAAAGTTAAAGGTAATGTTTGATACATTAGACCAGTTGCGGAAACACAAAAGTTGTGTTTTTATGCGGTACATTTATTGAAGTGGAGGTAGAGTTTATTTGCGTACTGCTGTTGAGCAAAGTTTCAGATTTTAGATCGTGAAAGTTGGTGAAGGTGCTGCTTGAGGCAGCGGACTAGATGAACAGTGTTTTGACGTGGATAGTTTCGGTGACAAAAGTGTCTAAGGATCAGTTATCGACGGTGTTTTTAGTCAGATGTTGTCACCAATGCGGCAGCTTATTTTATCCTTATTCTGTATAGAATTTTCAATGTAGCTCTCCGCTACTACATTAGATTTCTATGGCACTGATTTAAAGAGGCAGTTGTAAAAAGCGGTTTTGGTAAGTTAAAAATTATAAATGGCACGTTTAATAACTAGTTCAGCAGTTAAAACTAAGCAGTAAAGTAAACAAAAATGAGCAATAAAAAATAATGAAATGGATCAGTGAATATATAATTGAGCAGGAAAATAATTAAATGGGCGGTAAAAATTATTGAACGAGCGGTTACGTGTGGGCAGTAATAAATCGGAATTTGTCGGTAAGAAATCTCATTCTAAGCAATTCTATAAACAATGAGGTGGTAAAGTAGTTTTCGAGATATAGCGGTGTGACGAACGGACAGACGGACAGACGGACGAAGTCGCACCATAAGGGTTCCTTTTCACCTTTTTGTTACGGAACCCTAAAAACAGACCAACTAACGAACATTTACCTCTCTTTTCAATGAATTTGAGTTCGGGTGTAATCGCTCGCTAAGATCTGCCGAACTATTTATCGAATCGCTCATTCCATCATTTTTACCGCTCATTCAGTTATTGGACTGCTCAATTATTTTTAGAATTGACATTGTATGATAAAATAACCGACACATTGATTTTTTATTACTGTCCATATTTTACTGTCGCAATAATTAATCAACCGCCATTAAATTAAATAACTGCTCAATATGTTTTTCAACTGATCATAATAACATCTCGAATATTAAAATAACAGCTCAAAAAATTAGTTTCCGATTTCTATCCACCGTGTCTTTCAATCTAGGTCATGTCTGCTCCTGAATCCGTCATTAGAGTACCTACCCGATGTTCTCCTGAAACAAGAGAGCGCCCGTGTAGAGCTCGGCATTTGTCAATTTCAGGTATTTCGCGATTTCTTTCAACATTGTGCTGATCTTATTTTTACCAATGACTTGCCTAGTGCACTTGCCAATGGCAAGTTGCCATTATTATAAGCTACGAAAAATCTGTTAGTGTTTATATTAGAGGGGCGTAGAGCTAGAGCGTAGTACTTTTCGACAATTCTACATTATACTCCATGGACTACGAATGACCGTTCTTTCTTTGATTTTGTATCTGGCAAATTTACCAAGCACAAATCTGAATGTTTTTCGATATTTTCGATTTTAATGTTGAAGATTTCATATCCACGACAAGCGCCATTCACTCCAAAAATGAAGGCGACCTGTTACAATAATAGACAGGTCAGTTAATAAGTAAGAAGGTAAGTTAAGTAGATACTTTAATATACACGGTGACTGGATCTGGACCCGCTATAGCAAATTCGCACATAGAGGAGGTCATTTCCTGATTATATGACCTTACTTTCCCTAGCTCGTAAAGATTATTTTAGTGTATTTTTATTTTTAAAGCATGCTGTCGTATTTTTAACCCTAGTTTGAAGGAAGTTCCGAGGTATTTTAATCACCAATATTTATAACTACTAAAACATAATAAAAAAATTATAAAAATAATGCAAAAAAACCGTTATTAATGCTTGAAAGTCAAATTTTGAAAAAAAAACTATAAAGTATAAAAATTTACATATCTCCCAAACTGTAAAACTTTAGCTAGGGAAAGTAAGGTTCAATAATTAGTAAATGACCTCCTCTATATGCGAATTTGCTATGGCGGGTCCATATCCAGTCACCCTGTATATTAATTCTTATGTAAGTATTACAAGTTATAAACGTTATTATATTTGTATTCTTAGATTTGCTAGGGATACAATGTTTTAACAGGAAGTCGGTGAAAGTAGTAGGTACCTAGGTACCGTCAAAAATGTGCAGCACAAGCACAGTTTAGACAACATTTTTTTCCACAAATCCCAAAAAACACATCTGATTGCAACACAAGCACCACATATCTGGTTATCATAAGCGGACACTTGAGTGCCTTTTAACGACTCTTTAAAACAATTGAAATATTGTACATTTTCTTTTTGGCATTCTTGTAAAAAATGGCATTTAGGCTATTGTGAAAAAGTATAGGAATATGGACCTTCCCAGCGGGGTAATTACGTAGTTAACACACTAACAGTAGGAGTGGGTTACATTTTGACAGTTCAACAACATTCATTGTGTTATTTACGTTGTTGAGCAGACAAATTTTTCGAACTTATGAAGCAATGGATTAGCAATAGGCTTTAAAATAATCAATTCTGATAGATAGTTTGTTCCGTAATCAGGGTGCAGGTGATGTAGAATATTTTAGGAGGCAAACAAAGCAAAACACACTCGGTGGTGAACCACGTTAAGTGACAGTCGACGGTCAAAGTGAACAGGAATTTATAAAATTTGGTTCGAATCTTGTGAGTTTGAGACTAATCTCATATTATTATTAGATTAGTCTCAAACTCACAAAAAACACGGTGAAAGACGTGCGCAGTGACACTCAAGTAGGTAAGTGATTCTTTTACTAAACAGACTGGATAAAACAAATTCTCTTGGGGCAAGTAGGTAGGTACCTACACTAATATGTAGATAACATATGTAACATTTCATTACTTAAGCCATTGTTTCATAATAACAAGTATTTGGATAATTTAATGATTAGATGACAGTTCTTACTTTTTTTTAAAATTAAGGTAAACGGGCCAACCACCCAAAAAATTTTACTTACTTCTAATTCGCTCTACGGCTCCAAATACAAAAAAACAGGCGTTATCTGTACCCTGATTTGTTTCTTAAATGTATCTGAAAACCATTTTATAAAACAAATGACTTGCATAATATCTCCGCTAGGAGTAGGTATATGTGTTCTGTGATAATATCATTACAATGTCGTTCACTCATATCATAGACAGATATTGATTTTATGGCAGTGGCAACATTCTCTATCAGAGGGAGTTCCCCGCGACGTCATTTAAGTATATCTAGATACAGGTCCATAATTATCTTCTGTGACGGTTCCGTATAATATTGTTTCATAGGAATCTTTGCAGGACTGTTGTGTCTTAATTAATTGAGAGATACATGTATGCTAAAGAATAGGTACCTAATTATGCTATATCTATTCGAGTATTGTGATGAAAAATAATATGTAAGCCTACATACGTACCTGCATACCTACTTACTTTTAAAATACATTTATTTTAATTTGTAGGTAACCGTTCTTGACGCTTAAAAATAGCTGTTTGTTGGAAGTTGGATTGTCGTAAACAAAAAAAAAGATACTCTCGAACTTGCACCTTAATTGCATAACACGCTATCTATCACAATCTGCATCATTTTGCAACCTATTGCTAATCCATTGCTTCGTATTTTCGAAAAATTTGTCTGAACAACAACGTAAATAACGCAATGAATGTTGTTGAACTGTCAAAATTAAGGTCATTCCTACTGTTAGTGTGTTACGCGATTACCCCGCTGGTTTCATATTATGTTTTCATCATAGAAAAAGTATGTAGGTATAGTACAAATGAAATGCTTACAAGTACCAAAAAGTCGGTCTTCATAGAGAAAACTGTTCTGTAGTGTGTCTTTTTCTAAAAAGGTTAAGATAAAGTTTAAGAGAATAGAATCAGTAGAAACATGCTAAGTACTTTTCTTAAATCCGAAACCGACCGTAAGACCCATGATTAGGTATGTTACTTTACGAAAACATTGGTGCCGATTCTCTTGTACACCGAACTAAACTTACTAAACTATCACTAAAATTCCTCACTTTTGGCTATGAGAATCTTAAAGCTATTCTGCAAAAAAATATCTCAAGATTTAAAAATAATTTTGAGGCAATTAAAATTTAATTTGACAATCGTGACTCCACGTGGTACTTGATAGCCCTACCCCGTGAATTTTTTTTAGAGCCTGAGGCGCGTATGGGGTGCAGCCTCGACGTGTTTTATATGGAATTTTTCACTTTTTGTATGGAAAGTATGAAAAATTATTACCTGCATGTAGTTTTAGGGGCTTTAATCGTTTCATAAAGGGGTTCGATTTTTTTATTATTTTTGTGATAGGACACACCATTTTTGAGATAAAATAAAATCAAAATAAAATAAAAATTTGATACAGTACTGTTTTTACACCTGAAGTCGAGGTGTTGTGGTGAATTTTAGTTCATGACAACTAATTTTATTCCACACCTTTTTAATAGCGATTAAAAACAGCCAGATTTAGTTAGACAACCAAAATTTTAGATGATAAACGTCAAATTCAGAATAGCAAAATTGCCATTATCACTAAATTACTAACTCAGCTAATCTTGTGCTGTCAAACTAAAATATGGTTAAGTTGTGTCACTTTAGTCTATTTCAGAATACGAAATCGTCGTTTGACAGGAATAAACTAAATGTTAGTGATTTTTAGCCTAGTTTAGAGAATTGTGTGACAAGAGAATCGACACTACTATCTATCTACTTGTAAACCCGCCGAATTATAAACTTAAAGGCCACAACTTCCTGCAAACAGGCGCGACGCGACACCGCGACGCGACTCATGTAGGTGGATTTTTTTAATGAATTTTTTTTCTACCAGAATCGCGTGGCACCGTCACGTCCCGCCTGTCTGCAGGAGCCTTTATTACTTTTGGGAGACTGCGGATCCCTGTTTTTGTCTATAGGTATACTGGTGGAGTGCAATGACCTAATACCTACGGTTTTACTAGGGGATTTACCAGTTGGCTGGCGTTATAACGTGAGATTTTCTCGCACAGATTTCACTCTTGTGTTTCTGTGTTGCTTATTTGTTCAGTCTTTGACGCAGGGGCGAGTTCATAGTGTAGTGAGTTTTAGTACCTTAGTTATCTGTCTGTTGAAGTCTATAAAAGAGCTCGAAGGCAGGGGAGAGCATCAGTGCATCGTGCTGCAGTTTATTCAGTGAATATATTTAGTGCAAAGTTTATATCCATTCCCAACGGTGAGTTTATTTTTCAAAATTCATAGTAGGTACCTACGTATGAAACAATGTGCATCTTATTTGGAAAAATAGTAAGCCTGTCTATGGAAAACAGGTTGATTCTAAATCCCTCATAAGAATAACTTTTTGGGTAACTACATAAAATGGCCGCTCTAACCTATTACCTACGCCATTATGAAAACTTATTTTTCTTTCACCACCAAGTCATCGCACAAGTTATAATTAACAACTTTCAAAATTCCGAATTCGAAATCGAAACGTGAGTGTTTTGTTCGAATAATTTAGATTATTTTTAGTAAAGTTGGATGTCTCTCTCGGCCTATTGGATTGAGTGACATGAACTATTTAAATTACAAGTTAAACTTAGGTCACTTACTAGACTAGAGAGATATTATTATGCAGCACACCAGATTCATTTTTGATCTATATTTGGGCTAAATTAGGTATCTAAGTACCGACTGTATAATACGGAGTTTCTGGATGACCTAATTGACCATATTGACGCCCTTGTTGTATGATTATCAGATAAATATCCACCTTATCGTAAACACAGTTATGAAGCTAAATAATGTAGTACCAAACTAACCATACAGATTGTGTGGTCTAACCAATGCTATTGTTTTAATTGACAGACTAGCAATTTAAGATATTGTACCTATAAGAAGTACACTAGCGAGTATACTTGAAAAAACATGAAGATTTCTTCTTTTCGGAATAAAGGTTCCCGCAGATAGGCACAACGCGACAGTGCGATGCGATCCTGGTAGAACAATTTCCATGAAGTTTTCATAGAAATTGTTCAACTAGAGTCGCGTCGCGCCTGTCTGCAGGAGCCTTAAATTCTCTAGGTGATGTTGAAAACCGTAGGTATTAAAAACCGATGCGTAGTTTAGAAGAACAACGCGGTCACACAGACAGACACAAAAAGCGACTTCCATGTATAATAAAAAATAAAGTGGTACTGTAAACAAATGTTTCAGTAAAGAATGGGGCTAATCGCCGCGATTCTCGTCAACTTGATCGGTGGTGTGGTGATCTACGGCACAGGGGGCCTGCTGCTTCCGATCGTGGCGCCTTTGCTGGGCTTCGGCAGCGCCGGCATCGCTGCGGGCTCGGCCGCGGCTGCCGCGCAAGCCTATTACGGCAACGTGGTCGCCGGCTCCATCATATCGCAGCTTACCGCTGCTGCGATGGTGGCCCCTACACCGTAAGTTTCTAACTTCCTTTTGTGACCTTCATCATACCTACTCAGCTTTAGACTTTTTTACTTTCCACCAGTATAAGAAAGAAAGAAAACGCGTTTATTGGCAGTGCAGCAACAAAAATACACCTTAAAACTAACACACAGCAGTGTAAAGTTCCCCAAGCAGTACCTAAGTAGTGCCAGTGCCGGCGTTAGGGTAGGGCGCGGCTGGGCGACCCCCCAGGGTTCCAGAGGTGAAGGACCGCCAAAGGGGCTGTGACTAGGCGTCTCTTCACCTCTGGCGCATGCAGAGTACTTTTGTTTTAGTTCGTTTGGAGTTAGAAAAGCAAAAACATTGTTGAGATCTCTTTGCTTGCTCTTGCATCAGACATTCTCTGAATTCTCGAACTTTTCTGCATAAGCTGACAAAGTAGCTTCTATTTCTTTATGAATGAACATAAGAAAACCTAGGCGGAGTGCTGACATTTTTTGTCCCTCTCTACTTTCCCAATAGGGGAGAGGGACGCCGCGAAATTTCGGTCCGGGCGCCTGTAATGTTAAAACCGGCACTGAGTAGTGCATTTCCTATAAAGTCATTTGTGTCTTGGTATGCATGGTCTAAAAAAACAAGGTCTGGCATTCCGGGAGTGACACATGCTTACGTCACTATCCAGTTGCCACTTTATTGCAACAAAACACGAATTATGGAAACATTTTCAGTCACCATTCTGTTAAAAAATATATTTATAGCATTTAAATTGTCGTTTCGTTTTTCTAATCAAGTGAAACAATTCAATTTAAACATATACCAACGTAATTGTTAGTTAAAACCTCATTGTTTTATCGGATTCGCACAGGTAATAATGGCGGTTGGGGAGTTATTATTACACACTACTGGTAACACAGTGGTGATGACGTAGGCTCGTCTCACCATGTGTCTCTGAATGCTATACCTGGCGAAGTATATTATTATACCATGTTGGTATGTATGTTAGGGTGTGGTGTGGGGTGTGGTTGGTGGTCAATCAGACTGCACTAGCGGGTGCGGGGGCGGGCGCGGGTGCTCGGGTCTCTGCGTCTGCGTGTTCACTGTGCCGAACGAGCTACGAGTCTCATTGCGCGTGTGTTTGGTCGTTCTCAAACTTTGCTGCGGAGTTAGAAGACATGGATGACGATATGATTTTATTAATGGAAATTGCAACATACGAAGTTGAAATATCCCGGATGTTTGCTTTGCCAAATACCAGTGCGATGTTGTACTGCAGATATAAATTCTTCCGTATTGATATCCATAACGACCGACGCTTCGGCGGGTGAATCAAATGGTTTACAACCACACGCGCAGTCACCTAACAGACGCTCACAGCAGACGCTGTATCACTGTGAACGGGCGGATTGAGCCATTAAAAACACCCGCGCCACCCGCAACCGCGCCCGCCTCATGCAGATGCGCGGCTCGCGGGAGCATTAAGAACGCAACTGGCGTTTACATACATTTTGATTTACACGCACCCGCGCCCGCCTCCGCTCTGAAAGAGTACTCAGTGTGTTATATGTTCAGTACATAATTATCATGTTAGGTACCTATCTATCTTACTCGCACATACTTTCTTGCATAGCTCTATGGCACTAGTGGACACCCTCAATATCTTCTGGTCGAGTATAGGTATGCCTATTGCCTTTTTCCATTTCAACAAACACAATCAATCCTCAAGATGAAGTCACGTCGTAAGTTGCACGTAGCATGCCATGCATTATGGGGTTTAATGCATTATATATTTGGGGTTATAAAGTACAAGCAGACGACCTACCTGCACCATAAACTGAGCTGGATCACAAGTAGACGCGGATGCGCAAACGTAGATAGTGCTCGCAGCAACTTTCCACTCAATCGCACAAGACAGCTACGTTCCAGGAAAGTCTTATGGCACGATTCCACCAAAATTGTGGACTGGTGACTGGTGGATTCAGGACATTTGTTCACAAACATTTTGTGCAGAACCCCAACAGTGCACGTACTGAGCTGTAGATCCGTTAGTCTCAGTTTCCACTGGCAAAGCTTTATAAACTTTTGTAAGCGTACAGTGCAGCACATTTGTAAATGTTTACTAGAGTAAGTCCACCGAAAGAAACATTTGTGCTGAACACTGTGCAGTACTGAACAATGTCCCACAGTGCCGCACACTGGTGGGGTATTTAGCACCTTTAGGTACGCCCGCCGCACCCAAATGCTCAACAAATATTCTCCCGCCGATATAGAATCTTACATATCTTGCTACCTTCAGAATTCGCCTGCGGCAGTTTCTTATCGCCTCGCAAGAAAAACTGGGAAACTGGAAAACCAGTTATATAATGGACGTGTTCGAAACAGTATGACTGCAATCATGTTCTTCCCAAGACAATCTGCCTATTAAATAATAATCCTGTACTACAATATCGCATTGGGTCCAGCCTAGGGTTGCCACCTTTTTTTGGGACGAATAAAGTATTTTTAATTTTGGTAGAACGAAAATAAAGTACACAGCTTAAAAAAGGGTACTTATTATTTTTTTACATAAATTTATCTTTAAAAAACTTTTTGTTACTTTTCCCAACATTCAAGAAATATTTGTCTTTCTTGAAGATAGTTACAGCCTCTTTGCAATCAAACTTTAAATTGAAACATTTGATCAGCTTGTTTTTAATCATGTTAAGGGAACCTTTGTTCCTTCCGTCTCTTCACTTTACCTTTATAAGGGAGAAACAGCCAGTAACAATCAGAGTTACGTAAATAGAGTATTTTAGCGTACTTTATTTGTGTCATTGATTATAAAGTACACCTACCTACACGAAAAAGAGGACAATACTTAATTTTAGATTACGGGTGGCAACCCTAGTCTAGCCTGTAAGGATATTTGTATGTTTGGAGTGAATAAATAAATAAATTTAAATATTTAGCGTAACTCGTGGTCACAAACCTTTCATAATTTCTGTATCTTCTGTTAGATAATAACAATTAAGTATAATACACAATTACACATGTATTTATTAATTGCAAACGTATTTTGATTTAGCCAAATCGTTTATTTTATTCACACCTACGCCACTATAATTATAATAAGATAATTCATTTGTACATTATATAACTATTTAAATAATTAAATAATCAATTGCACAATCAATACATGGTCGAACAAGAACAAGAACGTTTCCCAACGCAAAAGTTTACTGTAGAAACACAATATAAATTGCGGGTATACTTACATCATTTCACTCCGCTCATAACACTTCGTCACAACACCAATAAATAATTTAATTCACGTATTTATATCGTCTGCTCGACGTCCGTATGTCACTGCAGGGATTCAGTAAAATATCAGCATCAGCACCCTAATTGCGTACCTAACACACTATCAATCACAATCTGAATAATTTTGAAGCCTATTGCTAATCCATTGCTTCATTTATGTTCGAAAAAATTGTTTGCTCAACAGCGTAAATTACGCAATGTACATATGTTGTTGAACTGTCGAAATTAAAGATATTCCTACTGTTAGTGTGTTACGTAATTATAATTACCCCGCAGGTTTGTTTGCGTGCTGAACTTGACTCCCATTTGGTTCTACCTACAGACGTACACCGCACTTTGTATGTTCGATAATTGATTTAAAGTGTGTCACAGACATACTGACACTTTATTTTTATGAAATAATATGTTTTTTCTATAAATTCATGTTTGTTATCATTTAATTGTACTTTTGTGTGTTTATACTATTTCGTTTGTGTGCACTAAATAAATGGTTTTAATCTTTCTTCTATATCCGGGTAGTTTTCATTAATTAAGTATTGAACAACTTCCACTCACTGAAAACAAACCACTTGTACCTATTTAAATATTTTATTTACGTTTTATGAAAGTGGATTAGTTTCCGTAGATACTTCTATACCTACTTAAATCGTTGTAGTTATCACTTAATTGTTTGTAATGTCCTGGTAAGTATTTTCATACCAAAAAGAAAAAAATAAAAGAGACCAAAATGATAATCTGTTTTCGAAACCCCAATATTTTATCTATAAACAAAGGAAATCATCAAGAAAATAAAATATATTCTAAAACCAATAATTGAATATTTTGTGACCATCTAATCTTTATTTTCTTTGTTTCAGATAATTTCACATCATTCACATTGTAGCAGATACCTACACTGCATTTACCTGATGTTGAAATAAAGGTTTTCTAGTCATGCGGTGACAAAGTTTACTTTTTTTTTATTCAATTTTGTCGCCCATCTATATCCTATCTAACCCCCTATTTCTATAGTTAACTACCAAAGGAAAGGGTTCTAAAAGAAACAACAGTGAACCGTTCGAAAACGTTTCTTTTAATTGGCATTAGCGTGTAGGTCGTAGTAAAGTCCCTTTGTATCCAGCAGTTGCTGATGAGTGCCTGCCTCGGCAACACGGCCGTTGGCGACAACATAGATACGGTCGGCGTCGCGAATCGTGCTGAGTCGGTGGGCGATAGTAACGCATGTGCGACCAGCTTTCGCGGCGTCCAATGCATCTTGCACCACCTGTGTTTTGTGATCTAGCTTTAAAAAAACAAGTCTGAAACAGGAAAAAGTGAAACTTTGCACACGTTTTGTTGATCGTGCCAACGGCGCGCGTCGCTTACGCCAGTTTTTCTACATACATACATTCGGAACATTTTAACTTGCTCCAACCAATGGATTTGAGGATAGGTTTTGGAGGATTACGTGCACGAAATTTCACCACGTTTTTCCTCTCAAATTTATCTCTAGCCAATAGCTATACACTGACCTTTTCACTTTCTGTGTCCAAAGCACTAGTTGCTTCATCTAGGAGTAGGATCTTGGGATGTCTTATAAGAGCGCGGGCTATTGCCACCCTCTGCTTCTGGCCACCCGATAACTGCATGCCTTTAGAACCAATGATTGTTTCGTAACCCTGTCATTAAAAGCTTATTTAATAATTACGTGTAGTGATTGATTATAGAAGTAGCTCATGAAAAAATAACCGGATTTCGTCCCAGCCATAATTTTAATAATGTTATAATTATTGAAGAAGAAAGTTACAGGCGTTCTGCAATGTAACTCTTGCCTCGGAGATTTATCAGACTCACGGCAAATATTCTTCTTTATACTTTATAACAATGAGGTAAGAGTTACCTGTCATTCTTTGATCGTGAATGCCCTTTTTTATTCAGTAGTTCCTTTTGAGAGCGGTAATTTTAAGCATGCCAACAATTAGTCATGGTCTAGAATCATGAGCTCTCACCTGCGGTAAGGACACGATAAAATTATGTATGTTCGCCTGTTGAGCGGCTGCAACGATATCTTCAGGCTGAGGGTTATGCGCGTAGTCTCCGTACGAGATGTTCTCAGCAATGCTGTAGTCGAACAGAACAGGCTCCTGCGATACCAGCCCGAAACAAGAGCGAGCGTCCGACAAAGATAGCCCCGGCAGTGGGATGCCGTCCAAACGCTAAAACATGAAACCCGGGTACTTAAATCAGAAGTCAAGGCGCCCCCGCATGCGGTTAGATTCCGTATGTGGTTAGACGCCCGCAACATCAGTGTCGTGTTCATGGCCACTTACTGGACTATCTACTTTAACTTTATGCATGTAGTTTAATTATATTTTGGTTGCAATGGAATATGAACCTCACCTCTTCATGAATGTCATTGAGTATGATTCCAAAACTTGATAGTTAATTCTTACATTCTGAATTCAAGTTTAGATGCTCTACCCCAGAGTATATGACCTCTTAAGTATATCATGGTAAATACATATCAATCAGTCAATCATCATGAATCCGTATAAAAATAACAGTAACTAACGACATCTCCGGTGTCAGGGTCGTAGAATCTCTGCATAAGTTGTGTGACGGTGCTCTTGCCACAGCCGCTGCGACCCACCAACGCGATTGTTTTCCCTTTCTCCACCTACAAGTGGTTACTGTTTACAGTTCTATAAAAGCTACAGGAGCATAACTGTACCTAGTTGTTGCATTTCACGAGCACACGTCAATCATTGCAATGAGAGCTATCGCGCGTGACTTCGCCGCTAGAGGCGCTAGTGTAGAGTAAGGTCTCTAGATGTCAAAATATGTACTGAACGTTCACTGTTTGCGGGATTTTTATCACGGATTTTAACGAATGATAATATTAGTAATGGTTGTGCCATTCTTGATTAATAATGGCTTAAAATTTTAAGTAAAAATTTAGGATCTAATTTAGTAGCACTTGAAGGAAGAATAAGATTTGTCTGCTTCATGCTTGCCAATTTTAGGAAAATTATAATCTCAATATTCATTAGAAGTTTTTAAAGGTAATAAAATAAACATAATATGAATATGGGTATTTAAACATCCAAAACATCAAATAAAAGGACTGCAACAGGACCTTACTCGCCAGTGGCGCCAACTGGTGAGCACAAAACCGATAGCCCCCATGGAAACCAAAGTCAATGTTTAAAAGTCACATGCTGCCAGCTTGTGATTTTCAACGAGAAAACGAAACAATTTTATAAGTGCACGTTTTGTTAACGAATGACACATTTTAGCTTTGACTGGGATGGCAGTGAGACATTCAGCTATTCCTCTGGTATTGCAGGTGTCCATAGACGACGTTGATGACTACCAACAGGTGGAACGCCCTTATTTGCCGTTCACAAACATATAAACAAAAGAGCTTAAGGTGATATATTGAAAAAAATGTGCTTGTCCTTTATAATGTATCTCTTTAAGTTTATGGAATAGGGATTTAACATTTTGATGTGTTTTTTGACTAAATGGCCTAGCATCCTATATAAGGAATACATGATACAGTGAAAAGTTTTCGATGCAACAAAATTGCAAAGTTCTATGTTATGTTTTTTTGAGTATCAAGGCGTAACGCTTATGAGTTATTCAATGGAGTATACTTTAAAACATAGAGAGCAATCGTATCAAAGTTTAAATAAAGCTGCGGGGTAATTCCGTAACACACTAACAGTAGGCATGGCTTCCATTTTGACAGTTCAACAACATTCATTGCGTTATTTACGTTGTTGATCAGACAAATTTTTAGAACATGTGAAGCAGTGGATAAGCAGTAGGCTTCAAAATGATTCAGATTGTGATAGATAGTGTGTTACGCAATTAGGGTGCAGTTTTAGTCTTAAAAATATTTTTTTATTTAGAAAAGACGGCAATTAATTTTGGCACGTACGTTGTTTTATTCCGAGCGCACACACATTATCGCCATCCATTCATTCATTTGCCTATCAAAAGTTATGTCATCACTCTCGTTCGTTCATAAATCAGTCACCCGGTGGGGCCCATCGACGAATCATCTATGTATTTTTTTTTGAAAATCAATGCGATACAATTTACGTATTTCAATTATTGTGTTTACAGAAAGAGTTAGTAGTTTATCATGTCAAAGTAATTATTTACTACAATTAGTGTTGAATAGGTATTTAGACTCTATTTGTGTGTATTGTTGTGACTGTGAACAATATACCATTATTTTTCTATTATTATTTCCTGACGACATTTAAATTATTTATGAAAATGGAAAGAAATAAATAACCAAAACTGAACAGTAGCGTTAGGAGTATCTGCACAGGGAAATCAATGAATTCGTTTTTCAGGAATTCAATTGCAATAAGCTGAGGCAATAAGATGATCATAATAGTCAGTCGAATTCACCACCTTCACTAAAGTATTACCAATAACAATCTATTTTCGCCTTGCAAAATAATGTTGGGTAAGCATTCTATTTTATAGAGAAGAATGTCTGTTTTTATACCTACAACTTATAATAATCGTTTATATGTATAAAGAAATAGGCTAAACTATACGATTTGTTCTTAGGTTTGAAATACCTCAATAATACATCAATATGTCAAGTACCTACTGTCACTACGAATGATAGAGCACAAAAAAAACCGGCCAAGTGCGTGTCGGGCCACGCACAGTATAGGGTTCCGTAGTAGCCCGTTATCACAATATAGTACGATTCTGTTGTTCTTTATTCTGAATATAAGTAATGGTAAAGATAAAATATATGATAAGGGTGTCCAGCCCTAAGAGTATA
Source organism: Dryobotodes eremita (assembly GCA_917490735.1). Lineage (NCBI taxonomy): Eukaryota > Metazoa > Arthropoda > Insecta > Lepidoptera > Noctuidae > Dryobotodes > Dryobotodes eremita. Next base: position 15,046,840 of record OU823254.1, on the reverse strand, counting down.
TATGTTCTGTGGTCCAAAATAAAACAAAACTTCAACACATACCGTAACCACGGAGGTCATACCTTGCAAGAAAATCTTAACACCGCGATCTACAAAAGTGACGTCACGACACAACGCCATCTGTTATCGAATAGCGATACTAAACTAATGACAAAATGTTGATTTTCGCATATAATTATTTAAACAGATAAGACATTAACTAATAATAACCACTTTCTTCGTGCTTAAGCTAAAAAATAAGAGTACGATTGCTGCCAAGTTATTATTTCAATTCACAAAATTGTTATTCAAAAATTAAACAAAGTTCGTTTGTGACTTCTATAGGTACTCGAATGAAAACGTAACCCGTTGGCACAGCGCCATCTAGCGGCAGTATTGTGAAATTTATGATAATTTATTATGGGTTTTTTAGTTTCATATTTTGGTTTTTAATGCAAACCTTTACCCGTTATAAACAAGCAACTACTTCATCTTAGTCACTTTAAAGGATTAATGCTAAAGAATTTGTATTTGGTACAAAATTATCCAACAACCAAGTTCAACGACTATTACTGCTAAACTAATAAATTTATCTTAACCGCTATAAATTTAACTTTAAATTTCATGAAATGCACTATTATCGTGAATTTTTCCAGATTTTTCAAGCCAGCAGTTTAGCTTTTAGGGGGGAACGCCCTACTGGAACAAAAATTTACACTTTAAAGTTTAATATTTCGTAAATGGAGCATTCATTAATCGAAAAATAATTTTAGCAACCCCCAAGTCATTTATTTTAGAAGACCTATTCCACGATATCCCACACGATGCGGTAGACGACGAAAGAAATATTCATCCCCACTTCACATGTAGGGGAGCTACCCTAAACAGTGCTTTTTTCTTAAATTTTATTTTACCACTTTGTCGGCGTAATTAATATACACACTCTTACAAAATTAAAGCTTTCTAGTACTTACGGTCTCTTAGCAAAACCTTGGACAGACAGACAAACGGACATGACGAAAATATAAGGATTCCTTGTCAGAACTACGGAACCCTAAAAAAAGGAATGGAGTCGCATTTGAATTGTAAAAAAAGGTGAGTTCTTATCCGACTACGGCAAGTATTCGCCAAAGGAGGGTTGTGCTTTTAACAGGCTATGTATGTACAGTACAACTATTTTCTTTATGTCCCTTTGGGAATCATCGGTTTTCCAAATACAAACGAATGCTAATTTCCATGTCCATCAATTATTAGATTTATTGTGTATAATAATTTCAATTCGTATATGGAGTACGTAAATATTCTATCTATTTATTACACATATACATACTGCATGGAATTATTATGTAGGTACTATAATTATAGTTCGACTGAAATGCTTACAAGCACCGAATAGTTGGTCTTGAAAGAGACAAATGAACTGTAGTCCCCCTTTTTAATAAGGTGAACATTTACTTGATAAGTAGGACACGATGGCAAAGTTAATATTATTATATTATTGATGGAATGTTTGTAATAGTAGGTAAGAAGTGAAAAATATATTTTAACTGTCATTTAATAAGCCAGTGTATGGTGATCGCTGAAACGGTGTTGGAGTTTATCAATCTTATATAAACCAACATCCATTTTTATACAAAAATAGAAGATTAATTAACAATTTTTAATCTCATGTCGTAAAATATTATTAATAAATATTTGAATTGTTAATATTTTGTCTTATTTGTATACTCCATCGCTCTCTTTCTACAAAAAATACATAGACCGGATAAATTAACATTACTTAGCACGCACATTTTTCTTAGATAGGTTTCCATCTTTCTTTTGCACTTTTGGACAGTTTGTGCGACAGTGACAAGAATAAAGCTTAGCCAAAGCCCATGCTAAGTGACGTTTTTATTCCGGTCAGTGATTTCGTTAGTTCCACTTTCCGCCGCTGGTTCACATAAGTTTGTGGCTACGACGAGGCGGCCGAACGCGGAAGATAGAACCGCCATTCCCCGTGTGCGGGGAAATAAACCCATGCCCATCAAACTAATATTTATTTTCAAGGTAGGGCAGAGTTCATAAACCTCCGCACTACCACATCACGGCTGCATGACATCATCAAAGAGTAACCAAATATGGCCTTCCGACTCTCTACTCCATAAGTTCTACGTACCTACCTTCAGATCCAAACCTCGTAGAACGCGCACGTGCGGCCTGGTCGGGTATCTGAACTGAACTTTTTCTAAGCTCGCCTCACCTTTTGGTATCTACGAAAAAAAAGGAAGCAAAATAATAAAAATTCCTAATAGACACATTGGAATCATAAACTCTTACACGCGGAGTCTACATTTCTTTATCTTATTTCCTATTGCAGGTATGCTGGACGAGATTTCTTTACAAATAAGCTTCACCTTTGTCTGTATGTTTTTGTTCTTTTCTTCTTGTCTGTTTATATAAGGGTGTACATAAATGGTTAAATAAATAATAAGGTCTTTAAAAAAATCCTAACAGGGAAATAAGCGACACTTTAAGGGGATATTCAAAACTCGGAAACGACATTTACTTATATATGCATTTTGTAGTACTTAATTTGTCATCACACTCATAAGTTCAAACGTCATTAAAACCAGTGAAATACTTAAAAAATTTGGTACTTACAAAAGGCGAGACCAACGGTACGATCGGATCACATATCTGCGGCTTGGAGTTGAGCAGTTCGACTATCCTGGAAGCCGCACTTACCCCCTTCTGGAACTCTGGCGCAAACGTGAACGCGTTTTGCGCTTGTCCCGACGCCATTTGCAAAGACTGCGTTGTCCTGGTGATATTCAGGGTCAAATTAAATTAGCTAGTTAAACTCCGAAGACGTGATAGGTATCGATATCTAAACATGATAAAACATATTTTTGCAACTCATACTTCACGTAACATCAGTACCAGCGGTCGGTGAACCCATAAAAAACAATTTTTTTTTTTCGTGTTTATATATCGATACCCATCACATCTGCGGATGTCCGCTAGCTAATTTAATTTGACCCTGTATTTCTTTTTATTCGTTCCTACCTACATTTCGCACTTATATTGTGAGACCCACAACAATAAATGTTTATTTGCTACCCTCTGATAGCAAATAAACATTTGTGGTAATATAAAGAACCCCGATTATAAATGACTCAACAAGGATGGCGCAGAAATCTAGGTACTTCACTTCTAACAAGCAACGCCAACAAAGAGCTGTTGTTGGTTTTCAAAACTCCTGTAGGGCCATTTACGAGAACCGAGGGATCTTGAATTGCTCAGAACTATAGAATAAAATCATCAGTGCATACAATTCCATAACTGTAGGAGAAAATGGAAATTCACGACTTACGCCATCTACATCGCCCTGGCGAATAATGTTTTTGGTCTCCCAATGGCTAGTTCCTATAACCCTTATTTACTAGTACTCACACTAAAATATTCTCGTAGCGGACGCCCTCGGACACAATGAGTTGTCCACCGTATGTCAGTGCAGTGGCATTGATGAAGTTGAAGATGGAGCGCGAGAGTCCGTTGACGAGACCGCGGCAGTGCGCGGCCCTCTTCGCACCCTTCAGTGCGGGCGCTAGTTGCCGGACGTACTCACGGACGAACAACTGCTCCCGGCCCAAGCACACCACTGTGCGTATATTGGACACTGCCTCTATGGCTATCTGACGAACATCATTATCTGTTAACTTTACCTGAGTACCTCTTTTTATCGCCACATGTAGGACATTCCACCCAGAAGCAAAAACATTTTGAGAATCATTTATCGTGCTTACTACAGCTCGGGAGTGGAACTACCTGTCTTATCAACTCAGCCTATTACAGTTCACTGCTGGAAATAGGACTGTCTTAAGTAGCGCCACAACTCCAAGAGGAGAAATTCCCGTATTTTGAAGAACGGTCGCATCCTAATCTCAGGATTAATCTGTCAAAAATGTACCTATATTTTTGACAATTTTTTTAAATTAATTAGTCGCTGAGTTGAGTTTGTGACTAGATTTCGAACGTTTTTAAATACGATTAGCTTCTGCCCGCGACTAAAGTGCCTATAACCTTCCTCAAGAATAGGGCTATCAAATGCAAAAATAATTTTTCAAAGCCGACCGTTTGTTCCAGAGATTAACCCCTACATACAAACAAATTTTACCTCTTTATAATATTATTATAGGTAATCGGCACCAGCATCCAGCCTGTCCCTTTTTTTTTTTAAAGCTAGCTAGTATCTACGCATAGGTAAGTTTTAAAGGCACCTTAGTGCTATTTTCTAACGCAATGGCGTTTCCAAATGACTCTTGTCTGGTGGCCTTAATCTGCTGGTATACTACGAAGATGATGAGTGGTAGGAAGGAGAGCGCGACCAGTCCCACGCGGTACTCGAAGACCATGGCAAGTACCAGTGCCAGCCCGATGGAGCCGAAGCCTTGCAAGCATATGCCTATCCGCTGACCCGTCGCCTGGGAACGATACACGACTGCATTAGGACGAAAACTGAAATACATTAACTCCGAATTAATTATCTCACCGTGTGGATGATTGAGCTTATAAAGTTGGTATGTTCTAAGTATTGAAGTCTAATCTAAGTCTATTCTAAATCTACCGACGATAAAATAACTGACTAGCAACTGGCAAGTAACTGCCAATAATTAGCTTTTATTTATTTAAAATAGTTACCCCATTTTACATTAATTAATAAATGTTATAGGTATAAGTTCTGACGTATAGACCAACTACAGGTGTACTCGACATTCACATAAGTACTTAATTAAAGCAACATCTTCTAAAAGTAAATAAAAATAAAAATTATAAAACAAAATAGCTTTAGGTTAGATCTTCTAAATCTAGAGAATCAATAATAGAGAGATCATGAATATTCAAAATCGTGAATTGACAGTCAAAGAGTAATCATACTCATCATGCTTATAATTCCGCTGAAAGATTTCCTCGGCTGGACATAGGCCAGCCCCAAGAACAACGACTGGTCGTCGTCCGAGTGCTTGATTGTCCAACCGGCCATTGACCAAATTTTAGAGGATGAAGTTTTTTATGTTTATTTTGGTGATGCATGCGTAAAATGGACAGTTATGAATCACAATGTTTAAAAAAATAACCTGTGTAATTAATAATTAATCCATCAGGACTAAACCGTGAATATATTTCGTGTATTTTAAGGTAAAAAATGGAGGTTGAACAAAATATCACTAACGAAATTATGTATGTGGACTTAGAACATAACTACATTGCACTTTGCACAATTTGCAAAGTAGTCCGTTCAGTGATTTTTGTTCAAACGACCATTTCAAGGTACAGGCTGTTTAAAAATTAAGATTCTCATGATGGAAATGTAAAAATTTATTATTGAAGCATGCATTACAAAATTAAATTAGAAATTTAAAGTTAATTAGGTAAGTAGGTACCTGCTTAGTTATTACAATACATAGAAGTAGCACTAACATAAACAGTGAACGTGTTTTTGTGAACGTGTGTGACATTAGTGATGCGTGTGTGTGGCAGAGAGAGAAAAGGAGAAAGAGAAAGAGAGAGAGAGAGAGTGTGTATGTGTGTGTCAATTTCTGATATTATTGTGTAGGTAGTGTAATTCTAATTAAGATTTATTTTTAAAACTACTCTAGCAGTATTTTAAAAATAAACTTTGTTTCGCCCTTCCTTTCATTTTCCCAATTTTATTTGTTTTTCGTTTCCTGTTCTACCTTTTTTCTCTTGTTTCTAAATTAGTTTGTCTTTTTATTGCGTTTTTCTCGTTTCCTTTAGATATTTAAGGTTCGTTTTTTTTTTTATATTTGTGCCACAACCTTTCTTCTTGGTAACATTTTTCTTTTCTTCTTTAGCTTCATCTATTTGTTTAGACGTGCTTGCTATGCCTAGATTGTCATTTCCTTTTCTTTTTTGTAAGAATAAGTTTTGATGTTGTTTCTGACTACTTCGCAACAATAGACTTTAAAATTTTAATCAAAGCTCTGGCGAAATCATCGCCACTTCGCCCATTCCGTGTTTCATCCCTTATGGGCGGTTATAAGTTGCGGATTTGTTGACGTCACAAAGAGCTGCAAGGTTAAAAACTGTCAATTTGCTCGTTGAAAAAAACCAAGATACCGACGCCTTTAGCTAGATAAAAAATAACCCATTTCTAATACAGAATAAGTACACATATCTATTCATCTAATTTCCTTCTACTGTTGATGAGTTACATAAAATCTAATCATACCGTCTATGAAACACAAGCTATAGTAAAGATTGTTTAAAAGTGCTTACCTTTCAAATTCAGCAGGTTCTCGAGTGTTTGTTTTTTTATAATAATGTTCACGACATATTCACAAACTATTTTCCAATGGTTTATCTTTGAAAAACACGGAAAATTACAGGGAAAACAATATCACACAACAAGCATCACAACGTAGGATATAGAACAAGTCGTAGAAGTTGGATAAATAAGCGCGATTTTTTTTCGCAGTTTACAAAAGTCTTCAAATAGAAAAACCTGCTATACTTTGGAAAAGTAAGCTTTAACGTCAAAAGTAATAGAATATTAGAATCTATGTTTCATTGTTGATCCACCCTGCATTCAAAACTAATTTTTGATACAAACTGTCGGTTGGACAATCAAGCACTCGGGTGTCGTGGTACTGTCCTGCATCTAGTGGATTCCCGCAACCTACTAGTTTATCGGTCCACCTTGTGGGGGCCTACCCATGCTGCGCATTCCGTTGCGCGGTCGCCACTCCGGAACTTTTAAACAACATCCGTCATTATTCTTCTGGTCGAGCAGTAAGTATTCCTCGTATACTCACGCCTTGTATATAAGCAGCCTCAGAAGACAACTTAGCACACAGGGCGCCGGTGGAGTTGCTTCGCTTGTCGAAGAACCCCACATGCTGCTGTAGCAAGTGCTCAAACATTCGAGTTCGAAGTCTTTCGGTCATATGTGCGCCAGCCACTCCGAATGATAGCGCCTTCAAGATTCATGTAAAGAGAAAACAATCTGTACATCCTCGTGGAGCTGTGTTTTAATACTTTGCAATGCAATGTGTTTTGATTAGATACCTATAAAAAAAAGCTAATCAGAATTCTGAATCGAAGATAACGAAATTATAGCCACATTACCAGACGTGAACATACGCTTTCAATCCTAATGCACGCAAGCATGCAGCGAAGTCGGATGCTCGAAGTTTGGACGCACGCAAATTACTGATTAACTTATAGTACGGTCACCATAATTGTAACGAACAAGACCCATCCAACGTCAGGGAATAGTAGCAACCATTGTCTGGGCACATTTTAGTAGTATCGAATATTCGTGAAACCATAGTACAGTACAACAATTTTCTTAATGTCCCTCGAGAATCATCGAATTTCCGAATACAAACGAATGTTAATTTCCAAGTCCATCAATTACACCAATTATTAGACTTATCGTGTGTAATAATTTGAATTCAGGACTAAGTACTTTATTGTTGTTTTGTTTTGATTTCCGTGAAAACAAAACACGGTAGATAATCAAAACAAAACAACGATAAAGTACCTACTTAGTTCTGAATTTGTTAGTTTTGTTTCGGAAATCCGATGATTCCCGAGTGACATTAAGAAAATAGATGTACTGTACCTATGTACTTACTTAACTAAAAATGTATATTGCAATCATGACCGTTTCATGCGAATATGTTAATCAGATTGAGGTCGGTTTATCACTTATCCCATCACGTATAAATATTATCTGATAAAGTCCTTTGCATTTTGTAGATAACATGCAGTTTTCTTTGTTTTGCCATTTAATTTTCATTACATTTATAAATAAATAAGTATATAAGTACTTGTAAAATTCAAAATTACAGCATACCAAAGAAAATGGCGATAAAGATTTGTATTTATTTCATTAAGTAAGAAGGTTAATGAACTCACTTCTATCAAATTCGAGGTGCCCATGATTAATCCAATAAATATGCACAATATGGATACTTTCTCCACTTTCTCCATTAACTTATTTGGGTCAGGATCTGACATGGACTGAAAGAAATATCGAAATATTCCAGTTAAACATTTTGCAGTCTAATTTTAGACAGTCAGAGGTGACAGAGTGAAATAAAACCATAATGTTCTAACTGACTTAAAACCAATGAGGAAAATATTTCCTACCTTGTAGGGATAGACGCTTTTTTTGAGCGCTCCTATAATAAAACTTAAAAATGGAACACAATCTAGCCCAGCTTTTGTATTTAATGTTATGGCAAACAAGTAGGTACCTGCGGCCGTACTATGACGTGTAAAAGCCATCATTGTTCCAGCGTGAAAGAGAGACGGAGCTATATATGACCGATAGCACTATCCCTTTTTCGCAATGGAACCATGATGGTATTAGCACGTCATAGTACGGCTACTGGTAGTGACGTTGCCCTGCAAGGCACAAAACTGAAATGTCCCATGTGCCAAGTGCCAGCGTTAGGGTAGGGCGCAGCTTGGCGACCGCCCAGGGTGCCAGACGTGAAGGGGTGCCGAAGGGGCTGTGACTAGGCGCCCCTTCACCTCTGGCGCCTGCAGAGTATTTTTGTTGTAGTTAATTTGGAGTCAGAAATCCAAAAAAATTGTTGAGATCTCCTCGCTTGCTCTTGCATCCGACATTCTCTGAATTATCAAACCTTTTTGCATAAGCTGACAAAGCAACTCCTATTTCATTATGAATGGACATAAGAAAACCTAGGCGGAGTGCTTCAATTTTTCGCCCCTCTCTTTTCTCCAAGAAGGGAGAGGGGCGCCGCCGAAATTTCGCTCATGGCGCCTGTATTATTAAAACCGGCACTGCGTGTGCCTCCCACCCATCAAACTGGAATATAGTAGCAGCATATCTTGGCAGGATTAAGTGTGGTAATAATGCCTAGGCTGAGCTATTTCACAAAATGCTCTACTACTGCTAGCTATTTATACAAGAGAATTATAATAAAAGAGTCACGCACACCGAACAAATCACCGAAGACGACGATGAACAGCGGCATAGAGAAGCCGATGATGATGGAGCACAGCGTCCCTACCGCTAACCACTTCCATTCCTTAGACTTCATGGCAAGTATACGCCAAAAGGTCATGTGCGGCGCTTTGGCAGGATGTTCGTCTCCAGAAGGCTTAAACATTAACATTAGTAAGCGGATTTAAAGCCTTCTTCTGTTTAGTTTGTGTCTATCGTATGAACCTACAGTAACGGTTGGGGATATTAATTGATTACAAACGCGAGATTTGACTGTATATTAACCGAGCAGAGACAATATCATATCAGTACCAAAAACTACCTCTCGGGCGAGGTCTAAAATAGGCGTAGATAGAGCCAAGAATGAATTAATATTTTATAGTATACCCACCACAGCCAACACTTCGGCGACATCGTATTCTGAAGTTTTAGACTCCTCTCTGCGTACCGCATGATCTGCAGTATTACACAATAGAATCATCTATTTATCCCGCCATTTACAGGTAGACAGAGGGACGAGATGAGAGGATGAGCAAAAAGTTTAGCAGCAGGATAGGTTTTCTACATCTCATTACAATTTTGACGAAGTATCTGACCAATAACAGAGGCAAAACTCTTCAAAACTTTTTAAAGTTGGAGTCTCCAATTAAACGCCATCGATGGCATCCGTTAACTTCTCGGAGTATTTTTTAAACAGCAGTGACCGTTTCGAAAATACCACATCAGTTTACATATTTCCATAAGCATCAAGACATGGCGTAGGGAAAAGACACCTGTATACGGCTGACGTTTATTTGAAGAATTCACGCTAAAGCTCAATAGTATGTGAAAACTCAAACTTATAATATCAGCCCAAAAACACATAAGACCAAGGAACCACACCTTCTCTGACCTCAATGTTCTCGGGCTCCTGTAACACCACCATGTCGTAGTAATGTCCCTTGTGGGCCATGAGCTCGTCGTGAGTGCCAGTCTCCACCACCTCGCCGCCATCCATGACGTAGATGAGGCCCACCCTCCTGATGGTGGATAGTCGGTGAGCTACCACCACAGTCGTGCGGCCTTCCGCTGCCTGAGTTTATGGACAATAAAATTACAACAGCCCAATAAAAAAAAAACAAACCAACCAATACCAATTTTGCCTACAATTATGTCACGTAACTTTCAACTTGTTTGTTTTGTTTTTCCTATTTGGTTATTAATTAGTGTACTGATGGCGCAATTATTAGGTACGTTTATGAGGCATGTGGTTAAACTAACCACAGACTTTAGTAGAACATTATTTCAAAGTTTTAACAGTGTCCTAAACAATTGTTGGTAGTCATTAGGGAAAAAATATTAAATAATACTGTGCTTCGCAATGAGATGACATCTTGACCAGCCAGTTACTACTAACATTATAGATAGAGCCTGAATGTTCACCAAGTGACCCCATTGAACGTTTCTTAGAGGCCTTCATCTTGATCGCCTTGTTTGAAACTGGACTGCTAAACCATCAGCTTTTGCGTCGCTGTCATCAAAAATCAGTTTGAGTTATCTCTTAAACTGAATATTGGAGACAGCGACGAAAAAGTTGGTATTTTATTTATAGACACGAAGTAACTACTAGACTATCTTAGCTTCGTTTGAAAAAACCCTAGGTAATAAACAACATAAGACCCCATTTCTTCTACATTCTTTGCTAACTTTTAATAATAAATCCAGCTGACCATATCCAGCGCGACTTGCACTTTAGCTTCAGATGCTGTATCCAGCGCGCTGGTGGCTTCATCCAGCAGTAAGAGACGAGGTTCACGGACAAGCGCACGCGCAATCGCAATGCGCTGCTTCTGACCGCCCGACAGCGACGCGCCTCGCTCGCCTACCAGCGTATCATAGCCCTAAGGTTTACGTCGTAATAATAAGCGAATTTACTTTTCTTCTGTTGCCTACTAAGCAACAAGCGAGTACATTGTTACACGGATCTTTAGGCGCTCGAATAACGTTGACAGGAGGGAGCTGTTGGTAGATAACATTTGTGCAATTGTTTTGTGAAATGTCACTTGGAATATATTAAAAAAACAAGATGGTGGCGTTTGTTCCGATTTTTTCCACGCGCCAAAATAATAATTCCCTGGTCTGTGCGAGTCTCAACCAGGTCTTACCCACGATCTTCCAAATGTCAGAAATGGCGATTGTTTACAAAAAAATAATGCTTGATACCTTAGGCAGTTTCATGATAAAGTAGTGAGCGTTGGCCTGCTCAGCCGCGGCTTCTATCTCCGCATCAGTAGCGTCCTCGCGACCGTAGCGGATGTTCTCCCTCACCGTGTTGTTGAACAGCACAGGCTCCTGTCGCACCAGACCGATCTGTGACCGCAGCCATCGGACCGACAGGTTACGCACGTCTATATTGTCCAGACACACCTAGTTTGTACGAAGAGTGCTGGTTTTATTTATACAAATTTTGTACCTATTAAAATAGAATTCTAACGAAAGATATATAATATAAAAACATGAAAATAGGATTCGTCTGCCAAATAAAGTATATATGCTAACTTTGAAAAGGAACTTTGGTTACCGCTGATTTCATCTACTACAGAAAAAAAATCATCATCGTTGTCCTGCCCATATCACAATTTATTTGGGGTCAGCGCAACGTGTGTTTTTCTTCCATATTTCTCTTTAAGTCATCATCTAAGTAGTCACCCTCTTTCTAGCCATATCATCTTTCACACAGTCCATCCATCGTTTCTTTGGTAAGTAAAGTACCCTATCTAAATACCTACTAGAGGTGTGCGCCGCCGAAAATTTTAGCCACGCTGCCGCCACCAATGTTTGAATATATAAATTATTAATTTTAGATACAATGCAGATATACTAGTAAACTAAACACTATAAATGTCTTAATATATGCTTATTGGGTTATTTCAGAGTATTTGTTTAAGCAAAAATTAAAATTATATGAGCATTAAATAGCAGGCAGGATGCACTGGTCACTGGTCACTGGCACTGGAACGTAGTCTTTTAATATTGTCGTAAGGGCGAAGAAAAGACCAGACGAAGTTTTCCACGCTGCCGAACTCAACTGGATCCTTCTACCAGCTTCTTTCTCGATGTAGTGATCATGACTCCCAGAAAAACATACACCTTCACAACTTCAAGTAGCGAGCCTCCGATGTGAATTCAGCAAGACGTGTAAATTGTAAGTGACTTAGGTCTTATCTAAATTCATGTCGAGGTCAACAAGACCAGAGGCTTCATTTCATTCATAGGCAGTGCAGCATCTGGTCTAACTGTCCGAGCGACTCTGCCATTATGATGATGTCATCGGCAAAGCGGAGATGTGAAATGTACTTGCTGTGCACGTTGATTGTCCAGTCCAGTCGTATCTTGAAGACAACAGATTGATAAACAATTTCAGGGATATCATATCCCCCTGTCTACCCCTCTGAGCAGTTGGATGGTGCAGATTTTCTTATCCTCGATCTGGACAGTTATCGTGGCAGCGTCATACAAACATCGCAACACTTCGATGTAGCGCCAGTCAATTCGATATCGTTGCAGAGAGGCCAGTACTGCTCATATTTCGATGGAGTCCATCTCGTGCAAATGCCATACACAGCGGCTGATTGTACTCTTCAATCGTCTGTGCAATTTGCTGAACAGTATGGATGTGGTCTACGGTACTGAAGCCTTTTCGAAACCCGGCTTGTCACCTGCCACAAATCTGCTGGTGAGACCGTTCGTGACAGCTTTCCAGAACAGTTACAGGTACACGTGACTCTCACGTCGTCTCTTGTAAGCCGTCACGAACTGTCTGACCAGGTGATTGGAGGTATAAAGGTTCTGTTCTTCAGAACAGAACCCTTGCACCTCGTGCCTCCTCTCGGATGCTGTACTTTCTTGGATGAAGGAATTGAAGAGACTCGCAAGCTCTCTCAAGATAAGAGCCCTGCCCGCTGTAAAGAGCTTTGTGGTAATATGGTTTTCATCAGGTGGTGGTATTTTCGCCATCCACGCCGATTACGCCGATGACGCCGACGCCGGCGAATTATACGTCAGACGCCGCCGCCGGCGCTATTAAGAAAGACACCGGCGCACACTTCTAATACGTACTCACACTGCCACTGACGACATCATAATATCGGGATATGAGTTGTATGATAGTGGATTTGCCGCATCCCGAGTGCCCAACAAGGGCTACTGACTGTCCACGTTTCACAGTCAAACTTACGCCTTTAAGCACCTGTAAAGAAGTTAAATTGGCTGATAAACACTTCTCCAGATTATGCTGCTCAAAATTCATCAAAAAAGAAAAGCAGAATAACGAATTGTGGAAATTTAATTGTAAAGAAACGCTTACTTTAGCAATGTGTTCTGAATTTGACTCGAATCATGTTTTTTTATACGAAAAAATATCTTGTTTCTACTTTTCTGTATAATTATTTTACAAATCTGTTCTCAGTTGATGTTATATATACATAAACCGAACATGTGTACTACTAACAGGCACATTAGGTCTAGACGGATACTGGAACACCACATTCTTCAACTCAATGGCTCCTTCAGCTGCAGCCGGTCTAAGCCCGCGGTCTAGCAGAGGGTTGATAGTAGGCACGTTTTGCAGGAGATTGAAAATCTGGGCCCCAGCGCCTCGGGCCAGGCCAAACGATCGCACTAGAGAACCCACCATGCCGAAGTTCCCAAGAGCCGTCATTATACCAAAGAATACCTGAAAAATGCGACTTTTTTCAGGTTGATATAGACCTACATATCGTGCATTATAATTATTATATCCTACATGGGACAAATATGTGGACATTATTATCTTACCGAAAACATAACATCTGCATTATAGTTTTCAGGGTCGTTTATTACGAGATATATTCCGAAGTAGAATGACAAGGCATACGAGCAGAATACGCAGAAGAACAGAGATCCCATTGATAGTCCTGTAAAAAATTCTGTAAAGGAAAGAATATGAGTTAACACCAGGGCTGGGAAAAATACATGTTATGCGTTAATTAAAATACAAATTAAAAATATTTTCTCGCATGTATTTAAAATATGAAATACAAAATATTTTCAAGTCTTGTATTTGCGTTGGGCGCCACGTATGAGGGAGATTATCGTAGAGAAACCACCTTTACAGTAATACAGTGTATTTGAAAGGTAAAATCAAAAGTTAACAGTTTAATACAATAAACATTGGGAACGAAGACCCTAAAATAGTAATTGCGCGTAACAAGGGCGACACGAGGTAGACACGTGGCGACATGCGCGGTGCTATCGAATACGCGTCTACGCAGAAGCGTGTGGGCAGCGGACTGACACGCATGGCCTCCGCGCCTTCCTCGCTACAGCCAAGCGAGGGAAAGAGGCAGCTTATTCCATGTATCGTGGCGGCACGAGACCGTGGGACGCTCGCAATGGGCGTAATTGTGTTTGGTTTGCCACAAAATACATACAGTATTTTAACTCTTTTTATTTAAAATACAAAATACATTCAGAGCCATAAATAATAAATTGTCATAAGAACGACTTTAACAGTAATAATAGCCGCACGGGTCGATCGACCAGGCTAAGCTACGCTTGCCGCGGTTGGTCCGTGGCTGGGTGACCATCTTTACATACCAAGAACCCTCCGTGCCTCGGAAAGCACGTTAAGCCGTTGGTCCTGGCTGTAATTCGTGGATCTTTGACAGTCGTTACGGGTCGTCAGAAAATCCAAAATTCTGACAATCAGTCTTACTAAGGGGTATCGTATTACCTAGTAACTGGGTTGTGAAGGTCAGATAGGCAGTCGCTCCATGTAAAATACTGGTATTCAGCTGCATCCGGTTAGACTGCAAGCTGACCCCAGCATAGTTAGGAAAAGGCTAAGCAGGTGATGATGACTTGAAAGTATCATATTGCTTAATTATATGTAAATTTGGTATAGGGTACAAGTACCAGGTACAGTACCCTATATCAGAAAACTTTACAAGCATACAATTTGACAAAATTTATAACTTTTGGTTTGGTGTTAGGTAATATAAATATAACTAATCCAGCTCAGCCTATATCAGTAAAAGAAGAATTTCCTTTCATGAATACTAGATTTTTAAATGTACCGTCAGACAAACAGCCTGTCCTTAGGGAGTGAATAAAACTTGCTAAAGAAAACAATTTTTCTAAAGGTCCACTGTCGCCTTTTTTTGCTTTTTTTTATTATAAATGTAAAAAGTCATTATTTACTGCCATAAAATATTGAGCCACCGCATGCGTCTAATTTGATATTTTGCGTTTTTTGTCGCGATAACCTTCACAAGTTTGATGTCGCGATATACTTCACAGAAATGTGGCCATGCACATTCGGCATAGGCCGAGTTCGAAGTTTTAATCGCAAAATATTAACACGATGTGAGCGGCCCAGGCTTACATGAAAATGCTTACATGAATGAACATTGAAAATGTCCGTACAGTACAGGTAAAATTTTGCCAACTAAAAATTCACATATAGGTACTGCCCTGGATTCGAGTGTTTTTAGTTTATGTATAAGTCAGCTTAATGTTCATTTTCGTTAATAAGATCGCTAAATGTATTTTGAAGGCATAAGTATTTGAAATACTAACTGCAAAATACCTCAGCGTCAGGTAATTATTTGAAATATCACTTACAAATTACATTTTAGGAAGTAATTGAAATACAAATACCGTACGTATTTGTATTTTATTTTGTATTTTAATCTAGCACCCTAATTGCGTAAAACACTATCTATCACAATCTGAATAATTTTGAAGCCTATTGCTAACCCATTGTGTCATATGTTCGAAAAATTTGTCTGCTTAAGAACGTAAATAACGCAATGAATGTTGTTGAACTGTCAAAATGAAAGCTATTCTTACCGTTAGTGTGTTACGCAATTACCCCACTGGTTAACACCGTACCTACCGTATTGAAACATTTGTTTTCATGAAATGCAATACCTGACCTTTCTTTATGTAAATCTTCTTAGCAGCAGCCAGTGGTTTCTTATACCGCGTGATCTCACGTTTCTGTCCATTAAAGGAGTATACAGTTCGTATGGAGCTCAGTACTTCCTGAGCAACGGCACTAGCCCGACCTGTTTCAAGCGCCTCTTGTTTGTACAGGCGATCTGCTATCTAAGTAGAAATAATATTAATATTAGGATAAGTGGAAAGGCTGCTCTGACTGCAGTGACTCTTTACTCTTCTCACTTCGGAAACTGCATAGTGCATTTATTTGTTAGTACCTACATAATAATTCGAATAAGTAGATACCATTAACGAAACATAATCGGCAAGCAACGAATCATTGACAGAGTTTGACTCCTCAAAAAGTAATTCCGTAAAATGAACACGAACCTATGTTCGTTTCAAGTTCGTTGAAGCCCCAAAGGGCTTGTGGACATTGAAGAACACTACAGCTACAAATGCAAGTACAGTAACCGGTTGTAAATATGGCATTTTGAGTTTTTCTGAAAAAGTTCGGCTTTGTGGATCGTTGGCTCTGCCACATCGATGAGTCACATTTACGCCCGGCTGCTGTAGGATAAGGCGCTTAGCAGTCGGCGGACATTTTGTCCGCGAATAACCGCGAGAGAGCTCCTCCGCCAAGCATCGTCAGAGCGGTCGTTTTGTCCTCCGTGTGCGTAATTGCATAGATTTCCATACGTTCTATCGTCGCGTACAAATTGTCCATCGTCTGCTCAGCGCCTAAACCACGTACTCGCCCAGTCAAGCCGACCAGCACGAAGGTGACAGGAGTCGTGGTGAGACACAGTAGCGCTAGTTTCCACCCCTTCAACATCGCCATGAGGATGCAGCCGATGGCCGTGGTGAAACTGTACACGAACGCCGACACCTTGTCGCCAATACCTTCTTCTAACTTTATGACGTCTCTAGAAGAATGAGCAAAAGACTCGCATTCTAGAACGATGGTCGACTGAATAAAAGTAGGTTTGAATAGAGATCCCCGTTGATCTTGTGGTCGCCAGGGCGACTGCTGAGCAAGGGGTCCTGAGTTCGATTCCCGGGTCGGGCAACGTGTTATTGGGTTTTTCCATTAGGATTTTTTTAGTAACAGTCCGTAGTTTGAACGCTGGCGGTATGATACCCCCAT
Organism: Dryobotodes eremita; assembly: GCA_917490735.1. NCBI lineage: Eukaryota > Metazoa > Arthropoda > Insecta > Lepidoptera > Noctuidae > Dryobotodes > Dryobotodes eremita. The sequence goes on along the minus strand of OU823254.1, from coordinate 15,029,771 downwards.
GCCTCGGAAAGCACGTTAAACCGTTGGCCCTGCCCCTGATCTCTCTCCGGTCGTGTCGGATTGCCGTCCCATCGGACTATGAGAGTGAGGGAAGAGCGAGTGCACCTGTGTGCGCACACACTTGTGCACTATAATATCTCCCGCTCCGAATGCTGGTCTTCGCTAAGATTTGTCGCCATGGCCGAAATTCGTCTGGAGGACTATTATTAGTATGAAATCAGACAGTTTTTAATCGAAATGCATGCTGCTACTATTCTAGGACGTGGGAGTACTTAATGTTGTGGTCGGTTTATTGAATATAACAATAAGCTTACTCGGCCATTTTAGATGCAAAATCTCCAGTTGCATTAAGATCAAAATACGCGAAGTCTTGATTCAGCACTGCTGTTAAATATTCTTCTCTCATTTTATAAACCTGGAAATGGTTGACTTTTTATGACATGCATAAAACGCCTTTAAGTATTAGCTAGTGCACAGTCTGTAATCAGTGTACCTATGTTAGTTATTTACAAAATGATAACTGCTGAGCGTCGTGATGTACCCGAGAAAACTTTTCCCTCTCGATCGAAACGATTTCCCACCATTTGTAGCGATCTTTAGATTGGTCAGACCATTGCACCCATTGGGTTACGTCCTCTGGGTCTCTTACCATCCATCTTTCCGATAACCATAAGTTATGCGATATGCCCGAAGTAAGCAATTAATTGCAATAGGTACTTATTAATTAAATGGGATGTATTTATTGGGATTTATTTTATTGGATGGAACTGAACTTAAACCTAATTATTAATTCGCCATTTACCTACCTGATTTATAGCTGTAACATTCATAAGTGCAGATCCCAAATATGCACAAAAAAACAGCAAGACACCAACACAAGAGTAAATGACACCAAAATGGTGCATACTCTGTAGAAAAGCTTCGCCATCCTGTGTCCCTGATTGGACTGCCTTGTCGTACGCAATCATGCTTTGGAACACATTCGCAACCAGGGTAATGGCGAATGGCAACGTAGCTCCGGCGATAAACGATGCTATTATTGATATAGATATCAAAAATCTATCCATCTTTGATGCAAATCTGTACTGGAAATAAATTGGACTATAAAGCGCTACAAAGTTTCGAATGCCACAATATTCAAGTGTATTCAACTATTCAATTTTAAACAACTACAAGAACTAAACAATTAATCAGCAATGCTAATGTAAAATAAATATACAATAAAAATTTAACTATACCAATGTAAAATATGATATAGACGGCGCAGTCGCTTTCAGTTTACTTTCTTTTTTCTCGCTGAAAAATATTAAATTATTTATGTGTAAACTAAACACAAAAAGGTAGATTAATTACGAGTAGGTACTGTTATACCTTTCTCAATATATTAAAGTGGGGGCGTATGAGAATATATATTATATCAAGGATAGATAATTAAATAAAAAGATAGATATTTTATCAAGGAATTTTCCTAATTACATTGACAGGCCCTAGCCCTGCCTATTTCCTTTCTAAACAAACTACCATCACTTTTCCTTCTAAAGCTTATTTCAAACTTGCTTGACTGTTCGAGAGTAACCATCGATAATATAATTACCAGCCAGTCAACATAAGGTTGACACATGCAGATAACCTCTTCAGTACCTATGTACTTATAAACCCAAATTAGTCCAACTTACGTCTGGTGAATTCTGGTCCTGCTACTACCTCCATCTGCCTAGCCTTTTCCCAACTACGTTGGGGTCGGCTTCCAGTCTAACCGGATGCAGCTGAATACCAGAATTTAACATGGAGCGACTGCCTATCTGACCTCCACAACCCAGTTACTGAGTAATACGATAACCCCTTGGTAAAACTGATTGTCAGACTTTCGGGCTGCTGACGACCCGTAACGACTGTCAAAGATCCAATAATGACAGCAGGGCCTGCAGTCTCGACATTAGATAGCGACAAAAATCTGTCGCTAAGTCGTATCGATGTCAAATTCCTTTAATAGATTTTCAACCTTATGCTTTGGAAATAAAGTTCAAAATCTATTAAAGGAATTTGACATCGATACGATTTAGCGACAGATTTTTGTCGCTATTCATGTCGAGACTGCAGGGCCTGGGATCAACGGCTTAACGTGCTTTCCGAGGCACGGAGGGGTCTCGGTATGTAATAGATGCACGAACCGACCGTGGCACGCGTAGCTTACCCTTCGATCGACCCTTACGTCTGTTAATATTTAGCCACGATCTCCTCTGACTATAATAGGTATACCTCTGTTTGGTGAATCTCTGGAATCTGGATATATCTACATATTAGCGTAGAACTCTCGTAGGCAGAGCGCGGCGCGGCCCGGCGTAACGACTCAAGACGAAATCTTATTTTGTAACTTCTTTAGCCGAATCGCGTACTAATGTCATGCACAGCAGTAAGCAACTAAACAAGGACTTACAGTTTCACGCTGTCCCTATTCTTATTCTGTTTACTTCGGTGGCGTCCCATTTTCAATAAAATAAATGTTTTCATAAATATACAGTCACAAGCAAGTGCCGCACATTTAACCAATAGGTAAGTATTATGTATTTCAATAAAACATCATAATGGCCTAATTATTTAGGGACATTCTTATTATATTAGAATACTTTAAAAACGTGTTATTGCCACTGTTTTTGCAAATAAAAAACCAATTGTACCTTTTTACCTTTCAAGTGTAAATTGTGAAAGAGTATAATAACTGTCATTATATGAGCGAAGGATGACGGATGACGCCAGGTCACAAATTATAAAACGTAATATAAACAGATTCATCTCTGTCACTACGCAAAAAGATTTTAATACTGTTGTCCTACTCTATGCTGGCACGTAGCGGCGTAGCACTCGTAACTGGCGAGTAGGGTAGCGTAGCTAAGGCGCAGTAAGTGTCGTAGCCCATTCGTAGCACTCGTAACTGGCGCGGAGGGTAGCCAAGGGGGCATAGTAAGGGTCGTAGCATTCGTAGCACACGTAGCGATCCGTCTATGGACTACGGCGCATAACATACTCAACTCAACTCAAAGATTTATTTCAAATAAACCAATTACAGGCACGTTTGAATTGTCAAGGGGTCGCTCAGTCAGAAAGATGAAGCTAGTTGCCGATTCCAAAGCGTAGTAGGTACCTATGGAGAAGAACGGGCATGAAATTCCACGGACAATCTTTTAAATCAAAATATGGTTACAAAATATTGGTTACATCATGCAGAAAGTTAAAAGCGTCCGTAATAAAAAGACAAAAACAAATCAAATATTAAATTAAATTTAAATAAGCCGTGGCGGACGGCGAAACCAGCGGGACATAGTGAAGATGACCATCGTGCCGAACTAACTAAAGGATGTCGACCACTGCGAGATTAAGACGGCTCTCGAGCAGCTAAAGAATAACAAGGCACCAGGTGATGACGGAATAACAACAGAGCTCCTTAAAGCGGGCAGGATTCCAGTCCTGAGAGAGCTAGCACGTCTCTTCAATTCCGTCATCTAAGAGGGTACAACGCCCGAGGCGTGGAGCAGAGGTGCGGTAGTTCTGTTCTTCAAAAAAGGCGACAAAACCTTGCTGAAGACCTATAAACCCATCTCACTACTGAGCCACGTATACAAGCTGTTCTCGAGGGTCGTCACGAACCGTCTCGCCAGGAGAATTGACGAGTTCCAATCACCAGAACAAGCCGGTTTTCAAAATGGCTTCAGTACCGTAGACCACATCCATACTGTTCGCAAAATTGTGCAGAAGACCGAAGAGTACCACCAGCTGCTGTGTATGGCATTTGTGGACTACGAGAAAGCCTTTGACTCCATGGAAATATGGGCAGTTGTGGCCTCTCTGCAACGATGTCGAATCGATTAGCTATACATCGAAGTATTAAGGTGTTTGTATGACGCTGCCACGATGGTTGTCCAGATCCAGGATAAGAAAACCACCTCCATCTAACTGCTCAGGGGATTGAGACAGGGGAATGTGATATCCCCGAAACTGTTCACTAATGCGTTGGAAGACGTTTTTAAGACGCTTGACTAGACTGGACTGGACAGGGTATAAACGTGAACGGCGAGTACATCTCACGACTTCGCTTTGCTGATGACATTGTCATAACGGCAGAGACGCTGGAACAGTAAGACCAGTTGCTGCATAGCCTAAATGGAGCCTCTCGGCGAGTTAGCCCGGGCATGAAGTTTAGACAAGACGAAACTCATGTACAATTCACACGTCTTACCGAGTCCAATCCACATCGAAGGATCGCTTCTCGAAGTTGTGAAGGAGTATGTCTATCTAGGACAAGTCATCCAGCTCGGTAGACACAACTTTGAGAAAGAAGCCGAGAGAAGGATCCAGTTGGATTGGGCAGAGTTTGGAAAACTTCGTCAAGTCTTCTCGTCACCAATCCCGCAATGTTTGAAGACTAAGGTCTTCAGCCAGTGCGTCCTGCCCGTTATAACATACGTTGCCGAAACGTGGGCACTGACAGTCGGGCTCGGTCCGGCTCGGTCGGCACGGTCCACAAATTTTAGGTCACTCAGCGCGCTATGGAGCGGGCTATGTCGGGGTTTCTTTGAAGGATAAAATCATAAATGAAGTTATCCGGAAAAGAACCGGAGTTACCGACGTAGCTTGCAGAGTAAGCAAGCTGAAGTGACAGTGGGCTGACCATGTTTGTCGGAGGACTGATGGCCGGTGGAGCAGACGAGTTCTGGAGTGGCGACCGCGTAGCGGCAAGCGTAGTGTCGGACGCCCCCCAGCTAGATGTAACGACGACCTCAAAAAAGTTGCTGGGACAGACTGGATACGAAAGGTGGAGGAAAGGGTGTAGTGGCGCAGCATGGGAGAGGCCAATGTCCAGCAGTGGACTGCAATAGGCTGAGTTGATTGAAGCCGTGGCAGCTAAGAGATGACCATTCCCTACTGACGGCGCCCGTTCACGAACATGACGCATGGATTAGCAGCATTCAGCTCAACCATTTTGAAGGGAACTTAATGATCCAACACACACGCCGCCACCAGCGAGACATTTTAGTGAGCATGACATACTCTCAGCCGCCAGGGCACATTCAATTCAATGAAAGACGAACCTAGTAAACGGTAGCTTTATAATAGGTACATAGTGCTCACACATGTGCTGTACTATTATATAATATTAAAAGATTCAATATCTACAATGCAAAGATAGTTTTTACAATCTTGAGCAGCTCCAACAGTAGTTTCAGATGCTAATCAATTAGTTTATGCGCCCTTGTGGAGCAGGACCAGCGCTGAGCCAAGCATTTTTATCAGCGATGTAATCCTCCAACTTATGATTGCTTGACTGCATAGTGTTCGTTTTATACAAGATTTAAATTTCGTTTCATTCAGTTGAAGTATATGGGGAGGTATTTTATTGTAACATTTTAAACAGAACCCCATGAAAGATGAGTCTACTTTAGCCAGCCTGAAACCTGGTTGAACTAATTGGTCCCTATTTCGAATGATATAATTGTGTTTTTCACCTCTTTTACTAAAAAGATGTAGATTTTTCCTTACGTACGATGTTTTCATAGATATATTTACAAGGTACCGTCATGATGTTAATATCTTTAAACCGTTCCCTTATAGAGTCGTACTTGCGGAGGCCATATATGGCTCTGGTGGCTCTTTTCTGCAGAATAAAAATAGACTCGACGTCTGCAGCCCGTCCCCATAGTAAAAGACCGTACGACATAATACTATGAAAGTAACTAAATAAAATAGACTAGCTTCGCGGTACCTACATCAGTAAATTGACGGATTTTTCGCACAGTATATGCTGCTAAACTTAGCCGTCCTGCAAGGAATGTTAAATGAGGACACCATTGAAGCCTTGAGTCGAGCGTGATCCCCAGAAAAACAGTTTTATCGACGAATTCTAGTTTCTATTGATTTAATAGTATCTCACAATTAGTACTTTTGACATTTGGTAAAGAAAATCTTATGCACTTAGTTTTTTTCCCGTTTAATACCAAATTATTAGCAGTGAACCAATTCTGGATCTGCAGTAGGGCGTTATTTACATCGTCAAGATTTGATGCACGTCTATTAATTTTAAAAATTAAAGAAGTATCGTCAGCAAATAACACCATCTGTGGTTAGGTTTTAACAAATGGGGTAAATCATTAATATACATATACTAAAAAGAGGAAAGGACCCAATATCGAGCCTTGTGGTACGCCCATTTTTACTTTTAAACCATGTGAATTGACACCATTTATTTGAACTTGCTGTTGTCTTATCATTTAAATAGCTGGCCTTCCTCGAGGAGCTGGGGTGGATCGAATAATCGATTTTCCTACCCGTACGCAAAATACGCGCATTGACGTGGAATTGCGGACACCAGCCCGTATTACCTATTACCTACTACCTACCTATAATTTAAATAAGATTTTACTAAACTGAGCGCAAGTTTTCCAAGGCTGTAACGCTCAAGTTTCAAGGTTAAGGTTTCATACTACATATTATTCTCGCGTAGTGCCAGAGTGGCTATACGGGAAACCCCTGACTTTTATTACATGAGGTTGGTAACAATAATACGAATAGGTACCTAAAGTTTCGTTTTTATTAAAAGTATCTCCATAAAAAAAGGAATAATTAAAATACAAAACTTACAATACATTAACTTTAAGCTGTTCCTTAAATAAACGAAAACATAACGTCCTTAATGCAGTTTATACTCTTTGATTACGTCAAAATATTAAACAACAAAAACGCCAGAGAACATAGATTTATAAATCAAATTTCCCGCCATTGATATAATGATTTATACAGATAACAAAAATACTTATAGAGCTATAGATAAAAGAAAACGTATCTGTGAAACATACGATTTGTCTATGAAATTATGAATTACAAACTAATAATTAAGTTAGGCATTTATACTTCTAAAACAAAAATGATAACCATATAGATTCGATTCGATTCGATTTTAATTCATAATCTATTCAATATTTACTTCTATCCTCTGAAATACGCTGTTGCAATATTTGGCAAGTCAAAGAGGTATCATCCAAGGCCTTCAACTATTATCAAACAGATAAACAGTCTGGATTGCTTATTGGACACATTTTACAAAACCTACTAAATAGACTTTATGTGAAAGAAATAAGGTACCTACAAAGTAGTGTTTGTTTTTAAAGATAAAACCGGTAAAGTACCTAGATATTTCTCTATTATCACTCCAAAATAGTTTTTGTATCGTTTACTTAACTGATTTGTGCTATTTAAATCATTGAGAATACTGTAAGCTATAGGTAATCATTAACAATGGTCATCGCAAAGAAATACGTTGTTCTAAATCATTTTGTAGGAGAACCTAAGAAAAGTGATTTTGAAATTGTTAAAGAAGTTCTTCCTGAATTACAAGAAAATGGTAAGTTTGTTTGTTGTTCCAGCCAGCCTCATTGTAATCGATTCTTTATTTAATAAATAATTATTTCAGAATTCCTCGCTGAAGCAGAATACATCAGTGTTGATCCTTATCAGCGCATGAAACTTGGCGCAGCCTTCCCTTGTGATATGATTGGTGGCCAAATTGCGAAGTAAGTATTTATTTGAGTTTGTTTCTTTTATGTATAAGTAAGCCCGACTATAAATCATCTACGAATGGAATATGACTACCTAGTAAGTACATATTATAAAATTATGATTTTTTTGAATAATGAGAGGCTCGTGGCTAAGTAATAATAGCCGCACGGGTCGATCGATCAGGTTAAGCTACGTTTGCCGCGGTCGGTCCGTGGACCATCTTTACATACCGAGACCCCTCCGTCCCGGCTGACAGCCGGGATCAACAGTTCCTGGACCTTTTCACCTTTGGCAGTCGTTACGGGCACAGAACACTATTACTCCTAGTGGAGGTTACGGGTCGTCAGTCTTACCAAGGGGTAGTGTTACCCAGTAACTGGGTTGTGGAGGTCAGATAGGCAATTGCTCCATGTACAATACTGGTATTCAGTTGCATCCGGTTAAGACTGTAAGCCGACCCCCTAAAAATTCTTGGGAAAAGGCTAGGCTGATGATGAGATGAAAGTTTTGAATAGGTAACGTGAAAAAGAGAAATTATGTCTTTGGTACAGTAAAGTACCTATAATCTTTATTTTCAGAGTGACAAAAAGCAAAAATCCTGAGTACCCAGTGGGATCATGGGTTATGGGACATTTCGGTTGGAGAACCCACACAGTGACAACACCCAAAAATGAGAAATTCAGTGGGCAAAAACCGTTTCTCTACAAATTACCCGACTTCGGAAATTTGCCTGTATCATTAGCCCTAGGAGTCTGTGGGAGAGTAGGGTAAGGATCGTAACTTTGTTGGACATTGGACCTTATCTAAAAATTTATGTTGTTTACCTTTGTGTATTTATAACAGGAACACTGCTTATTTTGGCTTCACTGAGATCTGCCAACCGAAGGCCGGGGAGACTGTGGTAGTGTCCGGTGCGGCGGGCGCAGTGGGCTCACACGTCGGGCAAATCGCTAAGATCCTGGGTAATAACATTTTGTCCTAAATTTTCGTCCCAACCTTGTTTCATCAAGGAATATTTCCACACACCTGGCGTTACTCTGGACTTTTAATTGACTGTTTGTTTATAGGATGTCGAGTTATTGGTTTCGCTGGCACTGACGAAAAATGCGAAATGCTGGTCAAAGAACTAGGTTTTGACTATGCAGCCAACTATAAAACCACAGATCTTGCTAAATTTCTGAGAGAAACCGCTCCAAAAGGCATAGACTGCTACTTTGACAATGTTGGCGGAGAAATCAGTAGTACAGTCATGTCGCAGATGAACCAATACGGCAGAGTCGCCGTCTGTGGAGCTATTGCAAGTTATAATGAAACCGATCTTGAAAAGCGGAAAGGTGAGTTCCACATTAATTTAGATAAAGAACTAATGATTTTTTTACGTCTTCATTATTTTCTTTTGAACACTTTTATATTTTCAGCGACAATGCTTCAAAAATTCATCGTCGGTAAACAGCTAAAAATTGAAGGGTTTTTGGTTAACAGATTTGCCGATCGCACTATTGAAGGTATTAATCAAAACTTGAAATGGGTTAAAGAAGGAAAACTAAAGTACAAAGAACATATTACTGAGGGATTTGAATCAACCGTTGATGCTTTTATAGGATTATTTAGAGGAGACAACATCGGTAAAAGTCTGGTAAAAGTGAAATGATCCATAAACAAAGTGATTATAAATATAATGTAATTAAATTGTATATTTAACAAGTGCATAATCTTATTTACAACACCATTCATCACCTGCGTTTGCGTCGTTTTGGAGCAGTGGAGCCTTTCGGCACATCTTTTGTATATTTATTTATGAAAAGTTCTTCATATAATAGACTATTTGCCTCTTGACTTAAATATTGAGATAGTTCTTGATAAAGCTGTCTTTTATGTACATCTTCACTAACTGTTGTCTGTGTGTGGACATTTTTCTTATCACATGATGGTGCAACCGTTTGTTTTAACTCTACAATTTTTTGGGAGTTTTCTTCTATTTTATTAAGTAAATTATCTTCCATCTTTTTCATTCTAGCTTCTAAGTAAGCAATAGTATAGTCCTGGACACTAGGCAGTGCTGGATCTTTAGCTAGATAAGAACCAACCTGCTGCTTTTCACTTTGCATTATTTTTGTTTTATGTGATAGTTTTCTTTTGTTAAAATCTGATTTGTCTGGTTTGTCTAATTTGTCTAGACAATCTTCAATTATATCCCTTAGTTTCATATTAAATTTTCTTTTTTCTGCTATTGCAGCCACTCTTTCTGGAGGTATCTTATTTCTTAACAATGAAGTGTTTGGTGACACCTTACTAGGACTTTTAATTTCATCACTTTTAGTTTTTTGAGGAGCATCATATGGTAAAACCTCATTTGAAATGATATTTATAACATCATTTCCTATTTCCTGAGGAGAAACATTATCTCTTCTACTACTAATGATACTAATAGGTTCACTTTCAGATATTTCTAAAATGTTGTTATCTTTTGATGTGTCTGTCACAAGTGAGGTCTCTATATTACTATTAATAATTGGTGCTTCTGGAATCTCTACTATTGGATTTGGATTGAAAAACCTTTTCTTATTTGGGAAAGTTAAGATTCTAGTAGGTGAAACTGGTTCAAATTTTCCGATTAGCGGCACAGGCTCAGAGATCTTTTTCTCAGATATAATCCTAATCTTTTTCGTCTCACTTAACAAAGTTCTGTCAGCATTGCTATTTGATGGTTTAGGTTCATCTAACACTTTCACAACAAATGACTGATCATTTAATAGTTTTGGTTCATCAAATGCTTTTACACCATACAACTGATCATTTAATAGTTTTGATTCATCCAGTACTTTTACATCGATTGGTTGATCTATATTTTCCTGAATTTTATCATTTGATTTTGTCCCTTCAAATTCAATTGGCACATGGGACACATTAAATATAAGGTTCAATGAGTTATGGTCTTCTGTCCGTGGCGTTTCAATTAGTTTGTTAATGTCTAATGTGTTATCACGGTTTATTGTAAGATTACCTTGAATGATTGTATCTTTCTTATGAGTATTATCTTTCAAAATACTATGACTGGAGTTTCCAAAATGCTTCCCTCTATTTCTGTGTGTGAGTGGTTGCACCCTTTTAACAGTTCTTTTAGAAGGAATCAGGTTTTTTGGGACATTCGGATTTGCCTTTAATTCACAGAGGCCCTTTAAAGCAATCTGGTTATCATTTATCTGGTTTAGTGAATTTAATGAATCCAAGTCCATTAAGTCACAGTTTGTTAAGAAATCTCCATATTTGACTGAAAAGTTTGCTTTCTTATCTACTATTGTCAAATATTCATTTTCAATATCATCAAGAGATATACTGAACACTTTAGACTCCTCTTGCTCATTTTTTGTTTCATCTAACTGACTAGAATCACAATAAGGCCCATCTTCTGTAGGCACTGCATCAAATGTAAGTTTGTCTTTCTGAAATATGAATTATATTAATTATATTAATAGTGATCATGATTTTCAGAAAACTCTAATACTGCGATATAAAATCAAAAAGTAAGCAGTAAGTAGGTAGTGCTTTCCTCCTACATCAAATTTATGTCACTAATAAAAGTAACCATAATTATGTACCTATTAGTATATTATGCAGTTCCTATTACTGTTTTATAATTTAAACAAAAAATATAAACAAACCTTAAAGTTCATAAAGTTGTCATCTTTGAAATGATGTTGGCATACCACTCTGTTCTTTAGCTGTGACACTTTTAAATTGAGAAATTCTAATTTGTGTGCATTTGTAAGCCATTGGTGACAACGAACTTTGTCAAACACGGGGTAGTGGAACATATGAGTTTTGCCATCTGTTCGCAAAGAGCAGTTACGGTAAGTGCAGCGGCACCCTCCCATGACACTATCTGAAACAAGCATCATAAATAATTATAACAGTGTCAGGACAGACCTTGTCAAAATAGAGTAAGAATCCAGAGATTCTGGAGCCCTGGTGGTGGCACTCACTTTAATTAAAATTTAATTATATGATGTTTATGAATTACTTGAGTTACTAGAAGAATATAAAGGTACAGGTACAAAAAGGGTCATAGGGTCATCTGAGTAGGAATGGTATCGTACATACCTACTTTATTGCATAGTCAACTTATTACATCAAAAAAGCACATCACAGACCACTACTTAGACAATGCATTGGTATTTTTGATTATAGTTTACTATCTCGTATCGCACTTTCTAATACAAACAATGAGGCTGTGATGCCAGAATAATGGATCTATACACCTAATAGATTATATGACCCAATGTAAATATAGTTTTTAGAACAGCTTTATCCTGTAGCACATAAATTAACATTAGCATACCAACCGTACCCTCCAAGCCTTTTAATTTGAGTTAAAACTAATTATTATGTTAAACCTTGTGACATAGGTTAAAAAGAACACATCGGTACTTATATGTACAAGGAAACTCAAAATTAAATAAATAAACACAACATCAACATATAAAAGCGATTTCTTGCTTCATTTTCTGTGCTTCATTCACAATACTCCATAGACTAAATCACAGAGTATGGTAAAAGTAAATACTACAGACCACAGAGTAGTAATGTTTACACTGACGTTGGGGGGCTCTATATTCTATGGTCTACCCACACTACCTATTTGGTACAGTGCGCCCAGAGTTTATTTTTAGATAGAAAAAAAACAAGACACGAGCTGAATCATAAACATAGAGAACGGACTGAGCGTAAAGCTACGGTTTCCTAGAAGAGCGGTGGTACCCCATGCGGCCGTAATGTCCAAATACAGAGCGTTTTTTGGCATCTTAATGTCAAATAACAGATGACAGATTTTCGTGACAACCGTTGTTAATATGACGGAAACGCTCTTCTAGGAAACCATAGCCTTAGCCTCGCAAAAGTGAACAGTCTATAAACAGAGACAAAACGACCGTGCAGCCAATCCTCTCCCTATTCAGCAAGACTGTAAAAAAAAATGCGCGGTGCGCCAATTTTAATAAACTAATAATAGAAAAAGCAGCTATTTCTATATGTTACCATCTATTATTTCTAGACTATACTGACCTAGGTTCGAGAGTGAAAGATTTGTCTTTATCAATAGTTTTTTCATCACAAGTATAAAACGATGGGCAGTCAGGATGGTCACAACAAATGATGTACTTGCACTATAATTCTTTAATTATTTTTAAATCGGACAGATTCTCCACTTATGGCTTTTGAACTTGGTGATGGTTACAAAACGACTGCTTCGAACTGCCTAACACATCCGCATTTATGTAATAGATTTCACTAATAACTTATTATTTCGATTACATTACTTACTATAATGTAATGAATGACTAATGAGTAAAATTAAATACTTAACATTTATGTATTAACAATTAAATTATTAATCATCCGGGGGAATCTATCAGACGCATAATCTCTGGTTGTTCTCGTCTAGCTAACGAAGAGTACCTACTTGCATAGACAACCTTGTAGCAATTCTCCATCAGCAACTTGCTCTAAAATACAGCCTAGTGGAAACGGAATTGCCCTAGGTACTACAGGTATGTGTCCAACCCAGTTCTCGAAAATAGAAATATCACTTTGTACTGGGATCGATCCATCATCACTGACAGGACTATTGTTACCAATATGCCTGATATAGTGGTGATGGATCGAAAAGAGCGGCGCGCAATGATGGTTGACTGACCTAACGGTCCCGCATGACGGGAACCTCGTGAAAGCCGAGAAAAATTTAAACAAATCAAGTACCTACTTACCTTGTTTTGGCTCGCGAGGTTGTTGACATGTGGGATGTGGACTCAGCGATCATTGTGCCGATAGTCGTGACAGCCAAGAGCCTCGATCAACACCTGAGGAGCCGGAATCGAGCCATCATCACTGACAGGACTATTGTTGCCAATAAGCCTGATAAAGTGGTGGTGGATCAAATAGAGCGGCGCGCAACGATAGTTGACTGACATTACGGTCCTATATAAAATGTACTCAGTGATAACGGTCCCGTATGACGGGAACCTCGTGAAAGCCAAGAAAGATTTAAACAAATCTGTTAAAGGAGGTTTTCTCTGATTCTTTACTTTTTATTACTTTCTTTTTGTTTTTCATTCCTGCCTTGACATCACAGCGTACATTTTATATCTTGACATTACGAATATATCTTTCAATATAAAATACGTGTTACCTTTTCGATCCATAAAATACCTCTCAACAAAATCAAGTATCTTGTCTTGGCTCGCGAGGTTGTCGACATGTGGAATGTGGACTCAGCGATCATTGTGACAGCCGGTGGCTAAATAGCCATTAGCCTCCACCAACACCTGAGGAGGTTCTCGTTGGGCAGCTGGATCAAGGGCTTGATTCAGAGAACGGTACTTCTGGACACGGCTCGCATTGTTAGGAGGTTCCTCTCTCTGGAACCCTGACCGCCGCCGCCGGTAGCTTGGACCCTGTTCTCGATATCGGTGGGCTGTTTTTATATTTTATCAATACAAATATTTAAAAATGTCATTTATATGTATTTAAATGACAATAAAGGAGATATTGCCTATTGAAATATAAGACGAAAAATTTAAACACAGGGGGATTAAGAAATGTTAATAAGCGAGCAAACCATAAGAAATCGTTGCATGAAGTCAATCTCCGTTCCCGAAGGCAGCTACTTATACCACCTATTGAGCCCCGCAATCGCACAGTCCGTTTACAATGAAATTGAGCAGAAGAAGAGTGGCGTTTTGTGTGTTTTTTCTGACGAATCTCGCTTTGCTATGAGGCCAGATACTAGACGTACACGCTATTGAAGGACCCCTGGACGCCAAGAACGTTTAAAATCTTGCCAGGAAGTCCATGCATACAGTGCAGTGGTGAAACAATCATGATATGGGTGGGTATTTGGATCGGCGGAAGAACCGAACTGATTTGGATCAGAAACAATCTCAATGCACAGATTTACGCTGAAATGATTGTATCAGATGTTATCATTCCTTTGCGGACCCAATTTGCTGCTTAATTTCTGCTTATGCATGATAAAGCACGTCCACACACTGCCCGAGTCGTTGCAAACACACTTGCCGCAGCTAATATCAACGTCCTACCATGGCCTGCTCAGTCGCCAGACTTGAATCCCATTGAGCAGCATGGGATATGCTTCAAAGAAGAGCTCCCCCCAAATATGGATGCCATACACACATCAGAGAATTGTTTCGCCTGTTAGGAACGGACGTGAGCGGCCATTCTGCAACATGATTTGGATGAACTCATATTGAGTATCGACGATTGTGTTATATGCGTTAACGGCGGAAATAGACTAGAAACCATTTATTTTACGCAATAAAAACCTTTAAAAAGTTTTCAATGCGAATACATTAAATTTCGTTTATTTACAATCAACTTCAAACTAAAATACAAAACAAACTTATAACTTCGCGAGAGTCGCGGAGGATGCTTGTACATTATACTGTAGGTACGTATTTTCCCGTCGGTGATTGGAACTTAACTTTTTAGCTCGCTTTTTTTTTTTTTAATGGCAGCTCGTACTGCTGGCTGCTGGCAGCTGGCTACTTAACCGAACTATCCCGTGGGTGCCTTAAGATTTTACTCGAAAAGCCTCTAGCCAGGAGCAAAATTAAATACTAAACTTATATTTAAACCGCACGCTAAGGGCACCCCCTGTGTGGTACGGACCTTGGCTTAGGGCGTCACTGAGACGAGAGGATCCGGCAATTGGGACTCGAGGTGGCCTTGCACAAGTCCGAGGCCATGTGTTTTCATGGTCCTCGGAACGTGCCACTGTCGGGTTCCCAAATAACGGTAGGAGGGGTTCACATCGGCGTCGAGTCGACGATGAAGTACCTGGGACTCGTCCTCGACAGCCGGTGGAACTTCGTCGAGCATTTCCGACGTTTGGCTCCCAGACTGCAGCGGGCCGGGGCTGCCTTGAAGCGGCTCTTGCCCAATCTAGGGGGACCAAACGCCTCCTGCCGGAGGCTCTACGCGGGGGTCGTGCGGTCCATGGCCCTTTACGGGGCACCGGTGTGGGCGAGTTCATTGAGGCTCCGGCCAGCCCGCCGGTTGAACGCGTCCCAAAGGGTCATGGCCATCCGGATGGTACGGGGATACCGCACGGTCTCCTGCGAGGCGGCGAGCCTCCTTGCTGGATTGCCGCCGTGGGATCTGGAGGCAAAAGTCCTCGCGCACGTTTGGGAGTGGCGCGAGGAGGCGAAACGCCAGGGCGTAACTCCGCTGCCGCGAGAAATCGCGGCACAGCGGACAGAGCTCCAGCGGGATCTCATGGCGGCATGGAGAGTGCGACTGTCGCAACCCAGCGCAGGGCACGCCACAATTGCGGCGGTAAGACCCATCTTTAAGTAGTGGCTTGAGAGGCGCCACGGCGTCCTCACCTTCCACCTGACGCAGGTCCTCACCGGACATGGCTGTTTCGGGAGGTTCCTGTTTCGGATAAGGCGGGAGGAAACGCCCGGGTGTTATCATTGTGTGGATCGACCGGAGGACACGGTGGAGCATACGGTGGAGGTCTGCCCGACTTGGGCGGAGCACCGCCGTGTCCTCGTGGCGGCGATCGACGGCGGCGACCTCTCGCGTCCGGCCCTGGTTCAGGCCATGGTACGAAGCGAGAGGGAATGGGAAGCCGTCACCTCCTTCTGCGAAGCAGTAATGCTCGCGAAGGAGGAGGCGGAGCGCGAGAGGGAGAGGCAATCACTGCGCCCTCGCGCCCCTAGTCGCCGCAGGAGGAGACACCCTGGGCGTCGGGAGTCGATTGCCGACTCCCGGCCACCGTAGGCGCGGGCTTGCGGACGGCGAGCAATGGGCAGCTCGCCGTCCGGTAAGGACCAGGCCCGGGTCGACGGCGCGTCGTGTTCCACGCGCGCCTCAAAGAGATGTCAGCACAATTGACGGGGTCCGATAGGACCAATGCCTGCCGGGGCTGCGGATTGTTAGAAAGAGTTACCGTGGCCCTGGCGCACAGGCAACTGAAGGAACACGGGTGGGTTTTAGTCAGTAAGAATCTGACTCGCCCTTCCGCTCCGCCCAGAGCGGGAGAGGTCATTTGATGATTTCCCACCCAAAAAAAAAGTGCGTCACTTAGAGAGGGCAGCAAGGTGGGACAGGCTGGATCGAAAGTTTAGAGTTTTATTTATTACTAAACGGGGGAATTTAAGGCTACAGACTCAGCTACGAAGCGGGCTGGGGCCTCATCGGACAAGGGTCGGAACGATGGCGGTCTGTGTTTGTGCACTGTACTGGTGGCCCTACTGTTCTCCTGGAGGAGGGCTATGGGGTCATCGGGGTCGACTAGGACATGCCGCGGACGGCGGCTATGACTGATACGAGAGGGGGTTTAACGGGCGGCCGCGACAACCAGAGGGTTGCGGTGAGTGCCGGCGGAATCGAAGAAACGATTGGATAGGCGTTTCATGAATTAACTGATGGTCGGGATTTTGAGATCTAAACGGAGGTTTTCGTTCCGAACGAACCAAGGGGAACCGATCGCCCTACGGAGGAACCGGTTTTGGAGGGCCTGCATCCTATGGATGTGATGTGGTTTCGCTTGTGCGAAGACTACGCTCGCATAGGTCATGATCGGGCGAATGCACGCTGTGTAAATGCGCAATTTGCACTTGAGTGACCATTTGCTACGTGCATTCAGGACGGAATGGAGTCTACCGAAAGCGAAAGCGGCGTGCGAGCGCGCCTGCTTTATGTGCTCCGAGAAGGAAAGGCGCTCGTCGAGGACGACGCCCAAGTATTTGGCTCGCTTCTCCCAAGGGATAGGCTTGCCGAACATGGTGATCGGACGGGTTTTTTGCTCGCGACAATGGCGGGCTTTTTATATCTACCGTAAAATGTAGGTACTTCTAGTGGTGCATCTCTTTTGGTGTTGTAGCCTGACGACGTGATGTCCAACATCCCCCACCCAACCAACGGACCAATAGGCGCTTTTCTCAGCCGGCTAGCGATCCCTGCGAGTAGGTTAAACAATAGGAGCGAGTGAGATAGAGAGCCGTACTCTTCTAGGCGGTGGTAAGCCTTTCGGAACTACTTTATTTAATTGATTTAGTTTGTCCTCGTGTTATAACTTTTATTTTTATCTTTTTGTGTCAGGATTAACTAGGGTGAAATCCAGCTTAAGCAAAAAACGCTAAAAGTGCAAAAGCAGAGATTAAGTACTTCGTCAATATACACATACGAAAACATTTTATTTAAACAATCTAAATAGACATTTTTATTTAATTTCAATAAGAACAACAAAATATATTTTTTAAATACCTTGATCCCTAAACACTTTTGATATGTGTGTTTTACTATTTTTATGTACCTATGGTTAATAACCATTACTTTATCACAATTTCTGTGACACTAGCGTAGCGAGCTAATCTATAATCATCTTGAAATTGTGTGTACAGTCGGCAATGAAAGTCTACTAAATATGTTACGTTTCGCCAAACGAATTTAAAAGATCATTCTATTTCAACCAATCATTTGAAGATGACAGAGACAGAATTATGTATTAAATAGGTATTTGTCTTAAGTCTAACACTTCAGTATTTTACATTGATCATTCATTATTGACCACCATTTATTAAATATTTTGAAATAAAAATCGGAATGTACCTACAGTAACCTACGTACAGTCCACCGCAGGATCATGATAACAATTTTGACTTAGGCAGAGCGCCTCTACTGCGTAGTATTTCTAAGGCTTTTTATAATACTTCAGTGTGGTTGATAGCACAACAAAAACCAATTTAAAAAAAATCTTGAATGTTTTGCGTGAAACATTGAAAGTCAGAGTATTGAACAATTTTGGATATTTTTTAAAAGTGTTAACCGACTTCTCTTGTTGACCTTACCACGAAATACTACTCTATTGATTTCACGATACCATTTTTATAACATGTTGCTTGTTACCTACTGAATAATTAATGATGATAATTAGGGATCAATTTAATTATGTTAACCTTATTTAAAAATTCAAGCACGTAAATACAATGTTTTGGGTAGGTATAATTAGTAGGGAATCAATTAAGTTAGACTTAATTCTTTGGTAGGTAATTATTTTACAACTACTACTGTACTAATTACCTATAATTTAACTTTATTGTTACCTATAAGGCTAAACTTTATTTTAAATTACAGCTTTACTTACTTTATTTTGCCGACTATTATTGACCAAAACTTGTACGGCTTGTAACGTGGTTGACCTACATACTTAGGCCAGCCAAACTTTGGATGCGTTGTGTAGGTACTGTAGGTCATAATCTCTACATCAGCTATGCCCTACTGGATAAAATAGGACTAACGTAGTGTCCAATTTTATTCTCCCCTATTTCAACTGCTGACGAGAGATGGCCATTCTCCTTTATTTCGGAGAATTTTGTACAAAAGTCATCCCCATTAACTTGTTCATCAACGATGTTATTTTTATTTGTTTCCACATCGTGATCCTCATGCTCTCTTGACAAGTACCTACTTGTCAACCTATACCTATACCTCTTAACGGTCTGAAACATCCATACTCATATTGTAAATTCGAAAGTAATTCTGTACGTCTGTCGGTCTGTATGTTACCAAATTTTATACAAGAAAACGATTTTCTCATGAAAATCTATCTCAAAAACGCTTATTTCCACATTCCGATTCAGCAGGCGTAGCATGACGCTTTCTGTTTCTTGGAAGACAAGACAGCTATTTCTATACAAACTGACATTTCGTTTCTCTATTTTTGACATCGCACCGTAAAAATCCTTCTAAAATCCGTCATTTTGTCTTTCGTTTTACCGATCGTTGTCTAGGTATTTTTATATGTAGACTATTTCAGAAGAAAGATTCTATCCCAAACGTCAAAATCACACTGACAACTGTCAGTTGTCTAAGGTAGTGAAAAAAAATTGATTTTGTAATCGCCATGCTAAAGACAGTAGAAAACTTTTTACTCGACGGCGGCAAAGTATAAAAATGGAATGGAAAAATTGAATTTTTCACTTTTTGTATGGAAAATGTGAAAAAGTATTACCTACATGTTTAGTTTTAGGGGTTTAAGGACTTCATAAAGGGGGTCGAAATTTTCATTATTTTTGCGATAGGACACACCATTTTCGAGATATAAGCAAAATAAAAGAAAAACGTGAATAAACTACTGAATTTCGTAAAAAGTGCAGTTGACTCTTTCTACTTTGCTGCCGTTGTACTGTACAGAACGTCATTTTTGTCTATTCTTCCGTCGACAAAACCCGTTTCTATAATGGTCATGCTACGCGTGCAGGAGAGACCGTCGTTTTCACGCTTTGACATACAGGGGAAAAAAAATATTATGACCTACCTACCCTTCGGGCTCGCAACGGCTCCCTTAATAATTTTACGAATAACAAATTGGTTAGCGAGCCTTTTAAGATCACAAGGAATCCGACAAGTGATCAACTTAGACGACTTTTTACTGGCGTGTCAAAGTCGTCGCACCTCGGTGGGAAAAAGTCTTTTGGCATGCGGACACCAAATCGAGGACTATAAAAGCTCCATTTCAAATACACAATCTTCAACAGCATCTGTTGGACCTCGCAACGGGACATCCTCCATCCGAAGTGAACGATTTGATTTTGGAGGCCTGGAAGATGCAGGGTGGGCCACCCATTTGTGTGCGTGGCGGAAAGAGGACATTGAGTTGCTGCGATACTCATGGAGAGCTATAACACTAGTCTTACAAAGCAGCTTGGTGCCGTTGGAAGAAATGGGCTCTAGAAAATCAAATGAATGCCAATAATCCTTCTCCAGAGATCTTAGCTCGTTTCCTTTGCTACTTCAGTTCATGCTGTAAGCTAGCTCCGAACCCGATTGCCTTGCACATAATTATCCGTAGTAACTACATTTGATAATCCTGGTTCTTCAGCATCGCTTGGTTCTAGTTCGATTGTAAGAAGAGTTATGAAAGCGATGCAGCTTAAGTAAGAGGCCGTTCTCTAGACAGCCTATATGGGACATTTCTGTAATTATAGAATGGATTTAGGTATTCAAACCCGCCTAAGGAAGATAGTATTTTTGAAGTATCTCGATATGTGTCACTAATCCTCGTTTTGGCAACAGGCAGGAGAATCCACGACCTGACTTTTCTGCATATTACGGATGGACCTATGGAATAAAGGGACGATTCAATAATATTTTGGCCGGTTTTCGTACCGAAAACAGATATCACATAAGCAATCGGGCTGGGAGATTAAAAGAAATGGAAATGGATTTGACCCCGTATCAAATTCAAGGAGGAAAGTTATAGAATACCTCACCACTTTGTTTATTTCAACAAGAGGCCTGGTAGAGGCCGCTTCGAGGTTAATCATTGCAGGTTGGATACGTACTGCGTTTAAGGTAGTGGGTATTCGTACTCCACCAGGTAGTATTCGATCTAGAGCTCGGAGTCTCTTCAAATTCATGTGAGAATAACTTACCCCTTGACGACGTCCTAGCTCGAGGCAACTGGAAGCGTAAGGATATATTTTTTAAATATTATTTTAAAGAAATTCAATGTACAAATTCATTGAATGTTGGGAAGAATATGTTAAGTGATTATTTTTGTCCTATGTGATTGATTAGTTTACCAAAGCTTTTCTTGAAACAAAAAAAAAATTAAACCAAATGTTGTAACTAAATATTGATAAGTTTCTTGTTGTAGTACGCGTCATTGTTTGTTCTTTGTGTTTAAGACGGTTGGATGTTTGTAAAAAGTTTTGTTTGTTTAAATTTTTATTTACTTTGTTTTCTAGAAATACATGATAGACCTCGTACAAAAATGGATTTCGTTTTATTTTACGCATTAGCTCTTTCACAAAGTGCTACTTGAGCCGGCAGAACCCGAACATTGCTCCGAGGGTCGAGCCGCAGGCTCGGACCTAAACCTGAACGGTTTGTCCCCAAAGGGTAAAAATGGACATTTTGGGTCTAGCCAAGGCTTCACCCGAGTCAGGCCTTGCCGTCTCGGTTATTTCCTCTGATCTGCACTGAGGACCGTTGACGCCTAGCGGCTCAAGACGGGCGCACCCAGCGTCCACCTTCGCTGCACTGTGTTCACGATGGCGCGGAGACGGTCAGATAGAATTAGGCGTGTGTTCAAGCGAGATAAAAGGTATATATATCTCTGAGTGTCAAACCTTGGCTAGACCAAAATATCCGTTTTTTACCCTTTGGGAGAACAACGGTTCTAAATTTATTTCAGTCTTGCTTCAGTCGAAATTACAACGCCATAAAAGTACTTTTAGCGCGAGGCCAAAATCGAAACTAAAGCCGCCATCGCCATCTTGGTTTGTCAATACAATTTCTGTGGCAATTAGCGACCCCTGTCAATTTAATTCACGCGCCAAACGATTCTTGGAGGTACCTAGACCGCACGTCGATTGTAATGAGCTGGTCTAGCGTTTACGGAGTTTCAATAGAGGACGGGGCTAGCTTATACTGGTTTTGTTACCACTGACGTGCGGCCTACTGTACCTATGATACGCGGAAATATCTCTAGCTACATGGGCGTCACCAGGCGCGACCGTGCCCACGTTTTAAGTTAATTGAATTAAATGTTTTACTTAGCTACATAAACAAACACATTTTTTTTTACTAGTTTTGAATACTACTTTGCTCGTGCTTTTTTTATTAATAATCAATGAATGATAAAGGTAAGTACCTAGGTAAGTTATCACGTTTCCCAGTAACTGGTTTATGGAGATCAGATAAGTAGCGCTTCATGTAAAATACCTATTGGTTTCAGGTGCATCCGGTTAGACTGGAAGCAGACCGTAACATAGTTGTAAAAAGGCTAGACAGTAGACAGGTAATGTAGGTAAGTTGTCAAAGATAACCAAGTCAAGTTTGACCAGTGCACCTTTCTTTTTTTTTGCTCCGGGGTGGAGAATCCTCATGGATGTCCTCCGCCCTGGGGGGCGGAGGGGTCTGTCAGACTCTTACTGACTAAAAACCACCCCGGTGTTCCGTCTCACACCTACGCCGGGGGTCGCGGTAACGTACAAATCTTCCGCAACCCCCCACCCCGACGGCCATCGCTCTCTGCGGCTTTCGCAGAACAGAGATGCTGCCGGCCGTCAGGTCAGCCGCCCAGATCGGGGCCCCGTAAAGGGCCATCGATCGCACGATCCCCACGTAGAGCCGCCTACTAGCGGCGCTCGGGCCCCCCAGATTGGGAAGCAGCGTTGACAGCGCCCCGGCCGCGCTCAACAATTTGGGCGCCAGCTGCCGGAAGTGGGGGCCGAAATCCCACCGGCTGTCGAGTACCAACCCCAGGTACTTCATGGTGGGCTCGACAGCGATTCGAACCCCCCCCCCACCACGATGTGGGATCCGGACGGTGGCGCCCGCCGGGGACCATGAAATACCATGGCCTCCGACTTGTCGAGGGCCACCTCCAGGCCGAGGCGCCGTATGCGGCTCACCGTCTGTGAGACCGCAGCCGTCGTCAGCAACGCTGCCTCCCTGTACGAACTCCCCCGGGACACCGTTACCTTCGCCAGGACTCTCACCCGCGATATAGCGTGTATGGTGGAGCGCCCATGCCTGAAACCGAACTGACTCTCGTCCAGGTCCGGCCCTTCTCTGCACAAGTGGCCGACGAGGCGGGCTGCGAGTATCCGCTCCAGCAGCTTACCCACCTCGTCTAGCAGCACTATGGGCCGGTACGCGGACGGCGAGTCCGCAGGGCGCCCCACCTTCCTGAGCAGGACCAGACAACCGGTTTTCCACAAAGTGGGAAACTGGCCCTGCTCGTGGCACGCTGTGTAGAGTCCTCTCAGCTGGGGCTCCAGCTCCTTCAGAGCGAGGGCTAATGCTCGGCCGTGGATCCCGTCGGGCCCCGGAGCCACGTTCTTGGCCCGGAGCCGCATCACGGCCGCCCTCATCTCTGCCTGTGTCACCTCTGGGACGCTAATGGCGTTCTCCTCTGTAGACTCTGCGGCTGTGGGCAAAGCCATCGGCGGCGGAGTATGCTCCGCTCTTGCCGGGAAGAGGGCTGCGACTACCTCCTCCAGCAGCTCTGGCTGAAGACTCCGTAAGTAGAGGCGCCGCGGCTCGAAGTTTCCCTCGAACCGCTCGATAAGGGCGCCCCCACGGATTCCCGTCTAGAGTCTCCAATTCCCGTCTAGAGTCTCCATGACCAGTGCTTACCTACCTCGTCGTCGCAGGAACTCAGATTACGGAAGCCACTTATAGAAGGTAAGGTAACCACTTTACCGCCAATCCCCAAAAACAATTCAAACAAACTGACACACTAGTCACCTACCTATGCTAAATACATAAAAATTACTTATTGCTATTACTATTATTTGAACATGCCACTTCATAAAGTTCATTAATATAATGTAAACGTCGTTCCATTGATTGATGTTTATGATACGAAAAACGTTTATGTAGAGGTAGTTCGCTTAAGTCTACCTACATTTAGAAATTGAAACAGTTTGATTCTGCCAGTGCGTATAGAAGGTAGTAGTGAGGTGGGTTTCATACAACGGAGAGCTCTTTCATATTATAAATAAAATTTCACAATCATGCAAGTCGGTGATGTTACAAAAAACGGAAATTTTATAAGTAAAGCGTACACTTCAATGAAACCTTTAATATGGATCTTGAAAATATTTGCTATAAATGGCAATGTAGATCCAACGCGATCCAAGTCGTACGTTCTCATCAAAAGCATTTGTACATATTCATTACTAGCAAGTTTGAGTTCATATTGTTTATACTACAAAATTATACATGTTTACCCCAGGATGGACGCTTCTATCAGACTTACAGACATGATACAGGTGATCACAGACGTTTGCCAATATACTGTCGATTTATATTTCATTTATAAATATGGAAGAAATATATATGTGGAATACTTAAAGCAGTATGAAAAAATTGACAACTTTCTTGATACGAGATGTTACTCTGTATTGAAACGAATACTTATGAAAGTCATGGCATTTTATACAATTATTTGGACTCTTAGTTCTCTTGGAGATTTAGGAGCATGGGTTGTAACCTTTGGATGGTTGATACCAATGATGCATGCAGTATCATACGTATTTCTATTCATTAAAATGCTGACTACGTTGGACTTGATAGCTCAGGTCACGCATATTGAAGCTCGACTGCGAATGATCAGTAATTTTGTACAAAGTTGCTATTCTTGTACAGAAATGTGTCCAGTTGGGCAGATAGCAGATTGTGTACTTAACAAAAACTGGCTGTATCGCGACGAAGACGGTCCAATGCCTCTTACCCCGAAAGACCGTGCAGTGGACAGTATTGAGATTAAACGGATTACCAAATGTTACATGTTGTTAACAGAACAAGTGATGTTCATCAATAAAATGTACGGATTTAGGGTAAGTCTACCCATATTACTCTCTCCCTCTTTTTTACCATTTTATTTGGGGTAGATTCTCATGTCTGTTCAGGCTCGTCGAGAATTCTTCAACTCGCTCCTTTGAAGCATAGGTTATTACATAACAGCAGTACCTACTAGGTGTCCTAAGTTTCCTGGTACGTACCTACGGTAAGCAATGAACATCGGTCAACACTGTTTAGTTACATAACACAAAATTCGAATTGATTAATTGGTACATGATTTAAAATAAGCATGCCAAGTTTCAGTTCAATCGGATGCCAGGAGTGCTTGAAAAATAAATGACGACGATATTATAGAAACCGGAAACACATATGAACGAAGCAAGTTCATATAAAGCTTGTAAAAACTGAAGTGTTAACCGACTTTCGTTACTGACCGTATGTAACTATACACGATGCCAACAATTAAGTAGTCTATCCAGATAATTAATCATAAGCGCCGTGCGTACATTAATTTATAACGGCAAGACATGTAGGTACCTACCTACCTACTTCGGTAATGCCTAACACGAACTTAGTACTAGGTAGTTACTGAACTCGTCAAGTGTTAAGGACATAGGTACGTACAATGGCCACCATTAAAACAGTCCTCTGAACGCTGCACGCACTTACGGGGTTACGAGTGTCCAGCGGGGTAATTGAGTAACACATTAATAGCAATCGATCACAATGTCTTTCATTTAATATACGCGTTATTTACGTAGGTAGTTGAGCTGATCAATTTTTCAAACCTGAGAAACAGGGCATGTGAAAATGAAAGGCATTGCGAACGCTTGCTATTTTATGTGTGTTACGCAATTACCCCGCAGAATTAAATACGCTCGGGGGCGCATTCGCGTCACGGGTTAAAACGACTAGAGAAAAGGTGTCGCTTGACTAGAGAAGAGGTACAATTGGCTTTTTTTTTTCAGATTGTTCTGAACACCTTGAATTTGCTTTTAGATATGGTGAAAATTTTGAATTTAGCTATAAGAATCGCCGTTGGATCTCAGGTGAATATAATTATCGTTATTTTGGTACCCATAGAAAAAGAAAGAATACTTCATTCGTTTTGAATCCGGATTGTTAAGGTTTGGTGGCATATGGAGGTTTAGAAAACTTCGGCTTTGTAGTGTCTTCGCTGTCACTCATTCAAATGGGGCAGTCTCTGTCTCAAACTTTATGACCTCACGGCTTATGGCTTAACGGCCTCATAACCGGATTAGCCGCATACTGTACATTGTGCAATATTGACTGGTTGTAGGTACAGTGGTCGTCTGTACCTACATCCAGTCAATATTGTACAGGACGCACGTCCGCGTGGGTAGTAACACTTCGGCCTTTGGCTGGCTTAGCATAGTACGAAGTTTCAATTGAATAAGAGGTCAGCTGATTATGGTTTTGTTACCAGACCATAAGCCTTGACCACGTTCGCTTCCGTACGAAATGTTTTTTCTTTGGTCTTGCCTCTCACAGCCCACCAAGAAGTCTTTCTATAATTTTCGTAATAATTTCGTCCTTACAGCGAACCCTCTACAACAGCGAGAGTTATAATTATTTACCAGGAGTATCGGGCCTGATGCGTTTTCTGACCTGCGCTTCAATTATAATATCTTTGGTCTATCAATGTGAGCAAGCCTATCGACAGAGAGAACAGGTCATCAACGTCATTGATCATCTCCTAATCAACAAAAACCCTGGTGAGCATTATTTAACTACGAGCATTTGAGAATGAGCTCAATATCGCCTCAGCGCAGCGCTCAAATTAATAGACAGTAAAAAAAAAATCTGCTGTTCCCTACACAAATGCAATAGGGCCAATAGGTAGACAGTTCTATTGATGATTTAAATAATTACAGTTTAGTAAAGACCTTTTTATTACGTGCGCGTCTTACTTTTTTGGTACCATATCACCTGATCCAGAGCTTCACATTGTAACAAACGTCCTTACGTTTGTTGCAATGTGAAGCTTGAATTTTGCGAGTTAACCTAGCGCTTTCGCCTTACCATCTACACATTTTAAGTGTCTAGGGAACAAGATACTTTTTTAAATATTTTATGCCCTATTGAAATTAAATAAAAATGTATTTTCCGATTGATTGAATAAAATGTTTTCGTATGTGTAGATCGACGAAGTACTCTCTGCTTTTGCATTAATAAAGACTTCGAGATTATGCTGGATTTTTCACCTCAGTTAATCCTGACATTAAAATGTGATAAAAGTACAAAAATAAAAGTTTTTAAAGGTTTTTATTGCGTAAAATAAACAATTAGTAGTCTGTATTTCCATTGTAACACGTAAACAGAATCGCAGCGATAGGTACTCAATGACTTCGGGGCGTAACTCCGCTGCCGCGAGAAATCGCGACACAGCGGACAGAGCTCCGGCGAGATCACATGGAGGCATGGAGAGTGCGACTGTCGCAACCCAGTGTTGGGCGCGCCACAATTGCGGCGGTAAGTCCCCTCTTTCAGTGGCTTGAGAGATGCCACGGCGTCCTCACCTTCCGTCTGACACAGGTCCTCACCGGACATGGTTGTTTTGGGAGGTTCCTGTTTCGTATAAGGCGGGAGGAAACGCCCGGGTGTTACCACTGTGTGGATCGCCCGGAGGAAACGGTACAGCATACGGTGGAGGTCTGCCCGGCTTGGGTGGAGCACCACCGTGTCCTCACGGGGGCGATCGGCGGCGACTATCTCTCGCGTCCGGTCCTGGTCCAGGCCATGGTACGGAGCAAGAGGGCATGGGAAGCTGTCACCTCCTTCTGCGAAGCAGTAATACTCGCGAAGGAGGAGGCGGAGCGTGTGAGGGCGAGGCAACCGTTGCGCCCTCACGCCCCTAGTCGCCCAAGCAGGAGACGCCCAGGGCGTCGGGAATCGATAGCCGATTCCCGGCCACCGTAGGTGCGGGCTTGCGGACGGCGAGCAATGGGTAGCTCGCCGTCTGGTAAGGACCAGGCTCGGGTCGACGGCGGGTTGTGTTCCACGCGTGCCTCAAAGAGATGTCAGCACTAGTTGACGGGGTCCGATAGGGCCGATGCCTGCCGGGGTCGCGGATTGTTCGAAAGAGTTACCGTGGCTCTGGCGCACAGGCAACTGAAGGAACACGGGTGGGTTTTAGTCAGAAAAGTCTGACACGCCCTCCCGCTCCGTCCAGAGCGGAAGAAGTTATTTGACGATATCCCAAACCAAAAAAAATAAATGTTACCCAATGACTTCATCAAAATCACGTTATCGAATGGCCGCCCACGTCCGTTGTAATAGGCGAAAAAGATTTTCTAGTGTGTGTATGGCATCCATATTTGGCAGAGTTCTTCTTTGAAGCATATCCCGTGCGTGCTCAATGGGATTTAGCTGCGGCAAGTATGTTTATAACAACTCTGGCAGTGTATGGACGTGCATTATCCTGCATAAGCAGAAATGAAGCACCAAATTGGGTCCGCAAAAGTATGGCAACATCTGATACAATCGTTTCAGCGGAAATCTGTGCATTGAGATTGCCTCTGATCCAAATCAGTTCGGTTGTTCCGTAAATCCAAATACCCGCCCATATCATGATTGTTCCACCACTGTATGCATGGACTTCCTGGCATGATTTTAAACGTTCTTGGCGTCCAGGGATACTTCAATAGCGTGTACGTCTAGTATTTGAGAGATCCTCATACCAAAGAGAGATTCGTCAGAAAAACTCACAATACACTTCGACTACACCCAATTTCTGTGTTCACGAGCGCATTGTAAACGGGCTCTGCGATTGCGGGGCTCAATAGGTGGTACACATAGCAGCCTTCGGTGACGTAAATTGACTTCATGCAAACGATTCCTTAGAGTTTGATCGCTTATTAACATCCCTGAAGAGCTATAAAGCCTCGTAAGCAACATTATAGCTGTCATTGTACGATTTCGTCGAGAAGTAATTTGTATGTAACGATTTCGTCTGCGGCTGGTGATGCTTACTCGTCCTCCATGTCGTTCTGACACGCTGCCAGTAATGCGGTAACGTGTCGAAAGTCGACTCTGCGTAGTGCCCAGAGCGATTGCCACAACACGTTCCCGAGAACCAGCTTCCAACATTCCCACGGCTCTGATAATTTCTTCTCGGCTCAAATGACGTCTTCTCTCCATAATAACGTTCTTTTGTATTTATTCCACTCAGAAGTATGGCAGCAATTTTACCGATTTGGCCTCAAACCCGTTGCAGAATTATATAGGAATACGACTTGACAGAAGATTTTCATGTTTTGACCGAAATTCAAAAACGATTCCCTTTTCAAATGACGAAATTTACTAAAAAGGTATCCATAGGAGTTACAAAAAATATAATTTAAAAACCAGAGCAAAAACATGCTTGATCCCTAGACACTTTATATCTGTACTTTTTTTCTCAACAGACGAGGATCTCCGGTCAGCGATAGTGTATTTGAGGACGATATTACAAGATCGCCCCATTTGCTTCAACATGGAAAATTTCTTCATACTGAACTACTCACTGTTAGTTTCTATTGCTTCAGTAGTAGTAACATACACGATAATATTGTTACAAAGTGTGGATTGAAATACCACACTCGATTATTATTTAGGTTAGTTAGTAACAAAACACCATGCCTCGCTTAGGTTTATTCCGTTTGGCCACCCTAGGGTGGATACTCGGAAACGCGCGTTCGTCTGTCCACCCCAGATGGGATGGGAGTCAGCAACAAAAGTCGGTTAACAGTTTTACATTTACACTATATTCTAAGTAGGTACTTACCTATCTTTGACACGAATTATCTTAGTTTCTGATTTTCACTATTTCAAACAGTCACGAATATTTTTTTTATTTTTATAATTATAGAGTTCATTCAGTATACTTTATTTCCCCAAAATTGTTGCTTTGTGTGAATTTTAAGAACCTAACTGTGTATTTATTGATGTATTTAATAAGAACACCAACAGCATGTATTGCGGTTTATCTACTGTGCGGCCTTTATAAGCCCCAAATTAATAAAGAGTAAGAATATAAAAAATATACTTCTTAATTTTATTTTTTAACCCACTGCAACTGAGCCTAAAGGGTCCTTAATATTTTAACTGCAAATGTAACTATTTACCCCTACTCGCCTAAGCAAATTATGTCATGACTAGCATGGCTTGAGAGTTCGCAGACGGCATACAATCGGTAGGCGATTTTTTTGTAGGAGCTAAATGACTACAGATCAAATGTATGAACGCACACGTCCTACAAAACGTAGGTCATACAATAAATCATTTTTTACAAAAAAACAACCGACTTTCAAAAAAACACTAAAAAACGTGAAAAATAACTTTAATTTCGGAAGTCGGTGTCTTTGATTTTGTTTTTTCGTTTTTGGCCACCGACTTCCGAAATTAAAGTTATTTTTCACGTATTTTAGTGTTTTTTTTTGGAAGGCGGTTGTTTTTTTGTAAAAAAGTTTTTATTTTTTTCACTTTTTAGTTGTGGTACCTACCCCACACACATTCGTATACCACTACTTGATATGTAAATAACAGTGACAGGAAATTATTAAAACATTATCAATATAAACTAAGTGGAAAAAATACGCAGTACTAAGGATAACTCAAAAACTACTGGTCAGAACTTGATCAAATTTAAATGGGACCACATGTAAAGCACCAGCTTTCAAATTAAAAAAGAATCATCCAAATCGGTACACCCAAAAAAAAGTTCTGAGCTAACACACATAAAAAGAAAAATAAAGTTGAATTGAGAACCTCCTCCTTTTTGTGAAGTCGGTTAAAGAATGGGTACATCATGGCCGAACCGATTGCCGGTGGAATATGAAACGTTCGGAAATGTATGCGCTTGCTGACAACTCGCGGATTGTCAGCCGCATACAGAGGGGGCGATTCCATGGGTGCTCGGGGGGTTCCAGCACCCACGAGAGGTAAATAGTGGGTGTGGAGGACCCTGAGCATAAACATCAAAACTGATCCAGACATCACTCGCCGCGCGATCCGGCAAGACTTCTGCTACTTACTTACGTTATTACGTCGGTTGCGTTATCCGTGTATTTTGTCTTATTTTTTATTGTAATGTGCATTTTGTTTGTGCAGACTAAACAATTTTTCTTTCTTTCTTTAAAGCGGGGTTGGTAGAATTTTCGAGCTCGCTTCGCTCGCTCTTGCATTCTAGATTTGCTTGATTCTCAAGAATTTCTGCAACAGATTAACTGATATTTCTATATGAATGGTCAAAAGAAAACTTAACCTATCCGAGCAGTTTAAAACAGCATACTAGGTACTATAATAAAACTAAATGTGAAAAAAGTTTTTGTGGTAGTTTGATTCATTCGTTTTATATTTTTTAAACTTCATTATTTAGTAAGTATAGGGGGTTGAGATAAAAACATGCATTCTTTTCTCTCTAGCATTTTTTACCTATCACTCCTACATTTATATAATATTTTCTTTACCGCACTGAAAGAAAGAAAGAAAGAAAAATATTTTATTTGGGACACGCACAGGAAATACAAAGAGTAAAATATAAAAAAAAGGAGGATTTAAAACTAACAAAATTAACAATAAAAAAGAAAAAAATAAAACAACAATAAACAAGTAAAAAACCTGTGCGAGGCCAAAAAGGCTCCTATCTCAGCATAATGCTACGATATTTAAAAAATAAATACCGCAGCGCTGGTATTCTGATAGGGCCCGCTGTGATGCCACGGACACACCTACGGACATTTTTATACTTTCTTTTTTTTTCACTGCCTGTCTGAGTGCTACTGGAAGGATTTAGATTCGATTTTTACCTTTTTTACCATGGGCATGAGTATGAACACACACAGCACCCACAAGGTTTTCTAAAAGCCAGCGCCCCGCATATAGTCTGCCGCATACAAAAAAGAATGACGTATTTGAGCTCAAATACGTAATTCTTTCGGTTGGTCACAAAATCGGTTATAAAACTCTGTCAAATAATCTGACCATTTGTAGGACCTAAAAAAATTGCCGTGTGTAAGTGTGCTTATAGGTGAGGATTGATAAACAAAAAAATTTATTTCAAGTTTGTATTCATATTAAAAAAAAACTTTACTGGACAAAACTACAAGAGCCAGATTATTCAAAGGTAACTTTTAAAAAATACTCATAACTCAAAATATTTTAAACTTTTCCTAATCTACATTTAGGTACCTGTCATAAACAACAGCACTCCAGTCAGCAGTATATGAGTAGACCAATATACATAAGTATCACATACTTCACACACACACATACCTACTACCTTTAATATAGTATTTGTATGTAACTGGTAGAATTGCATGTAAGTTTGCATACAAGCAAATCTTATAATTTCTCATTATTATTTACTCTAATGCTCTACAGACCTTATAAAATTGTAGTGCAGTAGTCAGTTGCTTATCTAGCAGAAACAAAATTACACTGAACCAGATTTTTCGAGTTCAATAAGTTTACCTTTACGGTCTACGCTACTGTTATATCCACCCTTAGATCTAGATGCAACAAGCCTGTGGCATGGCACCACTAAAAGTAATGAGTTAGCACCACAGGCGGCCCCCACAGCGCGAGAGTGGCTTGATGGACGGCCCAAAACATTAGCTAAGTCACCATAAGTTTGAGTAGTTCCATATGGTAGTTCCAAGAGTTTGTCCCATACATCCTGCAATGCAAACCGTGTGGTAGTTTAAATGTTTATGGTTATTATTTATATTGCAGTGGAAGCACTAGTAGCATGTTTCACCATCTCTGAATAAGGACAGTAAACTAGTACTTAGATATTTCCGTTTCATATAATTATGTAGTTGTAGATAAAGCCTATTTAGACACGGTGAAAATGAGGCTCGAGAATAGAAAGTCACACAAAGAAAACCCACCTTTTGAAAATCCGAACCGATTGTTTTTATAGGCACTGTGAACTTTTTCAATTTACCGTCAAAGTAGTCTGAAAGTTCCTCTTTGAATTTCTGTAGTACCTTGTTTTCACTTTCGATATATTTGCATGATAGCTCTTTAGCAAGAGTTTCAAAACTTTTTTCGAAGTTTTTTGAATCCTCAAAAGTTACGATGTACAAAAAATCATCATCTGCTGCAGTAATTACTTTACCCACGGGAGATTCATACTTATTAACATAAACTGAGGTCCCAGAATTTTTAGAATACTTCGCAACAATTTTCGAAAGAGACATTCCTTTTATATTTGAAATACTTGAAAATAAAAACAACGCAATACATTAAATTTTGACAATGATACAAATCCCGCTTTTTTTGACGTTACTGCTGCTGGTTGGCTCCAGAAATCTTTATTTTTATTTAGAAATTTTGTCCACTCGAACCCTAGCCTTTTAGAATTGCTAAAACATTAGTAGTGATGTGCCTACGAACTACGAAAAGGGGTGCCCCTTTTACGTTTCTTGCATCTTACAAAATAGTTAGAACTATATAGTAACTTGGCGATTTGGAAATCGCCCGCCACGTGCGGGCGACTACTCGCTGCGTGTGTAGAACTAGGGGTATTTTATTTGTTTAATCCATTTCCAGTAAAATTTCAGTTTTAGGGGCAAGCAGCGAAGTGTGATAGAAAAAAATATAATGTTTTTATTATAATCATCACCTATGTCGAGGATGATTGATGATGATCACCTTGACGCTTATTTTAATTCACATTAATAACATTGATAAAATAGGGCTGACAGAACACCTAATGTTATTCGCGGATGACTCTTTCCTTTTTTACTTCAATAAACATTCTAGCAACAAATATGTTATTAAAACAAACTAAACTAGACGTTCTCAAATCAGTCTTATGTTACTCAAACGTGTTCAAACATAAACCGTAACATCAAAGTACTCATCGCGGTAGCGATATGGCATTCAAAAGAGTTATGAGGAGTCCACATGGACGCGCGGACTTGGCAAATAAATCATTAGCCAATTAGCCAATGACATGAACTCGCACGAAGTACCGCTCCGCCCATTTCTATAGTTGACTGCCGCGGGCCGCCTGAGCTGCCCGGGCGGTAGCCAGTCTACCACAGAGTTATCATTATAATCAGAGTACATATCATTATAATACTGCTATAGAGTGCCATCTCACAGGATTTTTATGCCAACCTGTCATGAGTAGCGCCATCTGGATTTCTTGTTCCATAACTAACCATACTATACGTACCTACTCTATGCTTTTTTTCATTTGGTTGCTTTTGCATATATTTTCTAAACATGTAAAGCATGGTATAATAATATACTTCGCCAGGTATAGCATTCCGAGACACAGTGGTCACGTGGAAGACACATTATTATACCATGGAAGACAAACTTCTAATTTAACGTTAAAAAAGATACGGCCGTATATGCCGCAAACAACGTATATTTCGACACTATCAAGGGAATCAAAATGTATGGGGTACTTCCCGTTGACCTAGAACTATGAAAGGCAAGTAATATTGTGACGTTGCAAAATCAATAAATAACGCAACAAGTAGCGACATCTTGTGTCAGGCATTGACATGGCTGTCAGCGTGTTCTCTGTAACACTAGAGAAATTATGTCATGTAAATTATATACAAGAGTATTAGTTAATTTAAATAAATAAACATACAGACATAATTTCCCACATTTTATTTAAAACAATGCCTAAGAAATGGAAAATAACCAATAGACAAGAATTCTATAGTCTATGGTGGTGTAAGCTTCCCGAAGGTTTGTGACATTGATCCGGCAAGGGGAAGACCCGCAACGTGTGTGAAACGATACGAATAGGATTTGGAATAGGGACTTAGTTCTGGAGGAACAGACTGTACCCAAATAACCCGATGGGTTTCCAATAAGTCCCATTCGAAGCTGAATCCGGTGAGTGTTCAACCGTATTCTTTGTTCATGCGGGATGGTGTGGCTCATACATGTGATTTCTGACACGAGTGTATTGTTACAGGTCTGGCTGTTTATGCTAGCCTTTTTTTCTCTTGTAGCTCTGATACATAATTGAGACGTGATGCTTTGGAGTAGCCCCGTGGTCTGATGATTGGAATGGATCCGGGTGCAGGCAACCTTTGAGGTGTGGTCATCCGTTTGACAGGAAGGCTTTACTTAACCGATATCGGTGATGAGGGAAGTTCGCAGCTCCAGGTAACGAAGCGTCATTATAATACCCGTAGGCCACGTAACGTGCAAACACAGGGGTATCCTGTGTTTGATGCCAAGGGTCGTAGTCCTGTCAAGTGAAGGGATTAGTACTGAGAGATCAAGTGAAGGGATTAGTACTGAGAGGTCAAGTGAATGGATTAGTACTGAGAGATCAAGTGAAGGGATTAGTACTGAGAGATCTAGTGAAGGGATTAGTACTGAGAGATCACTGAGAATAATTGGTAAGGTAGCGATTTAGTCTATGAGAGAGTTAGGCCTATTGTATGGACTGGGTGATGAGACCAGTTGCCATAAAGTGTTGTGTCGCGGATTGCTTAGCATAATCTTC
The DNA here is from genome assembly GCA_917490735.1 of Dryobotodes eremita. Lineage (NCBI taxonomy): Eukaryota > Metazoa > Arthropoda > Insecta > Lepidoptera > Noctuidae > Dryobotodes > Dryobotodes eremita. Next base: position 14,994,394 of record OU823254.1, on the reverse strand, counting down.
TGTTCCCGTTGTTAGCACAACCTTGATAGGTAGGTACTTGTATGATTGAGCTAGTATCTATTAAGTGGTTCATCTCACGGACTCGCTATAGCGACTCTGAGTATATTGTAATAGTCTCATTGCAGGTGAACACACCAATACAACTAGACCCGAGACTGGTTGTACTGGTGTGGAAGCCCAGGAGTATGGGGGAAGGTATGTGGCCAGCCACATTCAATATTGTGAACCTTCAGTAGTGTGTTATTATAATAAACATTGCGTTGTGTAAGAAGGTACTTGTTTAATTGAATCTTTCCCTAGCAGCTTATTATACCCTACAAATTTACTTTAGCACGGTGGTAAGTAGTACAACACCGAAGGAGACCATCAACATCCAGTCTCCTAACCAATTCTGTACAACACCAAGGGCCGGGTTACAATATCGCCTTATACTATAAGTACAGGGAAAAATCTGAAAACTATACATTTGTAATCACATGATAAAAAATATAGACTTTATTTTTTAAAGTACGTAATCTCATCGAGGTTAAACAACGGTATGCGCGGTCATAATTATTGTATGGGTGAACAAATATGTATGTTTAGGTTAGGTATTTTTCTATGGGCCTGTGTCGCCTGAAATAAATGGTATTATTATTATTAAATCAGAATCGGAAGAGAAAAATCTGAAAACCATATATTTTTAAATAAATCACAAAAAAAAAACAGGGTCTTTATGCGAGGAACGGGGGTCCAAATTCTTAAGTTAACCGGACTTAACCGTGTCATGTGGGGTATCATATGAAAGGGCTTCACTGACACAAGTTTAAACAGATTTTTAATTATTTTGATGATGTTTTCGATTTATAACAAGAATGAAAAAGAAATACCTTTACCCTCTTTTATATGTATAGGTACCTAATAACTTTGGTGTATGTAGTACCTAACAGTTTGCACTGTTATGCGTACTTACTTAGTCCTTTTTTAATTTTGTAATTAAATACAATTCTAAATACGTACCTACTTAAGTGTCTTGTACCTAGTAGTATTATACATAATATTATATTTTAATAGGATATTAAACAAACATAGGTCACATTCAGTTCCCGTAGAAAGTAGACAACAAACGTTAATACAGCCCCAGATTCAATTACTTTGTATGTTAAGTACCTAACAAATTTGTGCATATTATACATACATACTTATAGTAGCAACGTAAATATTTAAAATCGGTTGAGTACGTACCTACCTTTTAGAGTTTAATACTTCCAAACAAAACTCAAAACTTCCCTCTTTATAATAATAATAATATAAAAGTAGATGGATATAGATAAATAATATTAAATATAATTTTGGTATGAGCTGTTAATATAATCACAATTTCACTTATAAAACCCAATAATATAAGTAATTATAGGTTTTGGAAACTGAATTTCGGGAAAAGCTCGGAAAAACTGGGATACTCGATTCCTGACAGGCTGGATCGAATGGTTTACAATTTCATGATTATTAACAGGGGAATTTAAAGCTACAGGCTCAGCTACGGCGCGGGCTGAGGCCTCATCGGACAAGGGTCGGGGGGGACGGTTATGGGGGGTCGTCGCGTGGGACCTCGTCGGCGAGGTCGGAACGATGGCGGTCTGTGTTTGTGCACTGTACTGATGGCCCTACTGCTCTCCTGGAGGAGGGTTTTGGGGTCATCGGGGTCTACTAGGACATGCCGGGGATGGCGGGTATGACTGATACGGGAGGGGGTATAACGGGCGGCCGCGACAACCTGAGGGTTGCGGTGAGTGGCGGCGGATTCAACTGTCATCGTGTATGTATGTATATATATATGTCGGAGAAACAGCATTCTTCTCGACATCGTCATTAGTGGTCACGAGAATAGTGGGCGTCATTAGGGTGAAATGCGAGCACAAAACAAAGTATTCACTGTTTTATACAATTTAATGGCAGTTATTTTACAACGTTGATAATCACTGAAGGAATCAATATCTCACAATAACTAATTTGCTTAAATAATTATATTCGAGCAGCAGGTTCGCGACACCAATCTAACTTTATCACCAGCGATCCACCTCGATCAACCACCGTTACTCTAATGAATCCTCACTCCACCCCACTAAAGTTAAGATGGCGCCTCGACCCACTCTAGATTTATCCTCTGCTCTGATTGGACGTTATACAATGCAGTGACTATTAAATAAATTAGTTAGATTTACAAAATATTACAATGTAATAAATTAAATCAAATAAAATAAGGATTTAACAAGTTATTTTTAATTAACAATCAACCTTATCAATTAATCGTATGCAACCAACAATCAACTCTCCGTTTACTTCCTCTGACATATGTCGGTGAAAAGGGGATGTTGCAGTTTGTATAGAAAATTAGAAAATCCACGTGGACGAAGTCACGGGAAAGCACTAGTATATTGTAAATAGTAGGCTTTTGTTATAAGTACATAATAAAGTTAGATTCACAGTGCATTTAATGTTTGGCTTAAAAAAAAATATACAACATTAGTTTTAGTATATGCGAAACCTGAATATAGTTTGTTTAGAATAAGTAACTGAATCGATTCCAATAATTTTTTAACCATGTTATATTTTGTCGCAAAAATATTTTTTTAAGTTACAAGTTGGACACCGAGCGACACTAAGTACCTATCCGCAATCATATGCGCACAACACAGGTCACGGTAGGTCATAGCGGCACTAGGCGCGGGCGCACAGCGGGGCGGGGGTAAAACAACCCCTTCAGTCGCCCGGACGCTACAGGTTGACGCGCACGTGTCACGCTCCCTCTTAGTTACAATACGCCTTCGAGATTGCGCGGCCGTCGTGGGCCTTACAGTTGTCTTTCGGTTGATCGTGTACCGTGTACCTATCGTATGTAAAAAGTATCGTGTAACCATGTCTTTCTCATACACAAACGTCCAGTACACAGAAATGGTACGTACACTAGCGGTGTGCGGTGATAACGTGTCCCTGGCAGTGCGGCGGTACGAGGAGCAATTCGGCATCAGAGTATCGTGAAACACAATGCTTCCGCCACGCAAAAATCTAGGGACTACGGTAGCAGTCGATAGAGGAGTGAGTCGAATTCCTACCACAGTCCAAGACGGAATTTTATACTACATGGCCAACAAACCTACAGCCTGCTGTGTTAAGTAATGCGATATTTAACAGTTTTTATCCACTTTGAACTTTAAGCGTTTGGCATAAGGTGCAACAAATCGCATTGTCGACATTTTATCACTTACGGCTGCATTTACGAATAAAGTACATAATAATATCTACCTACACTAGACCATTACGACAGTCCAAAGCCTGCAAGTGTGATACAAAATGTTATTACTGGATAATTACAATCCAATCGCCGCGCGCCGTACGGTTAGGTACCTACTGCCAAATAATTATCAATGAGCGCGAGACGACGCGGGAGGCGCGTGCGGTGCGTTGGCGATGGCGCCGCGTGGTGACCATGTTTTTGTACGGACAACCAGGTTATATAACAAGCTTATAACTTTGTGATTTTTCGTGACATTTTGAAATTTTGTAAATAGATTCTTTACATAAAAATACTAGACACGTGTTTCGGGTTTCGCATATACCTACTAAAACTAATATTGTAGATAATAAGTCATTATTTGACCTTAACAACAGCTTTTCCTGTATTTTCTCCCCTTAGCATGCCCACGAGAGCATCCACCATATTATCAAAACCATGATATATTTTCTCTTGATACTTTAATTTTCCTTCACCAAGCCATTTCAGATTTGCTTCAACTCCTTCATTCCAACGATCTGTCCAGCGGTTTACTAGAAAACCTTCCATTTTTAATTCCTTCAAAACAATTGCAGGTTGCAGAATCGATACTGAAACATAATTTAAAATATGTAAGTATTGTATTATAATTATAATGTGTACGAGTATTACAAAAAGAAAAATCATCGAATTCGTCAACTATTAAAATGTCCTGCTGTTGTATTGACTGTTATAACTAAGGTAATTAGTAAAAACCTTTTGGTAGTTTGGTCTCGTTATATGATGATATAGAACCGCAAACGCCTACCCTTCCATATTTGTTCATGTAATTGATTATAGTTGAGCTTATTTCGCCGCCCACCTGTAAACACATAGGTATCGTATAGCATTTTATCGGAGTTAATAGTATGAACGAAATTATATAAAAAATAAATTGATAAAATAATGCACTTACATTATCAAAATAGCAGTCAACTCTCTTCGGGCAGCCATCTTTGAGGGCAGCTCTGATATCAACGGTTTTATAGTTAAAGGCGCGATCAAAGCCCAACTCTTTCTCCAAATATTCACATTTTTCATCAGTCCCAGCAAAACCTACCACACGGCAACCTAGCAAAACTCAAGTAAATATTAATTCTCATTTATCGAAGCATTTTAGGCCTCGAATATTAAACAAAAACGATTTTACTTACTCAAAATAAAATTTGCGTTAAAAGTTGCTAAGTAACAAAGGTACTTTGTCACTCACTTTGAACTTCTTTCTTACCTAAAATTTTGCCAATTTGCCCAACATGTGATCCTACTGCACCAGCTGCACCAGTGATTACAATAGTTTCACCCGGTTTAGGTTGGCATATCTCGTTTAAACCAAAATATGCGGTGTTACTGAAACACAAATTCTCGCATCAATCGTATAAAAATCTGATTTCTAAATTAGGAAGGGGTACTAACTAAAATTGTTACAAACCCAGGCATTCCGAGAATTCCTAAAGCAAGGGAGACAGGATGCGAGCCGAAATCAGGAACTAGTGTAACAGGTAACAAACCCGCCTGATTATTAGCAGTATCAGGATTTAAAATAGTATGCGTGCGCCAACCGAAAGATCCAGTTAAGTATTTCCCTACAGCATAATTTTTATTCCGACTCGAAATGATCCTGAGAAGTAAACAGATTTAGCATTACTAAATTTGCCACAGTAATTTGATATAAGAATATTTGATTATAACTAACTTCGCTACTTGTCCTCCGATCATATCAGTGGGCAATTTATATCCTATCATATAAGCCCTCATGTACGGGTCGACACTAAGGTATTCAGCTTCAGTCAAAACTTCTGAAAAAGTATCAAGAAATCAAAATAAGCAATTAGGCATAATACATGGTAGTTAATTTGAACAAATATTGGATTATCTTTCGACAGGTTTTATACTAATAAGCTTAATGAATTAAGCACCTCCTTCTTTCAACTCGGGAAGTTCCTCTTCGACGACTTTAAAATCAGTCTTCTTTGGTTCGCCTTGAAAATACTTCGCCAGCACATATTTTTGCGCTTTAACTTTACCAGTAACTCCTGAATACATCCGTTTAGCTAAATTACATGATGAGAGTAATTTAACCATTTTTGCTATGTTAACTACGTGAGTCATGAAAAGCTGATGAAATCTGTAAATAAAAACATTATTTATAAGTCATTAAACAAGCTGTTCAATCGTTAAATTTTTTGGATTTGTCCATCTGAAAATATACTGGGCAAACTGTACGAGATCTGGTGATGTGACCATTGACAACTCTGTCTAACAGGAACACAGGAACATGTCATTCAAATCGATTAATGTCAATCTTTTATAGTCGATTAGTGTTACGAAAGGAATGAATGAAACTTGAATGAAATAAATAAATACAAAATGGCCTACGTATTGTTTGGGTCGAGCAATATAATTTGTCATTATGATAGTGTCCCAAATTTAATAATTACAAGTTACTGAGAATAACTTGTTTGATTAAAAAAAAAGTAATATAAAAGCCCTTAGTGCAAGGTGTAGTTGATGAAAATAATAAGTAAAATGATGGCAGAAGCGCTTTGAAGTAATATTGTCCTCTGCCTGAAGAATTTAATGCAGTGAAGACGATGACTACAAAGCAAGATTTCAATTGTGTATTTTGCAAAGACATTTTCGAAAATAAGGAAGATTTACAAGAACATTTTAGGTAACCTATTTGTGTGTTGTGAACGTAAGGTCATAAATTGCAACAGCCTTCACAAGTCGGTAAAAATGATTCTTGTTTTATGTTTAGAAAACACGGGGACCCAAAGTATAAAAACCGTTTTGAAAGAGATACGCAAGCGACTGATGAGAAGTCTAAAGAGAAAGCGGAGTTGGTTAGTTGTGACGTGTGCGCGCAGGTGTTCCCAACAATATCCAAGGCTATAACTCACAAACACAAGGTGCACCCTGATCACGATGCGAAGTACTTCTGTCCTTGGTGCGGGAAACTGTTCACAATGAAGGTAATACTTGTTTGGGCTGCGAGCCGGCGTCACTTCACTCGCGAGTGGTTGGTGTATTTGCAACTGGACCTGTGCCCCCTCCCCACCACGCTTGAATTGCTTATCACTTATCAATTTGACAGTTGTTTATTGTATCTATTATCATCATTGTATCAGTTCCATTCCCCTAATTCTTGGTGGGATAATTTACTTGATTATAAACTAATCTTAGTTTGAGGGAAAGTATGGCATAATAATGTATCTTATCACAATTTTGTTGACTGAAAACTAAATATCTTTTCAATCTACAAGCCCCAATATAACTGATGATAAAGATATATATTTTTTTTTTTTAATGTTTAACAAACTCAGTAACTTTATAACTTCTATGTTTCAGCACTTATATAATGTACATGTTCAGTCAAACCATGGCAAACAAGACAAAAACGAAGGCAAGCGTTTTCGCTGTGACAGCTGCAGTGTAGACTTCTATATCCCTTCTGCAATGATCAACCATAACAAATTCTTCCATCGTCAAGATACTGACTTGCCTGACGTAGGACAGTCAAAGAAGGTCAAATTTTATGAACAGGTACTCAAAATTGTAATAAATCAGTAGAAAGATTCAATTTCTCAAACACAATTATGTAATGTTTAACTAATATTTCATTAAATTATTTCAGGAAGTCATCCCTGTTTATTATTGTGCTTTTTGTGGAGAAGAGTATGAAAGCAAAGTTAATTTAATTGTAAGTAGTAATATTTATTTATAATTTGTTTCCCTTTTGTAAACCGTAGTATATATGGATACACCTATTACTTCTATAATAATTTACTGCAATAAAAAACTGCTTTCATAAAGATTAATATTCTCCAATTATTTAGCAAGCACAATATTGTATAAGGTGTGTAAATGTATTACAGAAACACACAACAGATGACCATGGAGATGAAAATCAGAGTCCTGATGAAGTATTGAAATGTCCAATGTGTGAGGCAGTCTTTTACCATTTGGATGCTTATGAGATTCACCTCACTTTTCATTCCTCTGAGGATATGTACAGTGTTAAAAATCCTGAGTAAGTATTAAGAAGATATTAGTACGCAAGAAGCAAAAACAACCCCTTGTTTAAAAGTAACTTCAACATAGCTTTGAGTAATCTATAACTTCATGTTTGTAGAAGTGTGTAAGAAACTTATTCATTCACACATCATATGCTAAAAGTTAAATCTTATTTACAGATACAGCGACTTATTGGATTATTCTCTGGAAACAGTTCCACCTATAATAGAGAAGGTGGAAAACATAGAAACGGAAGATCCAAACCAAGATATGGAAGCAGAATCGACTATTAATGCTGTAGGAATTGTGAGTATAAACATTGAATATTGTTCAAATAATTTAAAAAAAACAAATTGTTTAGAAAATTTCACTAAGATCACCAGTCCTGATTAATTCCTTGTACTACGTACTTACTTTTGAAAATATCACAGTACACCTGGGTACTGGATAAGTCTTCATTGCACAGGAGCCACGAAAGCTTCGGCCTTGCCTCCGCTCCGGGAGACAGCCGATTGTATCTAAATATATCTACTTATAGGACTTAATACAAAACAAAGCAAGCAGGGGCAGGGGGTGGCTAGTCCATACTAATAATATTATAAATTTAAAAGTAACTGTCTATCTGTCTTTACATAACCTTTTCACTACTAAATCACTAAACTGATTTTGATAAAATTTGGGAAGGACATAGATGGCATCCTGGGTAAATAGGCTACTTATTTTCTCAAAAAAATCCTAATGGGCTGATGAAGGGGATGATAGTATGGGAAAACTTAGAATTTTTTAAGGATCAAATCAAAAAATGTTTCACCACTTTTGTAAAATCATCCCACAAGGGGGTCAAATAGACGATGATTTTAAAAATCACATGATTATTGAAAATAAAATTACCTCTCTTTAAGAGATTTAAGGAATTGGAAATATAGTCAGAACCCGTATCTTACACTCTGTCCACTAGGTTATTGGTTTTTTGACAGCTGCCTTAGAACGTAACTGTTCCAGATTACGTGAAAGTTAACTTTAAAATGCGTAATAAAATAAATACAATATATAAACTGCCAACTTATTGAATTATCTTATTTATGACTTCTTACAGACGTTAAAATACCGTAACTGTACCAGTTTTTACAAAAAATAAGAAAATAGATAATTGTATTAAATATAGTTTACATTCTATCGTACTAAGTGATTGGATCGAATGTATTCAATTCAAATGAATAAATCGAATATAATCATTTACATATAGGTGAATCAGTGTAGAAAAACCTAGCATCCATTCCAAAATCAATAAAATATATAAATTATTCAATCCTAAATACTTACCTATATATTTTAAAAAGAAGCCAATGGATTTATACTGCGGGTTTTGTACATCGAAAATTAAACAACTAAATAAATATTTACAAGTTTATTTTACTTAAATACGTATTTATTATTCGTCGTCTTCCAATAAGGAACTCATCTGATGACGAGTCTTCACCAAAATTTATTATGATCGGTTCGTGCTCTCTTATAATGTCGAAAGTCACATCTCTTTCCCAATTGGATAATATTAATAGTCTTTAGTCCTTTCCATTAAAATTGACCGATTTTCAGACGTCACTTGATTACAAGAACCCTTGCCATCTTACGAACGCTAAAGTTCTACACACGCACAAAGTTAACACCAGTGTAGTCAACTCGACGCATTTAAAATGGGGAAAACACTCAGCATACAGAAAAGATTCACTAGCAAAGGCCTCTCGTTGCGAGTGATAAATGTGAACAATGCGGCTAATTTATATTGTTTTATTTTTAATAATAATTAACACAGGCCCTGCAGTCTGGACATTAGATAGCGACAAAAATCTGTCGCTAAGTCGTATCGATGTCAAATTCCTTTAATAGATTTTCAACTTTATTTCCAAAGCATAAGGTTGAAAATCTATTAAAGAAATTTGACATCGATTGGACTTAACTACCGATTTTTGTCGATATCTATGTCGAGACTGCAGGGCCAGGCATAGAAACCGCACCGTTTTTTATTCTACAATAGAAAGTCGATAATCTCCATACAAATTAAAGTGTCAATAATCGAAATGTTACATTGCTGCAATCACTAGTTCCATCTGTCAAAAAACGAATAACCTAGTGGACACAGTGTAAGGTATTATTTATTTTAGTATTTATTTAATTCGGTTCACCTGCTTAAAAGTTATTACAATTTGCAGTTATATAACAATTTAGCTAATATGATGGTAATACGTGGTCAATGGCGACGACGCTAGAGTATACCAAATTAATGATGATGATATATTTTTAAGTTAGAAATTTAGAATCATAAAAGCTTGTTTAAGTAATAAAAAATTAAAAAGGATTATTTGCATTTGTTATCTGTCAGCCAACCTTTCACGCTTTAACGGCTGAATGGATTTGTATGATAGGATACAATTTATCCCGGTAGCACGTTCCCGTGGGATAATTTCCGGCATCCACGCGGGCGAAGCTGTGGGCAGAAGCTAGTGACTAATAAAACTGTTTAGTTGTATTGGTCTTTAGCTCCAACTCTTCTCAAACACGAACATTTAGGCTATGAGGCGCACAAACGTTCGACTATTTCAGTTTTGTGTTGCAGTGAGTGGTACTTAGTATTAGTACTCATGACATGACCGTATGAGAAAAGAGTCGGTAGTGTGCGCATTCACATATAATTCCACCGTTTTTATTACGACTTATTGCCGCTCGCGCAATTATAGTGCAGGCATTGTTTCTTATCCTAACTACAGCAATTTTGTCATTGCAGGAAAAGTTCTTGGAGTTGGCGATGGACCAATCCGAAGATAGTAATCCTATTAAAGCAAAAAAACATAAGAAACGTAAAAAATCTAAGAAATCAGCCATTACTCTTGATGAGTTCCTAAGTATGAACCAAGACGTGTTTGGTGAGGATCTAGACTTTCAGGGCGTAGAGGAAGTTCCGACACGAGTCGTGAAAAAACAACTTAAAAATAACAAGAAAACTAGTAACACCACTTCTGCAGAATTAGATAAATTAAAAAAGGCAGGTATTGTTGTAAAGAAGAAAGTTTGTCGAAATCCAGTAATCAAAGGTCTTAAAGTTACTAATTCTATGCCTAATAAAATTGCTCTAAATAAACCTGTTTACAAATTAAATAAAGTACGAGGAATCGAAACTTCGAGTGAGGTGTTGACAAAATTAATGAACCAAAGTAATAATCAAATAAAAATTGTGAAAAAACTTAATCCTAATACTGCAACAAATGAACTTAAGCAAATAAAAGATTTTTCCAGTGAAGAGGCTGAAACAGCTCTTGATAACATGAGTGGGATTCCAATTGAATCTAATTGCAATATTGGAGAAATAAGTACACCTATTTCTAAATTAGATGGTGATATTACAAAGGATTTATCCTCTTCAAAATCGGAACAATCACCAGTGACTGCTACTACAGATAACTCATTGTCAAATAAATTAAGTAAAAGCAAAATCATTTCTGATATTTTCAAAGACACAGCTCAGAACATATCTAATAATGAAAACATGCAGAAAATATCTGAAATTTCAAATTCTGATCACTCACCAAAACCAGTGAACTATAAAACATGTGATGGAGTAAATGCTGAAGATCCTGAGCAAGAAAACGTGGAGGACAATGAATCGAATCAATTTAATTCTGATACCGAATTAGAAGATACAGAAAATAAATCGGGTTCAGAAAACTGTGTAAATAACGATAAACTTTCTGATGGTGTTCGAGAGAATTGTGACAATAACAGCAACCACAACAGTGATTTTAATGCATCAGCCAGCTCTTTATCTACATTAAAGCATTTAAGTCATCTAATAACAGTGAAACCTGTTAGTCAAAATAGGAATAACTTATCAATAGAACCTACAAGTGATAAAATTATTGAAGCAAATAATCAACCCCCTCAAAATGACAATAAAGAAATTTCTAGCTTACCTCTCGCTACTGATGGGACAAATCAAAGCAAACCAAAAAATATTATTGAAAAAAACCCAACCATGGACGCCCTGAAGACTTTAAGTAGTAAAAATATAACAATAAAATCTTTGTCAACAAAAAGAAATATTGATGAAAGTGAACCTGAAGATACTGAAATAGATATGAAAGAAAAAATAACAAGTAACCTGAAAGATGTAAGTTGCAATAAAAATATAACAATTAAGAAATCTAAAATTGAAACAGTTGAATCTAAACCAAATTGTAAGGTTATCAATTCTTCGAATAGTCAAGAGAGAAAATGTATGCCTGGAAAACAACCAATAACTAAACCAACTGTGGGAAAAATTGCCAGCCAAATTTCTGTTGAAAAAGCTGATAATAGTCTACCTACAAAAAATGCAAATATTTTAAGAAGGCTAACAAATATTACCACTAAGCCGATAGTGAACAAGAACAATAGTTTGCCTTCAACTGTTAAACAAGCCAATATTGCCAAGACAATTACTGAAACTGAAGAGAAAAAGGAAGAAATAATTGAAATTTTTGATATTGATGACTCTGAAGATGAAGAAGAAAACAGTAAACTGCCACAACCTAAACCTACACAAAATACTAAATCTATGGATGCACTCAAAAATCTAAGTAAGAATATCACAATTAAATCTTTGAATCATCAATCAGCACAAAAAAATATTAAAATTGAAAATACCATCAAAAATATTAAGATTGAAAAAGAAGATAACAATAGCCAGAAAAATTTCCAAGATGAATCTAACATCGACACTCTCATTAACATGCAAAACAGAAGTAATGCATTCAAAAACGTGCTACAGGGTTTATGTAAAAATATAACAATTAAGTCTCGAAACACATCACCAAGTCAATTTCCTAAGTTGGAAGAATACAATTCACAAGATTCTAAAGTGTTAGAAGATAATGAAGCAAGCGACTCAGACTCTGGTCCAGGAAATGTTAAAATTACAGAACTTGATGAGGATATGGAACATGACAGCGACAACGAAGACGACTCGGAAAGGACTGAAATAGTAAACACGAATCCTAATCATCCAATTGTTGAGTCACCAAAAGAATCCTGCAGCGAAAATGAAGATGAGGATTTACATGACTTTGAAACAGACATAAAAGTTAGCACCATGCAAAAGGGTAACCAATCTATGAATTCAACAATCAATTCTGTGTGCTTAAATAATTTAAAGAATATAAATAAAAGCATAACAATAAAATCACTGAGTAAAAGTTCAACAGACAACGACGAGAAAACTAAACAAGTGCCGACACATGACAGTGAAGAAACATCACAGAAAAAACAATTGCCGACAAAAACATCAAACCAAGCTATAAAACAAGTTCAAAGTGATAATATGTCTATCAATAGAACTTCAAAAAATGTTGATCATACTTCAGTTCAATCTTGGAATAAAAAGGTATGTGCTATGAATCAAGTGAACACTGTTAACAAGGAAGTTACAGTAAAAACGATTCAAACTAAAACTATGATACAAGAAATAACAACTACTGTTACCAAAACTATAAAAACAGTGAACCAGACCATGAAACAAGAAGTTCGAAACAGTTTGCAAACAAATACTCCAATGGTATCACAACGAATCCAAGGAATAAGGCCAAGCCAGTCCAAAAACCTTCAAGGTGTTGTTATTAGACATGCAGCACCTATGTTAGGAGCTAGAGCTAGTAATACGATAGCTCAGATTAGACCAGCCGGAACTATCGTGAGACCTTCAAAGCAAGTTGTTCCTATGAGGACTGGTTTAAATTTAACGAGGCCTAATAATCCAAGAGTGGCCGCAGGAAAAAAAATAACGCCTTCACCTAGTCCGAATAATCAAGTGATAGGAAGACCCCTCAAAATTTCGCCCACTGCAATGGTGGCAAAGGCAAACGCAAAGAGGCCTAACACTGAAGATGTGAGTGGACCTTTCAGTTGTTTTAAGAAACCAAAAGAATCATTGATTCCTGTGTCTGATATACCGAGTTTTGCCAGTAGCGTGGGTGAGGGCTCTGCACAGTTCACCTCTGCATCACACACGAGCAGTTCTAATTTTACTAGTAATACAAAGATAGTCAAAGGTAATTCTGTAGTGACCGCGAAACAAGTGAAATCAGAAGTGAACACTACTTCGCAACAGTCAGGTAGGCTTAGTAATAAAACCGGGTTAAAAATAATGACTAGTCAACACCAACAATCTCAAGTTCAAGAACACAGCGAATCTAATCCTATGAGACGGACTACTTTAGAAGCTATACAAAGGTTACAGCAGCAAGGTCTCTTGGTGAAGAAGCCTCGGGTAGAAGTCAATGAGGGTAGCGAAGATTCCGATCACGACGGTGATAATAATGTAGGTTACAGTTCAACAGATGAACATGATGACTAATATTGATAAATGTGTGTAAATATTTAGCTAAAAGTTGACTGATCCAATTAGACTTTAAATACTTGCACAAAAAAAAAATCCTTGTGAAAATAGTTTTCTATATTTTCCAGATTTATTTAACTCGCAATTTATAATACCTACATACGCTATTGTATAATGTATTTATTTTGTTAATTAGACGTAAGCATGAAATGTGTTGTAAATATTAAGTGTAACAAATACAAGAATAATAAGAAAATTTATGTTTCTTTTAATTCAAAAAATATCAATACTCCGAAGTGTCACTAGGCAGTCACTGTAATGCTCCACACTAAACTCGTGACAATCTAAGAAGTCGATTTGACGTTTCTCATATTCATTATACATACCGCGATAACTTTGTATGAACGTTTATAAATCAAATTTATGATCCTAGTTAATTACTATGTTATACATACACCTATAACAATGAGTATCTTTCGTTAGCACCGAGTTTCGCTTGATATTGGAAAAATACACTCAAAAACACGAATTAATCGTTTATTAATATTTCGACAGGACGTTATTACAATGTCATATCTTTGGGTTCGTTGCTGTAGAGCTTTTCGACCGAATAAAATCGATGTTCTGAAAAATCTATACTTTTACAAACATTACATTTAGAAAAGAGAGAAACGTATAATTACCGCCAACGTACACAGAATGCGATATCGCCCCAGCGCCAAGCTATAAATGTACATATATCGAAATATATAGTGAATAGTAGTGATGAGGGTATCGTCCTATCGATAAGTGAGATTTATACGCTAACTTTTATTTATTTTACGAATATAAATAAAAACCGGTTCAATATTTCCCTACTTGTTTTAATTCACAGTATCGCTAGTAAGGGAAACCAGTATAAATTATAAGTATTAAAGAAACAAATGCATAACTTAATTAGAGCTATAAGAAATGTGGTACATCTCTATTTGTTTCACGACGTGATTCGTTGACTTCATTTCAAGTCTTTGGCGCTCAGAGCACGTTATATTCAATTCTGAAATAAGGATGTTTGTGATCTTTCTTTAATTTTAGTTATTCAGTGTTTTTTTTTTACCTCGATTATTCCTTCCTCGATATAGGTATATTAACGATTACACTAGTTTACAGTACAACTGTTGCCGAAGAAATTTTAGCTGTTGCTGACTACATATGATATGCTATTTTCAAAACTATAATTAGAATATTTTAATCAGCTCCAGTTTCTGAGTTTCAGCAATGTAGGTATAAAACAGAAAAATCATGTATTTACTAAGAAAAACGTTATAAATAATAAAAAAAAAAATTGAGTTCCAAAAAACTTCGTTGTAAAGGTCTTCTCTGACCTGTAGACTGAAAAATGACGTATCAGAGACCAACAATAGTCAGACATCATATTCGTACCCCAGAAACCCTGATAGCGCTCTTCCATGACGCGTAAGTCCTGATGCATACGCTCTCCCCTGCTCTTCGCTCATATCTCCTAAATTTAGAAAGATTTAAATCTCTTACAAGATCATCTAACTCATTTTGGGAAAAGCATTTTGGTTCATTTGACATACCTTCAAAGTCAGCATCATTTTGTGATGAGCTTGGTTCTTCAATGTCTTGTTCTAAGGGTTCAGATATATTTTTAGGCACTGAAGAGCCAGGTGAACGCTGCACTGAACGTTGAACACAACTAGCACTTGCGTACTACCATTTTTTAGCTCGATTTTTTGTGATTAAACTGTTCACGCTACAAAAATAACAGTCTTCGAGATGATTTCGTGGTTCTCGCCGAATAGTCGGTGTTTCAAATTTAAAGGCACTTCTTTTACCACTTTTCCATAATCTTAAATATGACACACACGATTTACATACACAATTGGGAGCCCAAGACTTCTCATTTTTATCCAAGAGCATCCCAAAATACTCGAAATAGGTATTTTTCACCAACTCTGATATAACTTTTTTACAATCGTTAAACAAATATTCTCCGCATATATAGCAAAAATGATCTGGATTGTTTAAACGTCTCCTTGAACTGTTCATGACGAAAAAACTTCAGATACTAATCTTAACACAGTAAAATACGCCTGTTATCGATTAATATATACGCTTAAATTATAAAAATCAAAAACAAAGTAACTAGAGCTGCTCAAAAAATTTTGAGGGTAGATTTGACAAAAACAAGTCCTAAGTGAACATTATCAACCACAAAATTCGCGGCAGCAGACAAAAAGTTAAATTTTGTAAACTAGTGTTATTACCGTATCTAAGCGGCAGAATTTTTAAATGGTTCATTGTGCTAAGTGTTTTTCTACGTATTTTCTCGAATGGAAATTAGTATTTAAATTATAACACAATTGTAGCAGCGTACCTATCTTAGCACTGTTTTCACTTATAAACCTTTGTCTGTTCCTTTCTTTACTCATGTAACGGTAGCGTTTATCAGTCAGGCAGAGCATTCTAAATAGTTTGTCCCGCGCGGGCCGTTGCTCTTTACAAGTACATTCGTTGTCTAAACTGTGTAGATTGTTAAACTAACCTGTCCTTTAAATAATCTCAGTATGTAGTGATTTGTATGAAATTCATGTATATTTTTATAGTTACATAACTGAAGCGAAAACCCAATGACGAGTACATTCTGAAAACAGGACGACGACGAAACTCAAATGGAAACGCTAATATAATTTTGAACAAAACTCAGTCATAATGATGAAGATATACTTTAGAAAACATTTACTAGTACAGTGCTGCACTATGCCAAAGTGACCTTGATACCCGTACGCTTATGAAGTCACAGAACGACCTCTATTATAGTAGTTCGTGGCGCTCGGGGCAGTGACAACTAACTGTTTTGTAGAGATGGGAATATAATTATCGACAAGGATTGGTAAACAATAACAACAACTATTTACCTCCGGATCGGCCCCCATCTGTAGATCGAAATTGCTCAATTTTCCCTTTGTTATAAAGTAATTAAGTAAGTTCATATTTTACTGACCTCAAATTGTTTCGATAGTAGTATTTATAAATATTTCCAAGGGCGAAATAAAACAGTGATAGCTTTCACGTCACATCACTGGCCGACTTTATATAAAGTCCTTAGCGTTCTGGGGACATTCAAAATGTTGAGTTTTTGTTTTTGCCGATTTTAAGACAAATAAGAGCAACTTTTTGTGGAAAATTAAAAAACAGGGCATTAGACAGTGCTATATTAAAAAATAACAGAAAACAAAGCCTTTAAATAAAGTATATTTATTTTTATGAAATAGTTAAAATGAAGAGCTCCTAATGAAGTGGCGCTGGTGGCATGAAAATCTGGAACTTCTATTGAAGTCCGTGGCGGTGAAAAGGTTAAAAAGGCCGGAGTCTACATAAGGATAACCGACGAAGAGACAGTTCAACTGATGATAGTTTTTCTGGATCATGCAGTGACGAAAGTGAATAAAAATATTACACAAATTAATTTATTTATTTACCTGACCCAACAACACTTATTTATTGTTAATTTTATTCTTAACTAGGAACCCGCTCCGGCTTCGCACGGGTGCATATCAGTGGTGTGCCTAGGGCTTGCCTCTATGTACGCCACTGGTGCATAATACATAATATATTATTATACATAAACCATCCGGAAGAAATCAGTATGTCGGGTTTTAGTTTGTCTTGGTTTGGTTGTCTTTGAAACTCGCCCAAATTTAAACATAGTTGGGATTTATGTAATAACTGTTAAATATTACACGATATGCCTCGAGAATCAGTTTTTAAAGCAACGCATCACTACACAAAGTATATTTATAGCTGTCAAATCGGACTTCTTAGATTGTCATGAGTATAGGAACCATCCTAGCGATATACTATATAGACAAATGTCAAATCTGTAGGCTTTTGAAATTATTCGAACCTGCGAAACGGAATCGACTGCGGTATTTTTTTAAACTAGGACAAACTATATCGTCAGCCTTTGCTATTTTAAAATCTCTTCAAAGTATATATTTGATACAAATAATAACATTGCTGCAACTAGGTATGAGACGTAAATTGTGTGGCTTACGAACTATCAATCTTATCCACCATTTTACTTATTTACCCGGAAGGGAACCTGCGCATGTACTCGGTACCCACCAAGTGTCTAATGGGCAAATGTAATGTGGGTATATTATACTTGCTACTATTATGTTCAAGCTGCGACAGTGTGCAATGGGAGCCCTGGCCCTGCAGTCTCGATATTAGACTGCGACAAAAATCGGTTGCTAAGTCGTATCGTTGTCAAATCCCTTTAATAGATTTTCAACTTTATTTCGAAAACATAAGATTGAAAATCTATTGAAGAAATTTGACATCGATTAGACTTAACGATCGATTTTTGTCGTTATATTTGTCGAGACTGCAGGGCCTGGGCATGTATTCCGATACTTGTCCCCCTTGCACGCTGTAGCAGCTTGGACATATCATGAAATATGTGTCCTCCCCCCGCCCTTGCACGCTGTCCAAACCTTGTTACGAACCAAACCAAACCTTGTGCTTGCAGCTTTGTTGCAAATGAAAGTGCAACTGCTTTGCACCTTTTAAAAATATGAGACATCAACCTATCCTTTACTTTTGAGATACAAGATATCAGGCAGTTAAAATAGACTCCACCACACTAGCAAGAAGATTAATAAAAAGCCAAAAAGTTATTAAATAACTATTATTTATTATTTACATTAGAGAAATAACGCCATTATACAGTTTTAAACACCATGAATTATGAAAATATAAATTGTCCATCATTATTTAATACATTCGTTAGTAAATCACATTCAAATATAGGCCAGATAAAGTTAATCTGATTTCGTTTCCACTTTATTCTGTCGCCATTTTTGTTCCTGTAATTGACAAATATGAATTTTGAATTTCCATGTTATCCATTAGATCATACACATAAATATAACATATACCACCACACAACACAGCATAATGACATGCAACCAAGCATAAACAAATTTAATATTTAATTTATATACTTAAATAACTAAATTCCAGATAAACGCTTAGGAATGTAGGTTATTTTTATCTCACGACTAAGCCACAAAAAAAGAAATAACTTAGTATAGAAAAAGTCCAGCAAGACATCAAAAGACAAAATCACACTGTTAGCCTACAGCTTTCAGGAGTAGATTACACCCAGTTTCGCTTATAAACGAGATAAGTATGAGGTATTATTTCTTTATCTATGCCTTCGTCGAGCGCACGACCCTAAGTGCGCCCCTGTATACACTATTCCACCACATAAAGAGCATACAGCAAAATAATAGAATAAAATCTACAAGAAACCCAACATCACTGAATATCCAAACGTACACAAATATTTATGAATACTTAACA
Organism: Dryobotodes eremita; assembly: GCA_917490735.1. Taxonomy (NCBI): domain Eukaryota; kingdom Metazoa; phylum Arthropoda; class Insecta; order Lepidoptera; family Noctuidae; genus Dryobotodes; species Dryobotodes eremita. The sequence continues at coordinate 14,975,351 of OU823254.1, read as the reverse complement.
TAGATAAATAAACATACTGTTTTAAAGAATATCCAGTACAATACAAATTTTATCTATGTCATCACTTGCCCAAAACGTTAGGTACTTACCAGCACCATGTTCACATGGATATTTCAACCTCTTGAACTATTCAGATCCTGACAGTATTTCCTTGCCAAAAGTAACAGATTGTATTACTTATTAGGCTATAAGTATTTTAAATTAATATTATAAAGCTGTACTACTTCTTTTATTTTGTTTAGTGGAATGTTTTGATTTCTACAAGATTTTAGTTAATCGAGTTCATTATGTCGAATTATTTGAAGTCAATTGTTTTGATTACCATAGCACAAAGTTCATGTTAGAATCTACATTTCAATTTTCATTATTCATTATGCGACTGGTACTTACTGTTCAGACAAGAAAATTAACAATACGTGGACGTAACTGACAAACAACATGAAACTCGACCTGCAACCTCCTAACCCAAAAGCTTCCACTCTGACATAATCAATCGTAATTATACAAAGTCGAAAAGCTTGCATTGAAATCATAGCCAATAGAAATAATACTATGACCTTGTAGCATTTGTAATCGGGTAATAGGTCGGATATTATGTTACTAGAGACTCACCGTACGATAAAGTAAACACGGGTGATTAGGTCAGAATAGGAAGTTCAAAGTACGCTAATAAGTGATACATCATGCACGTACCAATACTGCGAGCTCATTGGATAGACGGTAGGCAATTGCACGTAATTTGTACCGTAGCTTCAAACCTCCTTGCATTTTCTTGTGCAAGGTCTCGTAAATTGTGTACATGTTGAGAGAGTGCAATGTAAGAAACAAAGCCGCCAGGTAAGATATCTGTCGAATGGTGCAAACAAAATACATATAAAAATAAATTTCAAAATGCAAATATCGCTGAAAAACAAATTTATTCATCAATGCATTCAAATAAATAACATCCATTGCAAATAAGAGCTAAAACAACCATTATAAATTAATCGAATATACAAAGCATAAGTACAACATTATCACTAAATTACGAATAGTTTATTGTTTAATCAAGGCACGAAATATTCACTCTGTTGTATAGGTGCATAGCCTGTCCAGGTATACAATTCCACTTCATAATCTGGCGTCATAAAACATATCTATCGTACTGCGATTTCTGTAACAGTTGCCTGTTACGTATTATTTATAATTTTTGTGATATAGGTGTTTCACAATAAAGCGATAACAGCATTAGGTATTCAGGTACCTTGCATTAATTCCAACATAAAATGTAACAGTTAATCAGCGATGTTGAATATGACTAGTCCTGTTACAAGATTGATAATGATAAGATGATAACACACTAATATTATAATAACCATTATTTATTACTTTAGGACGGCTCACCTAATTATAAAATCTATATCTAGATTTACTTCCAACTTATATTTATGTCCATAATTTACATGTTTGTTAAAGTTAACATGAAATTCTTATTTGTCTAGAGACCCTTGTAAAAACATTTGGACTAATAGTGTGATGTCGTTGGCATTTTATATGTATGGATCAATTTATAAGAATGTATCCATAACCCACAATACAAAACATTATCTCGAACTATTTGTGCCTTTCACTACAGACCATAACTTTATTCACATACACTATGATCAGATCTATAAAAATAATATAAAAAGCTACAGCATAGCACAAGTCAGAAAAGTTTTTTTTTACTACTTGTTTTCTTTGCTCCATGCCCTGAACAGATTGCATATAATTATAATAATATAAAATGCGATTCAATATGTCACTTGGGAGTTTAAGAAACGCATAAATCTTCATTCATCATCAATTTTTCAATTTTATAAATAAGGAAAGAATGTTAGGTAAATAAATGCTAAAAATACATCGCCATCGGTAACTAATTACCAGTTAAATGTCATTGTAAAGGTCGGATCATACAGGAAGATATAAAAAGCACCCTGTAGTATTCGACTCCGGAGATAGTGTTGCTGGTAAGTTAAGGAATTAATTATCAAATCCAGCAAAGGAATGCTATACGTCAAATTAAAGGAAATTACATCATTAAGGCTCGCGCACATTTGGACGGGCCGCAACGCAACACATTGCAAAAATTATCCTACATCACTCTTGTACATTTTCTATGAACCAACGCACACTACAGGGCCAGCCGCACCGCACTTTTTTGTATGAAAATGCATTGCGCTACGGCCCGTTGCGGCTGTAATGTGCTCTTGGCTTCACGATACTTTTAAGAAACATTCAACTTTTTTATACAGTAACATAGGTTTTTGTTTAACTGAAACTTTTTCTAACTACTATTTGAGACTAACTTTCATCTTATTAGCAAATTATAGCCACATAAAAAGCTTTCCAATGAAATATCTGCTCATATTTAGGGGTGGTGACATTTTGTCATAAACTGCCATAATCTTCAATCAACCAAGTGACAAAATAATTTAAAACAACTAAAACTAGTTGCAGTGCTCAGACAGGAATATCAAAACATGCTCAAATAAATAGTACCTACGTAACTCATGCGAACACTATCATATTGTTACTTTTTATAATCATTGTTTAATTTGATATATTAACGACCTAGATAACTTTAATAACTCGTAAACTTAAATGGTTTTTCTGCAATAGGTATTTAATTGCATATAGGTGTTGATGCACATAACCTTGCACAAGGATATGCTGTAGTTATTAGTTTTTCAATTATGTATACAATTGTAATCCATTTTATTTTACTATGAAATTTACTTTACAATCTGCAATATTCCTGAATTATGTAAATTATGTCAATAGAGCATAGTATATCAATAGGTATTGAAAGAAGCAAATGAAACAAAGTCCGACTATGCGAGCTATATCTGCGAAGCTATCAGTACAAGCTAATATCTGTCTACTCACAAAAATGTGTCTTTTTAAACAAAGTTTATAAGCAAAAACTTAAAAGCAAAACAAAATACATTTTTGGCACAAAATTTGTTCGTATTTCAGAATATTACATACTTAAGTAAATGATTTAATAAACGCAATAATTATTTTAATATTTTAATATAAATACTTAAATATGTACAGATGAAACCCTTTTAACTAAATAATTTAAATATAATGTGCGGAAATATATACTAAATCCATTTAATACAGACTCCGTATAAAAACGAATAGGTATAAAATGAAGTCCAGTTATTTACTGAAAATAGAAAAGTACACATAATAAATAATATAAACTAGCTTCACATTATATACAGATATTAATATTTTTGTTAGAGGAATGTTAGATAGTGGCATACTTTCGATTAATTATAAGTATTAGTATTCTGACAAAAAATATTATTATCCTTGTTTTGTGTCATCGCGCACGATCAGGCGAGGTTCACTAAGTTACTAACTTGATGAATTATGAAATATATTCAAATGAAGTTTCGTGGAAAGTAAAATTATTACAATATTTTTTTCAATTGTACGCCTATCTGTTCAATCATTAGTTGGTACTTTTTTTTAATAAATAGTATTCTTACATGCTGTTATTTTTTTAAGTAGGCAAGTAATATAATATTAATATGAAGATAATAATGTAAGAGATGAATATAAAATATTTAGATAATTTTACGAAACACCAAATAAAATAATTATAAAATCTAAGGTTCTTCTACAAACTATGATGGAACAAATTGGTCCACCGGGTCCAAAACATCCAACACTAAGAATGCATTCGAGTATCTTTCGATCTATAGCTCTGATAAGGCAAATATGTAATAAAAACGGCTGCACTATAGAATGGCTTCGTATAAAAGTAAAAGTCATTATGGGAATGTTACTGACTTTAAATTGATTTAAAACACTAATCAACAAAATTTAATATTAATCTCTAAAGATTTGCGAAGTGTAAAAAATATGGATTTCGAACAGACTAACATCCGGTGTAGGAAAGGCTAATCACCACAAAAATTATCAAATAGGCTGTCAAACTCATTTTAACCGATGTGATTGGCTGTCAGCAGTGGCAGCAAATCAAATCATGACATGAGTTTGCCAACCTATTAACTTTTAGAGTTGATTAGCCTTTCAGAAAACGGGTGTAGTAACTATTCTATACATAAATGAAACGAGACTAAAACTTATCAGAGCTAGATTTTGTGTCTGCTTTCAGACAATCATACTTCAGACATTCGTTTTCGTGGAATTTATCTTGACTTGACCATAAAGTTGTTCCGAGATCTATCAACATAAAAAACATTTTAAGAACAATTATTTAATATTAAAAAAGCAAACCAATTAAGATTGTCTGAAAGCATACTAACAGAGCAGCATTTGATTGCGTCATTCTTGAGATTTATAATCGCTATTAGGACATAAACCAAGTGCTTTCCGTAATTTTATTATCTACTTATAGCATTTAAACTGAAGCCATACATTCCTGATATTCCGAGTCGTAACAATTCTATCAGTTATTTATTATTGAAATTTAATTATTGTATAACGACTTACGTGCGTAACTGTACCTACTGTAAAAAGTGACAGTGACAGTTAATGTTTTTCAAGGACTGGCACAGGAACGGTCGTCTTCAGCCTACATGCTGTAAGGTCTACATGTCTACGTCACTACATCACACAGCGTGCGGCGCGCGTCAGACGCGTTGCGTTGTCCAATCGTTTCAGTTCCACTGTACCTGCTCGTTGAGTTTCTGAGGAATCACGATGAGCGTTGTCGCGAAGTTCCCGATGCCAATCGTCAGGAATGATAAACTTAATGCTGGGATCTGTTGTCGGTTGGTTATAGGATATGCATTTTATATATAGTTTTATTGCAATTAATACGGATCAAGTTAGTCTTAGGTGGTTTGTGTTTTTTTTTTTCGATACAATCATTTTCCTTCGACTTTGTACAACTTTTCTCACAGATAAGAAATACTATTTACGAAAGTGCATTGATTAATTTGAACGACTAAAAACAGAAAGAAAATCTTCGTAATCTATCGCCACTATATATTTTTTATTGTTTTACTATGTTGAGAACGGGTAATTACTTCTGCTTCAGAAACTCGACTAGTACATTAACAACTGTCGACATAATGACTGTTTTTAAGTCAGCTCTCAAAATACCATTAATTTTCTTAATTAATGTCATATCAAGGCGACAACCTATTATGGCTCCAGTCAAAAAGAATAAACTGATGTGAAAACGCGATGACATTGCAGTTTTAGAAGAAGTCTAAACACTATTTCGTATTTTTAGACATTTCCTATCTATTATTACTCGAGTTATTAAGTACCTAACTACTAGTAAACGAGTATCAGACTAGAGCTGAGGTAATAAATGTAAATATAATCAAGTACATACCTGCCATGTGGCATCCGGGTGATAACTGACACTGTACAATGTGTAAGCAATGTATAGTTGGAAGATGTAGCCACCAAATAAGAAGGGCAGCAGATACGAGAGCCCTCGCCACATCCATGAGTGGAATCCTTCTATTGTTATGTCCATGTTGTGTCGTGCTCCCAAAGCCTTTAGCCTATACAGAACCCCGCTTTGATATCTGAACTGCATGTATTGGACTACACCTGCAAAAAAAGGATGTAAAGCATTATTATCAATTCGGATTTACTAATAACTTAATAAGAAGTTTAAAACTCAGAATAGGCAGCGCTCTCTGCAAAGAATCGGGTTTCTTCAAGTATATTAATTTACAAAAAGTTTTAAGCCCGGGACCCAGTTTCGCGAAGTCTCTGTAACTACAACTAGCATTGTTTCCAAAGACCGTTCATCCGAAGGAAGGCCTACATTTACATAAAATTCCAGATGACTATTGTTACTGTTTCTTAAAATAATCATGGCATTGCAGAAACGACTGCGTTTGCTAAATTATTTGATTTTTGTTCTGTCGTTGTCTAGAGCATAATGTAATTGTACAAAAAAATTATACCTAAAAGATACTATCGAGGCTTATGCGCTATCTATTAGTTAATTTAATTTAGGTCCAGAGCTTACTGTTATCGATGTTTATTTTTACAATTTAGATTGTACAGCGAACAAATATCGGAAGTAGAAACAAAAATAAATGACGCAGTTACAGTTCACGACAAAAGTGTTACATAAAAATAAAGTTTTTTTTTTAAATTAAAATTATATTACTTTACTGTAGTAGGTAAATGTAATAAATATCCCCATATACTTACTGATATACGCGATGAACCACATAAACGTGTGTCTGAACATATTCCATGGCTCGTTCTGGGGCCAAATGAGCAGTATCCCAGCGACCACCGTTGATATAAAGTGGTGGAGGCGCCACCATCCCTTGATCCGGGATCCGTTCACTTTGAGGATGCTCTCCCGAATCGTCAGCGTGCAGTAATACCATACCAGGAGGAACAACAGTATTAATTGTAATGGCCTAAAATAAAATAAAAGTTATTATTTTTTCTATGAATATGTCGTAAGTTTTTGACAAGAGTTTTTGGGTTGACTTTGAACTATGAACTGGGAATTTAAGTCTAACAATAAAGTTTATACACATGAATTATAGTAAACTTACATACGTGTCGGTAATATGAGTCATCAAAACTAAACAGAACAATCAATAAAATGACATGATACGCCATCAGGTAAATTTACAGCACTTTTTATGCAAGGTTTCCTACAATTTTATTTTATTGGCCGTATGGTATTAATGTGAAACCTATAATTAGCATTACCTGAAATCTATGTAGAGATTCGCAACAGCTAACACGAAGGCTATCGCACTGAGGATCAGCTTGAACTTTTCATATTCATCCTTGTATTTAAACCTGTCGGCAAAATTGTGATAAACAAAAAAAATACGAAATACATTTTTTTTTTAATGTAGGGAATGTCATCGGGTGTGTTGCAGACAAAATACCCTACGCCCCTAGCCAGTACTTACTTAGATTTAAATGCGCCGACTTTTTTCTGCAAATGCATAATCAACTAATGTGCGCTTATTCAAATTCAAAATGACAAAATCATGTTCTAGTTACTAAGGAAGTTATGTAGGCGTCGTAGGCGATTACCAACAGCAAAACAGAAACAAAAACAATGTGTAAGTAGGTACTTTGATATCTAAGTTAATGACTCAGAAGTAGCAGCTGGGCAACATTAATTTAGATTTGGCACGTTTTCTATAGTGAAATCCTGCTCATTAGCAAGTAGTGATACTAGTGACGTCATGACTCTCATGAGATAGACTCTCGACAATTAGCCTCACGGCCTCCTGGCCTCACCCTTATGTAGCTTTTAAATAACCGTTTACACCCACGGTTCCTAACCGGGGGGTAATTACCCCTGCGCGGGTAAAATTGGTATTCTGCGGGGGTAATAAGCTGATAACGTATAACAAAGATTACACCAATAAGACCGAATCTAGCTCGCCAGTGCACTTCATGCCCTAGCTGTGTAATGTGGATTGTAAGTAAGAACTTACTCAATATTTTTGTGCAACTTTTATGTCTAATAAAGTCAATTTGTATTTATATGTACTATATTCATTGGTAACATGAGGGAGACGGGGGGGTGGGTAAATCGGTTTCCCTATCTAAGTCATAGGGGTGACAAGATCGAAAAGGTTAGGAACCACTGGTTTACACCTAATGTGTAGACTCTAGTACTTAACACCACGGAATAATAAAAAGCCCCTGAGTACCACCGTCCGCCCTATTTGTTATCTCCGTATAAAGTACATTTTCATTTTTATTTTTACAGCTGACAGAAATGTAGTAAAAGCGAAAAGACGAGAAGAATGAGTATAAACGATCCTTTTGAATTTATTTACGAATCACATGTCATGTTGATTCATGACACGCTTCAAGCCAACAGACGTTTCTATGAGGCGATCGATTGAAAATAATAATAATATGCTCATGTCAATAGGTATTGATTGTCGGTTGATAATAAATTGTTTGGCTTATGTTTTATTGGTTTTGATCCGCTGTTCCGTTCACGCCGAATTCGACCCTTCCCCTTCGGAGGAAGTTGCCTAGCTGCACGACCTTCGCTAAAAGGGACCGCGCGTGCGTTTCCTGCGTTGAGAAGTGTTTTAAAATTAAACTTAGGTACCTACATCTAGTTTATTGCAGACAACGGCATCTAAAACTTCATATGAAATTGCCCGATCTCGATAGCTTAGGTTCCAATTTTTCCGGTATTTAAGTACCTACCTACATTGATCTCGTTTTATATTGAAAATGCAGATGAAATCTGTTATATTAATACATACAGTTGCATTCTGTTTGGTCGTCCTTGCGACCGTTTTAGAAACAGATGTAATAATCTGATACGTAAAGAATTCTATGAAATAACAAAAAAATTTAGTTATTAGACGTTAAGAACACTCACATTAGCTTTGGTAATATTAAAGCTACATTTGCTGTTATTTCTACTCAGCCATCAACGTCGCCGTTTTCCACTGCTAGCTATAGACCTTCAAAAGCACGCTGACAAAAAGGGTTCCATTATAAACTGATGAAAATGCCATTGGGCTGCCATTGGATTGGGTTTGAAACCGCCATCAAATAGTTTGTTTATGGACATGTTATGTTACTGTAGTCTGTAGGCGTAGACTGGACTGGGTGCTGGTTTCACTTCGTCGCCTTACAGCATATTTGTACAAATACAAATACCTAAACATTCGTCCGAGTTGGGATCAAAACCACGATCTTTGGCGCCGAAAGCTGATACAAAATATTAACTTACTTGTCGTTTTTGTTTAGAATAGACACGTTGACGTTTCCGAGTATGATGCGCAGATACAGACTGTTCTGTTTCGGCAGCGTTGCATTGATCTCACGCAGCATAGCTTTCCTTTTCATAATTTCTTTCTCCAAGTTTGCGACGCGATCATCTTTAGTGACGGCTTTCTTATCTAGCCTGTTTAGGAATTATGAAAGATGTGTTATCGATATATTAGCTAAAGGCGATACCTACAAGAATGAGTGAAGCCCATAAGAGTGAGTATTTCTTAGATTAGTCTATCTACTTTGTGTAATAAGCCTCAAGTTCACTGTCTAGCAAGAGCACAAAGAATTAAGTTAAAGCCAGAAAGCTATATTGCTCCATCAAGGATCGAGGAACATAATATTGCGCCTCTCTCGTCCATGGACACAGGGCTACTTTTTAACTATCTGTAAAATGGGTTTCTAATCCAATACAGGGAATAATATGATGTTTTTTTTCTCACTAATTATCAAGTCATTATTTCATTTTGAAAATTCATAAATCCTCTTTGTAGGATTTTTAATTATCAATCCATCCAGCATAATCTCCTTTCTTTATCATTTATTCTTACATAATATTAATGTAAATAACAAGAAATCGATATATGTGTTAATCAGTAGGTACTTAGTGATACTGATTATTAGAACTGATAACATACTTTTTCCTTTACTAAAATTTATTGATTGAAACCAAAAACTTGATATAATTTTATGAAGAACATTTCTAATTTTATTGTAAACTAGCTTTTGCCCGCGACGTCGTCCATGTGTTTCTTGTTCCCCCGACCCATCCTGCCACATCGCTACTTCTCAATGTTTTTCCATAAGAACCTTCTACAAAGTATTAGAAAACTTAATAAAAAGGTGGATGAAATTGGTAAAGTTGTTCTCAAGTTATGGTGTGACCAAGGGAAATAGGGATTAATTTTTATATATATATAGATAGATGTAGATCTATCTATATATATATAAAAATTGAGATAGATGTAGATCTATCTATATATATATAAAAATTAATCCCTATTTCCCTTGGTCACACCATAACTTGAGAACAACTTTACCAATTTCATCCACCTTTTTATTAAGTTTTCTAATACTTTGTAGAAGGTTCTTATGGAAAAACATTGAGAAGTAGCGATGTGGCAGGATGGGTCGGGGCCTACCTGGGGATACCTGTGATATAATGTATTGATAACATAATGCCTACGCATTATGTTATCAATACATTATATCACAGGTATGAGGGAAATGTTACGCCAATTTCATTTATAGATAGACTCAAAGCATTGTTTTGTTAAACAAAGAATGTATGTGAAAACAACATGATTATTTCTACTGATATTTCTCATATCTGTATTGTCTTTAAATACAAGGGCTAGGGATGCCCTATAGCAATGTGTAATGCAAACCCAAACATTTATTTATTATAAATAACATGATGAAATGAAATAAACAAATTGCAGTTATAATCATTAATTCATGATTTTTGCTGTTTTGTACTTTGGCTTTGTGGCAACAATTTTGATATCCAATGATCCATTAGGACTGTTTGAAATTATTTGTTGAAGACGTGTTTTAGAGGAGATTTAAATACATTACGTTTTATTCTAAGTTATTTACAGCCATCACAATAAATTCAATGAAGAGATTTATTCTCTTCATTGAATTTATTGTGATGGCTGAACTAAAAACAAAACATTTTTCCTTTCCAGCATACCAAATACAATGATGGTGTATTGATGTTGCATACATAACAGAGCTGCCTAAGTGCCTACTACAACTAATGACGATAATAACCTGGTTTTTAGACTCTTAATTAGATTTAAAAATCTAATTACTATAGCCATTAGAAGCAGTTAACATTATCATTTGTTTGGATGGCTTACATGGCAAGTTAATAGATCAACAATCATTATTACCGATCATGTTTTACTACTAATAAAGTTGTCTACAACAAATAGGGAAAATTATGTTATCTAATGACATTTAGATTAATGATATTGACCGTATTGTTCTGACCTTTTCAGAGCGGCCGCTATGATGGACATGCGGTACTTCTGGTGGTTGATCTCCTTCATACAGCCTGCCTGCAACTCACCAACCTCCTCCAATTTCGCGACATACTCTTTGTTTGTGACCTAAAAGAATGCGCAAAGAAAACAATGCTCGTGTAATTTTATTTCAAATATTCTATAGATAATAAAATGCCTTACTATTCCTTATAATTATAATGAACGCTTTAAAGAAAATTATTGAAGTAGCGTGTTATTAAACAAGCCTAATAATTAGCACGAAAATACAGATAAACCATCGCATTTGTTTCTATTATCGATGTAGTTTACCATCAACAGGCTGCAAATAAAAAATATTGTGAACAACGCATTTGAATTCCATGAAAACAGACGATAAAATAATGTTAAGTGTTCAGACATACAAATAATCATTACATTATTCATGCTTTACCTCTAAGCGTTTGTAGTCCACCAGTAGATCCTCCCATTCTTTGAGACACTCCTCCACATCCATTATTGTAGTATTTGATATTTCAACGAATATTTCCTTCACTAAATAATAGTAAATAATCACGAGAATTCGACCGAATACGTGAATTCCATTCCAGTTTTCTGTGACCTTTCGTCTGTCATCTGATTCTGTCGGACTCGTCGGCGGTCGGCCAGCCAGCTGTCGTTGCATCGATACAGATTATACAAAACTCTGAAAGAGCTGATATCTGATTCACTGTAGTCGATTTTTTTTTAAATATCAACTGCCTTGTAAACTAAAACCAAAAATTACTGATGCTTCTACTATAAACACCACGCCTGTATTTCCCGAAGGGTTGAGTAGATGTAAATACCAACAACCACATTCCGCCAGTTGTGTAAGGCGTATGGTAAGTCCGATGTCATAGGGGCGAGCCTATTGGCATAACCTAGGCATCATATAATTAGTATGTACTATATACTATAAACCTAGATTCATTGCTACTGAGAAATACCTTTTTGGAAAACCCCAAACAACAGTAACCGACCAAGACCAATGAGGCAGTCATAGACTACTACTGCTATATTAGATGTGTAAACCCGAATTGTAGGCTGGCTTGCACTATACTGCTTTTAATATCGTCTTCTGGGCACATAACAACAATGCGGACGAGTACTTCGACGTCTAAAGCCGTTTGTCCACCGCCACTGTCAACGGAACGTCACGTTTTGGTGATGGCGATCGTTTGTCCACCCCGACCGAACTTGGCGGATGAGTATGTTATGAAATTACTTATGATTCAAAGTAACGGGGCCCGGTGAAAATCAAGGCAGACCGAACCCTGATGGGATGTAGAGTGGTATTACCAGTTATCCTTTTTTTTTGGGGTGGGAAATCTTCAAATAACTTCTCCCGCTCTGGGCAGAGCGAGAGGGCGTGTCAGACTTCTGTTGACTAAAACCCACCTGTGTTCCTTCAGTTGCCTGTGCGCCAGAGCCACGGTAACTCTTTCAAACAATCCGCGACCCCGGCAGGTATCGGCCCTATCGGACCCCGTACATTAGTGCTGACATCTTTTTGAGGCGCGCGTGGAGCACAACGCACCGTCGATCCGGGTCTGGTCCTTACCGGACGGTGAGCTACCCATTGCTCGCCATCCACAAGCCCGCGCCTTCGGTGGCCGGGAATCGGCTATCGATTCCCGACTCCCTGGGCGTCTCCTCGTGCGGCGCCTAGGGGCGTGAGGGCGCAGCGATTGCCTCGCCCTCACGCGGTCCGCCTCCTCCTTCGCGAGCATTACTGCTTCGCAGGAGGTGACAGCTTCCGATGCCCTCTCGCTCCGTACCATGGCCTGGACCAGGGCCGGACGCGAGAGATTGCCGCCACCGATCGCCCCCGCGAGAATACGGCGGTGGTCCACCCAAGCCGGGCAGACCTCCCCCGTATGCTCCACCGTGTCCTTCGGGCGACACAGTGGTAACACCCGGGCGTTTCCTCCCGCTTTATACGAAACAGGAACCTCCCAAAACAACCATTTCCGGTGAGGACCTGCGTCAAGCGGAAGGTGAGAATGCCGTGGCGCCGCTCAAGCCACTCCTCAAAGAGACCGCCGCAATTGTGGCATTGGGTTGCGACAGTCGCACTCTCCATGCCGCCGAGAGATCCTGCTGGAGCTCTGTCTGCTGTGCCGGGATTTCTCGCGGCAGCGGAGTTACGCCCCGGCGTTTCACCTCCTCGCGCCACTCCCAAATGTGCGCGAGGACTTTTGCCTCCAGATCCCACGACAGCAATCCAGCAAGGAGGTTCGCCGCCTCGCAGAAGACCGTGCGTTATCCCCGGACCAGCCGGATGGCCATGATCCCCTGGGACGCGTTCAACCGGCGATTATCCGTTATCCTGTGGTTATTATCTGTAAGTTCTTAGGGAAAAATAAAATATCGTCCAAAGACAGGCGTGAACCTAACCCCCACCTCGAAAATCAGCAACTGAAAGATTTTGAATCTTAGAAGCAAATGTTTTTATTAAGTAATTTCACCAGTCTGGTTTCCGTAACTCGCTAAGGCAGGCGAAATAGGAGTAATATTTAGAAGGGTAAACAATTAAACACACAGTAAAATAAATTAAATACTTGTTTATTTACATGAAACGCGAACCAAATCTATTTGGGTTTCGGTAATTAATTTTGACAAATTACAGCAGTTATTACGAGTAACTGCAAAATTCTCCCATTAAAGTGCGCGCAAGATAAGTCTGCGCGCGTGTTTGACCTTCAAGACTATATCCCTGCCAGCACTTTTAATCACTTTCGGCATAATGATGGCGATTATTTACTTTGGAAAACACGGAACACAGCACACTCTTGACACCTGGCGAAACGTCGAGATGGCGGCAAACAATTATTTCCGATTTCCTTCGCGCGCAGACTTATTTTGTGCGCACTCTAACACTTCAGTCACATATTCTTAGTGCTATTCTGTATCTAGTAGGTAATCCAACATATTTTTTTTATGTATCAAGAGAATTCTGCAAGTAGATAACTTACGTTGATGATATTACTCTTACGGTTATTACATTTTTAAAAGTGCAAGATACTTATTTTTAAATTGTAATACAAACGATTTTATGAAGAACGTTATGTTCAGCAGATTATTTATAGTAGGCGATTGCCATATTTCAAAGAGATTATATTTCTATGCCAAGATAATATAGCACACGTAGTAGTAGAGAGCGCCCTGAGGTCTATTCTCCTAATTTTTATATTATGTGAACAATTCTAGATACTATCTGCAGATACTTTTCGTAAGAATTTCAATTAACTTGGGTCCTCATTAACAGATATTTTAAGTACAGTAATCCAAAATAGTGATGGTTGCTATACCATCCACAAGAAAAATACATATTTTAAAACTGCCATATCGTAAACCCGTAATACAAATGCTTTCCTAGTTTGCTGTCTATTAAAAATACATTTGGGGTCATAAAAACATGCACTATCTATTAAGAGATTAATAAATCTAATAAATGGAAATGATTGCAAATAATAATGACTAGAAATTGTGTATTGTGATGTATTAGCAATATAAAGAATAAAAGATAAGTATCAAATAGAAAACTGCTATTACATATATTTTTCTTTTGTTGGTGGAGTCTATTTGAGCTAACAATAATTTGAATATCAATCGTACACAGATGCCTACTAGATGTTAAGTTGAGCGCTCTCTACAGATACGCCACAACAATACTGCTACAATCTCCTTGGTCTTAGCATATTATTATTTTACGAATGCACACTGACAAAGCGAATATAATCCTTGTATAAGAATCTAGATACCAAGTTTCGCATCTATCCTGACAGCTGCGGCGCACGATACATACATCTCGATTAGAAATACAAAAGCAATAATGACATATTGTATAAGCGATAACTCCATAAATATCATATATTAGCGTGGTGTTACCGGCCGTCACTTTGTAAGCAATATACACGTCGCATCATGTCATGCATTAAACACAGCTGTTTCTAACAGTATTAGCGTACTACGCAAACTACACTACGAACTAACCTCTACAACACCAGGCAACAAAATTATTCCGTATTACAATAAATAACTATTGATAGTAATAATAGATATTTTTAATTAAAAAACTAAACCCGACCACGGATAAATCACCCTATGACATGCGCATCAATAAGAGGAATCCACAGTAACCCCATTGGTCACACAATTGGTGCAGCAATTTCGACACAATAAGGGAACTTCCATACATACTGTGAAAATCATAACCCTTCCTTTTGGCTTCGCCGTAGTCGGGTTAAAAGGCTTCAATTAAGTTTTTCGTTCAATCTAGCTACCTTCAACAGGCCTGTAATTCAAAGTATTAATTAAAGTTTATATCACACATTAATTTACTTAAGACATAATTATGATGACATAAATGAAATTGGCTTAACTTTAAAATCAGATATTAATTAATAATGTAAAACGTGAATTGTATTACAATTACCCATTTAGCAATTCAATGCTCTACACTTAACAAAACTGTTGTTTGAGACAAGAAAATAAAAACTGACAATAGAAATAAATACAATTTTGAAATATAACTTTTCTAACTTATAGTTAAAGTTTTGAATTGCCAAAACTTAAAATAAGTCTCTAGGAAACCGATTGATATAAAATTCTACAAACGTGGCTACACTATTCCGTTTCGGTTTCGTTGCCTCCATAGATATTCATTAATGTTGTTGGCGGCAGTGCTAACAAACATAATGAACATCGATCGAGCTGAGACAAACATTAAAAGCCTTATGTACACTACAATAGTTGATGGAGCATTTATGATGAGTTCAAGTGTGTTCATTAATTATTTGAATGGTTGTCATGAATAACTATCAATATCAAATTTCATAAAACTAACATTATCAATAAAGAAATCAAGGTACAAAATCTGATTGGCTGGGTAATAAATCAAATTACTTATTTATAACAAATAAAATTTATATCTAAACGTTTTACGAATAAACAATAACTATCAAATAAAACAGGACATTGAAAGTTTAATAATAACACACACAGCTACTCTTCACTCCATCGTTGCGAGCGGTACATGACGAATGCTACGTCACTGCTAACTAAAAGTAGGTCCAAATTTTTACAAAATTCGGAAATATCAATTTAACTAAACAATATACAGAAACTATATGCCATTACATTTTAATGGAATGTGTGAAACTAACCGAAGAAGTTGAACACGAAACGAGAATCGGGGCTACAAGTTTACGCCAATTTAGATAAGGAGACATAGCATCGTCAGGTGTACGAAAAAAAACTACAATGAGCACAAGGCAAAGACGAAAGTGTCTCTCCTTTACAAATGATTGACCATAATGACAGCAGCTTACATCGCTCTCATTGTAGCTACAACGCGAAATAATAATGATAAGGATATCATCGGTGAGTTTAAGTTACTAAAATGGCAACGCTCTTAGCGACACTCCCAAACTTTGACGGTCTGATCGACGCTGCCTGATATCACGTATGGCAAGCTCCTGTGGAAATCTGAAAATATAACAGAGCATTATTGTATAACTGATTTTAGGTGTCAACAAATTCTTACAGATGTCACCTGACCTCTTAAAATATCAGTTTTGGTTGCAGGTCGTCATAAAACAATGCACGGATATAAGCTTGTTACTCATATGTCCTTTAACTCAATGATCAAGATAGCAACTTACGAAATTCGTTAACGTTTGTTACCTTGACATCAAAGGGAATAAAATGAAGTGGCTTTTAATCAACAATGCAATTTTAATATCCTTCTGTTGCGTTCTCTAATGCAATATGGATCAAGTTTAAGTTTCCAGTTTTTCTAAATGAGGTAGACACACTAGTATCCTCAGATTAGAGTAGGAAGAGATCAAGCATGGTGTTCAAATCAGCTGGCATCCATAGAGCATGCTAAGACGCCTGGCGTGAGGTGGTGCATGTGACCCACTAAGGTTAGGTCGTCCAGACATGAGCATAACAGAAGAAGTTTAGTATAGTATTTTAATAAATGTGTCAGGTACAAACTTCTTGGCTGTTCTGAGCATAGCGTATACTGTGAGTTATTTAGTAGAAGTCATTAGGCGATCGATATTGTTGTGTGTGAAGCACTGCAGTGTGTCCATAATTTTCAACCAGCCTGTATGTACTGAAAGCGACCAAGAAGTTTTAATTACAAAATAAAGAAAGTAGTATCGAACCAAGACTGGTGGCGAAGTGTTGGTGCGCGTAGAGCGTCTTGAGGCAGCGCGTGTGCGCGACGTCCCACACGCGCAGTGTCTTGTCGTCGGACGCCGTGAGCAGGTAGCGGCCGCCCGGGTGCCACGCCGCGCCGCGCACCCAGTTGTCGTGCCCCACCAGCGTGGCCAGGCACTGGCCTGTGCTCACGTCCCAGATCTAACACACATTCAAATATTTTCTAATTTATTTACAGAGAATGCATAAAAAATGGGGTACGTTAAAATAGCCTCCACGAACGGCGATACTTGAATATACGTCAGCACCTTGGAAACTCAGCCCTGCTGCCATCTTTCTGAACAGCTAATAGTTTTACACGAGCCATTATCAAGTTCGTGACGATTAATACGTAGGTTCAGTATGACTGCAGTATGCCGCGATGCGTTGCTGCAGCATTTTTGCCTAAATGTTACACCAATCTTTAATAAAGACAAATGCCCAAGTATTGCAGCTTAATTTTTCATAAAATCATTTTTCGCCGGGAGGGGACGCCCTAGGGTGACATTATCGTGACCTTATTGGTGATGTTCTTCAGGAAGGTCAGGTGCGTAGTACTAGCAACCGGCATGCGTGTATGACCAGATGTATGAACGTAAACGAGGCAAAAGGAGTATGTAAGGATCGTAGCAGGTTGCGTTCTGTAGTTTCGGCCTACCCCCATGGGAAGAAAGAAGGCGTGAGTTTATGTATGTATTGTGTATGTAACATAATTTTTTTATTTCTGGTCGTCGTGGTTTCGTCATTGGCTATTTATTCAGTAGGGCACATTTGTCACGGCATGTGGTCAAAGTATCTGGTCACGGCACTTATTGTATTGATGTTTCTGTGACATTGTCATGGACAACTACATGCTAGGAGCAATTATTCTTGTGCGACGAAACATGTGCACAATGCATGTTGCGGAACATGTGCCGTGACAAATGTACCCTATTGCAAATAAATTGTTGTCTAGCGTCGAGGTTGGGTTAGTATGGTTGACACCTTTCTGTATTGATGTTCAAATGATGCAAGATAATGATGCTAGTATCTCGCTTCATGTATGTCGTGAAGTGTTACGGGTAATGCCAGAATTAATTCAGGTTTAATAAGAATAACCAAAGCTATTTGGTAAAGTTAGGCTTAGGTACCCTAGGAATTAGGTTGTCAGGAATCAGTTGCAAGCAATATTTTTTTTCGCCGTCTTTATACAAAAAAAGGGTTGTTTAGCAAAGAGCCTCCTCAAGAGTAGGCACAAGTCCTGGCATCCAGTCTCTTTACCAACATAGCTGACTGACAGACTATTGAAGACCGGCCTGAGTCATAGCTTGTCACACGCTAGGTATAATTGGCCCAAAATCATGAAAGTTGGAAAATTTCAAGATTGGTTTTATGATGAAAAATGTTGCAAGCTATAGGCATGAGATTTACTTTATAATTTTCACTAAACACGTGTTTAAACAACAATTTCGTAGTCCGAACAAAGAAATAACAACAACAGAGCCTAGTTATTTTTGTCATATGTTACTTTCGAACAGAGGCTATTCTAGAAACGGTAATTTCACGAACAAGTTTATGAAATGCCAAAAATGACTCATGTGAGTTTTTTTTTGCTTTCTGCTATGGCATAGGTTTATAGATGGCGAGACGAGCTAGACAAAACAAAGGTCTAGTGCTCCACATTAGCACTGGATCGAGAAAGCTGGAAGTCATGAGGGCTTTGCCCAGCAGTGGTACGATGTAGGCTAACAGTAACAGTAATGATGTAGCATACGCATACCTTGACGGACTTGTCGCGCGAGCCGCTGGCGAGGAAGGGCCCGGCGTGGTTGGCGCGCCGGTTGTCGGCGCCGGCCGCCTCGTTGACGGCGGCGGCCGCGGCCTCGGGCGCCCACGACACGCACTCCACCACGTGCTCGTGCTCGCGGAGCTCCATCTGAGGGAATACCCACAGTTATCATATGGAACAGTAAAAGAAGTTCTGAAGGACTAAGGGGCTTAGGGCTAAGGGGATTCAAATAATTATGTATAACATGATTACCGACGGCTTCTTTTCTTAAGCATGACAGCTGATATCTATACTGATACATGCGTGCATGGACTCGACAGATCCACTTAAATCTGCGTGGATTTTTCCTCGGAAACACCATTTCAGACACTACAATATGGTCCTCACATGTCATGATCTGACCAAGATTATGTCTGGGCTTTAAAAGCAAGTGTGACCTCTGAGTTTATTTCGGTGTTTCTTCACAGACTAATCGGATTGGAAAAACCGACATCAACTAGTTTTTAAAATATTATTCTCGTGTAAGAGTTCGTATAAACTTACTTAAAGAAATAAATATAATTTATTTTATCATTTGTCTATAAACTTTCGTGCACAATATGCGCCTCACTAGCAGTATTTATATACTTCCCTTTTAAAAAATTCACCTTCCACTACTTATTATATGTACTGAAGGAAATAGTTTGCCATTTCTCTGTAAATAATCTATAGACAGTGATATAGTTACCTTGCACTCGTTGGTGTCGGCGTTCCAGATGCGCACGGTCTGGTCGTTGGAGCAGGACGCCAGCAGCGTGCCGTCGGGCGACACGCGCACCATGCGCACCCACTCGCGGTGACCCTTGTACGTTTTGATGCAGTACCTGGTGATCATAGGGAAATAGTGTCAAAACTTCAAGTATACAACCTTTTAAATATCAGCCTTATATCCTACTAAAGACCTATGGAAAATATAAATTGGACATGTATGTAAATAAACAATAAAGGGAGGTAATTTGAGACGGGGGTAGTAAGGGCAGCACCTTATGGGGGAAGTACCAGGGTAGCCATTAAATTTTTTATTTTTCATACGTTTTTTGCAGTATCACGACCGTAACAAGTACGTATTTACAGAATTATTAAAATTGTTAATACAACTCCCTAAGTTCAAATTACCCTAATGAATGAAATTTTTTCATGAAATAGTCATTCATTAGGGTAATTGTGTGACATTTGAAGCCAATTCTAACTTAGCATCCCCTTTATAAAGGGTGGTAATTTGATAGGGACAAAAAGGGCTGCTATATTAACCGTTGCATGAAGTTTCAAGGAGGCCATCCTTTTTTTTTTTTTTTTTTTTTTTTTTTTGGGTGGGAAATCATCAAATGACGTCTCCCGCTCTGGGCGGAGCGGAAGGGCGTGTCAGACTCTTACTGACTAAAACCCACCCGTGTTCCTTCAGTTGCCTGTGCGCCAGGGCCACGGTAACTCTTTCGAACAATCCGCAGCCCCGGCAAAGGAGGCCATCCTTAACTTTAACATACAATAGTTTCCAACTGCTTTCACAGATTCGATCTGGATACATATTTTATTGCTGGATAGTTTGTACTTTAGAAGACTGCAGGAATGTTAATTCTCAATAACGACGCTGCGGACGAATTTCATTTCCTTACATTTCCAAAAGCGACACTGTTTATATGTGTGTTACGTGACACATGGCAAGCCAACGCACTCACACACTTTTTTTTCTACATCCGCAACTTGAGCATAAAAGTGCAGGAAATTAAGTAAAAAATACGACATTCTACAAAAATAAACATTCATAACATCCTGCCTATGTTCCCAGATCGGGTAGGCTGAGGTGCATAGTACCACCAACATTTTGCTACATATGTTTAAATTTAATTTAATAGGGAGCGAACCTACTGCCGCTTATTGGGCATGGATCAAGACTACAGGTTGCTTTTGAGATTTTTTTGATAGAAAGCCTTAATAATACTGCACGACCTCGGTATCAAGTCCAGGAGTTGCGGATGCGACCTCTAGGCCAATGAGGCAGTCGAATCCTGCAAAACTTAAGAGTGTTGAATATGATCCTTACCCAGTGGCGACTTCCCAAGCTTTGATGGTCTTATCTCGACTGGCGGAGTAGACGATGTCGCCGCTCGGTGAGAACGCCACTGACGACACGTTGTGGTCGTGTCCGTGCATCGTCTTCACGCACTCGAACGTTTGGTTGAAGTCCCACAGCTTTATTGACATGTCAGCGCTGCAGGACACTGGAAATTATATTAAATAAATTATAGTTTTTGTTGTTTGTTTGTTTGTTTGTTTAGGGGCATGTATTGAACTATCCGTCTTTTCATAATTTAGCCCTGGCTGGAGGCCATATTTATAAGGTATACACAAGATAGCCCAGTTAAGCAGCCGACAACCTCCTAAGTTGACCTGCGAGACGCCATTCACAAAAAAGTGTTCAGTAGTGTTGTGAAAGATTACTTGGGCAAGTCATGAGTATATATCGGTAGGCGCCAGTATTACTAATCCGTCCTTATTGACACTAATTTAATTTGTTATCTCCAATCGTGGTGACTGTTGAATCTTCATGACTTCATTTGTGTAGGTGTTTGCTTGGAATTAAATGAAAATAATCATTTTCCCACAAGATGGGTTCCTTTGTAGCCAGACTTAAATAAAGTTTAACTGTAAATTTATGAATATCATTGTTTTCACAAGTGCTAATAGGTTGATGCCAATTTTATGACCCATTTTGAAGTAATTTTCCTCTCACCCGAATATTTTTATGGTGGAAAATCGTGACTTGTTCATCAGCAAATCAATAATTACCTAAAACAACTAATTTGGAGTATTGTGTAACAACAACGTCACTACTGCAGCCACAGGACAATAATGAATGAGGATGACGTCACAGGACAATGGATAACCGCATATTGCGTAGTAGTGAGCATAAGTAATGCTAATGTACTCCACTGAGCAAATACGATTGTAAGAACAGCCTGCAGTGAGTGCTGTTCTTACAATTGTATTTGCTCAGTGATCTTATTGGTCGATCGCTGGCAGTCATTATAGCGTTGTGTTGAGCTAGATAAGCATGTTTTAGTGTGCGTTTACAGACCCCCAAATTATCAAAACTACTCCATATTTGAGTCAGTAATGGAAGATCTTCTAGCAAAACTCGCAACTAGTAAAAAATCGCTAATTATCTGTGGTGACTTCAATATTAATATCTTAGAGAATAGTTCAAATAGCAGTCGATTATTAAGTCTCTTTAAATCATTTAATTTGTCAAATGTATTTTCAGAACCAACCCGCATAACTAAAAATTCTGCTACATGTATTGATAATGTTTTTTGTTGTTGTGATTACATAGATAAAGCCATTGTAAATTATCTCCCTTCGGATCACAGCGGTCAAACCGTTTCTTTCAAGTGCTACACACCATTACAAAAAATTCAGATACAATCTAGACAAATAACAACCAACAATCTAAATAGATTTAATAATAACTTAATTAGTAAGTTAAGTATACCGGGCCATATTATAAATAATGTAAATGAATTTTATGAGGAATTCTTTTCGGTAGTGCGCACCGAGTTCAATATTACTCTAAAAAAGAAAACAAAAACTATTTGCCCAAATTTTTTGTTCAGTGACTGGGCAACTAAGGGTATAAGGAAAAGTAGGGAAAAATTATTTGAGCTGTATGGCCTTAAGCCTTATGTTAACTCTGAAACTTTTAATAAATACGTTGCTACTTACTCTAAAACTTTCAAAAATACCTGCAAGGTAGCTAAAGCCTTGTACATTAGCAATAAGATCAAATCAGCCGATAATATAATAAAGACGGTTTGGAAAATTATCAATAATGAAACTAACAGGAATAAAAGACATAATAATGATTTCAATCTCGAGACTTCACGTGGTCCCATAAGCACTAACAAAGAAGTTGCTCAAGAATTTGTAAATTTCTTTACCAACATCCCACTTAAAACTACTGAAACCTTAAATTCGTCCCCCTCGCGTTCTATTGAATTATTAAGAGCAAATGTTTCATCCTGCCCGATTGAATTTAAATTTAAGCATATAAACCCAATAATAATAATAAAAACTTTCAAGCAAATCAAGATCAAACTAACCGAAGATATATGGGGAATGTCTATCAAAGTTTGTACCTCCATTGTTGAGACTATAGCGCCGTACTTGGCCTTAATATTTAATTTGTGTGTGGATCAAGGAGTCTTCCCGGATCTAATGAAATATAGTAAGGTAATACCACTTTTCAAATCAGGGGACAGTAAAAACACCAATAATTATAGACCCGTATCCGTGTTGCCGGTTTTCAGCAAGGTGTTTGAAAAGGTAATGCTGAATCAAATGCTCAATCATTTTAACACCAATAAAATCTTACATGATCAACAGTATGGTTTCACCAAGGGACGTTGTACGACTGACGCCGGTGTCACCTTATTAAAACACATATTTACGGCGTGGGAAGAGGCCCAAGACGCCGTAGGAATCTTTTGTGACCTCTCCAAGGCATTTGATTGCGTCGACCATGAAACCTTAATATTGAAACTTGAGCATTACGGACTTGGAAAACTTGCGCTCAGTTTAGTAAAATCTTATTTAAATGATAGACAACAGCAAGTTCAAATAAAGGGTGTCAATTCACTCGGTTTAAAAGTAAAAATGGGTGTACCACAAGGCTCGATATTGGGGCCTTTCCTCTTTTTAGTATATATTAATGATCTACCCCATTTGTTGAAAACCCAACCACAAATGGTGTTATTTGCTGACGATACTTCTTTAATTTTTAAAATTAATAGACGTGCATCAAATCTTGACGACGTAAATAACGCCCTACTGCAGATCCAAAATTGGTTCACAGCTAATAATTTAGTATTAAATGGGAAAAAAACGAAATGTATAAGATTTTCTTTACCAAATGTCAAAAGTACTAATTGTGAGATAGGAATAAATCAAGAGAAACTAGAATTCGTCGATAAAACTGTTTTCCTGGGGATCACGCTCGACTCAAGGCTTCAATGGGGTCCTCATTTAACATCCCTTGCAGGACGGCTCAGTTCAGCGGCATACGCTGTGAGAAAAATCCGTCAATTTACTGATGTAGGTACCGCGAGGCTAGTCTATTTTAGTTACTTTCATAGTATTATGTCGTACGGTATTTTACTATGGGGACGGGCTGCAGACGTTGAGTCTATTTTTATTCTGCAGAAAAGAGCCATCAGAGCCATATATGGCCTCCGCAGGCGCGACTCTCTAAGGGAACGGTTTAAAGATATTAACATCATGACGGTACCTTGTCAATATATTTATGAAAACATCATGTACGTAAGGAAAAATCTACATAGTTTTAGTAAAAGAGGTGAAAGACACAATTATATCACTAGAAATAGGGACCAATTAGTTCAACCAGGTTTCAGGCTGGCTAAAGTAGACTCTTCTTTCATGGGGTACTGTTTAAAATGTTACAACAAAATACCTCCCCATATACTTCAATTGAATGAAACGAAATTTAAATCCTGTATAAAACGCACACTATGCAGTCAGGCATATTATAAGTTGGGGGATTACCTCGCTGATAAAAATGCTTGGCTCAACGCTGGTCCTGCTCCACAAGGGCGCATTAACTAATTGATTAGCATTTGGAACTACTGAAGATTGTAAAAAACTGTCTTTACATTGTATAAATTCAATCTTGTAGTATTGTATAATTGCATAGCACATGTGTGAGTACTATGTACCTACTATAAAGCTACCATTTTCTAGGTTTGTCTTTCATTGACTTGAATGTGCCCTGGCGGCTGAGAGTATGTCATGCTCACTCAAATGTCTCGCTGGTGGTGGCGTGTGTGTTGGATCATTAAGTTCCCTTCAAAATGGTTGAGCTAAATGGTGCTGATCCATACGTCATGTTCGTGAACGGGCGCCGTCAGTGGGGACTGGTCATCTCTTGGCTGCCACGGCTTATTTTAATTTAATAATGGAATTGTTGTCGTCTCTTTATTACGGACGCTTTTAACGTTCTGCATCGTTCTCACATGCATAATTTCAACATGAATGATGTAACCAATAATTTGTAACCATATTTTGATTTAAAAGAGTGTCCATGGAGTTTCTTGCCCGTTCTTCTCCATAGGTACCTACTACGCTTTGGAATGGGCAACTAGCTTCATCTTTCTGACTGACCGACCCCTTGACAATTCAAAAGTGCCTGTAATTGGTTTATTTGAAATAAATGCTTTGAGTTTGAGTTGTGATTGATAACGTCAGGGGCTCTCAAGACCTTGCTCCAAGAATATTTGTTTTTAGGGTTCCGTACCTCCAAAGGAAAAAAACCCTAACCCTTATATTATGATCACTTCGTTGTTCGTCTGTCCGTCAGTCTGGCTGACAAGAACTCAAGACCTTATTTCTCAGGAACGCGTGAAGGTATCGAGTTGAAATTAATATCAAATACGTAAGTCTACACTCCCTTGGAGCTCAGGAAAAATCAAGCTTCTATGTCAACGCAATAAAAAAATACTACCATTTATGCGACATATTTTGATACTCGCAAATAAATCAAACCTATAGGCTATAGGGCTTCTCGTTGACTTAGAAACATGAAATTTGGCATAAAGCAAGGCATCGCAGCACAAGTAAAGGAAAAGTCCAAAAATAGTTAATTTGTAATTTAATCACATTTTTTTTTTGCGATTTCAAACTTATTTTTGCAGTTGGAGTATTGATCGTGACTTATATCTATGTATGGGAAAACATTTTTTCAACTACAAAGTTAAGTTTGTTCTTGGGATAAATTCATCCCAACTACGAAACCCTTCATTGCTTCACGCACTTGGCTGGTTTCTTTTTGCTTTTACTCTGGACACTTACATCGTTCTCACATATACTTATAAATTCAACTTTAATGATGTGACATAACAAAGAGTGTCCATGGAGTTTCTTGCCCGTTCGTCTACATAGGAACTTACTACGCTTTGGAATGGACAACTAGCTTCATATTTCTGAATGACAGACTCTTTGACTCTTTTAATTTAAATAAATGCTTTGAGTTTGAAGAATTTAATTACCAATTTTTTTTTTGAAGCAGGCACATTTATTTTTCGATTGTTTGTGACTTACCGAGTAGTTTTCCATGATGGTCGAAGGCGATATCCTGAACGGAATCGGTGTGTCCCTTCAGGGTTCGTTCGTACTCGCCGCTCTCAAAGTCCCACACTTTGATGGTCGCGTCCTCACTTGAGGACACCATCAAACTGAACACCGGATGAAATATTACCTGGAAAAATATTTTGTAGTTCCGTAAGTCATGTATTTTTAATTAAACAGTGTTTACTTGCTAATGATGATAATGCTTGAATTCGGAGTAGTGATGTTGGTAAGTTATTAGTTTATTACCATGGATTTTAGGCAAGCTTATCAGATATTTAGGAGATTGTTATAAAAACAAAGAAAATACTACGGCGATAACTGTTTTACACGTACAATAACTATAATAAAAACGTGACCTATGCACACTTTTAGTAAACTCTCACAATGAACTAGAATCAAGCAGTTAATTCGAACAGCTGGACAAAAACTCGCGGAAAGCTATAGATAATAGTCACATCATTCGTTTGATACAATTGTGCTTGGTTATGATCACGAGAAATTATACACAAAAACCAAAACAATACATTTTAGACAGCTTTCATTGGATTCGAAAGTTATTATTGCAATAAAATTCGTGTTAGATCGTAAACGACTTTGATAAGCTGACAATTACTGATACTAAACAATTCTGTTACTAAGTATCTAAAACTAGCAGCATTTTCAACTATGTAATTAGTAAGAGACGAATACTGTTAACAATTTGAAGAATGTGTTTCAAGTATCTTCATTCTTGTAATGAAATGAGTAAGAATCCAAATTGTGCTAATGATACAATTTCAGCGAAATCGGAATATGTGACCGACTTGTTTCCTTCACTGAATTTCAAAAGAAACGTAAGTAAGTTAAATCTTCAAATAAATATACGAGCTGAAATCGAAAATGAAATTTCCCTTTCAAGGAGGAAAATTTAATAAGCGTGATGGAATTTTAGACTTTTCAATCTAAGCTTGTTTGATTAGTGGGATTCATCTCATCTTCTCCAGGATTCATAGAAATTTCTCTTGTGTAACCTGTGTTAATATCATAGGTATTAACAACACAAGTTACTTTAAATAATTAACAAGATAAACCTTAGTAATGGTGGCCCGGTGGCCGGTGAGACAGAATTTTTCGGGTGGACGTGGGATCCACTCGGCGGGCGTGCGCTTGGCGCGCGTTGGCGCACCCTCGATGAATTCCTTCTGAGCCTCTGACAGCTTCGATTCTAATTCCATCACCTGATGAACAAAGACATGTTTAGAATGAGTTTGAACATAAGATAAATGATGAGCAAAAGATTTGCCACTGCTGGGTTTGTCCTTTCAGGACAAACCTCTTGCTACGCCTCAACAACCTAGCTAACTTAGCACGCCAGCCAGATATCGAATTATTCAAAATATGTCTAAAAGATAAAATAAAGAGGCAAATCCGTATCTTTTTCTAATCGGCCATTTATAAAGATATGACATTCTTCGAATACACATAAACGTCTTATTTTGCAAAACATTATTCGTTGAATAAAATTAAATCTTGTAAACAATCCCAGCTAATTGTGGATCAAGGTTCAAGATGAAAACAGAGCAGCGACCTGATTACCATCACCTTGTGTTTTATTTGTTTAGATAGTTGGCATTCTTTCTGGAGTGATAAATAAATGGATAAAACGTGTTGTCGTTTAATAAAAGCATCGGTCGCCGTCGCCATCGACCGCCCGCCCAAGAAAATCGTTCAAGAGTGACCTAGAAACGTCTACCGCACAGATCGATGGAGTACACTGCTCGGTCCGGATCGTGCTCAGATGTCGTTATAAATGTTTGCTTCTTTACCATCAATACGTTCAGCTGATAGCAGTTAAGCAATTTCTGAACCATTGAAACACCAGAGAAATAGCTTCCTACTTATGTAACTAACATATTGCGTACACCGGGGACACTAATAGGCGTCATCATCTTTTGTGCTCACAACAGATTGATTACGTGTAATCAATTATAGAAAGTGTTACACAAGACTTCACTACAACACATTAATTTTAAATTTTGCTGTTACTATGGAGAAAATTGTTGGCAAACAGAGGTGGACCTAAATCATTATTGAGGTTGGTTATTCTAGAGAAAACACATACATAACACTGATTACGCAGCTTATAGCATGTATAATCATGAGAACTGCATTAGCAACAATATCATAACCTTGTTCATTCATTATTGATCTTCCACTAAATGGAGAGGTTATTTTCAAAATTCTTCTTACTTTTTTCTGCAACCTGATGACCGAAGTCCACTTCTTCTCGAGCAGGCCGCCGTACTTGCGGTCCATCTCGCCGGACATGTCGGCCTCCTTCTTGAACGCTTCCAGCGCGTCCGTGTAGCCATTGCTACCTAAATAATCAGCGATCGCTTTGTTCCTATAACAATAAAAATTATTCTGTTTTAGTATAAATGCCCAGAATATTGGCATAGCAGTTTTAAGTTTATGTTTTATCGACGAGTCGCGTGACAGACTGCAATTACGAGGAGTTAGCAAATATCCTGCTTCGCAGTTTAATTCTTGAGCTGGTGACAAGCAGAACTGTCACCAGCTAGAAGAAATTCCGAATAACGGTAGCATCTTTTCTTTGCTCTCGACCGGCCTTACTCAAAATATTGCGTCTATAGATGCACAAATAGAAAAAGCACCATTATGGGAATGGAAGTGTACAGATCAATCAAAATATTTTATTTCACATAAACCAACATGGGCACTTATGAAAATGATAGGATTGCATTTCCATTACACGGTGTTAACAATAACTGATTGTTACATGCTACGTTGCTTGTTAATTCCCAGAAAATAGTAACATGTTATTGGCTAGTTAAAATAATAACATGTGAGAACCGTAAACTAAGACAACGGATGCTGGTACAAGCATGACGCAGATACGAGTATTGTTCGAGGGCAAAAAGTTTTTACAAAAACTAACAGCTGAAGATCTCAAGAACATAGGATTTCCGTAATCACGTTTTTACAAAATTCGAATTTTAGTTAAGTAATTTGGTTTTAAGTTACGATGTTTAGGAAGTTCAGTTTTATTATGGACACCGATACAGTTATTTATACTTTTCAATACTTTAGTGTTCCGTCGACACGAAAAATAAAAGATTCGTGATAAATGATTTTATTTCTGTAAGTAGGTTTGTACAAACACTTTTACACGTCAATCATGTTATTTAAACTAGATGAAGTCGGCGTTTCCTATCTGACTACTCTGAGAAGAAAGGCCGAAACAAACTCAGAGGTCACAGTCTCTTTTAAAGTCCAGACATAATCTTGGTCAGGTCATGCGCAGGCCATGCAGATTTGTATCTGAAATGGTCTTTTGAGGAAAGAACCACACAGATTGAGTGGACCCGTCCAGTCAGTGCACGCATTTGTCAGTAATCGTGCAGCTCGACTCAGGAAGTCAGGACTTAAGGAGCTCAACGATTCGACGAACAATACAAAAGAAAGGACATTTAGGTAGGCCGCATAAACTACTTAAACAGCCAGACCAAGAATAAAACTGAAATAATGACCCACATAGTCCTCATATTCACAATAATGAAAATAATATAATACTTTTTATAGTAAATATTCATGTCTAAAAGAGTTAGTAAACTAAAATCAACATTCACTGTGTAAATTCATTGGAGCAGCTCAATCCCAAGCCTTTTTGTCCTCAATATAGTCTTTCACAATATAATAGGTCTGTGTCTAAGTTTATCGGGATAGATTATTTTAGAGGCCTTATTTTCTAACAATATACTTCAAATGTGGAAACGGGAGATGTCATTGTGATGATAAAATTAATTAAGGATTCCAACGACGTCGCGCAGCAAGGTTACATGGACATTGCAATGTAGGAAACATCAATGTGAACTTGCAACGTAATCAGTCAATGGAATGTGTTCGTTTTCTGCGGTACAATTACGTAGTTCATTACTTGAGAGGTTGACTAATCAGCTGATGTAACTAAACGATTTCGCTCGTACGGGGGCGTAAATCACATGGTTCTCTAGTGAGTTTTTTTTCAATTTCGACCGGTGTTTTGTTAATTTATCACACCACAATAGAAAACGAGCACAAGGGTAATATTTATTTATTCTACTCTTTCGTCTTTCGCATTTGTTTGAGTTTTGGCTGTCAAGCATTGTTCATTTCTTTCTCGTACTATGCGTTTTCCATTTCAAGGCTACACAATTCCTTGCTCGATAAGAGAGCTGTAGTTTTTGCTAGCTGCATGTCGTTAAAGATATCTGATCCCTGTCTACGTCAGCTCATTGCCTTCAGTTTCCGGGTTACTGAATGCTCTAAATGTGTGCGCGTATCAAATGTCAAGGAAAACCCACACGATTTGTCAATGTTATCGTTTAATTAGAGTACAGGTCAGTAACTACACAACTAATTACATGAAGACGTTAACGTTGCTAAAAATTTACGTAGTATTTGAAATTACTTATTAAAACTTTAGTTGAGAAGAGAGTTATATCAGCAGTTTTTTTTTTTGAAAATAGATGTTATGGCAAAAGAATAGCCAAACCTAAATTCGTCAATGATTTTGATAATTTCGATCACGAGCCTTCCCGATAGGGAAAGATAACAAAGACATCGAACTTGCTCCAATTCGATAAGCTGCCCTTGTCGCTGTGACCATGACGTCATGAACCCACGATAGTAGGCACTTTTCTTTTGTTTATCACCAGCAACGTATTAAAACTGTAGATAAAAAGTACAAAATATATCTACGGGTAAAATAATTCAGGATAAGATTCTAATAATTGCCGTGATTCGAGTTACTATTATTCAATCTAGCATAAATAGGTATACATCAACCATACTTTTATTTCAACAATTTATTATGGTAACCTATAGTGGCAGTCGTTTATAGCTGGCTTATCCCAAAAAGGAGGTAATGCTCTTAGTTAGAACGCAAGGCTAGCAGGTTGGTGACCGCAGTACTAGATTCCTTGTACTGTACATTGTTTCCCGTCACGGACCGCATCTGTCAATCGTCAGGGCCTCGAAGGTTGAGCCAGGCCAGGATGCATCGAATACTGGTGAATTTCATTATCAACTAGGAGTATTAATTTGCGGTCTGGTCATACAACTTTTTGCACGTGAGACTGTCCTACGTTAGCGCTATATGTACATATAATTCAAACTTACAAACATACTACGTATACACCCACTGCTCAATGGAGGCCTCCTTAATAAGGACAATGTTAGGACATAATACGTATGTTTCTAAAAATATCTTAACTTCAGTTTATTGATACAATCCTAATTGTATTTGACATCGGTTCAAATCACACGACACACAATGTGTGTTCAATCTATGAAGAGGTCATCCAATAAAAAAAACAGACGTGTTAAGTAAGGTAACATAAATAAAGAAACAGTCTTAACCATCCTAACTAATATTATAAATGCGAAAGTAAGTTTGTTTGTTTGTTACGCTTTCATGCTAAAAAAGCTGAACGGATTCGGATGAAATTGGGCACATGGGTAGACCATGACATGGAGAAGGACATAGATTATTTTCATCCTGCACGCGTAGCATGACCACCATAGAAACGGGTTTTGTCGACGGGAGAATAGACAAAATGATAGATAGAATAGACAAAATAACAAATTTCTTTAGAAACCTGTCTACAATCTGTCATTTTGTCTATTCTTCCGACGACAAAAGCCGTTTCTATGGTGGTCATGCTACGCGTGCTGGAGCGTAGACGAAGTCGCAGGCAACAGCTATTTTATAATAATTTATCTAAAGAAACTGGATTTTGGGAAACCAAACATCCAATCTAATAAGGTATTGGAAGGTAAGAAAACCAGTCTCATGAGCGTATTTTATAATAATGGAGCTAAGTCCATTAATTTTACTGACAAAATACAGGAATTAACTTGAATTAAGTAATTTGTTTTTAAATATACCCGAATGTTTTAATACAACTTTTATAAATCCCCTTGTTGAGAAAACTATCACTGGACCTAGGAAACATTCTTGAGGCATTCCAACATTTATTTCCTTCAGTTCGCAATAGCGCGTGTTTGCCTAATAATAAATACTCATGAGGATGTTTTTTTTTGTTCCTGAAGAAATGGAAAACGCGGTGGGTAGCATCATCCTAGGTATAGGTTCCTGATCTTTGTGACTTACTTTTATCAAAGGGCTGTGTGGGAAACATCTAAGATCCGGTGTCTCC
The DNA here is from genome assembly GCA_917490735.1 of Dryobotodes eremita. NCBI lineage: Eukaryota > Metazoa > Arthropoda > Insecta > Lepidoptera > Noctuidae > Dryobotodes > Dryobotodes eremita. The sequence continues at coordinate 14,943,210 of OU823254.1, read as the reverse complement.
AATTTTTTATCAGATTTTAATCAGAATATCCTACATTTAACACTGTTCGTAAAAGCAGAGAGAAAACGTATAAAGTAGAGATACGCAGAAAGTATTTAAAGTTGGCTGTTAGTGGCATTTTATTTACAGTTAGTTATTCTGGGTTGTTAAATTCACCTGCTAATTAATAAACTTCGACGACAAATCAGGTACCTACTGAGGATTAAACGAACCGCCTACACAAACTTTCTAAGAAAGTTTAGTACATAGGTTCAATATGACTATTAAGCAGGTACTTTGTAAGTCGTTATTTGCATTGAACATATAAATGTAAATTTTATTAAAGGTATTCTGCAGAATATAATTTGTTGTGTGACGCAAAGCTTTATGAGAGATCTGCTTAATGAATCCCAGATTTACGCGCAGTTTAGTTTTATTAAGTTGTTAAGAAAAGAGACATTGATGATAGTCAATGTAGTGTAAATCAGTGAAACACAATATCAGTCATTCTGAAAAAATTGGCTAGCCAAAGACGTCATGACAACCGAAGCAGCATATTTTATACGATTAAAATCAATAACCGCTGTTTTCCGTTTATATGTATTATACAATTTACAAATACCATATAAAGTTAAATAATCATGACCAAAGAGTGACTCAGTGTTATACAGATAAACCTATACATACATATACAGTCTACATTTCGTTTTGTCTTTATGACTGAGAGTATATTTGTTCAGTGAGTGTGCATGTGTGAGGGAGACCTCGCTGCGTGGTGGACAAACTCGCTTATTTTATTTAGAAAACAGGCTCCAAGTGTGTATTCGAGTCTTACGTCATTTTACGTGTTCTATAAACAACACATTGTATTGCTGACTCAATAACTTCCTATCCGCGGTGAAGTGCATAATTCGATTATTGCGCTTATGCAACAGATAATCCTGACCATTAAAGCGTCGATTGGCAATACTTTCTTGTTATTGAGTTTGGAATTTGGCGAAAACGTTAAAAAGGCGATAGCGAGCGAACCGTTTCATCTACACGTCTCTGTTGAATAGAGTTTATTTCTTGCTTGATTACTATGACAAGCATCGATATCAGCGAGGTGAAACCGAATCGATTCCAAAGACAATCAGTCTCGCGGGTGTCCCTATTGTTCGCGTGGGAGCAATCAAGTTACACGTATCGCTTATTCTGCAGATTAAGCGACACAGGTTGGAACGCAAGCATACAATAAGTGTATCGTCAGTCGGTTGCGAGTCATTCAGCACAATCGTTGCCGAAGAATTCGGTTTTACTTTTACTTAAGGGGGCGTATGGTTTAGTACTGACTGGAGTTCAAATGGTTACAACAATTTTTTGGTCGTTAAGATGATTGATTGATGATAATGCTCCAAAAATAATACGATAACCAAACATAGTCAACGCTCGAGGCAATATTGAACATTTCACGGGTGACTCCGATCTTGAACAGAGTTCAGTAGCAATGTTGGGGCACAGCGAAAGTGGTTTCGTGCGTAGAGCTAGAGGCGCGGACCGATCTGGGACTGCCTGAGAAAATAACTTTCACGATACATTTCCGACGTTATTACTTTGATTGCAGGGACAAGTAGTACCAGTAACAGGAGACATGTTTATAACACGCTATAGGACGATAACTTACTTACTATTGTTGTAAAAGAATATTATCTAAATGTGTGTATTGGACTCTGAAGCCAGAAAAAGCTCTTGAATTAACGTCATTTAGTAATAATTACGACAACAAGCGAACTTAATTTGCATGGTGGTCTGATTACCATCATTATTACGTGACATTCTATTGCCTATTGGTAATCTAAACAGGTATCGTTGATTGTTAGGCGCTTTGAATAATAGGCTTGTTCCACATATGCGCATGTTGTTCTACGAGACATTTTTATGGACGAATAGATTAGCATTATTTGATAGAACAAAAAATATTTATACGGATGAGTACGAGGTATGAGCAGAGTTTGTATTAGAACATGAAACAACGGACACATCGCAACAAATACGTCACGTCAGTCGATAACAGGGAATATTAATGACCTGTGATAATGTTAATGCAAAACTGTATTCATGACAAACTGATCGTACCGATCATGACTTTACCAAACGACGTAACAAACATTAAGTAACGTGCTTAAAAGTATGCCGTGATTTATAGAACAGTATTAGATATAATACATACTAAAGTTTACATGGTCCGTTAGTCAGTAACAACGCCCAAAACCGGTAAATGAGATAAATGAAATGTTGAGTATTTTGTTCATATTCAGATATTGTTCCTGTCCTATACATATACAATGTCTGGAAAAACCGATGCTTTTCCTACTGTAACTTTATGATTAATTTCGATGCGGCTTCCTAATTTTAAATCAGTTCGCCGGTAAACGCCGACTCTACTGTTTCGTGATAAAAAAAGTTTTCAAGTTTACACCATGACATTTTGCCATGGATTGGAGGAGATTTCATTCAGGGTCATTCGCCATTTTAAGTAAAAAGGTCGTGCAGGTAAAACATACCTACACACATTACAGCAGGGGTTTTCAAGAACAGTCTTAACGAATCTTCGGGATTTTGTGTTAAAATTAGGAAAAACACACTTATTTAACGCAAATCGAATAACTTAGAGATATCTCCAATCTTGCTAATCAATCCTAAGCCTAATCTAATTATATCAACCTAGTGCTAATGTTGTTTCATTGACAGTGACACATATGTTTTAATTTAAAAGTGGACATGTTAATTATATTCACACTAGTGACACTGCAGTTTTGCATTTTCAAGTGCTTAATACTCGCACATCAATCATTCATACAATTACGAAAATGAATTGCAGGAAAATCAGGAGTTAAAATTGAAATCGTTTGCAGAGTCAATCAGCCATATATGCTACGCATGATTAAATGATCAACAATCGTTTGTTCAACCCTAAAATATTGTGAAATGGAGCATTCGGCGTAACGGGATCACCAATGATGGAAACAACGGGATGGATGTAACGAAGCGGATCGATGTTAAAAGTGTTGAAGAAACCGCGCTCTGTTCACCATATCCGTATGAAGAACACGTAACAACCAACAATTTGCATATGCAGTCGTGACTTGAAATGTAAGCGTCCAAGCTACTGTCTAAGCAACGCAGACGACTATTGTCGACTTGTTCATTTTTCGGTGAAATTTTGAGTTTTTACTGCTTGAAAGTGCATCCTTGTCAATCATACGTCGACTGTCTGGTTGATAGGCACACAAAGTGGATTTAACCTTTCACAAGATTGTATATGGTTCGATTCCTGCTATAATACTGCTAAAACAGCAGAATACCACATACATTTTACATACAAATCATCCACCCGCCCCTATCCCAAATTATTTGGTGTCGGAGCAGCTTCTTTTTCTCTAAAAGGAAGCCATCATTTCAGAATTCACTTCTGGGCAGTGGTCATATCAAGTTTCACACAATTCATATTTTCTTTGGTCTGCCTCTTTTCTTTTATAGCCTTCCATATTCATACCTAACACTTCTTGTCACATACTCCGTATTTCTCCGCATTACATGTACAAGCCACGACAATTGGACAGTTTTCCATTGGTTATTCATGAATATAACAAAACAAAGTTTTAGGTAGACGGGCAAACTTAAACATCATTCGCATCACATTAAAACGATGAAATTTTTATTGAAAAGGGGTAGGCGTAACACCTACTCAACGGTATTTTCTGTGATATTAACTTTTATCTTTGCTAAGGAAATTCTTATGTTTATTAGTATAGGGTTAAAGTTGATAATAGTTTTTCTCGCAATGGGGGTGAAGGGGAGGCCGCCCACGCGACTTGGCATATCGATCGCCAGTCGCCCCCACTTGGCGCCGGCTACGTCAGAGCGACACTGCGTCATTGCGAATCCCTTTTCCACGAGCTTCACAAAATTAATTTCCCCTGAGGCTTTGACCGTAACCGATTTTTCCTCAGTCGTTAAATTGAATGCTAAATGTACAGCTGATGCGTAATGCCAGAAAGACGTATTGCAATTTTGAAAATACATAATTATGTACCATTTAATGTCTACTCCTACAGCTGCAGTTTAAGTCTGGATAATGATGAAGAGTAATAATATAATTATGTAGTTGAAAGCATTGCAATTTCAAGCTTATATGCTATTTTATACAAAGCAAAGCTACTAACTTATTGCATTAGGGCCAACTAGAGGTGAAGTTAGTTACGAGTTACGACGTTACGCTAGTAAAAGAGAAACATAACGAACTTTATTAAAGTGTAAAGTTGGAATATTTCACAACCCTAGTCAGAGACCCTCATGTAATTTCCAAAAAGCGTACAATTTAGCGTTCCTTTCATTACCAGCAGTAAACAGGGGCCGAAAGGCTAATTAAATACCGGGAAAACCTAAACGTATCAGGGGAGAAACAACCATCAAAGTGATATTTATCAGGGGGAAAGGTTAGGGACGATAGAAAACAACAGGCGCAGTAAATAGCCAAGAAACCATAAAGGAAACCAATGTAAAACAAAAACGTTGACATAGTAAAGTTCCCGAGGAAGTTTCTACATAGTAATTAAATTACATTCGTGACCGGACGTTCAAATCCTTTAGAGTAAGCAGGTGAATGCTCTGCTTAATTAGATTTGAAATTTCTCCATGGATCGTAAAGTCGATTTGTCTGAGAACGTCCATTAGAGCACGAATAGAATTAATTGTTGTACAGAATAAATTATTTGTATATATTTCGTGTTTCTAAATAACAAAGATAGAAGTATGTGTACTGACTGAATTACAATAAAATACCTGTCGCGATAATTAAGAACGTGTATTCTTCGTTTTAACTTTCCCATTGATGTTATCTCTTCCTTTGGCAATTTTGCATAAACAGTTTCGGAAACAATCATGAGAACTTTATGGTATGGAATTTTCTGAAGCTTTACGATGCTTTTGGGATTTGTGTGAGTATGATAGATAGAAATTATAGAAAAAATATCCTGGCAGCGTGACTTGTACGCGGGTAGCGACCGGGCGAGGACTGCATTCTTTGCGATCCACAGGCAAGAGCAGTATAGCGGATGGCCAACGGGTCTTGAACCTAACAATGGCTTACATTCCCCGATTCCCATTATCACATCGTTGTATTGAATGATTATTTGATTTTTGCCGACAATACGCTACTATAGGCACTATGATTTCACTATCGACAATATTGTCTATAAAATAGTTTGCTTTATAGATTGTTGTCGGAAAAGATAGGTATTATACTGATAAGCATCTGATAAAAGGAGAGTTCGTTTCAATTCAAATGACTAATCAGTAATCAGAGCAGGTAGTATGATATATTATGATGGTTTTACTTTTAATCAAAACTTCAATTGAAATTATTTAATTTGAAATTGTATATTCGTAAACAAAATCGAAACTGAAAGTTGATTACAATTTTGATAAGAGTGACGGTTAGCCTTGATCTACCTCAAAGATGGCACCAATAATAACAGTCAGCAGTTTGACATCGATGCAGACGTATCTTGATCACAATAATGTACGATGAGTCACGATCTCGCAAAGCCTGGCGGGATGCGTTTCGTTCGTATTGAATGCCATGACGTACCATACGTGTCGTACGGACATGCCTAACATCCACGAAATCCACACTCAAGGCCGAGAATACTAATTCGAGAACAGCAGATTATTTTGGGAACAACGCTCACGTGGTGAATGTTTTTTGTTTATGAATCGTCAAGTCGTCCTGTCAACTGTCACAGTATCTGAACCAAATCACTTTTTAGATAACTAAGTACATCCTAAATAACAACTTTCTAACTCATCTAGACATTTATGTAACAGAGATTATGATCTTGATCGATTATGGTAATAACGAGATACCTATGACGCAAGCGGTATTTTATTTGGGTGCACAAAATGTAAGGCAACTCTCGATACGGCCTCGTTTATTCAGAGCCAATAGGAGGTCTTGAATAGCGGTTGTTAGAAGATGCTTATCATTCTATTTTGAATAATATTATAAAGGAACATGCATTTTATGTTCTTTAAAAGCACTTTCTCTGTTTAAGTTTTAATCGCTAGAACATGTTTCGTGCTGAAAATCCATGAATTAAGTGGTAGGTAACCACATTTATGTATAATTGTATATCTGTGATTGTATGAGCGTCCAAACTAAAACATGGTAATTCAACGGATTTAAACTTATTTTATGTCAAAGGTTAAGAACAATGGAGACAATTTATTATTTAACCATTATAACTACATTATAGAGCCACATAATATAAAACAATGCACGTCTTCATAATCAGTTCGTAAACGTTTACTCGAACAACGACCAGCAACAGCTAGTGCTGCAATCTTCAACGGTAAGAGCATGTCCATTTAGCGAAATGCCTGCTGGTGTTTTAATTTGTGATCGTTATTTTTAATCAACAGACGCGTTCAATGACCCCGATTCGACGCAGTAGATCCGAACCGAATGCGGAATAGACCATTAGATCACCAATGGCGAAGAAGTATCACTTTGTAAGTCAGTTATTTTTAAACCACGTGACTCTTGCGAAAATGTTTGCTGACTACTCATTTTGCATACATATTAGGGAATGCTGTTAAGTTTCGTAGCTTAATAAAGTTAATCCTATTTGTATAATGAACTTACATAACATGGACACTTTGAATTCGGACGCGTTGTTTGCACTTGTATAACAATAGCGTGTGAACAGCATGACCACATCTTTGTATTGAAGTATCGCGAATTAGATCTTTCCTCGCCTTTCACTTCGTGTGAAGCGAGTTAAAGGGTATAAGGAACGCTAGGGTATTTTAGGTCATTAGTTCACGGCCGATGGTATATTATGCAGTAACCTATACACTAAAAGGTTACCCCTGGTTTCTATTTAATTAATTATCTATTTCTTGATGTTTTGGTCAACCTACAAAGCGATTTAGTTCAGATTGGACAGCAGAATCAGCAGATTCACTTGATCAGGATCAGGGTTTAATTTCAGCTACGACAATACACTAACTGTGCACTTGTCAAACTACCTGCTCATAATCTCAGATTGAATACCTATTAGTATGATAAAGTTTCTTTGAAAACTGCAATCAGCGTTAGCGCAGCTGAGCCGTTATTTGCAATTGCAACATCAATAATCGTATAATAATGATGGGATTTCTAGGTTCACGATGAAAGCTGCACACCAACATTAAGTCGAGGAAGGCGCCAACGGCGACGCGGGGTCAACGACACTGCGTTATAAGAGCAACTGTCACTTTCAAAGGTCGGCAGGCACGCAGGTCGACTTAGTATCGATGGTACTCCTTCTATGGGATTCAATAATTAATGCGGAGCTGACTTTAGAACAACTATTTTTAGCCACCAGATACTTTATTATTTTGTTTTGAACCAGTATCCGATTGGTACCTACTGACAGGAATACGAGTATAATTTGAAAGTTAATTAGAATTATTTTTGATACGATCATAATCAAATAAAATAACTGTTGATTTTGCGAAAACTATATGCGTTAAAATCGATAAGCGTTATCCGGTTATGAGACAAGGGACTGAATAATAGGCAACACTAGACCGTTAGAAACACGCGGAAGGAAGTCTAAACTTAGTTAAACTTAAAAAATATGGTTACTCAAACTACGACTTGATTTTATTATCGAGCAATTGAAATGTTTAAATAATTGGCATACAAGCAATACACACTTGTGTATTTAGCACTACATAGGTACATCATTTTATTATAGAACAAGTTTCTTAAAGTGTCTGTCAGTGTCGGTTTGGTCAGATTAACATCGATTAGATTATCACTAGATGGATTTGAAATTAACTCAAAGAATAACCGTTGGGGTAGACGTGTTCTTGAGCGGAGACCGCGAATCGGCAAACGAACTAAGGTAGGACGCCTTCAGGCTAGATGGAGCGACGATTTTCGCAGGGTGGCTGATAGCAGCTGGATGAGAGATAGAGGTATCGAGCTAAATGGCGTGCAATTGGAGAGGCCTATGTCCAGCAGTTGACTGCTGTAGGCTGATGATGAATAACGGTTTTAAAGTAAAATTTTGTTTATTCTCAGTTATAGATTTCTCCCACAAAATGTATGCAGGACTAGTTGTTGACAGCGACTTCGTCTGTGTGTATTTTGAATTTCTGAAGCTTTTAATTTTAATATATCCAAGATAAAAAGTAGCCTATATTCTTCTCCAGGTCCCAGGCTGAAGCTACCATTTTGTCAAATTCTATAGCGATTGGTTCAGTGGTTTAGGCGTGGAAAGGTAACAAACAAGAGTTACTTTCTCATTTAAATATTAGTTATGAATGGACCGTTTGTTATTCAAATAAAATTGTTTATTAAATTTTATAGCTCAGTTTGCCCCCCGGCAGTAACGTGATAATAGATAATTTATTGTGTCTCATTACTTCATTAGTCAAGACTTGCACCGATTTAGAAAGAATAGGCAATGCTGTTATAGATGGATGTTACTCGTGTGGATTTCTGTTATATATTGATGTTTTGATAGGATATTGTAATTAATACCAAATTCAGAAAGTTTCTAGTAGAGTATTGGTAACATTGCGTTAGAAGCGACCTTGTTGCCGCCGCAACTATTTGCTTGACCGAATTCATTGAAACTCAATTCTGCTGTTCCAAAACGCAATCGTGTATTCTGAAGACAATGCTCCGTCCACTATTGAGATCAGACAGCGGAATATTGCATTTATTTTGTAATTATCTGTAAACTAGATCGCCTCATAGAGATCAAATATTCGTAAACGAATGCTCACAAAATGAACACCTATAATGAACTGCATCAGAAACAATGCAATAAGAAAAAATATACATTTCTAAGTGCATGCTTTCTGTTGCGGATTTCTAACCAATTTAAAGATCTATTCTGCGAACAAATTGTTACTTATATGACCTCGACGTGAACCGTAGAATTAATGTTCATTTGTATCTGATGAAAAGTCAGGAGCGAGGCAACAATGTCGCCGGCGCTATGTTATCTTCATTCTTCAAGCAAGGTCTTATTTATTGCTCAACACAAGTGCTTAAGATAAAACTGCAAATGTCTGGTATCCGCGAATACTGAATCTTTTTAAGTTATGATAAAAATAAACATGTGATAAGCATAGTCAGTAAATTAATATACCTATTTTAATTGATTTCATGATAAGATATTTTCATGTCAATCTATTGATATCGTAATTTACCTCTTTTGATGTGTTTTTAACGTCATGTGATTAACTATGTTAGTAATAATGCAATCTCCTCAAACTCCAGGTAATGAAAACGTTTAAAACTAAAAATTAACTTAAAATTTAAAGCCATGGGGAAAACTTTTCGACGTTCCCTAAACCTGGACACATACCCTGTCTTTTGAGTATGACCGCGGTCGGATAAAATGTTGTAAACAACTGACTGACTACGGAGAGAGAGAGGTTGAAAGTATGTTAAACTCGCATGAACTGACACATAAACGTAAATTACAATGCGAACGCGCATAGAACTCGGGCAACAGAAACGTCAATCGTTTTTCCGGCGACCCCTTTTCATACGTAGCATTGTTATTTTTTCACATTTTCTTCATAGGTATGACAGAAAGGAGAAAACATTTTGCCCCAACAATGTTAAAATGTTCCCAAGCCATATTAGGCGGGTGAGAAGAGATAGATGGGGATATTTGTTTTACTTTAGGACTCAGTGCGCGGCATAGAATTATGGAGTAGGCGCTTTCTGGTCTGTTCTGTATTCTGTGACCGTATGTTACAATAATATATATGCATTACTCACAGCTCCTCTCGTTGCCGTTGTGACAACACCATTTTCATCGTGGTCGGGTGACGCTTGAGGCGGCGGGCCCGGTTTGTTCACTGCACTAGAGTCTCACTTATTCACGCGGGCGACGGCAGGAACGCCGTTGCCATTATAACACCTGTGTACAATCACAATAGTTTTGTTTACACACCACTTGTAACATTTCTGAATGAGGTTGTGGAAGTTTCAATGACATAACAAAATATGACTTGCTGCAATGTGGGTTTGAAATTGATAATAGGCAGTAGTAATCAAATGTTTTCACTAAGATTATTGTTATAAGTTATAACCTTTTATTTTCGCGCATTTTATTCAGATCTCAAATTTTCTATTATGGGTTTCTTTATTCTAAATTTTAAAAGCATTATCATAATGTGAAATACACACTGCAAAAGTTAGGCACAATTATCTGAAAAGATTGCATGAATGATCTTAATACTAGTTAATATTATGACCATATTAGCAAAAACAGCTGTCACAAAAATTGGTGCAACCAGCTTTAAAGTGACGAAATAAATTAAGACACGAGGAAGGCAGATTAAAGGTTACATTACATCACTGACAACATTAACATAATAGTGAGTCATCTACTTAAATATTATGTATACATATCCACATTGGGTAAATAACAATAATACTTTTAAGTTCTTGTAAGTAATGTGTTTTATTTATTTAACCCTGACAAAATATACTTGACAGACAAGGAGAATACTTCCAAGATTAAATTTAATAGCTGTTAGCAATAAGATCTTTTTTTAAATAATCATCATACTTTTGAACATACTTATTGAAAGTGTACATTGCATTCAGTTTAAATGTTAAAACACTTTGTTATATTGATTATACACCCCTACAATGACCCTCTGCCCATTTTATTATACACTTGTACACCACATAATACACTTAAATATGCAATTTTTCGAACCCTAATTTTTGTGTTGTATCATGCAGAATAAGATATAGACATAAATTGCAAATGGATCTCAATTCAAAATGGTAAAAAGGACTTGCTTATTTATGATTATTGAATAGATCCATAGGTACATTAAATCTCATAAATCAATTATTGTGACTGATAATAATTATTGTAAGACCATTCAGTACTGTTTAAAAAAATGAAAGATTGTTGAATTTTATCATTAATGTCAATGACCTAAAATTATGAAATGCTAGACTAGGTAACAGAAGTTCTAGTTACATTATTGATTATTCAAGAATATCTAGCACATTCACACAAATTATTGTGATTGACATCATATTTACAAACACTTTAAATGAATAAGTAATTGTCTTCAAGCTCAAAGCATTTATTTCAATTAAACCATTTACAGGCATTTTTGAATTGTCAAAGAGTCGATCAGTAAGTCAGAAAGTTGAAGCTAATTGGCCATTCCAAAATGTAGATCTCTATGGAGAAAAACAGGCAAGAAACTCCAAGGACACTCTTTTAATCAAGATATATTATAAAATCCTGGATACATGTAAAGCCAACCATATGATACTATTTTGGTTTTAGGGGCCAAATTGTGTAGGGTATACAGAAATATCTAGTGTTTTTATTATTTAAAAATAATGCATGAAAGAAAAAAAATGCAGCTTGTATTTGTTGCAACTAAGCATAATTGAAAATATCAGATTTCTATAAATATGTTATGATTTATTACTATTTTTTTATAAATAATCAAGTGGATTGGCTTCAAACTGATTGATTTCAACAAGAAGTATCAACCTGATAAGAATCAATATGAATTTCTTACTAACTATTATATACTTGAATAGGAAACTATACTATAACTTTAAATGCAAACATAAATAAATTAAAGGACTTACATATTGTTACAATTCATAATACATGATTGTTTTACCTATGCAATACAGTTGACCTGAACTGCCCACACTATACCAACAACATGTGTGTCAAACCTATTATCAATGATTGAGCCAAATCAAGCTAATGACAAAAGCCAAGATTAAAATTTTAATTAATTAAAGTATTTGCACTAATGTGCTTAAACATAACTTAAAAACCACTTTATAGGCTTCATTTAAGTACATTTTAAAATGCTAAACTGTGAACATGTAATTTGAGGCTAAATAAAATTTAATATGGCTTCATGTCAAGGGCAAAGCTACCTTTATTTTGGTAAGTTGCGCGGAGGAAGCCATAAAGTGCCTTTTAATGAACTTTATCAGTAATGAATAAGTGCCATTGCTTATTAAACAATTCATGTGTGTATTATGTGAATCTTACTTACTTTCAAGGTTAAAAGGAAATGAGATGCAATAATTATTATCAAAACCTGGAACTCAAGAAAATGAGGCTGCAGTGTGAATTGGGTTAAGGTTTTTTTTATCTTAATAAAAAAAAAAAAACTTAGTTGGAAAATAATGATAACCAATATTTTTATCAGTTCCTGGTTTAGAAACTACACAAACTTTTAAACAATTTCTCAAGCAATATGTTTTGTTTTGAGTAGGTTACACGTTCTTGATATTTTTTATTACTCCTTACATACTGTGCCATTTGTATACTGAAGTGACCAGGAATTCGTAGATTTATGTAATTTCGCAGCTTTGTTGTTTTGCTTACCAGCATTTTAATTCGAAGTAGGTAACAGTAGAGTTATTAAGCAATATTATCCTAAACTGTACAGTGAGTATGGATGCAACTGCATGAAATTGAATAAAAAAACAGCAAAAAAAACGTGAATGCAGTAAAATGACTCAGAAATTAAACGTCAAAACCAATAGGGTTACTGTCATTTTGCCACATCAACGAAATTCACAAATCATATGAAATTTCGATGTACTGTAGTTAAGTAAGAGTTTGAATTCGTTATCTAAACGATTGCTGCTAAATTACGAATAAACATTATAAGATTATTATAAAAGAACGGCCATATTGAGCGTCTACATCGGACAAGTTCTACGCAGATATTTTGTTCGGTTTACATTAACGTCTACGTATATAACTGAGAAGTAAACCAAATTATACTTACGGAACACAAAAACACTTAAAATTTCACTTTTGTCTGAAATAAATATCACGCACTCTACAATCACACTTCACACAAGACCCAAGGCAGAAAACCGTTTTCGTTGTAATGGCTCAAACTCACCCACCAATTCAATACAACATGAAGTTTCGATTTTCTTTCTTCTGTCGACATTTACTGGCACAACGCCATCTAGTTTACAATATAGCTATTTTTGAAAAATGAAGACAGAAGATACAAAACGGTTGGTGTGGAAATGAGAAAGCGAAAATTCTATTAGAATTACAAGCGTAAAAAAATCCAGTTCGCATTTCCATTTTATTTTACGTTTTTTTTAAAACTGATTATGAAATTATTTTTAAATGTCCTTTTGATGTAACTGGATGTAAATAAAAATGTGATCCGTAATATTATATATTAATTCACAATATTAATTCACAGGCCAGTACATGGGTACTTGGCACTACTCACCGGGGATTATCGGTTTTTATTCATAGAGACAGCTTGTAAGTGCATCTGACACACCAAACGTAGTATTTCTCTGTAGTCTGTGGGCATCAAGAGCTAAGCTGTGAGATGTTTGTATGCAATTTAGTTATTTATATTAATTAAATCCGTTAAAAACGTAATTAATTGATAGAACAATGACATAACCGGACTTGACCGTGTACTTTCAATAATCGAACCGAAATTTTATATTAGTCGATTTATAGAGATTTTTTAGTCAACTATGCCTACCTCTAATTCAACAAAACAAATGTCCGAATCGTGCGCCCATTTCGTAAGTTCCTCAAATGATAATTTTGATTGACGCCCTGAAAATATTATATTTTTACAATACTCAACCACGCGTAAACTCTTTTTTTATTATACAATAATAAATAATAGCTAGCATTTAATAATAAATTTCTTACAGATTTTGATTTTTTTGTACATCGTTCGTTGATACCTACGTCGACGAAAGGAATCAAGTTTCATAAATAATGGTGTTTGCATAATTGCCTCGATATTCAGATCATCTAATCAAATAAAACATTTTGACTCCTTTTAGTTTGAAACAGTGTTTGGCCCCCAAAATGGCAGTGATCAGTGCTCACCTTTCACCTTGCAGCAAGTGAATAGATTTAGGTTTCGATCATCGATGTGTTACTCGTTAAATAACGTACGAGGCACGAATGCTGACTCTGAGGAGCAGTGTGTGCGATGGTGATAGCAAAGAGCAAGAAAGCAAAACCAAACATGGCAAACATGAATAATACTATCAAAGGTATTGACTACAACTGGACACCTGGTCCAGAGTCACAAAACAACCAGGATGGTGCACCCAGGGCTATCTTCATTCCACGCTCAAACTCACTGCCGTTCGAAGAACGTCGCGTCACGTTGGAGCAACCTGTCAAGGTAAATTGTTTCCTATTGGAATGTGACATGTTTAAACAGGCTGACATGTCATGTTGCTGAGCCCAAGGAAGTCTTTATAAAATGTGAGGTAGATGGGCAAAGTAATATGGTTCTGACAGTTAACTGTGTGTAATGTGTTAATTTTGTCTAGTAATTAGAGTATTTATGACAATTGATGAGACTGGTATTGTCTGAGTAGATAAAGAATAAAATAGTAACTAGAATACATGCCAGTTGTAGACACAAGCATATTATTTATTTAGCCTATGTACTCTGATATCAATACAAATAATCTTGTATTGTTCGCTAGTAGGTGGCATAGGAAAGTTTATTAAATTGATGTGTATAATTGATACCGTATAATTTGTAAATGCTTGAAATTGAACAGGTAACTAAGACAGGGAACAGATAACAGGCCTAAATGCATAAGAAAAGGCTAAGTATTTATACTTAGCCTTTTCTTATGCATTTAGGCATTCATGGCCTACTTGAATTTTTGGGTAAAGAGTGTAAAATATAAAAAAAAATACATACATTTTAATTTTTTATGATAAATCCTCTCTACTAGGTCGCTGAAAATTACTCCTACAATATTATTACATAGTATGAATGTAAGTTTCACACATATTTTATATTGAGCTAGGTGTCAATGATGCTGTTGTAACACTTGCAAGGTTGCACTGTAAGCATTAGCATGCAAATATGAAATAAATCTAAAATGAATCATAATATTATTACCAAAACTTGTTTATTTCCTTGAAAACTTCATGTACAATAAAACAGTAGTACTCAAACAGAAATAAGCGTATTTAGATTAGGATTTCATGCTAATGGAGATTTATTTTAACAATCCAACTAAGTACTTATAGCAAATAACAATATTTAATGATTGTTGAGGTTTAAATCAGAATGATTAAATGAAAGTGGAGATAAGACTGGTGTCCCTCTTAATATTCTTCATACACATTTCAAAATGTATGGTTAGAACCCATCTCAACCCTATAGACAGGCCTAGCTGTTGCTGTATAAGTTATCCTTCAAAGTAGAAAAAGAAAATAGACACAATAGAAATTACATTTCAAACAATGAAATTAATAATAATAAAATTGGCTGACAGATAAAAAATTTCAATGCTCATTTTTCCTAATAAAAATTGGCATTATCTAATATCACAATGACAGTTTGGCCAGAACAACAAAGGAATCTATTAGTTGGGTCAAAAGTTAAACAATGTTTTTCATATAATATGATGACTTGATAACTTCTTGGGAACTGGAAAGAGAATTCTCACTTATCTTAATCTGTTGCCGAACTAGATACTTAGATAAGGACTTTATCTGTATATGACAATTGATTGTTTCTTCAATTTATCTCATTTTAAGATGGCAAAGGCACTTGTTCTAAAATTGTAGAAAGGTATTTATAAAACATTTTGAAATGCAGACTGAATCACATCACTCCTTTACTTCTACTCTCTGCTTATGTCTTGGCATTTTCTAGGGATGCGCTTTTCCAGAGTTAATGTAAAAAGCTAAGGTTAACATATTTGGCATCAAAACTACATGGAATTGAGTTTCAATACTTAATATATTATGTACAGGTTGAGAAAAACCAGGAAAACTAAATACTACAATTATCTGTAACATCTGATTGTGCCAGATACCGATATGTACATTAAACGAAGTAATATAGGCAGTACCAAGGATATAATAATTATAAGTTAAAAGAGGTAGATAGGCTACCTACCCCATAATCGATCTTAAAAAATGGCAGAATGTGACACTGTTACATGACACATGGAAGTAGGACGGTATGTCGTATAAACCGGGAGCGAAAAAAAGACGACGATATGTAACTTGGCTAACGAACTAGCCAAGTTTTGACGTGTCTCTTGCGGACCGCGTATAACTGATCCTACCTCTTTTTATTTATAATGTCATTGGACATAGCAGTGAAAAACTAAAAATAATACATGTAGACTTACTATGGGAAACAGGTACCTAAATAATCTGTAGGGTATCTTAAGAAGGTATCTTTTGTCCTCTTGACACAGATGTTTACAATTGTTTTATTATTCTATGATCTGCTTTACGTCCAATAATACTATTTAAAAAGGATAGAATTTTTGTTTTAGCTGGTTATCGGCTACTCCTAGCTCCATTGCTGCGTGAAAGACGGACAAACAGACGCACTTTCGCATCTTGTAAAAAAATGTTGAGATAGTTACTTAGTTGATACAAAAGCTATCCCAATACGACTCCCTGCATCATGGATCCCCCACCAAGACGCGATTTTAGTCGTCTTTGTGACTGAATATCCACGCGCGACTTATCGCTGTTGTGTGAAGGATCTCGGGAAATTTCATATAATATGCTTGCAATGGACATCGTATAAAACGCGTGGCAAATAGTCGCAAGGCTGCGTCGTACCTCTTTGTGGCTCAGGTCTTTGCAATCAAATAATGGACATTATGCCGCTCTAAGGTTTCTCCACTCCAGGATACCAAGGTACTCAGAAGAACCTCACTTTCCTCAATTCCTCACACACTGGCCTTTAACCGGCCTCTCCTACTTCTAATTGTAGCTCTATCTGTTATCGACAATTTCGATTGCTTACAAAACTTTTTTGCTATAAAAGCATGTTTGTTCATAGCTTTTTGGAAATAATCAACAAAGTCTAGGGAACAAGGGTACCTATTCGTAGTAATAAATTTAATTTTAACACTTTTTATTTAACATATTTAGTATCAACAGTAGCGTATTTTAATACTGATTTCAAGTGTTTGATTAAATAAAAGGGTTGTAAGCGATAAAATAAAAATAATGAAAATCGAAAGTGGTTCCAAAAACTAATAAATCACATTTTTGTAGATTACAAAAAACTGATGCCCAGATAATATTAAATAAAATAAAAACATTCCTAGTAACTTTTTAATAATCTTTTGGACCTCCCAAGGCATTAGAGACGGTTCTACATCGTCGTGGCATGCTGAGTATCAGGTTGTCTATTGTCTCCTGTGGAATATAGCTCCATACTCTGGAAGTATGTGCAAAAAGCTCTTCCGTGTTCAAATTTTGGGGAAGGTCACTGAACGTTCTTCTCCCGAGCAAAGCCGACGCATGCTCTATGGGATTGAGATCAGCGGACTGAGCAGACCACTCTAATAGCGTGATATTGTTGTCGCAGAGCACATTCATCACCAGCCTGGCACGCGAATTGTTAATAAATTAAATAATTTATTTATATAACACCTTAAATCTAGCATTACACGTTGCCCTAATGTGATAGTTCAGTCTACATATAAATCTCCATACTTTCTAATTATCTTGCATGAACATGAAATCTTGGCCATATTGCTGTCGGTGAGGGATGCTAATCTCGTCAGTATCGTTCCGCATTTAAATTGCCTCGTATCAAAACGAGGTCTGTTCTTCCACCCTGGCGAATTGCGGCTCACACCATAATCGTTCCGCCCTGGTATGGACGAACTTTCTGAGGATTCTGGTGTCTACTCTGACGACCAGGAACTCCCCAAATACGCACTCTTCTTGATTCGGGATGCAATCCAAAGCGCGACTCGTCAGAAAAAAAACTACGATCCTACTATGTGTCTGTCCAGTGCAAATATGCTAAAGCCCACAATAATGACGCCCTCGATTACCTCTCGTGAAGATTAACTTCATGCAATCTTTTCCTGGCGGTTTGGTCACTGATGACCACTTGTGCTGAGACGGGTGTCTTCCTACCAGCTGGCAAGCCGTAATTTGAGGGGCTCAGTCGCAAAATGCCCACTTCGCAAAATATCTACCGGACGCAAAATGTCCATTTCTCAGAATGTCTTTCGCAAAATGTCCACTTGTAAAACGTCCCTTTCGTAAAATGTCCATTTCTCAGAATGTCCCTTTCGCAAAATGACCACTTCACAAAATGTTCTTTTTATCCAATGTATATTCAATCCTTCGTATCAGTACAAAATCGGTCAAGTGCGAGTCGGATTCGCGTACAAAGCGTTACATAATAATCTTTTATTCAGATAGATAGATAGATAGGTAGGTAGGTACATTCATTTATATACTCAAATAAAAATAAAGAGCTGAAATTGTTTTGTTGCGAGATTTATTTATTTTGGTGATGGTGTTTTTAAGTCAACAACGATAATAAAATCAAATTAAACAACAGTCAAAGAAAAAATACTAAATAAATAAATCTCCAAACGATTCTATTTCTGTCCTTTATTTTTATTTGTGTGTATAATTGTACTAACCTGAATAAAAGATTATTAGGTAACCCTCTATGCGCAAATCCGACTCGCACTTGACCGATTTTGTAATGATACGAAGGATTGAATGTCTATTGGAAAAAAGGGACATTTTGCGAAGGTGTCATTTTGCAAAAGAGACATTCTGAGAAATGGACATTTTGCGTCCGGTAAACATTTTGCGACTGAGCCATTTGAGGCTGCTTTCTCGCAGCATTTTGCAAAAAGCGGGCTTGTCTCTGGGTAATGAGCCTGTATCTTTCTCGGTGACGTTAAACAACATGTCCTTTAGCCCTGTAGCGCGCCCATTATCGGCAAATTACGCTTGGCTGTGTGTTGACAGCGTCGGCAGTTGCACGTTGACTGCGCCCTGCTTCCAGCATACCCACAGCGGTACAGCCCTAAGCATCTCTTCCCGCGTTAAATGACGACATGACATAACGCTCCAGAGTGACAAAAGTTACAAGAAAGCAACGAAAATAATTTACCCAAAAACAAAAACAGGTTGAACAGGTTCAGGTCAGCAGGTTCAACCAACATTTACAAATATTTGTGGCCAGTACTTCTTCTAAAGAGTTTTCTTAAATCAGTCGTTGTATTTGGTTTGTTCCCTAGACTTTGTTGTGTATTATATTAGGCTTCGAATGTAATTGTCCATGCTGCAGTAGTTTGGCATAAAAAAGGTTATACACTGGTAGGATATATTCAAATTTCCAGCAAAAATGATCATACTAACTTTTAAATATTCATGGAAGGGCCTATTGTCTATGCCCATTCCTCCATGACGCTTCATTAAGGTCGTCATCTCAAATTAGGAGGGCCTGTCTCTCTTGAATTCTGAGCAACAATCCTTACGTGTATCTTTTCCTGAACCCAAATTTCGTAACACTATCAATCACAATTTGAATCATTTTGAAGGATATTGCTAATCCATTGCTTCATATGTTCGAAAAATTTGTCTGCTCAACAACGTAAATAATGCAATGAATGTTCAACTGTCAAAATGAAAGCCATTCCTACTGTTAGTGAGTTACGCAATTACCCCGCTGTTCTGGGCTCATCCGAATTAATAAGATAAGCGATAAAATCAAGCGCAAAATCTTCCAATGAATCAAATTGCTCTGTAACTACAAATAGGCCTACCTATTTTTTTATTCAGATATTACTTATTCTTTGCAAGAGTAGGAGTATAGTTATCTCTTTTGTTAGAGTCAATTGAAACATTAAAATAAAATTCAATTGACAATCGCGTCACACTTAAATCATTGCATTTATCCATAATTTAGTTTGTATTCAGTCCAGGCGCATGGTTGTCTGTCGAGGGTATATGCGCCCGAGCACGGCCGAGCATGTCTGACTCAGCTTGACCCGAGGTGCTTGAGATGGCCACAATTGTGCATTGGCAATTAAATTTAATGAGATTAAATTGTGCTATTTCTGAGTACACATCTGCTGGTGCGCTTGTAAGGAATTCGATACTTATTAGCTTTATGTTATTGTACAGGAAGCTTTTGTCCCAAGTTTTACTATTATTAAAACAATTAACAATAGCTTATGTTCGTGTATCATATGACTCATTGTGTTTTACGCTTTATCTTACCAATAAAATTGATTCATATTACGGTCGATTGAGGTCGTAAGTGTAAGCTCCATCGATATCTGAGAGGAAACTTACCTTGTCCTTATGTGAATACATCCATTTGGGCAAAAAGGGTTTAATACAACACATTTATAAATATATACTAGTGCGAGAGTTTGGCAGGGGATCCCATGGTGATCGCAAAATTATGATAATAAGATAACAGCTAGAAGCTGCCGCTTATGACCCGTAGTAACTCCGTCATCCATGCAGAAGCGCCAAAATCTGAGCCAACGATTAAGCTATGGATGTATCTACTTAAATATATTTTTATGGGCTCATTGGTCCAGCGTAGTTCGAGTGTAGTAAATCAATAACCTATAAGTAGCGCGTGCATCTGAGTAATTATGCTGTGGACGTAATAATGCAAAACATGATTTGAATTATTCACATTATGAATTATGCAAAGCATTCGTTTACACATTCGCTTGACTAGACGGCGAAGGTATTATAATTTTTTACATGCATGTCTACAGTCAGGTACTGGCGAACTCGACTAGACTTTCTGGTTGACTAGGTTTTTAATAGATATAATTATGACTTTCCTTTTTTCCTACCTCAAGGCACGTGACGCCAAGTAATTAGTAATAGGAAAAAGGGTAAAACTTCATTAGTGGACAGTAAACACGCACTCTGATACTAAAACAAAGGCGGGGTCTTCATGTGATATCATTAAAGATAAATAAATCTTTGTTAATGAAGTTTGCTTTTCATCTATGTTACGTCGTGAGCAAGAGATGCATTGATCTACATAGTACGGTTTTAATTCACATACAAATAACATGTTGATACACAGATCAATCTATTTCGATCTGTCCTGACGTACGCAGCAGTTACAGATAATTAGGTTGCCATTCTTCGCTTACAATCATCGTTGTAACCTGCTTTCTGAAACGACTTTGTAATCAACTTTCGCAGGACATTAATCTTTAAATGCCCGATACCAGAAAAGTTAGTATTAGGTACATTTTGTGTGTAAATGTTATAAAAAATATATGTTCCTCATTATAAAAGGCTGTAGAATGCCGAAACAGTTGAATTCTTTAAATATTTTTTGATAATTGAGGAAGCTTATGTTATCTAATGGATCTAATGCTCGTATTGCATTCACGGAATGTTTGTTATGTTTCAGATTGGACGAAACGTGTACCGCGCGACTCCGAGCCCGACCAACACAATATTCGAATGCCGAGTGTTGTCTCGACATCACGCCACGCTCTATTACGACAAGGGCCACTTTTACCTTGTGGTGAGTCCCACAAATTGCTGCTATGTACGCTGTACCAACTTACGTCCAATTGTTACTCACATTCATGCTATTACTGGCCCGTTGCGTCGAACACTATCATTATAGTACCTACTATTCAGCGAAACTGCATGTGAAATATCATAGTATCTAAGTAGTACCTTAAGCTCGCTAAAGAAACTCCACTACACGCTATAGGTACACTGGTTCAGAAAACGATTATAGTTCTTTGAAAGAAGAGGGCATTGTAGCTTAATTAATCCACATCTCATCTTATTAATTACCGTATTGACAAGCTAGTGTAATACTACGCGCGAAACTAAAGAATTTTCGTAATTCATTAATAAGAAACCATTCAAATCGGTTCATTAGTTGCTGAGATCACCCTGAACAATAGAACAAAGGAACCAGCTCTTTATAGTACTGTAGATTGATCAATTGTCGTCAGTCAGGTTTGAGAAGTTCTTTCCATAACAGTACTTACTGTGACAGACCGAGAGGTCGCCATGGTTAACACTTCTATTGTGAGCAACTGTGGGTGTTTGTTGCGTTTAAAGCTGAGTTACACCATCAATTTGACGAAAATTAAGTAGGTATGTCCATAATTCCGGATCATCCATTTAACAATCTACATAATATAAATCTGACCACGGTGTCGAATAAAATTAACGCCAAATTAATGGCGAAATCTGGTAAAGTCTAAAAGTTCTTATCTATCTATCTTATATAAAAGTTAGTATCTTCTGAAAAGATACTTATGAACACATAGTTCTGATCTTTAGTAAATGGTATTATCCTTGTGACAACTTTATAAGGCTGTATATGCTCAGCGTGGAAGTTGACGCTAGATCAGCAAGATATTGTTCGAATGTCTGAATTCCACAACTCGTTTGAAACGCCTACCAATGAATTTAGTATTGCTTTTTGTATTTGACACTTGCAGTTAGTTACTTCCGACTTTGTTTGCTCTCTCAAGAGATTAGTTATTTTGATACACTTGTTCCGATATACTTATTTAGCTTGTGTTGTGTAGCAGCTTTAGCATTTCTATTGGGAGTGCTAGCGTTCATCAGTATTTTATAAATGGTGCTCGTACGTTTGATTTAACTTTAGAATAAAAAAACAAAATTAATATGCATGTATAAAAGTAGCATAAGTCACGGAGACACTTTGATTTTTTCTCGACATTTTGTCCGATGTTGCGTTGGAACGGTTTTCCAACTGGGACAGTTCGATTTATGTGACATTAGTGTAGGCCGCGGCTTTGCCCGTTTAAATTAACATACTTAAATCGTATAAACAGACGGATACGATGCTTCGTTCCCTACCGGGTCAGTCTACTCACGTTCTGTTAAAAATAAGTAAGAAATACCTAAAATTTGTAAAAAGACAAACATATTCCTAATTTAAGTGCATAATTAAGATACAACTTATGAACAGCATCACATTTGCATAAGTATGTAGAACCGTACATTTCCGACCAAAAATCTCACGGCACGATCTCAAACAAAGTCACAATTGCACGTTCATAAGTTCATAACAGTAATAAATATAACCAAATTAGTTGTTATGAATATTACGAGCGTTACGAAAAACTCAACTCATCCCACATTATATTATGAAAGAGCCTTGTACTGGTTACGTGTTGGAGCCTAGTAATTCGAGCAAGACTCTCACCGTTTCCGCCCACAACAGGCGATTTCTATGGACGCTTGTCTTCATGGTAATTCCGTTTACCGAACTGCGTCTCCGGTTTTAGAGGTTGTTTGCCTACAAACGTCTGAATTGTTCGCGTAACGTTGGTCGTTATGTCGTAAAAATCCACAATGAGTTGTAAAGAATGAAGACACTAAGCTTGATCGTGCCTTAATAATACCCTGTTGGTTTCCTCGACAATTCGCTGCTCGTTTCTGTTAGTAAGGAAATTGATATTTCCTATTTGCTGGCACATTGTACTTTGTAACCTACCGTCAATGACAAAATGGTGTTTTCTCAGTAGCAGCCCGGAGTCTGGATTTGTGCTCGTTTGATGGCAATAGGCTCGGTCCCTATTATATGGGATATCTGGCGAAATGTGGGTGTAATAAAACTTCCCTTCGGGGAATACAGAGGTGATATTATGTTATGTGTAAAAATTATGTCAAATGAGGAAAACATGACATAAACGGTCGTAAATAAAGACTCTGAACTAAATGTGAAAAAATTATTTAGTTCCAAGTTGGAAAATATATTACCAATTGCGTCGTGGGCTCGTTAGATAAACGTTCAATATTTACTATTTTTATTTTATATTCTGAATTAATTGCTGATAAGTTAGTTTAATATTGCACAATGCGCAATTGCGTATGTATTATTAATTTATGTCACTGGACCAGGTCGAACATGCAAGTTATTTACCGACGATACCTGAGCTATACTATTATAGCCCTTGGAAGCGATATAAATTATTTATTAGGTTAATATGTAATGAGTTGATTTATAGGGCTTTTACTCGTATATAGAGCTTAGATAAGATGTTTTGAAGAACTGAGTGAATCACAGCCATAGTCTTGGATGTAGTCGATAACTGATACGTATCCGATTTGATGCTATATCATGAATATGTATAAATAACACAGTTTAAGTAACACAACACAGTTTATTGCTCTTTCAAACTACTGCCACACCACTGTCACAGATTTTCTCAACTCTTAAGTTACTACCAGATAATCTTGAAATTCCGATGTTCGGCTTTTACAGTTACTTATGAGTAGCTTAGCTAATTAAGGCTACTGCAATACAACTGCAAATGTACAACATTATAAACATTGGATACTACTAATAATATACCACACAATACAATTCAGCATAACGAACGATAACATGTTTAGAAAAACATGTATGTTATAGACATCAATGGTCCCGAAGATCTAATTTAACATTCTGAAGCAATCCGAATATAATTACGCGTACCGTATTCCTAGGTTGATACAAATTCGGCACAGAGTAAAGCTTAAGGACTTTGTGAGGTCAAACAAACGCTAACTTATTTGTAACGAATACATCTTTTAAGGATAACGTAGAAAACGGAAAGGACAAAACACAAGGAATTCTAAAGCTGAACGTTCGAATATATTTAAATACGAAATTAGATGAAACAGATTTTGAACTTGTCTTTTAGTATGTAAATCGAAATAAGCAGGTTCTGCCTCGTTTGTGACGTTTAAATTATAGGCCCAAAATAGAAATGGGGAACTACGTTTCAGTTCACACTTCTTCTTAAAACACAACGCCTTTTTACCATAACAATGGAATAACGATAGTTATATCCTTATAAAACCCATAACAAGGAATCATAAAAATTTACAACCTTGGAATATGGAACTTAAATATACTATTTTGAAAGATGAAATCGGCTGCTTAAACTTTTTTGTACACCGTCACCAGCGTTAAATTTTAATACGGAACTTTTATCAAATCTTTAACAGTTTATATTTAAACTATAAAAATACCATTAAAGTGGTCATCGGACTGATACAGTTATTTAGTATCGTGAAGCATAAAAATGTGCGGCACATTGATCGTGACAACTGTATCTTTTACTGTTCTATTAAAATACCTGAACACTTAAACACTACTGAAAATCTGAAGAAACATTTGGTCTAGAGAGCAATCTATTTCTACAGCTACATCAAAATAAATTATTCATAATGTTTATAAACAACGCCATTGTTGTTATACACAGGTATTCGTTGTATGACGTGTGTATTGTATTGTTTACAGGACAATCAGAGCAGCAATGGCACGTTCATCAACAACAACCGGTGCTCCATATCGAAGGAGCAAGAGCCGCATGAAGTGTTCTCCGGTGACGTGGTGCAGTTCGGCATACCAGTCGTGGAGAATGCCGGCAATTCTGAGAAGGTAAGTGCTACAAACTGAGTAGATAGTAAATGGAGTGATACCGCGCGGACGTAAGACATATGAGTGCTGTAATATTGTGCATATCGCAGTCGGAATTTATTCGGAAATGCGTCGAATGGAGCAACGCAAGCGATCGTCTAATTGCGCACGTTATTTTCGTGTGCATCGGACAAATTCTGTGAGTGAGATTTGTTCAAAGAATATGCGTATAAAGCCTGGTACGGATTTGTGTGAAACGTGTATCATTTGTGTGAAGTATTTAAATATTTTGACTAATTTATGCTCGACCAGTGGTGGCCCAGTGAGTAATGGTGGCCAATTGGTAACGGCCGCGACTTACGAGTTGTAGGTCGTGGGTTCGACCTAATTAGGCACTTTACTCACTAGTCTCAAAACGGTGAAGGAAAGCATCGTGAAGAAACCGGCATGTCCTAGAACCAAAAATTCGAAGACATGTTGACATCCGCCAACCCGCACTGGGCACGCCTGGTGGATTGAATTTACCAAGTGCTGATATTAAATTTGATAAGGCCCTAGTGCTCCATTTGCCGGCTTCTACTTGATATCATTACACATAGACCTGTGTTCCGGATGGCTCCACAGCAATTCGAACACCTGTTGTTCGCGATGACCACAGACGTGAATCAATTTGTTGTATAAATCATTGCGGTCGCTGCATGTCGGCGTCACCGTAAGCCAGCCAAGTGTGTGTAGGTGTAACTGCTCCGATGCAGACGGTGGTTATAATGGTATGTTATTGTAACACTATCAATTTCATTTTGCGTGAGACCGCCTATTGGAACCTTTTGAGTCTATTGTTTAATTTTGTGTATTGACTAGCAATGCCCTCAGCTTCGCTCGCGTGGCACTAATATTAACATATACAATATATCTTAGGATCACTACAAATTAAAAAAAAACAAAGTCCTCCCGCCGCGTCTGTCTGTCTGTCTGAACGCGATAAACTCAAAAACTACCGAACGGATTTTCATACGCTTTTCACCAATGGACGGAGTGATTCATGAGTAAGGTTTAGGTGCAAGGTTTGTGTAAATTGGCTGAAATATGGCGATGATTGTTGAAGATGTCGGAAAAAAATATGCTGACTGTGAGCTTTACTGGCGTGCGCCGCGTAAACCAATAGAGTTATAAGAAAATAATGTATTACGGAATTATTCCTTTTAAAAAGATCTATTAAACGTATTAGTTGGGATAATTTCAGACCTCCACGTGGGTGAAACCGCGCGGGCAAAAGCTAGTCTTAACTAATATTATAAATGCGAAAGTAAGTTGGTTTGATTGTTTGTTCCGCTTTGATCCTAAAACGACTGAACGGATAGGAATGAAATTTGGCACATGGGTAGACAATGACCTGGAGTAAAACAGGCTACGTTTCATCTTGGTTCGCTGACGAAGTCGCGGTAAACAGCTAGTTACATATAAATATGGTTCTCGAGTAATTGAGTTATAAACGCACTAGATATAGAGACGTAGCTTATGCCCGCGGGTTCGCCCGAATTTGTTCAGATATTACCATACGGGAACATAATACCGGGATAAAAAGTATCTTATGACCTATCCTGACCTAGGTCATGGTCTACGTGTGTGCCGAATTTCATCGAAATCCTTTCAGCCGTTATGGCTTGAACAGCTAACAGACAGACGGACGGACGGACAGACAGAGTTACTTTCGCATTATTTTATAATATTAGTATTATTGACAGAATGATTTTAAAACATAATGTAGGTAAAACAAATTATTATTCGTCGCATCGCAGAGGCTTCTAAATTCTTATTACAGACGAAAACATCCAAAAAATCTAGTCGTTAATTTTTTCCCCGTGATATAAAATTTTGACAAATACATACATCGCGTATAAGTTGCGCAACCGGTTTGTATTCTTGTGATCTTAGATCAGTCTCTGGGTAACATCGTGTTTGTAATTATAAATGAATTAGATGCTCTCGGGATGATTCGTCATTAATTTTAATAAGACCTGTTTTGTACTTTTAATGCTAGATTATAGTGAAAACTTTAGATCTTGTGCAAGTTCATGGACATGTCAGTTTTATATCCGGGATTGATGTTATCGTTGTATGTCGCAAGATAATTGGAAAAATAGTTTTTTGCGCGACTGCCTCGTTGGTCTAGTGGCCGCAAGCGCTACTGCTGAGCATGAGGTCCTGGGTTCGATTCCCGGGTCGGGCAAAGTGTTATTGGGTTTTTCCATCTGGAATTTCTCAGTAGCAGCCCGGAGTCTGGATTTGTGCTCGGTTGATGGCAATAAGCTCGCCCCCTATTACATGGGGCTTAAATATAACTGGCGAAATATGGGTGTACTATAGGTACACCTCTGCCTAACCCGTCGGGGAATACAGGCGTGATGTTATGTTATGTGAGTAGTTTTTTGCAAATATTCTGATATTAGCTCGTATTTATTACGAAAATCTTTGTCAGTTTCCAATTATCCAATCTATTGCAAAAATCCTAGGATTTACGCACAGATTCTGTTTTTCCAATTATTCTGCGATATATATAAATCGGGAGGTTCTTGGGTTTGAACCCTTAAATATCAACAGCAGTAGGTGAAGGTCTTGATTGCTTATGTTTGAAATGCATTCGATGATTATAAGAGGAAACAGCACTACACCGGGCAAGTCATAACAAACTGTGTAAATTATGGTGTGTTTACCTTCGATCTGACATTGGAGGATAGAACAACTGACATGAAAGGTTAACACACATATTGCTGAATTGCTGACCCAGTATTTTGTTTTGTACTACATTGTTCTTACATAATAATATATAGAAGCAAAAATAATAATGTACCCAGGATTTTGTAATATCTTGATTTAAAAGAGTGTGCATGGAGTTTCCCATTCCATTTTGATTTTATAAAAACAAAACTCGCCTATACTAAGAGACAAAAACGGCGCTATCGAGCTTGACTCTTACCGAAAGGACTAGCAAAAGACAGGATTTTCTGGAAAAGGGAGAGGGAGGCCTTTGTCTTGCAGTGGGACGATACAGCTCATTAGATTAGCCTATAACCATCGCGCGACCTATACGGAGTCAATAAACACCTCATGTATTCAAATCCATCCAGCCGTTAAGATGCTTCTAGTGTATAAAGAATCCGACATATAAAGATACGCGTGAAAAACACAACCCTGTCTCTGCTGTCGCGCAGTCAGCAAGCATTTACTGGGACATTGCCCAGAATGCGCCGCACGTATATGTATATCATCCCTTGTGAAGACTGTATTGATGCATCCCTATGTCACTGAGCATCGACCATATCCGAGACTCTAAACTTTCGTTCTTCATATCAGAGAAAACTTCGGTAAGATAATAATGTGTTATTCTATATTTATCAACAGAATACGTTCCCGCCAGTGGTTGCCTTGCTCAAGCTATATCACCCCGATGGAAAGGAAGCGAAGCTATCGTTCAACCCCACTATGACCACACCGCTGCACCTCAAAGAATTATATCAGCTTAATAATTTTGTTCAGGTAATATTCTCTTTATGTTGATTGTTTGTCTCTTTTAATAGTAATGAAATGGGCATCATTAGAATACTGAAAGTCACCCAAAGGATAATGGAGAGGGCTATGCCTGAAGTTTCCTTACGTGATCGAATCAGAAATGAAGAGATCCGTAGGAGAACCAAGGTAACCGACATAGCCCGAAGAATTGCCAAACTTAGTGGCGGTGGGCAGGGTACATTGCTCGCAGAGCAGATGGCTATGTTCGAAAGGTTCTGGAGTAGCGGCCGCGTACCGGAAGTCGTAGCATTGAACGGCCTCCCGCAAGGTGGACTAATGTCCTGGTGAAGGCCGCAGGAATCCGCTGGATGCGAGAAGCTCAGAATCGGTCGAAGTGGCGGTGCTTGGGGGAGGCCTATTTCCAGCAGTGGACGTCTTTCGGCGGAAATCATGATGATGGTGATGATGAATAGTAATAAATAATTTCTGTAAATAGATCATCTAAGACACTTTTACACGTAAATATTTTGGTCAATATTTTAAAATTAAATTGCAAATATACTGCAATGTCGATTATTACATTAATTCAGCATCATTAAGCAATCACTGATGCACTCTTAAGATTTTATGATGATGCCAAATCCTGGGAGATGTCTTGTTCTTTAGCTGCAGTTCTGTATTCTGTTAAAGAACAAGACAACTACCAGTGTCCATTTCAATCTGGCCCTGATTAACAAACTTTCAATCGATGATAAATAATTGATCGACAGGTTGACACTGTCGACGACAAATACTGAGCTATTTTTCAACAATACCTCTTTGTACGCTATTCAGGAAGCGATCCAACGTGAAGCATCCCTCGAAGGTCGTCTCCGCACACTACGCGAGTGCGTGGAGCGCACGCGCGCGGAGGCGGCGGCGTCGTGGGAGCTGTTCGTGGGCGAGCAACGCTTGCTCATGCGCGTGCACACGCTGGAGACCATGCTGGCTGTCGGCAAGCAGCCAGACCACCATCAGCTCGCACAACTGCTCAGCGACAAGAGGAACTACCAGGTACGAAGATTTCTATGCAGGGTTAAATAAACTTCACAGACGTGACGAGTATAGAAATTAATTTATGATAAAACAATACCTGATTATTTATACTCACAATTTCAAGTAACTGCAGCTGCTCGGGGTCTTCGTCCGCGGGACAAACGAAGTATGAGAAATAGTTACTTTTGAAAATCATGTTTCTGATTTATCTATAATTGTTATCGATATCTGTCATGTCTGTAAAGCTAGCCAACTAATAAAGTTTGACTCTGTAACTTTTGCGTGCGAATCTAATATATCTAAAATATCTTTTAATATATTTTTGATTTTCTATAAACTTTGTTAATAAACATATTTCCTAATTAAAGCGTATGTTATTTACAGGAAGTGGCGCAAGAGAGTCTCCGCGCGGCGCACGAACAAAGGCTGGCCTTAGAGGAGACGTTAGAGCGACGCAGCCGCGAGGTGGCCGCGCTGCATCAAC
The DNA here is from genome assembly GCA_917490735.1 of Dryobotodes eremita. Taxonomy (NCBI): domain Eukaryota; kingdom Metazoa; phylum Arthropoda; class Insecta; order Lepidoptera; family Noctuidae; genus Dryobotodes; species Dryobotodes eremita. The sequence goes on along the minus strand of OU823254.1, from coordinate 14,912,924 downwards.
ACAACTACGCGCTGCGTCTGACTACCAACAACGCGCTCGCCGAGCTACAGGTACCAACATACTCTTTAGGCTTTTTAGATTCAAAGTGAAAGTGTTAAAAATTGTCCCAACTATAAGCTGGAACTATCGCCGCGATGGCAAAGCGAGATTTCATTACTCACGTTTGTAAGTGTCAAAGCAGTTTTGAATTTCGACCGACCCTCATTTGACACAGAACGTAGGTTTTCTCTCTTTTATGTAGAGGTACAAGGTGGGGTAAAAGTAATCACCCGATGCTTTTTTTTATTGTAACTTTTTTTAGTAATTAAATATTTTAGTTCTACTTAATTTAATGAATTAGAATTATTTTTATCAAGTCGAGAAAATGATATCGGTCAATAACCGCCGTCAAAGTTGATGACCATACGGGCTCGTTTTATGGCATTTTCCGTCACTTGTGTCAGAACTTCTGGCGATAGGTTCTCGCATTCCTGTTGGATATTCGCTTTAAGGGCTTCAAGAGTCTGAGGCTTGTTTACATACACCTGGGACTTCAAGTAACCCCACAAAAAAAAAGCTGGAGCGGTAAAATCGGGTGATCTGGTCGGCCAGTGCAAATCGCCAAAGCGAGAGATTAAACGCCGCGGAAATGCGTATTATTATTATTGCAATTATTCCTCGTTCTTGAGGACTATATCGTTCCATGACTTATTGACGTGTGTTTACTTCACAAATGTCAAAACAGAATTGACATTTGCCGCCATTTACAAAAGTTATAGCGCATTCCAACAGTGTGATTACTTTTGCCCCACCCGTTATAATATCATCCATCCTCCGTGTATAGCAAAATAAATAAAAATACATTTTGTTGTGTAATAAATCATCGTCATTTTCTTAGTATGTACAATCTGCCTCAAATAATCTACAATTTGTGTTCTATAATACTGTTTTAATAAGTAGCTACAATTAAGTACCCAGTGTGTAATATGTTTTGTGGCTAGACATTGATACTATGTTATGGAACAAAGATTGTAAAAAATTAAATGAATTTTTGTCGATGTTACATCTTACAGGCTGACTGTAGTTACTGCTTATTTGTTGATTCTCTAACTAAATATGTGTTGTTTTGTCGTAACAGAAGCTGGCAGCGCGGTGTGAGCGCAAAATGTGCGCGGCGCGGCTCGCCATCTCCACCGCCGAGGAGCGCGAGCTGGCAGTGCGCAACCATCTGCCGCTCGCTGTAAGTGTTCTTCACATATTTTAACCAACTTCAAAAAAATGAGGTTCTCCGTTCGTCGGAATCTTTTATTTTTGAATATATTTTCCCTGATTACTCGAAGACGGCTGGACCGATTTAGAAATATTTCTTTTTGTTTGAAAAGGTATACTTGCCAGATGATAATATTGTCATCAGGTAAGGATCTGATGGGATCATCCTGAAGAAATCGAGAGAACTCTTCAAATATTATAGGCACACCTATTGCGATTTGGGCATTTTTTTGTAGTGGTAACAACTAAAAAGTGAAAAATAAAAATTACAAAAAACAGAATCGACTTCCCAAAAAAGCACTACAAAGTGAAAAATAACTTTAATTTTGGAAGTCGATGGCAAAAACCGAAAATAAAAAACCAAAGATACCGACTTCCGAAATTAGTTATTTATCACTTTGTAGTGTTTTTTTGGAAGTCGGTTGTTTTTCTACACGGCAAACCTAAACGGAAGGCTTAAGATATTAGAGTCTATGTATGTACTTAAGTATAATATTTTTGTATGTAAGTATGTTTGTATTTACGTGTGTTACCGTAGCGCCAAAAACACAGATTACCAGATAAATCACTCCATGTACTTACGCGCGTTAACTACCTACCGGCAGCCGGGTCGCACGCGACCCATTTCTCAGTGGGTTGCCGCACAGAGCATCATTATAATATTGGGGTTGCCGACAGCCGCGAGGCGCGTACGTACGCATATATTTCGGTTGACCTGACGAACTTAGTTTCAAATTTTTATGATATGGCAGGTTCTGGTTTATTTTGTGCAGTTGATGGATCTAGTTCCAGCAAGAAAATAGATAAACACTTATCTTATTGTAAAGATCTAGAGACCACATTTATTCAAACTTTGAACAAAATATGAGACAAAAGCCCGGTAGCACGATTTTTGAACTTTAAGAAAATATAAACTTTAGCTCCGCTTGACCATGTTTCCCGCAAGAATATCTATTAAAACTTTTTGTTCGATTCCGAATATTCTCTACATTAAAGATCAACAATCATGAATTTCGACAAGGGAAAAAGAATATGAATCATTATATAAAAATAAAACACCTGTAAGACGTTTTTTTTTTATTTATCTTTATTTCAGACGTATTTTTAACAAATAAACATGCTGAAACATTAAAAAGCATTTTTAATTTCATAAAGTGTACTAAAAATACCTGCTGACATCTTTATCGAAAGAGCCAGCCCTGGCAATTCACAACAACCACGCGGCGGCGCGCAGCTATGAAGTAAAACTCACTTTACGCTTGTAAGGTTCGGTACATTTTCGTTCGCAGCGTCTAGCGACTCGAAGGTGTAGGCTATTATAGCAGTAGGTATTGAACATTTTGTATGGAGTGATTTATCTGGTAATCTGTGCCTAAACTTCTGAACCGTGGTGGCATGTCTGTATACCATGTAGGTGCCAGGAACACCTACACAATTATCATGGTATGCGACGACGGCTTTACCTTGACCATTTTTGTACCTATGGCTTGATTTCTGTCTAAAATATTTTCTTATGTCATACTTTTTACATCACTTTTATTTTTCCGTAGTCGGGTTACAGTATTATAAAGTAATTTTTCTTGGTGAAAAAGATTTTTCTTGTTTACACACCGATTTATCCGTGATTACTGAGCCGATTTACTTTTTTTTTTCATTTGGTTCCTTATAAATTTTATTAACTTTTCTTTAGTGATTTTTGAGTTAACTTCAATAATACGTATTTAATCCACTTTGTGTATGTTGATGATGTTATAACTTCATATCACTGCTGTTTACATATCAAATACCTAGTGGTATACAAATTTGCGTGGGCAAGTACCACAGCTAAAAAGTGAAAAATAATAAACCTTTTACAAAAAATACAACCGACTTCCGAAAAATCAAAAGAAATTGAAAAGTTTTTTTTTTTAAAGCTGGTCATATTACTTTGTGCTATGTTTATTTTGCCACACAATCGCCGAAACGATTCTAAGGGCAGATTTTACCAAAGTCTGATATCTTATATCCGTGGAATAAAATTGATGTCTGATAGTTCTAGTATGGAAAAACTGACAAAAATCCAAATTTTATTCTCAGGATAGGATTTATTTCTAGGTATAAAAGTTTGGTGAATTTCGCCCTTAGTAAATTATATCTAAATCTATGTGCAGTTTTCAGATGAAAGATAAACTATCGTTCTCAGTTCCTGAGTATTTTCAATCGTCCAAACTTACTTACTTATTTTATGTATGATTGAATACTTTTATGGACAAATATTCTACAGCACTATTGTGTTAATAAACGTATCTAAATATCTCTCCAAAATCGACCTTTCAACAATTTGTGATTTTATTTTCCAGTATTCAGTACAAAACGGTGAAGCAAAGATGTTGGTGTTGAGTACGGACAGCAACAAGTTGCAAGAAGCGAAGCGTGGAGGTTCGCTCGAGGACGCCGTGAGAGCGCTGCCCGACTACATCAAGCTACTGCTGCCGCAACAGCTACTCAACAAGGTAACTTCACACTATTTATTTATTCTTCGGATGTGGATGCTTGTAAAAAGTAAATGAAAGCGCTTATTTTTAGTTATTTGTAACGATGTACGAAAGTAGCTTACATTAATTAATGTCGCACAATAAGCGCTACAAGCATCCACAAATAAAAACCTCACTCCAGGATAGCGAAATAGTTGCCCCAAAGTTAAGCTTTTAAGTTAAGCAAACTAGAGCTTTGCAGCTGTGTGTATAATCTGTAAGTCATGGTGAAACAGTGTCGCACAAACCGCTAGAGAAATGGTTTAGGCTCTGCTGGACTGGACCAAGAACATTGTCTCCCTCACCCTAACCTCGTAGCAGATTGTAAACTTTATTATTCGTCTCAAGAATATTTCAGATGCTTCATATAATATCGTAAATTAACATAAATATTTATTATGTTCAGGTTGGAATAAAAGCGATATCCGCCGAAGGAAAATCAGCGAAGGAGTTCGAATTAATATTGCAGACAAATAATATTTATAATGCCGAAAGCAAAGGTGAGTTTTATCCAGTAATTTGTAACATATTTTAAAGTCCTCAGCCATTGTTTAAGAAAGAGATGACCATATAGGAGAAATCCAAAAGTATCATTTTGTGTTAGCTAAACTCTAAGAAACGTACATTACATAATTATTATGTATGACGGTACCACACCATTGTATGAATTACTGCCTAGTACCTACCATAGACGAATAGAGATTTATCCACCCATATAAAGGAGTAATAAATATGACATAAACTAAATGTATTAAGTTTATGATACCTCATGTTAGACAAGTAGAAACTAGTGTTCTCATAAAGGGTGAAGAGTTGAAATCTGAAGATACCACAGTATTCTTAGGCATAACTTTGGATGCCAACCTCGAATGGGGCCCCATATAGCAAATAAATTGTCAAAAAAAGCTTAGTTCTGCAGCATATGCCGTTAGAAAAATTCGTGATTTAACTGATTTAGATAGGACCCGTTTAGTATAATTTAGTTATTTTCATAGTAATAGGGTATTCTGAGCGGGGGTGACTTTTAGTATTTTTTTTTCTAGTTTGTTTTAATCATGGTCTGGCAATTTATGCCAGTAAGTTTAAGTAGTTTATGCGGTCTACACAAATGTACTTTCTTTGGTATTGTTCGTCGAATCATAGAGCTCCTTAATTAAGTTCTGCGTTGAGCAGCATTGTTACTGACAAATGCATGCACTGACTGGACAGGTCCACTCAATCTGTGTGGTTCTTTTCTCAAAATACCATTTCCGACATAAATCTACATGATCTTCACATGATCTGACCAAGATTATGTCTGGACTTTAAAAGAGACTATGACCTCTGAGTTTGTTTCGGCCTTTCTTCTCAGGGTAGTCAGGTAAGAAATGCCGACCTCATCTATTTTAAAAATACGATCGACGTGTAAAAGTGTTTGTAAAAACCTACTTACAGAAATAAAATCATTTATCATGAAAGAGATCAGATATTCGGATGCATATTTAAATAAAGTAAATTTTTGCTATGAAAGTATGGAAGTGGCTTCTTATTTATTTTTTTTTTTTGTGAAAAGGAACCCGCTATGCCAGGAACATCGGGAATCCATAACTAGTCGAGTGTATAGCATGGAAGCGATTTTAAGAAAAAAACCCGGTATTCTTGGATTGCATAACTATTCAGATGCATATTTATTTAAAATTAATGTTTAACCCCCGATGCAAATATGTGTATATAGGGTGTAAGAGCAGGGGTGGTGTGTGTTAGTTATAGTTAAGACTTTTTCGATACAAAAGCGCATTCCATATTAGCCTACATCTCAACTTTTGGTGAATATGCACCCGAATATCCGATGTCTGATCATGACATAGGATACAAATATTCTCTGAAATATCCATTTATCTTTCGGAATACGAACACCATACAAGCCGGATAAGGCCACTGCTCGCCAAGGCCCCTATAGATTTCCATGATAATCTGTGCTTAGTCTATTTCCTGGTCGCTAATCGCTGGCACCTTTGTGTAATAATCGTTATCGGTTTTTCGTACTGTATGGCCTGCCCATTGCTATAATCACATGCCTCTGTAACATGCCTCTTTATGGAAAGGAAAAGGATCTTCAAGCTAGGCTTACTGTATTATTAAATTAATGTTTTGTTCACAGAAAAGCAGAATAACGAAGAGGGCGGCGTCAGCGGTAGCGGCGAAGAGAAGACTGGTGAGCCTGACTCATGTACTGACGATGAAAAGCAGTCGCGGCTCAATCATGGTAGGCATTGTCGTAGAAAAGGAAGTATCACTTCGTATAGAAGCGAAGGCCGTATCATACGCCACAAAATCTGTAGACTAATAGCTTCGAATTTGCAAGCGAAGATAGGAGTGTATGATACGTTAAATCGGTCATGAGTACTACCCGGTACAATCCTGACTGGTTCATAGTATTATACGCCCTGAAACTTTAGTGTTATAACGCCATTTTTAACGCGATAGATTTGGAGTAGTTTTCATGTGTTAAAATATCTGTCTGTAACAGTAGTCAAGTCTTTCTCCCGATTATAATTTGAACTGCATTTTATCGCCTCCTTTAATTGTGATACTTACTAATAAGTTTCTTCATAGCATGAGCACGATCAGCCTATAATGTTCCCACTGCTGGGACACAGGCCTCTCGGCGAGAGGGAGTGGGCCGTAATCCACCACGCGCGCCCAGTGCGGGTTGGCGGATGTCACATGTCTTCGAATTTTTGTTTCTAGGACATGCCAGTTTCCTCACGATGTTTTCCTTCACCATTTTGAGAGCAGTGGTGATTAAAATAATGTACATAAAGTAAAACGCCGGTCTGGGTTCGAACCTACGACCAAGAACTCGTAAGTCGCGACTGTTCCCACTGGGCACTTCTGCTCTGCAGTTTCTTCATCATTTCTGCAAATTCTTCAAACTTTCATACGTAAAACTGATTTGTATGTATTGTAGACCCTGGCCATGAAGAGTGTCCGAGTCCGTTGGACGGCGAGCTGCATGCAGATAATAACGCCAACTCCACGTATAGTGAACCCAGTACTAGAGAAGAATCACCTGTAAGTACCTCAGTATGTTTTTTACTTTTTTTTGTGCAATCCAAAAAGATCACGAGTTGAACAAGAGCCTTTTTGACAGTCAGTATAAAAAAGGGTCTTGGAAAAATCAAGTATCTTGTCTTAGCACACGAGGTTGTTGACATGTGGGACGTGGACCTAGCAATCATTGTACCGATACATCGTTACGGTTAATGGCCTAATAGCGGAGAGCCACGACCAACACCTCAGGAGGCTCTCATTGCGCGGCTTGGTCATGGGCTTGATTCAGAAAGCAATACTCCTGGAGACGCCACGCATAGTGAGGAGGTTCCTCTCTCTAGAGCCCTGACCACCGGCAGCTTGGACCCTGTTCTTGATGCCGATGGGCTACAAATATTAAATTTTTTTGTTTGGTTATTTTTCTTAAAAATATTTACAAATGTAAACGATGTGTATGTAAATGAAGTAAAGGAAAAGTGCCTAGAGAATTACGTCATATGGTTGAGTGATTTCTTCTCTCCAATCAGTTCGTAACTATAGGAGAATAATTATACCATGGTCTTAACATCACTGACTGCCGCTGTAGGATCGCCATTCGTGGAGGCTGTCTAAATACAACTGCGATTACAAACTGCGGTTCCAAAAGTATCTGATTAAAATGTAAACTAATGGATCAGAAAATGTAATTTCCGAAGTTCTAATTTTAAGTCACCCTAAAGATGATTTTCATTTGACAATATTGAGGATTCTATAACCTCCATTTTTGTCGATGATGTTTCAATTGCAATTTAAAAATGAAAGTGGTGAGATATAATGTTGAAACCTTCTAAATACAGATGAATGCATTCCTAATTCCCTTTAGTGAGTGATTGCGTATGAATTTAATCTTAACAGAGTTTATTTACACTTTCATCAGATACTTTTGGAACAGACCATACATTTATGTTCAGCATTTGTCAATACTGTATACTAATGCTGTACAATTCACGATTATCAGCCCTCTAACTGGCGGCTGATAATCGCGGCTTCTTTTTTTAAATTTTGTATTGATTTATTGCACTAAGCACTATTGTCACGATTGAAACAACTTTCCATATCAAAACGATTTGTTAAAAAAAATGCTAATTAATTGTATGCTTTTACCCTTTAGATACTTACGAAACAATTTGTGTAGTGTCATTCCAGTTCTCAGGCCTAAGTTGATATATTACGTCCTATATGGACAAACTGCATAGATCATTCATTGCCATACCAAATCCGGTACAAGTTAGCATGAATTAGTTCTTATAAAAACGTATTAATTATTGCACATGCTATGCTTGTTTGGGACTGGACTCGGCCTCGGAACGTTTGCGTGAATCATCGTTTCAGACAAGACCTCGGATTGGAACGTAAATCTACTTGTTTTGACGTCATAGTCTCCAATGTTCGAGAAACCTTTTTTCTGAACTCAATGAAAGATTATTTTTTGTATTTTTTTGTAGACTGAGTAATTTAGCGCGGTTTTCACTTATTTTATTTGGCAGTGGAGTACGGGTAATAATGCTTTGTCATAGCGGAAGACGTTTCGTTCCGCCTTCCGTTAGAACTTCCTTCTACATACTTCGATTACCTGACGCCTGGTAATAAGTATCAGCCTGATTCAATTACCTCCGTTGTCGGCGATTTCTATTTAACAAAAAGTTTCCATAAGGTTGATCCTGTTTTGAAGGCACGTGTAAATGGATTTTCCTTTTCGATTGATCGCTCGCGTGGTTTATGTTCATAAACTAACATCCAATCTCCCTAAAGTCGACTACTTTGTCTTTGTGTGTTTTAGTTGTCACACAAACTAACCTCACTATTCTGAATTTGTCCAGTCGATGAGGGGCAGGAGTCATTTGTGCGCTCTGTAAGCTGGCTCTACGATCATCATCTGTTTACCCAACACGGTAACCACAGGAAGGGACTTTTTTTGTTGTAAAGATGGCCAAAAAGAGACCGACCAGCTCTTGCCAAAGATGAATAACGTCGGAGTATTTTTGTTTGTCAGTTGAAAAGGTTGACTCATCACAGTATAGTCAGATAATAAGCAGTTGTCGTACTCTTTTGTTATACTATCTTATACCATCACGTAAATAATGCAAGTTGCAGATAAATGTTTTATTTTTCTATAAAATCCTCAATATCCAAGTAAAGGGCGGTGCACGATACGAGCGTGTTATTATGTATGTTAATGCACAATTTCACGGCGCGGTAGTTCGTGCGATGCTTTGTTCTTTATTGCGGAGCGGCGCGCGGCGGTGACTCAGGCAGGCGGCTACACTGCAGGCACCGCCTCGCGCCGCCCCCTCCTCATACATTGCTCCCAGCTACTTGATCACCAGCAAATGTTCTTAACACGTCGTTAAGGTACATTTTACAAGGATGGTCTGTCTCATCCGTGCAATGACTCAAATTACAAAGTCAGGTAAAAGAACTGCTGCGAAATAATAATAATTTAGATTACAGAAATTACGACGGTTAATTGCCTGTAGCATCGTTAATTAACATTGCAGTTTTTAGTGTTGCACAATTTTTGCAGACATAATTTGATGTTTAGTTTGGGATATAACTTGCTTTTTACATCTTGAGAGCATGCTGTAAAGATCCCTTGTATAAGAAAGTTGAAGTTAATCTTTATTTTATGGAATTCCATTTCAAAGTCTACAATTTCATAAACTCAAATTATAACTATGGGGTAAAATAAATGAGACACATACAATACATATATAACAAACAATATATTTGACAGAGTAAAGCGGGCGTGGAGTACGCGAACATTCTGCGCGTGATGGCGGGTCTCAACGAGGAGATCAAAGTGCTGCGCGAGCGACTCAGCTCCGCGTCGTCGGACAACGAGCAGCTGCGCGCCGCGCGGGACGAGCTGCTGGCCGCGCAGCCCGACGCGCACGAGCCGGCCGCGCCCGCGCTCGAGCCCGATGACGCCGCCAACTACCGCGCGCGCATCGCCGACCTGCAGGTAACACGCCATATTTTAGGGATTTATTAGTTCTAAAAGAGTACTTGGTACCATTTGCTGACTGTGACCACCGAGTTTTAGTGAAGGGTTTATTAGCTATGCAGAGGAGTATGTGTTCAAATGTTATAATTCAATCTGTTAGACCTTTTTTGGTCGAATTAAGGTGTGGGGCTTGACAATATTTAATTTGAAGTAGTACTTTACTTTTGATTGTTACATTTCTAGGCACAACTCACCCGTTCGACGGTGGCCGAGGAGTCGAACCTCGCCGAAATCCAGAGACTGGCGTCGAGCGCGGCCGAGATGCAAGCCGAGCTCGCGTTCCGGCCGACGCGTTCCGACATCGACGACCTCACCGCCGTCCTCGGCAAACTGCGCGCCGAAGTACTCGCCAAAGAGCAGCAGATCGAGAGACTTCGCACTTCCACCATCAGAGAGCGCACCACGCAAGACAAGGCCGTGGAGACCGAGGCCGCGCCCGACGAGCCGCACGACGCGCCCGAGCGGCCCATCGACGCCGGCAAGATCTCCGCCGAAATCGACGAGATGTTCCGCCTCGACTACGACGACGACGACGAGGAGACCGACTCCGCCGTCACCGAAATCAACCGCGACGAGGACGCGGTCGCAGAGGACGTCGAGGGCGTGGAGGGGGAGGGCGTGGGCGCGTACGTGCGGCTGAACGACGCGGCGCGGCTGCAGGTGACGCTGCACAACGGTTCGCTGCACGCGCTGGAGGAGGAGCTGGTGCGCGCCAAGGAGCGCTGGGCAGAAGTGTGCGGCGAGCGCGCGCGGCTGGCGGCGGCGCTGGCCACGCTGCAGCACAAGCCGGCGCGCGTGTCGCTGCGCAGCGCGGTGGCGCTGGCCGTGCCGCTGCTGGCCGCGGCGCTGTACTTCCTGCTGCTGCCGCACGCGTCCTGATGGACCGCCACGTGGGACCCGCCGGGCTACGTCTAGCCCCGGCGGCCCGCACGTGGGACCCGCCCGGCTACGCCTAGCCGCGGCGGTACGCACGTGGGCCCCGCCCGGCTACGCCTAGCCCCGGCGGCCCGCGAGCGCCGCCAGTGCTCGACTCTTTGCTCACTCCCCGGTGTTCTCTGTGACCGCTTCGAGTATGTCCGCCCGGCCCGGAGCTCGCGACTCGGCCCGCCGGTACCTCGTTTCGAATATGAATATTATATGCGCTGCTTCTTGTTCGCGATCGCCGGCCGGGGGTTTCGGTATATTTATGGTTTAGAGTAATTTAGAATATATTATATTATATTACAATAGAGTTGGTTTATTGTGCACCCTCGGTCAGACACTGGCGAGTCGACGGTGTAGAACAAATAGTAGCGGGAGCTTGTATGAAAGTGCCATTTGCTAGCGAGGAGGGCGTGATCACGCCGCGAGGGTCGGTGCACGTTGTTATCGCATGAGTGTATATAACATAATATTGTTTCTGTAAAAAGTGTCAGTATCGTATCGATATAGTATAAATTGATTGTTGATATCTGCCATAATAAATAACTGTACATTTTAAATTTTAAGGCCTAACGACTGTCCTAAGTTATAGTAATTATTGTTGTACGAGAGCTATCGAAATTCTCAGCCGAGCGACATTTGGTGACTACTCGAATCAGCTGATTTCCCTTGTTGAATATTTTAGGTAATAATTGATTGTGTGTTCATCTTTTTATTATGGTATACTTGTGGGTATCACGGGCTCGGCGGCCGCAGCAGAGCTATTTTCACATCGCTTCGGGAGCTGCACATATCATTGTTAGGTAACACGGTGTGGGCATTTATTCGTCGACGGACACGGACGTTAGGTTTCTTCGAATGGTTTGCATTTTTCTAGTCTTTAGAATCGACGTAGAGTTGATTGCATGACGATTTGAGCTCCTACGTTTTTTTTAAAGTTTTAGAGCTTATTTACAAGTTTAGCCTGTATGACCCTTCGTCTGTCGTGGACGCATTTACGCGCAGCTCTGATGTTTTGCTGGTTTTGACAATATTACGTAGCAGTGACGCATTTTAGTTGACAGTCACAGGTCGAGTTGACCCCGTGCTTGTACACGTTTTGTTTTGGTTTTAATGTTATCGTGCCAGTATAAGTTTGTTGAGAGGAACAGTTTGAGTTGATGTGCGCGAGAGAGTATGTTTATGGTATGGTTGAGAGACGCGTTTCAGCTGCACTCGAGCGTCTCGGCGAGCCAGTTCACGTTATGGTCGACCCTCGAGATCGCTTAGCTCTGTGATGTGAGGCCAATAGATAATTTTGTAACAAACTTGTGTAACTAACGATTGAATAATTATATCCTTAGAATTATTATAACTCTACCACGTTGAAGTCCACTGTCTAAATATTTATTATTTTATTGTTGCACTGATTTGTTATGTTCAATGTTTTATTTTGTGTTTAAACCACCTTATTGTAAATAAATTATATCTTATACTCGTTCTTATGTTTAGTTTAGTTTCATGCTGTCGAAGACTTTATGTTGTATTTTATTGAGTAAAAATTAATATGCATTCAATGTGGATGTACTGATAAATTTATTGGAAATAATATTGATTTGTTTAAAACGTTGGCTTTTATTTACACACCTACCTAAAATTGCAAAAAGCGATTCATTGACGTCATAGACTGAATGGTCTGAATTTTAACTATTTCTCACAGTATTAATTGCTCGTAAACAAGTGCACTGTTTGGAAAAAAAAACTAGTGAATCTACAGTCGAGCTAGTATGACGCAGTCGCGAAATAATAGGCTGACTAAGATACGTTACTCGTCGGTACGACACGCATCATCTATTTATAACTCCTACGAAAGCAACGCTGATTTTGTTACTTTATTTGCTGCCACCGTAAGTGAACTCGCAATGTGTATGATACAGGTTATAAAATTGACAAGACGCGCTGAATTATTTATAGGCACTGTTTAACGAAAATAGCTTGTCATTATTTTATTTGCGCGTCTGGGTAACGCGTTATCGTTACCAAGCCGTCGGTCAGTGAATTCATTCACCTTATTCATTATTGTAAAGAACCTAAATGATAATAATATCACGCCTATATGCCAAACCGGTAAATATACCTGTGTGTAGGCACTAACATTAACAAAGTGTCATAAACCGGGCACACGGTTCCGGGATGCTTCTGAGAAAGTCCTAGTGGAAAAACCCATTGAAACAGCCAGACCCTTGAAATCGAACCCATGCAGGACCAGCACTTTAATTGCGTAACACAATTTCAGTCACAATCTGACGAATTTTGAAGGAAATTGCTAATCCATAACTTCATGTTTGAAAAATTCGTCAATAACGTTAATAACGCAATGAATGTTGTTGAGCTGTCAAAATGAAAGGCATTGCCAATTTAAGTCTGGTATGCAATTACCCCACAGTACTGAGCATCGGCTCGTCGGTCGGCAGTCATGCTTGGCACAACCACTACATGATTAGATCAACAAAGTAGTTTAAAGTAAACACACGTTTTATTTTTTTTAAAGCCTCTTTTTATCATAGCTGCGCCCCACCCCACGATTTCACCCGCATAAGTCTCAGCTTCTGGGAATATTGGGATGAAATGTATCCTATGTCCTAATCCAGGCCATGGTCTACCCATGTACCAAATTTCATCCAAATCCGTTCAGCTGTCTTAGCGTAAAATCGTAACATACAAACACAAAAAATCAAATCTTTTCACTTTGTAATATTAGTGTACCTAGATTACATGAATCGAACCCTGTGAACAAACTATACTATCAAGTACACCTATCCACCAGTAGTAGTGTACCTATTTGATCTCTGTGATTTGCTCCTCAGCTAAAATACCTATTTTGCAAATCACAGGGATGATTTGCACAGCAATCAATTAAACAATCTTGCCTATTCCTGAATATTTAAAAGCTTTTGAAATACAAAAAGTATGTTTTTATTAAGGTACATAAATCAATTGCAGTTTTTAGCTATAGGTACATATGACCATACCTATCATCAAAATCGAGATTTTTTACCAAGTTGCTCTAAGAAGCTAATTCTCAAAAAATCACCCATAAAACCATTATATTCATTCATTCAATATTTATACCATTCATTCTCATACCATTCAAATCGATACTCAGCAACGCTGCGGTAGAAATTGGTTTAATGATAGTAGGTAGGAGCAAAGAAGTTAAGACGGACCCTGTAGGTATACACGGCTACATATCAAGCTATACATTTCCAGTATAAGCTGACCTCTCATTGTACGGAAATCCTATACAATGCAAGAACAGCTTATACTGGAAATGTATAGCTTGATATGTAGCCGTGTCTACATAGGTCCACCTTAATAATTTTGAAACGGATAACGCCATCTCTAAATGAGTTGTGTTATGAGCAAGCTCTTCATCTTTCCTCTCTTGGTCAGCGTAGGTACTCAACGCAGCCGTTAGCAGCTGTTTTGACGAGGAAATATTTTTTTATTGTTCTGTTGTAAAATTTTCAATTTTCAATCAGCAATTTTCAATTGACCTACAGTTTGCTTTGGCTTAAAATAATTATGTTGTGGTGGTCTCTGAAGGCAGACACTTATGATTGATTAAACTAATATCAAAGTATGTGGACTATAGCGATACGCATTAACCAGAAATTAGGAGTTAATGTGGTTTATGCCAAATGGCAAAACTGACCCTACCAAAATGGACCGGACAAATATGAAGAGATGTCACCGCGGTTGCCGCCTTTATACATTTTTTTTTTACTTCTGCATAAAGTTTGAATAAATAAATAAAATTAAAATTTAAAAAATTATTACTTCTTGTGACATCAGTGGACCAAATACATCCAAGAAGGGGAAAACAAGAAAGAATAGAGTCTTTCATCCCTATTCTTACTTCTTTTTCCCTTTCTTAGATGTTTTTGAAATTCGATTAAAAAAAAGAAAAATTACGGTTTATCCGACGATGAAAACTTGTTTTTAGAATCAAGTGGGGTTCCTTGTCCAGCTTTTCGCTTAAGAGTACATTGTGCTTGTGTTGGCTGTGTCAAAGATGATGATGTGGCAGTGTTTCTCTGTAGAACAGAATCTTCTTACAGCTTTTTTTATGCGAGTCCATTTTGCCTTCCTGTGTGGTCCGTTGTGCCTCGCTTAGGAATGAAAAACGAATCAATTCAAGCTTGTATAAACATCTAATTGAATATCTTAATTATCTATAAAAATATATTTAAGTCGAAGACCTTGTGAAGGCTACAGGAATCCGCTGGATGCGGGAAGCACAGAACCGGGCGAAGTGGCGGTGCTTGGCCTATGTCCAGCAGTGGACGTCTTTCGGCTGAAATGATGACGATGATAATGACATTTAAGTGTAATTAACGCATTGAAGGACACTGAACGAGAAACTATAGAAGTTTTATTGTTAATACGTCTGGGGGCGTTTAATGTCCCGCAAAGTAGGTACCTATTAATAAGTGGCGTAGAGTAAATGTTGTTGTTAATTTTATTCTCGAAAATGTTGAATAAAACCACGGATATCTATGAATAAAACTATTAGTATTTTTTCTACATTCTTAAGTGGTCTGTTCTGCCTTCCCTTCCCCTGCACTCCAGGAACATAAACAAATTGATGAAACATATGAAATTTTGGCTATAAGCCTAATCAAATAAACTTGGCAAACAGTGAAAAGCAATGATAATGCAAAACAAGTAAGCAGGTCAACAAGTCACTAGCACATATATTAACGCGTATCATGTTGTACCTAAAGAGACATAATCTTTAACTAAATGTAGAACAGTAGATAACTATACAGTAGGTACATAAAATAAGAGAATATCAGACAGTTGTGTAGGCTGGGAAGTTTGTTACATTTCGTCTTTCTAGCTAAAATCAGGAACATTATTATACCTAATAATGCTAGGTATGTTTTTGTGTATTTGGTTTTCAAATAAAGAACTAAACTCTTTATAGTGGTGGCCCAGTGGTTACGGCTGCGACTTACGAGTTGTAGATAACTACAACGTAGTTTGTGGGTTCCAGCTAGGTATGCACTTCACTTTGTGCAATAATTTTGAAAGAAAGAAAGAAAATATATTTATTTAGCACAGTCTAAATCCTCCAACACGCACTGGGTCTGCGTGGTGGATTATGGCCCATACCTTCTCACAGAAAAGCGGCCTTTATACCCAGCAGTATGGAACATCATCGACTGGTAATATCTAGTGACGCTCAGTCACTGCGTCTTATAATGTCAATGCGACGAAGTGTCACTCTGAGGTTTGAGAATAAATAAAAATCAAGGCGCCAGGCTGCACCTGCCGTACCTACTCAATAAATCGACTGCTCGTCAGGCGGATAGGACTGAAGTGTTATCATGGTGAAGAAGGATCACGCTTTAAGAGCGCTCTTGAAATTTTTTAATCATAAGCAATAAAAATACTATGAAATTATCAATATAATATTATGGTGATTTCTAATATATCTGTGTACCTATCCTTTGTTGGAGATCCCAAATAAATATATGAATATCTTAAAAACTTGTTTTAATTCAAAAAAGACTTCTCCGTATACGATGTCAAAATCTCTCTCACATCTGCTTGCCCCTCGTAAGTGCTCCTTCCTAGATACAGTTGCCCGTGTGAAAAGCAACCCATTTACTGAGATTCATCTCTGGTAACGGCTGCAATTTCTTTTAGATTTCCTGATTTTTGGCACCGGCTCCCTCGAAAACTATGAAGATGACATCCATAACGAAAAATGTGCCTCTTATTACTCCCGAAAATCATAAAAATTACACCCTCACTTTAAGGCTCCGCGACGCGACAACGCGACGCGACTATAGCAGAATAATTTCTATGAAAACTTCATGAAAATTGTTCTACCAAAATCGCGTCGCACCGTCGCGTCGCGCCTGTTTGGAGGAGCCTTTAGATTGAATACAGTATTTATGTATCCATCGTTAAATAAAACTTATTACTAAAACAATATATGTACTTAACCGACTTCTATTAAAAAACAACACTGGATACAAAGTGCAAATAACTTTAATTTGGGAAGTCGTTAGCA
Source organism: Dryobotodes eremita (assembly GCA_917490735.1). Taxonomy (NCBI): domain Eukaryota; kingdom Metazoa; phylum Arthropoda; class Insecta; order Lepidoptera; family Noctuidae; genus Dryobotodes; species Dryobotodes eremita. The sequence goes on along the minus strand of OU823254.1, from coordinate 14,896,102 downwards.
GGAAATTACCGAAACTAAAGGTCTTTTGCACTTTGAAGTGTTTTGTTTTTGAAAAAAGAAACACTTTTATTACAAAAACTTAACAATAACTTACGAATGAGTGTCACTCTTCTGCGGAAAATATTAACACCGCGATTCAGAAAATAACGACATTTTTTCAACGTCATCTGATCTATCAGTTTCTGTGGTTGACACGAAACTCGCTCCGCATACAATAAACTTTTTTAAATGAAACTGAAAATGAATAATTATTTAATATTACTTTCTTTATCACTCAAAACACGACATCAATTATTTTATCTTATTATCACCACTTTTTATTTAAAATTCTTTTAGCGCCACTAATCAACCACCAATTGAAAGCGATTTTTATAACATTATAATTACTTTTTGAAATAACACAGATACAGTTACCTATATGACATGTAAATTAACATAATTTATTAGAATAACCTTATCGGTAATTAATTATATTTTTGAGCCGTTTTGGGTTGAAACCCGCGTGCCGTGGGATCCGAGTGCTCATGGTTTGTTCAACGATATCTCCAAACGACTGTTTGACACTTCCCGTGACCCAACGGCTGGCTTTTACCTTGCCCACAGGCTAAGTATTGCCATACAACGTGGCAATGCCGGCAGTCTCATGGGTACTTACAACTATTACCAGTCGACAGCGATGCGGAGGAATTTTTCGACGTCATATTTTAGTTTGTTAATAGTTTTAGTTAGGTTAGGATATTATATTTTATAATGATTTTTCCGTATATAATTTTAAACCTTTTTATTTAAAATTACAAATGAATATGTATTAGGGTTATCACATATATTGGTTAGTACCACTTGGCGTCAATAGATGTCGTTACGTGTATGTACATTATGTAATGAAAAGTTCTTCTTGAACACTTTCAATTCTTATATCTTTTGATAGATTGACGTGATTGCGAAGAAACAAAAACTAAATATAACTCCGAGTTACACATTAAGTATAAAAGCAACCATATTGATTTCGTACTTTTTACGTGATACTTAAACAACTTATCAAATCGAAACAGACAAACCGACCAACAGACAATCAGACAAACGGACAAAAATCCAAAAATGGCAGAAATGGCATCTGTTGGTTATTTTTTAACACCCCAACAATTTATTTTTAAATATTTTTTATGTACTTAACGCATCGTCTACCGATTTATTATATTTAAGTATAAAATAAAATATAAGATATCTTCTATAGAAGATAGATATAGATAGAAGATGAAAAAGTTATGTTTTGTCGATTTGGAGGTGAACACACGTGAATGCATTATCTAATTTATAATTTAGCGTCACCTATTCCCAATCAGCGAATCAGATCATGGTTAAATCTAATATGTCTATAAAATATTTTAACTTTGATAACTATGTGCTATAAATGTCTATAAAATATTTTAACTTTGATAACTATGTACTATAAAATATTTTAGCTTTGATAATCATATATTATAAAATAAGATAAACTTTGCTAAAGAGTGTACTTATAAATTCAAGTCTTCCGAGAATTCAAAATAGTTTTTCAAATACGGTCTTCAGGGTTTAGCAACCCTTTAGTTTACTTAGAATTTCAAAATCCATTTATTATAAAGTTAGTCTTAAGTATGTCCATCAGTGGCGAAGGTTCCATACAACTGGATTCCAACTGGCTTCCCTTTGAAAAATGGCACAGTCAGTATTCTACAGACAAATAATATAATCACATTAAAGATATCTACTCCGGCTTACCTCTTACAAAAATTGACCCTTTGCTGGTGATGTTCATGATAAATGCTACTTAAGCATAGGTAGGTATACTTTCTGAACAAATAATTAAAAAACAATAGATAATACCTACTTCATTAAATTATGAAGACTGACTTTAATCTACCTATATAAAGCCAAATCACTTAATTCGATCCTAACTCAGACTTACTATAACCATATTGTCTTTATTCGTACTTGTTTCAGATAATATAGATTTAACGCCATTTTGATTTATGTTAAATATGAACATATCCTAACTTCCTAATCTTAACTATCCTTCCTAACTCCTACCTTTAATATAATATATAATATATATAATAATAAATATTATAAATGCGAAAGTAAGTTTGTTTGTTTGTTTGTTACCTTTTCACGCCTAAACCACTGAACCGATCATCCTGAAATTTTGCATATACGGTGTCAGGGGGTGTCAGAAACGTACATAGGGTACCTATCATCCCGCAAAAAAGTACTGTTCCCGAGGAAAACAACAATAACGTCCTTATGATAATAGGTGGCGCCACGTGTCTTTCGAATCATGATTGAATTATAACCCGAATTGATAGTCTAAAGTCTAAATTAATGCGAGCGAAGCCGCGGATAAAAGCTAGTAAGTTATAAATTTAGTTTTTCGTCATTTTATGCTCTTTTTTGGATTTTTTTGATTTAACACAATTTCATAACGTATCACGAAACATAACTCACATAAATATTGAATTAAGATTCGGGTTCTATTCATATTTTTTTTTACTTTTCGTCCTAATAATATACAATTACTTTGTAAATTTTGGAGCCCTATCGATTTTATGATAATGTCTGGGCCACGATCAAATTATTGTGCGTTTTAATTTAATCAGTAAGATTAGACAAAACAACACTTTATAAAATAGGTATTAATTAATTATTAGAGAAACATTTTATTTTGCATCTGTTTTAGAATACTTAGTTTTAAAATCATGCCACCACAATTTATTTACAGTATATACCTGTGATTAGTATTTGAAGTTTGAAGTTAGTTTTTATAAATCTTGTTTAAGTTTCTGCGATTATTTTAGAAATTCTTAACTTGGTATTGTAGATACCTTAAATATCAATATTTTGTCTTTATTATACATCTCGTCGAGATATCTAGAAGATAAAAGTAAGAATACACCAATGCTGTTACTCTTAAATCGTACTGAAAATTTCTGTAAAGTAGTTTGAAGTCTTTCTTTCACTTATTCTGTAAACCTGTGCACACTTAAATTTTGCACTCTCTCTTGGTGGATATCCTCAAGATATGTTGTAGGTCGATATTGTTTTAACCAAGACAATGAACAAGAAGTTAGTTGTTGACTCGAAGACATCTACAATACCTTTTTAAGACACGACAAAGCTACTTTAAGAAGATTTTCCATATCTTGGAAAATGAATTTATGACAGCCAGTCGAAACACTATTAATTTACACTTTCATAAGAAAACTGGGAAGTTATAATTTGGTCGTACCAAGGTGTGGAACCCGCCTAATCTCGATACAAGGAACAAATGGAATTTTACCGTTGGGCTTTGCTGAAATAGAACTTTCAATGAATATTGTTCCTCTAAAAATTTAATTATATGTAGGTAACCATAAAAACTTTACTATAATTGCATTTCAAGGCTTGTTATACTGCAATAGCTTTCCGTCGCGTTTGTTTTTGTAGGGGCGTATCGTTTGAAGACTGCATGCATCTCGCGCCTCTCCGCCATGAGCTGTAAAGTAGGATCAGAGAGCTTCTTGTTTCTATTTGTACAACGGGTCTTGAAGATCTTAGACATATAGATACAGATACTATATATTATATTAGATATATTATATATATTGTATAGATATATAGGTATATTAGATATAGATATATTAGACATAGATATAGATACAGATAGAGACATAGATCTTAGACACGACCGAAAAGACAGTTACAGTTTCCACGAAACCATCGTTAAAATCGTCCACGGAGCTCCCTAGGCACTCGAAACGATTCTGAAGTTGAAGCTGGAAGCTCTCGGGGTTTTGGACCTGGATCGGTGCTGGGCGGAGCGTATATTTCATCAGTCGAGATATTTCCAGCTTAATATTTAAGTTCAATGTGCCTCTTACTATGCGGTGATCACTTCCAGTTTTCACCGCGTTGATCACAGAGACATCATTGAATACTTGTTTCTTCGTCGACATAATGAATTCAATCTCATTTTTTGTTGCACCATCAGGGCTCTGCCAGATCCACTTTCTGTGTTCACGTTTTCTGAACAAGGAGTTCATCATGAAGAGGCCTTGCATATCTATAAAACTGGCCCGTAGGTGACCCCGGTGGTACCGACGTCCAAGTCCAAATTGCCCTATTCGCAGCTCATTATCGTCTCGTTTGCCCAGTTTCACGTTGTAGTCCCCTAGTAATAATATTTATACGTAAGGATATTGCCAGATTGATGTGCCCCAGTAATTCAAGGAAAAGTTAAAATATTTTTATTTATGTAGGTAAACTCTACAACAACATAAGGAAAAAGTATATTTAGCTTTACTTTTAGTTTAAAAAAATAATAGGTGATTCTGATTAAATATTACTTAAAAGACAACTTTCATTTAACATGTTTGTTATAAACATAAGAAAAAACAAGACAAGCGTTACCTTATTGTAATCCTAATCATAGACAAAAATAAACAAGAAAATGGGATGGCAAACACAATTTTAGTTTCAAATAAAAGGTTCAGTGCTTAAAAAAAACACCTTTAAACTACACCAGTAAAAGTGCTAAAATCAAAAGTTTAAAATAACAACAGTAGCTATAAGTACCTACAGGCTACAGGACTTGTTTCACAGACTTCAGGCAGAGACTATTAACTAGTGAAAAATAAAATACATTGGTAAAACAGAATTTGTATGAAAGTATCTCTGCCCGGCAAGTCAAACTTTTCCGGAGGTGGTGTACTCGTAACAGGCAGTATTTTGTCCAATGAGCAACTCTGTTACCTATAATAATTAAAATATCAATTAGAATTAATTATCGTATTCTTCTAAGTTTAAATGTTTATTCCTACACTGTCCATCTTCTTTTTTTACTATACGAAATTACCAACACACATTGTCAGATGAACACATACAGTTAATTACGGTATTTTTACAACGTCATCAACAACCTTTTACAAAATATAATATTAGCCGAAAAACTAATGGAAAGTAAAGAAAAGCACACACAGATATGAGAACGAGATGTAAGTAAAGTTAGTTTTTTCTTTGAATCTTGTAGTCAGCAAACACTCCTCAAGATGGGTGGCATATTCTTCTTCTGCATGTATTTAATCCAACGTTGTTTGTAGAATAAAACGTATAAGCGATACAAACGGACGAAGATCCCACCGACCCGTGTGTGTCGGCCGAACTGGGAAGTTCGTCCGGGCGTAGCACTTGATACCGCTCTTCTTTCTTCCTTCTTCGGTCTTCAGTCTTCGCACTTCCCGTTACTTTACAGTCTCACACATACAAGTATAAAAAACTAACACGGATACATTCATGAACACAGAGATAATTTTAACTTCAGTTTAAATACAACAATTATGAAAGTATGACTCTCTACATCAAGTGCGATTATTTAATTAATTTGAAGTCAAACCATACGTGTAAAAAAATAATTTAAAAGATAAAACAAGTTATTCACCTGTAATAAAGAGCGGATGCTAATGGATGTAGATTCGGCGTGGAGTGAAATAAGCGCTCGGCTGCCTTCCGTCGACCTTCGATCGGCGCGAAGCGAGCGAATGCTGTGGCTAGTGTGCGCCAGAGGAGCGCGCGGCGCCCGGCGTCGGCGGTGAACGAACTCACCTTGACAAATGCACCATTTGGCATTGTTCGCGGGAAAACCGGCGGCCTTGCGCGCGCGCCGCCGCCGCCGCCCGAGCCGACCAATCACGAGCCTTCGCGCCACAGCCTGCGACTGTTTTGGCGGGAACAAGTCGTCTGAACCACTGTGAACGTCGCACGCACACCGCAGCGCGGCGCTGTCGTCGCGTCGGCAACAACGCGATTTCAGCGTGACGACCTTTCGACGTAATCTTGTGAATGACATACGGGCATGTATATTTGACTAAATAAGTTCTATTGTTCATACGGCGTTATGAGCCTTAGTTATTCTTAATAAACACTTTAAGCAATTACATTTTCTTTCAATTGTATTTTATTCTAAACTGTTTATACGTATTTTTTTGGATTTTTAAGGAAGACACGTATGCAAAAACCTCTCTTCAACCTATAAATCCAATTAGGTAAGTTAGGTACTTAGATTTTATTATGAAGTGTGTAACACGAAATGTTGACGCCCATTTCAATTACTCAATTATATAGAAGCCGTCTGGCGTCTAGCACGAATAGATAAATGCTAATGTGGTCATGCTCGAGCGATTCCCAAGTACCTAGCGAGATAAAGCACTAAGCCTGTTATATTTTGCGTGGTTTAATTAAGAGGTAGGTAAATTAAAACGGTATTTTTTCCCAGTTATGAAATATTCTCAAATTGAGGAGGATAAACTATAGTTTTATACATTTGATGCGCTGATTATATGAACACTACTTATTTACTACTTCAAATTAAATATAAAGATTCTAGGTGCCACGTGTGTCTCATTTTATAAACCTACTTTCATGAAGGGAAATATATTGGGTAATGACGGAAAAATATGTGTTACGTATGTTATAAAACATATTGTGGTTAGGAAATCTGTTGTTTATGAGTAAAAATATATCGATCATGACTTGTTGATAGGCGGTAATTATTATCCATTTTATTATCAAAATGGCGGATGCAACTTGGGTGTCATGACGTCAACTGGCGCTGCCGTCGGTCGGCGTCGGCGCAGGCACACCGAGCTACCAATTGGCAGCCTGCTTGTATTTCGTGGAAATTAGATAGGTAGGGCAGTAGCCTCGAAAAACGAAATATTCCTAAGGATAAAAAACGTATTCATTAAAATGTCAATAAAATAATATTAGAAGTTACGTTCCCTATAAAAGCGATAAGTACGTAGTTACAAGTAATTTATTTTAGAGACTTTTGTGTTTGTTCGTATAAGTATGTCATATTACTTCAACATTTTATTGCAATAATACTATGTAGGTACACTACCAAACGTAGGTAATAACTTTATTGTATATTGTTTAGGTACTATTTGAGTTAAGGCTCCAGACGCGACACGACAGCGTGACACGACTCTTGTAGAACGATTTCCATAAAATTTTCATATAAATTGTTCTACTAGAGTCGCGTCGCGCCTGTTTGTAGGAGCCTTTACTGGAAATGTGTAGACCTTCGCGTTACAAGTTTTGGAAACTATGAACATTGTTTATTTTGCTATCGTGTTTATTTTGGCAATGAATTTAACTCTACTGTTAATATTTTCTAAGTAAAATTTAGTAGTTTTTCAAACTAACAATGAAGAAATGCCTTTCTATTGATAGAAAATGGCCTAAATTTAAATCAGTGTCCTTTAAGCAAAACAAAAAGAAAACTAAGAAAAATAAACCCTTTATAAATCAATGGAAACGTATTTTATTGTAGCGAAATTACTATTCAATACAAAATAATAAAAAAAGGTGAAGGAAAACAGAGTCCTTATTCCCGAACGCAGACTTCGTAGGCGAGTGCTACGCCGTAGCAATGTAGGTCCTTTGTCGTAATAAAATCATTTATAGGTCAAACTAATGTAATTTAATTGTTGTTAGTATTTGGTTTAATCATTTTGTTTAATTTTTATTTAAACAATGTTACTACAACAGGTATTTATCGATTTTTTAGATATTAAGTAGTATAAAATAAGCCACTGCGCTTCATCTCCAGTAAAGTCTACGAACATATAAGTACGCGATGGTATCTGCTTTCAATTTCGCCTTTAAGATTTATAATAATAAAAACGAGATAAGTTTGTTATTCTAAGTTATTCTTCTGTATTTTATAATAGTAAAGACACAATAGAAATGCCTGCGACTGAGGTGAATGTTATGAAAACAAAGTTGCATAAGGATTCCTTCCTTTAACAAAAACTAAATTTAATTACGAAATCAGAACTATGAATGAAATAATTAAAATAAGTTACTAGAACTCTTGCAATACCCAATGGTATTAAAAGAGAAAACAAGCTAAAAGTTTAGGCAGGTTCATGAAAAGGAGGCGCTGCAAAATATTATAGCAGTGCGAATTATTGCAATCGGAAATATAATTCGCAGTCTGCATTTTTAAGTTTTTTCAAGACAGAATTAATCAGAGGCGGTCGGATCCGCGAGACCCTGCCTAATATAGTCTGTGGGTGCAATCCAACGCTTGCCTTTATAAATCCTGGGCCTGTGATTAGGGTCTAATTAATATAATCATTTTGGAGATCGTACCGAATTTATGGATCCAGTTTTTGTTAAAGATTTTTTGATTGATATCACTTAATGATCTTTATAAGATTGTATGCAGTTTGGTAAAAAATATGGCATATTAAATTATGTATATAACTTCATAAATATATGAATGTACGTCATTCTTTAGCACTCATGTTTGCTGTGAGTCAAATAGCTGTTGACTAGTAGTGGTATTTCTCAAAGTGAAGTTTTTAGGGATAAAAACATGGGAATTCTTCAAAACAATGTCGTTATGGATTTGATGACTCACTTATTTACTTGTAGGACGACTAATCGATTAATTACAGCCCTATTTAACCCTATAATGTGTATGTGGGAATAACCTTATGGACTCTGACTTGACTACCTACCTTCATATTTCGCGATTTTAAATATTCAACAAACGTGATAAAAAAAATTATCCTCATTCTGTAGTCATCACAAACAAGTAGAGACAAGTTCGTTGTTTATTGGAGATAATAATAATATGGATGACCTCTAAAACGAAAGCTGCAGTGTGAGTCCGGGTCTATGATTCATTTCTGCCAACCAGTCTTAACTTTGAAATATAAATAGATCCATAATTTTCCTTGTATTTATCTGTTTAATTATTACCGCTATTTCATAACTGTCGTCAGGTCAGTGCTTTGCAGAATGAGGTCGACTGGTGATCAATATATTTTATGCAGTTCACTTCCGAGTACACCTTATTAATTGCAGTGGTCTCTGATTTATTTCTAGTGTATAACCTTTCATATGATTTGTGATTAACAAAATAAATACTTAAGAAGTGTATGATTATTAGGTACGTATTGTAATTGATTGTACCTTCCATCCATGTTCTAAAAAGACCTGAAGAAACCAATATGTAAAAATAATAAGTAATGAGCTTTTCCGATAGCTGAACGCCTGAAAAAATTGATTCCAAGTATCGACGGCAATTACAAAAAATATATTGAACAACATTTTAAAATGTGAGTAGCTGTTTAAAACTTACGTGTATTTCAAATAATAATTTCGCTACTTATCATTTACACAGCGAGTGTCTTCAGCGAGTGCGGCACAGGACATGAGTCAGGTGTCATTGACCCGGCCACACCGCGTCATCACAATACCTAGTCGGCCGCCATTATATTTTACGCCAGTTTTTATCATCTCGCCGCTCCGTTGACCCTCGCTCGTTTCATTTGAGAACGTTGAATGATGCCGATCGACATCTTATTGACATTCAACTACGATTTGATTTCGGATCGATGAAGAGCGGCGCATGAACTTGATGGAGTAGTAATGTTCACGATCTGTTTAAATTTATCTCAGTATCTGCATGTGGAATAACCTCATGCTTCTTAAATTCTACAATACACCTTTAATCCTTTTTCTGATTTTGATCAGGGTTTGCTCAATTGAGAGTTTCAAATTGTGGATAAGCCTGCTGATTAATTCTGAGCATTTCGTGGTTCAGTGCCTTGATAATGGTGTAAGGTTTTACGTGTCGATAGTTTGGGGAAATCTTCTGTACAAAACCCTAAATGATTTATAATTTTATCCTTACATTGTATTGTAGTATATTTTATATATTAATAAAATGTCATATTAACATTAAATCCCATGTTGTTATTTTATAATATTATTTAACCAAGCAATGTAGACAACGATGGTGCCACTAACTTTATCGCTAGAAGTTGCCTTAATTTAATTAATTAATATTTATTGTGCGTGCATCCGGGAATTATGAATCACAGGCTCCAGCGAAGCCGCATCACAAAGCTGGCTAGAAATATTTATCACTTGAGTTCTATTTGTGATTGTTGAAGGCAATGTGGGCCACTCATTTGCAAATAATACACTACAAAATTGCCATTAATATTCCTAAAGCCAAGATGGACGTAAGTATTTTATGATGACAGCGTCATGTTATACGTTTTGACTGTTAAGATAATAATGTTCATGGGTCATTTAGTGCATTAGTTAAATGTTTATGCAAATTTTTCTAGTCTAATAAGACTAGAAAAATTTGCATAAACATTTACACTAACAGGAAACTATGGAAATAATAATAATTATTTCCATAGTTTCCTGTTAGTTTCTAACATTCATAATGTTAATAAATGATTTTTTAAATATTAGCGTAGTTAAATAAAGACCAAGAAAATGTAAGACAGGAAGATACCATAAATAAATATGCGTGTGTGGGAGGTTAGTGTCAACATTTCTGGAAACAATTCGCTTTGTGACGCGCGGACGCAGCGCGGCGTAGAATCGTTAACCCTGCGGTTGCTCGCCCTATTGCTTCCCAGAATTCGGCATAACCTCCGCGCGTCCATGTCCTTCCGTCGCCTCTCCATTATTATTCAAAGCATGGACGACTTATATATAGTATTGTGCTCATTCTAAAGGGCTCCTACCTAAGTACTGTACATGCAGTTCTGTCTTCATTCGCCACTGAAGGCTGATGTCATGCCCCCACAAACGTGCCATTTGTTTATATTAGCGCCTATCTGCTTTCTTACCCAGTTGCAACCTTATGCAAGGTCAGGATAAGCCTCGGTAAGTACTAAGAAATCGATTTCCAGTAGGTAATCTGAAACAAAGAAATGTATTCATTAATTTACCGAAGGTATATCTATCTGTATCTCATCATTTTATTAACACATAGACAAAAATATTTTAAAAGAAAAGTAAACTTGCAGATTTACCGACACTGAAAGATCATGGTGGTTTTTCACGTTAGTACCTGTAGATACCTACTGCAAATAAAGTAACAATAGTCTCAAGGTATCTATCACAAACTGTTGCTATTCATACATTCACTCTAAATCCATGAAACCATTAAAATAGTAAATGCGTAGCAACCGAGAATTGTTCAAAGAGTTGATTAAAGAGATTATATTTATTTTCGGAGTTGTATGTTTTGTTTAGAGTTTTAATTAGACAATAACTATTCCACAATTAATGTTTCCTTATGAATAATTCGGACGTCTTCGGGGAAGCGAGTGGCGAGTGGCGAGGCGGCGCGGGCGTTGGTGGCGGCGAGGTGGCGCGCGCGCAGTCAACCATGTGTGAATTTAATCACACACACATAGCCCAATAATTGCATGATGTCACCTGTACATTACATGTGACTCAAGTAGGGCATGTGTTTTCCTTTCAGGGTTTTAAAGTGCAAAATAATTTACGTAATAATAATTTTAATTGGACTTTACCGTTGCTTAGTTTGGCAAGTATTAAGATCACTCCCTTGAGTAAATATAGTGTTATTTGATACTGGATACAAAAACATGGACTTGGTCCGTGTGGTAGGTAATTATTATTATATCGTATGACACCTGCTTGGCTATTCTGTAAGCAGGCACTTCTGAGCATGAATTCGGTAGGTATGTATCAAAAACAAAAAATAAACTATTGCGTTTCAACAATATTCAACGATGTACCTATCCTTTTCATTTACATTCAGATATGAAATATCAAATAGGTTGGTAAGTAATTTTAGCTGAATGTAAATTAATTTATAAGTTTTAACAATAATAATAACCCCACCGCCACGCTGTATCTCTACGTTGACGTCGTGGTGGTGCGCGCTCCTGAACTCTAGGTCTGTGTCGGTAGAGTTTACTTTACCGAAATAAGTCTAGGGTGAAGAGCCAGACGAAGAGAGATACAGAAAACCGCAGGGAGGCATGTGGCTACCTGTTGGGCAGTAGCGACCCCATGGACCTTATCTCCCGGAAAAAGTCTTGTTCCTCATCTCTGCCTTGCCTTTATTGACCGGCTGGTGTGAACATTAACGAGGAACTGAGCTCCCACCTCTTTCTTGCCTTTATTGGCCGGCTTGAGTGGACATTCGCTAGAGCAAACGTGCTCGGAGGAAGGAAGTATTCCAGTAAGTGCTGGTAGGGATCTTGACCATCTTCCGGGCTCTGGTATTTTCCTGATAGCCGTGGAGTAACTCTCCTCTCCTCAAGCACCTCAGGATATGTTGCCACCTCGTAGCCACGTCACTAAGTGCTAGCGGCAGTTTCCGGGGGCCTAATATTGAGTGTGCAAGTTACGCCCTGCCGTTTTTTCCGTGTAAAAAAAACATTGATCAGGCAGGGGCCATAGTCCTTCCATAATTCTAGGTAAACAGTCCACTTTAGCCATCCAAATACGTAGGTATTCCAATATCTTCGTGAGGAGGTTCCTCTCTCTGGAGCCCTGACCGTAGCTTGGACCCTGTTCCCGATACCGGTGGGCTACTACTTTTTATATTTTTAAATATGTTTATATTCTAATATTTAAAAATATAATTTATATGTATATAATGAAATAAAGGACATAATAATAATAACCTAATTGAAAACTCATGGCAGACATGTTTTGAGGATTATTTTTATACAGAGTTTTATTTCACAGTCTCAATCAGTTTAATTAACTATAGTTGGGTAGGTATTATAAGTGAGAGCAAAATATAAGGTTTTCAATTCACACAGATATGTCCTCTAAAATGTTAAATATTTTGTGCTTTAATTAGAATAAGACTACTGAATTACTGAAATAAACATCGTTTAATCACAATTAGGAATCTTTCAAAAGTACTAGTAAAGAACCACCATTTTCTGATTAATTTAGTAGAACTAAAAACAAATCAAAACAGCAGTATTAATCAGTGAGATAATCTTCACTATCAAGGATTTTTACTTGACGTAATGTTTCTAAGAATATGTTAAGTTAGTAGAATTGTTTTGAATGACTGTTTACTAATGATTGAGTCATCATGGCTACAGGATCCTAGGCTGGAATGTGGCTTACATACATTTTAGTGACAGAATGGAACTCGGGAACATTTACTTTGTAGATCCAATGAATTTTTGTATTATTGAATAATGTGCGTTAATGTGGTTCTATCTCTAAGCAGTTTATTTCAATCACATTTTACGTTAATAGCTTAATACCAAAAAGGCAGATCTCAGCGATGCGATCAGAGATCCCTAGAGATCAACAGCACAGGCATGACTTGGATAGTGCAATTCGGTTGGCGGTTGTGTAAAGGCGTGTTTGGGTTTGTTGGATTTGTCTTTACAAGTACCTTTCAAGTGAAGGTGATAGATAGAACAGATATTTAAACAAATTTAATAAAATTTAAGTAAAAACCTTTTTATTAAAAACAAGCTTTGGATCAACTCAAAAATACAAAATAAAACTGATGTAAACATAGAACTTTAATATTTTCTTAAAAGCTTGAGGCTAATCTTGAAGTGTAAGAAGGACGTTCAGGTCTCAAGCTTCTAAAAATATTAAAGTTCTAAGTTTACATAAGTTTTATTTTGTACTTTTGAATTCATTTAAAGCTTGTTTTTAAAAAGGTTTGTAATAAAAAATTATTTGTAATAAAACTTCAAAATGTATCAATTTTCCTCGATAGATTCACTCATTTTGGCGGACAGAAAAACAATTGAAAAATGGCGGGAAATCGTTTTTACTTTTTAAAATGTCATCTATTTAATGGTATCAAAACCAGCCAGATGCAAACAGTACAGCCGAATAGATTTTACTACAACTGTATACTCATAACATACGAAAAAAAAATACTCTGTCCTATTAAAATGGCAAAATAACAAATACATGCTTTAAAACCGACATTGATAAAAAGATGGTTAAATATTATGGCAATGGCAAATCGTTAGGCCGCCGCCTACGTGGTACCTAACCCTTTCCTATCGGGTTTATGATCTGCGTGGGCGAAAGTAACTGATACGTTTTCGTTTTATAGCAAAAAACATATGGAAATGTATTCGTTAACTATATCACCATAAATCAATAGAATGCAGCCTTTTTAAGTGCAAGAACTGAACGATTATTGCCAAATACTTCACTCCAAAATTGGTATACCTACTTAATTTATGGTTTGAAATTCTTCTGTAACGTGTGAATGTGAACACGCAATCAAACAATGACCAGAATAAATATCTATCATTAGCACGATTTCCTGACACACAACCATTTTTCTATAATAAACGTGTAAGAATCACCTCCAGGCCTACGCGTTTATTTCGAATGATGATGACTGTTTGATGTTAGCGCAGTTGAATGGCGGCGGGCGCGGGCGCACACCTACGGATTGGCTAGCACACGCGCGTAGCTTCAAGTCTGTGTATACGAAACTACGTCCGTATGGGTTATCGTTATGTCAACGAGCCGATAATGTCGTGGACTCGTGTCACGAGTTACGTCAACGTCAGCTGGGCCGTGGGCCGCGGTTGGCCGAAAGACCCGTCGCGCCAGTAAAAGAATGCCGGCTATCTTAAGCTTATCTAAAGAAATGACAATTAATCAGGTATTTTGGAATTTAAAAAGTCCTTGATATCATTGTAATGGTATCAGTAGGCGAAATTCTGTTTGATATAGAGCAGATAATGCGTAAACAGAAAGCACTTCGTGTTTATCAGGCGCTATGCTAAGACCTTTCTATATCAGTCGACGTGCTAGACTTATCTGACAGATTATCATAAATAAATGGCGACTTAACGGTCATTTCTTGGGTCTTACCTACACAAAGACATCAGACATATTCTTAAGATTTGGGGTTGGAAACCATTTCATATAGTTTTACTATTACTACTCTTCAACAGCAAAATTCAAATCATGTCATCTACCATGGAACTTTCCGTATCTCTACCAATCGCGGTCCACCTTCGTATGAATGACGTACGATGACAAAAATACAAGATAACACAACGGTTATCGTTACATCACGCTCAGCTGTTAAACTAGTTCGGCGCAGCATTCCTGAGGGAACGCCAGCGCCGGCGCTGCGAGCCATCGACCACATAAAAAGATAATTACTTTAAATGCACGCTACACTGCTGCATAACTAAGCATTCTTATATTCCGTTATCTTATTAAGATCGATTTGCAGTAGCCAGGTTTATTACTAAGTATCTCATTTTATGGAAATAAGAGTGGCTCTGTAAAATAAATGTGTGAACCCCAGTTTTAGAAAAGACAAGTGTGCAGTTGGAGTTTCTAAGCAATTTGACGTGACTATTAAAGTTAAGAAAGTAAGACTTGCAATGTAATAACTTCTAACGATTTAAGATGATGTAACTGTGACGTCAGTCTTCAATCAAAATGTTTGACAAAGGCGTCCATTTCGGAACGTGGTTATGACGGGTGTTATGGTCAACAATTCCAATAACGAGGAGGACCATACTTGGTAGACCATTTGGAACGATTAGACGTAACGTGACATTATCAATGGACAATCTGTGGGAAAGTATTTTATTGTGGTGCCTGGCATTTGAATGGATAATCGCCATCAGTTATTCAAAAAACATTACTGAGCACTGGGCTATTATGTATGCAGTTAAAATCGATTATTTTATTTAGCATCGAACGCGAAATAAATAATTCATTTAACGTCTCCAATACTCGTGTTTCTATTTCCAAATGTAAAACGGTTCCATTGAGATTGTTTAACACTGATTTTTCTATCCAACACAAGATCCAATATGATTGCAAATTAATATCAATTGCCTTTTACTATAGCGACAAACTTTGTAAGAAACATTTTCATTCGAACAGAAGGACCAAGTTGTAAAAATGTCCACATGCCTAAAAGCACAAACGAGGCAGTTTTCTTGTAATAATTAACCACGGCTGTGCAATGACGTCAAACAGTTGACAAAGTATAGTGCGTGTCATTATATCAGCTACAATAGGTGTATACCTCATTACCCGATTAGTTATACTGGCAGAGTCTATAGTGCAAAACCTAAATTATTTTGGCAAGCCAGCTAAAACGTTAGCAGCATGCTGTTTGTAAATCAAGAGGAGGCCTTTGCCCAGTAAAAGAGAGTAATAGACAAATATCAACCAAGAATTGAACTTGGTGTCCCTTACCAACCACAACAGGACTTGGATGATGTAATTTTGTTGGGATGGCAACAGCGTCACTCACTGGAGCGAAAGAGCCACTACGGTCGCTAACCCCTGGCTTAATTTGGACATAAACTTCTTCAGAAAAGACATGTGTCCAGCTGTGGCCTAATTGTTTATAGAAAGAGAAGACTGAGTCTTGTGTCCAGTAGGTAGTAGTAGCCGATAGCACGAGCGTACTGTATGATATTATGTTGTTTATATTTGTCGGTGTCATGTCAGTAGGTGGGAGTCAGTTGGCGCCGCTCCGTACACACTGTAATGTAATTTGGGAACACTCAATGCTAGTCTATTATTGCCACTAGCATGTTATAATAATGTTGTTTACGACACCATTTCGCTGACTTTACGATTAAATTGCTTCTATAGTTGTGTTCGTTTTAGATTGTATGATGCACGCTGTCGATTTATTGACCACGTTCTAAATGGTTTATTCAGGTTGGACTACAGTAATTTTGAGGAGTAATTTGTCTTTTATGGTAAATGTGGATTTATATTAGTAATAGTATACGAAAAAGATTCGATTCTAAGTGACAATGTGTGTGTAACATGTAGAGTTAGCTTGTTGTCAAGCCAAGCCAATGAGGATTGGTTCGAGAACAAGTCAAGACAAGTCCGTACGATGACCAACTTGTTGAACAATTCCAGGCCACCGGACTGACGTTAACGGAAGAAGCAGATAATGACAGTGAGACACTAGCAAAGATAAATTGTATAAAAGCGGTGAATTGAAACTTGAAATATTCTAGGTTGATGACAATTAGACACGGAAGTGTGAAACAGAATGACTTCATGCGTACACATTACATCATGAATGGATAATTCATAGCCATGATAATGGCAATGTGCACTACTCCCTGACATCATAGCTTTAGGATTCCAAGTTTTGTCATCGACCTTACAATATTTAGACTTCAATATTTAGAAACTGTTTTGTATACTCAATTTAAACTAACTAATATGCACATATTGTAATTTAAAGTGATTCCGATATCCTAGGCTATTTACAGAATAAAAAAGTTCAATTTCATTTCATTTAGTCGTTCTAAAATGTCCTAAGTTTGCTGTTTCGCAGTACATTCAATTTTAATGTCCTAATCAAGAAATTCTTGACGCCTCTTCGTTACAGTTCGTTAACTGATTAGATAGGTTGAGCGAACCACGATGTATTTATAGTGTTCCGTACTGACGTCAGGAAAACCAAGAAATAAAATGATCTCGGAGCCCGTCTGTCTTGGCAGCGTCGAGACTTTCCGAAACATTGAATTGATTACAAAAACCAAAACAGGAGTCTAAATTCTATCAATTTCAGTCGTTTAATTTGGTGAATAGTTCCCGATTTTGTTGATACCTATTAATAGATGTAGCACCATATAGAATAAAATAATGGTGCAGATTATTAAATTGAAGCACCCTATTTGTTGCAGGAAACAACGTTGGCTTGTCTTACAAAGATCGACCTTAGCTTGACAGGTTTGTAATGATATCGATGTTTTACAATGTTTTATGGAAAAAGGACAATTAATAAAAGAATAACTTAGAAACGACGGAACGTAAATAAATAAATGAATAAATGAAGAAAAACGATTAATATTACGAGACGTTGAATGTAGAGCTGATAAATTGAACCAAACTATTTGGTATAGTTTTATTTGCTGTACACTTTAATAAACTGAATGCCAAAACTATAATCAAAACATGCAGCATCAGGTATGATGATAGATTGATAAAATACCGGTATGCGTAATTTAGAAAGTCCCTGGAATCGCGCCAACGTGATCCGGAAACTTATAGGCGTAACGGCTGTTTGTATTGAACATTTTTCCACATTCCGTTCTAAATATATGAGTGACGATACTGACAGTCGTGTGCTGGTGACGTGCGCTGACGCAGCACTGCCCACGTCAGCACTACTGAATCACGCGCCGCCTCCCGCGCTCTGCGCCGTGCGCCTGTCGACATGAAACCATATTGTGCTTCCTTCTTTACAGTTTTTTCCAGAAAACTGCGATAACATGTTCAATTTAAAAAAAAATAACTCCAAAAGAACTACGGTCACTTTCAGAAAGTTAGGTAGATCTTCCAAAAAAAGATTTTTAGAGTCTTTTTCAACTTCTTTTCCAGTCGATGGTAAATGTATATATTGTATTATATGAGTAATTGAGTTCAGTAGGTGGCCACGTCTATCGCGGCATCAGTGGTGTTGTTTAGGTCCTCAGAAGTGCAGGTGTATGGACTTTTTGAACAATCCAACAGATGGGGTATGGCTTGTTCATTGCAGGAGCATGGCATTCGCTCTGAGTATAAGTGTCTAAAGAGTAGAGCACATCGTGATCATGGTAGTACCACGAGGTCTGTTACTTTATTGGTGAGAATCTTTTAAACAGTTCTAATTCATTAGTGGTCGGCTAAGCATACAGATACACCAGGGCAACCAAATCATCTTAGAGATTGCCCTGGCGTATGCCATCCACCCAATATTCCATTTAGAAGGTAACAGAAGTAATGGAAGTTACGTCGTAGCTTTAAATTGATTTGAAACAAAAGATTTCGTTTTCAAAACAAGTAAAGTTCTCCTTCCTACTGGGTTGAATGTAACTTGCTTAGAACATTCCTTAATTTTAAATTAGAGACCCAGAAAGTTGGCTTACAAAATATATTTTTACATTCAACAAATAATTCTGATAATGTAGCACACAAACATTGTCAAACTTGTTTTCAATTTGAATCCAAACTGCGCACTTTCAGCGTGTGATATTGCGTAAAAACGAAATGCTTTGTCGTCGCCAACGCGGTGTGGACACTATTATTGAGTGTTACAATAACGCATTCGTTTTGGCAGGTGGTAACACCAAGTCTTCCATTATATCTATTATTAATTATGTTTAAAGTTTTTAATCAGTTGCCTGGTACCTGGCCCAAATAATTTTAGGCTATTAGAAAATGTTATGTTGTATGAAAATGTTATGTGTTATTAAATAATGTTAGCTACTTGTTAATTCTACATTTAGATTGATATCTGATTGAAATGTATTCTTCTTCTTCTTCGCGTCGCTGGCACGACTTTTCTCAAATTTTGTTGGCCCATAACTTCGCCACTTCCACGGGGTCATCGGTGGCAGCGCAGAGGTTACTTTGACTGCAAGTTTTGGGACACAGAGGGCAAGATAGAAGGTGGAGCATAATTTGCGACATTGAAATGTATTCTGTCCAACCTTTAAATGTCAATGTTTTTTGTCAAATTTAGGAATTATAAAGTAAAAGCATTTGTGATTTGATATGACGTTAACAGGACCACTGTGGTAAAACTTATAAAGAATATTGAAAAGTTCTTGGAACTGAGTCTAGACAAACAGATGGTAACCAATTGAACCATAGAAAACTCTCGATGCTCTCTTTCAGGGTTCCATTCCTCTCATTCCACCGCCACCAGAAGAGCAGTCGGGCGTCGAAAGGCGCTTAACGATCTCCGGCCATCATAAGGAGAGGCCTGCGGGCGGCGAAATTGGGGCTGTGTCGTCCCTCGAGCAGTCAGGCTCAAAGAGGTGGCACGCAGTCTGCGCGTCTTAATGGGAGGACGTGCAGTCGGGGGATCGGCCACGCTTGGTGATGGGGCCCGCTAGGCATGGCGGCCTGATACCAGTCGGAGGCGCGGCGAATGTACAAGTGTCTCCCGGGCCCTTGACTCATGGTGCTAGAAGGAACAGTGGGGTTTTAGTCGGTAGGAATCCGACATAACGTTCTACCCTGGCGGAGGGTATCCATGAATATTAACCCACGCAAAAAAAAGGGTTTTACCGCAAATGTTTTACTTTCTCGTTACTCAATGCGCCTATAAATAAAATGTTACCGATAAATGCATCTCAACTTTATATAGATTACGTATTTTTCGATTTATTTGATGCATCAACTCGTAGACTCGAGAGTTCCAATAAAGAACAAAGAATATGAATATGTTTCATACGTATATTCTAGTACATTAAATGCAACATAATAAGTTTGATGTGTGGCGTAGCTGCCAACACATGACATAGTTTGTACTCAAACCAGTTGATAAATAATTAGTATAATTTATGTATCCAACTGTATTCCGAGAATTAATTGTTAGGTTAATGCCGTTTATCGTACCTCATTAAAAATGTATGTACTGTCTTTCACAAAATTTAGTTTTGTCTGAAAATAGCTATCAACACGTTAATTTGTGACACTTAAAAATAAAACAAAAGTATTTAAACTCTAGTGGGACACGACAATACCCTTGCTATTTGAAACTTTAATGTTAAAACGAGGGTTAAAAACTTAAAACGACTAAGCTGAAGTAAACCATTATTCCGTTTAATCAAAACGGAAAATTAGTTGTCAGTCTCCAAAATAAGAGGAAAAAGAAACAAATTGACTTATTCCAGATTGTTGTGCGACTCTGGGCCCCAAAATTTTACATGGCTTTATAGTCAGCACACAAAACGCCATCTAAGTACCTACATAGTTAGTAACTCATCAGTAGGCACTGAACAAATTCCAAGGCCATGTGCGAAGCCGTCAAACATTTGCAGAATAGGTAAAAAGGAAAAACGATGCGAAAACATGTTGTTAGTTCTTCGCATACCTGCCTACTATAAAAATAAAGTAGGTACGTTTACCTAATCCATAAAGGTACGTCAGTATTATGTATACAGGTGATGGTAACTTTATATACCTAGTAATAATTATATAAGTAATAACGTATATCGAATTCTTGTTACATCAAACAATTTTGGAAGACTATGTTGCAGATGTAAATAGGTATTAACAATATTTTGTTCAACGACTGAAGCCAAAATATTCATGAAATAAGGAGAAACTCGTTACCTATAAATTCTTTATTTTCATGATCACTGAATGTACAATACCTAATGTTTTAGATAAAATAAAGCTACTTAATCTGCCTTTAGTTCCAAATTTCAGTTCATAGAATCAAAGGACCAGTTTTTATTTATACACCTAAATCTAAACCAACGCCAAAAATATTACGGTGCATCATTATATAACTCTACATTTATCTATGCATGCAAGCAGTGTGCGAGACACGTAGGTCTAATGTGCAAAAGGCAAACGTTGGTCAAAGGCATCGCAACCGGCTGTGTGACTCACTGTCGGGGGACCAGCCGCGACACAGCCAACCCTTCTACGGACAATATGGCACTCCATCGAAACACTTTTATTCACTGTTGCCATGTTCAATTCGAAATACTTTTTACTTTGCTTTTATTTGTGGTTAACCGAAAAAGGGCTTACAGAATTAATGAAAAATCTGGATATCTACCGTCATTTATGTGTAGACTTTTGGTTAGGTAGGTATATGGAAATAAAAAAATATAGAAACATATTTTGAAAGTAATCACTAATCAAATATTATTATAATCACGGAAAGTACCTGAAAGTGTTTGTTACGTTTTGATAATAACAAAGGACACCTGAACTCAGAATTTCTTTGTTCTGGACAGACGAGTAATTGTTTGGTATTATACGCCCGCGACAGGTCCCGACTTGAAGCTCGGAGGCAATCGGCCTCCTCCGGGGGACCCCGCGATAACCTCGATGATTTATAAAAGTTATAGCTTTTTGTTGCTTGTCCAGAAATAAACCCGCCCAAATCTTTGCGGCATTCAACAAATTATAGACCTTTTTGAGTGACATGCAAATTATTTATTCGGTTTCTTATTAATATGGTTTTATACATTATTTACATATTATATCGGTTTTAGGGTTAAGAATCATTTTTTCTTTTAAAGTATTGCTCTACTTCACCACCTTTTGGTGAAATGTGGACTTTTTATTTGCCTACGGGATCCGGGCGTATTGTTTGCCTAATTTTATAAGAGTTAGTTGAGTTTTCATCATATATTTCAGTATCGTCAATATCGTTATTTCTACGTCATTAAGTATTGATTTGAGTTGCAAATATAGATATCCTAGAGGAAAACTTCTTTAATTGGTAATTTATATCTCTATCCATATTCCGAATTAGTCAATAAATTGTCGTTATCAGTGACAATGTCGCAAAGTTCAGCGCTCGGATCGCGGCGCGGGCGCAATCGTGGTTCTGACGTCACGTGTATGATAGGTGCTTTATCGTTCACATGTTACACGGCCGATTGTTTCTGTGGAAAACTCATAGATTTCACCCGAAGGTCTTCAACTGTTACTGCTGTGTTATTTATTATAAGTACCTACTTGTCTCTCAACCACAGCAAGATTTTGCACAATTTCTCGGTCCAATGTCGAACTGTTTGTTTTTTGATGCGGCGTTAGTAAGTATTGCTTTATCAACCATGATTAATTGTATTGAAACTACTTTAATGAATTGTTTGATTGCATCGAAAAATAACTCATAAGTAAGTATAATGTACTTGCCACTTAAAAGGTCTTTTGAAGCAAGTTCATCATAAGGGACCCAAGCTATTGAAGGTCAATAAAATACCTAACTCATATGAGAGTCAAATTTCTTACCACGATTCGTGATCAAGCATACATACGTGAGTCAAATTACATTCATCGATAAACAGTCAGTGTTCGGCATCATAAATAAAATAAACCGATGGAATTATGTATGACGGAAGATGCGCTTACGTCAGAGGAAGCGCTTCTTTTAGTGGTTCCAGTATGCGAGAGAGGCAGATAAAAAGAGAAGCGGAAATGCTCGTCGGTCTGTCAATGCGGCGACAATGTCGTGCTATTTGTGTTAAACGAGCGATTTATTTCAGTCGGTCGCGGCGTGAACGTCCGCGGCGGAATTTCGGCCGCGAGGAATCTGATTCCGTTAGCTTGCAGCGACCGCGAGGCCGAGAGAGCCGCCGGCTCCGGCGCGGAAACGGCGGCTGTGCTTGCTGATAGGCTTAGATACCTGTTGCCAGGCGGCGGAGGCGCGAGGTGGCGCGGCCGCTGCAGCGAGCGACGCCACCGCCGCCGCCGGCGCGTCGACACTCCCTCTATGACAATGCCACTATTCGTGCACGAGGAAAATTCGAGATGCGGCTGACTCATCACCTCGTCCATCGACACCGCCACGCTGCTCGTCTCGCTACATACACTTTCCATTCCACAAAATTGGTGCTTATTTCGAAATTTTACTACCATTTTGCCGAACATCATTCTGACGTCAGATTTGCAGGTGTAAATTATTTTTTGCTTCTTACCTAAGGGGGGGAGGGGGGTTCAGCATCCACACGGGTCATGTCGGCACAAGCATGGCGATCCGGCCGGTGTTCACTCACTGCATTGTGCACAGTAATATCCGATCGTATATCACACTAAAACGACAGCGAATAGGAGCTCGCGTGCCTGGTTGCGCGCGCGCGCACTAACGTCGACCAGCCTTGCGCGCGCTCACGGAACTGACTGCGCCGGCGCTCCATTTGGGTCACTGTCATACGGTGGTGGGTGGTGGGGGACACACGTTCGCCAGTTCGCCTCTGAAAAATTAGCGTCTCGCGAATATGTTTCATCGACGCGGGCGTTTTCCCTTCGACTTGCGCACCAATCGCTCGCGGAGGTGCCGCCACTAGCCGCTTAGTCTTTTCGGCGCGCAACTTTGTGAACTTGCGACTTCATCGTCGGAATATCTATCTGCAACTGATGAATGTCTCTATACCTGTGGACTGTCTCTAGTTGCCCACAACCATTGGTCATTGCGTCTGTTGTAAAAATTTTATTCAATTTTTGTATCACACTTCGCTTCTACGACTGTCGGAGCCGCTTTCTTTGACATTTAACGGTGTTAAACTCGTAAAGCTAAAGTTTAATTTTATTTCCATTCTTGGCGGTAATTACTCTCGGTTAGGCCTGTTAATTATGAACATTTCGAAAATAATGAATTCTTGCAGAATGTCGACTTGGAGAGTTTTAATGTTAATTAATTTAGTCAACGAATTTAGTTCTTTCAGAGTTGAAAAAATATTATTATTACACATTTTATTGTACTCCGCATATTATCTATAATTATAATATAGGTATAGGACAAAACTTACAACGTTTAGTGTTAAGTGGGCGTTCGTATCAGCACAAGGCCAATACTCACAGACATTTTGGATAGACTGAAAGAAAGGAGAGATATTGGATTGAGCAGGTTGGACGGTATATCTGGGCTGAAACTTTAGAGTAGAGAAAGTAATTTTTTTTTAAATCCATGCCAATTCGTTATTATTATATTTCAATTCTACTGTTCTTTATTTCTTTTACATTAATAAAACTTTTAAAATGGTTTGGGATATGAAAATCAAATTCAAAACATCTTACGGCCTCTTATAATGAATGAAATAACCATAACCAAACTGGTTGTGGAAAGAATAATTGTCTATTCTCATTCATAAATCTGGCGCCAAAGCGTCTGCGTTGTCTATGGCCGTCGGAGTCGCTAGCTGGAGAAAGTTACAGACCAAGCATTCAATCAAAATGAGGTACACGCTTAGAATGGGGACCCATCGAGAAAGATACCATTCCAGTTCGATATGTGTCACAACAAAGTAAATAATGATTTTTATGTAAATAAATTCAAGCAATCAGTATAACTAGGAATCAAATTATCTCTAAACGTGAAGACTTCTTAATGGCTTCCCTTTGGTCATGTTTCGTTATTTTTGTTGTAAGTTTCTCAAAATAAATTACCGAAATTACGATATGCCTTAGGGCTAGATACGTGTTCTCTACATGTACGAAACTTATTTTTAACTGCGAAATAAAACGCGATGGCAATAAGCATTGGTGGTAGAAAATAACGAAAAGCCAAAACAGCCATGTTACAGACTGCCTTATTTTTAGTGATAAAAAACAATAGTTAGCCAATGATATAGGTATGTACATAACAAGACCTGGAACAGAATGTTGAGCTTCTTCTAGTGATTTAAATAAAATAGTCTTCTGAAATTTCTTTCGTAGATTTTTTTTCTACTACAGTAGACAGTTTTAGCTTCCAAATATTGAGTATCAACAACAGTAAATCAATGGCGTTGGTGTAAAATAATCTAGAAACATTAAAAACACAAAATTTAAAAAAAAGATTTCTCGCCCTGATTAATGTATCGATGACTGTATAAAATATTTCTACAAATAATAAACTCAGACACTTTTCGAGTATTTAATATTTTATATAATATTTTTGGTATTACATTATGGATTTAAAACCCGACAAAAAGGTATTCTAGTTTACAAAAAAATATTTACGAGAAAGGCCATCATATTTTTCACGTATTTTTTTATACATTTTTGAAATTAATAAAAATAATAATAACATGCAGACAGCGTTTTAAAATCCTGGTCATATAAGTAATATGAATTCAATTACATATAACCTACATTTAAAGGTCATATTATTATAAGTCATAAGCAACTCAAGACACAATTTAACTAAGATAATTTTTATTGAAATTTAATTAAAGTGAAAAACAATTGTAGCCCAAGCCAAAGCAAAGTGTCAAGTGATATTTGGTTAATTTACATTAGTAATGAAGGCTGGCCCGCTGGATGCGGTGGCATAACAAATGACTGCACGACATTCGAGCACACGCCCAGGCCATCATAAGGCTGAATACCTGCTCCTACCACATTCCGGTTTGATGAAACAGGGCTGACACTCGCGAAGCCTGGCTAAAATGTCAATATTAAATGCACTGCCCAAAATGAATTCAAGAAAACAAAAAACAAAGAGTACGTTTTTGACTAATGACAAAATATTGGTCCTTCTGCCATTCCTGGCACGAAATGAATTAAAAATAATTACAATACAGTTGAAATAAATAAAAATAAAAGTTAGGATACGAGTACCAATGTGATTCACAAAAATCTAAACATCAAAGCTTCGAATCAAAAAATTGCAAGAGGACTAAACTTTTGTCTGATGGTAAAACATTGGTTCTTTTATCATTTCTGCTTAAAATTAACCTAAAATAAATGTAATGCAGTTGAAAAAAATGAGCATAAAAGTCAGCATACGAGTTCAAATATGATTTTGTATCTAAATATCCTTGTTTTCAGTTTCAACACAAAATAATTATAAACTCTTCGCTGGTGATGACTCTGGCAGAAGCTACCAAAAAAAAGTGATTGAACTATAAAAAAAAACGCAGCCGTATGATACCTACGCAGATACATAGAAGCTAGTAGCAGCAAAACAATTGTTCAATATTTTGTCTACACTGCGAAGATACCTACTGACTTTACCAACAGAACATAAGAACCACCAAAATAATCATAATTTTTTAAAGTATAGAAATTACTATGTCACGCAAGTATCAGCCCTAGAATGGTCAGTCATTGCACGTTGATCACATTCTCTAGTTGGTATGACACCATCTCATCAAAAATTACTGATTAGCTATACGTGTGACTTTTATTTTAAAACGATTAAATGTGAACGTGCTCATTGAATTATTTATATAAGGTTAAAACATCGCGCTCGTGTTGAGATTACAGATTTTTTAAGTGCCAATGTTTAAGTACATTTTATGTTTTTCCATTTGTTCATTTATTGAATTATAGTGAAGGAGGAGATAAACCCTTTATCGATTTCCCCTTATTTATAAACGTTGCTTTAAGCAGACATAATCATAACTTAACTTTAAGCAACGTTTATTAATAAGGGGGTATATGTTAAGACAAATTATAGGCTTATAGGCTCAATTATAATTCAGATATATTAGAATGCACATTCCAATTAATGATTGACCAATTGATTACGTGGCGGTATTTATCACAAAAAAATGTTTTATGAATAACATCACGATGTTTTAATTTTCCAGTCTTTATCTTATTTACATGGCTGGAATACCGATGAGTTCTTATATTAGTTTATTTAGAAACTATTCTCACGTTTATGCAGTTTTGTTATGATTCTTGGAGAGACCTCATAGAAACTGGTAATTGGTGGCTACACTAACTTAAGTAACTAACACTAACCTGGACCTGAAAAAAGCACGGATTTATAAATGATTCACCATAATGATAATTCGTGATGATTTAATATCAAATAAAGTTTGAATTTAACAAATTTTTTTTGCAAAATGTCTATCTAATATATAGAATATTAGATTTATCTAATATATGACATTTTGTCGCAGTCGAAACAGAACATAGTTTCAGTTACTTCTGCACTTTCGATGGCTTGATTCGTATCCAAGAGCGCTGGCTCTAACAATAAAAAACAATACTGCCTAATCAACAACAATTTTAGTGTCCTGCACTGGTTATTGACAATGTAAAACCCAGTAAGCTTTGAAAATCGAGGCTAATAGCATTAAATAAAGCACAAAATAAAAATAATATTGTAGTAACAGAAAAAAAATATGTCAAAATTATGTTACAATTGTGCTACGTCGTAGCAGCTACGAGAAACGCGTAGCCCTCAAAATATTTCTAAAAACATTCATAAGACGTTGCGTTTTAAAATATGGCAAGTTAAGGGTTGATAACTTGTCTTGTTGGTTAGCGTAGCACGCAATAATAACATTACTCATATTACATGGCAATACATGAAATTACTGCGTAGCAGCGGTAGCATCTGCGTAGCAGCTACGTACTTAAAATTAGGATCAGTTACTGTCACATGTATTGCACGTTTCAGTTTTGTTGTATGTTTTAGAATGGCTTAAACCCAGGAAATTATATGCTTAACAAAATTCCAATGAATTTGTTGTCTGCGTAATGTGACTTTTTCTTCAAAATCATTCTGCCACATCAACCTATCTTTCTCGAAATACCTACTTTTAAGTATTTTTTTAGGTATCTATTGAAACTCATATTTAAAACCCTTTTGGTGACAAATAGTGATTTTCAAGTCACTGAATCATATTTCCGTCTTACCGCAAAATGTTGGTAAAACAAAGTTCTGTCACGCTTAACCTAAGCTTTAGCAACCAATCCATGGTCGTTCGGCAGCCACATACCTCACAGCTACATTCATTGCAGCTGTCTCATCTAACAATAGTTATTTGTGCAACAAGAGAGCAAAGTCGTTTTTTGCTCGGAGTGCTGATTTTGAATCCTGAGCAAGCGAAGGATTCAACGATTGAATCACGAGCGTAGCGAGTGATTCTAAAGTTGAATCCTGAGTGTGGCGAGGGATTCAAAGGCACGAGATGCAAAAAACTTTGCTCTCGTGTAACACACATAACTTTTCACTTCAGCAGCGAGAACACTTTAGGAGATAAAATAATAAACAGGAATAGATTGAAATAACTATTTATTGTGGATCAAAATAATTAAGATTGTAGGTAGAGGTACCAATTCAATAAAATGGAACATTTTAACAGTTAAAAGTAATATTACTGCAATTCTGCAAATTAAACGAAACCCGCTCTTTTATTTAAATTGAGGCGTGTTCGGAAATAGCACCCATGATATTTTATTATTCAAAATATATTACGTAACATTATTGAAACTAGAAATAAATATGTACATGTTAAATATCAGTTTTATTTACAGTAAATACTTATTTTCGTTTAAATACAACAATAAGTAAAAAATTCAATAAATTACATTAAAAGACATAATTATCTTTTTTAAAAATTTCTTTAGTTAGTACGAAATTCCGAACGTGTTTGTCTTTGAGGTCGAATTCAAAATCGGAACTTCGAAAGGGCTGGTCTTTGTCTCTCTCTCTTTCTAATGGCGAGAAAGAGATAGAGTGTGAATGTTTCGAATTGTATGATTAACTCAAGGAAGAATAATATATTCGCGGCTTTCTGAAAAAAAATAATTAAAAAGTTACTTGGTCTCACTCAGTGAGCAAAATCGCATTTTGCTCACTGGTTTCAGGCAGCAAAACCTACATGTTTGAGCTACTGAAGTGAAAATGTAATTGCCTCATTGTTGCATATATTAAGTTGCCTATAGTATGGATGAATCATGGGGGCCCAATCTAGGTTTTGGTTTAACAGAATTTAATTTCCAATCAGCGTCTATTTATCACGATAACCGGTTACAGACTCCTCGAAAATATTTACTTTAGCGTCAATCCGGTTTCCCACAGTAACAAAACAATCCTGCTGCAGACGATGTCTATTTATTTTATTTATAAAAAAGGTTTATGTTTTATTGTGAGGTTGTCAAGGTGAAATCTCGGTTTCCAGGGGCTTTTTAGACATCGTTTGATTGAATCCAATTTACCTTCTACTACCCCTCAACTATAAGTTCCTTTCACCAAAGCAAATTCTGGCACTGGGTGGTTCATAACGTAAATATGAGTCTGGAAATCACTGAATTTGAAACAGTCATTTACAAAAATATCAGATAGGCACAAGAAAGGGCTTTACTGGCTTTTGAAAAATAGTAGGATTTTTAATATGAGAAGATGTTTTTTAAAGTGGCTTCTGACTAGGGACTTATTCTCTGGGTAATAATAATAATAATATAATAAATCAAGTAATGATAATTATCATCTTAAAATTTTAATGAACGGGTCGCCGGCACACAGATAAACCCTGAGAGGTTTTTTTTGGGTGGCTAAAACCAAAATTGTAATAGCCTAAGTTTTTTAGAAATAAATAAATAGGTAATAATAATAAAATCAGAATACAATTAGTCTGATTATGTCTTTTAGACGTCATCAATATGATGGCGTTATTTACAACACATCGGGATCACCAAACGTGATGATTATCGTGATCATCACACCCGGGAAAGAAGCTTAATGAGCTGCTTTTCAGAGTAACATGAAGATAACGAAACTATGATTACGAAAAATTCTCACTAGCGATCCATGTATTTCATCAGGTTTTTTATGCCTTTCACTTACATATGTGATTAGGTAAATTTCTCATTTTAAGTGATAGGGCTGCCGAGCAACTGAAGGAACACGGGTGGGTTTTAGTCAGTAAGAGTCTGACACGCCCTTCCGCTCCGCCCAGAGCGGGAGACGTCATTTGATGATTTCCCACCCAAAAAAAAAAAAAAAAAAAAAGAAGGGCTGCCGAGTATATTTTTTAAACATTTATACATACGGTGCTACGAGACTGGAGTCTTCTCATAGCTGCTATGAGAAAACTCAGGAATTAGCCAGGATAATGATGTGTGTGTAGTTTATATGGATAGCTCTTTGGTCCTCATTAATTACTGAGCCCATTTAAGCATTTTTGCTGTTATGGGCAGTAGAAGTGGCTTGAGACGTTAAAAAGATTTTTTATATAAGTCCTGATGCAGGCTTGGGAGTTTTTAGCCTGGTGGTTACAAATTAAATGCTTTGTAACCTATTTTCCGTTTTTATAAAAAAACATGTATTCTCTGCTTTCACTAGAAATGTATCAAAAACCAGAATCATCAGATTATTGGAAGTGGTACAAAAATAGATCGTGTGGTACACATTTACGTAATTCTAGTGACCAACAATTCAACCAGTGTTTTTTTGTACAGTATGATCTCTGAATAACCACTCAACACTTTACCATGAACTTCAAACGTTTAAAAATCTTTCATCACGATATGAAAGTTCTAAAAACCACGTGATACACAGCGAGAGGTGAGCGTATATCGCCGTCCATCGCAGACATAACTGAAACTCTAGCGGTACTCAATTTATTACACGTTTCATATCGCTAACAACGTTCTCTTGCTTTAAACATCGTGAACAATCCGATACTTATCTCTTTAATAACGAGAGCGAATACTCTATGATTAAAGTGATTAACTTGGAATTTTTATTTTGTAACTCTTATGACTCAAACAGACCAGGGATGCATTGCACAAAAGGGAGGAGGCCTATTGTCAGCAGTGGCTGGAACGAGGCTGCCAATGATGATAATGATGAGTTTAGATGTGAGGGACTTAGATTGGTGGTAGACCTCTTTTGATTGAGGGTTGTGTTAAGGAGATATATTAAAGTCTTTAACCGAGCAGTTTACAATTGGACATTTAGGTAAGTACATTCCATGTCCAATTTTAAACCTACTCGACACCTAATAATAGTCTACTACATTAGGTTATGACAATTCATTTTCCTTGTATTTGGAATTTACGTTGTACATGATGTAACTTCTTTGTTTCCTAAAAATTCCTTACCTAATTCCTAAAAATCTAATGGCCCCGTCACCAAAGGATACCCAGTGGTTTTTGGCAATATGTTAAATAGGTAGGTATAAGTATCTGTCATCATCATCATCATGATGAAACATGTTCTAGAATATCTAAAACGTAGTATGATTCGACAGCTAAAATTATGTAGTTTGGTAGGTAGGTACTGATTTGAAAGTCAATGTGTAATGTAATATTTTGATGCCAAGTTTCCTGCGATGACTGACTGATGTTTATGTGCATTGTTTTGGTTTCCTGCCTTCGACAGACGACCAAGATTAGAGAAGGAAAACATAACAGATCATAAAATGACGTAGCAACTACTTGGGGAGCTATCTTGATAATAAAACAAACTGAAGTTCATGTACAAAATGTAAGAAGTGCTATCACGGTAAGGTAGGTTTCACCACGTGTTTCGAAAACCAGTCATTTGACGCACATTAAATGCTTAAATACTAAACTTCGCTTACTTAAATAGCTACGGCCATGATAAGATTAAGACAATGTAATAAAAAACTTACAACAACAACTTACTTGAACAAAGACAGCTCATCGAAAACTCTTGCACATCAATGTTCCAAAGAGGCAGAATGCACAGTTCTAAGAGCTTGACTTCACAGTTCTCAATAGAACACGCATGAACAGATAAGGAAAAAAAAACTCCAGACAAATATAAGTATCACGACTCACGATATTATGATGAATGCTTGTTCGGTGGAGCAAGTCATTGACGTGACTACACCAGTGTTTGGCAACACATTAAGAATGACGCGGACATGACCTGATTGAAAAAAAAAGCGCGGCAAAATCATGGCTGGCTGGGCGGGGCGCGGGGCGGGACAGGGCGTAGCGCCCTTGGCACCGCCCCCTGAGTCACCGGCATCGGGTGCGCCCGCGCAACAAACAAACGATACTCGCTACGAACAACATTATAGCAGCAGCGAAATAGATCAACACTTCTCTTCGCTTGTTCACTTGTTATCTTGAATATTTTATGGGATTAACATCTGAGAGCGAATCTTTGTTCTTGTATGTTTATTTGTTTGGCTTTCTAAAGGATGTCCTTATCTTATCGAGCAGAATTTGTAAAATATAAGGAAAATTCAACATCAAAAATTGTTTTTAGACGTCATTCTTGAGGATACCTACGTCCTGGATAGATAGAGAACTGGTCAACTAGAATTAGTGTAATCTAAGGCTAAGTACAGATATCAAAGATAGCCTGATTCTTTGAGGCTTGTTATTTTATTGATGTTATTACACTGCCTCCTTGTATGCTTGATGAAAACCAATTTAATAGAATTTATGACGTTAACGTATCTATATAGATTACTGCTTCAAAACTATTCAACGTGGGTGCACCAGCTAGCCAAAAATATGCGACAAAGTGGACAGCGCCAAATAAAATAATCTTTTGGTGTACAATCAATATATCGGCGTACCAATGACTCACACCTGCCCACAAATCTGGTTTCACAGCATCCGTGTGTTGCTTTTTATATTTCCGACCGTGACATTATTACGTTTATCGATTTTCATTGATCGTTCAGTATTGTGGTCTTAGAACTATATAGTAGTGAAAACAGCAATGTACTACGAAGATTGCGTCGCTATTTGTGTTGCAGTGAAGTGGTGAATGATCGTATGATTACAAGGTGTCACGTAACAACTACGGAACTTTCGAAGGAGGATCTAATTTTGACTGTGTGGCCTTGATTAGATATTGATCACAAGTTATTGAAGTATTTTCTTTGAAAGGTGGCTTAGTAGATTCAGACTGATTTGATAAAGTTAAGGACGAGATTGATAAATGTTACTTAGCATGTGCTTAAGTTTGGATAAGTTCCCTTTTCTACACTGCACTTGTAGTTTGACAGTTTTGCAACAGTGACAGGAACAATGCTCAGCAATCTCTCAGATAATTTTATCAAATCGACGTTTATCAATCTCGGCCAAGCACAAACTTTGAATAAAATTACTTTCGTCGAAATCTGTAAACGTCTGAATGGCCTGTTTTCGGCTACACAGTCCTGATAAAGTACTGCTTACCCTTAATTTGAGTATCTATTGTAGAATTAAAATATATCATAATATTTCTAGCTGCTTTAATGTCAATAAAATAAAGTCAAAATCCAACAAACCTAAGTGCACGTTGAAATCTTTTATTAGGGACAATGATGGCTACGACATATCTGAAAAATAGGTGCTAATGAATTTAGAAAATATATGAATGGTAATCTATACCTGTCTATATGAAAACATGGTGAGCCATAACCTTGAAATCTTCTAAATACAGATGGATGTGTTACTACTTCCCTTTAGTGAGTGATTGCGTAAAAAAATAACTTGAACAGGGTTTGTTACACATAAGGTTCATTAGATACTTTAGAAACATCCTATGTAGATTACTGTAGATTATCTTGGAAACTACATAGTTTGTTAAAAAGGTATTAAAATTTAAAGTGGTAACGGTTGTATAGGTTTAAAGCTGAATTGCTATAAAACATAGTGAAAATTTGTTAATAAAATAAACACACAATTATTAATTAATTAATATTATTATTATTATTATTATAAGGTAGCACATAAAAACCTACTATCTATTCAAAACCAGCAGTATATTATTTTTGACGCAAATCAATAAAATCATAGACACGGTAGGTACAATTAATATTGGACGATGTAACCATCGAGGGGCGATAAAAGAATATTTGCTAACAGCGATTCTCGTGGAATCGAGTCTATTAAGTTTTCAGTGGAATGAGGGTTACTCGGATTCCCCTGAAAAGTAAACTATTTAAGTGATCCTCTAAAGCTAGTTGACCTTGTAATGATGTACGCTTTTTTAAATTAATCATCACCTTCCTGCCCTTGTCCCATGTTACTTGTGGTCTGCGCAACACGTTTTCTTGTTCCACTCTCCCCTGTCAAACGTCACGCTATCATTCACACCCTTCTCTTTCATATCATTCGTCACACACACAATTAATCCATCCATCTTTTCCTTGGCCTTCTTCTCCCTCTCCATCCATCAACATTTATATTCATCTCTCTTTTGGTCACATGCGCATACCAAGCCAAACGATTTCCTTTCAACTTTTCTGTCACTGGCGCCATTTCTAAACTTCCCCTTATATACTCATTTCTTACTTTATGCATTTTTGTCATTCAACACATCCATCACAACGTTCTCCGCTGCATGCAACCTTTTTTCATCCGTTTTCTTCACGGGCCAGCATTGCGATCCATACAGTACGACAGGCCTTTGCACGGACTTGTGGATTTTCTCCTTTACCTTGAGAGGCATAATTCTTTTTTTTAATTTATTTATTTATTTATTTTTATTTTTTTGGTTGGGAAATCATCAGATGACCTCTCCCGGTCTGGGCGGAGCGGAAGGGCGTGTCAGACTCTTACTGACTAAAACCCACCCGTGTTCCTTCAGTTGCCTATGCGCCAGGGCCACGGTAACTCTTTCGAACAATCCGCAGCCCCGGCAGGTTAAGAGGCATCCATGGGTCGCAAGTGTTCCTGTGACCTGTCACCATTTCATCCATCCTGAGTGGACCCAGCGCGTTTTTTTTTAGTTAGTGAACGTCTAAAATCTTTTTAAGATACTAACGATGCACACATTTTTTTTATAAATGAGCGTCTTTTTATCTTACTGGCCTTTCCTCACAGTTAGTCGCAGTAATCAAGCTAGGGTACCCTGACCATCGGGTCAGGTTAGGTTGGAACAAACACGCGTGAGGCGAATTGTTCGCAGTTACTTGACTATTTAATATTTTTAAGTCCCCAAAATAGGAATTATTTGAGGTTCACAAAAAGAGCTTTCATTATATTAGATTGTTCAATAATATTTTAAGGAAAGCAAAATGAGTAATGGCGATGGTGGTGTGACAATCTAACCATGATTGTTGGGCAAACATGGCCAGAGATCTCACAAAATAGAGAGGTTTGGAAGGAAAAAGGGGAGGCCTTTGCCCAGCAGTGGGATGTGGGACACAATACAGGCTAACAAACAAAATAAGAAAAAGGGAATTATTTGAGGTTCGATTAAATACATGCCACAGTTTTCGGCTTCATAACAACAAAGACTGCAGAAAGTAATAATATTGATACTGAGAGACATCCTTTGAGGTCATTCTGATTATGCTAACCAGGCATATTTTCTTAGGAAGTAACTCAAGGAAACTGTTGGCCTCCAAGAAAATGGTGCCATTTTTTCGACTAGCCGAAGGACTGACTTGACGAAGGAAATTTATCGAACTAACTAGTACTGGAAGGATGCTGGCATTTCAAAGAAGAATTAAGTTTAGCACAGATTTGCTAAACGTTGTGATTAAAGTATTATCAAAAATTCAACACCAACCAACCAGGGTTGGTGCTCGAGTACAACAGTTCATATTTAGGTGAAACTGGGACACAGCCTTATAATGCTTATTGTGCTAATAAAAATGAAACATCATCAGGGGAAAAAAAAACTAATCAGTGGTCAATATTATGGCACCGCAATTGGCACTCGTGGAGACTCTTAGGTAAGTGTAACCGCACCAAAAACTTTTCATGTAAAGTATAATAGGTTGCCAAGACTCACATATCGCTTTCACTGTTAAAAAGTTATCAGATCTAATGTAGAGCCCACGCATCTAACTTTAAAAGGCCTAACTCTACAAACCTTACATCTTGGTCAAAATGTATGGCTTGGCCGATTCGCGGCCGTTGCATAGACACTCCTATGGGCTTAAGAGGGCTCACACCGGTTCACTAGCGCTCTTTAAAAAAATATTATCTCGTGACTGAGAAGGAATTTTGAATAACGGATCAATCAGCACCCTCTGTAAGTGTCTAGAATTTTCTAATACCTTTTATAAACTTTCATATTGAGACAAGAAGCAACAAAGTACGATCTAGAGGCATGTGGCCGCTTTTCTTTAGATCGAATTTTATTGCTTCGTGTGTGTTTATTTGGTAAAGTTCGTTTCTATAGCCCAGATAGCTGGGTTATAGAAACGAACTTTACCAAATTTCAAATTTCCAGGACTTCGAGAAGTATCTTAGAGGTTTTATTTTGTAAACAGACTTGCGCCTCCAGCTAAGGGAGTTGGAGGGTGAAGTTACAGTATTCTTTTTTTTTTGCTCTCTGTGTGCAAATCCTAGCCAACATATCAAATTTTAGCTTTCTAGGACTTCGGGAAGTTTTATTTTATATTTAGATCTGCACCCCCATTACGGGGGTGGGAGGATGAAAGTTACAGATTTCTTGTCTTTTTTGTTATTATTGTGCTAATTCTAGCCTGCATACAAAATTTCAGCTTTCTAGGACTTCGGGAAGTGCCCTAGAGGTTTTGATGAGTGAGTGAGTAAAGAAATCGACGTATTTTTAGTATTAATAAAATCCAAAGTATAAAAGCTAGACAAATGAAATTTAGTATGTTTTATAAGCCTGCTAACTAGATGGTATTTTTAGAAATTGAGCTCTCTAGCATTATCCAGGCCGAAGCTATGAGGGTTTGAAAATACGATGAAACGCTTCGAGAAAAGTTAGTGCCCGCTGCTTTTTGTTTTTGTACCATCATGCCCCATATACTTTTAAACTAGCTAGATTTGAAATCTAAACCTATATGCCAATAATTTTTTAGTTCGAGTCCATACTTTCCACCATTTTGAACATCCTCCTTAAGTTACCTAATATTTCCCTTATTAGTCTCATTCCCATCTCAACTCAGCGTTCACTGCGGGGACTTTCAAATCCTTCGCCGGGCGTCCACGGTGACTCACGCTCGGGGTGGGCTGATGACGTCATCGGCCCTCGCATTGGCTCTAACTGTTGTTCAACACCCTGCCCCCACCACATTCCTTCCAAGAAGACACAAGTTTTTATTTATTTTTTCACTTCAGTAGCTCAAACATGTAGGTTTTGCTGCCTGAAATCAGTGAGCAAAATGCGATTTTGCTCACTGAGTGAGACCAAGTAACTTTTTAATTATTTTTTTTCAGAAAGCCGCGAATATCTTATTCATCCTTGGGTTAATCATACAATTCGAAACATTCACACTCTATCTCTTTCCCGCCATTAGAAAGAGAGAGAGACAAAGATCAGCCCTTTCGAAGTTCCGATTTTGAATTCGACCTCAAAGACAAACACGTTCGGAATTTCGTACTAACTAAAGAAATTTTTCAAAAAAATAATTATGTCTTTTAATGTAATTTATTGAATTTTTAACTTATTGTTGTATTTAAACGAAAATAAGTATTTACTGCAAATAAAACTGATATTTAACATGTACATATTTATTTCTAGTTTCAATAATGTTACGTAATACATATATTTTGAATAAT
This sequence comes from Dryobotodes eremita, assembly GCA_917490735.1. NCBI lineage: Eukaryota > Metazoa > Arthropoda > Insecta > Lepidoptera > Noctuidae > Dryobotodes > Dryobotodes eremita. The sequence continues at coordinate 14,858,644 of OU823254.1, read as the reverse complement.
AAAATATCATGGGTGCTATTTCCGAACACGCCTTAATTTAAATAAAAGAGCGGGTTACTTTTAATTTGCAGAATTGCAGTAATTTTTGTTTTAACTTTTAAAATGTTCCATTTTATTGAATTGGTACCTCTACCTACAATCTTAATTATTTTGACTCACAATAAATAGTTATTTCAATCCATTCCTGTTTATTATTTTATCTCCTAAAGTGTTCTCGCTGCTGAAGTGAAAAGTTATGTGTGTTACACGAGAGCAAAGTTTTTTGCATCTCGTGCCTTTGAATCCCTCGCCACACTCAGGATTCAACTTTAGAATCACTCGCTACGCTCGTGATTCAATCGTTGAATCCTTCGCTTGCTCAGGATTCAAAATCAGCACTCGCAGCAAAAAACGACTTTGCTCTCTTGTTGCACAAATAACTATTGTTTTGACGGACTGGCCTGAGATATTTCTCATCGATGTGTTGTGTGTGTCAATCTTATATTTTTGTTTGTGGTTATTATCCTTTAGCTTTGAAATGGGTCCAGTGTAGTAAATTTGTCAAAAGGAACAGAAATATTATTGTTATGCTACCTGAATGGTTACCACGATTTTGGTCATGGGGAAGAATCATATAAGAGAAAAGAGAAAAAAGTAAATAGAAAATAGATATGACGAGTGAAGACAAGAGCTATATATTTATGGTTTATTGTTGCCACGATTTAGTTACGCGACTTCAAAATGATATTGGAAAAATACCAAATACTTATCTTCTGTCGTAGAAGGTTCTACGTGGTTTTACCACAGTCACGTAGTATAACTGTACGAATTTATGAAGTATGGCTCATTTAATTAACTCTTTAGCAGAATCATTAGTTATCTCTCCAAATTTAAAACTAATTTAAATGTTATCTGTAAGTTGTCAAAAAGTAGCGTTGCGTGGATCCAAGATTCGGCCGGGTGCGGGTGAATGACCGCCAAACCGCGGCAAACGGCCATATTGGATTCGTCACGGAGCGCGCGCATTATGTCTTGTGCGCAAACTTGCCATCATTCACCGACTCACCGACTCACCGGCCAGCATCTCATGTGCACTGCTTACGTCACGTTATTACCTTATTACACGTGCCAAATCTAACAATATATTTAGAACAAACTATTTTTGATTGCCCACAGTAAATATATCGATGCTTACGAATTTGTTCGAAATAAACATTGAGATGTAACGCTTATTTTTAAAGACCTGCCACATTGATAGATGTATGTTGCCATGCCAATACCATGTTCGTATAATTTTATCGCCAATTCAAAAAATAAAGACGCAATACTGAACAATGTTAAATGTTATGTATTTATTCCAATAATACATCCACATCGTGATCGATTACATTAATCATAAATTAAAAATACTTTAGCTTTCAAAGTTATTATCAAGTCAGAGAAGCAAAAAAAAAAGTAAACTTATTGTTTCACTGCATCGCACAATAATACTTCCAGGACCAGTTTTATTGGTTGGAATTGAAAAGGTATAATTATATCGTCTTAAAATATATCGAAGGCAATGCGGCTTAGCAACAGCCTGCTGTCGAGACTTTGATTTCTCTCCACAGCGCGTGCAAGCCTCAAGCCGCTTCAGAAACCAGATCGTATTGTCACTGAATACGCCGCATGCCGCCATTCTTATCACTTGTTAAAACTGAGAATGCTAATGTTCATGGAAAATCATATTAAATTCTATGAATATGCAAATGTACTATGGAAAATAACTGTACGCAATGTTTCTAAATTGTACGGCGGAAAACGATGCGAAGAAGTGTTTAGGAGTAATAAATTTGGGTAATTAGCCACATTATATTCTATTATGTAAAACTTCTTACATAACCGCATAATTATATTAGGGCTATTCCTGGGAGTGTATTGTCATCAACCTGTTCTTTATTAACTACCATCTACTGACTCTTATCAATTTATCATCTTTAGAATCAAGCTTTTGAATTTGCCCTCCTCATGGAACTAGCAGATCCTCAAAATAAAAGAATTGAGTGCCTAAATGGTTTGAGTTCGTAATGCGGAGGTATATGGGAACTGCATTAGGCCTAGGGCAGAACTAAACAAATGAAATCCCGTAAGATGTATAGCATGTAGGTGACATTCCTCGCGCAAAGGAGAAACTAGTCGGACGGCATTCAGGGCTCGCCCTTAACCGCCGCGGAGGCCGGGTACCGTTGCTGCCATTGCTCTGGCAAATACCAGTAGGGCTGGCTGACATTGTCTAAGTGACTAATGAGATTACAGAAGCTGAGATAGTGGACTGCATGGCTTGTTCCCAGTAGATGTCAATTAGACCCACACACTGAGACCATCTTCACTCTTCATTGGTTTTAATTTATTTTATTTTTATTCTTCACGTACCGTAATATTTATAGTTCCGGCTTGTAAAGGGCACCTTCATAAGATCATATTTTTAGGTTTTGGGAAAATTTTGACGTTGCATACTTGCATAGGCCAAGGATTAAAGATATGAAGGGGTCTACGGGCTAAAGTTTGCATGAGCTGCTTTTATAGGCTGAGGACAGCCACAGAGCAATTAGACCGTAAGAGTTCGATACTCGTAATATCCCTCAACTATCTACAAACACACCGAAAGTATCATTAAATGTTTTACACGAAATAAGTTGAATCGCTTCAAGCCGACGTAGACGTAGCCGAACATGGGTTGCCTAACTTTACAAAACCGTTATCTTTAATGATGAAAGCTTATTGACAAAATAAGTACTGAAATTATTTGACATGGGGATTTTATTCATGACACGAATTACCAGAAGACCAAATCCTGAAATATTGCATGATGCAGCTTATCTAGCATCAGAATAGACGATCCTTATGCGTAAGCCAACTTTTGACTCATATTTAGACTGAAAGCAAAGGAAAATAAAACACAAACAGGTTGGTGATGAAAAAAGAGTATAATATGGAAAAGGCTGCTTTGAAGAAAAAACTACTCAGGAAAGGAACAAATTATTAAAAAACGTTCGAGATTTGAAATAAACTGATTATTGGGTTACTACCCAATAATCAGTTTATTAAATAAACCTATAAATTGGTGGCAAAGAGAAGATTGTTGTTACAGAAAAATAAAGAAAAGCGAAAAAAACCTAAGACCTAGAAAAAGATTAAAACATGCAACAAAAAAAAATCCCAAGGTCATTTTGGGGTGTAACATGAAACCAAACCTCCTGAAAACTCGCTTCTTTTGATTTTTATTGTTTCTCTGCTTGCGCAATAATACTATCGCCAATTTACCTATTTTTAGCCTATTTACATTTCCCAATGTTTTAAGGTCACTGGAGATAACTTTATCAAAAAGTTATCTCCAGTACTCATACAGTCACTTTGTAAGCTTAGTGTTTTAATATGTCGGTAGGTATATCTACTTACGAACGTATACGTCGATAATATTATTAGATCATCAGAAATTTTATAAATGATCAAATAGCGCATTGGTGCAAAATGGAAACTAACAACACGCCACATTTCCAGTCTCGTGTAAGATATTTTCTACTCCTGCCAGTAAAAAAGAAAAGTTACAGTCGGTGATACGAAAGTGCTATGAAGAAACTCTGCCTTTAGTCTTAGTGTTAAAATAAATAATAATTGCTAATCAAGCAATTATGGCCCATGGCAGAGAGTGAGGCCTTGGACTAAACATTTGTAATTTTGTTTGCAAAGCAAAATGTATAAAAATTATAATATGGCCTAGGCTAGGCAGCCCTGTATGGCACGATTCACCCAATAGCCATAGCACTGCATTGGTAGAGGTTGCCCGGGCACGATCTGTCTCATTGGACTGGCTCTAGACACTGGCATGCAGACTAGCTAAGTTATTAGATTTACGTCGCTATAAGCACATGTCAAACCCCTGTAATGTATTGATTTACTGATATGCAACGGCACGGAGAATTTATATTAACATGCGAACGATTGAACTTAACACAGGTCTAAGAATTATCGTTGTTAAATCATAATTAACAACGCCAATAGGTTCAGAATTTTTAGCTTTTGTAAGTGAAAACATCTGTAATTATGCTTCTGGTATTGTAGATGTCCACGGTGAACATATTTGATCAAGTGGGCCGTCGGCATGTTTGCCATCGAGCAACATTTCCAACAAAACTTTAACAGCACAATATGATGGCTTGTTATTTACACATCTATGAATTGCTGCTTTTTTAACATAATTATTAGTTGAAAAGAGTATTTTTGCATAATTAAAAGTTGGATTGCATCTTTTTTGTTGGAAAATATCGTGTTCGTGAAAGCTTTGTTTATTGCAGGCCTTACAAACATCAAGTTTAATTTTGTTTCTCGAAAACATTTCAAATAAAACAATATGCATCCAACGATGGAGCAGTAATTTAGATTCAATAAGTGTTCGACATAACAACTACGTGATATCTACAAGGAAGGAACGACCGGCCTTGAGGAATGCCGCCGCTTTACATTGTGAGCAGGGATCTACTGCGACCGTGCGAAACGTTACCATTCCATATTCGATGTTCTTACCTTTACATATTTCATAGACTTTTTTGATGGTGCTCTTTAAAATGACTACAAAGCAATATATCAATGTATTGCGAATAGAGATGCAAGATTGCGTTAGCTTTCATAATACATAGTTAGCTGGGTTCGCGGCTAAGCCTCGGTCTCACAGCGCGATGTGATCGTATCAAGAGTTTCATCTCGACCGACGCAGTGCTCCAAGTCTATATTAATTGGCTATTATAGAACGAACTTTGTTGCTTTTTTGTACACACTAAAACTAACTTCGGTTTTAATTAGAATGTAATTAAACGTGGCTTTCATACAGATCAGTCCGAAGGAATGGTTAATCAGATAAGTAACAGAGAGTTCTAGAAATATGGTTCTTTTTGGAAGTACAACGTAAATAAAATGATGTCAGACGGGTATTGTTTATAAACGGCCGATTTTACCCTAACTTTCCCGATAAAGAGGAAGCTGATTTCTAACTGCCGTTTGATTCATCGCATGTGGTGTTGTCACTTCAGGGAGTGTGACCACAGGAGATGATACGATTCAAAATGCTCCGCTAGAGGTTCCAGTGAAATTATTTTTAACTCAGTATAAATCATCAGTTTTAGAGACATGGACACGAAATACTGGACAAAACTGGACAATATTGGACAAATTAAGGCCTGCGTCGCCTAGACCACAGGAATTGATTAGTCGTGAGAAGAAAATTGCCAGACCTTGGCGAAGGAATGACTGGAATTAGAAATGAATAAGTATTTTATTATTATTATTACTGTACAATGTACGTAGTTATCTTATAGTTTGGAACATTTTCCTTTAACACTATTCAAAAGAGAGGATGAACAGTAATTTGCCGCGATTAGAACTACAAGGATTAGACACTACCAAGTATTGGATTAGGATTATAATTTTTAACTTACGAGGGGAGTTTAATTTTGAATGTAACATGTTTTTAGGCTTTCATGTATGCCTATACTTACCTAATTATATAACTCATTTTTTCTTTTGTATCAGCAGTAACACGTCTATATCGATACCCGACATCCTTGAAGCTCCACAAAAAAAAATACTTGAAACACCTTCAAGTCTGTGATAAATCCGGTTTTATCCAGAATGATAGTAACACTAGTTTTGACTCACCTCTGCTCTTTGTGTGGCAGCGGACAGGCTATGATTCACAGTGGCTGCGTGATGTTCCCATTTCACTGTGATCAGTGATGATCACACACAAGGTTGTTTTTATTTCGGTATAATGCTCATTATGTAGTCACAGCACGCCGTTGTCCTACTGTCACATGTGGCATGTGGCGCGTTTGTTTTTTAGAAATATTGCGTTTAAATTGTAGAGAGCTACTTATTCAATTTTATTGAGAGTTACGTTTAAAACGCAGTCAAATGTATTCTAGGAATATACGCAATGTCACAGTGTACCATTCGTTTTTATTACATACCTACTTATCTATCGGGATGTGGTAAATAAACCAGGAAATTAAAGCCAGGAAGCGTCCTACCGCAATGTTATATAAGTTCTCAACGTCAAGTTTTGTAATGTATAAATATATTTTTATTAAAGACTCTTTAACTGTGTAAATTAACACATTAATGTATTATGTATACCTATTCATAATATCTTCGTCACTAAAGGACATCCGTTCTTAGCAATTAAAATGATGGAAAACATAATGAACATATTCTATTTACTTTATAGTTTACACTGTATGGTGTTAATATTGTCGAAAACACACACAAGGTTTTAAAATTTTGTTATAAATTTTTGTTCAAATAAAGATGGGTCATAAAATGAAATGAAAACTTAAAAAATAATTAAAAGCAGAGTGTGGGACGTCGATGTCTCGGCCACAGACCGTGACGTGTAGCCGACGTTACTTTATAATTTCAAACAATAATTATATTTCGAGGCATGTTCGCTAATTAGACTCGGAATAATTTTCTGGCGGACTATCGCCGTCGCCTCGTAAAATATTGAGCAACTAAACTAAAATCTTTCTAATGGCTAGCTAATGGAAATATTGTACCTTGATATTTTAAATGAGAATAGAATTGAAAGTTGCATTGTGGAATTCTTTTGGAAGTTTTATGCTAACAGTGACTCGATAAGTTATTTTCATTGAGTTCATCATTTATTCCACATTTTATACCTACATACATAGGTTATATGCGTTTCAATAGTTATGTTTGTCTTATCAATGCGGTTTTCAATGTCAATAAGCAATACCAAATGCACACATCTCCTTACCCAACAATGTTAATGTTCACTCCTTCTGTATCTACTCACCAGATAGCAATCTATCTCACCATAATCAGAGGAAATGTACCTAACTGCATATTGTGTCTATTCTCAGATAGTTACACCCAGGAACCGACTATCGCTCCTCTCTCGCCATATAAGGGATTAATTAAATAAGTAGAGCATTGACAAGACAGGCTAACATGAGATCAAAGCGCGGCAATGTCGGCTCAGACGGTCGACCAGACACGAAGAGGTGGGTGCAGCAAGGGGGGGGAGGTTGTTGCGGAGCGTGAGCGGTACGGGGGGTCGGAGGGAGTGAAGGCTGCGTTACGTCATCCGGCCGCATCCGGGTTCGCGGCCGCCGCACCGCACGCGCCGCCCGCTCCTTATTGTTGCAAGCCTCCAACGAAGCAGGTGAACCTCTCACCACAGATAAAACTTCAACAATCACCCTGCAATATCATCCATCTAACTTACAGACACAGATGATGTTAATAGACCACATGATGAAAGCACATCCGTTTGGATATTACCAAAAAAGATGTTTTAAAAGAGTGCTTTGCCATGTGCAAAGACTCGCTGCGCATGTGGCGAATTTTGGATGCATTGCACAGTTTATGCCAATGTGTTTCTATGTAGTTTCTCCAGAAATACCTTGATCGAGAGTTTCCTCTTGGAATGACCTATCTTGGTTGTCTTGTAAATTATGGACATTTTCTGTATATCCTAGATAACATTTTTGAAGAACCCATGTACCTACTCCTGAATCAATCATCGATTCGATCTTTTATCATTGTCTGCCTTGAAGCCCTGATTAGATATTGTTATCAGAAAGTATGGATTGTACTTAATGATAAATTGTCCTATATCTTGAATGAAATCAACATTATGCTGATATAAGGCGATTTTAAATAATTGTTTGTTTCTTCATTTCAATCGACCTTGTGCGAGCTGTAAAGTTTCAAGCTGTAAATTGTCTTTACCGTTACTTTGTCTGATCCGTGGTGGAGCCACTACTGCTGTAACTATACGAGGCATGTTCCGAGCTTTGAGTTATAAAATTGTGGGATGGTACAACTATTTCTACACCGCATGTTTTTATAACTGGTTCCAACATGATATCCACATTTCAACCCTAAATTGTTTACCTTGTTGATGGAATGGCGTGCTGTAGGTTGTAACTTGTATCATTATCATTAAATTTTTTGTACATTATCATTTTTTAATTTTTGTATCATTATTATTTTACTATAACTGTCTTGGTGACGTACGTTTTTATTATGTCTGTATAGCTTCATTTACTTACAATATTAGCGAAATAAACAAGCAGCGGGGTCAATATAAAGTAAATTTTCCTTACAATTAAGCGTGTGCGCCGATCGCGTCTATCTGTTGCTAGGCGATGCTGCCTCCCCGCCCGGACCGACCGTGGCAATCGGAAATTGTCTGAATTCTAGGCCAACACGACTATGAACATCGCTATATTCTGTCTCACTTGCACAATATAAGCCTCCTTGTTCGAAACATACGCGAATACAGCCTTCTTTTAATAAAAATGTTTTTCTTTGTCGTTACATTCGCTGCAAAAAATTGCTTTCTAAGGATTGCGAGTTTTAAAAGACTTGCTCGCATTCCACAGAGAGACATATAAATGTCCTTTTGTACATACATTATGTGCCCAATACAATATTGGGTCTTTGCAACGCAAGTTTTTCCTCATATCGATGATTAGATCATTTAGAATACCTAATTTACATTTTTGGTCATCTTATCATCAATAACTAAAAACAAATTCCATTACTTCACAGATTTACGGCTATAGTTCCTTGAAATTGAATGTATTTTGTCACTAGAATTCTAGTAAACTGTCAGTTTCTAAACGCTTGTGTATCGTATTGTCTGAGTACCTATAGTCTAACCAGGAAAACGTGCCTAAAGAATCGTGAGCATAGACGTGTTTTTGTTGGTCGAAAGTAAACGACAATATACTTTCAAATCCCTTAGCTATTCTAAGGGATTTGAAAGTATATTGTCGTTTACTTTTTATGGAAGAATTGCAGAATTGTACTTAGTAACCATCAACTCTACCGTAAGTTGTAACTAAAAGGTCCAAGTGCCAACACGAAAAAGCTCGAAATCTCATGGAATAGTAAAAATATTTCATTATGTTGGATTATTCTACAAGTATAGGGAAACGGGGGAGGAGATATTGGACTCCTACCTACTAAACCACAAGCTGGCATTGGGAAGCGAGTTGAGGATCACCGATGGAGTGCGGTGTTGCTTTGCCAAGCCTATAACTTAGGTCACTCATCCTATGGAAACAAAATCGTTTCACCAAACAAGATTTTGATACTTAATAAAAGCCGCAATCATAAGGATGATGTATGCTACCAAGACCTACACGCGGTGGCTGGAAATAGCCGCGTAAATGTTTGTTTTTTATTATGCAAGAGAAGAAAGGCGTGAGTTTGTTTGTAAGTAATGTATGTTTTTTTGTTTGTTTTTTATTGTTTTTTTATGGATCATGTGGTCTGTAATTAAGATTTTTATTTATTTTATAAGTCGTAATTTTCTCAGCAAATATTTGGAAAATACAATAAGACATAGTGAAAATGAAATCATAGTCACTAAACGTGTTAACAACAATATAGATTTTACTATCATCCAGCTAACAAGTTCTTGTCATCACCACAAAATTACCTTTCATTGAGCATTTCGCAATATTCCAAGGTCGCTGCAGATTTCTCTCATTGACTATTATATCCGTGAAGGTTCAACGTCTAAGACGACGTACGCACGGACGTAAAATTATCGCGGCTGCGGCGGGATTTTATCGCGCACTGGATTTTCAACTCTCGGCATTGAACCGAGCATTGAGAATCCAACAGAGTGCATCCCAGCGCGTTTAAAAACACACTGTTGAATTTTCAACTCTCGGCGCTGAGCAGTGCGTTGAAGATCCAGTGCGTGAAATATCCCGCCACGATTATTTTACGTCCGTGCGAATGTGGACTAATAAATAGTTTAATGATCGACACCTTCAGGCGAAAGCGCGTCGTCGCTGTATACAACTGTAAGATGACGCATTTTGATGGTGTCTACTCGTTTGGGCATTGGTTGGCCTTGATTGACTTGGGTCTTGAGAGGTATTTAAAACCTTTTAGTACGAATATACCTACTAAGATATGCCGTAAAAGCTTTTAAAGAGAGCAAGACAGATTCTAGCACCCGACAATGCTGAAAAAATATAGAAGAAGAAAAATTGCAAACGGTAGGAATAGACCGTGTGATTTACGTGACATTGTGCTCTTGCATTTTGCTAATTTTCTCAGAGAAAAGACGTTTAAAAATGATAGCTCCAATCCCGAACAAGCTTTCACGTAGATAACGATACAGATCATTTGCAACATTCCGTGTTTTATGTCCATCGCTCTGAATCCTCTAAACTGGCACCGGTCCAAGCGTGCCTAGTGCATTTTTTTCGCTAACATCAAACCGGTTACCGAAAGTCGCGCGAGCGCATAACGGCATGGCGGGCGAGAGGCGCGGGATCGGTCCGTGGGAAGAGCGAGTTCCGGCTGTGCCACTTGCGCCACGCCTTTCACCGAGCAAGGTCGTCGCGCGGCCGCGCCACTTTCTTTTATATAACCGCATGCGCCTGCCAACGGAATGTGACACCCGAATTTATAGCGATGACGTCATGCAACGAAGTGATTCACCGCAGTCCGCACCATCGGAACGCCTAAACAGCTCCTACTCCAATTATGGATTATCATAATTATCTGTGTGTATTGCTTGTTGATGAGACGTGAAGTCAATAAACAAAGTGTGTAGATCGACAGACTAGAAAGCTTTGCACCTAACAAATCATTACACGAAATCATCATCAAAATCATTCACACACATCATTATACGAAAATGTTACCTATTTAAACTAAGTAGCAGACGGCAGCATTTTGTTAAAACTATGATCTGACAAAAATTAAGAGCTCTACCACAGACATTTCAACAGATATGTCAGCATCAGTTATGGTCTTCACAGAACCGTAAACCGAATTAACGAATCGTAAGAAAATTGATGAACATAGATAGATATGTACTAAGTAAAAATAATTGCCAATATGTCATTACAACTTTATTTTGATCGATTTTATTTACCTTTGGACTATTGTCGAACTTAGCCCTCGCTGACACTCTCGAGAAGTCGGGAAAGATAATTAACTTTTCTTTAAACAAATACTTGCAATATCCCAATGGCATACCCCAGCATTGCCATAAAATATTTATTTAAATCATAGTTACGTGCAATTAAATCAACTTTCTACTAGAGCGTAAATAAAAAAATAAAGCTAATTGCTGATCCTGTTTAGTAAAAGAAATAATTGTTATGGAAAATTAAACGAAAGCCGACCCTTCAATCAACTCAGCCTATCACAGTCTACTGCTGGACATAGGTCTCTCCCATGCTGCGCCACAACACCCTGTCCTCCGCCTTCCGCATCCAGTCTGTCCCAGACATCTTTTTAAGGCCGTCGGTCCATGTAGCTGGGAGGCGTCTCACATTACGCTTGCCGATACGCGGTCTACACTCCAGGGCTCGTCTGTTGCACTGGCCATCTGTTCATGCACATGATCAACAGTATGGTTTCACCAAGGGACGTTGTACGACTGACGCCGGTGTCACCTTATTAATGCACATATTTACGGCGTGGGAAGAGGCCCAAGACGTCGTAGGAATCTTTTGTTACTTCTCTAAGGCGTTTGAATGTGTCGACCACGAAACCTTAATCTTGAAACTTGAGCATTACGGACTTCGAAAACTTGCGCTTAGTTTAGTAAAATCTTGCTTACTCTGGAAGCTTTGTCGGTAATTCCAGTTCTTTTCCGGATAACTTCGTTTCTGATTTTATTCTTCAAAGAAACCTCGAGCATAGCCCTCTCCATAGCTCGCTGAGCCGACCCTTATTTGCCACTAATAAACACTTTTCTCTGTAATGTAACGTGATTCTGAGAGAATGCCAAAACCAGCTACCTTGGGAAATGGGGATCCCTTCTTTTCGCATAATGTTCTTTGTCCTAATATACTTTGGCATAACGATTTTGGCACAATTTGTTTTGGCATAATAATACTTCGGCATAATTTTTTTAGGCATACATTTTATGTTGGCATAATAGACTAATTTGTTTTGGCATAAATTTGATTCGCATAACGTTAGTAGGCCTAATGACTATTAGCATAATATTGTTGGTTAAAAATTTAATATGCTGTGCAACAAAAGTTAGTGACAGAACCGAATTGCTGCAAAACCGACTCCACGTAGTCTTGTTTGTCCTACCCCTAGAGTGTAATTTTAAATCGCGTAGGCACGTAGGGGCGAGGCGGCCCGCGGGCTGAGGAGCAGGCGGCTGCGACGATTAGCACGCATGGGGCCGCCGGAGGCCCGCAGCGCCGGAGCCGTGACAGAAACCCTGCCTGCTGCATGCTGCATGCTTGCTTGCATGCTGCATGCTTGCTTGTTTGCTGCATGCTTGCTTGCATGCTGTATGCTTGCTTGCATGCTGTATGCTTGCTTGCTGCATGCTTCCTACAGCGAAAAAAAAAACCCACAAAATTGTTCATAAAAAAGTTATGCTTTAGAACTTTATGCTTAATAAATGTATGCTTTAGAATATTATGCTTAATCATTAATATGGTTAGAGAAATTATGCTTAAAAAAATTATGCGTAAGCTGTTATGCGTAATTATATTATGCGAAAATATAATTATGCCAAACAAAATTATGCTAAGTTATATTAGGTCTTAACATTTTATGCAAATGGATAGGGAACCTGGGAAATGATTTGGTGTAGGTACCTACACAGTAAAATTGGCTACGATGCCCATTCTTTTACGACACAAAGGCGACACAAGGGGTGACCAAGCACGGCTACCTAGGCATCCCACTAGCAAGGAGAAGAGAAATGAAGCCCTGGTCTTAGTCGTGGCACCAGCTCAGGGGATGATATTGTCCAATATTGGAGGCAGGAACACGACACTGCCTAGAAAACACGCAACAACTGCCATTGATCGCCTAGTGGACCAAAATTGCCAAAATAACGTTGCAGGGTTAGAAAGTGACCGATACATCCGGCATGTTCCGGATCCGGAACTACGGCGCGTTCTGCGCGACGGAATGTGGTTACATCATCCGCGGTCACCGCTACAATTGTCGTCACATTATATAATCTTTCAGGCTGGTGTACACTAATCTAGCAATTTATCAGCCATTCAGGCTAACTTGGTTTTAAGACTCTATCTACTTATTAAAAAAAACTTAAATTTATTCACTGACAGACAACGCGCAGCTCAAGCCGCTCGGTCTAGAAGCATGAGATTTTGCATAAGAGTTCCTTATGTAACGAAGGTGAGCACTAAGGAAGGATTTTTAAAAACCCATCCCCTAAAGGGATTAAATAGGAGATCAAAGTTTGATTAGAACTTCGTGACTTTTGCTGATGGGAAATCCCATCGGGCACGCGGCTTGTCTGTCTATAAAATGGAAAGCAGGTTATGTACCTACGAACTTACTGAACTGAGTTAAAGACCACAATAAAGCTAAGCGAGTCTTCGCAGTAGGCGTTTTCCAACGTACCTATGCGACGACGCAGCGTGGACGTCGCGTAGGTATGCGTTGCATCGATGGCGATACAACCATTAACAAAAATTGTACTCCGACGAAGACACAGCTCGTTTGAAAAGAAGAAAATATTGCCTACAGTCCGGCCGTCGAGAGAATTCGTTCGTGACACCTGTCAGTTTCATACAAAACAAACGAATACGTGTTTTGCGAACTTGATCTTTATTAGTTACTAGAATTGTCGCACTGACAGAAGCACAGAACACTATTACTTGTAGCGGAGGACAGAACGCATTCTCTCGACGACGACGGCCGGACTGTACTTATACCTATTTATTGAAATGGGTTTAGCTTTTTCGGTCTGATGTAGCAATCAATGAAGAAAATGTCCAACTCAATCCAACACGTGGATTTTAATAATGCAGTCCGCGTCGCTTACGTACGCACGAGTACGTATCTCGCTACACATTTCCAGTATAAGCTGATTTCTAATTGTACGAAAAGCCTATACAATGCGAGGTCAGCTAAAACTGGAAATGTATAGCTTGTATGTAGCCGTGTGTACGTAGTGCTTCCGTGAATAATTTATTTATTTAAAATAAAAACTTACCTACCGAATGAGGCCCTGGCTGCCTGGCTGCTAAGTAAAAGTAGTGGGAACAATAATAGTTCAAGTAAGTAAGTAAGTATTTATTTATTTCTCATTGAGATCTTACATTAAACATTGTTTCACACATACTACCATTGCTGGTGTAGAAATATTAAATAATAAGCTAGGTACATGCAAATCAGAATTAAGAATATTAATGTTATAAGAATAGGTATTATATGTATTAAAGAAATATTATTTTATATATACTATTAAAATTATATTAAAATACTGTGTTACCTACACAGTATTTATATATAATAATATTACTACTAAAATTAAAATTTTTAGTATACACTCTTTTTTTTTAAACATTGAAATTGATAGATGTATTCACGAAGCGTCATCAACGCAGATCAGTTAAAGATGAAGGAAATTGAGAGTCATCACGAAGCTAAAAGTTTTAGTAGTTTCTGGAAAGCCACAAACAGCTTGAATCCCAGGTCGGGCCTGCCAGCGTGCGTCGGTGGAGTAAACGAGCCTAGGGCTATTGTCAATTTATTTATGACTTCGTTTAGGACAGTCACCACTGGGTCCATCAACAGGGGCGTCGGATGCTTGGGAGGGATCCGAGGGCATGCCTATCATGTTCACCGCTGGGAAGGTTGCTCCATTGACGGACAATGTATCAATCATATTAGTTACGCGGATAATATGGTGTTGCTGAGTCCATCGATCAGTGCATTAAGAAAGCTCCTCCGAATCTGTGAAGACTATGCGGTGACTCTTGGTCTCAGATATAACTCAACCAAAAGCGAGCTCTTAGGCCCGTATTACAGAACCTTACTCACAACTCAAGCATTACTTAAAACTAGTTCAGAGCCATTTGATTGGTTGAAACTAGTTTTAAGTAATGCTTGAGTCTTGAGTGAGGTTCTGTAATACGGGCGTCGTCTGCTGGCCAGCTACCTAGAGGATCGGACGATCGTTCTGGTTAATAGGACTGGCCAAGTCCGGCGGTACGCCGTCGAGGCTGGCGTTCCGCAGGGGTCAGTCATAGGACCTCTCCTCTGGAACATCGCCTATGATTGGCTCTTGCGGGGAACTCTCCTCCGGGGCACGAGTGTCGTCTGCTATGCGAATGACACTCTCCTCACCGCCCGGGGGGGCAGCTTCAGGGAGGCGGCCAACCTAGCCTCAGCGGGCGGATCCTTGGTCGCGGGGAGGATCCGCCGCCTAGGTTTAACGGTGGCGCTGCACAAGACCGAGGCCGTGTTCTTCCACGGAGCTCGGCAGCGCCCCCCACCTGACGCCCACATCTTTGTGGAGGGCGTCAGAATTGAGGTGAAAGCCCAGATGAAATATCTGGGCCTGGTACTCGACAGCAGGTGGCGCTTCGGTCCGCATCTTAGCGGGCTGTCGTCGCGCCTGCTGAAGGCCGCAGGCGCGCTCTCGTGGCTGCTTCCCAACCTGGGGAGGCCCAGCGCGCGATGCCGGCAACTTTACGCCGGCATCTTGAGGAGTATGGTCCTTTACGGGGCCCCTATCTGGGAGCACTCCCTCCGAAGGAGGGAGAACGCCGCCGCATTGCGGGCACCCCAAAGGGCCATAGCCCAGCGGGTGGCGCGGGCCTACCGCACGGTGGGCTTCGCGGCAGCATGTGCTCTGAACGGCACCCCTCCTTGGGAACTCGAGGCGTGGGTGCTCGCCAGAGTATATGAATGGACGGCGGGGCGGAGGGCGAGAGGAGAACGCCCAGCCCCGGAAGAGCGGGAGGCCGTCCGGCGGGAGGCGAGGGACGCCATCGTCGTCCATTAGACGGAGGAACTCGCCACCGCAGCCTTCGGCCGCCGAACCCTCGACGCGATTGGGCCAGTCCTGCGAGACTGGCAGGAGTGGTCGCATGGGTTCCTCTCGTTCCGTCTGGTGCAGGTGCTGTCCGGACACGGTTGCTTCGGATCGTACCTGCACCGGATCGGACGGGAGGAGACGCCGTCGTGCCATGACTGTGGCGCGGCGGAGGACACGGCGCAGCACACCCTCGAGGTGTGCCCCTCGTGGTCCGAGACGCGCCGCAGTCTCATCGCGGTGATCGGACCGGACCTCTCACTCCCTGGCTTGGTTAACGCCATGCTGGGGGACGAGGGGTCCTGGGCGGCGGTCGCCTCCTTCTGCGAACACGTCATGTCCCAGAAGGAGGCGGCGGAACGCGCGCGGGAGGAGGATCCTCACGCGGCGCTGCTCCGAAGGCGGAGGAGGGGTCGAAGAAGACGTCAGTTTGATAGTCATCTCCGACTCCTCCCGGGTGGAGACCAGCAGGCAACGGGTGCGGGGGCACCCTTGCCTGTATTGCACAGGCCTCCACCAGTGTCGGACGGGAATGGCCAGGTGTTCCCGGCCATTCCCGTAGCTCCCCAACCTGGGGGGCATGCGGGGCCCGCCAGCTAGGCGGGCAAGCGCCGGGAGGGTTGTGGATGTAAAGGCTGAGCCGGTTTCCCATGGCCCTCCCACCACGGCGAAGTGGGAACACCGCTGAGTTTTAGTGGGTATACTGTTATTCTGACAGGAGTCCCACATACCCCGTCTCGTCCCCCGACGAGCGGAAGTGCATAAAGCATTTCTCAGCGACTAAAAAAAAAAAAAAAAAATATTTGACAGTGTTCCACCGGTTACCTTGGGCAGCGTTCCGCTGAAAAGAGTCACTCGTTCTAAATACCTGGGGCACTGGGTCACCGATAGGCTGTTGGATGAAGCCGATTTAGAGGGGGAACGTAGAGCGTTGGCTGTCAAGTGTAACATGCTGGCCCGCAGTTTTGCACGGTGTACGCGAGAGGTTAAAATAACATTGTTCAGGGCCTATTGCCAGTCGCTGTAATCGTGCGCCCTGTGGGTCAGTTATACATAGGGCTTGTACGATGCGCTACGAGTCCAATATAATAATTAGTTTCGGGTAATGCTGGGGTTGCCGCGCTCCTGTAGCGCGTCGGGGATGTTCGCAGACGCACGCGTTCCGAATTTTGGCTCGCTGCTGCGTCTGCGAATCGCATCACTGATGCGTCGAGTGCTCGACAGACCCAAAAGCGTCGTGGCTACTGTAGCTGGCAGGGTGGATGGGGGCTCACAGACCGTTATTCAGTGAAATAATAAGTTTATTTAAATGTTTTAGTTAGTAAGTGCCAAATTGTTTATTCGTCTATTATTATTATGGATCTCTGGTCTGATCATAAAGATTTATTATTATTAAGTTTCCGCATACTCCCGAGTGCGAAATAAGCGTAAGTTTATGAACGTATATTATAAAAAAACCGGCCAAGTGCGTGTCGGACCACGCACAATGACGGGTTCCGTAGTTGGGATGAATTTATTCCAAGTACAAATTTAACATTGTAGTTGAAAACATGTTCTCCGATACGTTCCAACCGCAAATGTAAGTTGGTCGATTATTACTCGTAAACTTGTAAAGCTTACTTACCTATGATAGTTTTCCTTTAAATTTCGTTATATATACCTACTAATGCCCACGGACTAGAAAAAAAGGAAGGATTCCGCGCCATGCGTATCTAAATTGAAGCACTATAACTTTGCCGGACCCTTTGTACAAACATGCCTCACGAACACATTTACATCTTAGGGTGCCGACCGGCCGCCATTACGTGGCACTACGGCGTCATTGTAGGTACTGTTTACGTCAAGTAATAAAATAAAATAATGCATTCTTGTGTTGTGAAATGGTGTAAAAATAATTCAACATCCCAGAAAGTGTCCAGGAATAACATATCACAAGTAAGCACACACACACATAGATCGGTACGGTGCTTCATTTTATCGATATGCGTGGCGCAGAGTCCTTCTATTTTTTCTAGTCCGTGCTACTGCCGTGATTTTATTCACATATTCAAAAGCACCCATTTGGCTGGCAGGGGGGCGGGCACTTCCCCTGACGCAGGTCCTCACCGGACATGGCTGTTTCGGGAGGTTCCTGTTTCGAAAAAGGCGGGAGGAAACGCCCGGGTGTTACCATTGTGTGGATCGACCGGAGGACACGGTGGAGCATACGGTGGAGGTCTGCCCGGCTTAGGCGGAGCACCGCCGTGTCCTCGTGGCGGCGATCGGCGGCGGCGACCTCTCGCGGCCGGCCCTGGTTCAGGACATGGTACGGAGCGAGAGGGAATGGGAAGCCGTCACCTCCTTCTGCGAAGCAGTAATGCTCGCGAAGGAGGAGGCGGAGCGCGAAAGGGAGAGGCAATCACTGCGCCCTCGCGCCCCTAGTCGCCGCAGAAGGAGACACCCTGGGCGTCGGGAGTCGATTGCCGACTCCCGGCCACCGTAGGCGCGGGCTTGAGGACGGCGAACAATGGGCAGCTCGCCGTCCGGTAATGACCAGGCCCGGGTCGACGGCGCGTCGTGTTCCACGCGCGCCTCAAAGAGATGTCAGCAAAATTGACGGGGTCCGATAGGACCGATGCCTGCCGGGGCTGCGGATTGTTCGAAAGAGTTACCGTGGCCCTGGCGCACAGGCAACTGAAGGAACACGGGTGGGTTTTAGTCAGTAAGAGTCTGACACGCCCTTCCGCTCCGCCCAGAGCGGGAGAGGTCATTTGATGATTTCCCAACCAAAAACAAAAAAAAAAAGGGGGGGCGGGCACTTGACTCTAACAAAAATTTGCAATTAAAAGTTTAATTTTACGCAAACGAATCCCTAAATCGAAAAATGGTTTTCACAGACCCGTAATATTTTTGAATGGCCTATCCAACGATACCCGACATCATGGAATAAGCGAGAAAAACAAAACATCCCCACTTTACCTACGTGTGCAGGAGGTATCCTAAAAAAAAAATTGTTTTTCGTGATTTTATTTTACCACTTTGTCGGCGTGATTAATTTGTATATCCAAGCCAAATTATAGCTTTCTAGTACTAAGAGTCTCCGAGCTAAGCTGCAGACGGACGGACAGACGGACATGGCGAAACTAAAAGGGTTCCTTGTTGACTACGGAACTCTAAAAAGCTACGATATATAAACAATACTGCACGATGCACCTTATACATTTAGGTAACAAAATCAGCCAATGGACTCAAAAGTAGTATTTAGTTTCTCATTTCAGTGAGAGCACACTCTTATACTCTTTGGCACACTCAAAAGAGGAACTAAATACTACTAGAAATAAATAATTACAGCATTGCCTTGCCTATGTAACGCATTTAAAGATAGCTCAGCCTTTTTTGTCGTCGAAAAAAAGGCGTAAGGACGGTGATTATCTTGTTATCATTGTACGCCCGACAACATATCAAGCTATACGTGTCCAGTATAAGCTGACTTCTCATTGTACGAAAAGCCTATACAATGGCAGGTCAGCTAAAACTGGATTAGTATAGCTTGATTATGTCGTCGCCGTGTGGACCAAACTATGGTACCAAGAACGGCCGCATAACGGTTAAGCTCGTCGCACTGTACTAACCATAGATAACCCAGACAACTGGAATGAAATGTCAAGACAAAGTCAAAAACACGTGTTTTTGGACGTTGCATTGTTTCTCCATGTAAACAATTCTAACAACGAAAAAATAGATTTACTAATTACATATTCTTTAATTAAAATGAGTTGCATACAATGTGAACAAATCGCCAAATATAAATGTCCTGTATGCAGAGAGCCTTAGTGAGTAGTTTTAACGAAATTCACATTATTTTATGTTCAATAAAACATTAACGTAACGAAAGATATCATAACTTTTTTTAATCGCTACAAATGTGTTGTAGCTGCTCAGTGCCGTGCTATAAGAACCACAAAGAGACTCCTTGCAGTCCCCCACCAAAACCACCAAAGCAGACAAATGATTCAATTGATAAGGAAAGAGAATATGACTATCCTACAGAAGACACAGTGCCAGTTGAAAAATTTAAACTGTTAGGTAAGTACTAAGAAGCTAATTAAACCTTAGTATGGTAAACTCCCCCATAATCTTTATAGGTACCTAAGTACTTCCTTATACCTAATGCATGCTCTTTACAATGAAATATTCAGATCAAGTATTACATACCTTTAATTGAAAGAAAACTTTTTAAGTGGGTTCTATCTTTGCTCATTCCTGCAAGTTATTTATTGGAATGACGTTCCTTAACACGGCTTGCAGTAGGAGTTGACTGGTAGTTATTGTCAAATTAAAAAAATGTTTATGGTCCATGCAACTCTCTGTCTGTTTTTCTACTATATACGAGTATGTGCATGTGGAACTTCATTCCTGACAGGGTCGCCCAACTGAACACGTTTAATTTTTATGAATATGAATAAATCTATTGCAATACATAAAATTACAGGCATTAATGCAGTTTTACTGATTTTTTAAATATATATTTACAGAGCAATCTATAGATTTGAAGAAATGTTTGGAAAATCCCCATGTGAGAGAGATATTGGAGTTACTGGACCAGTCGCCATATCCAGATGAATTAATGAAGGAGTACATGCAAGAGCCCATCTTCACAGAATTTGTTGATGCATGTTTGAAAGTTGTACAGCCACAAGATGACAATGATAAATAATAAACAAGTTTAAGTTATCCAAGTTTCATATACTTTCATTTCAATACTTAATCAATTTTATTAGCTTTCATTTCAGTTCAAGTTTTCTGCAGTATGACTTGGCACTTTGCTATTGCTAAGTTGCTTTAATGAAGCCATTCAGCTCATTTACTTATTCTATTATTGCTTTAAGCCTTAATCCACATCAATTTATATATGCTGCCTTCAGAGTTCTATCACAATTCCACAATATGTGGCAAAAAGAACTGGGGGCAAGGAGGTATGAACTGAAAAACCTTTACCACATAGTAGTCATCATGCTGAAGGAGTGAATGTCGATTGAGTAAAAGTAATAATAATCATGGCAATAACAAAATATGAGTTGTCATTGCAACATAATATAGCATAAAATTTAAGAGAGAGGTAAGTGTATTGGAGCGAGGGTCACAGATTTCACTTTCGACTTGCCTAAGTAAGCATTTCAAGTTCATATTCCTACAAGCGAATATGTATAAGCTTAAATGAATATGTATATTTATTGTTTATGAATAATTTTCAGATTCTAATAAAAGTAATGAATCCCCTACTTAGTGAATATCACCTTTAGTGACAAACTAATATTAAATTAAATTAAAAATCACTGTGTCAAGATCTGAACCAATTTACAATTAAGTAATAAAAAAACTGTGCCTACAAAATCAATCATTTATTCCATGCAACATGCAATTGTTTTTTAGAAAAATAGATAATTAATTAATTTAAATATTCCCCAATGCTGTTCTCAGTAAATTTTCAAATTCTAATGATTTCTGTCTCTCTTCTTCAATTTGTTTTTCAAGCTGTTTGACAGCTTCTGCACAGTTGTTATATTTGGATATGTTTACATCCTTTTCTTTTATACTTTCGTCAACTAATGTGCGATCCTTGTCTTCTATCATTAGGTATTCCAGCGAATCTATTTCTATTTTGCGACGCTTAGCCTCGACGTAAAAATCAATATCATCTTCATATTCTAAGGCTTTGTGCTTCATTTCATTTATAACTTTTACTTCATGCAGCCAAAGTGCATTGCGATAATCTTCCATAACAGATTTCTCATAAACAGCAAATCTATTTTGAAAATTATTCAGTCTATTAATCTTTTCATAAACGATTATGTTCATAAAGTCTACAAGATTGTAGTGGGAAAAGTATTTGTTGAAATCCTCACAGGGCATGCTTATATTTGAGAGTTCCTTTGGTAGCACAGCTACTACTCTACATAACACTTCTTCTGGGTTTTCAAACCAACCAATCTGATTGCAGTAGCTACTCATTTGCTGTTGCAAGCTTATTGCATTCACTGGGTTAAAATCCAATGAAGGGTCAGGCAATTTCAATTGACTCATAATCCTTTTGATTGCTAACACATTATCAGAAGTCTTTGCACTACTTGGTATAAACTCATAAGGTTTCGGATAAGGAGATGTGCTGTCCAGGTATGACTGAAACTCTAATGGAAATAATGAGTAATTGAACAAATCTTCATTTGTTATGACATTAGTTAATTTATCCACAGCAGTGTTATAACACTTGACCAATCTGTATAAATCTCTTATAACGGCATTCATACGGCTATCGTTTTCCAACCTTAATCTACACCATATCTCATTTCCAAGGTATCTTTGACAAATAGACTTCAAGTGATCTATTTCCAATGGTGGGGTTTGTGGGAATTTTTTCGCTAACCATTTCATAGCACTCTTGGAGGATGCATTTAATGATTCGTATACATTCTGTGAATCTATTACAAACATCTTGTACCCTGATATTACATTTTTCTGTACAAGATTTGACAATAAGACTTCTAAGCGTTGTTGAACGTGTTCCATTTTTGGTATGATGATGGCGACTGGAACTACCTGGTATGGGTATTTGTGTTTGAGTGTGACTTCTATTGTTTCTATGAGATCATTATCATATTCAGTGGCATAGAACAGTACAGCATTAGCACCTTCAATAGCCTCATTAATATTCATATCTTTACCTGTCAAACTAACAGATATAGCAAAATCCATCAAATGATTCCAAGACTGTTTCCCAACATGTATCAGCGTATCAGAAACTTCATGTTGCTTGCTGTCACTGAAAACATCCAATAACCATTTTTCAATGTTAATCTTTCTGTGTAACCATTTCATTGCACCAGGTGATACCAAAGTAAGTTTCCAAAAGAAACATTTATCATAAGGATAGCTTATTTGTTTCATACGCTTCAACAGTGGTGATCTTATTATTTCCATGATGTTATATGGTTCCGGGGTTGGTAATTGTCTAAGTTCCCCAGTAAATTTATAGCCCCTGTGAACGGCATTCATATTCTTTAATGTGGCATTTTCAACTAATCGCCTCAAATAAGATGCTTCTTCCAGAGGAGTTTTACGAGTCAGCCAAACAGGTGTATCTTCTAGTAGATTCCGCCTTTTAATATTTCTGGTATATTGTTTCCTCCATACATGAAACCATTTTTTCATTATACGCTGCGTTAAAAATATCTCGGCTTTCAATTCAGATTCAGATATCTCATTGGACAAATTCAGCAATATTTCATCAGTTACTGTATTCGCAAACTGCATCAAACTATTGAACTTTTCCAATTCTTCTTTTAAAATACTTTTTACAGTTGGGTCATTTACTTCATTGACAAGTTCTTCAACAAGGTCTGTTGATTCTCTTTCAACTCTTTCTTTGAATTTCTTTTCTTCTTCAGCTTTTCGTTTTAGTTCAGCTTTCTTTTCTTCTTCTAATTTTTTCTTTAATTCTTCTTGTATCCTTTGCTCTTCTTTTCTGCGTTTTTCCTCCTGCAATCTGAGCTCTTCTTGCTTTCTTCGCGCTTCTTCTTGCTTTCTTCGCGCTTCTTCTTGCTTTTTTCGTGCGTCTTCTTTACGCCTTTCTTCTTCTAGTCGCCTCATTTCTTCCTCTCTTATCATTTGTTCTTGTAGTTGCCTCTCCTCTTCCTTCCTCATTCTTTCGGCATTAATACGTTGAATCTCGGCCTGCTTTTGTTCTTCGTCCTCATTTTGGTTAAAATCGTAAACGGCAGGAGTTTCTGTTGTTGCTATTGAATTTAATATATTATCAGCCACCGTCTGTGCTTTATTTTTGCTTGGAAATATTGAATAGCTTTTAGTGTCCGTACCATTGGGTGGGATAATTGCACTTTTGAAAAGGCTTCCTGGCGACAACTTGCTAGTTGTAGCTTCGCCGTTGGCAAAGATAGACTGCGGCTTTACTTGATCTTCCGCATTTCCAGGTTTTGCAAACAAATTGGTGCTTTCTGGCGGCTTTCCAAAAGTACCAAATATATTTGTTGGACGCTTGTCTTCGCTTCCTGATGGCGGAGCAGGCTTTGCAAATATGTTACCGCCTTTTTCAAAAGCAACTGTACTATCTGGTTTTGAGAACAGATCAGTTTTCGCGCCAGAAAATATACTTTTATTAGTAAACAATGGCTGTTTATCTGCCACTTTTTCTTCCTTTGCTGCAAACACATTTTTAGGCATTGTACTAGTAAATAAATTCGTTGTAGGCTTTGATTGAATGGGCTGCCCGAAAACAGCATTTCCTTCTGATTTCTTGAATAAATTATCTTCTGGCTTCATTCCTTTGAAAATAGGCTGTGGGTTTTGACCTTTATCATTATTAATTTTTCCAAATATATTATTCGTTTCTGGAACTGCAGTACTTTCGAATAGGCGTTTAACTGTTTCTTTTCCAGTAAATAAATTAGAAACGACAGTTTCTTGAGGATTAGAAAATGAGAATATTTTTTTTGTATCACTGAACATTTTTTCAGGAGAATTCTTAATGATATCTGTTGACGCAACTGGAATAGCTGGTTTGAAAAAAAATTGATTGGTTTCACTTGATGTGGGTGGTGGTTTAAACATGGCAGCTGGAGGTAGATTTACTGGAGCACTGAATTTATGAGTCTGTTTCGGGCTTGAAGATATTACATCAGGTTTAGCAAACACATTTATTTTACTTTCAGTTGCTTTCTCCATCACATATACTGCTTTTCCACCTTGAGATAATCTTTGGATCTCTGTTTTCAGTGATTGTATATCTTTGTTGCTATCATTCAATGTATTGTAACCTTGATCATCAGCAGTTAAAGCACTTTCTTTTAATCTACCATCCAAGTTAAAACTCGTGTACAGAATGTGCCGACTGTATTCAGCATCTGGGAGTTGTCCGCCAGCAATAATTTCGCCCACAGTAAGGTTTCTTTTAGATTCTATAAGTTTTATAGCTCTTGAGGTGGGATAGGGATCACTGTCTTCTATAAACTGATTTCTGTCTAGTATAATTGTTATTTCACCATCACAGTCTTCAGTTCTGGCGAGTCTGAGTCCATAGTGGTTGATAAACGATTTTAAATTTTCTATAGTTTCGAATGCTAGAGAATTCATCATTTCTTCAGCGGGGTAGCGAGATCCTCCTCTAGGGGCGTACGCTTTGACTATTCTAGCGAGGGCCCGCGCGCGCACATCGTTGAAGTACCGCAGCAGAATACACGCTTGCAGGTAGGTCGCTCCTTCCTTCACTAGTCGAAAGAATCTCACGTAGTTATTGTTGTCTATAGCGTTGAACACCTTGATGGCGAAAATTATAGGTTTCGACTTCTGTATTTCTATTGGCAGCTGCTTGATCTGTGACAACAAGAAAATATATTTTTATAATCTTCAAATCTGATATTTTAAAGAGTTAAGTAAAAAATACTGACCTCCCACCAAAAGTTAGCGTCACCCAGGTTTAGTAGCGCGACATATCCTCTGAACTCTGCTTCTCTTGGTTTTTGCTCAGGGCCCACATCAGTATACATATGTTTTAATGTTTGTAGACATTTGGTAAGATTATCAGTATTTAACTTCTGATCGAACTGCGTGTGTTCGAGGTCAGCGAGCCGCGCGGCACAGTGCGCATGAAATCGTGCGCACATTTCCACCAAGCAAATGGACTCTGAAAGTTTCAAGGACAATATTGATACAAGGTTTAATATGAAGGGAAAACAAAAAATAAGGAAAATAGGAGTTAGTATATTGTTTCAAGTTTACCTGCACAACACAGAGCCTGCTGTGTTATGTCCTTCCTGATACTGCGAAATCGATCCCACATGAAATGGAACCAATCCGCCAACGAGACCTGAAAATAGAAGCAATGTTTCATTAAATCACGACAATTCATATTAATTTATTAGCATAACACAGGTTTATGGTTTATTGTATGAGACATCTTTTTTATTATTATTTAATGAGACCACTCCTGACCTCGCTGTAGCCTGATGGAATGCATCTCAAACGAAAATAGAAGTTTTAATTCTGAGTTTGTTCAAAAATTAATGATTTTAGTCCATTTTAAAAGTAAACCAACCTGTCGTTTAGTATCGACGATCTCATGCAACAGGTAAGCGCAGGTGCGCATGAGTACGGCCGCGGGACGCAGCTCGTAGCACATCGGCATCTCCTGGTCAGCTGAGCTACGGCTGTACTGTTTTACGGCTCGCCACGGCTCCAGTTCACCATCAGAATCCAACACGGTTTCTAGGGCCATCACCTGGAGTAAAATATGGAGTGATGTTATAACTTTCTTCCAGGAAATAATGTATGGTTTCACACAGCACATTTATACATGGTGTAAAATGACCCATCACATAGCCGTTATCTACACATTCTGTACATCAAACTAGGTAATATTGAGCAAAAATTATTGCTGGGAAATGACTATTACGGCAGCGCGCAATATAACGCAAACAAAACATTGTGCTTTTGGGTGTGCACCCAGAAACACAATGTTTACTGCAACGGTACAGGAGTTATGGGGTATTTAAAGTTACGTTATTTTATTGGGTAAAAAAATTGATTTCGAAAAAATAAAATAGAAACCTTATTTTGCATTGTTTAAACAATGGTCTCACCTGATGTTCTGCTTGTCTGTGCAATAACTCCTTTTCTGGACACATATCTTGACAGGTACCAATAGTAGCACCACCTACTTTGATACGGGATCCAGCACCTCCCCAGGCTCTCAAAATCCTGACAAGAATAGAACCTTATCAAAAAAAGAAATGTTTTAAACAAACATTGAAACAACAAAGGGGCAATTCCTGTATTTTTAAGAAAATTCTCATTCTAATGTCAGTCTCAATCTGTCAAAAATACCTCAAGTTTTCGTCCATTTTTGATGCTGAGTGCCGCTGAGATGAGATTGTAACTAGATTTTTTTATGTCTTTAATTATGGGAATTGACCTTCAGTTTCATGCAAAATGTTAACGTAATAAAACAAGTGAATAGTTACTTGTCCCTTGCTTCTAGAATGCGCCATTGTTCATCAGGAGTTGTGGATACTTTTGAGCGTAGTTGGTTTAGTTCTGTGGCTGCGTCCGTGGTGTTCAAGCTTGTTTGAGTGGTCACCACTGCTACTGGAGCTTCAATGATACTCGCTGGTTGTGCACTAAACAAAAGATATTGTTTGTTTATTTTTACCGTCACAAAACGAAACCAACAACTAAAATAATAACAACACAAGGAAAAGAAAAATAGAAAGATGTATTTAACCTGTTTACACACATTTCAGGAATATTTGTTTTAAGTAAAATGTGGAACTAAAGCACTTACACCACTGGCTTTTTCTCACGCATTGGAAGTTTCTTTCTCAATGGTGTTTGTTTCACAGGTCTAGCCTGTATCCTTAATTTTGATGGAGGAGTTTTGGGTTCAGGTTCAACATCCATGGCTAAGGACAAACAAATAGATTAAAAAAATAACTTTAAAGAAAATTGTTCAGTACATATGATAGAGAGTAAATAGATGCTATAGATGCAATCAGCTTTTTATCATACATACATTTTTGACGAGTGACTCTGTATGTTGGTGCTCCGCCCATCGCTGATAATTCGTCTTCAACATCAGAATCAGGCACCCAGTCTGGATCATCTTCTTTCCTACTGCTGCGTCTACGTCTAAATTTCAGAAGTAATAATTATGAAATATAATAAATTCAATTTACAAAATTATACTAATTTTCACCAGAGAATTATACATGATAAACCAGTTAATGAATAAGAATGAATTTAAGAATCTCAAATAAAAATATTTTATACTTACACCCTCATCTTACTGCGAGTGACATCAAACATGAATCCATCATAAGCACCAGCATTCAGCATGGCTCGTTCAGAAGAGTTTGGTTGATCATACTCAATAATACACATGTGACGCTTTGGAAACAGTCTTATCTTCTGAACACGTCCAAACTTGCTGAAGTGCTTTTTAGCTGCAGTGGCATCAAATAGAGAGTCTGGGACATTTGAGCACCTACAATTATAGAATGAGCAGGTGAGGCAACAAGCTAAACATAAGGTATGTTTATTAAACCCAGGAACCTTTTCATAGTATAAAAAATGAAGAGTATTCAAAGTCCAAAGCATTGATATAATTATCTTTCATTTACTCAATATTTCATAGATTATGAGTCCATTTAATTATAATAAATCGTATTAGAACTCTGGCGTTGGCATTTACTACATTATTGGTCAACATTGTTAATAGTTTGTGCTGGGGGTATGTCAACAACATAAATAACTTACGTGATAGAGGTTTTAGGATTGATGATAACATCCTGTAATGGACTCTTCAGTTTTTTACGAGGACTTGTAGCGGGCTGCATGTTTAGTTCCCGTATTCTTCCTTCAAAACACCATTAGAAGGTTGTTATTTACCTACGTAGATTCAAAGATCAAACACGAGGTCATAGCATCTTTTTTGCCGTATTCAAATAATAAATAGGTAGGAGATTAAGATAGGAAAATAGAAAATTTTAAATGTTTCAGTTGTAGAATTTTTATCTATATTTTAGAATAGACGCACGAAATACTGGTTAACTGGCTAAATTCTCCAAATTAAAATTGATTTGACACTTTGTTTGACATCAACGTTGATATTTGTTTGTTTTTAATTTAGTTAACTGGCTACCTTAGCCTTTAAGGAGATGCGCCAAGTGAGCCCGCGAAATTCAATTTTTTTTTAGTTTTTTTCCAATTTGCAGGTCAGTGTCAGATTTTATCTTAAAAAATATAATTCGCGGCCGTAACAAATATGGGTTTACACATGGTCTAAAAAAAACAAGGTCTGGCACTCCGAGAATGACACAAGCATACGTCACTATCCAGTTGCCACTTTATTGCAACAAAACAAGAAGTATGGAAACATTTTCAGTCACCATGCTGTTAAAAAAAAAATATCAAGCATTTAAATTGTCGAAACGAAACAATTCAATTTAAACTTATACCGATGTAATTGTTAGTTAAAACCTCATTGATTTTTCGGATTCGCACAGGTAATAAAGGTGGTTGGGGAGTTATTATGACACACTACTGGTAACACAGCGATAATGACGTAGACTTGTGTCACCCACGTGACCACTGTGTTTCGGAATGCTATACCTGGCGAAGTATATTATTATACCATGGGTTTACAGAATTATAATCATTAGAATCATCAATACAGCCCTCTAGGTTCATATAGTCCTACTGATTGATATTTTATGACATGTCATTTAAGCATTTTGACAACGAACGGTGAATAGAGATGTGTGACCATTGAGGTAGGAAAAACATGTGACGGATGTGCGTGTATTTTAGTCATTCTCAGTAGTAGATCGGCACTTATTGCCATAGATTAAAATAGAATAGTCATCAGTTTTATCCTAATCCTAATCCTAACTTCCTAACTATAATCATAACTTCCTAACTAATATTATAAATGCGAAAGTAAGTTTGTTTGTTTGTTTGTTACCTTTTCACGCCTAAACTACTGAACCGATCATCCTGAAATTTTGCATAATTATACGTTGTCAGGTGCACAGAAACGGACTTAGGGTACCTTTCATCCCGCAAAAAGTACTGTTCCCGAGGAAAACAACAATAATGTTCTTATGATAATAGATGGCGCCACCTGTCTTTCGAATCATTATTGAATTATAACCCGAATTTATAGTCAATTTCAAAATTAACGCGAGCAAAGCCGCGGGCAAAAGCTAGTATAATATTATAAATGCGAAAGTAAGTTTGTTTGTTTGTTTGTTACCTTTTCACGCCTAAACCACTGAACCGATCATCCTGAAATTTTGCATATACGTTGTCAGGTGTACAGCAACGGACATAGGGTACCTTTCATCCCGCAAAAAAGTACTGTTCCCGAGAAAAACAACAATAACGTTCTTATGATAATAGATGGCGCCACGTGTCTTTCGAATCATGATTGAATTATAACCCGAATTGATGGTCAGTCTAAATTATCGCGAACGAAGCCGCGGGCAAAAGCTAGTATTATCATAAACTTACAATAAAATTATTTTATCTATACGCAACAATTTTGAACAGAAACGCAAAAAATAATAATTCATGCACGCTTTTACTCAGTTTACAATAACAATATTCTTTTGGCAGCCTCTAAAATAACCTTGTATCGGTGTAATTATTTAGCACCAAAACTTTAAAAGCTAACAATTTACACAAGCGAGTGTATTTTTTCTTTGTATTTTATATTCTCCAACTTTTGTAAAAATATAAGATTTAAAACATTTGTGGTCAAAATCCGTAAAAAAAAATGCATTCGATTACAATCCGAATTCCGATAAATGTCGTCGGAGAAACAAAAAATTAAAATTACAACACATTTGAACAACAGGTACCTAATTTTAATTTATGTTACAACACTATTCTTTAATTTATATCTGTGTTGCTTTTTTGAATTTTTAAATCATACTTTTTGATATTGTAATTAAGATTTTAATAATGACATGTCATTAGTACTTTGACATTATTATGAATTCTTGGACATTGTAATTTTTATGTCGACATTGTAATTTTTATTTTGACATTATGATTTATATTTTGACATTATAATTTATTCTTTGACGTTATGATTTATATTTTCGACAATAGGATTGTTACTTTTCATTTTTTGTTTAATTATTCATATTTTGACATTATACATTCATAAATTTAATAATAGAAAATAAGGCAAAGACAGGTAACCAACCATGTCCAGGGGAATAAAATAACAATCACATTTATTTTGTACTTTATTTGCATTAAGATAAATATTTACATGTTAATTAATTAATCATTACTTGAATATAAATAAAATAATTACATACCTATGGGTTTTTCCTAACAATATTGTACCATCATTTTACAATAGAAATACAACAGATTAGCCAAACAATGAATCCACTTAGTTTGTCAGCACCCTATTTGCGTAACACACTATCAATGACACTTTGAATCATTTTGAAGCCTATTGCTAATCCATTCCTTCATAAGTTCGAAAAATTTGTCAGCTCAACAACGTAAATAACGCAATGAATGTTGTTGAACTGTCAAAATGAAAGCTTATTCCTACTGTTAGTGTGTTACGCAATGATCCCGCTGGTTTTGAATGTAGGCGTATTTAGTAGTGGGTACTTCTACTACTTACTCACCATTTCACTTAGGCAGTTCTATTTTACATGACGTTACCCAAAGGTAAAAAAAAAAATTGGGTCAAATTATAAACTAGAAAGGTTTAGGTAGTTAAATAAAGGTAAACAAATCGTAAAAAGGGTTTTTTATAGTTGAAACTTTCTTATCTAAAAATACGTTAAAACAAAATTAAATTTATTTTAGATTTATACGATAGTTTCCTCTTTTATGAATGTATGTTAAACTTTATCATTTATTCGTAAACTACTCTTCGTAGATGTAATTGCTTGAGCAGAAATTGTAATCTGTTTGTTTGTAATCTGTCTATTGTAAAGACCCCAAAAAGACAGGTTCCCTAAACCTTTAAGAAAATACAAAGAATTAGATAACGTTGCTAAATTGAAGAGTACACCTGTGACGTAGTTAGTATGACAACTGAAGTAGCAGGTATTACGTTTAGTCGGTTAACCAGACGCCTTTTATGTTGTGGATGTATTAGACAAGGGAAATCGTGTAACAGTATTGCGTCTGCCACCATACCTGTGAGCTCAATCCAATTGAGTTAATATGGGCTCAAGTTAAGGGGTTTTAACCGAGAAAAATAAAACTTTTAAAATGGCTGACCCATAAATTATTTTGGCAAAGGCTTTAGCTAATGTCACTGCTAAGAATTGGAAAAATTGCGAGGGTCACCGGTCATATAATAAAAGATGAACAGAAAATGTTTAAATTAGACAAAATAATTGATGATACCACTAAACGCTTTATTATTAATGTGACAGATAGTTCCTCAGATTCAGATTCAGAATAGAGCCTATTATTATTTGACTAAAAATAATTTGATTTTAACATTTGAAATAAAATGTTTAGCATCTATGAGTCACGTGGCTTTTTTTGTTTACCTTTATTTAACTACCTAAACTTTTCTAGTATAGGTACCTACTTATTAACTATATTGTTACCTTACCTTCTTATAGGTAAAGTAGTAGGTCTAAAGACCTCGTAATGGAACATGAGCTTCGTCTACGTGTGAGTGGGCAAAGCGCCATTTGGATGGGCCAAGAAAAGAAAACCTTAAGGCTCAACTTGGCAAAAGGCGAATGACGTGAACACAAACTTTAAAAAAAAAATCATGTGTCTCCGAGAACTGTACCTTTATACATATTATTACCTACTTTTACAATACGTACGTATTGTAAAAGTAGGTACGTAGGTACTCAGTAAGGAGATTTAAAATATTCCTCTCTCGCTAATTGTAGATTTCTTGTATCTACTGTTCTTATGTAAGTAATAGTAAATTCTATTCTATCTACTAACAATGACGCTTGGCCATATCAATACATAGGGCATCTAGTATAAAACAAGGTCTACAGTTTGGTCAAGTTATCTTACATAATTCATAGGCAATAAGTAACTAAATTTTACTGATAGTAAATAAAAAGCTAAGTTCTGCTATTAAGTACCAATGCGTGGTCGCATCGCATATATTGTGGCACAAAATTGTTTGGAGCAAGCACTTCCTAAATTCAGTCGCATGCTCGTTTGGTGTGACATTTGAACTAGAAAATATAAAACTAAATTACAGAAATGATTAGTTATTTTAGTGATTATTTTGCGGTTAATTAACGTTTTACCTTGTTTCATACCTAATCTCTTAAAATATTACCTACCAATGGGTTTGTGTTCCAAAAACGTGCAGTAGGTACGTCGGTAAATTCCTACAGCTGTCAAGCACTCAGGCCTGACCCTTGTAAGGCATGACAACTGATATCCATGCTCATAGAAAAAGAAATTTACTCGCGAAATAATCCGTAAATCGATAATTTCATTGTATGTACTTGTAAACCTATAATTATAAACAGTTTGGTGTTTATGGCAGAGGTCCAGCGGTTACAGCTCTTCGTGCTTCGCGGGTTGCTTGTCACTAATGTAGTACGTCGTCTCAGGGAGGGAGACCCCGTAGTCGGAGGTCGCGAGCTCGTGGTAGCGGGACCGCAGAAGATGTGCCGCCGCCTTTGGTTGCCGGTTACGCGTGAATATACCCTTCTTGTTGCCACCCACGCGGGTTATCGCTGCAATTGGAATGAATGTTTTGTAACGAGCATCATCACATATCATCGGAACAAATTAAAAAATTAAATGTATGCAAGAAAAGATGCATCGGCCTTTTTCGTTCATGCTTAAACTAGGACATGGTCGCGACATGGTGACGAGCCTTCACAAAAGCGTGTCTGAATACAAAACTGTGCACCAATGAAGGCAGGAATTAATAGATATTCTGACACGATTAAAGTTGAAGAAGACCAAGAGTAGTATTTTGCGAAAAAGGAATGATGCTATTATTATGTTGTCCAGTGAAACTTTGTAACCATGCAAATTCAGTTCTTTCCGTCTTGCAAACACCATGCATCCTGATCACAGGCAATATAAGTTCATACACCGCCACCCTAGATCTAAATTCATCATTCAATAATATCATCATAAGGAAGGATCGTAGTCGCTTACAGCGCAACCACTTGAGGTGTCGTATGTGTGGCTGCAGGCGGTCTCGACGACGCTGAGGGCCTTTGCCTACCCTCCCTAAGTAAGAACAAGCTAATCACAATACTATCTGCGAAACTGTTTTTCTTTCTGCCAGCTCATTCTTAGGCAACCAGTTACAAAACGAAAAAACAATGTAGGTTGAAAGTATTGTTAAATGAAATGATTTTCGAGTAGATCTGATAGTGACACGTTCTAGAAATGGCGTACAAGTTTTTTGAAATTTTATTTTGGTATTGGAAGGCACAGTTAAGTGGGTACGACAAAATGAAGGTCGATACATCCATCATGGATATCAGCCTATACAAAAGCGTAAGAACGGTCACTTAAGAATTCCCCCATTACTACCCCAATAACATTTTTTCATTGTAAATTTGTACCTATTAACTTGGTATTCTTAAATATAATACCTATACCATACCATATTATGTAAAATGTAATACTTACACTGTGGGGTCTTGAAGTCAGCAAAGTTCCAGATGAACTCTCCGGCGAAGAACCCTGCCTTCCGTAGGTGGTCGAACGCCTTGAAGTGTTCTGCGATAAGCACGCACTGGTACTCTTCTGACCAGATGTACTCAGGGTACTGAAAACAGTAAAGTTATGTATGAATACTTACAACAGATTATTAAACAAAACATTATAGCAATGAATTTCAAAATTAAGGCTGTATGACGAAATGCGGAGCAGGCCAGGAATCTTACACTTGGCAATAGACATGGCAATCAAGAGCCAGACCAGTGAAATTACTAAATCAGTTTTGCCCAGCAATGTGACTCAAGCTCTAGTAGCGTTGGCACTGGTAAGGCTACTAAATACTACAAGCCACAGTACTTTCTTAAATTAGACACCTCTGCTAACGGACGGCAACAGGAAAATACAAGCAGGGAACATTTTAGGAACCCAATCAGTGGTAGGCACCTATAGTTACAGGCTGACTGTTTACGATAGACTTACCAAGTGCAGTCCCTCGATGGTGTCGGCTCCGTACTCGGTCATGATGATGGGCTTGTTGTGGATGCGGTGCCAGTTGGTGGCCTCTTCGACTACGTTGTTAGTGATCTGCGCCGTCTGGCCGGGATTCGCGTACCATCCGTTGTAGCGGTTGAAGCTGATCACGTCCAAGTGACGACCCTGATATACAAAGCATTTGTTTTGGTATACTTTGACATTTTAATGAATGTAAAGTCAGGGAAATTAATTGTGTACCAAAATGACTACACATTTAAATTGCCCGTATATTTGAAAAATTTGGTTGAAGTGGTATTATATCGTCTAAAAATGTGATAAAACAATCTTTTAATACTCACGGATTTGTCACCGGTAGCGCCGGCAGAAATAGCGATGGTGACTGGCCTTGAGAGATCCATCGATTTAACGTGACGCACCACTTCTCTGAAAGGGTTAAATGAAACTGAATCTACAAAATCTACATATATAGGTACATTTATATATATATATATATACCTAGTAGATTTAGAAATATCATTAAATGAAACTCGAGTAAGTCCGGCGACGCCATACATCAGCCAACATAAAATCTATTATAGCCGACACTTATCTTCAAGCCATGTATTCAATAGAGTTTATTAGAGGACAAAGACTCCGCAGCGCACGTAGCACGTGTCCCCAGGGATATCGTGTGACGCCGTCGCCCGACTTCGCGCAACATGTCTGGCGACCTCGCGTGACCTCTGCCGCCGTGGCTCGATACCGCATTGCGTTCAGTCGACGCACGAAAGTCGCCGGGTTTTGACGTGTTTGCAATAAGTTTGTGCAACAATGTGGACAAATGATGTAGTATTGCGACTTATAGACCATTTTCGGTCTTACGAGTGTTTATGGGATACAGCGAATAATGATTACAAGAATAAAAACAAGAAGCGTGCTTCATGGGAAGAAATTTCACAAAAAATGAACATGCCAAGAGAGGTTATTGAAACGAAAATTCACAATTTACGGTCCCAATTCATAAGAGAAAGAAAAAAAGTCCACGCGTCGAAAAAAGCAGGCAGCGGTACTGAAGATGCGAAGCAAAGTAATTGGTTTGCGTATGAATCGCTAATGTTTTTATTAAAGGGAGAAAATACATCAGTAGCGATGGATACATTATTAGAATCAGTAAGTTTTATGTTTATTCAATTGCCCAGTTTAAATATGTTCGTTCAAATCATTGCTTTCATCAACATTTCAAGTCTTTTCTCCTAAAACATCCAAAAACACTGAATGCTAATTGATGCTAATAGTAGACTAAGAAATTGTTACATAATAGGGGTAGGTATTAGGCGAGGTTTATAATAGTATCACACGAGTGTTTAACTAATTTGTGGTTTCATACACTTCTTTATCTAAACTCATGCTATTTCATCAAAAACGCAATGAAATAGCGTAATTATGGCTTCCAAATCCAACATGCCACCGCGCGGGGGTAAGCGCAAAAAGTATAATCATTTTATGCCACAGATCATAATTATAGAAACAGCAGATGGGCGAGTCCATGGAATTAGTATGTACTATATCATGATACAGGCGATGAGGCGAGTCTAATATGCTCATTATTCACAAATATTGGACTTGACTATATGCAGAAACAATATATTTTTTCACAACACCTGCTCGCTAATGTCAAATTTATAATATACAGGGTGGCCGGAACATTGACGTCCAAAAATTAAATTTAGGTCCCTCGTATCGTGGGGTATCCGAATCACCCCCATGTATGTTCCGCGACTTTTCATAGTTTTCGAGTTACGAATTTTTTTCTGATTTTTTGAGAATGATCGACCTGACCAATCTAAAAAAAATTAAAAAAAAGTACATGGCTTTGTCGAAATTTTTTTTTTGCAACTGAATCTTCGTGAGTAGTACTTTTATGCATAAAATAATCAGCTTCGTAACTGTCATGAAAGTTATGAAAAAGTTGGTCTAAAGTGAAAAAATTACGTTCGGTAAATTATGACTTAGATTTTCAACTTTAAATAAAAAATTAAAACAGTTGACTTCATGGTTCCTAAGTAGGCTTCAAAATAAAAAAATGAAAAAAAAAAATTTATTTAAAGTTGAAATGCTAAGCTATAATTTACCGAACGTAATTTTTTCACTTTAGACCAACTTTTTCATAACTTTCATCACAGTTACGAAGCTGATTATTTTATGCATAAAAGTACTACTCACGAAGATTCAGTTGCAAAAAAAAAATCTCGACAAAGCCATGTACTTTTTTTTAAATTTTTTTTTAGATTGGTCAGGTCGATCATTCTCAAAAAATCAGAAAAAAATTCGTAACTCGAAAACTATGAAAAGTCGCGGAACATACATGGGGGTGATTCGGATACCCCACGATACGAGGGACCTAAATTTTATTTTTGGACGTCAATGTTCCGGCCACCCTGTATATCATGCAAACCTAACCTAAAGCAAGAGTCATTGAAGCCCTGGGCACTAGCCGTGCATAAATATTGTACTGGATTTGATTATGACTCACTGGTGCATAATGTGATTTGAATCTGGAACTTTAACTATAATAGAAAGTTATACAAGGGGCTAAAATGACCCATTATATACGAGGTAGTTTTCAGCCTCATTACCGATGACCGTGGGTAATGCATTCGATTTACAGTTAGCAGCGTACGGACCCTTCTATCCAGTGCGTCGAGTTCGGTCTGAGTCCATTTCAGTATGCCAAAAGAATACATCAAAACTGGCATGATCCACCTGTTAAAGGCGCGCACCTTTTTTCCGCCTGATGAAAGACTATTAAATATCTACTTTCTGCAGGCGGCCAAAGAAGCGCTTCTTTAATGATTGCACCATTGATGCCCAACGCTTCCGATATACCCAAATACTTATAGGTTTCGGATGCGGAGAGGGCTCTAAGGTTTATGGAATCCGAGAGTTGGGTTCCCACGGATTCCACAATCTCCCCTCGCTTTATATACATGACCACACATTTGTCCACACCAAATTCCATCCTGATGGCGCTACTGAAAGTTTTAGTTACTTTCAGTAGCTCCATCAGTTGCAAATTGTTGGGGGCAAAGAGTTGTACGTCATCCATGTAGAGGAGGTCAGATATAACCTGACAAACTCCCCTTCGCCAATAGCCTAGACCTGAATCTTCCAGCAGTGTACTTAGAGGATTCAAGGCTAAGCAAAATCAAAGCGGACTCAAACTATCTAATTATTATTATTTTGTACCTCGTGTTTGTATCTGAATCATTTTTTTACAGACAAACAAACAAGATTCACAATCTTCAAACACGTCAGAATTCGAAACTAATGACGACATTGCGGGTCCATTGCAGCTTGAAAACACACACGTTGATCAAACAGCAAAACTGGGTAAGAGAAAAATAATTACTAGTGGAGATAAAATAAACGAATCCCGTAAAATCATGACGGAGGCTAAAAAGAAAATAGACAAACATGTGGTAAGGGATGAGTTTGATATTTACGCGGAATACGTAGCTTCAGAACTACGAAACATAAAATCAGAAGAAGAGGTCATTATGGCGAAAAGCTTCATAAATGACGTGTTACTGGAAGCAAGGCTGCGGTCTATCAGCCAGTCAAGTACAAATCCGCGAATGCCACATTATGATGACGACCATGACACTGTGTTTTCATTGCCCGATTCAGCTCAACACGATGAAAATAGCAGGTATCAAATAAAAGTTGAATCTTTGGAATAAACTTTTTCTAATGTATGTAGATTATATGTAAGCATTTCATTAAAACATCTGAATGTCTGTGTCTTTACAAGTTTTATTTTTACCACGAAATTCCGAATCTATAGGTACCTAAAAATTTTTCACATGATTATATTTGTCACTATTATTAGTTTTATGTCGGTTGTTATTTTTCCGTATATGTATTTCCTTATCCCGTGAACGACTAAGTAGATATAATTAAAGTAGGTATAATGACATATTCCATTTAGAAAAGTATAATAACATTAATAACTACCTTACGTATATTCAAGCGGTGTTTTTCTTTCGATAATAAAGTAATCATGAATATCTGGCCAGAAATCTCGAAGGTCGAGAGACAAGATGTCGTGCGAAGTCAGGTGCAGTCGCGCGGTGATTCTGGACACTAGTATTGCGCTAAAATTGTCCTCTATTGAAAACATGGCTAATATACCGAACTATGTCAGACAGTGGACCGCTATATAGTCTTAAAATGGTGATTAATATCGTCTTACATGGCTTTAATGCATAATTCTTTTGACGGATTAATTTTCTTTTGGTATG
The DNA here is from genome assembly GCA_917490735.1 of Dryobotodes eremita. Lineage (NCBI taxonomy): Eukaryota > Metazoa > Arthropoda > Insecta > Lepidoptera > Noctuidae > Dryobotodes > Dryobotodes eremita. The sequence goes on along the minus strand of OU823254.1, from coordinate 14,819,833 downwards.
AGTGAGGTTAGTTATCTTATCTATGTCTTTGTTATAAAGTTTCCAGTACTTACCCGAAGTATCTGTCAGCCAACTTGTTGGCGGACCGAGGCTCGTTGGAGATTGACCACATGATCACGCTTGGGTGGTTCTTATCGCGTCGGATCAGCTCCGTTAGCGACTGCTTGTGTTTCGCCAACAACGTATCGGAGAAGCCACTGCGACATAAGAAATACTAACCTATGAATCATACATTCGTACATTTTCCTTCCGAAATAATGAATTTGGCGCCCAAAATGGAACAATTTTTTCATGAAATCTTTAATTTGATCATCAGCATGCGAAGAAAATTTATGAAATAATTTGTATATCGCCCACAGTCGGTCATAATTTACATTAATTAATGGAAATTATGGCGTGGGTCATAATTAGAGATCGGATATTCGGATGCATATTCACCTAAAGTTGAGATGTTGGCTAATATGGAATGCGCTTTTGTATCAAAAATCCCGCTAACGTCAGATTTCAGTGACCAAACGAGACCAAATCATAGCGATCAAAAGGTAGTGATTAAAGTTGTTGTAGCCGAGGTAATATTTACGCCCAATCAATACTTAATTTGATAAAAATAATTATTTTAATTTGTTTTTTGTTTTAACTCTCACACACCCCTCCTCTTACACCCTACCTACACATATTTGCATCGGGGGTAAACATTAATTTTATATAAATATGCATCTGATTTATTTACAAAAAAATATTTTAAGAAGCTGCTTCCAAACTTTCATAGCTTTAAATTAACTTTAGGTAAATGTGCATCCGAATATCCGATCTCTAGTCATAATTTACCTTAATTAATGGAAATTATGGACCACGATGGGTGGCCCAAGTTGTGATTCTAAGTTATTAGCAACAAAAAAACCCGGGCTTAACAGTCAATAGATTTATGTTTGAAAAGTTTTGGTTTGCCTTATATTTTTTACAAAAAACGTTAAGACCTTTTCACTCATAACTTACTCAGTATCAACGCTGGGGCACTCGTCGATAATCATGATACCGTATTCGTCAGCCAGCTGGTAGATCTCCTCGGCATAAGGATAGTGGGAGGTCCTGAAGGCGTTGGCGCCCAACCATTTGATGAGGTTGAAGTTCTTCACCCACAGCACTGGATCCCAACCTTTGCCTCTTAGCTTAAGAACAGAAGCTTTTATTACAATGGGTACAATGGCCAAAATGCAGAGAAATATTACGTTTAGTTAGTATTTTTTTTTTATTCCTAAAGTAATATACCTACGTCATGTCTGGACGACAGTATCCATTTAATACTTCAAAACACAATACCGATTCCAGTCAATCATTTTAATTTCAGCAGGGCTTGTTTTGCTATACAAAAGCTGAAGCTTTCCTAAGGACTAATTTCGATTTCATACGAATCACGAACGAAACTATCTATACTAGAGAAAGTTACAGAAAAATAAATTAAAGCTAACTTACATCAGAATCCTCATGCATGCCGAACCCTTTCAAGTATAGAGGCTTCTCGTTTAAGTAGATGGTGGTGTTGGACCACGTGACTGTTCTGATGCCGATCTTCTGATTGTAAGTGTCGATCACCTCACCCTGGGGACCTATTAGCGATGCCTGGAGAAAAAGAATATAACTGATTAATATCTTAGATTTACAGCAGCTACTTTGACTAATAGAAGATGATCAGATCATTCAATAACAATAAACTTTTTATTTTTAAATTAGCAACATTCAAATGGCGGTATATTGCCATATTGCAGTTGGTCATCACGGAATGGTTAAGTAAAATATGGCACTTAGGTACTTGGGTTCTCCAGACACAATTTACCTACCCTTTTAATTTAACGGAGAAAATCCGATGAAATTTTTTTACCGCATGGATTTTCTAAGGTGGGATTCCTTTTTAACCGACGAAAAAATAGGTGGAGGTTTTCAAGTCGAACCGTATATATATTTTTTATATTTCAATTATAAGTATTCAAGGATATAGGTATAAGTTACAACTAATTTAAATAGGTATGTAAGCATGTAAATAGTATGATCTCGTATTGATTCGAATTTTTACTCTTAGTTGGAGGAAATGTCGATAGGTACTTGATGTAGTTAAATTTTGTAATGTAGGTACATTACAAAACTTAATTGCTTGATAGTAAGCCGACTTATCCTAATCGGTTTATCGAGAGATCATCGGGATTAATAAAAATGAAGCATCTGTTTATCAGAGGGAAACACCGTAAAAGTGACTTGGACCTGTCTCTTAAGTGGATTTATTTATAAAGGTTTACCAACAACTTCTGTATACAATATATTATAAGTATAGGTAACAATTATTAGTCTTGTACTTACACAGTCGACTAGATTTCGATTAAGATAAGATTAGATAGTCTGTGAATATCCAGGGTGGCAGGGACATCGACGCGCGACCTGTTACCATTGATTCACATGATTTCTCGTTGCGTTGAAATTTTTGTCGGTAAAAATAATAGTTCCTCCATACATTTTGACCGCGTGGGTCCCACTACTTTTCTATGAAACAGCAGATTTTTGTTTTCACAACCGTCGATATATTTCTCCGCTAAGGGTCTAGAATCACGTGTTGAATTCATGGTTACAGTTTGTCCGTCGATGTGCCTGCCACCCTGTATGGATGATGTTCTACTTTTATCTTCTGAATGACAAGTCTGATTACGCACAAGTTCACTTCTGATTTGACAGATGCTACATAAAATACTTAGAATTGTGTACGTTCGGCGCACATTGGGCAGCCGACCTCGCTGCCACCTTGCCGTTTCACTAATTTGTATGACATGAGTTATTCTCTAATAACTCGTGCCAAAACAAAAGAGGAAGAATATCAGATGCGCCAATATTTTACCTTAATGGTGTACAAGTATCCAGGGTCGGGGTGCATGAGGTAGGGCCACCATAAGTGGGCGTTGCCGATCTCCAACAGTCCAGCGCATTCGTTGTAGCCCGTCACTTGCGTATCGTTCTTGTCGAACACTTCCACCAAGCACCGAACCTTGTCCGAAGTTGACCCTTTCTGTGTCACGTTGTATACTATGAAACCTGGAATTAAAGATACATAATCTATATCTATACCTACATATTATAAATTAAAGTACATTTTCGTGTCTGCCTATGTGACAGAGTTGTTCTTCTAAACTAAGTAACGGATTTTGACGCGGTTTTTACCATAATTTTAAGAATTTATTCCGGAAGGGTTATGCGTATTATTTTAATATTAACCTTACTTACATATCATAATAAAGAAGTCTCGATTTTTTTTGTCAAGTCGTAAAGACTGTGCGAAGCAGGGGCGGGTAGCTAGTATTATATAAAATTACGAGTGTGATTCTCAAGAGTCACAGAATCAAAAGACGGTCTTTAGTAATCAATCATTTCACTAATGGCGTTAACAACTATCAATCATTTCATCAAATAGCGGCGAATAGTATATGATATATTGGCGATGGCGACTAAAAGATCCATCAAAAGTACCTGTTAGTCCTTGGATGTCAGTGTTGACGATGAGGTCATCGATGAACACTTGGGGTGTAGAGTAGAGGAACACGGTGCGGTGAATGCCAGCGTAGTTGTAGAAGTCAAACGTGTACTGTTGCTCTTGACGAATTTTGTTTGGACTACGGAAGAAAACACTTTATTTGTTAACATTATATTCAGCTAAGCTGCTAAGGTATAGCTAACAAGGTTCGTAGCTAAAATGATATCCTAGGTTTCTGAAAGCTTATTTATCCCTCTGCCTCTACCAACACTTCTTACATAACCTGAAAATCAATGATACGTCATTGCTGAAAATAAAGAAAATTTATTCCTTCGGGGTTGTACATTGAACTTCATCACACGTATTGTTTTAACATGGTTCTTTGACACCTAAAACATTTCCATTCATTCGTCATTGTAGCGTACCAGAGCCGATAAAATAGCATATTTTCCTCTAGTGGAAAAAGTATATTTTTTTACTTTTTGTCTGTTACCGACGAGCCTACAAAAACGAAATAGGAGATTGTTATACAAGGGGCTAAAATGACCCATTATAAGTATACCGTGTTAAAATGGATTTTTAGTGCCATGTCGTGTTACACACTACTTTTCACTCGATTGCGAGAAAATAAAATGAACCAATACAATAATAAATAATTCACTTTTTTTATTTCTTCCTCTAAGACCTCGCCGCTTTTAGTTCCATTTTCAAAAATTAAATGTTCTTCTTTTTATGAAACAGTAATAAGTCGAGTCTTTCATTCATGATTATTCTACCTATGAATAAGTAATTTTTCATTTTTGTAGGCTCGTTGTTAACAGACAAAAATTAAAAAATTTATACATTTTTCCCTAGAGGAAAATATGCTACTTCATCCCCGCTCCTATTATTTATGCAAATAAAACTAACTAAACTAAACATTTAACTTCACTTCGGCCAGTCTTCGCCATTCGCTCTTGAACAATAATGTTCTTCCCTATTTATTTATTATTATTCATATATTCTTTCTTTCCTTTTATAAATATCCCTATTCTTTTTTTTTTCTTTTTTCTGAGTTTTCACAAAAACTTCGGTTGAAATTCTTCAGAAACCGGGCTAAAGAAAGAAAATTTATCAATGGACCAATACCTTCTTTATAGTCTATTCTGATTCAATATAAGTGAGATCAGAATAATTTCAAATTGTGTCAGTATATCCCAAAAAAGTACTAGATAAGATGGAGTCCAACTCACCCGACATAAATACTCTTGACGATGCCTTGAGGCACGGTGTCACTGAGCAGCGTGTTGTCAACCACCACAGTTAGCAGGTTACTGCTGTTGAAGCTGACCACGTCCGTGATCTCCTTCTCGAACGGCAAGTGGCCGATCTCGTGGTACATCACCGACTTGCCGTTTACGAACTGAAAGTAAGCGTTATGAATGAGAAACTGCCTCTAAAAGATTCAAAGAAATAAAAGAAGTAATTTGAGGAAAGCACAATGAGACGATCAGCCGTTTACTATAATTATCATTTCTTGGTGCTAAGCAGGGCAAGTCAAGGAGACTGTTTACAGTTTGTGTGCACTTGCAATGGTAGAAAATCGCAAGAAACATCACTTGCCGCGTAATATTGACCTGGTATGAGGGGCTCGTGGTTAATAACAGCCGCACAGGTCGATCGATCAGGTTAATCTACGCTTGCCGAGGTTGGTCTGTCGATGGGTGACCATCTTTACATACAATGACCCCCTCCATGCCTTGAAAAGCACGTAAAGCCTTTGGTCCCGGCTGTCATTTATAAATCTTTGACAGTCGTTACGAGTCGTGAGAAGCCCGAAAGTCTGACAACCAGTCTCATCCAGGAGTATCGTATTACCCAGATAGTGGGTTGTGGACGTCAGATAGGCAGTCGCTCCATGTAAAATACTGGTATTCAGCTGCACCCGGTTAGACTGGAAGCCGACCCCAACATAGTCCGAAAAAGGTTAGGCAGACTGATATTAACCTGATATAAGAGTGTATGGTAACTACCTTCAGGAGTGAAGCAGCACTTTTTAGTGAAATACGTGTAATCCCGCCATTTACCCCAAAGATTTTGGCAGAGGTGTATTCTCAGGGAATAATAGTAGTTCATGTAGGTAATAGTGCAAATTTTAAGTCTTTTCCTTAAAAGGCTATCTGCTGGAAATCATTTGCAAGCTCATTATCATTTCCGCCTTCCCTTATGCGCCTTACCAGACATTCGTGGGAAGAAAATTAACTCCTAGCCTTTACTTAACACAATATGTCGTTTCAGATACTTAAGTTGTCCTATTATATATAAAGCACCGGTAAACAATAACGGGACGTAATAGGCAAAATGTATGCGATGACTTTTGCAATAGTCATTTGTTTTAACAAAGACACATGAAGATCGAAGGCTTGGCACTGACATTTTGCTGTTAATTTAAGTTGCAAAGCTATTATTGACCGTTCTATTGTAGGTATCTAAGTATGTAATGTAGTACCTATGTACATATGTTTGGTAAATAAATTGGGTTCCTACCTAAATAAATACTATGTTTTTTTTTATACTCGCCCGATAATGTTATTAGAACTTATTCAAATAAGTAGTACATATGTTTAGTACATAAATTGTATACCTACCTAAATAAATACTATGTATTTTTAAGTACTCGCCTAATAATCTTATTAGAACTTATTCAAGTACCGTACATTTATCTACTTACGATATTACTCATCAAGTCATCATATTTTTATAAGTATATAAATATGATGGTGATTATGATGATATGTAGGTATGATGTGTATTTTTTCCTAGAATCCTTACGTAATGCTAAAAGGTTTAAGCGCTTTATTGCTAAAACCTCTTTTGTCTGTTCTGTGGCTAAAACATTACAGATTGAAGCTGTTTCTATTGGCGCTGTCGTTCTCATAGATATGATAATACTAAGTGAGTGTTTACGGATATTGCTCAATACCACGGTATCTTTGTTGGAATCAAGCTGTGAGCAAGTTTACATTAATGTATTTACCTAACGTAAATACATTAACGATACAAAGATAAGAACTATTTTGTTGTTCCACTAACAAAATGAAACTTAGCGGGTTAAAACATAGTTTCCGAAAGCGTTTAGTGGAACAAGTAGGTACTAGATAGGTACCTACGTATTCTAAGTCAAGGAGATGGGTAACAATTATACTTAATATTCATTAATTCATAATATTCATAATAATAATTCAATAGACCTACTTAAGTGTTTACAAAAATGCAAAAAAAAATTCTCGGTATATTTAAATAAATGTGCTCTGTTTTGGTACTAAAACATGCCTGAAACTACCATCTGAGAAAATAAAGATAAGCAAAACATTACCAGGATAAGAATACATGGTTAATTTGAACATAAGCTGGGCGCATTCACCTCACGTGGGTGTCGTAAAATTGTGCTTGCAATACTTACAACGTACTCGTCCATACCTACAACATTATGCTGAGGGCGTAATTTGAACCCAGTTCGGGGGATTTTATTAGGATTATCTTAAATACTTACACATAGAGGCTCTATTATTTTGACACTCTGTTACGTTGGAGTCCGATAAAAAAGGTTTTGAATCTAAAGATTGTGAGCACGTAGATGACGATAGTTGCAATGTGTTTGTTTTAAATTAAGATGACATTGCTCTCGAGTTTGATTTAATTTACAAAAAGGTCAGAAAAATCAATCGATAATATTTTCTTTCACGTCTCCCAGGGCGAGCTCTCGTAATTTTACGTAAATGTTTGTTTTAGACGTTCAATAAATTGCAATAATAAATACTTTTGATTGACCGAAACTCCAGTAAGTTCGTAATGATTTTATTTTTATCAAATTATTTCATCCAAACGATGATTGCGCGGTCTACATCGAAACGACGACGTCTACGTGGGCTCACGCAGTGTCTACGAGGTCGCTACGCGGGCCAACGCAGCGTTTAAGGCGCCTCTACACGGAGTTGCCGCAGCGTCTACGCGGTCTGTACGCTGGGCAGACGTTCACCTAACACCTTTGCCATCGCTAAGCGCGAAATCACTCCTGTGCTAACAACGTCTCTCTAAACAATATTCTTGTTGTGAATGTCGTGACCATAAAGTGCTATAAGAAATATTTATATTTAAAGGTCTTAGACGGAACCGCTGAAATATCGTTTAACCTTATAATAGTACCAAGGGCAACGTTCAATTTCACATCAATCAAACGAGGGTGGCGTCTCGGAACAATGGACGAAGATGTGGTGAAATAAAACGAAATGTATGCGAATCACTAAAACATTTTGATGTTTCTGTTTTCTTTATTATCGTCGGAATCTAAAAAGCTTTTAATGTTGTCGAATAAAGTTTTTTATCCTTTTCAAACAAGACTTTATCCTTCAGTTCTGCTAATTTAATAAAAAAAATATTTAGCAGGTAGGTAGGTATAAAAGCGCTCCTGAAACAAATACTCAAAGATTACAACGATTAGAAAAGACTATAGATTTCCAATTTATTTTTATATTAAAAGCGTCTTTCGAATTACGACACAAATACATTTTGTATTAAAGTTCTATGAAAAAATCTACGGGTAACTATCGTGTTTAAGTATTAGGTACAGGCTTTTTTAATTGAAATTAACTGGCCTACTAAGGCTCAAAATTCCAGGTAACATACATACTTAATATTTTAATCTTTGGCCTTGCACAACCTTATCATAAGTTAACATTTAAAGCTCCTTCAAACGGGCGCGACACGCGACGTGAATCGCACGCAACACAAGAGACTCCTTCAAAACAGGCGAGACACGCGACAGCGAATCGCGCGCTACACTAAGGCAACCCTCGTCGCGCGACGAGCGGTGCCTTTGTGTCGCGCTGTCGCGTTGCGCCTGACTGCGGGAGCCTAAAAGGCACAGCTTGTCGCGCGTCGAGCGGTGCCTTTGTATCGCATGCAATCCGCGTCGAGTGTCGCGTCTGTTTGTAGGAGCCTTTAAGTATAGGAGTAGGTAGCTTATTTGAAAACTGTAACCGTTAAGGTTAATTATTATAATACTATTAATACCATAATAATACTAATACCATTATAATACTACTCTGACTTTCCTGTTTTTGACAATGCCAAACCATAATATCCACGTAAGGCAAACATGGGTCCTATAAGTCAATGTCATTATCCTTATAAATTTCGGGTTGTGTTCCCATTTAGTATAAATGCGAACTTAATCCCGTAGGTGTGTCTACCGCTGAATGATTTGTATCTGTTTATATTAGCCAGATTTGTGCCCGTCGACCCATATTCTGGAGACATTGTCCTGCAAATTGCGCATTTATACGGCACTTTAAAGTACCTCTTATTAAGTCACCTCGTGGTTGATTTACAAATCATTGTAAACGTAATGAGGTATCGCCTACAGAGCAGTAAATTTGTGATGCTTGACATTATTGAAGTACTGTATCTACCGAGTATGTCGTATGTAGAATGAATCACCGTGCCAGTGATTTACAACTTGACTAGAATTTCTACTCGGAAGACATTTAATTTGCTTATTTTGACCTAGAGAACAGCTGGGCTGATTGAGCAGGATATTTAGTATTTGCAATAGCATTTTGAATGAATTGCAGAGATGACAAAAGATTCAATGATTCATAGTTCATATGGCAATATTATATGCAAGATTGCGCTTTCTTTTTACCAGATTTCTTTGCCAAATTCAACAACGCTGACGGAAAGTCTATGTGCTTTATTATTCCGCAGAATCATAAGGCCTTATTCGAATAGGTACTTATTTTGCTTCTTCCAATGTTTAGTTTAACCTTTCCCAGAACAACAGAGGTACCTGACAAGAACGAGTCCACTAGACAAGTCGGTCGGCAGGAAGCCGATTGAGTAATGTCAGTTAAGTGAGGTCAGTGATTCTTATTGCCCTCTAGTACAATTGGCGTATGAATGACGACCGTCTACATTTCTACAACATTTAAAACGCGCTAAGATGCTGCGTAGCGAACAAACTTTGTTTAATATTCTCAATTCCAAATTATGCAATTAGTATTAATAGAAGGAAAGAGATGGTGCAGCAAAACCGGAAGATATAGTAGGTACATATAATAAAAGAGAACACTAAAGTAAAGACGAAGGAGAAAAACTAAGCAACGAGATAACACGAAAACATAGAAAACTATGTCGTCAAGTATTGATTATGATTGATTCGGAACCACGGTTATGGTCCCCGACATTCAACCAAAGACAGCTAGCATTTCGTTTCGCTGCAACAACTCGTTTTAACGTTGTCGACAAACGCACCTCATTTCAAAGTCAGAATTACCGGAATCAAGCGCATCAATCAATCGGATCGACTATACAAATGAGTTAGCAACTTAACAGGTGCACGGAATTTGCATGCAAGCGTTTTGCGTAAAGTAAATAATTGATGGCTTGTTGCTGCCTCCCGAAGTAGGTGTGTTTCGTTTTAAATCTATGTTAGTGGTCGGCCGTCGGGTCAAACGAGAGCGAACTCGCGAGACCGGTGTCGCACGACAAATTGTCCAATTACCGACAGTCGTTAGGCCGCCTCGTGACAACGACACCTCTGGCTGGCTACTACTGACGCCACTGGTCGGGGCTGGATCCTCCCTTTCTTGTTGTCAAGACCAAGTTTCACCAGTTTGAATTTTATTCATGTATTTTGCGTGGAATGCTGATACATTATTTATCTCTTATTCATGCCTCTTGAGGTCATCTTCGATCAAATAATTCATAATATTAATAATTATGTAAAACTTTAACTTAACTCTATAATTCTATTTTCGATATAACACCAGCCAACCACGTTCTAAAATTGTAGGTAACTACACCTACTTGAACTATTTTTGTGTTATAAATATTATCTTTTCGTATTAGAATGAGACATTGCTTAAGTTGTTCATTTTATACGCTATCAAAAGCAGATACGAAATTATTTCATAACCTGTATCAAATTAATTGCAAAGACAAAGAGATTTCAATTGTTATACACGTCCGAAGGTCGATTACCAGGAATGATAACTCTGGGAATATCATTTAGTCTGTATGAAATCTAGAAATAAGAATGTCCTAATTTCCAAGCTTCCATAAGAAGCATTCATACATAAATAACGTTAAGTATAGTAACAAATAACTTAGGTCCGTAGCCAACCATACTGGGAGCTGGGCAACTGTTTAAAATTCAACACTTCTTTGGGCAAGGATTTTCTCAAGAAGGATGTGTCTCTAAGATGAAATAGCGAATATATAAAACGTTTATATGTTAATCGTGAGAACAGCGGCTCTCTACAGCGATTCCTTTGAATCAACAATGTGTGCACACGCTGTATATTTGTTTCTGCGCCCATTTAAATAATGTAAAAGGTACGCGCTAGAAATAATAACAACTACTTTCAATGTATTATCCTATTCAGCGTAATCTAATTTTAACTCACGTGTTCTATTTGTTTTCCGCTCCTTTGCCGGGAGACTCCCCTTATTGCAACGTCCTCGAGGATTGAACTTATTGACTATGTCAAAATCATTATCTTCGCCATAAATGGACTTGACTTGACAGTGCTACTAGAAAATATAAGGCTCTCTAATTTCTTATTCATCATGAAATTGGTAAAGAGCCATAAAACCTACCTCACTTATTTTAGAGTCCTCTCAATCAAATTTGAGTTTTGTAATTATTTATTATTATTTATTTATTTACATACATAGGCTACCATTAAAGTGTCGCAATTCGGTACTGTAGTTAATTAATAATTCATGAAATAATTTACAACATATTAATATCCATGCCAAACAAAATTAACAAATTAAAAACATAACATGTGTAAAGTTACCCTTGCGAGCTTGTTAGTAAACATGAGAAAAGATCTATTCTGATAATTCATGTCTCAAAACAAAATTTCATTAGTGATCCTTGGCTATTAAATTCTGAGTTTTTGACACAAATTAGTATAATTTGCGCCATGACCAAGATTAATTTTAAAAGTAGTTAAATCCTAATTTACACGGTTAATTAACCAAACATCTTTTTATTTTTGTCCTACCTAGTTACCTTGGTCAACTTCGGGGCCTGTTTTGGCTTAGAGTTCATACCTTCATACCTACTAAAACCTGCCATGCCTTCCACTGAACTGGACTGGACATACATCTGCCTTAGACTGGTGCCCCACTATAACATGATGGCATGCAATATGGTGGGATATCCCCTAGCACCCTGAGTTTGTTTCGGTGTTTCTTCTCAGAGTAGTCGGATAGGAAACGCCGACATCATCTAGTTTTTTTAAATATGATTAAAATGAAAAAGTGTTTTTACAAAAAATCCCTCCTTGTACTTAGAAGATGATAGTCCGGTGCACCCTGCGTAGTTAGCCCCTCAGCCTCACTCTGACTAAGCTAATGACTGGGATGACAAGATGGACATAGAAGATCGTCATTGATTATGTGGACAGTAGCTTACCACTTCAGTCGCGTAGTGCACACTGCTGAACCGCAGCCACACCCGTTGCCCCGATGCGCCCCACCACGTGGGCACGTAGAACCGCCGGTCGTACCACACCACCCCCACGTGGTCGCGCAACGTAATGTCCTCGCCGACGTCGTTGTATGATGATGGTACCGGCATTGTGATGACTGGACCAGTCTGAGGAGAAATATATTATCATTAGCGGTAGAACATTTAGACTAGAGGAACAGACGACCTGATAAACGTCGGGAGGAGTCATTGGATCCATTAGCACTTATTGGTTCATCATCAAAACTGAACGATATCTTCTTACGGCTTTTTACCTTTTGATTTAGGTGTCAGATAGAAATTATAAGTCGTCAAACCAATTAGTGTTACCTTCTCAAAGTAATTATGGATCATAAAAAACTTGTTGGAAATGCAGTTTTTGCAAATAAAAGTATTTATTAATAATGGGATTCTTGTCCTTCAATAATAATATAATGTCATCCCAAATGTCGACTAAGTTATTAATTTGTTTGAAATAAAATTTAAACAACCAAAACCAACAGTAAAAGTAATAATTTAGGGATAGGAAATAATAATGCAAAGACGATATCATTATCATAGACAATTGTTGTAATATCATACATAAGTCACCGATAGTTTTAAAAATAAAATCTCTAAGACAAAGGACAAACTAATTTATATGTGTTAAAAGATGTGCCACGATTTCGCACGAGTGCAGGGTCAAAATTAAATGTCTTGAATATTGGAAACGAGAAGACGAGCGTACAGACCTACTTCACAAATAATACAGAAAAGAATGGACGTGATTTATAGTACCTGGATCACAAACCATTTTTCACATGAGTTATCTTTCATACGTCATGCTTGAGTAGATTAATGAAAGTGCAACAGTGAAGTAATTATTGCAAAAAGTTTCAATGTTAAATTGTAAAAATAAAGTGAAGAATTTTTATAGTTTCATTTTCATCATAGAGATAAAATCCAATGACTTGTAGAGGCTGTTCGAACTTGAATTCATGATAATATGGTAATACGGAATCGTAATGAAGATACATATTAAACAACTAATGACAAAATCGTAGTTGACAAACGAGTTTTTGGACAGTATTATCTAACAAAGCTAGCGATATATTATTGTATTAGTAAATAACGCATAGGCGCCAAGGTCGGCGGCAGGTTTGCAGTAAGAATCTGCCACGATAATATTTTAGTAGTTTAGTAATTAGATATTTTGTTGGAAACATTTATCTAATGTAGCGACGTTGTATGCAGGTAATTTGCTAAAACCTAACAAATCGTACGATTGGAATTTTCAAAAACACTTTCACATTCAAATTGCACCTTCAGAATCACTAAACGTTGCATCTTTGTTCGACTGTTGGGTTTACCACATCTCTACGAAGTTTCCACAAAAGTTACTGACGGACTGGTAGAGATGATTGACATTATATACACTAAGTTAAGAAATGGTGAGAAACATCAAACAATATTTCAATAAGGGCCTAAATAATGTAATGGCTGGCACAGATAGGGGCGGAGTACCTGTACACTGTACAGTATTTCCGAAGTCTATGGCTATAGGAATATTAAGCAGCCATTGTTGGCAATTCAGAGTAGGTGGATGTGAAGGTTGTAATATATTGATGGTCATCGGCTATAATTGCAGAAAATACCTTTTTTTAGATTGCACTTTATGTTTTTATTTTATCATACTTCAGTTATATATATAAAAGGGTTACATGAGCCGATTATAAGCCTAGACCAGTGACCCTTGTGTAAGATATAATTTATGAGGATGTCCAGGATTACCGAAGTTTAATGGTATGAGAATGTGGTGGTGATTTCATACACATATAACATAAGTACCTATGTCTTCTGTAAATAGTAGATACCAAAACCAAACCAAAACCGTAGGCCTTTATATTTTACAAACGTGCAACACGTTAATATAATTATGTACCTACATGCCAGCACGAGTCTAGTGGTATTGCCCCTAAGGCTTATGATATCATCGAACTTTTTATATGCGTAGGTATTAGGTACATTACCTTGTCGAGATCCTGTTCGAACCAGCTGGCTCTGTACCCGGTCTCGGGATCCGTAGGAGATTTCCTGAAGTTCCATATCCCATCTAGTGTCCGTAAGTCCCTAGTTTCTGTTGCTTTCGGGTACAAAGGTCCTCCGGTACTGGTCTGTGCCTTCTTCAGTGCTGAGTCGATTTCATTGCCCGTTGCAGTATTCTGCACCACCGCACTTACTACACCTATGAGTGTTATAAACATGAACAGTATCTTCTTTCTTGACATTATCTGTAAAAAAGACAAAGGCGGTATTCAATAAAAATCAGTAAACACTAATGAAGACAATAAAGTTCAAGAAGTGATTAATTGCTTGTGATTCATTTACGATGACAGTATAGCCAACATTATACACAATTTCGTAAAACCTAGCTTTCGCTTTAATAATAGTTATAAAACAATGAAAAAATACGGTTTTTACAATTCCATTTAACATAAAACAGACGTAGTGATGTGATGAAACATACATTCAAGGGCTATTGACATTAGCAATATGAATCAGTGAGTAAAAGTGAAACACCTATTGAAGATGCAAGACGAGGCGGCAAGCAACAGCTTGAAATGTTGCATGTCGGTGTTATTATCTACTCTAGTCACTCACTGCACCCAAGAAAGAGTTTTTTCTATACGTATACGGGAAAAGTGGAATGTTTCTTATAATCGCTCGAAGGAAGATAGCATTTTTTTAACCTAACAATGTGACCGGGTGCATTGATTGAGAAACTAATGTACTTATGTGTTGTCCCTGTTCAAAGTTCACCTCGTATTCTTGCTTTGTACCATGAGAGATATCATTACGAAAACAAATCTTTAAAATAGCGTATTTATATTTATTTTACCTGAAATAAGCTTAGGAGACAAAATTGAATAAATACCTATTCGGTCCGATATACTTAGGTACAGAAATAGTGGCCGAATAATTTGATGCAATCCAAAATGTTTTCCTTACATAATTTTTAGGCAAATAGCAAAATGTTGCAGGGAACACATTTTGGATAACATCATGTCATCAACACAGAATATTGTATACGAATGACATATCTGTGTAGTCTGTGCCAGTGACTGAATTGCTGGGGTGGCTGGTGTCAGCTGTTTTCGTCTAAATTCTTTGCTCTATGCACGTTCTATGGTATAGTTTTTACGCAAACAATTTTTTTTCGCGTTGTGAGAAAGGGAAAAATTCTTGTTGTGATTTGAAAAAGTTGTGTCTTGCATGTGGCTTGAAGGGATTTTTCAAATAATTTTAATTATTTAATGGCAAATTTATCAATAATATTCGCAATAAGTTTTCCAAAAAATTATGTGAGAATGACGTTTGATCCAAGGGTTTGATCATCGGTTTAAATGAAAATAATCCTGATTTAACAAATATCATCAACAGGATTACGTGGTCAACTGGGTGGCTTGACCTCTTTTTGACCACGGAGCGGGAGTCAGGGGTAAGCGCTCTGAGTTACCATAGCCCTGGCGCACAGGCAACTGAAGGAACACGGGTGGGTTTTTGATTTCCCAACCAAAAAAAAAAAAAGGGGTAAGCGCTCTATGGGCTTATTTGGAGTCCTCGTATTTGGTTGAATGGTTATATCACAGGAGATATCAGACTGTCTACGATAACATAGTTTCTAAAAAGTTTGAAGGAGAGTCACACAGTAGGGCAAAGGCTAATAAGGCTGGTATAATTCCTCAGCTACTAACAACACTTTCTACCTTTTTAGGTAATCCGTAATCGTTCATGGTTACATTATTTGAACCCACGCACTCATTAGCTATCGTACCAATACTATTACATTACACTATATTACATCGGGTGCTCTTAAAGTGAGTGGAAAGACAATCCAATCTTGACTTGGTGCTAAGATTTCAAATCCAATAAGTTTCCTATTTCCGCGATATCGTCGCGGGCGCATCTAGAATTTCTCTATTCCACAATGCGAGACCATCGAAAGTGTATCGAACATCGATACCTTGACCGCTGTACCATAACGAACAGTACAAGTATGATTTGCACCATGTGTGTGAATTGGGTTGAAGAAGCCGGTTTACTTGCGCTAATGTCTGATCCAATGTTTGTTTTATGTTGCATCTTTGATTTGACTGTTTATTAAGGGCTGATGTTTGCATGTTTGAGAGCCGCTATGAAATACACTGGCCTTCAAAACTTATTACCACACTTTTAAAATTGCAATAATTTTTAAAGTAAGTACCTAAGATATTTTTTCGAAATAAAAAGGATTACAAAAAGATTTTTCTTTTAATATAAAAACTTTATAGTCGATTTCCTTCTTTTAAGGAAGAGCTGAAATATACTTTATAAACAAAAACACTCCTTTTCAAATTGCTGTCTACTTTTGACTTTTAAGCTATTGCATAACTTTTATCGCGGGCTTTGAGCGCGGCGACCGAATCAAGAAATTCCGTAACGAAAATAAAACCTAACACCCCCCACTCCGCCTACCATGTAGCTCGGCCGAGCGTTCGCTTAATGTGTATGTATATAGTACGACTGTACTTGAATTAATATCAAAGAAAAAAGAAATACTGCATAAATAAAAAATTAAAAAATAATTATAATTGCATAAGTTGATAAAAAATGCTATGCAATAGCTTTACCGCGGCAGTCCCCGAGTTCCACGCGTTGTTTTTGTTTCTGTTTTTGTTTTCACGTTTATTTCTTGATCGATGAATTTTGATCTCAGAATATACATAATTATATACCCCTAAAAAGCTTGTACAAAAATATTTTAATTTTTTATTGAAAGCAGCACGTAAACTTTACTTATCATGCCTCTTTCACCTGAAGAATGTGCAAGAATCAGGGCTTTTCTGGAACAAGGCTGGTATGCGTCGTACTGCAAGAATAGGGGGTGTAACATTAAGAATGGTCCGGCAAGTGAAGCAAAGGTACGAAGAAATTGGAAACCATCTGAGGAGAATGTAATGGCAGACCCAGGTGCACTAGTACCCGAGAAGACCGCTATATTGCCTCCACTGTGTTGAGAAATCGCCACCTCAATGCAGTTGAAGTCCAGCAACAGCTTTCTCAGACGTGAAGAGACTACATTAGGGACAGTACAGTGAGAAGAATTCTTGCTGAAGCAAATCTTAAGCCCGGCCAGAAAGTGGCCCCAAACTCGAGAGAGGGTATCGAATAGCTAGACTGCGCTACGCCCGTGAACACATACAGTGTAGTGAAGAAGAATGGGCAAGGGCTTTGTTCAATGATGAGTCTCGATTCTCACTATTCATTTCTGATGGAAGGCGAAGAGTGCAGTGTGCAGGCGACCTGGTGAGCGATACATTCAAGCCTGCTTCACAGAATGAGTCCAATACGGTGGAGGCTCTGTACACGTATGGGTTGGCATCTCTTCAGAATGTCGCACAGAGCTATTGGCCATAGAAAATGGCACCCTGGCTGCATATGCAGGGCCATATTTAGTTAATATGAGTGCTGGATCGATTCTGAATCAGGATAATGCCCGGCCACACGCCGCTCGGATCGTACAAGAGTACATTCAGTAGGTTGATATTAACTTGATGGCTTGGCCATCAAGAAGTCCTGATATCAACCCGATCGAGCACGCCTGGGATGAGCTCGGGAGGCTGGTCAGAAACCGCAGACCACCTCCTATCATCCTCAGGGCCCTAAAACAGGACCTGATAAAAGAATGGGAGAATATTCCGCAAGATCGCCTCCGACAGCTCGTCTTCAGAATGCCAAACCCTAGTTATTAAAATGTAAATAAGGCGTAAAACATAGGTAAATGTTGTTTGAGTTTTTTACCAGTAGGTTAAAAATGGAAAATTTTTGGTTTTTATCTTTTTTAAGTTAAAAGTTGATGTTTGCTACAAAACCTTTTTTACTTCATTATTCCAACTTAATCTGTGAAAAAGCGCGATACTATTGACGGTATATATATTTTATGTTGAGAAAAAATAAAGTACAAGAGAAACAGTAAATAACACAAAACTGAAAAAATAAAATAAACCGAACTGGAAAATCTAGTAGTCCGTGCGAATGTCGTAGATAGGTACACAGTATACTAAAATAACAGCCACATTTTTATAAAACTCCCTCGGCCCCCGGCCAACCGCGTTGCATCGCATCGCCCGCCCGCGCTATTACTTCGTTTTCGCTTTTTGACTTTTTTTCTTTTTGCTCGGCTCCTAAGGTTCGCAGCGGGATGTCAAAAGCCTATAGGTAACCTTCCTCCAGAATTAGGCTATGTTTAGGTTATCAAAGAGCAAACGGCATCATAGCGATCAATATTATTGCAATACTGGGAAATTAGTACTCACTAGCTCGATAGATGGCGTTGACGTCGAATTAAAAGTCGCTATGGTTTCGTTACCGCTCCTAGTATAGGTTAGATTAAAATTTGTGTTTTCAGGTGAGCAGTACATACACAGATCACCGTGATTTGGTACAAGTTAAATATATACGCGATTAATACCAGTCCAGTGTTTAATTTCACATCCCGCTCTAAGTCGACCCTCGGTCAATTTCAGGCTATGAAATGCAAAAAGGATTCTTCAAATCCGATAGTCCGGTAGTCCCAGAGAATAGCACGTTCAAACAAACAGACTCTTCAGCTTTATTATATTAGTATACATATACAGGATGTAAAAAGACCCATCACAAGCCGTCAACTACGCATTATGTACATCAAAATAAGTAACAGCACAAAAATAATTTCTGGGAAACGACTTTTATTTTTGGTGTGATCATTTGCTGTTTGCGGTAGTGCGCAATGTAACACACGTAAAACATTGTGCTTATAGGTGCATACAACGGTACAGGGGTTGTGAGGGTATTTAAAGTTGTGTTATGACATTAAAAACTTGTTTACGTAAAACTACGTCAGTAAAAGTTGGAATTTTGACCTTCAATATCTACGAAACCGGAAGGTTCCCTGGTATGGTCCAGTACAAAACAATTATTACAATGACGAGGAGAACAAGTGACTCTCGGCTTCGTTAAGTGTCTTTTTACACCCATTAGATTCAACTTCTTAAGTGGTCCTTCCTAATTGGTTAATCATTTTGTAATCATAATTAATAGTTGCTAAATACCGAATGAACATTTTATGAGCTATCATGTAAAAATAAATATTCAAATATTATGTAAAGAGTGTAGGTATTACACTATATGTAAGTACCCGCATAATGCCTATGTTAATGGCATGCATTCGCGCGTTAGTTACAAAACAGTGGCTTTCTAGCATGCACATGGGCTCAAACAATACGCACAGACGCACTGAATTGTTGATCGGAATTCTGTGCGGATTCCACGCACCACCATGTAGGTAGCTGATAGGGTTGCTACGCTCCAAATATTCAGAAAGAAAGATTTAAAAAGTATTGGCCCAGGTACACAATATTCAGACATAAATAACTTTGAAACATGCAAGAGTATCACAATGCACTGAATATTGGCTGAATCAGTAGGCGACATAATATAAAAATCCCAAGGAACCCTTATCTTACCTAAAACCCCGATTACACTTCGCCTGACCCAGGGACTGAAAACCCAGAACCATACCATGAAAATCCGTTCGGTAGTTTTTGAGTTTATCGCGTTCAGATAGACAGAAGCGGCGGGGGGCCTTTGTTTTATAATATATAGTGATAGTGATATCAATTCCAATGTTTTGTCGATTTAAGTAAGTTATAAATAATATTACTTCCATGCAATTTTAAAGTAGGTACCGTACCGTACCGTACCACATTGGCAATTAATTAAGCAATGTAAAAAAATTATAGGTACACTTACATCGTATAATTTGTATTTAATGTAATGTGCACATCCATCTATGAAGAGTTTTACTGAAAAAAATATTGGTTTAACGCTTTTCTCAATTTAGTAGAAAATAACATGAAAGTACTCTATAAAGTCGAAGGAGTTAACAGCGGGGGAAACTTGTTCAAAATGAGGATAGGATATCCAAAAAAGTAGCAAAGCAGAGAAGAGACCTATAGAAAATAATGTAAAAAATATATATATATATATATGTGTCGGCTTGACAACCTCTTCGGTTTTATCAAATAAAATAATAATTCACAACGGACACTGTGCTACTTTTAATCTGCACTATCGGCGGGTACATGAAATGAGAATTAAAAAACAAGGCCTGCCCAACCAACAAAAAGTAGTTTTTAAACTATCTCCAGGAGATCATTTCCCTAGGACTATATGAGACTTATATCCGCATATAAGTCCGGAAAAGGGCCCACTTTATAAGTAAACTTTTACTTATATCGTGTTTATAATAGACCGCTTCAATGCCGTTTACGCCTATATTGCTCCTGTAATAGAATTACGGCAATGCAAGTAGTCCTGCAAATGCCAATATAAGTAA
The DNA here is from genome assembly GCA_917490735.1 of Dryobotodes eremita. Taxonomy (NCBI): domain Eukaryota; kingdom Metazoa; phylum Arthropoda; class Insecta; order Lepidoptera; family Noctuidae; genus Dryobotodes; species Dryobotodes eremita. Next base: position 14,799,409 of record OU823254.1, on the reverse strand, counting down.
ATTATAGGAAAATTTGAGATGAATACGCGCCTCGCAATGCTTCTTTAAGCTCACATTTAGTGAACAGTCGAATTGTGTTGTGTCGGTCCAGGAATTGTTTAAACTTTTTGAATAAGGGTAAGTATAGTATTTATGTAAATATTACTTAAGTTTAATTTAATAATAATAAATGTCAACCATAGTAGAAAATCAAAAGCTTATTGTTGTTAGTCTGGTGTATATTCGTAGGGGAATGTGAATTTTCTGAAAATTCTATCATGGTTTTAATTAAAAATTTAAAGCGCTTCTTGTAATTTACTTATTTACATTTTAATATTATTTATTTTATTATGAAAATACCATGAACAGTTACCATTTTTTTCGGTGAGCATTGCCAAGTGTGACTTAGCGCCAATATAAGTAACATTGGTTCTATATTGGCGAGTGTTAAAACCGAAAAAGATTCGCCATATTATTATATATTGTTACCAATTAGGGTTCCACATTGCCCAGATAAAAACAAACTCTATTGATATTCATAGATTAGCATGTTATAGGAATATTGTAAGGGTTTGTTGTGCGTGCTAGGTTAAACATTAGTTTAAACATTGTTTTTATTTAATTTAATGGTTATGTTATAATTAATATCTAATTATTATATTCAGGTTGCCAACGATCGAAATAAAAGTATGGTGATATTCCTGGATATCGATCGATTTTTAACAAAAAATTATTTCCGATCTCTAAAGAACTTAAAATGGCCTTGGAGTGTTACACATTTCTTGTTATCGGAGACATGTCCCGGTTGTCAAGTCATGGTTTCTACTAACACTAGAGATTTTCATTTTACCAAGAATCGAGACGACATCAAATCATTGCTGAATCAAGATTGGTTTTGGTGTGATAATTGTTCTACCTACGCAGTTTATGATCACTACCCGAGAGACGAGTGTGAAATTTGTAACTAGTACCTAACTAAATATGTACTACGTAACACAATATTTATAATTACCTAGTTTTATGTGAGTAAAAATGAAAGTACCTATACTTACTTATATTTTTACCTAGTTATTTATTAGAAACTAGCATAATATTCAGTATAAGTTGAAAAGACTTCAAGTATCTGATATATGAGCAATAATAAATATAATCTTAAGAATCTATCTACGACACAATACGGGGAATTACCGCGCGCACGCTTTTAATTTGGTGTTATGTTAGGTTAGAGCGAGCGAGCAGTATGAATGAAACTGTTGAACAGTGAGGACGTAGTCTCGTGCTTAGTAGACAGGAAACATTTTCAAAAATTCTTTTCAAACATTTGGTCAGACCATTGTGCCAATAGTGCCCTGGGGGCGAAATAGTAATGTGTAGGTTTTCTTTATTTGTATCTAGTAGTGTTCGTGCATCTTTAGGCAAAACATCGTTTATTCTCACATTTATAACTTCAAGTAAAGAGTTTAATGCAGCATGAGAAATATTGAAGTTTAAAGCTCAGTTTTTAATAGAATAACGCAGTTCTAAATTTTTGTTGTAATCTGAAAGTTCTGTCTCATTATCGCTTTCAGAATCGCTCAATGATTTTTCATTATAACTTTCGTAGTCCGAACCTCTTCCATCTAAAGTAGTACTACAGTTATCTTGTCCGGAACCCTCACCAGAATTCGCGATGCGCTCTTCACCAGTTAAATTTAATACATCAGTGCTCACTGCGGTTAACATATCTTGGTAGTTTTTTTTTCCTTTCCTTTTATAAGAACCACTTTTTTTTAACCGCTTCCACTTATTTAAATCCATTATCAATATCGTAGACAAAAACAGTTGCAATCTTAATGGCTGATGTCAAATCCTTTAATAGAATTTGCCAAACTATATAAAGCGTGTTTTAGCCTATATTGGTCGTTTCAAGCAAAAGTGACCTTATAAGAGTTTTAACCAGGATTGTTTGAGATTACTTAGATTATAAAACTGCTATGGAATGCCTATATAAGTGTATCTAAGGTTATAATGGCATACGATAAAACTATATAGGGAACATTTTATCCTACTGCGTGCTGTTATAATTTTAGTGATTTTATTATCTTTGAAACGCGGATATAAAATACACTTCTAAGGTAATGTAAAACCAGACCAGAAATATAAATGCTTTTCAGTAGTTTAACTTGAATTTACTTATATTGGCCATAAAATATTAGCTTATATGAGGTTATAAGTATAAATAACAAGAGTGATTGCGCCTCAGTGTATATATTCCTGGTAGATGCTCCTCGAGGAGTCTTAAGATTTAAATGCTCCTAAGATGTTATCTTATAGGCGCATATAAGTCTGAGTTACCGGATTAATTACTCCTGAGTGCAATTAGTTTTGTTCCTAGCTTTTATAGGAATCTTAATCCAGTAGGAGCCACGAAATATGATCCTATATACCGATATAAGTTCAAATTATAGGATTAATCGTACTGAAGTAAAAACGGCATTCATTAATGCTGTTAAAAGCGCAGTAGCATATACCAAAACCATCATCGGAGCTATATACGTCCACATAGCATTATAAAATCGCATTCCAGGACTACTTTGCTGGTTGGGTGATTTCCCTAAAAGGGCTTTGTTACACTTTCAGAAACCACAGTCTGAAAAGATTACGGGAGATCGAAGTATCTATTAAAACAAAATTCGGTTTTGTACATATTAAGTACTTAGCTAAAATTGTTGGTGCAACGCAGTCGATCACCAGGATTATTGATATGGTTCAATATAAACAGCGGGCGTTAGACAACCCTAGCTATCATTGACATCACATCATAATGTAGTCATTACGGTATGTTAGATAAACGAGCGACAAAAATATTCAAAGCACCTGGTATGCTGCACTACAGCTCTGCGAATAGCTGGCTAGCTTATCTCTTGGCCAATACCTAGTAGGTATACATATTTAGCATTACTAAATCCTGTTTTGCTTAAATCAAATTATTTAGCCTTGTGATGCTTGGAGGATTTAGACCTTTTATAAATATCCTATCAAATATTCTCGTAATTCATGGAACGTGTTTCCTGGTTAAATATTTTTACCAGGTACCATCGGGGTAATTGCGTAAAACCCTAACAACTGCAATGCCGTTAATTTTGAAAATTCGACAACATTCATTGCGTTATTTAAGTTGTCGAGTAGACGAATTTTTCAAACATATGAGGCAATGGATTAGGAATTTCAAAATTCGGATTGTGAAAGAAAGTGTGTTACGCAATTGGGGTGAGGGTTAAGTATTTTTGTTGTGTCACATCTTTCCTCTCCCTTTCCTGCAATCTGTGGGAGTGATTTCGGGAAAAGGGACGGAAGTGTGTAACAGGGAGCTGGGGAAGCGCACGCTATTTGAATTGACCAATGAGCGCGCGCGGTGGTAGAGTTGGCCGTCAGATGATACCAACGCGGTAACAACCCATTTTTGGAGAGGTTGGTACTGTCATCCAACAGCGTGTGCGTGTTTGTGACGAGAAAGAGATCTAAAGAAGAACGCATCAGCTGTGCTTTTAATCTACACTGTTGTGTATAAAGTGTGCTGTTATATACACTAATTTATGTGTGTAAACTATATTAATTAATGTATTTACTGTTGAAAGAAGTGCAGATATTCAATAAAAAATGCAAGAGGGTAATAATGAATAATTAGTCAAATCAATATTTCAGTATTTAGGCTTTTTAAATTTTGAGGTTAATTTCTGTCGCTGTTCAATGGAGAAGTTTCCGTATTTTCTTTTTATAATGTTAAAAATTCGTTCTAAGCATTTAATGAAGCATTCACTTCCGCCTGACATTAGGAACTGCCAAACAGTTGCAGTATTTAAAAGTAGAGTGAAAGAACACTATCTTTCCACTTTGTCATAATTGCATATGTATTTATTATTTAAATTACATTATATTTTTATATATTTTAGTGTTTTTTTTTAAGAGGCTTACAACAGCTAAAGCGCGGTCACTGTCGGACTGCATAGAAAAGAAAGAGAAGCGCGATGACACAACGCTGGTAATTTATTGCAAAATACGAAGCAATTATCTATTTACAAAAAATCTATTGATTGGATTAAAAAATTAAAACACTATTACTAATGATTGAATGCATAATAGTATGGTTTTTAATCGTTAAAAGAAATTTTTAGAGGTATATTCGTGATTTTTTTCTATCGTATCAAATTAGTTGTATTATGTTTTCAACACACTACCTAATTAGCAAATATCCTGAAGAATAACATATATTTTTCTGATTTTGTTTAGTGCAGTGGATCATATACTTTTAGGCATTATAAAACTTACGTTTAGGTCCTGTAGTCCCCTTAAGTATGTATCTAAGTATGTTTCTCATATTGTATGTTTGTATGTTTCCCTTCTACTCTTAGACACGTTGTCTACATCTCTTTAGTATACACACCTATCGCAGGTATGCTGGAAGAGATTTCTTTAGAAATAAGCATCACCTTTATACGTATTTTTCTGTCCCTTTCTTCCTGTCTCTTTACATGGTGGTACATAAATGGTTAAATAAATAAATAAATATATTGTGTTTTTTTTATATCTTCATAAATTACAAAGTTATGATAGTTTTACCTCCCCTAGTTTGATAGCCGGCGCCGCCGCTCAAGCGGTCGCTGACAAAACAAAACAATGTCACCTACACATTTTGTATATGTATGTGTTAACTTGTGCAGACACACTTATTCTATAGGTACCTAACTAATATTTATGATTTATACGAAACTTAACAATGTTTTTCGTATACAAAATCACAGTTGTTTTACAAAGTATAGTATATGGTGATTACAGTTCACCAGAAGCTGAGCCGCTCATACTTTTCTAAATGATGAACTCAAGCTCGAAATGTACACAGATCGTAATGATTCGACAACTAACAGTGGTACTGTTATTGACGCAGTTTTGCAACGCTTTTAAAATACTTTGAAATCACAAGTATAATGTCTCATATTTTAGTTATCATAAATCTATTGTCTCCGGTCTCCCCAAATTTAATATAAATAACTGTCTTCAATTTGTTAATTAAATAAAATAAAATTTTAATTTAAAAGAATTATTCAACTTTACATAAATCATTTCAAATAATACCTGTTTTTTTTTTCAGGATTTAATGTTAATTTTGCTTATTACCAAGGTGATATGACTACAGAGGCTCTCTCGTTTTATGTTTACATCATGTCCATGTTTTAATATTCGAGTTTTTATTCGATATTCGTCAATAAAAACAATAATTGTTCCGCTAACTAACAAACAAATGGTCAGTATCTAATCTACCATACTAATGACTGTTTTATCTGAAACTTGTTAGTGGAACCAAAAATGTATTTATTATCTTTCAAAGTATCAATGACTTCGAATTTATTAACCTGTTTCTCTTGATAACAATATTGAAATCAGTGTATCAACTGCATTAGAGAGAAATTCTTTCAACATAAATAATCATTACTTATTGAACACACACAAGGGCTTTTTCCTTATATTGATAAATGAACTGGTGGCCGTTGCCATACAGTTTTATCATATTGTGAAACTTCTCCCCAGATGCCTACGTAGGCAGCTGGTCCTCTATATTTATGCAACATTAGTTTTAATTTACCCTAAACCCGAAAAGGGGTCATTGTACTCATCATTTTGAACAACTTTTTCTATGGGACCAACCTTAAAATCGAGAAAAAAAAATCTGCTGTTCCATACATTTGTGTTCACTTAAATCGACAAAATGTATGGAACAGCTGATTTTTTTTTTACGATTTCGAGGTTGGTCCCATAGAAAAAGTTGTTCAAAATTATGAGTACAATGACGCCTTTTCGGGTTTAGGGTAAACTAAAACTAATGTTGTATATAAGGTGCGATAGTATGGATCTGATAAATCCAAATCAGTCCCTTATTACGCAAGCGTTTCTGTCCTTTAATCCTGTCGGTTGAACCAAAATCCCTAATGATTGAATGAACTTCATAAAGTTCATTCAATCATTAGGGATTTTCATTAAACTGAAGGTGGTGGAACCGTGGAACGACAGGTTTTGCGATACTTTGTCGGAAAACAAAGAGAGTTGTATATGTATTGCGGATGGGTGTGTAGAAATACTTGGTACCTACTGGCTCACAAACACATAAAATCTGTAGGCCGTTCAAATATTAGTTCCGTGGGGAGATCGAACGTACTACGTCGCTCGGCATATGTGCCTTTCTAGTCGTTAATCGACGAACAGTGTCGCTATCTTATATCTATGGTCGCTATAAATAAGTATCTATCCCACCAAAAACATTTCATGTAAAATGTTGCCAAGACGACCACATAAGGTTTGCCCTGTGAAAAAGATATCAGATCTCATGTAGAGCCAAGCTTCTGAATCTATACGGCCTACCACTGCCGACCTTAACTTCACAAATTCTACATATCAGTAAAATGTATGGCTTCGCCGTTTCGCTACCGTCCGCGTCGTGGAGGTGATGCGAATATTTAGTTTCTGAAGTAAGTAACGAAACAGCCAAGCCATACATTTTTACTGATATGTAGAATTTGTGAAGTTAGGGTCAGTAGAGTTAGGCCGTGTAGATTCAGAAGCTTGGCTCTACATGAGATCTGATATCTTTTTCACAGGGCAAACCTTATGTGGTCGTCTTGGCAACATTTTACATGAAATGTTTTTGGTGGGATTTCAGTTCTTTTTGTAAGTTGCTAGGCAGTCTTTTTAGTGTTTATTTTTTTCTTCTTTTTTTGGGGTGTATTTTTTGCACATCAGCAGTGCCGGTTAATAAAATTATTTTAATTATATACCTAACTTTAGTATTATATCTTATCGTATTAATTAAGTACTTACAGTCGATTTGCTCACCTCGTCGTCAAAGGGCGTAAATAACTGAGACCTACCATGAGACTTGATTAAGGCGGAGGTTCTTGTAAATACTTATTAATAGGTTTTTTAGTTATTGTCTACAGTCCCGTGTAAACTTTCATGTCCTAATTCATAAAATTGGTGAAAGTCTCATTCAAACTTCCACCCCCCCCCCCAATTTTAGGGGATGGGGGGCGAAATTTATAAGTTTATCTGGGGGCACGGTAGTGTCTTTTGGATACTGAACTTTGTTTACATACCAAATTTCGGCTTTCTAGCACTTCAGGAATTACCCTAACATTTTGAAGTCTCATACAAACTTCCACCCCCCTATTTTAGGGGATGGGGGGCGAAAGTTATAAGTTTATGAGTTTTTTTGTTGGTTGTATACTAAACTTAGTTTACGAGTACATACCAAATTTCAGCTTTCTAGCACTTCAGGAATTACCCTAACATTTGGAGTCTCATACAAACTTCCACCCCCCCATTTTAGGGGATGGGGGGCGAAAGTTATAAGTTTATGAATTTTTTTGTTGGTTGTATACTAAACTTAGTTTATGAGTACATACCAAATTTCAGCTTTCTAGCACTTCAGGAAGTAGCCAAACATTTTGATGATCATCAGTGTGTTAGTCACGAAATCGGTGTATTTTAGATATCAATAAAATCTAATGTATTAGAGCTATTCAATTGAGACTTTGTACGTTTAATTAGTCTATTATTGATTTCATATCCTGAGAATATGAACTATCTGGTACATCGGAAACCAACTCTATGAGGGTTCAAAAAAACGACGAAACACTTCGAGAAAAGGTAGGTAGTGCCCTTTTCTTTTTTTTTTTTTTTGGTGTGGGAAATCATCAAATGACCTCTCCTGCTCTGGGCGGAGCGGAAGGGCGTGTCAGACTTTTACTGACTAAAACCCACCCGTGTTCCTTCAGTTGCCTGTGCGCCAGGGCCACGGTAACTCTTTCGAACAATCCGCAGCAGGTAGTGCCCTTGCGCTTCGCTTGGCTCGTCTTGGCGGGGGCACTACCGTGCCCCCAGATTCGAGTGCTACAGAATCAGTTTCATAAGGGCCCTAGGCCAAAGGACTAAAATACTCCATGATTCTGCATAATCTGTTTATATGTGGTTTATTTGGCACAAAAAGTACCGAAAGTGAAGGCTCATCCGGTAATGTAGTTTCTTATGTAAATCTACGATAATTTACTTATTTACAGTTCTTGGCAACAAGAGATTACGATTAACCACAAATTGTAGTTTTTCAATCGTTAGTCTGTTGTTGAGACGGATGTGCCTGTCTCACCGACACTCGGTATTGTTGTTATGACACGGTAGCAAAGTTTAATTACTAATACCTACTAATTCAAATTAATAAAAAAAATCCTAACAAAACAACTGTTTTAATTATACAAAACAAAAAGTTAAGAATATTATTTTAACATATTTAAAGTAATTTTTATTTAAGTAGTCTTATTTTAGAACATCACCAATAAGGTCACTATATGTCTTCCTTGGGCGTACCCTCCCGGGCGGCGGCGTTTCAACTCACACCTGCCTTGTAAATACCTTTTGTTAGTCGCCCTTCATTCATCCTCTCAACATGACCAAACCATCTAAGCATACTCTTTTCAATTTTTGTCACTCCATTTTCTTTTAAACCGCACCGTTGCCTTATCACATCATTCTTCAGCCTATCATTCATAGTCACACCACACATGCTTCGCAAGGAACGCATTTCCACAGCATTTATTCTACTTTCAATGTAAACGAGGCAGAAGGAGTATGTAAGGATCGCAGCAGGTGGCGTTCTGTAGTTTCTGCCTACCCCCATGGGAAGAAGGCGTGAGTTTATGTATGTATGTAGTCTGATTATGTTTTTGTCTATAGACTTGTATTTTTTAATAGCACCTATCATTTATATAAGTACATACAATTTATATATATCATACCATTTATTTATTCATGCATTCTTGAAAATTTGCTCTATTCAGGCGTGAATTTTATAAAATCTTTTACCACAGTAAATAACTAAGGTCATCCTAAGAGGTGAACTTTTTATGTTAACTCAGTTCAGTTGCCTCAAGGAAAATATTGACAAAAAAATAACACGTTTCCTTAATTAATATTACTGGGAAAGTATATATTACGTTTTGCCATAAAATTTAAGTTGAACGACCTGTGATGTAATTGCGTCATTTGTATGGAACAGTTGGCAGTTGCTAATCATACATAGGTACTATAATAAATTATTATTTAAGATGAGACGAGTAGGTATAGGTGATCGACCGCATAATTGGCTTTTTCATAGTTTTATTAAGTGGATATATTGGTACCGTGTTAAGGTCATATTTTAATGATGTGTAAATTCGATTCTCACACGTGTTGATAGTGCCAAAGATATGGAAATTGTACGTAACAAAAAGGGGGCGTGCTGTGTGTTGTAATAATTATGTAAAACCTCTAATAATAGTAAATAATAAACAGATAAATCCTTAATGTTTAGTATCGTCACTTGTATTGTATCGAGTACAAGAAAAGTAAATAATTAAATTTTGACATTTAAATGCTTTACATTTCAGACATAGGAACAACGTTACAAGTCGATATCCGTGCAAGGATCTCTTGGCGTATACCCAAAATCTGAACTAACTCCGCCATCTTGTTTTTTCAATATAATATGTCAATAATATGTCAATGTCATGCAGGTGCCAAAAGTACTTTACTAAGTAGATACCGCGTCCTTCTTATTACAAGCTTTTATTTAACTTGCAATGTATGTATGTTTGTCCAGGTAGTACTTTTTAGTTCAATAAAAGCCTGTTTTAAAAAAAGTATTTTACTTTAATTTATTTATGTCAATTTGGTGAGAGAGCATGCTCCAATAACAGTGGTTAAAAAACAAAAACTACATCCCAGAATGCAAAGACGAAATTCTCATCGACATCTCGATCAGTTTAAAAACATCGATAAAAAGTTTATTAACGAAGATGAGAGAGTGTCTAACGACGTGATTGCTAATAATATGCAATTAACATCCGTGGTTACCGCGAACATGCTGTCTGTAGCACTATTATAAACATTCTTTCGATAACAAAGAACAAGTTTGTCGTGACTTAATTTGCATAGTCTCAAACTATTCAGGCAGTATGTGTTACGAAAAAGACAAAGAGTCTATCATAGTGTCTTTGAAACTTTACAACAGCCTTTAGTAAACAGTAAGTATCCTGTATGAAAATGATTTATTTAAATGCTTACCAACTAAACATACACAGCATTAACCCACCGGCTTTGTCATAGGTTATATATCTCGCAAGTATTATAAATTATAAGAAAGCACGGCATTATGATAGAGATCTTTTACCCTGTCACGAAGCCCAAAAGATTATTATTAGTTGATCCGATTTCCTACCACATCTTGTTTATCAATTTATCTTGCTTGTGGTACATCTGCGTCTTGTTCCTGGCACAAATATTATTGTGCATTGAAATGCTCTCCCCTTACATATGCTCAACTGACTCTATTGTGCCCATAGGAAGGCTTTATCTTTGATCTCTACCTGTATAGTCGATGGCAAAATACTTTTTTGAAAACGCATTTTCAGCTTTTGGAGTCTATTTGTAAAAAGTTATCTTATAATTTGAGTTTAGTACGAAAATTATTAAAAACATACATGATAAAATACAAGGTCGAATTCATAATGTGCTCTTTTGTTAACTAATTTAAACATGGCAAGGCATGCAACTTTTTAACCTCTAGACTTAATTCATGTCGTATTTCAATAAAATTAAACAAAAGCAAAAGCCTATCTCGAGTGAGGTCGAGCATGACGCCCTGGACGACCTTGTCCGGTATCCAGCATAGCCATACATCATACACTACTCCGCTACTCATGTAGCTTTTGATAGCGACTGTACAGGCTGGCATCATTTAGCAAACTTATCAGGGAATCAAGCCGTCTGCATGCCGAAGTGCCGACACATCGTGCCTGCTGGAAACCGTGGTAACTCGAGATTAACACAGTAAAGCACTGTGTAAATGCACGTGTTTTTTATGATAAAATCTGCGCAAGAGAAGCAATGTGGTTTGCAGATAATCTTAATGTAAAATCGCATGTTATGATCGTTAAATCTTGTCTTGTCGATACCGCATTTCTTCGCGAGTGATCAAAGTTCACGCTTAATAGTAACTTGTATATATATATCTTGTAGCTGAACTCATAGGAAAATAGTTCTGCTTATTTATTTTCATATGCTTCATTGGTATATTATGTTACATCATACAATACCATTTAAATAACCGTTCAGCTTCTGACTGCGTTTGTTTGATCGGGAATAACTAATACCTACTAATGAGATAGCAGTTGACCAATTTTGCAATAATTACCCATGCACAAGTAGTTCGAGCGATGTAGTGCAAAATTGTCCCACGAGAACTCAATAGCCTAGTTTATGCTTATATTTGCGCGGGATGACAATCAGATTAGAATGGAAATGTGCTTTGTTTGTGTTTCCTCTTGTTTTAAACATATACAGTTCAAACAGTTCATTCAGCCCGTTATTATCTACGTATTTTCTGCATTTACGTCCGTTATGTAAACAAAAATAAGGAAACGTAAACATTACAGGACAAAGCCGCCGCGCGCCTTGACCGAGCCAATCGCGTCTGTGGCCATGACTGTAAACAAGTTTGGGCTTAGGATGACTTGCATGAGGACTTTTCTCTCTTGTTTTACGTTTAATCTTTTGTACTAATCTTTATAGTAAGTTTTTATTGGTTCATGGCATGGTTTACATTTATTGAAGTCAAGGACTTTGGCGTTTACTGCTTACTATAACGCTATGGTTTCTTATCGAATGTAGGATTTTAACAGGGCCCTTTTAAAATGTACGTAGCATTATTTTAAAATAATTTGTAGTTTTAAATCGCTCATAGTCAGACACGCATCCTTGTAATATCCTCAATAACATTACTAAAGCGGTAGCTCAGAGTATAATACAAATAAACGTATTGTTGTGCAAATTATAACGGATATACTGTACATGTCCGACTCTACGATATTATATGCCATGCGATACGATCAAATCGTTTAAAAAACCTCAAGTAAAGTTCCTCAATAGAACAGTTTTAGCATAATGCAAGCACGATTAGAAATCTTAATAGTCCGGTCAACTAGTAAGTAATTACTTCAACAATTCGAATAATGTTATACCTTAGACAAGTCGAACTTCATTTGTAAATTTAAAGCATTATAAGAAAGAAAAGAAAAATAATTCTTCCATGATCCAGCTAACACAAACAGCTAAGCATGGGAAAGTTCATGAAACGTCCGTATTCCCAAACCCAAAATTGGGCACAATTTGGCATAACATTAGAATATTTAAAGCCCTCTAACACGCAGTGCTTATGTCGTCAACTAAGTAAAGGCAGACGTAATTAGTCAAAGTCCTTTGTTCGGCGATGTTCTCAAAGTAAGTGCGATGAGTAGTACACTCGTCCGTACAGCCGTTGACCCGGTTCAGTGAAATGTCTCATTAAGCCAATGAGCTTAATTACTTGTCCAATGTTTCCGCAGTTCCTTGGAATGGAATGTTCATTTTTAAACATCTGCCGTTTGAGGAAATAGAAATTTCAACGAGGTATCAGATGTTTTTTTTGCAAATAAATAATTCACGACATGAAACAATGTGGAGCATGATTGGAATACCGAAATGGGAATTTGAAAACGGTTAAAATATAAGGGGATTGTGTAATAAACGTGTGAGATTGTGTGCGAAAGCAATTAATATTTCGTTTCGTTTTTTTTATTTGGTATAGTGAATGTACTAACTGATTTAACGCGTGTGAAAATCTCGATAAAGTCGCTGGACATTAAAGAAATATTCATGAGAGACAGAGAGACTGGACAAAGAAAGAATACTAATCTTTCGATGTCGTGAAAGCGGATCGTAAAGCCTTCTGTATGGACAAGTGGTAGAAATCTAAATAGATACATTCGTGCTGATTATGCGAATCGGAACTTCGGAAGGATCCAAGATATGACTATCAGTTTCGTCCTGTTTTATCGAACATATTAGTACAGCTGTCATATTTACAGTATATGCAAAAATGTAGGTACGTTAACATATTGTGCAGTGTTGATGGTATTTACGCGAGAGTTACGCTTATTTAGCAGTTTTAAATTAGGTACGGTTAGGTAACATAGGTGGGTACCTACCTACATAATAATTAACACATTTTATTTAAACTGAACAAAGAACATATTATACTTAATTTTGTACTGTTTTGTTATATTAAAAATGTTTTAAGTATGTCCAACACGGAGGATTACGTGCGTAAACTATGTTTAAACAAAAAAAAATAACACGACCTTTTCATGAAAAACAATGTGAAATAGCAAACAGAATGACCTAGTTAGTCAGAAAAGTAAACTCATGTAGGTTTTATAGGCAGAAAAATGACGCAGTCCTACTACCTAACTTTATCAGTATTTTTAATGTTTTATGGTCTAGAACAGCAGTCTGTAACTTGGTATATACTTATTCTATCATAGGAGCAATGTACCTATGCATATTGTGTTGATGACTTTTATTAGTAAAACTATGCGCAACATACCTAAGTACATACATAAGTCTTTGTGACATTTTCATTATTGCAAAAAAATCCATTGTTCATCTTGAAGGCTAGGTGGATATTTCTCATGAGAGTGGTGGAAGAGTCAGTAAAAAACATATGTTATTGTTTTTAATTTAATGTAATTATCTGTGTAGCTCGTTAAAGTAGGATCTGTAGGGACATTGTTGTTGATTTTCCGGAGGTTTATTTAAGTTTAAGTTAATCTTTAGATTTTCCCCAAAATGGAGAGCTCATCTTGAAATTCCCACTGGTTCGAGGTTCGTGGACCTTGTTTTGTTTTCTATGTTCGTGATAGTCTGGGTTAGGAGCAAATCTAAATATACCTAGTTTCCAGTCAAGATTCCATTCTTGTTAATTTACATTTCAACGTCATACCCATTCAAATTATAGAGTTACTTGATATTTGCCGCTTTTGATCCTATAGCAAGACTCCAATACCTGAATTACATATCATTCCAAATTGCGAAATACAATTTCTCAAGGTTTATGAATTTAAAAGGTCTTGGCAAAAGGTTGAATGCATTTCTTAATAACAGTGGTTCGCGCTGAAACATGGTGTAAGACTTGATTTTATAAATAAGGAGTACTGATGGGCAAAGTCAAACCTCAAAACAGACGTTTACGTTAAACCTGTAAACTGTTTAACTCCTTTCAAATTAATCGGCTGAATGCGTCCGTAATACTCGTAGAAATCGTTGAACTACATTATGTATTTATAAGTTTACGCGTGGTTGACCGAATACGGCTAAAACGGCTGAATGTAAACAAACTCTTACATGCGTGATACCTCACGAAACTTTATCACTTTATCTTATTGAACACCATCTGCAGCATACATGCTTGTTGTACCTCTGCAGCATGTACTTGTTGTACCTTTTACTTTTATTCTACACATCCAAGCGAAACCACGACTTCGCTTAAGCAAGCGAAGTCATGGTTACGCTTCTTCTGCTGTCTTTTGTTTCTATAAGTTATTCCATTTGAATTTTTCACATCACGCAATCTGTCTTTGTTCTTAACGTATGTGTTCTGTTTTTACTTGCTTAATTCTTAATTAGTGAATGTGAAAGTTCATAAAATTGTGATCGACACGTGTATTGCCAATAAATCAGTTTCTTTGTTTTGTGTGAGAGAACATATTAATATTACGAATGGTTTTTTTGTGACTAAGCTTTACTAAGCATGGAGTTGAGTCCTATCTATTTGTTTTTGGGTTAAATTATTCATGTTCAGTGATTACGTGATTAGTTTCATTGTTTTATTAAATACTTCCAAATTACACTAATTATAAGTTCAATTAGGAGCAACAGTTTTAAAGCAATTCCAATGTCTTTTTAAAGCGGATGTTAGGTAGTAAGTAGACACTTTAAAGAATAAGTTTAAAGATAAATATTTCAATGAATATTATCTATGGAGTAATAAAAGTAAGTAGCAAATAGTCTCTCCATTTGCAATAGGCAATGTACCTACATTGTAAAATCTACGTGGTCAATAGACTACGTTAATGAAAAGCTGTGGTTTGGCCAATTTAAACCATAAACGAGTCTAATACAAACAGTCGGGTTGTTACAAAATAAATGATCTCAGGAGAAGTTATTACGAGAAAATTATAAGTAGAGCGTGGGTAAGCAAAGCTAATGCTGTCAGTTGCGACGCGTACGGATCACGAGTTTTTGTACGGGTATTTTGTAATAATAGTATACCGATATACCGGGCTTGTAACCTGCAATTATGTCATGTAAGGTACGACAATGTCTCCTTTTGTTCTGCTTAACATATTCCTAATACAATAATGTATTTGAATAATATTGAAGTATGGCGCCTTGGCGGATGGCCACCTCATAATAATGTTTCAATTTTAGTTTGGTTTGGTGGTTCTCTGTAGTCCAAGTTAATTTATTATTTAAGTCTCACTCAAGTAAACCTTATTTTTTAAGTTTTGAAGGAATCAGTACAATAATAACAACATTATTATACCTTCAACACTTCGTGAGCAAGCTCAATTATTAATTTATTACAGAAACAAAATTATATATAACGCTAGACCTTGTATTATGGAAGTTTGATTAATTCGTGAGCATGTATCCCTGTGTAAATAATTACCTTGGCTTAGACAGTAGCAGGCTAGAATTACGGATGTAAGTAATATTGGTACCAGTACATATGTAATGACAACACTAGTACGCAAAAAAATCTGTTTAATAACATAACGTCACGCCTGTGAAATACAGGCTTGATATTATGTAAAAGGGTGGGGCATAGGTGTAGGTACGGTCACCAAATGTGATAAGTAACTAGGGTCGTCGGATATAGTGGAACTTTAGTAAGAAACCGATGGATGTTTTGGAATTAAATTTAATTTGATAAATGACCTGTTTGTTTTCTATTAGTTAAATTAAATTTCATTCGAAAACATTCATCGATTTCTTACTAAAACTCCCATAGAAAAAAGACATTCAGTTCATCCCGAATTTGAAAATTTTCCGGAAAACTTTTCCAACTTTACTTTCCATAAAAACGTAAAGAGGAGCCTTCACGTTGTTCGTTTTAAAATGTTCGTAATGGTCCGTGCAAATAGGTGCGACGCGACAGTCTACACGGACCATTACGAACATTTAAAAACGAAAAAAAATTAGCTAAATCAGTCCAGCCGTTCTCAAGCAATGTGCCTTAAGGCTCCCAAAGACAGGCGCGACGCGACAGCGCCACACAAAGGCGCCGCTCGTCGCGCGACACGCGGTGCCTTTGTGTCAGGCGTCGCGTCGCGCCAGTGAGCCTTTAACTTATATAGATCTATATAATATAGATATAGATTTTTCGCTGCTGTGAAAAACAATTCACTTATTTTAAATTTATTAGTAATAGTTTAATAAACGTGAAGTAAAAACTCGTTGCATTTCATTCATAATATCAATAAAGAGACACATCGACATTTAGGGTCATGAGTTGTTATTTGTTTACTTTACTGAATCATTATTTATTTATCATATTTAACTGAGCGATAGTAGATAGGTACCTACCTACTTATAACATGTATGAAGTAAAAGTAACTATTAAACAGTTGTTTGATACAGTAAAGGAGATTTTGTCTGCTTTTTATTTTGAAATTGGCATTTATAGGTAATTAGCAACAAATCAAAATAATCTAAATGCGTTTTCGACCAAACTTTTGTACCTAGTGTCTGAGTCTTGCGAATGAATTTTGAATTTTTGTCAGTTTTTACCCAGCTACGGCAAAGCCAAAGGAGGGTTATGGTTTTATTCCATGCAGAAACTGGCAGAGAACTGCAAAAGCCGTAAGTAGATCATTTTTTTTTATTTTTATTGGTGTTTACTAGGAACTTATATTCGTCCATTATTAACGGAGAATAAAAAAAACTAAGTAAAACCGTTTTATTTAATGAAGAGTTTAACAAATAAACGTTTATAAATAACCACGCATTAATTGATTACGCAATTCAAGGAAGGAACTTAAATCCTAATAGATTTAGCAGGAAGTTGGTAATAAAAGTTTTTTTAAATCAAATTATTTTATTATGATTGCATTTTACGTAATTTTAATGAACTGTCCCATAAACTTAAAAATATAGTAACAAAAAGTTTGAAACAAAGTACTCAAATCCCTTAAATGCTACCTACTATTATCAAAGTTGATAAATAAGTATCGTGCTAAGTTTGTGTAGGTAAACAAAATGACAAATGAGTGATCAGCATAATATCAGCATAATTATATTGACCAACAACACAAAATGGATGTTATATTTTTTTTTCTATACCTAAGTTTTTTTTATCAATCTGTATTATCTCACTGCGGGGCAAAGGTCTTCCCCAAAGCTTTCCACTCTTCCAGGTGGTTATTTGGTACTTACTTAATTTGAAAACAAAAATATGAGGTTCAAAGAGAAGTTATTGTTTGTTTATCACCTTCGTGAAATTCTTATCACAATTTGAGTTCAAACTGTAACGTGAGCTGTAAATTGTTTTAATATCTACTTCTGTTTTTTATTGTTTGGAGATCCACTCCACTACTTTGGTATCTACCTAGCTACCTACTGTGAATTCATTTAATAAATAAACGTCAATAATGATGAATGAAAATAAATACAAGTTATAATTTTTTACCTAAATGTCTTATCTAGTTATTATTAATGAGTGGGAAATTCATGGATTACTTACATTTTGTGCATAAAACTGTCTTGGAGTGAAAATATATCAGAAATGCAATCGCGGATTAATAACCCGCGAAAATTAAATTACTGCTATAAACTTGCTTTAACAATTAAAAACTTATTGCAAACTATTAAAACGCATTCACAAATATAAAAGCAAAACTTTGACTTTTTTAGCATCCGTCAAAGTATTTCGCGATGTTTTATTTTTCAAACTTTGAATTCGGATACCAGCGCGCGTTCTCCGCCTGACGCGTGTCGGCGGACTGGCTAGCAAGCTGGATGTAAAAATCTGTTGTCACATATTATCGGAACGCACCGGCATAAACCAACCGAATCGGAGTAAACACAATTAATTACTGGTAGCGTAGTCAGAATGGTACAACTTCTTGTGGTCGGCTGTGCGCTATTTCACTTTCTAGCTTTAGCGTAACTGCTCCAGGTTGGGCGATTCAAACAAAGTGGACGGCTGATTATGTCAGTAAAACATGATAATGATAAAACGAGATTATGTGTTATGGATCTTAGCCAACTGGGATTGATTTGATCGTACACTCGCTTGACTGACAAGCAAGAATAGTTAAAAGTCTAACATGGTGCCAAGCGAGTTTGACTTTTGACACTGTGTAGGTAGGTACCTATTAATTAGGAGCCCAGAGGGTTTTTAAGCAAGCATCTGCAGGGCGAAAAGTTGATAACAGAGTAGGTGCGGCATAATGAGAGAACACAGAAAATATATTTAAAAAGTTTCAGATAGGAGCCCCGTGGTCAGGTATCCACTTTCAGATTTTGAAAATGGGCCGAAAATAAAGTGATTTTCAGAGCCGTTGATTTTTATTTTATGATTTATTTATTTTTTGGGTGGGAAATCATCAAATGACCTCTCCCGCTCTGGGCGGAGCGGAAGGGCGTGTCAGACTCTTACTGACTAAAATCCACCCATGTTCCTTCAGTTGCCTGTGCGCCAGGGCCACGGTAACTCTTTCGAACAATCCGCAGCCCCGGCAGGCATCGGTCCTATCGGACCCCGTCAATTGTGCTGACATCTCTTTGAGGCGCGCGTGGAACACGACGCGCCGTCGACCCGGGCCTGGTCTTTACCGGACGGCGAGCTGCCCATTGCTCGCCGTCCGCAAGCCCGCGCCTACGGTGGCCGGGAGTCGGCAATCGACTCCCGACGCCCAGGGTGTCTCCTCTTGCGGCGACTAGGGGCGCGAGGGCGCAGTGATTGCCTCTCCCTCTCGCGCTCCGCCTCCTCCTTCGCGAGCATTACTGCTTCGCAGAAGGAGGTGACGGCTTCCCATTCCCTCTCGCTCCGTACCATAGCCTGAACCAGGGCTGGACGCGAGAGGTCGCCGCTGCCGATCGCCGCCACGAGGACACGGCGGTGCTCCGCCCTAGCCGGGCAGACCTCCACCGTGTCCTCCGGTCGATCCACACAATGATAACACCCGGGCGTTTCCTCCCGCCTTATCCGAAACAAGAACCTCCCGAAACAGCCATGTCCGGTGAGGACCTGCGTCAGGCGGAAGGTGAGGACGCCGTGGCGCCTCTCAAGCCACTCCTCAAAGAGGGGTCTTTTCACCGCAATTGTGGCGTGCCCTGCACTGGGTTGCGACAGTCGCACTCTCCATGCCGCCATGAGATCCCGCCGGAGCTCTGTCCGCTGTGCCGCGATTTCTCGCGGCAGCGGAGTTACGCCCCGGCGTTTCGCCTCCTCGCGCCACTCCCAAACGTGCGCGAGGACCTTTGCCTCCAGATCCCACGGCGGCAATCCGACAAGGAGGCTCGCCGCCTCGCAGGAGACCGTGCGGTATCTCCGGACCATCCGGATGGCCATGACCCTTTGGGACGCGTTCAACCGGCGGGCTGGCCGGAGCCTCAATGAACGCGCCCACACCCTTGCCCCGTAAAGGGCCATGGACCGCACGACCCCCGTGTAGAGCCTCCGGCAGGAGGCGTTTGGCCTCCCCAGATTGGGCAAGTGCCGCTTGAAGGCAGCCCCAGCCCGCTGCAGTCTGAGAGCCAAACGTCGGAAATGCTCCACGAAGTTCCACCGGCTGTCGAGGATGAGTCCCAGGTACTTCATCGTCGACTCGACGCCGATGTGAACCCCTCCTACCGTTATTTCGGAACCCGACAGTGGCGCGTTCCGAGGACCATGAAAACACATTGCCTCGGACTTGTGCAAGGCCACATCGAGTCCCAATTGCCGGATCCTCTCGACGACTGTCGCAACCCCGCGTGTCATCAATTCGGCCGCCGCCTTCCCTGCGCTAGGACTAGCGTGTCGTCAGCGTAGCACACCACGCTGACGCTGCTAGGGAGGTCGGCGCGCAGCACCCAGTCGTACCCGATGTCCCACAGATGCGGCCCCAGGACCGATCCCTGTGGGACACCGCACGACATCTCTCGCCGGTTCCATTCTCCCTGGTGACCGGGGTAAATAACTGCCCTATCCGTCAAATAGGCCTCGACTACACGACAGAGTTAGGTCGGCATCCGGTGATACCGGAGTGCCTCCCTGATGCAACTCCAGGGCAGGGTATTGAAGGCATCGACAGCATCCCCCGTCGTGAGGGCTCGCACGCGCATGATGGTATCCACCGTGGAGCGCCCCCTGCGGAAACCAAATTGGCTCTCCGCCAAATCCGGCTCCACCCGCCCCAGCTGCCCGACGAGGCGGTCTGCAATGACTCTTTCAAAGAGGTTGCCCACCTCGTCGAACAGCACAATTGGCCGGTAAGCGGACGGAGAGTCCGCTGGGCGCCCCGGCTTCTTAATGAGGACCAGTTTCTCCGTCTTCCAACGAAGTTGGAACTGGCCCTCCTCCAAGCATGTGCTTAGGAGCCCTCTTAGTCGAGGCCCGAGAGCCTCCGAGGCCAGGACCCAGACTTTTCCAGGTAAGCCGTCGGGTCCTGGGGATCCTATGCGGCCTAACCCATAATTACTTAAATAGGCAAATCTGATGACGAAATTGTGGGCTTTGCCTAAATCTGACAACTTTGAAAACTCAGATTTCGACAATTTTAAAAGGATATTCAGGGCGAATAAAAGTTATTCTGTGCACTAGAGTCCTGATAATGAATATATAAATATGTGACTGATTGATGGAGTCTTTTGACAAATATTAGGTCTTTACCTATGAAATTGCCGTTCTGCAGTACTGGCCATTTCAAATCAAAATAATTTTTGTTTGGCTATGAATTCTAATTTCAAATTAATTTTATTTTAAAAACATGGATTTTTTTTTCTAAAAGTAGTCATTTCTTTATTGATTAGTGTTACATTTTCATCGCATTTCAATCTTTTTCGTCATCATGGATACGTTAAAAATTCGAGTAATTATGGAATATGAGTACCGTCGTGGCAGCAACGCGGCACAAGCGGCACGCAACATCAACGACGTTTACGGAGCTAACTCTACAAACCAACGCACCACCTGTTATTGGTTTGCTCGCTTCCGTTCTGGAAATTTCGACCTGAAAAATGAACCTCGCGGTCGTCCGAAGACTTTGGTCGACAATGACGAATTAAAGGCGATTGTGGAAGCTGATGATACACAATCTACGGCTGAATTAGCAGCAGCTTTCGACGTTAGCGTCAAAACAATATTGGTCCATTTGCGTCAAATTGGCAAGGTAAAAAAGCTTGACAAATGGGTGCCCCACGAACTCAATGATCGCCAGCGCGAAGTACGCGTCGAGACGTGCCTTGCACTGCTCAACAGACACACAAATGAAGGAATTTTGAACCGCATTGTTACCTGCGATGAAAAATGGATTCTGTTTGATAACCGTAAGCGCTCAGCAAGTTGGTTGGATCCTGGGTCAGCACCTAAACAATGCCCTAAACGAAAACTTACCCCTAGAAAAGTGATGGTCACTGTTTGGTGGTCTAGCGCCGGTGTGATTCATCACAGCTTCTTACCAAACGGGGTGAGCATTACTGCAGATGTGTACTGTGAAGAACTGAACACAATGATGGAGAAGCTGGCGCATCTCCAACCAGCATTGGTCAATCGCTCGTCTCCGCTGCTCCTGCACGACAACGCGCGACCTCATACTGCACAGCAGACGGTCTCCAAGTTGCAAGAACTGGGGTTGGAAGCTCTCCGTCATCCGCCCTACTCACCAGACCTTGCGCCTACAGACTACTACTTTTTCCAGAATTTGGATAACTTCTTGGCGGGAAAAAAATTTTATACCCGAGAGGCAGTACAAAATGCCTTTGAAGAATTTGTTGCCTCCCGTCCAGCTGATTTCTTTAAGAAGGGCATCAATAAACTGCCACTGCGATGGCAAAGATGCATTGATTGCATGGGTGATTACTTCGATTAATACAAATAAAAAATTCATGAAAAAAATTCGTTTAAATTTTTTCATACAAAACGGCAATTTCATAGGTAAAGACCTATTATTACGAAATTTCATTGATTCAAAAAATAACCCAAAAGTGGTTATAATTGTGGTGGTTTTGCATTTTTATTTCTTATTCAACGAACCGAGTAGCTTTGATTGCTATTTAAATTTAAAGCTATTTTGTGAAGATTTGTCGGCATTCAGAATTTTGAAAATATCAGACAGTTACTACGAGTATAAGTAATTATTAAAAGTTAAGTAACAAAATGAAAACATGGTCGGAGTACACCATTAACAAAGTTGATTACCTATTTCAAAACTTTATTATGACTCTAAGCAAACCAATCAAAGCTATACGATCATACCAAAATCAACGGGTCTGAAGATCACCTAATTTTTGGCCCAATTTCGAAATCTGAAGTGGACTCCTCACCACGGGGCTCCTATCTGCTACTTTTCATATATATTTTCCGTGTTCTCTCATCATACCGCACCTACTCAGCTATCAACTTTTCGCCCTGCATATGCTTGCTCAAAAACCCTCTGAGTTCCCCTACCATTAAGTTGATAGTTCACGAAGTTTGCTATAAAGACAACCGAGGCGTTTGTGTTGCATATAAAATCAAAAAGAATTACTGTGAACAGCATGGTAATCTCTCAAGGAGACGGAGCTTCTACAACATATCTTCATCTAATGCTGGGAGCATTAGGTGAAGATATGTTGAAAAAGCCAGTTCAAGTATATAGACTAGCCTGACCAGCGAAGTTAGACGTAAAACCATTCACCGCTGCTGTAGAAGCGTTCTTGAGTAAACAACTGAATACGCAAACGTAGCATAAGGAATAACGCCCTCAGGCTAGGTGGAGGGAAGACCTTCGAAGGGTGGCTGGTAGCAACTGGATAAGAGAAGTTCCAAGGATCGAGTTAAATGAGGTGCGATTACAGAGGCCTACTCCAACAGTCAGCAGTGAACTGCTATACACTGATGATGATGAAGACGGGTTGAAAATTTGAAGGAATACGTAAGTGCTCAAGATTTTAACTAAATTATTATAAACTTAATAGCTAGTAGGTATAAGTGTTAAGTTTACATGCGGTCAATCAAAGGCAGAGATGGGTTCATGAGTCACGAACTCACGAACTCACGACCAATGTTCATTCGTGTTGATAGTGATAACGGATTTTCCGTGTTGCTGGATTGTTGGTAAGCGGTTGAAAAATACAAAAATGTTGTTAGACTATTACTTATCTTTCATTTGGGCTTTGCCGCAGTCACGTAAAAACCAAAAAATATTGACGGATTGTATGAAAGGTGATTACGTAGTAGGGAAGCGAAAAAGACATGCTTTTGACGGCTCTGGGTACCTACAACTGTAGCCTCGGCCTGGATTCATATTTTTCTTGACGTTCGCTCTCCACTCCATCTCTTTCTTGTTTCGGCACGACTTATTAACAAAGTGAGAGTGACTTATTAAAAAACATCCATACTAATACCATAAATTGCAAAAGTTACTCTGTCTGTCTGTTACATTTCACGCCTAAACCGCTGAACCAATCATTTTAAAAAAAATCGACAAATAGGTAGCCTGAGACCAGCGGTGCTATTCTCTAAGGATACAGCCTTGCGAACAGCGCTGCCGCAGCGACGAAACAGCGGCGAATCAACGTGTTTCGTCGCTGCGGCAGCGCTGCGCGCAAGGCTGTATCCTTAGAGAATAGCACTGTTGGAGAAGGACATAGGCTACTTTTCATCTTGGATATTTGTAATTTTTACACGCACACGAAGTCGCGGACAACTTCTGGATACCTGTAGATAACCAGTCAGCAGGTTGGAAGCATCATTCACTGTGCCAGAGTGCGTAAAGCTAAGCTGGCAAGAGATTCTCGACACTGACTCACTTATCTACTCTATATCTTATCGGTTATCTCCAAATGATGGCCAGTGGCGTTCTTCTGTCTGTTAATATTGTGATAAGTACTTATTATAATGATTCACTGGTATCAGTGGTACCCCCTTATAAGGCGCTGCAAAATACCGTGAAATCGTTACGCCTAATTCCGGTAGAATTTGATACAGATGAAGATGACACAAAAATATTATTAGTAAATCTTAATACGGAATTCAAAACATTACTTATGCATGAACAGTTAAAATGTTGTTTTTCAGAATAAACAATGCTATGGATATCAGACTAGACTTTTGTTAACGATAACGACTATGACTTTTGTAGCATTAAATATTGCTTTGAGATGTGTGGGTCCTTCTATACATATTATAAATTAAAGTCACTTTTCGTACGCTACGCAACGAATTTCTGATGCGGTTTGGCCCATCATGTAGAGAATTTGTTCGGGATGGATTATGCTTACAATACGTTAATGTTAAACTTACATAATTATTTAAAAGAAATCTCGACGTTTCGTCAAAGTGTCAACGCGGGGCGGGTCTAGTGTCAAATAATATAAAGTAAAAATTATGAAACAAAACATAAGATAAAAATCAAATAAGACGCGAGGTCCAGCCGATCCCATTCGGCATTTTTGTCGGGACAATAAGGAATTGGGCTGGGCCGACCTCCGGCCGGCGACCTTGTGACAGATCTGTCCCGGTTGGTTGTCACAAGTCAACCCAATTATTATATGACTGTATCAGGTTACGCATTGTGTACTAGAGTAGGCAGGTAGGTACAATGAACTGTGTTGTAGGCTATTGAAAAATTACAGCTAGCGTAGTTCAGTGAGAGAGACGAATTTGGAGAATCCCATGACTTTTGAATGACTTATAGACTTGATGGAAATTGGTGTTTTGGCTCTTGGTTAAAAACTATGAAACACGTGTTTAAGTAATTTTTTTTGTTTTAATTTTACGCTGTTATTGAGGATACGAGTACGATATAACGATAAGGGATGAAGGTTTGTATGACAATCCGTATTTTTTTTAGTTAAAACAATAGTTTGTGTTTACCCCATATCTGAGGTACCGTATATACGGGATTACAAAGTTTATTTTTGTATTCTTCCTGCGCTCAACGCTCTCTTGGTTAAGTGTCCAAGAGTCTTGGACACTTAACCTCACTCATGAGTAGTCATGACTGTGATGTGTTCGCAGACGAATGGAAGACAATAATGTCAGTATGTCTCGAGTTCTGTGAGATGAGTGTATGAATATTTTATCTAATTTTATCTTTAGCTAATGTAAAGGGCAGATTGCCGTATAATTAAATACATGAGGGTTCTGGTTAGTTTAGAAAAAATCCCTTTATTAAAATATACGTAACTGTAGTGCTTATAAAGTAACAGTTTCGCTAATATTAATAACGTCACGGTAGTTCAGGGGACAGGGGATTGCGCATGGCCACCAGCGGCGCACGAGCTACGGCGCCTCTCGCACGCTCACCTGCCGGTCGATTCTGTAAAAATCTCACCGTAAAAACTAAGGTGAAGTGAGCTATCATTTCACCTGATGCTAGGGATTGATACTGTTAATAGCTCACTTCAAGGTCACTTCACCAAATTTTTACGGTGAGATTGTTACAGGAAAACCTCGTCTGTATGCGGTGATAACGGGGCGTAGCGCGGGCGCACCGTACGGGCTTAGGGGGCCTGCTCTCTAAGTCCGTCACCGAAGATACGGGTCCGTCAGAACGTAGTCCGAAACTTTGGAGTGAACTCTACACCCGATGAATTAACTTTTTCGGACAGCTAAAAACACATCGGGAGTAGGGACAGCTGTCACATCGTGGTGTCATTCATGCTTAGGTCGGGCCCCAAACTAATCTTATGTCCGTAGGTGATACGGAGTAGAAAACGCCCGTAACGTTGGCCAAAATTACTACGACGCGTTATCAGTAATGTGCGCGAACAATACGAAGTGATTAGGAAGCTTGTATGTACCGCAAACAAGCAAAACCATTGCAACCGCATTGGTTCCAGTAAAAACAAATATAAAAGCCGTGTTTCAGGATTTTCAAAAATCCACTTTCACTAAGGTTAAAGTAGAGAATGAAAGCGTCTATGGGAAAGTCCAGAATCTACGCGGACGAAGTCGATGGCAAAGTGCTAGTCTGCCCTAAATAGGACCCTTATCGATATCATTTTGATTTGTCAAAGTAAACATCGATATCACGATATCGCAATGTTATTTTTTTTATCGGTTAGTTACTCACTTATTCATGATTGTAATTAAAATAATAAGGTAAACTGAACTCTTATAATACTTAGAAAATTTTCATTTATAAGTATAAATAGAGGGATTCATATTAGGTATATACTAGTCAATATAAGTTCCTACCTTTTGAAAAATAGTGCGGCGTTTCCTTAATGATTTTTCAGTTTCAGTATATTTGTTATCATTGTTAATCGCTCTAGATGGCATCAATAACATAGTCTTTGATTGCTTCATAATGTATTTTATGTCAACTAAGTAAACCACGTTCATTCACGGCACTCATAAAACTGTTTTCCTCCAGCGCTTATTGTAGTCGCGTACGTCGGTCGCACGTACGAATATACGTTGTTTTCGATAGAGGCCAACCATAGAAACATAAAAAACAGGAAAAGTGACTAGAGGGCGTTTCTGTGTCCACGCATCATGTTCAAACTGCTCATGTCCCAGGCAAAGGGCCGTTTCCGCGAACTGGTGCGCTTTCGACCATGATCGTGACAAAATATAAGAATGCCGTGTTGTTCAGTAATTTCTTGTAACAACCGAAGCAAAAACAAAATCTTGGTCAATCATGGAATCACTTACAATAATTAAGTAAAACTATTTTACTGTAGGTATATTTGTCTTTAAAATCATGAAAAACAACAAATCGTAAAATATTTCTTGCTTTTACTACGTTATTTATGTTTTCGATTATCGCAGCGACTGTACTATTTTTGGAGCAAATACATTGCTCCTTAACCACTACCTAAGTATTTCGCTAAGTGACTGGACAAGCAATGTAAAAATCACTAAACGATACTCCATTCATGCGGATGCATCGCGTGGTACGGTCGCTAGGGTAGGGGAAAGCTGGAGACACCGGATTCCGATACATTTTCAACTACCAGGCATAATTATCTCCTTCTTTCTTATATCTATGAGCACCACACTGCGCGTACGTTGCTACGACTGGTTCGCGACCGACCGTACCCGACCGAGATCAGCGTAGGAGGAATTCAGCGGGGTAGTTACGAACACACTAGCAGTAGGAATGGGTTTCATTTTGACAGTTCAACAACATTCATTGCGTTATTTAAGTTGTTGAGCACACAAATTTTTCGAACTTAAGAAGCAATGGATTAGCAATAGGCTTCAAAATGATTCAGATTGCGATAGATAGTGTGTTACGTAATTAGGGTGCAGTCTTCTTGTCAACTTGCTGATTTACACACATGGTGTGTGGTTAACGCTTATTGCTCTAACCTACATATTTTAAACTTACGGAAAATATCTATATATTCCTCCGGTATGCGATTCGGTCATTTTATCATCCGATTTTTTTTTAGAATCCCATTGAATGGCTATTTCATGAAAAAGTGCTTCAATGGGATTATATGAACTTAGAGGGTTGTATTGATGATTTTAATTATTGTAATTCTGAAAAAACACACTTGTTACGGTTGCGAATCATATTATGTTCAACATACAACTGACCTGCGGGGTAATTACGTAACATACTATCAGTAGGAATGGGTTTCATTTGACAGTTCAACAACATACATTGCGTTATTTACGTTGTTGAGCAGACAAATTTTTCGAACATAAGAAGCAATGGATTAGCAATAGGCTTCAAAATGATTCAGATTGTGATAGATAGTGTGTTACGTAGGTAATTAAGGTGCTGCAGATTACGCGGGCTACCCTGGTGCGTCCCCCGACAAAATATTTTTGACACAGGCAAATATTGTTTATTCGGTTGATTTCAAATTACAATTAATTACAAGCTTAATTAACCATCATGTTTTCGTTTCAACCAAAGAACAGTTTTCTATTATTTCTTTTTATTCTTAAATATTGCTCTTGTGGGGTTAATGCACAGATTGGTCTATGCAATTTCGTGATCGCATAAAAAACTTAAAATTCCTTTTTAAACTGGAATTTGTATGATGTTATTTGGTCATAATTGAATAATTGAGCTGTTTTCGTAGAGTTCAAAGCACTATCAAAAATATTTGTTATTTAATTGAGAAATATTTTTTTCTGAATGTAGTAAGTGTAAGATTATAGATAAAAACATTTTTACAAAAAAAGAAGAACAACCAATTACAATTAAAAAAAAAAACATAGTGTAAAATAACTTTAATTTCGGAAGTAAGTAGTCTTTGGTTTTGTATATTAGTTTTTTTGCCACCAACTTCCGAAATTAAAGTTATTTATCAGTTTCTAGTGTTTTTTTTGGAAGTCGGTTGTTTTTTTTTGTAAAAATGTTTTTATGTTTCACTTTTTTGTTGTGGTACCTACCTACTCCACACAAATTCGTATACCGCTACTTGCTAAGTAAATAAGCGTGACAGGAAGTTATTATAACTAGTGTAGTTTGAGTTGTTGATGGAAGTTGTTATGATTAGTGGAAAAATACGTATTATTGAAGCTATCTGAAAGCTAAGCCAAGCTAAGTAATAAAATTTATATGGGGCCACCCCTGAGGCATATACCCTATGCATTTAAAAATACTTTTCGAAATCGATCCACAATTGCCGGAGATATCGCGTAACATACATACAAAAAAAAAATACATATGAAGTGTAAACCACCTCCTTTTTGAAGTCGGTTAAAAATAGCAAATATTATTAAGAGTGCTACTGCTAAACTAATAACATTATTATGATAATTAATATAATAGTGATCGATCAGTCATCAAAAAGAGCAGGTCAATAAGTAAGGTACTCGTATTTGGAACGTGGGTATAGTAAGTCAAACTTGAAGTTACGATTTACACCAGGAGATTACTGGAGCGTAGAGTTTTGAGGAGGGTTTTAGGTAGTAGAGGTAGGTACCTAGTAAAGCTCTATGTGTTGGAGCTCCTCCGGAAAATGGCTGTACCCTGTACCACTATACCCATTTCTGACGTCAAGCACCCGTGCACGTGGCCCTTGACACATTTCAGGTTTGTCTCAGGGATCGCAAGTTGGCATGTGCAATATCTCTGGTCTTGCAGATGTCCACGGGTGGAAGTGACCTACCATCAGCTGGGCCGTCGGTTAGATTGCCATAAAAAAAAAACATGAAAAGGGGGCAAAACTCATACTATTTACGGCTCCGCATGCCTGTTTTTGGTGCTATAACTATCGGCCGATTGCCGAAGATATTTTCAAAATTTTTGGCCACTTCTTTTAAGTACCTACTTCGGTAGGTAGATACACTGTTCATATTCATATCTTTATTTGCATTCCATAATGGTACCTGCTAGTTCTAGAGATTTTCTTCACCCTTCATATTATTAAGAACCATTATCAATGATCATCTGAACTGGGACATCTACGAGTATAGCACAGTCTATAGGAGGAGTCTGACAACCAGCCTTACGACGGGGTATTGTGTTACCCAGTAACTGGGTTGTGGAGGTCAGATAGGCAGTCGCTCTATGTAAAATACTGGTATTCAGCTGCATCCGGGTACTGCTGCTGCTGCTGCTTCCGCTCCGCCCAGAGCGGGAGAGGTCATTTGATGATTTCCCATCCAAAAAAAAAAAAAATCCGCATAGGCTGGAAGCCGACCCCGAAATAGTTGGGAAAAGAGGTCAGTGGGTCGTCTTAACGCTATGCAGTTTGATTTTTATTTAGATTTTGAATAAATGTTCTATTTAAGGGGACTACCGGACCTTAATGTAAGTTTTATAATGCCTAAAAGAATATGATCCACTGCAGTAAACAAAATCAGAAAAATATATGATATTCTTCAGGATATTTGCTAATTAGATAGTGTGTTGAAAACACAATACAACTAATTTGATACGATAGAAAAAAATCACGACGATACCTCTAAAAATGTCTTATAACGATTAAAAACCATACTACTATGCATTAAATCATTCTGATTTTTTGTCAGATTATTCTACAAGCAACATACTAACGTAATAGTGTTTTAGTTTTCCAATCAATAGATTTTTCGTAAATTGATAATTGCTTCATATTTTGCAATAAATTACCAGCGTTGTGTCATCGCGCATCTCTTTCTTTTCTATGCAGTCCGATAGTGACCGCGCTTTAGCTCTTGTAAGCCTCTTAAGCTAGCATATGTTAAATAGCATTCTAAGCATTCCAATTCTATAACCATTTCTAGTGTTTATGGGAAGTGAATAAGTGTTAAAACTCTAAGGCAATTTAATCTGGCAAAGTGTCGCGCACTTGTTCGATTATGAAACATTACCACAACATTCCGTGAACCGGGGAATAAAAGTTAACGGTCTTCTCCCATAAACCGACTATTGACAGCACTTCAATTCGTGAGCCGACATATAAAAGTTTACGAGACAATATAACTACACTGCGATTTCGGCGAACGATACGATATCTACATTTTTATAATCGTTTGCGAAAATACTTTTGGCTACGAGACGAACATGTTTTTAGGCTGATGTCTAAAAATAACAAAATCAAGTGATACAAGTTCACTTGATTGTTTTGAAATTATTGGAACTTTTTATGCTCTTAGCTGGTAGATTAAATTTGCATGAAGGAAAACAGCATGTTTTAGAACCAAAGATTAAAAATATCTGACATCCATCAATTAGCTCTAGCTGGACCCACGTGGTGGACCACGGTTAGGGCGACATCCACGGACAAAGAGCACCTGGGAACAGTATAGGCTGTTTCTAAAGGGTCAAACTCACTTAGCTAGCGAAACTGAGGCTTCCGGCGATTGGGACCGCAATTAATTGGGACCGCGGTCCTAGTTGCAGGATCCATTTTTTTTATGTTTTTCTTCCAGCGATTGGGACCAACCCGAGGGTTCGATTCCTAGGTCGGGCAAAATGTTGTTGGGTTTTCCATTAGGTATTTCTTAATAACAGCCCAGAGTTTGGATGATGCCGGTGTGATACCCCCGTGCTCAATCAACTCAGCCTTTCGCAGTCCACTGCTGGACCCGGGCCTCTCCCAGGCTGCAGCACACCACCCTGTCCTCCGCCTTCCGCATCCAGTCTGTCCCAGCCACCTTTTTAAGGTCGTCGGTCTATCTAGCTGGGGGCGTCCCACACTACGCTTTCCGATACGGGATCACCACTTCTCCTTCGACAAACATAGCCAGCCCACTGCCACTTCAGCTTGCTTACTCTCCAAGTTATATCGGTAAAAAAAGTAATGTACCTATCTAACGTTAATCTAAAATCAGTAGATATCAATTCTAGGCAATAAGGAATCACATTAGTACACACACACAGCTTTCGACATTTTGATTTGTCATCTTCTTTCTTGTTCGCTGCACGCTTGGCAGAGTGGTCGTGGTCTTTCCTTCGCAGTGGTAATGACAACCTTAAAATTCTACAGTTCTTCGTTTTATCGACAGTATATCTATGGTATACTGTTTGGGTCCAGTGAGGGGGTCACGGCTAAATAATAACAGCCGCACGGGTTGATCGAAGGTTAAGCTACGCTTGCCGCGGTTGGTTCGTAGATGGGTGACCATCCATATCAAGACCCCTCCGTGCCTCGGAAAGCACGTTACGCCGTTGGTCTCGGCTGTCATTCTTCATCTTTGACAGTCGTTACGGGTATTCAGAAGCCCAGTCTGACAACCAGTCAATACCAAGGGTTATCGTATAACCTAGTAACGGTTGTGGAGATCAGATGTCACTCCTTGTGAAATACATCATACATGCATCATTCAGCTGCATCCGGTTAGACTGGAAGCTGACCCCAACATAGTTGGGTAAAGGCTAGGCAGATTGATTGGGTCCAGTAAGTGGTGGTGGTATTCTACAGTGGCACTCGCAAAATCGTGTGCCAAGTTTCAACAGAGTCGGTTAACCAGTGAAAATTCAGTATGTAGGTGAAAAATCAATCAACCCCTATTTTTCTACCCTTAGGGATGGATTTTAATTTTTCAATTTTAAATGGGACTAATTTCGAGGTTGTGTACCCTATCCAATAAAAAAAGAATGGAAAGTTATACGTGGTCATACATTAAAAAACACCAAATAAACATGTCGACTAGATAACCTTTTAATCGTCGCCGTCGCCGTCGTCGTCGGTAAAAAAATAGGTCGATACAATAGATGAATAGAGAGATATCCAATTTTTTTATTCTCGTAAATTGTCTTCCAAAAGATTATTCTCGAGAACTTAACAGCGAAGTTCCCGCTTGGAGAATATTCGCCGGAATGTACCACCACTAGTTAGGATACGGGGTATGTACCTACCTATGTTAGGTATGTAAAGTGAAAGTATGGGATTTAGGTGTATCCACGGAGTATAGAAAGAAGTGTATCTAATACTTTTGCTATTGTATTTCAACAGTTTGCAAAAATAAATTAAAAGAACATAGCATTACTATATTTAGTCTTCAACGTATGAGCATCGATGGTTCAGTGGTAGAATGCTCGCCTGCCACGCGGGCGGCCCGGGTTCGATTCCCGGTCGATGCAGTTTCTTTTTGCTTTTTTTTAACGAATGTGATTGAATCTTTTGTTTGCACTATTTAGTGAGACTGGACATAAGCTGTTATTTGATTCGATTCTTTGACATTTCAAAAGGGCCTTTGCTTTGTAGTTTGAGTTTGATGATAAGGGAGAAACTAAACTGAAAGTACCTAGTAGTTATTACGTAGAATGTTAAAAGAGATTCCTAAAAATGAGATCACAGAGTCAGTTGTTTTTTTCCTTAAATAAAAATTAATCAAAAAACAATATAGACTGCCGAAACCCGGGATTGAACCGGGGACCTTTAGATCTTCAGTCTAACGCTCTCCCAACTGAGCTATTTCGGCTGATGACAGCCTTGTAAAAATATAAAACACCATATATAATATGTACATACCTAATCAATAGTGAATATCATCCAAACACAAATGTTAATTAATGGATCCACACCATTTTTTCAGATTCCAATAATGTCATTAGCTACAAACTTGAATAATTATCATAAAATATACCTACGTAATGAAATTTAATGTAACGCTATCTATCGGAATATTTGATTATCAGACATAAATATAATCCGTTAAAAGTGACGCTACTCGACTCTAGATGGCGCTTTTTACAATTGGACAAAATATAAACAATAGTAACAGAATAGCAATGTAGATGGCGCTGTTTATGTTTTAAAATCTAATCGTTGACGTAAAATATCAAGATAGCCATATTTTGAAAAATGGTCTAATTTCTTCAAGTGTGATGTAGACCTTCCACGTGTTGTTTTGAATTAACTTTCCATTAACTTTGTTAGTAGTAGTTACCTACTTTGTTAGCTACAACCTACAATGTTATCTAGGTAGGCACCTATATTTTGAATCGAAGCATTGGCATGGCACGGGCACTTGTGTGTTTTTTACCCGTACTTTGATTCATGATCATGACTAAAGGTGTCACAAAGTAAGACGGCATCCTCTAGTGCGACGCGATGTAATGATGAAATGCTCATTGGGCGGATTAGCTGACAAGTAATAAAGTTTATCAGTATAATATGGCAAAGAAATTGCTGACCCAGAGAAGAAAGCAGGGTCGTAATTTTTCTGGGCTAAGTCCTACTAAGTATATACTTACAAACAGAAATCAACATTTTACAGTAGGTAGTAAAAGTTAAGTGCTCACGAAACAACCAATATGGATCATCTGACAAGTGAGTGAAGTGACAGATATAAGATCAACAACTGAAATTTAATAATAATGGTAATATAAGTCGAATGTAATCCGTACCTCCCTCTGATTACACTTAACGTAAGTACAAAAGTACAAAACAGGAAGGTAAGCTTTATGCAACGGATCATAACCATTGTCACGAAATCCGATTTCCGAGATTCAAAATTAGAGGACAAACCTGTTGTGGATGTGGATTATAGGATAATTGGACGTAACGTCGCTTAACAAAGCGGCTTTCAGGTATTTATGCCTAAAAAAGGATCAGACTTTCGTGCATACAAGCAGCGCTCGTTTGTGATCGCGAACCAAAGGGATTTGCGACTAATCGCAAACAAAAATAGCGGCAGGAGTTAAAAATAGTGTTTGGCTGCTTAAAGATAAAATAATCTCTGTGTATTTTTGCAGGTTATTTTTCGGATTAGGGACCTTATTTATAGCGTTAGTAAATAATTTTCAGTTGCTTTGGTTCCTATACCTAACAAAAAATAACATTATGTAGGTTTTATATTGTAATAAAATAATGAGGGTGAAACTTTAGAAAAACGATTTAATTAGAAAATACGATAACTTAACTACTTGTATAACGAGCATGAAAGGTCTTCGAACTAAATTTCTTCCTTTATAAGCAGTAAAAAACGTTGCCTGAAACTATAGTTAGGCATTTCGGCTGGTTATATTGGTAATGAATAATTTTCAGTTATCAACGTACTAGATAGTAATTTGCAGACAACAATGCGACTGAGTCAGCGGTGTGTTGTGATGTGACACATCGTATGGCAATGTTATCGATTATTGCAAATAAAAAGTCAATGAAGCAATCGCCGACGCGGAAAACAAGTTGAGGGTTCCTTACATAGGTATGTACCTAATACCTACCTTACGAGGGCAATATAAAATATCCATTTTGCAGGACTTTGAGTAGCATGTTCTTCAAAGTTTTAGGTGTGTTAGCCCATGTAACCCTAAGTCGATAAAATAACTGTAGACTTTTACGGGCTGATGATTTACAATGACAATAAATGACTCATACCAATCTTAACCTAAATCATTCCATTCTTATTGACTAAAGATATATGTATGTAATTTGTTTGACATTACATTTGTATTAAGTACAAGATAATTGGCAGAAACGTGACTGCGCAATAAATGGAGCAAACCACCAAAATTAAGTTCTTAAAGGTTTAAAGTGAGCTGGTCATTGAAAGATGATTCATCGTCTGGTTTCTCTAGCTTTATTACTGA
Organism: Dryobotodes eremita; assembly: GCA_917490735.1. Classification (NCBI taxonomy): domain Eukaryota; kingdom Metazoa; phylum Arthropoda; class Insecta; order Lepidoptera; family Noctuidae; genus Dryobotodes; species Dryobotodes eremita. The sequence continues at coordinate 14,764,370 of OU823254.1, read as the reverse complement.
ACCCTATGAATTAACTCTGCCAGTAACATCCCGTTGATAAATGATAAATGTATGACAACCTTTTTTCAGCAACTAAGTTGTAGGATACCTATGTAATTTTTCTATATTTCTTATTGTGATCCGCTTCATGATTAATAATGATGCTTAAATTATCTACTGCGCTGCCATTCCTTCAACAAATTGGGCTTTTAAATTCAGTAGAACAGGTACTACGATGGTGTGGTCTTTGTCAAAAAGTTTTCGCCCAACGTGGGGCTCGAACCCACGACCCTGAGATTAAGAGTCTCATGCTCTACCGACTGAGCTAGCCGGGCTTCCGAGAGATATTGCAAAATTCATAATTAGGTCACCAGTGCGGTGTGTTATTAGGACGAAATCGGTAGGTTTTATTTTACCTTGCCAAACATGTAATAAAAAATGCATGAGTGTCGTGGACACTCGGTTGGAACGAAGTTCCTTTCGTAGTATATTTAGAACATCCATAGAACAAATTTGATTACCATAAAAAGGGTTATATTAAGTCAACCTTAAAAGATAGACATATGCTGTCGTGGACTTTTTTTTTAGAACTTTTAAAGGGGAGCAATTCCATCATACATGATTTTTGCGTAACTTTAACCGTTTACGCAGCGCACGCAACGGAAGCTCTCAAAAGGAATATTTTTTTCCCGTTTTTGCAACATTTTTAATTTATGCTCCGCGCCTATTAGTCGTAGTGTGATGTTATATAGCCCAAAACCTTCCTCGATAAATGGACTATCCAACACAAAAAGGTTTTTTCAATTCCAACTAGTAGTTCCTGAGATTAGCGCTTTCAACCAAACAAACAAATAAAGAAAGGGTCGTGACGCAAAATTCTTACACTTTTTTTCGCCTAGCCCCCATCCGCCAAGTCCATACCTACTGTGCGATGAGGAACTTCGTTCCAGAAATTCTGTAATGGACTTTCTGTACATGCTTCATGTTTCTGCCCCGCTGGAGTTGTACCGGGCCCCGCCGCACCGGAGTCGCGACGCCGAGCCGCCGCGCGCCCACACTTTAAGGCTCGTACACACAGGCGCGACGCGACGCCCGACACAAAGGCACCGCGTGTCGCTCGACGAGCGGCGCCTTTGTGTAGCATTGTCGCGTCGCGCCTGTCTATGGGAGCTTTTAGCCGCGCCGGAACCTCGTGTATACCGCATTAATGTCAAGTTTTAAATAGTAAAGCAACGATCACAGTTCTGTAAAGCAATGGCGACGAAACTGTAAAAACTACAAAAGTTTTTACACTCATTCAGAGATATTCTAAAAATGTTGCTTCATAATTTCTTATTTTTTCAAAAAGCTCGTGAATTTCACATTTTTCTTCTCTGCAGGCTAAAACAGGATGTACCCAAAATTATCTCTTATGGTCTATGAATTTGTTTCTGTCTGCGTTTATAAATTAAGTAAGTAAGTACATAAGTAACACTTTGTTTTTTTTTGGTCAAAGTTAACATCATAAGGTATATCAGTATTAAAATAAAAACAGACATTTTGACAGTCTCGTTGGCAATGCTTTACTGAACTGTGATCGTTGCTTTACTATTTAACTCGGCATCAATGCGGTTTACATACGGTTTGGGAGGCGCGGCGCGCGGCTTTGCGGCGCGTGCGCGATATTCATTCCAACTTGCGGTCCAGCGCCCGCCGAGCCGGTGCGGCTCTGGCGTCATGTACAGGAAGCCTTACGCTTCTACAATTAATATTCATCCGTGTCTTATTTCATAACAGAATGAGTAATCTTTAATATTATTATAGTAAATACTTGAGTTAAATGCACCCTTTTAATGTGATTTGATTACAAACGGGGCAAGATCCGCATAGAATCTAAGATCCTATAGATACTTAGTATCTACAAAAATATAAATGTAAAAAATTCCTGTGATTCTGTCTTTCTTATTCTAAACTAAGTACTTGCTCACCCTACTAAACTTTTTTCCGTCTTTTCTTTTTCTGTATTAAGTAATTAGTTTGTTTTAAATTAATTAAATATAAGATTGTCAAAATTGTAATATCATATGTAGTTGTAGGTGATTGAATAGCTGGCGCCCGCCGCGGGTGGCGCCGCCGCCGCCGCCCGCGACGGTGGCAAGTACAATCACCAATAAACGTTTCAAGGCTTTAAGTTCACATGGAATAGTTTGCTTCCAAGAAAAATACAAGTAACCGTGACTTACCTTCCAGACACAGTGTTTATTTAAAGAAATTGGATTGAAGAAATTGATTATGTATTCTGTACGCGAGCTGGTGGGTTTGAAGTATTGCGAAATGTTTTCAAATAAGTTAAAGTTACTCTGTAAGTATGTAATTTTGGTCTGAACCTTCACAGCCTTGTGATGTTTTTGGAAATCCTCGAAATTAAACTGAGTTACTGAAATCATTACGTAACTTCATCGGAAAATTCCTTCCACTAATCACACGATAATAAAAAAATAATTAATGTCATTAAACTTGTGTGCGCGACGCTCCCCGCTCAGTATTCCGGCGCCGGCGTCGCGCGTCGTTCGGAGGAAGTGGCACGGCTGACAGTTAGCTTTTACTTAGCAACGCCGATGACCTAAGCTCACACGCGATCGCTTATTACGTCGATAACCATCTGGGGTCTATGTGGGTCACTGGACCTCAGATAGCCCGGTGTTGGTTAGCTTTGGGCAATTATTTGCAGGCGGCTTTTCGTGGCGGGTGTCTCGTGTTTCATTTGTTTCTCTAATCTGTGTTGTACTTTGAGGACTGTAGATATTCGAGTAGAAGGATGCTCAAGCATGAATTTGGATTGAAAAATTACTTCTTTTACACGAATCTCTTACTTACGGATTAATATCAAAATAATGCAATGACTGTTTGTTAGTGTGCTTATATCTAAAACCCACGAAGGGGCACCCTAATTGCGTAACACACTTTCAATCACAATCCGCAGGATTATTAAGTAAATTCCTAAACCTTTGCTTCATATCTTTGAAAAATCGTCTGCTCAACAACGTAAATAACGCAATGAGTGTGGTTGAACTGTGAAATTGAATGGCATTTCCATTATAAGTGTGTTACGCAATTACCCCGCAGGTTTACGTGATTTTTGTTTTAGTTAAAAAATATTAATATTCTCTGGAGCGCCGCTGGGAGCACAGCTAGTCAGAGAATTTATTCTTCGTTTGGCCCACTGAGTTTTGTCCTACATAAAAACATCCTGGGTCGTCCCAAACAATATGCTTCCTTCGTCCCAAAATATAATTTTAATTATTATATTCCCTCTTCGTCCTATTTTATATTCCTTCTACAGCCCATATTTTTTTTGATATGCCTAACTTACTTATTTGTACAATCGGCAAAAAAGGGTTACGCATTATTAAATATTTAACATCAATCAATTATTTAAAACAACCGCTCCTCTCTGTATTATTTTAAAATAACACTCTTTAGCCGCTCTTAGTGAGCAAGTTATACGTATAGAGCTGATGTAACTGGAATTTGTTTAGAAGAGCAGGTAAAAAATGTCCACTTGTTTTTTATTGCGTCCTTGTTTGTTTGCTTGTATTGACTCATTTAGCCAATAGCATTTCTTTCCGTTATCAGCAAAACGGGCTTCCCGTGATGCACAGTGCATTCAACTCCTTCGTCACCTGGTTAAAGTGTGTGTAAAGTGAGATTGAGAATTGATTGAGTTTGTCATAGGTAAGTTGATATTTTTATATGAAGTATTATTGATAAATTAGAAGTTAAATACCAAATAATTGTTCTTATATTTAAATAATACTAATTAAGAAATCAATTATGTCAAGCTAATAATCCTATTTAAGTTACAAATCATATAATTATATGTATGGGCAACTAAATAATTTATGCTTTATTTTCAGTTGTTCTACAATGGAACCAAATCTTAGTTTACCATCTACCTCACGGGAGCCGATCTCATTTATAGAATCCAGAAGAGGTGAACCTTGATGGATTATGGGCGGAAATGCAAACACCAAATTAAGATTAAAAGAGATTTAATATTTGAACACGTCCGAGCACATACAGTATCGCAGAAGTGACAGCTAGGTCATTATTCGAGACCCAATTACTTATAATCTATTTACAAGGTACGCTACAACTGAGTATTATGAGAGACCCATTTAACACCATCGTTTACCTTATGACTTTGTGTTTACAAGACAGCTCTAATAAACCTCTCATTGAATTGTTGCTCGGTAAATTTTTCAGTAACTAAAATTATCATGTCTTAAATATTGTTTATTACACATCTGACTGTTCTGTAAATTTAAACTATAGTAATGACAAGATGATTATTATACCATTTCTGTGATTTTGATTATGATACTGGATAATAAAAATTATTTATACTTAAATGTTTAGAATAATTTATTATTGAATTATCGTTTCAAAAATTTTAAAGAAGTACATAACTGTTTTTGTTGACTGTACCTTTATAGTACTTGTAATTTGGAACGAAACAAAACTTCAATAGTGATATGGGACAACTAAGAATTTTTTGGAATGTGGGACAAAACTTCAGGACGAACGAAGAATAAATCAGTCAGAGATATGCAGTTTTAAATCAGGATTCATTCTTGATCATATATCTTGAATACTGATTTGAATTTATTTATGAGGAGTTTGAAACTCACTTGTGCATGACAGGTTTCGAAATACAGTTAGCACAAAGTATGTTCACAACTCTCAACCTACCCTAACCTATTTTTGTTTCTTTCTTTATTTTCTTTAACAGCAAGCCAGTGAGGTTTCGTTATGTTTAACGCTGATTGTATTAAGAGAGTTGCCATAGCATACAACGGAATTTATAATCTATTCTTGAGTACATACTCGTAGAAAAGTCACCTATCTCAACAATATACATTCCATAGACAATAACTTTTTGGGGTAAAAATTATTGACTAGGTACCGTCAAACGGGGTGAATCGGAATGAAACTTTAAAAGTGATTTTAACATTGAAATCATATAATTTGTTGCCAACAAGGGCACTTAATCTTTAATTATAATACAGTAGACACATTAGAGTCCTTTTTGGCAACAAACTAATATTATTTAAAAGTTAAAATCTCTTCTACAGTTTCGTTCCGATTCATCCCTGCATCCTTTATCACCCGGTTTGACGGTATTCGGAAAAGTTTATAAAAACCTCAAATGTATCCATAACAAAATTTGTTTATTTTAAACGGACACCAGCAGTGTTATTAGTACTAAGTTAACAATATTTACTTACTATACACTATCGTGTGTATCTAATCTTATCTTCAATGTACTTATGTTAAAGGGCTAAAACTATTTGCACTGTCCAAATAATGTTTTTCTAATGATAGATATGTGTAATTTTAATAAAACGTTATTTTAAGTCGTAATTTTAATTTCCATTTGAAGTAGATTATTAGTACCTAAAATGGCAATTTAACAATTCCAAAGTGGACATGGTCTACTATGACTTGCATTAGGGGAGCTCGCACAGGGAGGCAGCGTTGCTGGCTACTGCGGCGGTCTCACAGGTGGTGAACCGCATCCGGCGCTTGGGCCTGGAGGTGGCCTTCAGCAAGTCGAAGGCCATCACTTTCCATGGTCCCAGACGAGTGCCACCGCCGGGATCACACATCGTGGTCGTGGGGCCCAAATCACTGTCGAGGCTACCATAAAGTACCTGGGATTAGTGCTCGACAGCCGCTGGGACTTCGGCCCCCAATTTTGGCAGCTAGCGCTCAAGTTGAGGGGCACGGCAGGCGCTCTGTCAATGCTGCTTTCCAATTTGGTGGCCCGAGCACCGCCTGCAGGCGGTTGTACGTGGGCATCGTGCGATCCATGGCCCTGTATGAGGCCTCAGTGTGGGCAGGTGACCTGACGGCCCGCAGTATCGTAGTGTTGCGAGTACCGCAAAGGGCGATGGCCGTCAGAGTCATCAGAGGGTATCGCACTATATCCTACGAGGCGGCTTACGCATTGGCCGGATCCCCGCCGTGGGACCTGGAAGCGAGAGCCCTTACGTCACTGCATCGGTGGCGCGAGGAGGCGCGGACGCGGGGCGTGGTACTGGTGCAGCGGCAGATCACGCTGCGCCGGTCGGAGCTTCGTCAGATCTTGGTGGCGGAATGGCGGGACAGGCTTCTGCGCTCTACCGCTGTCCTCGTCACCATCGGGGTGGTCCGGCCGGTGCTCGACGACTGGCTTGAGAGGAGGCACGGCTCCCTGGCATTTAGGGCGTCGTAGGTGCTCTCGAGGCACGGCTGTTTCGGGAGGTACCTGCATCGCAAAGGTAGGGAGCCAGACGCTCGGTGTCATCACTGCGTCCATTGCCGGGAGGACACGGCGTGGCATACGCTTGCAGAGTGTGCAGCTTGGGAGGAGCCACGCCGTGATCTCGTTTCGGAAGTGGGAAGCGACCTGTCGCTGCCGATTGTGATTCATTCTATGGTCGGCGGCGCAGCGTCGTGGAACGTGGTGATCTCCTTCTGCAAAAATGTCATGTCGCAGAAGGAGGCAGCGGAAAGGGAGAGGGAGATGTCGAGTGCTCTCCCGCAGCAGGCGCACCAGGCGTTGGCTGATAATGCCCTCTTCCAGTCCCCTTAAATAGGTTTAGGGACTGCGGACTCGGGGACGTCCGCCGCCCCCTATCATATAAGACCCGAGGTGGCGGCGCGTAATGTTCCACACGCGCCCCTCTTAGACATCGCGGGGGAACTCAAACACCTCACTGCCCCCCTTGACCAGACGGGGCCCGCAGAGGCGGGACGGCACCAGTCGGGGGTTGCGTTGAAGAGTGCTTAAGGGATGATTTACATTAGACCAGGCCGTGCCCGGAGTGTACTGTGTACGTGGCCCGGACGGGGCACGGATTTGAAACGTTACATACATTTTGCATGAAGCAGTTTATGTTACACAGTCCATAGTCCGTGCCCCGTCCGGACCACGTACACGGTACGCCCCGGGCACGGCCCGGTCTAATATAAATCATCCCTAAGTGCCCCCGTAGCCCCCGGTGCAAGTGTGCGAGGGAACGCGGGTGGTTTTAGTCAGTAGAAGTCTGATCCCTCCTTCCGCCCCAGGGCGGAGGCCATCCATGAGGATTTCCACAAAGTTAACAAAAAAATAAAAGGTACCAAGCCATGTAGTGTACCTCCTAATATACTTAAACTTAGAGGAATTGCAAGTGCTAACACAAAATCCACAAACATAGGTAGCACTTAGGAACTCGGTCAATAAATACAAATTCTTCAAAAGACGACTTTTATGTAGTTCTAATACAAAATGAATTTACCTTTTGAGTCACAGAATAAATTATTATGAATTGATCTACTGCTAACCACAACTTACACCTGCTTATTCTTCTAATTGTGGTGCGTATATATATTTATTTTGTGTTTTTTTCTAATAGATGAGTTAGCACTTTGTGGGCGGTTTTTCCAGTGAGTCACAAGTAGTGAACGTCAAAGAAATTAGGCGGAAGTTAGAACTAACGGCCACAGTTTAATGTCAGGCTGTATTGTAAGTGCACTGGATTCGTCACCTTGTATTTAGATACCTTGGAACTTAAATGTGGAAATGAAGTTTCCTCTAGTTAAAAATGACCTGCAAATTGCAAAAAACGTAAGAAAATTTGAATTTCGCGGGCAACCTGGCATTTCCCCGTAAGCACCTAAACTTCCGATTCTCTTCTATGTAAATGAGTTTTATTTTTACTACGCAACACGATTAAAACACTGAATATAATTAATGCGGTTATGATTCCCGTTATTTCTTACAAGTAAACTGTGTCACTAGTACTTCAATAAAATCATAGACATAGTGTTTACTCACTTACATGTCATATAACTGTCGTTTGTAGTTAGTTGGTAAGTACCTACGCAGAATTTAGCAATTGTGTCAAAAAGGACATAGGAATGATTTAAGAAATCCCAGTACCTTTGTATGTAGGTGTACATAGACATTTATGAAAATTACAAGAATTTAATGTAGAACACAGGAAATTTTATTTACAACACAAATTATGTGCATTTGTCTGTGATTTACTTTATGGAACAATGTTTTTCCTGTTTGAGGTAAGTTCAACATCCAAATTAAATACAAAACAACAAAATAGGTAAGAAAAAAATTATTACTTACCTACAAACTTTGCGTTCCAGGTTTCGGAAGTTTCAAGGGATAATGAAATGAAATGAAATCTTCATTCTGTAAATAGGATATGGCAATCAGATTTACAAGTCACCCTAAAAAAAAAAATAAGCTAGATAGAGTCAACATTTCCCATCTCAGTACCCAAATGTTGACTTACAGCTTACTTTTATTTACCCGAGAAGAAATGGCGAAAGTCTAGGCCGAAATCTCTTTTAAAGTCCAGACATTAACAGGCTGACCAGTGTGTGATTCCCACATTTCCCTCCATCCCAATACTTTATGATTTAGTTTGAACAAAACCAAAGGATCCTGAAAAAAATCAAATAATATGAAACCAATGGAATCAACGGAAGTTTTTTGTGTGAGTACAAAAATACCTGTTAACAAAAAGGAGGTACCTACTGCCAATGCACCATATCTTCATAATAAAGGTTAATTTGCTTGTCATTACGTTCATTTCTCGGTACGATGACAATATGCGAACATATCGAATCGTTCACCCCGTTTACGATGGAGACCCGACGGTTTTATGTGCATCGCACATCGTAATGACAAGATGCTCGTGTACTTATTGTAATAATTAATTTAGTAGGTACTGTACGTTGTATGCAATGATACCAATGCTTTCTTTTGGTCGTTTTTCTTTCAATTGTACCGTTAATTGTGTGGAATGATAAAGGTTGAGTGACATAATGAAACGGTAAAGTAATTGATATTGAAGTGTGTGAAGTGGTAATCATTTGTCGTTACAAGGTTTTGTTTTGCAGGTTAACATCACAAAACGACACCTTTCAACGACAAATGATTACCACTACACTAGTAATAATTTACATCAATATTTTTACCTGTAGTTAATGTACCCAATTGCGAGCATAAATGCATATTATGATGAGTAGATAGATACAAAATATTAGAATATGAATTAAGGCAATCTATTTTATGATTTCACGTTATTTTTCCTTTTTACTAATTACCTACAGTTGCCAGTACTTATAGGGAAAATTATCACGGCAAGATCCCTAATTAGCCATATTAGGATGTATCAAACCTTTTGTTTCGAAATTTGTTTACAAAACCCTTTTCTTAAACAGTGAAGTGCCGACGCATGCGCTTGCGCAGAGGCGCATGAGTCAGTTAGTTGTAAACATAGTCGTTTCGTTTCTCGTAAATATAGGTATCACATTGTGAAAGCTGGTGATCGATTGCGACTATAAAACTTTGTACAAAAGCAATGATTTGTTCCCATAAATAAAGGAAAATGCCACTGATACTTGCAACAAAACAAAATGCGAGTTTCTACTTATATAGATACGTAGTTCACCTATTTGTTATGGGGTTTAAACGCAGTGGGGAAATAATAGTTTATGCTTTATTTTATTTTAGTAATTGCTTCCTTATTCTCTAATGGAGGTATTTCCTTTAAAGTTATAATTACTATTACACATGAAAAGGTAACTGTATTTGATGGAAACGTTTTAATTAATGATCCTAATTTGTAGCAATGCACCCATTTTTTTGCGCATGCATCATCGTAACCTTTTTCTATCCTCTAAAGGCAGTGGTCAATGAATCACAACGCCAAATGTTTTTTTTATACTAATTTCCGTTTTCGTCATCGATACTTCACCGGTAACGTTTTAGTTTTCTTTTATTTATGTCAACGGTTTTATTTTTATTCCTTACCACTTTGCCAGTATATTTTTATCTACCGGAACGGATTATTGAACGCAGTGGTCAATTTCGAAGTATTAGATACAGCCCGGCTAGCTCAGTCGGTAGAGCATGAGACTCTTAATCTCAGGGTCGTGGGTTCGAGCCCCACGTTGGGCGCACACTCTTTTTGTCCATCATATGTTTAATATTAATTGATCCACTGACCCAGAAATAATAGATTTTTAAATGTGTGTAGGTAGGTAGTCTACTTTAATAAAATCGGTAGTTATTATTAAATAGTTCCTTACAAAGGAAACCCTGAAGGGTTTCCATTGTAAGGAAATATTTATCACATAGTTTACATACGTAATATAATTATGTAAAAGTGGCGCTTTCCTTAATAATTCTTTGCTTTTCTATATTTGTTGTGGCCCAATTAAGCCGGGTGGGAATTCATACTGACGCGCGTACAGCGATAGTTCCAATGTGTAATGGCAAGGTTGAATCATGTCGTTAACTGACGTCAAAATAAATGAAACTTCGCAATTATTTACCGAAGTGCGGTTTAGACCGACGTGTGGTACCGTTAATTTGCATGGGTAACCGAGTTTTCCTTCAGTATATTGATTCCAAAATATTGAAATAAACCCAGTTACAATATACATTAGATACCACTTATTTTCCCTACCTGATCATTCCCGGTTTGTGTTTCTTTCGCCATGTACCTGAATACCCGTGGGTTTTATTAACCTTTAGTTATAAAAATAAGTACCTACCTAGTAAACAAGGCTATAGTACCTATGTAGTAGCCAGTATCTACGGTCAGCCAATATACGTAAGTTTAAAACTTGAACTACAAACCTGCACCCTAATTACGTAACACACTATCTATCACAATCTGAATCATTTTGAAGCCTATTGCTAATCCATTGCTTCGTATGTTGGAAAAATTTGTCCGTTCAACAACGTAAATAACGCAATGAATGTTGTAAAACTGTCAAAATGAATCCCATTCCTACTGTTAATGTGTTACGTAATTACCCCGCTGGGCGCCTTAATTTTTTAGCCTAGTGCTACAAAATTAAGGCGCACAGGTTTACCGTTCCAGTCCACACTAATATTATAAATTCGAAAGTAACTCTGAATTGAACAGATTTCGATAAAATTTGGCAAGGAGATAGATGGCATTCTGGGGATGGACATACTTATTGTTCCGGTAGCACGTTCTCGTGGGATAATTTCTGACATCCACGCGGGCGAAGCCGCGGGCAGAAGCTAGTCCATAATAAAGACGCTGTCGAAGTCCAACGGTTATCACGGTGCAGCGGTGGGTGAATTAAATAAAAATAATTTCCTTAACGCACAGACTATATCCTTTCTTGGTAATTTAGTTTTTAGTCAAATATAGGCTTAATTATGTATGTTCAGTCATTATGCTATAATAAAATCACATTGGGGAATTCCGAAATCAACGTCATTGAAATATTTTATTACCTATTGATGTGTGTTTATAATTGGTTCACTAATTAAAGGAAAGTAGTTATTTTTGTCAGTTTTCACCATGCTATGGTGCTATCTCTCTTTTTAAGTATTTAAAGACGTAGTGTTGAAGAGCTTACAGGAAAATCTCACATTTCAACTTCATAAAGATCTGACCTGACTGATCCTAATACTACCTACATATACAAGAGTTTTCTGTTAACATTTGTTTCGTCGCGCGGGGTTGGACATTCCTAATATAATACCTAATGCTGGCAGGAGAGGAGGTCAAGAGAAGGTTCAAATACACGCAAAGAAAATTGTCGTATCCACGGTCGTAGCTACTCATCCTGTTATAAAGGAAACTCGGAGGCCAATTTTTAACAGACTTAAAAAAGGAGGAGGTTCTCAATTCGACAATTTTTTTTTTCTAGTTGTACCGATTTTGATGATTCTTTTTTATTTGAAAGCTGGTCCTTTTCATGCGGTCCCATATAAATTTGATCCAGATCTGACCGGTAGTTTTGAGTTATCCTTAATAATGCGTATTTTTCCACTTATATGATATATTGATGATGTTTTAATAATTTCCTGTCAATATTATTTATATATCAAGTAGTGGTATACAAATTTGTGTGGGGTCGGTACCGCAACTAAAAAGGTTTTATATGAATCTACCTACCATTTTAATACTTCATTAATTGAACAATTGAATGCGTCATCACATCATTGTACGCTAGTAGTTCCTGGATATTGACTGCGTGACATACATGACTGTATATGTCAACTAATGACAGGTAGAATCCCGTTTCCCACTTTGATTGACAAATTGTAGGTTCTCCGTGTACAGGGTGGCAGGGACATCGACGCACAACCCGTTAACATGGATTCAGTACCCCACTGCGTTCAAATTTTACGACGGTTTTTTAAGCTATTGCATAGCTTTTATCGCGGGCTTTGAGCGCGGCGACGAAATCAAGAAATTCCGTAACGAAAATAAAACCTAACACCCCCCACTCCGCCTACCATGTAGCTCGGCCGAGCGTTCGCTTAACGTGTATGTACCTATATGGTACGACCGTACTTGAATTAATATCAAAGAAAAAACAAATTTGCATAAATAAAAAATAAAACAGATATTATAATTGCATAAGTTGATAAAAAATGCTATGCAATAGCTTTACCGCGGCAGTCCCCGAGTGCCACACGTGTTTTTTTTTTTTAGTTTGCTCTGCCGTACATTTTCACCGTGGTCACTGGCCGTTGGTCACTTTTCTATGAAACACCATTTTTTTTTTAATAACCGACCAAATATTCTCTCTAAACTCATTGGTCTTCTGGCCACAAGAGCCTTGGGGGCTTAATATGTGGGTCAATTCACGAATTTGCCGTCGATAACTGCTGTGCAAAGCATTCTCACGATATTCACTTGAAGAAAACTCATAAGAATACAATGTATTCAATGTTTTAGGATAGGATTGAACGTTGGAAATTGTAGTTACTGATAAAACGGTAACAAAATCAGGGTAATGCGAGTGTACGTCAGATCATTATTATAAAGTAGGTATCAAGTTTCTTCCCTTATAGTAGTAGCCAGTAGGTACCTAACACGAAACGATGTGCTCTCAGATAGCGCACTATGTGCTAGAAAGCTCTAACATCTGCATTGTGAAATCCTCCCTTACGAAGATAGGACTAGTCTGCAGAAATTCCTTTACAGTTTGCATAGTTACCCATATTCTATTGTGCTGATATTTAAATTTCCCAGATTCGAGCAGTTTGTGGTGTGAAAACAAATGGGCGGACACACTTAGCCAGCTAAATAGCAGCCGTGGTCTTTGACCGAATTTTCTATTTTCGTCTCTATACGAAACATTTCCCGATTAACGTTCTCCCGGCCGAATTCTTTTCATAGATTTAACTAGGCACTTAGTCTACCTATGTTTTGTAAATATTTTAATAATTAGGTACTTTCTTTGTTGTAGATACAACGTGTTATCTTTCAATTGCCTGTGAGTGCTAGCTAAGTGAATAACGTTACTATATTCTTTCAAATGTTTTATCAAGTGTTTGTGTGAAGTTTAGGCATTAATACGGTAGTACAGTTAACAGTTTTGAAGAGAATCAACAACATGTACTAACATGTTGTTGATTCTCTCCAAAACTATTCAGGCTACAGATTTTTTTTTCACTCTGGTGTGTTAGAAAACTCATCATCTGATCATCTTGTATAGAAATCCCCTCACAGGGTGTGTGAATATTCTTAGTGAACCTTTTTTTTATGTTTCCTAAATAGTATGGCCTGAGCTTTACGATTAAATTAAAAACGTTCAAAACACATACCCTAACCCCATAACCAGCCCATAATTTTCCCACTGTTGGGACACGGACCTCCTCTCTGTGAGAGGGCGTGGGCCATAATCCACCACGCGGGCTCAGTGCGGGTTGGAGGATGTCACATGTCTTCGAATTTTTCGTTCTAGGACATGCCGGTTTGCTTCAAGATGTTTTCCTTCAACGTTTTGAGAGCAGTGGTGATAAAATAATTTACACAAGTGCCTGCTTGGGTTCGAACACTTCGAACCCAGAACCTACAACTCGTAAGTCGCGGCCGTTACCACTGGGCCGCCACTGCTCAAAACATATACATTATTTTAATTCATCGTTCATCAGAATGTATTGTGTAAACATAACAATAGTTATGACAAGCCAGATTTTAACTTTGCACAATTTAAAACGATTGTTGCCTCTGTTTTTATAAATTTAAATTTGCAGTATTTGTTTTTAAATTATCTGTGTCAACGTTCAACTCTTTTGTTTCAGATACGAATTTATTTCGTGCAGTTTTAAAACAAAACACAAACAGCTGATAACGTTCCTACTGCTGCGACTCAGGCCTCCTGTCTGTGAGAGAGAGTGATGATTTATTTTGTACATGTTGTTTTATGACAGCAAATGTATAGGATGATATTATACGTTAGTGTTCTAGTTAAATTATATTGTCGATCGGTACGTTATCGTGTCGCAGGATGTCGTGCTCGTCGGGTCGACGTTCTGACAGGCCACAACTAATTGTTATAAATTGTGGTGCCATATATTACAGAGCGATAATGTTTGTTTGCTAAATATTAAGTTATTTTTTTATTATGAATCTTTCTTATACACAATAGTTGGCGACACAAATCTCAACAATTGGATAAAGGTTTTGAAATATTTTATAAGATGCAGAGAGCTATAGAACTAAGATGTTATTTTCAAACCGTATAAAAAACCACCGTTGAGGAATTTAATCTGACCTCAAATTTTTTCTTGAGAATGCGTCCAATAACTTTGCTAGAATTGAATGCTTTCGAGTCTCAGCACTGCGTATTTTATGTAAGAAAACCCAAAAAAAATGTGAATATTTCGCTATAAATAAATGCTGAGACGTAAATATTCAAGCGCCACCTGTGAGAAGGTCGACATAAAATTTATTTCTGACCTCAGTACAATATTGTGATAGATTGTAGCTACATATTTTATCTAGTACTACCAATGCAGATGCAAATATTATCTTGAATTTACTACCAACGGAGTAGTTAACGTCATTATCTAGTAAGTAAGGTCTAAGGACCTGTAGATAGGTATCTGGGTACTTCATGCTTGTGCAAGTAAGTCATTCATAACCTTTAAGGAATATCTACATTGTTTACCTTCTACTTCCCGAATATCTTGGTGTTTCCCATCTTAATCTATAACTAGCAGTTTCTTTTCAACAAAATGTGCTGATTCACTCTCGTAGGTAAAGTTCTTGCCTTTAAATATTTTTCTGCAGATGTTATGTCCGCATAAAGGGAAATAATATATTTTTGTTAAGGCAGACAATAATGTAGAAAATTGTACATCATGAAAATGAATAATTTTGATCAGCGAACAGGCCTCAGAAAATAAACTAATCGTTTAATACATGGTAAATAGGAACAGCAGAATATCCTCCTGACCTAATTACAAAACGTTACTTTAACGTTTCGCGGTCAAAATATTCCGAAGGGACGTTTAAATGAATCATTGCGGCATTCGCGGCATCTGACGTCTTCAGCATCATTAATCAAGGAAGGATCACGTATTAAGAAATATTCATTTTTGTTCGCAGTTCGCGGAACTTAAAACGGGATCCCAGCACAAAAAGTCGCACTTATTTATTTTTATTAATATGTGGGTTAAATGTTATGCTTTAACCATAAAAAAACAAAGGTTATCTATAGGGTATAAAAAAAAAAAAACAAAAAAAAAATAATGTGTGGTCATGTCTCGTTATGAACGGTACGTTTGATTCGTGTGATTTTTGCTCTAGAATTGAAACTTAGGACTTTATCAAACAAAATATGTAAGTCCCATATGTAACTAATGTCTTTTGTAGCCAGGACATCATTCAGATTTGTTACCGTTATAATGGCAATCATGACATTTGGTTTAAATAGGCTTTTATTTTTATTAATTTATTTATCTTTTATATAGATTCTTTTATATTTTGTGAATGTGAGAACGTTGTTGGCAACTTGTAGACCATTTTCTATTTTGTTAAGTACCTGGTACTTATTGACAGGCCTGCACTGTCCTCCCATACCTATTAACACTGTAATTTGAAAACATTGTAAAAGCCACTTTTAAAAGTACTCTTTTAAAAATAAGTGGCTTTAAAAAAAAAAAAAAGAAAACTCCACGGTTACTACCGTGGAGTTTTTTGCCGGCTCTTCTCTATAGGAAACGACCATTTGGAACCGCGCACCTAGCTTCTGACGTTTCATAAGCGCCCATGTAGGTTTATGTGATAAAAAATATTTTGATTTTTATTGAACTTGCTTAAGACCATTTGAGGTGCAGCTTTAGATATATTTAGGTTTTTTAGAATTCAAATATGTATAAACCAATCGTAGAATTGAATTGGGCATATTTCAATGGATGAAATTTTTATAAGAGGCAATAGCCTAATGGCTGAGGCACGTACTGGAGAGGCAGAGGTCGCAAGTTTGCACCCTATTTGCACTATTAAGTACGTGAACTCGCAGTACAAACAAATATTGTTTAGTTGGAATACCACATAATTTGTAATTTTCTCTTTGTTAATCATACCTCCCTCGTGGGAAGCATTGATCCGAGCGGCCTAGACAAAGGACATGAGGGTAGTATTCACCCTTGAAAGTACGCACGTGCCCTGGTCACATGTTTTAACATAGACTAAGGAGAATCCGAGACTATTTCTTTGTATTCAATGAGTTCAAGACAATTTCGACAAAATACTTGGAATTTTGGCGAGAACTAAGCTTCACATTTCTAACGAATTAACCAAATAATTACCTACACGTAACAAAATAAATGTTTGATTTGTAGTCAGAGAGTTTCAGAAAGTACATTATATTGATGTCTAACAACTTGTTTACAAAGTTGTAGCAATAAACTCAAGTGATGGTTTTGTAATTGTAATGTGCATAGTGAAACCAGCGAGTGTTACGTTGGCTAGAGTAAGTAATTACCTATAGTTGAGCAAACCTGACCTACCACACCTCACGAACAACGGTATACATTCCTGCGAGGACACTTACAACGAAATAGCGGTAGTCTTAGGTTACGGAGGTGATTATTATTTATGATTAAATACGCTACGGAGTATTAGTAAATGATAGCAATACATACGTTCAAAAGCCTTATCATATTAATACGCACAAGATAAGCCATTGAAAGGGGATTTTCACAAAACTAAAACATGTATCATCGTTCACCGAGCATTGTTGTTTTCGACGCAGTTTGATAATTGACTCAGCAAACGGACGTAGCATCAAAGTAGTTGTAGCAACAGGCGGTCGTAACAACACACGGTTGTAGCAACGCGTTTGTTGCAACATTCGACCGTAGCAACAGGTGGTCGTAGAACTTGTAGCATGTTCGTAGCAAAGGTACGGTCATATCAAAAAGTGGTCACAGCGGTTGTAGCAACACGTTCGTAGCGACATACTGTCGTGTCGTAGCAACGTGCATCGAGTGATCTTAGCACCGTTGGCGTTGTCGGAACACGATTGTAGTAAACAGCACCCTAAACGTAACACACTATCTATCACAATCTGAATCATTTTGAAGCCTATTGCTAATCCATTGCTTCATTAGTTCGAAAAATGTGTCGGCTCAACAACGTAAATAACGCAATGAATGTTGTTGAACTGTCAAAATGAAACCCATTCCTACTGTTAGTGTGTTACGTAATTACCTCGCAGATTTCGTATTTATGACGTACCAACAGCTAATAAGTGTAATTACAAACCAAAATAAAATTATTTATTTATCCCAAATAGAAATCACATGCCATACTAAAAACTAAATACTATAGGTAGGCTTTTGAATATCAATTGGTGGATTTTATTTATCAATTAGGTATTATGTACTGATTTATTAGGGATACGAACAAAAGTGGTAAAAATGAAATCTTGTTCAGACTATCTTGTGTAATAAATCAATCCTTATAAAATCCGATCTCTAACATCATCAATGTCTTTACTTGGTGGGACTTAAAATCTTCACCATCGCAGGCTCTTCATTGCAGGTTTGCTTTGAAATAAATATCGTTTAAACATAACATATTTATATTAAACGGTAATTTACAGGCACCTATTGTATTCAGAATAAAGTAATAAGATATCAATAATGTTTGTTTAACAATGCAAGCAACCGATGTGATTCAAGATTGTCATCAGACCCTTTCTATTTAGGAGCTGGGTTTATCAAGCGATCCCCTAAAGAGAATCCAACGCACCGAAGGCATATATTATTCAAAAGTTAAGAAGAAATAAAAAAGCTTTAAATTTGTTGAGAACGCAAAGCTGATGTACCCTCGAGACTTGACTATAAAGTCTCGAAATCGTGAGAAAAGTTATATTTGGCTGGAGATGCACCCAAGGAATAAAGAACATGTGAGCTGCTGATGCTGCTTATATCAATAAAGGTTTTATTATTATTTTTGTCTTACTGAGATAAGTATAGAATTCCTGCAATGCACGGCTTCTAAGAGAAGAAAAGAGGTAGCATCTACTTCACCGGAAACACGAATCTATTCCGAAATCGATGATTAATATGCATTCGAACCTTCATTTCCATTGACTGACTCATGTAATGATATGAATGATCGGAAATCCGGAATCCCCATATTTTTATCGGTCGGACGTCCCGTATTAAATAAAAACTTTCATTTCGGAAAAAACATAATAATGTTCATCCATAAATCAGATCCTGAAGTAAAAATGATTAACCTATTAATAAAGTCTGTTTAGGCTTTGCATTCTTTCAAAGCATTGGTTAACATTTACAACTTGGAGAGGACAAACCTATAAAGATGTACCAAAAATCTTATTTTCAGCACAAATACCTACCTAAAACAGGACCGTCATGAGTTTTCAAGGCCTTGGCCTACTTCAAGTAACCCTTTTCCCAGAAAAGTAGCCCCATACTCCAAACAGTATGGCCCACTTTTCTGGAAAAAAGGAAAATTTTGGCTCAAATAATTCAAAAATTATAGCAAAAGATTTACCTGGTAAACGAACAACGTTGCTACTACCTACGGCTATCAGCTCCGTCTAAATGTTTCCATTAAGTTTATACCCTACTTAATATTAGCTTTCATAAATCCTATTAGTCAACTTACATGGTGACTGTCGGCTTGCATGTGGGTCAAGTACTTAGAAATTGGTGAACAACCCGTGTGACGCATTAGTCATCACCGCCCAGTGCGAGGAAAAAATGATAACAGTTGTTGCAACTTTTGTTTATTTTTCTGCAAATTTTTAAACAATGGAATGTGGTGTCTGGTGCATTTTAAAGACCTGTGGCTAGTAAGAGTCTCTTCTAAGTTATGTTATGACACTTCAGCACGTTTCGTTCTCGTTTTCTGCGTATTTTCAGGTTGTCTGATCCTAATATGATTGTTCTGGATCGAAATTTTGCAGCTGTATCTTATACAAGATGTCAGGGACATCGACGCATAACCTGTTAACATGGATTCAGTACATGATTTAGAACCCCTTGCGTTGAAAATTTTCAGTAGTTATTTAAAAAAACCAGAAACAGCATTTGACCGCGTAGGTATTGAACTTTTCTATGAAACAGTAGTTTTCTTTTTTTGAAAACCATTTTAAAATTTCTACGCTAGGGTGTGTAGAATCATGTGTTGAATTCATGGTTACAATTTGGGCGTCGATGTCCCTGGCACCTTGTATAACTGCCTCGCGTTTACACCAAGGTATCAATCATGTATTCTACATATTGTGGCTACTGCTTTCGTTTATTGTTTACACCTTTACAAGTAGTAAAAAGTAGTCGTATCCAAAACTTGTAGAAAACTTGTCAAAAAGGTGAACAAGTTTTGTCGAAAACAAGTATCACGACTTGCATAAGAGTGACAAAGGTTGTTAATGCGTGGTTATAGCTGTATGAAATGAAAAAGCTTTAACACTGTGATCATTATTACAAACAAAGGTTTTGATTTGTAACGTCCAATAAAAACAGTATAAAACTGAGTAACAAAAATAAAATATCTGGTAAAGAAATTCAGACAGCGTTATTTTCCTGTATCTACACTGATAACAGCATGCTATGAGTTTCATGACCATCCATCAGCTATAGATGGGTGTATGTACAGTAGGAAAACAAACGCAGCTTTGATGTCAAAAATCATCGTTGTTGATATTCAACGTAATGGAAACTGGTGTGTTTAGATTGTACCAATATTTCTTTCCATAAAGGAATTTCTATGCCTGAATCTACCTATACAATCATAACATTTAACTGATATCCTGTTTTCTTCTGCACCTACAACAGACTATACAAACATGCATTTGATAAATGTTTAAAAAACATGTGTGCCGTCGTCGTGATTAGTATAATAACAATCCTCAGTCGTGCTCGTGGGTCAAAGTCACGTTGCGCCGGCGCCTCAGCCATCACTCCTAGGCACGTACTATTCCATATGGGAAAACTGCGTCGGATACACACGCTATTTTTAAATGTACCTATGTGTGTGTGTGATAGGTTGCAAGTAACGTCCGACATCAATTATAGAAAGTTTAAAGAAGTTTTACAAAAGTTTTACTTGAATGTTGGAATTTTCATATTCGTTTATTTGCGTCCCACAAGGTAAAACAAGACGTTAACAAAATGCTTAGAACTGAGAGCCGTTGTAGACCCTGTTAGGGCACAGCAAAAGGTATTGTTTGATACATAACTAACATATTTCTTAAAGTTAAAAATCTAAATCGTAGTAACTAAAATTATACATAAACTGAGCAATGGTGGGCTCCAGTCTAGTGCAAAACATCTTGGGTTGCAAAGAAAAGTTTTTCAGATATGGTCATGTTAATACACATAGGTATCTTAAGACTGGAAGATGGTAAGCGGCCGCAGTAATTTTTGTAATGAGTCATTTAGAGGATGGTGCTGTCCTCCGCATACCCTTTCAATGACTTGGTATTGAAACATCTTTATGGGGTTACAAAGCTACTCTCTTCAGAATCATAAGGTCATAACCCTGTTATGGTAATTGCATTTATCAAGCAAGCATTGTACTTTTAAACTATCCACCTTCCTAATTAAGACGGTAGTCATCAATTTGAGCAAGGAAATGCACCTTTATTAAAAACAAGTAAGGAAACAATGCAGCCTTGTTTATCATTGCAGTGCGCATGAACAAAACTGTCCATATACTGCATACGCAAAGCACGTGTTGCGATTAGAATCTAGTACTTTTTTGTCGATAATTTCCTTTGACACAGCGTCACACTGGGCTGCAATTTATTTAATTAAACAACACCAAGAAAATAAATTTCTGTAATTAGTATCATCATTAGTCTGTAGAAGTTCATTGCCGTACATAAAGGGAACTCCAATTGCCCAAATATGTTGTTGTGGTGGTCGTTTCTGTTCCCCTAAAATGAGCGGCCTTTTGCTTGCTTAGGAATTTAATAGGCAATGCTGACCATTACTCTGGTGGATCATCTAAAGCCAGATTCGATCCGGTAAAGAAGTGGTCAGCTATATCCCACTCATTTCGATGCATTTAAGTATTTTAACCTACTGTTCGATTCATAAAACAGCCAAGAAAATCGTTTTCCGACAATGTGACATCGCAATTCTATTGAAACGTGAGAAATAATCATAT
The DNA here is from genome assembly GCA_917490735.1 of Dryobotodes eremita. Lineage (NCBI taxonomy): Eukaryota > Metazoa > Arthropoda > Insecta > Lepidoptera > Noctuidae > Dryobotodes > Dryobotodes eremita. Next base: position 14,742,921 of record OU823254.1, on the reverse strand, counting down.
ATAGGTACCATACAATGTGCAGGCGTAAGGTCTTTTATTAACATCCAATTTTAGAATGAGTCCTTATATGTGATGAAACATTGTCAATTGTCGTGGCCGTCTACCGGTCTGTCCAAACACAGTGGGTATGCTAAGCTACCGCATTATAGAACATTACCGTGAACTTGCCCGTTTCCTTTAACTGTCGGTTTTTCCTGTTTGCGAGGGGACATCCAGACGTTATGTTATGATTGAACGTTATTCCAATTGTCTTTACTGAACTTTATACCTCCATAATTATTTATTATTTACTTTGAATCGTTGCCTTATTTATATGCATTTCCAACTCCAGAATTTCTGTTTGAGAATGTGCAATTATTTTAATTTCATGCCAAATTGCACACGGTAGGAGATCACGCGGGGGTCAAGAAGCAATCGCTGAGTTTGTTTTTTGTTCTGGCTTCGCATGGTTTGTGCATTCAGCCAATTTAAAAATTTAAAACTATGAATACGAACTATTAAAACAAACCTGGCAAAAACTTTTCGACATCCATAATTAATGCGGGCTTTAGTAATTTTTTTCACTCACTACAGCCACGCTTTTACACTTCGGTCTTAAAAAAATCTTCTTATATCAGTTACTTATGTCTTCAATAATACAATTCGACAGCTGGCTTGTATTGCTGAAAAATAATAGGTCAGCCCGTTTCAATGAGAGAAAAATGTATTTTTTTCCCTTCAATTTAATTTTAGGTATACCGGTAAATGTTTTGAGGTTTTCAGTCAACCTCAATATATTGTAGGTCTTAAAAATACTTATTTAGCCATTTACATATTTAGGACTTCAAAAATATCACTTGGTACATATAGAATACAGACGACCACTCCAAAGGTCGTTGAAACACGGAGGAAAGCGGTCTGCAGTCTTAGAAAAAACTTATTTTTCTTTAGCTGCTGATTCATTCGCACTGAATGTTTTGTTTCCATTTTGTTACTCACTATCGAGTATCTATTCCGGTTGATACTAATAATATTAGCCAGCATAAATCTTCAAAATGTCTGTATCACACTATCATCGATGATCGTTGTCGCACCGTCATGGCTCAGTTATCACATGATTAGTACATTACGAAAGGAAATGAGATAATAATTGTGGGAAATATATATGTAGTTTAGTAAATTGTGCACAGGCTATTTCTGATTAAAAAGGATATTAGGTCATTGCATTTTCTTTCTTATACAAAGAAATTGGGACTCTTTACTCTTTAGGGGGTGGCGAGCAGGGCAACTGCCCAGGGCCTCGCTCTTGCAGGGCCAAGGAACATATATTCACCCAGCAGGGCCTTGCGCAACAACCCGAGTAGAAAAAAGTTGACATTTATCAAAATTAACGATTAGAGATTTCAAAATTAAGTAACTTCATCAGTGAGTAGTTATATTTTATTGTAATTTGGCTGTAAAACGTAATTGAAAAATTCATTACAATTTTAAACACGCACTTCGCTCGTTATGCTAGCGCACATTACAGCGGCGGCGGGCCACATTGCAAAATTGCGCCAAAGCACATTAGGAGCCGCAACGCAGTAATTTTTTCAAGCAGAATCAAACTAATTAGAATTTGAACTGTATGCAGTCCAGAGCAACGAGGCTCGCGCACACTTGGGCGGGCCGCGCCGCAATGAAACGCATTGCAAAAATCTTCATGCATCACTTTCGTACATTTTGAATGAACCATCGCACACTACAGGCAGGTCGCATCGCATCGCATAACAGCGGCCGCAGAAATACGCCTACCGACCGATACACCAGTGCATTGAGCTGCGGCCCAATGCATTTCTTTCACGTACTTTACTCAAAGGACAAGGGCCTCTCAAAGATCTGCCGCCCAGAGCCTCACAATGGTTAAGGCCGCCGCTGACTCTTTACCTCTGTTTAGGACAAAAAATTACTAAATCGGAAGAATCTGTCTCTTACTTAAGCTTTTAGCTCCGTTAACCTCCTACTTAATGTGTCGATACAATTCATCCGTAGAATTTGGACGTGAATAAGGTCGTTTTACCGTCTCATTTTTAAACTTTATACCTCCATTAAGATGAGAATTATGCCTGGAATGACCCATAAAAATGTGGACCTACTTTTAACTTTAATGATTCAATGAGTAATTTCATTCGTCAGAAAAATAGGTTACGATCTATTTTGGATACGCAAAAAAGGCAATTGTTTACATTGTGTTAGTAGTCAATAAGCAACGGTCTCATGTCTAGACCAGATGTTATGTTCCTAAACTAGTCGCGTCTGGAGCTTACCTAGTTACAGTTAGGTACTGCGTGTGTCTAGACGATGCAGGGAACTTTATAGCGAGCTCGGTTTCGGTAAAACAAGCCAGATTTGACCCGCAATTTTTATCTCACCTTTTCGCTTCCAAACGTGGTCCTTTGTTTATTTAATTAAAAGTAAATACTGCTTGGTAATTTTGAACATCACAGTTCACAAGTGAGTCTTTTGTTTTTATCTTAACGGTAAACTGTGTTAATTGGACGCATTGAGCTGCAGACTAATAAGTTCCCCTAAGCTCGCGCACAAAGACCCTACAGAAGCTGCGTAAGGCACAAAACAAAAAAAACCGGTCAAGTCTGAATTAAACTGGGAGTTCGGTGTTCCGCAACAAAAATAATTATGCCAATAGTTGTCCTTGCATATTATTTAGCATTTTCAGAGGATAGCTTGATAAAAGTTATTGACTGAAATATGGTTACTTAAATATTTTTTAAACTTTAGTTTTAGGCACCTTAAAATATTGAGTTGCCCGTGTAGCCGAATAATGTAATAAAGTCAAAGTCAAGTAAGTTAGTAAGTCAATACATCACTATCAAAATTCTTAAGAGACAGATGTGACAGATGTCACAGATGATCATGTAATTTTTTATTTATTTCTGTCAATGTCATGTATAAAGGGCTGCGTTGATGTCGTTGGATCTCATCTTTTGCATGCGAAAGGAAAGGGACAACGCAACAAATGCCGAGTGTAGGTCCAGCCTAACAAGGGTTGCCAACCTACTATGTTATACGGTGTGACCCACGATAATTTGCACAAATAAAAAACTCTTGACTAGAAAAAAAACTAGACCACAATATCGACAATAAAAGTCAAAATTACCTAATTTTTTTTAAATAATATTTTTGATAATTTACTTTTTGATGTAACAGGTATATGTAATAACTTTTTATTCATATTGTGTACCTTAAAGACAATAATGACGGGTAAGTAATAATCGATCTTACATAGCAACCCTTACAAAATAGTTCATAATATCAGGTTAAAAACGTTTCTTTGAAGAAAAGAGAGGTTTCATTTTCGTAAGGGCTTCGGCCATAGCATGTACAACACAAAAAACCTGGGGACCAATCCAATGAATAGATCCAAGCTTCATAGTTTTTCATACCATCGCGTACTTTTGGTTTGAAATTAAAATAGGAAATACACGGACATTTGTTAGACAGGCTTTAGAAAGAAGAGACTGACAACCCTAATGTGTGACGGAGTCGCCGCGCGGCGCGGCCGTTCCGATCCCCGACGAATCTAAATGTTTTGTAGTCAGTTCGCGCGTGGTCGCGGCGGTAGACGCGAGACGAGCGTTGCGCTCATGGACACTGTTTTTTTTTTCATTTACGATAAACTCGTACTAAATTTGAATTTCAATGGAAACAGTGCGTTAGTTCAATTAAGTACTATACAGTTTGTACGTATAAATTAATAATAGTGTCTATTTTTATGTTCCATTTATCGATTTTTGACAACTCTATAGAGAATTAGCTAGCTTCATCATTTTTGAGTACAAGTTCATTGGATGTAAAGTCTGAGTGTGAATTCTACAAAGTTACTAGTGCTTGTGTCAGCTGTGTAAGCTTATTTGCTGTCCCTCTCGGTTAAGTAGAAAGGGAAAGGAAGGCCGAGTGTTAAGCAAGCGTTGTTTTGTTTTCATGATTTTCTTTGCTGTATGTAAATGTAGAGCGGATTAAGAAAATGTAAGTGTTGTTTGAGCTTTTTATCACTGCAGTTGTGTGCTTATTTCTTTTTCATTTGTTTTTAATTTGTTGTTGACAATATCTTGGCTGTCAAAAGTGACATTTTTGACAACAACAAAGCAATGTGCTTACAGAAACTTTTTCTATTTATGTACTGTCATCTAGTAGTACTGAATTAGTTACTGTGTTGTGTTATGATTTATTTGTAGATCACTCTCGGTCATGTGGCGGCTCCAATTAGACTTGAGTTCGTTTATAAATAGTCTCCACTTAGGATCCCTTGCACGTTACTTGTGCCAACGACTAACTAAGCTTCGTAGGTACCTACTATTACACGTATAATTCAAAACTTAAGTCGAGAGCTTTCAAATGTTGTCAAATGTACGGTAAACTGCTACCTAAGTGTTTCAACCGTTATTAACATTTAGCATTTTACATGTAAGGTTTGTCTAAACCATTGTTCATTCAAATTCATCATTGATGCATTATTATTTTTGTTTGGTATTTTATAATTTTGGATGGTCTTCTTGGTTCTTGCAAAATCTTTAAAATCCTAACCAGTCAGTCGCATTAGTAACACAATAATCAAATGGCATACTAAATACAAAGCAAAAAAAACGGGTTAATGACCCGAATAGCCTTGAAGGTGTCAACTATTTCTAATATTTTGACCAGAAGAAAGATTTATAAATAGATTCATTGATACTTTACCTACTTTTTTCATCGTAAGTTGAATGCAACTACTACGACTACAACTAGCATTCAATTTTTTTTTTGTCGAATATGTTTATTTCTAACTAAGACATTACGTACACCAACTACTGATGTGCCGTAATTCTATTGCAAATCTATAATGTGTGAATGCAGCCATAACTTTTAGTAACGATGACATGTGATATGACAGGTCATTCATGACAGATGAGGTGCATTTAACAAAATGGCGCCCATGTCATAATAGTGTTGTGATTAATTTAACTACATGGGATCTTTAATGGAACCAACACAGAGCATGTAACTTGCAACCAAGACAAAATGTTGGAACATTTAAGAATGTTGACTTACTTTCGGGTAATGATCCAATCGTAAATCGGCTGTACAATTCATTCACAATAAATTAATTTGAATAAGCTTTCAGACCATAATGTAGGTAGTTAGGTTTGCTCAACTCGTACAAAATTTAAAAAAACGAGCTCTTTTCGGGAAACATGCATATTTAGTTTTTTAATTACATTATTGATAGAGTCCAACCGAAAATTGATTATTTTTCGTCCGAAAACGTATAATAAACGCAGTGTCAATCTTTTAATCATTATATTGAACAAACTTAAATCACAAGAAATTTTGTAATGTTCTCAAAGACGTAAATGTAAATAACTTGATATTATATGCGAGAAAATATTTTATATTTTTCGCCCAAAACCTAAAATGGACTTTTCGGCAAATATTGCTGAACACCGAAAACTAATTTCGGTCGGACTCTAATAAGCTGCACAATAAATCTACTTTTTCGATTTATTTATTCTACCTTGAATTCGACACGTACTCGTAAAACTAGACCTAATAGATTTTGGTCAGAAGAATTTTGTTAATTCTGTATACCTACTTGAAAGTTTAAACAAAAACCGTATCACAGTACCTAGTTGGTGGGAACGTACATCAACATTGTAATAGGATCTGCAAAAGTGGATTAATCTTAATATTTTTAATAGGTAGGAAGGATAATAATTTTTTTTATAGATTTATAAAAGTATTGAAGATTATTAAATCTTTGGCAGCAGTTATTAGTCCAAGCGAAAGGGTAATTGCAATACCAATTTCAATGATTAGGTAGGTACAACTAACAAAGTTGAAGTTTGAATCTAATCAACTCAGCCTATCGCAGTCCACTGCTGGAACTAAGCCTCTCCAGGCTGCGCCACAACACCCTGTTCTCCGCCTTTCGCATCCAGTCTGTTCCAGGCACCTTCGTAGGTCGTCGGTCCATCTAGCTAAGGGGCGTCCCACACTACGCTTGCCGATACGCGGTCTCCACTCCAGGACTCGTTTACTTCACCGGCCTGGGTCCTTTGACAAACATGGCCAGCCCACTGCTACTTCAGTTTGCTTACTCTGCAAGCTATGTCGGTAACTCCGGTTCTTTTCATTTCTGAGTTAATCCTTCAAAGAAATTCCGATCTGAGCCCGATCCAAAGCGCGCTCAGCGACTTGTAATTAGCTGTTCAGCCCGACTGTCAGTTTTCACGTTTCGGCACCGTATATCATAACAGGCAGGAGACACAGGTTGAAGACCTTAGTCTTCAAACATTGCGGGATAGGCGACGAGAAGACTTGACCAAGTTTTTCCAACGCTGCCCAACCCAACTGGATCCTTCTGTCGTCTTCTTTCTCAAAGTTGTATCTACCGAGCTGAATGACTTGCCCTAGGTAGAGATACTCCTTCAAAAGTTCGAGAAGCGGCCCTTCGATGTGGATAGGACTCAGTAAGACGTGTGAGTTGTGGCTTTCGTCTTGTCCAAATTCATGCCGAGGCTATCCCGCCGATAGGCTCCATTTAGGTCAAAGTCAAATCATTTATTTCAAATAGGCACATAAAAAGCCTTGAATGTCAAAATTTACAAAAAAAAAATAGAATTGGTTCTATTTGCCCCTTCCAAAAGGTAATTTCGTATGGAGAAAAATGGGCCAGAAACTCCACCGTTTTTCTTTTAAAATATTTTACAATATTTCGTATACATTGATTATATAGTTATAAATATCTGAAGACGATGCACCTAGAATAAAATTACTATACTACAATAGGTAAAAAGAATTTAATATGAAGCAATGAAAGGTACCTAAATTAATTATGTGATAGATACATGGTGCTGACATACAAATATTGTAAAAGTTAGTAGATGATTTCCCTAAAATTTAACAAGTAATAACTTATCGTGCGAGTTAAATTAATTACAGAATGTAAAATCAATGTCATATATTTTTAAATTTTACAATTAAATTAGCAACCAGTTTAATTTTGTCTAGACTTTATATTCTCCTATGGAGCAGGCCCAGCATATTTCCAAGTATTTTTATCTGGGGCATAATCCTCTAATTTGTAATATACTTATTTGCAAAGTGTAGTGTTAATATGAGTTTTAAGTTTTCTATAATTTAATTACAATTCATACAGTATTTTGTTGTAACATTTAACACAATACTCCATAAAAGATGTATGTACTTTAGATAATCTGAAAAATTATTGATCTATTTTTTTTTTCTTATATTAAAATGATGTACATTTTTCTGGCGTCTCTACCATTAAGACGATGTCATCGACAAAGTGAAGGTGTGAGATGTAGTCGCCGTTCACGTCAGTTTCAGGGATATCACATCCCCTGCCTCACCCCTTCGAGCAGTTGGATGGAGCTGGTTTTCTGATCCTGAATCGGAACAGTCATCGTGGCAGCATCATACAAAAATCTCAACACTTCGATGTAGCGCCAGTCAATTTGACATCGTTGCAGAGGCTAGAACTGCCCATATTTCGATTGAGTCGACGGCTTTTTCATAGTCCACAAGTGCCATACACTGCGGCTGCTTGTACCCCTCGGTCTTCTGTAGAATTTGCCGAACAGTATGGGCAAAGTTTGATTACAAAACCTAAATTAGAAATCATTGAGGTTTCCTTCCTACTCCCATACAAAATTAACCATTGTTTTAATTTTAGGAATCGATTTCATTACTGGTAAGCTAGTACTATAGGTAGTAGTGACGATATCAATTTTCTAATTTTAGTATAGTTTTTAAACAAGGGAATCGGCGCCATTGTGTTTGTACTGAAGTAAAGCTTTCGCACCTATGTAGTTGATAGTCCCGTGTCAACAGTTTTCCCCAAGTTATTCATTGGTAAACACGCAATAAACACATAAATGCAAACGAACTCACTCACTGTAAGGGAAAATTAATGAATTACCATTTCGAGTAATTTATTTCTTTTCCTACGCTCTAACCTACCTGTTTACATTGTAGGTTTCCATCCAATTCGCATGGTAACTATTTATCATAAATATGGACCATAATTAAGTTGCTATTTTCAAGCAAATACTAAAGCTATTCCTGATAATAAGTGTGTAAAGAAAATATTTTTTTTCTAACTGTAGTAGGCTTTCATTTTGACAGTTCAACAACATTCATTGAGTTATTTACGTCGTTTAGCAGACAAATTTTTCGAACATATGAAGCAATGGATTAGCGATATCCTTCAAAATGATTCAGATTCTGATTAATAGTGTGTTACGCAATTAGGGTGGTGGTTTGAGTTATTACAAACCAGTATCCTAATTCCGTAACACACTATCTATCACAATCTGAATCATTTTGAAGCCTATAGCTAATCCATTTTTTCATATATTCGAAAAAAGGTCTGCTCAACAGCGGAAAATAGCGCAATGAATGTTGTTGAACTGTCAAAATGAAAGCCATTTCTACTTTTAGTGTGTTACGCAATTACCCCGCAGTTTGTAAGCATTTTCTATCACCCTTCATACAAAGATTCATACAAAGTGTTCACAAACAAGTTACCTATTTGGTATAGACATAATTATAAATGAACATTATTGCTAAGTGAAGTACCTACTTACTTTCTCTTCTGTTATCAACATACAATGTACTGAGCAGCAATATCATTCGATATTAAGTCGCTCTGTGAGAGCTTCCCTTATCTGGATTTCCTGTTTTCGATGCTATTCTTGAGAGTTACGAGTTCATGATCTCATGTGGCGCTAATATCTGCGTTTATTTAATACCTGAGTACGATACTATGGAATCTAATTAATTTACAATGTCAACAACATTACTAATGTAAAAATAAAACAAATTTACTTAGTACACAACGCACAAAGAATTTCTTTGTGTTGTAAGTTATCTCTGAATATCATTAAAACCAACAATATGTTTCTCTTGTTTCAGAAATCGCTTCGATATCTTGTGCCCACAAGAATATTATAAGTACAAAACAAAGAGCGCATCGCCCCATAGCGAGATATAATAGCATCCCACGGTTACAGCAAGCTATGTCGAAAAAGTACTCGCTGCTACTACAGTGTTGATGAGAGAACTACTGACACTGCTGACCCTCTTATAATAATATGGTTAGCTGACCCATGTGAATACCCGCTGCAGTACCACAATGTCAGATTCCCCGACTCATCACGCTCACAGAAGTTCAAAACTTTATTTCGCCGCAAAACCGACCTCATTCAACATGGATGACCTCGCTAATGTTACTGCACCAAGCAAGATGAACACTAACTCGCAAACTTCATGTGTAGTAACAAAAATCAACAGAGTGGCACACGACAATCATTCCAATGATAATTTAGAACAAGTACATAAATTGACTGACTTAGATAGATGTAGGATACTTAATAAAGAAAAAATTGAATGCCAACATGAGTCTGAAAGACGATGCTCTGCCACAGATCGTCCCTGCCACAAAGCCTCCGAACGATGCGTATTGCATAACAAAGAAGACGTATACGGAAAAGAATCGATTACCAGAAAGAGGGTTGAAGTTGACGAATGCAGCGGTTCAAGGCGGGCCGCTAATTTGAAATTTAAATGTAGTCGGGATAAACAGGAGTGGCTGGGAGCGATCGGGAGGACAATGGGCGTCCGCGTTCACGTGCGCGCCATAGCTGTCGTGGGGTTGTTCCTGACCGTGCTGGCGACGAGTGCCGCAGCGCCCGCTCCGAGCAGGTCCCGGCCCACGCGCAGTGCACACGAAAAAACCCCGGTAAGTTTTTAAACATTACCATGAATTTAAATGATCACGATTCACAGTAAGCGCACAATTTGCGGCGATACAAATAACGACAATGGGTCCTATGATTTATAAATTGTAATAAATAGGAAGATGTGGCCCATTCTAGCTCATGCATACTAAGGAGTAAGATACGTGTATCCTGAGGACTTGTAAACTTCAATCCTGTCCCAAGCGCGCCGGAAACGTGCGACTTATTATACCGGCATTGTCTGTGTTATCTGAATCTGTCTGATTTACCAGACAATGTCTCTCTTTACACAGCCATTTTTTGAGCACTCGCACAGATTTTTGTGAGATCTTTTCATACAAAACAAAAGCAGTTGGTACTGTGATTTTATAATGGACTTTGTTTAAATGGACAATTTTAATCTCTACGGCTGAGCGATTATTCTACAACATAAGAATGAGTAGTTCTTTACTGATATGCTGCACGATAGATGCCCGTAACCATACCTATATCTAACATGATGACGATTTCACTATAGTACTTATAATAATATATAGAATGTGGGCTATGCAGGTAGGTACATACCTACTATTACTTATATTATTGGCGTGTATATAGTTAGTCGGATCACGATTACAATCGTGATGTTATGTAAGTCCATATGGGATGGCTCAGTAATGTTCGCAATGAAGGTCTCCCTTTTACCCGGAGAATGTTTGATTCTCCCTTAGAAGGGACCGGTATCCACTGACGGATTAACGACCATTTTAAGACGTATTTCTACTGAGTGCAAGTAATATGGGGACAAAAAGCTGGCGTGTCGTATTAGATTACTGGCAGTGACAGACGGACGGACCGTTTGGGAGGAGATTAATGGGCTAAGTGACGAGTGGGAGGCATGCCTGTAGTCCTCCGCGACTCGGGAAGACAGCCCGCTCATTTATTCCGTGGACCGTTACAAATAGTGAAAAATCCGACTAATTTTATTGGGGCCACGCGACAGCTAGTCCTGTGGGAGACACGGGTTTTCTATTCGACTTATTGTTTATTTTTATAACATGCCTATCCTTCTAATTTCGATACAACATTTTCTTCTAAACCTACACCATGGTTATATTTTACCTTTGTAACACATAAGTACCTACGTTATCGCCAGCACAAAATCTAAAACTAAACTTTCGTAGACGAATTTTGTTGCTACGCTAATTACATTTACAGTCTATTACGACACCCAAATTTCTTAACCCCAAGACAAAATAGATTACAACGAAATAAACGAGTTAGGTCGAACGGGATGAGTTGAATCAGATTTGAACCTGATTTAATTACAGTTTAAACACGGCGTGACCGCGATGTTAACGGCTTCCTGCGCAAGCGCATATAGGCCGTGTTTGTGTTAAACTTAGTTATGTAAGTGATAACTGGTCCATTGCGAGCACGGAGAAGTAAGTAAACGGAGGGATAACATGACGGCGATTGATTTAAAAGACTGTAGTAGAAACTTTTACAGACGTTTCGTTATCGCCACTTCTCATACCTGTATTAAGTATATGGAAATCGTAAGAAATATGTTTGTTTCTGAGCACTCCATTCATGACATTCCGTGATAGTGATAGTGTAGCCCTTACCTCTGCTAGAACCAAGTTTTAGTAACCCAAGTTAATTTATTTCGTGTAGTGCAGGAAAACTGGTGCAGTACGCAATGCTATGGATATTTCCATACCTTGTTATTATGTATGTAGTTGTTATTATGTCATTAGTTTTACCTAGCTACCGGGAATTTTCACAATTATTTCAGCCTCAAACGAAAAAGGACGGATGGGAAGTAAATTTAAACTCGAGATAATATTGTTATGGCCAGAGCAATTGTAATGCTTTATTAAGTATCAACAATTCAACATTAATCAATCAAGTCAGCATATCGCAGACCTTTGCTGGACATAAAGCCTTTTCCAATAAATACTGGACGGTTGGATGCGTAAATCAGAGGGCGGTGTGTTGTAGTAAAACTGGGAGCATCAGACAAACACCAAGATGTTTTAAATAGTTCCATATACCACTTGTCTCCTCACAGTCCAATTGTACTATACATCGACAAGTTAGAACCGTAGTTCAGGGATGCTCCTCGGCCTCAGCTGTCCTCCTATATTGTTGGTTAATTCGTTTGTTTTCGCGTCGTCAACAGTAACAATATTATTAGATTAGAACATTACCATAATTCAAAATTGCTAGAACATTACGTAGCATTTGTTGACACCAACACAGATCCAGTGCAGTAAAGGTGCAATCATGACGAGTTTACTTTCCTTCGTCGAGTTTATTATCGGCGTAGGAGGAGCGGGTATTGTAGTCACAATCTCTTGACTGGCCAGTGTAACTTGCCCGACGGTGATTAAAGGAAATTCTAATAATTGACTGACATATTTTTGACGTTAATCTCTGCAAGAAGCGCCGCCATGATATGTCAAAATGTACTGGGTAACAAGTAGGTATCCAATGATTTTACCTTGTTCAAACTTTGGTTCTAACTGCATAGCCACATTTTGCTATAATTACTCAATCCATTGTGTGGTTATATAAAAACAATTGCATTATTATTTATTTTTTTGAGGCCAAAACCACGGTGATTAAGTTTAACAGGGGGAAAACATTGAGGTAAACTAACATGCTATTGTCATTTAATTGTTGCATAAAGTGGAAATGAAATTATAATATTAGTCATAAATATTTAAAAAATTCCGTCCAGGACAATTAATTGTAACAGGTGCAGTATAAAATATTGATGAATATTATATTGCAATAGCCGAGTATCAAATAACCTACATTATCGGACTACAGAAAATAAATGAGACATACGAATGCATACGAAACAAAACTTACACCATGGTATATATCACAATCATGAAACAGAATGAAACTAACAGGAATCGAAATACAGTTCCTTTTACAAAACTGACAACTTAGTATAAAAAAAAAAATAAAAATAAAATAAAAAAGCTGTTTATTTCAATTAAAATACAGTTTATACAATTCTTAACTTAATCTTAAACAAAAATAGAAAAGATTTTACAGTTAAGGAGTTGCTATTTGCTTACAATTCATTAAATGTCGCTTGAATATGTTATAGGTCTGCCTTTTATTTTTGTTTTCCAGTTTACAAACTATGTGTTTTGGCAACTTGTTTAGTATTCGGGCGAGACTGACATTCCATACTCTCTCACCATAATCGTTATGACATTTTGGTATTTCAAAGGTCGGGAGGTAGTCTAGTTTACGTAATGTGATTAATCTTTTTGCCCTATTCAATTTACACATGTCACTACTGTACTGAGTTACAATTGCTAAATCTCTCTTATCAAATATACTCAAAACCTTACAATAATGAAACAAGTTGTGGTAATTATCTTTGTTCATGAGTTTGACTTTTAAAGGAACAATTGTTTTTAAAATTCTAATCTGCAAATTATATATATCATTTAGATACGTTTTATACGTTCTTCCATAGCTAGATAAGCCATAACTGATGACAGAATCAGCTAAAGACATATACATAAGTCTCAGTGTTCTATATGGCACTTTATGTTTGAGCACACATAGTTTTGACAAAATAGCTCTTAGCTTGTTGCATATTAGGTTAACATGTGATCCCCAATTAAACTTATGATCTATTTTTAGGCCAAGATAGGTGTGTTCTTTCACGATTTCGAGCTGCTTACATGTACACGCGTTATTGTTTAGATGCATGCAACTGTGCTCATGGGCGACGATCATCGGCAGCGAAACAGCTTTTTTGTAAGGCGAGTGTATGTACATTAATTTAGTTTTGTTATAGTTAATTGATAAACCTAGATCATGAGCCCATTTGCACAATGTATCAAAATCTTCCTGCATCATACTTTGCGCCTTGATAATGTCTTTATGAGCAGCGATCAAACACGTATCATCGGCAAATTGGTACACCGAGACATGTTGGAATATATTACACATATCATTTACGTACAATAAATATTCTGTCGGTCCCAATACCGAACCTTGGGCCGTGCCAAATTGTGTTCGTATTTGGTCACTTTGCTCCCCAGCTATGCTTACAGCATTATATCTATTTGTGTGATAATTTTTGAGCAGTTCCAACATTGGTCCCTGTATACCATTTTGTTCCATTTTTTGGTACAATGTTTCAAAATTCAATGTATCAAATGCTTTGCTAAAATCAACCATAACAGCTAAAACATGGTTTCTATTATCTAAATGCTTATTTATTTCATCTGAAAAAGTTGCCAGTAACTGAGAAGTACTTTTATTTTTTTGAAATCCATACTGTTTTTCATGCAGAATGTTGTTACTTGTAAGGAAGTTATTTATTAAATGCCCAAAATATTTTTCAATTATTTTATTTATACATGATAGTATTGTTATTGGTCTATAGTTATTTGTATCATCATGTTTACCCTTTTTATGTATCGGCCTAATAAGACCTATCTTTAGCCTATCTGGATATATTGATCGAGTTATACATGTGTTAATTAAGTGAGTGAGCACTGGGGTCAATTTGTCTGATATATATTTAATGTCTGTTGCCCTTATTTTGTCGTGCCCTGGACTTTTTTTTTCATTTATATTTTTGACTATTTTATGTAAAATTTCTTCATTAATTTTCTTAAGTCTCAACGACATTATTGGTGTATTTATGTATGTTTTCTCATTCAATAATGGCTTATTACAAGTGTTAATTACATTCTTAACATTATTATCAAAATCACGTGCAAACATATTTGACAATACTTTTGCGGGTAACTTGAAATATTTAAGAAGCAAGTCATCAATCGATTTAACAATTCTACCGGTCAAGTTATTAATAATATTCCATAACTGTCTTGGGTTCTTAAAGTTATCACATATTTCTTTTTTGATCGAGTTATTTCTAGCCTTGCTTATCATCCTATTAGTCTTATTTCTATATCTTTTGTATACTAGTTCGTTTTGTTTATTGTCGGTGTCGCTTAAATATATTTTCAACAGTTCTTTTTTTTTAATACTCATTGAAATTAATTTCTCGGTTATCCATTTACACTCGTGTTTCTTTACATTTATTATTTTGGATTGATAGGTACACCTTTCATAGACTGATTGTATTTTATTTACAATAAAATCAATTATTTCATTCGGGTCGTCGCAGCCGAGAGCAGGCTCCCAGTCAATGTTACTTAGTTCCTTTTTTACTTCGTCATTATTTAATCTATTTACAACTTTATAATTGTTTTTGCGTTCCGAACTAGTTACCGTTAGGCCTGTTATGAAATGATCGGCTAATGAGTCACACACAACCGCAGCTTGTATTGAGTGACCTCGCGTACTTCGGCTGCACACGTCACGAATGAATAAATGATCTATACATGATTTAGATGTGGCATTTATATTCGTCTCGATTCTGGTAAATTGTGTTATACAGCTTTCAAAACCTAGTCCGTTTAAATTGTTAAGGTATGACTTGACAGTATTGTTTGTGCAACTTATATCTATGTTAGTATCGCCTGCTAAAATACAATTCACGTTTGTAGGATACGAAGATAAAATCTTTGTTAGTTCATTAACAAAATTATTTTTATTTAGGTTAGGCGGTCTGTAAATACAACACAGGTTAGTTTTATAGCCATAAGAAGTTGTTACCTCACCACACAAACACTCGAAGTTTACCGTATTCACTGTTTTTTGCACGAATGAAATACTCTTGTGAGCGTAAACAATAATGCCGCCTCCTTTCCTGTTGTTTCGTAGTTCTGCGTACATAACATACTCCTTTATTTCGAATAAACTTGACATTGCATCGGTGATGTTTGCTTCTGTTATAATAAGCAGGTGTATAATGGTCGGGCTTCCTGCTATAATGTATTCTAATTTTTGGTAATTTTTGATCAAAGATCGAATGTTGACATGTAGTAAAATAAGTCTATTTTGTTCGTCGGGTAATGCAGAAACATATTCATTCCATGAGTAATACTTGCTCTCGGTTATGTTTGTATTGAAACACTCCATGCAATACTACGTAAACATGTTGCCAAACCTTACCTATGGATAGATTATCTAGCATTTATTTGCTTACTTATCATTTATTTGCCGCAGTTCTTTGCCAATTCGGTCGATGTCTTTTTCGGATCGGACGTAATATATTTTCTTATCACCTTCTTTTTTACGGACCATTATCTGTCCGTTTCTACACCAGACATACTTGCAGAGTGCTTTCTCCTTAAGATTTGTTTTAGTTTTCCATAGTAAGTAAGAGATAGTCGGTGATAATGCCTCACGTAGATACACTTTATTATCACTTTCTCCACCCAGGTCCTTAGTTGTTACGTTTACTGTTCGCGCGGCTTCATACCATTGTTCACGGCTACCTTCACGTAAAGATATTATAATTGGTGCATCGACCTTTAACCGTTCTGCCTGCGCCGTTCCCGGGCGAATAGGTTTCTTTTTTCTAACAGCTCTGATGATATCATCTGGATTTTGTTTCAGCAATTGACAATAAGTTGTCGCAATGTTTTTGATGTCTTCATTTTGTTGTTCTTCTATACCACAAATTTCTAATTCATTATAAGATTGCGCTTGTTCAAGTTTACTCAGTTTTTGCTCCAAAACTTCATTTTTTAGGGTTAGATTGGTGCACATATCGTTTAAGTTCTTACATTGGTTCTCCATTATTTTTACACGCATTTCATAGCTTTTTACTTTCTCCTCATATTCATCAATTTTATTAGAATAAAATTTGAGGGTATTCTGTAGCTCATCGCGTATAATATCTTTAACGTTCTGACGTAATTGTCTAACTTCTTGGTGGATTTCAAATAACGTTTTATCTTGTTGATTATTGATTCCTTCAGCATCAGACTCTTCATCTTCGGGGTCAGGGAGTATGACCGATATACGCCTGGCTTTCCCACCAACCGCTATAGAGCATACACGACACTTCCAGTCAACCGATTCCATTGATGACAATGCAGTTAGTTGTTCCGCTGTAAGCGATGCACATGAGCCGTGATACCACTTGCTACATTTAGTGCACTGCACACCGGGACTTTTTTTGGTTACTGTCTTACTACACTTCGCACATTTGGCCATATTGGCAATGAAACTTGGCGCACAATTCAACCGATTCGCTTTGGAATGTCACACGCGCTTACGCGACGACAGCGCAGTCGCAACTGCCGGTAGTCCGGTCTTAGGTTATCAATTTTGTATTAAGAACTTTACCAAAGTTTATATCGTTCAAAATCCAAAAACTGGCTCGAAGGTTTAGGCTCGGGCTAAAGTTAGATCGTGTTTTCTAATAAGACGGAATAAGTTTAGGTTTTATAAGGAAAACTTAAGTTAACTGTTTAAGTTCTAAGCTCTAGTCCTACTGTAAGTGTATATCGTTTCTGCATTTTAATATGCTTGGTTTTATAAACCGCAAGCCATTTTCGGAAAATATTTGGTCGTTTCACCTTTCCCTATATTGGCCAATACCAAGACAAACCACAAATAATACACAAAATATAATGTCTGTATTTTAAAGGCACGCTCGAAAAAGGTTCATTCGTTAATTTTTTATAGAACTTGAAAGCAAAAAACAATGTAGAATGCGGTATAGGTCTTCATTCTTCACATTGGTCTCCAGTTCTCGAGTCTCGAAAGTCTGGCACTTTCCTGAACTGATTCATTTTATGCAGTGAGATAGCGCGGCAATGTGTGGGTGACGTACTATGAAACAAAAGGTGTCTGGGCTCGGCTGGTATAGAGCTAGTAAATACCTTGCAAACTGCACGGGATATGCATTGTCTACCGCCTTCCCTTACGGCGGACCACTTAGCTCGGCTGTCTACACTTGGCTATAGTGGCTTATATTATTCATGGATATTTTGGTGCAGAAACGTTGTTGTTATGTAATTTCGAAATAAGGAAAATGAAGCTTTGTTCTTGTAACAGCTACTATGCGTCAATTTTCAGTCTAAATCCGTGATTGTTCAATATTTCCTTCCAGTCTTGGTAAAACCCCGTTTCCGAAAAAAATACCAATTTAAACTAAGTAAATAGGTGTGATATTCATATATTTTATTTTCCAATGGTTGTGTTACCTTTCCTAGAATAGAATAAATCTATAATAGCGACAGAAATAATTAACACAATCTAAAGTGCGTATTCCATTCATTGTTCTTGATACAAACGGCAAATCAAGCAAGACAATGCGAAGACAACATATTGAAGAACAATTTCGGGGTATCAAATCCCCCTGTCTCACGACTTCTGCGTAGTTGGATAGGGCTGGCCTTCTTATCCTGGATCTGGATATTCGTTATAATAATAATACCATTTATTTCAGGCGACACAGGCCCATAGAAAAATACCTTAACCTAAACATACATATTTTTATATAAACAAAACTTGTGTTAATAAAAAGGCTTAAGACTATGTTAGTAGCGCTTCACTTTGCACTAGCTTGACTTTGTGCTGTTATGGCAGCGTCATACCAGCATGAGATGCTTGTATGATGCTGCCATCGTCATACACATCGATGTAATGCTAGTTCTTCTTCTTCGTGCCGCTGGCACGACTTTTCTCATATTTTGTAAGCCTAAAACTTCGCCACTTCCACGCTGCTAGTTAAAATTACATCATTGTAGGGAGGCCAGAACCGTCCATATTTATCGATGGATTATTTCTCGTAGTCCACAAATGCCATACACAGCGGCTAATTGTAGGTACTCTTCGGTCTTCTGTACAATTTGCAGAAGAGTATGGATGTGGTCTACGGTACTGAAGCTTTTTCGAAACCTGGTTTGTTCTGGTCACCTGTCACAAGTCTCCTAGCGTGACGGTTTGTAAGGACTCTCCAGAACAGCTTGTAGATACACGTGACTCAGAATTGAGATGAGTATATAGTTTTTGAGTAAGATCTTATCATATGTTTTGAAGAACAGAACCATAACACCTCTTTCTCTCAGGCGTTGTGCCTTCTTGGATGAAGGAATTGAAGACTCGCAAGCTCTCACAGGAATGGAGCCCCGCCCGCTTTCAAGAGGTCTGTTGTAATTCCGTTATCATCAGGTGCCCCATTGTTCTTAAGTTGCTGGAGAGAGCGTAAACGGTAGATACTAGAGAGGGTGGTCTAGTATCTACCGTTTACGCTAATATTATTAACTCCTTGACAGGTGCAAGATTTTAAACAATTAGGCTTTTAAAGTCCTTTAAACAGTCAGTAAGTCTATGGCTCGACCAAATCTACCTTTGCCGTAAAACTAGGTTACCACTTTTCGTGATACGCGTAATGTTAAATAGTCTTATTATAGCTATAGGTGTACCCAACTGACGTATGTATATGACCGACATTGTATGATATGTGTATAATTCTCTTTAGCCGAAATGAGGTCACATCTGACTGTAACATGCGGCGCTAACATTGATCTAAGTGATAAATGGACGCAAATTCACACATCTCTTGAGTTACAACGATCTCTATAAAATGATGAATTATGTGTTGTTGCAATGGATTATTGTAACATAACAGACAATTTGAAGTAAAACTGGAGTAACTGGACTTCCTGTTTTTTTTATTAACAAAAAGAGTGTTGCGCCCAACGTGGGGCTCGAACCCACGACCCTGAGATTAAGAGTCTCATGCTCTACCGACTGAGCTAGCCGGGCTTGAGAATCGTGACTAAAATAGTATATCAGTTTCTATTTTCAATCTGATAACTCACAGATAATGTCATGGTAATAATAACAATTTGACAACAAAAATAAACAAAATCCTAAATTAACTCCAGATTAGTTTAATTGCCTTTATCATTTGATGGGATTTTGTAAGTTACTCTAAAATGTTAATTTCGTGGACAATACAAGTGAAAATTAACGTGAGTCATAATTAAATTGAAACTGCGCTGGAGGCCATCGTTATTGACCCAAATATTCATTACGCTATCTATAGCATCCTATTCGACACATAATTTTTACAAAATCGCGCTCGAAATATTGTCTCTGATGCTATGTAGGTACCTATTTACAACTTATAAACCAAGTTTACGAGATAAGAATAACAAAAAAAGATAATTGATTTCATAACGTCACACGACTTCTACCTAAAAAATAGAAAGTGCGATCCTCTTAAACAGTTTTAAAGCACATAAACTTTAATTTTGCATTAACTTTATTCTCCTGATCATCTACAGATTTATTACGAAAACTCAATCAACATCCTAGCCGCGCGTCAAAAAGCTTTATTGTTCATCTACCCGCATGAATGCGTCAATTAGAATTTGCATTTTAGAACGAACCCGTACCTAATGGTTGAGGTGCACCTTTGATAATCATCCTACTAATGAAGCTTTTAGATTCGTGTCAATATTAGCATACTTGGGCCCGATGCCCCGATCACCGGTCATCTTTCACGCCATGTTCGGTTAAACCTAGATTTCCAGGAAGCGCTGATAACCTAGATATTAAATAATGTTACAATTTAAATGAGGTCTTGGAGTTAATAAATGTGCTTATTAATAGGCGCCATTCGTTTTATACCTACTTAGGTGCAATCTATTAATTTTCACAGAGACCTTTTATTTTTCTAAGAAATTTGAAGGCCAAGCTTTACAACACCTTGACGGGCAAGGTCCTAATTAGCCATTAGATACCAAAAAGCAGTGAGTACCTAATAAATGTTTCATGGAAAAAAAAAAAAAACTACGATTAAGTAGGTACACACGGCAACATATCAAGCTATACATTTCTAGCATAAGCTGACCTCTCATTGTACGGAAATCCTATACAATGCGAGATCAGCTTATACTGGAAATGTATAGCTTGATATGTAGCCGTGTGTACTACTACTTTATGAACATTTTAAAATACTTATACCACTACTATCCGTGGTTTGTAAAACTATTATCGTCAGGTACCACAGTGTACATTGAATTTATTTTACATTGAATATATTTTAGTATAAGCAAGTCAACTGTTTTAGGTTGCAGACGACGATAATGACTGTTTTTCCGCGAATTATACTAGTTATACATATGTTTGTACACAAGTCTGGTAAATTATTGCCCCATGTGTAATGTAAAATGTTCTTTAGTGTACGATGAGTCGATGACTTATTAAATTCTGCTTAAAGCTAATACTTTATCCAATAATTTCTACTGCATTTCAGACTAATTAAAATATTTATCGTTGTTAAAAAACATGCTAACGTCAGGCAAAGCTCAACAGCAAAAAATATAAACAAAAAATCCATAATATAACATTGATAAGTAGGAGTAGATCTAAAAAGTACATCTCAGTATCCTAAAATTCTCAATCGTCTCTTGTTAAACGCCCGCAGCGATAAGACACACTGATAAGAAGGCCGAAAATTGATAACGATGACATAAGACTCCAGTCATTATCTGTTGCAAGGTGCAGTAAACAAAACTGTGCCACGCGATGGTGAAGAAAATTTTTATTATTTTGTTATCTGGTAGAACATTAGCTTCCGGACATGAAATGCATGCATGCATGATGTGATCTGACTATACTAACAATATAAGTAAATACAACAAAAATGAAGAATATCTTGTCTTTCTTATATTTAAATATACATTATTTATACTTGAATATCGCGACAAAGCGCAATGTCTGTCGTAAGTTCAGGAAGTGCATGACTTTCACAAACTCATTCGAACCGAGTGCGATGCAACTGCGGGAGCCTGCCGAATGGCATGTGCTGACCGGAAACCGCATCACCGAGATAAATTTAGCCGCAAAGAGGACGAACATACAAAAATAATACTCATACAAACCAGTTAGACAGGGACAGATGCATTTCAGTTGTTCAGCTGCTGAATAGGCCTGCACTATTAACATGAGAATCAACGATAATTGGGTTATTCATACGATGCTGATAGCAGCTGAGTTTTTGATAAATTCTAATTTGAGAAGCTAATTGCGTTTGCCTTGATTAGTTTGCCAAAACCGTTTTTTTTTTTTTTGTGGTGATTAGACTTTACGTTACCTACTTATCTCATAAATGAATAAAACATTCATTAGTAATTTAATATAAATTAAAACAGTGCAAAACGAACTAACTTTCGAAGTTTCGACCACGAAGTAAATAGACAGCGACCCCAAGATAGGCCTAGACAAGGTGCTTAACCAGATGGGCCTGAATAGTGACTGACGAGCTAATCCGAATCGAAAGTCGCTAATAAAAGACATGCTCTCAGAATCAAAAGCAAAAGAACTCAAACTTCTTCTTGTCATTTCGATGGAACTTCAATCTTATACTCGTACTGTTTGAGCCCAGTAGTGGCCAAGCTGATTACGGCATCAGTGGCATTCTTTATGTCAACAAAATGTGCAAGTGAACGGGCACTTAGGAAATATTGTGGTAAAGAAAGAACAGGTGACTATTATGGCTTGACAATGTGGTATTTATTTATTCACTGTCAACAGTGATTAAATCAGAACTGCTAATGAAGATTCCTATGAGAAGGAAGTACAGCCGCGTAACTAAACTGGCATAAATTAAGATCTGTTGAACGATAACACACTATAGCATGCAAAAATGTATTATGTATCCTAATTTCAATTCAGAACGAGTCGCTGTTCGAAAAATTAACAATGTAAATTGTAACAATTAATTGAGGGTATGTTTGAGCACCGTGGCACCAACTATTCACAGATTCGTCAATTAGTATTCATTGCTTGTTCGCCGCCGACTCCCAGGTGAGTCCGGACACTATTCAGCGCAATGTTCCGGTGAGTCACACTGCATCCGTCCAAATTTTCAACTTCCCGAACAATTTTAAACTCTACAGCATTCTAATAAGCATCAACGCATATGCAAATGATAATTGTGTTAGTAATTTAGCTCTATACCGCTTTCTCATTGTTATTCCAAATGTGTTTCAGTATCGTATTTTTAGCCTATTCTTTAAACTTTATATCTATGACGTCGATGGCCTATATTTTCTTTAGTATCTCCTAAACAGTTTAATGTAAAAGCCATAATAGAATGGAAAATCTTAAATTAAGCACAAGTTTTAATATTTTCTTAGTTAATGCATTTATTTTTCTTGGGTGAGACCTTTTTTGCTTTTAATGTGAATTCGCGTGCGACTTAAAATTTTGTTGGATGTAATCACAAAAATGTTTGGCTTCTTAGAATCAGCGCATTTAATTTGTTGGTCTTAATTCTGCTAATAATTGCCGACGATGAAGATAAAATTTTATGTTTGAAGTTCAATGAGTAATCTTAATTTTGGTAACAGTTTTCTTTATAAAAATGAGTTTGTTCAAGCAAGTTGACAAGACAGACTTTATTTTGGATTTCACACTTCTCGCAATTTAGTCATTGTTATCTTTATGCGGACACATGGGTATAGTTTGTTTTAGCTTTAGTGTTAGTACGTCTGGAGCTTCATAATCAGTTTTGTCTTCATAATCTTCTGTGTGAATAAACTCTGGCCAAATTTATTATTTTTCATTTCACAAACTCGATTAAAAGTATTAAACACCTCCAACCATCAGTAGTTATTACTTATACCCCGCATGATATAGTGCAATAATATGAGAAATCCCATAAAAGCATAAAAGAACCACACAGCAGGCTCCACATTTTTCTTAGACTAGTATATTATTTTCATAGACAAGCTCTCATAAAACCGTATTCACAGCGGGTGTCACATTGACCAGCTTTTATCAAGCATTGTATATTCTCCTTGTATTTCTCCTAGCGTAACATTTGACGCATTCTCCTTATGTCACAACGCTCATCAGGTTTCACTAGAACTAGGTACAGCTGACCGAGAAGCTAACGACTCCTTGTTTCAAACTGTATGGCAAAATAGACTGACAGGCCTTGGTTGAACGGTTATTTCGGCGTGCACTGTTTTGAAGGCGTGTCGCCTGTGTGACCAAGTGTACTCTTGTCGTAGTTGCTTTGTAACCTTAAAAGTGCATACTGCATTCTCGTTACCCGTCGTTTTTATATGGTCAAGTTTATTTCTTGGACTTGTTACGTGTCTCCCTTGCTTTATACCAGATTGTTACTTTTAATGCTCCCCTTAGTCGCATTCTGCATCAACAAATTGAATTACATTACTGTTCGATTCTTGTAGATATATTGTTTTATAGTTACTGTTATAGCAGTGGTAGAGATTACACTGATAAGCAATAATAAGGTATTTACCTTATTATTGCTTATCAGTGTAAGTGTTATTTATAAGAATTTTCTTATAAATAATTAAGAATAGAATATACCTTACCAATTTGAAGATTAAACCGAGATACAGACATTTAGTTAAACAAAAATAATTAGCACAAAGAATAATACTTTGGCAGCTGTCCCAAATGTTTGCCATTGATTTTAAGAAAAGCTAATGTAGCCTAGATACTCGAAAGCTGTTTGGTAACGTCTACAGACTGTCTTGGCTGTCTGGCAAGAATTCGGCTGTCCTGAAATGAATAGGATACCTATTGGATATGCTTTTCATTTTAGGAATGGTTAAGATTTGAGATCCCATCTGTGTGTCGCTCCCTTTGTATTTTTATATAAAGTTATTACTTCTGATAGCTATATTGCTGGTGAATATTACATAGGGAAAACATATACAAAAAAAGCGAGAACAGTGCGATAGGGGATCTTTTATTACGGGTAGGTAAGGGTATTAGGTGCATCGGTTAGTTACACAAATCTTTCAATGGTCACATAATAGCACTGGTGTTTGGCTTTACAATAATGCCCTCTGTCTCCTCATGGGCCACTTAGATTTGTTATATGATTTGCAAATAATTGTTATATAACTAGGCTTCTGGAAATAATGTCCACAATCAGTTCCTATCAAAATCTTTTGTCCTCGCTTTCTACTGTCCATCATTGCCATCGCTAAAATTGCTATTCAACTTGCATGAAAGCCTGGGCGACACTTGGTGACGATCTACGGTCTGATAATAACTTTCAATTTACTATCAAACAGCCTATGAGT
Source organism: Dryobotodes eremita (assembly GCA_917490735.1). Taxonomy (NCBI): domain Eukaryota; kingdom Metazoa; phylum Arthropoda; class Insecta; order Lepidoptera; family Noctuidae; genus Dryobotodes; species Dryobotodes eremita. Next base: position 14,718,176 of record OU823254.1, on the reverse strand, counting down.
CATGTCTCGTAAATTTTTCTTGCATGTGGAAATGCGGCTTTAATCTTGGTTAGTCTCAATATCTGTTATCGATTGACCGCTTCAGCTTATACACTGTGTAACTTCGTATGTGGCTCTAATACGTGACTAGAGTTCACATGCAAAGGAGCTTTTTGCATAATTTATTAATACCTGTGTGAAGTGACCGTATAATTTATTATTTACACGCTGGCAATAAAGTGTTTAAGTAATTGAGCGTGGTTTTTAGTACCTTCACATTAGGTTGGATTATTGTTCTAGGGATTTGAACTGTTAATGTGAATCCTGAGCTGTTGCCCGCCGAATTCAAAATTTCTGTGGTTGTTTGCAAATTGCAGCTCTGTTTTACGTCGTATGTTGATCAAAATAAAATTCGCGACTGGAACAATGATATATTTACTTAATAATAATCATCAATTTCATATCAATGGTCAAACTTTGAAAATTTGTTCCATCTAAGAATTTTTCAGAATATTTCATATGTAACTTCTTAGGTGGAACAAATTTCCAAAATTTGAAGCACAACTGTTGTTGTTGTTGTTTGTTTGTTTGTTTGCGATTACTAGTAATTGATAAAACGATTCGTCGTTCTAATTAAAACCATCTAGTAACTTTTAATGAGTTTAACCCAGCTCCAGTTTAAATGCACGTAATTGAGATGCACATGTCGAAAGATGCTTTCGCTTCCGTCTCGATCATATTTCAGTCGATTGACGCCTGCTATATGCAGTATTCATAAACTATGCGGAGTCAATACAGTTAAATACAAATATGTATTAATGCACGCAGACAGTCAGGGCGCGCGGGCGGCCGGCGCGTGCGCGGCCTAATATTATCTCTAGCTGCGGACGCAGTGTACAAGAGATGGCGATTCTATTGGCAGATTAAATGAATATTTCAGCCTGCTAATTTTTTATGCAAACAAGCAATTAGTCAATACCTACCATTCCATGTGCTTGTGTTGACGAAAGATTGTGCATTAAAGTTAATTAACAGATTTTAATTTTTATCCGTTTTTGTATATTTATAAGTCACTCTAATAACCGAATCTCCTTATCCCAATACTTTTTATTAGTCTATTTGTCACCCAAGAATGTCGGTGCCCGCCCATGCACTACGTCTGCAGTCTTAGGCTAAGTTTAGACTGACGCAGCGAGGGGGGCTACCTGTGCATGCGCCGAACTATAAATGTAGCCACTTTCACCGCTCGCCCGCGAGGGCGTGACCCGTCTCACAGCTGATGTATAGGCGAATTGGAGCAACAGATTACTGGTCTAGCAATAAACACTAAAACACATGCTTAACAACAACATAACATTAATAATGTTTATTGTAGTGCTGACTGAGTTAAGTTTCCGTAGACTCTCTCAGTTTGTGTTTGCTCTGTTTACCTGCAAGCAATAGCTACATTCTCGCTCTGGGTATTGTAGAAGCCGATCAAGACATTTCCTGTGAAGACACTGAACTAGTTGTCTACTTGATATAATCATCCAATTCGTTTATCAAACGACTTGATTAAGGCAGTGTTCTGCCACTATTACTGAATGAAGCGTTCGGACGTTAGGAAGATAGGTTCTATCTGTTCTTGTCTAGAGTAACCTTTCACAGGGTGCACTACTATTTTACTAGAAGTACAGATGTACAGTCACCAAAAGTGATAAGTAACCAGGGTCGTCGGATATAGTTGAAGTTTAGTAAGAAATCGATGGATGTTTTAGAATAAAATTTAATATAATTAATAGAAAGCAAACAGTTAATTTATCAAATGAAATTTCATTCGAAAACATCCATCGGTTTGTGACTAAACTTCAACAATATCCGACGAACCTTTTTTTTTTTTTTGTGTTGCTCATCATCAAATGACCTCTCCCTCTCTGGGCGGAGCGGAAGGGCGTGTAAGACTCTTACTGACTAAAACCCACCCATGTTCCTTCAGTTGCCTGTGCACCAGGGCCACGGTAAATCTTTCTTACAATCCGCGACCCGGGCAGTGGTGAATGTACGTACACCAATACAATTTTTTTCTTTAAAGTAACCCTATTTTATTAAATAAATAAAAGCGTCTATTACCTTTAGGTAGTTCCGCAATTCAGTTCTCACGTTTACAGTTCCCTTCATAGAGCATTAAAAGTTGTTTGTTTACATAAGTCGAAAGCTTGTGCCACATAGCTGTAACTACCAATGAAAATATGTACCTGACTACTGATTAACACACCGGCAGCGCTGTCAGCCGTCCAAGCAAACAGGAAGCACTAACGCAAAACTAGATCACAACCGATTCTAGGCCTGTTAACAATGGATTCCAAGAAATAATAAATATAATAGAGCAGAAATGATTTTAATATATTTTAGGAATGTTTGTTAGTTTATTAGTACACTTTGTTCCTAAGCTTTGATGTGCTTTAAGAACTGTAATATAAACAAACTCGTGGTTTTCCATGTGTGTCACAAAAGAAATGGCCAAACAACATTTGTTGAAGTTTATTAACAATTCTGTTGGAGGCACTAACCGCAAACATTATTTGAATTTGTGTCATCGTCATCCCTCTAATGTCCAAATATTTACCACCTATCTTTGTTGTGTAATTGTTGTTTTAGAATCCTTGTTACATAAACTGTTTGCAAGAAATAAGAATTCAATAGATACACTGTATGTGCATTTCTCGGTAGTAAGAGGGTAGCATATTTTTAAGGGAACCATGAGGTATTTCGTATAAGCAGCACGACAGTGTTCCCTCACCGCACGTCATTCATTTACTTTCATCGAACACGCTTTTATGACAGCAGTTTGTAGAGCACATCGGTTAGAGCTGTATTTGTAAAGGTCGCCGGTACCCCACGCCCTTATAAATAGATAGACACCCCTGGGGGTTGTAAAAATGCGCCAAAGACCCCCCAGTAATATATCAAGATATCGGATTCCGTACGTGCCCACTTCCTGTAAAGGTAGTGCAAGAAAAGAAGGTATTTTTAATTATCTACGTACATTATCTCGGAGTAGTCTGCGTTTACCGGAGCGATAGAATGCTGGTTCCTTTATCTGCGGAGTTTACGCGTTTCTGCTATTTGTATTCAGACAGTACGCGGGTAACGAAAGAATTGCATTTGTATAATGTTCAGCAAGTATTTGCATTACCTACAGGTTGCACAGCATTTCCATTAACTTAAAGTAGAAACTTGTGATTTAAAATGTAAAACAGGTTAACTTTCATTGCGTTGTAAATATATTTTTAATTATTTTCTATAGGGCATGGTTGATGAAAGGATAAAGAAGGCTGAATTTAAATATATTCATCATCACGTACAGACGGCACGCAATATTCATAGTCGCGCCAAAGCTTAATGAATGCTACATGTGCCAGTATTCAGTCTGTATTCTGAAATGAGATTTCCAGTACTCTCAATGCGAGCCAAATATTCTTGTTACGTTTTGTTGGTCCAGGGTTAAACGTAAACTAAGCTGAGGCAGTTTTTAAAGCTGTATACATATAATTGACTGCTACCTACATTTATTAAATACAACTCACCTAAATAGATTTAATTTGGTTCCAAAATCTGTTCGACGTAGAATAAATAGTATTTTCGATACTAATATTACTCGCTAATTGCTATACAAATATTTCTTTACTTCAAGTGTATTGCGAAAAGACGATGAATGAGAAGATTATCTTGAGCGAGTTCTTAATGAATCGTAATAATCGATGTTCGTGCGAGTACATGGATATTATTCAATGGGCATGCCAACAATACGCCATGGCGGGAAGCGCAATCGATTGCCGGGTGGGGTCAACGCACGGGAGCTGACCTTTGAACCAGCTGATCGAACGTTATTTGTTATTCGAAAAATGAAATAATTTCTTTATTAAAAGTAAAAGTTTTTTAAATATTTTTTTTGTCTATTATTTATAATTATTACACTAGGTACATACTTAGAAAGGTTTTCAAGTTCAATATCAATGATCCCATTAATCTCTTTAACAGCAACAAAATATAAATGACCAACATATTATTATAAAGAAAAAAGTAAAGTATCTCACTTGTTTTGGATAACCCAAGCCTTGTCACTGAAAAGTGAAAACAGATGTTATTGTCGCGATTAGCAAGTACTCACACGCAACATACTCACTCCATTTCAAATGCTCACTTATTTCAGTTCAGTCAAAAAGCGCCGTTGTTTTATGTCTGAACAAAATGTTGAAACAGCGACAGATGTCAGTTATATGCAGCACTCTTAAATTAGCTGCCCAAATGATGAAGCAAGATTGTGTAATCTATTTTTACTGCAATTTTCAAGTAAATGCGATTGAAAGCATCCCACGCGTCAACACCCCTATAATTTAGATAAAGAAATAGTCGAAGAAAATTCTGGGTGAAAAATATATTTAAGATAGCCAATAATAATTAGGTGTTAGAAGAAAAAACTACAAAAAATATTATTTGACAAAGACATCATAATAATATAATAAGCAAAACTACATTAATTTGATAATTAATCAATGCTCTTTATGCGACATTATAGTCCCATTTATAACACGCATATGTTATACCGCAATGAGTCACCCCGGACGAAATCGTGTGGCGTCTCTTGTTTACTAATAAATCGTTCTGTGTCCCTGACACTGAGGAAAGGCAGTTTATGTCCAACTCGTAGGAAGGGGCTCGAAAGAATTAAATGCAGTGCTTTGGCTGGTCGCCAGTGACGCGGAAAATGAACTATCGAGTACTCCTTTTGTTGCCATCCCGACCGGATGAACAAGCTTATTTGCTCCATTATTTAGCTGACATTTGTCAGTAATTGCAGTTGAGAATAAACTGTCGATCTAGTATTTAATGTTAGGCTGGTTAATGCGATTGAAGAGCATTAATTAATAACAACCCACGCTGTGTAGGGGAATGATTGAAGGAGACTCGATGGAAATTGTAATGTAGACTAGATTTTCTTGACAACGTCGGTGGTGCTTAGAACAACTGTAATGGAAATATCAGAAAGCATGTCAACACTTAAAAGCTTTGAATATCTACCTTATAATTATGGATGTTTTAATGAATACTGTTCCACATACTCAAATCCACAGAATTTTTCCTTTGCTTAACTTACATTCACTACCATTTAAAGTATGTCTTATTGGTCAGATACTGTTCACAAAATTACCACTTAGCACGTATTTGTAAATATGAATAAACTATAAAGTGGCCGTACAAAGTTCATCGACTACTACTTCCTAACATTATTAATACACGTAGTACGATTAACCGCCCGTCAGTGGTAACACTTGAACTACGAAAACAATTCTTATTGCTGCTATATAAAGGGGATATAATTTGTTTACCATGAACGTGGTTGACTGTACGTCTTATGAGCTCGATAAAAGGTAGTGGAGTAACGATGATTCATCTTAAAGAGGTACTGTTACATAAAATGTAGGTCGATGAAAGTTCATGCTTGAGATTTATCGATTTTTATATCAAACATTATGCATTAACTATGTTTAATGTAATTAATGTATGCGCTACAGAGTTCAGGATATAAATAATGATCATATAATTATTAATAATATTATAATTATTATATTATTATTACTCACAGTTGAACATGGTCCATCCTTTAGAAATTGCGTATAGTACCGGCTTCGGTATATTGATCGAGGTACTGTAAATAGTGGGTCGTGTATACGGTTCCCACTTCGAAATATGAAAAGTCCTGACAAAAAGCCGGACATTTGCAATAAAAGACCTTCGGACATTTTACTTGTGAATCTTTCTATTTCAGTATTAATTATTATTTTTATAATTCCTAATAAAAATCCCCTTAAGTACAAAAATCCGGACAAATGACAAGGCCGGACGGGGGGGCCATAAAGCCGGACATGTCCGGACAAATCCGGACGGATGGTAACCCTAGTCGTGTAAGACCTGTAGGTATCCCTCTCTTCCCGTAGATGTCGTAAATAAAAGTAAGCACTACCTTTTAATTTTTTCGGTGCGTAATTATCGAATACTCGTAACTTCTCCCGCTCTGGGTGGAGCGGGAGGGCGTGTCACTTTTACTGACCATAACCCACCCGTGTTCCTTCAGTTGCCTGTGCGCCAGGACAACGGTAACTCTTTCGAACAATCCGCGACTCCGGCAGGCATCGGCCCTATTGGACCCCGTCACTGCCCTATCTTACATGTAAATAAAAACACACTCCTCCCATATTGTAATTTCAGCAACTTCTAACCGTAGAGTCCATGAAAAGACCTTCATTTTTAGATTGAAAACGTTATAGTTATCCTGCTCCTTAAATGACCTAAGGCAAGTGATTGTTAATTTACATGGTGCTATATCTTCACTCTCTATTTATTGCCTTGTCAGATGGCAACCGATTATCATATCTTACTCAATGGTTTCCGCATAAAACGTGGCCAACGTTGGCCAGTTGCGAAAAGTTATCTGAATCAGAAACGACCGTTGAAAACGATCAATAAAACCCTGCACGGTTTTATTATTTTGTAATACAAATAAAAGAGCTTTTCACTTCCATACATGTTTGGTGACCAATGTTTTTTTTTTAACTTTCGCTGAAAGGCCATTCTCCATATAAAGATTGGACCGTATGAGGTGAGGTCTCTCTTTCAAAGAGTGCATTTAACACAACACTATCATAAAACGTACTGTTGTAAATAAATAACAATTTCAACATTTCCTGCCCCGCTCTAAATCTAACTGTGTCATAAATAAAGCTGTAGTGTGAACCAGGCTTCAGACTGCCACGCGATTGTTTTAGGGATGATTGATGCTAACAAATATCGATACTCTGATGAGTTTTCGAGCTGTTCCCGATTCGAACTGTATACTTTATACCTATAGGAATTCACGCATGCACTGGACGGTCAATGACCCTGCTAAGTATGGTGACGACATTCTGGTTTGTAAAGGCTGCAATAAACTACCATATTAACCGACGGAAAAAAAATTAGATTAATACTACCCATCACAAACTTAAAAGTTATCGGGAAAAGCCCATACTAAAGACTAGCTAACACATTTAATAAGTTACCGGAAAGTTTAAAATCCCTACCAAATGACTCAATTTTCTCGAAACAATTGAAATGTTTGTAATAAAGAAAGGCTACTATACCGTTGAAGAATTTAAAACTGACAAATTGTGAATCGATCGACCTTGTAATAATATGCTTGACGTAAATATGAAATAATAAATGACTATAAGTACCTACTATATTACCTGTGACTAAAATAAATGAACGAATTGATAATAATGATTTATTTTAAAATAAAATGTAATAAATTACTGATTAATGTTTAGTGTAATGAAATAAATTGTAATAATTAGAATCAATATTAGTTTATGTAATTTAATCATTTGATATATAAAATTTGCAGTGCCCTTACAGGGTACATGTCTTAATTAATACAGTGTCATGAAATTTTTATGCATACCTACTAACCAGTGTTTTACATGTTAGCAAATAATTTAATATTATTATGTTTCGGCATTAATGCTTCCAATAAGTGCACTGCAGGACATACCTAAGCCTCTTTCAAGTTGCCACAACATCCGCTTCGCTGATCTCCGCATCCAGTCTGTACCAGCCGTCTTTTCAAGGTTGTTCATCTAGCCTTGGGACGTCTCACGCTACGTTTAGCAATTCGGCAATTCTAATAATAAGATTATTTTCAGTAATTTACTCAATCTATTCATGTGCCTCCATCAATTTTGTGATACAAGGCGTCGGTACTTCACTATTCAGCCCACATTCACACACCGATGCTACGCACAATCCTTCTCTTTCAAAGAGCTTAGTTCCTATGTTATGTAATAATTCTGCCCAGGGTTGTCAAACGTTATTCATCACGATGAACGCATAAGTGCTCGTTGTCCAACAAAGTCATCGATCACGGAAATGATCGCACGGCTGGACGAATCAATGGCGGGCATTGGGCTAGCACATGGACGAGTTAAGAATGGAGTAGGTACTTACATGCGTGCATCAGTGATCTCGACTCTCGAGGTGTTACCTTGAATGATTGATCGACTTAATTTTAAGACAGTTCAATCGGTTTTCATTTTCGTTGGTGATTAGGATTACCTATTTGGGCAACACACACACCTATCATGTATGTCCTATTGGGACAGCAGACGAAACCCTTAAAACAAGTTACCGATCAGTCTGTGACTACACTATGATCATCGTCGGCATTATAGCATCACTACCAAAAACCAGTGCGTTTATTATCCTGCGAATAAAATTAGAACCTGTCGACGCATATTGACACTCCATTTGCTCACTACTCCGCCCATACATTTTCATTTCACTGCGATAGGTGAACGACTGCTTTATTAAGTTGACATTACGTTATTTAATCGATCCGTACAATACTGGAACTGAACGTAATGATGCGCAGAATTAATTTAAATTTTACTCATCAACGTCAAGCGTCACGGGTCTACTGACGACAATGTTTGTTGTTTAAATTATTCCCTGAAGGATACTGATCTCTGTTATTTGTTTTAAAGTTGTATATAGGTTGCAATCAGTATAATCATTCGACTACCAGTAGGAACGGTCTTGTGAAAGAATAACTCTGTAGATAATTTCTCGGAACTTCTTCCCAGAAACTGGGAACTCTAAAATATAACTGCCTACATTAGTATTCGCGAAGGGAGCTTCCCCATTCGAGAGCGCAAATGAAAAAGAATAAATAAAATCTTATCTGTATGAAGTGTTACCTTACACCGAGATCTTACTAAGAAATCAAAACGAACGTATAAAATGTTTATTTACAAACGAAGCTCTTGAGGCGCCATCCATCATGCGCAGGTCTGTACTAAGCTTTATATCACTGTAAATATTTTCTCGTGGAAGTTTTTATTGCACGCATTAAGTACACACATTGAAGTTTATTAAGGATATTAAGGATAATTTGATCAGTGGTCCGTGTGTAGTCGGCTTTACTACCGTTTTATTGGCCGAAGTGGGCACGTGTGCTCGATCTTAATCATAACTGGCGCCGGAGTTTGCGGGACAGATCTGTCTTAGCTTGACACACATAATGTGTTTCTACTCATGCTCCTTCTAAACGATCGACAATTATTCACAGCTAACAATGATAAACATAAACAGTCGATGTACAGTCAGAAACAACAGCAGTTTATCAGTGTTAATGTAAATGCAAATACAAATGCAGATAAATGATAAATCAAATTCGTCTGTATCTTGCTATTACAATGCCAATTGTGTACTTTTAATTACATTTTAGTGTGCGTATATCTATGAGATATAATGTTACTACGAAAAGCTATGAATATGTTATGATTTCGCAAAACAAATATTGAAAGTTTATGAAAAACAATCAACCACGCTGACATTCAGCTGAAATTTAAATTACATGTGTAGTAAAATATTAAAGTATGGATACGCTCCGTCGTGAATAATATATTGTCGTGTGGCTTTTGACATGATGCAGAATAAAAGCTCGGGGGACGCCGAGTCGAATCGCAGTCACTCATAATTTAGTATATAATAAAAGTTCATATTGTCTTCATAAAGCCGTGAATAATATAATCTATAAATAGCTTTATTGGGACGTTGAGATTTAACAGTCATTGATTTTTGTCTGTGGGTGTACCTAAATTCACATAATGCATTGTAGGTTTATTATTGGAGAGGCCTAATATAATAATAATAATACCATTTATTAATAAAATATGTAATATGTATGTAATATGTCTACCAGTCGACTGCTGTAGGCTGGTGATGATGAAGACGCACTTTACTTTAAGTATAGGTAACTCAACACATAATATTTGTTATTGATAAACGTTTTAATAAGTAATTTATGTTTATTCTTGTTGGTGCTTTTAGTATTAAAATAATAAGGTTTAAGTTCAGGACCTGCCATAGGATTTTAAGTTACCGCCCTTTACACATTGTGGAATGCAATAAATGATTGAGTTTTGACTAGAACCAAAAAAAAGTTCTCAAAGCCTGTCTTGAAACCGAAAAAAATAAAAATAACGCACTGCACTGCAGCATTCCTCTAAAAGCTTGTATACATAACGTATACAAAAGCTTTTAAATGTGGTTTGGCCGAATTGATTTGACTGAACTTTTTCTCCAATATTTTTTCTTAGTTTATCGCTTTATCGCAGTTAAATATTTTCGACATTAGTCGCAAATATTTAACATATCTATAACAGAATGTCAACAAAATTGATAAGGGACCATTCAACACCGATCAGTTTTTTATTAAAAAATAAAAATACACTTTCTGTGATACAAGGTCAGTTTGATATGCCAGTGAAATTAAGAAAAAAAAACATGATTTCGAGGAAAAAGCCTTTTATTTCTCAACATAATTAAGTCTCCTTAGCTCAATACATTTAGTCCACCGTTTTTCCAATTAACTAATTCTTAAATCATTTTTTTAAATCTGCTACCTATACTACTATCATACATTTAGGTAATTTAGTAGAGGACGGACTATGGAAACAATTTAGGAAGAATCGTAGAAATAATATACTTTTGACGAAGCTCCTCCTAATAGACTGGTCACCTTTAAACATTGACCCACTGAACTATTTAATAATAACAAATTACTTAAAAAGGTTATACTTGTTACTTAAATCACCCGTGCGTAAAAGATTAGGTAAAGGTCTTAGGTACAAAGTGACCGCCATTAATATGTAAAATTCACTATCAAGCTAACACACGTTACATACGAAGTAAAACAATTTTGACAGGTTTAATTGCAGAATAGACAGAAGTGAGTTTAAAAGTGAGTTTTTGCGGAATAACCCAACTTGTCTGCCGCATTCATAACGCCAGACGTAATTCCAACCCTTTAGGATCCCGAACAAAACGCACATTGTTAAAAAATACTCCCTTCCTTTTTTGTAGGGAGCGCGAGACAAAGATGGCTCTCTGATCAACAATGATTCTAAACACATGTATTTTACTACCGCAGTCGGCGCCTGCTGTTAGCTTATTGCTATTAGTACACTGGCGGCACGACAAACCGTTCAAAATACCTGTTACATGAATCACTGTTATTGTCAATGTAAAATTGGTTACTGTTTTACGTACTTGATGTTTAATTTTGGTTGCACCGGTAATGGGTTTGCTGTACCTACTTAAATGGGAATTGTTTAAATTCTTGAACAGGAATTGAGGTAAGAAGTACTGTTTCTGTCGAGTAATTTTGTTGAGTGAATTGTTTGATGTTTTAACTACGTTGTCGTTTCCAGGAGCGATAGTAATTGGAGGCCTTTGTCAGAATTTTATTATAAAACACTTTATTTTATTTACTAGACAAGCAAGTTGCAGTTTATTTACGTTACGCCCATTGAGCTTGTTTATCTGAATCAACCGCATTCGTATCAATAAACTATAAATTGCACTTTCAATGTAATTGAAACCGCAGGATGTATCCTATCACATCCATTGAGGAGCTTTTCTGAACTTGCTACGGAAACATAAACCACAATCATGTTTTACTCTTTATGGCTCAGATATTAAAGCACAAGTTAGAGTAACGGTGACCCAGAGTTGAGTAGCATTGACCTTACAAGTCATTATTATATTGAATGGACAGACTGTAGGGTTAAAAGCCGTTATTAGAGATGATTATGTTAATTTGTATCATAATCCAAGTGATAAATAAATAAACATCACATTTATGTAATTATAATGTCCTGTATAATTTAAATAACTATACTATTCCAACCTAGTTATTATACTGACATAGTACAGCGTTTAATATTATAGGGGTGAATATTTGATTAAATTAAATATTGGCTCCGAGCCTACGAGCGTTCTACAGATATTATTTGAACATGCATCCATTTATTTTATACCTTCCACTAAAATAATTATAATTTGAACACTGAAATATGTAAAAGGACTAGCTATATTAATTTAAGTAAGTGCATTGTTCGATCAACTAAAGTTGTTTTTATACTTTCGGTCTTTATTTTAATATTCAGTGTGGTACGTTTTAAGTTCCACAAGGGGGCGATTGCATGTCAGAACAATAAACATTAAGTTTAGACGATGAAAACAAAACGATCACCCATAAAAACGCCATCATACCCTTTTACTATAAGACCGAGGGACCGATGCACTTACCAGCCATGGCAGATTGTCCACAAAGAGACGGATACACTTACCAGCCATGGAGGATTGTCTACAAAGAGACCGATGCACTTACCAGCCATGGAGGATTGTCTACAAAGAGACCGATGCACTTACCAGCCATGGAAGATTGTCCATAAAGAGACCAACGCACTTACCAGCCATGGAGGATTGTCTACAAAGAGACCGATGCACTTACCAGCCATGGAGGATTGTCTACAAAGAGACCGATGCACTTACCAGCCATGGAAGATTGTCCATAAAGAGACCAACGCACTTACCAGCCATGGAGGATTGTCTACAAAGAGACTGATACACTTACCAGCCATGGAGGATTGTCTACAAAGAGACCGATTCACTTACCAGCCATGGACGATTGTCTACAAAGAGACTGATGCACTTACCAGCCATGGAGGATTGTCCACGAAGAGACCAATGCACTTACCAGCCATATAGGATTGTCCACAGAGATTAACTTTCTAGTGCTTTGTTGATTAACTTACTTTATTTATTATTAACGAATCAACTTGTCAAAATACAATGGCTTCATTATATGTATTATTCCGATTGAGGATAAAAGATTGTTTATTTGTATTTTCATAATCAAACTACTGACCGATAAATAGTTCAAGGATATTCTTGTGTATATCAGACTGCCTGATAAAACAAACGGAAACATAGTAAATAACAAAGCTTTATTATGAAATTAAAAAAAAACGAATTAAAAGTGAGGTTAGATTATCATTTTATATTGAAAACATAAACCATTGAAATGCCTTGCGATTTTTTTTTAAACTACGACTTTTTTCAGAACATTTTTCGCACGTTTTGATTAAAAACGAGAAAAACTATTTACTTGCAAATTATTATTGCAGACTGTCTAGAGAGCTAATGAGAAAATGTACTCGAGTGAATTGAACCTTCAGCAGTAACTGATAGTAAAAAAATAGTAACAAATACTCGTTAATTTTTCCTTTTACTTTGAAGAGGGGCTCGAAGCTCGGGTCAGACAGGAGACACATTAATTTATCTGGTTCACTTAACATTTACATGCTAGACAGGTGACGGCCGCCCCTCACTACACTCCAACCTCCGATAAATCGATTTAAACATTTTAATCGACTTTTTTGTATCATTCATTACGTGTTGTCGCAGCTGGCAAAATAGCAAATACATATATCATACTCCAAATTGATAGGTCACCGGCAAAGTCAATGGTAACATTAATAACAATATTATTGACAAAACGCTATGCATTGTGCGTCCAAATACATCCGTGGAGTATTTTTTTGAAGGTTCAAACAACTTTTTATAGTCTCCATGAATCCGTCAATCAATGCATTTCAGTTTTAACTGCTTTGTATAACGCACGTTCGCGGGCTCTCTTCAATGTTAAGTTCAGGGCTGGCTTCAGACACGACAACGGGCTGTTTGACACGACACCCTATTATACTGTTCACTGCATGTTTTAACCCTTTAAAATGAAGCAAGTATTTAGGTAATCACTTAATTATATGTACCGAAACCCTAAGTGAAAGTAAGGTGCTTAAATATGATTTAATTATTAAGTAGGTTATTTTGATTAAAAATGGATTTAAAGTGATTACAAGAGGTATAAATCGAATAGAATAGAAAATAACCGCTAAAAAAGCTTTTTTTTTTTTTTTTGGTTGGGAAATCATCAAATGACCTCTGCCGCTCTGGGCGGAGCGGAAGGGCGTGTCAGACTCTTACTGACTAAAACCCACCCGTGTTCCTTCAGTTGCCTGTGCGCCAGGGCCACGGTAACTCTTTCGAACAATCCGCAGCCTGAAAAAGCTTACATTCAAATTCAGAGGCTCAAAAAGTGAAATTGATACGAAATATATCTTACGAAATATCTGTTGCGCCAGCCCTATCTGGTAGGCACATAACTTTAAAAGGTATTGAAATGTCGTTATACTTTATGGCAGGATTTATATAGCCAGATTACACAGGGGTAGCACTTCCATTCCTTTAGGGTTCTGGGCTTTAAGTGAGTCTCATTCATCTGCCTCATTTAAATGGGCTTACTCATAGGCATTGCGATTCAACTTATTAGACTCCGTTTAGATAGGTTCAAAGCAGATGTAGGAACATGAATCATTGTGACACAGTTCTTAATTAGGCTTATTGTTGGTCGAGGAATAAGGGTCAGCAACATTCTGAAACACTAGGTTCTTTTAATTCTTCTCCAAACTGCCAAACAACCACGACGATCGTTAGAAGTCGATAAACTGAAACATCCACTAGAAGTATTTATTTACAAAAAAATCACCGTTTTTCGGTGAAGAAAGTTCCGAGAGGGATCTATTTCGTGATAATCTTGTTATTTATCAATGTCTCCTTTACGTCCGTAGTAAAGTTTATGGGACCTCCGTGGCTCTACGGGTTATCTGTAGCGGAGTTGATCATGATTTTGGGTAGTCTCTATCTCAAAGTTCACGATCGGAAGTACTCGGGACAAGCTTATAGGTACTGCCGAACTGTCTCGAGAATTGAACCCTCTGCCTATGGTCAATTGGGAACTGCTGTGCAATTAACTGTAGAACGTACTGGATAGACAAAAGTTATTGTTCTGTCCTATCTATGTTCTTATGATAATATGTTCCTAGAATAATCGAAATAAATCCTTTGTGAGAGCACGTTACTCATATCTTTTGACAGTGCGCATCATTTTCCACGACGTATTTTATAGAAGTGCGCATCTGTAAGCTTTAAGCAAGCCTTCACTGCACTTTATGCATCACATAATTAAAGACCGTTGACTCAGAATATCGCAATAAACAGTAAAACGCAGCTTCAGGGTAACCTACTGCAAAATATAATTATATATTATAACAATGTCAAATTATTTATTAATTAAGATAAATTTCAATAAAGTAGGTACAGTCACCAAAACTGATAAGTAACCAGGGTCGTCGATACAGTTGAAGTTTAGTAAGAAACCGATGAATGTGTTCGAATAAAATTTAATTTAATTAATATAAAAGAAACAGATCATTTATCAAATTAAATTTCATTCGAAAACATCCATCGGTTTATTACTAAACTTCAACTATATCCGACGATCCTGGTTACTTATCTCTTTTGGTGACTGTACCTATGTGCTTGAAATTAATGTAATTATTTACCCGTTTAAGTTAACCACAATCAACTCATTCCTGTAGCAAACTTTGAAACTCTGAAATAATTTTATTGAATAATTTTGCCTCAACACTGAGAATCATAATTTGATTTTATTTGATTCTAAAGTTTTTGAATCTAAAACTTAGTTTAGAAATTTTTAGGACTTATAAATAATAGAATTATTATTTTAGTCTTCAGAACACTTCGCGCAGAATTTGCATGCTTAATTAAAATCTGTGATTAAGATCTTTGTTTTTATAATCATGTCGTTTTCTAAGATAGCTTCATTGGCTGGCGCCTGCCGCCTGTACATCAGCGACATATGAGTTTACTGTTAGGTATGAATCAATCACAGGATACTAGGCCATAGCGTCGTTGAAATAAGGTATTTATTATCCTGATTGGATGGGTCAACGGTGATTAATTGTGCTTAGTGGAGGATGTTCGACAGACGTTACGTTGGTGCAGTGACGTGGCCGGCGGACGTCCATTGTGTACTAGACCTTAATTTAATTATAATAACATTTAACTAGAATAAGTTTTGCGATTACGAGGAAGAATATTTTCCTGTCATACTGCAAGAATTTGCAGTCAGGTAATGGGTACCCAAAGGTAATAAAAATACCCATGCACTTGTGTAAGCCCATGAATTTCATCTAACAGATTTGAAAGTCGTTTAAAGTAGAGGCAGCTGTCGCTCGTGACATGTCATAAATCATGTAACTTATCCTCCTGATCTTGACAATGTAGGGAGTACGGATCATTTGGCATGCAAGCTTTTAATTAAGCCTCATTATTCTAACTGCGTACCAAATGTAACGTAATCTTACTGGGAATTGTAATAGTTACGCGTCACCATGACTTTTTTATGCTTTACAATGTCGTTAATTACTAGATAGGGTTTGCTTCTACTAAACTGTTACAACATAAGTTGACTTGATTTTGATATTTCTTACTATAAAAGTCCAGAACTTCACATTAACTTGTAGGGGATAAAAATAGCATTTCTTTACTTTAAGTAGTAGCTAGGTTTTTGATTTACAAAAGGCCACAGGATTCAACTTACATGAAAAAATAATCACTCTTCGTTTGAAGCTCGTCAGTACCTATATAAAATACGTCGCATACATTTCTGTTATTTAATTTGCATTCATACAAACCACGGCAATGCAACAATGGCGACATAAAAAATACCAAAAGAGTTACGGTAACAGTAAATAATTTTAAAGTGACCGTTTGGGAGGATTATGGTGACAGATTTGCTGGCCATGACGGGAAAATTAATTTATTGTGAGATTGCATAAGTAATACATTTTAAACTACCGTAATAAAAATGTAGGTAATCATCGATTTTCACAATCGAATATTCGAAAGTATCGATACCTACGTAAGTAAACCCTCAACGATATGTGGGGAATAATAAATGGGGCTTGATATCGACACAATACAACATTACTTATTATACGCATATAGACAAGCGAACGTCAAAAGAACGTCAAACACCTGTGTAATTCATGATTGGTATTGTGACTAATATTATGAAGAATAAGGAACCTATTTACTCCTGTCTACACAATACCTAAAATGGAAACATATGGGTATCAGCTACTCATGACTTTATAATGAAATCTGTTTCATACGTGCAGCATTTTGCCGCGTGTGCATTTTCAAGAACAGTAATTTAGCACAATTAATTTCATTATGTAAGTGTCTATATTTATAACTTCCGTAATATGAGTGAACTTTAATCATTGACAAATCTGAATCATAATACTCGTGAATCCAAATTAAAACCTGAGCCACTGAAACCCATAGTTCATTAATTATTTTTGTTTCCATATCCTGCAATAGTCCGATACCAACCGGGGGCTGTCCTTGGGTGCACTTGCACAGTGCATATAGGGAGAATCGTTGGTCGGTGCCTCATTCCATTTAAAATTGTCTAAGGGGCCTCTACGAGTTGGATTCGGCCCCTCGTGCGCCTTCCAAAGGACGGGGACCCTATGGTCCCGAGCTATGTTAACATATAAATAATAATAATTACTTACAATATAATGTCAAACGGTATTTTAATTATGAAGTAATCATGTCACCGGGAGCGTCATCATGGTAGGTATTCCGAGAAATCAGTGCATTGGAGGAAAAATATTCAGGTATGGTCACAACATAAGCGCATTTTGTCAATTGTTATATTGTAATAATTTACATGAAAGGAAAAATTATGAATTTTTAATAGGTATAGCCTAGTTTAACAGGGGTTAAGGCTAAGGTAAGTAAGTATTTCATTGTAATGCATGATTTATCCTGTAAAATGAATAAATACACTAAAGTACGTATGTATATTTTCCTATTAAGCTACCAATTTCATAACTTTATTTATGAAGGTCCTTACGTGGACTATTTATTTCATTAATTTAATCATTTATGTAATTTTTGGACGTCTATAAGTAATTTAACTACCGATAACAAAACGCAAAGAAAAGGAATAAATTGGATATTTTGTTTGTATAAATATCACTAGGAAAAAAGATTTATAGTAAGTAATGAATAGAAACGTACATATTGTTACAAGTCACGCACTAAATACACACATAGGTATGATATAAACAAATACTTTTAAGGCTCCTACAAACAGTCGCGTTTCATGTCACATGTCACGCGACATGTCGCACCAGTTTGCGCGAGCCTTTATTTGAAAGAGACGTAACTGTGTACTTCACCCCTGTAACATTTTGTTTAATTTTTTATTAAAAAAATGAAGGGTTGTGTGTTATACATTGTTCTTCTTAAAACCGAAAAACTCCATTTTCTTGTCCTAGCTAATACACTTAGGTACATACTCATGTTTTATTGCGGGCACTAAACCTCTATCACTAAAATTACATGCAACTTTGAATTACATTTATGGTATATTTTCTTGTCATTTAAACGCATTAGAAATGATTTTATTTTTATTTTATCGTAAAAAGTACATTTGTTGTGTCTTTTATTGTAGGTCGTCTGTAAGGATAGAATAATAAGTAATACTTAAATTAAAAAAAAAAATGCTTTTAACAAAATTACAAAAGCTTATAAGTATGTGTAGTTTAGAGGCTCGTACACACTGGCGCGACGCGACAGCGCTACACAAAGGCACCGCGTGTCGCGCGACGAGCGGCGCCTTTGTGTAGCGCTGTCGCGTCGCGCCTGTCTGTGGAAGCCTTAATAACTCTATAATTTGTGTCATAAAGACGATTGAAAATGAATGATAGGTAGGTAGGTATATCTCATCGCACTTTGGTACACACAATATGAATTTAATTGATTTATATATCAAAATATTTGACACTTCAACTAATTTGCCTGCATGAGATATTGACCCATCTTTCACAAAATGTTTAAGTTTCAAAGCATTACTCTTCAAGATTATGATCACGAATTAAAATTTGGCTAGGGCTTAAATTCTTAGCGCCAAGTGTAATAAAAATTAATAATATTAATTAGTAAAGTTTGCGCAACATGACATAACTACAGATTAAGGCTTTATCCACATAACGCGACTGTATAAAGCGTGGCGCTGCTTTTGTTCGGATTTCGTTAAAATCTGCATAATTAATTCATCAGCACGCTACGTAACTTCACAGTGAATAAATTAATTAAGTCTTATTTGTGAGAAGATTCTGTCACCCTAATGTATCACATAATAAGTGCTAAGTCATAACATTGTTACCTAAGCTCTCGTCACCGTATGACATTGACGGTGGCGCGCATAAGGTTGTTATTCAACGATTTAATTTAATTTTGATAGTTTATTTTCATGATTATAATTGGGAGATGACAGGAGCAAGATTAATAGGATTAAGATTAGCCCTTATCTACGTTATAATTAAAATAATGTAAATGAAACGTAAGTAATCCTAATTAATGGATTTGACAACTTGTAGGCTGATCTTACTTTATGTCTACAAAGAAAAGATAATCCTAATAATAAAAAAAGTATATTGTAATTTTTTTTTGACTACCCACGTGTACCTTGCCTATTCTATTTTCTAATTTATTTTCCACGTTTATTTTGTTTTTTGCAACATCTTTGGAAAAGCTTTGTAGTCTTACTACAAGTCATGATTATTACTTTTGTTAAACTTTGCCATCGATTTTTATTTTTACAAAAAAAATTAAACAACAATTCCAACGTTAGTGTGCCATGTCGCCTTTTAGATACATAACATGATGGTAAAACAGTATGTAACATATAATTTTCTAGGCTGACGGACACAGCTTTTCACATCAAACGAATGAAAATAGATTACTCGGTTCCCTAGGGTAGTCGGGTTCTGGTTTGTCGGGAAGATGTGGGATAGCAAAATCGCAAGGCGCCGGGATGACGACGATAGTGAATCATGCGACCTCGTTAGCGACGACGCGCGCGACGACGCGACGGGACGCACTCGTCGAGGCAAACTCAACCCTATCGTATCGATAACAATAACATCGATAGCTTGCACCACACCTCTGATATTTATCTCGACAAAGTACGATGCAATAAATTAGTGACGTAGCGTGCCTGCCAAGTAAATAAAAAAAAAACTTAATGCTAGATTTATGATTCATATAAACTGTACGCAATACCGTTGTAAAAGTTAATGTTTTATGAAAAATGCATTCATAAAACGCTATACTTATCGTAAAGTTGCGCTTAAATAATTCTAGACGTTTACAATTTTCTTTCATTGTACCAACCTACCAAGTATTAATATATGTAGGTACCTACGTTCGCCTTTAATATGCGATGCGAGCTAAAAGTTATTACATTATTTTTAATACATATACATCAAAGGTACCAAATACATGTTTATTAACTTTTTGCATGATAACTTTGCAATATACGAAATTTATGAATTTATCACTAGTAGGTTTTACCTTAAAACATAAAACGGCACTGAACTTTGAAACTTTATTAAAGTTTTTCAAACTTTAAATAGTGGACTTGAACTACACGCAACACAATACGTAGTCGATACTAAAGACTTTGTTTGTCTCTAGCTGCGTATATCTTTTATACCTACATAAAGTATTAGCCATCTATGTAGCCATCAGTACCTATCAACAAAGGAAAAGTGTGATATCCGCAGCGGATATCACGCCCTGTAGGAGATAGTAAGTAGATAATCCACTACCATAGTAAGTAGATACCGTAAGAGGATAGGTACATACCACTGATACCGCAAGGTGGAAGAAACCTTACCGTAAACCGATACCGGGACATTACGGCCATCTGTACTAAAACTGAAACCATTGGTATTTCCAATACTGACATTTGTCTTCAGTGTGGTCTCATTCCACCCAGCACATTCCCTTCGTCTCTTATCATAATGACACGCGATAGTAACTGGCGACAAACTGCCTTTCTACTGGGATTCCAAGCGATACCAACATACTTAAGTATGTATGTTGATACCGATAAAGTCACATCGGTATCGGTACGCAAAACTACCATTAAAGGGTTACGAGAAAAACTGTCTTTGAACATAATTTTAACGTTTGGCTTCGATAATTTTCACAACCTTTCTCCATGTTAAAATTCCATGAAAATCTAAATATTTTGATTTATAATATTTCTTTTTAAATGTTGTATAATATTGTGTGGAGTGATTGTAATATATTAATTTCACTGTTCTACGTGTGTGGGCCGCCCAATAGTTTTGACAACACTGTCGGCGGGCGTCCAGCATATGAAATCTAAACCACATGTGATTACATTTGCTATCTCTTTCAAACTAATGTTAGAAGTAATAAACGCTATATTTGAATGGCTTAACTGCGTTCATGATGTGGTGTAATGGCTTGATCGGCGTTTACACGGGTAGTTAATTATAAGATATCACATCGTTACCGACGTTTCTTAAAGGAGTGGGTCAAGTGCCTGTTGCTGTATGTTGTACTCTTGTACTGATTTATTACTTTCCTCTTCGTTAATGCCATAATTTACTATAGGCTTAGCAAGTTTCCTTATCATTTTATCCCGAAAAGACACGATTACCTACAAAGCTGTGATTATGAGCTTTCCAGTATATGAAAATTCAATCTAAAGGCATCTTTATGAAGAGGCATTTTTTTAACTGGTTTAAAAACTTATACATTTATTTTTATTTAACCCTCCGGTAGAATAGAAACCCAAAATTGGGTATGTTTATGTAAACATTATCTAACTTATAATATGAACAAGTCGGTATCTTTTATCGCACGCAACCATAGAGATGGGATTTTCCAAATTTCCCGTGGGGACATAAAAAAACGAGATAAAGAAAGCAGTTATGAACGGGAATAAAGTCGTGAAGCAGCTCGTAGTAGGTAACATAACATACTTAATAAATAAATAAAATATACAATCTTGACACGTTTTCCATCGAGGTGACATGGACGTGACTTTTAAAGGTTTGGCAAATGGAAGTAATATGTATTAACTAAGGTACCATAGTTTGGCACTAGCTGTTAACTTCAGTGGCTGAAGGTGCATTAGTAAAGCAGGATATAATTCCTGCTTTACTAATGCACCTTATAGGCATTATACGTACACCGTATCACAATCACGGTATGCAAATAACAGCATGAACATCATTTGAATATCCTTACATGAAAAATATATTGTACTTTATAATCATTAAAACAAAAATTGGATTGGAATTGGATTTCTTTAATTGGAAAATTATTTTCGATTTTATGTGTTTCGTGTGCCCTTCTACACACATATACACGTTCGATTCTACACACGATTCTATACACGTCGTCTTTATCTCTTTAATACACTCTCCTATCGCAGGTATGCTGGTAGAGATTTCTTTAGAAATAAGCATCACCTTTGTACTTATTGTTCTGTTCTTTTCTTCCTGTCCGTTTATATTTGTGTACATAAGTGGTTAAATAAATAAATCCAAGAGTTACATAAGTACCTACCTCAAAGGGTAGATCAAAGAGCCACAAAAAAGGTAGCAGCTACCAGCCCCTACTAACATAATTTATTATCACGACGTCAATAAAACACAGCTATTAAACGACTATAATAATTATACGAACTATAAAAACATATCAAAAGTAATTTATTTAATTAGTTACGTACGAGGATTTTACGGCCAGTACGATCATAAGCTGATCATAGACAATTATCGAAATTGATGCGGCACATTGCACGCCAATAAGTTTAATGAAGTCACGATCCGAGTAAATCAATTTACGAATTGAGGACCTATCTATTTCCCAATAAAAAAAATACTTAAAGAACTTTAAGTCTTAAAAGGAAAATGCACAACCAGGGCAGCTCGTAAAAACCCTAAGAAATATACGATGGTAATTCCTAAGAACCTTCCCGTCCTCCTCCTTCCCGTCCTCCTCCTTTCCATTTCTTCTGTTATTTCTTCCTTTCCTTTCTGATGATGTTTCCTAAGGGTTTTTTACGTCATTTACGAAACCCTAAACATGAATGTTCAACTCACCTTCATTGTACACAAAGGTGTTCCATTTGTATAAATCACGCCAAATGTTACCTAATGCGTGTCAGTGCAGTGACGACGACTGTACGAAATGTCAAATATGCATTCAATGCACGGCGGTCATTGGTCGATAGCTTTCCACATCATGTCAGTGAACTACGTTAGCCCGAATTGGGTGGCCGTCTGTGTGTATCGTCCAACATAATTAATCACGCTCATTGCCAACCAAGGGACGTTAATATGTCCAAGGACCACTCCAATTTATCACAATACCGTGACAAAGTCCACTGGACAATTAATAGTAAGGACTAAACTGCAGTTTGCCAACTTTGCGGGCGTCTGTCTTGACTGAGATAGTTGTAAGCCCTTTATTGATGACAATCTCTTCTGGTAATCGAACGGTTAAGTTGACAGCGAGTTTACTCATCGTGAGAAAGCTTTTTATAGAACCTTTTCACAATCTTAAAGCTTTCTGTATTTTATAAAAAGGAACATTTAAAAATGAATTCTTAACGTATTTTTTTCTTTAGAAAATTTACTAATTCATAGAAAATTTTGCTTACACCAAGTTTGATACAACATAAGCTAAGCTTCCTGCATAAAGTGCAACCGTTAATATTGTCTGATCGTCCGGGATTAACCCTTCGCCGGCTACCGGTAAAAGACTTTCTTTGTTTACATACTTGATACTACACTCATGAGAATCGATGAAGATGTGACTAAACACAACTAAACTTGATTTGTCACTGTATTTGCGCACCGCTCCTATTTGTAACGTAGCAAGAGAGTTTTATTTTATTTTTATGTTGATGTATTACTGACTTATTTACGCAAATGCGAATCTTAAAACATAAATGATTGGCGAAAGGCTAACATATCAACCTAATAATTCTGCTCATAAATAGTCTTCTAGAAAACAAACTAAAGCTACCTAATAACCTTTATCTGAACCCACAGCACCGGTAACGCGCTAATAAAGGCTCGTACACACTGGCGCGACGCGACGCCCGACACAACCGCGTTTCGCGCGACGAGCGGCGCCTTTGTGTAGCGCTGTCGCGTCGCGTCTGTCTATGGGAGCCTTAACAGTCAGGCAAAAAATAAACAACGTCTACCAAAAAAGTAGCCTGACCAGCCCTAATTGTGAAACGAAAATTGTAAATTCAATAGCCAAGAAATCATTCATTCATTCTGCACTTACTATAAATGCAGTACATCATGTCTCGGCATTTGTATTGCAGCAACTACAGAACATTGTAACCGCGTTGAACACCTGTGCGATGGAGTAAACTCCGCAAGTCGGCCGTCGCCACTAATATCTCACCGTTCGAGGTGGTTGTCGGTTTCGCAACGACCTTGCTATTGCCATTTCAGTTTGCCGACCTCGCACCATATGATACACGAATTTACAAACGGTCATTGACTCATAAGTTTGTATAATAAGTTCGTGTATAACAAGACGACGACCTAATTCGTTATTGGCGGACTTTTGATCTCGACTGGATGCGAGATTGTCGTGATTATGTTCTGGAGACACTGAATGATGTGGGAAACATTATATCACGTAAATTATATATATATATATATATATAAATATATGGTAGCCATAAACCATGCTGTCTGCAGTTTCGGTTTTTCAAATAGTAGTCATTTATTCGAAAATTATTATCTCAATTCTCGCACCAAGTGTCTTGCAGGATAGAAATAGTAGTCCCAAATGGTCCATTGAAGAACATAAAAAGATCCATTTATTAAAAAAATATCTAAACAAAAGCTTCCAACTTATTATGACCTTAGTTAACTTTGGATATAATTTTCTTTATAGAACCTGTTTCAAAAACGTATTTCTGTGAATTGCTCAAGCGAACAATGGAATAAAGTTTGGCAACTAACTTTATGACGCATAAAGAATGTGGGAGATACGGTATAGCGTACATATCCTTCAGTTAACCGTAAGATAAGTAAAAAAAAAATGTTTTTAAGAAAGCTGTTGTGAAGTGTTTGTTTTGATTCACGGATGATTCATTCAAGCTTATTGCTCTCAGTGTAACGAGAGAAGCGTATGCGCACTGCATGCTCCAGACTTTAGTTCAATGACTGACGCGACGTGCGATCATTAAATAGACGCAATATAGGCTGCCAAGAATGCTGTTATAATAACAACGTACTGTACGAAAACTTACAATGCAAACGTAAATTGTTCACGAACTGACTAATGTTTTACTGACATATCCTGAGGACTGACACTAATAACCATAGCTTTTTACGTTCCAATGTGCCTCCCAAATGTTTTTGTTAGTTTCTGAGTAAAATAAAAATATTTCGGTAACTATGAGTTTACGATGAGCTTTATCGTTGTTGTTAGAAGCGTGCATATCGTATGTAATTGTCTGAAGTAAAGCATGCACTTAAACGGTGAAAAGGTTTAGGGTTGTCTGTCAGAAAATATTTCACAAAACTTACGTATTTTTGCTTCAACGTCAGTAAGAAACCGTAAAACTTCTGATGTGTCCTTGCCCTTTAATTTAACAAAGGGTGATGGTTGCGGCTTAATATAAGCCAACTTGCAATAAAACAAAGCTTTTAATGGTTTAAATGTTTTCTCTGAAACACATAATTTAATACTTTTATGAGGAAGCTTTTCAGAAGTAACTCCATCCAACTTGATTGTTGGAATACTGCGTTACTCTTCTGCATGGGCGCCGGCTGCGAGGTGCAAGAGGGTACACTTGCACGGGTCCCTGGCTTCAAAATAAAGTAAAGGTGTTAAAACATTCAGAACTAAAAAAAATATACAAAAACGCGTTACAATAATGGAGTACTTAACCTATTCGAGGCGAGATCCTAAAGTTTCCTCACAATTCTAAAGCTTTTGTGCTGTTGTTTGTGGTTTTGTTTTGTGTCAACAAAGTACCGAACTCCTATTTCCAAAAATCTAATCGGCCCTGGGCGGGGTGCTAACATTATCGAGCTTGCTTAGCTCGCTCTTGCATCCTACTCTACATCTTAATTCTAAAGCATCTTTAATCATTCGAGGCAAGATCCAAAAGTTATCGAACTCTCTTTGCTCGCTCTTGCATCCTACATTCTCTTAATTATTAAGCTTTTCTGCATAAGTCGACAAAGTTACTCCTTGTATGAATGGACAATCCATAACCTAACATATCCGAGATGAAGTAAAAAAAATTATCAAGCTCGCTCCGTGGAGCTGAAGATGCAACCCCTGAAAATAAACTTGCCGGCGCCCATGGTCTTCTGCAACCATATTTATCCCAATTTCAATAGGCAATTAGATCACGGCTTATTTCTTGACCGATCATCTCCATGGTAAAGGTGCCAGCCCTGCATGTCGTGTTTCGTTCCCGCGTTTGCCGGCGCCCTATTTGGCGTCTCCTGATAAAGTGAAGCACCGGTGTGACGTGTTCGACTTCCAATCCTGTCGTAACGCGTGACTAGCTACACTCTCCACTCTCCTACTCTTGGAATGTTTCCACTACCCTAATAAGGTATCCATAGAGCTATAGAATTGTTCGTTTACATGTATTTCTTCGGCACTTTTGTACTTCTATCAAGTCTTTGAGAAAGGTGTTAGCGTTTGTATAGCATCTCCTTAATAGCTTCAAGTATACCGCTTGCGTGTTTATCCTTTACACGTAAGCAAATTGAGTAGATTGATCGCTTGTTGAAATATCTTACTTATTTGTTGCGTGGAGTTCAATTTAAGTATGTGTTATTAAGAGCTAAAGGAAGGTATGCCTTATTTCGCACAATGCCAACAACTTTTAATACCAACTTTGTGCGAAAACTCATTGACATTTCGTTTTAAAACCAAAGTTCGTTGTAACGTCAACAAAGCCGTTTGCGAACTTTTGCAGCTTTAAGCTTATTTTGAAATTAATGTTAATTAAGAGGCCCTTAAGTTTCGCCATATTCTGTTAAATATTTTAGCGCCCACTTACATGGGCGGCTACTTCGCGAGGGCTCATGTAACTTCTGTTTTAGTATTCATTAGTTTAAATTTAGCTTACATTTGCACTTCGTACTGTTACGTAACTTTAACGTCATGCTTAAATCTACCTTTCTCGGAATCAATTTCAATCTAACTGAGCTTGTTTTAATTTTACACAAAGCAATTTCGTGTTACGAGAAGCTTGTAAATCTCTGGCAAAATAATGTTCTTTTATACATCGTAAATAATGTTTAAATATTTATTGCTTCAGGCCAGACATAGACATGAGCTAATGAGGTTTTAATAAACTCTTTGTGTAAGTTGTCCAGTAAGTTACCATAAGAGTAAAAGCGAGCCGAGCTGGCTTTGTACGCAGCTGTCCGTTGAATCACCGCGTTACTAGTTGTTAGTACCGGGTTCAATCATAATACGTATGTGGATATTATCGTTTACTGCTTATAATTATAATTATTTATAAAATAAAGAAGTGTAGAAGTAAAGTTTTATAGGAAGAGAAGTTGTGCGTGTGTTTTCTTCAAATCAATTAGGCCAGTCGTTTCAAGAATTCATTTATATTTTTGGAACATAATACTGTGCCTAAAAAGGAGGGATTATCCTAAAATGTGTATCGTATCGTGTCGTTATACTGTATTTACTACAGTGTTGATGCAGTTTATATGATTGGAGGCAACGTTGTACTTTACTCCATTGAAATAAGTGTTATATTGGCAGGTAATGTTGGATTCCACCCTACCCATATAGGTCTTGATTAATAATGTCATAAAATAACGTTTTTTACGGTCTCCCATACCTATAAACAAGTACATATTCACCGGCACGTTCACGAAGATAATATTATATCAATTTCATAAATGTAACATAAGTGTTGTAGTAAAACTCGGAACATTTCTTCAGGAACTCGTAAAAGCTGTAAAAAGCGTTCATATAATGTTGGGCAATATCGCAAGTTTATAGCACGCGCAGCCGATATTAGTATTTACTTTGTGGCAATAACTGAAACTTCGTGGAGTTCAGCTGTGGGCTATTTGGCCACTCTCAGCTTAGCCAGGGATTTTCACCTTGATGTAACTGAGAAAGTTTCAACCTTTCTATTTATAAAACAAACCACATTTACATATACTTACATAACTAATCTTGGTACACATCGCACTTGAAAAGCTCTCTTGCGAATGTTTGTATAATATACACATTCGCAAACATGTATTTTGATTTTGAGTATAATGCGTGTTTTAAAGTCTTGAATTTAATTAAATAACGACAAAATATATTTGAGAAGTCGACTGCTGCGATTTACATACTTACAGATTTCACTCGAAACTTATTCAAAAGTATTACACTTAACCCGAACCTGCGACATTTAAACCAGATGGGTTAATATTCACGTTTACGTCAGAGGTCAGCAGTTTCCATTACGGTGCCTTACCCACTTGTGACTAATGGCACACGATAGCATCACTTGCAGCACTCACCAATCACTCGTCACGCCATTTCTGGTTGTTCTCACGCACCTAACAAATTGCATGCGCAAGAGCATCCGCGGCTCAACGGGTTTATTCAAACGGCGTATCACCGACGTCTCACGAGTAGTCACGAGTGCATTAAACATTGTGCTGTCGCATGTCGCCCCCATTTACGACTTCACGCACAAAACGAAGCTATAAAATGTTATAAACTTTTCTAATTAAAAATTGCATTTTGGTTAGACTTTACTAATTTTCTCATTCATCAAGGAGGTTATTCATTTGTAGGTTCATTCAATTCGTTTAAATTAACTATGGGTAAATGAAAATATTCAATGATGAAACATATAATATTACTTTCATCAATTTATCTAAGTACAAAAGTTGGGTAGTTGGTGAAGTTTCAGCTGAAAGTTTTCAGAAGAGGAAGAGAAGTAACGATCCCAGTTAGCTTTTAGTTGGAACGCTTAAGTGAATGACTGTACAAAGCCTTTCTAGAAAGTTTATTTACGATAGCACACCATTTGCGAATTACTTACTTTCATTCAAGTGTTTTGATTTCTTACAAATAACATTTACTTTTAATTAGCTTAATCTAAAATAGTTTCAGTTTTAATTACATCCATCCAATGAATACCTACCTATATCTACGGTTAATTATAACTGTAAGTACATATAATCATTATAGAAACATTACTTTTTCTTCTAATTAGAAAATTTTTGCACGTGCTTTGAATACAATCAAAAGAAGAACTTTACTGTGAATAATCTAGTATTTCATTTGGATTTTGGTATCAGTATTCAACATGTGTCTTGTATTAATAATACTAAAAATAATTAGGTCACGTTTACAGTTTTCGTAGTTTTATTAGATTAGCATCACCACGTTATACGCATTGTAACTATTTATGTTTCATTATTTACGAAGTTCATTCGACAGGTTATCGATACTTTCATATTTGTAAAGTAATCGAAAGGCGTTCGGTTTGTTTTTATTAGTAAAACGATTTTATCAGTTAATAAAAGTATCATTTTTATGAACTGCATGAGGTTGTAGTTAAAAACCGATGTAACTGAATAGGGTTAATTCTCAGCAGTACGCGTCAAGTTACTTAAGAATGCCTGTCAGTCACACTTCGATGGAAACACGATTGTAATCTGATTCCAATTGGGACCCTCCTCGCGAATTATCATTAGGTACTGGTACCTCGAGCATGATGCTTTCTCATGATCGTGTTTTTTGCAAGTACACCGAACTTAAGTACCTAGGTATTTTGCAAGATTGATTGCAGAAAAATCTGACACCGCTAAATAATTGGGAAAAAAACAATAGTGTTGGGTTAAACTGCTTCACAGCTTTTGATCTGACGAAGATAGTTAATGCAATCTAAAGGCTCCCCGCAGGCAGGCGCGACGCGACTCTTGTAGAACAATTTCCATGAAGTTTTTATAGAAATTGTTCTACAAGAGTCGCGTCGCGCCTGTTTGTTGGAACCTTAATTCGGTTTCTTTTAGCTTTCAGTTACTTGTATGTTTTTTCGGGAACATCTAACAAATTTTGATATCAAGGTGCACTCGATTGCCTCATTATCCGTGAGAAGATTGAGATGATGAATATTTCCGGTGTACAAAATCTTACTTTATAACAACATGCACGAAGCGCAGAGATTTCCGTTACCTTATGATAATGAAGACCCCTCAAAAGACAGTCTGCTGGCTAGAAGCCAATGATCAGGTGTGAACAAAGGAAATCTCGAGACACATCCCAGAAATGTGCTGAGTGTTTACATACCGAAAAATCAAAGGAAAACATATACCTAATTATTATTAATTTGAAAGACATGGCGGGTCTTTTAATAACACAATTAAAGTGGTATTTTGTGAAGTATTTTAGTTGGAAATGTGGTTTAAAGTATCTTTAAACGACATGACATTAATTTGGTTTATGTATGTACCAACAAAATTTCATTGCCAGTTGTAAGTTAAAAAGATAAAATAAAGGTATTTACTTAAAAGGTAGGTAAACGCGTATTGTCGCACCCAAAAAAGTATCATTCATCACGTAAACACACACGCACATAACAATACAGTATGCTACATTTTTATCTGAATCAGTAGTTTTGATGGGTCAGTTTGAAAATCTGATTTTTCTAAAGCCCACTTGTATCAAAAACGGATATCTAAGTTATTTATAGCTCAGCTGTAAAAGTTTGGGCGGCTCGTGTAGACTTCAGTTAGTTGCACCCTTTATATTCAAAAATGTATAGAGGTCAAGTCGTATAGAAAATTAGAAAATATTAGATTTATCTCTTAAAGCTTTCTACCAGAATTAACTGGCTTATTTTTGTTAAACAAGAAAGTTCTCAAATATGTATATGAAAAATAATATTTTACCTCTGGAGATTGAATTTAGTTACACAATATTATTGTTTTCAATCGGTTTACTTTAAGTATCTCCATTATTTACCTTGAACATATTCCAAGAATGAAATTAATGTTACGCCTACGGCCTCCTCTGCTCAGTGCAAATATCAATGACAATATAAAGTTCACGTCATGTACACAGATTAAATTATAAATAGTTAAATTGGAATATATAACAAGTAATTATCCCAATCAATTAGTATTGTATTAATTCTTGCTTTTTTTTTCCCTGTAAAACAAAACAATAATATAGTAGGTACTTAGTTCTTAATTCAAATTATTATACACGATAAATCTAATAATTGACGGACATGGACATTAGCATTCGTTTGTATTATGCGATGATTCCCGAGGGACTTTAAGAAAATTGTTTTACTGTACATGTATCTAACTAAGTAAGTATATAAATAATGTACCGAGAAGAACAATTTAAAGATTACAATAGTGCGGAACTACGCAATTACAGATTGTTACATCGCCTACGGGCACCAGGATATCCCATGACTGGTTTGTGCTTGCGGTAGATACGAGAATAGACTCCTTATTTTCCTCCTACAATATTTCTCTTTCATCACAATAATTTTGTTGACAAACAATATTGTGTTCTAAAAATAGAATCTGAAATCTTCTTGAGGTTTCATAAATATAGCACCGACAATAGATAATATAAATTGATATTTTTATGCGACAATTTCACTCATGTCACGGCGTCTTTTGTTTTGTGAATTGTGACAGCTCGATTAATAAAGTTTCCACTAGCTGTACAAAGGTAACCACACCTCTATATTATAATAAGTAGGTAGGTAATAGTAAAATAGTCGTAAAACTAACATGGTGTGACCATCATAAACCGTCTGTCGTACCATCTTCGAGAGAGAGTGATGCCACAAACAGTTTATTGAATAATTTATTAACAATAAAAGTTAAACAGTTAACCGTGACGTATTGTAAACGTCACGTCTTCATTGTTTTGTGAATATAAATAAAGGTGAACTTTAAAAGGACGACTGACTGACTGACCATGTCGTGTCAATGCCCTAAACACCTGTTTAAAGTTTGTTTCTTATATGAACGGAAACAACCGCGATCTTCGTGAATTATATGAAGTCGTTGACATCATCCAATCAAATTACACGAAACCCTGACACATTATACATAATTTTGAATTTATGGGAATCCCAAATACCGAATATTACCATTTCAATGTTACCATGATGCGTAATTAGTAATCATTACATTATTTGTCCAAACAAGGTTAACAGTAAAAGGAAAATGTATTTCACGAAAAAGGAGTACCTACCTACAGAAACATTAATCATAACAGATAATAATAGTTTAGTTTCCCAACATAACGCCACGCGTCATCAAACCCTAATATAATCGTTCGTAACGACAAGAGGAAAATAAGTATTTTACATTATATAAGAGTGGAATTGATGCACAAAAGCCGGAACAAACATTAAAGAAACAACTCACCACCATTGTTTCACACATAATTCCATTCAATTTCATGTGTCACTGACGCTATTTGAATTTCAAATTCATCCCTCATTGTCCCCTAAACTCGAATTAGTGTTTTGATTCGAGTTACCGTGCCACGTCATGAAACCTGCACATTATGTGACGCCAATGAATACGAAGAACGACGGGTTGAATGTGACTGGATGCATTCAATGTACGGGTTATTACATCCGTCCATTTGTCGCGTCTAAATCATCAACTTTTTAAATTACAAATCATACATTCAAAGAAATAATTACTTAAGAATGACCACGTGCTTTCAACGTAATTATTGCACTTAAGTTAAAACATTTATTGTTCTTTGAAATTGATTTTAAAATTGAACGGACTTTCGTTTCGATCCGCACATTTTTATAAATTACCTGCACCCGCAGACTGCTTTCGAGCCGAAAATATTTTTTTTTTACGGATTAAACGCCTGTCTTTAATTTGTGCACCTTACTGTACTTTACATTCACATAATTATGCACATATTATGGTCACTGATCTAAACCAAAATGAACTCAACGTTGCACTCAAATTCAATTTTGAAACCATGAAAACTCATTCATTAGGTAAGTTACGCTTTGCAAATTTCCATCGCGCTAAAAGATGATATTGTTAATTTCCTAGGCCCCAAACTGTCACTTGCGTGTAGGGTTGCCAGGTGTCCGGCTTTAGCCGGACATGTCCGGGTTTTTACAATCGTGTGCTGCCGAAAATAGACAAGTCTGTCCGGATTTTGTAAGGTTATTAGTCAACCCCGCCCCGTCTCTTATTTATTAGGTATAAAGTGGAGTAAAGATAGGTACTTTATAATTTTATTTTTGTAAACTGGAAAGTTTCACCTACCTATAATTAATTTATAAATGATATGGCTGATTTTAGATTGTGTTAATTACTTTCAATGTAAGTAAAGAAGTTATAAATTACTTTAGTAACAACAAAATGTGATTCATAATAACATATATCTACATAATTTAGACTAGAGTAAGTCTCAAATGAATAACAGTAACAAATACACAAAAGAAATTCTTTTAAATACCAATGTGTTAATTAATGCTTTAATGGCAAAATGTCCGGCTAAATATGAATCTATGTCCGGCTTTACTATTTTTGGGCCTGGCAACCCTACTTGCGTGTCTACTCTGTGCTATTTTCAAGCCAAGTGGATTTTTCTTTACTTCGTTTTCACTTCGTCTCCAATAAAACATGGTGTTGAAAATCAAACATTCATTGAGTTAATAACGTTATTGCTATTATTAACAATCCTTAATGCACAAACATTTCCCCGGAGGGCAGGCTGCAATAAAATACAGTTTAATTTTACTCTGCACTCCCTTCTGGGAACGCCATGTTTTACGTTAGCAGGAAACGACCATCGATGCCAACAAAATAAGCAACTTATTTAATTCGGCAGTTTAAAATGCGATATTATCTGCACATTAAGCATTTCGGTGAAAATTAATCATTTGTGATGAAAAGTGTGTTTCCTGGAGCTTTTTATTATCTTTCGGATGTAGCCACAGCATACATAATAGCTAGATGCTGTAGTTAGTGTATTGTAAGTGTAAGTACCTACTATAAAACGCAGTATTTCACTACAGTTTAGCTCCATCCTCTTGATACAAGCAAGATTTCCCAGATTTCCAACTATATTATTATCTAG
Source organism: Dryobotodes eremita (assembly GCA_917490735.1). NCBI lineage: Eukaryota > Metazoa > Arthropoda > Insecta > Lepidoptera > Noctuidae > Dryobotodes > Dryobotodes eremita. The sequence goes on along the minus strand of OU823254.1, from coordinate 14,684,387 downwards.
CTAACAATTTGGCACAAAAGGTGAAAATACCCATTAGTTAGAATTAGCTACATAGGTATCTACCTAGTTTATTACACCATGCCCGTATACTCATGTATAGTGCTCTATAAAGACGCGTGCATCGCTCTATTGTTGGAACTAGGAAGCGCTTTAACTAAAATAACACATGAAGAACTCCCACGCTTGCGACAAATTGTTATCATTATTATCTAGCGAGCAGATGTTCGCCGATAAACGTGGACCAAGTCTAAGTATACGTACGAAGTCAACTTGAACGAACGTCCATTCAAGAATATGTACATTTGCATTCATTCATCTCTGAACAAATTCCTACGCACGGCGTAAATCGCAATCCGCGCTATGAATATTTATGTTCCTTAGTGCGTTCTGCACTGTGTGAGGTATTGTGATGAAGCTGAGGTACCTATCCGTATATATTATGAAGAATATTCCGTTCCCTACATAATTCTACCTTTAAGATTTCAACGGCATTTTCGCATTTTTAAACAACGTCCAAATCAATTTTCGTCCCCTTAAAACTTTAATTTACGAGCAGACAGACTCTGCATAAATTAAAACTAAACTACAAAACGGTAGTGGTGTGAGTAATTTATAATCATATCCAGTCGGGGACGGGAGTGACAGCGGGTGTCAATCAATGGGGTGCAACGTGCGACGAGCCCGAGCCCCAGGCCGGAGGCGAGGCGCAGTCACCCTCGCACAGCGGTTGATTAGCTCCCGATGACAACCACACACGATGCATTCTATAATCTATGGCCACTATGGCGCTGCGCCTGTTGTCTATGGTGCGCGATGACGGCCGCATGGTAATCACTATGGTAATTACCCCCGTATATTTTAATAGATATTGATGAAGTTTGAATTTATATTTTAATGAAGCTCATATTTTGCGGTGGCGACATGATAATATCAACGTATGGTTATTAGGTAGGAACATAATTTTATAGTGAAATTGTTAATGCATGATAGACTATATGACCTTTCTATTATAAACTACCTATTTATTGATACGACTTACGAGTTGTAGGTCGCAGGTTCGAATCCAGGCAGGCACTTTACATTGTGTAAATTATTTCATCACCACTGCCCTCAAATCGATAAAGGAAAACATCGTGAGAAAACCGGTATGTCCTAGAAGCAAAAAGTCGAAAACATGTGACATTTACCAACCCACACTAGGCCCGCGTGGCCGCTCCCTCTCACAGAGAGGAAGCCTGTGTCCCAGCAGGGGGAACATTATAGGCTGAATATGCATAATTATGCATTTATTGATCGTGCATCCTAAGTACAACCCTGACTTACTAAAGCAAGATTGCTAAAATGCTCGCATTATAAATTAATGCAAAATCCATAAACTCTGCTTATGGCAGGTAGCAACAGCAGGGATCAAAAGTCGGCCCAACATAACGACATACAGATTATTCTAATCGACCTAAATAAAGATTTTTGACTTGTTTCCGCAACGCTGAAGAAACTGGCACAGGTTGATGGCAGAGATTTGTTAATTAATTAGGGGGCAAAATAGGCGTTGTCACGCGACGCACTTAGTGATTCAGGGTACTTAACTTACCTACCGTGTCCTACATTTAGGAATCTTCGGCCCCCTACTTAGGGGTACCTCTACCTTGATGACAGATTTGTTAGGTACCCGTGTACGTAAAACATGCAATATAGTAATTATGTACTACCGTTAATGATTATGTTTTAATCTTTGTTATTATTAATAGCTATTTCCTAAATTGGGTCGTATTTTCATTAATAATAATGAATCATTATTAATGATAATCACACATTCGTTTTTGTGTTATTTGAGGGAAATAATTTATTTGAAATCTACTGCTGTGGCTTTTTATCATTGACGTTAAACTTATTAATTATGTGGATGCACGACAGTGTATGTAAGTACCTAGTACCTAATTGGCGCATTCTGTCGGGCAAATTGAATATTAATTTATACTACCACATAATGAATGCATTTTACCTCAAAAAAGTCATGCGGGCAGTCATGTAGACACACTAGTGCTTCAATAAATTAATCCATACCAATATTATAAATTTGAAAGTAACTCTGTCTGTATGTTACCTTTTCACGCCTAAACCACTGAACGGATTTCGATAAAATTTGGCAAGGATATAGATGGCATCGTGAAGAAGGGGATAGGCTACTTTTTGTCCCGCTAGCATGTTCCCGTGGGATTATTTCTGACACCCACGCGGGCGAAGCCGTGGGCAGAGCTTAGTGTCTTATAATTTTGACCGAGAAGTAACATAATAAAGGAATGCTCTTTATGGAGCTACAAAACATTCCATCGCACCAAAGGTTAGGCGTACAGTTCCAAGAATATTTGTCTTTAATACGTCTGCCATATATTTAGTTTTGCCCATATCCTTATCCTCTAAGCTGATGCTGAGAAATATAATTTGAGAATGCAATAAAAAATGCTGAAACTACAAATTATACCTTTACTTAGAAACTTGAACCAAGGTTTCATGGTTTTCATCTACCGTTATTTATTAATAATAACTTAAACATGGCCCTACATTGATAAATGCAAAGGTGAAGGGCGTAATTCATTTTAAAAAACCGGTCAAGTGCGTGTTAGACCACGCACAATAGAGGGTTCCGTAGTTGGGATGAATATATATATTCCAAAAACTAACTTAACATTGTAGTTGAAAAACATGTTCTCACGTACATCGATATACGTCACGGTCAATTCTCCCACTGTAAATGTAAGTTTGTAATGGTAAAGAAAAATATTTTACACTACAAACAACAACTACTTTTTTACAACTACAAATTAAGGCTCCTTCAAACAAGCACGACACGCGACGCGAATCGCACGCGACACAAAGGCACCACACGTCGCAAGACAGTCGGTGCCTTTGAGTTGCGTCGCGTGTCACGCCTATTTGAAGGAACCTTTAACGATTTTCGGACATTTTCCAATACTTGTGCTGTAAGACCTTCCTTCTTGCCAAATTTAATGATTCTAGGTCAACGGGAAGTACCCTATAGGTTTTGTTTCCCTTGCGAGTGTCAAAATATACGGCATAAACAGCCGTGAGTATGTGATTTTAATATCAACTTGATACCTCCACGCGTTCCTGTGAAAAAGGGTTCCGTCTTTTCCTTTTGTATTTCGGAACAAAAAAACTTTAAAAAAGAATGGGAATTTTTCCCATTGACCTGTGTCAACTGTGGCCTGAATTCATAAACAACGTTCAAATCAATAGCCTCGGATCGCTACAGGAAAAAATATGATTTTATTTGTGTTGATGCCAATTTTCAAAAACAACTAACGACAAAACTCATTTCAATAGAAAACACGTATTATAAGACTGAGCTGTTTTCAAATTTATGACAATCTACTAATTTCTTATCGTTCCGGATAATAACAATATTAACCTAATTGAAGCAATATTTGCATTGTTTTACGGGTGTCCTGTGGCCCTCGATGTCTACGTCATTGGGAACTAGGGGTGTACCTTCTGACCTGACACAGAAACGTGTAAATTATTAGGGCTGTCCATCTGATTTACGTGTTGCACTCTAGAAATTAAGGAGGATGGACCTACTTCAATTACATTCACGTTACTACTACGTTTGTTGTTTACTTTAGTGATAAAATAAGTATTCAAATAATAAGTAATGCACAAATAATATATACGAAGTCAGAGTTTTAAACAAACATCACTTTCTACGTAACTGAATCTTTCATGAATAAACTTGGGGAAAATTTAAAGCTCCGTCTACACAATATACATTACACACGCGCACGTCTACACGCACGTCTACACGCATTATTCCTAGACAGATTATGTTATACCTATTTAAAAAGTTTCCTACGGATTGTACTTTGATACAAACAGTAGTCATAGTAGATAATACAGCCATTCTATCTCCGAACATAAAAGGCATGATTGCCTTAATTTAAGTCAAATTGTTCAACTTGAAAGCGAGTTACTTTAGGTCCTTTTCAAACACAGGTATATGTAAATAAACAGAGTCCCACAGAAGCGTTTAGAAGCTAACTTAGATAAGTTAAGGGAGTGAATAATAGACGGCAGATTGCTTTACGAAGTCTTTATTGTTAGTCGTAAAGGTAGAGGATCCTCAGTTAAAACAAAGTTTGCGCTCACCGCAAGCTGCGAACAAAAAGCCACGGTATTTCACTACATATGCACAATATTAGTTTGTTAGTTTTCGAATATATGTATTGGGAACTTCCTATTCAGAAACTTCGTATGGGAAAGTTATTTAAGTAAAGAAAGTTATTTTAGTATTTGGTGCATGGGCAAAATCAGAAGATCTTCATCAACGCACAAATTGAAGAGCATTGAGACGTGCGTGTCCAGTACACCTCAACATGAACACTACATAAACGAGTGTCACGATAATGTATTCAGTCATTTCGGAGATAATCAAGCGTATATAACTGACAGTCCGACGGTCTTCACCGGTCTCACTACACAACTTTGAATACCAACCTCGTATCCCTAAATAATATACAAAGACAGTCAAAAGGGAAGTCTCCGAAAAAATACAAAGGGATTCATTTAACCACCATTGTCAAGCTGCGAGTGTGGTTTTAATAAAAAATAAAAAAGAGGATGTTTGATGAAGAAAATAAAGTTGGTTTAGGATTAATGAGGGTGTTTAAAAATGTAGATCACAAACTTTATATTCCGGGCCCGTTTGCTAAGTAATAATAGCCTGTGTAATAGCTGAGAACCTCGTTACTAATTGCCGAAATATAGCGGGTATGTTTCATTTACATTAATTCATAACGACGCGACGGCGACGATGAATACTCGATATAAAAAAATTCTACTTCATCAATTGTTACTACATCAACCATCGGAACAGCTGTGGTTGGTACAATGCCATTATTTCCTGCTGAAGGATTGCTTTGTAGACCTTCGGCATGGTACGTGATTAAGTGTTCAATATTCACCGCGCTTGCCAGATTGATTGACAAATCGAGCGTTGTTGTCTGTTCAATTCTGATTCAATCATCCTGAACATAAAGGTACTCTCTAAGCATTTAGAACTTGCCAAACAGTGTTATGTTATGTAGGTAGATAGTTGATTACCTAAATGGTTTGGGCTAAATCATGGGTTCTTAACCTTATTTTGTCCACCGCCCACTTTGAGTATTTTTTTTTTCTAGAGCCCTCCAATTTTTTTTACTTATCAACTGTCGCGAATCTGAAACACCTATTGCCACAATTATATTTAAACGTTTATTATATAGTCGTAAGATCCCATCTCAACGCCCCCTAGTTTTGTCTGGGTCTTCTACTGCCTCCCTGAAAGTCTCAAACGCCCACGAGGGGGAGTTATCGCCCACGTTGAGAACCTATGGGCTAAATCATCGTTAAGTCTGATAATGTCCCTGTATCATCACGTGACCAATGATGAAAATAAAGAGATGCTGTCACTAAATCTGCTCATAATCCCTAACTCACCTTTTACGCTACCCACGGGAAAAGGGTGTCGAATTCTACGAAAAATAATTACAATTACGGTTCCAGTTTGTAGGACAAGTTTAAGAGATAAATGTAGGGCCTTTCGTCCGGCAGGGGGCGCTAATGGAGGCTTAATATCAGCTGTACTTTGGGGTTTCGCAATTCGGAAAGTAAAAGGAATCCCTAATGCGCTAAGTACGCTGTAAATCCGTTTAGCCGTGTCGTGTGTTTCACGTGAATATTATGACATACTAGCTAGGTACATTAGGTAGCTAGGTACCTACTTGTGTTTACGATTGCATTGTAGTTATGTTGGTTTATTTCTAAACAAAAAGAAAACACGTCAGAACAAAATGGGTTTTACATCATTATGTTTGTTTTTTACCTAATAAGCTTTCCGAATAATTGCTCATCGTTGTGTCCGGCTAGGTACCTAAGTAAAGAACGAAATAATGATCCGCAAAACTTAAAAAATAGTTTTAGCTGGATATGACCAAAATATTAAAGGAGGAAAACTAAACGCAACAATAATAAATTGTTACAAAAAATCAAACGACATCAAAACCATATTTGTGTATTTTATTACTAGATTTCTGCCCGCGACTTCGTTTGTGTGGAAGTCATAAACACCACAATATACTAAAATAACGGCCACATTTTTGTAAAACTTCCCCGTATACTACGTTTGTAATTTTGATCTCAGTAGCCAAAACATACAGAGAGTCAGGACTGGTGACGCAGGAGCCCGCGACATACAGGTGTCCGAGTGAGAAGCAGCTCGTCTTGGGGTCGACACCCGCAGCTTTCAGTAGCAATTTCCCATTACGTGCGCAGTTTTTCGTTTTTAGCGAATAAATGAACGAATTCTTTCCTGCATATACTGATACTCGTAACTGACTAACACAGATTATTCCTGTCGAACAGCTGTCACTAAAATAATATAACAGGAGATTGTAAACACCCGGGATTTTTCATTAACAGTCACCTAACCATAGATATTTATTTTTATTATTATAACCATAGATGACAGAAGAGACCTAAACTTTATGGTTTTCTGTGTACGTTCTACAAACTACCACATAGTAAAATGTAAAAAAAGAAGCACAAAGATATCAATTGTTGGGAAACGAACTTAGGTTTATAAAGCAGTTGGCGAACCGCTAAGTTGAAAGTTGACTAAAATAGCCATTATTATACAATATGTCATGATTGACTGCATAGCTCTATAAAAGGATGATAAACATTTAAAAGGTTAAATCTGCAACTTTCTACAATATTGTATCCTCTTGACTCGTATTTTTACATTTTGCGGTAAACTATAGAAGAATACGAACATAATGCAATATTGCGCATCCTCCATAGCGAATAGCGAGATCATTTATATCCTACAGACTGACCCGACTTCTAGGGAATATCTATGCAAAATTTGAATAAAATCTATCCGGTAGTATTTGCGTGATGCTGGAACATACATTCAGACAAACAGATAAACAGACAAAAATTCTAAAAACTGTATTTTTGGCATCAGAATCGTTCCCAGACCTCGCAGAAACAACAGCTTTTCAAAAAAAAAAACATGTACTGTTTTACATCGCTACGATATTACTATATGATTAGAATAGATTAAGATTTAGTACGAGTAGTTACATTCGCATACAGACAGTAGTTAACTCACGAAAATTTACGAATGGCAACTGCCAACGTCGCGCATCGGTTGGTAGTTGCATTCGTAAATTTTTCTGAGTCACTCATAAGAACCACCATACCATAAAACATGGGACCCAACATAACCACACCTCTGCTGAGCCTTTTTGATATTACCTACTGTTTACTAAGCGATTATTCTTGAGAAAACACTTATATACAGATCCAATTTTTTTATCTATGTTTCTATTCTTCGAGATATTCTGGTCGTTTATAAAGTACGACCGTTTTGTCTAAACTATCATAATTATGACATATTTACGTAATTAAAATTACTCACTTTCAATACTAATGTTTTATTATAATTTATTTCCAGAGAGGTTACCTGGAGACGTTTGGGTACCTGAAGAAGGGCAGGCCGGAAGTGGGCAACCTGCAGCTCATGGGCACCGAACAGGAAGACGACTTCAGGATCGCCCTCAGGACGTTACAAGTAAGAATATTGCCCAGACAATATTATAGCAATAAAAACAATGGCAGACTGATTTTTTTATCGTCAGATGACGTTTATAATACCTACCTACGTAATAATTACTGTGTTTTTCGCATTTTCTATACAAAATCTGTCAAACAACGTTATTAAATCCTCAGATAAAACTATTCTGGTGATTGAAAAGTCGGCCCTTAGTAGGTCGGTAGATAAGGTATATAGGCAATAATAAATAATAATAATCAAAAAGCAAAACTATGCTAAGCTTCTTTTATTGGTCAAACTCAAACCTGCACCACAAACAAAATAGCATGTACCTATACTTGAATTACAAGCAAGAACACAAAAGAACATCGATTTTCAATTACCTACAGTTACCATTATTCTGAGCATCGGCTGATCCCTGTAGCAGTTGAATTTCCCAATGACTATACTCTATCTTGACTTTGACGAAGTCTTAAGAAGTCTTAGCAATCTACTTTACTTCTAACTTGTTATCATTATTCCAGCAATTCGGCGGTATACCAGAGACGGGCGAGTACGACAGAGCGACAGAGATGTTGATGAACCAGAAGCGATGCGGCAGACCAGACAGGGAAGATGGTGACGATGAGCACAGGAGGAAGAAACGGTTTGCAGTGCAGGGGGAGAAGTGGAAGTACACCAACTTAACTTGGAGGTAAGAGTTACTTAATAATCTAGATTCGTGAGGCTCATTTCGAAGATGATAACGTGCAGATTACCTATGCTAAGATTCTGAAATCAGGTGAAACGAAGTCATGATTGTGTCGGAAGATGATATTATACACCAAATTAACACGAATTTTATGCCAAGCGAAAATAAAGAACACACGCACAGTTTACCTATATCCGCCCCTCGCTTTATATACTTATGAACTTTTCGGTATTTTATCCAGCAAGTTCGACAAGCGTGTAAAGCCAGAAAATCTAAGCCAGTAGGTACTTAATATTATTCAGCAAGTTATTAAATTACAAAACAATTCAGAACAGATAACAAAATATTTATATTTTAATTATTATCCTCTTAAAATTTAAATCGCTCAACATCTACATTTTATTAAAAAACATCTCTATAAACCGTGCTTGTTCACAACATGCGTTATAAGATACAACAATGGACAAACAGCGCCATCTATCAATAGCATAAGAAACGAAAATATATAATAAGTAGCGCCATCTCGTATCGAATAGCATAACAAGCATGATAAGTGCCATCTGTATTTTATATCTCACACTATTAAGACGGCCAACAATAAAATAGTCATTCAGTTTGCACTACTTAACGCTAGATGGCGCGACTAAACTATTTGCTTTCAATTAAAATAAAATAAAATATAACTCTCCGTTGCAGTCGGGTAAAAAGACGATGCATAATTTAGTAGGTAGATTGTGACAAATAACTATTTACAGCACGATCTACTCTTAAATAAAATTGATTTAAGATAGTAAAATAAGGATAGTACCTAGTTCGTTTTTAAATAGGTACGTGAGTCTTCTAGGAACTCAATTTTCCGTTAAGATCAAACTCTATTTTAGCAGGTACCTAAGTCTTCAGAAACTGACTAACATTGGTTCAATAACATAATAAGTGTGCAAATTACGAGCAATAACGATATTAGAAAAAGAATAAGGTGGGACCTTAATGTCCCATTTTATGTCGAACAGTTCCGACTGTACTATTTGCTTTAAGACCACATAAAATTGATGACAAATAATAGTTAAATCACGGACCTCGTAAAAGTTACGACGCTTTCCGCGTGGCTTAATTAAAAGAATAAGTATGTCCTTTTGACGCCTGCCGACGACGGATATTTGGAGCTTCAAATATACAGAGAAAGCTCTTAACTTCATCCTGAAATCACTCTGATTACGATATTTCCTATTGATATAAAGTAGGTACTACCTACATGACATTAAGGGTGCGAAGAGAAGAAAGGAAGAAAATATGTCATTCGTACATTGTACGATATGCTTATGCTTACGATATGGTGAAGAATTTATTGTAAAGGTAGCATGGCAACTGTGTTTTCATAGGTTCGGGACCAGACTAACAAGGTGTGGCACAGTAACGTCTGTTAAGTACCTAGGTAGGTTCCTACAATACCTACGTTCTGCAATACAACCAAGTAGGTATACCTAACTAGGAGTTTCAGCAGATGTCTTATTGTAGCATATCATTGGTTATTTCTAGTGATTTCAGATTTATTTTGTCAACATTCTAGCATACCTATATATTATAACAAATTTTAGCCTAAAGGCTCGTACACACTGGCGCGACGCGACGCCAAACACAAAGACACCGCGTGTCGCGCGACGAGCGGTGCCTTTGTGTAGCGCTGTCGCGTCGCCCCTGTCTGAGGGAGCCTTAAACAAGCTTTCAAATTCCTTGCAGTTTTTCCCAAATTCGTTTTCGTTCCATCATTTCTGTTTTGTGCAAATAGTCCAGAATATTTCTAGACCATGGGTCAGCAGTCCTGATAGGTACCATTTTTAGTTCATTAAACCTTAATAATTTTAAAATAGTGTCCTCGACATACTTTATAAGTGACTAGCTTTTGCCCGCTTCTTCGCCCGCGTGTATGTCGAAAAATATCCCACGGGAACGTACTACCGGGATTAAAAGTACCCTATATGTGTTAATCCAGGTTATAAACTATCAGTGTGCCAAATTTCATCCTAATCCATTTTGCCGTTTTTGCACCAATCTGGAACATTCATCCAGACAAACGGACAAAAATTCTAAAACCTATATTTTTGACATCAGACTCGTTCCCACACCTCATAGCTATAACGTTTTTTTTTTTTAAATATTCAATGTAAAGTTTTGACTTCGTTACTTTTTATTACATGTATAGATAAGGTATCAAAGTGACTACTTAATTATTAGTAGGTATACCTACTAGTATTGTATAGGAGAAAACACATAATTACTAATAACAAATGAAACGTTTTCTCCTCGAATACTAGACATTTCTTTCATTGCCCTGACTTGCAAATACCGATATCCTTGCCTTGCTCCATTGAATACTTCTGCCAACTGTTTCAAGAGCTCACCTGATCCTATGCTGGCTGTGCATTTCCCATATGGTCCATTTGGACCAAGACGTTGGCCTTATGCCCATAAGTTTACAACGTAACTAGACACGTTACGTGCGTACCCGATTTATAATTTACACGCATACCTAGTTAGTTTAGCCCTGCTTATGTAAGTACCTGTGGAAGGAAACAGAACACTACCTATGTACTTAACGCCTCAGTGTAGGTAGACTGACATGTTCGAGAAAAATCGATAGCGGGACATTTATATAAACGTGTCGTGTTCGTGCCGCTGTTACGTTGCCCACTAGGCTGTAGCTTGCAGAGTTTATTCAACTTGCTATCCCTGGAGTGAAAAGCCCGACTTGCTCGTTCGCTGTTTGAAGTGGAAACAACCGCGGAACACGCGGATAATTTGAAAAGTTCACAATCACCTGCACAGACCGCGGCTTCAGCACAATTTCCTGTCGAATTAATGGTCTGTCAATATTGTAGTCCTCCATTACAGCTTGTTGTGCAAACAAGCAATAAAACTAGCAGCGCCATCTCGCGGTGGGTTTACGAGAAACCGGCGCCGGCGGGTCAGCATAGACCATAGACATAGCTCGATGGCACAGACAGTGCCTCCCAGACCCACGTCACGGGATTATTTGTCTAAAAATACAATTCGGTCTTAAGAGGTATTTCTGGAATCGAATAGTTATATTTTAAGTACATTGGTGTACGATAAAATAAGAAAATACCTCCACCTGTAGACGATTTGACGTGGGTTTGACTAGATTTTTCTTAGAAACCTATCTAATTCTAGATATTTGACACAAAGACATCACATCACGCCCGTAATCCCCAAAGGGTTTGGCAGAGGTGTACCTAATACTACACCCACATTTCGCCAGTTATTCTTAAGTCCCATGTAACAGTGGGCGAGCCTATTGCCATCAACCGGGCACAAATCCAGACTCTGGGCTGATATTGAGAAATTCCAGATGGAAAAACCCAATATCACTTTGCCCGACCTGGGAATCGAACCCATGCTCTCAGCTCAGCAGTAGCGCTTGCGACTACTAGACCAACGAGGCAGTCTAATTCTAGATATGTGCTGAATTTGTTTCAGCAAATATCTAGAATTAAATAGGTTAGGATAGGTGTTTAGATGCTTACTAAAATATTTGGGTAATTCATTGTACCTAGTAGGTGTCTTTGTTATAATTTTTTAAGGTACCTAATTTCTAAATATACTGGGTTATTGGGACTGGGTACGGAAGTTATCTTTTCGTATATTTGATTTTTTCTATAATAGGTACATATTTGTTATCGTTACAAATAACAAAAACTAAAAAAACTGACTATAGAATGATAGGCACCTAGATACTTATTATTATCTAGACTTCATGTTCACCGCAGTGTAAAGTAATTGTTTGAACACAACTGAAGTTAGTTAATGCAATGGATACAATGAAACGTAAACAAACGTCGTTATGTTTTAGACGTCCGATAACGATAGAGTTATTACATGGAAATAACGGTATTGTTTTCGCAATGTCGCTGACAGGGAAGTGACGGGCGCATTTCGCCTCCCGCCGCGTGGGGCGCTGTCATCGCCACTCAGCTCAACACTAGGAATAATATTATTATTTTATGAAATCCATACTACCTATGTAATGTAAAGCTTATTGTTTAAACGGTTGGAAATATTTAGTTGCCATTCTAATGTTGTGAGTTTCATGCTGGAAGTAAAACTTGGAACAAATAGACCATGCAATACAATGTGGTTCAATAAAGTAGAGGAACTTGTTAATCGTTTTGTTTTTAATTGAGATGGCGATGACAGCGGCGGATAAAATTTTAAAATATTTTAAATTTCACAACACAACTAAGTATAGTTTCAGAATTGACCATACCATCTAATACGAGGTAACTGACTGTCGAGCTTTACTATTTTGATAATAACGTTTGAAAACTGTTAGCACTAGACTTGTCAGTTGTAGGTAATAATTATATACACTTTCCTGTACGTATAGGTATCTATGCAAGTTATGCCCAAAGAAACCTTCTAATAGTTAAAACTGACTACCAAAACTGCGCCAGCCAATATGAATCTAGTCATGAATTAGGTACTTACGACTTGCATTAAATAACCGTAACTCTGCAAGTTGAGCATCTATTGTAACTGTAAGCTCATGTCACAATGATGAGCATGCAAACTGTCACGAAATAATGGTCGATTGCATGTCCCTATGTAACTCATACTGTCATTTGATCGCAGTCGCATGAAGTTTTAATGCACGTGGATCAATCTCCTGTTATAAATGGAACCCCTAGGGCCGAAAAATGGTTGAAGCGAAGTAAACCTTCTTGAGAAGGACTAATAATGTCTGGAAAAGTTGGAGGTTCTGGGATACTTCCGTAAAATTCACTTTTTCTTATTAAATATATCTAAAATATAAATTTTGTAAGCTATATTGAAGTATCGAAGCATAGGTAAACACTGTCACCAAATAGGTAGTCGTTTGTGTAGGTAGACTCAGTAGAAAGCTTGCGCATTTCCCATAACTGTTATGGAAAACTGTTATTTTTCACCGATGAAATAGATGAGGACTATGACGAGCCATTATTAATTGTAGTGACGTAGCCAGTGGCCCGCCCCCCTTCGTCCTCGGCCCCCGACCCCCCACACCGCCGACCGCGCCCCGCAGGCACCCCGTGGCCGCGCGAAGTAGGTCGACATTTCAATATTGAAGGCATTTCACAATTTCTATTGCTCTTTATTGCGACTGTACGGCGTAATAAAGAGCTTATTATGCGTATATTGAATGTAGTAAACTGACTTGGAATCTGTGAATCATTTTATTAAAATTATGCTAAAATTTAACTTGGACAGGACATCAAATAATCGACAGGAAACTGGGTAGCTTCCTTCTAGTATAGATTTTATCACGTGCAAGTTCTGCTCGCAAAGATAACACTATCCAATATTATAATGCTTGCAGAACACGAGTGCAAAAGTGCTTTAAAAGTATCTAGTAACATTTTCTAAACTCCGACTGGACAGGAGAACCTCGTAAAATTTAATAAGGCGTGAATTTTCGCCCACCCGTATTAAGTAGTGTATGAACAAGTGTACATCTTAACACGTACACGCCACCTGGCGGGAATAAGAATGTTATCCTCTGAAGACGTTGCACAAATACAAATAAACGTATCAAAAGTTAACTTATTATTTTGTCCTGAAAGTTTAACGCGAAAGTAAAATATAGGAGTGGAATTCAAAAAGAAATTTGTACCCCTGGTGGGACTCGAACCCACAATCCCCGGCTTAGGAGGCCGATGCCTTATCCATTAGGCCACAGGGGCTTGCCTAGGAGTGTTGAAATTATTAGTTATTTCACAATAAGTATACAATTATACTCATAACACTTCACGCTTGTTTCCGATTACGGAGTAAACAAAATTGAAAAAATATAAAATTTAATATTTATAGCTCGTTGTGTAAGTAGGCGTAATCAAATTTTTATAGCTCGTTTCTGCTTCGGCAGAACTAAGTTATCGTGCAAGTATGTAAGCTATCATGTAATTATGAAGGTCAGGTATTTAAATGTCACCGGAAAAAAAAATATTTAATAATTCAATTTATTATACTCACAAAACTAGGTAATGTATGTAAAAAATAAAAGATATTTAAGAATAAAAGAAATTTAATATTAGTACTGTTTTGTAATGCGACCGACTTGGTTTTTATAAGACAAACGAAGAAAAAGTTTAATAAACCCAATAATTACCAAAAAGATAGCCGCCCGAACAGGGACTTGAACCCTGGACCCTTGGATTAAAAGTCCAATGCTCTACCGACTGAGCTATCCGGGCTCTTATAAGCGGCATCGAAATTACGCACCGCGTTCAAAGCGAGCGATTTTTGTTCACAAAACATAAACGTTATTATCGGTGATCGTGACCGCATGGTTTTTTATGATATTTACATAGCGATGAGATACGTTATCAATTCATAATTCATTAAACATTCATGGAATTGTAATAAAAGATGTTCTAAATGATGTTCGTTGGAATTTACAACTTAGTTAAGTACCTACCCACGTATAATTTATTTAGCTTTCTCCCGCCCTACATATTTGGTAGAATAATATTTATTGCGATAAAAGTCGAGGCACTGGTATTTAAATCAGACTGCAATCGGAGTTATAAGGAAAAGTCTATGCCTTTATTGTTCTGGGAGATTCCAAGATAACAAAATGCTGATTCACACTTCACGTGCATAGCGTTCCAGAGCTAAGGCAGGCGTGATTCATCATTAAGGAGTCACCTTCCTGTATCATCAAATGTCTCTCGAAAGACAAGCCAAAAACGGCAATTTCGTCAAATAACTAGGCAAACGTATTTTACAGGCAGAATGCAGAACGTGTACTGTGTGTGTGAGGTAGCTAACTACCTACGTGCACTTTCTACACAGATACAAATATTTTTCAGTACCGCTTTCAGTAGCTTTTACTTGCCTAAGTGGGTATATCTACTTATAAGTACCTGATAAGCAACTGCATAGTGCCTTATTGTAATTATTGTAAATACCTACCTATGTATATTGCTATGTAGGTATTCCCAATTCATATCCAACAGGTCGGCCGGTGTTCACATGACATCGTAATTCGATTAAATTAACATTATCGATGTCAAAGCTACGGTACGTACTAGGTCTTGATTTTCTCTGGTAGATTCACTTAGTACCTACAGGACTACAGGCAGCTTAGGTGTTGCTGTATGGAATGAGGTTATGGCCAAAGTATTGCTTAAATTTGTACTAAATATTTATTTGATTTTTTTTTATGTAGATAGCCACATGTTTTTTTCCATCAGCCAGAAAATTATTATCCCAACAGTTCAAAATACAATCAGTGTAGCTTCTCTTAAGGTACGAGTAGGATATAAAACAGTGAGTATCTAACGGGTTCTAGAAGCATCGAGTTCTTTTGCGCACTTTTTCTCTCTAAAGAAAATCTGAAGACACATTGTTTGTTGAAATCTAATATTTCTTGTTTAACCTTCCTCTGTCCTCGATTCTCCGACGCTAGATTTTCAACGATATCTCACATCACAGTTTTCATTATCAAAGTTAATGATGCTAGAAAGGCGGAGTTAATTTTACCCACTGAGATAGCGTCTAGTTCTGTGAATAGGGGAATAAAGTGCTAGCCGTTCTACTATGTGAGAACCAACGTTGTATGCTATGTATGTAGGTAGTTACGGTTTGGTCACTGTTGCTAGGGTGTCTTTCAACAAAATTGAATTACATAGAGTTACTCTTTAATATGAGGTTGCTAGAAATTACCTCGGTCAAGAAATGTTATTCTTATTTTATACTACGTCACCCCATTCTTCTTCTTTCTCAATCCTTGTTCAGTCTCCGAATTCCAGGATTTGTTTCGATACAAACTCTTTACTTCGTACGTAAGCATGGGCAAGATGAAAATGCATCACTAGTTTTTGTCACTCCCTTGAAACGTGAAAATTACAAGTCATCACGAAAGTTTGTCAAGCCAAAGGAAAATCTTAACATGCATATTGCAAATCTAGCACGATCTTTCACAGTCTTACTCCAACATGAAGTCAAAGTCAAAGTCAAAGTTTTTATTTGTAAAACATAGGTGGGTGTAAAAACAGGTGTTGTAAATAAAATATGTATACGTACACTATGTTTTGCCGTTGACGGCATACAAAAATCGATAAAGTAGGTATCTAAACTTAGGTAGGTATGTAACAGAATTAAATTTCGTTAAAATTAAATGACATAAAACTTATGCTAAAACCAAGTTAATAATTACGCATACAAAATTTGTACAAAATTAAATTATTAGAATAACATCATATTGAACATTTTATTATATATTTAGAGGGTGTCAAATATAACCTAATCAGCATTTAACTATCTCTAACTCTTAATGCACATATTTATCCTAATAATTTGTATTATCGTTTAGATATTCATTAACTGAATAATAAGCCTTCTGCGCTAAGAAACTGTTTAAATGTTTTTTAAAATTAATCAAATCGCGTTCGTCTCTAATAGGCTTCGGTATTTTGTTATACATTCTGGGTGCCATGCCTAGAAAACTTTTTGTGTAAAATGCTGTGTTGTGTGTATTAGCACAAATCTCATTGTTGCGACGTTTCGACTTCAGTATTACAAATAGATGTAAGTTTGATTTCACGAATACTGCTGTCTCATAAATATATGAGTAGGTAGTCTGCGACTTTTCTTTTCTTATAAACTCCGAACACCGGCTGCCGCCTATACAAAAAACCCGAAAGTACAAAAGAATTTCCCTGAAATACCAGAGACGTCTTACCCTTATAAACAGACAGCGCTGGCCTAATATTCCTGCACACACTATCCGTAGGTAAGTATGGTCGCACTACGAGTCGTCGCCGGTATATTTGCCGCGATGACGTCACTGTGGCCGCAATCAGCTTTTCTTCGAACCTGAAGGGTTCAAGTTACTACTAGCAGTAACGAAGTGATTAACTCCGTTACTGCCCACACAGATCCATTTGCTTTTTCTATTACTTGTCGTAGTTCTTACAGCGGTGTCTGGTTTTTGTATTAGGTACAGAAATGCTTTTGTTATGTCACTTTTATGTAGGTAGTTGGGGTTTTCAAAGTTTTCTGAAAGGCTGTTGTAGGGAATGTAGACTTTGTTTTAGATTCTGAAATGTCTTTCTCAGCTATGGAGGACTTAGTGCGGGCTAAGTACCTACTCTTGGGTAACCTACCTAACCTACTCTTCAGTACCTATTCAAGGACTCTATGGCTTAAACTTATACTGATTCATAAGTTATTTGCTTTAAGAATTGAAAGGTTTGGATATCACCTTCGAACTTTAAAGTCTCCATTTTCATTAAACTCCGGTGCTGTGATACATCCTTACCTACTCTCAGCACAAATTGAGACATTGTTAGACATGAGGTTGTTTAACAGGACGATATAAATCAGGTTCAATCTCGGCCGAGCTCGTTCAAACGCCACGTTTGGAGACCTCCGTATGAGTGGCTCGTAAATCCTGGACTGGAAAACAATCCGTGCCTCGGCCAAGTATCCGGTGGGTCTGAAATTCCAATTAAGGAGAAGCTCTAGACGAGTTCGCAGGTCGGCTGCACGCGGGCGATCACTCACTTGCACTTTTAATTAATTTATTTATCGAGTTCGCGAATCGACGGCGCAACTCGCGCCGACGCCCCGCCCCGCCGCCGCCTATATAACCCGACGAGGACCGGCGACGTCCGTCAGTTTTCTCAGGGACGCCACGGGCGCCGGTCGCCCTCACCCGGGAAAATGTGCCGGAAGGACGAGGGATACTTTAAATTTTTAAAGTGGGTAGTCGAAATGTAAGGAGGGTGGCGCGGCGGGGTCGCGAGTAGGGCTCGGTCGTCGGGGGCGACGGTCGGCGGCGCGACCTTGAGGTGAGTGATGCACGCGCGGGCGAGCGAGTCGATAGGCACAGCGCGCCGCCCGCCCGCCCACGCGCCTGCACTACAGCTGTTTCACTTGATAACGTGGCGTTTTGTCACTTTTTCTTGCATTTTGACGTAGCTTTCATCACTTCGAAGCGTTACGAGCACCAATTCGACGGAAAGTTGGCCACAGTTCCAGGTTCCAGGAAATACTCAAGAATGTTAACAAACTTTTCAATTAGACTTAATTCAAACTTGTTAAGTTGTCTATTTGCAGGAAATTACTATAGACAGAGTCTGTAATACAAACGTTTGTTTGTATGTTACGTTGCATAAGTTGCGTCTGTTATAATCGATATTTGAGTTTATAAATAACTTCAATCGATTAAGACGCGACCGCATCCGTCGGTAAAACGAACAAGTATTTAATGCTAAACTTATTATCAGAACCTTCGATCGTTGCAGTTCACTGCGTCGTTGGGATAATCTCTTTATTAAAGGTATAATCTCATTTAAAATCCTGAAATCCAAGCCGTAGTAGAGACAGAAATTGTTGAGCGCCGGTGCAGCTCTCTCTCGTACGAGAACATTCATAATCCATAGCGAGCCCATGGGATTTGAACCAATCGAGTTACGTTCGAAAATCGGGAAATTCGAGTCGTTCATAAATCGAGCAGAATGTAGTATAAGTAGGCAGGGTACTTGGTCGGTGGCCAAGTACAGACGCGCAGTAATTACTGTCTCAGGAGCGAGCTCTTAATTTGCTTAATTTACCCGAACCCGCTCTTCGGAGCTAAATCGCACGATTTAATGGGATATTTGAATGATGCGCATTGTTTTAAAACGTCTCGCGTCTGCTCCGAACGATCTTATTTCCGCTAAAACACTTATTCGTTAAACTGAGCCATTAATGAATTAGCTGCTCCTGTCTTCTGATTAGGCTTATCGCTCTGTTTCGGAAAAGTTTTCAACTCATTTTACGCGTCAGTTCTCGGCTGTATCATTTTAAAGGGGTTATAATAAGTTATCATATCAAATCAAATTTTAAAATGACTTTACGTTGAAGGTAAAGTGCAACTCTTAAAAAAAATATAAGAGTAGATGCACGAATATGGGAAACTTGAAAAGAAAATCTAAAAACGTAGGCTTCAGCTTCAAACTGCACGAGCGGTACTTGACATTTGATATTTTAAAGTACATTTTTGGAAAAGGAACTCGAAAAAACTAAAAAAAGGTGGTACACACCGTGTTCAAGATTGCTTTCGTGTGGTTAGCAATAAAAGACCAGCAAGTGTGTACTGAACCGAGCGGCTCTGTATTTAGAGCATGAATTTTAGATACGTGTAACCAAGGACAATATATGTAGGTGTACATAAAAGTACTGTATATCATGTGCCGAGTGGGCTCATACTCCGCTATTATTCATAATCCGACTGTGCTACGTTTTGTACCTTGAGCCCGAAAATATAGGGTCGCGTACTCCGGAAAATGTTCACAGTTATTTTCACAACTAAGTATTTTATTGCTACGGGGATTGTAAAGTTAGTAGGTCCTAATGTAGATAACATTATGAATGGAACGTAACTTTCATGCTTTGAATCTGCAATCCTGGGTTTACCGTAATTACTCCCAGTAGCGGTAAAAGTATTGTATTCCGAGAATATTTCATATCAAACGTAAAAATTTAAGGGTTTACCATTAAAAAAACAGCCAGATAAAAATTCAAAGCTCGAAATATTATTTAGGAAGCGTTGTAAATGTTGGGATATATGAGCACAGTACGCTACACATACGTGATGTATCCGCCACATTTTAAAATGTGCGGAAAGCTTAACTTTTCCGCTGAGAACGGAGGAGGCCGCATTTGAATTATAGAGGAAACGTTGGCAAGCCGTCAGTACCCTTGCAGCGTCTTACACTCGTTACGAATATTATGATTTATGCGGCACCCGGCCGGACCGCCGGCTCCGGTAAACAAGGATGATTTGACACCATTTACCGACAATGTTTTTTGTACAATAAGTAATTTTGGCTTACCGCCGCACAGCCTCAGACGCGCACAAATAATTTAATTGGCGTGCTCCTGCGTATTGTCATTGTAATAAAATTGCGATAAGGAAAGAAAGCAGCCGCCGTAATTAAAGGTGGAGGTTCCGTTTCACTTTTAATGTTCTATTTAATTGCCGCTTTGATACTGAATTTTGTTGGCGTTCGCGAATTATCTTAAACAGATGAACGTCGTTTGAAGGAACGTAAAGTTTTTAGCAAATTGAATACAATGTCATTTGCAGGGTATCAATTTTAATTGAACGCGAACTACTGTTTCATTCAGTCCGACTGTCAACTTTTTTGTAACGTGTAACGTTTTTGTGACTTTACTGTAACGACCGCGGCTAACAATTTAATACCAACTATTAAAGCTGTACAAAATCACGGACCGCTATTTCTAAGTAACTTATGGAAACAGTTTTCCTTTCAATTATGAAAATTATCTCTGTATTGTTATACGAGTGTGATTTTGTTGTTGCTGGGAATTGTCTATTAACATTATGTGTATTTAAAGCTAATGTAATGCAGATGTACTTAATTGTACAATAATATAATTTGAAAACAATATAGGTATTATGTTTCTGCGTACATTACACGGTTTATTATTTGATACGAATCTCTAAATTAAACCCAGTTCAGTTCTTTATCCTTTTATAATGAGTTTCTGATAAAAAATATACAATTTGAACTTTAACATGAATCTCTGTTGCATATTAAAGGGAGTGCATAGTTTCAAGTGGGTACGTACTTCGGGTATTATTAAATTAAAGCTATGTTCTTCATCATTTCACATCATCAGCTTAGACTTTTCATGATAACGAATAAAACCTCTGAGTTTAATCATACATCGCTATTTCACGACATCTGTTTTAAGTAGCTGCCTAACTTTAATTCAGTTAATCTGTAAAGAGAAACACAATTGATCAAACTAAACACATAATCAAGATACCAGATTCTAAGATAAGCACTTACCCTTCTATTAGGTACCGTTTTGTACCGATGAATAATCACATCAATTCCTTAAACGATTTTGCTTTCCCATGAGACAAACGCAATAAGACAGGTACCTTAAAACACATACAGCGATCCATGTGTCATATAAAGGGCGCGGTGCTCATAGGCCCCTCTGAAAATATATAATCGATTCAACTTTATTTTTCGTAGCAAAGGTAAATGCAAATGCGGAGGAATTCTTTCAATGATTCCGAAGAAAATGTTGCTGGTACCGGCTCAATCATAAATGTTTACCTACGGACTGAACAGTGAGCAGTGAGCAGTGAGCAGTGAGCTGGCTCAATATTCCAGCCCCTACCATTACACATCCACGTCGGCGAGTGAGTGCAGCTCACTTTAGCGCAATCGAGTTTAACGCTAACGCAAACGTGACGTTTTATAGGGATAAGTGGTTTGGTAATAGAATTCACGTGTCTCGCGACCTTTCTCTAACGAGCTAAATTAGTGTTCAATAAAAGACGTGGGTTACACGGATATTTGTTCCGTTTGACAGTCTTTTACCTTCCTTTAAAGTAATCTCATGAAAAAAGTATTCATTCTTTACAGAATCGTCGTCGTCGTCGTTTAGACGGTTCCGTTACCGGAACCGTCTAAACGACTCTTTAGTCTACCGATTTAGAATCAGAATTAGTTTCATACAAAGTCGTCAAGACCAATAGTTTCCTATAGTACGATTAATACAGTCCAATAACGCAATCCACCTGTAAAACCATTGTTTTCGGAGCAAAAAATAACAAGTATTTGAAGAGTGTATTTCGTGGCGTCGAATCTAGTCAGGTTAGAAGCTGTCGGTTCACAAAAAGATGAGTACGTTAAATACACAGCGGACCAAGAGAATTTTTTGCTGACCGCACGGGAGTTGAAACTAGCGAAACTTTTAGTAGGGCCATTCAGGGATATGACTTTTAGGTACGTTACATACGTTAACTAACTACTTTTAACCACTAGGTACTACTTAATCTAAAGCACTTGAAAAGAAAATACTTGAAAGAACACAAACTGAAAAGTACAGAAGAAAACACCTGTAACAAAACGAATCATTAGCATTTCCACGCGCTTCCTAAATGGCTATTATTTCAAAAACAAATGTTGTTTAAAAAGCAGCGTTAATTAAGATAGGTCGTATATCAATAAATCCAGACGACTGATTCCTTGCTAATTGCCAGGTTGCAATGAAGTGCGGAATCAGATGCAAGCGGACGCGACGCGGTGCAAAATGCAAATTCACCGTCGCCCTAACAACAGTGAACAGGCGGACGTAAAAATGTTTACGTAGAACGCTTGACCGCTTTTAATTGTTCTATCTAAATACAGAGAGCTGACATAAAGGCTAAAATTCTCCGTTTGCAGATCAAATTACATTCATTTTCATCCGCTCCGTGATAATTAAAAGCACATTTATATCGGAGCTTTACATGCAATTTGTTTCATGAAACATCATCGTCTTTTATCGCGTCGCGCTGCTGTATGGTCACCGTAGACTATATTCATTTACATTTTACTCGTTTCCCGGTTTTTTGTTTAAGTAGTATTTGTTCTTGCTGGTTCGTGTTACATTTAGACAAAACTTATTTGACTGAGCTGACATTTTCAAACATTGTGGTCACGTTCGTGAATATTAAAATATTATTTAGTTGACGTAAAATATATTATATAAAGCGTTCACTCCCTAAATGTTACAGCACATAGGAGGTAACATGCTTTCGTCTGTTTACAGTACCTACCTAGCTGCACTTACAAATATATACATATTCCGCAACGTACAAGTTATGCTTTCCCGTGATTCGGGGTCGTGATTGAGGCTACGCAGATATTCTAAATATTTCTACCGCATTCCGCGCGCAGGTACTACGGTGCATATTGAAAGTCAAGCATGTAGTATAATTAAACGCTTCCTCTGCTATTTTGGTGCTATCCATTCGTAAATGTGCGCTGTTTACATCTGACATCGGATTGGGCTCGGAGACGATCTGTATTCGTGAGCGGGGCTCGTAGCCAGGGGCCACGTCGTGCGGACGGGGTGCGAATGCAATCCGGATTTAGTTCAATCAATGCATCCACTCGTCATGTTTGCGTAAAATTGAGCAGAATCAATTTTCGTCGGCTCACTTAAAATTCGAACACATTCGCCGATATCCGGCGGCACATGGTACATTTCCTGCTGTCTAGTCAGCAGTAGACTGCACCGCGCCCCTACGCCGTTCGGCGGCGGCCGCTCGACCACGGCACGGGAACATTTTGTGTGCCATTTTTATTTCATCATAATTCCGTTTTCAATTTCTAGCGGGAACTTCGGTGGCGAGATTGGTGCGTAAAACTCGCGTAAACATTCGAGCGGTTGCGGAACGGTTACTCCCGACTGTAACCGGTTTATGCGAGTGTAGAATGTAAAGAGATAAGATTCTTTATGTGTGTAATCATTTTGTGTTACGACGGACTTCGTCATCCGTGAGTGTTATTAAGGCGCGCCTGTCCTTCCGCCGCTGAGCTTTATGCTCCACGTTTTGAAGAGTTTTAAAACATGTTATATCTTTGTCATCTTTTTGTATGTCATGTTCTTCCGCTTTCTTGAAAACATGTCTCCTAAGTCGTATAATAGAATATTTTATAAGGACCAGATTAAAAACCCGAATCTGCTCTGCTCTCTGAATCTTTTTTCGAAGAGCTTCGACTATAATCTAGAACTTCACACATGCAACTGAAGCAAAGCTCAGAATCAAACATCTTCAACAGATATAGGCATTTTTCGCGATCGCCTCTCTGAAAACTGAAATCACGGGCTTCAGTCTCGGCATCCGACCGATAATCCCTTCAGAAATAATATTGTCCCATCAAAACGTTGGAAAATAATGGATACCAATTTTATTCTGAAGTAACGACCCGCTGTATATAGCACATCGCTTTCTTCTCACTTCGAGCTCAATTTTATCAACGTCGGTATTTACTTTTTACTGGCAGCGCTTACTTTTCCTATTTTCATCACAGTTATGCCGCGCAACAGCCATGAATTGGCGCAGTGTGATTACAAATTTAAGCCGTCGCAGCTAATATGAATGACAACGGCTCGCCCTACTCGACATTCATTTCCCTCGGCGCACCTCTCTTATAATAACTTACACGGCAACTTCGCCTTAAGGTATCGATGTGTGCCGACACACATGGCGCGACAGGGAACAGCCCACCACGCCCTCCTGGACTCCTGAATACTGTCTAATACATGATGGCATCTCATTTCTATTTGTATTGCGCTTTTTTCAAAAAGATCAAATAAAAGATCGTCGACGTTTCAATCACGCCAGCACATTACTTCGAGCACCCTCACAACAAGCCTTATGATAAGCTAGTTTAATCTCATACAACCGTTTTATTTTAGACATTGAATGGAGCGAAATTACAGACAGTCTACAATTTTCGGCGCCTCAATTGCCGATCTGCAAACAAATTTATACATATCTGATGAAGGTGCAGACTTTGGCGCCCTATAATCCGGATTCGACCCTTGAATGCGAGCGAACGAGCGGGTGGTCGAGGTTTTAGAGTGGCCCTTCAATCAGCCCTTCCTTGCGGGCGCACGCGGGACGCGCGGGGGGCGGGGCAGGGCACGAGGACCTTTGAGCTACAGGCTCTTTGACACGAGCCACTGGCGCACTCTTCAAGTAATGATTCATTCTGCTGATGACTGACGCGGCTAATGCGTCAGTTTCCCCCTTCGCGATGTTTGGTTAAGGATTAAGGATTCGCTCGCTGTAAATTAGATTTTACCTCGTCGTCTCTCTTTTTTAAATTACTTTGTTCGCATTAAATTTACATCGTATATAAAATTCAAACATTAAAGCATTTTATCGAGCAAGTTCCATTCCCTAAGCTATCTGCTAAGTATCGGCTTTGAATCAACATTGTAATTAAGATTGTTTTCCAGTAAACCAACTTCTGCAAATAGTGCCTTGTGCTTCTGGGTAAAGTAACGACGAATAATCCTCAAGGAGAATACATCACAATCATGATGTCAGTTACACACACACTTTGGTAACCAAAATGCATCTCGAATCTCGAATGATGTCAGTAAAAGCTTTAAAAATTGCATAGCATTTAAAAAAAAAACATTAGCATAGTGATGAAAATAGGTTTTACAGTGACGTAACGCGTTCAACAAAATATACGCTGAATGAATCGTAACGATGTACGCACCGCTGCCCTACGACAAAGTGTTCATTGTTGGCAGAATTCACCAATTCTGAAAGACAATAGCGATCCTCCAGCAACAGGATTGCGCACATAGTTTAAATCCCTAATCGATATTCAGATATAATTTAATCCGTCGCTCAAAAGCTCATTGATATCGATAATCGACTGAAAAACAGGGAATGAAAAGTGCCGCCTTGTGCTGAAATTATTAGGTCAACTGCAAGAGTTTAATCATTACGAACTTGGCTGTCTCTGACCGTCCTGTAAACAATTTATGAAACATTAATTGTTATACCTACAGAAGAGGAATGTTTCTAATTCAACATATTTTTCTTCAACGTTACTTTTTGACAAACTCCTCAGTAATAATTGTTTTAATCTACAAAAAATTCCAATTAAAAGTTTTTTATCCCTCGCAAAGCTTAGGCTTGGTTTGCAGCCAGCGGGCGAGTTGACTCGGATTACATTTTGTTCTTATTTTATTTTCACATTTTATTTACTGACCTCTGACGCTCTATTGTTGATCTTTTTGTCGCTGTAATGAACATTCTCGTAACATGGGTACTTTCGACTCTTTAAGTGAATGGCAGCTTTATATTTTCAATATTTCCTGCTTGTCTGAACAGTAGCAGTGAGGGTGCACGTCAATAGAATATAATGTATTCGGTTGATATGAGCTGGGAAGGCGGCTCGTTATCATGTCAAAGAAACTATCGCATTACCGGACTCAAAAGACTGCGGTTTGTTTGATGTCAGTCATGCACGGTAGATATTACTCAATAAACTGTAATTCTATCATGTTTGCCTAAAAATATTAAAAACAGCTGTTCTTAAAATATTGTTTTCCATATTTCATAAGTTGAAGATTAATATTCTAATCATTTAATGTTAAACTTCTGGTATAAGTACTTGAGGAAAGATAACATTTCAAAAAGTTTCCCTGAATAATTCCTGCGCAGATATTCGGACGCCACATTGATTCTCGGTATGCTATCAGTTCTCGCTTTATTAATTAATACTAATTCAAGAAGTTTTCTCATAACTTTAAAGTACAAAACCGTTTTAAATATACATGATATACTTTTCTACTATACGAAACGTAAAGCAGCTTCACACGTAATATCGCACACAAAACAGGAATAATGGTATATTCCACGCCATTCTACTTTATTCAGTACACACGACTCCGTTGCATCGCCACCGCATATCAAAGCATAAAATGTCATTCTCCTTAATACATCTCGAATGACGTTGGAGTTTATGTAAATTGCAATACACGCCTGGAATATTTCGGTTCGTGTGAAACTCAGCGGTAATGCAAAAGGCAACTTTTTACGCATTCACACCGGGTACCTATTAACGGGCAGTCTCCTTTAAAGATATTCCGAGAAGGAAAATAATATCATCTGTGAAGCGAGTCGATGAACAGATTTCCGAGTAGAGAGAGCTTTCACTTGTTGTTATTCTGTTACCGCGTAGGTAGCTTACGGAATGCTTATTTTCTTTCAAAGTTCTTTAATAACGTGATGCTAAAGTCGATTTAAACCTGGCTACGCTCATAATAAATTTAATCCATAACGTTATTTAAATATGTCCATGTTGAAATATGATCAGATAAAATTTGGGCGCTCGACGTGTTTTCCTATATTTCATTAGGAGTACATTCCGCTTCCTGTCGAAAGTATCGTGTTTCGCGTGTCAATGAACACTGTATTTCATATTTCTAGCTTTATAGATGTAATTAAAACATCAGCGTTACAAATTCACCAGTAAATATAAAGCTCTTAATTATCACAGCGGTCAAAGTATTAATTTCACCATTAATTTTGAGTAATTGCGCTCCGTTATAATTTAGACAGATATTACGCAGCTTAAATTATATTTATGTTGTTTTTTATACTTTTCTAACCACATGTATCTTCGTCTGCCTTAATTGGTATAAACGCGAGTAATATTATGATGTATGGATATGAAAATGAATAGGGTAGCACAATTTATAATTATTATTTTGATATATTAACGCGGAATTCGTTTCTCTATGGAAATCCGCCTTAATTACAAATTAATGTAAATTGTGCCTTTTAATTTAGATAAGTTGTGAATAATATCGAAACAGGTTTTTAAAAAAGCATTCTTATTTTCAGGTACGTACTTGTTTCCGCTTTTCACAGTCTGCTGATCTGGTAAGCAAAATATTTTATTGTCGATACCTACAACAATTTTCAGGATTTTCTTCATCTACCAAAACGTTTTACAAAGAGCAGTTAATTATGGAGTGAAATAAATAACTGTTAGAAAATACCAACATTAAAACCGTTTAATGAAAACGTATAAAAGTTTAGATCGTATTTCGTTGTTTATTACGACATGATAAAAAGCGATCAGTGTAAGGATGTAATTAATCCTTTGAGCGGCTACACAGCGGCACGGTACAGTCTGTGACAATGGCGGCCGGTATCCAGGGGATGAGGATCAAACTTTGTTAACCATTGACATACGCTCCATTGATACCGAGGGATCTACAAGGGAATTTGTCCTTATTATTTTGTTCGTTCTGAACAATTTGATTCATAAAAAAAATATAGTTTTATCTTTTTACAAAGATTAGAAAAAATACTAGGAAAACCATAACTCGGATTTAAAAGAAATAACTAGTAATCACAAAAACGTCCTAGTTTCTATAAATAGATGACGCTGCCTGAAAACAGATCTAAGAAAATCGAGCTCAGTGGAATTTTTTATATGCATTATTAGTCCTAATCTATACTAAGATAACTGGTACAAAGAAATACAGGAGCAGTTGTCACCATCGGGTCGGGCGGAAACAGTGCATCCGGCCCTCAGGGACGCCCGGATTTTCTTACAACTCCAACATGCCCGCAGGACACTACCGAAAATACTTTATAAAGGTCCTTCTCACACTTGATATATTGTTACCGGATGTTTTATATCGATTTGTGCTCCATGAATGGGGATAAAATGTAAGAGGAAATATAAAAAGGTAATATTTTAAAGTAAATAAAACGATACTGGTCCTCCGTTCCGAATGTAGGCACTCTGAATTTATGTGCGTTTGATACAACTAAAATATATTATTTTTACGATACACATCGTAAATCTGGTACTTAGTGTTGTTATAACATTTTAGAGCCATCAAATACATTATAAAACAAACTTATAACCGTAAAAGTGTTTCCCGACAATGTTCACAATGTTCACGGAACTCTGTAAGGTTCTTACAAAGTTGTGGAGTACTAAGAGCACTAAAAGGCGGCAATGCGTTAATCCGACTGGCGATATCGGAAACGCGTTCTCTCGCCTCAAATATAATATAAATAAGAATCACGTATGTAATAAGGCGGGGCCGGGGCGCATTCCTCACACGTCCGGGGGCTTCCCGGGGCTTAGCCGAACTTGGGCCATTACCCACGACCACCGGCGGAGATTTCGTATACGACCTGACGCTCGTCCCGACGTCTACCACATTTTTAAGTTCGGAGACCAACAAATAAAAACATGTTTTATTAAAAAACTATACTCATAAATTATTTAAAAGTTTTGTCGTTGCAAACACAAAGTCTTTTCTATATTTTAAAATAAAATCAATTAAGCTGAAGGCACACAATATATACATTTTTAAATTAATATGAGTAGACAATTCCGCAAGAGTCAGCCACTTGGTAGATAACGTACGGGATCTCTATTTTATAAGGAAGTGTACGACTGACCCAATTAGATTGTTTAATTAGAACGCGCGCCGAACAAAACCATAGTCATACAACTTACCTGCCGCGACAAGACATTTTGTATTTGATCATTTGAAATGGAGTACCTGCATATTATCTGTTAACGAAAGTTCCTTACTGCATGAACGTGCTGGGATCGTTAACATGATTAAAAGCCGTCTATAAACCATATTAGTTTACTTAACAGTTGAATGCAGAAATTACGTAAATATGCGTAGCGTGCCCTCTCGTGTGTGACATATGCGTCGACGTTTCACGAAACCCCATTGGCATGTTCAGGAGTTTTGCTTAATCAAGAACCAGAAATTTGTCCTAACATAGAGGCGATAATACCGTCGGTGTAGATCAGTTAACTTTCATAATAAAATAAACCTATTTAAATATATAAAGAAAACATTAACTTTGGTGTAAATGTCGTCAGCAATCCTGAAACCGATTGTAAGTTTTCCTCTAAAACAACTTAAGTCGCTCCATAAAATCGCTCACTTTACAATGGAAGAAGAAACCATCAAAAAGTGTAAAACATATCCGTTCAATTGGCGTTCAAATAAAAGTTTTATCGGTTGCTAGTACACGGCAATCAGTGCAGTTTTAGTGGCACGTGCTCCCGGGAACACAGTTTATGTAAATCCTGTGCGGTGGAACAATCTCAATTGAAGGTATTATGCGATAATATTAGAACACTGCCCCTACTACGGGGCTATAACTGGACAATATGCACGTAGATTGCATCTCACGCGTGAACATCAATGCGTTTAGCCAATACCGTAGCGTAATGGATAACAAATAAGTCAAAATACTCATGTTATCTCGGTTTTAATAACATTTCGTATTGCGCTAGCCATTTTTCACGATAACTAGTTGCCAACAAATATTAATCAAACGTGTATGTAGCTTGCAATGAGAACCGTTGGAACTATAAGTTTCAAATATAATTGGATTTTAAATGCATTGGTTAATTTTCCCATGTAACTTCAAACGATCGCATTAATAATGTTGGAATAGGTACAGAAAGTAATAACTTCACACTATTTCTGATAAAGATGCCTCAGGAGACTTGCCATATTTTTACTTTTCGTAGCATGCATCCTAACGACCAGACAAACATCTTACTTTTTGCATAGCAGGCGAATTCTGAGATGAAGTAGACAGCTTCTTCAAAAAGCAACCTTACACGAAGGCTTTCAACATTAAAAATATTTTTGCAGAGATAGCATTTAAAAAATAAAACATGTTCCAATTTTACTCCGCTTACAGAAAATACTATTTCGTAGATGGTCTACGCAGCGAGCCGTGACAATCGCTGTACAAACTTGCTTCTTGCTCGACAAAATATATGGTTCCGTATTATATTTCACAAAAATATTTATTATAACCATAAATATTTCATTAATAATTCTACACGACAGCATTTTATCCTCATGTGTGCTACGGCGTAGCAGCTTGCTACGCGCGCGCTTGTTTGCGTAGGCCTTGAGTTTATTTGAATATAACGGGTAAATAATAATGTAGTGGCCATTATGGCGCCATATTACTGAAAGTAGTTTAAAAAGTGTTAGTCTGTTAAACGTGGTCGTGTTTCACAGTTCTAACACGGGGCAAGTTTGAGTGCAATAATTCGGAGTTTATTTGCGATCTGGCCATTAGCGAGTTAATTATTCAGTGGCGGACAAACTTCGTGCAGAACGGGTACGCGTATGTGCCATGCTGATATTGCGCTCTTATTCGCATTTTCATTAATTTTCGGAACATATTGCCGGCGTCAACTTACGACTACGTACTTAAGTTATTACGCTATTAGGGAACTTGTCCATATTCCACTAGTGGTTCATGGTGATTCGAGTTTTGAGATACGGATGGTTATTAAGCAAGATTTGGTATATGTCGAATCTATGAAGCAATTATTATCTACTTAATTATCGAATTAATTACTTTCCCTTATGTTATACCAAAATGGTATTTCTTATTCTTTGATAAATCGTTACAGACTATATCTAATTACAATTTGCTTACTAAATCTCACCGTTACGATGAGGAGGTCACATTGGTAGAAAGATGTGCACTGAGCCCTTGGGAAAATACCTATGTATTATATGTGTTGATTAGTCAAACACATAGGTTTCCTATGCAGTAATTCCTTGCCTGATCCTATGCCCGTATGAAGTGTCCTACAGACAATATAGGGGCTGCTCTCAAACCAAGATAAGAGAATTGGCTATTATGAAATCGGGGATAGTAAATAAGGCTGTTGACAGTCGTCATATGTACTGAAACTGATAAGTTTGTAACACCCGTAATAAAACAAATTCGTGTGTTACATTACATAATCTATATTCTTCAAGGATATCTTGAAAGGGTAAGCGAATACCTTAACAGACTCTAAGGAATTTCCTTTAACAGCTACCGTAACTTTGGATGGCATAAATATGTTTTAATACTTAAAGTTTTCCTTTGTTGAGACAGAGGTTTCTTGACACTATTTCCTGAATTTACTACTCATATTAAACTGGTAAGTCTGCGTTTTCTGAAAACGTATCAACTACTGTCTAATTGAAATTGAAAATTGCCTCTGCTAACTAAATCCATCGGTTCCCTAAGTTACAATATTGTGCTAAATACGTACCTAAATAAACTAGCACCACAAATTCAAAGACATGCCGTGCATCGAGTTTATAGCGTTCCCGAGGTTTCACACCAACTGCCGAATGCAAGATAATAATTTATTCACATGTAAACTCGTCCTCTCACACAACTTAGATTGGACTTAAACGAGTATGTTGTTCGCTTGTATTATGCTTAATGAAGTTAAACATGTCTCAACCAGGGAACTTGACGACTAGTCTCGGGTAAATTACAATGCCACACTAAAATTATTGTTGAGCCCTCCGACCGACAACGTTAAAATTAATAATTGATAGCTTTAAGTTATGACGGCTGAGCATGCGCCAGTGCGTCTAGTGGGACAAACCACCTCACTGAAATATGGACGACTCTAAAATATTCTGAATGAATTTCTGACGTAGGTATAATAAATTGTTCGTGAATTACTCAAAGACTTTTTATCGTATATTAAATAGTCCCTCGTACGAAGTTCTCTTTTAACTTGTATTAAAGTAAGCTTTTTGTCCAATGTTTCGTACAAACACATATCTTAATAAAAGATCCCTTTGCAAAGACAAAAAACCTAGCGTCGCGCCGCCTGCTCCGAATCTTTGCACACATTTTTCCGTCCTCCACTCCTTTTTATTAGTATAAAGTTTATTTTTTATTTTTCATCTTAACGTTTCCCAGTCTAATATCAGACTTCGCTTTGCTTAAAAGATATGCTAGCCCTTCAAACAGAGTGTACATTATAGGTAAATCCTTTCCCCGATGAAAAAGAAAAGTGGACCACCGCGTCGTCTGCGACCCCTTAAAAATATGACAGACGCAATGTAAAAATCCTATAGAACTAAAACCCCTGTTCATTTTTCAATTGTTTCCCAACTGCCAATAGCAACATGTGACACACAAATTGAAGGTTTTAGTGGCTACTTTAATAGCAATAGTTGGTAACCACATCTACGTAACTACATTTGAAGTTAGACGGGCAGCTAAAAGGCCATTACTAGACGGGTCGTATGAATTATTTGTAGTGGTAGCGGGCACGCGACGCGGGTAATCGAGTAAATTATTGTGGTAGCGATACGCTCCCTGCCCGCCCTCGCCGGCCTGCCCCCGCCGGCCTGCCCAGTGCCCGGGCAAACTGACATTACGACCAGATTTCTGCTACAACTTGAACTTCGACATTAGCAGGATACACGGTTAGGTTTATTAAATAGATACTCTATGCATATGGAGCGTTAATTCAACTTAATAACTTACTACTCGTAACATAACTGCTGCGGTTTGAGCAAAAAAGTTTTTTATTAGAATCGATACTTGTAAATAATTCAACTGTAATTTTCAGGTAGGTACATTTTCAAGCTTTTTAATGAATACGAGGAAACCAAATGTTACATAACTACAAAGTATTCTATGAAAAGGAACTACGCAACAATAAAACTCATCGGAAAATATTCGAACAAATAAAACGAATAGGTAGATAGTAATTAATATTGATTGAGAATACTTGTTCTCCAAATTTATGTTCTTAGTAATTTACGTTAACCTATTAGCAACTCCACTTTTGGAAACAAATTATGACTATTCAAATACTACCTAGTGGATAATTTAAACACCTAGGAATGTATTTATTGCAACATATTTCACAGATCTGCTTTTGAATAGGTATTATAGAGCACACGCATTGTATACCCAGGTTTTACCCTTTCGAAAAAAGTCTTGCAACCCCGTATGTTTCATATCGCGATACAACTTCCAAGCAAAATGTGTTTCAACTATCGTCATCGGCAACAGTTCCGGTCATTTAGGCATGCAGTAATTAAAGATTTAAAGCGCAAAGCGCCGGCGCCGGCGCGGCTAGCGCGCTTGCCTAGCGTGCTTTGCGTTCTATTTAAACAACACACAAGTATAGCTACTAGGAATACTCGAATGAATGATAATACGCGTCACTTTTCAACGTCGTGTGTCGGTACCAGGAAACGCTTACATTTTAAAGTACGTAATGATGGCGGAGACAGACATTTGTTATGTCGTCGAAGAAAAGGATGTGACAGGAAAATTTGTTTAACTTTGTGAAAAGTACAAAGTAATACAATGATACCGTATGAAAATATTACAAGTAAATAAAATAGTATCGGTGCGAACCTATATGAATGAGAGATACCAATTTATTGATTTAACAAAAATTTTGAAATGTATGGAAGTCATCTTTCATATATTTCAACCATTTTGCTAAATCACCGTCTGACTAATTATATCTGCATCGAGAAACAATAGTAATAGTCGTTCGTATCGTGGACAAGTACACCGGGTGGCTATGACGCTACCCCATATATCAAACTTCATATGAATAGCTACTACAATGCTACACACGTTGTACTGTATTTCACACACAAGCCTGTGTATCAACGACCTCAGTAGGATTACGAACCTCACTTTTTTACTGACTGTACAGCTCGAAGTTAGTTGCTAAGGCTGTTCGCCGCCCGGTTTCAATTAATTTACTTAAGGTACATTAAAACCATTATCTGTAGTAAGCGTGGGAGACCCACGCAAATTACGTTAATTGTGTAGGCATTATTAGTAAGCAATTTTGATTAGATCCAACAAAGTGCTCGCTAAAACCTGTACAACATAAAGTTTGTTATTGGGCTGTTAAAGTCGCGTATAACGAAAAGGATTTTTATTTAAATTCGAATTTATTGTGCTGGCGCTGAACATACGTTGTCTCCACATAAACCCGGCTGAAAAACGGCTCAATAAAACCCCGAAATTTACTGCAGAGGCTGTGTAGTGGAAGTTCACTGTTTGTTATAGGCTTAATACACGCGAAACCTTTCTTGAGGTGACTCGACTAAAGCAAGTCATGTCTACTTGCGGTTGAAATTGTAGCGTCAGGAGGAACTGGGACACTCCGCTTTCCTACGTTTTTCCAACGTGCTTGAAACAATGATATTGTGGAGATGAAGCTTTACTCTTTACTTACGTTGAGAACTTGACAGTACTCTCTGGAGTTAAACTTTGTATTACGCTGTAACTGTAAATGTTTCAGGGATTATATATCAGCGCTCTGTTATATATTTTTTTCTTCTTTTGTTAGCTATTTCTATTTATGTTCTATTCACCAATTAACAAAACGTAATATTATCTGGTCATTAGCGTCATATCGACAAAAAGAAAACTCAATTATAATAAGCCAGATGTAGGATTACGATCCTAAAATTGATATCAAAATAACTTTACCGAAACCTTCCGTAACATTCTAAAATACATATTCTTTAAGAGTCACTGGAGTGTAAAGTTTTATGAGTATGTCAATGCATTTAATTGAAAGGAAATCAAGCGTTGTATATTTTGTCCCGTAAGAACCGTTTTGTTTACACACATGAAAAGGATTTAAACCTAAGAGAGTAAGCCAAGTGTGAGCAACATAACGTGCGCATCCCGCACTCCCGCGCTGCCGCGGCCCGTGCTCCCGGCCCGAAACGACCTAACACTCTCATTTACGTTACACAACTCTCGGCTATTTGCTTAATAAACGCTCGTTAAATTAACATACCCACCGAATAGAGGTTCTTTGAGACCCACTTAGGCTCGTTGAGCTTTGACTTTTTGTAGCACTTCTATGCTTGCGAGCTGCTTTTATTATTCACTGAGCGAGAATTAAAATTGTTTCAACAAATTTTCTCTACTTGAACATACGTAAAAATTTACTCAACGGCAGATGTGGTTATTACACACCACTCCCTATCTGTGTAGCTATAGCGACCACAAAATACTTAACCCTAAAATTGGCTGTGTCGTGGCAAGTGTACATACAAAGAAACAAGATGAGTTGGAAACAGCCGGTAGACGCGGGAGACGTAACGCATCCGGTACACAAGCACCGGCAAACGGAAGCGGACTCACCGCGACAATCACGCCAACACGCCATCTTGCCGTATTCACCACAAACCGTTGGCATTTAATGGACTTTAGGGACAACGTTAAAAAGTATTTACCGAGTCCTACCTACTTTTTTAATACGGATAAAAGCCTCAAATCGCCATTCCAAATCGGACCCCAGATAAACCAGTCCGCACCTATCTAAATCGGACTAACAAGAAAAAAATTATATTTTTTACAAAGCACCAATCCACAGAATATTGGATACGAAAACTGCGTAACACAATGTTCTAAGCCAATTAGTTGGTCATTTTTGCAGTGGCACGGCTGTGTTTACGCGGAACCGGCCTAAGCTGGAATAAGCCGGTTATGCCCGGTTCGAATCTAATTAAAGGGCACCGTTTCGTCCAAAATGCTGACAGTTGCCATTTGACGCGATTTTTATTTTATATGGCCAGACCAATCAGCAGGTTAATTGGTTTGCTTTTGGTGGGTTGTTCTGTGGGTGATATTGTTTTAACGTTCAACAAAAATAATGTAGGTACTCGTAAGAAGCAAAGGGAAAAGAAAACGTAGGAATGAATAATTTGATCAAGTAATGCAGCAACCGCAGTCGCTCAAAATGAATACAATTGTTTTGTTTTCCCTCGGTAAATTTATTCGTTGTTTAGAATAATGAAACGAGCGTATTTGCTCAAGGAAATCCATTCTCTTACAATTTAAGACGGAGCCGCCTAATGTGTTGCAATTTTTCGTCTATAATAACAGTATGCAAATTGTATACGGACTCCGTGGTTATGAAGAAAACACGGCCCTGAGAAACCACTAACTGATGCTGTTATTACCTTGAAATCATAATTCTATTTTACAAGCTTTTATTTAACTTGCAATGTTTGTACGTATGTATGTGTGTTCTGGGCAAGTCTTGCAAGGTGAAAAAAACCACTTCCTCTTATCCTACGGAGTTGAAATTTCACACATTGATTCTGTTTCGTAGACAATGCATTTTTATGATACATGACCTGTGATTCTACACCCAGGATTGACTCCAGACGAAGGATCTCCTTAACGACCAACGGTGCAGACACTACATTTAATATACGTATTTAATTATGGTAGGTCCTTCTAAAGTCTACCATGACTTGGCTGCTGCACCCAGGATTGGCTCCAGTCGAGGGAACTCCGCAACGGTCAACAGCAGAGACACAAAGTTTTATATACGCATACAATTATGATAGCTCGTTCTAAAGTTTACCATGATCTGGCTGCTGCATCCAGGTCTGGCTCCATACGAGAGAACTCCTCAGTGGTCAACAGCACAGGCCCGAAATGTTGTATAAGTATTCATTAAATTATGATGATAGCCCGTTCTAAAGTGTGGCATGACTTGGATAGTGCAACTCGGTTGGCTTCACACCATGACTTGTCTAAAGGCGCGTTTTGGGTTCTTTGGATTTGTCTTTACAAGAACCTTTCCAGAGAAGTTGATAGAATGGATATTTAAAGAAATTCTAATGCTAAAAAGTACAAAATAAAATTGAAGGTAAAAACCTTTTTAAAAACAATATTTTAATGAACTAAAAGGTATTAAATAAAACTTACGTTAACATAAAACTTTTATATTTTCTTAAAAGCTTGAGGCGTGAACGTCCTTCTTACACTTTAAGACAAGCCGCAAGCTTCTAAGAAAATATTAAAGTTTTATGTTAACGTAAGTTTTATTTAATACTTTTTAGTTCATTAAAAGCTTGTTTTTAAAAAGGTTTTTAAGCTATTGCATAGCTTTTATCGCGGGCTTTGAGCGCGGCGACCGAATCAAGAAATTCCGTAACGAAAATAAGACCTAACACCCCCCACTCCGCCTACCATGTAGCTCGGCCGAGCGTTCGCTTAACGTGTATGTATATGGTACGACTGTACTTGAATTAATATCAAAGAAAAAAAAATACTGCATAAATAAAAAATAAAAAAATTATTATAATTGCATAAATTGATAAAAAATGCTATGCAATAGCTTTACCGCGGCAGTCCCCGAGTGCCACACGTGTTTTTTTACTTACATTTTTCATAAATAGATTCTTTAGTGAAAAATGCTTAAGAGTTTCAATAGAGTATTCTGTTGCCATCGTAATCTGTTCGATAAGAGTAGAATTTAAACAAATTACCTACTTATAAATTACCTCTTTCAGTACGTTGTATAGTAGTTCACATTATTCATCATGGTATCGCTATAGCTTGTAGCATGATGTACACACGGGCACGCTCCAGCCAACGTACGACATTAAGTAAAAGAGTTTCGTGAGCTGTAATTTAGTAGAAAGCATTGAAATACTCGTGTATAATCTGAATAACATGCCGATATGAACAACGGGGGAATACGGAGGAACGCTAGGGTGTACTTTATCCAATATTAAACGTTCAGGGAACTGCGAGTGGAATATTTTACGAATTACGCGAGGGCTTTTACAATATTCAATAAGATAATAGATGGAAAGAGTCTTCATCAAAATATATGTTTTTGATTTAGTAATAAAACGGATACGCGTGTCCTCTTGAATTTTTTATGATTGACTATGACAGATTTTAAATTTGATTTGATTGAATTCGATCTTGTAGGGCGTCATTACTTATTCTTGCCGTTTGGGGCTAGGTTTCGATTAATAGTCAAAACTTTTCAATTTTTGTTTAAGCTTGAAAAAAAGATACCAGAATCTAACTAAAAACCATAACGCCACACATCTAAAGCACTCTGTTTTACGGTACACCTTGAGCTCTAAGTACGGATGCATCTTAAAACGTATATACGTCCACTATATCACAATTTGTAGAAGAGATCGAAATGAAAGTCGTACGAGCGATTTTATTCATGTAATAACTCCATCTGGCCGCACCGTACGACATATCATGTGTACCTACGAGGTATATGTTCGTCTGATAAGAGAGCCTCAATATCTCCTAGACCTTCGTAATGTAATTTTTCGCCTCTCCATTTTCTCATGCCCAAAACTTGGAGCGTTATTGAAATATTGGATATCAAGTACGGTAGAGTTGTTTTTATTATTCAAAAGTTTGCCGAATTCTTGGTCCGGTCGACCAAACTATGTATAAAAGACACATTGAGTTTATTTTGATTTTTACCCTGAACGAAATTGGTTTAACATAAAATAAAAAGAAAGGGTAATATTGACTATGTCACGGAGAACGGAAAATTCGGTCACGCGTCGCGACGTGTGATATGAAATGCTTTTTCTATTTCCCGTTGCTTTAGTTTACAAGTCAACGT
This sequence comes from Dryobotodes eremita, assembly GCA_917490735.1. Taxonomy (NCBI): domain Eukaryota; kingdom Metazoa; phylum Arthropoda; class Insecta; order Lepidoptera; family Noctuidae; genus Dryobotodes; species Dryobotodes eremita. The sequence goes on along the minus strand of OU823254.1, from coordinate 14,645,479 downwards.
TTACCTGTCATGTATAAACTACGCTCTCAGCGGATGATGTTAATTCTTTCCTATTATAAATATTTATCCGTTTATCAAACATGAATTAAATACGTATAGTAAATTTATCGAATAACTAAACAAGGTAATATAAAAACATGATAAATGAAAGTGAACCCTGTAACAATTTATTTTAATTACAACAGACTAAAACTGCTTTACACAGTAAATCATCAACAAGACTTCCTAATCCAGTTGTCTCAATATATTTCCATTCTTTCTGAAATAGGCAGTGAACTGACAAGACTTAAAAAACTCCAACTCAATTAATAATAATGACAAAATAACAAAGCAGGTACTTAGGAATATTAACCATAAAAAGGATCCATTAATTGTCAGTAAAGTCCTGTGCGAACCACTCCTTAGAGTCGCGTGAGTGAAATGCATGAAACATTTGCAAACACATAGGTACAATGTGGTGACACCGGGCGCCCTTTACTTAGACTAATATCTCTCCATTGCAAAATCGTTTGTCCCATTATGCAATGCAATTAACATTAATTATTTGCAAATATACACCATCCTTAACACAATGCCAAAGGAAGATTTATAGATACTTGCCTTCTTATACCTTCTTAAGATGCCAATCATAGATTAACTTGAACAAATTCAAACTTTCTTATTATGCCTATCCTCAGATTCTCAGGTTTTCACCAAATCATCTCTAGTGATGACGTCACTTTTAAGCGATTTTCTTACATCTCGTGGTACGTCGCACCTATCTCTAATGTCCAAGACATCAAGGGTATTAACTACGTACATGTATAAGTTACGACAAATTCCCGTGTGTGTTGATTTGTAACAGTAATATATAGGTACTGGGAATGCATAACTTGCGGCTAACATGCAACCGCGCGAAACTGGACGCCGGCGCGCGTATCGATATCCTTTCCCATCGCTAATGCAGCTAGACTTGATTTAGTAATCTACACTAATATAATAAAACTAAGTGCCTAACTGTATGCTTGTACAGATTTTACTGTAGCAGGTTTGTGTAAACTCTTGTTTTCTGTTGAAGGAACGTTGCGCAAGTGATGGATCTATTTTTGAATTTAAATTGGAAGTAAGAAAAACAACTGAATAACTTTAAGGACTTCAAACTGGTACGTAGAAGCCTCGCAAACGGGATCGTTCTAAAATCAACTGTGCAAATAACTGTTGCGTAAAGTATTTGAATGTTGCTGAAGCCGCAAAAATACCCCAATATAAAACAAAAAAATATTAATTAAAGTGGAACAATAAGCCGTTTACCCTAACTAATCATGACGTAACTAAAGCCTTAAAACCACACAGATTTCGTCGGTAGGCGGTAATAGGAAAACGCAGGAGTGAAGAAGATTATGTAACTAAAATACAACATTAAATATTTTGCACAAACGCAGATAAACAACGCAACGTACCAAGTTGTTAAGTAACCAAGTCTCCAAATTAGAAGACAAAACATAAACAACAAGTTAGTGGGTAGCAGACGAGACAAATTTCACCGCATGCCTCGGAGTAAACCACTCAACTAGTGAACAATTTTCTTGCTTTTATTTGTAGACGGGTGACACTCGATCGCTTACGGCGCGCGGTGTCACTTCGCCGCCCCGCTTGATTTATGCGACCAATATGGCGGCCGCTGTCACTCGCCGACCGGCGACCGATATCGAACCGCTCGTATCATCTAACGCAATTTACTTGACCAGATTTTGATATAAAAAGAAAATTACAAAAAGTAAATTGTCTTGCTGAGCTCTCAATTTACCAACCCAATAGATGTGGGTGTTTTATTTACAGAAGGAGGGAAATATTCAAGCAGAGGCAATCCTGCTTAATCTTGGCATTAGGAGCTATCCCGTAATTCACTCGACTGAATTTTTCAATTCGTTTTCGTTGAAGCCTTATTTTCTTACGTTTAATATTATACCCTCCGAATACATGTACCTAGATAGAGTAGCTGGTGTGTATAAGGCGTAGCATTTTATAACTTGTGTTGTGACTTACGTTTATTAGGCACTTTCTTTTACCGCATTCTTTATTCTGACGTTGTAGATGGGAAAATGTGAAAATAAGGGAATAAAATAACACAAAGCGTCATCACTTTTCAATTGAAGTTGAAGAACTTTAGAACGGCTATCAGGATTTTTATAATTTCGTGGCGCTCACAAAAGGATCGCTCATAAAAATACTCACAGATCTCAACAGGGAGTCGTCCATAAGCACGACAATATCAAGTAGGCGGCTACGGGCGACACCTCGGGCTCGTCTCGTCTGTTGCCGCTAAGTAGGTCGAATAATGTGACGGGCTCGCCAGGAGTGCACTCCGGACCCTTCGACCACTTCAAGTGCTCTCTTCCGCGATCCTCCATACTAAAATCGGTTGATTTGACATGATTTTAAATACCGATATCAAAGTACAGGTACGAACCCCCTCGCTATTATAAAAAATATATCAAAAGCTCAATGCAGTTCGTAGCCAAATCATATATCTATTATTAACATTTCAATAGCAATGTTTGTTCCGTGACTCTGGTTATTCTACGATGACAGAGGTTGAGAACCGACTAGATCGCGTGCTATTATTTTCATAAATTCATAACAGCTCCTTTGATATGAGCACGGAACTACTGATGCATTGAAAAATAAACTTCAAAAACTAATTTCAATAAGAAGGTAACGTATATACTTTAATTATTGGTTCGTAGAAAAGAAATCCGACTGAACTTGGGAATTTTTCCACGAAAGATTTACCCAACAAATCACTAAGGCTGAATACCGAATCACTACAAGACATCTAAATCAATAATGTAGTACTTAGTTGCTCGGTTTAATGGAAACTAGGTAATCGATTTGTGATTTCATAGGAAGTGTTGGAGAGGAAAGGTACCTACGATTAAATCAGGGCATCATTATACCCAGCGCATAACGATATTAAGTAAATCCCGGCCTTTTAAAACTCAGACAATTTTTATTTAACTTAAAGACAATGTATCTGACGGAAAATACTTACACGACACTCGGTGTTAGGGACTAGGGAGCCGTGTGTATTAGCCACAAGGGGGCGGCTGTCACGTTAGTTCGACGTGCGCATCGCTCACGCGCTCCGACGGACCGACTGAATTGAGAAATTGAAACGCGTATCTAATCACAAAAACCTCGCCAATATCAATGTTGATCGTTTCAAATGTACGCCCCTTATAGTAAATCATAAAGCTACGTGTATGCTGGCGCTGTAGTCTTCAGAATCAAATCAGGATTCCACCTTAATAACATTTTAAAGGAACACGTACCCACTTAAAGCTCACACCCTCTGAATTTAATTGTCGCTCGCTTCTAGAACGACATGCGGTAGGAATGTTAAAATAATTTTAGCCATTTTCAATGTTCCTCTCAATTTCACAGACACGACTCGCCTAAGACGAGTATTTAGAAAGCTTGATAAATTGGACCCGAAATCGATTTATTGCAAAGTCGCGTTTAAACGAAAATGAAAAATTCGGAAAATCTGGTGGAATCTCATAATAGCCTTTTCATCAATCAATACAATGAATTCGAAAATGACAGGGAGCGGAGCCTCTATTATTTTCGAATCATGGCATATTTTTTACGCGATAAATACTTTTTCCTTCGAGTCATCGCAAAAACTTTGCAGAAATATGTCGGAGGCTTTCGTCTTTTTCATTGTTCAGCAAATAAGCCTAGTGGGTGGACAAAGGCGGCGTGTCGTGACGACAAGCACGTAAGGGCCCGCTTCCGCCGCGCCAGCACTCTCAGGCCGCGGGCTCGAGCCACCTCGAGCCTTGAGCCCGAGACTCGAGCCGCCTCGAGTGCCTGTCGAGCCGAGCGCTGACGAAGCCCACCGAATAGCTGAGATTATTACGCTATGCAGCCGCTACAAAATAGGATGCTGCGGATTATGCAGTCGTATTGCCGAAATAGCTGCAGCTGTACGTGCGTTGAGCACATTAATATGATGTACCTACGTTATATGATACGTCCAACGAGACCGCATACACTTACAGTGTAGTTACGTAGTTAGAGCACTGCAAGTTGAGCTACAAGCATAGGTAGTTGTCATTTCATTCTGTGCATTTATATTCTATCCGAGACAGGTACGCAGAAACCTTTCTGTAAAATTTGAGTGTGCAGTAAAAACCATTCAAATAACTGTGCAGCTAACGAATTTAAAAATTCCTCGTATTGCAATGGAAATTTAATATTCAATTCGAAGTGAATATAACTCGGTGGCGCGACAATCTGGTCGAACAAAAAGTTCCATTCAACATTTGTAATTAGACGCCACACACTCGGAAACAGAAACTCGTGGATCTTATGTGTGCGCTAAAAATTTACAGAGCCCTCTCATTATGATTTTAGCCTTACATTTCGAAATCACAAGATTTTTTACGTTCCTTGTGTTGATTATAAATTCAAATAAAAAGTGCGTGTCAAGTTAAGTTCATATTCCTAAAGAATCTACGGGGACTCAGTTTGTTGTGAAAATAATAAATTAGCGAAAATAATATCACCATTATTAAAAATTTGGTGTAAGCCATTATTGCCAACAAAAAGCTTTTAAGGACCCGACCCAATATTATGCGATTAAAATTCAAAATGAGTCCTATTCCAAACTTTATTCGTCGCAGTAAAGTTCTTAATCTAGCAGACACTGGCACGTTGTGAATGGAATTTTTGAGCATGAAAATCCATCTTCTTATGCATTTTTGCATTAAGTCACCGTCCGGTTCCTAGGCTACACGCCATTGAAATCGTGCCTTGATACCGATTCTTCTTCTTCAGTAATTTTCATAGCGCTTTGAATAGTAGGTAATATCATTATCTAATATGAAAATAACGACGTTTCCGTTAACGTTACGTCCGAAAGATGGATTTTTTACGTTTTTCTCTATCGTTACATCACTAGGATTGTCAAACGTTGTTCCAATATAGAATGAAAGAAACACTCTTATCAGTTCTTGTCAGTCACATTGACAACAAGGCGACTGAAATCGTAATTCAATTACTTTAGTTGTAACTGTAAACACAGTTAGTCAGTACTTTTTATTTTTTTATTATTCAGTATTAGATCATTGCAGGTAGACTAGTACACACATGACAGGACGCGCAGGCCGCCGGAGAACATAACTCAATTAAGTTTAACATTCAAGAGTTCCGGACGCGAATAAATGCGGTTATCACAATTATCCCATGTCCGTGGAAACTAACGAGTTTCACCGACACTCGGTTACTGGCCCTTTTTTGTATTTTACGATGACTGTTATTAGCTATAAATGATAAATTATTTTATTTCTCTAAGTAGGTTTGAACAAACACTATTACACGTCAATCATATTTTTTAAACTAGATGAGATCAGGTTTCCCAGGTTGTGTCAAGAACTAACCGGTGATCATTTTCATCGTGTGTTTCATGATGCACAATTAGAATACCTGATTGAACAAGATGGGGCGCAATTCGGAGTATTCAGCTGTCTATTATTCGCGCAGACTACTATTTATTTAGCCATTTATTTGGAGAATATATGTAATTATGCTTCCTTGGGGAACTGATTATATTAATTTGCGATGACTGTCTTTGAAAAAGAGAGTGGTTCAAATCGTGGGTAGTGCGCGGCGCCACGCTGAGCGTCGCGTCGCAGGGTTCCGCAGCCAACACGCTCGCTAATGGAGGGGCCGGCAGCGCGCCGGGGGGCTATTACACACGCCTTTTATCGAACATCGACTTTCTTAATAACGAAAAATTAAGCCTTCTCTCTAACACACGTTAGGATACAATTTTAGAAAAGATTCTCGGAAATTTTGCCGCAGACGGGACTTATAACCGTTGGTAGAAGTCTTAATCCGAGCTTTTATAGATTAAAGCTGAGTCCGTCTGATAGAACTAGTAATATCTCTGATAAGTGTTGAACTTTAACTTGAGTAATATTCGAATATAAGACGTAGACTTCAGCATTTCGTACCGAAATAAAAACATAAAGAAGGTATTACTACTATTCTGTAGTTGTTTGCCATTACTATCTACTTTACCAAGAGAACTCCAAGTAACATCGGGTCAAAAGTTCGAATCAAATCAAAACTTATGGCAATAGTGTCTACAACTTTCTTTTCTGTACAGGAAGGGCGTCCTAATTCTATTAAAGTTAGTTTAACCCGATCTGCGACAAGTAAAAACATCTATATTCCGTCAACTGAAATACTCTCGATTCACCACAACCTGACGGCAAAACTCCCGAGATCGACGTGTCGACTAACAACTGTTCGCGAACAAACTACACACAATTATACACCCTACGTTACAACTTTAAAGCATTAAATCGTTTAAGTGCGAGTAGTTATTTAATTCTTTGACAACGATGTTTCACAGCCACTTAAAACTTTTGAGTGAATAACAAATCTCCTCCGAAAAGTCTATTCGACGAAGTTATACTGTTAAATTGTTTGTCGGTAGACAGAGAAGGTCTTTTAAAAAGTTAAAGGTTGAGAGAGCATGTAAAGGGATCAGGTGGGCGCCGCGACGGCAGGGTGCCGGTCGTCGAGCGGTGTCAAGCCGCTGCATTATCACGCTTTGTTTGCGTAAACGATTAAAAGCCACGATAAAGTTAATAGGTTTTATCGTTACAGTCCGTCTAATTTTATAAACCCTCCGGTAGATAATATCGTTTATAAAATACTTGGGACCGGATTAATGGTCGCCAATGTTCGGTCACCGTTTGAAAATTCTATAGGTAGCTACTGAAATCTAGTTCATGGATTCAGTGGTACCTTTATTTTATGGACCATCGGCAAATCTAATAAAAATGAACATTATCTTAACAAATATATCATTTCACCCTTTTAACATCAAAAGCTCGAACTACGCCAACTTGAATTAACCATAACATTGGGGAAACGTGTCGAAGTGGCAACTTGACAAAAAGGTTTCAGTGATTGATGTCTTTCCCCCTTCTCCCCTGACTAACCAACTATAATATACGCCGCACAAATATACGTAGGCACGTATGATTTTTGTTTAGTAGGTACGAGTAGGTATGTAACGTTTTAATCGTATCAAAATCAAATAAATGTTATCAAACGTGATTTAGTGACGACAGAGCAAAAGTAAAATAAACTTTATACGTTTTCCTGCTCTTTATTGTAAATATTGAGAGAAAAGGTTAATTAATCTTCAGTTTTCCAAGAAGGAAGCCGTGTATAAATATCAAACTGAACACAATAAATGCGATTACTGTGGTTTCCAGAAATATGTATATTTAATATATGCGGCGTAGCAATTTGGCGTTACGTAACTACGAGTATTATTAGACGATTTTAACGTAACCTTCCTGGCTTTTAAGGTGTAGGGGAGTTTTTATTTGATACTAGCTTTTGCCCGCGGCTTCGCCCGCGTGCATGTCGGTAAATATCCCACGGGAACGTACTACTGGGATTAAAAGTACCCTATGTGTTAAACCAGGTTATAAACTCTGTGTTTCATCCAAATCCGTTCAGCCGTTTTTGCGCCGATCCGGAACAAACATCAAGACAAACAGACAAACGGACAAACTATTACTATTTTATTATAATGTATAGATTTTCAGAAATTTCAGTCTTGTTAATCAATCGTTAATTCTTAGTTACCTAATACTACAGAGTTTACTGCACTAGCATTACCTTCTAATAATTAGAACTCGCAAATTACTTCCCTCGACAAAAGCCACGCGACCGCTGACAAAGCTTGTCAGCATGTAAACTAACCGTACACGAGATAAGAAACAAATAGTGTATTTATTTAATTACTAGCGCAGCGGTTGACAAATCCATTTACCACGAGACTTGGTATTATCTTTTGTTGTCTGCGTCTGAGACCAATCAATTACTCTGCAGTCGCCAGTGGGGAGTTGATTACTGCTCCACTGCTGATGTAGACTTAACGATATTGTCCAAACGCATCAGTGTACGGTATCATTGCGATTACGTCTTTAGTATTCATCGAGCGGCTGTTTCGCATACGAGTGTAGATTATCAATGTACTCCGTTCAGCAGTAGGGCACGTATTTATCTGATGCTGTTTGTATCACGAATTGTAATCGATAAGGAAATGATACACATACCTTTTTATTGATTTAGGTTGACTTTGTTCGTTACGATTAGCAAAAATAAAACAACGTTATGAATATTTTACTGAAGTGTTATTTTCCAAGCTACTGCACAGATTGTGACTGGCAGCGTTTATGCATTATGGAATAAAGCCTCCTCCGTAGCTTGCCGTCCTTCATTGGGCTATGTTTCATTATGATCGTTTCTGCAATTTTATCATTTTTTATCGGTCCCTGAACCAAAAATATTTCATACTCGTACACAATAAAAAATGTACATGTTTAGAAACAAATTTATCTCCTTGTCACAGTTCATAAAATAAACTTCCATTGAAAAGGCGCCAAAAGATCCCTTATCTCGGTTACAGCCGCTTTGAATAACGATCTAAAGTGTAACCCCATCGCGGCGGTTCTTTGATGTCCTTTAATTATAAAAGTTTTTCTCGTAAAGGAAAGCTTTCACAAGTCGCGGAGAAACACTGCACACAACCCGAGGAGAAACCACCGACTTATGATTCTATTACTAAACTCGCTCACGACATAATGCCATTCTAGTTTAGAAAAATATTTTCTTAAACGCTATTTTTAAACACGGTTTTGTAACTTACCCAATGATAAAGTAACAGCAGGTAAGTGTAATATTATCACAAAAGAATAACTGAAAACTATTTAAAAAATAAATATATAAACTGGTTTCATGTTTGCGTAGCTTTCATACGTATTTTCACGTTCACGTCTGTTTCCCAGTTCGTTAAAGAAAACAGTACAACGAGAATTTATGTTGTTGAATCTATTTTACATTCACATTGTCTTTGGCATCACGTTCCGTCGAACTGCGTAAAGTTCATTTGTCAGGGTCTTACATTTTACCATAAATTCTCGAGCGACACTTTCTAGACTGGTTGTCGCAAGTATGCCAAAAATGCGGGCGATTCCTACCTACTTGCCAGTTTACAAAGCGGAGGGTTCATAGTACCTACTTAATAATGTCCGCGCCAAGCTTTGGTACTATTCTTTGTAATTAGCTGTTGAGCTCGGCATTACAGCGCTGACTTCTGTCACTTTGTTTTTTGGCGTATAAAATTGTGGTCGGTTTCCCTTTTTTCTACTTTCCGTTGTGTTTATTCTTTCTTTTAAAATCAAGACGAAACCCAACGTAAAAATCCTAATAGAACTCGTAGAAAGGAAGAATTATACATACATCAACATTTCTTCGATGCTCAATTTCTTTTACTCCTATTTTCAGAATGTACATTGGAATTTTATCAAGCGATTCCTATTCCTTTTGCAAACGTTGAATTATTTATTGGACATTATTATATATGTATGTAGTATTACTATTTGTTTCAACTACACAAAATACATGAGCTACGTAATCGCAATGGGTTTGTTCATAATACATTCATCGTTGTATTCAAATAAAGGGCAAAAGAAAATAGAGTTGTGGGCAGCAGCAAAGTAGGGCGCGGTGGGCCGGGCGTATCGATCAGCCGCTAAAACAAGCTCGACGCCGACGTCTGTCTAGCCATTGCCTAGCACACCCTATACAAAGCCTACATCACCTGCGACTCTCTGTGTTCCTGGTACAATGACCCAGTAAAACGATTCCGGGACATGTTGATTGAAACTTGAAATAGCTTGTGTTTTATGGAATTGGATTGGAAAGGGCAGAGTTACGAGTGGACTCGGTTGAGTAGTTACGTTCAGACCCAATAGTTATTCACTATTGTTTAAATAAAAGCTTGTGGGAATTAAATCACTCGACTGTTTGATTTAGGGAATATTGGTTAGGGTTTCATTAGCATTTTCATTTCGACGTAAAAAAGGGTCTTTTAGGTATTTGACAGACAGAATAGAAGAGGATTGTCGTCTTGAAATTGGGGCACATTTTACGATAAATGGTAAGGGATATGTTAACTATTATAGTCATTAATGTAACCTCTAGAATATATGAATACGAGCGTACAAAGTTAGTTAATAAATTCTAAAATCGTGGAACTGCAAAATAAAACTCGTGGATAATGAATAATAATTCATTTTACAATGAAAATCACTTAATGGAAACATGATCGTGCTTCATAACTATTTTATTCTCATTTGCCGTTAGTAAATGGAAAAATGGAATAAACCCCAAAAGTCTCAAATTACTAATCGATGACGTAAATTTGTTTTACTTCCGAACTGAATCTCCCTCATTATTGTCCAATGTGATGAATCACTCTAGATAAACGTTTCAACACAAAGTAAATCAAATGTCGAGTCGAGAGCAACGCGTCGAAAGCTTTTATTTAACATACTATTTATTTAGCGTTTTATTTCCGTTCATAATGTACATGTTAAGCGAACGTTAATCATTCATTTTGTTTACAAAATCGCGACTCATCTAATTTAATGTAACTTTTCAGCTATAACTAATGTAGTGTAGTAAATACGAACGAGCCTATAAAAATCAGCAAGCAGTAATATTAGTCACCAACATTTCATGCAGTAATTTATCAGAACACTTTTAGGCGCTAGCTTCAGTATCTCGTTTCCCGGGTCCCAACAAAAGTGACAATACTATCAATGAGAAGAGTCGTCGCCGGCCGTGGCGCTGGCGGTCATCATTGTGAGCGTTACAAACATTCCGACAACTGCGGCCACGTTTATTTCTTAGTGGTATAATCATTCGTATTGCAAGCGTTTTCTTACAGCTTTACCGCTGTCATGAATGTCTCTATGCACTTAGGTCGTCCATTAAGGCCAATGCAACGTTCACTGACGGAACGCGATCGTAAAACCTTTATAACATCCTTCCAGCACTTGTAAAGCGTTTTGAGAGTCTTCGTCGTTGTATGCGACCCCGCATTACCCCGCACTATCTCCACTTTTTTGGTGTCTCAGTGTGATCATACAGTCGCCCTAAGTAGACAAGTTTGTACATAAAGACGTCTGTACTGGATATCGCGAGCGCTCGCTATAAATGAAAGTATTTTAAAGTTACGCCTCGTTAGTCTACCCGCTTAGAAGGAGATCTTATCTTTGACTGTAGCCGAGCACTTGTTACTTTATATTTGTTCGTGGAACTTAAAACCTTTTCCTATACTTCTGTAAGTCTGAAACAGTACGGATGCAAATTATGTTTAAGTAAGTTGACTTCCAAATAGCATGATAATAAATCAAATAATAAAACGATACAATGCAGTAGTTTGGTACAAACCGCACAATTTATGGAGTATCCTAAAGCATTTAGTGTTGCAATTTGTACGATGCACATGTAAACGTATTAGGACAACAAACCAATGTCGGGCTGCCGGCGGGCGCCGCGCCAAGTCGCCATAGCTCAACACTTGACATATTCCGCCCGAATCCTCGGCTTATAGCGTTTAAAAACTATGCACCTACTAAAAAGTGCAGGATTTTGTGAATGAGCGCTTATTAGAGGTCGTGATTTGCCAGCCCCAGAGATAAGTTTAATCAGAGTGCCATTAAGTTTTACTGCTTCGCCGGGTGCATACGGTTTATGGCGGGTTGGGGCGACATTGTCAACAGATCTTGCGACGCTCTTTACGGCTGCTGAAACGTTGCTTTAACGGTTTTATAGTTTTCGTCGTTTCGTCTCGCTGGCGGTCACAACGCCCTTAACAGCCGAAGCTAAGTGCCTGCTCGGGGCTCCGTTGCCCTTAAGAATGTCTGTTTTTCTTTCATACACACTGAGATTTCCATCTTGAGTATCGTAAAGAATTTTATTTTTTGCTTTTATACTTCTAGCGCTTTCGCTGCATTTCGATATTGACTTAAATATTTTGTGACGACAAACTTTCTACAAGTTTCACTTGAAATATGTATATTCAGACATCAAAGGTTACCCTCATAAATATCTACGTAAATTACGATAGTTGCTGATTGAAACACGGAAAACTAGTTAAGCAAGTAATTATTTACGCCCACGCGCACATTCTGAACGTATCGCTATCAAACGGTTCAGTTCTGAGGATTCACTCTCCAGCGACGCCGGCGCCGCCATCGCCTCGCTATAAGTTACATATGCATAGCCGAACTGTAAGTCTTCTTTAATTAAACAGCGGTGCAGTGACGCAAAGCGCAATCACGGCACGCGGTGACGCATGTCGGCGACGGCGACGGGCTGCAGCCTCACGTCAACTGCAAGCCTCACAATATTAATTTGTAGCAACTAATTAATTAATAACATGTGAACATTTCGCCATTAATCAGAACGGTCACGTTTGTCGCGAGGCGCACGGACTCACAGCGCACTTCTAAGAAACTGATTGGAGCTTCGACGACGCAAATTGGTTTTATTTACTTGACTTGTAGTTCATTTACTTGTTTCTGCACATAGGAGCATCGAACGGCTTCACGACTCGACTTGCCTTATTGAATTTAAAAAGCTTTGAGCTTTTTCTCTATAGTGCAGACGCTTTTCAACATGACTAATGTATCAGTACCTATGTCACTTGAAAAGTCCTTCACAGTGACAACGATGAAATATCATTAAAATAGCGAACTTCAACAATATATTGAGTACCTCTACAGCCTTAAAGTTAACCGAACTTCGTAATTACTTTGGAAATCTGTCTTAGTTTAACACAAAGCAACTGGTCGATTGTTTAGCTATTCATTTATGCGGCAATCCTTTTTCTATCCAGTTGTTTGCGAAGCTCAATGTTAAACATAGTCTTATACATGAATCAGTAAGACATCCATGCGTCCAGCGCCATGCAGTTACTCGAAGAATCTCAAATTCCATTTGCACGATTGTTCTTAAAGTTAGTTGTGAGTTTAACTTTCAAAGCGAGTACGATGCTACTATTATCTTAGTTTTTTATTGTAGTTCACATTTTTTTAAAACGTTAGTCGGATTCCGTATCAAACTCAAAACTCAAACTTAACTTTTTGTCACTACCTATTCACTGAATGACGTCAGGAACCGTAAGTTAACAACACTTTATCATTTGTAACTTCGCCAATGTCAACATAGAATTTATTGCTCTTCCAACATCAAGGGACCCCGTATCTATTATGTAGATAGTCATTGATAAGTCGGACGCAAATAAAACAAACTATCGCATAATATCCTCACGTAAGGGTAGTTATGACGTTTCACAACGCAACAAGTAGAGGCGCCAGCCAGCCGCCGACGTGGGGCTGCGAAAGGAATTTCAATCTGGTCGTGATGAGCTGAGCAAAGGCGCAAATTACACACGAGCGACCGTCTTTTATTACCCTTAACGTGCTTTCTCGAATATTCGAGAGGTTCGTTTGTGGGTGGACCACGGAAATTTACTGCAGTACACTTAGTTACGAAGTAAGTAGGTTTTGGAAAACATGTAGTCGTTGAAACTCTTAATAGTTTATTACTTTTATTACTTCTACTTAGAAATTGTTACTATCAGAACTAAACGCTGCAAAATTGAGAAAAAAACTTAATATTTGGCTTTACTAACTTAAACTTATGAAAAACCAAAGGCAAACTGCCAAGCCTTCTCCTCCGCCATATTTATAAGAACAATACTTCTGAAAACTAATAGTAAAGACGTGTTTAACGACATTATATCTAATATGTAGATAGAGACATAACAATTGAGTGTGCTTAGTGAAAGAGTCGATATTGTTTGGTTGGAACGTAAATACTGAGCGGCGTGGTGCGCAACAAGTAGGGCGACGCGTCGGCGCCATCACATATTGGAATTAGTGAACCAACCTTCATGGATAACGTTGAAGAAAATTCAAATAACGTAGGGAACTCTTTGGATGAAAATACACTCAGAAATACCCACAGAAATTGCGACATTATGGCCACCGTTTACAATATCAATCATGTTCATTATAATTTGAATAGTTACAAATGATTGGTTTGATATGATTTGACCGTTCTTGATTAAAGTTTCTTGATCTTGGATATTAAGTAAGGTTTTAATAAAAAGTTTTGATTCAAAGACGTTTAACCTGGTATTGTAAGGTGCTACGAGTGCTACGACGCTACGAAGGTGCTACGAAGGTGCTACGAAAGTTGCTCTTTGAAGGAAAAGGTTCATGTAAACAATATTATACAACACAACCTAGTTTTGTTTATCTTAACATAGTACTTAAATATATCACACTCAATATATTTTATTTATTAGCAAAATATATCAAAACTTATGGAATGTCATGGAACTAAACGCTGTGGAACGGAAGCTGTGGACGTATAGATATACGAACACAACATTACGTTAATAGAAAATGTGTTATAACTATTCTCGTTTTCATTATTTTACCGTCTCACGTTATGCTATAATATAAACTAAACATAGGCAGATTTCTTTAAAAAGCCAGCGAAATCCCCTTAATATGTTATTTCATCCCTTAAGTTAAAAAATAATATTTCCCAGGATTTATTATATTAAAGCGAAATCGTTTTGTGTATCGTAGTCGGAGGATGAAGACCCACGAGCTCGTTCCTTCGAGACGCTATCAATACACGTAAATAGCCAAATTCCACGAATTTATAATACGAGGTGAAACTACGAGTTTACTTCGTTCTGACTCAATTTCAAAGTAGATAAACTGCATACTGGTAATATAGAGACTACATAGTGGAAGCAACATGTTTACCTACACGTTTAAGCTCGAAAGAAAACTTTCCTTTCTTAGAAGCCGCGAAAACTACCAATAAATAACAATGACATCCAATAACTGTCATCAATTCATAAGTTTGATAGCCCTATACGCAGCGTGACTCAATATCGCTTATCACCAAATAATTCATAGCTATTGTATTTAATCCGTTATCCTTATCAACCATATTTAACAAATTAAATAAAAGTACAAACTTAACAATAACGTTTCCGCTGACAATATTTATCTTAACGCCGATATCCGACACGTGTTTTCAGTGTCGACCGTCGGTTCAGCGTCGCAACTAAATAAATATGAATTACCATTACCGGCATAATAAGGCCGCAGTACGACCGACTCCGTACACCTACGACTACATACGAAGTACCACGAACTCTCAGGGGTGCGCCCTAATAACAGTCCACTTCCGCTTTATTAAATTTCTTCGCAAATACACTTTTATTGTCGACGGCCAACGATCTTTGTAAAGGACATCGTTGTCTTCACTCGTTTGTATCGTATGCAAATAGTGGAACAAATGGGGGCCGCCCTTACTACGTTTTATGATTTTTATGGATGAAACGAAGTACTCGCATAAAATACAATGCAAAGAATGCTCTCGAGCACAAAATATTCATGTCGACACAGTCAGTCCACGAATGCAGTCAAATGTTTTTGTTTCATAAATGAATAAATAATGAGGCGGCATTAAACGTTCATGGTAATTGTACGCTCCATTTTATAACGTGTAATGAAATGTGAAACTGTTACAATATTGTCAAAATTAATTATGAATACAATATGTTATCTGCAAGTGTATAAAGTGACACATTATGTGCTATAATAATTGTACATCGTGCAGTGTACAACGTTTCATAAACCGGTTATACATAATTGATAAAACCTTACTGTTTGTAAGGCAGAGGCAGCGAAGAAGACAAAATAATTAGTTTGATCGTGTACATAACTTAGTAGAGTCAACAATTTACTATGTACATAAGTCTATCGTGTGATGCCTCTTCACGCCAACTTATGGCTTCCTAATGAAGTTGTCGCTCCCTCGTGTGTGTGCGTAAATGACGTCAACACAGTCCGTGTTGGTGTGTGTTCACCATATTATCGGTCTCGGGGTAAGTGCAGATTTTAAGCTAAAGGTCTTACCGATCTATAATTACTATGCGCGCGATTTTCTTCGATAACGCAAGCGTAAACTTGATGAAGATTGTAGGGTTGGCAAACGCAAAATTTGTTTACCATTAGTAAGTAAACGTAGCTTGCACAAAACTGGTTTTCCTTTATCTAATACAAAAATATCTAAACTTCTTTTGGCACTATTTAATATGAATTATACCTATATCCTGATTTTTATAACTTCGTTGTTGGGCACGGGATACCGAAAAGAAAGCTTTTAGAAAATCTTAACGAAAAAGTAGATAAAAATTGGTTTACGAGTGCTCCAAATCCCTGTATCATGACAACACTAAAAGGTTATCATAATAGACGGCAACCCTGATATTGCCGGCACTCAGGCAGACTGGAGGTTCGTCTCGAACAAATTGCCGTGATGCCCCCGCCATATTAAGTTAACATCCCCCACCCCCACTTTTACTTCACTTCAACTCACTAAATTCACTATTTCATTGTCATAATTTACTTAAGGTGGCAATAAAGGTGATTAAAGCTGATTAACGTGAGTTCAGACCTTCCATTATATTTTTAGTACGAAAACTTACCGAATCCTTTAATATGCAGGCGACTGTCAGAGACGTGCAATTAAGCAGCCTACTTTGTTCAACGTTTAAACTTTAGGTATTTTTCTCTAAATGCAATAGAAAAACAAACAAAATAACAGTAAGGAAGATTATTACGAGTATGTGACCATTTCGAGCACCTAGTCTTTTTCATCTTTGATCCGAAAGTGAGCTACTAACACTTATTCAAGTTTTTAATTGTGAAACTTTCCCTGTATCGCTTCAGAATTACTTTGAAATATTTCACCGTAGCAAACACGAGTAAAAACTATAATCAATATCCCGAGCCCTACATTTTTCATTAATGGAGGTAAGGGTGTGGGGAATAAATGCCAGTGCTTCAGTAGGGAAAGTTAGGGTGACCCAGGCAACTCAAGGGGTGAGGGAGGCGGTGTAGAACAATGGCCACCATGACATTTAGCATGGAAACGATTGTCACGGCCCGTTAGAGTCGCGAGCCACTGGGCGTACAGCCGTTCTCCGCATAGGTACCCTCAAATACGGACTGTCATAGATTGTCGTCTTCCTTTTTCAAATTCTGAGTCGTTGAAAAGGTCTCCAATTTCTCCGTAAGCTTAAAATTAGTACGAGTACTTTTACGTCAGACGCTCCAAAACAATCAAATGAAATAGCAACATTTTTGTGGGCCGGTTTTGCAAACAAAGTTTTCAGATTATTTACATACTGTTTCGTGATTCTGGTTACGTAACTTAGATGGGCACGAACGGCATTAAGAGTTTGCGAATGGTATCATCGAGTAATACTAAGCTCATAAGCAGTAACATAAGGATGTGAACGATAACATAAACTGTTTAAATATTTTAGGCACATTTTCCGTGCAAAAAGCAAAGCGGAAAAGTTTATTGGAAGAATAAATTGGGACTAAAAAGCAGGGCGCGCTTGCTCGAGTTTCTCTCGAGGGTGGAAAAAAACAAATTGTTGCTAGATGGTAAGTAATGCCGGGGACGTGCCGCAACGACTCGAATTACTTCATTTTACTTGGACCTGCAGGTGTAGCCGCGCCCAGAGGCCGCGCAGCCGCAATCAAATTTAATTTTAATTGTCAAATTAAGTACATTAATTGCGGGTTTTCTTTTGAAGGTCCGCAAACAAGTGAATTAAATTTTGAGCCAGCACGAAAACTTGCATTCAAAAGGCGAAATAAAAGTTGTATGTCATTAGTCATAGAAAAGAGAAACGTAAACAACATGACGTGAGGTTGGTAGAAAATATATTCAGTAAGTAAGTAGTTTGGCACAACACGCTTAGTCATGGATACTGAGCATTCTTAGTGCTCACCTGCTGCCAGACACCTGCGATGTGCCGCTCATGTATCTAGCCCAAACAGGCCAACCCAACAACACAATCCAAATGTTTCATTCATAAATTTTCTACTACTTACATCGTTAAAATCCGCTTTTATATTTAACAATATGACTAATAAGATCCTCAATTTAGGTCACAAATCTGACAGATTACTTTATTTTATATATCTTTGAAATATTACTGCGCCATTAGACAGACACCCGACAGAAATTAGACAGTGATTCGAAAGGTCTGTAACATTATTGAAAATGAAAAATTACTGTCGGGGAAATTTTCAGTCTGACCCATCTAACGAGGCAATTAAAGTTTAATGAACTCTGGATACCGCTATTAGAAACTATCGCAGTACTTATCGTCTAAGAAGTATAAATCATACCACAATTTATACTGTTTCTAGATATTCTATACATTTTCAATTACTTTTTTATGTTCCTGACATTTTAATTAAAGAGTTGTTTTACTAAAATACCTACTTCTGCCTACTCCTTTCTCGGAGACTACTAGTTTAGATACAAAAACATCGAGGTAAAATTAAACATAACATTTAATTACCAGCGTGTTTATAGCACCTTTATTAAGGAAAATACCTTTTTAATCCCCCACTATCAGGCCACTAACCATACAAATGGCAGGGATGACAAACATTTAAGTTTAATATTGACGCGGACAATTAAGTGCGGACGGACGGACGGGAGCGGGACTCGTTTACATATTACAATAACTCCGAGACCGATGCTGCTGACAACCATTCACTAGATAATCGCCTGCATTGTTTGCTGAACCCCTAATGCTTTTAAACCCGCCTAATCTTGCTTGCAAAAGATCTTTATTTTGGATATTAAAACGTAATTAAGCTGTCTGTTTGGTTAAGATTTTTTCATTTCATCTTCAGAAACGAGCAATAAAATAGACTTGTGTAAATCACTTGCTTACCTTTAACCAGCCTCATAAATTATAGACATGTTATTTTGACCTTCCCCCATATATCCGACGTCACGTTTCCGCTGAAAGTCTCGCTGGTTCCGTGAAGGAAAAGTGAAGCACAGATCTAATAAATAGTTGAAGACGCATAGGTTTATTGATCGTTTCATATGAAGCGAAAATACTCGTACGTGTACTAATACAGTAAATAAAGTATTAACTAATTTTTATTAGAAGTACCGCTCGAACACCCCACGTGCTCCCTGTCCTCCTCCTCCCCACCCCACACGGGTAAGGGGTGACTGTAATGTAGGTATTTTTATTTTATGCGGTGACACTCTGAACTCCAATAGGGAAATTGGACTGATACTACTTTTAAGGGTTTTTTAGACATCAACCTCGGATTTATGTTTAAACCAATATTGCGTCTTTATGTTTTTTTTTATGCTTTACGACATTGCCAGTTATTATATTTATTACTTTTACGCGCACAACGACCGCTCCACTAACGCTAGAAAAGATATAGTCGTTACAATGAAACTCACAGCAGTAGAAACTTTTGAGTTAACCAGTTCTTAAATGAACAGCTTGCACTTTAAGAATTCAAGATTTAGATCGGAATTAAATTGAACAAGCGTTTATGGTGAGTTAGTAACCCCACAGGTAGGTAATAAAAGAACAAGAACGAACTACGTTTATCGCGTTTAGATTGCTACTCGGGAATAAATTGGGTGTGAAATAAAACTAAGTAGCTGAAAGTTTAACATGGCTACGCGCGACGGCGGGTCTACGAGTCTACGCGCGTAGCAGTTGGTAGCGCGAAGTTGTAGCACTGGCGGCCCCGGGGCCCGCGGCTACGACGGACAACTTCTTTCTTGTGCCGGTTTTGTATTTCGTGAACTGATGTTTCCGCCTCAGATTTTTCAATACTTCTCAGTTGTATATCGCTGTTTTAATATTGTTGAGGAAACAAAACTCAAATACGAAAGTTTCCGCGGTTGATTCTTATTGTGTAATAAATCTTATAAAACTTATGGAGAATACCGAACTTATGAGATTTGTAATGTCATAATAAGCTCCAAACAAGAATAATATAAAGTAAAGATACTGAAGGAAGCGAAGTAACCTTACCGTACCTTCTGCGGAAAATAAAAAACGTTTGCCTTATAAATAAAAAACCGGCCAAGTGCGTATCGGACCACCCACAATGAAGCGTTCCGTAGTTGGAATGAATTTATCTCAAGAACAAACTTAACATTGTAGTTGAAAAACATGTTCTCCCATACGTACCAACTGCAAATGTAATTTGGTCGACTATTACTCGTTAACTTGTAAAGCCTACTTAGCTGTGATAGTTTTCCTTTTAACTTCGTTATATATACTACTACTGTAACTTTTTTCACATATCCAAAAACAACTATTTAGCTGGCAAGGGGGGGACACTTGACGCTAATAGTTAAAAAAAAAATTAAGCTTAGTATTTTACAAACGGATCCGTTAATCGAAAAATTGTTTTCACAAATCCGCAATACTTTTAAAAGACCTATCCAACGACACCCCAGTACTTGGGGTAGACGGCAAAAAAAAACATACCCACTTTACATGTAGAGGAAGTAACCTAAATAAAAATGTATTTCTACATTTTATTTTACCACTTTGTCGGCATGACTAATATATATATCCATGCCAAATCACAGCTTTCTAGTACTAAGAGTTTCTGAGCTAAGCTGCGGTCAGGCGGACAGACGGACGGATATGGCGAAACTATAAGGGTTCCTTGTTGCCTACGGAACCCTAAAAATCAGAACGGCACGTTCATCCATGGAACCCTTGTACTTGGAAAAATTAAAAGAATCGTTTGTAAGTAGGTATAGCGCAGGACTAATGGACCTCATATTTCTTTTGTACTTTGTTGTACACGGAAATTTTGGCAGCTGTCACTCCAAAAGTCAATTTGATCAAATGACGACGTATACGCGAACTTGTTTCTAGTGCGGGGCCAAACGAGCCTGCGGAAATAAAACAAACAACTGTGATCAGTGACAACTCCTCCGCCATCACACCACCGCGTCTACTATTGATTATTTCTCGCGGAACTGTAGCTCAGATTGCAACCGAAATCCATTTAGATAGTGGACCTCCGTTACCCCCGAGACATCACTACTCCGCTCAGCGAAAAACAAAACTAGAAACACGCTTTTAATATTTTAGTTTGAATACGCAGAAATGCAAGACTTAAATTGAAAAGTCAACAACCAAAAAAACTCATTCGTTGTTTTGTGTGCTGTGCACAAAAAGTTCCAAAAAATAAGAGTGCAATCATAGTATGCAGCGCTTTAACGAGTGAGTGGAATAAAGTTTAAATCTAGGGCTGTGCAATATAAAAGTGAGTAAGAAATGTTGGCTTGATAAATGATGCGCTGCTTCAATGAATCTCCATCAGCGCGTCGTGGCGCTGCAATTTGAAAAAGGGATTACAGTTATCTGCTCCCTGCTCTATGGAGTTGGTATTACAAAACTCCTTGCAGCCAAATGTTGCTGTGTCCGTTTGTGAATTCTTTTACGTTATAATATGTGGAAATATGGAATTTTCTTACCTCACACAAAATCTTTCAACATGAAATTGCTTCAAATATGACTTTTCTTGAGAAACTTAACAATAATTACATCCTAAAAATGTTATTCCTAACTTATAAAGTTTCAATTCAAATTAAAAAGCTAATTTCTAACTTATGATATACGACGTACAAAATCGACGTATCTTAAGTATTATCAGTATTTTCCCGATCGCGGCGGCGGCGGCGACACAAAAAGTGTCACTCATGTAACTAACAAGGTTATTGTATTGGAACTTTGAACCCGCGATAATAAATGCGCTCCGATGGAGGTGCTTACATGCTGCTTATCAACTAGCATGCATCTTATGTGAATTTATCTTAAACCGTGGTCTATTTTACATAATGCGACTATGTTACCGATTTTGCTACTAAAGGTTTCTAATATTATGAGGCATTTACTTCCCTAATGAAGCACTAAGTATGCTAGGATCTGGGTAGGTATATAAATGCGAATTAACAAGTTGGATCTAAGAATAGCAATAGGAAAACCAATGGGAAATTACAACGCCTTAGAAAAACCATGAAAATTAGTTTAACTCAACCACCTCCGCACCAGCCATTACACATTACGGTACCACAGTTCGCATCCACGAACCAGTTACTAAAACCAATATTTGCTATAACATGTTAAAGTAGGCATGCACAAAGCGGCATTGCAAAGCGTTCACAAACATGAATCAGGTGAAAACCACTTCAAAGCGCCGCATTATAGCAAAACGTACTGCACGCAAATTGAACGCGTTGAACGCGTCACAAATTCTATTGATACAAAATAGCAACAAGCGTGCCGTTCGCTCGACACATGAGCGTTCGCACGCGTGTTTGCCGCCGCTGTTGACCGTCCGAGGCACAGACGCAAACATCCCCGCCCTTCGACATCTGTCCCAAACGATATTGCTCACGCACGATATTCGCGACACGCGTTTGTTCAACAAAGGTTTTAATGTTTATACCTACCTCGGAACCATTTCCTGGGCTATCAGTGGACCTTCGAGCGAGCCATAAGTGTTCACCAAGTACCTACTCGCGATAATAGTGGCGAAGCAGGAAAACTAGCAAAACAGTTAGATTTTTACGCAGTGTTCCTGCACCAATAATCTAGAGCAAACATAAGAGTATCGTTTTATACCAGGATGTAACACAACAAATACGAAATGGGTTCCGGGAAAACGCACGAGAAACTTTATGTGAACGCACTTACGACGTTTGCTTGCGATAAGGGTGAAACATGTAAAGGCGGCTTGGGGATAAAAATGCAGATATGAGAAAGCCACATGTGAATAGATATAAAATCGAATTCTAACTAGAAATTTGAAACCTCATTAGAGAAGATATTCGTTCCAAATGTTGGAATGTGTCGCAACGTTGACATAAAACTTGAATGCTCCTTCGTGCAGTTGGAAATCAAATAAAGAGGAGCAGCTGTCGCCGGTGCAGTTGCGAAGTGCTCCGCTACATGCTCGTCTTCGTCACACAGACGTAATATCATCCACTCCTACGCGACTCCAACAAATGACACTAGGAAAATGTTGTCTCGTTTGCTGCAAGAAAGTTCTTCAGGAACGCTGTTTGTGGAAATAGCTAAATTCTCATAAGCTTCAAACGTTTCACGTGATTTGATGACTATTCATTAAAAGGTTACGGCGCGGGGCGTTTCCACGCCTATGTCGGCCGGGCGTGTTGATCCTCACAATAAAGGTTGTATTGCAGCGCAAATATTGAGTCCTGAGAGCGCGCCCTGACCCCGACTCATTTCATCTATGCTAACCCCTTTCATCGCCATCCCATATGGACTCAATTGTCTTATGGAAGTGCCCAATAACCGCTTACAATGTCTTTAGCAACTTTTTTGATCGACTGGTTCGTGTTAATAGTCTGAATTCCAAATGTAAAAGTGACAATCGGCGCCAGTTTTTAGTAATTAAAAGCCGCTCTGTTCAGATTTTTGTATTTTAATTTTCCCCGAGCTTTGAAATGAATATCAAAAGGTTTTTCTAGTAAAAACAATAGAGGGATATTATACGTGAACACTGGAATAACAGCACAAACGCACAACTGGGACTCTAATCCAGGGCGGGTCGGGGCGAGCACGTGCCGCCACATTTCCTCTGGATAATTTACAATTTGCGTTTATATTTAGATATTCTCTCAATACCACTATTAAAATTATTAAACCTAAAGTGGTATCATTATTTTGAGGAAAGACTTTAATGGTGATCCCTATGAACACATTTTTTTTTTTTTACAAATCCATGTTAATTACAGTTTCTTATATTATTGCACCTTCGATATGGTGCTCCAGTTAATACCCGCGAGCGTAAGTTGAATGTTCTCGAGTCAAGCGATGGTGTTACAAAGTGCTATTTCAAGCAATCCTTACAGTTAGACCCTTATTTAAACAGCGGCTTTCATGGGTCCCAAGGCAGCCCTCGAGAGGCTCACGTTGCGTACAGACTCGAGTTGCGGCGCCGATCTGCTCCAATAAAATGATATCTATAGACTTTCATATTGGAGTTTTTCTATTACATTCGATATTTGGAGTCCAAGATTTCTATGTAGCAAGCATCACGCAACCTGGTTTTCTAAACGACATCCCACCTGTTTCTACATATTTCAGAAATGTTTCAACTCTTACAATTCCAACACATCCCGAATGAGGATTACAACATACTTTATAAAAGCGTATTTATGCCTCCCAATAGAATCGATTCTGAACATTGTCGGTGAATATCTCAAATCCAACGAATAAATCGTGCGATTGAAATGTAAATAGGTACGAACGAGCTGCGTTGTGGAATTAATATTTTGATTGGATTAATCTATTAACACAATATCGGAGTGCACAATGGCTCCGCTCGCGGTGGTCGGGCATACGTGCCTACTGGCTAGTGCCCGCAGTTCACGCATATTATGTACTTAGGTATAATGAACATCGGGCGGATGGCGCATAGGAAATGATAGCAATGTGAATCGTTTAATCATATCAGCCACACATGCCTAAACAGTTTTATTATTATGAGCGTGCTCTTGTTGATAACTGTAAGTAGGTATGTTAGTAACAAACTAGGTAAGGAAATATGTATGCCTTTATTTTGGCTAGTGAATTCATAACTCAGCATATTCCAAAAGATATTATACTAACCCGAGCGCCGAGCGTCTCAACGCACCTGAGAATCCAAATGATAGCCGGGTTTAGCGGAAATATGCGAGTATTACCAAGTTGATGTACTTTTCGGACGTTATTACTAGGCAATACACGAGCGGTTAATGTCTTTGAGACGCTTTAAACTGCGGAATGTGCGTGACACGCGATTTTATGTTAATAGTAGGGCAGTAAGCACTGAAGATATCTGGACATCTACCGGCCAGAGTTAATTTCGTTTTTATAACACCACAAACCCGAATGATCTGTTTACTAGCGGGTCAGTAATAAAAAAGGGGCCGTGGTAGCCATTATGGAGCGAGTAGTCGCGCTGCCCGGTGTCGCCCCCTATCGGGTTGCAAGTGAAACGGATCGTAGGGGGCGGTGACAGATAACGACCAATATGGCCGTTGGTAAATGTCAACTCGATGATATCAACTGATGTACCTCGGTGAGTTTCAGTGCTCATGTCCTAATATTTTCATGAAAATTCTGAAGAACAGGTATAAAATTCCATTCTACGATGCTTCAAACGGAATTATTCAAGTTAGGAACGAGCTGCAAGTAGTAGTTTTCGAGATTTTATTTCTCTTTCCTTTGTCTGTATGATATTGATATGATATAGGTTTAGGCAAGTATAAAAGTTTGAAAGATATCTACTTATAAAAATGTTATATATAAAATTGGCTCGACTCTTATTCGATTTGAGTCCGAAAAGCGATTTTGATTTAAAAGAGTGTCCGTGCAGTTTCTTGCCCGTTCTTCTCCATAGATACTTACTACGCTTTGGAATGGGCAACTAGCTTCATCTTTCTGACTGACAGACCCCTTGATAATTCAAAAGTTTCAGTTTGATATCTTTTTGCATTTTCCAAACTTCAACTTACCCATATAATCAGAGTGTTGGTGAAAATCAGTGTAGGTACGAAGGCTTCCTTCTAACTTAAAAATATATTACTGGTTATTAAAGTCTCAATATTCATAGACGTACAAGTCTATTAACACACATCTATCTCTATCTTTCATCACATTTCGCTTTCATCATCCATCATGTTTGGACATGTTTTCCGAACCGTATTTATTCACTATCGCACTGAGCCATCGCATTCATTATTCTGATTATAGGAGAACATCGCTTCAACATACCATAACTGCATTTTGATTTTTGTATGGCGTATAAGTACAACTTTCAACTATAAAGAAGTAATTCGTTTATTATTGTCGAAATAAAAGTACCCACATACCTACTCAAGTTAAAACTGAAAAAGAGTATTAATCTTAATAGATAAGTAATTCTATGCGAAAACTTATTCTACTCGTTGTACCATAGAAAACGTGTCGTCGGTTTCGATTTAAAAGTCAATACGAATTTTAAATTAAAAACGAAAGTTGATGCTATCTGTGCCTGGAAAGCCCCGACTTATTTGTTTTGTTCTAAATAAAACAACTGTCAGCTAGGCAGGCTGTACAACCCCGTTTTCCATCTGCGGTTGTTTGTTACCCGTAGGTATTAAAATTTTCATCAAATCTGGTATTACTTAATCCACAGGGAGTGTATCTGAGGCCGTGCATGCCAACGGGTCGCGTTATGCCACGATGCCGGTGACACATCCATTATAGTGACATTTTCCCGCCCTTTTTCCTGTCACATTTGACAGGTTTGAAAGCGACTCCTCCTTGCCAATGTTTTCGGCTTGATCCTCATCCTCTCCACCCACATACGTGATATATTGATGATTGAAAAACATCGTTGTTTCGTAATGGCGCGAAGAGTAGGTTTTACTGAAAAGATAAAGCCTTTTTTACGTGATTTCATCTCCACACTTACCTACAAGAAAAATCGTACTTTATTTTCTTAAAAACCATTTCAAACACAGTAAGAAAGTTGGAAGGACTGTAATTTGAGAAATTTGGCATTTTTTGGAAAATCAAACTGTTATATGTAGGTCAATGTTTCAAGAACATGAGACTTTAATGTGCGCGTATCTCTGCCTAACCCTTCGGAGATTTCAGGCGTTATATTATGTTTAAAGTGTGTGAGAGAATCATTTCCTTATTATTGAAGAAAAACTCTTTTTTATCCCCTTTTTATAAACAACTTTCTTGTTTCAAGACAAGCCCTAATAAAATATATATCTGTCCACACTATTTTATAAGAGTTACCAACTTGATTTATTATTTAATCAACGCCACCTATCGGTCGCTCCTTGCTTCTCGGGCAATCAGTCAATAGCCTTCGAGCAGAGTGGACGTCCTGTCCCATCTCACTACTGCAGTTATTTATAGACGCAATCTTCGCATTGTTGCTGTAGAGAAAAAATCACCACCTGTGTAGCGACGCTTTACGATTTATTACTTTTATTGGGCACAGATTTACGCTGACGTACACACCGCCCTTTTGGTCCACCTCAAGTTGTATCGTCTTTTAATTGATATTAGAGTAACATTGTAATGTCTTTTCTACAGTTTTGTCTATAATAACCAATTAATTTTCATCTTTTTTGTTACAGGTAAGCTTCTGAGAGTTATGAACAACACCTACGTAAGTTTAATTGAACGCCAAATAAGTCTGAACAAATTTAGAAAAGTTAACCGAAAGCCATAAAACACTAATCCAGTTAGCTACTAGAAAAACAAAACTCAAACTTAATTTTGAAGCTAAGCTCCGCTCCGGCAGCAATGTGGACATTGCGTCCTCGCCGGGCGTTGGCCTGCAGAATGCTGCGAAAATTAATTTCCAAATGTGAAATAGCACTACGTTTGTGGAGACGAGCGGCGCCAATGAACTGTCCGTAATAAATGTCATTAGAGCACGTGACGTCACTCTGGGAACATGGCTGCCGACTCTCCGCATCCAATTATGTCTCAAAACTGCCGGACATAAATTTCAATAACACAATTTGTCACAATTTGCGGCAGCGTCGAAAATGCCGTCGGCTCTTTGTTTTTTGAATGCGGGCAGTATCGTTACAGTTCCATATTCCAACCCATAATACGCCTCTGACGAGTTACTGAGGTTCGCTCATCGTGTAAGGACACCATCGAATTTGCTCTACAATAACTTATGACCGTTGCCACTTGCCTTATGAGAAAGCTTTGTAAAAACATCCAAAGATCCAAGTATAGAGCAGTAATTATAAGTCTCTAATAAAAACAACAAAATGAAACAATAAGAAATATTGCTTTACATGCGTAGTAATCAGCGTTGTTAATGTGAGTTATATTTCGCTCTATTTATAGCTAACTTAACCGCAGAGTGTAAAGTTCTAAGTTAAAACCAGGATTTAATTAATAATTTTACTCTGTGGGTAGAAATAACAATAAGTACATAAATAGCCGGTACGTAATAATGGCCAAGCAACAGAAAATAATGATGAATGAAGAATTATTTCATCACCACTGCTCCCAAAACGGTGACGAAAAACAGCGTGAGGAAACCGGCATGTCCTAGAACTAAAAATTCAAAAATATGTGACATCCACCAACCCGCACTGGGCCCCCGTGGTGGATTATGGCCCACTCCCTCTCACAGGGAGAACACCTGTGTCCCAGCAGTGGGAACATTATAGGCTGATTATGCTATGCTTATGCTAACAGAAAAGACAAATAAATATTTCCTTCCTAATTTAATTCGTAAAATGTCACTATACCTATTACGATAAAATATAATATATAGTATGAGAAAATCAAAAACGCACAACCCTTGTTTTTAACGAGGGCGCGAAACAAAAACCGAACGGGTAGGATTTAAATAAAGCTACGAACTCACAGAAGGGAAACAAAAACAAATTAATTGTTATGATACAGTTGACATCGGTGAGCTGAAAAACATCGTAAGCGACATGCTAAGAGCGCCCTCCGCCAGCGGCGTCTACTCCGCGAACTAAAATCACGAATTAATCGCCAATGAAAATTTCCGTCGAGCCGTGAAATTACAATTTAAGCGACGCCTGTTTATATGACGTATACGAAACTCAATGCTCTCCACCTATATATAATGTAAGGTAGGTACATAAGGAAACGTGTGTTCTACATAGGAATTCAATACAAATATGTACCTATGTTTTTAGTCAAAACAAGTGACTTTTTGAAAACTACTAAAGTCCACATTCCGTTATAGTTATAAATACTGAATTACCTGCTCATATTATTATGCTTAGGTACCTTTGCAATCCTATAAAATTGATCTTAACATTTTGTAGCCCGAAAACTTCTTTGAAAACAGTAAGTTATGAATCATCCATCAAAGCACAACTAAATACCATCTGATTCAATCATTTAAATTTCCCGCAAAGTAATTTCCCTATCCCCAAATATCAAAACTAAATGTATTTAAAGCTACGTATCCATTTACAAGTATACCTAATTAGATATCGGGTATATCCCACCACAATCATAGATTATCGTCGCTTGGACATGAAGCCACAATTCGGCGCTACTTATACCGAAGCCATGTGACGCCCTTACTCGATACTGACTCATACATTTATTACCTTCTACGTTATAGGATTATCATATCGGCATTTTACTTACTTATATATTGTTTGTGATAGGTTATTCTTTAACGAAAGTCGTAGACGAACTTTATTTCCAGGCTCTTTTAGTCTCGAATAATTCTAGCATTACCTATTCCAATAACCAAGTCCAGGTTTTTAAATTAACAGCCGTAACTAAATAAAATATGTAGTGCACTTGGCCACAAGGATATTACCTAAAAACAATTTTGTGAGAGAGAGAACTGATAAGAGTCAGTCCCTTAACACATGTTAATATTTATCAGTTAATAGTTATGTAAAGTGCAGCTTTTAATAGGTATGTAATGCGATATTATCGTATAATTTATCGACACCGCCCCGCTGTCCGCGCTTATAACCGCCCGCCCGGCACGGCGCAGGCCCTGTGTCGGGCCGGGCACAGCACGCGCGTGCCGCCCGCGTCGTGCCCACGTCACAGCGCGAGCGTGCCACTCCTGCCATATCACTTCCAACCTCCGCGAGCCGCGGACGCACTCTTGGTGCCACGACCAAGCAAAACAATTCAAATCAAACATTCCATTAATTGTACGTCTCGCGGCGATAACGCGCGCCGTTTTATTACTCCGTCTTTTATTTTCGTTTTTATTTCGCATCTCCTAATGCAATTGCACTCGAGCAGCGCGGACTGTATTATTTTTTACGTTGTTATTCTTGTTTTTATTGGTTTTGTGCGTAAGTGAAAATGGAGGCCGGCTATGAAATGGTGAGTTAGAGCATTTATAAATTATTTGATTTATTTTTTATTAGGTACTTCCGTTTTGATACTCAGTTTTCTTGTTAAGTATTTTAATTGCCTTTCAATAAATTTAAGTTTTCGTATATTTCTTACTAAATAGGCATGCAGTAATCTAATCAAAACAGTTGAGAAACTATCTCAATCTGAAACTTAGTTTGTAGATCGCGAAATGAACAAGTAATTTCAAAATGTTAACTGTAATATACCATTACAATTACGTACATACAAATCTGTAAGTAACAACAATTTGACTTGTGATCCCGAGCACTCTCCACTCACGCGCATTGTGAACCAATCAGTAACAACATCCATTCCATTAGACCATTTAAACTTGTCACAGAAAGCGACAATAAGCGTACAATAAATTTATATTCTCGGGTGTACCACTAATCTACACAATTAGTTATGCTTTTGTAAAATAATCTTCACAGACATAAATCTACATGAATTAGGATTGACACGCGTGTTAACTTGACAATTCACTGAACCTATTTAATAGCTGCTAACGTTAAATAGATGTTTTTGAATAATAGGCACAACAGTAATTAATATCGGAAATCAAGTATCGAAACTATCATAAGACTTACTTTAAAAGCAGTAATAACCAGTGTGCTCGACATTCCCTATTCCGTAACACATTGAACGATATCCACATACTTAGGTAAACAACTTAACTTCGTTTAATAGAAATCGTTTATCACCCCGAACAATCCTAATAGCTCCTCGCATTATGTTCCCATAATACACAAGTATTTCATTCAGTTATCGATTGAGTGGCTTCCCTTTGGCTAGATAGCAGATGATAAGATACTTTATCTCGTCCGGCCCGCCCCCCGCCTGTCACTCTCACGCTGATATCAGAAAAAAACCATAGCGGTTAATGAAGATGCTCAATACAAGCAACCGAGCAACGCTTCTATAATCTAAAACGGTGAGCTCTAAAAAGACAGGAATTTAGAAGAAAAAGTCGTATGTAAAGCCTGTAGCACGTATTGCTGATAAAATAAGGCGCATATTACAAGCATTTATGGTTGTTACCGCTTTAAAGAACCATACAAACATGTATAAAAGAGATTTAACTGCCCTTATTAAGAGAAGAATGATTGTGAATACATGCATTCTTATTTAATGGAGACGTGTACTGAGCCCAAGTGAATGAAAAATAAAGAGTCGTAATAGTATTTTTTTCGTTATTACAATCAGACAATAGACTCGAGATTTAATTAATATGCAACCTTATATATTGTTACTACTGCAATTAAGCAGTCGAAATATGAGCACCCAAAAACAGTTCCATAGAATTCATAATCGTCTTAAGTGATGCTTTTTTTTATTGTAACGTTAGTAAAGACTCGGGTACCTACTCTAAATTCCCAAGTCGACGTCAACAAATGAATTCGAAACACGTAACTTTGGACCGATATCCAAATTTTTTTGTCAACAATTGGTATGAAGCGGAATCATTACCCGCTATTTTCCTGGTAGATGTGCCATACTGCACGTGAGTGCAATGCCGACTACAGAACAATAGAGCACTAGGCACAAGGAGCTGCCTAGCTCTTTAATAGACCATTATTTTCATAGTCTCTCAATACGCATTGCAAGACCAAGAAACGCGGCTGTTTTGTTTTATAAACAAGCGCCTTTGTGTGGCCACACTCATACCTACCCATAACTTACTCGGTCTCTCATATCGTAAGGAATTGTAATTTCTTATTATTATACTCTGGAAACAAGTATGATTCAACGCAAGAAATTGAAACACATTTGAATTTCAAATTGTTCAAAATGTTGCCTTCATAATATTCCTGCCGTAGATTAATGAAAAGATAGACTGAACATAATTTGCCATGTACAATTGTTGTGACGTAAGAATGTCTCGATCAATTAAGAACAGTCATGCGAGCGGCTAACTCTCTAATTATCTCTAGTGGTTTCCTCAAAACTACGCCATCCATTAGGAAAGTTAGTCCGTGGCCAACGGAACACCTCAGGCCACGTTACAACGTCATCCAATATTAGTCATCTGAGCGTGTTGAGGAAAATACAACAGAGAATATAATATCGGACGAAAACATTCACATTTGTGTGACGCTACGATTGGTTACTCACTCGTTACCGATTGTACGCTAACAAAACAAAGGACAAAGAAACTAACCCAACAACTGGGCCTATATGATAGAATTAACTTTGGACATAAACTGATATTTTATCATTCATTTGTTAAACTAAACTGCTTTACAGAGCATTATCGATTACGTACTTGTGTTCTAAAATGGTTTTCGTACCACTTACTTACGTATGCAATATAAGTATTAAAACCTATTTTATTACCACCATATCTAGACACGCGGTAGCGTGTCAAGCCAAGTTCAAAGAAAAAGGAACTGGGGGCGCCCTGTGTTATATTACACGAACCATTTGGAAACACTTTTGAACCCTTAATAACTCAAAATCGTTTTAACATAAACACATGAAATTAGGTTTATTTATTAAAACCCCTTAGATTAACTAGAACCCCAAATTTCATAAATACAACTGAAACAGTTATTGAGATATTAACGTCTAAAAATCGTCATTTTTGTCACTGACTGACTGACATATAGATCAAAAACCTAACCCACTTCCAGATGAGCTAGAAAGTTGAAATTTGACTTGTCTAGATTTTACCAGCAAACCAAATTTTTAGAAGACTATGTTGACCTTACAATATAAAAACAGTAACTTGCGTATAACATAAAGAAGATAAATTGATAAGCCAAATATAAGATAACTTGTATGTGAAAACTAGCTAAGTCAAATCTTGAGCTTTAATTTATACTGTAAATAATTCGACTGTTCAAATTTAAGAAGTTATATTTTTAAATAGCAAACATTGTTGTAGAAGAAAAATAAAAGAAATTGTGTTTTAAATTTATTTTAGAATGATGTATGTTCTTATAAATAAATTTCAAAATTATCTACAGAACTTGGCACCCATTTAGATCTCAATTCTTTTGTCGGTGAAATCGACAACCACGCATAAATTCTTAATATTGAACTTGTCTTCCATTTTCACATTTATGGTTTTGATGGTACCATTTTCCGCTGCCACCATTTTTTCCCAATACATATTGCTGTGAAAACAAGACATTAGTTATATACCTGGATTCGTGGCAGTATCACCCCCTTTCACAAAATGTATAGAGGTAAGGTGAACGTCACTAGTTGGTAGTGTAGTGGGGAATACGATCCTGGCACAAATTGATTGAGAGCGACATTTGATATAAAATTGTGTTGTGATTGATGCGACCCCGCCTCAGCGCGGCTCCGCTAAGTGCTCTGTCGTGGTGTCGCCTATATGTACGCACCTATACACGTACGTGAGACCATTAGATACACGCGGAAAGTATACGTACGTAATGTAACAACTAGATACATCTTACATTATGTACTGATACACGACCAAGCGGGTTTGCCGAGTAATCTTTTTTATATATTCATATCGTCACATTGTCCCTTCACGGGTGAGTAAACGATAGGTGATCGACCTCATCATTAACCTGCCTTCTTGTCGATAAGATCTGCTAAAGGCGCGCGTCTGAATTTTCCTCTCGTAGCGTGCCATCGCAGCATTATAATCAACTGGCTCATTCCCTCCTCGTTGACAACACGATATCTAAATTTATGGTAACGTGAACAGTATAAGACTCATGTTTTAGGACTCTCTACAATGTTGTTTATTTGTAGGACATTATGGTTATGATTATGGTTGCTTTTTTTGTTACCTTCCTTTATTATCCTTAAACAGTTTATTATCTAGCGAAATTCAGAAGGCAGCCGTCGAATGGGCCAATAAATTGGAAGAATTAAACATAATAAAACAAGATTTTTCTGAACATTTCCAGCTCTACGTCAGTTTTACGTTAAACTGACAGCTTGTCTTAAAACTTTACTTCATTTCGCGGCCATTCAGAGACAGATAGAGCTTATTTTTCTAGGTCATTCAACGCAAAAGGGTGGACCGAAACGTTCGACAAATGACTCCACTGGTACGCTTAATTTACTTTACAAATGCTTTTAAAGTTTTCAGCTGAATATCTAATTGGTTAGAGAAATTCCCTATTCAATGCGATTTGCGATAATGTTTTAGATAGGCTTCGTAACTTTTCTTAGCTGCATAATAATAGACACATATATATCTATTCTTAATATCATTGTGGACGTTTCAATTTTAATATACAAGGACATAGATTAGTTATAAACGACATATAATCGACTATGCATGGTTCTGCTCAGACCGATCCATCCATCACCCTCTGGATTCATAAGGCTCCGTGCAGATGTCCCTTGTACGTTTATAACAGACGCGTTATATGTTTGCTATGATATAATACATACTAGTGTACACTCGGCTTAGTTGGCGACACTGCCAGTAGGTATTAATTTGGGTTACTGTTAGTTATCGTATTATATATCAAAATTTTACACATATAAAACAGTCTGTTTGAGATCAGTAAAAGTAACACATGCCTACGTAATTTAATCATTTACTTCCTTAACAAGTTTTAGCTTCTTGACATTATCGCAATAAGTTTCTCGTTTAAACATAACCTTTGAAAAAACAGAATTTAGAGCACAATTCCAAGGTTTTGAAAAATGTTGTAGCTACCTACCTACGCTACAGTTTTAAAGTTTTGTGATGCTGACATGATAGCGGTGTGAAAGACGACGACGGTAAGAGCGCAAATCTATCGGTAGCTTTGTGCTCACTTCCCGCAAGCTCACGCTGAGCAGCCACGCCCTGGCAGCCAGTGAACGATGACGTGATTCCAGCGCGATACATCGCCGTGCAGGGTAATATTGTGTCGCGAGACCAACTGATAGCTCCGGCCCTTCGGCAAAAAATAAGGTCGCCCGTTTACACGAGAGCAAAGGCTTTAAGTGACAGATACTAGATAAATGTTACGACGCATTAGATAAGGGCGGAGCGCATAAAAAGGTCGGGAAAATCTCGTGTAAAAAACTGCACTAAACATTTCAAAACGTAGAATATTGAACGTTGACATTAAGGAGCATGGAACATGGATGTAATTATTGAGTATCGAGTAACTTTGTGAATTCTAGGACAGTCCCCATTTCATTATGCAGGGGTGTAGCGGACAGGCCGCGGTCGGCCAAAGTTAGATTGAAGGCGACGACGCGGCGACGCGAGCGCGTGCTTAAACTGTATCCCGGCTCACTTAGACCAAGATTTACACCAACTTTGCACTGTTCTTGACGCCTAGCCGCCTGACGCTATGTCATACAGCGTGTTTTACTTTGAACACTCACACAACTATTATACCTACGCATAGCTGCTAAAGATAAAACTAACTACGAATAGATTTAATTTTCTTTTACTTGAAAATACATGAAATAGACTAATGCCTATCGCTATCGAAGGTCGTGCATTGATAGAAAGTCAATTATATCTCTGCGTAGGTTTCAAGCGCCAATTTCTTGAAAATATTACGAGTGGGTGCATACGTTGGAGTTTCATGATAACATCTCATTAAACATTCTATTTTAAGATATTGCTTTATATTTCCATCTCAATTTAAGTTTACGTCTATGTTATTATTGTATTGAATGTATGTAATGTAAGTGCCTACGAACTAAAAGTGTATAAATAATATTAATTAATTATGTTTTAACTCGGGCGTAATCTTTTGTCCAGGAAGCCTTATCATATCAGTGCGATGACAGACGTCAGACGGATGTATTGCGGACGGAAGTGCGCTCGTGGGCGGCTTCCGGCGTCGCGCGCGCATGTCCAGCGACACTCGATACGACGACAGCGAGCCGGCTCGCCGCACGGCTCGGGTTCCATTCCGTCGGCTCGCCTTACACGTAGCGGACCTACCGCGAAACACTGCTAACTAATTAATAACTACCTTCTAAAGTATCAAAAGGAATCAGTAAATCTTGTTATCTCAAACCACTAGTTTTCTCAAAAAAAAAGTGTTAATACAAAATTACAGCGATATCAAACATTAAGCTAATTCTAGGAACATTCAAAATAACCGCGCGCGGTAATAAACAGTTAAAAACAAATGGAGAAACCTCACAATTGCTCTAATTACCGCCTCCGTTACCAAATCACGAGAAAGTTCACGCCCTCAGCCCTCCACGTCACAATGAGGGAATGGAAGAAGCCTGTGAAAAAGCAAATTAAATTAATTGTGATGTAAACGAGGGTAGGCCGGGCACAGTGCGTACTGTAAATAATGGATGGCGATGCCTTCGAACCGCACCCCTTTACAATACAATTTTATTTGCCGTATAAAACGTTGGCCGCGTGTGGCATTACTTACGTAGTTAATAAATAAATCGAATCTGTCGCTGTGTTACATAAAACTGTTTGTATTTTATTACCGAACAAAGATGTTATAAACAAGCCATGTATTTTATATCTTTATTTTACAAGTACACGTGTATTTCAGTTCGTCTTTCTTCTTACGCTTTACTTTTGTATACAATTTTAACAGCATGCCGAAGTGGGGCATTAAGAGGGGTATGCGTAACAGAAGATAATAAATTAATATGTAGCTAATGAGTAGCAAGTAGCGGTCAAGACTCGAAGGTGAAAGCTATAAGAGTGTTTATTATGAAAACACCGTGTTCCTTGCGTTCTGGCCAAAATAGTCGAAGTAAGACGTTCGATCGGTTTACAAGCGGGGCTTTACAGCGTGCTATTTTGGGCGCTCCATCAAACAAGCGTCGATACCGCTCTTATGGATTTATACAATGATTTGAACATAATTCTTGTTGCGGTGTCGGATTTTTGGGCAAGAAATATTGAGAACGGATTTTTCTTGTAACAGATCGTTCAGCTTATTGTGTGTTCGTAGTTTGTATGATATATTAACGTTATGTACCTGAAATATGTTCTGTAAATATAACTGTGCAACTCTATATTTACTCTTCTAATTGTAAAGTGTAGAAAAATTGTCGTCACCTGTGTTTTCAATGTATAATTATCTATTATAACCTATATACAGGGTGTTTGGTAGTTGGGTGCAAAGTCTTAAGGGGGTGATAGTTGACACCATTTAGAGAATTTTGAGCCATACATGTCTAAGACGAAGTTTGTTTTTTTTATTTTTAACTGCTATACCTTTACCTAAAAAAACCTAGAAATAGCAGCCAAAAAATAAAAAATAAAATCGACTTCGTCTAAGAAATGTATAGCTCAAAATGCTTTAAATGGTGTCAACTATCACCCCCTTAAGGCTTTGCACCCAGCTACCAAACACCCTATATAACTCAACCTCAAGAAAGAAGCTGGCATTACCAGTTAAAGAAGATCAGAAGACCTCTTAACCTCATTCCCGGTTACTCACTCAACCTGGGTGTGATGTGTGCACTCGTTGCTCGGCCCATCACAACCTCCTTGAGTGAGCGACCGTGGATGAGACGTGGATGAGATGATACAACAGCTCCAGAGAAGAATCGACATCAAGCTCAACAAATGACGTTACCAGCTCAACGAACTCTTCAATTAACTCTCTTTTGTTTTGTTTGATGACTTTATTGTTACTAATAACGTCAAAGGGCGTGCCTATTTGTGTAACTCAAGGTGTAATAGACTTTTATGTGTTCTTCATTTCAAAATGTTAATCGTTTATATGCTCACACCTTCTCATATCCTTGTTTGTATAATACATTAATACAGAAGTATAGCAAGCAACGCGCTAGCGGCCTCTAGTAAAATTCAATGAGGTGTATCAATACTCATCTTGTCTAAATTTTCATAGAAAAACGATTGGCCGGTCGGCAAAAATAGCATCACGAACATACAGAAAACAGGCGCGCATCGATCACGTGATTTATGCGTTATTGGCTACCGGTTTGGCGGTTTACGACATACGTTTCAAATAAGTAGAGTACAAGACAGATGTGTCAAATGAAGTATAGATAATAATATATTGCATATTATATCAGGTCGCACAATGCACCTGCAAAGCATTGTGCTCGCGTTAAAGAAGATTCGCAAACATCGTTACCCGAGAGGCGCACTCTGTTTACGTCAAGTAGTGCTTTTATCCTTTCCTCTGTTCCATTTGGCGCAGTTATTGTTGTGCACAAACCTGCTTAGCGAAATAACTACAAACCAGATATTATTCCGAAAAACTCAATACAACCCTTTGTAGGTATTTACGTGTTCTTTTTCCTTTGGGAATAAAGCTTTACTGAGAACCGTAAAAAGTCACTAAATATTTTACAAATTACTTGAACCGTGTCCCTCTTTCTGTATATTCGAAACTTCAGAATATCTCAGAAAAAACTGTAAAGAATTTGGTATGCTTTTCACAACGATGTAGGTAAACCATTTTGCAGGAAAGTTTTTGTGCATTCATTTTACATGTATGGAGCCAGTTCTTTAGCGCTCATTTCAATGTAGAGGCAACTAGATAATGTAGGTAATTAAAACATACTCAATACTCAATTCTTTATTGCATTCCATATGTATTACATAGATGGTCTAACAAGGTAAAAGATCAATATGGACCCTGTCGGGTACAGCAAAATTAGGAGAGAGGAAGAGGGCTAAGCAGCAATTCAAGCAATTAAATATTATTAAAATTTATTGGATGGGTACATACATAGGTACATAGGTGTTACATAGGTATAAAGTGCGCCATATGCGCCATCAAGTGTATGTAGTGCACAGCCGCTAGTTTCCGTACAATCTCTAATAATGGCAGTGCTTGCCATATCAAGCGGTACAGTCATCACGTACGCAATAGTTATCCGCCATTATCTGGCTGTTCCACCTAGCCGCATTGATATGCGCTTACTGTGCGCCTGATTAGCCAAGCAATGTTTCACACTTAGACAGCGATTGTATTCGCTTTACACCTGTCCGATTGCATCTGCCATCTGTTATTATAATTACACGTCTTAACACAAACATGTAGCGACATAATTAGACAAATAATGAGCGTATATGTCGGGCAAACATTGATATTTAATTAGTCATTTCATCTTGAATGATGACTATAATTCTCATACGTTTGATGGAAAATTTCAGTTCTTGTTTCCGAAAAACTTCATGGCATGCTTACATTTCCAACATCCCACCTGTTTTTATAATCTAAACCGCTGATACATTTATTACAATCACCTTGTAATGCATGCGTGTACAGTGTTTTATGGTTCATAAAATAATTTTCTGCCTATTAAGAGCGTAACTCAACCCAACTACTATATCAGCTTGATCGTACGTTTGGTGTAGATGTCGATGTACCTACCTTACAATTTGCGTATGTACTCGTATGTAGGTAGTCGTGTCTTGCCATGTGTGTAACTGGTGGGCTTATCCGTTAGGCGCTGGCAACTCGCGCATTCGTAGCAGTTGCCAAGTAACAGGCCTACGCGGCTAAGCCGATATCAGCTGTCGTCGCGTGCTACGCCGTCGCACCGTAGCCGACTACGAGAATTACACTTTCATTACCCCGATAGTAATTTATCGTATATTTATTGCGCTATTTGCTTGATGTACATTTGTTGTGTGTAATATAGATTATTATTTTATATAGTAGGTAATGCTTATCGAAAACTTGTTAGTACAACCTTCATAAACTGGTATAAAAATGTAAGAACAAGTATTTTTCCTATACAATTTAGTAAAATACTACGGTATTTATCACGAAATTGTAAAGATACACATATTTGGCAGCTAATTATACCAGTGCAGAAAAATTAATAAAAATGTAAAGTACATTACAGACAAACATTACAAGTAACCCTCTTCTATTGGTACAAGAGTATTGTCAGTAATAACAATAAAAGTTAATACAAAAACATCAGGTTATTACAACGACGAAACATTAAAGGCCAGTGGTGTAATTGTTAGGGCGGTTCCACACACGCCGGTAATTTGGCAGCGGCGACATCGCGTCTATTGCAACACCAATTTCATACCGACGTGTAGCTGGAATTGCCTTTATTATACACGCTAACATCGACTGTACCGTAGTCTGTACGTACACATTAACATTAGCAAGCGATACTCTCGAAAAAAAAAATTGCCAATAACAGGGGGACCTTCGCTAAAGTCTTTGCATGGTCTGAAACTAATTAAGGACTACGTATTCTTTGTTAAAAAAAAACTTAGATAGGTATCTCAATCTTCAATTCAGCAAAAAGCAACCCTCGAATTATAAAAGTGATGGCTGTTTATAAATGTTGCACTACAAACATTAACTAACTTTCCCACATACTGTCAACGCTTTCCTTTTAGTTGAGACCGTCAAGTTGAACATTCGTTAGTTATGTACCTACGGCCAGCCAGGTAACAATATAATTTGCACGTGACTCCGTCTAGTTCTACTCTTGACAATGGAACTTTGTTAGCTTCGCTCGCTGTCCAGTAATTAATCAACTTGTTTAGTAGTGATTGAGGGTTATCACTGCGTGCTGCAAGGTGCCGCTAATTGTCAAACTTTGCCGACGTCCGTCATACATATTTATTACAAATTCAACTTTTGTACTCGAAGCACAGAGCTTTAACCTAAGTGAAGAATAATATTTCTATCTTTTGATAAAATTCAAGCGTTATTCTATACGTTTATACAAGATAGTGCTCTTTAAACAAGCCAAAACAATTTCACTTTGCAGTTTAAATAAAAAGCCCCCTAAGTTACTTACGGCGAGAAGAAACGAGAGTCGAGTGCAATTTTAGGGCCGACACTACCCCTCTAGGAAATTGAAGGTGTTTGGTTTGAGAACATCTGCATAGGGTTGAGTTGTTTACCGTCTCCGGCCGGTCTCAAGACAATTTATTTGAAAGGTGTCGCCGTGCAATCCACTCAGCGATCAGAGCCGATACAAATACCCGACCTAGAATAACCTGGGTATAAATCACTCTGAGGAAATAAGTTGCTCGACCCATTTACCTAGCTGGACATGTGTTTAAACAACGTCTCGCAGTACCGAGACCGATACCGATACCGGCGACGCCACTCACGGTGACGATATTGTGAAAGCTTCTCTTTTGATGTTCTTCAATTGAATGGTAACGTCGAAAACGTTTTGCATATCTGTTTTGTTTGTCCCCACTTAACTTCAGAAAGTTGTAGCGTTGTTTATGTAATATTATCCAACTTGTTTACGTAAACAAATGATAAAGTCATTTGTCAAATACGTATTGTATTATAGTAAGTAAAACAAAAAGAATAGAGATCTTGTTTTTTTTAACTGCTGAAAGTATAGTATTCACTCATTAAAAATCAATAGAAAAACTTAAACTTTACGAAATGAACTCCAAAGTTCAGAGTCGATTAATACCAATTGGATTTAGCGTTTGTAAAGAGCCCCGTTAAATAATTCGTCAAAACGGGCCCGGGATCATAATATTCACGGAAAACGTCATACGTAAAAGTGATTTCGTTAGTCACAACAAAATTCCTAATTACGGGAGATGGCAAAATAAGAGAAAATTGTATTAAATCGCGGGTTATCTAAG
The DNA here is from genome assembly GCA_917490735.1 of Dryobotodes eremita. Classification (NCBI taxonomy): domain Eukaryota; kingdom Metazoa; phylum Arthropoda; class Insecta; order Lepidoptera; family Noctuidae; genus Dryobotodes; species Dryobotodes eremita. The sequence goes on along the minus strand of OU823254.1, from coordinate 14,604,245 downwards.
CTCTCACTCTTATTATTTCGGAGATGGAGGGCGACGACTTCGAAATTTACTTAATTATGTTATAAAGATACTGATCTGAATAAAACGGAGCGCCGAAACGCGAAGGAATAATCGTCTGACCGACAGACAATTGGTAGGTATCTCATCATCGCGGCTTCAGACTGCGACTAGCTCCGTTTTATTATTTACTAGCTTTTGCCCGCGGCTTCGCTCGCGTTAATTTAGACTGACTATCAATTCGGGTTATAATTCAATCATGATTCGAAAGACACGTGGCGCCATCTATTATCATAAGGACGTTATTTTTGTTTTCCTCGGGAACAGTACTTTTTTGCGGGATGAAAGGTACCCTATGTCCGTTTCTGTACCCATGGCAATGTATATGCAAAATTTCAGGATGATCGGTTCAGTGGTTTAGGCGTGAAAAGGTAACAAACAAACAAACTTACTTTCGCATTTATAATATTATATATATATATATATATATATATAAATATATATAAAATATAGTTAGGATAGTTAGGATTGCTTTCGTCACAAACGAGACCTTGTTTACTACATTTCAGATGCAAATACGACTAAGTAGGTACAACAATCCACTTTCTTTGATAAACATTTTATTTAACCTGAAGTCGATCTATCATACGTGATCCTCTTGAACAGTTTCAATTTCCTTGTTTATTAGTGTTATAGGAAGTAGCGAAGCAATGAAGAGTGCTTTCATAACAGTCCATACGGTGCAGTCTCAATTTCGTTAGCGGCGGGCACGTATAGCCGTCGCCTGCTGAAATAGAAAACGGCTGGTGATTAATTGGCAATTACTCCAACTGGCGAGTAATTCCCGCGCCCACTTGTCGCTGAGCTAAGCTCGCATATTATTTTTCCATCGAGTAAATAAATTGATCATGTGTGGTGCAAACAAAATACAATCAAACACTTAAGGCGCGGCTGATCAATATTTTTGTAATTGCATACGAGTATACGAACAATCAATATTGGATCGGAGTTTTGGTTTTGTATTACAGCAATAATGTTCAATAATAGGTACCTACGACCTAGTTGCCGCCTGAAAATCATGGGATTTTGATCTCTTTCCGTTTTATTCCCTTTCCCTTAATAAACTTACCTGAAAGGTTAAAATGTGTATATAATACGCCACATAGTTTCATAATCCTACGTCTACTCATGTTTCTAACATACATTTTGATAATTCGCACAGAGTATAGTGTTACCCCGATGCAAAATTGTAATTTGCTGTGATATAATTCAATATTTAGCGAGATGTAATTGAATATTTTTCCAATTTGTCGCGCGTAATGGGGCAAGATTGAGTTGACGGTCCCCACGGCGAGCGGGCGGGACGACGCCGGCCCGGCAGGCGGCGGCTTGCGGCGGCGTACGGTAACGAACGACACGACACCGCGATGCGCCGACACCCGACGTCGACGCATCTCATCGCACAACATCACATTTACATACAGCCTTTACCATTATGTATTTTAAGCTAAACTATGTTTAAATCAAAATAAGTAGGTAGGTAGGTATACCCTAACATTTTTTTAAATAAGTATGATGAATTGATTGACATATTTAGGTACCTAGGTAGTTACTTTGAATTCGCATACACTGATATAGCAACCCATTAATTACCTATATGCTTCATTTAAATAGTAATTAGACATCTCAATGCGTTCGATGACTTCAACGCTTATTGAGAAGGACGTCGTTAGTAACTACTTTCCCAGCATTTAGTCGGCATGGGATGCGCGTCATGTCCCCGTCAATACGTCGGGATTACGACCGAACACTCCCACATACTCCATGCACGTCACGCGCTATGTTTTGAGTAACCGACAAAAACGCCTCATCTTTCATCTCGCGATTTCCTTCCAAACCAGCTTTACGGTCCCCCTAATAATACTCAATCATTATTTAGATACCATATAGGGCTTCAGGTATGTTACATTGTGTAAAAGCGATAAAATAAATTGCCGTCTGCTCAAAGAGCTCCTATCACGTCGTTTCAATACGAATATCAAACGCGATTACAGGATTGTTTATTTAAATAATGCGCATTTCTTCTTCTTTTTAAAAGCAATTTTAGCAAGCTATCAATGAAATAGATCGTTATAAAGCCAGACACCTCGTTGGCACTTCATGAATATGCAACGTTTTAGAATATTTACTGCATTATACACAGCCTTTTCTCCTAGTTTAAGATATTCCTGTTATTGCACTCTGACGTAGCAACGAGGAAGATGCCGGCTACGTCACGTCGACTCATTCCAGCGGCGATCGCTCCTGGCATACTAATATTCTCTGCGAGCGATTCCATGTAATTCCAGTCGGTTCTCCGCCTCCGATTGTACGCCAGCCAGTATCTTGAATATGTTACTAGGACCTACCGAACGCTCTGTCGGATGCCTCCGAAATGCCGATACTCAAATCTGTGCAGTCACGTAATCACAACTGTATGTGTAACATAACTCGTCTACTAATTATTTTTCTTAAAACTTAAAAACAATCACAATCAATACCGTCTCGCGTCTGCTCTATAACGGAATCGAAATGAGAAATCTTTTATTATTTAAAACCTCGGACCCACAAAATCCTTTAGTTTTTATTACCCTCAACCATTTAACGCATTGAGTTCTTTATAAGTTAATAGCTCCATAACATTTTTTCTATCTACAAAATTATCCGGCCTAGTTTGAAGCCTGGAGCGTTATGACTTGACGTGATTCAGCACTCGTAATTCGTCTCAGCCTCAGGCTAAACAAACTCAGCTTATCGCATAACATAAATTGGCAACACGTCGTTAAGGCGACCCGCACACTGCGAGCCGCGCAGGCTTTATCAGCGGCCTCTCGTAAACCAACGCCGTCTGTTATTGCAGCTCGGTTGCGACATTTCCCGAGACTTTTTTCATATCGCAAAAAGGCTGCCGATTGTAACGCTAACCGACGACCGGGACGCGGCAGTCGAACCGCGTAAACGATTTGGCTTGTGCCGATAAATATATCCATTTGGCAATGCGCGCGCACTCCATGCTCGTATCAACTGAAAAAGCGCGCCGCCTTGAGCGCTGCTGTAATTAGAGGCCAATCGTACAACGAAAGGGTTGCGCCGGAACGTCCCATCTGATAATGAGCGCGACTGGCGCGGCTCCAGCCGCCGCTCATATTAGGCGGTCTCTACGCCGCTATCGTTACGACTTTTACACTTTTACGAGTTGTTTAGTTTACAGAGCCGGCTGTGTACGAGCGCGTGCATTGCCAAATGCTAGTTCGCGGCTCACCGCGCGCGACCGCTCCCTAAATATCGCCACCGCTACGTGTTAATGAGACGTACGTTTCAGCCTCGTTTGGCATTGCGCGGAGCCGCTGCCGTCGCGCGCGCCACATTACCTAAATATCTAGTCGTTATGCCACTTCATATTACGCTCCCCTTTAGTTTTATTGTTCGTAAACTGTGATTTTTCTCCCGATACGTAGGCAAACATTGTGGCTTTTAGATAAAATAAAAGAATATTTTTCTTGATAGCTATAACGATCTGTTGGTATCCGTTTACAATAACAGCGAAAGCTTCATTCCCGACGATATCAATTTTGTTCAGTGGCTCTTAATTAACATTTTCTTTTCTTTCGTTTCCAGGTGAGTGAGGGAGCGAATACAAAACCAGGCAGGCTTTGTGCGCGGCGCGCGCGGCGCCCGCTGCCAGACAAAAAAGAATATTACACCGCTTTCAATTCGAACACACAGAAGAAAAATTATGATCTGCACTTTTGTAAACGCAGATGAGGTTCGCTTTGTAATATGGGACTTAATTTAAATAACGTTTCAGGCTAACCGAACTGAAACAGGTGGGTAATTACGCAACAATTGGTTTAGTTTCATTAATAGGCAATTGCAAAAACCTATTAGGTGTGAATGTAAACGTGTTTTCAAAAGCAACAAATAGTAACGAAACCGTACATAAACGTACCATGGGTAAAACTTTCATATTACATACATGTTCCATTTATTCTAAGGAGCATGATAAACTCTTGCGTCTTGATATACGAGCGACCCGATGGCAGACAGAGATTATCTCAATGTTCCTCTGCTATACAAACGGGTTTCACCTTAGCTGGAACACGAAAACTAGTTTCCACGAACTACTAGTCGTAGACAGCCAAAATGATTTAATGCTTAGGTGCCAACACTAGAACCTTTCGAAGTCTGCAAGACATTATTCATGGCAAGTATTATATTATTTTATTGCTCAGAGCAACAACAGTACTATGAAGTGCAGACTTTTATATTGCTTTAGCAAAATTTTATGTATACGTAACCTTACCTTTTTGTATCAGATACACACAATAAGTTATGTTACAAAAACAGAACCAAGCAAAGAAGTTTAGTTACTTAGATAGACACTTAGGTACACCTAAACGGTTAATTTGAAAGCACCTCACTGCAACAACAGCGAGAGAAAAGGTAAGCTTTTCTTGCTGACTTTTCATATATGAGGAAAAAAACTGATGATGAAACTGAGTTCATGACTCATTGCATAATAATGTATGTTAAACTCTAGTTAGAATCCAATCACGAAATGAACCGTTAACTTCATAAATAAAAATGTGATCTGAAGTACATAATGATGCAGAAGTTAGACAAGCCAGTTTACATACTCGCGTGACGTAACAAAGACACTTCATGCGGACTCCGACCTCCGAACCCCAGGAGCGGTTGAACTCTGAATATGTTCAGTAACCTCGCGGTCGACGGCTTCTCAAATAAAATTATATTGCAGTGATGCAATGTACTACAGAATACAGTACACACTTGCACTCAAGCGGGAGCGAGAATTGAAACCAGCTCAGGTATCCCCCACATTTTTCAGATTGTAAAACTACTATTTTCAAAATCGAATTTCCACGGTACATAAAGTAGGTACGCGATTTTCTATATTCAGCACTAGGAAAATAATTCACATATTTTCAAAAGCTTCCTTCCCATAGCTAAATAATTATCAGTATTTTTGGTTTAAAACATGAAAGATTTTATAATAAAGCATTGCACTGCATTTTCTTCTAAAACAGTAAAATATGGTAAAAAATATTTGTATGTCAACTACAAACATACTCGTACGTATAACATAACTGAAATTGGTGAAGCATTATTTTGATGGTTCATTTGACAAGTTGTTTGCGTATTCCCGTCCCCATCCATTATGCGATTTGGCTTACTGGCATGATACAGAGATACGCGGTCACCTGCGTGACGTAAGACTGAAGACAAAAGGTGCTAGTGCGGGCATGCACCCCGTAGGGCGCCGCCCTCGAGGACCTTGCACCCTCGCTCTATCTCTATGCTACTCTATTTAAGATAATGCACTTTTACATAACTTTGTTCGTTTTCTAACAGCTCCATAACACAATAATAGGTTCATAGCTCCTTTAAAATAAATACTATTTTATAATACCGATGTTAATGTTTTATTATTTAGAAATGATTATTTTCTTAATAATAGGCCTATTTTCTTCACATATGTATTGGAATGAAAATCTGCATAAACCATATCAATAGTTCTAAGAATCTGCCGTAAATCGGTCGCGAAACTAATGAGGGATGCAACATATTTCCGTAAGCTGCTGCATTGTGCCGCATGTGAGTGCCACGACTTCGCGGTCTTCGACTCTTCGCTCGTACAATACTCCATCTCCTTATTTCCTCTCAAGAGCGCATCGACCGGTATAAGGAAACTATTTTCATATCATTTCTCCGTGCTTTATCATTAGGAAAGTTTCCGCTCACTCTTGACTTACAGCAATTGCTGTTTGAACTGCTTTCGTATTCATAACAAGAATGAAAATATTTCAACGATAAAATATGTTTATTGAATATTGCTTTACCTGCGTGTTTATAAGAAATTCAAATTGTATTACAACGCGATGAGATTACATCACTATCTCGATAATTAATGTGCAGGGTAAACAAAGCAGTACAACTTTATTTAACACGAGCTTCGTTCCTTTAGGTATTACATTTAATTTTGTAACTAATTATTTATTTTAATAAGAGGGTACTTTTTGAGTTATTCAGATGTTAATTATGACTCTTCTAACTCTCTAGTGTAATTTGGTTTAATATAGTTGTTAGATGTGTTAGTAGATACGGCGGTACGGTTAGCGCAAGAAGGCAACAGCCTGCTTCAAATCCGGAAGTTATAAATTTGCTTAAACTTGTTTGAGTTACGAATTCCCGCGATGTTTGTCCGGACGTGCGGGTCCATTTAGTCCCTAAACCAACTGCTAACTCCTGAGCAAGCACCAATAACCAACAAAGATTATAATGATATAATTATATGAGTTGAGCATAACATCAGAATTACGTACTGATTTATTCATACACATGTGAGTTTTGTGAGACTAGAGTGTTGACGCTTCGCTCCTGGGTTTTTCCAAAGTCATTAATATCCGGAACACACTTTTTAAAACTGGATTCAACCGGTTATCCTCCCTTGCTTACGGTAAATAGAGTTACACACGCACGAAAAGGGTCACCTCGCCCTAGCCCATACGTGAGCTCTACTTTACCTACACACTTCTACGCTTTGGGGTTACAAACATAATACGATATCACGAAACGAATTTGTCTTCTCATCTCTTTTGAGAGGAAGGAGGAAATGGATTCGTGACGAATGTTAATCATTTCTGCCTACTGAAAAGCTAAAAGAAAATCTGGATGCCCAAAACGTTAGTTATTAAAATATATTGATGACTAGACGGCGTGTGATCGCCGCCCTGAGTGAAACAATTTAAAACTTCAGAGAATTATAAAACAAAATAGAAACTACCTAGTTTCCGAATTACCACTTCGACTTAAAAACGGACCACAGATTTACGACAGCTGGACAATGTAACATAAAAGAAAAACCCAGGGAAATTCCTGCTTACAACTGAACGACTACAAAGTCGATCACTTTTGTAAATGATTCAGTAATTATCTACGCGAGCAGTACAAAAAGCGACAGCGCCGCCTGTACAAAGTAAGGATGTAATATTAACTTCCAACGAAATGTAGTTCAGAATCTACATTGATACCTGGGATTACGTTTTACCCTCTTTCATGACGACGTAATAAAATTCAGCTTAAAAATACCCATTACGTACCTGTCTACAAACCGTTGATCGCAGCTTTAGTAGGTATATATTCCTTTTAGAATATGAAAATATTTTAAAGCTGTGTGCGATCATCTGTCTGTGCTTTGGTAAATCTTACAAGATCTTACGAGTTGAAATTGTTACCTACAGTGTCGGCAATATTTAAAGAGATGACAATGTCAGTTGAAAGAGATCGTAAGTAATCTCATGAAACATTAGCGCGTACAGTTGACGGGAGGCGGCTGAAGTCGGCGACTCATTGTAAATGTATCAAGAGTTCGCTCCAACTATGTAGTGCTGCGCCGGCTCCGGAGCGTCGGAAAACAATCCCAACTGCGTTAATCACTTATTTACGTCCGGGGTCCACTGCCGCCAGAGTATTTCTAACGAACGCTGAGAATTCTGGGGAATCCTAATGAACCGTGGGAATTTCGATTCTAATGAAGCGAGCGAGTTGGAACTTTACAAGTGGACGTAGAGGGGACTTTTCGCTGGTGGCTCGTTCTTAAATCGAATTGCGCAGTTTGGTTGGACATTGTTGCGGTGCATCAGGAGCTACGCGGGAAGTAATTTCGCTCAGTTCCGCCGGATATATCTCTCCCAGGACGCAGAGACCTGCAACTAATCGGTTTGTCATTTCCGCAATCGACCGCCGCGACGCCGTTTTGAATACTTGATATTTGTCCTTTGTTTACAACACTGTAGGGAGATTCAATTTGCTTATCAAATCCTCATACTGTATTCTAGATAGACGTATCATAAACCTAAAATGTACGCCGTGAACCAAATTCACTTTACAATACTAACAAAAATAAACTTTGTTGTATCCGGTAATTTCTTAATTAGATAGTCCATATTTTAGCAACTTCTGTATTGCTACGTTAACCTGCGCTTTCGTTCGCTGCCCGTAAAAGTTCAATTGATACTTAAAAAATTCAAGACAACGCTTTTAGTGCACTAAGGTGAGGGGACGGTAAAAATAACTTGAGACACTTGCTGCTCTGAGAGCATGGAGTTAGAACATCAAATAGCTCCCGTTGTTTTAGCCGATGGCATTATTGGATAGACAAACTAAGACTCACTTAGATACACATCTTCGAACATAGACGGCTGAAGTGCTAGTGTTATCTCGTGAAACTTAAGAACAATATCGAAAAATAGGGAACAATTTTAAGCTTGAATATCATTTGACCGTCCTTTATCGGTTAACTAACAAGTTTTTATTGACCTAATCTTTGCTCCTGCTGCTCAACTTCAATAATTTATGAAAGAAGATTTTAATTTTCTGGCTTAAACACGCCACACAAAATGCTTTTCCCGCCATCATTGGCTAATGTTGGATATATATATATCTGTATAGAGTCAAATAAAACCCTGAAAGTCACAACCTACGAGACTATTTGTTACAAAATTACGATACCATACCTAGAAATGCGTTACTTAAAAAAGCATCATCGTAGAGTGCAGGATATGTGTTGGCATGCACATTCGGCATCCGTGCGCAGTGCCCTCTAATCTCACCGAGTCCCGGAGCCCGGAGCTTCAGAAAGCTTGCGGGAATATTCATAAAGCCCGTTCACATCCGTCCGTTATCGGGCGGAACAACGCCGCGCACCACCGACGCGCCGCCAGAAACACTATATCGAAAGATATACGAGAAAATTACTCTTTCACGTGTTTCTTTAAAACGTCCTTTTAATTCTCATTTAAATATTTAAAAGGTCAAAACGTTTTCTTTGCAAAGCAGAGGGTAGGGTTACAGCTTGCCAACTTCCAATTTGTACAACAATAAAACATAACTCGACGTTTCGCAACCTATTATATTATTGTGAAAACCAAATTACACGGCAGAGTTTTTCTTCTGCGAGGAAACCTTGTAAATAACTTCGCTTTAGAAACAGTTCACAAGTTTTTTCAAAGACTTTTCCTCACGTTTTCTAGCACACAATTACCATTTTGTTTTCTAACTAAATTCCATTATATTAATTAAATACCGCACGATGTTTAGGTACCGAGTTACCGTTAAACAAAATATAATGTTCAAAAGTATAGATAAACGAAAATTGCTGTGCCATGTAATTTCTGCTCTTCAAAACTTAATGAACCGATTATCTCTAGAAAAACTGCGCTTTTATAGCTAAAATTAAGGTCGTAACTATACCAGTACAGCGGTGGTATTGCAAGCCGTCTCAACTTTCCAATTACATCTCGCCCAGTTTAGCTATCTCATATAAAAGTTCTAACAACGCGTGTCCTTAACTAGGTCTTAGTTTAGCCACTGTTATGACTTTAATCATGCGAGTATGAGCGACGAACTTAGATATATGTACTTACATCTAGAACTGCGCCTCTAGATTCACTTTCAAATAAAACAACACACTGAGAACCAATTTTCTTTTCATTGAAATGCTTTCTGAACCGTTCTCCTAGTAGGTAGGAATTGGCGGTTCTGGCTCACACATAACCAGTGTATGAAAATCCCTGTGTTCGTACATGGTTGGTAGAAGCGTGCGGTCATTTTATGTTGGTTTTTGTGAAGTTTGGTTGAACCAGGAAGTGAGTATAGATAAGAGAGAGGTATGCTGAAGTTGGCGTGGTATCGTAGACGGTGATGTTCTCACGCTTCCGCTGTCGTTCGGTTGCAGTTTTGGTGATAAGGATAAGACGGTCGTGCGTATTGCGTATGATCTGAACCGAGATGGTGGAGCTTTTCGGTAGTGGGTATAGATAAGAGTTATGCTGTAGTTGGCGTGGTATCGTAGACGACAATGGGCAAGCGTGCGTATGTTCTGGACCAAAAATGTGGAGTTTTTCTGCTGAAGTTGACGTGGTATCGTAGACAGTAATGTTGCAGTATTAGTTCTTACGCTCCCGCTGACGTCCGGTTGCGATGACGTCCGGCAAGCGTGCTTCTGTTCTGGATCAAAATTGTGGAGCCTTGGGTTAGGTTTGAAGACAATGTAGCGGTGTTCCCCACGCTGCCGGGGGGCGGTATTTAGGTAATAAGGATGTAGGGGTCAGCGTTGAGTTGGCTCTGGTTTGAATGTTGCTCGCGGTCGGCGGGTTGGATAGTTGCAGTTTTTTTTATAAGCAAAAGAGACACGTGTAGGAAATCAATGTTGCACATTCAATGTATGCTTTGTTCGATAAATAATAGAACAAAGGATGGATAGGCATTGCGTCACATGCTGATGTGGGATGCTGGAGGTGGGCGGAGAGATATAAAGGGATTATTTTCATTAATTCCATACAGTCTACTAAGTGTTCGAGTGTTAGTTCTACGTTTCTTCATTGACCATCTTCTAATCAAATTACTTTGCTCATTAAAGAGCTCCACTTTCTTAACGTGCCCCAGTTCATCACCACTACATAAGTCTATTAAATCTTCATTTAAGAATCGTGATACGTTTCTTATCTCCATTTCACCGCCATTGCCTCGTTTTAAGTAGAACATTACCACCCATGTTAACAAACTTGTAAAAAGTAAAACTGCACGATAACTAACACTAAGTAGACTGTATGGAATTATTGAAAATAATCCCTTTTATATACCTCCACCCACACCCAGCATCCCACATCAGAATATGACGCATTTCCTATCCATCCCTTGTTCTATTTTCACTTTGTATGGTTTTTTTGGAAGTCGGTTGTTTTTTTTTTTTGTAAAAAGTTTTTTTTTTCACTTTTTGATTGTGGTACCTACCCCACACAAATTCCTATATCACTACTTGCTATGTGATAAAATTTAATTGAATTTTTATTTCTCGCTTTTTTTTTTTGTGGCTCGGTTTGTAATTTATCGAAGTTACAATAGCCTAATGTCAACTACTCATCACCTTTTACAATATATTGTTTTTCCGGATGCAGGGACGAGATTTTCTTGTACTCCACCAGCAGCTCCACTTCACCATATACATTGTGACGTACATAAATTGCTTAGCAGACATTAAAATAATTGAATCGCATCCCGTGAAATACTTATTATTGAGTAGTTCCGGTGGCTTCATCATCTGTGGTCTTCATCATCAGTTCCACTTCACCAAATAGTGCATTCCAAGAGCAAATGCACGAGTTACTATAAAAAATACCCAAATTACTATAGGTGTGCCTATAATATTTGAAGAGTTCCTTCGATTTCTCCAGAATCCTATCATCAGAACCTGACCTGATGACAATAGGACCACCTAGAAAATATACCCTTTGAAATAATTGCTAACTGTGGAGGCTTGTAAATGGCTTGTTATGAAACACCTAATTATTACTTCTGTAACGATAACTGTAAGCCACCCAAACACAATAAAATAAAATAAATAAAAACAAAAAAATCCAAATCGGTTCAGACGTCTTCGAGTAATCGGTGAACATACATTAAAAAAACCGGCCAAGTGCGAGTCGGACTCGCGCACGAAGGGTTCCGTACCATTGACTAGGTAAACAACAGTAGGTACACAAATTAGGTGCCTACCTGTTACCATTTTTTGATATCGAGCAAAAATAGGCAAAAAATGGTGTTTTTTGTTTGGGAGCCCCCCTTAAATATTTATTTTATTTTGTTTTTAGTATTTGTTGTTATAGCGGTAACAGAAATACATATTTTTTGAAAATTTCAACTGTCTAGCTATCGCGGTTCTTGAGATACAGCCTGGTGACAGACAGACGGACGGACATACAGCGAAGTCTTAGTAATAGGGTCCGTTTTTACCCTTTGGGTACGGAACCCTAAAAAAAAATCAGATGAATAGAGAACCTCCTCCTTTTTTTGAAGTCGGTTAAAAATAAATGTAACAAGATTGAAAGCAATCTCACGGACTACGGAGTCACATCATATATATTCAACGTGAATTTTGAAGTGCACGCTCACTGATTACCGATGCAATCGTATCACTGAAAAATCGTTTCAATTTTGTATCTGTGCTCGTGCGGAAAATGTCCGCACGGAGCGAACAGTAATATGCCATTACCATCATAACAACGTTACTCTCGACTTAATTCCGCTCCCAGCGCTCTGCCGGACGGCCGGCTTCACTAATTTCTCTTATGCGCACCGCCCACCGTCAAAACCCAATCTAAGCGCCTATCGAACACAACAGATGTTTGTTTATAGCACATACAACTACTACGAAGCCTAACACTATGTAAAGGGAAATTTAGTCTCAAAGACAACCATTATAATCTTCTGTAAACATGTAAACGTTGACACAATGGAGGGAAAACTAGCGTTTAAACCGACGTCTATAGAGAGACGGTAAAGCGTTGTCTAGAAATCCTCTGAAATCCCTAAAGAGCGTCAATGCTGCCTCCACAATGGCGAACGTGAGAGCTGCCGGCCGACAGCCGTCATTCAAAGGAGCTATTATTAAATGAATACGCCGATAGAGGTCAATTAGGAATCGACGTCATTGTAACATCGATGGATCGCACTAGACAATCCGTTATAATCATTCATTAATAAAATTGATTACTGAAAAATGCATCTTGCGTAAGAGAACGGGAAAAAATAGCACTTTTTAAACATTAGCTGTAACTACGTACCTACTAAAATATCACTACGGTTACGACCAGAAAAACGCAAAACTGAAACGCATCGACTTGAAATTGATATTTCCTCACGTTGTAGAGTCTCTTTAAATCCCTTTATATATCAAAGAATTCAAGCGGTAGACTGCTATTGAAATCCCCAGTGAGCATCAATGCCTATTGCTACGTCGCTTATCTGCAATGTACGACATGAGAGCTGAAGGCGCATGCAGCGCGGCACGGAGGGGAAGACATTTCAAAGGAGTGCCTTACTGCATCGGGTGAACAATTAAAGCAATCGGCAGGCACGATTAACATTTTTGTACGTGGAATATTGATGATTTATTCAAGTCATCTGTACGTACCAATAAAACAATTGACTAATGTCATGACTCGGTTAGATACGTTTATCATCGAGACAGAATTCAAAGGCCCAATCAAGACTTGCTGTCAAAGATGCGGGCCTCGTTTAACTTTGTGTTTATCGACTATACCGACTATTATGTTTATTGTGGCCTATCGATAGCGTTCCATTTAGCGATGTTTTCTATCAACAATAATCGAGATAACGGCTCCATGTCTCGCTGTCGGAGGTGAGCTGACAATCGTTGTGACAGGCAGACGGTGGCAGGGCGCGCCTGGCACGCCACGGGGGACCTTATCCCACTGACATTTTATTATTTTTATGCTAATTCCCCCTTTCGAGCAGTAAAAAAAAAGTAATTTGGCATCTCTGTCCTTGTTGAAATATTTCGCCGTGATATACATCGGTCCTCTTTATGTACGAGCAATTTTGCAATATTTATAATTTATCCGTTATAAATACTGTTGTCAGTTTCTTTCAGTTTTCTCAAACGTAATATTAAAGGTACGTACACATTCGTTCGATTTTGTCTTTAAAACTTCTGCCCCTCATGAGAGGGGCAGAAGTACCAAAGAAAACACGTGACAATTGTCAAAAATCTAGTAAATCTGACCTTTAAGACTTTCCAAAAATCTGAAAAGAAGGACAGTTTTGACTAAACGAACTGAGACAACTTCATGCATATTTCCGTAGAACTTTATGACGCCGTCGTAGGATAACAACTTCTTAGGTAGATTTTTATTGCGAAAATCACAAAAAGACTGCTATGGTACACATTCTGATTGTAAAGAAGTCTAATATGATACAACAGATATATACGCGGTAATAAACGAATACTCGGCCAACAAAGTTACTCGCTTTGTCCTGTTTGTAACATCTTTTGCAGCAATAAAGTGTAACGTCTGTAGGGCTGTACACGGACGAATAATTTTAATAGCTCGCTGACAGATTATTTCAGAAAATTAAATTTTAGCTCGTTGGACACAGCCCATAAAATTCGTGCTTACAAATCTGTTTGTTATGACATCGTAACGATATTATGTCCGTTTCGCAGTGAAGACGCCTCGCGTCGCCATGTCGTCACAATATCGCATGTTTTATTATTTCACGCAATAAACGCAATGTCGCTGCCACGCCGCCCGCCTCTGCTAAATTATACAGAAACATTTTAATGTGAATATCGAACGCGCATCATGACAGTTTATTACCAATAAATATAACAATGGAACTTATTTATAGGGAATAAAGATTTCATGAACTCATGCGGGTGTCAATCTCCTATAGATACGTGCATTCGATAAACGAGTATGATAATAAAATGCTTTCATTGTAAGTTTCCGTTGATGACAAAATTAACAATGACATCCTGAAAATATATTCGATATGATACCTACCTGCTGACTTACTATCTGATGTAGGTATTCGCAATAATAAATACCTGGCTTTTATGAGTCATTATTTTTAACAACGTTTGAGATCTAATATAAAAAATATCATCCTTAAAATCCGTTACCTGTGTGTTTCACAAAGATCGACTTCTAAAAACTGTACATTTTGTATTTTATGTTGCTAATAAAACAAGTATAAAACTGCGGGATTTTTCCAGCAAAGAAAGCTGGAATTTCCCCGGCAAGGTTATGAAGAACTGTCGCGAGAGCGTAAAGGCGTAGGCGTGTGGCATTGTGATGTGAAGGCGAGCACGTGATCACGTGCCCTCGCCAGCTCCCGCCTGCTCACGTGTCCACAGTTCACCCCCCGAGTCAGACTATAGGCTTCTGTTTACTCTCAACTCCTTCAAACTGACCCCCCAATAAACAACGTGCCACGAAGTCCTTCAAAACCACTACAAACTTATTTGCGTACTCACGTGTTTCATTTAAATGAAAATTATTACGGAACTGACCTCGTTTCGTAAAAAAATTGGGCATTTGTTGGCTTCATCCTCGAGAACTTTGGTACCGAATGAAGACTGTACAATTCTTAGTCCAGCAACAAGGAGCAAGCTTAACCTCATTACTTAAAAAAATTGGAATGTTTAGTACAAAAATAAAATAATCAATAGTTACTTGGCTAGGCACAGAGTTAATTAAAATTCATGTGCGTACACGAGGTCTAAGTGTGTGTAAAGCTTGTCCCCTAACATACGTAGCTGCGGACGTGTGTGGATTTGATTATCAGATAATTAGTGTAATGGGGTGTAAAGATACATGACACGCGTGACGTGACCGCTCCAGGAGGCCGCGTCGATAACCGATGTTACACAAACCGTACTATCCGAAAATTGACTGGATACAGATGAACATATCGACTAACTATCAAATTAATATCAAACGTTATCCAACTTTGGATGTTGTCACCAAGATTACATTAATCTATAGCAGCACGGGTACGTTAATTCCCTCATGCAGTTTGACCACACTCATTATTTTGGGCTGACATAACAACATTAACTTCGAAATGCGGTTGCGAGTTTCATCCAAGGCTTGCAATTAACTAGTTGGCTGATATAGTGCGTGCACGAGCGGCGGCCCATGTTAATATGGCAATAATAAATTTCGAGCGGTTTCCATCCGCCGCCGCCCGACTGTCCTGGGGCAGCCGGCACATTAAAAAGACTCGATGAATTATTTTGCACATATCATTTCATTAGTGCTGTACGTCGCTGCTGCCTAGAGACGTGCGTCCTGTCGCTCAAATGAATAACGCCGACTTCGAAACATTAGTACGATCCTATTCCGCTTTAACTCTCTAATTTCCCCGGTGTCCCTAAATAATTATATTAAAATAATTGTTAACAACAGGAGCTGCGGGCGGCAGCCGCGTTGGTTAATTTTAATTACCCGCGGATACCATATTTTATCCGGCAAAATGTGTTGTACAAATATAGACTGAAAGCCGACCACGACACTAGTGGTTTGGTGCAATACATCGATATTGAATAATGCGAGCCGCTACAGCTCATCCATTACGGTTTTAATAACCTCGCGACAAATATCCGCTTAGTGGTATTAAGCTCGGACTAGATCTCTAATTAAAACCTGTGCGGACCTAATGAGGTCTCTGTTGTACATGACAACGCATAAATCCCGTGTAATGAACGCAGCGAGCGTTAAATAGAGCCGAGTCACTCAAATTGTCCACAATGCGATTATTCCATTACTCGAAAGCTGTCCGGCCGCAACACACACAACACAGCTCTGAAATGGGGTACTTTCAGCCCCATGCCACTCACACACGAGTACAATACCTACGTAACGCCACGTCCCTTTACATAATGACCACTCTCGTCAACTTCTATTAAGCAAAGGCTCACTATTTTATTATTAGGACTTACAGACTTTCTCTGTACTCTTAAAAGTTGTATAAACAAAGGTATGACTACGCTTGTTGTACTATCCATTGGTGTTAGGTTTTCGTGTCCAAAGTTGTGTGTGTTCGTTTTCAGTAACTTTTACAGCTAGACACGTACAGAAATATCACTTTCTTTATGCATTCAAGGTTCATTGGTTACCTATAAATCATAAAGTGTTAGGTGCAACGTGTTTATAGATATTCAGATAACAGCTAAGATTAAGAGAACATTCGATTTGACCAAGACAAAAGACTTCAGGAATAATACTGAAATCGTATCATACCTGTACTTATAATAATTAAATAAGTAATGTATTTTTCGCATTTTGTTTGCTTTTGATAACATAACACCAGCCCCATGTAATAACGCGATTACATTCACAAAGAATCACAAGTTTTGCAGCCACGTTTGCGATCTTAGACTTCACAAGTCGATGTGGATGTAGGTAATGATGCAAAGGTTTATTTCGCTTAAAATTAACGCATTCTTCTTTTTGTTTCTTGGCTTATACTGCGGCAAAATATGGCGAATTCTATTGTAATTAATAACGGTACGGTTACGGTGAATACGGTGTGTTCTTTAAAGTGTCTGTATGTATTTTTGTTGTTTTCCTGTTTCACGTGTTCGGTTATTTAATGTCATGATATTTTGTCTCCAGCTTGTCTTCGGCGCGACGGCCCTCAAAGCTGGACCCGTACATGACTCGAGCCGTGCTGTCACGAGCGCTCGATGTCTGGGCCCAAGCATCCCGCCTAACCTTCACAGAAGTCAACTCCGATGAGGCTGATATCGTTGTTTCCTTTGCCAAGTAAGTTGAAAAAATCTATATCTTTACACAGTGGCCGTTAGTTGCCGAAGCTCCAACATCCTCGCAACATGTTAAGTTTTGGAGGAAGGTTATCATATAGCTAGGTGGACCTGCCACGTACGATATTTTAATAAAACTGATGTGGTATCCACTCAATGAAGACGTTATACGTTACAAATTGTAAATATTAGGAGTGAAGGGTAGTTTAGAGGACTTGAATTTCCTAATTACGTATACTTACAAAAAACTAACGATGAATTTAAACAAATTTCAATACAGTTGCCGTTACAACAATCCGGAAATCAAAAGAAGGCAAAAGTATTCTGTTTTGTAATTTTAGCACATATACGTATCTAGTTCTCAAGGTCCTTTTTTGCATACAAAGAAAATATCTTTCCTCACAACAAACAAAATTGGCAGACTTCTTTAAATATCCCCAAGCTTGATTTATTGTGTTGATAATAAATAATAATCAACTGAGGATTTACAGAAACGTCCTATCCATTTTAAGGGGATTTGCGATCTCCTCGTGCGGAGCATAAGAATAGGGTCGGACACTGCTCAAGCCGAACTGAACACTATAGCGTTCACTTAGCGTATAAAATAACTACAGTATACAACGAGTAAACCCGTTTTTCTTAAAACGAAATAAGATAATAGAAGAAAATTTTAAGATTTGAAAAATAAGATTTTTTGTTAAAAACAGACTAACCAGAAAATATCACTTCAAAGTCAAAGGTATCAATAAATATAAAGCTCTCAGGGCAATATTTTCTAACTACCTGCACAATAAAAATCTGAAGAAGTATTTTCAATAATTTCGATAGATTTACTGGACTTCAAGTTAAATTCAGAACGTTCGGGAAAGCCCCGTTCACGAGTCGCTTTCATTTCAAGGACGTGACGCTAAATCCGTTTTCTAGCCAATTGTACCTGACGCAAATAAGTTTGGGTTTATTGAGAACTACCATTATGACAAAAATGTTATACACTTATACCTTAAATATGCTATTAATTTTCTTATGTTTTCATGGCAAAACGATCCACTGAAACGATACTATTTCAGAACAATTCTATATGAATGACCTAATAACATAAGTATGATAGTAAACAGATACGACAGCGACGAAGAAAGCTAGCTAACCCTGACAAATGACGCAAAGTTTCCGACAGGAGCCTCATATTGAATGAGAGTAGGGCGAAGTTTCACTTATTAGATCACCGTAAACGACGATATGAGAAAGTAGCGGCGACAAAAACCTCAACATTGGACATATTGCGACCACCATATTGCGGTGAACGCTGCAAACTTGCAGCGGCAGCCGACAACTTCACCGCACTCTGCATAAAATTTTCTTTTTTCTCTGAGCTCCGAGAGCGTCTCATTTTGTGAGTTGAGGCTGCCGTGGTGGCGTGGTCACGTCACGAGCTCACTTTTATTACTTGCTGTAGAATCAATAAGAAGTTTGCTCACGACTTCCGATATATTATTCGATAATGCTTTTCGAATTGCGATACATTCTGTACACAGTTTGCTGTTTTAAGTTTTACTTTGAACGTTTCAGGTAGGTATTAGGGTGTATTTGAAATTAAGTTCCACGCGTTTTCCTCGCTTAGACATTATTGATTACTTCATTGTTTTACTTCAGATATAAGTTAGCTGCAACAGATGTGAATAATATAGGTTTATATTAACGCATGAGGCTTTAGATTATTAAAGTCGTCTCTACGATAGAAAATGAGAGTATCAAATGCTACGCCGTAGCTACCTGCCTCGGATTTTATGCGTGCCGTTAACTTATATTACACTCTATAAAAGTCTTCCGTTTCCTACTATATCTACAGAAAAGTTGTCTTCCAATGATATAGAAACCGATATAACGATACTTGTAGGTAACTGACAGTTGAAATAGAAAATGTTTTTCCAAAAGAGTATTACCTAAACCTACTTAATTACTGTTTTTCTTGAGATGATGAGATGACTCTATGAATCCAAATAAAAGGGTGTTTCTTTGACTTTAATGACCTATTTGAGTGTGACGTAATAACACCTGACGATCGAATAAGTATAAGTACTGCAGGCTCTGACATTCGTCGGTTACAAGGGAATTCCCACCCAATGCGAGGGATTTTGCAGGCAATGTTGAATAGAAAAAAAACATTTTAAAATGATAGCTTAGTACCTATGTAAAACAATAATATATAAGTGTATGAATTATCATTTCTTTTAGACATAACTAAGTTGGTAAAATAAATAATTAGAAAACTGAATGTCTGACTGAATGTAGGTAAATGATAGGTACACAATACTTACTCATTGCTTTATTTGCATTCCAGAATGTGTACTTAGGTGGTAACTTAAAATTATATGTGATCAGTATGGACCCTGTCGGGAACAGCAAAATGTAGGAGAGAGGAAACTTTGAAAAACTTAGCTCATCAGTTTATCAGTCTTCTGAATTAAATCTAATATTATTATCAGTGATCGGAGTAGGTAGATTGATTTTTAGTACTTGTATCATAAATGCACACAGAAAGAATAACATGGATAAGCCATTTTTCCGGAAAGTAATTCCGGTATTTCCGGATTCAATTAAATATTGTTAATGTTGGTAGTGATATTATTACTACTCAATTCAAAATTTAAAGTTTGTTCTGATTGGTCGTTGGGCTTTGTCAAATCGTGACAAAAAAAAAAATAGGAAGAATAATAAAGAATAAAATTGCTCATTTTAGTACAATTCCTACCTTTTTTTTGAGGATGGCAAATCATCAAATGACTCCTTCCACTCTGGCAGAATACAATTCCTACATAAGTTCCGGTTTTTTTTTAATAATCCACCAATTCCGGAGGAATGTCCATAGTAATATATACGTTTCGGATCAATGACCCCAGTTCAATCTACCTACTCCGATCACTGATTATTATAGTATGGTTCTATGTAAACATTAATAGTTAACTGTATTATTACTTGTTTAGATATATTAGCACTTATATTTTATACCACAGATTGCCTTCTACTGCAGGCATGGATCTAATCTTCTAATCCATCCCAACGTTATCTTTAAAATATTCCTTTTAGCAATAACACCGCTGTTTGTCACCATAAGTAAAATTTCTATATTTATATCTGTAACTCATATGTACTTAATAACAAGTATCCTATCTATCTATCTATCTAAACTGTTGCCTAAATATTACTAGGGGGCAGAAGACCCAGTAAAGACAAATATTTAAATTAATTTATTTATAGATAGATTCTATTTCATCTAACGCTATTTCCATAAATTATTCAAATAAAATCAACCTTGGCACAAAGGTATGCATACAAAGAGGTACCAAAACCAATAAATTTATGGATTGCATGAAAAGCTTCGGTTTTCATAGGTCCACAAGTAAATAACGATACATAACATTAACACGTAGGTATGTAGTTGATAGGAATTCTGTGCGATATTTTATTATGTAATATGAAACGATTCTATCATCACTTCATTGGGCTGGAACGCTGAGAGTGATTGCACATAGCGCAGCACCCTACACTATGCGTCTACCAGATTTATTACACTCATAAACTGTAATATTGCCCAAGTAATAAAGGATACGTACAACTTAACTGCGTTCTCCAACTCAGGAATTATATAAGTGTAATCACTGGCTGCTATCATACGCTTATATACCTACAATATTTTAGTTCTCATGCATTTAGACATGTAATGTATATTTTATGGACCAATTTCAAGAGAAGAACTTTATATTTCTTTTATACTTGGCTTTATGCCTGTAAGTTTTGACTTTATTGCATAAAAAAGAAAGGATATTTGAAACATGATATACATTGACCCGTTTCATATTCGCACACATTGGGTTCAGGCGCGGTTGCTAAGGGCAGATACCAACACGGCAATAAATCATCCCCCAAACTCGGAAACTTTCCATTCCGAACCCATTATATTTGACGGCGTATGTCAGCGAGACACTTCCTCATTCCACTACCTTACCTTTGTGAAGCACTCAATAAAAGTGCTGTCATTACGAGCAAGGTAATGTAGATTTCAAACATAGATTGCGTTTTTCTATCTGTTTCACAACTTCACAAAAAAAGTAAATAAAAATAAAATGAAAGTTGCTTTCTCGATGCGACCAATAGGTACGGCGGGCGGCAGCGGTAAAATCGCTCCGGGAATATTCCACTGCGGTTCTTATTACCTAAGCGACTCAGAAACCGAGCGAGCATAATAATAGCCGTACTAAGGATAGGAATATTTTCCCTATTAGCGCACCCTGCCCATATCGGTTAATGGCAGAACTTTCACATGGAAAACTCAATAACGCAACGGTCAGCTAATATCGCGTGAAATATGCATGGGCGAGGTCTTTCCGTTGTGTTTTGTTGGCGCGAAAAATGATTAGGTGGGTACTGGGTAGTAGCCGAGCGTAGGACCCCCGGGACGCAAGTTTGATTGCTCTGCAGACTCCATCCACTCCATCCATTGTTGTTTGTTGCGAGATGAATACATTACTTCGGTATGACTGTTTTCATCAACCGTAAAAGCCTAATGCAACTTTGTCATGATACCTGTTATTTTATCTGTACTAATCCCTTTTTGTTTTGTTTGAAACAGGCGTGACCATGGCGACGCTTATCCGTTTGACGGTCGTGGCTCGATCCTTGCGCACGCGTTCTTTCCCGGCACTGGTCGCGGCGGAGACGCACACTTCGACGATGAGGAGTTATGGCTGCTACAACCAATGGACGATGATGAAGAAGGTAAAGATTTGCAAGATTTTTCCCATGTTCGGGAAATCAGCACATTGATATTATTATCTCATTAAGGGTGCATAGGCCAAGAATGTATTTGTTAGAAATGTAACCTATTTACATGCTTGCGATCTTAGGTAGGTAGGTAGTAATTTTTTACTTTCCTTAAACTTGTAGGTTTAGGATTCATTGTGTAGGTGGGCACATTGGTACAGTCAACCGCACATCAGTGGCAACAATTTGATGTTGATATCATCTTTATGTCGATAAAGGGTGGTTAAGGGCTGAGAGTGGTTTTCGTAATGCAAGTGTTACCACTGATAAACTTACTTACTTACTTACCACTTTACTTAAGTAATTAAAATAATTTTGTAACTATGTTCACTGGCTCTAATAAAATAATATAGGTAGGTACGTAGAATAATACAAATGCACGTAGGTACGTAATTAAAAGATTTCCGATGAAATTGCACAGCTTCCGTGAAAAGTTCACGTGTAGCTCGGAAATGAGCATGTTGCGGTCAGCCATGTTTTGACATGCAAATGTCGAAAGCGCCGGAATACGCTGTTCACCTTCGTTGTTACACACGCCCACGTTTTGCCTTTTGTATGCTGTGTTTTAGATACACGCTTAACGAGGACATTATACATGAATTACAGCTATCAGCCTTAAATAACATGCTATTAGAATATTACATATCTATATGTTAAATAAAGGTGCTACGATGCTTCCAATTAAAAGCTAGGATTTTTTGTGGCTTTTCAACAAGTTTTTTTCACAACCTTTTGTTCACCTACTAGCTTTTCCTGAATTCATTTTTGGAACCGACCTAATGCATGTTCAAAACATTTAAGGAGTTACATAGATCAACTACGAGTATACGAGTATGTATAGGCAATTGCAGGTTTTGGCAATTCTCGCAGCGTTACGAAACTTCATAGAGCTATCAGAATTACGTCACAGAATTAATGCACATGCTATATGGAACATTGCGAAGCGAGCCAAGTGTGGTCGTCGCATGTATAGTGTAAACACGGCAGCAGCCGATAGGTGGCGACCGCAGCGCAGCGAGGACGCCGCTGCGATTACCGCGCAGCTCCGCACTATGCACACGTGATAATTTACACGGACAACGGACGGTTACAACGCCACTTCGAATTGTATTCGGCCAGCCATGTGTAAATATCCACATTTATTCAACTGAACCCACATGTGAATAGAATATGGACTGCCTTGCTAACCAATGATAACATGACGATTTTGATTGCGGAAAAATTGGCTTTTGTGGGGAAATTTCTAGCGTAAGCCTCATCAATGAATGTTCACTGACGTACATAGTTAACAGAATTTTATGTAAATTTTCAGGAACTTCACTTTTTGCGGTGGCTGCACACGAGTTTGGCCATTCACTGGGTCTCAGTCACAGCTCTGTGAAGGGTGCGCTTATGTTCCCGTGGTACCAAGGCATTCAACCAAACTTTGTATTACCCGAGGACGACCGCAACGGCATTCAACAAATGTATGGTAAGCATCGTATTAACCCAGCAGTCATCAATATTATGATCAAATCACTGCTGAATTTAAAATATTCAAATTATCCTCATTTTAGGATTTTTTTAACTAATCTTTTAATGCTTACGTTTCAGGACCTAAAAAGAGCACAAAGTGGGCCAAAATACCATATTACCGTCCAGTAGTGCCACCACCAACGACTACTACGACGACCACCACAACTACCACCACCACGACCACAAGACGACCGATCCTCCATGATCACCACAGCAGACATCCTGAACGCTACCCCAACCGGGAATACACCCCCTCTTACCCGCGTCCTCCCGTCAAATACCCTTCACACTATCCCGTCAACAGACCCAGCTATCACCCCGACCAACCATATTACCCCAACCGCCGTCATCTCAATGCGAGCGAAGATCATCCCCGACGCACTAATCATCGTCACACCTACCGCCCCACTGAAACTACCCCCCACCCCACCACGTACCGCCCGCGCTACCCCTACGTGCAGCCCGAGTATCCTAGACCTCATTATCCGAATGATCCGAGACAAGACAACCCGAGGAAGCCGCACTACCCAGAGAAGACGACACAACGAACGACGACCACGACTCCTGCGGATAAACCGGACACGTGTGATACGAGTTACGACGCAGTCGCACTCATACGTAGCGAACTCTTCATATTTAAAAATAGAGTAAGTACTCGTTATTTACATCATATTCTTTAGATCCTCATAAACCGCTACAATTAACGGTAAATTGACAGATAAAAAATGCTGGTCTACCTAAACTTCTAATTTATTTTTCAGTACCATTGGAGGATAGGAGCTCAAGGGCTTTACGATGGATATCCTATGGAAATAACGAGGATGTGGCGTACTTTACCAAAGAACCTTACACACGTCGATGCAGTTTATGAAAGACCGGATCGGAAAATAGCTATTTTCATAGGTACGAGACATGAAACCTCAATCTTACAATAGTTTTAGGTCCCGATGAAATAAATCTGATCAAACCTTAACTTTTCTATGATAGGTATATATAAACTAAGGTTAACCTTATTATTAATTTCAGGTAAAGAGCTGTACTTGTTCGATACACAACATTTGCTACCGGGATATCCGAAACCATTATCAACGTTTGGTCTGCCTGAAAGTTTGGACAAACTAGACGCTGCCATGGTTTGGGGTCACAACGGCAATACCTATTTTTACAGCGGCACTATGTATTGGAAGTGAGTTAATTTTATTTTTTTAAATAACGTCATCACGCCTTCCCCGAATGCATAGGTAGAGGTGTATAGTAGGATTAGTAGGTAGCCCAACACTTCGCCAGTTAGGCACCTATGCTTAAGTTCCATTCACCAGGCATAAATCCAGTCTCTGAGCTGTACTTTAAGTTTGTAATCACAACTTTATCTCACATTTTTATGGAACGATATTAACACTAGTTAAAACAATTAACTTGTTTCAGGTATGATGAAGAAAATGGTCGCGTTGACTACGATTATCCTCGCAACATGGCTATGTGGAAAGGCGTGGGATATCATATCGACAGCGTGTTCCAATGGAAAGATGGTAAGGATTAACCCCTTTTTCAAGTTTTGACACCAAGAAAAATTTACTCAAAACCCTCCTAAATCTATTTTTGAATTAAATAAACCTACATTATTTTTTACTTATCCAGGTAAAACATACTTCTTCAAAGGCAAAGGATTTTGGAAGTTCAACGACCTCCAGATGCGCGTTGAAAATGAAAAGCAATTTCCATCGGCTACATTCTGGATGGGATGCGCCACGGAGCGCTCAGGACGTCGCGCTGGCTACAAGACACCGCCCGCGCCTGGCTCAACATTACGCTCACCCAGTGCTGCAACTACTATTACTACCAATTTACTAACATTCTTATACTCTACACTTTTATTATTGGCAACTTATATTAGGTACTGTTAATACAATTTTAACCTTACGTAATTTATTGCTATGACTGCAGCATATTAAAAGAATCGAGTTTTGGGTTAACAACTTAGCATGCATACTACTAAACTATGTACATATGAATTGTATACCTACAAGTAACAGAAGTATGTATACTAAGTTTATAGGCAGTTTTGGCACTTTAATCTGGTTACCGACGTTATAATATATTAGATAGGTACCTACCTATGTAATGTACGGATAAGATTTGGGAACATTGTAAAATAATTAACGACAGCTAAAAGCTTGACTTTCCTCATTTCTACCTATACTTAACACCTTTATATATTTTTGCACAACTGAAAGGAAACGAATTATTACAAATGAACCGGTCATAATAAAGCTGCTGGGTATCTATTGAGTTCCACAATTAAAGAAAATATTATCATAATTATAACGTTAACTGATAATACTTATGTACAGTCACGAGGATAAATATGTATACACTTGGCTAAATTTAAAAGCGATTTTCTCCTTAATTTTTGAATTAAATTTTATGTTGTTACGAACATAGTATTTCCAAACCCACGGGGTTTATTTGTAGTATGTCGTATTTCAACGTTGCATACGTTATTTCACAAAAGAAATCGCTATTGAAACTTGCCAAGTGTTGACATATTCGTGCTCGTAACTGTACACAGACGCTTACCAACGTCGGAAATAACAAGTACATATCGGAAACGTCTGAATTAAAACTAGACTTAGAAACTTTTGCGCAAAATGTTACTGCCTATGTGTAGTATTAACAAAATATTATCTACAATTCTATACTATTATTTAAATATAATTATAATGTAATTAGACACTAAGTATTGATAAGAATTATTATTTCTATTATATTTGTACATTTTGATCTCAAAACGATCGAGTGCTTGGTTTGTTAATGTCATGTAAGGTATAAAACACCATCCATTTAGCTTCTGTACAGTTTGTATTGTACTTCGATGTTTAATTGTTAACGTGGAATTCAGAGATAATTACGTTGTATCTATGTACTACAGTATTTAAGTAGAAATACTTTGTATCATAGGTACTAGGTACCGTCAACACATACTGCCTTAGTTATCTGATATTATAAGAATATGCATTTGTAGATTAATGTTGTAAAAATTGTACTCATTTACTTTATCACTTAACATATGTATGTCATCTATATAATAGTTGAGTAAATTATTTATAATATCTCTTATGCTGGTTAAAAGAGGTACACTTTAACTGTAATTTGTAAATGATATACCTAAGTGAAATAAAATAATGGATAAGTAAATATTATAGATGCCATTATTAATCAATGCTAACTATACCTATACATTTTATCATATGATATATACATGTATTTTTTAACAAATGGCCTTATGTACTGTGAAAAAGCTAAGGAGGATGATGTATTATGAATTGTATAATCTGATTGTGTTGCCAATGTGGGAAAGAAAAAGTAAAACTTGGTAGAATGAAAATGGTGCTTATTATAGTTAGTCATTGTACAGAATAAATTCTCTTTGGATATTTTTGTATGTTGCTGTTGTGTCTTGAATCAGTGTTTACCATAAAAGTCAATATTATACCTCTCCTTCCTGTAATACCTTAGAACAGAAATATATGTGAAACAATTACAGTACACAATCTTGTGCAATCTTCAGTATGTTCATATTGAAGGGGTTAGAATAATGACTGCCAAGTGGTCCATAAGCTAGAGTGACTTGTACATAAAACAATATTATACCTCTCGAGCCACTCAAAAATTTTAGTGTAATATAGGCTACATTAGACTTTTATAATTTCTTTGGTCACAAATACATTTTAATAATAACTGTGATATTTACTTTTATAAAAAAATGCCATGAAATACTGGCGATAAAAAGGAATAAAAATTTCTCAAGTCTTTCTTAAATAATTACTCAATGAATAATTTTAGTTTAATGTAATATCATAAGTAATATTATATGTTTAATAAAGAAAATTTCTAAGATATTTTGTTACCTCATTATCTTCCTCGAAACTCAATTTACCAACTGAATTCAACCTGTGCGATTGCACAAGCAATCGTAGATGTCAATCGTACGTGCTGGGTTCGATTCCTAAATCAGCTTATTTTTTTTTAAACTTGCTAGTTGCAAATTTTTGCGACACAATAACAGAAATGACTAAGAAGCATTATCAAAATAGTGAAAGATTAGATGAGATGAAATCTACGAATGAAATACTGAAAGAATTGGCGCCTCGGCATGGCCAGCCTCGCATGAACCACTGCCGACTAAATTACGACACAACAGATCTGCCTAAACCTTTTAAAGAACATCCTATTTTGAAATCAAGATTATCAGTAGCAAAATTGGAAAAAATAATGCTTAGGAATCAGTTTGTCTTGCAGATACAACTGAAATGTTCAATAAGCTTGTTATCACACTTGCACCATACCTTCCAACTCAGAATACAGAAAGAACCAGAAGCCGTGAGCGCGCCTACTACTGAAGCGACAAAAACTACTCTTATATAGAGTAGTTTGACACACAGCCGATCAGTTACTCCGTGAACGTCGTATCGCGTAACGTGTTTTACCGGTGTGCAATTTAGTTGAATTATGCCGTCTTGTGTCGTTTTACCTGTAAAAACGCAGCGGGGCTAAAAAAGAAACGGGCAAATAATGTCTGAGCTAGTAATATTATGCGGGTGGGAAGTGAGGCGGGCGGGGGACGCTTGTTTTGAATTTGGACACAGCGTGTGGCGTGCAATTACGGTTGAACGCGGCTTCTGATTCTTTTCTGTATTCTGAGCCTTCCTACTTAAACAAAGCTATTCTTAGCAGTATAAATATGTATGGTGGTAGCAAGTACTTCTGCAGACAAACTCCTTCACAAAGAACTCAACTATCAACTGCATTGTCTTGATTAATAGCAGACCTGTAATTCTTTTATCGTTAAACAACTGAGATCTGGACTTGAGAAAGAAAGAGGTGTTACAATAATAACAATAGTAGTGCTACTTATAGAAAATGTTATTAACGGAGTTCAAAACAAGGAGGAGTTGATACGCCAGAACTTTTTTCTACGTGAACCGATTTTGATGATTCTTTTTTTATTTAAAAGCTGGTGCTTCTCATGTAGTCCCATATAAATTTGATCAAGTAAAGCGTATTTTTTAAATAATTTCTTGTCACTGTTATTTACATAGCAAGTAGTGGTATACAAATTTGTGTGGGATAGGTACCACAACTTAAAAGTGAAAAATAACTTTAATTTCGGAAGTCAGTGGCAAAAAGCGAAAATACAAAACCAAAGACAACAACTTCTGAAATTAAAGTTATTTTTCACTCTTTTTGTGTTTTTGGAAGGCGGTTGTTTTTCTTTTTTTTATAAAAAAAGTTTTTTTTTCATGTTATTACTTTTTTTACTAGCTTCTGCCCGCTTTGACCGCATGGATGTCAGAAATTATCCCACGGGAACGTACTACCAGGACGACAAGGAGCCTATGTCCATCCCCAGCATGCCATCTGTATGCTTGCCAAATTTTATGGAAATCCGTTGAATAGTTTAAGCGTGAAAAGGTAACATACAGACAGAGTTACCTTCGAATTTATAAAATTAGTAGCCAAATTTTATAGATTAGAAATATTTACAAATGATATGAAAACTAGATACCAATGTTAAAAAACAAGAAATGTTGTGTGTAAAACATAGAAGTACTCCTACTATATCACAAAATGACTACTTTACTTTTAGTAGGGCCTCAATGAAGAAAACAGTACAGAGCTATTTCTAAAATTTATTAAATACAACAATATTATTAACAATTTTCTTACCTATAACATAAAACAGAATATCATTTCTTAGCTTCAACTGGAACTTCAGTTTTAAAACCTAATTTGTTCCAATCCTCTTTAGCCATAAGGTTATTTTCCATTCTGCAACCTAGGTATTCTTTAGCTTCATCTCGGCACATGGAATTATTACCATTGTGATTTAATAAGCACTTCATGTATTTCCTCATGCTGTCCTTACAAACTCCGTCGTGATCCAGAGGAAAGCTACCCTTATCAGGTGGAGTCGGTATGAACTGTTTTTGTCCAAACGTCATAGTCGACATTTTTAAGTATTACAGCAAATCTCTTATTTGAAAACAATGGTATGGAAGAAATTACTGGCGGACTTTCTATAAACAAATATGCTTTTCATAAAGATTCTCGATATTTTTATTTTGTAACTACTTTGGATTTGGAAACAGCTGGTATTGACAGATGACAGATAGGATAGTTATCTACACAGACTACCTAAAGATACTGTTATCAATTTTAGATTAGAAAATTACATAATTTATCTTTCCGGCGCATTTAAGAATATTATAAATTACGAAAAAATAAATATAAGTGGAGTATTTTAGAAAAATTAACTTATGAATTTCTTATTTTGATATTCTGCCATTTTTAACCGACTTCAAAAAAAAGAGGAGGTTCTCAATTCAATTCTTTTTTTCCGTTTAGTTTGTTAGACATTCGCAAAGCTTGATGATCTTCAAGACCTTCGCAACCAATTTTTAACAGTGGTGACATGGACTACATTCCGAATTAGGCTATAATCGCTCACAGAGCGGTCACATCAATAATGTGCATTCCGATTTAGATATCACGATTATGACAGCTGTGAGCTGTCAACAATTCGGAACGCTCGTGAACGCGCTCACAGTGTTCGCTCAACGTCAACTCCATACCTTGCTCAAGAAAGAAATACAACTTGGATATTTTTTTTAAATGGAAGTTCAACACATTGGCACTTCTGTTTGGTTGGTTGAGATGTATGAGACCAACTGGTGTGACTCAAAACAACTCAACAGCACAACGCACAACTGTCATATTTGACAGCGCTCACGATGATATGGTCGGCATAATAGCAAGATTGCGCATGTCATGACGTCACCTATAACGATTCACGGGACATCGTTATCGCGCTCATGCTAATTCGGAACGGCTGTAAGCTCGCTCAAATCGATTACAGTGCAATTCCGAACGTACTCCATGGGTACGCTTCGAATTTGGTATCTATTGTCACTGTCGAACTGTCAAGTGTCAATACTAATGTCTGTCAAAATCAAAGTGAGTGAAATGTGCGTCGCACGTGCTACGGATATAATATTTACAAATAAATTATAATGATATAATTACTCTTGTAAAATGTCACGACTTATAGTAAAGAATTTACCAAATAAGGTGTGTATAGGTCTAGAATGTTTCAAATGTATTTACGGGTCTTTTATGCAGGCTACACTAGCTATTTCTAAGATTTTATTGAGACACCGACTTGCTTCGATTTTTTGCTTAAACTGCTTATTATTTGGCTATGGGAAGACAGAAAAAAGAGGCTCGTTCTTCATTATTGCTGTACGATCATAATATTAGCGCTAATTTATCTTTTAGGTAACTGTTGAAAAACTAAAAGATGTATTTGGAGAAAAGGGTGAAGTAACTGATGTACAGTTAAAATACACGAAAGATGGAAAGTTCAGGAACTTTGGCTTCATCGGATACCGGACAGAGGAACAGGCAACACAAGCGAGGGAGTATTTTGATGGCACATGCATAAATTCTATGCAAATACAAGTGCAAACATGTGCAAATCTGGGAGATGAGAAGAAACCTAAAGCATGGAGCAAATATGCTCCAGATAGTACTGCTTACAAGAAGCTTCATAAAGATGAAATAGAAGATAAAAGAAAATCTGAAAAGAAAGAGAAGAAAATTGAGAAAAATAAGAATAAAATTAAGGACCTACTTAAAAAGGTAAACATTAAAAAATTTGTAAAGGCTATGTAATCATTTTTAATATTTTACTCAATACTTATCAATACTATACTATTCAAATCTTATTTCAGCATAAAGATGATCCACTATTTGCAGAGTTCATTGAAGCCCATATCAATGATAACACAACCTGGATTAAAGAAGCTCTAGAGTCTACATCTAAAAGTGATGATGATGACGATGGAGAAACGAAGGAAGACCACAATGAAAACCTAGAGAAAGATATAGCTCCTGTAGAAAAAGATCAGAACACTGAGAAAGAAAAAGATGTTAAAGTAAAGGAGAACAAAGATAAAAAAGTAGCTAATAAACCTATCAGTGATTTAGAGGTAAGAAATCAATCTTTTGTATATCAATGAAAAAAGGGCAATAAGCATATTTTTGTTATGAGTGGTTAGTTATTTTCCCGCGTCAGGCAAAGTATTATTGGGTTTTCCCTCAAATTTCTCAGTAGGAACCCGGTTGGTGGCAATAGGCTCGCCCACTATTACATGGGACTTAAAGATAAGTAGCAAAATGTGGGTATACTATGTCCACCTCTACTACCCCTGCAGGGAATACAGGCATGAGGGTATGTTATGTTTCTGGATTTATTAACACTAATCTTAGAGCTACCACCAATAATAAAAAATACATAGAAGTGAATGAGAATGCCCACGCATAATGCTACAACATGTTTAATACTCAATACTCAATTCTTTATTGATACATATTATGTGTCTAAAAATATTTTCTTGTTATTCCAGTACATGAAATTACTAATGAAGAAAGTAGGAGATCCTCCCCCCATTGAAAACAAAACGGAAGAAAAAAGTGAAATTGTAGAAGAGGAACAACAGCCAAAAAAAATAAGAAACAGACCCTTGTTTCATGTTAAAGTGAGTGGTTCAGTTTGTATCAAAACAAAAGTCGAATTACGAGAAGAAACTCATTAATGTGATAGGTCAATGGACAATGATTAATGTGATATACCTTTAAAAGTAATAACTGTTTCTTCTCACGTTTTGAAATGTCTTTGCCTGCCATTCATTGCTGCATAATAGTATTGAATAGCAGCCAAAACTTTGATCACATTTCATAGATGGACATAGTCAGCATGTCTCTAAAATTACTTAATAAAAAACATAATCCTAATCCTAACTTCCTAACTATCCTAACTTATAATATTATAAATGCGAAAGTAAGTTTGTTTATTTGTTTGTTACCTTTTCACGCCTAAACCACTGAACCGATCATCCTGAAATTTTGCATATACTTCGTCAAGTGTACAGAAACGGACATAGGGTACCTTTCATCCCGCAAAAAAGTACTGTTCCCGAGGAAAGCAACGATAACGTCCTTATGATAATAGATGGCGCCACGTGTCTTTCGAATCATGATTGAATTATAACCCGAATGAATAGTCAAGCCAAGTCTAAATTAACGCGAGCGAAGCCGCGGGCAAAAGCTAGTAATATTATAAATTCGAAAGTAACTCTGTCTGTATGTTACCTTTTCACGCCTAAACCGCTGAACGGATTCCAATAAAATTTGGCAAGGAGATAGATGGCATCCTGGAGAAGGTCACAGGTTACTTTTTGTCCCGGATAATTTAAGACATCCACGAGGACGAAGCCGCGGGCAGAAGCTAGTAATCAATCAATTTAATTAATTCATCATACAATTATACATTTTCTGTTTCAGATAATGGGTCTACCTTACAAATGTAAGAAGAAGGATATAAAAGAGTTCTTCAGGCCATTAGTTCCATTTTCAATAAGACTGCCGTTCGGAAAAGGAAAAAAAGTCACTGGCTTCTGCTATGTCGGATTTAGAACTGAAAAAGAGCTGAAAAAGGCATTAGGAAAAGATAAATTATTTTTAGGTACATATTTATTTTATTTTTGACTACATTATGTAAATCCTTGTGGACACCATGGACCAGCAGCCCTAAAGAAAGCGATGGTCGCGCGAATACGGCGAGCCCGAACAAATTAATGCGAAAATCGCGTATTCGCGCGACGATTGCTTTCTATTAGGACATGGCTTTAGACTCAGAACTACTTGCACCACAAATCACTAAATAAGTTTAACGCTTAACATATTTAAAACATCATTCTGTCTCTATCATCTTCAAACAATTGACAGAAACAGAATTGTCTTAAATGCGTTTAGCGCTAAACGTGTTTAGTGATTTGTGGTGCAAGTGGGCCTGAGTATTTATAAAAAATTTAGAATCTAGATCAATAAAATAATTCGTTACGTACTTTTAAAAATCCTTGTAATAATGTTTTTATCTTTAGGCAATCACCGTGTTCACATACATCAATATGAGGATAAATCAAAGATGGCTGCAGAAGAGGAGGAACAGAGTAGTAAAAAAAGGAGGGAAGAGGTAAATATATATTTTTTTAAACTCTGGTAATTCTAACAAAATATCCCGTCTGTAATTTTGAAGGGGTAAGCTGAAGGGTAGACAGGGACGCACATTTCTTCGATTAGGTAATTAAGTTCTATGTAATAGGAGGTCGAATCTGTTACCTTAACATTACCGGGCACAAACCACTCCAGGCTGTTACTGTGATTTTTTGGCTAACCCAAAAGCACGATCCGATACGTCAACCGAGGATCGAACTTAGGACTCAACAGTTGCACTTGAGGCGATTAGAAAGACGCGGCTATCAATTGACTATACTTCAGTTCATAATCTCGGACAATTTACATTCCATCGCCTACTTACTCAACTATTTACTTTAGTGTCATAAATTCGAAGGTGAATATTGAGTAAACATTTGTAATAAAAAGGTCCTAAAAAACTTAATAATTTTCTCAGATTCTGAATTCAAATACCAGCCAAAAGTTAACTAAAATAGGATCATGAAGTATGCAGTCTCCAGACCTCTATCGCGCATCCGGTAAAGTCCTAGTCTATTTGATGATATCAAAATAATATAGGCCCTAGTCACCGCTATCCTGTAGCTCGTAGTTGACGCTATTTTCATGCACTCCGTATTGTAGACATATTTTTATGAAACACGAAACCTGCATGTCGATAAATAAGTTACGATAATACAGATCGATGTGTTATTACGGCTACAGTCTTTGCTGGAACAGTCTTTAGGAGCTCAATAAATTATGCGCGGTGCGGTATGTTTAATTTTGCTTTGATTTTCGTGACTGTACCTTCGATTTTGAACGAAAAGCTATACAAACCGCGCTTGATGTGAAGCTCCTTAGAAGTGAACTTGTCGAAATCGGCTTCTTGGGCCCTAAAATCATTGTCAAGTATAGGTCTCAAATTTTGGATAACTTAGGACTAAGGTAGGATTTTCGTTGAAATAAAATTTAGTTTTCAAGCTCGAAGTAAAGGTTTACAACAGAGCAGTATGTTTCTCTTCCTGTCCCATCGCGGACAGCATTTAGTGTTTGCAGAAAATATAGATATACATCAATGATTTATATCAGCGTGGTAACAAGTTACTTTAATTTTAATTCCATAAGTAGGCTTGCTTATCATTTCTCGTCAATTGTCCCTGTTAAAGAAAATTGATAGTGGTAACAACACATAGATCATTTTAACTATATCCAAGTGCTTAATAGCACTTTAACAGGTTTAATAACTTAAGTATATAAATCGATGACTAATATATAACAGCGATCGATGAGTATCAATTATAATTATAGCTAAAATTCAGGAATCTGGTTTTTTTTTCATGTACCTTTTGACTTTCAGAAAATTTTATACCTTATCATTTATCATATTCTCATACATATTCCACTCGAATTAAAAACAATAAAGGCTGAAAGGTCAGAGATTGCCGGTATTTATAAAATAACTCCTTATTATCCAACTTAAATGTTTATGTTAAACATAATAGACAGAATGACAATAACATAGATAATTTATTTATAGATTTGAATAGATTTTGCCATATCGAATATCTGTCTACAGCAGCACCATTAATTTTCAGGCATCCCATAATGAAGAAAGCATCGGTGAAAGTGGAAGTATATTCGTACGGAACTTAGCGTATGTGGTGTCTGAGGAAGAAATAACAACTTTGTTCGAAAAGTATGGTACGTAGCTTGAACGAATTTGACAAATCGGTATTATTCATTACCGTTGATTCAGCCGAAATTCCACTCCTAGAAGATCTCCTATGTCCAATGCTGGACATAGAATAGACCTCTCCTAAGCTTCGCTAAAATGATCGGCGCGGTGCTATCCCCAGGTTACCGAAAAGCGCAGTGTGCGTGGGCCGCGTAAGGTGGACCGAAGCGTAATCAAAGCCATGTAAAGGCGCGGGAATCCGCTGAAATTATTATTATCTTTTCCTAGTTGTTTACTTTACGACATGCTGTATACGTTACAAATAAGGCAGGTTTATATCATAATGTATTTCACAGGACCACTAGCTGAAGTAAACGTGCCGATAGATCCAATCTCTCGCCTGCCGAAGGGATTCGCCACAGTAACCTTCGTGATGCCCGAACATGCTGTGAAAGCGTATACTGAGCTGGATGGCACCGCCTTCTGCGGCAGAATGCTCCATTTGTTACCCGCCAAAACTGAGAAACTGGAAAATGATGATGACGACGGTATGTCTTATCTTTATATATAATATAATATATATATATATATTATAATATATATATATATATATAAATATATCTCTTTATTTCTTCTTTTTAATATATAATTCTTCTTTACCTCTGTACGTCACTAAACTCCTCCTAAATGGTTGGACCGATTTTGATGTTTTTTTTTTGTCTATGTTTGAGTGGGTCCCTGTATGGTTTAAACTCACAATTGAACCCGGTATGTGGTGCTGCGTTGGGGCAGGACAGCGTCTGTCGGGTCCGCTAGTTACTGATATAATATTAAATAACATAGCTACAAAAGAACTGTACAAACGGCGGCCTTATCACTGAATTCAATTTTATATACGAGCACTCTATTTTGTCTAGATACGTGACCAGCATATTTACAATATCACCATATTTTCAGTCCTTCGAATACAACTCAAATTATTTCTTTCAAACCATAGTCTATACATGTACAGGTAAATATGTATAAGTGATGGCACAATCGGCACAGTGTCCGAGCGTTCGGCTTGTGTGCTAGAAGAACGCAGATTCGATTCGTTTATTGTTGTAGTTGTGGTGGGTCAGGGTATTGAATGTTAGGTTACGGACCATCAACTAAGTTCACAATTACCGATTCATCAAAAAAATCCTAATGTTTAGAAAATATTTATTAGTAGGTAAGTGCTGGGTTGCCTACACGTAACATACCCTTGGCGTTATCGACGTGTGAAAGTAAAGTAATAAATATTCCGTGCATATTTTTTAAAAGGTAATAAATATGTTTATGCTGGCCATCGTACGTCGAGTTCGTGGGTATAAAACTTGTTGATACTTATATATAATTGCTATATGACTACTACCAACAGGCTTTATTTCATGGAATACGGAACACAAATTAATGATTAGTTGAAGTGCAGAAAACTACCCAAATTACCGGTTTTAAACGAGTGCTGTTTGTTTGAAAGAAAGAAGAAAGAAAAAAAAATATTTTATTTGGGACACGCAAAGGAAATACAAAGAGTAAAAATAAAAAAGGAGCATTTAAAACTAACAAAATTAACAATAAAAAAAACAAAAACAACAATAAACAAGTAAAAAACCTGTGATATTTAAAAAAAAATAAGTACCGCAGCGCTGGTATTCTGATAGGACCCGCTGAGATGTTTGAGGTGCCTATATTAAATGTTAGGTCAAATTAAGTACCTAATTAGAAACATATTCGGATCCGAGCTGTGCTTGCCAAATGGCCAAACGTCCACCTCATTTGAAAAATACTATGTTGGATGTAGGCACTTCTTCTATTTGAATCCATGGTAGTTTCTTAAATTACTTGGGTTAGAGCTGAAATTCCAAAATGATCATCAATGTTTGTCGCTGACTGTACTTTAGTTAAGGAGTAAAGGATGTAACGGAGTCAAAATACGTACCCAAATTTAATTTTCTTTTAAAATACTTAACGTGTTATCAAGTTAACTTATCGTAAAATTTAACAACATATTTTCACAATAGTTTTAGGTATGCATTCAGGTGAACAAAATTATTTCTTGTATAAAGGCTCTCACAAACAGGCGCGACGCGACAGCTCGACACAAAGGCATCGCTCGTCGCGCGACACGCGATGCCTTTGTGTCGCGCTGTCGCGTCGCGCCAGTGTGTACGAGCCTTAATCCGTGTTTATAAAGAGTAAGCATTTATACTAGTACGCATAATCCATACCTACTAATACTAATAATAAAGCTGAAGAGTTTGTTAGTTTGAAAGCGCTAATCTCTGAAACTACCAGTCGGATTTGAAAAATCCTTTTGCATTTGGTAGCCCAATCCTTGAGGAAAGCTATAGGCTACTTAACATCACGCTAGAACCCTCAGGAGCAGAGTAAAAAGAACGCTAAGCGAAATCGAAGTAATAGTGTGTACAGGCGATGCGATGCGACGGGGAGGGTCGGGGGTACAAGAAATTTCACGCGGACGAAGTCGCGGGCAGTAGCTAGTAAATTATATAACGTCTATCAGTAGGTAGGTATCAAGATTCTTAGGGATTATTATCAAACATCTATTTCCGGGAATTCCTTCGAGGATCCGTGGTATTTGTGCTACCAAGCAGGGTTGCTGTGTTCCGATTTAAGCCACATGAGATATTTCAACTTTGTCTCGGAGATGGAAACGACATTTTTTGTTATGGAAAGCTCAACTATTAGAAAAGGTATTTGATGTGAAAACTAACATTATATTTCCATTGCAGAGGGTCTAACATTCAAAGAAAAGAAAGCAAAGAAGCTGAAAGCGCAAGCGAAGTCCTCCCACAACTGGAATGTGTTGTTCCTGGGCACCAACGCGGTCGCTGACGTCATCGCGTCAACGTATAACACGACGAAGGAACAGCTACTCAATGATAATAATAAAAGTAAGTGCGACTTTATGATTACTGCATTGTACATAAGTACAATTTGAACATAACAGCAGCTTTTGCAAAATGCTTAAAATTTACAAGTATCTTAGTTATAATCTTACCTATGGGTAAAGGCTCCTACAAACAGGCGCGGCACGCGACGCAAAGACACCGCGTGTCGCGCCTATTTGTAGGAGCCTTAATATGATGTCCTCTGTTGAATTAGCTAAAAGCTAAAATCATCAAGTTTATTCTTAAATATAATATTTATATGTTGACGAAAACTAAATCTCCTTTGAAATGGGTCAGATACAAGCGCTGCTGTGAGGCTGGCACTCGGTGAAACGCAGCTAGTTGCCGAGACCAGAAGTTTTCTTGAAGGAAACGGAGTATATTTGGATGCATTTAATAAAGTGAGTGATACATATTAGTAAAAAAAAAAACATCGTATTGACTAGCAAAAATCTTTTTACCGCTATCTTAAATACAAAATTCACTTACAGCCTGCAAACAAGAGATCAAAGACATGCATACTCGTCAAAAATTTGCCAGCAAACACGGAGAAAGAAGAAATAAAGGCATTGTTTGCAAAACACGGACTAATTGCGAGATTCTTAATGCCACAACATGGAATAACTGCCCTTGTTGACTTTATTGAACCATTCGAAGCCAAAAAAGCATTTACTAAATTGGCATACTCGCAATTCAAGAGTGCGCCACTGTACTTAGAATGGGCACCGGAAAATGTATTTGTAAAATCTGCTGAGAGAACTGAATCGGATAAGATTACAATTGAAGAAGAGGCAAATGTAATTGTAAATAAAGTTGAACCGAAGACAACTGTTGTAACTCGTACACCTGAGAACAGTAAGGGAGATGTCAAAGAAGACGATGACACGGAGCTTGAGGATCCCGAAAACGATACGACATTGTTTGTTAAAAATCTTAATTTCAAAACAACTGAAGGCAGTCTTAAATCGGTTCGTAAACACGATCACACGGAATTTATTATATTACCTTCTATTAGCACAATAATCTAATAATAGTTTTTGTTACAGCACTTTTCTGCAGCTGGCAAAGTACACAGTGTGTTAATTGCAAGAAAAAAAGACCCGAAAAATCCTGGTCAACTTCTCTCAATGGGTTACGGCTTTGTGCAATATTATAAGAAGGAACATGCCAACGAAGCTCTCAAGAATCTGCAAGTTACTACTCTTGATGGAAAGTCATTAGAATTAAAAAGATCGGAAAGAGGAAATACGTTAGTTTCAACATATTATTATAACATAACATGACATCACGCCCATTTTCCCCGAAGGGTTAGAGACAGAGGTGTACATTTATAGTACACGCTATTTTTTTTGGGTGGTAAATCATCGAATGACCTCTCCCGAGACCCACATTTCGCCAGTTATGTTTAAGGCCCATGTAATAGAGGACGAGCCTATTGCCATCATGTTACTTACCCTATATTTTATATTCTTTTCCTGCACCTTCTATTTATATTACATAAAACTTTTTTTACAGAAATGAAGTAAGAACATCGAAGAAATCCAATAAAGAAACGACGCAAAACGGCACCAAAATTCTCGTTCGAAATGTACCGTTTCAAGCGAACAGGGACGAATTACACGAAATATTTAGGTAAAGTAATTAAGCCAACGAAATAAGTATTACTTTCCATTGAATGTACTAGATCTTTTCGTGTTACGCCTAGTCTAGATCGATTATTTCGCCTAGCGGATGAATGCGCGCCGAAGACATTTTGCGTGGGATTGATAAAGTAATTTATTCAAACGGTGTATAATGATTTTTCTGCATTTTCATGCAATTAAAATTATAATTAATTTATTATTATTATGATTTAATTTGTATAATAGAGATGGTTTAGTTCCGTACAATTCCGAGAGTTGAGCCTTGATTGCTAGTTAACATACCTACTCTGCCAACCATTCCAGCCACAGACGCATATTCTTCTTTACGTTCGTTCGCATTTGTGACGTATCTGCCACCAAAACATTTTTAAAGCTAGACTATTTATAAACGTAAATGAAAATATTTTTCTAATAACCAGAAAATTCACATAATGCAAACACGAAGGCCGCATCTCACTTTATAGTTCGTTGTTGTAATGTTAATGAACTGATACGGAGTTACTAGCAATTAATGCGCTATCGTATCCAATGTTAGATTAAACACAATTTAAATTCCTTATCTGTTGAAAACAATGGATTAAATAACAATGTTTAAGTGTATTACTATTTTACAGGGCTTTTGGCGAAATTAAGACTTTGAGATTACCTATAAAACTATCCCTTGGAGCAGATCAACATCGTGGTTTTGCGTTTGTAGACTATCATTCTAAGGCAGACGCAAAGGTATTCATCTTAATACTTACGATAGGCTCATAATGGAATGATTATATTAAAAACCGAAACTAATTAATGCCTTATTTTATTTTTACAGTCTGCCTTTGAAGCTCTGTGTCAATCTACGCATCTTTACGGGAGGAGATTAGTGTTAGAGTGGGCAGAACAAAGTGATGATACGGAAGACATCAATATATTAAGAAAAAGAACCGCTCAAACTTTTAATGCGCAAACTCCGGGAGGTAAAAAATCTAGAAAAGGTGCGGTTGACGTCGAGAAGTTCGTTGAAGGCGATAATAATGCAATGTAAATACAAATAAATAAATTATTATACTGCGTACCAGATTTTCTTTTAAATATGTACCTAAATATATGAGTAGGCGATTCGCTGCCAGGAAAAATTTCGTATAAATTAAACAATGGTGAATATCATTATCTGCCTTTATTTTTATGCCAAAATAGTTACAAGAGTGATGGATGGCATACATTATTATAAATTTATCTGGGTCACAAATTATTAGAAACGTGATCTACAATCTCAATATGTAATGTCTCCGAACTTGCTCATATTATATTAATGCCCTAGTATTTACAAAGTATAAGACAATTACATCTCGACATAACATGGTGAACGACATTTTTACGAGAGAGTCAAGTTTTCGATAAATGACCTTTATATTAATGTTTTTATAAAATAAAGAAATATTATAATTATATTTCACACCTAAACATACGAACTTATGGTTTAGATCAATGATCACCAGTCATTGCACTATCAGTGAGTTTGGTACAGTCAACCACAAAAGTAATTTCAGACATTTGATTAAATAATATAACTATGAATCTAATTATTGCTACAAAAAGATCATAATACTAGTCTCCAAAATATCCTCTAGTCTTCAATAATATGTTACAAACAAGCACTAATTTTGCAAGTTCTAATTCATAAATTAAGCTCTTCTGAATCTTTAGACGGTGTTTACTTACTTTTGTTGCTGATTGTACAGTTCCACTAACACTAAAGGTATTACATTAATTAACACTATAAAGACTGGGAAAATATTTACATACCATTAGAATAGCATGAAATTAAGTTAGGGATATAATAATTACATGTGACTAACAATAATAAAAATATATTGCATAAAAAAACAGATTGGCCAGAGGTTCTAAATTAGTTTACATAATAGTGTTTATATCAGCATTTTATTACTAAAACTTACACCACAATACTTGTAATGTCTCATGCACCCTTTTTTAGAACTCTTAGCTGTTAATACTTTCATCATATTTTAATTAGCATTGTTATCAATCTACATGACTTTGATTCATTTAAGTTTTTATAACATACATACAATTTATAGCTATATTTCATAATTGGTTTAACAATGTATCCAATAGGATTCTGCCAATAATAATGAAGTGAAAGTACGATACAAAATTATGAGAAAAAGAACATACATATAATGGCAGTGCTAAATTATAGATTTGATGGTGAGATCTAAAATTTACAATATTTTTTAAAGTATTAGAAGAATAGTAATTATTATAATAACTACTTTACACTCATTTGTAAACTGTGAAAATGTAAGTGCCTACTAATTACGTCATCTAAATGCTGTGTAGCACATACTTTGTTTTTTTTTTAAGGAATGTTTTCTTTACTTTTACAAA
The DNA here is from genome assembly GCA_917490735.1 of Dryobotodes eremita. Taxonomy (NCBI): domain Eukaryota; kingdom Metazoa; phylum Arthropoda; class Insecta; order Lepidoptera; family Noctuidae; genus Dryobotodes; species Dryobotodes eremita. The sequence goes on along the minus strand of OU823254.1, from coordinate 14,562,008 downwards.
AGTATGTTTAACTTGGATTTTTACTTAGATTTAGACATGTTTGAACCAATAGTAAATGCTATTTGATAATAAATCAAATTGCTTTGTCATTATATTTCCAATAAGTTGAAACTATGCAATCGTCTCTAACAAAATCAAATTACATAATCATGAATAACAAAAATCACAACATTTCAATCAATCTTTACGGTTGAATAAATTTTTCTGACAAATATGCTAGTACCAATGTATCCCACAGTTCCACAAATAATACCCAGAGCTAAGCTGAACAATGCCATGTAGCCAAAATAAAAGGTAGTCTGAAATAGGCCATACATTTTCGTTTTGAAAAGGAAGTAATAGAAAGAGTACAAGTACACATAGATGGCTGTGCTGCCTGCAGAAAGAAAACTGGTCCATTGCCAACGATAGTCCTCAGCATTCAGCAAGAAATAAGTGCAAACAATAGTCACACAGATGGTTACAATCATCAAGATCAGAAACACCAGTAGCATAAATCCATACACATAGTAAATTTTGTATGCCCAAAAAGATGTAAAGATGAAATACATTTCAATGAATATAGAACCAAATGGTAATATTCCTCCAACTATAATTATTATAAAAGGTTCCATAAACCATTTTTTTTCTGGAATAGGTCTAGGAACCGCATTAATTCGACAAGGATAGTCAGGCTGTCCTGCTAAATTGCGACCAAGTACCGTTCCTACTAAGGTTAGGGGCAATATCACAAAAGTACAAATGGACATGACAGCTATCATACTGCCAAAGGGAATGGCTCTTGATGCATGGTAATACATAGCAATGAAGTTGATAAAGAACGCTGTACCACAAACAAGTACAGGTAGTAAAAATGCTGAAAGTAACATCTGTTTTATCCAGAGCTTACCACCCATCCTGGCATAAAGAGAACCACCAAAGTATCCATTGACTGGGGATGTGGCGGCATAGATAAATATTGCTGTAGACAGTAACGATCCCCTTTCAGTGTAAAGTTCACCGAAGATGGTAAATATTATAACTGCCAATGTCACTACAGTGAGCTGATACCCAGCTCCAATCAGTGCTGAGAACACTGGCAAGTGAGGAACTGGTCTGAAAACATCGCCATGAACTTGTTTCCACCCATATTCATCTCCCAAGTCTTTTTCTAAATCATCAAGATCATCATCCTTAGAATATCTTGCATAGTCCTTACGGAGTGTTCTCATGAGGATCATGGAAACAAGTCCCACTAAAAATATCACCATCATGAAACTGTTGAAGATACTGAACCAATGAATCCGGTGCTGGAAGAAATTTGGGTCCAAATATTTATCAAATCGATCTTCAAAGTGGATATCGCTTTTCTTCCAATTTACTTCATAAGTGAATGGAATTTTGGCGTCGGATGACAGTCGCTCTTTATTCTCAGCTGTAAGGTTTACTTCCACAATTCTGTTCCCATTGTATCCAATGTCGAATTTTTTGTGAGTCCAAATGTAATAATGGTCCCCATCGATTTCGCCTACTGTTCCCCATATTGGTAGGTCATCTATGTACATTTGATACCAGTAGTGATTCTTCACGGCATACACAAGTGCTTTGTAGGATTGGTCATTCAGTTCAATGGCACAAAATTGCTGCGCTGGTACGTTATCCCGGTAGGTGATATCGAGACCACTGAATTCTAGTTCGACTCCCTGGAGCGCTTCAGATAAAGTCTCATGGTAGTGTCCAATAGTCACTTTAGTACCTACGCAGAAAGGTAATGAAAAGTATGCATACGTTTCTTGGCGATTGTGGTACGGACCTACTGTATTCATCCACAGCACAACTTGTTCTCCATCTTTATATGTATGAGTATGTTCGTCACAGTTAACTATAGTCCAAAAAATAAACAATAAATACAAATATTTCATTTTTATGCAGCAATTAACTTCCTAAAACCAATTATAGGTACAAATAAAATAAACATAACACGTATGTGAAATGCCGATGTCGGACATCTATGGAATAATGTTGCCATCACATAAAATATTTTATATTATGAGATTTGAAACGTCACTTTCGAAACTGGTAACTTCATGGTTATTTATGAGCTATGAAAATGAATGCAAAAGGGAAATGAATGAAAAATGAAAACGTATTCATGCATTACCATTATGTTTTTATTTATTGTCATGTTGTATACGCGTAAAGAATAATTGTAATTTGTAAACTTTGAATTCCTCAGGCATACCGAAGTACATCAGAATCTATAATATCATTTTTTTTAAACAGTACCAAAATGCTGGTATTTAGGGTTAGACTTGAATCCAACCCCATTTGTTTGACCCCAAAATAGTTGGAAAAAGGCCAGGCTGTGGTGTACCTATTTACCCTATAGCCAGGAGAGCCAAGGGCCAAGACGGCAGACAGCGAGGAGCAGTGCAAGCCGCCCCTGTCACTTTGCCTTACTTTCTTCATACAAGCATTACTTATCTTCTAGTCTGCCGCTCCTATTTTCTTGATACAAGCACTATAGTCTTGTAGCCTGCCGCGCCGCCCCGTAACTTCGTATCTTTATGAATGGTTAAATCCAACCTATCTGAGGCAGGGAGCAAAATGTATCGAGCTCTCTCAAAATCTCTAAATCATTCTGAAGCTTTTATGCATAAGTCAACAAAGTAACTTCAATATCGACTGTATAAATGGTAAAAAGAAAATCTAAAATGTTACGAGGTGGGATCCTTAATTCTCAAGCTTTTATACAGAAATCGACACAGCATAGCATACTATCCAGGGTGGTAAAATTTTCGAGCTTGCTTCGCTCGCACATATTATTGGTTGTTTTTGTAACGCCACCTTTAAATCACTACTACTACCGTGGTAGTGGAGAACAAATCTTATTGGTCCGGGGTGCCGCGGCCGCCGCCGCGCCGCCGTCTTAAAATACGCCACTGGCTATGCAGGCAGATTTGATCGTTTTGGGTCCCCTATATAACTATAGTTAGAACTTACTAATTCCATGGTTACAATACATACTCTAACAAACTACTACTAAACACACCCAGCGACTTTCATCGCCGACGACTTGCCAGCTTCTAACGTCACTTGACTTAAAGCCTTGGAAGCCAGGACATTAAATTCCCAAAAGAAAAAAACGTGACGTGCGTGAGCCCTAGCCTCAAGTCAGGTGGTATTATGAGGTTATGTGCATGTTGATGTGTTTATGTTCTTGAATTTGTATTCATTCAAAGTATAAACCATAAAAAATGGAAGTGGACTTACCTAGTTGTGTCCAAGCTAGACTCAAATCGGACACGGGTGAAGAGACAGGAAGCCCTTTAGATCTACCGCTAAACATTACCAGAGATCAACTTCAGCTAATATGCAATGCTCTTTTACAAGAAGTAAGCCGATTATTCCTTTTTTTAGTAATTATTTGTAATGATCATTTATTTACCATTCAGGTTAGATAGACATCTTAGGGGCGATCAGTTTTTAAGCCGAGAATTGATTAAAGAGCCGTTGTCTAACTTACACACATACATATCCTCACCCCTTTTTCTCATTGGGGTATGCAGAAACTACAGAACTTTAACTTCTTTCAAAGAAATTCTTCTTTTTTGAATTCTTATTTTTAAGAGAACTTAAAGCAGCTAACTCAAAAGCTAAACAAAAGTCATATTATTCCTTTTGTCCTTTCTGTTGTGTAAGTTGCTGGTTTTATTAGTACCCTATATTCTCTGTTAAAATCAACTGTCTGTCAGTCACATAATACTGGTGAAAATATTGTTTTTTTGTTGTTAAATATTTGATAAAAGTTGAACCACAATATTTTATTGGGTGTACCTTAAAAGCGTATCTTAAGGTTTGTCTGCACTGCTTCTTTATATTGTGAAATATTATTCCAGGAAGACAAGCCATTTCTATTTTTTGTCAAAGATGTAGAAATTACAAATAGCCTGAAAGATGCCCTTGATATAAAAAGTTTGAACTCGGAAGAAGTTGTTGAAATCATATACCAGCAACAAGCTGTCTTTAGAGTAAGACCAGTTACCAGATGTACCAGGTCAGTATTATAAATCTAGGTTTGCCAGTAAAACATATTTTTACTATTTTGCAAAAACAATGCAGGTATTTTAATCTATCATAATGTTTTAGTTCAATTCCTGGTCATGCAGAAGCAGTAATATCAACAAGCTTCAGTCCATCTGGGAAACAGTTGGCTAGTGGTTCAGGAGATACCACTGTCAGATTTTGGGACCTAAGTACACAAACACCATTACATGTATGTAAAGGTAAAGCAAATTAAATCAATACTAATAATAAACCTGAAGAGTTGTTTTTTTTTTTGTTTTTATTAACATGCTAATCTCTGGAACCTCCAGTCAGATAAAAAAAAACTTGATAGCCCAATTATTGAACATAACGCTAGGACTCTTAAGAGCCGAGTAAAAAGAAAGAAAGTAAGAAAGAACGGTAAGTGAAAACAAACAAATTGTGGGGGCAGTATTTGTGAAGCGACAGGGTGGGTCAGGGGAACAAAAAATTTGACGTGGACAAAGTCGCGGGCAGAAGCTAGTCATTCCACAAAAATATTGTGTTTATTCAATAAATAAATAAATCCTTTATTATGTGACTTTTTTTTTTCAGGACATGCCAATTGGGTTCTTTGCATAAGTTGGTCTCCTGATGGGTTAAAATTGGCTTCAGCATGCAAACAAGGCAGAGTAATGATATGGGACCCAATCACAGGGAATCAAATAGGAAAAACAATGATAGGGCACAAGCAATGGGTCACAGCACTTGCTTGGGAACCTTATCACAGGTATTTTGTACTCATGTACTGTAGTAATGTCTGGTTCTGACACTGCACTTGGCGTATTTGTATACATACTTGTATATTTTGCAGTTGATCCATGTAAAATACTGTAATTCAGCTGCATCCAGTTAGACTAGACGCCAACCTCAAACATAGTTGCGAAAAGGCTAGGCAGACAATGACTTGTATATATTTTTCCAATACAAAATGAAGTAAGTTGGAATAGTAGTAGGGTATATTTTGTATTGCAGTAAGATTGCGAATATTTGGACAAATATGCCAAGTGGAACAGTAAAAGTAAAATCGACAGTTCAGTAAAAATTTACTACAGAATCATTTTTGATTAGTATGGAACCTAATGAACAAATTTCTCACCAAGTGTTTCTATAATATTATAGGAATCCAGAGTGTAGAAAACTGGCCAGTTCATCTAAAGATGGTGATGTCAGAATATGGGACACAGTCACATGCCTCACAGTCTTAAGTCTAACAGGTCATGCCAAAGCAGTCACATCTGTAAAGTGGGGTGGCAATGGACTTATCTACACATCTTCTCAAGATAGAACAATAAAGGTTTGTATAGATCCTAATGATCTGTATTGAGGTCTCTCGCAAAAGGTGACAAAACTATTTTTTTTTAAACATTCCTACCAATTCAATTTTTTTTTAATTTCAAGGTGTGGAGAGCGGATGATGGCATTCTCTGCAGGACTTTAGAAGGACACGCACATTGGGTCAACACATTGGCACTAAGTACAGATTATGTGCTCAGAACTGGACCTTTTCATCCCATCACTGACCAGCAATCCATCATTAGTGATAGTGAGTAAACCCATGGTTTACACTTTTCATAATATTACCTCTTTCTTCATGCTCTAAACCCCACTCTTTCCCCACTTTGGATGTCCTTTGTGAAATCAGTCATTTAATCATAATTTTAATTTGAATTCTAAGAACCGTTAAAATATCAAATTTAATTTTAAATTCCATTTTTGTAATTTAAAAAAGAAACAGTAAGTACTACTTTCAAATAAAACTAAATACTAGCCTGAATTTCATTCAGATATTAATTCATTTATTGGCATAACTATTTGATTTTATTACTATTCAGTTATAAAATATCATGTTTTTTTTTTTCTTCAGAAAATCTTCTTCAGCAGCGTGCTTTAGAAAGGTATGAAGCAGTATGCGAAAAAAGCGAAGAACGTCTCGTATCTGGATCAGATGATTTCACTTTGTTTCTTTGGCTACCTGAGAAGGAGAAACGTCCTTTAGCCCGAATGACGGGCCATCAGCAGCTCATAAATGACGTAAAATTTTCTCCAGACACAAGGTTTGTATCTATTCATACAACTAAGCCTTATTTCTTTTTTATTTAACTGATGGCGATGGGGTGTTAGAATGTAACAGGACATATGGAAACAGATATAGGTACAGGTAGGTAGGTACCTAGTAGAAAAATTATGGCTACGCCATCTAATAGCCCACATTATACCTATCATTATTCTATATATCTTTCGCTTATCTCTGTCTTTTTTACAGAATTATAGCATCAGCTTCATTTGACAAATCAGTGAAACTATGGGATGCAGCTACAGGCAAATTCATAACCACTCTCAGGGGGCATGTGCAAGCAGTGTACATGGTGGCCTGGTCAGCTGATTCCAGGCTTCTATTGAGCTCCAGTGCAGACTCTACCTTGAAAGGTTTGTTATAAATTATTGACCAAACAATTAATTGGCATTCAATTTTGAATTGATTGATACATAGAAATTGATCTATACATACAAACAATCTAATCCAAATCCAATTTCGAATTTATTAGTCCAATTTAGGGGCGATCCGCCCCGGGGCCTCCAAATCTCGAGAAGTACTTTTTATGAAAATCCTCATTTACGTCAGTACCCACCGACAAACGGGGTGAATAGAGATGCAGGGCTGAATCGGCACGAAACTATAAAAAGGGATTTTACATTGAAATAATATAGTTTGTTGCCAACAACAGCGCTTAACCGTTAATTATAATACAGTAAACACATTAGAGTCCTTTTTGGCAACAAAATATATTACTTATTTCAATGTCAAAATCCCTTTTAAAGTTTCGTTTCGATTCGCCCCGTTTGACGGTACCAATTTTTAACAGGTTTTATTAGCTTCACTTTATAAAGTAATATCATGTCATTACTTATTAATATATTTTGCTAATGCCCATTTACAATTTCTAACGTGACGATATTATCGTAGACGTTCACGTCCAGAAAATGTGTGGGAATACGTGAATGTTATAACGTTATCGTGGACGGAATTTTAAAAGCGTCTTCTTAAATTTTCATCCCTGTGTTATCGTGATACCGTGTCGTGGACGTAGACATCCACGTTAATATCGTCACGTTAGAAATTATAAAAACGCGCAACGGCTTATCTTATTCAAATAATTAACATGAGTTTATATGGTTAAAATAGCCTAAATTGATTTAGAAATAAAATAGACGAAGACTAAAAGAGTATGGACTGTTCTAGAAAAGTAAAAATTATGAATGCGATCTGAAATAGGATTATGATAGGCAAAGTTATATTTTTGAAGACGAGTATCTGTTATATCCCCTGCTCTGTTCTTTTAAAACTAAATTAATTGTATCCAATAATTACATTAACAATGGTTCTTCATTTTGGTAATAGTCTCATCATGCTACCAAATTATTTCTTTACTATTCTAAAATGGCCATTTTTCTTTTCAAGCTAGCTTTCCATTCTGCATTCTCACTTTTCTTCAGTAACTCGAAAAAGAATCTCCTATTTCTAAATGAATGGTCAACAGAAAACCTAATCTTTCCAAGGATTAGTTCTAAAATTTTAAATCTTGTTTGGCTCTGTCTTGCGTTCTACATTCTCTAACTTTTCTGCATACCAAGGCTTAAACCATTTAGTTTTGCCGCCCCGGGCCTCAGCCCGCCACTGACTGTACAAATATTTAAATGATTTTTTTTTTTTCAGTTTGGAATATGAAAATAAAAAAACTAGAACTGGATTTACCAGGTCATGCTGATGAAGTTTTTGCTGTAGATTGGGCACCAGATGGAGCTTATGTAGCTTCAGGGGGAAAAGACAAAGTTTTGAAATTGTAAGTTTGAATTTGAACCCAACCGAGTATTGCACTGTAATTTTTTTGATACTTAATTTAGATTATTGTGTTTTCAGATGGCAACACTAAATGATGACCAGCATTCATCAGTGAAATACAACTTTATTACAGAATAACCTGTTACAATATTTTTGTAAAAATAAATAAACGAGTTTCACTTAATTTTAATGCTCTTTTTGACATTTGCCTTTATTCCTGATGCTTCTCCAGCATATCTAGTCATCTCAGTTCGAGGTTCACGGACAGCTCCCTTCCTCCTGATCTTAGCCTTCCTGTATTTGAGCTTATGTTTAACTCTTGGATTTCTTTGATCCTTCTTTCTATGAGGAGTCAAGCCCTTATTTTTGGCAATTTGATAAGTAATCTCACGTTTTTCGCCAACATCCTCCGGAACAACATTCTGTGATGAGGTAGAAGGTTTATTGTCTTCAATCTCAATATCATTGGGAGAAGTATCATTATCTGAGAATCCACTCTCTTCAGATTCATCATTGTTTCTTTGAACATCAATTCCACTGTCAGCCTTGAAGAAGTCATTGCCTTCATATTCGTCTTCATCATCTGAAACGCCAGTATCTTCACCTTCATCTTTTTCCATTGCATTTATTAGTTTTAACTTCTTGGGTGTTGATTCAGGTGACTGTCTCTCTGATTTGCGTTTCTTATCTTTATTAAGTTCTTTCATTTCAGTTACACGCAGCTCCAAATTGTTTCTCAGTGCTAGTAATATTTTGTCTATTTGAGGTTTTACAACTTCCAAGTAAATTGGTTCCATTTTGTTTAACATTTGTCTGTACTGGTACAACCTTTTTATAACAGGATGATTCTGAATGTTGATTCTTTGACTTTTAAGAAGTACATAAAAACTAATATTCGTACAGTAATTCAATATAAGATCATAATTTGTTTTAACAAATTTTGAGGCGGGACATGTAGGAAGTTTGCCATCTTTGACAAGCTCTAGGACAGGATGTAAATCATCTTTTGCAACTGTTAATTTTGTTTTAAAATCATCAATTAGGCCTGCAAATTCTGGACTTTCTTTTTCAAGCAGCTGTAACTTCTGCCTTTTTGACATCTGACTTAAATCCGTTTTTATCACAGTTTCTTTTTCTTCAACATCTGCAACCTGTTTGGATAAAAAATCAAGTGTAAAATCTTCATCTCCAAGCTGCTCTAAAAGCCTTTTCTGTATGTCTTTCGCTTCTTTTTCTTCCATAAGTGCAATTTCTTCATCATTGCCAAAGCCTCCATAGTCCTCATCCACATAATCTGTTGCATAATATGATCTTTTCTTTTTACCCCAGGCCTTAGAATCAGGTAAATCATCATCTGACTGTTCTTGACCTTCTACATCACTGTCAGCAATGCCTAAATCTTCTTTCGCATTTTCCGAGTCACCCGACTCAGAGAAAGCATACATTTCTTCTTCACTCTCTGAATCATTGTGTTTTCTCTTGCGCACCTTCTCAAGTAGCCTTTTTTCATTTGGTGTTAATTCATCTTCTGAATCTGAAGGTTCATAGTTACCCTTCTTATCAAAGTTGGACTTGACTCTGCAACAACAAACAAGGAATCATGAATAAATACATCACCAAATGATCAGATGGTCTCTTAGGGGTAGTAAAATGCACAGCTGGCTGCTGCTTTTTTAAGTTTTTACTTTCGTTCTGTATAGGTACACTACTTAATAAAGATGAATAGCTGACGCGTAGCACAAGAACAAAAATAAAAAAGTACAGTTTATTGGGCCGATTGCCATCTTTGATTACTGGCGATCAGTAGGTACGGTGCGTTTCCGAAATTTGATTTAGTTTTCAGGCACGAAAGAAAAAAATACCAATTATGTAAATATAAAATGAATTCTCATAGAAATCAAGTAAACTTACTTTATTTTATCTGCCATTTTCAACGTGAATGCTGGTTACGATCATAGAAATAAATCGCAGCGAGTCTAAGGTTAGTCCATTTGTCACAATCTTCCACCTTTTTTGCTGAGTTACTTGTGGAAGACAAATTAAGTTGATTAGAGTTTTAATTGAAATAATATGATTAGTTTCGCTAATATTGCGTACGCTAAGTTATTTTCAGTTTAAATATCCGTGCCTCGTTGTTACAATGCACAAATGACTGACAAATGACATTCCTTCTTTTTTTTAAATTGTTTTAAAAATATTATAATCACGTGCTTGAATACGAGCTTTTTGAGATATAATTTATAAAATGTACTTTTGTATATTTCTCTGTATACAGTGTGACCCGTAAATAATGGATCAAACGTAACAGGTAGGTAGCTTACCTGGTTTTCAACAACTACATCATTTGAATAGTTTAAAAAAAAACTGTTACGGTATCCAAGATAACCTAACCTGTTCGAGTTGGGGTGACCCAAGTTCCTAGCTCGGTTTGCTCGCTCTTGCATCATAAATTCTCCTAGTACAGTAATATTGCACTTTGTACCGATCTCGAGTGTGAGTATTATGTATGTACGCTCTGGTTAATTTGCTGTGCAGTCAGTATTTAAATGATGGAAATAAATTGATAGGTGATTATTTATTTGATGTGCAATTAATACTATCCCAATGTCTAATACTGGGTTCACACGGTTCGAATTCAGTTGAACAACTTTTGTTATTCCACAATAAACACTGAACTTTGAGTTTGAAATACAATAATTGAAAGTCTCTTCAGACGATTCGAATAGCTTTCGACTTAGCAGTTAATCAACTAAAATCGAATCGTGTGAACCCGGTATTATGGCAACTATGCTTAATGCAAATGCAAAATAAAGAAAACCGACATCATTTGCCACGGCTGTCGCTAGTATCTTTTGACTCATGGAAAGACCGATAATCTATACTATGTATATATTATAGTAAATATATATGTATGTGTATTATAAGTTTATAACCTATTTAGGTACTTGTATACCTATTTCATGTATAATTAATTATGTTATCTTTTTAATATTTTTTTTATTATTATTAACGCCTGTTAAGCAGATCACCTGCCATCTTATCTCTACACCACCCTTGGTTGACTGGTAGAGAATGCCTAAGGCATTAAGTCCGCCTTTGTATGTTATTGTGTGCGAGAAGTTTAAATAAATAAATATTATAAAGCTGATTGTCTGGTTGACCGCGCTAATCTCAGGAACAACTGGTTGGAATTAAAAAATCTTTTTGTGTTGGATAGTCCATTTATCGAGGAAGGCTTTAGGCTATATAACATTGCGCTTGGTACCTACCAATATGAACGGAGCATAAATGAAAAATATTGCAGAAACGGCAAAAATGATTCCTTTTGAGAGCTTCCGTTGCGTTGCGTGGCTTGCGTAAACGGTTAAAGTTACGCAAAAATGATGTATGACGGAATTGTTCCCCTTTAAAAGTTCAAAAAAAAGTCTATCTTTTAAGGTTGACTCAATATAGCCGTTTTTATGGTAATCAAATTGTTCTAAAATAATGCATTATTACCGAAGGTGTTTTTATAAACATGATTCATCACAAGTATTTAATTTTGAACAAAATTGCCCTTGACATCATTTGATTTCAATAAATATCTTAGGAGATATCATAGTTTTAAAATATACATATTTAACTTTACGTGGTCTATGAGTGAGCGCCTTAGAAATATAAAAAACAGGTGAGCGCGCTCTCAACCGAGGTGAGGCGAGGCGGTCATGAGGGGGAAGCGCGCTGGCCGGCCGCCCAGCCCAGTAGCTCTGCGAGGTACCGTGGTCGGCTGTGGTCGGCTCCTTACGGAACGGCTGTGTTCAGCGAATTGCTTTTTATTTAAATTTGTTTTTGCGATATCTCATCGTCTAATAATTCGTTTTAAATAAATAAGTTTTGTTTTTGTTAATTTCTATTTTTTTTTTCAATTATTGCTTAAGTCTTTCTTATTTCGTAAATAGGAACTTATCATTCAACATAGGTACTTATCTAAGTACCTACATAATTGTATTTTGTAGTAATTTCTATAGGGTACAATCATATTGTTCCGCTAATTCTATTAACATTTGTTTTTTTTTTCTTACTAATAATAAAGCTGAAGAGTTATTTTGTTTGAACGTGGTTTTCTCTGGAACTCCCAGTCGGATTTGAATAATTCTTGTTGCATTTGGTAGCCCAATTCTTGAGGAAGGCTTTAGGCTGACAGCTTAAGAGCTTAGGAGCCGAATAAAAACAAAAAAGACAGAATTAACGCTGAGCGAAAACGAGGTTACAGTGCAGGCAGGCGATGCGATGTGACTGGGTAGGTCGGGGGAAAAATAAATTTCATGCGGACGAAGTCGCGGGCAGAAGCTAGTGATGAATAGAAGCCACATAACTAATTTTATAATAGCTTGTTGTCCCATTCATCAAGTATTATTATCGTAGTTATTACAAACTTTTACATACTTAGACAGCAATTTTATTACATAATTCGATAATCTTGATTGAGCTACGAATAGTTAACCCCGAATCTAATCATTTAATCGATATTTAAACTTCAAGGTCCCTCAGCAGCATTAAACTGATTATTCAAAATTGTATCAAACACCAGCAGAGGGTTTTACAACAAAATAATATCCTTAAATTTTTGGTAGATATAAAATTGTACTGCTTTCCAGTTTTTCTAATCGTAAGTCTTTAGGAAATTAATGTTTTCCATTGTTATTCCAACGATTACAAGTAACAACTCAAAGAGGCATGCACCCCAACTGCGTAATACACTTACAAAACAATCCAAAGGATCTTGAACGAAATTGAAAATTTATTACATCATAATATGTTTTTAAAATTGATCAGCTTGACAACGTAAATAACGCAATGAATAATGTTGATTTTTCAAAAGAATGAAAGGCATTGCCATTGTGTGTTACGCTGTTATGCAATACCCTGCAGCATGGTCTAAAAAAACAAGGTCTGGCATTCCGGGAGTGACACATGCTTACGTCACTATCCAGTTGCCACTTTATTGCAACAAAACACGAATTATGGAAACATTTTCAGTCACCATTCTGTTAAAAAATATATTTATAGCATTTAAATTGTCGTTTCGTTTTTCTAATCAAGTGAAACTATTCAATTTAAACGTATACCAACGTAATTGTTAGTTAAAACCTCATTGTTTTATCGGATTCGCACAGGTAATAATGGCGGTTGGGGAGTTATTATTACACACTACTGGTAACACAGCGGTGATGACGTAGGCTTGTGTCACCCTGTGAGTCGGAATGCCATACCTGGCGAAGTATATTATTATACCATGCCCTGCAGTTATGTGTGTTATTTGACATTTTCTGTGAGTCAGAAACTAGCGTCACTCACGGCAAAAATTGTCAGTTTGTCAGAGGATAGCGGGATCTTTGTTCGCGCACTAGACTCCGTCATCCTCTTCGAACCTAATCCGTCCAAGTCGGGGCTTTATTCGCAAAAACTAGGCGTTTGCACAGTCTAATATTTTACGAAAGTGTTTTACTTAAGGGGGATGCGCTAAGGTAGTCCGCGAAATTCAAATTTAATTGTTACTTTTTTTTTAATATTAATTTGCAGGTCAGTGTCAGGTTGTATGTTGATTAAAATATGATTCGCGACCGTAACAAATATGGCTTTACAGAATTATAATCAATACAATCAGCAATACAACTCCTTAAGTTAGAATTGGCCTCAAATGTCATGATTTCATGAAATAGTCATCCAATAGGGTAATAAACTTAGAAAGATGTATGGATGATTTCTGTGATTATAATTCTATAAAGAAAATTTTGATACGGCCGCGAATCATATTTAGGTCACCACACATCCTGATACTGATCTGCAAATAGCAAATAACGTAAGAAAATTTGAATTTCGCGGGCTACCTTGGCGCGTCCCCCTTAAATAGGTATACAAACAAAACGCACTACAAACAAAATTGTGAAGCTTCGCACTAGCGGGCGGTACAGTGGAGTCATATTGGAAGATGCCTTTAAATTTCCGTAAACGATAATATCATCACGTTAGAAATTATAAAAGCACATAATGGGCTAATATGGCAAAAACCTACCAGATTTTACTTCACTGTCGCTACTACATGGAATTAGTATGTGGTATCTAAATTTATAAAAGAACAGGGAGAGTGGGCGCAAAATAAGTCTGCGCGCGGCTAAAATCTAAAATAATCGCTTGCTGCCATCTCGACGTTTATATCGGTGTCAAGAGAGTGCTGTGTTCCGTGTTTTCCATAGTAAATAATCGTCATCATTATGCCGAAGTGATTAAAAGAGCGGCAAGGATAGTCTTGAAGGTCAAATACGCTTGCTGACGCGCACCATAATATTCGTAAAACTAATAATCCCATGGTTCTAGAGTGCGCGCAAGATAAGTCTGCGCGCGACTGGTGGGTCTGGTGGCGTGCTTAATGTTGCCAGCCCATATTATACTGTTTGTGCCAGCCTAACTAATCTTTTTTCCAACGGGCCAAGGGCCCATTGTATGATACATAGTTAAAAATTACCAATAGTAAATTTAACAATTAGTCACTTGACAGTAGTTAAAGTTTAACTACTCTGTCTACGCATGGTTAACGTTCATAGCAAATTGTCAATCTTTTTTATTATATTTAGCGTAACCATTTGTCAAACAACATACTTATGTCATTTTTAACAAATTGTTAGCAACTAACGCATTTTAACTATTAGTATGTTTGACTACTGATCAAACAATGGGCCAGGCATCTTTTTATATGTCTGTGCCTTCACAAAATGATTTTTGATTACTTAAACCGCGCGACCGCGCGACCGTATAGTGTGCCACCGGGTCTTGCCGGTATGGGCGATATACTGGCCCTATAGAGTGCCAACGTTGTTCTATTGGTGGTACGGTACTCAAACTTAAAATACCTAATTGTAGAAATATACTAGCTTGTTATAATTAATGTACCTACTAGGTTATTTCCATGAGCATAAAATATAAAACAAAATTAAAACTTCATGAGAGTCTTGCAAATCTTTTATTGAATACCTAGTAGGAGTTTGAAATTTATATTACAATTGTCCTGCAGTGGGTTAACGCCTTCCATTCGAACATCTTCATCAGAATCCATGCTAGTCTTCATCAGAAAAGTCGGTACATAACTTGTAAGTACCACCCAAAAACCAATACCATTATCTAGGCCCCGTTGGTGCAAATATATGTGTAGGAGAATTTTGCTATTAAAGGAAAATATATACCTACTAAAAAAAATCTAAGTGTCGGTCGATCTTTCAGCTTGCGTATCCTTAGAGGCAGAGGACAGTCAAAATTTCGTAATTTTTTTTTTTCGGAATTTTGCAATCTTTTTTGCAGTATCGGGTTAACTTTGTCTATAGAAACCATTTAGCTTTTGAGAACTTAGGATGCACGAGCGAAGCGAAGCGAGGTCGGGACTTGGGGCTTCCCAACTCTGACAGGTTAGGTTCGAAGGGGATGGCCATCCCCTTCGTGTTTATATTTTTTATACCATTCAGAAGTAGTAGCCCCGCCTAGCGGGCCTCCGTCGAGGCGTCGCGTCGACTACGCCTACGTGCGTCGTAGGGCCATGCTTCTCAGAACCTAAATGGTTGCTATGGTCAAAGTTAACCCAATACTGCAATAAAATTGGTAGATTTCCGAAAGAATCCTTTTTCTGAAAAATTTACTGTCACAAAAAAATATTTTCATAATTTTTTTGTTTCCTTTGCTGCTCATAGTGCCCCTAAGCGTATACTGCAACTCCTACTGCTCCGCCTCTAAGACGACCCACTGACCGGCATGCGGCAGCGCTAAAAATTACCTGACAAATAAACAACGCGAGTTCTAAGTTTGGAAAACGGTATCTGCACTGGCGCGTTATTATTGCTATTCTATAGTTTGACCTTCAAGGTCAAACTATAGAACCCTGACTGACCCCGACAACTAGAGTCCCTGGCAGCACTTTTAATTACTTTCGGTATAATGATGGAGATTATTTACTTTGAAAAACACGAATCACAGCCTCCCTAAGAGTATATATGTTCTGTGACCACAGCACACTCTCTTGACACCTACCTGACATTAACATCAAGATGGCGACAAACTTTACTTCCGATTTCGGCCGCGCGCATACTTATTTTGCGCGCACTCTAACTTAGAGTACGTTTCGAATTGCACTGTAATCGTTTGAAAGTGCTTACGCCCGTTCCGAATTAGCGTGAGCGCAGTAATCGTCATAGATGACGTGCTGACATGCGCCATCTTGCGATAACGCCGACTATGCCTTCAATTAATATCATCGTGAACGCTGTCAAAAATGACAGTTGTCCGTTGCGCTGTTGAGTTGTTTAGAGTCGCATCTTTGGTCTCATCCATCTCAACCAACAAAACAGAATTGCCAATGCGTAGAACCTCCATTTTCAAAAAAATACCCAGTCGGTCTTTCTTTCTTGTGCAAGATTTGGGGTTGACGTTGAGCGAGCACTGTGAGCGCGTTCACGAGCTTTCCGAATTGTTGACAGCTCTCAGCTGTCATAATCGTGATATCTAAATTGGAACGCAAATTATAACTTGATGTGAGTGAGCGCTGTGTGGCTGTGAGTGATTATGGCATAATTCGGAATGTAGCCTTTCTGTCAACTGTCAATGTCACAATTCCTATTCGTTGACGTTCATAAAAGGTTTATCAATTTTTTTTAGGTTAGGATTTGTTATTTCTTATTATTTAGAAAATATAATTATTTACTAACTCACATCCACTTACACTTAAATCACATTTTGTTTATGAAAGTTATACTATAATTATGGGGAGTTATGGGATCCCAAAGATATCTTTTCTTTTATTGTTTTTGTTTTTTGAATTCATAGGTAGTAAAAAAATTACTTCTCGCGATTTCAATGGGGCTCACAAACTGACTGAATGTCGACGCTGTGAAATATTAACGGATTCATTTAACTATTGGCTTGGTCAAACTTCCAGAGGAAAGTATGAAGGTGGAGATGCAGCTTGGGAGGAAGCTAAGTTAAAATCATATTCACGCAGTGAGATTCGTTTGGTGGAAATACAAGAAGGTTTGTGTTCAGAGTTGAAAACACATCAAGATGCATGTTATGCTATCGCAGAAGAATCTGAGCAAGTTCTAGAAAGGTGGTGGTTCAACAAAGATTCACTTTCTTTAGATTTGTACACATGGCTGTGCATTGAGACTCTTCAACATTGTTGTCCCAGTAATCATTACGGCGATTCATGTACAGCTTGTCCACAAGATGGGAACAGTAAAGTTTGTGCTGGACATGGCAAATGTGATGGTGCCGGCACTCGTAAAGGAAATGGTACATGTATCTGTAAAAAGGGTTACACAGGAAGATTGTGTGATGAATGTGCTAAGAGCTTCTACAAAACTAGTGTTGGTTCTTGTAAAGTATGCCACAAAGCTTGCGATGGATGTAGTGGTGATGGTGCAGCTGCTTGTGAAGCTTGCAACTCAGGTTGGCAATTACAATCTAGTATGTGTGTAGACATAGATGAATGTGCGTCAACTGTTTGTGAGCTTCATCAATATTGTAGCAATACAGAAGGTTCCTATAGTTGTTATGAATGTGAATCCTCATGCAAAACTTGTATGGGTGAGGGATCCTCGAACTGTACATCATGTGAGTCAACTAATGTGCTGTGGTTTGGCATGTGTGTTGACAATGAACTGAAACAAAATATTTTAACAAATACTTATAAAAGAATAGCATTGTATGTTGGTTTGCTTATGATAACATTTTATATAGCCCATACCTCAAGATTATTAGCTTCAATTGTTGTTTTAGTTATAGCACTATTGATATTTTTCGCTGAGAGAAATTTGAAAATGACTACAATGGACGTTCTTTTGCAGACGTTACATGCAAACCTAAGTTAAATAATATAATTGTCAGTGATAGTACGTCTCAAGTATTTTTGCAAGCAGTTGTAGAGGATATTATCATAAACACTACTTGTGACCATTGTGCAAAGATGATAAAACTGGACAAAACCAAAACACCCTTTTTTGTACCTAATTACAGAAACTGAAGTATAATGTAGTAATGATATAAGCATGTATGTGTAAAATCTTTTTAATATTAAGATTCATTCTCAGTTTACCTGATATTTCTTTGTAACAACATTGTCATCTGTAATGTAATGAATTATCTGTAATATAATAAAATAACCTAAATTTAAGAAAAACTGTGTTTTATTTACATACAAACACATGTTTTACATCTGTGATTGTCTACTTATTGGTGAATTATTTAAAGATGTTATAATTGTGTGTGTAAACCATTATTATCTAGAGTATGTTGATTTTGTTCTGTATTGAGTTAAAAACTGAGTTTGTGAGTTTGGTGGTGACAAATAAAATGCTTTGAAAAGGTGTATTAAAAATACATTTTATTGCAAAATTTATGTAACTACATTTTAGTGTCATTTATATACAAAAATTAAATACAAAGTTTAGGTATTATAACCAAGTTGTGGAATACTATATAATACAGCTGCTGGTGCAGAGATTTTTCACACAAACTGGAAGGCAAGTAGAGCAAAATATTAAAATAGGCCAGGTAGAGTTAAATTAAGTGTAGTAGGTATAAGTATAACAATATCTTTGCCCCAGTATTCACCTTAGATTATATGTAAAATCCCTAATCCATAAACAATTATTTAAGTTGGTAATAACTATGGTGTAAAGTAATTAAATAGCAAACTTATATTTATTGTAAAACAGGCTACAAGGTAACATGTATTAAATTAAGGTATAAATTCACAAGTCTTACATTAGCAGCTAACTAACATTGACTGCACTTTGTGAAGAAGGTCAAGTCATTATAACCACATGTGGGTATTTGAGACCAACTATTAACTATCAATTCTGAGGGAATATTTAAATGGTACTCTATCATTATCAAGAATACAAATTGGCAACAGTTAATTTGGCAACAGCAAGCACAGGCATACATTCTCAGTCTGACAAAAAGATAATTCTTAATAGTAATAAAATATTATAATGACTGACTGACAAATCAATGTGCTTACGTGCTTATTTGTTCATATAAACAGTGTTCTCTGATGAAGTGATCAATAAAGCAACTGATAATTGCATAATGTTATTGATAAAATTTTAAGTGTATGTAATTTATTTTAATTTAAGTGTAAATAAACAACCTGCTGACTTACATCAATCATCATTATTTTAAGTATCAATAAAATATCTCAACTTAAAGAAGTACTTATACAAACAATATAATATTGGAAAAGTAATAAGTAACATTTTCAAATAAAATCATTCAGATATTTTGTGTGCATCAAACTTATCACGGACTATAGAATGTGTATAAATGTATACTTACAAATACAAAGTAAAGGTAGAAGTATAATACAATGTTAGTAGTTTGTGACAATCACTATGATAAATAAAAGTACAAGCTACACCTTCAGTTCCTACGTCAATTAAAAAGGAAACATTTGTGAACTGTGATTCATGCATGATATTTGAAGAAATTATGTGATAAACAGTGGTCTTTGGTGAAGAATAAACATTGTATTCCAAGATGACAAAAACAAAAACGTGGAGTCTCTTAACTTAAGTCTTGAATATATTACTCAACAACATAAACTATCGTAAATTAAAAGTTAATTAATTAATGTCTCGCAACAAAATAAACACAAATTAATATAAATGAATTTAATATTGTTCTAAGAATTTTTATTTTTGGTAAAATTTCCATTTAAGTACTAATATAACACCATTCATCTAAGCCTATTTGTGAAATAGAACGCCTACATTAATTAAACTAGTCATCGTAATCGATTTTATGTGACATCTACTTTTGTAGGGAACTTACAAAAGTACTAGAAATTGGTGCTGATATAACATAAAGCTTCTAAATAATAACATACACACGACTAGCATGTAAAATGCTATAAGTGGACCAGCTCTTACTACGTCCGTATTATTAATTTTGCATTCAATATGACTAAGAAATCATACAACCCGAGATCAATGTGCTATCGAATACATAAAAATGTGTTGTGTGCCAGGTCAAAAAGTGACTAAATAAATGGGCCATAAAATGATTGTGATGCTGGTTTTTAACTGTTTATCACCCCACTGTTCAAGAGTCACTCTTTTGATTAATTATCTCTCTCAGTTTTAAAGTAAACTTGCAAGTATTCATCATCCATTTATTTTAGTACCATAACTGTATGATGTTATAAATTCCCAATAGTATTAAAAATATAATTGAAAATGTGATTTAAAAAAAACTTTTTTGAATCCAAAATGTCTTTCAAAGCTGAAAATAACACTACCGCTCACATTTTTATTAGTATCAGTCTATTTCAATTTATGCTAATGATTTCAATACCATAAATTATTAAATTTATTTCGGTCCCTTCATAATACTTGCTTAAAACCATTAATCTTTCTGAATCAATCATTACTCCATGTTCATGAGCTGAACAAGCCGTGCGGCCCCTGCGCCGGTGTCAGCTGCACACGTCACAACCGTGTTCTAATTTTACATTTTCAATTTGAACCACATAACACACGGCATCTGATAAAGCCGTTTTAAGTGTTATCTACATACATCCACTTCATCCATATTAAATACTCGCTAATTTTTTGTAAATGTTATATCTTCTATGATACATCTATGATCAGTCTGTTGTCGTAATTAATGGAATGTATTCAGTTGAATAAATCGGATGTTGTTTAAATAAGTACATTGTCACAATTGAAACGGGAAAATTGCATCAATGAGCGGCTTATCAGCATAACTCATCTCGAACACTGTAGGTACCTACGTATTTTATTTGAGGAGGTCAGGAAGAAAAATTGACATTTACGCATCCGGCTCGATTGTTTTATTTTTTTATTCGGACTCAAAACCTTTAATTTTATCAATTTCTGAACAGATTTGGTTCAATTAGTGGCCTATTTCACGAGAAAATGGCTTTTATATGGAGTATTCTGTACAAAAGGTAACGTTTACATTCGAACCGTACATACCCATATTACATTTTTCTCTTTTCCTGAGAAAGAAGAAAAAGTGTAAATGTCACTTTTTTGTCCCTGACCTCCTCAAATGTCGTTAAATACTACACAACATAACATCACGCCTGTATTCCCCGAAGGGTTAGGCAGAGGTATACATAATATAGCGTGTGTGTGGGTCACGTGTAGTAATACTATAACATAATAAGTATTATTAAAATAAATTAATTCAATACATTTCGGGATTAGTAATGTAAACAACTAATTGCATTTCACCAATCTGTTTGGAGTGCATATACCGGCATCGCAATTTCGAGTTTAAAAGTACTCATACATAGATAAGAAAACTCCCGAGTACATCACCCCATAGTTCTTGTTGGAAAGAAATCCCAGCAGTACTCTTATTCATGTATTAGGCGCGGGGATAGTTATTATAATAGCGGACAAAATGAAAAATTCTACAGGGTGGCTTTTTGCGATGAGACAGCAAGGGCAGCTACCTTAACCGTTGTAGCTACAGGAAAACGGTCTTACGAGACTTTCCTTAACTTTTGAAAAAAATTGATTTGCATTCACAGATTTTGAAAAAAATGTACAGTCAGCAGGAAAATGGGCAATTTTCCTAAAAACTTTTTATTATGCCATTCGAACATGTCTCATATAAGGATCAAAAACCTCTATTGGACCAACTGAGGTTTGAGTACTAGAAAAGTCACAAATCGCAAAAAAACTTTTCCCATACATTTCGTAGGAAATGAGACTACAACTTACTGTTTTACCATCGATAAACTGACAGCTACAAGGAGACTGGCCGAAAATTAACAAAAAAAAAAATGAAACGTCGAATTTCTAAAGAATACGCGTCATAATTTAATTTGCTTTGAAAACAGAATCATGACAGTTTGTTGCCTAGTTACTTAAGATTTCCGAAATTCTGTGACAAAAATGACCTCTGAGGATGAAGATAGCGCTCCGCTACACAACAGCCGCCAAACCCGTTCTAATTTGAACCGGCAATTCGAGAGGCAGTGGATATGAACATAAGGTCCTATGCCGTGGCCACCTCGCAGTCCTGATCTCACGCCTCTTGATTTTTTTATGTGAGGCTATTGAAAAATGAACTTTATAAAAAGAAATACGAGGGTGGATTCACTTACCACGATTTTCTATGGCAGTCATCCTTTCACATTATCAGCTGCTACCCGCTCTTTAGTAAAGAGAGTAAACCTAAGCCCACGTCAAAACGGCTACCATTTTGAGCACCTCATTATCTTGGAGCAGAAAAGTAAAAATTCTTGGTGAGTCCAAATGTAAAGTTTCAAGTTTTTAATTTTAAGGTGAAATAATACCCAAAGTAGAAGTTATTATTTTTATTTGTTTTTCGATTAGTCTCCTTGTAGCTGTCAGTTTATCGACGGTAAAACAGTAAGTTGTAGTCTCATTTCCTATGAAATGTATGGGAAAATGTTATTGCGATTTGTGACTTTTTTAGTACTCAAACCTCAGTTGATCCAATAAAGGTTTTTGATCCTTATATGAGACATGATCGATTGGCATAAAAAAAAAGTTTTTGTGAAAATTGCCCATTTTCCTACTGACAATTTTCTTTTTTTCAAAATCTGTGAATGCAAATCAAAATTCCTCAAAAAGTTAAGGAAAGTCTCGTAAGACCGTTTTCCTGTAGCTACAACGATTAAGGTAGCTGCCCTTGCTGCCCCATCTCAAAAATCCACCGTGTATAGGCGGGTGGCGGGGTACTTTCTATAGTAGAGCCTTAACATGCACAAGACAAGCTATTGAGCTCGTCTACGTATGACCCGTAATATGAACTGATACCGCGATACAGAAATCGTATTTTAACTGTTAAAACACTGCAGTAATGTAACAGACATTATCAATATGAAAAAATGTCGTCTCTTGTGATGGCAACACTTTAAACTTGAATTTAGAATCTTGGATAATTATCAACAAGTTTTGGAAACACAAACTCAATGACGTACTTTACAAAGTTCAAATTCCATTGCAACCAAAATTTACTTAGGAGCTTTTAATACAAATGGTCACTCAAAAATCAATTTATACGATATTGCGCTAAAGTAGATAGTAAAGTAAGTGGAAATTAATGTAAAATATATAAGATTCTTAATTCAAATTTAAATACTTACACGAATGAATGTCCAGTGACCGTCTCGGTACAGTGAGTCGCTAGTCGAGCAGCGAGTGCGGCGCGCGGTGGTGGCTGGACAGCTGCGCGGCCAGCTGACGCTGCTGCAGCAGGCAGTACAGGATGCCGGCCTGCGCCATGGCGTCCACGGTGCCGGCCGCCAACAGGTCGGTGCGCTGCTTGTTGCCCGCACCTGAGCTGCTGGGCCGTAGCAGCGTCGGCCCGAACACAGTCGCCAGGTTATGCATCGACATCTTGTTCTCGCTCTCGTGTTGATTCACTCTGTATACATCGAAACGTGTCAGCAAAGTTGAGTCTCTAAACTATATAAGCTAAGTCTGAACTCAAGCATTTGGCGCACCATATTCCTTATATGGTTTCACAGACAACTTAGCCCCGTAGACACCGCATAGGAGGGCACCCGCGCTCGCCAAGCATTAGCTCTACGGCCTCATATGTGATGGCCACGCCCCCAACTCGTTTAGGAAGCGCCAGTCAGTCCGTTACTGAATGTTGACGTGTTTTAATTATTGTTCTGAGGTTTTAAATATCGAAAAGAATATTCAAAATGCCGTATTGTGCAGTGAAATGGTGCGGAAAATGTAGCAAAACTTCGAGGTTACACAAAGACGGCATTACATTTCACCGATAAGTTATTTAAAAGCATAAAATAATTACAAAATTTAATTTAACGACATTATTTGAATACGAAACAAATGCTAAGGTGCAGTAGCGCTCGTTGATGTCTTTTGAAAAATCTCTTTCTTTCACGTTTTAATTTATATATTACTATCTCGCTCTATCATCGGTAACAGTTTACTAGTGATGATGAATCGATAACAAATCTACAAATAAAATATCGATATGTTACCACAAACATAAAATAAATAAATAATCATTTTTAATTTATTTTAAAGGTTTCCAAAATGCCTAGAATTAAATAAATTTTTTATAAGCGCTACAGAATGAGAAGAAAATTGGTGTCTCACTACAAATAGTGTTATATGTTCCCGTCATTTTACTACGGATTGCATTGAACTCAAAAAGAAACGACGAATTTTATTTATTACTGCTGTACCAACTTTGGTGGGTCACTTTTCAATATTCTCAGATATTATCGACTTTAGTTACCTAATTCCCGAAATATTTTGGCACTAATTAATACACTCAGTGCATGGAATTTGGCGCAAACGTGGCACGTGCTTCTTCAAAACTATTTTCTGTTTGATGCAAAGAATATTTCCTTAATTAAGTATACCTAGATATAAATACTAGGTATAACGAATTAATATACGTAGTATCTCTGTGCTATAATGTGAGATTTTATTTGATCGGTGTACCTTTTTCAATAGATAAATAAATCTAGGTACTTACAAATGTTGCTTATCGATAAAAATATCGAGTCTCATACCAACCCTAAGCCGTCCTATGAGTCATTTGACGTCTGATATGTGACATTGAAATAGCCAATCACAGCTCTCATTGCACCTCGGCCCCCCCTGACTTTTGGCGATAGTATATTTGAACAAAATATTCTTAATGAGGTGTCTACGGGGCTAAGTTGTCTGTGTATGGTTTAAACAAAGTCTACCTTACGAACGTGTTTTGTTTTGCTTTGATTTGTCAAAAAAATGACTCAAAACCATGCGAAATTCTGCAGTCTCTTATTTGGATATGGCCAATAGGAACACGTAGCGTCGTGTCGCTATTTCTCTTTTTTACTGGACTGTGGCGAAGCCCAAAATGAAGATATTTATTTGTTTATTTATACAGTACGGAAACCACATATTACATATATGCAATAAATTAAACCATATAAGTACTTGTTATCGCCTTTGCTGACGATATACAAAAAAATTACGAAACCGGTCAAGTCATTAAGTCAAAAAGTACAGTTTTAATTTTGAGCAAATTTGAAAACTAGAATTGGACCACTAGGTCAACTTTTGAATTTGACTCTTTGAACATTGAAGAGCGACGTTGCCACGCAGTGCAAACTATCACGACGCGATTACGTATTCTACTTATTTACCTAAATAGTAAAATCCGTACACCATACGACAGGTTGGAATTTAATGTACTTAATACATTTTAATTCAACATTTTCGGGGGCCGCGGTCCGCGCCACCCGACTCCCCGCGAGATCCCCGCCAGTGCTCTACATGTACATTCGTTTCGCTACTGTATGGATTTTATACTGTGACCGCTGTGTAACCGTACGGCCCAATCCCCTCACAGACAGGAGACCTGTGTAGGTAACATTGTAGGCTGATTAAGTATTAATTTTATTGTTAATGTTGTTTTTTTTTTTTTCGGCTCGTTAGTACATAGAATTTCCTCTTGAGCAACGTCTTTGACCTGCCACGACCGAAATGTTGTTTTGCAATTTACACAAACAACCTATCACTGGTACGCGGTTACATTTCTTGCGGGTGTAAGTTGGTAGCGATGTCAGTCGGCGGCTTCTTTCAACAGGCGGCACGAGACACGCGGCGTTTTTCAAAGGCGAAGGTCCGTGAGCGAACGAATTTTGCGGGCGACGGGGACGAAGGGTCGAACAAAATTAATAAAGTCATAAACAATAACAATTTATGAATTGTTTTTAAATATAAGGTATAGGAATCAACCTATAAAAAAAATCGTACCTACTTACCCGTTTGCTACTCAGGAAGTCACTTACAAAACGGTAGTTTCGTAAGTTCAATCGTACAAAATGCATTATTTTTTAAATAGTTTATACAATAAATAACTTGTTAATTGTTAAAAATATCAAAACATTCGAATGACACAAAAATACTTGTATACTAATGGCTTGTTTAGGTAGTAGGTAAGTAAGTATAAAAAAAGTATCGATAAAATGATAATTGCGCCGTCATCCCTTGCCCTGCCTGGGTTGTATGCCCTATTTATGACTTTATTTTTTCTCGCTATTTGTCAGTTCACCGCTAGTCTTCCGGGATAGTGTGTATGCGTTTCGCAGAGATTTCATAGCTACTTGCGCGCATTACTTCAAGTGATTTTAGTAAATTAAACTAATAAAAGCAATTAGTTTAATTTTTATTACGGTGACATGGACACTCCTTGACTTTTGTGATAACGCGTGTGTATTTTAAATAAAAAGCTCGGTCGCACGACCTCACTCATCTCGACTTCTTTTTATGGAGCATTATTAAAAAAATAAAGTTTACTTTACTCGCGGATCTCCGAAACCGAAAATGAACTGCGCAATAGTATTGTCGCCGCCTTTGACAAATTAAAAGAACCTCAAGAACCTCTAGATCCTGAACGAAATGTGTTGAGCATGCTTCGAAACAATATTGTGCGGCTTGTAACTTGTGCATTCAAGAACGTGGAGAACATTATGAAAATTTTAAATTTCCCTTAAAATTTTCAAAGAACTATATGTGCATCATTGAATTTATTTAGTTCAGTTCAGTTATCGCGAAATAACAACGTGGCGGTAAAAATGAACTTGTGAATTTTAATTTCGTCGCACATTGTCAACGAATCAAAGCGCGCCGCCGCACAGTGGATCGTCCCCATACAAGAGGTCGGACATAGAATAAAAAATTGAAAAAGTATTTAATTGAAAAAAATGAAATATACAGTTGCATTACTCTATTATGGAACTACAAAAAATGTTACTACAATTTTTTTATTTGACCAGTACTTTATGAGCAATTCGATGAAAACTGTTATTTTTCTATGGAAATGGTCACAAAAATGTCTGTATCTCATGATTCCCTCCTTGTTTCGATTTGCGGTTTTCACTACTGTTATTTACCCATTTTATGCCACATTTTCTTCAAGGACACATGGTGCCCCCAGCGACCCCCTTCCGAGATATTTTGCTTTTAGTAACTATACTTTTTATTGTATAACTGATGAAATGGAGGTACATTAAGTATATTCATTACTGAGAATAAGTCATCCCTAAGTAGTTCCTTAAATAACAGGTGCATTTGCGATTACTTTAATGACTTATGAACGCTTCTGTTGCCATACAACAAAAGCGTTAATGAGTCCTTAAGTAAAGATTACCAGTACTTGCTTAATCTAATTAGTTATTGTAATTACTATGTTAACAGCCCTTAATCTCTGCATTGTGATTGGATAATGTCATCATTAGCTTAGTAATGACTGAGTCGAATTTACAATAACACATCGAAAAGAAATAGAGTTTTATGATCAATAAGAAAATATGTAGGTATAAAAATATTTTTTATTTAAATAATATAACACTGTAAAAATAATTTAAAAATGAAACAACTATGTACCCTAAAACAAACTAAAAAAATAAACAACTACTAAGAACTAAATTATAATAGGAAATTAATTAATTAACACGACCATTTAGTTACTAACAACAATAGAAAAGAAAGAAAAAAAAAACATTTATTGGCCGATGGGTGGCATAACACAAAACAAAAAAAGAACAGAATAAAAAAAAAATACACAAAAACAAGAAATTAACAAAGAAACTGCTTGTTAATAATAATATTAGGTACTATAAGACTTAAACTATATTTTCTTCATCTTCATCAATAACGGCATCATGATCATTATTATCGTCATCATCTTCTTCAACGTCACTACATGCAGCAAGTGTATCAGTTGAAACGTCAATGAACTCCAATTCACTCTGATCAACTATGAGTAAATCGTCTAGTTCACTAAATGAAGACTTTTTGGCTTTATTTGTCATCTTCGGTCGTAAGCTGGTGAGAAGAGGATCGGAAGATAATAGCAGATTATGAAGAATGTCTTCATTAGTGGCGATGCTACTATGCTTTCGTGTATGATATTCTCTAAATTTACGAAAATCCTTGTTTCTTGCTTCAGATGCTTCTTCAGACAAAAAACCTATAGGTACTACTGATAAGTGGTCCACTATCTGTGATCCATGAATCAGCAATTTGTGTAAACTTGCTGGCATGTTATACCATGGATATAATTCCACGAATAAATTTGCTGTTTCATCACAATATAATTTAAATTTTTGGACTTGAATTTTTTCGCCTGAGGAAATGCATTGCAAAATAACGGCGAGTCTTCTAATTAAATTAACGTCTAATTTAGTAATTTCCGCAGTCGTTTCAGGGTTTGCAAAAAACCTTCTTGCAGCATTTCCAGTGTTTGTATTGCCACTACCCTGCTTAACAACGTCTAGAAGTAAGCCTGTGCTTCTTCGGAAAGCTTCTTGAATGGCTTCTTTCTTATCTTTAACTTTTTTTTTATTTTCGTCACCTTTTGCTTGCAATGATTTTATGTCCATTCTGTAAGCAATGTGTAATAAACACTCCATAGACCGAATCCAAGCATGCAATGAACTAAATCCATGCTTGTATAAATCTATATTCACGGGTTTAGCTCTCACTTCTTCCAAGTTATTCATTTCGCTTGGGCGAGCTTTGCACAAATCACACACTGCTGCCGATGTACCAGATATGATTGAATGTACCTTACCATCAATCATGGTTAGCCATAGATTGTGAGTAACAGTAGCATTGCCGCAATCAGTCGGGTTCAGTTCACGAATCTCGGTCTCAAATATTTCCATTTCAGCCTTAACATTCGCTTCCGTTTCTTTCATAAATGTAAATGAAATCGGGCGACAATATGTGGTTGACGATGGCCGACCATTCTGCCACACTATACTTCCACTAGAAGTCACTAACTTAAGCGGTACAAGACTTGCCATAAATACACTGGATAAGTCTTGTTCACTTGTTGTTGTCGTTTGATGGTAAATGCTTTGACTTGAAGCTCCATCAAAACCCCATTTACTGTGAAGCACAAGTGGTTCACCAGCATCAAAATTTGATTCAAGTGAATCGATCAGCCTCCTAACTGTGAGATCAAGGAGGGCTTGGATCCGTATGTTTGCGGAAGTTTCAGTCACTGTTATGTCTTCTTTTGCCGGGTAGCATTTAAGCTTTTCTTTAACTAACAAGTAGTAGCTTGGGTATTTCGCATGACCTTCTTTTAAACTAAAGTCCCGAAGTGTGATGTAACGCCACTTGGATAACTGCAAGTAAACGTAAAGAGCAAGTGCTTTGTGAGTAGGAACTTCACGAAGCGAAGGATTCTGCTTAGTTTCCAGGACATTTAAAACTGTTGAGACGTGTTCAGGATTTTCCAGCAAATTTTTCATTATTCTGGCCATATCATTTTTTCCGGCAGACTTAAGTATACTTTCAACAGTATGCAAAAGCTCACCCGGACGACTGCAACTAGCAACATTTTCATTAACACGTCTTCTTTTGTGTCTAGTCGATAAATCTTCAAAGCGTTTGCGAGGAGATGTATATGTTGAAGTTGATGCATCTGATTTTGATGGACTGACTACCTCTTCTGCCTCATTTTCATTTGCTTCTTCAGTGTCAACAACATTTTCTTTAAAGCAATCTGGTCAAACGATATCGGAATTTAACCACTCTCCGTTCTTGTTAATGAACCTGTCGACTGTCCTTCTTGATTGCACCCATTTGGTGTAAACCCTATAGCAAAATCGTCGACACCAGTTCTTGAGATCCGTCACATCACTTTCACTTAACTGGACGTTAGTACTCGACTTCAATGTGTTAAATAAATTGTCATAGTCACGAAGATCTTTATGATTACGAAGAGCAACGTAAAGATCTAGATAAGTAGAAAACCCACGGAAAGCCATAATGACAACACTTGATAGAAGTTATAATTACAACTGAATTACATTTGCTAAACACACTCAAATATATAGGGCAGCAAGTAGGCAACTAGCAATGAATTTGATAAGCTAATGATGACATTAGACAATCACAATGCAGAGATTAAGGGCTGTTAACATAGTAATTACAATAACTAATTAGATTAAGCAAGTACTGGTAATCTTTACTTAAGGACTCATTAACGCTTTTGTTGTATGGCAACAGAAGCGTTCATAAGTCATTAAAGTAATCGCAAATGCACCTGTTATTTAAGGAACTACTTAGGGATGACTTATTCTCAGTAATGAATATACTTAATGTACCTCCATTTCATCAGTTATACAATAAAAAGTATAGTTACTAAAAGCAAAATATCTCGGAAGGGGGTCGCTGGGGGCACCATGTGTCCTTGAAGAAAATGTGGCATAAAATGGGTAAATAACAGTAGTGAAAACCGCAAATCGAAACAAGGAGGGAATCATGAGATACAGACATTTTTGTGACCATTTCCATAGAAAAATAACAGTTTTCATCGAATTGCTCATAAAGTACTGGTCAAATAAAAAAATTGTAGTAACATTTTTTGTAGTTCCATAATAGAGTAATGCAACTATATATTTCATTTTTTTGAATTAAATACTTTTTCAATTTTTAATTCTATGTCCGACCTCTTGTATGGGGACGATCCACTGTGCGCCGATATAATGCGGTCGCTCTGCCATGCCGCCCGCGTACATTGTTGCCGCTCTTCCTAGGGTTTTACTTTTAAGACCCACACAAACAGGCGCGACGCGACAGCACAACCCAAACGCACCGCTCGACGCGCGACACGCGGTGCCTTTGTGACGCGCTGTCGCGTCGCGCCATTGTGCACGAGCCTTTACTGAATTTATTTTGATAATGTATTTTGTTTATTAATAAATAAATAATTTAGTTTAGACCAAACACCTGCACACATAGCCAATCGGTCCATATACGGGACCAGACGGAACGCCAAGTTTTACCGTAGATTCTTTACCAGCCACACCAAAAATGCAGGTCGACTCCCTTAATGTTGACCTCTGTCATCACACTAACATTTCTATTTCCTCAGGGCTATTTTTTTGAAAAATCAACACTGTTAAAGTTTTTTTTTATCGACCGAATATTTAAGTGCACTGTATGTAGGTATTTGATGTTACTAGATATACTCTGAACCCAAGTGGTTGCATTTTTAAACCTAGTAAATTGGCATTCCAATGTGACAATTGCGTTGAAACGATCCACTATTTATTATTTGTTTGTGTAGCGTTCACTTCGCACTTTGTGTGCACTAGACGTACCTATAACTACAACTATATATACGCAAGGCGCCGCAGTTACATTGCTTTCTATGAATCGTTCAATATCACTTTCACTTATAATTGACATTATTTTCTTTTGATCATAGTCACTGGTTCTTATGAGTATTTTTCCATCCTGTATCCAGATGTACTTGTAGGTTTTCTTATAGAAGAAGGTTTCTTTTATATCTCATGAGATTCTCGTTTTTATAAATACGGCTGTCATTATTTGTACCATAAACTTCGCCATTGGTCAAGCGTTTTTTTCCAACTTTCGATCCACTTATCACAGGCTTCTTTTGTTCTCGGCATCTGGTTTTTCACGGCCTACCCTCTCTGCATACCTACGCAATCTAACGTCCATCTGGAGCTTTTGCGCAATCTGAGCAACTATTTTGGCAACAAATTCGTTTTCTTTTTCTCCAATCCAGCTAAGTCCACCTTTTTCGCCTTGTCTTTCTCTTCCAGCTCATTCACACCTTCTAGTCAGGGCCGTATTTAACCGTGTGGAGGCCCTGGGGCAACCAAAAAGTGTAGGCCCCGAAAATTTTGTGGAACAGACGATAAAAAAAGCCACAGTTTTCAATAATTTTTAAACAGCGTGGATTTTTTAGATAGGGCAGTAAGGTCAAGGTACCTTAACCGTTGTACCTACACACCGTGTGTAAAACAGCGAAAACAATTATCAAAGGAAAAGTAGTTTACTATTGTTTACTCGTCGGAATTTAAAAGATATTTTTTTTTCCGAAGTCTCTATTGCGGGGGCCCCTCTTTTGTGGAGGCCCCGGGGCGGTTGCCCTAAATCCGGCCCTGCTTCTAGTGATTTATTGTATTTTTCCAAGTGTGCATTCATGTTTACTAGGGCCTTGATTTTGGTTTCCGTTAATTTCTGGTACTACAACAGATTGTCATACCATTCAGATACGACATCAACGAGATCGGCCAACTCACTTAGCTTTTTCTCCATTTTGTACACAACGTTCATTGTTCATATCAGCTAGGGTTACTGCAATTTTCGGTTCCTCAAGACTAGGTGAGCTAGGCTGCGCGCCGGGCGGGAGGACGCAAACCTCACACGTTTTATTTTTGAAGGTAGCTCTCGTAACGCACTTTTTATGGAAGACTGCTTCACATGATCTTTTGCAATTAATGATCACTTCTTTCGCAATCGAAACGACCTTATTGCACTTCTTACACTTCACAATTGTTTATGCGTATTCAGTCGTTGTTGGCACGCGAATGTGAGCGTACGTACTACTAGCGTACTTGTACTTAATTTCGATGCAATGGCGTCAGATATTATCAAATATGCAAATTGTAATATAGTGATAAATGAGCTATTAGCGTTTATATAAAACAAGGCGGATGTTATGGATGAGGTTTCCCTCACCCGGATATGCAGCAATAGTTTTGCAGAAAGTGAAATTGTGGCGGCGACGACACTGCTTTTCGATTCAGTTCCAACCTCAAAACGGAAAATTCGTAAAATTTAAGGAAAAAGTGCACGGGACATCGAGGATATCATGTCTTCTGAAGATCACCGATTCAGAGATAGGACCCATCATCTCGTACCACCGGTTACGTTTCACTATATAGACGCGATGAAACTATTAAAGAATATTCTCGTGCTACAATCGGATATCAACGTCTTAAATAATGACTATGCGACAGCGTCTCAACTACTGGAGTTAAGAACTGATTTAGATAATTTAAAGAGTGCCTCAATTATACACAATAACTTTGACTTTGTCAATAGAAGGCATTTAGGCGCATTTATTGAAGACGTATACAATTTTGACAGTGGTCCAATGGCCTTACAACAGCATTTAATTTCAAAAAGCAATGATACATTCCCGAAATCCAGGTCACAATCGATTAATAGTGATTATTTTCCTAAATATGTGGGTGTACAGAAAAAACTGTTATCTACTCCAGACACCGTGAACGAGCGAAGCAATCAGCTGGTGGTGCGAGCTTGACGGTTAACATAAATCCGAGCGATGCTGTCTTGCTCGTGCAGCGGCTCAACAACATTGGTGACTCACAACAAGGAGTCACTGACGATAGCCGGTCAAATAACAATGGAGTAAGTACCCCTACCGCGAGTTCTAATCTCATTATATCGAACGTTACCACTAATATCTCGTCTGCACCGCAAGGTAATGATCGAAGTCGATGGCAGATATACTAAAGGCGAGTAACAAGTGTAAAGAAATAGTAGGGGGAAAATGGAATGTTGTTACAATTAAGAAGCACAAGAAGCCCTCATCTCGTGGAAAGATCGGAAAAGCGTACGTAGGTCCAGATCGGAAATTTAAGGCAGCTATCATCAAGGTACCATTGTTCATATCAAATGTGTGTAAAACCACGGATGAGAGTGATATTATTGCTAAACATATTAAAGACAGCACTCAAGAAGACGTAACTCTGTTTAAAATTAAGAGAAAAGAGGTACAACTCCTATAAGTTGTATGTTCCCAAAACGAAACAAGAACTATTTCTAGATAATGAGTTACGGCCCGACGGAATTATTTTTAAACGATTTGTAAATGAAGCATAAAAGACCAAGACTGGAATAATTAAACAAAAATCTGACACAATAAATAATGGATAGTAGCAATTATCAGACGAGTAAATTTGTAAGTTTCAACTGCAAATCGGTGAAGCGATCTGATGAGGCAGTTTATTTTTTTGTCAATCAGTTGACATAGTTGCCCTCCAGGAAACATGACTGCGTCCTCATGGTATACCTTATCTTTGACAAATTCATAACGAATTCGAGTACACGGGAAAGTCAGCTGTTGACACCTCAGCAGGAATATTGAGAGGACGACCGAATTTTGGTGTTGCAATTCTGTGGCGTAAGCGAACCTTTGAATCAGTAACGGTAATCAGCTGTGTCAGTGCGGGTTAAACGGCGATTAAAGTTTCACTCGGGGACAGATGCATAATAGTGTTCGTTTATATGCCGACTGACTCGACTGTGTCTAAGTGAAGTGAGTGGGATTGTCGAAGCTAGTAACGTTTAAACAGTTTACATACTTGGCGATTTCAACGCACACCCCGGTGAGTCATTTTGTTGTGAACTTAGAATTCTGTAACGAACAAAAGTGGAGGTGTGCGGACATTCCAAAATTTGGCTAACAAATTAAGCTTGATATTGTCGCTTGCCTCTGTAAAGCCAATAATTTTCAGAAGTTCTGGAAGGCTACCAAAAAGTTTGATATTAAGCCTGGCCTTCCTGTGAGTGCCGGTGGTGCTGATCAGCCGAACAGCATCGCCAGCATGTTTATAGACCACTTTAAAGTAGAGTCGCCGCTGGGCTCATCGTTGTGAGTACTCGATGACGGATGCTGTGGTGATTCTGATCTGGTTTGTTTTTCGGCCAAGCAGGTGTCAAGCACCATTAAGAAAATGCTGAGAGGGAAGTCCCCGCGTCACGATGATTTAAGCATTGAGCACTTGCAGCATGCCGGTCCTCCCATAGCTAGGGTAATCGCTATGTATGTGTTACTCGTACCTTTCCTATGATATCAAGCGAAATATTGTCGTGCCTTTTGTTAAAAATAAAACGGATGACGTTGCTGATAAGAGTAACTATCGACCCATCTCCCTGGCTACTATTATCGCGAAGGCACTCGACAGTTAGCTGGACGCACGGTTGGATAGTTTGTTAAAAGTACACGACGCATAATGCGCGTTTCGTAATGATCTTGTCACTGAAAGTGCGATTCTCGGCCTTAAACATACGGTGCAATACTACACGAAACGTCGGACACATAGATATCCGAGAGATATGCCTTTACTCTATATTTGCTCAAGTTTATGTGTCGCCACCTTTTCCCCACTCCTGAAACTCTCACATAAACAAAAGAAATAGATACAGCACACATGATGCATTCTTCGCACACAAACAAAAAAATATGCGTAACACTTTTGTGCTATTTTATTGCACATATGCTCAAAAGGGGCGGGCACTAGAAAGTATAGATACAGTCACTGAATGCACACATGTAACTCTAGCATCAACTAGGGAAGAGAGGTTGGTATAAATATGTGATCGATAAAAATATCGATGAATACCGACTGCAAAAAGAGGTGTTTTTTGGACGTATTTGGTACCGTTCTTTTTTCTGCTTTTCCATGTGGAATATTAAAAGACCAATAACAACAAATCAAGTAAAAATATAATATTTTCGTTTGCGAATAACATTTAAGTAATTCAGTTCCTTCAGTTTCTCCCTTACTCAGCCCCGGATTTAGATTTTTTTCGAGGCGGGGCAAAAACTGCAATCTGCCGCTCCCCGCCCCGCCAATCCTTTAACGTTTTACATGAATCCTTATTTATTTAAATATACATGGACATGTCGAACAATTATTTAGGATAGGACAGGACATATTTGAAATAAATCGTGAGATTATAGCATACCAGCTTCTGTACGCGACTTCGTCCGCGTGAAACTTCGGCCCCCGACCCACCGCGTCGTTGCGCATCACTCGCCCATGATATTACTTCCTTTTCGCTTAGCGTTCTTTCTGACCTTTTTTCTTACTGCTTGGTTTCTAGGGTAAGGTTTCTACCTTCTTCAAGAATTGGGCTATCAAATGCAATAAGATTTTTTCAAATCCGACTGCTTGTTCCAGAGATTAGCGCGTTCAAACAAAAAAAACTCTTTAGCTTTATTATTAGCAGAAGATTAGAATAAAATTTTTACTCTTTGAGCCTTTTGTTTTGCAAAAAAATCGATGGCATTTTCATAATTAATCTGATTGTCATGATTTTTGATTGCTAAGATCACACCCTACTTATGCAGAAAAGCTTAACACCAATTAAGGCAATCTAGAATGCACCAGCGAGCGGAGCGAGCGCGAAAATTTTAGCACTGCCTCAAATAAGTTAGATTTTGTAAGTCCGAAAAGTTTTAAGAATTAAGAGTCGCTAGGCTATAAAAACGAGCAAAGCGAGCTCGAATATTTTGCCAGAAACATATTAGGTAAATTTTATCGATCGATAATGCTCCAATCCAACGGCTGCGCCAGCGCTCTGTGGTAAAAACTTAAAGGAAATCGTGTCGCCTTTCCGCATATAGGCGGCGAAATGGGCGGGATGCCCGGCGCCCTCGCTAGGCGATGTAAAATTTCTAAAATACAGGATTTGTTCCTTAAATTTTTGGCCACAGAGGTGACAGAAGCGCTCATCCTCCTCAGGTTCGCCACGGCATAGATCTGTTGCAAGAGATGGAAAGCTAACCTTTTTGTATCGCCAAATAAAAATGGAGCATGTGTTTTAAAAACAGAGAGTTTCTGGTAGAATTCAACTGCTCCGCCCGCAACCCGCTCGCACCGTTTGACGATCTATGCCTACGCTAATCACGTAGTGATTTTGTCAGTGTGCCACTCGCAGAGAAAGATAATAAGTGCTGCGCATCTCACTTATCGCAGAGTTGCGGTGCGCTGAGTGGTGCACTTGTTTGCCACGCTTAAATTTGCCTTTCCCCCCTAGATCCGGGGCTGCCCTTACTTAAAATTAAAACTGTTCAACTATCGCACATAAAAGAACAATTAAAATAGGTACTTATTGAACATTATATCTGTCGCTTTCATAATTTAGTTGTTACATTCTTAGCCAAAAAATGTAAGCAAATATCAATATGTTATTCCATCACACATTTTGTCACTTGGATAATATTATTATCCATCGGGGTCTTGCTCAAACTGGTGAAAATCAGTCGATGAGAAAATATTTGTATCGACAAAGTGTCTAAGAGCTTTTGGGACTAGCAACGTCTTTATGGACTTTGAAGTCACTTGAAATTACCAACCAATTATTTTCTCTGCATTTTGCATCTACCTATTTATGTTCAATTTCTGGATCTATCGGGAAACTGATATAAAATTTATTAATTCTCGTTTAAGATTCTTAATACAATTTCTTATTAGAGCAACTAACAATTATCGATATCCATATCTCAGTGCTGCGCACCACTAATGCATCGTTTTGACATGCGTCAGTCATTATGCAAAGGCTGTCGCATGTCAAAAATATTTCACAACTAGATAATTTGTAAAATACTTAAATATTATAATTAATGCAGTGATTTTTTAGTTACCAGTGGTAAGACAAACCACTTGTACTAAGGTTTGTTGTAATTGTGCTATATTTTCACACAAGGACGGAACAATTCGGCATTTCGTAAAAATACGAAATCACACTACACGTTCCGAGGCAAACATATGACTAAACGGTGCTCACTGCAGTCACGCGTATTTAAGGTCAGTTCAACCCAACGGAGGCGACATGCGCCACGCCTCCAAGCCATATCCCTCGATATCCGTGGTCGGACACCAGTGTAGGCTTGCTTTTTAGATCTCTCCCTTGCCTTTGACCTTGTATCTTACGAGGTTATGTGGGAAAAGCTGCGGGAGCGAAAAGTGCCCGCGGAGCTGTTGCGTATCTTTCAGTATTGGTATTACAACCAGACGAACACTATGAGATGGGCTAATGAGCTGTCTGTGCGGGGTTAGACAAGGAGCGATAACGTCACCAAAACTGTTTAACTTCTATATAAACAATCCGATCGTTGAGTTAGGCAGCAAGAAAATCGGACGTCGCATTGATGACTTTAGTGTCAACAACATCAACTACGCGGACGATATGGTGCTGCTGAGCCCTACGGTTATGGCGCATTGAGTGCTGCATAGTTGTTGTGAGGGCTATGCTCGAGAGCATGGCTTAGTTTATAATGTCAATAAAAGCGAGTTCTTGGTCTTTAAGGGTGACGGTGCTAAATGTCGTGAGTATGTGCCCACAATTAAACTATATAGGAATGACATATTGCGAGTGTACCAGTTCAAGTACTTGGACCATTCTGTAACCGATTACCTTAATGACCAAGTGGCTATTGAGAGGGAACGTAGAGCGCTGGCAATCCGATGTAAAATTTTGGCTGGCAGATTTGCACGCTGCTGTAGCAAGGTAGTCAAAATAACGCTTTTTAAAGCTTATCGCCAAGTGTTTTACGCGTGCTGCCTGTGGATCAACTATACTCAGCGGGTTATCAGCGCCCTACGGGTCCAGTATAATAACGGGTTCAGGATGTTGATGGGCTAGCCCGTTTCTGCAGTGCATCAGGTATGTTTGCATAAGCACACGTTGACGGCTTCCACGCCATCGTCAGACGGAAATCTGCCTCTTTGCTCTGCAGAGTGCGGGAAACCTCCAAATCTATCCTGAAGACCATAGCAGGGAGGTACGACTCTCCTTTGTTAGGTGATGTTGTTCGAAGATGCATTTCGAACAACAGCCTTGTCTCTAAATAGATTATAAGTTTACTAACATAGGTATAAGTAAGTTATCTTTTTGTTTACTAACCCCTATCGATATTGCTTATCCGAAATAAAGTTTTTAATTTTTTCTATTAGAAAAAACAACCGTCTATACCAGATACTTAATCGCAATATTACGTATTTTACTTAGATGTACGAAACACAGCCATACGTCAAGCGCACACGCACGAGACTATTTGAAAATTTCACTTTTTTGACTTACGGTTTTTTATTTATTATTTAATTTTTCTATACTTCCGTCGACTAGTATTACTTGTGGTTTCATTTATTGCATCAATGTGGTTTCCAAACTGCATATACTTTAATGTACACCACAAAAATAAATCAAACACTACAAAATATACAATGCATGGCTTTTTATCGTTTTAATGCGATAATGCTTTTTGAATATGATAAATTCAGTAGGTATAAATAAAATTACACTTACTTGACGAAATGGTTTAACAGAAAGTCGATACAATTCTTGTTGAGGTCCGGCAGCTGTGCGTAACATTTCAGCAGCGCATGGCGTCTAGTGTGCGCCGGACCAGAGTCCACAGACGTACCCGCACCCTACATTGTTCAAAATAAATATATTAGTTTTAAATTTTTGCAAGATTTACATACACACATACAAGTACCGTTAACAAACAGCCCTGCTATTATATTCAAAAAGATTTTATTCGGGAAAATGGTATACGTACTTGTGTAGCACCCCACGCCTTCAGTAGTTCGGGGTAGAGTGCGTCCGTGAATAGAGCCTCGGGCAGTTCCCGCAAGTACAACTTTAAGACACCGGTGACCGAGTGTATGTCCACCTCTTTCAGTAGCTGCTCCGCTTCGTAGGCATCTGGCCAAAAATAATATGTATGGAATAACACTGTATGTAATTTGCATAGTAGGCACTATAAGAAAAATATGATACAACGAGAACTTCACTATGACATTGGCAAATAGGATATCTGACAAACTTTGTTTTTCTCTTTGCACGAAGCCTGTGTTAACCAAATTTATTTTTGGGAGATATATTATGGGCTGGAAATTTTTACGTGTAACACTTTGCACGCATAATAAGCGAAATTTTAAATAACAGGGCTACATGAAGGCCTCAGAAGCCTGATATATATGGAATGGTGGCTTTCATGAAATCATTCGAAAGCGGTATGTTTCGATCCTCCGCAGAATGCGTGCCTGTTCCCATAGCACCCTGAGCACGTTGTGCGGTAGGTGAGGTTGTCCAATAGTCTGTTACTGGGTCGGACTTCGCACGTCTACGAGTACGTACTACATACTACGTGGATAGCGTGAAGTTCGACTCCAGATTTAACCTAACATAAAATTATTACTTGGATACTAACATTAGTTTTAGGTTTTTTTTCCTAACACTGGTATCAATCCACTGTGGTCTAATTATAAAGGTTTATTATAATAAAGAGTACTCACTGGTTTCGAAGCTCTTCTTGAGTCGGTTAAGGTCGGAGGCGCTGCCCGACACGCGGTACACACCCACCTCATGGATGCCGCGCCGCTCCACCTCGCGCACGCACGCGCTTATTATAAACGGAATGTTGCGCTTCTCACGTCTGTACAAATCATAAATTGAACAATCAAATTTAATTGTCTCATCATGAGTTTAGTCTACATGGTCCTTGTGGACGCTAGTGTCGATAATAAAGATTATGTATTCCAAGATGCCATTTAAATTGCGACTTAACTGACAAAATAAACATTTTCATGCCTAACATAAAATCAAGAACTAAATTTATCATCCTTTAGAAAAGCACTGTTGAAATAAATAAAACTTTCATAGGAAAGTCCTATGCAAATTAATCGGACATAATATTATGATCAGAGATCGGATATTCGGATGCATATTAACATAAAGTTGAGATGTAGGCTAATATGGAATGTGCTTTAGTATCGAAAACATCTCGGTAGCATCAGATTTCAATGACCAAACCGGACCAAATCATAGCGATCGAAAGTTTGTAGCCGAGGTAATATTTACGGCCAATCAAGATATAGTACTTAATTTAATAAAAAATATTATTTTATGTATTTTTTAATTAACACACACCACCCCTCCTAGTACACCCTACATACATATATTTGCATCGGGGTTAAATATTAATTTTTAAATAAATATGCATCTGATTTTTTTACAAAAAAATCTTTTTAAGAAGCGTCTTCTATACTTTCATAGCTAAAAATTTACTTTAGGTAAATATGCATCCGAATATCCCATCTCTGATTATGATCTATCTATTATTACAATAGTATAAAACAAAGTAGCTTTTTGTGTTTGTTTCTGTGTCCGCTTAGATCATCTAAATAGTACAATGGATTTTGATGCAGTTTTCACCATCATTTAGAGTGTTTAGTTATAGTATTAGAGTATTTTATTTAACTGAGAAATAGCACAGAAATATCGATGTTTTGACATGTCGCCAGTGTGGCCGACGGATTGCTAGTAATAAATTATGACATTTCTTTCGTCTCAAATTACAAAGATGCTATGGCTACTGAACGCAAAAGGAGAACGCGGGGTTCCACGCGGGGAAGCGGGAGAGGGGCCGCATTCCACCGAGTTGCCTATTTAATTCGCATGGGGTTGTAACCGTGATAGTTTTAAATACAAGTTTAATGTAAATTCTTTATAAATAAATAATAAGTAGGCGGTGCTCACTTGGCGACGTGCGTGATCTTGTTGCCGAAGAGCGCGCCGGGCTTGGTGGAGGGCACGCGGCGCGCGGAGCGCTCGGGCGGCAGCAGGCGCAGGCGCAGGCCCAGCGAGCCGCCGCCCACGCACACCGTGCGCCCCACGCCGCCGCCCGCGCTCTCCGCCACCCACTCGCGCGACAGCTGCGAGTTGTACACAAACTTAGATATGGCCTACTCTCTACAAAACGTAAAAATAAAAAACGAAAGAAGCGACTCGATAAACTAACCGAAAAACGCCAAAAACTTAAGGAGAGATCCAAGCCCTCCTATACTTTAACTC
Source organism: Dryobotodes eremita (assembly GCA_917490735.1). NCBI lineage: Eukaryota > Metazoa > Arthropoda > Insecta > Lepidoptera > Noctuidae > Dryobotodes > Dryobotodes eremita. Next base: position 14,520,593 of record OU823254.1, on the reverse strand, counting down.
TGCCGGTCAACTCTACTGCATTAGTTGTGACCGGCTATTTAAAACTAAGTTAGGTCTGGCGAGTCATATTGCTCACACGCTAGAAAATAATGATTTCAAAGAGTTGTCACTATCCAAATCGATAAGGAGGACTATATGTGTACACAGTTATGGTACGCCCGAGTGCCTCGCGATACGAACTTGCTTGGGTCGTCTCGAAATATAAATCAGTCATGCTTGATTTTGGTAAAAACTAAAACTGAATTTTTAGTTATTTGAAAGTCTGTTTGGTCTTTTCGCTCGCTTTATTTTGTGGGTCGGTTTGTAATTTATCTAAGTTACAATAGCCTAATGTCAACTGCTCATCACCTTTTACAAAATATTGCTTTTCCGGATGCAGGGACGTTAATTGTTGATAAGTTCTCCTGGTACTTCACCATCAGCTCCAATTCACCATATACATTGTGACGAGCATAAATTGCTTAGCAAACATATAAAAGTAATTGAATCGCAACCCGTGAAATACTTATTACTGAGTAGTTCTGGTGGCTTCATCATTTGTGGTCTTCATCATAAGTTCCACTTCACCAAATAGTGCTTTCCAAGAATAAATGCACGAGTTAGTACAAAAAATACCCAAATCACTATAGGTGTGCCCATAATATTTGAAGAGTTCCCTCGATTTCTCCAGGATCCCATCATCAGAACCTGACCTGATGACAATGGGACCACCTAAAAAGTATACCCTATCAAACTAACATATTTTTTTTAAATCGGTCCAGCCGTCTTCGAGTAATCAGGAAACATACATTAAAAAAAAAAGATTCCGACGGACTGAGAACCTTCTCCTTTTTTAGAAGTCGGTTAAAAACAAATTAAACAGATATCCGCACAATACTCCAATTTTCTTTTTATTCAAAAATTAATCAAGGGCTTATTTAATATAATTAGCCAATCGTATTAGTCAGTTCAGCTAGGCACAAAAACATCTTATTATCATATTGCAGAACAGATTCAAACCACATCTAGCATCGATGTCACACAATAAACAATACTAGGTAGTACGGGCTCGTGTCCGCAACTCCACGTCAATGCGCATATTTTGCGTACGGGTGGGAAAATCGATTATTCGATCCACCCCAGCTCCCCGAAGATAAACAAAAATAACACGTGTGGCACTCGGGGACTGCCGCGGTAAAGCTATTGCATAGCATTTTTTATCAACTTATGCAATTATATTTATTTATTTATTTTTTATTTATGCAGTATTTTTTTTTCTTTGATATTAATTCAAGTTCAGTCGTATCATATACATACACGTTAAGCGAACGCTCGGCCGAGCTACATGGTAGGCGGAGTGGGGGGTGTTAGGTTTTATTTTCGTTACGGAATTTCTTGATTCGGTCGCGGCGCTCAAAGCCCGCGATAAAAACTATGCAATAGCTTAAAAACAAAACTATATTTACCTTGATAGTACATTTCCCACGCAGCACAGGTCTAGCGGCGTCTTCATACAACAGCAGTCGTAAGTTCTGTGAGCCCTCCAGGTCTAAAGTGAAGCTCTCGTTCCACCGCGGCTGTGCGCTGCGACACACGAGCTTCGACTTCGCCTTGCGGAAGTAGTGTCCGTACGAGTCTACCTCCACCACTATGTAGTAATCTGCGATGAAACAGTTTATTCGTTGGTTTTATAAAGAACTAGAATAGGGCGGGATTCGGCCCCTTCTTCAGGCTTAGTCTGCAAGTAACGCCAACACTTCGACTTAAGGGGTAAGCTCCAGGTTGCCCGCGAAATTGAAATTTTCTTACATTTTTTTTGCAATTTTCTGGTCAGTATCAGGTTGTACGATGAACAAAATATGATTGGCTGTAACAAGTATTGAACGACAATTTCATAAATATCGAACAATAGGATTATATGAACTTAAGAGGGATGAGGGTTGATTATTGATGATTATTATTCTGTAAATACATTATATAAAGTTCAAAATACAAAAACTGTCTCGAAGGTTTACACTAGTGCTAAAGTTAGATTGTGTTTTGTAATAAGCGTTTAATTCAATTCAACCAGGTACTTTTGAATTGTCAAGGAATTGGTCAATAAGAAACATGAAGCTATTTGCCCATTCTAAAGCGTAGTATTTTCCTATGGCGAAGAATGCGTTAGAAACTCCATGGCTTTTATTAATTCGAAATATTGTTACAAAATATTGGTTTCATCCTACTAATATTATAAATGTGAAAATTTGTGAGGATGGATGGATGGATGTTTGTTACTCTTTCACGCGAAAACTACTGAATAGATTTGGATGGAATTTGGAACACAGGCAGTTTATAACCTGGATTAACACGAAGGATACTTTTTATCCCGGTAGTACGTTGCCGTGGGATAATTTCTGACAACCACGCGGGCGAAGCCGCGGGCTAAAGCTAGTCGTCCATATTATGAGTGACTTGTTTCAGTCATACTGACCTGCGGCAGTATCGAGCGGCGCGGTCATGCCGCCGACGTGCAGCTGCAGGTCGCCCAGCAGCAGCGAGTCGTCGCGGCCGCTGCGCAGCAGGTACGAGCCCATGTCCGTCTGCAGGTAGCTGCGGCACGCCGTCACCCACGCCTGCAGCTCCAGCATCGAGATCGAACTCGAACCCGCCGGGGGGGCTGATGATGCCTGGCAAATATTGCAGAATAGATCTTGCTCGAGAAGAAAATGATCTTGTTTGAGTCAGTGCTGAGTGTTAAACTGAGTCAAATAAATTGGTAACTAGGTAAGTAATTTGTTTGTGTCAGTGCTAAGTGTTAAACTGAGTCAAATAAATTGGTAACTGGGTAAGTAATTTCAAGATCTTCAATTCGGTCATACATAATAATATAATATAGACTTTATTTTGGTCTATACTTATTCGTGAATGATAGATATCTGAGAGATAATTTTATACAAAGTGTGATCCATTTTATGTTTTATAAGACGAATACTGGATAGTTTCTAATTTCTATCATAACGCTAAATCAAGCCCACAGCATCATAAAAATATTCTGCAACAGAACACACACCTGTAAAGCATGTATAGAGTCTATCCACTGCGTGCGCTCATACTCAGAACTCAGGAAGAAGATGTGTTGCCTCTGCAGCGCAGTGGACGAGCCCGGCGCACGCGCTCCCACACGGAACACGAGGTTGGGCGACGCCAGAACTAACTGAGCCTCGAGTTCCGCCAGTTTCTTGCGTTGCTTCTCTGCTGTGCCACGACCGCCGATACGCATTTTCTGTAGGGAATAGAATAAAATAACAGGAAAAAAATACGGAAAATTAAATTCAAGGAAAGTGTTTAAACTCAGTATTTATTACATATCGACCGACTGAACTCTGTGGTATTCTTTCGGAGGGCGAAAGGACTGATGAATATGAACAACCTTTACCGAGGACCAACTATGGAATAGCGAATAAAACCTTTGTGGCATACATATGTATAGATGGAGTAAGTAAAGCAATTCTATACGAAACAGTACCTATCTTTTTTTCTCCATATTACCGAGTTACTTCCAAAGCAAAAGTTATATATTGATAAGTACTTTCACATCCTGACATGATATCAATTAATTAATGCAAGTCAATCGGTATTAGGTTAACTGTCATTACCTTATCATCGGCAGCGGCTCGTTCCTCAGCGAGTATTTGGTCGCGCACGGTGGAGGCTTGCGACTTGAGCGCCACGATGTTGGCGGGCGAGGTCTCGCGCGCGTCGCCCGCGCTCGCGCCCACACTCTCATCCTCTACCACCACGATGTCCGGCAGAGGGATGAACCATTTCAACTCGAATGTGAACTTGTCGCGCCCAGATGCCTGTGCCAGTATTTAAAGCACATAATAATAATCAAAAAGCCTTAATTTATCAAAAATACACGGAGTAGTTCACAAATGGAGTGTTAACCGCGGCGACAGCTGTCATCCGAACGTCCGAAGCGCTGAATTACAAATACGAATATAATCATTACACGCGTTGGCTGGCACTTCATCTGATTACTACTCTGTGTAAAAAAAATACAAACTTGTATTACCGTAGTTACCTTATACTTGGCACAGGCAATGACGTCGTTGAATAGGAAGAGATGCCTTAGTTTTCTGTGTCCATCTGAGAGTTCCACGATAAATGAATTCTTAACGAGTCTTCTTTGAGCGCGGTCAGCATTCTACGGAGATGTAAAAAATAATTGACATACGAACTTTAATTCATATTATTATTTAAATGCTCTTAATTATACTTACAGGAAACATGGATTTTGTTTGTATAATATTGAACTCGTCTAGGAAATGCTGTGTCATGTTCAGTGCTTCCGTCAACATAGCGTGATCGGGATGGCTGGCTGGAGTATATTTTATAAGATCCTGAAAAATAAGTTACCAATGAAACATTTGAGACTAGATTAAAATGACATGAGTCAATACTAGATAAGACGTCGGAAACCTAAAGCAATCGTTTAAAGAACTATTTCAGAACTATTTATGATACTTTTTTAATAGTGTAATTACTGACATGCAGGACTAGAGCGTTCTTCTGGACCCTGGCGACGGGTTTGTGCAGCAGGTCGTCGAGCGACATGGGCTGCCCGTGGCACGCGATCTGACGCGTGAGGTGCGCGAAGCTCTGCGACGTGGAACAGCGGCGCCGCACCGCGTCCGTCGCGCGCCCGTAGTTGTGGAGGAACGCGCCGTAGATGTTTATGTTCTCAGCCTAAAACATAACAAAAAAGAAAACTGTAACTAAAAGATTATTATATTTATGTATAATTACAGTACCCGGGGGTTTAATAACGGGTGTAAAAAGACAACTTAACGAAGCCGAGAGTCACTTGTCAGTACTCCCCATCATGGTAATATTTTTTTGTACTGGACCATAACCTGGGAACCTTCTGGTTACGGAGATATTGTAGGACAGAATTCAAACTTTGACTGACTTTTTTTTTACGGAAACAAGTTTTTAATGTTATAAATAACACAACTTTAAATAATATACCAAAAGCACAATGTTTTGCGTGTGTTACATTGCGCACTACCGTAAACAGCTTTTCACACCAAAAATAGAAGTCGTTTCCCAGCAATAAATGTTACTTAGTTTGAAGTACAGAATGCGTAGTTAACGGCTATGTGATGGGTCTTTTTACTCCCTGTATAACACATCGAAGTTTAGAAAAAGATTGTCACACATGTATGAGTGCATGACACAGACGACGCTCAACAAAACAGAATAGAATAAAATAGAATACTCAACTCAACTCAATGTGCCACAATTGCCGCCGAGAATGTACTTAAATGTTTTTTGAATACATGTAAATATGATGTTAATAAATAAATTACTCTTATAGAGACTTTTGGGTATTAATTCATTTAGTATTTCATAAAACGGTAACTACCCAGAACTTAAGTGCAGGTTATTTTAAGCTACAGTAAGTACTATTGACTTGGGGAGTATTACTGCAACATAATGTGTTCCTTACCATTTTCTTGAAATGTATCCCTACAGATAGAGGCTCTTCCCAACTAGCGACAGCTGCTTTCAATCCCTCGAGGAAGTTCTTATGTAACTCGTGTAGTTCAGATATCTTGTAGAAAATAGTATTAAATTCTTCTTCGGTTATAACCGGCTGCGATGTCGACAGCGTCGCTTTTATTGCGTTCATATACTGTAAGGACAATAAAAAATACATTTGAAGACCAGCTTAATGTTACTTTTTAAAAGTATTTTCGGTAATCAGAAACCCTTCCTGATTAGGAGTTATAGGCACCAACATGAAAATACAAATTTTGGGGCTGAAAGATACCACTATGCCTGAAAACCAAATTTTATGAACAATGTGTCCTACCTACCATGACATTCGGGGCCGAAACATGAACGCTCACTAAAGACACCGTGTACAAAATCAAGGTTGCAGAAGGCTATGGAGCGCGACCGCGAGTCCGTAACTCAGAAATCCGACGTAGGATTAAACTGCAAGATGTCAGAATACGAGTAGTGGCTCTGAAATGGAGTTGGGCAGGACACTTGGCTAGACGTGGTGATGGCAGGTGGAACACAGCCCGCACCGAATGGTTGCCGAGAGACGGTAGAAGTGTTGGCAAACCCAACAGCCAGATGGCATTCAGAAGATCGCGGATAAGACCTGGTTGAGACTTGCACAAACCAGGATAGCGTGTCAGAAAAGGGAGGCGGCCTATACTCAGCAGTAGGTGAAACAAGGATGCCGACGGTGACATAAAAATGCAGTGAAATGCAACTTAACGCCTTACGGACTAACGTAGATATACTTTGTTAGTAAATTTTTTGTAGTACATTGAGGATGTATATATAGTTCAAGCTTTATATCGCGTCCTGTTGTCTGGTGTATTATTGATGCTTGATGTCCATAGAATGTGTTTATTTATTACTGATTTTTAACTTGCAATTTAAAAAGTACTTTAGGTGGGCAAACAACTTCCTGCAGTTAAATACTTTTTAGGGTTCTGTAGCTTAATGGCAAAAACGGAACCCTTTTCGTCATGTCCGTCCGTCCGGATGACACACATAACAACAATGATATAAGTAAAAAGAGGTAGATAGGTTATCACGCTCCACAGGTGGCACGTCAAAACTTGGCTAATTAGCCTAGCTACGTATCGTCTTCTCTTTTTCGCTCCCGATAATTAAGACATGCCGTCCTACTTCCACGTGTCATCTAATAGTATGACATTGTGACGTTTTTGAAGATTGAATGTTGGGTAAGTCACCTCTCTACCTCTTTTTACTTATAATATCATTGCATAACAATTGTATATTTTACCATCACAATATTTATTTTAATCCGTTACGTAGTTCGAAAACAGTGGGTATTTTAAAATGTCCCACAGGCTTTCTTCTACTTAACAAAATGTAGAATAGATAACGCACTGCTTTACTGTTATCAGACAAGGACAAAATCATTATGATACAAACAAAGATAGTAAAACAATTTCAAATGATGGTACCTTCTCCATAACGTAAAGACATTCAACATAAACGGTTTCACTCTCAATGATACTCGTTATTATACAACGGTGCATAGTCAGACGCTCCGCTTCTGCATTGTTGCCACTCGACTCCTGAAAAAACATAAATAAATTATTCAAATCTAAAATACCTAAAAAATAATTAAAAAGCGTAATCAGGTATGTTGTATAACTACTTTCGCAACAGTACACAATAGCCATTTAAACTTTTGTTTGGAGTAACATTCAACTTAAAAAGGTAAACATTAAAACGATTACCACCAGTACCAGTTCATTTTCAATCATTCTTTGGGATTTCTCCATGGCATACGAATCATGGAAATTATATTAGTTTCCAGTTTTGTGTTTCTCTTAAGTGCCATTTACTGCTATGATTCAGAAAGTAAGTCAAATGCTTTATGGCAAATAATGTTATTAAAAGGATTGATTAACTTGAATTAATGTCGTTAACTTCTAGGTTCCGAATCTAATCGAATTGAAGTGAGCCCATTTTACGATACTATTATCTACAGTGATATCGCAGATATAATAAATGATTTTGGAAACAATGGTGTAAGTATTAATATACCTATCATTATTCTGCGGCAATAATATCGAGATACGCTTTGTAAACGCATTTGTAATGTTTTCAGGTTTCACCGTTCGATATGTTTGGGAGCATATCGAACAGCGAGAGTCAAAGTGATGAAGCCATTGAAAATTTGCTCTCTGAATATCAGCATTACTTGGAAAAGGCACACAAACAGAGAAAGAATTACATAGAAAAATCTAAAACAAAAAACAAAGTACCGCTTCTACCACGCCACGATCAATATACAAAGGCTAAATCTGGTGTAGGTTATAAACATGACGAGTACTTGTATGCTAACGGCTTCTACAATACTGGTGCATATAAATTCCCTCCAACATCGTACGGTAGTCCTTTAGACGTATTCATACCCGTTAATTCGAAGGGAAAATATATGAATAAACCAGACACGTCAACACTCCCAAAAGGAAATCGGGAAGAACTTCTACCACTTGAAAACTTTATGTTCAATGAAAAAAAAACAATGGACTTATCTCCTGTTATGCATAAATCGTCTTTCGAGCCGATGAAATCATCGTGCTATTGTAAAAACAATCACATTCCTTGCGATTGTGGCTGCAAGCAGTGCTTAGTACGTTTTGAGCCTAAGTTGCATGACCCTATGGAACAAATACGTTCAATAGATGACCAAAAAAAGAACGTATTGCAATATTCTTCACCATATGAAAATTCTATAAAAAAATCAGAACACTTAATTGATGATAATATGAAAGAAATGTTTCCCGACAATACGTTAAACATCCGCATTAAAATTGATCTTGAATTACCAAAACCACAAGATATGACGGGAAAATATTATAAAGTTCACAATCGCGATAGAATGTTTGAACAGGATGACGCAGTATCTAAAGAGCTAACAACAGGGATGAATTTACCATTTCCATATTTCAATTTCCCTGTTCCCATGGAACTTTTTGGATATAAAAAAGCCGCCAAGTACAGTAAAGATGATTCTACCCCATTACACAAAATAACAATCCATAAAAAAAAGAAATCTAGGACTAACAATAATAATAAGAAACATCGAAAGAAAGTTATAACTTTCCACAATATAAAGGTAGATCAGCAACCATTGTTTCCGAATCACTTTAGTGATAACATCAGCAATACATTTAAGAACGAAATTAACAATAATGTTACCAATGATACAAACATACAACCTTCAAATGTGTTGCAATTTGAAATTAACGCCATGATTAATAAAACTGACGATATTTTAAACGAAACTCAGACCGAAGAAAGTCTCTATTTGATGGTCAACATTACAAATAATTCTTATAATGGAACAGAAGATACACACAAAATTGAAAATAGCATCGAAACCGATTTACCGAGAAAGATCACTAACGTGACTACTGCAATTCGTAAAAAACGCGATGTATCGAATGTTAATGTAACCCCTAGTAAAAGTCATTCGGCGTCAATAGCTTTACAGCCAGCAATAACCAATATGACTAAAGAAAGAAATTTCGGAAAAAAAGCTGACAAAAACCTACTAAGTGATGTAGAGTTGTTGTATTGGCCAAATGTAACTAGAAACAAAGGAGATGTTAAATCTAAAAATATCACAACTATAATACTGGAAAATGAACACAAAAAGACAAAGTTAAACATGAGTAAAGACATAATTCGTCAGAATCATACCAGAGTACTAGAGCAGGCTATATTTGGTGACGTTGATTGGGACGATGTCGCCACGGTTGCGCCAGCTTTCATGTCTTTTGTGGGCAAATACATCCGTGGAGTTTTAACATTTTGCTCTCAGCAAGTTTGCCACTCGATGAACTGTGCAAATAAGACATGCCTGCATAGAGTGTGTGCTCCCTTAGACAGATTGAATAACAGAGGACATTGTGCCGGGACTAACAGTACAGGTATTACACCTTATAATTGTCATTTTTTTTCTAGGACCGAACATTTTCACGTAAATGTGATTATATTAATTATTTGCCTGTTTTTTTCAGATAGCGTAGCATCGATGGAGTCAATCATGGATTTGCCTTCAAACGTCGCATTTGAAATAGTAGATATCTTGCAAAACAAAATGTTGGGGAAAATATTTGGAAAAGCAACGTTTTGCATTAATGCCAAATGTATCACGCTCGCCGCATCTAAAAAGAACTTTGCGAAATCTCGATGTTCTGTCAAGGAGTTAAACACAGCAGGGCATTGTTCGAATGTTAAGGTCGTAAAAGTTATGTAAGTTCTTATGTTTAATAAATAAATCGATTTGAAGAATCGTTTGTTTTAGAAAATCCCGCGTTTACCTAGAGTTTAGTGCTTTGCTACGTAAGTAGTAGGATGTTGGACGACTATTATTCGTTCGCATGCATAGTAGGATGCTGGACGACTTTTATTCTTTCGTATACATTTCAACAAAATGGTGTATAGTTTGATTTTACAATTGAATATTTTGTTTCTGGTTACGATTCCGACAATATTATTAATATTAAATTCGGCTGTTGCTTTTCCGGTAAATATTAATATTTTCTTATCTCGAGAAAGTTTTATACGTGTTTTTTATTAATTAATGCGTTCTTACATTATTAGAACAGCAAACTTTAATCATATTAAATTAGGTACTTATTTACAATTGGCATAATTATAACGGATTCGCGGTTAATGTAATGCACCTAATTTTCATACGAAATATTATAACACCTAGTGTCAACTTCTCGCAAACCAGTACCTATTAGTCACCATTGCTATGCAGCCATCGACAAAGAACCCTGGGTATAGAAAGTGGTATATGATCTGATTTGCCACCAAAACATCTAATACTTAGATTATGCATTTTATGAATGATATTTTACTACTGCATAATGTCTATTCTTGGCAAATTATATGAAAATATGTTTTTTGTATGTCAACTATTTCTATATTTAATTGTATTTGTATGTAATAGATTGATGAAGAAACGTATTTGAATCCTTGGAGAACAAGAAACAAGTTAAATCCGAAAGTTGTGGAATTTGATTCCAATGGTGACGTAAAATTAAAGGACATTTCGAAAGATCACATATTAACTCCTTTTACAAATTTACGGGAACGTGTGAACAAGGGGCATACGAATAATATTATGATTATAAATGATCTTGTCCTGGAAATTCGCAAAATGGTAGAAGAAAAAAAGGAGACCAGATTGAAAGTTCTAACACAGTGCAATAAAACCGGAACAATATGTAGATTTTTGACATGCCCAAATATTCGAATAAATTGTATTCTATGTGAAGTTAACATGCATGAGCTGAATTATGGAAACACTACGCACTGCCAAACATATGACACAGCCTTTCTGACAAAGTAGTGAAGTTGTTTAAATGGAAAAAAAAAAACAGGAGTCTATAAAAATATTAATTCAGATGTTATTTACTTTTATTTACATCTTAAACCCTTACTTAAACTATAGTGAAGTTTGAAAGCCTTAAGTATGGTCGTTCCTCGCTCATTAAGTAAACATTCCCTACAGGGTCTTATCTCGAAGATAATAAAGTACTTCGTTGAAGTAAGTATAAAAAGGTGAGACGGGACTGTTTAAACATTTATTCCCGTTAAGAATATCCCTACTAGCTGACGCCATGCTAGTTTCTAAAACCTTTGTCGTGTTTTTTGTCTTGTGTTTCGTGCATAATTGCTTAAGTAAACCAGCAACAGGAAGTAAGTATAACTCAATAACCATTTCTTTTTTTAAATCTAGGTTTCCGTACTTACCTGATAAAGAAAACAGAACTCTTTTTTTGTACTAATAATATAATAAATTAAGTGTTACTGTTTAAAAATGCCACTACATTTTTATGTACTGATAATAATGTTGCTTGCAGATGAGGTAACAGAGGGCCGCGGGATCGGGACCTATGTATGGGGATGGATAACATATCCTTTTTCTTGGTGGAGTTCCGAGGAAACAGAACAACCTGTGACTGGACCACTTTTAGGATCCACGACAAACAACCCTAACGACATTGTAGACATTAGAAGCCATAATGTTACAATTTGGTGTAACGATCAAACTTGCAATACAATGAAATGCGATAAGACCCATTGTAGAAACATTACCTGTAATATTTACGATACAGATTTTAGAGGAGAATGCAGAGAATATAATATCATAGCTGATTCTGATGAACTCACAGTGCAGAAGACAACAAAGACGACACCAAAAGCGATTATACCGACTAAACCTACAGAAATATATAATGTTACTTCTTTGGTTAATAACACTCAAGAAATTGACAATAACTCGACGGTTGAAGAGCATCCTCTAGAACTAGAAGCAGCTCTATCGTCAACTGTAAACAAACTAAATCTGGAAGTACATTCTGAAAGCAAAGAAGATCCGACTATTCATAAAACCCAGGTGAGCAATAAGGTCATTTTATGCATTTTGCATATTTTACATAAAATGTACTGATCGTGCATATTTTCTATTATTTAAACTGATATCTATCTACAAAAATACAAAATGTACATAAACACAATTGAATACGTGCGGTCACCAAAAGTGATAAGTAACCAGGGTCGTCGATATAGTTGAAGTTTAGTAAGAAACTGACGAAATTTTCGAATAAAATTTAATTTAATTACTTAATAGAAAACAAACAGGTCATTTATCAAATTAAATTTCATTCGAAAACATCCATCGGTTTTTACTAAACTCCAACTATATTCGACGACCCTGGTTACTTATCTCTTTTGGTGACTGTACCTACATTTCTAATTTCATACCTACAAATGTAGCACCTAAATTTTAGTAAAATATTGCCCAATTATAAAAATACTTTAAGTGATAAAACGCACAATCGTACTATTCAGAATTTGGGAGAGGTACTGTTATTAACATTTTCAAAAACAAAAATGATAATAATATTTTAACTCGTCATCGTGAGGTCGGTCAAAGCTAATTGTAGATGGCGTGGCCATAGCTGGGTCCCTACGGCCTACCAATAAATTTGATATTTCGTTCATTTATTCCATTTAGTGTTCATTCATTTTGTTCGGTTTTATTCCATTATTTCGTTATTTTTGGTAATTTCAATATGTTAAATCAATATTTATTTCTCGTAATCACTTTCTTCAAAATGTTTCCGACATAACCTCGAATTCTGTTTAGTTAAAATAATTATCTGCGAATAGCTGTAAGCCACAATCTTCTAAGTTTAGGTCTATCGGAAAATGGGAGACTCCAGTTTCCGAGCATTGACGAACACTAAAACGAGTCATTTTCGCAAAACTAAATAAAAACCACCTCACGCCTTACTTAACTTGTTTTGGGAACTAGCTACGACAGCGCCGTGGCGCCGTGTTGACAGTTGTCTTCCCCATTATGCTGAATTTATTTAATAAAACTAAAAAAAACATTGTTTTTTGTATTTATGTTGCATATTTTTGCACTTTTGGCGATATTGTTGCATATTTCGAGCATTTATGATGCATACTTAGACCATTTCAAGTTTCATATAATCCTCATGTGATCAAAATTCAATTATTAGTAGCCTTCATCTCATTTCTAGTTACTGGAACGATGTCGCAATAATCCAAAATACTAGCCTAATCTTAAAACTTTATGGCCGGTTTACCCACTTGATACGTTCCGGGGAACATGACTGACTGTTTGGCTGATAAATACATACAAATCCTACCCCATTTATTAATATGAAAATGTGCGATTACGGGTGTTGTCAAACCAGCCCTTGGAAAGTATTCTTACTGTATTTTTATAATTGTCTTGTAATATCAAAACAACATTCGTAGTTATCCTTTACCTAACCTAGGGTATACCGAACTCCGGAACGTGAGAGCAACGCGAGACATTATTGAAATTTTATTGTGCCTATGTCTGCGGCATGCGAGAGGTATTATATGTTTTTTTTAAATATTCTTGTTATTCTTTTGCAGGTCTAAATAAAGCAAGAACTGACCAGAAGCATGTATTTATCAAACATAAATAGTTCTTTGAAAAATGTTGTCATCTGTACTTCTTTGGAGTGCACTATGTAGTGTGCAAAACAATGAAAAACTTCCAACAAAAAATAGACTTGGACATCGAATCGTATAACAAAACAAAAAAAGGAATGCCTGCGATAATCACAACCGACGGGAAGGCGAAGTATGTTTAAATTCTACGAGGCTTCCTTATCATCTGTGTCATTTCTAGATAAGGGACGTAAGCTTAGTTAAGTAATTCTTATATTGTGTTTGTTTTAACTTGAATCTTAGAGTATGAAGATAATAATATCATTAAGACATACCCAGCCATGCAGATTAATTCACCTATACGAATTATTTAAAAACTTACCTACTTATTGTTGCATCATTAAAAAAATATTTATTGAAATAACTTTGTTATAAATATGTAACTTGTTTCTATGCACAACACATGGCACAGACAACAAATTTTTAATTCACTCACGTAATTCGTGTTTCTTTTATTAAATTAAGATAATGAAAGGGATTCTATTTTATTTCTCCTTTCCTTTTTAGAATTCTAAGTTACAAAATTATAAAATAATTATTCAGTTATTGTTGTTTTTTATTAACACCCTACGTCAATTTGCCGTGTTATAGCCATTTCACACAACTGCCAAAGAATGACAGTTAAGATTTGAATATACGGACAAATTAAGATGGTAGTCAATTTGCTTAGCAATTAATTTCCCTGATTTTACATGGACTACATGGTATAATATATTAGGGAAAACTGGATATCAGTTGCATGCATGTTGGTTCACTAACAAGTAACAACAGACAAGCCATGTGCGCATCGTGCTTGAATAACAAGTTACACCAAACCAAAGTAACACCGACAGACACATCGCGAGGTAAGCCAACTTAGTTTAACTTTATTCACTTGCAATAATGAATCGTAAAACGTTTATTTATAGTGCAGTTTCCACCAGCCATGTTAGCTATGTGCTCGGTAGCCTAAGCTAGTACATAGTTTACCTGGCCGGTGGCATGTAAATGAATGAGGTTTACTATTATTATAAACAAGCGACCTGCCCTTGCTTCGCACGCCTCCGATGTACGTATGTGGCGACATGACAAAACAACGAGTTTCCTCTGCCATATCTAAATTAAATAATAATGTATCATCATATCACATAAACCTTCCGGGATAAATGCTCTAACAAAATGATCGTGAAAACCGCATCTAAATCAATAGGGTAGTTAGTTGACAGTGATAAAAATGCCTCACGAATTTTGTTTTGTAGATTGGTTCTGAGCTAAAAATATCAAAACTAAACTTAATTTTTGTAAATTATTTTATATTAATTAGGTAATATTTAAGGGAAATAATTGCGTAAAAATAAAGCAATCGTTACGTGACATTGAACGCTAATCAAAACGCGATCGTCACTACTTTCCGTCGACTGTTTCAATAGAAACAAACTTTATGCGCTGAACATAAAGTTTATTTCGCGTTACCAATACAGAACAAACGTACGAAAATAATCGTGAAAGGAACAACACTGATTGCTCATGTGTCCCTCTCGCACAATGTAGCATTGTTCTGTCTAATGAATTAGTAGTTTTCAGTCTCATTCTCACGTAACTAAGTTAACAATTAGGAAATGGAAATCATTTAACAAATTTTTACTTTGACAATCTTAAAGACTGTCAAAGTAAAAATTAACACAAATAATTATTGTCTCTTTTGAATATTATTTCAAACAATCAAAGGAGGGTTATGATTTTAACAGCCTATCTATGTAAGTGTGTATGTTCATATGTTCCCTCATAACTCCTAAACTTCTCGTGGTATTTTCAACCTTTTTAGTTGACTTTTTTGTCGTAATCGGGTGGTTTTCAATTTTTACTTTCATACTATTTATAGATCAGGGGCGTAACTTTCATACAACCCGATTCCTATCGGCTTCCCTTCGTAACAACCACTCTTCTTAGTGTCTACTATTGCCAACCAATATGGTACACCTGTGTGTGTAACTGCGTATCATATCACACTATAGATATTTAACCTATAGAATCCCGGTGGCCCTCTGTAGGGCCGGGGTGGCGCCACCGGTATGTCGTGGAAGAAGACAGATCGTCAGCCCAAAAAACAGGCCCTACAGAGGGCCACCGGGATTCTATCGGTTAATTCCAGTTTAATACAACATAACACTAAAAATATAACAAAAATGCCAATTTTTTTTGTCTTAGCAAAGAATTCAGATAACAGCGTCAAAATAAACCGGCCCTCGTGAGTCAGAATGCGGTACTAAATTCGTAGGTACGGATACACGTGACTTCGTGTCCCGCAGCACCGCGTCGTAGTTAACTAAGGAAGCCGAACTACAGCGAGTTTTGACAGGAACATAATTAATAGAAAAGTTCGTAGGCAAGAACGAGATAGAATTAGTGATTGTGTTTCTGTTTTTCTTTGCGTCATGTTTACCGCAAATAAATCCTTTTCCTTCTCTTTATTAATGTTCGATTTCGTAGATTTGTTGTGTTGATTTCTTGACAGATAAATTCACGTGTATTTGTTTTCACCTGTTCTTTTGCATTTTATTCGTTACAACATCATTTTAGAATATGTTTATAATATAATGTCTTTCAGAAATAAAACTATAATCAGGAGTAAATTATTGTTTTATTTCTGTAAAATGTTGATAATTCTGTTTGTGTAGTGATAGCGTCGCTTTGGTTATGTTACTTGGCGTTAAATTAAGAAAAGTAAAGAAATTACTTAAATTTTTGAGTTAATATTTTGATGTTATCTAGCGTTTATGTGAACCGAACCATTTTTTCTTCAGCTTCCCTCTGACAATAATTGTAGCTGCGCTACTGATAGATAGATGATGTCATAAAAATAAACAAAGTGGTCACTGGTTTGTTGTAGTATATTTTTGCCTGGATAAGACTGGTTCAGGAGTTTGTAAACGGGTACTATAAAAGAGAGAACTATGTGCCCAGCAGTTGGTGCAATGATGGGACGTGGTTGATGACAAGATCTTACCTGAGTGTGCAGTTTCCTCAGCGCCGGCGGTGTGGCACTGGCTTCTGTGTCCGAAGATATGGTCCTCAGGAGAAGCGGAGTGTCGCTCGAATCTGCCAGCTCAGATACCGTGTCGCTTAGTTCAGTACCATCACCTCCTTTTCTTTAAAAGGAAAATATATATATTGATATGAAATCTGACCAATAAAATAATACAGGTAACCACCTGTATTATTTTATTATCTTGTTTCAGAAACAGGATCCAAACAGAAGTTAATCGAGAAAAGATATTACTTCGGAGAGACATGACGGCCATCGTGTGACCACTGCGACCGATATTTGTGGTTTTACGATGCATTTAACGCAAAACAAAAAACGATGCACCGGCAATCTCGGGTGTAGCGAACAGTCGGCCCGTCACGATCTCCGGCTGAGTTCTAGAGTAGTGCCGAAGTTTTCACAATCTCGTGGGTGAGATGACAAGAAATAGCCCTCGCATGCGTCTACATCTACATCCGTGGGTTAGACACCCGGCCTACAGCCAATGAATGTATCGCAACGTGATGTCGTTCTTCGAGACGCGATGGACAACCGCTAAAAGTAATATTTACTGTACTCGACTGTCTGTCACTCAGCTATGTCACAGTTTCTGTGTAAAACTATGTTTGCCCTCTTAACAGTCGCGTACAGAAGGTAACTTACTGCAGGAAGTAGTGTATGTTGACGTAGTTGGGCGCGGTGGCGCAGGGCGGCGAGTCGGGCGCGCGCGGCGCGGTGGGCGGCGCGGGTGCGGCGGGCGCGGGCGGGCCCGCCGGGCCCAGCGGCAGTGTGCTCGTGCCGCTCGACCCATCTTCTGTACTTGAGCCCGTACCGCCTTATAAATACAAAAACACATAGTCAGCCTATAATGTTCTCTCTACTAGGATGTGGGCCTCCTCTCTTTAAGGCCCCCATTACACTATCATATATTTATCATTTATACAGGGTGGATTTTTGAGATGGGGCAGCAAGGGCAGCTACCTGAACTGTTGTAACTACAGGTAAACGGTCTTAGGAGAGTTTCCTTAACTTTTTGAGATATATTGATTTTTGAAAAACGGTCAGCAGAAAAACTGGCAATTTTCACAAAAACTTTTTGCTAGGCCAATTTATCATGTTTCATAGAAGGACCTAAAACCTCCATTGGACCAACTGAGGTTTGAGTACTAGAAAAGTCAGAAATGGCAAAAAACTTTTCCCATATATTTCGTAGGAAATGAGACTACAACTTACTGTTTTACCATTGATAAACTGACAGCTACAAAAAAGACTAATCGAAAAACAAATAAAAAATAATAACTTCTACTTTAGGTATCATTTCACCTTAAAATTAAAAACTTGAAACTTTACATTTGGACTCATCTAGAATTTTTACTTTTGGGCTCTAAGATATGAGATGCTCA
Organism: Dryobotodes eremita; assembly: GCA_917490735.1. NCBI lineage: Eukaryota > Metazoa > Arthropoda > Insecta > Lepidoptera > Noctuidae > Dryobotodes > Dryobotodes eremita. The sequence continues at coordinate 14,502,626 of OU823254.1, read as the reverse complement.
AAATGGTAGTCATTTTGACGTATGTATAGGTTTACTGTCTTTACTACAGAGCGGGTAGCAGCTGATAATGTGAAAGTATGAATGCCATAGAGAATCGTGGTAAGTGAATCTTTGAGTTCCTGGACACTGTAGTATTTCTTTTTATAAAGTCCATTTGTTTTAATAACCCCACAAAAAAAATCAAGAGGCGTGAGATCAGGACTGCGAGGTGATCACTGTATAGGACCATATGTTCCTATCCACTGCCGCCCGGATTGCCGGTTCAAATTAGAACGGGTTTAGCGGCTGTTGTGTGGCGGAGCGCCATTTTCATCTTCAGAGGTTATTTTTCACAGAATTTCGGAAAATTATAAGCAACCATCAAACTATCTCGATTCTGTTTTCAAAGCAAATTAAATTGTGACGCGTATTCGTTCGAAATTCGAAGTTTTAATTTCTTTTGTTTATTTTCGGCCAGCCTTCATTGTAGCGGTTAGTCTATCGATAATAAAAAGTAAGTTATAGTCTCATTTCCTACGAAATATGTATGGGAAAAGGTTTTTGCGATTTGTGACGCGTTGTTTGTGCGTGTTGTTTTTTTTAGTCTTAAACCTCAGTTGGTCCAATAGAGGTTTTTGATCCTTATAAATGAAACATGATCGATCGGCATAAAAAAAAGTTTATGTGAAAATTGCCCATTTTCCTGCTAACTGATTTTTTTTTTCAAAATCTGTGAATGCAAATCAAAATTTCTCAAAAACTTAAGGAAAGTCTTCTAAGACCGTTTTCCTGTAGCTACAATGGTTAGGGTAACTGCCCTTGCTGCCCCTTCTCAAAAATCCACCCTGTATATGATTTCATATCTGTCAAATTCTATGATCACAGTGAAATGATGCTGTTCTTCATTTTTACATATTACACTTATGATCATATATACGTCATATTTTACCTTTCGTGTCATGAATCCACGCATCATCATCTTTCACGATCATCCATTTTGATACCATTTTTTAATTTAGACGGATATGATCATATTTGTACGCAAGCTGTCAAATAGGATCTCTTAACTATGATCATAGACGATATGAATCATATGTAATTATTATACCGTCATAAGTTCTTCATAGGAAAATGACTCATACATCTCGGATCATATTTATATGAAAGTGTAATTGGGGCCTAAGAGGGAGCAGACCGTAATAACCCACCAAGCTGGCACAGTGCTGGATGGTGGATGTCACATGTCTTTGAATTTTTGGTACAGTCAGTCCTAAAAAGATGTATACACGGACAAGGAACCATTTTATTGTCTTCAAACATTGTTCCACAACATCGTATCCACCGGTACAGGTACAAAACATAGTAGGGTATTCAATTTATCTGACCAAAACAAAGTGGAAGTTTTGTCCCAAAACATCTACACACCCTATGACCAAATAAGGTAATATACATAAATCTCACGAATATGTATAAATAAAGTAATCATTAAATAACTCGTTATTGAATGATTACTTTGTGAATTGAATGAACTTTTAGATTAGAATCTGCGGACTCAGGGAGCATTTGCGTGTAATGTAACAGTTAAGATTCGAGTATTTAATCAGTGAAGATACGAGTTTTTAATCAGTGAAAGCGTCCAGGCGAGCATTACAGTGCGTATCTGTAATTATATAATTTGTACCATTACAGCAGTGAGTGCGGAAAACCGAGCATTACATCTGAATCGATGTTACATGTACGAATACTTACAGTTCGATTGGTTACAAAAGCAAGTGCGTCAAGCTGGCGCAGTATTGTAACGCAATGCTCAAAATCAAATCATGGAATGTTAATTAGACGCGAATACCTTGTGAGTAAGTACCTTAAAAAGTCTAAGTAACATTCATGATTAACCTATTTGTATTTTAAATCTAAATCTAAAAAAAAATGACAAATCAATGACGTCATGCATGAAATGAAGAGGACACAAAATATATTCTTGTTCTTCTAATAAACGAAGATAAATACCTGTCATTCGATATAAGTCGTATGACGTTGTCAGTCTTGTTTACCTTGTTTTGGAACTATCACTGTGAACATTGTTTTGGTCATAGGGTGTAGATGGTTTGGGACAATTTTTTTACTTTGTTTTGGTAAAATAAATTGTATACTATGTTTTGTACCTATACGGTGGATACAATGTTAAGGAATAAAAGTTGGTGACAATAAAATGGTTCCTTCTCCGTGTATACATCTTTTTGGGGCTGACTGTACTAGGACATGCTTTTCTTACGAGGTAACCAAATTTAGATTAACTAAAACAAACAAGTCATTTCTTATAAACAGTATCCGCTTTTATAACAAGTTGCCAAAGTCAGTTACAGAACTTAGCGATGGAAAGTTCAAAACCCACATCAAACGTATCCTTATCAAAAATGCATATTATAAGATTAAAGACTACGTTGAAGACAAGGAATTTTGGCAATAATTCCTTCTGCACATGTGACTTCCCTGGTACTTCATTAACGGCACCACTATGTAAGGGTCTATTAACTGCTCCCAAATTACGAAGTTTATTTAAAAAAAAGAAAATGTTTTTGTTTGTTTTTGTTTTTTACTTTCTTCTTTGACATAATCTTTTCATTATTTGACATTATATACCTCCAATTCTTATTTCAACTCTTTACTAATGGCTTTTGTAGACAAGATTTTAATTCAGATTTGTTACAGTTGTAAAGGCAATCATATCATTTGGTTTAAATAGGCTTTTATTTTTATATAGATTCTACTATATTTTGTGAATGCGAGAACGTTGTAGGCCTAACTTGTAGACTGTAGATTTGTAAACCTTTTAATATTTTGTTGAGTGCCTGTTATTTGTTGACAGGCCTACACTGTCCTCCCATACCTATCAACACTGTACTTTAAAACATTGTAAAAGCCCCTTATTTTTAAAAGAGTTACCGTGGAGTTTCTTTCCGGCTCTTCTCCATAGGAAACAACCAATTGGAACCGTGCATCCAGCTTCTGACGTTTCATAAGTGCCCACGTTGGTTTATGTGAAATAAAATATTTTGATTTTGTTGTTTTCCTTCACTGTTTAAGAAAGTAGTGGTGATGAAATAAATTACGAAAAGTAAAGTGCGTTGTCCTGAACCTACTCGTTAATCATAGCCGTTACCACAGGGCCACCTCAGCTCTTGACAACATCAACTTAGTTTATTATTCTAATTATAACTTTCGTGACACATGATTAATTTTATGGTTTTATTCACACTATTTATTCATTACAATATATTCACGAATTAACATTAATAACCTATTTTGTCAAACCATATAACCAAATTAGGGCCAAGGTTACCAGACTCATGGGAATTGATAGCAAAATTCTATTTTTGACATAATCTATGCCGTGTTTGTGGTACTATTGCTCACCTGCTTGTATATAAACATATTCGCCATCATTGATGTCAACGGGCACTTGATCATAATACGGCTCGTCTTCAGAACCGGGCACGGCAGCTGGTATGCTTTCTAACGATATAGGCGCTGACTTATCAGCGTCCGTGGCGTCGCCCAAATCCGGTGTTGTAGACGTGCCTTCCTCATCGATGGACCGGGGAGTCGCCGCACCACCAGAACGCTTGCGCTCCGAAGATAGGGAGTTAATCGATTCATAACTTTTTACCTGTAAAAAATAGAACAATACATAAGGCGCCATCTCCACTGGCGACACTTACGCGCAAGTCTCGCCGTGCCATTAAATTCTCGCCGCAATGACATCGCCGTGTAGAGATTGATTCATAGAGTTTCTATTGAATTTGATGGCACAGCGCACAGCACGACTACCGCGGTACTCTCGCCCGTGGAGATTGTGCCTAAGTCAGTGCATGGAGTTTTATTTGAAATACCATATACCACAATGACAAAAAAGAAACGTTCAGGGTTCAAGAAATAAGTTACTTATAAATTTTTGAAAGAAGAACCATTTTCAGTAGAAATAAGCCGAGTGCTCGATGGGATTTCCCATCGGCAAAAATGATAAACTTCCAAAACACATAATTTCATCTCTATCTAAACGCCTTCATATATTTTCAAGAATCCCTCTTAGTGCTCACCTTCGTTACATAAGGAACTACTGTGCAAAATTTTAAGTCTGTCAGTGAATTTACAGTGATTTATAGTGAGCAGATGAGTCCAGAATACCAACATTGATGCGACCTGAAAAATCTACCAGTGTTATACTTTCTTAGTACACTTCCCGTAACCAGCAAACACCAACCACTGTCGCCATCACCATCAGTACGTAAGCAGAGTATGGTCTTTGAGAGTACAATATCAACTAGATACCCTGTACATTATCCTATTCCTCAACACATCAGCATCCTCATGCCATACAATTCACACAATTTAATTTTCTAATTAAATCAAATTAAGTGCTTTTGTAAGACGCAAGGATCAATAATTGTACGTAAATACTTACTCTCTCACTAATGGAGGGCGTCGACGCTCTACTAGCAATGGACTCGCGTGATTCCGCGTTACGGATTCTACGCCCCAGTGAGGAGGGCGGACTGTCTTCTGCTAGCCCGGTCTCCGGTAACGAAGCACCGCGCTTACTGAACACTTTTGGTGGAGGCCTGGACATGAATCAAAGAAAAATATTACTATTTTTAAAAAAACTTAACAAAAACATTTTGGGAGATTCAATCATTGAGCAATCTAAACAGAAAGAAATAAAGATGAAGATGAATAGAATAGGGTTGAATTGATAGGCCCATTTTCAAAATAAACAACCATGATTAAAAATAACTTACTTGGGTGGGACTTTCTTCTTAGCAACTGCCACAGGATCAACAGGACTGCCTTCTGATGACTGCTGGGACTCCTCAGACTTCTTGGAAGCTTCTGCTAATTTCAGACCATTTACTTCGATGACTGTTACAAAATCACCAGTTTGTGACGTTGGACGGTTTTTGGCTTGATTTGGACTTGTTTGTTCTACTGCTACTGCAATAATGGGATCACTTTATAGTTTACTAGCAGTTGCCCGCGACTTCGTGTGCGATCCAGGATGAAAAGTAGCCTATGTCCTTACCCAGGTCATGGTCTATCTGTGTGCCAAATTTCATCCAAATCCGTTCAGCCGTTTTGGCGTGAAAACGTAACAAACAAACTAGCTTACTTTCGCATTTATATTATTAGTTAGGATGATATTACTAACACTGCCTGCAACTTCATCCATAACACTTTGCCTGCAAATTCATCCATGTGGATCATGAAATTTTCCCATAAAACTGCAACACCTCATTTCACTCCCTTTAAGGTTTTTTTTATTAAACTATGTTATCCCACCGCTGGGCAAATTTCTCTCCATAGTTTAGAAATTTTATTTAAGAGTTTGCGTATGATATTTACTACAGTAACAAATAGAGAACATAACAGTCCAGAAAATAGGATTTAATTGAATTTTCAGTCATGTTAATCAACTACTACTAATATTTATTCTCAACCTATTAAATAAAAAATCATTAACATAATAACATGAAAATATTACCATTATCATGATTGATGTCAGTTCTCTGGACTATTTCACTATTACATCTTCTCCGTGCTGCTTCGGCAGCAAGGTTTGATAATTCATTGATGCATTGGTTCACTGAGCTCCTTTCAGTTATACGTACTGGCTTGTTTCTGAGCTGCACTGGTTCACATTCAGCTTTTTCAGGTGTGGAGTCTTCACTTTTATTGCTGTTTAGGCTTACTTCACTTCTCTCCAGTAACAAATCAGTGTTGGAACCCTAAAAAATACATCAAATTAAACAAACTGCAATTAAAAATAATGGAATGCTAAAAAAAACATAATTCAGCCTTGAATAGTAATGCTTTCATACTATTAACTAAGAGGATGTTAAAACGCCAATCTAAATAGCTGTAATAACTGGGTACTTAATTAAGTTTTATGAATGCCAATGTGCCCATTTACCTCATACTCTCGTAATTAACACAGTGTCATGCCTTTTCCTCTAAATTAGTTCATGATGCAACAAAGCACACAAAAGATATGTTTGAATGAGTAACTTTTATTTGAACAAATAAATAGTAGTTAAGTTTGATTGTAGTCTTGTTCACTTTTGGTTGAGCATATTGACTCAACAATAACAATAGTATAATCCATGGGATGTATTGAACACCTCAGTGTATACATGTATAGGAACTTATTTGTATTCAAAGCCTTATATCAGCCATCTTATTTACATCCTCATTGATGATTCATCACACCTCGGTGTAGTTGTATAACCATTTGTAGACACTCGTATGTTGCAAGATATTAAGCAGCCATGAAGCAGGTCAAACATACTGTTACTTTCACACGCTTCACAAATCAATTAACAGTTAGCATTAAATATTAATTAATTGGCACTCATGTGTGGATAATTTTTCCATAACATTAATATTTAGCTCACAGTTATGAATACTGCATGTATAATGCTGAACTACATTTACAAGGTGCAACATTTTACCTAATTATAAACTTCATACCTATAGCAAACAACATAATAGTCTTGCCATGACTAATTTATTGTTTTGATACTCTTTTACTATTTATTACTCATCAAACTATTATTACTATAACTGAGGTTTATAACTTAAGATTACCAGACTTAGATTTGCATTGTTACATTTTCTATTCATGTAAAATATAACACAAAATTAAAACATATTCATATTGTATTCATATTTAGACTTCTCCATAATTGATTATCTTTGAAATATATTGAGCAATATTGGTTGTCTAAGAAAGATGATAATATATACACTACATTATAAAATTTATTATTATATATTATGCTATCTGATATTATAGGTATATTGGTATAGGCTAGTATTTTTTTTATTAAAAAAGGCTTAAAAATATATATTTGTTTCACATTTTACCAAAGCAGAATTTATTTACAACTTATTAGAAAGTTTCTTATTTACATTATTGGTTTTGCATTCATCCTGGATAATTTAAGTATAAATTAATAATGTCCCCACATAAGGCCCTGTGCACACCACGTTTTTTAAACGCGCCGTCGACGCGCGTTTTCGAAACGCGCGTCGACGGCGCGCTTTTATCCTACAGAGCAGTTTGTTATCGTTTGTATCGATACAAACACGCTGCACCGGCGCGTTTGTATCGATACACACGCGCGTTAGCATCGCGTTTGTATCGATACAAACGCGCTGCACCGGCGCGTCTGAACCGATACACGCGCGCGTTTGTATCGATTCAAACGCGCGACACTGATGCGACCGCTAGCGCGCGCGCCTTCCCTGCGTGCGGGGTTTCCCCCGCTTCGAGGGAAGTGTAAATCTACGCTAGTAGCAATCGAGCAATTTGGTGCACCGCTCGTCTTTGGAACAAAAAAATGGAGCCTTTCGACGCAGAAAACTTCATAACTGAAATTCAAAACCGGCCAATATTGTGGAATTCACGATTGCCGGATTATTCGAACAAAGTATTAAAGAAAAATGCCTGGGAACAAATATGTAATCTATTTTGTGAGAATTTTGAGGAAATTCCGGTTTAAGAATCTCAAGAAGTTCTTGAAATGATGAATACGACATTCGATAACAATTTGCAAATATTTTTTCATGTCCTATTAATTTTCTAAACGTTGTTGTATAATGTCCACACAATCTTCTCTCGCTTGTAAATGGGTGTACCCAAAAACGTCGGTAATTTTTCTTCTTCCTTTTTTTAAAAATTAATAACAAAGCGCTAATAATGCTACTGTTGATGAGGTTCTGCTTAAAAACGCAAAATGCCAGCGCGTTTGTATCGATACACACGCGCGTTTGCATCGCGTTTGTATCGCTACACACGCGCGTTTGCATCGCGTCTGTATCGCTACACACGCGCGTTTGCATTGCGTCTGTATCGCTACACACGCGCGTCTGTATCGATTCAAACGCGTGTTTGAATTTATACAGGTGTGCAAAGGTCTACAGGCCGCGTCTGACTTGCGTGCGTATCGCGTCTGTATCGCTACAAACGCGCGTCGACGGCGCGTTTAAAAAACGTGGTGTGCATAGGCCCTAATAGAGAGAGTGACAATTACATCACAAGGTACAAGATTGTATTGATTAACTTATAACTTAGCTTTTGTCTGCAATGGAGGTTTCATATGATAAGTATTGTTTCTAAACAGGAATGATTAGACCACACAAGGCTATATCCATAAATCTTCATGAATCATCCCAAGTACATACATTAAGTTAGAGGAAAAACAAATAGATCCAGTTCCAGAAATAGAATTTTCTATATTTCATTGTCTTACAATATTATGCTGGTGATGGTAATTACCATTGGGATGTCTTGAGAGTCATTAAATTAATTTATAAAGTGAAACTTTTCTGCTTTCATGTGTTTGGTTTTAATATTAAATTAAGATTTACATTAATCATTTGGTGATTTGAATAATTATTTAGATTCGATAACGATAACATAAATGTGGTAGAGAAACGATTAGATATTGTATGATGATTATTTGGGGAAAAGATTTAAAAAAACAATAATGCACCATTTTGTGTGTAAATTACTGAAATGTATTAAGTAAACGTAATCATAATGATTTACCTGCTTGCTATCAGAAGCCTTATCGTCGAGATCGTTCACGTCACCCCCTGAGGGCGGAGCCGTCCGGATGCCTTCTGCGGCAGCTTTATGTTTCTCCACATCTGACAGCAATGTTTCTAAATACTCCACGTAAAACTCTTCTTTCTCCAATTCTTCTCTCAATATAGCAACTTTTTGTTTGTGTTTAGCCAAATTGGCCCTGACATCTTCTTCCCAAGCTGCTGGTAATGCACTCTCTGGAAAACGTTGCACCCACACGCGTTGAAAATCTCCGAAGACACTCATCTCTTAGAAAACGATGTCATGACAAATTTATGTTACAATACAATCAAAATATAATTAATTTTGTAGTTATTAGCAGTGTAAAAAACGTATAACAAATTCTGTCATCGCATTGCAAATTCTTCATTTTTATTTACCACAGATGTAAGAAGAACACAGATGTCACGAAACTTCAATACAAAACAACCATAGACATTTTCGTTCTTAAATTCAGTAGCACGATGGAGAATTTCTGCCATTTCAGCTCAGTGAAACCATCTCAAAAAAAAAGAAAAACCTATCATAGACAAAATCAGCTGGACATTAGAGAAAGAAAATGTCAAAACTTTGTTATTATAATTAAATTTACAAGAAAATGGATCCAAATTATGTCAAATCCATTATTGAAGGGCTGAAATCTTCATCTTCTAGTCGTGTTCAAGAAACTCTGCTGAAAATAAGAAGCAAAATCATTACCAACGACAGTGGAATAAAGATTTTTCGGGAATGTGGTGGCTTAGAATGTTTATTGCCACATTTGCGCAAACCGAATGAAAGAATACTTGATGTTACGTTAAGCATACTTGGGAATTGCTGTCTCGAAGAAGAAAGCAGTTTAGCGGTATATGATATTGAATATTTACTAAAAGAGTCATTGATAAAAATATATAAACAATCAACCACACATCAGTGGTAACACTTGACCTACGAAAATCGCCCTTACCTTTACGACATAAAGGCGCTGTCAATGTCAAATTGTTATCATTGATATGCGGTTGACATTACTTCTTACTTTAATATGTAGTGGTAATATTTGAGTATTATTAAAGTTCTGTTAAACAAAATTTCAGGTTGGTAAATTATACATCTTTGGACCATTAGTGAACATAATAAAAACAGTATGCCGTGATAGCATAGTAGGTAGAGCATGCCGTGTGATAGGCAATCTGGCACAAAAGAATTCAAATGCAGATGGTTTACACAATCATGGAGCAGTGACTGCGTTGGTAACACTAATTGAGAACAGAGACAAGAATACATCTTATCCTACTCTCACAATGGCTGTGCGGGCCATAAGGTAATTTTAAACTAACATTTTACTACTATATATTTTTTATATCATTTAATCTCAGGGAAGCTAGTAAAGATGAACTCAGTTTTAGTGGGTAATTACGCAGATCCAAAATCCCTATTACTCCTATAACTTATATGCACTCTGTAGATGGTGGAGTTATTAAAACTTTATTACTTAATTTTTTTCCAATACAAAACATTCAGGGTCAAAATGTCCAATTTTCAAAATGTCCAAATCCAAAAATATCCAATACTCAAAATGTCCAAGTCCCAAAATGTTCAACTCCCATAATGTCCAATCTTTGAGAATGTGGTAAATTTGTTCAATAACTCATCAAAGCACTTTTTTAATACTTATGACTAATAAGACCCGAGAATAAAAAAAAGAATAAAAAAATTAAGACCAGAGAAGACCACAACATACCCAAAATCACAATTTTTATAATAATTTAATATAAAAAATACAATAATCAACATACAAAAACAAAAAAAACAATAAAAAAAACAAAATCAATCAATTTGTTACTTATAATTAAAACATACTTTGATTCTTTCAATATTTTGTGTTTATTGTTTCTCATAAGTATTAAAAAGCACTTAGAGGAGTTATTGAACAAATTTTCCACATTCTCAAGGATTGGACATTTAGGGAATTGGTCATTTTGAGAATTGGACATTTTGGGAGTTGGACATTTTGGGAGTTGGACATTTTGGGAATTGGACATTTTGGGATTTTGACACCATTGGACATTTTGATAATTGGATATTTTGACCCTGAACAGAAGAATTATACAGAAAATGTAATGTTTAATTTTTTTTTTTTGTTTCTCTAGGCAACTGTGGATGGTAACAGAGAAAAGAGATGAGATGCTTAGCTTGAACTCAGTGCGCTGCATAGCAATATTATTGACAACAGAATGTGAAACAGCTGGCATTATCAAGTCAACCACTCCAGGCCGTGAAGCTGAAGGCCTGAGGAAAAGTCAGGAAGAACTGATCACTGGCATACTGAAGTGCTTGGGATACTTTACTACACATTCTACTGCACAATGTGCTGAACAGGTTAGCCTCCAGAATAAAATGTCTGATAGAATTTTTATCTCATTGACTGACTCTTCTCAATAAATATTTTGTTTAGTACAATGACAACAAGATCATTTTATTGTCTCCATTCAACTACCCAAAATTAATGTTGATGTAACATTTTGGACTTCATAAGATCCATAATGTGTCACACAATGTCTTGTTTCTGACTACAGTATCCTCACAACCAACTCCCAACACATCCATACTGTCATGCAAACTGCCATAACATAGCTTATTTATTTTTCAGATTCAAGGAGATGGTAGGGGTTATCAATGCCTTGTAGCTCTTACAAAGAAATTTGAATCTCTTGCACTGAAGTGTCTCATGAATCTGTGCTACCTGTCTAGCTGTCGACCTCTTCTAGGCATTGCGGGATTTGTGGAGTGCTTGGTGAGCATACTCCAGAAAGTTACAGGTATTAGGACCTTTTTATTACATTTATAATTTCAATGCAAAATATTTCTTGTCTATTGGGGTATGATCCCTAGAACTTAAGCATGACAAAAGGAAATTAAACTTTAGGTTCATTGAAACGTTTTTTTTTGCTTCGTGCGTACTGCCTGGGCCATACGACTCGTCGCGTTATATTGCGCCGAAACGGGACATGAATATGATTAGTGACGCATCGCTCTTGCGCGAGATTAACATGCTTTAGCTCAAAATTCTCGCAAGCATATTAATCCATAATGCTATAAGTACTATACTACTTATTTTTGAATTACAGATGTTTTCCTGTGGCCGGAAGGCACCGCTCATGCTCTGGCGCAGCTGAGCGGCGAGTCTGTAAACCGATCACGCTTGCGTCACTGTGGCGGCCTTCCCTTGTTGGTAGCGGCTGCACGAGTTAATCCCCACGCTATGCACGCTCTCCTGCAATATGTTTTTGATGATACTTGTGAGTTTTTTAATACGAATAAGTAGTAGATCTTTTAGCTATAAATAAGCTTAACTTATGATGGTTCTAAGCGTCAACCCGATTTCTTTTGCGTCGGAATTCTTTGTTCTTTTCCGACGGATCGCTCGGACCGTAGACGAGGCGAGATGAGATCTCTTTTGTGCATGAATTTGATTTCCTCATGCCAACTTGGCTCAGTGAAAACAAAATGTTACCATTAGACATACACTACCAATAACAATGTTTTTATATCATTCCATAATCAATTTTCTATGCATTCACCCACAGCATTTCAGATTTTAGTTAATGAAGGTCTTGTAAGCTTACTTACTGATGAACTGACCACATATCTGACTAGTATGAATTATGAACATACCAACCTGGAACACGCATCAATGTTATGTGAGGTTGTAGAAAAAGTCAAGGAAAGTCCAAAAGACATAAAACCTGATGCTGACTTGCAATCCACTGAAGGCTCAAGTAATGCTGAAGGTAAAGTTAGTTTGTTTGCCCGTCGTAAAGGCCCACTGTCTTCTCAAAATGAAGACGAATTAAAGGTGGTAATAGAAAGAGATAACATGATCGTCGGATTTGTTGACGCCGTCGACAGCGACGCGACGGATGACAGCCAGAGTGAAGATGAGACGGCGCCACTCCGACGTAAGTGCCTCAAAAGAGCTCGCTCTCAAAGCCCAAAGGCTATCAAAAAGGTAATCATTTAACTATCTTTTATTATGACAAGTGCCTACCTAATACCTAAGAAGCAATGCCTAATATATATTTTTTTTTATTAGAAATCCCAACTAATAAAAATGGCAAGCAAGGACTGGTCAGCTGGTGTTTATTGGGAACCTAAAAGTCCTGAGTGGCCTACAAACCCTCAAGCATCGGGATCTCGCGTTTCTATGAGTCCAGATAGAGGGGACCATGGTCCATTATCTCCATATTCAGATGGCTATCAGTCTGGTTTTAGTCCAGAGTATAGAGGGTTTTCGACCAATAAACGGGCTAGATGGGACTGGAGTCCTGAATCGGGCGTCAGTTCAGGAGAAGCTAGTTCAATGTCTCCCTATTGGACAGACTACCAATGGAGTCCAAGCAGTTCTGGAGGACCTACTTCACCATTTAGCATTAAAGAGGGTAAGTACATTTATATTTACACTACTTTTAACTGCGGTTTCGCCCGCGTGGAGTTCGGAAATTATTCCACGGGAACGTACTACGGGGATAAAAGTATCCTGTCCTACTAACCTAGCATAGCTATTCATAACCGTTCGGACACTCTTCCGTGCCGCATCAAAATCAATCAATGTTATCAAATTATCAAAAGAGTCCTCTAAAGTCTGTTCACAAATCCAAAACCCGAAAATTTTGTCAATTCGTCGTCTTCGGTGACGGTCGTGTATTTGATTTACAAATAGACGACCGCCATTCTTCCGACAGCTATTTGCTGTCAAATTGTGGATGCAAGGCAAATTAATAAATGAAAATGTGTAATTTTCGAATCGACAACCTGTTGAGTGGTTGTGAACTTGTGAATAGCTTTGCAAGTCTACCTGTGTGCCAAATATCATTGAAATCCGTTCAGCCATTAAGGCAGTGGTTCTTAACCTTTTAGTAATGAGGGACCATTTGACAAAATTTCTGTCTTGCCATGGACTACCATCTGTTTGGAGGTACTACAGTAAATGTAAATGAATAAAGGCCTACACTGTCCTCCCATTATCAATACTGTAATTTGGAACATTGTAAAAGCCCCTTATTTTTAAAAGGGTAACCGTGGAGTTTCTTGCCGGCTCTTCTCCATAGGAAACAACCAATTGGAACCGTGCACCTAGCTTCTGACGTTTCATAAGTGCCCATGTTGGTTTATGTGAAATAAAATATTTTGATTTTTGTTTTTTTTTTAAAGGGTTGTTCTATCTATAAATAAAACACGCATAAAATTGTTCAAAGCCAACAGTATTTTTATTTTTGTGGCACCCACCTCGCCCCGGCTAGGTTCTCAACTCGCACGACCACGTCGTTGTGTCGACTCATTGTCACTAGTTAATATCTTTTGGATGGCTTCGCGGACCACTTCGGGTGCTTCCAGGGACCACCAGTGGTCCGCGGACCACCGGTTAAGAACCACTGCATTAAGGTAACAGATCGACTGACAAAGTTACAATCGCATTCATTTCTTAGTATGGAGTACGGAAGTATGGATTTTTCTTCGTGTCGGTGGCATGACTTTTCTCAGATCTTGTTGGCCCTAAACTACGCCATTTCCACGGCGTCGTCAGTGGCAGCACAGAGGTTGTTTTGACTGCAAGTTTTGGGACACAGAGGGCAACACAGAAGGTGGAGCATAGTTCGCGACGTAGCTCCTCATCCACACCCTACTGCCGTTCCATCGAGGTAGCCCCACTTTACCAGGTTGGAGTTACATCTTTCCACTTGTGTCCGAAGACGGTTCAGGGACTTCCAAGTGGACCACAAAAGGTTACACCCTGCCGGGAGAAGCTCTGTTGGTGCTAGATAGTAAGTGGGAGGGGAAAAAGTATTTTAAGAAGCTGTGCGCCAGATAGTGGGTGTCTAGTATAAAATTCCTGTGTGTTTCTCCACTGCGCTTGCAACTTCTCTTCGGACTTGTGATGGTCTGCTGGATATAGTCTTCTGACTGAGGTCGGTTTCAGGCAGCCTGTAATCGTTCGGCAAATTTTGTTTAGAGCAACATCTACTTCCATGGTGTGAGCGGAACGATGCCACATTGGGCACGCATATTCTCCCGCAGAGAAGCAGAGTGCTAGGCTAGTAGTCCGGAGTTCCTGAGGTGAAGCACCCCAGGTGGTTGAGGTTAGGCGCCTGAGCAAGTTGTTACGGGAACCGACTTCTTACTTAGTTTTGAGACAATGGTTCTTGAATGTCAGTGCTCTGCCAAGGGTGACTCCCAAGTAAGTATGATTACGGCAGTGTTCGATGGTGACACCTTGCCAATTGATTTTCAAAGTGCGTTTTGCCGAACGGTTGCGGAGGTGGAAAGCGCATGCCTGTGTTTTTGTGGGGTTAGGCCTGAGAGCGTTATCAGTGTAATACTTTCCGGGAACTTCTAAGCCTGCCTCTAAGATGTTTTCAATGTCACCAAATGTATTTGTTGCGGTAGCCAGGGCGAGGTCATCAGCGTATAGAAACCTCTCAGTGCAGTGTTCAACAGTAGGTTGGTCGTTGGTATAGACGTTAAGGAGAATGGGTGCCAAAACACTTCCCTAGGTCAGGTCATTCTTCTGTGATCTCCATCTGCTTCTTTCTGAGTTTAAAAGGACTTGGTGACGTCGTCGATTGCGTAGCATCTCACTCAATACCCGAATAAAACCCTGATCGTTGATCATACCAGACAGTTTTGCCAATCATTTCTTGAGATTGACAGTTTCATATGCCGCTGACAGGTCGACAAGGATGACTCTAGTGATCTTTCGTGTCTCATATCCAGCCTCTATATACTCCGACAGTAGGAGGATTTGCCTGGAGCATGACATACCTGGTCTGAAGCCGACCTGCTCGGGAATCAATTAAGGTTCAATTACGGTCTGAACGCTATTGAGTAAAAGTCGTTCGAATAATTTGAGCGTATGGCACAGAAGAGAAATGGGACGATATAGTTCTTCAGTTGTCAAGGTAGTATTCCAGGTTTAAGCAATGCTAAAACTTGAACTTTCCTACAGATTTTGGGGATCTTCGAGCTTTCAAAGTAGGCATTAGAAAGGGTAAGAAGCCATGACACACTAACCGGGCCTAGGTCTTTAAGGTGTTCCACGGTAATGTCGTCCAGGTCAGCCGCTTTACCATTCTTCAGTTCCCTCCGGGATTATATCCGACAATGTGAACGGCTTACTTTAGCAGTTTATTGAGGGCGTTACAATTCAATAAAAGTTTGTGAGCCACCTGGATAGCCGTAACTTTACCTGGATTTGTTGGTTCAGGGGGATTGCCAGTGAGTTTTCTGAGTGTTGCCCATGCCTTCTTGATGTTCTTCGTCATGTCAATGTTTTCGTCGGTTTTTAGTTACTGTTGTCTGTAGTTTTCACTGACGTTTGATAGTAGCATTCGACATTTTATGTAGCATTTCGTTGTCAGTTATTCGATTTTAAATGTTATGATTTACGAATAAGGTTAATTTTACAACATTTTCCGATTTCAATTTCAGACAGTTCCGACTCCGAAATTTCGGGTCGTTACTCGCCTGTGTGTAGTGACAATGAGGGTGAGGCCGTAGACCTGGCGGGAGTGAGCAGTGCGGCCGCAGAACTGGACGCAGCGCAAATGGTGCACGACCTCGATGAACTGATCATGGAAGACGACGAGAGTGTCGAAGAAGAAGCTCCTTTGGAAGGTTAACAAAATATTATTTTTTATGGAGAGAGGGTTTGGTTTTCTCACTTGGTTCTTCAGGTGGACCATAGTGCGTGGGCCATGGTGGCCGTCGGTGGTTATTCCAATACATGTCCTGACTGTAAAATTTGTGTTCAACATAAACACAAATCGCACAAACCAAACAAACAGAAGCAGTGTAACAAATGCCTGTGATAAAAAATTGGTTATCGCAATTATTAAAGTGTATGAATTAGTCGGCGCTCAACGAAGGCCGCAGTTACACTTGCTGTCTGTAACAGTCCTTAAACATAAGAATGTGAGCCGTGACGTGGCTAGGATATGATAATATTTTATAATATAATCCATGTGACTCTTACATTTTAGAGTTGTTTGATTAAAAAAAAGTACCCTGTTGGACACAGACCTTCGACATGAATTGCTATGTCATAGTATATTTAAAGCAAACGCTATCTTTTTCAGATGTTTCCAAGCTCGTCACGAATACCAAATCATCTCGCATAGCATGCGTGTTAGTCCTATTATTCCGGGTATCCCATGGAGCTTGCAACTCTTTTGGCGCCCTCCGCGAGGAACCAGTGCCGAACCAAACACTTGAGCTGTTGACAGGACGCGAGTGCCTGAATGCATTATTGGATTATGTAGAGAGGTGTAAGCGGCCTTTAGGACGAGCCGCTCGCATTCTTGCCAGAGTATTGAGGTACTTAAAAACAAAAAAAAAACTATAATAACAAATTGGTCTTCCCTTAAAAACTGTCGCTTATTGCTTATCTCTTGGTGGGAGTCCAAGTAGCGACGGCGACGCTGTGAAAACACGCGTTTTGTCGCGTTAACGTGAGCAGACCCTTAGTGTATTTTTATTTTATTTGGTTTAACTCCTTCACTAATAAATCAATGTTTTATTTACAGCAATGCTCTCTGCCTAATGAGTATATTGAAACATAGATTAGCTCTTAGATTACATAATATGTCCGTCAGTTCTAAGCATCCGCCTACTAAATGCCAACAGTGCAAACAAGTGAGTCCAACCACATCTTTATTTTTGTGAGTTTTTGTAATGTCGCTCTTTTGAGAAAGAGCTTAGCACTCAAATTGAAAATATACTATTAATTTCAACATTTTTATCCTTTACAGATTTTAAGGCTGAGTTCAAAGTTATTGAGCCAACTGACAATATTAGCAGAGTCTAGTTATGGCATTGGTGAAATTAGCTATCAACTACTGAAAGGCAGCTCGTCCATGAAACAAACACTGTCACTGACATTACCATACATCGTGAGGTAAAGCCAATTACAATTAATTATTATTACAGTTTACCTTCCTGATTCTAACGACTTCGAATGTTCACAGAACCGAAAAACCGCTCAAGAAATATTTGATAGACTGCAGTGCACTAAACTCGTTATTCGGAATAATAGGCGAGTCTAAGGAAGACATACAAGACTGCGTAACTGCTTTAGCAAAACTAGCTAATAATGTCCACATAAAAGATCCTAAAGTACTTGAAAATAGATTTACGGGCCAAATATGTGTTAGCTACGATCCTATACTTGATAATCTATCCCTTGACGAAATAGTCACTTTTGAACTAGACGATTTAACAACAGTTAAAGCCAACAGAGTATTTCTGTGTCAAAACTCTGAAGTTTTCAGCGCCATGTTAATGGGGTGTTTCAAGGAGTCTGTAGAAAAATGTGTAAGGTTAAAGAATGTGACCAAACCAGCATTAGAATACCTATTTACTTTGTTGCATTTTGGATTGAATAACACCAGATGTGATGTCCAAGTTTTCCCAATGGCAGAGAAACTAGAAACTAATTTAGAAGTCCTTTTGTTAGCAGATAGATTTTTATTTGATAAACTGAAAGGATTGCTGAGCAGTGCTATCCTACAGTTTCAATTGAATCCGGACACTGCCGATAAAATATATGTATGGTCGCTAAGCGAGGGTATGGGTTTCTTATGCGTGGAATCAGTTGCTTACTTGCTAACAGGTAAAATGGGCGAATCAGATCGCACGAAATCTTTTAGAAACATACTCAACCTAGAGTATAAGGAACAATGGCTTGAAGATATCAAATCTATGATACTGAGACAGCTGGTAAAGTGATAATATTTAGGTAGCGAGGAGCCCTTTATTTGCGTGATTCCTGTTTTATTGTGCTTTAATTGCTCGAGTAGACTATGAAATAAAATGTTAGTTAAAAACTATTAAAACTGCCATTTGTTGCAATATTTTATAATGTGATGTATTTATATAGTTTTAAGGTTTTTAATTCATGGATATTGCATTTATTTAAACATTATAGCAATTTAAAAAAAATCTAAACTAATGATTTACCCACCTAGTAAATATTTTGTGATTAACATTATAAAATTCCGTTCAATCGTCTTTTTGGGCAATCCATCACACTAACAAAATATATAATAATGAATTTGCAACTAAAAATGTATTTTGCTTAGTGAGCCTGTAAATAATTGTTTTGTTTTATATAAAGGTATAAAAACAGTCTTGATATAATTAAACTTATATTCACTTCAATTTATTGTGTATCAATAGGTCACCCAACCTTACAATTTAATACCTTATACCCTTATTATTTATTTGTAGCTTATACCAAACATGCACACAATACAGTCAAAGCAAGCTCAATACAATACAACTAATAACATGGTGTATCCTGGCCCAGTCACAGCTATTCCGTAGTTCAATATCAGTATACCAAGCACTTTTGTTTATACGAGGTTTACTGCTGCCTAATTTCTGGTTTTCGCAATGAAAATGCCAACTTAATATCTCTGTTAGGCACAAGAACCTGTGAAGTGTTTGCTTTTATCTCATCATTATTTAAACACTCAAATTCAAAGTTATGGACAATCTGTAACAAAAAAAACTTATTATTATAATAAAAAGTTTTTTGATTCATGATCCTAAGTTGCTTTTTTTTATAAAAAATAAAAAGCAACTTAGGATCATAAATCAAACAGTACCTAAAAAGCACACAATTTTTTTGGGTATTAATGAATAAAACATGAAATTCTGACCCAGAATAATTTGCATATAAATAGCATGTTTACCTGACTTATAAGCTCTGTCATCTGAAGCATTGCTAACTTTTTGCCTATGCAAGATCTGGCGCCAAGTGCGAAGGGCAGTGATGCAGAGGACACATGGTTCATCAGATCTTTCCTTCTTGTATCATTGCGGTCCCAACGGTAAGGAAGATATTCATCAGCTTTACTAAAGTTCCGTTCATCTCTTCCTGATGTATAAATTGAAGCTATGATTGGAGTCTGTAATAATTTTATGCATAAATTTATTCTCATTTCTTCTCAAAACAATATAATAAATTTTTGTTAGACTAGACTAGTGAGCAGAATTATTGTTTTAATAATTTAACACAAAAATCTATTTCAAATACTTTTCTTTCAATACTAATTATTTAAAGAAAATGGTTTGGATATAGAAATGAAAATAACTTTATGATTCTTTAGGTATATTTGTTTTCAAAATTCTTGTATACGAGTATTTCAATTCTTCTTTTATGTGTTTGTAGGGTTCTTCTAGTTCACTTGGAGCCAATGGTATCTTCAGTTTCCGTCTCAATGATGGGGACAGTAATACCAAGTTGTGGACCAAGCCTATACTACTCGAAGTCATCCAGTACAGACACATACATGAAGGCACGTTGGCAGCTACAGGTATCATGATTATTGTAAATACTCTAAAAACATTTGTGAAAACATTGTACAGCTTAGATGGTTGTCTCAGCTTCGATAACCTTTGTATTTCAATAATCGATAAGTTGGTCAATCCAAATGCCACTGGCAGGATCCAGGAGTGGTCTGGCTCAGTTAAATTAGGAATCCATCCTATACCCCCAGCAGATAACTCCATAAACGTAACTAATGCTGCAGGGTCAGCATCAGCCATGTAAACTAGGTTCCTCAATGCAAATGACATACACACCCACACTGGAAGTTGAAACCATATTAATAAGCTGGCTTTGAAAGGGTGACAGTTATCTCTTACTATTAAATTGTTCCATTGTTTTTTCAATGATCTCTTGTACAATATAACAGTTTGTTTATCTGTTAAGTTGTAAGCTTTCTTTGCTATTGTTGTTTCCTTTTTTAATTCATTTACCAGGTCCTTAAGTTCTAAGCTGATGTTTTCGACTTTAGCTAATATGTAGTTTTGATAAACTGACAGTGGTAGAGTCATGAGCGTTCTTATAAGTACCGTGGCTGTAACAATTGTGGCCCACCAGGTCATACCGGTTACGTCGTGAAAGTAAAGTAACCCATCCTGCATAAAATGCACAGGAGTACTACTTGATATGCTTGAATACGTTTGTTCTTGCCATTTGACGAATCCTTCCATTGATATAAATCTTCTTAGATGACAATCCATCGAATTAAACTTATTTTGATTTAGTACACTATATTTACACACTTTGTTTTCGTAATCTCTTACAGCAGTATGGTTACAACAAATTGCACTGAAAGTCCGATAGTTTTTAATTGTAGAGTTCATTTTTAACTTAGTAATATTTTTGTAGATTAACATTTTGAAGGTAAATAATGTGTAATTCACAGTAATTCTAGATAAATAAATTCAAACTTTATAACCTTATTTTTTATGTCAATTAAATGTTAAACTTGTCATTTTCAACTGTTCCCACAGATAATAGATCATATTATTGGTTGTCTTAACCCATGGAATTAGTAAGTCCTACCATTGTCAAATTTATGTCCGACTGAAGGACCATCAGTGTTGTTGCCAAATAATTATATTAGTACGGTTTTAGTAATTTTTATTTAAGACACGTAAGACCACTAAATAGTGTACATAGTTAATGTTTATATCAATGAGTTATTAAAGTTAATGCTTCATCTCACACATGGACAGTCTTTAAGTCATTAGCTCGTCAATTTTTTAATGATGAAATTCACTGTAACTATGTTACATGTAATCATAACTAATATTATAAATGCGAAAGTAAGTTTGTTTGTTACGCTTTCACGCTAAAACGACTGAACGGATTTGAATGAAATTTGGCACATGGGCAGACCATGGCCTGGAGAAGGACATATTCTATTTTTCATCCTGGATCGCAGAGTAAGTCACGGGCAACAGCTAGTGAGATTATATTTTAGTAAATCATTTAAAATATACCACTACGCGATTTTAGTACCTACTGGAGTTAGAATAAATAAGTAGGTAAATAGAAACTTGTTAGTTTATATCATATCAATATTAGCAAAATTGTAAGCTTATACTTACGCCTTTACCGAGTCTGTATGGCCCAAAAACGCACTCACTAGGCAAAATCCTCGTTAGAAATGGAGCCACAGGATACAACCTCATAGATTCCTTGATCACATGATTTATATAAGAATTTCTTGAATGTAATTCTTGTTTTGCAATTTCATTTCTTGAAAGCAGAAATAATGTCCATATGGATGTATAAGAAGTCTGAAATGTAACTAACATAAATACAAGAACAAAAAAACGAATTACGAGTTAACGAGTACATCGACAAAAAAAAAATACCGTGTCTCCAGCCGCAATAACGAAATCACCGATTATTCTTTTAATATCATCGGGCTTAACATTTTCTTCAACCAGAACATTTATCAATCCGTTACTGTATTTGCTATGTAATAACATTTCACTGACAATTTTATGAGCTGAAAACATTTAAATCCAACGATTAGTTTAACATAAAATAAGTAGGCACCTGATGCATACGGCTTTTATAATAATTACCTAATGATAGAGATATGTCAACGGATTCTTTAAAATCTCTCCATACATTTAAATTCAACTTTTGACACGTAATAACTGGTAACCCGTACAACTTTGTAGTGGTTTGAAAAATCTTCTTGACCGCTTCAGAAAACATGGTCAGCAGTGTCTCATAATGTTGATCTGGTTTGAG
Source organism: Dryobotodes eremita (assembly GCA_917490735.1). Classification (NCBI taxonomy): domain Eukaryota; kingdom Metazoa; phylum Arthropoda; class Insecta; order Lepidoptera; family Noctuidae; genus Dryobotodes; species Dryobotodes eremita. The sequence goes on along the minus strand of OU823254.1, from coordinate 14,480,409 downwards.
TGATGAAGAGCTTCCTAACATTACTGCTATTATAACTGTGAATAGTTAATGTTATTGTTAGTAAGCGAAAGATCAAATAGATACGCTAATTCAGACAAATGATCACCGCTTAGCTGGATGCATCGGTCGACCCGTGATATTATTTTTCTCGTATTACTCGAAACATTGACCTAAGTACATTGGCAGGTATTATGCTTCGGCTACAGTGTCGCTATAACGCGACCTACACTTCGCGCGCTCTCTCTCGCTGTATAACAGAAAGCATGCGAAGTGTCGTCCACGTTATCGCGACAATGCAATGTAGCCGTAGCATTACTGAAATTTGGACTTTCATGCTGAACTAGTCTTTATACTAGCAAATAGAAGTATGCGTAAATTTTATTTTGCAGATCGACCAAAGTCTTAAATATATTATTGGACTTCAATAAAGTAAGTAATAAAAGGTTGAGTTTGAAAAACATACCATCTATAGAAAGTCTGTAAAACTCAGACTCTAAATTCGGCACAAACGTGCCTTTCTCCGTTTCAATTTTCCACTTTTGTATTAAATTATTTACAGTCTTTCTGACTGGTGTTTCGAAGCAAGTTTCAGAATTTTCTTTAAGTAAATACTTGTTCATAACTCTACGATTTTCTAACCACTCATGACCGTTCATAAAGAATAAACCCCTTTTAGACCCATACAGTTTTTCGTATAATTCCCAAGGCTCTGGCAAAATATGTACGGGATACTTTCCTTCAAGATTCAATAATAGTGTTCTTATTAGCATGGGATCACTAACAAATACCAGTTCTGTGTTACCGCCTAACTTCTCACAATATATGGGACCTAGCTGTTTATGGCGAGAATCGGCATATTCGTGTAACCTGTAACATAAAATAAAACAAATGAATATCTTAACTACCTACTTAGGTATTCTCCATCCCCATTCATCGATCATGTTTACCTACTCCTTTGAAAACACAATTTCCTTATGTCTTAAAATATAAAATAAGATAGTGCCTTACTTTGTTCCGCTGCCTGCCGCAATAAATTGTAACTTTGTCCCGAGAAGAGGCAGAGATTTTGGACGAGGCATATGTTCAATGGACAAAGGCGTTTTCGACGCATCAAGTGACAAAAACTTGTTAAATTTGAGAAATTTATAAAAAGGTACACCCTGATTCCGATGCATAATACCTGCAATAAAAAAAGACTAAATAAACCCACTAGAGTTGAAACTTACAACTATAACAAGAGAAACGATAGTATCGATAGTATCGAATTGATTCGATACGTCAAATGAATGTATCGATATTTTATCACATATCGATTTATATCGAGCACTCCTAGCTCGAACGACACACGGCAGCCGTAACAAATGAAAAATGGCTTAGCCGTAGCCTCGGTTAAGACTGATTTTATTATAGTTATTATTCAGAATTCGAATGCTATTTTTACGTAATTTTTGCATTTAGCTTTGAATAAGATGTGCACTGCATGTAAGTACATTATACGAGACGTGTAGAGGTCGTTATCTTTATGTCTGTCACCTTTATGTCTGTCACGCTTGTACCAATGCACTGCTGTCTCGCCTGCACAGTAGAGCTACCACTGTTGCGGTCACCGAATCTCTATGCAATCGAGACCTTGTTGCATTTCACTGAATCTAAAATTATAAAATGTCCCCAAAATACAGCTAAAATACTTTTACCAGTTACAAAGAACGATTACTGACCTTCTCGTTGACGTTGTTGAAGTAATGTTACACCAATTTTTATTAAAACGTTATTTATAACAGTAAACACAGTCACATGTATTTAAAAACTCTATCGCTCAACCCAGATCCTGATCTGGCTACTTCTCCAAACAAACTGAATTAAAATTCTCATGTTGGGACCGCTACCATCTTGCTGTCGTTCCAGGAAAATCTCTTCATTGAATTGGTAATTTTAGTGAATTATGTATGTGTGGCAATACAGTATTTGAATGAAATACTAAGGCACTCTGTAAGGTTTAAGATTTCTATGTAGCTGTTGTGGTGTGATGTAGTTTCACATTACTGTTACCATTCGCATCATGTTACGGCAACTTACATATGAATTTTGTAATGCATTCATTGATATTTTAATGAAAATTTGAAATATGATCAACATAATAATACACTGACGAGCAATATAAAAAAGCCACTAACTTATCATGAAATGTTTCCGAAACCACGCAAGATAGCATCTTGGAGTGAAAAGCAACATTCAAATGTATTTAATATTAATACATTAAAAAAAACACCAAATTGAAACAAAAATTTTATGTGATAAGAAGGAAAAAGCAAAATAGGGCTTATTTGGACAAAAACAATTAACTCTTAAAGTGGCTTTACGAAATAAAAACGTAATTTTTCATTGCCATTTCCTATCGGCACTATGGCGGCGCCGTGCGACCATCTGATGAGATACCGGCCCACACGTGTATAGAACCGTCCCCGTATGGGACTTTTTCTTCAAAACATGCTTGTGTAAAACGTTTTCCTGGCCGTCTGTACACTCGACATCTCCCGTCATGATTATACAACACGAATCTCGATTCATCAGAGAACATTAGGTATTCTGCCCCCAATCGTCCTCACCCTTTACGATTTGCTCACGCGCATATACCTTCTCGACACACGTTCTCGACAGTAGATATAAATCAACATCTTCTCCCTGTAGATTAAATACAAAATTAGGTTAGAACTGTTTGATTCTCACCAGTCATGTTCATATCATTTTAAAAAACAAGACAAATAAAGGTGCATACCAACAGCTTCTCAACCAACATATTAAGCTACTCTTGCAAATGTTTGTCTTCTTCAGACTAAAAACAACCAAACAATTAATTCTTACTCACTTCCAGCAGGCTAACACGAGCATCGTTTTGTCTACGGAAAAGTAGACAAAAATGACGTTCCGTGTAGACAGTACAACGGCAGCAAAATAGAAAGACTCAACTGCACTTTTTACAAAATTCAGTAGTTTAATTTAGTAGAAGTTTTCTTTTATTTTGCTTATATCTCGATAGTGGTGTGTCCTATCGCAAAAATAATGAAAATTTCGACCCCCTTTTTAAACTCTTAAAAACCCTAAAATTCTACATGTAGGTAGGTAATAATTTTTCACATTTTCCATACTAAAAGTGCAAAAATTCAATTTTTCCATTCCGTTTTTATACTTTGTGGTCGTCGAGTAAAAAGTTTTCTACTGTCTGTAGCATGGCGATTACAAAATCAAATTGTCTTCACTACCTTAGACGACTGTCAGTTGTCAGTGTGAGTTTGACAGTTTGGGATAGAAAACTTTATTTTGAAATAGTCTACATAAAAAAGGACCTAGATAACGATCAGTCGAAACGAAAGACAAAATGACAGATTGTGGAAGAATTTCTACGGTGCGATGTCAAAAATGGAGAAACGAAATGTCACTTTGTATAGAAGTAGCTGTGTCTATTCTTCGTAGAAATAGAAAGCATCATGCTAAGCCTGCTGATAGGACGATTTATTTTATTTTATTATAAAAAATACTTATAGCTAATGCTATAAGCAATTAGCCTTGTAATAATAATAAAATAAAATCAATCGTCCTCTAGATGTGGCTCGTGCAGTTCGTCTGTTGCCTAAATGGAAATCTCCAGGACCGGACGAACTGCACAATTTCTGGAGTAAATGGCTACAAAGGTCACACGCCTACTTAGCCTCGCAATTCCAGTCATCATTAGAGACTGGGTCGCTACCACTGTTCTTTACGACAGGAGTTACCCACCTGGCTCCATGAATCGGGTACTACTGGGGAACCTAAAAACTATAGACCAATTACGTGTTTACCGACGGTCTTTAAAGTTCTTACATTAATTCTTAAAACAAAAATTGCACAACATATTGAAAGTAACTCAATTATGTCCGTGTCTCAGAATGGATGTAAGAATAGGTCTCGCCCGCGGTACTAAAGAGCTGCTCCTTATAGACATGGCCATAAGCCAACAGATTCGTAGATCCCGGAAGGATTTCTCGACATGTTGGATAGATTATAAGAAGGCCTATGACTCGGTGCCACATACATGGCTCATTAGGTTGCTGGAGTTGTACAAAATAGACGCAATTCTACGCACCTTCTTGATGTCGTGTATGGGGCAGTGGAGGACGATCCTTCTCTATCCAGGATGTCAACAGATCCGGAGGACCGATGAAACGTCAGGATTGAGCGAGGAATATTCCAGAGCGATAGTTTGACTCCGCTATGGTTTTGCTTAGCCTAGAATCCTCTAAGCACACTGCTGGAGGATTCAGGTCTAGGCTATCGGTTAGGAAGAGGTGGTCAGATGATATAACACCTCCTTAAAATGGATGATTTGAATCTCTTTGCCCTCAACAATTTGCGACTGATGGAGCTACTGAAGGTAACGGAAACGTTCAGTAGTGCCATCAAGATGGAATTTAGTGTGGACAAATGTGCAGTCATGCATGTGATGCATGTAAAGCGATGGGGGATTATGGAATCCGTGGGAACCCAACTTTAGGATTCTATACACCTTAAACCCCTCTCCTCAACCGAAACCTACAAGTATTTGGGTATGTCGGAAGCATTAGGCATCAATGCTGCCGACATGAAACAATCGTTGAGAGAGCGCTTCTTTGGCCGCCTGAATAAAGTGTTAAATAGTCTTTTATCAGGCGAAAACAAGGTGCGTGCCTTTAACGGTTGGGTCATGGCGGTTTTGATGTATACTTTCGGCATACTCAAATGGACTCAGACGGAACTTGACGCTCTGGATAGGAAGGTCCTTACATTGCTGACGGCATATTGGATGCATCACCCACGGTCATCAGTGATGAGACTGTACATCTCGCGGAAGTGTGGCGGCAGAGGTTTCTTAGATGCTAAAACCCTCCACAACCGCGAGATTTGCAGTCTCAGGGAATATTTCCTTCAAACTGACGTGGGGATGCACCGAGATATGGTGGCAGTAAACAAGGGCCTCACACCGCTCTCCTTGGCAAAAGAGAACTGGCGCAAATCTGCAATAATAGATAGTAACGATCGTAAGGAAGTATGGTAAGGCAAAGAGCTTCACGGACGCTTTTTCCGGGCCCTCCATGGACCTGATGTAGACTTTTTAGCGTCTGTATTCTGGCTGCGTTTCGGCGACCTCTTCGGGGAAACCGAAAGTTTTGTCTGTGCGATTATGGATGAAATTATCATGATGAATAATTATCGGAAATAAATTGTCAAGGACGGTACGGTACGATATCTGTCGGGCATTGCACTGTCCCGGTGAATCAATCCGACATATAGTTTCCGACTGTTTTCGTATTGCTAACGGCGAGTACTTGCACAGACACAATCTAGTGGCTAGGATTATCCACCAGCAACTTGCTTTGCAGTACAACCTTGTGGAGTCCGAAGTACCATACTACAGGTACATGCCTGACCTAATTCTCGAAAATGGTCACATGACATTGTACTGGTATCGATATATCATCACTGACAGGACTATTGTAGCCAATAAGCCTGATATTGTGGTGATAGATCAACGAGAGCGCCGTGCAATGATGGTTGATATAGCTGTCCCTCATAACGAGAATCTCGTGAAAGCTGAGGAAGATAAAAAAATCAAGTATCTTGACTTAGCACACGAGGTTGTCGATATGTGGCACGTGGATTCTGCAATCATTGTACAGATAATCGTTACAGTAAATGGCCCAATAGTGAATAGCCTTGACCAACACCTCAAGAGACTCTCATTTCGCAGCTGGGTCAAGGGCTTGATTCAGAGAGCAGTACTCCTGGACACGGCACGCATAGTGAGGAGGATCTTCTCTCTAGAGCCCTGACCACCGCCAGCTTGGACCCTGTTTCTGATGCCGATGGGCCACTATTTTTTATATTTTTAAATGGTTTTGTTTTTTGAAAAAAAATATTTGAAAGTGAAATTAATATATAATAAGATAAATAAAAATAATAATAGTAATAAGCCTAGTTACTATTATGTTAGTAATTTTGCATTTGGCATGCATTGCAATGCCTTTCTTTTTCAAACCAACCCTGTATTAGAGCGAACAAAACCAAACAAAAATTATTCAAGTCGATTAAGCCGTTTTTGAGTTTTAGCGAGACTAACGAACAGCAATTTGATTTTCATATACAAGACTACCTAATGCCACGTAATGCAAATGCAATGCTAATACGTTGCAATACCTTTTTTGTTTTTTTTTTCATAATACCCCTGTGTTAGAGCGAACAAAACAAAAAAAACAAATCGGTTTAGAGAGAATAACGAACAACTATTGATTTTTATATAAAAGAAGATAGACAATATATATACCTAGATATATAGATAGATAATAAATTACTTACCGAGTCATCATTAGGAGTAGCTGCTTTTTTTTTTTTTTTGCTGAGATATCATCAAATGACCTCTCCCGCTCTGGGCGGAGCGGAAGGGCGTGTCAGTCTCTTACTGACTAAAACCCACCCGTGTTCCTTCAGTTGCCTGTGCGCCAGGGCCACGGTAACTCCGAACAATCCGCGACCCCGGCAGGCATCGGTCCTATCGGACCCCATCAATGGTGCTGACATCTCTTTGAGGCGCGCGTGCCGGACGGCGAGCTGCCCATTGCTCGCCGTCCGCAAGCCCGCGCCTACGGTGGCCGGGAGTCAGCAATCGACTCTCGACGCCCAGGGTGTCTCCTCCTCCTGCGGCGGCTAGGGGCGCGAGGGCGCAGAGATTGCCTCTCCCTTTTGCGCTCCGCCTCCTCCTTCGCGAGCATTACTGCTTCGCAGAAGGAGGTGACGGCTTCCCATTCCCTCTCGCTCCGTACCATGGCCTGAACCAGGGCCGGACGCGAGAGGTCGCCGCCGCCGATCGCCGCCACGAGGACACGGCGGTGCTCCGCCCAAGCCGGGCAGACCTCCACCGTATGCTCCACCGTGTCCTCCAGTCGATCCAGACAATGATAACACCCGGGCGTTTCCTCCCGCCTTATCCGAAACAGGAACCTCCCGAAACAGCCATGTCCGGTGAGGACCTGCGTCAGGCGGAAGGTGAGGACGCCGTGGCGCCTCTCAAGCCACTCCTCAAAGAGGGGACTTACCGCCGCAATTGTGGCGTGCCCTGCGCTGGGTTGCGACAGTCGCACTCTCCATGCCGCCATGAGATCCCGCCGGAGCTCTGTCCGCTGTGCCGCAATTTCTCACGGCAGCGGAGTTATGCCCCGGCGTTTTGCCTCCTCGCGCCACTTCCAAACGTGCGCGAGGACTTTTGCCTCCAGATCCCACGGCGGCAATCCGGCAAGGAGGCTCGCCGCCTCGCAGGAGACCGTGCGGTATCTCCGGACCATCCGGATGGCCATGACCCTTTGGGACGCGTTCAACCGACGGGCTGGCCGGAGCCTTAATGAACGCGCCCATAGGAGTGGCTGCTGGCTTTCACTTTTTTCGACTCCTCGATTTTATTATTCACCGTCATTTTGCGTTTATTTTGGTGAAAATTAGGTTGTAGTGTAGCCTTAGGGGCGCTATGGAGCGAGGACTTAGAAATTTTTTTTCGGAAAGGCGAATGCGCAAAATTTCACAGCCCCGGCGCAGAAGGAACCTATCCCAGATTTTTGTACATTTTAGTGTATAAAAAATACATGTATAAACAACCGATCATCTGATCGTGATACATGTATCAACTGCATCTATAAAATAATTTCCATGTAGGTACTTTAATTTCATAAAGTGACCTATATTTGTATACGTTAGCATAAGTAATTGATGAGTGAATCTACTATAATTGAACATAAAATTACCTTATTATTGTCATTAAATAACGGTAAATGAAAGCTCTAATTTCATGTAGTCACAAAGGAGAGGCACTCATGCTCACCTCCGCAGCTTCAGCTTGCTGGTCGCCTCCGGCGACCAGCCTCAGCCGCTACGGATCGCACGGGTGCCTATGCTTTATTACAGCTGGCGGGAGTTGCTCTCCCTACGCGCCTCCAGTTTTTATATACACTCTAGGGGTAGCAGCCAAAAGACTACATGAAGTCAGGGGTGCCCCGATTCGGTTTTGGAACAGATTCGGCCTATTCAAACCATGAAGTGTCCCCCAGTGGTGGACAACGAGAATATTTTTTTAAAGTTGTTTTGCTGTCCCCCAGTGAGGGCCAAACAAGTGGTGGACATCGGGAATAATCGGTAATTGATGACTTGACTATTATACCTTCTACTAATTTTCATGAAAAAAGAAAATGATTTATTAATTTCGTTGTTGAATAAAATGCTTTGATGGCTAAGTTTGAGGCTGGAATTTGATTTTATTAGCAGACAGATGTTGAATCTCTAAAATATATACAGTAGCCCACTTACAACTTTAGTCGCTGAGTTATCAATTCAGAAGTAAATACTTATATTTATCGGTAGCTCTGAGTCATATTAATTTACGTTCGTAAATTGACACTGGTTTTTTGATATTCTGTTGGTATTCCAACAGAATATCAAAAAACCAGTGTCAGTTTTAGGTTCAATTATATTAATTCATCATCTTTACTATTGTAAAGATGATGAATTAATATAATTGAAGCTGTTCTATTAACTCGTTGCCTACATATAAAAAACACGTTATGTTGCAGGTGCTAAAGAAAACTTTTGTTGTCGTTAAAAAAATATGAACTAAATCAATAAAATTTAAACAAAATAAAAGAAAACCGGTTACGTTGGTTTAGGCTGTCATAGCGTATTGAAACAGTAGGTATTTTGGAACCGTTTTAACTCTTCCAAACGGGTTAAAACGGTTGACCAATTGAAAAATAAACTATACTTAATAGCAATATATTCGTTGGGCAATCGACGTTGTTGTCGATAGCCTACGTTATTGGATCTGTACAAGCACATCGCTAACTCGCCGCAAGATGCAGCGGCCGTACCACGCGATGCGTCCGCATGAATGAAGAAAGTTTTGTGATTTTTACATTGATTGTCCAGTCACTTAGCGACATACTTAGGAAGTGGTTAAGGAGCAATGTATTTACTCCAAAATAGTAGTCGCTGCTATATTTGAAAACAAAAATAACATAGTAAAAGCAAGAAATATTTTACGATTTGTTGTTTTTCATGATTTTAAAGACAAATATAGTAAAATACTTGTACTTATGGTAACTGATTCCATGATTGACAAAGTTTTTGTTTTGGCTTCGGTTGTTACAAGAAACCACTGAACAACAACACGGCATTCCTATATATTATTACGATCACGATCGAAAGTGCACTCGTTCGCGGAGGCGGCCATTTGGCTGTGACATGAGCAGTTTGAACATGACGCGTGGACACACACGCCCCCTTGCCACTTCTCCCGTTTTTTATATTTCTATGATGTACATGCAATCGAGTCTGCTAGCGATCATTTTCAGGATATTGTTGGAGATGGCCCGTACTCTGCGCACCAGGGATGCACACCTCAATTCGCATCGTTGCGTAAAAGCAATTTATATGTGCGTCTATGCGTATACTGCAACTCCTACTACTCCGCTCCTAAGACGACCCACTGACCGAAAATTTAAACGATCTCACTGTAAATGTCTGGTTTCGGCATAGACATAAATGATTTCAAAAGGAAGGATACGCCCATCAGAACATTTTACATAAACCTTCTTCATACAAGAAAAAACTAACGCCATCTATGATAACTCATACGAACTACGTGAGTTCCGCGTTGCATAGGCCGACGACGTAACCTTGTACACACGGCTACATTTATTTATTTCTATACAATGCGAATCTGGAAATTGTAGCTTGATTATGTAGCCGTGATTTTTTAATCACATTTTATCGGAAACAATTTAAGGCGAAAGCGTCAGAGTAGCCCGCGAAATTCAATTTTCTTACGTTTTTTGCAATTTGCAGGTCAGTAACAGGTTGTATGTTGATCTGAATATGATTCGCGACTGTAACAAGTATGACTACCTTAGCGCTTCCCCCTTAAATTCCATTGGGACATAGCGAGCGCTATGTATGTATATATAAAGTTTGCTATGATGAAATTATGTGTAATAAACAAAAATCAATGATTTAAGTTTTTTCAAAGTAAGCATTCTGCGTAATGATTATTCTATGAAATGATAATATATGAAATTTTTTATGTGAACGAGATTCTAAAAAATTATTCTCCATAAAACAACGTACAACCATTTAATAATTATAACGATCTTGTAAAGCTATTTGGTGAAAAAAAAAGTTTTATTTAAAGGACAGTAATTTTTTACTGCCCTTTAAATAAAACAATTTTTTTAAATTTTTGTCTTTCAGTTCCCTTCCCCGTGTTTTCCGTGATAGACTCGTGATGCATTCTGACATTTATATATTTCTTAATGATAGCTCGAATAATATGCAATCTGTGATTTAATGTGGCCGGCTGATCAACAGAGTGCAAATTTAAAACAGAAAAAGTGCTCATTCCTACAAACTTTGCTAGAGTTTTGGTGGATAGGATCATATAATCACTTTTTGTCATAAATTGGGGTCTATTATTATGTCTTATATTTTTTTCGGTTTCTAGGCAAACCTCGAACAGGTCAGAAGAAGGAAAACAAAGTCCGCCCATATTTGTCAAATCTATGAGCTTATGAAAAAATAATTTTTCGTTACTAACTAGACTGTTTAAACAAATTTCACACTTTATCTGTTTTGTTAAACTTCTGGCTACCCATCCGGCAATATATCCAACAATGAGTTCTATATTTTGTGAGAGGTGTCCAAAGACGTTTTCGGTTGCGTTATTCAAAGTATGCGATAATTGAGCACAGTTATTGGAATAAACTTCATCACTATCCTCCTGATATTTATCTGTCAATGTCTGGTCCATGGGCATGTCTTCTTCTTCGTGACGATTCATTTCACTGGTACAATTAATAGCTCTTACAGATGACACAGTTAAAATTGGAAAATTGTCCAAAGGAATGCTATTACCAGTAAATGACGATTTTAATGATAGGTGATTCATGCAACGCCCATACGCTCCTTTAAGTTGTATAGCATTTGGGTTATCATTGTAACCTCCGTGCTTTCTTATCAAGCTAAAAAATAGCTCTAAGTGATCCTGAGACAGGCGGTACGTCGAAATGTACTTCAATTTAGAATCTGACTCTACTAAGTTTTGATAGAGAATTTTTAAACTCTCCAAGCACACAATCAATCCTAAGAATCCGGTTTTGCTTTTAGTTTCCAAAATTGTTTTTTTTCTTATAATCAATACTATTCGTGGTTGTCTGTTATGTCTTCTAATACTCCTTTTCACATTTGAGAAAATTTTTAGTCCTTTAATGTAATCAATAGCCTCCTCAATAAAATTAAATATTGTCACTTTATTTTTTGGAGAAATGGATCTCTTGTAGCCAGATTGATTGAATCTACGAAAATTCAAAATATCGAATATATTATTGAAAAATGAATGAACTCGACTGTAGCACTGCTTTCTGAAAAATAACTACTATGTAATATTTCGTTGCAGAGTGTCAGTGCTTTTGCAACACTTCGGCTTAACAATTGTGTCGCTAATTTTACTTTCATTATCTGGTTTTTAAAGTATATGTGTCTGTAGGTTAATTTATTAGCAAAATTTAGCCGCTGGTTTGTTTGGAGTTTAAAGAGCCGAGTCAAAAATTTCCATTCGATTCGCTGACCCTTCCCGTTGAAAATTATCTTTTTTTTTCAAACACGTTTCTTACTAATTTTATCATGTGACATGCGTCCATGAAAACTACAACATTTACTTTTGTGACAGGGTGGGGGAAAGTTGTTTTTAATTGACCTGTACTACTTAAGTTGCAACCCAGAATGTTTGCAGCTTTTACATTCGTGGGACATCCATCGAATGTTAGAGCTTCGACATTGACACCGACGGAATTACATTTTTGAGACAAATATTAATAGTATTTGCAATAAGTTCACTAGTAAAACCGTCCACTAGAAAATAACCGACTGGTATTTTTCAATTTTCAGAGAGACAAACGAGCATCATTATAAAAGTTTTGGTAGCTTTCTTTTCTTTGTCAATTTTTCCATATCCCATGTCTACGTGACCAACATTTCTTTCGCCTTTCCATAATTTGGCCTGTCGAATGTTCATCTCGTCAAAAATTAGACAGCATTCAATATTTTCTGACAAGCTGTCCCTCTTGAGTTTAAGCATTTCAAACGATTCCTGTGTGAATCCAGGCTCGCCGTTAATGGAACCTATAACAAAAAGTACAGTCAAACCTATGAAGTAAGAAACATACGCGTCCTGGTTATACTACGTAACTAGTCTTAATTAAGTTACCATTTGGTCAAGGTTCTTGGGTGAGGAAGACAATAATCAAATTTTCGTCGTACATGCATATGCAGATGGCGAGTAAAAATTTAATGTCATAGCAAACTTTCGAAGGGCGGATGGATAAGCTGGTCGCAATGTTTTTGTTAGATTGTTTCTATTTCTACGGTATCTATTTTTTAGCACTGGTAGTCTGTATAGTTCTGTTATTTCGGCATTTGTTCCAAGAGCAGACTCAATTTCCTCAGTTATGTACTTCTTTTGTTTCAAATCTTTAATTATACAGGGTGTTTGGTGCATCGTGTGCCAAATTGAAATGGTCGACTGAAGGAGTCATCCGCTAGCCTTTTAGACCCTTTAACACCCCTCATGCTCTGTGGATTTTTTTTATCGACTTTTTATTGTTTTCCAAAAAAAAGACCCAAATTTTACATTCAAATACAGATTTAAAAAAAAATATAAGGCGTCGACTCTGAATTTTATTTTTATTTCGATGTGTATTGTTTAAGAATACTTTTAAATACAAAATTAGTGATATTAGTCACCTAGTTCTTTTTTAATTCACTCGCAAAGGTAAAACTTAAATTAAAGCTGTACATGTTACAGCTGTTTATAAGGCTACAAAAAAAAAATCAAAAGCGACCGGGATCTTCCAACTCCCTCATTAATTCTCCAGTCTATCCTCTTTCTAATGATGTGCCACATGCCGTAAAAGTATTTTAACAACTTTGTGAATTCGCTAGAATTGTGAATCGAGTCACCTAAGGCTAATATTCAAAATTATAATTTAAAAAAAAATCTCTTAAATGATACCTGTCAAACCTATAAATCTGCTATCTCATTCTTATGGTTAGGTAAATTCGTGTCTCATATCTGTATCTTTCGTGGGATTTACTTGAAATAAAAAAACAAAATTGCATTTTTAACATTTATTTAATCATTGTTACAAATCTTGCTCAAATTGTTGGCCTCTGTTGCGAATGCAGGCCCGACACCTGTTTCGTATTTCAACAGTTGTTGTACGAAGTCGTATTTCCTCCTTAATAGTATTGAATGCCGCTTCTATGCGTTGGACTAATACCTCCCTAGTTGGAACCTCCGTGGCATATACCAACTCTTTGGCACGTCCCCAGACATAAAAGTCTAACGGAGTTAGATCTGGGGAACGTGGCGGCCATGGAATAGGGCCATCGCGTCCAATCCATGCATTGGGGAACACATTGTCGAGATATTCCCTCACAGTCAATCGCCAATGCGCGGGACAGCCGTCATTTTGAAATACAATGGGCATACGTTCATTAAATACGGGCACATCGGTCACTAATTCGGGCAGGTCATTTTGTAGGAATTCCAGGTAGTCTTCGCCATTGAGATTATCGGGCAGGTAATGCGGTCCAATTACCTGATTCCCAATCACTCCTGCCCAAACGTTTACACTAAACCTTCTTTGAGAAGATTTCTGTCTTTTAACACGTGGGTTTTGCGTTTTCGTTGTCCAGTGGTGCAAATTGTGTAAATCGAGGATCCCATCCTTGGTAAATTTGGATTCATCCGTCCACAGTATTCTTTTTAAAAAATCAGGATCATCCACATCCGTGTGTAAAAGAAACCGACAAAAAGCCACTCGTCTCTCAAAGTCGCCACCCTCAAGACCTGCAACAAACAAAAAACTCTTTTAAATTTCTCTTGGGCAATAAGTAATTGCACAAGAAAGGACCCGCTGTTCGTGCTAATAGATTCACTACCTGGAAGTGACGCCATACCATACCCATTACCTGCTAAACAAAGGCAAGGTCAAACAAAGCTTGAACGGGTTTAAAGTTAGTTTAAAATTACGTACCTTGCACCGGAGTGTAGTGGAATGGATGCTTTTTGTTTTGACGAAGTACTTTCCACACTTTCCATATTGAAATATCAAGATGTGATGCCACATTTCTAATGCTTCTTGTAGGGTCTTCCTCAAAAAGTGCCAGTATTCTCTCGTCTACTTCAACATTATGTCGCACAATATGGCCCCTTGGTTCATTAAAAGTAACACTGCCAGTCTCGCGTATGCGTCGGTATGTGTCTTGGAAGACTCTGCGGCCAGGTAATCGTCTACCAGGAAAGCGTTCCTGGTAAAGTCGTTGCGCTGCACGAGCGACGCCATTAGCGGCTCCGTAAGCCATCATGATGTCCGCATATTCTTCGTTAGAGAATGTCGCCATTGCAATAACAAAAAACTCAAAGTTTAACAATAACAACAAAAATTAAACAAATGTAACAAGAACCAGCAAAACTTAACGATAACAAAGTAATAAAAGAATCGCGGAGTATGGTGAACTAGCACACACGTTAGGTAGCAGAGGCAGTCATGTCTCGACTAAAAAAATGGCGGGTCGGGCGGCGCGATTTGTTCAAACCGATTTAAGGTATGCAAGAAAGAGATAGAAGATAGATTTTACTGTGAAAGAGTGAGAAAACAAATTTTACCTCTTTCTCAAGTAACAGTTCCGCAATAAATATTTTTTCATTAGAATTTGGAATGTAGTTTTATGTGACTTGATTCACAATTCTAGCGAATTCACAAAGTTGTTAAAATACTTTTAGGGCATGTGGCACATCATTAGAAAGAGGATAGACTGGAGAATTAATGAGGGAGTTGGAAGATCCCGGTCGCTTTTGTTTTTTTTTTTGTAGCCTTATAAATAGCTGTAACATGTACAGCTTTAATTTAAGTTTTACCTTTGCGAGTGAATTAAAAAAAAAACTAGGTGACTAATATCACTAATTTTGTATTTAAAAGTATTCTTAAACAATACACATCGAAATAAAATTAAAATTCAGAGTCTACGCCTTATATTTTTTTTTAAATCTGTATTTGAATGTAAAATTTGGGTCTTTTTTTTGGAAAACAATAAAAAGTCGATAAAAAAAAATCCACAGAGCATGAGGGGTGTTAAGGGGTCTGAAAGGCTAGCGGATGACCCCTTCAGTCGACCATTTTAATTTGGCACACGATGCACCAAATACCCTGTATATTGCAGTGATTTGTTTTTTTTTTTAACCTCGCATTCTGCTTCTGTAAATTTTTGATCTTCTTGGCTGATAAAATTTGACGTTTTTCTAATCTATTAATTCTTTTTTTTAGTTGTACTTTCCTTGGCGTGTCAAATATTGAATTAAGATCACTGATGTCAACATCAATTTCCTCTACTTGTGAACTTTCTGCTGGGGTTAAAGGCCGGAGTTCTTCGTTCCCACAATCCTGTAAATAATAGTGAAATAAAAGTAGATAGGATTCTGAATATGGAGAAAAAATAATAATTTAGTTTTATTTTAGATTAGTATGCGTGAGGCTAGTACCTCATTCTCAAATCGCGGTATAGCCGATCCTTTTAGCCTTCGTAGTCCAGCTTTTGAAATATCAACATCTCTGTCATAAAAATGAGCAGAGCATACTCTTGTGTTTTTATGAGGCTTGAAATAAGGCTCTTTTCTTTGTTTACTAATAATGCGACTCCAAATCTCTTTACGCGTTGAATCATTTGGAAATCTGTAATTTAAAAATTATTTGAATCGTAATTTGCCATTGCATATTTATATTTTTTTAAATTTCCTCCTATCCATTTTTACCCGAAGCAAGCTTCCGGTAAAAATGTCGCAAACTGAGCGAAGCTACTACCGTCGTCAATGACGGTAGTAGCTTCGCTCAGTTTACGTGAATAAATGAAAACAGCATTTCAAAATATTTTATGAATTCGATTTTCATATCATTTCTAGACTTCCTCTTAAATTTTTGTACTCTTTTTGTTTCACTCTTATGTTGAATATAAAACATATTAGGTATTACCAAAAAAAAATCAAAATTACTTACACTAAGTTCCTAAGACAAATATAAAACACAAATAAAAAATGACGTCCGTACAAGGTTACTTCACGCGCTGCCGCGACAGCGCGCGACATGGCCGCCATTGTGGATTTCGGTGGTAAAATTATCACTTTAAAAATATGTTTATTTGATAATTTAATTGCAACAAAAATAATGTAAGATTACTTACTGCTGATACGATATCCCATGTTCCTTTTTAACTTTTGTGTCATAATTTTTGCAGCCTTTTACCACGCAACTAGGCATTTTAATGACAGTACTACGCATCCGCGCGCGGACCGCGTTCGAGTGAGTCGCGCTGGCCCTAAACTGATATTTTAGGGCCAGCGCGTTGGTGCCATTTGCCGCGCGGTTAGCCAGCACCCTAATTACGTAACACACTATCTATCACAATCTGAATAATTTTGAAGCCTATTGCTAATCCATTGCTTCTTAAGTTCGAGAAATTTGTCTTCTCAACAACGTAAATAACGCAATGAATGTTGTTGAACTGTCAAAATGAAACCCATTCTTACTGTTAGAATGTTACGTAATTACCCCGCTGGTCCTTAGGTGATTTTACAAATATTGGCCAGACACCTATCATAGCTGTCACCATAGCATCGCGATACCTACCAAAAAAATCGATTTCTACTAAAGTACGGCCAACGAGAGAGATACAAAGTTCATCCAGCTAAAACACGACCGTGGAGTTGACAATCTATATCTATCTTATTCTATCTTGTGTATTTGACATAATGTCTCGTTCTCTCGGTAATAATGTTTACAGGTCAAATCGAGATCGCCTATATTCGGGCGGCCGCCAGCCATTTAAATTCCGTTTCGGAATGCGCTCGTGGTGATACCTATTTATTGATTTTGTTTTCTGTTTCCCGGTATTATTTGTTGTACTTTTGTTATTTTTGGTTGTTATTTAATTATTGTTACGATAAAAATGTGATTGTTATTCGTCGTTATTAAGAGTGGTTCAAAACGGAGCCACAACCAAGTACTTCGCAAAATAAAGCAACAGATGTTACTTCTCCAAAAAAAAAAAACCTCCGAAAGTATGTGGATAAATTAAATATTTTCTAGTACTCGCGTTATGGATAGGGTTGCAACGATTACTGATTTACCGATTACGATTCTGATTCCGATTATTTAAATACATTTTCGCCGATTCCGATTCCAATTATCTATCACTGTATGAAATGTTTTATTGTTGCACAATAATTGCATTTTATTATTTTTTCAAATTATTGCCTATAATTAAATTTTCATTATCTCTCCATTCACGCAATGCAAAAGTTTATGGTATTTCAAATTAAATTAACGACAACAATATACTATTTATAAGGGGATTAATTCACTAAATATCCCCGTGACACGCTGCTGCATGCATTTTAGAGGCTCTTTGTTGATTTTCGGAACAAGAAAACTAAAAAAAAAACTATTTAGAGTATCAAATAAGTATCACGTATTATTAATCGGTAATCGGAGGAATAATCGGCGATTAATCATATCGTGATCGTAATCGGTTGCATCCCTAGTTATGAATTGAATTGTCGGGCTATAAATGTCAGTAGCAATAAGCTGATAGGTATGAATGTTATTTAGTAGTTTTAATTTAAGTAATAAGTATAACGAGTAATATTAACTTTGTATAAGTTTCAATTTCAGGTTACCTACTTGTTTTACCATAAACGAAAAGAACATGGTTTTTAAAACCTACAAATATGTCAAAAAAACATGGCCTAACGCCGGCTCCACACGTTGGCCCCAATATAGGCCCCAACGCTACTCGTTCAACGTGTGGATCTAGAAAATTGCATTGGCCCCAACGTTCGGGCGAGCATTGGTAGTTGGCTGGCTCGTGTCGGTTTCATCAAAGGAATCTGCGCGCCAACGTTCGCGAGCTGTCCACACGTTGGCGCTTTGCTCAGTTCTGTTGCAACACGCAGCGAGTGCGTACGTCGAGCGACAATGGCTTCCTCATCCGCAAAATCGTCACCGGCATGGACAAATGAAAAAGTTATTGAGTTTATTGAACTTTATCAAGCACATCCAATAATATGGGACGCATCTCGAAAGGATCATAAAAATAAAAATTTAATATCTGATGCATGGCGCACCATACAACAAAATAAGGGAATGATTTTTTCAATTGAAGATTTAAAAAAAAAGCGGGAATCACTAATGAGCACATATCGCTTTTATAGAAAGAAAATTAGTGACTCTACTCGATCTGGATCATCAACAGACGATATTTTTAAACCAAATTGGTTCGCTTATCAGCTCATGGATAGCTTTCTTGCTCCGATTTATGATAAATCAGATACAGTTACCATTAACACAGAGGTAAGATAAACATTGATGAATTTTTACTTTATTTATTTACATAGATAAAATTACATTGTGACAAATTACATACCTACTTAATCTAAAGCACTTAGTTGTTTATTTCGTTATGAAATAGGTAGGTACACTAAACCACAGGCTAGACGTAACATGTTGACCTTGAGCGCGCCCTTATGGCCTACGTATTAAAATGTTTTCGTAGTGCAACTGTAACATACCTACATATATCTGACCTGTGGCTGTGTGTACCTAAATATACATAATAATTTTGTAGGTCGGTAGATTTTTTTATTTAATGTGAATAAAAGTATGATGCATATTCATTTCGTATTTCTCTAGCATTTTCTGTTGTTCTTATTGGTATTTGATCTAGTGATCTTAATTGTTGCTCTTCTAAAACATTATCTATATTACCTTCCGGCATATAAATACGGTGAGAGTGCTGACTCTTTTTCAAAAAATTATGAAGAACAACGCAACTGAGTGTTATAATAGATGCTTTTTCGGGTTGTAGTAACATATTGGTTTTTAACACTCCAAATACCGATGTCATTATTCCAAATGCACATTCAATCACAACACGAGCCCTTGATAGTCGACTGTTGAATTTTCTATTTTGTGAGCCAACTGGCGGTGTACCAGGAAAAGGTTTCATGATCCTTTTAGATAATGCAAAAGGTCCATCTGCCACAAAAACATAGGGCACAGGAAGATATCGATCAGGTAAAGGAGCGTCTTGCGGAAAATGGGAATCAGGTCCATATATTTTGTTATAAAGCATGCTATCATTAAAAACTCCACCGTCACTCATACGTCCATGTGTTCCTACATCAGCAAATAAAAAGTTGTTGTCACTATCAGCTACCGCTAGTAATATTATACTGAAATTGTGTTTATAGTTATAGAACTCTGATCCACTATTAATGGGTGACTGTATTTTAATGTGTTTCCCATCGATAGCGCCCAAACAATGTGGAAATTGCCATTTTATTTCAAATTCTCGAGCAACCTCAAGCCATTCGTGTTTATTTTGAGGCATCTGAAACAGAAAAAAATATGTCAGTGTAGGTAATAGTTAATAATTTAAATAATTTACTTGTTATGTTTGAATTTTTAGAGTATGGAGTTTCCTAATGAAGACAGCATTCAAAATAGAAGTTCCACGGCACCCAAAAAACGGCGAGAATCAGAAGTCACGGAAGTACGAGCTCAGATTAAGACAGCTGTAAATGTCCTTAAAAATCTCTCCGACCGACCACGAACTGAAGTGGACGAGGTAGATTTATATTGTCAATTACTGGCCAAAAAAATTAAAAAATTTAATGAGCAACAAAGGGAGGTTACAATGCACGATAAGTATAGATGAACTCATTTTTCAGAAACGAAAAGAGTCTTATTTAAATATTAATAGCCCTGCTAGTAGCAGCACTTACTCGTACGTAAGGTCTACCCCGGATTCCGTGCGTTTTACACCTACACCATCCCCTTCATCACAAATGTTGACCTACGATATGTCTACCCGAGATTCCGTGCGTTATGCACCTACACCATCCCCTTCATATCACGTTGCTGATGATTATGGTGATTATACAGTAGTATCACCAAACCATAGTCAAGCAGAATATGTGACAGCTTCATCCACCTCCTCCACATCTACTCCAAAGGTGACAATTATATCAAACGACATTATCTCTCAGGCATTCACTCTCTCTCAGATACAAAATAAGAATTGAATGCTAAATGCAAGGACCCGATTACTTTGTCTAATTATTTTTCTCAATAAACGTGTTTTTGATTATTATTATTATGGTTTTATTTTACAAAATAGGTATACAAAAATTACTTACTTTTACAAAAGAACGCAATGCCTCACATAGCGCTTTACATACTTCCGGCACGATCAATGATATAACTTGAGGAGAAATCTTAAATAGGTAATGAAGACTTTTGAATGAATCTCCAGTCGCTAAAAATCTAAGTGTCACAGCAAGTCGTACTTTGGTTGGTATTGAGTCTCTGAATACTGTACCTTCCTTTTTTATTCTTGGTCCAATCAACTGTAGAAGGTATTCGAAATCTATCGAAGACATACGACAAAAGTTATCAAACTGTCCTGATGGCTCTTGAATCAAATTACTCAATAATCGGGTTCCATCATACCTAAAAAAGAAAGAAAATGTAGATGTAGAATAGATTTACCTATTACAGATAATTAACTAGATACTTTAATATTACAGCGCCTGTAAACAACTGGTGATATAATTGTAGTTTGTTATGTATGTTATTAGAATATTTAAAATGGAGTGTATAACAGCTATATGTACTCACTGATTCCGTGTTTTATGATGTGTCGTCATCCACCATCTTCTTTAACGTGGCTTTTTATTTTTCTCAGTAACAAATATAAATGTGCACTCAGTACTGTAAAAGCGCTCAGAGCAGTTTCAATTTCTGTATCGGACATCTTGACATTGGCCCTGACGGGACAGAACTAGTTTATTCGCCAACGTGTGTACGCCTCACCGAATTTGCGGTCCAACGTTGGTGCGAGCGTTGGGGCCAACGTGTGGAGCCGGCCTAATGATCAATACCCATACAGAATAAATATGGCGCGGAAAGCAGCTATTTAAAAAAAATACTTATGTACTAAATCAAATAATATAATTTTCAAAAAAGTTACGAACCTCTGCATTTGCCAATGACCTTGCATTGACTTTGTTTATATTTGATATCGCTTCTCATTGGCCGTACTTTATGAAGAATTTATTTACAATGTTCTACTATAGTTCGCAATTTTTTTTTTAATTTTGCGCCTAGTAGAAATGGTAATGTATAAAAAATGGAATGATTATTGCAAAATGTATGTTTATTGTTTATTTATAAACTCAGACCTTTTTCCCATAGGGTTACCCAGAAACTACTAAGCGCAACGTGCCACCGTACTACAATCCAAAACATTCTAAAATAATTATTTACTACTGTGACAGACAGTTAAACGGACAAACACATGACGTAGGCTTAGCGATATACTTACATATTTGTTTATTTTATTTTGTTTCAATTCGCTGATCTGGTCACAAGCGCTACTGCTGAGCAAGACGTCCTGGGTTCGATTCTTAAGTGGAAAAAAGTGGTATTGGGCTTTTCAGTAGACATATTTTAGTAGCATAACGGAGCTTGGATTTGGGCCCGGTTAGTGGCAATAGGCTCGGCGCGGCGGCTCCCCTCCTATTTCATGGTACTTAAAAAACACAACTGGTGAATAATGGGTGTACTCTATGAATACCTCTGCCTAACCTTTTGAGAAAACAGGCGTGATGTTATTTTACGCAATACTTACATAATTATACTAGCAGACGTGTTAGGTTTTCTACGGACTGTACTTTGACTGACGAATAGAATAAAATTGACGAATAAAGGAAGCTGGAAAACACTGGAAACTGTCGAGTTGACGCAACTGGTTTGCATGCTGGCGCTGCCTTGCTCCTTTGTGTGTCAACGTTTTGCAGTAGATCGCGTTTAATTGGGCACTTTGTCTTCGTTTTTATGGTTCCGTAGCCAACGGGTGCCCATAGGACCCTATCGCTAAGCTTCCGTCATGTCATGTTTGTCCGTTTGACTGTCCGTCACAATAGTAGATAATTAGGTAGAATTTTAGCGATCGTAGCACGGCGCACGTTGCGCTTAATAATTTCTGTCTAATCCTAGGGGGAAAAGGCGTGAGTTATAAATAAACAATAAACATACATTTGGTAATAATCATATTTTTTTTTGTACCTTACCATTTTTATTCCGTGGTAAATTAAAAAAAGAAAAATTGAGAACATTGTAAATAAATTCTTCTTAGTAGAAAACGATTTTTTTGGTAGGTATCCCGATGCTATGGTGACTTGTCAAAATTTGTAAAATCACCGAAAGCAGGGATTCACTGTGAGATCGTTTCAATTATAAAGAATTAAACCAAAATAAACACAAAATGACGGTGAAAAATAAAATCGAGGAGCCTAAAAAAGAGAAAGCTGAACCAGCAACCGCTCCTAATGATGACTTGGTAAGTAATTTAATTAAATGAAAATAAAATCAATCGTCCTAACTACATATGAGTAAGAATTCATTGTTTGGTTGTTTTTACAGTCTGAAGAAGACAAACGTTTGCAAGAGGAGCTCAATATGTTGGTTGAGAAACTGCTGGTATGTATATCTATCGTATTTCGTAAAATGTTATGAACATGACTGGTGAGAATCAAACAGTTCTAACCTAATTGTGTGTTTAATCTACAGGGAGAAGATGTCGATTTATATCTGCCGGCTTTACAAATGTTGAGTAAACTTATTAGGACATCAACAACATCAATGACATCAGTCCCAAAACCTTTGAAGTTCCTGAGAGAACACTATCCTTCACTCAAAGTAGTTTATGAAAAAATTCAAGATGCTCAAACAAAGAAGTTCTGTGCTGATGTTGTCTCAGTCCTTGCTATGGGTGTTAGTGGTTCCACAGTGAGTATAAACTGTTTTTTTTGTCTATTCTGTGTTTTGGTTTGTAATAAAACAAAATAATGAAAATCAAATTATGATTGACAGGAAGCTGCTGAGAAAAGAGAATGTCTCAAATACTGCCTTCTTGGAACTATGTCTAATGTAGGTGACTGGGGACATGAATACGTCAGGTATGTTTACAAACCCCAAATTTATATTGATTGATAATAAAAAAATAAAAATACTTATTCCCCTTTTTTTAATATTTTGTTTTGTAAAACAGACAACTGGAAGGTGAAATAGCTGAAGAATGGAACATAGAGAATATGGATTCCCTGTTAAACCTTGTAAGAGATGTGATCTCTTTTGACATGAAGCACTCTGCTGAGATTCAGGCCTGTGACTTACTGATGGAGATAGACCGACTGGACCTGTTGACTCAGCACATGGATCAGAGCAACTATCCCAGAGTCTGCTTATATTTGATTGGGTAAGTAAAACCCAAAGTCTACTTATTTACATAACAACCCTCACACCTGTATGCTCTGAAGGGGTAGGCAGAAGTGTAAAGAACACCATTTAGTTATTATTCATAAAATAGTTAATCATAAAAATTCTTATCATATTGTTACATAAATATCTATTTCTTTTTTAGTGCATAAACATTACAAATCATATTTATTTCAGTTGTGCTAGCTATGTTGTTGAGCCAGAGTCCACTCAAATCCTGCAAGGAGTTCTAGACACATACATACGTTTTGGTGAATATCCCCGGGCTCTGCTTGTGTCTATGCAGCTGCATGACAAGGCTAAATGTGAAGAAGTCTTCAATTCCAGCACAGATCCGTAAGTTTGCAAAAAAAACAAATATTAGATTTAGACAACAATAAATCACTTTAAATTACTTTTTTTTAATATAAATTATTTATTTTCTTGTGTGGCATCTTTCAGAAGTTTCACTTTCATGATAATAGGATCAATCTAAGTACATTACTTATTGTTTCTTTCTTACAGCTTGGTTAAGAAACAGCTGTGCTACATGCTAGCGCGCCAATACATACCCTTGGAAGTAGATGATGAAGACCTTCGCACAATTCTCCTCAATGCACACATCAATGATCACTTTCTTAGCCTGGCAAGAGAGGTAGGTCTTGTTTGTTTCAAACAACTTAAAGCATTGTATCTCATATTAGATTTCATTTTCGAGATTGGCAACTCGAGATCTCGCCCGGTAATCTGATGAGATTTCATTTTGGATATTATGTATGGTGATCCAAATTTCGCTACTTTTTGAAAGAATGCCTTTTTTTATCGAAAATCCTTAAACTTAATTAAAATGAAAACAACACCTACTAAGGGTAATTGTTATGTTGTGTAACTAAAAGAACATTAAACGAATCTCGAAACAAAAAAATCAACTCAATCAACTTTCATTTTCGTAATTTTTTTAAGCCTGAATGATAGACTACTCACCAAAAATAATTAGATATCATCTAAAGCTATTAAAGTGATTAATTCCAAAAATATTTGTCTTTTTTTATTAGCTCGACATCATGGAACCCAAAACTCCAGAGGAGGTGTACAAGACGTGGCTAGAGTCAGCTGGATCGGCTCTTCGCCCGTCTCTCTTGACAGAACACCCAGTTGACTCAGCCAGACAGAACTTATCTGCTACTTTTGTGAATGCCTTCGTTAACGCTGGCTTTGGACGGGACAAGCTTGTCACCACTGAAGATGGCAATAAGTGGATGTACAAAAACAAAGATCATGGTATGATATTACTTATTAAACAACACTCATAGAGTGTAAAATAAATGAGGGTGCCATTTATTCTACATCCTATATAACTCTTAAAAGTTCTTATCTGTTATGGTGCTTATTAAAATAAAGACTATTCTATCTAAATATGTAAGTATCTATTTTTATTACAATTTAGTTAGTACCTAACTAAATAGTAAATACTTACATATTTACTTACTTGCATTTTTCAAGATTTTTTTGTGATATTTTCAAGTTACTAGAGTTGAATCACCTAAACAAAGTACCTAATAATAATCACCTTTAAATAAATATTACCTTTTTTGTAGGCATGTTATCAGCAGCTGCGTCTCTGGGTATGATCCACTTATGGGACGTGGATGGTGGTCTAACACCTATCGACAAGTACCTATACACTGCTGACGAACACATCAAGGCTGGTGCATTACTCGCACTGGGATTGGTCAACTGCGGCGTACGCAACGAATGCGACCCGGCGCTTGCGCTGCTGTCAGATTATGTGCTGCATTCAAGCTCTAATCTCAGGATTGGAAGTGTTTTGGGTAAGCATTTTGATTTAATACGGTTTATACCTAATTCATTTATTAAACTGTCTGTAAATGTGATTAAAAAGAATAATAACTTCTAAAACTGATTTCATTGATCAATCGATCATGTAGTAAGAACGGTCGGTTGTGTGGCTCTTATAATTAAACAAGCAACATTATATTAATTTTAAATGTCTGTGAAACTAAGCTAAAGCATAAATGCTCATGAACAGTAACTCTCTTCTAACTAAAGTAATATTTTCCCGTAGGCTTGGGTATCGCATACGCGGGAACTCAACGTGAGGACGTACTATCGCACCTGTTACCCGTACTGAGCGACACGGCCGCACCCGCAGAGATCTGTGCGCTTGCTGCCGTGTCCTGCGGATTGATAGCTGTCGGCTCCTGTAATGGCGATGTAAGTATTTATAATCAAGCTGTTCCTAGTGTCTATTTTAAAAAATGATCGAAAATTCTAGCAGTATGTAACCATGACATACTGATTAAGACAAAAATAAATGAGTGCAGTTATTATTTTAAAATTATGTACATACATTTTTATTAATGTCTATGTTCTATTTATGAACAGTAGGAATTAATAAATTAATACCTATCGGTATTATAACAAAAAAATAACGAAATTGCAACTAAAATGCTTGTTCACAGGTCACATGCGCTATCATTCAACGTCTGATTGACGACAACAAGGACTTACATTCATCTACTTACGCTAGATTCTTGCATTTGGGACTGGGACTGTGCTTCTTGGGTAAGAAAATAAATTTAGTTTTACCTGCTTAAGATATTTCATTTTTCATTGGTGTACACATAACATCACGCCTATATTCCACAAAAGGGTAAGCAGAGGCGTAAACCTGGTTTAATTGGTGTTCCCTTTATACAGGGTCAAATTAAATTAGCTAGCGAAACTCCGCAGACGTCTTGGGTATCGATATCTAAACATGATAAATCGAAAAAAAATATGATTCAGTGATTTCTTTTTCGGGTCATCGACGCTGTTGAAAATCCACTCTTTTTTGTTTTATCGTGTTTAGATATAGATACCTATCAGGTATGTGAAGTTAACAAAAAAAATAAGATTTTTCAAACGAATATTTCAAGTAATTACATACAATACCAGCTGTCGTTGGCACCAAAACAAAAACGTCAAATAATATTTTTATTATTTGAAGTCTTTTTATCATGTTTTGATATCGATACCCATCACGTCTGCAAAGTTTCGCTAGCTAAATTAAATTGGACCCTGTATTCATTCGTGTCTCTAATGTTCAGGTTGTAAGGAGCGCACAGAAGCCACAATGGCAGCGTTGGAAGTATTACCGGAGCCTCAGCAGTCGCTGTGTCAGACCACGCTGTCGATGTGCGCGTATGCGGGCACCGGTGACGTGCTGGTCGTGCAACAGATGCTGCACATCTGCTCCAAACATTACGAGACTGATGTAAGGATACATCACTGCACACTATCACCATATTCCTGCCCTTGTCCCATATTACAGTATGATTCAAACTTAATGGCGGCTGTGAAGTGCGCTTTTCGCTGCGCAATACCTCAACCCACAGCCACGCTGACACGTGTATTGATTACTGCGCAGCGACTCGCCTCATGTTCAGAGCCGCCATTCAGTTTGAATCGTACTATACTCAGGGTCGGCGCAACAAGTTTTCTTGTTCTATTCTCCTCTGTCAACGGTTACGCTATCATTCACTCCCTTTTCTTTCATACCATTCCTCTCACAATCCACAGTATACCCGGTCGTAAATAAAACCTAAAATAGTTCGGCGTTTTAGTGTGTCACCTCTGTCACTCTATCTAAAGCTGGATGTATCGTATTTGCGTACTTTATTATTGAGTTTAGAACACGAGTAATGAAATAATGGAGAACTTACTTATAACATGTGAATAACTGCTAACAGTCACACACACACACGTCCTTTTCAACTGCATTTAAAAAACATTGGACTTAGGTTATAGGGAGAATAAGCGTATATAGCTGTACTCCATTTCATAGACAACTTACATTGCATAATATTATACTCTATTCATATTTTAGAATGAACAATCGTCAACCGAGGACACCGCATTCAAGAAGCAAGACAAAAAAGATTCTAAAGAAAGCACTGCTACCAGCTCAAGCACAGCCGGCAGTTCTAAGGACGATAAGAGCACAAAAGGTAACCCACAGAATACAAACGAAATACGATTGATTCTTTTCAGCAGTTGCATCTTGTCCTCACACCACTTTGTCAGTTAGACTATAGTCTGCTGCTGCCATAAGCATAACCAAAATATTGTGTTAGTTCATGGAGTTACTGCAGAGCTCTCTGTCATGTACTTATTTTATATAAATGTAAATCAACCGTGCCCACTAAATATTCCACCGTTTTCACCAGGCAAGTCATCAAAAGACAGCAAGAATAAGGAGAAAGAAAAGGAGAAAGAGGCCAACAAGGAGCTGTCGTCCGTTCAAGCGGTCGCTACGCTAGGAGTCGCCGTCATCGCGCTCGGCGAGGAGACCGGCGCCGAGATGTGCACCAGAATATTCGGACAGCTGGTGAGTTGACGCACTCACCTTACAAGTCAATAAAACCAGATTCACAAACTCGTATTGACAAGTTTCTTGCCTGTGGCATAATACAATAAAATTTAAAATTTAAGCAACTAATGACTTGCATCATCTCAACACTGTTTAAATAGTGCAAGTTTTATTGTTGCTTTAACTTATGGTGTGCCACAGGCAAATCGAACCGTGTAAATCAGGTTTAAGGAAGAAGGGTCTGTAGTAGCAGACCTTGTTCGGGTTATAATTCTTACACTGTACCTATCTCTACCATCAAGCAGCATTGCGGTTGGGGGGTATGGTTTCCGGCGTAATTACAGGCAAATGAGACATTTCAGCTATGCATCTGGGATGGCAAAGCATCTGCATTGAATATCAGAAGGCTATTACTACTAATGTGAACGTTTTCTATCGTTCAAATTCAAGTCGCAAATATCAGCGACAATCAGTGTCAAAACTTGTCAAAAATCTAGGATATTTAGAGGGTTTTTTGACAGATCAAGTCTGTAATTATAATGTTCTTAAAAATACTAGAATTCCCTTCGAAAATAATCCAGCATGAAATATTTAGAAAATATTATTTAGATTAAAGAAAAATAATAAAACAATATACAAAAATAAATTATAAGACCAATTGTTAATAAATGACCAGCAATTTAAACATTATTATTAATAAAGTAATAACAATGGCATAATAGCCAAAACCCTCGACCAACACCTGAGGAGGCTCTCGCTAAGCAGTTGGATCAAGGGCTTGATCCAGAAAGCGGTATTTCTGGACAGCGCGTGTTGTTAGGAGGTTCCTTTCTCAGGAGCCCTGACCACCGGTAGCTTGGACCCTGTTCCCGATATCGGGTGAACTACGTTTTTATATATTTTTGAATGTATTTTTATTAAATAAAAATATTTAAAAATGTAATTGATACGTGTATAAGTGCAATAAAGAAAACAATAAAATAAAAAAATCATAAGAATATAATAATTATTTTTAACATTTTGATTAATTATAACACCACAGCCAATTATGAACAATGTCAATTTTAAGAGCAATAAGAATATTACAAATTATGTATTTATTACAAAGGGTCGTTACGGCGAGCCGGCAGTGCGGCGGGCGGTGCCCCTGGCCATCGCACTGTGTTCCATCTCCAACCCGCAGCTGGCCGTCATTGACGTACTCAACAAGTACTCACACGACTCTGATAACGACGTCGCCTACAACGCCATCTTCGCCATGGGTCTGGTTGGAGCTGGTACTAACAACGCCAGGTAAGCTTTTTTACTATTTGTGTACTATTGTTTTATATTGTTTTACGTTCCATTTAAAAATTATTGTGTCTTACTATCATAGGGCCAGTTTCTCGAACGAAAATTATCGCATAAAGCGCGCGTAAACTGCTACGATTGGCTGTTGATAAATCATTCAACCAATCACAGCAGTTTACGCGAGCTTCACAAATTGTCACTTTAATTTCCGTTCGAGAAATTGGCCCCATGGTCTTTAAGTTCGTACTATAATACCAATTCCATGTAATAGACCTGTAGTTATCTGGGTAAATAAATAATTATTATTATACAGGGTGACAGGGATCGACGAGCAAACTGCGTACAAATATATTTCATCGGTAAAAAAAAAATAAACTGTTGTTTCATATAACAGTGCAATACCAACGCGGTCAAAATGTATGGATGGAACTGCAATTTTTTTGTATAACTGACAAATTGGAAAAAATTCTACGCGGGGGTTTCAGAATTATATACTGAATCCATGGTAACAGGTTGCGCGTCGATGTCCCTGCCACCCTGTATTGGAAGTGGCAATCATTGAAGAACTATTGGAGTGAAGTGGCAATCACTAAAAACATTACTACAGTAATATTTTGTAACATGCTGGGCACAGCAAGCTGCATGCTGGGAAGAGTGAATACACTCAGATCGAGATTTGAAAATCTCAATCTGAGTGTATTCACTCTTTTTTCGTGTTTACTGCTTTTCGTGATTCCGTGCTGATATCCACGTGTGGGTTTCACATGACTACATAACTAGGTTCCAAAGAAGATTCGAACTTTATTTACCAACAAAATTATAAAACTAAGTATTTTGACCCCTCCGTATCAAAATGCCCTAAACGCAAATGGTCCTAAGGACCCTCGCCCACGGCAAATTTTTGTAGCGATGCTGTCGCGCGTTTTGTAAACGCGCTTCTATATCGCTACTATCGCGCGTTACTCGCGTTTGCAACGTGCGACAGTAACGATGCGAACGCGTGGCGGTATCGATACACATGCGCGACAGCATTGCGACTGTATCGATGCAAACGCGCGAACGTTTCTGACGACATCGGGGGCACGAAATGTGAAGAACGGAGGGAGGGGTGCTGGGGAATGTGTGAAGTGTGAAAGTCGCCATGGGCGAACTTCTGTGTCCATGCTGAATCGCGTTAGAAGCGCGACAGTATCGCGATTGTAGCGATACAGAATCTGGGCGAAGGTACACAGCCAGCGCCAGCATCGCGGTTGTATCGATACACATGCGCACGGTATCCCTACTGCATCACTACAAAAAGTCGCCGTGGGCGAGGGCTCTTATAGCAAAACGATCTATTATCAAAACGACCTATTATCAAATTGTCATAGAAGCTAATAGCCCTCGAACAAAAGTAAGAAAAGTAAGGAAATGGTACAGACATACCACACAAAATATGAGATTTTTAAAATAATAATTTAATTTATCTTCTGCTCGAGACACTAAACATTTAAATAAAATAACCTTTAAAAAATAAAAACCAATCTTAAAAATGTTTTTATTTTGCGTTATTCAGTTCAGAAAATAGTTGCGATACGTACTACCACGACACGGCAATGTATTTGTAAGGCATAGCTATTGACAAGCGGCTACAGCAACAGTTGCTAATTAATTGCCACACATTGTTCCGTTTTCTATCTCCGAAGATTAAAAGGAAGGTCAGGTTATTCTGGCCTTTAAGCATTTTAAACGCTACCTTTGCCCCCCCGAATTTAGCGCGACGTCAATGTCCGTTCACCTGCACCCTTGACGATCTGAACAACGCCTCTGACGCCTAAATAAACGTGGCCACCTACTGGGCCCAAATAGTATAAGCAACATTGATCGATGTACATCGAATCGGAAAGAAGAAGAGCGCGACGTTTGTATTTACCGGCACCCACTGGCGAAAATGTTTGCGAGAGTCGTTACGAACCATCTCGCCAGGAGACTTGAGACTTGGCGAGTTCCAGCCACCAGAACAAGCCGGTTTTACAACGTAAAATAAAACTGATAGTTCTCTTTCAAATAAAAAAACAAATAAATAAAGAACACAAATACGGTTATACTATACAGGCGAATTAAGAAACTTTTAAAATTGTCTATTTTTTTCATATCAAGGGTTTCATACCTTTAAAAAAAATGCTATAATGACCCGTTAGAAAAAAACCGATAGTGATTTTTCAGTATTACTGTACTTTACAAATAGGGCGTTTTGCTAATAGGACAAACTGCTCGTAGGACGATTTGATAATAGGACATTTTGCTGAAGTGTCGTTTTGCTATTAGGACCATTTGCGTTTTAGGACTTTTTGATACGGAGGGATTTTGACTTATTCATAGGGAAATAGACTTTTAAGTAAATTATTGTGTAACTTGTCTTACACCTTAACACCTTTTTGTTTTTGCATGTACTAATAACAATCTTACTAACGCCGTTTAAGTAACAATTTTATGGACTGACTCACATAAAGATGATCATTATTATTATTATTATAAGGTTGGCAACAATGCTGCGCGCACTAGCACTGTACCACGGCAAGTCTCCGGTGCACCTATTCATGGTGCGACTTGCACAGGGTCTGTGCCACGCCGGCAAGGGCACGGTGACGCTGTGTCCCACACACGCCGACCGACGCCTCATCAACCAGCCCGCGCTCGCCGGCCTGCTCGTTGTGCTAACTGCCTTCTTGGATTGTAAGAACAGTAAGTACACTTCTTGTTTTGTAGTAAAAGTTTTATTAGAAACAATTGTTACGAAAAATTATCGCAAAATTAATGTGGCATAATAGTTATGAGGCCTTGAGTCACATTAATTTTGCGATGATTTTCGTTTGACAAACTGGCCCTTAGCCATACACGTATGATGAAGAGGAGGTATAGTCCATGCCCTAGCCCAGCTTATCATTTCTTAAACGATATCAAACATTTCTTCCGTCCAGTAAACAAAGCAGCAAGTCCAATTTGGTTTATTTTTTCCAATGCGTCCTCCTGCCCGTTTACTGTATCCGTACCTGAAATATTTTCGGAAGGTGTGACGACTGCGAGTTGTGTAATTTATCTTGTTCGAGTTCCAAATGAATAGTTTACTGCGTCTCTTAAACGAAGCCTTGTGTTACAGTAATCCTCGGCAAGTCTCACTACTTGCTGTACGTACTGGCGACGGCGATGCAGCCCCGTTGGCTCGTCACCCTCGACGAGAATCTGCAGCCCTTGAACGTCAGCGTGCGAGTTGGACAGGTAAGAAAACAAAACAGTTTGGAAAGGAAACAAATTCTAGGCTACGCAAGTTAGTAAAATTATCCGTTACGCCAAATCAGCCCGTCGATTTTGATTTAAAAAAAGTTTAATAAATTCGTTGTAAATACATGAATATAAATAAATAAAAACTCATCTTAACAAAACCTCCTTCTTTTTTGAAGTCCAGACAAGAATTTTATGCGATTGAAATTAAGTTACTGTTAATTTAAGTCATTCTAATTCAGACCACTTTGAGAACAGTATGTTCTTTTCGATATATTTAGCGTTGGCTGTCATCATCGGTTCAGATTTACAAACTTTCATTATTTCGCAGGCTGTCGACGTTATCGGTAAGGCAGGAACGCCAAAAACAATCGCTGGTTCCCACACGCACACGACGCCCGTACTACTATCGTTCGGCGAGCGCGCTGAACTTGCTACCGACGAGTACATCCCCCTGTCACCTGTCATGGAAGGATTCGTTATACTCAAGAAGAATGAGGATAGCGTTATGGCTTCTGTTCAATAAAACTAGCTATTAATCCTTAGATTTAATTAACATTTATCTGTATTCATTTCAGTTCTAATAAAGTTGTGAGAACTATTCCAAGCTTGATTTTATTCATTTATGTCCTCACCCATTACACCATACCATTACAGTAACCGTTGGTTTTGCACGAAACATCAATAAGTGTAATGTTTCCAACGAGTGTCATACTGAATTTCGACACGGTCCCAATTTCGAACCACAATAGTTCCGAATTCTCATTGCTTCGACAGAACATATATTCGACTAGCATTAGTCCGACATAACACATTTCGACAGCACACACTTTCGAAAAACACTACTTCGACAGAACCCTTCATCGATATGCACTTGTTCGGCGAATCTCTATTTCGATGGAGCATACCTTCGAAATAATACTGCTCTGGAATGTGACAATAATAATTGAATTTCGCTGTATGGTTTTACGTACAAAATAAAAACATTTAAATAGTAATCAATTATGTTTTTAATTATAAGCAGTAACAAATCTTTGTACAGTTTAATCATTTGTTGGGTCATTGTGGTTTTCTTTCTTCTCAGTTAGTTGTAATTTTTGCCGCCTACCCAAATGTTCTTTCTTTGGTATTGCTCGTCGAATCGTTGAGCTCCTTAAGTTCTGAGTTGAACTGCACGTTTACTGACAAATGCGTGCACTGACTGGACAGGTCCACTCAATCTATGTGGTTTTTCCTCAAAAGCCATTTTAGACACCAATCTACATGGTTTTCACATGATCTGACCAACATTATGTCTGGACTTCAAAGAGACTGTGACCTCTGAGTTTGTTTCGGCCTTTCTTGTCAGAGTAGTCAGATAGGAAACGCCGACTTTATCTAGTTTTAAAAATATGATTGGCGTGTAAAAGTGTTTGTACAAACCTACTTACAGAAATAAAACCATTTGTCATTTAGCATTTCTTCAGATAATTTAAATCGTAACATAATATTAATAAGAGTCTTCCTGATTATTTATTAGACATGTGAGTGACGTATGCTATTCCGCTTAGGAACGAAATTGTATCCATGTTATTTTTAAGTAGCAAATGTTTTTACAGCCTTTTGTTGACCCAACAAATGATTAAACTGTACAAAGATCTGTTACTGCTTATAATTAAAAACATAATTGATTACTATTTAAATGTTTTATTTTGTACGTAAAACCATACAGCGAAATTCAATTATTATTGTCACATTTCAGAGCAGTATTATTTCGAAGGTATGCTCCATCGAAATAGAGATTCGCCGAACAAGTGCATATCGATGAAGGGTTCTGTCGAAGTAGTGTTTTTCGAAGGTGTGTTGTCGAAGTGCGTTATGTCGGACTAATCCTAGTCGAATATATGTTCTGACGAAGCAATGAGAAGTCGAACTATTGTGGTTCGAAATTGAGACCGTGTCGAAATAAATAACTGTCGAAATTCAGTATGACACTCCCAAAATAAAAATTACAATGAAAACAATATTTACTGTCCTAACGTTTTTCCGAGAAATATGACGTAATTATGAAAAATTTAGTTAGATCATTATCTTCCAGGTAGGTAGCACATTGCAAGTCGACCATCCCACTAATTTATTTATTAAAACTTCATGCACAAGTAAAAAAATACTGTACAAAGGCGGACTTAATGCCGGAGGCATTTTCTACCAGTCAGCCTACTAATTGACGGCAGCTCTAGTGCGGCATGATTAAAACCATATTAAAACTGGCTTCTCAAACATACCCCTCCAGCTGACTATGTTGAGCCTGTAGAAAAGCTCCCAGCGGGTCACCAACTGCCATGGCCCACCTGGAAATCCCTTAACCGACTTAGAAGCCAGATGGGCCGCGTCAGGTACAACTTCGCCACCGATACATTTCAGACATTTACACACTGTTCAGAACAGAACTGTTGTTTTGCTAATTTTTCGAGACTGCTCGATTGTTGATTTATTTGAATTGGTCTATAGGTATCTGAATAATCTATGAAATCGATTATTGATTGTGGTAGCGGCCCTGACTTGCTTATCATAGATAGTAGGTTCGAACCCAGGCAGACCCAGACTGAGTAGGTATATATGTGTTCTGTGACCTAGACGTGCAGTGTACTTTGTGCAACTTCACCACTGCTCTTAAAACGGTAAAGGAAATCATCGTGTTTCGCCAGTTATGGTTATGTTGAATTGGGCCAAACACAAGCAGTTAGGTACGTTTTGCGTCTCGACTTTGATTCACATGAACAAGGACCAGCCAACCAACGATTCACATGATCAGCAGTGGCGCTTACTTGCGATCATTATACCAGCGAATCAGAGGGTTTATAATAACGGTCTTCTCAGATTTCATAAAAATAGGTACCTACTTACTTACAGATTTTTATGATTTTACAGGCTGTGGACGTGATCTTGGTAAAGCAGGAACGCCTGAAACAATGCCCCACACGTACACCCGTTAGGTAGGTACTTACCTACTCCTACTAATGTCATTCGAGAGCGCATTAAAATATTATAATTTACTTCCGGTACCGACAAGTTCTTGCTACTGTCTGTCCATAGGTAATTAGTAAATATACCTGCACGTCTCGAATACTTAAAAATATCGTATTTTTCATAAGTTTCCTCATACATATGAGTATGACGTTCTACACGAAAACCTAATAAAAGTGAGTAAGTGAAGAATAATTAACTTGCTACCTACCTACCTGTTCATAAATAATAATATGTCATACAATTTGTAAAAGAATCGTCGTTACGTACATATTGGAAATAAATTATTTAAAATGACGGATTTTTCTCTGTGGTTTCTTATTATTGCCATTGTGTTAATGTCCTTCACGCTGCTGATGTATGGGTAAGTGGATAATGTAATTACTTCAAGGTAACAGGTTATTTTGTGTGTTCTTATGCAGTCATTCTACTCAGCTCCTGTTTAGTTATCAAACAGCATTAAGATGTGCTATAATTTATAACAGTTGGTCCACTTCCTTCTAAATCAACCCCTGTTGTTGCAGAGTAAGTGTCATTCAATGGTGTGCTGATGAACCAAGGGACACACTGCACTACACCACATCCTGGGCGCGCATGGCAATACCGGAGCATGACAGCTTTACTGTGACATTACCACCCCTGCCACCTTACTTCTTTGAAAGTAAAATTAATTATGATGACTTTGCAGACACAATTCGATCGATCTAAAAATGTGTTATTTCCTGCGTGTTTTTTTTATTCTTTCTCAATTATTGTAATGCTATAATGTTGTTTTGTTTTAAACATTAATTAGGTACTAAGTTATGCGCATGTTATTTAAAGTTAAATTAATTACTTATTTAATTAAAAAAGCTTTGTAAAGTTTGTAATTACTTTATTTACTTATTTACAATATGTCATATGACTATCTTGTAACTATCATGAAGTAGTTTCTTCAGCTGCTGAAGCAATTTCTTTATTTTTCTCCTTATCTTCCGTGTCATCATCTTCACAGCTGGAGTCTGACTGTGATGATGCATTCTGCTTATTTTCTAACTTTGGCTTCTTTCCTTTCAATTTTGCATTATTTTTTTTCTTTAGCCTCTTGGCTCGTTTCTTTGCTGTCCTCTCGGCCGCCACTTGCCGATTTTCTTCTATTCTATTATGATAATCATCTTCAAGTTTTTCCTGAAACAATAATTTCAAAATGACAGAATATTAAAGATGTCCATATCTTTGGTTGGTCCAATCATAAGAATCAAAAATGTTAGATATGGTAATTATTTTAAAAGGCACAAAATTATAGCATAAAATGTAAGTAATGTGAAATAAACATGAGCCCAGTATCAAAAAGAAATATAAGATTTATAACCTCTTTGCTGCACATCTTTCTACACTAAAGTAGATCTAAATTCACCCAAAATCTTTTGCCCAGATCACAATGATAAATGATTTTATTTCTGTAAGTAGGTTTGTACAAACACTTTTACCCTCAATCATATTTTAAAACTAGATGAGGTCGGCGTTTCCTATCTGACTACTCTGAGAAGAAAGGCCGAAACAAACTCAAAGGTCACAATCTCTTTTAAAATCCTGAAATAATCTTGGTCAGATCATTTGAAGACCATGTAAGATTGGTGTCTGAAATGGTCTTTTAAGGAAAGAACCATACAGATTTGAGTGGACCTGTCCAGTCAGTGCACGCATTTGTCAGTAATCGTGAAGCTCAACTCAGAACTTAAGGAGCTCAACCATTAGACGAACAATACCAAAGAAAGGACATTTGGGTAGGCCGCATAAAGCACTCAAACTGCCAGATCATCATTGAAACTACCTGAGACAGTGAAAAAATAAAATAAAACTGACGCACATAGTCCTCACATTCACAATAATTTGATAATAATGTTATACTTCAGAAAGTAAATTGTCATGTCATTCTATATGTAATAATTATCAAATGTCAAAGTTTATGTAAAATACAAATTTTAAAAAAAAATAGCAAAAATAAAAATAACAAAAAAACATTCAGTATGCAAAAAAATTGGAGAAACTCAATCCCAAAAATAAAACTGCATAATCAGCCTATAACCCACTGCTGGGACACAGGCCTCCTCTCTGTGAGAGGGAGTAAGATAACATTAGCTATGACCCATTTACCTTTTCACTTTTCTCTTGGATGAACTTCTGCCTCGCGTATTCTTTTCGCCTGAGATGACGGTAGACATGAAATTCTCCCGATCCCGCGCCAGCACTCGAACCCATAACATTGCGGACAAAGTCAGGTGGCGCAGCTAATGACTTTGATTTTGGCGGTTCTGGGATCACCACTGGCTTATCCTGATAATTAAATACGTAAATGTTTTACGAATTCTGTTTTAAGACTCATCTTTTAACAGAATTCGTAACATTTGGTTCCTATTCCGTAATTTGGAGTAGTTCGTACTCACTGGATTTTTCATCAGTTTTTGTAATTTTAGCCTTTGTAAGTCAGTTGCATTTCTAATCACTATGGGCTTCTTATCGGATTTAGATTCTGTATCACTCATTTTTGGGTCGGAAATAAAATTATGAACACAAGATTATAGAGCTATAAAAATATAAACAACTTAAGACTACTATTCTGTCAAAGTGACAACTTTATTGTATTGTCAGTGGCTCAGTGACTCATTGGCAATGAGTCATTGCAGTCATTGCTTTAGAGTTGCGGTCAGTGACAAACTGTGTGGAGGAAAATCGAAACACTTTTTTGCGAACCGTATTTACGATATTTGAAGAAAAAGTTGCGTTGCGCGAGGCGTTGTGGTGAAATGTCTTTAAACTGACTTGATAATAATTAACATTGTTTTAAAAAGGTTAGGCCTTTCGAATTATTTTATTTTAATAAGTGCTGACCCTACGGTTACGCTAACCCATACCATAATTATATTCATTACAGACAGTGGCGTATTTATACTATGGGCAAGAGGGCCATGGCCCTGGGTGGCAGGTGGTGGTGGTTCTCTAGAGGTATGAGGAACAAGGTGTAAAGATCACTCATACCTACATAGAAAAGGGAGGATCCTCCGACCAGACGGGTGTCGTGTTTGGTGGGCAACTGACCGACGTTTGATGTCGTTTGATGTCGGGACATTGTATATAATTATGCTAGTTGCACGGTAAACTCTGCTTTCGATGTGACGCGTAGCTCACATGTGGCGTTTGTTTGCCGCTACAGTTCTTTATTTTCCTGATGCAAGGACTACTTATCTTCTAGCCTGCCGCTCCATAATTTCTATATCTGTGATTCTGTCGTCATCATCTCTGTCTATCTTTTTCCCAACTATGTTGGGGTCGGCTTCCATTCTAACCAGATGTAGCTGAATACCAGTATTTTACATAGAGCGGCTGCCTATCTGACCTCCACAACACAGTTAGGTACTGGGTAATATGATACCCTTTGGTAAAACTGGTTGTCAGACTTTCGGGCTATTGACGACCCGTAACGTCTTACCGACTGCCAAAGACCCACGAATGACAGCCGGGACCAACGGTTTAACCCCACAACACGCGCGCCGCCGCGTCGTGCCGGTCGGTTTGTAATTCTGTATGAATGGTAAAGAGATAACCTAACATATCCAAGGCGGGGTGTAGAAATTTTCGAGCTCGCTTCACTCGCTCTCGAATCCTAAATTATTTTAGTTCTCAAGATTGTATGCATAAGTTGGTAAAGAAACTTCTCTATCTGCGTGAGTGATCAAAAGAAAATGCGATCTATCCAATTTGCAAAATTTTTGAGCTCGCTTCTCTGTCCCATAAAATATTTGTTTTGTTAAATTACGGGGTGGCAAATGGTACTGGCGTGGGACGTAAAATCTTACAATACGCCACTGATTACATTAATTAGACTCATTAGACTGAATCACAGTACAAATCGTCTAGTTTGTGAAGATTCTTGTTCGCAGTATAAGACTACTGCTTAACTACGTATCAACGTTTGGTCGAATTCACCCTTAATGTTTTTTTTCTGGAAAGTTCCGGTTTTTATCCTCTAGTTTCACCTTGTGAAGGACAAACTCACTTGTACTGCTGTAGGTACTTTGCGGCGGATCCGGCGAATTTTGTGCATTTATAGTTTCATTTGTCCGCTGAAGTTACGGAATTATTATCAAGTAAGTAGCCTTTAACCTACTAAAAAATATATATGAATGGCCATAGTTTTAATATCATTCTAAGATATGCCAGTATTTTCTGTAAAATAAAATAATGAAAATGCCCATTTTATGTAACCTTTTTGCTTTAATTTTTGCATACGTCAGTTGTTTTAATTAATTATTAATGTATCATTTTGTTTTTGTTTAGTAATTTGTACGACTGATGATTAAAATCATAATAATCACTCGATATTTATATTGATTTTATACTGAAACTGTTCGAGAATAACATACTCAACCTATAGTTGACCTTGCCATCTATTCATGAACAATTGGGGTAGGTAATGATCTATTGTTATTTCGTTACGATAAAATATTTCAAAATAATTAAGAACAATAATGTATACTTTAATCAGAAACTTATTTGTTTTCATGTGCAGAATGCCGATTAAGTCCATCAAAGCTCGTCAAATCTTCGACTCCCGTGGTAACCCCACTGTAGAGGTTGACCTGGTATGTATAATCAATAATCATGTTTACAGCCTCGCTTTTCCTCATGTTATAGAATATCATTTTGTTTCCTTCCTATATACAAATATCTCACTATTTCAAACCAAAAATATTGTGGGTAAGTAGGTACTTATTCTAATAAGAAAACAAACCTCCTGCTATAATTGGTAAATCATTTTATTGTAACCATCAAACTCCATTTTGAGAGCCAAAAAAAAGTTCTGGACTGAATAATTGTATTATTTTATACAGGTAACCGAGTTGGGCCTGTTCCGTGCGGCTGTCCCATCTGGTGCCTCCACTGGTGTCCACGAGGCTTTGGAACTGAGAGACAATGTCAAGGGCCAGTACCATGGTAAGGGTGTCCTCACTGCCATCAAGAACATCAATGAAAGTATTGCTCCTGAGCTGCTTAAACAGAACCTCGAAGTCACCCAGCAGAAAGAGGTATGATGTGATAAGGATAACATTATTTTCACCTTCACTTTGACCTTAATAGTTCAAGAACACACACGGCTCACAAGGCTACTTCATAGAAGCTTTAGGTTTTCTCTGTATTTATTTGGGGTACGTACATGTGTTCAGGCTCAGGATGCCCCTACCCGACATGTCGCTTTCTCAAAAATGGCCCTTTCCCGAAATTACTTTGATATGATTTTGATGAAATATTATTTTGATATGTTTTGTTTGGAACTTGTTACATACAAAGGAAGCACCATCTACCGTACAAAGAACAAACCTGTGTTAGAATGTCCACACAGATAGATAACAATATTCTTTGTAGTTAATTAACTTAATTAGGATAGATGTCGCTTTTTGAGACTTTATGCAAATAATGGACTTTTATAGCTGTCGTAGGAAAGGGTATTTTTGAGAAAGGGATATTTCGGGAAGGAGGCATTTTAGGAAATGGATGTTTCGGGAAAGGGGGCATTATGGGGAGGGGATATTTCGTGAAACTGATTATTTGAAAACAAGGGTAATTTGGGAAAGCGACATTCTGAGCCTGAAAGGGTACTTGTAGTAATATTTTTTTGTATCAGAATTGCCTATTTATTTATCTTTTCTTTTTTTGTAGCTGTAATATTTAAGGTTTCCAGGGTATAGATGGTTATCTATGGCTAAGGGATACGCCATGTGATTCATTTATTTACATGCCTATCTTGTTAGAGAATTACCAGCTATTGCTCATTTTTTTTTGCAAAGTTTTCATTTCAATGAGGCAATGGTCCACAATCACGGAAAACTTTATAATAAACCCCTGATTAACCAGAAATATGAGTATATAATCAGTAAAAACTGCAAATACACAAAAGACCTGAGAAACAAACAAAGCAAACACAAAAAACAAATTTAGATAAAACATCTCATACCTAACTCCTATGACACATACATACCACACATGGTTATGATTCAATCCACCTTTTGTACTATATCTTAAATTAAAAGAAGAATAATAAAACAATTACTGATTGTTAACAGATTGACCAGTTCATGTTAAACTTGGATGGCACTGAAAACAAGTCAAAGTTGGGTGCTAATGCCATCCTCGGCGTGTCTTTGGCTGTCGCCAAGGCCGGCGCTGCTAAGAAAGGCGTGCCTCTGTACAAGCACTTGGCTGACTTGGCTGGCAACGCCGATATCGTGCTGCCGGTACCTGCATTCAACGTCATCAACGGTGGCTCCCACGCTGGAAACAAGTTGGCCATGCAAGAGTTCATGATCCTGCCTACAGGTTTTTATTATTGTATATTATACCCTCTGTCTCTGGAAAGTCGAAAGGACTATGTGAAATCCTATAATAATAATAATTCCAGCCGATTATTATTGTCCCATGCACTGATCATCACACTTGCTCTAGACAGGTTGGGATTAAAAATTGTGAGGTAACCTGGACAGGTGGCGATTTCAGACTTATAAATATAAGTCCAGGTTTCCTCACAATGTTTTACCTTCACCAATGACAGTAATGTCCAAGATAAACTCGGAAAAAACAAATTAATCGAAAAGTCACATTGGTACTTGCCCGGATTTGACCCCACCACTTCTAGGATGAGAGGTGAGGCACCACCATTACCACCACACCACCAACCACAACCACCACCGTGAACCACTGGGTCACACTATAGCAAAGTCTTCAATATTCACAGAAGTTTAAAGCTACATTAATTAACAGCTTTAAAATTAAAAACATTCAATCTTTTACCTAGGAGCTACATCATTTAGCGAGGCGATGCGCATGGGTTCCGAGGTGTACCACCACTTGAAGAAGATTATCAAGGAGAAGTTTGGTCTGGACTCCACTGCCGTCGGTGATGAGGGTGGATTTGCTCCCAATATTCAGAACAACAAGGATGCTCTCTTCCTCATTCAAGATGCGATCCAGCAGGCTGGTTACACTGGCAAGGTTAGTATTAGCATATTGCTTAACCTCGTAAAGCCCAACCTAAATTTAGGTTGATATACATTATGACCCAACTTACTAAAAATAGGTGCAAGCAGTTGCGGCCCAGAACTTTAGTTTAGTAAAAAAGTGTTTAAATGTAATGTTTTTGGCAAAAAAGAAAGAAAAGAAGAAAATAAAAAAAAGAATAAAAGAATAAGAATTAAATAGTTAACTTTAGGTATAGACCTAAAGTTAACTATTTCATGCACAAAATATGTTGAAATAATTTGTCCTTTTTTTAGGTCACTGGGCCAAAGGCCAGGTCAAATCCATTCAATTATTTCTCATGGAATTACAAATTATACCAGAAATAAAAAAAACTGGGATTTTTTTATTTTTATTACTTCGCCTTGCATTTTAAACCTTATATATTAATTAAAATTATTACGTAAAAGTTAGGCTAACTGTTACAATAAAAATCCACCGATCTTATTTTGGGACATAGTTTTTTATCGTTCGTATATTACTGAATTAAAATGACTTCGCAATAAAAAAAATTGTGGGAACAAAATATAACATTTCCACAACTGTTTGCAATACTACATACATGCATACATTTCAGACATCACCATGTAATTATTATAAAGATATGAATAGATTTACATAACTATATCCACGAGGCTTCCGTCATATAAAATGTATGTACTCTGTGGCTAC
Source organism: Dryobotodes eremita (assembly GCA_917490735.1). Lineage (NCBI taxonomy): Eukaryota > Metazoa > Arthropoda > Insecta > Lepidoptera > Noctuidae > Dryobotodes > Dryobotodes eremita. Next base: position 14,437,284 of record OU823254.1, on the reverse strand, counting down.
CGTTCACACGAGATCAAACGTTTAAAAGACAGATTCTTGGTTCTAATATCATGTCATAATTTTAGGTCATTGGGCCCTAATTTAATGATTTTAAAAACTGTCTTGGGCAACATATTTTTGCCATTAAATTAGGTTGTTGGGCTTTATGAGGTTAACATAATATAATGGTCTTCTTTATATTACTTATTATCATTATTTATTTGTCTTCTTTAATTTAATTCGATATCCGTGCTTAATACCTATAATCTCATTGGTTCAACACCTACTTCTCTATTCAGAATTCCATGAGCTGTTTATATATTGGACTTTCACTTACACCTTGAGTAGATCAATCACAGAAAGTGATGTTCAATGTGTATGACTACCGCCTTTTTATATGATAATCACAGCTCAGTAGCAACTACTGCATCATTACTAACAAAGTTAAATTATGATCAAACCTTAGTTTTTAAAGTTTGTTTTTGTTTTAGATTGAAATTGGAATGGATGTTGCGGCATCTGAATTCTTCAAAAATGGCACCTATGACCTTGACTTCAAGAATCCTAAGTCCAACCCCGCCGACTTCCTCTCTTCCGAGAAGCTAGCCGAGGTGTACCTAGACTTCATCAAGGACTTCCCCATGGTGTCCATCGAGGATCCCTTCGACCAGGACGACTGGGCCGCGTGGGCCAACCTCACCTCCCGCACACCCATCCAGATCGTCGGAGATGATCTTACAGTGAGTACTTGCAGCCGGTTTTAGACTGGAACTATACCCTTGCCCATCATTATCTCCTGCCGTCATCCCAAATTCTTTGGGGACGGCCGCCGTGTGTTTCTGCCAAACATCTGCCGCCTCGATAAAAAAACCATTTAAAAGCTAACTGGAAACAAAAGAGGCCAACCACCCATCCAACAAATGATTAAAGATTATTAAGATAGTTCTGTGGTTTTTAGGTAACAAACCCCAAGCGTATTGCCACAGCTGTTGAGAAGAAAGCTTGCAACTGCTTGCTCTTGAAAGTAAACCAAATAGGAAGCGTTACTGAATCCATTGATGCTCACTTGCTGGCCAAGAAGAATGGATGGGGCACCATGGTTTCTCACAGGTATTTTATGATTTGTATATTTTCTTTTAATAAAAATGTTGAAGAAATACATATTTTTTTACATACACCAGTATTGGTTGGTTGATATTATAATGGCCTTTCGTGACCAGGTCCGGAGAGACTGAAGATACGTTCATTGCTGACCTTGTCGTGGGTCTGTCGACTGGTCAGATCAAGACCGGCGCGCCGTGCCGCTCCGAGCGTCTTGCCAAGTACAACCAGATCCTCCGCATTGAAGAGGAACTCGGCGCTGGCGCCAAATACGCCGGCAAGAACTTCCGCAAGCCTGTTTAAATGTATAAAAACGTAAAAGAGCATATTCAACAAAGAACGCATAGTTGCTATAGACCACAATGACTGAAATGTATATGCTCTTAGAATGTTATACAGCATTTTAATCCTCTGTAGTGTGATATTCATAAATCATAATGTAACAAGATGAGCAAATTACTGCACATTTTTTCAAAAAAATACCTTATTTATAAGAGATTACTGGCTGTAGTGTATGTACTAGTGTCGAATGTATGATGCTATTTATTTAAATTTTAAGGATTATTTTTATGTTTTAAACTTAATTGATATCAATGCGTAAGTTCAATAAATGATGATGTTATTGTATTTGTGTACTTATTTTGTTTAGATTCCTGGTAGGCAATACAGATAAGCTGAAAATATGTATGGTTGTTATTTTACACCAATTATTCTTAAATTCTGTACATGCACGCAGTGCAAAGCTGTGGGAGAACCTATAGATAGACGGTAGTAAAAAGATTGTATCGCAGTCTCTGAAATCCGACGTACTGCTTGCTCTACTGATGTCCCTCAAATAAAGCAATAAATGCGGAGCTATTTGAATATTTTATGCTGTGATAAATAGATTTACCGGTCAGAAAGGGTGTTAGTGGGATTACGGGTGAGGATTCACAGTCCAGTCTGGGACGTTTAGGAACTCTTGTTGTAACAAAAATGTACATACAGTTGTCCGCCCGCCGCCATAACTTGAGATTTCAGATTAAGGTGAGACTGGTGTTACGACACGATAGTTTGATCGTCACATCAAAGACACCCATCATGACCCATATAATCTTTCGACATCATACATATTTTAATTTTACTTCAGGTACCTACTTTATTGAAAAGAGCATTATCTATTCTGGTTTGTTCCTCACGGGAATCGAGACTAGTAGGGCCGTAGCGCAGAAGCCGATCGCTCAGCCATTGTGTCAATCGTTCCCTAAAGTTGATACTTTTTCTAAATATACCTTGAGTTCTTGACGGGTTACCGGGATAACAGATGGCGCTCCATTGGTTGCGTAGACGCAAACACTATATGGGTGTGCCCATGCCATGTCTCGGAATAATTTACGGCAAACTTGTGTGAGGAAAGTACCTACCATCACACATTTGGCAAACCCCTTATAAATTAGGTAGGTACCTATAAGATTATATAGATTTTATTTCATAGACCTTGCTAAATAATATTTGTAAGTATGATAAGTCCAATGCTATATTACATCATGCTACCTAGGCTGTGGCGAAAGCAGCTCTTATTACGAACTAGGGAAGTCGTCATCATCATCACCATCTGGCTGGCCTTTTCCCAACTGTTGGGGTCGGCTTCCAGTCTAACCGGATGCAACTGAATACCTACTTGTATTCTGCATGGAGCGGCTGCCTATCTGAACGCTACAGCGCAGTTAAAGGGGAAATATGATATCCCTTGGGAAGACTGGTTGTTGATAACTAGGGAAGTAGTATACCTACATTTATAAAAGTACGGACAGCCTGGCTGTATTATCAAATAACCTGCAAACACGTGTCCCTTGCGTGCTTGTGACGTCACGTCATACAGCCGGTTTACCAAAGAATCTATAATAGACAGTAGGTACCTACATGATCGACGCGTGCAGCGTTTATCGTGTTTGTACGATAGTAAACAAGCAAATCGTTAATAAACAAAATGAGCTCATTATAATCGCTATAATAAGCTGCATGAGTTTAACAGTGGTTAGTCTAGTTATTACATTGGTTTTGAATACTACTTTCAACAATGGCTCAAAACAAAGAAGACCTTCGCATTGTGACCTACATGTGTCCATCTCATCCGGTACAGTTATACGAGTTGATACTGGAGTTACTAGAAGATGCATTGGGTTGCTATGCAACTTTACAATATGAAAGCAGAAGCCCAGGACCATTATCGGATCGTCCGGATCCTTTTTCTACTGACAAGGCCGATTTGGGTAAGAGAATAACTTTTCTTTATGTAGACACAACGAACTACCTCCGTTTCCTACAAGTACCTAATATAATATTTTTTCACACCACCTACTCGACAATCTCAAATTATATGTCATGCAAACCTGGGGCCTATCCATCCGGGCATACCTATTGAACTTATTTCGTATCAAACATTACTTTTAACTTTTAATTGTTTTAAACAGGTCTACTAACTGTAATTGTAATTTTCATAAATACTTGGTTGTAGTACCTACCTACTATTGCTTTTTATTGTCTCGTAGATGGTGTGAAGTGTGAAAGTAGAATAGCCCCCTCGGGGATAAACGTGCCTTCGTCTTGGGCGAGCTTGAATCTCTCACTGCACTCAGGATTCTTGTCGTCCGCTCGGGAGTTAACACTAGAACCCATCGTTACGTTCGGGATTCAATACGGCGGCGGCGCCCGCGACATAAAATACTGCAATATCCCCTTGGTGCATAATCTACTATTGTGAAATTGATTAAGAGTAAATATGGAATTTTCTGTACCAACGTAAAAGTCGGGTAGGTACACACTTATTAACTGTAGGCAAATAAATAATTGTGGAAGAGAGTTTATTATTAATTACAATTGTTGTAGAGTTTATTATAAATTATAATGATTGTAATTTAAACTACCTATAAATACCTATATATATTTTAGACTGATTTTGTTTATGTACCTACTTATTTAACTTCCAGCGTTCATGTCAGCTTCCGCATATCTGGAACTACGCGGAAAGAAAAATGCCTTTATTGATCTACTTCCGGTAACACCTGTTTTCGCTCATCAAATGAACGTGGAAAATAAGCCAGGATATTTCTCAGATATTATCATTCACAGTGATAAAAAGTAAGAACCCTTCAATTTGTAAATATGAACATGTGTATGTGTACCTTGTATCAAGGTACATGCAGCAAGAATTACGTAGGTACCTATCTAAAAGTCCCCTACTACGCCGTAGCACCTATTATGGTTTTTATGCTGACAAAGTAATGTCTGATATTTTCGATCACAGCGAGCTAAGATAAACTCAACGAGGTAACACATATTTCTTTTGAATATAACTGAATAGGCTAACTATTTATGATGCAAGACATATCCGATAATTATTGCATTCATATTGTTTGAAGTCGAAGTAGCATCCTATACTAGTGGCTCTGTGACCAAAAAAATCCATATAATTATAGAACCTATTCACAAAATTTCACGACAATCGGTTGGGAAATGCGACCTGCAGAGAAGAACAGACATCTGGGCATCCACATTGGGCATTCACATAAGAAAGCATTTTTGCCCAAGCTAAAACGGGAGACGATTTGGGCTCGCTCGGTCAATTATGGCGCCGCGCCGCGCGCCGCGCCGCTTGTCGACAGATAATTTTGGTGTACCTTTCGATGTCACATATTTCTGCTGCCACTTGTATTTAAAGCCTTCCACAATTGATCATATTATATTTGCCTTCATAAACCTACCTATTAATGGAAAATCATGAAATCAGACAATAATGACAAGCTGTCATATGTAGGTAGTACCTAATATATTTAGAAATGCTCGTGACTGTACCTACTTATCTATCGCTTATCTACAGTAGGTAAATTTATTATAGATAGGTAGGTATTACTCTGCTCACGTTTCGAATAATATTAATATATGGCCATCTAAAGCATGCAAGCTGAGGCAAACTCTAAGTATATATGTGGCATGAAATAATAGAAAACGATATTGATATACATAAGTAAGTTTACGGACTATGCTTCCAATGAAATAAATACACAAACAATAGATAAAAATGTTATCAACATGTCATTGACTTGTGATAAGGAAGAGTCCTCTATTATTCTACAATTAGCTTCCAGACTGCTAATATTGTTTTATCGAAATATACATAATGTAATAAAGTTGTTTAATTGCAGAGCTCATAACGTGAATACTTTACTTGATCTCCGCGGTTGTACATTTGCATACAGTGACAAGGAATCTCTAAGTGGAAGCAAAATTGTTTTGAAAACTTTGAAAGAAAAGGGTGAAAACGCATCATTCTTTGGATCTCTGCTAAGTACCTACTGTGATTTATTATATTTCCTATCATAATAAATGTGAAAGATTAGATGTTTGTTATTAACACTGTAACTAACAACATGTCAGATTTTAATGGTTTGGCACACATACCGATAAACCAAGTCCGTCGATTTACTCTCTGTGACTCACAGAGGATAGATACATACTTTGTATCCCGGTAGCTCAACACGTGCTAAAAGCGTGTAAAAGCGGAAAAGCTAACCGCTTTTAACTATTAACCACTAGGTACGATAGACGGAATGACAAATTGTTACCATGGACGTACGGTTGACTGTAAATTTATCATTTAAGTTCCTACTTAAATGACACATGTACACACGGCTACATTTCAAGCTATGCATTTCCAGTATAAGCTGACCTCTCATTGTACGGAAATCCTATACAATGCGAGATCAGCTTATACTGGACAGCATAGCTTGATATGTAGCCATGTGTACCTACCTACTGTCAACCGTAGTGATGATAGCTCCCATAATATCATTATACTATTTGGATGATAGGATATTTCCTATGCACGAAAAAATTTTAACCAGTGTACAAAGTAACCATAAATTAAGGACATGATTCTAGAGCCTCTAACGCAGAAAATTCTCGTTAGTTATCAAAAATAATGATCTGCTGTTGCATAGAAAAATGCAATACCTACGCGGTCAAAATGTATAGAACAACTAATTTAAAAAAATGTAACTGACGAAAAATTTCAACGCCAGGGGGATTTCATATGCTGAATTCATGGTTACAGTTTGCGCACTGGTTAAAAATTTATTCTGTATAGATACTTAAGTGAGACCGCCCCGGCGCGGCGCCGGCAGCAGCAGTTTAGTTGGTGCACACACTGCACGCTCATTTACATTATTTTTATTTCAGGATCTGGATCACATTTATCGTCGGCTCAGATGGTGCTATCTAAACAAGCAGAATGGGCCGCAGTTGATTCTAGTACTCTTCTTTATACAAAAAAGTTTATGTACGATGGTGGTAAAGATATTATAACCTTGGAAACATTGGGTCGTTTACCGCCGTACCCTATTGTAGTAAATGCTAAGCTAAGAGGTAAGTGTAAGTTACCAGGTATAGCACCCAATATTTACCTAAGTATATTTTTTAGTTCCTTGTTTTATTTGTGAAACTTATGCAGATGGTCACGGCTTAATGTGTAATGTGAAGAAAAGCGAGTATGTTGTCTTTAAGGCTGGTACTAGGTGTCAATCAAGCGTGCCCCCTATAAAGCTGAATGGGTATGAGTTGGCTAGGGTACATCAGTTCAGATACCTGGGTCATCTAATTACCGAGGACCTTAAGGACGACATGGATATTGATCGTGAACGTAGGGCACTGTCCGTGAGAGGAAACATGATTGCTCGCAGATTTGCCCGATGTGCAAATGAGGTAAAAATCACTGTCTTCAGAGCCTTCTGTACATCTTTTTACACCTGCAGTCATTGGGCAGTCTATACTCAAAAAACGTACAGTGCCCTTGGGGTACAATACAATAATGCGCTTAGAACGATGTTGCGGTTGCCCCGCTACTGTAGCGCAACACGTATGTTTGCAGAGGCGCGCATCGATTGCGTCTACGCTACTATGCGCAAGCGGTGCGCGTCAATGCTGAGCAGAGTGCGGGCTAGTCGCAACAGTGTTTTAAGTATGATAGCCAGTAGACTGAACTGTCTGTACATGAATCGATGTATTAATTCTCACATATGCATTGATGCCTCGATTCATGGGTCAGGCAGGGGGCGAGTAGATTGAGGTTGTATTACTAACAAATTGGATCCTAGTTATCTTAAATAAACGTTTATTATTATTATACCTAGTTTCCGTACGCGACATAAATGTGTCGGTAATCCCTTGAACTATATAAACCACGCTTACGGCTACTAAACAAAGGCGCTGTCAAAGTCAAATTGTTACCATGGACGTGCGGTTGATTGTACCTATTTAAATCACTGGAGTTCTGTTATGGACTGTTCATCTTTCCACCCCAGCCACCCCAGACGGGGTGTATAGATGAACACGCGCTTCCGTGTATCCACCCTAGGGTGGCTATTTCAGGGTGGATAAACGAAATAACCCAGCAAATGTATGTAGGCCCCACGTCAATGGTAACAAATAAGCTAGCCTCTTATTCTACTGAAACTCTGTACCACACAATACACTTGGCTAGCAAGGCTTGGCCACAAGGTCAATGTTACCCCCGACGTGCCGTCGACTGTACAAGCGATAGAGACACTTGTTTATCATTATGTAGACGTAGGTACACTGTATAGTACCCAGCGTAGGTGGCATGTTATCCCATCCTATAAAATAAATAATTACAATTTTAATTATAATTTAAGTTACATTCGTTTCAGCCGAGACAAAAAAGGCGATATCAAATGCACTACTCAACCTACCTCAGACGCTACAGTGGAAAAGTAAATTTGCTAAATTCGGTATAATCAAGTTCGAGGTCAATAGCGATGTCGCTTACGATGGGCCGGCTGCACAGATGTGGGCCATCCAAAACGAAAAACTCAATGTTCGGTATTATTAGAGCATTTCTCATAATTTCGTTACTGTATATCATTTATATTTTATATTCTGACTACATTCCTAAATAAAGAATTAAGAATAAATAAAACTTAATGATAATTTTTCCTATTATTATTATTTTTTCTATATTTTATTTTTGTATATTTTAATTTAATAAAATATACTTTAGTTAATTTACATGGTACCCAGTCATAATTTAACATCCAATTAGGTCATATCACTTTTTTTGGCATCTTTGTAACACAATATTTAAAGATACTACTTCTTTTTTCTTGTTACCACAATTGATCAGGACACGACGCGGTACTTTTATTACTGCCATAGGTACTGGCGGTGCCTGTTCAGACTGGGATTGGGAAGGATCTATCTGCAACATTGATGAAATTAATATAGGTTAATTAAGTAAAAAAATATATAGATCAACAATTTATTTGTATTTCATTAGAATGTACTAATTATTAAATGTTGACTGTGTTCTCTGACTATAGATTTCAGTTTCAAAGCACTTGACCAACTGATCATCAACACACTGTTACCTCTATAGTACCAGGACATAATATTACTCCTGGATGTGTTTTAGTTAAGTTGTGTGTAGGTACAGCAGAGTGGTGGAGTATTATCAGAGTATCAGAGTAGTGTTCTTGAATCAGGATCTTGTTTGATAAGTCGAGTGATATTTGAATTATATACTTGAGACCTGCATTTTGTAGTATGCAGTCCATCTGTGATATCATAATAATCATTATATTATGATCTACATTATAACAGAGCATTAATATAATATTATGAAATGCCAGGCCAAATATTTAAAATAACAACTTCGAAAAAACAAAGAACTAACGCTACCTATCTAGATATAATTATATTAACTATATTATTAACCAAGATCTACTTTTAAAAACTGCATCTACTATATTGTAAGTTGAGGGACTAAACAATTCCACCGCCATTGATGTGTGCAATTTCTTCATCTGAGAGAGGTGCTCTTCTGTAGCGCAGTGGTAGATCAATGTCGGGGATGGCAGATGTACTCATTGATGCACCTGCCTGCACCTGCCCTGGCTGAAAAAAGAAAAGACGAAAAAAAAGGTATTATCCATTACAGACTTTTTAACTCCAGCAGGCCCGTGTGTGACCTGAAACCATTGTGACTGTGCTGACTCAGAACATGAACTGATGCTTTATTGGTCCAGCCTAGAACAACTCCTGTACAACAGACCACTTGATGCAATGCTACCTGTGTCGATAAGATTAAAGTACAATTTACTTACAGAATAATATGGATTTATGAATTTGCATCAAAATAATAAATGCGCTCAATGTATCTCGAATATCAATTGCGTTTCTGTCGAGCCTGACATGTGACGGGAGTGAAATTTACATTGAAAATATAGTTACGTAAACACTATTATAGTATAGAAATGAATCGGAAACCGTAAATAAAATATCAGGTGTATTACGTACTGCAGCAGCAGCAGCTGGCGGAGGAGCAGCCGCTTGAGCTGGGGAGGGGGCTCCGCCTGAACCTAACCCGCCCTTACGAAATTTAATAACGGGAATTCGAGCAAGAACTGAAGTCACTCGTACCATTATGATAAATAATTTTCCGAGGAGTGTTAGCCAAAAATATATTTAAGTTTTAATGGCTGCGATTTGACACTGACAGTCGCAAGACAGATGTTTTTGTTTTTTTTTTTTTTTTTTTTTTTTTTTTCTTTTGGCTTCGCACGGTTTGTGCATTCAGCCAATGTCACGTTTGAAAAAACTTCTTCTAAATGATGAAAACAAAGTTAGGGAAACGAAAATATTACTAGTAAAAATTATAACGGGATTTAGGATAGGTCGGTTAAATCTATAGGATCAGTATTAATTACAGTGATATCATATTGAATAATGAACTAAATACAATGACGAAAAATTACAACTTAATACTATTTAAAATAATGAATGAGACTATGCATTTATATACAGGAAAGCTATTTGTACAAAGTAAAGAAAGTATTGAGGTAGGAAAAGGAGTACGGAGAGACAAGAGGTCACTGAGAAAGGATGAACGGTCATATAAACGACAGGAGAAAAATATGTGATTTAAGTCGCCAACGTCTGCGCCACATAGGCAAATGGGGTCGTCGATAATATGAAGTTTGGCAAGATGGGCTGGAGAGCAGACATGTCCCAGTCTCATCCGTATTAGAATGGAGGTCTCCATCTTGCCGAACTTTGCCCTGCCAAACCACGGTTTTTCCGGAACGTCGGGTTGAATCAGTGAAAAATAACGACCCTTCGATTTGCTTCCGATATCCCAAGCTACCTTCCAGGTGTCCCGAAGAAAAGTCTTTGGTAACGTCACGAGATCACAGCAAAAATTTGTATACGGAACTAAGTCCCCACACTGCACCGCATCACCGGCGAGTGTATCAGCCACTTCATTCCCATGGATTCCAGCATGCGCCGGGATCCACGCAAATTGCAGTGTATTACCCTCAGATATGGTTCTGAACGCAAATTCTCTTATTAAATAAATTATAGGCAACTGCGATTTGTGTTCGAAAGGGGATTTGTTGATGGCTAGAAGAGCACTTTGAGAATCAGTAAAAATAATGGATTTTTTAAGCTTTAAAACACGAATATATTCTATGGCTTTTAAAATGCCGAAACATTCCCCCGTAAAAACAGAAGTCTCCGGAGGCAGTTTTATTTTTTGTACGATGTTGTATTGAGAATGGTAAGTACCTATTCCAACACAACCCGTCGGAGAACGCTTGGCAGCATCCGTAAATATATGGTGGTACTCTAAGTGTTCAGCTAAAAAGTGATTAAAACTTAAATGGCAATCGGCATCTGTTTTACTTACACAGTTATATTTAATGATAGGACTGAATTGTAAACTCTCATAACTACTGCTAAATAGGGGAAGTTTATTGGAACGGTGAATAGGAGAAGAAAGTGAAAGGAATTTTTTATAGCTGACGACTAAACAGGGAGTACGTTTATGGGACCAGTAATTAGAAGATTCAATGTGCAACACTAAAGAGTCCAGTTTAGGAATGAGAGGATGAGTTGAGATCTGAATAATCCGGAACAAATATTTGTCAGAAAGGAATTGTCTTCTAAGATATAAAGGAGCTTCCCCGCATTCAACTTGGAGTGCATTAATGGGACTAGACTTCATGGCACCTGAAATAATGCGTAATGCCTTAGACTGGATCCGATCCAATTTTTTAAAAGCCATAACACTAGCAGGTTCCAGAACGAACAATCCATAATCCAGAGTGCTTCTGATGATTGCGTTGTAAACGAGTTTCAAAGAAAAGGGGTGTGCACCCCACCACACACCGGAGAGGCACCTAAGCATGTTAAGGTGATTTTCACATTTGTTAACAATATAATCGCAATGAGGAACACTACTTAATTTACAATCGATTATTATACCTGGTACCTGAATTTATCTTTAACTGGAATAGGTATTTCGTTATAAAAGAGATTTAATAGGGGAATATTTCTCTTCCGGGTGAATAAAACAGCTGCACTTTTAGACGTGGATACATCCAAACCGTTTAGATGTAACCATGACTCCAAAGTAGATAAAGCAGAATTGATAGCAAAGGTAGCTTGTTCAACAGATTGGCTTGAAGAATACAATAATAAATCGTCGGCATATTGAATAACCTTAACATGGTTAGTTAAGGACGAGTCTAAATCAAAAGTGTAAATATTGTATAGAAGGGGACTCAGCACGGAACCCTGTGGGAGACCTCTCCATACAAGACGAGTTACCTCATGATCTCCTATTAACATGTTAACAGAGCGTTCACTCAGGATATTAATAATGAAATTTGACAAAATCAATGGGACTTGTAAGGCTATTAATTTATTTTGTAAAACTGATAATACAACATTATCATAAGCTGCATTAATATCAAGGAAAACTGCAACGGTGGATTGGTTATTAGAGAAGGATAACCGAATATCGGATGTGAAAATACTTAAACAGTCAGTTGTACTTTTACCTTTTCTAAAACCATATTGTGTTTCTGCCAAAAGACCCTTACTTTCAACATACCATTCTAAGCGGTTTTTAATTAAGTGTTCCGCTAATTTCATCAGAATTGAAGACAAAACTATGGGACGGTATGAAGAAACATCAGATGTAATTTTATTTGGTTTAAGGAATGGTAACACCATTTGGCGTTTCCATTCAATAGGGATGTTTCCCGTATTCATAATAGAATTAATAAGCTCCAAATAATAACTGAGGACGTCATCATTTAAGTTAGCAAAAAAGGAATACGGGATGCCATCAATGCCTGGTGCAGAATCCTTAGTTTTATGAATAACACCTTTTAATTCAGTGAGAGTGAATGGAAGATCTAGCGTTGTACGGGTGTCTTGGATAGTGGATACAAGAGACAGGTTAAGGTTAATACCCTCAGGAACAAAAGGAGGAGCTAATTTATCTAAAAACTCACTGGCTAAAGAATCGGGTATTGGAGAAGGGTTGTTATAAATGGACCTAAATCTACGAATATTGCGCCAGACTATCGTAGGGTGAGTATTCGGTGAAATTGATGAGCAAAATGTACGCCAAGATTCAAATTTTTTCTTCTTAAAAACTTTATAAGTTTCGCTTATTAAGTTAGTAACGATTTCAAAATTAACATCAGACATATTAAGATTATAATTGTGTTCAGCCTCTTTACGTTTGTTAATCAATTCTGTGCATTCTGAGTCCCACCATGGAGGCGAGGGAATTTTAGTAATATTGTTATTTTTTACAGGAAAAACTTCATCGGCCGCTGCTATTAAGATGAGTGCTAAAGCTTCAGCACAACTATTTTCATTGCCATCAGAAATAACAGGCAAGGAGCAGAGGTTTCTGTCGACAATGTTTCTAAATTTGTCCCAGTTATTACTATTTCTATTAGGAAGTTTATGTTTTAAGCATGATCTCCTTAATGGTGTATTTGATTTGGAAAGAGGATAAGAAATAACTATTGGAAAATGGTCACTACCATAAGTAGAGGTTAGAGTATGCCAAGTTAATGAAGAGGCTAAGTTTGGAGAACAGATAGAAAGGTCGATTGCGCTTTGGTTCTGATTGGGATCTGAACGGCGTGTGGCAGCTCCCGAGTTCAAGATGCATAAGTTATGTAAGTCTATTATATCTAGTAATTCATCCCCATAAGAATTAGAAGTGGAGCAACCCCATGATTGGTGATGGCAATTAAAGTCCCCCAATATTAAGAATGGCTTTGGAAGAAAGGAAAAGAGATTATTCATTTCTTGAAGAACAGAAGAAGAAGGGTGAGGAATGTAAATAGAAATAAGACAAGTATGATGCACCTGAATAGCTACAATTGAAATTTCCTCACTATGAGGAGGTAAGGTAATGATAGAGAAAGGGATAGAATTCTTGATAAGTATAGCTACTCCACCATACCCATCAGATCTATCCTCTCTAATGGTTAAATAACCGTTAATTTTAAAAATATGATTAGATTTGAGCCAAGTCTCTGCTAAAGCAAAGGCAAATGGCTCATGTTTGTTTAAAAGATATATAACATCACTCTTTTTGTTTATTAGACTGCGGCAGTTCCACTGGATTATTTTGGATGTGTTGTCCATTATGGATGGAGTGAGAAACATTAAAAGAAGGGGCAACGTTGGACGGTGAAATGTTGAACTGAGACAGAAGATTGTGTAATGCGGAAAGAAAATCGTTTATGGAAAAATTTGTGTCTTTTGTTTCATTAATATGATTATTAGAAAAAGCACAACCATTAGATGGTTGGGGAATGTCAAAATCTTTAATAATGGCATTGTGAGCCTCTTTATTATAACCTTGTATAGATTTGGGAGGAGAGCGTGGTTTGAGAAAGACAGTCTTTTTATAACTACTTGAAGCAGGCATTCTATTAGCTAAAGGGATAGATGGAGAATCTGCAAATTTTTTGGAAGGAGAGGATAAAAGTGTATCAGCATATGATTTAGTTACTGGCGGATATACTTTTGTCGCTTCAGCGTAAGATACAGAACTTTGCGCCATGTATGTTTTAATTAACTTTTGTCTAGAAAATTCTGGGCAAGACTTACTAGTAGCATAGTGAAAACCAGAGCAAAGGCAGCAAGATGCACTTTCCTGTTCTCTTTCACAACTGTCTCCAGTGTGGCCTTGGCCACATTTATAACAACGAGGTTTCGACCTGCATTGAATTTTAGTGTGACCAAAACGACAGCAACTGAAGCACTGTACAGTAGGGAAAATATATAAATCTACAGGTAATGCATTATAGCACATGAAAATTCTTTTTGGTAGAACCTGCCCATCAAACGTAACAACTACGGATTGGGATGGTTTCCAAAGAGTTGTACCATCAACAATGGTTTTAAAATTGAGGCGTCTGACTTTTAAAATTGGGCCGCAACCAATTGGTGCTGTTGTATTGTCAATAACTTCCTCCGGAGACCATTCCACAGGAACACCACGCACTAAACCCATTCTAGTAACATTAAAAGTAGGTATAAAAGCTTTATAATTATAGGTTTCAAGACTATTGTTAGTAATAAATGAATTTGCGTCAAGGAAATTGGAAAAAGATAAAGATATTTTATTGCGTCCGATTTTTTTGACGCTACCGTTTATTATGTTTTGGAAGGCGTTGAGCTTTAAGAACTTGCCAAATGTGATTGGGTGCAATGTCGTTCCATCATCTGGTGAAATAGTTTTTTTTTGGACATGAATAACAAAAGGCGCGCTGTCAGTTTTTTCGTAAGATTTTCTACCTATCTGAGTGGGAACAACTAAGGACGGTGCAGGAACATATGGTATTTTATTATTAGGCACATCGGTGGAAACAATTATTTCGGGGCAGTTAGGCTCCAATGCAGTAGCTAGTGTTGATTCCGTACAACCACAACCCGAAGACACTGAACCGTGGTTTTTACGGGTACGACGGCGTTTATTGCAATGTTTGCAAACATGCACACGACTTCTTTTTAAATAGCGAGCCGAAGACGACCCATCGGTATCCATGCCCGATTCGTTGGATATTGTGACAAAATTACCTGCCGGGGGCACAATGTCCCCCGGGTCAGGCGGTTCATTCATCTCGTTCCAAATAAATAAAATTAATAAAAACTTACCACTACCGAAGAAACTAACCAAAACTAAGATGAAATTACAAATAAAAGAACATAAAACACTAAAACTACGACTACTGATCTTATATTAAAGTTTTTTTTAATATTTTAAAGTTTATCTCAAAAAGACCGCGTCCGCCAAGTTTGCAGTTTCCCGCGCTTCCTTGTTTTTGGTTTTGACGGTTTTTGAATGACTCGAGGACAGAGTAAAATAGATTTGAGCACAGAGATTCCACTTTTGAGTGACTGACTGTAATGCATAGAGTGTAGTTATAATTATCATGGTCTAAAAAAACAAGGTCTGGCACTCCGAGAGTGACACAAGCTTGCGTCACTATCCAGTTGCCACTTTATTGCAACAAAACAAGAAGTATGGAAACATTTTCAGTCACGATTCTGTTAAAAAATATATATCAAGCATTTAAATTGTCGTTTTGTTTTTCTAATCAAACGAAACAATTCAATTTAAACTTATACGGACGTAATTGTTAGTTAAAACCTCATTGATTTATCGGATTCGCACAGGTAATAAAGGCGGTTGGGGAGTTATT
Organism: Dryobotodes eremita; assembly: GCA_917490735.1. Classification (NCBI taxonomy): domain Eukaryota; kingdom Metazoa; phylum Arthropoda; class Insecta; order Lepidoptera; family Noctuidae; genus Dryobotodes; species Dryobotodes eremita. The sequence continues at coordinate 14,421,628 of OU823254.1, read as the reverse complement.
ATGACACTACTGGTAACACAGCAGTGATGACGTAGGCTTGTGTCACCCACGTGACCACTGTGTCTCGGAATGCTATACCTGGCGAAGTATATTATTATACCATGATAATTATGTAGATGGCTGTAATGGCATTGGCGTTGCAGAAAACTACAGAGTACGTACCTACGAAAATATTACAGGCGGTCGTGCGCACTAAAATGTACCTTACGCGGACGCCCGAGAGTATCTACTACGTTGTCTGCCGTGATGTCAGGCGATCACGTGCGTCATTGAATGCAACGCTAGGGCTGTCTATGCTAAGATAAATTATTACACAAAAGAATGGGTGACTTAAAAACAGTTTTTTTTACATTGAAAACAATATTTTTATTTATTGAAAATCACAAATGCCTGACTTTAATATAATGGTCATTGAACTTTTTACCCTCCCATAAATTTCGATTATTAAATCTAATCGTCGTCAAAATTCTAAATCTAATAAATAACTGTAACAAGTACTCGTTAGGTTAGGTTAGGTTACATCTGAGCATACTCCGCCGCCGATGGCTTTGCCCACAGCCGCAGAGTCTACAGAGGAGAACGCCATTAGCGTCCCAGAGGTGACACAGGCAGAGATGAGGGCGGCCGTGATGCGGCTCCGGGCCAAGAACGTGGCTCCGGGGCCCGACGAGATCCACAGTCGTGCATTAGCCCTCGCTCTGAAGGAGCTGGAGCCCCAGCTGAGAGGACTCTACACAGCGTGCCTCGAGCAGGGCCAGTTTCCCACTTTGTGGAAAACCGGTCGTCTGGTCCTGCTCAGGAAGGTGGGGCGCCCTGCGGACTCGCCGTCCGCGTACCGGCCCATAGTGCTGCTAGACAAGGTGGGTAAGCTGCTGGAGTGGATACTCGCAGCCCGCCTCGTCGGCCACTTGAGCAGAGTAGGGCCGGACCTGGACGAGAGCCAGTTCGGTTTCAGGCATGGGCGCTCCACCATACACGCTATATCGTGGGTGAGAGTCCTGGCGGAGGAAACGGTGTCCCGGGGTGGGCTGGTGGTGGCGGTGTCGTTGGACATCTCCAACGCCTTCAACACCCTGCCCTGGAGTTGTATTCGGGAGGCACTGCGTTACCATCGGGTGCCTCTCTACCTCCGCCGTATCGTTGGGGCTTATTTGGCGGAGAGGTGTGTCACTTACGTGGGACGCGATGGCGTCAACCAGCGCAGCATGTCGTGCGGTGTTCCACAGGGCTCGGTCCTGGGCCCGCTCCTGTGGAACATCGGGTACGACTGGGTGCTGAGGGGCGAACTCCAACTGGGCGTCGACCTGACGTGTTACGCGGACGACACGCTGGTCACGGCCCGGGGGAGTTCGTACAGGGAGGCAGCGTTGCTGACGACGGCTGCGGTCTCACAGACGGTGAGCCGCATACGGCGCCTCGGCCTGGAGGTGGCCCTCAACAAGTCGGAGGCCATGGTGTTTCATGGTCCCCGGCGGGCGCCACCATCCGGATCCCACATTGTGGTGGGGGGGGGTGAAGTACCTGGGGTTGGTGCTCGACAGCTGGTGGGATTTCGGCCCCCACTTCCGGCAGCTGGCGCCCAAGTTGTTGGGCGCGGCCGGGGCGCTGTCAACGCTGCTTCCCAATCTGGGGGGCCCGAGCGCCGCTTGTAGGCGGCTCTACGTGGGGATCGTGCGGTCGATGGCCCTTTACGGGGCCCCGATCTGGGCGGCTGACCTGACGGCCGGCAGCATTGCTGTATTGCTAAAGCCGCAGATAGCAATGGCCGTCAGAGTCATAAGGGGGTACCGCACGATCTCCTACGAGGCGGCTTGTGCACTGGCCGGATCCCCGCCCTGGGACCTGGAAGCGAAGGTGCTCGCGTCACTGTACCAGTGGCGCGAGGAAGTGCGGGCGCGGGGCGAGCGACCGATGCAGCGACAAATGGAGCAGCGTCGGTCGCAGTTCCGCGAGGTCCTGGTGGCGGAATGGCGGGACAGGCTCTCACGCCCTACCGCCGGCCTCGTCACCATCGAGGCGGTCCGGCCGGTGCTCAACCACTGGCTCGGGAGGAGGCACGGCTCCCTGTCGTTTCGGGTGACGCAGGTGCTCTCGGGGCACGGTTGCTTCGGGAAGTACCTGTGTCGCATAAACAGGGAGCCGGACGCCCGGTGTCACCACTGCGTCGACTGCCGGGAGGACACGGCGCGGCATACGCTGGCAGAGTGTGCCGCTTGGGAGGAGCCGCGCCGTGCCCTCATCTCAGGAGTAGGCAGTGACCTCTCGCTGCCGGCCGTTGTGAACGCGATGGTCGGTGGCGAGGAGTCCTGGGACGCGGTGGTATCCTTCTGCGAAACAGTGATCTCGCAGAAGGAGGCTGCGGAAAGGGAGCGAGAGATCTCATCCTCTCACCCGGCCCGCAGCAGGCGCACCGGGCGTCGGCGGAGGGCGGACAACGCCCTCTTCCTGCCCCCCTAAATGGGTCCAGGGGCGACGGACTCGGGGACGTCCGTCGCCCCCCATACATCAGAACCCGAGGTGGCGGCGCGTAGTGTTCCACGCGCGCCCCTCTTAGACGTCGCGGGGGGAGTCAAACACCTCACTCCCCCCGCTCGACCGGACGGGGCCCGCAGAGGCGGGCCGGCACCGGCCGGGGGTTGCGGAAGATTTGTACGTTCCCGCGACCCCCGGCGTAGGTGTGAGACGGAACACCGGGGTGGTTTTTAGTCAGTAAGAGTCTGACAGACCCCTCCGCCCCCCCAGGGCGGGGGACATCCATGAGGATTTTCCACCCCGGAACAAAAAAAAAAAAAAAAAGGTTAGGTTACATCTACACCGCAATATGCACGAGATTTACCTTTCTGAGTGCATTATTATACGCGCGGGTGCGGTAGGTACTCTCGCACAGACGCGTGGCACTGGCAAGTTGCCAGTGCCACGCGTTCACCCGGGCGAACAAAATCGGTTGCCAGTGGCAGCCGATTTTGTTCGCCCGGGTGAACGCGAGCCGTAGGTACGTTAGCGCGTGACCTCAAACGAGTGAACTCTCTGTCCTAATCTGTGATATGGCGTCGATTACACAGGCGACAAAGGAGAATGGGACGAGGAGCGGTTGTCATTTTGACAAGTTGCACTCATAGAAAATTACGTATATTAATGCCAGGATTTTGTTCTGCGGCTACCAGCCGTGAAACCATTCACAATACGGTTCCGTATGGTGAATGGTGTCTACAGATCTTTTCTTGAGTATCTCCCATCTGGGAACTATCAATAAGAAGGTCCCCTGACACTGGTTGAGGTGTTGTATTATCCAGGGTATTAACGGTGGAGGAGGGAATATCCAACCTAGTTTGTAGTCCCACATCCTTGTGAATGCGTTCACAAATTCTGCCTGTCGGCATGGAAATCGCGTGACGTATTTTGCGACTACTGCCGACTTCTGTGTAGCAAAAAGGTCGATGCATTGTGTACCCCATTTTCTGAAAATCGATAAATGATAAATGATAAATGATTTTATTTCTGTAAGTAGGTTTGAACAAACACTTTTACACGTCAATCATATTTTAAAAACTAGATGAGGTCGGCGTTTCCTATCTGACTACTCTGAGAAGAAAGGCCGAAACAAACTCAGAGGTCACAGTCTCTTTTAAAGTCCAGACATAATCTTGGTCAGATCATGTGAAGACCATGTAGATTTGTGTCTGAGATGGTCTTTTGAGGAAAAACCACACAGATTGAGTGGACCTGTCCAGCCAGTGCACGCATTTGTCAGTAATCGTGTAGCTCAACTCAGAACTTAAGGAGCTCAACGATTCGACGAACAATCGTTATTAGAATCCATTTCGATAGGTGTCAGTCTGTTAAGCTCTTGCCCCTGGATAGATGATCTGATATTACGTTGTACTGACCTGGAATATGTTCTATTCGTATTTCTATATTCTTGCGTATCGCCATATTCAAGATGACGATGACGACTGCAAGTTTTAGGGGTAATACTGATTTGGTCCCACCCTGGTTCTTTATATATGCCACCACAGTTTTGTTGTCGCATTATTTATGGATACGCTTGTTCTGTAGTACGGTCGTAGTTTGACAAGATTTTGTAAACAACAAACATTTCTTTCTTGTTTATGTGCCATTTCTTTTGGGAAGTATTCCATAGTCCTGAGATCAGTTCGTCTTCTAACTCTGTTCCCCAACCCGTATTTGAAGCGTCGGTGACTAGATAGATTTCTGGTTCTTTCAGAATTATCTTTGATCTTTGCTCTAAGTTTACCGACCACCATTGCAACTCTTGAATATTTTCTAGCTTTATTTTGAAGTATAGGTTGGGCATAGATTCTGGTAACCGGTTCACGGCACGTTGGATCTTTCGACAGTGTAGTCGAGCTAACGGTATCACGAACGAAGCGAATTCCATTTTGCCCAATATCACCTTTGCTTGTTGCTAACTCCATTTTTCGCTTTTTATGATTTTTAGGATGGTTTTCTCTACTGAAGGTATTTTTTGTACAGTTAGGCTTTTAGATTAAATTCTGGCTTCCAGTTTATTCCGAAGAACGTTATTTTATTTGTTGGATTTTGCACTGACTTTTCCCAATTTATTCTGAAGCCCAGATTTGTAATAGGCTGAATCATTGACACCTCGTTTCTCAGAAGCCGTGGGTTTTGATTCACTATCAAAAAGTCGTCGAGATACACGACTAATCTTATGTTCTGTTTCCTCAGTAACTTGGCAATCCAGTTTATTATTTTTACGAATATTTGAGGTGCGGAACTCAGGCCAAAAGGAAGTGCTGTTAGTGCGTGGGTTGAATTGCGGTAGTGTAGTGCTAGGTAACGCCAGTGCCTTTTTGCTATTGGTACACGAAGATAGACCTGTGATAGGTCTATTTTGGCCATGTAGTCTCTTTTTGTAGGAAATATTGTAGTTTTTGATGGTTTACCAGTCGAAATTCGTTCAGTCTTTTCAAGTTGAAGACTGGTCTCCATTGTCCGTCTGACTTTGGAGTAAAGAACATTTTTGAGAGGAAGCCAGTCTTGCAATCAAATTTTATTACGGTCTTTTGTTGAATCATTTTTGTAATTTCTTGGTCCATCAACGGGGAAGTTGGTGTTTGGAATTTTCACAGTAATCATGGTGTTAAGATTGTAATTGGTAGTTTTTCCAAGAACAGAATTACGTAGCCTTTTATGATGCTTATGATAGATTTTGGTGCACTTAGATCTTTCCACGCTAATATGTGGTCTGCTAGTTATCCCGCCCGAAAGCATTGGTTCTCAAAGGTAACGCCATCTCTCCGCTGCGCCCCTTTCCTTAAAATTGTGACGTTTATGATCCTTTGATGACTGTGGTTTCTGGGGCCACTGTTTGAACTCCGTTTTCTTGAATTTTTGGATACCTTGATGTAGGTTTCTGAAGGAGTTAAGGTCTCTGGGCTGCTTTGGTTTGTTTTCCTTTTCTGTATACATCTGGTTCGATAATATTCGTCGAGGGGCCGGAGCAATTTTAGAGACGCCATGTGTTTTGATCGCTACTTGTAATTTGTCTTCGTCCCATAAATGAGTTCCCGATGGCGGGGTATCATTGAGGACCGATCGGTAAAAATTATTCTTCGGCTTATACAGTTTTCGTCGAGATTCAATTACTTCGGCATGTTAGCCACAAGTGTATTGAAGCAAGTCGTCAGATATTGAGCGGACCTCACTTTCTGACGCTACCATCTTCTTTAGGCTTTCAGTGGCCTCTGGGTGACTTTCCGCTAGTTTTTTCAGGGCTTCCTGAAATTTCAGTCGTTGTACCAAAAGTCTGAGTTATGGTACCAAACGCAGAGTCACATTTCCCCAGCAAATCCTTAAGCTGATTGGGGTGGGAGTGTTGGTATATTGTTGCATTTATCTGAAGACAATGGAAAACTGGTGAGGCTTGAATTTTTTCTGGGATAAGCGTAGCGAATCTTATTCCATGTTGGTTTCCCAAGCCTTTGTTAAGCCCTTGTTGCTTCAGAATTGGATTTACTCTAGGTATGGTAGGCTCACTCTCTATTATCGAATTTGAGAATATGTCCCAATTATTCTTTGTCTCATTGAAGTCTTGTTTGATTAGATTATTTCCAGTTACAGAATTAGACTTAAAGTAGGTTCTAACTCTATTTTTGTGTGACTCTACGTCTGTTGTCAATGCGTCTGAGATCTGGTCTCTGGAATGAACAGACGCTCTATTGTCTTTACTGCCCTTTCAAATATTTCTGCTTGCGCAGAATATTCGCGCAGTTTTGCTGCTACGGGGTTCGGGATATTAATAAGGGCCCTGCGGATATCCCAGTCTAATAGCTTCAGCTTCATGTTTTGTAGGCTTTTTCGCCGATTGCTTTCGCTTCAGGATAGAAGGCTTTAACTAGCTCCGCTGATGGGATAGCGAAACGTATTTTATTTAGGACCTTGTGTTCCATCTTCCTGCCGAGGAGTTCCTCCTTGGACCAATTGATGACTTTCCAGTCCCTCCAACCAACGGGGACTCTCTTCGATGATGAATTTAACTTTAGCTAGAAGTTCCTCTTCTTCTTCATCGGAATTTCGCGTGAACACTTCATCCAGTGTGAATTTTTTTTGTAAAATCGCCAGCTGTCAATTGGAAAGAAAAAGAGCACTTAAGTAATTGGCGGTCATTGGGAAATACCCTTCAAGGCCAAGAGGGTAATGGTTGGTCGAATCAGTGTGGTGCCGGTTTGGTCAACCCGGTCGGATTGGATTTTTGCGGATCAGGTTCTAGATTTGGTCTGATCAACCTTAGGACCCAGTCGGGTCAGACTCCGGACAAGATCAGGTCAGACTCCCGGCCCGGCAGGGCCAGACTCTGGTTCCAGTCGGGCCAGACTCCGGGCCCGCACGGGTCGGACTCGGCCCAACTTACGTGACCAGTCGGATCACTCACGTAAAATACGTGATTTGAGACTATAACCGTCTGTGCTTTAACCCGAGATTGGAGTCTAATTTGGGATTATGTTTACTTAAAACTTTGAGTAAATCTGGTTACAAACCGTGATAAATAGGAACTAAAATACTCTCCGCTCACGTATCTATACGTGATTTGAGACTAACCGTCTGGGTTTGAACCCGAGAACGAAGTCTCATTCGCAAGCGGGGTAATTACGCAACAAGCTAACAGTAGGAATGGGTTTCATGTTGACAGTTTTACAACATTCATTGCGTTATTTACGTTGTTGAGTAAACAAATTTTTCGAACATATGAAGTAATGGATTAGCAAAAGGCTTCAAAATGATTCAGATTGTGATAGATAGTGTGTTAGGTAATTAGGGTGCTGGGTACAAACCTAGATAAATAGGAACCACAATATTCTCGTGCGAAATACAAATTATCTGAGAAAAATAAACATTAATATTCATTACTCACCTTAAATATTATTCCTTTTATTTTCTTCGGACGTTACTCAACGATTCCGAGAGCTTTCAATTATTTTCACATTACATGGTATACACACACCATTCGCTGGCGTAAACAAAAGCGTACTGACCTCGCCGTAGGTGAGTATAATGTTCCTTCCTTGGTACTGACAAAGAATGTACTACTCTCTAACAAGCGTACTGAACTGTACTGAACCCCAATAATATTATTATACTCTTTGGTACTGACTAACTGAACACAGAACACTATTAATCTCCTGGCACAGAAGCCCGCTTACTTACTTCAGTACTGCGCTCTGCGCGGTCTGACTCTAGCCGTCAAGCACAACATCAGAAAGAGACAGCGATAGGTAGGTCATTTAGGGAGGAAACGGGATAGATAATGGGTACACACCCCGATAAATTATCGTAAATGGTAGAGGCAATCTCAGAGGTCAGGCCGTGAGCACAGAGCCGAAAAGTTAAATTGTATTTTTGATGGCAACATGTTATATTATGTATATATTCATTTCTTTTACTCTGATTTCGTTGTCTCTCTCTTGTTTTCAAGCACACCTACTATATATGTACTGTTCGTAAAAAAGTTGAAACTGCTGACAGTCCCGAGGGTACTTAGTGATCCGATGTTCTGTGGAAGTGTGGACCCGATCATAATATCCGCGAATGATTGTAACCGTGCTGTGTATTTTAGGGTTTCTAAGTCTGTGCACGATCTGTGGCTGTGTATATCTATGGTTTCATCATCTATGGTCATAGAGTATAATAATAATTATATATCTATGGTTCTATTGGCATTATTGTTCTGAGATTGGCATTTAATAATTTAGTTCAATGCTCCTTCAAAGTGTCAGATATTCTTTCAATGTTTTTAATTTAACAAAATTAGAAATTTAATACGTTTTCAAGGAATATAAATCAGAAAAATGGGAAAAGAAGATGTGTCTGCAAAAAAACGCCGCAAAATAAACACCAGCACAGCAAGTGAAACTTCCAAACAAGTGCCAGTAGATGTCTATAAGGTTAGAATTTTATTTCTTTATTTTTGTACTAATGAAATAACAACAAGCCGTAACTGATGCCCATTCAAATTACATTTACCTAGTATATTATAAACATCTTTCCAAAAAGTAAAATCATCGTTCAAAATCCAATCGGGTTCACGGATTTCTATAATCGGTCCACTGCACCTGCCTCGAGAAAAGTATCGGAACAGAAATTTTATTATATGCCATGAATTTTATTATATGAAAAAATTGTCTTTAAAAGTAACATAGCTGCTTTCCTATTTCCTATGTTTTCCTTGCATGAGCACTTGAGCAGGTCTGTGCTTGTATTTAAACTATTGTTGTACAGCGTGTTGTAGAATTCGAAGAGTCAGAAGCCCAACTACGTCCAGCTGAGAAAGATGCCACTTTCTTCAAGAAGATTTGTCAAGATATTAGACTATTGTTTGCTGAAATAGCTGAACTAAAAGCTAAAGACACTGAAGAGGTATGTTTCTTAGTACCTATTATTTAATATTTTATTATTTTTCTTAGGAACTCTACACTTAGGGATTGCAATCCGGCCTCATTTTCAATCCAGCTGGATCAGACCAGATTTCCATGAATCCGGCTGGGTCCGACCAGATCTGACCGGATTGAGTCAACGAGGTTAGATAACCAGAATAACTTAATTAATAAAGAGTAAATTAAAATAATACATATACACAATCAACTTTATCACTGTCAGCACTGGTGTTCTCGTGCTGGTTTGGTTTCGAAAGTGACATATATTTCAAAACTTGTACAATAAAAATAAACTATATAGAATAGTAGGCAGATACCTGTAACAAAATACAAATCTGTACTTGTTTTCTGGTTGGTTATATACAGTTTCTTGCTTGGCATAGATAAGTGATACTCCTAATCTGTGGTAATACATGAAGTATTACCACATTTCATTACATTGGCAACGAAACGGTTGAATTTTACTTTGTAGGTATCATACTGCAGCATAACACAAGTACATATTTATTTACTTTTGACAATTGATATTGAAATTATCCGGATATCCATTGAATATAATATCCAGATATCATTAGTCTTACTATCCGGATAAAACGAATAATATGGATAGTTCCTTTTGTAGTAAAGCACATTCATTTTTTAAATTTTATTACAATTAAAATCAATAATAATATAAAATGTTATTTTAATAAAACAGGTATTCGCAATTGTGACATTGTGACAACGATGGTTTAACATCATTTGTTTACATAAACTACTTTACAATCAGTCCAAAAGTGCCCAAACTGGTAATTTTTACAATACCAACGAGATTGATACGACTATTTCAAATACACCATCGATGGTGTATTTGGTGTATTCCATTGTCAGCTGGAGCTCACAATGAAGATTTTTCTTTGCCGAAACTCTTTGCCGAGTACAAATTCTTTTATAGGGGGGTCATCTTAGTCAGGTATACAACCACCTTATGACAATTCTTCCAACCAGCATCGAAGCTGAAAGGGTTTGTTCCTCCACTTTACACAGTAATTAATTGAGGACATCTCTAAACGACGCAACATTGGATTGCTTGAGTTTCCATAGGTGTTGTTACCAAATAATGAAAAAGTCACCATCTGCTTAGCCTTTTCCCAACTATGTTGGGGTCCGCTTCCAGTCTAGCCGAATGCAGCTTAATACCAGTATTTTACATGGAGCGACTGCCTATCTGAACTTCAAAATCCAGTTACTAGGTAACACAAAACCCCATCGTGAGACTAGTTGTTAAGACTTTCGGGCTTCTGACGACCTGTAATGACAGTCAAAGAACCACGAATGATGACCGGGACCAATGAATTAACGTGCTTACAAAGGCACGAAGGGGTCTCGATATGTAAAGCTGGTCACCCATCCACGGACCGACCTCGGCAAATGTAACTTAAACTGATCGATCGACCCGTGCGGCTGTTATTGCTGATTTATTTTAAAGAAAATACACATTTGAGCATTGTTGCGAAAAGGTTTTTATATTTTATCATTCGTTTGTACGAGGGGCGTTCAATGTATTCTCAGTATGAAGGTGATTTACTGATGATGTGGGCAATTTGACAAATTAAATTATTATCTAAGGGTATAAAGTTAAAATTTCATATAGTTGTGATCACTAGTTTGCTAGTTATCCTTAGTCAACGACAACAGAAATGGCTAACGTGACAATGTCGAAGAAAATCGAGCACTGCGCTGTTATAAAATTCCTTACCAAACAAGGAAAAAGTCAAAAACTATTCACGAAGAGATGGTAGCTGTTACTAAGATTCTGCTTTTGAATTTTGACAAAAAAATTTTTTTTTTGCTCTCCATTTCGCACGTTTTCTCGTAACACATTTGACATTGGCAGAATTGTCGACATCGGCACCATTGCCATAGAGAAAAATAGAATAGAATAAGATTCTGCACCTTCGCTATCTACGGTTCAAAAGGGGTCAAGTGAATCTAACTTGGGCAGAGAGATTACTGAAGACAAAACTCGCTCCGGCGGCCCGGTTACTTCCTCTACGGAAGAAAATGTGAAAAAGTTAAGAAGCTTATACTGGAGGATGGATTGAAGATGAAAATGATAGCAGAGATGACCCACCTCTCCGTTGGTACCGTGCACACTATTCTGCTTGACCTTCTTTACCTATCAAAAGTCAGTGCAAGATGGGTGCCGCGAATGCTTAAAGCGCTTTAAAAACAAGTGCGAATCGAGTGCTGTAGAGAGTTTTTAGAGCTCTGTGGTGAAGTTCCATCAAGTATTTTCGATCAAATTGTTGCTGGAGATGAAATGTCGGTTTATAATTATGACCCTGAAAGTAATTCCATGCAGTTGCACAAGAAGGGTACTGCGCCTTCTAAAGAACTCAAAGTCGTTCCGTCTGCCGAAAAAATCATGGCCACATTGTTTAGGACTCAAAAGGAATTTTGCTGCTTGAGTACACAAAAAAAGGTGAAACCATAAACGCAGCATCCTACGTATCCACTTTATGAAATTTACGGGAAGCAATTAAAGAAAAAAGACTGGGTAAACTGACCACCGGTGTGTTGCTTCTTCACGACAACGCCCCGGTCCACACGGCGCGTGTTTTCAAGGCTGCTGTACGAGATTGTGGTTTCGAAGAAATTGACCACCCACCTTATAACCCGGACCTAGCCCCAAGTGATTATTATTTGTTCCCGAATTTGAAAAAATACCTACGTGGGAAACGATATTTCAACGATGAAGAGCTCAAGGCGGCAATAAATGCGCGTTTTTCAGAGAAAGAGGAAAGTTATTTTTTACAGGGTATTGAAAAGTTAATTTCGAGATGTAATAAATGCATTGAGGTAACGGGGGATTACATTTAAAAATAAAAATAATTTTAATTGAATTTACGTTTTTTTTTTTATGCCGACACCGAGAATAAATTGAACGCCCCTAGTAACATAAATACAATTACGCAATTGTTGGGGAGTATTCGTAACAAAAATGTTGATTGGAGCCTTATATTAGTTGAATTTACATTTTTTACAGTGGTATCCAAAATATCCATATTATCCGGATATATCCGGATAGTTTTCTAGAAGTATCCGAATTATCCGGGTATTAAAATGGGGCGGATAATTGCATGCCTTAGACACAACACAACAAATGCTGTTAACTCGACCGAGTCGTTCACGAAACATCAAACGACTCGCACGCACAAGTACCTACCACGCCTTTTAAGGTGCCTCACACATTCAAAGGGGCAGTTATTTTGCTAAAATACCTATGTAATCACCGGGTCCTATATCGGTTCCGGAATATTGGTACCGGATCCGGTAAGTGTATAATGATGCCGGACGCTGTTTTCCGGATTGCAATCCCTATCTACACAACAAGAGTGGTATTTTGTTGAAAGTCAAAGTCAAACCATTTATTTCATATAGGCACATAAAAAGCACTTTTAAATGAATGTCATAATTTGTAAAAAAAAAGTAGTATTGATTCTACTGTCCCCTTGCAAAAGGTAGTTTCGTATAGAGAAGAATGGGCAAGAAATCCCACTGTTACTCGTTTAAAATGTTTTACAATATTTTGTATACATTAATTTTAAAATTATATGTGAAGACAATGCACCTAGAACAAAAATTACTATACCACAGTAGATATAAAGAATTAATTATAAAGCAATGGCAAGTAAAATATTATGTGATGGTATGGTGCTCACTATATTTACAAATATTTAGAAGTAGATGATTTTCCTATGCTTTTAACAAGTAATATTTTAGAGTGTAAGTTATAGTAATTACATAATGTCATTCTTATTCTAATTCTAAATTAAAAATGAATGTTGGTATAAAAGAGACGATAAACTCTAACACTGTTTGGCCGGTCACCATGAAAGTTAAACGCAAATAGACATTTCTTTATAGATGAGGTTTATAATAGGTTTTTTAATCCAACCTCCATGCGGGCGAACCTGTGGGCAAAAGCTTCCTTTGCTTTAAAAAAATTCATTGATCTTCAAATTGATAGTACTGGTACGAGGGCTGCACTAAAAGTATCGGGAATGGAATATTTCCACAGTTCCTGTCATATTAAAATCTTTTTAATTGAAAAGTCCTTGGTTTTAAAAATCGAATAACATTTATTTATTTAAAAAAAGATTCTCGGTCTTGTCACAAGGTTTTGTCAAACTTGTTTGGTCGTTGACAAAATGGAATTGACTCAAGAAAATTCAAGAGCGATGATTTATTATGACTTTCGAAGTGGTTTAACACAAAAACAGTGTGTTGACCGGATGATTTCTGCATTTGGTGATGAAGCCCCATCCAAAACCACAATTTATCGCTGGTTTGCTGAATTTCAACGTGGACGTGTCAAGCTCAGTGATGATCGCCGTCAAGGTCGTCCAAAAACTGCAGTCACCCAAGAAAACGTTGATGCTGTGCGTAAGCTGATTGAGGAAGATCGACATGTGACATACCGCGAAATTCAGGCAACTTTAGACATTGGCATGAGTCAAATACAAATAATCTTGCATGAACAATTAGGTGTAAAAAACTTGTTTTCCCGATGGATACCGCATTCGCTCTGTGAAGAGCAAAAAGCGGCTCGCGTTACTTGGTGCGTCAGAACTCTCGAAAGATTCCACGCAGGATCCTCAAATGCTGTATACAACATCGTATCAGGTGACGAATCCTGGATATACGCGTACGAACCCGAAACAAAAAACCAGTCACGAGTTTGGGTGTTCGAAAATGAGTTAAAGCCAACAAAAATTGTTTGTTCACGGAGTGTTGCAAAAAAAACGGTGGCCACGTTTGTCTCCAAAACTGGCCATGTTACGACTATTCCTCTTGAGGGACAAAGAACGGTTAATGCAGAATGGTATGCTAGCATTTGTTTGCCACAGGTCGTTTCTGAACTCCGTAAAGAGAACTGCAACCGCCGCATCATCCTCCATCACGACAATGCGAGTTCTCACACTACGCACAGAACAATAGAGTTTTCAGAGCAAGAAAACATAGAATTGTTAGACCATCCGCCGTACAGCCCCGACCTAAGCCCTAATGATTTCTATACTTTCCCTAAAATAAAGAATAAATTGCGTGGACAGAGATTTTCATCACCTGAAGAAGCCTACAAAACGGCTATTTTGGAGACCCCAACTTCCGAATGGAATGGTTGCTTCAATGATTGGTTCCATCGTATGGAAAAATGTGTCAAATTTCGCGGAGAATACTTCGAAAAGCAATAAATACATTTTTAAATAGTAATGTTGTGTCACTTCCTTGATTCCCGAAATTTTCAGTCCCGCCCTCGTAGTACTAGCCTTAATTTTAGAAATAACCTTCTCAGGGAGATTGTATAATTAATATTTTTTGAAAATGTAAGAAATAAACCCAGCCTCTGTTCTTTGGAAAGCATATTAAGCTGTTGGTCCAGGCTGTCATTTGTTGATATTTGACATTCATCTTGGGTAGTCAGAAGCCCAAAAGTCTGACAACCAGTCTTACCAGGGGTATTGATTTACTTATTCACTGGGTTGTGGAGTTCAGATAGGCAGTTGCTCCATGTAAAATACTGGTATTCAGTTAGCTACATCCAGTTAGACTGAACGCCAATCTCAACATAGCTGGGAGAAGGCTAAGCATATGATAAAAACCAAAAAAAAATAACTTGTTTATTATTGTATAATATTTTCGTTTGGATTTCATTTTAGGCCAGAGAAAAACTTAATGCAAAGCGAATAGAGGCTTCATTGAACTTGGTTGCTTTAAAAAAACTAAACCGACTAGAGAAAGTTCGTACAAGAGCTGGACGTGATGCATTACATAAGGAAAAGCAGAGAGTTGACTCAACTCACTTGCTCTTGCAAAACTTATTGTATGAAGCTGATCATCTCAATAAAGAAGTAACTAAGTGCTTGCAGTTCAAGTCTAAAGATGAAGAAATAGAACTCGTGCCGCTTGACGACTTTTATACGGATGCACCTGCTGAAATATCTCGACTGGTACGTATACATACATTTGATCAATCATTATAATTAGCAAATGAAGGGGTTCGTAACTTAAAAAAAAAATATTTTAGTAATTTGGTATTTTATAAATATCTGACAATTTTTTTTATTGGAAAATTAAAGACTTATCTTGCGAAGTATTTGGTTGTGGCTCCAGTTTTAACCACTTTTAATAACAACAAATAATAATCACATTTACAACAATCAAATTATTGTTAAATAATTAAATAACAAGGAAAAATAACAAAACTAACAAATAACACTGGGAAACAGTAAAGTAAAACCAGTAGGTAGGTATCATTACGAGCGCATTCCGAAACATGATGAATAAAATGGCTGCCAGAATCTAGGTGATCCTGTTCTGAACTTCCAGAGAACGAGACATTATGTCAAATGTACAAGAAGGAATGAGATAAATTGTGTTTTAGATGAATTAACTTTTGTAGCGCTTCTCGTTGGCCGTATTTTAGTAGGTTAAAAATAATGCAAAATCAAAAAAGGTAAAAACCCCACCAAAATACGACTGCACTCAATGAATTGTTATAACCTAACCAGTTTCACTCGTGGGTTCAAGACAAATCTAATGATACCTCATATTCATAAGACATATTTTTTATTTATCAATAACTTTTCTCTGACAGATGTTTTTTATTGGTGTCATAGTAAAAGTTACTCCTTTTTTATTAGACTATTCAGTGACATAAGTCTTGTTAATGGTGGTGATTTGGACAATGCCCCATAAATTTTTGCCCAATGGTGCCGATTCTCTTGTACACCGAACTAAACTATCACTAAAATTCCTTACTTTTGGCTATGTGAATCTTAACGCTATTCTGCAAAAAAATAATCTCTAAATATAAAAATAATTTTGACCCAACTATGTTTATCAAATTTGACAATCGCGACTTCACGTGGTACTTGTTTGCCCTACCCCGTGATTTTTTTTAAGAGCCGTAGGCGCGCGGCGTCGGCAGCCTCAACGTGTTTTATATGGAATTTTGCACTTTTTGTATGGAAAATATGAAAAATTATTACCTACATGTTGATTTTTAGGGGTTTCCAGGACACACCATTTTCTAGATATAAACAAAATAAATGAAAAAAAAAGATACCTACAGTACTGTTTTTGCATCTGAAGCCGAGGTGTTGGTGTGAATTTTAGTTCATACAACAAATTTTATTCCACACCTTTTTAATCGCGATTAAAAACAGTCCGATTTAGTTAGACAATCAAAATTTTAGGTGCAAAACGTCAAATTCAGAATAGTAAAATTGCCATTTTCACTAAATTAATATATCAGTGCCATCTTAGTGCTGTCAAACTAAAATATAGTTAATTTGTATCACTTTAGTCTATTTCAGAATAGGAAATCGTGGTTTGACAGGAATAAACGAAATTTTGGTGATTTTTTGTCTAGTTTAGAGACATTTGTGACAAGAGAATCGGCACCAATGTCCTTTAAAAAAAGATGTGCCACATAGGTAATATAGGTATAGCCTTTTTCTCACGAGAATATTTGAATGATATGCCAGTGATATTCAATATAGCAATAAGTTATTATAATTATTTCGTTTAAGTATTTATTTTCATACGTTATAAATTTTTAAATATTTTTATAAAAACATTTAAAAATATAAAAAAGGTGGTGGGGGGAGCAGGGTCCAAGCTTCAAGTGGTTAGGGCTCTAGAAACAGGAACCTCCTCACGATGCGTGCTGTATCGAGTAGTACTGCCTTCTGAATCAGGCCCTAGATCCAACCGCCTAGCGACAGCCTCGAGAGTTGTTGATCGAGGTTTTCGGCCATCAGGCCATTGGCGATACGACAATCGGCACAATGACCGCCGACCTCACATTCCTCTTGTGCTAAGTCGAGATATTTAATTTGTTTCTCTTTCCCAGCTTTCACAAGGTTCTCGTCATGTGGAATGGTAATATCGACATTCATTGTGCGGCGCGCTAATCGATCTATCACCACTATATCAGGTTTAATGGCGACAATAGTCCTGTCAATAATGATATATCGATCCCAGTACAACGTGATATGGTCATTTTGGAGAACTGGGTCGGGCACATACTTGTAATACGGTACCTTAGAATCCACTAGTTTATATTTCAAAGCAAGTGCTGGTAAATAATCCTGGCTACTTGGTTATGTCTGTGCAAGTACTCGCCGTTTTAGTCAGACGAGAACAACCCGAGATAATATGTCTGATGGACTCACCCGGATGATGGCATGTCCGACACCCGTCCCGTCTTTCATAATATGTCTCCGGTAGTTATTCGCCAAGATAACTTCGTCCATAATTGCATAGACGAAACCTTCAGTTTCCCCGAAAAGGTTACTTAAAATCTACACCGGGCTCGTGAAGAGCCCGGTAGAAGCGCCCGTGAAGCTCCTTGCTTTGCCATACCTCTTTGCGGTCATCGGTAGTAAGTACCACAGGTTTGCGCAAGTTTTCTTTAGCCATGGAGTGCGGGGTGAGTCCCTTGTTCACTGCTACTACATCACGGTGCATAGCCACATCGGCTTTAAAAAAATATTCCCTGAGATTGAACACTTCGCGGTTGTGGAGGGTCTTCGCATTTAAAAACCCTCGACTTCCGCACTTCCGCTTTATGTACAGTTTCATCACCGATGATGTTATTATTATTTTCAAGATTTTCGCATATCTCGGGACCATGAGGTCCCGGACCTTTGGTAGGCATACGAGGGGCCGAAGCCAACTCGCAGAGGCCCGTTAGAATCTATAAGTAAAGGAAATGAAGCATAAGCCGGCGATTATCCCTGTATGCACTGTGCAAGTGCATCCAAGGACAACCCCCGGTTGATGTTGGACTATTGTAGGATATGGAAAAAAAAGATATTGGACTATGGGTTTCTGTGGCTAAGATGGACTGGTTACCAAGAACTATGGAATGGCTATGGCCCCTGCCAGACCAATGTTTTATATAAAATACACGGATAAAATGGCAGGGGGTGACTTGCACACTCAATAATGGGCCCCCGGAAACCGTCGCTAGCACATAGTGACGTAGCGACAAGGGGGCAACACTTCCTGAGGTGCTTGAGGAGTGGAGAGGTATTCCACGGCTATCAAAACAATCCCAGAGCCCGGAAGATGGTCAAGATCCCTACCAGCACTTACTGAAATACTTCTTTCCTCCGAGCACGTTTGCTCTTGCGAATCTCCACTCAAGCCAGCCAATAAAGGCAAGAAAGAGGTGGGAGCTCTGTTCCTCGTCATTGATCACTCCAGCCGGCCAATAAAGGCAAGCCAGAGGTGAGGAACAAGACTTCTCCCGGGAGACAGGGTCCGTGGGGTCGCTACTGCCCAACAGCTCGCCACATGCTGTCCTGCGGGTTTCTGTATCTCTCTTGGTCTGACTCCTCACCCTAGACCTGTTTCAGCAAAGTAAACTCTACCAGTACAGACCTAGAGTTCAGGAGCGCGCAAGCCCCACCACGACGTCCACGTAGAGATACGGCGGTGGGGTTATTATTATATATTTGTTCATTCCTTGACACCAGTGCCATAAAGTTAACACTATGTCAAGTGAAGTGATGAAGAAGACTTTCTAATTTATGTGCAAGTATAGAAGATAAAACAATTAATTGTGATTTCAGGATCTTACCAAAAACGATGAACACCAGCTCCAATTGGCGAGATTAGAGTGGGAACTGCGCCAGCGTCGTGAGTTGTCGTCAGCTTGTAATGAGCTGGTCTCGTCCAAAGAGCGCGTCGCCGCGGCTATAGCGGCCGCACGCTCCAGACTCGACGCGTTGGTACCACATCTAAGAGATGTACTCAAATCTACAAAACCACTGCAAGAATGTTTGGCTCTCAGACTTGATGATAAAAGAGAGGAAGCTAGAGCTGCTTCGTTACTGCCATCACCATTATTTCTTCTGTTTGCAAATGCTAGTGCATATTCTGATGCACTTGGCGCTAAGACTATCTCAGTTAGTAAGTATCTGAATCTTTCTTCACTCATACTTAGAAACTCCCGTTTACTACAACTTAGTAAGTCCTTACAAGTATCTAATCTATACTAATATTGTAAAGTAACTCTTGTCTGTCTGTTACCTTTCACGCTTAAAGCACTGAACAGATTTCGAAAAAAATTGGCAAGGAGATAGGTGGCACTCTGGGGGAAGGACATAGGCTACTTTTTGTCTCAAACACAATCCTAAAAAGGGGTGATATAGGTGATGAAAGTGTGTATGGAAAACTAGCATTTCTTAAGTTAGGGATATGAAAATTAAAATTTATGCTTTTGGTAAGAAATAAGAAATTATTTGTTTCAGCAACTTTGTAAAATCATCCCCCAAAGGGGTAAAATAGGGGCTGATTTTAAAATTCACGTTGTGTACCTCTTTTTAAGAGATTTAAGTTGTTGGAATTAAGTATAGTCAGAACCCGTATCTTGTGGTATTATTTATTTTAGTATTTATTTCATTTAAATCGGTCCGCCCATTTAGAAGTTATTACAATTTGAAGTTATAAAATAACTTAGCTAACATGTAGGTAATACGTGGTCAATGGCGGCGCTAAAGTGTTTCAAATGAGTAATGATAATATTAAAATAAATTATTGTTATTTTTAAGTTAGACATTTAGAATCATCAAGACCTGTATAATAAAAATATTTGGATGATAGGATACTATTTATCTCGCTTGCACGTTCCTATGGGATTATTGCCGACATCCACGCGGGCGAAGCCGCGGGCAGAAGCTAGTACTTAATAAATTATAATTTTACAGGCATATCTGGTGACGAAGATGAAGCAAGAAGGTTGGAACAACTCAGTAATGTGGATAGTGATCTAGTTGCATCTAATGATTCAGATTCTGACCAAGAAAATAATGACGATGATCAGAGAGAGAAAAAGAAGCGTCACCATAGAAACGCTAAGGTATCCAAGGAAGAAAAGGCGGAAGCTAAGAAGAAGGAAGTTTTAAAAAAACATCCACTAAGTGTGCAAGCATCTGTCAAAGTGCAAGATGGAACTGCTTTGAATTTGATCTTCTCATATCTCCTTCATTTGAAAATAATTGTGGTCAAGTTTACTGTTTCACTGCCAAAACCTATAACAGGTGTGTCAGCAGCAGATGTGTTGAATGGCCATTGTATATTGAATGAGTTATACCCAGGAGACACAGGAAGTGACTCTCCACACCCTGCCACTTCTTACTTATTGAATGCTGCCGGCATCACTGAAGACTTCCAGCATTTCATTTCAGACCTTGGAAAGCCTTACATATGGGCTCAGCGAATGTGTGGTTTAGATTTTATGGCTACAATCACAGAAGATCAGAAGTTCAATAAAAATATCCACCTTTGCCCTAGTCTAAGTGTCAGTACAGTTGAAAACTTCATTTTAACTTTAAAAAAGAGGTTGAAGTCTAGAGTTGAGTTAATGAAAGAGTTGCAGGATTTGGAATCTGGAAAGATACTACCTGTTAAAGGAGATTTGCCGTCCCCAGTAAGGCTGTCAGGATCATTGACACAGTGGCAGTCAGTTGGCTGGCCGGAGTATAGCCAGTCACCTTCAACTACATTTTTGATATCAGAAGGATTGGTTAATCCTAATGACATGTTATACAGGGCGATTATAACGCGTCAGTCTGCCAAGTTAGTTGCATTAGTAGCTCTTCGCAGTGACTATCCTAGAAAGGCGCCGATGTTTTCACTAACTCTGCATTGGAATGGTACACACCATGCAGGTATCAATAATGATATTCGAGATATTGAAAGAGTTATCAATACGGATTGGGGTTCAGAAGATAACAAACAGTATACCCTCTCTGTACAGATAACAAAGTTGCTAACTTGTTTGGATATACTCCTGGAGGCAACTGGCTCTTCAGAGTTTCCACCAGACAAAGTAATGTTTTGTCCAGTGCGCGGGCGTAACAGAGTGAAGCCCTACAAATTTCTCAAACAAGGCACTGGAGTTTTCGTTCAGTATTGATTGATTGTTTAAAATAATAAAGGTCTTTTAGATATGTATTATTTTTCTTTCAACGCCTCTTACGTTCTCTTGTGAGACTCTTCCCAAGTTCAACATCCAATAGAAATAATAGTAATTGGTAGTGGTGTTACAAATAAGTATTTATTAAAACAAAACAAAATAATTTTATAATACAACAGTCTTTATTCTTATTTCAGTAAAGCAGTAGACATTTTCAGAGGAGAAAACACATATTTCAGGATCACAATGTGGGCAAAGTCAGTATGATGAGAGTAAAATAAACTAAAATTCATTCAATCCTACAATCTTCTTTTTCAAGGAAAATACTTCAAAATCATATTTCACAGCTTAGCCTAAAAATGCCATAATATTGTTATTGGTCGTCAATGAGATCTCTATAGCATTATATTTATACCGAGACATATTATTACTTCATAATTTTCATTTACATGATCAACTACAAATTGGTAATAATAAAATGTTAATGAGACTTACTTTGAAACAATACTACGTTTTCTATCCTATGTTTTAGTACTTTATGCCTATTTATTTCACTAAAATGTAGATGACTGGAAAAAATAACTCGTTTATTTATTATTTCTTAATCTTATAATTCATAATATGTATAGAACAGATTGCTAATTCAAGTGAAAATGTGCTTAATACTAAAATTTCAAACCTCACTAAATGATAGATACAACCATTTTTATTTAAAAGGATTTCTAGACACACATCTATTAAACTATATTCTATTTATATTCATTTCAAAGCGGGTACTGAGTTTAGTTCGGCATTATATACGACATATAGTATATACCTCATCTAGGTAAGCATAGGCATGTCCTAACAAAAGATTTTTTAACTGGACAGTCGTTTGCTACGTTCAGTTAAACCAGATTGCTTCACTAAATAAGGTATAGAATATAATTCTATGAATCTACTAAGAACTTCTTTTCGTAATTACTGAATATAAAAAAATATAATTCACTATTGCAATTTCTTGTGTTCTGCATTTTCATTCATCGCTAAACGATTGTATACAATGATTTTAATTGATATAATCACTTTATATTTTTATACATTTTTAGATTATATAATATTTTATGTCTCACCAAGTCATTTTTTTGAGAACAAAATAAAATCACTTTTCATGTTGCATCACTTCCACTTACTCCTTCGTGGCTGGTTGCATATTGCATTATGAGATCCCGGCCTCTAGTTTTACATCCATTATTTTGCGCGGCCCTTTGAGGCAGTTGAGCCGTCGTTGTACTGCGTCTCGGTCTGAAAACAAAGTAAGTAGGTATATTAAGCGTCTGTAGCAAAGAACAAAGCAAATATCAACTTTACCTACGTACAGCTGATTTCAGAATGACTAGAACTATTAAAAAGGTCATAAATATCATTAAAGCTACAGCAGAAACTAAACTTTATGTGTAGTAATTAAAGTTACTTTTCTGGAGTTACATACATTGTGAGCAGTTTGTAATTATATTGTATACTAGTTTTTGTCCGCGGCTTCGCACGCGTGGATGTCGAAAATTATCCCACGGGAAGGTACTAAGTATAAAAAGTATCCTACATGTTAATCCAGGTTATAAGCTTTCTGTGTTCCAAATTCCATCCAAGTTTGTTCAGTAGTTTTAGCGTGAAAATGTAACAATCATCCATCCATCCATCCTCACAAAATTTCACATTTATAATATTAGTAGGAAGTAGGATACTCACATTTGGAGAGCGTGGTGCGGTGCTGCGGGTGAAGCGGGTGTCGTTGCACCAGCGAGTGCAGCAACACTTGCGCCGACATGTAGCGTCGCTCGCATTCCTTCATGTCGCCGAACAACTCTTCGATGGCCGCCATTTGACACTGTAACGAATCAAGATGTCATTTATATTGATTTAAATCGCCTTTTCAGTCGTAAAATATGCATGCATGCTGTATTAGCGTGGACGAAGCAAAAGGAGTATGTAAGAACCGCAGCAGGTGGCGTTCTGAAGTTTCTGCCTATCCCCAAATATGACGTGTTATCCGAGTGGTGGTGAGCTATAATTTCGAGGTGCTAAAAAGCAAAGGGTTGCATAGAATCCTAATATTGGTATTAATCGTTAAAATTGGTAGTAATCGTTAGACGCACGATTTAGTAATAAAGAAAGTACGAACCAGTTCAATAGCATGCTCGTAGAGGATTTTGTCACAGACTGCTGGAGTGACACCGGCTTCATGAAGCCTCCTTGACTCGTTCACAATCCACTTGTACTTTCCGTTCATCAGGGAAACAACTAGAATAAAATAAATTAATTATAAGTATGCGAAACGTAATATGTAGGGAAGATCTCGAGCCTTTTTTCGAGATTAATATCGTGGGAAGACAATCTCGTTCTTGAAATCTCGACGAATACGGTCGAGATTCCGACCTGGAGCGCGTGACTGAGCATACTATACTTCTTGAGAAGCTATTCTCAATTTAATAGTTCATAGATTCAGTGTGCTTTGGTTTTTTAATTTCGCTATTCGTATGACAGACGAGCGATTATTCGTGTTTTATTTACAAGTTACAATACGATTACCATATTATGTAGGTGTAGTTTTCATTTTGATTAAATGTAAGAATGGTTTATTAAAATAACCGCATTATTCTTTAAAGTAGGCGAAATCTAGGAAACGAAATCTCGCCTCTTTGTCCGGCGAGATGTCGAATGGCCAATCTCGACACCAGAGTTAGTACACGAGATCACGAGCTACAAATCTCGACTCGAGATAGCATTTCCTAGCATGGTGTGTGAAGGTGAGTGTTCGAGCGTGTAGCGCGTATGTCTAGGCCTTACCGTTGCGCACTTGCGGCGTGGGCTGCAGCGTGCGCTCGCGGTAGTGCGCGGCGGCGAGGCGCAGGCCGGCCGCCAGCGCCTGCATGGCCTGCACCAGCAGCCCCAGTCGCACGCTGTCGTTGCAGCGCTCTGTCACACAACAACATGTATTTATAATCATATCTTTATTTGCATTCCTTAATGTTTAAAGATTCTACAATAGCTTAAAGCTGCCAATGAGATGTAACAATTTTTTGCAATATGCGCGGCACTGATTGCGATATAGAAGAAAACTCTAAACTTTGTCAGGTTTTTTATATTGCCAAAGTAGTGTCAGATATTTTTGATCTCAACGAGGAATCACATTCTTCTGAATTGAACAGACAGTAGGCAGATATTTATAACGCAAGGCATGTCCGATATTATTGCATTCTAAGAGGTGTCACATCTTTTTGAAGCCGATGCTGCATCCTATATTTTGGCGTCGCTAGTCTCGTCAGATAGGTTTGGTGTCCTTTTGAGGTCACATATTTCAGATATTTGTGCTGCCACTTGTAAATTTGCCATCCACAAATGACAACATAAATATTTGCAGTCATCTTGACGACAGATATTAGTGGATGAACCATGAAATTAGATATTATTGCCGATATTTTATTATTGATACTCATGCTCGTGACTATACATAACCGATCAGATCGATTTTGACTTCGTTAAGGCTCCCTTTGCACCGTGTATAGCCCGACCTTGATGGCCATGCGCACATTACAGGTGCCCACCGATTTGTTTACTCTGCCATAATATACCCTTAACTTGGACTTTTAAGCATATTCAGTAACTTGACGGTTGTAGGGATACCAGTTTCTGGCAAAAAAGGGAAGAGAGGCGAAAAAAATAAATGGGCGAAATTGGATGAACTTTGTATGTACTTGTATAGTTTTAATTCTAATGTGTAATAAATTATAAACACAATAAATTCTTTTACCCAGTCCAATTTGAATCAATTATTTTTGATTAGTAACATTATTTTGCTTCTGTCAAGTTACTGAATACGATTGAATGTTAAGTCTCAAGTAGAGATGGCGCATTGAGGTGGTAGTACGTACCGTCGGAGACGTCCATGAGCGCGGCGATGGGCGCGCCGCACGACACGGCCAGGTCCGACAGCAGCTCCGCCAGCATCAGCACGAAGTTCAGCTGAGAGAACACCTTGCTGTGCTCCTCCTGCAAAGAAAACAACGATTATGTTTAAGGGGAAAGCACTAAGGTAGCCCGCGAAATTCAACATTTTTAACCTTATTTTTGCAATTTTTTTGGAGATTAGCGTCAGGTTGTATTTTGATCGAAATATGTATGATTCGCAACGACATTAAGTATTTATTTACAGAATTATAATCATTAGAATCATCAACACAACTCTCAGTTAGAATTGACCTTAAATGTCAAATATCACGAAGAAATAAGTCATTCAATAGGGTAATTTGAACTGTGCCTACTAGACCGATTTACGTGATTCTTTTTTCATTTGGTAGACAAAGCGTGCGCTGTGGTTCCATATAAATATTTTACTTACTTTTCTTAGGAAGTCGGTTGTATTTCTTTTAGCGTCCGACCGAAACACGATTTTCAGCCGAAACCGAAACAAGTTAGTTACTTAAATTACATTATTTTCTGAGACCCGTCGTTTTTCGTAGATTTGTCCCAAATAATTTGATTAAGGGCTGAATGTGCCATCACCAGATTTCTTTTATCCAAAAAAAAAATACTTTTGTCCGACTTTTTGTGAAAAACTATAGAAATTTCAAAATGAAGTTTGGAAAATGAGCCCTAACTTAAATAAGGGCCTAAGCAGATATGCTACTATTAGCTCTTGCGATTAGCGATTTAGTAATTTTTCAGATGCTCGATTCAAATCTTCACCGCAAAATTTTCGCATTGGCAATCAGCAATTTAATTGCTTTTCGGAAGCTCGATATAGGTTTACCTACCGACTATAAATAAATAAAAACACAATGCAATGCTTTATCTCTTCGGCAAACAATTCAGCATTTAGGAACACGGTTTTTAAACCGTACTCAACCGGAACGAGAAGCCAAAATACGATGCAGCGTCGAAGTAATAGCTGAAACGTGTGATTTTGTTAATGTGGGCGAACGCACAGTCACTAAGATGCATCTGCTGTTGCCCTTAGAGCTTGTATCTATCTTGCAGAAAATGAATAAATCCCTACTCGCTGATACTAAAAGCAGCATGTCTATTATGAAACTAAATTACTTCTATTTATAAGTATACACTTATTTTTTTGGGTTTTGTACAAAAAGTGGTTAAAAACAGGACCCCATTACTAAGTCTACGCTCTCTGTCTATATGTCAGTCGTTCGTATTCTATCAAAAACCAACAGCTCACAAACGCCATATGCCAGTTGCGGTCCGGCCGAAAACTGTTTTTTTGCCTGGAACCGAACTTTCGGTTGGACACAATTTTTTTGTAACAAAGTTTTCTTCTGTTGTAGGGTAAGTAGATGTGTAACTGACCGCGAGAATGGTCTCCTCCTGCAGGTTGGGGATGTAAACGGGCGGCTCGGGCGCGTGCAGCTTCATGCCGCGCAGCAGAGCGTCGGGCAGCGCGCGCTTGGGCGAGCCCGCGCCGCCGCCCAGCTCGCCGCTCGCCTTCAGCGCCAGCGACACCGGCGGAGACGAACCTGGAGGAGTACACACCTTATTGTTATTCATGCGTTCAACCGGACCTCAGTTACACTAACGAAGAAAACAATTCTAGACTGCACAATATTATGCTAAGCGATTGCCATTTTGCGTCGATGTGACGCATATTTTCTCCCAACTCATCCTTTTTTGTGTTTTTCTTTGCGTCATGATGACCGCCAATAGACGTATTTTATTTCGTTCTTTCAATACAGGGTCGAATTAAATAAGTTAGCGTAATTCCGCAGGCGTGATGGGTATCGATATCTAAAAATAATAACAACAAATTGATTTGGTCCAAAGCCGTAGTCGGTAATAGGGAAGCACCAGTAACCTGATCTGCGCAGCGGGCTGGCGTTGGTGGGCGACACCTGCCACAGCGAGGGCGGCGGCGAGCTGCCGGAGTTGCTGCTGCGGCGGCGCGTGGACGGCGGCGTCATGGTGAACGGGACCTGGCCATGCAACATTATTATTATTTACTATCGGCCTGTTTCGTGTTTCCATGTCGTGTTGGCCCAGTGGTTAGGGCCTCGCCTCTAATGCACGAGGTTGCGGGTTCAAATCCGGGCAAGTACCAATGTGACTTTTTCAATTCATAATATGTACTTTCTAAGTTTATCTTGGACATTACTGACATCGGTGACAGAAAAACATTGTGAGGAAACCTGGACTTATACTTAATATAAGTCTGAAATAACCAACCAGAGTCTTGAGCAAGTGTGGTGATCAATACTCGTGCAAGAGGCCTTTGCCTTGCAGTAGGACAATAATAGGCTCAAATTGTCTGTTTCAAACTTTCCAGATAGATATATTAAAAAATGCAATAGAATTTTTATAAAGTTATCTATAGTAGTTAACAGGTATTGATCAAAGGTTGCGAAACCGTCAGTATTTTTATACTCAGCTAAAGAACGTAGATTACTCCAATGAAAACCGTTGTCAACCTATTGGAAACGGCTCGCAAGTCAAAAAACATGAGCCCGAACACGGACACAGATAAACGTTGATGCAACGGTCGCTAGTTTGTTCGGCAGATCTGGTTATAATGGCATTACTATCTCTCATTCTATTGATCCTGATTTAGAGCTGCAAATGAATAAATACATGAAGTGCCAAACATTGTCAACTTTAAACCATTGACACAAATATAACGATATTTTAAATTCATTTAGCGTTTAATGTACTAAGCTATTATGGTGCAAGTTGTCGTAAATATTCAATTCCGCTGAAACAGTGTGTAACCAGGTGTTTTTTGTTTTCAGTTTTGCATAATATTGTATGTTATTTACGTAAAACTGGAAGCAAATAGCTATTGACAAGATATGTACTTAAGACATGAAACATATTAAAGCACTCGAATGCCGACCTAATTGTTGAATCACTATCTCATACATTAGTACCAACACGTGTTATAATGGGTGCAACTATAATATGTAAGAGCATTACGTAATGCCGTGAACTTGGAACAAAAGATAACGTGACGCGGATGTTACCTATTGCTCCTAATTGTATGCAAACACGCGTCTCAAGCATTATGACATTGTCATGATTAGTAAATAAAATCTAGCACACATTTACGTACGTTTATGTTCAAAAATGATTTAATAGTATTAAGATCATTAGTACATACAATAAGTATTACATTGATTTCAAGTTAGTACCTATCGTCTTTTCGGAAAGGTACCTTTTCACGACGCAGGCAACAAAAGAAATTGGCCCAGAAAAATCGGAGTTCTTTTTTTAAACAAGTCAAGCAAAGATCTTCTTCTTTTTAATTGGTTGTTGTAACCAGCGGGGTAATTACGTAACACATCAACAGTAGGGATGGGTTTCATTTTGACAGTTCAACAACATCCATTGCATTATTTACGTTGTTAAACAAACAAATTTTTCTAACATACGAAGCAATGGATTAGCAATAGGCTTCAAAATGATTCAGATTGTGATAGATAGCGTGTTACGTAATTAGGGTGCAGGTGCAATCCGTGATTCAGGATTTCTGTTTTGAGCGGTTAACGTCATAGCTTTCGCGAGTGTAATAACCAATTTGGCTTCTGTGTGTGCTATCTGAACACGTAGTTAGGTGCAATATATTGAGGGAAGCAGGTGTATACTTACTGTGGGTGGTGATAGGGAGCCGATGTTGGTGGCGTTACGGCTGTAATTCGATCGGAGCACGTCGATGGGTTGTGATCGTGGTACGTTATTGTTAGATGTTACGGCGAGTGGGTTCTGCAATGAACACGTCTGTAAGTCACAGTTATGTACAAAAAAATGCTGAAGAAAATATACATTATGGAATTAAACGGATGCTAAATGATAAAACAATGGATCAAATACGTTTGTTTGCAAAAATTGTTTATTTTCATGTTAGCCTGCACTGTCACACTGCTGAGCATAGGCCTCCACCAAATCCTCCCAAGCATCCTCTTCCAGGTATACAGGGTAAAATTAAATTAGCTAGCGAAACTCCGCAGACGTACACGTGATTTCGATACCCATGTATCAATATCTAAACACGATAAAACAAAAAAAAATTGTGCTATTTTTTTTGGAGGTGACGACCTCTGCTATTGCAGTTACATAAAGAAAGAGTTGACAAAAATCAGGTATTTTTGTTTTATCGTGTTTACATATCGATAACTATTACGTCTGTGAAGTTTATACGGGAACGCATGCTAAACACCAAACAATGGATCAGGTCATCAGGTGTGTTTGTTTGCAAAAATAGTATATATTCCAAAACGAGCGACCCGCCCCTGGTTCGCACGGTTTGTATGACTTGACAAAATATCGACATTTCTTTATTATGTGTAAGTTTAATATGAACGTATGTATAAACTATCTGAAATAAATTTTGTTAATGATGATCGGAAGCCGGACGACGCGCCCGAGCACTCCGCCGAGCCGCTCTCCGTCGCCTGGCCGGCACGCTCGCCACGTGTACACACACAAGAGCCTTACCCTGTTGACAGTGAGCGCCACGGGCGCGTGGTGCTGCGCGAGCGGCGCGGGCGGCAGCGCCAGCGAGCGCGGGCGCGGCGCCGCCTCGGAGCCGGACGACGCGCCCGAGCACTCCGCCGAGCCGCTCTCCGTCGCCTGGCCGGCACGCTCGCCACGTGTACACACACAAGAGCCTTACCCTGTTGACAGTGAGCGCCACGGGCGCGTGGTGCTGCGCGAGCGGCGCGGGCGGCAGCGCCAGCGAGCGCGGGCGCGGCGCCGCCTCGGAGCCGGACGACGCGCCCGAGCACTCCGCCGAGCCGCTCTCCGTCGCCTGGCCGGCACGCTCGCCACGTGTACACACACAAGAGCCTTACCCTGTTGACAGTGAGCGCCACGGGCGCGTGGTGCTGCGCGAGCGGCGCGGGCGGCAGCGCCAGCGAGCGCGGGCGCGGCGCCGCCTCGGAGCCGGACGACGCGCCCGAGCACTCCGCCGAGCCGCTCTCCGTCGCCTGGCCGGCACGCTCGCCACGTGTACACACACAAGAGCCTTACCCTGTTGACAGTGAGCGCCACGGGCGCGTGGTGCTGCGCGGGCGGCGCGGGCGGCAGCGCCAGCGAGCGCGGGCGCGGCGCCGCCTCGGAGCCGGACGACGCGCCCGAGCACTCCGCCGAGCCGCTCTCCGTCGCCTGGCCGGCACGCTCGCCACGTGTACACACACAAGAGCCTTACCCTGTTGACAGTGAGCGCCACGGGCGCGTGGTGCTGCGCGGGCGGCGCGGGCGGCAGCGCCAGCGAGCGCGGGCGCGGCGCCGCCTCGGAGCCGGACGACGCGCCCGAGCACTCCGCCGAGCCGCTCTCCGTCGCCTGGCCGGCACGCTCGCCACGTGTACACACACAAGAGCCTTACCCTGTTGACAGTGAGCGCCACGGGCGCGTGGTGCTGCGCGGGCGGCGCGGGCGGCAGCGCCAGCGAGCGCGGGCGCGGCGCCGCCTCGGAGCCGGACGACGCGCCCGAGCACTCCGCCGAGCCGCTCTCCGTCGCCTCTACCAGCACGAAGTCGTCCTCGCCCGCCCACGTCGTGTCTGACGACGAGGCTGCGAACATGCCAAAATCTTATCATCATTCTCTTATCTTTATCCCAATTTATTTGTGGTGCGCGCAACATGTCTTTTTCTTCCATATTTCTATATTAGTTGCCATCTCGCAAGACACCCCCTTTCTGGTCATATCGGCTTTCACACAATCCATCCATCGTTTCTTCTTCTACTTTCAAGTCATCCACATTCATACTCAAAACTTTCCTCACGGTTTTTTCCTCCTTCCGGCCTATGACAACCGATTTCCACACAAGTTTTCAGCCACCGGTGCCAATTTTAGACTTCCTCTTATATACCAACTCATTTCTAATTTTATCCATTCGCTTAACACCAGGAACAGGCCAGAGCCAGGGGCTGTCTTATATAACAGGAATAGATAGGTTTTTCATTTTGTGGGAACAGTTTATCGCCAACGATATATTTTATTTGACAAATCTATGTAAAAACACTAGGACGAGAACCAGGAGAATAAACTCATAGGGTGCAATCACTGATGAAATTAACGTTATTACATAAGTATACTTTCTGTCTAACCTTAAGACCACACCGAGGTCATAGTGAGGGAGAATCTGTGGGAATACGCGCGGTGACGAAAATAACTCAAGCTCAAAGCATTTATTTCAAATAAATCAATTACAGGCCCTTTTGAATTTTCAAGGGGTCTGTCGGTCAGTCAGAAAGATGAAGTTGCCCATTCCAAAGCGTAGTAGGTACCTATGCAGAAGAACGGGCAAGAAATTCTGAACGAAGTGACAAAGTCCGTTTGTTTATACCTACATGGTTCTCTAACCATGTGTCGCTCATAAAGACCCGGACTTCGGCTAGCCTTAGGTTTAATTAGAAGCTGGTTTAGCCCAGTGAACTACTAACCCCGTTGTTATTTACGCGAACTACTGGCCCCGTGAGTAATATATTACTAATCTGTAAGATGATAACATAATTATCGTGAAAACTGCATGGGTATGGTCAACTCAAATTGGTTTTCGAATAACAAGGCGCAGTTTTTCGTTATTTTAATAAGATGTTAGGCGCCTAATATTGGTTTACCGTTTTGTTAAACCTCAAAACCCAAATTCAAAAAATTCTAGACGAGCCAAAATAACATAAACCGTTAGCGATCCAAATGTGGGACGATTGGTATCTTCAGCATCGTAGCAACACGTAAATAGGTGCATTAACTCATATAAATGGCGGAACAGGCAATAAATTATTGCAGTTTACAACAATAAATTTGATACCAGCTGTAGGTGCCCAAGGGCAGGTTAGTAGAGGTTATCGAATTTGTTTACTCTGAGAACAATGACATATTTTTATTAATATTTGAACCATTGTGGAACTGTTTTCTGAGTACGTTTTATTATTTGATCAAGTGTGATTGTCCTGTTTTTTCACAAGCGTCTGTCGTTACATTATTGCTGCTATGGGTGGGTCGCCACGTGACTTATATGATAACTCGTGTTACATAATTGTCATGAGTTCTTTTATAAATATGTGCAAATAATACATCTAATGACGTCGCCACATATCTACAAGCGCCCAGTAGCGAATTCGTGTTGATAAACGATCACCTTCAATATAATGTAATCATTAGTGACACGGTGATAACGATAAGTCTTAATGAATAGAATGTTCTTCGTCATACAAGTATTAATTTTGACAAACAATCTTTGTTTCTTTCGAAGTCGGTAAAATGAACATTTTGCATTTATATGAAAATACAAAAATATCTACTAACTGACATATACTAATGATATCATAAATATTTTATTTTGAGATACCTACTTACGTCAATGTAAATAAATTTTAAAAGAATCCCGAAATCTTTTTTTTATTAATTGCTAATTCGAAGACATATAGGCTATACATATTAATAATTGTACATCTGGATTAACTATAACATCTATTCCAAAGTTATCAAACACATCTGAGCAGCTTGTTTTTTAAATATTTCCAGAACAAAACAAGAACATTTTCATTGAATTCGTGATAAATGTGATAATTCAGTACCTTAATCTATTATCTCGAGAAAGCCTGAATCATATTAATACGAATTCTGAAAACATTGAATCCACGAAAGTACACTCATTGATAATAATAAATAATTACACTTCATAGGAAACTACATGCGTAAGTACTTCCTTTTCAGAAGTACCTATTTACTTTAACCTACATAATATTACCAAGTATTATCCTAATAAAATTACGTATTATAATCTATTCACAATTGTTCCTTCTTCTTCCGCAATTGTTAACCTGTGGGGGTGAAGGCGAAATATCACTTTAATGTGATTTATTGTATTGCGCTTCCCCTATTCGATAAGCGTGTTATGTAATCTATACAATTTAAACATCTATACAAATAAATAAAATGGAAGTGTCTGTTTGTAATGTCAAAATATTTTTTTTTAACAAATGCACATGAAAGTATATACGGTACTTATAACAAAAAATCAATTTGTAAATTTTTTGTCTGTCTGTCTGTTTGTTCCGCCTAATCTCCGAAACGGCTGGACCGATTTTGACGGGACTTTCACTGGCAGATAGCTGATGTTATAAGGATTAACATAGACTATTTGTCCGGGTAGCACGTTTCCGTGGAATATTTCCGACGTACACGCGGGCGAAGCCGCGGGCAGCAACATATATTTATATCTAATTGCGAAGTACTTTTCGAATTAACTTCTTGAATCCCGCGTAATGAGACACAATGATTATCTATCTATTGTCTCGCTCGATATCGCGACCTCGGAACTCAAGAGTTAATTGAGCTGCACGTGAATGTTTGTAGCGGGTTATTGCGCTAAATCGCGTCGATAGGCGACACAATATCTCTGCTCATACATCGTGAATAGGATAAGCAACTGACCAGACTTGCGTGATGCCGCGAATATTCACCGCGGCCGATGTAGCCAAGGCATAAGAGCTAACTTAATAAAGATCACAGTATCTTGTAAAACAATATGTAAAACGGAAATGATTTCATTGTGTGTTACGGTTCGCTTATTCAACATTCAACAATGCCATTTGTTTTTTTTTAAGTCAACTTTAATTCACAGCGTACTATATGCAAATTTCGGAATGGTGTTACAAACTATCTTTTCATTGTTTCAGTATAGATACCTACTAATATTTGCAAAGCGAGTGACTTAAAACGCACATTCAAAATGTATATGTACCTATTTCTGACATAAACAGTTCATAAATTTTTGTCGAAACTAGATTATCTAGCGAGCACATCATAGTCATATCCATATGATATTATAATGTGTAACATTATATCAATATAATGGCTCGCCACGTTAATACACACGGCGGCACCGCCATGTGTATTAACACAAGTCCAGGACACGTACAGGACCTAAACAAGTAACAAGTACAGGACCTAAACGGAAGTTTTATAATGCCTAAAAATATAATGATACACAGCAGTAAACAAAATCGGAAAAAGATATGATATACTTCAGGATATATTCTAGTTAGATAGTGTGTTGAAAATATAATATATCTAATTTGATACGATAGAAAAAATCACGAAGATACCTCTAAAAAAATATTTTAACGATTAAAAACCATACTAATATACATGCAATCATTCTGGTTTTTTGTCAGATTATTCTACAAGCAACATACTAACGTAATAGTGTTTCAATTTTTTTGTCCAATCAATCGATTTTTTGTAAATAGATAATTGCTTCATATTTTGCAAAAAATTACAAGCGTTGTATCATCGCGCTTCTCTTTCTTTTGTAAGCAGTCCGATAGTGACCACGCTTTAGCTGTTGTCAGCCTCTTAAATGTACCGTTCGGTTGGTGCTTACCGGAGGATGTCGGCTGTGACTTCTTGTAGGCCTGCAGCGTAGGCAGCGCCTGCGCCTGCGCGTTGGAGCTGCGCGGCGCGGACGCCGGGCGCGCGCCCGCCCCGCCGGACCCTCCAGACCCGCTCGATCCGCCCGCGCCCGCCACGGAAGAAGGGTTTACACTCGCTCCTGTTAACACACACCACATTTAGAAACCATACTACATTCACACCTAAAACGCAACTCATGCAGAACTGTGCACAGTTTTAATTTATATCGATTGAATAATAAGTAATAACATAAAACGCAAGCGACAAATAATAAGTAGCAAGCGATGAAATGGTTGATTGCGAGTGAAATCGTAGTCCTTGAAATTTTTGAACTCTGCTGGGCGTCTGTCAACGGTCGCCGGTCGACAGTAGTCCTCTTGTGATGCTCAATGTAATGAGTTGTATATGCAAAATTCGTTTTGTTCGATGTCATGCTTTTAGTGGCATTGGTGTTCGATTAGAGAACTATTGACGACACAACCTGATCCGACACAGTTATACACAATCGGATTACAAAAATATGCGCCACCCCACCCCATGCACAACCAAAGCGGATTTAATAAGTGAGGATGTACCCTGACTGTCCCATGACTCCTCTAGGTAACAGTTAGTATCTGGCCGACCCTCGAGATCGCTCTCCAAAATGTCGGGCAGATCCGAGTCCAAACCTGAACAATATGCATAACTTCATATACCGTGACTGGGGACACTGTAGTGTAGCCTAAATGTGTATGTATGTAGGTACATGTATATTACATAAATAGTTCAAAAATTCATGGACTAGAAGCTAACTACATGAAGAGGTGATAATTGTAACGATGTTCGTCGAGAGTATATTAACTGCGACATAATGAGTTTGATACAGTGAACTAGATCAATATAATAATTTAGATAATATTGTAAGCTATAAATTATATTGTTTAAAAATGTTTTAACTTATAAATAAATGAGTTACTGTGTTATTAATAATGATAAAACAGTTCTAACAATACAATTAATGTCTGTTGAGTGCTTGTAACATTTTTTAATTGTTGGATTGTGTGAAATATGGCAGTATGATACGAGTCTGTTAATGAATTGTTTTTTTTTGCAACTATAATATTTTTCTATTTATTTCAACACAGGAAAACTAAAACTGTATTTAGCACATATATTACTGTTTATAAATAGCAATGAAAGTAGTAGGGCATTTTATACAGGTGAAGCGCGTAAAGGATTTCGAAAGGTTATAAACAATGGAACGGGTCAGCGATGATTAGTCACTCATTCCTGATTAGAGTTTCATGTATTCAGCGTTCAATGTTAGTTTACTTGGTATTCTTGTTAATGACTCAGTGTGGTTAATTCACAAAAGCGAATTGAATTTAATAATATAATACGTATCTAGTATTATACAGTTTAGTAATTTTTGTGCGTTAAATACGTCCCTGTGATCATTAGTGTCAAGCACTACAGGCGCCAGTTCTCTTTAGCCAAGAAGAGCGGGGTGAGGCCCTTGTCCACCGCGACCACATCTCGACGCATCCGCACGTCGGCTTCTATTAAATATTCCCTGAGACTACATAATATCTCGCGATTGTGAAGGGTTTTAGCGTTTAAAAAGCCTCGACCTCCACATTCGCGGGATATATAGTCTCATTACCGATGACCGTGGGTGATGCATTCGACTTGCAGTCGGCAACATACGGACCCTCCTATCCAGGGCGTCTAGTTCGATCTAAGGCTGTTATGTTAGTGCGGTATACTAATAAGTATTAATTTTGTAAACTTACTGTTGATGGAAGTCGTCCTCGGACGCTGTAGGAAGGGGTGGTTGAAGAAAGCTTCGAAAGGCATGCGCTCGCGAGGGTTTCGTCGGAGCAGCCCAATGAGCAAGCTACACAGTTCGGGACTTGTGCCTGCTGGCATTCTGAAACACATCAATTATATTATTTGCTACATTCTGGACATTGTGTGACAATTTGAAGGGAAATCCCTCGACCCACGATGGACGACAACAAAATAACTCCAGCGCAGCTTGGAAACTGTGAGCCCGCTACTAATATTGCTGACTAGCTAACATTTTGAGCTATTACTATGAACTCCTGTATTTTAGGCAGATCTTTGAATTTTTTAATCATTTGTTGCAGGTTGCAGGACTAGAGAGATACGTAAAAGTGGAAATGGAACGGAGAGCTCTTTGCCTACAATGGAACAACATGAGCTTCAAATAATCATAAGACTATGAATAGACTATCAAGCTCACAATCATTAAGACAAATCAATTGACTTAGATTTATTTGAAAGCAAAATGTTTTAACCACTTTTCATTCACTTCTCAGTCAGAAATATTATGAAAATTGACATGCTTGGACTCCGAGATAAACATTGAGATAGGACGCGATACGACCGAATTTAAAAATACTCTCATTATGTAGAATATGCAGATAGCACTGAACGCTTCAACTGTTTACAAATATTGGGCGGCTTGGGACGCTTTCCGTACGTATTTAATAGTAACGCCGAAGAGCTAATATGTCACAGAATTGTCACAGAGCCAAATTCATTCGTGTATGATAGACCTTGAACGCTAGAGGCGACTGTTTGGGGGTTAGTAAAAAAACTAGGCACAAAAACTGTCCGAGTTAAGATGTGAATTGAAATGTTCCAGATATTTCTTTAGCATGACTGAAATTGAATTTGTACCTTGATTCAGATTAATTTGAATGTGACGTTTATGCTGTATGCCTATACCCTATAGTTTATTATTATAATAGGTATAAGATCGCGATAGTGTATAAATAGTAGCTACTTACTTGGGTTGCAAGTCGACGCTGTTCTCATAGAACGCCTTCAGTTCGTGCGGCGTGGTGGCCTGGAAGGGCGCCTTGCCCGTGAGGCACTGGTACACTATCGTGCCCAGACTCCATAGATCTGCTTTAGCGTCGTATTTCAGTGACATGATCACCTCTGGTGCCTATACAATTATTGTAATGTTAATAATCAAATCTAATCTCATTATTTTCAAATTATAGACAACCGAGTTTAGAAGCTGGAAATATAGGTCCGACCCATATTTCCAGCCTCTGGATTGTTTGTTATTTTCTTTTATAATTGAAGATGAAAGATAGCTTGTCAATAGCAGTTTCTTTTTTGATAATTGGAAAAAATAATTCACTTTTATAATATTTAAGTAGAGAGTCTTAATCTTAATAATTTATGAATATGGAAGTAATATTACCATATACATCGGAGAGCCGCAGAGCGTGACGGCCATGTTTCCTTCTTCGAGGAACCTTGCGAAGCCAAAGTCAGCTGCACGAAATAAATAAATAAATTATACATTAAGTTTGACATGATACTACGACGTAACTCGTACGTCGTTAGGTCTTACCTTTTGATAGGTATGTAGGTACATACATGGATTCTAAATATTGACCCATGATTACCGTATGAAGTTTACGTTGAAATTGGATGAGTCAGATGCATTGATCAACAAGACGACTGATATGATAACGACATATTTATATCATCCGATAGACACAATCAGGTACTTAGCTACGAATGAAATTTGTTATTATGAAGGGAA
Organism: Dryobotodes eremita; assembly: GCA_917490735.1. NCBI lineage: Eukaryota > Metazoa > Arthropoda > Insecta > Lepidoptera > Noctuidae > Dryobotodes > Dryobotodes eremita. The sequence continues at coordinate 14,383,774 of OU823254.1, read as the reverse complement.
ATACGAACCAATTTTAAGTGTCATTTCAGAGGCATGCGGCGTGCGGGGCGGCGCTACGTTGTGAGTGAGAAGGATGTTCTGCGGCTTCAGATCCCGGTGCACGATGCCCTTAGCGTGGATAGCTCGCATCGCCTCGGCCAACTGCCTCAGGAACAGTCGAATAGTGCTTTCGCTGAGCAGACGGTTTGCTTGTAAATAGTCCGCTAAGTCGCCCCCGTTGCAGTACTGAACAAATAAAACAAACAATCACCGTTAGTGATTTGTTGGCTAATGGAGCCATTGGACAGAATCCAGGAACAATTTGTTAATTACGTCAATGGACGTCAAAGAAATTAAAAAAAAAATATCCAAAAGAAAGACTGCGCAGTTCATTGTTGTTAAAGAAACTTGAAACTTTGTAATTATAAGCAACTTGATTAGTGTCTATGTATCTTCATGTAAACAAAAGGCGTACTTATGGAGAATATTGAGTGATTTTTGAGCTGTTTTCATTCTACCGAGATGACGACTAATAGAGAAGTATGGAGAAAAAGCCATGATCCGCCTACCCCAAATAAATTGAGATAAGGGAAAGAGAATGATGATGCTGAGGCAAGTGCATCTTCAGACTACGCGGCCGCGCAGTTAGCACACCACCGCCCATTACGCGTTAATTACGCATGTCGTTCAGCTAATGCTTTTCGACATTTTCATCTCGATACTAGCACAAAACTACGCGTTCACAAAGGTCTTTATTTTGTGAGGGAGCGATCTGCGTGCTGCCCTCCCCATAAAATAAATCAGATCGGAGGTGCTTTCATGCTATTGAGTACTTAAAACTCCGACGTTTACGTTTTATTCCGTGTTCTTCGGTAAACTTACTATCGTCAGGCGTGGATTAGCAGAAATAGGGCAATCTATTAACGGATCGACCTTGACCAGATCGTAAAATATGAATTTAACAGAATGGTATATTATTTTAACTCAACCAGAACAATAACGATTTAAATCAAAGTGTAATTACTTCCAAACCAACGTTAGAATCTTGTCATATTTGTGGTTTTCACGTCACATAAGTAAAACCAACAGCTGTGTTGTATAACATTAAACTTTACAGAATAAAGCAATTTATAGACATGAAGCATCAGCCAAGTGCCAGTAACATCAGTGAAGGAGAGAACATAGTGTGCGTGTACGTTTTCATGTGAAGTTCGATCATTTTTGCTTTTTATTTTCCGATAATGTAATAAATCATTCTTCTCAAAGTAAAAACGATTTGCCCGTGCTACGGACTAGGAAGATTTTGGTGCAAGTCAACGACAAACGAATATATAATTAACATAGGCGGTTTTGTGTATTTGTCGAATTAGCATCTGGCAGTTAATGAAGACTATCGTGGCGTATCGGCCGCGATCATTTACACATATATCTGTGTAAATAAAACCGTACACTTCATACATTGCGTGCTATTTGTTGGTCGTAGGTGATATTGAAAATCGACCACCTAATATTTTCTCGTTTATGCGGAGCGTCGTTATCGTGGTTGATTTGCGATAAGCTGCTATGCCGTTAGTAATCTTATCATTGAGTGATAATAGTTATAAGTGTCAGTGAGTTATGCGCTGTACGCTACGCTGGTACTTGTACCAGGACAGGTAACTCCTGAAGTCAGTTGGCACATTTCTACGTAGTAGTGTTCGCATATGAGAGTGACCATGAATTCGAAACATCTTTTCGTGCTATTGTTGGCACTATTTGCGTAAGTACACAAGTTTCTATTTGTTTTATTTAACCGTTGCTAGTAGATCTTATTTTCCTGTACTTACCAACAGACATTCACATTCTTATCTACCAACAAATATATACCTAAGTTCACAGTCGAACTGCAATTTATAGTACAGCCGCCATTGCTGTCATTTTTTTATATTAAGTAGGTAAGGATTGAGAAAGTGTTTCATAGTTTGCAGTTTCAGTTATGTAGTTGTTAATACATATTTGTACATGTAATGCTAGGAAGTACACAGTAGCACGAGCATTTGAAATAAAGTGTGCTTCTAGTTACTTTAATAACTAGCAATGTGACAGTTATAATATGTTAATTAATTAAAATAATGTAAGTAATTAAAACAATAATCAAGGTAACTGGTAATACCATGGGCATGGCAAGTGTATATGATGTGAGGTTGAAAGAGGTTCAAGTTTTTAGCAAATACATCGTTTAAAAGAGGTAAAACAATGTTTTAACTACTGCAACGACACCAGCGATATCTAACTTTCGTATCTAAATTATAAATCTACGTGTATTTTTGTTCTATCAATCAAAACTTAAGACAGTGTGCTAGTTACGCCCTTGTAGTACATACACTTATCGTGATTTTTATCACCTACTTATAATTTTGCGTCACCGTACGATAAATTCGATAAAGTCACATGTCATTACTGCATTAATATCAATTTCCAGGATTGCATTGGCTCAAAACGATGATGAATTACACATTCCTGTTGAAAATGACAACCAATTTCCACCTGACAATCATCCTGAATCTGATGGGAGCATAATAGAGGGCAGCGGGGCAGGCGTCATAGACGAGCCGCTTGAAGCGGCCACTGAAACTGAAGCACCAGCGGCACCATTACTTGACGACGTGCAATTAACTGCCTTAACAGATAACATATCCGCTGTCGTGGCTGAAGAACATTCCTGTCCTAAACCATGCGTTTGTAATATAGAGGGAGACTCAAACAAATACATTGTAGATTGCTCTGGATACGAGTTAACAGAACTGCCAAAACCGTTGGATCCTAAAACTACGGAGCTAAAATTACAGAATAACAAGTTAACTGAAATACCAAAAGAAATATCTGATTTGAAGGATTTAAAAATATTGGACGTTAACAACAATGAAATCATGAAGATCGTTTCCGGTGTAAGTAATTAATATTAATAACATATATTTAAAAAAAGAACTTGGACAAGTAACATTTACATTATATTACATTAACTCATAATCATTCATATAATTTCCTATGGATACCCGTAGGAAATTATATGAATAATTATGTCAATGCAATTATACATACAAAAATGCGTTGCTAATATACGTAGGTATAAAATAAGAAACCGCAAGGTGTGCGTTGAGACTTTGCATTAGCTGTGTACCATGTTCGTATTGTGTGTCAATATTGCCTAAGTCCAAAAAACCATCTCCATAACCAGTTTAACCCACTTCCGGCAACGAAGTCACTCATCGTATTGGATAAACTGGCACAGATGATTTATAATTTGTATTTGTAATTTAGCGAATTTATTTGTAATACTCCAACAGGCACACAAACCGGAGATCTAGATGCTTTATCTAAATAATACAGTTGATATGGTTTAGGACCTCGATACAATAAATCAATTAAGTTTAATAAATTATGCATCTTGTACATGAGCCCTGCGATAAATACACTATTACCCTCATGAAAACTAACGAATTTCTATTGTCATTTCAGTCCATAAGTGAACTGCCTGAACTGAGAAGCTTAAAGCTCGGAAACAACCGTCTAATAGAGTATCCACAAGATTTAAAAAATGCTTTTGGCCTCACTAAATTAGAAGAACTTGATCTGGGAGGCAACGATATGAGAACGGTAAGTACATAGCTTAAAGCATAGTGTCTATCTGAAAACTACACGGATTAGTGCTTACATAATAATACCTTGTATTAAAGAGGTACTTTAATTTATCTTTATAATCGCTGTATTCTTTAAAATTGATATTGACAGGATCTTTAGAATCTGTCCATATAAAGCAATATAAATAGAATAAAAAGCTTAATAAACAAGATGACAAAATCATTTAAATGTAATATTATTATTTTCAGGATCTTAAACCGGAATCCTTCTCTAACTTCAAAGCTCTGCGTTCAATTACGTTGCCTACTGCTGCAGCTAGTCTGGCGGAAGATTTGTGTACCTCATTAAAAGAATCTTTGGCAATTGTATGTACAGGAACATGTAGTGTAAAATCTTTTGAATGCCCAGAAGCGCCGCAACCACGGGGTATGGAGGAGGACCTATTAGATTTCGCATTACCAGGACTAATTGCTTTAGGTTCTACACCCGAGGATGATGTCGACCCAGCCGTAAATTCTCCGCCTGATGTGAAAGCAGAGAATGATACACAGAAAAATGAACAAGCGTCGCCAGTAGAAAATGAGGATACCACCGAGACAGCAACTTTGGCTAATGATGACACCAAGGAAGCAGCTGGAGATTTCTCTCTTCATTCTGCAATTATAAAAGCATCTGCAGAATCTAAGCCAACAGATGCAGAGTCTACTAGTGCAGCTACTGATAAGTCAGAAAATGAAGTAGTTGGAGCAACCACTTTAGCAACAAAAACTGGAGGTGTCGATAAAAGCATTATTGGAATGATTGTTGCTGGTATGGTTCTTGTGGTAGCTGGTATTACAATTAAGAAAAATTGGAGTTCTATTAAAAATCGGTTTAGTTCAACTCCAAGAACCGCAAATGAACGAACAAGTGTTAATGCAAATGGAACCACGCCTGAAGAAGTCCCGCTCCAGGAGAAATCTCCTGTGTAAACAAAAAATATTAGTTCTGTATGTGGTATAATTATGTTGAGATATGATTCGATCTGAATGTTATAATTTATTGACGAAAGTCAAAGTTAATGCCATCCTTTACCAGGCCCAAAATGTGTGAATGAATTAGTGTTTTAAGTCATAATATGATATGGACATAGATTAAGTTTTTTTGACGTCGCAGTATTTTTGTAAATAATTTAATATCATAATCGTAACATTACGAAAGCAGCATGCATAACTTGTTTTTTTTACTTTGAAATAATTAAGTATAATTTCGCAATAAACAAGGTGTTTATTTAAAACTTCTTTCCATTAATATGCGGAACTAATTTATTTCCAATTTCAACCAGTTTAAAAAAAAACCTGGTGTTTTTGTAGTAAACTAATTAGCACACTTCACTTTATATTTAGTGAATCGTTCTCGAGTAGGTATATCTAGTTATTTATTACAGCACGTGACCGCTGTATTTACATTTAAGGGGCAAAATATAAGTCACCTAAAGGTTCCCACAGACAGGCGCGACGCGACAGTGCGACACAAAGGCGCCGCTCGTCGCGCGACGAGCGGTGCCTTTGTGTCGCCGCGATTCGCGTCGCGTTTCGCGCCTGTTCGTAGGAGCCTTAAAACTCATTTTATGTTTTAGAGGACTGTTTTTGGAAGTAGCCAACTATGGTTTTGTTTGTATTGCCCATGGACGAACAAAAAGTCGGACAGATTCTCGCTAACAAAAAAACTGTGTCACTCAAATCGGCCTGCTCGCTGTTCGTACAGGTACGCGCTGTACGCACACATTCACACATTCGTTGGCCGATGCGCGCGACGGTTGGCCATTACGCGCGCAAACGGCAACACTCACACATAAACAGGACTCAGTTTGTTCGCGGAGTTCCGTCCGACATTTTTTGTCCACCCTGGTATTTATTGCCAAAATTCCACCGACTTCCGAAACTAAAATTGTCATTTTGAACTGGACGCAGCCTAAGAGAGTGTATTTTTATAACTGTCTGCGATTTTCAAATAGGTGGTTTTATATTCTTAACTCAACGACCTACCTAAAAACCGAAATTTGTCAAATCTTTTCAAACTTTAGCCGTGGAAGGGGCCTGGTTACCTGTAACACAGGTTTTTTCCCAAAAACCTATATCAGGCACCAGTCTCTCACAAAGGTGGAATACAGCCGAGGCATTTTTTGAACACTTTAACTTTTAAGTCAGCTTTGTGAAGAGAGATTAAATGATAAATTATTATAATTATTATCTTTCAAACTCTTCGTACATAATAAAGACAAGTAGTCAAATTTGGAATCCGAATTATGCAGTTGCAGTGTATTCAGACAGATTGGAACGTATACAAAGGAAGTTCACAAGATACTTAAGTTGAAAAATTTAAAATCCCTTAACTGAGTTACAATTAACGATGCGTTCGATTCCATTTACTTCCACTTGTAACTCGGAAAAATATACCTGACATACGGTTCCTAGGGAAAATAGCACAATCAAGGCTTGAATATCCTGAACTTCTTTCTAAGCCGTCTCTGAATGTTCCACCTGGACATTCTCGGTTAAGAAATATTCTTCATGCTTCTTACGGTCGCACAGTTTACCGTACTAATTCTTATATGATTCGCTCAGTCAAAGCATTTAACTAAATTGTTAAGATTGAACGGGCAATCGATTTGTTTGCAAGCAGTCTACCGTCCATCTCTACTGTTTTATCCAAAAACTATATTGTTTGTAGAGCAGTGGTGGCCCAGTGGTATCGGCCCCGACTTACGGAGTAGTAGGTCGTGGGTTCGAACTTAGGCAGGCGCTTTACTTCGTGTAAATAATTTCATCACCACTGCTCTCAAAACGGTGAAGGAAAACATCGTGAGGAAACCGGCATGTCCTAGAACCAAAAATTCGAAGACATGTGACATCTACCAACCCGCACTGGGCCCGCGTGGTAGATTACAGCCCATTCCCTCTCAAAGAGAGGAGGCCTGTGTCCCAGCAGTGGGAACATTATAGGCTAATTATGCATGATGATGATATTGTTTCTCTTGCATCCAAATAGTGGTTGCGTATGCATTTTTGCCTATGTAGGTACTTAATTTAATAGTTCATTTAATGATAAACTTAGTGTTATGCTTAGTGAATATTATTCAATTTGTAGACTTGTACAACAATACTGTATTGCTAACTGTGGAGGCTTGTAAATGGCTTGTCATGAATCACCTAACTATTACTTCTGTAATGATAGCTGTAAGCCCAAACACAATAAAATAAAAATAAGTATGACTACTTAAATTTTTATAATAAAGTATATAAATTGGAAATATTTTTACAGCCTTACAAATAAAAATGTGTTATATCGCATCTATTCCATTCTTATACTAAGTAGGTATAGTTATACCAGTAATAAATTAAGAATTATGTCGAAAATATTTTTTTACAAATAAACTAAGTATATCTTTGGTATAACAGTTCTTCCGTTAGGTCAAGATGCACGATTTGGCAACAACGCAACCAAAGGGAAACTTAAAAAAAAAAACGCATTTCGTCTATGACAACTGTATCCATTTGTCAACTTGACGTTTTTGACCGTTTCGTTCGATTCGTTGCGTACTGAGTCAATACAGTTTTACTTAGATTTGTGTATTTTTGTGGATAGAGAAATATAATTTTAAAAGTGAAGATTCAAATGGCTAAGAGAAACCGATCTATCAACGGGAAGAAAGAAGAAAAGGTAGGTACCGTAATCTACGTTCAAAAAGTTGTGCGAGGATCATGCGTTGTATATTATTTAACTTCGATGTTTCAATAGATGTTTTATATCTCTTGTTTCATTACAAGCTCTAGTAAGGGAAATAATTCGACCATTTATGCATATTATAGAAAAAACATTTTTACTAAAAAACGACCGATTTTGGAAGTCGGTTGTTTTTTTGTAAAAAAGTTTTTTTCTATAATATGCATAAATGGTCGAATTATTTCCCTTAGTAGAGCTTGTTTGATGTTTATTTGTAAGGTTGTTAGAATTTATCTTTTTATCATTAGATATGAAAGCGGCCAGACCGATTTCAATGAAACTGTTGTTGAACTGCTAACCTAACTTAAAAACGGAGGCAGGATTCTTTTCAATTGGTTGAGTAGGTTCTGAGATACAGCGAAATCTCTATTTTTAACCGACTTCAAAAAAAGGAGGAGGTTCTCAAATGTGTTACTTCAGAACTTTTTGCTAGGTGAACCGATTTTGATAATTCTTTTTTATTTGAATGCGGGTGGTTCTCATGTGGTCCAATTTAAATTTGATCAAGTTCTGACCAGTCGTTTTTGAGTTATCCTTAATACTGCGTATTTTTTCCACTTAGTTTATGTTGATGATGTTTTAACAATTTCCTGTCACTATTATTTACATATCAAGTAGTGGTATACGAATTTGTGTGGGATAAGTATCACAACTAAGAAGTGAAAAATAAAAACATTTTTACAAAAAAAAAAAACAACTGACTTTCAAAAAAAAAGCAACTAAAAAGTGAAAAATAACTTTAATTTCAGATGTCGGTGGCAAAAAACGAAAATACAAAACTAAAGATATCGACTTCCGTAATTAAAGTTATTGCACGCCTCATAAGCGAAGCGCGTGAGGTAGTGCTCTACTCTCGCCTTACAAAGGACAAGTAATTCCTTGAGCTAAAAATGTCTCTATTTACTTCATATCGCAATTGTAGAATAATATTCACACACAAACGTCAAGAAAAAGCACTAGTTTCAACACTCATGTTATTTTCAAAAGACATTTTGCTATTTATAAAATACAGAAAAACCTGTTTAAAAAAAATATTCGGTGGACGTCCGTGTTTCGGTATGGATGGATCCTGGCGTGGTCTCGATAACTCCCGAAAAACTTAACTAATCGAGTCCATTTTTTTTTAAACGCTTCAGTATTGTAGAAAACTAAGTCCTTTCGAAAATCACAGTCTAATTCAATGTAGTTTAATTGTAATTAGTAATATAAAAATACGACTGGTCATTTCGTTCGTTTTAAATTTTTTATAGAATTCAATGAGTATATGAGGCGTGCGCTTTTGGATTTACCAATTATTTATTTTTTCACTTTTTTGTGTTTTTTTTTGGAAGTAGTTGTTATTTTTGTAATGAGGTTTTTTGTGAATGTAGAGTCACAATATACTGTGGTAGAGTCCTATTCAAACCTAGATCATGCATCCATGACGCATGATCTATTTGGTCATTGCAGAATTATAGTTTACTTAATCGTTTTTAGATGGCGTTAGTAGTTAAATTAAGTAGACATAGGGTAGACCTGTTCGTTTTTAACGTTTACTCCTGCCTTTTCTTAATAATTAATATTCTAAAATCGATTAGAATTGACTGTTTTTAGCCAAATATTTTTTTTAAATCGGTAATTTAATAGGTAAGTATTATTTACAAAAGATGGCGTTGGTAGTAATTAAGTTTCTTACACGGAAAAGGTATGGTATTTTTTTTCATATCGTCCTTATTGGCACCTACTGAGGTGCATATTGTCGATTAGTACAGTAAATTCAATGATGTTGTCGACATCCAAGCATACTGCCCCTCAGAGCACAGCTGTATTGGTATAATTTGGTGGTCCTTGTGCTGTTTTCCAAATTCTACGAGGATGGAGTCGCGGGTGCATATATTTTTTTAATGACCTTGAGACCGACACAGACTTAACGTATTCATTTCAGATTATCTCGATTTGCAAGCAGTAATGATTAGATAAGTACCTACTATCATTAAATCTAGATGTCTGAAGAACGCAAGTTACGCGGACAGTCGTCAGCTTACTCATTTAAACAGTAACCCGAAACCTGTACCTGTAGAACATACTAAGTACCTATAGGAACATTTTCTATCAGTAACATTATACGTATAATTTAATTGACTTTTATTTTCAGAAGACGTCACATTTAATTGATCACTACGTAGTAGGCATTGCAGGCATGTTTTTCACGTAAACGCTAATGAACGATAAAAGTTTTGCGTAGTTCAATTACTTATTTGTTTATTTAGTGAAAATTCAGTTGCTTATTTTAACGAAAACATGGTGACATAGATAAATGTTTGTTTTGATAAACTGAGGGTTTTCTTTAATTGGTGCAATTTCTATGAGGAGACGCGCAAATCCGCGCAATTTAGAAATACAAAGTTTCATGCTCAGGTCGGTTTAAGGTCGGCTACTCGGGTCACACACGCAGCACAACAATGGAATTGTGGATGAAAGTTGATGTGAAAAGAAAAGCTACGTTAAAGAGCGGATCGCGGCAGTCGGCACAAGACGCAACGCAGGCGGATGTGCGGCTGACTGCCTGCCTGCCTGACCGACAACCTGTACCATACCATGTCCCGTTACACTCCGTTATACAACAACAATACTTAATAATGGCGTGTGCTTTATTCTTTTGAAACATATACACCAGCAGCTGGTTCTCCACTATTCATTTTCATTAAAAGAAAAAGGATATAAAAAAACTACTTACTTTAGTTAATTGGGAGGGTCGTTGACATTCAACGGCGCATCGTAAGGTCTGTACACTATTTACTTCGTGGGTCTGTACGTATGCGCTTGGTGCAAAAACTAATATACAAGCTGCGTAGAACAGCGGGCTCAGTATATGCCATGCGGCATACATGTACAGTGTACACGTGTAAGTCTACCAAAGTCCGCGTTTTGATCAACGACACGCAAGATTATGCCTATAAGATTTATATTGTAGTAGATATACGAACACTTTTGAAGTTATGACTCAAGTGCAGTGCCCTCGTTCGTTTCATATTTGTGTTCAACAATTCTGGAAAATCATTGACCCTGTTTAATTTACTTAAAAGTATTTCGTTCATTTATATGATTTTATATGTTTCAATTGAGTTCTGTTTGTGTTTAAATAAAAGAGATGCATAAGTTTGCCTCGAACCATATGAGAAGACCCAACAATATTTTTTTGCTAATAAGTAGAATGTCAAACAGCATTCCTTCTTAGATAAAGCTGCATTGTGCATAGGTGCATAGTTTGAAGTCTTTGAATGGACTAAAACGAGCATACCGTGCGATGTGGTTTGCTGGCACAGTTTCTAAACAAAGAAATTACATATTAATCAGTTCAGACACCGTAAGACGCGGCGAGAAGTGGGAACTACATGATATCGCTAGACCTTGTCTTTGTATCATGTAAATTCATGTTTAACAAGCGTAGGCGTGTGTTCTTCAAACCGGTTCTACTCTATAAAACTATTTCATCATCAACACTCGATTTGGGACATCAAAACGCGAAGTTTCAAGCGCGATATACATACAAGAATGGTAGTTATAGGCAACAACAGCATAATTATAAAATTTTGCATAGGTACTGCAGTAAATATGAATAAGCAACGCCATTTACAAAGGAAAGTAAAATCATTTGGTGCTGTAACGAGGACAGACGGCGGCTGATAACTATTAACTTCATGACGACCGAAAGTGTTTAGTGGTAGTATTTTAAATGACAAGAGCATTAAGCGTATAGATAGAAAGCTGTGGTTTCCGGCACGACACTTTCCAGCTCTTGCCGGGGCGTTGCAGCGCTGAGAGAAACCAGTCTGACGCAATCGACCATGCTGATTTGTCTAGACCAGTGATCGTGTCAGCAATTCAGCATGCATGCAACATGCTTTTAACTCATATTATTATTAGCTGACTTAACTATTCTATATCTATGGGCAATTGGAATATCTAACCAACTTTGAAATTATGTGGAGAGACAGACTTTTGAAGAGAATAGTATACACACGCTTGAGGCCTTCTTCCTTGTCGATAGATTATTTCATATTTTTATACTAGCTAGGTAGACTAGAGGTACGAGGACTTTACGTCCTAGAGGAAAGTTATAACGAATTAGCAAGGAAAAGTTAGCAAGCCACACGGTAAATAAATTAGTTATGTGTAGTCTTGTATTATTCAAAGAGTATCTATCGCCTCTTAGAAAATACTGTTCTACCCTATCCATACGTCTACCCATCTAAAAGATGATTCACTAGTCTACTCTCTACTTACTCTTTTTTCAAAAATATAGGATAGTTTGATAGAATTCCATCGTAGTTATAAATGTTCATACTGCAGCAATATATTTGTAGTGCTTAATATACAAATAATAATATATTATAATAATCCTAAGTTACAAAGTCAAAGGAGAACTAACATCACTCAGTAACTATCAGAGCCCTGTTGAGAGAACGCCCAAGGCGGCCCATGTACCCAGTGTAGCCACTTAAACCGGCCACGTGCGAGATCTAGGGCCCGCGAGAACCAGTCGTATATTAATGCGACCACGAGGTCACCACCTGACTGTAACGATACATCTCTTTGTGTTTATATTATCATGGCCCATTGCCCGTCCTATATTATTCATACATCATACCTATTTAGTTAGTTTAATTGAGCTATGAACTAATTTGTGGTGCTAATTGTAGATGTAGCTATATGTCCGTGTTGCCTAAAATTCCGAAGGAAAAAATTGAATTATGATGATGATTATGGATTTACTTAACGAAAATTATTACATTATTATTGTTCATGAGTTATTTAAATGGTAGATAACGGTACCATAAATCATGGATCAAAAACTAATTCAGATACGTATAACGTGGTTCGAAAAGACGCTGATTGAAATAACCTTACATACCATTTTAGTACCTTTTGAATAAGGAATTTTACTTTAAAATTATGAAATACAAGTTCACGTGTGTATCGTCGGAACGAACAACCTAAACGAGCTTATCTTTGTGGACAGCGCAGTGTCTTTGTTCAAAGTGATCACAGTTCATCGTACGAGCCCGATCTTATTGTGTGAAATCACAACCGCTAAGAGATGAGTGAGAAATGTTTTTATATGTCAGTAGGTATCTAAATGAATCATAGATCTGCGATTTTTAAGTCAACACAATCTTGATATCAACACTTCACTAAATTGTTTGTGATGTACAGCTATTAAAGATTTACCCCTTTTGATTATGAAAGTTGGGACAGTAATACTAATAATATATCCAAAACAGTTCCATGTATTCATTCATGCAAGAACTTTTCGGATACAATTCCAAATAAATGGGCTTCACGCGCACTCATGTTAGTTAGTCCTCATTCATCAAACGTACGTAATACAGAAGCGGAAACGATCTAAAGCCAGGTGACGTACAAACGTTACGTAATAATGGGTTCTGAATCTGGAAATTGTTGAATAAAATAGAACTTGAGGTTGTATTCAACCGGCATGAAATGAGAGTGCGTCAGCAAAATGCTATTGCCATATTTATCATCACCACGCTTGGCAAACAGATCAACAGCCGCAGGTGTTGGTAATACAACAAGCGGGCGCAAAAATAGTACGGTATAGTTCTTTCTCTTGACACAATAGGAAGTTGCTTTTTATAAATCACACCAAAAGAAAGCGTTCTAAAAGCTGGTCCATATTCAGCAGAACCTCGAGCCAAATCTGTTAATGGTGTTGATGTAAAATGAAAGCTTCAATCTAAACATTGTTAACATTATCTGTTTCATACATATTATTATGTGTGTTGTGATTCAGTTCCATCCGGCATGAAATCAGATGTGCATGCAATGCGTTTGATCGGCAGATGACCTTAGTACATACATTGTTAATTCTGCGTGCACACTGTGCGCAATGAATGTGCTTTTTTCGCAATAGCTTCACAACTACTCTAACGGCATCACCCCTCATCACCTGGACTGCTAATGTATTCAGTGCAACAAAATCTATAGAATTTTGGTAGGTAATAAAAATAGAACAACCATAAATGATCAAATTGCAAGGAAAGTGCAGCAGCACTCTCATTGGTCTAAAAAAAGGAACGAAAATAATGTGATAGACAATAATTACTATACAGCAGTGCCAAGCCCAACCGTAGTAGTACTTCCGCATCAGGCCTCTCGAGTCCTTGAAAAGCTCATTGAATATTTAGAGATGATACGACTATACTGACTAAAGTGACAAAAAAGCATATTTTTATTCAATTAATCATAAGGATAATAATAACATAAGGAAGGATGAATAGTTTAGCTACTCGTAGTGTTAAGACTTGTACGAATAAGGAACATTGTCAAGCCACACGTGTTCTGTCCCAATCTCGACTACAGCACGTGACCAGTTTAAATTGGGTGGCAAGTACTGTGTGTACGTACAGTCCGCAGACCGTGTCTAGATAATGAGGTGCTGTTTTGAGATATGAAAATGAACATTACATTGCAAAAAAACCAAGCATTAGTTTCTTTTTAAATGACTTCAAAAGGCATTAGTTATCAATTTAGTTTTAAGGAAGTAATTTTTCTCTTAAATGTGTAGATCTAGATCTAAGAAATAAGAACCTCCTAAACTGGCTGGGAACTTTTTTGTAACTCTCTAGCTAGGAGCTTGATATACTCATTCGTATCACAATGGCAACTCAGAATAAATACGACGCAGTAGCTACAATTTTGGTCCTTCCGGGTTGTATTTTTTCCTTGCTATTAAAATACTAACTGGTGGGTGACGACGAGTGTGATTATGTCAAACGTGGTCATATTGCTACTTAGCAAGTAATGTATGTGTAACAATGTTCCACGTTGGAATTCTATTCAAAATTATAAGATTGTAAATCAAAAATTAGTAAACGAAACGAACGGTTAGTACAATTTGGCTTCTAAACTAAAAATCTCCTTGTTTTATATGAAAGTGAAAAATGAATAAATATAACATCATAATATTTTCTTAGTTAACGATTCAATTTGTTGACGTTACTGTTGTATATCGAGTTACATAATGAAGATTATAGAGTGAAGTTATATATAGACATCCAAAACGTTGACGATGCCAATTAGTAGAGTCATGGTCCACAGCAGCCATGGCGACTAAAAGGAAATCGTGCCAATGAACTTGAGTTTGGCTTTGTACCGCGATGAGGGCATTGCTGTTTTAGTTTTTTTTACGCAATGAAAACAAGTATAAGTACGTAATATTATACACGAATAGCGTCGCAGGTACTTGGCTTTACCACGCCGGTTCTGACCTGCTGCGTCCATTTGACTCGTGTGCCCTTGAAGTTTATTTATAATTACAAATACATATACATTTGGAAAGAAGCAGAAATAATTCTAACTATGCTCGCCAAGTCCACCAACAAAGACGACAAATAACGCAATAAATTGCTACGATAATGTTAGCTACAAGCATAGATGCAAGCTCAACCTATGACTATCAGAATTAACAACACACAATAATTACGGAAAAATACTATAAATATAATTCATTATCATCTTGAGGATGATCTAACTGGGCAAGTTTCTGATCGACATGTTCGGTCATATTACAAAACATGGCTTTCTTTAGACATGGTTTAAACCATAGAGCCTTTAAAAAATAAAAAGAACCTAACTTATATCGAAATACAGTTCCTTTTACAAAACTGACAACTTAGTCTGGTCTTGGGTTGTCGGCATAAAGTTCGAAATACAAAAACTGGCCTGAAGGTCTAGGCTCGGGCTAAAGTTAGATCGTGTTTTGTAATAAGACGAATGTTTAGCTGGACATCGGATATCTATGGCTAGACATATACACTAATACTTTATAGAATTTGAACAGAATCCGATATATCTTTTGGCAAACGTTGAATTTGATGCAATGAAATGTAGAGTATTGTAACATTTATGTAGAGTATTATGCCGCGAAATATATTGTGTTTATTCTTTTTATGTCGCAACTAAACATACAACAATGTTGCTGAAAATGTTATTGGTCTCTAAAGGACTCTCATAGAGTATGATGATATGTTTTTTTTGTATAATATTGTTCAGTTATTTATCCTTTATACATAAACAGAGTGCTCCTATAATAACTTTAATTTATGCAATTATGACACATTTACTGTTGTATTTTGTTTGTCTTTGTCATCCACATTACGTTAAGCTTAAGCATTACCTACGAATAATATGTTATTTTTGTATAATAATGTTCAGTTATTTATCCTTTATACATATACAGAGTGCTCCTATAATAACTTCAATTTATGCAATTATGACACATTTACTGTTGTATTTTGTTTGTCTTTGTCATCCACATTACGTTAAGCTTAAGCATTACCTAGGTACGTATCGTACCGACGACGCCGCGACGTTGTTGGCGATGACGAACGTCATTTCTGCGCAATAATCTATTTATCAGCAAAGAACGGTAGACAATATAGTTTTATTTATACATGTAGGTATCTCGCCACGAGGCAGAGACACGTACAGAAGCGACACGTGTGGGATCCTAACAGACACTTTGTCGCCATTCAGTCGTTATCTTTCTCTTAATCAACATTCGATACTTAATTAAATAATTGATATTAGAGACGGGATGAATATCAATTTGCAAAATGCTGATACACAAACGCGAAAAGATATACAGGCTTATGGAGTTTTAATGCTCCTACAAAAAGACGCGAATCGCACACGACAGTAAAGGCCTTCACGCTTGTATAAAGGCTCTTACACACTGGCGCGACGCGACGCCCGACACAAAAGCACCGCGTGTCGCGCGACGTGCGGCGCCTTTGTGTCGCGTCACTTGTCACGCCTGTTTGAAGGAGCCTTTATCCGGAAAATGCAACTTTTTCACTGTATTAATTAACCTACCTAGATCTTTTTGTACCTACGTGACGACGTGAGTACGTCACCAACATGAAAATATGTAATAATACACCTGCGACGCTTAATTTTGGCAATGAATAAAACTAGGTATTAGAACCGAAAACCATCTAATTATAATAAATTAAACAGATAACGATTTGTTTATCAATATCCCTTGTATAGTACTTAACGTTGCAATAATTTTGAATGTTTATCTAAGGATAAATAGGATAATAGATAAATAGGTTAGTAGGGCATCGCGTAGCATCGGTCAAACCCGATAGCACGTTGCTATGGTGACCGTTTCAAAGTTCTGACTCAGATAAGAATTCGCTACATTGTTTAATAATTTTCTGTATAATCTTGATTTGACTTGACCTTTTACGGTTATAAATTGCGCAATACAGAAAAGCATCGTGTCCGGGGCAGCGATCAAATGAATTTAGGTAATCTGCGACGACAACGGACAACGTGCGACACGCCCTGCCACACACTGGTCCCGAATGATAAAAAAGTGGACATTAAGAAATTTTTGACAGAAGGTCAACGGATTCGGCTGATTTTTTTTTTGTAGACAGCTGATGCAATTACAAATCACTTTTATAGATTGAGTTTTTGCCAAATAAGCCGTATTTTCAGAGAAAAAAAATATTGAAATATTTTTTGTATGAAAGAAATCCTAATTTTGTCTTTATCTTCCAAGATTCAAACGTATTCAAAATAAAACTTAAAGCAGCTTGTAGAGATGCTAATTGCTCACTACTTTGTCATAGACACTCTTCTGCGATTTTGTGCTCCTTTTGAGTTACATGCACTTTAAATATTTTTTGTATGAAAAAATCCTAATTTTGTCTTTATCTTCCAAGATTCAAACGTATTCAAAATAAAACTTAGCGCAGCTTGTAGAGGGGCTAATTTCTCACTACTTTGTCATAGACACTCAACTGCGATTTTGTGCTCCTTTTGAGTTACATGCACTTTAAATATTTTTTGTATGAAAAAATCCTAATTTTGTCTTTATCTTCCAAGATTCAAACGTATTCAAAATAAAACTTAGCGCAGCTTGTAGAGGGGTTAATTGTTCATCACTTTGCCATAGACACTCAATTGCGATTTTGTGCTCCTTTTCAGTTACAGGCACTTTAAATTTTTCGTTGTCGGATGAGCTTTACTAGTTTTTTGTAGACAGCTGATACAATTACAAGTAACTTTTAAAGATGTATTTTTTGTTAAATAAGCCGTATTTTCAGAGTTAAAAAATTAATTCAGGCGGATTAGAAATAATCTTGTTAAAGATAGACTAAGATGTAATAACATTTTCTTCATTAATAAGTAACTCTTATAAATGTCTTTCTATTAAAAAAAGTCTTATTTTAAATATATCAAATAAACAACTTGGATATCTCAAAACGTGTACAGACATGTTCAGGTACAGGTAATTATATATAATAATAATATTTCTAATCCGCCTGAATTAATTTTTTAACTCTGAAAATACGGCTTATTTAACAAAAAATACATCTTTAAAAGTTACTTGTAATTGTATCAGCTGTCTACAAAAAACTAGTAAAGCTCATCCGACAACGAAAAATTTAAAGTGCCTGTAACTGAAAAGGAGCACAAAATCGCAATTGAGTGTCTATGGAAAAGTGATGAACAATTAACCCCTCTACAAGCTGCGCTAAGTTTTATTTTGAATACGTTTGAATCTTGGAAGATAAAGACAAAATTAGGATTTTTTCATACAAAAAATATTTAAAGTGCATGTAACTCAAAAGGAGCACAAAATCGCAGTTGAGTGTCTATGACAAAGTAGTGAGAAATTAGCCCCTCTACAAGCTGCGCTAAGTTTTATTTTGAATACGTTTGAATCTTGGAAGATAAAGACAAAATTAGGATTTTTTCATACAAAAAATATTTAAAGTGCATGTAACTCAAAAGGAGCACAAAATCGCAGTTGAGTGTCTATGACAAAGTAGTGAGAAATTAGCCCCTCTACAAGCTGCGCTAAGTTTTATTTTGAATACGTTTGAATCTTGGAAGATAAAGACAAAATTAGGATTTCTTTCATACAAAAAATATTTCAATATTTTTTTTCTCTGAAAATACGGCTTATTTGGCAAAAACTCAATCTATAAAAGTGATTTGTAATTGCATCAGCTGTCTACAAAAAAAAAATCAGCCGAATCCGTTGACCTTCTGTCAAAAATTTCTTAATGTCCACTTTTTTATCATTCGGGACCAGTGTGCAGCGTGGTGAAGCCGACTACTATTTATCTAATGCGTAGTGACCTTGCTGCGAATCCACATGCGCGCATGACATGCGGAAGCCGGCATGGTTGTCGACACACTAATAAAAAATTCATTCCGATAAAATGTGATTTTAAACTATATCTTCCATGTCTAATCCATTCGATAGCGTCAAATATTAACATTTAGACTTGGTAGGCCAGAGACCGAACATTTACGATATATAAGTAATACATATATGAACATTTCATTTTTGTAGTAGGCTTATAATATGTGTACTTAATTATAGTAACCGAACATAAAACACACGATATTTTAAAGTTATGTTTTAAATAAATTAATGTTTATTAACAATACAGAGTGGCAGGGACATCGACACGCTAACTGTAATCATGAATTCAGCACATGATTCTAAACAACCTAGCGAAGACATCGCCGGCTATCAAAAAAAAAAAAAACAGCTGTTTCATAGAAAAGTGCATTACCTATGCGTTCAAATTGTATGTATTTTTAATAACCTGCGAAAAATTGAAACGCAGGTGGGTCCAAAATCATGTGCTGAATCCATGGTAACAGGGTGCACGTCCATGTCCCTACCATACTGTATACTCGGTATAAGAAATCCACATTTTTAAAGCAAATACAAAAGAAATAAAGCCAATCACATTTACTTTATTTTCGTTTTGCGCAATTCCGGAATCATTCAATTAATACTTCATTACCATACAATGGCTCGTTTTGACATATTTGTGATCTACATCGCTTTGCTGCAACGATTAAATATCAGGATATTATAAAGTAAAATGGCTACATTATTGTCCGTAACCTAGTTACCTTGCCCTTAATCCATATGCGATAAAAATGTCAAGCTACTCGCTTTTGATTACGTTTTATACTACGTTTATTAAAATTTTATCGGACATTCATAAAGTCTTCAAAACTTTAAAATATATTATTTATTTATCAGAAAACAACCGATTTAAAAAAAAAATACACTAAGTGCAAAAAATACTTTGTATTTATTTTGGCAGCCGTTTTTTTTTTTGTGAAAGTTTTATTTTTCTCTTTTTAGTTGTAGTACTGGTTACCCCAGTCCCACACATATTTATACCACTAGGTACTTGCAACGTAAATTCTATAATATAGACGAAGGGTAATGGATTATATTTATAACGTGTTGGTCCAGTATTTGCACCAATCTAAGTATTACATTATGAATAATCGAAGGGAAAAATATCCGATCATTTGGTTGCGATAGCAGTCAGTTCATGGTTATTATGTTTGCATAGCTACGTACGATTCAACGTATTTATTATAGACTAGTAAGAGGGGAAAGAGGGTGGTCAACCTGCCCTGACTGCGGTCCTTAGCTCCGTGCCAAAAATGACACAAGTTGATGAGGAGGGCTTCACTAAAGTAGAAAGGAAGAAGAAGAAGCCCTGTTCTCGTAACTTGTGCGGTACCGCACCGAGTGGACCCAACATGCTGCTGCGTCCTGCTGTGCCTACGACGCAGCTGTACATTTCACGTCTGCATCACTCCACTACAACTGAAGAAGTGGTGCAGTATTTGAAAGTGAAGACCAACTGGACTCTGAGGGTCGAAAGGTTGGAATCGCGCCATAACATCAACTTTAAATCTTTTGTGGTACGAGTTCCAACCCAACATCTGCAGACCTGCATGAAGGAGGACTTTTGGCCGAAGGGTGTCGTATATCGACGTTTCCGAGGACGGTTACGCGACACCTCGCAGCGAAACACGACGCCGACAACATTACGTGTATAGTTTTAGTTTTAAATTATGTATTAGTTTATTGTTATTTGATATTATTTTGTGTATTTTATCTATGGGCCTTAGTAGCCTGATAATAAAATGATTATTATTATTATTATTATTATAGATTGATTGTACGTTCTTCCATCCCGGAAATTAAAATGATGAGCATTGGGTGAAGAAATTGTTTCAATTTATGTCTTCGCCTCTTCGGGGTTAGCCTGTGCCGAATGGAAAGTCGAAGCGTGTTTGAAAATAGAAACACTTCTGCAAACAGTACTGTTCTCTGACGGGAGTTATTTTAGCCACTGTTTGAGAAATATCGCCTCGAGATTATTGTTTGTAATGGCAAATGGCAATATTTGATAAATATGGCCTACTGCGCTCACGCGGAGGACTGTATTCAAAACGTAGAAAGGTTCTAAAACATACAATCACTGTGACCGCCATTGTGACACCCTATCATCGATCACTAATATTAGTGATCGATGCACCCTATGTAAAATTTCTACATTTATATCTGTGATTTTCATGATGTACATAATAAAGAGTATTCTGTTATATTCTAATCATTGCGAGGCTGTCGTTTACCCCCGAGGCCCAAATGTCTGACTGACCAAAAGGCAATAAACTTTACCGGATGAGTCACATTGAATAACAACTCGAGCATACAAATACATGCTTGTAGCAAGTTTGAACTGTAAAAAGGTTGTTAGTTAGTTTTTGCTTGTTCATAATTTTTTTGTCTGATAAAGACAATCTCGCAGCTGCCTTGGAAAATTATATAATTTATATTAACATAATGTTTATCATGAACTTACCTCCATGACGACATAGACGTAGGCGGGGCTGTCCATACAGTCGTGCATGGCGACCAAGTTGGTGTGGTGGAGGGCAGTGAGTTCACGAAGGATCTTTATCTCCTTCACCAGAATCTCTGAAGCTTTTTGTATACCTTTCTTCGTCACCACTTTTACAGCTACCGATTGGGACGGATTCTGAAACAAAAAAAAATATACGCTGAATGGTGCATTCTGAATAGCTTAAGTAAAATTGTTATTAGTTTATTGGAGCACAAATTGTCCTATTTCATTTTATTAATAAACATTTTGCATTTCGGTAGGTAGTAGGGAAGGACAGTCAATAACAAAAGTCAGTCTCACGCTTTCTAAAGTACCACTAAGAGATTAAGGGATTTATTTATAAACGGTACTTAAAGTTAATTACTTAACTTAAAATGTACGTTTAAACAGTCGCTAATCATTACTGATTAGCGAATGTTTAAAAGTACATTTTTGGTATTTAAACGTCTCTTAACTTTTGTAAATAAACCCCTTAGTGATGAATAACAACTTTGTGATGGCATGTCTAAATATAAAATAATCAAAATTTCAAAGGATTATTTAAGTACAGTCAGTCATGACTGACTGTACTTAAATAAAAATATAAGTAATTATCTCTTTTTGGAAACATAATTATTCTACAATTACCAATTTAGGGCAATAAACACATTTTAAGGTTGTCCATTCCAAGAGTGGGACTAAATGATCAACCTCTGACATTATTATGTCAATAAATTATATGTATGACGAAAGACACCTTGAAATTAGCTATTCTCATTACGAGTTGTTCTGTAAAATGATAGTTAACGCAAGTGCAGTAAGCGTTGCATAAGGACGTCGCGTTGCAGGTGGGCGAGTCTCATGCGTGCATCAAGGCCTGTATAGATTGTCTCTATGGCAATTAGGCTAGGTACTTGATTGAGTGCGTACGTCCGGACAATTAATGTATGTGAATACTTCTAATTATGAATTTTACATAAAATACTGACATTGGGTTGGAGAGGAAAGCGAAGAACCAAGTAATGTGCACAATTTGAGTGGTCTATGCTCAGGTGTTAATACCTAATATATTTTGACATTTTATACTGCACATAATAAGTGGTAATCTGGATTTACTAGTCACCTACACGTATTAGTTACAGTTTTGCCGCAGTACGGTAGGTCGCACGTCAGTCGTAACTAAACCAGTACCTAAAAGATGGCTTGTTATTCTATTGCACCTCCATGCTACGCTAGGCCAGTCAAAGCGATACCACTGACGTGCGGCCTACTGTACAATAACATAGCGATAGCGAACATAGCTGAATATCAATTGAAGCAAGAAGTAAACGTAATCGCGCCAGTTTTATCAGACTTCCTTAAAAGGAGCTTTTTTATTCAGTGATTATTTACCACGTCGATCGATTTCAATGATTCTATAATGGAAAACGGGTACCTGAGGGTTGGTCCCATATAAATTTGGTCAAATACTGATTCAGTCAGAGTGGTTTTTAGTTAGCTACGATAATACGTATTTAATCTACTCCGTGTAGATGTTTATTCCACTTCTTGCAATGTAAAATAAAAATAGAAAGAATTTTTGTGGGACACCACAAGACAAAAAATCCTTTTTCCAAAACAAAAACAAACAACCGACTTGATTCTGGAAGTCCAACCCACTTCCAAAAACAAGTCGGTTGTTTTGTTTTCTTCTTTTATCGACTGTACCTATGCGTTCATATCGCTGCTCATGTTGACTGAAGGCTCCCAGCAGACAGGCGCGACGCGACTCTTGTAGAATAATGTCCATGAAGTTTTCATAGAAATTGTTCTACTAGAGTCGCGTCGCGCCTGTTTGCGGGAGTCTTGATCATTCAGATAATAAAATTATCAACCGAGTGTTTTAAATGTACGCTTTATCTGTGACATATCTATGTATTATATGTCGCTGGGATGATGATTAATTGAATGGAAATAAGAATAGTGTGATATTTCGCAAGGTAAAACAACGGTAGGCAATTTTGTAACTGACCAGCCTAGGCTTAGCACTGAATAGCTGATGGATGGCTATATTTGATATTATACAGAAATCTATCTAGGTACTACATTGCCATTATTTCAGCAACATTGTGGTCTTGTTGAAATCCAAAATGTTAACCACGCCAGATCGGCGTCTGAGCGCATGATATTTTAGTGTTTGTTTATTCCACAATCCAGGAGAGTTTAAGTTGGAACATGCATGGATTTATTTTAAGACTTCAGTGCGATTTGGTTTAATTTTGCTTTTATCCAAAGGGTGGTGCGCCGGCGCAGATCTAACATTAGCCCGCCCTACATTCCGTAGGCTCGTGGAGCGATTACAATTTGACCTGATTTCATCACGAGCCCCGTGTAGATCGTAATTAGACCAATTCCATCGTAGGTGCATCTTATAAGGCAACAACACGCAAGTACATCGGTTAAGATGATTGGGAGGAGTTTATTGTTAATAAAATGATAATTAAACATGCGATTATAAATTGCAATAAAATAGAGTAAATTACAATATACCACACCTATATTAGAACGGTATTATTACGACTGCGGTGTCTGAAGTGCGGTCACGGTCACCGTTCGGGGTGCACTTCTCACTTGCCAACGTCATTTGTTTGCCAATGCAATTACGTTATTACATCATTAAATGTCATGTCAAGAAAATTATACTAGCTCACCCTAGCGATTAGTCGAAAAACCTTGGGAAATTAATCGAAAGTGGTGTATGGAAATGGCAATATCGTGCTTACGCAAACGTTTATTGCAAGGCGCAATGTGTCCTGCGCTAGGATATCTGTAACATCCTTTATATTTAAGTACCACATTTTATGCAAATAAAGACACTTACTAAGTTTACTTACTTACAACTAGTAGATAAAACAAGATACACTTCTAAAAATTAAGTTACTTATTTTTTTTAAACCATGATGATGAAATGTACACTTTATAATAAACGTTATATAATACCTAATATTATTTTAAAAATGGCGACACGGACAACTGGGATTATTAACTTTTTAGCGATATACTTTGATTTCTTCGGGTGTTACAATTTACAACCCTATAATACGAAAGACTGAAGAGCTCATAGATACTCGATTTCTTCGAAAATTCATATATGTATGAGGGCAACAATAGGAATATTATGAAAGACTAGCTTCTGCCCGCGGCTTCGCCCGCGTTGATGTCGAAAATTATCCCACAGAAACGTGCTACCGGGGCAAAAAATAGTCTACGTCCTTCCCCAGGATGCCATCTATCTCCTTGCCAAATTTTATCGAAATCCGTTTAGTGGTTTAGGCATGAAAAAGTAACAAACAGACATATAGACAGACAGCGTTACTTTCGAATTTATAATTATAATATTAGTATGGTTATGATCACTAAATCATTATCCACTTTGTCGGCCTGCAGGTTTTCCTACCGACGATTCCATTGACAAAAGCATTACCTACGCTCTTGGTTTAAGTTTATACTGACAAGTGATTATGATTTCTTTCAAGATTTTTACACGCTAATTAAATAAAGGACGTTTTGGTTCAGAAATTTTCCTGTAGCAGAGCTAGAAAGGAAGTCAATACAATCTATTTAAATGGTTTTAGATGTCCTGTGACTGTATGCACGTGCCTAGTGTAACGCCCTTGAGGAGTAGGCACGGTGCGCAAGTTGCGTGTCGCATTGTGCGGCGATCTATTGTCGGGTGGCTTAAAACAAAGACGAGAAACCTAACGCTCGGACCGCACAACATAGAACTTAACCGGTAGGCTCTTCCATGACGTCACACACACACAACGCGTTTTTTAAAGCAGTCAACTGCAGGTACAAGTACCTATCCTACTTGTTAAGCTGGGAATCAAACCCAGTGTTTTTGCAAAAATAAAGAATAAGGTCTAGCTCAGGAAAGGTTCCGTTGAGAAAACGATTTCTACTGAAAATAATAAGATAAGGAAACATAACAAAGACATTTAAACCACACTGATTCGACTGATCGTTATCTTTGAAACTGCGGGGTTGCGATACATGTCCTAAGTATGGTTGTATACATAAGTGGTTACTACCTACACGGGCTTCACAAATTAATAAGTAGTGTATATTTTTAAGTACCCACACGTGCAAAGTAACCTAGTTAAGCCAGCTGCAAACAGAAACCGGAATAGTCGAGCAGCTGCCTAGTTTCCCGGGGATACGAGAGGTAACGCCAAGATGTCACAGAGAGAAGCTATTAGTTAACAGTCACAGGCACCGCTTCCAGAAAAGCTGGATTAAAATATAAGCAAACGACTACCCACTTTTGTAATAATCTAATATACATATAATGAGATCCTGGCGGAGCCTAAATCACTGAAACTGGAAACATGAAATTTGGACTGTAGGTTCCTGATTCCTGTCTCAGACAGAAGCTTTATCAAAAAACAAAAAACGCAATTTGAAATATCTACCATTCGTAAGGTAAAAAAATATAGGCAAAAAAGATATGTTTTAATGATAACAACAACTTGCTATAGAATCTAGTGGTGTCGCAAACTGTGAATGTTTGTCAAACTTGCACATTCGCAATATAACATCACACGCACGTAGCAAGTAGTTAAAGGGTTCCGTAGCCAAATGGCAAAAACGGAACCCTTATAATTTCGAAATGTCCGTCTGTCCATTGGTCCAGATGCTACACAACCATTTTATTCGGAGACTATTTGCACTATATCAATGAAAATTGGAACGAAGATATATTACACCTTATTACATTACCCAATACACCTTCCACCTACACACCATTGTGTAAATTAAAAAAAAAACAATTCAAGCTGGGTCTCCCCATGCATTTAACCGAAGGGATGAAAAAAATATTTAAATGCTCATTTTATAAACGCGTGGGTTATCGCTGGATCCCACAATTAATTAAAAAGATTTTGTTTCTATGGTCCGTTCCAAAAGTATCTGATATAAATGTAAAAAAATGGATCAGAAAACGTACATGTGGAAAATGTAAACAAATGGATCAGAAAACGTACATCTAGCTTGATTTGATTTTATTTAAATACTTAAACACGAAATTCTAATTTTAAATCACTTTAAAGATGTTTTCATTTTAAAATAATAATTGAGGATTGTATTTATAACCTCAGATCAAATGGTGTGAGTTTATAACCTTAATTTTCATTCATGGGTTTTCAATTACAATTTACTTTATATTGAAGTCAATAGTTTTTGAGATATAGGGCATTTTTGGTTACAACACTTACAACTGCAGTAATAACTTATATTTCATAGATTTTTGAGAATAAAAAACAAACTTACTTTTGCGGTCGATAAAATCAATACTGTGCATGTGTAAATATACATCCCAAGAAAGGAAACCTTCACTGTGTATAGTCCAACACACACTTGGCCGGTTTTTTTCTATGTAATATACTAATCAACCATTGTCTATGCAATAGTGAGTTGGGTCATGAGTACTACTATCTAAATTATAAAATCTATTACCTACTAGACTTGAGATTATCAGTACTGGATCTAGGCATATTTTAAATAAAAGAAAAACATTGATTAATTTACTAATTACAGTCAAAAAAAATAATTACAGAAAAAAAACAAACAAAATTAGTTTAATACTTACAAAGACCTTTTGTCCTATGTAGTACTGATATTATAAAAATGAAAAGTTAGCCGCATCATTTACTTAGGCAGATTATTTTATGCACACTATGCCACTATGTAATTCAGATGTTTAATGCATAGCTAGCATAGCTTTATTTACTATGCCCAATACAGTAATTATGGCATACCAGCAACCATTCTATAGACCGCTCTGTACAGTTTGGTTCAGTATCATAATTGTGTGAGCCCGACTCACTCATGGATGGCTTTTTTATTTTATTTCAGAACGCTGGGTTTGTACTTTTATCAGGTTGACAAATAAATAATAGTTGTTCTATATTTTATGATAAATGTGAACTTTCATATGCATAGGTACTGAATCAATACTATCTTATCAGTTTTAAATTAGAACAAAGCAGTCTGCAGTGATTTAGTATGTTCATTCATGTTTCACAAGTTAATTAATTATATGAAATGAAATGTATATTATTTTAAAATAAGTTCATTTCTTTATGACTAGCTTTTGCCTACGGCTTCGCCCACGTGGATGTCGTCAATTATCCCACGGGAACGTGCTACTGGGACAAAATGTAGCCTATGTCCTCCCCAGGGTACCTTCTATCTCCTTGGCCAATTATATCAAATACCATGCAGTCGTTTACGCGTGAAAGGTAACATACAGACTGAGTTACTTTCGAATTTATAATATTTGTGTGGATTTGTTTAATAATAGATACTTTAAATGGTAATTTGCACAGATGTAGACATGATAATTGGTTATTCATGATTTTAATATTAAAATTATATTGTAAAATAATTTGACTATTGACAATTCCAGTTCAAAAGCTAGTAGATCAAAAGTCTTTCTAATTCTGATGATCTAAATCTGTTATTTTTATGGTGGTGTTATCTGTCTATGGAGTTCATTGTTTCTCGGCTAAATGAGCACAAAATATTTGGATACTAATCAATCAAATAACGACACGGATGTCAATTTACAAAGTTGGTATGTAAAGATAATAATGTTTACATATTTTATAGGTTATTTATTATCAGCTGATTATTTTCACGCACTTACTCCAGACAAAATATTATTATTTGTTATCATTTTATTTATTTATATTAACATTGGTTTACTAAGCGCAGATATTGCAATATTGTGTATGAATTACGAAGTTAGTGCTGAATTTGGAACATAAATACGGCGAAATGTCACCACCCGCGACCGAAACAAATCAATACAATAGCTACGACGAACAAGAGAAACATCGCAATCAGATTTCTGTTAGGTTCAAGAATAATCACATTAGTAATATTGTGAAGGCAAGTTAGAACAAAAGCGCGTCATGGAACTTAAGATTGAGATCATACACATACCTTTCTCTTCCTTCCTTTGTATACCATAGCGAAGGCTCCGTGCCCTATAATGTCTTGTTTGGTGAATTCATATTCACCAACTTGGATGACTTCCATTTTCACAAGTTTTCCCTTGATCACAGACATGTTTCTTAGAGTTTATATTTATTTACAGTCTCATACAATAAAAAGATCAATAACTTTTATGGATAATGGATTTCGGAACTTGACTGAGCGCTACATTATGATCACAACTAGCTGCTAATCACTTCCATGCTTCCAATAAAAGTAATAATTTCACTTTGTATTACACTAACGTATCATCATTATTGTTATACCAAAACACAACACACAACGAATGCAAAATGAGTAAAGTGATTTTATTTTGTGTTGTTTTGCGAAGTAGAAGACGATGTTGCCCATTATGCGAATATTAAAACTACCACGAACAAGAATGTTCCTAATCCACCGTTCCACGAAACAATTTTATTGAGTTACCTAAAATAATATTTTAATAAAATTATATTTTACTTGTACGTATGGATGATTTTAGTATTGCACAATTTAATTATGTAAAACCAAAAAAATCTCTTGTTTTACCAGTTGAAATCGTTGTAGTTATTATTTTCCATAAAAAATTAACCCGGAAGTTTTCAGTGTTATCTTTCTTAGCTAGTAAGAGCTACCAGTGAGGCTTCACAGGTAGCTTTTACTTTACCAAACAGGCAAAGATAGGTTGCAAATGTACAGTTGCCATCACATCAAGTTACCACAAACTTTCAGATTTTCTCATTCGATTTTGAACTTAACCTTCAACATTCTAAGGTTTATAATCGTTTGGAGAAATTTTATAGCTTCGTGTAGCTTGACCTGCTGGCGACTGTACATAGTAACATAAAACTGAACCAAGGGTTACCGTATCATTACTTGATCACAGTTTACAGTAAAATAATGTATACAGCGCCGTGTGAACAGCCGCTCACCAAACTATGATTATTTTCACTTCATCTTGGAAATATTATAAGTGGAAAAACTAATTGCCGAAACCTTCTGAGCCGAACGTGTAAAAGCTTCTTTACAGGTATGTTGCTAGATCATAAATTGAAATCCTACCATGAGATTATCACATCCGAGTATTATATTATCTGTGCCTTACTCAAGGAAAAAGTGGCGAAGTGCGTTTCAGACCAAGCATATTGCAAGGTTCCGTACAATTTTTGGGTACAAAATGTTTAACACCAGAATGACGGCCTTTATTTCTATTTGTAGTTTCTGATTACAAGCACCAAAATTTTGCTTTGATTACTGAATTATAAAATAGTCCGTGCACAGCCATTTCTTTTCCTTTCTGTACGAGAAGAGGCCATTGCCTTGCAGTGGGAATAATAGGCTGGTTTTATAATTATTTATTTTTACTATACAAGTACAGCTGGTGATTTGCGCGGAAAATCGGATTCTTAAGTATTCAGGAAAGCAATTATTTAAAGTGCGATAAGAGTTAGGATTTCAATTAGCCAGTCAGGATGGGCACTGCCAATGTGTACCGAATAAGCCTTTAGCTTTAAAACCCTGCTTCTTTCATGTCAGTTCATTAGCCTCCCTTAACTTATTAAAATCATAATATGATGTGCTCTTGCTTGACACATATGGTTCTTCGCTTTACCTAAGGCTACGAAATATAGATTGAAGTTTTTCTACATAATTATTTCAATAAAGTTTATCTACCTCTCATTATAAGAGGTGGATATCCTGGCCAGTAATCTTTTAATCAAAAGATTTTCTTGTCATTGCATAGATAATTATTAAATACAAATTACAACAATCATTCCACATCTTTATTCAAATTATGAAGTTCATAAAATAAATAAGAAAATTTTGGTAATGCTTTAATTCTTAACCATTTTAGAATGACAAATTTAGTGACAGAATTAGTTAATAATGTAATCAATAGAAGGAGCTGTTTAAAATAATAATTAAAACTGAGAAATAGTTTTGCTTTCAAAATTTTAATTGATCATTTAACAAATAGTTAAGAAATAAAGCAATATCAATTAATATCAATTCACTAAAGTTGTGACTATCTTTTTTGATCTCCCAAGTCTTCAATACTATCTTCATCAATCTGGAAAAAAGAAAGTCAAATTTACATAATTTAGAAAAATATGTTACTGTCAAGATAAGTGTAAAGGAATTATTTTGTAAGTTACGAAGTTTAATACATGAGTCTTCTTATTAAATGTAAAATCATGCATGCCACTTATTTTTACAGTTAAATACATAGGTGGCATGATAGTTTATTTATTAAACCTGACTATATTCATTCTTCAATAATGTGAGTTTTTTTTTAAATAGTATTAATAATTATGTTCCATGGAATACCTCAGGCCATTTTTCTGGAATAATATCAAAAAGATCATCTTTCACATCCCCCTGAATTACAATCTCATCGTCGCCAGTAACTGAAGAGCCGCAAGCAAACTTTGTACCAAAGAATTTTGCTGCCACCTTTAAATCAATATCTGAAAAAAAAAAGAAACTTGTTGTAGTTATTATTGCCCATAACAAATGAACCCTTATGAATGTCTTAAGCTGATAATTTCAGCTAATGATAATGCCTTGTGTTCAGATGTATGTCAACTTTCTTGGCATAACCTCACTGATAGCTTTTACTTTACCAAACAGGCGAAGATAGGTTGCAAATGTACATAATAACATTAAACTCAAGCAAGGTTTACATCAAATTAAGAATATGAAAATGCAAAAACCATTAAATTTCCACAAATACGTACCGAAAGTACTCAGTCCAGACACCACAGTGACAGATTTCTTCTTGCCCCGAGGGGCCCTAGACACTTGCACTAGCTTGGGAACATCTTCCTTTTTCTTTGACTTCAACATGCCCTTGCCACCACGTTTCTGGCGCTTCTTTTCTTCTTCACCACCTGCATTTTCTTCTTCATCTGGAATGAGTTATAAAATAAGTGGTGAATCAGGCAATTTAATGCTTTTTTTTACAGTGGTTCTCTGTTGCTACATTCCATTTTCCAATTTGTCAATTTCAATAGATTCTTATATTATGTACAAAACAGTTTATTTATGATTTATTGTTTAATAAATGCAAAAATCCAACATAATTCCATGGATAAACTTAACCTAGCTATGTCAAGATTTTCACAAAGAACTTACCGATTTTCACTTTTTCAAATTCTGTTGGCAGGTTTTTCTCAAGCCATTGCTTGCATTTATCGTATTCTGGGTAGTATTCACAATATTCTATCGGCATAGAACAATTACCGCAATACTGAACCTTTAGTGGATAAGTAACACCTTGTCGGGGACCCATAGAAAGGTCTCTGTCACCCATTTTGAATTCCTATCTGATTACAAAAAAATACTATCGCATGCTCTATTCTAATGGACTCAACTGTACACTTATTAAAATTCGTTTATAAATTATAAATGTTTAATTTTTCACCCGCAGCAATCAATTCATAAAATTGCTACCTATGGGTTCATCGTTTGACAATTTTGACAACTCGAAAATTTGACACAGACACAGGGGAGACAAATTTGTAATTTTTTTGAGTACTTTGTTAACTAGTCTTTTCAGACAGAGAGCGTCTATTTCACAGGAAAACTGCAATTTTTCCCAACATAGCCATTGATCAAAACCACTCGATCCGCTTCCGTGCCGAATCGAATATCAATCTTAATAGTTCATAATTGTCAGAATACTGTATAGAGGGTATGAGGAACAGGGTGTAAAGTTCACTCATACTCTATGGCAAAGGGAGGATCCTCCGACCAGACGGGTGTCGCGTCTGGTGGGCAACTGCCCAACGGTTGATGTCGGGATGTTGTATATATGCTAGTTGCGCGGTAAACTCTGTTTGCGCGATGCAGGATTTTGCATGAGTCAGTGTGATGTGGCGATTTAGATACCACTACAATTGTTATAAAATTGTTACATAAAAAAGTTATGTTCCAATGTTTTCGAAGGAGTTCTCTAAACACTATTAACAAATGTGAAACCCGAAAATTTTGACAGTTTAAACCAAATAGACGACCCCTATAATAGCGGTCGTAAATAGCGACGCTATTTGCTGTCAGAGACTAGGCAAATCAGGTAACTGAAAATGTGTAATTTTCGACTCGGAAGTCTATCGAATGGTTGTGAATAGCTATGCTGATTATGATATATAGGGTCTTGTAATTTGACGTATTCCTTCCAGGATGTGATACTACGACCCATTTGCAACAATTAAGCACCCCATAAGATTTAGGCGAAAATTCATGGGATTCGAGAAAACCCAATTTTTAAGTATTATTGAAAATTTCCTAGAATTCGTCACTAAATATCACTTTCTCTAAACTCTCAAATTGAATGGTCTTCATTGCTATTCCATTGGGTATCTAATACTTTAAAAAACCTTTCAAACCAAATTTTCTGAAACATCAAACAGTTAAAAGTTACAGGAAGAAGTTCCGTCCAACGTCCACGTCGTTTGGTTGGAGCAGTTCTTGAATCATAATGTACTGAATCCATGGTAGCAGGTTGTGCGTCGATGTCCCTGTCACCCTGTATTTCAGTAATGCACTTTTTACAACTAATTATTGAAATAATGTCATAATTTCTGATTAAAATTTTAGTGCCAGTTCCCCTTGACGTTGATTCAGACATGTTTTGTTAACTATTTTGAAAAGCCAATGACCAAAATGTATGGAGCATAGTAAGCTTTTTTTTTGACGGCCCTATAGGACGATGCGATGTGATGCGTCTCTTATCTGTTTCACTCACACTAGTCGAAATGATTTGTCAATCCGTCTGACTCTTGGATAAAAGTAGCGTCACTATCTATCTCACTCACACTTGGTAAAGTAGCGTTACTACCTGTCTCGGTTACACTTAGCAAATTAGCGTCACCATCTGTCTCGCTCATACTAGGCAAAATAGCGTCACTTTTCGTCTCAATCGAACTTGTACCTTAAGGTAGTAGACTTAAAGAAGCCTAGGCTGCATTACCAACATTTTAACTAATTAAACAGAATCGGCATGAAATCCGGTTTTCTTAAAAGAAACTAATTTTTCTCAATTAAGAAGTAATCTAGATATTTTGGAATCCAGACTAAACGCGTCATCTTTTAAAGTCACTTGCTTAAAAAGTCGGGTGATGAAATAATTTTGAATTCAAAGTTGGGCAAAAATCTAACATTTTATTTAAAACTGAGGCAGCTATGTTTTAATTTTAAACTGTAATTTGCACAGGGATTGTTCGTGGATAGATAACAGTCAAAAGGCAAGCGTGGCACTCGGGGACTGTCGCGGTAAAGCTATTGCATAGCATTTTTTATCAATTTATGCAATTATAATTATTTATTTATTTTTTATTTATGCAGTATTTTTTTTTCTTTGATATTAATTCAAGTACAGTCGTACCATATACATACACGTTAAGCGAACGCTCGGCCGAGCTACATGGTAGGCGGAGTGGGGGGTGTTAGGTTTTATTTTCGTTACGGAATTTCTTGATTCGGTCGCCGCGCTCAAAGCCCGCGATAAAAGCTATGCAATAGCTTAAAAAAAATCGAAGTAAAGTTAATATTTGTGGTCACAGGACTTGAAAGATCATCACAGAGTGTCAGTTTTTCCGATATTTTTTTTTTGATACCTACTTATAATTTGAAAAGTACACGACAAAGATTTTTTAAAATATTTTTCTGATAACTGTCACGACTATATATATCACCTGTTTCCGGCTTGACGTTGATTTCTGGGGCATTCTGCCGATCTATTCTGTAAAATTCTCACCGTGAAAACATAGGTGAAGCGAGCTGTCAGTCCGCCTGATGCAAGGGCTTGCCACTATTGACAACTCACTCCACGCTCACTTCGCCTATGTTATCACGGTGAGATTTTTACAGAATAGATCTGGTATACATACATATACACGGTTAAATAAAAATAAAAAAAATGATGTTTTTTTAGGGAATAGGGGTCAACGACCGCTGATAGTGTTGTTACTTGCAGTATGAGTTGAGAAACTATGTTTTATCATGTTAAGATATCGATACCAATCATGACTGCGAAGTTTACACCAAAAAAAAAACCTGATTTTTTAGACTGATATTTCAAGTGAAACACTGACTGCGGTCAATGACCCCACAAAAAAAAAACAAATTAATTTATTTTTTGTTTTATCATGTTTAGATATCGATCTCAGAACATATATACTCAATATCGATAGCCATCACGCCTGCGGAGTTTCGCTAGCTAATTTAATTTGACCCTGTATAAGATCCTGTATGCAGTGTTGAAAAACATGAAGCGCGGTAAATCACCTGGGCACGATTCTCTTAGCATAGAGCATTTACAAAATGCAGGTGTTCACATGCCCAGAGTGCTGGCAATGTTTTTCAACTTCTTCTCACATCCTGCAGATCCTCAGCCTGTAGATCTAATGTTAACCTTAGTAGTGCCGATTATAAAAAATCGAAGAGGAGACTACTATTAGGCCCATATCGTTGGCTACGATTATTGCCACGGTGTTAGACAGTGTGCATGACAAGCAGTTAAAACAACATCTGTCGCTTCACGATGCCCAATTTAGCTTCAGAGCTAGGCTTTCAACAGAGCTGGCTGTTCTTTGTCTCAAGCACACTGTTAAATACTACACGGACAGAAAAACCCCCGTGTACGCGTGTTTTCTTGATCTTCGATTTGGTGTCCTATGGTGTTTTGTGGAAGAAGTTGTATGAGGATACAACACTTCCGGGTGAGATGATTGAGTTGTTTAAGTATTGGTACGGCCATCAGTCTAATATGGTGAAATGGGCAGGGTCGGTATCTGACACGTACGGGCTGGAGTGCGGGGTCAGACAGGGGGGTCTGACTTCGCCGAAACTCTTCTGTGTGTACGTGGATCGGCTGATTCGTGAGCGCAGCAGCGCTATGGTTGGCTGTTCTATTGACGGAACACTCGTTAATAACATAACTTACGCTGACGACATGGTGCTGCTGGCTCTATCGATCAGCGCCCTCTTCTTTAGGGGTTTTGGTTTCCGCACTTAGTCCTTCAAGTGGACCATTGTGCGTGGTAAAAGGCGTGTAAAAGGCGTGGCGTCAGCGCCCTCACAAAACTCCTGTCTGTCTGTGAGCGATATGCAGAGGCCCAGGGCCTCAGATATAATGCAAAAAAGAGCGAGTGTCTGTTGTTTAAGGCAGGCACTAAAGACTACCGTGAAGTGCCGCCTGTCACGCTCGGTGGGTCTGCATTACAATGGGTAAAATCTTTAAAATATCTGGGGTATTGGGTCACTGCAACGCAGACGGATAATGTTGACATGGAGAGGGAGCGTAGAGCGCTGTCAGTCACGAGCAAATGTTGATCCGTAGGTTTGCAAAGTGCTCAAGGGGTGTAAAAAATACTCTGTTTAGGGCATACTGCCAATCTTTTTACACCTGCAGTCTATGGCTCGACTACACGCAAAGGGCTTACATCGCATTTCGCGTTCAGTACAACAACGCATTTAGGGCGCTGTTGGAGTTGCCACGACACTGTAGCGCATCAGGGATGTTCGCATAGGCACATATACAGACGATTTTTACGCAATCATGCGAAAGCGTGTCGCCTCCCTGATGAAGCGGGTGCGGGGCAGCGCCAACAGCCTCTTGTTCACTGTGGCCGAAAGGGCGGAAGGTCAAATACTCAGCCACTGGACCAAAACACAAGTATTGCCCCTAAACCGTGCCGTGAAATAATGTTCTGTTTGTATTATTTTATTTGATTAGTTTTAATATGTAAATAAATATATAAATAAAATATAAAATATAGTTTCAATGAATTGTTAAATGTATGTACTAACACTAGTTTTTTGTTGTTTATTTATTTACTAACAATTTCGAAAACGTTTTCTGTGAAATAAAAGATTATTATTATAAGGAACTCTTTTCAGTGTTCAAATCCCTTTTAAAGTTTCGTCTCGATTCACCCCTGCATTCCTATTCACCCCGTTTGACGGTAGTAGTCGCAGTTAAAATATGGCTGACAATAAACAGAGAGAGTCGTATCTTCTCCGTCATATATTAAGATTATAAAGAGGTATAATTTGTTTGTATGTAGGGGTGATCTCTGGAACTACCAGTCGAAATAGAAAAAATATTTGGTAGCCCAACTCTTGAGGAAGGTTATAGACTATTTAACATCACGCTACGACACGTAGTAGCCGAGCAGAAAGAAAAAAGCCAGGAAGGAAACTGAGCGAAAACGAAGTAATAGCGCAGGCGGGCGATGCGATACGATGGGGTGGGACGGGGGTACAATAAATTTCACACAGGCAGAAGCTAGTATTTTATAATGAAATCGCTCTTTCTTACAGTTTTCAAAGTATGTGCTTACTTTTTGCCTGATTCCTATGTACTTCCTTATTTACAAAATTGGTAAAAAAAATATTACCCGACCGAAGACGGGCGGAGTTAGTTTTACAATAAAAGGTATCTAAAGGTAGGTAAAGTATCAATTTACTGTTTAATTTCAATAATATCGATACAAAATTCATATTATATTACATAAACACTTTGGTATGCCTAGATAGTGACAATAGTGTTCGGTGGTTTTAACTGGAAGTTATACCTTAAATGTTAGTTCGTAGTATAAAGTTTTCAAGTAATAGGTTAATAATCGTACAAAAACTAATAATTGCCTTGTAAAGTGTTGAGTGTCGTTGTGATTTTTATTGCATTTATTTTTCTCATTTAGTTATTGTGTGCATCATACGTGTATGTTACAGAATTTACTTAGTAGGTAGGTACTTAATTTTTTTAAAGGGGCCTGACGATTTAAGTAACAATTCATTGTTTCAGACCTATAACCTTTTTGCCCTTTTATTGGTTACACAATTTAATATTGTAAATTGGAAATATTGTGATATGAAGTTGTATCATATAAGAGCAGCTCTTTCGTTAAGATTTCACATACAATTTTAGCGTAAAAAAATACATAACAACTATACAAATCATAGAACGCGTTGATTTTAGCACTAATAACATGCCTACTAAGTCTATGTGTAATCTTATGCAGGGATAAAAATAGAATTACCTACTTCTGACCATAGGTTACATAATAAGACGTTACAACTTTGTTTAAATTGTACCTAATTATTGATAGATAGAAAGATAGATCGATCGACGATCGTGTTGAAAAAAGAACACAAAGATTTTCTTCCACGCAAACTGGCCCGTGCGTTCCGGAAGTAGGTACCTACCATCGGCGTGGGTGTCTATCGCGCGTTCCAATTTAGATGCACATCAATATTAGACATGGCGTGGCACATCGGACGCAACTGCTGTTTCCTCATCGCACCACGGCCGGCCTCAGCTAGCGGCTCGCGTCGGGTTTGGAGTGAGGAACTCCATAAAATCATCATTGCATACATTACTTTTGTGTCGTGTACAGTAGGCCGCCCGTCTGTGGTAACACTTTGACCGTGAGCTGGTCTAGCGTATTCCGGAGTTTCAATAACATAAGAGGCCAGCTAACATTGATTTTGTTACCACTGACGTGCGGCTAACTGTGCCTCGCTCCACAGCCATAAAATTGATAACCATTTACAAACAAGACATTCCTAGTGAACAACTAGATACGTTTAAGAAATAAGTCAAGTTTTCTTTGAAATTAGGTGTAAAATTATTTCACAATATATTTAACTATTATATTTATAAAAATCTAAATTCATTTGAATTTTCTAAAGAGGTTCTCATTTTATTATAATCTATGTGAGTAGGTTATTTTTAATGCTACGCTACCTACATACATTGCAGTCTATTTTTTATACATCTATAATACTGTCATGTTTTTTATCGGAAGCTTTGAGTTTTTCTTGCATTTGAGTCAACATGTCTTGCATACGTCGGATCTGTAAAGAAAATAAAAAATAGTTTTTTAGTAAGTCACCAAATAACAAAAAATCTAATTGCAATACCTAGACGAAAGAAGACTGAATAAGTTGATGGGTAAGAAGTAAAATGTTCGACAAAGTAGTTAAATGCTCCATGTGCATAGCCCTCAATCTGATCTAAGTTGTTTCGGTCACTTACGGCCGTATCGGTTTTAGCAATCTTAGACAACACGGTTTGAATTTATAACTACCTAGTCTATACTAGGTCGTTATTAATTAAAATAAATTTAAAGGACTATTCCTTTGACAAATTTCCGGCAAACTAATTGGGCTAGGTATTCTGTACGCAGTTTCTATCCCCATTGATGTGATTGAGATCCGACCGTGAATTCGGAACAATTGTATAAAATGGCGTCGTTCGTTAAAGGAGGATTAAGGCTCCCACAGACAAGCGCAACGCGACAGCGCTACACAAAGGCGCCGCTCGTTGCGCGACATGCGGTGCCTTTGTGACGGACGTCGCGTCGCGCCAGTGTTTACGAGGTTTTAATGACACGCAACTACAGAAGGTGGCGTTCGTCAATCAAATATAATAAAAAGTACGAATGTTACCTCTTCGTCTTTCTGCAGCAACAGGCGGTCGGTGTCCGTGATAACTACGTCGTTGTTGTTCCCCATTGAGTCTCTCTTCAGTTTTCTGTAAGCATTAGTATAAAATAGGTAAAAAGATCAAGCAAATGCCTTCTAGTGAACGTGAAATGAAATCTCCAAAGAAAACGCTTCAATCCGCTTTTTAGCCCAGCTATTGTAAAAATTCGTATAAAATCCTAGGCTGCAGAGTATGGCATAATATGGCCTTGGTATTGTTCTATTTCTAGCCGGTACAAGTATGTTCCAAGCACAATAATTGACCTCATCTTTTAATCAATTCTGTTGAGCTAAATATAGCTGTATTCTAAAAAGTTAGACATCTTTACTTCTATTTACTGCACTAATTTAACGATAGTAGTAGCTCGCGGGTTTAGGAGCGGACTCATGGTCTATTGAGGTGAACCCTCTTTTATTTAGCACGGGCAATTTAGCTTAGTTAGTGAGGTCAACGTGAACGTTAATATAAGTATAGTAGGCGGTTTGGGCTCTTACTTCTCCCTAATTTATGATGAAATTGAATAGGACACGGTCTTATGAAATACTTGTTAACTTGGTTGTTATAAGAAATACGCTCAAAGAGAATTAAGCTGGGCTCCTTATCTTCACAAGTTGAAGAGGGAAATAAGATGTCATTGTCCAATTCTGGACATATAGTTCGACTAAAATGGCGATGATGATGATTAAGAGAAAAAGACAAAAGGTAATATTTACAAACCCTCTCTCCCGCATGGCGTGTTGTGATATCTGCGAGATGCACTGCGCTCGGAAGTTCTCATAGTGCACATCCTGCGTTACGTCCTTCAGGTCCTGCATGTGCGTCGAGATAAGCATCGTTCGCAGCTTCGTGAAGTCCGAGTGCCGGGGGTTCTCCACTGTTCACATCACAAGTGTTTATTGAAATATTTTCACACTACGTACTCTAGTAATTTGATTGAGAACAAGGACCGTCGACACGTTTACAACCATTGGAAAGCTTTCAAGTAAGCTGTTTTATATAAGTAAGGTACAATGGGTGGGTACTATTGGTAATCAATAAAAAGTAAAACGTTAAGTATTCACGCATTTAACCGCGCGGATTCACTACGGCGGCGGCGGCGTGTTACAGGGAACCATCTTGAGTCCAACTTTATATTTTTATCTTAAAGGCAACACTACTCTCTTATATTCTGAGGTTCAACTACAGATTACTGCTAGATTAACTAGATGTTAAAATAGTCCAAGGGGCTACTTTTCAAGTAGATTGGAAAATGGATAAGATAATAATTGATGTTTAATTGTTACTCGCTGTATCCTTTTCAAACATATTATCCCCGATGAGCAATCTGTTGTTGTGTTACTAACCTGAAGATTGTTCACTAGATCACGATCGTCGGATGTGAATGTGATTTATTATTCGATTATTGTTTTAGAAGGCAGTTAGTGTTTACTAACACTCGACTATATGTACCAATGTCATTGTTTGATGACAAAGACAACGTCGCGAGATTTGTGTGGGTCATGCATGTCTTCATCACCCACGATCTATTTA
The DNA here is from genome assembly GCA_917490735.1 of Dryobotodes eremita. Classification (NCBI taxonomy): domain Eukaryota; kingdom Metazoa; phylum Arthropoda; class Insecta; order Lepidoptera; family Noctuidae; genus Dryobotodes; species Dryobotodes eremita. Next base: position 14,343,637 of record OU823254.1, on the reverse strand, counting down.
TAAGTTTAGAAACATAATCTAATAACGCACTCCAACCTCCGATTAAAAACCAGAACACAAATACCGATACATAAAAAATATTTTTACAAAAAAAAAAAAAACAACCGTCTTCCAAAAAGCACTAAAATGTAAAAAGTACTTTTAATTACGGAAGTCGGTGTCTTTGGTTTTGTATTTTCGTTTTTTGCCACCGACTTCCGAAACTAAAGTAATTTTTCAAATTTTTTGTGTTTTTTGGAAATCGGTTGTTTTTTTTGTAAAAAAGTTTTTATTTTGACTTTTTAGTTGTGGTACCTACCCCACACAAATTCGTATACCACTATTTGATATGTAAATAACAGTGTCAGCAAATTATTAAAACATCATCAATATAAACTAAGTGAAAAAATACGCAGTATTTAGGCTCCTACAAATAGGCGCGACACGCGACGCGACGCGGCGCCTGTTTGAAGGAGCCTTTAAGGATAACTAAAAAACAGCTGGTCAGAACTTGATCAAATAAATATGGGACTACATGACAAGCACCAGCTTTCAAATAAAAAAAAATCATCCATATCGGTTCATCTAAAAAAAAGTTTTGAGCTGACACACATTAAAAAAAAACAGTCGAATTGAGAACCTCCTCCTGTTTTTGAAGTCGTTTAAAAGTATCGGTGAACGAAGGTTTCCTTCATTTTCTATTTTATTTGAAATTATAAAAATTTATTTGTTGGTTTTTCTACGATTTAAGAGGACGCACACCGGGCCACTACCGCCACACCTTTAAAAAAAAGTATCTCGTGACTGAGAAGGATTTTGAATAACGGCTCAATAAGCACCGTGTGTTTAGAATTTTCTGATACCTTTTATAAACTTTCATATTGAGACACGAAGCAACAAAATACGATCTAGAGGAATGTGGCCGCTTTTCTTTAGATCGCTTTTTGTTGCTTCGTGTCGCAATATGAAAGTTTATAAAAGGTATTAGAAAATTCTAGACACAATTACCGAGGGTGCTTATTGAGCCGTTATTCAAAATTCCTTCTCAGTCACGAGATATTATTATTTTAAAGGAGTGGTGCTAGTGGACCCGTGTGCGCCTTCCTAAGTAGATCAACCATTTTAAGAAATATTTTACTTTCATTTAAAGTAGTGAAATTGAAGTTTGATAATGTAAAAAACTTATTACCATCGACGATTCCCCAAGGGTACTGCCGCCCGCGCACTCGCTTGCCTCCCACCTCTAGTACTACATCTGAAGCGACCACAGCGAAGGGAGCCGCTGCTTTCAACTCACGGTCTTGTTGCTTGAACTCTTCATCCTCGTCGCTATCGCATTCAGGGAACTGATAAACCTGATAAAGAATTCACAGAATTTATTGCTGCATTTCCGTTACTAAGAAAAAGTACCTCATGAAGAGTTTCTACGAATAAATTGTTCGTACTTGTATTTGATGTTCTTCCAAATCGTTGAGTATGCGCGTTTTGAGCCGCTTTACCTCGGCTGCTGTGAGAGAGTCCGCTTTCGCTATCACTACGACGATGTTCACTTTACGGTGCAATCGTCTCATCATTTCCAAGTCCACGTGACGTAAGCTGCAATGAGCCGTTGTATTAATAGTGCCTTTTCATACATCACTGTAGCTCGACAAATTGAGATGGTGTTCGTAAAGCGATAATACTGTATCTAGTTATTCTAAACATTCTGCTGTTGATGCCTCTGCTTATGTAAATGTAGAACATGTATACCATGCATCATCTCAAGTTCATTATGATTCATATCGCTACAAAAATGAACCTAATTTGTTGGAGGACGATGAGAATACGTTGCTCCGTGGTCGAGGGTTTACTTATGTGTCCCATATTCATTTCATGAAAGATAAAACAAGCATTGGCAACAGCTGAACCCTTTCAATTTACGAATAACGAATTTGTTACATTATACCAATCAATGGAAGCTTTAATAGAAAGTGCCAGGCGTCAATAAATCAAAATTCATTCAATGGATTTTTTAACGACCATGATTGGATGTCAATGTATGTTGAGAAATATCTCGGAGGGGAAATGGCTGGCATTACCATCATAAGAGTTTTAATAGCCATACTCCATCGAGTCGTAATTGATCTGTTTATTGCTAGCTATCAAATAAAGTGAAGTTACTGCTGTTTACGATGCGCTAAATAAATCATGCCAGTTGCTGACGATAGGCAAATATTACAATTATTAATATCCAATGTCCATCCATAGGGATTGTATATGCAGATTGTAGGATATTTGATTAATTATCCTGCGATATGTATTCGTTTTGTACTGTGTTGAATACATTAACTATTTAAAAACCTAATAAACACGTTATTTGATTTCCTGTTATCGGTGCTTGATTAAATATTCTGAAATCTGTAAGAATGTTGGTAGATAAGGTAATAGTGTTTTGGCCAGCAGTTCATACAGCAGGTACCTAACCACATACGATATTGTAATAGTTGATATAATGAGGACGTTATTTTGAATAACTAAGATCTTTTCTTTGAAGTGCTAGTTTTAGTACCTACCTTTAACATAAACGGCATGAGTGTACTTCCGCATCGGTGCTCCTATCACTGCGGCCCTGACCATAATTGACCTAATAAATATAATACACTCCTCCGGACACGTACAGTCGTAGACTGCGCATGGGAGATAGTATGTATGAGATGGAATCTATTCGTCAGCTCAGAATTTGGCTACGAGCTTGGCACCTTCTGTAGCGTCCATCAACTCATGGAATCTATTTATATAGCGGAATTGGGTCAATGTTTGTTTTCTCCATAGACGGAAAGTCTTGGCCAAGTAGGAGCCCCACGGCAAATTGGTCAATTTCAAATTATTCGCCTCATTACACACGGTGTTCGTACCTACTCTATAATTTTCAAGCAGGTATGTGGAGGGACTTGTTTGACAACACAATAGCTTCTAAAACAACGCAAGCACAAAAGAACAAAAGAGAAAGTTATCTAAGAGTGGGTAAAATACCGTGTATTGTAGTATACATTTTTGTTACCTATGAGCCCAGGGCGGAACGAAATAGAGGCAGCAATGCACTCGATTGTCTTGCATGTGACGCCGATTTAATCCACTTTCATCTGTGAAATATTGTCTGAACTGTTCATCGATGTACGCAGAACAAACCCTCCATGAGTCTTCGCAGTTAACGGCATCTCCAAACCCGGGTGTGTCTACTATTGTCAATCTCAACTTTACACCCCGTTCTTCGATTTCCATTGTTTTCTTTTCAATAGTAGTTGTTTTTTCTATTCTGTCTGCAATGTGCACAATAAATATTGAAGTATCTCGATTGGTTGCAGTCTAATGGCATTATTTGTTTCTGAAAAGCCTCCTTATATCTTACCTTGAGGGTCAGGTATTTTTCTGTTCCTGTAAAGGTCTCCTAAGAATAAGCTGTTGATGAGTGTCGACTTGCCCAGCCCTGACTCACCGACTACCATGAGTGTGAAATCGAAACCTCTCTTTACCGACTTGCGGTGCACTTGCTCGGGCAGCGTCGCGAACCCGATGTAGTCACGCTCACCACGATCACGTTCTGTCAACCAAATTAAATGCTCTATGTTATTCATGGTTTTTGAAACACCAATTCAGTCTAATCCAGTGTAAGTTATTTACCAATGACTATATTGAATTAGTGGTGGATTCTTTTATTAGATCGTGCAGGCTTAGTTTTGTAATACTGTCGGAAATCCTGATTTATTACTTATTTTCTACAATATCAACATTAAACGGTCAATCAAAGTAGGTACTTTGAAACGTTCAGTTTTAGGGTTCGGACTGGAAACGGTAACGAAACCTAGAGGTACAGCATGTATTATAAAAATTATAGCCGCTTGTGGGTGTAATATTTGCTGCAAAAAATGCCAAAAAATGGGTGCCTACCATAGAAATATTTCTTATATCTATGGTGCCTCCTTACGAAGGCCTTTTGACCTATGTAGTATTAATATTTATTAAATATAAAACGTTAGTTTGCTGAATCATATACTTAGTGCAATTTTTTTTTTTCATTTACACTACCTATCTCATTTAGATGTATAGTTTAGGAGCTAGCGCAGCTTTGTTCACTACGCGCAATTACTGTAGATATCTAATTAATAACAGTAACCTGCACGCTAATTGAGTAACACTGTCAATCACAATCTGAATCAGTTTGAAGGATATTGTTAATCCATTGCTTCATATTTTTATAATTTAACTGCTCAACAACGTAAATAACGCAATGAATGTTGTTGAACTGTCAAAATGAAAGCCATTGCTGCTGATAGTGTGTTAGGCAATTACCTCGCTGAACTGCTGCGTAGTCTGGTTCGGAACCCTAATTGCGCGAGCCCGACCCACACTTGGCCGATTTTTTCATTCATCAATTATGCAGTAATCGATACGATACCGACATACATTGGTTTAAGTTTACTATGTATTTAGTAAACAATGTTTCCTTTACACTTTCGCCGATAGATTGATTATTGATCATTAATTTAATCGATGCGTGGTATCTCTCAGAAAATATTGCAAGATTCTCAGGTTCAATACATAATATAATATAATATTTGTCCCAATTTGTCATAATCAGTCAGTACCTGACAAGAGTTGACATGGGTCTTGGGTAGAAACGGGTAGAAGATATGAATGGCTGACAAGCTTGACACACTATTAATTTTACGGAAGTTATGCGAGTTTACAACAGTAGGCCGTTTATTATTCTCTGTATGTGCCTACGATCAAACTAAGTTTGTTTAGCTTATAGGAAGCAGGGCATTGCAACGCGCGCGCAGCGGAGTGGAACATGACTGGTTCCCTAGGAGCCTGGCCATGGGCCGCCGCGCGCCGCCCAGGGACGAGGCGCGTGCCACCCGATAATGAGGACAAAAAGGACATCTAGCGGAAGTGACAAACGTGCCACTCAGCTACAATACGCACACACAAACTCTTGTTCTTATCTACTGTGAAGAGAAACTAAAGGCACTGCATGACCTACCTAATTATCAACTTTGTTGTTATTTTAAATCCCATTAATATCATCTTACAGACTATTGAGAACATACTTACTTGATATTTTTTACTTTTTAACCGTTCTGCTATGGTTACAGGAAAAAGGTTTTCGATGTAGAACTCTTCGATCTAGGTTCCTCCCACAATCTTACAGTTAGACAATGAAAGCGTTCTTTAGCAAACGTTTTCTTGCGAGATTGTCAAGTAAGTATAGTTTCTGTGTGAACATAAAACCAAACACTATTGTTACTATTGATAGTAAAAGAATTGTGAGTGGTTATAGAATTTTCTAAATAATCACAAGTGGTTGAAGAAAGGACGGGGTATTGAATGGCATAAGCAGAGTACACTCTGGCACAATTCAAAAGTAGGTACGGATTAGAATTATGGTCTTAGGGGCTTTGATTAAAATTATGTCATCGCAACTAATTACAAAATAAGGTAAGTACACACGGCTTTTTCCAATTTTGGTACAAAATAATAATCCTTTTTTCTGACATTCGTCTCTAGTATGTTTTTCTTTTAAACGTGGAACCCAAATACATAATTAGTTAACTTACGAATTTTTATAACAGTGGTAAAGGGCTTCTTTTTCTTGGCAACATCATGATTATTAGTTTTCTCAGTCTCTGCATCTTTCTTATCGGCAATGTTGATGTCCAAAATAGCAAATGAGTCTGTTTTTTCCATAATCAATTTGTTTATGAACTTTTTCATGAAATCGTTTAATGGTTGGTTTATCGGCTTTGAAAATGAAGTATGAGAAAAACGCGGGAATTTTCGTCACGCACGTTGGGTTTCAATTGTAGCGTGTATTATGTTACGGTGGTGGTGTCAAACGGCGCGCGTCGTAAAGCGAGGACATGGAGTAGTTAAGGAATAACCGTGGACACTGGGGACATTCGCGGACACAGGAAGGCGCGGCGCGACTCACGCGCACAGTTCCGCTGCGAGGCGCACGTTCGCACTGCGCGCGCCGCTAAACAAACTGACACTCAGATTCAGGCAGGTTAGATGGAACGTCAAAATTGCGTAACTCATTAACAAACAAATTAACGTTCTAAATTAAGCGGCCTATTAAAATTTGGTCAACTTTGTATAATTCCCTATAATTTTGACCGTGTTAATCTCATCCGTTACAAGAGGAATACGGGCACTAGAAGTAAAAAGTAGTGCTTGCTGGAAAATATAGAACAAATACGGAGGAGCTCGTGGGAAAAATTACCAAATTAAATCTAATAAATATAACTTGGTACCTACCAAGAGTACCGAGGATAAACAAACTTTCCAAAAAATAGGTACCTACCAAACCTACCTTCGCCTAGCTCACTTTGTATAAAGTACGTGTGTGTAAAGTCACCCGGTGTACCAAATATCAACCAGCGGGGTAATTAAATTACGTAACACACTAACAGTAGGAATGGGTTTCATTTTGACAGTTCAACAACATTCATTGCGTTATTTACGTTGTTGAGCAAACAAATTTTTGGAATATAAGAAGCAATGTATTAGCAATAAATAGGCTTCAAAATGACTCAGATTGTGATAGATAGTGTGTTACGTAATTAGGGTGCAGGGTGTGGCGCCAACTTACATAACGGTAACAGAAATAAGCCGAGAATAATTTAATATGAAGACATTTACTCTCTTCCAATTCATTTGTTAGAGAAATAAATCTTAATTTACTATAAGTACATGATAATTTTATTAGTAACTAGCACTTCGCACATGAGTTCATCCGCGTGGGGTATCATATTTTCCTCTAAAATGAGTAACATCGCCTCACCTCCCTTTATAAAGTAGTTTTTGAAAATTTATGATTACGCTCTTTATTATTTAATAAGATAAGTATTCGGGTCAATTACCAAGTTTATTGCTAAAACGGAAAACTAATTTTCATAAAAAGAGTCGATTAATTATCAAAAAAATAAAAAAAGCAGTCCAGCAGAATAAGTATGTTGATTATTGATGCTACTCTAACCCGAGTTGGTCCAGAAGAGTTTTGATCCCTATACGAAACTACATCGATTGAGACCACTCAAATAAAACGCGAGAATTAACGTTTTTCTACTTGAACGTAGGTATTATTTTTCCAAAATCAGTGAATGCGGTTAGCAATAACTCAAAAGTTAAGGACAGGACAGTCTCCATCTACATGTCCAGTAAGTAGTTACAACGGTAATGGTAGTAGGTACCTACCTACTCTAACTGCCCCATCTCAAAAATCTCTCAAAAATACATTAAGTATGCTGATATTTATGTAGGTACCTATTGTTAGGTATATTCATAATGTAATATCCTTCCGTAATGACTACCTTTCTTCATCAGTCAGGTGTGAGCATGTCCTCATATTGATACTCTACTTTGATAGGTAGGTACATCCTAACTTCCTAACTAATATTATAAATGCGAAAGTAAGTTAGTTTGTTTGTTTGTTTGTTTGTAACCTTTTCTAAACTAAACTTTACTAAGCCACTGAAACGATCATCCTGAAATTTTGCATATACGTTGTCAGGTGTACAGTAACGGACATAGGGTACCTTTCATCCCGAAAAAAAGTACTGTTCCCGAGGAAAACAACAATAACGTTCTTATGATAATAGATGAAACTTTATTGGTGTGTTAGGAGCTTTTTTATTTTTTATTTAAGTACCTAATTCATTTTGTGAGTCTAGAGTGTCGATAGACCGGTTTTTCATCCTCCTAACAACCTGAATTGATTGTCAAATTCTAAATTAACGCGACCGAAGCCGCGGGCAAAAGCTAGTACTATATAAATGAGAGACGTTGCAATTTAGCCGCGACTCATCCGGTGACGCAACGCATCTTGTATTGTTGTGTCTGCTTGGAGTTGCATCGTTTAGTGGTCTAGTATTATAAACACACGAGTTGCATCTTTGCTATACCTACGCTTAAGCTACGGGTACCAAGAGCGGTGGCCGCGAAATGTCCGCAATTTACCGGCGAATGACGTCACTAAAACGTTATTGATGAAAGTAAATTGGTAATGTTCCTAGAGAGCGTTTTTTGACACCGTATAGTCATACCCCACTGTCATCATTTTCATAACAGCAGCCACTGCGGCCGTTATGTTGCGGCCACCGCTCTTCTAGAAACCGTAGCTGTACTGCAATATTCTAGCAAAGAGGCAATTTGGCAAGTTCATTATCTTACTTCAATTTAAGATGATAATTATGTTTCTAAGAGAGACTATCTCCCTATTATTGAACCTTATAATACCCTATCGACTAACATTATAAAAATTCAGTTGTATTTTTTTTTGTACCCGAGTTGTTTCGGTTCCCTGTTCAGGTAACCTAGTTTTCAAAAATGTTTGAATGCTCTTTTACTTACTTTTGAAAAAAATTAAATGGTTTCCTTTGAGTAATTAATGTGTATTCGCTGACGCTCAACTTAGATCCTCAGGGGTAGGGTGGATCGGATCCTGTCTTAATTAGTAACAAATACTGTGTTACTTTAGACAATTAGTAGGTACTTAGTTTAATATCTCTCAATACAGTCAACAAAAGAGATGAGTATGCACACAGCTTATTTGCAAATATTTTCGCTAATCGTGCGTGAGTGCTTGTTACATCGCAGTTCTGATTTAATAAACAACAGTGTAGCAAAATGATGATTATTTTTTGTTCGTAGCTATAAGTGTAGCTAACTCTAAAATTATTATCAGTACAGATATACGTATACCCATCCATAGAAACCTGCCTTCGTCCTACCTACGTCTTGTGTTGATCGATGGAGTAGTACACAAGTCACCCTCGTCCACCTTGACGCGAGAACCTTCTTGGTTATTATAATGGCTGATTGTTACTAGATTTGAAATAAAGTTTCACATATCAACCTATATATCTACAGTCTACTTGAATCTACCATCGTTTTTACTACTGCCATCTTAGTACCACTGAGAATCGATAAAGTTGTAGGTATCAGTAAATGTGTTCCTACGGAAAACATTCTCAAACTTGAATCTAAATCAATCTTTATCCATCGTAAAATAATGTAAACAGTAAGTATCGTTACGGGGCTTTCACTTATTTAGAAGAATATAATGGAAAACTTACCCATGGTCATCTTGAGAATATCAGCGCGACATGAGACTGTTGTGAAAAGACTTCTTTGTCAATGAAACGAATTATTTCGTATTGTCACATTTAGTGCAATACTATTCATTTGTTTTGAAAACGTTTTCATTATCCTTATTATTACTACTTAAATTAATATTATTAACGTATTTAATATTTCTAAAACTATCGATTTATTTTTGTATTTAAAAACTCAGTTAACACTGTCCCAAAAATGTTCACTGCCATTACATCAAAACATTATTTAAAAAAAAAATCTTCGTTTTTATTATTTTTCCCAAGATATTGTGTCAAAAGTAGATCTACACGATATAAAAGTGCTTAAATTATAATACGTTGAAAAGAACTCAATTAGTTGCGCGCAAGTTAACATAATATCACAATACTAATCCTAAGAATTGTATAAGTAATCAAAAACAGTAGAAAATTTTAAGATAAAATAAAATCACATTGTTTGTGCGCCGTCCTGTGCGTTTAATGTTACGTAATGTGAGGTCCCGGGCCGAGCTCGCGCCCTCGGAGGACACCCCTCTCTTCGCCCCTTTGTTTGGCCTTGCGCGCAGCTATGCGCTGTTTCACTGCGCGGGAAAACCTCAAGCCCTCGTTGGCCATACATGAACCCCGTCTGCTGCGCGCGCACTAGCGGCAACTTGCAGCCAACGATCGATACTCCCTCGGCACAACGCGCCTGCGCTGCCGCCCTCGCCCGCTAAGCTCTATCTACCTACTTCAAGCTTTTTACTGCCCCAGATGCACAAGTATTGGCATTGTACCTGCTCTATTCGAATTCAAGGTCATGTACGTCACAATATTTTAAATGGCCTGCTTATTATTTACTAACTATTATTATTAATTAAATTTTGGTGAAAACCAAATCAAAATCGATCAAGTACACTAGAAGCAAAAGCACTACTGAGCAGCTTTTATAAATTAATCATTATAATGATATTAGGTTGATTTCTTAGGTATTTGAAGTTACTATATTTTTATAGAATTCCATCAGCGAACTCGAAGAATTACGTTTGAAATTGAAAACAATTGCGGCCCCAAAATGCTGCCCTGAGCTACTCCAAAGTTATTGTATCTTTTAATATACGAAACATGCAAAAATAATATGTAGGATGTAGGTTAATAGGACTTGTGTCCTGGCCATGACAACCTAGGTGTGATGGATTGCTGGGAAGTTAGCAAGTGGTGGGATGGCATAAAACAGTTACTTAATTCGAATATCTATCACACAATTTATTAATATTTCAATCATTTGCAAATTCGACCTTTGCCAGCATTGTCAGCAAATAAAAATAAAATAAAAAATATTTAGAGGTGCCGATGGCGGCACCTCTAAATACTTTTTTACGTTTGTAACTCGCTAGATAGCTGATTAAATGAAGATGTCTTCTCCATAATTTGTACGCTTATGCCATAGTAAAATTTTGAGATAATTAGTGTCAAAGTTCATGGCGGTAAATGATTTTTGAAAATAGTTACTAAACTTCTAACTGTTTGATGTTTTAGAACATTTGGATACATCAAAAGGTTTGCTAAGGTATTAGGTACCCAATACAATAGCAATTAAGGCTATTAAATTTGAGATTTTAGAGAAAAGTGATATTTAGTGTCGAATCCCATGAATTTTAGCCTAGACTTTATGGAGTGCTTAATTGTTGCAAATGGGTCACACTATCACCCTGTAGATACCCCTAAACCGTTTCCTGGCATCCATAAGCACAATCTTTTGCGTGCCTACATTGTGCTCTATCTACGTACAGCAATTTTTCTCATAAAAAAAACTTTTTTACAAAAAGCAACAGACTTCCAAAAAAAACACTAAAAAACGTAAACAATAACTTTAATTTCGGAACTCGGTGTCATTGATTGTGTATTTTCGTTTTTGGCCACCGACTTCCGAAATTAAAGTAATTTTTCACGTCTCTTAGTGTTTTTTTTTGGAATTCGGTTGTTTTTTTGTAAAAAAGTTTTTATTTTTCACTTTTTAGTTGTGGTACCTACCCCACACACATTCGTATACCACTAATTGCTATGTAAATAACCGTGACAGGAAATTATTAAAACAACATCAATATAAATGAAATGGGAAAAATACGCAGTATTAAGGATAACTCAAAACTACTGGTCAGAACTTGATCAAATGGGACTACATGTGAAGCACCACCTTTCAAATAAAAAAAGAATCATCCAAATCGGTTCACCCAGAAAAAAAAATCTGAGCTAACTTGAGAACCTCCTCCTTTTTTTGAAGTCGGGTAAAAAAAGCTTTTGCCTAGCAATACTTTTTGCTCAATTTTTGACGTACCTACAGAATGAACAATGGAACTAAAACCGTTTTTCCTAATTTAAGGATAGTGGTTTAAATGGATTGAGCATGATCTCATTCAGAAATCAGAACCCACCAGTATTTTGGGTTCCAGTGTGATATTTATATCACGTTAATATTTTATTTAACATTAAATTCTTCTGCCTATTGGACCCATCTCCCACGAATAATTCGTTTCGGAGTTTCGAATATTTTACCCAGGTAGGTAGAATACCGCGACGAAATGGGATTTACCTATCGAATGAATTTGAATAATTGGGTATACTTTGCCCGTACGTCTTAGTAGGTACAGCTACAAATTAGATTCTGTACTAAGATCAGGGCCGGATTAGCCACGTAGCTAAATACTACAGGCTCCGCGCTTTGGGGAGTTCCGCGTTTGTACGTACAAATGAAAATCGACCAAAAGCGAGTCGGGCTCACACAATTAAGGTTCCGAAACAAATTGTACTCAGCTGTCTTCGGAATGGTCGCTGGCCAGCCGTACCTATTATACCTATGAAAGCACCTATTTTTGGTACTATTTTCAGCAATTATAACAGTGTGGAAACCGCTACAATTTTCCTGTTACATATGGATCGATATCTAAATTTTAATTTAGCGTTAGAAACCTAGGAGTTAAAGGTCGGTATTTTTTTTCGAAAATTTTGAACTATATCTTCAAGGCAGCTTAACCAAATATTAAGTATAAGAAATACAATTTTTGAATCCGAATTCGAAGCGCTTTTAAACGGTCCCTAACACGATATTAAAATTAAAACATTATTATTGTAAGCACGAACTGACCCCCCAAATAAATCAAAAAGTATATAAATATTTATGGTCTCAGATTGGCGATCTGTGCGTGCGTCATCGAGACCTAACATTGTGTCAAAATTCAAATTCCTACGTTGCATAGATCTCGAGGAGATCTGCGTTTGTCCGGAACCTTAAAAACAAACCATGGTACCTATACCACCAATGAAATATTAACCTTAAATACTCTCAAAACCAACTTCATCTCCTTCACAAAGTACAACACCTCACAACCTCCCCCCCCAGAATTAAAAATTAAGATTCATAAATGCCATAATCCTGTAAACCAAAATTGTTCTTGCACAGAAATTACTAGAGTGGAATCCACCAAATACTTAGGTATTATGGTTGATTAATGATTATCCTGGCACAATCACACGGAATTAATAATGAAACGAATACGGAAATTTATCTAGACTTTCAAGACATTACGTCATGTAACCTCGAACAAACTCCTGCTACGGATTTACATCTCACTTGCTCAATCCGTCCTGGCATATTGCCTACGTGTCTGGGGAGGTGCCACTAAAATTAAATTCCTGACCTCGAGAGGGCTCAGAGGTCCCTACTGAAAGTTATGTTTTTTAAACCCTTCAGATTTTCAACTGAAAACCTTTAGCGGATATCAGATCTGAGCGTTAGCAAGCTTTACATACTTAATATAATTCTAACTAAGCATAAAACTCTATCGTTCAACCCACGGAAGGCAAAAGACAGAAGAAAAAACACGGTTGCTCCCACTGTCTCAGTAAAGTCTACATTCGCAAAAAGACAATATCCTAGGCAATCATCCCATTTATACAATCTTCTTAATAAAGAACTTGACATATACCTACTAACCTACCGCGAATAGAAAAACGCTTTGTCTAAATGGCTTAAGTCAAAGTCCTATGATGAAGTGAAAAATATGGTACAATCGATGAGAATAGGCTTTTATTTTTATATATATTTTTCTATAATATACACATAATATGTTACGCTATGTTATTTCTGCAGTTAATGGAAGATAATGTCCTACATTATTTTCCGACCTCAAGACTAATCGTAGGGTTGGCTAGCAGAAATTTATCTGCATTTTATCTCAAATTGCAGTAGAAAATAATAAATCTTCACCATGTATAATGTGTAGGTAGAAACCTCAATCCCACACTTACTCACATACACATTCACCCCCACACCATCTCCTACACACATAACACATACATACATTCCAGCGCGTTTTTTGCTTTTCACAAGAATACTGCTTTTCCATTTCATATTGTTTTTATTTGTATAAATGTATATATCTTGAACAGGCATAATAGCAATTATATAACCTGGGAAAGGGCGGAGCATCCTAACACAAGTAAACTATTTGCTTAAAAGAATTCTCCCCATTGTAATTAGAATAAGTTATTTAATTTGATGCAATAAACATTTATTATTATTAATATTATTTTTATGAACGGTGAAAATAAATCTAACCTTTCCGAGGCGGGATGCTAAAATATTTCGAGCTCGCCTCGCTCTTAAACTTTTCTCCATATGTCGACAAAGTAACTTTCGGTCAAAATAAAACCTTACCTATTAATGAAGGTGCTCAAACGAACACGCTTTGTTTGCTCCTGCATCAAGCGTCCTCTTGGAAATATCACCGTTAAATCACTGACGACACCTACTTTGCGAAAAATCAATCATAATTATAATTAGTAATGTTTAAAGAAAGTAGTTCAAGTACTTGAGTGTTAAGGAACACGACGAAAAGAACAAAAACATTGATTTGGCTAGTGTTAACCTTGTAACGAAAAAATTAAACAATTTTGTAAAAGTCAGTACAGCCAGCGGTGACTGCGCTGGCTTTTAATTCAGGACTGACGTAGACGCAGATGTAAGTCTTTACTCTGTATTTATCTATCACAAGCCATGTGCGCGATGGGATTCCCCATAAAAATAAAACAAACTGTCATATAAAACCCCTTTAGGAGCGAATTTTCAAAAATCTTGCCATTGGTGCTCATAGCATTATCAGCCTATAATGTTCCCACTGCTGGGACACAGGCCTCTTCTCTGTGAGTGGTGGGCCATAATGCACCATACGGGCCCAGTGCGGGTTGGTGGATGTCACATATCTTCGAATTTTGTCATGGCGGTTTTTCTTCACCGTTTTGAGAGCAGTGGTGATGAAATTAAATACACATAGTAAAGTGCCTGCCTGGGTTCGAATTCACGACCTACAACGCGTAAGTCGGGGCCGGTATTACTGGGCCACCACTGCTCTAATCCAAAATTTCAAACTTCTAGACCTAGCGGTTGAGTCTGTGCGTTATCTGTAGTGACTGAATTTGGGAATTTTATTAGGTAGATTTCTGACTGCAGAATTGATAGCCGATTGCAAGTAACAGTAAGGATACAACACGCACAGTAAGTACTGGTAGTAGGTACCTATGTACTGTAGTCTGACTCTTACATGTTCCAATAGTGGATCTAATCCCATGGCCCAAGCCATAGGCCATAGGCCATAGGCTCATGTTGGTTTATGTGAAATAAAATATTTTGATTTTGATTTTGAATCCTTCATTTACTTCGAGAAGGTATTTTGAGAAGATCGAACCCCTATCCAAACTCTTGACAAATAATATTTGATGGCCTTGGACGAAAGATCAAAGCCAGGGGTAGGTATCTTATATAGGGCGATTGAGGTGACGGTCACAAAGTATCAATGAAAATGAGGTCAACGTAAGACTTAGCTAACTAACATGAAAGAGAATTTAGGCCAAGGTTACCTTTTCAATTTTAAGAGCGGTTCTGCAACGTCACGGAATCAGATTGAAGAAATCAGGAATAGAATCAATTGGTGATACTGATAAGGTCTTTTATAAGTGAGTTTAGTAACATGTTGCAACTTCCATGTAATAGGGGGCGAGCCTATTGTAACTTATTTGCCACCCTTCGGTAAGTGACAGTAGGGCAACCCGATTTTAGACAAATCCGGGATCGAACGCAGGACCCCATGCTCTGTATTCCCGCTTGCGGCTACTTGACTGCCACGTTGGTCTCGTGGTCGTAAGAGCGACTGCTGATCGTAAGGTCTTGGGTTCGATTCTCAGGTCGGGCAAATTGTTATTGGTTTTCCCCATTAAGAATTTTCAATAGTAACACGGACTTTGGAAGTGAGTGATGTGACACCCCCGACTTCCATGTCTAGGAAAGCACGTATAGCCGTTGGTCTTGCGCCTGACCTCTCCCCGGTCATATCGGATGGCCGTCCTACCCATCAGACTAATGAGAGTGGGGGAAGAGGGAGTGCACCTGTGTTTGCGCACACACTTATATACTATAACATCTCTTGCGAAGGTTGGCTATCTCTGTTGATATTGGCCGCCGTGACAGAAAGTCGGTCAGGAGGATATTATTATTATTTATTCTTCAGACATCTTCAACAGGCATGATAAAGTCGAAAGATGAATTCAAAATACTTTTTAGGATTCCGTACCCAAAGGGTAAAACGGGACCCTATTACTAAGACTCCGCTGTCCGTCCGTCTGTCTGTCCGTCTGCCACCAGGCTGTATCTCATGAATCGTGATAGTTAGACAGTCGAAATTTTCACAGATGATGTATTTCTGTTGCCGCTATAACAAAAAATACAAAAAGACTGAATAAAATAAATATTTAAGGGGGCTCCCATACAATAAACATGATTTTTTTTGCCGTTTTTGTAGATAATGGTGCGGAACCCTTCGTGCGCGAGTCCGAGTCGCACTTGGCCAGTTTTTTTATTAAATATATAGAAGTTGAGCAGTGGTGGCTCAGTTGTATCGGCCCCGACTTACGAATTGTAGGTCGTAGGTTCAAAAATTATTTACACTAAGTAAAGCGCCTGGTTGGGCCAGGCGCTTTACTTAGTGTAAATAATTTCATCACCACTTCTCTCAAAACGGTGAAGGAAAACCTCGTGAGGAAACCGGCATGTCCTAGAACCAAAAAATTCGAAGATATGTGACGTCTACCAACCCGCACGGGGCCCACGTGGTAGATTACAGCCCATTCCCTCTCGAAGAGAGGAGGCTTGTGTCCCAGCAGTGGGAACGTTATAGGCTGATTATGTTACATAGAAGCTTTTGGACACGAGATGAAGTCTTTCAACTTTATAGAGAGAAAACCATTCGATATACCTATTGGTATGTATGCATCCTGCCCGGCGAAATCTACGATGCTGGTCACTCACTGAACAACTGCAGCCCAAACACAAGATAAGCTAATAATATCCGTCCGGGTTTGTTTTGGGCCTCGGTCCGAACTTTGTATGACCTTTTCGACATAAGGGGCTTTTTTAACGAATTCTGATAAAAGAGAGATTATATTGAAAATCTCCGGCTTTTTGTCAGACTTTTAAAATTTCGATTGGTTGGTAACCCTAATCACGAACGATTCACGTTAGAAACGTCTTAACGTAACGTAACGTCAACGTAAAAATTTCTCAGCGCTCCCTAACGCAAGTAAACGACACAAATAAAAAAATAAAAAGACTAATCAGGCTGAAGTAGGACTGGGCTTGCCACGTTTCACCCGAATGCACCCAGACAGTTGGGCAACGATATCGTCAATCACTGGACACCTGAGGAAGCCACCATCGAGGTCGACTACCGCGGCGAGGGTGGCTTTCGAAAGACGATCTGAACATGATTGCAGGGCAGACGTGGCTTGGCGTGAGAAAAGGAGGGGAGGCCTTTGCCCAGCAGAGCAAAATAAAATAGGGTGACAAAAAAATAAATAAGAACTATATGTATGTAATGCTGTCAAATTGAGCACCAATTTTGATGGTATTTTAATATTATATTATACGAAAACAACACATAGGTATGTATATTATCTATGTGGCATGAGCTCGTTTAGAAAGGTACTAAAAATAAGGCAAATCTTTCTCGGGATAATGGATTGACTCTATGCAAAATGTGTGTTTACAATCGGTAATATCATAAATTTTTCATTTCATGCTGATTTGAATAAATTGCATTAGTCACACTAAAATATACAGGATACATCTTTAACCAGTGCGCAAACTGTAACCATGAATTCAGCACATGATCGTAGACCCTCTAGCGCAGAAACTCGTCGGTTATCAAAAAAAAATATCTACTGTTTCATAGAAAAGTGCAATATCTACGCGCTCAAAATGTATGGAACAACTAATTTATAAAAATATTATTGACGAAAATTTTCTACGCTAGGGGGTAGAATAGAATAGAATAGAATACTCTTTGTTATGTACTCCATAAAAATTACAGATATAAATGTAGACATTTTACACAGGGTGACACAATGGGCGGCCTTATCGCTAAAAGCGATCCTTTACAGACAACCTTTGGATGGATTCAAGGGAGGAGAGACAATAATGCAGGTAGTCAGTGGTGTGTCAGTGGTGGTGTGTGTGGTGTGGTATAGAATCTTAAGCTGAATTCATGGTTACAGTTTGCCCACTGGTTAAAAATGTATCCTGTATAAGCACTAGAAACTACGATGCTATAATATTTACTTGTAAACGACTCATAGCAACTACTTGACTGCCGATTACACAGAGTAATTAATTTTACAAAGGAACTTGCTTAAGTCCCGCTACAATCATGCCACACCGCACACAGGGCCGGTTGCTGGTTTAATTCTAAGGATGGCATATCGATCAGAGATAGGTGAGTCCAAGAACAAGAGCTTCGTTTAATAAAATGGTTCGTGGTCGGCGAGGCGCGGTTACTCAAGTTCCACAGGTTGACCAGCGTAGTACATTGGCGAAACGTTGGCCTACCTTTCCGTTTTCTACACAGTTAGAGGAGGTGCTACACAACCCGAGCCTCCTTTTACCAACGGATTTTCAAACGTTGGTATTTATCTGTTGGTAAATACCAACGGATTTTCAGACCTGCATCCGCGTCTTAATAGTGCGATCCTCCTGCTCGATTTTAAAGTACACAAGTGTTTGCGCAAACACAGGTGCACTCCCTCTTCCTTCACTCTAATAGTCCGATGGGCAGGACGTGCTATCCGCATTTTATAGAAATTCCGATAAGTCGCACTCAGCGCTACTCCTCAACATTAATTGTGCGCACCGCCAAAGTGATGAATCTCTCCGCCAGCTTCTGTGTTCTCTACTACCTTACCTATGGCTATAACCCCTCAACCAACAAAACAAGTGTAAATAGTCATTTTCTGGCATCGTAGACTCCATTCATTGTTTTCCAACAGATGAGATTGTTATGTTTTCAGTTTGCACACAAGAGAATAGCTAGGCTAGGGCTATAGAACAGCTCAACTGTTACCAGCAGAGCAGTCCTTGAATGAAAAGCGACTTTCTACTTCCTTATAAAAACTTATGAGATGCTTTTGTGCAAGCAGTCGTTTCTGATAATTCGCAACTTGAATACAATACGTAGATACCTAATATGAATTAAAATTGAAGTTAAAAACCTTTTTAAAAACAAGCTTTTATTGAACTAAAAAGTACTAAATAAAACTTACGTCAACATAAAACTTAAATATTTTATTAGAAGCTTGCGGCTTATCTTAAAGTGTAAGAAGGACGTTCACGCCTCAAGCTTTTAAGAACATACTAAAGTTTTATATTTAGTACTTTTTAGTTCAACAAAAGCTTGTTTTTACAAAGGTTGTTTTTACTTCAATTTTATTTTGTACTTTTTAGCATTAGAATTTCTATAGATAACCGTTCTGTCACCTTCTCTTGAAAGGTACCTACTTGTAATGACAAATTCAAAGAACCCAAACGCGCCTTTACACAAGTCTTGGTGAGAAGCCATTCGAGTTGCACTATCCAAGTCATGCCACACTTTAGAACGGGCTATCATTATAATTTAATGAGTACTTATACAACATTTCGTGTCTGTGCTGTTGACCTCTGAAGAGTTTTCTCGTATGGGAGCCAGTTCTGGGTGCAGCAGCCAGGTTATAGTAGACTTTAGAAGGAACTACCATAATTAAACGCGTATATTGAATATCATGTCTGCACCGATGACAGTTATGGAGATCCTTCGTCTGGAGCCAATTCTGGGTGTAGAATCACAATATCATAAAAATGCATTGTCTACGAAACAGAATCAACATGTGAAATTTCAACTCCGTAGGATAAGAGAAAGTGGTTTTTTTTCAGCTTCCAAGATTCCATCCGGACAAACATACATAGGTACATTGCAAGTTAAATAAAAGCTTGTAAAAAGTCAAAGTGTCTAAAATTCTGCGAATAGAATTGAAAGCGTAATGTCAAGAAAAGGTATGAAATGACAGTATGAACGTGATAATTCCGACCTTCCCTTTAAAGATTCATCTTCATAATTCACTAACTTCGATCTACATTTGGAATTGGAATCAATTTATCATTCAAAAGGTCATGGCCATTGAATCGGATCTCCGAGAACCGTATAATTTCCCAAAAGGCTAATATTTAAGAAAAGCCTAATTAGGTTGTAGTCGCGGAGACCCCAGTGGACTAAACTTATTTTCGTTTGAGTTATTAATAGCTAATAAGAAATAACCCTCTCGAAGTCGATACACAAACTTAGAACTAATAGAATCTAGGTCATCCAACCCAATACAGGAATTTAAAATCCAATTCATAGTAGCAGCATCAGCAGCAGCAGTTCTGGAGGTTATTCGAGGTCATTTTGTCAGACAAATAAAATCGTTAATAAGGTGCTAAAGATAGATACCAATACAATAATACCTGCACATTACGAGAATCTATTTGAGTTAAAACTATGTTTTGGTTTTTACCGAACCCCCCCTGTAGTAAGGTGATAATTGAAAGAGTACAAATAACTGTATGAATGTCCAGGGGCTATTGAACCCTACCGTAAGCTTAATAACCATCTATAACCTTAGAATTTTACTTTTTTATAATTATTTACATACCGATAATATTGAGTTTCTCTAGGAATTTTCTCGCTAAATAAGTTAATACTGCATATTAAATATCGGGTAGTATAGAAATTCTATCCGCGGGAAAAGTGCCAGATGAGACGAGAGTTGGGAATACTCAAACTACGTCACGGAGAGACCGAACTAACTTTTATAAACTCGCTTCTATACTGTGACCACTAGAGTGGAAAGTACAACTTCTACTCGTGCTGAACACATTGGCGGTTCCCACAGACACGAATTAGACCTTATTGCGGGGAATTAGAAGCAGTTTTACAAATATTGTTTTGAGAGAAAGCACTTTCCGGTTGTGTGTCGTGTTGGATGACGCAGATGACGGCGTGACACGCCGAGCACCAACCCACCAACGGTTGCCAGTACTTGCCAGTCGAACGGAGTCCGCTCGTCTGCTAGGACTGGAACGTGACCTCTCTACATAACATACAGTTTTCCGCGAGTACTAAGTTACCGTGTGCCAAGTAGAAACCAAATAAATGACATCCAGATAGCAAACACATAACAATAACGCAGTGTTACAAGGTAAGTGTTTTCAATTATTGTGTGATGATGTGCTTTTGTGGAACATTTTAACACAACTTATATTATTTTTAAGTTATTTATTAGTTAGTTATCTTTTAAGTTATTAAAATCACAGCAAGAAGTTAGTTAAATAAAGTATCACTTGGAACCTATATTCTGTTATCAAATCGTAAAATGTATAGTTTTTAAGAAGTCGATTGGCTTGCAACAACAATTTATTTGATGTAGCTATGATATATTATAAAATAAGTAGTTAATCGTAACAAGCCTAGATTTGCCTGAAGATATCGAGGTATTCAAAAGTATCAAAAAATAAGATATTTCATTTATGTTGCATATATTAAATGCGATTTTAAACATTAAACGTTAATCAATTATTATTCTTATCAAGATGTCTCATACGGCATGCCTATTCAAATCAAACTAGATTAAAACTTTCACATACTTAACAAAAAAGTGTGCTGCATTGTTTGTTGATTAACGATGCATGGTGCATCAATGAAGTTTCACATTTTAAAAATTCTGTTTTAAAAAGTGAAAAGAATGGATACATTAAATTAATTAGTAATTATTATTAACCTCTTTGTCTGTGATACTGATGATATACATAATATATTAAACTAGATGGTTTATTTCTAAAAAAAAAAATACAATCCGGTTTACTAAGTGGAACGAAGTACCGCAAGGAGAAGACTTTTCGCTAAAGAATTTAAGCAATATGCTAAATTAAGATGAAAGGCATGCGAAACTACCAGTAAACTTACTAGATATTCGTTTGACTTTAATTGGGCCAAGGTAATGGAGCTTGTCGAGTCTTTAACTATGTACAACTTGACACTTGTGTCCCAGTTTTAGATATACTAACCAAACCCACCGACTAAGTTCAATTTAAGTTAAAACGACTCATCAATGCAAGTAAGCGTAGTAAATATTATAACATGGAAAACAACATCGTGAGTTGGTTACGGTCTTTTGAAAACGAAAGTTTTTTTCTTTCATTTAGCGGGACTACGACAACAAGGTTAATGTGCCAATGGCAACAGCGGAAGGAAAACTGACAAAAAGCAGTTGTCATGAGCATGAGCACACACGGTACCGTACACAATCATGATACACACTATCCTTATTGCAATAAGGAGAGTGGGTATCATGATTGTGTACGGTACCGTACCGCAGATTATTGCAACAGCAGATTGCATTCGCAGGTGACACAAACATAATAATTGAGGCAAAAGACATAGAAAAATTTACATTAAATACAAATATAATTGTAGAAAACATTTGCGAATGGTTTACGGCCAATAACTTATTGCTAAATACAGGTAAAACGAACCTCATATTATTTAAGACTACGACTCGTCATAATGACAACTTCGATATACTAATAAATGGAGACAGGATTGAATTAGTGGACAAGGTTAAATTCTTAGGGATTAATATAGATTCGCTTTTAAATTGGAAACAGGAGCTTGCTGATATTGAATCGTCCATATCGTCAGCATGTTACGCACTCAGAAGCCTTAAGGATGAATTGATCATAGACCAGTTAAAGGCTGTATATTATGCTCTGGGGAAATAGTTACAGTTATAACTGGCACAGAGCGTTCATCTTACAAAAACGAGCCATAAGGACAATAGTCAGAATTGCGCAACGTGTCTCATGTAGAGATAGATTACTTTTAAAAAATGGGAATATTAACAGTACCTAGCCTATAATATTGGTCCTCTTAAGTCATTTTGCTAAGTATCTACATGAGTTTGAATCACAAGAAGAACGGGAGATTAGAAAGACTACGCGAAGAAAATTCTTTAAGCAATTAATAGCACCTAAATTTAATATACACTCGGCGTCACAAAAATCGCACCTCTCCGAAAATAAGTTTCAAGCATGTCCCGCCATCAACGAATACATTAAACCTAATTAATATTAGTATCAATTGAAAGTATATTTAACGACCTTTAAATTAACATTAGCTAGAATTCCTAAACACAACAGATCTCATTAGCACGTAACGTTAAAAAAAATGTTGTCAAAATACGCATTACAACGGCCACTAATTGCACCTCCCTACAAGGGTATAAAAAGGGCGATCCGGGTTAAACGTGGATCGCCGCCCGTTATGCCCCCTCCCGTATCAGTCGCACCCGCCGTCCCCGGCATGTCCTAGTCGACCCCGATGACCCCATAACCCTCCTCCAGGAGAGCAGTAGGGCCCCACCAGTACAGTGCACAAACACAGACCGCCATCGTTCCGACCTCGCCGACGAGGTCCTACGCGACGACCCCCCCGTAACCGTTCCCCCCGTCCCCAGTCCGATGAGGCCTCAGCCCGCGCCGTAGCTGAGCCTGTAGCTTTAAATTCCCCAAATAATAATCCTGAAATTATAAACCTCTCGATCCAGCCTGTCCCCACTCGCTGCCCTCTCTCAGTGACACCCTAAGCCGAGGTCCGTACCCCATAGGGGGTGCCCTTAGCGTGCGGTCATTTAAATTATAAGTTTAGTATTAAAAATTCCGCTCCTGGCTGGAGGCTTTTTTGAGTAAAATCCTAAAGGCACCCACAGGACAGTCCGGTTAAGTAGCCACGACCTCAGTGGTCAAAACTACAAACTGCCATACAAAAAACAAAAAAAAAAAATGTGGGTCATTCGCTATCCAACCTTTGATGTGAACACACGTGAACAGCTACAGCAAGAAAATACCCCAGAAAATGGATACCACTGCAGATGAAGCCGCTGAAGTCATTGCATTACTGTAATCAGGGATGAGGCAATGAGATGTTGCTCGGCAACTGAACTTAAGTCGCTTTTCCGTTCGACGAGTGTTCCAACGCTTCCAAGAGACTGGTGGCTATATCCGAAGACGTGGATCTGGAAGACAACGGTGCACATCCGAAAGAGACGATCGCTTCATTGTTTCGACGTCTTTACGTAATCGGTTCTCCAATGCTGTTGAGCTGCAACAACAACTGCGATCAGCTCGCAGAACTTCTGTAAGCGTCTCCACGATTAGAAGAAGAATGCGGGAGAAGAAAATTGCAGCTCAAAGGGCTGCTACAGGGTCAAAATTGACTGCACAGCATAGGAGAGACCGGTTGCAATTTGCCCGTGACCATGTGGATTGGACAATAGACCAATGGAGAGCTGTGTTCTTCTCGGATGAGACGAGGGTGTGTCTTTTCTGCAACGACAGGCGTAGAAGAGTGTACAGGAGGCAAGGGGAACGATTCGCACAAGCCTGTATTCAAGAGACAGTGGAATACGGGGGTGGCTCGTGCATGTTCTGGGGCGGCATGTCAATCGACGGCAAAACGAACCTTGTGTGTGTTTCTCGGACTGGAAGTTTTCGCGGGCAAGGGTCGCTGACTGCTCATCGGTACATAACAGAGATCTTAGAGGAGCAGGTTGTCCCTTATGCGGGTTTTGTTGGCAGTGGGTTCACGTTAATGCACGATAACGCTCGCTGTCACACCGCATTAATTGTAAGTGACTACCTCCAAGAAGTTGGGATCCCTGTTATGCGCTGGCCGGCGCGTAGTCCAGACCTGAACCCTATTGAGCACCTTTGGGATGAACTGAAACGGCGAGTACGGGCACGTGATCCTGCCCCTACCACTCTCCAAGAACTCCAAGATGCCGTCGTTGCAGAATGGGACAACATTCCTCAAGAGACTGTTGTCACATTAATTAGGTCCATGAGAAAACGCATGGAAGCAGTCATCAGGGCTAGGGCGGGTAACACTAGGTTTTAAGTTGTTTTCATGGACTTTTTTGCAATTTTTGCTAATAAAATTAAATTTAACTTTTTAATCATTTGCATTAGCTTGCTTTTTTATTCCCTGGTAAACAAAAAACCAAATCTATTGATTTATTCTGAAATTTAAATAAATTGCCATTCCAATGATACCTTATAGTCATATGTCTACCGTTGATTAATAGGGTTAAAATGACTTTGACGGGAATTCTTAAAGAGGTGCGATTTTTGTGACGCAGAGTGTAGTAGAGCTTTGCTCGAAGTACCAAGCTGTAGATATATTTAATAAGTTGCCGTCTAAGCTAAATAAAGATCCTGATATTATTATTATAGGCTTAACTATCTACTGCTCTCCTACGGCTGTGACTTACTTATGTGCAATAGGTACATGTACTTAGGTTATTAAGCTATTAAGCAAGCTAAGATAATACTTAGATTGCTTGGATGGGCTGCACGCTATCACTATAAATCCCACCATTCGTCGAAGATCGCGTGAGCATTTTAGGTAGGTAGGTTTTACACAGACACACGTTATCATTTTAATATAGCCTGATGAATCGTATCGATATAAACTCTCATACGTGTAAAAATATTAAATTAGCGGGGTGCTAGAGAGGCTGATTGGCCAGGGTATGTTGGAAAAATCAGCTACATTTAAAAAAAATAAGTACAACAACCCAATAAAGGTTTTTAAGCAAGTAACAGGATATAAATATGTAGAAAAGGAAAAGTATCTAATTATTAGAGTATAAGAAAGAAAGAAAAAATAAATTGTTTATTCTGCACAAACACGCACAATACAAAAAACACTATTGTAGACAAAATACATACACTATTAAAAAGTAGCTAAAAGCCTCGTACTTAAAACGTTATAAGAATAAAAAGTTTACCAATTAGTCAATAATGTTAAATAAAAAAATGTTTAATATTGGTATTCAGCGGCACCTGGTAAGACTAGAAGCCGATCCCAACATATTGGGAAAATGCTAGGAAGAAAAGAATAAAAAGTTTAGACACGCTTCTGTACCCTGTAACCCATAATCTAGGAACGAACAGTAGAAAACAACAGGTATTTTTGACACACAGCAAGTGATGGGACTGATGGGAGTGAAGTGGTCTACGACCACAATCCATTAACTGTAGGTGCATAGGGTAAGGTGTAAAGTGTAAACTATGCATAATGATTAAATTAATACAATTTCACAGATCGTGTTAGTTTCACAATGGCCATTTTAATCACTTGCTGATTAAATTATAAACACACTGCGATTTCTCTAGTAGCTCGTACCTACTCGTGCGTGTTGGGAGATTTATTAATAAAAAAACATTCATTGTTGCTTGTCGAAGTGGGTGATGAATTGTTACTTTTACTAGTTTTACAAGAGGTGTTTATATACAGAACTAGCGACCCGCTTCGGCTTCGCACGGGTGCAACGTAGATACTAATGTGGTGCCAGTGTGGAATAATTAATAATATTATGTTACTAATAAGTAAAATATTGGATTGATTAAGGGAGGTCGCCCACCACGACTTTTTTCAGCGATTCAGTAGCGCGTTTCGTCAACGCGCCTCTGCATCGCTATGTTTGGCCGTTTGTCGCAATGGGGGCTATCGTTTTTGTCCTCACCAGTTGGCGCCACTGTCGAGTAAGGTCCTGTTGCAGTACTTTTATTTGATGTTTTGGATATGTTTAAGTACCCTTATATTTATAGTATGTTTATTTTATTACATTTGTAAACTTCAAATGAATATTTAGATTATAATGTTCCTAAAATTGGCAAGCATGAAGCAGACAAATCTTATTCTTTCTTCAAGTGCTACCAAATTAGATCCTAACTTTTTACTTAAAATCTTAAGCCATAATTAATCAAGAATGGCACGACCATTACAGCTATTATGAATCATTCGGTATAATTCGTGATAAAAAATCCCGAAAACAGTGAACGTTCAGTTTAAATTTTAACATCTAGAGACCTTACTAGCTACCACTAGCGCCTTTAGTGGCAAACTCAAGCGCGATAGCCTTGATTGCAAACAGAAGCGATTCCGTAGCGATACAATATCGCTTCTGCATCGATGCAAACGCGCAACTATATCGATTCAGCATTGCCACTAACACGCGACCGTTTCGGGGACATCAGATAAAAAGAGTGAACTGTTGATTGTGACATTCTATTACATTATCAAAAAAAATCCTTACACTTTATTCGTTTTTAAAACGTTGTTAAATGATGGCCACCACGTACATAACCTTTCTTTAATATATGTGAACTTTACTTCGCGGAACTCGGATAAATAAAACACCGGATACCTTGAAAGTATTTATATTCGTATTAGATCTTGGCGTGATCACAATACTCAAACTCAAAAAAAAAACATACAATCGTTAACCCTACATTGTAATGACAAAAACTCTTAACATCGCGATTTAGGATTGTGCGTAAAAGATCAACGCCATCTAGTTATGCATAAATGGAACAAAATTTCTTAAAACATACTTTCGTTGCACAAAATTGAATGCGAACAATATGGGTGCAGCTAATATTTACGTTGCCCACGCCTACGCTGTGGCTGCTTCCGCAAAAGCAGCAACAAAGACAACGCGATCAACGTATCCCATCTCACGTGTCTTACAACTGTAGCGTCCACAGGCATTCACAGGTAATCACTACAGCGCACGACTGTGTCGCTGCTGTATCGCGACTGTATCGCTACTGAATCACTGCAAAAAGTCGCCATTGGCGACCTCCCTTTTATGCACGCGCCGTGCCCGCCGGCCGCTGCACCCGGGACGGACGTACAGCCTGATGGCCGCTCTGTCCCCATGTTTGAAATCTCTGATATCTTCTAAGATATTCATTTTAATAATATACTGTAAAGGACAATTTTGATCTACATTAAATGCACAACGTATCAAACGTATTTAATTGGATAAGAAATAATACTGTATTGTTTAAAATAGCTTCGTAAATAACTCTTTTTTTTTGTAATATGTAAAAGATAAAAATTGTTACTGTGGGTTATCCTTATGAGATATGCCATCGCGGACTTTATTGCAGATCTTTTTAAGATATACAATTCCGTAGTACATTATTTCGTTCTATCTCGTAAGGTTTAGCCAGCGTTTGCAATGTAAGCGCACAAAAATATGTTTTTTACGACATCACATTACAAATCCTTGAAATGCTCGGTTTTGCTCTACTATAATATACATGTATTATACATATAAACCATCCTCTTGAATCAATCTGTATATTGATAAAAACCGCATTAAAATGCGTTGCGTAGTTTAAAAGATCTAAGCGTACAGACAAAAAAAGCGACTTTGTTTTATACTATGCAAAGATGATTCATTCGGATGAGATTATTGGATGTACCATGGTACCTACTCAAATGGACGATAGCAAGAGAGATTGATTCATTATTTTGAGCTAAGGCTCATAAATTCATAATACAGCCAAAGCCAAGCCAGGATACAGGAGGTATGGCTCCTGGCGAATTAAGTTTCCCCAGACAGGCGCGACGCGACAGCGCTACACAAAGGCACCGGTCCTCGTGCGACACGCGGTGCCTTTGTGTCGGGCGTCGCGTCGCGCCAGTGTGTACGAGCTTTTAGTGCGTTAAATTAACATTAAGTACTAAAATGTCACCTTCACAAAATGATGGAACCAAGCAGAGATATACTAAGTACAAGCGCTCGAACATGGAGATCACACAAAAGTGTGTAAACAATGTCGTATAACTAACCGCAGTGTTCCTGACGTGCGGACAAACTACATAGGCGATCTTGTACGTACGTGATATTATGGCGATGTCAATGATCACGGATCACCCACTCGACGGGGGGGGTCAAATAACGTGCGGACATGACCGCGGCATGACATGACTAATACAAAATACCCAGTAATAACACAAGTCACGCTTTGAGTAAATAAATAAAAGAAAGTTGTCAAATACCAAGTTCGCAACGCTTGTAACGTTTGCAGATATTTTGCAGTAGGTATATTTAGTTATTCACAGAAATTTAAAAGTATCGAAGTTATCTCAATAACCATGGGTAGGTCTAGGGTTTTGTTTTATATCTTTGTCAATAACACTCACAATGTCATAATGTCTACATTTATATCTGTAATTTTTATGGTGTACATAATAAAGAGTATTTTATTCTATTCTACACTTTTACTATGATTTTACAGGCCTATTAGGTGCCCTGTTAGGTAGGTTGCCTCACGATGTCATTAAGTACATAAGACATAATGTGTCGCGTAAATATTAGTGTACATTGTACCTACCTACCTAATTAGGTTGAGGCTATAGAAACCGGGTAATTACAACCATGATGATGACATTTCATTGAATTCATTGTTACGTATCTAATTTATATTTATCATCGTACACATTAAAAAATATTCCAGACAGTTTGAAATTGAAACATTTAACATTGCAATTTGAATTGTCTTCCTCATACCTATATCCCTCATAATCATAGGCACCGAGAGCTAGGGCGGGCGCTGCGACACAGGGCGGGCGGGAAGTTTTACAGGGACTGCATAAAAATAGAGCAGTGACCGATAACTAGGCCGGAATTTATAATAATATGCACAGTTTAAAACCTAACTACCTACATGTATTATTTTTAGGGTTCCGTGCCTCAAAAGGAAAAAAACGGAATCTTTATAGAATCACTTCACGTTCTCCGTCTGTCTGTCTTCAAGAATAGAATAGAATACTCTTTATTATGTACACCATAAAAATTACAGATATAAATGTAGACATTTTACACAGGGTGACACAATGGGCCCCTTGGCCAATGACCCTTTTTCTCAGGAATGCGTAGAGATATCAAGTTGAAAAATAAGTATATTTTATGAACTTTAAAATCAATTATGGCATTCAAGAGCAATTGAAATTTAGTTGTAAAAATATAGAACTTAGAAACGAAGAACTCGTCGAGTCTTAAATAAATCAAAAGATGGTTGCTTGCTGTGTAGATATAAAGTCGGTCCACTAACCCAGTGACCTTGAACCAGCGACCGGTTACGCCGCACAACTGGTGCGCCCGCCCAAACATTACTATAATAATATTCAAAAGAAAGCTCCACATAATTATACTGACGACCCATCACAACACCACACTGTGAACAATACAGTACATGAATTGAATCGTCAAGCAAAGCTAGTGTTAGCCCGAACCAGTTTGATTTCGACCTACACGTGCCAAAAATGTATACACTATAAGTAGTTTATGAAAGAATTCTTTTGTAGATACTTAATATGGAAATTAAAAAGCTTTCGCATTGGCAACCTGCGTTAAGTAGGTACCTACCTATGTACTTTAATACTTGCCTTCCTACAGTCAGCTTCAAAAAGATGTATTCGTCGACAAGAATCCATTTAATTGTCAACTATTTTTGTTCCATCATATTGTACCAATATGTAGCCACAAAACATGCTTATTACACATTGGGTAGGTTTGGTTTTAATTAATTTTGATTTCCAAGCAAAAAAAAAAGGTACTTAATAGTAGCGACTCATTGATTCACTATGATGGAACACAAATTGTAGAAAATCAAATGAATTTTTGTCGGTGTATAGGTACTTACATATTTTTGAGGCTGACTGTACCCAGTACCAGCACCATAAATAAGCTTTCTCTCTAAAAGACAAAATGAAACTTGCCCGTTGAGCGCTTTATTCAACGTCCAACATAATTCAAATTATAATATTTTGCCATAACACCATCAGTCTTAAATAGTCTAAATGTTTTATAATAATAATTAATACGTTTAAAAAATTCGGTAATGCTCGTTATTTAGTCAGTGTGTAACAACCAAACCACTATTAAACAGGAACTTATAAACAAGGAAAATCAATTACGTTATCTATTTACAATACTTTGTTTTGCAGATGGCTGGCAGCGCGAAAGCGAGTATAGCTCGCATTTTCCTTTTGCTGACCTTTCTGGGGGCGACGCGTGCGCAGTCACTCATTTATCCCACTTACAATCCAGGTACAGTCCGCATTCATTATAAAACATAACAAAGTTATTTTTGTTGAAATCATGCAATATATTGCAAAACATCAAAAACAACTATGTACGGTCTACTTACCACACAATCGCAAAAGTATGTACAGTCACGAGCATAAATATGTATACAGTTGTCTAAATTCTAAAGCGATTATCTGCTTAATTTTTGAATGAAATTGTATGTTGTTACGAACGTAGTATCTTCGAACCGTCAATCGTACAGTCATTTTGATTATGCAACAGCCAACACACTAATCTTCTCCACTGCGTCTCTATGCATAGGTATGAAATCGATCAACGCAATGATTCAATGTATAACCGTCAGTCTGGACTTATCTCAGTTTTGGATTTTATTGATGCTGTCTCAATTCAATTGGGTTTCTAAATATAGCTGAGCAGGTATAAACCGGCTGCACGAGCATATAGGTTTTAATCTTATTTCTTTCGAAGATGTCGCCACTTACAAATTTGGGGTTTTTCCAACACAACGTTTTTTCCTGTTATTTATCTCTTCAAAAATCACCACTTGTCACCTTCTTAATTTAAGTTTTTGCATCATATTATACAGATGAGGTATCGACGAACTTAGGCGAAATCGAATCCAGGGAGAATGGCCCAGATCTGGAGTTCCGGTACCACGACCATGATCAAATGACTAGATATTTGCGATCTGTGTCTGCGAAGTATCCAGCTTTGACTGCACTTTACTCCGTCGGAAAATCTGTGCAAGGTAAGAAAAATGCTGGCATTTGCTAGGCAATCATACATGGCCCGTCTTACCTTCAGATTCATTATGATCTGATCAAAATCCGTATCATGGACCGTATGTAGCTGTTACGACCTTATGATTGATCACCCACGACAACGGTCTGAACGATTAGAATCGTTGAAACTAAGCAGTCTGATCGTTTCATGTATGTTATGTACCTACACACCCTGTTAGACCGATCTGACGCAGATTCGTCTGTTCAAACTGATCTCTCTGTGTGACCGTGTGCCAATACTTATGAGTTATCAAGGGTATCAATGGCCATGCCCAAAGTGTTTAACATTTCTGATAAAGCCACCTTTCTCGACCCTACTAAAGAGTTTTTTGTTCCCCAGGCCGAGATCTATGGGTGATGGTGGTATCAGCGTCGCCGTACGAGCATATGATTGGCAAGCCCGACGTGAAATACGTAGGCAACATTCACGGAAACGAAGCCGTCGGTCGCGAGCTACTTCTGCACCTCATTCAAGTTAGTTGCCACAACCGGTGCTTAACTGCAATGAGCACTTCCTTGTCATAATCAGCGACTAGCTGTGCATGGCTACGTTGTACTAGAGATATGTTTTAGATACTTGTTCGATTAATCTCGTTTCCTAATAAGATATCTGGAGTTACATTATCTACTGGTTGGTCTTGTTGTAACGTATTATTATAAACTCAAAAATACGATAACTTTACTGACACCGGCTTTTTGAGCCTAGTAAAAGAAGGAACAAAAATGATGTCTCAATTTGAAGTCCTACTGTTTGCAAGTGCAAAATTTAATGTCCTAGTCAGGGTAGCTTTTAATCTAACCTTTATAGGTATGAGTTTATAAAAACCACCCTTTTTTATATTTCCAGCACCTCGTGACGTCGTATGATACCGATCCCTACATAAAATGGTTGCTGGACAACACTAGGATCCATTTAATGCCCTCTATGAACCCAGACGGTTTCGCCATCTCGAAAGAAGGACAGTGTGACAACACATACGGCAGGTACGGGATATCTAGACGTTATATTGTTTGTAATAGGTATTATATCATTGTAACGTCATTGCTAAACCATAATAATAGTCATTATAGCGTTAGAGGAAAAAGCGAAAACTAACTAAACAATAAATTGAGCGAATAACCTACATATTCACTAGCATGACTAGCAAGGATAGCTTCAATGGAATTGCAAATCAGTAATAAATCTCACTGATATTTCGTATAAAGTTGTTACCGAGAGCGGTAACTTTTTGAATAGCGCACCACTATAAATTTTCAATGCCGTATTGCCACATTTGGCTATTTTTGATGTTCAATAAATCTTGATCATTAATTCATGATAAATTAACACCTGTACAACTGGCACTTATTAATTTGCAGGCACAACGCTCGTCGTTACGACCTGAACAGGAACTTCCCGGACTTCTTCAAGGCTAACACGAAGCAGCCGCAGCCAGAAACGGAAGCCATCAAGGAGTGGATCAGCAAGATTCAGTTCGTGCTGTCCGGTTCACTGCACGGCGGCGCTCTCGTGGCGTCGTACCCTTTCGACAATACGCCCAGTGCCAGTAACTATCAATAACACTTTTATTGTTCTCTAACCATGTTCAATGGTCAGTTTCGTCACGCGCTTCCGGTCACATGTCACACTAATAGCCCATAGCCGCAACTGCCGGAATTCGAGCATTGCATTTACCGATTATGATTGCGTTTCATGGGCATTTTATGTTAATTTTCCTTATGCATGCATTTTAGTATTTTCTCATAACTTCTCCGTGGCTTTGGAATTCAGAGACTTAATGAGGCGTACTTCATAAAGTCAATATTTAGGGCATTTGGACGTAAGCATCATAGGTAGGTAGTAACTAGAGTATACTACATTAATATAAATGTATAAAAAGAGAAATTTATTTTTAATACAGACAGCAGTGACAAATGTTTCTCCTTTATTTTCACGCAAATCAGGGATATGCAGATCATCAGTTCTGTGTTCCGGTGAGGTATCACGTTAATTTCACCTTCTAACGCAGATATCAATAAAATTAATAATAAGTATTTGTTTTCGTCCAACATGTGGTCTGAACGCAGTATTCCAGAGCTATGCGCACTCGCCGTCGATAGCCCCTGATGACGACGTGTTCCGTCACCTGTCGCTGGTGTACTCCAACAATCACGCCAAAATGTCGCGCGGCGTGTCCTGCAAGTCGGGCTCGCCCAGGTTTGAGAAAGGCATCACTAATGGCGCGGCTTGGTATCCTCTCACAGGTATTATTAAATAACCTACCATTTTGAAAGACATATATTTATACCTTCATATAAAATTTAGTAATTTACAGTAATTGCGTAAAAGCAGTTATCCCATGGCGGCTTTAAATTAATTAGCTTGCATTGACGTCAACGATGCTACTGACGTCATACTTCTGACGTCGCAGTGCCATGCATGCTGATATCAAATGTTCCTACTCAAAAGCAATGATGTCCAATTCCAGGCGGGATGCAAGACTACAACTACTTGTGGCACGGATGTATGGAGATAACATTAGAGATCTCTTGTTGCAAGTACCCTCCTGCGCATGAACTAGCCAAATATTGGCAAGACAATAAACAGGTAACTAAATCATTCGATATTTCTTAGATGAATAATGATGGGTCCCAACAATCGGCTTATTTAATTCCGTTATAGGAAATAGTATGGCACTTGATATTGGTTCCACTTAAGAACTGAGTTGAGAACAAACTCAAACAAGAGAAAATTAGATTTTTATCTTTTATAGGATTATATGAGAACAAATGATTAATTGTGATTTAGATAATGCACGTAGTCCACCAGTAGGTACATATGTAAAATAAAAAAACTGCCAGCGGTCGGTATCTAAATTTAATTTGTATCTTATAATTACGTAGTACTTAGCCACTTATATCCGGGTTGTACAAAATTCACGTTCTAAGACAAACATTACTTTAAAATAATAATTATTATTATTTAAACTGAACGGAAAACAAATGCTGCTGCTACAAGAAACGAAAGCACCGACGGAGTCGTAGAAGCAGCGGAGTTCCAAGGCTCACCAGGAGATCGGATTCCAATCACACCGCACGCGACTCTTGCGCCCGCGTTACCAGTTAGCAAGGAACCCTCGTCTCCTCCCAGACCCAGGTCATCCTTCTGCTCGTGGAGAACCAGAGTACGCCCCAAAATGCTGTTACGGCCTCGAAGTGAAATTACGCTGTCCACAAAGTCTACATCAGCGAGCGCAACGCCATTTCCTACGAACACAACATTTCCGAGGTCACCAACATGACGCACTTGGTGATCCCTGCCGCCATGAGTGTTGCCGTCGGGGTTGAAATGCGAGCCTGACGAATCGCAAGAACTCGTGTCGCCGAATTCGTGTACATGGAACCCGTAGGAGCCGGCGCCTAAACCAGTAATGTTTCCAGTGACTCGAAGCCCATCTGTTGTCTCAGTGAACACGATACTCCCGGACACATTTTGCGATACTAGTTGTGCTACCGCAGATCTAGTTTCACCATTAACGTAGGCCACAGCAAAAAATGCGATGAAATATAAGAAACGGAAAAACATCGTGAGGTAAAAACAAACGTGTGTTCCAGTATGTAAACAAAAGGGCTTTGGTTGGCTTCAGACGACAGTTAATCTAAAAAGTGATGCGCTTATCAATCTAAAATACTGATAAAGATAAGATACACAATCAGGTACTTAATCAAATTCATTACATGGAAATAAAGTACTGTACAATCTTGCCATGGCATATTCAGAATTTTGAAATATTATTATGATGGAGGAATGGCGACCAATTTTTAATCGTACGACCACTCTGGTACTTGTAGACAAAGAAGTAGAAGTAAGCGATTAAGATAAAAAGCTAGGGACTTTTGCCAAAAACCCGGAATTCGAAGCTCTGTGCAGAGTTAAAATTGTTATGCGGCTGAAGGTTGCAACAATGGTCACTAATGCCGGGTACATATTGGCGAAACGTAACACACGTTGAAACAAATTCGCCTTGTTGTTGTGTTACATTTCATGTTGCAATGCATATATTTGGACAGCTCATTTGTGTTAACAAACATTTAACAAATCTGTACCATAAGACCATATTAATATAAAGCAATATATTCAATAAGAAGGAAGGACTATGAAACGCTGCTTGAGGAGGGGCCTGAGCCAAAGATGTACTGCTGAAAGAACTAATTTGACTTAGGTACGTCAGCCTTTTCTTCGCCCTAGCATGTGACGCGGATGTTATAAAATTCGGAAGGCAAAGAGGGGTTACGCGGATATTGCAGTGGTATTTAGTCGATTATGTTATAAGGATTGCTATAGTAGAAGAAGGCAGCGAAGAGAGAGATCCAGAAGTCTATGAGAAGCATGTTTGTCAAGCAGTAGGATAATCGGATTTATAAAAAAATACTACAGCCTGTAATAGAATAGAATATTTATTTGCTCAGAATGTAGGTATTTACAATAAGGTGGTTAATAATATTAAAGAACCCTTGTACATTCTACCATTTTGGCATGCAAAACATTGATGCAGTTCATCATCAAACATACAACATTGATACACAACTAAAATTTATCAGCTAGAAAATCCGATACGGAGTAGTAACATTTATTCAATAGAAGTAAAGTTAGTTTCATTTTGAAAGTTGTTACTGGTTTCTCTTTTATGGAATTAGGAATGTGGTTAAAAATAGCCGGTGCCATATCAAAAACACTTTTCCTTAACAAAGCAGTCCTATATCCACCTGTGCGTAACAAACGGTATTGAGATCGCAAAGTTACATCTCGGTATCTGCTTACCGATAAAGTTAAAAATAGATGTCGATTAAATTAAACAAAAATAGCAATTCTAAAATGTAAAGGCACGGAAATGTCAATAAATTATGAGTTTACGTTTTGACGGCACGGTTGGCGCAGTGGTTAAGCGATTGACTGCTGCGCTGCGTGTCGCGGGTTCGATTCCCGCACGGAACAAATATTTGTATGACCTACAAGTAGTTGTTCCGGGTCTGGCTGTTTGTGTATGTGTGTTTGAATGTTTGTAAACGCACCCACAATACAGGAGAAATTCCTAGTGTGGGGCAACGTTTTTTTAAAAAAAAAGAAAAAAAAAAAAAAAAGTTTAAAAAATTGGAACACAGCTGTCACTAACTTTCAAATCAAAATATTGCTCGTAGGCAGTGTTTTTGGGCCTTAAAAATACTCTCTCTTTCGGTACAATCGCCCCAATATATAATACCAAACCTTAAAATGGAAACGACAGGACTATGATATGCTAGTAATACTGTTTTGGTATCAACTTTTTTTTTAAGACTATAAAGTGCATATGCAGATGCGCTAAGTTTTTTTACAGATTGCTCTGCCTGTGCCTTCCATGTCAGTTGACTGTCAATTAATATTCCTAGAAATTTTGTAACGTCTACTCTGTCCACAATTTGAATATTATAATTAATATTTAGATCATTGATACGAAGTCTTTCGTAAAAATGCATTATCTTTGTTTTTTGTACGTTTATCTGTAAGTTGTTACTGTTTAGCCAATTTATTATAATTTTAATGGTGTAGTTTTTTCTTTTTCATAATTTTCATTATTGTCGCATTTTAAGAGTGCTGTACTATCGTAGGCAAACAGAACCATGGGATGGTGGATTTGGCGTGGGAGGTCATTAATGTAAATTAAAAATAACAAAGGCCCAATGACGCTTCCCTGTGGTACACCGAATTTGATTTCTCTATTTGAAGACACGTATTTTTGTTCTAATTTAGACTTGACACATATTTTGTAAATTTCTGTCATCTGTTTGCGACCGGTTAAATATGTTTTTATTAGGTTCAGGATATTATTACCTCGAATGCCATAGGCGTTTAGTTTTTGAAGCACTATGTTATGGTTGACAAAAACCAAAACTTTCGACATATCTGTATATATAGCACATATAGGCGTTTTATCTGTTCCGTGGGCGTTTTTGTATCAACATTCGACATAATAATATTCAACAGGTCAAAAATTGCCATGTTTATATTCCTATTTTTCCTGAACCCGTATTGCTCATGGCAAAGTACATTAAATTTAGTCAGGAAAGATGATATTGCTTCATACATGACTTTTTCTATTATTTTAGAAAAAACGGGAATTAAAGCTATCGGCCTATAGTTCGACATATCATCTTTACTGTTCTTTTTATGAATTGTTTTTACAATTACAGTTTTTAAGCTGTCAGGAAATGTTCCTGAAGATAGCTAACGTTAATAATATGAGTTAAAGGGCCAGCTATACTATTAGCAACAAATTTTATTACTTGAGTGGAAATGTATGTGTAATTAAAACCTAGGTATTGTAACTTGGAGCAGGGAGTGACACCCGCCCTGTTAATGTCGGTAAATGAATGTCAAAGACTTGAACGTGAAGGTCGATAAGATAATAATGTACCTACCTAATTCATT
The DNA here is from genome assembly GCA_917490735.1 of Dryobotodes eremita. NCBI lineage: Eukaryota > Metazoa > Arthropoda > Insecta > Lepidoptera > Noctuidae > Dryobotodes > Dryobotodes eremita. The sequence goes on along the minus strand of OU823254.1, from coordinate 14,305,958 downwards.
TGTTTTGTTAACAATATCCATCCTTATCTTCATAATTATAACGTATTTAGTTTAAATGCTTTATAATCATAGGTAGGTAACTACGTACTGAAATACCTACCTGCTAAATTAATTTCTATGTCTGAGCCATTTAACTAGCTAGCTAGCATAGCGTAGCTCACACCCCGGGAACGGCTATTACATAATTTATATAAATGTAAGTACTTACCAAAGATATTTTTGTTGGCAGTCCCTCATCAAATACTTGGCAGAAGCACACCGTGGAGCGCATGGCTTCGTGATGGACGAGAATGGCAACCCGGTGGAGCGCGCCACCGTCAAAGTGAAGAGCCGTGACGTCACGTACCACACCACCAAGTACGGAGAGTTCTGGCGCATACTGATGCCCGGAACCTACAGGATTGATGTAAGAATTACAATCTTTATCATAAATCAATATCATACACTTATTATGTAAAGTTAGGGAATATGACTGCTAGACAATAAGTTTACCTGACAATACATGCTTATTTGTACTGTGCTAGTAGGTAGTACAACCAAGATGAACCGTTTATGGAAAACCCAGAACTCAAACGGAATGGATTTCTCTTTTAAAGAATGGTTTACAACCCATAAACGTAAAAGCAAGGAGCAACCGTCTCTTGTTGGGATACCAAAGTAATTAAGTACCTAATCGTGCTTGGCCTTCATTACAACTCGTCTTTATAAGATGGCATTACTCAAAATAAATTTTCGTCTGACGTCCACTTCAGCACGCAACACTTCTCAACGCGTACAAGTCTAAGCTCAGCACAATTCAAACTTATATCTAATAGGAGTGTTGTTATAAAATAAGAGTGTTGGTAAAAGCCTCACGTTATTACCGAGGAGGTAGTAACAACCTGAGTGATTGTTAAATACCTAGGTGCTTACCAACCTGATTAGTTGTCCTAGATTATGTCTACATAAATCCGAATCTTAAGCGATTGATTGGAGGTTGACCTGTAATATTTTTGGTCCTAAATATTCGGACAGCATGCGAATTGCAGGGGAGAGAGACCGCCAGTCACGTTTTGGAAATATAGGCATTAATTAGGTTAGTTAGGTACCAAAAGTCTCGTGTTAACTGGTCCGCATCCGCTTGCAGGTATCAGCGGAAGGATATCTGCCGCAAGAAGTAGAGTTCATTGTAATAGAAAGTCATCCCACTCTATTGAATGTTACTCTACATTCAGCAAAGGTGAGTACAAACTGAATTTATAAACTAATACCTACATTATAAATTCAAGGGACTTAATTGATATGAAGCAAATAGACAGACTATCAACTTAAATTGATCATATATTCAAATCACAACTGTAATTTTTATACAGTCCAATGAAATGGACATAACACGGCAAACTGGCGTAGGGTGTCAATCTGCTTTACAATCAATCCCTGACTGTACAAGCACATCAAGTGTATTTCTTGTTTATACGCTCGACGTCTCCCCACACAATAACTTCCCATTGTAAAAAATACCCTTATACCCTACAGTAACTATAATTATTTAAACTGTAAATATATCCATAATTCACTTGCTTGTATATAGTTGCACTAATGGTGGTTTGGTTACAATTAGTTTATGTGCCTAGGGTTACATCCCGAAGGCGGCTGGCGCTCGGACGGCGGCAACTGTGAAGACTACCTCCCTACCTACAGCACCCACCACAGCTACCTCTGCCCCCTATAAAGATGGTGCTATTGTGTTCCCCGAAGACTGATCCCGAATGATTCCTTTAGAAATGTGAAAAATTCGCTCACTTTAAATTACTTACAATATTTTATTGGAAACACCGCTTGCCACCGCGGGGGTTTCGATTTTCTTGTTGTTCTGTTACCGCCTTTTTTGCGTGGGGTTTTTTTTGGGACCATTAGGCGTACACGGTGAGTTGTGTCGTAGACTTCTATTATTGAATAGCCGCGCACCGCAGAGTTACTGCGGTCCGTAACACTGGTGTGCAAGCGGCGTAAAAACGCAATTGAATTATTAGTCGCATAGTACCTGTAATGTAATCAAATATTGCTCTTATTTTTATAGAGTAGTGTTGTATTATCATAAACTTGCCTGCTTAGTATTTAGAGTTATTCCAATTACTTACTTAAGTACAAATGTGTGTGTATAAAATTGTGTGTTATTGGAAAGTACCTAAATTACATTATATTAATTATTCATATTAACGTTGTACATAAATCTTTTCCCATATCTAGTAACCGATTTTTTTAGATTTCTTGAGCACGGTGAGTAACTTAATTACATTTTAACTATAATTTTAACTAAGATTGCAATACATGCTTTAAAAAATGCGAATTTCACTTCGCAAATACAAAATAATTGATCGAATGACGCAATTATTTAGCATCCTCTAATGATATTATGCAACCGGGGAATGAAAAGGTTAAGCACATTAATGTCAATTTTAACATGAATGAGACCTAATATGCTTGAAATAAATGTGTTTAAAATTTGGGTAAACACTTCGCTTCGCGGGCGTTCCTACCTATACATATAAATATGTAATATAAACAGTGCTTGCCTTGTAAGTGTTAACCTCTGATATGATTGTGATAGATTGACACATAGGTCAGTGGTTGAACGTGTAACTTTGTGGTATTGCAGCGCATAGACGGCGGGCCGTACTACCGGCCGGTGGCGCCGCCCCCGCGCGTCCCGCTGTCCCCACCCGCCCCGCCCGGTATTTTCGCATCGCTCACCAGCTCCTTCAACAACATCGTCTCTAACATCTTCGGATAAACTGAACCAATTAACTAATCGAGCAAGCGCTGATTATGAATTGTTAAACCAATCGGTGATCCGGTGCCAAAGAGATATACTTTGATATTCGTCCAGAATAACCCATCTCTCTCGCACTGGAATGAAGATGGTTCTAACAAGACATAATACGGCCCCAAACCTGTGTTCGCTGGCAGGTACGATTGACGTAGCTGTACAATCAGTTACATAAGAGTAGATAATAAATACAGGGATATTCCACAAGTGTTCACTTTACAATTTTTTGTAGAATCAGTACATCCATTGAAAAATCAAGTCTGTGTGATAGACGTAGAAATTAAAATAAGTATACTTAGATTTTGAAAATTCCTAACATAGAAATGTACTCATAAAATATTAAAAGAAACTATTTAATAAAAATGTTGATCAATTATTCATATTTTCAGCTACACAAAGATTAATTAATCAGTAGGTACTCAGTAATAATAAAAGTAAATATTTGTGAAATTATTACTTGATTAAGTAAATGTTCAGATACTGTTGTGTTCATCGGATAACAATAAAAGTTAAACTTATATTTAAAGAAAAGGCGACTACGGAGCAAAGTAGCCGTTTTGTAGAATTAAAAAGATATACTTCCGCATTTATACTCTAAGTAAAAAGTATACTCAAGATATACCAAATTATGCAGTAATGCCCATAGTAAGTATTGCAGGACTCTCGACCCCAAAAAGTAAAGATCTCTTACAAAAAGATCAAAATATTTTTAAGGAGTTTGTAAATACACATTAGTGGATAAGATTAGATGCTTTAACGTTAAAATAAAAACTAATTTATTACATCACGTGTTGTTTATTTGTTTCTTTTTTCCACATTATACACATTACAAAAGACTCTTATTGTGTTGATTTAAAAACCTCGATTACCCTTTTTTTTTATTTCCACAAGATGAAGTAAACATTAACAACAAATAAACATGCTTAATTACATTACAACACAATGAACATTAAAACACATTTTATAATGCAAATGATTTGTTTACTCCACCTCGATCCGCAGTAACATACAGGCGCGACGCGACTCTAGTAAAACAATTTCCATAAAATTTTCATAGAACTTGTTCTACTAGTCGTGTCGCGTCGCACCTGTCTGCGGGTGCTTTAACACTACACTGAGGTCAATGACACGAGTTTAAGTATCACACACATAATCATCTAATAGCAAGATTCATAGACTGTACTTTTGACTTTGATTTACTAAGTAAGGTAAACAATTCTATATGTTATAATGGGGTGGTAAGATACCTCTATTCATTATGTCATAAATAAAGTTCGATTTTCTATGAATAACTAGCCTATGTGTAACAACAGCAATACCCCTGCTGCTCAGACTTCCTTTTGTTTGAAGTGCGCTATTTATAGTCACAATTACAATAAGGGAGTTCGCATATCTGACGGAAGGTCCGTCGCGTAAAGGTACAAAATAATCCGTAGCACGACGCGTCTTCCAGCAGACGTGCGAACATCCTACACATGATATAAATAGCGCACTTCAAACAAAAGGAAGTCTGAGCAGCAGGGGTATAGCTGTTGTTACACATAGGTTAGTTATTCATAGAAAATCGAACTTTATTTATGACATAATGAATAGAGGTATCTTACCACCCCATTAGTTATAAAAATAACGTTCATATTCGGGACGCTTTAAAGTAAGCGTCCCGAATATGAACGTTATTTTTACTAAACAAAGTCAAAGAGCTTGTCTAAAGGCCAGTTTCTCTAACGAAAATTATCGCAAAATTAATGTGACAAACAAATTGTCAAGCGCGCGTAAGCTGCTGTAATTGGTTGAATGATTTATCAACAGCCAATCGCATCACTTGACTTCTTTTCGTTCCAGAAACTAGCCCTAAGGCCGTTTGTCCACCGCCATGACAACGGAACATCAACGAGAACTAGACGGCACCCTCACCGGGACCTCACGTTCGGTTCGAATAATTTCGTTTCTCGTTGACGTCCCCTCGACGTTGGTGGGTGGACAGATGGTGTCAGACGCTTGCCCTAAGCGTCCGTTGCATCGACTTTGACTTGGTCCCTGGCGACTTGGAAGGCTGCGATGAGTGCCGCGAGCTCGATACGTTCACTACAACCCGATGCTAGGCGCGCCTCGGCATCCGCCATCTTTATGAGCAACGATATCAGAACATCCGGAGGAAGTTTTACTGAAACGCAAATATTTCGATAGTTATTGGTCTATTTATTTTGAGCCATTTGTGTCTTCGTAACTTGTAGGACATTCACGATTAAATTTAAATGATGTAAAACCATTAGTAAGTCATTGCAATGTTACTCATATCTCATTGTAATAAAGTATAAATTAGAATAATGGCCGTGAGTTTGATAATACTCTCTGTAATCATTCACATTTATACCTTACGTTACCGAGATAAGAGTTACATTGCAATAACTTACTTATGGTTTTACGTCGATCGTGAATGTTCTGCCTTAATAGAACAGTTGAATTGGGCAACAGATCTTAGCTTTTCTTAAATTAAGTAAACAGGGCTTCGAGTAAACGCTATCTAGGCCCTAATTATATCGGAAAAACCTTAACAGAGCAAAGAAACTAGATGAATAGTAAGCCATGCTTAAGTCTTTATATGGATGTCCTATATGAGTGGACACTGAAGATGGTTCATCAAAAGAATACAATCTCCCGGAAAACACTTAATCCCTATTCAATATAGTACAGGGTGGCAGGGGCATCGACGGGCAACCTAGCACGGTATAGGGGGTCTAGAATCATGTGCACCTAGCTTCTGACGTTTCATAAGTGCCCATGTAGGTTTATGTGAAATAAAATATTTTGATTTGATATGATGTGCTGAAATCATTCATGGTTTCAGTTTGCGCGTCGATGACGCCCTGCCATATTGTATGGTCAGGAATTTCATAATGTAAAGAAAGTGTTTGCCAAATACCTCTTTGTATGATCGTGTGAACTTCAGTCAAAATATCGCCGAGTGCCAACCCTTTTGCAAGTTTGAGATCTTGAATGTCTGTGTGATGTTGTTAAGGAGATAATATTTTGTACATACAGTATAATTAGGAGCAGATTTTCCCAACGCTAGAAATCTTCATCCGTGGAATAAAATTGACGCCTGACAGTTTTCATATGCATAATTTTTCAACGGATAAAGATATCTGGCGTATCTTTTTATACCGCGACTGTACATAGGCTCCTCGGCATAAGTGAAAAACAAAACAAAAAAGAAATACAATACCCATATGATTATTCAAGCTCATTGAACAATCATTTGTTAAAAAGGATACGCTTGAAGCAAGCAGCGAAGTCATTTTCATTGAGCAGCCAGTTGATTATGTTGTTGATATCGGAGCGCAGCGGGTGTCCCACGCACGTGTACACGTTATCTTCAGTGACGTCACGGTATGCCAACCACGTGCTCTGCAAGGTGTTCAGTACCTTCCGCATGTCGCCGCCCGACAAAGCCAGCAGAGCTTTGATACCGTCTTCGGATATCTTTACACTGTAAATCAAGATTTTATTCTTGGATTAAGGGAAATGAAGTTCAGATTCCGACAAGACTTATTTCTCCTGATATATCAGAACCATTGCTATATGGTTCACGTACTGAGCAATCGAAGTTTGTAATTTGTTTGTTATTTTGCTTTTTAATTGTACGTTTTTAAATTTGTGCCTACTATGAACCTTTATTGGTCGTCATTTTATTATTTTAATGGCAAACTTGCAACCTACATAACATAATCAGCCTATAATGTTCCCACTGCTGGGACACACGCCTCCTCTCTTGGAGGGGGAGTGGGCTGTAATCTACCACGCGGGCCCAGTGCGGGTTGGTAGATGTCACATGTCTTCGAATTTTTAGTGTTAGGACATGCCGGTTTCATCACGATGTTTTCCTTCACCGTTTTGAGAGCAGTGGTGATGAAATTATTTACACAAAGTAAAGCGCCTGGCTGGGTTCGAACCCACGACCTACAACTTATAAGTCGGAGCCGCTACTACTAGGCCACCACTGCTCTGAGCTTGCAACCTGCCTTTGAACAAACAATCGACTGCTGGACAGAGTATTAAACAATCCATCCTGAATAACCAATGTTCTGTAGATGGTGATGAAGATTTTCATCTTTGTTCTTTCACTAATTTCACTTTCGGAAGACACATTCATGTTAGAGATAGTATAAAAAGTGAACGTACCCTTCGGCCGTGGCGACTTCCCGTAGCCGCGGTACTATCTGAGCCTGTTGCAGAGGTGCAAAGCGGAATCGCGTACATCTCGACTGCAGCGCTGGTATTATTTTGCCCAAATAGTTGCAAATTATGCAAAACCTCACATTTTCCGTATACTTTTCTATAACTGAAACAAGCGGTTTAAGAAACATACTAAAATATTTATGTAAATAATGATGTGGAAAAACAAAAAGATGAAGAATTATTTAAATTATACATTAATGATTTATCAGTTAGGCAAGTAAATCCATATCCATACTATCCTAGTTAGGATAGTATGGATATGGATTTACAATATTATAGTTATAATATTGTATTGTATTTATAAATGCGAGTTTGTTTGTTACGCTTTCACGCTTAAGCGGCTGAACGGATTTAGATGAAATTTGGCACATGGGTAGACCATGACCTGGGTTAGGACATAGGATACTTTTTATCCCGGTAGTATGTCCCCGTGGGATAATTTCCGACATCTACACGGGCGAAGCCGAGGCCAAAAGCTAATATTAAAATTGCGAAAGTATCTCTAACCCTTATTACACTACACGATATTTAGCCGATGTTTTTCTTTAATAGGGACCTTTCCTCCCTTTCTCTTATTATACCATCCCGATTTAGGGAAAGGGTCCCTGAACATCGCGTAGTGTAATTAGGCCTTTAGTCTGTCTGTTACCTTTTCACGCCTTAACGCCTGAATGGATTTCGATGAATCTTAGGTACACAGGCAGACCATGACCTGAGTTAGGGCATAGGACACGTTTTATCCCGTCAGTACGTTCCGGTGGGATAATTTCCGCTCTACACGCGGTCGAAGCCGCGGGCAAAAGCTACTAATAAATAAAACCCGAGTATTAAAACAGACTTTTTATTATTGTACGCTACATATAGCCGACGATGCTTTACGCTGTTCTCTCCTCAAAGCTTTTCTATTCATGATAAGTGACTGCATATGTTCCGACTGCGGCGAGGGCGCATGGCCGTTCAGTTGTGGGTCCTTGGGCACCACAGACCGGCCGTCCACGATGGCTGGCGGCAAGCGATGCACCTTCACCCCCAACACGCGGGCCACTAAACTTGTGAAAGCATTATTAACCTGAAATTAGACACATTGTTCACGCAATTATATCAACACATTCATTTATACAATCAGGGAAATATATTGTTAAGCAGACACGCAATGTTAAGGAGAATACAAAGTATGGGCCTGGTTTGTCAAATAAAATTGATAATCTACTAAGGTCTCCTATGGGTATCCTGATTTTATCTAAATAACACATTCACATTTATATAGATATAAATGTTACCATGTTTAAATTTTTTTAAACTGGTTTTGTTAAACATAATTCAATTTTAACGGGTTGTGGGGTTCTAGTAAGAGTAACTAAGAAGCTGAGCTACTTATGTCTTTTGATATATTATAGCTATTTCATAGTGCAAGATTAATACAAAGAAAATTTAAATTTCTAGTAAATTTGCTAAACAACATATTTCGTTTCAAGAAAAGCTACTTACCATCTCCCCTGTCCTTGCTGATCCCTTGAAGGTCTCCAACAAATGTTCGGACGCAAATTTTTGTACACAAGACAGTCTCACTGCCCTCTGGTGTTCCAAATCAGACTTATTGCCAAACAGAGCCATTAAGGGTTTCGTCAATTCATTTTCGAATATCTCCTTCACTCTCCGAATCCATTCGGTAAGTTTATCGAAACTTTGCAGATTCGTGAGGTCATAAACGAATAATATAATCTGGAACAGACGAATGATTTTAACTTCAATGGCTCCAATGTATCTTTTTAAGACTACCTTTAGGTAACGTTCATAAAATTGCCATCACTTTGTATGAAAATATTATGTTCTAATTTATTTTAGGTTAGGTAGTTCACATGGGACTTTTAACATTTTCTGTACGACACTTGTCAAACGGTGACTATATATTATTTTTCTTGATGTTCGCCAGGCTAGGAATAGGTATATTACTATAGCACCCATAGAACACAACCAACCCTTTTTTTTTACTTACATCAGAAGCATACAGGTAGTTAGCGAGCATGTGCGTCTCCAGCGCGTTGCCGGCGACGTCACAGAGCTGAAGGGGCACGGCGGGGCGCAGCCCTATACACTGGCCGGCCATCACTTCGGCGCCTTGCGTCCCGCCCACCGGAGCCACGCTGTTCCCACCCAGGTACCGATGACATAGACAGCTCTACAAAAACATTTACATAAATTGATTATACAGGGTCAAATTAAATAAGCTAGCAAAACTTCGCAGACGTGATGTGTATTGATAACTAATGATGATTTTACTACAGTTGACTACGGCAACGTCGTTGCGACAAAACGTAACATGAGCCTGAGAGGAGGATTCCTACGAGTTCGGTTTGAAATTCACTCCCCGGGGAACTGAATTGTATACAGATTAGTTGAGAACTAATTTTATAAGAGAGGAGAAACCATTTATTGGAGAATTGGTAGACTTCTTTTCAGAGACCAGTGCTAAATTGGGCTGGCAGACTGATTGATAACTTGGTTGAAGAGCGAATGCTAAGACATAACTTGACATAGACACATCTATTATCAGTAAGCTGATGAAACTGTAGGTTTAGGAATTGTGACAAATCATAACAAAAAAATGGCTTATCGAATCAAAAATATCGTTGACTGTACTAGATTCCTAACTAACTCGTAGCATGAGAATTCCCATACGTGATAAGCATGACACAAAAATAATGCTTCACAAGTTGAAAAAATGATTCAGTGCCCAACAGAAACACAGGAAACAAGTAATTTAATATTTTTAACGATTTTTATTCGGGTCAACGGCCGCTGGTAGTGTAGTTACTTGAAATTTTGAAGTTAGAAAATCTATTTTCTTTTTGTTTTATCGGTTTTTCAACCTACGTGGGTAACCCATTGCCATTTACTACCAACTTAACCAAAAGGCGGCTGGGCCTGGATGCAAAAATTGTTGTGGCGCAACTTGTGAGAGCTATTTACCTTATAGCTCTCACAAGTAGCATATAAGTACCTAATCGACTACCAAGAAGACGACTAATAGAGAAGTATAGCAAAAAAAAGACATTGCGCATATCCCAAATAAATTGGGATAAGGGCATGCAATGATGATGAGGTACAGTCACGAGCACGAATATGTCAACACTTGGCAACTTTCAATTGCGATTTTTTTATGAAATAACGAATGAAACGTTAAAAGACGACATATTACAAAACCTATGTGTTTGAAAATACTATGTTCGTAACAACAGAAAATTTCATTCAAAAATTAAGGAGAAGATCGCTTTTAAATATAGACAAGTGTATACATATTTATGCTCGTGACTGTATATATGCGATAGGCTGTGTTGATATTACTTTTATTAAGATAGATCAATCAGAACAATAAGTTTGTCATAGATCCTGGCGAGGTTATCATTAACGACTATATAATAAAGCGCGAATATGAAATTCCTTATTCGGGGATGTGCATCAATAAATTACATACATAATTGGAACCGTAGGAAACGTATAATGCTCTTGTAAAATAACACTTACCTTCCCAGTTTTAGGCTCACCAAGAACAGCAATCTGAATGGTCTTGGTCTCAACCACGTCGTCTTCACTGTAGTGCATCGTAAATAACTTGACATTAGCCCATATAAAGTTTTGAATGGATTTTCCGAATTAAAACATCACCGTTGTCTAACATCAAATATGATAAATTCTTAAAACTAAGGTGCAACATTATTAAGAAATTAACCAAGACACCACGATTTCAGAAGCATTTGTTTTCATTAAATAACCATGGCAACTTAATAGGTAAGTACATAGTTATGTTCAAATAGCACGATAGCGAACGTTTAGTGGTTGAATACCACAAATAAGAAGCAAATAACATAATTAATAAGGTTCGTTATGAATTTAATAAAATAATATATACGTCAACGAAAAATGCCATTAAAAATTCCGTGACAACATTGCCAAAAAAAAACCGGCCAAGTGCGTGTTAGACCACGCACACTGAAGGGTTCCTTGGCGGGGATGGTAAGGGACGTATTTTTTTTCTTCATTATTTTATTTCACAGCTTTGTAGGCGTGATTACTGTATGTATAACCATGACAAACTACTGCTTTTTTGTACCAAGGGCCCTGAAAGGTCTCTCGAATTAAACCGCGGACAGCCAGACAGACAGACTGACATGGCTAAACTATAAGGGTTCCTTGTTTTACTACGAAACTCTAAAACAGAACACTAGGCCTCAGTCAATTTTATGTCTGTCTGTCACAGTCGATTTTTTCTAGACGAAAAGACTGAATTTTTTTACATTAATAGACCATCCTGCAACGCAACTCTGCTTAACGTGCACTACCTGCACCACGTCGCGCCGCATCGCTGGTCATGAATTAATGTATTTTTCTAGCATATTTATTTATTTTATAATATCTCCTAAACCGTACGACTAAATAACATGCTGTAAGAGGAAAATTTTATCTCCAGTAATTGCTCATGATGCCAAGCGATGCGACCTCTGTACCCTTGCATGCACCCATACGCTCAATGTTTTATCGTAAACACCGTTTTGCACACCAAAAATAAAATTCGATTCGCAGCAATTTTTTTTGTGCTATCTTACTTAGTTTGGTGTACAGAATGCGTAGTTGACGGCTATGTGATGGGTCTTTTTACACCCTGTATACAACAATATTTCACCATAAAACATCCTATGGCACAACGTTATTGTAGCTTTCTATATGTGAAAGAATGTTCATAATTAGATCAGTACTTCCAGAGATTAACTCCTACAAACGAACCCTTTGTTTATAATTTCATCAGATACTTTTTAAACAGGATCATAGTTTGTTTTGCTTTAGCATACTAATAATTTACACAGAGAAAATATTCGAATATACTACATACTGTAACACGGCCTTAACACAAGACGTGTTTAAACGGTGACGGGGGAGCATACACCCCCGCCAGCACCCCTAACGCTAACTGACAGCTTAGTGGACGAATCCGCTCGCAAATTGTTCGTTAAAGTTTTAATTGTTTTACTGATGTGTTTGACTATGTTTATAAGTTTACAATAAACCTTTTACTGACAAATGTGCGTTAGAAATAGACCCAACACACGTCCATGAGACAGAAATTTCCTACAATACTTAAAATAAATTAAATGATGACAGCATTACCTGAAGCCCATGGTTTTATTTGTATCCCACATGGTAGCCAGATGAACGAGTGACAATGACGAGTTAATCATATCATTGTCTACATGTTTCTCATTTAAATCTGTTCAGCCATTAAACTATGACTGAGTAATAAACATCCAACATAAACCTTATCCTATTAAGTATTAACATGACTTACTTCTTCTGAGAGCATTCTGTGCATCATTAGTCATAGCATCTGCCTCGTCTAATATAATCAGCTTGGGTCCAGCTTTGAATATTGTTCTGGTTGATGCAAAGCTAAGTATTTGACCTCTTACAATGCCTATCCCTCTATCATCAGATGCATTTAATTCTAAGACCTGAGGAATTCAAAACAATCATAAGTTATTAGGAACATAGTTTTATTATACAATCAATCAGTTAGCAGTAACAATTGTATAATTTTCATTGTTTAATACTAGGATATTCAATAAAAATTATTATTTATTTATTTATATAAAATAATAATGACTTGAAAACAATATGCATAGGGTGGTTTGGTCATGTTGAGAGGATGAATGAAAGGCGAATAACAAAAGGTATTTATAAGGTAAGATGTGAGTGGAAACGCTGGGAAGACATAATAGTGACCTTATTGATGATGTTCTTCAGATAGGTCACGCGCATAGAACTCGCAACCAGCATGCATGTATGACCAAATGTACGAAAGTAAACAAGGCAAAAGGAGTATGTAAGGATCGTAGCAGGTGGCGTTTTGTAGTTTCTGCCTACCCCCATGGGATGAATGCATGTATGTCCTGATGTATGAAAGTAAATGAGGCAAAAGGAGTACGTTAGGATCGTAACAGGTGGCGTTTTGTAGTTTCTGCCTACCCCCATGAGAAGAAGGCAGGAAGGAAGGTTCACGTATATATGTAATGACTTACCATTGAGTTGAACTGTTGTGGTGTGTACATTTGTTTTGCACAAGCTAATATTGTCGATGTTTTGCCAGTTCCAGGAGGCCCATAAAATAGCAAATGAGGCAATTGGTTCTGCTGCATAAACTGGTTTACTATAACGTTCACAAATCAATTAGTAACAGGAATAAACACACACCTGTAGGTTACTAATAATATTATTACATTTTATAGAATGAAAAGTTACCTACTTGTTTTAATTATATCGTCATGAGAAATTAATTCTTCTAACTTTGAAGGGCGATATTTTTCGACCCTGAAACATGAAACATGTTTATAAAATATACTTTAGCAGTAATACCTTTCCTAAATATTATTGTGAGCCATGTTCAATGCTCATGCTGTTGGTGTTTTTTTATTAATAAATTAATTAATTAAAGGGTCCTCTTAGGGGCCGCTTGGTGGAAGAAAGGCCAAGGAAGTCTGGCTTGTTTGTTTAACAGAAGCATCAAAATCTAAATTGTGGTTAGAAACACCGGGTAACTAACCATGGCAAATTTTTGCTCACTTCACCCACTGTCATTTTAAACTATGTACCTATGATGCACTAACTAATAAACCAATCGACAATTAAATTATTTGAAACCTCAATTCCTACAAAGTAATACGAAAATATGAATTTTAAATTCTCCAATCAACCACAAACTGACAACAAACTGACGACCAGTACTGCCATACTCTCGAGACTAAAAGTCTATACAACCGACAATAAATCCGTACAAAGTCCGTACGTGCAATAAATCTGAAACTCCGTACGAAATCTGTACAAAAGAAACGTAAAATTAAAGCAAACATTATTTATACATCTTTATTCATTTTTTTTAACATATCATTGTCAACATTCAAATTAAAACAAGGTGTATTTCCTAACAATTATTTCGTATGAAGGAGTCCTTCGATTGTCTCCGTTGGGAATTGATTTCGTTGCTTCGTTTTCATTAAATAATTAGCGGAAAAACATTCGTTCAACTGCTGCGCTTGAATGAGGCAAACACATCAATTCCGAAACAAATCTGCCGAAAGTCGGATACAAAATCTCATGCGCTGTATTGGTGGCTGTTAAAATTCTTCTTAAAAATATCGATATTATATCGAGCATTGATGTGTTTGGGAATATTTTGTTGCATTTTAAAATGTGTACGTATTATTGGATATCCGGACACATATCCGTACATAATTTTTATCCGTACGTAATACTCCAATTCCCTATATGTACGGACAAAGCCGTACATATGGCAACACTGCTGATAACCCACAGAGTACTACATACACAGAAATTATATTCATACCTCCTACCTCATATAGTCATCGGAGACAACATAGTAACTGTCAACAGTTTGTAAACTAAACTAAACTAACTAAAAAAATTGAAAATTTTGTAAACTAACTAACTAAACACAGAATACATTAGTAAACTAATGTATTCTGTGTCACAGAGTACAATATATATAGGGAGATTCTATGTGGTACTATTAGACTAGGGTATTGTCATCTGTCATTTTATTAGTATGTACTTTTTAAGGTACTTGCTCATTCCTTCAAAATTACTGGACACATTGTTCATCAATAGACCAAAACAAGTCCGGGAACCATAGAACAAATACATAGGCTGGTCAAAAAAAATGCAACAAGTAAAGAAAAAGGTACCTACTGTTCACCTACCTTTCTAGACACTATCACAGGCTTTTGATCACAGAGTAGGTACTTTTGAAGCTTTCGGTCGAGCACGACACGAGGGCCTTTTATATAAAATTAGCTGTGCACCGCGGTATTCATTCCGCTTTGGCGCCATATCCTGATATTCATGGTATATAGACCATGCTGATATCGTACTAGACGTAATGGCTGCCAGCGGAAATAGAAAAATAGGTACTTATATAATACTCATATAACACTTAGATATTATTATACATTGTGTGTGACTATAGTACGGTAATTTAAGTTATAAAAAATTCTAGTACAGTGATTACAGCAATTTTTTACAGAGTTCACATAGTTGTTTCATTGTTTGTCCCCCCAGAACCAAAACTTTGGATATGTGCCTGCTTCAGCAGGAGGCTTAAAAGATTGGCCGCACAAGGCTTGATAGCCGGCAACATATACCTACTAAAGATTGATGTGGTTGAGCCAGTGAGTGTATACCAAGAATGACTTAGACAACAGGAAAGATGCTGAATGTAAAAAGATGGACAGATTGCATTACTACTACATACAAATGCATGCGTACACAAATGCATACCCGCGCGGGTACAAGCCGATTTGAGCCAGCTCAGCAAGCCGGCAGCAATACGACGTAGACGTTTTGTTTTAATAATTTTAAATTGTTTTTTTTAAAGATGCCAAACTGTTGTATTGTGCGTACAAATAATGGTAGAAAAACCAAGATTCCTTTTTTGTACAGTCGCCAGCAGGTCAAGCTACACGAAACTATCAATTTTAAACCATATAATGGTAAGGTTACGTCCAAAATCGAATAGGAAAATCTGACAGTTTGTGGTAATTGATGTGCTAGCGACTGTACTTATATCCAAACGATCTTGTCAGGTAATTATCTATATCTACTTAAACCTACACATTTATAATGCTTATTATTATTACAGAAGTATTTGGTTACGAGGTAGGTAATATAACTAAGATGGCGATAGGTAAGGTTTTCCCATAAGAATTTTTATTTATTATTCTTATGGTTTACCTACCGCCTATATTATTATTCGTCTCCCTAATTTGTTTCGTACTTTTTTTTTTGTACGTTTGTAGGTACCAAAGTGTGTTTGTATGCCGTCTTAGCAAGATTCCGTTTAACCTTTTCTACTATATACCTAACTTACGTTCGTGAAATAGTAAAACAAGGAAGAGGACCTTATAGTTTCGCAATGTCCGTCTGTCCGCCCATACTCATTGCCGAATCCCGACTCGCATTTGCCGGGTTTTTGTTATTTTCAATACGTAACCGAGTGACAGCCCTATGAAAGTAGATAACAATTTTGAGCTCTGATTTAAGAAGCTTTCGTTCTGCTCGATTATTTATTCATGTGCTGTTACTCATTTTTATCAACAGCGCCCCGGTCTGCGTCATCCGAGCGCCAAAAAGTCCTGTAGCGGTGCAACTTCCTATGTACTTTCAAAAATAGGGCAGATCCAACAACTATTACGAGTATAAGAATTAAAATTAGTTTGAAGAGTAAGCGCCTTGAACTGAGATAAGATTGCGACTTGAATTTCAATGTTTCTTTGCTAGTTTTTTAAGTTAGAGATTTAGCCTTCTGTAATTTGTTAATGAAATCATCATCATCATTCGCAGCTTTGTTCCACCCACTAGACCCACTGCCGAGTTCTCCCTTTTGTGCCTTGCTTCCCTGGTCTGTGCGAATCGCAACCAGTGGCCTTACTATGACGGGTTAAAACCATCATTGTTTCAGCGTGAAAGACAGACGGAGCTATATATGACCGATAGCACTATCCCTTTTTCGCAATGGAACCATGATGGTATTAAAACCTCATAGTACGACTACAAATCTTACCTGCGATCTTCTAAATGTCATCCACCCATATAGCTGTTGGTCTGCCAACAGTCCTAGTCTCTCTGCAATGCAACCATTCAGTAAGGGCTCTACTCCACCTGCCACTGTTACTGAAATACACTTCTGGAATAAAGGCAACATTTTTTCTCGCAGGTTCATTTGGTTTTCAAATAATAACAAAACATCACGCCTCTACTCCCAGACGGTATCAGAGGTGTGTATACCTGTGTACAGTCACGAGCATAAATATGTATACATTTGACTAAATTCAAAAGAGTTTTCTCCTTAACTTTTGCATGAATTTTCATGTTGTTACAAACAGAATTTTCGAACCTACAGGTTTATGTAATATGTCGTATTTTAACGTTGCATTAGTTATTTCACAAAAAATTCGCTATTGAAAGTTGCCAAGTGTTGACATATTAGTGCTTGTGACTGTAAACCCACATTTCAACAGTTCAATAATAACATTGATTTCATTTAACCAACTTTAATAGTACAGGTACATATTATAATTATGTAGGTAGGAATTCGTTTTTAAATATTTACAACAGAGTTAAATTGAAACAATTCATTCTTGTAAGATAGTAATAAAATACAGTATATTTTTGAGGGTTTGTTTAGCGTAGTCTTTACTATCCTTAATTTATCAAGTATTTACAGGTATATCTATACTTAAAAGTTTTAAGTGTTTAAGGTTATTTACAAATCACTCTTGCTATATATTTTTCCATATCTGCTCGCGTTACACTTTCTCTAGTTTGGCTTTCAAATATAGCACTAGCTGATGGTTCCCAGGGCCACATGACGCGCCGTGTGTGTGCGCTTAGCGTATCCATTTTGGCGTCTGTTGGAATATGGTACTCGCTATTCGGTTTTCCATCCTTGCCCATGCTGAAGTAATATTTCTGTCCACTGCTCTTCGATATAGCCGCGATCCAAGGATCTGAAAGGTGCACAATTTAAAAAACGTTCAGTGATGCAGTAACTGTGAACTTGGTTTATCTCTTGATTAAAGTTATGTTTATCTTTCATGTATCCCGAAATGCAATACTCAGATGAGATGGAGGAAAACTAGAAAATATAGTCTGTATGCAAAATTATATCTTTTTTACCTTTTATTTCTTTCAAAAATAGGACAGATCCCACAACATAAAACATATCATTTCTGTTAATCCTGTCTGGAGTATTAATCGTCACCGCTGTCTTCACTCGTTTCATTGCGCGATATTCTAAATTACCAGCAGCCGATTCGAATTGTTCCATATTGTACAATCTCTTAGTTCTTATTGGAAGAGCTTGATTATCAAATGGTTTGTTCAGTGCGGAACAAAACAAATTACATTGATTAATTCTGAAAAAAAAAAGAAATATTTAAGACATTTTTAAAAGACCATTTAAGTACTTACATAATATCTGCCCGGCATAGCCTAGTCAGTCAGCCCTAGTTAGTTCTTTTTGGCTTCAGAGCATAATAATAGTCTAATATAGTTCGTACATTCGTAAGAGAGGTTAAAATGACCTTAAAAATGACTAACCTGTCGCTCAGGGAATCGCCAGAGATATCAACGCCACCCAACATCAAAGCGTCTATAATGTGTAACGCCTTGCTATAGATTTGATTGTTGCCCTGTCCACGATATTCTTTTACAACCTAAGAACAAGTAATTGACTTAATTAACGTTTTCCTCATGGGTCTCTTCTCTTTAAGTGTTTTCGTAGAAAATCTGCACCTGAATTTAAGCGATGGTACGCACAAAACAGAAAAGCAAAGAAAAATACAGTTATTATAATATTGGTAGGTGTCATTGTAGATACCTCTCCGTAAATCAGTGTTTTAGCCGGCAACGTCAGGTGTAAATCTACGACTGGTCTCCAAGAATTCGATTCCAATTTAAAAACTTGCTTGCCTCCACAACCTTAAACATTTAAAAACAACATGAGACACTTACATAAAGACAAAACAATCGACTGCTCCTTTGTCAAAATCTGATCAAAAGTTTATGAGTTGCGACACAACATTGCGGAATACTTGTTTTTCAGTTCACTTCTGAAGTTCTTTTTCAACGCCGCAGTCAGGTAAAAATAATCAAAATGGATTAATTACAGCCTCCTATCGCGAAACAATAAAACAAAATACCAGCACCACCATAAACCAAGCACAAGTAATTACCAAACATTGTTACCTATGAATATTCTTAAATCCGGGCTATTTTTCCCACTGCTTAAAAACACGAAATTCCAGTCTAATACATTTCTAAAATACACCTTAAGATCGGAGCAGTTCTCCAAGTAATTGGGCGCTTTGTTTAATATGTTAGATTTAAAAGAAAACAAGCTGTCCGCATCCGATGCCGGCTTCTTTATCATGGATCTGATAGCCGATAATGTATCGTCATGTCCTCGACGTTCTGGCTGTGTTCTCACTGCATCAGGTAACTAAAAATACTTTATTGATTAGTCAATTTCTTTCGAATTACCATGAGAAAGATATTATATTTTAACAGCTTTTGCCCGAGGCTTCGCACGCGTAGAGGTCGGAATAAAACCCTTTAAAAAAAAACCCTCTCCAAGCAAAAATACATTTATGTGCCAACTATCATTGTAATCGTTCGCAGCGTAATAAATCAAATTTGGCAAATTTGTACTTGGCCAAATAACTACGTAGGTATCTATGCCAAAATTTATGAAAAAAGAGAGAATGGTTTCCAAGACAGTTTCCCCGTATCTCTTATGGATTTCGAATTTCTTCCACTGTCCCAGTTAATAAAACACTAGCAACATTACATACACAATTTATAACTTACTTTCCACAAAGCTAAACACTGCTCTTTCATTTCTGCTTGTGTGTTATCCTTTAAATTTTTATCTTTGCTGAACCTAGCTATTTTTAGTAAATTTTGAATTTGCCTTTCTCCAAGTCTGAAAATATTATTGAAATGTGAAAGTATTTGTTTAAGAAGTTTAATGTTTAAGAGAATAATGGCCTGCTTCACCACCCCCAGATAAGTTCCAGTTAAATTATCTGCAAGAAAAGATCATACAAATATTGGTCCATTTATTAATTTATCAAGTAGATTGCGACTATCCGGACGATGTGTAACAGGCCTTAAGTTATAATGACTGCATACATACACGCAGTTGCTTTTATAAATGTATTCAAAAAAGTTTTTATCTTCTTCTATGACTTTTAAAGGTACTAGTTGTGTGACGTCTCCGCCGCGGTCGACGTCACTCCATAGTATTGAGTTTACGGAGGCGAGGTGTTGTTCCGCTGGTTCGGTCCCCAGCCTCTTCCACAAACATACAAGGTATCGCTCAGAATTAGCGGGTCTCGAAGTCACTGGCTTGTGAATACAAACTGAAACAAAATGCAGTTAAAATACGTAAAAAAAAAAAAAAGATTACGGTATGTATTTGCTAAAAAATATTATATTTTATTTTACCTTTATCGAAACATCTGTACAGGATGTAAATCAAGCCAACACTAAACAGAGTGAAGACATCAAAGAGTTTGACAACAAAATGGCCGCCAGTTCTCACAAGCATCAAAGCAGCAAGACATTGACATAGATACAGCTGTTTTGACAAAATTTCTTGTATGTTTTCCTGACCTTCTACAGAGAAGCCCTGAAATATCCATGAAAAATATCAAAATATGTAAAGAAAAATGTGGGACAAACAAAATATTTTATTGATGTATCTTTGTTGCAAATATTAGGTACTTATATGAGGAGAAAATAAATACTTACACCATCAGCCATAAGAAAATGTACTCCTTTATCCTCTGTTTGTTTTAGTACATGCTCTTTTAACGACGTAAGATTTGCAGGATTAAAGATATTTCCATCGTCTTTCACTCCATAAAATGGATTGAATGTTTCAGCAGATCCAGCATAGAAATCAGATAGTTTAAAATCGTTAGGTCCTTTTAAAGTAAAGCCAAAACCTAAAACAAATAACACATCATATAATTAAAACAATATAATTATACACTAGCTTCTGCCCGCGGCTTCGCCCGCGTGTATGTCGGAAATTATCTCACGGGAACGTGTTACCAGGAAAAAAAGTAGCCTATGTTCTTCCCCAGGATGCCATCTATCTCCTTGACAAATTTTATCGAAATCTGTTCAGTGTTTTACGCGTGATAAAGTAACATACAGACGAGTTACTTTCGAATTTATAATATTAGTGTGGATAATAATATCGTGATGACCTAGTGGTTAAGGCCCCGGCCGCCTCTCATGCACGAGCGTGTGGGTTCAAATCCAGGCAAGTACCAATGTGACTTTTTAATTCATAATATGAATTGAAAAAGTCACATTGGTACAAGCATATGTATTATTTACATATTATGTACTGACTTTATCTAGGACATTACTGACATTGGTGAAGGAAAATATCACGAGGAAACGTAAACTTTTAATATAAGACAGAAATCGCCATCCCGTCTTGAGCAAGCTTACCTTCTCTGTATGAGAAATATCTTTTGGCCCACAACATAATATATAATACCAATATTCTCCCAACCGAATTTCGGTTACGGCGGCCAATCTCAACAAGGATTAGCCAAGTATGCAGCAGATATTATAGTGCATAAATGTATGCGTAAAACCGGTGTTTGCGCACACACTACATCAAAATGTTGTCTAAGACATGCAGCCTACAGTACAGACAAATAAACAAACAAAGTCAACAAAAAATCTTGTTACAAATTGACTTTGTTTCCACTAAACTAATATGTGAAGGCATTAATGGATCTGCACCCTAATTACGTAACACACTATCTATCACAATCTGAATCATTTTGAAGCCTATTGCTAATCCATTGCTTCTTAAGTTCGAAAAATTTGTCTGCTCAACAACGTAAATAACGCAATGAATGTTGTTGAACTGTCAAAATGAAACCCATTCCTACTCTTAGTGTGTTACGTAATTACCCCGCTGGATTGCCCAATAATGCAGTACTGGACCAGACTGCATGTTGAACATTCCCGATCCAAACCTAAATGTAGACTACAATGAAACTTATAGTGTATTTTCTTTATTTAATCTTTTTGTTATTGTAAAATTGTAGTTTATAATTTTTATGTTTTAAATGATGACTTTTGTAATAGTTATCTTTTTGTAATCTTTTAATTAAATTTTAATGAATTAAAACAAAAATACACTTTGTATGCTTATATGTATGGTTCTGAAATAAATGAATTTATTATTATTATAAAAGTGGTTTTTCCGAAATCACATAAATTAGAAACTCAATTGGGAAATTTAATTACCTTTTGCCCTCCAACCCTTGCGATATAACACATATTCCGAAAAACCCCCAGGACCAGCACATACATCAGCAAAATACAATATTTCTTTCTTATCTACAGCATCTTCGCCATTTTGTTTCTTAGGGTTTGTGAAGTTAAAGTCGAATACGGCGTCTATATTGGCCATCTTCACGGCGGCTCTGTTCAGGAATATCACTGAACCAATAGTTTCATAGGGATTACTACGAAACCGCGCATGTCGTAAATCCTCATCGTCCAAACTATCGAAAATTGTCTGCAAAATAATAATTATGTTATTTTTTCACTTCATAATAATACTTAGTCCAATTTGAGTGTCCAAAAGTTGGCAGCGAGTATAACTCGGCGTAATTTTGTCAGGCAAAATGAGTCGTCGAATTTAATTACGGTCAGATTAATTTAGCGTGTTAAGGCTCCCAGAAACAGGCGCGACGCGACTCTAGTAGAACAATTTCAATGAACACTTCATGGAAATTTCTTCATGGAAAGTCGCGTTGCCCCTGGCTGCGGAAGCCTTTAAGTCTGGCACAAAGACAAATTTTGTATTGAAACCGAATGCAATGCAACATTGGCGACTCACTTTGCACGACGCAAATTATGCTGGGTTTAGGGCGTGTGTTACTGAGTTTCCGCAGCCGTCACCGGGAAATCACCGAGCAACGAGATTATTCCAACCGAACGAGACGTCCCGGTGACGGCGATCTTTTGTTCACCGCGACCGAACTCGACGATTGAGTATGTTTTGTATAATAGGCAAAACAAAGCCAGGGCGAACAGCGCTGCACGCATGCGACTGTATTGAGTGGACAAGATCAAACGTATTTTGTGTTGCCGGCACATCGACCTCTTACAATCTCGGGCTGGGTTCTAGAGGTCATCGATCTACTCAGAAATTCGGCGACCGGGATGATGGCGCTCGGGTAACGGTTGTGTGGTGGACACGCGATCATAGTAAATTTATGTATCGCTACTTCGGCGCCGTCATCTTGTTCTCAGTGACGCGGAAGTCCCGGTGACGGATACGGTGCACAAACGCACTTACACCCTTCCTAACACCGTAAATACAGTAATGAAGTCAAAGTAGAATTTCTTTATTGGCCGTTCCCAGTCTGATGGTTTCATTCAAAGATCAAGAATATTAAATACTTACTTTGGATTCTAACACGCCTTTTAATATTGCCGGGTCAACGAAATCGGTTTCATCATCAATAGCCGATTTTTTTGGGCCTCTTCGTAACCATTTCTCCAAAATATCACCAGATGGTGGTTCCCCTGGTGCAGGATCAAGCCATAACTGCAATTATAAAAGATAGTCAATTAAATAGTATAGTCCAGAGTGTTACTGTGATACTCAGAATCTAACAAAACCAACTAAATTTTACCAATGCCTTGGTTGACATTGATGACATTGGTAACCTTCAGTTGATTTCGTTTAAAAAATAGAATAATAATTAAGAATGTTTCTTAGCTTGACAAAACAAAGTTAACCATTATATTGATGTGACAGTTACTAAATACCTATTGTTTGCATAATTAAACAACTTACTACTTCCTCCCTTGCTTCAGGCTTTGCTTCCTCAGTGATTTCTTTAATATCTTGGGGCAAAACTCCCACTGCTGATGGTTTAGCTCCCAATCCTCTGCGACCTTTTTGTGCAGATGCCTCAACAGGTTGTGTTCTACCGTGTTCAAATTTACCTAATCCTTTTCCTGGTTTAAAACCCATGTTCATCATCATACGTTTGGATTTTTCTGAATATTCTCCACTATATGTTTCCTCCATGTTTTTGTTTTCCTCAGGATTTTTGTTATAAAATGTATCTCCTGAATCTTGGAAGCTAGGACGTCCAGAACCTTCTCCATCTTCTGGTTCATCAAACACTGGCCGATAATCATCATATTGATCATTGGGTGAAGAACAATTCTCACTTAGACTACTTCTGCTTAACCTAATGTTCTCTTCAGGACTTCGATCTCCATAGCTTTGCCTTACTTTTCCTGGCTGTTGAAAATCACCTCCATAATTGTCAGTAATTGGTGTGTCTGGGCTGTCTTTATCTGATTCTTGAAGTGCTAAATAAATAATAGTAAATCTTTTTATACAAATTTATTGAAGGATTTTAGATCTTTGTTTGCTCATTGCTCTTAAAAAAAAACATGCATGCAAGAAAATTGGCCCACCCCGTGCTCTCTATTTGAGAGATGATATCTCAATAACGTTAATGAATATTTTAATCATTTTATATTCTCTGAGGGTAGGTTAAAATAAAAATTATTTCTCCACATGCCCTTTAGTTTGAATAAAGCAATATTCTTGAAAAGATCAACTAGATTCTTCAGATGTCCTCATCAGTCAATTTTGCTTGGAAAAGCTGTGTGACTTTTTTTGTCAGTGAACTTGATAAAAGCTTAATTCTGAATTATTCCTGTTCATTTATTGATCACAGAAACGTAGCATCCCCTCCACCCCTTTTAACCGGTAGATTTGGAAAATTTATGATTACAATATTTTTACTTCCTTTGGCTTAATCCAGACACGCAGCGAAATCCTTCCCCAAACACTTAATTACCCCCTTTTGCCGGTCCATTTTCGAAAAACCCAAAAATTTTTAACTTTTTATTTTATGTTAAAAGTTTTAATACCGTTATTCGATGTAACCGGACAGTCCTACAAATTCTAGCACATTCTAAAATCCCTTTGAGGGGTAGTTTTGAAAACCTAATAGTGACAAACCTTATTATTCATTAAAGAATATATTTGGGCTGTTTTTTATACAAACGTAATCCCCTCATTTCATCCCTTTATCCCTTCTTGGGGCTCCCCTACATTATTAAAGGAAGCCGTGTGCAAACTTTCACATTCCTACTACCAGTAGTTTCGGCTGTGCCTTGATATGTCAGTCAGTCAATCAGTCAGTTTCTCCTTTTTTTATATTAGATTTAACTTGAATTTAAACCAACTTAAAAGAAAAACAGGTTCTCTATTCGACCCATAGTTTTGTCATACCTCAATTTTCTCAAATACGAATGAATCAGTTTTGATAATTCTTTCATTAACATAATCTACTTACTTCCAGAAAGATTTTAGTATACAATATTATAATATTAGGTTATTGTTAATAAAACTTGTTGAGTTGTTTTGTTTCAAATCGAAGAGCATGGGGTGGGTCAATTTTCTTGCTTGCAAGTTTAGTATAGCATATTTTGTATTAGAGAGTTTTATTGGGATATAATTTTCTAATGAATTTGACTTATAGTAACTTGGAGCCTTGCCATGCATTTATCTTATTAAACGTGACTGCAATTAGTTGTCTGTATCATTTTGCTATCCAATGATAATATTGTAAATCACAGCTGCATTAGACCTTACCTCTTTCCCTGACACATGAACCAAATGTAGTTGAGGGTGATATCTGCTTTGTGGAAAGGGAAACTGTTATTATACATTTTAGACATGACTTTTTGTGAAGGGACGAAAAAAGTGTGTTAGTGTTTAATACTCACCAGAGCCATGTGAGGTGGTAGATGATGCTCCATATGTGTCAGCTCTAGCACGCTTGGCAGGTATAGTTATACTCTCATCACTGCTGCTGTCGTCATCGGAAGGGTCTGTTAAACATCAACAAAATTGAATAAAACAAACAATTTTGATGAGAAAAGTATTTTGGTATCTGTGCTTTGATTGTTTGAACACGAAGAATATACAAAATTATACGGATAGAAGCAAAAGCAGACACAGTATGTAAATTACAAAAATCCATTATGTAAAGAAAAACAATATCCATACTAATATTTGAAATGCGAAAGCAACTGTCTGCCCGTCTGTCTGTCTATCTGATACCTTTTCGCGTCTAAACGGCTAAACGGATTTCGAAGAATTTGACACACAGGTAGACCATGCCCTAGGTTAGGACATAGAATACTTTTTATCTCGGTAGAACGGTTCTGTAGGATACTATCCGAATGCAACGCGGGAAAACCCGCGGAAAAAGCTGGCGATAAGCAATAGATAAATGCATAAATATTACCTGTACACCCTACTGAATAAAATTAAATAAGTTAGAGAGAGATGTGTAGTTTTGAGGTTAAACGCCGACAATAACAATAGCATTATTATCCAAAGTAACAAATAATACAAATGTCAACAACAACTAACTCACATTCCAAAGGGTTTAAGGAGTAAACTTACCTGAAAGATTCATGTTCAGCCTTGGTTACGATAATACACGAGCTGTTATGTTATTAGTACATAGAAACCGTAGAAACGAAATATTATTCCGCCGACATATAGGAATTAGAATTGGGTGAACGGTGTTTCAGATCCATGCGCAGTATAATTAATTTAATTGTGAATAAGCTACTTCTGTTACCACTTCAGCATCTTATCTATATTTATTTTGTAGTAATTTGTTTGTGTAAAGGAAAAAACCAAGTAATAAACTTCTGTGGTGTTACCATATTGTACTTAGATTATTTTATTTGCTCAGAAGAAGGTAACTTAGTCCACAGAGCATATAACTTTAGTCTGTGCGCAGAAGATAGAATTTCGAAAATAGTCACTTCAATCTTATAGACAATTAGTTGTCCAGCTTCTGGAGTTGTTGCGCACATTTTTAAATTGACATTACATTTAATTAACATTACATAAATGTAATGTTAATTAAATGTATTGTAATGTATTTAATTAACATTACATAAATGTAATGTTAATTAAATGTACACACCGCTACACATCAAGCTATGCATTTCCAGTTTAAGCTGATCTTGCACTGTACGGAAATCCTATACAATGCAAGATCAGCTTATACCGGAAATGTATAGCTTGATGTGTAGCCGTGTGTAAAAGTCAATAAAAAGGGGAGGAGAAAGAACCATAGGGCATCAAAAAATTCATCCGCATCGTTGTCAACAGGAAAACTGCCCAAAAGGCTACCAACATTTTCACGTAAAGAATTAGGTACCAGTGAATGATAACATTTTAGTAGGTACACGGTAAAACAGAGTCGAATACCAAACACCGACAAAAACTAGATCATTACAATAATACATTTCATAGTAGTCGCCAGCAGGCGAAGCTACACGAAACTGTCAAATTTCTCCAAATGATTTTAAGCCTTAAAATGTTGTTGGTTAAGTTCAAAATCGAATTAGAAAATCACAGTTTGTGGTAACTTGATTTGCTGGTGAATGTACATGACAACTTCCTGAAATAAATAAATTGTCAGTGAATTGTATGGTGTGGTGGCTTTAGGTGATCTAAAACGAAACATTTGGAAAAAGTAAGGAAAAAGGCCGCGACGTGCCACAAAACATCATAAATTCACCAGTGGCGGTAGCTGCACAAACAGTAGTTAGTAAATCGGATTTTAATACTGCATCAGTACAGCATGTTCAATTATTTGTCTATGGTCAGTAAAGTCCTGAATTCATTAATTCTGAAGAGAAGTGATTATGCCATCGCGTCGTAAGGCCTCGGTCTCGAAGTCAGCGATTGCGGGGTGGCAGCGGCGTGGGGAGCGGCGCGGCAACTCAGACTCGCGCTTACGCAAAAACGCCGCTCCACGCGCTGCTGCTTTCGAGGCCAGTTCGATAAAAATCTATGCATTGAAACGCGCCGCTCCCTGCGGCCAGTGACGGTGTCCGTAGCCTAAATGTGATGTGACGTCACGTTCCGAATAAAAACTGCAGCGGCACCATATGTTGTAAGCGCCACTGTCGACTGAACCACAACGCCTCGCGCCGCTGCCGTCGCCTTCGGGAACCTATGAACCTTAGCTCTATTATTAATAAACGTCAAGTAAAACTAGATTAAGGGGGAAGCGCCAGGTTGTCCACGAAATTGTAAATTTTCTTAAGTTTTTTGCAATTTGCAGGTCAGTATCAGGTTGTATATTGATCAAAATATGATTCACGACCGTAACAAGTATGAATTTACAGGATTATAATCATCAATACAACCCTCTAAATTCATATAATCCTAATAATTAATATTTTATGAAATTATCATTCAATAAGATTATATGAACTTGTCACGGTACATACATACTAGAAAATTTATTTTCAAGACAGTACTTATAAAGACAAGACCTTACCCTGTCTTTGATGTAGCGCAGGAGAAAAAAAAAAAGATCTGTATTGATATCTTGGAGACGCGTCGTATGTGGTCGCAATCCTCAGCATTGAGAGAACGACAAAGAAGAGGAAGAATTATTATTATAACAACATTAGGTACTGTATCAACAACACTACCGCTGCGCTGGAGCGGCAGTGTGTGTTGATTAGGTTAAATGCTCTAAGGTTGATGGGTACTAGGGATCAAATCCTGCAGTTTTTTTTGTTGTTGTCATGCGATTGATATTATTGTACAGTCGCCAGCACATCAAGTTACCACAAACTGTCAGATTTTCTCATTTGATTTTGAACTTAACCATCCACATTTTAAGGTTTAAAATCGTTTAGAGAAATTTAACAATTTCGTGTAGCTTGATCTGCTGGCAACTGTACATCAATAGCGCACTGCTTAGTGCGCTATTGATGTACAGTTGCCAGCCTGTCGGGAGTTCAGAGCAGCAAAACAAAATCAGCCCCCCCCTCCCCCGTCTTCTCAGTTTAAGTAGGTATTTCTAGTAACATTTTGCAAAACATAATACACTCGAGAGCAATGAATCCGGGTCACTTAAAGAATCCTAAAAATCTCGGAAGCTAAAAATGCTAGGTTAATGCAATAAATTGTATTTAATAGACAATGTAATACTCCTTAAATGAAGGTATTAAAACTTCTTAGTTATTGTAAAGTTATATCATAAAAAAATCAAATTTGAAAAAGGGCCACTTTCGAAGATGGAACTACGAAATTACAGCATTTGGTTTTGCTTTTGTTTGTAATCTGTCATTTATGTGGGTACATAAACCATGTTGATAGTGCTCTATATTCATTATTCAAGCTGAAATTATGTCGCTTACGCCTGAAGAATGCACCAGAATACTTACAATGCTGGAAACCGGCCGGAGTCAGCGCGATACAGCCAGGACTGTCGGTGTGTCGCTGTCAACAGTACAAAGAGTTCTCCGACGTTACGAAGAAACTGGTTCTAACCTACGCAGACCAGGAACGGGCAGAACCAGGTGTACCACAGCACGAGAAGACCGATACTTGGTGAACACCATGCTTCGAAATCGCTTTCTCACAGGAACTGAACTCACAAATCAGTTTCGACGCCTCGGAGGAAGTAACCCAAGTGCATGGACAGTAAGACGTCGGCTTGCTGAATCTAACTTAAAACCCCTTAGACCTGCAAACGGCCCTAAACTGGAGCGTGGGCATCGTATTTCAAGACTAAGATATGCCCAGAGCCACGTAAATTGGAGTATTGAAGATTGGTCAAAAGTTATGTTCTCCGACGAATCAAAATTTATGCTCTACAAGCACGATGGAAGACACAGAGTGTATCGAAGACCAGGGGAAAGATTCAAGCAAGCATGCATCGAAGAAAAAGTAGCCTACGGTGGTGGGTCTGTACTTGTGTGGGCCGGAATTTCTTCTGAAAGTCGCACAGAGCTGGTGATCATAGAAAACGGCTCTTTAACTAGCGTAAGATATGTGGAAGAAATCCTCAATGATCACGTTGGTCCATTTATGGTCAATTTAGGTGAGGATGCTATATTTATGCATGACAATGCCCGACCTCATACAGGTAGGATTGTGAATGACTACCTTCAAGAGATGAACATTACTCGTATGGAGTGGCCAGCGCGCAGCCCGGATATCAACCCGATCGAGCATGCTTGGGACGAGCTAGGCAGATGCGTAAAACAACGAAACCCTCCCCCAATCACGCTTCGTGAGCTCAAAATTGCTCTCACAGAGGAATGGGAGAATATTCCCCAAAATCGTATAAGGAACTTGGTGTACAGCATGCCAAACCGCGTAAACGCAGTAATGGAAGCACGAGGAGGCAATACGAAGTATTAAAATTCAAGAAAATCGTAATAAAGTTCAAAAATTTCATGTTTCCTATTTTTGTTTTAAGGAGAGATCAGCAGTTTTTTTCTTTATGTAATTTTGTGTTAATAAAATGTATGGTGACTCATATTTTTTTTACTTTCATTTAAGGAGTATTACATTGTCTATTAAATACAATTTATTGCATTAACCTATCATTTTTAGTTTCCGAGATTTTTAACATTCTTTAAGTGACCCGGATTCATTGCTCTCGAGTGTACTTATCAATCAAGTATAACGTGCGTAATTATTCTCTATCTACACCATGAGCCTCGCACCCGGCAGGGTTTCTTTTTCATGTGGCGTTTCATCTCCACGTTTTACTTTTCAAGAACGTAGCTGCTGTTACATGGAAGAGGATCATCGAAAATCAAGGATTTAAAATGCAAGAGTGCGCCGGGCTCGAATTTTTTTGTACCCCATCTATGAATTCTGGGTTAAGTACGTTTCTTTAAACATTCATACAGAAAAATATACCGAGTTAGTTTATCGACTCATGCAGACAAGTTGTAGAAATAGACGAATATAGGATCCAAAAGCAAGTGAAGCGAGCTCGGAAATTTTAGCACACTGTGCAGCTCGCCCCGGAAAGGTTAGGTTTTCTTTTGAACTTTCATACATAAATAGAATTTACTTTGTTGACTAATGCAGAAACTGAGAACGTAGGATGCAAGAGCGAGAGTAGCGATTATTCCCGATCGGTGACACGGTCGTCGGTGATCGGGAATAAAAAGTTAAGAACTAATTAAAGGACCGTGCTATTTTACAAAGAAGTTTGACTGTTCGAGGCAGAAGGCAGAGTACCTATGTATGAGCGAGCGAAGCCAGCTCGAAAATGCTGATACCTCCCTATGCTAGATAGTAAGGCACGAGCCACACAGAAGGGCTGTGAGGCGCGGACGGGCCGCAGACGCGGCAATAGTCTGCATATGGAAAATCTTTGTCTATTTTGTGCCAGATCGCGTTTATACATTTTGTATGAAGAATAATGAAACTATATGAAAGCGACTCCGCGTCTGCGTCCCGTCCTCGTCTCACGTCCCTTCTATGTGGCCTGCGCCTAAAGGGTGCGCGGGCGTGAGCCACGCACACTTCTTGTCCGTTCAATTTGTGGGGCCAAGACTCCAACGGGACACGGTGTATAGCCTGCTTCATGTAAATGTTCGTGAAGTTTAGCACAGCTCGCGACCAGCACGCTCGAGTATAAAATCATCCTTTAGTCCGCCAATGACGTACAGTCGACCTTGAGCTGGCCTAACATAGTACCGAGTTTCAATAGAATAAGAGGCAAGCTTACCTATTACAATTTTGTTACCACTGATGAGTGCTCGGGTAAGTCGACCGAATCCGCTCTTCATCTAGTAGTCAGCCAGATAGAGGAAGCGATTCATCAGAAAGGTTCATGCCTGGGCACTTTCATAGACATCGAAGTAGCCTTCGACAAAACCAACTTCTCCAGCATCAGCAGCGCCCTCTCCAGACATGGAGTAGAACAGATACTAACGGACTGGATTACAAACACGTTAAGCAAACGAGTGGTTCGCCTAGACGACGAGCAGCAGTTGGCCATGATAGCCAGAGGCTGCCCCCAGGGAGGGGTGTTGTTCCCCCTTCTATGGAATCTGGTGATTAATGACCTCATCACCAAACTCAATGATAATCGCTATTACACAATAGGTTACGCAGACGACCTCGCAATCCTTGTTTCGGGGAAGGTGACGGGTACGATCTGCAACCTCACTCAGCAAGCACTACGTATAGTAGAGAGATGGTGCAGGGAATTTGACCTATCCGTGAACCCCACTAAAACTGAACTAGTCATGTTTACCCAAAAACGATCATTAGGCCCCTTCCGCCTGCCAAAACTGTTTAATACAGAACTACAGCTGGCCAACAAAGTCAAGTACCTCGGGCTCATTCTAGACATTAAGTTAAACTGGAGTAGTAATTTGGACAACAAAATAAACAGGGCCTGCATAACCTTCTGGCAGTGCAGGAGAATGATATGTAAGAAGTGGGGCCTATCCCCTAAAATTATACTATGATTGTCTACCACAGTGATTCGCCCCTTGATCACCTACGGGGCCGTGGTCTGGTGGCCCCGCACCAAGCTAGTTACAGCCTCCAACAAACTACAACGCATGCAAAGACTAGCCTGCATGGCGACTACGTGGCATGAGGACTACTCCGACTGCAGCAGTCGAAGCCATGCTGGGACTACCACCGCTCCACCTGTTTATACAGCAGGAAGCAACGATGGCGGCAGCACGTCTAAATGCACTAGACCTCTGGAGTAAGACATACATACCACACACCGCGCTGCTTGAGGGACTCAACAAGGAGTTCCCCATTACGAAAGCCATAAATGACCGGGTACCCAAACATTATCTTCGATAAAAAATACAAAATCCAACTTTACGAGGATCGCCGATGCGAGGGCTTGTGCCCTGCAGAGCTGCACATCTTCACGGATGGATCTAAAACAGGTAGTGGCACAGGTGCTGGAATCTTCTCGGAGGACTTCAACATACGCATAGCCACACCATTGGGGGTCCATAACACAGTGTTCCAGGCCGAGTGCATGGGTATTTCGGTAGCCGCTTCGGCTATCATGGCCAGGGAAGTTAAGGACCACTCGATCCGTATACTCTCAGACAGCATGGCTGTTCTGCAAGCGCTAAACAGTCATACAGTTGATTCTGGGCTAATATAAGAGTGCCACCAGTTCCTCAACCAGGTGGGTAGCCTCAATAATTTAACCATTCAATGGATCAAAGGACACAGTGGTTCGCTAGGTAATGATGCAGCTGACGAACTTGCCAGAAAGGGATCAAGCGGAGCACCAGTGGGACCAGAACCCATCGTGCCACTCCTCTTTGGGTACTTACGCACTCTGGTAAGGAAACGCACTAGGGACCAACATCACAAACTGTGGGTGGACACAGATGAGTGCAGGCAGACTAGGGAAGCACTCCCTACAATTGATGGCTGCCTCATAAAACAGGTTCTCCTGTTAACTAAACAACCGCTGCGTACAGTTACAGTAGCTTTAACTGGCCACGGGTCATTTAATAAACACCTCTTTGTTATAGGAGTTACAGACAGTCCGCAGTGCAGGGCCTGCATGGAGGAAAACAGCAGCTCATGTGCTTCTAAACTGCCCGGTGATCGCCACGTACAGGGCAAAGTACTTCAGTAACCCAAGTACCCGTGTACGTTACCCCAGCAGGAAAGTGTCTCCTAGAGTTATATGAGTGGAACATTTAATTGGTGCCTTAGCTGCTGTAAATGTGCCCCCACATAAAAAATGTGTGCCCCCTGTCGTTTTGGAAAAAAACGGAAAAAACGATTCCTGCTGGGGTAACGTTTTTCTAGCAGGAAAATTCTAAGCGAATGATCGGAGAGAGAAAAATTGTGCATGGCCAGATAGCTTATATGTGTGCCAAAATGTGCCCCCAAAAATAAAATCTGTGCCCCTTCAGGTTTTCGAGATATTGCATTTCCTGCTGGAGTAACGTTTTGCAGAATCGTATATCTCTAAAACCATTGCATGTGCCCCTGTAGAATAAACATACACGAGTAGCTCTTAATGTGTGCCCCTTAGTGCCCCAATTAGATTTAAGAAAATATTTGTAGTTTTCAAGTTATCGCGGTTTTATGAAAACCCGAAAAAACATCGCAGCGCCTAAATGAGAGAAGGTATAAATTCGCTGAAAACTGTATTCGGTCCTTCTTGACGCTAATAATAACCATACAAAGTTTCAAAACTGTTAATGCATGCGTTTTTGAATAATCTTGCTAAAAGTCAAAACGATGGTGTCATAACTTTGACGGCAAAATACAAGGAACCGGCTCAATCCCAGCATTGCTATTCTGTAACCATCTCACCGTGAAAACATAGGTGAAGTGAGCGTGGAGTGAGCTGTCAGTGTCATCCCACTGATGCTAGGGATTGACCAAGCATAACATCTACAATCTTAATCGAGATTTTAATAATATTTTTATGCTAATTCTATTGATAATTTTATATTAAGTAGGTACTTATTTCAAAGCTAGTATTTAAGTGTCTAAACATTACTATTTTGGGGGTTTTTAAAATAATAAAAGAGTAAAACAGAAATTCGATTAGAAACTCAATGTAGTTTTTTTTTATTTTTTTGCTTAGATTAGATTTTGCCTGAAGCGCGAACGCGGCACGCACGTACAATAAATAAAATAAAACACACGTATTAAGACAGCTAAGTACTAAAGAAAATGCGCGTCGACATTGTTTGTTATTTTACTATGAACCCATTGTTAAATGATGCGTATGTTCTTTTTACGTATTATGTAAACGAACAATACACCAATCACTGAATACTTGCTTAGCACAATTTTATGAAGTTGCTCAATCTCACCTCAAGTAATATAATACATTTATTGAAAACTAAATGTAGGTACTAAACTGACATTTTAAATGTATAAAAATGGTTTGAATTGACATTAAAATATCTAATAGCATTGAAATGAATAGGTAAGTACATACTTATTTGCCACTAAACCAGAATAAGTCAATGCTTGTAGAGATGACTTTCAAAGGCAGAAAATCGGAAAAAAAAACATTGTAATGAGAATGACAGCGCCTTCTACGCAGTCGCGTGTTTTCACCAGATTCCTGAAATCACGCGGCGGTATCCATAGCAAGAACACTTCGGCGCGGTGCGCTGCGCAAAGTGCAATAAAGTTGAACAGTTCAATATTGTCATAGTAGGTAGGCAGGTATTGATGATGATCATTTGATTAATATTCTCGACTAGTTAAGTAAACACCACGCACATCTTTTTGTATCTAAATGATTTGGTATTTAGGTACCTACACAAACAATAAAAAAATAAACTCATGTGATGCGAATGACATCGCCTTCTGCGGAGTCGCGTGTTGCACCTCACTTCACCCGATTCCTGTTAAGTACAAAAATCACGCGGTGGTATCCATAGCAACACCACTTCGGCGCGGTGCGTTTCGCAAAGTGCAATAAAGTTGAACCGTTGAATATTGTCATAGTATGTAGTATTGATGATGATCATTTGATGAATATTCTTGTATTATTGGCAACGACTAGTTAAGTACACATCACGCACATCTTTTTTTACTTAAATGATTTGGTAATAAGAATTACACAAACAATTTTAAAAAAAAACTCATGTGATGCGAATGACAGTGCCTTCTGCGCAGTCGCGTGTTGCACCTCACTTCACCCGATTCCTGTTAAGTACAAAAATCACGCGGCGGTATCCATAGCAACACCACTTCGGCGCAGAGCGCTGCGCAAGTTGCAGTAAAGTTAAACCGTTGAATATTGTTAGTATAGTATGTAGGTAGGTATTGATGATGATGATTTGATGAATACTCTTTTCTTATTGGCATCGAGTAGTTAAGTACACACGCACATCTTTTATTATTTAAATGATTTGATAGTAACAGAAATCGTACTTATAGGTAGTAGCGCATCTCATCAGGCTATTTGTCGATTGCATTTAAGTCATCGGCTGACAATATAGGTCCATATTTAATGTAAAACAGTAAAAAAAAAACTCCAAAGTTAGAATGACAGTGCCTAACGCGCAAGCGCGGCGTGATCTTATCACTTCACCCGATTGTCGTAGCCATTCTTCGACTAGATGAAGCGAGCGCGATGCGCGAGTGTCAGTTGAACTCTTGAATTGAATAGATTTGGGCTAATAACAACGCTGAACAACGTCGCACAGGCTGTAAACTCGACTCGATCCACAATGACTTCTTCAAACCACATTGCGATTGGGTCATGGACGGGATTGCGTTTACTTAAACATTTAACAATGGGTTCATAGTAAAATAACAAACAATGTCGACGCGCATTTTCTTTAGTAGCTGTCTTAATACGTGTGTTTTATTTTATTTATTGTACGTGCGTGCCGCATTCACGCTTCAGGCTATACCTAATCTAGGCAAAAAAAATAAAAATAAACTACATTGAGTTTCTAATCGAACTTCTGTTTTAGGTACTCTTATTTTAAAACCCTCCAAAATAGTAATGTTACACTTAAATACTAGCTTTTAAATAAGTACTTACTTAATATAGAATTAGCATAAAAAATATTATTAAAATCTCGATTAGGATTGTAGATGTTATGCTTGGTCAATCCCTAGCATCAGTGGGATGACACTGACAGCTCACTCCACGCAAGTCTTCACGGTGAGATTTTTTTACAGAATCGACCAGCTGATGTGTAGGTGTAAACCAAAATCTTGTGCCTTTAGTCAAAAATATATGGTGAAAATATTCAGCTTGGAATGTTTTGCATTAAGTAAATATTAACAAAAAACCAAAATATGTAAACAACGGCTGGTTATCCGACCAAATTCGAATGACTACTAAAAAGCGACGGATTCATACATATCGATGACCTTCTTTACTTTACTCACTAACCGGTTCACACGTGTTGTGCCTGAGTACACTGAAGTAGAAAAGTAATAAGTAATAAAATAAAGTTGTTATTGGATTATATTCCAATAGCTGTTTCTGTGACTTTACACATGATTAAGTACATTATAAATAGTAGCCTAAGTGCTATTCCAAGGTAAGCTATCTTCTCCATTCTAAATTTAATTAAAATACATCCAGTAATGTATGTGTGAACGAAAGAAATACATCCAGATATTTGCCAGGTCTTTGACCCAAAATTTGATTGGTCCCGATGTTTACAAAAAATATAGTTCATGAAATGTGTGATGAATACCTACTACGAAAAAGAGGTAGCTCTTTTTTGCATATAAATAAAAAGCCCGTATTTATTTATTGATAAGCCGTAGGTTAGATAAATTAACATTAAGTTTTTCATCATAATAGAAGATTCCCTTTTTTTATATATCTCTGGCCCCGCGCCATCCGCTGACGTCGTGTCGCAAGGAGTCGCTTTGTCTAGCTTGGAGAAAGTGAGACAGCTAGTACGCGTATGGTATTAATGTGACAGAGACAGTAACGTGTAACGTCGCTCTGTTAAGAATAATAGGTACGAAGTGCTTATTGACTAGGAAGTGCGTTTGGATTATTACTTGGTATTGATAAACAAACAGTTGCAGTTATGACGCCAAGGACACTGTTACGTTGAATCACGCGGTTGCACTGATACTGTTTGTTTACTTTTTTTTTAAGTTGGTTGAAAGTGGCGTTTTAAGCATTTTATAACAATTGTGTGGTTGTAAGGGTGGTGGATTTTATGGCACGATCTGCGGTGGTAAGTATTTAATGGCATTGTTTTGACTTATTTAAGAATACTTGTACACTTATCAAGTAGGTACTTGGATTTTTTTCATTAAGTACTTTACCTATTTATTTATTTTTAAACAAAAAATGTTCTAAATCATGTTTGTTTGTTTTCATCTGAAAGGATATACATACTTTCCGATTGGTCCAATAGAAATTTCATCAAAATCGACTCAGTAATTTTTCTTTTTTGTTTAATACGTATTTTCTCTTCTTGTGCTAGGTTGATGTGATGACATATAATCCCTTAATAACTTCTAGTTACAATGTAAAAAAAAAATCATGACAAGAATTCATATGACTCCAAAACCAAGACTCGAACACAATCCGTCAACACTCAACATGTCACAGTCACAGGGCTGTATCTTTTTAGCCGAAATAGCTAAATACTTGATTTGATTTTTACAGAATGTTCTATGGCAGCTATAACAACAATAATATAAACCAAGCAGTGAGGGGTGGCATTTTGCCTAAACTTCCCATTGTTTATCTAGCTAGATGATGTAAGTAATAATTTTGTTGATCTTTATAATATAGTCCTCCAGACCGTATTTGGTCACAAGGCGCATTTAATATATATTTTTATTAGCCCCCAAAACTTTTGAACGTGACTGTACGGACAACAGCTCAGGTATAATACTTCCAATAAAGAAGGTCATCGATATGTATGAATCTATCGCTTTTTAGTAGTCATTCGAATTTGGTCGGATAACCAGCCGTTGTTTACATATTTTGGTTTTTTGTTAATATTTACTTAATACATAACATTCCAAGCTGAATATTTTCACCATATATTTTTGACTAAAGGCACAAGATTTTGGTTTACACTTACACATCTGGGATTGAGCTGGTTCCTTGTATTTTGCCGTCAAAGTTATGACACCATCGTTTTGACTTTTAGCAAGATTATTCAAAAACGCATGCATTAACAGTTTTGAAACTTTGTATGGTTATTATTAGCGTCAAGAAGGACCGAATACAGTTTTCAGCGAACTTATACCTTCTCTCATTTAGGCGCTGCGATGTTTTTTCGGGTTTTCATAAAACCGCGATAACTTGAAAACTACACATATTTTCTTAAATCTAATTGGGGCACTAAGGGGCACACATTAAGAGCTACTCGTGTATGTTTATTCTACAGGGGCACATGCAATGGTTTTAGAGATATACGATTCTGCAAAACGTTACTCCAGCAGGAAATGCAATATCTCGAAAACCTGAAGGGGCACAGATTTTATTTTTGGGGGCACATTTTGGCACACATATAAGCTATCTGGCCATGCACAATTTTTCTCTCTCCGATCATTCGTTTAGAATTTTCCTGCTAGAAAAACGTTACCCCAGCAGGAATCGTTTTTTCCGTTTTTTTCCAAAACGACAGGGGGCACACATTTTTTATGTGGGGGCACATTTACAGCAGCTAAGGCACCAATGAAATGTTCCACTCATATAACTCTAGGCGACACTTTCCTGCTGGAGTAACGTACACCAAGTACCCTACGTGAGATTTTCAGTAACACCAAGGCGTTGCTGGCCTTCCTCGAGGAGCTGGGATGGATCGAATAATCGATTTTCCCACCCGTACGCAAAATAAGCGCATTGACGTGGAGTTGCGGACACCAGCCCATATTACCTACCAGTACCACTGATGTGTGGCACAGTGTACCCAAGCATCGGACCTAATTTTAAAAGATTTTACGACATGTATTAATAACTAATAATCCTGTTAGTTTATTAAGGTAGGGAAAAAAAAAAAACAGGGCAGAGGATCAGATAAGAGGAGGAAGATGATGATTTTAGGATGGGGTTTGCAAAGATTCTGATCCTGAAGATTTTTGTAGGAAATACATAGGTAGTCGATTTTGTGCAACTGACAGAAGAATATACAGGTGGATTTTTGAGATGGGCCAGCAAGGGCAGCTACCTTAACCGTTGAAGGTACAGGAAAACGGTCTTAGGAGACTTTCCTTAACTTTTTTATTTGCATACACAGATTTTGAAAAAATAAATTACAGGCAGCAGGAAAATGGGCAATTTGCACAAAAACTTTTTTTTACGCCAATCGATTCAAAATCCGTGAACGCAAATCAAAATTTTTCAAAAAATTGGAAAGTTTCCTAAGACTGTTTTCCTGTAGCTACAATGGTTAAGGTAGCTGCCCTTGCTGCCCCATCTCAAAAATCCAACCCGTATAGTAGATTAATAGGTTTGAAACTGATTAAATACAGGATGGCACAGACATCGAAGCGCAACCTGTTATCATAGATTCATTACAAGATTCTGAACCCCCTGAGCTGAAATTAATAATCAACCTTAAAAAAAAAAAAAAATGGTATTCCATACATTTTGACTGCATAGGTAATACAACTTTTTTAATGAAACAGCTTTTTTTTTTTTTTTATAACTGACGATTCATAATTATGCTGAATTCATGGTTACATATTGCATGTCGATGTCCCTATCACCCTGTATACATATAACTTCTAGTTTCGGCAGCTGGAACTTTGTAGAAAACTTGATACAATTGACTAATGGAACAGCAAGCTTCTGGCATCTTCAAAGTTCTTGGTTTAACTTTAATTGTCGTAAAATTTATATTAATTAAATTGATAAGGTACTTTTAAAATATCTAATGTTAGCCAGCTAGGCAAAGAACAAAGTCAAGGCATCCTTGCAAAAGAATATAACAGTTACACAGTATCAAAATCATCAAAGGAATATTTAACTTAGCTGGATTACAAAGTAGGGTAAATGTTGGACTTAAATTAACAATTTGTCAATGTGTACCAGTCATGTTTATTAAATTGTTTAACATTGAATCAAAATAACAATTCCACAATTTTATTGTTATCAGTTAGCTATCTTTTATAATTAGCCATTTCTGTGTCTGACCATAAAATATCTGCTGTCAATCTTGAAGAGTCCATTAGTATTATTCTAAACTTATTTAAATTAGTGTCTTTTGCACTACACTTAATTAATCTTTCACTTGATTTCTTTGACATAAGCATCAAGCTCTGCATCCAATTGTTCAGCAGTGGGTGCAGGACGCTTGCCACGGCCAGCTCCGGCTCCTCCACGGCCCCCACCACGGCGTGCATTGCCACGTGATCCACCTCCACCTTGATTTCTGTTTGCACCACCTGTACAAACAATATTGTTTATTTAAATGTTATGTATGAGACATATTTTACCATGGATGATCATGATGTCATGTCATGTCAATGATTTAGTTTTTATTTGTTATTATCAGACTTGTGTTCTACTGTACCGTAAACAACATTACATGTGCTATTATGTAATGTTTTTACTTTACTGATAATCTGTTTATTACAGTGCCAGCTAGCGGCTCATCAAATTAAAAGCCTAAGTGCTACACAGATACTACACACCCATGAGAAAAATTGATCTATTCTTTACCATGAAACAAAAAATAACATTTTAGTATTCCAAAAAACCAAACAATCAAAACTGTATCAATGACATAAACAAATGAAAACTACCTCTATTAATGTTTCTCCTAACTGGTCCACCACCACCACCACTGCCGCCACCGCCAATACGACTTCTTTCTTCAGTTCTAAAAGTACTGATTTCAGATGTTGCTAGTTGTATATTCATTGCTCTCCCATCTAACGGCACCCCGTTATATTGTTTCATAGCTTTCAAAGCATCAGCTCTTCTATCAAACACTACATCAGCAGTACCTAAAATAGAAGATACAGCATGGTTATAATTACTGGTATATAGCTACTTGAATAAAATAGACACACATTAAATAAATGATGGCTATGCTTACCTAAAGACCTTCCAGATCTATCATAATGTACGGCTGCACTTTTCAGAGTGCCAAATTCTGAAAACAGCTCCTGTATATCTGAATCAGAGACTCCAAAATCCAGATTGGATACTAATAACTTAGTAGGACCAGTCGTGATAGCCTGCATGGCATTTCTCTGAATCTTCCTTTCACCAAAGTCATTGAACATGTCATGTTTCCATGCGCTGTTAACATCGCCCTGAAATAGGTGGTCCTTCAAAGAGCTTGCCGATTGGCCGCTCAATGCCTCATTGAACATGATTACACCCAAGTGTAATAGTGTGGCATACAAATTAGTTACATACACTGCTACATTTTTTGTAACAAGATAAAATTTTACAACGTGATTACAAAACAATATAGACAAAAAAATCGAAAGGATTTTATAAATTGCTCAAAGCATTACAACTGA
The DNA here is from genome assembly GCA_917490735.1 of Dryobotodes eremita. NCBI lineage: Eukaryota > Metazoa > Arthropoda > Insecta > Lepidoptera > Noctuidae > Dryobotodes > Dryobotodes eremita. The sequence goes on along the minus strand of OU823254.1, from coordinate 14,264,469 downwards.
ATTATTTTATCACACATTTTAATGAAGTTCTTATTTTAGCACTGTCTGGCACACACTCGCGTTGATTTTAGTACTGCATCTTGCAAATAGATCAAGTCAGGAATGAACACCACAGCAGACTTCCTTGTCTCCCATGCCTGCAGCCCGGAGCCTTATAAGACTCCATGGTGAAGACAACACGATGACACATTCCCACCAGGTTATCCTGGCACTTCCACTAAATCAGTGAATATTTAGGTTGAATCGCAGTGATCCCAAAAAGGTGACATCTGAAGTGTTGTAATTGTTTGATGCATTTCGATAGCTTTTGATGCCAAAAATCTGGACAGTTATTTATCAGACGAAAATATTCCAGTATAAACATTGTAGAACATGACAAACGCGTATTTAACATTGGAGTGCTTTCTCGAAGCCAAATTTAGATCTTATGATCTAGGTTAGCAAGAGCGAAAATACGATATGCAGTGTTTAACTGCTGCTACATACAAGATGGCCAAAGAGATAACTGAGTCATCATTGCAACTTGATCGTCCTTAGATTTGAGTGTAATGTTTAACAAGATGCGTCATTTCACCACGTTTGTCCGCCATTTGTAATTTGTATAACCATCTAAGTAATAATTTACCCTTGTGTAATTTGCTGATTTAGATATACCGCCACGGCTTCTTCCACGTAATACGCCCCCTGTGCGGCCATTTCTAAACCCACCACCAGCACCACCAGAACCACCGCGGCCGCCACCAGGTTTTCTGGTGACATTGAATTTTCGTCCAGCACCTCCTCCACCTCTTGGTGTTTTCTTGTTTGCTTTTATAATATCATCTAAAGCCATTTCAATTTGGTCAACCATCTCGGATAAGTTATTTAGAATAGAATCTTTAAAATAATATTATTGTATTTTTTCCTTTCTATAAACGCGCGTCGAATCGTCGATGACACAGAGAAAAAGAAGACAAAGAAAGAGTATAACCAACGGAAATAGCGACAAATTGTCAAACGTCAAACCGAACCACTAACAAACATCTCTGTTAGTCAGGGTATATATATTCTGTGGTGTAGTCTCTGCCAGAAACACCACAAACATAATTATTTACAGTAGTGGCCACAAACGAATACTCTGTCTACGCCACAAACAGACTAGTCAATAGAAAAGTTATTATTAAAAAAAAAAAAGATTAGAATTTGTAGGGTTGCACACGACATAATAAAAAAACCGGCCAAAGGCATGTCGGACCACGCACAGTGAAGGGTTCCTTAAATAGGATGATTATTTCTAGACAGTACTCACAGTACTAAATCCCACCTTAATCAAAATTACGGTATTGTATTATACCTAAATTATAGCATACACTCGAATGTCTATGAACCAAATTATTGTCCAGAAGTTAATTGCCTTATGACAACAATCGGCAAAGATTTAGCTGTTGTATCATTGTACAGACCTCCAGCCATTAATAACCTAGAATACTTAAATCTGCTTGCGTCCAACGGCCTTCTTACCACGCACACTCTGCCAACTAGAGAATCAAATTGTCTTGATCACTGCTTCGTCAAAACAAAACTAAAACCTTTGACCATAGTTTGTAATTCAACCCTAACTAACTACTTAAGTGTTATGATATCACTACCCCAAAAAATAAAAAAAGACCCAAGGAAAACCCCTTTCATACAAAAACCGATTACGATGCTGCTATTAGAGACAACATAGATTAACTGGGAAGAAAGGTCGACGGAGCCTCGCTTAGCGCAGGTGGTAATCAGTTACTAGTTATATTTAATATCTACTTAGGTTACTATTACCTATAACTACGATAGAACTTACAAAGAATAAAACAAAGAAAAAATACTTTTAAATATTTATTAAACAAAATACAGATATACATGTCTCACACTTGTAAGAATTCATTTTTAAGGGAATACTTTAATGATTATTATTTAACTGAGCAAGATTACGCACACTAAGTGACAACTAACAATAACTTTTGTTGAACTACCCACAAGCTACAACATAAAAATAATACCAAATAAACTAACCCGTGTCTATGCAATTTTGCTTTGTGTTTTTGTGTTTTTCATCATATTAGACCAAATAAGTGTTATATCTTTTGAGTGGTATGTCAAACGATTTTATATTTAATGTGTGTTATGTCAAACGATTTATATTTAATGTATGTTATGCTTATAAAAATTTGTTATTTTAAAATTATATCAATCATTCATTATATTAACTAATCGCTATATTAAATAAAATTATAGGTTCCGTTGTTATATGTTGTTAATATTAGAGATTTTGTTGTTATATCATCTATTACTTACCCTTGTGCGTTTGTATGGATTTGTATTTTGCAAGTGTGTGAAAAGCGCTAGGACCTCGTGTGTGACCAGCTTATCTACACAACGATTTATAGTATTTTATTTGTACTATTTAGTATCCACCAACACCGAACACGTACTCGTATCTCAAGTACGCACAGACGCAAAAATATCGCGGCGCGATTTTATCGCGCACTGGATTTTCAACTCTCGGTGTTGCGCCGAGCGTTGAGAATCTAACAGGGTGCATTCCAGCGCGTCGAAAAAACACACTGTTGGATTTTCAACTCTTAGCGCTAAACAAAGCGTTGATAATCTAGAGTACGATAAAATCCCACCGCGATATTTTTACGTTCGTGTGAACGTGGGCGTAGTATCCTCTCACAGAGAGAAAGACTGTGTCCAAGCCATAGTGCTCTTTTATAATGTTCAACGTCACGATATTATCGTTGACGTCCCCTTACACATCCGTTACGTCATCCGAATTATCGATACGTCACAATGATTGAATTTGAACCACGAGACTTCGTGTTCGGGTGTTCGGTCACCGAGTGACACTGTCAATGACTAACACTGTCAACATTTTCTGATTTTCAGTTTCTCAATAGCTTTAATACAATAAAATAGATACTGATCCCTTGGTTAAGGTTTATCACAGACTAAATAGATATTGGGGTATAAATGTTGTGTACTATCCATTATATAAATTTTAGTAATGTACTAGTCTGTCCTGTCCGTCAATAAGTACTCTGGGCTGTCAATTGTCTTCTTGTGTATTCGTATTCTGTGGTCTGTCACTATGTGACGACGCTTTTTTATTTCGCGCATTGTTATTTTGGTTTAAATTAAATTTATTGAAGTATATACATAAATGAGTTAGGGTTTAGAATTCCTAAAGTCATATAATAATAATTAGATTATAATTCATTCATAGTAGAACATACTCGGATGCAATGGCTCTGAATAAATATATGCACCCTCGTAACATTTACAGAACACCGCCTGATTTCGGAAATCTCTCTAAGATTTATTCTGAGTTTTCCGCAATTGCGAAAGTGGTAAGTTGATATTACATAAATCACTGCAGAGCTGACCTAATTGTAAAACGAACGTCCTGAAATTTGAATCGTAGCGGCGAATTATGTGACACCTTTTTTGAGTTGAGAACTTTGTTTGGTACCTACCTTTTTAGTAGTTAGTCACAGATAAGATGTAGCCGTTTAGCATACTGATGTCCGCTGGAAGTCCAGTGAATGCAGGGGTTTATGAAATCCCTGAAAAAAGAATGTAAATGGATTTTCTTGCCCATACTTCTCCATAAAATAATGACATTTTGTTGTATTCATATAAATACAAATGGTCTCATTGCATTTAATTAATTCAAATTTAAATATGCCTCTTCCATTTCATTTTTCAGGATGTCACAGGCAAGATCACAATTGACTTCAAAGATCCACATTCACTGAGGGTTCTCACAAAGTGTCTTCTTAAATCTGATTTCAATCTTGAAGTAGACATTCCTAAAGACAGATTAGTTCCAACCCTTCCTTTAAGACTTAATTACATATTATGGCTGGAAGATTTACTGGATGCAGTTCAAAGAAAAGATAAAATATGGGGATTAGATATTGGTAAGTAGTTCTAAATAAAATCTGCCCATGTAAATTAAATGGGGAAATTTTTTAGTCTTATTCAAGAAATATTAAGTATATTGATAAATAACATCTATTTTTTTAGGAACAGGAGCTTGTGCCGTTTACCCGTTGTTAGGGGCTGTAAAAAATAAATGGAATTTTGTTGGAACAGAAACTGATACAGAAAGCTTTTCCAAGGCTGAAGAAAATGTGCAAAAAAATAGCTTAAAACAACTTATTAAATGTGAGAACATATTATTTACAGGAATAAGCTATTGCTACACACTAAAATCACTAGCAATGCATCTTTTTGTCATTATTAATTTTTAATTTTTATTTTAGTGAGAAGAAACTCCACAACATCTATAATTTCACATGTATTTCAACATGATGACAAGCATGATTTTGATTTCTGTATGTGTAACCCGCCTTTCTATAGCACCTTACAGGAATTGTGTGAATCAAGGAGCCCAGCCAGGTATGTCCCTTCTTAAATAATTATTAAAAAAAAAAAAATTGTCTGGTGACGTGAATTATTATAATAATATAGTGTTGATTTATGTGCATCGGTTGTGCATAAAAGTATGTGCAGTTTAGTTAATGTCATTACATTACTTTTCAGGCTACCACCAAAGAATGGTTTTACAGGGTCACCACAGGAGCTGATCACTGAAGGTGGCGAGTTGGAATTTTGTAGACAACTTATTAGAGAGAGCAAAGACCACAGAGATAATGTGCTGTAAGTATTTCTTTTTCAAAAATCAAAACAGTTATACTGCAACACTTTTTATAATCTAATCATTTGTTTTAATTTTCAGAATATTTACCACAATGGTAGGCCATAAATATAACTTAAATGTTTTATTGGAATACTTAAAATCAGAGGAAATTAAACACACTCACACCGAGTTTTGCCAAGGTCGTGTCACGAGGTGGGGACTGGCATGGACTTACAAAGATTATGATTTGTATAATCTGGGTATGGTGGCACTATTTTTATTTTATTTTAGAAAAATACACAGCATATTAATCAACACAAATTGTTGGTCAGTGGATACGGAACGGGGCACTATGTAAAAAAGACAGGAAAAATTTCACCAAAAACCATCGCCTAATCAAGCCTTCGGGACCCGGTGGAATGCGGGAATAGTAGGGTGGGGGAACACCATGGGACCCCTTAAGGGTATTGACCTTGACCTCAAAGGCATTATCCTTCAGGTCAAGGTGAAAATTCCGAAACTCAAGACCCGCGATTCTCTCAAGGTCATATACTTTGACTTCAGGGTCATTGCCCTTGAAGGCAAGGTCTAAGTTCTGAAAATCAAGATTCGCGATTCTCAGGAGCAGTAACAGGTCAGTATTCATGGTTAGTGACCTTGAGTTCCAAGGTCAAGTGACCTTAGGGACAACGACAAGTGACTTTGAGGTCAAGGTTAAGTGATGCTGAAGGTCATGATACCTTGGATATCATGGTAAAGTGACCTTGGGAGTGTTTTTGGAATTCCAGTGCCTAGACACTACTAACCCCTTGACTTCTTTTTTCTACATTTGCTTATTTCTTAAAAATGTGACCTATCGCAAAAATAATGAAAAATTTGCGTCCTTAATACCTGCCTCCTATTTCTGAATTGCAATAATAATAAGGCGTAGTCGACAGAGCCCCGCATGGCGGGGCTCTAACTTTAGGGTGGTTTAAAAAAAAATAACCAAGAACGGGATGGCGGGGTCTTCCAGACCCTGCCATTTTCTTCTTTACTAAAGTCGGCATAAAGTTCGAAATACAAAAACTGGCTAGGCTCGGGCTTAAAGTCTATCTTTAGCCCGAGCCTAAACTTTCGAGCCAGTTTTTGTATTTCGAACGTTATGCTGACTTTAGTAAAGATCTAATATAAAATTGACAACCTAAGACCGGACTAAGTTGTCAGTTTTGTAAAAGGAACTGTCTTTCGATTTCCATAAGTTGTTATTTCAAAACCAGGCTAAAGGAAAACCTTGTTTCGTAATAAAGAGGATTATGTTTAAAATACCAAATTTTTTGACATGCCTAATCTATACAATAGCTCTTCGCCCGCGATTTCTTCCGCGTGGATTTTGTATTTTCCTTTTTGAACTTCAACACCCCCTTCAGGCCCTGTAAAGAGTAGTTTAAAAATAAAATTATGATTTATTATTTATCTAGATAAGTATTTGTGCCAAGTTTGTACACTGAGTTATTTATACCAATTTTCGAGTTAATCGAAGTCAAATTATCCTTTTAAAATTTTATTTCCCCTGTTTCCACCCAGTTACTTAGTTATTGATTATAAGAAAATCCGAAAACACGTAATTTGCAATACCTACATAGTAAACTGTATATATAGAGCTGGAGTTTTTTATTAGATCAACTTAAAGTTTGCGTGTCAAAGGAAATTACATCGATAACTTAGATTGTTGTAATAATAATATAATTATGTTACAACAGTTTAGTTAAGTATAGTAAATTGTTGCAGTGCCTCCAAGACACAAACCAAGGAAAAAACATACACCAACAAAATACTTGTTACCTGAATTAGCAAATTGTGATAATACAACGGAAGAAGCACTAAGCAAAATGAAAGAGATGCTTGATAAGTTAAGTATCACTCATAAACTACTTGATAAGCGAGGTAAGAACGTAACACTTGATATAGTTGCAAATACGAATACTTGGTCTAATCAAAGACGTAAGAGGAGACTGCAAAGAAGAAGCGAAGGTCATGCCAAAGTACCTAAATTGGATCCTGAAAATGATAACAGTGTGAGCATTTCAGCCAACGGCAATCAAGTAGACAGTGTATCAAATAGCGCAGATATACCAGTGTCACCAAAAGTTGATGAAAGTTTCAGTAGTCAAGAAGAATTATATGAAAATAATCATGATGAACATTTAGATGGCCCTGCACATACCAGTAAAAACCAACCACTAGTACATGCATTTTTTAAATTAGTAAAGAAAGAAAACAACATTCTACTTGAAATAGAACATCTTGATGGCAATGCAGGGAAAGAAGGACTGCATCAAATAGTACAATATATTAAAAACAATTGGAAGTAAAAGGTGTATTTTATTAGCTACCTACAAATAACAATTCCCTTCAAACCTAATGGGTGAATCTTGAAACCAAAGACTTGAAACGCTCCATTTTGCGCTGTCCGGAGGGAAAACGTAACTACCTGTAGTATTAGGGTGGTCGTACATCTGACGAAAGATACGAAAGGACGCGTATCGTTGGTCGTGTAACGCCGGAACGGACAAGTCACTCCACCGATGATGCGTTAGTTAGTGAGTCGAAGGACTAATTACGCCGGACCCATCCATAGATCATAACTTTAGGAAGACGCATCTTCCGTCAGATGTGCAACCCTCCTTAAAATGTTATCTGTCATTTCAGATACACCATAGTCAGTGTCTACCTAACTTCAGAAATCACAAAAAAAAAACTGATTGATTTTTTTTTTTTACCGAATTGTGCGACAGCAAATACAGGTTAATGTTTTTCATTTCTCATACTCAGAAAGTAGGTAGTGTTTGTTTGATCCGAGTAACAGGTGGAAGACGCTGCTCCCCATCTTTGGGCGGGAAAGACTCATAATAATTGCTTCCCTCTCTAGGGCGGGAATGAATTAAAAAAATAGAATTGAATTTGGCTTGGTAGTGGGCTACGATTTTTTTTACATAACGTAAAACGGGGTGAATAGAGATGCAGGGGAAATCGGAACGAAACTTTAAAAGGGATTTTATGATGATAATATAGTTTTGCCAAAATGGACTTAAATGTGAAAACTGTATTATAAATTTATTTATAATACAGTTTTCACAACCCGTTTGACGGTACAGTATGTCCTGTAAATAATGGATCAAACGTAACGGGTAGGTAGCTAGCTTACCTGATTTCCAACAACAAAAAAACATCACAGTAACTAAGCAGTTTTTTTTTAACCTAAGTATTTTTTCTACAAGAATTCAGTGTTTTTTCATCGAACCACGTTGGAAACCAACGCTTATGTGTTCCATGATACGGTGGATCTGGTGTACGCACGAGTGTTGGGTTCGAAAACCGAACTGTTCGTTGGTAATGATACCCTTTGTCTCGGCATAGTCTCTGAGACGCTTATAAATAAGCCTCTCATAGATTTTGCCGAAGACATTGAGACATTGAGTAAACTGATGGGGCGGTAGCTGGAGGGAGCGGATTTAGGCTTACCCGGCTTGGGAATACCGATGACAGTGGCCTGTTTCCACGCTTGTGGGGGACATGTTATTGCTCATGGCACCATTAAAGAATGTGGTCATTAGCATGATCAAGTGGATGGGGAAATGTTGGAACACCTGTGGTGTAATTACGTAACACACTAACAGTAGGAATGGGTTTCATTTAGACAGTTCAACAACATTCATTGCGTTATTTACGTTGTCGAGCAGACAAACTTTTCGAACTTAAGAAGCAATGAATTAGCAATAGGCTTCAAAATGATTCTAATTGTGATAGATAGTGTGTTAGGTAATTAGGGTGCTTATTGGTGATTCCATCAGAACCGGGGGCTTAAGGCCCTTGATGAGTTCGTGTACTTCGACGGGGGTGACGGGAGGCAGAGGAAACTCGGGGTCTTCTACGGGAGGGAGGGAGGCTCTCCTTTAGACGTCGGCTTCTACCTCAGAGAGGTGAGCTTGGTCTACTGGTTGAGAGCTGTGTGAGTATTGGGCCTCAAGACTGTAGGCAAGGCGTTCAGCCTTGTCGACATCATCGAAAGCGATGGTATCGTCTGGGCGGATCAGGAGGGGCAAGGGGGATACTTCCCGGGATTTGAGTTTCCTCTGAAGTTCCCAGAATGCCAGGTGATTAGGTTCTAGTTCGCTCAACATCTTATCCCAGCCAACGTTACGTTGCTCCGCTATGCGTGCCCTTACAGCTCACTGTAAGTAGCGCATATGGGCTCGCTTCGCGTCACAGGGAAATTTGCTGTACGCACGGACAGCCGCGTTCTTCTCAGTCAACAGTTCACGTACATCGTCTGGCAACTTCCAGCGACCGTCATCCGTCGCTGGAATTTCCCTTGAACAATCGTTCAGGACTGATTGTACGTGTTCAGTGAATGAGTCGATCGCGGCCGTCGTATTAGCGATAGAGTCGAAGAGATCGGGGATGGAGTCTAAATGGGGGGATGTGTTGGATTTCAGGCATTCGCTTACCTTCCTCCAGTCCGTTACCACTTTGGAGGAGGGGGGTCGATTGGGATCAGGGAGACCTATGCGAGGGGCTAGTTTTAGCACAACTGGTCGGTGGTCGGATGATAGTTCGTGCATCACCTCTATAGAATCCAACCTTAGGTTGATATTCTTTAGAAGTGATATATCGAGCACGTCAGGGGTATTGTCAACTATGATGGGGAAGTGGGTGGGAATCATCGGGGCGATGACACCGGAATGGGACAGAGGTCTAACAAGAGCCAGCGTTGCACTGTCGTGAGACTTATATTTATTTACCAGCTTCGAATCAACCATCCTTTGGTCGGGGTTGTGGCAATACTGCCTCTATGGTGTCATTGTCAAGTTGTCTTGTCAACTAACATTTTCCTGTCATATCTGTCAAAGGCGTTAGGTGTCAAAAAAATGTTTAGTTTTTGTGGTTTGGCACAGTTTTATTACGATTTTGCGCGATTTTGAGAGTTGACAGAAAAGGCCTAAAATTGTATATATTGGGGCAGAATTTACTGTTGTTTTGATTGTGTCTCCCAGTGACTATGGAGTCTGAACCACCACCAACTGAGGCAACAACAGAATCGCCGTCGACCCAGAATGAGGAGGAACCAAGCAAAGAACTAAATTCTAGTACTAATGCTGCGGCACCTATCGCAGCGAGTTCTGGCGAGTTAGCTGTTCCGCCTATTCCTTCAGTAACAAAGGACACACAGAAGTCAAACTCCAAAAAACCCAAAAAAAGGAAACCCAAAGTTCCTCGCGATGTAACAGCACCTCGGCAACCCTTGACTGGTAATACTTATTTTACTATAGTGAATATAACAGTACCAGAACAGTCATCAAAATTACGACTGATTTCCTTAATCCTATAAGAGATTTCTGTGGCTTCATAACCTACATTCTCACACTATTTATGTATATCTATGGAAAGGACATGTTGCACTGCTCCTTATAATAATATTTTTTTCCTACATCAAATGACTTGGGACTTTTATTTCCCACAAACTTATTTATGTAAACAATTTTTAGGGTATGTTCGATACTTGAATGAGCGGCGAGACCAACTCCGTGCTGAACAACCAGACCTAGGGTTTGCAGAGTTGACACGCCAGCTAGCTAGTGAGTGGAGCAAGCTGGCACATGAAGAAAAAAAACAATACTTGGATGCTGCTGACCAAGATAAAGAAAGGTATACCTATACACCATAGACTAAACTTGAGATAATAATTTAATTTACAATTGTCTACCAGGGATAGTGATAGTTATGTTGGTCAAACAATTATATTAAAGTTATTATTTTTAATTTTATAAGATACATCAGAGAATGGGCTGAATACAAAAAAACAGATGCATATAAAGAATTCAGGAAACAACAGATGGAGCAAAAGGATGCAATCTTATCAAAGAAAGTGAAACATAATCCACCAGAAAATTCTGTACCTGCAGGTAATTACATTAAAGTTCTGTGTACAAATAATAAAATAAGAGCTTCTCATAAGCAACAATTGAAATGAATGACTGGATATAACAAAACAAAACAAAAACAACAAACGTGTCATGTGAAGTCTTGAAACTTGTAAAATATACACTCCTATGCAAAAAAAAACAGGCATCTTACAGCCATTGGCTTTTCTATGGATAATATTAATATTTTTAGTATGTCATTAGCATTATATGACTGGAAATTTCTTATTATCAATGAGAATATAATTTTTAACATTTAAATCCTGGAATCGGTGTTTTAGTCAATGTAAACAGAGAGCCATGTTAAAGGACATTTTTATGGGTATAATGAAATTAAGACTACGAGTATTTTCATGGTATTTTAATAAAAATGATCTCCCCTTGCAGCAATTACGGCATGTAATCGTCTTGGCATGCTTTCCACCACCCTTTCAATGGTGTCCTGTGGAATGTGTTCCCACTCAGCCAAGCTCACACGTTTAAGCTCCCTGATGTTTTGTGGAAGTGGTTGGACTGATCGTACTCGCCTTTTTAGGAGATCCCATACGTGCTCAATGGGGTTAAGGTCGGGGCTGCGCGCTAGCCAATCTCTCTTGCATATAAGCATCTACGTCGCCAGAACGGTGGGCCCTAGATTATCGTCCATGTAAATGGCATCTTCACCAGTTACAGTCAGTGCGGGTTGTGCATGTTGACAAAGGATTTCTGTTATGTACCTTTGCGCATGTAGTAAGCCATTTTCAATGAATACTATCTTGGTACGATAGCTGGAAATTACGCCTGCCCAAAACATAATGGACCCCCACCATAAGGGGTGATTTCTTCAAAACACACGTCGTCATAGCGTTCCCCTGGTCTTTGTAACACTCGCCGACGTCGGTCCTCTCGTCGTCCTCTCTCCATTCAGACAAATTCGAGCCCCATCGGAGAAGAGTACGCTACTCCAGTTACCTAGTGTCCAAGATAGACAATTTCTAGCGAACTTCAATCGAGCAATCCGGTGCCCACGGAGTAACTTGGGGGCCCGCGCTGGTCGTCGACTGCGTATATCAGCCGCTAAAAGCCTCCTTCTCACTGTCCATAAGCTAACTTGTGCTCCTCGTACTTCTTCAAAGCTTCTTTTGAGGTCTATGTAACTGTATTTGCGGTTCCTCAGCGCCTGAGTCACAAAAAAGCGGTCGTCTCGTGGTTGTGTGCAACGTTTTCTCCCAGAACCTTGCCTTCTCTGAGCGGAACCTGTCTCTTGCTATCGAGGCCTAGTCAGTAAAGAGTCAGGTGGACGGTTGAACAACTCACGTTTAACCGCTGTGAGACGTTACATTGGCTACACCCCTCTTCCAGCAGCGCTATTATTTTACTAGCTCTTATTGCTGTTTCTGCCATTACAATCGACACAAAGATATCTGTTTTAAGTCACAATAAGGCAAGATTATGCGACAAACATAAATTATTCTACTAAAAATAACGAGAAGTTAGTTTTATTTGCATAATAACCTTTAACAAACTCGCGAAAAATAAGTAAAAAGTAACAAACTGAAAAAGGTTTTTTTTTTTAAAACAAGGGTTTCTAATTTAGAATTAACTTTTTTTCATACTCAGACACTTTATTAAGTGCCGGTAACATAAGTTGGCTATTAAAACCTCTTAAGAACTAAATGATTAAGTACCAATAGTGTAGAAAAGTCAAAACCACCCGTTTTTTTTTTCAAAGGAGGGTAGTTCTATTTCTAATTTTGCATAAGTATACTACCTATGTATTACTTTAAAAGTCACTACTCATTGCTTGAAAGGATATGTTGATAAACAAAATTTCATACATTACCAGGGACCGCACAAGTTACTACAGATCAAAATGCTACGGTGAATACTAATAGTCCTGTGGTCCCTATGCCTGTGAATGTGCCACGACAGCCTACGCCACCACGTCCTAGACCTTGCATAACGCCAGCTTCAGTAAGTTTAATTTAACAGCCAATATAAGGCAAATGTTGTGTTTATTATTCTAGTGTTATTTTAAAATTGTGCCAAGAAACACAATTTTCTTATCTGAGAAATATATTTTATCTACAGGGTGAAGAGTTGACAGCTGGAGACACAGATATACCAATATTCACTGATCAGTTTCTTCAACATAATAAACTAAGAGAATCTGAACTAAGGCAGCTGCGGAAAGCGAATTCCGATTATGAGCAGCAGGTTTGTAAATTGCATTACACAAAAGATTTATTGGAAAAGTGAAGAAGGCAGTTCACAGTTATTGTTTTTATGAAACTTTATACATGGACATGAACAATTTTTGAACAACTGTAATATATATTTTTCAGAATGCAATACTGCAAAGACATGCTGAAGAAGTCAGTGGTGCTACGACGAAACTTCGTGTTGAAACCGCGGCTGCCGCAGAACGGACTGCTGCTCTTTTAACGCATCGTCGCACACTTGTTGCAGCACTAGTACAGGCATTGCAGTTATTAGCTATTCCAGGTACCACACTTTACTCTTTGATACTTAGGTTACCTTATCATTGCTCCCATCACGAGTTTTGGAACGAAGTTCCTTATCGCAAGTTATAAACTGCACAGTCTGCACACTTGGCGAATGAAAGCTAGACCAAAAAATGTGTAACAATTTGACCGTCACGACACTTTTGTTACGTAAAAAAAACTGTCGCTAAGTGTGCATAAGCTAAAGCAACTTCGTTCCAGCCGGGTGTCCCACTAACACTGTCTCAATTAGTTTTTATCTAGTCATTTTTACAAAAACTCAGGATCTGTTCATGCATGAGAGCAGGACAAACATAATAAAAAGGAATTAATATATTTTGTAAGAATTATATTCTTAGGCCCACTTGCACTACAATTTACTAGTGTCCGACCGAAACACGATTTTAACCTTTTCACCGCCAACGTAACAGAACGCGATGCCTCGCCAGCGCCAAGCTATAAATGTATAACGAAATACATAGTGAATAGTAGTGATGAGGGTATCGTCCTATCGATAAGTGAGATTTATATGCTTACTTTAGGTAATTTACATTTATTTTACGAATATAAATAATAACTAGTTCAATATTTCCCTACTTGTTTTAATTTACAGTATCGCTAGTAAGAGAAACCATTATAAATTATAAGTATTACAGAAACAAATGCATAACTTAATTAGAGCTATAAGAAATGTGGTACATCTCTATTTGTTTCACGACGTCATCCGTTGACTTCATTTCAAGTCCTTGGCGCTCAGAGCACGTTATATTCAATTCTGAATAAGGATATCTGTGGTCTTTCTTTCTATAATTTTAGTTATTCCAAGTTTTTTTTAATCTCATATGCTTTACTTCAGTCAACGATTATTACCGTACCCAAGCGACAGAATTTTTCAGCGGTTCATTGTGTTAAGTGTTTTTCTACGTATTTTCTCGAATGGAAAGTAGTATTTAAATTATAACACAATTGTAGCAGCGTATCTATCACAGCACTGTTTTATAAAGCTTTGTCTCTGTTCCTTTCTTTACTCATGTAACGGTAGCGTTTACCAGTCAGGCAGGGCATTCTAAGTAGAGTTTGTCCCGCGCGGGCCGTTGCTCTTTACACGTGCATTCGTTGGCTAAACCGTGTAGATTGTTAAAATAACCTGTCCTTTAAATAATATAAGTAGTGATTTGTATGAAATTCATGTATATTTTTATAGTTACATAACTGAAGCGAAAACGCAATGACGAGTAGGTACATTCTGAAACACAGGACGACGACGAAACTCAAATAGAAACGCTAATATTTTGAACAAAACTCAGTCATAATGATGAAGATGTACTACTACCACCAAGATCTGCACCGACGGAGGCTCCAAGCGGGCTCACGCCGACAGTAGTATAGAAAACATTTATTGGTACAGTGCTGCACTATGTCAAAGTGACCTTAACACCCGTACACTTATGACGTCACAGAACGACTTCTATACTAGTCCGTGGCGCTCGAGGCAGTGACAATGATATCTAACTGTTTTATAGAGATGGGAATATAATTATCGACAAGGATTGGTAAACAATAACTATTTACTTCCGGATCGGCACCCATCTGTAGATTGAACTTGCTCAATTTTCCCTTTGTTATAAAGTAATTAACCGAGTTCAAATTTTACTGACCTCAAATTGTTTTCGATAGTAGTATTTATAAATATTTCCAAGGGCGAAATCAAACAGTGATAGCTTTCACGTCACATCACTGGCCGACTTTATATAAAGTCCTTGGCGTTCTGGGGACATTCAAATTGTTAGGAGTTTTTGTTTTTGCCGATTTTAAGACAAATAAGGGCAACTTTTGTGTGGAAAATTAAAAAACAGGGCGTTAGACAATGCTATATTAAAAAATAACAGAAAACAAAGCTTTTAAATAAAGTATATTTATTTTTATAAAATAGTTAAAATGAAGAGCTTCTAATGAAGTCGTGGCGCTGGTGGCACGAAAATCGGGAACTTCTATTGAAGTCCGTGGCGGTGAAAAGGTTAACCCGAAACCGTAACCGAATATTCGGGTCCTTCTACTAGTTTCGGCCTAAATCGAAACTTATGAAGTTAAGTTAAAAGATAGAAAACATACTATCAAAATGTATAAATGACGATTGAAAAATCAGGCCTAACTTAAATAAGGACTTTAGCAATCATGCTACTGCTAGCAGCTACGATAAGCAAAAATAAAACATGTATGGATTTATAATTAAAGATTGTAATTTATCTGAAATAAATAAATTGAATTGAATTGAATTGATAAGCAATTTTGTGTTTTTTCAAAAGCTGCGAAGCGATTGTGCTCTAAATACCGCGAATAATCAGCGATTTAATCGCTTTTCGGAAGCTCGATATAGCGACTATAATCTCTCCGCTATTTTGCTATCGTGACCGAACGCAGAGTCGCTAAGATGCATCTGCACGCGTAGCATGACCATCATAGAAACAGGTTTTGTCGACGGAAGAATAGACAAAAATGACATTCCGTGAAGACAGTACGACGGCAGCAAAGTAGAAAGAGTCAACTGCACTTTTTACGAAATTCAGTAGTTTATTCACGTTTTTCTTTTATTTTTCTTATATCTCGAAAATGGTGTGTCCTATTGCAAAAATAATGAAAATTTCCTAATACTAAACATGTAGGTAATCATTTTTCACATTTTCTATACAAAAAGTGAGAAATTCCATTTTTCCATTCCATTTTTATACCTTGTGGCCGTCGAGTAAAGTTTTCTACTGTCTTTAGCATGGCGATTACAAAATCAAATTGTCTTCACTACCTTAGACAACTGTCAGTTGTCAGTGTGATTTTGACGTTTGGGATCGAAAACTTTCTTTTGAAATGTTCTACATATAAAAAGACCTAGACAACGATCGGTAGAAACGAAAGACAAAATGACGGATTGAAGGATTTTTACGGGGCGATGTCAAAAATGGAGAAACAAAATGTCACTTTGGATAGAAATAGCTGTGTCTTGTCTTCCAAGAAATAGAAAGCGTCATGCTACGCCTGCTGGTGTTGCCTTTATATTAGAGCTTTTGTCAATCTTCCGGAAAGCAAATAAATCCCTACTCATTGGTACTAAAAGCAGCATGTCTGCTAAGAAACGAAATGACTTAAATTTATAAGTAAACACTTATTTTTTGTGTTCTGTGCAAATAGGGTGAAAACGGCCATAATAATCAATCTACGCAATCTGTCTAACAGTCAAGTCGTTCGCATTCTATTAAAACCGACACCTCACGAAAGCTAGTTTCGGTGGGACACTACAAATCACTACATAGGTGTATGAATAAAGTACTAAACGAATTTAAAAAATTATTCTATTTCTGTCAATCGTTTGCAGTAGAAGGAAATAAAATGATGTTTTAAATAGGTTTAGCCCTAAATGTATTTAGTGATTTGTGGTGCAAGCAGGTCTTAGAAACTGTCTCTTAATTATTAAGGCGATAGAAATATTATACTGATGTTATTATTAATTTTGACCTAGGTGGGCCGACTGGAGCGACCGAGCAGAACATTGAGGAATACTTAGAAAAATTACAAGGTTTAGCAGCTGAGGGCAAAAACAGTGCAGTAGTGAAACAAGCTCGAGACATTCTCAATAAGATTGAATTGCCAATCAACTAATTTTACCTGCACAGATCAGCAAAGTGATATACTTTTATACATGTGTCAAGTGTGTAATCAGGATGCATTTGAATATTTTAAATAAATGAAGTGTAGTCATAATAACTTGCTCTTTTATTCATCTTAAAATTAGTGTTGATCACAACATATTTATTATTTCAGAGATTATGTTATTTACTTAAAAAAAGATAGTGGAAAAGGGATGACATACTGTCTTTCGAGAATGCATGAGAGATAGAATAGTTAAATCTATTACATAAATAGATGTCTGATATTGCTGTATTTAAAGTAGAAAACAATAAGTACATAAAGATAGCGCTTTACAGTGATGACAGGTAGTCAATGAGAAGAGCCAAAATATTAAAAAAAACATTATTTTCTGTTTTGCACTCATGTCTGTGCACACCTGTGCATTCGCAAATAGGTTCGCGCAGGCGTAATAGCTTACCTGGGTGCACGTCTATGTAACACTATCGAATTGCAAAATGTACGTGAATTGTGACGTAATCTCAGCCCCGGATCCAGATATTTTTCGAGGCGGGGCTAAATGTGCCGCTCGCCGCCCCGCAAATCGTTTAACTTTTTCCATGAAGCCTTATTTTTTTTAAATCTGCGTTGTCATGTCGAACATTTTAGGATAGAGTTTGAAATAAATCGTAAGATGATAGCAAACTAGCTTCTGCCCGCGACTTCGTCCGCGTGAAATTTCTGGCCCCGACCCACCACGTCGCTGCGCATCGCTCGCCCGCGCTATTACTTCGTTTTCGCTTAGCGTTCTTTCCGACTTTTTTTCTTTTTGCTCGGCTTCTAAGGGTTGTAGCGTGATGTTAAATAGCCTATAACCTCCTCAAGAATTGGGCTATCAAAATAATGCAAAAATATTTTTGCAAATCCGACTGCTAGTACCAATCTTAGCGTGTTCAAACAAATAAACTCAACTTTATAATTAGTAAACATAGATTAGAATTAAACCACCTTCGAGTATTTTATTCTGCAAAAATAAACGATGGCCTTGTCATAATATTAATGTTATTATCTAGTCATGATTTTCGATTGATTTAGCACTCTGCCTCAGATAAGTTAGATTTTTAAGGTAGGTGCTAAAGTTTTAAGAGTTAACGATTCGCTAGGCTGTAAGAGCGATCGAAGCTAGCTCGAAAATTTTGCTAGCGACATATTAGTAAAATTTTATCGATCTATAAAGCTCACTCCAACAGGAGCGCCAGTGCAGTGGTTAAAAATTAAAGGAAATTGTGTCGCCTTTGCACTTACAGGTGTAAACGGAGAGTTCCTGGCAGAATTCAATTGCGCCCCCGCACACACCCGTTTGACGACCCATGCCTACGCTAATCACGTATCACTACGTTCACTCGTTATCGCTACGTTCACCACGTTTCTCAGTGCGCCACCCGCAGAGGTGCTGTGCATCTCATTTATCGCTAAGTTGCGGTGGCTTGAATTTGCCGTCCCCTGATGTTGGCGCCCAGGTTCCCCTCCCCAGATCCGGGGGCTGCGTGATCTACCTGCGCAAACCGTCGCTCGACGCGACGACGTTAAGTTCAGAGCGGTCAAGAATCATGCGCGTCTACAAACCAATACATTACCTAAGTATTTGTATTATTCTGTAGACTACATAATATAAAATAAGCGAATTGTCTAAATGTATACAGGGTCAAATTAAATTAGCTAGCGAAACTCCGCCGACGAAGTCACGGCTAACGATATCTTAACAAGATAAAACAAAACAAATAAATTGGGTTCAACAACCATAGATTGTGTTGTTAAGTAAAATATCGTTTTAAAAATCAGTTATTTTTCAAACACGATAAAACAAAAAGAAATACTGGGTACCCCGCGAAATTCAAGTTTTCGTACATTATTTGCAATTTGCAGGTCAGTATCAAGTTATATATTAATCTAAATATGAGTCACGGCTGGATCAAATATTTATTTATAGAATTATTATCATAAAAATCATCAATACATCTGTAAGTTCATATTAGCCTATTGAATGACTATATTTTCATGAAATCATGACATTTGAGGCCAATTCTAACTTAAGGAGTTGTATTGATGATTAATTCTGTAAAGCCATATTTGTTACGATCGCGAATCATAATTTAATCAACTTGTATGTTGACTAAATGTGATTGACACTGCCATTGACATTGACAAATTGCAACAAAACGTTAGTAAATTTGAATTTCGCAGGCTACCTTAGTACATCCTCCCTAATAATCTGAGTAACTACTAACTGCAATACCAGCAGTGGTTGACCCCAAAAAAGGAACATAAAATCTATTTGTTTCTTTTTTGTTTAGATAGTGTTAATTCATCTGCAGAGTTTTGCTAGCTAATTTAATTTGACCTTTTATTGATTGACTATGGTCAACACTCCAAACACCATACTGAAACCACCTAGGTGCTTTGTAATTTTAACAATCCTTACAGCAGAAATGCAAGCGGTCAAGATCAGACATTCAACATTATGACTATAACTTACTATGATTGTATACTTACCGTCAAACGGGTTCAATAGGGATGCAAGGGTGACTCGGGACGAAACTCTAAAAGAGATTTTAATAATACAGTAAACACATTAGTCTTTTTGGCAACGAACTATAAAATTTAAATGTTAAAATCCCTTTTAAAGTTTTGCCTCGTTTCACTCTTGCATCTCTATTCACCCCGTTTGACGGTAAACAAATAAGTGTATTTGTAATGTACATAAAACTGCTAGTATACACTCCTCATATTACTCATAGGATTCATTTTCTTAATTATATTTTAATTGAAATCATCTAATCATTATTAGAATTCACATTTATAATCTTCTAATCATTAGCTTTTACACTTACAGCTACTTTAATACTAAAGTAAATATTTATATGATTAAAAGTGACTTTTCTTCACTTATAGTTTAGTCGAATTCTGACAAAAGATTTTCCAGTCTATTGTCGCTATCTTCGGCATCTTCATTGTCATTGTCAGAAGTCGCATTAGTGTCATACTCATGTAGTTTTTTCCTCCACAGTCTAATAAGAGTATCCCATGACCTTCTGCTGTATTTGGCAAACTTATCAGGTGTTTTAGGATGATCTTTTGTACGTTCATCACTGTAAAAGAGAGTTATTAACAAAATTAGTAGTTGTAAAAGAAAAAACACATTTAAAATTAAGAAATGTAAAACAAATTAAACTTACATCTTCACTTGGCTTATATAGTTGTGATATCCCACTGTGTTTTTTCCATAATCAATCTGTTTTTGTCGTCTTTGTAGTACGAGAGGGTCTGTCTCCAATTCTAACGGTTTTCTAGGTGGGCTGGATAGAAACAAAATATTGTTATGAGCTTATGGTTTAAACAGCATAAAGTGTTTAGTAGCATACATAGCCTCCAAGCCTGCAACTTACAAGATAGTCAAGGCAGGTAACCTAACCGGCAGAAGAGGGGCAAACCACAGATCTTAGTTGATGAGTACTAGCTTAGCACTGTCTTTTGCAAATTGTACCTTTGCATTAGGTTGGTATATTTGTAGCAGTATCTACAACTCCACATGCGAGCTATGCTTCACACAAAATTCTGCATCGCGCACTCCGAGTTTACCGCGCAACTAGCATATATACAGCGTCCCGTCAGCAACCGTCGGGGCAGTTGCCCACCAGATACAACACCCATCTGGTCGGAAGGATCCTCCCTTTTCCATAAAGTATGAGTGAGCTTTATACCCTGTTCCTCATACCTCTATATGTTGATAGAAATATCATATGCAGTAGTAGAGTATTATCTGATATTCATAGAAATCATCAACAATTCTCTTAGATATTTGTTAGAAATTGTCATGTTTCATGAAATAGTCATACCCCAGCATATATAACATGCAACCAATTACCAAAAAACTTAAGAAAATCTCCTCTTTAGTGCCCAAAGTATTAAAAATAAATGAATACCATGGTTTAGTATCTGTGTCATTCTTATTGTTTGGTTTTGCCTTTTTCCTGCTGTTTGAATTTTCCCTGCTACCACCTGTTTTTCCTTTTGAGGATTTACCATCTGAAATAATAAAATATACAGTGTTATATTCTTCATTTCAAAGTTTTAAGCTTAGTTGGAATGAGAAAATTGAAACATAGAATAAACTAAAATGTTCTAGACCTTAGAAAGTTCAAATAATAGATTTAAGTTTCGCAAGTTTTCCTGAGTACAAACTCAAGTACAAATTATACTCACTATCTCGAGTTTCATCCATATCACCAGGCCAACTTCTTTTAGAGGTTATTACATTCATATTAAGCTTAACCCAAACGATAAAATAACTCTGGAATGCAAAGAATAAACGTTTTCAACATAGCATACATTGATGGATACAAAAATTCCATTAGTAATTTCGAAGTGTTCTGTGATAAAAAAACGTTAGGCAATAGGCAGTTACGCTAGGCAATGTAGATACATAATGTCTAACAACAACAGTAAGCCTTTCTTTGAAACAAAATCCTAATTGCCAAGTTTTATCGAGAATGGGAATCTTCACTCTTACAATAGGTATTTAAAAACATGTGCAAAATACTTACAAGTAAATCCTTAAACAAGAGGGAAAAGTCCTGTAAAACAAAAATACATAATAAATGTAAAACAAACAGGGAATTTTCGATTATTGTAGCCGCGTGACATGAAACGAAAACGCGCGAAACAATAAATACACAAAAGTGAGTGACACTGGCTGTCAAAGTGTTTTTTTTTTTTGTTTTGTAAGTATTTTCTGGCCTGGTTGCTAAGACCTTTTAGCCAAGCTGTCAAGGTGTCATGTCAGAACATTACAGACAGCCAAACAAAACTAAATCAAAAGAGAATAAAAAATCGGCTATACACATCGTACAAACGGCGACATATAAAGTTACATTTTCCAATTTTAGCTGACCTCGCATTGTATAGGCTTTTCGTACAATGAGAAGTCAGCTTGTACTGGAAAATATAGCTTGGTATGTAGTCGTGCGTACGTTGTACACCCAGCTTTTATTTTACAAAAAGAATTAGGGTACTAATAAATAATAGGGTAACAATAATTATTATATTAATGGAGACCCTATTCCCGATAGGTTTTTATATTCTAATATTTAAAAATATAATTAAATGTATGTAATGCTAATGAAATAAAGGACATAATAATGATACTAATATTACACTTTATTGTTTTCCGACATGCACGCGAACGAAGTCGCGGGCACAGCTAGTGTGTAATAAAATGTTTTTAAGCTATTGCATAGCTTTAATTGCGGGCTTTGAGCGCGGCGACCGAATCAAGAAATTCCGTAACGAAAATAAAACCTAACACCCCCCACTCCGCCCACCATGTAGCTCGGCCGAGCGTTCGCTTAACGTGTATGTATATGGTACGACTGTACGAAGCTCGCACGGATCGTGACGAGCTGCTCCGGAATCGGACGAATACGTAAGCAGATTGCATAAGTTGATAAAAAATGCTATGCAATAGCTTTACCGCGGCAGTCCCCGAGTGCCACACGTGTTTTTTTTTTTGGGTATGTCACCTCGTAGTTGTGACCACTGAGGTCTTGGCTACGTAACCGAACTGTCCTGTGGGTGCCTTAAGACTTTACTCGAAAAGCCTCCAGCCAGGAGCGAAATTTAATACTAAACTTATATTTAAATGACCGCACGCTAAGGGCGACTCGCACTCGCACTTTATTGAAGGGCAACTCGCAGTTTTGACCACTGGGGGTCGTGGCTGCTTAACCGGTCTGTCCTGTGGTTGCCTTTCGGATTTTACTCTAAAAGGCCTCCAGCCAGGAGCGGAAAAATTTAAAACTAAACTTAAATGTTAGATGACCGCACGCTAAGGGCACCCCCTGTGGAGTACGGACCTCGGCTTAGGGCGTCACTGAGAGAGGGCAGCAGGTGGGGACAGGCTGGATCGAAAGGTTAATATTATGATAATATTATGTTAATATTATGATTATTATTAGGGAAATTTAAGGCTACAGGCTCAGCAACGACGCGGGCTGGGGCCTCATCGGACAAGGGTCGGGGGGGACGGTTACGGGGAGGTCGTCGCGTGGGACCTCGTCAGCGAGGTCGGTACGATGGCGGTCTGTGTTTGTGCACTGTATTGGTGGCCCTACTGCTCTCCTGGAGGAGGGTTATGGGGTCATCGGGGTCGACTAGGACATGCCGCGGATGGTGGGTGTGACTGATACGGGAAGGGGTGTAACGGGCGGCCGCGACAACCAGACGGCTGCGATGAGTGGCGGCGGAATCGAAGAAACGCTTGGACAGGCGTTTCATGAATTGATTGATGGTCGGGATTTTTAGATCTAAAGGGAGGTTTTCGTTCCGAACGAACCAAGGAGAACCGGTCGCCCTACGGAGGAACCGGTTTTGGAGGGTCTGCATCCTATGGATGTGATGGGGTTTCGCTTGTGCGAAGACTACGCTCGCATAGGTCATGATCGGGCGAATGCACCCTGTGTAAATGCGCAATTTGCACTTGAGTGACAATTTGCTACGTGCATTCAGGACGGAATGGAGTCTACCGAGAGCGAAAGCGGCGCGCGAGCGCGCCTGCTTTATGTGCTCCGAGAAGGAAAGGTGCTCGTCTAGGACGACGCCCAAGTATTTGGCTCGCTTCTACCAAAGGGATAGGCTTGCCGAACATGATGATCGGACGGACGGGGGAGGGTGGGGCTACGTCGCGGTTTCGAAAAGAGAACCGCTTGACTTATGTCGGGATTGACTTCGATTTTCCACTTTCTAAACCAGCCGCCGAGTTGGTCGACTGAGGTTTAGAGAGTGCGAGATATCGTATCGTGGTCGAGGCCGGTGTAGTAAATGGTCGTATCGTCTGCGAACAGAGCCAACTGAGCCTTTTTACTCTTAGGGATATCGCTGGTGAATAGCGTGAAAATGAGCTTATATAATAAGCCATCGTGACAGACTTTGTCGAACGCTTTCGCTATATCGAAGAGTACGGCAACGGTCAAAGAACCGCGTTGGAAACCGACGCTTATGTGTTCGATGATCCGGTGGACCTGTTGCACGCACGAGTGTTGGGTTCGAAAACCGACCTGCTCGTTGGGAATGAGACCCTTCGTCTCGGCGTAGTTTCTGAGACGCTTATAAATAAGCCTCTCATAGATTTTCCCGAGGACGTTGAGTAGACTGATGTGGTGGTAGCTGGAGGGAGCGGATTTAGGCTTGCCCGGCTTGGGAATACCGATGACAGTGGCCTGTTTCCACGTTTGGGGGAAGATGTTATTGCTCATGGCACCATTGAAGATGGTGGTCATGAGGCGGGGAAAAGTTGGAACACCCTATTGGTGATACCATCAGAACCGGGGGCTTTGCGGGGCTTAAGACCCTTGATGAGTTCGTGCATTTCGCCGGGAGTGACGGGAGGCAGAGGAAACTCGGGGTATTCTACGGGGGGGAGGGAAGCTCTCCTTTCGACTTCGGCTTTCACCTCAGAGAGGTGAGCCTGGTCTACTGGTTGAGAGCTGGGCGAGCATTGGGCCTCTAGACTGTCGGCAAGGCATTCGGCCTTGTCGACATCATCGAAAGCGATGGTACCGTCTTTCATGGGGGCTACTTCTCGGGATTTGAGTGTAATAAAATGACTCGTAGCGTGTGTATTATATGTTCTCTACCCAGTGCTGCCAACCTAACTGTTTTAACAGTAGATCTACTGCGTTAGCAATGGTTTCTCTGTTTTCTTTTTGTCCATGTTTCTACAGTTTTTTGTACTTTAGGAGCCATCTGAAGCAACAAATCCAAAATGCTTGTTTTTTACTTTTCGTGTGGGCACAAACAAGGTCTACCGCCTATTGATTCTGGCATTTAACCCAAATTTTAGAAAAAGTATGAGGTATGCATTTTTGCATCTTCTAACTTTTTTGTTTTAGATCTTAAGCTAGACAGTAGAATTACTGTTCTGAAATTACGATTTCTATTTCCTGTTTTATTATGGTTGATTTGCTGTTTATTAGTTTGGTAGGTTTGACAACACTCTCTACCACAGATTGCTCAATAAAATTGTTGCCGATGCTGAAATCAACCGAAAGTAATGTCAAAGATGAAAGAGTGGTTAAACTGGTTATCAGAAATGTCAGTTTAATATTTTTTGTCTTAGATTATAATATAGGGAATTACATTTGGTACCTACAATTTATTGTTATAACTCTCTAATTATTGTGCTAACTAAGTATTACTCATTCCTACAAAATAATGCTTATTGTAATTTTTACATAAAAAGGTTATTATTGAAATATTATGTAAAAAAACCTTATTATTTACAAAATGATGGTGAGTAGAACCAAATAAAGCACAAAATTAATAATTAACAGTTGTAACAACCTTAACTGTGTTACTAACTATTTAATCTAAATGAGTGTTTATTTGCAGGCTGATCATGAGATAGATGAGGCCTTAGCCTCATTAGATGTACTTATGTCTGAGTTCTTTGCACCGGCTACAAGTAACTTCAGAAAAAGAGAGATTGAGAGTATGCTTGAGAATTTCTCTAATCGAAGTGATTCTTGGAAACATTGTTTGTTGTTTCTACAAAAATCACAAAATCAGTATGTTTTGATGTTCACATTGACTACATTAGAGGTAATGTTAAATTTACATTTTACACTTATATTTATTGAATAATAATATATTGTAGCACAAACAAAAGTATCCTCATTGTCTATTTACATACAAATTATTTAGCTTCCTCAAAATTGTTAGGTATGTGAACATTAATTTGAAAAACTTTTGAAGGAGTTTAATATTCAGGAATATTATTTCTTATTGATAATGATTGATGTAATTCTGTTTAATCTGTAAATATCTTGTAGAATATCATCAACCGGCAGTGGATCAGTCTGTCAGACAACGAGAAAACAGAAGTTAGACTGACGTTATGGAATGAATTGTTGGCCAAACATGAAGTTATGGTTTATTTTATCAGAAACAAGCTTGCAGCGTTAATGGTGTCTATAGCACGCTATGACTGGCCACACGTGTATGATGACTTCTTCAGTAATATTGTTGAGGTAACTTATCCTACACATAGGTATTTATAAGGAGTTACAGACAGTCTGCTGTGCAGGGCCTGGATGGAGGTCGACGAGACAGTAGCTCATATGCTTCTAAATTGCCTGATGGTCCCCACATACAAGGCAAAGTACTTTGGTAACCCAGGTACCATACGCCGTGTCCTCGTGGCGGCGATCGGCGGCGGCGACCTCTCGCGTCTGGCCCTAGTTCAGGCCATGGTACGGAGCGAGAGGGAATGGGAAGCCGTCACCTCCTTCTGCGAGGCAGTAATGCTCGCGAAGGAGGAGGCGGAGCGCGAAAGGGATGGGTAATCTCTGCGCCCTCGCGCCCCTAGCCGCCGCAGGAGGAGGAGACACCCTGGGCGTCTGGAGTCGATTGCCGACTCCCGGCCACCGTAGGCGCGGGCTTGCGGTAGGCGAGCAATGGGCAGCTCGCCGTCCGGTAAGGACCAGGCCCGGGTCGACGGCGCGTCGTGTTCCACGCGCGCCTCAAAGAGATGTCAGCACCATTGACGGGGTCCGGTAGGACCGATGCCTGCTAGGGTCGCGGATTGTTCGAAAGAGTTACCGTGGCCCTGGCGCACAGGCAACTGAAGGAACACGGGTGGGTTTTAGTCAGTAAGAGTCTGACACGTCCTTCCGCCCAGAGCGGGAGAGGTCATTTGATGATTTCCCAGCCCAAAAAAAAAAAAAAAAATAACAAAAAAGGTACCATACGTGAGATTGTCAGTAACATCAAGGTGTTGCTGGCCTCCCTCGAGGAGCTGGGTCGAATCGAATAAACGATTTTCCCACCCGTACGCAAAATACGCGCCTTGACGTGGAATTGCGGACACCAGTCCATATTACCTATTATAGTGTATATACACTATTAAAAATATTACTACTAAAAATCTTTTTATATATATAAAAAGATTATTTTTTAATGGAAATTTAAACTAAAACTATAAATAAAGGAGAAAAGGTCTTGGTTGTTCAGCATAAATTAAATCTTAAAGATATGCAGAGTCAGAACAGTCATATATTACATCCCTATATGTATACTAAATGATGAGAATGACAGATATGCCTAAGTGAACCCTATTCTCATTAATTCCAGGCAATTTAAAACTGCATGAAAGTAGAAAAAAAAGTTTTATTCAGGCTTAACCTTGGAAGACTATGGATTTTAAAGAAGAAAAAAAAGTTTTATTCAGGCTTAACCTTGAAACACAATATGGATTTTCATATCATATCTTGATCGCTAGGCATAGCTGCCATAAGAAGAAGACAAAAATCGGAGGCCATATTTATGGTAAAGAAAGTTGCGCTACATTGTTGTAGCAAATTGTGCTGCTGGAAATATGTTTAACACATGTACTGTAGTAAAGGATGCAAGCAACAAGTTGCTGCATTTTGTTTGCCATGAATGCAAGGCTTTACCTACTAGTGATCTTGATCTTAATAAGAATCAAATTCTTTTAGTAAACAGTTCAATTGCCAGAGCTGCATAAAATATACACATAAGACATAGCTCACAGCGCAGTTCACAGATCTCAATCTGTGAACTGCACTGTGAGCTACATTATTGCTTAAGTTAATTATGTTTTCTGTTTGTAATATAGCATAATGTAGCTTTTTGTTGTTCCTATTTAATAAATACAGTTTTTTGTTTTCTTTTACAGTTGATCAGAAGTGATGGGCCTCGTTGTCTATTGGGCTTGGTCATAGCGCAGGCCGCGAGCGAAGAGCTTGGGGCGGCGCGTGACACTGGCGTCCTACTGCCATCCTCGCGTAGGAACCAGCTTGAACGTCTCATGCTCAAGGGGATGCCGCAGCTGTTAAGTGCTCTTAGTGGTAAGATGACCAATTCAGATCTAAGAGTAATCTTAACAAGTAATGTTTTAAATCTTAATTTTCTTAGTATTTTTTTGTTATTGCACTGACTGTTACTGCCTACAAATGTTTTCAGTAACTTCTAACATAATCTGCACCCATATTTATTTCAGATATTTTGGAAAAGAATGCCCAGAAGGAAGGACAGTCCAATCCGCCTCCATCACCAACAAATGGTGTTCCACAAACATCTTCACTACCAGACCTTTTGGCAAATGCACATGATGTCAGTACTGCAGATAAGTAAGTTAAAAAAATATTTTAATAAAATGGTACTTACATCCAAACTATCCTTAGAAATACTGTAGACATGGACAGGGCTTCTGTCAATCTATTTGCTTCATGTAATCACTGTGAAATGATGTAGATATCTTAGTAAAATTCTTATTTTACTAAGATATTATATCATTTTGCATATCATGACTATTACACACTTTACACTTATTCATTGCAATTTAAATTGTATGCCACTGACGCAAAAGTAAAAAATAAATACATATAATTAGTATTATCAAATTTGTGCTACTTGTTCCAGGGCTCTGAATATGGAGATAGTGGTAAAGTGTCTTATGACTCTTCAACATCTATTCTCGTGGTTGCCATTATCTTCTCACGTGCCGCCATCATTAGTCACCACAGTGTTCTATTGGGGCAGCATCGCAACACAATCACAGGTATGTGATGTTGTGCTACAAATATATCAGCTTATCCTAAATTAGGCTTAACTCTGCAGTCTCATGTAATGCAGAGCCACTATAAGGAGGAAGCGCTAGGGTAGCCTGCAAAATTCAATACAACTCTCTTTGTTCAAATTATCCTATTGAATGACTATGTCATGAAATCATGACATTTGAGGTAAATTCTAACTGAGAGATTTGTATTGATGGTTCAAATGATTAAAATTCTGTAAATACATTGTTACGGTCGCGAATCATACAACTTTATACTGACTGAATCTGGCGGGCTATTCTGGCGCTACGCCCCTTAGAGATAGGTAAGGATGAAGGTGTGTGTGTGTACAGAGCGTGGAAGCGGCACTGTGCGGGCTGGGCGGCGTGTGCGAGCTGCTGTACCGGCGGTACGCGCCGCCCTCGTCGGCCGCCACGGCGCTGCGCCTGCAGCACTGCGCGCTGCGCCTGCTGCGGCACCTCACGCACACGCAGCATGCCATCATGCATGCTCACCACGAGTTAGTACTTACATACTCATTTTTTCTTATCTACACTGTATCCCTCTGCTAGACAAAGGCTACCCTTTTTTCCTTCCAAACTTCTCTATTTCACCAGATCTCTGGCCATGTTGGCCCCGCAAACATAATCAGATCGTCACACCACCTTCGCCGCGGTCTACCTCAACGGCGATGCCCTCCTTCAGGCGTCCAGTCAGTGAAGATCTTTGCCCATCTTTAATATTCAATACTGAATCATTTATGGCATTCCACAATGTGTACTTAAGTAGTAACTTAACTTTAACGAGATCTTTATGGACCCTGTCGGGCACAGCAAAACAGTAGGAGAGAGAAAGCTTTAAAAACTACCCCACCACACTAGTACCCCACTCGCTACCTCTCCTTTTCTTACTGATCTTCAGATATGAGACCACGCCGTGTCTTTTATTGGAAAATATGTGTTTGGTGATGTATGTTAGTAGATTTTGTCCCCTACAGCATCTCTATGCATTTACAGGACTCTTTAAACATGTTTCATAAGGGTGACGTGAATTTACACGTAAATAACGCAGAGATCAGCGTGTACCTGTATTTGAATTCCCTTTTGTCACTTAATAGTGCACGTAGAAAATTACTAGAGCGAGAAGTCCATTCGCGCATAAAAGGGCTTTTTATTCGAATAAAATGAAAGGGGATGCTTGAGAGCGGTATTCTCGCTTTAGCAGATGACGCTTCTAAGTGACAGAAAGAGATGGAGATACAGAAAAGTGCTGATCCGTGCGTGTTAGTAAGTAACAGAGTCGTCTCAAGCCAAGACCGAACTGTTGTGACTGTTGATAGCTTTGGGAACGCCCTATATCGACGATATTTTTGTGTCACTAATCAACATTATAAATTCTCATTAGTGATCATTGAACATTGTGTCCATTTCAGTTACCTTAACAAGTTAGCAGAATTCCTAAAACTGTTTGTATCATTGCATTTCAAGAGGTTGGAGGCGGAGCCAGAGTTTGATGCCATCGAATTTTTGTCATATCTATTCCAATATACATTCCAGGTATGTTTTATTCTCAAAAGCTATGAAAATGTTCAGTAATTTCGTGTTACAGTGTTGATCTAATCAAATAATGTTTTCAGGTGCCCACGTGTGCTATTTTTGTAAACTGTTTAGATATATGGATACAATTTATCGATATTTTGAAGCCAGAAGACACACCAAAGTACGTAATTATTAATATTTCAATTTGGCAATTAAATTAAGAGCCATATCAATATTTGTAAGTATGTAACACGTGTTGTGTTATTTCAGATATTGGGAAGCGTTACAGGCGCTCGTGAATGGAGTGTTGAATAAAATACAGTTTCAACACAATAAAGCGCAATTACAACACCTCGACAACGACATTCGAGATGATGACGTTAGTGAATATTCTTATTATCTTATAGCTTAGTGATTAGGGGCACAATCTAATGTATATGATGCGCCATTTTGCCATTGTACATTTTGTCTCCGTGCCATTTTAAGATTGCCAGACATATTACATCATAAGGATCTTCAATATAGCTGCCTTGATTGAATCATTAGATAAACTTATTACTTTTGAATGTATTTCAGGGCCAGACAGAGTGGCACACATTCCTGAAACATTGTATAGAATGCATAGCTCGCGTCGCGGAGCTAGCGCCGCTTGACGTCTTCACTACTGTGGTAAGTAGACAAAAAAAGGTGGAAAAGTATATTGGGATACTTAATCTACCAAATCGTAAGAAAAAATATTTTTAAATTTGACCCATTTCTGCTGTTCAGATTTTTATCCTCCTATACAATGAAATGATCCCTACACAATATATATCACGATATGTATCTCTTATGTATTTGGATTTTCCACTACTGTCTCAGTTAAAAAAAAACACTATAAATGATTTTATTTCTGTATGTACGTTTGTACAAACACTATTACACGTCAATCATATTTTAAAAACAAGATGAGGTGGGCGTTTCCTATCTGACTACTCTGAGAAGAAAGGCCGAAACAAACTCAGAGGTCACAGTCTCTTTTAAAGTCCAGATATAATCTTGGTCAGATCATGTGAAGACCATGTAGATTTGTGTCTGAAATGGTTTTTTGAGGAAAAAACACACAGATTAAGTGGACCTGTCCAGTCATAGGGTATAGGCGATTAAAGTTGGCGATTTTCGCTTACGAGTATCGCAAGGACATTCCGCCTCTCGAAGGTCGGGAAACTTTCCTCGAATATACGAAGCTTCAATGTGTGTGTATTCGCAGCTGGAGCGCTGGCAGTGCCTGGCGGGCGTGCACGCCCGCGCGGCTACGCGCGGCGGCGAGGGCGAGCGACTACTGGCCGCGCTACTCGACCTCGCCACGCTCACCCGCGTGCTGGGACGCCTCGCGCCTGCTTTACTTGCCGGTACACCCCTCACTAGTCATAATTTGCCAGACTGAATATAATAAAATGCGTTTTATTTTACATCGTATATTATACTGTTGTTCAGAGACGGAGAGCAGTAGGCGCGCGACGGGCTGGGCGCTGGGTGCAACGCTAGTGGAGCGCATGGCGGGCGCGCTGGCCGGCGCCGCGCTCACCCGCCCGCACCGCGCCGCGCCGCTCGCGCACCTCGCGCACGCGCACGTGCAGGTGTAAGTATACACGCGCACAGTACAACCGTTCTATTCTGTAAAAATCTCAACGTGAAAACTTAGGTGAAGTAAGCTGTCAATAGTGTAAATCCCTAGTTTCAGATGGAATGATAGCTGTCTTCAAGCACGGGCTGGGTGCTGGGCGCGACGTTAGTGAAACGCTGTTAGTTACTTGTCAGTTCTCACGTGTTGTGTGTTCCACAGGCACGCGGAGATGTTCGCGTGTATGGGCGCTTGGTGTTGCTACGCGAACGATTGCGGCGTCCCAGTCCAAACGATGGAGGGACTGTTCTCTTCTGCGGTACCGTTCTTACTTCCACACGAAATACCGGTCAGTTTCAACCTTTGCACATTTGTAGCCTCATTTTTGTTTTATAAGCTTATGTTTGGATCTATAGTTTTATATCGTGACTTTTTTGTAGGAACCGGCGTTATTGTGCCATGCCGCAGCGCATCTTCTCTTGAGTCTCGCAAAAAACGTGAAATTTAACTGCGATCCTGTAGTGCTCTCTGGGGATTTGTATGAACATGCACAGAGATCTCTGCAGTACCTCCCATCTAAGGTAGGATTATCTCACAAAATATCTTCTTTAATCTTGCTAGAATTCCTTTTTGCCGATTTGGACCGACTTTTTGGCTACATTTTTGAAATCATTATTTAAAATACACGGAATGGTAAGAAAGACAATCGTTGGAAGTAAAGTAACTAATAATGCCATTGAAAGCATTCAATTGGTCCATCAGTTGTCACCGCTGAGTATGTCACAGCATAATGTAGCTGAGTTCGTCTGGCAGAGATCGCTGAGTGCGATAAGTCAGCTCTTTTATTTGATGTGTAATGAATGAGCCATATTGTGTATGTCAGACGGCAGCGGTGGTTCGCGAGGCGCTGGTGTCGATGGCGCTGCGCGGTGCGGGCGGGGCGAGCGGGCCGGGCGGGGCGGGTGGGCCGGGCGGGGCAGCGCGCGCGCTGCTGGCGGCGTGGGGCGGCGCGCTGGGCGCGGCGGGCCCGGCGCACGCGCTGCCGCCGCTCACGGCGCTGCTGCACGCCTTCTCTGACGCGCCTACGCAGGCTAAGAAGGTATGTGCTCACTGTTGAGTCGTACTGGACTCGGATAGTTATAAATTACAAGCCGTGTGCCCGATGGGATTTCCGATCGGCAAAAATTACAAACTTTCATCCCCTACTTAACTCCTTTAGGGAATGAAAATTTCATACTCCTAGACCCAGCGGATAAGGCTGTGCGTGGCCTGGCAGTGAATTTAAGGTTTTTATTAAGGACGCTATCACATTTTTGAATCACTTAAGTTTAGGCATCTGAGTCGCAACGCAACAACATTACGCGTACGAACACATTGAAACCGCCGTCCGCTCGATTTTATACATTACTAACTAATCTTGGTATTTGAAGGTTTTATTTTTTTAAATTTTAGTAGAGTTGTTGAGTAAAGTTAGTAGTAACTTTACTATATTACATTTGGTAACAGTAACTAAGTATAAGCATGATCATCATTACTTTTGGAATTATGTATAATTCGTAGGTACAAAAAAATTTCAAGCCATAAAGAAAAAAAACCGGACACGTGCAGGTAGAACTCGCACTCTGATAAAAAATTTAATATTATAAATATTATTTTTACCTACCATTTTTGGAGCATGACATTACACGAATATAACCGACCGATAACCCTAGACTATCGTTGTGATCGTTTTAGAATAAACAGGATTTTAATTTCCTTAAGAAAACAAAGTAAAATATGTGTGACGCGCGAATCCGCCCACCTTTAAGATTGGGGCGCGGGTTCAGAATTTTTTTTATACACAAAAGTGAGAAAATCCTAAAATTTTGTATAAAGGCTGTTTTTTTTTAACGCTACTGTCTGTCGAATCATTCCAAATGAAGCTGATTACTAACTTCACTCCAAAAACTTAAAAGGTTAAGTACAACCTTTTCGAGTAACATAAAAATTTTAATTGACGTTAAATATTATCATTTATAATATTATTCAAATTCAAAATATTTTATTGTGGGCATATGTTAGTTACAGGTCTAAACAATAAATAAAGTTCCAATATGTCCTGCCTAATAGGCATACAATAATTATGTAGTGGCAATAAGTACATTTAAAATTATTTTACTTCGTCCGCGTGGATAATAGATCATTCTACCAAAACCCCTAAAATTTATATCATTGTCAACTATTCATCAAAACATTGCATCCGCCATCTTAAATAAAAAAAGGAGGATACACGTAATCACCACCCCCAAAATTTCCAAAATTGACCATGATGACTTTTTATAAAAAAAACAACACCTGCTGTGTTTGAATAAAATATGGATGACACATTCGTAATCACTATCCTAAAAATCCTTAATATTTATAACTATGTCCATTTAAAATATATATATATATATATATATATATATATATATATATATATATATATATATATATATATATAAATATATATATATATATAATAGGTCTTTACCTATGAAATTGCCGTTTTGTATGAAAAAATTTAAACGAATTTTTTTCATGAATTTTTTATTTGTATTAATCGAAGTAATCACCCATGCAATCAATGCATCTTTGCCATCGCAGTGGCAGTTTATTGATGCCCTTCTTAAAGAAATCAGCTGGACGGGAGGCAACAAATTCTTCAAAGGCATTTTGTACTGCCTCTCGGGTATTAAATTTTTTTCCCGCCAAGAAGTTATCCAAATTCTGGAAAAAGTAGTAGTCTGTAGGCGCAAGGTCTGGTGAGTAGGGCGGATGACGGAGAGCTTCCAACCCCAGTTCTTGCAACTTGGAGACCGTCTGCTGTGCAGTATGAGGTCGCGCGTTGTCGAGCAGGAGCAGCGGAGACGAGCGATTGACCAATGCTGGTTGGAGATGCGCCAGCTTCTCCATCATTGTGTTCAGTTCTTCACAGTACACATCTGCAGTAATGCTCACCCCGTTTGGTAAGAAGCTGTGATGAATCACACCGGCGCTAGACCACCAAACAGTGACCATCACTTTTCTAGGGGTAAGTTTTCGTTTAGGGCATTGTTTGGGTGCTGAACCAGGATCCAACCAACTTGCTGAGCGCTTACGGTTATCAAACAGAATCCATTTTTCATCGCAGGTAACAATGCGGTTCAAAATTCCTTCATTTGTGTGTCTGTTGAGCAGTGCAAGGCACGTCTCGACGCGTACTTCGCGCTGGCGATCATTGAGTTCGTGGGGCACCCATTTGTCAAGCTTTTTTACCTTGCCAATTTGACGCAAATGGACCAATATTGTTTTGACGCTAACGTCGAAAGCTGCTGCTAATTCAGCCGTAGATTGTGTATCATCAGCTTCCACAATCGCCTTTAATTCGTCATTGTCGACCAAAGTCTTCGGACGACCGCGAGGTTCATTTTTCAGGTCGAAA
Organism: Dryobotodes eremita; assembly: GCA_917490735.1. Classification (NCBI taxonomy): domain Eukaryota; kingdom Metazoa; phylum Arthropoda; class Insecta; order Lepidoptera; family Noctuidae; genus Dryobotodes; species Dryobotodes eremita. Next base: position 14,229,526 of record OU823254.1, on the reverse strand, counting down.
TTTCCAGAACGGAAGCGAGCAAACCAATAACAGGTGGTGCGTTGGTTTGTAGAGTTAGCTCCGTAAACGTCGTTGATGTTGCGTGCCGCTTGTGCCGCGTTGCTGCCACGACGGTACTCATATTCCATAATTACTCGAATTTTTAACGTATCCATGATGACGAAAAAGATTGAAATGCGATGAAAATGTAACACTAATCAATAAAGAAATGACTACTTTTAGAAAAAAAAATCCATGTTTTTAAAATAAAATTAATTTGAAATTAGAATTCATAGCCAAACAAAAATTATTTTGATTTGAAATGGCCAGTACTGCAGAACGGCAATTTCATAGGTAAAGACCTAATATATACAACCTGTTTTTTTTTATATCCCATAACTCTAGGGTATGATTGAGACCATATCAAAGAATCAACTGGCATATGAATTATTTTTCAATCAACCTTTTTTTTTTTTTTTCATTTCTCATACAAAATAATTCGGCAAAGTCAGGATTATTAATCTAAAACACCCTTACGTGAAATATGACAACGTCGCATTTTCTTAGCTTTAAATGTGAATGATTGGTTTGAATAAAAATGAATTACTCGTATTTATCAATGAAACTTAGATACCTTGCGTTCATTGTATTCGGTACCTAACAAGTCGGTGTCGGATAAAAGAATTAGTAGGGTTGTCAATATTTATGTAGGTAATTGAGTCATAAACTAGTTGTGAAAGTGAGATCCGATCAGGACAGGTTTGATTTCGTGTTTGGTAAAATGCGTATGGATAATATTATAAAAAAGGACGAAGGGATCAAGGTACTTAATGTTACTCAACAATTGTACATTATACGATAGTATCTAGTTTGCGTAGCGAAACTTTTGTTATGTTTAGCCACGCAAACTAGATACTATCCTTGTAAAATGACGTCATTTCAACTTTGCACATTGGAATGAAAAACTTTTTAGTGTTTCAGAAAAGTAAACAGCTAGGATACCTACACATGAAAACCAACATAAACATTTTTAAATTCGTTTATTGATTTGTACCTACATATTAAATTCCAAAAAAGTCTTCTCCAGTTACTTAATTGGAATATCTAATACATATTAGTACATGTGATGTGGCTATCCAGGCCGTTCGTTTCGCTTAGAAGAATTAACTTAGGAAAAATCAGAAAAAGCCAATGACTCCTAATGAATGAAAGACTAAAAAATCTTACGTTCCTAACTACCTACGCATTATAAACTCGTAGGTGACAACCCTGATATTCCGAGCACTACACACACATAACTCTCATTGTGAAGCTTGATGCCCGTCCCGTCTGAGCCCGTGACGCTACGCAGGAACCTACTTAATAGCTCTATCTTACTTACACAAAGCGACAAGCGCCAATGAGAGAGTGAAAAATCCGAGTCGTAGCAGGTGCACTTCACCGAGTTATCATTGTAAATACTATAAGCAACTCTTGCGCGCCGCGCGCTAGGATACGTTGTGCTGTCGTAACTTTTTAATGAAATCGATATCGATTAAACCCATACTTAGTCTTCAATGTCATTAAACACTTACTTTGATTTAACGCACATAATTATTCAATGAAGATTACGAATTTTCTAGTCAAGCAAAAGTGCGAATATTACGAAGGTGGCTGAAATTAATAATAACCTTCACCCAGTACTTAATTTAAACTTTAGCCATAGGTTACAAACCTTAATTAATTATGCTTATTCGTAATTAGTTTAGGTAGCATACCCGATCATTTTAGTGCAGTAGTAGTTCTACTAAAGCGTGTTTCAACTAAGAATAGGATGACCTTGGCACCATAATTATTGTGACGACAATTACATTAAAAAAGACTGCAAATTAATTTTCAATAGTATTTATTATCGTTTTGTCTTGTTAATGTTATTTTCATATTTTTAAGAGCGTGTAAGTATTAGAAAAGCGTGCATGAAGTCACAATATGGCGTCAAGGTCATCTTATTCTTAGTTGAAACGCATATTAAATAAGATGTAATGTCATTTGAATTTTGCTTCGTAATTTAGATACTCAAACTACTTGAGGTTTCATCGATGTCGACAAGGTGGCTTTCTCTTCACTAGCTGCCGCGGGGAAACCCCGATACCTACATACCTACATATTTTATTTTACTACACTACTGCGAAGTTTGGCAACCTCGCAAAAGTAAAGATTCGTCATACTGGTGACAATTTTTGACCTAATTTTACTATGATTGATGATATCTCCGAAACTATGCATTTTTGGACCACCTATTCTGGGAGTTTTAGTATTATTTTTACCCACAGAATATAACCCTAGAGTTATGGGATATCAAAAACAACAGATTGTATATATATATATACAGGGTTATTTGTAAAACACCAGCAACCTCTTAAGGGGTCATTGTATTCATCATTATAAACAACTTTTACTATGGACCAAACCAGAAATCGCGAAAAAAAAAAACAGATTTTCCCTACATTTATATTAGCATAACACGTCAAAACGTAGGGAACAGCTGATATTTTTTTCGCGATTTCTGGTTTGATCCGTAGTAAAAGTTGTTTATAATGATGAATACAATGACCCCTTAAGAGGTTGCTGGTGTTTTACAAATAACCCTGTATATATATATATCCGCCATCTTGATTAAAAAAATGGACGACACATACTTAATTACCACACCAAAAATGGATAACCATATAAATTTTTCATTAATAATTTCATCCGCCATCTTGTATTCTAAAACTGATTACATATTCATAATCATCACAACCTCCAAAATCCCCAATAATTACTATCAAATCGAAACAAAAAAATAAAAAGAAACCCGCCAATTTGAATTTGATAAATTTATTTCAAAACCAATTTCTGGTAATAAGTTTGGTACTCGTACTGTTAGTCCCAAAAGTATCTACTTTTTCCAACCACAGTATACAGCACGGCACTCACTTTATTATTATTTTGATCGTGTTTATTTGTTTTATGAGAAAGCGATACACCTGTGCTTCCTAGGGTGCGTCTGAGCGCAGAATGACATACCGCGAGTAGAACATGTATGAAGAAATTTGGGAGCGTTCTTTATTTTTCTCATAAATGAAAAAGTTATTTATTTAGGTGCAAAATATTAGGTATGCTTATAGAGGAGTATATTAGTCACAATTTATGATTATTTTGAGTTTAAAATATGAAGGTGATCTAGCTATACTGGTTCCTATTCCGACCCCATCTTTTCATTTTCTGCGATTATTGTGGTGGTCAAAAACGTATTTGTGTGAAAATTTTGTATGAGGATATACAATTTTTATGGTGCCATTCTAGAGATGAATATATTATCTTTAACTTGACACCACGGCTGCCTCGCAGTTGTGATTCCTATTCATTTAATTAGTACCTGAAAAATGTGATAGTGTCCTTAAGTAGATATTCATCGTTGTTATGTGATGCGGAGGAATGAGGAACATGTCATAAGAAATACTTTGAGTATGAATGTGTATGGTTAAAAAGTAGATCCATCTATCCATCACTATAATCCATTCACTGTTGCTTTAGTCTCCCCCAAAGAAGTGATGGATGGATTGTGTAAAAGATGATATGACTGAAAAGGGAGCGACTACTGATATGACGGTTGCTTAATAGAGCTATATCGAAGAAGACATGGTGCACCCACCCTTTTTTTTTTTTTGGGTTGAAAATATTCAAATGACCTCTCCCGCTCTGGGCGGAGCGGAAGGGCGTGTCAGACTCTTACTGACTAAAACCCACCCGTGTTCCTTCAGTTGCCTGTGCGCCAGGGCCACGGTTACTCTTTCGAACAATCCGCAGCCCCGGCAGGCATCGGTCCTATGGGACCCCGTCAATTGTGCTGACATTTGTTTGAGGCGCGCGTGGAACATGACGCGCCGTCGACCCGGGCCTGGTCCTTACCGGACGGCGAGCTGATGGTGCACACAACCCTAATAATTTGTTATAGTGGCAGAAGGATGATGATAATGCTTGTCATAATTATGTACGTAAGAGTCACAAATTGCCTTATGACGTAACCTAAATTAACACACCTTCACCAGGCGATAGCGGAAGGTATTCAGAGCTCGGCAGAGACTGCGTTACGAATGCTATGCGAGCCTTCCTACGCGACAGCTGAAGCGGAGATCACAGACTTCTTCCTCGCACTGTTCACCGCATTGCTGCCGCAACTCGGCAACTTTGCCTACAACGCCATCGATGTGTTCTTGGAGGTTGCGCAGAGGTATGTATTTCCCCCTTTATTTTAAATGAAAGATTTCCAGTGGGATGTCACATATTTTTGCAATATGTGCGGCATTGATTGCGATATAGAAGATAACGACTCGAAAAATTATACTGTCAGATTTTTATGCTGCCAAAGTGATTTCAGGTATTTTTATCACAACCAGCACCCTAATTACGTAACGCACTATCTATCACAATCTGAATCATTTTGAAGCCTATTGCTAATCATTTGCTTCTTAAGTTTGAAAAATTTGTCTGCTCAACAACGTAAATAACGCAACGAATGTTGTTGAACTGTCAAAATGAAACCCATTCCTACTGTTAGCATGGTACGTAATTACCCCGCTTGTGTCACATTCTTCTGGACAGAATAGGCAGATATTTGTAACGCAAGAAATGATCGATAAATTTAATCAAAAGTCATTTATTCAAACTAGGCTGAGAATATCAGCACTTTTCGAACGTCAAAATTACATAAGACAGTCCCCCAAAACGCCCGCCCTTCACCACTTCCTAGTGCTTTAGCTTGGAAGAAGTGACACAACAAATTCCCCAGCAGCCCTGATGTTTATTCATTCTGAGGTGACACACTTTTTTGAAGGCGATGTCGTATTGTATATTTTGGCGTTGCGTGTCTCGTCAGATTTTGGTGTTACTTCGATGTCACATATTTGTGGCGCTACTTGTACATAGAGGATGTCCCAGAAATCAACGTTAAGCCGGAAAAGGGTGATAGGCCGTAAGTCGTGACAGTTATCAGAAAAATATTTAAAAAAAAACATCTTAGCCATGTAGTTTATAAATTATAAGTATCAAAAATAAATCTGGAAGACTGACACCCTGTGATGACCTTTAAAGTCCTGTGACTGCAAATATAAATTTTCTTCGATTTTTTTCCTGTTATATAATCACGAATAACCCTTCTCTAAATTACAGTTTAAAATTAAAACATAACTGCCTCTGTTTTAAATAAAATGTGAGATTTTTGCCCAACATTGAATTCAAAATAATGACATCACCCAACTTCAACCGAGTGTACTGTAAAAATGTACCACGCTATTTTGGCAAGTGACTTTAAAATATGGCGCGTTTAGTCTGAATTCCAAAATGGTATGACACTTGCTAGATTACTTTTTAATTGAGGAAATAAAATGTTTTTAATGAAATCGGATTTCATGCCAATTCTGTTTAATTAGTTTAAATAAAATGTAAGTAAAAACCTTTTTATTAAAAACAAGCTTTTGATGAATTCAAAAGTATAAAAAGTGAAACAGTTAAAAGCTTGCGGCTTTTCTTGAGAAGGACGTTCACGTCTCAAGCTTTTAAGAAAATATTAAAGTTCTATGCTAACGTAAGTTTTATTTTGTACTTTTAGCATTAGAATTTGTTTAAATATCCTTTCTATCACTTTCTCTTGAAAGTTATTTGTAAAGACAAATCCAACGAACCCAAACACGCCTTTACACAATTCATGGTGTGAAGCCATCCGAGTTGCACTATCTAAATCTTGCCATACTTTAGAACGGGCTATCATCATAATTTAATGAGTACTGATACAAAATTTCGTGCCTGTGCTGTTGACCGCTAAGGAGATCTCTCGTATACAGCCAATCATGGGTGCAGCAGCCAGATCATCGTGAACTTTAGAACGAGCTATCATAATCGTATGCGTATATAAAATTGTGTGTCTCTGCTGTTGACCGTTGAGGAGTTCCTTCGACTGGAGCCAATCCTGAGTGCAGCAGCCAGGTCATGGTGGACTTTAGAAGGAACTACCATAATGAAATACGTAGGTATATTAAATTTTCGTGTCTGTACCGCTGACCGTTAGGCGTTCCTTCGTCTGGAGCCAATCCTGAGTGTAAAATCAGGTCATGCATCATAAAAATGCATTGTCTTCGGAACAGAATCAACGTGTGAAATTTCAACTCCGTAGGACAAGAGGAAATGGTTTTAATTAAGCTTGCAAGATTTGGCCCGAACATACATACATACTTACATACAAACATTGCAAGTTAAATGAAAGCTAATAAAAATGTTGGTCATGCAGCCTAGGGTTTTTAAGTCCTACCCGTTCACCTAACTTAAACTCCATAGATTTATTTAACTGGGGAACGATAAAAGAAAAAGTGTACTCTAATTAAATCCATTCACAAAAACAATCTGCTGTTCCATATGTTTTGTCGAACTACGTGTAACAAAATGTAAGGAACAGCAGATTCTTTTTTGAATGGATTTCATTAAAATTTTGTATATTGGCTACTTAGCCAATATACAAAATTTACAAATAATATAATTTATAATTTATGTATGTATATACATAGTATACTTATACTATGTATATACATGGTATAATTTAATGTGATAAGGTCCATGCCACTTTGTATGCCTTTCACTGATGATAACATATATTTGCTGTCTTCTTGGGAACAGATATTAATGAGTGGATCATGAAATCAAATATTTTTTTCCGAACTGTCACGGCACAAGCAAAGCACTCGTGTCGGCTTGTACACTCGTGACTGTATAAGTATGTATCGACGTGTGCAGAGGCGGCGGTGAGAGCGGCTTGGAGCGGCTGGTGGAGTGCGTGCGGCTGGGCGTGGAAGCGGGCGGCGGCGGCATGCTGGTGCGCGCCGTGCTGACGCTGCTCACGCGCCACGTGCTGCCGCGCGCCTCGGCCGACGCGCCCGACCTGGCGCGCGCCGCCTACCGGCTCCTCGCCAGGTAAGCACAGCACCCTGCGCGTGCAGGAGTGGCGGCGTTAATTCTTGTATTTTATAGTAGCTTTCGAGTTATTTAAACCTCATGTTCACCTGCCATGTTATGTCTCTGCAGTACCCTGAGGTTGACTGGTAGAAATGCCTCTGGCATTAAGTCCGTCTTTGTAGTCTTTTTTACTTGTGCATAAAGTTTTAATAAATAAAAGCGACCACTCATGCAGTTTTCAAAGACTGTTCGAGCAGTCCGTTTACGTTGTGCAACGATTTGCTCGTATACGACAGCCCTTAGTGACCATCTAAACTGACCAAACCGAACTTTACGTAACAGCGTGCTAATCCACCGTTGGCGGTACTTCTTCCCGAACAAATGCGAAGAAGCTGAGAGTAACGCTCGCACGGACGAGCTGCGCGGCGCGCTTGCTGCACTGGGCCGCGCGCTGCTGCAGCCCGACATCGAGCTGTTGAGGCTCAACATAGACACGCTCGACACGCTCAACACCAAGTGCAAGCTGTACCACAAGGTGAGTCATACAAGTGTGAGGAGCCACACAGCTTCTTTATTTCGTAGCGGTAAGAGCAGTTTTCGTAGTTCTTGTGTTATTTTACTATTGACTTGCGGTTTAAGTACCGGTTCTTTTTCTTTGTTGCACCTTTTTCCATAAACGAGACACGAAAATGTAAAAATAAAAGCCTATATTCTGGCACAGTATAAAGATGACCGGTATCTCAACTAGGTAATTTTTATGAAATCCAACGCGGGTGTTAGGATTGTCAAAATGTCAACCAAATTTTTGCAAAACTGAAATGTTATGTAATGTAAACAAAAAGGCGGCCACTTTGTAATAGTAACTATCCACTAGACATTAAATGCTCTATTCGATAAACGCCGACTACGAAGAATTTGGGTTTTGAAAAAGAATTTGAAAGTAGGCTACCAGCGGATAAAACTGTATTTAATAATGCTTCCGAAAACCTGAATGAAATCCTACGCAATTGGAACAATAAGACATTGGAAGACCAAATGGAGTCTTTAACAACCACTGAATCAACGAACTATTAATTGTGGAAATTCACAAAAAAATATAAAAACTGCATCAGGATGGGCGCGAACATCTCTGGAAAAGGAAGACGCATTTTCAAGTCACCTCGAAAAAGTCTTTGCAGCAAACCTAGCCATAGATTTGGAAAATGAGGAACTAGTTGATAGCGTCCCAACAAGATTTCCAAATGTCGCCACCCCCGCGCCCTATTACAGTACGCGAAGTCTGACGGCTTATCATAAAGCTTCTAGATAAGAAGGCACCCGGGTACGAATTTCTCACCAAAAATATACTGAAACAGCTACCCAGAAAAGCCATTGTGTTTGTTACATCACTTATTATTGCCATTTTAAGATTGCAGTACTTTCCTCTGGCTTGGAAGGGGTCCCAAATCATACAGGATAGGTAAACCTTCTAATGAAGTATCTTCATACAGACCCATAAGCCTTTTGCCAATGCTCTCCAATGTCTTTGAGAAGTTACTGATGTACAGAATATTAACAATTCTAAATAATGAGAAAAGTTATTCCCGACCACCATTTTGGCTTCAGACAGAAGGATTCCAATACAGAACAAGTCCATCGAGTCTACGACAAGATAAGGAAAACTTTAGAAGAAAAGCTATATTGCTCCTCAGTGTTTCTGGACATCCAACAGGCCATCGATAAGGTTTGGCATATGGGCCTGTTATACACGCTGAAAATCAACCTTCCCTACCAGTACTACTCCTTAATCAAATCCTATTTATCGAAAAGAATATTCCAAGTAAAAGAAGCAGATGTGACGTCGCGATTCTGTAATATAACTGCTGGATTACCGCAAGAGTCGGTACTGGGACCGGTGTTGTACACAGTATACCCTGCAGATCTCCCGCAGGCTAATGAGATCACTTCAGCAACATTTGGTGATGATATCACAATACTGGCAGGCCACATTGATCCTGCTATGGTCTCACACATGCTGCAAGGGAGTCTCGACGAAATAATCACATGGCTACAAAGGCGAGCGTAAGCAAATGAGTCCACGTCACATTTATTTTACTCTGCGAAAAGGTGACTGTCCACCTATACATCTCAAGAATGTCACACTATCTCACTACGAAAGCGTAAGATACCTAGGGTTACATCTCGACCGACGTCTAACGTGAAAGAAACATCTTAAGACCAAGAGACACGAACTTAAAATCCGTTACAAGAACTTACACTGGATCATGGGACGAAACAGTAAACTGAGTACCGACAGCAAACTTTTAATACACAGGGTGGCAGAGACATCGACGCGCAACCTGTTACCATGGACTCAATACATGACGCTGGACAAAAAAAAAAAACATAGTTTTTGACCACGCATGTATTGCACTTTTGTAGGAAACAGAAGATTATAAAAAAAATACCGTCGAAAAAATTCAACCCCTGCGTTGAATTTTGTCGACGGTTATTTTTTATTTTAATATTTTTTTGTTAGGTCCGGGACCATGTACTAAATCCATGGTAACAGGTTATGCGTCGATGTCTCTGCCACCCTGTATAAAATGATCTTGAAGCCAGTGTGGCTTTATAGAATTCAACTTTGGGGCAGCGCCTGTAATTCAATCATTAGCATCATACAGCAGGACGCTATTTTGAGGTCAATTAGTGGCGTTACCCTTAGCTTGTCACGAACGTTGAAATACACAAGGAGTTATCAATGAATACCGTCATGGACGAGATCAAGAACATCACAAAAATATACCAGGAAAGACTGGAAAGGCACCCAAACGATCTGGCTGCCGCACTGAAAACAAGAAGTTACAGGAAAATACTTAAAAGGAAAGACATCGTGTAGTCCACCCACACCTGTGTGGACCTAAGCACGAAATACGGAGTAGATGACTCGCCCGAGTCACGCTCTTCCAGCCAATGTTTACCTCCTACTCTTCCGCTAAAAGTATAAAACTGATCACGGATTGCCACAGAAAATAATTTATAATATTTTAAAAACAACTAGGTAAAGTCAAGAAATTATTTTGAGACATTCGTGGACGGGTTATAGTTAAAATGGAAAATTTTATATAAAAAATGCGGTAGGTAACATAAAACATAACCGCTAGTCTTGACCCGACTTACGTGTAACCCGACGCATGCTTAGAATTCGCGTAAACGCGTGTGCTTGTGTGTGTGAGCCCATTCCGACCTTTTTATTTTAGTTGAAGTACTGTATGTTAACACTAATATTTGTACTATGGTTCAGGTAATGTTCCGCACGGAGTTTCTTGGCGAGTTCCTGTCCGTGCTGCTGCTGGGGCTGGCGGAGGGCGGCTGGCGGGCGCTGGCCCGCGACGAGGTGACGGCGGCCGTGCACGCCATGGCGCTCGTGGACTTCGCCGCCTTCCGCGCCGCCTTCTTGCCGCACTTCCTAGCCTCGCTGCCCGGCCTGGCGCCCGAGCACCAGCACCTTTTGGCACAGTTCCCGCCAGACACGGTAATCACTGACTTCATAGCTATCAAGTCTGTTTCGCCAATTAATTTAATAAGTCTGGTAGATTTTTAGCATCAATGATCGGTCATTGTTGTGGTCGTTTGCGGTTGCGGGAATCCTTTGGATACGAACAGTGGACGTTTTCGGCTTCAATGATGATAATGAATGACATTTAAACACAACTTACCCTTATTTGAAATAAACCGCCAGCTGAACACCCAAGACGAGCCATTGCTGTCGGGCCGATAGCTATATCGTTGCAAGAAAACAATTCTACATTCATTTATAGGTACAGCATTGATTGTTCACAGGACTTACCAACCTTCACGCAGAACATCCAACGCCTGATGAACGACGTGAACTGTTACCGCGCATACAGTTCGCTGGCGCCTGTCGGGATGGCCTCGTAGCATCTCCGCGTCTTTCACGTGCCGCTGTGATATTGGACCACTTGTGATAACTAACTTATACATGTGTAGCTCTACGTAAATTTGCAAATCGTGCAGTAAATAGTGGATAAAATGAAATAACGAGAATGATTCGATGAAGGTACTTCGACAAAGAATATTTCGAGAGTGAGAACGTTAAACATACGAAGCTTGAATATTCAGCAGTGAAAACGTCAATTTGATTGTTCAGTTCAGACATATTTTTAAATTAAAGCACGAAAGTAGTACCTATTTAATTAATGGTCAATCAAGGCAATGAATACTTTATATTGCATGTTAATCGTTATATTGTCATCAGGTTGAAAGGTCGCTTGCTCCAGTTGGAAGCATTCGATTCGACATCGGACTAGCTTTAACCCCAAAATTAAGAAAATTTGAGAAAAGGGTATCATGATTTCCGTATGCTGAATGTGTACGTTCCGATTGCTCGGTCCAATTAATTATTATCGTGGTAATACTTTCAAATAGTGATTGTTTAAGATTGTTCTGGTTGCTTAAATAGGTACAAGAAGTATTTTGAAAAGGAATTGTGACAGTGGAAATAATAATCTGAACATTAGAAATAATTAATAGAGTTCTATGTTACGTTTATACTTCAATTTTGAAGGCCAGTCCTTTTCATATGTACGAATATATGCAATTCCACAATCACAAGTGTTTATGAAAGTATTTGCATACTTTGTGAAACGTATCGGAATGGCGTGGTCATTTAAAATAGAAAATTATGAAATGTAAATTTTTCCTATATTATAGGTGTACAAATCTTTGTGATTATGTAAATTACCAGGATAAGTAATAATATTTTTGTACTTATTTGATGTAGACATAACTGTATGAGTTGCTTCATTATTGTTAACGGGTAGAGGGGAATGGGAAATCTTAGTATCCGTTAGGCTAGGGTCTTGTTGTTGCTTATGTTGTGTTGCCTTCTTTATATTTGACGAGCAATTGTTTGTTGCTTTGAACTGGATTAACATATTTTTATTATATTGGTAGTTTTAGAGCACTTCCTATTAGGTATGGCGTAGTGGATGACCAATCCTTAATTTAGAACTATTAATACATAAATATAGTTTCTATATTTCGTTATCACTATATAGGTAGTAGTTTACAAATTTTACTAAAACAAATCAAGTTCTTGACCGAATTTGGCGTATAAGACTGTACATATATTCATTCGAGTTTATTTCTATATATCATAAGTTCATAACATAACACTTATTCTTATTTTATAATGCCTGGTCGAACTATAGAATCGTATTTGCGATGTGATTCTAGAAATCATTTATTCATAAAATTATATATTGTATCAGCACGACGCGATTTTCGCAAATAGTGAAACTAGTCATTGGAATGAATTTATATGTAAAGAGGCATTGTGTAGGTTCATTTGAATTGTTGTGGTAGATACATAGAAAATGTGAATCTATCTTATTTAAATATTATAGCACCAATTGCAAATTGGTACTGTAATATTTAAATAAGGTTTTGATAATATTGTACTCCAGCAATTTCCCTCGTTGGTCTAGGTATTGCAAGTGCTAATGTTGAGCACGAGGCTCTGGGTTCGATTCCCAGGTCGGGCAATGCTATTGCGCTTTTCCATCGGGAATTTCTGAGTAACAGCACGGAGACTGGAATTGTGCCCGTTTGATGGCAATAGGCTCGCACCTAAATACGTGGGACTTGAAAATAACTTGTGAAATGTGGGTGTATTATTGTTACACCTCTGCCTAACGCTTCGGGGAAAGCGGGTTAGATGTTATGCCAACAATAAAGGGCAAAACTTACAAAATATGACGGGTGTAAAAAGATGCTTGTCGAAGCCGATTCACTAAAGACTCCCGCAAACAGGCGCGACGCGACAGCGCGACACGACTAGTAGAACAATTTCTATGAAAAGTTCATAGAAATTTTTCTACAAGAGTTGCGTCGCGCTGTCGCGTCTTGCCTGTCTGCGGGAGCCTTAACTTGTATTCCCTTTTTTTTTTTTTTTGGTTGGGATATCATCAAATGACCTCTCCCAGTCTGGGCGGAGCGGAAGGGCGTGTCAGACTCTATACTACTACTACGATATTTTGTCTGTACTTGAGATTATTTTAAAGTCAAAGTTCCAACCTTTTTCACAAAAACACGTTTTAGATTTTGCATGCACGTTACTTAGTTTGATGTACAATGTTAGAATGCGCAGATAATAATGGCTATGTGATGGGTCTTTTTACACCTTGTATTGTAAAAGAAATTACATATTAAAGTTTTTTTTTTAAATTACAATAATTACCAACTTAGCTGTGTATATTCACAATGATTACCTATTGCAGTGTCCAGAAAATATGGTCAAAGCAGATGGTTAGTAAAAAAATATAGCTAAATATAGCTGGCCATTTTTGTTTTGTTAATTTGTAAATGCTGACTGAAGCAAATGAGTTAACAATTCGTAAATATTTATTGCATTTAAGTTTTAGTTGCTTGGGGGTGCAATAGGTCGTGAGATAATGTTCAAATAATAGTATGTGAGGTTAGAGAGTAATACAAACCTTATTATTTCTGTATGCTTATTGACAAGAAAATTAAAGAAAATCTAGTTGTTTTGATAAATCACAGTTTTATTAATTATTTCCTGTATCAAACTAATATCATTATGTGAGGATAACAACATTAGATAGTGCAACATTTAAATTATCAATCACCGACAAAGTGAAATAAATTATTTTATTAGTTTGATTGAGAAAAGTTGGACAAACATTTATCAAACACTGCCATCACAATATCTTTGTGACTTGCATATAAATTTATATCTGGAGTAATGTCTACCCAGCGCACCCCAACCGCATCATCACCGGCATGTAATTTTAATGCACCAACAGTGGAGCCATTGTTGTCATGAAAATTGTATGCTATACTCTCCATCCAAGCATTGTCTGTGTTGCGATGATCATCAATATATCCCTTATACACTACATCTCCCTCATTGAAGAATTTTTCATATCTTTGGAACCAAGCTTGTTTTTGATCTGGAAATAGAATTCTCTTTATTATGTGCTCCACATAGTTTCAATAAATAGTAGGTACATTTTGATTACACTCATGTTTAGGTATATTTAATAAATATAGCTGACCTTCATCCAATACTAAAGTGTTCATGGCTTCTTCCTGAAACTCCCTGACCGCTGTTGCACTTACTTTCTCACCAGGGTCTACCATTCCACCAGGCAGTGCCCATTCTCCAGTATCCCTTCTTTTCACTGCTACGCATTGCAGAATGGGCCTGAAATAAGTATTTCTTGTAAAGTATAAACAATGATAGTTAAACATAAATTATTCATCACATTATTAAAGGAGTTTACTTATTACTAGATTTGTCCTTTTCAACTTCACCATTCTCAAGTCTCTTCCAGCGAGTAACGACTGGGTCAGCAGCATGGTTTGGTCCCCATCTTCCAAGAACCCCTCGACCAGATATACCTGTTCTTCCTATAGGATTTAGAGGGTATCCATTCTCTATTTTGTATTGGCCCATGTAGCTGGTTCTGCTCACTTTACCATCCACACTGTTCCATTGTGGTTTGAAACCAGGGTCTCCTAAACACGTTAGAATAAATCTATGTAAGTATGTAACAATGATTTGAAGTATGGCGTAAGTAGTTACAACGTATAATTTCTTACCAATATTAGGATCTGCCCATGGCTGTCCATGTATGGATGACGCAGTATGATTATGTGGTTGATATTCCTTATATTCAGAAGTCCAGCTGACCTTTTCGTCAGGCACAGGGAATCTTTCAATGTTAGAACGGGGGTACAACCCTCCACGACATTTAATGTGAGTGGTTATCATAATAACGCTAGATCGAATCATTAAAACACTTATGAGTAATATAAAAAATATTCTTATTCTAATACCGGTGAATTTATCTATATTATTTTCATAATTTCTCATGCTTTTTAACAACAAAGTAAACAACAGTAACTACTCTGTGACAGTAACTAACTGTCAACAGTGACAACCAAGGAACATATTTACTCTAGGTGACAACTGTCAGACAGCTGAGTGTCACGCTTTTCCACTGAGAAGTCTTATGATGTAAGATACACACACTGCGACTTTAGTCGCCGGTGACTCGCTAGCGATTTCGAAATCTGTGTGTGGACGTGAGATTTTGTACACCAATCTCAAACATACAATCAAATCAATCTCATTTTAATGTGTGTGTTTTTGTTGCTTTTGTTATGTAACTTTTGTACAAACATGCCTCACGCACACATTTACATCATAAGGTGCCATTCAAATCAAATCAATATTTTATTTCACATTTAATTTCTAAATTAGTTTAGTTTAAAATATTTGAAATCAGGGCTTCAGTTTTTTCCTTACCTACTGAAAATTATTTACTATGTAGTTAGGCTCTCATAGCCTTAGTTATCCTTAATATTGCGTATTTTTTCCACTTAGTTTATATTGATGATGTTTTAATAATTTCCTGTCACGGTTATTTACATGTCAAGTAGTGGTATACGAATGTGTGTGGGGTAGGTACTACAACTAAAAAGTGAAAAATAAAAACTTTTTTTACAAAAAAAAAACAACCGACCTCCAAGACACTAAAAACGTGAAAAATAACTTTAATTTCGGAAGTAGGTGTCTTTGGTTTTGTATTTTCTTTTTGGTTACTATCCACAGTTATTTCATTTTAATTACGTTTATTTGCCCTACATAAAATTAAATATTGTAGACAGGGTGAGTTCTTGAGTTTGAGTTGTTGAGGGCGCAAGCTGGACTAAAATAAAAACCAGTTTAATCTTTATCTTATAAAGATTGCCATACATAAAGGCTCTCCCCCAAAGGCGCGTTATTATCGGTCGATAATACCGGATGCGTTATGTTTCCAGTACATTTTGTATTAGGACGGCCACTTAGTTACACACTGCCACGCTGCGATAATAACGACGCAATAGAAGTGGAACGCTTGCGTTCCTACGTTCTGCGATATTCCGACATGAGTTTTTAAAACATTTTGTATTAGGACGCATACGATCTTACACACACCTGCGTTTATAATGTTAGTGCTAGTAGTACCTCAATAATTTGGTTTTACCGACTGGTATTCTAATTAGTAGCGGTTACATGTCTGTATGAGTGTCCAGATTTTCTTTTATAATATGGATATTAATTTATCACCAGACTAAGAACTTTTAACACTAACTATCGGACGATAAAAACGCAGCTGTGT
The DNA here is from genome assembly GCA_917490735.1 of Dryobotodes eremita. Lineage (NCBI taxonomy): Eukaryota > Metazoa > Arthropoda > Insecta > Lepidoptera > Noctuidae > Dryobotodes > Dryobotodes eremita. The sequence goes on along the minus strand of OU823254.1, from coordinate 14,213,390 downwards.
GGTGAGGAATCTGGACACATTATCGCAATAACGCTTCCAATATTAACGCGCCTGTGAAGGAAAACCTTAATATTATAATAACCGCCCTTCCTTCCATTGCAATGTAGGCATTCAAGTAAAATAAAGTATTTTTCTAGTCTTATATTTCAAAAATAGTGTTCTAAAGCATTTACACATTTTATTCATTAATTATTATTATCATTTTCTTCTTCGTGTCTTTTTCTTAACTGCAGGTTTTTTAAATACTTCTTCATCGTCCTTTTTCTGAAAGTCTTCATCTGTAACAAAATGAACTACATGCAATAAAGCTATCAAGAGTATTATATCTATCTATTTTTATTTGGTAGCTCATGTTTTACGTTTGGTCTATTTTTCTGATTGTTTTATCTGAAAATTGCATTAAAGTTTACCAGAGTCATCCGAAGCGTTCGCTGATGTTTTAAGGTTCCTCGTCGCGGCTCTACGATTCGACTTTCTCACACTTTGAGGAGTATTTTCGTTGCTCGGCGGTTCATTCTGCTAAAAAGCACAAACATATTTTAAATATTTTTATGAACTTTCTTTAACAGAGGCATTCGTATTACAATTACTTTAGTAGGCTTTAAATTTTGACAAAAGTAGACTCTACAAACGGGACCTTAGGAACTACTTTACCTCGTCAGGGCTAGAAGATGATCGTCTTCTATTTCGCCTAGCCACGGGCTTGCGTCGCGGCGTGGCTCGCACGGGCTCGTTCCTCCGCGGCGGGGAGGCACTCGCGGCGCCGCCCTCACTATTCTCCTCCGTGTTACCTTCCTCACCGTCTCGAACGGCGAAACATTCTTCTATCTTGTCGCCCAACTCCGTGACAAGGGTCTGTAAAAGTTTTGTTCGTTAATATTTCACAATATAAATAACATCCTTTATATTTTACCACAAATCGATAAGGTAAACAACCATTGATCAGTGTTTCTTTTCGACCAACCTTAATTTCATTTTTGGCCATTTTAGATGTGTTATTCATTATAGTGTTAAAGCAGTCCATGACTCCATTGCAGTGCAGCTTATCTTTGTAACAGTCGAGGTTCTCGATGAGTTTGCGTAGAGACCTCTCGTTGTACGTGAATAAGGACAGGCAGTACGCAAGGTCGCGCCACTGTCGCTCTTCTGTCGATAACTTGAATCTTTGGCATAGCTTCTCTACTAAGGCTTCCATTTGACGGTCTTTTTGTATAAGCGATGTTATATATCTACAATGAGAAAAAACGTTATTTTTTTTAGAGCGGTTGGCTAAAGGAAAGCTGCTGAAAATCGTTGTCACTAAAACAGCTCCATAAAAGTCACTTCTGCTGCCATCACCTTGGAAGCACTTGTAACATATTACTGAACACATAATACTCACTTCATAATAACTCTGTATTGTTCTTCACCGACGTTCAACTCGGGGTCGCTGAGCCTGGATATAATGTCTGGCATGACGTTATACAGCGCGTTGCCTTTCTGCGACAGTTGTTTGAAGAATAGCTTCGTCATAGAAGCGATTCGCGGATCTTTGTCCGCACAACATAGTGCCATATCGGCAATCTGTCCTTTTACTCGGACCATCTCGTGAAGAACCAAGAAGGAGAGCATTTTAACAGCGCATTGTCGGACTTCTAATTCTTCGTCACTTAATCTGAAATGTTATAGTATTGTTAAAGATAGGTGTCAGTTTACGATTTTTGGCCGGCTTCACAGTCACCTAATAAATAGCACTAAAGGTGGTGAAACAGGCCTAAGTTTATTTCTTTAAGCGTGTAAAATAATTTTAAGATTTGTATGAGATAGAAATGCTTTGCGGGAGTTTGATTCCCTGGACATGAGATAAAGGGCCAGAGACCAGAGTAGATTCATACGAGACTTTTTTTATGCTATATGTTTTAACAGTATTTATACTCACATGTGATAAATATGATGAGTCCAGGGTTGTGTAAGATTGGGGAATCGCAGGGTAAGGTCAGCGAAAGCGATAGTCAAGTTGGTCCTCATGGACACATTCTTGGACTTCTTGAGGACTGTCACCATCAGCTGAAGACCGTCTTCGCAAACCGCATTGGAAACCAACATAAACCTACAATTTACAACAAAGCAATCATATTAATCGACGGAACAAGAGATCAGATGGTGTCAAACATCAACGTATATGACGGACTAACCATTAGTAGCGTTAAAATAACTACTTCTGTGGCAACCGGCTTGCTCATTACGTATGAAAAAGGTGATGGATTACAGTGGGAACATTATAGGCAGGTTATGCTATGCTATGATATCTCTCTCGCACACTGTACCCGTCCTGCTCGCTCACATTACCTAGTGAAGCTGAGCGCGGCTGCGGCCTGCAGCGGCGGCGTGGTGCGCGCGGGGTTGGACAGGAGCCAGCGCAGCAGCGGCACGTAGCGCGCCAGGCTAGTGCCGGCGCCCACGATGTCTCGCTCGCACACTCCGCGCACGTATTCTGCGTCGGCATCGTCGGCAACAGCGCCTTCGAGCCCTGTCTCTTCCTCTGTCATTGTTGTGTTGACCTGTTCGAACGAATATTGAACGAACTGGCTCATAATTACGTATATTCGCAAAGGAAAGAGGTACACGCTGTGTACGCTTATTTCAGTAAAGCGTTTGATCTTATTGATCACAATATTCTTCTTAATAAGATAACAGACAAGGGTATTCATGGGTCATTACAGCGATGGTGTTAGTCCTATTTGAAAAATCGGACACAAATGGTAGTTGTTCAAGGTTTTAAATCTTAGATAAATGTTATACCATCAGGAGTACCACAGGGCTCGCACATTAAGCCTTAAATTAGAAAAAGTTCAAAAACGCTTTCTGTACCAACTATCTTATGTAAATAACCAATGTAAAAACCTCAAATCCTATGAATCGAAGTTAAAATACTTTATACTCTAGAAGAAAAGCTGCGGATATTGTATAATTGTTTCAGTTAATCAATGCCCACATAGATTGTGAAGGTTTGCTGGAGAGAATTCAACTTGCTGTTCCACGCCAGAGCAGTCGTTTATGCAATAGGCGCACATTTGTGATGCCTCATTGCATACGAAATATAAAACAACATGCTCCATTTTATAGAATATTTTCCAGCTACAATGGTGTGAGGCAGCATTTTGATATTTTCTCTGGGACCTTAGTATCAGTCAAAATTTATATTAAGTTGACCCTGTGCAACCATTTGCTAATAATAATTAGTCGAAATAATATTATTTATAAGCTTATTTATAATTAATTTTAATTGGCTCATACATTGCGCATGCTGTGTTCACTATTTTAGGGCATGCTGTGTTATGTGTTTTTTTCAGTTTACCTAGTATGTAAGTTATATTGTATTGCCCGATTTGTGAACCAATAATAAAAAATAAATCTACACAAGTAATAAACCAAAATCGAAATTGATCATATATAAACTAATATTATAAAGAGGTAACATTTGTTTGTTTCTTTGTAAGTTTGTATGTAAGGGGGTAATCTCTGAAACTACGGATCGAATATGAAAAAATCTTTTTGCATTTGTTAGCCCAATTCTTGTGGAAGGCTATAGGCTATTTAACATCACGCTAGGAGCCTGGAGCCGTGAAAAAAGAAATAAAGTCAGAAAGAACGCTAAGCGAAAACGAAGTAATAGCGCGGGGAAGCGCTGTGATGCGACGGGGTGGGTCGGGGAACAAGAAATTACACGCGGACGAGGTCGCGGGTATTTCATATTTTCGCTTCGCTCTGCAGTTCCATCGAAAAACGTCACCATATAATATATATAATTCGATGACACATTAAAAGAAAACCTATTTAATAAAAATCATCCTTGTTAACAATATGCCCGTACCGAGGGTCCTTTGTTGGAGGTGACGCTCGCACTCCGCTGCTGCCGCGAGGAGGCGCTGGCGTTGCTGATGTTCATGAGCGTCTGTCGGCGTAGGTCATCCATGCGCCCGCGCTTACCCGGCGTCGCGAACGCGCCCGCTTTTTTCTTGCGTTTCTCTTCCACCTTGCGTTCTTCGCGGACCTGATGACAACAAATCCTTGAATTGTGGTGTTTTGGATAAGTATTCCTATAAAATTCGTTGTTTTTTTGTATTCACTTCCGATTTTAGTACCTATGAAGAAGTATTTATAATGTTTTGCTGTGAGAAATTAGCAAAATCTGATATTTGATTAGTTTGTTTGTTTAAAAGCGAATAATTACCTGATTCCTCCTCCTGAGCTCGCTGTACACATTTATATCAAGGTATATGAGCTGCTGTAGCGCCACTTGTCCCAGCACGAACACGAAGCGAGTCAACAGCTCCACAGGCAAGCTGACCTCCTCCTCATTGCCACTATCATTCACCATAGTCTCTTCAACCCTTCTGTACATATCCGCAAGAATCTTCCCACTTACTACTTCTGGGGTATCACAGATTGCGTATATGAGATCTATAGAGTTAGCAGCGAAGGCGGTGAATCTATCGAACTTAGAGAACGTTTCCATCAGACTGTCGAAAATGGAGGTGAAAATTGCGTGTTCGACAGGATATCTTTGACTCTTTTTTGTTAATGGTATCAATAGTTGAATGCTCAAGTTCCTGGAGTTGTAGTCTGCAGTTAGCCCGTGCGATTGAATGACGTCGAGGTTGGCGACTGCTACGGAGGGTTTCGCCTTAGCAACCATCACTAGGAGTGTGAGTGCGGCGTAGCTGTCCATGTCTGTAGTTCCATCAATTTTCTTTAGGAACATCTCCCAAAAAACCTGTGAATGAAAATAATAAGTTTTTATTTGAGAGAGTGCTGTACTACCCAAACATAAACACTGCATTTATTATGAAATGTCAAGTTAATGAAACAAGCAAAATGATTAAACAGGTAGTAATAGAATATCTTAATATATAAAAATCAATGTTTGTTTGTTCGTATTTTATGAGCTGAATACTGTTGATCAGATTGCGATAAAACTTTGTCAACTTATTCCTACCACCACTTGCGCGAAGGAGGCACAAAAAAAAAAACACGAAGTCTTGGGCAGAAGCTAGTAGAATATTAAAAAAGTTTAAATATGTGTATAGTAAGTACCCAGCGATATGACACATCGATCTTTAGAAGGAGACTGTCACATGAGTAACCGAGACTACACTCTACATAGCCGAACTTTTTTGTACTCGATGGGCCATACGGCTTTGTTTCTATCAAATATGTATGTGCGTACCTGTATAATACCGGGACCGATGTCTCCCTTGTTTACCCACTTGTCCACAAGATGTTCGAGCGCGAGCGCGCTGCCGCGGTCGATGTGCATCATCAGCGCCACCAGCTTCTTGGCGATGGCGAAGCACCGCGCGCGCTCGGCCTTCGTGTCGCACTCCAGGTACATGTCGCGGTACGCACGCTCTACCGCCTCGCGTTTTTCCTGAATAATTTCAAGTCGATGATTTAAAATCAAAAATTGGAACTAGACCCAAAGAATATTAAAAAAATGCATGCGACACCGCCTATTAATTTCCAATTCCGGATTGATAAATGATAAATGGTTTTATTTCTGTAAGTAGGTTTGTACAAACATTGTACACGTCAATCATATTTTTTAAACTAGATGAGGTCGGCGTTTCCTATCTGACTACTCTGAGAAGAAAGGCCGAAACAAACTCAGTGGTCACTGTTTCTTCTAAAGTCCAGACATAATCTTGGTCAGATCATGAGAAGATTGGGTCTGAAATGGTCTTTTGAGGAAAGAACCACGCAGATTGAGTGGACCTGTCCAGTCAGTGCACGCATTTTTCAGTAATCATGCAGCTCAACTCAGAACTTAAGGAGCTCAAGGATTCGACGAATAATACCAAAGAATGGACATTTGGGTAGGCCGCACTGAAGAACAAACTTAACTTTGTAGTTGAGAAAATATTCTTCCATACATCAATATGCGTCACAGGCAATTCTCCAACTGCAAATGTAAATTTATAATCACATAAAACAATACTTTTATGTGATATATTTGTCGACAAACTAACGATTTTAAAGATAAATTAACGAGTTTCGGACTTTTTCCTTTACCTTGCTTCTTGCCTTTCATTATTCTAGGTCAACGGGAAGTACCCTAGGTTTTAATTTATTTGCGAGTGTCAAAATATGCGGCATAAATGGCCGTATTTTTTTATTGCGCTGACTTAGAACCTTGATTTTTAACTTATTTGATATCAATTTCAACTTGATACCTCAACGTGTTTCTGAGAAAAATGGTCTTGACAGCCAGACGGACAATGAAGTGAGACTATAAGGGTTCCGTTTCTTCCTTTCGAGGTACGGTACCCTAAAAACTGAACTTTGTTGCTAATAATTTGCCAAACAACTAAACAAACTTACCTGATCCGGCGACCACACAAGCAGCAACATATTTGCGACGCCCATTTTCGCAGACTCAATATTAAAATGATGCGCCGTCGTAAAGAAATCTATCGCCTCGCTGACGTCACCGGCTTGCTTCGACATCAGCAAGGCGTTTATAAGCGGCACCGCTTCGGAGACCATGCGACTGAAGTGAACGGACTCTTGAAGAAAGGCTACTATGTTTTCTTTTTCCTCTAATCGCTTGTACATGGCAAGTTCTTGTTCACATTGCTGTGTTAGAGATATGGTACGGTCTGGTATTATGAATATGTTGCGAAGTAATGCTACGAAGTATGCAATCTGTAATGAGTTGTTAAGTAATTTAATTTTTTGATAAATAGAATACTATTTACTGTACAGTAAGTGCTCATCATTACCTGACCCCTCTTACAAAGAAGAAGAGGGGTCAGGTTATGTAGGGCACTGACTGTACACCAAACTTTTAAGAGTTACATAGAGTGTTACAATGGGTGGTCTTATCACTAACAGCGATCTTTTAATTTTACAAACAGTCTTTGGATGGACGTGATAGTTAAGGAGAAACAATATTATACAGATTGTGGTGTACTATTTACACAATATACAATAGATAACTATTCGAATACATAGCTTTTTGCATTATATATTTGCAAGCTTGCCACTGATTCGGTTTCAGTCCATCTGGAAGAGCTCCTACAAACAAATATTTCTGTAATGTTTACCTGGTCACTTTTCTCCATGTCACATCGAAGTAATTTAGCATCAGGGTACTGTCTCTCAGTGTGCTTTACTACTAGGTACGCCTTGTAATAGTTCTTTTCACGTAAATGTTTGCGGATCGCGTCATACAAGTTTTCCAGTGACGCTTGGGATAATTCTGGCTCATCTTGTGTGAGTATATCTATTCCTTTCTTTATTGTAGTTATGACGTCAGTCTCCATACTCTCCCATTTTTTGACCAACTCAGGGTCGGGGCCCGAATTCAACTTCTTTTGTAGATCTTCTAAGATTTCTGTTTCAGTTTTCAATTGTTCTTCCAGTGCTTCTAGTTTCAGTTGTGCAGAAAATGGATTGCATTCCAAGAATATCTAGAAATTTATGTGAATATTAAATAGAGAGACAAACGGAGGATGGCAATAGGCTCGTCCCCTATTACTTGGCACTTAAACATAACTGGCTAAATGTGGGTGTACTATAGGTATACCTCTGCCTAATCCTTCGAGGATTACAGGCGTGATGTTATATGTTATGAGAGGAATGGAACGAAAAATATGGATGTATTACATTTGTGTATTTGATGGCCTAATCAGGAGGCCGAGTATTTAAATTTGATTTTGAATGTTGCGTATAGCCTGACGTCGGTTCCATAAGGATACGCGCATTTCCGACCGTCTTTTTCTTTACTGTGATTGGTTGAGAAAGGGGGGTGACTACCGAGATGACTAATAGAGAAGTATGGAAGAAACAAGACATATTGCGTCGATCACAAGTAAATTGGGTCAAAGATAAGAGAATGATGATGGTGGTTGTAACAACAGTGATGGTCCATGGTCTAGTGGCAGTGTATATTACACTATGAAGCTCGTTGGTACTTATATGGTAGGAAACTCACGATAGATTCAGGAAAACGGCAATATTTTTATTTGTAACTATACCTTAAGCAGTTGTATAGCGGCTTTCCTGACGAGCGCAGCCTTGTCCCTGAGCCGTCCGATGGATCGCTCAAGCACAGTGCGCTGCCGACTAACCGGCACACAGTTCTCTCTCTGAAGTCGACACCAGAACTGTAGCACCTGTTTTAATTATGAGAATGTTCATAATCGCGATGTACGGAACTTCTAAAAAATGTTTATTCAAACTTCGAAGTTCAGTATGACATTCTTTCGAAGTTCCGTATCCATTCCATCGCGATTATGAACATTCTCAATTAAATACATCGATATTTTAAACTTCGAAGTTCAGACGAACAGTCTGCATATTTACATGCATTTTTTGGCATTTCGATAGAGCATATAATCTGATGTCCATTTATGACCAAGTGACCTTATTGGTGATGTTCTTTGGAAAGGTCATTGCTTAGTACTCGCAACCGACGTGGGGGTATGACCAGATGTATGAACGTAAACGAAGCAAAAGAAGTATGTAAGGATCGTAGCAGATGGTGTTCTGTAGTTTGCCTACCCGCATGGGTAAAAGGCGTGAGTATGTATCTGATACATAAACTCACTACTATAAATTAAAGTTGCATTTCGTCTGTCTGTGTGACCGTGTTGTTCTTCTGAACTACGCAACGGATTTAGATGCGGTTTTCACCATCATTTAGAGAAATTATTCCGGAAGGTTAATGTTTATAATTCGTTACCATCAAACTTGCATATAATAAAGAAATCTCGATACTTTGTTTGGGTCGCTAGTGTATGTATGTCGTACCTTGTGTCGCACATACGCGGACAAGTCGTGCATGTGCTCGTGCAGGTCGTCGAGGAAGTCGTCGCGCTGGGTGCGCTGCGCGTCCGTCAGACCCTCGCCGCGCAGCTCCACGGTCAGCACCTCACACATCATGCCCAGCACACTGATGCGGAGCGTGTACGACTAAAATAGTTATAATTATATAAATACAATTTTATCATTTACAAACACAATATAATGATAAACAACATTTTCTGAAACAGTATACCGATTAATAAAGGTCTGAATCGAAATGGGCCGCGCTGGTATTAGAATTAGAGAACTTTTAACATTATTACCTAGCTAATAAAGTTTACAATCGCAATGAACCTACTTGAGGGTGCGGACTCTGAACGTAACGTTTCGCGACCTGCAGCCAAAACATAGTTATGGAAAAAATAGAACAAAAATATACCTCATCACTCTCCAGATATGGCTGTATGGTTGCAATAGCGTTTGTCATCTCTTTGGGCAGCTCCTTAGTGAGCTCCAGTAGGAATGCACCACAGTTCCTCGCAGCTCCTTGCTCGGTGCCAGCACCAGCATTCTCATCCTCAGATGATGCTAATGCTTCTGCTATTTCACGCACCTAAAAATACGAATTGTAATTTGTTATTAAAATCAATGCTAAACATTCAATTTAGCGGGTAAAATACGCATGATAAAAAAAAAACAGGTTATAATACCATTTGTGGTCCAAACGTTCCAAGTGAAAATTCTTTGGTCAGCTGCACTACTCCTGCACATATTGGCGACACTGAATGTTCCACCATTTGTAGGATCTGAAATAAAGATAACATACCAATGACTACATTTCTACACTATGACAGTATAATTGCCATGTTTGAACATGTGAAGAAACACAATAGGTGAGTGTGAATTTATAGGTTTAAAACCATGTCACTGTTCAGATTTATCCTTTCTCATAAGTGGCTTGTAATAGTCCTCCAGACCGTATTTCGGCCATGGCGGCTAATCTCAATGGAGTCCGATGGGACAGCACGCAATGCGACATAACCAGACAGAGATCAGACGCAGTACCAACGGCTTAATTTACGCAACGCGGCATGGGGTTATCACACTGCCAGTTTCCAAACTCCAGGATGTTACTAAGAAATTCCTAATGGAAAAACCCAATAGCACTATGGCCGACCCGGGAATCGAACCCATGACCCCACGCTCAGCAGTCACACTTGCGACCACGAGACCTAAGGGGCAGTGGCTTATACACTGTGCCAGTGCCGGCGTTAGGGTAGGGCGCGGCTGGGCGATCGCCCACGGTGCCAGAGGTAAAAGGGCGCCGAAGGGGCTGTGACTAGGCGCCCCTTCACCTCTGGCGCCTGCAGAGTACTTTTGTTTTAGTTCGTTTGGAGTTACAAAACCAAAACAATTATTGAGACCTCTTTACTTGCTCTTGTCTCTGACATTGTCTGAATTCTCAAACCTTTGTTGCATAAGCCGACAAAGTAACACCTATTTCTTTTTGGATGAACATAAGAGAACCTAGGCAGAGTGCTGAAATTTTTGCCCCTGTCTAGTCTCCGAGAGGGGAGAGAAGCGCCGCCAAAATTTCGCTTAGGGCGCCTGTAATATTAAAACCGGCACTGCACTTTGCCTGAAGGTCAGTTACATACTTATATAATTAAAAAGATGATAGATAAAATTACCTGAACCAACTTTATTAGACAGGAGGTGCCATGGTTGTATTTCTTGATCAGCACACCAAGCACTTGAAACACAGTCTCTCGGACAGATTTGTTCTTTATTATTTGTTCCTCTAATGCCTTATAACAAGGTTCAGCAACCATTCTGGAAATAAGTTAAAGATTGACAAAGTGAATGAAATCTAACTGGGAAATTTAAACTAGATAAACTGAGAGTATTCTGTCTGTGTAATTGAAACTCCAATCCAGCAAGCAAATTAAATTAACTGTCTAATCTTTTTCTTATTGATATATTATGAGATGAAACACACAGCGTAAGCATCCTAAGAAATTACTTACGAAACAAAGTTATCTTCGGCCAAAGGCGGGTCCCACAGCTTAGACAAGGGTTGCTGAAGCACTAAATTGAGTGTTACCAAGGCAGCCTGTTTGTCTGACTCGGTCCAACCACAGAATTCTTCATCATCTGTTGCCTTCTTGCCTTTTTTGCCCAGTGTTAGCTTTGTGGAGTTCTGTTAGAAATAAGAAAAGTGTAATTAGGTGTAGGAATTAGGTACTGATGACTTAAACAAAAACTAAAAAAAGAATATATATATACAGGGTTATTGGTAAAACACCAGCAACCTCTTAAGGGGTCATTGTACTCATCATTATAAACAACTTTTACTAAGGACAAAACCTGAAATCGCGAAAAAATTATCAGCTGTTCTCTACGTTTTGACGTGTTATGCGAATATAAATGTAGGGAAAATCTGTTTTTTTTTTCGCAATTTCTGGGTTGGTCCATAGTAAAAGTTGTTTATAATGATGAGTACAATGTCCCCTTAAGAGTTTGCTGGTGTTTAACCAATAACCCTGTATATATAAAATTCAAAACTATTATTTAATTTTTTTCTAACATGAAGAAATAACAAAAGACGTAGTCCTATGAGAGCCAATTGTGGGTTAAAATCCAGAAATCCATAGTCCAGACTGCTACTCATAAATTCCTGATGGAAAAACACAATAAATCTGGCAGACCTGGGAACCCAGGTCAAAATGTTCAGCAGTCCAAATATTTCTATAGTATAATTGGTTTATTCAGTATTCTTATAAAATAACATGGTTTTAAACTGTAAAATATAATCCCACTCACATCAGCAGCAAGTTTAGTGTCCTTAGTCTTCATAATCTGAGTGAACAGATACATCATCATTTTCAAAATATTCAAATTCTTGGTTCTGACCTCAGAATCTATCTCTTGCTCTTGTACTATCGGCTCTAGGTGGTTGCAGAGACTTTTGCTCGCTCGTATGATGTGTTCAAAACCTAAAGTTGTTTAAAACTTGTTAAGTAAATGGTTTGCTGTTAATTGATTATGAAGTAAAATAAAGTTGTAAATATTAAATAATGTTTAAGATTATCTGTTAAGTTTACCTTTGTTTATAACATTCCATTCAAGTTTGTTTCCATGAACTATGATAGAAAAGTAAGTATCAAAGTGTTCCAATATGTATTCCACTCCTTCTGCATTAAAAGCTCGCGCGGCATCTATAAAAAGGAAGCTTTGTTTGTTATTTTCGAGTACGTATGGATAAGTAAATTGTTATAGAAACAGACATTAAATTACCTTGTAATTTGGACAAAAGTACGCGGGGTTGGACGACGTCTTCAACATGGTATTGTCCTGCGTGTGATTCTAGTAATTCGTCCTTCTGTATTGGTATAGCAAATTCAAAGTAGCTCATTTTGTATTAGAGCAATAATTCTTCCTCCATTCGAAGAATTTACTGACGTTATTGAATAAAAGTTCTAATTCCACAACAATACTGCGGACGGCGGCAAGCGGCAATAAAATATTCGGTTTATTTTTGAAATTCAACATTTGACATTACGACAGCACCGAGTGTCAAATTGGCTATTCTGCAATAATTTGAAAACTAACGTTTTTATAGGAAGAAGCACTGTTGTCCGTCCACAAACCGCCATTATTTTGTTTATTGTTTACTTTCGTGTAGATCACAAATTAAACGAAAACTCGATAAATATGTAGGTATGCTACTTAGAGTGCAGCACTATTAAAAGACGAGCTAAGGAAAAGGGAAGCGTCTACCACTGCATGCCTAGCATGACCACCATAAAAACGAATTTCGTCAACGGAAATAGTAGAAAAATTTCTTTATAAATCGGTCAACAAACAGTCATTTTGTCTATACTTCCGTTGATAAAACCCGTTTCTATGGTGGTCATGCTACGCGTGCTGGTAAAAAGCAGCTTTAGTGGAAAAGTAAATAAAATATGAATATAACATGTAACTTGGCGAGGTTTTAGGTTTTAGCGTAGTGAGAGTATGTTCGCGCATGTACACAAAAATCCTGCAATAAAAAAAAAAACACTTTTATTGCTTGTCATTATTCTATGGTACTACCATAATTTATTTTTAATCATGTCTGTTTAGAACAAAGGAAAACTGCGTCTAACGACTCTTGCCAAATTGCGTGCTGGCGACTGTATGTAGTTTTCTTGGGGATAAAAACTGCCACTTGCTCACTTCAGATGTCGCCGCTATCCAGCGTCCAAGCATTTGACAGTTAGCTGTGAGTATCCATACATTTTTTGTAAACAAGCGACTTCTTTTACACATAACTAATTAATATTCCCGATTGCGCAGCTGTTGACTGCAAAAAAAACGAGGGCGCATGTATTTGCCAAAGACGAAAATTGTGGAGCAAAGCTCTCGAAAAAAAAAATTGGGAACCTGATATTTCGTCGAGTCTACGTGCTATCTTTTTATTGGTATAATGCTAGAATTACTCAAAATATTCAACATTTTAAAAAATCAACTCATTATCACAATATTTTTGAAAGATGGTAATATTTTTGACACGTTGCTTACATGTCATTTGACGTTTGACTTTCGCTCGCCAGCGCACAAGCCAGGCCAGCTGAAGTGGTGGCATAATATCGAGCAATCTTTGTATTTTTACTACACGTAGTTCGCGCTAAGTATTAGTGAAATAAAGATCAATATTAAATAAATAATCATGTCAGGCAAGGCAAACAAGGCTTTCACGAAAGAGGAAGAATTACTGCTTCAAGATTTCAGCCGGAATGTGTCGACGAAATCTTCAGCCCTCTTTTACGGGAATGCTTTCATCGTATCTGCAATTCCCATATGTGAGTATTACCTTAATATTATTCCGACGTTGCTAAGTTATTAAAACCTATAGTTTTATACATAAATATTAGGTTACGGTGTAGTGAAAGTACCGTTCGACATTTCATATTTGTCACTGTTGCAGGGTTGTTCTGGAGGGTGCATGCCCTGGAGGTGAGCTCGTCCCTGGCGTGGTTCGCGATGGTAACGACAGCGAGCACCTGGCTGCTGGCCCTGGCCTACAGGAACACCAAGTTCCAGCTGAAGCACCGTGTGGCGGTTCGCAGAGAAGACGCCGTCGCGCGCGAGATGGCTCGCAAGCTGGCTGACGACAAGAAGATGAGCAGGAAGGAGAAGGATGAGAGGTAATCTGATCACTTCTGTTGTTGTTTAGGAAGTACACTTACTGAGACTCAGCAGTTAGATGTCTGGATGACGAAGTTTTTGTTTGAATCCTCAGCTTGTATTAACTGATCTTTAGGTTAGCAGATCAGTGGTAAAATACTTGTTTTTGATTGATAACATCAACCCAGGTACAATATGTTGATGAAGAAACACTGATCTGATCATCTTTAGAAGTTATATTCTGGTTGGAATGTATGAGCGTAATATTAATCAATGTAAATTAACCTAATTGATTCTTATTAGACTTTTTATTTATTTCATAATCAGGTGGCGGTTATAGGATGAATGCTGAGTAACAACCATGGTTGTCTCTCCTATATTCTCTTTATTTGATTTCAGCCTGCTCACCAAGTGTACTGATTACTTATAAAATATATTTTTATAATTTAGATTATAAGAAAACTTACTTTATCAGAATCATATTTACAAGTTCTTAAATTGACGATGATGAGTAACTGGGAAATATTTTACTTTTTTTTTTGTTTTCTTTACAAAACTATTTATACTATTTTCAGGATCCTATGGAAAAAGAATGAAGTGGCAGACTACGAGGCTACCACCTATTCCATCTTCTACAACAATGCTCTGTTCCTGACCATCGTCATCCTCAGCAGCTTCTACATCCTGCGCTCTTTCACACCCACTGTGTATCCTTTTACAAACAACATACAACTACAAACACAACTTTTTCAGGAGGTGTAAGTCCAGCTGTGGACTATTTGGCACTAAGTCATTGTTTCAATTCAGTATTTTGATTTAGATATATTTTAAACTGTCTAGAATTTGAGTTGGTCAAAATTAATTGTAATAGTACTGAAATTAAATTGTTAATTTAACAGTGAGTTATGTCATCAAGGTATACCGGATGCATTTAATACTTTGATTGTCAGAAGAATGTTTGAAATTCGTTTCTGATAGTTCAATATTTATATTATGTGTTTTGTCCAAAAAGATTCCTTAACTCTTTGATCACAGAAACTACATCGTGTCACTCTCGGTTGCCTCAGGACTCCTGGCCCTGCTCTCCACTGGAACCAAGTAATGTACTGCCTGTGAATAGTGTTGCCAACAGAACAAAATGAACTACATCTAGTTTTGTCTGAAGAACTGAAAGTGGCAACATTGTGAGTGAGTGAAATTGTTACAAAAGTTAAGCATGACTGTCTCTGTTTTGATGAGACATGTGTACTAAACTTTGCAGTTATTTATGTGTTTACATTGAATAAATATAGAATAATTTTATAATTTAAATATAATAAAATAACCGAAAACAGTCTTTAGTTTTATTTACAAATTTGCATAAGGAAAACTTACAATTATATGGTTTTTCTCTATTCTTAGTAGTAAGTTATCTAAAGTTATTCTAACAGCTGTTCTTCATATTCTTTAGGGTGGGTTTAGTATAGTTTAAAATCACAAACAGCTTTCATTCCACACAAAGTTCTTAAAAGTCTTTTCACATAGTCCTTAATGACACATCAGTTGTTACCACTGCTGTATAAAGCACATACGAGTTTAGATGTTGAATGAAGAATAGTAGTAATTTGTTCACTATGCATTACATCATATCTGATTGTTTGACTAGAACATAATTGCTTTCACATATTGGGGCATAAAACCGCTTACGATTGTGTAATTTTGAATTTTGAAATAATTTAATTAATTAAATTATATAATTCTGTGGGCTATTTGAAATATGTGCAGGAGAACTTTACGCAACAGTGGGAACGTTTCGTCACAATATTCGTAGGTGTGTCACAGATTGCCGTTTAGCAAGTGACAATGGCGTCGCGCTGCAAATCCCAGTGTTCGCTTTGGAACTTGTGGTTTGTCAGAGGCTCAGTACATCATGCCGACGTGCAACGGCTCCGTGCGCTGGAAGTACACGTTGGGGTTGCTGCTGAAGGTGGGCTCCACGCTCGTGTACACGCTGCCCTCCTCCCCACGCACCATCACGCCTGCACACAACATGCTACAATCAGTATGCTTAGCTTACCTGCAGCAGTAACTGTAAGTGTAGTCTCGTACATGAGGTCCTGAATCCGGATATGACAAGATAAAAACCGTAAACTGAAGAAAATCTAAATAATCTTATCTAACCGAACTGTCATAATTATCTTGTTTGTCAGTGAAAAGATAGGACGTGTGAAGTGAGAGTGCATTTAATTACAAGCGAGCGTAGGTATATGAGTAGTTACCTGGCGGCAGCAAGTAAGGATAGGGCGGGTAATTGTAGTGATAGTTTAGCATAAGGGGGTGCATGGTGTAGTGCGGCGGAGTGTACAGGACGCGTGAGTGCGGGTGCGGCGAGTTCGCGAACAGGCCTCCGTACGGATCTGCGAAAAAAATGTCGCGATCTGCGGTCAATCTGTGCGTGGTGGAAGCGCTAGTCCTCACTAGTAGCGCACTTTAGATACTTAACTAACCGGCTGGCTGAGCGGGCGGTTCCTTACGGTCCAGCACCGGGGGCGGCACGGGCACCGGCGCCGCCGCCGACACCATGCCGTACTTGACCGGCTTGAAGTGGAAGAACGAGGGCGAGTAGCCGGAGCCGCCAGCCCCCAACGAACTGAGGCCCTCGTCACGGTCCGCATCCCAGCGGCCTTCACGGCCTAGCGCCGCCAGGCGCCGGCCCTTCGGCGCGAACATGAGCGCGAACACTACCGCGCACGTGGCGATCAGGCCTGCCGCCACACATGCGTCGCGGTGCCGCTCGGGTGCGCCCAGTGCCGCCGCCACCCAGCACACCCACACGGCGGCAGTGGCGCCACCTGCGCCCGCGATGTGCGTGGCCTCGCGGTAGTTGTCGCGGATGCCGCGCGACCGCAGCGCTACTCCGCACACCACGGCGATCAGGAAGGCGGCGTAGCATAGCGACAGCAGCATGTCTGACATGTGCACGTCGCACCGGCCGCCGCCATTCATAACTCGCGGAGGAGAGCCGCCGAGCCACTGTGCACCGATCGCTACTTGTATCATTACAGCAAAAAACAATAGGAGTCCTTGGTACGCTGCAGGTAAGTATACTCCACCATTCAAACTAAGCAAAAAAACACACTTCACTAGGAGTGAAGCGAATACGATTACATACGCGACACCCGTTCCGAATCGGACTGCACCACATGTGAACGCAGTCGGCGTGGTTGCAAACAATGCAGCGGTAGCGGCGCATGAGAACAATCCGAACAGTAGAGTCTGTCCAAGAAGCAGGTGGCGATGGCTCGGCGCCTTGCGACTCGCTCCCCATATCACAAACGCTTCAAATCCGCCGAGGGTCACCATACTAACACAAGCGAGAGCTAATATAGGGACTGCCCAAGACTCTGGTCTCAGTGCGCCCAAAATTTGCGGGGCCGGTGCTAATACGATGGTCAAATTCGGTTGTGGTTCCGGTGTGACAGTTGTTGATGTCGAAGGTGGCGGTGGCGATGAAAGTCGTTCCGGTATGACGAAGTATTCAGTGCTCATTTCCAGTCGATGAGCTTCAGTGCGCGCGGGGCGGCGCGGGGGAGGGTCCGGCTCCGGCGTCTCCTCTTCCTCGACGGAGAGGTTCTGTTCCTCGTAGTCCTGCTCGTAGACGTCGTCATATTCATTCTCGACGTAGTGATGTGCGGAGGGGGCGTTGCGCGGCGAGTATGCAGCTGGCACGCGCGGCGCGAGGCGGTCTCCGAAGCGCGCCGCGTGCGCCCCCGTGAGCGCCGCCAGCGCCGCCGCGACGAGCAGCGCGCGCGCCGCTCCGCTTGCCATCAGGCCGCCTGGGCCCTCAGCTGCCCGACTCTCGCTGCAGACACATCCGCTCTCGTCTTCTTATCTCTGCAACAGATAAATGAGCCGTCAGGAACACAGCGATGTATCCGTCTCGACTTGAGTCGCGACGTTTCGACTCTGAGATAACCAAACAAAGAATCTCCCGGCCAAACCGGTTCGACAGTCGCCTTGCACCTCCTAGGAGCCCTAACTCAACCGATTTAGTATTCTTTGTCGTTTTATTTTAGGTCGTTAAGATTGAAAAAGCCGACGTAACATTCTGAAAGCCCACTTGCATATACAGGGAGAACGTGATCACGAATGTCTAGAACCATAATAAGTTATTGTTCTGTTTTACTTCAAAGCAGAGCAACTTTATGTGCGCTTTTTATTATTTTTCAAAAGAATGTAAGTATGCATTATGTGGTGGACATTCATTATATATTTCTGTAAACCATTTCAACCAACCTTATTATGTAGGTACTACTTTACTTAGAAAGGTACTAAATCAATAGTTTAACGAGAAAACATTTAAAACGGTGTCTTGGACGCGTGTTTATTTTTAGTATGGTTAATACTAATATGTACCGTTATGTAAACATATATCACGCCTGCCCCGAAAGGGTAGGCAGTGTTACGTAGGTATGTAGGTGAACTCCTATGGAAGCCGGCAGGATTGAAATTTTTAGGCTACCGCCTCGGATATGTTAGGACAGATAAATAGATAGAATATACTCTTTAACATATACAACATAGTAGCTATAGTATAACGGGCTGGTGCCCGCAACTCCATGTCCAAGTGCGAATTTTGAGTACTTATGTACCTAAGTAGGTACTTACCTACTTCATAAAACATAAATGTAGAAATTTTACAACGGGTGAGACAATGAGCGGTCTTATCGAAAAGCTACTTAGATGAAGGATGCAAAAGCGAGCGGAGCGCCCTCGAGAATTTTTGCACCCCGCCTCTGATAGGTTGGGTTCTCTTTTATTTATCTATACTAATATTATAAAGAGGTAAAATTTGTTTGTTTGTTTGTAAGTTTGTATGTAGGGGGTGATCTCTGGGACTACCGGTTGCATTTGAAAAAATATGTTTGCGTTTGATAGGCCAATTCTTGAGGAAGTCTATAGCTATTTAACATCACGCTAAGACCCTTAGGCGCCGAGCAAAAATAAAAAAGGTCAGAAAAAACGCTAAGCGAAAACGAAGTGAGATACGACGGGGTGGTCCGGGGGAACAAGAAATTTGAAGTGGACGAAGTCGCGGGCAGAAGAAGAAGAAGAAGCTAGTATATTTTTTATTTTTATTATTGTGATTGTATATTTTATTTAAAACCAGGAGGGTGCTAATGCACTTCCTTCCTGGCGCCCATATACGCTCCAACTCTTTGTTGGGTCTTTAGGTACAGGGTGGAAGAACACCGTCAGTGGCAGGAAAGTAAAAAGAAATCCTATTTGACATCACGGGTTTTTTAAAGTTTTTTCCACCTAAGTTAGGTAAGTAATGTTGTGCAATAATTTTTTCACTCCTCTTGCTCAAACAGTGCATACCAGAGCGGGAATAAAATTGCATATTTTCCTCTAGAGGAAAAGTTTTTTTTTTTAATTTTGGTCTGTTACCAACGAGCCTACAAAAACGAAATATTAGATTATTATAGAAGGGGCTAAAATTACCATTATACACGAGGTAATAAATACAAACCGAGTTATAATGGGTTTTTAGCGCCGTGTGTTACACTCTACTTTTTTTCACTACGATTGCGAGAAAATAAAATAATCCAATACAATATTAAATAATTTACTTTTTAAAATTTCTTCTATAGCTGCAACGCAATGCTGCATTCTACCGAACAGATGGCCGCTTTTAGTTCCATTTTCAAATAAAATTTTCTTTTTTTATGAAACTAATAAGTCGAGTCTTTATTAATGATTATTCTACTTATGAATAAAGACTTTTTTGTTTTTGTAGGCTCGTTGGTAACAGACAAAAATTTTAAAAATTAGTTTTTCCCCTAGAGGAAAATATGCTATTTTATCCCCGCTCTGGTACGCTACAATGACGGACTGTTTGAGCAAGAGGAGTGTGATCGTAGTGAAAAGTAGAATGCAACACACGGCGCTAAAAACACATTTTAACTCGGTTTGGATTTACTCCCTCGCTGCAGTTCGGGAGTAAAACTAGCTCGTGTACAATGGTCAGTTTAGCCCCTTGTATAACAATCTGCTATTTGTTTAGTAGCCCTTTAGTAGTCACTTATTTGAGGCAATTTATAACTAAATCTAATATGTTTTATTATTGTGTGTATACTGAGCATTATCATGAGCCAGTAAAGTCTATTGTCTTAGCTGCTACTATAGGAGCTCGTCTTTACGCTAGCGAAAGCTTGAACGATTAATGTTGTTCAATTTATTGGTATAACGTTAAGGATGAAAATCTGTATTCAAAATGGCAAATAAAATGAAAACGACAATAGACGTAACCAATCAAAAGTTTGCCTAAAGATGCTCACTTAAGTTGACTAACGTTACCAGAATAAAGCACTTGATTCCACAAAAGAGTATTTATAATATAGCTTGTGTGTAGACTAGGTATTCGTCCCCGCACTTGGCTGGAAATACTAGAATCTCAACTCATTCACATGAGAGATAAGTGATTAATTTGTCTTGATCGACCACTAATCCGCTACTTCCAGGTAATCCAAGTAGGTAAGTTGAAGTTGAAGCTAAATCAGGCTCTGAACTGAACACATTTAGCTGAACTTCAGACACTAACTCGTTTTATAAAGCTCAAAGTAAACAATAGCTCCGTGATCTGCAACTACAATAACAGTATTATCTCCTAACATGCACCCTAAGAAAATAAATCCGCGGTGACCGCAATTCATCTCCGCGATACCTTCAATATAAAATATGCATCTCTCCTTACAAGGAAGCCTCTAATTCAGCCAAGAGATTACCTAGACAGCTTCGCGGACCGGATCGTGACTTTAAACTTATTATCCGAATCAAAGTACACTGAACAACGTATTGTAGGCAGATTTGGTGCGAAAGTAACGGTGTGTGGACTCGGCTCTCGGCCCATCCGACAATCGTAGGAGCAAACGATCTCTGCAGCCAACGGGACTGAATAGTGTTATCTTAAATCACCTCCAAATCTCCGCGCGAACCGTATCCAATGATTGCCTTGCCTTATACTTTGTTTTAGTCAGCCAGTGTGGACGTGCCGCGAGCGCTTTCGTAATCGATCTATCTCCTCAATAAATGTAGATAGTCATCTAAACGAGCAGGTATTAGCGCACTAGACTAAACTTATAGCGTAGATACTGCACTGATAGTGTTTAAAAATAGTGCACCAACATGTAGATGTTTAAAGAAAACATTAATCTATTTGTTAACTCTGCATTGTTCTTTTGTGTAATACTAATAAGGGATGTAGGTACACATAATATTTACAGGTACCTAACATACTGTGCCTACCTAGGTAAGTACTTTTGAATGAAGTCAGTTCCAACTTCCAAAGTAATTACATCAGGAGTAAGGAACTATGTAAATTGGCTAAATTGTATCATTGCTGTTCACAGTGACACAGTGGAAAGTCAAAGTTTTCCATTGACAGTGCGCAAAGTAGAAACAATGAGACTTAGGGAAACAGAGCGTTGATCGTGTGCGCCAGCGCGTTGTAAAAGTAACAGCACGAATACTCGGAGTGAAACTCGCCTGAACTGATTGTGTGGCGGAGACACCAACACTGCTGAGTGGTGCTCGCATCTGCGACGTCACATTCCTCCGTTACAGACAATTATTTAACTGATATTTCACTTGCATCGCTCATTCATTGTGATGTGATGACTGGATGATACAACGCGTACTTATTAGCTTAACACCTAACGCCTTGAAGTGTTAAGTTGCAAAACTTGGTTTTTTTTTTGGTTTTCGCAATTTTATTGAAGACAAGCTGCTCCCCGCGGCTTCACCCGCGTGGACGTCGAAAATTATCCCACGGGAACGTGCTACCGGGACAAAAAGTAGCCTATGTTATTCCTTATAAAATTAGCTATCTGACAGTGAAAGTCCTGTCAAAATCAGTCCAGCCGTTTCGATGATTAGCCGGAACAAACACAGACCGCCAGAAAAATAAATGTTATTTTCTTTTAACCAGTGTGCAAACTATGGCCATGAATTCAGCATATGAGTAAGACCCTAGACTAAAAATTTTTGATAGGTAATAAAAATAAATAAATTGTCATTCCATATATTTTGACCGCGTAGGTACCTATTGCACTTTTCTATGAAACAGCAGATTTTTTTTTGATACCAGACGAAAATTTTCTATGCTAGGTGCCTAGGTGGTCTAGAATCATATGCTGAATTTATAGCCAGTTTGCGCACTGGTTAAAATTTCATCCTGTATACTTTCATATGCATTTAGTAAAAAGCTGTTATTTTGGCATTACAGCCTGAAAATTCAATTTTATTTATTTGTATACTTATAACCTTAATTAGGTGCAAAAACAGTTGTTCATTACCAAAATTGTCAGCAAGTTAGACGTAGATAAACGTCACGGTCACCAGAGACCTGCAAGTGTAACCCACTTGCTCAGTGCGGCGATTATGGAGCTCTATTTTGGGCGAGTTCTATGCCCTATGTTCAGCATGCAGTGGTGGAGTGTGAGTTATCTTGTTTGAATACTCTTGTCAAGCTTTTTCATAGAAGTCCGGTTATACATGCCACATGAACATTTCAAGACATAAGTCATTGAAACTTCATGTATGCTCATAAATCATGAGAAACCGATACGAAATTACAAGCGTGATTAAAACACTTGTGGAATTAAAAAACATTTCTGCGGACATTCCTGCAACGTATATTTCGATCTAATTTATTGACTATATACACTTATTGTAGTTTTTTATGAATTACAAGCCACGGATAATAATTAACTTGGTTTTTCGTATCATGAGCACTTTCTGTCTGCTATTATCTTTCAATTACATGACACGTAATTGTACGGTAGCCTTAAATTACCGCATAAGAATTTTGTTATGCACGTATCTGCAATAAATGTGAGCGCATTGTAACGATGTGCAGGCATGAGGCAGGTACCTAACTACCTGTCTACGTTCTGGGTGAAATTGAAGAGCAGAAACCGTTGCAGTTGCAGTGCGTGCATACGATGATTGAAACGTAAGTACATATACCTATGTATATGACAGCCACAGCTACATAATGCGTATTACCATACTCATTCTGTCAGTAAAATATGAGTGATGTTCTATTGCAGTAATTATCATTAAATATTTTCTAATTAGTAATCACCGCTTATTGCAAACTAGTGTAAACCGTGATCTTCACACTTATGGCAAGCTGGGGTGATCACATAGAATGAATAGGTATGTCATCTCGTATATTTACAGGACTTGACTACAACCACGTCAGGGATGAACAGGTGTGACATGGATTCCTGGACGAAGCTGGTGACTTCGACGTAATCTTTGCAGAGTACCTACTGTAGACTATTCAGCAGGTGCAATAGGAAGAGGCCTCCTGACTCTCTGACAGAAGCAGTACCTAATTGTTGCTAATATGATAATGATGATCGTGACGACACTTAGGTATTTTACGTCTCACAGAAAAAGAGGTGATGAAAAGTCGAGGCGGCATACATGTTTCTAATGTTCTTGTTATTTTTAGTGACATTGACTTCAGCCGCTGTCTCTATTTTGATCCACAAACTAGAAAGGTCTTAAAAATTATAAATTTTCTTCCCGTCTCCTTTTGTATCAGTGTTTTTAAGATCCTTTTGCTGCGGAAAATAGGCACCATAAAAAGAGAATGTCTCTTAACCTTGCTCGACATTACATGTCCAGTCTGAGCAGTCAAGGTGAGCAGGGCATCCCTTTTTTGTAGTTTGGTCTTGTTTCAAATTCGCGGAACTATTATAATAAGATATTAGAGAGAGAAGGATAAGGAAAATGGAGTTTGAATTAAGTTCCTTAGGTTTTAGTTAGCAGTTAATCAGTTAATACTTGAGCAGATCTTAATCGGAGTGGTGTGGAAATATAATAATCTATCATCAATAGTGCTTTATAGTTTACTCGAAGGCTTATAATTCTGTCAAGTGGAACTGCTTGTGAAGAATTTTAATTGAAGTGGAAGTGCCAGAGCACTTAAATTTCCTTGTTCTAGGGCCATTTATCTCAACGGCCATGAAACTGTTAGGGTTGACATAACAACATCTAAACCCCTAAGTTTTGAAAAAGGAGCGCTCCAGGGTTGCATTCTGTGTCCCATTTTGTTCAACGCATAATTATAGAGATCGTTATACCTACTTACGTTATCGGATGTAGATACTTGTGAAGAGCGGAGTCTGCAATACGTGGATCTCCCACATCATTGGAGAAGATGACTAAAGGAGGAGGAGGATAGTAGAAATCGGCACCTAGTGTTATTTTTAACTGACTTCTAAAAAAGGAGGAGGTTCTCAATTCGACTGTATTTTTCTTTATTTTTTTTTATGTGTGTTAGCTCAGAACTTTTTCTGGGTGAACCGATTTGGATGATTATTTTTTCATTTGAAAGCTGGTGCTTCACATGTAGTTCTGACCAGTAGTTTTTGAGTTATCCTTAACACTGCGTATTTTTTCCACTTAGTTTATATTGATGATGTTTTAATAATTTCCGGTCACGGTTATTTACATATCAAGTAGTGGTTTACGAATATGTGTGGGGCAGGTACCACAGCTAAAAAGTGTAAATATTTTTTTTTTACATAAAATCAACCGACTTCCAAAAAAAAACACTACAAAACCTGAAAAATAACTTTAATTTCGGAAGTTGGTGACCAAAAACAAAAATACATAACCAAAGACACCGACTTCCGAAATTAAAGTTATTTTTCAGGATTTTTGGAAGTCTGTTGTTTTTTGTAATTTTTATTTTATTTTACTTCGTTGTTTCGCTATCTCTTACGATTTATTGTATCTATAATTAATGTAGAAGTAGTTAAGATGTATTTCCGAGTCCAGAATTGAAAACACGTACTGTGAACAATATATGGTTTTCTCTTTCAAGTATTTCGTGACAGTTCGCTATTAAGAGAGTGCATGCACCTATACATTGTGACACCATCGATACTGTGATTGACGATGTTCAAATGAAGATACTAACCTGCCGACATTTTCGTGATTGCTGTGACCATACCGACGTTTAGTATGGAGCTTGAAAAGAGCGAGTGATGAAGCTAACCAAATCAATTTAATGCCGTATTGTACGGCATTAAAATATATATGCAGTTGAGACTTTATTAGAACACTTCCATTGAACTCGAATTCCTCACAGTTGAACAGACAGAACATGACTACCTAGTTTAATACCAATGAATGTTTGCGTTGGCCGTCTTCTATCTAAGAGTTATAGGTAATGTAAGTATGCTCTCAATTACAATGATTTATTGCTCCATGAGGGCATTATTTTTCCCATTACAAAAGGCACATTTTGCGTATCTCGAGGCTCCAGGCCCATCGGCCATCCCGCAGGATTACAAGGCCAGGTGTCGCGTCATCGTAAACTCTTTGATTTATGTCCGCTGAGCTATTTTGTGGCTGGACATTTATTTTGATTTTCATTGCCCAGAGCCTTTGCCAGCGCTATTACGAGATCGTTTTGCGGACAAGGAAGTCTTAGGAGATATGCTTTTGTTGTACAGAGGTTGTGACCCCATAATATATAATTTCTAACGCAATTTATGTAACTACCAGATGAAGATAATTTACATGCTGTCCAAGTTGCGAATAAGAATTATTAATGATCACTTTAAGTCACTTCGCTGCGGTGGGTTTAACAACCTATCGAGATTAATGCTTTGCGTTCGAATAGCTGGCAGACATCTGGTTTTTATATCATTTTGATTTCCTCTATGTACGTAAATAAAAAGAGCGACATATAGACCGGGGCATCGGACATAAACGGGATGTTGCTAATCCCGTGGTGTGTGTAGTTTTGCAATTATATCAACTACATTCATTCATATATTAATACGTAAGAAAAACGCGATATGAAGAAGAGTTTATAAGGAAAGGTATACAAGCGTCTTTACATGACGTTCATTTGGAGTTGTGATTGTGGAGTTTAGACAAAACGAAAGACAGCACACATGGTAAGTACCTAGTGGTAGAAAGAGGACTGTGAGTATACAGATAATATGTATAAATTGTATTTTGTTTATCTTACAAGGGTGTTGGTACATTTGCTGGGGGAGCTGAGATAAAGAGTAAGAAGAAATTAAGACGAGAATGACTTCACTCCAAAGCCTGAACAAAGAAACTAAGATGAAGAAATTGACACGAATGATAAAACGTGGACATCATAAGATGCAATGATAGACAACACCAACGATAAAGATTTAACTGAACCAAGGAAAGAAGTAGGTAAAACATAAATTAAGTTTATAATATTGCATCAAGTAGGTAATGTTTTGTAATTTGTGTGTGAACTAGTTAATCGTCTTACATAATGAAATTAGCAAACAACTACCGTAGGTAATATTTTAACATCGAGTTAGCCAAGTTTATTGAGGGCTAATTATCTTGAATTAACTCCTGAAGTTAATTCGAATTAACTATACTATTTTATTGATAGTTAAACATTGTTCTAGTATCCAGAAACCATTATCAGCTCAAAAATCCATTAGGTAGGTACTACTTTTCTTTCCCAGGGTTGGCTTCCTACAGTAACGATTCTAATCTGATCTACCTTTTATTGATATATTGGCTTATGAGCGCCCGTAACATAATGACTGCCACCGGTCTTCCTGGGATTATAATAAATTGCAATTTGTCAGTAAAATTTGAGGTAAAACAATACACTAAGTTGTTTTAAACTTTTTAGCTTTTCGTCGACAATGTACCTATTACCTACTTATCATAAATTTTTGGAGTCAGGCCTTACCAAATCATGTCAAGAGATGAGATGAAGCTTTAATCGTTTTTTCCCTCGTTCATTTTCATAACGCAATTTTTTGCATGCATCATAAAATATAGCTCACAACCCGATAATAGGTATGTAATATATTATATCGTCTGCATTATGTAAATGAAAGTAAAGTTGTTCAGCTAGCAACTAGGTACTATGCGTATATGGACAACGGATGCACCACCGGCTCGGGCCGGGATAATGTCGAGTGCATACATAATGTAAATATATAATGATCCTTCTTTCCACGCTACGTTTTTATAAAAGTTTTACCTTGAGTCAATTGGTGATTTTAATGCAGACCGTAATTATTGTGGGCCCATAAAGCAAAATGATGAGCTCGTCCAGACGAAAGCATTCAGGTCTATCAAAATAATAAAGTACGACACGAAAATAGTATCTTGCATGTTGACGATAAATAACTTCCAGTAGAACTCGTTCTGATCAGAAACATTTATGGGCAGTCTACCTATTTAATTCAGTATTTGTTTATGTAGCTGGTTGTTAAAAACTGTCTGAGAAGGCAGGCATTAATTGCGAGTTAGCTATTGAAAAAAAGTGACACTTGAAATGAAAATGTTGATAATGAAATTGCTATAAAAACACCTATGATAATTATTAGAAATAATTAAGATACATTTCCTTAATATCGATGATGGGCACGTAACATTATTATTAAGTTCAGACAACATAGCTAACGCACAAAAAATTCAAAGTGCGAATTATTCCAGCAAAAGAAGTTTGTCGATCGTAACAAGGTGAACAACAGGTTCAGTATAGATCGACTAACTCTTTTAGCCCGAGAAGCCGATGCGCCGGCGACGACGGTCAAAGCCCTAACCGGCCCTTAAAAGAAGATACTCACGAAAATATTTCTTCAGTGCTGCTACCTCTTATTAGATCTGCTATCGAGAACACAACGGCCAGGCCCACGTCATAAATATCAGGTTGCTTTTTCATAGTCACTTGCGCGGGAAAAGCACCGGGCCTCCATGCGTGCGAGTGGCATGGAGTCTCAGGACAAACTAAGCGAATTTCTGGGTGTCCGTGATGCGTGACGAGTGCACGTGCTCGATGCGCAGACGCATCTTTTCCGGAGGCTATACACTGTGTCTTGTGCAGAGGCGCGCGGAGCGAGGCGCTGCGGGCGTGCTGATGATTTCATACGTCCATACGTCGAATTTTGCTTAGAGCAAGACTATTTAGAAACGAATTACTAATTAATTCATGGTAGCATTAAGAGCTGCAACCGTTTTAGAAGGAATCCAGCTTATTTTTTTAAATTGTTTTAGCTGTGCACTGATAGTGTTTCGCTTGCATGCGCGTGAGTCGCGCGTTCGTTCCTCACGACATGAAATTTATGTATGTACGTTCCCTAATCAAGTGGTCAGACAGGTAGCGCGTGTTGCCGTCATTAGACGTTTCGCCGTTTTGACGCTTATTTTGACGACAACTGACGATAAGGTTTTAAGTTGCGTCATGAGATGTGAATAAATAAACAGAAGATTACCTACTATAACTCCTACGTGCGGGATAAGCATTTAGAGGACTAAAACGAACCTGACTCTACATAACGCCAACTAACAGAAGAGTATGTTTTATTCATGGCAACTTCATGAAAGTCTTTATATATTCAGAGTTTCGCTCAATATTTTCCGGATGAGAAACTCTTGTAATATTTTTAATTATACCCTGTGTATATCTATTAGGAGAATTATTTAACAAAGTACCTCGACATTCATTCACTTGGCCGACGATTAGAATGGAAAATGTATGTTATCATAGTGGCGTACCACCAACAGTGCTGGAGACATCTACGTATGAGTAATGTGACTTTCTTTAGCGTGTTACAAGATCATTTGAAAGTAATTGTAATAGTAGATAATTGTATTTAATACTGATTAAAACGAACGCAGTGCCTGCTTGACGAAATGTTCCGAATCCTAGTGGAACACCTAAACAATCAACAAGAATTCCACGGATGTTTAAATATATTTAAATTAACCGAGTAGGTACTCATTTGTTAAGTTAATGAGTCTCATGAATACAAAAATGTTGGTTATAATAGGCTGACCAGTGACTGAGAGATCATTACCTATGCACATTTCTTAAGACAATACTTCTAGTACGGCTCGGGTGGTTCGACCATGGTGAGCGTCGGTACACGTATGTAGGTACCTACCTACCTATCATTTACCATGGTTTTTCCCAACTTGAGTCCTAGCCTGCCCCTCCCTGGGTCGTTGATTCCAGATTCATATGGATGGATAATAATGGATGTTCTAATCTAATCTTTGAATAAATTCCTACATAGAATGTTATGTTACCATAATCATAAAATTTTGATTACACTCCAAATACTCAGAGGTCTATAAACGATGCCTAGCGAGGGCCGAATTTTGTCTACGGGAAAGTGCTGCTCTTTCAGGTTCAAGCGGTTTCAGGCTAAAAAGTTAGTTTAGGTTTAGAAGTTGGTATAATTATTGGCCTTTCAAGAGTAACTCACGTAGGAAACTATGCCACGCCCTGTAGAGACCTAGGCTATATGTTTCATGAGTCTGGGAACTGAATGGCATGCTAATCGGTAATTTATTTAAATTAGTGAGTTAGTGAAGCTTGATTTTTGGGGAGAGGCCAAATTTTTTTTTTTTTTTTTTTAATATCTTTGCCATATTTCGGGACCCTCGGATCCCTTTGGAAGGCCCGAGGGCCCGAAACCAACTCGCAGAGGCCCCTTTGACAATTTTAAACTATAAGAGGGCACCGACCGACGATTATCCCTGTATGCACTATGCAAGTGTACCCAAGGACAACCCCTGTTTGGTGCAGGACTATTACAGGATATGGAAAAATAATAATAATAATTGGACTATGGGTTGGGGTAGCTAAAGTGGACTGTTGAGCTAGAACTATGGAAGGACTATAGCCCCTGCCTGACCAATGTTTTATATACAATACACAGATAAACTGGCAGGGGGTGACTTGCACACTCAATAATGGACCCCCGGGAAATGTTACTAGCACATAGTGACGTAGCGACAAGGGGGCAACATATCTTGAAGTGCTTGAAGAGTGGAGAGGTATTCCACGGCTATCAGAATAATGCCAGAGCCCGGAAGATGGTCAAGATCACTACCAGCACTTACTGCAATACTTCCTTCCTCTGAGCACGTTTGCTCTCGCGAATCTCCACTCAAGCCGGCCAATAAAGGCAAGAAAGAGGTGGGAGCTCTGTTCCTCGTCAGTACTCCCGGGAGATAGGGTCCGTGGGGTCGCTACTGCCCAACAGCTCGCGGGTTTTTGTATCTCTCTTGGTCTGGCTCCTCACCCTAGACCTATTCCGGCAAAGTAAACTATACCGGCACAGACCTAGAGTTCGGAGCGCGCAAACCTCACCACGACGTCAACGTAAAGATACGGCGGTGGGGTTATTATTATATACATAGATTCGGCAACCTTTTTTTTTTTTTGGTTGGGAAAGCGTTAGCAACATGATATATCTAACTTGGTTTATCAGAAACTATTTTGACTTGAAACATCAGTACGTACCTAAGTTGAATCGGTCAGAGTTGGTTGGTTGAGTTCAGTCTCCATCTGCCAGGTGCCAGCGGGGTAATTGTGTATTGGTAGTCGCAATACATTGCGCAGTTGTGCATCGCATGCGTGGCGGCGCGACGTCCGTACACCAGGCACCGACGAAGGCGTCGACGAACACCAGAAGCGCTGGTAAGAGAGGCGGAACTGTACGAAGTGTACAGAGTGGCGAAGAAGGCTCTTCAGACGGAAATAACGCGGGCAAGGGCCTAAACCCCGTGATAAACTGCTGACAATTCTATAACGTGATCCGTGGGGGCGGCCTTACCGTTTGGATAGGGGCAAACTTAGGTCGTGGGCGCCCCACTGTCCTGTAGCCTCTAACCGCAGCTGTTGGAAAAAGTGGTGAGCGCTTTATTCCCCTCACAAAAGGGAACACACACCACGCATATGGTCCGCCTACTACGGTGCCCAACGCCGAAAATGACGATGACGATGACGACGCGCCTTAAGTGATCCAAATAGAACTGAGAGCGGCAGTACAAAGGCTTTAGGCCAAAAACACTGCTCCAGGACCTGACTGCATTCCTGGCCGTGCATGGGTTCAGGCCATCAGGGCTCTCTGGCCCCGTATAGTTGGACTCTTGAGCGTATGTTTGGAGAGGGGCCAGTTTCCACGCCAATGGATGACTGGAAAGCATCTGAAAAACTGGAAAGCTGTTGAAAAAGGAAGGGCGTCCTGTAGACTCTCCATCTGCTTACCGGGCCATTGTGTTGTTGGATGAGGTGGGCAAACTCTTCGAGAGAATGATTGCAGACTGCCTTATCCAACACATGGCAAGAGACGGACCGGATCTGGCGGATAACCAGTTTGGTTTCCGTCGGGGGCGCTCAACAAAAGACGCGATCATGCGCGTGACGGTCCTAGCGGAGGAAACAGTGGCCCGGGGTGAGGTCGTCTTAGTAGTGTCATTGGACATCGCTAATGCCTTCAATACTGTGCTCTGGATTGGGAAGGCACTCCGGTATCATAGGGTGCCAAACTACCTCCGCCGCATTATCGGGGCATCTACCCGGTTTGAGAAGGATGGAAGGAGGGGTCGGCGAGAAATGTCGTGCGGTGTTCCACAAGGTTCGGTTTTGGGGCCAGTCCTATGGAATATCGGATATGACTAGGTGCTGCGTGGTGCGCTCCTCCGTGGCGTCAGGGTTATCAATAACGCCGATGACACGCTGGTAATGGCATGGGGGAAGACGCTGCGGCAGGTGACTGTTTTAGCGACAGCTGGGGTCGCGCAGGTCGTAGGCAGGATCCGGCGGTTGGGTTTCCAGGTGGCATTGCATAAATCGAAAGCCATTTGTCTCCATGGGCCCCGGAAAGCGCCTTCGGAATCCAACAACATGGTAGGAGGTGTCCACATCGTTATGGAGTCGACGATGAAGTACCTGGGACTCGTCCTCGATAGCCGGTGGAACTTCGGACCGCATTTTCAGCGGTTGGCTCCCCGATTGATGGGCACGTGAATGCACACTCGCCTAATCTGGGGAGGGGGGGCAAATACCTCCTGCTGGAGGCTCTATGTCGGAATCATTCGATCCATGGCGCTCTATGGTGCGCCTGTATGGGCGGACAACCTGACGACCCGCAATATTGCAATACTGAGAAGACCACAGAGAGCAATGGCCGTCAGGGTGATAAAAGGACACCGTACGGTCTCCTTCGAGGCAGCGAGCCTCTTGGCCGGATCACCACGCTGGGATCTTAACGTCACTATATCGGGACCATACCGGACTATACCGGGACGCGCTGGAGCGGTGTGAGCACCTGATACCTCGTCATGTCGAGGTGTACAGGGCTGGCCTCTGCCAGACCCTAGTGGTGGAGTGAGAGCAAGGCAGGCAGGGCACGCCGAGGAAATGTCTGGAGAGATAGCATGGCGCCC
This sequence comes from Dryobotodes eremita, assembly GCA_917490735.1. Classification (NCBI taxonomy): domain Eukaryota; kingdom Metazoa; phylum Arthropoda; class Insecta; order Lepidoptera; family Noctuidae; genus Dryobotodes; species Dryobotodes eremita. Next base: position 14,181,176 of record OU823254.1, on the reverse strand, counting down.
TTACTTTCCGGCTGGCACGGGTATTGTCCGGACATGGGTGCTTCAGAAAGTACCTGTGCCGCATAGGCCGAGAACCGACACCCGGTTGCCTCCATTGCAATTGTCTCGACGACAAGACGGAGCTCACCCTTGAGGAATGCCCTGCTTGGGCAGTGCAGCGTCGTGATTTCATCGCGGCGCTTGGTGCTGCGGATACTCTCTCGCTTCCGGACATGGTCCGGTCCATGGTTGGAAGTGAGAGTGCGTTGGATGCCGTCGCCTCCTTCTGTGAGGAAGTGATGGTCACGAAGGAGGCGGCGGAAACCTCCCTTCCAATCCGTAGCAGATGCACCGGGCGCCAGAGAGCGCGGAACAATCTCCGGCCGCCTTAGGGTGAGGCCTGCAAGAACAGACTTGGGGAGTTTGTTACCTGAATAGTAAAAGGCCCAAGACGGCGCGGCGGCGTGCCGTGTTCTGCGCGCACCTCTCTCTAGAGGAATTGCGGCCGTGTATGGCCGCTGAGGATAACGGGGTCCGCGTTAATTCATGCGGGCCAATACCTGGCCGGGGGAGCGTGACAAAATGCGCAAGCACTCCAGCACCTCGGCTAAAGATAGCAGCAGAGCACCGTGTGGCTTTAGTCAGTAAGTCTCATAGACCCCTCCACCCACCCCAAGGGTGGAGGACATCTATGAGGACTTTTATAGGACTAAAATAAAAATAGGCACTACCAATTGAGTACAGTGCGGCACATAACGAGTAACAAATGTATTGGGTTGAATGTGCAGATATATCAATAGATCACTACTTAATTATATCTTCTTAACAATTGTATTTTCATTTTATACGTATAAACATCAAACAACATGTTAAGTTTTTAAGTATTTTGAAATGATGTAGAGAAACTGCTCGTCTCTGAATTCTTAAGGAAATGAAAGAAATTGTTTCATTAGGTTACCTTCACTGCTCTCATCTCAGCGATGGTCCAATTTAGGTCCGACCACTTAATTATTTAAGTGAAACTTAACATTATTAATTCCGCCATTTTTGTTGTCTCTGTCCGTCGCATGCACGTCGTTCAATCGTCTCAATGCTTACGACTTTCCCGTTCCGCTTCGTCGAACTGTTTGATGACTGTTGATATGCGTCGGCGTCGATCGGCGATCGTGTGTAAACCGCGCCATGATTCGTTATGCATCCTTATGCCAGTGCGCAGCGGTACCTAGGTTCTCTAATGTCATGTTCGCATAGAAATTATTGTGAATTAATAATGCTTAGTTAGCAAACGAGTAACCTGTTTTCTAACAGATATTACGGGATGGAGAATGGGGATTATTAACTCAATGCTCAATCAAAGGCACATTTAACCGTTAGATGAAAAGGCATTTCTTCGGAAGGCATATCATTTCCGTTATTCAATAAGGAAATTAACAAAGACCAGCGCCTGATCCCACCTAGCGACCTAATTACTAAAGCTTTATTAACACGGGGCGATTTAATTGCCAATGGCGGTATACCACAGGTTGAAGCAACAATAAAAATTCCATGAAACATGTCATTTGTTGCTTTAATTTTATTGTATGCTACAGGCAAGAAACTTGCATCGTGTCAATAGGGCTTTAGTGAATAATTTTCTTCATTTCGTTTTGTTTGCGATCAAGATGTGACTCTTTGTATCGGTGCTCAGAACCTCTAAGTTCCTAGACCTTCTGCCACATATCACAAACTAGGTATTTCGAACATTCTATTCTCTGGACTATTTGCGGCGCGACCCTATCTGCAAGATTCCCGTATTGCCGTCCTTAGGTCTCAAATATCTTCAGCTAACTTTTTATTTTGATCTAGGTTAGGTAGGTGGGTTTTGATATAGGGATACCTAACCAATACCTAGTAGGTATCGTTTTATGTTTTTACCCGACTACGTCAGAAAGGAGGGTTATTATTTTGAGTCTCTCGTTTACTATTGATGACTCTAAGGCATTGATATATCAATGCTCTAAGGTATACGGATAAGGATAATAACAGTTGCTCTGAACTTTACTGCAATGACTATCTATATTTAACGATTTCAATATGAATGGGTCCTTCCACTGACTTTAGCGTGAGTGATAGAAATAAAGTTTCAACACAAATCAATTTTATAAATAATGTATTTTATTTAAAGTACCTAAGCATAACAAATCAGTTACACCATTGTCGTCAGAAAGATACATAAAGGTAGCAGTAGATACATAGAGTAACAGCACTTTCCCAACTCTTGTTATTCTCGTAAACACCAAAGCTCTATCATGTAAAGACTAGAGTTATTTACTATTCTCGTACACAAAGTGCTTTTTGTAGTTTGTATTGATTACGATAAAGTTTTATTTGTAGCTACCCAACAAATAGTATACTATAATTATATTATACCAGTTAAAATTAAATTAACTAGGTTTCTAATTAGTTATCTGAACAAAAAGACACAAAAAAGATGCTCTTTTTTGGGTCAATGAGCGCTGGTTGCTTGAAGTATGAGTTGAGAATATTCTTTTTTGTTTTATCGTATTTAAATATCGATACCCACCACGTCTGTGAAGTTTACACAGATACAAAGATTTTTTAATCTGATATTTTGAGTACTTACACCTACGGTCTTTGACCCCAAAAAATATCATCAAACCCTTTTTATTTGTTTTTTCATGTTTAGATATCGATACCCATCACGTCAGCGGGGTTTCGCAAACTCATTTAATCTGGCCCTGTATAAGTAGTTTCTCAGCAGATCGAAGTCTGGTAAGTAAGTAGTGCTGTTAATCAAGAGAATTTAAATATAGGTAATTGCACGAAAATTAGGTATCCAACTATTTCAACAACTAATTTACATTATAAACTTCAAATACCATAAAACACAGTCTAGCTAACTAGAAGAGTTTTTTGAATTGGTTTTAAATATTGTAAGTAGGTAGGTTACTTACTGCATTTCATGCATACTATCTAATTTATTTTAAAATGAAAATGACTGCAGCGAATTTTCTTGAATTCCAACATAACATAATAAAAGCGTGTTAAAAAGTACCTACTTATTTACTTGAAACTTATATTATTTTACAACTGAAATGAATGCATAGAAATGAAGGTTATAAAAAATAAGTAAAATAGGTGAAAATAGCTAAATAGGTATATAGGTATACCGTATAGTGATGATGTCATAGAAATTAAATCATTTAGGCAAATAATTTACTGATTTCAGAAAACTATTGAGTAATTTAAATAAGACAATATCTGCCAAGGATTCTTCCTGCGAAGGCCGGATATTTGAACCTGTAGGTGTTTTGATATCAGTTCAAGTTATTACTGAAACCACTTAAGAAAAGGCTACTCATTTAAAAATATCTTGGAGGTTAGGCTTAGATAAACTTAAGTTCATCTAAGGGGCTAGGAGTGAAAAATGCATGCAGTTATCGTAATGTAAAAAATCATGAGATCGTAACAACGGTGTTTCGAAATATCTATTATAATTTTTTATGAGTCTATTTTGTGAAGATATAATTATTTTACTTTAGTAGTAGGTACACAGAATATAATAGTTGTGTGGTGACAGTGTAGATTCGTGAGAAAATGTGGAAATTAAATTACGACATGTCACTGATATCCAGAGCAATTAGTCTGGTCTGGAGGTCACTACAAAAGCTACATAACTTAAGCTTAAATATAATATTACGTTATTTGATTCCTCTTTTTCTGCAAACACGACTTGGCCCTCAAGATGGCAGAAATGTAAAGCTCGCTTCAACATAAGGAAAGCACAGTAAAGGCACCTATTATTCAGGTTCCAGTAAAGCCGCATTGTCATGGTCAAAAGTACCGTCTGTGCATATTCTAACGAGCTATCATCTTTACAGATTTCGATCAAGGAGATGACCTAAACAAAATGAGCAACTAACGGCACTAAAATTCGTGGATCGAAACGAAGCAGACTACTTATCTATTAGAACAGTTATTTACATTACCTAGCTATGAAGTGGTTCGTTTATTATTTAAGTACTTTACATTTGTTTCATTTATCAACCTTTCTTTGAAAACGTATCCATGCCCAGTATTATATTTTAAGTCCTTTCGCACAGATGTTTGTGCATAATTAAGTTATCGAAGAGTCGAGCACTCTGTTACCATCTCTATGCAAATGGACTCTCTATAATTTTCTATTAGATGTGACTTCGTATACTTCTATAAGAATGCCATGTCTATACCATTATTCATACATGACTTTTATGGAGCTATTGGAAGATGTATGTGAAAATATTTTAGTTCTTAGTATAGGAGAAATGCCCATAAGAATACTATTTCTATAAACCTGTCTGACAAAGGCCAGGGCCGTCTTTAACCCATAGCCGGCTACGGAATTTCGTGTATCATGCTCAATACAGACGCTTTCTGTGAATTCTGCTATATGCAGATACTTTAGAATGTAATATGTAATTTATCTAACAAAAGCTACATTGACGAGAATTTTGTCGAAAGTCTGCTCCCTAGCTTTTTAACATGAGAGAAGACGGCCCTTCTATCCAAGCGAACCCCGAGTTCCTATTTACAATGTTGACGGATGCAGTAAAAGCCATGAACTTACTTATATTTTACATAATTATTGCAATTTTAACAACATTAACGCCACTTTACTTCGACGACATCCGATTCTTGAAAGACGTTAACGGTTAGTGCTGGCTGACCTTAAAGTGCTTATACATAAAAATATCAATCGTATTCCTTTCCTAAATATACAAAACAGACCCAGTCTTATCCGTAACCTTGTAACTTCCTTTAAGGCTCTCTCTTCATTTAAAGCTGTACCTCGCAGGTAGTAGAGTACAGGATGTGATTAAATTTTGACGTGGTGTTGTGGGCGGTCGTCGTCGTCGCTGTGTTCCTCCTGTAGGAGCAGGCTATCAGGGGGGCCTCGTGGTTGGGCCCGAGCGCTGCCCGAACGGCGTGACCCTCCCCGACTGAACATCTTCGAAAGCTGGGCGAACTTTTTGCGGGACGCTGCGAAGGGATTTTGAAATTAGGATGTATTTTAATAGCTTAGCGTTACAAAACTGATTAATAGCCTCCACGAGTGGTAGTACTTAGATGTACGCCCAGCGCACCCTGGGTTGGTGGGCAGTCAGCCACGCACGCTACCACCACACCTAATAAGCGCTTAGCCTATTTGCCGTTAACCGGGCAGACATCCAGGTTCCGGGTTGCTACTGATGGAAAAACCAAAAACATTTTGTCCAACATGGGGACTGAATCCAAGGCCCCACGCTTAGCAGTCGCGCTTGCTACCACTAGAAAACATAAGAGTGCGTGCGCCCATCAATTCAGGTATGTAGGACGTTGGTGGTAATCAAAATACGAAATATCTACCTATTTACTGTATTTAAAATATAAAGTGATTATAGCTTTAGGTCTCAGTTTAACGACGAATAACTCGAGTCCATTTACTCTTTAATTTCCTTAAGCCAGTAAGCCATAAGGAAGCTGAAGGTAAAGACTAATCAGAGATTTTAGCAAACTTTGAGTTGTTTTTACCACTATACGACCGTTGGTTGTCGGATTCCGCCAATTTGAGGGTAAATCAATGTAGGTAATGGCCTTGGGCCTCAAGTAAATCAAGAAATTTAACTCGGAGGTTTAGGACCGACTAATTAAAATAGTTTCGATGCGTGTAACTGTGCATTATAAAAGCGTGGGTCTTGTATTTGACTTTAGTTGGTTTTCGTATTGCCTCATACTGCTGCTTTTTTGACGAAGAGAATTTAGGCATAATTTATTTCATCGTTGCTTGACTCTCGCTTATTTAATAAATGCGAAAGAATTGGTTTTCATCATGTCATCTACCGAGCCGTTTTTTAACCATGTTAGCCTAAGCCTTGGCTAGAAGACAAACTTCATTATTTATCTATCTACCTACCTAAATAGGCGAAATATATATTTCCCATTTGTCAAAGACTGCCTTTCAAATTGCATTCTACTGCAAATCTGCCGATGATGATTCATGCGTTTATTAAAGGTGTCAAGATTACTCACATTTCCCCATATTCTTCAGTCTCTCCTTGAATGCAGCCTCATCATCATGGCTCTTTGTCTTCTGCCCCTGCTCGCTGTCTAGTGCTGCCATGAACTCCTGGTTCCACCGCAGCTCCGCCATGAACTCCTCGTTTTGAAGAAAGGTGGCGATGCGGTCATCATCCATCTCTAGACTCAGATCTATGCGCGCGTCTGACCCAGGCGGTATTCGCAGAAACATCGGAGGTAAAGGGCCCAACATTCTTGGCACCCATTTTCTTCTAACGGCTAAAGGAATTGATTCGTCCTCAACGTCTCTGTAATAAGAAATAATTAAGGGTAGGATATCCAGTCTAAAAGCAGATTTTTATGTCGTAGAACTAGAAGTACACAAACATAACATTACGCCTGTAATTCTCTGGGTTAGGCAGAGGTGTACCTAAGCATGTACCGCCACATTACGCTAATTGTTTAAGTACCATAATATATAAATATATATAGGGGGCGAGCCTATTGCCATCAACCGGGCACAAATCCAGACTCCGGGCTGCTACTGAGAAATTCAACTACGAAGTACCAAGGAGTAAATGACGTCCAAAGTTACTGATTGTGGAAAGATCCTCAATGAGAATGACACAAGATCGCGCGTAAAGCAGTAGGTGAAATCGGGCTGTGGATGATGGTTTCAGCATCAGCTAAGTGTCTACGAATGACTGTCAATATCGGGATTTCTACAGAATAACAGAAATTTGATTGTAGTAGCTCAAGAGACGGATTTTTGACCTTAGCACACTGGCCTCCTAAGTAAAGTTCGACTTGGCAATGAGCCAAGTGGGATGGTAAGATGGAGAGAAAGACATAATCATACAAAATAAGTAGGTACCAATAGCTAAGAAGAACTAGGCAGCCTACAGGCTCATTTTTTCTTCTGATGGTCGTTACAAGCAATGTTACAACGACATGTTCTGTATCATTACTATTTGTTTATTAAACCTAAAATGAAACTAAATAAAGCTGTAAGTTATTATTTTAATTTAAGGATTACGGTAACATTGTATGATAAGAACTCATCGGGCGAAATTATACGAAATGTATGGCCAATTTCTTATATTTATAATTGCGCATGCATAACGCAAGGGTAGGTACTTATTTGCTTTATATTTTAGTACTTACAAAATATGGAGCACTTTTGCGCCCACCAATATCATAGCCTCGATGAACATTTCTGCTAGTCATGCTGACCTGTTGCCTCAATTGTCAGTTGACCTACCGGTGTAGATCACAACATCACTGCTACGAACGGAAGACGTAATCGTTTTGACGGACACACAGAAACTGACGCGGTTTGTTTGTGTCGTAGCGGGGAGAGGATCTATTGTTCTAAGCTTACTGTGCATTCGTTTTCGTATTATCTTTCAGACGATATCACTGTTAACAATACCTAGTTAGTTACTTTAGATATTAATCGACTTACACAAGTGCTGTAGTGTCGTTGTCATCGCCGTTGTCTGTTGCTCTGCAGCCCGAGCGTCGATCTTTGCGACGGGACGGTGAGCTGCCTTCCACGCGCTCCATTTCGAGTCGCAAACGTTCATTCTGGTTATCAGTACTCATAGCTAGAAGTTGGTCAATGGTCGCATCAACCGCGCCCTGGTTAGCGCGTAGTACGGCTTCAATAACATCGTCGTCCATATCCGGGAACATCGTCTTGAAGTCGGTCATCGCCTGCGTGAACTCGAGCTGCATGGTGGACGCCATCGCGCCGCCGGCCTGCGGCACGCGACTCGCCAGAAATGTCACGAGCGCGCGCCCCTCGCCGGCGAAACAGCTGACATGTGACGCAGAAGTGCCGCAGTGCTGTTGAGGTCCGTCGCCGTGCGCCTCGCGGCCATCCTCGCGGCGCACTACACGCCGCCTCACTCCGTGTCCTCAACTCAATAATTAGGAGATCACTTGCTGCAATAGTCCTGAGCGGCGCGGTGCACCGGACGCTATCATGATGTGCAATTTTCACTTTCGTAGTTTTCAGTTGCGTTTTGCGCAGGCGCGAAGTGAGGCGGGGGGTGAATCGTCGATATAAATAGAGAATGCAGGCGAAGGCGCGCGTCCCGACGGCCGGCGTCGTCCGAGGGCGACCCTCGCTACTATCACTGAGCCTGCCGCCATGCCGGCGGCGCGCGGCGGCGTGCTGCGCGCGCAGATGCAGCCAATTGTTTGTAAATCATGTTTGTCCCTCAACGTGACCTTCAAAGCTGCCGCGGAAGTTTCGAGGGACTATCCTTGTTCTTACATAACACTGAATTATGTAAGATTTAACTAACGAGAGTCTAAACTGCATCCCTGTTTGGAAGCTACGCTTAGGTACAGGTTGACAAACTAAGTTATCAATCTGGGAAAACATACCAGCTAAGGATGCTAAGCTGTATGGATTCCATGTTTTGTTTTATAAAATATCATGTTCCTCGCATGGACAGGGTGGTTATAGTAGAATCACCTAATTCATTTCCTATTAAACAAAATTTCTCCCTGTTGGTTGAAATAGGACAGATATGTAACTTTTAATCCAACAAATTCATAACAATACTGGGTACAAGCAGTAACAACCGGTGCGTCGCGTCGCCGTCGTCTATGTACAAATTGATAGTGCAAAAATTGGGTCAAATGGCAAACCGCTTTAGTGAAACATACGGAATAATACTGATATGAACTTGAAACAGAAATCAATGACGTGTCAAATTTAAAATCGTGTCAAGTGATCTAATAGGCTGTTGATAATTCAGATTTAGTCAACATCACAGCAGTTGTCCGGCATTTAACCGTTTGTTGGTAAATTTTTGTGTTGATTTTTGTTCCAGAAATAGGTGTAAATCACTTTAAATTATCCGAATCCGAATCGTATTTTTTACTTTTTGCCAAAATTTAAGTTTAGTCGTTTGAAGTAGAGTTGCAACGGATAGTGATTTGGCCGGATATCGGATATCCGGAAACTGCCGAAGCTGGATAGCCGGATATCCGGCCGAAGCGAACATCATGCATGCAGTAGTATCTACAGTGAAATACTTTTTTGGGAAGCTGGTTTGGTATATGAGAATAAACGAAATCGCTAATTATCTTTAAAGGGCGAAAAAAATATTTTCATATATCACAATTTGCCTTTAGTAGATTTCAAATATTGATTATAATTAGCCATCATAAATGCTTACAGACCAAAAATGATATTATATTTTTTAAATAAACAGGTTGATTTTTGAAATTATTAGTATTATTTACATTTTATTACAAAAATAACACTAAGTATCCGGCTAGCCGGATATCCAGCACAAATTTGCAATCCGGCCGTGCGCCGCCGGATAGTAAAAAAATGGCCGGATATCCGTTGCAACTCAACTTGGAAGGACACTGAACGAGACACAATGGCTGTTTAATTGTTAATATGTCTGGGGGCGTCTACTTACTTCCATATGCTTTCTATAAATTTTAAGACTAAGGATTGTTTTCATCAAGTTAAAAAAATAAAAGCATTTCAGCTTCATTTTATGTATGATTTATTTCAAGAATATTTTACATTAAGTATAATTTAGTAAGTAATAAGTTATACACGTCAATTTATCGTTAGTGCATTTGCAAATTACTTAGGTACTAAAGACAACATAACTTAGAATTTTATAAACAAACCACGGTTTTACAAGTTCATTGACTGAGCAAATAATCACCGATCAATTTATTCTTTGATTATCTCGCCCAGTTTTTTTTTTTAATTTAGCCCAGATTTTCATATTCGACACTTGGTAGGTACTTTTGTTTACAGCGTACAACATGGGGCGAGACTCAAATAACGAAGTACATACATAAAAGCAAAATACTAGGAAACACTGACATTTTTTTTACAATTTAGGCCAATACGAAACTACTTACGGTGTCTTACCAAGTTACCACGTAAAGCAAGAACGAGAATAGCAATCTATGACGTCACACCGAACCTTATCTAGGTGCTACAGATACATTTAATAGATAGTTTGTACCTAATTTATTTAGAATGACTGTTAAGAAGATTAGGTACTTACGAACATTCGCCAACGATATGATAAGGCACCAATGAGTGGTATGCATTTTATTTCTGCCTAATTTTTATTCAACGATTGCACTAAAATGAACACGCATCAGATACAAAGTTTTGAAAAATTACATAGCGTGAATAACTATTACATATTATGAATGTACTCTCGTATTATATTAATTAGATATAATTATAGTTATCGTGAGGAAGGCTATTGCAAGCTCAAATTACTATTAACCCTGAGTTACAAACCACAGTTAAGTATCTGTTATTATTTTCAAGTATAGATAAACAGATGTATCTTTTTTCCATCTACTTCAATACAAGTAACTTTTCTGTATTCAATTTTAATGATCGCTATGACATAGATAAAGTATTTATCTACAGTATACTGCATCAGCTGACCGCTGCTTATCAATATTGTCTATGTGATTTTTACAGTTTAATATGTCAATGTGAGGGCACTACCGTCGAATCATTATGGACGGCGATGTCGCAAATTGACGCCAAACATGGATTTAAAAGATTTTAGAATGCAACATTCAGGAATGTTAGTAATATGCTCCGTATGCTAATGTCCGACTATTTGCATACTCTTGATATCGAGTCAGATACTCAAGACGCTATTAAAATAAAATTATCACAAAATAAAACAAACATAGTAAAATAAACTAAGTACAGCAAACTTTTTACGCAAATGTGAGACCTCGTTAGGTGCCTCGAAACGTGTACTTATTAGTGTATTTTATGATTGGATAGGGAATATAATTCTAACGATTTCATGAAGTACAAAAATAAAGTTTATTACAATCAACGCAATGGCACTATACTCATGGTATGACAAATCTAGATTTAAATCTGTGGCATTTACGACGAGACGAACTTATCGGCTCAAATCTAACTAGTCCACAAGAGTCAAGCACAAGAATTACAATAACAACAGTATTTATTTTACAAAATAAAAATAAATAATACGAAAATCATCTCAGTGACTTGTCTAAAAATAAATACAACTATGTGAAAGTGAAAGACGACAAGGTTCGAAATAATGTTAGACACATTTTTTTTGATGATGACATTTTTTTACATGATAGCACCGAGGATTATGAACTTAATCATAATAATGAGGGCCGTTTTCCTTGCACTTGTAAAAATTAAAAGCTCTTTGGAAGGTATCTTCTTCAGTTTTAGACACACAGACTAAGTGCAGTTACTTCCGTATTGAGCGTTCGAGATGATTGGTGTAGAATAAGGGCGCTCTACAATTTAAGCGGTTGCACGATGACAGAGCGACTTAGGATGCTTGTGCAGTTGGCGTTAGTTAACGTCGTGTAAACGCTGCGCTCACGTCGATGACGTTACTGTATGGCAACTAACGTCACGTTTGCGCAGCGCATAAGTTTGCATAAGGTACCTTAGTAAATTTTGCAGCACTGCTTTCACACCAAATCATAAATTATTTAGATAATTTACTCAGTTACATTAAAGTGTGGTTGAAAGTATCAAACAATTTCTTAAATGAGGAGTGCCCTTATGTGGTGAGAAGAATCCTCGATGCTGTCAGTGAAGTATGAGATTCAGACGCGTGCCTGCGTGCCGTTCTGCGGCAGTACGACCATTGTGTTGGTCGGCTGCGGTTGCGGCAGTGCTTGCTCGTTCTGTGCCCTCTCCTGCTGTTGAATGTTACAAGAACCTCGTCAGTTTATGTTGAAACTATTTACATAAGTAAGTTGCATATGTTTTGAATAGTGAAATTGTTAACTTATGATTATGACGCTTGTTATAGCGCTACAAGATTATTTTGGCGCGTGACCAAAATCGGTACTAACGCCGCCATCATGTTTTTTCAATATGTTTCACAAAATAATTGACAGATGTTTACCAACAGCGCCCTCGTGTCAACGTCATTCGAACGCCAAAAGGTCCTTGTATAGCGTAGACAGAGTATTCTATAGACTCATGAAATCTGTGTCATCGAAAGGGACAGAAGAAAAAGTACATGTATTGTTTAGGGTTACCAAGTGATGTACATTTTACCCAATTGTCTTCACAAAATCAGATTTTATAAAATGAAGTTTGTATTTCAGGTTTACATGGTAAGAAATAAAAAAAAAATATGAGCAATGATGCGACTGCAATGTTTTATTCATAAACAAACAAATTATTGTCCTTGAAAAAGCATTAACTTATTATAAATATTTCTTACTTTCGATTTTGGTTCAAAACATTGTTTGGTACCATGATGAATACGTGTTTCGAAGTAATGCATTGCAATTGAGTTAATGAGGAGAGTTCTGTGATTCCCTACAAAAGGCTGACCGTCGAAATGGTAATTGATAAAGATATTAATATTAGTACGTGTACATTCCCTGAAACACGATAATATAAGTATTGGCATCAAATTTTTCTCATTATAAAATGAAATTCCTTTGCGTGAACGTGCTCAAATTATCTTTTCTGCCAATTCACATACTTTATTTGAGTCAGTAGATTGATAAATAAGGCCTCCTTTGTCTCTCCTGGCAATGATTCCGTGATACTTAACTGTGATCAAAGCCAAAAGACAATCCTCACATTTAATAACTTTCTTCAACTTTCTTGCCATAAAACCAACAATATAAGTTATTATTTCTTTTGAATAAAGAGTAAGCCTAGAAGGATCAGTTAAATAATCATGACCTATTTTTGCTAATTTTTTTTCAGAAATTCTTTGTTTACATTATAAATCGATGATAATTGATAATAGCTCACAATCTTCTTCACCAACAAGCAGTTTTGATTTTAATTCTGTAAGAACATGTTCTAAATCTGCCACCTTTTTGGTTAATCTCCAAAAATTTTCTCTAAGTACTTTTAGTTTTTTCAAACGCTGTTTTTATATTTCTTGGTCTTTCTGCCATTTTTGTTTCAATGTTCTGGGCGTAAACTCAGGTAACGAATACTAAAATAAATAAGGAAAATGTTATTATATTATGCACTTATTATTAAAACAATATTATTTACATACAACTTTCTGCTCGTTATTACGCTGTTAAAATATTAATCCTATATACTTACAGATTTAACTGTTTTTGAGCCCTCCGCTAATGTTTCAGTAGATGTGGCTTTGCTGCTCTTAAACATAATAATGCTTCCTCGATTTACTGACTCTGTAACCAAAATGGAATTAAATGTTAATTTTTTATAACCATTGTAATAAAATTCAATCTTTGCAATCACATCATGTATCTAAATGTATTACCGTATTCGGAACAGCGTCACGGTATAATCAAGTTTTGCTTCATTTCTTTATTAAAAGATTGCTATCAAAATGTTGGCTGCAAATTCTGGAACTGGAGCCCAATTAGGCCTACTAGTAGCAGCAATCGACATGTTTCTTATTTCGGGGTTATTTGGAAATCTGCAAGTTAAATAAGATTTTTTTAATATCTTTAATTTTTACCAGTGGTCTTGCTTAATTTCAAGATTTTTAAGTAAGTTATATATTAATAGTAGGTTTAGTAGTAGCTATATAGTATGCAATATTTTGGCCCGCAGGTTTGCATGTTGTACACCGGAAGTAAAAATAACTCTTTTTAAGGCTTTTTGCCTATCTTTATACACGTGCACTTTGTGGGTTCGATATACGCTGAGGGCATACAACGACCTAAGAGTTCGGTATAACAGTACTTTCAGGATGTTGTTGGGGCTTCCACGTTACTATAGTGTATCAGTGCCGAAGTACATATTGATGGTTTTAATGCCATCTTGCGTAAAAACATTGCTTCCATGATGCGCAGTGCGTGGAAGTGTCAACGACATTGCGAAGGTCATCAGTGAAAAGCCGTGCTGCACCACTATGACGCATTAGGTACATGTACCCAATGCGGGGTGTCAGATGAGTGCAGATATATGAATTAAAATCTTTTATTACGTTTGTTACTAACATAGCTTGATAAGTAGTGAATATATATCAAGGTCTAAAATAAAGTTCTTTTTTATATAGTCATTGCATTAAACAATCAGTATTACCCATATTAAAGGGTAAATTCCCCGTCAAAAAGTGGCAACACTGAATTTTGAGGTAAGAAAATAAAAATATTGCGCAAATCACGATTTTATGAGATTTATCACATTATACAAATTAGTAAGTACATTACTGCGACTATTTGATTAGAAATAGTAGTACACAAAACGATCGAATACTTAAAAAGATTGAATACTTACGAGTGGAAGGACAATCCGGAAATCTTCATCAAACTATCACTTTTACAGTTTATTATACTACACCTTACCATTTTACACAGTTGCACAAATGTTATATTATCGAATTGAACACGAAAAGATCGTATTTTGTGTTTAATCTCGATGTAATTGTTAATAATCAATTGGAAATCAATCCGCAACTGCCAGAAACGTCAAACTTGTTGTGCACAATGATGTGCTCAGCCGGCACGCGATAAAGGACAGAAATATTTTTACTCTGTCTCTTTTCTTTGCTAGTGACGTTAATATGTTCTTCTTTTTCTTGTGCGAATGCAAAGGAAGATATCCAGCAGTCTATAGAATACTCTGTCTACGTTGTATAGTCTACACATGAAATCGCAAAAGGTTTTTTGAGGGTGCAGTGCACCATAAACAACATCGTTTGGATGCTTGCGAGTTTGTATGTTTGTTACTCAATCACGCTTTAACGGCTAAAAGGATTAAGATGATCTTTGGCTCACACACACGCAGAACATGTCATGGATTTAAAACATTGGATACTTTTGCCGGGTACAAGTCGTAGTCTTTCTAAGATACTAGAGATATATAGGGTACTAGTGAAACCGCGGGCAACAGAAGTATTTGATTAAAAATATGCATGAAGTAATACTTATTTTAAAGATGTTACTCAAAATATAAAATTTGTGGAAAAAAATATATGGAGAAATCCATTTCTCCATATATTTTTAACAACTAATAACTTCAAAAGCGTGTAACAAGTTTAAAAAATACACGCTTTTGAAGTTATTCAAAAGCTAAGTAGTAGTAAAGTAGTAGTAGTGTAGTTTTAAAGTTTCTATCCTTGTCACGCAAAACGACTACTGTATTGAATGGCGCGAATTTAATATGGCGCTTCTGTCTTGTGATGTCAGATGTTAGTAGTGCTGTCTCTGTCTAGCACCGACTAACAAAAACGCTTACAACAGCGCTATTTTACGAACAATTTTTTTGTTCACTTTTGTTTTTTCGTTTATTATTTTTCTTTTAGGTTTCGAGAGAGAAATCTAATAAAAAATCCTGACAAATACTCTATTAAGTAGTAATACTCACGACGGTTGTAAGCGAGGGATCAGCAGCAGCCATGAGCGTGGCCGCACGGTACGAAGGCGGCGGTGTTTGCTTCACGGCTTCTTCATAATCTGGCAACAAGCTGGAGTAGTCCGGAGTCGGCGCGGCCGCGTACGGCGCCAGCTGACCGGACGATACTACGTCATCACTCGAGATCACGAACGGAGTCTGTAGTGCGTGCGCGCGCATCGTCAAGTACTTGTAGCAGCGCCATACTACGCTGATGCAGTAGCCCTACGGGAGGATTCAAGTTATTATTAACCTATTTCTTTATTTCGAAAACACTTGACCTATTTTACAATTTGGTTTTAGCCACACAACGAAAACCCTTTAGGGTTTACTGCTGGCCAGCCGTTCATTTAAACCTTAAAACAATAATGATTACTACAATGATGCTTACATTATAATACTAGTAGAAGTTCTATTTAGTAAATTAAAAACTAAATTGAAGGTTTATTAGTAATTGAATCTGTTTACTGCGTTTCGTTAATAACACATTCATACAGAAATTGAGACAGCCCTGAAGTAGTAGGTAAGTATAATACTTAAGCACTACTAAACGGTTTACAGTAAGGCACCAGGCAGTATATAATGGATAATTGTTTAAACTTGGTGACGAAAAACTGAAAGCTACTTTAGAGAGCAGAGAGATGGTCTAGAAAGCGACAAATTACACACACTCGAAGTTAGGTAGGAACCTACATCTATTATACACCCACCTTAACCTGAAGGTAAACCAAACACATGTTATTAGGATTTATTATTGAATTACGCATCCTGCTTTCGCATTTTAGTTTCCGAACATGTAAACAAAAATGTGTTTTTTGGAAAATATGCTTTAATACTCACTCATACCTACGCCTTTATTTATAAACGGTGGTTAATGTTAAGAGACATTTACAAAAAATGTATGATTAAGCAGTCGCTAATCATTACTTAACTATATGCAGCGTTTATAAATAAACCCCATTTAATTCAGTTTGCACTACAACTTCAAATATTTTTATGACTTTTTCAATAGTAGTAGTCATTCTAAAGTCAACTTAATTAAGACTAAAATAATCTTGTTATTTATGTAAGTGGAAATAACATCAAATTCGAAACAAGGATTTGAATATGGAATAGGTATATCTTATAGGTAAAACTATTTGTGACATTATTACAAAAAAAAAAAAAAAAAACATTGACGTAAATGTGAGCTTTGACGTCATGCAGCCTAAGACCAGTTTGGGCAATCTTGTTATAAGGTCACACAATACATTAATATAAGGTTATAGAGTATGAGTGAACTTTACACCCTGTTCCTCTTACCTCTATGCGAGCTACATGTCACACTGACGTCACGCAAAATCCTGCATCGCGCAAGCAGAGTTTACCGCGCAACTAGCATATATACAACGTCTCGACATCAAACGTCGGACAGTTGCCCACCAGACAAGACACCCGTCTGGTCGAAGGATCCTCCTTTTTATATGGAGGTATGAGTGAACTTTACACCCTGTTCCTCATACCTCTATAAGGTAAAATAAGTATGAAAACAACCACATTCGGGCCGGGCAGTGTCTCTATCCAACTGGTAGGGACGTCCATCGCATTTATTAAAGTGGTAGAGGTAGTCCATTTCGGATAAATATAGCCATTTCATCAACAGGCATACGTG
Organism: Dryobotodes eremita; assembly: GCA_917490735.1. Classification (NCBI taxonomy): domain Eukaryota; kingdom Metazoa; phylum Arthropoda; class Insecta; order Lepidoptera; family Noctuidae; genus Dryobotodes; species Dryobotodes eremita. The sequence continues at coordinate 14,164,140 of OU823254.1, read as the reverse complement.
TGTTGCTGAGGGGTTGTTTGCGTTATATCTTTTCGGACAGGGATTCTGAACCGGGGATACATGAGGTGGTATGATTCTTAATAGAGAATCACCTGTTGATGTGTGCAAGACCTACCATCTGATTATGGTTATAATAACCGATCGCAGATTCAAATACAAAGAAAAAAAAAAGAACTACTTGCCAGCTTAAATACAAGAAAATGGCCTGTAAGGTGGGAGTTCCGAAGGCTGTCTTTTCTAACCTTTGGCCTTCAAAAAGTGCTGAATCTCCGTCTAATTAGAATTTTTCATAATTAAATTATCATACTTCAAAAAACTTATCTAAACAGAAAAGTATTTTCAGTATACAGGCTGGCAGGGACTTCGATGCTCAACCTGTCACCATGGATTCAGTACTTACATGATTCTGAAATTTTTGTCCATGCGTTGAAATTTTTCGTAGGTTATTAAAAAAATTAGCTCTGCCATACATTTTAGCCGTGTATTAGTACACTTTTCTATTAAATAGCCGTTTTGTTTTTTGATAACCTACGTGAAATTTCTACGTTAGAGACTTCGAGAATTTTTATTCTAGAGCCCCCCCAATTTTATTTACTATCTGTCACGAATCTGAAACAGCTATTACCACGATTATATTTAAACGTGTAATATTACATAATTATATAGTCGTAAGATCCCATCTCCGCATCCCCTAATTTTCTCTGTGTCTTCTACTGCCCCCCTGAAAGTCTCAAACGCCCACGTTGAGAACCTACGGCCTAGAATAATGTGCTGAATTCATGGTTTTAGTTTGCGCGTCGATGTCCCTGCTACCCTGTATCCTGGTCTCGACACCACATGCGACTGTTCTAACCACCCTAGGCTGACAAAATTTTCGGTTTTCCTGATTATGTTAGAATAAGTGTTAAGGTCGGCTGCCCTGAATAAAATAAGTTGTGTTGTGACACGTTACCTTGAGTAGTACAGCGACTAGGAATGCTGAAAGTACGACGAGCGCCAAGGCAGGTGCCGGCAGCTGTAGCAGCTGAGCTCGCCACGGCACGCGGCGGGTCTCCGCGACCAGCCGGTGGATCGACCGCAGGTAGCAAAGGTACCCGGTTGCGGTCAGACTGTTAAGGAAAGGATATTGTGGAATTGTAAGAATTGTACAATGAAAGCATTAATGTGAGCCCAGCGAACTAATTACGTACCACACATAAAGTGACATTAATCGCTAGCCTTTCATTTTGAGACTCTAGTTAAGTTCATTGCGTTACTTACGCGGTTAACGAAAAAGAATGTGACGAATGTTTCAAACCTATGTATGAAGCATAAGGAATTCCCATCAAAACCCTTGGATTATGATTGAAAGTGAGTTATGCAATTAGGGTGCTGGACTACATAGGAGCGTTCTCTTTTATTTAATAAAAATCTCGATATCCTACGAATTTAATACACGGTTTAAAAAAGACTAATCGGCAAAAAAACTAGCTTGCCTTTCGTAACTAAACCGGGTGTAAGTTTCTGGTCTCGCATAAGGTCGCGCGCGACGTATTACGGTTCACAGCTAATGAGACGGTAGGTACACAGAAAAGAAATACGTAGAACTTGCATTTACTGCAGGCTTAGCATGAGCACCGTTTTGTCACCGGAAGAGTAGACAAAAATGACGTTCCGTGTAGACAGTACGACGGCAGCAAAGTAGAAAGAGTCAAGTGCACTTTTTACGAAATTTGACTCAGAATTCTTTGTTTTGACATTGGATTTTTTTTTCTGTTTGGTTCTCAATTTTTACTGATATTGAGTCACGTATATAAAGACAACTACGACGATTTTTCTCAAAGTTTCGAAGTACCATACTTTGGAACAAAAAAATATTACAGTAATATTGGCCTTAACCATTTCCTTGGTGAAGCCCTAATAACTAAATGATGTAAAATAGGAGATGATAGCTTATTTAGTTCTTCTATTAATTATCACAGTTTTACGTTCAAAACGCGCTCTTGTAAAATCATGATTTTGTAGATAACCGTATATACTTTGTGGCCGTCGAGTAGAAAGTTATCTACAGTCCCACAAACTTATCTGGCCCGGTGATGGTGGTGTTGTCAGTAAACTAAGAATGACAGACCTTGTCACTTTGCATAGTGATTTCGTTAGTTCCAATTTAAGTCACCGGGCCAGATAAGTTTGCTGCACTTTACTGTCTTTAGTATGGCGATTACAAAATCAAATTGTCTTCACTACCTTAGACAACTGTCAGTTGTCAGTGTGATTTTGACAGTTTGGGATAGAAAACTTTCTTCGGAAATAGTCTACATCGAAAAGGTCCTAGACAAAAATCGTTAGAAACTAAATACAAAATGACAGATTGTAGAAGGATTTCTACGGTGCGATGTCAAAAATGGAGAAGCGAAATGTGCTTTGTATAGAAAGAATCTTGTCTATTCTTCGTAGTAATAGAAAGTGTCATGTTAAGCCTGCTGCTTTATTTACATTTACAGACATAGATAGGCACACTTTTGTCTTCTCATGGAATACCTAACTGTTTTCCGCGACTTCGTCAGTGTGTATTTTGTATTTCACGATTTTTACTACAACAATAAAAATAGTCTATGTCCTTCTCCAAGTCGCAGGTTAACAAAGTGTCTAATTTTAAAACGATCGGTTCTGTGGTTTAGGCGTGAAAAGGCATACAGACAGTTACTACTTTCGCGTTTATAATATTAGTATGGATGGATAGTTTGAATATTATACCTATGGATGACATATATGTATAGTTTCACATTTCAAACTGGACATTTCTTAAAAAACGTTAAATGTTAATCGGGCTTTTTTTCAGTACGATAGCTGAATCAAGCAAATACACGTACAACATACGGATACAATACAAACAATATACCGACAGGGCGTATGAATATGAATAAGTGACACGTTTCGATGAATTAATTATGAGATTGTGGATATCACTTGCGATTAATCTCATCTGAATTTAAAAAACAGAATAAAAAAGTCCGAAAACAAAAAGCGTAATAGCGTCATCATTGGCAATCCTGACCAAAGTATGGCTCGGACTGATAAAATAACAACAAGCCAGATTTAAGTGACAAATCCTAATATTTAAACTTGCGTACAGAGCAGACGTGTTACAAATTATTTTAAAAACTCATTTAATATTCATCAACTCATACTGAATCTTAAGTAATCGTAATATAGTATTCCTTTTGCTTAACTAACGGTGACCAAGTTACAACTAATTTCTTGTGAGTGTCGGCTACGGATCGGAAGCATCGACGCGACGCCGCTCTCTTCACCCCCTCGGGTAACAGAGACAAGTTCATTATTTTTTGTGTTCTTCACACCTAGCAGTGCACATTCTTTTCACGTGAGTACCGCTTAACACAGATACACAATGAGTGTACTACGCTCACCAACTGGAAGTGGCGTCGACGAAAGACTTGGAGGATCGCAACCGAATTTGTCTGAAATATATACAGATACCACTCCACAGATTACCCACCGTAATAAACGAAAATTACTTGATGACAATGACTTGATAAGAACCGAGTTATCTGAATTGCGAAAGCAAATGTCCGAGATGTTGTTACTTCTAAAGACGACTAAAAGTGAACAAGCAGAAAATACCAATAAGCTCTGTCAAGATGTTACTGCCATAAAAAATGAAGTGGGCAATATCAGCACTACCATTGAAAATATCACCATGGAAAATACTGATATAAAAAACAAACTTTCAAACCTAACAACCATCACAGAAAACACTGAAAAAAAAGTTATGATGTTAGAAACTGACGTCAACAACCTCAAATGCATGACTCAACCGACTTCAAATCACACGGCTACAACTTATGAGGAAATTGTGAGTGAAATTCAAGAACGAAATAAACGAGCAAGGAATGTTGTAGTCTCTGGTATTCCTGAACCTAAAATCAGTTCAGCAATCGAACGACAAGAACACGATAAGGCTGAAATTACAAAACTAACAAAACTTGCATATAATGATTGTCCACAACCAGAGAAAATCATACGTCTTGGAAAGTACAAGCCGGAATATACCCGCTCAATTAAAGTATGCTTCTCGTCTGAGGAAACAGCGATAGCTATACTACGCAACAGAAATAACCTGCACATCGATAACATCAAAATTTATTCCGACCAAACTCCACATCAGCGAAAATATATGCGAAACTTAAAAGACGAGCTTCAAAAACGTACTTCTAGTGGCGAAACTAACCTAATCATCAAATATATTAAAGGAGAACCAAAAATCGTTTCAACAACCGAACAAACAGCTTCATCTGTCTCGACAACTGCAAAAAACTAGAAAGAATATCATATCAAATTACGAACAAATACACCGAAATAAACTCAACAAAAAAATCTTTGAACTGTTTCTATGCTAATGCGCGTAGTATAGTTAAGCCAGGAAAGTTCGACGAGTTAAAATGTATAATAGCATCTTTACAAGCTACCACGCACATTATTGTACTTACGGAGACATGGATCAAAAGTGAAGATGAGATAAAGAGGCTCAATATTCCATGTTACACACATTACTTTAACTTCAGAAAAAATAAAAGAGGCGGCGGTGTGTCAATATTCGTCCACGACAATTTAAAACACAATCTCATGGACGAACTATGTGTAGACAATTCTCACTACCTCTGGGTGTATGTGAAGAAGTTCTCCTTGAGCATTGGTGCCGTATACAAACCTGATAAAATTAATATTAACAACTTCCTTGAGATTTATTCGCAACAGTTACAAGGGAAGAAGAGAGCAATAGTATTTGGCGACTTTAACCTGGACTTGCTTAACCTAGACCGAGCAACACGCAACTACAAGAACACACTGAAAGAAAGTAACTTCAAAATATTGAATAAAATTAATCGTTTACACTGTACCCGCGAAACAACTACAACCAAAACCATACTAGATCATATTTCCACCAACCTACAAGAAAATAACTTTCATATGGTTATGATTGAATCTGCGATGTCCGACCATAAGCAAATATTTCTGGAGATAAAACATTATGAACCTCCCCCTATTATGAAAGCAGAATACACGGCATTGGATTACCCAAAATTATATAAGTGTTTCAAAGACAGTATAATTAGTACCGACGATGTAGAACTGACTTACGAGAGATTATCGGACAAATTACAATCTTGTTTACTAAAGAGTCAAGTCACAAAAATTAAAGTATTAAATCCTCCAAGACAAGATTGGATAAAAAAAGAAATAATACATGATATTAACAATAGGAACATGTTATGGCAAAAATATAAAACCGATAAAACAGACATGAAATTAAAATCAGTATACGAAAAAACCAAATTTAGGGTAGCATACACCATAGAAAATACGAAAAACACATACTACTATAAATGTTTTAAAGATAATATGACGAAACCTCGAAAAATGTGGAAATTAATAAACGATCTATCCCAAAATAAAATAAAAGATAAGACTGGACCAGAAAAGCTCGAGACTGAGTCTGGCACTATTACAGACCAACAGGAAATATGTGAATCCCTCAACTCTTACTTTTCATCCATCGGTTCATCTCTAGCAAACCTTATCCCTAGCAAGTTTAAGGGAAACCAACATCATCAAGAATCTGAAGACAGTGACCAATCAGAACTTAATTTTCTTACACCTGCAACCACGGATGAAATATTAAAAATAATCGACAATTTAGACCCAAATACTAGTTCTGGCATTGATGGCGTGAGTACAAAATCTATAATATGTGTAAAAAATCTAATATCCAATGAACTTACAACGTGTATTAACCTATGTCTGGATCGGGGCATATTTCCCGATGGCTTAAAAATGGCTAAAGTTATCCCAATTTATAAATCTGGAAGTAAGTCTGATCCTTGTAACTACCGTCCAATCTCTGTACTACCTGTGATCTCGAAAATTTTTGAGAAAATTCTATATAACCGTTTGGAAACATTTCTTAAATCAAAAAAATTCTTATATCACAAACAATACGGTTTTCGACCTCATTCAAATACTCTTTCGGCAACTATTGATCTTATAACAAAAATCAAAAACAAAATCGATGAAAAACACACAGCTTTAGGTATTTTTATCGACCTGAAAAAAGCTTTCGACACAATTAGTCCCGATCTATTAATACAAAAGTTGTCTCATATTGGTATCACAGGCAAAGCTCTACAAATCTTTAAGTCATATTTACAAAATCGTAAGCAAATAGTCAAAATGGGTAAATCCCAAAGTGGTTCAAATCTTGTCAATTTCGGTGTACCTCAGGGCTCAATTCTGGGACCACTTTTGTTCCTAATTTATATTAATAATATATCCCAAATTGGCCTTAAAGGTGACGTCTCACTTTACGCAGATGACACAAGTCTTTTTTACTTCGGGCACTCGATCGGAACTATGATACCGCATATCCAAAAGGACCTTAACATTCTCAATGACTGGTTCCAAACTAATCTCTTAACCATTAATACCACAAAAACTAATTATGTTATAATAGCTCCAAAAAACAAAAAAATTACGGATAATATAGAATTAAAAATAAATGATCAAATAATACACAGAAAAACTAAAGAAAAATATCTAGGTTTAATTTTAGATAGCTCCCTGAGTTGGAAGCCGCACATTGATAAAATCAGATGTAAACTAATATCACTTACAGGAGCTCTTCACAGTTTAAGGAAGTGTCTTCCTCAGAAAGTTCGATACATAATATATAATTCCTTAGTTAAACCACACATTGACTACCTAATTGAAATCTGGGGGACCGCAGCTAAAACCACTCTAGGAATACTACAGACAGCACAAAATAGATTAATCAAAATTTTATTCAATTACAAATTTCGAACGCCTACTCATAAGATATACGAAGATACCAAAATAATGACCATTTCCCAAACATACATGTACTATACGTGTATTCTAATACGTAAAATAATTCATAAGGATATTCATACATCGCTAAATTTTACCAAAAAACATCAAGTCCAAAAAATCAGACTTCGAAACTCCAACTACTTAGTAACGCGCCCACCCAGAACAGTTAATTACGGAAAAAGAAACATTGAATATGAGGGTGTCAACATGTACAATAAAATACCGATGGCTATAAAAGAACAGAAAAGTATGTCTACGTTTAAAAAACAACTAAAATCACACATTATGAGTAACTCAAAAATCTAAAAACTTAAAACTAATACAAAAATAAAATAATAATATTCAATTGGTCAGTACGCTGCCTTGTATGCCACATCTAGTATGTTGTAACTTTTACTTTTGTATCCGTGTTTGCTCGGTTGGTGATATTCATTGTGTTATGTGTCTACCCGTTAAAAATTATTTTTTCTGTACGCTTGTTGTTTAAACATAAATTGTAAATCTTGTTTCTCAGTAAGTGAATTATTGTTAATTCTTATGAGGAAATAAAGTTCTTAAACCAGAAATCCAGACTCTATGATGCAACTGAGAATTTCCTAATGGAAAATGCACTGACACTGAGTGACCTGGGGATCGAACCCAAGAACTCGCGCTTGCGACAACTAGACCAGCGAGGCAGTCAGCTTGTACTGATTTGATATACTGAAAAAAAACTTACACTGTGATCGCAAAGTCGAATATCTGGAGGCAGAAGAATGGCAATAGGTGGGCAGGCTTGCCAAGCGCGGCTCCGTAGATCAGCATGAACGTGATGGCCAGGGTGCACACTGTAACCAGTGCACCCACATCCACATCATCTAGTACACACACACGGTTGAAATCTATTAGCATATTGTTCATTCATTTTATGCCCCGTTTCCGGTGCTCTTTGTGACTCTAATTTCAAGCAAATTAAATATGATTGTGATGCAGGTATGAGCTATTATTAACTGTAATAGTTCAAGAGTTGTCTGTAGTCAGGTATTGTAATTAAATTGTTTTTTTTATGATGAAACTAAATGAAAATGATGAGTACTGCAAATACCCTACGTAGTATGAACGTATGTAGGACGATTATAATAGTATTGATGTCCCTGTGTATTATTTTCCGTTCTTAGGCATGTTCCATATTTCTTAATAATACCTATTATGGATAAGCATTAAATACCACAGTAACTAACAACGTGCGAGTCATCAGTAATTATATTATTGATGTTCTGTTTAAAAAAAGGCGTGTAACTTTGCACACATTATTACATTGTTGTGTATTTTCTGCAAGGTCACAGCTGCTGTTCTACACAATGAGGGCTATCGCGCTTGAGTTCGCCGCTAGAGGCGCTAGTGTAGCGTAAGGTCTCTAGATGTCAAAATATGTACTGAACGTTCAGTTTGCGGTATTTTTTATCACAGATTTTAACGAATGATTCTTATAAGCTATAATGGTTGTGTAATTCCTGATTAATTATGGCTTAAGATTTTAAGTAAAAAGTTAGGATCTAATTTGGTAGCACTTGAAGAAAGAATAAGATTTGTCTGCTTCATGTTTGCCAATTTTAGGAACATTATAATCTAAATATTCATTTGAAGTTTTAAAATGTAATAAAATAAACATACTACCTATGAGGGTACTTAAACATATCCAAAACATCAAATAAAAGTACTGCAACAGGACCTTACTCGACACCGGCGCCAACTGGTAAGCACAAAAACGATAGCCCCTATTGGAGGCGGGCTATCTTATGTCGAACATCTCGGTCACCTCCAAACAATTTTTATACCGCCCTGTATGCTAGGGTGTGATGTAAGTGTTACTAGGTATTTGGCAAACACGCCCAAATCAATACCCCTATAAGAGAGAACAGCAAGTAGTAAGCAAAAGGAGTTTTAATATGTTTGTTTATTTTGCTGCTGTTTTTGTGGAGTACCTATGAATCCTATGATTTAGGATTCTTGAAAATAATGCGAGCTTTCGTCCGCCTGCGCACTCGGTTCTCGTTACTCAGTTTGAAGGTACACTTACGATAAATCAGACTATGATCTCGATCTCTTGGCTGTCCGACATGTTGCGGGAACGAACTCGGCGGGGGCTCCACGTTGGACAGAGGCGTGGGGATGGCTTCATTGCCTCGAGCCACGTCACTCCAGTTCGGAACGGGAGCAGAGTCGCGTTCCAATTCGTCGAGCAGTCGGGGATCGCGAACGATAGCGGCCAGGAAGCCTAACGCAATGAGGTGCAGCATCTACGGAGAATGTTATCATAAGTCAATGGTCTTGGAATCTCCAATTCATGTTTACGAGCGTGAGGTCTTTCCTTAAAGTAATCCCTAGCTACAAAGGCCAAGATTGATTCATACCCAATTAATTAATGACTAATGGACAGCTCAATCGACGACAAATATTGGGTACAACTGCATGCCGCTACATAATGCCCACATGGTTATTTCATTGTTTCAGTGAGGTAATATTTTATGGTTGAAGTAGGCAGGTAAACAATATAACTGTGACATACTTTAGTCACACACCACTATGTGGTAAAGATCGTGATCGTGTTTGATAATATGATGTACCTACCTATAAAGTACATAGGTGTAAACGTTGTCGATGTAGATGTTAAGAAGTAGATGTGTCAGCTTAAGGATGTAGTATTTGCCTACTCCCATGGGAAAACAGTGCGTATTTGCCATCCCATGAGATTTACCATGGAACTTTGGAACTAGCATGCAAATTTTGTTTTCTCGTCACGTTGGCTGGACAACAAAATAATATAAAAACTTAAACCAATTTAAATAAAGGTACAGTAGGTAAATTAATAATAATTACGATTGTCATGGTAACAGAACATGAGAACTGTAATTATAAACCAGCTATGCCTATATTTTTGGCATAAAAACAATCAAAAGCTTAATTATATTGTTTATTCTTCATAAAACTGTAATGTAAGTAGGTATGTGGTTCAAACTACCTACCATATAATGCTGTTTGTTCAATCTCAGCAGCGTTCTATTGTGTCTAGGTATGGTCAGCAAAACAAAAATAACAAATACATGTCATCATACTTACTAGGTGCCATGTTCCCAGCAGAATGGTCCCTGTGCGCACATGGAGACAAAAGCAACAGCGCCATTCGCTGTTGCGTTCGCTCCCAAGTTTGGGACGAAACCTTAACATTTTATTCCTGTATAGGATAAGAAAAAACACAATTAAGTAACTGATTTTATTCTGCTATGTCAATTTGCGTATGAATAAAAACAAAAAACGGCCATATGCGTGTCGGACCACGCACAATGAAGGGTTCCGTAGTTGGGATCAATTTATTCCAAGAACAAACTTAACATTGTAGTTGAAAAACTTGTTCTCCGATACTTTCGAACTGCAAAAAAAAATTTTTTTTTTTTTAAATCTGTGAATGCAAATCAAAATTTCTCAAACAATTAAGAAATGTCTCATAAGACCGTTTTCCTGTAGCTACAACTGTTAAGGTAGGTGCCCTTGCTGCCCCATCTCAAAAATCCACCCTGTATATGTGTTTCGTTATATATTATACTACTGCCGTGAATCTTTTCACATATCCAAAAGCAATCATTTAGCTGGCAGGGGACGATGACACTTGACTCTAACAAAAATTAGCATTTTAAAGCTTAATTTTACGAAAACGGATCCCTAAATCGAAAAATGGTTTTCACAGACCCGTAATATTTTTGAATGGCCTATCCTACGATACCCTTAAAAAAGCCTTAATGATAAACTACCAATTGTCTCCATTTTTCTAGATAATTATGTCCAAGGCTTTTGATTTCGTGAACCATGCACTGTTAATTTATAAATTAGACCGATATGGCATAAGGGAAAACGAGTTGGTTGAGGATGGTTCGAAAGCTACCTTACATATCGACAGCAATGTGTTGAGATTTCAGGACAAACAGGAAATCAAAAGCTCGCATATACGTCTCAGTATTGTGAAAATAACTGCGGTGTTCCCCAAGGGATCACACTAGGGCCGCTTTAATTCTTGCTATATGTTAATGACTTGCCTAGTGTAACTTCCCACAATTGCATACTATATGCTGACGATACGACCCTCAGTATTATAAACGAAAATGCCAACATTGTTGAGTACCAAAATGTAGTAATCACGACATTAAAAAAAAATACATGGCTTGAACACAATAATCTTCTTATTAATATTAACAAAATAAAAATGGTACAATTCCAGACATATAACAGTACGCGTCCTCGACTTAAAATACAATATGGAAATGAGACAATAGAATAGGTTGATTACGCAAAATTCTTGGAGATATAACTGACAAAAACTGTAACTGGAAATCTCATAATAATATTGATGATCTATGTAAGAAGATAGATAGATTTGTATTCGTTTTATATCAGATTAATACGTGTGGCTAGTGTTAATGCGGCACTATGTGCATACCATGGCCATGTCTCATCAATTTTACCGTATGGCATTATGATATGGGGTAATTCGGTTGAACTTAAAAGTGTTTCGAGCTCAGAAAAAATGCATACGCTCAATTTGTGGAGCGCACCCACTGGACAGTTGTGTTCTATTATTTAAAAAACTTACAAAACTGCCACTTCCAGCACTATAATATTTTTGAAATTTGTATCCATGTACACCAAAACAGACATGAATTAGACTTTTATAATGATGTTGTATCCAGACCCAGCCGCAGTGCATAATATGCTTAATGTTCCTAGGCGTAGAAATAAATTGTGCACGCCTCATAAGCGAAGCGCGTGAGGTAGTGCTCTACTCTCGCCTTTCAAAGAACAAGTAATTTCTTGAGCTAAAAATGTCTCTTATTTTTATTATTAATTAAATATGCACTCCTCATACCCTTATGTGAGACAATTTTTTTTTTTCTTTCAAGTTTTAAGAAACAAATTTAAAATGATTTATTATAAAATTCAACTATGTCACATAGAGCTGATATTTCTTTCGGTTCAATTTTATAATCGATTTCTAGGTAAATAAATTAGATAATCTATTTATTAATATTTCTTATGTTACACGTCGTGAAAAGATATAACGTTGTTATTGCTTTTGTAACATGAATACGAGGCTTTTGGCTATTTTGTATGTCTCTAAATTAATGTCGTTCATTTGTTGGGTGCGTTTTGTTTCTGCAGAATAAACAATTTTTCTTTCTTTCTTCTTTTTTCTTTATTGTTTAATAATTTTTAAGGAACTTTTAACTATTTTTTTAATGTTACTTTTCAACTTTTTCATAAGTAAACCCGTAGAGTTATAAATTCAGTTTTTTTTTTGCTGCGTAGCTGGATATTACATCTCATCCTCTCTTCTAATCAATTAATTCTCTATTCTCTAAATTTTTTGTTATTTTTTATAGAATTGAATGAGATTATGAGGCATGCACTTTTTTTTGACTTTCCATATTTTTTTCTAATAATGTATACTGCATGTTCATTACTGCTTATAACAAATTACCTGATGGCTTCAAAACTCTCAACCTCAGAAGATTTAAATGTAAATTATTTAACTTTCTTTCAAGCAAATGTTATTACTCCACTGAAGATTTTATGAATGAAAAATTACCTAAATATTTGACATTATTGCCTATAAATCATATTTTATCTCCTTGACCTGAATTTTGACTTATAATAGGTCTTTACCTATGAAATTGCCGTTTTGTATGAAAAAATTTAAACGAATTTTTTTCATGAATTTTTTATTTGTATTAATCGAAGTAATCACCCATGCAATCAATGCATCTTTGCCATCGCAGTGGCAGTTTATTGATGCCCTTCTTAAAGAAATCAGCTGGACGGGAGGCAACAAATTCTTCAAAGGCATTTTGTACTGCCTCTCGGGTATTAAATTTTTTTCCCGCCAAGAAGTTATCCAAATTCTGGAAAAAGTAGTAGTCTGTAGGCGCAAGGTCTGGTGAGTAGGGCGGATGACGGAGAGCTTCCAACCCCAGTTCTTGCAACTTGGAGACCGTCTGCTGTGCAGTATGAGGTCGCGCGTTGTCGTGCAGGAGCAGCGGAGACGAGCGATTGACCAATGCTGGTTGGAGATGCGCCAGCTTCTCCATCATTGTGTTCAGTTCTTCACAGTACACATCTGCAGTAATGCTCACCCCGTTTGGTAAGAAGCTGTGATGAATCACACCGGCGCTAGACCACCAAACAGTGACCATCACTTTTCTAGGGGTAAGTTTTCGTTTAGGGCATTGTTTAGGTGCTGAACCAGGATCCAACCAACTTGCTGAGCGCTTACGGTTATCAAACAGAATCCATTTTTCATCGCAGGTAACAATGCGGTTCAAAATTCCTTCATTTGTGTGTCTGTTGAGCAGTGCAAGGCACGTCTCGACGCGTACTTCGCGCTGGCGATCATTGAGTTCGTGGGGCACCCATTTGTCAAGCTTTTTTACCTTGCCAATTTGACGCAAATGGACCAATATTGTTTTGACGCTAACGTCGAAAGCTGCTGCTAATTCAGCCGTAGATTGTGTATCATCAGCTTCCACAATCGCCTTTAATTCGTCATTGTCGACCAAAGTCTTCGGACGACCGCGAGGTTCATTTTTCAGGTCGAAATTTCCAGAACGGAAGCGAGCAAACCAATAACAGGTGGTGCGTTGGTTTGTAGAGTTAGCTCCGTAAACGTCGTTGATGTTGCGTGCCGCTTGTGCCGCGTTGCTGCCACGACGGTACTCATATTCCATAATTACTCGAATTTTTAACGTATCCATGATGACGAAAAAGATTGAAATGCGATGAAAATGTAACACTAATCAATAAAGAAATGACTACTTTTAGAAAAAAAAATCCATGTTTTTAAAATAAAATTAATTTGAAATTAGAATTCATAGCCAAACAAAAATTATTTTGATTTGAAATGGCCAGTACTGCAGAACGGCAATTTCATAGGTAAAGACCTAATATAATAATTAATCTCTTTTACAACTATTGTTCAATTTATTTAAATTATTGGTAACTTTAATTCTAAATTAATTTTAATGTAATGATGACCCATAATTTTACAAACCATATTTGTACACCGGAAACGGCAGAATATTATGATCGTAATACATCATGAACATTAACAACTTTTAAACAAAATTCTGACTAATAAATGCGTTCTATTCATATGTTCTATTCTAAACAAAAAAAAAACATTCCCACTTTACGTGTACAGGAGGTACCATTTTATTTTCCTGTATTTAGGGTCAGGTGCGTATTACATGCAACCGGCGTACGTGTATGACCAGATGTATGAACGTAAACGAGGCAAAAGGAATATGTAAGGATCGTAGCAGATGGCGTTCTGTAGTTTCTACCTACCCCCATGGGAAGAAGGCGTGAATTTATGTATGTATGTATATGTGATGTTATTTTACTACTTTGTCGGCGTGATTAATATGTATATCCTTGCCAAATTATAGCTTTCTAGTACTTAGAGTCCCTGAGCTAAGCTGCAGACGGACGGACAGACGGACATGGCGAAACTATAAGGGTTCCTTGTTGACTACGGAACCCTAAAAAGGCGTTATTTGATCATGGAAATTATTTACAAAAGAGTACTTATGCAAGAAAGCCTTGACTTTCAAAGCGCCTTTATTTCAGTAGCATTAAGGACGGTTTTCGTAGTTCAAGTGTTACTACCGACGCGGTTGACTGACTAGTGACTACCTACTTATTGTACCTATTTATTTTTATGAAATCTGCAGTTTTTATGACTACAGCTTATCCTATAATGAAAACAAGTGTGAACATGAGACACAAAATGACAACACATTAAAGTTCAATAGTTCAATCGGTTAATTAATATTGCCTTGGTGTAGCTCAAGAAATTGTTGCACTAGCAATTATTTCAATAAATTAGTTCATTGTTTCAGTGTCCAATGAATATGATAGTTAACACTATACTATTGACTCTGGTACCGGGGCTATTTTTAAAGTTTTAAAAAAGGCTAGAAGTAGGTATCAATATTTTTGCATTCTGGATAAAAGACTTTCATAATAAATAGAATATTACTTGAGGATGAGCAGCAGTTGGCCATGATAGCCAGAGGTTGCCCCCAGGGAGGGGTGCTATCTCCCCTTCTATGGAATCTGGTGATTAATGACCTCATCACCTAACTCAACGACAACCGCTATTACACAATAGGTTATGCAGACGACCTCGCAATCCTTGTTTCGGGGAACGTGACGGGTACGATCTGCAACCTCACTCAGCAACCGCTACGTATCGTAGAGAGATGGTGCAGGGACTTTGACCTTTCAGTGAACCCCACTAAAACTGAAAAAGTCATGTTTACCCAAAAAAGAGCATTAGGCCCTTTCCGCCTACCTAAACTATTCAATACAGAACTCTAGTTGGCCTACGAAGTACCTCGGGGTCATTCTAGACAGTAAGTTAAACTGGAGTAGTCATATAGACAACAAACTAAACAGGGACTGCATAACCTTCTGGCAGTGTAGGAGAATTATGGGTAAGAAGTGGGGTCTATCCCTAAAAATTATACTATGGCTGTAAACCACAGTAATCCGCCCCATGATCACCTACGGGGCCGTGGTCTGGTGGCCCCGCACCAAGCTGGTTACAGCCTCCAACAAACTACCACGCATGCAAAGACTAGCCGGCATGGCGACTACGGGCTGCATGAGGACTACTCCGGCTGCAGCAGTCGAAGCTATGCTGGGACTACCACCGCTCCACCTGTTCATACAACAGGAAGCAACGATGGCGGCGGCACGTCTAAATGCACTAGATCTCTGGGGTAAGAGAGACATACCACACACCGCGTTGCTAGAGGGACTCAATAAGGAGTTCCCCATTACGAAAGCCACAAATGACCGGGTACCCAAACAATTTATCTTCGATAAAAAATACAAAATCCAACTTTACGAGGATCGCCGATGCGAGGGCTTGTGCCCTGCAGAGCTGCGCATCTTCGCGGATGGATCTAAAACAGGTAGTGGCACAGGTGCTGAAATCTTCTCGGAGGACTTCAACATACGCATAGCCACACCATTGGGGGTCCATAACACAGTGTTCCAGGCCGAGTGCATGGGTATCGCTCTAGCCGCTTCGGCCATCATAACCAGGGAATTTAAGGACCACTCAATCCGTATACTCTCAGACAGCATGGCTGTTCTGCAAGCGCTAAACAGTCACACAGTTGATTCTGGGCTAATATACGAGTGCCACCAGCGCCTCAACCAGGACCAAATCAACCAATGGATCAAAGGACACAGCGGTTCGCTAGGTAATGACGCAGCTGATGAACTTGCCAGAAGGGGGTCAGGCGTGGCACCAGTGGGACCTGAACCCATCGTGCCACTCACCTTTGGGTACTTACGCTCTCTGGTAAAGAAACGCACCAGGGACCAACATCACAAACTGTGGGTGGACACAGGTGAGTGCAGGCAGGCTAGGGAAGCACTCCCTACAATTAATGGCCGCCTCGGGAAACAGGTTCTCCGACTAACTAAACAACAGCTGAGTACAGTTACAGCAGCTTTAACTGGCCACGGGTCATTTAATAAACACCTCTTCGTCACAGACAGTCCGCTGTGCGGGGCCTTCAAGGAGGACGACGAAACAGTAGCTCATGTGCTTCTAAACTGCCCGGTGGTCGCCATGTGCAGGGCAAAGTACTTCGGTAAGCCAGGTACCCTACGTGAGATTGTCAGCAACACCAAGGCTATGCTGGCCTTCTTCGAGGAGCTGGGGTGGATCGAATTATTGATTTTCTCACCCGTACCCAAAATACGCGCATTAACGTGGAGTTGCGGACACCAGCCGGTATTACCTATTACCGAAACAGAATGTTCATTGTACACCAAATAAAGTAAATTCTAAAATATTTATAAAACGGGTAAAACAATGAGCTCATTACAAAAAGCTATTTCTGTGAGACAAGAAAGATGAGTTCCACAAACCAATCTTTAAAATTATCTTGCTTTGGTATTAGGTTTTAAATGATATTCAAGATTGACGTGCGAGGCTTCAATCCAGTATAAGCAATCTTGATCTACATTTGTTATCGAGTAAACAACAATAAAATTGCTACAAAAGTCAGTACACTATTTAACATAAAAATCGGAGTAATCTGGGATTTTGTAATTATTGTGTAACATTTATGTATGTGTACCGTGTGAAATGAACAGTATTTTTCATAAGTATTTGCAAGGTTATATAAACATAGTAGTAATCAATTTGATATCGAACCCAGTAACAGCATGCAAGCAATAAAATACTGTGTATGTGTAGGTATGTATGAATCATCAATGTTATTTATTTAAAAATGCATGATTGATTCAGTTTTATTTATTACCGTGGGCAGTAGTTTTGTTAGATGGTAAAGGTCCATATTACAATTGGTTGACTCTATCTATTGATTATCTGCAGTTGACATTAATAGACTGGTATTATTTTTATCTATTGATTTGTTAATAACTCAAATATTTTAATATAACAAAAAACATTTTATTAAGTATCATTATTTTAAGTATAGTTTATCTAATTTCCTCAAAAGACCATTTCAGACACAAATCTACATGGTCTTCACATGATCTGACCAAGATTATGTCTGGACTTTAAAAGAGACTGTGACCTCTGAGTTTGTTTCGGTCTTTCTTCTCAGAGTAGTCAGATAGGAAACGCCGATCTCACCTAGTTTTTAAAATATGATTGACGTGAAAAAGTGTTTGTTCAAACCTACTTCAGAAATAAAATCATTTATCATTATCATTTAATGAGAAAACATTTGCCCCATACTAGGAATTCTTTTTATAAGTGTGTCCCCTGGACTTAGAATAACTATTTTTGTTCAGTCACATATTGAAATCACAAACTATAGCACAAAAGCCTTTAGTTACTCTGCCACTGAACTAATCAGCCATCAACGATGGTGATAATGTTATTACCTATTTATATTGTTTTTGACTAATCTTAGATAAGATTTATGTAAATAAATAATATTTCTGAACAATATTTTGTCTTCAATATTTATCTACAATATTTTGATTGCCTTCAAATTCAATGGCCCATTTCATCACATCAGGGACCCTATGAAAGAAATGAAGGAATTCATGTTTCTTTAGTTACATGAATTCGTTCATTTCCTTTACAACACTCGGTAAGGAATTACAGATAGGTTTATTTAGTAAAATATCTTGAGATATAAGAAGGATAGGTACAAACATCACATTTGAAAAAAGGAAAGTTTTAGCCAATGTCTTCATTATCGCACAATAAAATAATAAAAACTAAGTTGTTACCGAGGCTATCAAATATTGAATATTGCAGTGAATGCATCCTACAGCTAGAAAATATTACTTTACAGCGCATATGTTTATGTACGTAACAAATTCTGTCCATCATAATTGAATTACCTAAAGACTCAAAAGACTGCTTAATTACTAAAAAAATACAAGGGTACTTGCCTGTTTTAGTGTGATTCTATTATTTTATGATTTTTTTCCACAAACACTTCGAGAAAAATGCTTTTCACAGAACTAAATAGAAATTTTCTCTTTACAAGTTACTGTGTGTAATAATAATAAATTCTATTACCACAGATAACTATACACTAGTCTCTCCCTAAATAAAATGTACTCTGTGACTAGTCGGAGATCTATTACAAAGACATGCATTTTTACATCAATAGTTCAATACATGAATGAAATGATTGAAGTTTTTCAACTAAAATAGTGATGCTATTGAGGACCGACCCCATGTCCCGGATTTGTTTGATAGTAGAGTCCATATGATTGACTAGCTTTTGCCCGCGGCTTCGTCCGCGTGGAGGTCGGAAATTATCCCAAGGGAACGTACTACCGGGATAAAAAGTATCCTACGTGTTAATCCAGGTTATAAACTATCTGTGTTCCAAATTCCATTCAAATCCGTTCAGTAGTTTTTGCGTGAAAGAGTAACAAATATCCATCCATCCTCACAAACTTTCAAATTTAAATATTTTAGTAGGATAGTAGGGTCGAGTGAGTTTTGTTATGCCTTGATCACACCTACCGAGTACAGGGGCCAAACAGCAAAATGATACTAGGCCGAGAGAGTTGGGTGGACAAGTAAGTGTTTACGTGTGTTTTTTAACTTGGCACAGAGTTAGTCAGTCGGTTTAGAAAAATCGCGGCAAACGGTAGCGTGGCGAGTACGCACCGAGTGCATGTTTATACCTGCCCGGTGAGCAAGTGACTCAGTGCGGAGAAGCACGGGGGTCGACATTCGGTCTAGCAAATAGAACAGGGTCCGAGAGACTGTCTCGGCCTTTAGTTCAGCCGACCAGGCGCTCGACTGAGCTATCGGTGATGTGTTTACACGTACCGAGCACTCGGCCGAGAGCACTATCTCGCCCGTCTAGTCTATTTGGTACGTGTGATCAAGGCATTACTAGACTACTAGACAAGAACTATGGGCCAAACGGCTAGTAAATGGTGAACTAACTATTATATGGCAGGGGAGCCCACAGGGTTTTTGAGCAAGTTTAAGCAGAGCGAAAAGTTGGTAGCTGAGTAGGTGCGGCATGATGAGAGAACACTAAAATGTATTTGAATAGTTTTAGATAGGAGCCCTGTGGTCAGGAGCTCGCTTTCAGATCTGGAAAATGGACAAAAAAGTAACGTGATCTTCAGAGCTGTTGATTTTGTGCGGCCTAACCCATAATGACTTAAATAGGTGAAGCCCCACCAGCATGGTGACCCAGTAACTAGGCCAGTGGGAAAACTGTGGTAGCCAGGCCAGTGGAAAAACAGTGGGGAAACTTTGACTGTAAATTATGATGAAACCGAAAAACTACTTGCTGTCCCATCTTAACCATTTTATCTCATTCACACACTCACACACACACCCCCCACTCACTCACAGATACACATTCACACAAACACCTACTAACCATACTAACACCTTGCATAAATGAAAACAGGTTTTTTGTTAATTCCAGCACTTCTTATTGTACTAGTACATAACTGTAAAATGTAAGTAATACCCAAGGGGTGGAGGCCTGGTGTCCTGAAATACAGACTCACGTCTAGTTTAGGCACCAGTCTCCCACAGTATATTATATAAGCCTTTATGTATTGATACTTTTCTACTGTACCTATATTGTGGCGAGAAAATAAATCATTATCTTATCTTATCTTATCTTAAATGCATCAGAAAAAAAATCATCATGTAAATGTTTCGAAACTTATCACATGAAACAAATCACATAACTTGTTTTGCTGAATTTGCGTTCGCACTGTCTAGAAACATTCAATAAACTTGTTTTGTAGAGAGATTTAGAACACATCTGCGTTCGCACTGTTTTTTCTTTATGTCCAGCAACTTGTGTATTGGTTATGTTTTGTTCAAGGTTTAGTGTTTTCCAACTACAATGGAAAACACCGATACATGTTGTGGATAACATGTTGCAAGATTCATACAAAAACATTCTGTTAATTAAATTAGTTTGTAAACATGTCAAGAGATATGAATCGTCAAATAAGTTTCGGATCAATAAGTGACATGTGACAATACGAACGCGAGTCAATACATTGACAGAAAACAGATATTTCAACATGTTTTTTTGTGAATGTTTCGCCAGTGCAAACGCTGTTATAGTACAAAGTATGTTTTTAGTGTAGCAACTCTGCAGAGTGCAGACATCAATGTCACTGTCAGTCAACTGTCAAGTGTCAATCTAAACTAATACCTCTATTAAATGTGTGAGTGAGGTAAAAACATTTCCAAGTCATCTTTTTATTTTGTTAATGTTATCAAATTGTATGTATTGATATTGCAGTGATAATGGAAAAGATTCCTGATCAGATCGGTTACTTGGTTTTAACAGAGGACGGGGCTGTCCTTGAATCTGGCGGAGAATTAGAAAACGACGAACGTGTTGCTACAATAATAACTGACCTCATCTCCTTATCGAATAAGTAAGCACATTCTAATTACGTGTGATTAATCCGTCCTGACTCATTCCCAGTAAAAAGTCGCGACGTGGCTATATTATTTCTGGGATTAACTTGTTCTCGTATTTTCAGGGTCGACCCATTAGCTTTTGGTCCAAATGAACAGTTCAAGAAAATATCAATAACATATGATGACCATTGGTTTGTAATATGCCTTTCCAATAAGAAGATATATGTGGTGAAGCGCAGTATACAGCAGAACATAAGTGAAGGGAATGCAGTAAATGTTTAAGATTGACTTATAAACCACCATGGGTCGAAACTTGTTAATGAGTAGCCTTGAGAACGCATCATTTAACATTATATTTCAAATTATATTTAGATGTGTAACATTTGTGATTAATGCATGGGTTATCAGGAATGTTGGACATGAAGTTCTTGGTATTATGAATGTGCGGCTACTGCTATTGGAGAGTACTATACTATTCCTTAGCCGAGAACCTTTCAACAGAGCTTGTCTAGGACAAAAAGATGAGTTCAGCTGGAGGCAAAAAATAAACCAAATCTGGCTGTCAGTACCTGTGAGTAGTTTTCTATCTATTGTTTTTGTTTATATTTGGTTAAACTGGCTACCTCTGGGTTATCCAGAACATGCATTTCAATACAGATTTGGTTGCTGGAGTGTAGCCATATCATGTATGTTAGAATTATGTTCTGCTAATGTTGCATTAGTGGCGCAACTATTCTGTTTCATCAAATTAAAAGTTGCCCTAGATACTCTGCATATTTTTATAAGAACTTTATTATTCTTGTCTATTGTAATATATGATAGATCTCTTGCACTCATTGCATTCTCTGTGGCACAAGTTGGTAGTATAGGAACTATAGTGATTTGTTACTACATATTCTTTTATTGGTATATTAAAAATAAGCCACTCTATGCAAAAGGAGCTCTTAAAAGTAAAATAATTCCTGACTCAGTTTTCTATAGTCTGTATGATAATATGGATGACTTTCAATTTACTTCAATAAATGAATTCTTACCAATATATGTTGGACCAGTAAACACAAATTTCAATAAAAAATTAAGCACTCTCACAATTAGTTTTGCTAAACAATGTGTTGTTAAACAACTTCTAACAGAGGGAGAAAAATATGTGATGTCAGTCAGTCCTGTGTTGACCTTCAGTGAACAGGCCACTTATGATGTTGTCAACAACTTGGGTAGTCTGGCAGCAAGGTTTGTGTTTAGGCCTATTGAAGACAGTAGCTACTTCTACTTTACCCAAATGGTGAGCAGAGAATTACCCCTTCAAAAACAAGATCAAAATAAAATTCAAGAATCATGTACAGTACTGTCACACGTTTGTAAAACAGTCAGTTCTATTGGTTTAATAGTTTTAGTATTTGGACAAAGCTATGCCAGAACGTTACTTTTACTGTATGGTGGGGAGACATTTGTTGCAAGTGGGTTGCCAGTACAGTTATTAAGAAGCCATTGTTTAGCTATCGTTTTGTTAGCAATTAATGGAGTTACTGAATGTTACGCGTTTGCCACAATGACTAGTGCCCAGTTGAACAGTTACAATTATTTAATGGTACTATTTTCAATAAGTTTTCTTTTATTATCATATGTTTTAACATACATTTTTGGACCAGTTGGTTTTATTATATCAAATTGTATTAATATGTTTGCTAGGATAATTCATAGTGTTCATTTTATCAGCAATAAATACAAGGGTACAGATTACAAGCCCCTGGATGGTTTATATGTTGGTAAATTCTTTTTGTTGACTCTTTTAGTTGCTGGTTGCGTTTGTAAACTTTCAGAAAATAAAATATCACCAGATTCTGTAATCCTCCACATATTCATTGGAGCTATATCGTTATTTTGTGTCCTACTAGCGTGGGGATATGAAAATAGAGAACTTGTTGTTAAAGTGTATAAAAAAGTTTGGAATAAAGAAGACAAAGTTTCTCTTGATTAGCATTCGATTATTGTTAAGCTTTTATGAGTATTCATTACCAGAGTTATAAGTAAGTAAATAAAATAATATAGACATGTTATAATATGACATAGAGTTGTTTTATTTTTATAACATAAAAGTAACAAGATAACATTCTATACATAGCATTTGTTCAATCAGTATGTGTCCGCGCCCCCTGCGCTGTTGCCAGATGATTGAGATGATGCATGATTAATTCATTATTGATTTCCAACTATATAATAATATTCCAATGTTTACATCGGGTAAAAAAAGATTCCCTTCATTTGTGCTTCACATATCCGTCTTACTTCATCTGCGAACAAAAACATAGTGAACCCTTTGATCGCCTTCACCGTAATATGACGAGTTATGAGAAAAATACACCAGCCGCGCGTAATGTTACGTTAGTTTTCTTTTCGCGTTTGTACACATACACACCAGATATTTTTCCATAATAAATGGTCTCTAATACAGTAGCTCAAGGCAGAGAGCGCCTTTGCCCTGCAATGGGACAAAATAGGCTAGAAAAAAAAAAAAACTAATACTTATTAAAATATGATATAATAATGTCTTGTTGGAAAGCTGACATTTATGTAACAGGAAAAAATGCAGCGAATCAGTGAAGTGTATCTAGGCCAAGCGGTGTGCACTTGACGCCCGCCTCGCCAAAATTTAAATAAATAAAATAATACAAAACGACACTGGACTTAGTAAGGTACAAACTATTAAAACATACCTGCTATCTCTTTGAGATTGGCATTTTTCTCTTGAATGATAACATAAAACTCTCTTTCATTGGAGGACTTCCCTGTAATCCAGTATTCATCTGGTGTTTTGATTATAATTTCTCCATAGTTTCCAAGGCTGCTGATAGAAAAACAGATTATGTCATAATTATTAGATATGGAGACTACACTGTTTTGCGATTATTTTGCAATACTGTATTTAATGTTATTCTCACCTTTTCTTATCGGAATGTATGTTTGCTATTATACTTAAAACTTCAGGCTTTATTGTGGTAGATGGGTGCAATTTGTTAATTGTTGGCTGAAACAGAAACCATTAGAAATCATCACTTTCTCATACATTTTTCTTTTTATTGTTACACCTTTAAAAGTAAATTCCTGTTACTTACAGAGGTTTTAAATGCTAAATTCAATCTATTGAAGTACACAAACTTGTGTTCTGATACAGCAAGCTGTGCTGTATGCAGTGCATGCAATGTGCATTGCTCACTGATTGTCGAAGCTATCGTAGATAGTTGAGGACCAATAAATGCATCTAATGATTTGAACATCTCGAGCTGTAGTTCCACATTAACTGTAAAGGAAAAGATTTATATTTGTCATACATATAGCAAGACAATCTTCCTAACATTCGTACTAGCTTTTGACCGCGGCTTCGCCCGCGTGAAGCTCGGAAACTATCACATGGGATTATGTTACCGGGATAAAAATACCCAGGTCATGATCCACCTGTATGCCAAATTTCATCGAAATCCATTCAGCCATTAAGACGTGAAAGGGTAACAGACAGATAGACAGAGTTAAGCCTTCTATTCATGGTAAACATTTGTTTAGCAACAAAGTTGAATCAACGTGTTGCGGAGTTGCTGTCAACATGTTGCTGGCAACACTGCGTGTTGCAGAGTTGATAACGGCATGTTGACAAGTTCTCGCCCGACGAGCGACAACATTCTCGCCGCTCATCAACAATGTTGATCAACTGTTGCTAAATAAATGTTTACCATGAATACGAGGCTTTACTTTCGCATTAACAGTATGGCAGTATGGATTAAAACATTATCATCAGTTAGGTGTTCAATACGATCGAGTGGGTGAAGAACACAGAGCATGGAATCTCCGCGCCGGCTGCCGCGGAGGCGCCTCCGTGCTCTGTGGTAAACTACCATAACACTAACTTACCATCAACAGTGAAACAGATAGTGGCACTCATAGTTCTATAAACAACTAAATAATACTGTTTAGTTTCCAAGTCATCCTCCCTCATGAGGTGTACTTTGACTAATCTTTGTAAGTCCTCCTGATTATGGATGCCGTCAGGGGGATGGATGAAGCGACCGTGTCTCTGGGCGGCTGCCACGGCGCCACCTTGGATCTCCTTTTCTACTTGTTTAGGCAGCAGTGACTGTACCAAATATTGGTATAATGTTAACATGTCATGAGTACAGAGGCCATTCCTGTGGATGAACACATGGTTCTTGATTATAAGTTATAATAATTTTTATCAAAAACTGATAATAAGTATTTTATTAAACATACATAACATAACGCCTGTAATCTCCGAAGGGTTAATACCTATACTTCGCCAGTTACGTTTAACTTATTGACCGCCCCACTTGGATTAATACGACAAATGTTCTAGTGGCCGTGCCACCTCAGTCGTGATACGTCTGAGAACCTATGTTTGTTTTTTATTTCATTGCACGACCCTATTCGTCGTAGATATTTATTTGTCGTTTTATGAACAGGGTGCTAGAAGCGGTCAATAGGTTAAGTCCCATGTTGTAGGGGGCGAGCTTATTGCCATCAAATGGGCACAAATCTAGACTCCGGAGTGCTACTGCGAAATTACTGATTAAAAAACCTAATAACACTGCCCAACCTAGGAATCAAAATCAGGACCTCACGCTTAGCAGTGGTGCTTGCGGTCACAAGCATTATTGCTGAGGCAGTCAATAATTCAAGTAATATTAGTCTCTGAAAAACTTACCAAATAAGTTGCTCATTGTAGATAAAAGAAATACACTTGAAGTGTGGGTAGTTGACTTCTAATAAGTCAATGAAGCATAGCACTTTGAAGAACGAATTCTTATCCAGTGGCAAATAGTTGATGCCTTGAATAACATCTGTTATATCATTTGAAAGATTCCTTGAAGATATGTACTGAAAAGTGGGTAATAATATAAATAAGATTAGCTTAGGTGTGTTAATTTCTTCCAGGAGTTGATACATTAAGAAATATTGATTAATCTTACAGGTGTGAAGAACTGGTCACATATTGTGTATATTTCTTCTATAGGGAAGTTTTTGAATGGTCCTCTGAACATTCTGAACATCTTGTATGCTGACTTTATCAAATCATACATCACAGATGGATTTACCTGGAAATACAGATTTTTTTAAATGAAAGTGCAATAAAACCAGACTATCATTGAATACTGTGAATGTGGCTTAGTTGTCAATGAATGAGGTATTATAATAGCTAATGATGACATGGTTTATTTGGCATTAACAGTGGCGTACCCACCGAATATCGTTTTCAGTTTTCGTCCGAAAAAAATACACCTAATAAACACAAAAATTACTCAACGCACAGAAAGCGCCTGGAGGAGCTGTTGGTCAATGAAAGATCTTCTAGAAGGAGATGTACCACTATGTCTCAAATGGACAATTATGGACATGTGTATTCTCCCCATTCTCACATATGGTGTTAAAACCTGGTCTTTGACACTTCAGCAGAGGTCCAACTTCGAGGTTTGCTAGCGAGCCATGGAGCAGTTTCCTAGGGTTTTGAATTTCGGACCGTATAAGGAACACAACACTGCGCGCCAAAACTGAGATCACGGACGTTACCCAGAAAGCCGCTAAGCTTAAGTGGGACTGAGCCAGACACGTCTGCCACATGGCAGATGACAAATGGTCTATGAGAACCACTGATTGGGTCTGCCACGCCATCGTGGCAGGCCGAGACAAAGATGGCGGGGCGAGCTTGACTACTACCTACCGAAAGGACTGGCCAGCACTAGCAAAAGACAGAATTGTGTGGAAAAGGGAGAGGGAGGCCTTTGCCCTGCAGTGGGAGAATACGAGCTAGTTAGATAGATGGATAATGGACAGGCATAAGTAGTGTTTCTTTTTTTTTTAAACAATGAAGAATAAATGGAAATAAAAGATGTTCCAAGTACTTACAACATCTGCAGCTCCTCGACTTTCTCCAATAGCTGACAATGCTTTTGTTGTGTACGGTATTCTGACAACCTGAAAAATCAAGAATACATTAAAAATTTACTTGAACTGTGGGCACCGGGAGTCTCATATAGTCTGAGGATGAAAACCATAATTATTTAGCAGTGTTTTAGGATATTTTCTACCAAGTCTGTAGTGTTGGATGCTTCATTCAGAATGATATCAATTTATTAATAAGAGTAGGTTTACATAGCACTTTATCCTATTTATAAAAAAACCTCTTTGAATCTTAATAAAAGTTAAGGCTAAGTAATTATTAAAGTCATATTACCAATACCATCCAATATCCTTTTTCTGGTTGATAGAAAATATATCTTTTTGTCTGTGTTTGTAAAGCTTCACAGGGCTCTGATGAGAATGTTCTGGAAAAAAACGATTAAAGTGATTTACCACTAATAGAAATATCAAATAAGATATTCACAATGCTGAACATAGTTATTATGTAATAGCTTTAGATTTTTATGGAGAACTATCTTTTACATAGATATATCAATAAAATAACATAAAAATATTCGCAATCGAACTTACGACATGAATTTGACAACAGCTTCACATAAACCAACTTGCATTTTCTGGGCATCAGCACTCGTTTGACTAGGGTGATAGAATAATATCCTTTGTAGTTCCTGAAAATGTAAAAACAGATATTTAATCAAGGCAGACAACAAAGAAATAAGATGACAACAAACAACAGATGCTAAAAAGTATGCTGAAGATCAGGTTTTTCTAAAGTTGTTTCTAATGTCGGAAGATTTTGTTTCAGCAGGCGAAATAGCAACATTAAAACGGATTCAAACACAAACAGTAAAAAGCATTACCTACTACAAGCCAATAAGATAGTTTCCAATGATTTTAATGATATACATACTACAAACATAAGGAGTAGGGAATTAAGTTTTACAGTACTTACATCGCCTTCCCTAGGACCAAAACTTGAGTTAAAGATAAAGAAAGAATTAATTTTAGCCTTTGCATCAATCATTGTATAGAATGTAGAAGATGTCCTCAAAGAATTTATCATTTAATTTTGTAATAAACAAAATAAATAAGTATTTTTAAATTGATTATGACCACAAATTGTCAAAGTCAAATCTGTCAATGTCATTGTCAAATAGCAGATGGTAGCCACAGATTAGGAGCAGCGTTGCGTTTCGGTTATGGTTTCGGTTATATTAAATTGAAAGTAAAAATCTGATTCATGATTGTATTATATAGCTCCATTCCTATTTCCTATTAATTTGTATATTAGATTAGAAAAAAGTTGGAAACATGAATCAGATTTATAAATAATGTATGTAAAAAATTTAGATTGTATCTTTTTTTTTTTTAAAGTTCCTTGAGAGCGAGCGTGAGAACAGTACCTGCCTAATGCGTTACCATAGTAGCGATACATTGTTATTATTTTAAATTGTTTTCATTTTGAAGTGCTTGTACTGAGGTTTTTAATAAATAATTGCATTATCGTTTTATTTAGATCTGTTGCTTTGATTTCAGCTTAAATCATGTCGATTCGAAATCCAGCGCTACCGCTTTTGCCTGGCTATGCTACAAACCCAATGGTGAGTATGTAAATAGGTTGTAGGTACCATATCTCATGGCATTGTAACAAGACGTAAAGTACCGACAGCACGAGTTCTCTTAAATGGGATATTATTTGTATAAGTTAGCTTTTACTAGTAACGTACTTAAGACGTTCTTACGTTACAAAATAAAACTATGTTCGTTGTCTGACTATATGTATGTGTATGTATGACCGGGCCTCGGAAAGCTCGCTAAGCCGTTGGTCCTGCGCCTGATCTCTCTCCGGTCGTGTACGATTGCCGTCCCATCGGACTATGAAAGTGAGGGAAGAGAGAGTGCCCTGGTGTCTGCGCACACGCTTGTGCACTATAACATCTCCCGCGCCGAAGGCTAGTCTCCGTTGAGATTGGCCGCCATGGCCGAAATACGGTCTGGAGGACTATATATATGTATGTACTTTCCATTCTACATTGGCTTGGTTTACTGGCCGCAAGCGCAGTTACTAATTATGAAGCCTTGAATTGGAATGCGGTTGGTTCAAGGTGTTACTTTTAAATCCCTACCTTCTGTATTTCTTGGACTTACTACCGGTATATTATATGGTACATCTATTTACTTTTAACAAATTAATTAAAAACACACTTCCTGACTCATTACATCCTAATTTTCTTTGAAACAAAATAAAGATAGTTTATGTAGTACTAAAAAATAAAATGGCACTTGCTTGTGCGAATTGTTGATCAAGATATCAGCAGCATTTGCATGGGGTAGATAGAGAAATTTAGGTTAAGACGTCCATCCTCATGAGTCTAATCCCTCTGTCTTGAATGTGTTCCTTTCTTATGATATTATTTTTCCATTTTAGATAGGGAAGAAGAACTTTGGAGTACGGCCTATATTCACAACAATCGATAAAATCAACATGTTGGTTGATAAAGCGGAGGACGGCAACAGAGTGCCTTCGTTGTATTGTCGCAAGCAAGCGCCAGATCTACCGGCCTGGATCATGTATGATAAGAACGTAAGATATCTTATAGCAAAAGTGTTGCTTTCACAAAGGTACATAACAATTGTTCTGGGTTAGGTATTTAGGTAACAAAAATCCGTAAAAGAGTGGCGTCTAAAAACTGAAATTAGGAATTTAATGTCGTCCGGAAGCGAGATCGCCATGGACATAGTTCTTTGCAATGAAGGACCTAACCTGAATGAGACTAGCGCAAGTTCGTGGAGACAATGGAAGAGAGGCCTATACCTACTCAGTAGACAGCAGTCGATAAACTCGGGTCGTAAATGATGACCGAGTATTTAGCTGAAGCACCTTTAGGTACCTACACTCGAATTTTTAATTAATTAATTATTGTTTTGCGTATGGAATATTTATGGTGTGTTGTCTATGACCTGGAATTTTGATGTTTGTTTGTTTATTTATCTTCAGACCACGATTTGTATTTCTTGTATATACCTACTGTTACTGACAATTTTTTTTTTTTTTAAATTAACATTTAAATTTTAATAATTTTATTTCATGAGAATGACGTAACTAATTTAATGTTCCAACAAGAGTTTAAATTTTAACAATTTTATATAGGTAATGAAAATGTTTGCATGCCGAATGGTGAAATATTGCAGAACTCTGATGAAAACCTACTACTACCTACTTATGTATAACCCATATTTGCAAATAAATGCTATTCTATTCTATTCTATTCTATCACTGATGAGGCTCCATGTCACGAGTTGGAGGCGTAAGTAGGTATCGGTCCGCAATCGCAAGTTGTTATGATTGGTCTATCAGTTCTTGAAAGTAGAACCTTATAAGAGAGCAGATTGACTGCAGGAGAAGTTAACTTTTGGGATGGTCAATAATCATCAAATTGTCCATGTCCCCAAAAGTTAACTTTTTACACATTAAATGTTTCCTATCCCTTAACATTCTTTCTAAAAATTTATCCGTATGATTAGATTCTTCGCTTCCAAGGTTTTTTCCAACAAACGTTGCACGAATTCCGTTCTGGCTCTAGCATATTGCGGAAAGTTGAGATCTTTTTCTATCTTGAAGATGGCACTATCAAGGTGATGGAGCCGAAAACAGAAAACAGTGGATTGACACAAGGTAAATATTTCCCTTTAAACTTACTTTAAAATTTTCTGACCAAAATAATGTGTAGGAGACATTATATAATAACTTATGTGCGTTTCGCGGATTATTCTATCAGCTCTAGTAACTATGTAATAAATCGATAAGTGGGACAAAGTAGACATCAAAACTTTAAAGTTCCACCTTGACCCCACTACTGGTGGGACAATTTGGTGGCGCAGATATCATACCTACACCAACCACATATTGACTGTAGGAAAAGTATTTGTAATAAAAAAAAAAATGGTTATTGTTTGTTTAGGAACACTGATCAGTCGTCAAAGAATTCGGCTCCCGTATAGCTATGATTTGTATTACGATGTACTGGATCTCAATATTGGGTGGGAAGTTACATTCTTTGGAAAAAACTTTAAGGTAAAGTTAGTTCCTTTCAATAAATAGTTCTCATGATTCATGTTTTCTATTCCTATTAAATATGGCTTCTTCTGCAGATTTTAAATTGTGACAATTTTACAAGAGTGTTTCTAAATCGCCTGGGTATTAATGTGCCGGATCCTATACCATATCCAGATGCTATTGAGGTAAGAAGTCCTTATGTATTAATTTCTGGTGATTCAATGAAACATGGCGTGTATCTACCTATACAGCGTGTATCAGAAATGTGTGGTCATATATGTTAGGGTGTGGTACAGACTATCACACTGAACAACTTCCTCCATGGGACCAACATCATACATTTGGATCGAGTAGGTATTGAAGTTTTGTATGGGACAGCTGTTTTTTTTTTTTGCGATTATAATGTTGGTCCCATCGAGAAAGTTGCTCAGTTTGATGGTCTGTAGCACACCCTTAAATATGAGCACACATTTCTGATGCACGCTGTATTAAAAAGAAATATAATGTTTTAGAGAACACCGGATCACAGAAAGCCTCCAAAACGTAGACCTTTCAAACAATTTTTGGAATTTGATAGACAAGTTTTGAGGTAGGTAAAGATTTATTATCTACTTCCCTATATATGTTTGGGGGCTGAGTAAATAACGGAAAATTGCGGCGGGGTTAATTATGTCGGTTGATAATTTATAGACGGCTCTTTTGACACAAAAAATCAAAAGAGCAAATCCAACCGTATCGTACACCATTAGGTATTAGACAGAGTACTCCTTAAAAGCTTTATCTGGTCAGGGCCGAGGTGGCTCGCTAGAGGGCCATAACACTATTGTTACCTAGCTTACCTAGCCTAACTAGGCTAGGTAAGCCTACTGCTAGCTAGCTTACTGAGCCTAGTTAGGCTCAGTTGTTCGAGTTCTAAATCTACTTTATTCAGGCTAAACGGTGGTCCTGTATGTCCTTTTCAACATTTACCCCAGTTTATCTATGTTCCATTATATTTTAGTTTTTTTAAATTGCTTCTGTTTTTATAGGTTTTATGGCTACTGGGATGACCGTGACACAGAATTTGGAACATTGCATCACCTGGAGATCCACTATTTTTTGGCAGACGATACTATTGAGATCATAGAAAAGTTAGGTTCTAATTCTGGCATGGAGGCCGGACCGATGTTTTTAAAGAGAATGCATCTGCCTCGCGTAAGTCACATAGGTTTTCAGGGAATATATACTTTAGTAGACGATCCTATTAGCGTATCTGAGGGTTCCTTTTCTGTGAATTGGATAGCGCAGTGGTCACATACAAATTTTATTCAAAGCATACTGTACAATTCTACATGTCTGCTGACTTTTGATTTTTTCTACCCGTGTCATAATAACACAAAGAATCTACCAAAATGCATTACATTTATTTAGTTTGAGTAGTTACCTACTTTAGGTGCTTATTCTCTAGTTTAATTTGACGACATTTTAGAAACAACCAGTCAAAATAGAAATGACTGGCGGTCCGCCGATACCGTCATACTGTCCCGCAGATCTGAGCATTGGAGCCATACTCAATGTGTTCGGACGCAACGTGGTCCTCACTGACTGTGATCCCTACACTAAGGAGTATTATCGTGTCACGTATGGATTTGGTAAGTTTGATATAATTATTATTACAAGCCTGTAATGTCCCACTGCAGGGCAAAGGCCTCGCAGTCACAAAACGAAGGAAGGAAGGAGGGGGGTCGAAGGAGAGTACTCCACCCAGTTCTCTCTGTCTAGACATGCAATAGTTAGTTTGATAGGGGAAATCAATATTTTGTACAGATAATTTTGTGTATTTTTTTTCAATGTTTTGTATTTTGGTGTATGTACAATAAAGCATGTTCTATCTATCTACTATTTCCAACAAGAAATCATCTTTGACGGAAATGACTAAACTCTGTTTGTTGCGAGCATGAATGACACATCAAATAGGCAATAAGTTCTCTTACAATTTTTTTTTTACCGAAAATAACCGATTTCTAGGTACAAAGTGAAATAGTAGATTGTTACGAGTATACAAGGGTCGAAAGGAATTAATTCCTAATTCCTTAAAGGAATTAG
The DNA here is from genome assembly GCA_917490735.1 of Dryobotodes eremita. Classification (NCBI taxonomy): domain Eukaryota; kingdom Metazoa; phylum Arthropoda; class Insecta; order Lepidoptera; family Noctuidae; genus Dryobotodes; species Dryobotodes eremita. The sequence continues at coordinate 14,131,225 of OU823254.1, read as the reverse complement.
GAATTGATGACTTTCACCCGTGTTAAACACTCTACTTTTCATTTCGAATTTAAGGAAAGTAAAAACAGTAGTTTTTCTAAAATGTCTATTAATAATTAATGCATGAGACTCATTTTTAATCAAATATTAGTCTCTAAAACTGATATTTTGAATTTCGGTACAGCATACAGTTTTTTTATTCTCGTGGCTTCGCACTCTTTGTGCATTCAGTCAATGTCACGTTTAGTTTCTTTAGTACGAAGAAAACAAAGTTATGAAAGCTTACAGAGTTAGTATCCCGCCAAAATATATAGTCATTTTTTTAATTTTAAATATGGACACACCGCGTCACCGCCGTGGGCCGTCCCGCTTAAGGTGGATCCACAGTTGTAGCCCGCCAAATTCAATTATTTTTTGATGTTTTGCAAATTGCAGCTTTGTGTCAGTTATGTTATTGGTCACTGCAAATTGCAAAAAACGTAAGTAAATTTGAATTTCGCGGGCTACCTTAGCGCATCCCCCTTAATAGGTATTTTTTTAATTCATACTGGCTGTTTATACAATCTTAAAGCCCCCGGCATTTCTTTTAATCGATATTTTACTTAATTATGTAAAAACTTTCGTAGCCGACTACCTAACCAAATTTAGTTCTATTTTTAAAATTCATTCCCGCCCTAGAGAGGGAAGCAATTACTATGAGTTTTTCCCGCCCTAAGACGGGGAGCAGCGTTTTCCACCCGCTACTCGGATCAAACAAACACTACTTTCCGTGTATGAGAAATGAAAAATAACTTTAATTTCCGAAGTCGGTGTCTTTGGTTTTGTATTTTCGTTTTTTGCCACCGACTTCCAACTTATTTTTCACTTTGTAATGTTCTTTTTGGAAGTCAGTTGATTTTTTTAATCGATTTCAAAAAAAGGAGGAGGTTCTCAATACGACAGTATTAAAAAAAATGTCATTTAGCTCAGAACTTTTTTCTAGGTGAACCGATTTGGATGATTGCTTTTTTATTTGAAAGCTTGTACATACTTCTCATGTGACCCCATATTTATTTTTTCTACTTAGTATATATTGATGATGTTTTAATAACTTCCTATCACTGTTATTTACATATTATGTAGTGGTATACGAATTTGTGAAGGGAAGGCACCACAACTAAAAAGTGAAAAATAACTCTTTTTACAAAAAAAAAAAACAGACTTCCAAAAAAAAAACATTACAAAGTGAAAAATTACTTTAATTTCTGAAGTCGGTGGCAAAAGACGAAAATACAAAACCAAAGACACCGATTTCCGAAATTAAAGTAATTTTTCACTATGTAGTGTTTTTTTTGGAAGTTGTTGCTTTTTTTTGTAAAAATGTTTTTTTAAATAGTTTTTATTTTTCACTTTTTAGTTGTGGTACCTACCCCACAAAAATTCGTATATCTACCTTCACTTTTGCTAAATAAATAACGTTGACAGGAAATTATTATAACATCATCATCAACATACACTAAGTGGACAAAATACGTTTTATTGATGCTAACAACCACTCATCAGAACTTGACCAAGGGATTGGAACTATTTCTATGGAAGCTGGCATATCCTCCCGCCGCCATTTAGATTTTTTTCAAAGTTTCTGCGTACGGTGAAAGTAGTTTATATCTATGGGTAGGGGACATATATACAAACAAAACATGTCATGTAGGTAATATGGTAGGTACTCTAAACTGTCATGTTTCCGATATATTTGGATTTCTCATCGCAATATGAGAACTATGAAAATTATTAAAATTGCAGTGAGTACGTGTGTAAACGCATTCCCTTGTATTCAAATAATAGTTTCCAGGTCCCCCAGGTGATTTTATTTATTTGTTAGAAGACAAAAGTTAGAAGATAAAAATGCTTGGCTTAATGCTGGTCCTGCTCCACAGCCACTCGGGCGCACTAGTTAAAATTTGAATGTTTGGAAGAGATACTCCTTTCTTATTCCCCCTTTTATTTTTCTGACATTGCGAACTTAATGTTTGTTTATTTTTTATAAAATATGTTTTATTATTGAATAACTCAATAGATATTTTAATGATTATTTTCTTTTATGCAGTAAAATTTTATTCATTGCTCAAATACATAGCAAACTATAGTTTTGTATAATTTAGAAGCATATTGCAATTTTGTAAATGTGAGTACAATGGATTCGTTTATTATATAATTATGTTGACAGCATGGCATTAGAGACTATGTCATGCTCACTTAAATGTCTCACTGTTGGTGGCGCGTGTGTTGGATCATTCGGTTCCCTACAAAATGGTTGAGCTGGATGGTGCTGATCCACGCGTCTAGTTCGTGAACGGGCGCCGTCAGTTGAGACTGGTCATCTCTTAACTGCCACGGCTTATTTTTATTATTAATCTTATATTTTGAATTGTTTTTTTATATATTTTTTTTCATTGTTCTCGCATATAGAAGCAACACGAATAATGTACCCAGGATTTTGTAATATCTTGATTTAAAAAGAGTGTCCTTGGAGTTTCTTGCCCGTTCTTCTCCATAGAGATCTACATTTTGGAATGGGCAACTAGCTTCAAGTTTCTGACTAACTGACCGACTCTTTGACAATTCAAAAGTGCCTGTAAATGGTTTAATTGAAATAAATGCTTTGAGTTTTGAGTTTTGAGTTTTGACAGTATAAATATTTGCACGAAAAAGACGCTATAATTAGTTACATGTGATCCTAATCGCATCACATCGCAAAGCAACGCCATTTTGTTTGTCAAAGTATACCTACTTGTATACCATAACTGGTAACGTTAAATAACTGGTGAAAACCAAATCAAAACACAGAATATAGATGCTATGTACTAGGTTATCGTTTATTATTATTATTATTATAGCAAAATGTGTGTAGGTACACACGTACCTGATTACTGCATTCTTAATGGTTTTAATAGTTCACATATGGCGATGTTTACCTCCAAATATATCGGGAACGTGACACTTTAGGGTATCATATTACATGGCCTTTTTTGTTTGTATAAGTGCCCCCTACCCATATATACTATACGTACAATCATAGTCCAGGAAAGCTTTGAAAAAAAAAAACAAAATGTTAGCGGCGGGTCGGATATGCCACAAAGGTTCAAACCCCTTTATATGGAACCAGCCTATAGGTATACATTTTCAAACAAAATAATAATAATTTTGAATACGGAGTTCTGAGGTAAGCAACATAAAAAAATAAAACCGAATTGAAAACCTCCTCCTTTTTTTGAAGTCGGTAAAAAATATGGTCATATTAATTGTAAGTATATTTTTAGATACATTCACCACGTTGGCACCACCCCGTGACAACAGTAAGGAATGTATTAGTGCTCATATGTCTGAGCGTGAACTGCCGCCCTGGAACGGATACGGTAGCTATGAAGACTCGGCTGAAAACTGTCGTACTGTTGAACCTAAAGCACCGCATAGAGATTTTCTCAAATTCCTAAACAAAGACAGGTATTAAGCCTTAAATGCCCGTCTTTACGTCACGTTAGAGTGGCGAATAAAAAATCTAATATTTTTTCGACTTTTTGCAGAGTTGGGTTTGATTCGCACGTGCTGCGTTTTGCAGCTCGACTGATTTCCGACAACCCCGACTATATTCGGCGCTATTTCATCGTCAAATATTTTTTATGTGATGATACTATTGGCGTTTTCGAACTCGGCGAGCGTAATTCTGGTTATCTGGTAAGTTATGATTATTGCGACCTAATTCGCATTAGGCGCGGTCTAGCGTAAGATATCTGCAACTACGTGGCATCTACGAGCGCCTGCGCGGCATCTACGAACGCTGTACGAAAGTCTACGTGGTTGTGTATGTGATTACTACGAGCGCCTACACGCTTGTAACGAGCACCTGAGCGGCTGGTACGTGGCTGCTTCGAGGCTTTTATGCGGCTGCTACGCGTCCGCTACGCAGCTGCTAAGAGGCTGCTACGCGGTTCCTACGCGGCTGCTAGCCGCGCTTAGGATTTATGCTTAGCGTTAGGACACTGTAATGTTGACCAGACATAATTTAATTCGCTAATGAAATAATAGTCCAATTCAGCTAATGAAATAACAATTTACGGTTCGATTTCGGCGTTAGTATTAGTTTATTACTAATTTGGAAGCAAACTATGTAGTCATGGGCGTTTTTCAACAGGGTGGCACATTCTTCAGGCGCGAAAAAATGTATCTCCCAGATGTGAAATTCTTTGTGCCTAAAGAGCCCCCAGCTTACACGGATAAAGACATGTGGATTGGTAATGAGCTGGTCGTCAACAAGCATCAGTTCAGACTCATCGGCGCTGATGAATATGCTCTGCGGTACATGGAGCTTAACGCTGCACAGGTGATCCTCAAAATATCCCCCATCCCCCGATTTATAATGTCCTATATTGCTTCCAGATTATAGGATTTTAGGAAACTTTATTATGTAGCAGTTATTTATTATTTATTACCATTATAAAAGAGTCTTCCATATAATTCGACCAGTACAAACTGGCAAAATGACAAAATAATAATGTTTGTAAATGCTATTAGATCTCTGTGTTTGCATAAATAAATCTATAATCGAAATCAACGAACCCACCTTACCTAATACGCATAAGCAGTTTTTTCTTTCTTTTTGTAATGTTCGTGCTTATGTCCACTAGTACCCAATGGCGAACATAGCTTTGATAATGGACAAGATTCGGCGCGTACTGGCTTCTCAGGAAAATGGCTATAAGAACTTTGTAGCAAAATATATGGAGGCTGTTGTGCCGGACAAGAAGGATCTTATGACTGTTAGATGTTTCAAGTAAGTTCAGCTTCTTACCTTATAGTCTGACGAATTTTACTGAAAGGCCTTCTTCGAAGTGGTACTGCTCTTTGTGGACGAACTCGTCCGGGGACGTAGGTAAGTACCACCTCTATACTTATTTCTACCGTCAAGCAGCGTTGGTGTGTTTAGGTTAAGTGTGTTAAGATTCAACAAAGATATTTAACATCAAGGTGGGCCGTCATTGGCTTTTTATCCATTTAATTGCGTAATAAAGGCCCCTGAAGTTTTTAAGACTTTATTCCTCGATTTCGTGTAAACGGCAAAGCAGTTTTAAAACAGTTTTCAAGTACCGGATTGAAAGGTATTTTTTTTATCCGGGTACATGAAATAATTCCTTTAAGATGCGTTTGAATCCTCAGGCAAGAGATGGTGGGCTAAAATATGTACAGTATCTAAATAGCGATTTATGATTGCAGGCAAGCGTTGAAAGAAATAATGTGCGAGAAGATGAGCGAACACGAGTTTGTGACATTGATAAGATTCTTTCGAGGTGACCCTGGGAAAGAACTGTCTCCGCGAAGGGATATGATCAGGTACGTTCGTGATAAGATCTAACAATACTAATTTATATCAGCGAGGTAGTCATGATAATTAACGGGTGTAAAAAGACACTTATAAAGCCGAGATTCACTCATATTCTTCCCGGTGTTGTGCTATTTTTTTTGTACCGAACCATATCTGGGAACTTTCTAGTTACGGAGCTGTTAACGGTAAAAATTACAATCTTTTTTCACGAAGTCAAGTTTTAAATGTTATAACTTAACATTAAATAGGACCAGTCCTTGCATGCACCGGTATGCACAACGTTTTACGTGCGTTACATTGCTCGCTGCCGTAAACGGAGATGTTTCACACCAAAATTAAAAGTCGTTTCCCAGCATTTTTGCTGCATGTTACTTTGATGTACAGAATGCGTAGATAACGGCTATGTGATGGATATTTTTACACCCTGTGTAATGGTGGATAACTAGGTCCCTCGTCTTCACGGAGCTGACGCGTGGTTTGTGGGACGACCGGGAGCGTCTCCGCGAGGGCCTGATGCATGCTGACGCATCTGGTTCGGGTGTGCTTTCATTAGAGCGCATGCGTCAACTACTGCGTGCGCACCGCCTGCCGATCAACACGGATCTCTTGGACTGCATGCTGCAAGTGTGAGTAGATAATTTTCAGTCACGAGCATAAATACTTTTTTTTTTCTGGCGACCCTTCAAAAGGCACCCGACCTCCGGGGAAGGAGGTCAGGAATTTTACTTCACTAAAACCACCCCGGTGATCACCATCAGCACATAGAGGGGGTCCCGGTTCCTCTTAAAATACAAATTCTGGAACCCCTCCTGTGCAACGCCTGTAAGGCACACCCTTTTGGAGACTGTAAAGGGGCCTCCCCTGAGCCTCGCTATGCACGGCAGCACGTGATCATTGTGCCACCATCTTCCCTGGGGTCACTCGGTGGGCGGATACAGTCCCCATTCTGTGCGTCCGCGACCCCAAAGGTCCACCTACCTTGGTTGGTAAGTGGGTTTCAGCGTTAACCGCATTGGCGCCTAATGGCGCCAATGCGGTTGCCCCCCCGACGCCTCCTTCTCCGAGCAGGATCAGCCCTCTCCCGATCCCGCTTGAGCATAGCGTTTTTCTAAATACCAATTACAACTTTGAGAAAATACCTTTGTCAGAATAATATGGTTTCGATAGTACATACTCCGTTCGTAACACCATAAAATGTGTACCATTGTTTATTTATTATTGTCATATTATTTATTGTACACCACAAAATACATAACGAACAATTATTCAGATACTACAAAATATACAATGGGCGGCCATTAGTTCATTACTTAGCAGAAACTACCTAGCTTTTGAATTTTGCGTAAGTGTAAGATATTTGTGCTCGTGACTGCACTCTTTAGTAGTGATGAACTCGAAGATCTCAGAAGAGTATTTTTTAAACAGAAGCTACTCATTCGATTTTTTCCAGTTCCTTAAATTTAACCATATCTGTTGCCCCCTTTATTTATGCAACAGAAAATTTTCTTGAGGGATATAGACACAGACAGCATATCCAGTAGGAGACTGCGACAGGCTGATTTTCATGAAGCTACAGACGTAATGCTTTAGACAGTTTTTAACTACGTGGAGGTCTTATAATTACTTCCCTATGCTTCTTTATGACTTAGTTTTAGTTGCCTAAATATCATGACACGCGTTTTAATCGACTTATTCAAGTCATTTTCAAATTCTTAACTTTGGTTGCACCTATTGTATTTTGTGCCAGGTTGCAAAAAGACGAGAATTGCAACATCCAGTACGAGGACTTGATGATGTTCCTGGACTTCAAGACTCGCCCGGTGTTCAACCTCACTGAAGCTGACTATGAAAAGGTCGTGCGTCATGCACCGCCTGTCAAGGACCGTGAGGTAAGGTTTTACCACAGTCTACTTACAGTTAATCCGGAAAACGTATGCCCTTCGGTAATTTTCGGGGTTTTGGATTAGCACGAACGTCGTGCCACAGAGTAGGTGACCCTCCAAAGCGTCGTAAGTTTTGTACAGCCGTGCTTTGTAGTAATGCACCTATCATTGCGCGTGTATGAAGTTTTCCCGCTGTCGGTTACCTACTCTGCAGGGCTACATGACAAGCGCGAGAACGCTTTTTTTCTCGATTTGTCTACGATTATGACGTCATACCAATGCCTAAAATGACCGTAAGGTTCGAGTAAACTCGAAAAAGGCCAAACTGTCATAGTGTAGGTATGTATAGATTTACTAGGTATTGATTTGGGCTGCACATCCCTTTTGAACGATTCCGTTTGAACGGGGATAAAATATATTGATTAGGAAAAAAATTTAAGTTGTGAGGATTAGGGCAATAAATGATAAATGATTTTATTTCTGTAAGTACTCGTAGGTTTGAACAAATATTTTTACACGTCAATCATATTTAAAAAAAACTAGATGATGTCAGCGTTTCCTAACTGACTACTCTGAGAAGAAAGGCCTAAACAAACTCAGAAGTCACAGTCTCTTTTAAAGTCCAGACATAATCTTGGTCAGATCACGTGAAGACCATGTAGATTTGTGTCTGAAGTGGTTTTGAGGAAAAGCCACACAGATTGAGTGGACCTGTCCAGTCAGTCGCGCGTTTGTCAGTAATCGTTCAGCTCATCTCAGAACTTAAGGAGCTCAACGATTCGACGAACAATACAAAAGAAAGGACATTTGGGTAGGCCACAAAAATTACTCATACTGCCAGACCATGATTAAAATTAACTGAGGAGAAAAAAAAAGCAACAATGACCCACATAGTCTTCACATTTACAATATTAAAATATTAATCATAATATCATAATCAAAATGATAATCATAATACTTCTGAACCGTGTGATGTATTGCATCTTTGTGGCCCACGAAGGGTAATTGTCACACTGATTACAATAAGAATCGCAGGGGGACCAGTAAACATTCGCCTTACCTTCTATGTACCTATTATTCTTGCCAATACAAGAGAGGAAGAAGTAAGTTATATATATATATAGTCTTCCAGACAGTATTTCGGCCATGGCGGCCAATCTCAACGGAGACTAGCCTTCGGCGCGGGAGATATTATAATGCACAAGTGTGTCCGCAGACACAGGTGCACTCTCTTTTCCCTCACTTTCGTAGTCCGATGGGACTACCATGAATTCAGCACATGATTCTAGACCCTCCAGCGTTAAAAATTAAAGTCGCTTTTTTATTTGGTTACGCAGCTGTTCCATGCATTTTGACATTTTGACGATGAGGTATTGCACTTCTGAGAAGGGCTCGTGGCGAAATAATAACAGCCATACAGGTCGATTGAAGTTTAAGCTACGCTTGCAGCGTATGGTTCGTGGATGGGTGAACATTCATTACATATCGAGTCCCCTCCATGCCTCGAAAGCACCTTAAGCCGTTGGTCCTGGCTGCCATTAGTAAATGTTTGACGGTTGTTACGGGTAGTCACGAGCCCAAAAATCTGACAACCAGTCTTACCAAGGGATATCGTGTTACCCAGTAACTAGTTATGGAGGATAGATAGGCAGTCGCTCCACGTAAAATGCTGGTATTCAGCTGCATCGGGTTAGACCGGAGGAAGGCGACCCCAACATAGTATATAATTTTTACGCGGTAGAATCTTGTGCTGAACTGACTTGAACAGTTTGCGCATCGATCAGGGAGATCGCTGTGTATACGTTTTTTACCTACTTATTGTTTGATATTTTATAGTGTAAGCTGTGGGCTGAGGCAGAGTTGGAGATTCACGTCGGCTTCGTGAACTGGAGCGCGTTCCTTTGTCAGCTGAACCTCGATCACCTCGTCAAGGAACAGGCATAGGTATTAGGATATTTGGATCCCTAAACGTTAATTATAGTCCAATTCTAAGGATTTCTTGATGTCCCGTACCTAGGATATAAATAGTGCTGTCCTCCAGTGGGGATAGGCAGAAATATACTCATATTTTTCCAAATTGATGCTAATGAAAATCATTATTTTTGAACGTTCACGTAATTTGCCTTTATGTAGTATTAAGTTCACAATAAAAAAAAATTGCAAGTGGTTTCATCAGCCGGTCTGAGGTTACACAAACGGTTTTATTAATACGAGGCCCAAAATATAAGTATTTGAAAACAGAGTAACTTAAGATATTTAAAAATCAAAATAGTTCAGTGTTTCAGTGTTTCCGTGAAACCTTTCAAGCTAGCTAGAAACATTTTATAGCCTTTGCAAAATCATGTAGAATCGTTCAATTGAACGATTCTACATTATTTTGACTAATAGTCAAAATTAGTTAATTAATTAATATTTTATGTTATATTTTGACTAATTATTCAAAATATTATATAACTATGTAAACAGAGAATCAAATAAGATAGGTACGGTCAGCAACAAAACTCTTTAAACACTTAGTGCAGTTAGCAAACGTTCAGTTTTTTAAATCTTAATTATTTAACAAAATATTTAATGAAATCGGAACAGCATTAAAATTATAAGCATATTTACATAATATGAAATGCTGAAAAGAAGTTTATGAAATAATGTTGTGTAAATTTTGATGGTTTGTGAACGTGACAGTGTTAATGGATCTTTGTTAGTTGCTGACCGTACCTACTTTACCATCATAGGACTTTTATGATTCAGCATCCTAATAATTAATAGACCATTGTTCATTGCAATATAAGAGAAACAGCTACACGATCTAAGTAGATTCAAACAACTTCACCATCTACGTAGATTCAAACAGCTACACGATCTAAGTAGATTCAAACAACTACACGATCTACGTAGATTCAAACAGCTACACGATCTACGTAGATTCAAACAGCTACACGATCTACGTAGATTCAAACAACTACACGATCTACGTAGATTCAAACAGCTACACGATCTACGTAGATTCAAACAGCTACACGATCTACGTAGATTCAAACAACTACACGATCTACGTAGATTCAAACAGCTACACGATCTACGTAGATTCAAACAGCTACACGATCTACGTAGATTCAAACAGCTACTTGCATGATATAAACAATTCTGTAAGTATTATAATGTTTTTGTGTGTGAATAAATATTGTGTTTTGTGATTTAGTTTAGTTTTTTTATTCGCAACCTGATTCGACCTTGATATTTATAATTTGGGAAATAGTTACCGACTTGGCGACTTGATAATACTGATAATATTCCAGCCTTTTATTGTTCCACTGCATTGCAAAGGCCCCTCCATGCCTCACCGAGCTTGTTCAAGACCGTGTTGGCGATTTTAGACTTTTATGCGATTTGAGATTTACACTGAAATCGTGAATCATTCACTCAATGCTGATTGTTACCTTTCTTTATAGGAATTTAGGGAAAGGTTGAGATATATTATTAATCATATTTCACAAATAAATACACAGCGTTCATGTTTCGAATTTGTATAATTATTTTTTCGATCACAATAAATACGATTTAAATCATTCACTCTGTATTCTCACTATAGTTACAATTAAAATACATATCATAGGTACAATACGTTCACTGTTGCAAACACATCTTCACAACATTGAACATGTTACGTGATGTTGGTAGTTAGGACTAAAGTGACGTAGAAATAATTGTGATTGTTATTACAAATGGCTACACACCAGATTCACGCATCCAACTAGAACTGAAAATAGGAAATAAATAACTTAAAACTAAACGTACACCTAAATGACTTCGTTCTAGTAATAAAATACCGAATTATTTTAATTGATTCGATGTCATTTATTTTAATTGATATGTCGCCGTTAACCTCTACGTTCATGTCTGTAATAGTTGTCGATTTTTTTAATTATTTGAACTCAATGTCATGTCAAGTAATTTTAGCTTTGACATTCCGAGATTCCTTTTTACAAATGTTTAATTATTTCACACGTATTGTCTTTTGTTTCATTACATGGCACAAAGCATTCACTTGTGTCGATGCAGTCATACATTTACTTCACTCATATCTCACAAGAGGTACACAACATTATCTCCTAGGCATTTAATTTATGACACTGGACGGATTCGTTATACATAATTTAGATACCTAACTATAATTTACATATTTACAATTTTCTTTTTATTTTAAACAGTATTGTCAATTGGCTTCAAAGTTATTGGTTTCCTTTAAAAATATGAAACATGAAGTTTTGAATAAGGTATTTAGTTTATTAGCTTTAAACATTGTTACGAGACGTTTCATATTTTCATAGTAGCCGGTAACCAATTCTTTAGTACAATAAGTATGGTAATTTACTTATCTGATTGTATTTGTGGAGTTTCTACATTATTTCCTACGTCATCACTAAACAATTTGTTTTAACTCCTGGGTATGTCTATTCACCGTGTATTGAAGGTCCTTAGAGATCAGTAACTTTAGATGACGTACCGCCAACAACACCTGTTATTATTCGCGTGTAATTAAATTATGCTACTATTACACTAATCACCACATGTCCTTCACTCGCTCTGCCGCTGGTATTTGAGGTCGGTATCTACAAAACAAAGAAATCATACGTTTACTATGGACTCTGTTCGCTAGGTATTCGCAAAAATACACAAGACAGCAAACCTGAAGTGATTTCTTAATTTATTCCGTAATGAGTGATGGAAAACCAAGTTCTTTTCGGTTATTCCGTTTATCCGTCCTAAAAAATCCATCCTAAGGTGTATATATACGCGGCAGCGCATGTCCGAGAATCTACGCTAAGCCTATAAATTCCGTTTATTCAACTAGGCCTTCGATGGATTTTTGGTGATGCGTTTCCGGGTATCCACCAGGTGGATTTTTTGGGGTGAATAAACGGAATAACCCGTTCTTTTCATACAAATTTGACTGTTAGTGATACCTCTATGGATAATGATGACGCTCTCGATGCACAACGGGTGAATTTGCATGTTTGCATCAATACTTACTTTACAAAGTAATGTCAGCAAACAGCACTTATTTAACATAGCGACAAGACTGAGAAGTACTCGTAATGTACCTATGCGGAGGGATGGAAGGCGGCGATGACGCCGGGAGAGCCCCTGTGGCCAGTGGCGACATCTTGATACCGGAACTGTTACCGTTTATGCTTGACCCCAGACTTGAAGCCGAGTCCGCTCTGAAACATTGAATATTTTATTATACACTGCTGAATGTAGGAAATAATATAAATAAATAATATCGTCCTCCGTCCTATCGTAGTCCTTTCTTGTGTTTGAACTGAAGGGAAGAACGTCTGGACATGTTTAAGGACCCTGACAACCCATATACTTAAACGTTTATTGGCGTTTATATATATACATGATATTATGTTTGTGTGTTGTTCTTCTCGTGTGTCCCTCAAGGCGTTAAACAAGATGATCCTACAATTTTTATAAATAAATGCTATTGATTGATTGAACGGGTTAAAGCCATTTACCTAGTAGATATTTTTTTGCAATAGGAATAAATAATTATTCATATTATTTTCAATCATTTGTCAGTACTCTTAATTACCTGTCAATCTGTCTCCTGAAGAGCGGGTACCTCCACGGTGAGTTTGGTTTCCTCTGCTCATGTTGGTATGCGGGGTTGTCCCTACCCCTCTCGTTCTCACTTACAACTGTCATTGAGACTTGCCCTTCCTCACGGGTCTTTGATGACAGTCTTCTGCAATGTTCAGAAGCGCTACGAATTAGGGACAGAAAAACTAAGTTTTTTATGCAGGTAGCGTTGCTTCGTCGTCTACCTACATCAACGTACAATGCTGGGATGAGTGCCACGTAAAAACAGCACCCTAATTGCGTATCACACTATCAATCACAATCTGAATAAATTTGAAGGCTATTGCTAATCCATTGCTTCATATGTTCAAAAAGTTTGTTTGCTCAACAACGTAAATAACGCAATGAATGTTGTTGGACTGTCAAAATTAAAACCATTCCTACTGTTAGTGTGTTACGCAATTACCCTGCTGGTTATAGGCTAATTACTGGGTACTGAAAATATTACTTGAAGCTGAACTTTGCAAACGGAATAATACATTATTTGATCAGTCGAAAACTAGGTTAGTTCACGATCACCACTCCATTATCGAAGTGGACAATTATCCGATCAGATTATTTTAAGGTATTTGAAATTTTACCTTACTAGGTAGGTACACTGAGCCTTTAAGTTACGATGTATTTAATGTATTCTCGTCTTAACTAACCGGGTATACCTGGTGTCCTGGTAACCTGGTGGTGGATTGCTTTCAAAATTATGTATTGTTTATTCTCTCAAAAATGTGTATAGTCTATGTAACCTGGAGGAGCGGAACCACCTAATGCAAGCAAATCTTTGCTTAAAGGTGACTCCAAACTTAACAATGTAATTTTCATGAGTTGATGAAATAGACTTTTTTTTATAGAACTGTCGAGCATAATTTAATTTACTATCTATGTCGAAATCTCAGAATCCAGGTGGCATAGCTCTGACTATAATAACCCACCTTAGTATCCTAGTAGGTAATGAAGCTTGTATCTGCGGCCTAGCACGCTGGCGACTGTCAACGATGAGCACGTGTCTGTCATAAGGCGTGTCGTAGTCCACTTCCAGCACTGTGGAGAACTGGTGAGGCCAGACCAAGTCTAGTATTGCGATTACTAAACCCACTGTTACGCATACACAACCTGGAACGAATTAAATTATTATTAGTACATAATTGATGCAACAAAATGTCTTTCATCTCTCCCATACCTATCAACACTGTAATTTGAAGCATTGTAAAAGCCCCTTATTTTTAAATAGAGTAACCGTGAAGTTTCTTGCCGGCTCTTCTCCATAGGAAACAACCAATTAGAACCGTGCACCTAGCTTCTGAGGTTTCATAAGTGCCCATGTTGGTTTATGTGAAATAAAATATTTTGATTTGATTTGATTTGATCTAGGATAATATCCTAGATGAAAGACACACCCCCTTTTGTGTCAAAGAAATATTATTTCTTTTAATTTTAAAACAATTATCGTTTTATAACAGCATCACTGACGTGGTTCAGTATCATTGAAGTAACGACTGCACCAATATCTTTCTTCCTCTAGTAAATGTGATTGATATTTGTTTTTCGAACGAACTACGTGATTACGATACAAGAAAATCTCAATGAGTCACAGGAAATAACCATCCCAGTGAGACCGATAGCTTTATATTAGCAATAATGGTAGTCGTTACAATAATACAGCTTCACAAACCTTACCTGCTATCAAAACAAGCCAGAAGCACCATCCTAGCGAGAAGAAAAGCATGGCTCCGTCGAGGCGCACGACTAGAGGGGCGTGTGGGAGTGACGCCCAGTAGCCCCCCGCGGCTGCGCACAGCACCACTCCCAGCGTGGCCATGGCGTACGCGCCGTATCGCGGCACTACCACCAGTAGCAGGTTCATCAGTAACCACAGAGCTAGTGCCGTCCTGGAACACGAAGAAAAACTGTTTAGAATCTGTTGCTATTAATTGGTTTTTGGATAACTTCAGAAGAGGCAGAAATTTGACCTTATTTTCTTCTTAAATCATGTTAAGTTTGTAAGGGTTTTGGAGGACCAAGAACGTAAACATAACGTCATGCCTGTATTCCAAGAACGAGTAGGCAGACGTGGATAGTAGCTGTTGTACACAAATACACAAATTTCGTCAGTTCTGTTAAAGAAGGGCGAACTTATTTCCACGAAGTAAGATAATAGTATCCATACCATAACAGCGTAGATGTGGTGTATCCCGCGGCGCGGTACTTAGCCCCCCAGTCAAAGCCCTCGTGCTGTACAGCGAAATGTTCCGCGACTGACAGCAGAGGGAAGGGTAGACCTCGCGCCAGGCCGTCCAGGTAGAACTCTTGGATGGCGCCGGCCTCCTCCCAACGAAACTGCTCGTTGTAGTCCACGCCCGGGTCGCCCACGCTCGTGTTGCCCCAGGATAGGGCTGGAAATAGATAGTTACACACACAATTTAAAAGTTCTTACAAGAATTCACGTAATTTCTTTAACATGGACGCAGATGAGAACAAAATGTCTATTTCCTCGCTTTTCTAGTAACTGTAAGCAGTGAAAAAACAACGGAACATAATTATTATGTTCCAACGATATTTTCACTGAGCTATGTAAGAGCTACTTAGGTACATTTGTTAACATTTTAAAGTAGTTTTTGTGGCTAATGAATTTGAATTTACCTAGCAGTGTTACTCACCGAACCCTTGTTTTGGATCCTTTTGAATCAGGTCATAGGATTAGGTGTAGCCTGCAACCTATAATTTTGCAGAAGAATGGCTAGCTGTGTTTATTATTATTAAATACATGTGCCACTGCAGGGCAAAAGCGTCCCTACTCTCTTTCGACTTCTCTTTATTTAAAGTTGTTAAGGACCAGTTCTTGTTGAAGGAGTCCAGCTCATCCCGCCATCTCCGCGTGGGCATACCACGATGTGGCTTGCCATTAGCTTTAAATGTTTGTTTCACATTGCAAGCACATTGTATGTATCATACCGGTGAGCGTGACGTTGACATGTCCAAGCCCGACGTGCACGGCGAGCCAGCAGTCCAGGCGCTCAGCGGAGAAGGCGCGGTAAGCGGCGCGAGCCACGCGCGCCCCCGACACGTGCCACGACGAGCCATGCTTACAAACTGGAACCAACACAACAAAAACATTGGTAAGAACTCTGAGCCTCAATGACAAAAAAGCTGACAATAATGGTCTGAAATAATGTTATTTCTAGAAGAAAAAGTGCCGTATCTTGATCTTTGACCTAAAATGCGAAACTACAGATTTATCTACTAAACTACGCGAAAGAACTTATTGAGGTTTGTAGTTTGTAGTCGCAGTGATTGCAGACAATAGAAACTTTCCAGCTAAAATCATTCAGTCCAGTCTCAGTAATGGCAATTGTAAACTTTGCATACAACACGGTTTTGCCTTGTACCGTTATAAAAATTATCGCAACCGGCATATCAGTACTTGCATTGAATTTATAACGAATTGTGTCGGTATGAGTATCGGTAAGCGTAATCTGGAACAGTGAAATTAACATTTCATGAGCTTATTTGATACCTCTGGGTATGTCCACATGACGAAAAGAGATGAAGACGTGTACGCACGAGGTGTGCAGCCGAAATTGCGTTTGACACACGAAAATCGCGGTCAATGGCAAAAGGCGAGTTGATTTCACCACTCGAGCGGCCACCCGAAACAATGGCAGATTCATTACGAAAAATTTACAAAATCTTGACTAGAAACAAATCTTAATTTTAATTTGATTATGGACGTGACATAAAAAAAAATTAAGAGCTTTGCCGAATATAATTTTCAGTCCTACGCACGTGTTTTCTGTCTTTTTAATCTTTGCCTAGGTAATTTTTTCTTCATCGCCATATATCACTAACCTTCTGTTAGTGGACTCGTTACGGTTGGCTTCTAGTATAGCCAGATATTTGTTTTCCTCATAAAGTGCTACGGTTCATCTTATTTGTATCATCATCACCATAAGATGTTGGATAAGGGCCTCACCTATTTATATTCCCAAACTATCATTAAATATTTGCGTTTCTCTTTGCCAAAAGTACTTAGTATTTTTTTTTGTAAAAGCTATCTAAGCGTATTTAAATATATCTACAGGAGACAGTTAGTTGCGCTGTTGTTGCAGTGTATATTATTAACGCACATCAAGCATGATTTAGAAGGAAGCCTCCCAATCATCTTGTCAATTATTGTAACGTAGCTATCAACAATTATTTTCGTCACCAATAGTAGGTCTCTATAAATCGTACGATAATTTATATTTCCCCACCGTTTCGTAGACATTTACGAAACACTACTATTAGTTTTATCTTAGTAAATAAAACTTTACTGAATTTAATAAATAATCTTGCTTCTTGTTGTTTTTAAGCAATGTACTTGCATTTTAATTAAGTGCCCATTAGGATTTTCATGGCAAATGCGAGTAATTAAGTCGTTAAAATCGTTGCCAAGGCTGTTACGTCTGCTGCAATGATTGACGCTTGAAATGTAGTGTTAAAATTGTAGAATTGTACTGCAAAAACAGTTCGGTTTCGTCTCACTAATTATGAACAAAGAAAGTGGAAAGTTGGGTATTCGATAATGCTTACCTAGAATGACGGTGCCGACGAAAAGACTAAGTGTGACTATCGTGAACGTTGAGAATCTCTGTAACAAACAATGGATAGGTCTTAATGTAGCTGTTATGAGTTATACCTAGTCATTATCGCGATGGCTGCGGACGTTTCGTAAATAACGCAGTTCGTAGTACAACCAGATGGAGATAATACTATGTTAGGTGTAATATTAAACAAAACAATGGCCATTAGATTGTCAAGAATGTTTATAGATATATAGTGAGGCTTTATTTGTGTATAGGTCAGCTATAAATGCAGACTGTACGATGAAAGATGTAGTGGAATGTTTATGAAGCCATCGAACTGTAATTAAATATTTGATTGTCCTTTTGAAGAAGTAAGAAGTGATAAGAGATTCTTATGTTTATTAGGTAGCCGTATTAAATGATAATTAAAACACTTTAATCATTGTATACCGACATACTTACATAAAGTAAGTATGTACGAGTACATGTCTTGCCTATATAGTCCGCTAGAGCTACAGAAACTTTAGTAGTGTCGAACTATTACAATGACATCATGTTGCTATCATTAAACTGTATCTTGAGGTAGGTAAGAAAATACTATCATAATGTCAATCTTCGGGAAGGTGAAGGTTTGACATTTATGGTGTTCAATTGATTCTTAGACCCGTAGTCAAGTCTAAACTACACTGGTGATTCAACTTTGCATAGGGACTATATTTAATGAGTGATAATTACTTGATTCATACACGAAAGGGGTCTGTCGAGTTGTTGTTGATGGTTGTTAAAGTACTTAGCCCTTAAAGCTAAAACAGACGAGCGAAATTGATAACTGTAGCCGTCACCATGCGCCTGTCTTCGGCTGCAGTAAGGTACCTACCATCGACAAGGTGGCGCTAGTCTGTAAGAGCCCTTAGTTTCAGTTCACAAGACAACGGTTTGAATAACAGAGATTTTAAAAAACACGTAACATATGATGAGTACAACCTCTTTCCTGATGCCGGGGAAGACAGCGAGGAAGGCGACGTAGAGCGTAAGCGCCGCGATGAGCAGCGCAAGCGCAGGCACGTCGGCCGCGACGGCCGTGCGGTTGTGGTACGCATATAGGGTCGGCCCGCCTTCCTCGCGGAATGCGTCGAACCACCCCTTCATCGCTCACCCAACCTGAAACAAGGGAGGTAGGAACTTAGTACTGAGAATACAATCGAATACCCTTTATTATGTGTACCATATAGATTAACATATATAAATGTAGAATTTTTACATAGGGTGACAGAATGGGCGGATAGATTAGTGGAAGGCGATAATCATAATCATAATCATTTATTTGTCAGAATATGGTACATTATAATGGTCTTAAGATTAGTCAGTGGTATCATCACATTCTGCCACACACTCACACATCACTCGTGAATTCCGCGAAGGTTTGGGCAGAGGTACATTTCGCCATAATGTTTAAGTTACACGGGCGAGCCTATTGCCATCAACTAAACAAACTTTTAAATTTCAGCAAAAATGTCTGGTATTGTAGCCGTTAATCACTCAAACGAGTCAAAAGATCCTTGAAGAGTTGAACCACCAAGGACCTTCAATTATAGAACACCCAATTTTATATTTAAACCTAAAAAGTAGCAGTTAGTATGGATTCTAAGAACAATATTGGATCCTATTTAGGGATTGCAATCCCGCAGCTCATTCAATCCCGCGGGATTGATATGCGGGATTACTCAATCCCGCGCGGGATCACGCGGGTTCCCGCATCTTTGAAATTATGTTATAAAATCAAATTGAAACTACAGATTTTTGTGTAAAAATCAAATTTATTAAACATTTCTTACAATAAGCAACAGAAATTATTTATTTTCTATTAATTAAGTATAAGTAATTAGTAATCTGTTTTTTTAGATTCATCTTCAAATTTTTCGCATCGCAAAATTTTTAATTTGCGGTATCCGCGGATCCGCGCTTTGAAGGTGCGGGATCCAGCAGATTAATAAAAGCAGCGGGATCCCGCGGGAATGCGTAATCCCGTTTTGCGGGATTGCAATCCATAATCCTATTGAAGGCTTATGATATGAGCCACATATTATTACAATATAAGTAATGAGCCTCGTTACGACGCTTTGCTAACACAAATTATGAGAAAGAAGGCAATTAGGTTTTAACTAAATTACACACATCACTTTATTATCCTTGGTTTCATAAAAAATATAAGCAGAGCATTGTAACTATGTTACAGACTAGTCGTCATAAATATTAAAGTTGCTAAAATTGTTCCGGGTGAGTATTTTTTATTAACGAATTTTGATGAAACCTGATGAAATAATTCAGAAATTCAGAAATATTGTTTCACTTACTTCAGAAATTCATTTTGGTTAAAAGTTTAAACGGTGTTTGGCATTTGCTGTATAATTTGAAGATAATCGTTTCGGAGTCTGTGTGACAATTCCTGCCATTTTTGAATAGACGTTTTGTTATAATGATGTGGGGTAAGAATGTGTGATTAAATGTAGGTAATTTGTGAACATGCAACTGAAAGGAATCGAAACGAAATCTTCGAGTAGGCTTAACGGAATGCTAATTAAATAAGGTGAATTCGATATGCAATTTTAATTAGCTTATCATAATAATTATGATTGGAGTTCTTATAAACCTACCAATTTACGAATTGGTTACGCAAATACTAATTGAACGTAGTAATTAAAATCAGACATAACCTACGAAGCGGTTAATCGAATGGCAGTAGTCGGCATTTTATAGATACGTTCCATACATATGTATTAGTATTCAGATTACAGGCATTAGGCTTCATGACCGACCATGCTAATGTAAATAATAACTATGTAAATATCCATTGATGTAACGTGGAGACAAGTTAGGGGTAGGTGCTAATTGCTCGGTGTCGATCCTACCACGGACTACTAACTGTTCATGTTAATAAAACAAGTTTTGTACTTGACACGAATATAGTACAGCAGATTTATGTGATGCCGCTGTAATGTTTATACTAGCATAAAATTTTATACGTAAACGAGTTTGATTATAGGTATGTGTCTCTAATAAAATTATCGTTATGGCTGTACCAGGCTAAATTGGGTAGACTAGCACATCACTACCCATTTTAGTGATGGGAGTTTTCGCAAGATTTACGAGATGGATGGCATCCATCTATGTTAAAGGTACAGTTGTGACTACAGGTAATGATTAATAAACAGCATTATGTAGGTAGGTACAATCTACGACTACTAATGCGTTTTAACAGGTGTTGTGATTCAGGCCATGGTATTAAAATGTAGCCAACTCAGACCCTTTTTGGAAGGGATCAGGCGCTAGAAAACAATTTGGTGGGGATGAAACTAAAATGCTTACTTAGATAGATCGAATACAGCTCATATCCAATATCCTTACTTTGATACGTATCAAGCATTGGGCTAAGGACAAAATATTTTTTCGTTGGTAATTAAATTAACACAATCTATGATAAGGTATAATAAAACATTGGCACCAGTTCTTAGTGACACTAAAGTTAAATTTAAAAAACCTTTTTAAAATTCAGAAAACAATACAGTGTCGCAAAGAGTATCGTATCTCGGCGCAATGACGCGGCCAGAATGCGCAGGAGTTGCGAAATACTCGGCGTTTCGCCTTCAGGAAACGGATGTAGTTGCCTTACGCCTTATGGTGCACTCATTTCAGCCACTAATTAAATAATGAACCGCTCGCGATACTCCGAGATTGTATGCCTTGCGTAACAAACCCACTGAGTGTGAAATACGGAGCAAATCGCGTTTAGTAAAAGCTGCAAGGACTACGATTGTGTGATTCGTATGCCGATAGCCGTTGCAGCAATGTATCTGCATTTTGTTAAACACTTGCATCAAGAAACTGTTTGGATTTTTCCTTCTTGTCTACAGTTGCCAAAAAATTTATTAACGCTCTCGCATAGGTCGGGAGCGGACGCCCGCTTGTCATCACTGTGTGGACTGCCCCGAGGACACAGCGCAACTTATGCTGGAGGAGTGCTCAGCTTGGACCCAACAGCGCTGTGCCCTCATCGCGACACTTGGTGCGGGTGATCTATCCCTTCCGGTCGTGTTTCAGTTCATGGTTGGAAGCGAAAACGCGTGGGATGCTGTCGCCTCTTTTTGCGTGGAGGTTATGCATGCAAAAGAGGCGGTGGAGAGCATACCTCTCATTCCACTCGCACTAGAAGAGCAGCCGGGCATCGAAGGGCGCTTAACGATTCCTGGCCACCATAAGGAGGGACCTGCGTGCGGTGAAATCGGAGCTGTGTCGTCGCTTGAACAGTTAAGCCTAAGAGGAGGCGTGGCACGCAGTATTCCATGCGCGACTTTATGGGAAGATGTGCGGTCGTGGGATCGGCCGCACTTGGTGATGGGGCCCGCTAGGCATGGCGGGCTGATACCAGTCGGGGGTGCGGCGAATGTACAAGCCCGGGCCCCCGACTTATGGTAGTAGAAGGAACAGTGGGGTTTTAGTCGGTAGGAGTCCGACATAACCCTCTGTTGTCCCAAGACGGAGGGTATCCATTAGGATTTCTCCAAAGAAAAAAAAGGAAGGCGACAAAAATGGTGCGGAATTGGAGGGGAATTAAGAAACTTCTCTATGCCGTTTCATTATTAAGCAATAATTGATACCTACAAACTTTAAACTATCAACGAATACACTTATATCTCGTTAAGGCTGTTCTTGGCTTCGGTCGCTATTTCTACCCAAGACGGGTTGAATGACATCTATAATATTACCGAGTCCTACTCGTCTTATAGAGGCCGACGGAATACACACCCACATTCTTTCGTTGTTTTTTACTTTAACATTAAGTTATAAAAACAAAACTATTACTCGTAATACTGACAGCCATTGCAACTTGAAGGTCCTCAGAACTTTGAACTTTACGGTAGGTATCGGAAAATTCTCGAAAACTTAATTCATATTTGATAAACATAGCTTAAAATTGAATACAATCAAATATTCAATCAATAACAAACTATTGGCCTCTATCGAGATAAAGTTCTTGACATAAATTAGCCTCATGTGGAGTTGTTTGTCGGAAGTGTTGTGATGCCCGACGATAAGAACAAATCGCCAGTGGGCACTGTACCGGAAGAAATGTATCCGAAGTATTCCATCGAGGTTGGTTCACTTCTCATTTACAGAACATATTTAACCTTCGTGGAGGAGAACTGGTTACGATTAAGGCCCTATTTGCCAACTTCTCTGCTACATACTTAAGCAACGTGAAATTATATTTGAGTCTATAGAGGCCTTACATGATGACAACGAATTCATTTTAGTTACGGTTGATTAATAGTCCATTAAAGTCCATGAACAAACAGATATAAATATCCAAAGATTGAAACGTTATTTTTAACGGAAAATAAAGAAGTTCAAGTACGAATTAAACACGATACTCTTTACTTCGTGCTCTATGAATACAATTTGACTACTGTGTATTATTTTTATTTCTTTTAGAACCATTTGAGGGGACCTTCATGCTTGATGAAAAACTGTATTTAAACGAATGTTACAGTTATATGATGATTATTTGACTTTGAAACTACTAATTGTCTAGTTATATGTCGATGGTCACTCAGAACTCTTATTAACAAATGCATGGCGAAATTGTATTGTTTTAGTGATTAAATTAGTTATCTATTCAGTTCGTTTACAAAACGAGGACGAATATGAATGAACTATTATTTAGCACAAGTTTACAACAGTTTATGTTAATTGATTCGTTAAGGTTTTGTTTGTGGATGTTTATTGTTTGTAGTAGAATATCGGCTAGCAACATCAGTTTTCGTCGTTTTCAAATACAGAATCGGAATAAGAAGATCATAATCTGAAGCGGAATAAAGTATTGAGTTCACAGATGGCCGATGAGCCAAAATTTTCGTTGGAAAACCCGAGATCGTCACTCTAGTTTAGTCTGTCATAGAAATCTCGATTCATTTAAACGAAATTGATTAAAATCTTGCGGTTTTCCCAAGCTCTATACAGAACCAGAAAAAATAATCACAAGTTACCATACAATATGTTATGTTTCATATATATACTGTCCTGTCAGTATGTATGTGCATACTGGTGCTATTATAATGAAGTGGTTTGCAAAGTTCAAGGGTGAACACTTGAACAGTAAATTACTGGTAATATTTAGCTTTTATCCATTTAATATAAATTGTCACTTAATTCTTGTTAATAACCTGTTGGTCTATAAATGGGATAATAATGTTCTTGTACATGTATAAAAAGCTCTTTACCGCATATATGTAATTGTACTAAGATTATGCATATAATTATATGGTTAAACAATGGTTACGTAGTTACAAGTTTAATGTTCTACAAATAGCAATTTCTTTATCTTTGTTATAGTGATTAATACCGCAGTTTGTGTGGATAATGTGGACTGTTTCGTGAATATTGGCAGAATGATATGTTGCCAACAGTTACGTACATTGTGGCTTGGCTTTCTCTTTGTATAGCCGAGTGGTGTCCGATTCTGAGTTAGTCGAGTACGAGCAGGATGATGCAGTACCTTTTAATCCTTATTGTCCATGTTGGCCCATTGTGTGTTTCATGTTGGTATACCGTTTCGCAATAACTGTACTTCCTTTATTAATGTCAGCAATTTTGTCGAATCGGTTGTAATAGATTTAAGTCAGTGTAAATACATGGCATGTGCATGTATTTATACGTATGTAAAACTATTTATAATATTGATGACCGTTTTCTTCATACGGCTACCAACATACAGGCCAATTGGTACGACTAACCCACGACTATTATAATTCATATTATGGTAATTTAAAAAATGTCGTAATATTATTAGTTTACCTTTTAAATATAATGTCAGACATTATAAGTAATAACAACATAGCTACCTATTTATTGAAATAAAACAGTGTTGTAGAGTATTATAAACCTTCATTGTCAACTTTAAAATTAGAAATTCTTCTACTACCTTGTTATCGTATCGAAAAACGCTATTTTTGTGTGGTAAATGGTAAATAAACCAAAAGAGAACTGCTTGTGAAGTGTGTTCCCACTTGAACATTTTGCTGTTTATTTTAAACTTTTCCATATTAATATGAGAATCGAACTCGCAAAAATAATATTTAGATCGGACAGTAAAAATATTTATACGAGGATTGAGTTATTGCTATTCAAACTTTATCTGGGAAGTAATTAAGAAAAGAATATTCAACAGACAAAATAATAGTGCTTACGTGTCTACAGACAAATGTCTAAACGTCACCTGTCCGCCTACGTTGCGTTCACAACGACCGGCATCATTAGGAACAGCAATTTGTTAAGAATTAAGCTCCTATTAAGAAACCTTGCCCTGTAACTCCCGGAAGCCAAGCTTGGGTCATTGTGCTCTGAGGAAGGCCGCCCCAATAACCTTGTATGTCCATTGGTGATAGCAAGGGCGATCACAACCGTCAGATTACGCGAACGTAGATGTTAAATTAAATTAGTGACTGTAACATACAATTAATGTATACTGTGTTGAACCGCCAATTTGTTTATTTTGCAGAGCCTATGTTGGGTTATTTCTAATTAATAAATGCGATTGCGAAGTTTGCGACCAATTGATTTATTTTCAATCGTTAGGTCACGGTACCTTATAGTTTTTCAAATATTGCGTATACCTATAGATTTGAACTTTAGCTGTAAAACTTGTATTTAAACGCACTTTCTCAGATAAAAAAATCAAAGGGAAAATAGCAGGGTTCGCTGATATAGATCAAGATATATATCACGATATATATCAATTGATATTTATGTGGATATATATCAATTGATATTTATGTGGATATTATATCAATTGATATTTATGTGGATATTATATCAATTGATATATTCTATATTGTAAAATCTAGAAATTTTGCATATTCAAAGTTTACCCTAGCAACACTGGAAAAACAATACTACAAGTTGCATTACTTTTCCCAAAGTAGCAATCTAATCATTAGAGTCGGCGATTCGCTTTTAATTGAAATTCAAACCTTATATCCATAAAATAGGGTTTATAGTAGGTTACGTTAGTATAAGGTATACCCTTATAGTTAAATTTTAAAATTTTATGGGAATTCTCTCACGCGTACCGTTCGAATGCTTTTTAAAATAATGTTGTAATTTTAATTTTGTTAAGTGTTGATTAAGTAAGACTGATTATTGTTCGTCAAAGACTCTAATTTTTGTTACTTTTATAATAAAAGCGTCAACTATCTTTTATTCTACACCTATATAACACATATAAACCACTTACCTAAAGAATGAAAATTGCATCTTTAAAAAAAATTATATATCGCATATTTTGATATTTATTTTAAATATAGGATTTTTAAGAACCTTGGAAAAAAAGAGTTTATTTTTTTATTTTTTATTTATTTATTTGGTACACCAACAGCAGTACATACAAAAAAAAAAAAAAACAGAACAATAACATAATTAAAGTACTGGTATGTAAGCCTATTATAGGTATACACAGCATTCACCACAGAACAACATCGTAATTAACTAAACGGAAAAAAAAACAATATAAAACTTATAAAAACATAAATTGCAATTAGAAATTAAAATTAAAATTTAAAAATGAAAATTAAAAATGAGTGACATACAAAATGCCACCACAAGAGGTGGAAGGTGAAAGGGTATGAGTGTGAGTGATATCTAAGAATATTCATCGTTTGCTCTCCCGTACCTCAAAGACTGATCTTCTAAACTTATTAAGTGACACACCGTGTAAGTCGGTTTCTGATGATTAACAAAAACTGTTGAAATTTCTGCACATTCGGAGCAAGGGAGCGTTGAGACCAAGATTGGATTTGCGGAAAGGGATATGAAACAGCCTGGTAATGGGATGTCTGGGAGGTTTTGAAGGGACGGAATATTGGATACGCTCAACAAGATCGCTACATTTTACAAATCCGTTTGCAACTTTGTAGAGGAAAATTAAATCACGCGAACGGCGACGGTCTCGCAGGGTCTTTATATCGAAAAAGTGTAAGCGCTGCTCATACGGACAGCGATGGCTAATTTTTCTGGATATAAAGGCTAGATGTTTAGTAAATGCTCTTTGTATTCTCTCTACTCTTAGCGAATGAACTGCATAGAACGGATTCCAGGCAACACTAGCGTATTCCAACCGACTTCGCACCAGGGTATTGAACAACACTATTCTGGTCTTTGTCAGTTGGAAGCCCCGCGTGTTCCTTTTTACAAAACCCAGCATCTGTGCCGACTTCTTAACAGTGTCGTTGATGTGTGGCTTGAAACTTAGTCCATCGTCGACCAGAACGCCTAGATCCTGTATTTCACATACCTTAGACAAAGTGGTGTTGCACAGTGTGTAGGTAGTAGAAAAGGATGACTTTTTTTTTGAGAAACGTATAAAAAAACATTTTCGCGCATTTAAGGTCATATTGTTAGCTATGCACCAGTTTTCAATATTTGTTAAGTCGCTTTGCACGAGCTTAGTATCTAAAGACCCCGTGATCTTTCTATAAATCTTTAAGTCATCAGCAAACAACAAAGCTTGACAATGCTCGATTTGACTTGTGATGTCATTTACAAATAACAAGAACAAAACTGGGCCGAGATGGGAGCCCTGTGGGACTCCAGAGCGTACATGAAATTCGTAAGAGACATAGCCGTTGATAGCAACGAACTGAGAGCGGTTTTTGAGGTAGGACGCAAACCACCTCAGCAGCGATCCGTGGACACCACTAAGCTCGAGTTTTGCTACCATGAGTGGATGGCTCACCTTGTCGAATGCGCTGCTGAAGTCCGTGTATATTGCGTCGACTTCGTGTCTACTATCGAGCGCTTCAGATATGTCGGATAAATATCGTACTAGATTGGTCTCGGTAGATCGCCCTACTCGGAATCCATGTTGGCAGTCGGAAAGCTTAGTATCCAAGTAATTGGTAATGATGGGGCAAACGAGACGTTCAAAGAGCTTAGAAAAACAGGATAGGATGGAAATCGGCCTGTAGTTTTCGATGTCGCTGAACTCGCCTTTTTTGTGCACAGGCACGATACGGGCCTTTTTCCATTCGTCGGGAAATATTCCCGACTCTAAGGATCGATTAAATAAGACAGACAGTGGCCCTGCAAGCGCTCTACCACATGATTTCACAAAAACTGGTGGTATAGAATCAGGACCGGCACCCTTGGTGGTATCTAATTTTTTTATTTTAGTTAGAACTTCTTGTGAAGTAAATTTTATATTACTTAGCACTCCAAATGATTCTTGGACATCTGTTGTTGCACTACTATTTGAGTCGGTAAAAATCGATGAAAAATGAGAAGCAAAGAGATTTGCTATATCAGTTCCATTGTTAGCTACTACATCATGCAAGTGCATTATGGATGGAACCGCTGATTTATTATTCCGTTTGTTTTTAATGTAGCGCCAAAATGCTTTAGGATCTTTTGTTATTTCAATCTCAATATGGTGTTTGTAATCGCTGTAGTTTTGGTTGATCATTGTATGACAACGGCTTCTAAGTAAGTCGTAGCTCAACTTGTCTCGAGGATTATTGTATTTACGAAATTTACTACGATACTTCTCTTTTTCAGATAGTATTTTTATGAGCGCTTTAAAAGTTACCTTGAGTTAGAGTTACCTTGATCATAGCTACAATAAATGGACATTGGTGCCGATTCTCTTGCACACCGAACTAAACTAATTAAACTATTCTGCAAAAAAAAAATCTCTAAATTTAAAAATAATTTTGGCGCAACTAAAATTTAATTTGACAATCGCGACTCCACGTGGTACTTGTTTGCCCTACCCCGTGAATTTTTTTTAGAGCTCTATTCGCGCATGACGGGCAGCCTCGACGTGTTTTTTATGGAATTTTTCACTTTTTGTATGGAAAATATGAAAAATTATTACCTACATGTAGAGTTTTAGGGCTTTAAGTGTTTTATAAAGGGGGTCGAAATTTTCATTATTTTTGCGATATGACATACCATTTTCGAGATATAAGCAAAATAAAAGAAAAACTACTCGTAATATGAGATACAGTACTGCTTTTGCACCTGAAGTCGAGGTGTTGTGGTGAATTTTAGTTCATGACAACAAATTTTATTCCACACCTTTTTAATCGCGATTAAAAATAGTCAAATTTAGTTACACAACCAAAATTTTGGGGTGAGAAACGTCAAATTCAGAATAGCAAAATTGCCATTTTCACTAAATTACTAACTCAGTGCCATCTTAGTGCTGTCAAACTAAAATATAGTTAAGTTGTGTCACTTTAGTTTATTTCAGAATGAGAAATCGTCGTTCGACAGGAATAAACAAAATTTTAGTGATTTTTAGTCTAGTTTAGACAATTTTGTGACAAGAGAATCAGCACCATTACCACATTTATTGTGTTCTTTTTAACGATTCACTATTTAGTATTTCTAATTTAAATAAAAACTTCATTTTCCTTCGAACAAATAGCATTGTTCAGAGAAAAACATCAAATCAAGGAACGGTACCTACGTGCACGTCACATTAATCTTTTGCTCTGGGATCAGGAAAATGCCTCTTCGTCCATATCAGATGACTTCCAAGTGTGGTCATGAACCTGTCACGGTCGTTCGAAGTCGAGGGCACTGTGGACGAAACGCCTTGTCTCCATCAGTGACTCAGCCTTGCTCCCTAAGAAGATTATGAGCCCATAATAGATGCGTGTCACGTATCGTCATATTATTATGACAAAGGTACGTATAGTACGACATAAGTTAAAGGTTCCATCGATGCTCCTAATCGAACGACGTAAACTACCCAATCGCTGATTTAGCTCCTCACGATTTTATTTGATTTGGTTAAGTAATTCTGATTTTATTTATAAATTTGACTTTAACCGTGCTTATTTTTTTTTGCTTTTTGCTATTAAACTTAATTTTAAATAATATAATGTTATACCTTTGCTGCATAAAACTTGCTTAATTGTAACGTAACTGGAGGAAGTCATTGGCTCCTGTAATACAGGTACTCTAACGTAGCTCTGGAGTCAGGGTTTTTGTAACCTGTGTTTTTGCTAGTAAATAATTTATTTATTTACTAAACGTTCTTACATTTTAAAGACTACCAATTTCTTCGTGTTCGTTTAAATTCAAGACGCAATAGACCGGAAGTGATCGAATTTGGCCGATGCAACTATTTAATTACTTAGTTTGTATCGTTATCTACGTATGTACTCAGTTTTTTAATAAGTTTATTTCAGGGCATCGCCTCTTCATGGTTTTTGTCTGACTGTGGTCGTTGACTCTCCTGATGACCGTTTTTTGAGTGGCTTAATGCGGAACATTAAACATTTTATGTTCTGTCGTACAATTTATTACGGGCTTGCGAAATGTGTGATGTTACTTATTATTGTGGCGATAAAGGGCAGAGGTAAGTCGATCAACTCGCAATCTTTGTGATTTTGACATTTCACGCGTTAAGAAATGTAGTTCACGCGGTGAAATAATGTGCTCTGTACTTTTTCAACAAGTTTCTATAGTCCATTATTGGAGTTGGTCTCACTTAACAAATTGTTATTTCAAGGGCCTTATAAATAATAATCGTCTCGACCTTTAATACTTCCTATTAATTCATTGATTCATTACCTACAACTCAATACATACCACAATAACACGGGCACATAAGCCAAGTGCCAAACACGTAGTTAAGTTACGAAGTGATAACCTTGCGACGACACTTGATAACTTGATTGCACTGTCAGCTAATTGTTCTTTACCAATATTCTTTGTAAAACTATAATGGTTAGGCAAATACATAGATTACACAAGCTGCTGTACAAGTGGGCAAAGGGACAATGTCGCAACACATTCTTTAAGCTAAAGAATTGTTTAGTGATATTATAATGAGTAGTATTTACTTACACTTCAGTGTTATTTTGAAATCTGTCAAGTGTTAAGTAAAATATTCTTTAAAGGTGTTTTGAATGAATGTAGACGAGACCAAAAGATTGCTTAACAAAGCACAGCACATGGATTTCTCGTAGCACATGTTATTCTATAGTTTCTGCCTACCCCCTTTGGAAAAACGTGCCCGTTTATTTATGATATGTATATGATTATTTTAGGCCTCTATCATGATTGTATGAACAATGAGGTACGATCATCACTCCGTTTTTGTTCAAACCTATGCTAATTAGGACAACTCACAACGTTTGAAAAATAGTAAAGCGACCATTATAGTTACTTAAAAGAGTACTTAAATATTCTCTTATTTCCATCGTTCCGCTATTAATTAACCACTACTCATCAAAAGAAAATGTACTTGCCACAAGCGAGCACGCGATCACCTCCTTACAGCTTTTAAATAGGCATTGTGTTCGAAAGGTCGCTGATCATTATCAGTAGCCAGTTAACATTTCCTATTAGGCAAAACAGGCTGCTGGGGGAACAAAGATGTACGAACCTACGTACTGTTGGAGATTCATAGACTTATCGGAGGGATTCAATGACCTATTAAAATTTTAAAGCTCTCATAGGTTCGCCTCACGTCTTTAAAAACTGTACCATGTGCGGAATATACATAATCAGCCTGTAATGCCAGCCTACATGTAATTAATAATGAACACAGGTCTCTCTATGAGAAGGAGTGGGCCATAATCCACCACGCGGGCTCAGTGCGGGTTGGCGGATGTCACATGTCTTGTAATTTTTTGTTCTAGGACATCACGGTTTCCTCACAATGTTTTCCTACACCGTTTTGAGAGCAGTGGTAATGAAATAATTTTCACAAAATAAATTGCCTGCTTGGGTTCGAACCCACGATCTACAATTCGTAAGTCGCGGACGTTACCACTAGGCAGAAGATACAGTCTACGAATCTTCTCACCGTTTGGTGTACGTAGGATCATCCGATCAGGCCAAGCCGACGCAGGTTGGCCTGTTCAGTCGAACTGTAAGCCACTCCATGTAGGTATGGGTAAGTAGGTGTAACTTTAAACTTTAAAGATTATCGTTTTGCGCTACGATTATACCTATTTCTGCACTAGGCGTTCTTATGCATGTCTGCAGTTAAGAACTACGGTAATTTGCACTTGCAGCGTAATTATAGTGTTATCGACGACTATATAGAAAATACAAGTATACTACAAACACAATGTACTGCCGCAATGTCGGATGTTCGTCCTTGCGAATAAAATATTTACCGGCACAACGAAGTGGCAGTTAATTTTATTGTGGTTCACCTTTGATCTGCAGTTTGAAGGTTTAAGCGTTTTGTAATGGAACAATGTAGTCTGGTTTCGTACTAAGTGTGTTAAGTACCTACTGATTCCCGATAGGTTCAAGGTAGGTATGTACCTACAGTACAACTATTTTCTTAATGTCCCTCGGGAATCATCGGATTTCCGAATACAAACGAATGCTAATTTCGATGAGTTTGGTCGACGGAAGAATAGACAAAATGGCAGATTGTTGACAGATATCTAAAGATTTTTTTTCTACAATCTGTCATTTTGTCTATTCTTTCGTCGACAAAACTCGTTTCTAAAGTGGTCATGCTATGCGTGCTGGACCTAAACGCCAGTTTTATAATGCCTAAAAGTATAATTATGATTCACTGCAGTAAACAAAATGAGATAAATATATATTATTTTTCAGGATATATGCTAGTTAGATAGTGTGTTGAAAACACAATACAACTAATTTGATACTATAGAAAAAAATCACGTAGATACCTCTAAAAATTTCTTTTACCGATTAAAAACCGTACTAATATACATGCAATCATTCTGATTTTTTGTTCGATTACTCTACAAGCAACATATTAACATAATAATGTTTTAATTTTTTAGTCCAATCAATAGATTTTTTGTAAATAGATAAATGCTTCATTGCGCTTCTTTTTCTTTTCTATGCAGTCCGACAGTGACCGCGCTTTAGCTGTAGTCAGCCTCTATTATAATTACTATTATCTATTTATGGATTTAAGCCAATATGCCGTAGGTGTGCTCTATGTACGTGAATTAGTCTGTCAGTGTACGTGACCGCAGGCTCAGCATGCATGCGTGACTTTTGGCACGCGCGGACGATCGGCGCGCACGCATGGCCCTTTGATCGGTACAATATGACGGCACATCCTCAAAATGTTTTGTAATACATAAGCATTTATGAGTCATAATTTTAACTATTTGGTTTGCAACTATTAAGGAAATATTGCATAAAATGTGATATTTATCGCATGAGTATAGTCACGTATGAGCTGGAGATCTCAAAATCACAATTTGAGGAAGGTGTAATATTGACTAAACTTTTATGACTATTCATTCACCTTTATAACGGGAAATCTATTGCAGACCACATCGTTAGCCAAATCGTCATGCTAGTCTAAATATTTAGATACCGATATTCAATTCCTGAGCCTTTTTTTAAACTAGCATGACTAACCAGCTTCTGGGCCAAGGCTGGGCAAAAGGCCAAGTCCATCCAGTCCTTCCAGCACTCTTTTGCTGCGCCGTTACGAACCTTTAGGGCCCGTTAACACGTACCACAACCACACCACATCGCAGCAACAAAATATGGGCAAGGAGTGGTCGTGTGAGTCACTACTCACAAGCAACCACAACGCAACTGCAAAAAGTTGCAGCTAATTTTCACTTCCACATAGTCAAGACAAGACACTCACAAATTCGGTATTTGAATATTCATAATGTCACCTAACTTAGACTTTACTTAGCCTTTGAAAAGTATTTACTAAGTAAATAGTGACCGTCACATCCAAGTGTTCGATTGATTCGTAATTCGTAATGAACTTATATTTTCAAAATTTAAAGTAAAGTGCTTCATATTTGTTTTACGTAAGTATCTTTTTTGAGTACACTTTAAACAAGTGCATACGAGTATAAAAATTGCCAGAATCGCTCACTCAGAATCTAGTATGCAAAATGTTGTATGGTTTTTTTGTGGTCATAGAGAAAGGTAATATTGCTTCCTTTTGCAGTGACTATACTATCAGGAAGTGGTATACTTCGAGATATATTGTGGTTTTAAACCATTTTTTTTATTGGTTAATGATTTTTACAGCAGTGAGCTGGCCAAATAAGCATGATTACGATATGACAGTAACAGTGCGTGCTTTTGCAAGTCCGGTAAAAACCGCAAATAATCATGGTTTCTGCGGTTTTTTAGGAATGTGTCATAATATTTTTCAAAGGAGATGTAGCGATGGTTGCTTATTCTCTCAAATCACAGTTACCAAAGTAAAAGCCTTTTCTTCTATTTCGTTGTTTGGTCGTCTCTCTTCAGACGAAACCAAATAAACTACTGTTATTAATGTTCAAAATTATACCCTTTGTAATCACAATGTTATTATTGTTGTCTGTCTTGTGTACACAGTGAGAGTGAAAATAATAACAACAGACAATCACCAGTTTAACTTGACCCTTTAAGAGGGCGTTACTTGCAAAGCAAGTAAGAAAATTTCAGTACAGAAAGTTAGTTCTTTTCTTTACAGTCTGCCAAGTTAGAGCGGCCAGTCTGTAGTACCTTTTTGTTCTTATTGTCGGTTAAAAGTAGATCAATCAACGGTTGTTGGTACGTGAGTGCGGCCGGTTGGTGTGGTTACATAACCCGACGTGTGGCCACTGGCCAGAGTCAAGTGCTCGGAACTTGACCTTGACTTGTTCCACAAAGAATTTATTGCCCATCACTACGATCGACATAGTTGTGTTAAATAGGTTTTTTTACACTGTGGTGTGTTTAGTAGGCTAATTAAGTTAGTCCATGTTAGAGTGTATGGTTCAAAGGGACTTCCATTCTGCCTCTATTTAATGTAACTACCAATGCGACATATTGGTAAAAAATTAAAAGAAAAAAAAGCTATAGGTGCTGTTTAATAAAGCAGAAAAAATATAAAAGCTACTTGTAAAATAGTCGGATTATCGTCTGTCACCTGTCGGTTTTTTTATTAAATCGGCACCTGGTGTTATTATAACGACTTTCGCCAGGGTTTTTCTACCTATAAAATCTGCCACAGTTTAAGGTTCAAGATAGGCTCATGAAGATGAAGGATAAAAGATGCAGCTGAGCTATATATTCTAAGAGCGAAATGACAAGGCTTAGCTAACTAAGCCTTGTCCTTTCGTTATAGAATATAATATGGCTCAGAGTATAGGAATTTTCAAACTAAATAGCTCAGTGGATTGCACAATCGATCTGCAAACACGCAAAAATGGCGTCGCGCGTCGTCATGTTTTGGCGTGTCAGACCTACTAATATGTGAAAGCTGTTAATTTGAATATCAAATAAGAAGTGCAAGCGTTTAAACGCTTTGCATTTTCGGAGGTAAAGAACCGAATGCCTTAATTTTTCGGAGTTTGGGTTGAACTGAAATCGACGTTTGTCGAATAAATTAGTTCGTGATGCCAATGTTTGACAACCTTGATGACGTCGCCGCGACGTTGCTTAGACCGCTAGAATTTGGTGTTAATTTGCTTCTTGTCTACATTTTAAGTATAGGAGTAGGCGGGTTCTACTCACTATGAGACTATTTACTTCTCAATCTGTATATATTCGTTATTTAGTAATTTGCGTAAACGTGACGTAGTTACTATTTAATAGTTAGTTGCAACGTCTGGCGGCCTCCACCGACATCTAATGCCCGATGCATTATATTTCGCACGTAGTTAAAAACAAATCCAACAATCATTTATTTTACATACTGATATTGAATAACAATTCGTTGCTTTTTGTAGGTATCTAGATCAAAGATCAATGCAACATTATAAATTGCCAGCCAATTGTAAGTACGATCAAAAATTATTTCAAGGTGCTTGGGCGTTTAATGTGATAAATTATCAGGGCAAGTATCTGAATCCATAATTAATTTTGATTTATTATGTGCAGAAACTTAAATAGATCATCTACCCGCTGAGAGTAATTTCTCAAGTGACGGGTGCGAACATGAGTCGCGTGCGTCGAACAACACTAGAACATGTTTGCATTGAGTGCTCCGGTACAACCTTCTCAAATGACAGCGGCGTATAAAAACAACGGACAGTCGGTATTCGAGCCAAGGTCCTGTAATGAGATATGTTGGTAGATAGCTGTGCTAAGAGAATTAAGACAATTCCGCCGGAGAGCAGATAAAGCTTTGCTGCGTTTAATAATTAATATTCCGTGGCGCAGGGTGTTATTAACGAGATGCGTGAGCGCGCACGCCGCGTGAACAGCATTGTGCCGATTGTGAAGGAACCTCAGACAGTAACTCATTACATTATTAAAGGCCGCAGCTTAATGACGGAATTAATATCAGTGTTTTATTATTATACGTATACCTATATACCTCTTTGTTTTTGTTACTGTAATACAAGACTGTTGAATTAATGTTTAATTAACCTTTTAGTGGCAGGTATTCTAATGATTGATATCGCTATGAATTCGATATTAAAGGAGTAATATTAATTCATTGTCTAATTCGAGCTTGATGTGAGTTGTAGATAGTTTACCGGGCGTTGTCTGTTGATCCGAAACAATAAAGTTATTGCGACACGCAGGCGGCCGCGGTGCACTCAATTTACGTGGGAAATTATTATTTTTATCTCATCCGTCCATCAGAGGCAGTGAGCAGTGAGGCAGCATGTCCAATGAAACTGCGAGGAACAATGTATACCTACTGACTAATTCCTTTGTTGTTATTTAATTTTATGTAGGAATTATACACTCTTGTTTTACAACTGCTCCAATTATGTTTATTATGTTTAGGATATAATCAAATTATTCAAGATATTGTGCAAATGGCTTCTTCTTCCTAGACAAGCGGCACGACTGATGGATATTATGAGATTTCTGAGAAAACATGGAACGTAATCACAGCTGGCGTGAATTACCAGCAAGAGAATTAAAGTAAAAAGTTTATTCTAGTTTAAGACGTCACAAAGGTCTGCTGGAAGAAATTTCTTAAGAAATAAGCAGTACCTTTGTACTCAATACTAATATGCCGTATCTATTTTACTGTGTGAACATAAATAATATAATAAATAAATAAGGTTTTTCTGTAAAGTATGTAAGCAAATCAAGTGCTAAGGTACTTGTTAGTAGTATGTAGAGGAATGTGGTATTTATAGCATAGTTTTTTTGTGCATGTTTAAAATGTGATGGCTAGATAATTTTCCTCTTCCTACTTGGTCAAGATTCTGCGGTGTGATGCTGCGTCATGTTCGCCGAGGTCGCGGGGAGGTCGCGCGGTGCTTCACTAAACTATAAAGATTTGCATATTTCTACGATAACTGACCATTGTCTTGGAATGTTGTCTTATAAAGGAGAATTACATGTTCTTTTTTCTTTATGACATAACGTTCGTAACTTTTATTTCATATTCTCACAATAAATGCATAACGAATAGTATTAAGAAGTAGTTTTTATGTATCCGTTTGTAGTAAATGTTAGTTCTGGCGAGTAACTTTAATGTTTTTGTGTTTTGGCAACTTGTAGGATATCCCGTCATTAAGTTAATAATAAAATAATATTATATGCTTATGGGATTTGTTTTGCAAGTTACATTTAGCTGCCCTAGAGCTCTGTTTGCAAGCGACCTAGGACGGTTTCCTAAATGTGGTCGATTTTGGTGGCTATACTATCGGCGGCTGCATAATTTTCGGCACATGATGAGAAAAAGGTACTTATTCGTTTTTCTACTCGTACCTTCGAAAAAGCGGCTTAGGAAAATGGGAACTTTTGAGAGCAGTTTTGTGTGCTAATACATAATTAAGACCACAATTTGATTCAGTTAATTTAGTATACTGATTATGGCAACATTAGATACATATCTTAAAAAGTATAATTGTAGCGTTTTAACATTTTATGACTCAAATGACGACATATTTATACCTAACTCAAAATCACAAAATTCCTTTCAACATGATTGTGAAGTAAATTCCTCGATGTAAAAGTATACTTTAGTATTTTTGATATTAATTAGGAAGCTGTAGCTATGTGGAAGCAAATAGCAAACATTGCGTAAGATTAGCGTCAGAACATTATAATTCTAAATAATACTGAATCAATATTGTCATTTTATATTCACGTTTACTATAGGAACCATTCGAGCATAAATGCTCCCGCAGACAGGCGCGACGCGACGGTGCGACGCGATTCTGGTAAAACAATTGCCACGAAGTTTACATAGAAATTGTTCTACTAGAGTCGCGTTGCTCCACTGCGTCGCGTCTGTCTGCGGGAGCTATAAAGCACTGTAATGCCTGTAATAGTTATTTATGCGGTCTGAGTCACTAAAGGGCTTACGTTTACGTTAAGTAGGTATATTTTACTTATTGCAACTAAATGGTACAATTTAGAGTTACTATCAAATGTATGGAGACTGTCGGGGGTCTATACATATAAATTTGAAGAGTATATGAATCTGGTAGAGCAAGTATACTTAGGTATACTACTTACAACAGTGACAAAGGTGCAACGGTGTTACTACTTACAATAGTTTAGTGTGAGGTTCTAGAATATGACGAGAACCACCAATCAGTACGAAACGGAGCTTTCAAAAAACCCTGCCTAAGTAGATACCTACTAGTAAATGAACTAAAATTATCGTCACATATTTTAACGAGGCTAGTCACTGAACTACATGCAAGTACATACACCTACACAATATATGAGCCTCATTTTCTCAAACGACAAAGCAGTACATTATTAACTAAGTCATCCATCACGCTGATAATTGAATATAAACTAGGTATATGAAGCTCGTCGAGACGTCTTCTAATTAAACATCATTTAAACCGGGTTCAACGCTTCATACTAACGATTAATTACGCACATTAGGCTCAGTTTGAGTTGGTTTTGCAATTAATAACGTGTTTTTGGACGTGAGGTAATGTATTACGTCAATCATCATCCCAATTTTATTGCAAGTGCAAAAAATCTAGCTGTGTCTTCTCCGAAATAATTTGGCTGTGATAAAACACTTAATTGTGGCTTCGCTATTATTTTTATGAGTAAAAAAGTCAATAAAGTTTGGATATCATACAAGAAAATTAGTCACGTGTAGAATATTTTTAGTGATATTCCTGGAACTTAGTCATCTTGTTACGGAAATTTACAGAGGTGTGAATTTAACTCCAATTTGTCAGTAGTTTTTGTTTACTATATAACGTACCTACATTGTATTTATATTTGCAATTCAATCAAGAATGGTATCCGTTGGTGGTGCCGTCAGTCATAATGACGGACGATATAAATAGGTGCTTAAGTCTGAAAGTTCCGGGATCCTTGTCAGGTTTTTTGTTGAATATCGTAGGTAACTATCGAAGTTTTCCATTATGGTTTATACAATAATTACTATTAGGTATTATTTATTATTTTATTTTTATGGATCAAGATCGAACGTGTCCTAATCATCAATATTCTACATTCGATAGACCACATTTTGTAAATTGCTTAGTAGCCTATTTTGAGATTCCATTTAAGATAATGACGATATAATTTTTTTATAATATTTTTCATAGCTTTCAGAACACATTTTGCGATTATTTTTGATTTTGCTAAAGTATTTTAACGATTTCTTTAATGTTAGCTTATCAGTGTCGAAATATGCAAAAAGGGAAGTTGATTTCATAATTACTCAGTCCTAAAGTAATGTCAAATTAACAGCAAAGCGAGAAAAGTAGCGTTAAATGAGATTTGATCACACTAAAACTCCTTGGAATTAACATAAAACCACTAAATGTAAGTTGTCTTGAGTAATTAGATTGACGCAATCAGAAGTACCTTGGTATTTTTTGATAGTTCTGTGTGAATTTGATGTAAAGTTGATGTTTTTAGTGCAATACGAAGGGACACTTGAATTAGTAGGAAGAGTGGTCGCAGCGCTAAGAACAATGGTTGGGAATGGGCTGAGTTGTGAGCACGTAATGAAGATTGTTTGTTACAGATAAATGAATTATAATTACCGATCTAAATCGTGAATGAGTGATGATTAGAGAAAGTTTTAAAGATGTACAGAAGTCATGACAAACACTTTTGCAAATATAGCTTTTAAGTGTTAAAGATTTTTCATAGACCCGAATAGAATAGTATATATTCTTGCTACAGGGTTAACAAATAAAGTTAGTCAAAATTAAAAAACCGGCCAAGTGCGAGTTGGAGTCGCACACGAAGGGTTCCGTAGCACCGTATAATATTTAAAAATTTTTTTTTTTTTTAAGACTTTCATTGTATGGGGACCCCTTTTAAGTATTAACTTTTGTTTTATTTTTGTTATTTGCTGTTATAGCGGCAATAGAAATATACACTATGTGAAAATTTCAACTGTCTACGTATTAATGAGACAGGCTCGCTGACACTCAGACGGACCCTTATTAATGGAGTTCCGTTGGCACCCTTTGGTTCCGGAACCCTAAAAAGTATCTCTACTATATACCTCAAGGGTGTACAATAATAAGAATATAAAAAAACACGTGTGGCACTCGGGGACTGCCGCGGTAAAGCTATTGCATAGCATTTTTATCAACTTATGCAATTATAATTATTTATTTATTTTTTATTTATGCAGTATTATTTTTTCTTTGATATTAATTCAAGTACAGTCGTACCATATACATATACGTTAAGCGAACGCTCGGCCGAGCTACATGGTAGGCGGAGTGGGGGGTGTTAGGTTTTATTTTCGTTACGGAATTTCTTGATTCGGTCGCCGCGCTCAAAGTCCGCGATAAAAGCAATGCAATAGTTTAATAAAAATAATATTCTAACATGGGTAAACTGAAAACTTAGTACAAGAACTATTCTAAGTGCCTTAAAAAACATATATTGCTTTTGAGAAAGAGACCATGATCGGTGACTACAGAACTTAGTTGCTAAGTCATGGGTCTCCACTTATAATTAGCTTACAAGTAAGTCAGTTATAATATTCGGATTACATAAAGATAAAAACGTTATTATGCCAAGTAATAAGTTGACGTAACTATGACTAATACTTGTGTAATATTCATTAAAATATCCATTTGTTTTTTGCTTTAATTGAAATTTTAACATAAATCATATAAGTTTATCGATTAGTTACAATATTAGTTCCATCACAGGAAGTAAAGCCGGAAGTCGCTGAAATCCTTCTAACTGTGTATTTCCCCGTATAAACCGGAATTCATGTTACTAATAAACTAAGTATTTATTATATATTAATTTAAAAAACAATCTTTATTATGAGTTCAGGTTTCAGATTAAAAAGAGATCGTAGAAAAAGAATAAATGATTAAAGTAAAATAAATCTAAATCTAAATATTTTTTTCCACATAAACCTACATGGGCACTTATGAAAAATCAGAAGCTAGGTGCACGGTTTCAATTGGTCGTTTCCTATGGATAAGAACCGGCAAGAAACTCCACAGTTACTCTTTTAAAAATAATTGGCTTTTACAATGTTTTCAAATTACAGTGTTAATAGGTGTGGGAGGACAGGTAGACCTGTCAACAAGTACCAGGTACTTAATAACTAAATAGAAAATGGTCTACAAACCTACAGTCCACAAGTTAGGCCTACAACGTTCTCACATTCACAAAATATGGAATAATCTATATAAAAGATAAATAAAATTATAAAAATAAAAGCCTATTTAAAACAAATGATATGATTGCCATTACAACTGTAACAAATCTGAATTAAAATCCTGTTTACAAAAGCTATTAGTAATGAATTGACATATGAATTGGAGGTATATAATGTCAAATAATGAGAATAGGAGCTAATCTTGCCAAACCAGTTCAAAAATATGATTTGCTTAAAAATTCAAAAATCCTAGAACTTTTCGTTTTAGTTCAACCAAATTGTAATGACCTATTGCAACCAATGTACTTTCTCTGAACCAAAAAATTCTGATTGCGGCATATTTGCGTATAGGTTTTTGACAAAATTAATCGAATTAGTCACAATGCTAGATAATTGTTCATGTTGGCAATTTGTGTAAATCGTCGATCAGTGGCAGCGGTTGAATGCCCACCCAGTGGAGCCCACTGCCCAGCCCACTTGAAATAATAGTTCGGTTTGGAAACAATCCGGAGTTACCGTGCACTTTCATGTTTTACCAACAGACCAGTATTATTACGCCGCCGGTAAATTGTCGAAGACTGAGCAATAAGCTTAACATACATACAACCAATAACTTCATTTTTGACATTCAAATTGTTTCCCTAAATGTAAATTTAACCATTTTTTAAAGTTAACAGATGCGATAAGGAATATTCTCAAAACAAATTATTTCAATAGATATATTTACGAAATTGTGTCCGTCTGGATTTATTTCAGGAAGTCAATTGAAGATTTTGGAGCGGGCATAGCAAACAAGGGTCACTGCACCAAAATGACATTGGAGATAATGAATACTCATAAATAAGATGACACTCATATGCAACGGTATCGTTGACTTTATCAATGAAAATTATTAAAAATACAGAAGCGCAAGCATGTACTTTACTGTTGTATTGTTTTAATCAAAACAAAACAACAATAAAGTACTTGGTTCTGAATTCAAATTATTATACACGATAAATCTATTAATTGATGGACATGGAAGTTAGCATTCGTTTGTATTCGGAAATGCGATGATTCCCGAGGGACATTAAGAACATACATAGTTGTATTGTACTGTCCTGCGTACTTTCCATGAAAAAATGAAGCTTTGGTACTTAGAATTAATTGTTCCCAAAGAAGCTTCTTAAGAAAAACTTAATTTATACAAAGAAATCGCAGGCGCATTACAGGAAACAGTTTTTAGAAATAAGAAGTGCAATCAAGGGTAATTACTTTCGACGCAAGAATGCAGAAGATGCAATAAAAAGTCGTAATCGTTTAGCAAATCTTACTTAAATATACCAACTTAATTTTTAACCTTAATACTTCAACGTTACGGAATTCAATTAAACCTATTCAGTAATTTTGTAAACTACATTTTGAATAAGCGTTGCATTAAGATACCTACGGGCAAATTGATAACAATTAAGGCAATTATAAGCATTAGCCAATTATTTGGCGAACTTTGAAATTAACATCACGCTTGTATTCCTGAAAGGTTAAGCAGAGGTGATTAGTAGGTAGTAATTGCATTTCGCCAGGTAAGTTTAACTGATATATAATAAGTGGCGAAGATATTGCGACTAACACAAATCAAGATTCATGTCTAGTATTGAGAATAACCCGATAGAAAAATCCAATCTCTTACCCGTTTTTACTAAAACTAGGCGGCATCTAAATGAATGCTTAAATGAAAGTACGTGATGCATTTTCAATGCTCGGGTCTACACCGAAAGTTAAAAATCCAATAGCACGCTTTTATTGAGACATTAATATTTAGGTGTCGTGTTAAGTGTTATAATACCTAGTGGAAACGGGGATTTGCCTGATTTGGGAAATGGACGACACAGGAGCGCGCTTCCAACCACCCGACCAGCAGCGAGGCAGTCAACCTTCGAAATCAAGTCGTTTGAAAAGAAAACACTTAATTAGATATGGTGTCACGACGTAAATATTAACAAGAATTACATGCATATGTGTCCTCATGGGACATGATTAATCATAGGTAGAATGATCTTAAGGCTGCTCATACGAAATTCAAATAGTTGATTAGAGTTACATAATTTATGAAAATATTGTACCTACATTGTGATTGATTGTCATGCGTAACTATATAATTCTGAGTGGGTTATTGTGAAAACTGTTATTGTCATCAATATTGTTGTCTCATTAAGTGGTAATGAAATAAACAATAATAGTTGAGTAGTTACGTTTTGTCTTCCGGCATATTCTTAGGATGGGCCAGAGTTAGATAGTGTTTTTATTTTGTAAAATTTCTTTGTCATTGACCTGGAATACTGCGGCATGAGGCAATGTTCAACCCCCTACCAAATGAAACACAATATTGGCGTCACTGACGGGTGTGTCAGCCAACTGTGGGTGTGTATTGCAATGTTTGAAATTCTGGTGTAATGGTTATGATATGTCATTTCAGCTAAAGAAAGGATAGAAACCGCACTGCTGCCACTAATGCCGGGTTAGGAATGTGTTTCCTTTGTTTCTTTTTTAATTAAAAATAGGCGGGTTTAAACACAGTAAAATTCTGTACCAGAAGTAAAAGACACAATAACTACCTCATACCTCAGTGCATCTTTAATAAAGGTAAGACACAGATCAAAATCGAAATGACCAAAGTAGGTAAATGGCAAGGCGGGTTTAAACACAGTAAAATTCTGTACCAGAAGTAAAAGACACAATAACTACCTCATACCTCAGTGCATCTTTAATAAATGTAAGACACAGACCAAAAACGAAATGACCAAAGTAGGTAAATGGCAAAATATAACTATGTGGAACAATCCCATACATTTGGTACTATCTACAAATGACAAGTGAAAAAAGGAAACGACACCACAGAGTATACTCTATATGCAATTATGCACAGGTACTACATTAGTAGAAACACTGACCCGTGTTGCCATTGTGGCTTGTTGAATGATTCAACGAGCTTTGTTTGTTCTTCGCTACATCAACTACTTAAGTGTAAACAATGTTTGTGATCCCGATACAATATGTGCCCGACGATACAATATCGACATTAACAATAGGAACAGTTACAATAGGAATATTTTCGAACCTTATTGTCAACAGAGATACAAGTATTGGAAACCCAATACTTAATGTTTTCAGATGATTCATTTTATAAAATGGAGAGGTATGGAAATAATTGTAGTTTACTTTTGAGTACAGACGTTATTAAAACGATAAACACCTGTGCCACCTCTTCGAAACTACAAATGATAATATCAGAGAAAAAAAATAACTCATGGTGCATGTCATGTGGTGGGCGTGGTAGTGTTCTAATTGAATAAGTAATACTATAGCAGAACTTGTAAACTGACATGCAGTTAAACGATAAAACATAAAACACATTAACCATACCACTCTCAT
This sequence comes from Dryobotodes eremita, assembly GCA_917490735.1. Classification (NCBI taxonomy): domain Eukaryota; kingdom Metazoa; phylum Arthropoda; class Insecta; order Lepidoptera; family Noctuidae; genus Dryobotodes; species Dryobotodes eremita. The sequence goes on along the minus strand of OU823254.1, from coordinate 14,086,852 downwards.
TACATAAAATAAACTTCGATCTAAACAAAGATGCAGCTATCACTCAAAACGATAGCACATATTGCTTTGTAATTACAGATACCCACTCACCTAATACAACTGCACTTGTGAACACAATTAACACCTCCTAATATGGCACAAGGAGCGTTGGCACAAAACATCACAATATACACTATTCGTATACTAGTCGTGTCACTAACCGGACAGGGGTGCACTGGTATACTGTCACTAGGGGTCGTAAGATCGCGTCGTGTGAAGTTGTGTCGGACAACTTGTCACAAATATCGGTCGTGTTGTATCGTTAAAGGCTCGGGCCGAACTGAGCGGTTTATTATTATATCGCGGCAAGGAGCGCGGCTGTACTCAAGGTTCCGGCCGCGGCCGGCGCAGGCGCATGCAGCACGTAGCGACGCTTATCTGGCGTCGCCTTTGTCGTTCACGACTCGCTCGTTCGCGTCTCGTTACGTTCACGTATCGCGACGGAATCTTCACGTTGTACTATTTTGGAAAACGACTATTTCGTGACGTGACAGGAGATAAGATGGGTCTTTGATCTTTTCCAGCCCATGTGGGATGAAGAAGGCTAAAAAGCTGTTCTAATCCGTTGCCGCGATTTTGTGATATTCATATTTTAGAGGTCTTAAATCTTGAAGTTGTAATGATCTTTAAACGTGCAATTTTATAAACCACTGCAAAATCATTCTGTTCATGAATTATCATGCCCTTGTTCCGGGCATCCGAAAGCCGAGAAATTCCTGATGGAAAAACCCAATAATACTGCTCGACCTGGGAATCGAACCAAGGATCACATGCCAGCAGTCGCGGTTACGACCACCAGACCACCGAGGCACTAACATACGAGACATAACAATTCTCAATAACATGCTCGAATAAAATAATTTAATGCCAGATTTACCGACTTCATCATCATCATTGGCAGCCTTGTTCCACCCACTGCTAAGTATAGGCCTCCTCCCTTTTGTGGCATGCTTCTCGGGTCTGTGCGAGTCATCCTGCACGCGTAGCATGACCACGATAGGAACGGCGGGGTAATTGCGTAACACACTGACAGTATGGCTTTCATTTTGACAGTTCAACAACATTCATTGCGTTAATTACGTTAAAGAGCAGACAGTTTTTTCGAACATATAAAGCAATGGATGGAGGATGTGATTGATAGTGTGTTACGCAATTAGGGTGCTGGTTTTGTCGATGAAAGAATATACAAAATGACAAGATTGTAGAAAAAAATATTCAGAAGTCTCTCAGCAATTCGTCATCTTGTCTAATCTTCCGTCGAAAAAACCCGTTTCTATCTATGGTGGTCATGCTAAGCGTGTAGGTCTTCCCCGCGATCTTTTGTAGGTCTTATTTACAGACTTAATAATTGTTAATTTGTAGTTAAAACAGAGTCATAGGCAAAAAGGGTGTTGTAGTTTAATTTGCGTTATTAGGAATGTTTAGCTATGATTATGAATATCGAATTGGATCATTATATAACATATCCAACTTTAATGCGTTACCTGATAACGAAGTAAAATGTACCAGAATGTTTAATAACACTATTGTAAAATATGTATAATGCCTTATTGCGTTATTATTTATTTGCGTTTTGCGTTAAACGTTAATTGTACTACAGTCTGTCATATGAAGCAGTGTTATTGTAGGTACGGTCAGTGATCCGCATTACTTGACCCCTTTTACAAAGAAGAAGAGGAGAAGAGAGGTCAGGTTATGCAGAGCACTGACTGTACTAGGTACTGTTGAAATCAAGAGGCTATTTGGAGCGAACACATTTATTAACACCACAATTATTATAATATACAACGACTTTTTCTCCTTGACGGAACAGTTTTTAAGTGACAAATTCTAAACAGTTTTTACTCGAATCTTAAAACACTGTCATGTAGGTATACAACCTCCATCAGGTACGACTACCGCTTGTCTAATAATCGATAGCTATAAACACATAGATGTTATAAACAAATTAATCTTCAAAACGTAATGTGATGAAATACCTATATCTGACGAGAATACTATTTCATAACGATTTTAAAGAAGACGAACAACCTATACGATGGGTTTTTTTTATAATAAAGCTTTTATGATTAGTTTTATACACATTCTGATATCCTTTTCCAGTAATATTTTAATTCTATCCTGTTTCCGTAGCATCTCGTAGGCCGTAGCTCGTAGCGCGTAGAGGGACGTAGACAAATGCTACGAAAAGATAAGGGTGGCAACTACGCGGAAATAGGATGTCGCTAAAAGCAGTTTCTAAATATTACCGAGACTCTTGTCACATCATGAGTACTCTTACAAACTTAGAAGGTTAATATTAAAACGACAAACATACTTACAAACCAATACACACGTTAAAAAGTACATATAATATTTGCTGTTGCTACGTTCCGTCAATTTTTTTTTCTAGATACATTAGATAATATATCATTATATTGATGCTGAGATAATAAGCAGGTAGTAGACTTAAGATAGCGAGTATCGGAAATGAATTGTAACTGGGTGGTTGACCTTTCTATTTGGCATATTCAATAGCAACTTGTAAAGAAGTAAATTGGAATCAGAAATCACTTCCTACTCGCACAAGGTTACTTTGTATATTTCCTCTATGTATTAGTTTGTATTTATTAATAGAAGAACAAAATATGTAGATGTGTTCACAGATAATGACGAGAGCTATTAGTAAGAATAATTTGCTGTCTTAGGTTTCGTTTCTATATAAAACAATCGTTTTATTTCCTAATGAAAATGTTAGCAACTAATGTTAGCTTAGAACAGTTTTGCAGTATTGGCAAACGACGTTTTAGGATGATTCTGTCATTTGCAATGGAGGATTCTTTAGCATAATCTGTAGGTACGTATAATAAAATAGTAACGAAGTCAAAACTGTAATATAATTATTTTTGAAAAAAAAAAAATTGCTATGACGTATGGGAACGAGTCTGATGCCGAAAACATAGTTTTTTGTTTTTTTTTTCCGTTTGTCTATTTGTCTAGATATACAAGGTGGCATACATCGACGCGCAAACTGTAACCAAGAATTCAGCACAGAATTCTCGACCCGTCTCGAGCGTAGACATTTGTCATCGGTTATAAAAAAAAAACTGCTGTTTCCTTCAAAAGTGCAATACCTACGTGGTCAAAATGTAAAGAATACCGAATATTTTATTTAATAACCGACGAAAAATTTCAACTCATAGGGGTTCAGGACAATGTATTGAATCTATGGTAACAGGTTGCGCGTCGATGTCCCTGTCACCCTTTTTTTTTTTGGGTGGGAAATCATCAAATGACCTCTCCCGCTCTGGGCGGAGCGGAAGGGCGTGTCAGACTCTTACTGACTAAAACCCACCCGTGTTCCTTCAGTTGCCTGTGCGCCAGTACCTATATTCCGGATTGGCTCAAAAACGGCTGACCAGATTTGGATGAAATTTGGCACACATATATTTTTTAACCTAGATTAACACATAGGGTACTTTTAATCCCGGTAGAACGTTCCCGTGGGATATTTTCCGACAAACACGCGGGTGAAGCCACGGGCAAAAGCTAGTTTATTTCTAAAATGGTTAGAACCGCACCGTGGGTGACTATTGGGGTCCATATTGATCTTTTACTTTGTTAGACCATCTATGTAATACATATGGAATGCAATAAAGAATTGAGTATTCCCGCTACTATCGTACTGACTGGCCAAATTGTGCTATTTTTATATACTTCGACCCGATACGAGATCACAAGAAGGGTATCACCAATCAGTTCAAACTAATTTATAGTCAGTAGGTTATCAGGGCATTCAATAACAAAGTCCACAACGGAATACCTCGTCTTACCAAATATTAAATTACTCCTAGTAGAATGAAGGATAAATGAGTATGTTGAAACAGTGATACATGTGTCATTCGCCATGTCTTATAATGAAATTAGACGCGGTATTGTGATGGTAATATGAGAGATATTCTTTTGAAATTTTTATATTAACAAACATGCTGACTGCATGCATCGCGAGGCTCTTTGTTAGTCGCTCTTAGTTTTGCATAATACTAGTATGTTTAGCGGGTATAGTAGGCAAAATAAATATAAGTTGGCAATGAAGCTAGGCATGTGTTGTGAATGTGAGCTATTGTGAGAACAAAGATCAAGGAAATTCCTAAAGATGTATCTTATTATGGAATCAGTAGTGGCCTAGGGCAACGGGGGAGCACTCGTGTCCCAGGGCAACGGGGGAGCAGTGGTGGCCCAGGGTAACGGGGGAGCAGTGGTGGCCCAGGGTAACGGGGGAGCAGTGGTGGCCCAGGGTAACGGGGGAGCAGTGGTGGCCCAGGGTAACGGGGGAGCAGTGGTGGCCCAGGGTAACGGGGGAGCAGTGGTGGCCCAGGGTAACGGGGGAGCAGTGGTGGCCCAGGGTAACGGGGGAGCAGTGGTGGCCCAGGGTAACGGGGGAGCAGTGGTGGCCCAGGGTAACGGGGGAGCAGTGGCGGCCCAGGGCAACGGGGGAGCAGTGGTGGCTTAGTGGTATCGGCCCCTACTTAAGAGTTGTAGGTCGTAAGTTCGAACCCAGGTAGGCGCTTTATTTGTGTAATTTATTTCATCACCACTGCTCTCAAAATGGTGAAGGAAAACATCGTACGGACTCCGGCGTCTCATAGAACTGAAAATTGGACATGTGACTTCTACCAATCCGCACTGGGTCCGCGTGGTGGATTTCAGCCCAATCCCTCTCACAGAGAGGCCTGTATCCCAGCAGTGGAAACGTAATAGGCTGCTTATAAGTATCCAAACGTACTCATTAAAAATATGTTTTATTTTTATTTGAAACAACTGCTAGTCGCTGTTTCATAGTAAGAATTTTCCATATCATCATAATGTTCTTAATTAATTACGGTTATTGCAGCGCACATATATCTTCATTGTCAACCTGCATAGTAAACAATTTTTCTGTCTGTACTTCGTACCCAAAATTTGTTTATATAATGCACGTACTAATAGTACGTCGTTCTGAGTCGCATCCACCATGTCTAATTTAATTTAGCGTCCCAATTTCGGTGTGAATTCTTACTCGTTCTCCTAATGGTAACCTGCTTGAGCCTGGCTGTTAAGAATGATTTCAAAATTTTCTTTACGCAGTTCTATTTATTTTTACATATTAGCTTTACTACATGCAGGCTACGGTCAAGCATTCCATGTTTGAATCTTCGCAAGACCTACGGAAGACTAATAGAACGCAGAACACAGAACTTTTGCCCGCAACTGAGTTGAAAATGAGTTTACATTCAAACTCAAAATACACACATCAAAAGTGTTTAGGGAGAAAAGTAATTTAAAAAAAATTACATTGCCCTATTGAAATTAAATAAAAATGTCTATTTTGATTTATTAAATAAAATGTTTTCGTATGTGTAGATCGACGAAATACTCTTTGCTTTTGCATTAGTAAAGAATTTTCGCGATTTTTACTTATGCAGGATTTTCACGTTAGTTAATCCTGTCATTAAAATGTAATAAAAAGATAAAAATAAAAGCTTTTAAAGGTTTTTATTGCGTAAAATAAACAATTAGTAGTCTGTATTTCCGCCGTTAACGCGTATAACACAATCGCAGCGATTCGGCAGACTCAATATGAGTTCATACAAATCACGTTGCGGAACGGCCGCCCGCATCCGTAACAGGCGGAAAATATTTTCTGGTGTGTGTTCGGCATCCATATTTGGCAAAGCTTTTCTTTGAAGCATATCCCATGCGTGCTCAATGGGATTCAAGTCTGGCGATTGAGCAGGTCATGGTAGGACGTTGATATTAGCTGCGGCAAGTGTCTTTGCAGCTACTCTAGCAGTCTGTGGACGTGCATTATCTGATACAATCGTTTTAGCGTAAATCTGTGCATTGAGAGGGCCGTTGATCCAAATCAGTTCGGTTCTTCCGCCGATCCAAATACCCGCCCATATCATGATTGTTCCACCACTGTATTCATGTATTTTCTGGCACGATTTTCTTGGCGTCCAAGGCTCCTCCTATACTGTGAGACGTATATCTAGAATCTAGCTTCATATCAAAGCGAGAAAAACGCCAAAAGAAAAGAAAGAAGAAGAAACAAAAGATTCGTCAGAAAAACACAAAACGCCACTCTTCATCTGCCCAATTTCTGTGTTCACGAGCCCATTGTAAACGGGCTCTGCGATTGCGGGGCTCAATAGGTGGTACACTTAGCGGCCTTCGGAAACTGAGATTGACATATTGCAAGCAATTTCTCATGGTTTAATCGCTTATTAACATCCCTGAAGAGCTATGTAGCCTCGTAACCAACATAATCGCGGTCACTGTACGATTTCATCGAGCAGTAATTTGTATGTAACGATCTTGTCTGCATGTGGTGATGCGGGCTCGACCTCCATGTCGCTCTGCCACGTTGAACGCGGTAATATATCCAAAGTCGTCTTTGCGTAGTGCCCAGAGCGATTGCCACAGCACGTTTCCGAGAACTAGCTTCCAACATTCCCACGGCTCTGATAATTTCTTCTCGGCTCAAGTAACGTCTTTTCTCCATAATAACGTTCTTTTTTATTGATTCCACATTCCTCAAATGTTACTGATTTGGCCTCAAACCCGTTGCAGGATTATATAAGAATACGACTTGACAGAAGATTTTCATCTTTTGACCGAAATTCACGTAAATTGTGGTTGTGATGCAAATTGAAAAGTAACGTTACCTATCCAGAAATCTTGTTGTATAATAATAATAATGTATTGACGTAAAGTATCATAAATCATTTAATCCGCAAATACTAGAGCGATCGGCTTGCATATTTTAATCGAAACGTTAAAGTTACGAAAGTAATTTCAACCGTGATACCGTTAGATGTTGATGTTGCATTTGGTCTTCGAATCCAGTCTTCAGGCCGGTTTAGCTCACATGTGTGTCATTGCGCCGCGTCAACATACTTCCAAGAATGTCAAAGTGTAGACCTGTCGTTCCAGATTCCGATAATAGGGAACGAAGACTTAAATAGAATGCGATGATTTATCATTGTCAATACAAAATTTACTAAATTTATTGTTATTATATTAATAGACGAACAGCAAGACATTCACTGGAGCGTAACTTACTTGCGATTGAAAATAAATTGAATGTTCGCTTTGCATATTCTCGCGGTGATATCAGCTTAGGTGTTCTTTATTCTGCAACACAGGTTGGAATTAACCTTGATAGGGCGTTTCCCTCCCTTATATTGTAATTCCGAATCATCATTACTTGCACCTGTAATAAAATTTTAGTTTTTTTTTTAGGCACTATATACGTATGTATGGAAAAAATTACTACTGTTGACTAAATGTACTCTTTTTGTAAATGTTTTATTCTATCAATATTATTATTCCTCTATTTCATATATATGTACATACTAATTATATTTTTAAATATTAGAATATAGAAAATATAAAAACATTTACAAATATAAAAAATAGTAGCCCACCGGTATCAGGAACAGGGTCCAAGCTACGCTAGCTAAGCTAGGTCAGGGCTCCAGAGAGAGGAACCTCCTAACAATGCGAGCCGTGTCTAGAAGTACCGCTTTCTGAATCAAGCCCTTGTTCCAGCTGCCCAACGTTTGTTGATTTAAAATGATGCGTATCACTAAACACTAATCTTTAGTAGACGGATAAACCTATAAAAGTCTTATGATCGACTGCGCATACAAACATCGGAGGCTAAACCGAACATTTACCGATTCAAATGATATTTTCATTGACTGCTCGATCGCTCATAATAATGGCCTCACCGTCACTATGAGTATATTACATTAAAATTATATGAATTCACAATTATAAAGTACTTAGTCCATCATCAAGGTATTCAGTCGTCTTTTGTTTTTATTCGGTTCGTGTCGCGTACGATGCAAGTACTTGCAAGTAATAGACCAATTAGCTTGAAGGATACTGCGGTACTTTACTCCGACGAGTAGAGTACTTTGAGCGTCATTACGTAAGTACTTCCATAGTTACTTAAGCCTTCATAGAAATTACTTAACATACATACATACATACATAGACTCACACCTTCTTCCCATTGGGGTGGAAGAAACTACAGAACGCCACCTGCTACGATCCTCACATATTTGTTTTGTTTCGTTTACGTTCATACATCGGGTTATACACCCACGCCAGTTGCGAGCACTACGCACCTGACCTTTCTGAAGAACATCACCAATAAGGTCACTATTATGTACTCCTAGGGCGTTCCCCTCCCGGCATTTCCACTCACATATACCTTTTGTCAGTCGCATTTCATTTATCCTCGCACAACATGACCAAACCATCTAAGCATACCCGTTTCAATTTTTGTCACTACATCTTCTTTAATACTGTAAAACGTGTCATTGAAAATAAAGTGCGTGAGATTATAAAAAATAATAGTGTTTCTGAATTTTTTTTCATCCACAGTAACATTGCAATAGCATTTAATTAGAAACTAAATGTTATTTACTAAAAACCATTTTTTTCGCCAAAGAATCAGCATTGCCGTACACCGTGGCAATGCTGCCAGCCTTTTAGGCACTTTTCCTGTTGACAGCGATGCGGACGAGTTTTTTGATGTCCTATGATTCCTTCCCTACTTTTTTATACACATGTACATATTATTATTTTAAGACTGTTACCTTATACAGGCTGACTTGTAATTTGACGTATTCCTTTCTGGACGTGATAGTGTGACCCATTTGACATTTGGATACATCGAAAGGTTTGTATTTGTATTGGGTATCAAATATAATAGCAATAAACGCTATTCAATTTGATAGTTTAGAGAAAAGTGATATTTGACGAATTCTGGAAAATTTTCAATAACAAGAATTGGGTTTTCTCGAATTCCATAAATTAGGCTAGCTAACTAGGCTTTATGGGATGCTTAATTGTTGTAAAAGTTAAAGGAAGAAGTTTATTAAATTGCTATTTTCAAAAATTATCTACGTAAATAAACTTTGACACCAGTTATTTCAAAATTTTACTACAGCATTAAGCGTATAAATGATGGGGAAGATATCTTCATTTAATCAGCTATCTAACGAGGTACAAAAGTTATCAAAATATTGAGAGGTACCGATGGAAGAGTTGATAATGCTGGCAAAGTCGAATTTGAAAAATGATGAAATATTTAAAAAAAATGTGATAATCGAATTAATTAACTGGTTTATGCCATCTCACTTATTTATAACCTCTCAGCAAACCATCACGTGTTAGGCACCTTGCTTGTCATATCCAGGTTTGGGGTCGCGCAAGTCGTAGCCAGGATCCGGTGGTTCGGTCTCCAGGTGGCATTGCGTAAATCGGAAGCCATTTGTTTCCATGGGCCCTGGAAAGCGCCACCTTCGGGATCCAACATCATGGTAGGAGGTGTCCACATCGGTATCGAGACGACGATGAAGTAGACTCGTCCTCGATAGCCGGTCGAACTTCAGGCCGATTTTCAGTGGTTGGCTCCCCGATTGATGGGCACCGCGAATACACTCTCGCGTTTGCTGCCTAATCTGGGGTGCCAAATACCTCCTACCGGAGGTTTTATGTCGGTATCGTACGGTCCATGGCACTCTATGGAGCGCCTGTATGGGCGGACAACCTGACGGCTCGCAACATTGCTATACTGAGAAGACCACAGACACCAATGGCCGTCAGGGTGATAAGAAGATACCGTACGGTCTCCTTCGAGGCGGCAAGCCTCTTGGCCGGATCACCACCCTGGGATCTTGACGCCAAAATCCTAACGTCAGTATATCGGAGGCGCCGGGACGCGCTGGAGCGGGGCGAGCAAATGATGCCTCGTTATGTCGACGTGTACAGGGCTGAGCTCCGCCAGACCCTAGTGGTAGAGTGGGAACAGCGACTTGCGCAACCCAGCGCAGGGCACGCCACTATAGCGGCGGTAAGACCCTTTATGAACGAGAGCTGGAGAGACGGCATGGTGCCTTTATTTTCCGGCTGACACAGGTATTGTCCGGACATGGGTGCTTCGGAAAGTACCTGTGCCGCATAGGCCGGGAACCCAAACCCGGTTGCCACTATTGCAACTGTCTCGGCGACACGACGCAGCACACCCTTGAGGAATGCCCTGCTTGGGCAGTGCAGCGCCGTGACCTCGTCGCGGCGGTTGGTGCTGCCGATACTCCCTCGCTTCCTGACATGGTCTAGTCCATGGTCGGAAGTGAGAGCGCGTGGGACGCCGTTGCCTCCCTTTGTGAGAAAGTGATGGTCGCGAAGGATGCGGCGGAAAAGGAGAGAGAGGATTACTAAAAACATGAATAATTCCCGCTTAAATATTCGTTTTTCTTCATGTCAAGAAGCGAAATTGCGTCATTTAAAAATACATTAATACCTTTTATCTCATTCTATCGCACTCAACACGGAAAACTGAATGAAATGCGTTACAATGTTCCGCACATATCGGAAGGCGTTGAACAATCGAGTGTTAAAAGTGCATGTCGTTGAGTTGACTCACTGCACCGACGCACCGAGTTTGCTGTTGCGAAACCTCGTTCAGCAAGCTCAGCCTCTAGCTAAAAATAAGATAATACGTAAGCATTAAAATATATTGAGTAGCAGTAAATAGCACCTCGTCAACAATGTTGTTATATTGCTTTCAATTTTGGTTTTATTGTCTCGTTGGTCTAGTGGTCGAGCAGAGAGCAATGGGGGCTATTGTTTTATGGGCTCACCAGCCACTGGCGAGTAAGGTCTTGTAACTACGTTTATTCGATGTTTTGGATATGTTTAAGTACCCATAAATTCATATTATGTTTATTTTATTACGTTTTACAACTTCAAATGAATATTTAGATTATACTTGTCCTAAAATTAGCAAGCATGAAGCAGACAAATATTATTCTTCCTTCAAGTGCTACCAAATTAGATCGTAACTTTTTACTTAAAATCTTAAGCCATAATTAATCAGGAATGGCACAACTATTATGAATCATTACATAAAATCCGTGATAAAAAATTCCGCAAACAGTGAACGTACATTTGACATCTAGGGACTTTACACTAGCGCCTCTAGCGGCGAACTCAAGCGCGATAGCCCTTATTCGATTGTTCCACAATTAAATTCCCTGTGGCAGCTTAGAGTCTAGATGTCGTAATGGCAATGAGCTCTATTATTATATTTATTTTACCAAAACTGGAAACTTTGGAGTCCATCTATGGTTTAAAACATTATTTTTCTCATAAATAGAATACATTTTATTCACTTGCAATGAGAAACACTGGTTGCCTACAAACAAATAAACGTTCCTTGGAACGAGTATCGGAAATTACATCTACAGTACAAAAGAAAACTCTGCCCACTCTTTCGGAAAATCAGGCACGTATTATGTTCAATGTCAATTTTATAACGTCCACGACATTTATCATCTCAAAGCAATCGTAACGGTAAAGATAGTTTGGCACGTTGGATAAATTGATATTCTTTCACAAGTTTATGTGAATAGCCGCAAAATTATGATTAAACGCTATCATTTATTATATTAATGAGGCTTAATGAGGACATATTTTATCTTTGTAAGGTACCTACGTTTATAATTTGTTACTCAATTCTTTTACACTTGGATGCAGCGCTCGGTGCTGATGCAATGTCTTAAAATAAAACTAATTATTTATTTTCTTCTGGTGAAGCGAATTTAACTAGGTGTACAAATCCAATATGTCACTGCGACCAGGTTGTCTGCGTATTTATATACAATAGTCGATGTAAGAGTCAATCTGAAGATTGATTGCCAATTTTTTGACAGTAAGCTTACAGTATACTGACGATACTGTATTCTTGATATTTGTCAATACATGACATCAAACATATGACGTATGCCACGATATTAATAATACATTTCGCAAGTCGTGTGAAACGTGGCGTATATTCTCAGGTGAAGTAAATGTTAAGCCTATCTACATAGGTACGAGTTGCTATTTATTATGCGTGTTATATGCAAATTTTCACCAAGTACTAACAACTTCGCCACGGTAAAAATGTCATTGGAATTTGTATGGCGATTTTACACTTGCACACATAGTTTTGTATTAATTATATCGAAGGATTGTAAAATTTGCAGGATTACCTTGAAGTACCAACATTCCATAATAATTTTCAACCTTTTCTCTTAATAAGGATAATAAATACATACACATTCTATAAGTTTAATGCAACTACTGCTTACTAAACAGGGTTTTCGTAGCTCTACGACGTTACGGAATTATGAATAGGGAAAAACAATCGACGCTTCTATGTTTAATTTTACAGTTTTACATTGCCCATTGTTGGTAGATAATGTGTGGTCATTATCTATTTTTATTTTACTTACATCATCATTTTCTGACCTCTACAACCCAATTACTAGTTACTGGGTAATATGATACCCCTTGGTAAGACTGGTTGTCAGACTTTCGGGATTCTGACGACCCGTAACGATTGTTAAAGATCCATGAATGACAGCCGGGATCAACGGCTTAACGTGCTTTCCGTGGCTCGGAGGGGTCTTGGTATCTAAAGATGGTCACCCATCCACGGACCGATCGCGGCAAGCGACGCTTAATCTGATCGATCGAACTGTGCGGCTGTTATTACTCAGCCCGTCCTCGCTTTTATTTCCCTACATTTTATTTTAATAAAAATGAAAATGCACATGCCCGTTTACATTTTCTTCCATACAAACCAACGACAAATGGACAGAATCAAAGATTGCGACATTGCAAACAAAGTTAGAACGTATTCCCAAAGTTACAACTAATTTATTATTCAATAAAAAAGGCAGGACATATCGATCGTATATAATGCACTTAATTAAGATTTTTCTATAATTGTCACACGCAGGTGTAATTAACTCGGCGAGCAATTAAAATGCTGCGTCCGGTTGACATTTATAAATTATGTATTTACACATGCAATAGAAAACATAAAAGCCATAGGGACAAGCGGGAATTATTGACACATGTCAAGAACAGCCATCATCGAGTGTGAGATGCCGCAAGCTGCAAGTTGCATTACCATGCATATGTGACGTAACACAAATCTTACTAAATTTATCATACAACACATACATGGATGTAACATTTATCTTTGTCAAACTGTAACATAAGTACTGGACACTGTCAGCGCGTAATGATAACCTAGTTCTGGGATGGCAAACCTTTCGTAAATTCAAGACAAATGAATGAATAACCATTTTTTTTTGGTCAACACTGCTCCCATAAAATATTCAACACAAGTGAGGTAAAATTAAAACAAAAATTACATACATACAAATACCTATAAAAAGGACGTCTTTTAACAAAAAGAAATGGATTGAATTAAAAAACGAATTGACGATAGACGTATTACAAAAAAATGCATTTTAATTTAACTTCTATCCAGAATTTTCTGTCGTGTGCCATAGGTTCGCCATCCCTGTCCTAGATCGTTTGCCTTGAGTGCGCGGGCGCAGGGCGGCCTCCGCGCGACCGCTGTGACCTCACACACCATAAAGTACAGGAAAATGTATGCTTCCGTACACCTGAAATATTTTGCCTAACGACCGTCACTAATGTGTTTAGTCATTTACTTTTTCCTTGAGTTTATGAGATATTTTAGCTTCCATCTTCTCAAATGTATAAGATTGAATTCATTTAAATAAATAGTAAAAAGTTACTTGCCCTGTTGTTGCCCAGGTGTAGATTAATTAAAATAATTTATACCAACGTATTGTGTTTTACGAGGGTTAAAGTTTTTAACAGTAAAAGCACCGTTTGTTTTCGTTAATTAGTTAAAATGTTAAAATACTGTCTCTGATTATACACAGTCATTTAGAAATTTTATAATTAAAACGGTGAAATGTATTTCGTTAAACACAAAAAATAACGGTAAAAAACAACTATTATATCGAGCTACAAATAAACTTGAACAAATAAGCCTTACAGAAAAGGCCACATACCAAGTCCTACGATACTTCCTAGAATTGTACAATCGTTATCGAATCTTATAATAAATCTCACTTCTTATTCGATATTATTTCTTCGAATTCCTTCAGCTTCGTCCGTCGTGGTCCGGTCACGCACTATGATATCATACCATCCCACAAGGGTGAATATGACTGGTAGTCGTTAATATCATGATCATCTATACATATACTTATATAAATTAAAGTTTCTATTCATGTCTATTTGTGTGACCGTGTTGTTCTTCTAAAGTGCACAACGGATTTTGATGCAGTTTTCACCATCATTTAGAGAATTTATTCCGGAAGGCTTATGGGTAATTTTCAAAATTTTTGTTCATTTTGTTTTGTGTATACGTCCACGTGAGTATTGACCAGAAATAATACATTGAAGCGATCAAATTAGTATTATTTTTAATGAATAACATTTTCTTTAGATGGGTTTCGACATTTCAGATCAAAATAATGGGTAATTAAGAAAGTCTCAATACTTCCATAGATTAACTCTGTGGCTCTAAGCACGACCGCGTTACAAAAGTTTCATAAAAAAGAAGCTACTCACATGTTTACATGTTCTCATTGCGCAATAGCTTTATGGCTTTAATTCTGATGTTAAGGATATAAAATATAAATAAATAACCTATTGTATAATAATAATAACATCCTTTCAATATGTGTCTTCCATTTCATTCAATTTTGTTATTGTAACACCGATATCAGTAGAGAATTGAGGTTTTTTACGGGCAACATTCTCACAACATTCAACATACAATTACAACATACATTATGTGTATAATGTATTTATATTAAACTTACATACAATCTTGTTGTTTTGTCAAGTCGTAAAAACCGTGCGAAGCAGGGGCGGGTCGCTAATTATAATATAAATCACTTTTTTATACCCGAAACTATTACTTTAAACTCCTTCAGCTTCGTCCATCACTGCCCAGTCACGCACTATGATATCATATGCCCTTAAGTGGTGAGTGAGACTGGCAGTCGTTAATATCATGATCATCACTAATAAAGAATATTTTCCTGATTCAAATGCCATGCGTGACAGCGATCACGATAGTCAGTTGTCGATTAGGAGTTAGAGGTACCAGCGGTAATTGATTATGAGAGATGATGCCCGTGCCTTGGAGTTCGAGACATCGCCGATATCTCGAGGAAAATCTGTTAAAGGGCATGATTTGCCAAGGAAATAAACAGGCTATGTCCCATTCGCAGGAGTGTCCTAAGTGTCTGTACATCTGAACTTTTGAGGAAATGAAGAATGCCACTGATTTCGTATATAAATAACGGATCCCAATCAGTAGAGGTAAATTAGCTAGGTAGGTAGGTTCTGTCTTAAAGACCCAAGGAAATAGTCCGTTTCTCATGCCCGAAAATCCTGGAATTTTCGATAAAATAGGTAGGTTTTCTGACGAATTAAAGGCAAGTTTAGTAACTTTTTTTATAGTACGGCGAAGTTTCTAGCAACAAAGTAAGGTGAGTTTATTGAGTAATTAAATTAGAATAAATAACCAAAAACAGGTATTGAAAACAATTTATTGTGAAATATTTACAGGTTCTTGCTGTTAAAGGGCGTATTAGGAAACATTATTTACATATATGTGATTCATAGGAGGGTCATTCAAACTTTAATTTACGAAACTTTCATGTTACCACACTGACATGACATTATTGTAAAATATGGTGTTGTATTGTTTTAACGCTCGCGCTGTCGAGTTAAACAAACATTCATAAATTAATGTTGTGATAAATGAAAAATAATATTATGTGCATAAATTATAGGTAATTAAAGATTACGCTTCATATTTTACTACAAAATTAATCATAACGTTGTTTCCTGTATCTTTTGTTAAAGATTAGTGAATATGTTTGGAGGTGCTTCTACTGTGTGAAAATATTCTACTCGTGTAAAAATATTCTGAAAATGTTTTGGTTCTTTATATTTCTAAGGTGCGTGTATGCAATGCACATGCACAAGTCGCTTTTGGCTGCCTAGATACGCAAAGACATGATCTTTAAACCCCTTATGCTACAAGCCTAACCATAAGCGGTGCCTCCGTCTACAGTCTTACGTATATGCTCAAAATTACATGAACGTTACGTAAAAGACAATTATATGAACGATTAAACTTAGATGTGGGAAAATTCGGTTCATATGTATTCACCATAATGATTTAATTACTTGATAGTTTCGTATGGTATATGGTAGGTATCATACAAACTATGTGACAATTAGTAATTAATAAGTCATTAAATTGTCACTTACAGGATATCTTGCGCAAGTTTTCTTGAATTGCGATCTCGATATAATCACGGTGGATATCCTGTAAGTGACAATTTAAGTGCAGTTATAAACTGTGGAAGTTTATAACAATGTTTAAAAAGTCGTTGCATTTATCACACACAGGATATAAATCTGGGTACCCAGGACACGACTATGAGTTGTTGTCGTACTAGTCTTATCCCAAGTATTCTGTTTTGGCTTCCAGAAGCTAACAAGTTGTGGGTAAACATCGGTATCTTAAAACGAGGAGCAACTGTCATCACTTCCGTATCCCAAAAAGTGGAAATGACAATATAATAGACTCCAGCCTTTTATTTAATTCCTAGCGTCTGTATAAAGAAAGCGCAACACAATCAAATGTAAGGGCTGCGCTTGCGCAAGTACCTACGCGAGTTTCTCCGACCAGCTCCAGATTCGCAGACCTCCAAGTAATCAAGGGTGTAGATGTAAATTACTTGTTTGTTCTCTAAATCACTGTATTCAGATCATTTCGTTGCTTACACACCATTTAAATATGTTTTACATAACTTAAGAATGACGAGTAATGCGAAAATAAAGGAGATTGTCTGTGTTTGGAAGTTAGGTTCAAAATAAAATTGGCTAAGGTAGAAATTAATAGTCTTTTGGTCTTGTACTCTGGTTCGATGGTAATGACGTAATAACACCCAAACCAGTTCAATATTTGTGCAATTTCCTCACAATTACGTGCATGCTGAGTCACATTTCAAATATGCTTAATAAACACCCTTCGAAAATTACTTCGTATGTCATTATTTTTCGCACATAACACAACCTGACGTATCGAAACTTAATTTGGCATTCGTTCAACTTAGGCCTCATTGCACCGCCGATCAGTAAACACGTTTAGCGCTAAACGAGTAATAACATAATTCTGTATCTGTCAAATGTTTGAAGATGACAGAGATAGAATTATGTTTAAAACTCGTTTAGCGTTAAACGTCTTTAGTGATTGGCGGTGCAAGTGTGATGGAATAGTGGCTGAATTTCTGTCATTTGTAGGAAATAGGTAGAGCCTTGAGACAATATATAAGGAAGATTCGTCTGTAGGTAAAGACATTGAATAGTAATCATTGGTTTGGAGAATTTCTTCCGTATACAAAGGTGATTCCAATCGACTAGTGAAAATGTTTAAATGGGATTCATCTATATACCTATACGAAAAGGATTTCGGCTTCTATAGTTTCCATATAAGTAACTACGGTCTTGGAATGATCCTTTCGCACGAACCATCGTGTTTGAGTTTGCCAATAAAGGCGCGCGATCCTAGTAGGACAATTTCTATGAAAACTTCACGGAAATTGTTCTACCAGAATCGCGTCGCACCGTCGCGTCGCGCCTGTCTGCGGGAAGCCTCATGCTTATCTACTGAGACATTATAAATCCGGCTTCAAAATGTTTTGGTTAAAAAGATGAATGCCACATAAATAAACACATTAGTCGATACTGTAAAATATTATATTGGTGACATAATAAATATCACCCGATCTTTGGGTTGGCTGTCACATTACTCATTCACTGCGAGGTATCTATATGACGGTAGTCGGTATTACAGCTGACCTTTGACTAAACAGGTCCACACATTAACAGGCGGAGCTGCATATATGTATAATAATATAATTTATTAAGTACGCGTTTAATAATCTCGCTGATCTTGCTATAGGCGCGTGGGTGTAGCTTTGTACGTAACATTTTCCACAGATATGCATGCAGTAAACTTGAAGGATAAACCGCATTGCTCAGGGAGTTATCATGCAGTCAATGTTAAATATATTAATACTAAAGATCGAAATAAGTTGTGCAGAAGATCTAATAAATCCTCTCTAATGTCGAAATAGATAATGACTGGCGTTGTTCACTTCCCATATTGAAAGGTTTCAAAGAATTGCTACAAAAATTGGATTATGTTGTGGTGAATCAAAGCACACGTTTTAATAAGAAATAATGAAATCACACCATATCTCCGTAGCGATTTATCTTGATCTAGTTTTAAAAGTCAATCGGAGGAAATGCATAACTTAAATTGATCAACGGCATTGAGCAAGCCGTCTGTAGACTGTTATTATTGACTATTGCAAATAATCAATTAAATTGCATACGAAAATAAAAATGAATATAATATAATCCAATATTTTGTTTTAGCACTTTGTCGGCGTAATTGATATACACACTCCTACAAAATAACAGCTTTCTAGTACTAACGGTCTCTTAGCAAAACCTCGGACAGACAGTCAGACGGTCATGACGAAACTATAATGGTTCCTTGTCAGAACTACGGAACCCTAAAAATGACTTTTCACCCAAGAATAGGAAGAAAACGTAAGTATTTTTGTCAAATTCAGTACCTTCATAACGAGTTGACAGATTCTGTGTCAGTAAATTAAGAGCCAAATGTGTTTTATCCCTATTTTTACAGCCTTCCTCCACGAGCTATTTGTGATAAGGTGAATTAAGTCCTGAAAACCATATAAAAGTAACCTGCTGTAATTTTAAATAGGAACGTGTAGCTGCCGTTAGTAGTTTTAGTTTCGTTTGAATCCTTCGCTTTTATAAGTAGTACACATTCTAATATAGAGTCACGACAGCGTGACCGTTTCAAAATTTTCAGATAAATTGCTACGTGGATGAGTACATCACTAGCTATATTTGTAACTATGTGAATAGATAAAGAGATTGGAGTAACCCATTGTAAAGTATATAAGGAAAAATCATGACCATGCTAAAGAATATATGATTTCCTAAGAAAACGATCAACTAATAAGAATTATGTAAATACGGTAAATCAATTATACGAAGAGATTGAATCCAATCACTGTGTGAAACAAATGATCGATTGCTCACGCATAGGAATGTGCGTTTTTTGTTGTGTACGCGGTCTTCACAGGTTAATCGACGTTCAACCTGAACATTATCGCAGGGGTCACGAATTATATTATAAGATATCGCTATGTTTTACACTTTCTCCCTTACTGTACTTGATTTGTAGTATATTTTTTATGCTTAGACGTAGGATTAATGTAAATACAAATATTGTTTCTGTTTTTGGGAATAACGATTCGAATTCTGTTTCGCCATTATCAGCGGAAAGGGTATTTTCAGGGCAAAAAGAAAGATAATGAGCTAATCATTGGAGGTCCTTTGTGCCGTCAGTCATCTAATCATAATTTTAATTTTAATTCTAATATTCATTTCAATTTTTATTTTCATTTCCATTTTTGTAATTATTAAATCTTAATATAATGTTGTTATACGTATGGATCGTATCTGAATTAAAATATCTTTTTAAATTTATTTTTTATTACCTTACTTACAAAAAGCTGAAACAGATACGTTACTGATATTACATCTTTTTGTCAATTTAATGGAAAATCACAAAATGTAGCCAAATGTCGTCATGCGAGAAAAGTTGTATTGTGACGAAAACCAGGTGCTAAGTAACTAGATACCCGTATAAACGAAGTATGTTGCTTTCTTCTCCCAAGCTCGGGTCAGTATGATAACTATTCTAAATGAAGACGTCATGTAACGTCAGTCGGCATGTCGTTGGCGGTAACCATACGAGTCGGCACGTTGACAACACTTTCTTCGTAAATACCTCATTACATAAACGTGAGGGTGCCGACTGCCGGCGGCATTTCGAGCTGTGGTACGTGCCCAATACTGAGTGGACATTACTTGTCATAGTGTGTATTGTAATTTGTAATAATTTTGGTAGATAGGTACTGTAGATCATAAAAATGAACAAAAAATAAATCAAATCTAAATCTTAATGTTAATAAATCAGCTGGTGTTGATGGCATTCGATGCGTATAAGTGAAGGTGATAAGATAACTAAGGTCATAGTTAAGCTAATAAACACTAGTATACAAGTTGGGGAATATCCTCAAGAATTATTAATAATTATAAAAATTAAAAAACCCCGACACAAAAAAGAGTTGATGATCTTGAAACGGCTGAGCTGATTTTGATAAAACATGCCTAAGAACCACCGCTAGAAAACCTGATTTTAAATAAAAAAACCGCATCCAAATCGGTTTACCCGTTTAAGAGCTACGGTGCCACAGACAGACATACACGTAGCGGTCAAACTTATAACATCCCTCTTTTTGCGTCTGGGTTAAAAATCAGGTAACGTGAGAGCAATTTTAAAAATGGATCTCTTAGTAACTATGACAGCTACAGGCACATTACAATATTACCATCATAGATAAGGTACTAGAATACGTATGTCAACAAATTCAGAATTTTTACAATAAAAACGATGTCTTATCGGATTCTCAGTTCGGCTTTCA
The DNA here is from genome assembly GCA_917490735.1 of Dryobotodes eremita. Lineage (NCBI taxonomy): Eukaryota > Metazoa > Arthropoda > Insecta > Lepidoptera > Noctuidae > Dryobotodes > Dryobotodes eremita. The sequence goes on along the minus strand of OU823254.1, from coordinate 14,066,282 downwards.
ACCTAATAAATCAACTTCAATTCTGATTTTTAAATTCACAGAAGAAATAAAACAACACATCAATGATAAAAAAACATGCTATCCTGATATTAATTGACTTTAGCAAAGCGTTTGATACTCCAGCAGTAGGTACAGCAGTCAGGGCCGTATTTAAGCGTGTGGAGGCCCTGGGGCAACCAAAAAGTGTAGGACCCGAAAATTTTGTGGAACAGACGATAAAAAAAAGTAAAACACAGTCTTCAATAATTTTTAAACAGGGTGGATTTTTTAGCTAGGGCAGTAAGGACAAGGTACCCTAACGGTTGTACGGTTGTACCTACACACCGTGTGTAAAACAGCGAAAAAAAAATATCAAAGGAAAAGTTGTTTGCTAGAGTTTACTCGTCGGAATTTAAAAATATACTTTTTTTTCGAAGTCTCTATTGTGGGGGCCCCTCTTTTGTGGAGGCCCCGGGGCGGTCGCCCCGGATGCCCTCCCCTAAATCCGGCCCTGACAGCAGTACAGCTTAAAGAATGAAATATTTTCAAAATACCTACTTGACCTTAAACTTTAAACCACCCAACCCAGAATAGTAGACAAAAAGTTATATGTATAACAGATGTCGACGAATTATTATTAATGTTGTGTTTATGACAACAAAATAAATTACATGTTTGTCAAACTTTATATGACATTTTGGTGCTGACATTTAGACACGAAAAAAGACCTGCATCTTTGTTTAGAGGCTCCGGGGAATAACTCGTCAGAGGTTGGGTTTCCACAACAAAAATATATAATCCCATAACTAATGGATCTATTCAATGTACCTTACATTTGTATAAAACAATTAACTTTATGAATAACATCATTCATGTCTTGCGACATAATATCATTAAATGGAATTGCCATCGGTAATGCAAAGGCATCAAGTCTTAATACATCTTAATGTATCCGATGGTTGTTTTCATACATATTACAACTGAAATCAAATCTCAACGTAACCTCTAAAATAATAGGTGTCAGTGATTATGGGGTGGCCGCAGGATGTTCAATTGTTTTGCCTGTGCATCCGTGTTCGTTGATGAATGTTAATGTCAGTAAGCAGCTCGATGATTATCTGTGATTGCTTCCTGCGCGGGGCGAGGCGGCGGCGCGCGCTGCGGCGCCTCACTGCGCATCGAGGCGCACCTCCCAAGGAGGCCGCGGCGGCGGCGCGGCGGCACGCACGCAGCGCCCACGGCCGAAGCGCTCGTGTGAAGCACGCCTAATGACCACTCTTCCGGATCCGGCAGGCAAAACCCAACTAATAACAATAATGAGTCTCATTTCGACTGAAGATTGATCAAATTAGGATGTCATTGTTCCATAAACTTATTTATCTTGTTGTGTTCCATGAACCCGGTTGTGAACAGAATACTTTAAGAATGGAGTTGGTAAAACCATCTTCGATGTACCTGTGTAAGTATTTTACCTCTAGTTTATATCGAATGGCATTGGACAGGCTATAATGCGTTCCGTTGGGTGATTAAAACGGTCACGACTAATGCGGCTCCGGTGCGAATCACTGCTAAAGTTCACTTTCGAATCATTATTTGTATCTGCTTTCGGATTACAGTCTAATATTATATAACTATTAAAATTCAAATAATTAAATATTAAAAAACAGCAGCGTCTTAAATTTGCTCCGCAGTAAATAAAATATTCGTATTTCTAAATTCATAGTTTGAGGTTGAAGTATAATTTAGTTATGGTCATGACCACTCGGCTGCGGCTTCGCGCAATTCACGGCAAAAATAAAACAAAGGTGCGTCAACAATGACGACCTTGTGGCGCCCGCAGCCGTGGCACGGCGAGCCATGCGCCGAGCCGGGAAGCAGCGTCGCCGTCGTGCGGTTGTGCAACACTACTTCACTAGAAAGCATACTTTCTTTCACGTACATAGCAAGGACTTATCGGCGTGTCAAAAATGGCAAATTGTTTTTTTATGTAGTTCCAAAAGGTCAAGTCTGACTCATTCTGAAAATTTTGACTATAAATTCGGTTTGGTTGGCGATTATACTCTCTCGCAAACTAGCTCGCTTTTGATCGAATGTTGACCATAAAGGGCATGTGCAAGCGCAGAAATTTAATATGGAGTCGAGTGCGATCGCCGCGGTGTCAGGGTTCTGAGGTGGCGGTCCGCGGCTATTTACACTTTCACCTCACTCCGGGCTTTACCAGAATTTACGTCACCGCTGCGCCAGCGCAATTATATCATCACGAAATCAGCTGCTGAGTAAGTGGCACAGTGGCACACTGGGCTTTGAACCCAAGTCTCACTTTTTGTTTAGTTATTGTTTTTTGGAGAGTTGCGATTCTCGTTATCGGTCATTAGGTTTCATAATGAATAGGAAAGCGATTTGCATTTTCAATTACTTTTTCATTCTCACGGACGTACGTGTGTAATGTTGAGGAGTGGATTTAATTATGAATCATGTATTAAGTCACCACAGAATGGAATGGAAACTCTCTACAGGTCTTCTCTATACAATTTACGCACAAAACTATCCATTAGTTATTCAACAATTTAGATATGAGAGATTTTCCATTTTATATTAAAAAAAATGCTTATTAATGAATTACATTCGGTAACTCCTTTCAGTAACTAGGTACTCTTGTTCTCAAATATAAATAACATTGAATCCGATTGAATTTATAGGTAACTTTTACTTGAATGGAAACTTGTTCACAATATCCTTAAAATTATCTTTGTCTCCATTTTCAGAAGTTCGTATTATGAAACTTAGTATGTATTAGTGTGCATTCATTGTAATGACTTTTTGCACGCATTTCATTAGATGTTTTTTTGTCGTGTAAATAGACTTTTCATTGAAGCCATGCCGAGTAAAATGTCTACCAAAACACTTGAACCGTGGTCATAATCTGTTTTAATACTTACATTATTGTTCATGTCCGTAACCTAGAACCGTATGTCTTATGACATTCACGCGAACATGCACTCCCTCTTCGATAACCTTACCATTTGCGTTTGTTATTTCAAGTTATTTGCTGGTCGACTTGACATCAGTAATTACAGAATTCCTTAATGGCTGTTCAAAGTATAAACGAATATAATAATTATCAATATTTTATCGTTAATGAATGTTAAATATCTTATTCTTCTTACGACCATGAGCGGCACTGGTCACGGTCAGTCTAAAGGGCTTTTAGCATTTGAAAATATTTAAACAATATGCGCAAAACAATGGCTAAGTTTGCTGAATATATTTCAATACCGTTATGTTGATTACACACTCACAGATCTCTGTATTGCGCGGCTACAGGTCTGCAGAGCCATTGTTTTTTCGCGGTTTCTCTTTACCTAGTCGTGCATTACCTCTTGTCGTGGACTATATCTTACTAGCCGTTACGTCACTACACAAATCCATTGCGTTATAGGCTGCCAAACAAAGAGTGGTTTTGCAATACCTAATTACGCTTCAAAGATGTAACATAATAAACGTTGATTTACTGAATATTACGCACATTATTTAATACTGGCTTTTCTTTATTGTCTGGCAGCGGTGTGACCCAGAATATAATAATTAAATGCAACTTCGACGTAAGTTAATATGAGCTCCTAGTTATAGAGAGAACTTCAGGAATCTTGGTGTTGTAACCTTGTTAAATGTTAAAATTAGTTAGTGTTGAACTTACCCGTGTTCCGGAATTGTGTTCTTGTACTTTTCTCTTTTCATTTCCACGTGTTTGTTCAGAGATGTGGGCGCGTTTCACTGTTCATGTCACAACACTCACGGCACACACTGTACAGTTAATTACATAAACACTTCTTATAATCACTTTGCAAGATTCACTATTTTTGCCAGTCCCATGACTCTGCGACCTGCAACAAAGATATTGGGCATGAATACAGTGAACACATCTTTATGTTCGGTTGTGGGAGTTGGTTCGCGAAGGTGTGGGCTACAGACATCTGTTTTGGTAGGACATCCAATATTTGCCTAACTAATGGCGTCTTCTATTATATTATTGCTGCTAGCGCAACATAACTTTGTCACGTACGAAGAGGTTGGATAATATTGTACTAAAACGGTTTGGTTTTCACAGAACATTATCCTCTGTTACAAATTTAGAGATAATTCAATAGTTTAGATTAGACATTTCAATGAGTTAATGTGATTATCATACATCCATAACGTAGTTCTAGAATGGTATTGAATCTAAAGTTAGATTATATAATAGTCTAATTTCGAAATCATATGGTTATGCAGTTTGGAACTGTTATTATGTCTGATGACATGTCTCCAATCAACTCGTACACTATCAGATTGATCGATTGCTCTCGGATAGCAAATTAATCGATTATCTTATTATATTGTATTATATTTAGGTATTTGAGAGGTTGTTAACGTAGATCATTGTCGTGCATTTTGCAATGGCTTAGTTTTTCGCAACTGCCAACTATTATTTATTTAGAAGGGTGATAAATTGCGAGACTGTTCTGTATAATTAACTTAACATTATAAAATCAAATAATAGCTTTGCTGCTCATTAATCAAACTTGTGTTAAAAGGAGAACAACACGAGTTTAAATCGGATCATTCGATATCAAGCAAGCTCTTGTGTCCATCACATTTTGTCCGATGGTTGCTCGGTATGTTGAAGATAATTATCTAGTGGGGTTGAAAAATCATGCTACTAATATGTAGGATATCCGATAGGTACGTTATTATAACGTACCGTAACTACCTACCTCTATGATAGCTTAGCTTGTTTCATGCCTGTTTGGAACTTTTTATCGATTATTCTAGATCACGACGTGCAAAACACGTCGCCGCTGACGTTCGAGACTGGATCGTGAGAAATGTGTGCTTGTCACACTGTTTCACAGACAATAGGCATTCCTTGTAGGTTTAGTTTTAGAAAATATCTTGCAAAGAATACATGAAGGAGGTAAAGACTACTGAACAGCTTTGTAGACCAAAAATACAACAAGCGGTTCCTTTCATACCGTAGCACATAAGTATAATATATACATTCTTCGTCTGTCTTCAAATGATTCAAAAATTTATTGTGACCAAAGGACTCCTTTTGTAGATTTTTGCGATTAACAGATCCTCTCACAGAATCCTGCTATTTATTACACGTGTATTATAAAATAAAATATTTATCGCTACTTAAATAAACCTGTCGTATAAATTGTATAGTACAGCACCAATTAATAAAATAATTAACCAAACAAAGTGTCAGTATTGTATGTATTTTACGTTCTAATCCTTGACGCGTACCTAGATATATCCTTTATCCTAATTGTCGGTGTTATTTATAGCTCAAATGTTATGTGCGGTGTTGCAAGCCTCGGCCTTCGGTTCGGGTCCTGTTGTGGACAATCACTCGATGTCTATAATTACTCATTAGGTACGCTAATGGATGTTCGATCGAGGCATTATGTGCTTTGTCACGACTCGATCACACGAGCGAGTCGTCATCACTCTACACGTGATTTACCGAGAGAACCTGCGTTTGTACGAGAATCTCGATTTATGTGTGCGTTATGTGGGACACGGTTGACATGATAGATTGTGGCTGGTACTACACTTATAGGGCATGGCTCAGGAAAGAGTAAAGAAATGTACCTTAGCAAGTTTATTAAATGTGTAACTTATTGTTAGGTGTCTGCTTACGTTCTGTTAGTCAGACTCCAGGCAAAAGCGTTAGGCCAGAAACATTTGATAGCATCCCTTACAGTTTTAGTGTTTTTAACTCTATAAGATCTAAGATTAGTCACGTTAACTGACGCTTCGAAACAGCTCCTTGTGTTAAACGGCAATTTACAAACGGCGTTTTCCGCTATCATTATAATTACATCCTAGGTGTAGGTTTGATTACTGTAATAAACTAGTTGTGTAGAAAAGAAACTCTGTAATATCTAAATGATGTAATTTTTATGACTTGAAGAGATCTTAAAGCCTTAGCGCCGGTTCTAAGTGTCTGATAAATGACATTTCTAAATTATGCTATGCGAGCCAGTAAATTGCAGTAATAGCTTCGGAATAAATTACTATGTGCCGTCTGTCTGTATGATTTAATGTAGCTATTTGGATGCTAAATGTATAAAAAGCGTCGGCTGCAAATACGACGCAACTCTATTTGATCTAACCAACGAATAATAAGATATTTAAAAAAATTGCTTGAAATAAGATTGGGAAAATGTATTCCAATGAAAATAAAAACAATTTCCTAATAGTAAAAAGTCCAAAAACTAATCCTTTGAGGTGCGACTCTTAATCAAATTCTTAACTTTACTCGAGATAAACATTTATGGAGCTGACGACTGCGGAATAAATTACTAATCTTTCGAAACACCCAACTACATGACATTTTAAGTAGGATTACTTACTTTAAAAACGCTCTGTGCGGAGAAGGACATTTAAATTAACATGTATTTAATGTAAATACAAGGAAAATGAAAATACAAACATAGTGACAGTGACATCTCTGCTGCGCCCGCACAGCGTTACGCGAGATATTTGCGCAAGAGTGGTCACAGACATCCATCAGGCGACCTTGCCCGAAATTCTTCTTTGACCGTTGGCGTCACCCCTTCCATTAGGCAGTAGGCTCTATTGAAGTAAAACCACATTCCGTAGAGTACGTGTGTTAATAGCCTCGTCATTAGGGGTTTGTTTAAATCTTAGGTCACGTACTTGCCTAAGATTGTGCTTTTTGGTTCAAATAATTTTCGCACTAAAAGTAGCCCATCTGACAGGCACAGTTACATAATGTAAGTAGCTTTGCCTGTAACCTACCAAAAACTTTGCGCAAAATACAGGAGAAATTCATGGTGTAGGGCAACGATATAAAAACTTGTTTCTAAATCTCTATCTTATGTTAATTCCTGTTATGATTTCAAAGATAAACGAATTAATTAATATAGTTTTTATAATGCGGACGTGTTTACTCATTTGGAAAATTCGATAACGTCACGCAGGCTGACGATACTACCCACATGACGTAGACAGACGAAGAATTTATGAAGACATATGAATACATTGACTCTATGCAAAAACCCGACCTCGACCGCTGACATTGTCTGTGCATCCTTACAATGATTGTTATTATTATAACGTGCAGTATTTTGATGCATAAAATCTTTTGGTCTTGTATTTTGGTTGCAATTCTAATCAATTTGTGCCAGGCTACTAGGTCAAACTGAATCTGAATGTCTTGTCTAATGTTACGCCAGGCGTAACATTAGACATTACGTTTGGCATTAGTAATACCAAACGTAACATTAGACAATACGTTAGGCATTAGTAATGCCAAAAAGGTACCTAAGTGATGCGCCTGAAGCCTTTTTGGCCATTAACCAGAAATTAGATATTATAGTATCTATGAATCTTTTTCAGGACAAGACAGTCAAGTAACTTCTTTACTATTTCTAATTGTTATCTATTGCTTTTTTCTTGGAACAAAATTGTTGTTATAAAACATGTATACAAGCGCTTCTACAATGTGTCTAATTGTTTATGTTGATACAGTAGCACATGCCTGTTATATTACTGGACATATGTTTAGTTTAAAATTTCATAACAGCCGAATATTTTGCCAACATGGTGGATAGTGTTAATTAGTTCCGTCCACAGTCTTTTATTTCAATCGTAGATGTGTAATAGTTGGTTTTGATAAAACGACACCTTGTTGCAGTGATTCGTGATGGTAATATGGGCACGTGGTTGAATAAAAACAATTGGATTTGCGCCACAAGTACATATCATGTAAATGACTCAGGTACCTTCGTAGCTATTCGTCGCTAGTCGAAGGCGTACGTGTGAAACTGAACCACAATGTATTTAAAACTAAGTAGGTACGTATGTATGTATGCGGAGGTTCTGTGTGAACAGTCAGTCTGTGTCTGCGCCTGCACAATAGCTCGCTCGAGTCACGCGCTACTCTCCACACTATTGTTAAGGAGATTTGATCATAAAAACAATTTACAATCAGCTGTCGAGGACGTCTATGTATAGTTATGAAGTTAGGTGCGACTGGCGTGCCCCGTGACTACGTCCGCGTTATTAAAACATGACCTCTATTTGAGTTCTTTAAGAGTCGAGAAATTAGTTACGTAGGTACATTTAGGACACTTTTGTAATAACTACTACTTCTCAAATTCAAAAAGAAACTCGCACTAGGATTTCGTAGATTTTGGCTGCGTTGCGTTAATCTAGGATCACAAACATTCAGATAAGGAACGATTTATCCGTAAGCCTCATAAAATATTGGTTCAGTGACTAGATAGCTAAGCTCCACTCAGTATCCACTACGCACTGGTCGTTAAGTCAATTCGCTCTAACTTCGCTAGGCCTTCTCCAAAGAAAATCGACATTACTAAAACAAAACGCTGCCATAGGCATGTAACTTGTTAATGGTGACCATTACAAGAACAAAAAGTAGTTTAGAACGTTTTGCATTGGTACAGCCACAGACAGAAGGCGGACAGCTGATTTGTCAAGTCACCAAAGAAAAAGAAAAAAATGCTAAGTGTGCAGGCGTTCTTAATGTTACCCCTGGAACGATTGTGTTATGAAATCTTTAATGGACCTAGCAACACTTGCACAGTCATAGCTGATTAGTGAGAAAGAAGTCGTGTGGGACGATGGATTCAGCCAGATAGACCGACGACCTTAGAATGGTGGCTGGGACAGACTGAATGCGGAAGGCGGAGGACAGGGTGTTGTGGCGCAGGCTGAGAGAGGCCGATGTGTATATGAGGCCCAGTGGACTGCGGTAGACTGAGTTGATTGATAAGGAAGGCAAATTAGTGATTATGTAGTACATTAGGTATTGGGAAAAGTTAGATTTGACTTGGTATTAATCAAAAAGGGTGTTAACATAATACGTATAGAGAAAGTTTAAGAGGGCATTTTATTACCAACAACGTGTTACCTACTTATTGTTATGGTTATTTATTTTATGTGCGGAGAATAATAAGCGGTGCCATTCGATAAAGAAACATTGAAACAAGCCGCACACATTGTTAAAGTCCACAAGCTTCACATTAATGCCCTTTTACGTTCCTAACCCTAGTATTCTTAAAGGAAACTTTTCTTTAAGACGTTTTTAAAAGTCTTTACACCTCAATCCACACTCTCGCTTAGTTTGGTACCTACACATGTAACTAACAGCAACCATTTAGCTTAGGAATTCGGGAGTTACTTAATCGAGCATAATTTTGTTTTTTTGCTGACTGCCACTACCCGACTTCCTTCATTGGAGGCACTCGATTCATCAAATTAAGAGAATGATATACTTAGTAGAGAAATCTTCTATAACTTGCAAATGACCATGCTCGAGGATTAAAACAATAGCATCACTGCGGTATCTTTTATTATCACACCAAAATTACCATAGAATACTTGTAGCTACGAATTTTATGGTTCTTCCCACGTTATCTCGGTTGGTAATTGATTGATAGAAAGGCATCAAGCTACTAATACTCACGCTGATTTTCAATTTAGTCGTATAGAATGGTGGACGCAGTTAATTATAGCTTAAGATTGACTTTTACACGTGAAAAAGCTTGTGCGAATCTTCTTAATAAAAATCTTAAATTCTCTGACAAACAACGCACAGTCTGAACCGCTGGGTCTAGTAGCACGAAATAAAGCACAAGATAAAATAATAGAATAGAAGACTCTTTATTATGTACACCATAAAATTTACACATATAAATTTAGAAATTTTACAAAGGGTTACACAATGGGCGGTCTTATCGCTAAAAGCGATCTTTTACAGACAACCTTTGGATGGATTAAAGGGAGAAGGAGACAAAACTGCAGGTAGTCAGTGGTGTACCATTTACTTATACAATAAATACATACATACATACATAAAACATATACTTTTGTACATATAATATATATGTCGGAAATACGTTAAATCAATCGTTTGACTTTGACAAATCGGGACGCCAGCGCCACCAGGTGGCGGTCGACAGAGTCTATAACATAACGCTTGACCAGAGTTAAGCAGAGTTTGTTGTTGGCAGTTAAGCAGTGACCACGTTTAGAAACTGTCGTGCGTTCCGTATAGTTGTGTCGTATGTGTGATTAGTTTGATCGTAAATTATAACTTGGTATGAACTGCAAACGGTTTTTCTATTGCGCAATAGCCAACACTTCCCATAGTACGCCCACAGTAGTTAAAATATGGCTAATGATAACGAAAGACGAATACCTACTCCGTCATATACAATAATAAACATGAAACAAGAGCAAGGAAACTAAATGTAATGAATGTTTAATGAGAGAGAAAGTGTTTTTTAACCAGAATTTTAAAAGTGGACAAAGTTTGAGCACGCTGCAAGAGTTCCTTTTATGAACAGAATTAGCACTAGGAAGGAATTTTGAAAATTCATCCCCTAAAGATTAAATGGAAGTCCGTAATTTTTGAAGTTAGAAACGTGGAATTTGGTGCTTAGACTTCTGTTTATAAGTAAAAGTTAGTAAGAAACATAGTTTTTTGGAAACTCATCTTTTAACGCTCCTGAATAGTGGTCGATGGGAAATTTCATCGTTTTGTATAAATATTATTATGATTTAGTTACACATTCGCACAAGACTTTTCACGTGTGATCGTGAATCTTTGTTCGTTATAACAACGGTGTGAAGTTATTTACGAACTAACGTTTAACATAATAGAGAGTAATATATACTTACATACATATCATATTCCATACCTACGTATGGAATGTGATATGAATCCAGTGTGATTATGATTTAGCAAATCGTTGTAACAACCTGCAAAGTAGGGAACAAAAGACGTACTGGAACTAGCCCAGCCCCTGCAGTCTCGACATTAGACAGCGACAAAAATCAGTCGCTAAGTCGTATCGATGTCAAATTCCTTCAATAGATTTTCAACTTTACGTCCAAAGCATAAGATTGAAAATCTATTCTAGAAATTTGACATCGATTAGACTTAACGACCGATTTTTGTCGCTAAGTCGTATCGATGTCAAATTTCTTTAATAGATTTTCAATCTTATGCTTTGGACGTAAAGTTGAAAATCTATTGAAGGAATTTGACATCGATACGACTTAGCGGCAGATTTTTGTCGCTGTCTAATGTCGAGACTGCAGGGCCTGGACTGTAAAGGCTGTCTTCTTCTTCTTCGTGTCGCTGGCACGACCTTTCTCAAATTTTGTTGGCCCAAAACTGCAAAGGCAACTGAAAGGCTATGTATGACTTTAGCTTATCTCAGTCTAGAATATTGCTAAGCATTTATTTTAATCGTGCCTCTTGTAACACTCATTACTTTTGTATGGTGTGATCATTACAAAGAGACTCAGAAAACCTATTCGGATCAAAATTAATCTATCAATAATACCTAAGCTTTCCATCCATGAAATCTTATTCTTTGCAAAAGGAATAAGAAAGGATCGTAGCACAGTTTTTGGTAGTTTCTGCCCTCATATAAAAATTATAAGTACTTATACTATGCTGGGTGTCGGAGTGGGTTGGAGTCAACATAGCCATCGTCGTCCATGTAAACCACATGAATTATTACAGATAGATATAAATGTAGAAATTTTACATAGGGTATCACTAAAAACTTTGGATGGATTAAAAGGAGAAGCAGAGACAATACTACAGGTAAAACAAAAGTAAAAAAAAAAGTATAATATTTTGTAGAAAGGCTGTTTTTTTAAGGTATAATAATAATAATAATAATAATAATAACAATTTGCAACTGATGGAGCTACTGAAAGTAACTGAAATGTTCAGTAGTGCCATCAGAATGGAATTTGGTGTGGACAAATGTGCGGTCATGCATGTAAAGCGAGGGGAGATTGTGGAATCCGTCGGAACCCAACTCTCGGATTCCATAAACCTTAGAACCCTCTCTGCATCCGAAACCTATAAGTATTTGGGTATGTCGGAAGCATTGGGCATCAATGGTACTGACATGAAGCAATCGTTAAAGGAACGCTTCTTTGGCCGCCTGAAAAAAGTATTTAATAGTCTTCTATCAGGCGGAAATAAGGTACGCGCCTTTAACGGTTGGGTCATGCCGGTTTTGATGTACTCTTTTGGCATACTCAAATGGACTCAGACCGAACTCGACGCCCTGGATAGGAAGGTCCGTACACTGCTGACTGCAAATCGAATGCATCACCCACGGTCATCGGTAATGAGGCTGTATATCCCGCGAAAATGTGGAGGTCGAGGCTTTTTAAATGCTAAGACCCTCCACAATCGCGAGATATGCAGTCTCAGGGATTATTTCTTAGAGGCCGACGTGGGGATGCATCGAGATGTGGTCAAAGTGGACAAGGGCCTCACCCCGCTCTCCTTGGCTAAAGAGAACTGGCGCAAGCCAGTAGTGCTTGACACTAATGATCGCATGGAAGTATGGCAGAGTAAGGAGCTTCACGGACGCTATTTTCGGGCCCTACATGGACCCGATATAGATCAACTAGCGTCCGTAGCCTGGCTGCGTTTCGGTGACCTCTTTGGAGAAACCGAAGGTTTTGTCTGTGCAATTATGGACGAAGTTATGATGACAAACAACTACCGGAGATTTATTGTGAAAGACGGCACGGTTGACATTTGTCGGGCATGCCATCGTCCGGGTGAATCAATCAGACACATTATCTCCGGATGTTCTAGTCTAGCTAACGAAGAATACTTGCATAGACACAACCTTGTAGCCAGGATTATCCATCAGCAACTTGCTCTCAAATACAGCCTTGTAGAATCGGAAGTGCCGTACTACAGGTATGTGCCCGACCCAGTTCTCGAAAATGGAAATATCACATTGTACTGGGACCGATCCATCATCACTGACAGGACTATTGTTGCCAATAAGCCTGATATAGTGGTGGTGGATCGATTAGAGCGGCGTGCAATGATTGTTGACATAACGGTCCCACATGACGGGAACCTCGTGAAAGCCGAGAAAGATAAACAAATCAAATATCTTGACTTGGCTCGCGAGGTTGTCGACATGTGGGATGTGGACTCAGCGATCATTGTACCGATAGTCGTCACAGCCAATGGATTAATAGCCAAGAGCCTCGACCAACACCTGAGGAGGCTCTCGTTGGGCAGCTGGATCAAGGGCTTGATTCAGAAGGCGGTACTTTTGGCCACGGCCCGAATTGTTAGGAGGTTTCTCTCTCTGGAGCCCTGACCGCCGGTAGCTTGGACCCTGTTCCCGATACCGGTGGGCCACTATTTTTTATATTTTTAAATGTTTTTATATTTTTATATTCTAATATTTAAAAATATAATTTATATGTATATATCTAAGAAATAAAGGAAATAATAATAAATTTATTGAAACGAAAAACTGGTTTACAAAAACTCTGTGTTCGATAACAACTGCATTAGTATAATACTGTGTCGCAGTTATTAACGCCCACCTCCAAAAAGTCGGAACAAAAACAAAACTAAAAGACAAAAATTATACCACCATACCACCACACCACCACCACCACTACCACCACCACCACCACCACCACCACCACCACTGTACCATTTACATATAGATAAATTAAAACATAAATAACATTTATTTCAGGCAATAAAGGTCCATATTACACAAAAAGGAGAACGAACATTTTAATACATTCGTTAAATAGCATAAAATTCAAACTTTCACTCGTGAAAAAATATGCACATATCCTGAACACAAATAGGATTCAGTAAACAATATTTTGTACGTTTTAGGAATGTTTACGTTTGATAGAGTGTCTAGTATCCATTATCTATTTCAAATATCAGTTGCGTGAGGAAACGCCACATAAACGGCTCACTTGCTTCAATAACCGTTTTTGTGTTATTACTGTTACGTGTGGTTATATAATTTTAATATAAATATACTGTTTGTGCATGCTATGTAAGAGTTATATGAAGCGACCTGTGATCAAGATGTGCTAAGAACTTTGAAATCAGTAGTGATCGTCTTTGTAATCTTCTATATTTATTTAAAAATGAATCCCTATTTCCCTTGGTCACGCCATAACTTGAGAACGACTTTACCGATTTCATCCATATTTTTTTAAATAATGTTCTAATACTTTGTAGAAGGTTCTTACGGATAAAAAATAAGAAAGTTGCGAGATATATGCGGGTGAAACCGCTGGGCGCAGCTAGTCCTTTAATAGTTTTCGCAGCTTAGGTACGTACCCAGTTTTTATTACACTTCAAAGTCAAAACGATATGACCAGGCAGTACCCAAGCGGCCAGCTATAAGGCCATTACGATAGGAAATCAATTGTGTCTCATTAGCGATAGTCTAATTATATAGCTTGCTAGGTAGGTAGTTTCGCTAGGTTAGGTAGTTCTGCATAAGAATAGCCCGTATGTCGGTATTAGAAACAAATACTTTGTTATAAGTACATAAACTTCATAATTAACTATGAATAGATCGTCAACATATTCTTTACTATTCCATTGAAATGTATATTAATATACAGGCTGGCAGGGACATCGACGCGCAACCTGCAACCATGAATTCAGCACATGATTAAGGCTCGTGCACACTGGCGCGACGCGACGCCCGACACAAAGGCACCGCGTGTCGCGCGACGAGCGGCGCCTTTGTGTAGCGATGTCGCGTCGCGCCTGTCTGCGCGAGCCTTTATAGATCCCCTAGCGTCGAAATTTTTAGTTGGATATCAAAAAAATAAATCTGCTGTTTCATAGAGAAGTGCAATAACTACGCGGTCAAAATGTATGGAACAACAATATTTTTCTTTATAACCGACGAAATTTTTTAAGGCAGGGGCTTCAAAATGATGTACAGAATTAAGTTTAAGTCGATGTCCCTGCCAGCCTGTATATGCAAATACATGTATATATACGTACATATATATACTAATAATTATGCTTAAGAGTTTGTTTGTTTGAACGGGGTAATCTCTGACACTACCAGTTGGATTTGAAAAATTCTTTCTGCATTCGATAACCCAATTGTTAAGAAAGGCGTAGGCTATTTAATATCACGCTATGACCCTTAGGAGCCGACCATAAACATTTTGAAAGAACGCTAAGCAAAAACGAAGTAACAGCTATAGGATATATTTTATGTTACAACTAGAGATTTCACGCGGACGAAATCACGGGCAGAAGCTAATTATGTTATAAAAACCGTATGTATTTTGCCATATTTATCCTATTTTTATTATTATTACATTATTGCTGAATATGATCATCATATAGGCACCTACCGCTGATGATATTAGACATGGTGATTACGCACAGTCGTAATCATCACGTTTCGCAAATGGTGGTGATGGTGGCATTCGCTGACGGAGGATGCTTTTTCTTTTATCGTCATCATCATTCAGCTGAAAGACTGCTGGAAACAATACTTTTCTTTCGATTCACATAATTTCGTAATCTACCTATTGCCTTATAGATGCAACCTTAGCCGTGATAAAGATTTTTTCAAGAAAGCCGTAGATAATTGAAGTGTATCCAAGACAAGAATTCAAAGACAGTGCCAAAGCGTAAGAAACATTTTTCTATATACTTATATCATTTAGTTCCGATCCTTAGTACATATTAATTATTCACAAACATACCTACTATACCTATTGTGTCTTATCTAATCCATGACAATACTATATAATTATGGAAAAATACGTAAAATATGTATATTTTCCCAACATATTTTCATGTAGATATTTCCACATCGTTCGCTACAACTAACATTTGTACGTTATCTACAATTAGTTGTTCCAAGGTGCATTGGGTAACCTAATGGGCTTATGAACTTAACTTAATTCTGAAACGTTCCTTATCTTTTATCGTCCCATCATTACTTAAATTGAAAACTTAATGTAGGTACCTATACCTCACAATCACGCACGCTATGTCTGATAATTAAAGAGACTTTCAAGTTTCAAGGAGTGAATTGTCCAATGATTTTACAAAGTCTGCGGCAAGCAAGCGAACAAGCAAACAAATCCCAGTTATAATATTTTTTATTTTATTTTTATGTTTTTATTTATGAGTCAAGCAAACTGAGATCCTACATTTTTACAAAGATTTTTGTATTTTACTCATAATGATTTTTGATAACAGGTAGCATCTACTTGACCACCGGAAGACTAAACTCGTTTGGTAAACCTAGTAGGCATTGGGAAACTTAACACATTTAAAAAATGTTATTCTTTCTTCGAAAACTAGCTTCTTGATCTCTTATCAATTGGATAACAAAAGTAGCTTCAATTACCTACAATTTATTTTCTAAATACACGGTGTTTTCACAAAAAGTTGAAAATTGCAGAAAAATTCCTAGGATCACGTTTGGTCTGGCGTAGTTGATTAATTTCAATAAGTGAACACAGAACATGATATTTAAATTTGAATATCAACTGTGTGTATATAATGTAGACCTACCTACATACTAGACTAATACCGGTTGTCCTCGCTTTTTCTAGCCCAAATATTATAAGTGACTTTAAGCAAATCACTTTCCGTGATCTAATCTCAGAGTTATAGCAGCTTTGTTGAACATATAGGAACTTGTGTATGTTGTGAGTTATGTGCCTGATAAAAAGTATTTCTTGTTATATATTTATACTGTTATAGATTACTCTAATCTAGTTGCAAAAAGATCAGCTGTAAATGAGGTCTAACGATGTGAAAAATAAGCTAGGATGGAAGAATTCAAAGGTATCAACAGAATCGAAAATTCTTGTGTAACTCTTTGCAACGTAGTAGATACATACTTAGTTATTTATATCCAGCAATATTCTACGGTAAGTTTTGCTACAACTTGCAAAATTCAGCCTTCTATGTCTGAATGTCGGTATTAGCGGTTGTACGCATTTCTCCCTGACAAACTGAACCGTTGCGTACTTACTGCAGCCCGTACACTGCCCGTAGGCCCAGTTACGACAGTGTCGAACTGATAGCATTCTTACAAAAGAAACCACTGAGTAGATCTAATCTGGAGTCCGTCGCATAAGTTACAACATTACACTTCGATTAAATCATATTAGCTTCGGTTGCGGTCAGTCTGGACTGACACGGTGCTGATGCGAACTAAATTGGATGTCGCCTTACACCATGCGCAATTTTTGATAGATTTTTTTACTTGTGCCCTCGCAAGTATCGATGTAAGTTGAATTGAATTTGTTTGATCAGAACATAATTCTCATTAGGGTTTTTGGGTAACGTCGTCATATGTCAAACATGTACTAATCATTATAATTGAAATTGTTAAACATAATCTTTTTGTACTTATAAGGCACATCGACCTTTCCTCAATGGATGGATATTCATAGCTAAATATATAATCCATTTGGTCCCAATCGCTTCATCTACAACCTTAACGAATGCTCTTAAGCACTTCACAATAACTATAATTATCTCCTTTTATGGATTTTAGTGCAGTGCAATGGATCAAAAATAATTGTAACTCGCTTCAAGTATAAGTAATCGTAAATTAAAAGCTAATTGCCACAATAATATGAATCGGGACAACAATTGTAAAATTCAAACAAGAACTGCCGTAAATTGTTTTAATTGAGGACAAGGATGTCGAGCTGGGGCCGTGGCGTGCGACTGCGGTCGTAGGTTCCATCCACAATTTTAATTGATCGTATTCACCTGCCGAGACCGGCGAACCGATGCCCTTGCGGAGTCTCCCAGTGACGTCACTGCGGCACACGTTATGTGGACTTCCGACCGGATAAGTTTAGCACATCACTAGCACTAGGAAATGTGTCGAGTTGCGAAACTTCGGAGGTCGCCGGCAGAGAGCGCCGTCGCCGCGCGATCACTGAAAACTAAACCCGCGCACACTATCGTGCAGCTCGCCGCGTCGCCGTCGCCGGCGCAGCGACGAAAGCGCGTTAGAAAGGGACGAATAGTCATTTCTTTCATTTTAGTCGGACATCGATAAATAAATAGCAGCTTTCATATTGTTGGCTGATAGCCAATGAGCTGGCGAGCACCTGCAAGCTGGTTTTACATGTTTTAAAAAACTAACATTTAAATTAAGGAAGTTGATTATTAACAATTTTGAAGAAGAAAAATCCCAAACCCATGCAGTAGCTTTTTATACGGATTTGGAAAGGATTGGACAGCTCTACAAAATGGTTAATTTTGAAAATGATTTTTAATTAACTTTCCTTCATAACACATTCGCTGGAAGCATTAATAACTCTCCAGTGAACTGTAATCAGTAATTTTCAATTAGCTTCCTCGCGAGAGAGCGTATAATCAGGAAACAGGCGAGGTTTATCAGCGCACGCGCACCCGTGCGGAACGCGCGTTGTTTTTCCGCCAACTTTTCACCACACGTAACGGGTCGCGGATGTCAGACTTCGGTACAGTCTGACAACACTGTGCCGGTTATGTAAATATACGATTAAATATTGATTACGTCAATTTAATGTTCTTGTTTGACTATTTAATCTAATTTCAATGATTAAAAATTAAGATTGACTTTGTAGAAGGAAACCGAACAACCTATAGTTGATAAGGCTGATAAGTTTCACCTGACGTTTGATAAGGTTACATTCACATGGCCAACGCATTACTTTTATAAATCCCGTCCAAGATAGACGTGATTCATAAGAAGTTGAACGGTAAAATATTAATTCTAGAAACAAATAAAAAAGTATCCGAAACCAAAATTATTATTCTTTCAAAGGTCACAACAAAACCACTTATTAATTGACCCGTATTAATTTGCATTGCTTTGAACACAAATGAGACTAAATTATATAAGTATGAGTGAAAGAAACAGAGCGTGTGGCTTATGAGAAGATACGAACCGTTGACTTTGTTTGAACATTACATTAACTGAGTAAATTGTACCTCAGCGTGATTCCAAGGATAAAAGTGAGGTGATTAAGTGGCTGAAATTATTACTTCGGCATAAAAGAATACATTGTGAAACTGTGTCGAATTGAGAGCGTTTGTTGGGGAAGTTTACGTTCAGTCTGCCATTAACACCTCTTCTCCCAATGAAAGAAAAGATAAATTAAAATTTAATCAGCAGATCGATCGCTCCTGTCAAGATTTAATGTATCAATCAAGTTGAAGTGCCCAACACATGAATTAAATGATGTAGCAAAACTCAGACAAAGGAAAACGTGAAAGGAAACCAGGTTCTCGGTTTTTGTAAAAAAAATATCCTCGCCTTTTATTTGTTTGCTCTCGTTCATATGTGGCGCAATCTGTAGCACATTTACGTGTTCACTATATTATTATGATTGATGTGAAACTAGCTTACTCAAACAAATGGTAATGTACGTTGGGAAACTGTACTTTGGCATTGATATATTAAACCAGACCGTCGGTCTTTGTAAGAAGTATGAAGATTCGTGGATGTAGCTGTCTCAGCTGCCCGTAACATTCGGATGTTCCCGTCGATGGTGACTGACAGTTCCAATTATTTGCAACATGTTTTGTTTCCATTCAAAACGAGCACTTTAATAAGTCAGGGGTCAACCTGTTTATTGTTAAGATCAAGAACCTTGTGTTTGATTAGTTTTATTACTCACCTTTTGTGTGAGAAGCCGCAGGCTGTGAAAGTAAGTTAATTCATGCAACAATCATATTTGTGGTCATGAAAGATTCAAGCTAGTGAGCCCCTCTAGGTGTGCTGTCAGGCTTATGGTGCACTGTGTCAGCGTGGAGGTTAGGTAACTGCTAGAGCGCGTACTACGTGACTTCGACCGTAATTAACAACAATTATGTAGATATCGTCTGCATAACGCACCGCTGAGAACCTCTACAGCCATAAATAATGAAGCAACGAGAATGAAATTGTGCATGTCATGTTAATTTACCAAGTTATTATTCTGTGTACTTGAGAATTTGCGAAGAGAAATCTTCGACCGAAGACCTTTGCGCGTTGAACTCTATTGTACGGAAGTTGAGACGCTCAGACGTGCGACAAATGCAGTAAATATTTGCGTATTGTCCACTTGACTGTGGAACTTTTCTTTTATGTATTAACCCAGTTTTAAATCGTTAATCACTTGAAAAGAACGTCTCTTTTGAAGTGATTAACGATTACATACAACATACATATATTTGTCTTTTGTGCAATAACCTAAATGTTGGCTTTAAAATACCAATTACTTACATGGGAAGTACTTAAATCATGTTGGATAAAAATGAAGTACATTCATATTTCTGTATCAAGAGACATGATAATTAAGTACTTCCTGCCCAGATGGGCTGCAAATATAGTCGTCATTAAGTGCTTACAAAGTAATCATATCTACTCACGAATTATAATATATTTTATTATCGCATTACTGGTTTTGTAATGTATATCATAAACTGCTATACTAACATTGTGTAAATATCGACGAACAGCACAGACCATCCTTCAATATTTATCAATATTAAAACTACAGGCTTTATTGCTATGTGGATTTGTATGAAAATATATCTTGTGTGCCGTAACGCCCGTAAATCACAATAAGCACAATGCATAATATGCATATTTCGTTCAAGTCGATATAATAACGGCATAGTAGTAGAGATGGACCGAACGTGGTTTTAACCGAATACCAACTTCGTCTGAACATTCGGTGAAAATAAAAACTTCGGACGAATTTCGGTTATATTCACTAGGATATTGATATGAACAAAAATGTAACAGGCTTCTGCTAGATAACGCAGAAATTTAAATACAATTACTAATCAGATTTTATTTAACACTTATAAAAAAGTGCTTTGCGGCGATAATTATTTCAATGTTTAAAACCACAAAATTCTCATAATGTTTAGGATACATTTAATTGGTAAATAAATGACAACTAACAAACAATACATGCTTATGATTTTATTTTATTTTCTTGTATCGAATGTTCGGCATTAGAACCGAATTTCGGTTCAAACCGCCGACGTTCGGTTAAACAGAATGTTAAACGAATTTCGGAACATCCCTACGCAGTACACATTTATTGACAATATTCCAATTCGCGTAAAACGAAAAGCACGGAAGAGTGCAGTTAGAATACGAGTCATAGACAACAAAACAAAACAGACACACCGCACCCGACTGTAAGAGAAAAGGGTGTAACTTTGTAATGTGATTGGCTAAAACCATAACTCTAACTCAGTGTTATAAGTATTAAAATCACTTCTGTTTCTTGGTAATGTTAATAAAATATCATTATATTTCACCTAAGCTATCAAGAAACTGGAATATGCGTTCATCAGGGCATCTATTTCATTACGAAATACCCAAGTAATTGCACCAACTGTGAAACCACAACAAAACGGGTGCAGCAATACTATAACTCACGTAAATACAGAACCTACAATTTAGGATCCACAATAGATACATTATAAATTATAGTTCAAATAGGTGATGATGACTGCCACTTTATTCTCAAGGTAGCAATTTAAGTTTAGAACTTTATTCCATTTTAAATCATTTGAGAAATACTTTATCTTGCTTTTAAGTGAAGTGCAGGCTGCAGTGAACGAAGGGAGTGAAGGCTACTCACCGTGCAGTGAGGTTGTATGAGGCAACGCTGCGATCATGCACATCGCGACAAAAGCCTGTCGTCCCATCATCTCGTGCCTAAAAGAGACATGGGTATGTCAACGCATAGTCAAGTCTCGCTTGGCCGCGAGACAATGCGAGGACAAACTTTATTCGCTTGTAAGCCCGGCTGAACTAAACTCGAGCGGTCAGGATCTGTGCAATATGATAGTATATACTAAGTTATGACCTTAATTACCGGACCTCAGTGATATGTTCGCATGCGCCGTTCCATAACAGAGCACACTCAGATGTGTTTGATGGACAACTTGAGGACCTATGTTGGACATAAACGAGCTTTGATCATGAGCTTTGTGCAGTCCGAACACTTAGACCTACTTGCACCGCCAATCACTAGACACGTTTAGCGCTAAACGAGTTTTAAACAGCATTCTGTCTCTGTAATTTTCAAACATTTGACACAAACAGAATTATGTTTTAAACTCGTTTAGCGCTAATCGTGTTGAGTGATTGACGATGCAAGTGGGCCTTAGCAGGGTAGACCGGAACCTATATTGCAGATTTGCAGGTATGTTTGTAGTTTGCTAAATGTGACTTACTAACCATCAAGTGGCTATTTCGAGTTACTGGCGTAATGGTCTGATCTGCAACATCGAGCAATAGGAGTCTAATTAAACAAGAATAAAAAAATCTCAATCTATTTTTTGTATCAATTTAATGTAGTATCTCATAGTAGTACCCAGGTAGGCCGCTACAAGCACAATCTAGCGAAATGGGGGACTATAGGCCCAACCGACCCCCAGTGCGAATGCGGTGCTGCTGACCAAACCATGCCCCATATGTTGGCACGTCCAAAGTGTCCATTCACCTGCACTTCTGAGGATCTAAAAAATGATGCCGCGATTGGCGTGGCCATTGACTGGGCCAAACTCATTTAATAATGTACCATCGACTCTAAAAGAAGAAAAAGAAGTATCATAGTCATTAATGCTTCATAACAAAAGCAGATCATCGATAAAAGCAAAAAACATTGCTTCTGAAACACTTAATTAGGTAATCAATGACAATACAAATTTTGATAGCGTGTACTGGTTCAATCAAAACTAGTGCACGATCAGTGTTCGGTGCGGGCGACGGTCGTGTCACGAGCCCGCAAGGCTATTGTCTGCACCTTTTACTTTAAATTAAGAGCGAGGAGCCTCGAATTACAATCCATAAATAATCCAAGAACGACTCTTAAGGTCTGGGAGTAATCATACAGTGGAACTGCTATTAAATATTGTAACGCACTACTGTTCAGTCGGTACAATTTATTTATCAATTTATTTACTGTTCGGCACCATTTCTGTTAATGCTTTTGATATTTAGGATAATTTGCAGTTTGTTAGCTACTCTCAAATCGATTTGCAATTTATAGCTGCGATTACTTGAAACCTTATTATTTTTGACAATTACAAAAGCACGTTAATTCATTTTCATTGCATTGGTGTGTAAAATTATAATAGTGAAATGTTAGTTTTTTTTAAATTTTGACCATCTTTATTTTAACCATCTGCAGAAACAATAAAGAATATTCTGGTCTATTCTTTTGAAAAAGTTTTACTTAAAATTTAAGCATTTAGGCACAGTCCATTAACATTGTCACGTTTACAAACCATCATTGTTGACACAAAATGATTCGATCAACTGCTTTTCAGCATTTCATATAATAGCAATCATTAATACTTCTGTGCCGATTTTAATTAAATATTTTGTTAAACCTGGTGTTTATCGACTTTCATTGATGACTGTAGGTACAAAAAAAGAATGTTAAGTATGTAAATCCTTAATAAAATAAATAATAAAATATTTTAAATAAAAATGTTCTGTAAAAAGATAACGAAAGAATTCACTCGTTGAATTTTATGCTGAGTGTCTCACAAAGTCCTATCAGGAAAAAAATAAAATGCAAAACGTAGGTATCTGTATTTAAATATTTATTTACAATCGATTCAACGTAAAAATACAATTACACTAAAGCCAATACAATTTATACATTATTTACAATACAGCTCTTCGGAGCACCATCGTATAAATAATACAATTTAGATCGCAATGAGTATTAGGTATAATTTCTAAAGTTACTACTATTTAATGATCTTTTGTACATTGAAATGCGCGATTGATGTTTTTGTACTACATCATTGTTAACTGATTTATAAAAGCATAAAAAACTAAAAATAAATAAGTTACGTTAATCTAAGTTATACAGGAATGCCTAAATATCCTTGTTTGCTAGCATTTCTAAAGATTTAAAAATAGCCATATTGAATTTGAAATAAACGAAACGTTTGAATGAAACGGATTAAAAGTTTCACAAGCAATTTTGTATTTAACACAATGTAGGACGAAACAGCCAATTAATTGATTGACTCACCCCTGAGTCAAACGCTTGTTATAAAACGTTACATAAATAAACGCTTTAAAATTGCTTTTGGAAAAAGTAATGACAGGGTTGCGTAACTAAATTATGGTTTTTTGAAAAAGTTTCCATGGGTCAAAACTTTTTCTCATGTCATAATGTTCATCATGGATTTTATTGGGCTCATGGCTCAGTGACACAAATGGGTAATAAATAATTCAGTTTAAATTAAAATAATATAAGTTGGTAACTTTTGGTTCAGCTGTAACCATTTTGGTAACCTGGGTGACGATTCCATGAAAAATAACAAAAATGGTCGTTTAAATACAATGCAACGATTAGTCTATTTCGACCTACATTTCTCCAATGGCCCCAATAAAGCCATCTTTCACAATAAGTACATAGTAAGTGTGAACGAGTACATTTATCCGAAGTTCTCGAAGTGATGTATAAAGTATGGCAGACGTCTCGTCCTGTTCACTTGTTCACACGCTGACATCACAGACTTGGTGAGTGGCCGAGGACCGCATGAGAACACGCCGATTTTAGATACCTAGAGGTACAACATATTTATTAAAAGGACAGGCGTAATTTGATGGTTACAATCCACGAAGTAAAGTTTTGGTCAGTGGGTCGTCTTATAGGCGGAGTTACCACAGCGTAGGCGCGGCCATGATGACTTCAGACAATTTTTGAATGGGAACAGTTTCTTCTTCACTCTGACTGTCCAAGACTTGAAAAGTTTCAAGATTGATAGAGAGCGATTATGCAGTAGATAGATTGAAACTTAGAAAATCGTGGCCAAGAGTCAAAGCTTAAAAAAAATCAACCTTGGAAGAAAGTTATGACGTCAAATATGTTTTATTTTTACCATCAATTGTAATAATTATGATTGAAGATTACTCATTCTAGACAACAGCAAATCTGATTTGATCTCATGTTACTTACATAGCTATGTTTCTTCTGCACGAACTTGAGGAAGGAGGACATGTCGGGCCTTCCGAAGTGGTTCACCGCTTTCAAACCAGTGAACATCGACGTGCGCGAAAGACGCTGGAAGTGGTTCTCGCAGATGTACTGTAGAGGAAAATATAGCGTCAGTCGAATGAGTGATATTTTCTGAATAACTGTAGTTTGAAGAGGAACCCAACAAAACCTTCAGTGAATGTACCAAATGTTTTACTTTTTTTATGCTATGTAATTTCTGTATAAGTGTATTGTTATTTTTTTTTAAATACAGTTTCGTTTTGCATTACGTGTCTAACGCTTCGACGCATAATATTGTGCACTTGGTTTGTATGTTGGCTTCATTAAATAAATAAATTATGAGTTGCTACAATGATGATTATGATTAAATGTTTTCCAATATCTTGTTTTATTGTTCCGATGACAAAAAACTTTGTGGATCTAACTGGAGAGACCTTCCTCTTCGGAACAAGAAAAGTTTAAACCTCTCAAGAAAGCATTTCATAGTTTTATCGCAGTTTTGGTAAAGACGAACGGAGAATGGAAGTAGAAAATATAAAATGGGATGGCTTTCTAAGGTGGGTTTCTACAAAACCTCTCTGTATAATATTTAGTGAGAGCATGTTCTGTTTACTTACCAGCATGGTGGTCCTGAGATCGAACTTGTGGAAGAACTGCGTGATGAAGATGTGTATCTCGAGCACGTTGGTGACGTCCTTGCGCTCCACGTCGCGCAGGACATCGATGAACCACTCGAAGTGCTTGTGCGACGGGCATATCCAGAGGAAGTATACCTGCGTATCCGGGATAGAATATTTATTTAAATGCCTGCGACCCGCCCCTGCTTTGCTCGGTTTTTACGACTTGACAAAACATAAAAATTTCTAAAACACGCAGCAGTCACACAGACAGACACGAAAAGAGACTTTCATTTATTATGTGTAGATATTGTGGATATTGTTGTTGTATTGTATATTATGTTTATTGTTGTTGTATAAGCAACCAAAAAGTACCAGTCAACCAGGGCCAGGGCAAAAGTCCAAAGGCAAAGAATAGTGAACTGTGTAGAATACATGCTAAATGCTGTGCAGATGTTAAGTGGTTATACGAGTATACTATTGGATAGTTTATTAGAATAGTAACTATCCTAAGTCAAAGTCAAATAATTTATTTCAATTAGGTACATAAAAGGCACCTTTCTACGTCAAAATTTACAAGAAAATAGAATTGATTCTAGTCGCCCCGCCCCTTCCAAAAGGTAGTTTCGTATGGAGAATAATGGGCAAGAAACTCCACGGTCAGTATTTTGTATACGATAATTATGTAATTATTATAATATGTGAAGACGATGCACCTTGAATAAAATTGCTATACCACATTAGGTAAAAATAATTAATTATAAAGCAATGACCGGTAAATTAATTATGTGATAAATACATGGTGGTCACCATGGTGGCCTTATGTTATGTCAGCCTGATTGTACCACGAAAGAAGGTTTCTCCGAACAGTCTTGCACATGTATGTTAGTGTGTCGCTAATACGGTATACAAGGTGATGCAACCCGCCCTAACATTCTTAGGTTCTACAGAAAACGGATGCTTCTTCGTATTTACTTATGCAGTTTACATCAAAGTGTACTTAAGGAAACTCGTATTGACACTTGCAAGTTTTCAACAACAAGAACTCAACGAACAACTCAACTCAACAACAACAACTTCAACAACAACGCAAATCCAACAACAGCAACAACTGCAACAACAAACTACAACAACAACACTACTACACACACACACACTACATTACTCTGCAACTTCAGAGATAAGAAATGCCGACACCATGCGCCATTTAGTATATAAAAAGTTTGTCTAAGACTCATTATATACAATAAAAAATAAATCTGTTTGCGTATTACGTTATATGCAGCTAGGTACTAACTGATTGCTAGGCACTCATTTCAGCACGATGTATTTATGTAGGCATTACACAAAAGTCACAAATCCCTAGTTAGAGTATATGTCACCACTTTACATAAGAACTAAACAGTATATAGTAGGTCATTGGTCAATGTTGTAAACGGTAAGCCACGTGCTAAGTCACGGTAAATCGTGAGCAAGTGTCAATCGTTCAGAATAATTTCTTATTTGAGGGAATCGTGAATTTATTCAATAAAATTATTTCATTTAATATTCATGGTTATCAGAAATAATGACATGGCTATGAAAGTGTTGAACTAAGATTTTATTGCAATCGTTAGTGGTTATTTCACGGTTTTCTTGTTGACAAAAGGATTTTGTTGACTGTTGAAATAAACTTGTAAAATGACAGAATCAATGATTTCTTAAAAAACTTCGTGGTTACTTAACTTTTCTCCCCTAATTTTTCATGCCCCAGTTCTCTCATCTACAATTTAGAACTAGCGAATGAGAGCAACATTTACATGTCTACGAGGCACGAAGTTATTATGATAACGTGGATGAATGATATATTTATCATCATAGGAAAATATCATGTGGGTGTGTTTTATAATTTTAACTTATAGTATAAGTGCATCTCTGCTTCTAACATCTTTGTATCTCTCTAACCTATCCCTTCGGGGATTGCAGCGTGATGTTATGATGATCAAAATAAAAACTGTGAACCCGTAAAAGTATACAGCAGTGCGGCAAGCGGTCTTTAAGGGGGAAGCGCCAGGGTAGCCCGCGAAATTAAAATTTTCTTACGTTTTTTGCAATTTGCAGGTCAGTGTCAGGTTGTATGTTTAACAAAATATGATTCACGACCGTAACAAGTATGTATTTACAGAATTATAATCATTAAAATCATCAATACAACCCTCTTAGTTCATATTACCCTATTTAATGCCAATTCTAACTTAAGGAGATGTATTGCTGATTTTTATTATAATTCTGTAAAGCCATATTTGTTACGGTCGCCAGTCATATTTTAATCAACAGACAACCTGATACTGACCTGCAAATTGCAAAAAACGTAAGAAAATTTGAATATCGCGGGTTACCCTGGCGCTTCTCCCATAAAAGGATAGGTATAAAAAGAAGGTTAAGGTTACACAATAAGGTTTTGTTTACCTTCTTGCAGGCGACCCCGGAGTACCGGTTGGTGGAGGTGCCAAACACGAGGTCGTTGAGTATGGAGGCGTAAGGTGTGACGCCGATGCCGCCGCCCACCATCACAGCCACCTCAAACTTGTACCAGTCCTGGTTGCCGCCGCCGAACGGACCCTGGATCCTGTATGGGTGGAAATGGTGATTTTAAAACTGTCACTGGCGAAAAAGTTCTGCTGTAAGCAGTACTTCTTGACTTGTAAAAGTGTCTTAAAAGGTTTACTTACAGCAATAAGTATATTACATTTCATCATTTCTGTCAAAGTAAAAATTATGAAATATCCTTTAGCTACAAGCCGACAAGCTGCATCTCGACTTTTGCATATTTAGTGCCTTTGTAATGAAAGAAGTGTGAAGGTGCATAGTTCTCTCCGAAATGTAAGATTTTTAGTACAAAATAAAACCATGCACGCACGACTACATATCAAGCTATAATTTTCCAGTATAAGCTGACTTCTCATTGTACGGAAAGCCTATACAATGCGAGGTCAGGTAAAACTGGAAATGTATAGCTTGACATATAGCCGTGTGTACTAAAAAATCTATGAATACCTACTTTATCAATTACTTGCTTAGTTAAATGATTTACTTTTCCCGATCATGTTTATTGTAATTTATTTACTTATTTCGGATCTCCACCTAAAGAAATACACAATATATGACAAATAAATAAATTGGTAACATCAGGTATTAAGTAGGCCTTCACATAAAGGAGACCACAGCTTACACATTAAACTTAGGTTAAGTTAGGTACATGTAGATTCGTTTTAGTTTTAATATTAATTTGTTCCGTACCTAATTTTAGGATGATCGTCAGTGTTATAATTGCAGGGATCGAAGTAGTTCCTGAGCTTCCACGTCCAGGGTCCCTGTGCTTTGATGTGACACGACAGGAAGTTCTCGTGAGGAGCTGATGTTAACGTGAACGAGTGAAACTCTTCTTTCTTGAACCCTGTGCATGATAGACGGACCCATTGACCTAGAAGAAACGAAATGGATTTTAATTAGCTCAACATTGTAGATATGATTTGTCATTCAGTTGTTCTATAGTCAGGAGATATTAAAAAAATCTGACGTATGAATTAATGAAAATAATAAAAGTCTTGACGAAATTATTCTTTGAATAGAGGATGTTATTATTAAGTTGTTAATGACTTTCATAATTACCTGATAAATATTTTAGATTAGGTGGTCTGTAGAACTTGATTTTGATTACATCCGATGGTAACATTTCCGTTTCCAATACATCCAGGGCTAGGTATTTTGTTCGTAGGGACACCACCTGATGAAAAATAAACATTTAATTGAAATATTTGTTGATGTAACTGATTATGGGACAATGGAAAGAGGATGAATCAGTACACTAGGCTTGATATCCAAAATAGGCTGAAATAATATTTAGGCCCTAAATTTAAGGGACTTGTGAAACAGTCTTCGGATATTCCCCAGATACATTTAATATTGGGACAGAATTTGTAATTTTTTCTGCAGGATAACATATCCTGAAATTGTGAAACTGGCCGTAAGTTTCATAAAACAGTTCTTTCTGATATTCCTTACCTTACTGAGAGTATAAATGATGGCAGGTCCTAAGAAGAACATCCAGAACCTGGGCGCTCAAGTCAACCTGGCCAGTCCGTGCGAGACACAACGCGTGGAGCAGTACGCGGAGAGAGTGTACGCGCCAGAACCACGGGTACGGCTCATAAAACACTTCCTCATAAGATATCATACCTTATCAAGAGTATAAATGACGGCAGGTCCTAGGAAGAAGATCCAGAACCTGGGCGCTCCGGTCAACCTGGCTAGTCCGTGCACCAGGCACAACGCGTAGAGGAGAACGTGCAGAGAGTGCGCGCGCCAGAACCACGGGTACGCGCGCTTGCGAATCGTCGGGTGAGCGAACACGAAGATTATGCACATTATCACGAAGAGAAGTATGCCGGTTACACCTGAGAAACAAAGAAATAACTATTAATCGCAGTCGTACAGCCAATAAGATGATTAGTGATTTACTGTGTGGTTTACACTACAATAGAAAAAAGAAGTAAAAACATGTTTTTTCTCTTTCAAGAAATCGCCATGATCAGACTGGTCAAATTTACGCGTCGTAAAACAAAAATAATCGCAACTACTTAGAAATATCCGAATCGATTGAGTGCATTGCGGAATCATCGACATGGCAATAATGGTCGCAAATAGTCAAAATAATGAATGTGGGGTTAATATATGAAACCTTTTGAATACTCTAATAATTTCAATAAAAAAAAAAAACAATAGTTTGTGATGTGGCGAGGTCCTGCACTTAACATTATAACAGGTAAAGTTGTCGTAGGAATTTGTCCGTACCTGTAACAGTCTGGAACACCCAGTACGTGATGCCAGGTCTAAAGTCCGAAGTGAAATGAACCTCTTTAGTGAGACAGCGTAAATTTTCGACAGGCTGCGTTGATACGTGGTAGAAGTTCACCATATGACCCGCCGTGTGGAGGAGGGAGAAGAATAGTGCGGTGCAGGCCACGATCTTGTGGAATTGAATGCTTGAGTCTAGTGGTATGTATTGTTGTATGCTGAATTCCTGTAAAAAAGGGTAAAATGAAAGTTGTGTGAAGTTTCGAGAAAATGCTATTCAAGTTGCATTATCAGCTAAAAGTTACTCGTACATAAAGATAAGAAACCAATGTAACAAAAATCTTTTATTGTATTGAATGTGAAAATAATTTTACTTTATTCAAGTCAGTTACGGCATATATTATTCAAAAACTAACTTTAAAAGAATCAACATCATAAAAATCAGCGCGTCTCTAATACATAGATTTGGATTTCATACTTAACGGTCTTTTGAACATTTATCTTAACTGGAACAATGAAATAAAGAAAGAAAACACTTACTTTTAATTTCGTCAACAGATTCCTCGACATGGTCAACAGTAACAGACTGTAGCAGAAAGACAAAGAAGCAGCGGAACCCCTGGTGATGGCGATACCAACGCCCATGATATGCCTCAGGTCCAGGTGCTCCGACATGAAGGAGTAGTGCGCGAATCTTTCCACGAACAGTCCGATGGTCACCACGTAGAAGACGAAGAGGTAGAATATATTCTGCCTGTTCTCCTCTAGGAAAGTTGTTAGGTAGTCCCATTTCAGTAGGATGCAGTGCCTGAAGATGATAAAAATAACGTTACCTACACGAAGTATTTGTACCATCTACAGAGTGGATTTTTGAGATGAGGCAGCAAGGGCAGCTACCTTAACCATTGTAGCTACAGGAAAACGGTCTTAAGAGACCTTACTTAACGTTTTAAGAAATTTTGATTTGCATTCACAGATTTTGAAATAAAATTACAGTCAGCAGGAAAATGGGCAATTTTTACAAAAACTTTTTTTTTATGCCAGTCGATCATCGTTCATATAAGGATCAAAAACCTCTATTGGACCACCTGAGGTTTGAGTACTAGAAAAGTCAGAAATCGCAAAAAAAACATTCCCATACAACTTACTGTTTTACCATCAATAAACTGACAGCTACAAAAAAGACTAATCGAAAAACAAATAAAATATAATAACTTCTACTTTGGGTATTATTTCACCTTAAAATTAAAAACTTGAAACTTGAATCCACCCTGTTATCCACCATAATATTAGATGAGGAAAGATTTAAATGATTTAATTTACGAAGCGTAATTTCATAAATCAGTATCTATGTGTAGGCGACTCGGACGGGTAAAATTTAAAGCGGCAGACCAAAGACAATTTGGGTGGATATTTTGAAAGATACGAAAGAAGTCAAGGATAAGAGCAGGATTATGATAATAGCCATAAACATATCTCCATATCTCTGAGTTAATTTAAGGATCACTGGAGTTAGGATAAATACTTGAGTCTGTCGACCTTGAAAGTATTAACTGCAGATGTGGTTTTCTCGGTTGTGATCGTAAATTTTGAGATATGTTTCACATACCTGGACTGCTCCATAGAAGGTTCGATATGGAAGCTGGTCATCCTCGCGACGTTAGTAGAAGTATCGAGGAAGTTTTGTTTGGCGCCCTTGCAGTCCAAGCCGATGGCTACGAATTCACCTTTGTATTCCTTCATCATGACTTTGAAGTCAGAATATGTTAGGTGATCTTTGTGTTGGAGACCGGCATCCTATAACACAAAATAAACATTGTTTTAATTGTCATCCTCCACTACTCCTAAAATAGTACTGCCATATTCGTAATTTTTTTCGAGCTCCAGTTCTGCATTGTGTCCGAAAATGCATAATTATTGTAACGCTTTGTTTTGCATCGGTCATAAAATACAAAACTGTAATACTTTGACCCACTTATTCAGGCACGATTAATTTAGCTGCTGTTCGTGGTACTCTTGGGACTAGACAGATCATGAAATCTTAAGAACAACCTAAAAAACCGGCCAAGCGCGAGTCGGACTCGCACACGAAGGCTTCCGTACAAAAAGGCAGAAAACACCGAAAAAAACACGTTTCTTGTATGGAGACCCCCTTTCATTTTTATTTAACTATATTTTATTTTTATTATTTGTTGTTATAGCGTCAATTTTTCTTCAAATTTCAATTGTCTACCTAGGACGGTTCATGAGATACAGCCCGCTGACAGACAGACGGACGGCCGGACAGCGGAGGCTTAGTAATAGGGTTCCGTTGGTACTATTTGGGTACAGAACCTTAAAAAGAGGAATCCGAAAACTTTTAAAGACACAACTTTTCATACTTACAGAAAACATTCCATCAATAAGTTCAGTCACATGCTCGTCTCTCAACGACGTGGTCCTGGCGATCTCGACGAGTGAGCGCAGCATTTCGCTGAGCTCGCCCTTGTCGATGACGCCGTTACGATCGTCGTCGCACATGTCGAAGATGATGCGCAGCTTGTCTTCTGTCGCGCCTCGGGAGAATAGGACTACCGTGTCCAAAAATTCCTGCAAGATAAAATATATTTGAGGAACTGTTAGTACTAATAGCGGTTTGAAGAGCACATTAGTAGTCAAATGTGTTAGCTATATAGCAGCGATGGATAGTCATTGAGAATGAAAGAAGCAGAAGATTATTTGAACATATTGAAATTCGATATGCTATGTTTGTACTTGCAAATCATTGTTGTGTGATTTTTTGACATCAAGTCTAAAATACGGTGATTGCAGTGCACTCATGAAAATAATAAAATTTGTTGACATCGAAAGTCGGGAATGTTACCTGGAAAGAGATTCTGCCATCTCCGTCTTTGTCGACAATGTTGAACATCTTTTTCACGAACACAGCATCTGCTTTCATTCCCAGTGCGCTAGCGAATTCACTTTTCGATAGTGACGTTCTCATTACAATAGACTGAAAAAATATATATTGGTTAATATAACAGTTGTACAAAGACATAACGAAGCTGAGAGTCACTTGTACTCCCCGTCATTGTAATTTGTTTTTTGTTCTGGACCATACCTGGGAACTTTCTGGTTACGGAGATATTGAAGGTCAAAATTCCAAGTCTTACTGACGTTTTTTACGAAGACAAGTTTTTAATGTTATAACACAACTTTATATACCCACACGGCCCGTGTACCGTTGCTTGCACCTATAAGCACAATGTTTTGCGTGTAGTACATCGCTCACTACCGTAAACAGCAAAATTTCACACAAAATAAAAGTCGCTTCCCAGCAATTATTTTTGTGATGTCCAAAATGCGTAGTTGACGGCTATGTGGTGGGTCTTTTTACACCCTGTATGTTTCTTCCAAAATAATAGTAATTTATGTAATTTAATAAGTGGACTACTTACTTCAGGATCTGCGTCTTCATTCCTCCGGTGCCTTTTCTCACCGGGTGCTAAACCAAATGTGATGGCGTAAGCTTCTCTAAAGAAATGTTCCAATTTACGCTGGCGACGTTCCCTTGTTTCGGCTGTAGCCAGAATTTGTTCACGATGACCCTACGAGTAATCGAACATTAAGAAAACTCGAAATGTTTAACTTTGTTACTTTAAACTAACGCCGCTAACAATATTCGGACGAAAGGCTCCAAGAAATGGCTAGGCAAAGTTGTATTTATTGGAAAAACCGCCTACAAGACTGGTGAGACTAACAAATTCAAACCTCAAAACTTAGTAACCTATAATTAAATCTACATCTTACCTGGGTCAAATTCAGTGCTTTCTTGTGGTTTGCTAGGAACGTGTCCAGTTTGACCAGGAACTTGCGTCGAGAAGCAGCGGAGTCCATTTCTAGAACCAGGTCGTGTTCTCTAGGTGCGCGGATCAAGACTAGAGGACGCTTGTTGGTTCTGCTTTCCTGAAAGGGATAAATTCATTGACTTGGTGCTTTATTATTGTGCACATTATGTAAGTACCTATTATGTTCAGTTTTAGCAATTGTGTTTTATTAATTAAATTTTTAAGCAAAAATATTCTTGCCACCTGATTCGTAAATAAAGTGATTGAATACACATAAGAGAACAGATTATCAACTTAGGAGTCCCACAGGGAAGTATATTAGAACCGTTGATATTTATCAGCATCAAAGCAAAGAATTATTTGCACAGAAAATTATATTTACCTGACTTTCAAGAACCGTAAGTTGATCAGTATGATCCAATGGAAGTGTTCGTAGTTTGTCTCCTTTTCGGTCAGTCACGTGAAGTGCCGGTTCTGGTCCCAAACGTAGCTTCACTATACGTTTGTGTGATGCATGCACCCATTCTCGACACACCATTTTGTCCACCGAACCTTTAAAAGAAAAAACAATGAAAGAATGGTAAGGCTTCTTCATCTTTTTATCCTCTCTATTAAATGTTTTTGCTAAACATATTATTTTATGTTCATACTATAACCATAGCTCAGTATGAACTGATGGGTGCTCAGCCTGACCAGATATGAGTACAAAAGTAAAATTCTCACCTTTATATTGTGCATTCTTCAGATGTTCTTGTTGTATCTTGAGTTTCCTTCGGCGACTGTTCTGTAACTTCACCACTCCATACCCTGCGCCCGCGCAAAGTATGGGAACAAAAGCCAATATCAGGCAGATGTAGATGTACGCGAATTCGTTGCCCTGAAATAAAAGAAAATTTTTCTTAGTAATGATGATACTCGTAAAGTGTTTTGTAAAGGGGTAAAAATTGTTGAGGTATAAAGGGGAAACGTAACGTTGTCCAGGTAGATTCAATAGTCAAGCGGTTGCAAGCGGCCCAGACGAGATCGTTGAGGAAATCTATGGGCGAAATTTTTATCCAGTAGTGAACGTGATACGATATGATGATCATCATATTTTTTGTATCAAATATGATGATGACTATAAAGAGTTGTAACATAATCAGGTTCTTTGTATATTGTATAAGTAGCATCAACTGAGGAGCCTGTATCTGCTTCAGCTGAATGAATTAAAATCCAAGCCCCAGTAGCATAATCAGCCTATAATTTTCCCACTGCTGGGACACAGGCCTCCTCTCTGTGTCCCAACAGTGGGAACATTATAGGCTGACGTCACATGTCTTCGAGTTTTAGGTGAGTAGATGTCACTTGTCTTCGAGTTTTAAGTTGGTAGATGTCACATGTCTTCGAGTCTTTGATTCTAGGACATGCCGGTTTCCTCATGATGTTTTTCTTCACCGTTTTGAAAGCAGTGATGATGAAATTGTTTACACAAAGTAAAGCGCCTGCCTGGGTTCGAAGCCACGACCTACAACTCGTAAGTCGCGGCTGATACCATCGAGCCACCACTGCTCATAGCCTCAGCAGGAGTATTGTTCAATTAATATGCTATCTATACTCTATACGGTATTTACCTCGAAGTAGTCGTATCCCCTGAGGTACTTGCAGGGCGGCAGTTTGGACGCGTTAAGCTGGTAGGGCTGCGGGCAGGGGTCGCCGGCGCGCCAGTGGAACACGTCGCGCTGTAGGTCACGCGGACCTAGAGATGTACTGTTCACTATGATGTCCCACATCGTTATCTGACGCAGTTCTGATATTTCGTCCTTTGTGAAGATACTGCAAAAGAGATAGGTAAGCTATTGTTAAGTTTTATCATATTCTTTTGTCAAATATTTTTCTGAATGATTTGATGAAATGTGGCCTAAGTTTTCTAAGCCAAAGTATTTCTAATAGGTATGCGGTCAGTAAAATTTGTAACAATCAACACCGAGACACAATTTTTAGATGAAAAGACACTCGATTAGTAGCTGTCCTTAACAAGTGTCTTCTTATCTAAAAATTTAATACTATTCGTATCTATGGATAAATAAATAATTTATTCCTCTTTCAGAGAGGAGGCCTGTGTCCCAGCAGTGGGAACATTAAGGGCTGATTATGCTTATGCTAATATTAGGAACTTACCCATTCTGTTCATTTTCGAACCAAAATCTATCGGCGTCTCGTATCCTGGTAAACTGATCTATAATGATAGCTCTGAACAAGTCTCCAGGGTGACCTGTAGATTCCAACATACCACCTGGAAATTAAATATAAATTTAGTTTCCTTTACTTATACAATATTTCAGTTATACAGTGCTTTTGTTGAACTTACCAATATAAACATCTATGTTGTCAAGTCTCCCATTGTAAGCTTGAATTAATTTCTGCAAGAGGTCTGGGTTCCCCTCAAATAGTTCGGGATTGATTTCGTTGAAAGTTTTTATTTTCTTCAGTCCAAAATATTCTCTGTAATAAATAACGTTTCTGCTTATGAAGGTCTGGTATAAATGAAAAATTATTGTTACCTGTATTTGGTATTATGCTATTATACGCTTGATTGTATGAGGATTTATATAGTCCATTTTTAAGCCCTATGGATTTGGAGCAAGATCGCTCAATTTACATGTTAACTAGTAAAACCTTAATTTGTTTTAAGCTGGTCACCATCTTATGTCGCATTACCTGGCAGTATTATAGTCGGGGAGTCCGTTATCTCTTCCTCGCATTATATTGAGTGCACCAAGATCTCTTCGTGAGAACTCCATGGGTCCAAACAAATTGTCTCGAACATCAGAACAGAGTAATGCGTCCTCTCGCTCTGACACTTGTGACGCCATTCCTAGGAGGACTTCTTCGATTGGCACTTG
Organism: Dryobotodes eremita; assembly: GCA_917490735.1. NCBI lineage: Eukaryota > Metazoa > Arthropoda > Insecta > Lepidoptera > Noctuidae > Dryobotodes > Dryobotodes eremita. The sequence goes on along the minus strand of OU823254.1, from coordinate 14,029,253 downwards.
AGACATCACGTCCTGAAAACATTTTTACCACGTATTATATCAATTCAAAAAACGTTTGTTGCATCAGATCTGGATAGCTTTTATTTACTAGATAAATTGAAAATGGTGTTTTTTTTTAGATTCTAACCGTGGTATATCCACGGCTAGTGTTTAGCACTCTCTGTTTTAAGTGCTATTGAAGCTTGAAACATGAATGGTCATGAATGTTAAGCAGTTCTGAGCAGTGCCTGATACTATTGCGTGGAAAAACTGGTTTACTTCTATTGTTTCTACCCGGGCTTTAAAAACATGACTCTGATATTAGTCTCAGTGCAGTGCCTGCTACTTAAGTACCTTTTATTATCAGCTCATTCAACTCTTCTTACTCACATTTCCATCCCACCAAGTCTGACACAGTCTGATCGCGTCATGTCCTCCTGGCGCACGTCCATATTTACAGTGTCTATCTCGCAACAGTATGGCGGGCGGTACCAGCGTGTGTCCGAAGCGGAAGGCGGCTACGGCAAAGGAGTGAGTGACGCCGGGCGCTACGTCTGCGCGGTAGCCTTTGTATGGAGGTAAGGGTACGCCAAGGAAAGCGGGTACGTACTCGTTGAGAATTATGTTCTGGAAAACACAAATTTTGTCGTTAATAATTAGTCAGCTGGATTTCACCGGGCCGCAAACATGGAATTCTTGTCTATTTAAGAACTGTGTTGGAACGCAGAAAGTACAAAATATGAAAGAGAAGTTTATAATTGCTGAGGTTAGTTTATATATATATAGGCTGACCCAGAGATCCAGTGTGCATTTCATGGATTCAATTTTTTTGCTGACTGGGAGAAAGAAATCAATAATTTCAGTTGTCAACATCGACGGCGATTGATTGTTTTCACTTTGTTTACTTGCCAATCCGTAGAAGGCAGCTACATTTATGAGAAAAGTCGGAAAAATCTCATTAAAGTCGGGACACTTTTAATTCACCTGTAAGCTAGCGATAACAATCCTCCTAGCACGCTGGAACAGCTGCTCGTCGCTCCACTCAGGATGCTGTCGGTGCACCCGAGCTGCAACCACGTTGTGCCAGCGGAGAAGTAGCATACCGAATGTTACCATCGCTGGGTTCTGGTTCGTGCGGGGATCACCCAACACTGGGAAAGAAAATAGGAAGGAATTAGAGTAATGTGGTATAGTCACGGTTTAAAATCAACAAAAACCCCATAATTTCTGAGTAATATCAGTAGTAGTCCGTATGATCCTCAAAATACGCCTGGAACAGACTAGATGCGAAAAGCGCAGAACTGGTTGTAGCGCAACTTGGGAGAGGAGCAATGGTTAATTCTTAAATGTTTAATTTGGGCCATAAACCTGAACAGATACGAAACAAATAAAAAAAGCAAATAGGTTTTGGCTTCTACAATTTGTATTGACCCATGCTTCCAGATAATGTGGATGGGTGACTATCCATTAGATTTCGATAGGGTTCCTTGCCTCGTAAAGCACGTTGGTCCCGGCTGTCATTCGTAGAACTTTGACAGTGTGACAACCAGTCTTACCAAGGGGTATCGTGTTACCCAGTAACTGGGTTATGGAGGTCAGATAAGCAGTCGCTCCATGTTAAATACTGGTATTCAGCTGCATCCAGTTAGACTGGAAGCTGACCCCAACATGGTTGATAAAAGGCTAGGCCGGTTGACTTGCTTCCAGATAATGAATAACTTTCCCAAAATAAAATCAAAAAATTTAGAAAAATTCAGAGGGTTCAGAAGCTGAACCCAGCTTTTGAGCCCTCAATAAACTAAACCATAAAAACTCACAGAATAGTCTTTCAGGACTGAGCATCCTCATATAGTGCGGCACGGGGTTGTTAAAGAGAGGGACTCGCTTGGTGTTGCGCAGGGGCATGTCTCCTTCACTCGCAAGGCTCCCATTCTGTACGCGCAATGAAATAAAGTTATTTGTAATGTAGCTTGAGGGCAGTTCCATCTAAATCTGAATGTATTTGTTTCTCATTGTTTTGTGTGGTAATGTGAGCCAAGACAAAAGTTTTGCGATCTTGTTTGGGCATTCGTATATTAAGTTTAATCGGAATATAATTATTGGTAACCAAACTTCATGCATTCCATGCTGAACTGGATTTCTGCAGTGGGCCAGTTATTAAACATATTTTTTGTGTTAAAGAGGAAAATTGGAAATAAGGCTCGTTTAAAAATGTTTGAATTGAATTCTTTTATCAGTAGAAAAAATGAGTTAACAAAAAAGGATAGAAAAAGATTTTTTCGCCATTTTAACCTAGTTCTCATACTATTGACCAAGGATAAATAAATTAAGAACGCTAATTAATCAATGAAGCTTAAAATGTGTTCAATGTACGTATTACATACATGAGTTACGTGACCTTTGGCACATAGACCTAACCCGCTGATAAATGAAGAAACATGACTGCTCGCGTACAAATACCTGTTTCAATTATATTGTGCAATAAGATAAATTATTCGGTGGTTTAATGTCAGAATGCATGGATTCAAAGTAAGTAAATATCTATAATGGTGATAAATATATGAAAGTAAACGCATGAATAAAGCCGATTTATTAGACTGATTGACTGGCAAAGAATCCTTGATTTTGTTGCCAAGCTATGTAAATTATCGTTAGGTTTTCAGTGCCAACAACGCATTGAATATGCACAAAGCGCACCTCACACTTCTGTATACTTCTTCAAGAATCAGAAGCACGGCGCTAAGCTTCTTTTTATATAATATTATTGTCAAGAGACAAGACTGTTCAATAGCTATATTATTTCGTTCTATGAGGTATGTATTTCATGTTCCAGCGAAAGTATATGGACTGATACTGTGAAAGTTGTTGTTGTAAGGCACTTAGATATGTGGATGAGAGTATATGGTAGCATATGTAGTTATAGGAAAGTACGTAAAGAGGCAGGCGTGGCTGCTGGTGGCACCTGAAATGACCTCATTGCATTCACCCACGCCTCGCTGGTACTGTACACAAAGCTGCCGTCGATCCACGCAGTCATTTGGTTTATCTGCAACAACAAATAAACATGTCATATTTATGCCATTTTCAGGGTCGAGCGCAGCATGCTTGCATTTTTCGAAGTGATTGAGTCGTGTCTAAGCAACTAATACATATTATTTTGTATCAAGTAATTAGGTCAAATATCTTTACTTTTTTTTGGTACCACATGCTCAGTTCGACAAACAGATTATTCAAGTTATTTTAATTAATTGATTAACAGAGGTATATTGACATATTAATGTGCTAGTGCGCATACCCTAGATCCTCTAAATAGAATGATGTCTTATACTTAAAATTCCAGAGAGCTGCATTCATTTAAAGTGTAGTGCACAGAATTGACGGTTGAATAATGCAACAGGTATGGGGTTACTGCTAATTTATTAATTGATACATTTTATGGTTCAACTCAAATAGCTCTAATACGAACCAGGCCTATTTTGTAAGCTAATGTATATGGGATTTCATGCAATCCCTACCGAATTAGATGTTTGTGATTACTTCTGTATAGCTGATCAAAGTTGCTGCAATTAAATGCCAATTAACATTCCTATTGCGGCTTGTAGATTTAAGGTAAGGTTCGCTCGTGGGGACATATTTGTAGGCTGCCGCTGCATTCATGTGATGGGTGTATCTGGGTTATAGTATCATTAAGTTTTATTGCCTGGAATTCGGCCTTCGTTGAGCACGGTCCGTCGGAGGTTAGGCCGAGTTTACATTACACGAAAAATATGTGATTTCGTAATTAGAATTTGTAATGCAAAACAGTGTAAATGTTTGATTTGAAAAGAATACCTGGAATCGGTGAGCTTATTTGATTGCATGCCAATAAACGCGTCATCGCAGTGTCGTTTTAAATTATTATTTTCTGCATTATTGATAAAACAATACAATACTATTAAGCATTTAAAAAAAATAAGTATGTGTATAAAATTATGAAAATGCAATCTCTTTGAATTATTTACACAAAACACAGTAATCAATAATGTTCGATGACTTTAGTAAAGTTGAAAGCTTGAACGAAACTCGTCATGTGTAGGTGGACGTACTCTAACGTAACGATGATGTAGCGATCAATACTATCGATTACACTGAATACTAATGGCATAACTGAACATACTGACATCATGATTTCGGTACATTTGGACAGGTTTTATGTTGTCATCGCATTGAACCAACTACTGTTATTTTAATATAACGCGTGGGTTAATGACTAAAACGAGCCTCTCGTTGACGGAAACTTCATAAAGCTGATATCAGACGCTTCACTCGAGTGAATGTTCATTTTTATTTCATTTCACGTTAATACGCATAATCAACCTATAATGTTCCCACTGCTGGGCCGCACGCTTCCGCTCGATGAGAGGGATGGGCCGTAATCCACCACGCGGGCCAAGTGCGAGTTGCGGTCACACGACACTGACTAAATTACATAGGAATGGACGTTTATTTACTTCTTTTATTTAATTTTTCGTACATTCGGTAGGCTAGTGAAAGATGCCGATTTCCGAAATCAAACATCGTTGGATTCGTTCACTAATTAATTAATTTTACACTTTTGATCCACTTTGTGATCAACGTTTCACCTCGAGTAAAAGATGCCGAATGAAAGACAGAAATGAACCAAAAGAGAAGCGTCTAAAATCTGCTATACATCATACATCATTCATGAGTTTCAATTCCGCAGGCAATACAAGTGGATGATAAAAATTATCAAGATGCATCCATGATACGGAGGCAATTTACAATGTGGGGCAACGTTTAAAAAAACTGATCTAACTATAATTGGAACCACATAATTGAAATGCTGTCATGACACAAATTACTTAATCAGAGATCCTAAAAAGGCAGACAGTCACTCATTACACTTATCGTGTGTAGGTACCAACTTTTCGTTCATGATAAATACGAACCTCATCTTCGTCTACAGATATCTATAGGCACATTGGGTTACCCGGTGTTTCCCGTTTTGGTGAAAACTCTCCTACTTTTACACATAATTATGTAATTGCCGTCCATCCTGAATCTGTAAGCCCAGGTTTGCACGGACGTAAAAATATCGGGGCAGGATTAGATTTTCATCGCTTGGCTCAACACCAAGAGTTGAAAATCCAGTTTATATTTTAAGTTCCGTGCGAGCGTGGGCTAAGACAATAAGACAATAAGACAATCTTTTCACCTAAAAGTATAAAAATGTTCATTAGGTACCTGTTCTCTAGGACTGTTAGGACTCTGACCAGTGTTCCGATCATACGCTGCTCTGAGGAAAGGCATGTATTTGGCGCCGTTGCACTCTGGGTCGTACATGTGGTCGCATTTGTCCACTGGTATGCGATGGTGCTCGATGGGACAGCCGGACTCGGATGCCATTACGATTTCACCGGTAACGACCTGGCCTGAAATAAGTTATTTGATTAAGGAAAGGTATGTAAGGTATGCTAGGTATGCTTGTGACACAGGTATTGTAGTTGTATAAAAATAATAAGGCGCAGTTATGCCATTAAGAGCTTCAGCACACGAAATGCCAACCGATCATCCGATCCGATCTATAATGGACGATCTGTGCTTTTGGAGATCGCAGAGTACCTATATCGCATTAGCTCTATAGATTGGATAGGATCGCATTCTTTGTGCTTTGTGTTCTAATCTAAGTACATAAACATATTTTTATAAGTTGCATAACATAAACTTATTAATTTGCATACTGTCTGAAAATTATGAGTTGTTTTCATTGAGGTATCCTACCAAAGAACGCAAGCAGTGCAGTCCTGTTAGCCAGCGAAGGCAGTCCATCTTGTCCTCTCATGAAGAGTTTGGACAGTGTCCTGGCACCAGGTCGATCGACGCCCGCCATCATGTAGACTCCATCAGCGTATGACGCCGGCGTCTTGCGCGTGAGACGGCTACCTGTGAATAAGGGAATATCTTATTAACATATCTTACTGACAATATATCATCATTCGGTGGACACTAATTTATTTCAGAGCTTTAATAGTGCAAAAACACGAGTTCTCTTAGCTGTCGTAAAAGGCAGTGTCGTGTGTGTTTGCGAGTAATGTTGGAGTTGTACTCACGAGTTATTTATTGCGTGATCAGTACGCTACTGGTGGATAGACACGAATGTTATTTGTCGAACTGCTAAAATGGATGGTTACGTTAAAGAAACTGGAGATAACTTGGAAAGTTACAGCGCAGTTACAGATAAACTTCATAATTGGACAGTCTCATAGCTACCAGAAGTGAATGTAGCCGTTCACTCTCGTAAAATCAAAGCTCTCGGAGAATGCTCAGTATTGGGTAATATCCTCTCTGTTTTGTTCCCGTGAACATTCACTGTAGATGCATTTATCTGGCCTTTGCATTGTTCTTGCACATAATTTATCGATTTTATCACAATTGTTTCTCAATTTATGGTGGGTTTTAAGATTGAATCTAGAAGGGACAGGTATTATCTTTATCTACATGTTTAGTTACTTATTTTTATCTAAAATTGTAGATAATGTCGACCACATTATGAAACCCATTTCAACAGATTATTTACTACGACAATCTACTTACTGTATTTTAAAGTGTGCAATATTTTCGATAAAAAAACTTCAATTAGAGCTTTTAGTTTCTTGCACAATCATCTCCAAAATGCAATGAAAATAATTTGCATACTTTGCTCGTAAATTATAAAACCTTATTTCTATATTCGATATTATTTAAATGTAACAATGTAAGAAGGAATATGCCGAGCTTCGAGTCGATGTTCAATGTATGTAACTGGAGCATACAATGGAATACGACAGGAGAGAACTCTAATCTACAAATATGGTTATAACATGGTATAGTTACTAGCAATTTCCATATATGAATATGTACGTGATTACCTTATTTCCACTATAATGAAATAAATGTAGCATGGTTTCCGTAGATACATACAACATCTTCATTGACATTTACCCGTGTATTTCCTTATTTTAATTTCGTCCACTGCATTTTTTTGCATATTTGGTAATCTAATCACATCCTTTCATATTTTAAGTGGTTGATTTATTACTGATGCTATATATTACTTACCTAATTGTGAGTAGAAAAATAGTTTTGGGGTTGATTATGGTACCTATTTCAATAACTATTTAGAACGCTACATATATATTTATAAATAACATGTCGCTTAGCACTATATTTATTTATATTCTAAAGTCAATATATTTTCACATTTTCGAATCGGTTATGGGTTGCATTAATCATTCTGTATGATATAGTGACCAAGACGTTTGTATCACATACGGTCCAGGTCAATACTGTTATTTGCGATAAGTAAGGAGGAACTTCCTCATTACTGTTTCGAATGCAGTTCATGAACATGACACATTCACGAATGACTTAATAGTCGATTCGCACGAATTTACTCGCTCGATACGGGCGAATGGACACTTTTAAATAATATAAATTATTTTCTGTAGGCGATTCGTACGAAGTTAATTTATTTGTGGGCGAATCGACAACTCCAGATATACGTATTAGGCAGTTAGCACATTTTGAATTTATGCAATAAAGTTTTAAAAAATACACTAGCGCTTAGAAGTGATAAGATTAAAATATTGAAATAATAAATACGAAAAATTAATAAATTATTCTTTAGATTAAAGGTGGGATAATTTACTTGAAACTATGAAAATAACATATGTAACTAATTATCACTTAAAGCGTGCCGTATGCATAATGATACAAATAATAGAGAGCAAATCATCGGTAATGTTAAGAAAAAGTGAAAGAGAAAGCACTATACGCTATATCGCTCACTCGCATTTGGCGCCCGGTCTTTCTTATCATTCAGTTTAGCTGTGTTTTGTGAGCATTGACGGTACACGAGCAAAATTAATTAGATGTAAACCAATATTATGCAGTATATTACAATATTGTGAATATTATGCAGATCAATAATGTGAATATTTCTAACTTTTAAAATAAAGATAAGTTTGATTAATTTACGTGTATCATTTTATTTCAAAATATTGTACTCCTATCACTTCTGTGCGCTAGTGTACTTTTTTCTTAACGTTATTTCATAAAATTTAAAACGTGCCAATTGCCTAATACGTATTTCTGGACTTGTCGATTCGCCCACAAATAAGTTAACTTCGTGCGAATCGCCTACATAAAATAAAATATTATTTAAAAGTGTCCATTCGCCCGTTTAAGGCGAGTAAATTCGTGCGAATCGACTAATAAGCCTCACATATCAGCGTACTATAGCCGGCTGTAAATATGGCACATCGAGTCTTAGAAAAGTTCGGTTTTATGCAATGTGGAGACGACAATACGACAATAACTGAAAATACTGATAATACTAATGCGTAAGAGTATTTTGGAAATTTTTAATTAATCTTAGCATCGAAATAAAGAAAGTGATTTCTTCAAACACACTAAATAGTAGTAATGTGCCGACTATGTGTTTTATCGATCAGCCGTCTGTCTAGATTTAGTGACTAAACTATTTTAGCTTTGCTTTTTTGCTTTAGTGACGCATATTTTCCCCCAACTCGTTGTTTTTTGTATTTGTGTGTTTTTCTCTGCGTCATGTTTACCGCAAATAAACGTATTTTCTTTTTTTATTTTCTTTTTATATTGTTGATTGAATTATTGTATGCAGACTGGGAACGTCATTAGACAAACGAAGTTTAATTTCTTCTCGTATTGTCGTCTTCACCTTGTATAGCGTCGTCGCCTCTGTCAGTCCCACCAGTATGTCAATCATCTTCTAAAGCTCAAGTCTCAGATTCTCAATTCTCAGATTTACGGCCGACTTTATCATTATTACAAGTCACTAAGCCTGCTGCTTACTTAAAAATAATTTGTTGGCACGTAATATTTAAATTAATGGTAACAATTAATTTAAAATTGGCCAAAATCAAGTGTGTCTTGTTTGGCAGGTCATTGAAAACGACGATTTAATCTTTGCTCCGATTTATTGACGAGAGCTGTCTTTCTGATTTGCCTTTACAAGAGCTAGTATTGGTAGGTAGCAATTAATACATAATTTTTATTCTCTCAGATATTTAAAATAAATTACATGGTCGGTCACGATTTGAACTGTAATTACGTTTGTCGTATTTTTTGTTGCGCGCAATATTTTGAGGGAAACATATTTCGATTTGACGATACATTTGAGAGGAAAAATGCGCTAAGCGATGTTAAAATTGTAGAAAAATAAGCTAATAAATAATTTTGATAATGTTGAGGTTACCCACCCCACTATATCAGAACTTGAAAATAATAATTTAGATACAGGAAAGTATGTAAATAAATCGCAAATATTTATAAATATTTTTGAAAGATTTATTAGAAACATAACTGACGAAATAATCAATTTCTTTCTAACTTTCACGTTACGTCATTGAAACAAAGTAAGTTGTTTTGCATCAGTAAGAATTTACAAAATGTCAATGCGAATTTTATTATTATAATGTGTAAACGTTTATGACAAGACATTACGATCAGATGAGGCGTGAAATTAATTAGAACAAAATTATTATGCGCATGTTAATATTAATTAATTAGTGGTTTAAATTCATGTTAGATTATGTATCTAGTTAGGCGGATATTGATACAACTGGGTACATTACACATGTAGGTACCTATTTAATCTAAACTAATATTATAAAAGGAAAAGATTTGATTTTTTGTATGTTAGTATTTTTGTTTGTTACGCTTTCACGCTAAAACGGTAGAACGGATATTGATAAAATTTGCCTGGATTAGGACACAAGTAGGATACTTTTCATTTCGATATTTATTTATATTTTATTTTATTTTTTCATATTTCTCGGAATCGAGACAGCTACTTTTTTATTAACCGAATGGATACAGTGGTGAAACAAAGTGCATCATTATACTAGATTGAGTTAGATATCTCACCTACGAATAAATAACAAGACCTACACACATCAAAAGTGTCTAGGGATCAAGCACGTTTTTGCTAGTTACTAAAAATCAGGTTTTTTAATTATATTTTTTGTAACTCCTATGGCTACTTTTTAGTAAATTTCGTCATTTGAAATGGGTTTTTGTTTATGAATTTCGGTCAAAAGATGAAAATCTTCTGTCAAGTGGTATTCCTATATAATCCTGCAACGGATTAGAGGCCAATTCCGAAAATTGCTGCCAAAATTCTCAGTGGATTCGATACACGTAATAAGTGTACGTTATTATGGAGAGAAGATGTCATTTAAGCCAAGAAGAAATGATCAGAGTCGCTGGATTGTTGGAAGCTGGTTCTCGGCAACGTGCTGTGGTAATCGCTCTGGGCACTACGCAGAGTGTTATAAGTCGACTTTGGAAACGTTACCGTATCACTGGCAGCATGGCAGAGCGACTTGTAGGACGAGCTCGCATCACCACACGCAGACAAGATCGTTACATACAAATTACTGCTCGACTAAATCGTACAATGACCGCGATGATGTTGGTTAGGAGGCTTCATAGCTCTTCAGGGATGTTAATAAGCGATCAAACCGAAATCGCTTGCATGAAGTTAATCTCCGTTCCTGAAGGCCGCAACGTGTATCACCTATTGACCCCACAATCGCAGAGCCCGTGTACAATGGGCTCTTGAACACAAAAATTGGGCAGAAGAAGAGTGGCGTTTTGTGTGTTTTTCTGACGAATCTCGCTTTTGTATGAGGACAGATACTAGACGCACACGGTATTTGAGGACTCGTGGACGCCAAGAACGTTTAAAATCATGTCAGGAAGTCAATGCATACAGTGATGGAACAATTATGATATGGGCGGGTATTTTGTCGGCGGTAGAACCGAACTAGTTTGGATCAAACGCAATCTCAATGCATAGATTTACGCTGAAACGATTGTATCAGATGTTGTCATTCCTTTGCGGACCCAATTTGGTGCTTCATTTCTGCTTGTGCATGATAATGCACGACCACACACTGACAGAGTCTTTGCAAACACACTTACCGCAGCTAATATCAACGTCCTGCCAAGACCCGCTCAATTGCCAGACTCTTTTTCGCTTGTTACAACGGACCTGGGCGACCATTGCGCATCGTGATTTGAATGAACTCATATTGGGTATACTGAATCACTGCGATTGTTTACAGACTCCTAATTGTTTATTTTACGCAATAAAACCAATTAAAAACTTATATTTTTATCTATTTATCACATTTTAATGTCAGGATTAACTAAGGTAAAAATCAAAAAGGCATAAGCAAAATTCGCGAAGTCTTTATTAATGCAAAAGCAAAGAGTACTTCGTCGATCTACACATACGAATTTTTTTTATTTTATCAATCTTAATAGACATTTTTATTTATATTTAATAGCGCAATATATATATATATACAGGGTTATTTGTAACTCGACGTATTCCTTGCAGGACGTCATAGTAGGGTTAAAATGCAACAAATCAAGCCACCAAATTTTCTAACGAAATTCAGTTTTTTTTCGTAATTCTAACAAAAATAAAAATTACGAAAAATAAAATGTTTAATCAGTGATATTTGCCGAAGTTTTAGGCATCTTTGAACTTTTAATAATGAACAAAGATCTGCTACGGCATCAGCTAGAATAATAACTTAAATTCCAGTATAGTCGCGCAGTAAATCATTCTAATTGGATTTTTAATTAAAAAACTAAAAATCTAACTAAACCAAAAACTACTGAATTTCGCTAGAACATTTGGTGGCTTAATTTGTTGCATTTTAACCCTACTATGACGTCCTGCAAGGAATACGTCGAGTTACAAATAACCCTGTATATATATTTTAATACCTTGATCACTAGACACTTTTGACGTGTGTCGATACAGTAATCTTTATTGGACACCATATAAATTACAATTGGAAACTTAGAAAGTTACAAAACAATGGGCGCCCTAGTTGTTTATGAAGTATATAATTAGCTAGGTACTTGATCAATATCTACTAAAGATGATTAGAATATATTTGCCCTGATTTATTTTTGTGGCTACCGAAAATATCTATAATTAGGTACATTACCTAGTCTGCTATACATTGAATTTATGTCCACTTAAAAATGTGTGAAAGCAGTTGAAATCAGTAAGTTAAATCTGGGTAAGTAATGGAAGTCATAAAAACGATGTATTTAAGTTGGTGATACCAATGCTCATCACCGAATCTGTGAGTTTTCGTTGCCTACAATGTGTGCCTGCATGTAAGGAGTTCTTTATTTATGTCTTTAATGGAGCTGTTTATGGTCTGATGGCCCGCAGTTTATGAGATTACCTTTCTGGAACTCATGAAAATAACAGAATACTATAAAAAGAGAGAAATCGAAGAGTTGCATCAACGCGCGATTAATTCCAAAGCTGAATCATTCGTACTTGTGTTTAATATTGTTAATATTGATTTCTTCACATTTAATAGCTATCAAGAAGCTTGTGTCTTGATAGGGTGATTAAATTACCATCGTAAAATTAAAAACGCATAAAGTTTATGTTATTATTTAAATTAATTTATGTAAACTTGCACATACTTTGTAATCGAAAGTGTTTTAAGTTGTTTTATATGATGTGCATTGTTATTTTTATATGATTTGTACAATAATATCACATTAAAACTTTTAGTTTTGTCATAGGTTAAATATCATTGTGATTAAATGCTACGCATTTTATTTCTTAACTTATTACCATCGTATTAGTGCCAAATTATTTTGAAAAAAAAACCCAATACCTGTCTTCTTGTGAGTCTGTTACTGTTATAATAACACTCATGAATCATTCACTAGCAGCACATAGATTTAATCTCATTTTGATATTGTACCTACTGTATTTCGAATGATTGACATGCATAAGTATTATAATTTCTTTATTTCTACAGACAAACGGTAATAACTGGGAACAATAACAATACTTTATGAATGCGAGAACGCACGAGGTATTGAATACGCGCGTAATGCAAGGTGGCGCAACTTCGCGTCTATTTGCATGAGCCACGAATTAGGGACGAGGAGATTTCGACTCGCACACAAATTACATCAAACCTTCGTAAACTTTGCTCATCATAGTCATTATCGCTCGATAATCGATCGACGATAGTATAAATTGCTCACGATACTAAAATAATAAGCAATGAGAGGACAATTTGATTATAGCTCAAACTCCTATAATCATATTAGATAATAGTGTTTATCAAAATGTTTAATTGAGATGAAATGATTTAAAGCACCTCAGTATTTCTCTATAATTATAATTTAGACATAAGGATTCAACTTAAAGCAATTGTATTTTTTTATTGCATTTTTATATAATACGCTGTTTTAATAAAACATTTACCTATTCTCATAAAAGGTATGGTGGAAGGAAAGCGTGTGAACTGAGCAAACGTATTCTTAAATCATTGACAATCTGATAAGAATTGTCGCATTTTCTTAGTTGTGCATTTAATGTGGTCTACATCAGGTATTTTTTTTGCAAAATCACACCTGCACAATATTTTATGTTATTCTATAGGCAAGCAATATCTGTGCCCTGCGGGGTTAATCTAGATAGACAGACAGAACAAATGAATAAAGTACTCCAGATAGACATAAAAATAGACTAATAGATTAACGATCTAATTTAATTTATTATCTTGCGACGGATAATTAATTTTAATTGAAATGAAAGGCAATATGTCGGACAATCGATATCGACATAGATAGACAAGTGAGTTTCCTGTCGATAAACATCACGGTTGCGAAACTTCGGATGACAAATCAATCAGACCTTTATATTTCAGTAACTACTCACATATGATCACTGTTAAGTAGTTATAATTAGTGATGAAATACAGCTTAACATCACACTAAGCATGCTAAGTTTGTAATTTTACCGACTTCAAAAAAGGAGGAGGTTCATTGTTCGTCTGTTTGTATTTTTTATGTATGTACATCGATATTTTCATCAATAATGGACTGATTTAAAAAAAAAAACTTAATAAAAAAAGCACCATTAACTACCAAAAAAACACTACAAAGTGAAGAGTATCTTTTATTTCAGAAGTCGGTGGCAGAAAACGAAAATACAAAACCGAACACACCCGACTTCCGAAATTAAAGTAATTTTTCACTTAATAGTGGTTTTTCGGAAATATGTTGTTTTTTTTAAAATTGAATGTTAAGTGATGTTTTGATCTATGACTCAACAAATCAATGACTCCTCAGCAGCTAAACGAATAACATGTTTGGTACCTACGTGCCTTTTCACACATTCCAGCTGCGTTGGCGGCACCGGATACCTGAGGTATTTACTTATAGTTTTTGGGTAAGTTTGAAAGCTTTCATTACCTAACTGTTTAATTGAATGATACCCAAGATACAGTCAGTTGTCAGTGTGATAGACTGTGCCTAGTTTTGGACCAACAATATCGCCATATTGTAATTTTAATATTGAAATAAATGATTTTTACTTTAAGCGTTTTCATTTGATCGATACCAATTACCCAATTTAACCAATCATTCGCCCTTCTATCAAGAGTCCTATATTCCTTAGTAAACAATGTGTATGGCATTGCATTTTTGTATGACACAGCAATATTTTTTTATACACGACGCTTTATTTTTACGCCGGGGGCCTGAATGCACTGAGTTCATAGTAACAGTCTCATGCGTATCGACGTCCCTTAGATCCTGTATATCAATGTGTCTTGTCAGTACTCATCACTTTTGCAACACTGGACGATAAATTAATAAGGCCTCTATCGAGTTATCTCGGTGTTAGTAGATTCACGAGTTGACCGCGTTACACAAGAGGTCACCGCAGCAGCTTCTGTGCATCGTGACTTTACGCGACCTCTTTTACAATTTCAGTAGGTCAACTACTAATCTAAACGTTTTTCAATCTGCTCAAGAACTAATTGTAGTAGTTAGTAAAATACCTGCTTTGCTATAAGTATGTATATAAGTATGTTTGGATATTATTGTAAAATAATCATAGCTTCATAAAAATAATTTTATTTAATATTATCTCTCTAATTCAATTTAAACTTTCTTAAATTTTTCTACAATCATTATTTGTAGAATAATTTTTGGATACCTACCTCGATCAAGCTCTTCTAACTATACCAAAATTCAATTTACTAAATTGAAAATGGCGATTGAATACCAAGTGTTTTATTATTTTATCATCATTTGTATAGCTGAAAGTTTTAGAAGAGCTAATAATAAAGCAACGTCAATTTTAGCACCAGTCACGATTTAAAGATGACACGGTCATTTTAAGATGACTCGATAATATGGCTCAATAAATATCGGAATTGGTGAGGTAATCACACGTCTTGCTTTAAATACTTGTAAAATATATCAGAAACATAAAAAAAACCGATTGTTTCGGTTATTTATCTTTTGTCAACAAACTTAAATTATACACTGATAAGCCGCGCGTTGATATCTTTTATTAGAGAGCTTTCCACTTCGCAGCAAATTCATTTGTTTTATTTTTCGAATTATTTATTTCATTGCATTTACATCAAGCGATTAAATTGAATGTGTAATAAATGTACAATTATCATAAACCTGAATTGTATAGTCAATAAATACATTGCTATTATAAATCTTACAAAATCTCTATTCAATGTAAAATAAATTGAAAAGATACAATCTGTTTGCTAAGCTCAAAGACGTATTGATTCTTATATTGAATTGATTATGTATGAGCATGAACGTGAAAGACAGTGGCCAGATATAATTGGTATTATTCGACGGACAAGTTATTTGATGGATGAATGTAATCTGTTTCATTGCTTCGCTGAGCAACTTCAAAGAAGTGAGCGAAAAAGTTTTGCTCTTCTGTGGCAATTGAGAAACAAATTGTTATATGTCAACTAAATAAAAAAAAAGATATATTCTATAACCCAATTAGCTAAATATCACCCAAAGACTGTTTAACGGTCGATTGACAAATATGGTAATAAATTATATTTTTTATTTTACACTTAATGAAATTGCCATTCGTCGTGCGTTCCGCCGGACGAATGTCGTGCTTGCCCCTATAAGGAAACTTTAATGAATAGGATTATGCTTCAGATATTAGAATATTACAATTTAGAACTGTTTTAAGCATAAACATCCTTTCAATGGTATTTTTTACTTAAAAGATGTCATGTTTTCAATGATGGACATTGTTTAGGTAAGAAGCAGGTTGCTAATTTATCGCTGCATTTTGCGATTTTTAACCTAAAATCAAAGTAGGTATAGCTTTGCTACGGTAAACTGTGTAATTTTTTTTTGACAAGACTACTAGTAAGGAGTGAGTATATACGTATGTTTAAAACAGCAAATTGAGTTATTTATGGTCCATTACTTAATCAGTTGTAACTTAAAATGACACTATCGTTAAGGGATAAACGTGTCAAAAAATACCTAATTCATATTTACGAGTAACTTACGTCGCCCGTGTATTAAAAAAGGTAGTTAATAAATATTGAAGTCATACTCAACAATAATGGCGCGTACCAATTACGTAATTTTGCTCCATTATTGACATACAAAAAATATAAAGCAGTTCCCACTCACATTGAAGACAAGTTTCCATAAATTGTGTTACCAATATGATCATATCGAAAGTGGTTCAGGGACCACAAAACAGCTACTGTCATCTGATAAACAGTCTTCGGCTTGTAAATAAATTGGACAATTTACTCACGTTATCGTTGTGTAATTATTTCAAAATAACTGACTAAAGGAGCTAGAAAACGTGGAGAGTAGGTACAACATTTTCATGCAAAAGCTAAAACAGTCACTGTGGAGTTGAACATTTTCAAGCGCTTTATTTTCTTATTTGAATGATGTCTGCTGCCTAGCTTTAATGATTGATAACCAATCATATCATCTATACCTGATGCAATATCTCACAGGGACAGATGTTTCAATGCGGATGCAATTAAAATTACACTCAATATAAAATTTAATGATGATCATTCATATGGAATCATATTTTTTATTCCAGCTTTATCAATATCATTATCAATATATATACGAAACATTCAGCTTTATGATTACTCTGAATAAAAAGCTTCAAGTAATAAAATGTACTTAATACATGTATTAAGCCCAAGAAAACACGGACCGACATCATAATATGCAATAATAACTATATTTAAGTGCTAAATGTGCACACATGACATAAATTGAGAGTATTATAAATATTAAGCGAGACCCCGAAAGATAAGGTATTGCTGTTAACTTTAGTATCTGATCAGTAAATGCATTAAAGGCCTCTTAATGGCATTCTGATAAATCGGTTTCATTTCTTAATTTTTGCGTTATTTTTACATATAGATATCAAAGATCCTGAAATTCATATTTTGCATAAGTACTATTTTTGGTACCACCAATTTAGATCCGATAGCAAAAACAGCTTTAGGAGCAGTGTCTGATCCTATCTATCTTTTGAATGAAGTGATTGAAAAATTCGGATATTACATTGCTGAAGACCTGATACCTCAAATATGAATCATTGCACCTACCTCTCGACTCAACAGAATTTAAAAATAGAATTAAAGTGGGCCTACGTATGACGACAAATATTATCCATGTGGCATAGAGATTAGAGCAAGGTCAACTCGATAAATCAAACAGCTAAAGCAAATCGTACTTGATTAACGTCAGTTCAAACAATGACAGCTGACAAAGAGGTTGAATTTGACCGTGTGGATTACTCGATAGTGTGTTACAACACTACTCGGATTTCTATGTATACTTGTATGTTTTGACATCGCATTGTTTGATATTTAACTTCAATTTGATTACTGTTTTGCAAGCCTTTTCGCCCGTTGTGTGTGACTTATATAGGTTTTTATTGAGGCTTAATTATTCATAATTATCCTGGTAATTATAATGTTAATTACTGTATTATACTCAGGAGTTATCATTAACAAAATACTACGATTCGTCTATCATCATTCAGCACAATCATTACACACAATAATCGACGCTGAATATTAATTAGTCATGTTCTGATAATTTAAGCTAAGGGACATGCGTATCTCTGGGCTCACGGCCATATAACAGCTGTTAAGATCTTTGAATTGCAGAGTACTACAACTGTGCTTATTTTTGTTATTATCTATGTTTACGGTACTCACCAACCGATCCCCAGTCTGGGTAAGCCCTGTTGTTGAACCAGCCGTCGTAGCGCTGCTTCTCATAGTACACCTCTGAAAAAGGACAAAAATATTGGATATCAGTCTTTTTATTTGTCTAAGTAACGTGCATACGTAGCTAAGTACGCAAGTAGTATTCAAGTACGCAACGACAACTTTTTCTCATTCATAATCTTTATCATAATTCCATAAAAGTCATTCCACTTAATCATAAAGGTACCAGTTAAATCTCTTAATTACAACCTACTTAACAACAACCTGGGTGGTTAACCAAACTCGTACAATGAATAGCGTAGAATGTTTATTGGTAAGCATAGTCAATCAACACGCATTGAGTCCGGCGCAGCTACAAAGTCGACATGTTTTTGCGGATAGTACGCCGCGCCGTGCTAGATGCGTGCTCGACCGTTCCCATCGAGGCCTTGCTCTGTCCGCTAACCGAGATGCATCGCAATGAGCTCCTCGGTACACATTTTTTGAGCTTAAAAGTTGCATATGAATAGACGTGAATGGACATCAATTTATGATTGTTTTGCTACAGCTACAGTTTTCAACTGTTTACAGAATATTAGACGGTTTTTTACCTATTTGCTTAATAATTCAGAGAAAATATTTTTTTTAAGACAAATTGTAACAACGTGCAGTTTATATCTATTCATATTTTTCTAGTATTAAAAAATTATATGCAATTAGTGTCAAAACAGTATTTTTGTCTATTGCTTTCTGAGTAAAATGTTTTTAATTTTCTTATCTTAAACAATAGGTATAATGTCGACTATCAAAATAGTTCGAAAAAACAGTAAGATCATTTGGAATAATAAATTGGCTCCCGTTAGAATTTATTTAAAGATTAAATTGACTTGTATGTGGACGATTTAGTAATTAACAATCTAATTGCCCTTATTTATAGTCAATATATCACTATTTAAGAGATCTGGCCCTCAAAGTAATACATAAATCGTGCCATAATAACTCTTTGATGTACCTCCTATACATATACAGGATCAAATTAAATTAGCTAGCAAAACTCCGCAGACGTGATGCGGTATCGATAATTATCTAAACACGATAAAATTGAAATAAAAAAGATTTGATCTTTTTTTAGGGGTCAACGACCGCTGATTGTGCTGTTACATGAAGTACGAGTTGAAAAAATATATGTTTTATCGTGTTATGATATCGATACCAATCACGTTTGTGAAATTTATATTAAAAAACTGATTTTTTAACTGATATATCGAGTGAATACACTAACTGCGGTCGAGGACTCACAAAAAAAATCGTCAAATAAATGCCTTTTTTGGTTTATCACAATTATCACCCATCACGTCTACGGAGTTTTGCTAGCTAATTTAATTTGACTCTGTATAGTAGGTTACTGAGTTAGCTAAGTGTAGTTTATTTTATTCTGCTGAATGGTAAAATAACTTTTGGATAAATCGGATATTTATGGGCATCAGTACTATCCCTATTGATTGATAAACGCTTACAGTCATAAAGTATTCAGGTTTCAACTTGATTAAATATGAAACAAAGATTTCTTCAATGAACACGTATTTTTTTTGCGTTTGTTTCAACTTATCATTTTCTTAAAACGATAAATCAATGCCACCTTTATTCCAATTGTTGATTTCGTTTAGTCTGCAAACAATACTATGCAATAGCTACAACTTTTATTATGAGTCTAAAACAGGCTAGAATTAATAACATTAAGCTGATAATTAAATTGACTACCAGCTGTGATGCTCTATAAAATGCTCAATAAAATTAAAAGGATTTCATAAATTATAGCAGGTTGACACTATAAATTACTGCAGGCTGTCGCTGGAGCTGCTTCGAGGACATGCCGACATCACACCTACGAGACTGTCGGAAAATTAATGGGTTATCCGCTTACATGACATTATTATTAATGGATCTGTATTCATTTGTTGTTAACTATTCACTTATTTTTTATTTTTTTATTTTGTCCCAGTTCTCCCGAAGGGTTAGGCAGAGGTGTGCCCATGGTAGGTACACCCCCATTATACCAGCTATGTGGGGCGAGCCTATCGCCATCAACCGGGTACAAATCCAGACTCCGGGTTGCTACTGAGAAATTCCAGATGGGTAAATCCAATAACACTTTGCCCGACCTGGAAATCGAACCCAGGACCTTCTGGAGGTTTTTCCGAAAGGGTTACCGTGGCTCTAGCACACAGGCAACTGAAGGAACACGGGTGGCTTTTAGTCAGTAAAAGTCTGACACGCCCTCCCGCTCCGTCTAGAGCCGGAGAAGTTATATAACGATATCGGAAACAAAAAAAAAAGGACCTCGTACTCGGCAGTAGCGTTTGAAACCGCTAGACCAATTTGGAAGTCATTTCTTAACAAGTTTCCGTAATATCATATTTATTGTTTAATTATTTGAATCATATTATTTATTGAACATGCTTTATTACTCTAGCTTTTGTTGACTATATTATTGTAGGATCTGAATTTTCATGACTTTTAATTCTTGAAGAGATAAACTGCGTATGTGTTGGTAACTCCGAAATAGTAACCAAATGGTATAAATTAGCAGTAATTACGTTTTGTGCCTTTTGACAGTCACAGTATCTCTATTTAGGTACTCAAACGATAACCAATAAATAAATAAAATCGTAACTATTTAATGATTGCATATAGAAACGGATATAGGTACTGACCGCTTGTTGCCGGGACACCTGCGTGTGCGCATTTTTACCACATGTATGTTTCATGAGTAATTATGGTCGCAATAATCGATTGAAAAATTGTTATAAAATATCAATAGAATAACTGTGATATTACTTATTAGAATTGTGACATGACATAGTTTACTATGAGCTAATAATTCATCACATTTAATATGGTAGAGTAATGAAATCGTTGGTTGGACTACAGTTTAAGAAAAATAAGTTACCTACTTATTTATATTTATCTGCCACCTGCGGCGTATTGGTACGTTTGCATGTACCGTAGCTTGATATATTAGGCCTCTAATTATCATAATTTGTACTGATATAACGCAAATTGGTAATGTTTGGCGCTGACATTTGTATTAATGATTCACTAGTCACTGGATGTGCATTTTGTATTTGAAGTTGATTACAAGTTAAGGACTGCATGTCGCAATAAGAGAGTAAAGAGACATGACGGTTGAGATTGGGTTGGCCTACATCTTTGCAATGAAGATAACTTTTAAACGATAGCTGCATGTAGTAGTTGCTAAGTAAATAGGAAAAATGGATGTCAAAGAATTATGCAGCAACTTTGATAAAGCAAAAGAGGGCTTATATTTCAGCCTTATTATTGATCACTCATAAACAAAATAATGTATCTATGAGGTATGGTATAAGTACCTACATGTTCATAAATATAGTACCTCATGCAGGTGTGTGATTAGAAAAGACAAGTGAATGATAAATTTAGATTGATCAAAGTATAACTCTGTAAGACAAGGTAGGTACATTGAGATTTAATTAATCATTAAATAAACATTTGAAAAGCCAAATGCTTCATACCACACGTGTGCACGTGTTCATAAAACATATTCATAGTTGGTTGCATTCTAATTCGTGCATATAAATTATTGCTATCGGTCAAAGATCAGGACAGCGAAAGGCTACACACAAAAAGGAAGGTAGATAATTAAGATAAATGTAAACGAGGCTGTCAGTGGCAGTCTTTGATAGGCAGTGGGTGTGACAGAAACATCAGAGATCTGTATTTGTACTCGTAGACGCTCTAGTTTCGTAACATGTATCGGGAATGCGGCGTCACAATCAAATGCTGACAATGTCGACAGTGCTGTCATGTTGAAAGCTTTAGAGAGAGTATAAGCAAGTGTAAACAGGGCATAGGTATATCGTTTCTTTGCAGACCGGTTAGATGGTGACATTAATCGATCAAATATCGAGTGATGGAAACGAGTCTTTGATTTTATTAACATCGTCGAACAAAATCGATTGTAATCGCAAAATCGAGGTTTCGAAAGCATCTTATTGATTACTAGTAGTAGTATTCAATGTAGTTTGTACCTTCCTACTATAAATTGTTGATATGATGAAGGTAACAAAAAGACGAAAAAATAGATTTTGAATATCCAACTAGGTGCGAATTGAGAGAGATATCTAAATTCTAACCAAGTAGTATATTGGACCGGTATTGTTACCCGAACCACCAATTAACCTAACCCCTTCAACTTAAGTCAGTTTAAACCAGTTGTTTTTGTTCTAAGAAATGATAATTTTGTAAACGAGTATATAGTCCTCCTGACCGTATTTCGGCCATGGCGGCCAATCTCAACGGAAACTAGCCTTCGGCGCGGGAGATATTATAGTGCACAAGTGTGTGCGCAGACACATTTGCACTCTCTCTTCCCTCACTTTCATAGTCCGATGGGACAGCAATCCGACACGACCAGAGAGAGATCAGGCGCAGGACCAACGGCTTAATGTGCTTTCCGAGGCACGGGGGTATCACACCGCCAATTTTCAAACTCCGGGCTGTTACTAAGAAATCCTAATGGAAAAACCCAATAACACTGTCCGACCTGGGAAACGAACCCAGGACCAGAACCTCGAGACCAACGGGGCAGTTGTTTTGTAACATAACATTTTGGTGAAATAAGGACTATATTCGTAACTATGCGGGACATAATAATTTATGGTAACAGGCTCATTTAGCTACTCTCGACCGCTGACAGCTGATATATGTGGGTTAGTTAGGACATACATGTATTTATAAGTTTATTAGAGGAAATTATGCTAAACAAGGGACTAATAAATTGCTCTGATTTAGTTGTACTGACTGTAATTGATTCGAGGTTCTATTATAATGTTGCCGATTCTCTCGTCACAAATGCCTCTAAACTAGACTAAAAATCATCAAAATTTAGTTTATTCCTGTCAAATGACGATTTGCTATTATGAAATAGACTAAAGTGACACAACGTAACTATATTTTAGTTTGACAGCACAAGATGGCACTGAGTTATTAATTTAGTGAAAATGGCAATTTTGCTATTCTGAATTTGACGATTTTCACCTAAAATTTTGATTGTCTGACTAAATCTGACTATTTTTAATCGCGAACAAAAATGTGTGGAATAAAATTAGTTTTCATGAACTAAAATTCACACCAACACCTTCAGGTGCAAAAACAGTACTGTATCTTTTTTTTTCTTTTATTTTTCTTATATCTCGAAAATGGTGTTCCTATCGCAAAAATAATGAAAATCTCGACCCCGTTCATAAAAACCCTTAAACCCCTAAAACTCAACATGTAAGTAATAATTTTTCATATTTTCCTGAAAACCGTTCCCTAAAACCTGCTCTTCTAAATATTATAATAATCTATGTCAAACATAGATTATTATAATATTTAGAAGAACAGGTTTCAATATTATTTCTGCTCTGTCTGCAAACGGCTAATTAAAACAAAACACTCATGACTCGGTCTTAGGTAAAATATATTTTCAACCGACTTAAAAAAAGGGGGAGGTTTAGTTTTATTTGTGCTACGCCCGAACCTTGTTCTGGGTGAACCGATTTTGATGATTCTTTTTTATTTGAAAGCTGGTGCTTCTCATGTGGTCCCATATAAATTTGATCAAGATCTGACTAGTAGTTTTTGAGTAATCTTTAATGATGCGTATTTTTTCCAGTTAGTTTATATTGATGATGTTTTAATAATTTCCTGTCACCGTTATTTACATATCAAGTAGTGGTATACGAATTTGTGTGGGGTAGGTACCACAACTAAAAACTGAAGAATACAAACTTATTACAAAAAAAAAAAAAAAACAACCGATTTCCAAAAACAAAAAAGTGAATAATTACTTTAATTTGGGAATTTGGGGGCGACAAACGGAAATACAAAACCAAAGACACCGACTTCGGAAATTATAGTTATTTTTCACTTTTTTTGAGTTTTTGGAAGTCGGTTGTTTTTTTTGTAAAAATGTTTCGACTAATTATGGTAGTGTTTGTTACTACTGCTCGTGTCCTATTGATAATTGGGTGTTATAACATAATAATTATGTATTACGTAAAAAAAAAATTGTCCAATGGTAGGTAATGGTGCCGATTCTCTTGTACACCGAACTAAACTATCGCTAAAATTCCTTACTTTCGGCTATGAGAATCTTAAAGCTATTTTGCAAAAATATATCTCTAAATTTAAAAATAATTTTGACGCAACAAAAATTTAATTTACCAATCGCGACTCCACATGGTACTTGTTTGCCCTACCCCGTGAATTTTTTTTACAGGCGGAGGCGCGTATGGCGGGCAGCCTCGACGACGTTTTTTATATGGAATTTTTCACTTCTTGTATGGAAAATAAAAAATAAATAGTCTAGTTTAGAGAATTTTGTGACAAGAGAATCGGTAACAATATCCACTTTTAAATATTTGGGCCAGAGTAACCCATTACCATCTAATGGTCCTATTAGCTGATATTAGCACAAAAACTAACAAATTGCAATTCGTGGAGACCGTAGGTTCTGCTTAAACACAAAAAAGTAAATCCGGCACACAGCAGGGTAATTAATATAATAGTTTCATGTGTTATGTTTTTGCACTAATAAAATAAACTTTTTACAATGAAATGAGATCATGGATCATAAAACAGATCAGCTCATCACAATCACGATTTTTTTACAGTTTTACCTATAACTAATTGGTATCTCAAATTGACTGGCTTTGTCGAACAAATCTGCGTATTTATTTTATTGCTGCATGGTTATTAAGAAACCCAACGTAAAAAATACGATAAAAACTTTTCAACAAAATTTTTGTTCAAATTCATGTTCATTGACTCATACCAACATGAACTGGAAATTAATAAATTGGGACCTATATATTCTTTCCTTTTATTCAAATATTTATCATCTATAAGGAGTATATAGGCGTGAGCACTAAAAAGTTATGAAGCATTTACGAGTACCTACGTGTTATGAGTAGATGCGTACGGCGGAGTCGACTAAAAATAGCTTTATAAGCTTATGTTTACTTAGTTCTAACCGGTCAAGTGATGTGACCACTTTTATGACTTTTTCAATAAATATAACCAGGAAGTAATCCACACATTAATTAATGATATATTCAGCCACAAGTATGAGCACATACCTTGTAATTGTACTAATAACTTGTGTAATTACCATTTCATAATTATTTATATATTATCTGTTTAAGCACGGAATGTTCAGTGCCTTTACTTATTACAAGTATGTGAGATGAGTACATTTACATGTTCCTGCAACAATTCAATGATTATTCAAAGTAATTATCTTCTAATGTCACTTAAGGATTACAAAACAGTGTTGGTTATTTATTGTGTTTATTCTATTATTCAAAGATGTCCGCGTATTTTCTAACAATAGGCCCACTCAGAGTTAAAGCGTTTTTGCACATATTGTGAATTTGACACGATGTATCATAATTTATCTAGAATTGCATAAGAAACCTATTGAACGGAGTTTTGCTTCCTCTTACCTTATTAAGAAATCAGACTTCATTCTGTTTAATGGTATTCAAAACAAAAACATTACTGAATTTAAAAAAGCATGTATCAATATCTATACATAATAATAAAAATCGTAACGAAGTCAAAACTGTACATTGAATTATTTATGAAAAAAAGTAATAAAATTACAACGAGGTCTAGGAACGATTATAATGCCGAAAATATGGTTTTTAGTTTTTTTTTTCTGTTTGTCTGAATGTATGTTCCAGCACCACGCAAATACTATCCGGATAGATTTTATTCAAGTTTTGCATAGAAATTCCCAATAAGTCCGGTCAGTCTGTTGGCTATAAACTATCACGCTGTGCTATGGGGGATGAGCAATATTCCAATTTGTTCGTATTCTTCTATAGTTTACCGCAAATTGTAAAAAGACGAGCCAAAAGGTTAGAATGTTGTTGATAGTTACAGATTGAACCTTTTAAATGATTACCATCACGCTATATCTTTAATGACCTAAGCAGTCAATCATGACACATACAGGATAGATTTTTGAGATGGGGTCATACGGACCTTTACGGTTGTCGCGAAAAGAAAACGGTCTTAGGAGACTGTCCTTAACTTAAATTCACACACACTTGCATTCACAGATTTTGAAAAAATTGCACATTCGATTGCACAGCGCCTGCGTGTTTACAATCTACTGTTATATTATTTTAGTGATAGCGGTTCGTTAAGAAAAATCTGTAAAAATGCATCAGTCAGTGTATGAGGGTTGTGCCAGTAGGTAGTAATAGGCAGGAACGCAGGCTTTCATTAATTCACGAAAAACTTCGCAAGCAATAGGAAATTGCTACTGAAGGCTGCGGGTGTTGACCTTAGGACGAGCTGCTTCTCACACGGACAACTGTACGTCGCTTGCTCCCGCGCGTCACCAGTTCTGACTATCTTCATATTTGGCCGTTGAGACCAAAAATACAAACGCTGTATACAGGAATTTTTTATAAAAATGTGCTTGTTATTTTAGTTTATTGTGGTGTCTTACGACTTCCACGCGAACTAAGTCGCGGACAGAAGCTATAGTAAATAATGAAAATAATGATGTTCACCGAAGTCAAATGACTTAATAGATTTTACTTTGTCATAATTGGTGCCAATTCTCTTGTACACCGAACTAAACTGACTAAACTATCACTAAAATTCCTTACTTTTGGCTATCAGAATCTTAAAGCTATTCTGCTATTATCTTCTATCTATGTTTTTAGAGCCGGAGGCGCGCATGTGTGGAAGCCTTGACGTGTTTTATATGGAATTTTTCAATTTTTGTATGGAAAATATGAAAAATTATTTCCTACATGTAGAGTTTTAGAGGTTTATGTGTTTCATAAAGGGGATCGAAATTTTCATTATTTTTGCTATAGAACACACCATTTTCGAGATATAAGCAAAATAAAATTAAAAAAAGATACAGTAATGTTTTTACACCTGAAGTCGAGGTGTTGTGGTGAATTTTAGTTCGAAACAAATAATTTTATTCCACAAGTTTTAATAGCGATTAAAAATAGCCAGATTTAGTTAGACAATCAAAATTTTTGGTGAAACAAGTCAAACTCAGAATAGCCAAACTGCCATTTTCACAAAACTAATAACTCAGTGCCATATTAGTGCTGTCAAACTAAAATATAGTTAAGTCGTGTCACTTTAGTCTATTTCAGAATGAGAAATCGTCGTTCGACAGGAATAAACAAAATTCTTGTGATAAAAATCACAAAAATTTTGTTTAAAAATTCTTTAATCAAGACTAAAAAGTCTTGTTTAAAGAATTTTGTGACAAGAGAATCGGCACCAATGATGTGAGAATTCTATAGACAGATGACCACACAGATTGCATTCAGCATCTTGCGTTTACATATAAGTATGGCAAGTAAACCTCGGTTGCATGATGCGTCGCCATTAATAGGCGTTGTCCTCAGGGTCAAATAATCGATTAATGTCATGGTCAAAAATTAACACAGAACACGAGGAAGTGACGAATGTGAAAACATGAAAAGAATTTGAGTTTGAATGTGGTTCAATTTATGTCCGGTTTATTGGCACAATGGTTCCAAGCGCAGATGGTAGGCGTAAAATGATAAATGATTTTATTTTTAAGCGCTCTTGCGCGCTCGTGGGTTATCCTAAATAACTCGGAGTTAACAGCTAACTCCGGTATAATCAAATAATTTATCTTGCACCACCAAGAGCTAGAGGTAAACCTGGAGTTTTAAATATTAAACCCAATATATTAATAATATTAAACATAAATTGACGTTATGAGGTACAGTTGGTGCTGGTGTTGATAACTTATCTTGTATTTTATATTTTTCGACGTTGTAGTAAGTGAAAGTTCGGTACTATATCAGCAGGCAATAAATTCATCAACTTATATAAAAATATATACAAATCATAAAAAACTTAAAACATATTTTTCCTTATCTGACGTTTCCGTCAATCAATAAACTAAATCTCTATGAAATGTCATGTTATAAAATTCAAAGACAAGAAAGTATTACGTATCGTAATGTGGTGTAAAAGAGATGGGTATACAATTTCCGTTCATTGTTCGTTCATAAATTTTTTGTCAGATTACTTAACAGGGCATAGACATTGCAATTCTATTTTATGTTTCGTTGATTGAACTGCAATGTTCCCAACTCGTAAAATACAAATATCAGGTCTACTAACCCGGTGTTACTTTTTAGTGGCGCAACGCGTATTAAGAGTTAAAATATTAATTACTTAACTCGAGTTTACAAACTCTATATTTATTCATTTAACCCGACTAAACGTGCAAGTGGGCCTGAGTAGATCCTGTTTGATTAGCTGGTATAACAATTGTTGACTATGGGGTTTTTCGATTGGGAAATCCTCAATTACAATCCTCGTGTCGGAATTCGCTAAATAGCTATGGCTCGCTCACTATTGTTTGGAAGTAACCGTCATTGGCTATGTATTTGTGTCGACACTCCTCGTGGTTAGGCTAACCCTTCACGTAATTTACATGTAACATGCGTGACAATTATCTTTACTAGTAAATAATTAGTTGATAGAAAACGGGAAACTCTTTGAGCGTGCGCTGTAGAGTCATTATCTAAATAGCGGCTGTTGACGGAGGAGTTACGTTAGTCAGCGGCCTTCAGCTTTCACTATCGCGACATGTAAACGACGAAGCGACGCGCGCTGCATTCGCTCGGCGTGTGTGCACGCCGGCACGGTTTACGTGATCTCACGTTAATTTGAACTGTTTTCATCTTCAATTTGATAAGAAACGAGACTCACTTGATCGCCGAAATTGTGGAGTTTTGCACTTTCACACACCATTAAGGCATCAATAATAGTGATAAGTGATATGAGTATGTTATGAATTTGGGTTTATTTCCATCTAAGCACACAGAATTTCGGAGTTCCCGTCATTTTCGAGAAAGTTTAAAACTCCGATATATACTGCTGATAGTGCAAAAACCCGGTATAGTACCCACATGGAAATATCAGCCTTCAAAATATATGAAGCTAGGTTAGCAATTATCATTACTTGTTGTGGTGTGCAGTGACATTTAAATGTCAAAAATTGTCCCGGAATTAAACGATTGTTGTATTAGTTAAGACGGGCAAGATTTATAGGTCAGGTGATATGATTCAAGAACCTTCTGTCACACTTTTTAATATCTTTTCTCTTCAAGTTCGACTAGATATTATAATTTTGTGCCTTAGTGGTCTTCCGAAAATAGTACACCTATCCGTTCCGTCTTTATTCACGTAGGTAGTAAGTAAAGTGAAATATACAAAAATGAAGTAAAACACTATGTTTTCAGTGGCTAGTTTGTGGTCTTAATCGACACAATTCATCTTTATCCTCTGACTTTAACTTGGCATTTTGCCAAGGTCTACCTATATCGGGAACTAAATAGATGCTTATTAGCGAGCATTGCGAGCAAGCATTTCCTTTGGCATTGACTTTAGAGTGATCAAGTTTATAGATCAACATAAGCAATCATTTTAAATGAAATAGGTCAATAGTCACTCGACTTTTGAAATAATTGCTGTCATATTAGTGTATTTGCAAATTATAGCTACGATTTTTTTCCATTGTGGTTTTCTATTGAGATATACCGGATGTAAAACCACTTTACTGTAGCCGTTAAAGTAATACCTACATAAAAAACATTATTGGCCATATTATAGCTTAGCAATTTACTTAAACTTTTCGCGCTTCAGTTTTTGTTAGATGATGTAAACATTTTTGATTCGTGAGCTCTTGTAAAAAGTGCACAGTTGTACAACTTAGAACCGAATTTTTCCTCAAAAATATATAGTTAGTTTAGTTAATTAATATACTTAGGTATGTGTGCGTGTGTGTGTGTGTGGTTAAGTTTTTACGCAAGTTCAGTGTGAGTCAAGGGCTCTGGTTGCAATTATCAAATTATAATTTACGTCACGTCATACAGCCAGCCTTAACCTTACGCCTTGGAGGATTCGAAAGCGTGTTTAATTGTTACTTTAATAATATGTATAGGTTTTAATATATTCTGATTAGTTCCACTTTATTTTGGAAAGGGAATCGCCATTCTCGGCTTAACGTGGAGAAGCTGTTCAGTAAAAAGTTTTTTTTATCAAATAAATGTAATTAATTCTATAATAAATATTTTTGCAAACCTCGTTGCAGCAAAGTCTTATGTAAAAAGAGTTGTATTATAATAATATAAGTATTCACGCTGCTTGCACGCGCAAAGCACCGCCATTTTTGGTTGCAGACTCTCGTGGCATAGGTTCTGGGTTACCACATAAATAAAAATGTGATTTCAGTTGTTATTCGATAAGAAAATCGATTTTTATGTATTTGAGTAAAAAAATGTGGTTCTTTCTTGAGCACGTTTACTGATCGAGTGATTTGGACCATATTTTAATCTTATATATCTGTGATTAGATGAAAACAATCAAAACGTATACATTTCTCTATGGGAATCAATTTATATCTGATTATAGAGCCGATTATCGAATCCATAAATCGATTTTGTTAAAAATATTTTTTATTACTTGGCGACACCAACTGCATCATTAATCATCTGTCAACAATGACCATTAAGAAACTATTCGCTTTGCTTCCGTGTTGTGAATGTTGTCTTGTGTAGTTTGTGTTGCTTATAATGAACTCCGGTACCGCACCTTACGAAGATCCGGCCTTACTTTTGGACACCGAATCTGCTTCTAACGTTGACCATAGCATTATTTTGGACATTGAACCTGCTTTAAACGACATCCTTGGCAAGAACTCGGACACTTCTGCGCATCGTCATGTTTCCTCGCGTGGAAATGAGGAAGAACTGCCATGTGTCAATTGTAGGGTCCATGTTATGCATCACAGAAGATATA
Source organism: Dryobotodes eremita (assembly GCA_917490735.1). Lineage (NCBI taxonomy): Eukaryota > Metazoa > Arthropoda > Insecta > Lepidoptera > Noctuidae > Dryobotodes > Dryobotodes eremita. The sequence goes on along the minus strand of OU823254.1, from coordinate 13,998,249 downwards.
GAAGACAAGAATGTAAACATAAATAATATATCATTCCCAAGACTGACATACAGTGAACTTATTTTATTTGGTTGTGGAACATATCAGTTTGAAACAGGCACGATCGTATTATGGAGAACATTTAGAAGGAATGATGATTTCTACACTATTGAAATAAGTACGGACAGAGCCAGCAACCTCCTAGAAGGTTTACCCTCGGCAGGCCATTGTTCATTATTAAGAGGAAAAATACAAAGGACATAGCCGAAAAATATATTTTGTTTATATTTTATATAGTTAATAATAATCAACAGGGCAGAGAAACAATTATTCAGTAGTATTGCAATTGCCTTGTAGGCCTAAGAACGGTAGGTTGCTGTGCTCAAGTCATGACCATAATGTGGTATTTAAGCTGGCCAAGGCACGAGAATAATATTATGCCACTCGCCCAGTTTTTAGATAATATTTTAATTATTTATAATTTGAAAACCATTGTAAGAAATAATAGCTGCTTGTTTTAATTTATCTACTAATATTCCCTAACTTTTTACTGATGCACAAATATGTAAGTTAATATCATAACAATAAACGATAATAATTTATATTAAAAAAGAAAGACTCATTTTTATTATTTTTATTATTAATTTGGATAATAAATAAGTACTCTTATTAGACGTTTAGCAGCGACAAGATCAAAATATTAGACATGCTAAATATGGTAAATTTTTGTAACATCCTGCAACTTTATTATAATATTTCGTTTCTATTCGTATTAGGAATGAAATATTAAAAACGCAACTCATTTTTTTAACATACTAAATGTCGAATTCAAGCCAGAGCACCCTAACAAACTGGTCAATTCCCTTATAAAATAATGTGACATTTTACTAAATTTTTTGTTATTTTTGTGCTTTAGAATTACATTATTATTGAGTAAGTCGAGAATGTATTCCTATTTATTTTGCTTAAATGAACATGGTTTTAATGTGTCATACTAATAATTTTCGAATAGTCTCGTGGAATTTTCACGAATTCTATGTACAAAGATATTTATCTAGGTATGTGAAAAAACAAAACAAATGAGTTGAATACTCGTTACCAGTCAAAGCAGATTCAAATACGAATATCAAACTGAACTACAGTTGGATTTTCGTATCATTGAAAAGCAAGATTTTCAATTAAAAAATTACGTTAATTAACCGTATTAAACCGAGACAACTTCAATAATTCTTAAACACGTAAAACGATTGAACCTTGACCCGTAGGAAGCGGAAGTGCAGTCAAGGTCGCGGGGAAATGTTGACGGGTGTCGTGACTGCTGCGCTGCGCACGCGCCTAAAATGTCAAGATCTCGACGTCACTACAATGAGTTCACGCGCTATTGATCGAGATATCAAAATGATACACTTTAAAGAGGCTGTTACTAACGCCTACATGCAACAGGTTGTGTTTCCGTGTATTCTTATTTGGAGATCGCGGTTTGGTGCAGATTAAAACTTTATTCGTTCTGAGCGACTTCACAACTGGCACTGCTTTGAATTCTAAGGGGCTTATTTATAAACGTTGCTTAAAGTCAAGAGGCGCTTAAACATCAAAAATGTATGGTTAAACAGTCACTAATCACTACTCAACTTTAAGCAACGTTTATAAATAAAGGTGTAAGTCTCTAGACAGGCGGCTACGGAATACAATAAAACTGAGGAATAGGAAGAGATCTGACTTGAATTTTGTTTATTATCTGGGAAAACCAACGGGTGAATATTTGAATAGGTATACACTCTCTCTTCATTGAAAAATGTTTAAAATAATTAACTCACATTATTGATCTTTTATTGTGTCGCAGGGCATCGCGCACGACTGTTATGTAATGCATTTCAAGGATCCTAAGTAAATGATCATGATCATTATGATGATCATGATCATATTTCTAATGCCGTTTCCAGTCTGCATACGAAAATTCAGTCAAATACTCGTATATCCAATAGTTTGGTCACAATAGCTAGTCACAGGTTGGCAGAACCCATATTTGTCGGCCCATCACTACTATTAGGTTTGTTTGAAAAAATAACTTTTAAATTTCTATGCTAGGATTTATTTGATAGTTCCAAAATACTCGCATTAGTGTTGCCATAGTTTTCATTTAATGTCGTCTTCAAATTGTATGTGTGTTGGTGTATAATTTTGCTAACAATTTAATGTGGGGGCGTAATCTGCAAATAATCCATTGCTGACAAGCAATAGGCTAAGTTTAGACTTTATGTCAATACTGTGAATCCTGTTCGTGTTCTATGAACATCAACGATATGTATACTAGCTCGTAATCGCAACTCGTGACGGATCCACACGCGGGATGTACTTGGTTACAATAAAAACACATAGTAACCAGTACACATCCTAGTTGCACAGATACACTGGATTATTTCTCCGGATTCTTACGTGTATGGTAATAAAGACCCTGGGCATTAACGTGAAGGACCAGAATCCTTTGTACAAATATGACAGACAGCATAAATTGTGTTGCCAACTGTGTGTGCACGCGTGTTTTATACATCCGCCTGTATTGTCTTAGCAATAATATTATCGTTTCCTTCACTAACTGGAATCAATTAAAATTTACGTAAAATTACACAATTGTGTTACGGATCCTAAAATGGTTTTTATTACTATAAAAATTGCCTAGAATAAAATAACAAATTAATATAAAATGATAAATAAGGTCATAAACTTAAATCTGTGAGATATTATTTATTCCAATTACTTTTCAAGGTTTAAATTCAATACGAGAATCGTAATGCAATATAGTGGATAGGCTAATACAATTTTTGGTTGTCAAGTAGGTACAATTTTTTTTGAATTGAGAGTAAATAGGCAGGGCTATTTTCTCTCAATTCAAAAAATTCTGTCAAATAAAATAAGATCACATATAAATAAACTTCTATATATCATTATAAAAGAAATTACGAAAATCGCTTAAAAACTGATTGCTGCACCCGGATGCGGATTTCAACTTTTTATTATTTTTACTTTAGAAAAGTATTATCATCAGAAAACGCAAGGACACCATGAATATATTATTTAATTATGTACATAATACTTCTTTGGAATAATGGACCCTAATTAAATGGTCATAGAAATATTTAATAGTCGTATATTTCACGATAATTACCATTATTATGTTATTTGAAGCTGGTTGATAAACGCTTTTCTTGTAAACAATTACTAAGACCCAGTTGCACCGCCAATCACTAAACGCGTTTAGCGCTAAACGAGTTTGAAACATAATTCTGTCTCTGTCATCTTAAAACATTTGAGAAACAGAAATATGTTTTAAACTCGTTCAGCGTTTAACGTTTTTAGTGATTGGCGGTGCAAGTGGGCCTTAATATTTTACGATGACGACTTAATTTCTTAGACATGGATCGTAAAAATATTTTCATTAATAATTATAACTAGGTAAATAATTAACTTTTATATTTATATTTTTTCATTAGACGTTATATCCGTAAACATACTGATTTTATGTAGGTACTTAGATATTTATGATTTAACAGTAGCAAAATTTAAGAAAATAACTTTCCTAATATTAAGATGAATTAAAAACACGGATTGTGCATTATCGTAGGTGTTAAGAGACCTTGACTTAATATTAAAGTAATCGAATAACTTCCTAATAGATCATCACTAATATGATATGGTTTAGAGAGGAAAATATGTTAAATAAACTTATCTACCGGGATTTTACTTAAAGTAGAAGTCGTTTATTTTGCAAAAGAGGAATATCAATTAAAAACTTACCAGGATCGCAGAAGGCTAGTGTAATAATCTGTAGTACGGGAACCAGCATCAGTAGGAGCCAAGTCTGACTCCGTATAGTATCCGGCGCGGCCATCTTGTTTGCTTATAACCTGGAAGAAAACAATAGACAACTGAAAACCGTGATGTTTGAGAGTTTTGTCACAAAATATTGTTAAAAAATATCTATGAGTTAGAAATAATTTTCATTAAATGTGGGATTTGCACTGCATTCCCTTAAATCGTAAGGTGCGCTTCACATAAATCCATAGAATTTATGTTAATATCAGTTTTTTATTTATCCTAGTATTTATAAGCGCAGAGTACATACACCTACGCAGCTTCTTCGTGGGTGCTACGCCGCCGCTACGGAGCTGCTACGTCGTCACTACGCGGCTGCCACGCAGTGCATACGTCAGGCTAACGTCTACTGGGTAAACGTTTAATCCAAAAGCACTTTAAAATTATCATTTAGCCTAACAACTGTGTTGGTAGACTGTTGAGAATTTATAAATATCTGAACATTTCCATTGATATAAAAAACACACCGTCTGAAGAATAACAAGGAATAGTAAACCTAAACTAGAACACGTACTTTGAGATAAAACGAGTGGGTAGTAGGTAATAATTAGAGATGCGGCGAGTACTCGTTTATTACTCGGTATTCGGCATACTCGGCCATTTTGGAAGTACTCGTTATCGGCCGAATAACTCGGTTTAACTGCCGAGGTACTCGAAAAGAACTCATAAACTTATAACCTGACCTCTTTACATTTTTAATGAAGATTAGTCATAATCAGAAAAATGGTATCGTGTTAATGTACATTTTCGCTTAGATATTGGTCTAACTCTATAGCTATGGCACTTTTCGGATCTTCACGCTGTTGCGGCGCTTTAGATGCTAATTCCTCGTAGCAATGCCAAAAACTTGCATGGCCTTCTTCTATAATATTTGAAGCGTTTCGTACATGTATTCCCAATACATACTTTAACTAAACCTAGTTACTCGGCAGAGTATTCGGCTCGGTAAACATAATACCGAGCAATACTCGGTACTCGGTTACTCGATAAAACTTGTTGGTACTCGGCGCATCTCTAGTAATAATGTACCATATACGTAAGATGTCTTTGTAACGTCGCGACAGATTTGAAGACAGCCTGACAATCTGCCTTTCATAAAACGTCGGTTCCCAATATGGATAAACTAAATTGACACAAAATCTTCAGCTACTTATCTTTATTACTTTTATGTTACTGGGCAAAGCATAATAAAGGAACGGTAGCATTTTTATTATAAAGGTAGGTAGTGCCTTTTCATTGTTAGGCTCTCCAACAAAGGATATACTAAAATTATGCATTTAATTATCTCTAGTAATGTAGCTGGCTTTTAGAATTTCTTTATACTTATTATGAAAATCAACTTTGGCATTTTTTGTTCGTCACCTCTGAGGTCATATTTATTTTACTACTTTCATTGAATACCTACAAAGTACAAACACATAAAAATATTATTACAGTTCAATGAATAAAAAAGAAACAAAAAAGAAACTGCTAAATTGTAAAAATTGTAAGCTATTAAAAACAAATGATAACATTTGGACTTTAAATGACGCCAAATTATAATTCTTATTTCAAATTATGCATAGTGAAGTGCAGAAAAAAAAACAAATTTTAATGTTTTATTTTCTAAAATACTGGCTGCTTTTGTGTGTTGTTTATACGTTTAAAAAAGATTTATGATGAAAAAGTTTTGAATCGATATTTTGAAGATTGGAAGAATTGCTTATTAATTTTTTTACCGAATTGAACAACCTTAACCCCGCACCATAACATTTTAACTAAAAGGTTAATGAACTGTTTAAGTCCGCGAGGTGTCACTTATGTTTTTCGCGAAAGTTCACACAGCGAACCTTGTGCCTACTGTAATTGTCTGAGTTAATAATTTAACTGACATTTCCACCTGTGGCAACAATTTCAAAAATGATTAACATCCTCAAACGTATGTCTATGTAAGTGTGAATTTATTGAGGTTGTTATTTTATACTTTAATATTTACTAGCTTTTGCCGCTTAGCCCCCGTGAATGTCGGAAAATATCCCACGGGAGCATATTACCGGGATTATAGTATCCTATCTGTTAATCCAGGTTATAAACTATCTGTGTGGCCAATTTCATTCAAATGCGTGCAGCCGTTTTTGCTCCAATCCGGAACATACATCTAGACAAACGGAAAAAAAATATAAAAACTACATTTTCGGCACCAGACTCGCTCCCACACCTCGTAAACAAATACTTAATATATTGACTACTAATAATATTTTGACTTCGTTATTATTTTATTATAATTATGTATAGATTTATCAATGATGTTTTACAGTGTAGATTTTAATAGTAAAATACCTTCTAAGGTTGTAACTAGAGCAAAACGCGTATTTTATGTAACGTAAGCCTTGTGTTAAAGATGAAGCTTGCAGGTATAATATTAGCAATAAACAGTTAACCTGATTACATTACACGATGTAATATCCCATAAAATGCGGCCTCTATACGAGATTTACATATCAACAGTCTTGCAAGTTACTAGGTATGTGATTGTAGCAGAGACACGATATCCTAATCTAGATCGAAACCTTATGTTCTGTGGATAAACGACTTATGTTTTAAATGTCTAAGCCCATATTCAACCATTGCTAAGTTGGCTACTAAAACTTAGAATTAAATGATATTTCGTAGAAACGGAATTTATGATAAGTAACGTCACGTCAACATCTGGAGCTTAACTAACTTGTCCCATGATCAGCCTATTATGTTCCCACTGCTGGGACCACAGGCCTCCTCTCTGTGAGTGAGGGGACCGTAATCCACCACGCGGGCCCAGTGCGGGTTGGTGGATGTCACATGTCTTAAAAATTTCGGTTCTAGGAGACGCCGGTTTCCTTCGCCGTTTTGAGATATAAGGTTATTAGAAAGTAGGTACCATTCTCAAATTATTACTTTGTTTTATAGATAGTACAACTATTTCAAACAGACGTCTATATTGCTCTAAAACTTGCTAATATTTCTATTAATAAAGTAGGTATATAGTATACCTACAGAACGTCACGCAGCACCTGTTCTTACGTGATTTCAGACTACATTATGGTCTAATCCTAATACGCGAGTCGTAAATTGTATAACATGATAATATACGATGCTTGTTTAATAACAATAAACAACGAATTTTATTAGAACGAGCACGCAATGTTTAAAAGCAATGTGTAAATCTCATATCGACCAGTTTTACTCGTAACAGTAGAGGTTGTATCTAAGCAGGGACGTTCACTTGCCTCTCGAGACATGAATATTATGAAAACTTGAGGCCAATTCACACCTCGCTGCGATTAAAACCAATGTTTATAATTACAAAGCAACAAACGGTAATGGGGATTTTACATATACACAATTAGCTTCTGTCTGCGACTTCGTCCACGTGAAATTTCTTGTTTTAACATAAAATATATACCGGGTATATGTCAGCAATTCATTAAGGGGATGTAGGAGAGGTCATTTGCAACAAACTGACCCCGATGACCCCTATGCAAATTCCAACCATTTTCAAGTAATTTGACATTTTATATTTTTTTGCGGTACACTACGTTGAAAATTTATAAAAAAAACAATGCATTTTTTTTTTTAATTATTGTTATCTGCTTCTACTTCACTACATAATAATCAACCATAAAATGACAATTACCTTTATAAATAGTATTACAAATCGTTACATTTTTCTATCATTTTGAGCAGGTTATTTGAATATAATAGACGATTTCAGCAAAAAAAAAAAAACACGGAAGTACTTTATCGGCAGAACATTCTAATAACATGTACAACTTCTCAGCTATCCAACGAGATACAATAAGATACCAGATATCTTCAAAAATATATAAAATATCAAATTATTCGAAAATGGTTAACATTTGCAGGGGTCATCAGGGGTCATTCGGTTGCAAATGACCTCTCCTACATCCCCTTAACGGATTGCCAACATATAACCAATAACCCTGTATAAATATCATATGTTACTCGGCAATAGGTAGTAGCTTCCGTTTAGTGAAATAATTTTCGGAACCGGATCAGTAGTTCCGAAGATTACACCCTACATACAAACTCACAAATAACCCTTTTTTAATATCACTATAGACGATAATGCTTAGGGTGAAGAAGTTATTTGCTGCAATAATACATGCAAAATACAAACATTGTATAGAGCGAAACCATCGAATAAATAGAAATAATAACATTCTTCGCTGTCCAGCACCCTAATTACGTAACACACGATCTATCACAATCTGATTAATTTCGAAGCCTATTGCTAATCCATTGCTTCATATGTGCGAAAAAATTGTCTTCTCAACAACGTAAATAACGCAATGAATGTTGTTGAACTGTCAAAATGAAACCCATTCCTACTAGTAGTGTGTTACGTAATTACCCCGCAGGACTGGACACGTCCAATGGATAATTTCGCGATGTGTAAATCGACGTTTATTGCATGCGGATTTATATATATAATGTGCTATAGCACATGCGTGTGTTATATGCAATGTGCTTTATATAATATAAAGTATCACTAGCAACCCCGCCCCTGCTTCGTTTTTACGATATGAGAAAACATTGAGATTTCTTTATCATATTTAAGTTTAATATTAATGTATTATACTCACAGACCTTCCGGGATAAATTCTTTAAATGATGGTGAAAACTATAAAAATATGTGAACGACCACGCGGTCACACAGACATACACGAAAAGCGACTTTAATTAATAATAATATGTATAGAAGATATAGTACCTATTCATAAATAGAACTGGACGAGTGGCATAATAATAGTGTTATACGAGAAATTATTTGACATTCAAATTTTGACCTGTTACGCCAGTCGCTTTTGGATATCACCGCGCTATTTTTTACCCACGATGCGGACGGAACGGAGACGGTATATGCGTTTGGGGTTAGAAGTTGTTTGTGTGTATGCTACCATTTTTTTCGAAAACTACTGGACCGATTCTGATGCGATTTTTTTATTGCGGTTACTTTCAGACTTCTTGACGTTTATTGTTTTTTCTTTATATACATACCTACTGTGGTTGCATCTATAAATTAGGTTAAAAAGAAAAAAGTTGCATGGCATGAGGAAGTGTACTACTCTCAGTGTTTATGTCAAGGAATCAATGATGAGGAATCAATACTTTTTTGTATTCAAACTGGTTTAATTTATTCAAATCACGTGAATTTTCCGCTTATTAATAAGCTTATGTATATTACAATTTTTTGCTAATAATTTCAAAGATTTCTTGCACAACAATATTATAAGTCAAATTGGGATTTAATAGCCGTAGCTGTACTTAATTATTTTTTAATTACCACTCCCACTTTTTATATACTACGGCAAGTTATGGCAAATATGAAAAAGAAACTACTCGATCAAAACAACTTGAACTTTTACAAAGCTGGGATCTATTGTATCAAGTACCTACATAAAGTGCTTCGATCAAGCTTAAGTATATTCAAATAAACGTCACGTCGCGTCGTGTACATAATCTATCGAATATATAGAATTTAGAAGGGACAAACTGAGCCAAAAGACTTTATAGATTGACAACAACCATGTAGCGAGCTCATTAGCTTTTATAATGACAAGATATCACAAGGACGTCGCCTTATGCTTCACTCGGAAAGATGTACCTACGCCGAGATGTCTGGCCTACATTATCTACTGTCTTGTGCAACAGCAGAATCACTTGCATAGTCACCCAGTAACTTAAGTAATAGCACACGAAGATATTACGTGAAACAAAAAAAAACGTTGTGAATCCTACTAATATGTGAAAGTTTGTGAGGATGGATGGATGGATGTTTGTTACTCTTTCACGCAAAAACTACTGAACGGATTTGGATGGAATTTGGAACACAGATAGTTTATAACTTGGATTAATCCTACTAATATTATAAATGTGAAAGTTTGTGAGGATGGATGGATGGATGGATGTTTGTTACTCTTTCACGCAAAAACGACTGAACGGATTTGGATGGAATTTGAAACACAGATATTTTATAACCTGGATTAACAGGTAGGATACTTTATATACCGGTAGTACGTTCCCGTGGGATAATTTCCGACATCCACGCGGGCGAAGCCGCAGGAAAAAGCCAGTAAGAACTAAAAACACAAAATGAAATCGTGAGTGATGATATTTGAGACCTATTACAGAAAGGACGGACGCTACCTGAATACTAAGCGGAAAGGTTCGACCAATTAGCATTCCACACAGAACATAGATTTAGGTATTCCCCAACTTGAAGTTCAAGAGCTGGCTGAATAGTGAGCTTGGCTTTATTAATAGATAAGATGAGGTCGGGCGAAACAATAACATTCTTTGAATACCAAGACTTAAATGAAGTGTTTTGGACAAGTACTTTAATTACAACAAAAGCCCATTACATATCATAGACGTTAGTTTTTTCTCATGATGGTCCGATAAGTGTTTGAATTATTAAATAAAATAATGGTCGGTCATGTATAATTGCGCTTGGGCAAGCGGCGCGTGAATTTGACCCATTTGCAGACAAGGCCGACTTGCCAAACCGTCAGCCAGCATTGTGCTTATAGTGCAACTATATCTTCTGCCGCATCAGATATCTTTGATGCTCTTTGTGTTTTGGCACGGTAGTTTAGTTCGCAGATTCCTTTTAAAGTTGTCCCACTAAGGATGGCTGGTCAAATTCTGTATTGTACCACAATAGACCGGTATCAATATGTACCTATATACAATTTTTTGGGGAACTATAAGAAGAATTCAGAAAGCGTTTGTTGTTTGATGTGCTCTGATCACAGGATATTGGACTGAATGGAGAGTTAATGAAGTGGTATAATAATATGATCGAAAATTAGGCCTAACAACCAAGGAAGTCGTATCCCAGTAACATTCATGCAGCTGAAGCAAAAGTGAAGTGACGCTTTGGAATGGGCAACTAGCTTCATTTTTCTGACTGACTGACCCCTTGACAATTCAAAACTGCCCTTAATTGGTTTATTTGAAATAAATGCTTTGAGTTGAGTTAAGTTGAAGATAACAGCTACCGGAATGCTGCCATCTTTCGTTGGGTTTGGAATTGTCTATGGAATTGTGAACTTGGAACAAACTCCGGCGGTGCTATCAAGGGGCCAAAGTCAACGTATCATAGATTATGTTAAACACGGTTCAAGTTCATTTTCTTAGAATTTGTGTCAAGTGGGTCAGCAGGTGTTATGTACTGTCACCTTCGTTTCTTCGATCGTCCACTATAACTCAAATGTGTCACATATCACACAACAAATACGTGGTGTTTACCTACCTTATGAAGCCTTTTGTCGTAAAAATGTTATTTTTAAACTCTACGGTTCATTAATTAAATCTAAAACTATACATATATTTAAACTTTAGATGTCCATTCATTAAAAATATAATACCGCCGTATAAGGAATTTAATCATTTTCAATGACTTGTTTTCTAGATGTGTTTATGCAAATAAGATTTTAACGAGTGAATTCACCATTGTAAAGAAATAAAAGAGAAAATTCACCAATTAAATCGTTAATTTGGATCGTCTGATAAAAGACTAGCTATCATTAAAACGGTAAAAGCATAATTATTACAGGATAATAATTACAGTATAATAGATTTGTAAGTATTCCCTCAAAAAAACTTGACAACAAAGCTATAAAAAAAAAACAATAACGAACAAGCGTGTCACTAGAAGAAAAAACGTTCGTGTCTACTACGATCTCGTGATTAAACACGTCGAAGTGTGACATAAGACAAAACTGTACGTAGTTGCTGCATTTATTGTTTATGCATCGTACGACCTCCGGCCACCGCATGCGGTGGCGTATTGTAATGGGTTATTGGCAGGATGTCAAAGAGGATCCTGTCACCTCCGTGATTCACGCGGAATTCGATTCGCCGAACACAATCGGTGGCGTTCGAGAAACACGAAGGCTCTTCAGTGAACTCATGCGGAAACTGCACAGATACTAACTACTCGATAATCTAACGTAATACTGATGAGTGTTCATTAATAGTTCCGTCTTCATAAACTCAAACTCAAAGCATTTATTTCAAATAAACCAATTACAGGCACTTTTGAATTGTCAAGGGGTCGGTCAGTCACAAAGATGAAGCTAGTTGCCCCTTCCAAAGCGTAGTAGGTACCTATGGAGAAGAACGGGCAAGAAACTCCACGGACACTCTTTTAGATCAAAATATTGTTACAAAAAATTGGTTACATCATTTATGTTCAAATTATACATGTGAGAACGATGTAGAAAGACGTGCACGTTGAAAGCGAGTGTAATTTAAAAGATAAAAACAAAAACAACAATTCTGAAATTATAATAAGCCGTGGTAGCTATGAGATGACCAGTTCTAACTGACGGCGCCCGTTCACGAACATGACGTATGGATCAGCACTATTCGGCTCAACCATTTTAAAGGGAACTTAATGATCCAACACACACGCCACCACCAGCGAGACATTTGAGTGAGCATGACATACTCTCAGCCACCAGGGTATATTCAAGCCAATGAAAGACGAACCTAGTAAATGGTAGCTTCATAGTAGGTACATAGTGCTCACACATACCAGTACTTACACATAATTATCAACCAAGAGTGGAATTCTTGGTTGATAAGTATGTGTTTACCATGTGGTAACATGTGAGCAAAGTTTTAGTATGATTAAGGATAGCAGAGTTGGAGAAGACCAACCGAACGATGGCCGGATGGTGTGAAAGATGATACGGCTGGAAAAGGGGCGAATACTGAAGAGAAAAGAGATGAACCGGACAGAGGGTCGTCCAAGGATGAACCCTTAAATAAGAAGAAGACATGCAGTGTCTACACTAAATAAATTGGGATAAGTCAGGAGGATAATGATGAAGTAGTTAATAAAAAAACAGTTCAGCTTTATAGGATTAAAGGTGTACTACGGTTCACTAATATATCGCCAAATATGGCAGGTATTTAAGTTATCCCAAGTGATCGAGAGTAAGTTTCAAGCCCGATCTATTAATGGGTTAAAAAAAAGTGATGACATTGCATTTATGAAAATTTCCTTAAACTGAATTGAAGGTGTCAATAAGTACACATAATATTGAGGAAAAGAGGCCTCCATTCATTCAGCACGGGAAGTCAAGCAAAGTTGCAAAACTATCACATTGTGTTGACTTACTTGCTTGCGATTTGTCACGTACGTTTGTTTCTGCTCGCGGTAAGGCGGAAACACTTTTGCATAATTGGAACAAACAACCCACGTTTACTAGAGTAGTTTATATATTCGCTAAATAATACTCATCAGTGATGCTGATGACTGATGAGTTAAGCCTTTAACACAAAGGAACACTAAACATCAAATCCTTGAGCATTATTTAAATGTTATAAGTTGTATGTATTTAATAATGCATTAAGCGGTTTGTTCGGCCTTTACACATTTTGACAGGATGCCTTGATCCGTATCAGCTTTATCTTGCTTTGTCAGACCAGCTGATCTCAAAATGCCGGCCATACCCAGACCGGTCCGTGCTTAACTGTTCATCTAATGTAACTGTTCAGACAAATATTGTACGTGTGTGGAGCTAACGTAAAGGAGGACAACTACAAGTATTGTTACAAACTTTTCAATTAATGTGCTCATTGTAGTTTCTTTTCTCCTGCGATGACAAACGTGTTTCTAGTAGACAAATGAATTAGGACGATGGCCGGTGGACGGTGACTCTGACGTCCAGTCTGATCGCGTCCTTGCGTTCACTACTAACGTTTGCGCCCTCCTTATCATTTAATGACATCGTCTAACGTAGAATGGAGCACAGCTAGTAGAAAGGTAACAACACTCACCTCTTAATTACGAAAAAGCATCACTTAGGTGAACAAACTCAGTAGTTTGTTTCAGTCACGACACGCCAAGCACTGTCTCCGGTAGGATGTTGTCAATGTACTAACACAATATAGTTCACACGAAAACTGTTTACGGAGCGAAAGCGGTTTATGTTTGTACGCGGAAGTGTGGGTAGTGGTTGGTGGTGTCGCGCCAGCGTCGAAGGCGGTCGACTCGCGCGCGGCTGCGTCTGCGACTCGCGGCGACGCTCGTTTCACCGGCAGAGGTGTCGCGAGGAGAAAGTCTTGGCCGTGGTGCGCCGCGTCGGTTGGCCGACAGCGCCGCGACGTGGGGGGGTTATGACGTCGACGCTAAACCAACAGCCACCTGAGCATCACCAGCGATTGCTTCACCACTCACGCAAGTCACTGTTGGTTGCGTTGGGATGAACAGCTAATGAGGTGTATGATAGGCAACCATGTATGATGTTATGAAACCTACCTGCAGTTTGAAATATTTTGGCAGCTTAAAATATGATCAGCAAATCAATCAAATGATTATATTACCAAAACGCTGACGGAATCTGATAAATGTTCTGTAAGTTATGATGAAATATTGGTAGCATCGGAACACCATGTTGATAAATATTTAAATAAATGCAGTAGCCGTATAAACTTCATACCTGCGAGCGTGTAAGCTTGCGAACGCATACAGTCTTCATTAAACGAATTTGTAGTCTTTGGTGTCATCTATTGTTTTTCATGTGAACTCCGTAACTGTTATAATGAATACGAATGAACGCAGCGGTCGACATATCGTATAATTTAACCAATTAGCCGATGTTCCCACGGAACTCCTCGCATCCCCTCGAGACGTGAACATACGCGAAACATGTTGGATGAATTGAACGAATAGCTCAATGAAAGAAACGTGAGATATACACGGACATGGCCCAATGACATATAGGAAAACAATTTATTAATCATGATTTATAAGCATGTACTTAGTAATGTAATAACTCACTAAAAGTTGAACAGGAATTAGGGCGTAGTTCCTTTGGCAAGGTAATAATTATTACAATATGAGTGATTACCATCCCGAGGCTTTGAAATAACTTCATCAGAAGAACTGCCTATAACAAGATCAATCACATGAGGAAAACTAATGCATAAGTTTGATTTATATCTTGCATATACAAAGGAAGCATGTCTTATATATCAAGTAACAAATTAAAGAAGAGATTCAGTTTGAGGAATCATCGGGGTCATTAAAAATATTTATTGCGGTAGTTAGCTTAAAGCAACAGACAAAGCTCGGGGGAGACGCGTTTTACATTCTTGATGACAAGTCACCCATTCGCCACACCAGGGACGGACTGGGGTGGTGCAAATCGTTTCTATTAAAATAAAATAATGATGATATTTTTCGATGAAGAGAAGCGGTAGATTACCAATGGTGAAACAGGATTTAAAAATGTTATGAACTCACCAATCAATATTCTGCTAATGCTACGAGTATTGCTTAAACATTCTTGAAATTAAACACATTTCTGTCATTTTTTAAATAATCAAGGTTCTCATAAGGCAACGACAATACTCGCTTGAATTTCATACTAACATTATCAAACAAATTAAAAAATAAACTTTCTCAAGCTCCGAGTGCGTCTCTGCGACATTGGCAGCCATCTGTTTATACAATTATCGGTTAAGAGCGAGTCAGTGGCGCGCGCTGTTCTTCCTAAATGACTCCTTCATGAGCGATATCCAGCGGGATACTTATTAGTGGGCCCCCATACGTTCCCAGATTAGTACGTATCCTGCATCCGAAGTTATACTATCACCCTAACACGCAAACTGGCGTCTCATCTAGATATTTGACGTATTCTGCTAAGTTTCATAGCCATACAGCTTAGTCAAACCGGACTGCGAATTTTCATAGCCGTATTATTTTCTTCTCCAATGGAGAATTTCCTAAACTATCAGTGTGCGGAAGAAACATGGGAACAACGTATGTTCTCGGTGAGTTCGTACCAACTTGCGAGCACGCAACCAGTGGCGAAGCAGAGGTGCCAGGCCAATGCGCGTGAGAGGGACCGGACGCAAAAGTTAGTATATTGCATGTGGAAGTTACTTTATTGGTTTCACTTCCAGGACTTTTACTATACTTTCTTGTAGGTAAAATCTGTGTTTTAAATTCTTATAACAATGGCTCACGTAGGTACGTTTTATAGTATTTGCTTTTGCATATATATTTTTTTTGCAAAATGTTCACTGTCACACAAGAATTTGTTAATTTGCCGTTAGTACTTAGATGATATTTGACTGGGTAACATTTGTGTATTACCTACTTTATTGCATTTGATTTAGTGCCAGTTCTATTGAACTGGCACTAAATAATTAAAATTTGGCTTTTAATATTTTAAAAGCTTTTTTAACGCATAACGTCTTAGTAAGTATAGGTACTTTGTGCAACGATCCTGTTATTTATCATATCACTCGGCTCTTAAAATTTCGATTACTTTCAAATAGTAGTATCTACTAATAAAATAATAGATGCTATTTAATTGACAAGGTTATAATGATTGCTACAGTTATATATCATTTGTCGAGATAAGATCAGGCTCCTCTCATTTGGCGCCTGCAGACTACTGGACTAAAAACGACTACTGTATTTAAAAGTTTAGAACTGACACACAAGTATAATGTTGCAAGTGGTAATTAGTTACATGGTTTGCTAGATATGTTTTTGTATCTATTTATCTTTACGCTTTAGTTCTTTAAATATGTGAGCACCTTATAGTTTAAATTATACCTTTTGAAACTAGCTGTCTACAGTCGAACTTTTAATTAGCTGCAGTAAAATCAAAAGAGCTTAACAATTGTTTCTTAAGTAAAATTACAGCTTAACAATTGTTTCTTTAGTAAAATGACAGCTTAAAAATTGCTTTTTAAGTAAAATGACAGTAAGAAGTGTCAATTTACTGCAGCTAATTAAAAGTCCGACTGTAGGTCAAAATTAATCTATACAATACATATAAATATATTACCTATATGTACAAACATAAAAATTAATCAAATTGAAGTGTCTGTGTTTGTAATGTCAAAATAACAGCTTTTTAGTAAATGTATATGAAATACAGTACTTTAACAAAAAAAAACAATTTTTAATTTTATTGCCTTTGTGTGTCTGTCTGTTCCGGCTAATCTCCGAAACGGCTGGACCGATTTTGACGGGACTTTCACTGGCAGATAGCTGATGTTATAAGGAGTAACATATGCTACTTTTTCAAACTCAAACTCAAAGCATTTATTTCAATTAAACCATTTACAGGCACTTTTGAATTGTCAAAGAGTCGGTCACTTAGTCAGAAAGTTGAAGCTAGTTGCCCATTCCAAAACGTAGATCTTCTTTTGTTCCGGTAGCAGGTTCCCGTGGGATAATTTCCGACATTCACGCGAGCAGGAGCTAGTAAGAAATAAATCTGTAACTTATTACACTGATCTTTTTGAAAACAGATAATAGGTTGACAAGAAAAATATCAGGCTTAGTAGGTTCTTAAATGTATAAACATAATAAGTATCGTGTTTCTGGCAACTTTGACTTTAATTCAACTATTAAGTAAACCATGTGTTGAAAAATTTATTTTTGTTTATCTGTTTAATTCAGTTGCAGTTATTTACTTGCGTCATGATTGTCCCGTGCTTGTTTTAATAGAATTGTTATCAAAAGATTTGTGTTTCCAAGCAGCGTGAATATAGCGTTCAACACGCTGCGCCTGCTCATCCCCACGGAACCACCCGACAGGAAGCTGAGCAAGATCGAGATTCTCCGCCTAGCCGGCAGCTATATCACGCACCTCGACAATCAACTTTATACCGGTAACGTAAAGTCCACTATCCCCTAACAACTTACAGATCCGGCTTTCAAGAACTTCAATATTTTTAAAGTACCTAAGAAATAGGTGGGCCGAGGCTAATTGTAATCTGATGCAATAAGAGCGGTTTGTGTTCAGGCTCAAAGAATTGATGTGACCTTACTTTAGCACAATGTATGTATAGCACATTCCATTATTTGTACTCCATATTAGTTGATTTCCCGGTTCTCGTATTGATTCGGATTATGTTTGCTCTCATACCTCATCATCCAATTAAGTAGACCCGTACGATTTTCGTTATCGAGCTTATGTATTTGAAGACTTATTCCACTATTCCCCCTGAGAGAATCCCCCTCAGAGGGGATAACTGAACCCTAATGTAACAAAAAAACAGAAATTCCCCTTTTCATTTTGAATATTCCATTTTTCCCCCCTATTTTTCATTTTAATTTCTAAGCTCTTTAAGTAAATAAGAAAAAATTGTGATTAGATACAGATTCTATTAAACGTAATAAACAAAACAACGACATTATAATATACCAACAGTCTTTATTTTTCACAGAATTTTTCTATTTAACTATTGTTCCTCTAGCTCATAAATTTTTAAGGCCTATTCGTTTTTTTAGAGCTGTTGTGCAACTGTGGGTAGTTTCATTGAGAACGTCATTTGCCAAACAAATTTAGCGGTTTTTATCTCCTTTAATATGTAAATCTGTGACAATATCAATTGAAGTAAAGACCAAATAGCGATTTAAAGTGCTACTGTAGCGGTGCTAAAGACAAAAAAATCATAGATTTCACTTTTCCCCCTCAGGGGGATTTTCATGGGTGGATTTAGGAATAAGCTGTATTTGAAGGCTCTTTAAACTTAAGCAACCATGATTCCAATATATTTTTCATTACATAGAATTAACGGTATTTTTATTTCATGTTTTACAGGAGAACTGGAACAGCCCTGTTTACAGAAGAATGACGTAAGCGACCAAGATAAATCACTGTGTACTTTTTGTTGGTCGGCCGTTAAAAAAGACGTAAGTGTTAAAACAGATCTCCAGTAAAAAAACTTCATTACTTTTTGTAGCGGAGCTTGAAATAATATACGTAAAAAGTTTGATTAAATATCATAAGGCTAAAAATAAATAACTATATCACGATTTTCTCACAGAATTATTACCTAAGCACGTGACCTGTTTGTAAGCTAACTTAGGTGGAATGCAAACGTATGATTTTGAACTGTTTAATCTATCGAGTTCCTAATATTTTAAAATTAAGTATGACTATTAGAACTCTGCCTCTTATCCCGTGGGTTTCGTGAAACACAACTGTAAGATTGATCCTGAAAAATATGGGCAGCAACATTTTGGGCTCGTTGTGTGGGCGCTGTTACACAGTACACTGCCAGCTGAATAAACTAAAGTATTGATATCCGAATGGACATCAGCTAGTATTTTTGATGGAGGACTTCTCACGTCAGTCACGTTAACCGTTACTACGGATAAATAACGGCGGGGTAATT
Source organism: Dryobotodes eremita (assembly GCA_917490735.1). NCBI lineage: Eukaryota > Metazoa > Arthropoda > Insecta > Lepidoptera > Noctuidae > Dryobotodes > Dryobotodes eremita. The sequence continues at coordinate 13,979,196 of OU823254.1, read as the reverse complement.
GCATAACACACCAACAGTAGGAATAGCTTTCATTTTGACAGTCCAACAACATTCACTGCATTAGTTAGGTTGTAGGGCAGACAAATTTTTCGAATATATGAAGCAATGAATTAGAAATAGGCTTCAAAATGATTCAGATTGTAATAGATAGTGTGTTACGCAATTAGGGTGCGGGTGTTAAAATTCCCTTAACGAAGCCGAGAGTCATTTGTTTTTCCTATTATTATGATATTTTTTTTGTACTGAACCATACTTGGGAACCTTCTGGTTTCGGAGATATTGAAGGTCAAAGTTTCAACTTTTTTGAATTTTTTTACGAAAATACGTTTTAAATGTCATAACTTAACTTTAAAATACTCCCAAGATCCCTGTACCGTTGCATGCACCCATAAGCGCAAAGTTTTGCGTTACGTTGCGCACTACCGTAAACAGCGAATTTTTACACCAAAAATAAAAGTAGTTTCCGAGCAATTATTTTAGCACATAGTTACTTAGTTTAATGTACAGAATGCGTAGATTACGACTTCGTGAAGGGTCCTGTATAAGTGTGACATCCTTGTGGGTTCCGCCGGTAAAGTTTGTCAGTTTGGTATGCTCTTGGCATTTAAGTATAGGTGCAGCATGATACAAGCAGCCATGATAATATTTTCGTGTTTGTTCCAGAAACCGCACACACCACAAATCAGTTACTACAAGTCCCCGCGTTGAAACAACGCTTTCAGTCCAGACTTCAGCCTAGTCCAACAATAAATTAATAGCTTTACGTAAAATGCATTTATAACTTATTTTTTACCATTACCACTCGAAAAAGGGCATTTGATTTATCGATAACAGTGAATAAAACTCTATTTTAGCCATTGAGAGAATAAAAACATTTTGAATTTGAACAAGCATGAATTATACGAATTATGTGCAAAAAATAAATAAAACGTGCTGAAAGTACCTACTGGCTGCCTAAATGGAACTATTCCATAGAGCTATACAATTAAATTAAAAAAAAACATACTGTAATCTGAAACTGTTCTAATTTCATTTAATCCTTTGTTCTTTTATTACCGATTATACTATACTACTATTTATTTTCTCGCAGTCAGTGGTATAAAGTAGAGTACACAACTCGTGAAACAAAATTCATCTCGGTCCTAGTATCCCTCGCTCCGCTCAAGATTCTAATCTAGAATCCTTCGCTGCTCTCCGGATCCAACTTAGTCCCTCAAATTAAATTCCCTTTTTTTTCACTTGTTGTATATTCTACTATTATTGTTATTGCCAATGCATTGTAATTCATCTTAGTGAAAATATTTTTTTATTAACTATCCGTATGATTTTACCGCTGCTGTGTGATGAAGCGGTAAATACTAAAATAGGTACTTTATAAGTACTTACTCAAAGTTAATGTTAATCTATAATTTATATTTCATATAAATTATATTTATTTTGGTGTTGAAAGAAACAACTGCAGCCGAGCATCTCGCTTGATATGATCGTCGAGTAGCAAAATTTATTCTTTTGCCTCCTACAAATTTAGCAACTACATTGTTGAATCTCTCAACAGCATTGGTGTCAACGTCTTCCAGAAGACTGAAGAAGATTTGTTTTTTTTAAATAATGCTTAAACGCGTATGTGTTTTAAAACTAATATTACTAACTTAATATTTTTATGTGCGCCTACATTTCTATTGTATGTACCTACCTACTTTTGCTAGATAGATTGGTATATCTAAGCATATTATATAGGTGTTTGTAAATAAATAAGTAAACATCTCGATCTAGTCTCGTATTTTGTAGTTTTTATTATACTTTCTCCATCTCAAATTCAGGGTCAATTTCGTTACAGATATCGTAATTGACTTCACTGATTGACTTCAGGTCTTGGGATCCCAAAGCACCTACATATCGCCTACGTATTTCCCAATGTAATGTCCGAGATACACTAGGCTAGTTTCTCAAGCCAGGATACAAAGCTAGCAAGCTAGTAACTCTGGCTTCGTGTCCTATACAGAGCTAGCTTAATTTCTAGGCTAGTAAACTAGTGGGAAAGCTAGTAAACTAGCGTCTCAAGCTAGGATAGTTTAATAGGATGGGATTTTATTTTTGAACTAGTGTCACCCCCGCCAATGATTTCGCTATCCTGGCTTGTGTACTAGCTTCATGTGGTCGGCGAAGCTAGTATACGATTTGTTCAGTGACCACGCGTTTTGTTTTTCTGACCGCAACCACGAGTAGTACTGTACTGGCTTTTAAATTGTCTGGTATCATATAAACAAACAGCAGAAAACAAATAGCCTCTGTAACTTATCCATCACATACTGTAGCATATACAGAGTCAAATTAAATTAGTTAGCGAAACTCCGCAGACATAATGGGTATCGAAATATAACAAAAAAAATATATGGGGGTCAACGACCGTAGGTATGTAGTTCCTTGAAATATTAGTTTTAAAACATTTATTTTTATGTGAATCCTGCGCAGAAGTAATGGGTATGGGTAAGTATTAATATTTAAATACGACAAAACAGAAAAAAAACAGAGTTTCTCAACTCCTACAAGTAACTACACTGCCAGCGGTCGTTGACCCCAATTTATTTTATCATATTTATTATTTTATCTTGTTTAGATATCAACACCCATCACGTCTGCAAAGTTTCGTATCTAATTCGTAATCGTAGCTAATTTAATTTGACGCAGTATACTTATGCGGACGATACAGCTTTGCTTGTGCATGGTCTAGACTAGAGAGAAGCCCAGAAGCGAGCGGAGTTTGCGCTGGGCATCGTGATTCCTTGGTTAGGAGCTAATATTCTTACATTAAATATCGACACAACACAATATATCCCATTTAAAATTAAATCTTGCACGCGACTGGATGACTCCTTTGTTATCAGCGCCCACACTTGTAATGAACAGTTAGACCAATGCCTCTGTCATCTTCGAGTCTGAACATCACAAGTCAAGTACCTCAGTATCATGATAGACAACCTGATGTCCCGGAAGGTGCAGTTTGATGGAACGTTTGGCAGAGTGAGAAAACTCATAGCGATTTCAAAGAGTCTGCGCCATAGTGAAGACTTAGGTACACTTCGAAAGGTCTACTTCTCGCTCTACCAGTCAGTACCCTCATTTGCGATAACAACTTGGGGAGGTGCTCCAAAAACTTGTATTCTTAACTGGAAAGAGCGCAACAAGCTGTTCTTAAAGTCGTGACTTTCAAACATTTTCGGTATAGCACCGTACAATTGTATTAAGGCTGCAAAGTTATTACCGTTGGACACCTCTTTGTACTCAATACAATCTTGCGCAGGCATGGTTCTCTGAAATGCAATACTGGTCATCGGGCAAATAGACGATTAAAATATGTCTGTCCTGTAGAACGTTACAGAACTAAATTGTCTGACACTTTCGAGTATTAGGTAGTCGAATTTATAATGCAGTTAATAAACAATGCAATATTTAGGGCTTAAATACATTTTAAGGTAAAAAGAAAGGGGTTGGCCTATTTTTTGGCCAAAGAATCAGCATCGTCATACAACGTGGCAATGCTGCCAGCCATTTGGGCACTTTTCCTGTCGACAGCGATGCGGACAAATTTTTTTGAAGCCCTATGATTCTTTTCCTTCTTTTTTTATTTTTATTTTCATGCACATACTTACTATTAATATTATTTTAAGCCTGTTAGCTTATATATATTTCCATTGAGTAAATACCTATTTTTTAATCCATTTAATAGTTTTTTTGTAAATAGAAAATTTGATTCATATTTTGCAATAAAAAGAAAGTGAGTCAATAGTTCACGACTCTTAACTCTTACCTACGAGGATATTGAAAAGTTACTTGCAAAGCATTTTTAACAGTTCCTGCTTATTCAGACTACTCAAACATTCACCACACACATACATCAAACGCACACATACCAAATTCATACTAGAGAGGCTAAAATGTTTTTAAAATATTTAATTATTTATTTTTTAAGCTATTGCATAGCTTTTATCGCGGGCTTTGAGCGCGGCGACCGAATCAAGAAATTCCGTAACGAAAATAAAACCTAACACCCCCCACTCCGCTTAACGTGTATGTACATGGTACGACTGTACTTGAATTAATATCAAAGAAAAAATAATACTGCATAAATAAAAAATAAATAAATAATTATAATTGCATAAGCTGATAATAAATGCTATGCAATAGCTTTACCGCGGCAGTCCCCGAGTGCCACACGTGTTTTATTCTTTATTTTATTATTGTATTTTTTTTGTACTCGACGATAGCTACTCACCCAATGTAACTCCGCACGAATTTGTATTAAATTGGAAAATGTATGAATAGATAGGGCCCTGGCAACCATAACACAAGTTTAATCTTAGCTTGGGTACTAGTGGAGATAGTCAGTGATTTATGCAATTTAAAAACAATATTGTCATAGTATTAATCTATCGCCTTTATGAAAATTGGAAATAAATTTATTAATTATTATAAAAAAATTAAAACAGCACTGGTGCCCGACATACACGAGGTTAATCTGTCGAACCAGGATAGTATACAGAGGTTCTAGCTTGCTATCCTAGCTTTGAAAAACTAGCCTCGTGTATCTCAGGCATTTATCAATGAATCTTTCACAGAATATGATGACGGCCATGGCTCTGTTTGGTGCTAGTAAGCGTAAATTATGGGATTTTGGCACGAATGTACGGGCCAGAGGAACCCCTTACCTATTGGCCAAGCTTATCGATTAAGACTAGGTTTTGTGTCGATATTTATAGCTCTGTGAGGAAGCCTTTGTATAGCCGTGTAAGAACGTTTCGTTTTTGCTTTGCCCTCTCGAGTAGATCTTTAAATAATGCATTTGTTACGTTGTATTCATGGAGTTATTAATAAGTTTGGGTTAAAAATGAAACCAGAAATAAAATGGCACAATTTTATTCAATCTAAAATGTACTATTAAGTAGGTATGTAGTTCATAACAAAAATAATCACAACCAGTGTTATTTAGGTAGTCAAATTGTTTTTAAAGGCATATTGACTACAAGATGATGGGATAGTTGGCAGTATTACAGAGCGATTAAAAAAAAACGTGTAAAATTTATGCCTCTACTTGCAATAGAAAATTTTGTAAAAAATCTAATGACATGGAAACAAGAATATTTACAATATAATACTTATAATTATGAACCCTAGTTGATATAACAAATTCATTCTAGCACTTTACGCAATAATTCATGCTTGATAATAGTGAAATGTGTGTAATTCATTATAATATAAATTGTAAAAAAACGTCATTAAATATTTAAGTACCTACCAGGACTTTTTAAAAGCTCTTTTGAACATTTTTCAGTAGTTTTAGTGTCCAAAATTAATTGTGACCGATTTCACTTACAAAAAGGACAATACATCACTCCCTACACATAAACTATAACATTATTACAATTTGTGACTAGTGAAAAATCTAGTCAAATTAAGTAGACATTTAAACTATTCATAAATAATAAAGGCAAGTACGTATTTACAGAAAAGAAATGTAATAATAATACATAATCCATCAGAATATATAAACAAACAATCTGAAACATGTTCACATTACGCTAGAGAAATGCAATAAAACAAATATACCTATCGTGCGTCAACATCAACAAAACAGAACATAACTTTAGAGCATCACATACACACAAATTCCTCTAAGAAGACATCACAGTCAGAGATTATTACATACTAAATACTTGTGCACATAAAGTCGTTTTTATTTACACTTGGGAGGCAGCTTTGGAGCTGTATAATGTTCTGATCACTTGAAATGTTCCAAGTTTGGGCTATCGAACACTGTTCCTGTCTCTTCCAATGAAGGGACTTGCTTCATGGTTGTTCTTCTCCAGGTTCCCGGAGAGCGTGGGGTCTGGTCTGCTACGCTTGAAGAAGCCCAGCTTCCATAGCGCAATGATAAGTAAGACTAGCACTATGAGCCCCACTATCACTGAGATGATGATTACCCACAGTGGCACTTCTGTCGGCTCGCTTATCTTCAAGTCTGGATATGCGACCGTCTCCACCTGCATGAGGAAAACAGAAGTTTATTATTAATTGAATATCTTGGATCACGAACAATATTACTAAACACAGCTTGCAAACTGGTGCTCAATATGGACGTTGTAAATATACGAGTAATCTCAGAAGTACCTATTACATCTATGAAAGCACCCCAAAATATTTTTTAGAGACAGTACAGAGTCGCTTCCCGAATATTCCCGATATACCCGAAGGCCTAAGTACTCAGTTACATATAAACACACTTAAATTTAGGAGTTATCGAAGTCGGAAATGCACTAAGAATTGAATTAAAACTATACGCTTTGGTCCCCATAGGATTCCGTTGAGATCATTATGTTGTACTTGTACCATCACAAATCAGCTTCCTCTCAATTCTAAACAGTGTGTACATACCAGTAGGTAGACATCTAACTCCTACATGTATCAATGGCCCCACTATTAGCAAACATAAAAATTCCAACTTACCGTAGTCCTATCATCAAGCTGTTTATTCTGATGTATATTGAAGTGCGCCGGTATACTAATATACGCAGTAGAAGCTATATTAACTCTGGCTGCTCTCGCGAACTCTTCGACAAGAGTCACGTTCCATAGCCGCGCGCGCACGCTGATGGTACTGGTCTTCATACGACCTAGCTTGTAGATCACGCATTGAAACTGGATGCATTTCGCTGTTTTTTGTTGACAGTTCTGAAATTGTAAAAATAGAAATTTAATAAGGACTGATTGTAACTCAAATACAGTACCTACACAGATCACTAGCTATGGCACAACGAATGTCGTAGAAAATGAAACACAGGTTGGGCGTCAAAGACGACATTCTGTAAAAAAAAAAACTTTTCTAAGCTCGATGTAGTATATAATATTTTATTTATATTAACGTGAGTTTATCTGACCCTCTGATCTCTGGACAATCAGTCTCATTATCAAACTAACTAACTAAGTCTTCTTACTACGGTACAGGACATTCTCGTATACCTTGTGTCACCTGTGCGTGTGAATTTTTCAAGGCTGCTGCCTGATTATGAAAATATTAAATCCCAAACAGTCAATGATGTTTGTTATTAAAACCTACTAGCCCTAAAGGAGAGTCCCGAGTTCCACTTCATTACCTCGCGGTAACAACACCTTATATTGCTAAATGGTAAGGTCTTCGCAAATCAATAAGTGATAATTAGAACACTTACCAAATTAATAACATGTTTCCTATCAGTATAGGCTTCCGCCTTTACAGCATCTTCATCTCTCTTTCGTCTCACTTTATTACTACTACTACTATATGAACTAGAAGTGGAGTACTCCATGAACTTTCTTCTCGTATCGTTGTGAGACTTCTCGCTTGAACTGACGCTTAACTTGCCGGTTGTTAGGAATGGATTGATTTCCAAGTTCTCGAGGGGTTCTGAAGTTCCTGGTCTAGTGGTTAGGTTTAAGGGGTTGGTTTCTCGGGCGAAACATTCTCCGTTTTGATCTGAAATGTTTGAGTGTAAGGTGAGTTTTATTTATGTTGAGCTGCTGATGCTGATGAAAAAATAAATACTACTACTAACTAAGCACCAAATGAAAAGGTTTTATTAAAGGGATATACTTATTCAAAGAGTTATCTATACTGACCAGCTTCTCCATCTACAGTGGGCACATCCTCTGGATAAAGCAGCCACTTCCCCTGCGACGAGTCGGATGCGAGCTGGTGAGGCCACTGTATTACAACCTGCACTGATGATACGTGCCATGGACCCTCGTTGAACACCTGAGCAGGAATAAATTTAGATATTGATGAATGCCTGATGATTTCGAAAAAGCCAAGCGAAATGAGTGGTTATGTCTTTAAAGGCATTGATGGGGATTGTTTTTATGCCTTTAAAGGCATAGATGGGGTATCGTAAAATTCAGCCCAAAGTTCAAGCCGCACCTTAAAGTTTTGAATTTCGAAACTAATTTGACTTCGATTTACCAACGAGTTTTACAAATTGTTGAATGAATCTTTATAAAATGAGCAATAAAATTCTAATTAATCATCTTACCTGATAAGTATGCACTACCCTGGTCCCGATATCATCAAAGTACGTCATAGCAGACTCTCCCTTTATTCCACCGCCGTAAAACACTTGTTCTGGACGCGCCACACTGTAAGCAAGACAAACAAAGGTTAGCACCATTATTTAAACGAAATCTGTCCATTTGAAATGATCGAGCGTTAAAACCAAACAGTAGATAAGTAAAAACAATGACTAGTTACCACGTGAATAAACAAAATACGCCAGCAAAATCTGGAAATTCGATATTTTTTGTCCTACTTAGAATTTTCATGTCTGGATGCGGAAGGCTAAGCTACTTGTTCGACGAAGGGTATAGTAACTTCAATTACATTGTACATCAACCCCTAAACCAATATTGAGTCAATGGCATAACCAATATTTTCTTACCCCTTGATAAGCAGCTCAGCATTCTTAATAACCAGTGCTTCAACTTCCACAGGTTTCTTCCCAGCATGCAGTTCCTTAGATGTGGAGTTAGCCCACACGGTGAACACAACTGATTGGTCGTTGTCTTCCAAAGCGCGCGCGTCGAAACGCATCGTGATTGGTGGAGACCCGTCCGCTTGCTTCTTGAAGGGATTCTCCAGCATGCATGTTACTCTCGTCTTGTTTAGACTTGTGCAGATTACGTGCTTGTCCTAAAATATTAAAAAAGGAAGATATAAATATGATAATGCACAGACCGTGTTATTTTTCTACCACCCTTGTTTAACTGGTTTAAAATGCCTACGGCATTAAGTCCGCATTTGTACCTTTATTGTGAACAAAGTTGATTAAAAAATATATAATGAAATAAATATAAAATATATAAATAAGTTATCTGCTTGTTCATGATTGTTTTTGAGTTAAAACTTCAACACAGTCACAAACCATGCGCAAGCATTGTGTGTAGGTAGTAACCGTTTATTCCGACAGGTGGCGCGACCTGTCTTGAAACAAGCATCGGCTTGCATGTGGCCGTGACTGTTATATTTTATAGGCTGGACCTTTTTACAATGACTAGAATCTAGACTAGTAGCTATTATAATATTTAATTGTAAAAATATTATGAGTCATCACTCGCACGCTAATTAAAAAACCAGGACGGATAGTTAAAGTTCCGTCGCAGTTCAGTAAAGACAGCTTGATCTCGTTCTAAGATGTACCCTCGTATTTTAATATAGAGTATTTTGGGTTTAGTTACTTACGCTAATGTTAACTGCAATATAATGCAGACTGGGTGGATGGTTCACAAACAATTGCGCCTCATACGCAGACTCCCCGTAGTTGTCAACTGCTATGGATAGCTTAATTTCTTCTTCCTGGCCCAGAGTTAGCGCGTAAGTCTTGTTATCTTTTGCTGAAATGGCAGAATTTGGAGATAAGTACAGATGTATAATCGGATTTAGTTATTTGGATGACAAACAGACACAAATGCGTCAATAAGTTTTAATTGTTCATTGACGAAAAGAAATATATATATAAATTATCACTTTGTTTGGAAACAGATTTCTAATTAATAAAATAAAAGTGACAAAAAGGTAACCTACTATAACAATAATCATAGAGGCTGGCTAATATTAATTCTGAATCACTCACTCAGCGGCAGCAACAGTTTAGGATCCACAACAAGATCACTGATACAAACAGCATCCGCTCCGCAGTCATTGAGGAAGTTGGCAGTGAACATAGAACTGGCGGTTGCATTCAGTACCGGGTACTGGTCTACGTCGGGAAGAGTGCCGGTAGGAGAGTAGCGAGGCTCTGCGTGGACGAGGAGGTAGTTCAACTGGAACTGTGGATGAAGAGATAATTGTTAAGGAAAAATATTTAAAATAGACACAAAAATAGAATAAAATCATAAAGAGATGGACAAGAAAGTGATATATGGTATGGTATGTTTTGTTGCTGTGGCTACAAAAAGTATTAATTGACACGTCCTTATATAGAAAGTTACAGTGAACTTTATCATCAATCTTTATTTACCGGTTCTTCAGAAGTTTGCAGTTAGCCTTTTGAGTAATTATCAATGAGAAATTGATGATAAAATTACATCAGGTTTGTCTTAAGAAACTATCCCTATCACTTAGCAAAAGTTAGTAGTCTAAAGATATAAGTTTAGATAGGCCTATGAAGTGCCAATTAATCTATCATTCAATTGCTGGTCACACAATTCCAACAAGACAATAAAGTATATTCCAAATTACCTTAATCGGAGTCTGTATATCCCTAGTATTATTTTTCAAATACACGACATGTTCTCTACAATCCTCAACATCTCTTCCGAGCATAATAGTCTTATTGACGATATTACTCTTATCCGAATCAAAGAAGACTCTCGAATATTTCCTTCCACCGGGGAATGTTTCAGCTTCGATGACGTAGTTGAGTCTATGGATAGTGGATTGAGTGGTCTTGACTAAAGACTCGATGGTGCAGCAAGCTTGGAAGTGGAAGCAAGTGTAGTTGGAGCCGGGGTCGCGCTCGCAGCCGTGGGTCGTGGGGTCGATGTTGATGATGGTGTTCGATGGTCGGATTGAGGTCTTTATGTCGATGATCGGTCGTGTTCGTATTAGAGCGACGCTGCTCTGGAAGGGGTAAAATAAAAGATTGATCAATTTATGAAACAAAGTAAAAGTCCTATCATCTGTGCTACCATCAACCATAGCTAAGATATAAAGAGATTATTTATTAAATTATCTAACTACTATCCCAATTACAATAAATATTTTTAACAATACATCTTTAATCTGTCAACTCCCGATTTACCTACTAATGAGAAGTTTAATATCTATGTTCTGACTCGAATTCGACGTGTTGATAAATAAAAAGTTAACTTACATTTTCGTATGCGCCAACTAACAAATCAGGATATCCATTGGCATCTAAATCAACTCCTCCTGACAACGCATAGCCGAACGTCTTCATAAGTACCGGCAATGCTTCTGCAGTTATCACTTGATCTGGTTTCGAGTTCAAACCCTTTTCTCTATCTCCCATATAGATGTATACCACACCATTGCCTTCGTAGGGACTTCCTACTGCTATATCTTGGCATCCATCTTTGTTTAAGTCTCCAGCATTAGCAATTGCAATGCCGAACTGGGATTCTTGTTTGCCCGTCAACTTAACGTTGTATTCTTGATGGAGGCTGGAGTTTATATTCAGATATAAGTAGACTGCACCACCCACGTCTCGGGAAAAATAGAAGGGAGCGCCGACTAATAAGTCTGGTAACCTGGAACACATAAGAATTTAATATTAGGAATATTCTTAGGTTAGGTAAAATAGAATAGAATAGAATACTCTTTATTATGTACACCATAAAAAAAAAGAATATCATGAATTATAATCAACGTTCTTTGATGAATTATTTATGAATAATTGTTAGTCTTGAAGTGCTTATTAAAACATTATTAATAGTAAGTACTCATAAATGCTGTGGAATGTTGCACTTCGCGTTCTCACAATATGTTTTTGTAATATTAGAAACATGCTGAAAACGTGTAACAAGTTGTTGATCACTATCTAATTCGTATCTTATTGGATCTCTCACACAAACTTAGTAACGGCACCCAATTGATCACGAATCTTATCTCTGACATCAGTATTTGGCCTTCATCTAAAATTAAATGGCCTAGCTAAATCAAGAAATAGACCAACATACCCATCTCCATTAACATCAGCACTGGCTACTTCATATCCGAAGTTGGAACCAAACTGTTCTCCTTTCAGCAGTAGGGTGAAGTTCAGTATGTTCAGGTCAGTTCTGCCCCAGTCTTCGGTGGCGAGTTTGCTGAAGATGACCACTTGACCGGTACCTTGGGAACGCGGTGCACCTGCTACGTATGAGGCCTTGTCGCCACCGAAGAAATTGCCGCTAGATACTGACATACCTGGAATTGGGAAGGTTATTGTTTGAAAATTGTGATAGCACTTTAGCTAAGGGTGGACTAATAAAAATCGCTGAGAGATACTTAGGTTTCATGTGAAAATGATGAAATTGTATGTATCCTGATCATCATTAGCTTACAATAGTACATAGCTATGAATTTTAAAGACCAAAACCTAAACACTCAGAAAATAATTTAGTAAGTTGTTCGCCAATTATTCGAATTTTCAACTTACCCAACTGCAATTCAAGACGAACAACATATTGTAAGTAGATAAATAATGTATTCAAAATGAATATTAAAGATCTTACCTAAATAACTATACTTCTCCACAGGACTAGCGCCATCCTGCACAGGCGCCATATACACGACGTTGTCTCTTTCCAGCACATCATCCCTGGTGTCCTGGGCGAAGATGGTGCCTCTCCAGGTGTAAGGACCTGGACTCCCCATGAGCAACGTGTCGTCATCAAGCAGAGAACTGCTCGTTCCAACTTGACAGAATCCGTATTCTTCATGTTCTCTGGAAAATTACCAAATGTTTTCGTCATTTAGAAATAACTGTGTTAAACAAAAAGACTTGCTGTTCCTTGTGATTTATGAATTATGACACAACAAAATGGTAAGCGACGGCAGTGACGATAAATTACTGACTGTCCACAAAATATCTCGACCGAGATAATTATAATATAGACCTAATTGTAGGACATAAATTACTTAGTGATGATAGTTACGCTATTGCGATTAATTGATAGTGTTATTTAAAATCAGGATTTATGGGGATACATAATGGTTTATTCATCTGCCTATCCTTTCCTCAACTATGTTGGGGTTGGTTTCCAGTCTAACCGGATGCAGTTGAATACCAGTATTTTACATGGAATATAAAATACTGGTCAGATTCATATCTGACCTCCAAAACCTAGTTACTGGATAACACGATACCCCTTGGTGAAACAGGTTGTCAGACTTTTGGGCGTCTGACTACCCGTGACGACTGTCAAATATCTACGAATGACAGTCGGGAACAACGGCGTAACTTGTTTTCCGAAGCACGAACAGCGGGGTAATTACGTAACACACTAACAGTAGGAATGGGTTTCATTTTGACAGTTCAACAACATTCATTGCGTTATTTACGTTGTGGAGCAGACAAATTTTTCGAACATATGAAGCAATGGATTAGCAATAGGCTTCAAAATGATTCAGATTGTGATAGATAATGTGTTACGTAATTAGGGTCCAGGTCTTAATATGTAATGGATGGTCACCCATCTATGGACCGACCTCAGCAAGCACTCATTATCCTTGATGCGACTCATGCGGCTATTATTGCCTAGCTACCAGCCCTTATTCTCAACATATTGGTTTATTTATAGGGCCTAAATTGAAGCCAGTAAATATAAAGGTTTATACCTAACGACAGATCTTCCTCTGCAAGGCTCCATTACATCCACTAATTCTAATTCGTTGCTCAGTGTGTAACATAGGCCTTGACCGAATTGCAGCTCTCCCTGCTTTCGGATATATCTGAAAAAAACATTAATGCATTATAAAATTACTAAGTAAATACACAAAACATAAATAACGCGGAAATCTTGGATCTAGGTCGCAAAAATTATTTTACACTGCAATCGCTAAAATAGACGTGTTTATTAGCATTTGTCGCACGTTTAAATTATAAATGTAAGATTTTTGTGGCACACATTACACGAATCGTCACCTAAATTTGTTTCCATCATCTTGCTATCTATTGTGTTTCAATCTTTCAATCATAATTATAAAATTATTTAAAAGGTGTTATTTGTTTGGATAATATATAAGCTAACAAGATTAAAATTATATTGATAATATGTACATGTATATAAAAAAAATAAGGAAAAGAATTATAGGGCATCAAAAAATTCGTCCGCATCGCTGTCAACAGGAAAAGTGCCCTAAACTCTAGCAGTATTTCTGCGATATATGGCGATGCGGATTCTTGGCCCTTTGGTCACGTGAAGAGTCGACCAACCGCTTGGCGATGTCTCGAAAAACCAAGTGAGCAGTCGGACCACTCGGACCCCATGGTCCTAGTGTTTCAACCCCAAACGGCTCGAACATATACCTCTCTATATAATATTAATATAATTATAAAAGAAATCACTTTTACAATGAACTCTTGAAACGGTCTTTCAAAGCGAATCATACGAACCTGTGTGCGCAAACGGCAGCCTTCTTCCCAGGACCCTGACTCCTCACAGACACTCCAAGCCATTGCCCCTCCTTGATCTCATCCGAGTAAGGGGCAGTCAGGTGATCAGAATCCAAATCTGCACATTAAGAAATTATTAGTACGTGTCACTCAAGCAAAAGCAGTCGACTGTTAAGAAGCATCGATTTTTAAATCATAGCAAAATTAAATAAAAAATTATGCCAATGAAATTAATCACATACGTTAATTCATATGGATTATGTTTTACTAAGGTGTTTAGCACAAGGTCTTTTAATTTTAAAGCTTAATTAGACACAAAAACAGAATTAGGGTATAACTTCTTAGTTTTTACGCAATTCTAGAACACCATGTTATAAAAACTCAACCCAAAGTAAATTAAAAATGACTCAAAACTGCAAAAGAATATAATTTATTAGGAATGCGTTAAACAAATGCAACTAGGTCAAAAGTGATGGCTAATTGCTTTTGTTTACAAAACAGAAGTTTTAGACTCAATCCCAGTAAGAAATTGAATCGGTGATAATCTCGGCAAATGCAAAGCATTGCAACCAGGCGTGTGTAATGCAAGAACAAAGTTCTCAACTAACAGCAAAGGAATCTTGCAAATGCATCAGAAAATGATACTCTCTGTATCACGTTGCACAAACATCGTGCATTTGATAGAACATAGCATTTCGTATAAACATGCATCCCCTACTTTATAACAAAACCTGATTAAGGTCATAAAACTAAAGTGATAAAACTCTTTATTATTTGTTACTTTTTATATCGATACAAACAAAACCACTTTAAAACGTGCTTTAATTAAAATGATAATAAGCTCTACATACGTTATTTTTCCCGTGGACAGACAGTGACTTATTGGGTAATTAGCCGAATTGGTATTATCCATCGTTTAGTGGTTTTAATATGTTTTTATCGATATTAAAAGTGTCGGTATAAGTAATCAAGGTGTGTTTGCTAGGGTGACGATATACTCCTGCAACCTGTAATGAATCAAGGTGATAACAACGTGAAGATACGGCTCAAACTTGTGGTCTCGGGTTAATGGACGTTATCGAAGACTACGTATGTTAATTCATTAATTAATATGTAAGTTATTCGGCCCAGCGTTACTTTGTAGTCTCTTGTTAACTTATTATTACTCAAAACCAGACATAGATTGGTTTTGACCATATTATTAAATAATTAGAATTTTGTAAGTGCAATGTTTTCCGCACATTTAATCCGAATGTGTGATTCGTTAATAACTAATGTTTTAGATATTATAGCCAGTCACCTTTAGTTTCATGTTACGAGTTAAGACATGTCATGACAGACAGGTCATGTGAATGTTCATCTATTAGGATGTTCGTGAGATTAAACGGTAGATTAAGACTTTAAGGCCTACCATATTACGAAGCTCTATCTTACACTTCTATCAAGCTCTAGATCTAAGTTCGTCGGAATCTACACTAAATACGTTTTCGTTTGAGTTTCTTCCATGTTCAGCATATTGAACTGAATGTACTCCAGATAACGATCGGTACTTAATATACGTATAAATATTAAATAAATAGGTTGTACTATCTAAAGTGCTGTGTAGCTCAAGCATGTGATATCGGTGCTGTTGCAAGCAGTTAGTGCTTAATATTATCGTAAGTAGGATGCATTTTTTGTCGATGTATTTTCCTTAGGTATCATTTACATGTAAGTACCTTCACTTAGGTATTTTTATAGATATTCAAACATATTTACTATTCGTTTGAATTGAAGGCTGACGTAATATAGAGAAAAGTTGTTAATTTTCACCGCAAACCACTAAAATGTTTTCTTTTACAATAAATGCACCCTAAATACGTAAAAACGTGAATGTGATGTTTTGCAAAATAAAATTCAAACCACTAAGTTAGTGATGTCATGCGTTGAAGTATCATAATGACGGTCCAGCTGGAACTTGAGTAAGAGTTGACAATTAGTAAATCAAAAAGTACATTACAGCGATTAGTCGATTAGTCGAAGAGCAAATGATTAAGAATAAAAGGAGGTTGAGACCACAGCTCACTTACTCGTGTCTATCTTGCCGTACTTCGCTGTTTGGGGCACCACCGACAAAAGACAACATTTTAGTTAAAACTTATATCGATATTTTGATCGATTACATTGATGCTTCGGTATCGATGGACGTTCCAGCAATTCCTTCGTTTGTATCTAGACTGTGAGAACACGCTAGGTACTACTTAGCAAGTGTTTTGCGAGCCCTAACTACACAATCATCTAAGTAAGTCATCTATGTGTGTATTTGACAAGTTTATCTATATTCTATAGTGATTTTAAAAAGAAAACACAGTGTGAAAACTAACACTAGTCTTTTAACTAACTCACTTAAACTAAAACTTAATTTAACACTTGATTTGTGAGTAAACCTTTATCCTGCGTGAAGTACGTAGTATATACAACTATATTCTTTGAAAATTGTCTGAAAAAAGGAAATAGGTATGATGGAGATCAGATGTCAAATGCAAAGGATCGATGTTCAGATATTCCGAAGGCTGACGAACGGTTCAATGCATAGGAACGAGTACTCTAATGTGTCTCTGCGAAGAATCCTCACTACAAATGCTTCTATTCACAGTTTACTCACTCCTTTTCCCATCAGTGATGATTTGTATGCAGTCAGTGGGAGTTGAGGTCATGCTACATTTCCAAAGCGCACCCGACTTGTTCGTGTTCGGTTGTAGATTCTGACCCAGTGGAGCGCCAACCAGCAACCTGTGGCAAAGAAAACCAGAGTTAGTACTGTATACCTTAACTAAGCCGCAACACTAGCGGCTTTGCTGCTAGCTTAAGTAGGATTGGGCCGGATATCTCTACCACATGTCAGATGAGAAATGGGCTAAGAGAAACACCGAGTGGGTCCCATCTAATGCAATATGACATCGCGGCATGCCAAGGCGAAGATGGCGGGACGAGCTTTACTCCTATTGAAAGGACTGGCAATAGACATAATTATGTGTAAATAGGAGAGGAAGGCATTTGCCCTGCAGTGGGACAATTTAGGCTAGTTAGGTCAGATACCTTAACTTATGTTAAGGTAAAGGAAAAGGAAAAGAAAGGAAGGGAAGGGAAGGAAATAATGCCCCTGTAATCAAAAGAAAGCGTGCGCTATCATGACAAATTCGACAAAAGTGTCGATAATTACTATCATCATAATAATACCATTAATCATATTAATGATGTAGTATACCTAGCGGAAGTTAATGAGCTCATCATAACCTTTAATCTACGAAATTAGATAACATTAACTAAGTGCAATGTTTTATTTATGAATTCTACTAATTGCAGCTGAATCAGGATAATAATTACAAACAAGCAATAAAGAGCAATAAATAGGTCATCTTAGATAATAATTGTTGATATCATTAGTAATAATTTATGTCCCGATTACAATGTAACTAAGAAACAAATAAAATAAAACGAAAAACTGATAAATAACTGCCTTCGCTGCATCTCTATTCGGGAAGATGTAATAAAAACGATAATTCAGATGATGAGTGAACATTATCATTAAATTATCTTCCCATTCATGAATCAAAAGGAATGAAGTTGAATAGAACCGTCACTGTCCATTGAGTCGATATAACGAGGTATGATTGCGGTGCGTTAGTGAGTTTTCATTACGTCATTATATTCGTAATGACAGGACACACGGTGCGTACGCGACGGCAAACGGTGTTCCCTCGTAATTATGCAGATATCACAGATTACCATGTTTACAAGATCCTCGATAAGGAAGTAACGGGCTAGCGCAGTGTGACGTAATTAATGTCCCTAATTGTAATGACAAAAATTTTGTAACGTGTGAACGTTTTAATTTTATTTCATGATTTTATAATTCGATTCCCAAACGTAAGCCGTTATTGTATTTCGGTAAACGGTTTAAGTCGGCCCGGGAGTAATTGAGCATGAACACTCAAATACCATATTCGAAGGCAAAACAATCGAGTTTAGTGTTTAAACCAATATTTATTGTACTAATGAAGGTACATTAGTATTTACTAAAAACCGGGTAAGTTGGTAAGTGCCTACTATTTACTACGAATACGGGCTGACATGCGGAAATCGTACCTGTTTAGTAACCGGCTGAGATCTTGTTAACATCAAACGAATAACTATTGTCTAATTTGAATACTAAACTGCATATTACAACTCCTAACAACAATATTGTAGTAATCAATATGAAATTAAAATGCATATACAGCCAGCAATTGGCTTCAGAATGCATAAAATAAAGCTGTAAATAAACATGAGATGCACAAGACTAAATTAGCGTAAATAATTATAGGTTCGGTCGATCCTTCCCTCCCGAAGCCAATCATGGCTTAATTAGAGCCGGTACATTTGCATGGTAATGCTTGTGGAACATTCATTGTTTTCCCGATAAGGCTAGTTAACATTGCAACGGTCCTGCACTCTAGTGCATCTAGTCACCAGTAGATATTCGATTTCATCACACCGCTAAAGCAGCCATAACTTATTCGAATACGCATAGCTCAATATTAATAAAAATTGATATATTTATAGCTTTATGTTTCTATAATTAATGTTCAGATGTCAACGTGCTTTTAAGATGAGTAGTTACGAAATTATCAATAAATAATGCAGGCTAAAAGGCAGCCGATCCATCGCCGGTCATCTCGCAACGAATCGATTCGGAGCGCGTGCCGTGTTCGATCACTCGATAGCAAATAACCGATTCGTATTCGATTTAAAATTGGTCACGGGCAGCGGCCTCTGTGATTATACATACGTAGCTTCGTTTACTACATGCCCTTATGCATTTAAATGAACATAAATCATTACTAACGCCGTCGCGTGTCGTCTTTTACTTGACAAGCTACTTTCGTGGCTATTAAGGGAATTTAACTTTAAAGTTACTTATCGTTTTATGATGAATCAAATCAATAATAAATTATTGTTTTGATTCAACATAAAACGATAAGTTAAACTTCAATTCAGTAACCAGATTTTAAGTTTGCTGGTCTGACGAAAATAGCAGGTAATCCTAACTCTCAGGTTTCTGAATATTATAACAATCTGTACACTTTCCACCCACGCCTTGTAAGGGTCGACGCACTCATAAGTAAGGAATAAAGGAAAGCTCTCAACAATTAACAGCTCATTGTTTTGCTTGATGTTGCGACATTTCCTTATCTAAATATTTCGTTAGGAACGAGAAAGCCCCGCGTTCTAAATTTGAGTTAAACAAATAGCACTGGTGCAGCGCCCTGCGCGCCGACCGGTGCGCCTGCGACGTGCACGGCGCTAAAAGCTCCAGAACACTTCCGCGTGGGTATCAAATAGAAGATGATTAGTTTTTGTTATTGCAAAAGGCGATCGGTCAGACCCTCATGATCAATTTACAGCACAAAGGGCTCATTTATGGTGATACGGTGTTCCGCACCCACATCGTGGCGATCGATCGTGCCCTCATTGGGGTTACCCGCAGAGTGCGCCTACGCTGTGTTTATTACTTTATACAATAGTTAAATTAAATATATTGTAAGACAATATGTTTGCGGACTTAAACCGTGGCTTCCATTAACCGTTAAAATGTATACAACGTCAA
Organism: Dryobotodes eremita; assembly: GCA_917490735.1. Lineage (NCBI taxonomy): Eukaryota > Metazoa > Arthropoda > Insecta > Lepidoptera > Noctuidae > Dryobotodes > Dryobotodes eremita. Next base: position 13,959,426 of record OU823254.1, on the reverse strand, counting down.
CGTCTATCGAAGACCGCTCCTAGTTAGTGTCTCGTGTTTCGTATCCTTGGGCCGCGCCCAGCACTGTGAAGGGCGATAAATTCCCATCAACAACCTATCTATCCTTGACATCGACCGATAATGCCACCATATTGCACAACCATTTAGATAGCCATTACAATAAAAATGCATTCCGTGGGTAGCCATCAATCTTTCTTTGAGAGCTTTACGGTTTCTTGACTTGTAAAGAATGTTTTAATGTCAGGTTGATGATATTTGGGGGACCAGATACTAAAATTAAAGTCGACGACGAATTTGTAGGTGTGTTCGCGTCACGAGACAGTTTAATAGAATATGTGGTTGTTAAGGAAATAAACGAACTATTTGATGATGATGAACCTAAACAATCAAAATTAGATTTCAAAAACACTCACAACTAATTAACTTATAATCATGAAACATGCTGGTTAATTGACCGCATGTCCAAATTAAATCCAAACAGTTGACTGGCAATGACTTCTTGAGTCCAGGAACTCGATAAAACTTTGATCTATACAGTGAGTAGTATTCGATTAAGCCAATTGTGGGGATCAAAGAGCGGCGGTCGGGCTTCAGATGATGTGATATCATTGAATGGAACTTCATAGCGCTGAATGGAATGCCTACACGCACATTACGTGCGTATGTGTTGCCCCACGTGACCGCATGCGACAACGGTATTATGTGCACTTTGTATCATCTATTGAGATGACACAAAGTGCATATTTTCAAATCAAAAACAAATTATAGATCTTAGATAGTAATTTTGTCACTGCAAACTGTCTATTGGTGGTCGTATCCACTTTATATATGGCAATGCGAAAGCATTTTTCAAAAAGCATGGGAAAATAATATTCTAGGGTCAGGCTTTGGTTTTGAAAATATCCTGAGCCCTTTCTAAACTGGTGTTGTTCTAAACTTTATTTTCCCCTAACATAAATTATTAGAAATTGATATTGTCGTGGTTTAAACGAATCATTAAAAGTGTCTTGGAAGTGGTTCATGCGGTATGAAACAGGATATATCTTCACATAAAAAAATACATGTCTTCGACCAGACGAACATGGAGGTAAAAAATATATGTGAAACCGGAACAAATTGTCTTTTTATTTGACAGAAATTCAGGCACATTGTATATTTAAAATGTCTCAAGCATTCTTTCTCCGTTGAAGTTTAATCAACATTGCTCGGTAATACCTTTAAAGATACTGAGTAATTATATGAAAAGGCCTATCATTCTAGCATTTTTTAAATCGAGGCAAAAAGGATAAAATAAATGATGGAATGCCAACATGTTTTTCATGCAAAATTATTTTGAAGCAAAGTTTTCAATTGCGTTCGGGACATGTAAATGTCTGGATATTTTCGATTCCTTTAGTTTTTTGTTGGAGTTGTGCGTGTAGCATGAAAGACGCGTGGTGACAGGCAGTGCTCGGAGTGGCCGCCGCCGGTGGTCCACCGCAAACACAGCCCGCCTCCATTGTCCAAACTTTATTGTCATAAGTGCCTACATGAGGTCGGTTCTATATCTCATGTAAGATCGACCCTACACGACAAACAGTTATTTAGTGGGTATTAAAAGCTGTGAAAGAATGGAAAGGTGCCATTTTACTTTTTGTTGTAAACCATCAAACAATATTCTTTGTGATTCCGATCTTTAGAGCTTACAAGATATACAAGTGCCAGTAAATATTATTTAATGGGCCAAATATACTGCCTTAAAAAAATCAGAACCAATTCTTTAATTTTCGTATGATTACTTATGTGGATATTTAACAGAGCTCATAAAATCGCAGAACATTTGAAGTACTACAGTAAACGCCTTTGGTTCGGAATTGTTCGCAAAAGGAGCGAGCATGCGCCGCGCCGTGTGTGGCGCAAATTGTATGGAAATAAGCGGACAAGTGCTATGAGATTTGTTCACTGACCAGTAGACAAACAAATTGCTACAAAGTCATTATCATCCCCTGTATTTACTTTGATGTGGGTCTGAGAATCCCTAGAGCATTAACAAATAGGTTATGGCTGCATTAACAATTAGGGGGGCGACCCAAGGGGGTGATTATGTTAAAATACCAAGTGATCATTAAAATTCTTTAAACGTAGAGTCCTAGAGTAAATGCGTTTAGGCAAGCGTAAAGTTTGGCGTCCCCCCGCTAGATGGACCGATGACCGCCGAAGACGGAAAACCAGGTGTTGTGGCGCAACTTGTGGCTAAGTTGATAAATACACACAAAAAAATAAAATTTAAGTGTCTGTTTGTAATGGCAAAATAACTGCTTTTTACTAAATGCATATGAAAGTATATACGGTACTTATAACATTTTATTTTTGTCTAACTGGCTGTCTGTTTGTCTGTCTGTCTGTTTGTTCCGGATAATCTCCGAAACGGCTGGACCGATTTTAATGAAATTTGGTATGGGGATACTTTGAACCCTAAGGAAGGACATAGGCTACTTTTTATCGACATACCACGCGGGCGAAGCTGCAGGCGGAAGTTAGTAGAAACTAAAAGAGAACAAAAATCCTAACATAGGAAGCCAGACATTCTGCTTTCAACCGTAACTCAACCCAACAGACGATCTTGAATGTCAGTATCATCAACAAAACCTCCTTTATTTATCCTTTTTCGCTCATCAACTCATCATAACAGACAAAGGAAGAACATGACTTTATAAACAATCGCTTTTATTGGCTGTCTGTAATGTTGTTCGGCCGCTTTCCCGATTGTTCGGACGATGCAGCGATTTGCCGTGAAACCTCTTAATTAACTGCGGACGTAATTACTTGACTATGTGACTTTAGCTGGATATTTTATGGCGTGGTGAATGTTGGAGGGTACTGTTTCGTACCTGAATGTTGTGATGATTATGAAAGTTGACATTAATACCTTAGGTATTTAGAAATTTAGCACGGGGCTGTTGCTATCAGAAATGATTAGGTACACATTTCAATAGAGTTCTAGCTCTCTGTGTCTGTTCTCTATTACCTACTACTTATTCATATATTACGGAATTAATCTTACGCACTGAAGAAAACAGATTTTCAAAATTGGATCTTCGATAGTATAGTAAGCAATATTTAAACAAAATCAAACCTTTAAACGTAATCCCTTAGGCCTCAATTTGTTTGAACGAGACCGAAGTGACACCTCGCGGCGCAGAATCCATTATGCATCATCTTCGTTGACATTTTGAATTTATTACCGTTGTCTTAGTGATGGAGGAGGTCTACCTGAGTACTGAGCAACTGCGGGCAACTATGACGAAACACAAGAAAGTATGAAAGTGCTTAGATTGCAATGTCACGACGCTGTCGTTATTTACTGTGCGGTACCTACGCACTGAGTTACTTGTTTGACTTTGTCACTAACTTTGATCGTACTTGCAGCTTTGGACACCTTTCACACGGTAACAAAATTTAATTTCTAAGAAAGAATTATTCTAACCGCTAATGAACACTTAAGATTTTTTCTTAAGAAAGCGGTGAATGGTCACACATTATCGGCTGTCTAAATACAGAGCGTTTTTTGACACCTTCATGTCACTATGGTGAAAATTACAGCCGTTATAATGAAAGGAACACTAAAGGCTAACAATAGGTAGGTAACCCTACTAGGACACAAATACCTACTATCAAAAAACAAAATAAAGACGTTCAGTTCAGGCAGTATGAATCATTTTCGGAAAAAAATTAACTCGATTAAAAATTGCTGGCTGGCAAGATAATGCCGTCTTCTGCAGCTACAGATATATCGATCAAGTTTTTAATAAATGAATAAAACCTATTTACTGCTCACCAACGCCAATTAAAAAATAATGTCTATTGAATAAAATCAATTAACCAGAGGATGTGAGAGGACATAAGATAACATATTTCTTGCGAAGAAGTGGCGGTCTAGTCGCCTGGTCGCGTCGGTATCGGGTGGCGAGATCGCTCATTAGCGCTGGTCGCCGATACCCGTCGCGGTTCGTGACTGAGCCGTGTTCTTCGTTACTGGCTGCTCTAAGTGTCACAGCCATGTTTTATAATCGTTCATATATCATGCACGCCTCAATAGGAGGCCTTTGACCCGCTTTCTCGCAGTCGCAATGACAAGAAGTTATTAATTTTCTAAACAATGTGGCTTTATGGTTTTTCTTTGGGTGTTGTTGTTGTTTTGTTACCGCTATAGCAAGTATACTTATACCAAATTGTTATAGTTTTCTGTATTTCTTCGATGTTCTTTATTCATTACCATATAATTTATCCGTAAACCTGCTTTATGCTCTATTATTTCCTCTCTCAAGATAAACTTTCATTCACAAAAACAGGAGACATCAACTATCGATTTCAACATAAAAACACATACATGAACTTAAATGTACTAACACACATAGTTAATGAAGACATCAGAACCATGCTCACGCGCACGTACTAGTAAGTCACCGTATCTGAACATCTACACCGGTCGCAGCCACAGAGTAACGATTAACTAACAATATTAAGTAAAGTATGTAGGTAATCTGTGGCAACGGTGTTGACCAACGACTTATCACCCCTGTCCCACGATTTTACCACAAACTTGTACAATCAGCTTTATTGCTTCCCTGTACTTTTGTTTTAAGTTTTAACTGCACCTTGTATGTCACCTTTTATGCTTATTGGTAGGTATAAGTCTATAATTTCTCTGTATGGAACCTTTTTACTGTAGTCAAAGAAAAAGCCTCTCCATCTATGAATGCGTTCTCTTGACTATTGTAGAGGATTTCTTGTGCCTCTTTGTAGGGCAGTAGAGTATCTACTTGCACGACAACTTTGTATGTATTAGGAACATCTTTCGTTTACCAACCCGTTACATTGTTTAAATTGATGTGATAAACCTTCACAAGTAATAATAACAAACTTTCTTCTTAAAAAAAGTAATTAAAAGAATCACTGCAACTTAAGCTACAACATCGTTCTAAGTTATTCAGACGTTCAACATAACACAGCGCATTTAATGCGCCTTACTAATGGTGAACATAACCATTTGCCTTTCACTAAGCAGAGATAAATAATAACAAAGTTGTTCAAAGGGAATTGAATCTGTTCCCAGTATTCTGCTCGGAAACAAAACAAAATAAACATGGTTAGCTTGCCATACACCTGAAGTTATGCACAGTTTGCGAACTTTGTGGAAGTAGTAAAAGATTCTTTGTTTTTCTGTTATGTTCGTTGACATGTATGCTCGTATGCTGCTGAAAATGATGTCTGTATCAGTCTGTTTTCAGTGATGGTGTCCAAACAATATTCTGGGAAGCAATACACTCATAATGATATGATAATGGCATTGTAATTTCAATGCTTTTACCAGATGCTGCATTAACAGCTTAAATTACGTAGTGAAGATTTCTATTGTCTTTCTAAAACTTAACAGAATTTTCCTATTATTTGGTGGTAGTCACCACCAATATTTGTTTAGTAGTAGTCTGCCCTAACTGAACAATCAATTCCAGAATGTAACTTAATTAGTTTCCAGGTGCAAGTAACACACCCTCCTAATATAATATCTGTCACCAAAGGAAATTAATTTGGCGATCTATTTTTAGATCAAACTATGAGTCACTGGATCGTCATTAGATATTTAAAAATATTAGGAGGGTACTAACGGTATATACTTTCACTTAAGTTTGTTAAATAATATTTAATTTATTGTTGCACAGCGATGGAATGAGAGTAGGAAGGCTGTACTGTTCAGTCGGTCGGTGACCATCTCTTCCATACTTATGTACAAAATTTACTTCGACTTTCGCACGCAACCGTCTGCTTACTGGTTTTGTTGTTTGTAAAACTTTTAGCTTTATTAAAATAAATTGATGGTAAACTGAAGAAAAAATACAGGACACATATCAGATTTTCACAGAAAATATAAACATGCAATCAACAGTTAGTTAAACGAAGATGTAGGACAAAACAAAGACATAAAGTTTTCGATTTCTAAATGCAGTGAAACGTCGAAGAGATAGTTTCATACAAATTCAAATAGGTGCCAACATAAAGTTTACAGCAGAATGCATAAACAGTTGCACTTCACGAGTTGCCAGTGTTATTAATCTTTAGTTCCCTTGACACCTAGAGCTGGTGGTGCTCGAAGAAACAAACAATACTGGATTATCCGCGGAACTGCTTCACGACAGAATTATGTAAAACTATAAATCATGATAGGGTACAAAGTTGCACGCAGAGGCAGCATCGTGCTGATTATCGCGAACCTGTTTACCAAGGAGTTATAAGTTAATGGAGTGCACACTCAATTTCGGTAGGAATCGAGAAGAATCGTTGCCATGTTTTGTAGGTATAAAATGTTTTTGAAATGAGTCCATGTGAACACTTCGGAGAGATTATCTAGGTTTCAGTCGCATTTTGGCAAACCAGAAGTTAACTTAAAGTTGGCTATTATGGCGAAAAGACGGTGTTAGGAACAATAAGGTAGTCGTTGGTAGATATGTATAATGACATAACTATGAATTTTGATTCAGATTTTCGTGGTCTCACCAAATAATTCGTGAAGTGATAAAATCATGTCGACGTTCACGTCTGTGTTTTGGCAAGAGCTAACGACGAAACGTTAGTAACAATCGGGGCGATAATCTTACCGTTACATAGCCATTCCGTTTTCTCGCACATCATCCCTCCATTCGCTTCCTACTCCATGTATTTTACAGACGGAGGGTAAGTAATAGCTGATGGTGTGCATTAGTTACAGGAGTGTGGGCGGCCAGCGCTCCAGCTCAGTAAATAAGCTGGACTAATCGAACTGGAATTACTGTGCTTTGTATAATATTTCGTTGGCTTACTTTAAATTACTTGCTTCGGCCTTTGGACACAGGATTCTGGTCTTTTTTGCAGAAAGGTCCACCTGCATTTTTTTCTCGAACGACAGGGTAACACTCTGCGTTAGTTAATTTTGACATGAATAGTTACTCATAAGCTTGTTTCTAGTGTTTTAATAAACTACAACATAGCGTAGAAATGAAAAAGTTTCAATGCGTATTTATTTACTCAAGAGTCTCCGTTTTCCTCTTCAATAAATTGCCACCCTGACTCAACTGACATTCCTCTCTTGTTCGCAACTTTTCAAATATATTCTGTGCAAAATACAAACTCGTTGACAGCTTACTTAATTTAACTTATTACTCGATGAAATATTATATTCAATGCAGTTTATTTTATGATCGACAAATGTTTAATTCCCTCGTAAAATATTTTATAAGCTGCAATGCAACGACCAACATGCGCCCGAGTCGATTGTTTTGCTCACGAGTGGTGTACACAAAACTGGTCGCCATTGTAAATACACAGTACCCACTAACATTTACACCTACACGGAGATAAAGTGAACAGAAGACCCGGAACACACACACATTAATTCAGTTGTACCGAGCTTGGACATTCTATTTGTTTCAAACGAGGAACATTAAAACAAATTAATGTGTAGTAAAATAACATTAAGAAAACTCTGTGGGCAGAGTCGCGGTTCACAACTGTGTGGGATATCGTAAAATAGAACATCGCTCATATTAAACTGCATGTTAGAACTGTTAGAAGCTATTTAATATTATCAACAGCACAGTCGTAATTGTAGTAAACGGGGTAATATCTCTTTTAGACTTTAAATTATTGTACATTATGGAAATAAACGGACTGTCAGCGTGTTTATTTTCTATATAACTCCTCTGATCTGAGTATAAAGGTGTTCTAATTTAGTACTCAGATATGAATACGAAATGTTTGCAGCCTTAGATATCTCCAAATTTATTGATCATATTGACGCCCGGTACTGCTCTTATCTTTTAGTAGAGTTTAATACGTACAAATACTCTAACACCATAAATACGGCTAATATTTGATACAGGTCATTTGCGGTTACCATTTCTAACATAAAGCGGATCTAAACATAGAAATAGCCCAGCAGTTACCACAATAGATGCAATCAGGGCTACGCGCAATTCTCTCCGCAAAACGTTTGTGCGCGGGCATTAGCCGGCAGACGGCAGATCTTAGCGTTTGCTAAACGCTATCGATTAGCACTAGCCACTAACACAAGGCACATTTAACGTAATGAAATGTACCGGTGGACTGTGGGCAGTGGGAGTCGGTCGCGGTATGCTCGGGACAATATTTACCCAGGCCGAGGCTTTCTCACGGGCGCGGGCGGCGCGATGCGGCGCGGGACACAGCGATCAGTAAGAGTCAATAGTCCAAAATATTGTTTATGTAACAATTTCGAGTGTGTGATAATGAGTGGTAGACGTTATGTATCGTTTTAAGTTTATTTTCTTTTGAGGTTGGAAGCCAGAAAGGTTATGTCAATGCTACAAGATAGCTTTGATAAGAGTCAAAAACATTTCAACTTGTTGCATTTTTCGATCGTACAAAGCCCAGAATATAACTGCAATATTTGCAATCATCATTCCTATTCATTCAAATGCCCATGCCGCAGGCAATAACAATAAAACATATAAACTTGTCTCCAGCCTAACATAAATTCGCAATACTTACGACTAATTTTACTTCGTGTACAACTCGAATGCAGTGACAAAAATACCTCCCTGTTCTAACGTCATCCCTCCAAGATATAAATAGAGAGGTGCGCGAGAGCTCTCGCGATTCAGGCCGGCGCATACGCATATAACGCATACTACTTGCATATACACGTGCAACGTGCAAGAAACCAAACCATCTGCTTACTTAACTGATTTATATTTATGTTTATTTGAAACGAGTATTAAAACATTATGTTTTGGGCAATGTTTTGATCCAGTTCAATCAAAGAATTCACTTTAATCCTCCATCTAAAACGTTGTGTTTGGTAGCATCTGTGGATTCTGCGGTGCTGTCAATAAATAAACTCCATAATTAATATCCACTGCGCATAAACCAAGAAATATTCCTCTTTATTATTCTTTATGCAATATAGTCATTTATTGTTTTCATAGCGGTTTAATGATTTATAAATCATATTAAGACAAGTGCACGACCTAATTAGTGAGACTGTACCAAATTAAGCGCAAAAAAAATTCGGTCAAGAGCACAGGCCACGGCCTAGTGATATGAAAAGTATAGAAATACTCGGCCTTGTGTTGGCAACATTGTCACTAACAGGAAGAGGCAATTGAGCGAATGAGTCGGCGAGCGCGGATCTGAAACGTTCAATGGTCTGATCACGTGTGAACTAGGCCAGTGGGTAAGTCAATGACTCCGCTAGATCACGGAGAATGTCATAAGGATATTGATCGCGGTTTTGTACACATGATGGGAATATTTTCGAAACCTGGGGAAGGAGTAACCACCTCTACTAAGACGACTTCAATAATCTCGTCCTGCAGTGCACTTGAACTTCAAAACGTGAAATGTGTCGACCCTACTATTCGAGATAGAAAACCATTTCAACAAGCCCAGAATGTGGAAAAACCTTGATATGAGAAATAGTCATTAATTTTCTTAAACGATTATTGGCTCCGTTACAACATTCCAATTATCGGGGTATGAAAAAAAATCACTTTCCAGCGCCATATGATAATAGAATGTACTACCAAAGAAATTCTTAGAGTTAGTAACTACTTCATGTCTGCGCAACTTATAAAAGTCTAATGAAGGAAACCAGTTAATTAAATTCCTTAGTGATCGGCTAGATTAGTAACTTGGCGTTAGGTATGAGGCACTATCATATTACTTTCATTGAAGAATTTAGACCTAACTTAAGCTTTAGCTAGTCGTGTTGTGAATAAGTACAGTATCTCAATTCCAGGGCTTTTGACGATCCCGGGACACGGGAACAAAAAAGAAATATCCGGGGAAAACCCGGGGTTCCGTGAATTATAAAAATATGCATAAGAAAGAGGATTCTGTGGGTTTTGAGTTGCATATACTGCTTTACGACTGGTCAACGGACCAAGGCTGGCCGACACCGAGCGATGGTGGGAGTGGGATAAAATCACAAAATATTTTTTTCATTAAACTTCTTTTTTATTTATTATTAATTTAAAATTACAAAAAATAAAATCAAAAACTTCGTAACAGTATTTAATTTTTTTTAACAAAATATGACTTCTAACATGTTAAAAGCATTTAACTACTTATCAGAAAGCTGACTTCAAAATTTTTGTAGCGAAATGACCTGCTACCGACAAAACTGTTTCACTCTCTGTGGATGTCGGTTTAAAGATAACAAAGGTTTATACAGTAACTCCAGATTCGAAGTTCGTTTTCGGGAGGTTTCACAGGGTTGGAAATCCTTGTCTTACAAAACGCAAAAACGTAAGAACTTTTAAACGTTTGATTTATTTCTCGAAGATCGGGAATTCCTGACTGAAATTCCCTGATAGATTTCTCGAGTATTCCTGGGATCGGGAAACCGGGAAAGAAACCCTAGTTGTGAGATATCTCATTACTCTCGAAGTGATATCGTTACAGCTTCTGAAAGTTCTTCATAACTGACATGCCTATTAACCCTTCATAAAAACGAGCGGCCCGTAAGCCCGTAAGATCATCCACCATCATTTATCATCTCAATATAATGATATTTCAGCCAATTAGCGAATGTTTTGTGCACGGTATCGAGATAATACGGCAGGGTGCCTTATACGGCGCATCCTTATTGGGCGAAGTTTAAACTGATTGGTGGGGAAAGAGACTGGACAATACACTAAGCACCACAAAACAAGTAAGGAGTACGCACTGAATTAACCCTTATGCGCTTGCCACTAATTGGGCCCCAACTTGGATATCTTGGTATTTCGACGAAAGTTCTTAATTAATTATACCTAAAGTGTAAGGGGATTGTTGGATTGTTTCTTTATCGCCCATGACAGATGTGTGCGTTATGGGATGGGGGACTTATTTGATTACAAGTGACAGAGAGAACTTTTACCTTGAAAGTGACAATCAAAATGGACCTGACAGTGAATCAGCATTATTCACAACCATTCGATAAGCTTCCCTGCCCAATCGAACTTCAATGTTATTGAAGGAGTCCTGTAAACGCTGTTCACAAATCCGAAACTCGAAAGTTTTGACAGTTTAAATCAAATAGACGACAGCTATTCTTCCGACGGCTATTTGCGGTCGGGGAATAGGCAATCAGGTAACCGAAAATCTGTCATTTTCGACTCGGAAGTCAGTCTATTGCTTGCATGTGAATAGCTATGGTAATATTCGTTTTGTTAGTATTAATCCACTATTTAGTCCTGTGGATAAGATTTCGTATGACAAAAAAAAAATATAAGTCCGCTGACTATGTACAAGCTTAGAAAACATTGTTCACAAAATTACGGTATTTCTACATAATTTTAAAGAATAGCTCAGACTCCCATCCATCACCCCGGCAAGTTCAAGGCATACGTCGGTTACCAAATCTCAGGCTGGGCTTGTTCGTCACGATGCTGCTTACCATAACAATAGCAGGTACATTTTACAAGAAGGTAACATCGCCGACCCTCCTCTATAATTTATGGAAATGACCGCAAACAAAAACACACGACAAAGGTGTCTACTCGAAATTAAATAGATGGGTTGTGTATCGTGTTCTTCATTGTTTAGCTATTGTTCCCTCGCTTCATAATCGTAAATATCATCCCTTGACCGTCTGCTGTTGAACCGATACGTTTTACGGCTGAAGCTATTAAAAGTTACGACGTCAAAATGTGACCGGATACACCCAAAGTGTTGGCTTTTGTGTGTTGGCATTCCAAAAAGGAAAACAAATAAAAATAAGAAAGCGAAAATGCATTATCGTGTGTATCGTTAAAAGTATAGTTTGTGGAAAAACTCGGGAGAAAGAGTTGTATAATCGGAAAGTTAATTATCATATCGTCGTATTTTTATCGTGATGTATCTTGCATTACGAGGTATGTGTGGAGTAGCGCGCGCTAAGTGCCCGGCTTCGCTTTGTCGCGATAACGCGGCGCGTTCGCTAATTGGACACGATTTATTGGCTTGCGCGTACGCCACAACTAAATCGGAGCTCACCTTTAATTTTAACCGGCAACTGCCACTTTGTTTACGGTGTAACTAACCACAAGACTCTGTTAATTAACTAAGTATTGTTTAGTTATCCAAACCGCAGTTTCAATGTTCTGTTGTTCATGACCGTTCCCTATTTCCTAACCAGATGTCTTTATCTCCCTACGTTGGTTACGAAACGCGTTCGCCCACGTCCGAATTTCGAATCGACTTCGCTATCGAAAAATAGAAAGTCATAAATTACCGAAGGGCCGCTTTCCCACTTATATCTAGGTTAACGCTGTCGAGGAACTACGGAACTGAACTGTACTGGAAGGAACTGGCGATGAGTTCGTGCTATTTTTGTTACGAACCCAGAAATATAAAACTTTAGTTCCGGTTTGTTTTCAGTTAAAGAATGTCTTGATTGTGAAACGACGTTCCAATCTTGAATGAAAACTGTGTTTTCTTATAAATTTAGAACCAAGTACTAAAATAAGAGAATGAATAATGGAAGCTTCATGTATTGAATGAACATCGGTTCAAGCAAAGAAATCTAACTCCAAATTTCTAATTCCATACCTTAGCCTAAACTGCTACATAGTCGTTTCCAGTGTAACAGAATCAAAGAGTATCAATAAATAGTGAATGGATTGAGTGGCTGCTGGGCATGTAAACAAAGCAGATGCCAGCGTGGCCCACATGAGCGTACGATCATCTTCTCTGACGTAACCACGGAACGTGGTGTTGCAATTGCAACCGAATCAGACGGTCAGTTTGCATCCTTGTTTGTTCCTAAACACATTCCTACTTGCTATGATGTTACAGCCATTTTTTGTACGGGAACCTCTAAGGGCTGAAGAATCTGCTCAGTCTGCAGAGGCCAAAAAACTAGAGCCATTCTGAAAATTTGCACTTTCATGCATTAAAACATCTCCAGTTTTCTATAAACGGGAGATGCTACAACAAGTTTATTATGAAGTGAAAAGTTTAAGTAACTTTCTTGTAACATCTAACCAGTAATAAAGCTAGTACCTTGTAGTAACGAAACTGTTATGCAATCTTAGGCACCGGTTAGAACAAACGATGTAATAAACTGTCGATAAAACTATAATCTCCTTCCTTTTTCCGGATTAATGTTCTCATAGACACTAATGCAGCATTCATGCAGGTTTTAACAATCCAGTACACATCGGACAAGCAGTTGACAACTTGTCCAACACCAAAGAACATGTTTATAACGGAAATATTATTTATATTTGATGATCTTCAAATGAGTGTACAGCCTTATTCCGACATCCAACATAGATTCTGATAAGTACCTTACTTAATTTATAACAATTAATTTGGACGTAATGATTACTAATGAATGCTGAGCGGGCCCGATTTCTTAATTAGTAAGTTTAAGTCGTAACTCGTCGCTACCGATTGCTGCGGTCAATTATTTTTGGTTAAATGACATCGGAATTAGAACGAATAATTCTGTGGAAAACTTCATAAATATTTCCTCATAATAAATGACGTCCTCAGTCAAGGCACGTACGCACTGGCGCGACGCGACAACGCGACACAAAGGCACCGCTTGTCGCGCGACGAGCGGTTTGTGGGAGCCTTTATTTATAGTTAAAGTGACAGAACCTACTCAAAATTAGTCATAAGAATTTGGTGATGAAACTAAACAAATAGGAATGACTCACTCGCACTTTATTTTGTATGGACAATGGTGACCAGTACAGGAAAGTATAGGTTTCCGTTAATTGTTTCAGCATTCAAAATTCAATATTCAAATGTGATGTCACAAAATAACACAGAGCTTTTAATAGATGAGTCCATATATTAGAACATATCAATGATAATAATGCACAGAATATTTGCATACAATCGTAATACTTATAAAGTTGTGCCCAGAATTAAACATGGGCATGCCAATATAAAAGAGTATACAAAAATAATTCTAACGATTAGAATAACAAATTCGTTGGTAGAGCTTGAAGGATTATTATTTTGTGTGCATTACAGATATAGAAAATATTAAGGACAAAACTTAAATAGACCTATACGTAGGTACCTGACCTTCAGAAAATGTGTGTACAACTGCAAATAGCTTTCTGGAGGAACATTAAAAGATAAAGATTGAATTGATTGAAGATAAAAACCTTGGTGATGATTTCCAAAATCTATCCAACGAAATAGAAGTGGAAGCAGGATAAATGGATGTAGGTGTTAATGAATGCCAAAATCACGGCAGTACGAGTATAGAAACTGTTAGTGCACAGGAACAGTGTTTGTGTGTGTGTTGGAACTTCATTCACAAAGACCGACTCCTTTTGATTCCGACCTTTGATACAAATGCCACGCCGCTATTAAGGGGACTCACCTACAATGAATTCAAATGCCGCCTCTGTCGGAAACACCATTCAAAGGTTAGGCATGTAAACACATAAAGGAAAAAAATTGGTTTAACCTATTTATGAAAATCATTAAAGTGGTTTCTGAATTACATTCATAAACGACATCACGACGTCATTCATTTTCTTTTATATGGTGTTTGGGGCTGGTGGAAAATGTCCAGAAATGGTACCTCCAGTATTGATGAATGGTGTACCGTTATCGAGAGTGCACTCATTCAAGTACCTTGGGCATGTTTTGACCACTAGCCTTAAGGACGTTGACGATATTGAGAGAGAGCGGAGGGCGCTGTCGGTCAGATCGAATAGGATTGCCCGCAGGTTTAAGCGTGCTTCTACGGAGGTTAAAAAAAACACTTTTTGGAGCCTTCTGTTTCTCTTTTTACTCCTGTGGCCTGTGGGTACGTTTTACACAGAGATCGTACAGTGCCCTTCGCGTGCAGTACAATAATGCTTTCAAGGTGTTGATGGGGCTGCCTCGCTTCTGTAGCGCATCAGGGATGTTTGCGGAATTGCGTATTGATTGCTTTTATGCATTAATGCGTAAAAGATGCGCATCCTTGGTGCGCAGGGTGCGAGCCAGTTCCAACAGCATCATGGGAGTTATTGCTGACAGGCTGGACTGTAGTATTCTAAGTCGTTGCTCCAGTATCTGAGCTGGAATGCTGAAGCGGTGATTATTTTGTTGTGTATGTTTGTGTAATTATTGTTGTAACTGTATGACTAACATAGTTGTAAGTTTATTTTATTGTTACTAACACTGTATGAGTCTCATGGTTACTTTCAATAAATAATTTATTATTATTATAACAATATAATTGAAATTGGTAATCAACAATATTATTATTTCATATTTAATAAATGAAAACATTGTTATTTTTCGTCAGATTTATATTATGATTTATGAAAATATTGAAAGCTGTAAAATTATTTACCATGACGCATTCAATGACCAAAAATATCATCATTTACCTACTAATTCTTGGTAATGGTTTGTTATTCACTAACTAAATATGTAACAATAGGTTTTTAACGATTGCATTATCAGTTTAAATAAATAAAATATGTTCCTAAGGTGGAGCAATTGAATTGGCTGCATACTGATAATGTCATGCGCGCATTCTACGAGTATGTTTCAATAAATCTTGCGCGGACGCATCTGTTTCTGTTCAGATTTCATCTACAGTTTCAACTTCAAAATTGGACATTGGCGCAGTTTATGCAAAGTAATCTCAATCATCATGCTTAGTGCGAGATTCACCAGCGAGCGATGATCTCATAAAGATTAAGTGCCAATTTGGCTTCGAAGTATAACGGAACTAAATTAGCCATAAACCGCAACTACAGTACTTATAACATTTTTTATTGGATTTGTTGACACAAAAGTTGAGTTGAGAAGAACGAGCATAAAACATATGACAGCATAAGAATAAAATGTTTTCTTCAATGTTACGCTTAACAAAAGATAAATGACGATATGAAAATGAAATCTTATCGAAATTAAAGAAGCAAACGACATAATCACGTCGACACATCATGCCGAGCCTCCAAATAAAATGGATTCGACATTTGAATTGTAAAACTGTTAGATCGTCGGTAGTGGGACGCGGCGACCTCCGACCTGCGCCCGCGCCGCGCTGTTCCAACCATGCCAGATTACGATGTACATGCATCTGGTTTACAGATGTTAATCGCGGACTACTACTCTTTATGGTCGTATTAATACCACCGCCAGTAACTCTTTGTTTTGATGTCATATAAATAGCTTATTATGGCTACCATTAGCCCCAGTCATAACACGAGTTATGAAGAAAAACCGTGTCAGTTCCGTGTTAAAAATTTTACTCGACCGTCCATTGCTGTCCGTTCCAATTTCCCGTCCATACGAAACGTTGTAATATAAGTTTTATGCGTTGTTTAGGTCGGAACACATATTGAGGTCGGGCTGTTTAAAAAATCTTTCAATTGTTGGGCAATTAATCACTTATGCAGCGGGTTTGAGGATCTGT
The DNA here is from genome assembly GCA_917490735.1 of Dryobotodes eremita. NCBI lineage: Eukaryota > Metazoa > Arthropoda > Insecta > Lepidoptera > Noctuidae > Dryobotodes > Dryobotodes eremita. The sequence goes on along the minus strand of OU823254.1, from coordinate 13,943,027 downwards.
TGACTCACAGTTAAATTAAAAGTAGCATAACAAATAAAGTTAAGTGCCTTGTCGGGTCTCGTTTCTTCAATAATGAATCACGATGTGAGAAAAGAAGCAATTACTCTCATTATTACCGCACATGAGTCATGGCGGGGGGAAGCGGTATATCACATGCGCCGAGGGTGGCAGGCCACTGCGTTAAATGCCATACATTACGACTGAGAATTTCAGAGAAGTCAAATATATGCACAAATATGCAATGCGATATGTGCACAAATATGCCTACTAAAATTACAACAGTTGCAGTACTTAGGAAACATAAACTTTAAATATTTGCGTCTGTATCATTAATAGAAAATCTAATTTAAAAATGTAAGTTTATTTTAAATACGTGAAAGCTCGTAGATGTGATTGATTGATTAACACCTCGTAGATAAGATTCCAGCTTAATGCCTATTTAGTAGATACGCTTTGCATTACCAAATGCATACTTTTACCAGTTTATGAGATAAGCGAATGAGCCTGAAACCGGCTTCTTGAGTTTGATTACTAATTAATTTCTTAGCGAAACTTGTTCATGTCGTTAATTCATTGAAGGCGCTTAGGTACGCAGGTTAACCGTTACATAAATAATAGTTGCGATCTTAATAGGAGACAGCAGATAATATTTCTCCTCAGCGGTCTACGTGCAAATATTTATTTATATAAAGGTTTACCAACAAAATACATACGCAGCATTAACCCACAATCTTTGTCATAATTATAGATCTCGCATGTATATAAATTATAGAAAAGCACGGTACTATTAATAAGCGTACTTGTACATTACACAAAAAAGGCATACAAAATAGAAGAAAAGAACAAAAAAAGTAAAAAAAGGACGACGGAAGAGGAGGAAGAGGAGGAAATATTAATTTTATTTTCACAACGTGCAAAACATTTTTGAAAAAACAAATCAGATGACAAACTTGGAACAAAATTGGCGAAAAACAACGTTGTGGATATTTATGATGGCAGCATAAGATGGGACTTTATGGTAAGTTTTTTTCAGGTACTGATACAGAAAAGAAGAAAGAAGTAAGTAAAGGTACAGTTAGTTTTATAACAGAACTTAGCCAAAGGAAGGTAACGCTAATTAAATATACATTTGAAATAAAACCTAAGTTTATTCATTCAGCTCTAATAAAATATTTCAACAAAAAAAAAACCGCTAACATCTCACATACGTAAGCGTGTGAACTTATTGGGTTAAGATAATCTCAGCACACACAACGCAATATTTAAAGAAACAAGGTACAACACATTGCTTGCTCGTTTCACAAGAAAATCAAGATCTCACGATTGTACTAAGGAAAGGAAGCAATGGAGCGCAAACAAAGGCAAAGATTGTTTCCGATGTATCTTGGTGGAGGCACTGTTATATCGTGTACCACATTCGAAGTCCAGATTAGAGAGTACAAATCCACATACACATGGAACGGATATGAATAGCGTACGACGAACAAACAGACGGTTCTAATCACAACAGCACACAATGGTATTGTTTATTTCATCCCGTGAACACGGAAACTGTATCTTGATACTCAAGTGGGTGGTCGATTACCATCGTGGTAGAATGCATAGTTGTGGTATTAAATATATCAATAAACAGCTTTGTTAACTGTAACTTTGGGAGAGAGAAAATATTTCGTTTCATCGTCAAATTCTTTGTAAGCCCGCTTTCGGACTTCTTTGTCGGCGACTATAGATAGAAAAAGATGATTCAATCTTTACATATATAAAAATAGAGTTTTCTCGAATCCCATGAATTTTCGCCTAGGCTATATGGGGTGCTTAATAGTTGCAAATGGGTCACACTTTCACGTTCTGGAAGGCATACGTCAAATTACAATTCACCCTGTATATTCTTTAGTGTACCCCACAAAATATATAACAAGAAATAAATCTATACCCTTGACAATTCCAGTAATCAATTAGTGATTTTAGGATTGAAAACCAGCATCTACTCGGCCTACTACCGAATAAATGTTAACGAACGAATTGAAATCTAGAGAACAACGACCAAGCAGAGCAACTCATAACAAAGGCATACGAGTTGAAAATCCCTATTCATAGAACATACCTACATTCATCAGCTTTCAGTACTACACTTGACCGGAAGCACTCGAGGTCTGGTAGCCGATACCAGCCCACTTCAGATTACTCCGACACCTCAAATAGATTCCATCAAGCCAAGTTATTTGATCTTACCACTTGAAACGAAAGACATAAAGGATCTTAAAATGTCTGATGAAGCAAGGATGAAGGATAGCCAGATGACCCTACTAAGTAAGCTTCTTTAAATATTTATAATTATAGGTCGATAAAGTATCTCTTTACAAAGATTAGTCGAATGTGTAGATAGTAAATTCAAAATTAAAGGAATAAATGTTAACGCACCGCTGATAACGTTGTGTTCTGATTGATACTGAAGATAATGTTTTCGCAAGAAGAAGGAAGAGAGTCGTATACCCAAACTTTTCTGAACAATCATGGAAACGGCTTAGAGTCTAACCTCACTGCGATGAAAGTACTTGTAAAGATTTTCTAAGGATCTTCAGTAGAAACTCTTAAGAGGAAATATAAATAAGAGTACTTACAATTCTTAAAAGCAATGTGTTCTAAGTTACAGCAGTCTGTAAACGTTTATTACTGAACACAAGCCTCAGTCTTAATAGACTTCGAATCGAACAGGCGATACTAAGAAAATCTGTTACACAATCTAAAGAAGCAAATTATATGATTCTGGTTGTACTGGCCACTAACGAATTAATCCTCTAATCCTGAAAGCAATGGATGACGTGTAAGGCAACACGTTCGCAACATGGTGCCTTGCACGCAGTGGCGGTTGGTCGTGTAAAATAACAAGAAGTCGTAAACTGAACCGCGACGTTTATGGGCCTGTTCTCACAGTGATCCGGTATCGGGACAGTTTTGCACAGAATTTCAATAAGATACAACCATATTCTCAAATTCAATTTAAAGTTATGTCGATCTGGGAATCCAAGGGTCCAGAAACGATTCTGTTTAATTCTGTATCATAATCGTTAAGTTCAAATACTGTAAAGTCGGTTAAATCAGATTGGTTTCCAGAAATCGTATTCGGAAATGTAAACTTTCAAATGTATGACAATTCTGCTAAGTTCAGCCACCCGATTGTTTAGCTTGGTAACTACGGCATATAAAGTCTTCTTGCTGTTCTTGCCTATTCTTGAACCCAACTCAAGATATTAAATTCTTGACTAAATATAGCTCTTACATGAAGCATATACACGCACGATCTAAAAATAGCTTGATTTCATACCGGTCCCAGGTAACATAAATATGTAGAGTATGTCTAGTAAGCAGAACTAATAGCTGATAGCAATAACATGATTCAAGGCTCTGCGGGCATCTCGTCTACATACATAAATTATGTTATGCATGTATCTAATATCTCATTACGTAGCGATAGACTCCTTAGAAATGTGGCGCCAACAACTAATGATGCACCAAGTTATTGTGCGCTTCACATTACCGCGGCGGGTGACGAATCAAGAATGCAATTTGAGATGAAACGCGGATGTAAGGCTTCAAATGTGCGTCAAATTGCATTAGAAATTGCGTTTAATCAAATTCTTGCAGTACTGAGTTCTCTTAATGATGATGTTTCAATCTTGTTTGCATTGGTACCTAAATGAACTTAAGATTTCTAAAGACACTCATTATAAATCAATGATTCATTAATACGATGACTGGTTTACCTTTTCAATTTATTTCAGTAAATTATTGCTGCCTCACAGTTTGATTGGAGATGATCGCTTATTTCCGTACCTCAGCATTTTTTTGGTCAATTTACTGTTTTGGGTACGCCTTCACAATCTTTTGTATTCACGGCAACAATAACATATTGTGTACGTCCCGAAGAGTGAATAACGTCTTGCATGACTTGAGGTTTTACTAAAAGATGAAGATTACTTTCAAATTCTTTGATTCAAAATGTTTGTGTTGCGTTGCTCTTGATCTTGATTCGGTACTTGAGCAGTTGTGCAAGTTCTTCGTACGCAACTTGCGCCTACGCACATTCCGAAGTAAGATCGAATGTTTGATTTTATTTACCTTTGACACCTTTCTTGATCGATACTCGAAATGGAGCTTCAGACTTACCTGAAAAATAAAATAAAAATTTATTAGATACTTTATTAAAGCTATGTGTTACAAAAACAAAGATTGGATCATAAAGTAGTTCGATAATATAATCGTACTTTCTAAAATTTGCAAACGATTCTGGTACCAATCTTTTTCCCAATATTTCAGGAAAAGCGTTTTATTCCGAACAAAAACATTCCCTCAAACACCTTACAATTACAGTTGCGATCTATCTAATGAGCAGTTATTTAGCTATAATTAATTCAACCTTATGATGCAAGTACTGTCAATATAGTTAACACAATTGTAGAAATTCTTCGATAAACGAATAATAGGTTCGCGTTAATTAGCGACGAGAGTACTTACAGTCGCCTTATACTCTTGAACAATGCTATTGACCTCGTTGCAATTAGGTTTACTGCTGTTTAATGAATTGTCCTCTCTCGCAATTGTGTCAGAAGGGCTTAGGTTATCGAGATAGTTGGCTACTTGGCTATCACTCTTCAACGTTACTGTGTACTTACCTACAGCATTGTCTGCAGTCTCACTGTTATGTTTTTGCCTCGTTGCAGACTATTCGGAAAGTTTGGCGCAACTGAAGGAGAAAAGGACTGTTTCACAACCATAATTCGTACTTATTCATTTATCAGCACCTTAATTTCATAAATCGAATGGCCGGCAGCGTTCGAGTATTCCGCTTCTGAAGTGGAATCCTTGAACCAATGGCAGAGCGTAATGACAAGGTTCATACGCCTTGTCCAATCTTCATAGGTGGCGTCCCCTGCGCTATCGGTAATGGCGCGGGTAAAAGAAAGTTTTCGCCGGCACGCTACACGTTTTCACAATTCGTAACAAATAAAAATAAAAATGAACTTCTACAATTGCGTGTGTGAACTGTGTTACGAGTACTAGTGTCCTTCAAAGCATTAAGACCTACAAGAAGGTGAATCGTGACTCGGTATATCAACATCAATCAAGACCTAGCGTAGGAGTACCCAGATAACTGCAGCTGGAGAAGAGTACAAGACGTACATGGTCTAAGCTAAGGTTTTCTTACTTTGGTGGCGGACGTCTTCAACGTTGCGGCCCATTCGATTATTTATCAACCCGGCTGCGTACTTATCGTAATCTTCTCACAAGGAAAGCAACTTTGGGATAAAATTAACAAGTATACACATAGATCTGTTTTCTGTTTTTTTTTTAAATTAGGTATAGTCCTAGTACTTAGTAGTAAAGAAAACACATGTAACAATCTTCTTTAAACCAAAAGATCGTAATATATGCGTAGTTTTGATTTTACATAACAGAAATCTTCACCTGTCCTCAAATGATTGGACTATTACGACGGCCGCTATTTTTTGGCGCAGGTTACACACTGGCACTGCTCAACAGGTTGAATTTCCAAATAAAGCTAGAAAAAAAAAATCAAGACAGACTGAGACGCATTATATCGCTTCAATTACAACATTTTCAATAACACAACATAATGACAGCACAGAAATCAATTATCCATATTTGCGTAGGAGAAGAAAAATGTTCCATGTCGTAAGTCGTAACTAAGGCGTTTGATTGACTAGAGCATGTCTTTGGAAGAGTAATATCTGTGCATATAATAAGCCCTTCTATTTTAATCTAAAGTATTTTACCGCTTATCACAGACCCATTAATTACGGCTGAATGGAGTCGGACGCCCACTAGTACTTATGTACTAGCACCAACACAAATATAATTATAGTAATTGATTTAAATATCATAATAGTAGGGTTGTCGCGAGATCCAATCTAAAGATTTCGATAGTGTGTAAACAGCGTAATTGAAGCACTTTCTATACAAGTTGTGTGTTATAAAGCTTTATTATCCTATCTTCAAGCACCCTTCGACGGGCGCCGATCCTATCTTGCTTATTATTATTTCCTGACTATGCTTGTAAACAATGGTTAATATTGAATCGATAAAGAACACATGCTTATAAATAAAAGGTGATAATTTAAAAAGATAAGTTAGTAGTTTTATAAGGTAATTTAAGAGTATGAATATGGATGGATGTCTATAAGAGTAGGGAAAAACCAAAGAAATCATAGTATATACTAAACTTATGAACAAAACGATGGCTGGACTATGTGAAAGATGACATGGCTAGAAAGAGGGTAACTACTGAGATGACGGCTAATAATAGAAAAGGTACAATTATTTTCTTAATGTCTCTCGGGAATCATCTCATTTCTGAATACAAACGAATGCTAATTTCCATGTCCATCAATTATTCCGTATCGTGTATAATAATTTGAATTGAGAACTAAGTAATTTATTGTTGTGTTGTTTTCACACAATAAAGTACTTAGTTCTGAATTCAAATTATTATACACGATAAATCTAATAATTGATGGACATGGACAATACGTTTGTATTCGGAAATGCGATGACTCCCGCGGGACATTAAGAAAATATTTGCACTTGTAGGTATGGAAGAAAAATACATGTTACGCCGACCTCAACCAAATCGGGATAAGGTCAAGAAAATGATGATGAATTAAAAAAGATAAGTACGTATTCAAATCGATAGTGATACTGATAACTAAACCAGTAAGTATCTACCTATTTTTTAGCATAGTTACTTATAGTACGATTCAAACTTATTGGCGGCTCGGAACATGATGCGAGTCGCTGCGCAGTAACCGAAACACGAGTCAGCGGGGGTGAAGGGTGAGGTACTGCGCAGCGAATAGCGCACTTCACAGCCGCCATTAAGTTTGAATCGTACTATACTAGAATATAATCTCTTGTTATGGCAGGTTCTTAATTTCCATATAAGGTTATTAAAGAGTAAGGATCATAGATAGTTAATGAGTAACCGATTTTTAAAGTCGTAACATTTATTTGAATTTTATGTGTTTCTCCACATCCCGGGTTACGTATACTTACAGATAAAATGGAACCACAGCCATTGTCCTGAACTGATCATAAATACTTGTATTTACGAGACATAAAAACACGTTTGGTTTGTGGTTTCTTTTGGGGGATAATCAAAGTATCATATTACAGTAGCGGGTAGCTCTACGTTATTAAATTGTCCTTCAATAACGAAGGCTCTTGCATGCATCCGTTTGCTCCTTTTTTAATCGACTTAAAAAAAAAGATGTTCTTTTCTGGCTGCACCCATCGGCAATGCGGCTAGTGAGATGAAAGGTAGCATTCATGCTCTGGGTGTAGTGTTACCGGAGCTATAGTGGGTAACACGATGTTGTTTATATTGAAGGTAATTTAAATATTTAATTAGATTTGAGCAAATAACAAATGCTTCTAGAGATAAAACATTCGTGAGAACTTTCTTGTCAAATATGTGATGTGGGAATTAGCATGGTTGGTTATTTGACGTACAAGATGGTCGCCTTACAAACGCAACGGTTGCGATAAGCAGAGATGAGAGCTGTTGAGAACAATGGTGGCACTCTATTCGGTTATTATCTTTATTCTTTAGCTTTCATAATGCAAACGGAAATATTTGAATGTAGAAAAAGGTCAAATGGTTATGGCGTAGTGCGTTGACGAAATATGACTATACGGTGTTAAGAGTAAATAATTTTGCTCAGTTGAAAACAAAATCCTAAATATGACTAACATTAAGGAAATCTATGTTTGTGTTACAAAATGTAGGTATAGTATACAACTAAGTTTACTACGAGAATTAGTATTATTTTGACCTGTTTCAAATACAAACTCAGCTCGAAGTACGGAGTTCATAAATAAATCGCACAGCGTTCTTACAACTCCACCTGAAATAAGATGAGATGGGGCCGAGTAACTCCCGGTGACGTCATCGGTCATCGCCCTCCCGCCTGTAAAACTTCAGTAAAATTCGCAGTCAAAACAAACCGTACCCCATAAAAAGTACTTTATGAAAATAAACCTCATTCCCCAAGATTTAGAGTTCTATTTCGAATCGATGAACTCAACTCCAGACATCATTATTTTGTGTAGTTCCGACTTGCACGCAAAAACTACAAGCTTTCCTGTTAGTACAAACTCTGGAACGACTTCGAATGTTTATTATACTTACATTGGTTGCCAAAATTATGTATATTTTCTTCATTTTATTACTGTATATTAACTCTTTGCATGGATAAAGGCTACTTGTTCGTCATTTCTCTTGATTGACTAATATCACTGGATTCTCTTTGTAATAGAAACATCAATCTATGGAGTAACATCGCCCACTCTCTTTTCTCCCATTTAGCAACTGTCAGAGTTTAGAGTGAGGTCTCTGTCATACCCACGTACAGTAGGAATTAAGTACACGTAACATATTATACCCCATTTACTTTGTAGTCCACTTAATGCATGACAAATTATTTTAATTAATTAATCCAACGTGTACATATCCTTTCCACTTATTAAGTCATGATTTCAGTGGAACAGATAAGATTCATGAAGGATATGTGCTTTTGAACCCCGTAACGATTAAATTAGGAAATGCGCCATGTTAATTTCGCGTCCCCGGACAATACAGCCAGCTTTGTCGCAAGTTAATGATTAGTGATTCACAGAAACTGCCAAGCCTAGTCTGGGATTTTAATTACTGTGCCTTTCAAAATAGCTACGCGTAATGTATAACATTAGGGATGTGACATTATGTGTTGCATATGACATCATAATGAGCAGTTCAGAGAAATAATCTGCGGGTAACACTGGGAGCTTCGTTTGATTAAAGTTTATAGACGTTGTGATCGTCTGGCGAACTATTAAGGGAATGAATATTGTAGTTAAGTAATCGTTGTATCGTCCAACTGAACCACCGTGCACCGCATCGATGTGCGTCGCTGCCAAAGGATAAATTTCCCTAAGATACGGGAGGCGGTATCCATCTGTGGACTCATTACAGTTTTATGATGATCCTTCGAGACTCAGTCATATAGTAGCTTTATAGGCAAAGCCCACGTTCACCAGTGGACATTTACGGGCCAATATGATGAAACTGTTTGCCGTTTAATACGGAAAGCATCCATAAATCCAAAGTAAAGGTGCAGCGCAGCTTTAGGTTACGATTCACGTAGGCTGTAAAACAGGCCGCGTCTGTTCAACGCGCGGTGTTTATCCGTCTGACTTCGCACTAATCTGATTATAGACGCACAAATAGAATACTCAAGCATCGCCTATTGTTATTCTACGATGATCGTAAGATACGTGAGATTAATATCTTACTTTATAGACGTCATATTGTGACGTTTAAGCTTTATGCTCCTTACGTCCTTTGAATAGTCGACTTTGACCATAGACTTAAATGATTTAATCCATTCTTAAGGCTCGTTCATGTTAGCAAGGAACTGTTTTTAACCGACTTCAAAAAAGGAGGAGATTCTCAATTCGACTGTCTTTTTTTTTTAAACGAAAATTCAAAACCAAAGTCACCGACTTCCGAAATTAAAAGTTATTTATCACTCTGTATTAAGCGCTTTTTTTTTAAGTGAGTTGTTTCTTTTTGGTAAAAAGTTTTTATAAAAATAACATTTGAAAATTCGACTAAAACCCGATGATGCCTGTCGATCTATTCTGTTAAAAACTCGACGTAAAAACTTAGGTGAAGTGAGCTGTCAATAGTGACAATCCCTAGCATCAGTTGAAATGACAGCTCACATCAAGCTCACTTCACTTTAGTTTTCACGGTGACATTTTTACAGAATACACCTCCTGTTCATCAGTAGCTGTTGCCGTTGGCTGGCTCCTAACCTAATTAGGTCGTATAGCTTTTAGGTAATTATTACAAATTAGGGTTACCACATTTTGGCATGTTTTTCCGCCCATGAAAACGTCCTTATTACCTACGTGCGGAAACATCCGTATCTCGGTCACGCACACTTTAAACGACACAGTTGGGAATAAATAACACCAGCCTTCACGTTAGTAACAATTATCACTATCCCGATACTACATATTAAACATTTAATAGAGGAGAAATTATTGAATTAAAATTATAGTGTACAGGTTCCGTAGGTACTTATTAATAAAGGTTATATGTATGGATGTTCGTTTACACGGGTAATTGCAACTGACCACACAAGTAGAAGTTATTTCATTGGGCGTGCTTACACCGCCCGGAGGTTTCATACTAGCCGCGCCCATTCGTAATGTATGCTTATATTTATTAATAATATAATAATAAAAGGGCTTCGTTGATTTATTTTAAAACATGACTTAATAAATATGTCTGCAACTTAATGTTAATATGCATGTGACCAAACCACTTGCGTAGTCAATAAATCTTTAATCAGACAGTCAGGCTTAATTTACTCAAGTATGGCTTCGGGCGTTTACGCTGACATTTTATATTCATGTAAACGAAATAACTATGCAATTAAATTCGCGTCTGTTCGTCTGAACTTGGGTTTGAAACTAAAACACTGGGAAAGCAAAATAATTAAATAAGTAACTGTTGATGCGCTACGAGCTGAACGAAACAAACGACCCATGGTCCACATTAGCACTGCATCGCAAGCACTGGAAGTCATGGGGAGAGATACCTTTGCCTAGCAGTGAGATGATACAGGCCAACAGTAACAGTAACTGTTGACGTTCCTTTGTTAGCAATTTTTGAATTCAGAGCTTGCACACTTCCTTTGTTATTTTACTTGGTCTGGCTCAAAAATGTAAGAAAAGAGAGTCGTGCTAGCTTCTACGCTTTTTTTTTAATTTTCTATTTCACAGCTATTTGAAAAGCTGCGTCCAACCGTGCGTATCGACCATTGTAATGCGTGGTGGCGGCTGCGTGTGCCTGCGCCAGCGCAGCCGTACGAACCATTTCGCGCATCGCTGCCCCCAATAATTACATACCTTATGGACCTCACAGTCTCATACACCTATTGAGGCCCATTCATATAAAATAACCTGTTGATACCAACTCATCAATTGTATCGATACAATTTGGGCATCGATGATTTATAATTTAATCGAGTGCTATTGAACCTTTTAACCTTGAAATCATAAATTGATGGGGCGCGGTCAACCGGTACTGATGGTGCACGACTGCTGGGCTTTGAAAATCAATTTGTTTTATATAACATGATTTTGTACAATATATAGGCTTTTTTAATAATCTACATGATATCAAAAATATAGTACCTAACGACGAATTTTTATCCGTTTGTCTGTTTGTTTGGATTTCTATTACGGATAGCGCAAAAACGGCTGAACGGATGTGGATGAAATTTGGCACACAGATAGTTTATAATCTGGATTAACACGTAGGGTACTTTTAATCCCGGCAGTACGTCCCCGTGGAATATATTCCGACATTCACGCGGGCGAAGCAGCGGGCAAAAGCTAGTAGCCAAATAAATTTTTGATTTAGTGTTATTAACGTAATATTCATATGAAATTGGAAACCTTTGATGGAATCCAAATATTGGAGTGTTGAACATTTTTATTACGGTTATCTGTAAACAGAATCTCTTAGTACCAAATGTGTTATTTATCATGTGTATTAATTACTTTAAAGTTTGTTTGTGTGTGAGAGAGTCTGGTTTTATCTGTGGGTAAGTTAATTAAATTACGAAGCATTGTTCTTGTGTAACAATGGTGTGTAAAGTAAGGAAGATGTCCCGACGCATACGTGTCCACACACCTGTTATATAGTATCTGGTTGATGCTGAACTGAAGAAATACAGGGGGCCTAGACAAAATCCGTTCTGTAAGCGTTAACGCCAACGGAAAAATCAAATTGTATGGAGTTGACATTTGCTTACCACGTGACATTACGTATCTTTTCCGCAGGTAATGTCATTGCCATACATTTTGACGTAAGCGTCCGGCGTTAACGTTATCAGAAAAGTTTTTGTCTAGACAGAGATGTATTACAAACTGGTTCCTTAGTAGTTAGATTAAACGTGGAATTGAAGTGGAATGTTTGGGCTACTTTTGCTTTAATTACAAGATAGTCTTCGTAGTTTTTTATTTAATTGCAATTGTAATTGCAAAATTTTAAATTTGCAATGGCAATTGTAGGTCCCTATGTCCAGAACCTTCTTGTGAAATCAAAACAAAACTGCATTTACAGGAGTATAGGTAGAGTTTTTCAGAATTATTTTAGGTACACACGGCTACATATCAAGCTATACATTTCCAGTTTTAGCTGACCTCGCATTGTATAGGCTTTTCGTACAATGAGAAGTTAGCTCATACTGGAAATGTATAGCTTGATATGTCGTCACGCGTACGTAAAGCTTTTAAAAAGCAATTCCTAGGTACATACACAAAAAGTTTAACAAATATACGAAAAGTATTACCTAAGTAGGTATATTTTAAATTGTTTGTTTTTCAGTAACTACAATCAATATAGGTACTTAGTTCTATTTTTGTGAATAACACCTTTGCGACAAAGTACCTCCTCTACCTCATAATCCATATTGAACATCCTCCGCAGTTTTTCATCAGAAAATTACATAATTGTACAGTTATGTACTTCATTTTTTATGTTTATGGCTACACCACTTAATTACCTATGTTATGTTTTACCATCAAAACTTACGCATTTTAATGGAGATGTACGCATCTCAGGGTCATCATCATTACTATTGACGAGTGTAGTAACCTCTCATAGTCTATGTTTATTTGAACAGATTGGCACACCTTATCATTACGACACGAACTAATGACACGCGCACGATTTGAAACTAAACGTATTTGCCTATATCGTGAGATTTTAAGAATTCTCACACTTACTAAAACTTTAACAAACATGGATTGTAAGTACAGTCAGGAAAATTAATTGTTAAGTTTTAGACACTACGTCAATTTGCCGTATTATAGCCATAAGCCACTTCATACAACTGTCATAGAGGGACAGTTATAATTTGAATCCCTGTACGGATAAATTTAAGTTCGTAGTCAATTTACGAGTACTTGAACAATTTCCCTGACTTTACATGCATACTTTCATGAAAAAAAACGAGGTCGTCATAGAACAGAAAAAGACAAAAAAAGAAAATTAAAAGCTCTTCATTAGAAAATACAATGGATCGTGGAAAACAGTAGGCTAATGACCGCAGAACAAACCCCCCTTTTTTCTGGTAGAAGTTTTCAGGGAGCCAACACTCTACCACATTATCATAACCCGTAGTCATTTGATTTATAGTTGCAAAAACATTGTTCGAAAATAATAATTATTCAGTCAAAGCGAGAAATCATAACCGGCTATAACATGCATCTCATCTCAAGAATGCAGATTATACAGATGTTAGTGAATCGATTGCGTGTGTAATACTAATAACATCTCGAATACCTACCAGAGGTCATTGCCCCCGCGTATCTGACACACACATGTTCTCTGACGTTATAATCTGTCCTTTTATTATCTGTTACACAACACACACGTCCATACAAAATAAATATAGTCATAAATTACATCGAATACAAAATTCATGAAGGAAATACAATTCATTCATAATCTTGGTCCATTCTTCAGTTTAATGCGATACACGGCTGAGTATCAAGATTTCTTACAAAGCTGAGCGATTTAAAAGTTTAATGCTGGTATCTTTGGTCAGTGTGCGGCCACAAAGTATTGTAATGTTTATTTATTACGTACAAACAATTCTCTTGAGACAGTTGTTGACGGGCACATCCTGCCCGCTGACACTGTCACATCGTTTAAATAATATCAGAAGCACTCACAAGCAGCTACATCTTATATTAACATCTTTAAGTACTTAAGTTCGTTTACTCTGATAATAAAAAGTGAAGCAAACATCCTGTGAGAGAACTGACGGATCAAATGCGAGATGACGTTTACCAGTCTAATCTCGTTATTAAACCGTTTTAATGATCTTCAAGCTAGCAGAAACTAGGCGGAAAAAAGAACAAACATTTTATCGGTAAAGTTTTTATTTTTCTTATTTTTACCCCTAAGTACAGAGATTGAGACGGGGAGAGAGTAGCCAGACACCTTTGCCGAACCCGTGAGAAATACAGGCATGATATTACGTGGTATATCGAGGAAGCTACAATCATCATACATAATAACTAGTGGCTCTGTGAGCTGTAGACCTCGCGACTACTCGCGAGTCCGTCTTTGCATAGCTTAAAACTGAATAAATGTTCACCGCGCACCTTAAAACAAAATCTGATCAGAATATGTTTTTAAGCTATTGCATAGCTTTTATCGCGGGCTTTGAGCGCGGCGACCGAATCAAGAAATTCCGTAACGAAAATAAAACCTAACACCCCCCACTCCGCCTACCACGTAGCTCGGCCAAGCGTTCGCTTAATGTGTATGTATATGGTACGACTGTACTTAAATTAATATCAAAGAAAAAAAATACTGCATAAATAAAAAAATTGTAAATAATTATAATTGCATAAGTTGATAAAACATTCTATGCAATAGCTTTACCACGGCAGTCCCCGAGTGCCACACGTGTTTTTTTTACGTTTTCAACTCCGATCATCTCCGACATTTTGAAAATTTTCAAAAAACTGATTCGACAAAAAAAATCCATATAATTATCGAACCTGCTCAAAAAATTTCACGAGATTCGGTTGAGAAATGCGACCTGTGGAGGAGAACAGCCATCCGGACATACGAAAGCATTTTTGCCCAAGCTGGAACAGAGACGCTTCGCGCTCACTCGGTCATAAAATAGTAATGTAGTCACAAGTTGGCAACAAAATGAGGGTGAACAAGGGCAACAAGGTGAGCAAATCTGGGTACACCACAAGATGAATTGATATGATACCGCCCCGAGCCACGCACAGCAATCATTTTCCCAGTTAAAAGATCACAGAATTTCGCAAAGTACAGACAAATTACTAGTTAAGGCTCCTGCAGAGAGGCGCGACGCCACCCTTGTAAAACAATGTTCATGAAGTTTTCATAGAAATTGTTCTACCAGAGTCGCGTCGCGCTGTCGCGTCGCACCTGTTTACAGGAGCCTTTATTTGCATATGAGCAAAACACATAGACTTATTATACCTATATATTGTTCAAAACCTAGAACATTCGTTATTTAAAAGTTATTAACGGACGAGAATATTTATTTCTTTTAACTAATTAGAGTCCGTTTAGTGTGCTCTTGCTTGCACATTTATTACAAAAACTACGTCTGACGTTACTATAACGACACAAATATCTTTAACCATGTAGGTAATATAAATATGTCCAAACAGGATACACTAATGAAGTAGGTAATCGTTTCGGCGAAATGACGTAAATAATACTGAAAAGTGGCAAGCTTCTAATTGATTTGGATGTCGAGTTAGCCATGATATATATCTACCTACCTACTTATTATTTATGAAACTGTCCTTATAGAATCTGAATACCTATGTTCACAGGCAATTTGAATTTAAATCCTTTCCGTTCTATTAAAAAACAAAAGCTCATCATGCGTAATATTTTACAGCCACAGGGTAGTTAATTTGGGTTATAAATCAAAAGCACCATTACACTGTGGCATGGCGTCGCCAGGGTTGGCAACCCTACTATATGTAGTATCCTCACGGAGCAAACTGTTGTGCTCCGCGAGAATCCTATTATATTAGAGGCCTAAATAATATATTTCAAAAAAAAAATGTAGGCGAAACTACCATATTTTCGATGAAAATTTAATTAACATTATTTTATTAAAGTAATTGTAAAACGAAACGCAGCCGTAATCAGTCTTTGAAAGTATTCAGTGGCTTATTGCTCTTCCTAACCAAAAACGTGTTGCTCAGTGATTCTGACTTTTCTTATATGTTCAAACACACAAATATGTGTCACTGTGTCTGACTTAATTCAATAAATAAATAAAATTACATTAATTTCTTCTCTAACAACAACTTCCGCTTTTACTGAACGCATATTTTCAGTGATGAATACAAAATGGCAAGATGAGCGCCATAGGGCCAGTATTAATCTCGTAAAATCTGAAATAAAGGTATAACCTTTATTTATATTTAGAGTTTAGTAATAGTTATGAAACATTTATAAACAAACTGTTAATAAAGGGTCAAAGTAGCAAAAAACAAGTATATTTTTTTTTGTTTTAAACATGCCTACTATTTTATGCGTATTTTTACGGGCAATGGCTTTGAACATACTATAATTGATACAAAAAAGTTGGCAACCCTAGGCGTCGCGTGCGCCAAGCCTTAGAGTCGCGCCCTGCAGCAGCTTACAGAGACAATGTTATACAGCCTATACAGGCTGGACAAAGGGTGTGCGAAATAGCTACTGATCCTTCAAATAGCTACTGTTCCTTCAAACACGCGATTTCATTTGCTGAGTGAAAACTGTAATATAAATTCTAATAAAATATGAAGTTATGTAGGTGTACTTAATTAGACTAAAGAAAAATTTTGCACAAACTGTATAGTGTCCTTTATTACTCCGGTTAATACACAGGTTGTGTTTAAATTCTTTGCTAATTTTATCGATAATTTTATTAGTACTTACTACTATTTACAGCCAGGCTTTGCAGTTTTATGCGTTTGTAACGCATATCAGATTGTATACACTTAGCATTCTAATTAGGGAAAAGGTGAAAATACATTAGATACCTGTTCCTATTTTTACAGCTTTGAGGTTAAGGCGCTACCCCGAGCAAAACCTTGCAATAGTGCGTTATTCAGAGGCTATTAACTCAATAGTTATCACTAATAAACTACATCTAAAAGCACATTATTAATGTTCGATATCCTATCATCACATTGCACGTTCTTATTTGCTTTTATGTATTACTAGCTGCGCCCCGCGGTTTCACCCGCAGAAATCTCGATCCCGTGGGAATATCGGGATAAAAAGTATCCTATGTCGTAATCCAGGTCATAGTCTATCCATGTGCCAAATTTTATCCAAATCCGTGTAGCCGTTTTAGCGTGATTGAGTAACAAACATCCAAACATCCACACTTTCACATTTATAATATTATAGTAGGATAAATACATTTAAAATCTTCTTGTAAAAAAGTGACTAAAATTCTTGATTGCATGCATCTTTTGCTAATGGTGACGCTCTAATAACTTGAGGATTACACTAATGGATAGGTCATATAAAAATCTCAATATTTCACGTTTTATTTTATTTTAAAAGATCGCTTGTCTTTTTATATTAAAATAATACCATTATTTTTTTTGTGAATTTTATAATAAATGGGCGTGCGTAGGGAGCGGGACAGAGCGAGACTCAGCAACGGGACAGAGAAGGACCGAGCGCTCAAGGTCGTTTAGTCGGGGAAGCGCCTTAATTGAAAAAGGTATATTACACGCTACTATACAACTTTTGAAGCGATAAAATGAGCATAAATATGTTTATATTCCCGTTTTATTAAGCTAATCTACTTTAAAAGCCACTTATGCATTTACTTAGTCGTAAAGTTTCTTTAAATGTCACTTATTAATGTCTATAAGTGACCGCTGATTACTGCAAGTGTTCAAGAACAAGGGCTTTAACCCAGCTCTCAAATTAGGTAGATTTTATGCTTATGGCTGGAACAACAATTTAAATGTCATACATTTATTTTAATCACAACTTTAAATCGCGTGACTTATTAACGGGCAGATTTTGTTTTCCTGTTTTGGTTTACATTTAGGTTTAAATCAATCGTACCTATTATGTATGTAATTTAAAAACTATTTTGCTTTAAGCCGCCTAATAAGGTTTTTGTATTTTTCCCCATAATTTTACACTTTTTCAATTGCAAAACCCCAAGCGTTTATGTAGGTTTGCTGATCGTTTACGAAAACAGCAATTCAATTAACTATAGAAGGTAAACCTGTGTGCGTCACGATTTTTCCTATTTACCGCGTACACCATACAACATGATACACAATACCTATTAGTTATTACACTTATTACGCACTTAATATATCCAATGTCACAAGCACTCACATTAACGCCCCATATCGCGGTATGTCACTATATCCGTTGGTCCAACCATACCTACCTATTGTAGGCGCCTATAATCGTGCCCGAACACAGTGGCCCGAAAAACATAAAACGATTTATTGTTCTATTCGTTAACATGGTCCATAAATGTATGAGTAATCTATCAATAAGTAGGTAGCTACTCAGTACTGTATAGTACAGTCAGCAAAGGATACTTAGCCTACTCACTAGTTTCTGATGTGGTTTTATTTCTTACTAACTGACCCGGCAGACGTTGTCTTGTCCAAATTTCAATAATACATACAGAATTCCTATAGAAAATGCACTTTCAGTTTTCCCAAATTTTTCAAGTTTCCCGACAACTTTTCAAATTGCTTTTTCCGTAAGTACACGATTCGGACAATTACGAACATTAAAAAAAAAAACTGCCAAATCGGTTCAGCCGTTCTGAAGTGCTGCTCTTACCAACGAACAGCATTTCAATTTTATTATATAAATAGGTAAAGCCGACGACAGCGTGTTCCAAAATACTAGAAAAAAGAAGTTTATAAATCCTGTGCGCTCGAAAAAACATTAAACATGTTATGAACTAATAACTCTTGCCGAGTCTTGCCTACACACCAAACTTTTTGCTATCCGTATCAAGGTACCAAATGTGGGACGTTTCACGCCAATACATAGACCCAGAACTATAGTGTAGGTTACCTCGTGAACCTGTTGACTGGCAGTTTAAATTAGCCGGGTGTTAGCCAGTGACATTAGCACCCACCGTAATTACCGACTGACCCACATAGAGCTTAGTTTAATTAATAATTCGAGCTGCAACTAGCGCTGACAAGCGTACCGTCCTTATATGGAGAGACCAGTACGCATATCCATCGGAATTGAGACTAACTTGGAATACAGCAACTTGTTTTGTATAGAGGATTAGTTTTGAATATTGAAAAACTATGTGACCTTCATTTGTTTACCTTTATTTTTTGATAGCCTTGACAGTCAATTTTATTTATGATTCACAGTTACTCACCTATTGCAATCTGGCGTTACAGTGAACAGAATGAAGCAGCTTATGATAAGATTTATAAAATTCTTGTGATAGGTAGTATAAATCTTATCTTATCTTCCAGTCATATAAAAACATACTATGTATCATTAAACTTCACGTGTAAAACTCGGTACAATACAAAGTTACAAACAAGCCTACATTACTTAGTGTAAATTTTACATAATACAATTCTCTAGAATCCATTTATCGTGTAGTAAAACTAGAAAGTAGGCGTATACTTCGATTAAACAGACAGATTAAAGCTAACCAAATTAAAGGCTCCCGCAGACAGGCGCGACACGACAGCGCGACGCGACTCTAGTAGAACAATTATTCCTAAGAAAACTTCATGGAAATTGATCTACAAAAGTCGAGTCGCGCCTGTCTGCGGGACCCTTAACTAGGCTCGAATTCTTTTCCGATTGGCACGGATCGTGACTCCCATTCGAAAATAGATAGAGTACCTACCTAACTACTAATCCTTGCTAATATTATAAATAAGAAAGTGAGTTTGTCCTACTTTTACGGCGCCATATTACTATGGAAGACCTTGAAATTTTGCATAGGTCAACAACCTGTCCAATGAAGTAGAATTTATAGTTTTGTTTTTGTTTTCGGGATAAACAAAAAACTTCACGGAAGCAAAAACGCGAGCTTAAGTTAATGTAAACCTAGCCTTAGCTAGATAGACTTCCGAAAGTCATAGACAATAACCCATAGGAACACAGACCTCACGCGTCGTCCGGTCACGTTTCTAAACTATTGGCAACGTTATATGCGAATGATAATGATTATCAGGCGCCATTCCGCACCGTGCATGCAAATCGAACAGTTGTTTCGGTGATAAATGTTCCGTCGAAAAGCTGTCAACTTTTATAGGCTTGCTATAAAATCCAGAAAAGCTTCCCATTGTTTTTAATCGTTTCGTCGTAGGAACATTTAGTTATTAAGTACTTGCTTTTACCGCGGCTTCGCCCGCGTCTATGTCGGAAAATATCCTACGGGAACTTACTATCGGGATTAAATGAACACTATGTGTTAATCCACTATCCAGGTTATCAACTATCTGTTTGCCAAATTTCTTACAAATCCATTCAACCATTTTTGCGCCAATCCGGAACATACAGAAAAACAGACAAACTGACAAAAATTCTTCGTTACTATTTAATTATAATTATTTATAGATAATACTGAAATCCTGAGAATTATCAAGAAGCTGCTAAAAGCTCGGTAACATGCATGAATTAAAAGAAAAATAAATTAAACTGATTACATGAATACGTTCTATAAAGCATGGTATACGACGTGCATTCGGCAATAAAGCCATGAAAGCGCTGTAACAGTAGGCGTCGAGTGCTACGATGCATTGTTGCCAGTTTACTGCCGCTCCTAAATATCGACCGGGAAGTAGCTGAGTGGTCTACTTGATGTAAAGTACTGGACGCTCGTAAACTTGCAATTTCCGTAATATAATCCTTAAATGTATTTCTACTCTAAAAGGTGTGATCGTAAAGTAAGTACACCTTTAATATATTTTTCCTGTGCTATATTTTGTTTACTGTGACTTTTATGAATGCAATGTTTGGTTTATTGATAAGTAAATTTGAATGCATTGTTTACGTGTCCATCCATTCAGATTTTCCTCGTTCATAAATTAAAAGTTCCACTTCTGCTGTAAACAATCATTTGATATTATGTAAGTATTCATTGAAATTGTCGAGTCGAAGCAATCATAGTCGAATGCTGTGCTACAACAAAGGCATAGACAAAAGAGTGTAAAACAATAAAGGAACACGCAATCAAAATTCAAAATTGAGGCGCGCACAATTAGAGTGTATTCACGCCCCAACGCTTGTATTCAAATTTCGAATATTATGATGAGTGGTTTTTTCTTTTTTTTTGTCCTTTGTTTCCATGACTTTATTTTGTTGTCGCCCTACACTACACAGGAAACTATAGTTTCATAGCTCGTATAGAAAAGTTATGTCATAATTAGCAGGCCCTTGTACCTTTGTGCTCACAAACAATTTTTACCATAACAATACCAAATATGCCGCAAAAAATTAAAAGAGTCAATAAAATATTTTGACGCTGATAGTAAATGATTTGCCAATGGACCACACAACTCAGTTTGCAAAAAGCTTGAAATTAATAACCACACTGGTGGGTCCAATTACAGATGAATAATAAATCCGCATTGTGGATGACACATAATTTATTTTCTGCGAGCATGAACGCATGTCAATCGGCGCAGGCGGCGAGGTGAGGCTGTGTCATGTACAAATACATCGCACATGTCACCGTTAGCCCGGTATGGTGGGACATCTGCTTTTACTGACTCATAACTACTAGCATAACATCTCTTGGATTAACACGTGGATTGAGCTGGTAGAGAAGTTAAACAACCATTATGTAGGAAAAGAAATCTTTAGGTAAGTATATTCGTAACTAAACGGACAGTTTCTATCAATAATTTATAGGTATTTAACCAAATTAAATATCAATCTATCATGCCGAACACACGCCGTATAATTTAGAATAGAATAAAATAGAATATTATTATTTACATCATAAAAATTATAGATATAAATGTAGAAATTTTACATAGGGTGACACAATAGGCACAATTTCATCATCATCATTATTTCAGCCAAAAGATTTCCACTTACACATAGCGTGGATATAGGCCTCCCGAGCATCGCCACTTCGACCTGCTGCGGCAGCGCAGCGCGCAAGGCTGAATCCTTAGAGAATAGCACTGCACAGTTCTATTACTCGCATCCAGCGGATTCCTGTGGTCTTCACGAGGTGATATAATTTACTCTTTCAAATATAAGTAGCAACCAACTAACTATAATTCTTCAGTAACGATAGAGCCCATCTAATAAGGGACGTGTTTGTATACAAAATGAAAAGTTACACTAGTGGAAAATTTCCCGAGTCTCGAATCGATTACACCTCAGCTAGCTAGACTAATGGGGTGCAATTAGGACCATACCAGGTAATGCATCAACGTTTTCAATTAAACTTAATTGAATTAGCTCGTGCATTAGACTGAAAAATGAATGTCACATGCAATATTAATGATTGTTTACGTTAAGCTTAGTCGGCGTCATGGACATGACATACGCAGTAGGTACCTTTGTGATGGGTCATGAACAAAATGGTCATGGAAACTGGTGATATACGTATATTATTGTATAAAAGATACGCATACCATCCTCTAACTCTAACGTTTTCTTGACGTCAATTGTTTATTTATTTATTTATGCAGTTCTAATAAAATCCAAATGATACAGAAGATTTTGTGATAACAGCAAATAAACATTAACAAAAATTCAGTGCTCTGAAAATCTTTCCACGATGACTCTTATTTGTAAGACCTCATAAACCGTTTAAACTGACATCAAATTATAACCTGTCAACATGAACGACCATATTCCATTAAAGCGATAACAAAACGGATAACTATCTAATCCTTACACGAGAATCGTGAGCCTCATTTTCAGCATGTTAAGCGAGTGGGACAAGGGAATTATGAATGGGTACCACCACAGGCACCACGACACCGCGCCGCACCGTACCGTACCGCGTCAGAACAGATTGAAAATACAAGTTTGTCGTGTTAGGGAGCCGTACATAATGGGCAGGGCCCGCTTTCCACGGTATCTAGGCCACAATAACAAGAGAGGCGATCGCTAAGTGAAATTAAACACAGCGACGAACGCCGCGGAAATGCAAGACATCGGATAGGTAACGCGATGCGATAAAACTCGGGGACCGCCCCGATCATTGTTTGTCTACGTATCGTGTTAGCTGACTTCGGTGTTCCTCGGCTTACTTCGACACACATCGGCACCACTCATCTCGTGTTTTACATTTCTGAACGTAACGGCAAACTTGTATTAGCATTCGTCTTTATTTTGTACATTCGCTACATTATCTTCCCACAAATAAGGCTTAGGTACTTATTACTGTAAGTAATTTATACGTAAGTATGGGCAGTCACGTTTCCCTACAGGTGGTTCTGTGGATAACGCTAAGTATCTCGGTACCGGTGCGGCAATAACTTTTGCTCTTAAAAGTCGCATTCATGTCAAGTTATAAACGTATGGCCTACTAGCGCCTTGTTACAAACGTTCCATTACAATGAAATTTTTCAGTGTTCGTTCTTAGCGATAACTTTACAGTTAACTAGTTAGGTACTCACTTTACGTCTGAAATTTGTAGGTACTAATAAAACAAATTGTGGCTTCTCAAAATAGTCAACCCGAAAATGGTTACCCGTAAAAATCTCAGACAAAATTCCAAAATAACCATCAGCCATTTATTTTAACAACGCTTTCAGTTCGATACTATCTGAAATTCAAAGCAAAGTAAATTCACATAACTTTTCACGTCGATCTGTTATGTACTATATAGCTACTATAAACAACAATCATTGCCAATAAAATAGAACGATTGTTTCAGGTATTAAATAAACCCGACATCCGACTTCTAACACAGAACAGAACGTATACAAAACACTCCGAAATTGAAAAACGTAAACATAGTATGAATGACCTAAAACATTCTGAATACTGTTTACACTGTAAACTTCGCAACATCCCGAATAGCATCTACACACTGTTAGCAAACATTTTTGTTCCGAGATGAAGACATAGCTATGTGTCGACAAGTGAATTTACACACGCTATGCACGTTACATACAGAAACGGATGAATGGGTTCAGAAAAACACTGGCAAGCGATAGACGCAGCTTGTGAAACTATGATGGCCATAAATTTTTATAAATGTTACATTATTCGAGCACAGTCGGTTATTGCTCTGTGTCTATGGTAGTATTCTATGTCTATGGCTATTTTGAACCAACGCGCAACGTGTCATGTCGCTAGTTTGAACATCGCTGTGTAAGAATGTGTTTTTCACACGCATCGCTGAAGTCATGGCTGTTACGTAGTGTCACGGTTAACTCATACACCTCTAAACCTGACTTTTGACCAGAAAACAGAACGATACTTACATTATGTATATGTAAAAAAAACTAGCCTACGTCTAAACACTAGATGTATCTGAATCTTTTTCAATTCACTGCTGGAAATAACAAGGCCTTTCTTTTGGACCTCCAACACACCAATGACACTCACTTTCTTTTTATCTCCCAAAACCCAACCAAAAATACGAACCAATCCCAATTAGTTAAAACAAATGTCCTGTGAAACTGTGACTGTGAAATGAACCATCAATCTACAAAAGCCAATTAGACATTAATATATATCTCTCAAGCCCCATTGGATGCACGCGTCCCTTCAAGTGGCGGCACGTGGTCACACAGATGCATCGGAGCGAAAAGTAGGCCGGTTCGGTCCTGACAGTCGTGAACTCGAGAAGTTACTGGGAAGTGCACTGATGCGGAACAATCTCTTTGCACTTACAGTACTGGCCGATAATATGTCACATCGAGTGTTGGAAAAGTTCGACTTCGAAGAGCGTTGTCATCGTCTAACACACCTAAAATGGCAATCGATCACAATGCCTTTCATTTTGACAGTTCAGCCACGTTCATTGCGTTATTTAAGTTGTTGAGCAGACGAATTTTTCAAACCTATAAAGCAATAGATTAGGAATTTCCTTCAAACTCCTCGGATTGTGATTGAAAGATTGTTACGCAATTAGGGTGCTGATACGCATGTGCGCTTTATCAGCGCGCGTGCTCAAGCGCTCGAACAAATCAAATGGCAACTGGTAATTTTTTCGCCCGTAAGCGCTTTTTAACGCCGCGTTTTTTATATCGGGCATTTTAAAAATGGCTTTCTGCGTTTTTCAAAAACGCGCCTATCAGCTGTCAGTTACTTATCCGTACAACAGTCAGCTTTGGAAAGAAAGCTCAATGTGTGATATGTGCCGTTCAGGGAAGTGCAGTGACGCGGAACAATATCTTTACACTCACTCGTACACATACACTACGGCCGATAATATGTCACAACGAGTATGGAAAAAGTTCGGCTTTGTTGAACGTCGTCGACGTCTTTGTCAGAACGAATATGCACGTGCGCTTTTTCAGCGCAGTATCCAAGATGGGACACGGCCCGCGTTCAGCATGTTGCGAAACGGTGTATTTGTACGCACGAAAGCGCTTATTAACGCGGCGTTTTTTTTATCGCTAACTGTACTGTACTTTTTATTTGTTTTATTTTCCTTTTTTACTTTTAAATTTTGTGTTATGTGCTTTGTAGTCTGTGCTAAATAAATGTATTTTATTTCTTTCTTTCTTTTATTTAAAAATGTCTTTTGTCGTTTTTTAAAAAACGCCCTCTCGTGGCCTGCCAGCGTGACTGTTAGCTTTAGAAGGAAAGCTCGATGTATCATATTAACGCCGATACTGGTCGGGGAAGTGCAGTGATGTGGAACAATTTCTTTAGGTACACTTACATTATATTGATGGAGTGATGGCCGATCCACCAATAGGGTCGGAGAAAGTGCCAAATCGGACGAAAGTTATTTTTGTAATGCGTGTGTTTTTGCATTGAGTGCTGTGATTTTTCTGTTTTGATGTATTTTGAGGGAAGCGTTTTTGTTTTTCGGGTTTGTTTACCAATAGACCATGAGAAATAAAATGATTTAGCAGTGCAAGCAACCTATTTAGTTCATGGAAAATAGAATTCATACTAAATTGAACACCCTCTAGTTCACTTCCATTTAATTCAAAATATATTCACAGTCACAATTTTATCACCTATTAGCAGTATTATTCTTTCTATTCCTGCAATTTGAAGCTTCTTTCCGCACAACAACGCATTGTAGTACCGCTCATTCAAATCACAATGTCCCAAATGACAATATCCAAGGACTCCCATAGAAATACCTTCATTCAGAGATGTTCGCGAATCTTTTGTGCGATCCCCCACGCATTACATTGAAATAACACAGTACACGACCATTGGGCATTCGGGCCTGTTCCCCGTACAATAAAGTAACTTGATATTTTAACAGGACAGTTTCACACTGAAAGCTGATAACTAAGTACACTTTATTTGGAACTTTCTCATATTTTACCGTTAACTTATCGGCTACATAAATAAGTTGAACAGATAAAGACTGTCGACGTATTTACTCTACTGATTCGTCTTCCTCTTGACGCGATATATGGCTTCTATTTGTGTATAGTTTATTTAGTGTTTTACACAGCAGAGCTATATTTTACGATGTTACTTGGAAGTTGTACCCGACCAATACGTACCTAAGCCTTAGAAAGCGGGCTAATTGTTCTTCATTAAGAACGAGTACCTAGCTTAACTTTAATGAGTACTTTATTGTTCTAGGTACGAAGGGTTCGTTGTTTCGTAGTCATGCGCTTTATACTTACGAGTAGTTAATCATAACCGATATCAGCAGTAGGTATGAAAGTAGAACAGTCTTCTCGAATAAAGGCTCCTATAAACAAGCGCGACACGACGGCACTGCGTGTCGCGCAACGAGCGGTGTCTTTGTGGCGCGCACGATTCGCGTCGCGTGACGCGACTGTTTGAAAGAGCCTTACGAATAACGAGTCCTTCAATCAAGGATAAGCCTCAGTCCGGAGCTTCATTCAAATTAATAAAAACAAATAAGCATACTGGGCCACGTCTTTCCCCAGGTTTCAAATCTCGGCCGTCAAGTGACCTCAGAGAGCCAGGTGCTAGATTAAATTTCATACGAATAGGAACAAAGCAGGCTGTGTTCCGTCGTCTAAACAAAACGGAACAACGCTGGACTTGTTCCAGTTCGTAAATAGGAACGAACCGCAGCCTACAGGAAAAACATACCGACATACGTACCATGACTGTATCTTGATCAGACGAATAAATTATAATCATGAATATTAATACTCTCCACGTGGGTTGCCAGCTCAAGGATGAATAACTGTTGCATGCAGACAACTTACCTAAAACAAAGGAAATGGACTTTAAATAATAATACAATATACAATTCCACAATAAACTACAGTTTATACAATGAACGTGGTTTTACCATAAACAAAAAGGTTAAATAGTTTTCGTAATCGAATCTGCAACGGACGGGGGTGAAATGGAATGAAATAATTAAATTCTCTTTCGTTTTCTGTCAGTGTGACGTTAATTTATTTGATGTGACCACCCCGAAGAGCTATTGTGCTGCTCTTCACGCCAGTCACTAGGACGTGACTGGGGGAATCCAATCCGGGGAGACATTGTCCGTAGGTACTGATTTAATGGTGCTTTTGTTATTTATTTGATGGCGAGTATAGACATAAAGTGAAATGAGACGGCTTATTTGAACTCAGAAATAAGTAGAAGCAGATCAATAAAAAAATAGATGAAATTGATTTTTGCAGCAGAACCCTACAATTTATCCCAGTGCAGTTTCTCTTACTACTCCGCAAAGACTCGACCGAAAGAGAGCAACAACACTTAAGCATAAAGCACTTGAGAAACTATCTAAACTTCTCCAATAAACGTCCATTCGTTACTCAAACTTGAATTAAGTACCGCACCAGCACCGAAGCACCATCAATAAATCTTCTTATCTAAATGAAACTCATAAAGGGCTGCCGTTTCATAGCTTTTAAATCGCTTTATTAAGAAGCTTTTACACTAATTAATGATCAAGCGCCGGTATATCTCTCAAGGAGATTGTCGGATCATTGTACACCGGGAATAGACCGGTCCTTGGCCGTGGCCGTAGTAAATTTGTGAGACATTCTCGCAGCCGTGACAAGAACAATGACGTCGTGGTCGAAACAGACCCAGATACAAATACGTATGGACAAAAAAACAACACCTTCTTTGTAAATTGAATGCTTTTCTACGTAATTCCCTTTAACGAAGCATTCTTTGAGGACTAAACATTCCTCGTTGAAGTCAGAAATAGTTTGGTGGCTTTTTACTGCTGGCTTAATGAAACTTATCCGGTCTTTAACTCTAAATTCTTGATACACTTGATCCTAGAATGTCCGTGCTCATACATTACGAGACGTATTTAGGTTATATGTAAACAACGCGCATAAATATTTCAAGAACGTCATGACATCAAGAGTTTGTATCGAATTAGGGAAAGTCGTAAAGCTGACAATAAAATTCTGATGAATCGCACACACGCTAGCGTCTTGCGACATCAAAGTAGTTGTATAAGTTACGTTACAACAAAGATACAAATAAATTACTATTCTGCAATAAAAAAATGCAGTAAAATTATATTATTAATGTTGGCTAGCGTAATTGTATCGACCAGCAATAACGTCATGGAATGTCATGTCGAAATAAATATCTCCGGCGTTCTCAATTTGAATGCTTTGATTTTGGTGTTAATGATGAAGGGGATCAAAAATGCCAGGGATAATACGATAGCATTAAAAGCTTGTAAACAATCCAGTCCCACAAAAACCTAATTTAACAAAATAATGACGTGATTACAGTGGTCGACAACAAATACGGAGAACAAACATAAGTAAATGTAGCTGCGCCTTCCTCGGCTATTTTAGTACAAGTTCAATTATTTCCCGAGGATAAATTGTATCGGGCCGTACATTAACTCAGTCAATTTACTTTTATATTTAACTCGCCGCTACCGAGGATATCTCGAATTACTCCTGAAGCTAGAAAAACGATAACAGTAAAATCATTTGTTATTTGTTCTTTTAGTACCAGGGGCTATTATGGCCTACCGCTTAATTGTAACAAATTCCCAATCATTTTAGGTAACTTTGAACGAATGATATCTGAGATTGAAAGAAATTATAACATTTCCATTGCACATTGGCATAAGAAAGAAACGATAACAGTCATAATTTACAATAACTCCCGCTGGACATCATCTCTCAATTCGACACATTGATTTAACATTTAAGAAATCAGCATGAACATTGTACGAATTTCCTTGAAAACATTGGCATGTCAGACAAAACCACAGATGTTTAATTATGAATGCAATTCAGCTGTGAATGTTTAATATTAACATCGCGATTGCAATTTTTACGGCTTTTGGTGGAACAAAAAGCTTTCTTGTGTACTGAGAGTGATATTTCACATGTTGTTTCAGTAATAAATCGCTGTCCGCAGCTTATTACGGATGGTAATTTTGTAGTGAAGCCCATAAAAGCGCATGATTAATTATCAGATATGGTGGTGTGCGCGTTTCTTCGACAATCGATTATTACTGCAGCCACCGTCAGGATTGAGGAGCGTCTTAATGGGGATTCCGAAAGCATCGTCGTCACTTTTTACAGCGAACATTTAATCATTAAGCGGTACATAACGTAATGTTGCAGATAACACTTTTGGCGTGTTGGTACATGGACGTTCTTAATGTTTATGATGGTTCACGTTTAAGCTCGTTTAAGCTTTTTTCTTGCAAAATAAACAGTGTTTTCTGCTATAAAACTGCTTGTTAAACGTATCGGTACTTAAATAAAAATTCCAAGGTTTGGTAAAGGCGATTATAGTCACTTTCCATGAATATATTGCAATTCCCCAACAATATCAGGAATAGGGACTCTACCAAAGCAATTCATAAAAGATATCGAATAATATTTCATAGATACAGATATCACGATAATAAAATTAAACAGAAATCAGTAAATAGAATGATACGATACGTAGG
The DNA here is from genome assembly GCA_917490735.1 of Dryobotodes eremita. Classification (NCBI taxonomy): domain Eukaryota; kingdom Metazoa; phylum Arthropoda; class Insecta; order Lepidoptera; family Noctuidae; genus Dryobotodes; species Dryobotodes eremita. The sequence goes on along the minus strand of OU823254.1, from coordinate 13,913,361 downwards.
AGGTGCTAAGGCGTGTAATAATCGGAACCGCATTGGATAGTGATTCCCGCAAACGTTGATACGGCCGATTTACGACACGTAATTACAAGCACCGGTCAAATCATAGCCGGCTGTCTGTAGGCAGACATTACTGCACCTAATAATGCGTGGGATTAATACCATTAATTTTGTATGAACTTTACTTAACGATAATTCGGGGCTTTGTAGAAATCGTCTTGCATTTTCGCTGTAACTTGAAGACATGATCGATGTCTGTGTTTTGAAAGTGTTCAATGCGGTTTCTAAAACTCGAGAGTTGAGTAAGACTACGTTTAGAAAAACCTTACTGAGTCTATGAGACAATTTAACTCTTCCATCTCATCATAATCTGCCTAGCCTTTTTCAATTGGGTCGGCTTGGAGTCTACCAACTCTTTCGTCTATAAGAACAAAATTATTTTTAATGTCAAATCAGAATTAAATGAAAGATCTTATTTAAACTTACACGAGCTCAAACTAAAATTTAATTAAAAGAAGTACACCGCATGAGCTCAAACTAAAATTAAATTAAAACATTTTATTACAGTCAACCATTTCAATTTGCATCCGGCCGATTAGAAACATACTTGACGGCATCACAACAAAAGAGCTCGAGTTATTTAATCAAAAAGAGAAAATTCGAACTTCGAATCGAACGAGGCGTCAGAAAAACATGGCGACAGTAAACGGGTATATCTCCCACGCAAATTCCTGACAGGGCACAGTTTGCAGTGCCGAGGTGCCAAGATGCTGCAGAAATAATGCACCTGCCCTAATAGCAGCACTTTAAGTGCTAACCACACGCGTTTTATCGGCACCAACGACGTTTTTATACGGCATATTACCTTACTGAGCAAGGGACATGGCGGTATGACACGGTCGCTTATCTTAGTAACATTTTACTTTAAGTTTATATAAAAATAAATGTGTTTAATGCCCTGTGGCTACGTAAACGATGAGCATTGTGGGGGTCGCAAGCTAAGCATGAGGTTCTGGGTTCAATTCCCGGGTCGAGAAAAGTGTAATTGGGTGTCTCCATCTGGAAATTCTCAGTAGCAGCCCGGAGTCTGGATTTGTGCCCGGTTGGTGGCAATAGGCTCTCCCCTATTACAAGGAACTTAAACATAACTGGCAAAATGCGGGTGCACTATTATAGGTACACCTCTGGACCACCTTTCAGGAAAATAAGGCGTGATGTTATTAGGTTTGTGAGAAATCCAACAAATGGTCAAAGAGATTTAATGAATCGGACGAGAAAAGCCGCGTCGGATTCCAATCGGACGTCGCTGAAAGAAATCATAAATGTAAAAAAATCTTAAACATTTTTAATTCGTTGTGTTTCATTTCAAAACACGTCATAAGTCAAAACATTAATTAACTGAGACGGAGAACATTATTCAATATATAAAATAAATTTTGCACTACTGTTTAATAATTTTGCTGAAGTGAATAAAATTTGCACAGAAACGGATGCACTTATTATGATAACGATCACAGTGCAATCGAAACCCGATAGGTGAAAGCTTGTGTGTAAGAATTTTCTTCAAAACTTTCGAGTGTGGGCGAAAAGGGCCAGCTATTGTAAAGTTACACCTATTATTTATTTAGGTGTATGTTTATATAATGTATAAAATAAACATCATTTAGTTTTATTCCTCAGAAGAGACAATCGTGAGGTCGATATTTAAATCGCCTTGCGCCAACTTGACGTGCAACATAATTGAAATGTATTATGCTAATACATTTATGCACATAAATAACAGCTGACACTTATGTATGTACCGCGGGGTGAAAGAACTCGAGCTCGCTGATTCATCCACCAATTCGAGATTAGGACAAACATCTTATAACTATAATATAGATAGATAACGTATACAGAACGGGAGTGCTCGCTTTCAAGTTTTGAATTTTTCACTACGCCATGAAAAATAGGTTAATGTGTTACGAAGTAGTGAGAAACGTATTAGGTCTGGGAAAAGTTCTTTCGTATTTTAAATATACAAATTCAAGATTTAAGGATGATTTCCACCAAACCGGCTCCGGCACCGGCTCGCATCACATCGGATCGGAAAGGATACGAACGGACGCGGCGACAGCCGACCGCGTTTGGCTTTATGTCGACGCATACGATTGGCTCCGTACCGTCGCTTGCGAACGTATCCGTTTCTGTACCTACTCAAATAGTTTCATTCCTATCGTGTTGACGTGATCTAATTTTTGATAATGGTTGTAATTGAAGTAGTATTGTTGGCTATTGCATTAGAAGAAGAAAATAATCATAAAACACAGAAGAGGAAAAGAAAAATACGACGACAGGCGAACGGAGCCGATCGCGCGTCGCGGCATACTTTCGGCTACGATTGCGTGTCGCGGAAGACGCCTGCGGTCAAGCTGCTATGCGCGGCTTGGTAATATAGACTTTGAATATTATGTACACGTTGATCGTTTAAAGATTGTAAAATCCGTTCCGATCCGATGCGGTGCGAGCCGAAATCATCCTTAAGAGCTCGTATGGCACCCAAATATCGAGCTTCTTGTATACCCAGACTTTTTCAAATGGGTCAAAACTGTTTTGTGGTCAACCAGTCTTCAGCTATGTTGTAACTACTAATATGGAGATATTGTTCGACTTTTTCAAAAATGGCATCGACTTTATCCGTCACAGGGCGACCAGAGCGGACTACATCTCTCACATCAAAATTCCCGGACTGTTAACGCTTGAACTTTGTGCTAATTCTTACTGAAACTGCGTTGAGTCCATAAACGTCATATAATTTTTTCGCGGCTTGTGACGTGTTTTTGCCTTGTTTGCTTTTTTTTTTGTAATAAAACTTCTTTCTTCGTTAGATTCACTCATTTTTGCGGACAGAAAAACAATTGAAAAAGGGCGGGGCAACATTTTATTTTTCTTTTTTTAAATGTCATTTATTTAATGGTATCAAAACCAGCCAGATACAAATAGTACAGCCAAAGAGATTTTACCACAACATTATACCTATAAAATAAGCAAAACCTTTTTCCCTTACCTATTCTAATCGTACGTGCTCCCGAATACTACTATGACTAGAACACACTACAGTATGTCATACAACCATATACATGCCTTATCTATAAAAATAAAGTCTAGTAGACTTGTTTGTTATGAATCAGCTCTGCCTGTTCAGTTAACTCCAGTCTGAAACTATTCTCGTTAAAAACAGTGAACATACGATCTTTAGCACTAACTTTATACAGCTTCAGTAATAATTAAATTCCTATTATAGTTTTATTATTCAATTAATAATTAAACTGCAAGTTACAAAACTAATTGATTGACCGCTATCAACTATAAACATTTAATAGTCCTGCGTTCGAATAATTATTTATTGCAAATAATTTCATTAGCAGTTTCCGTTACCGATCAAAATTAAATGTACATTTAATTAACTGGTAAATTTACTTGTAAAATGAGTGAATCATTGGGAATAAAAGCACACGGTAAATAGTGATCATACCTAATCCTCTTTTCTGAGGTAAATCCTGTGATAAAATTCACGTAGGTACTCGTCATTTATTAGTTTCTATAACCAACAAATACATAATGTATGAGTCAATTTATTGTTATTGAGAGGTATTAGCTCCCCTATTGAAATAAATATCCCAATTCCTACATTATTGGACTCAGTTATTAGAATCTCATGTTTTTATATTGGCACCTAAAATGTTGTTCTTTTTTTCCTTAGCTATGATATTTTATAGCCTAGAACAGCTTGTTCGATTTTTGTACAAAATTTTCAGCTGTCTATAAAAGTACTGTGTTATCTTCTAAGGCCATGATGCACCTTCCTGGTCAGGGTTCTTCCGTTATTATTTTAGATTGCTTCAAACCATATTTGTAAGCGGGGCTAGAACTGTTTGGCGTACTATCTATTCCTTATAAGCAAACTTCATGTATCTTTTTAAGATACATCGCTCAAAAGGTTTATGACAATTACAAAAGGTAATAAATAATGCTCTGACGTCACATATCTTTATATGAAGGCATTAAAACTGCAATAACACAAGTTATTGTCAATCATAGAGTGAAAAAAGTAAAATGCTAAGGTGTAAACTTTTACTGCACGGAGCTCGTAAAAGATACCAAATGATGTTGAGCATTGTAAAAGATATTATTACCGTTATCCCAAAAGTTATGCAAGCGTATCACATAATAGAGTGTTACATTTCTACGCTATATGGGACTATAAAATGATTGTAGATTACTTCAGGTTAGTTACAACAGCGACAGTGAGAAATACGCTAGTAATTTGGTAGTAACTTATCATTTGGTATTAAAATTATTTTAATATTGAAGATATTATTGATGTAAAGTACGCGCTTCAGCTCTATATAAATGTTCATCCCTTAGACCCCCAGATACATAATAAAAGATAAAAGATAAAAGAGTTAACCGCAGAAAAAAATGCCTAGGTCTTTCAACACCTATTAAAAACGATGGCCTATTGTTAGGCTTGCTAAGATTTTTATCAAACTACCTTTAAACTTTAACTACGGCAAAAGATGACCATATCCCACCATAATGAATGAACAAAACCCAAATATGTTCTTCACAAAGACGGGCCATGTGGCTCGCAAGTTCGTAAGGCTCTCTGATAAAAACTGCCAAAAATAAAACCGAGGGTCCCGAATGACGCAATCCAGCAACCGGTCTTTTTAATTGCAGCATTCCTTTATGAAGCGTGTCCTGGCAATAAATATAAAAGCCGATAGCCTCAGAAAACAAATTTATTTTCGGAGCAGTATGGCGCTACGTTGCATGCATTACGTATTTTAATTTACGAAAAAGGATAATGTAAGGTGCGTATCAATAACTGGCAATTAATTTATCATTCCAAATTGATGTTTCTTATGATTTAAGAAGTAGTGGAGAAACAGTCAAATACAAAATCATTATGAAAATTCCACATTGGTAAAGTCAGACGTGAGACAATACGTAATGAAAAATCCATGTTTATTCTCTTTGCGGAAATGTGTAGTAGCCAGACGAAGGTTTCTAAGCACTTTGTTTACCAGACAACACAAAGCTATCTATTTTCTTCTTGAAAACTTTTCCGAGGAAATCCAATATAAATGAAGCGTTTACAAACTTTTACCGCTAGATGTTCTCGTCTCTTTGCTTACATTATTGCGTTTTATTAAGTATGTCTCCATAAAATGATATCATATACGCACATCATTATGAGTAACGAGACACACTAATGCATACTAATCTTGCGCATACGCCGGCCGAACTTATGTTGCAGCCGCGGCTACCTTGAGTCCACCATGATTTATTTGATACCGCTATAAACCGACTCAACTACATTATAAACCTATAATAATGAACCTCCGCAAATGATGTTGAATTCGTAATTCTATGAACTCGACAAGTAAGAAGTAGTTTGTTTGAATTTATATCCTAACTAATATTATAAATGCGAAAGTAAGTTTTTTGTTTACGCTTTCAAGCTAAAACGGCTGAACGGATTTGGATGAAATTTGGCACACAGATAGACCATGACCTCGGTAAGGACGTATGTTTATTTTCACCCTAAATTGTAGACGAAGTCGCGGGCAACAGTTATAGTATTTTAATAGATAGGAAAGTATAACATGATAACAAATTTAATATAAACATTATTATTTATTTATTAAAAACTTTATTACTATCTCACCAAGGCCACGCAATCACTTCACAATCAATGTTGAATCACACGTGATGAAAATAGAACAAAAAACGTTCAAAACGTTACGGTACAAGAGCAATCTTCATGTTATCCGTACAACATGTGATCAATTATAGATGCGCCCTCGATACCAGCCAGGAAAAACTTACACCCATTAGAAACACAGTTATATAAAACGAATAACATTGTACAAATGTGGTAAAAAGTTAAAAACTAGTCGTGGAATAACGGATTGACGCGGACCGTCAATGGGTTGGAAAAACTAGTCGGGTTATGCCAGGCCATGGCGATGGTGACTGAATCGAATGTGATGCGATGGGCGGATTACTTTCTAAGTTTTTATTACGTAAATGTGTTTTTGTAAGTCAAGGTGAGCGGACCACCTGTGTCAATACAGAGCCCTAACATTACATACGATCTTGTTTTGTTATAATGAGGATATGACAATTAATAATAAGTTCGTGTGATGAGCGTCCAATGCTTTGTTGCCGCGATGCAGGATAAAGAAAAGTTATCATTCTTTTAGCCTACCAAATTGGTTATTTAAGAACAATGTTATTGTTTTAAACAATAACAATGTTTTTGTGGAATATATTTCAGTTACAGCAAAAAAAAACTATTGTAATAAGTAACAGTCCGTAACTTATTGTGAAAGTGAAATAATATTCATAATTATATCCAGCTTTAACAGCTGCATACTCGTATGCGTAAATATTGGTGATTAGGTAAATTACCCCTCATCTACTCCCTTCCTCAATAATTTCAAGAAGATGGGTACTCCTAGATGCGCCTGAGCACCGTTAGCGCCATCTAACCGTACATAATGTGGACAAGTTATATCGACATCGGTCACTGGGCAGCTATCCTTAGGCGAACTGACAACTTAATTGAATCGCCATACTTTTGCTCAACACATCAACCTACATACGGCTTGATAAACATTGCTGAAGATTAGCTATTTACTTGCAAATATGAAGTGGGTAATGCTTTTAGTAATGATATCTATGGCATGAGAACCAATGAGGATTATTCTGGTGGTTGAAAGATCGGATAAAGTAAGGAAAATATAGGAAATTTGCAGAAAACTTGGATGATAATAGTGCTAAGAAAAAGTACGTAGGTATGGGGCGGTTCCTAAGCTCTAAAAACTCATTGTTTTGGGCTATAAAAACTAAAAGAATGGTAAAACTAGCAATAAGAATTATTCAAAAGAAGAGTATGCTTAGATGGTTTGGTAATGTTCAGATGATGAATGAAAGGCGACTAACTTCTACAGGAAAGGTAGATCTACAAGTGATGCATTGTTTAATTTTTTAAAGACTATAATGACAGGGCTAGATCATAAACAACAATTAACTGCGATTTTTATGGACATGTCCAAAGCCTTTGATCATGTCGATCATCAGATACTTTTGACTAAGCTTGAAAAATATGGAGTAAGAGGAAATGCTTTAAACCTTATAAGATCATACCTCACAAATAGATATCAAATGACACAAATAACACAAATCACAAAGATTACAAGGCTTGAACAGACTTATTCATCTGATCCAAAAATTGTTCAGTATGGAGTGCCCCAAGGAAGCATCCTAGGGCCTCTTTTGTTTATAATTTATATAAATGACCTCCCAAAAGTTATAAACCAGCAAATGGTATTATTTGCGGATGATAGCACGGCCATTTTTAGTGACATTGATAAAAATGAATATGAGACAAATATTAATAAATCATTAGAAACTATTATTAATTGGTTGACTCTAAATAATCTTAAAATAAATCTTGACAAAACAAATTACATGACATTTACAAATATAAACACAAAAACGAAAAAAATGCAAATAAATTACAAAGGTGAAATAGTAAAAGAAGTCAATGTCACAAAATTTTTGGGTATACATATTGACCGTGGACTGAATTGGAAACACTATGTTGACCAGGTCTGTAAAAAATTGAACCAACATTCATACGCCCTGTACATGCTCAGGAAAGTTGTGAACGAGAGTGCATTATTAAACGCATATCATGCATATGTGGGCTCCACACTAAAGTATGGCCTTCTGTTCTGGGGAAACTCCTCCAACAGAGAATATGCTCTTAAAGCCCAAAAGAAATGTGTGAGAAGCATAACCGGGCTTAAACAGACTGACTCGTGCCGGGAAATGTTCAAGAGTTTAAAAATATTAACTCTGCCTTCATTATATATTTATGAAGCGGCAGTAATGATAAAAAGTGATATAAGTAAATATGAAACACTTAGAAGTGCACGGCACAAAAATGAGCTATCGGGAATTAGATGTAGAACAGTTAAATTTAAATCTAGTATATTTGGAATGGGAGTAAAAATTTATAACAAATTACCAAACGATGTTAAATGTATTTCAGCGATCAATATTTTTAAACATAAATTAAAGGAATTCCTGTTAAGTAAAGCGTACTACTCTATAAACGAGTTTTTTAACGACAAAAATTTGTGTTAGTTTAAATATTTTGTTTTTTCTCTACCATGACGACTGTTGTACGACTTATATTCTATTTATAATTTGACATGTACCTATAATATTTTCAATGTTTCAACTTGACTAATGAATGTATGTTATTATGACTTTTTATTTTATGTATAATTTGACATGTATAATTTGACTAATCCAAAATATTTTTTTACAATACTTTATTATGGTACAATTTTATACTAATGCAAAGAGTGTAAACTGGGGATAAAGTGTAAAATGTATATTATATTAACGTAAGTCAAAAACAAAGCGCCAAAAATATTGTACACCTTATAGGTATGTTACATTGCTCCTATAATTATTATGACTATGACATCTTTATCTACATGTGACAAACAATAAATGATTTGAATTTGAATTTGAATTTAACAAAAAGTATTTACAAGACAGATGTGAGTGGAAACGCCGGGAGGGGTCGCCCTAGGAGGACATATAGTGACCTTATTGGTGATGTTCTTCATGAAGGTCAGGCGCGTAGTACTCGCAACCAGCTTGCGTGTATGACCATAAACGAGGCAAAAGGAGTATGTAAGGATCGTAGCAGGTGGCGTTCTGTAGTTTCTGCCACCTCCATGAGAAGAAGGCGTGAGTTTATTTATGTATGTAAGAATTATTCCATAAATAGCTTACTTATAACGAAAGATCGTAAGAGTTAAATGTTTCTGGGCATTTCCAGGACAAACAAAGATTCGCTTCCTTCGCCTAGCTAGTGGAATGAAGCTGGGTTTTTTCAACAGTCAACTCATTTAATCATAAATTAGTCTCAACAAAGAACAAAATTAACATCTGAGTTTTCCACACCGAGAAACCGATAACCTCATCTATCGTGAGAGACCTATACAATCAACATTGTTCTGCAAAATATTTTTTTGAACAAAGACCTAATTAATTAGTGCCCATGACATAATATCGGTCGCGGCCTTCACACTCACAGGTCATCACTTCCCATGGGCGTTGTAAGAGGTGATAAGGAATTATGTCAGGAGGATATGCAGTCCCTACTTACGTACTTGCCACTTCATGATATATGATTAGCAAATCGCAATAAAGCAAAGTATGACAGTTCTAACAGTAGCAATCGTTTCAGAAGAATACAAAAATTCGATAGTCGGTTTCCTGTTTTATTGCTAAAGTAGCTGTTACCCGTCACTTCTGCGATCCAGGATGAAAAGTAGCCTATGTCCTTCTCCAGGTCATGGTCTAGCCATGTACCAAATTTCATCCAAATTCATTTCATTCGTTCAGCCATTTTAGCGTTAAAGCGTAACAAACAAAAATACAAACAAACAAAAAATCAAATCTTTTCTCTTTATAATATTAGTTTAGATTACACAATAATTTTAAGCAACAACACCAACATACACACATGACACACATTATTAACATTTTAAGTTTCGGAGAATCTTATAACTTTCAAGTGAGTAAACGCGGTCAGTCACAGCTAGTTATTAATAATTCCACCATTTAAATTTAACCTAAAGCAGATCTCTGAAGCAGCCAACCCGTCGCAGCCAATCCTATACACACGACACACCGTAAGCATATCAGATTAGCTAACGCATCCTTGCATTAACCGCCGGCCTGCGCAGTCGCAGCCTGTCTACTTGACTCTAGTTCAATTAAAAGCGAATTCCGACATTGAGGTAAACTAGTGGGGTATTACTGCGCGCGATATAACCAGTTCGGTTGCCGACCAAGTGTTATTTACCCCTGCACAAGGTATTTTGCCGACTGACAACACAAGGGCTCCGCTCTGACGTGCGCTTGCGACGCTATTACACGCGTTTAGGCGCGACGGTAGCGCATTAGAATACTAGTTGCTTGTAATAGAAATTGCGTTTTGATTTTTATGTCTTTATGTAACGGTATCTACCTATGAGAATGAAAATTTAAGCTGTCTTAAGCCATTTATGCTTGTTTAGTTGACAAATTAGCTGTGATTATTTTTCTTTTTCTATCACAAGCGAAGAGGACGAACTCGAACCTGTTCATGACAAAAAAAATGTAGTCTACCTACTGAAAGCCGGTTTGAATAATCAACACGCGAGTTCAAATTATTTATTAATTCAAAATAATAACTTGGCATATGGAACTGGATTTCTCACAGGCCACAGGGTTAAAAGAAGACTTTGACCTTAGCGAATCATCAGCCTTGAGAGGTATTCTTGGAAATATTACAAAGATGTGTCATGCACGAAAAATAAACATGTTTTAATACAAAAACCACATTATTTTTATTATTATTGTAAATGACTGTATTGGTCTGCGTATGATAAAGCCAAGATCACCTTACGGGATTTGACATTAAATATATTTGAGTTAAATTAAACGATTTTACCTATATCGTGGCATAGGCTCAAAGTTCAAAGAATGAAAACTGATAATATTAGGTATAATAATGATGTACAACTGTACACCGCAATTTGCAATGATGTATTAAAAGAATTCCGTCAATGTGTTGCACATTACTGACACGTGTACGTAAATACCCACATAAATAAATGCTCATCAGACTAGGCTGCGTTAAGGCTCGTATACACTGGCGCGACGCGATGCCCGACACAAAGGCACCGCTCTCGTCGCGCGACGAGCGGCGCCTTTGTATCACGCTGTCGCGTCGCGCCTGTCTGCGGGAGCCTTTACTAATGCTCTTCGGATCAGCATTTATTTAACATAGAATTATTTTATATTACTACAATACTACAATCTAGCGGAGTGCACTTAAGGTCAATCGCATAATGGACGATTCTGACTCCGCTAACCGTGATCAGTCAAGCCTTAAAAGGTTAGACAGAATACTTCGTCCAATTACGAACAAATGTGACGTAGTATAAGGCCCTTGAGTATAAATAAAATCAATAAGATATTTAATAAGGACTGTTGAAGATAGCGTATTGCCATATAAAAGCGCACTGTTATATTTTCAACGTTGAAAATCCAACAATGCTGGTTTCATATAGGTTTCGCGTAGTGTTACTGAAAACGGGCTTAGGGATATCGGGGTCGATTGACTTCATGATAAACGGTGTACTTATTGCTCTAACTGCATGATGACCATAAAGTTTCTCTTCATTCAGCATTCACAGCTGTGAAGCTACCTTTTTTAAATAAATCAATCAATCAATTTTGTTTCAGTGATGTTAGTGGAAGTGCTCAGTTGCGGTTCGGTTAAATGCGATTGAAATCAGTGTTCTGAGTGGAATACCTCCCTCTAAGTGGCAATAACCTCTCCATAAAATGGTTATCCAAGACTAGGACTAGGTAAGCTTTACCTATCTTGCCTAGATCTGAATACAACAACACGCTTTTTATAAAGAACCAATAAAAACAAGAGCGCTCTATATTTTCTATTCATCCTCAGACATGGTCTATCAAACCCAACTGTCTTACGAAAGCAGTCTAGTTATCGATAGAACAAGATTAATACACTTATCTTTGACAACCAGCAACGACATCAGCTAATGAATTAACATCCGCTGTTAATCATGTTAGACGAATAATTGCGATGCTGATTGACAACTCTCCTTGTATCTATTGCTAGAAACTTAGAAAATTACCGAGGGAACATTTTAAGGGCTATGGACCTTAGTTTGTTGGGAATAGAGCTCAAAATAAGAAAACCTGTAACTGAAAAGCCAATGACAGTAATAAACTCATTTAAAAAGGTAGTAGATGTACCTATAGCTTTAATGAACTAACTTGATTCTAAGTTGACTTACAACTTGCAGCTCATACATAATCAAATAATAATCAAGAATAATAATGAGCAGGGAAATCCACATTATCGCTAAAAACTTGAGGGCAAATTATCTGTATTTTATGTAGCTATAGATAGAAGTTGCAACATTGTCTTGTAAACAAGCTTATCAATGAGTCAACGACGAGAGGAATTATTAACGAAAACTTATAGCAGATGAATAAATAAACGCATCCTCACTTCCTGTGCTCACACACAATGAAACACACACAAACGCACACAGACATACTAACATACATGCACACTGCGCTGGCGTCATCTACAGTGTGGGCAAACACTCATCTTACCTATACTAGAAGAGATATCACATGCTTATCTGATAGTAACAACACTGATTCAAGTTATCATCATGTTATTTTACTTTACCTTTTTAGATATAAGTAGGTACCTACATTTATACATAATATTATAAATTAAAGTCGCTTTTCGTGTCTGTCTGTGTAACCGCGTCGTTCTGCTAAACTACACAAGGGATTTTGATGCGGTTTTCACCATCATTTAAATAATTTATTTCGGATGGTTTATGTGTATAAGAATACATTAATATTAAACTTAGATTTAATAAAGAATTCTCGGGTTTGTCAAATCGTATAAAATGTCCGAAGCATGGGCACGGGTCACTAGTATTTTATAATTAATGCCCTTGTAAACTAATAAACAATAATATATAATTTAAGAGATTGTAAATTCTATGAAGTGATTCTATAAATCAACATTATGGCGGAATAATTTCGCAGTAAGCCATTCACATTCAACAAATTGATTTGTGTTGGTTTTGACTTGGAGACAAAACATTGTCTCGATGTTGTTGCATTAATTTACTTTGAAGTCTCGTTAAATTATTTGACCGAATAACTAAGGAGTTCTATTAATAGTCAATGAGCAAGCAGTATCAGCAGCAAATTCTGTATAAAACGCTTTATCTGGTCAGTTTTTGCACCAATGTACTTCGTCTCACATTTACGGTCTACTTACGTTAGATATTTATTATTATAACAACAAAAACAGCACTCAACATTTAATATCTCAGCGATGTTTTTATAAACTCTTCAGCAGCCAACTATGAGTCTGCAATCAAATGCTCCAGCGATTACCAAAAATATGTAAAAGTCCGCCGTTTACAAATTCTCGACGCCATATATGAGAAAATCTCGATCCCAAACCGCGGTACACCTTGTTAGGGGTTTACCTGACCCTATTGTGTTCGACAGGGTGTTACTCGAATATTGTAAACAATTCCGAGAAGCCAGCTAACTATCACTTTCGTTATTCTAGTAGATCGTAAAGAAAGATAATGTTCTTGAAATATTAAGTCCTTTCCAAATCTTGCAACAATCAATTGAAATGTTCGTCATATTTGCACAGATACAAACTATATCCTTAGCAGCATATTTACAGGAAGTCGGCAATGAATCAATTCTATTACTGGTACTTGACCATAATTATGACAAGGCTTAGATAGAACTTAAAGCAACTGACTCATCCTTTACTAAAGCTATCAATAACAGCCACGAACTAACTAAACAGACTTCTTTACAAAGCTTCTCAAGCTCGAGCCCGGCTTAACAATCGCCACAATAATAATCCCATTGAAAACACTAACAAGTCTTAGTGCCGCAATCACAGGGAGGAGGCCTGAGGAGGCCCGAGGCCAACTATTTACCATAACAAGGGGGGCTATACACAATGGCCGCCGATGGTAGGAGAAGCGGGCCTAACTAGGTGTAAAATGAGCTGATGCAATATGTAGGCCCCTTTGTATCGCGGACCAGAAATCTTATTATGTTACGCTGGTCGCTCGCTCCGGATTTTATTGTTCCCGATAGTGAGTTCGTAAATAGTATTTACGATGTAATCTTACTCTGATTTCTATTTATTTACTGACCAATTCATACCTGCTAAATACGGTTTCTCACTATCGTCATTTATATTCTTTACATAAACTTAATCAATAAACTTCTGAAGTGTTTCAAAAGTCAATGACTCGTCGACCAACCTTGAACTAATACTGGTACCGACGTATTGAGAGCGAAACAAAAACTCTTGACAATAAAGCCGTGGGTTACTGGCTCCTTCAAGTTGTTACAATAATATACTATTGTTTCTAACTCTGCTTTAATCACGAACTGCTTCATTAAAATAAAAATTTACAGCCGAAACTTGATCACAGCCAAAGAATTTATTGCCTTGGATTATATTGAAGAATTTTTACCACTACATTGTTAGGTACCGAAAAACGTAAAAGAATTAAATAACTTAGTCAAAATCTATTATTTTTAGGGTCTACACAAATTGCTGTTTTGAGTTATAGTTCAAGAGATACAAAGCAACAACAATAAAATCAATGGCTTCGAAAATTCGGAATAAGTTATGACATCCTAACGTTTTCTATCAACATTTTATAGCATTCCTCTCATATCTTAAATTAAAACACACAGTGGGATAATCATTTCGAATGAGTAAATTAGATGTGAGATTATAATATTAAAATACCAATCCGAGGAAATATCTCCGTCTGAAATGTATATCCGTATAAATATAATAACGACAAGAGGGCAATAAAATTGGGGTACTTAATACAGATGAGTTTTTGTATTAAATGTTTATTTAAGTTTGTATAACAATAAATTAAAATAAATGTGCTTTTTATGGGTCAGTAAAAATCCAGTTTTATTTCGCGAAAGAAGCCGAAGTATGAGAGTTAGCGAAAGTGGTCAGTGTCGTTCAGAGGTCCGATACCATACTGGGCGACGCTGCGCAGACGTCCAATTAGAGGGAATGTGCGCCTGCGCCCCTCGGGAGACACACAGGGAGTTACGATTTATACCTCACTCCCACACTTTATTGCTTCTCTAGGCACTAACTCTTCGTCCGAGATTATAAGGCTCCGCAGACAGCTTTTCTCAAATCACGAATAAGGCGTCATCAGACGCTCATACTTCCGCGACATTACAGACACGGATAATGCATTCAAATCACGTTTTGTCAGAAAGTGGTAGTCGTAGCCTCTAGTTGGTAAAATATCACGTTTTTTCGAAATTATACATTATTTTAAGTACATCTTATTAATACATATAGCTATGTATCTACCCAAATTCAGTGTCTGCCCATAATTACAGTGTCGTCGAAAAAGGAAAACTTTACATGAAATAACTGCGATATAAAGTTATCAGCGCTAAAAGTTGTCCGAAAAACGGGTGAGATTAAACGTAAGAATCTGGTTTGAGATCCGCCTGTAGCGCGGGGTCTCCTTAAAAGGCGGCTTGTCGACAATAGCCTGGGAACTCAGCTCATTTGAGGAGAAAATATCATGTCGCGTCCCTCGCCTCGCTAAATCGCTTTTTAAATGGAACTTCGTTGGCGACGCGTCATGAACAAATATGAACTGAAGATGAATCCCTGTAATTAGTTCACAGTTTATTTTGCGAAAGAGAAATGCCGACGTTTTTACAACAGAAAAGAGTAATTATAACATGTAATTATGGACAGAGAAATGTGTGACAAGTTGACAGCCAAAATATTAAAAAAAGTTGAATGCAGCTTACATAAATTAAAGAACATGACAAGACCATTTACTCAATTATCTTCGATTCCTTTGGAAGGGACACAGACTTTTTTATATTTTAACTTTCATTATTTTGATGCACTTAATTGATTAGGTAATTTCGTCATTAACACCAATTCCTGGTAATTAAGGAAAGTATATAACTGGTTTTACCAAATATTTTTAAATAATTAGGTAATATCGCTTTTTTTCAATCTGTCCCTAAAGGTTCGCGATAGCGTCATCGTCATACCTAGCTTAGTTTTACCTTGAGTTAAATAAACAGGGGGCGACCGTGGCTACACGATATCAGTCGGATTATCACTACTAATCTCTCTCCACGATAAGAGGTAAATTAACGAAAACTCCACGTTTTTATATCGTTATCACCAGTAACTGCCGCGCGGGTTATAAGATTGATTAAAATTAATAATTCATTGTATAATGAAGCAATAATGCGTGTACCACTATCGTCATCGTTTTCTTTGCTCATAAACCTATAAGGTTTTACAAGCTTTTTATTTTATTGCCTTGTAAATTATTTAATTACTGTAAGACCGGTTTTTGTAACGATCAAGACGAATCAAGTAAATTAAAGTTATTGGTTCTCTCGGGGAATGGCTTAACTGCTTAAGTTAGCCTTAAAATTTTACTGGTTCGATTCTGTTGGTCTACAAAAAGCCGAAAGATGTTATATCCAATGAGAGAGCAAATGATTGTGACCTTGCACACGCTAACGAAGGCTACAACCTACAGGCCGTACAAGGCTGGACTCCAACAAAAAGACATAAGCTCGCCGAGTAAAGACCTGCCACAAAAAATAAACTAATAAAAGAAACTGGCGATGTTCGGAACGTGAGCGTGCCGCTCGAAATATCCCAACTCTAAGTTTTCGCTTTGGAACAAAGAGCTGAGTGTAATATGACAAAAACCTTTACTTGTCTTGCTGACAGCTCGGACGGTTATGATGAATTAAACTTAATTATTAGAGTCAATCAGTTCTGTTCAACCATTACCTTCCCATACCGTTACAGTAACATTAATTAGATTTGTGTTTAATGTATTATACACATTTTTATTTTCAAAGATTTTATCTTAAGTTGTTACTTATTACCTACTGCTTAGCTGTAAAATCTAGCAATATTTTAACATTCAATCAAAAACAGACAAAATGATTTCAGTATCAAACCCTGTTTCACAAATAGTTTTCTGCTTTAGTAACAACATTTCAGAGATAGTAACGTATCATGGCACTATCTATCGGAATAGGGACAGATGTGCCCGAATTGGGTTACTTCGATAACGCTATCGGACTATTGAGCGAATGAGAGATTCAATCTGAATCAAATTTCAACAGTTCACTCAATCCGGAACCTATTTTTTTTTTTATTATGTATCTGCCTTGTATCCTTATAAAGGCAGTTACTGGTATCGTTTTTTGCCCGGTTTTTCGCAGCGTACGTGATAAAATGCAGTCCGAAGTAGGTTGGTCCAAATATGAATTATTTCCTTCTCTAAGTTAATTTAAAAATGTTTTCACACCACCTGCTTGCTAACGTCAAATTTTATGTCATGCAAACCTAACCTAAAGCAAGTCATTTAAACCTTAGGCTTTGGCCGGGCATTAATATTGTACTGAATTTAATTTATGATCATTAATGTGATTTGAATTTGGAACTTCAACTGAGTAAATCGTAAGGAAACACTTTTTTTAAATTAATGTACAGCTCGACCAAAGAGTTCTCTCTTCATAGATTTTAGCTTAGAGTTGCTGGGGCGCGGAACCGTTGGTTACCGTAAATGTTGGATTTGGACTGACGCCCTACTGACGATATTATTTATTGTGTTTTGATGAAATTGCATGAGTTTAGATTCTGAAAATCAAAAACCCGACAGGCAGTAAGTTATTTTAGTTCAATCTCAGATTTGATGCCACCGACTGTATCAGACTGCTTGAAAAGTGTGTTTGTTTTGAATCCTAATTGCAGCACAGAATATATAATAGTACAAGTAGCAGTCGGGTTTTAAATTTTTGTCAATTTTGTTTCTTTTGGAGTGTTATATTTTTGGAATCGTCTCTACAAGCCCTTTATTTTGCTACCCCACATAGTAATTTCAAGGCCTTTCACCCTGACGTCTAAAATCCACCATTTTGATTTTATAAAAACAAAACCTAGCCTATAACCTTCGCGCAACTCAAATGAGTCGATAGACACCTCATGTATTCAAATCCATTCGGCCGTTAGGATGCTTCGAGGGTAAGAAAGAATTCCACATACAGAAACTTAGATACGTACGCATGGACAAACATAACCCTGTCTTTGCTATAACTTAGTCGGGTAAATATTGTATGAAACTGCATATAACTAGGTATTCCTCGCTTATTAAACAGCGGGGTAATTCTGTAACACACTAACAGTATGAATGGGTTTCATTTTGATAGTTTAACAACATTCATTGAGTTATTTATGTTGTTGAGCAGACACATTTTTCGAATATATGAAGCAATGGATTAGCAATAGCCTTCAAAATGATTCAGACAGTGATAGATAGTGTGTTACGTAATTAGGGTGCAGTTTCATAAACTACTTATTCGATAATCGAATTGGTTTTTATTACCTCGCAATAGGTGCGAAAAGTAGAATATTTCTTCTCGGGGATAAAGGTGTCTTCGTCTTGGGCGAGCTTGAATCCCTCGCTGCACTCAAGATTCTAGACACTGCTTTATTTCCTTAGTGCATAATCTATTAAAAATCACCCTAGAAAATGCATAGAATGAACTCTTACCGCTTTATATACTTGTTTACATAGGAATAGTACGATATAAAATAATCTATTAATACAAACTAAAATAAACACATCAATAACAAAATAACCTACAACACATCATGACAAAGTTGAATCACTTCTGTAAGCTCACCGTATCTTAACTACTAATGACTATCAGCTACTATGGTAGCTTGTAAACAACCAGTAACTGTAACGAACGAGGGGTCGTAGTTCACGTGAATTGTGATCGAGAAGAAATCTATATCGGTACCCACAATCGACGAGTCAATAATATAATTCCCGATATCCTGAAAGTAAGTACATTACTTTCGTCAACATACAGCTTGACCTCTGTGATCTTATTGGGTTTATTTATCAGCTCTTTATAATGTTATAGCATATCTGTGGTATTACCTATATGTTTGGTCACGTATTGTTTCAAGAGTTTTTAGTACCGATTGTTAGAGCTTTTTGTTACAAATCCACTTTAAGAGCACTGAACAAAATTAACATTTAAAATCTCTATCCTTACTTAGCAGAATTTCAGCAAATCTGGGACTCATTTTACGTTTAAGAGTACCTATGAATAAATTATGTACAGGATCCTTATATTTCTCAATGAAAACTGCATGCACAATATTATGCACTGATTTCGAACGAAGCGAGTTATTAAGGCGGAGATTTCTTGAAAACGGTCAAAAAGGTGTTTTTTTAAAGCAGTATATCTCTTAAACCGTAAATAAAATTGCCAAAAAAAGAAAGAAAAGATATTTTCAAGTCTTTTTTTAATACAGTCATGGAACTCAAAACATAAATATACATACATTAATGCATCAAAAAAATCTTCAAACACACCTCTTAATTGTCTTTAAAAGCAGTTTATGCCTTCATTAACAATTATAATTATAATTTAAAATATACCATAAAATTTCATATGCCAAACTGCATCCAGTGATGGTTTATTTAATATTAAATTGTTAATATCTAAATAATAAACACATACGATGTTTACTGTCTCAAGAGCACAAAGTAACTTTATTCACATAGTGTAATAATCGAAGTGATTGATTAATTCAATGGAGGCAGCTGCCGTGCGATTGAGTCGCATTCTGCATATCAATTTCTTCCAATGAAGCTCGGACTTTGGCGGCAACCCACTGCCCGCATCTATGCAATAAAATAACCTTTATAGTCATATATCTTTCATATTTAAAAGACATGAATCACGTCAAATTTATTGCACAAAATCTATTTTTGCATTCATGCAATGTCCCGTGTCGCCTGCACTACTACAGAATTTTCTTACGCAGTATTTTCAATGTGACTGCCCCATTGTCTAGTGGTCGCAAGTCGCTACTGCTGAGCATGAGGTGCAGGGTTTGATTCCCAGGTCGAGCAAAGTGTTATGGGGTTTACTATCTCGAATTTTTCAGTAGCAGTCCGGAGTCTGGATGTGTGCCCGGTTGATGGCTAGGCTCGCCCCTATTACATGGGACTTAAACATAACTTGCGAAATGTGGGTGTACTTTAGATGCCAGACTACCTGAACTAATAAAAAAAGACAAAATTAATATATTTATAAAAAAGCTAAAGAAGTTTGTAATAAGAAAATGCTATTATTGTATAAACGATTATTTAAACGAGAAAATATAAGTACTTACATATCTAAATAAGTTTAGTGCAGTTACTCGTAACTATAGCATGTTTTTGTTTTTATATTTAGTTCAGAAGACTTTTAACAACTTTAAGTGAAAAGCTAAGTTGTAAAAGCTTCTTCTCTCTTACTATTTTTTGCTGTGCCCGACGGGGTCCATAAAGATCACATATAATTTTAAGTTACCACCTTTTTTTTTTGGTTGGGAAATCATCAAATGAGCTCTCCCGCTCTGGGCAGAGCAGAAGGGCGTATCAGGTACTTACTGACTAAAACCCACCCGTGTTCCTTCAGTTGCCTTTGCGCCAGGGCCACGGTAACTCTTTCGAACAATCCGCGACCCCGGCAGGCATCGGCCCTATCGGACCCCGTCAATTGTGTTGACATCTCTTTGAGGCGCGCGTGGAACACGACACGCCGTCGACCCGTGCCTGGTCCTTACCGGACGGCGAGCTGCCCATTGCTCGCCGTCCGCAAGCCGTGGCCGGGAGTCGGCAATCGACTCCCGACGTCCAGGGTGTCTCCTCTTCCTGCGGCGACTAGGGGCGCGAGGGCGCAGATATTGCCTCTCCCCCTCGCGCTCCGCCTCCTCCTTCGCGAGCATTACTGCTTCGCAGAAGGAGGTGACGGCTTCCCATTCCCTCTCGCTCCTTACCATGGCTTGAACCAGGGCCGGACGCGAGAGGTGGCCGCCGCCGATCGCCGCCACGAGGACACGGCGGTGCTCCGCACAAGCCGGGCAGACCTCCACCGTATGCTCCACCGTGTCCTTCGGTCGATCCACACAATGATAACACCCGGGCGTTTCCTCCCGCCTTATGCGAAACAGGAACGTCCCGAAACATCCATGTCCGGTGAGGACCTGCGTCAGGTGGAAGTTGAGGACGCCGTGGCGCCTCTCAAGGCACTCCTCAAAGAGAGGACTTACCGCCGCAATTGTGGCGTGCCCTTTTAAGTTACCACCTAAGTACACATTGTGGAAGGCAAATAAGTGATTGAGTATTGAACTCTGCTTAACCCTTGGGGAAACAAGACGTGGTGTTTCATTATATGTTATTTTCAATTTATTTTATTCACTCTTGATGTGCTGTTTACATTCATAACTATTACAATTAACTCAAAAGTCAACAGCACAGTTTACACATTTTAATTAAGTTTTATTATCCACTAACCGGTACTTATAACGCTTCCCGCATGCGCGCAGCGTTAACTTACTTTACTCAAATAAAATGTGGCTTAACCATCAATTACCGTACACAGGTAGAATGTCAGAAGCGGTTATTAAAGCGATAATAGCCATATACAGTGATAATTACCCGGATATTGCGACATTTTCTGACCGGTGATCATTGCTCTACTTGAGGGTCTTGAGGTTGTCGGTCGTTAATTTGAATAAAGTTGATCTTCAGTTAGTTATTCGTGTGAGGCTTATCGTGCTGGTTTTAAGACTGGTTGAGTGCGCAGTTGTCGGGCCGGCGCGCGGCGCCTACGCAAGGTGGGCGGACGTACTGGCCCATGCACTTACTTGATCTTGAATTGTTTACTGCCTATGTCGCGTATTCGTCACTTCGTTTTATAGTCGGTTGTAATGAAAGCCTGTCAGACATTCCTTCAGTTTTGATTGTTAGAAATAAATATTTGAGAATTTACAATGGTGTTAGAATGAAGTGGTTTTAGATTTAGAGACTCTCTCGGTCAAAAGCAAATTTAAGTTGAGGTTTGTTACTCTTTATAGTTACCTACTTAGTTCTAATGGAATCATCATCATCGTCATTTCTGTCAAAAGAGGTCCAATGCAAATAGGCCTCCTACAAGAGAGCCAATGCGAATAGGCCTCCTACAAGAATAGCCATATCGAATAGCCAGTCGAAGACCATACGCTGTAGACATATTATTTAATTTCAGACCACCACTTTTACTGTCTCTATGAATGAAACTCGAAAATTATCTTCCGACCCGCTGAATTTCATGATCTAAGTCAGAAAATAATAATCACAACTTACTCAGTCCACTTAACTTCTTACATGCAACAGTTACATACCCTAAGCACACAATACTATACATAGACAATACCGCAATCTCAAATGGAATTTAAATGTTATCTACCATATCTGCAATAAACAATACGAGTCGAATCGCGACAGGATGTGGGCGCTCTACTCACAATGCTTAGAAACACGCGGCCTAATAACAATGTATGTGCACCGATTTACGTTATAATCTTAGATCTGATACTTCTAAGCTATCTTTACATCTTGCATACTAGCTTTTGACCGCAACCTTGTCCATGTATTTCGGATATAAAATTACCAGCCCATTTCTCCTCATTTTCTTTTAAGGGTTCATTTAAGTTTCTTGTTGCACCTCTACCTTTGCTTGCATAGTATGCTCTCATCTTCAGTGATTTTATATGCTGTGCGTTATGTATTAGTCAGCTAATCCATGAATCACAGAGATAAATCTTATAAGAATATTCAGTAAAATGTTTACAATGTTTGTTGTAGTTTATGTTTTATTTGTTCTGGATTAATGTAAGAAATATTTCTCGCAACCGGCGCATACGTGTACGTTCCTGATATATGCACGTAAACGAGGCAAAAGACGTACGTAAGGATCGGAGCAGGTGGCGTTCTGTAGTTTCTGCTTACCCCCATGGGAGGTAGGTGTGAGTTTACGTTATGTATATTTATATTTGCACACCTATTAAAGGTAGGATATGGTTTAAAGAACTTTTGTTGTAATTATGTAGCACCTCATGTACCTACCCATATTCAAGCAAATAAATGATTTGATTGATTCAATTTTGAAGACTATCAATAGGATGGGATGTTTACGGCTTAGTTACGAGTAAGTCTTGAACAGTTAATCACGTCTCAATGGTTTTAATTAGATTGCTACCACATCTTTTTCTTTTTGTGCTGCCAACTTTAGAGTACCTTACAAGAATCGGTATTGTTCATCATTCATAATCAGGCTATAATACAGGCCTCCTCTCTGTGAGAAGAAAGATTGGGCTGTTTACACAGGCGCTTTACTTTGTGTAAATTATTTCATCTGTATTGTTACAAAGCTTTATCATTTATATTCTTATAGACTTGTGGAGCCGTAGGATAAGGGTCTTGATTTACTCTTTTGTTTCTGAAACATGGGACTGATGTCAAGTGTCATTAAAATTATGATGAAACAGGAAAAGGCTAAGCTCTACCGCACACGATTTTGAACCTTCAAAACGGTCACCCTCATTTTTGAAGTACAAAGACCAACCAAATGTCAACACAAAAAACAGGAAGATCTTTTCGAAAAACTAAAATTATAAACTCTTAGTACACCAAGACTCCAATAATTATCTGGATTTTTGAATACTAAGATATAATAATAGTTCTAGAAGGTAGGTCCATAGATCAGTATCTCAACATGACTGAGCAAATTGGTGCGCCGGCGCACATAATAATTATGAATTAGATCTGTCACATTGATAATAACTACGATTCTTACCACAACATTGGCTAATCGTAGTTTTAATTGCATTTGATCCAATAATTGGTACTATTGGGTAACAGAATGGAGTCGGTGCCAACAATTATCTAACGGTAAATTATAGAACAATTTAAATATCAATGGGAGTGCATGCCGCTATTTATCTAGTGAGAGCAAATTTGCATAGCATGATTACTTGTAGTGTAACTGACTAAAATAGCATGCGCTTGCGCTATCCTTAGTATTTACTGGAATATGCGAGCTATTTTTCATCATATTCTCAGGCAATTTTATATCGTGTTTACAGGTTTATAATCCTTATTTTCTCTATTGTTATTTACTCAAATAATTTTAAAATAATTTCTTGTTAATCTCATAAGACCTTACATACTTTAAATAAAAAACAAAAAGTTAAACCTTTTCTTCTTTTTTGTCCTTTGAATGCACAGCTCATTCAACCATTTCGCCCGTTACCTTCCTCTTCAACGTTCAAAACGACCTATTTCTTCTACAAAATATGTCGCTAGACGGTAACCATCAATGCTTAGTAAAGTTGTGAGAATCGACAGACAAACGGATGGCAATCGTGGTCTCCGGCGACAGACCACCAAGTTGCCACTTCAACCAACGTTACGATCGCAAAGCCGACATCTTATTACCGAGCGCACCAAGCTACGAAGTAAACCTGCTGCATTTCCTCACTTCGTATTCTGTCTATCCCGTAACGAGAAACCGTGACGACGCATACATACATAATATTATACAAATACATATTTACATAAGAACAGGATAAAGGATCATCTGCTACACATAAAGATCCTGGAGACATTTCAAATAACCAATAAATTCTACACCTGATTCCAGTTTGTTTGGACATTTTATTTTTGACAGTCGCCGGTCGTGCCGGACAATTTACTACTAGTTTATAAATACCGTCGGTACATAAACAAGAACTAGTCGTTGCTGTTGCTTCCGAATTGGAACAGAATTTCTGAAGTTACGGCCAGTTACAGGCACCATTATGAGGATGTTAGAGCGATTACGAGATAACACCACGGGCAAATAGTTTACCTCTAACGGCTCGTAAATCATGGGTAAACGCCATAATTGGAGCTTCACGTTAAGTCAAGCTCTCAGACGATAATCAGGAATGTGGAAGCAGCTCAAGTTTTTTGTGTAATCGTGTCTATACGCTGTAATAGGCATTAACCAATAACCATTCAAACATCTTTAAGGCTCCCCCAGATAGGCGCGACCCGATAGCGCGACGCGACTCTTGTAGAACAATTTCCACGAAGTTTTCATTGAAATTGTTCTACTAAATTCGCGTCGCGTTGTCGTGTCGCGTTGTCGCATCGCGCCTGTTTGCGGGCGCTTTTTAACCTTAGATCAACACTGTGAAAGACATAAATCATTGTATTCGCTGCCATAACTTTGTGTTACACTGCTTCTCTGCGCCTGACAGGTTTTATAGAGGTATGAGGAACAGGGTGTAAAGTTCACTCACACCTCCATAGAAAAGGGAGGATCCTCCGACCAGACGGGTGTTGTCTGGTGGGCAACTGCCCAACGGTTGATGTCGGGATGTTGTATATATGCTAGTTGCGCGGTAAACTCTGCTTGCGCAGATGCAGGATTTTACGTGACGTCAGTATGACGCGTAGCTCGCATGTGGCGATTGTAGATGCCGCTACATCACTCCCCCCCGGAGACCGGAGGTCGATAGTGGGCTGAGTCGTGTATCTTGCGATGCTTGCCAGGGCCAGGTGAGGTTCCAGTGAGTCGGAACCGGTTGTCGCATAGTTCGCGGTGAGTCGGAACTGTCTGCGAAGATTCCCCAGTGAGTCGGGGTGGCGCTGCGTTATGCTCCAGTGCGTCGGATGTGGTACAGCGCCGGGTTGAGGCTGACTGCTGGCGTCGACCAGGAGAGGGATTAAGAGCTCTTCTTGTTGACCGGCCGAAAGTGCAGTGTGCTGTGCCAAGGTTGCTGATGAGGCTGAGGGTGATGACCAGGTATGCGCGGTCGCTGCATGCTGGTGGTCAGGAGACCCGTAGAAGCCGTGGGTGCTGGCTGGCTGTGTGACTCGCCGCTCGAAAGCTTGAAGGAAGTGATGATGACGTCACGCTGATGTACTTGCACGAAGGCTGCGCTGACGTTCATGTTCGGGGTCACCAGTATAGAGGTATGAGGAACAGGGTGTAAAGCTCACTCACACCTCCATAGAAAAGGGAGGATCCTCCGACCAGACGGGTGTTGTCTGGTGGGCAACTGCCCAACGGTTGATGTCGGGATGTTGTATATATGCTAGTTGCGCGGTAAACTCTGCTTGCGCGATGCAGGATTTTACGTGACGTCAGTATGACGCGTAGCTCGCATGTGGCGATTGTAGATGCCGCTACAGTTTCATAATTATCTCACAGATTTGCAATTTAGGTACCTACCGTCACTCAAAATATCTCATGAAGCGCAACAAAAGATTCAGTTTCCATTCAAAGTTCTAAACGATTAAATAACCAACAAAACTACATAGCTACAAATAAATTTAAATTGTAACAAATCGTTTTTCAAATATTTATGTTATTGAATTTCCCGCATTGCCCCAAAGACACTCATCAGAGTAGTGTCGTTAGTTGCTCCCCGCTGAGCCCGACGTGTGAACAATTTAATTGGAAGACCGGGGGAACTGCAGCCCCACTCATAGACACGGGATTATTGAAACGAGACGCACGTCATTAACCACTTTTTACATACAAAATAAAACTGATTTATTTACACAATATAAAACGTAAATTGAGTGTCATACAGACTTGAAACTTTTATTACCTTCTCACATTCAAACTGGGGAGTTCAGAGCAGCTAGTTTTCATACAAACATAATAAAAATCTGTATACATTTCAAAGGGCACAAAAACACGTATTTTCATAAACAAACACGTTACAATATCACGTCGAACGGTGAGAAAATGTCTCTATTTGTGTGTAAACTACTAAAGTTACGTATTACTCCCACGTACAAGGTATTAGTTCAAAAGCTTTGGAAGTTGTCCGTATTCGAAGTACGTGCATTTACATTCACAACTATAAAGTACGGTGAATAGAACTGAGATGTATTCTAACCTTTATTTATGGTGTTGGCATACATAAAGATTGATGAATGTGCAAGAAACTTTCATGGAATGTGAGAATACGGGATTGTCTGAGCTTACTCCATAGAGACCATAAAAGTACGTGTCGTTAAACAAAATAATGTCGTAATCGCTATGTAAACATATTTGGATAAAACTTCTTTACACTTGTAAGTAAAAAGAATATAAAAGCCTTTGGATGTTTAACTCAGTTAATATTTTATATTCATAAAGTTATTGACATAACCTGTAATTTATTTGTAAAATAACGGCGTGTACACATAATCCTATAATAGAACTTCGATAACGGCCGGTAATACTAACTTGGGGTAAAATTAAATAAACGCGAGGCTTTTAAACTACTAGTTGTGGTCAGTAAGTAATCTAACTATATACTTATCGGGACTTTGCAGAGTCTATGACCCAGTATTTACATAGAGTGCTGTGTCAGACATAATGTTTGCCCTTTACGATCTGCATATATACAGAGATGATAATACGTGATCTGATAACGTAATTTATACAACGTGAATGTCTATATTGTAATGTAAACGCGATGTCTTCAATAAAAGTGGTTGTCGATAAGAAAATACAAATATTTTGTCTTGCGTCGTGTCCTCTCTCGGTATATACGCTTTATCGCAGCAAATCATAGCATCAAAAGTAGATGCAATGTCTGAAAAATTCTGTTTCAGGCGACAACAATAAATTTGTTTTTATCATTCCAAAGTTCTTTTGTGAAACACATGAACGTGAACTCTTTGTAAAACTAATAAAACAAAAAAATACATACAAGAGGAACACATAGCATAATCCTTAATGAGTCCTCCATGTGCGTCTCAATTAAAACATTAGGTTTTTAGATCTTATTCGCAGAAACATTATTGTTCATTGACATCCGTTTAAAAAAAAACAACGCCGCCATCTAAAAAAAAAGACTATCGCGACAAGATCTTAGAACAATCGGACAGATAACGCCAATTGGTAAAACCGAGACATAATTAATTCTGTGACTATAAAACGAACTCCTAACTTTTGCTGAACAATTTTAAACCTTAGGTACAGAATAAAAGAACATGTAGTATAAAATATTCGGCGAATTCAAGCGCAGTGACATCTCGGTCAGGATATAAATAAAGAGTGGGTCGACGATTTATCGCCACCACCACCCGCCGGGAGACGTTGGATATCTTCCAGCTTCAGATACACTCTAGCTAGTCTAGTGAAAAGTAAACGAGACTGAAATTATGTCTCATCCTGACTTGCGTTCCTTAATTTCCTTTTCGATAAGATCTGCTCTTGAAATGTTCTTTGAACTGTTGAAGTTCAAACTAAAATTGCCCCTTATTACAGAAGTAATAAGTATGTACAATATATTTTCTTTAAAGTTAGAACGTATTATTAGCGTCTAGAATCATTTACATTGATGTGTTGAAACAAAAACTCAGCTAAAATCATCGTAAGCTGACTAAGATTGATTGAATACCTCCTGTGTATTATACATTCACATCAAATAGCTATTTACTTATTCAGTGGTTAAATTTTCTATTTACTACGTGGCACTGCCAATTCGCCGATATTTTCTTTGCATCGAATTAATATATGACTTACGTCAGTAATCAGGAAATATTCGTACAACATAGTCTTTGAGCAAATCTCATCTTCCGCCTGGCGCCCCCTCCTTTAGTAGGTCAGTATCCGATCTGCTAACAGAACCACACTTTTTTTTTTTTTTTTTTTTGGTGGGAAATCATCAAATGACGTCTCCCGCTCTGGGCGGAGCGGAAGGGCGTGTCAGACTCTTACTGACTAAAACCCACCCGTGTTCCTTCAGTTGCCTGTGCGCCAGGGCCACGGTAACTCTTTCGAACAATCCGCGACCCCGGCAGGCATCGGTCCTATCGGACCCCGTCAATGGTGCTGACATCTCTTTGAGGCGCGCGTGGAACACGACGCGCCGTCGACCCGGGCCTGGTCCTTACCGGACGGCGAGCTGCCCATTGCTCGCCGTCCGCAAGCCCGCGCCTACGGTGGCCGGGAGTCGACAATCGACTCCCGACGCCCAGGGTGTCTCCTCCTCCTGCGGCGGCTAGGGGCGCGAGGGCGTAGAGATTGCCTCTCCCTCTCGCGCTCCGCCTCCTCCTTCGCGAGCATTACTGCTTCGCAGAAGGAGGTGACGGCTTCCCATTCCCTCTCGCTCCGTACCATGGCCTGAACCAGGGCCGGACGCGAGAGGTCGCCGCCGCCGATCGCCGCCACGAGGACACGGCGGTGCTCCGCCCAAGCCGGGCAGACCTCCACCGTATGCTCCACCGTGTCCTCCGGTCGATCCACACAATGGTAACACCCGGGCGTTTCCTCCCGCCTTATCCGAAACAGGAACCTCCCGAAACAGCCATGTCCGGTGAGGACCTGCGTCAGGCGGAAGGTGAGGACGCCGTGGCGCCTCTCAAGCCACTCCTCAAAGAGGGGTCTTACCGCCGCAATTGTGGCGTGCCCTAACAGAACCACACTCAATCCATGTTCGTGTTTTGCGTTAATATTTCCTTGTCGATTCATCAAAATCGAGTGCCTATGAATCATGATGTGTGTTTGTATATATGTAGGTATGCTATGCTATGAGACAGCAAATTCTAGGAATTCTATACCTTTAACGCTAATCTCTCAACGAAATGTTAATTTCCTAACGGAAATGAATATTTGAACAGCCAAATGATTAAAAGTAAAAGCATTAGCAGATAAGTTGAAAGTGCTACTTTTATCCCGAGAAAGTAGTATTTTCTATCAATGGCAAATAATCTTCGATTTGAGTTTACGTAACATATGCATGACCTGGCTTCATGTGCCAAGTGCATTTCCGTCCTGGCAACTGGAACAATTCCTTTGGCGGCGACCCTAATCACTAGCAATGATTACAGCAATGGATTCGATCTAGACAATCCCTAGTTAAGATTCTGGTCTTTTAAAAAAAAAATATAGAGTACAAGCACAAGTTATGAAGATGCCTAACTCACAATGTATCAGTACAACGGATACCTACATCAAAAGATTATCGGATCTTCACTTGGAGTGTGCTCAAGCGTACTTTTTGAGCAAGTTGCAAGCATTTCAGGCAATTAGCCCCAACACATACTGCTGACTAGCTAATAATTCTAAAAAGGGCCATTCCCATATAAAACATTAAAGGACCCTGTAGTCTAAGCATCGGTATCATATTTTCAACACATGCAAAAGTTTATTTGAGCAGAAAGGATCCATCCTATTCCTATCAATTGACACCTACATGTATATCGCTATTTCCTACTCAGAGAAATTTAAAATCAATTTCACAATCTATTTTCAATTCTGCGTCCGACAACAAGTCTCAATATTCTCCTCACTATCTCAGAAACAGTTTGCAGCAGTGACATATACCGATCAGTATCAGTGACATCTCGCGAAGTGTACGCACGTGATGATGCAGAATTAGCTCCGCCAGCTGAGTGCAATGCTCGGCCTGGCGCCGCTCCGCACTAGGTCACAGCCCTGCTCTCGTATCGAGATGTATTCCGCTCATTCATTATATATTCCGCAGTTTATATACGTATCCATTCATGAGGCAGATAGAGAATACGGAAGAAATGCGAGTGAAATAACTTTGGCCCTTTTGGAACTTTTATGTTGCCAATTATTCCAAAATTGCCAAAATATCTTTTACTAGATACTTTGTAGACCGTACTGACGTACTCTACCTTCTCAAGATTTCTTAAATGAAAACACAAACACACACATATTATTTTATTTTGTTTGTTATCCTGAAGAAATAAAAATAAAATAAAATAATATATGGCATTAACTCCTTTCTCTCTTTAAGGGTTATTTAATCGACATGGAAATGTGTTTGTTTGACCCAAACTTCTCAGGTAAGTACTTTTTCTGGCTCCTTTGAAATGCGCCCAGTACGACAGGTAGGGACAGGGCTTACGCCAGGAGACACCTTTTTGTTGATCAGTTCCGCTCAAGTTTAAGCCCTTACCATTGTACCATTGGTATTTTTAAGAGGCTATTGTCTCAACTTCAATAAGTGCTCTTTGATTAAAGTACTCGTAAGAAAATCTCCACGTGATGTACTCCTCAGTCTAGACTATTTTATAAACAAAGTACTAACTAGCCACAATAAGTTACATTTACTTAGCATTAACATGCGTCGAGCTAAGCGTTTAAGTATACTGCTTACTGCAAAATACAATGGCTTCATAAATTCTTGATAAGCATTTCTGATAATTTTCATATCACACTTGAACATGTTTTCGTACACTAGACTCAAAGAAGCAAGATCAACAGACCGATAGAGCATAATATGGAAGGCGGCGACCTTCACATATGACATCATAACGTCTCATTACTGTAAGATAAGTTGCGCTTAAGATGATCAGCACTCACCAACTTATGTTTGATCCATCTCCGTTGACGGTGAGGTGTTCCGCAACAGAAAATCCAAAATAAGAGCCTGGCTCTCCGAACTTTATCACAGGGATCCGCGGTTCCAGATTAAAACTTGTGACACTATATAAAATGCACATAAATAAAACACTAGCGCACCTAACTTCAGCCATGGTGTTCACCGTTCGTAATATATTCGTATTATAAATCGTGTTCACTGTCTCCCAGTTATTATTTGGCACATCGCGACTTTCGTATAGTTGTGTCGTGCGACGTCGAGAACTCAAGACCCCCAGCGCGGTTGCCGTCCGCCGGCCGAGTCAGGCAGAGTATTCCCGCTAAACTCAGCTCGTATCTGTGTCTCTACGTAGTAATAACTTGTTCTACACGCCTCGACGCTTGCGAGGTACGCTCGTGGTAGAGGCAACTGAACTCATAAAACCTGACAAATTTTATTGGAAAAGCGCCATCTGGCGAAATACTGCTAAATTTACAACAGGAAGCAACACGAGTACGACACTTGAATTCCCGCTATGTTTTTGTCGGTTAGCGCCATCTAGTGTATAGATAATTAATTTTACAGCTTAAGCAGGGACATCTATAGCATTTTATAGTAAACTTATGGGAGTAGTTCCATGCAACTCTGAAAGATGTCTAGGTACTTGCATTAATATATTTTTTCAGTCTTTTCAGAATTAACGTAAATCAGCGATTTGATAAGATGAAAAAGCGCATTACTTCACTTATTCTACGCTCTTATTTTGGTTTGATCTTGGATAAGGTTCAGGATCGGGTTCGGATTTCATGGGTTTCTCAGGGAAGCAAGATAAAATCATAATTCAATCAAATAGGCTGATTTATTGATTAACGTATTACAATATTCGAGAAGAAAATAACAAAATTAAATTATGTCCCGATAAGGTAAAATACTCATTATAGACTAGTCTTTTACTACTCTCTCCGGTACAAAATTTTATTGTATTACAAATTAACATATTACAAATGAATAAAATTAAAATACTGATCAATTCTTACTTTTGGAAAGTACTAATAGTAACTTCAATTACCAACACAAAATGCCTTAGGATTTAGTAGAAGGCTGTAGACTCCACCAAGAAACTTCACTGACGGGGGTCACGTTTATGATAGCAGCCTATATTTGTGTTGTTACTATAGCAGTCTTCGCAGCGGTGATGGTAAAACGTGAGCTTGATGACAAGCAGCTCGTAAGTATACTTCACAGCTAACAGCTGAAACGAATATACAACCGAATCGCAAGCAGCATCGGTCTAACATTCAGACCATTTCTCGGTTGCAGACTCGAAACCAATCGATTGGCATTTGACGAAACCTATGTCGCGCCAGGTAGGGTTTTAGTATTACAATACCTCAATGTGTGACGACTATCATCACGGGTATTGCAACACCATTCGGACCTCGTGATTTATTTAAGGCAATGGATGGAAGGTAAGCTCGGTCTGTGAGTGCGCAAACAGCAGGTTCAACTGTGAGTCCAAGCCGACGTTGAAGACCTTTACTAGTTTGGCGACGGCCTGGCCCGGCTCCTTGCGCACCAGAGCCACTCCCGACACCTTCATGAGATGCACCTCCGAGTCCACGGACCCACCACCTGTGGTGGCTAGCTTCACGTGGCATGTGACGTCCACATGGACATATTTCTCAACGGCCTGTCCTAGCTTCCCTGGTACATCCACATAGTCTGTCTTTTCCTCAGCTTGGGGCAAATCTGCACGGAATACGCTAGCTTCTCCCAATAGACCCTGCAAAACAAACAAATAGCGTAAGTATAAATAGAAACGAATCCTAAAACATCCGTCAAGGTTATTTAATCAACTCCCATATTGTTGGCTAGAAGCCAAAGTAAAATGCAATTAGAAATTCTCCTTCTGCCAAAGTGTCTTGAACTTTGACATCAGTATAAATAGAAAGAAGTAAACAAATCTGTCTGTAAGAAGTTTTATCGTATGATCTGTCTTTGAACACGATCATGTTATTATGGCCACTCGCCAAGGCGTTGTTAGCGGTTTTTGTTATTGATTTATCATTCTGTCGTGTCAAATACGTATTAGATGAAATGCGACTTCATTGCGACATCTCAGAGATCGCACTAGAAATTATTTTTAATAAATAATATGTTTGGTACCAACCCCATTTCCTGTGATGGAGAATTTCATGCCCGGATGGATGGCACGAGTTTCGATACCCAGACCTTCAGGATGCGAATCCGACCAGAAATAGTTCTCTGGCTCATTGAGAGTGTCAGGTTTGAAGGTGATGCGCTTTCCGTATCCCATGCCGATGGACTGCAGCAACATGCTGCGACCGTCGAAGAGATGCCTCCTGCTGCCGGCCGGCTTGACGCGGTAGTAGAAACCAGGAATGATGCGAGGATCCACGTAGGTTCCTGAAATTATCAAATAATTTAGAATGATGTCTTCCAACAGTAAGTCAATAGGAAAAAGTATAGAAATAATAATTACCAATAACGGGAAGTTCATATTTCTCCAAGCCAACAATGCAATACTGGCAAGGAATGTCTTTAATATCACCACCATTGATGGTAACCCTTCTGGAGGATGACTCAATGCCAGGCTTAAGTTCGTAACCCTTCCTGAGCTGCTTGATGCCGATAGCGACGTTAAGCACCCTGGAGACGGTCGCGTTTCCTCTGCCCTTCCTCAAGATGGCCACACCAGTCACAGGCACCAATTTAATAGCGCCATCATTTTCGTACCACTCAACTTTGCAAAGGGTGTTGATTTTAATTTTCTTGTCAATAGATCCATTGTCGTGAATCTTCTGATCAATTTCAATTTGATTTTTCTGCAAACAAATTAAAAGAGTTGGTTAGAACCTTACAAATGAAATCAAGACACTGAATTATTTATTCTGTGAAACAACAAAATCGTTCATTACCTGCTGCTGGACCACTTCCAAAATGCCCTGCGGTTCATGGTTAGCATCGTAGATCGTGAACTTGTCCCCAACGGATACGGCCTCGATCTCAAACAAAAATCCTTCAGGCCTGGAGTCAGTCCAGAAGAAATTGTCATTCTCATTGAGTTTGGATCCCACAGGCTCGAATGTTAGGCGGCGGGCATATCCACGACCAATTGATTGCAGGGTGAGGGCCTTGCCTCCGAACAAGTACCTCGGCTTCACTGATAGGGGAGGAGCATCCAGAGCCTGAAAAATTGAGGTCTACATTACTCATCGTGTTACTTAAAGTGACTAAAGATTCATATACTTTATTTCTTAATTGTAATTAAACTGAAATTTAAGATTCTGTATTTAAGTTAATAAATAAAGACCAAAATTATTTACATTTTGTAATTTAACTACTGGTAGGTACATTTATTTATTGCTTCTCAAAATCAAGTTCGTGATCAGTTATGACTATTTTTCCGAGTCATCGTTGTTCCAGCGCTACAAGTGATTGTCTTTAAAGATGAGCGAAAATTGTAATTAATATAATGGACCATCGAATGATTTTATATTCCCCATATACGAGTATGCATTCACAATGAAATGAAAAAATAATCATATTAAGACCACCAAAAAGTAAGTTTTTTTAATAGAACATTGATATGATTAACAATGGCGTAACGCCCTTATGAATGATACTTATGGTTTACCTATTATGGACATAACATGCTGCCAGCCAGTATGTCACTTTCGACCTGTCGGGTCTCTGCCGGTTTCTTGAAGTTTGTATGTCAACGCCGCTCTGGGCGAGGGTCTGAAAAACTGGACGATCCACATACCATCGCCTACAACGGTGCACACAACCAGTGGCAAATCACGCAAGTAAACAGTGTTGATCGTTGATGATATTTTCAATATGGAAATGTCAGCAACGGACACCGCTACTCACTGAACTAACTCCCCACTATCCTAATTTTACCAAATTCCCCTGGACTGCTGAAATCGACTAGCGAATGTTCCAGAATTCGATTTGCACAAAGATAGGTCGCCAATCAACAATAAGATCACATAACAGCTTCTTTAGACATCAGGGTATAGGGTTGCCATTACAATATTCACCTGCTTTAGAAAATGAAAACTTGAATACAAAGACATTTCCATTACAAGTTAATTAGTGTATTTAATTGAATTAACTTTAACTACAAAGAATTTGCAGACAAAGACTAGAGACGAAATAACTTTGAGTACGATTTTTTGTGTTTGTGTATCAAAATTATAAATAAAGCATTTCTATGGCAATCCTATGTATCGCGCTCGAGTTCAAAAGTTAATAAAAGACTACTTACTAATTATTAATAAGTATCAAAATTATCGATTGTGGTAAGGTACAATGGAACTTTGCGAAGATTCTCATACAAATGTGGTTTGTTATTAACCTTACAATTTACAGTAAAAAAGCATGAAATGTAACTAATTAGTCATCAAGAATTTTCGTTTATTCCATGAACATTTTTGTAAGACTTGAAGAGACTCACCATCCTCTTGATTCTGAAAAGGATTATTCTTGCAAAAATGTTCTAATCTAACCACAACCGATTTATTTGGCTTGATTCGCAAATTTTAAGGAATTGTTAATTAATGTTAAGAACAAAAGTTTTATATTTTTATTTTTTTTAAATGTATTTAGTATTTTTTAAACCAAGTAAAAAGGTTTAGCATGATAGCATGCCTAAAGTCAGCTGTTACGACTATCCAAATTCAACTCATATAGCTTTCTTTCATCAACATAGTCGTTTCTTTCGCAGTCCAGTTTCAAATAATTTTGCCCGATTTTATGGATCTTCGTCGTTTTTCTGTTTGTTACCCAAGGGGAGCTCGACATTGATGTACAAAAGCGATTCCATAGTGATTCACATTACAGATTTGTCGATGGTTAAGCAACATTCAATATGATCAGGTGAGGAATGGTCATCATTTCATAGTTTGATATTTACTTAGGCCTCTTTTTTATGAGCTTTAAAATGTGGAGGATTGCGTGCCTTTGGTTAGTTAACGCAATCACCAACACTTCTTTGGTATAAATGAGACAATTTCCCACAGATCGGCGATCGAGTATGTATTTGCGACAATGTTAAGACATAAATTTAATTACTGGTCTCACCTGCATCGGTCTGACTTTGTAACGGAAGCCGGTTCTGACGCGGGGGTCGATGTACACGCCAATGACGGGCATCTGATGGGGCGCGGGCTGCGGCACGCGGTACACAGCGGGGACATCGCCCAGCGTGCTCGCGTCCAACAGGACCTCCTTATTGTACGCACTCTCAGACCAGAAGCCCTTGCTGGGGACATCGGTTGCCTCCTACAAAAGTGACGACACATTATTACAGCGTTCTACAAAATCATCTTAAGATTATACGACACAGTCATGTCACTTTATTTATATCAGATTCGTACATCAGTCCAGTCTGGATCTTCGTAAGCTTCTTCAAAACTTTCGTGGTCATCGTAATGCGCTTTGACCGCAAGCATTATGGCAGTTTATTTACCGATTAGAATTGGTGTATTTAATCAAAATTAGTACAATGACCGACCTACCGGCCGTCAGATGGAAGAATAAAGAAATCAAGTCTTAACATAAGCTATACCTACACCTAGTTGGCAAAGCTTAGGCGCCCATGTGATGTTTCAGAAACTGTTGCCAATAGCGTGTAATTATGAAAAATTACGTCGCAGTTGTTGTTTACTTTTCATTTCCTACCGTGTCAATGAAGAAACGTTGTTTAGTTTCATAACATTCAAAATAACGAAAGACCTAAACTTGTGAAAGTTGCCGCTGGTGCCAGTGATAGAGTAGAGGCAAGTCAGTGAATAATAATCACCATTTCAAAAGGTACGGGATTATACATATGTACATATTGATGCTATTTACAACGACATCATTGTATTCGAATTGAAACCATGATTGAAACTCATTGAATGTCATTAGTGCGACATGGGGTGGACAATATCAAGTCATGTCATATAAGTAATAGCTTGTGCGTTGGCAATCAAAAGCAAATTGATTTGTTGATCGTAACTACCTACTAGGATCAAAGTCCATTCGTCCGTGAATAATATACAAGTTATTTTTAGAGACATTTCCTCCGAGCTATTTCGGCTATTAGTGGTGATCGCTGCGAATTCCGCTGCGCCTACGCGATTGTTTGGTTCAGGAAACGATATAACTTCTTGTTGAGGCTCGCGTCCTAATTCATTAATGAAGGCTACGACCTCCTAAAATTTGATGTCGTCGGAAACCTAGTAAGTTTATGTTATCGACCTTATCTTCCGCATGACTAGCGAGCCGGCGAAGCGCAATAAATGCAAAATCAATTAGAAGACAGTCAAATGCAGAGAATGATTGTCTACGACTAATTTTATGACGATATTCACTCAGAGAGGTGTTATCAATTATGATTACCTCATTATACCTATGTCTAGACGCAGGGGAGTCGCTGTGACGTCCTGCGACGATAAAGCGGTAAACGTGACTGCTGAGAAACGTGTGACATACTTTGCGAAATTAGTAAACATCGGACTAACAAATCTGTTGTAAATGGCGAAATTCCAAACATTGTTGTGAACACTGTCATCCGCTACTTTATTTACCAAACATAAGTAAGCGTATATTCTCATTGACTTGGGTTTCATGAAAACCGAAACACTATTTATAAATTCGACGTCGTTTGTGTTGTAACATGCACGTAAACTCTTCCGTCAGTCCACGCCCTAAATATCTTGCCAAGTTTTTTTGCTCATTTCACGCTTTGCCATTTGGCTCCGATTTGAAAAAAAAATGTTCGTATACTTACGGGAATTTCTAACTCCGGGAATGCTTCTTCACCATCGCTTTCATAGTCGCTAGGAGCAGGGAACGAGGCTTTCGGTCTACCCTCAAGCTCCTTACAACAAAATAAGACCCAATTAATATTCCATGATTCATTTATGTACTGTATGACTAGCTGTATAAGATATAGGAATTATCTTGAATGAATTATGTAGAAGAACGTATGTTTGTATATCACTGATAAGAAAAGAGGACAGAACAGTAGTAGCCCTTGACTTACTGCGTGATTGTACACATACATGTCATATAATAACCATATAAAATGTATCTATGTATATCATGATTAATTTGTGAGGAATCTAGAAGAAACTAGGAGTTTTCCGTCTTTAAAAAACAGATATTTATGCTTTGAATTTTTATCTTCATTACTGACATATTATATGCTATTTTAACAAGTATGGCCATTATGTAACTGATTTCAGTTGTACGTCATGATTATAAGACAAGGTTGTTTCAATATAATTTGTAATTCAATTTATTGAAACTGTTACTGAAATTACTATTTACATTTAAAAACTGAGGTTTAAAGATTGTCATTTTAAAACGAAATTGTTACAACAAACTAGCCATTGAACATTTTAATTGGGACATTCCCTTTTACAACTCATACTAAAGTTTTAACGGGAAATCATCTGAAATCTGGCAATGAATTTACCTGTGCGGGTGGCAAAGATTCACCGAAAGCTGGTTCCACAGCAAGAGCGGTGGATGTACCAGCGAGACGCGCACGGGTCAGGTTCCACAGGCGCTGCAGAGCCAAGGGAGCCTCCGATTGCATCTCCATTGCTGGGCTAGCGAGCATCTTATCCTCTTTCAATACTTCTCAAATCTGCCAAAGAAAATGTTAAATTATTCATTTATTTCTCAATAACCTGGATTTCTAACTTTCTTTTTTCTTAATTTATGCAGCTATCTTAGAAATCTCGACATTCCTTGACCTAGACGTTCAGACTATAATCACAAGTAATAATAACAGATAAATGGTGCGATTGTCATTCAATAGTAGATCAATATTTCTTGTCCTCTATAGGTTTCATAATATCAATAAAAAGGACGCAAAAGCTTCAACTATCGAGTCATGGCCAACCTTAATAAAGTGCATACAACCAAATTTGGATATTCCTAAAAAAAATACATATGTCCTCAAAAACCTAGAACTTGTTTTGACGTCGTCCTATTCAACTCCGAATAGAAGAATTTATCCAAATACAATGATATAAGGTTACAAACTACTGAAAAAAGTCTAAAGATTATATTAAATCGTTGAATACAGTCTTTCAACGTCTACTTGCCGCATCTTCACATCGTATGAAGATTATGTAATATGAGATATATTTTATGATTCTATGGTTGGATATGGAGCCGAAAAAAAAGTCCAAAATGTTGTATTGATATGATTGAGTGTATTGGTTTCCTCATTCCCAAGCATTCTGCGGTATCAGAGTTCACGACTGTTTCATAACAAGCAGCTGCGTTGGTTAATAGATTTGATGAACGTTCACGTGTTTTGTGAAACGATTTTGAAAAACGTTTTGATCGTAAAACATATTTTTTAAACATAGTTTTTCTAGTTGTTTAATTTTAATTTAGTTCCTTCCAGATTGGTGGCATTATTCATTGTAGTTTCTAGATAATTTTTTGCGCAAACTATCCGACTGCGTTGTCCCAGATTTTGCAATTTGATTTATTTCCAACAGCTATTCTTCTGTTGTGTTTTGTTGACAATTTTTTTTAATAAATCAGAGGTCTCATTGCGAAAGGTTGTTATTTTTGACCATTTGTGTGGTCTATGTGATATTGCTTCCTCGTATGAACAGCTGTAAGGTAAAGGCCTCGTGACGTTCATATTATTTGATCAGCTGAATTCGTGAGAACGTCAGAAGGACAGCAAGTTGTTTCAATTTGTGGAAAATTTCCATCTACTGAATGGATGAAAGGAAGGTGATTCACCTGTCTCACCATATTTATAAACAGTGCAAATATCAGGGGCTTCCCGAATTTATCAAATTGCAAATATGGTTATCGCAGAAATTCAGTTTATCGAATTAATGGTTTTCCTGCCGCAGCAGTTTTAATTACACGAGTTCATAATTTTACTGTTGCTGTGCTGTGTAGTAAAACTCTTGGAGGTTGATAAAGATACAATCCTTGTTTCGGAGGATAACCTGTTTGCTGATTGTCATTTTACGGTACAAAAAGTAACCCTCGCCTGTCCAAAAAGTAGCAGGTAAAAGTTGAGAAAAAACTACTGAATACCAACTCGAGCGCCACGATTCAAAGGATC
Source organism: Dryobotodes eremita (assembly GCA_917490735.1). NCBI lineage: Eukaryota > Metazoa > Arthropoda > Insecta > Lepidoptera > Noctuidae > Dryobotodes > Dryobotodes eremita. The sequence goes on along the minus strand of OU823254.1, from coordinate 13,873,261 downwards.
TTAGCGATTACACGGTCAGCCAAGCGTAACATTTTTAGTAAGACATTTGTAGATTAGGTTTAAAATGAAAACTTGGAAACATGCTTTTACTAATTATACTTAAAAGAAAAGTACGAGTACAAAAACAATGTTTTCAAGGAAGACCACACAAATTTTTATTTTGTTATTTTTCCAATACATTTGGTCAAATCTCAACTTTAGAAGACAAAGATGGAAAATATATAGAAAAAGTAGGCGCCATATAAATAATAGGCGCCACCAAACGGAATAGTCGTGTGAATGGAAAGTGATTTAGTTTAGCCCGACGTAGCTATTCCAGCGGCAGTGGGCCCGTCGAGAGTGAAAGCGCCCGCCGCTGAACAAGTCGGCCATTTGCTGTCCATTAACCGTTAGTTAGACCAGAATGTTCTCCACTATAATATGTTCTCAACTCCTGCTATCCTTATTTGGTTATAATTTGTAATCCTTTACTTTTCCGCTTCACACATTCGGTAAAATTCATGCATTCCAAATATTTTGTTACTTACCTAGTCTCAATATAAATTTCGCAACAGCTGTAGCTGACGGGGACTCAAGGCTTTAATTTAGCTAACAGCCTCCACAAATCTACAATACAAAAAAGTAGTCACAACAGTTTCAGCGAACGTCACACGGTGCAAGATATTCAACTGTACAGAAGCGCAGCTTGATCACCACTGAGCGCTAACCCTCGCTACGGTGGTATTTTAAACTTACTGGTACTCCCCGGCCGCGCCGCGCGTAGCCGAAGGGGATGCAAATATGTGGTTCAAGCGAGACAGAAAGAGGAGCACGCTCCGACCGCGTGCTCCACCAGACACTTTACACACACATCGACAAACAGTTACGCATGCGTCGAACCTACCGATACGTCTGAATACGTCGAGGTCGACGCGACGTCACTGTCCCCGTTTCAGAAGCAAGTACAGGCGAAGGCGGAGGATCCACAACCGCAAAGTTTGGCACGTTTACCAACAGGTAACAACTTTATCCAAACTTTGGAACAAGTCAACAAATGGGATATCGTAAAAAAAGAAAATAACGATGGAGCATCTCGTCACAGAGTCACAATAATTGCCAGAAAAAAGAAATTAGAATATTATAGAACGTCTAGCGTATTTAATGAATCAGCTAATCAGTAATGCTAATGTAACAAACACGTGACGTGAATCGTAAAATAAATACCATGTCCCAATCACGCTTATAAATGAGGCTAAAAGGTTTATCAAATAACTCGATGAAAGTTGAGGAATACCAACTAACCGATGAACTGAACTAAATCTGTAGTCAAGTATGAGGCACGTGCACGATGCCTTGGTATCTGTCTCCACAAGCTTACAGAAAGACGAAGCTATTCTTGTAATGGACAAGACTATTTTTATCATTGAATTAAAATAGAGGACAATAATTTCTTAAGTAGTTAATTAACATAGTCCTTACAAAAAATTTGTTCATCAAACCAATCAAAGACTGTCTGAGATAGCAATTAAAATCTTATGTATTCGCTCTGTAATGGTCGTTTTCAATAAGACATTCTTATCGAAGCAAATTTTCTACTATCAACAATAAATTATCATCATGATTCTCATCATCACATCGCATATGTCTCACTATCCATAAATCGAGCCGATTTAACTGTAGAATTGCCAAGCATCGGAACTTACATAATCAAAAACACATGAAATGGGCTACGTACAGTAGGTGTAACAAATCAAAAATAAATCGATAAAAGGCATACACTTAACGTCACACACTCGAGTTCAAGGTAAACTGCAGTTGTGAATTGTTTTCGTTATGGTGTTCCGACTAAGCCATGTTACTCATGCATTTCTTTACTTGTTCAAACAAATCTGCAGAATGTACATAGATAACTTTAAGCTTATTGACATTGACTAACTAATTAATTCCAAGAACAGATTACTTAATTACAAAACTATTTCACCGTAACAAAGTACTGTTATAAATTATCTTTCGCGGAATCCTTTACAAATTAGATGAAGCAATTCATGCGGAAACAAAGATAAGATAATAATTTGAGTCCACAGAGCTTATCATTGAAATCCAGACACAGCTTTAGATAGTACCTAACCAAAATAAACAAAAAAGATAAAATCTTGCATTTCACCACCACGTGCTACTACCGTCAGCAATACCTTTGGACTTGACAAATATACAGAATAGACACGAAGACGACTGCAAAGAACACACGCTAAAGTAATTAGGAAAACTTAAATAATCTGCCAGACAAACTCGTAAAACATTGTCGTCAATTTAAACTATGTCTTTTTACCGTTTGCATATTTTACAAAATTCTTTAGTTGCTCGTCGGCCGCCATTTTATTTTCCCTAGACGTTGCACCAATCGTATAAAATATAGAATTTCTTGAAATACATCGATCTCAATGTATTTCTTTCAAGAAATTCTGTACTTCCGTGCAAAATTAATTTCTTCGTCATCTTCGTAATTATAACAGACTGCTGTAAATGTTCTAAGCAACTTCGTAGATCATATCGATATCTATTAATTTATATGCCATTTTAAAAAAAAAATATGTATAATACTATTTTAAAATAAACAAGATATAAAAATAGACAGATCTATTTGCGCCAATACCTGAACTTTTTTCAACACGGGTGTTGAGAGACGGTTGTTTTAAAACAGTTTTCTTAATAAAGTGTGAGTGTAAATAGTGTCCGGTTCCGAGGCGAACCCAGAACCCATTTCAAGGCTCCTACAAACAGGCGCGACACGCGACGCGAATCGCACACGACTCAACAAAGGCACCGACTGCGACTGTCGCGCGACGAGCGGTGCCTTTGTGTCGCGTGCGATTCGCGTCGCGTGTCGCGCCTGTTTGAAGGAGCCTTCATTCACCTAATTATCATTTTTTTGCTTATCGATTGTAACTTTAATCATGTAGGCGTGAAGACACAAAAGTTGCATCCGGCCATTTTTCATAAAGTAGTTTTAGTGAAAAGCTGTTGATGTACTGGATACCGAAATCACAGAACTGTCGATGTGCTATGCTATAATATCTAGCATTTGATCTCTTTTGGCTGGAAAATGATGATGATGATGAAAAGCGAGATGAGAGCGGCTCCATAAATATAGGCAATAGTATACAAGTTGATAGGTATGTTATTGTTTCTTATCGAAGGACTGTCTTCAATCGAGGACATCACGTTACGGGCGACAGTATTACATGTCGCTATGCCGACCATTCAGATTATAAATTGACACCCACTCGATTCTTAGAAGCCAATCTTTTACAAACATGGCTCCCGATAATACTCCCGAAACGAAACGATGGTTGCTGTCCACTATCAACGAATGATCGCAATCAGGCTCAACTTCAAAGAAACTTTAAGAAACAACGGCAGGATACCGAACGACAATTTATCAACATGCCGACGAGAAATATCGATTATACGAGAAGTTCTCAGTATCAAATGACTAAACCTTTATACTTGGACTTTTCCCATGGAAATATCTAAATGAATAATAATGCAAATGCGAAATGCCATCCATGCTTATTATACAGTTGCATATTATTATATAAATATTAGATACGGGTAGGTATTATTGTAGGTAGATGCTGTGGAAAGTCGGAATGATTAGAACTACTGTTCCTTGTTTCCATTTCAAAGATATTGTTTCCACCATGAATTGACACACCCTGTTTAGATGCGTCTGACCCGTGACTATTATCTGCTAAAGCAACGCTAGTTGAAATTTGACATAATCGTTGGCATGTCATGTAAGATCATTATAGAAAGTCACGTTTTATAGAACTGCACGTGGTGGTGTATGTGGCTCGCTGTTCTATACGCTGCTGTGTAATTAAAAACATACCTATTTCAATACTTATACAATTAGTTCTTGTATTACAAACCGGTTATAGGCAGATACGATATTAGCATGTATTCAATAATTCCAATAGAAATTACTTACTTACCTACTTGACTAAACTACGTTCTACTTATCGGACATTTTAGACACGTAGTAAAATCTATTGTCTATTCATTTACTTTAGTCTTCATGGGTATTTTAACACGGTTCGAGCAAACACGTCACATCTGACTGCCGGAACCCATCAAGTGAGAAATTTTGATATCAGCACCCTAATTACGTAACACACTATCTATCACAATCTGAATCATTTTGAAGCCTATTGCTAATCCATTGCTTCATATGTTCGAAAAATGTATCTACTCAACAACGTAAAAAACGCAATGAATGTTGTTGAACTGTCAAAATGATACCCATTCCTACTGTTAGTGTGTTACGTAATTACCCCGCAGGTTTAGTCTGAATTCCTGTAACGAAGTTCTTGGATACATTAATGACAGCCTAATGAAGCATATATCTAGAAGTATCGATATGATGAGAATAATCACAATGATTTGAACATTCATTGTCGATTTAAATACGCGGTAACTAATTATCCATTAGCCCGGCACGAGACTCTCAAGCACATAATGACTTAAAAATGATGTCTATAAGTCATTAAGAAATACTTACAATAGTCTACTTTTCTGCATAGCAGGTAAAAGTGGTTAGTCTTCGAATAGGAATATTCCTTCACATCATTGGGCATTCATAATTTCAATGGGTTTTTCAGTGCTTAAGGAAAAGGCGTAATCTAGTATTAATTGACCTACAGAGATAAGAGAGGACAGTCTGTCCTTCAACCTGACTTTGTACCATACTCGAGGAGCTTAGGTACCTAATTAAGCAGAAATAAAATATGTTTAATTGGCATATGTCATAAGTACACACAAACTATTTTGGACTAGAACTCCTAGCTTTGGTTCTAATAGTTCCGATGCTTGTTAAAGTTAATTAGCTTCGAAGTAATCAAAGTGCTGTACACAAGACACAAGTACACAGACAGAGCTTCTAGTGAACCTGTGATATTAGGTCCGCCTATATCGATTGACTTTGACTTTAAATAAATAGTTCCAATAGACCATACCTTCATAGAAGTTTAACATTTATTAGTGTAGGATATTTTGATGTAGGTTATTTTAGTAATTTTTCCTCGCTGTTCATGAATAATTTGTTATATATGACAGAAAATTTAAACAATAATAATTAAATAACAACTATCCCAATATAGTAGGAAGATATAAAATATTACAAATGTCCATTGTTTTAGGTATCCAAAGCGCTCCGACTACAATTTATCCTGTTAGGTTTCCGTCCTCACCAAATAAACACAGCAGTATTTTGTTGTTGTTGATACCAGCACCCTAATTGCGTAACCCACTATCAATCACAATTTGAATAATTTTGAAGGATATTGCTGAACCATTGCTTCCTGTGTTCGAAAAATTTGTCTGCTCAACAACGTAAATAACGCAATGAATGTTGTGGAACTGTCAAAATGAAAGCCATTGCTATTGTTAGAGTGTTACGCAATTACCCCGCTGTACCTAGACTACGATGAACAAATGATGTTATTTGCTACCGATATGTTGTTATTGACAAGTTGTTTTTAGAGGCAAGACTAGGACTTACGGTTTAAGATATATATTTCTCAAAATAATGAATTACAAATTCACAAGAGAGACACAATAAGGTTTAAACAATATTATGTGCAATGAAGCATAGCTTAAAATCCAATATTTCTACACATAGTACATATCTTAAAACTAACATTATAATAATACTTTTACTTTGACTTAAAAGTTTTGGTAAGTATAGCAAACGAAACAAATCCAGAAATAAGAAGTTAGTTAGTTAGACTTACATACATACACACACACATACATAAACTCACGCCTTCTTCCCATGGAGGTAGGCAGAAACTACAGAACGCCACCTGCTACGATCCTTACATACTCCTTTTACCTCGTTTACGTTCATACATCTGCACCCTAATTACGTAACACACTATCTATCACAATCTGAATCATTTTGAAGGATATTGCTGAACCATTGCTTCGTGTGTTCGAAAAATTTGTCTGCTCAATAACGTAAAAACGCAATGAATGTTGTTGGACTGTCAAAATGAAACCCATTCCTACTGGTAGTGTGGTCATACACGCTCGCCGGTTGCGAGTACTACGCACCTGCAGACCTAGACAAAAACTTTTCTGATAGCGTTAACGCCAGACGTCAACGTCAAAATGTATGGCAATGACATTACCTGTGTAAAGGACACGTAATGTCACGCTAAGTTCGTACCTTTGTAACGAAACGCTAACGCTAACGCGTCGTTAGCGTGGCGTCTCTCATATGTGGTAGACAAGTAGTGTTTTTGACAAACCCAAATGTAAATTTTCGCGTTAATCGCTCACGCTCGCTAGCGGATGCTCGGAGCCTGCCGCTAATGGTGTTGTGGAGTGTTTTAATAAGAAAAACGTTTTTTTTTTTTGTTAAAATGCATTGCCTAAGGCTGTTATGGGCGGCAAATAATAAAGAAGCATGGATTAGGCGTCAAATAAGACCAAATTAGCGGAGTGTGAAGGTTATCGCCGAAATGCCGGAATTGGAGTTTATTCTGCGTTTTAGGCTGGATAAACAAACATTTCGGAATCTCTGCAGCGATCTAAGGTGCCTAACTTCTCTAAAAATAACTAAGGAAATTTCACTGGAAGGTAGATTAACATTAGAGCTAACCTTATTTTCAAAATGTACATATTAATACATATATTATTTACATAATTTACAATGAGTTCATGATGCCTGCTTGCCTCTATTGTTTAGGAATTAAAGTCGAAAATGCTATACATGCTGTTGTAGAACATGAAAGCCACTTATAAACTAATAGCGTTGAGAGCTACACTCGAACAAAAATGCCATTGGGTCATTGTGTAAAAAATTGAACCCAAACTTTATACTAAATGTTTCGTGATTATCGTAAATTTCTACTTACCTTTCCATAAGATCTAACATTATTGTAAATTGTTCTGGGCTCGCAAGTGACCTACCTACCTACCGTACCTACCTACCCACTCTACCTACCAACCCTACCTACCCTACGAGTACCTACCCCACCTACAAACCTTGTTCTGACAATAATGAACACAAAAAAAAGAATTATCCAATTTTATGCAGTCGTTCGGAAGTTATGCGCGTACCTACATACATTTCGGCGACTCATTTTTATTTATATAAGTAGATAGATTACTTTATAGTTCGAAACAAAAACAAAAACACTCGAAATACACTGCACAACATTTTGAAATGGTTTCAAATGGCCGCCAGTAAGTACGTGATTGACGTTTGACATTGACGTTTGGTTTTTTTTATTTCGTTCTCACGCTAACTTCCATAGAGAAACTATTGTGTTTCCTTCCAACGCTGCGAAATTAGCGTCTGGCGTGAGCTTGCTTCTTTGTCTACCATTTTACTCACGCTAACGTTCAGTCTGTAGCGTGTGCGGAAAAACGTACGGGTGTATTTTGTCTAGGTCTGGACCTTTCTAAAGAACATCACCAATAAGATCACTATATGTCTTCCTAGGGCGTCCCCTCCCGGCGTTTCCACTCACATCTGCCTTGTAAATACCTTTTTTTAGTCGCCCTTCATTCATCTTCTCAACATGACCAAACCATCTAAGCATACCCTTTTAAATTTTTGTCACTACATCTTCTTTTAAACCGCACTTTTGCCTTGTGATAAGGCAAAAGTGGTCATTCTTCAGCCTATCATTCATAGTCACACCACACATGCTTCGCAAGGAACGCATAGTTAGACTTGCTTATACGAAATCTGGAATTTGGAAAGGAATCAACACTGGTCCCTTTCTACCTTCACAATTAGTGGGTACTTCATGGAAAGTTTGAACTTTTGAAGTAAGTAGGTTTGAACTGACGAATATTTGGAAATATATATCTAAAAATAGGGACACGACGCCTTTTCTCATTAGATCCATATCTCTAATATATAAAACAGTTAATAAAACGATGATAATTAATAAGTCATAGAGAGACGATCGTGTTTGGTACATTAGCTTCTTGAACAAATCCTTTACCGGCTCTCATCGAGTTTGTACCGGTGACTCTCTAATGAAAACCTTCCAGTGCAGGGTGACAATGCGATGGTGCTAATAGCGTGATGGCTGCGTGGTCCTTGCGTGATACCTACCTGTAGACATAGCAGAGCATCGTTAATCAAATAGTTGAACTTCGTTAAATGTTAAAACGTTACATTTCGGAAGATTTAACGGAAGTTAACGTTAATCGTTAACTCGTGATAGAAAAAGCAATTGATATGTCGTTACGTCAGCGTTTAACTTTTTACAATCCCTTGTTATATTATTTCAGTGATAGCTGTTCGTCACGAATAATCTGTAAAAAAGAAATGGTCAGTGTGTCAGTGTTGTGCCATTAGGTAGCAGGAACGCAGGCGTTCATTAATTAGCTAAAAGAGTAAAACTTTGCAAACAATTAGAAATTGCTACTGAAGCCTGCGGGTGTCGACGTTAGGACGAGCTGCTTCTCCCACGGACAACTGTACATCGCTTGCTTCCGCGTCACCAGTCCTGACACTTCTTATATTTAGGCTAAGACCGAAACTACTAAACACTATTACGACCAACACCGTACGTCATCAGTTCATCACGTCAACGCCGACTATCGCTGAAAACCAGCGGTGGGGCTCGGTCTCGCATAGGGTGGTAGCATTATGCTGAGTGATAGCCGTTTTGCGTGGATGTGACGCATATTTTCCCCCAACTCGTTCTTTTTTGTATTTGTGTGTCTTTCTCTGCGTCATGTTTACCGTAAATAAACGTAAGTATTTTCTTTCTTTCTTAGGTATACCTACAAGGAAGTTTTATAAAAATGTGGCTGTTATTTTAGTATATTGTGGTGTCTTACGATACGACTTCCACGCGAACGAAGTCGCGGGCAGAAGCTAGTTCTGTAATAAAACTCAACATTGATCTCAGTTTTGTATTCGATTCTGACTGTTCACGGATACAGACTCAAATCTACATGGTCTTCACATGATCTGACCAAGTTTATGTCTGGACTTCAAAAGAGACCGTGACCTCTGAGTTTGTTTCGGCCTTTCTTCTCAGAGTAGTCAGATAGGAAATGCCGACCTCATCTAGTTTTTAAAATATTATTGACTTCTAAAAGTGTTTGTACAAACCTACTTACAGAAATAAAATCATTTATCATTTACAGTGGAGTGAATTTAAATCGATTACGAGTTTACACGAAATAGCCAGGCAGAGGATTCACATTCACAGCATTTTGACACTGAAGCGATAATGTTACACAATGGGCCATTCACCAGCCAGCTAAGCATGCTGCTTCAATATTATTCATTCACTTCCGCAGTCAAGTGAACTCAGCTCCAGATTCGACTTGATACCAATAATATTTGCCCCATTTACCCCATTTTGGAACAACATATTGATACAACAGTTATATTAGCATTTCACCGCCGCTTTTCTAATAAGTACAGAAATCCTTGTTTATACGGCCTTTGTAGAAGTGGTGAACGTAGGGTCTTCAACGGCCGCTACAAGGAATGGGTAAATCTTTCCACTATTGCAGTCTTTTGTTTCTCGAAAAAAGATACGTGTGCCGATCCTCTTTATGTTTTCCTTTATCATCGCCTTAGGGAGGCCTTCAATCTGCCGGGGTCGCGGATTGTTCGAAAGAGTTACCGTGGCCCTGGCGCACAGGCAACTGAAGGAACACGGGTGGGTTTTAGTCAGTAAGAGTCTGACACGCCCTTCCGCTCCGCCCAGAGCGGGAGAGGTCATTTGATGATTTCCCACCCAAAAAAAAAAAAAAAAAAGGGAGGCCTTCAAGAAGGGAGGGGCGGAGTTTCTCTGTCATCATCGAGTTTTTATAATATACCAACCTTTTACTGCCCCACTGCAATGTAAAGGCCTCTTGTCATATATATATAGAGTGAGAAGGCAGATTATCACGCTTGCTCAAGACGGGTTAGCTAGCCATTTCAGACTTGTATTAACTATACGTCCAAGTTTCAGTAATGTCCAGGATAAACGCAGAAAGTACATATGAATGAAAAAGTCACATTAGTACTTGCCCAGATTTGCACCCACAACCGCATGCTTGAGAGGTGAGACCTAACCACTAGGCCATCACGACCAGATTTTATAATGTAGTTAGATACCTATTTTAGTTCCACCTGCACTATATCTTCACGTAAACTTCGCTAAATTGAATGGCGTAAGTTCACAACATAACGACCAATCGGATTTACGCGGTCAGTAAAGTTTATGACCTATGCAAACGACATTTATGATTCATGCTATAACTAGAAATATGTGTGGTTTCAGCATTCCTTTATCGGTTGCACTCGGTAGTTGTGGTAGCCTGAGAAAAGTAAGTGCTACTTAAAATGGATTGAGAAATGTGCAAGCGCAGGGCGAAGGACGAAACATCGCCTAAAATTGTGCATAATGGCACTGTCACAAAATAGAAAATTACAGGTATATGATACATATTTTCACCTTATACTCTGGAACAGCAACGCGCTTGGGTTGCCCCTGGTGTTGTAGATCAGCAGACGTCGAAAGGCGAAGAAACGGTTACCAGTTACCAACAGAAGGGCTGCCGATTTGATCGCCAACCAATAACACAATTAAAACTCGTTTTCAATCGAACCTACGGAAAATCCAATAATGGGATAGAATTGTGCAAGAAAAGATAACTATTCTTGTTCCCCTACCACGTCACAATTGAAGGCATGCCCAGGCGCACTCTATCCACTAATAACGTATTTTCTTTTTCAGAATGAAACGTAGAAATAACAAGCTATACCAGTGCCAACTTCTGAATTTAGTGAAATGGAGCCATTTTCCAACACCCACCACTTTCCCACACTATAAATTATTTAATCGCAAACGTAACATCAACAATGCTGCGACCTCGAGCGGCGCATGCGTCGCCCGAAGCACATGCCAAACAAAATGTGCACATATCACGTGTGGATTAGATTGTATATTCAGTCAGGGAAGTTCATTGTTAAGCAAATTGACTACCATCAACTTACGAGTATAAGGTCCGTAAATTCATGCTCATTATTTTTTTTATATTTTTATATTCAATGCTATCATTATTTGACAGTTAGTATGAAATTCCTTTATCACGGCAAATTAACATAAGGAATCAATTTGCATGACAATTAATTTCCCTGACTGTACCTATATTGTTAGTTTATGCCTTCGCATAAGTCTAAGTCTAAAATCAAACAAAGGTGTTCCTTTGCTTGATTTTCAGAAGAGTGTCTTTATAAGCTGTAATATGCACGTCAGTCATGATGCCGTGGTGATAGGTAACTGGCATAACGATCAAATTTTTCTTTTTTTAAATAAATTATTTCGTCATGCACATTGATCAAAAGTCAAACGTAATAAATTAAGTTTCCCGTCAACAACACATTATTTTCCTGCTTTTTCATGAGATATTTAAAAACCCGCATTATTTATCCGTTGGTAACGGAATAATTTATGCAAATCCGTTAATGTCTTTATCCATAGGATATCCTCACCTCATAGCCTGGAGCTACTTATGTACCTACTATGTATTTAAAAGCTGTCTTACCGCGACAAAATAAACGCCACTGCTCTCGCGATTAACGTGGCCAGTCGAGTCTATCTCATATCTTCACTGATCTAGGAAAGAGAGAACTAGAGAAAGCTTTCGATCATAATTTGCCACCTAATTACGCCCGAGCTTTATCTAAATATTTACATAGTTTGAATCCGTTAGTCAGCCGCATCTATTTGGACTGAATCGGAGCCAAGCATTTGCCTACGTAGGTAGTTCCAAAGTTTAGACTGAGGGAAACGTGGCGTTATACATATATGAAAAAGGGTAGGTATAGTGTGGCCAACTAGCGCGATTTCTTTAAGGGACCTACCCTAGAAGCTGAAAATTCCTTGAACTGTGAGAAGTGAGATCTTCAAAGTAGGTAGTTTTTAGATTATTTTACTGTTTTACCTTGTTTTACCTATACAAATAATGAGAGGAAAATTAAAATTGTTACCTACTTATAGGTATGTTTACTCCATTTACCGCAAGGATACTAAATATGAGTTAGTCAAGAAGTTCTATGAATCCTCGGTTAAAGAGAAGTCTTAATTATTGACATCATCGTTTTTAAAAACAAACAACAGTTATATTTTTAATAAAAATAGGTATTGTAGAATACGTAAATAACTTAATAATAAATTACATAGTGTAACACTTTTACGTACTTACGTAAAGAAGTAGATCCAATCAGTTGTAAGTTTCCATTGTTTATTAATTTCATCAAACCGTGCAATACTTTATCAGCCTAAATTTAAATTACCCGGTACATTTTTTGTATCTCGATAACCTCTGACTATTCTAATATTCTCATTTTTTTTCCTTGACTTTCAGACTTACCTTAATATGTATGTATCTTTTAGAGTTAACGAACTGAAGGTTTCGAATATTCAGAAGCGTTGATATCTATAATCTTATAAATAAAATAAAATCATAACGAAGTACACAAGTAACAGAACATAGAATATTAAAAAAAAAAACGTTATTGCTACGAGATGTGGGAACGATTCTGATGCCGAAAATAATGATGTTTAAGGAAATTTGTCTATTTGTCTGGATGTAGGTATGTTCCGGAGTAAGGCAGTGGACCGAGTTGTGTCCAAGGACTGGAAGACGAAGTATCGGTCGTTCGACGGCGAGAGGGGGGGACGATATTGTTGCCATCACGGGTAGAACCTGGATGAGGCTGTAACAGGAGCGTGGAGATTGGCACAAGAATAGATAGGCCCATGCCCAGCTGCAGTAGGTGAAGTGGGGCTGTGGATGATGATGGTGATGTTCCGGATTGATGCAAAAACTAGTGAATAGATTCTGTTCAAATTCTGCAAAAATATTCCTTAAAATTCTGATCCACGTTAGGACTATTATTATCACGCTATTTGCTGTGGGGAGTAGCATATGTCTTCAACCGTTAACCGTGAGATTGTGATCAGAACAGACTTTTTTTTTATATTTCAGTTAAATACAAGCTTATCAATTCCAAGACCCTGTTCTTAGGTTAAATCCCAAACAGATTTTCTGTTTTTGTGATTGTTTTTAATATTTCCCCGAGTGATCGAATCCGTGGGGTTGCTACTGCCCAACAGTTCGCCACATGATGCCCTGTGGATTTATTTATCTCTCTTGGTCTGGCACCTCACCCTAGACCTGTTTCGGCAAAGTAAACTCTACCAGCACAGACCTTGAGCACTCCTAAACTCTAGGTCTGTGCTGGTAGAGTTTTCCCGAAAGAAGTCTTGTTCCTCACCTCTGGCTTGCCTTTATTGGTCGTCTTGAGTGAACAATGACGAGGAACAGAGCTCCTACCTAATTCTTGCCTTTACTGGCCAGCTAGAGTGGAGATTCGCAAGAGCAAACATGCTCGGAGGAAGGAAGTATTCAAGTTAGATGCTGGTAGGGATCTTGACCATCTTTCGGGCTTTGGGGTTGTTCTGATTGCCGTGGAATACCTATTTAACCTATCCACTCCTCAAGCATCTCAGAACATGTTGCCCCCTTGTCGCTACGTCACTATGTGCTAGAGACAGTTTCCGGGGGCCCATTATTTAGTGTGCAAGTCACCCCCTACCATTTTATCCGTGTATATGATATAACATTGGTCAGGCAGCAGACATAGTTCTTCCATAGTCCAAGGTTATCCACTAGAGACACCCAAACCCATAGCCCAATATGTTTTGTTTCCGTGTTCTGCAATAGTCCTGCACCAACCGGAGATTGTCTTTGGGTGCACTTACATAGTGCATACACGGATAATTGTCGTTTGGTGCCTCATTCCACTTAAAACTGTCTAAGGGGCCTCTGCGAGTTGTTTTGGTCCCTCTTCCACCTTCTAAAGGACTGGGACCCTATGATCCCGAAGTATGTAATCATAAAAAAAACGTAAATATTAAGCCCTACCTACTAAAAAGTTATAGCTGTTTGCGACAGTGTCACAGTTTGTTCTACAGACTGCTCATCATTGTAGTTCGGTTCGGAACCCTAATTTTGTTTTCTCTTTATGGGTGTTTATAATTTGTTGTGTAGATTCGTTCAAACAATGTCGACGAACAAATCGCTTTCCGGAATAGAATAGAATATCCTTAACTTATTTAACTGTTAAAATCATCACTAGATCCTGGCATGGAGTCGCAAGCACAGTTATTTTAGTATATTGTGGTGTCTTACGACTTCCACGCGAACGAAGTCTAGTCTGGTTTGCAATAAAACTTTAAAAACAAAAAAACGATCCTGAAAAATTGGCAAAAGTCAGCAATCGAATCAAAGGAAAAAATCGAAAATCAGCTGAAAGTTTATATGAATCAAAATCTGAGTCTTCAATAGGCAATCTAGTAAAACTAAGTACTTACCTTCAGTTATTGCCAGTGAGCTTATAAGCTGACCATGACTGGCAGAGGCCAAACGTTGGCGATGATTATGTAGCAAACCGACGGACTCAGACTTGAAGCGAAAGGCACATTGAAAAAGACTTTAACTGCGATTGTTACCGGCTGAAAATAAACACCTTTATATTCCCATTCCCCTACAATGAGCCATACATGCTCATTTGTTTCAGAAATAATTCATGGGTTTCGAGAACGTTCAATAATGTAAAGCAAGGCCGCGGATCGATCGAATGCACCAACGAGTATCTCACATTTATCACAATCGATTTCGAATTAACAATGCGGTACAGTCGACCTCTATTTAAACTTGAGTCGATAGTGTTACAGATTATGTTCAGTATTTTTCCATAAAAAGTTTTTGGCAAATAATTAAATTGGGTGAGATTTGGAATGACGCGTTCCTATGTCGTCTCTTAGGATTTCAACTATGCAGGTATGTCATCTTCTAGTCGTTTCGAGTTCATGATGACGTCAACTTCCAATCTATAGGAGTCTCGATTGTAAGTTTTAAGTTTATATTGCAATGAATCCATACATAACATCACGCCTGTAATCTCCGAAAGGCCAGGCAGAGGTGTACTCTATGATACACCCAAACGCCAGTTGTGTTTTGAAGTCCCATGTAATAGGGGCGAGCCCGCAACATCAAACGGGCACAAATCCGGACTCCGAGCTGCTACTGAAAAATTCCTGATGGAAAAATCCAATTACACTTTGTCCGACCTAGGAATCGAATCCAGGACCAGACCTGGGCAGAAGCGGTTGCAAATACGAGACCGACGAGGCAGTCAATTAATCCGTTGTCAAATTTCGTATCAAGTGATTTGATTGGCTGTTGTTATTTCTGCTGCCGCCAACCAATCGCAACAGGTAACATAAGATTTACCATTCAAATTACCCTATCGAATGATTATTTCATGAAATCGTGGCATTTGGGGCCAATTCTAACTTACAGAGCTGTATTGAAGAATTTTATAATAATATTATAATCATTCTGTCTGTAGAGGTCGTCTAATATAAAATTGTACGCCCCTACACAAAAAAAAAACTATACAAACATTTACGAGTAAGATGTGTCTGCAAGAAGCAGCGAAGGGACGTGTAATTTTAAATTAGATTTATCTATAAATACATATTTGTTACGGTCGTGAATAATATTTAAATGAACTTTTAAAACCTCACACTGACCTGCAATTTGCAAAAAACTTGAGAATTAGTATTAAGCGGGCTACCTTAGCGCCCCCTTAAAATTAGAATTAGATCGGCTTTTCGCTTTCAGAAGGCAGCTTTAATAATAATCACTGGCTGTCAGCAGCCAATGATTATTTTCTTCTTTACTTTATATGATACTTAAGAGTTCTTGCTCCACAAAGTCCCGCGATTTAATTGAGGCCATTCATGTTACACTGAGTAGCTTCCGCTTCAATCAATTAATTCATTAGGCTCCTACTTTCATCATAGTCGCCATTCTTTATCGGCACAAGCTATACGAAAATAACTGATGCTGTGAGGAAAAGATTGGCTTGTCGATTTGTTTGATCAAGGGCGCGTCTACACACGTAGCCTATTAGGTACCGCTATCGATGGAGAGTGGTGGATGGTGGAGGTACTTTATTGTAGAGATCGTCTTATTTAAAATTGCACGCCCCTCCACTAATTGTTGCGTGTGTCGCAAATGGCTTGCTTAATTAGCTGTTTTACATAATAGCTAGCTGTTTAACATTACCGCTAGCTGTTTTACATAACCACTAGCTATTTTACAAAACAGCTCCGTTATGTAAAATAGCTGAGCGACGTTTAGCGGTTTTCCATAATTATTGAACTTTAATCCGCAGTATTGCTTAAAAGTTTTGCATTTTTCAATCCAGCGGGCCAACGATTAGAGGTTATGTAAAACAGCGTGAAATGAAACGTCATATTATAGATTTTAATTCCAGATTTTGTTGCTCGTGGCTGTGTCATAACAGCAATAATGGCGTCCGAAACAGAAATAAACAAAAAGCGTCATATGTGTGAAAATTACCCTAAATCAAAGTGAAAAAAGTGATTTTAAGTACAATTTTAATAAAAAGTTATGAAAATCGGTCCTAAAAATACTAAATAGCCAAGTAACTGCGACCTACTTGGAAGTAGCGGTTGGTTACAATTCTAACCTAAGGTCAGGGTGTCCTACCTTGTCGCGGATTGTTCGAAAGAGTTACCGTGGCCCTGGCGCACAGGCAACTGAAGGAACACGGGTGGGTTTTAGTCAGTAAGAGTCTGACACGCCCTTCCGCTCCGCCCAGAGCGGGAGAGGTCATTTGATGATTTCCCAACCCAAAAAAAAAAGGGGTGTCCTAGCTTAGCTACTGAGACCAATTCGGCATTAAAAGCCACACCAAACGCTTAAATTGTGACTGCAGATAAGCCATTCTGCATTACGTCTAAACGTGGGTAGCAGTTTTGTTAAACGTAGGCAATCAAATAAGCAATAAATAATAATAAATCTTATTTAATAATTAATTAAATAAGCAATGGCAATCCAGCTGAACGGCTCCGTTATGTAAAACAGCTGAACAACAGCTGTTTTACATAACGGAGCTGTTTTGTAAAACAGCACATTCGACAATCCATCTGCTACACATACACATTTCAAATGTTTGTAGGTACTTATAGAAATTGAAATGGAGAGGCGTGCAATTTAGAATTAGAATATCTCTACCATTATTTTATATTCAGACATAAAGCTGAATAAATATTGCAAAATTTATATTCGAATAATTAGAATGTTTATTTATTATGATTCTAATTATAACCCATGGACACAACATAACCCATGTATCAAAAGGTGTAAGCAGTATTATCTGGATACTATTTACGTCAATGGCCTCTGAAACAGTTTAATTAGGTAAAGCCGGATGTTATCAAGTTCACAAGTTATTGATAATTTGTAATTGGTTTACATTTCACATTTACATAGTTTGTACCAAACGTTAAGCGTGGGCGATTTGTAGGTACCTAATCTATACAGAGCGATGTACGGCTTCAGCGGCGATTGAACCCCACCCATATGAAAGTGGTTTGTAAGTCTGGAAATCTATTGAGGTCAATGATTGAAAATAGGTAGGTACCTACTTGCTAAAAATAACTGGGTTAACTTTAGTCGATAAAAAAGTAGGTAAAAGTATTTTATAAATAGTTTGTTATCGTACCTACTTAAACTAAAGAAAAAACTTTTCGTGGCGTATAGAATAGATAATTTATTATGAATTTCAGTATCAAATCCGCTAATCACTGGTGAATTAAACATTTCTATTCGATTAGGAAAGTTTACTGACAGCAATTGATTAGATTTATTACGTTCTAGTTCATACAAATGCACTAGAACACACTAATTAATGGACAAGACTTATGTAACTGCAGCTATTTGCATACAATCAATAGGCAAGTACTTAAGTAGTCATATCAGACCATTTCTAACGACCTTCCAATGTTCACTTTCACAATAAACGTGTCATTCATCATCATTTCAGCCGAAAGACGTCCACTGCTGGACATAGGCCTCCACCAAGCACCGCTACTTTAGCCGGTTCTGTGCTTCTCGCATCCAGCGGAGTCCTGCGGCCTTCACAAGGTCATCGGTCCACCTTGTGGGAGGCCTTCCAACGCAGTGATATCATTTAGTAGTATTATAGGATTTGCTTGCAAAAAACTTGCTAGATCTATTATTCAACGTACCTACCTAAGATTTTCCGCAAGTACCTTTCTACCTACCCAGTAGGTATCAGTACCTACCTTATTCTGAAAACAAAACAGATCATAAATATTGACCTTTAGAAGACTGATCTAATTTGAAAGTAAATTTTGTTTTGAATAGATGCCCATTTTGCTTTATGATTTAATGCTCTCATCGTGTTTAGACAACGTGATCTTTGGAATGATCAACAACAGCACGGAGCACGTGCTTTGATAGATTTTCACTTACCTTTATAGGTAGAGATCGTCCGGTTTAAAATTGCACGCCCCTCCACTGCTTGTTGCATACACATTTGTAATGTTTGTATAGAAATTTTAGTGGAATGGTGGAGCAGTTTTAAATTAGACGATCTCTACCTAGGTAGGTACTTCGTTTTTCTTGATGGAAAACCTACTCAAGTCTGAAGAGACCTGCTCAAGTCTGTTACACAGGAATTTTTTTTAGGCCGCCAGCTGCGGACCTGCCGTCCGTCGGTCGCCATGACAGCTCCTAGATTTTTGCAAGAGTTTAAAGTGTCGGAAAGAGTGAAGGCAGGTTAGTGAATCTTCTCTTAGGGTATTGGTCCGAACGAAATCATTGATCATTAGTTTTACTTTGTAGTACCTAAGTACTACAAAATAAAACTAATGATCAATGATTTCGTTCGGACGAATTGACTATCTCCGTTGGTACTACCAACGGAGATATTCAGTTAGGATTAGGCAAGTTTACCTATAAGTAGGATGGATTTCGCCTCAAGTCAATATTATAGCTGCATTTGCAGATTTTTCAAACGCTTCAGACAGCATCTTGAAAAGAAGCACAAGGTAAGGACAGCAAAGAAAGTCGAATAACACTTCAGTTTTTTAGATGTTAATTATTAGACGAAACATATTTTTAAGTTGGAATAGATTAAAGTACCTACTTATAAAATGCCTAAGTTATTTCATGAAACGCGGAAAAGCAGTTTGTCAAATAATAATTTGTGTAAATTTTGATAAGTAAATCTGACAGTGTTAATGGACTTTCGTTACTGACTGTACTCTTTTCGTGGCTTTGCCTATAATCTAATACAACAGTGTATAGACGGAATACCTTGGCACCATACATTATCTTATCAGTCATGCTACGTCGTTTTACACAGATAGTTCATCGATTTGTGAATAGTGCAGAATAGTATTTTTATTCAATTAGGTTTTTTCCCAACACTTAAGTGGTAAACAATATAGAGCTCATAACTTGTATATACAGGCCAATTATTCCTAACGGAAACCACAAGGGGAAATTTAACAAGCATTTCTTTGGCTTTGGCATTTCCAAATATTGGGTCGTAGTAACGATGATAGGTTTCTTGTCGTCTTTCGAATAATTTTGTTTACTTTCCTCCTCTTTCCTTTAACCGGCCTTATATTTGAAGTGTTTGGTACTTGTTAGTGGAGCAATTCTGTTACTATGTGACATCCATAGACTTGGGTGTAGCTCATTGTAGGTATTATAGCAAATATTGCAGTTAAATGAATTTCGATGAGAAACATGTTCCAATGTTTATTGATGGAAATATAAATGAAACATAATTTTTTAAATAAAATTTATTTTACTGTTAATACAAAAAAAAAACAATATAAATAATTTTCTAATTTAATTTAAATAAAGCACAAATTCATTTAAATAAATGTTTACATAATATAATTCGCAGATCACAAACCATAACCAAAGCAAAGTGAATAATGCCTACGTTTACATAGAAAATGCTTCGACTTGTTTGGCGTATTAGGGCGTATTGCATACGCTGTCATTACCTACATGAAAAAAAAAACAAATTGATGGAATACCCTAATCATAGGCAATCATCTTCGGAAATGGCAACTAACAGAAGAAATGGCTGACAGATAGCAATTTCTTAAAAAATCCTTTTGGATGGTATTTGCATGAATAAAAGTAGCGGCTCTGTGAGCTGCAGACCTCGCGAGTCTGTCTTTGCATAGCTTAAAACTGAATAAATGTTCACCGCGCACCTTAAAACAAAAAGCGAGCGCAAAAAGCGCGAAATGGCTGAAATATGTTTGTTTTTTTAACGTTTTCAACCCCCATAATCTCATATCTCTGCCATTTTGTAAAATTTCGAAAAACTGATTCGACAAAAAGACATCCATATAATTGTCGAACCTGTTCACAAAATTTCACGAGAATCGGTTGAGAAATACGACCAGTAGAAAACAGCTGGACATCCACCGGACGTCCGGATATACGAAAGCATTTTGGCCCAAGCTGAAACGGAGACGCTTCGCGCTCGCTCGGTCAATGAAAACAAAAAGCCACACAAAGATGTTTTTTGTCTGACACGGAATTTTATGAGTACCAATAGCTGGCAAGAAACTAAAATCAAACTTAAGGCGAGTTTCTGCTCATGATCATTATCCATCACGTTTGCTGAAATGTTTTGGCAGCTTCACACCAAAGGCAGATTATTTTTTTAAGGTAAAAATTACATGGTAGGTATCTTATGTGTTGATAGGGGTTTTTTAAATTTGCAATTGAATAACTTGTTTACGATGCGTCTCATACCGATGATGGTGGCCACAAGAAAGGAACATCGCGCGGTGCGCGCCGCGTGTCGTTCTTTTGACTTTGGCATCGAGAGGGACTTCGTCCTAGATTAGCATCTTCTAGTATTTTTCATACCGTAAGCAGTAAATATAATCTAAACTGGAGCTCACTAAGGAACTTGGTTCGAGACTTTCAGTACATTAAAAAGTACTGTCTTACAATCTGTTTGAACGAAACTGATTCATTAATTTGTTCACATTGATAACGAGCAGGATTTAATTAGTCTAAACTCCAATTTCTTGTAAGTATTATGAGCACTGGTTTAATTGCCAAAATTTACATCATATAAACAATTATTATTCTCGAATAAGTTATTTATTCGAATGTTACAAAAATAAACTAAACAAGTTCACTCGTGTTATCAATTTATAACAAGGTGCTGTTAAAATTAGGACGTATTTTATAAATAAAATTGCTGTGCAAGAGTCAAAACTAATTAACATCACTATTAGTGAAAACATGCGTTTTACTAATATTTTAATTCCTTTAAAAAGAAAGTGATATAAATTTTTCACAAATATTTCATTTTATGGCAACATCACATCAATTTGTTGCGAGTTTTAAAAAATGAGATCTGAATTTAAAAAAATCTAAACACTTACCCTTATGAGTTACATAAATAAATCTAAAGTATTGGTTTATGTTAAACCGTATTTTAGTAGAAAAGTCCGGTATTTGTCACGGGTACACGATACATAAGCATAATATTATAGTCTCAGTAGTCAAAAGTCACCTCCGTTAATTCTGATACAGATACATTCCTACTCTTAAATATTAACACTCTTGACAGCATTAATTAATAGTCGCTAAAGAGATTAACCTGCAATTTTATCAAACATGACTCACTATTATAGTCAGACTTGAATATTCTGTAAGTAGTTTATATCCATTCTAGCGTTCCTATTTATTATTATCATTATTGCTCGCTCTTACTGACCCGTTGCTGGGCAAAACGCCTCCGTCTCGCTTCTCCATACATTTCTGTTAGCTGGTGATGTAAGCCAGTAGTTCTTCTTAGCGTGTCGATGACATTTTAAATAGAGTCAGCCCAGAAATCGGCTTTGAGTTTGGCGCCATCAGAAAGCCAGTAATGTCGGTAGGAGTCAAGCTCATCCCTCCAAGTTCGCCTTGATTCAACATCTACATGTCCCATATAAATATATTTTGCAACATACTCAACGCTTGCATCTGCGTGTCATTGGTCGCAGTCAAATCGACGGTTACGTACTTAGCTGCCTGAAGGATTCTTAAACAGGACGCGTTTTCTGGAGGTAATTTGTGACAGACTTGTGTGAAGGTAGCCTTAGCGCAGTCGTAGTGGAAGACGAGAGGGTCCAGTATGTCTGTTAAGTCCGCTTGAGTGAGGAGGCAGCATAAATGGGCTAAAGTTACACATAGCTGGAACAAAAGAAATCACAATGTTACTTATCATCAAATATATGAGCTTTGGCTCTTAACCTAAGCGGAGTTAAGCAGCGGCCAGAAGAGGAGTGGCACAAACCAAAAGATATTATATTCAGGGTTCCTACATAACTTCTTGTTCTCTCGGCTCGGCACAAGATATATGATAAATTAGTGGATGCAGTAGTAAAAGATTACCCAGTCAGCAGGATGGTATCGCTCCTGGTAGCCTAGGATACGCCGGACGAATTTTTTATTAATATCGCCGATAAAGAATCGAAATTACTATACAGCATGTCGAACCACACCGGTGAGAGATTACGTTTGCCAAGTAATATCATCATCAGCCTACAGTAGTCCACTGCTGTACATAGGCCTCTCCAATAACACGCTATTTAGCTCGATTCTCGGCCACCATGCGAAGATCGTCGCTCCACCTAGCCCGAGGGCGTTCTATCTTACGTTTGCCGATTTTCGGTCTCCATTCAAGAACACGTCTACCCCAACGGTCATCGGTTCTACGGACAAGCCAAGTACCAAGTAACTATAACTACCACGTACTATAACCATTGAAGAAAAAATTACAAATGAGCATCAGGTCACACTTTCAAAGTTCTGTCAAAATTCTCACCTGTTCAATAAGATTATCCTTATGCTTATATTCATTAAAGTCATCCACATCAGCGGCATTCTCCATCGCAGCTAGTACACCCCTCCACACTAACGCGTAGTGTTCGGCGTAGTGCGTACGCGCAGACGGCGCACGCAATGCCGTCGCCGCGTTGATACGAACCTTTAGGTTCTTACACTCTTTGGTTAGAGTGCAGAGGCTGGAGTATACTTGGTTCTGGGGAGGAATGATTGGATGAAGACGGAGAAGTATTGATGAAGGCAATAAACCGAGATTCATTCAGCAAAAGATAAATAGATTTCTCTTTCAAAACGATACAATGAAGGCGATATTGAATACTAGTGTTTTTTTTTATTTTTATAGTGTGGTGAGTAAGCAGGTGGCCCTCCTAATGATAGTCACCATCGTTTAAAGAAAAATATCGAGTACCAATGGCATTACAAGTGCGTTTGCTAACCCAGAGATAAAATTTAAATGTCTTATGGGCCTGTAATTACACTGGCATCCATACTCTTCAAACTGGAACACAGACCAGACCTTACTATTATCGTCGTTTTCTCTCTTTATATCTCACACCCGAAATAAATGCTATAGTTCGCGCAATGCTTTATGAGCCCTCTGAACGTAGACCCGAGAACGAAACCGAGCATGGTACAGTTGAGTGAGAGTGAGAGAGTTCCCTCAGACACCAATATTATGCATACTGCGCCACTCGGGTGCAACTTCCGAGAGCTCATAAAGTTCTGCGCCACTGTACAAGGGAATTCGTTACTTAACCTTCTTGAACATCTTACCTGCCATCCATTAAAACAAGTGAACAACTGCTCATTCTTCATAGCATTGCCCATCGCGTAGCAAGCGTTCCATCGCACCTTCATATTGTTCACCTTACACGCGCAATCCAAAAGCTTCCCTATCGCTGTCTCGCATAAGGTTTTCAATTGCGTGTTCCTGAGAAGATTCTCGTTCTTTATCAAGCGCAGCAGATTTCCGAGGCCGCGAGTCGCACTCATTTTTACCTATTTAGCAAAATAGTTATGGTTATTCGATAGCTTAGCAATTACTGAACCATTTTTTGTTATAAAAATGATTACTACCAATGGTCATACGAGAATACGCTGATGGTATAACTTAATAATTATATTCAGAATTAAAAATATAACAGCTTTAGAAGCAAATTCTATAGATTCGTCAAGTTTCAAGGTTAATGAGCCTTACTTGGGCAGAGCAGCAGACATTGAACTCTGCATTTTTTAACACCTTCATATGGAAAAATTACACGAAAACTTCACCCGATATGTTCCCTGTCGTGTGCTATTGTTTAGTTTTAATTCGATCAAATTAAATAAACACGTCTGTTTAATTTCAACGATTTTCTTCTAGGTAGGTAGTAATTGTTCTGACCGTAGGCAATCCGCCGGCGAAACAGCCACAAATTTTGTTCAAATCAGGATGGACATGAAGTGTGTATGATAACTTGATGAGATAAGCATTGTTCTAACGGTGGGAACACATTAAATTTAACATACGTTGAAACGAACATGCCGTCCAAATATATGCAATGCGACATGAAATGCAACACGACAAAAAGGCGAATTTGTTTCAACGTATGTTACATTTTATGTTACGTTTCACATTTATATCTGTACCAACTATAAACATATCGGCTAAATAAAATTAACTTGACAGAAACCTAAATCAGCAACCTAATTACGTAAGACACTATCAGTCACAATCTGAATCATTTTGAAGCCCATTGCTGATCCATTGCTTCATATGTTCGAAAAATTTGTCTGCTCAACAACGTAAATAAAGCTATTACTACTGTTAGTGTGTTACGTAATTGCCCCGCAGGCCTCTAGATGTTCATTCATCCTACATTCAAAGGCTAGAAAATAACTGACTCTTGACCGAAACTTGTCTCATACATCAGTAATCAATCAGATTAAATTAATCTATCTTTTTATTGGGTTCAGCATTACTGAACCAGTACATTTGTGCTTGTTTTAGTTAACACATCCTGTATGGATAACGGTCCAGTGAAACTTTCCATTAACTTAGAGATAAGAAATGTTTTAACATAAGTGCAAGTCATCAACTGATAACGTTTGTCCACGTGCGAAGAGCTAGGGACCTCGTGTCAGTTTAGTGACCCGTGGACCCGTGCTGCGATTAGGTTTCTAGATTTCCATAATAAATTTATTTTTAGAATATGTTGCTAGAGAGTTAAGTTAGAATCGGATAAGGGTCAGCGCAGACCGACCAAGTAGCGGCGAATCGACTAAGTGCCAGCACGCGTAAACTTCTGCGATTGGCTGTTAATAAATCATTCAACCAATCACAGACGTTTACGCGCGCTTGGCAATTTGTCAAATTAATTTTGTGATATTTTTCTTTCCAGAAACTGGCCCTAAATCTATAACAACTGAAAGTGGATTTTATTTCCTACTAGCTTTTCCCGCGGCATGGCCCGCGTTGACGTCGGAAATTATCCCACAGGAACGTAGTACGGGGATAACAAGTATCATTATGTCCTAAGCCAGGTCATGGTCTACGTATGTGCCAAATTTCATCCAAAGCCGTTCTGCCTTTTTGAACGTGAGAGCGTAACAAACAAACAAACAAACAAACTCACTTTCGCATTTATAATATTAGTTAGTATAGCATACGGCTGGTAGTAATAAAAACACAAAGCGGCACGAAGCATCTTCGAGCGGCGAAAGTTTCAGCCGTATGCTATCCATACCAATATTATAAATTCGAAAGTAACTCTGTCTGTATGTTACCTTTTCACGCCTTAACCTCTGAACGGATTTCGATAAAATTTTGCAAAGAAATAGATGGCATCCTGGGGAAGGACATAGGCTACTCTTTGTCCCGGAAGCACGTTCCCGTGGGACAATTTCCGACATCCGCGCGGGCAAAGCCGCGCGCAGAAACTAGTAATATGTATATCAAATCGACATTCAGTTGTTATACAATTAGTCGTTCCGCCACCACTCCGTCGGTCTGCGCTGACCCTGAGTACCTGTGTGATTGAATATTTTATCACTTGTTTTATAATTAATGATTTATTACCAATATCTTAGTGAAAATTAACTAATACATAAACTTGCATTAACATCTGGCAGAATATAAAGGTGCCTACACACAGAGAGCATTCGTTAACAAGCTTTCACATGGTTATGACAATAATTACTTTGCAATCCTTTTATTCCTATGCGAACTTATGTATTCCCTAGCTCCCAAATCAGTATGGAAAGGAAATTAAAAGCCTTTTATAATTATTCCAAATACATTAGGAACTATTTGAGTTGACAAAACTGAATTTTCATCCCAGTTGGTAAAATAGAATTGTGTTACAACCGGGATTGATAACGTCACCCCATGAGATAAGGAGATGTAATACACTATAACTGCCAGTTCCCCGGAGCTTTACCGGTTATTTTATTGTTTTATGACCTTATATTACAAGTATGTATTATATAAGTTACTACATAGGCTACCGGATGATCTGAATCTATACAAATATAATAAGGCTAAAGGTTTTTTTTTTTTTGTTTGGGCTTTGAACGAGGTAATCTCTAGAAATGCCTTGATTCTATTTTTGCACTTGATATCCCAATTCTTAAGGACGGTTATAGGCTATTTAACATCACGCTACGACCCTTAGGAGCCGAGCAAAAAGAAAAAGAGTCGGAAATAACGCTAAGCGAAAACGAAGTAATAGTGCGTGCGGGCGATGCGATGCGACGCGGTGGGGTCGGGGGAACAATAAATTTTACGCGAAGGAAGTCGCGGGCAGAACCTAATCATTGTATTTATAATTACTACCTTACTGCAGCATTACAAGTAGAGTAAGAGATCGTCTCAGAATGTAGCAGTTTTTTTTGTGGGAATAATTATGCTAACTATTTGCCGCAAGGAAACACATGAAAGTACTGCTCTAGCACAAAATCGCAGTGTCAAAAATGAATCTGGAAAATATTAGATGCGGGCGACCCAAAATCTATACTGTGTCATTTATCTACAATCAATCTAAACACGGATATATGTATCCGTGTTATCATTATCCTACTATCCTACTAATATCCTACACTTACACCTTACTGTGAAAGTGTGGATGTTTGTTACTCAATCACGCTAAAACAGCTGAACGGATTTGGATAAAATTTGGCACATGGGTACACTATGACCTGGATTAGGACATAGGATACTTTTTATCCCGATATTCCCACGGGATCGAGATTTCTGCGGGTGAAACCGCGGGCCGCAGCTAGTTTTATATAAGGCGTTATCAAGCCAGGCAAAAGAAGATACATTATTATGTAAATAAGTTTGACCCTTAACTACTCGGGTTTAAGACGACACCCCAGCCTAAACAATCATGAATCATGCGCGTGATTTGATATTTTTCTACAATTCAAAACATACATGGGCTATTATCGTGCGGAAGACAGACGTCAGACTACTTTGAGATAAGACAATTGAGAATCGTAATTGTTGTCACCAAATATTACGTTGTTGAGTTTACCTTATCATTGTCGGCTGCGCACTGAATGCTGACCTCTAGCAGGCGAACCAGAAGAGCATCGTCTAAGTCGTCGCAGTCTGGGTCCTCCCTGTTAAAATTCAAATAGTTGTTTAGAATTCTAATGGCTATAGCTAGGGTTTGCTAGGAAAGCGGTTCCATCATATAATAACAGCCGTCATGAAAATCTGTAATTTTCACCAGTCTTTGAGATTTGTTAAGTTTTGTTCCTAGTATGTTATGTTTTTAAAAGATAATTGTTAAAATAAGTTAATTTTTCTAAGATTTTTGGTTTATATTATCAAAAGAATGTTGTGTAAACGATAAATTTCTATTGTTCAGGAATGTCAACCCTTGATTTAATATTGATTGGTGGAATGAATGGCGGGAAAATAGCTCGCTCAACGATTGGACCACGACACTGGTATCGGCCGATATCGTGGGCCAATTGGGGAGGGAGATTTACCGCAGGGACGTTAGGGGGCTTTTGAACAGGCGCGAGGACGCAGGCTAGCATTCGGCCCTGGATCGTCGATTAGAACATTAAGTCTGAACGGTATAATAATAAGTATAATATAATTGTTTAGTTCTAAATCTAACTTAATAAACACAAGTGAACAGTTTGAGTTTCTTTATACACTCTTCCCCAGCTAAAATAGTTTTCCCTTTGAGAGTTGTGACCGCTGAGGCCACAGGTTTTTACACATTAAAGGTACACATTTCAACTCGGAAAGGGATCGTCACCGTATCGCCTTTCGCCTCGCCGTCAAACAGTCGTCAAAATACGTAAGCACGTAACCAAAGCGAATCAGCAGCTCCGATACGTCGACTTGGCTACGGCTAGACGACGCCGCGCTTACGGCTCGCCGACCGAATGACAGCACGTGTGGTAACAGTAGTGTGCTGGAGGTAGGCCGCGGAAGGGGTTAGAGGGGCAAGGGTGGACGAAGAGACGTAAGCGCCAGGACGACGAGCCGTAAGCGCGGGAACTGCAAGTTGACCACGCACCGCACCGCGGTTCGTGAGCTTGTCCCGAAGCGAGACGATTACGTTACGATTCCGATTAATGTGCGTTCCAGTATTGAGTTCCATACAAAGAATACTGAATGGGTCGAGTTGATACGGAGACGATCCCTTTCCGATTTGATACATGTGCTATTTCCTTTAGGGGGAAGGGCCAGGTTGCTCGTGAAATTCAAATTTTCTTACTTTTTTTCCAATTTACAGGTCAGCGTCAGGTTGTATGTTGAAAAAAATATAATTCGCGACCGTAACAAGTATATACTTACAGAAGTATAATTATTAAAATCATCATTACAACCCTCCAAGTTCATATAATCCTATTGATTGATATTTTATGAAATTGTCATTCAATAGGATTATAATGATGAACTTAGAAGGTTGTACTGATGATTTGAATGATTATAATATAGTTGGATTAGGTTGCAACAATTCAGAAACTTTCGTAAAACTTGAAAATGTTTTGGGTTACTTGCACCCATAAATGATGCCAAAGAATCGTGTGTAAATATGATACGTCATAAAAAAGTCGATAATTTTTGCGCTTCGCTCATATGTTTGATCTATGACATTTAGGTGTTTGGCAGTTTCATTATGTTGACAAGTATGGTATCAAATAAACGTGTGATGAAGACATAGGTACATATTTATTTTCCTCCGTATTCGTTAGAATCCACCCGCCGTCATCAAAACAAACATCCCACGAAAAAGATGAATATAAAAGCTAACAATATCGTAGAATTTGGAAATGACCTATTGTTTAAAGTCAATACCCGGTTTCTCCTATACTTTCAAAACATAATTATTGTTAACAGACTCCATAAAAGAGGATGTTCTCAATTCGTCTGTATTTTTTTTATTGAATATTTTTTTACGCGATATCTCCAGCAATTGTGGATCGATTTCGAAAATGTTTTTCTTATGGATAGGGTATTGCTCCCGTATAAATTTTATTAACTTTGCTTGGGAAGCTTTTCAGTTAGCTTCAATATTACGTAATTTTCCACTTGTGTATATTGATGACGTTATAATAACTTCCTATCACTGTTATTTACATAGCAAGTAGTGGTATACGAGAATTTGTATGGGGTAGGTACCGCTAAAACAACAACAATTATACAACGAAAAAGTGAAAAATAAAAACGTTTTTACAAAAAACAAGAACAACCGACTTACAAAAAAAAAAACACTACAAAGTGAAAAATTACTTTAATTTCGGAAGTTGGTAGCAAAAAACGGAAATACAAAACCAAAGAACCGACTTAAAGTTATAAATTAAAATTATTTTTGGAAGCCTGTTGTTTTTTTTTTTGTAAAAATATGTTTTGACTTGTAGAAATGAATATCATGTATCATGTGATCTAAAACTTAAAAAAAAAAATAGACTGCAGACATTGAATCTATATTGACGTTAAATATACAATAATTAACCAAACACGATAGTTCACAAGTAAATTATAATTTTCTCGGTATGTATAAATGACTAGCTTATGCCCGCGACTACGTTCGCGTGGAAGTCGTAAGACACCACAATATACTTAAATAACAGCCACATTTTTATAAAACTGCGTACTAGTTTGTACTTTTGGTCTCAATAGCCAAAATATACAGTCAGGACTGGCGACGCGGGAGCAAAAGATGTACAGTTGCGCGTGTGAGAAGCAGCTCGTCCTGAGGTCGACACCCGCAGCCTTTAGTAGCAACTTCCCATTGCTTGCGAAGTTTTTCGTTTTTATTGAATTAATGAAAGCCTGCATATACTACCTAATGGCACAACACTGATACACGCATTCTCACACAGACTCACACTCTCTCTTACAGATTATTCCTGACGAACGGCTATCACTAAAATAATATAACAGTAGATTGTAAATACGTGGGATTTCCATTATATGTCACCTAACAATAGACATTTATTTTATTATAACCATAGGTGACAGAAGAAGCCTTAACTCAATGTTTTTCTATATATACGTTCTACGAACTATCACATAATAATACTACAAAATGTAAAAACGGGCCAAGTGCGTGTTGGTCCACGCACAGTGAAGGGTTCCGTAGTTGGAATACAAGAACAAACTTAACATTGTAGTTGAAAAACATGTTCACCCATACGTTCCAACTGCAAATGTAAGTTGGTCGTATATTACTCATAAACTTGTAAAGCTTACTTAGCTCTGATAGGTTTCCTTTTAATTTCGTTATATGTATACTACTGCCGTTATTTTTTTGACATATCCAAAAGCAACCATTTAGCTGGCAGGGGGGAGGACACTTGACTTTAACAAAAATTTGCAATTTAAAGCTTAATTTTACGCAATCGGATCCCTGAATCGAAAAATCTTTTTCACAGACCAGTAATATTTTTGAATGGCCTATCCAACGATACACCACACCATAACATAGACGAGAAAAAAGTACATCCCCACTTTACATGTACAGGAGGTACCATACCATACCATTAAAAAAAAACATTTTTTTATTTTACCACATTGACGGCGTAATTAATATGTATATCCATACCAAATTGTAGCTTTCTAGTACTAAGAGTCTCTGAGCTAAGCTGCAGACGGACGGACAGATGGACATGGCGAAACTATAACTGTCTTATTACAAAAAGCGGTTTAACTAAAAACCCAGGTTTAAATCTCTATAAACTACGGTTTAAACAAAAATGATATTACAAAACGTGGTTTTTCGAAAAACCATAGACCATATCATGGTCTAACGCTAAACCTCAGCGGTCCCTAGTTTAAACGATCAAACCATGGTCTAAATCGTATCTGTCAGTTTCTCTTTTAGGTTATAGCATCTTTTTCGTTTTGTTGTGTTGTCTTTAAACCGAAAATGGATATTAACATGGTTGATTTAATTGATATTGAGGATATTGAAGCCGCCGAGTTGTTGGGAACACCACGCCGACACAACATAAATCGTGTTCGAATCGATCCCTTCATAGAATTATCCGATGAAGATTTCAGGCAAAAGTATAGGTTTAATAAACGTTATGCGATGAAAATAGCGGACTTATTAAGAGTAGATTTGACTAGAGATGCTCGAGGATGCCAAGATTTCAAGTTCATCGAAGTAATTTATGTTTACTTACTTTTCCTCGGTACTCCAATTCTCAGATCGCTTTTTCTTTTGTTGGTCCATCACAATATAATATTAAAATTACTATAGAAGGTAAAACTATTAACAAAGAGGCAATTGTACTAATATAGACTTCGATAATTCATAAATTCCAAAGCTAAATTAACTTTGTTCAACTTGCGATGGGTTTGTTTATTGTTATGGTTTCATATAACGCGCCAGAATGTTACGTTTCGTTACACGTACTTAGATGTATTATTAGTAATTAATACGAAACTAATTAATGTGCTTAAACCTATACAAAAGTGCAATCGACGAAATAACTAATATTCAATGCAAATTAACAGTCTCAATATTTTTAACACTCCTAAACATCATAATAATCATTAGCGTATTAACAAAAAGTTTTCTTTTCTGAGCAAACGGAACGTTGCAATAGAATGATATCATGGTGAACGAATAATATTTGTATTAATCTGTGGTTGATATTTAAGCAATGGTTCAAATGACGGTACTAAGAAGACCACGGTTTTTTTAAGTTTTGTAATACGGACAAATTTAGACCATGGTTCTGGAGATAAGCCTGGACTTGATAGGACAGGTTTAAACCAAGGTTTATTTAGTTTTTTGTAATAAGACTGCATGGGTTCCTTGCTGACAGCGGAACCCTAAAAAAGGAGCAAAAATATATCAACCGTTGAGAATCGAACTTAGACTTGCAAAGCAAACGCCGAACCGCTAAGCTATTTGCTTTGCTGAAAGTTGACTAAAATAGCCGTTCTTGTATATTTCATGATTGACTGCTTAGCTCCGTAAAGATGTGATAATCATTTAAAAGGTTAAATCTGTAACTATCTGCTATATTCGTTCCCTATTCAGCACATTCCAGCGATGTTTTTTGCGATTTCTGACTTCTCTATTGCTCAAATCTCAGTTAGTCCGCTAGAGCTTTTTTATTCTTAAAAGAAACAGGATCGATTGGTATCAAAAGAATTTTGTGAAAATGGTCCATTTTCTTGCTGACTGTACATTTTCAAAATCTGTGAATGCAGATCAAAAGTTTTCAAAAGTTAAAGATAGTCTTCTAAGACAGTTTTCTTGTAGCGACAACGGTTTAGACCCTAATTGCCCCACCTCAAAAATCCACCCTGCTTAGCTCCATAAAAGTATAGCGTGATGATTATCATTTAAAAGGTTAAATCTGTTACTATTTGCAATATTCTAACCTTTTGCCACATCTTTATACAATGTACGGTGAACTAAGAATACGTACATCTTGCAATATTGCCAAATAGCGTGATAATTTATAAATAGAGACGGCTAGACTTTATAGCCAGACTTATAGGGAATAACATAACACAAAATCACGCCCTATTTTCCCGAAGGGCTAGGCATAGGTGTACCCATAGTATACCCACATTTCGCTAGTTATGTTTAAGTCCCATGTAATAGGGGGCGAGCCTATTGCCAACATCGGGCACAAATTCCAGACTCCGGGCTGCTACTGAGAAATTCCAGATGGAAAACCCCAATAAAACTTTGCCCGACCTGGGAATCGAACCTAGGACCTCATGCTCAGCAGTATAGCAGTAGTAGTGTTGTAGGGAATATTTATGCAAAATTTTAACAGAATCTATAATAGTCAAAAATTCTTAAAACTATATTTTCGGACTTAGAATCGTTCACAGACCTCGTAGCAAATACTTTTTATCAAAATTATTGAAATTAGTTTTGAGTTCGCTACGATTTTATTATATGTAGGTACCTATAGATATATAGATGCTCTCATTTATTTTTGCAATACTGAATGTTATGTTCGTGATTGGCGCTTACATAAACCCCTATTATTTCCTTTATGTATTAAATCTCTTCATCTTCATCCTCAAAATTAGCGTTGGAATGTCTTTAAAGGTTTTTTAAACTACCCATAATTCGAGAATCCTCTCTCACTTCTATACAAATCGTCCAGGTTCAACAATTGTTTTTGTTTACGCATGTATTTAAAAACCGGACATTTTATAAAAAAAACTTACACATTCAACACGAGAGCATCGCAAAGGTTGCCAAGAGCCCAGGCCGCTTTAGTCCTTACAACCAGCGTAGGTTCAGCTAACGCGCGCAGAATGTTCTCCCCGCAGTCACTTACGAATCCGATGTCCTAAAACAAAAGAATAGCGTTATGTTTTGACGGAACATATAATCATTAGTGAACCAAGTATCAGAAGAAAAGTAAGAAAAGAAATTGCGAATACAGTCGAAATTAATTTTCCGAAAATATAACCACGTTTTGGAAAAATTACTTTAAAACCCACAAATAAAGTTTAATTTGCTCTACAACATCAATTGGAAACTAGGATTTGAATATGAAATTGGTGTTAATTTACTAAACAGCGAGAGCATCAAAGTGGTCACATTAAATTGATTTCCAATTTTTTGCTTTATTTCAAGGAAGGAAGGCTGAGATTTATTTAGCAGTTATACTCGTACACGTGGAGGGCTGTGGTGGCCTGCTGTAACTAAGCCGGTAACATGAATAAATCGCGCCGTTGCTACTAAAATAGGTTAAAAAAGAAAGTTGTCTGTGTCCAGAATTTGCAGA
The DNA here is from genome assembly GCA_917490735.1 of Dryobotodes eremita. Classification (NCBI taxonomy): domain Eukaryota; kingdom Metazoa; phylum Arthropoda; class Insecta; order Lepidoptera; family Noctuidae; genus Dryobotodes; species Dryobotodes eremita. The sequence continues at coordinate 13,839,235 of OU823254.1, read as the reverse complement.
TAAGAGGAGGAACGTGTCACGGAGTCATAGCGGATCAATTGGCCAATTGACCTACTTTCGTGACGATGAGTTGTTTGTTTACGTGATAGATCACCATATCCTAACACAGATAAGCCATTAAGTGCTTATAAAAATGTTTAACACATAGTGACAGATTCAATTTTATTTGTTAGTACACACGTTCACGCAAGAAGAAGCAAGAATACAGGAGAAAACAGATTCTGCATTAAACAAACCCTGCTGGTTACTCAAAGTTAACTTCAGGAGGAGGTGATTACTGTAAACCTTTACCTCTATCGGATGGCTTCTAAAATTCTAACAAATCATAGTCCATGACAGGTCATCTGCAGTCGCCTCATCATCTACCAGTGATATCAGATAATCTGGACCAAGTTCATTTATACAGTAAAATCTTACTTACTTCTCTTAGAGTCCGGTACATGACAAGCATAGCCAATGCACGCACAGCGGCTGCGCGCACGGTTGCCTCCTCGTCACTGCAAGAACCAATCAGAAGCGTGCAACATAGCACCTGGAGGTGACGCTAAACAAAGACAAAATTTAGATAAGTATAGACAATGAGCGATTATTTATGATGCGTGCAGAGGGCTTTTTATTGGGACACATTAAAGAGCAAAAAATCAGATTGAACCAAAAGTTCATAATCAGCCTATAACGTTGCCACTGCTGGGACACAGGCCTTCTCTCTGGGAGAGGGACTGGGCTGTAGCCTCCCACGCAGGCCCAGTGCGGGTTGGTGGATGTCACATGTTTGAATTTTTGGTTCTAGGACATGGCCGGTTTCCTCACGATATTTTCCTTCACCGTTATGAGCGCAGTGGTCATGAAATTATTTACACAAAGTAAAGCGCCTGTCTAGGTTCAAACCCACGACCTACAACTCGTAAGTCGGGGCTGTTACCACTGCTCACAGAAGCAATTTTTTTTTTTTGTATTTCAATCTATAATATGTGCGCGCACTCTACCCAAGATTTTTAACATATCATATCGTCTATATTTGCGGGATGGCCCCAAATCGCCAACAACATACATCAAAGTGCCGTAGTTAAAGTAAGCTATTTGTATACATATATGTATTATTATCTTTCTTATTGTGACTAATTCACGGATTCATAATAAACGCAGCGGTGATGAACAGTGATGCCAATTATTACCGAAGACATTACAGCATAATGTTATGTTGTTACTGCAAACATGACACTCGCTACAAACGTCAATTGCCCACTTATAATAATTATGATTCTGTATGATTATGCATGTATCAGTACATGATTCAGAAACTTCTGCGTTGAAATTTTTCGTCGGTTATTTAAAACTAAATTCATTGTTCCATACATTTTGACCGCGAAGGTATTGCACTTTCCTAAGAAACAGCATTTTTTTTTTTGAGATACTCGTAGCCAACTATAAATTTCTACGGTAGAGGGTTTAGAATCATGTACTGAATTCATGGTGTCAGTTTGCGTTTCGATGTCGCTGCCACCCTGTATAGTTCGCTTGGACAAAATATCTTTGTTAAAACTTTGAACGCGATCCATGTCCACTTTCGATTTTACTTCGGACTTTAGCTTCCCAAGTCCAAGTGCGCTTTGATCACTGTTGTCACAATCGAGTTGCGTCCGAGTTGCCATTAAAGTGCACTTTTACTCAGATTTGACTTCTGCTAGCCTGTTCTTGACATCTTATGCCTGATTTCTGATATCCTCGGTATCCTCGAAGTTTGTCTATTCGATATTGCTATTCCAATTGGTTCTATACCTTAAAAATCAGCTACGCAAGTTATACCAAGTGAGATTGAGAGTTTTTATGAGAACCTCAGATACAGGGGATTAGTCAACCAATCACAGGAGTGTCTTGATCAGACTTTCAATACGGGCATTAACGAACGTCCTCCTACTGAAAGTCACACTTACCGGTAATTCTTTGAAAGACCTCTCTCCTATGTTAGCAATGCAGTCACAGACCACTGCTTTAGCGGGCGAGGTGTCGTGGCACTGCAGAACGGTAGACAATTGTGTTACCAGCTTCCCCCACATATACACGCAGTGGTTCAGTGGCGGCGCTCGATCTATTTGCTCTGCAAAGGTGGGAAGAAACAGAAGGTTGTATAGGCTTTGTGTTCCTGTGAAGTTGATTGATTTCTGGTTGCATATTATGTTAATAATGCGATAGAATGAAAATGAGCTGATCGTCATTAGAAATTTATCGTCGGGGGCGTACCTACCTATTTGCAGTTTTATCTTTAAAAGGACCTCCGCATAGCCTGCCATAGTTCGCAATCAAAAATCATTACTTAAGCTGAGTGGTAAAGAATAAAATTGCAGTATGATGTCAGCTCTCCCAGTCTCATCTAATAATTTGCGAAAATGCTTATACCTACACCGTAAAAATCCTATCTGCAGCTGTGAACAAAAACAACCTACCCAGACTTACCCAGTTTCTGTATCCCGTCTCCAAGGATACTGATAGTACTGGCAGTCTGTACCACCACATCCTGATGTTCATGCTGTAGCATCTCGCTCAAAATGTCTCCGAGAAGCGTGATGTCACCATGCAACAGGTCTTGAAGGTGGTGGAACGCTACTGCAGATAACACTTGTAAGGACTCTAGGATTATTGGAATCGCTGATGGCTTGATTCTCTGAAAAAAATATTGACTGTGTCATGCATTTCGCCAAACAGCTGCGTTATGCAATGCGTTTGGAGCGTATGATACATTCAATCAGTCATGGCACGGCCGTTTTGCCAGGCACGATCCTGGCTGGTTGGAAGTATTGTACCTCCGAAACTGTAGGGTAGTGACGAAATATACAGGGTGGCCCAGCATCGACGCACAACCTGTTACCATGGATTCAGTACATGCTTCTGAATCCCCCTGCGTTGAAATTACAAATAGTTTTTTGTTTTTAAATTAGTTCTGCGATACTATTTGACCACGTAGGTATTACACTTTTCTATGAAACAGCTGTTTTTTTAAATAAATTACGGAAAATCTCTACGCTAGGGGGTCTAGAATCATGTGCTGAATTCATGGTTTCAGTTTGCGCATCGACGTCCCTGCCACCCTGTATGAATCGATAGATTAATCGTAACAGCAGTAGAAGTATTACATTTTTGAACTAAAATTGCCTTATGTCGAACAAGTTGTTTACGAACTGACCAATTCTCTTTAATAGTGTACAATTTGTGGGGATAACAACAGTTCAATTACGACTATTGCGCTCTAACAAGGACCAATCATTCTGACGTCGCGACCGGGCCCCCTATTACTTGTTAATAAATCAATCATTTGCTTTAAGTGGACCATCGTCACCTAATAGCTTATAAATAAGACTGTTGTGATCAATATCTGATGCTGTTATGCTATTTATAGACAGCATAGTCTTAATTTGGTTTAAATACATTCTACTATGTTTTTTTTTATTTAAAACAAACTGTTCGTGCCCGGGGTGAATTTCATACAAAAATAGCATCCAAATTTCCGACTTTCTCGGAGGATTTTCCAAAAATAATATTTCATACAAACCTTGTCCTAACAAATACAAGCACAAAATAAAAGAATTAGCCAAACAGGTGCAGCCGCTTTGAAGTGATGCGCGGATAAACATTTTTGGCAATTGATTTTTATTTATATAGATATACATTTCATTTAAAAAAATATTTTATTGTAACTCTTGGGAAGCAAGTAATGATGCAGTTAAAAGTTAATGAACAAAACATAACATAATATCACGCCTTGTTTCCCCGAGAAGTTCGCCACATTTCGCCGGTAACTGGCGAAATGTGGCGAACTCCCATATACAGGGCTATTGGTAAAACACCAGCAACCTCTTAAGGGGTCATTGTACTTATCATTATAAACAACTTTTACTATGGGACCAAACCTGCAATCGCGAAAAAAATATCAGCTGTTTCCTACGTTTTGACGTGTTATGCGAAATAAATGTAGGGAAAATCTGTTCTTTTTTTCGCGATTTCTGGTTTGGTCCATAGTAAAAGTTGTTTATAATGATGAGTACAATGAGCCCTTAAGAGGTTGCTGGTGTTTTACCAATAACCCTGTATAGTACGATTCAAACTTAATAGCGGCTCGGAACATGATGCGAGTCGCTACGCAGTAACCAATTCACGTGTCAGCGGGGGTGAGGGGTGAGGTACTGCGCAGCGAATAGCGCCCTTCACAGCCGCCATTAAGTGTGAATCGTACTATAATAGGGGGCAAGCCTATTGCCATCAAACGGGCACAAATCCAGACTCTAGCTGCTTGCTACTGAGAAATTACGGATGGAAAAATTTAATAACACTTTGCCCGAATTTAATGAACATAATGTTATTTTTCTTGTTGATTTGACCTTTTTAACCGGTTTGCACACCAAACTACTATTTGTTTGATTTAAAAAACAATAAATATTTACATTAACAGGCATATTTTCACAGATATTTATCCAGTTATATCCAGTTTCCCAGATAAAAAACTGGTATGAATAAAACAATCCGGATTTACAATACTCGAATCTAGTTTCAACAAGAATGTGTTGATAATAAAGTTCAGTTCACAATAAAAGTTAACACACGAAATGTAGGCAATCGAATAATGTTATCAGTGTGAGCAAATTTCTACATAAACTTGGAAATGTATAAATATAAAGCATACTACCAGCTAATAAAATAGATTTAGAAAAACAGTATCAGAATAAAGTTTAGGGCTATAGATCTACGTTTGATGAAACTAAGAATTGTTACTGTATCGCTCACGCATTTCTTATTCCTTTTTTTCCATTTATTAAATGTTAAAATAAAACATATTATATCAATCCTTTTGGGATGTGGCGTTTGTGCATGAATCGTTGCGCCCCCAAATGTACCCATAACGTAAACAAAAAAAAAATAATCATCCAAATCGGTTCACCCAGAAAAAAGTTCTGAGCTAACACATAAAAAAAATCAAAATAAATACAGTCGAATTGAGAACCTCCTCCTTTTTTTGAAGTCGGTTAAAAATAGACTTACCACTACTTCACTTCCCCTAAAAACCCATCCCATATTCTTGAAGCATATATCCAAAATCCAACTCCTGAAATAATGGCCTTCTTCTATTTCTTTATCACCGCTTTCTATGGACGGGTGATCAACGGCGTTGAACATTTCATCATCCGAGTACCCTTCTTCAAAGTCATCACATTCTTCAGCATCAACTTTGTGGGTAGTATAAACTATTTTGGAAGAGCTCATGGAAGTGGATATTTTAGAAGGCACTGCATCTTTTTCTATAGCTTTTAGAACTTCATTAACTTTAGGATCGACGGAGAGAACGCATCCCATTGTGATTAAGGCACCAACTTGTAGTGTTACATCTGAAACGTGTTCGTTTGGTGTATACGTCAAAAGGATGCTCTACATAGATACCAAAATTATAATTAAATAATAATTATTATTATTGCTTTATTTTGAAGCAACTAAGGCCCAAAAACAAAAACACATTACATTGCACAATGCACATATTATTATATTGTTACTTGGTTACGTACTTTGTATTTATAATCAAGAATGCTACTATTGTTTAGACTCAGAGATGACATTCTGACTGTGGTGTATGGATAAAATGTCAAAAGGCTATGCAAAGGAAAGAAGAAAAGAAAGAAAGAAAATACATTTATTTGCGGTAAACATGACGCAAAGAAAAAACACACAAATACAAAAAATAACGAGTTGGCGAAAAATATGCAAAAAAGAAAAAAGCAAAAGACAATGATCCAACTGTAGGTATTAGGTAATTAACCAATAGCCAAGTTATTCGGCTTCGACGATGGAACAGCCCTACCTAAACAAGACTGATGTGGTTGCGGCTGACGAACTGAGAAGACGTCGATTGCAAAAAGTCGCTATGAATAAATGAGCCTGTTTTATTAGTTAATTAATCAATAATTTGACAGTACTGTAGCTATAGAATATAAACCATATGGTGTAATTACATGTAAATAATTGTGTAAATATTATATTAATTAGTTATTGTTATTCATCCTATCCTACTAATATTATAAATGTGAAAATTTGTGAGGATGGATGGATGTTTGTTACTTTTTCACGCAATAACTACTGATCGGATTTGGATGAAATTTGGCACAAAGATAGACCATGGTCTATCTGTGTGCCAAATAAGCAAATTTCATCCTATGTTCTTGCCTAGGTCATGACCTAGGTAAGAACATACGCTACTTTTGATCCTGATTCGCAGACGAAGTCGTGGGCAACAGCTAGTAATAAATATATTGGTAATTAACAAGAACCAAGAGAATACTGCAATAATCAGCATATAAAATATCCTTAAGTGGACATGGTAAAAACGAAGCGAAGTTTGTACTATGTGGGTGTGAAGTCTGATATGTTTTTTCTTTTTAATTGTTAAACATAGTTAACATATCATTGCGCCTGTTTTACCGGAAGGGTTAAGCAAAGGTGATCTATAATAGTACACCCACATTTCGCCAGTTATGTTTAAGTTAATGTTAATTGTATGTTTTTAATTTTATTTGTACTTTATATGATCCTTCTTGATCCAAATAAATGTTTATTATAATTATTATTGCCTTGAGGAATTATTGCCGAACTAGGTCGTCCGATATAGCAACATTTCAATCTTACCTCTATGCACTAAAAACTTCCTGGTGGACATAACCAGCTGACTGATAAGGCCCTCCTTCATCTTATGATAAGGCGTTGCCTGCACAAGCGCGGCGCAACACTTTAGAGCTACAATGATGACGGCATGGCTTCTCTCGCTTTCCAAGATACTGTTCAAGACCTTGTGCAGGCATGTGATCATGTAGCCCAGGGATTCCGAGAATGGAATGAATGAGGTACTTTCCTTTTTACTGTAAATAAAATGTTGGAGAACTAAATAGGGAATAATAATAATTTCAGTTTGTCAGTATAGATGAACGAGTTCTTCCAGCCAGCTAATGAAAATGATAGATGCAAAAATAATATTTTTGCCAAGCAATGTCGAAAAAAAATTATTCATTGGTGTGTAAGGTTTTCTACCAAACCTACGTTTTACTATAATATTGGCAATCCGAATCATGCATAGCACAGTTGCTAATTTATTTTAGAATATATCCTGAAAGACATTTCACAAACATATCTATACTTCCACACTAATACTTAGTATTATAAACGCGAAAGTAACTCTGTCTGTCACGTCGTCCTGTTACCATTTCACACCTTAATTAACCAGCTGATCGGATTTCGATGAAATTTGACTATGACCTGAGTTTTTATTGCGTACATTCTCGTGGGATAATGTATGCAGGGTTAGTTTTCAAAGAGCTGCCAAATTTAAGGGTGGTACAGACCAGCAGACTGAACAATTTTTTCCATGGAACAACATTGTAATCGCCAAAAAAAAAAACTGCCGTCCCATACATTTAAGTCGAGCAGGTATTGAAGTTTTTAACGGAACTGTTGGTAAATTTTTCGCGTTGGTCCCATGGAGAAAGTTATTCAATTTAATGGTTTGTAACACACCCTTAAATTTGGCAGGGCTTTGAAAACTAACCCTGTATTATATATAATAATTTCCGACCTCTACGCGGTTAAAGCAAAAGCTAGTCCTCAAATAAAGAACGTAATCTGCCCACCTGGTTTCAGCCTGAGACAAGTACATCCTGGACCTGGACAACAACGCTAGAATGACACTAAGGACACTCGCCCGACTACTGGCTATAGGGTCAGTGACTGCGCAGTACGCAAGAGTCTTCTTAGCTGATTCCTCTGCAGCCCAGCTGGCAGCGTCCGGTGAATCCGGTAAAAGGGCCCACCAGTAACCAAATATCTCTCGTTTTTGTTTCACCTGAAAATATTAACCAGGTAAAATGGTTATGCTTTTAAATATCGGTAAAATGGCTTTGGGGGTTGATTTATAAAATACCTTTGACAAAATGAGCTTGGGCTGTCACACTTTACTTCCTTGAAGACAGTGCTCTTGATTTATATTTACTTATAATGAAATTGTGCCAGTCTTATCTTTGGCTATCTGGGACAGGCCCCTTAAAATCCCTTGGTGACTTTTTACAGGTACAGAGCCACCAAAGGATTTATAAAGTAGTCACCAAACTATAAGCCAAATAAGTTGCCCATAAACTCTGTAAGAATTATCCTTTAGCTTGTAAATAAAACTCATTCACACCATACAAAACATACTTATCTCTCCTTTTGGGCTCTGCCACAGTCAGGTAAAAGAAGAATTTAATACTAACTTTAACCAAAACCAAAAGCAGGTTTGAAGCACTCTGCCTCACTCTAGACTTCAAGGCAATAAGTTTCACTTCTTTGCTATTTTCCACATCCGACATATCAGAATCACTGGTCAATGCCCAATAATCCTTGGCTTTTTGAGGCTCCAGGTAGTTTCGACTGGCAGGCTTGTATGCGGAGTTGTTCTCAAAATTATCAACATCTTTCATAAGACTGCGATCTGACACTGGGATTTCTTTCTTCAAGCTCTCAATTGCGTTATTTCTTTGCTTTCGCAGTTTTTGTTTCTGAAATGTAAATAAAAACATAATGGATTTTATTGTAAACAATGTTCTAATTATTTTCTTTTATATTGAGTAAATTATTCGTTTTGATATTTCTAGAGTACAATATCTATAACTTTCTTTGAAAACACAAATAAGGCTTGTGATAGAGAACTATGAGCAGCAAAAGGCCCAACCAATCTTTGCAACGCATAAGAAATATGGATTGCTACTTTGATTGTTGTTATTGTTGACAGGCCAATACTGTCCTCACACACCTATGAACACTGTAATTTGAAAACATCGAAAAAGCCAATTATTTTGAAAAGAGTGACTGTATGTGGTTTTTTGCCGGCTCTTCTCCATAGAAAACGACCAATTGGAACTGTGCACCTAGCTTCCAACGTTACATAAGTGCCCATGTAGGTTTATGTGAAAGAAAATATTCTGATTTTGATTCTTAAGCTAGAACTACAAAATAGGTTTACCTTTCCACCCTTCGGGTTAGGAGTATGTACAACAGGCACTATGGCTATTGTTTGTTGAGCTGGCATAATCTTTTCTGGCCCACCAGTCTGCATCACCAGACCATAGAGTATGCAATATCGACAGATTCCCATCACATCAGGCAGATGTATATTTATGTTGGGGTCATTGAAATACAGCTGAGACAGTACCCTTAGTGCTGATATTATTACCTGTAACAGAAAAATGCGTATCAGGCTTTATTATTTGTTGATTTTGGAGTAAGCAATGTCAAGGAAGAGTAAAATAATTAAGCTAGAATTAAAGGAAACTAAAAAAAAAATTACTCGCCCATCCTCATTTTTTTATAATACGTAATAAATACATACCTTACAATACAAAAATTCATCTTCAGACTTTGAATATCCCTTCATTAAGAACTTTACAACTATTTGAGATATCAACTCCTTTAGTTCAGGAGCTACATTTGTATCATTTTTACTATCATCTAAAGTTGATATGATACATATGATGCATTTTAAAGCTATCAAATGTATTTGTAAACTGTTTTGGGCTTTCTGAACACTCTTTGTTGAGTCAATAAGCCTTATAAGGACTCCTTGACCACCTATTAAGTCTTCAGTAAACTGTAAAAAAGTTAATGTTTTGCATTACTGTACATTCATATTGAATATATAGTATTCTATGGTATATTAGCAATACAAGATAAGGTTTCAAAAATGTAGTACCTAATAAGATTAGCCAGTCAGTAGAATAGGAAGAAGGCCTGACTTGGTGTGATGGTAATATTAATTATAAATTGCACAATCAATGTTATTAATTATTAACACTTACCTTATGACTTGCTTGAGGATTAGATTGTAAGATACATTGCATACTATGGAGAATATCAGGCAACACAATATCCGTGCACTGATTTAAGCATTCAATGTGCCATGAGATCACCTTCCACAGATAATCAGTATCAAATTGTAAGTTTTGTTTTGTTACAATACTATTTATTAAATGTGACGTTTTCGCCGCTAAAAAATCATCGGCAGGCTTAACATTTAAGCAAAGAGCTGTCATTAAAGTTGCAGCATCCTGTAATATGCATAAATTTTATGAAAGAAATGCAAAAATTAAAGTATTAGAACAAAGATAACCTAAAAAGCTTACATGTTTCCGCACAAATAACTCCACTTTATAAGGTTTGGCGTTCAATTCGTCTACCAGTTTGTTAAATTTATCTTTACTGAATTCTTTCAGATAAACTAAATTGCAAAGTTCTCCGCATATTGCAGAAAAACTCTGCGAATGTGTAGTGTTCATTTTTAAGCCAGGTTTCGCAGAACTTATTACTTAATTAATGGATATCATTCAGTTAACCATTAAATATTGCTTGCGACCGCATAATTTAATTTTAAAATCAAAAGTTTTATGGAAAATCCGGAAAAATCTTAACAGATTTTTAAAGGAAAATAAATATGAGCTCCATCAGTGTTGTCACTTGTCAGTTTTGACTGATTTTGACATTGACACAACAAATTGACAGTGACATCCTAGCATTTCGTACAGAAATGGAACTAAAGGAACCATAAAAAATAACAAAACCTTCATAGATATTAGAGATCGCTTTGAAGAGTGCCACGCCGCCACCGCGCAACGCGCCCTCACCGGTGCCCCATACAGGGCCATGAACCGCACGACCCTCGTTTAGAGCCTCCGGCAGGAGGCGTTTGGAGCCCCGAGATTGGGCAGGAGCCGCTTCAACGCAAGTCCGGCCCGCTCCAATCTGGGAGCCAAATGTCGGAAATGCTCCACGAAGTTCCACCAGCTGTCGAGGTCGAGTCCCAGGTACTTCATCGCCTACTCGACGCCGATGTGAACCCCTCCTACCGTTATTTGGGAAACCGACGGTGGCGCGTTCCAAGGACCATGAAAACACATGGCCTCGGACTTGTGCAGGGCCACCTCGAGTCCCAATTGCCGGATCCTCTCGACGATTGTCGCAACCCCGCGTGTTATTGCTTCGAACGCCGCCTGGTGCGACCTCCCCTGTGCCAGGACCAGAATGTCGTCAGCGTAACAGACCACACTGACGCCGCTAGGGAGGTCGGTGCGCAGCACCCAGTCGTACCCGATGTCGAACAGATGCGGCCCCAGGACCGATCCCTGTGGGACACCGCACGACAACTCTCGCCGGTTCCACTCTCCCTAGTGACCGTGGTAGATGACGGCCCTGTCCGTCAGATAGGCCTCGACCACTCGACAGAGGTAGGTCGGCATCCGGTGATACCAGAGTGCCTCCCTGATGCAATTCTAGTGCGGGGTATTGAAGGCATTGGCGATATCAAGAGACACCGCCAAGACGACACCACCCGGGGCCCTAGCATCCCCCGTCGTGAAGGCTCGCACGCGCATGATGGCATCCACCGTTGAGAGCCCCCTGCGGAAACCAAACTGGCTCTCTGCCAATCCGGCCCCACCCGCACCAGCCGCCCGACGAGGCGGTCTGCAATGACTCTGTCAAAGAGCTTGCCCAACTCTTCGTGCAGCACGATGGGCCGGTAAGTGGACGGAGAGTCCGGAGGGTGCCCCGACTTCTTAATGAAGTGGGAACCGGCCCCCCTCCAAGCATGCGCTTAGGAGCCCTCTTAGTCGAGACCCGAGAGCCTCCAAGGCCAGGACCCAAGGTTTTCCAGGTAAGCCATCGGGTCCTGAGGCGGTATTTTTGGCACTCAGCCTACGTACCGCCGCTCTCAACTCTACCTCAGTCACCTCAGGAGCAACGTCGTCATCGTCGATCGTGTGGTCCACAGCTGGCCACCGTAGGAGGCGGAGCCATGGGCGAGGGAGTATGCTCCCCCGCGAAGGGAACAGAGCGCTCACCACGTCCTCCACGAGCTGGGGCCGGAGACTCTGACTCAGCGGTGGAGCCCATGGGCTGAGTTTCTCCCGCACCACCTTATGTGGGCATCCCCACGGCTCCCTGTTCAGAGTCCTCAACGACTCTTTGCGAGCCAGTCCTCTGGCCCGCAGGATCTCCGCTCGGAGGGCGGTCTTCGCCGCTCTGTAACCCTCGTACAGCTCCGCCTGAATGGCTTCCGTATCCGGAGGGCGGATACAGAGCCTGCGGTGCCTGGTATACAGGTGTCGCGCAGCAACGCACGCCTCGCGCAGAGTCGTTAGTTCAGGCGACCACCAGTACACCTGGCACCAGACGCATCCGGGCTGGACCCAGGGCATTACCACGTCATATATTTCAGACATGGCCTCCCGGAACCACTCCGCCTCGCCGTTGATGTCTGCAGGTCTGTCCGGTGGTGACACCCAGGTGTTATAGATAATGTGTCTATGACTTATTAAAAAGAAGTGTTGGACAATTGACTACTATATTGTCACCTTTTTAGAGACGTCAATGAAAATAAAAGTTCATATTGTTTCAATGAGTGTTTAATTGTTTAATTATATATTCCACTCATTATAAAAAGTTATGGGCCCAGATGAACGTGGGTAAAAATGAATTACATAAATATTGAACCACTGAAAAGGGAAAATTATGATACATGGCGAATATGTACACGCTAAAGCCCTTCTATTAAAAAAAGGCCTATGGAATTACGTCTCAGAAAAAATAAAAAAACCTACTGGTGAAGGTGACGTACTAAATAAATATTTAGAAAACGATGTCTTGGCATTAGCAGAATTATTTCTGATAATATCACCAAACGAACTAAAACAACTGAAGAACTGTCAAACTAGCAAAGATGTCTGGAATACGCTTGAGGGTATTTACCACAGCAAAGGTCCTGCACGAAAGGCAAGTCTTTTGAAAGAATTAATATTAAGAAAAATGAAAGAAGGCGATAATGTAGTGGATCACTTGAACAAGTTTATGGACATCGTCGATAAACTTGTAGATATAGAAATAGAAATTAATAAAGACCTTCTTAGCATTATGATGCTCTATAGTTTGTCTCAATCTTTTGAAAATTTTCGGATTGCTATAGAATCCAGATAATCTACCAAATCCTGAAAACTTGAAGATAAAAATTATTGAAGAAGCTGAAGCAAGAAAAAATATGGGTAATACAAGTGAACAAAGTTCTGAATAAGAAGCGTTATATAGTAGACAGCGAAGAAGAAGCAAAAATGTTACTGTTGAATGTCATAAATGTAAAAAAGAGGGCATAAAGACAATGAATGCTGGTCAAAAGTAGCACAAGACAATAAAAGTATTTCAAATCTATGTTGTTTAGAAGAAACGTGTCTAAATACAAATGATAGTAAAGAAAAACTAAACAAGTGGTGTCTTGACAGCGGTTGCACGTCACATATGACATATGAATTAGAAAGATTCCGAAATCTTGATAAGGATGAGAGTCTAGTCTAGAGAGGAAGAGAAATTCTTAAAGTTAGCAACAGAGAACTGTACAGCACAAATTAAAGGCCGTGGTTCAGCAAAACTTAACATCAAGGAAAGACCTGATCTGCAACTGACCGAAGCCTTATATGTACCATCACTAACTACAAACTTAATATCAGTAGGAAAAGTTACAGACAAAGGTGCAACAGTTTTATTTAAACAGAAAAACGCAACTGTAAAGTATAGCGTCAAATACTGTTAAGAGCAGAAAGAAATGAAGACGGTTTATATTATGTTAAAGAACAAAACAAGAAAAAGCGAGATTTTACGAAGCAAATAAAATGCAGGAATGGCATAGAAAACTAGCTCATCTCAATGAGGGACAAATGCGAATCGCTCTAGATAAAAGGAGCATGGAAGGATTGGATTTCAATAAAAATGACACAGTTGAAGACTGTGAAGTGTGTGCTAAAGGCAAAGCAACAAAACTACCATTTAATACTCCAAAAAATGAAGAAAGAACAAATGAAAAATTACAAATAGTGCATACAGATGTATGTGGGCCCATGAGACAATTATCGAAAGCGGGTTCCAAATACTTCATCACATTTACTGATGATTAATCAAGATATACACGAGTATATACCTACAATATTAGTTTTAGTATATGCGAAACCCGAAACACGTGTCTAGTATTTTTATGTAAAAAATCTATTTACAAAATTTCAAAACTGTATCATGAAAAATCACAAAGTTATAAGCTTGTTATATTACCTAGTTATCCGTACAAAAACATGGTCACCACGCGGCGCCAACGCGCCGCGCGAGACGACTAGGGAGGCGCGTGCGGTGCGTTGGCGCCGCGTGGTGACCGCACGCGCCTCCCGCGTCGTCTCGCGCTCATTGATAATAATTTGGCAGTAGGTACCTAACCGTACGGCGATTGGATTGTAATTATCCGGTAATAAAATTTTCCATCACACTTGCAGGCTTTGGACTTTCGTAATGGTCTAGTGTAGGTAGATATTATTATGTACTTTATTCGTAAATGCAGCCGTAAGTGATAAAATGTCGTCAATGCGATTTGTTGCACCTTATGCCAAACACTTAAAGTTCAAAGTGGATAAAAACTGTTAAATATCGCATTACTTAACACAGCAGGCTGTAGGTTTGTTGGTCATGTAGTCCAAAATTCCGTCTTGGACTGTGGTAGGAATTCGACTCACTCCTCTATCGACTGCTGTCGGAGGCCGAAAGGTACCGTAGTCCCTAGACTTTGGCAGATTTTTCCGTGTTTCACGATACTCTAATGCCGAATTGCTCCTCGTACCGCCGCACTGCCAGAGATACGTTATCACCACACATCGCTAGTGTACATACCATTTCTATGTACTGGACGTTTGTGTATGAGACATGGTTACACGATACTTTTTACATACGATAGGTACACGGTACACGATCAACCGAAAGACAACTGTTAGGCCCAAGGCGGCCGCGCAATCGCGAAGTCGTATTGTAATTGAAAGGGAGCGTGACACGTGTGCGTCAACCTGTAACGTCCGGGCGACTGAAGGGGTTGTTTTACCCCCGCCCCGCTGTGCGCCCGCCCGCGCCTAGTGCCGCTTTGACCTGCCGTGACCTGTGTCCAACTTGTAACATTTTTAAAATATTTTTGCGACAAAATATAACATGGTTTAAAAATTATTGGAATCGATTCAGTTACTTATTCTGAACAAACTATATTCAGGTTTCGCATATACTAAAACTAATGTTGTATAATGAAAACTAAGGATGAAGCCCTACCAAAATTTAAAGAATTTAAAAACGAGACAGAAAGGTTTACCAAACAAAAGATAGTTTGTTTACAAAGTGACAACGGGAGGGAATACATAAACCAAGAATTTGACAAATACCTAAAAGACAATGGCATCAAAAGAAGGCTGTCTGCACCCTATACCCAGAACAAAATGGGTTGGCAGAGAGAAAAAAAATAGAATATTACTTGATAAAGCTAGATGCATGTTAATTGACGCTAACATGAAAGAAGTTTTTTGGGCCGAAGCCACTAATACAGCTAACTACTTGGCAAACCGTAGTCCTTGCAGCAGTATTAATAATGAGACTCCATTTGAAAAATGGGTGAATAGAGTTCCATCTGTCAGGCATTTCCACATTTTCGGTACGAAGGCGTTCGTTCTAAAAAAGGGAAAACGTAACAGAAAATTTGAAGCTAGATCGACTGCTGGTATATTTGTAGGGTATTCGGAAAATCATAAAGCGTACCGTATCTTTAATCCAAAGTCAGACAAGGTAATAATAAGTAGAGATGTCAAAGTACTGGATAAAATGTTCTACGAAAATGAGTTAAAAGAAGAACAAAAAAGAGATGTATTTGATAAAAATGAAATAGAAGTCGTACTTTTTCCAGAAGAAGAAAATGAAGACTCCAATGGACATAAAATTAACAAATCAGACAAAGAACTAGATGTTAATGATATATTTGTTGATGCTACAGAAGCAGACGAATTAGAGAATGATGAAAAAGACAGGCAAGAAATGTGTACATATAATGAAATTGAGGCGACTACTTCAAGTAATGAATAGCGACAGAGAAAACCACCAGTTTGGCAGAGGGATTATGAGATGGATGCTGAACAGTCATTCCTCTGTAATATAGATGAGAATAGTGATGAATGGGAAGACGCAATAATAAGCGAAATTGATTCTCACCTAAAAAACAATACTTGGAAAATTGTACACAAGAATGAAAGTAAACATTTGATAGATAATAAACTGATTCTAAAATATAAATACAATGCACTTGGAGAAATAGATAGACGAAAGGCGCGACTAGTAGCTCGTGGGTTCAACCAGAGAGAAGGAATTGACTATTCTGAAACATTTGCACCAGTAGCAAAAATGAGTACAATAAGACTATTGATTGCATATGCGACAGAAAATAATATGAAACTAAGTCAGCTAGATGTCTGTACAGCATTTTTTAAATGGTGATATAGGCGAATAAATATATATGAAGAAGCCAAAAAGTCTTGAAAAATATTTAAGAATGATTATTCCACACGGAAAAGACAAAGAGTTGATGAGAAAAGCAAGATAAATGTTAATAGATACAAATAAATATAAAAATAATGGAATATGTCAACTAAATAAAGCTACATACGGATTGAAACAGGCAGGAAGGCAATGGTATTTAAAATTACACAGAAAATTATTTGAAATTGGTTTTAGAAATGCTACAGCGGATCCTTGTTTGTACATATTTGAAAAAGGAGACGAAAAACTGTTTGCCAACATCTATGTCGACGATTTGATTCTGGCATATAAATCAGAAAAATTATTGAAGGAAGTCAAATACAAATTGGAAAAAGCATTTGACTTCCGAGATATGGGTTCTCTTCATCACTGCTTGGGTATACGATTCAACCATGTAGGGGGAGAGATGACGCTATCCCAAGAAACTTATATTGATAATTTAATAGAAATATTTAACATGGGAGGATGTAAACCTGTGTCTACGCCAATGGAACCAGCTCTGAAGTTAGACAAAAATGAGAATGAAGATGAGAAAGACAACTTTCCATATAAAAAACTGATTGGTTCATTAGTTTACCTAGCTGTCGCAACAAGACCAGATATAATGTTTGCAGTAAGTTACCTAAGTCAGTACAACAACTGTTATGACCAAGGTCACTAGCAAGCAGCAAAAATAGTTATACGTTACCTAAAAGGAACGAAGAACATATGTTTAAGATACAAGAAAACAGGAACGTTAACGGCACTTACGGGTATGGCCGACGCAGACTGGGCGGCATGCACTATCGATCGCCGATCATATACAGGTTATATTTTTAAGTATGTTGGTGGTCTAATTAGTTACGAGACAAAGAAACAGAGAGTGGTTGCATTGTTAACAGCTGAAGCCGAATGCATGGCAATGACAGAAGCAACAAAGGAAGCTTTGCATTTGAAACACTTGCTAGAAGACATTGGAGTGCCACAACAAACAGTCCTAATTTACAATGATAATACGGCTGCACAAAAATTAGCAAACAATATGATCACAGGAAAAAGGTCAAACATATTAGCATAAAGGAACATTTTATAAGAGATTGTGTCCAAAAGAAGTTAGTGAAAATTCGCTACAAGGACACAGAAAATATGGAGGCAGATATTTTAACAAAGCCGCTGCCACAACCAAGGTTGTTAAAATTGTTAAAAATTATGGGACTAGGAGTCACTCAGACTTAAAGATCATCTTCGTGAGGGGGAGTGTTATAGATAATGTGTCTATGACTTATTAAAAAGTGTGTAAGTGTTGGACAAATGACTACTATATTGTCACCTTTTTAGAGACGTCAATGAAAATAAAAGTTCATATTGTTTCAATGAGTGTTTAATTATTTAATTATATATTCCACTCATTATAAAACCAGGCTTGCATGATCGAGGCTTCCGGTAGGAGCTCCCGATCCAGCTGCTTCAGCGCCCACCGCGGAACACTTGGGGCCTGTCGGACCAGCACGCTCGAGGTCTGGGCGGAAACATCAAACCGGATGTACCGGTGGTCGGAATACTTATCCACCCCCTCCATGATGCGTCAGTCAATGACACGCAGCGACAGAGAGGGGCTGGCGAACGCGATGTGCATCACTGACTCACCCCGCATCAGCACACACGTGAGGACAGAACCCCGGTTTAGGACGACCAGGCCTGTCTCCAGAGCCCAGTCCTCGACCATCCTGCCCCGTGTGTCCGTATACCGGGAACCCCAAGCCGTGTTCTTGGCATTGAAGTCCCCGAGGACGAGCACGGGCAGGGAATGGTACCTGACGACGACGACTCTCAACTCCGCAAGAGAGTTGTGGAACTCGGCGAGAGTTCGGTTCGGGGAGAAGTAAACCCCTTTTTTTTTGGGCTGGGAAATCATCATATGACCTCTCCCGCTCTGGGCGGAGCGGAAGGGCGTTTCAAACTCTTACTGACTCAAAACCCACCCGTGTTCCTTCAGTTGCCTGTGCGCCAGGGCCACGGTAACTCTTACGAAGAATCCGCGACCCCGGCAGGCATCGGCCCTATCGGACCCCGTCAATGGTGCTGACATCTCTTTGAGGCGCGCGTGGAACACGACGCGCCGTCGACCTGGGCCTGGTCCTTACCGGACGGCGAGCTGCCCATTGCTCGCCATCCGCAAGCCCGCGCCTACGGTGGCCGGGAGTCTGCAATCGACTCTCGACGCCCAGGGTGTCTCCTCCTGCGGCGACTAGGGGCGTGAGGGCGCAGCGATTGCCTGAGAAGTATACCCCTACCACGACAATCTCCCCGAACCGTGCTGCCACGCAACCCCGTCCATCATAGTACATACTAATTCCATGATTATCTTACACTTAGAAACTGGCCACAATACTCAACAAATATGATTTAAATGACAAAAAAATTATTGAAATTATGAAATCAGTCTGAAATCAGTCAAACCTTTTACAAACAAAGATGTCGCTTTTTTATCCTGAGCATGAGTTACCTCCCAAAAAAAATAATATTCCGCAGCACCCGTGGGAAAAAACTATAAAAATCGCTTATGCTGGCACATATAAATATGGTCATAATTCTGCGAAGAACCCAGTATATCCACCACCCAAGAAAGGTAAAGTTCCTTGCTCAAACCGGGTGAAATTCACAGTGATTGGGACAAGAACCGAAAAGGAATTTATTTATTGCTCTAATCTGGTAAAAGGGCTACATAAATATAGATGGAGACAGTTCGATGCTCCGGTCATAACAGGTATGTGCCCACATAAGTTTTAGACATTTTATAATGTTATATAATTAGTGGTAGTAGTAGGATGACAAGCTGGTGTCCGCAACTCCACGGCCACGCGCGTATTTTGCGTACGGATGGCTTTATGTATCAACGACACTAAAGTACCTAAAAATAATCTCTCTTAGGTATTTAAATAGGTACCTACCTACGCGACACACTACGAGAAATCACAAGTGTGGGGCAACGTTACAAAAAATAATAAGTTATGCGAAATTCTGAACCTTTAAATATGTAGCAGCGACAACAGACATGTCCATTGTACAATTTGGTACAGTTTTCGTAATTGATGTGTTACCTCTACTCTGCTGTCGTGCGGTTGACCACCAAATTAATTAGACGACTGTCACTCAGGATGACGCTTTCCGCGAATATTTTGTGAATTAAAACAATGATGACACTGACAGCTCTTGAACGCGGTTTAGATGTGCTGATCGCGTTTCGTTTCATTGGTGAAATTCGCCCTTCGTCGGCTAAGTAAGTTAAGTACCTAGCCTGTTTTTGACTAAAAATAAATATTGTTTTTAGCTGTAACAAGCGGAGAATGGTCAAAAACATGGAATGATTTGAAAATTCGGTATGGTGGTGAGGCTTATTTCTTGAAAACACAAGTCGCTGTCATTATGAACGAAACGTTTCTTGGCGGGGAAAAGGAATTAAAAGAACTGATCGAATCTAAATATACTTACTATATAAAGCCCGATTCTTATGTTGAGTCTATTAAGTTGTGTTCCAGTTTTCTAAAGTCAACTGATGTAAGTTTACCTTTTCTAGTGCACTATGTAACTGATCTCCTAGACTTAGATAATCCAACACTGGGCAATAGTTCAGTAATATGACGACCCCTTCTTGAACGGTTTATCATGTGAGGCCTTAGTTTTTCCAGTATTCGAGTGTTGGAAATGTAACCGATAATATGAAATTAATTTAATCAATGAAGGAAGTAATTTGATTGGATGTATACTGATATAGGTAGTGTAGCTACGTGTACAAAGGGATCCCTTTGCCCAGCAGTGCGAAAATGTGGGTTGAAATAGTATAAACAGGGTGTTTGGAAGCTGGGTGCAAAGCCTTAAGGGGGTGAAAGTTGACACTATTGAGAGCATTTTGAGCAATACATTTCTTAGTCGAAGTCGGTTTTATTTTTATTTTTGACTGCTATTTCTAGGTTTTTTTTAGGTAAAGGTACTTATACTCGTAGCAGTTAAAAAAGGTTTTGTCTCAGGCATGTATGGCTCAAAATTCTCCAAATGGTGTCAATCACCCCCTTAAGGATTTGCACCCAGCTTTCAAACACCCTGTATATTCCCATGGCGATTTCGGCTACGGTGATCATTTCTGTTTTTGACGGTTATGGTTTATGGTTTGCGCTTGTGTGGCTAATGTATATCATTTACGGTGTACATAACTAATCATTAGGATCCATGAAGACTGAAACTGACAGTAGTTATGTTTTTCAGAGACCTACTGCGTGTCTTGAAATTATGATCAATGGGACGTATATTGGAACGCTGATATTTATGGTAAGATTAAGCTACCCTACCCACATATGAAAATAGTAGGTATATGTATTATGATCTGTGTAATGATAAACGCTCACGTGTTTCATATCTACAACGTATTTTTCAACGCACTCGCGTGGATAAAAATAATAATAATTGGCACACAGATTTTTTTTTCGTGCGCTTTATCTTCGCCTTTTGAAGAAGAGGCACTGACTCGAAGCCGCCAAACAGTACTTATTAGAAATAGGGATATATTTAACTGATTCTCTGAAAACTTATTGACTTTCTTTCTAATGCCGGACGGTTTTTAAATTAATGAACGTTTAAAAACTTTGGAACGAAGTTCCTTAACACACGTTATACGAGTGTACAGGGTATGCTCTGCACAAATGTCAAATGAGAGTAAGACACTGTGGATAGACCGAAAAAAGTGTAACATTTTGACCGTCACAACACTGTTGTTATTACGCTGTTATTATCACTGTTGTATTTGCGCTTCTAATGATGCATAGAACCTTTTTTAATAATTGGGCCTCTTTTTATCTTTCTGGCCTTTTCTCACAGTTGGTCGTAATAACTAAGTTAGGGTAAGAAGTACCCCTATCGGTAGGTTAGGTTAGAACTGGGACTAACGCCAGACGCTAACGTCAAAATGTATGGCAATGACATTACCTGCGGAAAAGATACGTAATGTCACGTGGTAAGCAAATGTGAACTAGGTACATACAATTTGATTTTCCGTTGGCGTTAACGCTTACACAAAAGGGATTTTGTCTAGGCCCCCTGGCGTCTTCGAGTAATGAGATTACTCGACATTTAAATAAAAAAAGATTACGACGAATTGAGAACCTCCTCCTTTTTTTGAAGTCGGTTAAATAAACAAGTTGGTAGCAGTTACTTGGCTATTTAGTATTTTTATGACTCCAAAATAGGAATTATTTTAAATACTTACCTACATGCCACAAACAACTATACTTATTTAAAAATTTACTTTTGTCAACAAATTCATGTTAATTTGTTGACAAAAAAATAAAACATAAAATGTAATGTTTCAGTCTACTAATTATAACATATTTAATTTATTTACATATTCACAAAAGTTTTTTGGCACAAAAAGGCCATGAAGACTCTTTGCTGAGATTAAAGGCTCCTCTAGACAGGCGCGACACGCGACACGACGCAAAGGCACCGACCGTTGCGCGACGTACGGCACCTTTGTGTCGCACTGTCGCGTCGCACCTGTCTGTGGGAGCCTTAAAATAGGCTCACCTCTGGCCGCACTAGTGCGGAAATAAATACAAAGCAAAACGCACGTGTTTTAAATTAAATACACTGCATTGTGAACCTGAAAGCGGTGCAATAAGAGCCCCTTTACGAACAAGGGTGTTAAAAAATAAGTTTTTGCTGTAAAGAACTAATGTCCGTTTTCATTAACACTAGGAAGCACCTAAATGAACCCCTAAATTGTGTCGTTCAAAATGCAACCGTTTTTATGTAGACATTCATTTAAGTGTTACATAGTGTTACTGAAAACGGGCATTATTCTGAAATTAAATATAAGTTAGTTATTAGTGCGATGGTTATCATGCTCACACACGCTCTGACTGTCCTGCTTGTTGGACGCAAGCGAGACTGCTGAGCGTGGGATTTGATTCCCAGTTCGGGCAAAGTGTTAAGTTCGTTTTTGGTGGTGACACCCTCGGGCCCCGACCCGCCCGGATTGCATGTAAAGCCGTTGGTCTTGCGCCCTAATCTCTCCCCGGCCGTGTCGGATTGCTATTCCAGCCATCTGACTATGAGAGTGAGGGCAGAGGGAGTGCAGTGTTTGTGCTGAGATTGGCTGCAACCGAAATTCCGTCAGTTAGAAAGATATTTTATTATGTTCTATGTTAGGTTCAAAACGAGAAGAGTAGGCCCTAATTTAAACATTCCTACCTATAACGGAATGTTTGATAGAAAAATACAATAGTAGGTACCTTGTAGGTACTGTAGAGGCTGTATCCTGACATGGTTGTAGCATGCAACCTCCACTAATCTGTTAAAAGTTGATGGCACAAATACTAGACAAACATTGGTGCCGATTCTCTTGTCACAAAATTCTCTAAACTAGACTAAAAACCACCAAAATTTTGTTTATTTCTGTCAAACTACGTTTCCCATTCTGAAATACACACAATTAGATTAAAGTATGACAGCACTAATGTAAGTTTAGTTAATCAATGGGGGCTATAGTTTTTGTGCTTACCTACCAGTTGGCGCCACTGTCGAGTAAGGTCCTGTTGCAGTACTTTTTTTTGATGTTTTGGATATGTTTACGTACCCTTATGTTCATAGTTTATTTACTTTATTACATTTTATAACTTCAAATGAATATTTAGATTATAATGTTCCTAAAATTGGCAAGTATGATGCAGAGAAATCTTATTCTTCCTTCAAGTGCTACCAGAATAGATCCTAACGTTTTACTTAAAATCATAAGCCATAATTAATGAAGAATGGTACAACCATTACAGCTATTATGATATAATTTGATAAAATCCGTGATAAAAATCCCGCAAATAGTGAACATTCAGTACATATTTTGACATCTAAAGACCTTATTCTACATTAGAGCCTCTAGCGGCGAACTCAAGCGCGATAGCCTTCATTTAGTGAAAATGGCGATTATGTTACTCTGAATTTGATGTTTTCCACCTAAAATTTTGATTGTCAAACTAAATCAGACTATTTTTAAACGCGATCTAAAAGGTGTGGAATAAAATTAATTGCCATGAACTCAAATTTACAAAGCACATTTGTCTACTAGTTCTTGAAAGTTTGGATACTTGTAAGTTTGGAAATCATTATGAAAGCTTATGTGATCGCAGCTGTTGTCGATTCACGACATAACAAACAGAAAGACTCAGACAAGTTCAAGATGTCCTTGATAGGGCTTTCATACGCCGCGGCGGCGGCGGCGACGAAAACACCGGAGATTTTCAAGTTACTGCACGAAAAACCGGAATATCTTTTCTCGAGATCACATGTTTATTAGTAAACTAGCTTTTGCCCACGGCTTCGCTCACGTGGAGGTCGAAAAAGCCTGTAAATCCTTCTCCATTAAAAATACATATACTTAACTAAACTATTGACTCAAGTTTAGTCAATAGTTTAGTTAAGCGATTGACTGCTGCGCTGCGTGTCACGGGTTCGATTCCCGCACGGAACAAATATTTGTATGACCTACAAGTAGTTGTTCCGGGTTTGGCTGTTTGTGTATGTGAGTTAAATGTTTGTAAACGCACCCACAATACAGGAGAAATTCCTAGTGTGCGGCAACGTTTTAAAAAAAAGAAAAGAAGAAGAACTATGTGCCAACTTTCATGGTGTTCGGTCAAACGGTGTTGGAGTTCACTCTAGACACACAAAACAAATTACTTATGTTTTTTAAATAACTCAACACAATAAAGTTTCTAATAATAAAATTCAATCATGATCGAAAGATACGTAGCGCCGCACGGTGGATCGAAAATCGGCTGTAGAAGACATAGGATCTCGATTTCTTAAATGTTATTTTTTTTGCTGGAAATGACTTCTGCTGATCATTACTGTTCTATAAAATGTCATATGAAGTAAATGTGTGCACAAATGGAAGAGTTATAATTTTTATAAGAAAAAAATGTATGGAGCTAGTATGAAAAATCGAATTATCTCCTAAACGGCATGTTTAACCGTAATATCCTTGGAGGTGGTCATAGTGCTAATTATTTATAATTTTTTGGTTGCGGATTTGACGAAAACTTTCACGCCGTTTTTTTTAAAAATCGTCAAAATATTTTCATTTGTTTTTTCATATGAAACGATTCCTTTTAGTGTTTATGTTGAAGAACACGGACTTTTAACTACACGTAACATAAAATAGCATCACTCCTATATTTCCGAAGGAGTTGGCAGAGGTTTATAGTACACCCACACGTAGACAACTATGCTTGAGCTAGATATTTATCAACACATCATGAGTGAAGAAGCCTCAGAGTCTCGAAACAAAGATTTTAGGAGGTTTCGAGAACATCATTCGCGGAAAAGAAGCAGGCAGGATTCCAATCAAGACATTTTAAATATGCTTGTTGTTTCTTCGGATCCTTTGCTAAGTGCACAAAGGCCTAAGTTAGATGCCAAGAAAAAGCAGAGCTTTTTTGCTGAAACTCTCGACTTAATTCAATTTCAGGAAACTGAGTTCGAGTTTTTGGATATATCCAATCTGGATGCTGACTCAGAATTGGAGTCTGACAACGAGAGTGATAAGGAAAATTTGTAAAAAAATTATATATGTACTTATTTGTAAATTTGTATTTGAGTCTGTTTGGGTTTTTTTTTTTGTAATATTTAATGATATTTTGTCTTTTTTTTTATTTATTTTACTTTATTTTACAAATGCTTAGTATTAATTCCTTAAATTAAATTATTTTGTATATAATATAACTTTGTATGTTACTTAAATAAGAGTTTGATAATCTTTTTTTATTTAAATTAATAAAAATGTGTCAAAAAACAGCAATTTTTTTATTTAATTTTTCTTGTTTTGTGTGTTCTTCATATTTGGGTTAATAACATATCGAACTTTTTAACTTGGACACTAAAAGGGATCGTTTTACATGTAAAAATAAATAAAAATATTTTGACGATTTTTTAAAACAAACGGCATTAAATTTTTCGTCAAATCGGCAACCAAAAAATCATAAATAATTAGCACTATGACCACCTCCAAGGATATTACGGTTAAACATGCCGTTTAGGAGATAATTCGATTTTTCATACTAGCTTCATACAAATTTTTCGTAAAAAATATATATTTCCTTCGTTTTTGGGCAGAATTAACTCGGGTGTCATTTTTGTACATAGTAATGATCAGCAGAAGTCATTTCCAGCAAAAAAAATAACATTTAAGAAATCGAGATCCTATGTCTTCTACAGCCGATTTTCGATCCACCGTGCGCCGTCCTAAAACAATTGTGACCGTCGACAGTTATTTTTTTTCCCTCGGAAACATTACTGTTTTTCGGGATGAAAGGTACAGGTACCCTATGTCCTTTTCCGTACTCCTGACAACGACTCTGCAAAATTTTATGATGATCGGTTCAGTAGTTTAGGCGTGAAAAGGTAACAAACAAACAAACGCATTTATAATATTAGTTAGGATTAGCTGTAGTACGCTGAATTAAATAAAAAAGTAATCATGCTACCTGAATAAATTTTTAAATGCTGTAGTTTGTCGATTTTAATAAAATTAAATGTTTTTTTCTTATTGGAAACCGAAAAAATATCGCTGTTGTTACATTAAGAATACGTTACCGAATACAGGTTCAATCATCTTAATTTATTAAAATACATATAAACTTTAAATATGGTTTTATGCCGTCATTATGCTCCCTGTAAAAGATAATTATTTGATTTTACTCAGGTTTTTTTTGCACTTCGGAATTTCGTTCATTTTCACTCACTTTTTATTTTAATTTCCGACAAATATTGGTCTATGGTCTACGCAACTTAGTGAGTAAAACTCAATTTTAGTTGTGCCAAAATTGTTTTTAAGTTTAGAAAATCTTTTTGCAGAATAGTTTTTAAGATTCTCTTAACCAAAAATATTTTTTTTTAGTGATAGTTTAGTTTAGTTCGGTGTACAAGAGAATCGGCACCATTGATTTGTATTGAGAAAGAACTGACAACTGACACGCGTAATTATGTCGTAATATCATTGATATGAATTTAAAGATCCAAATAAGTACGCGATATAATATCTAAACAGGCGTTTTATTTATCCGGGTACAGTTAGCATAGCATCCCTCCGATGCTAAGTACCTAAGTTTTAAAACTGCTTGAACTGGGTAACCTACCTTATTATCTACCTTAGGTATAGGTACATACATACATATACTTATGTGCGAGACCGCATGACCATTTGAAGTGGTAATAAACGTATTTTCTTTCTTTCTTTTTTTTATTTCCAGCTATATTCTGACATAGTGCCTCTTACTTGTGAGAATTTCCTTCGTCTCTGTAAGGAAATAAAGGGGGGTTATTCGGGAACTCCAATACATCGCATAGTAAAAGACGGCTGGATTCAGTGTGGAGGATTCGGACTCAAAGAAACAGACCTCAGCTGCGAAAACTTTATTGTACCGCATGATAGACGAGGTGTTATCGCCATGGCCAATGATGGCAGGTACGATTACAATTCTTAATTAATTAGCACGCGTTTGGCCAAACAAACCACTGGCTCGAGTGCTGGTCAGAGCTCCAGATTGAGGAACATAAGAACGTTAATTTAGGTATACGAATTCGAATGGTAATCATGTGCGACGTCTACAACTTCGTTTTCTAAACTGACCGTTGAGGCGCTCTGCGGGGTAATTACATAACACACTAACAGTAGGAATGGGTTTCATTTTGACAGTTCAACAACATTAATTTCGTTGTTTACGTTGTTGAGGAGACCAATTTTTCGAACTGAAGAAGCAATGGATTAGCAATAGGCTTCAAAATGATTCAGATTGTGATAGATAGTGTGTTACGTAATTAGGGTGCACGATGCATTTTAAATGCAAAATTTTCAATTAATGACATATAATAATTTAACAAAATGATGAAAAACCGATGATAGCTGCAACATATAGTTAATTCTGAAAGGCTTGTTAATTTCAGACATGTTGATTGCTCAACACAATTCTTCGTTTTATTGCAACCACAAGACTGGATGGCATTCAAATATGTGGCCTTTGGTCAACTCATTAGTGGTGCAGAAACTCTGAAGAAGATAGAAGAGGTACCGACGTGGTACGAGTCACCGAAAGAGGATATTATAATTGCTAAGGCTAGCATTTTAAACTTGGAGTGCCAGGATATTATAATTAACAAAGGAGTTAATAAATACATAGAGGGCCACAAAGATAATCTCATAACCATAGGAGAGATGTTTTACGAAGTAGGTGATTTAGATTCAAATCTACCCATGTACTTATAGACGCTATCTATGCTTAACATTATAAATTAGAAAGTAACTCTGTCTGTCCGTATGTTGTTGCCTTTTAACGCGTAAACCACTGAACGGATTTCGATAAAATTTGGCAAGGAGATAGAAGGCATCCTAGGGAAGGACATAGGCTACTTTTTGTCCCAGTAGGACGTTCCTGTGGGATAATTTCCGACATCCACGCGGGCGAAGCAGAAGCTAGTAATTTATATTTTTTTCTGAATGTTCATGAAACTTTTCAGGCATTGCTAGAAAAGGTGTTTTTAGAGGCCCAATTTAGAAGTTTACAACGAATAGAAGCTGAAATGATTGTAGGTGAAGGTGAGATTACTCCTGAGGAAGTTGCCCAAAATTTACATACAACAAAAAGGTTAGTAAATACTCTAGAATTCTAGATAGATGCACATTACATTTGAATAGATCCCTAGTAGGCCTAACTGAATAAAAAAGAAGCCACGTTTCGCTATAAGTGGTCATACAATTCATCCGTGACGTTGGTTTTGGTGCGCAGTATTGTTCCTCACACGGTCCAAAAGTGATACCCAGGATAACCCCCAGGATACTGCGCTCCATGGCTTGCTGGCAAACCTCGAGCTTGGAGAGGTCCAAGCTCGAGGTTTGCCAACTCCAGCTTTGCTGAAGGGTCGAGGACTTAAAAGATTGTGGGTTCTGCTGTGTTTCTGTGTATGTACCTACCCTAAGTAAGTATTTAGTAGATATACCACAATAAATAAACGTTAGTGGTTTTACTATTATTCAGATTCATGCGTAAAAAAGAAGAAATAGATAAACATATAGAAAAAGCTCAGAGTGATCGTAACGGAAAAGCGACATCAGTTGTTGAAAAGGGCGAAAACAACGATTTTGACGTAGAAGAATATGAGTACGAGCCTGAAGAATACTCTTATCAGCGACCGTTTACGGTGGGGAGTGGGAGCCTAGTCGTCCAGCCTGACAAGCCCTTCTATATACCTTTAACAGACGTGCCCTACCCTGGTGAAGTTAGCTCCGAATTCGATCTTAAAAGGTTTGTTTTAATTAGTCCCTTTTGGTAATTACGTAGCTATAATTAGCACGCACTTATTAGTTATATACATCAATGCATGATTCATCGTCGAGGTACCTGACATATTGT
This sequence comes from Dryobotodes eremita, assembly GCA_917490735.1. NCBI lineage: Eukaryota > Metazoa > Arthropoda > Insecta > Lepidoptera > Noctuidae > Dryobotodes > Dryobotodes eremita. The sequence goes on along the minus strand of OU823254.1, from coordinate 13,810,379 downwards.
ATAAGGATTGTGATAATAATACAAATTATTTTAATCTTAAGATTGCTGCAAGGGGATTATTGCCTCGAAAGCGATTTAAACAGAGAAGCTGGTAAGATGAAAAACAAGACTGATGATGGCAAAGTATTATTCCAGTCGGAAATACTCGCAGAGATGTTTGAGACAGAATCTCCAGAACGTAAATCATCAGGTAATAAATTATTACTTGGTTATTGCTATTATAAAAGTTATTCTTGTAACTTTCGTATCTGATCTACCATTTGAAAATACTAACTGACGTTGTTTTTATTTTTACAGACAACAGTTTAAATTCTGAAGATGAGAAAGAAATCAAGCAATATCTACAGTAAAAAAATCGAATATATGTAGTATCTAGCTATTAATAATAACATTGTTTGTACAACAATTAAGTATCTATTTAGGTATAGTCGTCCGCACGAATGTGGTAACACTTTGACATTGAGGTGGCCTTGTGTGCTGCGGAGGTTCACTATAACTAAACCAGCTTGTGTCTGCTGGTTATGTTACCACTGTTGTGTGCGGCCTAGTGTACCTAATTTTACCTACCTAATCCGTTACCTACCTAATCCGGTTGCTAATCGCCATCACAATCTGTTACTCAAAAATTCAAAAGCTTTGAAAAACTATTTTGGAATTGCATAGAATTGTTAATACCGGTCTAATTTTGTACCCATGGCAATAAGTATGTAATTCCATGGTTGTAACCTCTATATGTATAAGATTTCATCACGCGTTCGTATTTCCGAAGATAGACGATGATTGGGATTGGTGTGTAGATATTATTTTATTTGTACAAAAGTAATTATGTAATAATGATTTATGTAACGGTAATTATTTTTTCTAGCGATAACGCAGATCGTGCGAGTTTTGCGGGCGAAATCATAAAGACCATAGCTAAAAGTGTCAAACATACTAACTTATTTGAAGCCCACAATGTGTAAGATTATCTCAAAATTATTGCCGTTTCGTTCCCGTACTCAAACTAAACAAAGTCCTTTTTTCCAGGTCTGATTCGCTTCCCGACGAGGCCCTGCGAAAATACAGGTACCTGTACCTACCGAGGATTTTCGTATTTACATTATAAAGAATGGTTATTTTGTCTCGAATCTTAAATATTTCTGGTTTTTAGAATGGCTGAAGAGATATTCCGACGTGGACGTGAAAAGTAAGTTTTACTTGAAATCTGGCATCTCGATTTAAAATGTAGATAAGTTTCAATTTGTGGATTCTTACTAGTAGGTACCTATCATTTATCATTTGGTGAGTAGTTACTTATCCATAAAAGACAATTGATACAAACATCAAACTTTAATATCTTCTAAGCTTGCGGCTTATCTTAAAGTGTAAAAAGGACGTTCACGCCTCAAGCTTTTAAGAAAATATTAAAGTTTCATGCGCCAAATTAAAATTTTCATACGTTTTTTGCAATTTGAAGGTCAATGTCATTACGATTCTGAAGGTCAATGATATCAATAACACTACTTCTGTCCGAACCCTTTTTGATATGGAAAATACCGTTTGGTCCCATAGTGCGCCTGCAGGCTTAGCATGACGCTTTCTATTTCTACGAAGAATAGACACAGCTCTTTCTATACAAAGCGACATTTCGTTTCTCCATTTTTGATATCGCACCGAAGAAATCCTTCTACAATCTGTCATTTTGTCTTTCATTTTTAACGATCTTTGTCTAGGTCCTTTTTTAAGTAGAATGTTTTCTATCCCAAAATGTCAAAATCACACTGACATCTGACAGTTGTTTAAGGTAGTGAAGACAATTTGAACTTGTAATCGCCATTTTAAAGACAGTAGCAAACTTTCTACTCGACGGCCACAAAGTATACAGCGTGGATTTTTGAGATGGAGCAGCAAGGGCAGCTACCTTAACCATTGTAGCTACAGGAAAACGGTCTTAGGAGACTTTTCTTAACTTTTTGAGAAATTTTGATTAGCATTCACAGATTTTGAAAAAAAATTACTCTACTAGACCAACTGCGGTTTGAGTACTAAAAGAGTCAGAATACTTTCTTAAGAAATTGGAACAATTTTTCTCGAAGTGTCGAAAACTTTGAGAAAAATGGCTCGGGTCGACAGCGCGTCGTGTTCCACGCGCGCCGAAAGAGATGTCAGCATAATTGACGGGGTCCGATAGGGCCGATGTCTGCCGGGGTCACGGATTGTTCGGAAGAGTTACCGTGGCCTTGGCGCACAAGCAACTGATAGAACACTGGTGGATTTTAGTCAGTAAAAAGTCTGACACGCCCTTCCGCTCCGCCCAGTGCGGGAGAGGTCATTTGATGATTTCCGACCCAAAAATAAAATAAAAAGTTGTGGGAATCTGCGGGTTCGAGATCCCGCCCCTGCACAGCGTCGCTAACTGATCTGATTGAGAGTACGCATGTACTGAAGGTAGTTTCATGCCTACCTTCCGCCAGATTGTCACCAGCAATTACGTAAAAACGCACCATATCCAACCACCCCACATTCGAATAGTTAGAACTCATTTTCACAAAAAACGCGCGATGCGTGCCTGTGACGTAAATACATCGGAAGCATATGCGTCGCTCACTCGAGAGATTTCAGTAGACTGGCTACCGCCCGGGCGGCTCAGGCGCTCCGCGGCAGTAAACAAAAGAAATGGGTGGAATCGTAATTTGCATGTCATTGGCTAAGATTTATTTGCATTTCGGCGTGCATTGCCCGGACATCCTTGTAGTCCACGTGGACTCCTCATAAATCTTTTGAATGCCATATCACTACCGCGATGAGTAGTTTGATGTTACGGTTAATGTTTGAACACGTTAGAGTAACATAAAACCAATTTGAGAATGCCTAATTTAGTTTATTTTAATAAACTATGTGATGCTATCGAATGGCAGTAGACCATGGTTTGAACAACGTTTGTTCTAGCAAAACTGATTCAAATGTCACCGTGAATATACGTGACTTAATATCGGAAGTCGGTGTCTTTGGTTGTGTTTTTTCGTTTTTGGCCAGCGACTTCCGAAATTGAAGTTATTTTTCAAGTTTTATAGTGTTTTTTTTGGAAGTCGGTGGTTTTATTGTAAAAAAGTTTTTATTTTTCACTTTTTTGTTGTGGTACCTACCCCACACACATTCGTATACCACTACTTGATACGTAAATAACCGTGACAGGAAATTATCAAAACATCATCAATATAAACGGAAGTGGAAAAAAAATACGCAGTATTAAGGATAACTCAAAAAGTACGGGTCAGAACTTGATCAGATTTAAATGGGACCACATCTGAAGCACCAGCTCTCAAATAAAAAAAGAATCATCCAAATCGGTTCACCCAGAAAAAAGTTCTGAGCTAACACACGTAAAAAAAAACAGTCGAATTGAGAACCTCCTCCTTTTTTTGAAGTCGGTTAAAAATTGAGAATCAAACAAAAAATATCCTATGACAAAACAAAGAGTTCTCAGTCGACGTAAAAGGTGTAGTTGACTCTTGTTCTACTTTGCTGCCGTCGTTCTGTCTACACGGAACGTCATTTTTGTCTACTCTTCCTTCGACAAAACGCTGCTCGTGCTAAGCCTGCTGACTGCGCGTTGCCAACGTACCCTCCGACAAAGTCCCCTGTGCAGAAAGGCTTGTTGTCGATCGTCGCACTAGACATTTTTGAAAAGTGACCAACCAGACTAGTTTATAATAAACTAGTCTGCGGGGTAATTACGTAACACATTAACAGTAGGAATGGGTTTCATTTTGACAGTTCAACAACATTCATTGCGTTATTTACGTTGTTGAGCAGACAATTTTTTCGAACATATGAAGCAATGGATTACCAATAGGCTTCAAAATGATTCAGATTGTTATAGATAGTGTGTTACGTAATTAGGGTGCTGGTTGCAATAATTTTATTTTTAACTAACTTTTTTTTCTGTTTTCTTTTTTTTTTTAGAAAAGTTTCTATCACTATTCCTGATGTAACGTCTGACATGCACAAAGAAATAATTAGACGTCAGACTGGGTTCGTACGTCCGGAAGATTTAACTAGGATGCGCCAATTCGAACGACCAGATGAGAATAGTGATGACGCTGAACTCGACGATTATCTACCATATACTAGGTGACAGCGATAAGAACATTAAAGTAACTTGCCTTTTAGGGTTCCGTACCTATTACCTAAAAAGGAAAAAAACTGAACCCTATTCAGTTTGTTGTCCGTCTAGGGTTGCCAGGCCCAAAAATAAAGAAACCGGACACAGATTTATATTTATACGGACATTTTGCCCTGAAAGTTATTCATTTGAGACTTACTCTACTCTTAATTATGTATATTATGTTATTATTAATCACATTTTGTTATATTAAAGTAATTTGTAGGTACCTTCTTTACTTACACTGAAAGTAACTAAAACAACCAATGATCAGCCTTATCATTTGTAAATAAATTATAGGTAGGTATAACTTTTATAGTTTACAAAAATAAAATAATTAAGTATCGTTACTCCACTTTATACCTAATAAGAGATGGAGCGGTGTTGACCAATAGCCTAATACAAGCCGTACAGGCCGGACTTGTATATATTTGGCCGGACACGATAGTAAAAATCCGGACATGTCCGGCAAAAGCCGGACACCTAGCAACCCTATGTCCGTCTGTCAGGAACTCAGGAGCCCTTTTCTCAGGAACTGGTAGAAAGGTAACCAGTTGAAATTGATATCAAATACTAAGGTTGTATGTTACATATTTTGATAATTATTTTTCAACATAAACTACTTCCCTTTGAAAGAGAAATGGAAAAACATCAAGGAAACAACGTCCATGTCAGGATGATATATCATGATCATTATAAACAATGTAGGTAGGTATTCACTTTATTTTTTATACTAGCTTCTGCCCGCGATTTCGTCCGAGTGAAATTTTGGCCCCCGACCCACCGCGTCGCATAGCTTAGCCCGCCCGCGCTATTACTTCGTTTTCGCTAGGCGTTCTTTCTGACTAGTTGTATTTTTACTTGGCTCCTTAGGGTCGTAGCGTGACGTTAAATAACTTATAACGTTCCTCAAGAATTGGGCTATCAAATGCAAAAATACGTTTTCAAATCCGACTTAATAGTTCCAGAGTTTCGCGTTCAAACAAAAACACAAACATACCTACTCTTCAGCATTATTATTGGTATTAGTATAGATACTTGTACAGCACAGTCACAAATTAATTAATTTCGTTGGTTAAAGGCTCCCACAGACAGGCGCGACGCGACAGCGCTACACAAAAGCGCCGCTCGACGCTCGACACGCGGTGCCTTTCTGTCGGGCGCCGCGTCGCGCCAGTTTGCACGAGCCTTTATTGTTGTTATAATAATCATGTTACGATAATAGTGCTGATAGGTATGACTAGTTATAAATAAGTACAGTTAAAGCAACTAAAAAATAAAATAAAAATTACCATCATTCTCTTTTATATCCTAAGCCTATTTCTAGATTATTATCAATGAATTGCGCACTGTATATTGTAGATTAATTGGGGTTTTTCCACTAACAGTTACAGAGAAAAATGGTTACAATATACGTAAATCTACTCAATCAGGAATTTGACTCCTTAAAATTTCCCATAGTAGGATGAGTTCTCACCTCACAGAGCATGGGGATCTACGCCTCAGCGGCCGCCGTCCGGTCGCCGCTGCCCGCGCGCGGCGGCGGCGCCGCACGGTGGATCGAAAATCGGCTGTAGAAGACATAGGATCTCGATTTCTTAAATGTTATTTTTTTTGCTGGAAATGACTTCTGCTGATCATTACTGTTCTATAAAATGTCATATGAAGTAAATGTGTGCACAAATGGAAGAGTTATAATTTTTATAAGAAAAAAATGTATGGAGCTAGTATGAAAAATCGAATTATCTCCTAAACGGCATGTTTAACCGTAATATCCTTGGAGGTGGTCATAGTGCTAATTATTTATAATTTTTTGGTTGCGGATTTGACGAAAACTTTCACGCCGTTTTTTTTAAAAATCGTCAAAATATTTTCATTTGTTTTTTCATATGAAACGATTCCTTTTAGTGTTTATGTTGAAGAACACGGACTTTTAACTACACGTAACATAAAATAGCATCACTCCTATATTTCCGAAGGAGTTGGCAGAGGTTTATAGTACACCCACACGTAGACAACTATGCTTGAGCTAGATATTTATCAACACATCATGAGTGAAGAAGCCTCAGAGTCTCGAAACAAAGATTTTAGGAGGTTTCGAGAACATCATTCGGAAAAGAAGCAGGCAGGATTCCAATCAAGACATTTTAAATATGCTTGTTGTTTCTTCGGATCCTTTGCTAAGTGCACAAAGGCCTAAGTTAGATGCCAAGAAAAAGCAGAGCTTTTTTGCTGAAGTTCGAGTTTTTGGATATATCCAATCTGGATGCTGACTCAGAATTGGAGTCTGACAACGAGAGTGATAAGGAAAATTTGTAAAAAAATTATATATGTACTTATTTGTAAATTTGTATTTGAGTCTGTTTGGGTTTTTTTTTTGTAATATTTAATGATATTTTGTCTTTTTTTTTATTTATTTTACTTTATTTTACAAATGCTTAGTATTAATTCCTTAAATTAAATTATTTTGTATATAATATAACTTTGTATGTTACTTAAATAAGAGTTTGATAATCTTTTTTTATTTAAATTAATAAAAATGTGTCAAAAAACAGCAATTTTTTTATTTAATTTTTCTTGTTTTGTGTGTTCTTCATATTTGGGTTAATAACATATCGAACTTTTTAACTTGGACACTAAAAGGGATCGTTTTACATGTAAAAATAAATAAAAATATTTTGACGATTTTTTAAAACAAACGGCATTAAATTTTTCGTCAAATCGGCAACCAAAAAATCATAAATAATTAGCACTATGACCACCTCCAAGGATATTACGGTTAAACATGCCGTTTAGGAGATAATTCGATTTTTCATACTAGCTTCATACAAATTTTTCGTAAAAAATATATATTTCCTTCGTTTTTGGGCAGAATTAACTCGGGTGTCATTTTTGTACATAGTAATGATCAGCAGAAGTCATTTCCAACAAAAAAAATAACATTTAAGAAATCGAGATCCTATGTCTTCTACAGCCGATTTTCGATCCACCGTGCGCCGGCGCGGCGGCGGCGCGGCGCAGAGATTCCGTGCTCTGTTTCAGTATATGAGTATAGTATAAAGTACTCTGTGGTGCTCTGTAAGTGACCATCATTTCATTCTCTTTCATAAGTCGGACATTTCGGTGTCGGACTGTCGGTTGTTGGTCGTGTCGGTTAGTTCTAAATATTTCAAGTCACTTGAGCGAAGTCGCGGGCAGCTGGGCACAGCTTTGAGAAGAAATCCTCTGGACTCGAGTCCTGCTCGCACTGGTCCGGTTTTTTTTTCTTTGGTGCGACACATCTTTCTCAATCTACTGCGGTCTGGTAGGCGTTTTTAGTTTTTGCATGGCGTTTTACCTAATTCGTCATGAATTTCTTCGACATCATCAAATACTTTGCGGTCAGGGAGCTTACTCTTTTAGTCCGTCAACGAAGATATGGGGCCGTCCGAAAGTAGTTTAAATCTTTTTGTGAACCCTACGCCCGATTAACTTTTTCAAACGAAGTAAAAACACATCGGGAGTAGAGACAACTGTCACATCGTGGGGGCAGTCATTCTTAGTTCGGGCCCCAAACTAATCTTATACAGGTTGACTTTGAAAACATGCGACAAAATTTAAGGTGGTGTTCTACCCATCAATATGAACAACTTTTACTATGGGACCAACTTAGAATTCTCAAAAAAGAATTCGACCTACTTAAACAAAATGGTCCAATCGGGTATGTACCTTTATACAGGAAAATCGTTTTTTTTTTTGTGAATTCTAAGTTGGTCCCTTAGTAAAAGTTGTTCATATTGATGGGTAGAACACCACCTTAAATTTTGTCGCATGTTTTCAAAGTCAACCTGTATACGTAGGTGACGCAGAGTAGGAAACGCCCGTAATGTCGGCCGAAACTAAGGATTTCGTGCTTACAAAGTAGACCCCCTGATCACGTAACAGGTAAGATCCTTTTGGATGCGACCATGGAACACAGCTTTTAGCGGGTCCCGGAGAACCCCGAATACGATAAATATGATTACATTTCTTTTTTTTCTTGGTTTTATTATTTTCAACTTGTACGGTTGACATAAGAAGTGATTAAATAAATGTATGTGTTTGAAATACAAAATAATGAAAGTGAGACTGTTTTTGCGTATTTTTGGTAGTAGTAGGTAGGTGGAGTAGGTATTTTGATTTTCTGTATTGAAAAAGGAACTATTGTGATAATAATTAAAACCTGTGCTTGCTCTAAGAGACTCTATATTGTATTCTCTACCTAATTATAATATTTACCTTAACCAACCAAGACAATCATTTCTTCCTGATCCTTAAAGTTTAGTATTATAATTTTAGTAAGTAATACAAATTTATTTAACATATTCACTGCTGACGGTACTTTTAAGCTAAACGGACTTGAATTTATCAAGACAAAAATAAATCGGGGTCTTTCGGGACGGGGCCTCTGGGATCGGGGTACTCAGGGAATAACCCCTTTTAGCGGGCCGCGCACGCGACACCATGGGGTTTTTTGCTAAACTACCGTCCGCAAGGACTACGAGTATCTCGCCACGATAAACTGATGGCAAAATTGCTTTTTGAAGTGAGATCTTCTTCAATTTTTTGCATTGAGATCTTCATTTTTTTTTTTTTAATTAGGTCTTTATAATTTTTTTTACTAACTTTGCTTATTATTACTGCTTCGTTAGTTTTGTAGTCTCACGCGCTACTGCTGGGCATGAGGTCGGGTTTCGATTCCCAGGTCGGGCAAAGTGTTATTGGGTTTTCCATTAGGAATTTATCCTTACCTAGATGTCCGGATTCTGGGAGTCGTGCCCGGTCGATGGCAATATGTTCGAGTCGGCACGACCCCTATTACATAGGACTTAAACATAACTACATACTTACCTAATTCCGGTAAAAAGCCGTACCTAATATTATGTGCTTATATTTTTTTTGTATCTCTTATCTGTTTTAGACAAGTATCAATCCAACTGCCCACAGTACCTTCATATAAAACTAAGACTGGAGTTGGCCGTCTGGATCATACAGAAAAAAATGAACCTATAGCCGACACAATTCAAGACATGGTACATGAAAACATCAAACAAGAAATTGAGGAAAGGTGATTAAGTTACACAACCTTACTCGATATTTGAAGAAAATAAAAACTAGGTTGGTCCGTCTTCAACAAAATGGTCCGCTGCATGCATTAGCAAAATTTTATACCTACCTAGCTACGGATCAGGATTTTTGAATGGTGACCGAACATACATGTCCTAATTTAATTTAGAAAATTAATATCTTATCCGCTAAGTATAGTAAGTATGTAAGTACTGATAACACCTATTGTTAATGCATTTTTGCCATTTTAAAGGGAGTGCAATGCCTGCCTCATAGGTAGGTAGGATTTGTTATCAGTGTTTCTTTCAGGTATTACTCCGGGGGGCCAAGCCCCCCCGGAGTAGTTACTCCGTAGTACGGAGAGTAGTTACTCCGCCCGCCTTACTGCCCCCCCCGAGGCGTTTAGAATTTAATCAATAGCAATAGGTTGCCGCTCGCTCAATTTCGCGCGTCTACAGCAGATTTACGTATATTCGCGACGAATATCCCTAGAATTTGCCAAATTACTTAAACCTGGCATAATTTTAGAGCTGGAAACCCTTTATTGACGTGACGTATAACTCAATCAGCCAATCAGGAATTGAGTAGTGCATGCCATATTAAAGTAGCCAATCAGAAACCAGAATAGCGCCTAGAAAGAACGACACACTTTCGAGAATATCGCCATCCGTTTTCTTCAAACAAGTCTTGAAAACAATAGCTTTGGCTTGAAAACAATATTATCTTGAACAAATATTGTCTTGAAAACAAGCAAAGCTTTGCATTAATAGCTTTACAAGACACAGAAGTAAGAAAGTTTTGTGACAAATTTCCTACGCTTAATGCGGAAAATGTGATAGCAGACCTTAAATCATTTAAATTTTACATCAAGTCAATGCTGCTAGAAAGCGGAATGTACAAGGAGACGGGTGAAAATCCAATTGCAAAAATCTTAGAAGCAGACTTAGGGTACTGCGAATTACAAAAACTTTGTGAAATCCTTCTTGTCATTCCCGTAACCACTGCCTCCGTCGAAAGATCGTTTAGTACGATGAACAGAATAAGTACTAAATAAGGTAAGAAACAGAATGCTGCCTGAAACTTTGATGCATTGAAAGATGATTAGCATCGAGGGACCAGGGACTCCAACAGAAGAATTTCTAGAAAAAGTTGTTGATTTGTACGCAAGAAAAAAGCCACGAAGAATAAGATTTTTGTAAAGAATATTATTCTTCGTGGCTTTTTACAATGTTACTTTGACAATTTTGGTTCAGCTTATAGTAGCTTTTATTCATTAAAATATTAATAGTAATTGGAATTGATTTTAAATATTACTTTTGTTTCCTTTATCTACTCCGCCCCCCCCCCAGATCTCTCAACCGCCCCCTTGGAGAATTTTGCCTGAAAGAGACACTGTTTGTTATTGAACATAAAATAAGGTAGTACCCACTACTTGAATAAACAATCTTCGTTATTTTACATATACTGCCAATTTTCCACTTATTAATTTATTTATAGGTAGGTACTTTAGCGTTATGTAGCTATACTTAGTTGATTTTTGATTGACCATTTGTTATAAAAAGGACATAATTATAGGTTGCAACGGAATTGAAACTTTGTCATGTACCTACCTACCTAGGTACCTAGGTGTGACATTCAGTTCTTGTGTTCCAAAAACTTGATTACTATCTGAGATTCTGAATTCAAATATAATAAATTTATTTTTCTTTTCACAGCGATTTGTCCGAAAATGATGTAGTCCCTATCATGGCTGACACCTCAGGGACAGTCCCCAAATCGATAGGTTTATCCTTACGAGAACAGAAAAAAGTACGAGAAAGGTTATTGCTTTGCCTATTAGCTACTCGATACGATATAGGTAAGTACAGTCAACCATATAATAGTCCTCCAGACCGAATTTGGGCAATGGCGACCAATCTCAGCGGCGACCAGCCTTCGGCGCGGGAAATATTATAGTGCACAAGTATATGCGCAGACACAGGTGCACTCTCTCTTCCATCACTCTCATAGTCCGATGGGATGGCAATCGGATACGACGGGAGAGAGATCAGGCGCAGGGCCAACGGCTTACCTGTCAACCATAATTATACCTAATTATCGGCAAACATCTAGAACATGCGCAAAAACGGTACCTAATGCGGTGTACACAAGACGACATATCAAGCTATACATTTCCAGTTTTAGCTGACCTCGCATTGTATAGGCTTTTCGTACAATGGGAAGTCACCTCATACTGGAAATGTATAGTTTGATATGTCGTGCGTACCCACCTTATTTGAGCCGTTTTCATTCATACAATTCAGAGCGGCGGCGCGGCCGCGGCGCCTTATTTACTATACTTGAATTGTTTAAGTAATCGAAGTAAATTGCTTACTTGCCGCTTTATCACAGAGTTTTAATTTTAGTCCTATCAGTCCAGTCACCGTAGACACAAAAATCGCGTAAGGTCGCAAACATTTTAGTAGGTACAGATTTTTTGGGATATTGATAAGATAGATACCAATAGAGTCAATCCAAGTCTGCACCTTCGAAAGACCTGTGCTAACCGCGTTGTGTTCGAAAAACCTCAAAATTTTCGGACTACTTTCAGTTTTTTAATTAAAACTTCTAAGAGGTGCATCCTATGGAAAAACTCACCCTATTTTGCGACAATTTGAGCGCAGCCTGTAGCTCTGTAGGTCCAATAGAACCCGAAATAATACAGCACTTCATATATTGACCATTTTTCCAAAAAAGTTCATAACTGTAGTTTTAGCCGTGTTCCGAGCAGGATGTCGGTTAAAATACTCATTCTACGAGAAAAGTCATGACAGATGAAGTTGAAAAGTAGTTATTTAATTTTAGCTTTAATTAATGCACAAGCGGGAAACCCTATAGTACCAATAGTATCTACCTTTTTTTTTGGGTGGGAAATCATCAAATGACCTCTCCGCTCTGGGCGGAGCGGAAGGGAGTGTCAAACACTTACTGACTAAAACCCACCCGTATTCCTTCAGTTGCCTGTGCGCCAGGGCCACGGTAACTCTTTCGAACAATCCGCGACCCCGGCTGGCATCGGCCCTTTGGGACCCCGTGAATGGTGCTGACATCTCTTTGAGGCGCGCGTGGAACACGACGCGCCGATGACCCGGCCCTGGTCCTTGCCGGATGGCGAGCTGCCCATTGCTTGCCGTCCGCAAGCCCGCGCCTACGGTAGCCGGGAGTCGGCAATCATCTCCCGACGCCCAGGGTGTCTCCTCCTGCGGCGACTAGGGGCGCGAGGGCGCAGCGATTGCCTCTCCCTCACGCGCTCCGCCTCCTCCTTCGCGAGCATTACTGCTTCGCAGTAGGTGACGGCTTCCCATTCCCTCTCGCTCCGTACCATGGCCTGAAACAGGGCCGGGCGCGAGAGGTCGCCGCCGCCGATCGCTGGCACGAGGACACGGCGGTACTCCGCCCAAGCCGGGCAGACCTCCACTGTATGCTCCACCGTGTTCTCCGGTCGATCCACACAATGATAACACCCGGGCGTTTCCTCCCGCCTTATCCGAAACAGGAACCTCCCGAAATAGCCATGGCCGGTGAGGACCTGCGTCAGGCGGAAGGTGAGGACGCCGTGGCGCCTCTCAAGCCACTCAAAGAGGGGACTTACCGCCGCAATTGTGGTGTGCCCTGCCCTACCCTACCCTTAACCTTATTATTTGAAAATAACGAAAAATTAAACACAAGTACAAGCAAGTTTTGTATATTTAGAAAAAATCTAGGTTGATATTTTGCATAGAATACACCTTTTAGAAGTTATCAAGCCAAACTGAAAGAAGTCGAGGTTTTTCGAGTACAACAGATTTTTTAAGACTGCAAACTTGGTTTTACACTATTGGTAAGTATTTATCCTAATAAGATCCCAAAAAATCAGTACCTACAGTGCAACTTTTTTCGGATGCGTCTCATATCATATAAAGTTATTTGATTTTCATTTCAATAACGTTCACAAGATATAATAAACGTGAGTTATACCAACTGTTGATACAATTTCTTAAGATATAGCATTTATATACTCTAAAACTCATTTCGTATAACGTTACTGGATATAATGTTTATTTAATCGAAAATCAATAAGCCTATCGTTTAAAATATATAATATTGATACCATATTTATGGTTAACACCCCGATTCAAAGCAATGTTAAGGCGGGAGCGTAGCCGAGTGCTAGGTCCCCTCTATGTTGGTGAATTATTTGGGTTAGGTTTGGTTAGAACAGTGACCATTAACGCGTGAAGGCGAACGAGTGAAGCTAGCGTGCTGCGGGAGCGCCGTGACAGAAGCGAATGGCTGCAAAACCGACTCCACGTAGTCTTGTCTGCTCTACCTCTAGTGTTATTTAAAATCGCGTAGGCGCGGAGGGGCGAGGCGGCTCGCGAGCTGAGGAGCAGGTGGTTTTAACACTCGCCGCCGCGACTGATGCTGGCCGGCTTCGCCGGAGCCGAAGCCGCGGTTGTGAGCGTGAAACACATCTGCGACGATAAGCTCACATGGGACCGCCGGAGCCCCGCAGCGCCGCGCCGGAGCCGTGACAGAAACCATGCCTGCTACATGTTGCATGCTTGCTTGCATGCTGCATCTATGGTGTATGCTTGTTTTGCATGCCTGCTGCATGCATGGTGTATGCTTGTTTGCATATTTTTTTACAGGGATATAACAACCACATATCTTCACAACATGTCTTCAACTGTTTTATAATGATTCATGCTTCGATTGATATTTGTTAAGTTACCTACATTTCACAACTTATTAATAATTAGACAATGTTATAATGTGTAATCTGACATTTTGCTTTGTGTTTTACTAGGCGTTTTATCATATTAGACTAAATAGGTTTTATGTCTTTTGAGTGGTATATCAATATCACATGATTTTATATTCAATGTATGTTATGCTTATAAAAATTTGTTACTTTAAAATTATATCAATCATTTATTATATTAACTGATCATTACATCAAATAAAATTATAGATTCAGTTGTTATATCTTGTAAATATTAGAGATTTTGTAACTATATCATATATTGCTTACCCGCTTTTTTGCTACCGCAAAACCGCTCTACATGGGGTAAGTAATATATGATATAATTACGAAACTGCGGCAGAAAACCGTAGTGCGGCCTTAGACTTAAAACATCGTAGGTCGCAAAAAGTTAACCTACAAGCCGGTTCTGAACTTTGTTTCGAGCAAATCAAGGTCTCAATACAAAAGAAATACGCAAATGGCTCGATGGTTTAACCTTGGGCCTAAGGATATGGTGCATGCACAAAGACGCGGGTTTCCGGTAAAGATAAGTCGGTACTGATTCGGTGCGGGTAAAATAAACCCGCGGGGTAATTGCGTAACACTAACAGTAGCAAGAGCTTTCATTTTGACAGTTCAACAACATTCATTGCGTTATTTACTTTGTTGACAAGACACATTTTTCTAAAATATGAAGCAATGGATTAGCAATATCCCTCAAAATGATTCAGATTATGATTGAAAGTGTATTACGCAATTAGGGTGCTGTATTAACTTAAGCGCTCACACATAAAGAAACAGGTAAAACATTGTATCTAACCGTTTCTTTCCGTAGATCACCTGCAGCAATCTGTAGGCACCTACCGGAACACCCGCTGTTTGATACAAGTACCCTTAGATAATTATGATTAAGAGATCATAAAGATGTGAGCCATCATCATCTTCCTGCTTGTCTCATGTTACTTGGTGTCGACGCAACACCTTTTTATCTTCCATTCTCCCGTGTCAACCGTCACGCTATCATTCACTCCCTTTTTTTCGTATCATTCCTCAATAAATTCATCATAAAGGAGTATCAGTATACTTTCTATCAACAGTCGTCAGGGCGGCGTTGTATGGAAATCAAGCAGCGATTTTCGCGCGACGCGGATTAGCGAACGGAACGACGAGAGGCGGGCTAGCGAATTTACCGATGGTAAGCGGAGAATGTCTGTCCTCACGCGGCTAATTGATGACGTGGCTACTGACCAAGACCCAGGACCAACTTTAAAGAATTATATGTAAGTATACCTACTCACCAGATCTTGCCAGTTTACAAAAAGAATTTATGCACAATATTGATTATAGGTATATCCTTATGCTTCATGCATGCCTCATCTCAAATGACCATCCTTTATTATAATCGTTTGTTAGATATTAATTACATTTTTTTTTTCATACATAACAGACCACTTTCGGAACAGCAGCAAAACAAAACACTCTTCCTTCTTACGTATTCTCCGGAAAAATATGCAAACCTAAAGACCCTAGGCGACGATCCCCGTGAAATTTATTTACAGCGCCGCCATTCGATAACGCACTTGACTCGTCCGCAAGATACGCATCAATCGATCGACCATGTTCTTGGTTTACAACATGGGAAAAGAGTTTACCGCAAGATATCTACGGACTACGTTAAGACTATCGATCAGATCGAAAAAAAACAAGAGAATTCTTTAAGGAGTTTGGAATATTCGAGACACCGACCTGCAATATCGGTGCAGGAATACCAAAAGCGGAATCAAGAGTATAATGAAAACCTAGCAAGATTAACGAAGGTTTCCCAAGTTAATGTAAAAAAAAAGCAGGAAAAAGGTAAAGATAGATAAGAGTTTAGAAGAACGGTAGGTAGTCCTTTATAGGTGTGAGCATACCGGGCGACACCCTCCCTTACAGCAAATTCTAATTCTTAATCACATATCAATACAAAAAAAAAAACAAGTGCGTGTCGGACCACGCACAGTGAACGATGAACGTGGTGAACGTGGTTGGCATGCATATTTACTCGTGCACAGTAATGATTTTATCGCCAGCAAAAATAAATTTGTATTTCTCGAAAAAACTATGATAAACAAAGTTATTAGTGCGGTTGTTACTGAAAATATCTCAGATATAAAAATAAAAAAATTGTCATTCTTTCGGTTATATGTATGGGGAGAGCCACCCCTAATTGCTTTTTTCGTAATTTGACTACACCGTTTTCTAGCGGTGCGGAGAATATATCGGCTTTCCGATTTCCATCGATATAGTGCAAATACTCTTCGAATAAAATAGCTACTCTTTGAATAAATTCAAACGGACGGACAGACTGACAGATGGACATGGCGAAATAAGGGTAATAAGGGTTTTTTTTCCATTTGGCTACAGTACTCTAAAAAAGCGCCGCCTGTGATGTACAGAATCAATGGCGGTCCTAACTTTGAGCAGAAGCCTGCGCAATAGAGCCTATGATCAGACTGGCCATGATTCTTCGGCCGTATTGTAAAATGGTTCATACCAAATTTTGTTTTTGGGAAGATATTTGTATGCGGCGCGGGCGCCGCCCGCCACAATGTCCCGCAAAATTCCTAAAGTTGTTCAGAGTACAATGACCCCTTTTCAGGTTTTCAGACATCAGTAAATAAAAATTCAAATTTTAAATAAAAACAGTTTTAATAACACTGAAATAGCACATATAATTTCCCATCACAATTTAATACTACTAGGTACAATATAGATACATCATCACAATGTCAACTTATGTACATCATTACGTTTGTTCGGTGAGCTAATGCTTGTGCATAATGTACATAGGATAGAGTTCACGATATCGATACAAACATTATTTGGTTACAAATGCTCTTCTTGAGCGATCTGTCATGTCCCTTATATCTAACGCCCTCGACTAAACAATTGACACTAGGAATCGATAATATTCGAATTCACTGATCCACAAACCGACTAGCACCCTGATGCGTTACTTAAGACTGTACACTTCTAATGTCCATGGCCGTGTCCGAAAGCAGTGCCGCCGTTGGGCTGTCCGGGAGGCGGTCGTGGCTCGTTGTTGTTGTTGTTGTTGTTTCCCTCGCCATTGCTTTCGTTGTTATTGCGATTCTCCAGTTGCTGTTGCCACATTGACGCGTAGAAGCCGCCTTGTGCGAGAAGCGCTTCATGACTAAAAATTAACATAAACACCTCAATGACTCAAATAGACACGAACGGAAACTAACAACACGAATTATACAAACAAACATAAGATCACGCTTGTAAACCCCGGAGGGTTACGCAGAGATGTACCTATAGAACACGCACAAAAACACGAGTAAAGGAAAAGGAAGAAAACACAAATCAATGCAGTAAGAGTTGTACTCACTTTCCTCTTTCGATGATTTCTCCTTCTTTCAATACGAGAATTTCATCGGCGTGTATGATAGTAGAGAGCCTGTGAGCGATTATAATTGTTGTCCTGTTCGCACATACTCGCGCCAGAGCCGCCTGAAACATAAATTAGACGTGTTACGATTTCATTACAAGCAGCCTATAAAAAATATATAAAAATATGTACTAGAAACATATACATCTCTAGTACAGTATTTTTATCTCACGACGCGACACGCACTTTACTTGTGGCTACAAAGTGTACAAACACGCTATGAATGTGTGTCAGCGCAGGAGCTCTCGGTACCGTCCGAGACAATGGGGAAGTCGGAAGTATGTGCGTGTGCGTGTTATGTGCTGTCGCTAATCGTCTGCAAGCAAATGCAAAGACATGATCCAGATGCAAATGTTCCAATCACAAAAATTATACACTGCCCACGCCTAGTGGCTCATGTATCTTGCTCTTTCCATCGTATAATAATATACTTCGCCAGGTATAGCAGTCCGAGCCACAGTGGTCACGTGGGAGACACAAGCCTACGTCATCACCGCTATGTTACCAGTAGTATGTAATATGTATTCATTCACAATGTACAATACTATAATTATCGATTATACGTCAGATTTTTACCTGTATATTTCTTTCTGTGTTGGTATCAAGTGCTGACGTAGCTTCGTCTAGCAGAACGATGGCCGGGTCCTTAAGGATAGTCCGCGCGATTGCTATTCTTTGCTTTTCACCCCCGCTGAGACGTAGACCTCTTTCTCCGACCTGCAAATGAAAAAAGTATAGGTCATTAGCGTCAATAGGTGATCCGATCCGACGTGCTCTCAAAGATTATTTTTACGAAATATTTTTATTTTCTGTTAAAGCAAGGGAACTGTTGTACGCATGCTTATCGTGGATGTGGCTAAATTTTTGGTCAACAATATTTAATTCACTATCGTGCCATTGACCTGACGATGATGAAGATTACCTTACCAGATTTCAGTGACAAATCTCAGTCTATTTTCACTCACAGCTTGCGACCAAGTTCGCACGGACGTAATAATATCGCACTGGATTTTCAACTCTCGGTGTTGAACCGAGCATTGAGAATACAACAGAGTACATCCCAGCTTGTCGAAAAAACACACTGTTGGATTTTCAACTCTCGGCGCTAAGCAGTGCGATGAAGATCGATAAGATTGCGATGAAGTGCGATAAGATTTTATGTCCGTGCGAACGTGGACCATTTAAAACTTCGAAATAAGCTGTTCTGATGACAATACATTCATAATTGTTTCTTTTTCAGTGAAGAAAACCTAAAAGATTCGACGCCCAGAAGTTGTTGAAAGGTGAGCAATAGACAAGGTGAGTTATCTTGCATATTGGAAGCGGTTAGGCACTAATGTTTTTTTCTGTGCGTATAAGCACGCGTTACGCTCGTATACGCGCTTTTGGCACTTGTTCGTCTCGTATTTTTCGTTCGTATAGGTAGGTACGTAAGTAAACGTGCGTTTTATGCGTAGTGCGCTTGTACGAGAAGACTAAGCTCTCTTCTCCGTGTCGCTGGTACGACTTTTCTCAGATCTTGTTGGCTCAAAACTTCGCCACTTCCAAGGCGTCGTCGGTGGCGGCGCAGAGGTCACTTTGACTGCAAGTTTTGGGACACAGAGCGAAATAGCTCTACATCCACACCCTGCTGCCGTTCCGTCGAGGTGCCCCCCCCTCCCCTGTTTACCAGGTTGGAATCATCCACATCTTCCTACTTGTGTCCGAAGACATTTCGGGACTTCCCAAGTAGACCACAAAAGGTTACACTGAGACGCATTTTGGTGGGACTGCACTTGTAACTTCTCTTAGGACTTGTGGTCCTAAGAGAAGTTACAAGTGCAGTGGAGAAACAAACAGGAATCTGATACTAGACCCACCAAAACACAGGTTCTTAAAATCGACAGCGTCTCTAGCAGGAAACCCGGCCGACGCCCGTTGCAAACTGTCTCCCACCAAAATGGTGGTGGTGTATGCCAGTATTATATGTACGCTTAGCTTTGTAACCGCCCAGGACTTAAAGTAAAAAAAACTCGCACAGACACACAGTTTCATCATTCCTCAATTTTTTTTTGCTTGTACTGTCCTACTGAAGAAAGGTCTCGCCCAATTCCTCCTCCAGGAACTCTTGTCGCGTTGTTTTTTTTTTTAAATATTACAATGGTAAGGTAGCAATTCTTACCTGTGTATCATAAGCATCTGGGAACGTAAGGATCTTGTCGTGAATATCAGCATTCTTAGCCGCTGATATAATATCAGCAGCCGGCGCAGTTAATCTTCCATACTGAATATTATACCTGAAATAAAGTAAAAAAACATTGTTTTTAACTAATTTTTGGTTTCAGTTTTTATTCAAGTACATTAGAAGTGCAAAGAGCTTGTATGTCTTATCGGCATGGTTTTTTAAGGTTTATTTTTTATTTTCAGTGTGCGGGGGCGAGGGCAGTGTCCCATTGATGAAATGCGACACCAACCGGGGAAAGCGGCTGACTAGCTTTTTTTAAAATTTTGTTTTCACATTACATTATACATTAGCTTTAGTTTGTTATGTCATATTACTATTTTGTTCACTATAAAATTATATGTTTTAAATAAAATATAAAAAAACCGGCCAAGTGCGAGTTGAAGTCGCGTGGTTCCGTACGATAAATATGTTACCCATCAAAAACATTTCATGTAAAGTAGTTTGCCACGACTTACATAACGCTTTCACTGTTAAAAACCAGAACAAACTTGATATTGTAGTTGTAAAACATGTTCTCCCATACATTCCAACTGCAATTGTAAGTTTGTACGCACAATATTGAAAGATGTTATTTTAAGACCCTAGACTTCTTCTAATTTTAGGCTCAGTAGTTTCGGAGATAAGGGGGGAGTTAAATTTTCATATATTTTCTTAAATAACTTCAAAACTATTTACAAATTATTCAAAAAATATATTTGAGACCCTCACAACAAGCCCTTTCATTTGATATGTCACACGGTACAGTTGGAAAACATTTGTTTTTAATTTTCTAGTTTGCTCCTCAAAACTGACCCCCATATTCAAAATTCATTTATTTACGTGACACGTCCGTGTTTGGGTCACGGAAATTCATGTGTACCAAAATCAGTCTAGTAGATTAGCTGTGACAGACGGAAAGACAGATACAAGAGGGATCCTATGGGTCCCGTTGTTTCATTAGGACGTAATCTCGGAATCTCAAAAAGACGAATGCTGCTTGGATTGGTAGACAAAAAACTGCGCGAACATTCAAAGCGCGCAGCAATACAAGAATGCACATGTGCAAAAGGGTGCGAACAGAACGCAATCGAACGACATCGGTCGAAAAACCAGACGCGCGCCTCTATCCGCGTGATGCGTTCTCGGGCTAATGAAGTTTATCTATTTTCAACTTTATTTCAACGAACGTAAAGTTGATATTTGTTTGGCAACCGCGCTGCGCTTCGCCTGATCTGCGCTGACCGTTATGATATATGAGGCAACACATAAGGTGGACTTTTTGAGGTAAATGAACTAAATAATTGTTTACCTACAAAAAGCCGTATTCAACGTTAGTTGGACCCGTTTTTCTTGACTTACCTAACAGTATTATTGAAGAGCACGGTATCCTGCGGCACGACGCCTATGTTTGTTCGCAGCGACGCTTGCGTGACCGTCCTTACGTCCTGCCCGTCGACCAGCACAGCGCCTTCGTTCACGTCGTAGAACCGGAATAGCAACCGCATGACTGTTGACTTACCCGCGCCACTAGGACCCACCTATGTTCAATATTGTTATGTTTTAATTACACAACAACAAATAGGTTTATAAAAACTGCTATTGTATAATATCTGTCCAAAAATATCTGATGAAAATGTTAACAAATGGGTCAGAAAACGTACCTTTGCCAATTTGAATACACCCGAAGTTCTCATTTTAAATCACCTTGAAGTTATTTTTCATTTGACGAATTGAGGTTAAATAATCTAGAATTTCATCGATGATTTTTCAATTACAATTGAATAACATTATTCAAACAATAATTATTGAAAAAAGTGGTGAGTTATAAAGTTGCAATCTTCTTAATACAGATCATGAATGTGTTATTAAATTCTCTTTAGAGAGCGATTGCGTAAGAATTTAACCAGAACCGGTTTTGTTTACACTTTCATCAGATACTTATGAAATAAACCATTATCAAAAAACGTGTCATTAATAATCTTCCCATCTTACCAAGGCGACAGTACTGCCAGGCGGCACCTTGAAGCTGATGTTATTCAATACAAGCCGCTCTGGTCCGTATCCGAACGACACGTGCTTGAACTCAACGGCGCCGCGTCGTACCAACAAGTCCGGCGCTCCGATAGCGTCGCGCACGTCAGAATCCACTCGCATCAGGTCGAACATGTTCTCCATGTCTACGAAGTTCTTTTGGATGGCTCTGCGAAGGTTTTATAGATACAGGAGAGGTTTAATGAATGCCAGTTTTCGTTTAGGCCCCAGATCAAATCAAATTATTTTATTTCACTTAAACCTACGTGGGCACTTATGAAACGTCAGAACCTAGGTGAGATTACACTACATCATTATTATCACCCGACTGCACCACATTAAACATAGGATCTTTGTATGTGGTATTCGTTATACTCTCGAAGCATCCTAACAGTTGGATGGTTTTTTTTAATACATGAGGTGTGTATCGACTCGTCGAGGTCACGAGATGATCGGTATTATGATCATTGCCATGTGGGGCATCAACTCACTAAAAGGTAACTAAGTATGTCGGTTTTTGTATTTTCCATTTTTTCATAATTTACTTGAAGAATTAAAATAGCCTTACATGCAGAGGACGAATGTACATTCAATTCTTTTGTGTGACTACTCTATTCTTAAACATAACTCCTAAAGTTCCCCACCCGGGTTCCTAAAGTTTCCTGCGAAAGCGGTGCCGCCACATAACGGCCGCAATATTGTGACGGTATTTTACAAAAATCTGATTAAGCTAACCTCCATTACTGTGTGACTATTATGACCTCGTCGTCATATCGATCGTATCTCTCATGTAGGGCAGCGATTTTTATCTTATTTTTATACATATCGTGCATTAGGGTAGGGTTATTCCGTTTATCCACCCTAGGGCGGATACTCGGAAACGCGTGTTCATCTATTCGACTGCACTTCTGATTGTTCTTCAGACTTTTCACCGCAAGTACAGTCATTATTTTAAATTTTTAATGTCCACAAACTTAAACAGAAATCATATTACGTAAGTATTGCATTTAAATGAAATTAAAGATGAAGTTGCGCGCTCAACGCACTTTCGGCGCCACGAATTTTATTAGTACTGTCCGTGTCTAGTCGTTACCGGCGCCGGCGCTGCAGATTTGTGACAGATTTTTTTTCTCAAAGTAATTATCACAAATCACGAAACTGCCGCGCTTAATAGAATATAGTAAAAACAACGCCTAAAAACAAATCACAGTTACATGGTATTATCGAAACCGATTAAGAAATAGTTTTTTTTTTTTCAAAGTATTTATTTCATAATCGGTTTCGATAATACTATGTTCGTAGCACCATAAAATATTTATCAATACTTTAGGAGAAAATCGCTTATGAATCTTGCGTAAGTGTAAGGTATTTATGCGGGTGACTGTACACTGTAATGTCTGGGTATTGGCGGAGATTGGCCGCCGAGACCAAAAGGTGAGGAGGATTTACACACCTGTAGTAGGTTCCGAACCAGTTGAGCGGCACATACAACTGCACGATGTAGGAAGCGAACAGCACGTAGTCACCGACCGTCAGCTCGTTGGTGTTCACCACCATCGACACGCAGAGCAAGGAACCGGCCAGTAGACCTGATAATAACAATATTAAACATAGTGATTTCGTTCATGTAAAAAAAAAATGTATTGACCTCTCTGGTTAAGGTCAAATCCGCCCAAACAAGGCCCCTAACAGAACTTACAAATTGAGTGCTTTGATGAGAATATTTGAATACTTAAATCCGAAATTCTAATTTTAAATCATCTTAAAGATATTTTTTATTTAGAAGGTTAATTTTATAACCTCAATTTTCGTCGATGATTTTTCAATTACAATTTACTTATGTTATTCTAACATTAATAAAATTGTTGAAAAAAGTGGTGAGGTGAAAAAACACAAATATCAGGTTTACTGACCCGGTGTTACTTTTTAGTGGCGCAACGCGTATTAAGAGTTAAAATGTTAATTACTTAACTCCGAGTTTACAAACTCCATATTTATTCATTTAACCCGACTAAACGTGCATGTGGGCCTAAGTGTTTTTCGAGTTGGGAACATTGCAGTTCAATCGACGAAACATAAAATAAAATTGCAATATCCGTGGCCTGATATGTAATCCGACCAAAGATGAATGAACGAATAAGGAACGGAAATTGTATACCCATCTCTTTTACACTACGTAATACTTATTTGCCGTTGAATTTTATAACATTACAATTCATTTTAATTGTATTGTACTTAGTGGTTAATAAATCTGCATCTAAAAGTAGAATGCTGGAAAAAATCGTTTGGATAAAGGATGTCATAGTGGCACCAGGAGCTCACCATAAATAAACTGAACATATAAATAAGATGAATAAATATAATAGTTATGTTAATGAAAACAGTTGTTAAGGAAATCGATTCTAGGAAAATCTTTAAATTTATTCGTGCTTATCTTTTGTACTGGTCGGTTTTAACCAAGTACAGTTTTTTTTTAATATTTGAATTATTTTGCCTAAAATCGAGCTAAAAGAGGCAAGGTCACCAATAAAATCTCTACATCACTACATATTATAAAACAAAGTCACATAAATTCAAACACGATAAATTCTAAAACTATCGAACGACTTTTCACACGGTTTTCACCAATTTTAGGTGTATATTTCATTATGGTTTTGTGTAAATTGGCTGAAATATGACTATGTTGTTGAAGATGTCGGAAAATATCATGCCGACTGGGAGCTTATTTACTGACGTACGTCGCGTAAACCAATAGGCTACGTCCGCACTAACAGGCGGCTTATGCTTAGCGCCTAGTGACTTACATCCTGGTTACTTGCTAGGATACACGGTGGCCGCACTTTGTGTTGGTTTGCTTGTTGGAAATTAGACAAGATTTCAAAAATTGTTACTAAGAGAGAATTAATTTTTGAAACTATACCATTTTACGATCTTATCCATCACGTTGGGTTCATGACATAAATATATCAAGATCAACTCATGGGATGTTTAATGTTCTATAATAGACAATTGCGTAATTTCCACGATAAGTTTTATGAATATTTGCGTATATATCTCTTTTAAAAACTGATGCAATTAATATTACATCCATTTTTTGTATGAAAAATGCCATGCGCCTCTTGACAAAAAACAAACACGCGAAGGCGTCAAGCGTGCAGTGCTGCCGGTTGCGAGGATTCTAGGATGGTCGTTTCACTTCGCTACTCGCCAGGTGACTCGC
The DNA here is from genome assembly GCA_917490735.1 of Dryobotodes eremita. Lineage (NCBI taxonomy): Eukaryota > Metazoa > Arthropoda > Insecta > Lepidoptera > Noctuidae > Dryobotodes > Dryobotodes eremita. The sequence goes on along the minus strand of OU823254.1, from coordinate 13,785,477 downwards.
TAGGATCTAGGCATTAAGCGAGCCGCCTGACGGTGTGAAAGTAGCAATAGAGTTATAAGAAAAATCCGGTAAAAATCTCGGTAGACCCGGTAGTAGGGCACAAGATCACGAGACCCGGTAGTAGGGGTAGGAATCACAAGAGGAACGCAAGATAAGAGAAAGCACAAGAAGGAAGGAGTTTAAACACAAAATGGCACCAAATTTTAACATAGCTAAGCATTGTGCCAGATACCAAGCAGTGGAGTTATTTAATAGGTTACCGACTGATTCAAAATTATTAATTCATAGCTCTCACCCATTTAAAACTAAATTAAAAGCCTTCTTGTTGGAAAAATGTTTATACTCTGTATCAGAATTTAAGTCAAATGATGAAATTAGTCACTTATAATAATAGCAGTGAACAAGCTTTAAATTAAATTATCTTTTGACTTAAACATTGTGCTCATCACTAGGACCTTGATGAAGTTGTACTCTTAATATTTTGACAATAAATTTGACATTATACCTGTTATTAAATTGAGATTATTTTTATGAGTTGACATATTTTAAATTAATTGACTCTTGAACTAAACATTTCACACCAATTTTAATAAGGCTTGTTAATGTATTGTTTCGGCATGTAATAACTGTTTGTAATAAATGTAATTTTCAACACAATATTAATAAAATTGTTAATGAATAAATAAATAAACGAATGAATGAATGAGGTACGTTCCCGTGCGATACTTTCCGACATCCACGCGGGCAAAAAGTAGTATAATATAAATCAAGAAAAAGTTGAAGTATGTGTAAATATTTCAATTGGTTATTTTCATAAAAAAAGTATAAAGTAAATAATAACGAGCACTCACCAGAGCAAATGATGACATTTTGTAACGTATTCAGCATATTCAGTGTTATCAGAGATTTGAATTCCTCCGTCTGAAAATATTTAACATTGAGGTATATAATAAAACATAACATAACATTACGCCTGCATGCATAAAGGGGTAGGCAGAATTTACACCTACATTTCGCAAAGTCGATTTTATAAGTCCTGTGTAATAGGGGGCGAGCCTATTGCAGTTTACTATTCACCAATCCTTCGGATTTCTGGGACTTCCGGCCGTGGGAATTTCCTAATGTTAAAACCTAATTGCCATTTGCTCGTCCCGGAGATTGAACCCCGGATTACACGCTCAGCAGTCGCTCTTGTGACCACTTATCACACTTGCAACTGCTTAGAACTACGAGGCAGTTAGGAAACTCAATAATATGACCATAGAAAGAAAAAAAATAGAGCAGTTATGGCCCAGTGGTAACGGCCCCGACTTACGAGTTGTAGGTCGTGGGTTCGAACCCTGACAGATGCTTTACTTTGTGTGAATTATTTCATCATCACTGCTCTCAAAACGGTGAAGGAAAACAATGTGAGGATACCGGCATTTCCTAGTGCCAAAAATTCGAAGACGTGACATCCACCAACCCGCAATGGGCCCGCGTGGTGGATTATAGCCCACTGCCTCTCACAGAGCAGAGGCCTATGTCCCAACAGTGGGAACATTATAGGCTGATTATGTAAGAAAAAAAAGGAGAAACTGAAACATTCAGCCGAAAAACGTCTCGTATCATAGCTTCAATGACCGGGCATCCAACAGATTCTTGCGAGCTACATATTTAAGAAACTATTTATTACCTGATAATTAACGATAGCCTCTCTGTAAGACACGACCTCGTACACCTCAGCGCCATAGTACTTGACTGTCTCATAGTTGAGCAGTGAGTCCACAGAGCGTGCCTTTTGTTCGTTGTCAGCTAAGTTCATCCGCCTCTGGAACTTTGTCCGCCATTCCGTTACAGCTATCGTCGCAACTGAAATGTTCATAAATTATAAATGTTTTTGAAATCTTGAAGAAGATGTAACGTCAAGGAAATTTGTTTAGCAAATTAACTATCAACTTAAACCGTCCGTATATCAAATGACAACTGTCATTCTTTGAAAGTTGTGTGAAATGCCTATAACATGGCAAATTGACGTAGGGTGCCGATTTGCGTAGCAACTAATTTCCCCGACAGTATTTATGGCCCAGCGGGGTAATTGCGTAACATACTAACAGAAACAATGGCTTTCATTTTGACAGTTCAACAACATTAATAGCGTTAGTTACGTTGTTGAGCAGACAAACTATTCGAACATACGAAGCAATGGATTAGCAATATCCTTCAAAATCATTCAGATTGGGATTGAAAGTGTGTTACGTAATCTGGATCTCCTTGTTTCTCATACCAGTGTGTCAGTATTTGAAGCACTATGTGTTTTATTAACACCCAGGTATTCCTGTAGGTACAATGTTACGGCACTAAATCATTTCTCTACCAATTCTGATAGTTGTAGTCAGTTCTTATTTCTATTTTTATGCCGAGACCTTGTGCCAATAAACATGATATAGCGGACAAATCTTAATGATCAGAAAATAATAAAATTAGATTAAGCCAAACATTGTTAACGTACACGCGATAAAAATCAATACAACAAACAAAGGCTTGGAAACGGTGAAAAATTATTTCGAATACAGCAATATTATACAGACAATTACTTGCACGCAACTGAAAACCGATAAACGATAACAAATCGTCATTTAAACTACTGTTTATTTACATTGCATTTACCGAAAAGAAACATTATATAAACGTGTATTGCGATAAAAATATTGTAATATTTACATTTAATGGCAACTTAGTGTTAGATAGCACGCAGTAAGGTACCTGTCCTACCGCCCGCCGACGGGGAAGCGACCAGCTAACAACGATTTTCTCGCTGAAGAAACGTACAAAAGATTGTAGGTCCCGTGTAAGTAAAAAATATATGTATATATAATTATTATTAGTTAGATAAGAGCTATCAAAGAGGGAACTCGCTCAGCGACGCTCGTTTAGCGGGCAGCACTTATCGAGAGACTCGCGCTTGGTACGTACGCATACCAGCGAGTGATCGCTCGTCGCTGTCGCGCACTCGCTCCGTGGCTGGCCAACTTGTTTTTAGTTACTAGCTATTATACTCGCTTCTCGTTAACCGCCGGCGGTGGGACAGGTGCCTAAGCCTTAAAATCGATCGCTACGTTCTGGCGACCGCAGCTGCGATAACACTAATTGAAAATAACAACCAAAAATTCGATAGCAATAGGAAATATGATTAATTGAAAATAATATTATCTTTAAAATGCAAGGTCGTCAATTTCGTTGGCATGATTAAGTTGCTAGATGCCGCTCCCTGTTAAAGAATTATTCAAAGGGTCGTAGATACAGAGTGTTATAAATTAGCTATCAGCGTATATCTCATGAGATAGCGATAATCTTTGACAGTAACTTGTGCACTGATATGCACAAGTCACTGATATGATTATGTAGTCGATTAATACTTTCCAAAGAAATTTTATAATGACAGCAGTTTTGTTAGGCTCCAGTTCTAGGCTATCAACTGGGGCCAGACAAAAAGTTTGCATAATTACAATTACAACTAAATAAAAACTTGTAAAAATACTTACGTATATAGAGAACCATAGTTAAAAACACGATGAGTCCGAACCACACATTGAACTGCGATACAAAATATACGACAGCCACGATGATGTCTATGAGCGTCGGTGTGATTGAGAACAATATGTACGACAGCAGATTGTCTATAGAGTCCGTTCCTCGGTCCATTACTCTCAAGACCTCTCCCGTCTTCCGCGACAAATGCCACCGCAGGGGCAGGTCGTGAAGGTGTCTAAACAGTTCTAACTGAAACAGACAACTTATTGAAACAATTGTTGCTGAGAATCTATTAAGGCCTATTCAGGTACAAGCGATATCCACCGTTCTGGTGCTTCGCTAGCCGCAAAAGTTAGTTAGTTCACATAGTAATTTCCCCACCAAAAGCGGTAGCGAATACCGCCTATATCTGAATAGGCCTTTGGTCAAAAAATTCACGTTATCTGTTATAGTTGGTAAGTCCATAGTTCTTTAATGACACAATTGAAACAGCCACGCCATATTAGGTCTTTCACAAGAGATAAATAAATAACCTGAGTTAGCATAACATTTGAGACATATTTATTGAAAAGGCTTCAAGAAACCATATCGACAGTGGAAAGGTAAAATGGCTAAAGCGCCAAAACCTGAAATCTCAAGTATAAACTTTAAAGTAATTACTTTAAAGTTCATTCTTGAGATTTCAGGTTTTGGCGCTTTAATTATGTGAAATGGCTATCTCATTGCATGTATTAGTCACGATCACTGGATCATGAGCTGTAAGTGAAATACAATACCCGTATGACATTGTGTTATGAAATAACTGATTCATTTAACAATCATATTTAAATTATGTCAATGGGTCATAAAACATCTGTGTAGAATTTTTAGCCTTTGTTTAACCCGCTGCAGGGCAAAGACGTTCCCTTTTTCACATACTTCTGTCTCCGCTAATGCGGGTCAGTCATTTCGGTAGAAGTCCAGCGCGTCTACAAATAACCAATTTTTTTTCTGTTTAGAAAATACCTGTAATTCCCTAGTAGTATACTGCTGCACTTTGATCCACAAGAATGACCGCATATTGTTGAGGAGTCCCATCCCACCAGTGCCTCCCCCCTGCAGGAACTTGAAAAACACGTAGATCACCACCAGGTCCCATTGGAAGTAGAATGGGGGGATGGAAATACTATCCACTGGAAGGAAAGTAGTTTAATATAGTACCATGTTGGTTATTGGTAGAGAGAATTCTTATAATTATTCGAGAGTGGGCCTGCTCTTAACCTCGATTTTCCCTCATGCAAAGCGGTAGACGAGTTCTACGATAGGACGAGCGTGCCCAAAAGGTACCTGTCGATTCTGGCATTGTACACTTACTTCGCAATAAACGTTTTGACTTTGACTTTGATGAATTAACCTTGCAATGAAACCAGTTAGCATAATGTAAGTGTCTTCGAAGACACGAACGACTATCAAACGGCGACAATCGATCTTGTTACGATCTTTTTACAAAATATCAGTAGCAATAAATAACAACATTATCGGAACATGGAAGAGTCATGAAATAATAGGTACAAAAACAGAAACGTTCATTAAACAATGAACAGTTAAATAGTAAAAAGCCCGTATCTTTCAACATACAACGTTTAGGTATTCCTAACAAAACTACAACTTACCTATCTTTTTGCTATAAATAGGTACGAAGAGGTTCACAGCTCGTCCAGCGATGAGCGCGAGCACACATATAAATACGTAGATTTGTAGGCATACACTCTTCCGCGGCCACAGGAAAGGTAGCAGCGTTCGCAGTTTGCCAAAGACATTGCGGAATGTCGATCTGTTATCATCAGGCTGTGGAGAAAAAGACGTGTTAAAAAATGTTTGATACTTATACCTCCTAAGGCTGGCTTCTGGCTGGACCAGAGCTGTGTGAGGAAGCGGAGCTGTGAGCGAGGAAAACATCCGCCAATAGAATTGCTTCATTCTGAAAAGCTCACAGAAAGGCGACTATAGATAACTTTGGCGTCGAAATCGGTTCACAGTTTCATCATTTAAGTATTGTACATATTCGATATAAATATCAGTATTAGACTACGATAGGCTGAACTCCTTGAACCAAGCCGAGATGTTGTAAGATAAACAATATAAAAATCTCACAGGGTTGTAGACGTGAAAGTATTTATCCATTGCCTTCATGTTTGTTGAGTAAACCAGTTAAACAGTCTGAAAACAAACACCTTTTCAAAAAAAAAAATCGTTTAGTTCTTTAATGAGGAAAGATCTGGAGTAAATAGAACAAAACTCTCAAGCAATAAGATGTTGGTGACTGCAGGGAAGCGGTGAGAGGGAATGGTCGTTCTTTGATTTGGTTTTAAAACAAGAAAATGTGAAATTTTACCGAGCTAGATCAGCGTGTAGCCAGCTGATAGCGAGAGGGTACCGTAGCGTAGTTCTTATTTAAATTTACCGTTTGCTTTATTACTCCGACTTTAAGTATTCTCAATTATTTTTCAGACTGTTTACTTGTAAGTACTCACCCTATTTGAAAATATGGCATCACGTAATGCCTGTTCTTAAATATGCAAATAATGTAACAGAGCTCAATACACTTGACAATTTAATCACCTTTTTTAATTTAAATATATCTTTTTCGTCTGTTAGAACAATTAAATGATTTTGATATGGACATGACATCTTAACCTAGAAATAAATAACAAAAAAATTAACAATTGACGTGGATGTAAAGGTAATGTAGAGGAAATAAAAAAGTTTGATCATTACAAGTTTGTCACAAAAAAGTTTTTATTTGATTGGTAAGTATTTATGATTACAGATGCACCTACTACTACAACCGAGAGTTAATTTACAGAAAAACAATACATATCACTATACTACAAGGACCTCATTTCATAAATTACTAGCACTTTGTCCGCGACTACGTCCGCATGGATTATGTACATTCATAAAAATAAAAAAAACATAACATCACGCCTGCATTCCCCGAAGGGTTAGGTAGAGGTGCACCTACAGTACACCCACATTTCGCCAGTTATGTTTATTTTTGTAAATTGCTATAAAAAAAAAAACACTTTCTATCTCCCCCCTAAAAGGTACTTTTCGAAAACGTATGTTTACGATCTTCATCATTAATTTAGTTAAATAAGTATTCGGGCCAATTTTTACAAGCGTTTATTTAGTTTTAACCTGTCCCGGTGTCTGTAATGAAATATTCCAAGTGAAATTTGACCCTGTTTGAGCTGAAATTTTGTATGCATATGTAAATCGGATGACAATGCAATATTATTATGACATGGAGCTGATCTGATGATGGAGCCGGAAGGTGGCCATGGGAACTCTGTAATAAAACGACGCAACCCCATCGAGTTTGGGCTCGTTTGATTCGTCTTGACAGGTACTCTGGTCCTGGATGATATCCCGGGTCTGATGATGGAGCTAGAAGGTGGCACGCTGGGAGGCGGGTATAATAATTATTCGGGCCAATTTTTTAATTTGTTTATAGATCAAAGAAGTAAAATTTTTCAAATAAACTGTGTCCTCCCTTTTCACCACTACTGGGCTTGTTTTTAAAAAAGCGTTTGGTACGTTTCTATTGTATGACCTAAACATTATTTATACCCATTTTCGAGTTCGTGGAAGCAAGCAGTAAAAACCACCACTTAAAACTTTATGCCCTTTTCCAACCCGTTAGGAGTTGGTTTTTGAGAAACCCTAAAACATGTACTTTTTATTCTTTGTTTTAAGTATTAGTGCCGAGTTTCGAGTTAATCCGACAGCGTGTTAAAAGTTTTCCTTACCTTTTAACTTTACCACCCCCTAAATCCTCTGCGAGGGGTTGTTTTTAAAAACTAAAAGTGACAATCTATTTTATTTACTGAGGCAATATTGCCATGTTTCAAGTTTATTAACCAAAGGAATAACTTTTACATATAAAATGTATCCCCTCTTTTTACCCCTTACAGGGGTGGAATTTAGAACGTTATTTAGATGTTTCCATAACTTGACTCAAAGATTATTTATACCAATTTTCGAGTTAATACAAGCCACGCACGAAAATACTTCCCTGTAAAATTGACAAAGTATCTCTTTTCACCCAGCTAGGGGTAGATTTTCAATACACCCTGATACAATTTATTATTTATTTTGGTCTTAAGTATAAATACAAAGTTTCGAGTTAATCGGACCGCGCGTCAAATTTCTTCCATACAAATTTTGGCACCTCCCAGTCTCACTATAATATGGGTAGTTTAAAAACAATAAATTACAAACTGTATAATTTACTTAGATAGTAGTAGTAGTATTAGTAATCGTGCTAAGTTTCATAGTTATAAACTCAAGAAATAAGATTTTCCATACAATTAAAATTCCCTCTTTTCACCCCCTTATAGGTCGAATTACCAAAAACCCCTTCTTAGTGCTCCTCTACATTATAAAAGGAAACCGTGTGCAAAATTTCACGTTCCTAGTCCTAGTAGTTTCGGCTGTGCGTTGATATGTCCGTCAGTGAGTGAGTTAGTCACTTTCTTCTTTATACAACATTAGTTTTAGTATATGCGAAACCTGAATATAGTTTGTTCAGAATAAGTAACTGAATCGATTCCAATAATTTTTAAACCATGTTATATTTTGTCGCAAAGTTATTTTAAAAATGTTAGAAGTTGGACACCGAGCGACATCTAAGTACCTATCCGCAATCATACGCGCACAACACAGGTCACGGCAGGTCAAAGCGGCACTAGGCGCGGGCGCACAGAGGGGCGGTGGTAAAACAATCCCTTCAGTCGCCCGGACGCTACAGGTTGACGCGCACGTGTTACGCTCCCTTTCAGTTACAATACGCCTTCGCGATTGCGCGGCCGCCATGGGCCTTTCAGTTGTCTTTCAGTTGATCGTGTACCGTGTACCTAACGTATGTAAAAAGTATCGTGTAACCATGTCTTTCTCATACACAAACGTCCAGTACACAGAAATGGTACGTACACTAGCGCTGTGTGGTGATAACGTATCCCTAGCAGTGCGGCGGTACGAGGAGCAATTCGACATCAGAGTATCGTGAAACACAATGCTTTCCGCCACGCAAAAATCTAGGGACTACGGTACCATTCGGCCTCCGATAGTAGTCGATAGAGGAGTGAGTCGAATTCCTATCACAGTCCAAGACGGAATTTTGGACTACATGGCCAACAAACCTACAGCCTGCTGTGTTAAGTAATGCGATATTTAACAGTTTTTATCCACTTTGAACTTTAAGTGTTTGGCATAAGGTGCAACAAATCGCATTGACGACATTTTATCACTTACGGCTGCATTTACGAATAAAGTACATAATAATGTCTACCTACATACCATTACGACAGTCCAAAGCCTGCAAGTGTGATGGAAAATGTTATTACCGGATAATTACAATCCAATCGCCGGCGCCGTACGGTTAGGTAGGTACCTACTGCCAAATTATTATCAATGAGCGCGAGACGACGCGAGAGGCGCGTGTAGTGCGTTGGCGCCGCGTGGTGACCATGTTTTTGTACGGACAACCAGCACCCTAATTACGTAACACACTATCTATCACAATCTGAATCATTTTGAAGCCTATTGTTAAACCATTGCTTCTTAAGTTCGAAAAATTTGTCTGCTCAACAACGTAAATAACGCAATGAATGTTGTTGAACTGTCAAAATGAAACCCATTCCTACTGGTAGTGTGTTACGTAATTACCCCGCAGGTAATATAACAAGCTTATAGAACTTTGTGATTTTTCATGATACAGTTTTGAAATTTTGTAAATAGATTCTTTACATAAAAATACTAGACACGTGTTTCGGGTTTCGCATATACTAAAACTAATATTGTATATATAGATAGATGGTTCGAGACATGCCGAATAGTTTTATATCCATTCCACCAAAGAAATAAATAATCATACCTTTCCGTCGCAAATACGTAAGAGGCGATTATATAAAGGATTAAGATTAAAATCACGCCAAGGGAAGCGAGAAGTGTCCGTACACCCCAAATGCCTTGGCATAATACTGTTATGGCTTCTTCTAAAATAATATAGGTACTGTAAGCTATCAGGGCTTTCGGGGTCCGGAGACGGACATTGTGTGAACTAGTTCACACAAAATGTTTATGCATTTCAACTGTTCCTGAAACAGCTATGACAATGCCTTGATGGTTGATTGATAGACCTTTAGGGAGTGACTTCACATATCGACGCGGAATCGGCATAAACCGGTCAGAAAAAGCTCTATCTCCATGCAATAAAAGCGAAATTGACGTCATTTGCATCGTTTCGGTTCGGACGACGCGACTCGACACCGCGGCGAACTTAATGCGACAAGGTGTGGTGATACGCGTCGATAAGTCCGGTCACTTTTGATACTAACTCACGCGGCATGAGCCTCCTTGTAAATTTTATATCCTGGCTTAAAAAATAACTAAAAGAAAAGAAAAAAATCCTCACCCGTGGTGGTATATTCCTGCGGTTGTCGTCCTCACCTTCGAGAAACTCAAACTGGTGCATGATGCCGGGAGCCTTCATGCCGAGCACGAACATTATCATGCACGACACGTAACGTCCCACAAACAAAGCCATCTCCAGGCGGTCTTGGAGACTAGCGACAATAAAGAAGTTATAAGTTTCAAGTAAGAGAATATAAGAAGAATGACTAAGAATATAGTTTTCTCTTGGAATCGCCCTAAGAATTTTTTACACGAGGGCACAAATCGCAATACATGTTGCGTTACGACTTTTGCCAGGCACACGTGTCTGTCCATTATTTGCGCAAATTTGGAGGATTTACAGAATAGAATTTATGGGGCATAGGTACTGGATTTACGGACAGAACAGTCAATAATTAAAATAAGTGTTTTCGTCGCAACTTGTGCCGAAAACATTCTGGCTGTCGTATATGATTACTTAAGACAGATTAACATCTTCTTCTATTTTACTTAAACTGAGAAATCCAGAAATCAAATAAATATCAATAATCTTATTGATAGGGTAAACTTCTTTTGTATGTAGATAAGCAATAGGTTCAATAAAATAACAGGAAAGATTATACTCACTTTTTCAAATGCCACCACCATCCTTCTTTATTAAGATTCAGGAAGGAAAGATTTTCAGAGACAAATATCATGGCCCAGAAGACGAGCAGTACAAATCCGTGCCCCTTTGGAGGGACGGACGGCAGGAGAAACCGCCTCTCCAGTACTGCTAGGTAGGCCGATAGGGGAAACACTACTAAAGTTATCACTAATGCTAGAATCTGTAACAAGTTTATTTACAATATAATATTTAAGTATAAAAGTTTATTTACAATAGATAATAAAGAGAACTAAAGGGACACTTATATGAAGTGTAAGTGTAACGTCTAGCAGAAAAAAAGCGCGCGTCAATCGCATAGACACTATGACGCGTGTGAAATTCCACCATGTTTTTTCGCTTTGACTTTTTTTTTTCTTTCAGAGATCCTTAACGATGCAGCAGTGGGCTGCTAATTATAAAAAGTAAATGATCTATTTCCAATTTTTTTATTGTTATATTTACAGGGACTTTGGAAAAAAAGCATACCATATATCCATAAATAGATCCTCCTTTAAATACAAAAGCCTGTAGCAGGAATCTTATCACAGCCAGCACTGGTACGAACAACGTGAAAAACAACTGCACGGCGAAAAGCCGTGAAGTTCTGACATCCACCACTTCTGTAGCATATCTGAAAAGAAACAGCTTCATAAGCTTTGGTTTCCTAGGAAAGCGGTTCTGTCATTTTATAACAGTTGTCATGAAAATCTGACAATTTGACTAGTATTTGACATTAGGGTGTCAAAAAAGCTCTGTATTTCGACAGCCATTATTATGTGACCATTCAGTGCTTTCTTAGGAAACTTCAACTATTTGATACATGAAAAGCTTACAAAACTGACATAAGTAATTGACGAAACCGGAACGCAATTACCTTTATTTTTATGAAATTCGAAACTTAATTGAACAAGAGCCAGCTGTGCCTACAGTCCCGCTAGCCCCGCTAGTGGTTACATTAAAGTCTACACAGAAAAATATGTGGAAATTTCTAAAAAGCAAGTACATTGGTTAATTTAATATTTCTCAACTGCAGGTAGACAAACAGGCAGACAGAGAGAGATAATAAAGTGTATGTCATATGGGGATGGATTGGTTCATAATGTAACATTAAATAATTTTGGCCCTATTTGGTACCCTATATACATACATTAATCTGTTTTAATTTATAATTGCAAGGTTTAATCTCACATCAATTACCTTCTTATCAATGCATTCAAATGTAATCAGATTAATTAAAAATTTATAGCTATAAAATGGTGCTACGTTTTATTATTAGATCAATTACATAATATTAACATAAATAGTACATAAAAGGCATGGTTAACGATAAATAAAATAATAAGGCATTGTATAAATTAGCTGATAACACTTAGATAAATTACATCACAGTGTTATCATTATCCGAGAGTGAGAAAACATTTCCTAGCTTACTTAACATTGGTCAACAATATCCTCAAAAATTTCCTTGTACCTATTTCAACTACCAATTTTAGGAACGTCTAGTATTTTCCTCATGAATATTATAGAGATTGTTCAAATCATAAGTAAATTTTTACATTTGGCCACTTTCAGATACTAAATTACAACATGTTATGAAAAGCCACAAATAAAAAAAAATTAAGAATATGGTTTTTACAAAATGTGAGTTCCGATTGTGTAAAAATATTGACCCACTAGGTGTTGAAAAAAATAAACATGATTTTCTTTAAAAATATCTTAGTACAAACTGCCACCATTTCAGAATATTTTATGATGTCATGAGTATGAACTGGATTTTAATATTTATATTGTTGGCTGACAAGATTATTAGTATAGTCTTTGGGTAAAATTTCAATATCAGAATAAAAAAATAGAATCAAGTTATTTCTCCACAAAAGACAATCTAGGGTGATACATCAATGATGTCTTTAAATTACAGCATAATCTAATCAAAACAAATCATTGACATACCTTTTATACATTACAATTTGTATCAGTCCAAATATTAACAGGAATCCGCCAATGAAGATAGCAGAGATTGTCTCCATAAAACATTGGGATATTCCATGGTCCACCCAAATCTCTCCCAGGGTCACGTTAGGGGGGCAATATTCCATCATTTTGCTGCAAACATTTTACTTACACTAACACATTCATAAAGTTGTGATGAAAAACAGACATGATAATTTTAAGGTGGAATTGGATTGCACGGGTTGTTGTAAAGTTAAGTTTTTCAAAATATATTACATTATCATAGAAAAATTATGCGCATGTTACGCGCAGTAGTGTTTTAATGCAACAAAAATTATACGAAAATTACAACGCAAAAATAATTGTCAATCTTCATGAAAGTATACAGCAAAAAAATTATACTTACATTGCGGTTAAGTCTACAACGTGGTTTTGGCTTGAAATTTCATCAAAACACGCTGCTGACTGCCGGTTAACTCATAATGCCATAACAAAATGCCCTAATCATTAGATTGAAAATTATTTAATTTATTTTGACAGATCCACTGACATTTGAGACATTTCGCCGCCAATGTTTTCAAATACTCTGTGGTTTTCAATGCGGCCGAAGTATCAGCAGCCATTCAGCCAAATTTGTCATTTTTGGTGGTATAAACAACAAAAATAAAAAAGTCCTATCCAACACTCTAACAAGACTAATTAGTCTGTGACTCTAACAGTCTGCTGCGCTGCTTGAAAAACGATGCAGAATTCAGGATAGCGAAAGATGGCCATCGATAAAAATACTCGCTTCATCTGCAACAAACGACGGCAAACGGATCAAACTGCAGAAAAACATCTAAATCTAAACAGCAATTATTTTGCAGTCTACAGTTTCCTGTGTTAGACAGTGAATAGGCAACTTTATTTTGAACAACAGTCAAGTGGTTGCAGCGAAAAAGCAGCGACTTAGCATACTTTTTAATTTATATCGCCAGCCGAGCATATTAATTCCGTAAACAAAATCGATAACCGCTTTTTACTTAATTCTATGAGCGTCTCCTAAATTGCACCACCACATTTTTTAAATAAATTAGCAGGGGATGAAGCCTTAAGCGCATTGGCGGTGTTTTTGCCTTGTCCCACGTGCGGTAACAACAAAACCACAAAGGTGCACGCAATATGGTACAAAAACTGTCGCGGCAAAAATTACCGCTGTGCACGCTTGCATTCATTTCTTCCATGTCACAAAATCTTGACAAAAATGTATTGAACTAAATCTAAACAATGCACTGATATTTATATTTGTAACTTTTACAGTTGCTTGCAGCTTACGAATGGACTGAAAGTATGTGCTCAACTCCGCACAAATCTCCAACCACGGAGTATACTATACTCCGTGTCTCCAACGAATATTATGATGAATTTTTACATGCGTTTGTGAGCAAACAGAACGTGATTTGAGTGGGCCGACAGTGCGATATTTTGAAAAATAGACTACCTACTTTTCAGAATTTCCCACAGTGGGAGACAGCAAAATGAAAAATAATAATAAATTTGTTCTTTGTAAGTCCAGGCAAAATGGGCAAAAGGTAGATAAATACTGCGAAGACGTTATGGTGTTGCCTTATTTATTTGCTGTCCACACGTCGCCCCACTCAGCTATGACACGAGGTTTTGCTGGGTTCTAAAACAATGATAGGCATATTATGTCATTTCTCCGGCATATTAAATCATTTTATGATAAATTAGTATTTTTTTTTTAACCTGTTTCTTTCTTCAAAGTTATTTCGTGTTTCCGAACGAACAGCAGAAAACGTTATAGTGTGTGTGTAGGACATTGTATATCGTAGGCTTGTACATGTTTACAATACGAATATTACGAATTCATTTGTGTGAGTACAGAGTTACGGATGTTTGCGTAGTCGCGGAGTGACGGGTGTTGGATTAGATTACGTTTTTAGCGATTGTAAATCATTATTTGTTGTAGCTTCTTTCCGTGTTATATCTGCTACAATTAGTTATAAACTAAACGTTTATATTTAATGATAATTTGCAAATAAGTTACGTGGTTCTATGTTAGTAAAAAAAATATCTGCGAATGTGAATGATCAGCATGTGTCACCACTTATCAACAAATTCTGTGAAACGGTGAACAGTCGCGATGTGAAGAAAGTTATGACTATCAGCTGAAATCAACTTGAGTTAGTTAGTGTTTGTGTTGCGAACCAGTGTTATTTATTTTTTCTCTGGTGAAGGTGATAAATTGAGACTCAAAATGGCGGACCTCGAGGCTGTGCTGGCCGACGTCAGCTACTTGATGGCTATGGAGAAGTCGAAATGCACTCCAGCAGCACGAGCTAGTAAAAAGATAGTTCTACCAGACCCAAGGTAATGTCCCCAATCGTAAAACTATGCCATGGCACCCCGGTCGATCATGTTTACACGATTCAATGAAAGACTCCTGAACTTGTTTACAAAATTGATTTTAGCACGATTTATTAAGGATTCTGTTTGATTTATGGGAGAATTAATGAGATAATGACATGAAATTACAATTCCTAGTAAAGATTAATTAAACACATCAAAGTTTATGCTTCAGAAATTAGTAAAATACACATAAAAAAGAAGTTGAGCTAATAGAGGTAGTAGAACTAGTAAGAAGTACAATGAAAGTAAATATCTGGAAGACCAATATTTTGTTCATTTAATGTTATTAAACAAAACGGAAATAAATTTAGGTCATTAACATCTGTTGAGGTCATTGCACTCATGCCATGTAGTTATGATTATATGATATCAGTTTCACAAATCTGGTTTTTTATTCATTTGTTTCCAAACCATTATAAATGTTCATTTATTGAGTATGTATGCATATTGTTATCTTTTGCTTTTGATTTTACCTACTGTGGGTAAGAATGAATGATAATTATAATTTAATTTGATTGTGGAAGTAAAGGCTTTTCATAGTTTTCATGTTGGTCCAAAATTGTACTGAGTAAAGTTTCAGTAGTTATTAACAATTATTAATTGTAGGATAAGTTTTAAACAAAATCTTACAATAAGTGGATGATAATTTTATTGATACTAATCAAGAATAAATTAGGATAAGGAGTTTATTCACTTTTTGTAGAAATATGATCACATTAAAGTTTAATGTATGTAATGTAAAACATTGGAAATGTGTGTGTGTTCCTTCCTTTAATGTTTAAAGGACATTCACAGTTTGTAATTAGCATTTTTTTTGTATTTTTAATAATCCTTGACATAAAAAGATTAAGTATCAAAGATAAGAAGGGTACATATCTAGTACTGGATTTCACATCATTGGTCAATTTAATTAACTAGCAAGTAAGTACATACATGTGTAAAATAATTTATTTATGGTTTTCAAGGAAAAATATCAACTAAAAACATAATAAATATGTTGGATAGGGGTTTTTTACCTACTGAAAAAACTTTTTAGGCCTAAACTTGTGTAATACTTTTAATGTGCACATTTCCTGAGAAAAAAAATAAGTTCCTACAATTTAAAAAATAAAAATTTCCGTCCTTATATTCTGAGACTATTATGGAGCACACATTAAAATATGTGGTGGTGGTGCTATCAACGAAATTAGCTACTTAAGATCTACAGCCTGATTCAAACTTTATGGTGGCTCGGAACATGAGGCGAGTTGCTGTGTGGTAACAAATTCATCTATCCGCCGGGGTGAGGTACTGCTCAGCAAGTAGTGCACTTCAGAGCTGCCATAACGTTTGACTTGGGCTGTACAAACTTCTTCAATAAACAAAACACTAGTTCAATACTCTATACCAAAAAAATCAATTGTAAACACAGTTCATGAGTCTAGTTTGACCTCCCAATTTTTCAACAGGAAGGAATGTGACAATTGGAGTGTTACTCTCAATTCTGTTACCCCATGTAAACAGACTACATGGCCTTTGATTCATTAATGTGACTCATTCCTGAATTGAGGCTGCAAACAGATGTTTTGGGTCAGCCTAATTAGGCTGACCCAAAACATATGTTTACCATGGTTTTAAAAGAAGGCATTTTTAAAGTGTATTACTTATTGGATGCTATTTAAATGCTTACCAGAAATTTACTGGTTTTTTAATACCAAAAATGATAAATCTTCAATTTAATAAATATTATATTTTAACCCTAAAACATTTGCAGCTTATTTATTTGATTTGGTGAATGGGTGAGTGTTTAAACTGTAGCCATGGGTATTTATGGACGAAATAACTTTTAGACCGTAAAATAATAGGTCTTTACCTATGAAATTGCCGTTTTGTATGAAAAAATTTAAACGAATTTTTTTCATGAATTTTTTATTTGTATTAATCGAAGTAATCACCCATGCAATCAATGCATCTTTGCCATCGCAGTGGCAGTTTATTGATGCCCTTCTTAAAGAAATCAGCTGGACGGGAGGCAACAAATTCTTCAAAGGCATTTTGTACTGCCTCTCGGGTATTAAATTTTTTTCCCGCCAAGAAGTTATCCAAATTCTGGAAAAAGTAGTAGTCTGTAGGCGCAAGGTCTGGTGAGTAGGGCGGATGACGGAGAGCTTCCAACCCCAGTTCTTGCAACTTGGAGACCGTCTGCTGTGCAGTATGAGGTCGCGCGTTGTCGTGCAGGAGCAGCGGAGACGAGCGATTGACCAATGCTGGTTGGAGATGCGCCAGCTTCTCCATCATTGTATTCAGTTCTTCACAGTACACATCTGCAGTAATGCTCACCCCGTTTGGTAAGAAGCTGTGATGAATCACACCGGCGCTAGACCACCAAACAGTGACCATCACTTTTCTAGGGGTAAGTTTTCGTTTAGGGCATTGTTTAGGTGCTGAACCAGGATCCAACCAACTTGCTGAGCGCTTACGGTTATCAAACAGAATCCATTTTTCATCGCAGGTAACAATGCGGTTCAAAATTCCTTCATTTGTGTGTCTGTTGAGCAGTGCAAGGCACGTCTCGACGCGTACTTCGCGCTGGCGATCATTGAGTTCGTGGGGCACCCATTTGTCAAGCTTTTTTACCTTGCCAATTTGACGCAAATGGACCAATATTGTTTTGACGCTAACGTCGAAAGCTGCTGCTAATTCAGCCGTAGATTGTGTATCATCAGCTTCCACAATCGCCTTTAATTCGTCATTGTCGACCAAAGTCTTCGGACGACCGCGAGGTTCATTTTTCAGGTCGAAATTTCCAGAACGGAAGCGAGCAAACCAATAACAGGTGGTGCGTTGGTTTGTAGAGTTAGCTCCGTAAACGTCGTTGATGTTGCGTGCCGCTTGTGCCGCGTTGCTGCCACGACGGTACTCATATTCCATAATTACTCGAATTTTTAACGTATCCATGATGACGAAAAAGATTGAAATGCGATGAAAATGTAACACTAATCAATAAAGAAATGACTACTTTTAGAAAAAAAAATCCATGTTTTTAAAATAAAATTAATTTGAAATTAGAATTCATAGCCAAACAAAAATTATTTTGATTTGAAATGGCCAGTACTGCAGAACGGCAATTTCATAGGTAAAGACCTAATAGTATTCATAAAATAAAACTTCTGTACAAAACAGTAAAAATTGCAAGAATGGTCACATATACCCATGTACCTATACCCATTCGTTTAGCTAATTATCACTCACTAACATGTGCACTATGATAACAAGTATATTATTTACATTATAAAATGCAGCAAGTCCGTATGAATGACATTATGCAGACTAAAATTATCTACACAACAACAATTACCTTTATAAAACTCATATTTAAAGATTCAATGGGAGATGATATTGAGTTCATTCTTTCCATGGTTTTCGGAGTTGGTTCACGTTCTCTGTTCGATTTTCGCACACATAATTAAAATGTTCAGTTTCGCGATGTTCGTGTTCGAAAGTGTGTCGCTTTTGGTACCTATCACGAATTGGGATAAGCAAAAAAAAACGCAAGCAAACTTCTAAAATACGGCCACAGACCAAATATCGAACTTGAACGTTTGAATCGGATGTTTCGATACTTACGTTTACACCTAACAATTTTTTCTACCTGCCATCGCGGGTAGAACCTGGATGAGGCTGGCACAGAAGCGTGGGAATTGGCAAGAGAAAAGAGAGGCCTATGCCCAGCAGTGGGTGAAGTGGGGCTCTGGATGATGATGATGATGAGACCAAACAAACAAAGTATCGGAACCATCTCTCATAGAGTTGGTTCAGTTTTTTAAAACGCATGATGTGTGAGACGTGAAACCTACCCAGCAATCACGTAAGGCTTACCACCCAATCTATTTCGGAGCGACTGATAGTAATAATAATCATCAGGCCAGATTTTTCTCAGCTAAACTGGGTTTGCCTTGTTAGCATTCCATCAATCAGCTCTAACTCTTCTCATGGGCAGGCAGTCTTGCAACTGATTTCCATAACGTATACCTGCCAAAATAGGTTTCATGAGCTCTCAGAGGCTCCCAGTGTTCCTGAGACGTACCCGATATACAATATTTATTATTTTACCAGAAGTTCCTTTTGTTATTCGCCATCGTAAATATTAATGAAAATCTCGATACACCATAATTATATTGCTATAGAAACGTTAAGAAGAAGAACGTTTGCCTACCGTTCATATTACTCATTTAAGTAATTTCTGTAAACCAACTGATGGCGATAACCATAGTCCACAAATTAATATAAATTTAAGAGATGTACCGATCGCTGTAAAGCTTTGTTTAAATTTGCGTACGCGCGCGCAATGAGTTATTTTTGCTAAAGATGCAAACAGCTCAGCTGGACGCACCGCACTTTACACGAGCATAAAGCGAACACACTTAATATTCAAGTCCATGTGCTTGAGGAAATCACGTTTTCTTAGCAAACACTCCGATTACTGGATATCATACGTTCGCAGGCGAAGGCTCTGCGTGAAGAAAAATCTTTGGTGTTAGCAAAACAGTACGAAATAAACTTGCTAAAACTTCTTTGAAACGTTTTAACCAATACATTTGAGACAAGTTTCAAACTCAACAACATTCGCATCACAACTAAGTACAAGGGACAATAAACGATTTGATTTAAGCGTGGACACAAAACTTTCAAAAGGTTTGAGCCTTAATTTAGTCTTTCATACAGTTAGATACGTTTATATGTATGGTTAAGTAACTTTACTACTCTATGTACCTAGCTATACAAGCTCCCGCAGTGCCGATGTCCCAACGTTTCACCTCGGGATGAATATAAGTATTCAAAGAGAATCGCACTCCGCAGGCCGCATAGTAAATTAAAATATGAAATAGGAAAGGTGCGTGTTGGTCTGCTCGTAGCAAATCTATCTGCCTCTTCAAAGCATCACGTTCGTTGCTTGGATTTGTTAGATGGACTTTCTCATTAACATACATTATTATGTAAGGTCATTCTGTAATAACCATATATTTGTCATAGAAGTAGGATTTAATTTGAATAATAAAATGGCATTAATTTAAACGAAATACCAAGAGTCTTGCTTATCAGTCTTGACGACTGTCTAGGTAACTCAAAAATCATGCAAAAAAAAAAAAAGTTTTACCATATTATATTTACTGCTATCCACTTTTTATTTAAATTGTAGGTATGAACAATCCACCGACTGCAAAGGTTATCCGCAGCTCTGCGACAAATAACGAATCGCACAATCAATGACTCTAATAATATAAAAAATGGAATATTCACGAATGTCGTACGTGCATCAATTTGATTATTTCTGATCTCGATGCGTTTACCATCCATGTATGAAATGTTTGCTTCATTTTCCGTTTTACCAGGAAAATGGAGACAATATTCTTTTGCATAACTTTGCCGAATTTAGGTATTTCGTTTCGTTTGATAGAGATTTTTTGATACTGACTCGTTCTACTGAATACCATAGACGTAGATATTCTAGTCAACATCACTATGCAAGATGCGAACTAAGCACTTTACTAAGTTTACCGTCGCGTTACAGACGGGCTCGTAAAAAGTTCAAAGGCACGTCTTTACACACAAAAATATGGTGGTCGCGACACGGTAAACAAAACGATGAAACTAATATTTTATTTAAGTCGCAACTCCGTAGCTTTGTTAAACATTTTATTGGTGGATTTTTGACGAAATTAGTGGCTTCTAGAGTCTTGAATATCCAAACAAACCAAGAGATTCAACGTTACTGATAAACATGGGCAGCAGACAGAGAAAATACTGTTATCATTATAATTATGACCCCATAAGCATAGTTTAGCAGCACACTAAGAGGAATGCCGACGTCTTCTTTCACGGATATCGGATATCTATGTCTTCTTTCTTTACACCATCCCCGACGAGAAATGTCATGATGTATGCTCTGCCAGCACTGGCGGTAACCAAGTTCTTGTAGCCTTCTTATAGCATTGTTTAACAACCTTTTTATTTGTTTCAGTGTTCGGAGTGTAATGCACAAATATATGGAAAAGAAGAATGAAATAAATTTTGACAAAATATTCAATCAAGTTTTAGGTGAGTACTGTTTGAAGATCCAATTGAGATTATTTGGAATTTCTGAAGGCATCATGGTGTATCGCGTAAATGTAAATATAGTGCGGTTGCTCCACGGTCTTACAAAATATAACTCGTACTGACGGATGGAGAAAGATTTAATGGCAAGAATGAGCCAATTTCGTCACTTCCTAACTTTATTATAAAATTGATGGGTACTTAAATCGCTAACGCACAGTAAAAATTTATAGTGTAGCTGGAGGTAAATAATTTGTAGATGAAACAGTAAAAAGTTTTCCAATGGAGCAACAGAAATAAATCGGGCAATTACAGCAGGAATTACTGCCATTCGTACAAATAATGCACAGTCTTTGTGACTGAATAAAACGGAGAACACAACTACACGATTATATGGTCGCATCCATTATGTTTTGATCAGCAGTATCCGTCTTCCTCGATCATTGAACGGGTAATTACCCCTCATGCTATTTTGGGTACTATTTTGATTAGTTTAACTAACAGTCCATTGCAGGACTAAGTAACGAGCACAACTTGTAATGGCACTTCCTAATGTTCGCCGCTGCCTTATCTTGTTTAATGGGTGCAGTATCTTAAAACGTTAATTATAATGGAACGCACCATGTTGTATTTAGGATTATATTTTGAACGTACAGTGCGGGTTGTGTCACTGTGTCACAGCGATCCAAATATCCCTCAACGTAGTTAGCGTAGCATAAATTGGAATTCCTAACCAAACTAAGGGCGTTTATAATGTCATGCGAATTTTCTCACTTATGCATCAGCGCGCTATAATTATGCGACACACCTGCAGTGAACCTTTTCATATAAAACTTAATATAAATGTGTTTATTATGATGCGTGCTACACGCGGGTTGCGGATGCGAATTTGCAGACGCATGCGGGCTTCCCGCATCGGGCGTGAACAAATCCGCATGAAACAAAAATGTCCCAAAGCTTTTCAATTCAAACCTTTACATTATAATGATAAGCCGATTTCACTACAATTTTATCAAACGAAAATAGTGCTCCGTCTTGTTTAATCTTTCACGTCTTCCTAAGTTCCTCGGCAGTTCGGCTTAGATTAGAGACATCATTATTGGTTGGTCGATGCTAAAAGAAACAGTGTTGTGTAAACACGAGGGCCCTTTGAGCCGTTTCTTTTAGATCGATTTACGTCTGCGCTTTTACAATTGCTTAGTAGATTGAATGAGCACTTATGTCGTCTGATCACACGTCCATGTTTGCTATTATTCTTCTTTGATGTTTGTTTTGTGTTCTAACTAAAAATAACAAAATGTTTTTCTCTTAGGAAAATTCGTAGTTAAAATAATTATGTACTGTTGAAATTAAAACTCTGAAACTGTTTCCAACATTTAAAGCTAAAATTGCCTTATTCATTATTAATATAATTTCGCCCATGCTTGTGCTCTCATGCAGAATAAATTAATAATGTAAGCTCTCTGTAAACAAAGGTTTCTCACAGTCTACCGTGTCTACAACGAAGATAAAAGTAGTGCAACGTGCATACCATTTGTTAATTGTGTCAATTTTAACCGGTATGTATCGCAAACAGACGTAGTACGCCGTTGATTTAACTATTCCGGACAAGTTTAATTCAAATTCACTTTCGTAACAACTTTCTTGCGGGGATTTGTATCGTAAACAAGATTAAACGTAAGCGAGCCGAGTAGGCCGCGTCGTTGGTTCCGCACACAGCTACGCACGCCTTATTACCGCTCTGCGTACAATTGCTTTCCCTCTAATGAAGTTGTCTCATGTCGCTAAGGATAATTTTCTTCGTCGTGGACTTGGTTTTTCCGAGTGCCTTTTCTTTCCAGATGCCAGGCCAAGCTTATCCTATTTTACAGAAATTTATAAGCACTGGATATGGAATCTGTTACATCATTCATGGCTTCCAGCCTAAAACACAAGCAGAAGATGATTAGAAATACGTTACACATCTAGTTATTTGGAGCTTGATGAAAGCAGGCTCCCACAGCCTGGTGTTGACATTGTCAATCTGTTAGATACAGATTGCACTGCAGCTATATACCAGCTCCGCTGGGGCGCGGGTACTTCGATATCGAAGATTTCTCACGAGAAAATACGTAGGGTTTATAGCACAGTTACAGGTCTCACTCTTTACTGGTATCGCATTTGAACAAATGTAGTATCTTTACATGTAATTGCAAGACTAGCCTCCCTAATGTGCACGTGTGTTTGTGTGCATATGTGTATATTGAACCTCTAATTATGGAAATACTTAAAGCTGTTTACTGGCAGTTACGTGAACACGAAACGTATTTCACTCCAGGTACAATTGTGTAATGTTTTATTTAACTTCATTCCATTGTAACGATAAATCAAATGAATGTTTTTTTACTGTTTGCATCAGTAACATAACATTTGCGTGAATCAGCACTCGAGTATTAGATTAAAGAGTTTGTTGGTACTTTCAGTTAATTACGTGTTAACGAAGTGTGCATTTTCTGTGTATATTGAAGCTACAAGTTTTCTATCTCGATATTGCCTCTACAAATTGTTTTCCCAACGAGAAAATTGCTTTGTAAGCTTGTTAAAACAGCTTCACATGGTCCGTTAAAGGTTCCTACCACAGCTCTAGTACACATGCTTTTTTTTTTAACGTTTTCCCTCACTAGGTATTTCTCCTTTATTGTGGGTGCGTTTACAAACATTTAAACTCACATACACAAACAGCCAGACCCAAAACAACTACTTGTAGGTCATACAAATATTTTTTCCGTGCGGGAATCGAACCCGCGACACGCAGCGCAGGATTCAATCGCTTAACCACTTCGCCAACCGTGCCACCGACAACAACTAACTACTAACAGCAGCAAGGTTTATAATCTATTCATATTTATTCTTTATTGAGTATGAATTTTGTGGATAGTGGGTCAGCTAAATCTTTCTAAATATTTAGGAACTGTATTCTCTCATCTATTGTACTGTATCACCTACGTCAACAACTTGAATGTAGGACAAACAGATTCGTCTTTTTTGAGAGTTTCGAAAGCCTATGTGATTAGGGGTTACGTTTACGGAGATAGAGCACGGGGACAATGCGAGAGGATCCTTATCTGGCCTATATATCAGTGACCCACAGCGGATCAAAAGACAATACCATTGAGAGGCATTTCTGAAAGCCGGTAGACTATCTACTCTCCAGACATGAGCAGTTGTGCATTTACTTACGTAGGAAATAAAATAGATTTTCCATGAAAATTTCAGTAAAGTCACGGTAATGTTCATGGTAAAGTACTGCTGTAAGTTTAACATTGCTTCAGAACATTTTAGATTAGCTTTGTTAAACTAGAAATTAGCTGTATTGAATTGACTATTTCACATCCGTCCACATTTCAATGCAGGGACCCTCATTGAGTTTCTAGCTATTTAGTGCTACTATAATTATCTGTTTTTTTTTGGGCGTCAATGAAAGTCGTCTCCGTAGATAGGTCGTGATTCATTCCGTCTCATTACCGGAATTATGACGCTATAATTATCTTCGTGAGAATCGGTGATAATTTATTTGGAAATGTAGGAAGGCAGGAAGAAATAGCTCTTTGATTAGCTTATCATACAAGGCCTTTAATTGGAAAAACTTCATAGACGTGATGAGCATCGGTTTCCAATAAAACCCTGTGAAGTTTAGCCAATTTATAAAAAAAATGCTCTGATATTTACGTACTTCAGCATGATTAATCTATTCTAGCTTCCTTTAGTACAACTACTGTGATACACTACATTATTATTCTAAACGTGTCAAACAAGTAGTTAAATCATACAACGCAATACTTACAAACATTTTGCCACAAGCAGACCTAAGCTTACAATGTAAAAGCCATTTTAACTGATCCAAGCGGAAATGATCACGCCAATTTATTTTTCATTAAGCCCACTTGTCAGGAGGCGCACTTTTCTCCAAATTGCAGTAATTTCAATGATAGCCTGGTTGAGAGTGCTATATTGCAGCGAGGCTCCCGGGAACAAGTTACAAACGCAATTTACGGTGGCCCCACTTCGACTTGCAGTAAATAACTTTATCGGCTGCACTGGACTAGACATTGTAGGGGCACGTCACCGTCGTTCGTTCCCTTGTAGAAAATAGCTGTTTGGGTTTTATGTGGATGAAAGTATTTTCTGGAATAATTTCCAAGGTGAAGAATGGTTCTGGAGCGTTCACAGCACGATAAAACATGGGTGTCTTAAACCTTCTTTGTCGAATTTAGAACTAGGTGGTAAGGCTGGAGATGTATAAGGGGCGTTCAATGTATTCTCGGTATGATGGTGATTTACTAATGATGTGGGTAATTTGACTAATTAATTAATGTCATTATCTAAGGGTATAAAGGTAACATTTCATATAATTGTGATCATTAGTTTGCTAGTTATCCTTAGTCAACTACAACTGGAATGGCTAACGTGATAATGTTGAAGAAAATCGAGCACCATGCTGTTATTAAATTCTTTGCCAAACAAGGAAAAGTCAAAAACCTATTCACGAAGAGATGGTGGCTGTTTACCAAGTTTCTGCACCTTCGTTATCTACGGTTCAAAAGTGACCAGTGAATTTAAACGGGGCAGAGAGAGTATTGAAGACGATACTCGCTCGGGTGGCCCGGTTACTGCCTCTCGGAAGAAAACGTGAAAAAAGTTGAGAAGCTTATACTGATGCCCGAATGAAGATGAAAATTATAGCAGAAATGACCCACCTCTCCGTTGGTACCGTGCTCGCTATTCTTCATGACCTTTACCTTTCAAAAGTCAGTGCAAGATGGGTGCCGCGAATCCTCACGGCGCCTCAAAAACAGTGCGAATCGAGTGCTGTAGTGAGTTTTTATAGCTCTGTGGTGAAATTCCATCAAGTGGGTTCATCATTATTACCCTGAAAGTAGGCAGGAGTCCATGTCGTGGCACAACAAGGGTACCGCCCCCTAAGAAATTCAAAGTCGTTCCGTCTGCCTGAAAAATCATGGCCACAGTGTTTTGTTACTGAAGGGAATTTTGCTGATTCAGTACACAAAAAAAAGTTGAAACCATAAACGTAGCATCCTACGCATCTAGTTTACGAAATTTACGGGAACCAATTAAAGAAAAAAGACGGGGTAAACTGACCACCGCTGTGTTGCTTCTTCACGACAACGCCCCGGTCCACACGGCGCTTGTTTCCAAGGCTGCTGTGCGAGATTGTGGTTTTGAAGAAATTAACCACACACTCTATAACCTGGACCTAGCTCCAAGTGATTACTTTTGTTCCCTAATTTGAAAAAAGACCTTCGTTGGAAACGATGAAGAACTCAAGGCGGCATTAAATGCGCATTTTTCAGAGAAGGAGGTAAGCAATTTTTTACAGTGTATTGAAAAGTTAAATTTCGAGATGTAATCAATCCATTGTGGTAATGGGCGATTACATTCAAAAATAAAAATAATTTTAATTGAATTTACGTTTGTATTTCATGCCGATATCGAGAATACATTCAACGCCCCTCGTAGTATCAGGATCACTACACATTGGAAAAGAAGAGTAAACGAAAAGGTTAATAAGTACCAAAAATATTCGTCGACCAATTAATTCCTGATGAATTGAGAACATAATGAATTATTCTGGAATAGAGATAACACAATCTTTTTTTTTTTGTTATTTAACCTATGTTGTCCCACTGCTGGGCAAAGGTTTCCCCCGTATTTTCAACTTTCATTACGCTTCGCCTTCTCCGTCCAGACGGTTAGGAAAGAGTCCAAATCGTCACGCCAGCGTTTTTTAGGCTTACCTCGGTGACGACGCCCGTCTTCAGGCACCCACTGTGTGACGATCCTGGTCCATCTGGACAATGCGCAGCCTAAACTTGAAACTGCTGGGTCTAGAACAATGACACCCAAAGTGGTATATATCGAACCCCATTGTTAGGTGTTACACTTTTAAATCTGTGATATCTTCTAAGATATTAATTTTAATGATATGCTGTAAAGGGCAATTTTGATCTACATTAAAAGCACAACGTATCTAACGTATTTATTTGGATTAATCCTGTATTGTTTAAAATTGCTTCGTAAATAACCCATAATTTTTTAGTAATATGTAAAAGATAAAAATGGTTACTGTGGGTTATCCTTAGGAGATAGACATATACCATCGCGGACTTTTCCGTAGACCTTTTTAAGATTTCGTTTTCCGTAATTGCGTGGTACATTATTTTGATCTATTTCGTAAGGTTTAGCCAGCGTTAGCAATGTAAGCGCCCAAAAACATGTTTTTTATGATATCATTACAAATCCTTAGGTTAGACGGGTTCTAGAAGCATGAAATTCACAGGAGTTCCTTTATCGAAATTGAAACTTCGAAAGTGAGCACTAAAGGCCCATCCAATGGTAGTCTTTAAAATATCCTTTTTGCGATAAAGCCCATCCAATGGTAGTCTTTAAAATATCGTTTTTAGCGATAAAACCGCCCATTGTGTCACCCTATGTAAAATTTATACTTTTAATATCTGTAGTTAATATGGTTTAATGTTTAAATAACAAAAAGTATTCATTCTATCTTTCTGTTTTTAAATTTCCTTAAAGGAATAGGAATAGGGGATGAAAGTTTGTATGGAAGTTTGTAATTTTACACGGCAAACACGAATGTGTTACAATAAAAAAAGGTAATCCTTGACTGCATAGTGGTGTTGAAAATCGACCTATTCTGTAACGTCGTAATGCATCTTCATCTAGGGAGCGAACTACAGGATTTTCATTAAAGTTTTACTTAAAACCTAACTGACTTACAGTATCTCGAACAATTACATAATGTGAAGAGCAGTTTACATTCAGCGTTACGCAATCACATGTTCTCTTCTCTTACGTCGCGTTCGTACCAAAATATGTACTTCCCCTTTTATAAATTTTTACACAGTGATACCATTTTGACGCAAAACATGAACTGCTGTCGTACCAAACGATTATTACATGTTACGGACGCCACTTATGACTATATTAGCAGATACCACACAATCAATTGGCATCATACGTATTAATTTACATAAACATGTTAAAAATACGCATGAAGCAACCTTTGAGGTGTTACGTAAACAAAAACATAATTTTCATGTATTTCTGTATTGTTCCAGGTTATTTATTATTTAAGGAATTTTGTGAACAGACTTCTGACGAACCAGTGCCACAATTAAAATTTTATGAAGAGGTAAAATATGAGCCGATCCATGTATGATGTAAGGTCATTTTTATATAAAAAATTGGTGTTATGTATGAATAACATGCGTATTTTCTTTGACAGATTAAATTATACGAAAAACAAGAATGTATTGAAGAGAGGCGGCGGATCGCAAGGGATATTTATGACAATTTTATTATGAAAGAACTTCTAGCACATTCACATGTAAGTAAAGGAAAATTGTTTTCAATGACCATGTTTAATCGATCTGAAGGCGCAATGTTCAACAGACCGTTTAGACTAGCTGATATCCTTTTGTCTTCTCAGGCAGACAATGCACGAAGCGTCTAGGCTGCAGTAGCCAATACAAATAACGTAGCTGCCAGTGTCAGATAAGCTAAGCAAATGCAGCATAGCTGTGTCCTTTTTGATATGCATAATGCATATTATGCCTTGCTGCATACATAATTCTACCCCACAAACAAGACGACAAAAAAATCTTAGACGTGTGTCTTTTATACATTCCTACAATACTTATGAATATAATATTGTCATGTTAAAATCCAGTGTATGAAGTTCATAAACCTACATAAGGACTAGTGTTGAAAAATCGGAGCAAGCTCCTGCTATTCGCCCACAGTCTCGTCGCTCGGCGTCCGATCGGTTTTAATTCTTGGGATTATCTCAGTTGTTCTACGAGATTTGCATTCAACTTCACTTGCATAACTATCGTTATGTGGAATTATGCCGAAGTTAGAACAAATATTTGGTACAGTTGCGTGGAGAAATAATAACCAGAAACAATTGAATTGCTTTTTTTTTTCTAATAAACTTTCTATTATTGGAGTTCTGCTGTATCAAAACAGACTTCCATAATGCCCAAAAACTTTTTATGTCAAGCGTTCTAGCATAATAGATGATATAAAATTAAGTATTCTTTCTCTTCAAAAACCTCGAAACAAACATCTCAATTCTTTAAAATACATTGGTTTAATTTACTTAACCTGGGCGCTGTGATATTGAGTCCAACGAGCAGTAGCAGTCTTTGTAAACCATATTTCAATTATGTAAAAGCTTTTAACCTAATGAAATGTGTGACTACAAAGTGATACGATCTACGTGGTCCATATGTGTATACCTATAGCGATGTAGTCGCGGTTTTCGTTTTCAAATAGTTTCTAATCTAACATCTCTGTATGTTATACACGATAAGTTGTTGAGTCCCTACTCCCTATACATCAGCCGACAGCGCCTTTGTTATTGGACCTCCTTGTTGCCAAACATCGCCGCATATGGCGGTTATGTTTTCCGACGTGACTCTGTTTTCTCTTTTTGTGGCCAAAGTTTTTGATGAAACTATAATGCAAGGGGTTAGTGCAAATGAACATAAAAATATCATCCATTGAGAAGTTGCACTGTGTTTCTCGGCGTCCAAGCTGCTGTTTGCATTTCAACGAGAATGTTTAACATTTTAAAATAAAATGGTTACCACTCAAAATCTGTATGAAGTTAGAATAGAAATTGCGAAACAAGAGGTCGTAAGCGTTGTATCCGGTTAGAACGACTGTTGTTTGTATAATGAGCCTCGTTAGTGGAGTGTTGGCGTGCTGCCCAAGCGCGTGAACCTCCGATAAATAGCTTAACGGTGGACACTCATTATTTGAAATGTTACCCTTTAACCCCGTAACTCGATATCATCTGCATATTATTGAGAAAACTTAATTATAGTACGATCAGTTTAGAACTAATATACAGGGTGATTGGAAGATGGGTGCAAAGCTTTAAGACGAAGACAGGATAGACAATTTAGAACAATTTAAGCGATGGTTGGATGGTCTTACCAAGTTTTATGTTTTTTTTTTTTCGAAAATTCCCAAAAATTTTAAGTAAACTGCTTATTTATGGCCAAACTGAATGATAAATGAATTTATTTTTTATTTTATTTTAATTAAAGTAATGTGTAAGCAATCTAGCAGGACATGTTTTAGGCTTCCGTGTCATTAGCCATTTTTTTTACAGACATTTAAAAAAAAAACTATTTTTAATACTAATTTTTTTAAAAAACGGAGTGTGCTTTTTTGTTCCAAATCTTTTTGAAAACATGCTTGATAATCGCTCTTTCTTTTGAAATATCATGTACGCGGATATCTTACAAGTTATTGAAATTAGGAACTACAAATCAATTTGAGGGAGAGATTTTAAATTATAGGCAGGGTAACTGAAAAAAAATTTTACTTAAAAAAAAATATGTGTTCGAAATGACAAGTACTCGTTCATATTCATGGCAGGGGTGTGCAAGGTCTCGAAGAGCAAGATCCCCAAAGAAGAATACAGTTCTGCCGTTTCCTCCTCTACAGACACATCGAAGATGCGTGGTTCCTGAAATCAATCTTGTGGACGGATGAAAGCATTTTTCTCGGGAGGGCATTACAAACTTTCACAACCTCCATGAATGGACCGAAAAGACAATAATCCACATTTTAAGAAGCAGGTGTCGTTTCAGGGGAAATTCTCTGCCTATGTATGGGGTGGAGTAATTGGCAGAACGTTGATTAGGCCCCACTTCTTACCGGATCCTTTGATTGGCGAATTTTTTTTTCAATTTCTACAAAACGTTGTGTTTGTTGTTGTTTACCAGTGCTGGTAGAGGAATCCGGTGTCCCGATATTCGAAGGAGACCAAAAAGTCTGCTTTCAGCAAGACGGCTGTCCAGCGCATTGGACGTTAAATGTAAGGGAACACTTAAACAATTGCTTTCCTGACAGTTAGATCGGTATAGAGGGACCCATCCCTTGGCTCGCTCGCTCACCAGATTTGACCCCGCTGGACTTTTTAGTGTGGGGCCGGGCCAAGGAACTGGTGTGTACGAATGAAGAAATAAACACGAGTGACGAATTGATAGGGAGAATTAATTCAGCGTTTGTAACCATGAAGCTGGAGATGATGTTGATAATAACACCAACGGAAGTGAGAAGAAGGAGCCGTGCTTGTATTAGGAATCACGACAGTCATTTTGAACATGAAAAATAAATAATTTCAATTCAAATGTTGTTTTAATTAGTCTGTCTAAAATTTCTCCCTTGAATTGGTTTGTAGGTCCTAATTTCAATAATTTGTAAGATATCCGCGTAAATGATACCTCAAAAGAAAGAGCGATTATCAAGCACGTTTTAAAAAGGGTTTGAAACATAGCCTAAAACATATTTTGCTAGATTGCTTACACATTACTTTAATTAAATAAAATAAAAATGTATTTATTTATCATTCAATTTGGCCATAAAAAACAGTTTACTTAAAATTTTGGGAATTTTCGAAAAGAAACATAAAAATTTGGTTAATAAAAATTGGTAATACTTCGTCTAAGACAACCATGGCTTAAATGGTTCTAAATTGTCTGTACTATCTTCGCCTTAAAGCTTTGCACCCATCTTCCAATCAACCTGTGTAATAGACTACCTTGATAATAATTCATAATAGTTAACTACTTCAATTACGACATTCTTGAAAAATTGTGGTTCACAATATTTCAAACCATCAATGACATTTTTCTGAAATGGGTGTCTACCTAACCTACTTACGAGTCAAAAAAGAATTTAAAGAAAGCTAAATAGTTTCTGCAACGACTCGAGATCGCATTCTCAGCGGGTGACAATAAAAACAAATAACGTTCATGAGCAGTGGCGTCTCTATTGATTTCTAATCAGACTAGTTGAGAAACTGTCTGAACTGCTTCAGAATACACTGGATTTTATCACCTCGTGGTTATTGCGTTAGGTAGATATACGTAGCTACAGGCAAAACTTGCCAGCAAACAATAATGTTGTGACTTGCAGACGAGTCTAAAGTTCTGCATTTTCATAGGTTTGTTATGTATCTGTACCAGTAAAATGTGGGTCATAAAAGTATGCTTCTCATTTTAGTATCACTGTCGAGTTTCTGAAATGGCCAGTTTTCACATAGAGAATATGCAGTTTGCTTTACTAATGTATAGAGACCCTGAACGCTTCAGTGGTCGATTCCACTCAATTATGTTTTTGAAAATATGTAGATCCGATTATCTGATATTGTTTTGGAGTAAAAGTAGGTCGTAATTACAAATCGATTTTTTGTTGTTTTGTGATAGCTTATAAACATAGTTTCATGGTATACTGTTTAAATATTGGGTATTCAAAGCTATTTTCGACTGTAACTAACAAAATTTTTCATATTGACTGAATACAAATGAAACGTTGATGATATACACGTGTATTATAAAGTATTATAACGGTAACTAAAGGAATATACATTGTATACCTACAGAAGTTAGCCTATAAAAATCCATTCTAGTGTTACTATTATGAATAACATTAATTTATACACCTACTTAGGTACGTACGGTTCTATACGTTATTCCACAACATGCGTGATGTGTACACATTCCCAGTAACATAATTTATTTATATCTAACCTCGATACCGTATTTGTTTATTTCACTTGTAAATCATATGTATATTTTTTTTCAGGATTATTCTAAAGAGTGTGTAGCGCATGTGCAAAAATATTTAATGAAGCATGAAGTACCACCGAATCTATTCGAGGTATGTTCCATCAAACTTAAATAAGAAAGTTGAGTTCTTAGGTAATCTATAAAAATATTAACAATCAATCCTTTTCAGCCCTACATTGAGGAAATCTTCCAACATCTAAGAGGCGAGCCATTTAAATTGTTCTTAGAAAGGTAACTACAACATTTAGATTCTCTTCAACATTAATTCTAATGTCAAGTCACCATTATAATAATACCGTCCTTTGTTTCAGTGACAAATACACAAGGTTTTGTCAATGGAAAAACTTAGAATTAAACATTCAGCTCACAATGAACGACTTCAGCGTGCACCGCATCATCGGGCGAGGCGGGTTCGGGGAGGTAAGAGCGGTCATTAAAATTACACTCGTAAATAAATACACTCAAAGTACAAAGTTAGTTACGCAAGTCTCAAACCTAATATCATTAGCATTCTGGGCTTGCAACGTGAACGTGTTTATTATATTCATATTCATCTCGACGAACGGAAAGCCGCTATGTAGGTGTAATAAAGCCGTCCTGTTCCCCACTGGAATAGTGATGGATTTTAACGCCTGTATTTTAATATTACACTTAGAAGTACAACGTGATCACTCAAATAAATGTTGTGTTATACAGAATTTACTTCGAAGTGTAAGCCGGGTGGTCTGTGGTGACCGACTGACCCGATAAAAACCTTTGTGCTTTAAATGAAGAGCCGTAAAGTAACGCTTCATTCAAGCACAAATATGACATAAATTCTCCCAGATTACTTAAAACAATATATAACACCAGCTATATTCAGTTATCCCCTTCCAAACCGGAATATATCTGGGAACGATCGTACGATATTATTGCGGTCTGAGAAAGGTCTACCTACGTTCAGCCGTGGTTATCTACTTGGATATGTATGAAGTACATATTTCACAAAATATACTATTTTGAACGCGGATACTACCACAAATATAAATAAAATACTTAAGACTACATTGTTGTGAACACCAAGATTTATTTGATCGACGTTAGGTCA
This sequence comes from Dryobotodes eremita, assembly GCA_917490735.1. NCBI lineage: Eukaryota > Metazoa > Arthropoda > Insecta > Lepidoptera > Noctuidae > Dryobotodes > Dryobotodes eremita. The sequence continues at coordinate 13,751,699 of OU823254.1, read as the reverse complement.
TTTTTACGCTTCACAAACGTTTTGTTATATTTATATTTCGAAGAAAGAATAGCTGAACGTTTCCTATATTCCATTCTTTTCTTACAGTTCATAAACACGAATGTGTGCTTAAATAATATGTATTTAAAACAAACTGTAGCTTCACGTCTTCGTATGTTGTACCGAATCAATTCGAGCACTTATGTCAGGAAGTGACATGAAGTGCTTGTCATAAATCAGTTCACACGCGACTTCCTATTCAGTTCTGCACTTTGCGTAGCTGGAAATGTTCTTTATTTTGAGTTTTTCGTCATGACAGTCATGCTTTCACCCCCTCGCGACGCTGAAGGCGATAGGGGACTTTTTATGAGGGGAAATTCTATGGATTATTATCGATTATTGTTTTAATTGTAGTTAGTTACAAAGCAGATGCTTACGTATGCATGAATAAATATATTTTGATTCCAGTTTAAAAAGCATCAATAACCGAACCCTCTTTTCCCCGAATCAGAAGTTCAGAACAGAAGCCCAGCTTCATCATTGTTTCTGACGAAATTAGGTTTCCCAACGCTTGTACAGCGTTAACTTTGCACGATGATATCACAATCCAATGATGTAACGACCAGACATCCCGAACACAACCTTTTAAGAGTATCTACACGTAGGTACAATTTGGCAACGGCACGTTATGCTCACGGCGCGTACAGATAAATACCTTATTTACATGTATCTTGTATACAGGTGTACGGGTGTCGGAAGGCGGATACGGGCAAAATGTACGCGATGAAGTGCCTCGACAAGAAGCGTATAAAAATGAAGCAAGGGGAGACTCTCGCCCTCAACGAGAGGATTATGCTCTCTCTAGTCAGTACTGGGGTAAGTACTTTATTACATTTGTATTTGTTTATGACTTTGTCGCCATTTCGACGTTATTGCGTGTCGGATTGTGTGTTCTTGAAGTTTAGTTGTGTGACGAATATGTTTCGGCAAATTGTAACAACCGCATCATGCTGTGGGTGGACTGCTCACCTTTGAAATACTTTTGTGGAATATTTTCTTGTAGCTAAGCACACTGTGACCACATATCGATTAGTTCGTCACAGTCCAGTACCGGATAAATCGAAACGACTTTTCCAAAAAGATCACGCTGGCCAAAAAGAAGCTTTGAAATACTTTTGTGGAATATTTTCTTGTAGCTAAGCACACTGTGACCACATATCGATTAGTTCGTCACAGTCCAGTACCGGATAAACCGAAACGACTTTTCCAAAAATATCACGCTTGCCAAAAATAAGCTTTGAAATACCTTTGACACCTTTGTGGAATATTTTCTTATAGCTAGGCATACTGTTACCACATACCGATTAAGTTGTCACAGTCAGCTACGGGATAAACGTCTTTTCCAAAAAGATCCCGCTGGCCAAAAAGAAGGAACTGGGTGATGGCCAGCTTTTTGTACAACTTAACGGTTATAACGATACTACCCTCCTCGAGCTAGTTATATTCAACAGTAAAAGCTGATGAGTTCTCATGACCACAAAGCTACAAGGTAGTAAATCCTACCATAATAATAATAATGGCGATACTCATGCACTCATAACCGCACGAGGAACGGCAAACAGCCCATTTCCACAATGTCAACTGTCTCCGTCTACGTGTACGAACAAAGATAACGATTGTTAAAACTGACATTGTTCCCATAGTTTATTGAAGCAAAGAGGATTTTAGCGTAGGGAAAGGAAACCACGTACACATCGACATGAAGGATAAACAACATGATAATTCCAATAGATAGATCTGTATTATTATAATTATGCATATGTGATATTATACAGAGAAACGCCCACTCATAACTACGTCCGATGTTTTTAGATACTGGAATGGAACAAAGTGCATGTTTTACTATTGTGAGATAAGCACATAGGTGTATAGAGCTTTGTAGAGATATATGATATACCCCATCAAAGAGCCATTGTAGCAGACTCAGAATCAACTGCTCCTGAAAATAGTCCGGACAAAAATAGGGAAGCTAAAAGCGGGAGTTTATTCGTAAATATTAACAGTACGGCTGTTAATGTAGGTATTAAAAGATACATGATTTGTTATTGAATGTAGATTATTTGTTGTATTAGTTGATAGATTAACGTCAGTATAAGGAAACCTTATTATAAAATTGTGTTGTTTCTATAGAAACTCAATCAGGTTACATGGACTGTGTCTTTAATTATAATCGATCAGCTAATGCCGTCTAGACGTAGTATTTTAAAAACACACAAGTACTTGATATTCCTTTTGCAAATTATTTGCTGTTTCATGATATGTTTCCTCCCGAATTATTTCGTTAAATCCATCAGCACCCTAATTGCGTAACACACTTTCAATCACAATCTAGAGTTTTGAAGGATATTCCTAATCCATTGCTTCATAGGTTTGAAAAATTCGTCTGCTCAGCAACGTAAATGACGCTATGAACGTGGCTGAACTGTCAAAATGAAAGGAATTGCGATCAATTGCCTTTTATGGGTGTTACGCAATTACCCCACAGGTTATAAATTTCGTGTTGTAAGTATTGCCTTAGTCGAAAGATGCTTTGAAATAATATCAGTTTTTTTTCCATAGGACTTTTATCGCATACCTACTAAGATAATCCTATATCCAGATATATGCAAACAACCTCTTTAAATCCTAGGAGTTTGCTCCACTAGCTGTCCCTATTTACATTTTACTTGTTCAGTCCCCACAAAGCGTTAGAGGTGAATATGATTTAACGGGTTCCCAAACTAAACTGAATTTAATATCCGCGTGTTAACGTCACCACCCACGTACATGCAAAGATACTTCCGTCTATTGCGATCGCCCCCAAAATACTCCAAACTCTCGTATCAATTTTAATTAGTTTCAGCCTCCCAGCCCGGGTAATTCGGCAAATTTCTTTATTATTGCCTTTCTTACCCACAACTCGCGAGTAAAAAATTTGAGGAATTTATTCATTGTAATGAAATAAAACGAGATGGGTCATGGGGTCAGTCCTTTGTTGTAAGGGTGTTGCCCAAAATAATGATAACAAAAGTATTTATAAAAATGAATTCTCGACATCTAAAGTTCAGGGCATTATAAATGATGAATTTATGATTTCGTTGCGCATCAAAAGCAATCGACGCGAGTAATGTAATCAATAGATACGAAACATTTCAATGATTCGGAATTTTCTATTGATCTCACCATCGTTGTTATTATATGAATGGCATGCAGAACGATGTTGTTTGTTTCTGGGCGATGGTATACTGCGACGAGAGGATCGTTCGTTTTAATGAAATCACCGACTCGCGAAAAACATACATAATTCTTCATACGTTGGTTTAGTATCACACCACCAAGTTACTGCACAAACAACACGTTTAAATACTCCGTCATAGCCTGTTATGTATTTACAGATTAATGGCGTCATAAATAGTTGATTTATACGCAGATTTATTATTGGATTAGCGTTATCAGTGGCTAATGTGTTACAAATTATCAATAAAATGTGATCGACGTTACTAAACGGATGGTGGTCTATGTTTTGGACTTTATTACTTGATCTATAGATAACATTTTAATAACTCAAATATTTACCGTTTTCTTTGTTCGCACCGCTCTCGCCTTCTACGAGGAAAATACCACATTACTTACAAACTATTTAAGAAACGAGTTTAATAGTTCCGACAACTTTCTCACGGAAATTAAAAGAACACATGTTAGCAATACGGAAAAGCTGGCGAATACATTTAATGATGATGATATCATCCACAAAAAACAGTAGGTTACGCGTTTAAAAATACATGGAACAGGTGAAACCAAGCATCTTGTTTAGCTCAACGAATCTGAAACATCTGCTACTAGTTCAACTAGCATCAAACTATATAATGATTGCAATTATCTTTTTTGTACTCGTTTTAGTCTGTGTATATTGAAATCCATCACAGCTTATATTTATTTAGCAGACACTGGTAGACTTCGAGCAACTTTCGTTTTTGTTCTAGCGCTTAAACAGCCTCGTCTATTGTTGCGTTTTCTTTTCTAAGGAAATGCTTTTTCTCATGACATTCTAGGGCAACTTTATTGCGCAACTCGCAATTCAATGCTTGGAACGGTTCTGTGCTGCCATTGTGTACGCTGGATAGACATCACAGTGATTTCAATAGTAAGTAATCTCACAGCGATCTGCTAAGAAAAATAGATGGATGGTGATAAACGATATATTTTTGAAACAATGGTATACATATAGAAGGATCAAAAAACTATATCGAACCAACTGAGGTTTGTGTACTAGAAAAGTCAGATATCGCAAAAATAACTTTTCCCATACATTTCGTAGAAAATGAGAATCCATAATATTTTTTTATGATGGATAGACTGACTGCTACATTGAAACTGGGCGAAAATAAACAAATAAATATTAAACTTAGAATTTCGAACGAATACGGGTCATTATTTTATTTGCTTTGAAAACAAATCTTGATAGTTGTTGCCTTGGTAGCACGCGATTTCTAACATTTGTTGGCAAAAATTACCTCTAATAACTCAAAACATTTAAACTTGTTAAAAGTTTATTTTTTAAACATTGTAGATTGTATTTGAAATATTATTGCAATTTTATCACTTTTGTAGGAACCACCTTCTGCGAGATCCTTTACAAGATTTGCAATTCTGTCTGGTTGGCACGACGCATCGGCGTAATTGATCCACTCCAAATTAGCTGATGGGTTTTTATTATTATTAATTTTAACTTTTATTTGTTTATTTTCGGCCAGTTTTCGTTGTAGCAGTTACTCTATCCATCAGATAAAATGTATACTTATGTATTCTCATTTTCTACGAAATGTATGTGAAAAGATTTTTGCGATTTCTGACTTTTCTAGTACTCAAACCGCTGTTGGTCCGATAGAGTTTTTGATCCTTATAAGAAACAGGATTGATTGGCATCAAAAATTAGTAAGTAAGTATTCACATCATAATTTCTCTAAAAGTTAAGGTTAGTCTCTTAAAACCGTTTTCCTATAGCTACAATCGTTAAGGTGTCTGTCTTTACTGCATTGTCTCAAAAATCCATCCCGTATATCTATCGCAGTTTCAACTGGACTACAAGAATATTTATAGAAGATTGGTAAAACCATGACCAAAGTGTTCGCTTTGATCTAATTTATTCTAAATAATAACCTGATCAACTTCCTCACATACTCACATGTAGTTATGCAAATTATGTTTGTAATTCACGCCAGCACGGAATAACATTACACACAAGGGCAACATACAGTAACATGGCAAAGTACACATTCTTATTTGAAGAGACCGTCGCGCGTCGGTTTTATCAGCCGATGAGTTTACGCTCTCCAAGAAATTGAACTTGACTCGTGTGCCAGGCAACTTTGTATGTAGAAAATGACTTTTTTCAGACTAGACACACTCGTAAAACGGACATCCAATGTCTGTTGCAAATATACCTTATCTGTAGAGTTGATATGAGCATTTCATTCTCAAGGAGCAGTTTCAAACGTCTCCTACAAAATAAGTTAAGAAAAAAGTGTATTTGCGCAAACTCCGTCTGAAAGTGCCTTGGTGTAACCACCGTGATGTAGGTTATCCTTACCATCGTTTGCTTTGACTATATGTACCTCTACATACTCTTCATCCGATTAGGTGACACGTGTCCTCTTATTTCGACAAAATTTTAAAGCGCTAGTTTTAAACTGCTTAAAGCTTTAACCCCCTGCACGAAATTGACACGTTAGTTGAACAAGTTCTATGATACCTTGCACTGCTCCAGACTCCTCCAATAGAAGGGGAGGGAAAAATAGCTATTGATTTGGAAATAAAAGAAAATGCAGTAAATTGACCTAAACGGGTTATTGCTTGAAGTGGCATTGCATTATGCCATTAGTGACATTACATTACTCTTGTGGATGGTGTTGAAAACCGTTTAGTGGTCTTTGTTCGTGAGCATAGAGACAAGATATTAGATACTCAAATATGCGCATAATTTTCGCTAAGCACAGCTATATCAATGACTATAATGTCCGATTGCTTATCGATTGCAAACTGCTTTGATTCGATGCAATACAGCAGTGATATACCTATGTTTTATGTGTGATATGGTATCGGGGACATAAACGATATCCAGCCAATTGGACTGAAACGAATTGGATCGCCCTCAATTTGTCGTCGAAGTACAATCCGCTTCCGCTGCATTTTGTTTCGCCGTTTCATCCCGACTATTAGTGATTTCCATTTTACATTCAGGGTTGAATATATACATATGTAACACACCATGTGTACAATTTTATTCTTCGTGACCTAAAAGGCTTCCCCAAAGTTTAACAAGGCCGTCGGTTTCCGAAGCAAAGTTTATATAAAACGAGAAACTGTCAGTCCTTCTGTTACAACATTTATATGTAGTCAACTTTCGACATGAATTTTCTTTTACTGTGACCTTGTTTTAAAACTTTATGCTGTGCGGTAATAAAACGTTTTTATTTTATGTTTACGAGTAAGCAAACTCTGGTTTATAGGACGGGACGGTCCGATCTGGATGACAAATTTTATCGATGTTCGATCATACATGTCCATCTCAGTATCGATTCTTTCTTATTTATAAACCGTTATACCTGTAATGCTGTTATTACGTAACGTAAACCATGAATAATAATCACTTTATAATATCTCATGGACTCGTTTGCAAATGCGATTAATATAACGTATAAACGCTTGTTAAGGCACTGCCCAAACATAGGACACCGTAAAACGCTCAGTTTATTGTCGCACAGTTAGGCGTATAGGTACATATTACAAGCCAGAACAAAATTGAGTGTATTGTCAAATGTTCAAAGAAAAGACTTCTTTAAAAATCCTATCCTAATCCTAACTTCCTAACTAATATTATAAATGCGAAAGTAAGTTTGTTTGTTTGTTTGTTACCGTTTCACGCCTTAACCACTGAACCGATCATCATGAAATTTTGCATATACGTTGTCAGGGGTACAGAAACGGACAAAGGGTACCTTTCATCCCGCAAAAAAGTACTGTTCCCGAGGAAAACAACAATAACGTTCTTATGATAATAGATGGCGCCACGTGTCTTTCGAATTATGATTGAATTATAACCCGAATTGATAGTCAAAGTCTAAATTAACGCGAGCGAAGCCGCGGGCAAAAGCTAGTATTTCATAAAAATAAAATAGTATCATGATAAAACAATTGTAAAACAGACCCCAAAAAATATTTTTCATAGCATTATTTTCAAAATTTTGAGCGTAAACTATTATATTTTATGTAATGATTATAAAGGGAATTCAGTCAACTAAAGAAATACATAAAAATATTCCACAGAACCGTGGATTTACTTTTTAATTTTATTTTACTGCAAAATTACATTTATTTTGATGGTTATTCGATTCAACTAAGATCAAACGAATTCCTGTTTTGAACCTTATTTGTGGCAGGGATGCGCTATTGTCAATTACCCAAAAAAGTGCTTCTTACCGCGCCTTAAATGGCAGATTTGTTTAACTTTTCAGCGCGCACGAAAATTATTTATAACCAAGAGTAGGGCATTCGATAAAATCCTGTTTCTTAAATATTATTATTATTATTTCATTTATTTCTCCCTGTACATCGTATGTTTTGCGGAGCCAATGAATGTAAGATAAGATAAGATAAGATAAGATAATTTTTTATTTGTTCAAAACATGAGTATACACACATAGCATGCAAGATGTTCAATACAATTATAAATTCAGTCATGTTTTGCCTGGACGGCGTACAAATATGAGATGTCGAAGTTACACAGCATCAATTATTTTTATAATCGTTAATTAAATTGCAGATATACCCATTAAACAATCCAATTTAGAGCATATTAAAAGCTAAATAAATAAGTTTATAATAATTATACAATCATGTCAATATACAAATACATCTAAAGGAATACATACACATGTCAAAGCAACTGTTAATAAATTGAATGTCAATATGCAAATCAAATTAATTTGTCGGTTAAGAATTCGTCAGTGCTGTAATAGATTTTCTCTAACAAAAGGTTTTTTAATCTATTTCTTAATTTTTCAATAGGTAATTCCCTCCAATGTTTTGGCAACTTATTATAGAGAATTGGCGCCATACAGAATACACTTTTACGCATTAAAGCTTTTCTGGATCTCGGAATACATAGCCTACTATTGTCGCGTCTATTTCTAACTACTTTATCTGACTCTAAGGGGAATAGGTGTGGATTCGATTTGACGAACATGACGATCTCTAAAATGTACATTGACGGAAGGGTTAATATTTTATAGGTTTTAAATAACGGCTTGCAACTTTCTGTAACATGGAGGCCAGACATAGCCCTCAGGCACCTCTTCTGCGTTTTAAATATCACATCTTTATTTGTTGAGTTTCCCCAAAAAATTAGTCCATATCTCAAGTTAGAGGACACCAAGCCGTGATAAGCAGTTAGCAGTGCATCAACATTTAAGATAGGGGCCAATTTATATAGGGCATATGTGGCATTACTAATTTTTTTGCTTAATTCTTCCGTATGAGCTTTCCAATCTAATTTGCTGTCAATAGTTACACCAAGAAATTTGGTTGTGTTTACCTTATCTATTTTGTTATTACAATAATGGATATTTACATTTGGTATGGATGATCTTTGATCAAAATGCAGAATATTAGTTTTCTCAAGGTTTATCTTAAGATTATTGTTTTCCAGCCACTGTACCATTGATTCTAAGGAATTGTTAATATCAGATTCGTATGTGTCTCTGTTTTTAAAAGCAACTGTAATAGTACTGTCGTCGGCAAAAAGAGTCATCGGGTGGTCGATGCTTTTGGGTAGGTCATTAATGTACAGTATAAAAAACAGCGGGCCAACGACAGTTCCTTGCGGAACGCCAAATTTAACTATCCGTTCTTTGGACTTATACACAAATTCCTTTTTATTACTTTTATTTACTGCTGAGATTTCTGTAAATTGAGTTCTATTGCTTAAATAAGATCTAATGAGGTTTGAGACATTACCTCTAATGCCATATGCTTCTAATTTTTCAATAAGTATGTCGTGCCGGACATAATCGAAAGCCTGTGTCATGTCACAGAAAATCGCACATACAGGTATATTTAAATCTACTTTTTGCATGACATAATGTAGAAAATCGTATATTGCCAAGTTTATTGTTTTACCAGTTCTAAACCCTTTCTGTTCATTAGTGAGTATGTTTTCTCTTTCAAGGTACGTATTCAATTGTTTACATAAATACTTCTCAAATATTTTGGAGATTATGCTAATAAGAGATATTGGCCTATAGAATTGCATTAGCTCTTTATTTTCCTTTTTAAATAACGGCTTTATGACAGATACTTTTAAAGCATCGGGAAAAACACCTGTCTCGATGCACAGGTTAATTATATAGCTTAGATGCGGTGCAATTTCTCCCGCTACAGATTTTACAACTTTTGTTGAAAGGCCATCATGGCCTACACTATTTGTATTTTTCAATTGATTTATAATTTTAAATACTTCGATTGGCAGACAAGGGGCGAGAAAAAAAGAATCTCTTCTTTTTGGTATCAGTGATGCAGCATTTTTACCAGACCCTGCTATAGGGTTAATTTTGTCAATGAAGTAATTATTAAATGCATCTGAAATAGCCTTTGGATCTGTAATGACGTCATTATTTACACAAATTTTATCAATACAGTTTTTTGGAATGTTGAATTTCGAGTCATTTATAATTTTCCAAGTAGCTTTTGATTTGTTATCTGACGTCTTTATTGCATAGTTATTCTGTGCCTTTTGAGTAAGTTTTACAATTTTTTTAAATATTTTTAAATAGCAAGTTAGTTTTCTTTTATTAATCGAATTTGGTTTTAGTCTATATTGCCATAATAATTGCCTTTTCTTTTTACTACATAGTTTTACACCACGTGAAACCCATTTTGGTTTTTTCATCGTGCTGATTCTAACATTAATTTCTGGAAAGCACAGTTTGTAGAATAACGAAAACATGTCAAAAAAGGAATTGTACGCTACATTAGGGTCATCGGTTTTGTAAATATCAGAAAAAGATAGTTTATCTAAGCAATTTTTAAATCTTGTCATATTTTCGTTACAGTAGTCGCGTCTTGTAACCTGCCAATATTTAATATTACATTTCTTTTGCACTGGAAATGACATTAGTTGTGCCGTATGGTCCGATAGAGCAAGTTCTAGGACTTCAACCTTGCCTGCTTTGCGAAAGTTATGAGCAATATTATCAATACAAGTATTACTCTTTAAGCGTGTAGGTTGATTTAAGGCTAACTTTAAATTGTAATTCAGTAACATGCATTCAAATTCCATTGTCTGTACGCTCTTCTTTAAGATGTCGATATTGAAATCCCCTGCTATGACAATATTATGATGGCATTTCTTCGTTAACTCTTGCAGGAGGAATTGTAATTTGTCCATACATACGTTGAAATTTGTTAACTTGGGAACCCTGTACACACATGCCAGGACAATGTTATAACTAGGTAACTCTATCGCGCAGCATTCAAATACTCCAGGTTCTGATATGTTGGCTATCCTCTTTAATTCGATGAAGTGATGTCCATTCTTTACCAGAATGCATGCACCACCTCTCTTGCTTTCTTTTCTGCAATACGAAGCCGCTAGTTGATAATTTGGTATGGTTAAATATGATTCGTATCCTGCCATAATAAAGCGAATGAAATGGTGTTCACGTGGAAAAGGCGGCGCACTGAGAAGGCTTTGTCATCCGCTCACTCAGATATAATTACATATTGAGATTTGAACACGCCCCTTTCCGTTTTAGTTACAAAGTTACCAACTACCAGTAAACGTCATAATCACAGTTCACAGAGGGTATTAAGATCAATGTGTTTGGCAGCGTTACTGTTCGCAGTATGATATTATAAGTACATATATGTTGCTGGCCATTCATCTTCCAGATATAATCCCTACTCGCCTCTTACGTCAGTCGCGTTAAGTGACGGGTGGTCTGTTCGGCGAGACCACACGGTAATGTTACTTTATACGGGTTAGTTTATCATTTATGAGCGTTCGTCTGGTGTCGGGGCGGCGCCGCTCCGTCTGTCCGTATCGTACGAACGGTTTCGGAGTTCTTCGGAGCACTACTATATTCGGAAACGCCTCGTCTCGCCCTGTTTCTCGGTAACAGTTGCAAACGTGACCGTTATCAGTTCACGAGTCCTGGAAAAAAACCAGAAAAGTCTTCCAACTTTTTTGGTTCTGTTCCAGAAAATGCTATCAAAGGAAAATATATGAGACCTTAGAAGATGTCGTGTTATTTATTATATGTATTTAGGAGCATACATAAAGATACACTTAACACACATTGGGCATACTTGTTTACTAGTTAGTGGTGAGTGGTGACCGACTTACCATGTCTTGTACAGAGATAAATCTTATAAGAAAATATTTTGTTACGTTCCAAATTTTTTGCCACCGTAGTTGCCACTGTAATCAATACGATTCTGAACGTGGAAACCGCACAGCCACCGCGCAGCGGGCCGGATAAACAAAGGAGTGCATTCATCACAATATGTATACTTAAATATTTCCGTCTGCCATAATATCGTGGCATTTCCACTGTGTTTTATAGCTTTTAATGCTATTTTACATTCCGTATGACTAACAGCACTAACACCAAAGTTATATTTGTCACCAGCCTTCAAACGATTATGCCAATTTCCCATTTTGTGTGGGTGCATATACAGGGTGGCAGGGACATCGACGTGCAAACTGTAACCATGAATTCAGCACATGATTCTAGACCCCCTAGCGTAGACACATTCCGTGGGACACCGAAAAAAAAAATTTGCTGTTTCATAGAAAAGTGCTGTCACAATGAACGGAACAGGTTTTTTTTAAGTTACTAAAAAAAAGTGTTAATAGTTCAGTTCGATTTCAGTTTTTTTTTCTTACTTTTTTTTTGTCGGTTACTACGAAATATTTCACGCATGCACGCATGGGGTTTCAAAATCATGTACTGATTCAATGATAACTGGTTATGCGCCGATGTCCCTGCCACCCTGTATAAATAAATTTGTAGGTACCGGAATTCATTTTACAAAAGTTGGTATGTTTATTTCCTGTCCCAGTTATAGTGCACTGCATTATTAATTAATTACGTGGCGCTGTCGCACGCGGGTCGTGTTTTTTTAAATAGTTATGTTTAAAGGTCATACGGTGTGAAATATGTATAATAAATAAGTCCCTACGTCGCCTTTGTCCTTTATGTAGCAGCAAATTTCTGCCAACATTTAAAATTGTTTTCTTCGTCGAATGCCTAAGTAAACATCTCATTTCTATGGTTGCAAGCAAAACAATGCATTTCACGTGCTAGGAGTGTTTAGCAATATATCATACCTAAATCAAGAGTACAGATGAATAAATCACACATTACTTCATGGATCTGGATTTCAAAATACCTTCCAGCTTCATTGTTTACCTCACCGGGTCTAATCTTATTGGCACAACCAACGTCAGGGTTGGTGACGTCATCGGCTTTGTGCCGAATGTAGTACATGGACGAAGACAGAAATGAATAATGAAAATACGTGTCGGCAAGTTCACTATTAGGGTAGGACATCTTATTAAATAAATATATGAATCATTGATGAGAAATAGAAGCCAATGAAATGGGACTACTGATCGCGAAGTCTTCCAACTGTCGTCCTTGACATAAACGCACTCTTATCGCCAGTTTATTTAGCTTAGTTGGTATAATGAGGCATGACTAGTAATGTCCACAGTCTAAATAATATAACGAGGATTAAATTAATGTATCTAGAGCATGAATCGGCCTTTTAAACGTAACGTCTGCATTCCCGAAAGGCAAAGGTGTAGGTACTTATTAAGAAACCCACATTTTGCGAGTTACGTTATAACCCCGTAATAGGGGCCTATTGCTATAAACCGAGCACAAATCCAGACACTAAGCTGCTACTAATAATTTGCGCTAAAGAAAAAACCCAATATCACTTAAGCCGATTCGAGGATCGAACCCAGGATCCCAAGCGTAGCAGTCGCGTCTGCGACCACCTATGGTCTGTTCCAAAAGTATCTGATTGAAATGTAAACAAATTGATCAGAAAACGTACCTGTGGATATCAATTTGTAGTGAGTGCCACTTACAAATCGAGTGCTTTGAATACTTAAACCCGAAATTCGAATTTGAAATCACCTTAAAGATGATTTCCATTTAACAATTGAGTTTAAATAAATAATCTCAGTTTTCGTCGAAGATTTGTCAATAATAATTTAATTATGTTATTCAAACAATAATAGTCGGAAAAAGTGGTGAGTTATAAAGTCGAAACCTTCTTACATATTAAATGTTAAGTACTAATTCCCTTAAGTGAGTGATTGCGCAAGAATTTAACCTGAAAAGGGGTTGGGGGTTTACACTTTTATCAGATACTTTAGGAACAGACTATAGTCCAATGAGGCAGTCAACATTTTGATGATTTATAGGCATTTATTCATATATTTATTTTGTTCTCCAGGTCGACTGCCCATTCATCGTGTGCATGACCTACGCCTTCCATACGCCAGACAAACTTTGCTTCATCCTGGACCTCATGAATGGCGGGGATCTGCACTATCATCTGTCACAACATGGCGTCTTTAACGAGGCCGAGATGAAGTTCTATGCTGCTGAAGTGATATTAGGTAAATGAAGAAAAATATCATTTAGTTTTTGGCCAGAAAAAATATCTCGACATCAGTAGGTAGGATGCATAATTATTGAGCTTTTCCTTCCGTAGGACTAGGGTTTAAGACAAATCATCATCATTCAGCTTAGAGCTCATAATATTTAGGACATTCGATATTATGCCTCACTTGGCCTTTCCTTCATACATTGAATACGATACACGGTATTTATTGGAGAGCTGGTTATGAATGGTTGATGCCATTATACAATCCTAATCCGCAACTGTTCTTTTTCCGATGCGATAATCGGCTCAACGTATGACCCATTTCTCCAATACCGTTGCTCTGAATATGGTGAAAGTATCTCCACCGGTTTATCCCCTAACTATAAAGAATTATCACGTCATGTGTAGATTCAATTGCGGAACGTTACACTATCCGAAGGCCACGCAAGTGAAACCAGCCAAAGCTACTTGTTAATATTGTTATTGCAGTCGTATATCAACATGAGTCAGTTTACAAGCACCTATAAATAATCACTGCAGTATCATCAGAATATAATTTTAGACGCAGTATACTGTATTTAAAAATTGACGCAAGGAAATAAATGAATGACGTAAACAGATAAATTATTAATTTTATTGCTACATGATGACGTATTTTAATCAGGCGATTATTATACTGCGATTATTAGCTGCTGAACGTAGTTTGCGGAAAATTTGATCTGATATAAATATGAACTACCATGGTTTGGGTCGACCAACAACATTACTTCACAAAACATAATGTTATATTAATTTGCCAAAAATAAACTCGGCTACATAAACAGCATACTGCAACCTAAATTACTGACAACCATGACGTTTAACATATTAAAATTTTCTTTCGTAAGGTTTGGAACACATGCACAAGCGTCACATAGTGTATAGAGATCTGAAGCCGGCGAACATTCTCCTCGATGAACATGGACACGTCAGAATATCGGATCTCGGACTCGCTTGCGACTTTTCCAAAAAGAAACCGCACGCTAGTGTGTAAGTATCCTTATTTTTTATCTGTAGTACGCTGTGAAGGACAAAAGTTTTAAGATTGATTTCTATCCTTACTTTATTTTAAATTCAAGTAAAGATACCACCCCGCTACGAATGTGCCGACTCCCACGTTTCGTTACTAATGTCCTTCGAGCCGCGACAAATTAAGTTGTAAATGTGAACAGATAATAAAGGGTGCAAGAGACATCGACGCGCAAACTGTGACCATCAATTCAATACATGATTTTAGAGTCTATACGAAAAATTTCAACGCTAATGGGTCTATTTTCTAGACCCACCAGCGTAGAAATTTCTATTCAATTATACTAAACAAAATCAGCTGTTCCATACCCGCTCTCTAGAATCATGTGCTGAATTCACGATAACAGTTAACGCGTCGATATCCCTTGCACCTTGTATAGCTTAGGTGAGACTATTCAATATATTGTTATTATTTAAACAAAATCCACGTGACCGCTGCATAATATCGATACGAAGTCGTTGAGGATAATATTACTATTATAAATGCAATATAACGACCGTAATGTGCTTGTTTAAGAATCAATTGACGTAATGCACTATGCTAATTGTTTTAATTGGACCCTTACGCACACTGGTCGCTCTTATGCAATCCTATCATAATTATTCGAATTGCCTTGACTTGTAATTAAATGCTTTGTTATTTAACTTTTTATAAATTAATTGTTGATTGATCAAGAATGTTCTTTGTGAAAAAAATTTCAAGGTTAAAAAGAGTGATGTCAATGTATGTTTCCAACAATTTATTGTCTACATCTCTTTTAATATACTCTGCCATCGCAGGTATGCTGGAAGAGATTTCTTTAAAAATAAGTATCACCTTTGTACGTATTTTTCTGTTCCTTTCTTCCTGTCTGTTTATATGTGTGTACATAAATAATTTTGACTAGCAATGTGGTATTGAAAAAGTCAATTTTTGGCGTGTGTCAGAGGGATCTTAGCGATCCTACATCATCATAATCATTGGTTTACTGCAGGGCAACACACTTCTGTCAAATCAATTATCTACTATCCCTGGTTCAGGTAGTAGAAGCTGCTAAGTCTGCGATAAAATCAATTCAAATTATTGTATGACGTCGTACGAAATACGTACGTATATGTTTTTGCCTCAAAAGAACGTTTCTCTTATTTTCCTTATCCGGATTTCATAGAGATCAGTATAAACTGAGGGACTCCCATAAACCTAAGGATATTAATAGTTGACGTAAAATTAAACAAAAGAAATTTATACTAAAATTAACACATTGTTAACTTGTGACCACACGACTAATATGTTTGTGGTCACAAGTTTGAATGAATATACACCACTAACACCATATACATACCATACCAATTACATACCATACCATATATATACCATACCATATACATACCATATACATACCATATACATACCATATACATACCATACCATACCATACCATACCATACCATACCATACCATACCATACCATACCATACCATACCATACCATACCATACCATACCGTACCTTACCATATACCTTGTAGGGCGATTTTCTTTTTATCGGGGTTTACTCGTCCATCCATATCCGATTATGTTAACTGCTGTGTTTTAATGAATGATCACATTTTGAGAGTTTATTTCTCTTTCCAATTCTGTCTAGGGTCTTAAGAGAATATCGAATAAACATTATGCATATTGAGAAACATCATCGCAGGATGTTGATTGGTTCACACTGGAGAAGATAGCTAGAAAAAAAGAAAATAAATATTCACTTACAAAGACAATCTCTTAAATTATATTGCCCGAAAGTATTTTAAGCTACCCATGACATCTCAGTACTGTACTTTATTTATTACCTGGATGATAATCAACTTGTCATTTTTGAATAACCGTTTTGTTCTTATTTCTAGGGGCACTCACGGCTACATGGCGCCCGAAGTTCTTTCGAAAGGCACCGGCTACGATTCTTCCGCTGACTGGTTCAGCTTCGGCTGCATGCTCTACAAGCTGCTGAAGGGTCACTCGCCATTCCGCCAACACAAGACTAAGGATAAACACGAGATCGACAGGATGACCCTGACCATGGTAAAACTCTTTGAATTAACATGCAATCTCTCTCTTTCGGTCTAATCGCTTCCTAGGCAAGTTTATACACCTTTCTACACTGACACTATTTTCTTTGCGAATTCTTTACCAAACTTTGCAAACTTTTGTTAATATTTTAAACCATTTTTTTATTTTTATTACTTTATTATATGAAGCAATCATTAATAAATTTTAGACATGATTCCATAATTTCGATAAATACGAATTAAGGAGCTAATATTTGTTAACGAGTTACAGAAAAGCCCGCTTTGGCACTTATTAAAACGCTGCTAAACCATAAGCGCAGAGTATGTACAAGCATTTTCTCAACTATAATGTGATCAGCTTAACGAAACAGAATACCAGTGAATTAGTCATAATTTCTATGTTGAAAGTAAAAGATGGAATCATGTCTGCAATAGAATTACGATGTATTTCAGAATGTGGAGCTGCCGGAGTCGTTCAGTCCCAGCTTGAAGAGCTTGCTCGAGGGTTTGCTGCAGAGAGACATCAACAAGCGACTCGGGTGCAAGGGACGGGGGTATGTGGAAACATAAGTTTAATTAAAATAGCCATCTTTCCTGTGGGAGACCTACATTTCTCCAGTTTTGCATAAGTCTCTTTAACTAGGCACGAATGCGGACTCCGGACAGCTTATGATTTTCTGATAGGAAAACCTAACAAAATGCTGGAATCCAACATATTAAGCTTGACACAGATTCACCCTGTTATTTAACGTCCCGTCCTGCAACGAAATGTAGCTTGGGTGGAACGAAATGTCATACGGTGAATCAAGGGAAGCAGTTTTTCCAATACTGCACTTTAAAATATGTGAGTCACGTATCATTCTGCCATTTTTTTCCGGTTTGCCTTTTCTCTGACGTACGTTTAACTTTCGCAGAATCCAATCAATCTGTGTTTATCTAAGTCTTTGAGGAAGGAAATAGTCATTCGCTTACCAATGACGAACGACAACACAGAACCGTTATAAGCGGATCTACGCAAAAGAACGGAAAAACCGATAAGTAAATCATTTGCGATATTTGATAAACAGTACGTAGATGTAATGTAAGTCGTGTCGGAAGTTATGTTTTATATGTAATCGTTGAGCTCCTTAAGTTCTAAGTTCTCACATGATCTTAACAAGATAATCTAGACTTTAAAAGTGACTGTAACCTCTGAGTTTCTTTCGGTGTTTTTTCTCAGATTAGTTAGATAGGAAACACCGACCACATCTAGTTTTTTTGTAAAGTATCGTTGAAGAGTACAAGTGTTTGTACAAACCTACATACAGAGATAAAATTATATATAATAAAAATTAGAAACTTTTTAGGGTTCCGTATTCAACAAGAAACCCTTATAGTTTCGCCATGTCCGTTTGTCCGTCCGTCCGCAGCTTAGCTCAGAGACTCTTAATAAAATAGAAAGCAAAAATTTGGCATGGGTATACATATTAATCACGCCGACAAAGTGGTAAAATAAAATCATGAAAAATAAAATTGTTTTAGGGTATCCTCCTGTACACGTAAAGTGGGGATGCTTTTTTTTCTCGTCTATCCCATGGTGTGGGGTATAGTTGGATAGGCCATTCAAAAATATTATGGGTCTGTGAAAACCATTTTTCGATTCAGGGATCCGTTTGCGTAAAATTAAGCTTTAAATTGCTATTTTTTGTTAGAGAGAGTGTCCCCCCGCCCCTGCCAGTTAAATGGTTGATTTTGGATAAATGTGAAAAAATTCACGGCTGTAGTATAACGAAGTTAAAAGGAAAACTATCAGAACTTAGTAGGCTTTACAAGTTTACGAGTGTTAAGTTTGTTCTTGGGATAAATTTATCCTAACTACGGAACCCTTCATTGTGCATGGTCCGACACGCACTTGGCCGGTTTTTTGGTATCAAGTTACCCCTTCGCCAAACCAACAAAATCAGCATTTAAGGACCACATTGTCATCATACTTTTTCGAGTTGAAAGTTGATTATCCTCAACATAGGACCCACGTACCAATTTTCGTTTCTTACAACCAATAATCTTCTTCTATCCAATTCCAGTGCGGACGAAGTGAAAGAGCACGTGTTCTTCGCGGGCATTGACTGGCAACAGGTGTACCATCAGAAGTACACGCCGCCATTGATCCCTCCGCGCGGCGAGGTCAACGCGGCAGACGCCTTCGATATTGGTAGCTTTGATGAGGAGGATACTAAGGGCATCAAGGTAACTATCAAATGATATTTTGACTCTCATTTGACCTGGTGGATTTAAATTGGAACTATGAAATCACTATGAAAATTGACAATATCAGAAGTCCAATTCCTGTCAGGGTTATACAAAATCAACTCCTAACGGGACAGGAAAAGGGTAATAAAGTTTAAAGGGTGGATTAATGGGTATAAATATTGTTTAAATCACAGAATGGGAACATACCAAACGCTTTTTTTAAAACAAGCTCTGCCGGGGTGAAACGGAGGATACAGTTTATTTAAAAAAATCTTATTGCTTTGATCTATAAACTTACAATTTGGTCTGAATACGTATTTCTCTAAATAAATGATAATTGATCGAAAACATTAATTTTCAAAAACTACCTTTCAAAAGTGGTGGAGGGGATGTTACAATTTTTTGAGGAAAGTACAAAATCCACGCGGATGAACTCATGGGCAAATTAAAGTGTTAGTTCGAAATATTTTTGACAGATTGAGACTGAGTTTAGACTGCGGCCGACGTTCCTAAAAATACGGGAATTGCCCTTCTGTCATTTTTTGTCATCGACAGCGCCGCCGTCACCGCCTTGCTGCATTATGCATAATACAATAGGTCAATTTACACCAAGGACCAAGCATCTCTTAGATTGGGAGTTCAGACCCGCCTTCTGCACTGCGTTT
Organism: Dryobotodes eremita; assembly: GCA_917490735.1. Classification (NCBI taxonomy): domain Eukaryota; kingdom Metazoa; phylum Arthropoda; class Insecta; order Lepidoptera; family Noctuidae; genus Dryobotodes; species Dryobotodes eremita. The sequence goes on along the minus strand of OU823254.1, from coordinate 13,732,004 downwards.
AACTTTGGTCTATCGAGCCTGGCGGATTTCATTTTATTGACCTCCAAGATCGGGAGATCTCGTTGATTCCAACGAGTCTCTGTTAGGCACAAAAGGATCGGTCGGATCAAATGATAGAACTTGTTAAGTTATCAAGCCTTACTATAAATGTAAAACAAGCAGAAGTTTAATTTTAGTCAAAGTTTTTCTAAGTCGGTTTTTGTTTACACATCATAAGTTGGTATTACACATTTTTCATACTAATATTATAATTGCGAAAGTAATGTCTGTCTGTTACCTTTTCACGCATGGAATAGAAAAAACAAGTGGAAGTGCCCACGCAGCTATCCCGCGCGTGCCACATTTATGTGGAAAAATATGTAAAATAATAACAACCTTCGTCAGTTGTAATAAGTCTTAATTTTGTATGAACAACAAATAAGCTTTTCGTCAAAGTTTTATTTGTCGTTCATACAAAATTAAGACTTATTACAGCTGACAAAGGTTGTTATTATTTTACATAATTTTCCGCAAAATTATGACGCGCGGGATAGCTGCGTGAGCATTTCCACTTGTTTTTTCTATTACGTGGTTTCACGCCTTAACAGCTTAACGCATTTCGATAAAATTTAGCAAACACCGACCTAACCGTTCCCGTGGGATAATTTTTGACCTCCAAGCGGGCGAAGTCGTCAAAAAATGAAATCCTTTTCTCTCGTTCCAGCTGACAGAAGCAGATCAGATGCAGTACAAAGACTTCCCGCTGGTGATATCGGAGCGCTGGCAGTCCGAGGTGGCGGAGACTGTGTTCGAGACCATCAACCAGGAGGCTGACAAGATGGAGCAGAAGAAGAAAGCCAAGCAGAAACAGAAGTTCGATGCTGATGAGAAAGGTTTGCACTAGTACTGTTTGCACTAGGACATATTGTATCGGCATAAAATTCAATTCAAATTCAAAATATTTCACATATCAGAAAGCTAGGTAGTGTGCAGTTCCAATTGGTTGTTTCCTATAGAGAATAGCCGGCAAGAAGCTCCATGGTTTCTTTTTTTAAACTATTTTGATGTTAATTAATTACTCTGTTAATAGGTATGGGAGGACATGTAGGCCTCTCAACAAGTACCAAGTACCTAACAATATAGACAATGTGCTGACAAGTTTCGGAAATTAGTGTCAATTTTTTTTTAAGACTTTAGAATAGAATGGAATAGAATACTCTTTATTATCTACACCATAAAAATTACAGATATAAATCTCGTTAGTTTATTTGTCAGGCTTTAGAATTAGATGAATTTTGCTTGACGTCATGGGTCTCTATGAAAAATCTCTATCACCAAAATTTTATTCATTTGTAAATTATAGTGAAGGGGAAATGGAAATCCCTTATTTTGATTATATATGAACTTGTGATAATTATTGTGATGGATTTGGAAAATACAAGAGGATAAGTAGGTCATCGAGCACGGGACCGGGTGTTTCCCGTTTTGTAATTCAAGTTATACGTGTTTACAATAAGACTGTCTAACTACAACAAAGTCGTTATGGTGATGATTGGAATAAAAAATCGTTGACTCAAATTAGGCTGAAAATGAACTTCTTAAACGTCGAAAGGTTGCGACAGCTCTCACAACGCCCGCCTTGCACCACTAACTAGTATTTTAGCGGTATAAGAGTTACGTTTATGTATTGTGTTACTAACGTTACGCATACATTACAGAATCGGACTGCATACTGCACGGGTACATAAAGAAGCTGGGCGGACCGTTCGCAAGCGCATGGCAGACGCGCTACGCCAAGCTGTACCCCAACCGGCTGGAGCTTCATCTCGAGAACAGTGCCAAGCCCGAGATGATCCTGTTAGACTCAGTCGAGGACGTATCCTCGGACCTCGTGTCCGTTAAGGGTGAACAGTGTATCGTGCTGCGGACCAGGAACGATACTAAAGTCGTGCTCACCAATACTGTAAGGATTACGTATTTTAATATTACAAGAATTTATTATAAAGGAGAGTAGGTAGGCCTTTGCTCAGCAGTGGGACATCAACGGCAGGCAAAAAAAAATTATGACGTTAGTGTCCGGATAACTTAGTAAATGGATCTATCAACGAGTGCAAAGAAAGTATAATTCGGAAAACGGATCTTTATACTTAACTAGCAATTTGTTAATGACTTCGTCCACTTATATTTCAGCACCAGTGATGCTAGATTGGGGGGAATGCCCCCAAATTTGGTTATTTTTGTAGTTATGGGGGGATATTTGGAAGGAGAAAGCTGGGTTTGGAGGGATTTGGAGGATTTTTATTTCCAAAACTAGTCCGGGAAAAGCGGCGGCCAGCCGTGATGATTAAATCGGTAGTTTCAAAAGACGTTTTGCGCAGCGTTATCAATGACGTTTTTACAGCTTCCGGCTGTTTCTAATTTATGATTTTGATACGTGACACGAAAGAAAATATTCTGAGCACAAGTTATTAAAATCTTCAGGCATCCAATTAAATAAATAAATATTCTCAAAGCTTTAACAAAAATACACAGTAATAGAAGCTATTGCTGAAATAGTTTATAATTGTATTTAATTAATTAATAAATATTTTGACATTTGTGGGGAATTTTTTGTTCAAAACCTGAATTTAGGGGGATTTCGGGGAAGGTTTGGGGAGGAAGCTATTGCTGAAATAGTGTAAAATTGTATTTCATTAATAAATTAATATTTTGCCATTTGTGGGGATTTTTTTCTTCAAAACCTAAATTTTGGTGGGATATCAGGGAAGATTTGGGGAGAACGAGAGATGGTCATCTGGCAACACTGTCCAGCACTTTCCCAAATCAGTACCAATAAACTTCGAAGATTACTTTTATATTGCAGTTTGTAGAAGTAATTTGTTCTGTACAGAGGGAAATCGGTTTTCATAATTTCTAAGACCTCAACCTTGTTTTCAGGATGAAATCGGGCTCAAGGAGTGGGCGCTATCGCTGCGTTCGGCGCACAAGTGCTCGCAGGAGCTGCTGGCGTCGATGGCGCGCAAGGCGGGCAAGATCTACGGCACGGACGGCGCCAAGGACGCCATGTCGCTGGTGCGGCCACCCGCGCCGCAGCCCTCGCCCGCACTGGCGCGCGCGCCCAACGGGGCCAACTAGCATGAGCTTCCCGCGCCCAACAAGGGCGCGAAGATGTTCCGCCGCTCCAAGAGTGCGGCGCAACTTATCAAGTGAGCGAGCGCACGGCCGCGCGCCCCGCGCTCTCCCCGCTCGCCTCGCTCGTGTCGCTCGCATCGCTCGCAGCGCTCACGCACACAGTTGACGCGACCCCGCACCGCGACCCGCCGCGCGCGCGATGAACTCTTAGTGACTCTTTAGGACTGCCAATTATTAATAAAAATGAATGCTGATCGCATTTTATTGTTGTACGAATTAATGTGATAGGACCGATCAAATTAAAAAGTACGATATATAAATATATATTTCGTTTACCTCCAGTGATTTTCGATTGTGGATAAATAGTAACTTTTGTAATCGTTTGCACCGATTGAATTTTGTAATTATTAACGTAACGTTCTGGATGTTGTATTTAACTCTGTGGTAGGTATTGTAAAAATTTAATAACTTATAATTCGAGTAGATAAGCATAGCGACCTATATGTGTTTGTGCAATAGATCAAAAATATATTAAATAAAGTAATAAAAAACGTAATGAGTAATCGGTCGAGTCGGTTAAAATTAAAATTAGTGAAAGTCTTGACAATTTTAATGCAATTGGATTGTTCGTTGTGCGTATAATATAGAAGCTTCAAATTAATCGATTTATATCGTAATTAGAAATTCTAGCACTTTGGTTACGACTCTGATAATATATTGCACACAGTGGAGATGTTCTACGAGCTGCGTGGTGACGTGCTGTTGTCTCCGGTTGCTCTCTTACGCGGTGTTGTCTAAGTTAACTGTTACAAATAGTTCCTTTAAATATAACGTAACGCGGAACAATTTCTTTATTTATTATAATGGTACTTAAATATAACACTTGTCTGTTGTGTTCGGAACCAACTGTTCATATTAAGTTTCAACATTATTTATATAAATAGAAAAAAAAAATGTAAGTAGATCTAATAAAAATCTCTTTTTCATATATAATATTTAGAGGCAATACTTTTCTAACAACATTTAGGTGTGATTAATAACAATAGTTGTAAAGGCAATATTTAGATGAAAGATAATTAAAGCATGTTCAATGTCCATGAATTTATGTGGGAACCATTTTTAGTTAGTATTTATTCCATAGACGATTTATTATGGTCTGGCCACGATGACATTTGTATGTTGTGTATGTTTTATAATAATTGTATAGCAATGCAAATTTTAGTTATTAATTGTTTTGAGTCTGATGCAGATTTAGTTTATTTTATAATCATGATGGTGTTGCATTCGTTGCCATTATTGTTTTATAGGCGTATATATTGTTCTTATAATTTTCCATATTCATGATAGGTCAATGACGAACATTGACGTAATTTAAGAAGCTGAGCAATACTTAAAACATGGTTATCAGGGTGAGACGTAAATTTCAACTCGTATGTTTTCATTTTAATGCTCTTCCGATACTAAATTACTAAGAATTGTTTAGTGAATATTTTATAGTAATGCGGTGAATTATACACAGTATCATTAGCATTGCTTTGCTTCTTTATTTACAATTTATTTACGTATCCATTGATTTAGCAAGCGGGCAATGCATATTCAATCAAATAATCCATGGATATATTACATCGTTTTGTTATAGAATTTAGATGCTAGTCAAATAAATTTTACTACATTTATTGATTTTATTGAAACTAAGTAATTTATATGTATAATGTAATAGCTATTACAGCTAAACAGTATTATAGGTTAGTTGTTTTCTTGATAAAATCTTTCTATTGTGATATGTTTCAAACGTTTGCATAGAATAGATGTATCTGTAACAGTAGTAATCTTCCTCCTGGTATATTTTCTTCATATACGAATATATCTAGTACGAGCTTAGTTGCTATTTTTCGCGTAATAAAATACCGCTTTAAAATGTTTAATTGCTGTAGAAAACAAGCATGAGATATTGGCTATGAGATGTAGTATTAGTTAGCACATAAAAAACTACAACTTGAGTTGCATTTGCAAAATCCTTTATGAATTTGAAGGCCAAAGTAGTCGGGGATAATCAACATTCCGGTATGCCAAATTAGATTATAATGGTGGTAATATGATGCATTTAAAAGTTTTTATTTATTTACTGCGCACTATATTGTTCGCCCCCATTTATTGAGAGCTAATAGATTGCTTACTTATGCTGATACAAAAGTTTAAATTGTAATGTCGATAGCACCGGCTATGTCTGCATCAGACAAACTGTTACATACCTCTGTTAGAAAATATTTTTATTGTGAACCTACATTATGTGTAGTAAATTGTTTATTTAATCACTTGGTTGTTTTAATTTCCGTTACGGATACACTACTCTGCAGGTAGATTTCAGCCAAGTTCTGTCATCACTACAACTTTCTGGGCTTGTCTGTAAAAACCAATATCCCAAATGTAGGTACCAACTCTTTAGGTCGAAGGACATTTGCTGCTCCACAAAAATGATAGGAACACATCCCCCATTACATATGGCGATGGGTTATGCAAGCAATCGACACAAATTCTTTGTTTTGCCCAGAACCTGAGACAGGCTGGTGCCTAAAAACAAAGCCAGATGGTTTGTTTTAGCCAAGTCAACCAGACTTATTTCGTGGTGAAAGAAGTAGTTTCCCGAAAATATGACGCGTTGTTGATTGCATACTGGGTCAATCCTGGGCAATGTAGATACCGTTCATCGACAAACGCCCTTATAGCTCAATCGGCAGCCGATACGAAACTGGATGAAATTGAACACCTTGGAAACCGTTTAGAAAAAAGAAAAAAAAAACATTTTGTCAATTGTTGTCACTGTCATACACTGTCATGTAAACAATAATAACAAACAATGAGCAATAACAACAAACATCAAAAATGTTATCCGTTAGGCAACGCAAAATAAAATGGTCTCGTGTTCTGACTTTGTGTACTGTTTATCTCTACTAACATGCATAATATTAGGTGGATGCTATAAAAACCTCAAGGATACTACTACGAAACGTACGTATGGGACGGGCCTCGGCATACTGATTACTTGTATGATATGCGGGTCGTCCGTACTACACTCCGTGTTAATGGTCTGGGGGAATATTGTAATTATCAAATGCTGCAATAAACGGTAAGTTAATTCAAATAATTAATCTTGTCGTATGCGTACAATGCCCGCAAAGTACGTAAGTGCGTAAGTACGAATTATCGCAAACTGCTGGACGTTTATATCTTCAAAAGCCAATATGCTATGGTAGGTAGCTAAGAAAAGACTAATGACTGGCAACTTTGAAAATTCGCCTAATATTATCTTATAATTTTATTGCTAAGACTGCTCTTTCCAGATACATTCATCAATTAAGCTTAGCTTACACATGGCTCTATCTAATATACATGAACTATAACATGGACACTACAACAAACTACGTGCTTTGGATCCACCAGGTGATAGCACTGCGAATGGTAGGACTAGCATGTGAGATAACCCTGGGTGAGAAATGCAAACGTCAAGCTGTAGAACTATTATCAAATTCAACGTTTACACCGACCAGGGATCAAGACACGTTAGACAAAATAACTGGGCCTAAGGAACCCAGCGCTGTGGATATAATCTCTTACGCCTATTATTTTATTGGCTTGCACAAAGGTATCTACATTGTTACGTTTAAAAAAACGATTAAGTAGTTTGAATTGGTATGATCAGCAACAGAATCACTCAACAAATACTATAGAAAAATAAAAATAAAATTGAGTACTTTTCAGTCCCTAAAATTCTTTTGTTGAATTTACTTGAACATTGCTGGTTAAATTACAACTTCAGTGACCATACTATATGACTATTTACTTAGGTACTAACTTGAGTAATTAGTTAATCCACATACTCATAGGTACAGGAATACTTAACTGTTTATTTTTTTAAAGAAGTTCTTGCTTTTCAGGGCCTTATTACAGGTGGAAAACATTTAATGAACACTTTAAAACACCCTTTGGCATGCTAGGCAATTATAGAATAATAACTGAACAGAAATTAAAAAAGGCTTTCATATTTTGGATATTATACTTGGTGTTAAGATTGCAATTTCCTGTTCAGGTAGGTATGATACATTTCATAAAAGGTACAATAGAAATTTCAAGTTAGAAACATTAAGCACGAAATAAGTCGCATGTAACAAATTAGCTTGAGACTGGCCTTTCGGCGGTAGCGTCATTTTACACATCCATGTGTAAAGTACCTACCTATAAATTAATCCTGAAAATTGGTATCTTAGAGTATGTAATGATAGAGACTTACGATTAGGTTAGGTAAGGTTAGACCGTTACGATCATAACTGATTTAGAATGAAGCCATTTTTCGCCGTTCCTACTTCTATATTTTATTTTTTAATTTGTTCTCACCTTTGATTACAGGTATACTATGAGAACGATTTCTACTATAACCACGGCACCGACTTCCGTTACCTGTGCAACATTCCCCAGATGTTAAAATACGTGCTTCAGTGTCAAGTTCTGATGATGTTGTGCACAAGCGTTTGCACTGAGGCTGGCTTCGGTATTTATCCCGCTAAGACGCAGCCACTGCCCGGCCATGGACCCTCTACAAAATTAAGCTTGCTTGACCTTGTGTAAGTAACTTACCGAATCTTCTTTTACTTAATTATAAAACGCAACGTCACCCTCACTACCTATCCGTATGCGCTAAAGACTGAAGCAGATCCTACATTTTGTATGAACCAGGGTAAACAGCTGGCGGACCGCACTGCGCTTTTTTGCGATGAGCTGCTACTTCTGCCAACCCCAATGAGAAAAGGCGTTGAATTATTTAAGTAACTTGAGATGAAAACGTTTAAACAAAAACATCTATTTGTGGTTCCCATAATTTACTTACTTTGTCGAGCAGACGAATTTTTCAAATATTTATGTGAAGCAATGGCTTAGCAATTTCCTTCAAATCCGTCGGTTTGTGGTTAAAAGTGTATTACACAATTGGGGTGCAGGTTTCTTCTTAAATACCTACCTACGTAGCGTAAGTATGTCCAAATAAGGCCCTCTGCATCGCAATATTCAACGGCCATCGGTCTTTCGGCTGCCGATTGCGACTTACTTTCTTATTCATCAAGCTAGGTATAAGTAGGTACCTATATTACGGCAGCGCGAAAATATTCAATTTTGTCATAATAGTAGGAAGCTAGGCTGTGCCTAGGGCTCAGTTCGCGTGGACCGATAAATACCTATACTAAAACCCAGCCTGAGCCAGCAATATTGTACCTAAGTACCGTGGGCGGTGTGCGGCAGCGGTACCGCCCAGCGCCGAGTGCGCACACGGTACAAATTTCTAAACACAATCTTGAGATCCAACGTGTGCAATTATTATCTTTGATTGAGCCTTGGAAAATACGTAACGTACTATTATTAGGTACGGTCACCAAAAGTGATAAGTAACCAGGGTCGTTGATATAGTTGACGTTTAGTAAGAAACCGATGAATGTTTTCGAATAAAATTTAATTTAATTAAGAGAAAACAAACAGGTCAATTATCAAATTAAATTTCATTCGAAAACATCCATCGGTTTCTTACTAAACTTCAACTATATCCGACGACCCTGGTTACTTATCTCTTTTGGTGACTACACACGGCTACATAATTATCTCGCATTGTATAGGATTTCCGTACAATGAGGCCAGCTTATACTGGAACTGTATAACTTATGTGTAGCCGTGTGTACCTATCTAACTGCGATATCTTGATTGTGTTACTGTAATATTATCGGTACCTATTTACAGGAGATTAGCGGAGATAGTTAGGTACTATTGAGATCTCACATAAGCGATTTAGATCCTAGGCCTCCTAATAACAATCTTATGGCTGTAATAAATTATTTAAACTTTAAAACATTCCAGTGCAGTAACGGAAGAGGTGGCGATAAAACAAGAATACAATTTCGCCATGTTAAGATCTTTTGAAAACGAGAAGCTGCTGATGGGGCCAAAAATGAAAGATACGTTGCGGGGCTGGGACATGTCCACTCGCTACTGGTTCTGGGCACACATGTATAAAGAGATGGTCAAGTCGAATAAGGAAGTAAGGTCTGTGTTCGTTAATAGGTATCTATAATAATCTTTCTCTTTTGAGAAAGTGGCCCGTAACGATCCGAGTTAAATAATTATAATAGACGATATTAAATAACTAACGGGTAGGTTTTGAAGCAAGCCCTGATACAATGTTTGTAAGGCTTGATCCAGTATGACAATTCTTAATCCTAGGTGATAAAAACTTATCCATACCTACGTAAGAGATTTTATTTTACACATGAAAAGTAGGTAATGAGTAGGTAAACCACCAGATCTTGAAACTTCAATTCCGCATCATGATAACTTTTTAGAAGCGCGTTCTCGTTCCTGATGTGGTCTCTGTGGTGCGGTCCTACTATTCAGCAACTGGTGATGTCTAGCACGATGTGGATCCATCTCCAACTAGAACAGGAATATGCCGAATTGTATAGCACTCATTCATCGGTAGGTTGGACTTTTTTCTTTAAGTTTTAGGAGAGGTTGTGTGCCGACCCCAAGTAACATGGGACAAGGGCAGAAACATGATGAGAGGTTTTGCCTGAGGAGAACGACAGCACGTGATGGTCACCCAACCGGCGGCGGTGGTGTTAGGGTATCTAAACCAGCGGTACTGTATGATAGCGCCTATAAAAACTTACCCACGCCACAATTTATATAAGTAGAAATAGACTCAGACCAAATAAAAAATCAAGACAATGCTGTCAACAATGACGTGCGGCCGGTTTCGTAAACATGTGTGCACTTAGTGAGGTGTAGTTTGCTTGTAAATGTGTACGTGTGAGCGTGTAAGCACAAAGCAAGGTGTAGTTTTGCATGCTTCACTGTATTGTGCGAAGCGGTATGTCTTGATTTTTATTTGGTCTGGGGAAATATCTTATTGATTCGATAAACTAAAGTTACAGCAGTAGGTAGATACTACATCATTATTGCGGCCCGTACAACAATGTAGTATGCCATTTGTTTTCTCACACTGCTAAATGTTAGAAAACATGCCATGTCATGACATTAAGTCAATAATATCGAAAATTCACCAAAACTTGCAAACGCTACAAACTATACATATACAGTGCCGCCGCGCCAACATTGCAAACAAACGCTACAAACTATACAATATTATACAGTGCAGCCAAAGTGCAGCCATTACAAACTATCTTACCCTGCGTCCCTAACCAAAAGCAATCTATCAATCACTATGGTTTAAAAGGCCGATCTAGTTGGACAATATTATTTGACACTATTAATAAGCTCTAAGGTTTGCATCTATAGATGATTTGTCATTAAGTCATAATAAAGAAATAATAATAATATTTAATTAGGTACATTTCTTTTTGCTACATTTAACAGTAAAATACAAAAACTAGTATAAGTTGACCCTTGCTTAAGAAGATTTACTACGTGAAAAGAAGCCAGCTTAAAATACGTCATTTCTAACAAAGAAAAATAGAGCCGAATTCCTTATGGAAATTAAAATAGATAAAGAATGGCTGACATAAAAATACAAAATGCTAGTTTTAAGAATTTTATTACGAAATTAAGAACGTAACCTATATAAAGAACTTATATCTACCTACTCATTTTCACTGTCGGAATCATCAAAACTTGGTGAACTGATATTCCCCAAACTATCTTCATGGCGTATTTTTCTAACAAAACCTCCGCTTAACTTAAAATATTGGGAATGTTCCGCACCAGTCTGCACTTTCTAATTTACTTTGAGCAATACTATATAAAAGAAACTACCACATAAAAACGTTGCAGCCATGGTACAAGAAGGTACAAGTAGTTTCTGGTCCAAGAAACACAAAGTTTGCATTAAAAATATAATATCCATCTCATCAGACTGCAATTTTTTCGGCAACCGTAAAGGTATTTGCAATATGAATAATTAAAGGTAGTAAGTACTTACCATCAACTTCACGAATCACGATCCATCACTAAATACACTTGCGTTCAAAAAAATCGATCCACCCCGTTCTCTTCGATTTGAAACAAGATAATTCAACGAGTTTCATTAACAATAATCTAATATAGTGTGTACTAAAACCTTCCTGAATGTATGTAGATTACGTTAGTGAAGAAATTATTAGTTTTTGAGAAAATCGCAAACTTATTAACATACGGGTCGAATAAAGAACCTCCTTTTTTAAGTCGGTTAAAATTCAAGCTAAATGATGAATAAACGAACAGTAATAAATAAAATTAAGCTTTTGCCAACTTCACTGACAAAAAAAGTGACGCATTTTTCAAATAAAAGCGAGTGACGAGACCCTCTGAAGAATCAAGTCGATCTTGTCAAGAATATTTCTTTTATCACAGTATAAGGTATGTGTAAATAAACTTTATCTTACCTACCTTCACACAACATAAAATAATTAAAATATACATAAACATTTTTGAGATATCGTTTCTCAAATAGAGAGTATGGGGTGTAGCGTTGAAAATAACATGTACGTATCTTTCAAATGCCCCTGTGTTTTTCCATAAAATACAGAAACTTTCCTTGCGGATTTTCGGTTGAATCTTTCGCAATTTTAAGTTTTTTACATGTATTTTAAGGGTATATTTTTCGCATTAACATATTATTATAATAAGATGGCATTTTGAGGGTAAATTTATAATGATGCTAAGTATAGTACAGTCGCCAGCACATCAAGTTACCACAAACTGTCAGATTTTCTCATTCGATTTTGAACGTACACATTATCTAACAATTTAATGCTTAAAATCGTATGGAGAAATTTGACAGTTTTGTGTAGCTTGACCTGCCACTGTACATAAAACTTGTATCATTTAATTACATTACATTACTGTTCAATTAATATTAATAAGCAAGATTTTTTCTTTGATTGTTAAATATGAAAAATACACAATATTTGACAAGTACTATACGTGTATGATTGTATTTTACAGACGAACGTGCTATTTGCTTTTTTCGAAAATTACATGTAGGTACCTATTTTACAGGAAAGATACAAAGTTTCGAAAAAAACTAAATGTATCTTTCGCAATTTTCAACGCTAATGGGGTGGGTCAATTTTTTTGCACGCAAGTGTATATAATAACTAACTTTGTACCCACTTTGAAATATCGACATATCAAATGTAGGGCCCTAATTCTGTATGGTAATTATTATTCCCCGCGTAATCTTACCACGTCAATATCGTGTCTTGTAGAAACGGTTTTGTTCATTGTATCATAGAGAATACGTTATTAGCAGATATCGTGGTTAGATAAGGAATTGACGTGGTTTCGAAGTAAGGAATCGTTAAGTAGTCATAGTGAATTAGGGCCCAGAAATGTGAATGATTTAATTATGCATGCCACTCGTTATAACATTTTCTAATTAATTATTAATTTATTGGAGGGTACAAAATTATCACCGGAATAGTGACCTCGGAAGTATCTGTTATCGCTTTTGCTAGTATTATTATTATAGAATTTCAGTAACCCTTTTTGTCTTATTAAATCGGTTTTTGAATCATAGTGCGTCGCGACGATCGCTTTTGGTTAAGACGCCACTGTACGCTAGGAACTCTACAATAGGTACTTAATAATATTTAAAAATAGAACAACTCATAATCATCTATTGTTTACGCAGAGAATATAAAGATTGTTTGTAGTTATTAAATGTTATCTTTAAGTACCTACAGTACCTACAGTGGCGTTGTAAATTTATCGCTTGTTTAATTACTAGTGAAACATGTACTTCTTCAGAGATAGCGTATGTAACGCCCCAGGCACTAGAAAACTGAAAGTACTTACCGACTTGTTATACAAATCTATAGTAATGCGTGTTTTCATAATGAGTTTCTTAAATTTTATATTCAAAATGTAGGTACCTACAGTTTTGCCCTCCTTGATATCTAGGTGCTTTCTTAAGGCTCGTACACACTGGCGCGACGCGACGCCCGACACAAAGGCACCGCATATCGCGCGACGAGCGGCGCCTTTGTGTAGCGCTGTCGCGTCGCGCCAGTCTGTGGGAGCCTTTACGTTTGATTTCAATACTGGGTAGGTACCTATGTGAAGACACACTCACAACCATATTAAAGATAATAAATTTAACTAAATACTTGCAGTAGTTGGTATCTACTTGAAGACGTATTATAGTGCCCTCGCCAACAACAAATGCATTTGGTATAAGTACATATTATGTTTAGTCACTAAAAGAGATAAGTAACCAGGGTCGTCGGATATAGGTACTTGGTTGAAGTTTAGTAAGAAACCGATGGATGTTTTCGAATGAGATTTAATTTTTTAAATGACCTGTTTGTTTTTTATTAATTCAATTAAATTTTATTCGAAAACATTCATCGGTTTCTTACTAAACTTCAACTATATCGACGACCCTGGTGACTGTACATACCGTCAACGTACAAAAGGTTTGAATTAAAGTTAAACCCAAGTGGCAATAGTTTCAGGGATGTCTTATAATGTTCATTTAGAAGTGTCCTTTTGGAAGCCATAAGGACTGTGTTCTACTTATCTATTGTATCTATTTAGCCCGTCATGTCCCACTGCTGTAAAAAGGCCTCTCTTACCCCCACACACCTATACCGTCAGATCAAGTAAAAAAAGCCTATACCTCACGTTTATAATTTCAGATGAAAGTGCCATGGGACATCGGGTTCTCGATCATGCGCCTGTTGTGCCTGACTTACCTCACACCCTGCTTTATTCTGAAAGACAAGGCCGTCGTACTTCGCTACTACAACTCTATATACTGGGTGTACCATATTGTTTTAATCATTTTAATATTTGGCGTCGTGGGTGTTCAGAAACAACGAATCATGTCTAGAAGAGCCGCTGCTGATGTGTTATGAAAATCATACCGTGTGTATATACCTATTTTAGAAAGTGATTGTTATTTTTCATTTTGTTATTTTTTATATAGGGACTTTAGGTACTTGCAAGTTGAAAATTGTGACTACGTTAACCGTTTAGAAGCGAATTTCCATAGGTCATTTGTCTTTCATTACCCTACGTAGGTACCATGATAATAAAAAAATGCTACATAAAACAACAATTCACAATTAAAAACATTTATTACATAATACGTCTCTAACATTTAAAAACACGGGTAGGAACAATAAAAAGCACATATTGCACAAGACAAATCACTTAATAATAGTCACGAGTTGTGCTTAGTCAACATAAACAAATGATAATAATTATCATCACAGACACCTATGTAAATATAATAACTTAATTTTACAGTGGAAGACATTCGACATGGTCAAAATCTATTTAATAACGACATTGCATTGTTCATATTTTTGAATCTTACAGATTACAAAAATAAACATTTTGCACACATACCTACATAATTCTATGTACGTATATATAGGATGAAATTTTAACCAGTGCGCAAACTGTGGCCATGAATTCAGCATATGATTCTAAACCACCTAGCATAGAAATTCTTCGTCGATTATCAAAAAAAAAATCTGCTGTTTCATTGAAAAGTGCAATAATAATAATAAGTTTTTATATTTTTTATATCCTAATATTTAAAAATATAATTTGTTTATACATATATAATTTCAATAAAGGACATAAAAATAATACTTTACGCTCAAAATTATTTACCACAAAATAAATAAAATTTCACAGTCCAGATTAAACATTATCAGTTAAAAAAACCCCTACAATAATACCAGATGACAGTTAAAATGAAAAACCAGACAAAAACGAACTATAAACGTATACAAAAAATTAGACAATGTGAGTAAGTAAATTATGCAGACCAGAGCCAGAGCCCGACAACAGACACACACACCATCTCCGGAGTTTTCGCTCAGCTCCTCCTCGCAGCCGGTACACGCCTCAACCATGAGCGCCGTGTCACCGGTCCCTGCAGATGCGTGAAGCTCGAGCGATGAGTTTTTCTCCCCACCCACCGTCGTCACCTACACCACCGCAACAGTCAGGATGAGGACGGCCACCAGTGGGCTTGGGATCTTGAGGCCAACAAGCCTCGAACAGGGTCCCCGCTGCCGATGGAAATGTGTCGCGCATGCGATGCACCCAGTCCATAAATGAAAATGTGATGCGCGCATATTATGAGGCTACAGAGGGAGGAATTAATCTTATAGCGTACAGAGGTCTGATGGTCTCTCTATTTCAGGTGCTTGAACCAGCCGTAAACGTCTCGGCCAAACGATTGTCGGATCAGGTGCGCGTCATTCGACACAATCATAGATTGGATGACGCTACACTTGATCGACTACGCTTGGAAATGCAGAGTAGCCTTGCTAGAAACTATTCCCCTTCCTAGAATTTTGTGCATGCGCTTGCCGACAAACCAGCACGAGGAGGAGGACGGACACTAGGGCTATATCTCCAGATAACATGAGCAATGTGGAATTAAGGAGCATTCTGGAGGATACGATCCGTGAGTACCGGTTCACATCACCTGACCTTAGCCGATGGCTACCAAGTTTGCGCATGATTAAAAAAAATAAAGCACTGGTGTGTGCCCGGGATGCGCTGTTACCAAATTGTATTGAAAGCAGCGCAGGCCTTTGCGATACACACTCAATCTTGTATTGCATTGCTGTTGCGGCATGTCGTATAGCTCGTGTCAAATTTACAAACACTGACCGAACTGCACGGCAGAAACCCGCCGCACCAGCCTAGCAGTGCAGGATTGAGCGTCGTATTAATGAGGCCAGGGTACTCAACGGGAAGCTCATCTGCTTCAGAGACGGCAATACACGCCTAAGGGTGATGCAGTTTGTGAGGCGGGCGTTTTCCGGAACTAATATTAGTCCTCGAGAATATATATCCCTTGTCACAGAGCGCATCGACTTCCTGAAGCAGAAAGTTTATGCATGGGCAAACCGTATCCGTCGGTGTGGACGAAGAGTGGATCGGTACACTCAGAATCGCATGTTCCAGAGCGATGAAAAGTGGGTATACAGAGCTTGAGTGCGGCCCATTCTCACTCAAGGTGTGACAGACGTGCGTTCACCGGATAATGATGCCATGAGTGCTTTTTGCACTCATGAAAGCAAGCAAAAGGTGCGAAGCATTTGGTCGGTGCCCGTCGGTCACACTGAATGGATGCGTGTTGTTGGGCACGCGTGTGATTCAATACCAGACATGGAGGCTATTACCATTAGTCCTCTAGATGTGGCTCGTGCAGTCAGTCCGTTGCCTAACTGGAAATCTCCAGAACTGGACGGACTGCACAATTTCTGGATTAAATGGGTACAAAGGTCACACGCCTGCTTAGCCTCGCGATTCCAGTCATCTTTAGAGACTGGGTCGCTCCCACGGTTCTTTACGACAAGAGTTACCCACCTGCTCCATAAATCGGGTAGTATTGCGGAACCTAAAAACTATAGACCAATTACATGTTTACCAACGGTCTATAAAGTTCTTACATCCATTCTTAGAGCAAAAATTGCGCAACATATTGAAAGCAACTCAATTATGTCTGTGTCTCAGAATGGGTCCCGCGGTACTAAGGAGCTGCTCCTTACAGACATGGCCATAAGCCAACAGGTTCGTAAATCCCGGAAGGATTTGTCGACATGTTGGATAGTTTATAAGAAGGCCTATGACTCGGTGCCACATACATGGCTCATTAGGGTGCTGGAGTTGTACAAAATAGACGCAACTCTACGCACCTTCTTGATGTCGTGTATGGGGCATTGGAAGACGTTCCTTCTTTATCCAGGATATCAACAGATCCGGAGGACCGATGAAACGATCAGAATTGAGCGAGGAATATTCCAGGGCGATAGTTTGAATCCACTATAGTTTTGCTTAGCCTTGAATCCTCTAAGCACAATGCTGGAGGATTCAGGTCTAGTCTACTATCGGTTACGAAGAGGTGGTCAGGTGATATACATACCACATACGCATACATACATATACATACTTTACATGGATGATTTGAAACTCTGCTTCCAACAATTTGCGACTGATGGAGCTATTGAAGGTAACGGAAACGTTCAGTGTGCCATCAGGATGGAATTTGGTGTAGACAAATGTGCAATCATGCATGTAAAGCGACGGGGGATTATAGAATCCGTGGGAACCCAACTTTCGGATTCTATACACCTTAGATCCCTCTCCTCAACTGAAACCTACAAGTATTTGGGTATGTCGGAAGCATTAGGCATCAATGCTGCCGACATGAAACAATCGTTGAGGGAGCGCTTCATTGGCCGCCTGAATAAGTAATAAATAGTCTTTTATCAGGCGGAAACAACGTGCCTTTAACGGTTGGGTCATGCCGGTTTTAATGTATACTTTCGGCATACTCAAATGGACTCAATTGGACGGAACTTGACGTTCTGGATAGGAAGGTCCGTACATTGCTGACGGCATATCGGATTTATCTCCCACGGTCATCAGTGATGAGACTGTACATCCCGCGGAAGTGCGGGGGTCGAGGTTTCTTAAATGCTAAAACCCTCAACAACCGCGATATTTGCAGTCTCCGAGAATATTTCCTTCAAACTGACGTGGGGTTGCACCGAGATGTGGTCGCAGTGGGCAAGGGCCTCACCCCGCTCTCCTTGACAAAATAGAACTGGCGCAAAGCTGCAGTGCTAGATACTAACGACCGTAAGGAAGTATGACAAAGCAAAGAGCTACACGGACGCTTTTTCCGGGCCGTCCGTGGGCCTGATGTAGACTTTTCGGCGTCCCTATCCTGGCTGCGTTTCGGCGACCTCTTCGGGGAAACCGAAGGTTTTATCTGTGCGATTATGGATGAAGTTATCATGACGAATATTATCGGAAATACATTGTCAAGGACAGTACGGTTGACATCTGTCGGGCATACCATCGTCCCGGTGAATCAATCCGACATATAGTTTCCGGTTCTTCTCGTCTTGCTGTTGCTAACGGCGAGATCTTGCACAGACACAATCTAGTGGCTAGGATTATCCACCAGCAACTTCCCTTGCCGTACAACCTTGTGGAGTCCGAAGTACCAAAATACAGGTATGTGCCCGACCCACTTCTCAAAAATGGTCACACCACAGTGTACTGGGATCGATCTATCATCACTGACAGGACTATTGTAGCCAATAAGCCTGATATAGTGGTGATAGATCGACGAGAGCGCCGTGTAATGATTGTTGATATCGCTGTCCCTCATGACGAGAAACTGAAAAAGATAAAAAAAAAAAAACAAGTATCTTGATGTTGCACACGAGGTTGTCGACATGTGGGACGTGGACTCTGCAATCATTGTACCGATAATCGTTACAGAAAGAAAGAAAGAAAATACATTTATTTAGCACAGACTACAAAGCAGACAACACAATATAATTATACGAGTAAAAAAGAAAATACGAAAACGAATAAAAAGTGTGAAGTGCGTTGTGAGTAATTAGCAGGAAAGTGTGCCTCGCGGCTGCGCCAAATAGGTCCCAGTTCAGCAAAAATGTCAAACAACTAGTGCCTGACGCTGGTTTTCAACTGAACCTGAAGTGTGAGGTGACGGATGTAAAATCAGTTTTATACTGCAAATGTGTATATGTATGTATTCTTATGTAAATAAAATAAATAATTGTAAAAGAATAATAGTAACGAATATTTAAATAATTAGTATGATATTAAATAAAATTGAAAAACAAAACATAAACAAACTGACAAATAAATGAGGCAAACGCATGATATACCTATTATCTAGAAATCTTTTTATAAACGAAAAAAAACCTTTTTTGAACGATGTCAGACTTCCACGCTCCAACACTTTGTTTAATTTATAAATCCGTGCACTTCATCGCACAATGCGCTGCAAGCAGCCGAACGCGCCGGACTACTTACGTATGGACAGTTTTGCAACTTATCATATGTTAACTTGTCGTACGGGTTGCATTGAGATTGACACATTGCGATGGTATTTACGTACATAAGTCAGCTAAACATTGTTGGCGAAAGAGGAAGTAAAAACAAGCGTAGACAGACGAAGAAGATTAGGATGAAAAGGTGAGCGCTAGACAATAATTTTGTAGTAGGTACTTGCAGAAAAAAGTCGACATAAATTCTTTATGTGACAGGGAACAGGACTATTTGAAATTTTTCGTTTCTTTTCTACAGCCTTATGCTTCTCTATGGGGTTGACATAATTATATCAAACCACACAAAAGGTTCGCCCACTGCCAGGTTTTGGTGAAGGATGGGTGAAATGGCGCCATCCCGACACCGTACGTTACAGTAGCGTGCAAATAGGCCAGGCACATTGGGTAAGCTTGAAAAGCAACGTGGTTCAGCAATGCCTAAGTTGGTGATAAACGTTTACTTTATTTTATTTTACAGTAAATGGCCTAATAGCGGATAGCGGCTTGATTCAGAGAGCAGAACTCCTGGACACGGCACGCATAGTGAGGAGGTTCCTCTCTCTAGAGCCCTGACCACCGGCAGCTTGGACCCTGTTTCTGATGCCGATGGGCCACTATTTTTTAAATGATTTTGTATGTTTTTTGTAAAAAAATATTGAAAAATTTATTTAATATTTAATAAGATAAATAAACGAAATAATAATAATTCCTCTATTGTCAGGCCACTGTGGCCCGTATATAAAATACACAAATTACAAAATAACAAACTAATACATAATAAAACTAAAACTTGTGTTAATAAATATTGCTTAAAACTATGTTAGTAGCTTCACTTCACTAGCTTGTCCTTGTGCTGTCCTATGGTATTTGCCCGCGGAAGCGACGGAACACCATGTCCTGCGGCCAAAAGTCTTCTTCCAAGACGACGGACAAGTAACAATTTAGTACTCGCACCACGAACGCTTTAAAGTTGACGTTGCGGTGCGACTCCAGTAACTGCAAACTCGGCGTGTACCTCGTTTTCTGGCGCACGTACTCCACGATGTCCGCCGCCCTAGTTGTGTAGTGTAGGCGGGAGATGTACACCGGTGTGTTCGGCTTTGCGGTACGCAGGCTCACTTCGGAATCCGTAGGAGCTTTGCCGTAGCGGATCTTGTTCGCTCGCGATCGGTGCTTCCTCCTTTGCACTGTCACGAAATCCTCATCATCAACCCTATTCGGTGCCTTTTCTAGCATTGGCTTTATACTTGGAGCGCCTGGGGCACTCGCGGTAACGCTAGCGAAATCCTTTTGTAAGGGTTTCGCCAGGGCTGCAGACACTGGCATCGGGATTTGGCGAGGGGCTCGGGTGGTGCTACGTGGAGGAGCCGCGGTGACGGGTACGGGGCTGCGGGGCACGCAGGCGGGGCGCTCTGCAAGCTCAGCAAACGACGGATGCATTGGCGACGAAACTGCTGACACGGAATTTGACGACGATACATCGAGGCCGGCTCCGCGACACATGTTTACGTTAGACGTATCGACTGATGACCTAGTTACCGCCACACTGTTGCGCAACTCGCTAAATTCCTTGCGCAAATCAGTGACGGTGTTTTGGGATGCATCTAATTTCGCCAGCACAACCGCGAGGCGGGCCTTCAGAAACACAATGTCCTTCAGTAGGCTTGTTACATCGACGTGGTCGAAGGTGACGGGCGGAAGCTCGTGTAGCTCCTTCGCCACAAACGTCGGCACGTTGTCCAAGTCAGTCTCCTTGAACAGCATGATAATGTCTTGCAAGCTTCTCTTAGTCCTGTCGTCCCGTCACGCCGGCGGGACACCTGGTCGCGGTTGTTAAGCACGCTGAACAACAACAGCTTGGCATCAGCTATGTTGTCCTCGCTGAAGTTTGTTGCGCAGATCTGGACAGCAGACACCTCGTCCATTACAGCTTCTACTGCAGGAACGCCAGCAGCTCCTTCGCCACAAGTTCATTACTCATGGCGAGTAAATTACGAGCGACAGCAAGTGCCGCGCTAGTCAATACACAATATGCAAACACGACCGCATCGGAACGCGGCACAATCGAGACCAACAATACCAATACCAATACCTAAGCGGTCAAAATTTAAGTATGGTACAACAATAAAAAAAAATTATAACCAACCAAAATTTTATACGCTAGGGGGTCTAGAATCATAATGCTGAATTCATGGCCAGTCTGCGCACTGGTTTAAATTTCTTCCTGTATATTACATACATATATATATATATACACATATAGAGACCTTATTATTCATAATTTAACAGCATTAATAAACATTTATTTGATATAATTTAGGTAACATTATTTTATTGTCTTTTAAGTAGGTGCAGGCGCACATTGAATAAATACATTTGTATAATTTTGCTATATTCTTATTACATAATAAAATTTATAGGTAATTCATCCTAATATTTCTTTCACTTCTTTACTACTTCTAGTGCAGTAATGGTTATTATTGGGTTCTCAATTAGATTTTTATTCTGAATGAGTCTGAGCTCTCTCAGTTTCGGAGGAATTTTGCCAGATGGTTGAACGGCTGGAAAGAAAGACATACGCTATAATTTCTTGCAGACTCAAAAAGACGTTATGACGTAATTTTGCTGAATTGAATCATTTCTAAAAAATTAAAGATCAGTTCAGACACCAGCAAAACGCAAGAGCAAGTTTTCATTGATTAATTGATAATGAACTTGAATTTAATCACAACAAAAATAGAGTTTTTTTATGGCGTACAAGTGATGATTTCCTGTGGCGTGTTCGCGTATACATAGCATAATCAAACTATTCTGTTCCCACTGCTAGGACACAGGCCTCTTCTCTTCGAGAGGGAGTGGGCTGTAATCTACCACGCGGGCCCAGTGCGAATTGGTATGCTGCGGGTTAGTTCGCGTATGCTTGAGCATATTTACACTCAAAAAACATGCTACAGCATTTTGCTGCTCCATCTACGCTGATCCTATGAAATTATAATAATTATCATATCTTACCTCTAGCTGTACTATATGTATCTTGCACGATATTCTGAATTGTCGAAATTGTATTTTCCAGCGTCAATTTCAAATTGTTATTTGTTTTATGCCACCACGCCAAGAACAGCGCGGCAAACAAGTCACCTGACCCGGTGAATGTTGTATCCACCTTCGGAATTGCTATCTGGTAACACGACCCTGCGAAATACGTTAACGTTAGTCCTGAAAGACCTTTAAAAAGATCTCGAAGAAAGAGTACTAAATCGAATCTAGATAATTAATAGATATTAGAATTTAGTTTTCATGTAAATTTTATCCAACTGCCTCAGAAGGAGGGTTATGTTTTTGACTGTCTCGTTTTGATCTAGTGGTCGCAAACGCGAATGCTGCTTTTCTGGGCTCGATTAGGGTAGCAAATCCTGT
Source organism: Dryobotodes eremita (assembly GCA_917490735.1). Taxonomy (NCBI): domain Eukaryota; kingdom Metazoa; phylum Arthropoda; class Insecta; order Lepidoptera; family Noctuidae; genus Dryobotodes; species Dryobotodes eremita. The sequence continues at coordinate 13,709,604 of OU823254.1, read as the reverse complement.
TACTTATTGTTAAATTACATTTGGACTGGATCAGTTAAATCTATACGTACATACATAGTATAAAACAAAGCCGCTTTTCATGTCTGTCTGTGTGACCACTTAAATCTTCTAAACTGCACAATGGATTTTGATGCAGTTTACATCATCATTTAGAGTATTTATCCCGGAAGGTTTAAGCATTTATTTCGGAAGGTTTATGTGTATAATACATTAATATTTAACTTAGATATAGTACAGAAATCTCTATGTTTTAACATATCGTCATTGCACCATGCGAAGCATAGGCGGGTTGCTAGTAAAAATATAAAATTCTAGCTGCGGGGTAATTACGTAACACATTAACAGTAGGAATGGGTTTCATTTTGACAGTTCAACACCATTCATTGCGTTATTTACGTTGTTGAGCAGACAAATTTTTCGAACATATGAAGCAATGGATTAGCAATAAGCTTTAATATGATTCAGACTGTGATAGATAGTGTGTTACGTAATTAGGGTGCTGACCCGAATGACGTTGTCCTGTCAAAATTTCAATAATTCATACAAAAAGGACGTTCAGTTTTTCCCGAATTTTAAGATTTTCCAGGAAACTTTTAAAATATTTATTTACTTAAGAACCTGATTCGGACTATTACGAACATTTTATAACAAAAATTTGCCAAATCGGTCCAGCCGTTCTGGGGGCCTAGACAAAATCCCTTTTCTGTAAGCGTTAACGCCAACGGAAATTCAAATTGTATGGAGTTGACATTTGCTTACCATGTGACATTACGTATCTTTTCCGCAAGTAATGTCATTGCCATACATTTTGACGTTAGCGTCTGGCGTTAACGCTATCAGAAAAGTTTTTGTCTAAGTCTACTGAAGTGATGCGCTTACCAAGGAAAAGCATTTCATTTTTACGATATCGGGTGTAAAAAGATACATAACGAAGCCGAGTCAATTGTACTCCCCGTCTTTATAATCATTATTTTTGTACTGGACCGTACCTGCGAACCTTCTGGCTACGGAGATATTGAAGGTCAAAATTCCAACTATTACTGACGTTTTTTAATATTATTTATAACACAACTTTAAACACCCCCACGATCCGTGTACCGTTGCATACACCCTGTCACAATGTTTTGCGTATGTTACATTGCGCACTACCGCAAACAGCAAATGTTGACACCAAAAATACAAGTCGTGTCCCAGTAATTATTTTTGTACAATGTTACTTAGTTTGATGTACATAATGCGTAGTTGACAGCTATTTGATGGGTCTTTTTACACCCTGTATAGACTAGGTATCATATTACCTGCTGTACTGGCAATGCCGATCATATGTTTGTCGTCTCCTAGGTCAGTACTCGATAGTACAACAGTTTTGACACCCTTATCGTGTAGCGCTTGGATGACTTTCAGAGCGCCGTCAAGATCATTGACTTTAAGTCCTGTCATCAGCTCGGCCTCGAACTGATTCGGGGTCACGACGTCGGCTAAGGGGACCAAGATGTCGCGATAGACAGGCAGGATTTCTTCCGGCACGTACATTTTACCGTTGTCACCCATGACAGGGTCGCATACTGAAAAAAAAAAAACAAAAAAAAAATATGCTTCCAGTTACGCCAAACTGCCCCGTTGGTCTCGTGGACTCAAGCGCGAGTGCTGAGCGTGTTCTTGGGTTCAATTCTCAGGTCATGCAAAGTGTAATTGAGTTTTTTCCATTAGGAATTTCTCAGTAGCAGCTCGGAGTTTGAACGTTGGTGTGATTTTCAAACAGATTCTATCTTTAATAAGTACCTACTCGTATTATCCTTCCTACCTGTCCCTGATTTTGATCATGGATTGCAATGGAGGGTAGCCGTGTATTGGGTGAGATAATTAGAAAGTCGGTTTGTGTCCTTGTTGGCGGATACAGTGTCCATGCAAAAAGCATGGAATTAATTGTATAATCCTTTAGTAACGGAAGCTGAAACCGTACTAAAACTAACAAGGTGGTCGAGTTCAGAAGCCGTCGTTATATAATTATTTCCATTGTTTTGAATTTTATCCGCGTTCAATCTGATAACGCAGATTACCTACAATTCTGCAAATGTTTCCATCATTTCATAGCATAGGTAGACAGTTTGTAAACTAATATCTAGCTTTTAATGAGCAATCTTGTTGATTCGATCGCGAGTTCATATTTATAGTAAATCTAGTAAAAAAGATCATAAATGACACCCAAAAAGTTATTTTTCTTTGGAGCGTTTTTCGGCCAATTCTAATAGAATGATGCCACTATCAGGCCGCGTCCTAACCGAAAGAGAGCGTCGCGCGAATCCGCGATAGTTTATATGCATTATGACGTTCAAACGCGACTTAATGGATCGCGCGAGTACGTGATGTTCGTATAAACCAGATGTCCCCAAACTTTTTTGTCTCGTAGACCACTTGCCATGTTTTTCGGTTTTGGGTAGACCCCAGCTTGTGCCAATTCATCAACTTCAAATGTGTTTTTGAATGATTTCTATCGGTATTGAGGTGTAGAGCGAAAAACAATTTAAAAAATATGTTAAGTGCTTAATGTCTTTGCGAATGTCTGAGACGAGAATGGACAAGAACTTCTACTACGCGTACGCGGGTAGGTAACGTGATGATATCTGGTGTCATTATGTGCAAGTTTCTACAAGTTCAAAGTGTACTGCGACAATAAAACGAATTCCTACTTACACAATTTTATGAGATACATGATGACAGAGACAATGTCGCGCGACGCACAACCTGTTATCCTTGATTCAATACATGATTCTGAACCCACCTGCGTTGAAATTTTAGTCGGTTATTCAAAAAGTGGGGTTCAGAATCATGTACTGAATCCATGGTAATTAGTTGCGCGTCTTTGCCCCTGCCACCGTTTTTTTTTTTTTGGTTGGGAAATCGTCAAATGACCTCTCTCGCTCTGGGCGGAGCGGAAGGGCGTGTCAGACTCTTACTGACTAAAACCCGGCGGTGTTCCTTCAGTTGCCTGTGCGCCAGGGCCACGGTAACTCTTTCGAACAATCGTTCCTTCAGTTGCATAGGCAACTGAAGGAACACGGGCGGGTTTTAGTCAGTAAGAGTCTGACACGCCCTCCCGCTCCGCCCAGAGCGGGAGAGGTAATTTCACGATGTCCAGCCAGCGCCAGGGCCACGGTAACTCTTTCGAACAATCCGCGACCCCGGCAGGCATCGGTCCTATCGGACCCCGTCAATGGTGCTGACATCTCTTTGAGGCCCGCGTGGAACACGACGCGCCGTCGACCCGGGCCTGGTCCTTACCGGACGGCGAGCTGACCATTGCTCGCCGTCCGCAAGCCCGCGCCTACGGTGGCCGGGAGTCGGCAATCGACTCCCGACGCCCAGGGTGTCTGCTCCTGCGGCGACTAGGGGCGCGAGGGCGCAGTGATTGCCTCTCCCTCTCGCGCTCCGCCTCCTCCTTCGCGAGCATTATTGCTTCGCAGAAGGAGGTGACGGCTTCCCATTCCCTCTCGCTCCGTACCATGGCCTGAACCAGAGCCGGACGCGAGAGGTCGCGCCGCCGATCGCCGCCACGAGGACACGGCGGTGCTCCGCCCAAGCCGGACAGACCTCCACCGTATGCTCCACCGTGTCCTCCGGTCGATCCACACAATGATACCCTGTATGCTAATTCGCTACTAATAATAGGTACTATAAAATTGCGAAATTAATTTTGTTTAGAAAACCTACGACAGTACCTACAATAGTACTATTGTCGTCGGTCTGTATGTTAGAGCCTGTGCACATCTCCACGTCACGGCGTCGACAACGTGGAACGGTGCGGTAACGTGCCACGTTATGTTGCCCCCTGTCGTCGACCCCTGGGGGTCGATATATAAGGTCCCATTAAAATAGGTGGACAAACTTTTAGAAATCATTCAGACCACCAAAATAAGGACAATGGTAAAAAAAAAAATAAGATAAACGCATTAGATACTTACAAGAAAAAAAAATCTGCTATCGATAATACACGAAAAATTTTGGTTACCCAATGCATAAACGTATCCATGTTTTTGTTATTTCATAATTCTGACATTACCAATATGCAGGCGCACGTGACCACGTCAACCACCGCGCGCGCCGCGTTCATTGTCCAACTCATGCCATCTCACTCTAACACAGCCCTACACCGCGGGCGCCCGCCGCTCGTTTGACGTAAGTTCAGTTTTCGTCGCGCAACCGAGTCGGCGTAACATGTTGCACGAACGTGTGCATGTGTGTTGTTACGTAGTTCATCGTACAATCGAAAACAATGCCTTATTACGCGTATAGCAACCAAGAATACTTGGAAATGGTCGTGTGTTATCGTGAGCGTAACCAAAGCTTACGACAAGCCCAAATCCTTTATCAAGAAAGATTTGGAAGACAGCCGAGCCTCACCACAATCCTGAGAGCAGTGCAGCGCTATCGTGAATATGGCACCTTCATGCCACCAGTGGTTGACGCAGGAAGACCGCGATATACGGTGCGTCTTGAAGAAGACATTCTAGATTTCTTTAGACTACACCCCACGGCGAGCACGGCCGATGCCGGTCATGTATTCAATGTCAGCGATTTTTACGTGTGGAAGCTCCTTAATGATGAAGGCTTTCATCCATATCATTACACTCGTGTGCAAGAACTGAAGAGTGAAGACTACACGCCACGAGTGACATTTTGTAGGTGGCTACTGCAACAACCCCATCGCCACATTCTCTGGACTGATGAATGTACTTTTACACGTGTTGGGTTATTTAACATACATAATTCTCATTACTGGACAACTACAAACCCAAATAAAGCAAGACCGGACCATTTCCAAACGCGGTTTAGTGTAAATGTGTGGGCAGGAGTGTTAGACAATAAAGTTTTAGGGCCTTTGTTTCTAAACCGTTTAAACAGTAATATGTACATAGAATTGTTACGTAACGATGTTGAAACAATGTTAGAAGATGTACCCCTGGTCGTCTGGCGTGACCTCTACTTCCAGCATGATGGCGCGTCAGCACACTTCGCTAGGAACGTAAGAGACTATCTCAATTCTCGGTAAGAAGGCCGCTGGATTGGTCGGGTTGGTCCAGTCACGTGGCCTGCAAGGAGCCCGGACTTGACTCCGCTTGATTTTTATTTCTGGGGTCGAGCTAAAGATTTAGTGTACGGTGAAAGTGGACACCTAATAGCCAGCGTGGATGAGCTACGTACGCGAATCACCCTCGCATTTGAAATAATAAAAAGTGAAAGTGACACTCTTATAAAAGTGAAAAGACACGTAATTAAACGCGCTCGCAAGTGCATCGAACAAAACGGCGGGCACGTGCAACAACTAATGTAAATAGGCCGTATCAACATACCGGCGGCGGCGTGCAGTGAGTAGTATTCTATTTAATTACTGTAAATAGGGCTGATTCTAATTGTTAACCACGCCTGATTCAGTGTTTTACTGTTACTTATCGAATTTTAGATAAATAAAAATGATTCATAAGTTCATAACATTAAACTGTATCCACTGCGCGCTTGTTTGTTTACAACTTACTGCAAAAGCTTTGATACCTACTTTGATATCAGTTCAGCACGCAATTAGACAGTCCAAAACCTGGTAAAGTGTGATGGGAAATTAGAATCTTTTCTTTTCATAAGTACCTAGACGGTTCATAATCATGTGTGTTCGAGGAAAGTTTATTCACACCCAATCGTAAGCCTATTCTCGAGTTGCGCGTAATTACCTACTATCTATCTTCTACTTATCCTAACAACACTATCTTATAAAGGTGATGTGTATGAAGGGAAGGGAAGTTCAAATCAATAGGTACCTACAGCACGCCGAAGACTAGTCTACCGCCTACGTCGACGACCCATCTCTAATAATGATGCTAACAGAACTGACTGGGTAGTGGGCTTTAGCGCGACTTACAAACGCGCGCGCGGCGGCGGCGGCGGGGCGCAAGTGCAAGTACCTACCTACCCATAATGGATGTGTTTATTCTAGTGTGCAGGGAATTTATTATTTTAGGTCAAAATAAAAAAAACTTTAATCAGTGTTTTTTTTTTGCTTGGATATCTTTGGTTAGACATACTGAACGCTGTGTTAAAATTTGTCCACCTATTTTAATGGGACCTTATAGATCACTTTGGGTATCATTGTATAAACGAACGCCACGATCGCGTTCATTTTGATTAGCGAATCCGAACGCGTGGTCGCCCCGACAGAGGGCGCTTTCCGGTATTCCGAACAAATGAGTGCCATTTGTACGCGACGATCGAGTGTTCACGCGACCGATCGCTTTGGTTAGGGCGCGGCGTCAGAATTTCGTAAATAACCTTTATACGTTTTCAAGACAGTGAACATTGTTCTTTTCTTTTGGAATACACGCTTATCAGTAGGTAGATCATGGGCTGTCACACTAATCAAATTAACCTCTGAACAAATAGTCTCACTTGACGCAACATTTCGTAATACAATAACGTCAAGTCTGTAATGTTCATTGTTGAGTAGCCTAATTTTTTTCATAAATGAAATTGACCTTCTTTATATTGATTGAGATGAGGCCAAAGTCGCAAAGCAAAAAACGAAGTAATTTGTTTGAACCATAGATTTTGAACACAATATTTTATTATTATTAGTACATTTCTATTGAAAGAAATGTTTTATAGTTTGTCTACTATCTCTTATCTAACTTAAAATATTACGGTTGTTGGAAGGAGCCAAGAGCTACAAATAAATGATAAATATTTAGGTATGTTATTATCACAATACTTACTTTCTCTGATCTTGGTTTGTCAAATATGGCTTGCATTGTCTTGTTTTTCAAAAAGAGGATTTGCTGTACGTATTTTGTTTACCATGAGTGGTTTTACCTAGTCACAAATTTATTACTTCCTTATTAAGTCATACAAGGTTGTTTTATACTCACAACATTGCACATAATATTACTACCACATTATGTTTAGATTTCCATTTAATATTATGATATATTTTTCCTCCACCTTATATCAAACAAATGGTTTTCACTTACCATAGGTCAACTGAGGATTCTTTTGTCTCAACTTTTGGAGAAGTTCTGTAATCTTTTTCAAAGAGTCAGCGAATCTGGAGTATCCCGTCAGGAAATGTGTATAATAGTCTACATCATTCAATGCTAATCCTTCTATAAGTTCATCTAATTCTTCGTTTTTTAATATGTTTCCTTTGATATGTTTGTATGCTGTGTGGGTCGAGAACTGTACTGTGTTTATGGAGTCTACTTCAAAACCCAGCACCTGAAACAATAGATTATTCATTGTGTTGTTTATGTATTTCATTTTTTCATAATAATTTAAGATGTAAGTAAATAATTATCCCTATTCATGGCATTAATTCACATTCCATACAAAGAAGAAATGAGAATTGATCATCATGCATGTTGGCAATTTCCCATACCATTATAATTTTCATGAAGTCCTGGTTTCTTCACAAAATTTTCCTTTATGGGAGAAATTAACTACATTAAATTTAAGTAGGTACCAATAAAATTATGTAGGCACATTTTACGTTTAACATAAATTGGTACGTTGGATTTTGTTATGTAAAACAAGAATTTTTACATAAAAAATGCAAAGCAATAAAATAAATAATAAGAACGAGTGCGACAAATAATAGGTACTTGAATTCAATTATGAACAGTAGGTTAAGTTTAAAAAAAATGACATTCAAGTTACTGCATCATAACAAGATAATTGAATTTAAATAAAGCAATGTATTGTAAAAAATATATTTTTGTATATTTAAATAGAACAGCAAGTCAGTTATAAATAATGAATATCGTTATTGTTTAGATTCAACATTAAGGTAAAGTATATTCGTAGTAAGATTATAAGATTACCTGCAGTGGAAAAACAGCACTTTTATTTCCAACGTAGCCGTGCACCACATGGCTCTGGATAGACAGTACTCTTGGGGTAGTATCTGAAGACATTCTCGAGAATATTCACTTCAGTATTCAACACTGATTTGAAAAGTCGTGCAAGTTTAAGTTTTATTACTTTTTTCAAGCTGGCAGAGCACACAGGACGTGACGCGCTAAGTGAATGAACGGAACTAACTAACTTATATTCATGCCCCCTTATTTATCCATAAATGCTAAATTAAATCTAAGAAAGACGTAAATGATGTGATAAGAATACATCATTCTTATCAATCGTCAATGTCATGCTCATGCTCAATGACAGCATTGACAGCTCATGACATTGACGGAGCGTCAATGTAAAGCAATGTCACAATGGCAACATTGAATGGCGGCATTCTCTTCCATGGGGTGGGGTGTGATAATTATTAAGCCGACTCCACACACTTGGCACTTACCGCAAACTATATACCACTACAAAAGTGTCGATACATCGCGGCGCATGCCGCAAGGTTTCTTTAATTTGTGCATAAAAACCAAAACTCACTCGTATCGGCAGAATATGGTTGCAAATCCACCACCAGCCAAGACAATCGTAATCCACACGTTTCAATTTGTGATAGTTTGTCGAGGTTTGGCATACGGTTTGTCCTAAGAAAAAGTCACCCGCCGAATGTAGCTCGACGATTGACGGCAAACACGGAGATATTGGTTGTTTGTAGTACTGTGATGAAGAGGTTCTTACGAAGTACCTACCTCGCATGAGCAATGTCCCTACTAAGGTACAGTCAGCAACGAAAGTTAATGAATAGATTAAAAACGTTACTTACATTGCGTTTTCAATACGTTTAGCGAAATTCCGCAGACGTGTTGGGTATTGATATCATATCACGATAAAACCAAATATAGATTTGTTGAACAATAAAATGATTAAATATTATTGTCCATAAAAAATTATCAATAATTATTTTTGGATCAACAATCGCATGTAGTTCGTCAAGTTTAGATTTATCGAAACCCATCACATCTGTGAAGCTAAAACAAAAAAAAAAAGATTTTGTTAAGTGATAATTCAAATACTCACGACTTTGCGTTTTAACTGCAGTTGGTGATCCCAAAAATTTCATGTTTTTTTTTGTTTCATCATATTTAGTTATCGATATTCATCATGCCGTAGTTTTGGTAGCTAATTTAATTTGACCCTGTAGAAGTCATACAAAATTATTATTATTTTATTTATCTATACTATCACAGATAAATAAAATAATATCGGTACATAATTTTCTGTAAATTATAAAACTGCAGAAAATAACCAAAAGCCATAGGCTTATGCTCATGGTTAATGGTTTATCCACCATTTCATTCCCCTATTTGATTTGAAATAAAAGAATAATATTCACACCTGTTTATTATATGTCAAATTATTAATGATTGTTGGGTTTCATAAAATTGTGATCTCACACAGATGTTGACCCTATTTTTTACCTGAGAATAACATCTAAATAATAATAAAACAACAATCATTTCTGTTATTAGGGTTTATTGATTATTAGCAACACTAGTTATGCTTGGTTGTTCTTGCGTCATTTCATATGCTCTTTCTAATGTATCGGTGACAATCTTCATATCATTTTCAATACTTCTGGCCCAGTTTTCAACATCCCCAATTTCTTTGAGGGCACTACTGAAGTTTTCAACAAGAGCAAGCCATTGTTGTGTTTGTTTAGCAAAATTTATAGCTCCCTGATGCAAGAGTTTTGCTTCAGCATCCAACTTCTTTTGATTTAGGTAAGCCTGTGCCACTCTGGAAGAATAAAATAAAATTATAGGCATAATTATTATTATAATAATCACAATGTTTTTCCTTTTGAGTGCCTATTGTAAATTGTTGGGTAATTACTTCATAATCATGTATTACCATTTCCACCCATTTGCATTTTATTATTTGGGGTAATGCTTCGCCTGTGCAGAGGCAATTTTCACATACATTCTTTACCAAAGGCATATCATTGTTGTGGATTGTAGGTGAACAGCTAACATCCAATTTCTTATATAAATGATTTTTTTTTCAATGAGAGAACAAAGGGGTCGAAAATGTTATGTACGAACCCAACATTGAGGTGGTCGACGAGTGCCTGAGTCAAATCGTTAGCTGCAGCTATGCATTCTTTTCGTTTTTGTTCTGAAAGGAGAAAGCGATTTTTGTTTTGTTATTGTTCAATAAACAACTAGGTATTTATTAGAATAGAATATAATAGAATAGAATACTCTTTATTATGTACATCATAAAAATTACAGATATAAATGTAGACATTTTACACAGGGTGACACAATGGGCGGTCTTATCACTAAAAGCTTGCTTGCTTTTCATACTGTCTACTTAAAATGTTTACCTTGTATTACTCTTTTTGAAGCTTGTTTTACTTGGTGTTCTTTTATTAATGATGATAACATAATGGTAAGTTTATGGAATGTTTGCGTTTCGTTCTCTCAGTAACTATTTCAGCCGGGGCTTGGCGACTTATATATTGTTTAAGTATTTTTATTAATGTTTAGTTTAGAAGTATGTAGGTCACTTAATTTATCAATTAAAAGATAATCTCAGTATATAATTTAGCACAACATTTTTTACGATTTACGTGTTGTGACACTGACGGTGACAGACTAGGGGTACATTCCGAATTAGGCCATATTTGCGTTCCGATTTATGTATCACGATAAGATAGCTGAGAGTTTTCAACAATTCGGAACGCTCGTGATCGCGCTCACAGTGCAGCAGTGCACCCTCAACGTCAACCCCAAACCTTGCACAAGGAAGAAAGACCGACAGGGTATTTTTTTGAAAATGAAAGTTTAACGCATTGGCACTTCTGTTTTGTTGGTTGAGATGTATGAGACCAAAGATACGACTCAAAACAACTCAACACCTCAACTCACAACTGTCATTTTTGGCAGCGCTCACGATGATATTAATAAAAGGCATGGTCCCCGTTATCGCAAGATGGCGCACGTCATAACGTCATCTATGACGATTCAGGGGACATCGTTATCGCGAATTCGCTAATTCGGAACGGGTGTAAGTACACTCAAATCGATTACAGTGCAATTCGGAACGTACCCTAGGGGTACACATGGGGGGCATTCCGAATTACGCCATAATCGCTCACAGCGCTCACATTAATAATTTGCGTTCCGATTTAGATATCACGATTATGACAGCTGAGAGCTGTCAACAATTCGGAACGCTCGTAATCGCGCTCACAGTGCACGCTCACGTCAACCCCAAACCTTGCACAAGGAAGAAAGACCGAAGACTAGATATTTTTTGGAAAATGGAAGTTCAACGCATTGGCACTTCTGTTTTGTTGGTTGAGATGTATGAGACCAAAGATACGACTCAAAACAATTCAACAGCACAACGCACAACTGACATTTTTGGCAGCGCTCACGACGATATTAATAAAAGGCATGATTGGCATTATCGCAAGATGGCGCATGTCATGACGTCATCTATGACGATTAACTGGAAATCGTTATCGCGCTCACGCTAATTCGGAACGGGTGTATGTACGCTCAAATTGATTACAGTGCAATTCGGAACGCACCAATGTTCTGTGTGACTGACGTTATGATTAGAGTGTTGCTAGTTTTCTTAAAATTCGTTCAGAATCATAATGTTTAACTGAAACGACCTTCTAAACGTCTAAAGATCCAGAAAAAGCATAATATTCTAGAAACACGTAATTTCAGCAGCTACCTGAATTATGAGCCGACCTTGACCGACTAGATGGAGGGATCGTTTGTTTGAAATTTACGCTGCGAGGTTTATCCAAGTTGGTCGTCGTCTGTTAATCGACTTTGGTTGCTGACGGTACCTACCTAGTATCTAGGTATGGTCAGCAACAACAGCCTAATAACCCTAATAACACTGTCAGGTTTAGACATCATCAAAATTAACACAAAGTCGATAAACTGTTTTCAGCATTTCATAATTATAATATCTAAGAGTCAATACATTATTTTATTAAATCCAGTTCTGGTTATTATTATATATTTGCAATAACACTGCCTCGTTGGTTTAATGGTCGCTAGCACTACTACTACGCATGACATCCTGGTTTCGATTCCCTGGTCGGGCAAAGTGTTATTGGGTTTTTCCATCTGGAATTTCTCGGGATATAGCAGTCCGGAGTCTAGATTTGTGCCCGGTTGATGGGACCCTGTTACATGGGACCCTGTTACATAGGACTTAAACATAACCGGCTAAATGTGGGTGTACTATAGGTACACCTCTGCCAAATCCTTCGGGGAATACAGGCGTGATGTTAGGTCATGTTGAGTAATTAAGATTTTAAAGCTAAATTGTTAATCGACTTTCGTAGCTGACCGTACCTAGTCTGTGATCAATGATGAATTGATGATTCCTTTTCTAAAGTGTGTACTTTTCCTCAGGCATTGTAGAACTGAAAAGTATGCACTGTTTCTACTTTGTGCGTGTGGTCAAATCGTAAGTATTGGAACAGCTGTTTCTGTGTGATCGGTAATGATGCGGTTAATTTATAATGTACAACTGTCGCTAACGGACTCTAGTGTAGTGAGCACACGATTGCATTGCATTAATTATACCTCGCTAATGGAAGAGGCCAATATCGATTTTCGCTTATCGCTTACGACGGCGCCAGCTGCGAACTATTGGAAAAAGATTTCAAGCTTGTTTCATTTTACTCGTTTATGTGCAGAGTTGATAGGGTACAAATTCTATTGTACTTTTTTTATCAATAAGAACATAATGAGGAGTTTTCCGATAGCTGCTTAACTAAGCAGCTTCCGTTGCGAAAGAAAGAAAATCAAAAGAAAACAAGACTCTGATTTTGTTTCTCATATATTGATATAATTTTTATTTCTTTTTGACATTTGCTTATGTTAATACGTCGAGTTGTAAAATTCTACACCCTTATTTCTACTACAGTCTTCATTAAAAATAAATGCGAAAAGGAAATAAATTATGCTTGTGTCCTGTCTTCGGTGTGGCTGACCGCGCCGTATTTTGCTTTGAGTTTCTCATTGAACTCAGGGTCGTCCCATCCCCATAGGTGGTGTGAGCCATCCCCTGTGCGGTGCGTACGCTGCTTTATAATGTCAGGGGACACGTATTTCAAGTCGTATGCTTGTCCGATCTGTAAACAAATCGAAACATGTTATTAATTGATCAGGATAACTTGTTCCCGTGGACCGTTATGTTCATTTCCCTGATCATTTGTAGCTAGTTATGTACTTAATATTTTAAATGTAACTTTACCTACTACCGTAGCTTATCATAAAATAATATTGCGGTAGGTATTGCCAATACACGTACGTAAAGTGCACGTACCCAGTTGAAACCGAGTATCAATATTTTTATAAATTGTATCTACTTGTATTAATAACCGAATATATTCACTGATGGTGCATAAGGACGTGTTTTCATATTTCGGTACCAAAATTTAAACTTCCGCCCATAAAGTCTTATAACAAGTTTCCAGCTCAAGTTAAAGTTATGCGAGCAGCACAATTCAAGGAAATAAGTGGCTATTTCAAGCGCACAATCAGGTCGGCATTGGGGCAGCCATACTGTAATGTTCAGATAGTGATACTTTAAACTTTGTCTTATCTCAAGACTGTGTTTACTTTCAGGATAGTTAAATAGGAATTCTTTTTTTTACAAAAAGTTGCCAACCCTAATCTCAGGCTGACCGCACAAGGGTTAGCCTATTTATTTTTCCGCTGTACACTTTGTTAAAAGGGGCTGAATGAATACATACCTTTGCCATGAGTTCGATGAACACGATGGTGGGTGTAAGCATGTTGTATAGGGGAAGCTCAGTCGCGCGGTAGTCCCAAGGGAACGTGTGGTGGTAGTTGTGGAAGCCTTCCACACAGATCAACCACACTCCAATGTTTTCGCGCGGGTTCAGTGACCTTAGAGAAAAACATATTTTTTACATTTTAATTTGAGTAGGTAGGTAAGTGCAGTCCGAGACGCTTTTAACGTACTTTCTCTATTTAGTTAAAAGGAATGCGACGTTTACTTAACTATGAGACGACTTATGGGTTGAAGTCCTATTCATTACAGATAAGTAGTTAAGTATGTTGCAGTAGGAGAAGTCTAGTTATGAGAACTCAATGTTTGTTCCTTATAGACACCAATAGGCATCTGCCTAATATAACTTCTTGTCCTGGGGGTCTACAACTTAGCAAGCAAACCCAACTAAACATAGTGAGGTAGACTGGTAAAGAGACATTATAGAGAGCCTATGAAGTTTTCAAAAAATCTATCGGGGTCTGTCTGGCACGGGACAGACCCACACCTAATATTTTCTCAGAGAACAAAGTTAATTGGTAGGAAAACTAAAATCTAAATGAGTTTTGAGATTTGACGGATATATATTAAAAAAATTAAGTATTTTCAATTTCCCGTGTGCTGGTTTACAGCCCACTCCCTAGCTCTCACCGAGAGGAGGCCTGTGTCCCAGCAGTGGGAATATTGTAGGCTGATTATTGCTTCATATGTATGTTCGAAAAATTTGTCGAAAAAGTGAGTGTGCGAACAAAGACCCCGCCATTCCCTTCGTGGTTATTTTTTAAAAAACCATATTGAAATAGGAGCCCCGCAAAGCGAGGCTCCGTCGACTACGGCGTATTGTTATTGTTGGCTTGCTTGGTTCGACTGGCGTAATTATCATTAAACGTTGACGTACAAACGATATAGTAAATTTTTGCTGGCCATTTCATGAAATTACTGATCACTTTATGAAATGATCAACTTTAAAATCTGGCCACGACATATATCCAAAATTCCAGTTACAAAACTTTTATATATAAACTTATGTGACAATGATAATCGGTCCTAAATACTTAGTACCTACCTATCTACTATACCAATGCCTATACCAATATTACGAACGCCTTTAACATACTTAACACTAATCGGCTTATCACGAACAATAACAATGTACTTAATTAATTACAAGTAGACTGCCTACTTCATCGTTATGTATAATTCATGATCCATTGTTGGTAGGTACCTAATTGATTCAAATAGGTACCTAACCAACTTATCTGATCAATTGCGTATTTTTAGCCTGACCTGGTTTGTAGCGGGAATCGGGAATAATGTCACCCTTGGGTGTTTCTGCAATATTAGTGTTGTGCTCTGCCGTTGATTAATTAATACTTTGTTATTTTTTATGAATTTAGTGGATCGAGAGATTTATTTGGTTGTTGTTGTTTTCACATAGGTACGCTGTAGAGCTATGTATGCAAAGTTCAGAATCTCTCGGTAGTCGATTTTGCAAAACTATGCAAATTTGTACTTGGACATAATGGTAGGTACCTACATAAAGTGTAGTGTGTCTACCTCTCGTCAGAGAGTAGGTAGGTACATAGGTACCTATGTTCCTTTGTCGACCTATTTTAATGAAACCAATCTGAGGTGATGAAAAATATACCTATCAGGTAGGACTCCGTAATGAATGACTTATGAGATCTCTAAAACTTTGCACATTTATTTGGGGAAAAACCTAGCAACAGTTGAGTACTCCGGACCATGCGGAATTAGGTACTTCTCAAAGAGAGGCTTTAGGCGTACATAAGGTCATATTAAAGTAAAATTAAGTCTTTGGTATCACACTTACTTGTCATAAGGTCTGTATCCGAAGACATGCGCGAAACTGTTTACGCTCCATACGACGTTTATCCCGCAGGTGTACCTCAAGATGGTAGGGATGAAGAATGCGTTCGTCCAAGTCTCGCCCCAGAAGTAGACTGGTAGAACGGTGGGCAGCACAAAACACAGCAGCGGCATCATTTTCAAGTAGTGCCTGTGGAAAAAGTAAGTACCCGTAAAGCCAAGCGCATATTACAACCGCAACGGGCCGCAGCGCAACGCATTTTCATACAAAAAAGAGCGACAAAAAGTGCGCCCCACCTGTAGTGTGCGTTGGGTCATACAAATTGTACGGGAAAGTGAATGTAGCAGGATTTTTGCGTTGCGGTGTGGTCCGCCTGAAAGTGCGTCACCCTTAATAGGGATTTCTGCGACATGCTTTCTTCTATTTTCTTTTTGCTAGCTAATTTATTCTTCTTTCATAGATGTTCGTTAACGTATTATTGCAAATTCTAAGCAAGGTCTGCTCGAAAGCAATGTTACCAACTTGCATATAAAGCATTGAATGATCAACTTTTAGAGATCTTAGTGTCTAGATGGATAATGCTGGATCTTCTTTCTAGTAAAAAAAAAACCGGCTAAGTGCGTGTGAGACCACGCACAATGAAGGTTTCCGTAGTTGGGATGAATTTATCCCAAAAACAAACTTAACATTGCAGTTGCAAAACATACATCGATATATGTCTCGGTCAATTCTCCAACTGCAAATGTAAGTTTGTAATCGCAAAAAAAAAATAATGTGATAAAACTACGAATTAATGATTTTCGGACTTTTTTATTTAATTGTGCTGTAGGACCTTGCTTCTTGCCAAATTTCATTATTCTAGGTTAACGGGAAGTACCCTACAGGTTGTGATTTATTTGCGAGTACTAAAATATGTCGCATGATTGGTCTTATTTTTTTACTGCGTTAACTTAGAGAAGCTTGGTTTTCTTAGAGCTCTAAGGGTCACAGACAGACAGACGGATGGACAACGAAGTGATCCTATAAAGGGTCCTTCTTTTTCCTTTTCAGGTACTAGGGTACTACTAGGTTTACTAGGGTTCCGCCCTAGTAAAAACAAGAGAACATCACATCCACTTAATGCATTGGATGTAATACAACTTAAACCGTACTTAAAGTAGTATAGGTAAATTTTAACATAATATACTTTACGTAGGTTTTAATGAGTCAGGCCCCAGGTGGCCCGCTAAAGAAGGCCATAACAATAGATAATCAATTGTCTCATTAGCGATGCTCAAATACAACGACATCAAAATAAGGAGAGTCCCGTTTTTCAACACGCAACCTTCAACTCCTACAGACAGACTATCAACATCAAAACAAGTTTTTAATTTAATTCGACATCAACTTTGTTTCACACTTCATAATGCCCTCGGCCATGAAAATCTTTACTACTCTGGAAATAAATGTTACTAGCTTCAGCCTGCTACTTCACCCGCATGATTTTTTTTGTTCCCCCGAGCCATCGCGTCGCATCGTATCGCCCGCAGCCGTCATCACTTCGTTTTCGCTTAGCGTTCTTTCTGACATTTTGTCTTTTTGCTCGTCTCCTAAGGGTCGTAGCGTGATGTTAAATTGCCTATAACCTTCCTCAAGAATTGGGCTATAAAATACACCGACTGGCAGTTTCAGAGATAGGCGCGTTCAAACAAACAAACACTCCAGCTTTATTATTAGTATAGGAGATAAATATTTGACCTAAACCTTCAGAGAATGCGCAGGTGTACGACAGTGGGTAGTTGATACGTCGTGTTTCTTTGTTTTATCCCCACAGTTAAAGACACAAAGGTCTTAGAAAAATATGTTTTGCTTTTCCTTTTAATACCGAGGACAGCAGTGGCTTTTGTAAGCGTACATATATATAAATTGGAGACGGAATCGGCGACAGCCGCTCGCAGAGACTTATAGTTTCACTTAGAACAGAATTCTGGAGGATATTAGATAATCGTAGGGGGTCATATTTGTAGGGACACTATTTCGTAATGTAGTATTTCTTTTCTTGGGTTGTAATAGGATTATTTGTTCTGAGAAATGTTTTCGGTTAAACCCAAGGACAAAAACAGGCTAGAAACTATATGGAGTAAAAAAAATGTTAAACTAATTATGTTACAATTTAATTGATTGACTGCTTGGGGAAATTGTGACTCTTTATAAAATGGAACTGTGGCGTAACTAAACATTATCTTCCTTTTACTTACTTCCTCTGGAACATAACAACAGGATCAGCATACAAGTCGGTGAGATCAATGCGCTTTCCACCTTCGATGACTTCTGGACTCTTCTTGCAACAGAGCCAGCCCATATGGGAGAAGAAAAGGCCTCGCTCCGCATTGTGAGGGTCTGCGTCTGTGTCCGCGTACTTGTGGTGGGTGCGGTGATCGCGTGCCCACTCGAATATGGAGTCCTGGTACATGGAAATGATATATTGACTGAAGGCTTGATGGAAATTGGCGACCAACATGGAGAAAAATGTCCAAACGTGTATTTTTGACCTAGTTTGGTCACTTGGTGACTATTTACGTTAATCACATAAGTAGTTACTTACTTTATTGACTGGAAATTATTTATTATCAATCACAATGATTAATACCATTTGCACGTCATAGTTTTCGGCAAACATTTTTGAATTTTATTCTATTATTTTTTTATGTGATCCTGCATGCACGTTTTATTCTTGTATGTGTATAAATGTAGGTACATAAACAAGAATAAAAACATTTATTTTTTCTTGAATAGAACTGTAAACGATTAGGTGTCTGAGCTATAGGGAGCTTCCTGTCTTCTATTAGAAAGTTACTAGTTTCTCCTTTACGAGAATGATAGTGTGTGTGTTTTAATGATAGTGGAACATAACCCTTAATGAACCTTTAATCAACCCCTTCAGGGTCTGCTTCATCAATTTACACATCAACTAAGTAAACAGTCAAGTTCTTGACATAACAGCGTAGATACTTATCATTAATTGACTTGATGAGGACTGGTAATGATTTAGGCAAATGCCTCTTGACATGAGAGGCTGCTTCGACAATACAATTAGCATTTCCAGCACTTATTATAAAGTATTCCGTTATAATTTTACATTGAACATAATAAACAAACATATTCTGCACTATCCTTTGAGGACTGAGTAAAAAAAGTGAAAGTACATGAAATACCTTTCGGAAAAGCGCAAACAAGCTTTCGGAGGAAAGTACAAGAGTGAAATAACATAATTAAAACCTTTTTGGACAACAAAGGTTTTAATTATTGTATTTTCACTCTTACAGTATCCTTCTCACGAAATTATTATTTTTTCGGAAGCTTAACTTAAACTTGTGTTTGCAGTGTTGAGAAGCCGCGACTGCCTATCTGACAACCACTACCTAGATACTAGGTAACACGATACCCCTTGGTAACACTGGTTGTCAGACTTTCGGGCTTCTGACGACCCGTAACGACTGTCAAAGATCCACGAATGACAGCCGGGACCAACGGCTTAACGTGCTTTTCGAGGCACGGAGGGGAAAGATGAAGTGTAGTCTGCTTACCTGAAAGCCCATGGTTTGCCATAACATGAGGACTACGCGGAGTGGAGTGCGTGCCTTAAAGCATCTGTGAGTCCATAGACGATGAGATCCTGCGCCGATTCCAATGGCGCACATGAGGTGGACGGCGAATGCTGGAATATAATTCAGTATATATGTAATTTACAATTCAATGTCCAATATAAATACAATTTAGCAATCAAAATATCTTGAAATACTTTTGATTTTAATTGGTCCAATTGGTTGGACCAGGATACAGGGTCAAATTAAATTAGCTAGCGAAACTCCGCAGATGTGATGGGTAACGATATATAAACAAGACAAAGAAAAAATTTTTTTTTGGGGTCTGCGTGCGACTGGTGGTGGTTTTGTTACTTGAAGTATGAGTTAAGAAAATCTGCTTTTTTTTTGTTTTATCGTGTTTAGATATTGATACCCATCACGTTTGTGAAGTTTACACAAACAAAACTGATTCTTTAAATTGATATTTCAAGAAACTCCATATTAATTTATTTTTTATTTGATCATGTTTACATATCGATACCCATCACGTCTGCGGAGATTCATCAGCTAATATCACTCAGAAGACTACTCACCAAATACATTCGTCTGCCATTTAGCCGAAGTGAAGACGAGATACAATCCATACACTGATGCAATATGCAGGTAGAGGAACCAGAAGATATTGAACCACACATATTCGTGTTTCCGGGGACTTGCATGTTTTAGTACTGAGACGTCTTTAGCGAGCCCCAGGTCTGAGGTCTGTGTGTCCGACTCGAAGACTACTCCACTGGGGACTGGATCCACTTGAGGAGGCATGGTCTGGAATAAAACGAGACATTTATGGCTGTTGTAAAAACCTGCAATGAATCTAAAATATAGTAATATGATAAAGCTGAAGAATTTGTTTTTTTGTTTGAACGTGCTAATCTCAGGACCTAGGTACCAGTCGGATTTCAAAAATTCTTTTTGCACTTGCTACTCCAATTTTTGAGGAAAGTTATAGGCTACTTAACATCACGCTACGACTCTTAGGAGTCGGGTAAAACGGAAAAAGTCAGAAAGAACGCTAAGCGAAAACGAAGCAGTAGCGCGGGCGGGCTACACGACGCGAGGCGGTGAGTCGAGTGCCGAAATTTCACGCTATTAATAATGTATTTCAGAAGCTAATATGAACGTCATATGCTCAGTAAAAGACTGTGATTTTATAATATTTATATTAGATTTAGAAATCGTTTAGGTTTTTTCGGACTTCTGACTAGTCAACTGCTGGGAAAGACGTTTTTCACCCATATTATTATTAAATTTTCCTTTATTATGAGAGATTTAGATCCCAAAATTGCAGGGCTCTTCAATAAAATTCTCAGTAACCTTTTCTTCTGGACAAATCTCTAAGAAACCCTAGACAATCTTGCTGTAGCTACATCCACCACGATTTAATGCTTGATTTAACGATACAAATTAAATGTTCTTTGGCTTGGAAGATGAATTGCAAGGAAGTTCAAACTTTTTAAATCTTATAATTGCACTTGTTAGAACGCCAGATGCATTTGATTACCTCATTAAGAGTTTCGAATCAAGTTTTCGTTAACTTTTCTTGGCAAGTACGCGCAAAAGTTACAATAAAATACAAGATAAAGGAAATTGGAAAGATTTTAGTACGAAGGAAGACCTTCCTGAAACGTTTTCCAATGAAAATAGTGTGAAAATCTGTAAAATCATGTGCAAAACGATTTAACTTTGGATAAGTAGACTAAAAATCTTTAATTCAAATTCTTTGAGGAAAACTCGGAGAACGGATAAGAAATTCAGCCGATGAAAACTGAAATTAAATGTGCTATTCTCACAGTGACTAAATGAATGCTGCTCTAGGCTTACCGCTAAACGCTCATTTGCTTCTTCTAAATAAATTGTGAACTGATCCCGGTATGAATTCCGATTAAAAAATCGTAAATCCGTATTATATGTGTCCAGAAATCTAGTCATTATCTTTGAAGTACACTATAAATATATGATCAAACAAAATATATCACTTCAAAATTATCGTTTTAACTACGCGATAACGTCTGTAGCAAATAAACTAGGAATACAGAAATACGCCAAGAGTCACCTACCTCCTTCGTTGTAAAATATCACAGAAATATATCTTATTGTAACCACTCTTGGACACACACTGATTCCCTATTCCTGTTGTCCTAGTATATATAGGATACAAATAAAGCTATTTGAATTGCAAATAATGCAAGTGAATCTATGTAAAGTAAATAAACTAGGGCGTTAGTTTCGTAAGAGTTCATTGTATTGTATACACACATTAAATATGTAAAGTTAATCGACTGAATATATTTGTTAATTAGTGCATTGGTTAATGTTTAGGGATGTAGGTGAATTTGTCATATTGTGTTTATTTGGGTAATTCAATTTGGATCACGTCGAATTTGTTTTATTTGTTGTTTGTAGGATAACTTCCTGAAAAGCGATGTCGTTGTCGTGATTGGTACCTATATGTAGGTACATATAGGTACTTATAGAAACAATGTTGATGAACTTTTTAACGTGAAACCGATGCTATTTAGTTACTGTTCTCTACGTAAATAAGGATAGATTGAAGTATTTCCTATATTTGCATAAATGTGGTTTAAAATGATGTTACCTACTTTATAAAGACAGTTAATACACGAAACCGTGTTTGAACGCAATATCAACTAACGCAAAATTCGAAATAAACCCACTTCTATATAATCCTCTGTGTAAGTAAGCATGTTAGTCCGACATTTAATAACATTTCTCATACGATATTTACGATATATCGTGGTCCGTTACCGTCCGTATATCCTCGGGTCTTATTGCGTTTCAGACATGGCGTCGGCGGAATCCATCGCGGCTAGTAATTTCCGCAGTCGACCAGGCGATACTACGGTTTGGTTTTCTGGCAACACCAAATTATTACGTAGTTAGATTATTAAATACTAAATGTAATGCACTATATTGTTACGATTGTATTAAACTGTTGTGTTTTGAAAAATATCAAATTGCTTATAAATTTAGATTTTAGATCGTGTCGATTATGCCAACGTTCTTAGGTTCATTAAAAAACCCATGGTCCCTAGTTCTGAAAAAGGGCAGATGGTGTCGATTTGGTTTAAAGAAACGGCCGGGTGTTATCATTGCGTGGATCGACCGGAGGACACGGTGGAGCATACGGTGGAGGTCTGCCCGGCTTGGGCGGAGCACCGCCGTGTCCTCGTGGCGGCGATCGGCGGCGGCGACCTCTCGCGTCCGGCCCTGGTTCAGGCCATGGTACGGAGCGAGAGGGAATGGGAAGCCGTCACCTCCTTCTGCGAAGCAGTAATGCTCGCGAAGGAGGAGGCGGAGCGCGAGAGGGAGAGGCAATCACTGCGCCCTCGCGCCCCTAGCCGCCGCAGGAGGAGGAGACACCCTGGGCGTCGGGAGTCGATTGCCGACTCCCGGCCACCGTAGGCGCGGGCTTGCGGACGGCGAGCAATGGGCAGCTCGCCGTCCGGTAAGGACCAGGCCCGGGTCGACGGCGCGTCGTGTTCCACGCGCGCCTCAAAGAGATGTCAGCAAAATTGACGGGGTCCGATAGGACCGATGCCTGCCGGGGCTGCGGATTGTTCGAAAGAGTTACCGTGGCCCTGGCGCACAGGCAACTGAAGGAACACGGGTGGGTTTTAGTCAGTAAGAGTCTGACACGCCCTTCCGCTCCGCCCAGAGCGGGAGACGTCATTTGATGATTTCCCACCCAAAAAAAAAAAAAAAAAAAAAAAAAAAAAAAAAAAAAAAAAAAAAAAAAAAAAAAAAAAAAAAAAAAAAAAGATCGTGTCGATTATGCCAACGTTCTTAGGTTCATTAAAAAACCCATGGTCCCTAGTTCTGAAAAAGGGCAGGTGGTGTCGATTTGGTTTAAAGATAAAATATAAAAAAAAATATATATAAAAATTATATTATCATAAAACAGATTGTACCACAAATCATGGAATTCTCTGGCTGCTGAGCTAGATAAAACTGTGTTGCAGGAGCCAGTTCCGTTCCTATAAAAAAACAGATATTTTTATTGACTTATGAAAAGACAAAAAAACAATATAGTAGATTGTTATACAAGGGGCTAAAATTACCCATTATATCCGAGGTAGTTTTACTCCCAAGCTTTAGCGAGAGAGTTAACAGAAACCAGGTTATAATGGGTTTTTAGCGCCGTGTGACACACTCTACTTTTCAGTATGATTGCGAGAAAATAAAATAATCAAATACAATATTAAAAATAAGTTACGGTCACCAATTCAATTTGTAATTAGCTAAAAATTCTAAAGATTTCACGCTAATGACTTTTATTTATTTATTCCGTAGCCGCAATGTAATGCACGCATTCTATCAAAGAGATGGCCGCTTTTAGATAAATTTTCAAAAATAAAATGTTCGTCTTTTTAATGAAACAGTAATAAGTCGAGTCTTTATTCATAATTATTCTTCTTATGAATACAGACTTTTTCACTTCTCTTGATCAAAAAGTCCGTAATTGTAGCGTACCGGAGCGGGGATAAAATTGTATATTTACATCTAGGGGAGTCTTTTTTATTTCTTTAATTTTTTACTGTTAAAAAAAATATATGTAATAAAACTTTATCCCCTAGAGGAAAATATGCTATTTTGTTCCCGCTCTGGTACTCCATAATGACGGACTTTTTGAGCAAGACGAGTGAAAACAATATTACAGAAGCCAAACGGAAGCTGGCTTTACAGTTCATCAGATAAGCTGACACGGATCGGCTGCCTAAAAAAAATTCTAGGTACCTTCAACTAATCGAACCTCCACAGAAAACTAAGGTTAGGTAAAATGTTACGTAATTTCCTTCAAGAATGTTCGGCCATTTGAATAGATTTCTTCTTTTATGTTAAGACAATGAGATCGTAAATGAATCGGATTCTGATTACCATTGAAGTTGCTCGATTAGAATGGAAAGGGTGATCGTAAAACGTTTGGTAGTATCGGACTCGTAAAAACAATACCAAAGTCTTGGTCGTACAATCTATTTAGAAATAGAGCCTAGTTCAAGTACACAATTAAATAAGATTTTTTCTCTGTAATGTTGTTGTCAAGTCAACAAATTGTGCAAATAAACGTCTTTTCTTTCTTCAAATAGAGGTCGCTCGCTGAACAAATATTATATTTCACTTTACTTATAAAATTCATATATCAGTTCTCATTAGGTAGGAATTACTGCAAAAAGGTACCTATTAGAGGACACGAAAACGACCTAACTTGATGAGGGTCATAAAAGATCCTCTAATGTAAATACTTAGGTATCTACTGTGGGTCCACCCTTTTTTTTTTTGGCTGGGACATCGTCAAATTACCTCTCCCGCTCTGGGCGGAGCGGGAGGGCGTGTCAGACTCTTACTGACTAAAACCCACCCGTGTTCCTTCAGTTGCCTATGCAACTAAAGGAACGATTGTTCGAAAGAGTTACCGTAGCCCTGGCGCCACAGTAACTCTTTCGAACAATCCGCGACCCCGGCAGGCATTGGCCCTATCGGACCCCGTCAATTATGCTGACATCTCTTTGAGGCGCGCGTAGAACATGACGCGCCGTCGACCCGGGCCTGGTCCTTACCGGACGGCGAGCTGTAGTGTGGGCACACCCTGGTTAGTCAGTCTCGCTACCAACATTACTGACTATACTAATCTTATCTCATGTAGCTACACAAAACGAGCAGAATGCAATGCTGTGTGACTAATAATAATGTTTACTGGTGATATCGAAACGCATCAAAAAATGAATTTCATGAATCTTCTTTATAAAACCGAGGAAAAGTAATCACCAGAGCATTTCGCAGTTAATAACACATATGCATCAAAATGCACGCTCGAAAACCCATTACCAAAACCGTAAACGAACGGTCACAGTAACAGTAATAATCTGGCTAAAAGGCGAAGATTGCAGGCGTATCGTCGCGCTCGAATACATCCGGATTCGTACCGTAAACACATGTGAACGGAATGAATGGCGAATCTTCCGGTCGGGTAACTGGGGCGTAAAGCGGATATTTTATTTTGAGGAGGCTGTGGAACTGAGACCAGCCTGATTTTTCCACATCGACGGTAATTCCGTATCGTGTTCAGCCAGTGACAGCTTTCAGCCGATACAGATAAAAGATTTCATCTTTTTGCAGCTTATTTATTATGCGATTTACCGCCGGCATGTGCTTTAACTGGCTTACCGTTTCGTTGCTTTATTGTAATGGTGGATTATTCGTATTCGTACGTTATTGAGTTTTAAGCTGTGTTAAAGCGTCAGTTGGTAGGTTGTTAATTGGTAATTGTGTGATAACTATTTTTGCATTTTTGGAATATGGTTTAAAATGTTTTCATTCATTTCGTAATACCTATGCAATACTGCGAGTTCGTTTTTAGAAACTTCTTCAATAAATACATAAGGTATTTTTAACACTTTCGAAATATAACTTAGTACTTATTATCAGCACCCTAATTGCGTAACATATTACCAATCAGAATCTGAATCATTTTGACGGATATTGCTTATCCATTGCTTCATATGTTCGGAAAATTTGTCTGCTCATCAACGTAAATAACGTAATGAACGTTGTTGAACTGTCAAAATAAAAGCTATTTCTACTGGTAAGTGTGTTCCGCAATTACCCCGCTGCTCATAAAAATCAGTAGATAGGTAGGTATTGGTGACATTAATTAA
Source organism: Dryobotodes eremita (assembly GCA_917490735.1). Taxonomy (NCBI): domain Eukaryota; kingdom Metazoa; phylum Arthropoda; class Insecta; order Lepidoptera; family Noctuidae; genus Dryobotodes; species Dryobotodes eremita. The sequence continues at coordinate 13,683,757 of OU823254.1, read as the reverse complement.
TTAATTATACATGCCTCTTAAAATGATGACATGATTTCATGTCATCATACTAAGTTTCTGAAGTTCACTTTTAAGAACCCTGTATGTATTTATACTGGGTCCACCTGACATTGTGCCTCTAATTGCTGGGTCACCTCGCACTCGAATCTCGACCCTAAACGTCAAAAAAATGTATAAATAAAATAAATCAATTTTAAATATAGCAAGTTCTCCAGTTGGAGTGACCGGTCGTGAGAGCGGCTGTGAACGTAATTTTGACTGGATTGGCCACCACCCGATTACCGGTATTGTGGTTTAAATGGATTCCGATCTTGAAAAACGATTCGCTTGTGCGGTCCTCAAATTGAAATCCAGTGTTCGGTCATTTCACGTAAAATTTCGATTGAATTTCACCAGTAGCTGTTAGAATTCTATTTTTAGATTTGATAGGTTGTTTAATTGGTCTATCGATAAACCGATTGGTTCAAGTTTAATCGAATTGTATGTAATCCGTGAAAACTGTCACAACTTTAAATGTGGTATGGGTTACCTATAGACCGCCTTACAACAGAATTATGACATGAGTTTATTTGACTATGGCCGCCTCCTCTTGATATCTTGAACATCGTCCGTAATCCAGATTGAAAATGGTCTTTGTCCGACAACAATGTGTAGGCAGTACAAGCAGTTCCTTCAGAAAATTAAATTACGTCTAGAATATTCATAGTGAGCGTTGTGTAAGCACTACTCCTTGCTCACTGCTCCATTACCTATTGGTCGATAACAAAGGGCCACTTCGAGCACGGAATCAATTTGGAGCACAAGAGAGGTCGGCCATTGCGCATACTTCCTTAACTATTAACTGGGCTAGAGAACCACTTCTTTTGAGCACGTCTGATAAATTCACGTTAATTAATATGTTGGGTTGATGTAGTTTCGTGGTTAGAGGTATATAAATGTACATACTTACCTACGTAGAATAGGAGCCTATATTTTGCTATGGGATTAGTTTAATCTGAACAATCAAATTAAGTCGTGCGACGCTCAGACCAAATAAAAAACCAAGATATAGCGCTGCGAACAATACAGTGAAGCATGCAAAACTACACCTAGCTCTGTGCATACACGCTTACACACATACATTTATAACCCAATTTACAACCAAACTACACCTCACTAAGTACACACATGTTTACGAAACCGGCCTCAGGTCACTATTGACAGCGCTATGTCTTAATTTCGTGCAACTCTAGTTTGACATGATTCGTAACGATGATTACTCCTGATTCATTTATAAATCTTGAATGGTCTGGTAACTTAAAACCTTTAGTTAGCTGAGGAGTAATTCCTGCATTTTTAAGAATGTTGTCGCATTCTTATCTCAGTCTCAATCTGTCAAAAATACCTCTACAGGATGGCAGGGACATCGACGCGCAACAATTTTTTTTTTTAATGTCTGACATAAAATTTCGACGAAAATAGACCCTAGCGATGAAATTTTTTGTATAGATTCTGAATCATGTACTGCATCCATGTTAACAAGTTGCGCGTTGCCTACATTTTTGACAAGTTTCTGACATTGATTGTCGCTGAGGTGAAATTATGACTATGTACTTAGATTTTAAACGTTTGTTAATGCGGGAATTGGTCTCCTGATAAGTTGTTTATGCTAACGATTGACAAATGAATGTCAACATTCTAAATAACCCCTTTGAATGCAAAACCTTACATAGATGCCAAAGGATTCTTTTGTAGTGAGTGTTACCGATAGTTTTGTAAACTAAATCGCACTCATCTTTTGAAGGAACGTGACAACAATGGATGGATCTGGATCAAAACCCTTTCAGTGCATCTCAATGCTTTTGCATCACATGTGGAAAATACACGAATAGGGCTTTCATGTATTCTATATGCTGTTGATCTTGATATAATCCCTCAAACGTCTTCTACGATACGAACGGGACTTATTTATGTACAGTCACGAGCATACAGTTACGCAAAATTCAGAAACATTTTTCTTGTGAAATAAAATTGCAACTTTGAGGAAATACTTATTTCATAATAGTATGTTTTCTATGTTAGAAATATATAATTCGTATATAATTGTATGTTACATGTAACTTATAATTATATGTTACATATAATTTATAATTATATTATTTTATTATTTACTTATATATAATATATATTTTTATTATATAATTATATCTATCAAAACTTTAGGAGAAAACCGCTTTTAAATCTTGCGTATGTGTAAGGTATTTATGCTCGTGACTGTAATAGTATGTTTTCTATGTTAGAAATATATAATTCGTATATAATTATATATTACATATAATTTATAATTATATTATATTATTATTTACTTATATATAATATATATTTTTATTATATATTTATGTCTATCAAAACTTTAGGAGAAAATCGCTTTTGAACCTTGCGTATGTGTAAAGTATTTATGCTCGTGACTGTACCTAGGTATGTTTTATGTAGTCATGCCATTTGTGGTGCAGTTTCATTCACAAATTCACAGACTTAAATTTTAGAAGTTTATTGAATTTCAGTACACTTCAATGATATTCATATTGGTTTTATTTCATTACAAAAAATGTATTTTCAGAAAACATTGATCTTTTCTTGTTTGATTCCGAAACAAGGGAAAGTATAATCTTGGTTTTATCAAGGGAACATGCCCGGTAGATAGCCGTGTGTAGGCTTGCCCCAATTAATAGGAACTGATAACGGCTTAGGGTGTACATACAAATGTAGGCACATCAGGTGTGCCCTGTACCTTTCTACCCCTGTCTCCTTTGGGAAATACAGCCGTGATGTTATATAAATACAATACATGAGAAATGTAAGTCGGCTTTGTCTAAAAATATAGGTACACTTCCGGACACCTGAATCGAGCCACACAATTTTTTTTTTGTTGTTATAGGTGGAGTTTTTTAAATGGTTGTGAATTCAGGAACAATGATGACACCAAAATGATAGCCAGTACGTCGGCTTCAAAACGGCTTAAAAAGTATTTTTTTACTTATATTTTTTTGACGTTTTAGATCTTTATTATCTACATGAACTTTCTTTATATGTAAATAAATATGCACGGTAGCTCGATTTAGGAGTCCGGAAGTGTATGTGTTTTTGATGATTTATTTGGTAAAACACGTGTCTAGAAACGTTATGACTTAATTAACATAAAAATTGAACGCTACGTCCTTCACGTAGGTACTTCGGTGTTTTTCATGTAAATTAGTGAAATAAATTTTCATATAAATAAACATCATGTATATTAATTTGTATTTTCTTACTTTGAGTGGTTTTATTTATGTATTACTTTTTTTTTTTTTAAGAAGATCTAGGACGGGTCGACCTCGATAAATCTTTTTCTCTTTGATAAATTAAAATGATCTTGTTCGTGTTATTTCAATTGATTTAATTATTTTATCAGACAAACAAGAATAGTAGGTTAAGATATATGTGGCATCTCCCATCATAGATTGGCTCACCGTCCATCCTGCGCCGCATGCCCTGTCACCTTTGCACTTGATGATCTTATGATTGCGTCAGCGAGCTGAGCAGAGTTTGTGCAGCTGAATTTTGGGCCAGACATGTTTGAACTTTTTGCCATCGATACGCTAAAAAGAACATAAAATAAATCGATTCAGTACTTCAGTCTTCAGTGACTCTCACCAAACTACTTTCAGGAATTGTGTTATTCTACATACACATACATAAACTACAGAACGCCACTTGCTACGATCCTTACATACTTCTTTTGCCTCATTTACGTTCATACATCTGGTCATACACGCACGCCGGTTGCGAGTACTACGCTCCTGACCTTTCTGAAGAACATTACCAGTAAGGTCACTATATGTGCTCCTAGGGCGTCTCCTCCCGGCGTTTCTAGTCACATCTGCCTTGTAAATACCTTTAATTTGGCGCCTTTCATTCATCCTCTCAACATGACCAAACCATCTAAGCATACACTTTTCAACTTTTGTCACTACATCTTCTATTAAACCGCACCGTTGCCTTATGACATCATTCCTCAGCCTAGTCATAGTCATTCATAGTCACACCAACACATGCTTCGCAAGGAACGCATTTCCACAGCATTTATTCTACTTATTGTGTTATTCTGTATTTCTGTAATGTGATAACTTGTTTAACAACTTTGGTCAGCAATCCCCGGTAGATTGAACCTTCATTAAAGTCCTTCCACAGTTATTTTGCCTCTGTTTTTGCATCACAGTCGAAATAAAAGTGATCTTTATTCTCATTGCAATAATGTTGCTGGCAGGTTGCTACTTGACTTGCTGTCAGAGGTAAAGTAAGTTCTGTAAATGGACTGTAAAAATACTTGGATAAATGATAAATGATTTTATTTCTGTAAGTAGGTTTGTACAAACACTTTTACACGTCAATCATATTTTAAAACTAGACGAGGTCGGCGTTTCCTATCTGACTACTCTGAGAAGAAAGGCCGAAACAAACTCAGAGGTCACAGTCTCTTTTGAAGTCCAGAGATAATCTTAGTCAGATCATGTGAAGACCATGTAGATTTGAGTCTGAAATGGTCTTTTGAGGAAAAACCACAGAGAATGAGTGGACCTGTCCAGTCAGTGCACGCATTTGTCAGTAATCGTGCAGCTCAACTCAAAACTTAAGGAGCTCAACGATTCGACGAACAATACCAAAGAAAGGACACTTGGGGCATAAATTACTCAAACTGCCAGACTATGATTAAAACTAATTAAGAAAGAAAAAAAAAACAATGATCTACATAGTCTTTACATTCACAATAATTAAAATAATATACTATTTTACAAAGTAAATATTCATGTCAATGTATTTATAAAAATTCATCAATGTCAATAGGAATATAAAAATCCTGAAATAATCTTGGTCAGATCATTTGAGGACCATGTAAGATTGGTGTCTGAAATGGTCTTTTGAGGAAAGAACCATACAGATTTGAGTGGACCTGTCCAGTCAGTGCACGCATTTGTCAGTAATCGTGAAGCTCAACTCAGAACTTAAGGAGCTCAACTATTAGACGAACAATACCAAAGAAAGGAGATTTGGGTAGGCCGCATAAAGCACTCAAACTGCCAGATCATCATTGAAACTACCTGAGAAAGTGAAAAAAATAAAACTGACGCACATAGTCCTTACATTCACTATCTAGAGGAACTATCTAACTGTCACATAGACAAATATACTTTGTCGTTTTATGACGTGCAATTGACAACCTTCCTTAGGGTGATAAAGCCTTTGAGAGGTCAATCTATATTTTTAAAAGCATACTAATCTATTAATACTTAGTATTAGTGAATACCTACTATGTAAATGTTTAGGGCCTGTGAAGTTAAATACTAGGTGTCGCTCGCAGTAACTTTATTGAGGTCAGGCGCAACTTTGAAACTATTGTTAATACTATGTACTTACATTTGTGTTTTGTTACCAATCTGTTGAAAAGATTCTATTTTCATTATGTTCGGAGAGTGTATGGTTTTAATTAAGAAAAGTTTTAATTAAGCCTATATTCGTCCACTGCTGGACTTAGGCCTCTCCTAGTGAATGCCACTGAGCCCGATATTCGGCTCTCCTCATCCAGTTTCTGCTAGCCGCCTTTCGCAAGTCGTCACTCCAACTGGCCGGCGGCGCGGCGGGCGTCCCACACTACGTTGGTCTAAACGCGGTTTTCACTCTAGAACCCGTTTTCCCCAACAATTGTTGGTTCTGCGAGAGATGTGTCCAGTCCATTGCCACTTCAGCTTTCTAGTGCCTAGATTTCTCGTCACGAATGATAAATTGTTGATCCCAGTTAGCATGTGAATATCTACGTACCTAAGTCGTTTCGTGTCTGAGAACTGGTCTAAACTGGGTAACCTTACAATATCGAATTTGTAACGTTACACAGTAATTGGGTTGTAGATTCATATGACGGAGGAACTTCATGAAGAATGTTGATATTCAGCCCCTTAACCAAGTTGGGTATAAAAGTCCCAGTGATTACTAGGCTAATGATTTCAATTTTTTCTGTTTTATTACATTATTAAATTTTATTAATCGATATTCTGTAGAAGAAACAGCCTTGTGTTTATATATGTGTCAGAAATACGTTAAATCAATAGTCTGACTTTGACTAATCGGGACGCCAGCGCCACCAGGTGGCGCTCGACAGAGTCTATAACATAACGCTTCACCAGAGTAAACGCAGAGTTTGTTGTTGGCGGTTAAGCAGGGAACACGTTTAGAAACTGTCGCGCGTTCCGTATAGTTGTGTCATGTACCTACAGTGTGTGAATTGCTAGTGTGATTAGTTTGATCGTAAATTATGACTTGATTTGAACTGAAAACGGTTTTTCTATTGCGCAATAACCAACATTTCCCATAGTAGGCCCACAGTACTTAAAATATGGCTGATAATAACGAGAGAGACGTACCTTCTCCGTCATATGAATATTATAAACAATAGGACTGTATCTTCAACAGAAAAATAACTGAATGTAAGGGTCAGTTTTCAGTACAGCCAGATATAACAAGATATATGTAAATAGATAGACAGGTTAGTAGGTACAGAACGTTGTGATAGATGAAATAGCTTTCGTGTCTTGTTTGAGTCCTAGCCTTAAGCTACACAGTGTAGTCGGGGCCTTAAATCCGACACGTCGCTGCCATACATGGCTCGGAGCCAAACTTGTGTACCGTCAGTTGGCATCATGTAGTTTTGATGAATATTTTCCTTAATTAAAGTCGATTAAGTAATTTTTGTATTTGTTTAGATCCAAATCATTAACATTTTCACCTGAATATGGGTCTCCCACTTGCTAGATTTCTTCGGACCACAATCAATCTTAAATCGAAGTCCACTTTTAGACTAGCCACTTCTAATTTGAGCCATAGCACCACGTCGTTTGACTTCCGCATTTACAGCTGCCTTGCTTTCGTGACTATTCAAAATGAAATTAAAATCTAAAGACAGTAGACCGCAACAGCAATGATGAGACGAGCTCAAAAGATTAATATCGACTGGTCATCTCTAGCGGAAACCCATACAACAACTTACAACAACAACAACATACAACTTTTAACGTTTTGAATACGAGGCTTTTGGCTACTTTTTGTTAGAACTTTGTCTAGTTTTTTAATAATGTGCATCTTGTTTGTGTACAATAAACAAGTTTTCTTTCCTTTTTCTTCTTTTTTTTCTTTACATTATTGAAATCAAGGGGGAGGCTTTTCCCAGTAGTGGGTTATTACATACTAGGATTGCGGCACGTTTCACTTACAGCTTAGGCTTTTGGCTAAAGGAAAGTAGAAAACAAATGCTTGTAATAATCCGTGGGTGTGCAAACCATTACGTTAAGTGTTTTGGAATGTTTATTTACTGCTAAGAGGACTGAAAACCGTAATGGTGGGAAGTACTTTAAAGTTTCAAACAATCAGATTATCAGCTTTGCGACGCTACTTGCTAATGATTTGGTCCCGTTTGACTTTTACGTTTAACGATAAAAGGTACCGAATAGACTACGCTGATTTTGTTTACAAAGCTTAATGGGGGTCCTGAAAATGTGTTTAGTAATTGTGCATTTAATTAAACATGTGTTTTAATATGAGTACCCTAATTTCATATAGGTAGATACCTAGTATTCTTTACTAATTTATCAAAGAACATAAATAGTGTGTATAGTCTGTTCCAAAAGTATCTGATAAAACTGTAAACAAATCCTGTTCATTCTTACGCAATCACTCACTAAAGTTACACGTTCATCTGTTATCCTAACTTCCTAACTTCCTAACTAATATTATAAATGCGAAAGTAAGTTTGTTTGTTTGTTTGTTACCTTTTCACGCGTAAACCACTGAACCGATCATCCTGAAATTTTGCATATACGTTGTCAGGTGTACAGAAACGGACATAGGGTACCTTTCATCCCGAAAAAAAGTACTGTTCCCGAGGAAAACAACAATAACGTTCTTATGATAATAGATGGCGCCACGTGTCTTCCGGTCATGATTGAATTATAACCCGAATTGATAGTCAAAGTCCAAATTAACGCGAGCGAAGCCGCGGGCAAAAGCTAGTTCCATTATAAAGTTGAAATTTTCTAAATAATAGTGGTGATTTATCTCTCATCTCTCTAACCTTACTGCTTTTTGTCACAAATTATTCAAATGATCCAATGAAAACACTCAATTTGTAAGTGGCACTACAAATTGGCATCCACAGTTACGTTTTCTGATCCATTTGTTAACATTTTCATCACATACTTTTGAGACATACTATAAGTAAGTGTCTTAATAATTAATTTTAGGTTCAATGCCGTCATTCAAATGCCAAAGTATTGATGATATTTGCTGTTTGTGTCCTACATCTCTAGAGAGCGTTGCTGCACTATTAGTATCTTTGAGGCTCCAGTGAGAGTCCAGTGGACGACGATTTAACGTTCATGACCATAAATACTCGACAGGTGTTAAGGGTAGACAGGCGTTCGAAAGCCTGACAATCGGTATTTTTAGATAATTGGGTTGCTGAAAGCCCAGGTAAATGACGTTGAGAAAACGTAGAAAAACTTTTAATCGGTGTCTATAAAACGTCTATACGTCTAAACGTCTATATAAAATGTCTAGTTAGCTCGTTTTATAGTATCACAGTTTGTGATACTTTATTTACATTACAATAAAGCCTATTCGCTTATAAGTAATTTTAATATAACTTAAACTGATAAGTAACTATGACATTAAGAAATCGTCCAATTATGTCTTTGTTATTCACTTTATATCAAGGGGAAGACAATTCACGTGTTCTTTAGTCAGCACCTGCACTGCAGTTTTAGGTCACTTATACTGTACTAAACTCCCTAAATCAAAAGGTTTTTACCCTTTTTAGTCTTCGCACTAATTCAGTGATCTCAAGGAGTTGCATCGCCTCGACATTCACGTGATGATAGTCTGTGTTCATGAGCTTCTACATACTTTTTTATCACTCGTTAATTAGCTAAGGTAGCTGTTTGTTGAAGAGTCGCTGTAGTTCTGAATTTCTTTCGTAAGATGCTTAGTAAGGTTGTTCAACAGTCTTTTATCTCGTAGACTTCTGGTCTGATGGCTTCTGTTTCTTTTTTTCCGCTTTTCGGTTATAAGACACCTAACTCCTGCAGGGTAGGCGGTTGCTCTGACCCAGTGTATTTTATGTGGTGTGTTTTTCTAGGCAGCTTGCTGTATACTAGTTGTAAAGTTATTAAGTTCCAAATCCAGCTGTTCCGGAGTTTTTAATGAAACTCTTAATTCTATTGTATTATCTAAGTCTATTCTGAAAATTTCCTAGTCTGTTTAAGAATTTACAAGTGTAGTATTGCTCTCTATGCGTAAGATCCGACGCCATACTGATAGAATAATTAGTGGATGGTCAGAATTCATGTCAAAGCGTTCATCGATGCTTAAATAATTAGTACAGATATTTCTAGTTATAAAAAAGTCTATTAGGTCTGGGACTTTGCGTGGATCGCATGGCTAATAAGTTGGTCTTCCGGTAAAAATGGCGTTACACTTTAGCTCTTTCATGGCACTCATATTTTTTTTTCCTTTATTTGGGGTTAATCTTGACCCCCAATGCGTATTTTTACCGTTGAAGTCTCCACCTAAGATGAATCACAATCTTTGTCCGAGTTGCTGTAAGAACCTCACATAATGTTCTTTTTATATTGTATCTCGGAGGCGAGTAGATGGCCGCTATGGTGATTGGATACAGTTGAGATTGAATACAAATCGCCACAGCTTGAATTTCTTCACATTCATACTTAACTTCTTCATAATGACTGAGATTCTCTTTGACTACAACCGCGCTACCACCTCGGGCAGCATTATCAGGGTGCAGTGCATGATACACTTTATAACCTCGAAACTTTAAGTATGATTGCTTAGTAAAGTGAGTTTCAGATATAAGGCAAACATTGATGTTTTCTGTGACCAGGACTACTTCTAATTCTTGTTGATGTTTAAGTAGTCCGTTTGAGTTCCATGCCATTATTTTTAATGGATTCATTTTTAATTCTGGAAATAGCACTCGTAGCGCTATTTTCTAGTCTATCCAAAAGAGCGTTAAATGAGGACATTCATTTGATAATTTCGTCCAACTTTCTTTGCATACCTTTATCGGCATTCTCACTAATATTAAGAGGTCGTTGTTCTACTCGAGTCGATTGATAAGGACTATCCCGAACCTAAAAGGATCATGCGATTGGGAAAGTATGATGCAAACAAAACTAACCAATCGTCAATCAATAACCAAATCGTCCAATAAAAGTATATTTGAATTCCCAGGAAATTGCAAAATCGATACTGCGTAACCAAAGTAATTTAAAACAGAACAATATTAAAATGTATTCTGATCAGACACCTAAACAGCGTGAATACCTGCAAAATCTCAAAGATGAACTTAATCGCCGACAGGCTAATGAAGACAAAACTCTCACAATAAGATACAGTAACGGCATACCAAAAATTGTGGTGTTACCTTCAAAAAACGAATAACCACCGCACCTACTACAAATACGTACACGGATCCTAATAACGAGAAAATATCCTATCAAGTTGTCGAAAACTACAGTAACATTGTAACCTCAAACAATTCTTTTAAATTTCTGTACGCAAACATGCGGAGTATTGTAAAACCTGGTAAATTTGACGAATTAAAATGTGTGATAAAAGCTTTTCCATCTTGCTTACACGCAGTGGTTCTAACAGAAACATGGATAAAATCAGACGAAGAAGGAAAAAGATATCAGATCCCAGGATACACACATTATTAACAATACATCGACATTAGAACTGATAAGAGAGGCGGTGGGGTCTCAATATTTGTGAAAAATAACTTGAAACATAGTCTGACTGAGGAAACTTGTCAAAACTACAACCACTATCTTTGGATTCACATAGAAAACTATACTCTGGATATAGGTGTAGTATACAGAAAACCAGAACAATCAAACACCAAAACCTTTTTGGATATCTATTCCCAACAGCTAAATAAAAACAAGCGGGGCGTGGTCTTTGGCGACTTTAATTTCAACCTATTAAATACAGAACGTGCAATAAACATGTATAAAGAAGTGGTCAAAGAAAACGGCTATGATTTTTTAAACAAAATAGATGAAGATCACTGCACAAGAGAATCAACAACATCCAAGAGTATAATTGACCACATCTGCTCAAATCTCAAACTGTATAATTTCCACCTAGCCATTATCGATACACCTATGTCAGACCATAAACAAATCTACTTAGAATTAAAACGATATAAACCAGAACCTCTGAAGAAAATTAGCTACCACAATATTGACTATGAAATGCTCTATAAGACCATCCTAGAAACCCACGCCGAAAACAGTGATTATATATTCGAAACCCTGGAAGAAAAGCTAATAAAAAGTATAGAAACAAGCAAAAAGACCAAATACAAAATGCTAAATTCACCACGACAAGACTGGATTAATAGATCAATCATTAGTGAAATAAATAAAAGAAACATTTTATGGAACCAACACAAAAAAAACCCAAATGACAAGCAAAAGGAAGACACATTCAGAAAGAAAAGAAACGAACTAACATAATCTATACAACGAACGAAATCAAGTTACTACATGAAAGCCTTTGAAAACTGCAAGAAACAGCCATTGAAAATGTGGGGACTGATAAACAGCCTGTCCTGCAACAAAGTCACAGAAAAATCCGCCCCGCGAAAACTTCAGTCACAAAATGGCACTGTTACTGACATAAAGGACATCTGTGAATGCTTCAACGTTTTTTTTGCAAATGTTGGTTCGATACTGGCTAATCAAATACCCATAAAATATCACCCATCAGGTAGTGCTTTAACGAATTTATCTGGATCTGGCTCGTCTTCTCTTAGTGATCTGGAACCTGCCACAACAGATGAAATCTTAAAAATAATTAATAATTTAAATAACAACACCAGCGCAGGTTTAGATGGTATTACTACAAAATCACTAAAATGTGTTGCAAACCTAATTCTTGATGAACTCACTAGTTGCATAAACAAATGTATGAAATCGGGAACATTTCCAAATAGTCTTAAGGTTGCAAAAGTTACGCCAATTTACAAATCCGGAGTTAGATCAGAGCCGGGCAACTATCGTCCCATTTCAGTTCTCCCTGTACTATCAAAAATTTTTGAGAGAGTCCTATACAATCGCCTCGAAAAGTACCTAACATCTCTAAACTTCATATATGAAAAGCAATACGGTTTTAGACCGAAATCGAATACACTCTCAGCTACAATCGACCTGGTGACAACTATAAAGCTTAACATTGATAAAAAGAAAGTGGCCATGGGTGTCTTTATTGATCTGAAAAAGGCATTCGACACAGTCAGTCATGAATTATTGCTAGGAAAACTAATGGAAATCGGAATACAAGGACCTGCCCTTGAAATTTTTAGATCTTACCTGTCAAACCGATACCAAGTAGTTAAAATTGGTAACACTCAGAGTGATCCCAAAATTATTACATACGGTGTACCCCAAGGTTCCATTTTGGCTCCTCTGTTATTCCTACTGTACATAAATAGTGTCCACAAAATTGGTCTAAAAGCTGACCTAACATTATACGCAGATGACACATGTTTGTTCTACTTCGGCCACTCAATCGATACTATTGTTAAGCAAGCACAGAACGATTTGGACTTACTCAACCCGTGGTTTCAACAAAATCTTCTCACGATTAATATAGCTAAAACAAATTACATGATATTCACTGCAAAAAATAAAAAAATCGGCAATTATACACCATTAAAAATAAACAATCAAACCATAAATAAAGTAGATCAAGAAAAATATTTAGGACTAATTTTGGACAGTAAATTGACGTGGCTTCCACATATTCAAAAAATTAAATCAAAAATACAATCACTCATGGGTGCCCTACGAGGTATCGTTCGTTGCTTACCCCGCCAAGTTCGCTATTTAATCTACTTCTCCCTTGTTAAGCCACATATCGACTACCTAGTGGAAATATGGGGTACCGCTGCTAAATCACATACGAACCTACTACAAACTGCTCAAAATAAACTACTAAAAACGTTATTTAACTATGACTATCTAACTCCAACAGAAACTCTTTACAAAAAAATTAAAGTAATGAACATAACACAAACATACATATATAATACATGCATACTAATTCGAAAAATACTAAATAAAAATATACACACAAATATAACCTTCACAAAAAATATTAAAAAACACAAAATGAAACTGAGACGTGAACAAGACTTTTTAAAACTACACCCAACCCGCACAAACTACGGAAGAAAAACTATCGTGTACGAAGGATCTAAAATATTTAATAAATTACCTAGAGACATCAAGGAATCTAAATCCAAAACAACTTTTAAAAAGCTACTTAAACAATTTATAGAAAAAAATTCACATTCCCTACTATAGTGTCGAGCCACATCCAGTTGGCGTTTATTGAGTGTTACACGGATACTTGTTTGCATGTATCGAACGAACATTTTGAGTGACCAAAAGATTTATAACCTACCCTCGAAACATTTTAGATAATTGATGTCTAAACTTTGTAATACCCCCAACTTTATGCAATTTTTAAGTACCTATTTAGTTTTAATATTCTCATGTAAGTGAATAGTGTTATTCTTATGAGAATAAATGATCTTAAACCAGAATATTCGCAAGGTTAACAGTTTTGTCTGTAATATTCGTGTATGTTTTCTTGTGAGGATTTTGTGTCACGTAATGGTTTTGCGTTTGTGAGCTAGTTTGCACTTTTTCGTTGATTTTGTATTGGCTTTTTGTTGCCGGCTTCTTAATAGTTTTGTTTTTTGATGCATTGCATTTCCCGGGCTACTATACATCCTCTATAATTTGCAGGATGTGGTTCTCCACAGTGGACTCATTTTGGTTTCTCATCTGCTGGTTTTTTGCAGTCGGCAATCAGATGTTTGCTGGTACATTTGACTCACCTAGGTTCCGTATAACAGTATTTGTGTGTATTTCCGTACACCTGGCATCTTTTGCATTGAGGTACAAGCTTCGAAGATGCCTCCTCCATCCAGATGTAAACATCTTAATATTAACTTAATGCTATAGATTTTATTTATGTCTTCCTCATTTTTGAAACTCAGCATAAACATGCTCAGAGGCTACTTATTTTTCCACTTCAATTTGTTTGCTGCATCTTCAATCTGGAAACCATTATTTTGCAAGTCCTCAATAATTCTGTTAGGCTTGTCAATTAAGGTTTTTCACCATAACTCTTATTGGCCTTTCCCGCTCGTTTTCGTAGGAGTACCAGAGAAAGTCATTTTCAGTCAATAACTTTGTAATAGACGTATATGTGTTTTCGTTTACTACATTTATTTTAACGCACTATCCATTCAACATTTTAGTTGTGAATTTATCACTAGACTCAGACTTTGACAACAAGTCATAAAAGGCCTGGTAGTTCTCAATGCCATCTACAATAGCCGGCGCAGGTGGCGGAATCTTTTGATCTTCTTTTTCTCAGATTGAACAGTTTCTAGGTGTTCAATGATGGCAGTGTGAGTGTGCGATGTGTTTAGTTTTTGTGTTTTGCTGCTCTTTTGCCTGATCCACTGAGTTTCCCTGGCTAGCTCCTCATCGTCCGTACAGTATTCAGGACACTGTATTGGACTTTCTATTGGCTCAGCTGACTTACTGGTTGCAGTTGTACTTTTTTCTGCTTTATGTTGTAAATACCTCACTTGTTGTTGGAAGCTTTCTATTTCTTTTTCCATATCAGAAATAACATTACGCAGTTGTTAATTATCTGTTCTTTCTACGCTGTAGTATTTGTACAGCAATTGTTCGTTATCGGTCACCTTAATTTTAGTGGTCTCAGCCATGTTAGTGGCTAGTTAAAATATAATTGGAATGTAGGTAAATTCTTACGTAACTGTACTTCGCGGCGAGCGCGGTCCGGCCGGCGCGTTTGGTTTGCTGCGTCTACACTTTGCACTTAAGTAGAGCAAGCGATGGACTTGACTTATCTCAACGAATATAAAAACACGTAAGACACGTACCATTATAATTAAAATGCTATTTATTTCGCAATAAACATTATAATTACAGCAAACGAGATGAAGATAAATGGGAGGCTGATTGCGACCAGCGACCAAGCGATTTTGATACTTACAAAAGCCTTTTTAAATCCCTCTAGTGCCGTGCCGCCCTCATAATCCTCCCGCTGAAGGATTCCGTAGATTGGCTGCATAACTTTTTCAAAACAAATTTACATATTTCCCGGGAAGCTGTGATTGATCGTGTCAGCGTCCTTGAGGGTTGAGTGTCTCCAGATGTAATAATGTAAGGTTATATGTACTCTGTAGTGAATCTTTTGGATACGTAAAGAAAAATGGCTGTTAGCAGGGAGCTTTTAGTGACATAGGCCCGTATGCACAAGCATGAACCTAGATTTAAGCCTGAATTACACGGTGCGATTTAATTGCCTGCGGCATACCATAAGTTGAAACAACTGTAAAACTTTCGTCGTCTTATCAGTGTTTCGACGGTGCAAGTCATTTGTTGCTTCAATTTTATTGGAGAAAATCGCATCGTGTCAATGGGACTTTATATTTCTTTACGAAATCTGTCTGTTCTTAATTTAAATTTATGCTTGAGCAGTCTCCTAGAAAAAAGAACGGAGGAAATGACTGTAGGTGTACGGCATAAAACGTATGTCTTATTTGTATCTACTGTTTCAAAAAACTAATCAGGTCAGAGGTTCAAGGCACAATCACACACATCCAGTCGGCCCATGTAGTAGAACAATTTAAAATGTAGATTTGTTTCGGAATTTGGCCTTTCCCGCTCCTTTGTGATCTTGTTCGAGAACTCGCTTGAATTGATTTAAAAAGGCATTCAATCTTCCGTTCAAAAATCTATTGCCAATATATTTTCGCTTTTGACTTACGTTGCGTAAAATGCCCTATAAATAATCGGATCACCCAAATGGGTGTTCCCATTATTGATAGGTTTAAAAAAAAAAAACGTTGTTCCGATTTTCAAAAGTCCCAATTTCATAATACCTAAAAATTATAATGTCTATTAAAAAACACGAAATTTATTTTACTGAAAGTCGTAAATGCGATGTCTTTGTTTTCCGATTTTCATACGTTCGGAGAATCACATGCTCGATGGGTTCTCGGTCCGAAAAATGACATTCCGTTTTTCAATACTTCGAATAAACTGCTAAAATTAGGATTCTGATTCTGATGAAACTGGTATAATGTTTTACAAAAAAACAAATTACATTAACTTTTAATGTAATTTAAAAACGTCTACTTTGTTATTAATATTTGTATATTAATATTATTTTATAGTGTTTTCTTCTTCTTATCAAATCATTTATTTCAAATAGGCACATAAAAGGCACTTTTGAACGTCAAAATTTACAAAAAAATAGAATTGATTCTAGTTGCCCCTTCCAAAGGGTAGTTTCGTATGGAGAAGAATGGGCAAGAAACTCCACCGTTACTCTTTTAAAATATTTTACAATATTATGTAAGTTCACATTAATTATGTAATCATATGTGAAGACGATGCACCTAGAATAAAATTACTATACCACAATAGGTAAAAAGAATTAAATATAATGCAAAGGCAGGTAAATTAATTATGTGATAGATACATGGTGCTCACATATTTACAAATATTGAAAAGTAGATGATGTTTCCAAAATTTTAACATGTAATAATTTAGTGTGTGAGTTAAAGTAGTTAAGTACATAATGTAACACTCAATGTCATAAAAATTATAAATTATACAATTAAATTAGCAACCAGTTTGATTTGTCTAGACTCTAGATTATCCTATGGAGCAGGACCAGCATGTTTCCAAGCATTCTTATCTAGGATATAATCCTCTAATTTGTAATATGCTTGTTTACAAAGTGTACTTTTTATATGAGTTTTAAATTTTCTTTCATTTAATTGCAATATGTCACAAGGTATTTTGTTGTAACATTTAACACAGTACCCCATAAAAGATGTATGTACTTTAGATAATCTAAAAAATGGTTGATCGATTTTATCTTTATTTCTAGTATTAAAATTATGTCTATCACTTATTTTATTAAAAATATGTAGATTTTTTCTTACATACATAATATTTATATCGGGTACCATCTTCGTCGGGTACCATCTTCGTCGGGTACCATCTTCGTCGGGTACCATCTTCGTCGGGTACCATCTACTGTTATTGAATCCTTTGGGTTAGATAAAGTTAGAACAGTGGCCATTAACGCCAGATCTCCTCTATTGTTGGTGAATCATTTGGGTTAGGTTAGGTTAGAAGAGTGACCAGCGAAAGAAAATATTTTTATTCGAAAGAAAATATTTTTATTCAAAAGTAAACGATCATAGTTTTAAATGAGAACCAATCCACCGCAAAAATGCGTTTTTATTTTGGAATTCTAATTAATCGGTACTTTAATAATCGGAATTCGTACTTTTGATGTTTCGAATTATCATTAAGTCGGACTTTTTGTTATTCGATCTATTGAAACTAGGTATTTTGAGAATAGTAATTATAAACGTTAGGAATATTGAAATTTTGTAATTATAAAAATAGGATGAATGATAAATCGGAATTGTTATATTTGGAATCGGAATTATGGAAATCGGTATTTTCAAATTGGTATTTGTGAGTGACGGAATAATTTTTTTCGTATTTATGTAGTGTATCCATAAATAATTGCATTACCTGCTACTACATGGCTGTATTAAAAACCTATGTCTGCTTCATTTCAAGACTTATAGTTTCATTCAACATTGTTCAATTTTGATCAATAACAAACATAGTACATTGTGTACATGAGCCGTACACACACTGGTCCAAACCTCAATACGAAGAATTACCACTCAGGGTTGCAATTACCTATTCCTATTTGTCTGGACCTGACCTACATATTTAATCTGTGGCTGAGTCTATGAGGCATGGGGCGTGTTTTGTTTATCTGCTTCTTCATTCAAGGGTCAATGTTAGGTGTAGTGTGTTCTTCGTTGTAAGTTTCAGGCGCGTTATCGTAAGGGCCATTGTTGTTAATTTTCCGTGTAAGGAATGGATGAGTAATGATTTTGTTTTATTGTAGGTTCAAAGATTAATGTGGAGTTATAGTTTGAACGTCTGAAAGTCTGAATTGCTTATAAACTGTATGGAAATTCATGACGTAAGGCCTAGAACACAAATGTTACTAAAACCGTCAATGAGTACCTACCTACCAACTGTAACAGAATTTCAAGATTCTCATAAACGGCTTATACGATAACATATGGAATCAAGAATGGAATATACCTACTGCTTCATAAAACATCTTTATAACAACAAAACCTCACGGAAAAAATAATGTTAGTTATAACTAACATTTACCTATTTCAGAACAACGTCACAACTAAACATAAAACGGGGCTAACCTACTGGATTTTGAGCTTCCAGTACATACCAGTGTGAAAACAAAGCCAATCCATCCCGATATTACATCCTGTCTGGCCCACAGGGATTGAAGGCTCAAGTCCAGCCCTGCACAAAGAAATTGATAAAAGAACAGCTAAGCTTTTCAAATAAATATTTGTGTTGTAATATTTTCATTTTATAATTTTAAGAAATTGGTTACCTTAAGCTCCTTAAATAATATTTGTTTAATGTATATATTGTAAAGTGAGTTGATAAGAACATTTATGCAAATCAACGCTAATATTATACAGAAGTAAAGTTTGTATGTACAACTTATAGTATGTTTTAAAGTGTAACAACTGATTAAACACATGGTTTAAAATAAATGAAATTCAAACAACCTTAGTAAATTACTTTAATTAGTAATTTATTTATACAAATCACAGCAACTTATTTGAACTATATCAACTAAATCTGTTATAACTTAGTCACACGAAAAACAAATTAACAAAAACTAATTACTAGACATAAATATTGAACTACCATAATTTTATTAGGTACAATATAAATGAAAATATTAGACATACTTATCAGGTTTTAATTATCAATACAAAAATAGAATTAAAAAGTAAGTTGACGGAGGTTCGACCTGCACCCTACTTACGTAACACACTATCTATCATAATCTGAATAATTTTGAAGCCTATTGCTAATCCATTGCTTCTTATGTTCGAAAAATTTGTCTGCTCAACAACGTAAATAACGCAACGAATGTTGTTAAACTGTCAAAATGAAACCCATTCCTACTGTTCGTGTGTTACGTAACTACCCCGCTGCCGCGCTGGTCAGTTGTCCTTGTGAAAAAGAGTGCGATAATGAGACGTGCAAGCTTATTTATGCAGCATTTTCTGACATAACATCTTGAAGTGCGGGGAGGGGCTTGAGAGTGGTGAGGGCACTCTGACAGTAGCCAGCGTCTTAGCGGGCCAGCGGGGTAGTTACGTAACAAACTAACAGTAGGAATGGGTTTCATTTTGACAGTTCAACAACATTCATTGCGTTATTTACGTTCTTGAGCAGTCAAATTTTTCGAACATAAGAAGCAATGGATTAGCAATAGGCTTCAAAATGATTCAGATTGTAATAGATGGTGTGTTACGTAATTAGGGTGCTGTATTTATGTAACAATAGTATAGTTGACTACCACGCGGGCGAATTAGCGAGCAGAAGTTATTATAACGCAAGTAACATCACACCTGCAAACCCCGAAGGTGTAAGGGTCAGCAATTATGAAAATATTACATGTCACGAATGTCCTGTAGAGGACCGCGAACGGATTTGGAGGAGATGATCTTGGTGATAATAATAAACAATTACTCATTACAATATAAAAGAAATACGCTTAACAGTAATCTTTCTTTTCACGACATTCACACAAATAATACTGAAGGACTTAAGTGCTAAGACCCTATTCAAATAAACATAAGTACGGGATTCTACTATTCTACCAATTAGCCTGAGAAATTTTCAAAGGAACCTTCTGAATTAATGACAATTAGTCCAAAACAGGAAAGTTGCATTAACGCTTTAGAATAATTAAACTTCTTGCCCCCATCTGTGGGGTCTCCTCACCGGAAGGTAAAGAGACTGAAGTAAATAAAACAAGGAATAGGTAAGTAGTGCTGCAGAAAATTATACTTTAGATACGAAAATGCTGAATGGTGAAAGCATCCTTGAATAACTTTATATATTGCATTTTATGTAGGAGCAAATGAAATGTGAGGAATTGAGTCCGATGTTCTAGTTTAGATACTTTCAATTATTCTACGGATCTCTTTTCCTTTTTTAAAAAGAAAGAAAGAAGAAAGATAAATATTTTATTTAGGCCACGCACAGGAAATCCAAACATTAAAAATAAAGAAATAAAAAACGTCAAGCATTTAAAAACAAAAACAACAACACCATAACAACATCAAACAACAACAACAAACAACAACAACAAACAAAACAAACACACACACACATTCATATGTCGGAAACCCATAGGGAAACACAGCATCCCACCATCTGCCTAGCTTTTTCCCAACTATGTTGGGGTCGGCTTCCAATCTAACCGGCTGCAGCTGCATATTTACCCGTATTTGACATGGCACGATTAGTATCGCACCGTCACAACCCAGTTACTGGGTAACACGATACCCCTTGATTAGACTGGTTGTCACTTTCGGGCTTTTGACTACCCGTAACGACTGTCAAAGATCTACAAATTACAGCCGGGCCCGGGACGGCTTAACGTACTTTCCGAGGCACGAAGGGGACTCGGTATGTTATGGATGGTCACCCATCCACGAACCAACCTCGGCAAGCGTTGCTTAACCTTGAAGATCGACCCATACTGCTGTTATTATTTAACCACGAGCCTCCTGCATCCTATACCATGAGTAGGAAAACACAACTTTCGAAGTTAGCGAAAGTCAGGCAGACGCTTCTAAAACCCATACCCAGGAAAATTAAAGCCAATAACGTGACGCAATTAAGCAAACACAATGTATGGAATATAGACGAGTATTTAACACACATAATTCTGCTTACCCCTAACAACATAACACGCTAACATTGTTTGCGCAGAGTTCACGCGGTTCCGTTTATGCTAATAATATGCCTTATATCTTTAGCTATCCGTTCGCAGTATCCCAAAACAGAATTTGCATACTTCCAAGATGTGTTTACAGTTATAATAAGTTTTTTATGTTCGTTTTTGTTTGAGAGTTTACCAAAATACTCTCTTTTATAAAAATTGCGTAATTCAATCGTTAACTCCATCTAGAAATGCTTCATCATGATCATTCTCCTACCCTTATCAAAATTTATTTGGGGGTCGGCGCATCATGTTTTTCATCATAACAATTTATTTGGGGGTCGGCGCATCATGTTTTTCATCATAACAATTTATTTGGGGGTCGACGCATCATGTGTTCTTCTTCCATAAGTACTTCTCTATTAGTCATGATCTCGGTAGCCACCGCTATTCTAGCACTATAATCTTTCACACAGTCCATCCATCGTTTCTTTGGTCTCCCCCTACTCTTATAGCCATCCCCATTCATACTCAAAACTTTCCCCACGACATTTCCCTCATTCCTTCGCATCACATGCCCATAAAAACCGATTTTCGCACAACTAGAAATGCTTCATATGTCATTGGGATAAAAAATGCCGAGAATAGTGGAACGTGAAAGACACGTTGTCGAAACCGACAAAATTCTGTCGAATTTTCCGATCCAACGGGTTAAAATTAGGAATTCGCACTGAAAAGGTTTGATGATTCCATTTGCATCGTGCATTTACATTTTTCCAATCCTTACCTACCAGCATGCGTAGCCTGGCCTCTATAGAAAGGGTAGATAAAATTACAGATAGTAGAAAGATTTCTACGGCGCGATGTCAAAATTTAAGAAAATAATGACTTTTTGTTAAGAAAGTGATTTGTCTTTTCTTCGTAGAGTAGAGATAGAAGTGGTCATGCTTCGAATGCAGGAATTTAGTAACTCGTGCCTACCGTTTCAACCTCCTTTGTTTTTTCATTGATCGTAGATTTCTTCACTAACACATAAAAAAAAACATACCTACATTAAGTAACAATAAATTTTACATTTTATTTGTATGATGCGTTCCCACGGATAAACCGTGAAAACGGCTATTGGTAGTAAGTCTACTGTAAATTCTTTATAAATAAATATATAATTATTAAAATTTAAAAAATAACGTCTTCACGTCTACGTCGACGTAGGCTAAGTGAGGGAACTTAATTGTTAAGCAAATTGACACCCTACGTCAATTATTCCGTACAACTGACAAAGAATGACAGTTGAGATTTTAATATACGGATAATTTAAAGTTGGTAATCAATTTGCTTAACAGTTAATTTGCTGTTTGTATATCGGGCTAAAGTCAGTACCTAATTATCATTAGCATATTTTTTGATACATTTAGGCTGTTTGTTTTGCAGCTTATATAAGATTCTGTTGGTTTACATGTCTGTAATAAAATAAAGGTCCTTGCTGCCATCTTACAGACGGTCCCGTCTCGTCACGTACTTGCTGGTCAGGTGCTTCTATCTCTAAGTTTTATATTAAACTAGCTTCTTGCAGACCGTAGCTTTTCTTGTGAGAAAAATTCTTCGTAATTTACATTTTTATCTAGGGTGGAACTGCCTATCAGTGCCAGCCTACTGATGCATTACTACTACGGGTCCAATATAATAACGGGTACAGGATGTTGATGGGGCTGTCCCGTTTCTGCAGTGCATCAGGTATGTCTGAACAAGCACACGTCGATGGCTTCCACGCCATCGTTAGACAGAAATCTGCCTCTTTGCTCTGCAGAGTGCGGGAAAGCTCCAACTCCATCCTGAAGACCATAGCGGGGAGGTACGATTCTCCTTTGTTGGGTGATGTTGTTCGAAGATCCATTTTGAACAACAGCCTGGTCTCCAAATAGATAATAAGTTTACTAACATAGGTCTAAGTTATCTTTTTGTTTACTAACCCATAAGGATGTTGCTTATCCGAAATAAAGATTATTTCATTTTATTTTATTATTTATTTATTACGAAGTACCCTATTGATGTGAACTAAATATATTTTACTCTGCACAGATAAAACGCACATTACATAAATTATAATCGGTCCGACTAAAGGCTCGTACACACTGACGCGACGCGACGCCCGACACAAAGGCACCGCGTGTTGCGCGACGAGCGGCGCCTTTGTGTAGCGCTATCGCGTTGCACCTGTCTGTGGGAGCCTTAAAGCCATATGCCCAGTATTCGAAAGAATACAGCAATTTTTAGCTTTGTCCACATTAGTAGGTAGAATACGCGCCATGAAAGATGAGACTTGACGAACGTCAGTAGTGGGAGCCTGCGCAGGTACAGTCGTGTACGAAATAGTTATCCATCATTTGGTCGGTCGGTGTCGGCGCGGGCGGTCCGTTCCCGCCTCAGACCTCATACCGCTAAAGAGACCTATAAATCGTGTACTGCGCAAGTCAAAACATGTGGTGTGTCAAGTCTCATCTTTAGTGGCACGTATTGTGTACCCTATTATTTACAGTAGTATACAAATTAAAGCATTATTTCTACTTTTTGTTTGACTTTATTTAACCTAGCCAGACCTTACTAAAGTACAATTTATTAACCAATGTTTTGTGAGAACATTGCTTCTAAATCTCTAGAGATTTCCAGTAAGTTTTACAAAATAATGTAGAAATAAGAACAAATGAAAAAGCTCGGCAAATAAATCTTGTGGAGTGTTGCCGGAGTTTCCTTAGGATGTCGATTTATCAACTAAGAATAGGAACAGAGAGTTAACGAGCCTTACATACAAAAATTGAGATTAAAACGTTCTTACGGAGAGTTAAGTCGAAGTAAATCTTAATTGGATGATACTCGCTGCAGACGAGCCGTTGCATTTTTTACGTCATTCGGAGATACATTGAGTAAAACTTATGTGGATACCTACATGGGTTTATTGGACTACTTACTACCATTTTTTAAATCTATTATCTACACCTATTACCACCTATTATTATCTACACCTGCACCCTAATTGCGTAACACACTTTCAATCGCAATCCGAATGATTTTGAAGGAAATTGCTAATCCAATGCTTGTTTGAAAAAATCGTCTGTTAAACAACGTAAAGCATTGCCATTGTGTGTTCCGCAATTATTCCGCAGTTTTCCTTTTTAACTGTCAAATCAAATCATTTGTTTTTTGCCAACATGGGTAGAGGTATAAATGTTATACATGTTTTGATAATGTTCTCCATGCTCTGCCGTCACTTGGGTATGCAAAATTTTACACACAAATTAACAATCTACTATCAAAATACCATGCTGAATAACAATAAATATTACAAGACTATTAAATTGGAAAATGATTTTAACCATTTTATTTTTCAATCATTTTATTTTTCTGTCTCAAGTAATAGTATTTCCCCAGTCGAATCATGCCACAACTATTTAAACTTAGCTTGTAAGATAATGAACCTATATTGTGTTTAGATAACAGGCAGAAATATCTTTATATATATAAAAATTACGTGTCACGTTGTTCGTCCGCGATGGACTCCTAAACTACTGAACCGATTTTAAATTTGATTTGCACACCGTGTGCAATTTGATCCAACTTGAAAGATAGGATAGCTTACATCTCAATTTACAGTCGCAATATTATTTTATTGCAAATTATTTGTCTATTATTTGACAGTCACAATTATCTGTTAGCTCCAAACGATTCTAACAGATGGCGATATCTGTTGACTGGATTGAGTAAGTATTCAATAGATGGCGCTATGTTAAAAATACAAACGTTTCATATAAGCTACAATTTGATAGCATAACCATAAATATATTTTGTAATAAACGAAATACAGTGAAATTCAATTGTTCTTACTTTTTCAATTTTTGGTTTCAAATATTCTTTCACTGTTGGGAAGCTATACTGTCTCCAGGTGACATAGGCTATATTATATTATGCTTTGCTACCCGGGCGAAGCCGGGGCGGGTCAGCGACCCGCCCCGGTCTAAAATATAAGCTTACTAGCGAGTAAGCTTATATTTTAGAAAGATTATGCGACAAACACGACGCACCGCAAAGTCGTATATACCTAATTGGAGTTTCAAAACCGTATTCCCACAAAGATTTCGTGTTTCGGCACGTCTTTGTTTTGGGGGAATGTACAGAAAAGCCCCCAGTATATGAGGTAATAGAGAAAAATTAAATTAGCTGAGACGAGGGCTCCGTATCAGTATGTTCACAATAGGGGAATATTCGCCATTTTTCTTTTAGTTACACATTCGTTTACTTGGGGTGCAAAACTTTTCGTTTCAAATTGCCAATTTTCGTTCATCAGGGGGACTGTAATTTTGGGAATCAGTAAGAATGGAAGTCAATCTTCTAATGAAAGATAAATCTTGCACTATTTACTTTCCAGGATTTTGGGGGAAAGAAAATTTACTCTGTTAAGTGTCCATTTATCCAATGAAGGAAAGTGATGTACGAAGAAGGTACATGTATGTATGATGTAGGTACTCGTAGGCACAGTCAGCTTGTGTAGCCACGAAACATAATTACCCATTGGGTACTTAATTGTAGCTACTCGTATACTTTGACGGTACAGCATTATGGAACACAAATTGTAAACACTCAAACGAATTTCTGTCAATGTATACAACTTTTTGAGGTTGATTGAACCTACACACTGACTGTGCACAGTCAAAATCGAACCTGATTCAATTTTCTGGTGTCTAAATTCCTGTAATTTTATTCAACAATTCATTAGGATTCATTATTTTTCATGCCAAACAGTTATAAGCAGGTAATGTTCGACGTAAAATATCTTTTTGCACGACTCAACGGTAAACCTACAGCGTACGGAAACTATGTAGTGCCTATAGCCTGTGTAAGGCATGGCTCAATGTTCTAGCACATATTTACAGGACGTTCGGCAACCACAAACTTACCTCACTATTGAAAAGTTTTGTAGCAGAGGATTATGGATGAGATACTTTTCATCCCGCCCCAGTTACTTAATACCTATTGATGTCTTTTTAGTTTAGCATGGTAAAGGAAGACTTTGTGAGGAAATCTGGACTTAATAGTCTGATCGCCAACACGTTGCCTTGCAAGAGCGGTCTTTGCTCTGAGATACTATTATATTATAGCTAAATCATTTTATATTCTAATTGTGGAAGGTACTTAGCATAATGATAAAGTATGTGTTTTTTTCATTTCAGCGAGCTCTGACGTCTGACGAAGTCTGTTGAGTGAAGACGATATACAACAAAATAAAAAATGCAAGTACCAAGATAAGTATGTTCAACTTACTGTGCGCTTCTAAGAGCGGTTCTCCACGAAGGTTTGCAGTACAACAAACAAAATTATTGCATATCTATCTGACGTTCATCAAATACCGTATTTTTGATGGCTTTTTATTTATTTGTTTATTAAAACTTTATGCACAAGTAAAAAAAAAATACTGTACAAAGGCGGACTTAATGCCTGAGGCATTTTCTACCAGTCAACCTTAGGGTGATACAGAGACAAAACATGGCAGGTGCAATATAAGGGATAGATAACTTGAAAAATAATAAATACTAATACATAGATACATACATACATACATATAACGATAATAAACTTAGTCAAGAGAAATAACGATAGGAAGAGGAGAAAACGAATCCAGCAAATCAGCGCTGGGATGATTCTGCCAACTTTTTACGAATATGTTCACGTGCCTTCACTTTAAAAGTAAACCGACTGGTTGCCATCCTGATGTTCAGAGGGAGCGCATTCCAAAGAAAGACCGCCTGGACAAAGAAAGAAGAGTGAATGAAACCAGAGCGGTGGGAAGGACATCGTAGAAGACGATTGTTAGTGGAACGAAGATTTTTACTATGCGCGGAGCATACGTATTGAACATGTGAAGTGAGGTAACAACATAGACAGAGCCCTCAACTCTCTACGCTGACGAATGGGTAACCATTTTAAAAGCAACCGGTGCGCGGACACATGATCGTACTTACGAAGATTGAAAACGAATCGAATGCAGTTATTTAGAAGGCGGTCAAGTTAGAATAGAATAGAATAGAATAGAATTTTATTTTGCAAATATGGGTAATACATAATAGTTCTTAAGATTACATTTAGCTCAGCCACATTTTACCAATCGGCATGCAAACATTTGAAATTATTTATATCACTATTATTACACTTATTTAGATCAATTTATAAATTACCATTATAAAATTCTTAAATCGTCGACTTAATTAAAAATATATGTCTGTAATAAAAGGAAAATATAAATTAGTATCATAAGATTAAACATCATGTCATTACTATTCATTACTATTACAAATATCATACCATTGTCATTACATCATTTAACATGTCATTACTATTACCAATATCATTATTATTACAATTCCAAAATCAAAATGTCAGAAATCAAAATGTTGATTGAGGAGATCAGCATTCAGGTCATAGTAACACACATCACCATAGTCAATTATGGGAAAGATTAGGGACTGTACAAGCATTGCTTTTATGTATGATGGGAGAAGGTTTTGAAGGTTTTTTATAACCCTGCGTCCTAACCGATAACGTGATCGTTTACCAGAATAATGACGTAAATACGCGACTTGATTGCGCGAATATGTCATATTCATATTAAGGCCTCAGCCACGACATTGGAAGGTGCGTCTTTCGGCGCGTGGCGTCCTACGACTGGCTTCGCCATGCCATTACCCGCCAGTGGCGGTGGCGACAGCGTCGGAAAAAGCAAAATTATTTATTCAACACGCTCGAACGGCACACGCCAGTCGCGCCGCTCTGAGTCGTTTATAGTACTTTTGTTTACATCGCACGCCTCTCCACTCGCCGCCGGCCGCGGTCGCTCGAGTGTTTCCGCGCCGCAAGAAGCACCGCAAGTCGCACCGCGACGACTCGTGGCACGCTCTAAATAATTTCTAACATTTGTTCTTGCCGCGGTCGCAGACGCTAGACGCAAATCGCGCGAGCAGTGATGACGTGGCCAAGGAGTAACGACCGCAACGATCGCGTACACGCGCCACAATCGCTTTCCGTTAGGACACTGCTTAAGACGTGCACATAGATTACAAAAGCAAAAGAACTGGTAATTGTACTACTAACTCTAGTTGAAGGCAAAACAACGACTTTTCTCGTCCATTTTCACTTTATAAACTGAACTAGAGGTACTACACATAGTATATTTAGGACTACATTCACCTCACACTACATTTCCAGTACACCAACTTAAAAAACAAAACGCAGTTGACAGTGCTAGTCTACATTTGCGTTGGGGAGCGAAAGAAGTCGGAAGGCGACGTCATTGAGATCGTATCGTGCGTCGGAAGAGCCGCTTGATTTATGTGGCCTCTAATGATCTCCTGCGCAATTGATGAACAATTGTTCTGAAGTAAAGGATAGGCGAGTGATTTCAGAATTACAACGTCATCAGTAGTTGGGGAAGAAAATTGGTGTTATTATGTGAAAGATTTTTTTATTAGATTGAATGATTAACGTAGTTATTGAGGCACGAAAGTTTTGAGACAGAAAGAAGTTGACGAGAGAAATTGCCAGAGGCAAATCTATACACCTATATCTATACAAATAAATAAGTGTCTGTTTGTAATATCAAAACAACAGGTTTTTACTTAATGCATATGAAATTATATACGGTACTTATAAGAAAAAAACATTTTTAAATTTTCACAATATTCAACGAAAGGTTGATGGTACATTTGAACAATAAATCAATTTAGATGTGATCGCTTTTTAAATGGTTTATCCTATATTATTAATTTTAAAACATAAAGTAATATGTAATTAAAAAGCAGTTGTTATTAGAATGATTTAGGTTTTTGTGATATTTTTATTGTTACTAAGAGGTTTGTTTAAATAAATTATTTATGTTTGTTTTTTTTCCATGCATTTTTATGGGTATCTTCACATAATGTTATTATACATCTAAGTACCTATACTGAAAACCAATGAAAGATCTTTATTTTTTATGAATTGTATAATTACAAGAAAAGCATAATTGATTTCCAAAGTAAGTATCTGATTTTCGGAGATAAGTTGCGTCGCTGATGAGCCCTGTCGGCGAAGAGTCCTGTCGGCGAAGAGTCCCTTGTCGGTGTTCAGTCTGTCGGCGTAGTATCTGTCGGCGTTTAGTCGTACGGCAATAGGCTCGCCCCTATTACATGGGACTAAAACATAACTGGCAAAATATGGGTGTACCACGTACCTACCAAAGGTACCTACACCTCTGCTTAACCCTTCAGGGATTACAGGCGTGATGTTATGCTATGTTATGTTTAATAGTAATCTCTTATTTTGAATGCTTTAAGATAATGAGTTGTTCACACAAAGTTTGGTCTTGCTTCAAGAGATTCCTCCTCAACTTTCATGAGCCAAGTAAGTACCTATCTAATAATTAAATATTAAAATGAATCTACCAGGTACCTCTACCAATTTTATCACAACTCCAAATAAATTAACGCAGCCGGCACCGATACAAAATTCTCAATATACAGTCAAAAGTTAATACAGCCACATCGGTTAAGTAACCGCACCGGGTATTAAGGCCATAAATCACGGACGAAGCAAATTGTTATCGAATGAGACAGCCGGCCGGCTCAGCAGTGGGGGCACTGACAGGGCCTTACACTTCCCCAGGATATGACAAGGAATTGGAAAGAAGTTGTGCTTCGTACAGACAAACTGCGACGGCTCGGCGCGCGGTAGCAAGGTATATTGTAAGAAAACAATAAGCTTTTCTCTCTTCTTGCTTATAAGATTCGTCGTTTTAGCGTACCAGAGCGGGGATAAAATAGCATATTTACCTCTAGGGGAAAAAAGTATTTTTTTATTTTATTATTGTCTTTTACCAAAAAAGTATTTTTTCATAAGTAGAATAATCATAAATAACGAGTCGACTGTTTCATAAAACAAGAAAAACATTTTATTTTTGGAAATGGAACTAAAAACGGCGACCTCTTCTGTAGAATGCGTGAACCCTGTTGCGGCTATCGAAGGAATAAAAAAAGTAAACTATGTAATATTGTATTGGATTATTTTATTTTCTCGCAATCGTAGTGAAAACTAGAGTGTAACACACAGCGCTAAAACCCATTATAACTCGGTTTCTATTTACTCCCTCGCTACAGCTCGGCAGTGAAACTACCTGGTATATATCGGGTAATTTTAGCCCCTTGTATAACAATCTACTATTTTAGAGTATATAGGTAACTTCTAGACCAGCGTCTTCCATCGTCGACCGCGGCATCACTTACCACCAGCACCTTAATTGCGTAAAACACGATTTATCACAATCAGAATCATTTTGAAGCCTATTGCTAATCCATTGCTTCATATGTTCGAAAAATTTGTCTGCTCGACAACGTCAATAACGGAATGAATGTTGTTGAACTGTCAAAATGAAACCCATTCCTACAGTTAGTGTGTTACGTAATTACCCCGCAGGTCAGAATGTTAGAACGTGTTCAGAACAAAAACCCACAGCGAAACGAAACGCAAAGGAACCACAAGAGAAAAAGATAAAAAAAACCAGCTAAATGCGTGTCGTACCACACACAATGAAGGGTTCCGTAGTTGAAAAACATGTTCTTCCATACGTTCCAACTGCAAATGTAAGTTGGTCGACTAATACTCGTAACTTGTAAAGCCTACTTAGCTGTGATAGTTTTCCTTTTAATTTCGTTATATATACTACTGCCGTGAATTTTCTAACATTAATATTTTTGAATGGTCTGGTCTGGGATAGGTGGAAATGGAATGGAAAAAACATAAGTACATCCCCACTTTACGTGTTCAGGAGGTACCGTTATTTTTTTTTTTTGCCTCCTTATTTTTACCGCTTTGTCGGCGTGATGAATATGGATATCCATGCCAAATTATAACTTTATAGTACTAAGAGTCTGAGGTAAGCTCCAGACGGACAGACAGACGAACATGGCGAAACTATAAGGGTTCGTTGTTGACTACGGAACCCTAAAAAACAGATGAAAGACGAAATTGTTGGAAACAGTTTGTTTGACAAAGAATAACTGGCTCTTGTATTCCCGTTAACTCATCCAGCTATAACAGCTAAGCTAATTTGTTTATGATTGAAACATTCTCGTTCCATCGACATTAATGATAAAGATTGAAATGAATTGGCGGAGTGAACAAATAAAACTTTCCACTGATTTGTTCGATCCATTGGGTTGGAATGGGACTTTTTCGACTGTTGAGTGATGAATTTTTGTATGTTGCTTGTTTACCGACATTATGCAATTGTTTTAGTAGCTATGAACCAGACTGACACACTCATGAATCTTTATAGTGCCAACGAACCAAACAGAATAGAATAGAATACTCTTTACTATTATATATCTCTTTAAAATTACAGATATAAATGTAAATTTTACATAGGGTGACACAATAGGCGGTCGGTGTTAAGTCAAACAATCGTTAATAGAATAGAATAGAATATAATACTTTTATTTCGGACATGAGTCCATAGGGTTAGTACTCGTAACGATTTTACTTAACTTCTAATGTTAGTAGGTTACAGACACAAATCAACATACTACAACTAAAAATACTAAAATTGAATTGTCAGAACCACTATTTTTTAACAAGATTAATTTTACACGAAACAATGGGTCTCCTCCCATCCCAAGGGATTTTCTCATTCCACTTTTCCAGAAGTTGGCCTTCTGCCCCTTCTCTACTTGCCCTTGTCCCATGCTGTACCAAACTGTTTTAAATATGAACTCCTATTCCTGACTCTATTTCTATAATGGCGATTGGTGACTAAGAAAAGTAAATAATGGCTGCTTCGAGAAGGGAATATGACAAGAGTTATTGAACCAATTTAGTATTTACCGTTATTGATGCTAGCAATATCGCAGATTTTCTCAGGAGAAATTAATGTGATTGTTGCTGTGGTAATCTTGTCTGTGATAATACAGAAAGTCCCATGATAGATATACTTAGGTTTCTATTTTTCAAACGTGTTACAGTCCTTTCACAGTCGTTTTAACTCTGATTTTGCATCACTGGCAAAATCACAATGATCTTTATACTCTTGGGTTGCTGCATTGACTAGTCTGTCAAAATTATAGTGATCTTAAGGACCCGATCACATGTACCACAACCACACCACATCGCAGTATAAAATGTGGACAAGCAGTGGTTACGTGTGAATAGTGTCGCTGTAGCTTCTTGCAGTTGTGTTGTGGTAGCTACAAAATTTCGATGTGGCTCCGTTGTCGCTAGTAGTAGTTCTTGCGGGTTGCAGACAGATACATCGACTCTGGCTGTGACAGTGTCGTCTCGTCGACGCAACGTTGTGTTTGCGATGTGGCCGGCCGCTAGTGTGTCTCGCAGGTGCTTGCGTTGTGGCTGCGACGTGGCTTTGGTGTGATCAGTTTCACCAACACGGTTGATTTTGACTGCCAAATATGGTGTGTGTGAATAAACTATTCATTTTCATACAAATTAGCGCCCGTCCGCGTGTTGTCGTTGTGGTGTGACTGTGGTTGTGGTATGCTTGTGGTTGTGGTTTGGTGTGGTTGTGGTTTGGTGTGGTTGTGTTACGTATGATCGGCCCCTTGTCGTCATAATAAGGTTGCTGTTGGGTTGTTGCTATTAAAAGGAAAGTAACTGTGAAAGGACTGTAGCAATATTCTCTATGGAAAGTAATTGATTTCCAAGGAATTAAAATGCACACAGGGCGATCGGGTATTATTTCTCTGTTGGATTAAAAAAATTGTTCTTGGTATTGACCGGGTTTTCAGAAAGCTAGTCAGTCATTCTCTGCGCCTAACCTTTTCAGAATAATTGTTTGTTCTAAAGCGGTATAAATACAATAGTTAGTTATTATCGTAAATAAGAGAGAGAGAGAGAGAGAGTAAATATGTAAAAGAAGAAGAAAAAAAAAGATAAACAAGGTGATTTAAGTGAGCCCGCGTACACAAAGCAAGGCTGAGCCAAAAAATAAACGGATCATATTGTGAGGAGTAATTTTACTTGTTGTTTGGAGTCGTTTTTTACTGGATGAGTGAGGTTTCAACTCAAGGTTTTCAGAATAAAAATATATCTATTTGTTCTCCAAGTTAGTAAGTCTATATTTTATCAGCCTGTAAACATTTGCTGAAAATGAGACTTGTAATGAACGATTATGGAATAAAAATGCCCTGAACATAACAAAACATGACTCTACAGGCGTCATGTTTTGTCATGTTCATGGCATTCATGGCATCGAAGGGTTATATTAAGATGTACCTATAGAACAGCCACATTTCGCCAGTTATGTTTAAGTCCCATGTAATAGTGGACGAGCCTATTGCCACCAACCGGGGCACAGATCCGGGTTCCGGTCTGCTACTGAGAAATTCCTAATGCAAAAACGCAATCACACTTTGCCCGACCTGGCAATCGAACCCAGGACCTCATGCTCAGCAATAGCGTTTGCGACCATTAGGCGACGAGGCAGTCAATGTTATGATCACTTTGCTTGAATTTCAATTACAATAAACTCTCAGGATAATATAATCCATCCTTAACCTAAACCTAATTCTGATTATAATAGGTAAAATTTAAAAAATCTCCGACATAAAAAAGAGCTGAAGACCTTGAAACGGCTGAACCGATTTTGATAAAACATATCTAAGAATCAACACTAGAAAATCTGCTTTCAAATAAAAAAAACCGCATCCAAATCGGTTCACCCGACACACACACACACACATAGCGGTCAAACTTATAACACCCCTCTATTTGCGTCGGGGGTTAAAAAAACACTTCCTCTCTCCTTAAAGATCATCATTACATTTAGTTTCCTTGCTCTTGTTTCATGTTTATTATTATATGTAGATAAGTATATGTTGTATGTATGTATGTATGTATTGTATATGTAAATGGTACACCAACTAACTGCAGTATTATCTCTCCTTCTCCCTTTAATCCATCCAAAGGTTGTCTGTAAAAGATCGCTTTTAGCGAAAAGAGCGCTCATTCGCCCATACGGGTCAACGTATGTAAAATTTCTACAATTAAATCAGTAATTTTTATGGTGTACATAATAAAGAGTATCCTATTTAGTTTTAAAATTTATACATATCTGAATATGAAATGCCGAGTTAACAAACTAACAAACCTTCACTTTTCTGTTAAAACCCACTTCTTCAGAAAGTACCCTTTATAACATCAAAGTCATATTTTTATGACAAATAATTTCCGCGGCGCGGGCGTGTCGTCGTAAAAGTCACAGTTTTTTTCATCTTCATTTATGGTCTATGAAAATATCATCTGCCTTTAACATATTTTCCTTAAAAGAAATGTTTTTGAATGCAGGTATTTTTTTTATTTTATCATGACAAAGTTTGTGGGATGTTTTTAAAGAAATACGCTGTGTATTTTATGTTCCCCCTGGGTGATTTCGCTTTTGTTTTCTTTTAATTATGTACCCTACCTCTCTGAGATGAAAAATAAGAGTTTTGTGAAAGAAGACACATGTTTGAAGTCATTGCCTTTATCGTATAGTTATGTAGCGGTATCTACATCGCCACATGCGAGCTACACGTCACACTGACGTCACGCAAAATCCTGCATCGCGCAAGCAGAGTTTACCACGCAACTAGCATATACATAAACAACGTCTCGACATCAATCGTCGTGCAGCGGCATGTCTGGTCAGAGGATCCTCCCTTTTCTATGGAGGTTTGAGTGAACTTTACATCCTGTTCCTCATACTTCTATAGTTATAACTACGACTTACCACATTTGTTCCTAAAACCCTGATAAATTATGTAATTAGTTTAGCTATGATGATTGGCTGACTAAACTAAAAACCAATCACAAACGTTGACATGAGATTTGACAACAGATTAAATTGAATGGGCTTTCAGAAACCGGCCGGAGTTCCGTCAGCCTTTGATAGCGCTCTGGTTACTGAGC
Organism: Dryobotodes eremita; assembly: GCA_917490735.1. Taxonomy (NCBI): domain Eukaryota; kingdom Metazoa; phylum Arthropoda; class Insecta; order Lepidoptera; family Noctuidae; genus Dryobotodes; species Dryobotodes eremita. Next base: position 13,648,765 of record OU823254.1, on the reverse strand, counting down.
CGAATTCGAAACCCGATCAAACTTTGATTGAAGCAGGAAAATAGGAACCCATTATTTCAACTTATGATGGTAGGTAGGTATAAATATAAATAATAATAAATCTATCTACTCAAACTTACAACCTCACCTTGGTTTATCCGTGAGATTTAAAAAATACCAGGTTCTATCATCCGCTGAGAAAGTTAATTTTAAGAACCAAATAATAATAGTGTTTTATTGCAGGCAAAATGCTCATACATACAGGGTGTAAAAGGACCCATTACATAGCCGTTCTGTATATCAAACTAAGTAACTTAACATAAAAATAATTGCTGTGAATCGAATTTTATTTTTGGTGTGAAAAATCGCTGTTTACGGTAGTGCGCAAAGTAACGCACGCAAAACATTGTGCTTATGGGTGGGTGCATGCAAGGGTACAGGGGTCGTCGGGGTATTTAAAGCGCAGCCCAAACGTAGGACACCGTAAAACGCTCAGTTTTTTGTCGCACAATTAGGCGTATTGGTACATATTACAAGCCAGAAAAAAATTGAGTGTATTGTCAAATGTTCAAATAAAATACTTATTCAAAAATATTTCATAATAATAAAATAATATCATGATAAAACAACCGAAAAAAAGAGATCAAACATTTTTTTTTCGTATGAGGTTTCTTAAAATTTTGAGCGTCAGCTAATATTTTGTGTAATGATAATAAAGGGGATTCAATCAACTAATAAAATACCTAAAAATTGTTCCACTGAGCCGTGAATTTATTTTTTAATTTAATTAAAACTGCTAAATTACTTTAATTTTGGTGGTCATTCGATTCAACTAACATCAAACGCATCGCTGTTTTGAACCTTATTTGTTGCCGCGATGCGCTATTGTCAATTACCTAAAAAATTGCTACTTACCGCTCCTTAAAGTTGTGTTATAAGTTTATAACATTAAAAACATTTTTCGTAATAAAACATCAGTAAAAGTTGGAATTTTGACCTTCAATATCTCTGTAACCAGAAGGTTCCAGGTCCACTACAAAAAAAAATTACAATGACGGGAAGTACAAGTGACTCTCGGCTTCGTTAAGTGTATTTTTACTCCCGTTATACAAAAATAGAATACTTACATAGTAGAAGTACCAACGAACGTGCGTGCGTGCGTGTGTGTTGACGTCATCACGTCAGCGCCGGCTATCGCTGAAAACCAGCGCTGGGGCTCTGTCTCGCATAGGGTCGTAGCATTATGCTGAGCGATTGCCGTTTTGCGTGAATATGACGCATATTTTTCCCCAACTCGTTCTTTTTGTGTTTGTGTGTTTTTTCTTTGCGTCATGTTTACCGCAAATAAATGTATTTTCTTTCTTTTCTTTTTCAAAACCAAAAAATGCTGAAACTCCCACCATCGCAGTTCTGTACCCTACATTTATTACTCCAGCCTATTATCATGATTATCACTTTCCTCCGTTCTAGTTAGGAAATCCCGACTGAGGTCAGATTAAAGCAAATACAAGAAAATGAAGCAAATATTTACCTATAAAAACCCCATGTTTTAGGGTTCCGTATCCCAAGGGTGTCAACGGGACTCTATTACTAAGCCTCCGCTGTCCGTCCGTCCATCCGTCTGTCTGTCAGCGAGCTGTATCTCATGAACCGTCATAGATAGACTTTTTTAGACTGACGGGAATTTTCACAGAGTGTGTATTTCTGTTGCTGCTATAACAACAAATAATAAAAATAAAATAAACTTAACAATTAAAGGCGGTCTCCATACAAGAAAAGTCTATAATTTTTTTTTATTGTTAAATATTGTGCGGTGGTACGGATCCCTTCGTGTGCGAGTCCGACTTGCACTTGACCGGTTTTTCTACCACGCTTTACACTAACCAACGTTTGATAATGGAGTTACTTAGGATAAGGAAACAACGTAAATTTTGCGCTGAAAAAACTCTGTAATTTATAGGAAAATGGGAAGAAAAACCAAGATTTTCTTCGTAAAGGTCAAGAAATAAGTTCAAATCAGTAACTAATGACCTTGTTTGATACTTAATTGAGTGTGGCGGCTATTAATTTCGCGGTGGGTGTATTTTTGGTCCATTTTGGCACAACAACGGCATTCCGATGTGTCGGTGGGTAATTTGCGGGGTCGTTCGGAGGTCACCGATAAATCTTCATTACGCCTCGCGGATAGCAGTCATGTCCGTGGCTCGGAGAGATTCTGAGCATATCGTCTGATGTTATGCTGCTAATTGATGTTTTCAATCAAATTGATTGTTAATGTGTGTGATCTAGCTTTGTTAACATTAGCAGTTAGTATTATTAGTGTCTAATTAATTGGTCTAATCAAAATTGCTTTGCAATACTCACCTCGGTAGATATGTAGGTACTTATGAATGTGACTGTTATTGATTTACGGAGCGCGTTTACATCAGGCGCGGTCCCAAAAAGGGGGGGGGGTCACGGGGGTCATGACCCCGCGAAATCATTCAAGCTGTCGAGGGCCTGAATGATTTACTCGTCTTACTAACTTAAATAAATGTCTTTTGTCTGAATGTATGTTCCAGCATCACGCCAAAAATACCGGATAGATTTTGTTCAAATTTTGCATAGATATTCCCTATAAGTCTGGTATAGACTAATATATTATCACGCTATTTGCTATGAGGGATGAGAAATATTGCAATTTATTTGTATTCCTCTAAAGTTTAGCGCAAATTGTAAAAAGTCGAGCCAAAAGATTAGAATTCTGTAGATAGTTACAGAATTAACGTTTTAAACTCAAACTCAAAGCATTTATTTCAAATAAGTAAAGCGATTACAGGCACTTTTGAATTGTCAAGGGGTCGGTCAGTCAGAAAAATGAAGCTAGTTGCCCATTTCAAAACATAGTAGGTACCTATGGAGAAGAACGGGCAAGAAACTCCATGGACACTCTTTTAAATAAACATACAGTTACAAAAAAATTGTTACATCATTCAAGTTGAAATTATACATGTGAGACCGATGTAAAAAGGCGTGCACGTTAAAAGCGTCCGTAATCAAAAAGATAAAAACCATTCAGAAATTTAAATAAGCTGTGGCAGCTAAGAGATGACCAGTCCCTACTGACGGCGCCCGTTCACGAACATGACGTATGGATCAGCACCATTCAGCTCAACTATTTTGAAGGGAACTTAATGATCCAACACACACGCCACCACCAGCGAGACATTTGAGTCATTTAAATGATTATCATCCCGCTATACCTTTAAGGAGCCTTGCAGTCAATCATGACATAATAGTACGGGCGGTGGCGTTAGTTAGAATATATAGAATAGAATAGGATACTCTTCTTAGAATTCTCTTCTGTCTTTGTTGCTTGACTAACTAAATTCAATGTTATTAGCAAGTCATTGAGTTTCTTTTTTTGTAATTAATACGTGAACCTTTACTGTGAACGAACGAGCTGCAGGTAAGTACGAGTAACAGAATCCAGTTAAAAATGACTTCTCTAACAGAGCAGGTTTAAAGTTACCTGCAAACATTTCAAGGTTTGCTAGCGTGAAATGGAGCGTAGTTCTCAGGTGTTCAATTAACGGATAAAGCTAGGAACACCACACTGCACTCACAATACAAATCACTGACCTAGCTGTAGAGGTCACAGTTGGAGCGAGGTTGGGCGCCATCACTCGTATCGTAAGAAAACCTGAATTTTAATTAGTAGATATCCACTAGCGTCGCGCCTCTGCTTCGCATGGTTTTTACGACTTGATAAAATATCGTGCTTTCTTTTTTTTACGTAGGTTAGTTTAATATTTATGTATTATGCCCTTAAAATCCTTCCAGAATAAATTATCTAAATGACGGTGAAAACTGGATCAAAATCTGTTGCGTAGTTTTGGAGAACAACGCGGTCATACAGTCAGACACGAAATGCGACTTTAATTTATAAAGATAATTAAAGTTTCTGTGAACAATGATAACATCATACCAGTATTCCTCGATGGGTAAGCAGAGACAATAATAATAATATAAAATGATTTATTGACACAAAAAAGGTGTAACATTGTATTTGAAGTCCTGACTCCTGTAAGAACCCGTTTTTGGAACATTAACAATTTATGCAATAAGATTAAAATAACGCAAAACGAAGGGAATTTATTGCATGCAAGCTCTTGAGTGGAGTGTGTGTGTGTAAGGGTGTGTGTGAGGGTGTGTGTGTGGGGGTGAGTCTGGGGGTGTGGGGGTGTGTTTGTTTGTTGTTTTGTGTGTATGTCTGTATGTGTGTGAGATGTATAATGCACCCAGATATCGGCAGTTACATTTAATTCATATTTAATAGGGAGTGAGAGTTTTCCCGTGAATCGGTTAGAAATCCAGACTCCGGGCTGATACTGAAAAATACCCCGACCTGGGGATGACTAAATCAAGGACTTTAAGCTCAGTACCTACTCGTGCTTTTAACCACTAGGCAGCCCCTTTTGCCTACATGTAGTCAACATTCTAAGATTTTTCTATAATTTTGATCACTTGTGTGATATCAATAATGGCGAAATTGAGCGTTTTTATTTCAAATCTACTTTTTGTTTTTTTTTTCAAGAAAGCATAGATAACACGTGTAGTTTTACAGTATGCAAATAAGAATATAGAACAATCCATAATATCTGACCTGGATACCTGGCGTATTTGTTAATGTAAGAACATAAATAAAGTGGAGTATCTGATGTTCGGTAATAAACGTCAATTTTTGAGGGATTCGATTCAGTCATGCGATCCTGGTACAGGCTCAGACATATTTCACCGTTCCTTTGTCTGTTCGTGCCTGAAATTGTAAAGAAAAAATAAAACTACGGAATAATAGTTTAACAGTAGACGACTTAAAATTGAAAAACTTTTTTAGTTTTTATTTTTCACTTTTTAGTTGTGATACCTACCCCCCACAAATTCGTATACCATTACTTGATATGTAAATAACAGTGATAGGAAATTATTAAAACATCATCAATATAAACTAAATGAAAAAATACGCAGCCAAATTCATATGGGACCACATGAGAAGCACCAGCTTTCAAATAAAAAAAGAATCATCAAAGTCGGTTCACCTACAAAAAAGTTCTGAGCTAAAACACATCAAAATAAAACATCAAAAATACAGTTGAATTGAGAACTTCCTCCTTTTTTTTAAGTCGGTTAAAAACTAAGGAATTGAATACAATAGAATATACTCTTTATCATGTACGCACGACTACATATCAAGTTCTACAGTTCCAGTATAAGCTGACTTCTCATTGTACGAAAAGCCTATACAATGCGAGGTCAGCTAAAACTGGACATTTATAGCTTGATATGTCGCCATGTGTAATTATATATAATTCGTATATAATATAATAATTATATATATATATACATCTGTAATTCGTACACTATACGAATTACAGATATAAATGTAGAAATTTTACATAGGGTGACACAATGGGCGTCGTATCGCTAAAAGGGAGAAGGACAGACAATACTGCAGGTAGATTGTGGTGTACCAGAACAACCGTGTCTGTGGTGTGAATTTAATCATCTGTCTTGTGGTTCATTTCTTTTCAACCAATGAAATGAAATATTAAACCCTGTTCAAACAGACGCGATCTGTTATTTTTACCGTGCCATTAATGTCACAGTCTTTGGTACGCGTATTTGTATGAGCGAGTTAACACGAGTCCAGATGAAATAATGTTATTTTGTCGAATCCGATATCGTCGGCTCGTGTGAACTTGCCATGCGTATAAAAACGCGGTCACCACAAATAAAATCGTACATTGAAATTAACGGTCCATTCAAATAACGAATCAGTCGTGTGAAAGGCGCTACAACAGTTTTTTTTATGAAGCAACAATGAAAAGGCCTGACAGCACATGAGACCGTCGCATAATAAGCATCCTGCTACAAATCTTAGCTTCGAAATGTGTCTTTATCAACAATATTAAATACAAAATACATTTAAACGACACTTACCTAAGATTTTTCTACAAAAAATCGACTAACCAAAATCTTAAACAAATCACTTACACTGATTAAAAATCAATAGAAAATTTTATTAGGTAGAAACTAGCACAAACTGTTTACGATGTGTACTTACCAACAAATTCGAGACAGTCTAATCGTGACGGGAACTCATTAAAAACTGTCAGTTCGCTGAAGTCTCCAAGACGTACGGTAGTCGTACTCAAAGCTTTGCAGACACACACTTAAAAGATATTTGAATTAGAACGTATCCTAGTTTAGCGGTAGTGCGCTTGTGAAGGGGAATACGTGTTATGTGGGTTGTAAGAGGTTATAATTACATTACTCTTCGTGTACATCGAGATATGATGTTACTTTTAACATAATAATGGCGAAAACGTACCAATATAACACTATGACTGTATTATCCCAAAGGTGTGTAGGGCATCCACCCACATTTCGCCAAAAAAAAACATTGGCGGTAACTCGACATTAATTAAGTTAGAAGAGCATACTATTCAATTCAGTCGAGTTTTATTTTTGTTTCGAAAACAATTAACGTGGAAAACTCGCTGTAGAGGTACAAATAGTACCCATGTTGTGTTGTAGGAAAGTTTTCTAAAATTCCTAGTAAAACAAAGTAAGTATTACTAAAACTGAATACGTGTAATAATAAAGAAAAGTTTTCGAGTACTCCATGAAAGTTTGCATGTTGGTTACTAACTAAACTAAACATATTACTATCTTCCACTTTCAGATAAAAATAGGCATAAAGCTGTTAAGTTTGATGAACTGAAACTTTGACGGGATTATAATAAACATTATTAGAAAAACACTTAATTATTTAGTACAGTATCAGGGAAATTAATTGCTTATCAAATTAGCTCCCAACGTAAAGTGGGCGTGTATGTATTTGACACATACAACATATCACAGACATATATGTTTAGTTTAGTTTGGGATAATCCTGTGCGAGTCCCAATAAATACGTTTCTTCCTGTCTTTTTTTCTTTATACGACATATTATTAATTAAAGTCCCTTTTCGTGTCTGTCTGTGTGACGGCGTTGTTCTTTTAAACTGCGCAACAGATTTTGATGCGGTTTTCACCATCATTTCGAGAATTTATTCCGGAAGGTTTATGTTTTTAATAAACTTATATAAAAAAAACACGTGTGGCACTCGGGGACTGCCGCGGTAAAGCTATTGCATAGCATTTTTTATCAACTTATGCAATTATAATTATTTTTTATTTTTTTATTTATGCAGTATTTATTTTTCTTTGTTAATACAAAGAAAAAAAAAATGTGTATGTATATGGTACGACTGTACTTGAATTAATATTCAAGTACAGTCGTACCATATAAGTACACGTTAAGCGAACGCTCGGCCGAGCTACATGGTAGGCGGAGTGGGTTGTGTTAGGTTTTATTTTCGTTACGGAATTTCTTGATTCGGTCGCCGCGCTCAAAGCCCGCGATAAAAGCTATGCAATAGCTTAATAAATAAATCTCGAGGTTTTGTCAAGTCATTAAACCGTGCAAAGCAGGGCCCGGTCGCTAGTTGATGATATAGGTAAGGTTATCTCTTCCTTTCCTCTGACAAAGTTATCAAGCTTGGAATTTGTACCAGATAGTTGCACACTGACATTCAATTTAATGGCTCCCACATAAGCTACATTTTACGGTATGTACCTACTCCGTTTGCGTACAAGATTTGCATTCATTATTAAGCGATCCATCAATGATATAATTGATGTTCAAGTTTCTGCAGGAGCCATTTGGATTAAATACATACGACTGCGCATAATATGCATTTTACAGTAATATTCCTGCTGTTACATACTTTTTGCTCACAAAGCCATTAAATACTTTTTACGCGTCAATCGGTCAGCTTGTTTTTATTCTTAATTTTTTTCAAAGATTCAAATCGACGATTTTCCAAACAAGCTTGTCAGAAAAATTTCCAAGCGTCATTCAGTCGTTGGAATTCAGGAACGAATCATCATTTTTTAATTCTGTGATTAAACCATATTATCTATTTAATATGTTATACTAGCAAATGCTAGATTATCTTTAGTGAAGTATTATCAAAGTTTTCCTCATGAAGCAATAAATTGTAAACGTCGATCGTCTGCCTGTTCCCAGGATTGTTCTGCTGTTTTTTTTTTGGGTATGTATTCCCTTCATTGGTTCGGTATTCCTTTGTATTTAATCTGCGCCTTGTTTTTTGATCTAAGAAGAATTCCTTTTGTCTTAGGGTTAAAGACCAGTTATAAAGCCAAATTTTGGCCATAACCGCCTATCTAACTGTCCGCCTGTCTACGTTATCATCTGCCGGCTGTCGAAGTACCGACCGGTTCTGTCCCCACGGATTTGTTGCCGTGTGAGGTCGACGGGTGCGGTTCCTCACTCCTTTCGTCACTTGGATCATCAGGTTCTATTTAACAAGTCTACGTGGCGCTATAACGCGCTGAATCCCAACAGACGAGGTGTTAATTACTACGTCGTAAGGAGACTTAAATCCATTCTAAATCTATTTTTCTATTATTTGAACTAATTACCTAATCTTTAGTCTTTAGGTCTTTAGTCTCTATAATTTAAATCTACACCTAGAGGTGTCGATTTAAATTATCTAAATGTGTGATGTAACGAAAAACCTAAAACTTTCCGCTTATTTTCATATAGTTCTTTCTATAAACAGCGACACGAAGCTGTTACAATTGCAATCTAACTTTTAACACAGAATATATTTGGCAGCATATTTTAAGCTTTTCTTTCTAAAAATCGAGTTATAATTATGTATTCCATATTATTTTGATTCTAATGTTTATTTAAATCAACCAACGACTGATTCCTAAATTATTTTTTACCCTTTTTACTTTTTTCTCTTATGTATTTCTTATTTTATTTTATTTACCAATAAATTGTACGTATTTTTGAGGTTACTAAGTGTTTGATTTTAAGCTACTTCACGTCGGGGTTCAACCCCCCCGACGAGTCAGCAACACGTTTACACTGCAATATGTGTACGTGTTGATAGACGGGTGTTTAAGGACGGATAACTTACCCATGTTTGGCACATGGGTAATAGTTATCGTACTACACGTCACTGTTAACAATTTATGTACATATGTATGCGTAAAAAGAAAAAAAGAAAAGATTTTCATAATGTGTGTTAATTGAGAATTAGTTGACGTTTTAGCTAATAGCACAGTATAATAAAGTAAGCAGTAATACGTTTTTATGGAAATCGACCGAAACGACGTGCTTCGAAATCTCGGCGTACACCAGAATTCAACAGTTGCGCGTACGCCGCAATTACGTAAGGACGTAGACGAGTTGCTCCCGCACATATTATATTTACGTGAAATATGGCACGAAGTTATCGACTGTATTGTTCAGTGTATGGCTGTTTGTATTCATTAATATCGAAACCAGAAATATTTTTTTTAAATTACCCGCTCAGTCGGCAAGGTAAGTACTAACTGACGGGGTCCGATAGGGCTGATGCCTGCCAGGGTTGCGGATTGTCCGAAAGAGTTACCGTGGCCCTGGCGCACAGGCAATTGAAGAAACAGGGGTGGGTTTTAGTTTAGTATTTCTCTTTTTCGATGCGATTGATTGAAAGAACAAAATATACCTATACTAGCTTCTGCTCGCGGCTTAGCCCGTTTGGGTTTCAGTCTGTCACAGAAAGTCTTTAACGTGCGTCCCGTTATCAAAAACACGTTTCTGAAATCTAAACTGTTCATCCCATATTCATCCAAACGATTTGCTCAATATATCATTATTTGTTTTATACAACTCTGTCATATTTTATTAATTTGTAAACTAACCTGAGCATTAATATATTCGGTACGTCATAGCGGGCCTTTTGTAGGCCTTTTTACGTAACTTTGCTTTAGAAAGTATTTTATTTTTGAACCCAAATAAATGGATAATAGCTATTAAAAACAATCGGCCTATCCGAATGGGTTCGGCTGCTGTGCCGAGATGATTTAGCAATTATTTGGTTTATACCTGACACCACAAGCTACCGGATTTGAGAAAAATACATTTAATTACAGGACATACTACCTTTAACAAATCGCAATGAATCATTAAATTTGTCGAATTTATTAAAGTACAGGACAACCTAAGAGACATAGTCAGTTGGCAACCCTAGTGCGTGTTTATCCACCGAGCGGCCGTAGGTAATTATTTCAAGGACACTGCCGAGACGTAATACTGCTTTCTTTATTATACTGTGCTTATAGTTTACATGAAATGACATTAAATTAGATACAGCAAAATAAATACCTGTCGTAATAGTCTTAGGCAGAGTGCAGGCACTCTGGAACAGTTTTTTGTTGGCGAAAATATAATATATTATATAGATCATACATAAGATCCACAAAAAATAGGTCTCACATATATCATTAATAGCTATTGTAAGCTCAAAAATATTAGTAGATAACTATCGAACACATAATGTACATTGCCACTAATAAACAGACCATTTGAGATCATTATCAGTTTTAAACAAATATGAATTGACAACAGAATCATTTGGATTCTACACAAAACGTAACGCCATATTATGCTTTCTATTCTAATCTTCCCGAAATCTGTTTCATTGTACCAGTTGACGAGACTTACACATTAATAAGGGTGACAACAGTTGATACAATGCGTCGGTGACGAGGCGAGTTCAGGGGACGATATCACGCGATCACTAGCGCATTTCTGTTAATAGTCCCCAATCCTTATACGAGGTCCCCATCGTAAGAGCTAGCGGATAGGGGACTAGTGATGATTAATGTATTTGTGATGTATTTTTTATATTATGTCGTTATAGATGTTATTGATTGTGAATGGGTTTTTGAAGCGACAAATGTGTCATAAAAATTGAGAAGGCGGTAGTAGATTGAACTCACATTGGATAATTAACAACAACTATTCTTAGTACGACCATTTGGAACCGCAATTATCTTCTGACGTTTCATAGGTGCCCATGTAAGTTTATGTGAAATAAAATATTTTGATTTGATTTGATTAGTATGCAGATATTTGTTTGGCTTAAATACTAATAATAAGAAAAGTGTCCCATATACGTTACGCGTGGAGGAAAATAAATGAGTCGTGTCAAAACTCGCGTGTGTGTAGTCTGCCTAACCAATGATATGGCCATAAGTCGTGGCACGGATATCATAATAAATAATTATTTTCTTCACCGAATTTTATTACTTTGGCTAGAAACATCAGACATAATATGACGCTCCATTTCTATTATAAGTATTAGCATGACAAAATATTCCGACGAGAAAAATAATGGCGTTCTTAATAGATTTCGTAAAAGTCTGGTAAACGAAGCAGCTTAAATGTTTCTTTATTTTCTTGCTAGGCCTAATTCATGGCAACGTTGCGTAATAGTTTTGAGTATCTTTTTCATTAATCATATAAAATTGTTATTTCTTGACACCATGTTCAGAAGATGTTTTATGTAGTAAAAGTAATTATAAAATAATATCTAAATGGGAGAGAAAACATTAATGCAAACACATTAGCCCTATTTTATTTCTAAACGAATTCATAACATCCAACAACTCTGAAACTTGCTTTGGATTCAAACAGTCTGCTCAAACAATAAAAAAAAAAGCAAAACAAAAGAGCGCCCAATAAAACAAAAAACAAACGAAATAATTTTATGACGTAAGTAGTTCACTTGCACCGCTCGCCCCTCGGAGGGTCAGTATAACAGCGGGGGTCCGACGACAACCCCAAATAAAAAGGGCTCTCACAGAAAACTTTGGTCCCTTTTATATGACCATCATAGAATTCCGCTCGGATGCGTCTCAACACCATACATTGCTTCGCTCACACTCGCAGCTCCACATTTTGCTTCAGTTACTTTATTTTCTCTTGTTTCTGAAAATACAGCCCATTACACGGATGAAAGATCTTATTGAAGTTGTATGAGGTTTGTAAAAGCAAGATTTGTGTGTCTGCTGAGGAGTAATGCTCTTATTTTGTTAGTATATTAGCCGTACTAAGATACGCTTTTGTGTGTCACCATGTTTACGAGGAAGCGACGTTCTAAAAGTCTCTTAGAAATGGTGGCCCACAATGTGGCATTACTCATGGCTTAGAAATATAGCAGAACATTATGTAAAAGTTATGTGTTGACGAACCTTTTAAATTGTTAAACTGGATTTTTGGCTGATTTAACAAAACTTCTCTTCGTGGAATAAAATTGACGTCTAATAATTTGTGCATGGAAAAACTGTCAACATTTTTAAAGTTTATTCGCACTTATACGAGGTATAAAAGATTGGCCGAAGCAATTGACCAATTGATTAAAATAAATATTGCCTCTGTGTTTTTCTCAAAGATTAAATTATCAATCTTGATTTGAACTTGAGAACGGGATTTTTAAGTTGATATTCCCTGATCTTACAGTCTTTATTGATATCAAACTGAACTCCCAGATTCATGACTGGACTTCAAACAGGCTCTATAACTCAGTAACAATTCCTTATAAAAGTATCTAACGATATCATATATCAGATATGTCAGACATCGCACCTCTGCGGCGACCGTGATAATGAAGGTGTGACTGACAGGATAAATGCAATTGTTCCTTTAACACCTGTGCACTTAAATACAGATATAATATACATATGATAGGTAAGGAAAGGGGTATAATAAGTAGGTACATATGTATATTATTGGTAAGTTTACTATATTTTCTCATTTTATGGCAGTTTGATCATATTTTGAGGTGTATTTTCGCACACCATCCGCAAAATTAAAGTGAACGTCTGGACTGCGGGACCATGTTAAGAATTTGAATTAAAATATTGCAGTATGGATGTTTACTACCTACAAAATAACTCGGGTATAGTGTTGTACGAGTATTTAGATTCAAGTCACTCAACATGATCGATTACACACAGCGATCTAAATACGAGTTTATTTCTTCACGCGGAAATGTGATCTACGATTTTCCTCACTTAGATTGCTTCAACAACTTTTAATGTAATATACTTTCCAGAAATGTTATGTACGTTACACAAGGAAAGTTTACCAGAATATTCAAAGAACTAACAAGTTCCTAACAAGGTTACATAGAACTTTGACATACAAGTCAAGTAAGTACAAGTTTCTGAGTACCTGTCAACTAAACGAAATAAACAAATTACCTGTATATTAACAAAAATATTGTTTAATCGCGTTCATGCTATTGGTCAATTCAATGTGAACTGGGCAAACTGAAACCTTCCATTCATAATATCATCCTAGAATAAGTATTTATTTTGTTAGAAATAATTCATTCTGTCCGTACATTTTGCATTGCATTTTTTCTTCAGTAGCATTCTATCACGTTGGTCGTGTGTCGGGCAGTGATGTATGGAGCTGGTGGTTCACGCCGCGGTCCGACTCAGTGTGGGCGGCGCGGGGAGTGCGGCGCGCGGGGAGGGGGACGCGCTGACGTCACGCGCGCCTGCGCAACACGCGACTCCTTAATGCACAGAGTAGTGAACCAACACAGATGCTCGCAGAGTTGTTAAATTATTCGGCGGACGGAGAACGTGAAATATTTTATCGTGCTCGCGGTTATTATGATGGACGAAAAATAGAACAATACGGTGGGATTGTATTGTTTAAATATTTTTATGTATTTGGGAATAGAAACAGCAGAAAGTAGCATCCATTTTTTTTGACAAAGCATTCATTCATATCTATTAATTACTTATTTTAGTGGATGATCCATTGTTACAACTGATAATTATTGTAATGCCTAAAATAAAATTATATATTTCTGTCATATATATAAGTCACCTTCCATATTATAAAAATTCCAAACATACTTAACAAGAATAAAATGCCTTACATTACACAAAACAGAATTTATATTTCGTCTATTCAAAGCAAACCTTATTTCATGACCGCAATCAAACTACCAAACTAACCTACTATATTGCCGTACGGCAAAGGAAAATTTATCTCTACACCCGTAAGTACCCTGTGTACGGCAATCCGTGTCCGCGACACTGGCGGGCGGCCAGTCGACTCGCTCGCGCGCGCTGCTACGACGCGTGCTACGCGCTACGACACGTAGCACTCTCAACTACGCCGCTACGCCAACCCGAAAATTATCTGCCAGTGACTCGTGAGGATATTGAATTAAAACGGAATTATTAGTGCAAGTCAGTGTTGTGCTACGGCTGCTACTGAAATAGCAGTGCTGAATTATTCCGCGGTCGGCTATAAGGTGGGTGAATATTGAATAACGAGATATGAATAGGTATTGAGAGCTCGGATGCGAGTGGTTTGCTCTAGGTAATGTCAAGGACACGGATATTGATCAAGTACCAGATGCTAAGAACACTTTGTTTACTCTCAGTGTTTGTTTTACCAACGAACATGTTTGTCACACATTTGTCTTTTCAGCGTTTACTTATTCCGCTTCCCAAGTATTTATAACAAGACATGTTTGTATTGAAGCACAAAAAGAGTTCAAGCGTATACAAGAAACAGTCTATGAAAAGGCCGTTAGAAGTAATACGCAACAAAGGGATGGGATCCGGAGTGGGGTCGAGAATAATTTATAAGGATAGGTGCCACCTTGCGTTACAACTTTCATGAATTAGAAATGTTGAAAATACTTATAAAAATGTTACACGTTTTATTTCTTTTATAAAAAGAAGTTGTTGAATAGACGGTGAGTGATGTATAGAACATTAGTTCTGACCTTTAAGTAATTGATTTATGAGGGTTGTTGGCTTTTGTCAGGGACATGATGGATATATTTAGGTATAAATACAGGTAATTGAACTCGCTCCTGGATATAAAAAGTTTCAATAAACCTTTATCACATTGAAGTTCCTACGTTAACAAAGGCACAATTCAAACTTGTCGGTTTTGCGGTTGAACAAACTTTTGGAGTTCCATAAGGTCGTATATTACAACCAGAAAGTTAATATCGGTTTCTTTGTTACGCTTCCTTTATGTTAATTGTTCAATTTTAGACTTTATAAACGACGTGATAAATTGAATGTTCTTTATTGTGCTCACAAAAATACAATGTGGGTAGAAATTGAAATAAATTAAGATACAAAGCTTTCATATCACTGTCACCAATAGCAGTAACTGCCTCACACGCATTTTGTATTTGTAGTTAGTTCTATTTATCGTTTTTTATTTATCCATTTATAATCTTGTTATAAAATCATTATCAGTCTAGTCTTTTTCGAATTATGTCGGGGTCGGCTTCCAGTCTAACCGGATGCAGCTGAATACCAGTATTTTAAATGGAGTGACTGCCTCTTGTCTACAAAATAAAGTCCAATTTTCACGATTACTTTATATGTTTATTGATTAATTGATAACAAAACTCCAAATACATAATAATCTGAAACCTGCCTGCCTGAAACACAGGTTTGAATTAACCTATATCGGGCTGGTCTCTGCCTTATATTGTAATTCCGAATCATCATTACTTGCACCTGTAATCAAATTTTAGTTTTCGTTTATTTTAGGCACTATAACTATATGGAAAATATTATTACTGTTGGCTAGATGTACAATTTTTGTAAATGTTTTATTCAATAAAAAAAAATATTATAATCTGGTCATAATTTCTAAATTGTCATGGGAATTTCGTTTTAGGCATCGCGTTTTTCCGATTCGCCAGAAGCTCGAGATTTTCGTAATAAAGATAATAGATAAATCTCAGAGAAATTCATCATTTTCTCGTCTCATTAAATTGAAATCTTTGTTGTGCTCTGGGGCTCTGGTACGACCATCCATCAATGGCTAATGACGGGCTGGGGTCGTCGCTAATTGATATTAATACCTATTTGAAAATGAGTTGTTTGAAAAACATGCAAAATCTGTTATGTTATTATAATTGTATGGTTAGGTAGCCCTGATAGTTAATATACTTTGCATACTATCAGATTCTTTGTTTTTCTTCAATTACTACACATTGTCATTACATTACTTTTTTATTACTATTCTTACAAACATTTCGGTTTTTTTTTTTTAAGGGATCTAAGCAGGTGGCATTCTGTAGTTTCTGCCTACCCCCATGGGAAAAAGGCGTCAGTTTATACATTTCTAAAGAAATTTCAGCTTGTATGTGAAAAAATAGACACACATAATGCTCTCTCGACAAACCTGCCAAGATAATATCTCTCGTAACACAATTCTATCTAACTACGATAGCACACTTAAGTTAGCTTGCCTGCAGTAGATAAAGGTTCAATCTCACGACCTCTTGTTCTACAGTGACTTTTTAGGTGTATACTAGTGTATACAGCATGTATCAGAAAGGTGTGGTCCTATTTAAGGGTGGGGTACAGACCATCAAACTGAATAACTTTATCTATGGGACCAAATCACGAAAAAAAAAACAATTGTCCCATACAAAACTTCAATACCTACTCGATTCAAATGTATGGGATGGCTGATTATTTTTTCACGATTACGATATTGGTTCCATGTAGAAAGTTATTCAGTTTGATGGTCTGTACCACACCCTTTAATATGGGCTATACCTTACTAATACATGCTGTATAGTGCGATACGGTAAAGGAAATGTAGCGGCGAGGTTGCCCCGGCCATGCATCAGCGGTCGATCTGCATGATGTCACATTTGCATACCGCTTCAAGATACCTTTATATACTCTACGTCTCCACTTGATGCGGGTATTCTCGTGAAGAAAATAGCAGGAATACTTAAATGGTGAAGTAAAAAAGCTACTGTTTTTAGTGAAACCATCAAGCAAAAATCTTGTATGATGCAAGCAGAAGGTAAATTTGAAAAAAGTTCGGGCTACGAAACTTGAAAAGGTAATAGAAAATGTAAAAACTAAATGATAGTAATTGAATTATCACTAAAAATAGTACACGTGGACTATGCTCATAATACCAAAAGAATATACATAATACCCCACCACATTATTCAAAACAAAATATGAGCCGCAACATTAAAATACTTTACTAGATAATAAATGAGTAGACACCCACATTAAGCATATTCCGAATTCTGATGAAAACGCCGCACTGTTCCACCGTGGGTGTTGAGCAATATTTCATTCAGTGAATTATTGTTACGGCTATACACCTCGCCTCCACTTTATTCCTGAATTTTCTAATACCACGAACCTTAAGAAAAATTGTGGGTATCAATTTCTGAATTGAGCTACGTTTAAGAAAGATTTTTCGCTGCAAAGTAAATAGGTAAATCTGTGAGCCTTTGCCTTTCTTACGTGGGTTTTTCAGAGATAAATAACATGCTTTGTTCTCGTTGTTTATTCAAAGTTTTTTTTTTAGGATTCCGTACCCAAAGGGTGGCAACGGTATCCAATTACTAAGCCTCCGCTGTCCGTCCGTCTGTCTGTCAGCGGGCTGAATCTCATGAACCGTAATAGGTAGACAGTTGAAATTCACAGAGTGTGTATTTCTATTGCCGCTATAATAGAAAATAAAATAAAGTTAAAAATTAAAGTGGGTCTCCATACCAGAAACGTGTTTTTTTCGGCGTTTTTCAGCCCTTTGGTACGGAACCCTTTGTGTGCGAGTCTGACTCGCACTTGGCCGGTTTTTCCGCCTTTCCATGTTTCCTTCTCTTGCGCACTGGCTATCAGTTGAACCATGTCTGGATTGTTTTTGAAGGCTTTGCTGTCAGTTATAGATTCGTTAATATTTAACTAATGGCATAGAGGCTTGCTTAGTTAACCCCTACGATGAAATCAATATTTTAAAATGCGAGTTTAGTCTTTCTTTTTGGGTTATCATGATAATGTTAAAAAACCGTACCTTCAGGCTTAAGGCCAGCTTTTCTAAGAACATGAAAAATCCAGATTAACGACGACTTGACCCAATGCTTACATTTCAGGCCACAAAATCTCTAACAAATTCCTGTTAGTTAAAATATTCAGTTATAAACTACACCATAATCATGTAATACATGATACGGTTATTCAATTTCTTTGTAACAGCACGTACATACATTAACGGTATTTAATAACATTTCTTTTTATTTCTTCCTCGGAAAGAACCTGAACTTACGTACTCCAAAGGCTACATGAGAAAAGCCCGAGGTAAAAAGATAAAACACAACTTTTCCATTGTAGAAAGACGGAAGGATTTTATGCGGACGTTTTTCTTACCATGACGATTGCATATGTATCATGTAATCGGTTTTATATAACGAGGTATTTTAAGAAATAATGTAATGCCTGTTGAGGATTAAACCTAGCATTAAAATATGTTAATTAAACCTTATCTTTGTACGCTAAATTATAATACCTTCAAAGCCGCAGATTACTTAATTTTAATTTGAAAACAAAACATAACCCTCTTAAAAATCCAAATTCAAATATTTTAATTTCGTTTTCAACCAGCATTACTCGTTTAATTATGACGTCTACTGTTACCACTACATTGTAGCTGTGTCGTATGATGTCTACAGATGTCGGGACGTGAATGCAAGTCGTTAGGCTGAGTGCATATTACGGAGCTGCCCCAGTACTTGCACGCCCTAGTGGCCCCAAGAGCAAGGCTTCATTGTCTACGTATTCGAGCAACAGGCTTGTTGTTTCTTTAACGATTTTATAACTTTATTATGTATCTACAAGTTATAAATGTTAAGTACGTAAATCTTATTGTCAGGGCAAAACTTGGCTTGGTTCAAAATACTTTTGGGCAGAACTGTAGATTGATTTATTGGTCTGGAAAGTTAAGAACAGCTCCATAGACTTGTGGTTAGGTGTTCAGGTGATACTTTTTTACATGAGTAAACTAGATCGGACTGACGTCAATAGTTACAATATCTTTACTATTATTTATTTACCACGTTTTAGGGATTAAACCGTATATCCATGCATCATGTTCAGAGGAATTTGATCTAAAAGCTCAGTAACTCGATGTAAAATAGCTATATTCAGTCGAACTTAGTAAGCCTGCTCAAAAATAAATACTAGGTGACAGCAATATGCTTTTAAAATAGTTTAAAGTACATTTTACAGCTGTTGCTGAGAGAACAAGTCGTTAGGCAGAGTGCACATTACAGTGTCCCCCGAATGCAGTATCCGCCCTACTAGCCTCGAGACTCGGGTTACATTGTTTCGTTTGTTCATCTATATTCTTGGCTACAAGTTTTATACAAACTGAAAAAATAATTAGACCGAAGACCTATTTAGAGAAAAGCGTTTAATCAATATAAGTAGGTCGAAACAAGTTGACAAACCTAGCTATAGTTTAATACACACTCGGATGAACGATTTCATATTTAAACTTGACTGCTCAGAATATCCACAAAAAGTGTTAACAAAATTATTAGTGTGGCCTGTCTGCATGCTTAATTTATCTCTTTATAATGTCTAAACAACGTTAATTAAGAAACGAAAAATGTATTTCAGAACTTACGCAAGTAATATCTTGTAAAAAAAGAAATGTAGTATCTCTAAAAATTAAATGAATTGAAAAAGAGTTCTAATGAAGGTTAAACACGTTTCGTTACGAAATAAACGTGTTAAGTTACAGGTTTTACCAGTTTGTTTTTGTCTTTTTGCTTAATGACCTGGTTTTCCTTACATAAGCTAGATTTATATGAGAATGTAGGTTTCCTTCGTAGATGTAATATGGGTTAAGGGCGGGGTATGATGACCGATAGCTTCTTAATGTTATCCCTTGAGATTTCTTTTCTCATAAATATCTTTTCTCTTATATCTTCAACATGAAATAGTGTCTATAAAGTCTCATTTAGACGTTTCAGTATTAAGTGCACGAATTAACAGATAATTAAACTGTTGCTTTAAGAATCATACTGGTTTGGTAATGATCTTAGAAATCTCTTACAACAGACGTGCGAGAAGAAATTGAAACATACTTCGGATACGCGGTTGCAAATATGTCAATACATAGTACCTTATACCAATTGTATAATAAAAACGAAATTAGGACATTTTAAATTCAAGATAGTGCTATAAAAAATATCGTTTCAATTTTATTTAAATTTTCACAGCTTTTGTTGAGAAAAATGGAGCCACGGCGGCCACATGACCGAAATCATATTCAAACATTAATGCTATAAAATTATCCGTCAAATAAAACCAACTTCATGGATATAAAAAAAAAACTGTGTTACATTTCAAATTAAAGTTCTCCGCCTCTAAAAAAACAGCCTATATAGATTCATGTAGATATATTATGTTCCAGGATGTTTATTTTTCCGCGAATGTTCATTTCTAAGAATTTTCTTTTCTACCTAGAATTAATTTCTTCAAAAAGCGTACTTATAGCTTTTCATTTTACTCCTGTAGAGGGTGGCCATGAAATCATGAATTGAATCCATGGATTCAATTCATGATTTCGGACCACACGGAGGCGTTGAAATTACTCGCCCACCGGTTATAAAAATAAAAAAAAATGCCGTCCATACATTTTGACCGCGTAGGTATTGCACTTTTCAATGAAACACCAGATTTTGTTTTGATAACCAATGAAAAATTTCTACGCTAGGGGGGTCTAGAATCATGTGCTGAATGATTGCGCGTCGATGTCTCTGTCACTACCTAAATTTTTTTAAGGGCATTTTTTCAAGACGTAATCAACTTCATTTTCTTGTTGTTATTGTGTGTACCAAACATAATAAGAGGAAGAATCCATTAGCGTCAGAATGGGGTCGCCCGTAAAAATGTTGATAACGGTAATAAATGTTGTGATTGGTGTAGTTTCGATATACGTTTGACAGTAACACTGACATCTATTTTGGGATCACTTAACGTGATATGTGAGCATATTTTCATCATAACACTTGGACATCTTATGATATTTAATGCCGTACCTATATGACACGGTAAACGAAAGATTAATTACCGTAAATATTACTGAACTAGCTCCAAATTCAAATACATTTCATAATATAAATTAATTCCAATTTGGGCATCAAATTATTTGTTTAAAATTTATGATTAATGCCATATTGTTATGCAACTAAGTTAAGTTATTTTGTTAATGCGCCGTCCTATGATATGTCTCTGCAGCACCCAAATATCAACTGTTAGAAAACGTAGAATGAATAGAACTGACCCATAGTAGTTACGGTTAATGAGTCATTTACACTGACCCATAGCAGTCTAGTTAATGGGTCATTAACATTAATAAACCGTTGTGAGTGCGGCGGTGAATCTGTAGGTAAGAAATAAAGTGAGTATAGTACGTTCAGAAAAAAAGAATGTTTGTCCACAAATACATAAGCAAGTGCTATTAATTTAACTAGCAAAAGTGCATACCTCCAACATAAGTGATACCTACATTATAAAACAAAATACACAATCATTTCCAGAAAGATAATTGAAAATCGCTCTGTTTTCACGCGAATATGAATAAATGCAATGGTTTTTCCAATATTCAGACCAAATATTTGACCAAAACGAATGAAAAATGTTTTTATTTTGTACTTAATTAAAACGTTTCGCATTTGTTTACTTTCCATTGTGTTCGATAGTCGCACGTGAACGTTGCAGGGAACACTGTTTGACAATTGTATTATTTGATGGTACATATTTGTATAATGTGTTTCGAATACAAGACGTACTATGAATATTCAAAACAGTATCCTATGAATTTGTTACCTTTTTCATGCGCATGATGACATTTCAGCATCATCCGTCTAGCCTTTTCCCAACTATGTTGGGGTCAGCTTCCTGTCTAACCGGATGCAGCTGAATACCAGTATTTTACATAGAGCGACTGTCTACCTGACCTCCATAACCCAGTTACTGGATAACACGGTACCCCTTGGTAAGACTGGTTGTCAAACTTTCGGGCTTCTGACCCGTAACGACTCTCAAAGATCTACGAATGACAGCTGCGACGGGCTTAACGTGCTTTTCGAGGCACGGAGGGGTCTCGTTACGTAATGGATGGTCACCTATCCACGAACCGACCGGGGCCAGCTTAGATTAATTAACATTCGCTCGACCCGTGCACCCCCACTCTGAAATTACTTTACGATAGATTTATAAAAAAAAAACACGTGTGGCACTCGGGGACTGCCGCGGTAAAGCTATTGCATAGCATTTTTTATCAACTTATGCAATTATAATTATGTATTTATTTTTTATTTATGCAGCATTTTTTTTCTTTGATATTAATTCAAGTACAGTCGTACCATATACATACACGTTAAGCGAACGCTCGGCCGAGCTACATGGTAGGCGGAGTGGGGGGTGTTAGGTTTTATTTTCGTTACGGAATTTCTTGATTCGGTCGCCGCGCTCAAAGCCCGCGCAAAAGCTATGCAATAGCTTAAAAAAATAGAGTATTTTTGTATTTCTCAGTCTGCACTTGTCCTGAAACAATCAATAGACTCGTCAGAGAAATGGAGACACGAAAAGAAAAAGAAATAATAGGTACAATAAATATTGGTGTAGGTACTTAGATCTTATTTTTCAATACCTTAGAAGAAACTATTTTTTGTTGTCCCCAACACGGTTATTTATGTTTATAGGTTCATTTTCATAGTAGTTACGTGAAGAATAAGTAGCGAAGTTACAAATTTATTACTCAACAGAAGCTGTAAGTAACATTATCTTATTATATTGTCTCTTCTCAAAGTTTTCGCAATGGAGTGTGTGTTATTGTGCAAGAGAATTTTTGATTAAACGTATTAATGTCGTTATTATTAATGAGGTTACTCACGTTGAATAAATTAATTTTAAGGGTTTCTAGAATATAATAGAATAGAATACTCTTTATTCTCTCTTCTTTTTTTTTTCTCTTTATTCTTTCTCTTTTTTATTTTTGGTTTCTCTCCTATATCAATTACATAACATACATACACCTACATTTCACCAGTTACTTTTAAGTCCGATAATACGGATAGTCCGGATAGCCTTTTAATACGGAGCGAGCCTAGTGCTATCAACTGGGCACAAATCCAGACTCCGGGCTGCCACTCAAAAACATCACCAATTTATTACTTATTTCTGCAAGTAGGTTTGTACAAACACTTTTACACGTCAATCATATTTTTTAAACTAGATGAGGTCGGCGTTTCCTATCTGATTACCCTGAGAAGAAAGGCCGAAACAAAATTAGAGGTCACAGTCTCTTTTAAAGTCCAGACATAATCTTGGTCAGATCATGTGAAGACCATGTAGATTGGTGTCTGAAATGGTCTTTTGAAGAAAGAACCACACAGATTGAGTGAATCAAATGACATATTTTGGTGTTGCCTAACAGACAACCTTTCTCTTCTATCCCGTTTCTCCTCAATCAATATCATAAACCTACGTCATATTACACAAACGTCCTCATCTCAATATATACCAACCTTATTAACCTAGACATGACCTTTAACCCGCTCTCAGTTTCAACTAAATCACAACACTAATATTATTACTGAGACCTTACATTTCCCTATTAACCTCTCACATTTAACTTTAAACTTTAGAGGTCCGCAATAAGGTTTGGATTTGAATGATATGCATATGCAATAAGTTTGAGTAAAAAGCCGTAATGCATTACCATAACCGATGGGTTGAAAGTAAGGCGGAGTGCAGGAGATAGGGTGCGTTGTCACGGGGTGACACGCTCGGCAAATACAGGGTTGTTCCGCTAGCTCGGTATAAGCCTTTGTGCACATGGCAGGCGCGTCATGAGATACAATTTGGGAACATTTCATAGCCCGCAGTTGTTTATTGAATGGTTTTGGAACCACAGATCACATGACATAAACTAATTATGTTTTATGTTATGATTTGTAGGTACAATTTATTTCAGCAATATTAACTTGCAAGTACCTACTTAAAATCGAGACTTTTAATCACAAATGAATAATCATAAATAAATAATCACAAATAAATTAACAGAGACGTGATATTATTATATTATTTACTTTAGATCCTGACATGTATTTTTCAAGAAACAATACTATTTTCGAGTGGATAAAAAACTCGACTTCATGATGAACCGTTTTCAGCCGGATTTAAAAGTCCAATTTGGTCTCTATCGATTCATGTTTTTGTTTTGTTTCTATGGTATCTAGATTTAGACCCACTTGCACCGCCAATCACTAAACACGTTTAGCGCTAAACGAGTTTTTAACATCATTCTGTCTCTGTCATCTTCAACCATTTGACAGAAACAGAATTACATTTTAAACTCGTTTAGCGCTAAACGTGTTTAGTGATTGCCGGTGCAGGTGGGCTTTATTTGTGTCGTATTTTTTATCTAGTTAAACAAAGGTTTTTTCATTTGCATAAAATTATTCCTCCCACAAGTACCTTTCTACTTAACACTCAGTCAATAAAACCGAGTATTTCCATTCACCTAGAGTTTTATATATTTTTCTTGGGTATTCCTGAGCTGAGCAGACTTTTACGAGTCGAGGAGGTTCGAATCAAGAGACACTTTACTGCTCAGGGCACTCCGGGGAGTAGGTCTGGGAGTACCAGCGGGCGTCTGACGTAGCTTTGAACATTCTCGATTTAGGGCTTTAAGATATTGGTAATGTTTTGTGAAAACCGATTTGGTTATTTGGTTGTGATGAATTGGGTTTGGTTGGAAAGTTGTTTAAACGGCTGATCTAATAGAGTAATTGAGTGTTTTAAATTGAGGTCTTTTTTTACCACTTTTTAATCGACTTCTTATAAAGGAGGAGGTTCTCAATTTGTCTGCATTTTCTTTTTGTATATATGTTACGCAATATCTCCGGCAATTGTGGATCGATTTTGAACATTCTTTAATGGGTATGCTATGCCGCAGGGCTGGTCCCATGTAAGTTTTATTAACTTTGCTTGGGTAGTTTTTCAATTAGCTTCAATAATTTATATTTTTTCCACTTAGTGTAAATTGATGATGTTATAATAACTTCCTGTCACTGTTATTTACATAGCAAGTAGTGGTATACGAATTTGTATGGGGTAGGTACCACAAATAAAAAGAGAAAAATAAAAACACATTTACAAAAAAAAAAAACTCACTTTAAAAAAAAACACTACACAGTGAAAAATAACTTTAATTTCGGAAGTCGGTGGCTCAAAACGAAAATACACAACCAAAGACACCGACTTTCGACTTTAACTTGTTTTTCACTTTGTAGTGTTTTTTTTTAGAAATCGATTGTCATTACTAGAGAACATCATTTTTAGGTTTTTGTTGAGATATTATATTGCCAACTTGTACCATCAGCTTAGTATTTACTATGTAGTTGAAAATTGACTTCACAGTAGATTTTCTTTAGGTACAAAGAGATAGACCTGCCACTTGGTATGGGATCTGAGAAGGCACATGGACCCTTCATAAAGGCCAATTCAACCCTGAAGATAAGCCCGATGGTTCACTCACATCACATGTTGCCTTCGGGCTGAAGGTTTGAGCAATGTCCATCTAAATTGCGAAGAAAACCATACAAGTTGATAAATTACATCCCTTAAATAAGTTGGGACATTTTTGTAATATGCAGGGACGCAATGAAAATACTTTCAAGCAATGTTAATATATGTAACATAGAAAAGCAATCAAATCCAAATAATTTACGAGTCATAAGACAAAGGTATTCGTTTTAAATACTTTATTAACGCCCCCAGACGTTACGAAAGAATTTAATAACATTTATAATAACGTGATGCCATAATTATTATGGTATTATTATACATATTAGAAATTTAAGTCAGTTTTCGTGTCTGTCTGTGTGACAGCATTGTTCTTCTAAACTCCGCAACAGATTTTGATGCGGTTTCCACCATCATTTATAGAATTTAATTAGGAAGGTTTATGTTATATAGCTTTTTCTTGTATCAAATATTCCGAACGAAAAAATGACACCTGCATTTCACCAGGATATCTCCTCTCGTCCACCGTGTGGTCACTACCTTCTATCATATCGGCACCAAAATGTGTATAAAATATTAATAATAAACTTACATTTAATAAAGAAATCTCGATGTTTTATCAAAACGTAAAAACGTTGCGAAGCAGGGGCGGGTCGCCAGTATAATATAAGTTTGAATTTAAAGAGTCAGAGAGAGAGAAAAAAACAATTTGTGAATGAAATTCATGAAGCGAAAGGAGAAAAAAGAAACCTGGAAAATAAAGTGCAAAAATAAACAACCACTTAAAAAATAGCAAGACTTATTATACAAGGAAGATTCAGAACAATATTTTGGTGAGTAAAAGTCGTCAAGTCGAGATTTGAATGGAAATTGAAAAACTTTTATCCCTTGGTAGACATAACAAGCGTTTTTAACGGATTCAAAGATTTATCTGTTCCAGAATATGCATCCGTTTATTTGATAAAAAAAAGTGAGACTGAGACCGAAAGGGGAATATCTGTTGCATATTGTGACAAATTAATTGAAACATTGTGTGGTTAGTTGGTTTTTGGTTTTATAATTACTATGTATGGTATACCAAGTGATATCTTAAAGGCTCGTACACACTGGCGCGACGCGACGCCCGACACAAAGGCACCGCGTGTCACGCGACGAGCGGCGCCTTTGTGTAGCGCTGTTGCGTCGCGCCTGTCTGTGGGAGCCTTAAATCAGCGCACAAGTATCGGTTAAATCAGGGGCGTTCAAGGGCGCGCGGGTGAGATTTTTTTCTGTCTTTATACGCACCCTAAGTGCGAATTTCACTAAACTTTTATACCTATACCTACCTATACTTATTATACCTGTACCTAGTCTTATCCTGAGAATAAATTTTGAATTTTTGACAGTTTTTCCATACTAGAACTGTCAGACGTCAATTTTATTCCACGGATAAAAGATACCTGTCTTTGTTAAAATCAGCCCTTAATATAATATATTCTAGTTGTATTTATGTATTCTATAGGAAGGTACTGACAGATTAACCGACATCAAGAAAAACACAATATTGTAAAAGTGAAATAAAATAATCTTGTATTATTTTTCCATCAGTAACATCTATTCTTATATTCACAAATATTTTCATGTCGATATCCATAAGGAAATTCTGAGTTATCAAGGGTACAATATACAAAAGTATTACTTCCATCGTTTTTGACACCGACAAATTCTAAAACCCACAGAGCTCGTCCTTTTTCAATTAAATAATAATTTCCATTATTTGGACTCAGACGAGGCAAGGGGGGGTGCTCGTCGATTTGAGAGCACAACAGGTACAATCGATATTTCCGGGCGCCGAGGGGAGGCCTAGCAAACAGACGGACGAATGCTTAGACGCGACACTCTGCCTTTTCAATTATGCGCCCCTGGTACGTTCCCTTGTTACGCGAATGCTTACTTACCTAAATAAGTCAATTCAGATCGATTTACTGAGAAGTAACACAGATTCTGTATGTGTGAAAACCCTATTTCTTTTTGGAATGTACCCGATATGGTACCGTGTACCTATACGTCAGTTCTTCCTAGGTCGGCTGAAGTAATTGTCCCAAATAGGTCAACTCGGTGAGCCCAATATCGACAAGCAATTACTTTGCCGACGACAACTTGCTGCTACCTGTTGATGGTTTCGTGGGAAACCCCAATCAGAAAGATAGATAATCCGGCGATGATGCATTGTTATTCAATCCTATTATCCTAATGGCCTCTTAAAGTTGCTAGCTCTGTCACTCGACCGTTGGCTGTAATCCGTCTACAGAGGAGAGTAGGAATTGAAGAGCCTCAGGAAAAATACGCTTATGTACCCTTCTGTTGAGGGTTCATAACTCGTAGGGACAAGGGTAACGTTTACTTATCGACGTGGAAAAGGTTCCATAATACATTTCGTCGCGTTTCGCGTTTCGTCGGAAGAGCGGACATTTTATTTGTTCCGCAGACGTGCCGCGGCAAGCGGTGCACTCACCATTGTAAATTTTGTGGAAACAGTTTTTCGGTCGGAATTTCGTAATTGGTATATTGTGCGAGTGTATGGTGGGTATGCCTTCTGTCATATATATACAGGGAATATACGATACGTGACATATAAGGAACGTATGAAGAAAGAAGTCTTGATCTTTAAATGTTTCAGTATTTACATACTTTATTTGTCCCTTATAATGGAAATGGGAACATGAATATCAAATGAAGGTAGGCACTCGATTTTCATATCGTCTTCACGAGAAGGCCGTTTGAGGGCATTCAAATTAAAATCAACAATATACAAAATACGTTTTGCGGTGAAGTGCTGGTACTCAATAACAATATTGCCAATTATAGCACATCCGAGTGAGTGATCACAGGCAATTTACATTTAAGTTGCCAAATTGGTTTCGTATAATTTGCTCCTAAATTAGAGGAACAACTTGTATTTAACAAACAATTATAGGGGCATCGATAGGCGTCTCTTTGCGTAGGATTTACTTGAGAAATACTCGATAACATGAAATTGCGACGGTTAATTAGTCAGCTAATTTGTTCGGAATGTTATCTTTTACATAAATAAGAGGGATCGAAACGGTACTTAAAATCGGGGGAATCTTTTGATTAATGGCGAACAAAATTGTGAGATTTATTGTTTTAACATTTAAAACCGTTTTATATAATGTTGCTTTAGAGATAGATGGGAGGAAAGGGAGGTAGGAAAGAAAACAAAGGTTTTTCGCGCGGAACGAGGAAGGTAATTACCGATATACCTGTTTAAAATGGATCTTGTTAACGGTATGTTGTTATATCGCGTATCTTTGAAAGGTATTTAAGTAAGAGACTTTTTCTTTCTATGTGGCCGTTATGGAGTAGCATATTTTATTTGTTTTTCTTCCATACGATGATAAGTTGTCATGTTGTTGTTATGTACCTAATTTAAAAAATATATCCCGCGGAAAACTAATGCGTAAATCGAAGCTAAAATCGGTGGCATGGTGGTTACGCTGCACTAAATATTTTAAAGATATACCTACATTTTAGAATGCGACAAAATAAGAACCTTTGCAGTAGACACATTCCTGTAGAATCACAATACAAAACACATCGCAACGAAGATTGGACAATAGACTCAATACAATACATCGCGAATGAATCCGGCAACGTTCCACACGCGATGGACGGTACACCACATTTTGAATCAAGCTGCAACTGTATCCAGTGACGTCATGACGTGACATCAACGTCACCGAGCAGGGCTACCGCGACCCACGGATGAATGAATAAATGGAAATAATCAAATATTTTATTTCTTTGGGAATTGTATCACGGATGAAAGAAAACTTCAACTGCTTGGTGCATTTCTGCGATTTATTTGGGTATTAAATGCAACATAAAAAAAACCCTGCAACTAAGATGGCAGAGGTGTATTTTACACCGAAATTTCACCATTTGAGTCCCATGTGATAAGATAGGGGTTTTAACCGACAGAAAACCCAGAGTCCGAGTTGACTGGTAAATTCCTGATGGAGTTACACTTTGCCCGACCTGGGATTTGTTTTCCAGCTGTGCAGCTGCGATTGTACAAGATATAGGTAAACGAAGGCTTTTAATAATACCTCAAACTTTTTTTTTTTGTAGGTATGTTTGTACAAATACTTTTACATGTCAAACATATTTAAAAAAAATAGATGAGGTCGGCGTTTCCTATCTGACTACTCTGAGAAGAAAAGCCGAAACAAACTCAGAGGTCACAATCTCTTTTAAAGTCCAGACATAATAATATTAGTCAGATCATGAGAAGACCATATAGATTTGTGTCTGAAATGGTATTTTGAGGAAAAACCACCCAGATAGAGTGGACCTGTCCAGTCAGTGCACGCATTTTTGTCAGTAATCGTGCAGCTCAACTCAGAACTTAAGGAACTTAACTTACTTTACTTAAATTAATTTCTAATACCTAACTAAAGTGAGGAATATTGAATGGTAGGCATTATCCGGGCTATATAACGTTCCCACTACTGGGACACAGGCATCCGCTCGTTGAGAGGGAGTGGCCCATAATCCACCACGCAGGCCCATTGCCGGCTAGTAGATGTCAAATGTCTTCAAATATTTGGTTCTAGGACATGCTGGTTTCCTTACGATGTTTTCCTTTACCGTTTTGAGATCAGTGGTGATGAAATCAATTACTCAAGGTAAATTCCACGACCTACAACAAGTAAATCGGGTTCACTGGTGGGCTACCACTGTTCTCAATGAAATCATTATCATCTGCTTAGTCTTTTCCCAACTATGTTGGGGTTGGCTTCCAGTCCAACCGGATTTAGCTGAATACCAGTATTTATTTTGGGCTATCACTGCTCTCAATGCTAGGGAAGACCAATAAAATATTCCTCTAGATGTAAAAAAATACTATACAATGCTAGAAAACGTTATTCCATGAGACTGTATTTGATGAAGCTGCAGCACGTTTTGAGACCGCACCCGGCGACGTGACGCCCGTCATCAAATAGGATTACCGCAATCAACTCCAATGTTTAATACGTATACTACGAATAGGTGGATCTGCTCTATAATCAAACCAATTAAGCACATACACACAGGGCTTATATAAGATTACGGAAGGTAGGTATTTGTGCATGTGTTTGTATTGTACGTACCTACATCGGAGTATAGTTTAGCTGTACATACATGTATATGCGTACTCATGTAGCTGGGCTTCGTTAATCGCTAATCCGTTACTAAAAAAGTTAACTTCGTTAAACGTTAAAGCTTTACATTTCGGAAAACTTGACGGAAGTTAACGTTAATCGTTAACTCGTGATAGAAATTGCATTTTATAAGTCGTTGTGTTAGTGATTTACTTATAAAAAAATGTTGGTGTAGGCGGAAGTTTAGGTATGACATGAAAAATTTATAAAAGAATTTATAAAAAAAAAAAATATAAAAGAAGGGTGTATCATTAGAGTTTATAATACTTAATATTTATTTCGAGATTGTCAAAACATATTTTTCGCGGCGCAGCGCGGTCCGCGTGGTGTTCTTTTGGCGAATAGTAGGTACTTAAAGAACGATTAAGGGTTTTTTGTAAAGTTAACGGAAGTTAATGAGTCCGTTAACGATTTTTAAAGTTAACTTAAAAGTTAATCATTTACCGAAAATCATTAAAGCCGGTTGGTAACCTCAGTGTTTCTTACTTATCTACAGTACACTCTCATGGCCGGTCAACATTTGGCGAAAAGTGAAGTGTTATGCAAATTTGTTCCAAAAGATACGGTTGTAGCAAAGAATAATAAGGTACGTATAGTATAGTTAGGTTGTAGTAAACTTGCACATTAAAAAAATACAGACTCACACATTATTAATAAAAATAGTCAACAGCGGCTCAGCAATGATGTTACATAATTATGATAGCTGTACCCCATCAACCCAGTGGGGTAATTACGTAACACAGTAAAAGTAGGAATGGGTTTCATTTTGACAGTTCAACAACATTCATTGCGTTATTTACGTTGTTGAGCAGACAATTTTTTCGAACATAAGAAGCAATGGATTAGCAATAGGCTTCAAAATG
Source organism: Dryobotodes eremita (assembly GCA_917490735.1). NCBI lineage: Eukaryota > Metazoa > Arthropoda > Insecta > Lepidoptera > Noctuidae > Dryobotodes > Dryobotodes eremita. Next base: position 13,617,420 of record OU823254.1, on the reverse strand, counting down.
ATTCAGATTGTGATAAATAGTGTGTTACGTAATTAAGGTGCTGATTATATTCCCATACTTTAAAGAATCCATCCTAATCATGGCATAAAATACAACTATTAATTATCTCGCTTATCGTATACAAAGCAGTATGAAGTGCTACAAATCCTCAGTGATGTTAAATGTGTCGCTTGCGCTGCGAGTCAGACCACATTTTACCGTGACCGCAAACGGTGACGTCACGTTTGTGACAGAATATAGCTAAGTACTACAATGCAAGTTTATTTGTAATGAAAAGGACTGAGTTACAACTGAATTTGATAAAGAAGAAATCGTTCTTGTTCCGTCTATGTTAACTACCCTGGTTAGTTGTGAGTCCACGATTGTTTTCATTTTTACTTGGCTCATAATTTTGTTTAACCACCTTGTTGGATTTGCAATCACTCTCACAGTAAACCAGATAGATAAAGTTATTATCGGTGAATTAATAGTTACTTAAAAGTTATTCATGAAAACTTATGCAACGTAAGTGATATAGATCACGGAGAAGGTATTCGATTCCATATTATCTATATGTCTACACACTAGGTACTATATTATCAACCGTTACCAATTAAAAAGTACCTATTCATTTTCAATTTTTTTTCATTCTTAGGATCGAATTAAAAAAACGCCATTCCGACCACAATTCACAAAAACCTCAAACTTAACGCTGATTTAGGTCCGTCGGAAGATCGTGAGGTGATAGAAAATATCGACAGTTTGCTGATTCATCGCTTAGAAGCACTATTAAAAGTTCCCTGTAACCGTAAAGTTTCAAACTTGGTCCGTGTTATAAGCTACGAACACACTGTGTATGTTTCCCTTATTCACCCTCCCCTTAACGTGTGGGTGCTGAAATAGAGACCCAGGGATAACGTCAAGAGGATAAGCAGTAGTGATCGTCTGTGATTACCTGACCGTTTTCCAAACGCGATGAAGTAGGCAATTTTTCGGTCACTTTACGCTAGTAGCTTACATAGTATTATGATCGAAAAAATTTCATTTTCATCGTGTTTAGAGAGATCTAGGTATTGATGTTTCTAAAAATTATAATTCTGTAAATACATCTTTTTTACGGGCGCGAATAACAATATATATTGATCAGCACACAACCACCCATAGACCTGCACCCTAATTTCGTAACACAATCTGAATAATTTTGAAGGATATTGCTAATCCATTGCTTCGCATGTTCGAAAAATTTGTTTGCTCAACAACGTAATTAACGCAATGAATGTTGTTGAACTGTCAAAATGAAAGCCACTACTACTGTTGACTTACGCAATTACCCCGCTGGAAATTCCACAAAACGTAAGAAAATTTTAAATTTCGCAGGCTTCCTTAGCGCATTCCCTATTAAGCAACCTAAGAGAAGAAAGCAAAATTATTCGTTTAACCATTATTTAGCAATAATGTGTCTATGACAACACGATACATGCATCATATATTTCATCGATTCCACTTGTGACCCATCCCTAGCTCCAATATAGGTACATAGTTGTCGTTTGATTCATTAGAAACCGGCCGGCGCGGCGGACAGTTGACGCCATTGTGCGACAACTGTAGATACAGTCAGCCTCAAAAAGATGTATACATCGACAAGAGTTCATTTAACTGTCTCCAATCTTTGTCCAGTCGAAGTTTACTTCCCATGATAAGGAATGTGTATAATTATTAAGTGCAAGAAACTATTTTATGTAATTTAAATAAGAACTTATATATTATTAATTTAATTTTGTAATTGCCGTATAAATGATATCGTAACTTTTGTAATGATCTAAAAAAAACGTAAAAAGCAGCTACGATAAAATTGCGCTAGAAAAGGCTGGAACAATTAGTAAAAAGAAAATGGAATTTTATTAAAAGTGTAAGTGTATTTTATTAAGTATAACTCGAAACAAAATCTGTCATCTTCAGATTTATTACAAGCACACTCATCACAGTTAACATCTTTTTTTGTTAACGTTGGAAAGTGTTTGGCTGAAAAAGTTTCGGGCCTATCACAACATCTAACAAACATACCATTTACGTCTATCACTATTTTATATTTTTTTTGTGTTGCTAGACACTCGCCAAAGCTGTTGACATGGTTTCTATACCTATTCTGTTGCACAAGGTTGAAGCCATAGGTATCAGAGGCACCCAGCTGAAACTATTTAAGAGTTATCTAGAAGACCGTACCAGACGTACGTAATGTTCTCAGCCATGTAAAAAAAACACGTCTGTCGGAGTTCCCCAACGAAGTATTTTAGGGCCTACATTCTCAGCGATGCGATGATAAAAAAACACGGCCTTCGGAGTTCCCCAAGGAAATATTTTGGGGCCCACATTCTCAGCGATGATAAAAAGACACGTCTTACGGAGTTCCCCACGGAAGTATTTTAGGGCCTACACTATTTTTGATATACATAAATGATCTTTGTAATCTAAATCTAGATCACGGTCAAATTTTTTCTTATGTTCACGACATTGCCCCTCTATTTTCGGCTGACTCAGAAAAAAATGTCTACAAGCTTGCGCAACACCGATTCAATGTTTTTAATAAATAGCTTCAACATAATTCACTAATACTAAATGCAGACGAGACAAATTATATTACGTTTTCGATGCGCAAGCTAACATCAACTAGCACTACGTAGACATTATATGCTCATTATTGCACAATTCCCGCAGATACCCAATGTGTTTGCTCCAACATTAAAATGGTAAATACAACAAAATGCGTTGGTGTTATAATAGATAAAATACTTTCGTTCAAACAACATATAGAAGTTTTACATAATAGATTTCGTAAGTTAATATTTGTTTTAATAAAGTTACGCTATATTGCTGACCCAATAATAGTTAGACCATTTTACTTTACTCTATGTCAATCGATATTAACTTACTGAATTACCACATGGGGCGGAGCGGGTAAAACAATGTTACTAACCACCGAGAGAGCTCAGAGGGCGATTCTCAAAGTGTCTACTTTCCACCCTTTCCTTTTTCCTACTAACCTCCTAAACAAATCTTGTGAAGTATTAACAGTTCGACAGCTATTTATAATGGCCATTGTATTAAAACAACACACAGCTCTACCCTACAGCACTGACTATACTAATAAAAGACGTAAAGATATAGTCTGTCTACAAAGTACAACAAAACATGCTTTTATATCCACATTTTACCTGTTCCTCAGTCCTCTCCTCTATAATAGACTAAACTCGTAAGCAAACATTTATTCCCTGAACTACACAAATTGTAAGAGAATTCTCAAGGACGCTCTCCAAAGTATGTGTTACGAAGATAAAGAGAATGTACTAAGTGGACTCTTAGTTTCTAAATTTGATAAATACTTAAGTATTTAAGAGTTAAGCTACTCAAAATATTGATATATATATATACACATGTATAATGTTTTCATATTCATTTGCCTACAGTCTTTTTTTTTTTAAGACTATTTTAGCTCTTTTCGCCTGAAACACAGGATTACCTAGTTCAGGCACGTAATTAGTCTTTGAAATATAATTTACATTTAAGCAAAACTGTACTTATTTTTATGCCTTGTAATTTTTTGAATAAAATAATATATTATATATAAATTTTAATTCTCTATAATAATTTATCTTTATTCTGTTTATTAATCTTCTTACATATTAAATACATTTTTAAATATTTTTACAAAAAGCATACAAAAACATTTAAAAATATAATAATAGTGGCCCATCGGCATCAGGAACAGGGACCAAACTCAGGGTCAGGGCACTACAGAGAGGAATCACTACAGAGAGGAAACATAGTGAGGAGGCTCACTATGTGTGCCGTGTCCAGGGGTACTGCTTTCTGAATCAAGCCCTTGATACAGCCGCGCAATGATAGCCTCCTGAGGTGTTAGTCGAGGCTCTCCGCTATTAGGCCATTTACTGTAACCATTTTATAAGTACAATGATTGCTGATTGCACGTCCCACATGTCGACAACCTCGTGTGCTAAGTCAAGATACTTGTTTTTTTCTTTCTTTCTCAGCTTTCACGAGATTCTCGTCATGAGGGACAGCGATATCAAAAATAATTGCACGACGCTCTCGTCGATCTATCACCACAATATCAGGCTTATTGGCTACAATAGTCCTGTCAGTGATGATAGATCGACCCCAGTACAATGAGGCGTGACCATTCTCGAGAATTGGGTCGGGCACAAACCTGTAGTATGGTACTTCGGACTCCACAGGGTTGTACTACAAGGCAAGTTGCTGGTGGATAATTCTAGGCACTAGCTTGTGTCTGTGCAAGTACTCGCTATTAGCAAGAAGAGAACAACCGGAAACAATATGTCGGATTGATTCATCGGGAAGGTGGCATGTCCGACAGATGTCAACCGTACCGTCCTTGACAATGTATTTTCGATAATTATTCGTCGTGATAACTTCATCCGTAATCGCACAGACAAAACCTTCGGTTTCCACGAAGAGGTCGCTGAAACGCAGCCAGGGTACAGACGCCAAAAAGTCTACATCAGGCCCATGGAGGACCCGAAAAAGGCGTCCGTGAAGCTCTTTGCCTTGCCATACTTCCTAACGATCGTTAGTATCTAGCACTGCAGGTTTACGCCGGTTCCCTTTCGCCAAGAAGAGTGGGGTGAGGCCCCTGTCCACTGCGACCATATCTCGGTGCATCCCCACGTCAGTTTGAAGGAAATATTCCCTGAGGTTGCAAATTTCGCGGTTGTGGATGGTTTTAGCATTTAAGAAACCTGGACCCCCACACTCCTGTGGGGTACCAAAGTCTCATCACTGATGACCGTGGGTGATGCATCCAATATGCCGTCAGCAATGTACGGACCTTCCTATCCAGAGCGTCATGTTCCGTAGAGTCTATTTGAATATGCCGAAAGAATACATCAAAACCGGCATGACCCAACAGTTGAAGGCCTTGTCTCCGCTGATAGAAGACTATTTAACAGTTTATTCAGGCGGCCAAAGAAGCGCTCCCTCAACGATTGTTTCATTTCGGCAGCATTGATGCCTAAAGCTTTCGACATGCCCAAATACTTGTAGGTTTCGGTTGAGGAGAGGGATCTAAGGTGTATAGAATCCGAAAGTTGGGTTCCCACGGATTCCATAATCCCTCCTCGCTTTACATGCATGACTGCACATTTGTCTTCACCAAATTCCACCCTGATGGCGCTATTGAACGTTTTTGTTACCTTCAGTAGCTCCATCAGTCGCAAATTGTTATATTCTTACTAGCTTTTGACCGCGGCTTCGCCCGCCTTGATGTCGGAAATTATACCACGAGACTACCGGGATGAAAAGTATCCTACGTGTTAATCCAGGTTATAAACTATCTGTGTTCCAAATTCCATCCAAATAAGTTCAGTAGTTTTTGAGTGAATGAGTAACAAACATCTATCCATCCGTCTATCCATCCTCACAAACTTTCACATTTGTAATGTTAGTAGGATATAATCATATCTTTATTATTATCATTATTTGTTCCATAATATTGTTTCATGTGCAGCCATGAAACATATTACACAATGGGTACTTAATTTTGCCCAAACATTGATACAGTATTATGAAACAAATTGTACACAATCAAATAATTTATTGTCGATGTATGCATCTTTTTGAGGCTGAGTGTACCGGCCGCGGCGGACGATACGCTCGTTGAACGTCCGCGGCGCTACTCGCTTTGATTGACGCACCTGATTTGCCTGGCTTATCTGTTTATTTATAGCCAGACAGAACGGACGCGATATTTTATTACGTTACATGTTTAAATGATAATGATAGCGCCATCGGTCTCGTGGTCCTGGGTTTCATTCCCAGGTCGGGCTAAGTGATATTGGGTTTTTCCATAAGGCATGACATGGCAGGCCTGGAATCTTAATCTGTATCCGGTTTAGAGCAATAGGCTCGCTCCTTAACACTTGAGACTTAAACAACTAGCAAAATACAGTGCTGTGCACCTCTGCCTACCTTTCTTCGAGGTTTACAGGTGTGATATTAATACATTTTTTTTTTATCCTGGCTAGTAAGGTAATTTTTTGTCTCCTTTGGGTGTCGTTATATGTGATTGATTACGAAAAATTTCCTTAGAAAAAGATAGCAGCAAACCTACTTTAATTAATAGAATAAAGACGCATTACGACTTGGATTTCAATGTTCACCAAACGTCATCCATAATCGTGATTGATCATAATTCTAATAACATTGCGAGATGGATAAAATAAAACAAATACGTCACTTTAAAAATCACATACAAGCCGTGTGTGATTTTGCAGGGCATGCATAATGCAATCCGTCATCATGTCATTTAATCGAAACATGAACATCAAATGCATTAAAATGAAGATTGACACACCCCTACATCAGCTACTTCTAACCTACTATAAAAAAAATATGGAATAGGAAGCCAAAGGAAAAAAAATAACATACTCGCGAACTTTTGGTAACCAAAAATAAATTGCTCTCTCATAATTTGTGTCAAACATAACTGGGACAAAAAAAAAACGCAATTCATGCATAGAGAACAAAAAAGAATAAGAAGTGCCGTAGCTAACCCTCTTGTGCTCCGAGATAAAACAATTTGAGCTGCGTGATATCAAAGTGCCCTCGAAGCCCCTAGTTGTGTAGATGTCTACATGCAATCACCGCGGTTATTGCCATTCGGCGCGTGCGCCTGACAGCTGAGCTTCAATGAATTTAGGGGTTATAATGTATTTTATTGTAGATGCTATTGCAGTCTTTCTTTTTTGTGTTCTTTTTAAATGTGTTTAAGTACTTGTAACGTCGTTTTAAATGACATTGGTCTAAAAATAACAGGTCACTAACATAATAAACCAACTTTATCCTATACTAAAACTGTCCTATTTGATTTTCTTAAAAACGTTTCGTAGGAGTTTACTTATAAATATTTATAATACAGCACAAACGTAGGTGTATATTAATATGCAAAACATATTTAAGTCAAATATTTTAATACAATGATCTCGGCTGGCAAGTAAACGTTGCAAATATAACGAAAGGGTGGGATTCGGAGTGCAGAGAGTAATATTGTGTAGTGTCGAGGGCGCCGGGTGGGGGTCGCCAATCGATACGCACCCCTGTTCTGCCCGGCCTAATGCACCCCTAACACGGCGGTACACACCGTGCACAGCTCGCAGCAACGCAACGGCATGGAAACCATACACTCTATGTGTTCCCAGCTTAAAACCGGGTCATTTGCATAGTCAGTCAGCAAACTCTAGGCTACTTTGTTTAAAAACACACGCTGAGAAACAGTTTGTGTGGTAAAAAATGTTTAAATATTAACTACCCTCTTAAAAGCGCCTCCCAAAGCTTTGAATGTAAAATAAGCCACTATTGCATTGGAGACGTCCCCGTGCGATGCCCGACACGCCAGCCCGCTACTCTGCCTCTGAAATGATTTATATTTAATAAAACGGTTATATAAAATATCTAGCTGATACTGCCCGCATAAAATGTATTCCAATTTCGCCCAGTTAGAAAATTGCATTCATATTTTTTACAGTCGACTTTCAGGATTTGTTTTTATTTGTTAAAAATGCAGGCGAAAATATTTTTAGGTTAATATCCCTGCGGAAAAGGCGTGTCGATGTTTTTTTTTAAGGGTAGATAAAATATTTTTAAATAAAATGTTTGTTATTTAGTTTTTACGATGTAAGTGTTATTATAAAGCCTGTGAATAGTTTTTGTGCTTGTACTATCATAGAACAGCATTATCTACACAAAGAGCACTCAGCACAAATGGACTCAATTCAAATTCTCTCCAAAGACTTCGGCTGCCACTGACCTAAAAAAAAAATCCAAAATCGTTAAGACAGCAGACTTTTTTTTCTTTTAAAACACAAAGGGTTTGGTCTCGGAACAGTTCCCATGCACATAAAAGATAAATGTTGCAACACCAAGAAGCAGTTATAACATTCCTCATTTTTATTTCATTACTTCGCCTTTGAAGTGCTTTCACTACCTCCGAAAAAATGTAAGCATTTCATGGTGGTCCAAATGCCGAACAAGGGCGGCCATAAATCCGTAACTTTGCAAATGAGATTTTTTTTAATGAAAATGTTTTTAAATCCTTAATAAAGTTTAGTATAGCTATATTTACTTAATTTCGGTAATACAAATTACATACATTTTGTTGAATAAATAAATATTTAAGTTTTATTGTCCCCCGTTCAGAAATGCTTCTGACTAAGGAATCAAATCTTTTCATAATAGGGTTTTAATGTATATATTATTATACATATATATATATATATGTATATATATATATATATAGACAAAAAGATACAAAAAGTAAAACACACTTTATTTTCAAACATAATAACAACAAATGACTTAATAACTAATTAAACTAAAAATAAAGCTAAACACGTAATACATCTAAAACCTGCGTCGACAATACTGGGAAGTTTCCGAAGACCCGTAATAAATGGGTCTGAACTAAGTAAAACTCTGTTTAGTAAGTTCTCTTGAATTTTTCGAGTATGATCTCGTCTAAAGGCCTTATCATTTTTATTGTTCGATTGAGCTGCCTCTTCGGATAGTTCCCCGATAGACAATAGACCATACTGTGTCACTTCAGCACCACGAATGAGGACTTTGTGGATTTATTTCTATGTGCAATTATCCTAAATTTATCAATACATTTATATCAATTTAATATCTTACTATCAAAATCCTTAATTTCTATATTCTCGACCTCATTCACGGATGTTAGCATCGTTTCTAAAATGTTTTTATGTTTCTGTGAAATAGTCCCACTTATAGACGCCCAAACCTCAAAGAAATGCAACCTTGAAAAGGTACATTTATTCAAAGAACCTGACAAGAAAATTTAAAATATTAATGCTTGATTCGTAGACCGTTCTACGCCTGAGCCTACGCAATTTTACAGGGTGTATAGAAGCCATAGCCGCAAACCGGCGCAAATGAAACTTTATATTAAAAAAATAGACTGTACAATGTTTAGTTTGAAGTAGGTGAGCATATTTGATTATATTTGCAAATTTTTGTAGGTCTATGTAAAGTCAACTATAATTTAAAAATATACTGCAAATCTTCTATGGCGTAGCAAGTAAGAATAAACAAATAATACATCAAATAAAAGTAAAAAATACAACTAAATAGTGAAAACATACCTTGTACTTGGATGTCTATGTCACAAACACCACTCACAAATAAAACTATTCTAAGAAATCACAATTGCACAAGCAGTATGGATGAGTCACTGATAACGGCGAGTGCAAATGTAATGATGATAACGGCGAGTGCAAATGTAATGATGCTATCACATCGGAGGTCAAAACATAAATGTTGATTAAATAAAATGAGTGACATATTTATATCCTGAGGTAGCTTGTTTATCGGTGGATGGTTATGTGTAATTAAATAATGGACATTTCATAACTGACTTTCTGCAGTTATGACCTATGGAGTGACCACCGTGATAAGAAAATTTATAAGACCGATAAAATGTGGCCTTTATATTAGTGTTTCAAATGAGTTGGTCTTGAGGTAATACGTTTTATTTTGCCCCTTCTTTCATTTGTGTGAAAAGTTTTATTATTTGCCTTATGATCCTGGGAAACGATTGGCTGTTTCAAAGGCTTTGTGTTCTATTGAGGGCGATAGTGATCGCCTTCACTACAATAAGCGCGGCGAAGCGGCCGTCGTTATAATCTATTAAAGTCTCGGTAGCGAGGTGTTCTGCCACATTTATGTGATTTTTAAACCATAAACTGGCTTGTAATAGTCGCGTGTGTTGCTATTAAACGATAATGACTAAATGAAAGGCTCAGTTGTACACGACGCCTGGGTAATTAAAACGTGCAGTTCAGTAACTTGTTAAGAATTACAGCTAGGAAAAACTAAATGCAGTTATTAATTTACTGTAGCAGTTAATTACAATACGTGTCTACGTTACTTTAAGGTTACATACAGTTTATTTAGTAAATAAATACACTAGTATCGCACCAATGCAAGCGCCCTCTACATGAGATGTACAATAAGTAGCAGTACTTATTGCTTTTGGAGTGTCCTCCTCGACTGCCCTGATAACAAGCACTTTATCTGATATTATATTTTAAATTGGTAAAAATTGAAAAAATCCCTGACTCAAACAAAAATTGCTAAAAAGTAAAACAATAATATATTGTATTAGCCCTTTAGGTAAGTTGTGGGTAATATTTTGATTCAAGCATCGTCGTTGCGTCGGGGGACGGTTCATGAAAATAAGAAGTTACCAGGGCCTGCAGTCTCGACATTAGATAGCGACAAAAATCTGTCGCTAAGTCGTATCGATGTCAAATTCCTTTAATAGATTTTCAACTTTATTTCCAAAGCATAAGGTCGAAAATCTATTAAAGAAATTTGACATCGATACGACTTAGCGACAGATTTTTGTCGCTATTCATGTCGAGACTGCAGGGCCAGGAGATATCCTTTTTACAATAGCATACATTAATTATTGCTAGGTTTAAGCCTCGTCTGTTTGGCGTTTTCATAGGCCGTCCCCCGACGCGACAACGACGCTTGAATCAAAATATTACCTATACTTATATATTTTTTACTTTTTAGAACTTTTTGTTTATCTCGGGGGTTTTTAAATGTTCCTGCTTTTTAACGTTTATTTCCTGTTTTTTAAGTTTTATTTTCTGCTTTTTAAACTTCATATATTACTGGTGGACACGCTACGATCAACACGTGTCTTGCCTTAATCTGCGCAGCTGTACGTATTTTTCCTACAGTGAAGCTAGTTACTAATTAACATCATTTCTCTTTCCTACTCCATCACCAGACCCTGATCACCATCTGTCTCCAACCTATTTATTGAGACCATTCCAATGTACCTAAACACGATAGCTCAGCTGTAAGTTGGTGAGAGAGTTGGGTATCCTGCAAATTCCAGGTGATGCTGCAGCATCTGTTCAAAGTTACTATGTTCTAATATGATTGAAGTAACAGAATACCAAATTTCGACTCGATCAGACCTGTGGAAGATGCTAACATCCATTCATCATCAAGAAATGAGCTGATAGTCTACAAATGGCTGAACAAATTTTCTTGAATCATAGCTAAGAACACTAGATTCAGTCACCTTTCAAACAAAACAAAATTAGTTCATCCGTTTGGGAGCTATTATGCCGCAGACAGATACACAGATACACACGTTAAACTTATAACACCCCCTTTTTCCATCGGGGGTTAGAAAGGGTTAAATCTGTAACTACTTATCTGCAATATTCTAACCTTTAGGCTCACCTTTATACAATTTGCGGTAAACTATGGAAGAACAAATTGCAATATTGCTTGCTCATGCCCCGTAGTAAATAGCGTGATAATTTATAGCCTATAGACCGACCAGACTTATAGGGAATATCTATGCAAAATTGGAACAAAATCTATCCGGTAGTATTTGCGTGATACTGGAACATACATTCAGATTAACAGACAGACACCAAACATTCAAAAAACTACATTGTCGGCAATAGAATCGTTCCCAGAACTCGTAGCAATTACTTTTTAAGCTATGGCATAGCTTTTATCGCGGGCTTTGAGCGCGGCGACCGAATCAAGAAATTCTGTAACGAAAATAAAACCTAACACTCCCCACTCCGCCTACCATGTAGCTCGGCCGAGCGTTCGCTTAACGTGTATGTATATGGTACGACTGTACGAAGCTCGCACGGATCGAGACGAGCTGCTCCGAAATCGGACGAATACGTAAGCAGATTGCATAAGTTGATAAAAAATGCTATGCAATAGCTTTACCGCGGCAGTCCCCGAGTGCCACATGTGTTTTTTTTTTAATATCAAATGTACAGTTTTGACTTTGCTATGATTTTACCTATTATGTGTATAGAAGAGCTCAAATTCAGATGACATCGAGAACTGAAGCTAGAGAACTCTGAAATGGATCTAGAATAGACTTATTTATGTCTACGTGTGGCAGATGCCGCAGCAAGAATAATCTTGTAGCTTTGATCACAATGAGATAGATTGCTTTCGAGCCAATGTGAAAGTGCCTACGCGTGAAACTTTTCTACGTTTTAAATCGAATGTACAGTCAGGGAAATAAATTATTAAGTAAATTGAGACCCTACGTCAATTGGCCATGTTATAGCGATTGCATACAACTGTCAAAGAATGGCAGTTGTGATTTAAATATACGGTCAATTTAAGTTGGTTGGTTGTTGGTTGGTGATGCTGCGGGTCGAACGAGCGCAGAGAGCTGTTCTGAAGGTGCTGGCAAGGAAACCGATCCGATATTCGACATCCTCTTTATATATCCTCTGCCAGGTCCTCACCGTCAGACAGATATTTATCCTCCAAACTGTTCTTCGTAAACTCAGCCAACTTACGTTTAATCCTAAATGCTGTTCTACACGCCGCTCGAATAGGGTTTGTAACACTGAGTTCCGTAGAACTGTAGCTGCAAGTCGCCACTACAAACACTTAAGTTCAAAAATTTACAACACATTAAACAAAATCTTACACATCTACCCATTAACCAAGAGCAAATGCAAAATGGAACTTAACTCCTGGTTAAAATGTCAAAATTATGAAAAAACAGAGAAACTCGTGGAAGTGTAAAATACTCACCACTCACACACCCCAATAAAACCACACACAACACATACTACAAACACCACAAACACCTCTCGCACACTCATTAACTCTCACCCACACTCCCATTCACCCTACACTCACCACATCAACTCAACATCCCAACTCATGTCCTGTACTGTTATTTTTGTCTTATTATTTGTTTTTTATTTTTATTTTTATTATTAACTAACGAATTCTAAATTAACTATATTAACTTTACTGCATGCAACATCATTCCTTTCTGTATCTGGAGAAGGGCGTTGTTAGCTGCGCTACAGTTTATACTTTGGCAGATCATCATCATTTTACTTTTTGTACCTATTCGTGTGTTTATTGTTCCAATTTTTTTTTTTAAATGTATAGCTGCAATTTTCAAATGGAGCACTGTAACTTGACCTTTGCAACAATTGCAACACGCACGTTCATAAGAACACGTAAAAATCTAAGTTTATCCAATAAAAAAATAATAAAAAAAAGTGAGTCAATTGAAGCGGGCAACCGGCGTCAACGTCGATTTCTACGGAAAACTGATTTCCTGCACGTCTAGACACGTCCCCCCAATGCGGAATTATGTTGTAGGTTGTATGTACATCATATTGTTTTTGAATGTAACATTTATTGAAATTAACGAGTGTTCAAAATACTATTACTGTAGCTAGCGTGTCTATTGTGTGAATTTTGTGATGGTGCGTAAGTTTACGGAATTACTTTTTAAACTGAAAGTACCTTAGCTAAGACACACGAAAAACCGTAAGGAATGTCTGTATTTATTGTCTGTAATCGTCAAAAGTAAAAGTCACATGCAGTGAGCAAGCGATATGATCAATGTCCGTTTATTATTCGTTCGACAATTTGGTGTTATACAACTCAAAATTGCCAACTGTCATGAAATATTTCATCCTCGACACTGCATCCTTATTGCGTAAAACATTTTTTATCACAATTCGAAGGATTTTAAAGAATCCTAATCTATTGCTTCATATGTTTGAAAAATTCGTTTACTCGACAACGTAAATATCGCAATGAATGTTGTTGATTTATCCAAAAGAAAGGCACTACCATTGTAAATGTGTTACGCAATTACCCCACTGATTTAGGCTTTAATTATGATATATGAATATCATAAAATAAAATAAAATAAAATATCATGAATCAATGAAATGCCATCAAGCATGTATATATATTTGAAGTAAATAGTAATACTTAACAAAGATAATAGAAACTCCAAATGAAGCAGTGAATAGAATCAGTTTTCAATTTGATAGCAACATTAATTACCATTCGGCATCAAACAGAATTGTTAGTGCCTCCTAAATGTAGTTATTCATTTGACTTTATCGTTAAATAATTCAGAATGGCTCTAGGCAACCGAAAATTGACCAAATAAACAATACAGCTCACCTGCCGTTAAAGTGTACATAGGTTGACGGGGTGAAAGTTAGGTATTCAATTAAATATTTAGGCCTATATAGAGCTTCTGACTACGCTTTAGAACAAAGGGTTGACGTCCCTGCTTGATTGCTGTTTTATCACAAAGTTGAAAAACTTTATGACGTGACTCGTCTGTCGGCTGTGTAATTGTGACGAGGGATATTTGAAAGGAGTTAGTTTTCGTAAATACCATCAGTTGAGTTTTCACATTCAGCTCGCTCTAGTAGGTTGGTACACAAATTGTTTGGTTAATAGGGCATCCTAAAATGTTATTTATGTTTTTCATGGTGTTCGTTAATGAGATTTGTTTAATTTTGTCTGAATATATTGCGAAATAAACATGACGATATTTATAATAAAGAAGACTATTTCGTAAAGAATATTCTGCACAGTAAACTTAACAGATAAGGAAATATTATTTTATTTAATACAACTTACAACCAATATTCGAGCCGATCTGTTCAGAAAATTAATATGGAATACAACAACTATTTTCGTAAAAATACAGAATAACGGTCGGTCCATTTCATGCACATTTCACTGTGCGTATACCAAGAGCCGTGGTCAGGAGCCCGACAATAGCGCATAATACGACATTGAATGCATAAAACCAGTTGTATGACTCACACACACATCGGCGACTCTGCAGGCAGGACGCCCATTGACTGACATTACAAAAGGTATTGTGTGCGCAGGGACTAGTTTATCTCGCGGCCATTCGCTGAGGCTGTTCCGCACTGATAACGCTCAAAACGTCTGTCATTTGTACCCGCCGCATCACTGATAACACGCTAGTAAACAACTAAACACGAATCTCGTCTGGTTATCTTAGTTTTATGCATTGGCACGAGTGCTAAGTCGATGTGAATGAGTACAAATTATTATCGAAAGAATGCCGTTAAGATTGTGGGTTCCCATTCCGTGATAATATGGTATATTGAATTAGGTACCTATATTATCAGTTGAAGCGAACAATAAGATGAGTTTTGTTTATATAGTTCCTGTAATTTATCTTACAGATACCGAAACTTGGCAGTTTTTATAAGATAGCTTGTGATAAATCAGTCGTCATCTGGCTGTGAAATCTTAACAGTCAGGTCAATACATCGGTAGTTATAAAAATCGATTTAAAGTGAAATCAGTGAACTATGCCATCAAAGAAAATATCACGTTGTCAGCAAGACCTTGTTGACTTAATTTACAAAACGGCCGAACTAAGTAATATGAAATTAACTGACTATATTGTTGAGTTAGGATGTGAAGAGGTCGACAGTTCGTTGACTGGTTTGTTCAAAGTGCAGCTAAGAGGAATTATCGATGGACAGAAGATCAGAAAAAATTTCATGATAAAGTGGCATCCGGAATCAAAAATGCGTGCATGCTTCAGAGAATCGTACAAACGAGAATTCATCTTTTACCAACAGATCGTGCCGAAATTGCTGGAAGTTCAAAATAAAATTAAAAATGTCGAAGGATTGAAAACCAAATTTCCAAACTGCATTTTAGCAAGTGCCGAATATGACAAAGAAACCATCACCACGCAGGATTTAAGAGAACAGGGATTCAAACTACGCGACAGACTTTTCAAGGCGAATTTGGATTACGTTTCACTCGTGATGAAAAATTTAGCGAAATTGCATGCACTGTCCTTTGTGCTGGAGAAAACGAATCCGAGTGAATTTGAGGAGATAGCTCGCTTGTGCCATGAGGATGTGCAGTATTGTAAACCGGGACCTGCACCGAAGAGCATGAGCTCGTATTACGAAGCGTCTGTAAACGTAGTGATAGATGTAGCCACTAGAGATAAGTTGAACCGACTCACTCCAGATATATTGACAGTTTTGTATAAATGCACCCGGCCAGGTTCCTACAGTACTATTTGTCACGGTGACTGCTGGAACAACAACATACTTTACAAAGTTAAGGTAAGAACTTCAAAATAAACTAAACCAAATTGTACTGTTAAAGTTGTGTAACCTTAAGGACATGTAGGTATATATAAGAATTTTAATATTCGCGGAGAGATATTGCTAGATAGAATGTTAAATAACAGTTTAAAAGATTGATCACAAAAATATTCATTGCTTGCAGGGCTGCAAGCCAGTGGAAGTAATATTTATTGACTACCAGTTGGTGCGGCTGGCCTCGCCGGTCACCGACATAGCCTACTTCTTGTACATGTCTACTGACGGAGAGTTCCTCTACAAACACTATGATCAAGTCCTCGACATTTACTACGGAACATTAACAGCTGTACTTCGACACAGTAACTTGGACGTTGAAAAAGTATACCCAAGGAGTATTTTTCAAAAACATCTCAAAGAATATTCGGTCCTAGGCTTGATAGAGGCTCTAGTCTCAATGATGATAATAACGGCCCCATATGAGGACGCCCTCAAAATGACTGAAATGAAATATGAACATAATGATGAAGAGGTTTACGAAGATGACAGCAAAAATAAATCGTTGTTCGTGGAAAGAGTAAATGGAATTGTAAACGACTTTTTTGAGAGAAATTATTCTTTAGATGAAATATTAGAGAAATAAAGATAATGCAATTTAACATCGTATAGGTACCTAGCTTATTACGTTTTATTTACATACTTAGCATTTTATGAAACACTTCGTAGAAGCCAAAGTAAAATATATTCCGCAAAATGAGGAATTCATTCGCAAATTAGGTGTTAGCCGGTGTGAAATAACTGAGATAATCCTTATTTTTATACTGATGCGTCCATTCCGCCGCGTAAAATGGGTCGACTGCGAAGAGAATTACACTAATATCGACCTTGCCTTGTCCGCAGTACAGAGTTTAATCTAGTATTATGTTTTTTATGTTCTCACAAAATAAATATTAAGAATCCTCATTTGGCCCCGGCGCTGGAAGGAATTAATTCCTCGTCGCTGCAGTTAATTGTCTGTTACAAAGGTTTTTTCTTTGAATCTCGGTCGAAACGAACGAGAATCTTTGTCGGAATGAAAATAATGGCTCCTAGAACAGATGGTGATATTTAACAGTCCATGCTCTGATGGTATTATAAGCATTTTTGCGATAATTAAATTAGTGCCTTCAATGGATTTATTATCAAATCGTCTATGATGGCATTCTGCTGCTAGATAAAGACATAGTTTTTTTTATTAACGTTGTTGACCGTACATGTATTTAGTATCCTATCGGAAATACGCAATGGCCAATGGAATGGAATATCCAGCATCCATACTATCCATGCCGGAACATATGATGGAGAAGGTACAGTCACCAAAAGTGATAACTAGAAGTAAGAAACCGATGGATGTTTTCGAATAAAATATAATTTAATTAATAGAAAACAAACAGTTCATTTATCAAATTAACTTTCTTTCGATAACATCCAGCGCGCAGCGGTTTGTTACTAAACTTCAACTATATTCGACTGACTGACTGTACCTCTCTTTCGTT
Source organism: Dryobotodes eremita (assembly GCA_917490735.1). Taxonomy (NCBI): domain Eukaryota; kingdom Metazoa; phylum Arthropoda; class Insecta; order Lepidoptera; family Noctuidae; genus Dryobotodes; species Dryobotodes eremita. The sequence continues at coordinate 13,599,911 of OU823254.1, read as the reverse complement.
ATCATCAGTCATATTTTAACTACAGTGGTCGTACTATGGGAAGTGTTGATTATTGCGCAATAGAAAAACCGTTTGCAGTTCAAATGAAATTATAATTTACGAAAAAAATATCACACTAGCGAATAACACACTGTAGGTACACAACCCAACTATACAGAACGCGCGGCAATTTCTAAACGTGTTTACTGCTTGACCGCCACCGACAAACTCTGCTTTAACTCTGGTCGAGTGATATGTTGTAGACTGCGAGCGCTGCCTGGAAGCGCCGGTGCGGCGTCCCGATTAGTCAAACTCAAACCACTGATTTAACGTATTTCCGACATATATTATAAATGCAAAAGTAACTATATTTGTCTGTTAAGTACCTATTGACATCTTATCGGATTTCGATGAAATTTGGCGGGTTAGGACAAAGGATACTTTTAATTCCACTAGTACGTTCCCGTGGGATGATTACAAACCCCACGCGGACGAAGCCGCGGTCAAAAGTTAATTATATCAATAATTCACAGGAAATTGTGTATTTCTGTGTACCTATTTCATTTCACGTATTTTAACCACATCTAATTATTGAATGGTCTATCCACAATTCTACATTTCACAATTCTACGGCACAGGTAATTGATTGCACATAGATTAATGTCATTTCTAGCTAATTCAGCGTTAACATTTAATTTAATTATGTGTATCGTGCCACCACAGATACCGGTAACGACCGACTGTTTGTCCGATATATCGATGACAGATTTTCTATTCTAATGTTCTAATATTGTTTTATGGACAATGGATCGATTAGCCAAATTTGCTCTTTGTTTGTAGGACTATGCCGTTAAAGTTTTACTAGCTTTAACCGCAGCTTTATTTGTGGAGTTCGGGAACAACATCATTTCGAAAAATCAACCCAATGGGGAAAACACTTCCGGGATTTAAAAGTAGGTCCTAAAACCAGTCACCCGTGTGCCAAATCCAAATAGTTTTGATTGATATTTCCAAATTCACAAACTAATAAACGCCCAGACTTTCATATTTATAATATTAGTGGGATTTCATACATGATAATGTCTCCTATATGGCCGCTATCAATCATCTACATTCTACACGTCCTAACTTCATATCGCGTCATTTCCAATATTCAGAAAACAATTTCCCTTTCGAACTAAGTGGAATTGTTTACTCAGTTCCTCCGGCGATGTGAAATCTTAGTTTGTGGTTGTATAACAAAGGGAACTTTATTTTCGTGTATGGAAACTAATTTTCAATGTAAACATTACAGTGTTGTCGTGTATTTCGTGTTCGTATGAACCAAAATATCTACTAGGTAGCTCCGTAACTACATAACAGTAAATTATAGATTATAGAAAACATAAGAAGTGATAATTATTTTGGTTGGTAAGATTCTAAGTGTTATGCAATTTCAATTTCCAGTTTAGTTTTTAGTAGAAATAAAATTAAATCATTGATTAGTTTGCAAACAAGGGTAATTAGTACATAGATGTTATTTTTAACATTAAATATTGAAATGGCATAGTATTTCGAGCGATACTTCCAAGTTGGACGCAGTTACTTGGCTATTTAGTATTAGCGCAAGTTGCAATCCGTCGCATGCAAGTTTGATACCAGTTCACAATTGGTCGGTTTGCCATGGACATATTATAAATTATCGAAAAATAATGCGTTAAATTGTAAACGTTTTTGCAGTTCAGAAATTTTCGATAGTTTATAATCTCGCGAGGTGTTCATAATTATACGGTGACACATACATTTTCTACTCGATTATCGCTCTATTGCATTCGATATTTATTGTAGTGCTATTAGAATCGTTATTTGTGCAGAGAGCTAATGATTGAATTAATGCGGTTAAGAAATAATTACGTGTTTATTAGTTTTTCGAAGCTATTTATTGCCTCAACTTCTGTAGTGTTTGTTTTGCTTCTGAAAAGAGTTTTTATCGAATGAAGGGGTTTGAGTTGGTTACTTTTACTGCAATATTTTTAACCCAGAATTAAATCTAGAAACCTAAAACGTAGGGTTAAACTTTTAAATATTTAACTCACCGATGTGGTAGAGTTAAGTCGCTAATCTCTGGGTTAGTAGTGTTAGTAATGTCAAAATAAATTGTCGTTATGAGGTAGGTACCACTGATAACTTATTTTGTATTTTATATTATTCGACGTTACAGTAAGTGAAAATTCGATACTTTAATGATCAGCAGGCAATATATTATGAAGTCATATAAAAATAAATACAAATTATAAAAAACTTAAAATATATTTTTCCTTATCTGACGTTTTCGTCAATCAATAAACTCAATCTCCATGGAAACAACTTAAAATACTATTAAAATGAAATGTAATGTTATAAAATTCAAAGACATGAAAGTATTACGTATCGTAAGATAGTGTAAAAGAGATGGGTACACAATTTCCGTTCATTGTTCGTTCATTAATTTTTGGTCGGATACATATCGGGGCATTGACATTAAATGATAAATGATTTTATTTCTGTAAGTAGGTTTGTACAAACACTTTTACACGTCAATCATATTTTAAAACTAGATGAGGACGGCGTTTCCTTTCCGACTACTCTGAGAAGAAAGGCCGAAACAAACTCAGAGGTCACAGTCTCTTTTAAAATCCTGAAATAATCTTGGTCATATCATTGCAGTTCTATTTTATGTTTCGTCGATTGAACTGCAATATTCCCAACTCTAAAAACACTAATGTCAGGTTAGCTAAGCCGGTTTTACTTTTTTGTGGCGCAACGCGTAATAAGAGTTAAAATGTTAATTACTTAACTCCTAGCTTACAAACTCTACATTTATTAATTTAGCCCGACTAGACGTGTAAACTGAGTCCGGTGGGTAAAATATTTAGAAGTTTAACTCTAGGTTTACCTCTAACTCTTGGTGGCGCCAGATTAATTATTTGATTAACTCTGAATTAGCTGTTAACTCCAAGTTATTTAGGTTAACCCATGAACGCCCAAGTGGGCCTGAGACATCAATGAAAATGGCGAAAATAAACAAAAAGTACATTTTTTTGACATTTACGCAGACCTATAAAAAATATATTGGCGTTTGACCGAAATGGCTTCGAACATTTTAAAGAAGGATCATACAGCTGACCTATTTTTTGGGGGTCACCTACTACGTCATTGACCGATTTTATCGGACGTGCAAAAAGTCTTCCTTTGATGGGTACACCTCAATGCGTGCAAAATATTACCATAGACTAATGAAATCTGACGTCACGGCAAACCGCGTCTTCACGCTAAATATTCCCAAGCAGGGGTAGTTCAAGCAAGGGATGTCTGCACCACGTGCGACTTGCGTCAAAGTGTGGTTAACTGCACGTTTGGTAATAGCTGATCTACGAAAACCAGCCTTACTGCTACGACATAAAGGTGCTGTCAGTGTCAAGTTGTTACTATGGTCGTGCAGCTGACTGTTTGTACACGTTGCACAAACAAAGCGTGTACAAATTGAAATTGGGGGCATTTTTATTGTTTCCACAAATGTAGAGAGGGGCGATAAGGAAATATTTTTTTCTTCTGTATTTTTGAAATGTGGGGTGCGTAAACTTGTACGTCATGGTATTTTGATGGGCTAAGAGTTGAATTCCAGCTGCCAAGTGTTGTGGAATATACCATACCCTATATTTTTCTCGATTACACATTTTGTAAGAGAATAAGTAGGTATTATTTGTTATTAGCATTTCGTTTCTATTGCTTACGAAATAACATTCCTAAAATTGTCACAGTTTTTTTTATTGAATAATCTTTCTTGCTCTATTTTCTGATCTACCATTAATATTGCCAAAGACAACATACGATTTTAAATAATTTAGAATCCATAAAACTATGCAAAGTGTGCTACATCGACTTTTAGCTAAATTATCTCAACCATCATGGTTTTTAGAGCTCAACTTCATTTTAATTAAAGCCAGAGGAAATTCATGAACCCTTTAACGTTAATTGATTGACAACAGCGTTGTCACATATGCGAGAGAATGAATGAATGATTGATTTCAAGCTGAAAATGGCCCGACATTATCGGGACGTAGCTAAGTAGTAGGTACGTTGACATTTGCATGCAATATCAGTATGGGAATATTGCAGTTTCCACATGGTCGTGTTTTAATTAAGTATGTAAAACAATGTCGTTATAAGTAAAACAATTTGAAATTAAAAGGGTTTACAAAATTTCCTACCTTACTTACTAACTTAGTATAATCAGCCTGTACCGGACGGGCGTGATCGCTGGACTCGATATATGTTCAAGGAGGTCGTAGTACCTATCTCGAATATACAGCATCGAGATAGGCCCCTCACTGTCTCAGCGCGCTGACGTCCTGCACCGACAGGTTGCAGTTATTTTCCGTATGTGACTATATCCCGAAGTCTATGTGGAAGCGGGTGTTTTTGGCGAAATGATACAACATAGGATAGTTTACAAGTACACAGAGTTATTATGGAAGTACTTACAGGTCCGTTCAGGTTATTTACTATAAACTACTTAAGCCTTTATTTTGGCTTTCCGATGACTACAAATGATGGACTTTCCCTGTTTACTAAGGTACGGCCAATCTTTACCTTAACGAGAACCCTGTTTTACTTCCTCAATAAAACTTTTGAAAGCGTTTATTTTTACTAAGATCCTGATACAATATTTGTCGAAATACATGGAATTTTACAAGTGTTGGGTGATTTTAATGTACTTTTAGGCAGGTGACAGCACTGCCTATATATTGAAATTACAATAACAATAACATTTAAATAAATGTCGTAGATATAACGCCTTGAATGGCTAAAACTAGAATTTATCACAAAATAATTGTCTTATTATCTATATTACTGCAAAATTACTAAAACAATCACATTCATATTACGCAGCCTTCAAGGCTGGTCTATTTACCTTTAACATTTACGCATTTAAAATACAATAAGTTAAAACCTCGGGGCGTGAAGCGCCTCCGAACGAGCGTCAGTTAAACCGACTTCACATGGTTATAAACATAATCTATTACCCCAGCTAAGCAGGCCTATCTTAATGGTTATCGATCAAAGGGGTTACGTCCAGGGCTAGGTCTCGGTCTAGTGTACCTGGACGCACCAAAAAACTATGTACTTCTCAATTTATGGCCTACTTAACTGAGATTTTACATACATAAAACGCTATCTTGTAGCTAATTATATTTGAAACTATAAAACTAAGTTAAATACATGCTTTGAGCAGACTACGAACTATTTGGGTGACATCGTCGCGAACATCTCTCCCGCCGTGCAGTGCAGTGACGACTCGTAGCGACGTCGGTGCGGCGCTGCATGACACCGGTGAGCGACGATAGCAGTCGCGACGCTCTCCGCCGCGATGCTCGCCGCCTCGTTGTCTCGTTGTCCCGATGTCTCGTCACTTAGGAAGTGGGACGAGTTTCTTCACCGGACGCTTTAAGGTGCCGCCAGCAGTGCGCACCTCAGCAGTCCGGACTTCTCCGTCGGCTCCGGGGAACACGGCGACTATACGGCCTCGCGGCCATGTATTGCGAGGCAGCTGACCATCGGCGATGAGTATGGGGTCACCGATTTGAAGTTCAGGCCCGCGGCTGTGCGGCTCCCGCCGGTTTTGAAGCTCCGGCAAGTATTCTCTGACCCAGCGACGCCAAAACATATCGGCTAGGATTTGTGAGCGTCGCCAAAGTCTTTTGCTGTCAATGTCTTGTTCGGGGAACACGCCGGGTGATGGTAGTCTGGCCGACCCACCGAGTAAAAAGTGGTTCGGTGTGATCGACTCGTCGTCTTCGCTGTCTACGGAAACATGTGTCAGTGGCCGGCTGTTTACAGTGTACTCTGCCTCACATATCAGTGTGGACAACACCTCTTCGTGTGGGTGTTTTTCGGGGAGCACAGTGTATAGCGCGGACTTTACGCAGCGAACGAGACGCTCCCAAGCGCCTCCCATGAATGGCGCGGATGGTGTAATAAAGCGCCACACGATGCCTCTGCGACTGGCCTCCTCTCGGAAGGCTTGCCGTAGCTCTTTGTCGGCGCCGTGCATGTTGGTGCCGTTGTCCGAATGTATTTCGGTTGGGCAGCCTCGACGGGCAGCGAACCGGCGCAACGCCAGTATGGCGGAGTCTGCGCTGAGGCTAGCGGCGATCTCGAGGTGGACAGCTCTGGATGTGAGACAGGTGAACAGGGCTACGTACCTTTTCTGGTGCTGACGACCGACGGTAACGGACAGTGGTCCGAAATAGTCCAGACCGGTATAAGTGAACGGCCTCTGGTGATGAGCGAGCCGCGTTCTGGGGTGGTCACCTGTCGCAGGCACGGGTGGTTGTGCCTTACGAATGCGACACTGCAGACATCGTGCCAGCACCATCTTCGTTGTTGGTCGCATTTTAACGACCCAGTAGTGTTGTCGTACCTCGTTTATAGTGAGTTCTGTCCCACTGTGCTGTAGATCGCGATGTGTCCAGTCTATGTATAACTGGGTGATGCGATGGTCACCGTGTAGTATCGGTGGACGTTTTACCTCTTCAGCTATTTCGTTAGTCGCTGCTATACGGCTTCTCAGTCGTATGATGTTGTCTTGCATTTCTATTTGCAGCGGCCGTAGTCGACTGTCTTTGTCCAATATCTTCTGTTCTCGCAATTTCGCTATTTCCGGAGCGAAAGACTGATTTTGGATGACTTGGACCAGTATCTTCTCTGCTTCTTGGAGAAACTCGGCTTCTATAGTTTGAGCTTTGGGTTCTGACTTCTTTGTAGTCAGTTTCCGAGAAGGTGGCGCAATTTTCTTCTTCTTTCGCCAGTCAGGATCTTTTTCCTCGTTCTGTCTAGTCCTCTTGTAGAACGTCTTTTCTGTCCGTTGTCGGCAGAGAGACACGAAACGTAGGACGGTTGCCGTTGCCCGAAGCAGTCGTTCCCATCTTGAAAACCTTGCTGGATCGGGTATGACTTCGGTGAGTTGTCGAATGTTGGTTTTCTCGACGGAGGTGAGGGTCCTTTCTTCCCCCGTCTCGGCTAAGACTGGAGGTTTCTCGGTTGGCCATGAAGACGGTTCTTCGTAGAGAAAGTTTGGGCCACTAAACCACTCATGATGTGAGTCAAAGTGGTGTGGTGCGTCACGAGTAGCGATATCGGCGATGTTCAGTTTTGTTGGTATCCATCGCCAATCTTCAACTTTGCTGTTCTCTTCTATAGCGGCTATGCGATGAGCGACGAAAGGTTTGTATACTCGTGCTCCTCTTCTGATCCATGTCAGGACGGTTCTACTGTCTGACCAATATGTCACCGATGCGGGCTTGACGTCGTGCTCGCGTATTACAGCTGCGGCCACGCGGGTTCCCATGACCGCGGCCTGCAGCTCGAGGCGTGGTATTGATTGTAGCTTCAGTGGTGCTACTTTCGCCTTTGCCATGACTAGGCTGACTCGATGGACGCCTTCTGCTGATGTGGTTCGCCAGTATACCGCTGTCGCGTACGCCATTTCGCTTGCGTCGGTGAACACGTGGACCTGTATTTCTGTAGCTTCGCTATATCCTGGATAGCATCTTGGTATGCTGATGCACTTGAGCTGTTTCAGGTGCTGTACCCAACATTTCCATTGGGTCGCCAGGTCTTTATCGAGTGACTGATCCCAATCGACTCCTCGCCTCCATGCCTCTTGCAGGATCTGCTTGGCTCGAATCGTTACTGGTGAGGCGAGTCCGAGTGGGTCATAGAGTGACATGACGATCTTCAGTGCCTCTCTCTTGGTTGGCACTTCCTTTTCTAAAACGCCTACAGGTAGGCGTGCGAGCGTCAAGTTGAAACCCAACGTATCTTCGCCCGGTCTCCATATTAGGCCGAGTATCTTCTCTGAATTTTCAGCGTTTCCGATACTGACGACTTCAGTTCGACTCTGCGTCGGGTCCAGATTTCCTATTACTTGGGCGCTATTCGATACCCATTTTCTAAGTTCCAGCCTTGCCTGATGGTGTATTTCTTTTACAGTTGTGGCGATGCGCGTCGTTTCTTCAACTGTTTCGTAGCTGTCGAGGTAGTCATCCATGTAATGATTGTGAATGATGGCTTCGACTGCCTCTGGATGCTCCTTAATGTACCTTTTCGCGTTCCAATTTTTCGCGAAAATGGCTGTGCAGGGTGAACTTGCTGCACCGAATATGATGGACGTCATACGGTATTCTTCAGGCGCTCCTTCTCTTCTATTGCCTCTCCACAGGTATCGGAGTGCGTCCCTGTCTTCGCTTCGCACCTTTACCTGCATAAACATCTCTGCTATGTCACCTGAGATGGCTATGCGGTGTCGGCGGAATCTCATCATGACGCCGGGTAGTGACTGCAGCAGGTCTGGTCCAGTTAGAAGGAAGTCATTTAGTGACAGCCCTCTAGATTTCGCAGCAGCGTCATGAACTATTCGAAGCTTTTCAGGCTTCATGGGGTTGAACACGTCGAAGTGTGGTAAGTACCACGTTTTTCCTGGTGTGTTCGTCTTGGGCGCCTTCTCTGCGTATCCCTTTTGGACGAGAGAGTCCATCTGTTCTGAGTATCTATCTCGAAGGGCAGGGTTGCTATCGAGCTTCTTTTCTGTTGAGACGAGCCTCTTGAGTGCTGTCCCGTAACTATCTGGCATATCTACATGTTCGTTCTTCCACAGCATGCCTGTTTCTATATGTCCATCCTCTAACTGTCGGATGTGACGGTTCAGAATATCTTCTGCTTTCTTCTCAGGATCGGAGTCTGGTCGTCGCGGATTAATGATTAGTGATTCTAATGCGAAAAATTCACGAAGTTGTTCGTCGAGGTCTTCATCGCTCGCTGTTAATCTGTTGACGTAGTGCACTTGGTGACCTAGGATTCTAGAATGCGCGCCGTGTAAAGTCCAGCCCAATGTGGTGAGTGAAGCGACGGGCTGGTGTTTCGGGCCTGTTCGTATTTCGCTGGCCAGTAGAAGATGCCAGTTGTCCTGGCCGATGAGGATCTTCGGTACGCCAGTGTTGTATATAAGATGTTGTCTTAGGTCATTCAGGTGGTTGCAATTTGCGATGTCCTCCTCGTTCACTTTCTGCGGTGTTAAGTTGAGCCTCGGTATGGTGCGCGCTCTGAACGGCACCTTGTTCTTGATTGGGCTCTTAAGAGTGACTGTGATTCTTCGTGAATGGGGGGTGTCGATCATGTTGTTACCGATCGCACCGATCTTCAGAGTGTCGATAGGGCCCTCTGCCCCGATTTCCTTCGCTAGATCTTCGTCGATCAGGGAAACGGTTGATCCATCGTCGAGAAGCGCGAATGTGGATGCTTCTCCCGCCGGTCCGATGACCTGAACCGGTACTATCTTGAGATAGGCTTGGCTAGATGTTGTTCGCGAACTGGCTACCGTTTCCTGAGACTCCTTCTGTTCCTGGGCAGGGGGCTTCTCTATACCCTCTGCTGTGAGCTTCTTCTTATAGTGAAGAAGCTGATGGTGCGTGGCTGTGCACCCCTTGACCCCACACTTCTTCAGCTTGCAAGCGTGACTGAAGCGACGGATTCGCAAGCAGCGAAAACACAAGCCGATTTTCTTCGCGAGTTCCCATTTCTTGTCACTGGACGCCTCTTTGAATTTCGTACAGTCGGAAGCGTAGTGTCCTTCTTTATCACAAACGCGGCATCTGATCGTCGGTTTGTCTGTTGCTGTATGGGTTCTCTGCGTGACACGTCTTGTTGCTGTCGCTTCAACAGGGTTGATGTTCTCCGGTGGAGCGAAGGCGCTGCAGAAGCTGGCTTGTTCTGTGATGAAGTCACTGAAGAGTGAGAGGTCCGGTAACGATTGGTACTTTTCTGTGTATATTCTGTACCACTGTACACGCAGGGAGTTTGGCAGCTTTTCTGTCAGTAGTCGCATCAGCTCGGCGTTGATCAGGTAGTGATCCTTCTTAAGCGCGCGCAGAGTTACTACGCCACTTCTGACTCGACTCGCGAAGTTGCAGATGTCCCTGGGTGTCTCGCTGCAGCGCGGTAGACCGCGGAGCCTATCGGTTTCGGCTTGAGCGATCGAATCTGGACGGCCAAATTGCAGCTCGAGTTCTCTCATGATGTCATTCGGTTTAGCGTGTCCGATGAGTTCTGAGCTCACTGTCTCGAGTGCCCGTCCTCGTAGACTTCTTCGAAGTCTTGCTGTATTTTCAACATCGTTGAAGTAGGTTCGCGTCGTTTCGTAGATGGCGCGAAACGAAAGCCATTCGGTATGAGCTCCGCTGTAGTTCGGTAGCGTCATGATGGCCTTTGACGCCGAGGGGTGGTTCGATGTCCACTGTTCTGTTTTCTTGTCGGCGAGCGACGCTATAGCAGACGTTAACTCCGTTATGAAAGGGCGGAGTGAGTCTTCCCCCTTGGTGTCTTCTATGTGTTTCGATGGCACTATATTATTTTTCACTTCATTCACTTTAGGATTTAACAAAGGTACTTGCGTTTGGGGGTCCACTATACTAACGATGTCCACGGTGGGGGGCGGTGCCTCTCGGCTTCTGGTTCTATTGTCCCCTTCGGCGGCATTGACCTCGCTCACTGGTTCAGGCTCTGGTGCCTCTTCAAGCCAGGAACGCACGTACTCGTTGTTTGAGTTTCTATCATCCATATATTCACCGTCGGATTCTTCCTCCTCGGCTCTTTGAAGTGCTATTTGAGCGAGTTCCAACTTAATTTTCAATAAGTCTTCACGTGCTCTCGATTTTTTCCTTTGCGACCGTGTCGTTCTAATCGTAGTTGACGGCGGCCTACTATGTTCGATACGGGTGTCACCCCGGGTAGTCATCGGCATGGTACGGCTGTACGTTTTATTTAACGACTTTTCTATGAAATCACTTGGCTTCATTGTCGTATCTGAAGTTCCCTTCAATGTGGTTTCCTTCTCAGTAACAGCTGGTTGTTCTATCTGTTTCGTTACTTTGGATTGTGCCAGTACAGGTAAGTCTTCGGCTTCCATTGGAGCGATAGGACGTGGTGGCAGTGGTTGCTCGATCCCTTCAGTGGTGGATGGCGAACGTGGGGGTAACTGGTGACGGATAGCTGCGGACGTATGTCCCACCTCAACATTCACTGTCCATGCTTCAGGTGCCTTGCCTTGCGATCTTGTAACTGGCATGTTAACTCAAGTGGTTGTATTTTAAGATTGAGTCCCAAAAAATTCTATGTCCCAAATTCTATTTCAAAAAATCTATGTTCCAAAAAAAATCTATGTCTAAAAAAAATCTAGTTCCCAAAAAAATCTAGGTCCCAAAAAAAATCTAGGTCCCAAAAAAATCTAGGTCTCAAAAAGTTCTAGGTCCCAAAAAAAATCTAGGTCCCAAAAAAATCTAGGTCTCAAAAAAATCTATGTCCCAAAAAAATCTATGTCCCCAAAAGATTCTATTTCTAAAGTAAATGTTCTATCTTCCAAAGTAACTTTCCACTAAGATGAGTTCTATCAGTTATAAGTCTTCAGGCATAAGTCTTCAGGCGTAACTCTTCAGGCTTAGGTCTTCAGACTTCATACATTTCGATTCTATAAATCTTCTATGTTTAAAACGAATCTTCAACTATACGTCTTCAGGCATAAGTCTTCAGGCGTAACTCTTCAGGCTTAGGTCTTTAGACTTCAGGAATCTTGAAAATATCCGGTTCGACAGGACCAACAGATGTACCGGACGGGCGTGATCGCTGGACTCGATATATGTTCAAGGAGGTCGTAGTACCTATCTCGAATATACAGCATCGAGATAGGCCCCTCACTGTCTCAGCGCGCTGACGTCCTGCACCGACAGGTTGCAGTTATTTTCCGTATGTGACTATATCCCGAAGTCTATGTGGAAGCGGGTGTTTTTGGCGAAATGATACAACATAGGATAGTTTACAAGTACACAGAGTTATTATGGAAGTACTTACAGGTCCGTTCAGGTTATTTACTATAAACTACTTAAGCCTTTATTTTGGCTTTCCGATGACTACAAATGATGGACTTTCCCTGTTTACTAAGGTACGGCCAATCTTTACCTTAACGAGAACCCTGTTTTACTTCCTCAATAAAACTTTTGAAAGCGTTTATTTTTACTAAGATCCTGATACAATATTTGTCGAAATACATGGAATTTTACAAGTGTTGGGTGATTTTAATGTACTTTTAGGCAGGTGACAGCACTGCCTATATATTGAAATTACAATAACAATAACATTTAAATAAATGTCGTAGATATAACGCCTTGAATGGCTAAAACTAGAATTTATCACAAAATAATTGTCTTATTATCTATATTACTGCAAAATTACTAAAACAATCACATTCATATTACGCAGCCTTCAAGGCTGGTCTATTTACCTTTAACATTTACGCATTTAAAATACAATAAGTTAAAACCTCGGGGCGTGAAGCGCCTCCGAACGAGCGTCAGTTAAACCGACTTCACATGGTTATAAACATAATCTATTACCCCAGCTAAGCAGGCCTTTCTTAATGGTTATCGATCAAAGGGGTTACGTCCAGGGCTAGGTCTCGGTCTAGTGTACCTGGACGCACCAAAAAACTATGTACTTCTCAATTTATGGCCTACTTAACTGAGATTTTACATACATAAAACGCTATCTTGTAGCTAATTATATTTGAAACTATAAAACTAAGTTAAATACATGCTTTGAGCAGACTACGAACTATTTGGGTGACATCGTCGCGAACACAGCCTGTAACATTTACACTGCTGGGATAGACGACCTCTCAGTAAGACAGAGTGGGCCATAATCCACCATGACTTTGAATTCTTGGTTCTATGACATGCTGATTTCTTGACGATGTCTTCCTACACCATTTTGAGACCAAATTAGTAATGCACCTTTCCATATTTTCGCTTAAAATTTACAGGGTATGGAGTACAACTCACATTCATTCTGCCTAAGTATGAAGCAAGTAAAATTGTTCGAACTTGTACAAATTAGCACAATCATTTAATTTAACCTAGTATAATATCCAGCTACTTTTGTATGTTTCTAGCTATTGTTGCACCAAGCTAGATTTTCTCTTACAGTGCGTTAAGGCTCCCGCAGACAGGCGCGGCGCGACAGCGAGACGCGCCTGTTTGCGAGAGTAAGCAAAATTGCCTATCTCCAATTTAATTTTTCATGAAATTGATATGACTTCGGTATAAAACAAAAATAATATGAGTAACTATATGATATTTCCAAACTTTTTGTGAAACAGAAACATTAAAATTAAAATTTGCTCGATAAAAAAGCATAACGAAGTTACCTCTAATTTTCACGTGTTTTTGATTTGTACTTAATATGCTAATGACTGATAGGATAAAAATTTGATGATAATTGGTATAAGTACAAGGCGAAAAAAGATGTGTTATATTTTTTTGAAATTCCTCTTATTTTTGGTTTTTATTACGAGGTATTCCACTAACAGCACTGAAATAAAATTTTGAAACGTGTAGTTCGGTGGAACAGTTTATTAATATTATTTTCAGTCGCCGAACGGCACCTACGTTAAATACATTTTTAGTGATGGGATGTTTTTTTGTTCAAGGCATTAGCATACAAAACATCGATACAAATCAGCAGAAGTTAAGTCTTGTACCGGATAATTCCACCTTTTTCACCTGAAGCAAGTAGTAATGTTTACGTCTACAAGCTTTTAGCACTTACGACGTTCTTAGTTCATGGAAGTAGTCATCTTCCGTCGCACGTTACGGGAACTTCAAGCATATTTTTATTTTGTTGAAACACAAATCCCATAAGGTCAAAAACACCCACCTAGAACAACTATCCGCTGTAGGCCATAATGTCTATTTTCTATTTGTTCCGCATGGGAATCGAACCGGCTACTCCCAGCGTTAAAGTGTCACTACCACCAACCATGAGCCCTGATAAGTTGACAACCTCTCAATACTAACGAAAATATACTCCATCATCATTAATGGAAAATTCGGTTTCATAAAGTATTTTCAGCATAATTGAAACCAGAGGCGCTAGCACGAACGCGCGACGTAACGTTACGTAATTTCGAATGATTTTTAAATCGAAAATAAATCCATCCTATAGCATTTTTTTTCCATCATCCACCATCACTATGGATGATCATAATTCGCACCTTCGGTGCAACAAAGTCACAATTCAGAACACTTTTTTTTGTTATGTATTTTATTAGGATTTTTTAGTAATTCATAATAAGCTTTTTACGTGAAACTATAGCAAAAGCAATAAACAAATAATTTTATAAAGATTTCAAACCTACTACAAATAGTAATCCAGTAATAAGGCAATAAATGCGAAAAAATCTTAAAGTCCTCTCCTGTAAAATTAAAAAATGAGCTGTTGTGACTTTGTTGCACCGAAGGTACGATATATGTAAACAAAGTCTAAAAACAAAGTAGATAAATAAAGTGGCTCTGTGAGCTGTAGACCTCGCGACTCCTTACACCTTAAAAAAATCCTTAAAACAAAAAGCGCGCGCAAAGAGCGCTAAATGGCTGAAATATGTTTTTTAAAAGTTTTCAACCCCCATATCTCCGCCATTTTGAAAAATTTCGAAAAACTGAATCGACAAAGAATCCCATATAATTATCGAACCTGCTCACAAAATTTCACAAGAATCGGTTGAGAAATGCGACCTATAGAGGAGAACAGACAGCCGGACGTCCGGACATACGAAAGCATTTTTAGCGCTCGCTCGCTCAATTAAGTGCGAAACGAGTATTATCAATATTCAAATCGTTCGAAGTTTACGTAACGTATACTCCGCGCGTTCGTGCTAGACCTACTGAATCCCGAAAGGAAAATAAGTATGATTCGTTTTAATATGACTCTGTAAATTATGTTTTTAGAAAAATGATTCACTATTTACCAAATTACCAAAGTGATGCTTTCAGTTGGATTATATTACATACGACTATTTATTGAAAATGGATATATATACCTTTAAGTTTTTCAATAAGTAGATAGGTAGGCACTTACTTAATGGGTTCATGGATTGAATGTTGATACGTAGCCAATTGATGATGTTCTTAAAGCACAAATAAAATTTATTGAATGGTGTTGCTAAAATGAAAAAATATGATTATAGTCAGAAGAATATAATTTTAAATGTAGTCGACACGACGACATACTAGATATGTCGTCGTGTACACATTATACATTTCCAGTTTTAGCTGACCCCGCATTATATAGATTTTTCATACAATGAGAACTCGGCTTATACTGGAAATATAAAGCTTGATAATGTCGTCGTGCGTACCACTGTCGTAATCCTTAAGTATTTTTGTTCTATAATTCAATTTATAGTTAAACAGCTTGGGTACTACATACCTAGTAATATTCAGGCAGACATGAACAATATGTGCTGAAGTGTAGTAGTTTTAACTATCTACGAGTATCTACAACACATTTTCGGCTGAAAATTGTTTAAGACACGTAACATTGGTAATACGTGCAGGGCCGTCAATGATTTCAGTGAAAGCCCGTGGGCATTACACACGTTTTGCCTTACACCAAGAAAACATTTCTTGAAGTCTTTATAAAGCTGCGTAGTCTTTTCTTATGTAGCAAGGTATATCCTATTAATCAGTGCTTACTGGTTAATTAGAACACTCATTTGTAACTAGTACCATCGGCATGCTTAGGCTTCATGATCATAATTTCAGCTGAAAAAAGTCCACTGCTGGACATAGGCCTCCCCCAAGCACCGCTATTTCGACCGGTTCTGTGCTTCCCGCATCCAGCGGATTCCTGCGGCCTTCACCAGGCCTTCGGTCCATCTTGTGGGAGGCCTCCCAACGCTACGTCTTTCGGTATGCTGTCGCCACTCCAGGACTATTAGCTTACAACACTAAATTAATCTATACACCACTACTACTCCTTACACACACTCCTACACACCCACCCACATTGCTACACTTAGATATGCTTAGATGGTGTTAGCTTCTCATCCTGTTTGTTTCTGATGCATATAATAAGTGTAGCTACTAAATTGTAAATCCGTAATTGGCTGTAAGTTTAGTTTATTTGTATTTTTATTGAAAATTGTTAAAGAGCTGTGGATTTTGTGAATAAATAAATAAACACTTTATCCAGAAGCAGTTTGAAAAAGGACTACCGTCTGTTCAAATAACGATTTGTTTACTCTTGTAGGAACCGGTAAAAGCCAATAAACCGTTCACTCATAACTATATAAGTGTGCTCATAAACATTATGTATTCTTCCGTTATTTTTTCCATTAAGTCCGGCCTCGTTTTATAAATAGTCGGTTCCCCGGCACACCCATGTCAATATCGACATGTAGGCAGCGCCTGACCAAGCTCAGGTAAACACGACAGATAGGTAAACAAAACAATATTATCCCTTGGAGGGTTTCTATTATTGAAATCATGCTTCTAAGAAGCTAGCTTTATTCTTAGGGTTAATATTTGAGGTCCATGGAGTAGTGAGCAGTTTTATGAAGGCGTGAGGTCTCCAGGGTATGCTGAGCTCCCGCGAACGTTTGATTACGGTCTTTGTACGCAATACTTTTAGTAAGTGGGAGGTTTCAACGACGACGTTAATATTGTAGGAAGATAAGGTTCTTCTCACGCAAGTTTATGACACGCATTTAGAAATAATAACAACCACAGCAGCGGTTGAAAGGTCTGCTGATTTTTGTTCCTGCTGTTACCGGAAGTAGCAGTCTTATGGAATTACATTTTTGAAGACTTTCTCAATGTTAAAGGAAAATAGTGAAAGCACAGAGAAAACTACAAATCAGATATTTAAATGACAGTGTATAATGCTAGCATTCGTGAACGAGGGGTAATACATGAATTAGCTATCAGTAATTAGGCACATTCCTAAAGGCATTAGTTCCCTCTATAAGTTTAAGTGGGTGCTTACTCACTAACATTAATATTATATTTCTACGTATAATATTATGATTTTGATATCTATCAAAGAATGCGCGCATTCTATTTATACACGTAAGAACGATGCCCGCGTTTAATGTCAAAATGGGACTAATACTGATGACCTGTACGCTGGTGGGTATGTGTTTTGACTAAAAGCCTCCTCTATCAATGTACTTGGCACATTTCTGAAAAGGAAGCCGTATGTTCAACCAGAGCCCGCGTCTGCTCTTACGAGAAAGTTTTTCAATTTTCCGGGATGAGAAATATCATAAAATCCTTTGCTTTCCTACTCGTACCAAAAGTTAGTTAAAGAATTTGCCCTGATTTTTGAAAGCCATTACTCAATTTAACCTGTTGTTAATTTCCTTGTCAACGTACATTATTATAACTGGTTGTTGTTTTTCTTTCAGCCCACTTAAACGGATAATACGAGATTTAAAAACAAAATCACGGATCAGAGAATGAGGGTTTCTGCAGTCGGGATCTTAAGTTACACATTAGTTTACACGCCTGTCTGCCGTACAGACTAACTTTCTTTTTTGGCATTGTGGATGTTTAAGTGATATCCATAAGCCACTTCCAACATTGGTACCTATATATTAGTACTCGTGTACAATAGATGTATCAATGTCTCGATGGCACACCGATGCAGAACAAAATCTTACAGTCCGAATGTAATTTTAACCCTTACCGTACGCCCGTCTTGTCTGTTGAGCATTGACCCGTAAAATGAAGCGAGCGACTAATCCCTGCCTTAGCCGGTCGCCCGCCGAGGCGATAGGCTGTTTAATACAAAACAATGAACTTAGCGCGTACTACGTCGATAGATTCGTTAAGGATAAAGGGCTTTGAATTGTCTGTGTAATTGTGTGTGCTAGCTTATCGATTTGCGATCTTATGTGTCGATAGGCAATGTCTATATTCACGTGATCGTTCTTTTTGGGCTTGTTCAATGTAATATCTCCATTCTAGATTGATTTTGAGCTGAATCTGTATCAGTTTATTGACGACCTATGATATAATCATTATCTCAGCCGCAAAAAGGTCCACAGTTAATATTTTTAGGCTCTTCAATGAATAACATTAATTAATTTTGCCAATATTACCAATTAACAACGAATTGACGAACCATTATTAGCAAAGAAGGACAATATCGCTCATTTGGAGAAACATCGACGTAACTGCTGCTTTTAAAATTAGGAGAGTGATTTAAAGTCGTTTTTTTTTTTAAATCTGTTACCGTCTCGTACTGAAATGTTGATAAATCCCAAAACCATATTAAATATTTCACGCCTCTGCTACTCTGAATTTTTTTTCGAGCACAATATATATCGACAACTAATTTTTGGGAAAAATTACATTTACGTCGATGTTTCTCCAAATGAGCGATATGTAACTGCCTATCCTCTTTTCACAATACCTAAGTATTCCTATAAACGCTCATACAAAAGCAATATTATTGTACCTAAGTATCAACTTTCAATGGCTGTCTCAGCGTGGCCAAGACGAAGCCATTGAGTATAAAAGCTATTAGACTCAATGAAAGAAATGGGTGGCTGCTATATTTACAATGGGCAAACTTTAGAGCCAGTGGTTCTCATTCTGTACAGTACCGACTTAACTGAACTAAAACTATTGCTTTCTCTCACTAACTATCAAGAGAAAAGAGAATGAGACGGAAGGAGTTTAGAGATTAGTGTTCGTGTGATTTCCACGTTCGTGTATTTTTCATGTATTTGGAAATTATTCTTTTAAATACGTTACGTCAACGTGTAAAATAATTTATACCCAACTAAAAACTCCTGAAAACAAATAACAACTTCAGAACAAAAGAAAAGCTTCACAAAAATAACGCTTTCTTGTTTATAACATAATCCATACACCCGTCCCCTGTCTACATACAAATTCTATATACACAGACGTTAATCCATCCACGCACGTATACAATTACCAGCATTTCCATACAAAAACATCGCATTCATACGAAAATAGTCACACGCAATTTCCACCCGTTAATACTCAAAAGGAAAAAAAACACGATCGCTTTTATAAAACAACGTGTCGCAGCGAGAGCGGGGAAAATATTGTTCAACATATGTTCACACGTACGCGCAGGCAGGGTTAAGAGCTGCGATGTTTAAACTTAACCCTTTTAGTTGGAGAACAAAGGGTGGGTCGTAAACACCCCGCTTCACCCGCCCGTCAACCTATTATTGCGTAAATGTTAATTTGCCACCAAAATTGTTTTCTTTGCACCTACAAATTCAATTATGCAGTCCAGCTAGGAGTTTAAGTAAAATAAATTGCGCTGTACGGATGCAGACTCGTGTAATTCAGGGATTATTTTTTTCGGTAGTCGCTACTCTCAAAACTTTTTTAATCATGCTTTTAAATTACACACGATGTGAGGCTAGCGTTGTAATGCAAATTATTTGGCGCATTCATAAAAAATAACAATGATATTCAAACGGTAAAGTCTGCCGATAAAATATGTAGACACTTCCAATTTCCATAACAATACAAGGCTTATTTATGAAACAGCCCTCATTTTTGTCGTAAAATCAATAGCAAGTATTACAAGCCCAAATTAACAAAAACAGTTGTTCACGTCGCAACCGGGGCGGGGGCTACTTACGGGAACAAAAGAATAACAAAATGGAAAACAAGCTAACTTATCACAGTCCGCTCTCCCTGTTTCAAATTAAGAAATATAGCATCTTCATTCTTTGCGGCCGAGAGAAAATATAAAATGGATAAACTGTTGGGGAGGGGACTATTAGCTAAAAGTGACATAGATGTGTAGGTAAACCCTCTCCGGCGACGTTGGTGCACGGTGTCGGGGTTAAATCAATTTTTTCCCCCGCTAATGCCGCCTGCCCCGCTTCACTCAAGGTTGGGTGGGCGCGAAAATTGTAACTTCGCCGTCGCGCCGTTCACAGGAATCCGGCGTACTTTCGAGTACACATGCATCCAATGGGTTAACTTTTGCAATTTGTTATCGATTATATTATTGTACGAGGTAGTATGTGGATACTTTTTGAAGAATATTTATAAGTTTTGTGATGGTGCTATTCAAAATGTGATTAACTCTAGTTCCAATGATTTATATTTCTACTAAGTAGGTAGGTACCTAACTACTTATACTTAATAACTGATTAATAACATATCTTATTGATAGATTCCAAGAGGTTTGAACAAACGCTCAAACCTCTTGGAAACATGAAACCTTTGGACAAACGACATTTTAATATCAATATTGCATCATATAGAACTTATTTTACGAAAACTTCTTTATATTTCGAATGTGCTCGTAAAGATTCTATACAAAAAGCCCTTCCTCGATGGGATGCGAGTTTAAAACAACATAACAACGGCTATAAGACAATATAAGGATACAAAGTAAGAACTCACTGATAACGATTTCATTTGATTTCTTA
Organism: Dryobotodes eremita; assembly: GCA_917490735.1. Taxonomy (NCBI): domain Eukaryota; kingdom Metazoa; phylum Arthropoda; class Insecta; order Lepidoptera; family Noctuidae; genus Dryobotodes; species Dryobotodes eremita. The sequence goes on along the minus strand of OU823254.1, from coordinate 13,579,594 downwards.
AAAAAAATGATATCTAAACATATTTCATTCCGCTCGCTGTTAAAATATGTATGGTTTAGGCCTGCCCTTGAACCTCTAAATAACTCTTGTTGAAAACTTGTCTACATAATTATAGTACAAATGTCTGAAAAGTTAATGTAAATGCTTTGTCTAAACGAAAAACGATTTCTTTAAGAATTTTTATTTTAAATTTTTTGTAATGGAAAGCATTTTCTAAATGTTATGTAAGTTAAATTGTTATAAAAAAAGAGTTTTTTTCAGTCCTGTGGCTCTGGCACAATTAATAAGTAGGCATTGTAATAAAATGTAAGTAAGTACAATATTTTATTGAAGTCATAATGGCAAAAGTGAAACAAATTAAGGTCGATAATATGGCGTAGCTCTGTAATTACTGCTTGGTTAACTCCACAACAACTAGTTAGGTGGATAGCGGCATTACCTTTGACGAAATTTGTACCATTTAATTAGGATCTTGTGAAAGAAAATGTATTTTGTAGAGTTTACTTTTCATTTTAAACTTTGTGGCTGCCTACCCGTACACAAACTGCTCAATTTCGTGAATGGGCGCCGTCAGTAGGGACTGGCCATCTCTTAGCTGCCACGGCTTATTTAATTTAATTTCATAATTATTTGAATTGTTTTTGTCTTTTTATTACGGACGCTTTTAACGTTCTGCATTGTTCTCACATGCATAATTTCAAATTGAATGATGTAACTAATATTTTGTAACCATATTTTGATTTAAAAGAGTGTCCGTGGAGTTTCTTGCCCGTTCTTCTCCATAGGTACCTACTACGCTTTGGAATGGGCAACTGGCTTCATCTTTCTGACCGACCGACGACCCCTTGACAATTCAAAAGTGCCTGTAATTGGTTTATTCAACCGTTATTGCATTCACAAAGCAGAATCACTTTCCAAAAATAAACTGCTATAGATTGATTTCAGAATAGTAATAAATTCCTTTGTATGGCTAGCCTGCATAAGGAAGTAGTAAAGTTTTCGAAGTCGTTGCCATGCCTTTTACAAAGAATTGAAATGAAACCAAATCGAAGGCACTGACTTGATGTTTTCTTTTTTAGTATAATTATTATAACTTTTTTAAATAGAATTTGTATGTTTTTGTTTCCTATATCTTCCTAATAACTTTTACAAATATTATAAACTTGTAGGGCTTTGCAATAGAACAGAATACTCTTTGTGATGTACACCATCAAAATTACAGGTATAAATTTAGAATTTTTTCATAGGGTGACTTATTAATATTAATATATAATGGGCGGTCTTATTGCTGAACGTGATATTTTACAGATAACCTTTGGATGGATTAAAGGGAGAAGGAGAGGCAATACTGCAGGTAGCCAGTGGTGTACCATTTACATATACAATAAATACATACATAAAACAAGCTCTCAAATAGATTGTCATACGTAGTGCCTAGAACTGTTAAGGCTCCACAGACAGGCGCGACGCGACAGCGCGACGCGACAGCGCTACACAAAGGCACCGCACGGCGCGCGATTCGCGTCGCGTGTCGCGCCTGTTTGTAGGAGCCTTTATTCGGCGGGAGGTGCGCGCACCTCGACTACTCTACACTGCGCGATGTAGAACGAAGGCTGGGGTGCGAGCCCCTCTCCGCCGACATTTAGAAACCTATAACTCACAATTCATTGAATTTGATATTTTCGCGCTTGCGCAACCTAAATTTAAAAGAATGGTTTCATAATCTCTTGCAGGTCACCTATAACACGGATGCTCTTGTCATCCGCTTCCTTCGATTCGTCGGTGTATAGTGTTTTTCTTCTAAATATGTACTTTTTTTTTCATTTAAGATGCTGTCTCTTTCATATTCCGATGTCACTTTGTGGGCAATAGTGTGGGTTATACGTTTTTTCGACTGTAATATAACTCCTTTTTGTAAATGCTGGAATGTATAACTGTTTTTTGTCACAAATAAATATAAATAAAATAAAATATACTTATCTACATATATAGGGTGGCCAACTTGATTGGACCCAAGATCTCTTGTTCACTAACGAGACCCTGTGCGATCTACCTATTACATACTTCTAGAAATTATACAAGATGATGCGTCCAGCAGTAGGTGATTACGTTGGGCAGTCTGGTCTACGTATTTATATTTTTTGCCTTGCCACGATCGACTGGACTAACAGTCGCGATCGACCTGTTGGCCACCCCTGCTGTATACAATAATAGCAATATAGCAAGGAAACTAAATGTAATGATGACGTTTAAGGAGAGAGGAATAGTTTAGATCTAGGGTTAACAACCAAAAAGCTTTAGGGGCCGTTTGAACTTGTTCATTGTTATACTTAAGCCGATTAGCTCTGGTGTTGACTTTAAGCGGATAACGTTAAAACATAGTACTTAACTTGGTTTTAAACTTTAATTTTGCCCTTTAGGTTATTTTTAGGGTTCCGTAGTCAACAAGGAACCCCTATAGTTTCGCTATGTCCGTCTATCCGTCCGCAGCTTAGCTTAAAAACTCTTAGTACTAGAAAGCTATAATTTGGCATGGATATGTTACCGGCCGAACCCGATTTTAGGAAGAACTAGTTTCGCCTAGGCCAAACCAGTTCTCTCTACACACGATAGGACGAACCAGTATCGCCTAGGCCAAACTCGTTCATCCGGTTACCGATTGGATAAACCAGTTTAGCCTAGGTCGAATCGGTTTATCCTAGTTAGAATTTACATGCTTTAGGATAAACTGGTACGTCCTAGTCTGAACTAATTTCACTTAGTTTGTATCTTCTATAAGCTTTTCAAAGTAAACTGAATAAAGGAATGGAATTAAAATAGTCAATATGATTTATTAAAGTTATTTATTAACTAATCAGTAATTTCACATCTATCACTAGATCAACTTATATTCATCTACAGAACTCACCTTATCTGCAATTTGCTTATTTAGTTATTTCTGCAAGGTTTACTCTGGTGGCACTTAGAATTGCAGAGTACTTTGTTTTTCTTACAATTGTATTTGTTTGTTGTACAGTTTTTCATGCAACTGCATTTCACGAAGCCTTGCCCTGATCCAACAGGATGTTTCGTGGTCAGGAGAAACTGGTTGCAATCTGGACTTTAGGGCACCCCGACTCGGATAGGTTAGGTTAGAAGGGGATGGCGGGGTCTATTCGCTCGCTTCGCTCGCTCACACACCCCGCCATCCCCTTCGTGGTTATTTTTTTATAAGCCACCCAGAAGTAGGAGCCCCGCCGAGCGGGGCTCCGTCCACCAAGCCCGCCCTCGACCATGCATAGAATATTTTAAGGTTTGGTTAGGTGCCATTTGAGTTAGGTTAGAACTCTGATCATTAAACATGAAATTTAGGTCAAAAAAATATTAGCTCAAATGAACGTTATATAAAATGAATATTATAAATATTGAAAATTATATAAAATTAACGTTATACTAAATGTTAATATATTAAAGGAAAATTATATGATATAAAACATTAGGTCATATGAGTTTCGGTTACTTGATATTACAGCATATGAAAATTATATTATATGAACGTTATTTCAAGTAAAATTAGTGCATTTGTTATTATACCAAACATTAGACGGCCATTTCAATATAGGATATATTCTAACTAGGATAACCCGATTCGACCGAGGCTAAACTGGTTTATCCTATAGGTAACAGGATGAACGAGTTTGGCCTAGGTGATACTGGTTTGTCCTATCGGGTGTAGAGAGAACTGATTTGGCCTAGGCGAAACTAGTTCATCAGAAAATCGGGTTTGACCGGTAACAGATATACATATTAATCACGCCGAAAAAGTGGTAAAATAAGATCAAGAAAAAAAAAATTTGGGTACCTCCTGTACACGTAAAGCGAGGATGTTTTTTTTTAACTCTCGGATGTAGTATATATAACGAAATTAAAAGAAAAACTATCACAGCTAAGTAGGCTTTACAAGTTTACGAATAACAGTCGACCAACTTACATTTGCAGTTGGAATGTATGGAGGAACATGTTTTTCAACTACAATGTTAAGTTTGTTATTGGGATAAGTTCATCCCAACTAGGGAACCCTTAATTGTGCGCGGTCCGACACGCATTTGGCCGGTTTTTTCGAGTTTTTAATTTAGTGGCTAACGAATGAAGAAGTTTTTATCTTAACGTAATTTTAATCCAATTTCAGAATTTTCAGGAGAACTTGATAGAGCATATTATTATTTTGTTCAACAAGAAACTTTTACAACATACTACCACTACATTTTTCAAAATCAAAATCAAAATATTTTATCTAACATAAACCTACATGGGCACTTGTGAAACGTCAGAAGCTAGGTGCACGGTTCTAATTGGTTGTTTCCTATGGGGAGAGCCGACAAGAAACTCCACAGTTACTCTTTTAAAAATAAGGAGCATTTACAATGTTTCAAATTACAGTGTTGATAGGTATGGGAGGAGAGTGTAGGCCTGTCAACAAGTAACAGATACTCAACAAAATAGAAAAAGGTCTACAAATCTATAGTCTACAAGTTAGGCCTACAACGTTCTCACATTCACAAAATACAGAAGAAAATATATAAAAATAAAAGCCTATTTAAACCAAATGACATGATTGCCATTACAACTGTAACAAGTCGGAATTAAAATCTTGTCTACAAAAGCCATAAGTAAAGAGTTCAAATAAGAATTAGAGGTATATAATGTCAAATAACGAGAAGATTATGTCAAATAAGAAAGTAAAAAAGAAACTTTTTTAAATAAACTTCGGAATTTGGGAGCAGTTAGTAGACATTTACATAGTGATGCCGTTAATGAGGTACCAGGGAAGCCACATGTGCAGAAGGAATTATTGCCAAACTTCCTTGTCTTCAACGTAGTCTTTAATCTTATAATATGCATTTTTGATAAGGATACGTTTGATGTGGGTTTTGAACTTTCCATAGGTAAGTTCTGTAACTGACTTTGGCAACTTGTTATAAAAGCGGATACTGTTTATAAGAAATGACTTGCTTGTTTTAGTTAAACTAAATTTGGGTATCATAATTTAATTTTTACTACGTGTATTTATATTATGGAAATCGCTTCTTATTTTGAAAAGCCCTAAGTTTTTGCGAACATACAAAATACTTTCTAAGATATAAAGAGAAGGCAGAGTTAGTATATCAATTTCTTTGAATTTGTTTCTAAGAGACTTGCGAGGACTTATTTTATAGATCGCGCGGATTGCTCTCTTTTGTAAAAATGAAAATTGAATCTACGTCAGCTGCCGATCTCCACCGCAGAACGCCATAAGACATAATACTGTGGAAATAAGCAAAGTATACTAACCTAGCAGTGGCTATGTCAGTCAACTGCGTTATTTTTGTTACTGCATATGCAGCTGAACTTAATCTACCTGAAAGAGCTCTAATGTGGGCGCCCCATTGCAAGTTTGGATCTAAATTAATTCCTAGAAATACAGTTTTCGTAATAACATCTAGTTTCTTGCCATCAAGTTTTAAATTTAGACCCACTTGGGGCACATTTGGTAATGAAAACTTAAGACATTTAGTTTTGTTCGCATTCATTATAAGATTATTAGCTGGGAACCATTTCGAAAGAATCGCCAGATTATCGTTGACATGTAAGACATCCGTATCTTTTTTATCTATTTTAAAAATAAGTGTCATCAGCGAATAAAATTATATCCAATAAGTTAACCATCATGTAAGGAAGGTCATTAATGTAAACTAGAAATAGGAAAGGGCCAAGAATTGAATCTTGAGGTACGCTCATCTTAACTAAGGACCCCGAGGCCATCGGCCCGTTAACGTTTACTGTTTGCTGCCTGTTTGATAGATAGGAAAGAACAAGATCAGCAGCTTGTCCAAGAATCCCGTAGTGGTGTAATTTACAGATCAGTTTCTTATGGTCAACGCTGTCAAACGCTTTTGAGAGGTCACAGAAAACGCCAATGAGGGCTTTCGCACTTGAGTTCGCCGCTTGAGGCGCTAGTGTAGAGTATATAGTACTATAGATGTCAAAATATGTACTGAACGTTCACTGTTTGCGGGATTTTTATCACGGATTTTAAAGAATGATTCCTATTAGTTGTAATGGTTGTGCCATTCTTGATTAATTATGGCTTAAGATTTTAAGTAAAATGTTAGGATCTAATTTGGTAGCACTTGAAAGAAGAATAAGATTTTTCTGCTTCATGCTTGCCAATTTTAGGAACATTGTAATCTAAATATTCATTTGAAGTTTTAATTTGTAATAAAATAAATATACTATGAATATAAGGGTACTTAAACATATACAAAACAACAAATAGAAGTACTGCAACAGGACCTTACTCGACAGTGGCGCCAACTGGTGAGCACAAAAACGATAGCCCCCCTTGCATCAGGATTCTAAAATATGACTGATGAGTTTTACTCTCGCGTCAGTCGTCCACCTATCTTTCGAGAAACCAAACTGGCGACTATGTAAAATCCCGTTTGAGTTAAAATGTGACAACATCTGATCTAGCATGATTTTTTCATAGATTTTACTCAATGCTGGTAGAGCACAGAAATGGGTCTATAATTAGAGACATCACCTGATTACCTGATTTGAAAATTGGTACTACTTTACCATGTTTCATTAAATCAGCAAACGTACCGCTGCCTAAACATTTATTAAATATGCCTGTTAGGACAGGGGTAATTGTGTCAATGATATTTACAAGAACCTTAACGGAAATCCCCCATAAGTCTTCAGTGTTTTTTTATGTTAAGACTTTGGAATGCTTTTATAATCGTGACAGTAGAAATGGGCTTGAATTCAAAACTTGGAATGTCCTTACTGAAGTTTTCTTTGAGAAGTGATTCAGCTAATATAGATGATGAGGGGAGAGATTTCGTAACCTCTATTGGGATGTTGGTACAGAAATGTTCTAGTGTCTCAGCAACTTTTAACTTATCTGAAATGGTTTCATTATCAATTTTTCTGATCTCGCTGTTTTGTGTTTCCAATTTCTTTGTTAATTACCTGCCACACAGCTTTTATTTTATTATTAGAAATACTAATTATGTTACTTATTAATTTAGATTTAGCTTGAGCGCAGACTCTTTTGAATATCTTAGAATAATTTCTTACATTCGCTATTCCCTAATAACGAAATAAGGGTTCGCTATTTCAATTTAAACATTTTTAAATCAATTAAAAGGTTTCAAATTAAGTAAAGTGTTTTAATCAAATCGATGAAGCTATCTTGAAATTGCTATAGTGCTGAGTAAATTATTTCTAAATACAGGTACAAAGTTATCGATCAGACATATCGGTCAACAGAAGTACGGTTCAGAATTAATATTCCACTGAAATACCAAGTTTACGTGTCATATAAAGACGGGAAAGGAAAGCTTTCCCATGTTATAATATAGTACAGGTCTTTATAGCCTTCCCGAACTGTGCCGATCGGAATACGCCATCAAAGAGTGGAGAGGCAATAATGTTTCTATAGATCGACCGTAGCGAGCCTCCCCATATAATTAGGGTCAGCTACGACCCTGGCTCAAATATTTCATATGATTATATGGTAGGAACCCGAATAAGGTTTAATGAGAAAAAAAGACTGTGTACGGTGAAATGCGGGTGTACTATATGTACACCTCAGTCTAACCCTTCGGGAAATACAGGCGTGATGATATGTTATGTTAAAACTAAACGAAATGTCAAACTCAAACTCAAAGCATTTATTTCAATTAAACCATTTACAGGCACTTTTGAATTGTCAAAGAGTCGGTCAGTTAGTCAGTACTACAATTGTACTTATAGAAGTACATTTAATACACCGTTCATTGGTACAATTTATTGTACACAGAGTTTTCTAAAAGTTTTTGTTCGTTTTCAATTGGTATAGCGATTAATTATTTTTATTATTTTTCATGAATATAATTGATTCGCGTTCGTGAGTAAAAAATATAGCGGTTACACGGAATTTACCGTGCAGTTATTAAAATAGAAAAATGTAAATTTTACTTATACAAAAACTCCATTGGAAAATGGAAGTGATAATATTTGTGCAATTTTAAAAACGTAAATTCATTTATTTCCTTTGCCTCGTATTCATTATGTGAAAACATTATTTGCAAGAGCCTTTAATGATAGGAACGTTTATCGTTTATTAACGCCTGTATTTTTCATATCCCCTATATTATTCAAGTACCATCGTGTGGCACCGCTATATAATTTACAAAGCGATCAATGCGCAATTAGCGCATTGTGTAGACAAGGGCGGTGTTCCACCGAGCCACGTATGTGACCACAGCCTAATACTTAGGTAACTGGGTATTGAATGCGATCATTATTTCGTATCACGTTCACAGAGTGACCACAGGACAGTATTGATTTTGGGCAACTGATCAATTAGATGCCATTGTCTCGCGTGTTTTTGTAATATTTGTGGAATTACTGATATTTATATTAGCGGTCGACCAATCTGTTCGAAAAGTTTCAGATGAAAGTATAAACAAACATTGTTCAAGTTAAGTTCTTACGTTAAAAATTGTCAAAAGAAAAACGTGTTTAAATTGATTTCAAACTAGAATTTCGGGTTTAAGGCTCGCTTGCATCACACATCATTAAACACATCTTACGCTAAACGTATTTAAAATATCGTTCTGTGTCTATTCATGGTTTGAAGATGACAGAGACAAAATTATATTTAAATACTTACTTTTGCGCTAATTGTATTTAGTTATTGGTGGTGCAAGAAGGCCTAAGTATACAAATAATCAAACCAAGGCACCCAATTTACAAGTGGCACTAAAACTTGGCATACACAAGTATGTTATCTGACACATTGGTTTACACTTTCATCAGATACTTTTGAAACAGACAATACCTACGTAGTGTAAACATTTAAGATTGGCATAAAAAAACCCGCCAAGTGCGAGTCGGACTCGCACACTAAAAGTTCCGGACCACCGTACAATATTTAACACTGTATTTTTTTATTTAAACACGTTTCTTGTATGGGGTTTAATATTTAACTTTATTTTATTTTTATTATTTGTTGTTATAGCGGCAATAGAAATACACACTCTGTGAAAAATTCAACTGTCTACCTATCGGTTCATGAGCTCCAGCCCGCTGATAAACAGACAGATGGACGGACGGACAGCGGAGGCTTAGTAATAGGGTTCCGTGGGGACCCTTTGAAGATGGAACCGTAAAAATTTGACCACATTTCGCTTAAGATGTCCAGTATTCCTAAATAGTGTGAGAACGGTAGTGATCCATTTCTCTTATCGCAAAACGATATAATATTCATTCAGACATTCGATCGATCTTGCGGGCCTAAGTCAATCGGCTCCCAAGTCACATAGACTTTCGCCAATAAACTATGCTTGGTTGGAATGAAGTCGGTTATGTAGTTCATCGATCACGGCAGACTCATAACATCGCGTGCCGTCAGTTCCTAAATATTAGCAATATATCGACAACGGCAGAATGCCTTCGGAAGGTATTGGCCTATCTCGACACATTCCACTAAGAAATATCACTTTATCACATTTTTTCGGAAAATATTCTCAAATATTTGATTTTCCCTTGTGTGTTGAGGTTTAGAATATAGAGGTATGCGGAACAGGGTGTAAAGTTCACTCATACCTACATAGAAAAGGGAGGATTCTCCGAACAGACGGGTGTTGTGTCTGATGGGCAACTGCCCAACGTTTGATGTCGGGACGTTATATAAATGTTAGTTGCGCGGTAAACTCTGCTTGCGCGATGCAGCTTTTTGCGTGACGTCAATGTGACGCGTAGCTCGTATGTGGCATTCTAGATACCATTACAAGACAAACAAAATGAAGAATATTTTAATTATTTAAATTTTATTTGTCATAAATGTTTGAAAGATTTTCTTCGAGTAAAAATTTTCGCGCTGTAAAGTATTTTACTAGACTAAAATCTGAAAAAGTATTTCTAAGTCAATTGCTTTAATTGACATTTAGCATACCATCACGCCTGTAATCGGGTAGTAGGCAGAGGTGTATCTGTAGCACATTTACATTTCACCAGTTATGCTTAAGTCCCATGTAATAGGGACTACTGTTACTATCAACCGGGTACAAATCCAGACTCCGAGCTGCTACTAAGAAATTCCTAAAGGAAAATTCCAATAGCCGACCCGAGAATCGAATTGCTTTAATCATGTCTGCACCAATACAAGCAAACCATAAGCAAACGCATTCGCATCGATCGTTTTTCTTCTAATTATCTATAGGATAGTTTCTTTAATAAAAACATCAGACAGTCAAGTACTGCGCACTTTATAAAGGTAACTGTAAGTTCACCGTGTCTCTATTTAAATGGGCTCTCGTGCATAAAATAATAATGAGATATTGAAGAGCCACCTCAGGCACTTTTAACGAGAAGTAATTAACAAAATGATTAGGTACCAGAGCTCTCAACCCTTACGTGTAGAATATTATGTAAGTTTATAACTTGGGGTGAACTCAATTGGGTTGCATTATGTCTTATTAGTCTGTAGACTTCTAACGCAGAACACTGGCTTCATATATTTAAAATGTTGTTTGTAAGTTAGGATGCCCCATGTAGGGGCAAAACACGTGTCGAGTATAGGTTTGGGTTGCCTGTTGCATTATAATAACCGCATCATCTGCATGTGCATAGTTTTGCGAGCCCCCAGGGCATCCAAGACTAGATCTTGTTGTTGCAGAATTGAAACTAAATACTTTTACATACTATTTTAATGTCATGGATTTCCGCAATCGCCTGATTCCATAACGTATTTGTAAGTGACTTTACAATCTTGTAGTGTGGATAGGTAAGTTAGATGAGAGAAATTCATGACACATGTTTCAAATATTAGCCCCTTATCAAGGTTAGTAGCATTGCACTTAATTAGTGTTTCCCCCAAAAATATGGTTTACATTCGAATTTGTCTAATTTCTTATATCCATGGGGAGAGTAATTGCCTTTCTATCCCAAAAAATTATGAAATTTGATAAAGGTAGGTTATTCAACAATTTTTCTTACTTCGACACCGATCCTAACCTAACCAAAAGCGATCGTCGCGTTCGTATGTCAGTTTTTGTTTGGCGAACCGGAACGCGTTATCGCGCCGACAGAGGGCGCCTTCTGGTTTTTCGAACAAAAGTGACAAATGAACGCGACGATCGCTATTGGTTAGGATACGGCCTAAGTGTACTTTTGTTTTTGTATTTATTTGTATTGTTAGTTACTTAGTAATTTAATTTAGTACCTAGTGTAAATAGTTACTTGTATAATAATTATATGTAAGCATTACTTACCTGTTATTAAACATAAATAAAAGTTAACATTTTTCTCTAAACATAGAGATTTCGCTACAGATGGTACACTTTAATAGAGGACGATATAATGTGCTGTAATTAATTATTATAACGGTGGACGCGCCATGTCGCCTTTTATTAAAAACTGCGATGCTGGCGATGATAAATAATTTAATTAGACACGTTTATGTCATTTACTGAAGCCAGTATAAATAAATAGAAGAGAATAAACGGTCTAAGAGATTGCAGGTTTGTGTACTTACGTAATTTTATTGCGGTACATTTTTTTTGCCGTTTTATTGGTTGATATTGACTACGAATGCTGCTACTTTGATACATCTGATATAAATTATAAAATGTTAAGTACGACGTAAACCAAAGCGGATTCACAGAAAACTAAAATCAAAAAAGGAAGATTTAAAATTCAATTTCTAAATCATGTAGTATATTTTAATAAAAAAATTATGATGGCAATCGAGTCCTGATATTTTCCATATTTTTGGTAATTTTGGCTCCCGCCTTTTTGCCAAAGACCCCATCACTGTCGTCAGGGAACCGACGTTAACAAAATCCCTGAATAACCCTTTGCGGATAACACGCGTCCGGGCTATTTGCTATACATTACACACGTGTAGCTTTTGTAAAATGAAAGCCGAAAAAACACTAATCAATTTGACAGGTCGAGTCCCTTATCTCATGGTCAAATCTAGCAATTTTTACATGTAAACACAGCATCATTAACCTTGCTGAATGATATGGGAAGGTTGAAAACCCCATTAATTATTAATTTGTTACAATACCGCCAAGGCTGCTAATTCAACACAACCTGTATTAACCCTTGTACAGCGAACGCTGTATGAGCCTTGTACCGTCGAAGTATTTGGGTTAATTACTCTTTCCGATGACTTGTAAAACTCATCGTTTTTAATTGTTCTACGTCATAACCGTTTCCTTAAATGCGCTGTTGACCTCGTTTAAAAGCGCATGAAAAAATAATTACTGTAGAGATAGGGCTGTACCAAGAATATTTAATTTTCTTTAGCTTTTATTTTATGTACCGATGTATGTCAAGTGTCAAATAGGAAGCGTAAAGGGGAATACAGTCTTTCATCACAACGATACTTTTTGAAACAATCAAGAACTTCCTTTTTACAAGATATCGGCCGAGCTAATTACAATAACTTTGCAGATACAATAAAATTGCAGATACAATATTTTGTGAACTATGTCAAGGCTATCAATCCTATATAAGGGATTGGTAATAGGTTTTTCTCTCCATGCTCTTGTGCTAAATCAATTGTCAATGTAGGCTGTATTGATCGAGATAATATTGCCTGCCTGGCTTTCCCATCCTCCTTTGTAGTTTACTAGTAGAAGAGACTACTTCCATTTCGAGATCAATCAACTTAATTAATTCCTAGGTACAGTGTAGGCCAGCCAGGGGTCGGCAAGTAATTTTAAGTGGGGTCTGGATACTGTTGAAATTTTTTATCGGGTTCCAGAAAAATACTCATAATACCAGTTGAAAATGTTTATTTTGAATAATATAAGTATAAGGTAATTATTATAAAACACGATAGGTAGGTATTCATAAAAATGAACGCGAGAAATTACACTTGCGGACTTGAGCCAGTTTTTTAATAGTTTGGTTCACGCGGGGAACAGCTAATGCGAAGAGTGTCCTCAAGGTGGCGTCCGTTAATCTCGAACGATATTTGTTTTTCAAAAACTTTATTTGTGAAAAAGTTGATTCTCCAAAAGAGATAAGGAACCAGGGTCGTCAATATAGTTGAAGTTTAGTAAGAAACCGATGGATGTTTTCAAATGAAATTTAATTTGATAAATTAACTGTTTGTTTTCTATTAATTAAGTTAAATTTTATTCGAAAATAACCATCGTTTTCTTACTAAACTTCAACTATATCCGACGACCCTGGTTATTTATCACATTTGGTGACCGTGTACATATGTGGAGCCAAACATAGTAGCCAGATTGATAGCTAGTTTCTTTGCAATTTCTATTATTTAAAATGAATAGTAGGTAAGTTATATAACGATATTTAGCGGTCCTAGTTCCAACCTTTCGCGGTCCAGATTTGGACCGCGGACCGCTTTTTGCCGACCGCAGGTGTTGGCAATAACATCAATGTAGCTTGTCTACAACATTCAACGACGAGGGGCTTTACAAAGCGCTTCTTGAACACTGGGAATGACTTTCCATGTTGGTACAGTGCAGGGTACTGTTAACCCCAAGCGTATAGCTTAAGGCTCCCGAAGAGAGGCGCGACGCGACAGAGCAACGCGACTCTTATAGAACAATATCCATGATGTTTTCATAGACATTGTCCTGAGTCGCGTCGTGCTGTCGCGTCGCGCCTGTTTGCGCCTTTATGCGTCTCTGACCCTCACACTAAGGTCAGAGTAGAGTCTTACGTAGGCCCATGGGACTCCACCGACCAGCCAATATTGACAAAGGGACCAAACCCTAACCAACTCTCTGGGGCATTAGCATTTGTTATGTCCCAAGCCCCAACAGCTCCATACCATTGATCTGCAAGCTTTAGAACGTAGCCGAAATTGAATGGAATAGAAACGCGATTTGTCTAGAAGAATTACGCCATTAAAGGGACTGACGGATACCCAATGTTCCAACTTAAATACATTACTATTCTACTTACCCGCCGTTCCAATTTAAATAAAGTTAACCTCTATTATGCCGTAATAGTTCTACAGAACTTATTTTACTATTCCAGTCTTCTCTTGAAGCTGAACATTTATTTTCTGCAAAAACAAAAAACGCTCAGAAAGTAATGAAAAAGGGGAAATATGCGAGGAAACATCAACGAAATGCGTGGAATCATGCCGAGGGCACCTCTAGAGGGCGACTCTAATTAAATTTCTGTAAATACGGCTGCATGGAAAATTTTCATTTACTTTTGGAATTTGTTTGTCGACTGCATTTCTGAGACGAGAAAAAGTGGCCGTTTTCAAACATCGCACTCTCCCCTCAGCTCGGCATCCCTAACGTAGCGTGCTAAGATTGCTTTGATTTATTTTTACTGAAGACTGCTCCTCTGAATATTTTTTCAAAAGAAGGGCAAAAAGATACAAAGCAGGTACGATCTTTCATAAGAATAGAGATAAGTAACTCAAGTTTTAAAAGCGTAAGTAGACAGTACCTTAAGTGCTTTCTTAACCCCGTCCCAACCTTTTAAATTAAAGACACTTTAAAATCTTCGTTAACTTAAAAGTCTTTCAGTAACACTGTTATATTCCCGTCTAAAGAGATGCAACCATCGGCTCTCATTTAGTAATCCCGGTCCGGAGCAGCAGTGCTTTGCTTCGCGTCGTCGCTCGTTACCCGACCTGATCTTGTACAACCTCATAACATAATTACCGCTGAGTGCTTCCTTAAATAAATAAAGTCTTTTGTTTCGTGAAATATTCGCAAAGCCTCGCGTGACCGAGATTTGTTTGCGCTACGTATTGTTCAACTGTGTTCACAATGTTTACATTATCTTCTAATGGATATAGGCGTGTTTTAGGTCTAGATCATTTACATATTTACTTATAATTCAGGTAAACAGAATTCACTGTCTCTACCAAATTCATTTAACTGTCATCAACTGCCTAGCCTTTATCCAACTATGTTGGGGTCGGCTTCCAGTCTAACCGGGTGCAGCTGAACACCAGTATGACCTCCACAACCCAGGTACTGTTATTAAGGGAGGATCCTCCAACCAGACGGGTGTTGTGTCTGGTGGGCAACTGCCCGATGATTAATGTCGGGACGTTGTATATATGCTAGTTGCGCGGTAAACTCTGCCTGCGCGATGCAGGATTTTGCGTGACGTCAGTGTGACGCGTACCTCGCATGTGGCGTTTTGTAGATGCCGCTACACCTTCAAGACTTGTTTAAAATCACTTGCATCATTTTCAAATGGTTTAACGTGTGACATATCGTTTCAGGAATGGAGTGCAAGTCCATTACTACAAACACCGACGCCTGTGAACCACGTCACACGATATCCCTTGGCAAGACTGTTTGTTAGACTTTCGGGCTTCTGACTACCCGTAACGACTGTCAAAGACCTACAAGTTTAATTTCATTGTAAAATATGGTTTTCTTCAGAATGGTGAAATTAAAATTCAATCCCTATTCCGGAGCGCAGTTTACCCTCCGGTTATAATTTAATGTGCGGACAAGAGAGAAATCCATAAAATCTAATGGGAAAATTCCGCGACGCGATGAGGCTTTTAAGATTTATCTCATGGTACCGACTGCGGAACTGCCTGTTTAAGCATTATTACATTTCGTGGTATTGAATGTTATGAAATCTTTACATGCAATATTTATTTAAGCGTCGCATGTAAAAGGGAGGGATTCAGTTAGGCAAAGCCATTAAGAAATTGAGCAAATATTTTGAGATGTATGTTTTTGATGTAACTGGAGTTAAAGAAATGCTGAAAATAAATTAAAGTCGTCAAGGTTTGTTAGAGTTTTCAATGTTTTGTGTGAACTTCATATACTATCTGTCCAATATTGGACACCGATCTTATTCAAAAAGATTTTCATTCACAAAATCTAGGTACATAACAAGTACCTATTTATAAGCAAATATTTTTCATGTAAAACATTTTCTTACAAAAACCAATAACCACAACAAACTTTGATGTTAGACAATCTTTCTCACATAGTTTAATAAGTGAGTCAGTAAGCTATTACATAATATTTCCCAAGTTCCGGTTGACTGCACGGTGGCGTTTGATGGGCACATAAAATGTAACGGGAGTCCGGGACCCCGGGACTCATGGCCGCTCCCCGCGACTTGCCTGCACTGTATTGAACAGAACACGCCTTTTCAGGGAGCGCCGATGTTTTTAAACGCAGCCAATTGTTGGAAAACGATTTCTTGAAATTGATAGGTTTTTATTACATTGTTACTTTCGTGATACATTGTTTGTTTTTGAATGAAAGTCACTTGTTTCTTTTGGGTTTTCTCGAGGTCTTAAATTGAGATCGATATTTAGAAAATAATATAACATAACACTGCGCCTGTATTCCCAGAAGGGTTAGGCAGATGTGTACCTAGTAAACCCACATTTCACCAGTCAACCAGTCATGTTTAAGTCCCATGTAACGGGGGGCGCGTACTGTCACCAGCCGAACACAAATCCAGACTCCGGGCTGCTATTGTGAAATTCCAGATGAAAAACCCAATAACACTTTACCCAACCCGGGAATCGAACCCAGGACCTCATGTTTAGCAGTATTGCCACCACTAGACAAACGAAGCGGTAGGTATTTAGAAAATCTTGATAGAAATTCAGTACCTGTGTAACAATAAAAAAGAAAAATAATATTTTGATGAAAATCACCAGGATCAAGGGTACTTTCAAATAAAGCCTGTAATTTCAATATTCAAGGAGGTACCTATCTCCCGCCTTGAAACTGTTAATGAAGATGTCTAAAAACTTTATAAAATTTTGATTGATACAAATATTAAATAGTCTAGAGTTTATAATGGAAAAGTTTCTTCTAATGAAGAACTTTATTATAAATCTTTGGCAATCTAGATTCTAGATAAGTACTTGAAAAGTATAACAAAAATAGGTCTCATCTTTTAGTACGTCTCGCTATAATAACTTACTGTGTTTTTCAAGTGCCCATTAGCATAATCTGCCCATAATGTTCCCACTGCTGGGACTTAGGCCTCCTCTATCTGTGAGAGGGAATGGGCCATAATCCACCACACAGACCCAGTGCGGGTTGGTGGATGCCACATGTCTTCGAATCTTTGGTTCTAGGACAGGCCGGCTTCCTTACGATGTTTTCCTTCACCATTTTGAGAGCAGTGGTGATGAAATAATTTACACAAAGTAAAGAGAATAAGTGCTAAATTTAAGTGCTTGGGTTTGAACCGAAGACCTACAACTCGTAAGTCACGTAAGACCACTGGGCCACCACTTCTCTCAAATGCCCATTAGTTCAGCAAAATTTTGACATGAAAAAGTCTTTTCGCTCGGTGTTCTGATGGTAAGTTCAATATTTCTAACCGACAAAAACATGTAAGATTTCAACCGCTACTACGAGACTTTTAATGCTAATATAACGGTTGAGCATTCAAAAGATAGGTTATATTTGTAACAATTTCCTATGATTTCACATCACCGGTGCACGCGTATGCGCGCGACCCTCTATTTTTCACTATGTGTCAAAATACCAATTCGTTTATTGCAAAAACGTGTTAAGCTAGAACGGTGATTATAGAGTCGTTGTTAAGTATTGATACAGCACTACTAGGATCTAAAGAGAAACAACAGAAATATTGGCCAAAATAGGGTTAAAAATCCTATGAAGTTGACAATAGCAAAATAATTACAGATGTCGTCTCATATCGGCCGTAATCTGCTCAAAACAGAAAAATATCATAATTAGTGAAAGCTTACTTCATAAGAAATTCAATAAGGCATGAAATGACATACTAAGTCTACAGTGTCGAGCAAATACATTGGCTACGGCAGTATCTGAAACCTTTGGAAAATTTGTTACAAATACCTATATAAAAACAACGTTTCACCGTATTCATATCGGCTGTAAATCTGCTCGTAAATGTAATAAAAACGTGAACCGAAGAAAGTTTGCATCATAAGGAACACAATAAGCCTTAAGAGTCTAGTTATGAGTGAAGACAAAAGCTACGGTAGCACCGGAAAACATAAAAAAATATCACTGTGTCATCGTACAAGTAATTATGCGTGAGCATTACGAGAACATTAGGAGGTTTTAACGGCAGTAGACTAAGTATGGCGGGTCTCCTTAGTTATAGGTGAGGGTTTCATTGGAACTGTAACATCCACGATCGACCTGAGTGAGCAAAGCGAGCATACCGCGGCTGTTACTGGTGAAAAGCTTGCACCGATTAACCAGGGATATTACAGCTCGGTTATACCTTCCTCGGTACGGCAGCTTAGGTAAGCAGTGTGAATACTAGATGAGCAAGCGAAGTAAGGGCTCTCACGATATAGCGAGCGTAGCAAGCCCACTCTAGACACGAAGCACTTACTCACAGGATGAGCCAGCATTTAAGATCAGCGAGCGAAGTGAGCCCAACTTTGACACGAGTGAGCCGAGCCATCTTACACGTGACAAAAGCGAGCGAAGCGAGATCTCTCACAGGAAAACCTCCGCTCGTCAGTAATGGCTCTCCACTCGCTCGCGGCAAAGGTGGGTTTCACTCGCTCATCTCGAGAGTAGTCTTCCTCCACTTGCTTGTCTTGAGCAGAAGGCTCGCTTCGCTCGCTTTTTTCGTGTGAAAGCTGGGCTGTCTTCGCTCGCTCGATTTAGGAATATGCTCGTGTATTGAACTGGCTAGTCTTGTGGGGTGCTCGCTTCACTCGGCCATTGCTTGAATAGACGCGCTCTGCTCTGCTTCGCGCGCTCGTCACAAAACTGTACTTGCTACTTTGGACTGAGTTTGGGAGTCCGCTTAGCTTGACGTGAATGCAATGACATCGCATTAGTTGGGGTAGAGCAAGCTTGGCGTGATAGTGACTGGCAAAGTGCTAGCACCGACACAATAGGATTGTTTAGGGTACTCCTCTGTCGGGGTCAGGTGAGGGTGCAGCTGTGACCAACGTTTTAACAAAACATTTTTTGTGACAATAATATAAAAACAAGTTACTATATCGAAATATGTTCGCGAGTTTTTGAGTAATACGCAATAATAAGAAAGAAACAGCAACGTTACAAACTACTTGAACCCAAAAATCGTCTGAAAACCAGAGACAGCAAACCTTATGACACAGATTTTACAGCAGCATACACAAAATTGTAACTCAGTAAGTGGTAGATTTAAACTACCAAACTTTCAAGATGTTGCAGTAAATCTCTTTAGATATGCAAACTTCCAGCTAATTAGTGTTAGAACTCAAATTGCGTTAATTTATCTTCTTCTTTGTTTGAGAGTTCTGTTGGCCTAGTTAATATCATCGCCTGCCTAGATTTCTGAATTTATTGGAGTTGGTTTCAAGTGTAACCAGATGCTTTTGAATGTAAGTTTGATATTGTGTGGGCTCGCCACATTATTTGCGATGTCACGTGAAAGTAATTGCATTTATTCATATTAAGTCTTTTATTACTTCAGAAATGGACTAGTGGATGGAATACTCATTTAGCATACACTGAAAGAAGGAAAATCCATCCAGATTTATAAAAAGGTGATAGAATGGTTAGGGCATCCTATTGCAATCAACTATGAATGAATGATGACACTTTTCGAAAAAGTTCAAGGACATTAAGCAAGCAAGGGAATTGAGGACCCTAGAGCGGACATCAGGAATGTCTGCTCTAGGGTCATCAATTCTCTCGCTTGCTTGCATGTCTTTGGACTTTTCAATATTGGTCCAGTAATGGTACTCCATTACTAGACCAATACCGATAGGCATAGAAATGGAAGGATACTGGCCCCGTGCTGACTCTCGCTGTTACCTATTACAGAAAGAACGATGATTCTGTACAGCTTTTAGGTAACAGCGTACTTATTGGCTTCAGTTCAAACTATTTTATTCTCTCTCACATAGGTATAGGTAAGTCCCAAAATTCGGTATAAATGTAACATTATAAAATAAGTCGCCCCAGATAACAAAGAAGCTCATGGTCTTTCGACATTAGTTCAGTATGAGATAGTTACACAGTCACAGGTATAAAATTGAACCCGGTACGTGACCATCCGTAACAAATATTTGAAGGCAAGGCACGATTTCTATCGCGCACGACATTTTGCATTTTCACATTTCCAATTATCTGTTACTTGTCATTTTTCCTTTTGCACTTCATAAAATGTATGGTAAAGAGGGAAGGTTTATTTTGTTATATGATGATATGATACTTTCACCGTGAATACGTCGTATTTCTTTTTATGTCTTTATTTACACACATACATAAAGAAATTAAATGTTGAATGTTGTTTGTGAATGTTTGTGTTGTTGTTGTGAAATGTTGAATATGAAATATAATGTTCTTTATAAAGGTCAGGTGCGTAGTTCTCATAACCGGCGTGCGTGTATAAACGTAAATGAAGCAAAAGGAGTACAAAAGGACCGTAGCTGGTGGCGTTCTGTAGTTTTTGCCTTCCTTTCCCCCACGGGAAGAAGGCGTGAGTTTATTTAGATTTGTTCTCTGGATATCAATGGGAGAGGTCTTTTCGAGTTTTAAGATTATATGCTAGAGCGATAGGTACTTAGGTTTAGGTTTCCATGCACAAGCAATTATATGCTTAGAGTTTAAGTTACGGCACAGCCCGTATAGTTAGAGGATGGCCCGACGTGTTAGGCACGCAAATGGAACCTCTAATGGTAAGATGATAAAATCACAAGGTCGCAACTTCCCAAGTCAACGTTTTCAACACGAATGACTTCCAAACCGCCATAAGTTTCGATATTTCTTCAACATCACGCCACTCAACATACTTCCCTTAAAGTAGATGCTTTTAAAACAATTAACTAAGTAGGCTAAAAGGATTCTTAATTGAAAATTTTGTATTAATCTAATTTGTACTCAGTTCTTTATAAAGTATCTTCTACTTAAAAGTTTAATAGAACATCAGTTTTTGCTTCCGGATTTACTCGACAGTTTAAACCTAATAAATGTAAGGTTTTTACTTCAGTCTTTAGTTTTTTGTTTAGCTGGTCTATTGGAAGAATACTCTTTATGTTCGTGAAAAACACTGGGGTTTGAGCAAGGGTAATGAGCAAAGTTCCTTAACAATAGTTTATTGTTTATAGACCTTATTTTATTCATGACATTGTGTTTGTTGTCACTGTAGTGTTGTAGACGTTCTCACTGCTGGGACAAAGCCCTCTCTGTAAGAGGGAGCGGGCCATAATCCACCACGCGGGCCCAGTGCGGATTGGTAGATATCACGTGTGTTTGAAATTTTGGTTCTGGGACATGCTGGGTTTCCGCACGATGATTTCCTTCACCGTTTTGAGAGCAGTGGTAGTGAAACAAATTACAACAAGTAAACTGCCTACCTGGGTTAGAACCCACGACCTACAACTCGTAAGTCGAGGCCTTTACCAATGGGCCACCACTGCTCTCACTGAAATTGTGCCATAAAAACTGTGAACAAGAGCAATATTTATTTCAAACCTCATGCCATGTGTACATTCTTACACGCATTTGTTTTACCAAAACATAATTTTTCGCTGTCGGCAACTTCAATAATTTACTTCTTGTTGGCAAACTATTTAACAATATTAAAAAAGCGCAAAACATTCTTGTAGTTTGGGACTTAATAATTAATAACTGCATATCACGCCGTCCCGGCAAAACAAACAAATATTTATAGTGTATCAAGAAACGAGAAGATTGCGTGCTAGGGTGAACTAATGCCCGCTAGTGTAGGCCTCATCGACGAGTTTAGACTATAAATATATGTTTATTCAAATGCTATAGTTATATATTCCTTGTAATGGATCTCAAACAATTTGGACGATTGTTTACATAGATTCTCATATGATTGTAGATATAGTCCGCGGAGATTAGATTTTGGTATCCAAATATATAAGGTGATAAGCTTTTTAGATGTTACCTCATTATATCATGAAGGCGTAACGTTACTTCTTCTTTAACTAATGACCCAAGTTCTTGTTCTTGCTGTATTTTCCTGTTTGTTTTTTATTGAGATAAGTGGATGGAATTTCTAAAGTAAATCCACTTTCTTTGAGCTTGAGTATGTTTTTATTATCATCGGTTTTAATTTTTATGATGTTCTTTACGAACTTTCCTATTTTACTAAAGGCTAATTGCTGCATTTGGGAATATATAGGTAAGCTATGCGAGCATGTGCTGTAAAATAATAATGGCTGAAAATGTATCAACAAATGGTTAAATGTACGAAATTAATAATTCATGTTGCAAGCAAAACTAATTACATTTGTGTTTTGGGCAATCATATCATATTTTAGTAATGTTATTTAACAATGTAATAATTCAGCTTTAAATGGAACCCCTACAAAGCAATATTGAAACTCTGCACGATGAATTAATGAATGATTTCTGCTTTCTCTGCAAACATACACCTCATCCCTAATTTGTATAAAATTATGTTAGACCACAGATCGCTTCCAGCAAGGTAATTGCGTAACACACTAACAGTAGGAATGGCTTTCATTTTGACAGTTCAACAACATTCATTGACTTAATTACGTTGCTAAGCAGACTCATTTTTCGAACATATAAAGCAATGGATTAGCAATATCCTTCAAAATGATTTAGATTCTGATTGATAGTGTGATACGTAATTAATAATGCATTCTTTGTAAGTCCTTCATGTACTACAAAACCTTTAAGTACCTAAAAAATTATATTATATTATAACTAGCTGCGCCCCGCGGTTTCACCCGCAGCGGTTTGAAATATATTGTACGACCTATTCTCAGACCTACTAAATATACACAAAAAAATTCATAAAAATCGGTCAAGCCGTTTCGGAGGAGTTCGATAACACTGTCACTGTGACACGAGATTTTTATATATTAGATAATAACTTTATCTCATAAATATACAAGCGACCCGTCGAATCGAGATTTCTTTCTTTAAGTAAACTGAATTATATTGTATTTTATACATAAACTTTTTGGATAAATTCTCTAAATTATGGTGAGAACTGCATCAAAATAGAACGCGGTCACACAGACAGACCCGAAAAGTGACTTTGATTTATAGGTACTGTTTATTTATAAATTTAGGAGATACACAAATATATTACACTGGTTACTGTATTTATATAACCTAGGTTGAAAACGAATCGTTTTGGTTACCAATGGTAGCATTTTTATTTCCAAACTGGGCATATAAATAGATTCGTAAGCAAATTTTGTATGCATATGGGAGGGTCACCTTTGCAAAGCTATGAGGTCTTTGCTTCATTCCTGGTAAAGATACGAGTCTCAATTTTAACCAATAACGGTCCGTAGATTATAGGAATCAGCCATAAGTCAACAGAGGGCTTAGACAAATGGCATTCGCTTCGAAGCGATTCTATTTCTACAATCGCTATCGCTCTCGCTAATGTTTCCATCGTACGAATCGGAAACTAGCGATAACGCTTGTCAAAAAGTGCCACTAGGCTACACATCTCTATGGAAGTAATCGTTCGATGCTGTCGATTCGTTTCATAGAATCGAATGATGTTAACATTATCTAGCTAATTTCTATTCGTTTACCTATGATCACGTGACATTTAGATAGATTATGTCAACGCCATACATTTTTTGACTTTTCTACTAGCGTCATCGCTGATCGAATATTACTTTGTCTAGGCCCTCAGTTTCGTTAGTAATGCTACAGTTCCATTGACAACGTTCTTGGAGTGAACTCGACTCCGTCGCTTCACTGGCCCGGCTAGCCAATGGACTCATATCACCTTTGTCACATACCTACCTATGTGTTTTATGTACTGACAGAGGGCATTGAACTTTGTGTGTATGTTTAGATCAATGGTTAGTGTTGTGGATTACAATAATGTGGAGGTAGGTAGATTGTGTATATGCAGAGGTGTCATGAAACTAAATTGGCTAATTTAGACTGTAATTTGGCTATTGTGTGAAGTGTTCGTTGGTTTGAATTTAAATTTTGTGATAAGTTATTAAAATGATGAATTTCCATTATATTGTATTTTCAGCATGCTATCAATTTTGTACAAAATTAACCTGCCCTTTTCGAGGAAAACGAATTATTTACAAAACCATAACTGGCTATTAATTTTATTTGAGGTTTACGTATAATTTGATTATCAATTTCAATTTCAATTCAATGAATTTGCGATTTCAATAAATGTTTGTTAATGCATGATTTACGAGTATATTAGTTTCCAATTTACTTAAAATTATATTAAAATTTTCTTGTTTCAGGTCAGTATCATAGTACGACAGAGGAGCGCAGTATGTATATATGCGTATTACCCAGAATTACTTCTTCATCCTTTTTACACGTAAGTTCTTCTCAGTCTTATGTACTCAGATCTTCCGTTGAAAGCTATCGGTCAGCTACGTTTATCTTCAACATATTAGCATACAAGGCTCAGCATGACGTGACCAAAATGAAAATCCTTTTCAGCATTTTAAAATTCGCAACAAAATTCAAGCTTCTACACATGACAAGGGTTGTCACGTACCTAGTCACGCGGAAAATAGACCTTTCATCGAGTATTTTTCAGTTTTTTTCGCGGACGTTGAAAACAGAAGGTATCCAGTTTTGTACATTTAGACTTTTAATATCGTCATTGAATAAAGTTTCGTACATTCATGACAAAAGAAGGCAGTGTCTACAGCATGTATCAGAAAATTTAGGACATATTTTTGGGTGTGGTATTGATCATCAAAGTGAACAATTTTCTCCATGGGACAAACACAGTAATCGTGAAAAAAATATCAGCAATCCCAAACATTTACGTCGAGCAGATATTAAAATTTTGTATGGGACAGTTTATAATTTTTTCGCGTTTAGGATGTTGGTCCAATACAGAAAGTTATTCAGTTTTATGGTCTGTAAATGGTTGTATGGTCCTTAAATATGACCACACCTTTCTGATACATGCTGTATAGTAATTAAAAGCAGGACCTTAATAAAGCTACAAGATAATATTAAACGTAATCCACCTATTGCATTAATTGCACTGACTGGACAGGTATATTCAATCTGTGTGGTTCTTTCCTCAAAAGACCATTCCAGGTACCAATCTACATGGTCTTCGCATGATCTGACCAAGATTATGTCTGGACTTTAAAAAAGACTGTGTTCTCTGAGTTTGTTTCGGCCTTTCTTCTCAGAGTAGTCAGATAGGAAACGCCGACCTCATCTAGTTTAAAAAATGTGATTGACGTGTAAAAGTGTTTGTACAAACCTACTTACAGAAATAAAATCGTTTATTATTTATCAATTTAAAGCTATCTCCACCCTAATTTCCGATATGGAATCTGCCAGCCCTATTCTCGTCGTCGTATTCGATATTTCAAAGAGTCACTAAACTGTTCATAGAAATATTATGTCTCAACAACGAAGTCGTTCAGTAAGCGATGAGATTTTGTAGTTTGAGTTGTGTAACTACCTGTACCTGCCCCGCACTCGCGCAGAAACTCCATGCAAACATGTATGTCTGTGTCGGCACAACTCTGTGTACACTCGCGAACAAATTGCATTAGAAATTGTACGGCAACATTAGTTTTATGCTTTTGATAAATAACATGTTGTAACGTAAATAATTCAGCGGAAATGTAAAGTTCTACTTTATGTTCTTATTATCTTTGATTAAGTAAAGCTTAGAGTGACTTATTACGTGTATTTAGTTGTTCTTGGAAATTTATACCTATATCATTATCATTTTGTTAGTGAAAATTCCTCGAAATTACTTATAATATGCTAGAAAACACAAAGCATTTAGCTAATTAGTGACAGTGATCATTACTCAAACACTGAAAACATAATAATTAGCTTTCGAGAAACTTTCACGCTACCGAAAAAAAAACCGGTGTACCTACCGAAAACCTTAATTAACGTAATTTATGTAATAAATCAAAATCAATACCTAAATAAACAATCTAGCTTAAGAACAGTTGGTTTTTGTTGTTCGGTCATTTAAAAAGGGCTAATTGGTGAACCTACTTAACCTTTTTGCAATAAATTAATGTTATTTGATTTGATTGGCATTTAACATTTTCTAACCTATTTCTGTCTTTTTAGCCTTTTTGGATCTTCAAATCAATACCTATGCGATAACAATAACAAAGAAAGAACCTTTGCACTTTCTTCTAAGCTCCCTATAAACCCAACAAACGTGGCATCGATAAGCAAGTCGTATGTAAACAGGGCATAGCGGTTAGCGAGTACACTCGGAGTTCGCAGCCCGGGGCTCCGCATGTTGTTGGCACGTATACGCCCACATATGAACTGAGGCGACTGGGCCTCATTGAATATTTCCACAAAAACTTTTAAAGTGCTTGTTGAATACTGAAAAGGGTGAGCTGGGCTATTTGGGAGTACCGTTTTTTGTTCAGTTTGTTTTGAAATGGGTCGCTCCTTGGCCTGGCGAGATAAAAACATTCGCTGTAAACGTTTGCGAGCTAGTGATTTGTTTTAGGTAGTTGATAGTTGTACATGTTGGGAATAGTGGAGAATGCTTTTGAATTCATAATTAAAATGTGTGAAAAATAGTAGGTGCCAAACTGTTTAATTTGATATTGATATAAAGATAGATAAACCGTTTATTTGGTGCACACAAAAGACGTAGCCCAACATAGAAAAGTACGATTAAATAATAACAAATTGCAATGACATGAATAGTAATAAAATACCTATTAGGTGGCTAAATACAAAAAAAGAGGGAAAAAGACATATTTTGAAGACACTATTTAATTGGCACTATTGAGTCGGCCTTTATTGTGTTTTTTGTAAGTTCCGCGTCTTTGAAGTTCTTTGTCATGTTGGTAGGTAAAACGAGATGAAAACACTGTGAACGTTCAAACGAGCAAAAATTGTGTGCACCTTTTTCTTAAAATAGTTTGCTGAAGGTACCCTTCAAGCCTCACAATTCAGGTGGACTATCGATCTACGCGAAAAACAAACAGAGAGTGGTATCAATTAAAAACTTTTCTATTAACGTAAAACAAACAAGAAAACAAAACAGAAGTTCGGAGGTCTTTGATTAAAAACGACATTGAATGAGCTAAGCGAACTTGATTCTTATGAATGAAGCAATAAGAGTTAATAGAAAGGATCTTTTGTCGTAGATTTTTGAATTAAATCTGTTGTGAAGAAGAGGTTGGTATCTGAGGAAACTTGAGTTCACAAAACAGCCCCAGTTAACATAATGACATGGATAAATGGTGAATATTTTTTACTCCATTACATTTGATATTTATTACATGAAAGTGAGAGAAAATTCAGTTGCTGGAATGAATTTGGGATGCTCATAATAGCTTTTGTTTGTGATATTACTTATTTCAAATTTTAACGTTTGATGTTCGATCGATAATGACAACTTTGACGCCAATTACATACTTAATGTACCTATTGAAACTTGAAACGGTCAACCATTTTGTTCAATTATTTATTTTAATTTAGTTCGACTAACAAAATGTCTGATAGACAGGAAAATAATTGAAAATGAAAATTGTGAGAAATACAAAGAGAGTTCGAGACTTGTTCTGCTTTATCTTTCTTGTTACATCAATTATAAATTCAGTTTGAATAGGTGTTTATGAAAGTTTTATGTACTCTAGAATCTGAAGGGTTGGCGTACTTAAACATATTGCTTTCATTTATAATTTATGTGCCGCGTAACTTTCAGTTAACTCTCAGATCTGAATTTGAGAGAGACAAGTTAACATAGAATGCGCTTAGAGTTCGAGATAAAGTATTGCGAACGGAATATTTTAAGATGAGAGAATTTGAAAAGGCTTGAAATTCATGAATTTATTATTGCTGAAAACTCTCGTACAAAATTGTAATAAACTAGTGTTTTCTTTTTTATCGTATCCATAAACGAGTAGTTTTACCTACTGCTCAGTCAAACCATTTGGTAAAAATATGTTTTTAAATTAACTTCCAACAAAGCAGTCAAAAACCACAATACAACACCTTGTATACGAATAAGACACAAAATGCTATACGCTTGTCTTATGAAATTGTAGGCTTACAGCCTCAGAAATCTCATTTAGCCACGAGACGCGAGGAGCCGTATCCTTCTAGTGTCGACGGATAATTGATGTCGTGAAACCATATCCACCAATATTGCCGCGAGAGGGCGCGCACCCGATTTAATTCCCCTTTAATTATTTAGAGAATGTCTGCTATTATTTAACTGGTGCTCTTTGAGTAAACAGCAATTTATTGGTGTTTGTTTAATACTGAACCCAGACAGGCAATATTGAACGCAGGTTAAGCCTTGTTTAGTTTCGTAAGTTTAGTTTAGTTGCTTATAGTTTTCTTTCTGTCTAATGTTGTTTTGGTAAACTTAGAATTGTTTTGCAGTTGAGATTGATGACTGTTTATATTTTAAACTTAGACTCGGTTAGATAAATTACAATTTGATAAGTCTAGGTAAATAGAAAGAGGCTCCGTTTTTTAGCCTTATGAAGATAAGCTCCTTTTGTTTGACCGATGAAATGGTCTCGTTTTCGAGGTTTGCCAAGCGTGGGAAGACAAATGAGTTGCGTTATCGGCTTCTAAAACTTGACCAATATCAAGATAGTGAGAATCGACTATCAACTGTTATTGTTCACGCGTGCTTTTGTACTCAAATAATACCTACATTCTGTACATATATATGAATGTATAAATGTAAATGTCATCGGGTTGAAATCACGGAGCAACTTAGATTGAATAATTTGCGTAGGACGTAAATGCTAAGTTAGGTATGAGCCTGAATTTAAGTTCGTTTATATCTTGAATCAAGAATTTCTTACCCACGCACCTAATTCACTGGCGTTATTATAACTCCAGAGACCATTTAACCTCAATTCAGACGAGAATTCTCGTAATTTAAAAAGGTTTTTTTTATGTTATTAGGAACCGTAGTCCGTAATCATTACTTGTCTTGCGAGAGAGGGTAATAAGCGCATTTATTAATAAATGGATCGAGTGCTAGCGGAGTTGCCTTAAGTATATTTTAGCCTACTTACCACTCCAATGATGGACATAGCCCGCTCCCAAGTGGCCCCATAATATTCTATGTTGCAATGAAATCACTCAATATTTACGGTAAATACTTTCACATAATTATAACTCAATTTATCTTTTACCTCGTCTTAGCTTTCAATAAAATAACCAATAATTACAGTTTAACCTTCACAATAAATTAATTATTTGATTGAAAATTAATTAGCAATATATTGTCTAGACAGACTATGAACTAATTTGCGAACATAAGGACGTTACATGTCAATACTTGAGTCAAGAGATCATACTGACATGGTTTATTAGTTCATAACATTATAAATATACCATAGCAAACTGCTCAAACGGATGTTCGGTATAAAACCATGTAAAACAAAGAATTTTCCGTCTTAAAAATGTTTATTGTCAGGTCTCATCATGTAACACGGCATTTTATTCAAGACAACCTTTGGATGGAATAGAATGAACTAAGCAGATCTAGAGTAGTTAGGTGCATACACAAATACAGAGTTTTACACATACCTATTCTTTGCATTTAATGAAATCTTATGACACAATATACGTGTTTGTTTAGGTACGGTAGACTGAAGTGTTATTTTAAGAAACGCCTACTCTATACTAATGTAAGCGCTCAAGAAAGGCGCGTTCTTGATTGACACAAGTTCCCAAAAAGCTGTATTGTTCTTTGGAACTTGATATAGGTGGAATATAACTTTTGGGTCGCCGACTTTTCTTGTTGATTTCTGCGAGCAAAAGTTCTGTCGTCGTACTTAACTACGGCGAATTCAAATTTGTATTGACAAGAAAGGGGGAAAAGTTGAATGTAAGCGTTAGAAGTTGGAAAAAAAGAGCACGTAGCTTCACCTGACTTCTTTTTTAATAAAGGAGCGCTATACGTGCCTTTTGAAACAAAAATAAAGTTTTTTGTGTAGGAATACGACTGTAGAGGTATGTTTAGTTTATAAAAGGCTAGGTTTTTATGTAGTTACATAAGATATTTTAAAGAAAATCCGGTGACAATATATTACCTGTCTCTTTTATAACGGAGTCTAATCTTTTCTATGCTCTTGGTAAGTAGAAACAGAAGTTTTATAAAGGTCATCTGAGAAATGATCAAGTTGACACGTAGAAATCTAAGATTTATAATACAAGTTTTCCGTCCAACTATATAAGTTTTTCTCTTTGTAAAATCCTCCCGGAAGTGTTTTACAGACAGTGGATATAAAAAGTTCGTTCTTGTTGGTTTGACAAGA
Organism: Dryobotodes eremita; assembly: GCA_917490735.1. Taxonomy (NCBI): domain Eukaryota; kingdom Metazoa; phylum Arthropoda; class Insecta; order Lepidoptera; family Noctuidae; genus Dryobotodes; species Dryobotodes eremita. Next base: position 13,549,380 of record OU823254.1, on the reverse strand, counting down.
GCTTCATAGATTACAGTTTTCTTTGCTATCAAAGCCAAAGGAAATACGTTTTGTATCTTATGCGGTGCAAACTATGATAGACAATCAATGTGACTTTTTCTATTTCAGTACTTAAGTACAGTCCGCGAGATCTAAGCTGAGGTTTGCATTTGTGTGAGTGCACATACAGATAGTGTAGATGTGACGTCGGCCTAGAGCGCGACACGTCCTTTGCTTGGTTTAAACCGGTTAATACTGCTTTTTGGCAATCGGCCTGAGGCGCGGTGCGTCACTCGCGCGACGTAACTCCGCCGCTCACCTCATATAAATGCAAACACTTACACAAATGCAAAGCTCAGCTTAGATCTCTCGGACTGTACCTCCTTTCTAAGCTAAATTGTTGGAGATTCTGACTAAACTGGACTTAATGGCCTAATTCACCAATAAGAAAAAACATCGCTGGGAAACCTGGACTTATCTATATATAAGTAAAAATCAACTGCCAAAATGTTTGTCTGTGCTTCACTTCAAAGCGGCTGCGCCTTTTTGCCAAATTCTTTTTTTTTGTGTTTGTAATTGTCAGGACAAGGTATCTATGAAAGATTATTTTGGAAAAATCTAACGGGATAGTCCAAAGTTCAAAGTTGAGTTGAGTTGAGTTGAGTTGAGTTGTGTTGAGTTGAGTTGAGTTGAGTTGTTCAAAGTTGATTGACATAAATAAATAAATAATAATAGTCGGAAATTTGGATGCTATTTTTGTATGAAATTCACCCCGGGCGACACCGGGCACGAACAGCTAGTAGTTAATAAGTGTAAGTCTGAAATCGCTCACCCGTCTTCAGCAATCGTGTTGGTCAATGCTCGTGCCTTGTCAGTATGAGAAAAGCCCTTTGTCCTGCAGTGAGACATTATGTGAGGTATTATAAGCATGAGAGAATAGGCTTTTGACCTGCAGAGCACAAATTTATGCTTGAAATGATGTAGTTTGCTTCCTTTGTTCTGGATATAAATTTATGAATGTAGGTAACTGAGGTACCTTTAGTAAGCTGGCTTCCTTTAAGTACGTTCCTCAAGTTGGTATCCGATTTTCTCGCAACTTAATAGTTAGTTTGTTTTGGCAGTTCTCCCAATTCGCACCAGATGGCGTTGGAACTCGAACAAAACTTCTCTTAAGTATCTACTTTTTCGTGTTCGAATTACATTAGAGGTGTTAAGAAGTAGGAGGTGTCGATTTGTTCGAGATACAGTACACGGCTACACACGGTTACAGTCTATGGAACATCCACTTGTAGAAAAAGCGGCCAAGTGCGAATCGGACTCGCACACAAAGGGCTCCGTATCACCGTACAATATTAAAATCCAATTATTTTTTGCGGTTCTTGTATGGGTAGTCCCTTTAATTTTTATCTTTAGTTCGTTTTAATATTTATTGTTATAGCGGCCATAGTGGTACACACTCTTTGAACGTTTCAAGTGTTTACCTAGTGACGCGGATGGTTCCAAAGATACAGCCCTGTGACAGACAGACGAACGGACGGACGGACAGCGGAGCCTTAGTAATAGGGTCCCGTTTGACTACGGAACCCTAAAAACGACCGAGTACTGAAAGTAGATACAAACGGATACATATCAAGCTATACATTTCCAGTTTTAGCTGCCCTCGCATTGTATAGGCTTTTCGTACAATAAAATGTCAGCTTATACTTGAAATGTATAGCTGTATATGTAGTCGTGCGTACCTAAATGTTTTAAGGTGAAATGGTTTAGAACTCAGATAAAACTCTGGAGATAAAACCTATCCAGACTTCTTTGTGAAGTACGCATTTTCTATTCTAGACTTAGGATACTTCGAATAAAACTTATAAAACGAATCCTCGTCACTGAAAGGCCTGAGGCCTAGCAGAAGGGTAATTACCATCGGCAGATTATGTTGTGTTATATAAAAGATTCCATTTATTTGGACGTATGTAAACATAGAAGATAGTTTTTGTATAATTATTATTATTAGACTACCTCGTTGATCTTGTGGTCGCAAGCTCTACTGATAAGCAAGAGGTCCTAGGTTCGATTCCTGGGTCGGGCAAAGTGTTTATTTATTACCTTTGGAAGACTAAAGAAACAGACTAAAATCTAAAATGTGACTGACAGCCAATTACAAGTCTTCACATTTAATTATCAGAATAATAATAGAAGAAATCTGTGAACAACACAGTACTGCTAACAAAAACAATAAACCGCCAAAGCCAAAACTATACATATTAATATTATATACATACAGCAATATAACACAGGTGGTAAAACTAGGCTACTCAGGCTAACATAATCTGAGCCATGGTATAATAATATACTTCGCCAGGTATAGCATTCCGAGACACAGTGGTCACGTGGGAGACACAAGCCTTTTTTTTTTTTTTTTGGCTGGGAAATCATCAAATGACCCCTCCCGCTCTGGGCGGAGCAGAAGGGCGTGTCAGACTCTTACTGACTAAAACCCACCCGTGTTCCTTCAGTTGCCTGTGCGCCAGGGCCACGGTAACTCTTTCGAACAATCCGCAGCCCCGGCAGGCATCGGTCCTATCGGACCCCGTCAATTGTGCTGACATCTCTTTGAGGCGCGCGTGGAACACGACGCGCCGTCGACCCGGGCCTGGTCCTTACCGGACGGCGAGCTGCCCATTGCTCGCCGTCCGCAAGCCCGCGCCTACGTTGGCCGGGAGTCGGCAACCGACTCCCGACGCCCAGGGTGTCTCCTCCTCCTGCGGCGGCTAGGGGCGCGAGGGCGCAGAGATTGCCTCTCCCTTTCGCGCTCCGCCTCCTCCTTCGCGAGCATTACTGCTTCGCAGAAGGAGGTGACGGCTTCCCATTCCCTCTCGCTCCGTACCATGGCCTGAACCAGGGCTGGACGCGAGAGGTCGCCGCCGCCGATCGCCGCCACGAGGACACGGCGGTGCTCCGCCCAAGCCGGGCAGACCTCCACCGTATGCTCCACCGTGTCCTCCGGTCGATCTATGCAATGATAACACCCGGGCGTTTCCTCCCGCCTTATACGAAACAGGAACCTCCCGAAACAGCCATGTCCGGTGAGGACCTGCGTCAGGCGGAAGGTGAGGACGCCGTGGCGCCTCTCAAGCCACTCCTCAAAGAGGGGTCTTACCGCCGCAATTGTGGCGTGCCCTGCGCTGGGTTGCGACAGTCGCACTCTCCATGCCGCCATGAGATCCCGCCGGAGCTCTGTCCGCTGTGCCGTGATTTCTCGCGGCAGCGGAGTTACGCCCCGGCGTTTCGCCTCCTCGCGCCACTCCCAAACGTGCGCGAGGACCTTTGCCTCCAGATCCCACGGCGGCAATCCGGCAAGGGGGAGACACAAGCCTACGCCATTACCGCTGTGTTACCAGTAGTGTGTAATAATAACTCCCCAATCGCATTTATTACCTGTGCGAATCTGATAAACCAATGAGGTTTTAACTAACAATTACGTTGGTATATGTTTAAATTGAATTGTTTCGTTTGATTAGAAAAACGAAACGACAATTTAAATGCTTTATATATATTTTATAACAGAATGGTGACTAAAAATGTTTCCATAATTCTTGTTTTGTTGCAGTAAAGTGGCGACTGGATAGTGACGTAAGCATGTGTCACTCCCGGAATGCCTGACCTTGTTTTTTTAGACATGATCTGAGCAATATCAAGCGTGTTGTTGGGTTTTTCCATCTGGAACCTCTTAGGAGCAGCCCGGAGTCAGAATTTGTGCTCGGTCGATGACAATAGTCTCGCCCTCTAATACGCCAAATGTGGGTGTACTATAGGTACACCTTTGCTTAACCCTTCGGGAGTTTCAAGTGTGATATTATGTTATGTTATGATATCATTATTAGTCTTATCGTTGCCACAATACAGGTCTTGCCATATAAATATATATATAGGTATGTAAGTATATATTTCCTGATACAGATTACCATCGATTATTGTCAATGCGTAAAATTGTAGTGCACTCATTTAAATATTACGATTGATTAATTCCAGTGCTTTAACTTTCGAACACGTCCACTGATGTAGCAAATATTCCACGGTAAATATTGTTACCGTTAATTATCCCTGTAATTAGTGCCATTGCAAATAATGAATGCCTCACAAGCTTAAGGGCCGTAGCACACCTCCACCGCGAAAATAATGATGGGAAATGCCTTTACGAATGCCGCTAAGAAACTGTACTACATTATGTCGCGACTAGAGTAGCGGAACATCATGAGAGGCAGTTGAATTGTAGTAATCTGATCAAAATGTCGTCGCTTTCGACTTGGTAAATACATTATAGGTCTTCTTTAGACCTCTGAGATTAATTTTCCATAAAATCAACAAACATTATGCAAAAAAAAAAATTGTTTGTCTTTATAAACTTGTCGACTGTCACAGATACGTGCCAAACAAACGCGGCACTGCAACTAAATAGCTGGGCTGAGCGCGGATGTGTAATAACTGGCTTCCGAGCAGATAGGCGAAATCACGCGGGAAAGAGATAGAATCATAATCAAATCTGTGCGTTAGTACAGGAAGTTTCGCTTGTTTCGCTTGTCGTACAATGGACGAGTCGTGGCGGAACTACTGCGGTTTCGCTGTTATGGTTTCGCGGCGGAGATGTGATACCCGCCTCATTGTTGCCAGTTTTATTGATATATTTGCTATTGCAATGTAAATATTGAAGGATATCTGTAGGTAAAGGAGTTATATACACAAGATATATTGAAGGGGCTCGTGGCTAAATAATAACAGCCACACGGATCGATCGAAGGTTAAGCTACGCTTGCCGCGGATCCTCTCCATCATCATCCTCCATTACTTATCGAGACTCCTCCGTGCCTCGGAAAGCACGTTATGCCTACCAAAGGCTGTCATTCGTAGATCTTTGACAGTCGTTACGGGTAGTCAGAAACTTAAAAGTCTAAAAACCAGTCTTAACAACTAAAAGGTATTATCCAGCACGTAACTGGGTAAAATATTGGTATTCAGCTGTTTCCGGTTAGATTGAAAGGCAATCTCAATATAGTTGAAAAAAGGCTAGGTAGATGTCAATATTGAACTTATAAAATAAAAGCGTGATTTCTGAACTATAAGAAGCTATGTTAATGTGTATTGTGTTTTAATACTTTTTATTTATTTTGTGGTATTGGTTTTCAAGTTATGATTTTATATTTTGTAAACAAAATTGAAATGAGCATAATGAATAAATAAACAAAATGTGTTTGTTGAATCACAGTGGTCAACTATATCTACACATTTATTATAAATATAAACTATAAAGTCACTGTTCGTGTCTGTCTTTGTGACCGCGTTGTTCTTCTAAACACCGCAACGGATTTTGATGCGGTTTTCAAAATCATTTAGAGAATTTATTCCGGATGGCTTATGTGTATACATAAATATTAAACTTAGATCTAACAAAGAAATCTCGATGTTTTGTCAAGTCGTGAAAACCGTGTGAAACAGGGGCGGGTCACTAGTTTCATAATAAAGTATTATTAATAAAAAAATGTTTCCAATCCGAGCTTAGAATAAGGTATTTCATTTCGGACAAAAAACAGCATGAAAATTCAACATTTCAGTCGAGTCTCTTGACCTTGCGTCACAAAGAAGGTTAAATTCGCTCGTGTTTAATTTGACACCTCGTGTAAGCTTTCCCTACCTTAAATAAAATGTCCTTGCGAATTACCGTCTGTCTTCATACTAAAGCCTTAGAAACATTATCACAATGTTTCAGGGAAAATCTGAAAACCACCAGTGGAAAATCCTGAGAACTTTCAGGAAGCCGCCCTGACTACCCTGTCTCAAACATTCACGCTATCACCATTATCTGAAAGAAAAGAAAGAAAGGAAGAAAATATGCTTATTTGCGGTAAACATGACGCAGAGAAAAACACACAAATACAAAAAAGAACGAGTTGGGGGAAAATATGCGTCACATCCGCGCAAAACGGCAATCGCTCAGCATAATGCTACGACCCTATGCGAGACAGAGCCCCAGCGCTGGTTTTCAGCGACAACCGGCGTTGACGTGGTGACGTCAACCAGTGCAGCAGACGAAAATATAAAAACAGCCGTTGCGTATATTACCTACCTAGCATTTTAGCCTAGGACGGCTATGCAGTCTGACCGGATGCAGCTGACTACTAATATGTTACATGGAGTGACTGCCTATCTGACCTCCACAACCAAGTTACTGGATAACATGATACCCCTTGGTAAAACTGGTTGTCAGACTTTCAGGCTTCTGACTACCCGCGTAACGACTGTCAAAATTCAACAAATGACAGTCGAGACCAACGGCTTAGCGTGCTTTCAAACTTTCACCCTGTATGACTATGGAATATAATTAAAAACATTAAGTATTAATTATCTACTAAGTATATTTAATTCGACCACCAATCTCAGTAAAAGCTAAAACAATATTGCCAATAAACCTTGTTAATCCAATTATAAGAGTATTCGTTTTAAAGGCGGTGAAGTGGGACGTTCGCTTCGATTCGGTTCCATTGTCTTAGCGACCGACAGGTTTATAGTAGCTCGGATTATAGTAATGAATCCGTGGTACAGTAGGATTCTCCACTTTGGACCTGATATTTTACAGCATTTTCGACCTTTTGCAGTTACAGCAATATTGTAAGTGTTTGTGATATTTAGGGGTGATTTTTTTATTAAAGGTCCGGAGTCAGAATTTATGCCCGGTTGATGGTAATAGGTTCGAACCCTGTTGCATGAGACTTAAACATAACTGGAGAAATGTGGGTGTACTATAGGTACACTACTGCTTAGCCTTTCGGGGAATACAGGCGCGAGGTTATGTTTTATTTTACGGAAATTTCGACACTTTGCATGTGAATGCATAAAGTCGAAAATAACTTTATCTAATATATAAAATCTCGGGTCACAGTGTTTGTTATCGAACTCCTCCGAAACGGCTTGACTGATTTTTATGAATTTTCTTGTGTATATTTGATAGGTCTGAGAATAGGTCGTAAAGTATATTTCATACCGCTGCGGGTAATACCCTGGTACGCAGCTAGTTATTTATATAATAAGGTTATTTTGGGGCGTGAAATGTTACTAAACTTTATGGAAAATTGGTTTCACCGTGGTTCGTAATAGTAGGTAGTCTAAAGTAAAGGGGACAGCTGAAGAGGGTTAAACATTAAAAGGACATATAATCATATATAAACTTCTGTAAATAAATACCGACATTATTAATGTCATTCTTTATTTACAGAAGTTTTAACGAATAGAAATAAATCACACAATCTTTTAAAATGGACGTGCGACTTGTGTGTAGGATAATTATGGCATTGGCTGCCTTAAAAACCAGTAGATAAACCTACAGGTACGAGGGTCATTCAATAAATACTTAGCCTACAAAAAGTAAACGAAAATTTTGGAAAAGTGGCAATTTATTTTTCAACATAGTCTCCTTTTAGTTCGATACACTTAGCCCAGCGATGCTCCAACTTTTTTAACCCGTCCGAAAAATAGTTTTTGTCAAACTCTGCAAAATAGGCCTCCGTGGCGGCGATGACCTCCTCATTCGATCCATATCTATTCCCGGCGAGTGATTTTTTCAGATTAGGAAACAGAAAGAAGTCACAAGGGGCCAAATCTGGAGAATACGGTGGATGGGGCAGCAATTCGTAGCGTAATTCGACCAATTTGGCCATGGCAACGGCAGACGTGTGAACCGGTGCGTTGTCGTGGTGAAACAGCACTTTTTTCTTCGCCAGATGGGGTCGTTTTTTCTTTAATTCGGCGTCGAATCGGCCTAATAAATCGGCATAGTAAAGCCCTGTAATTGTTTTACCCTTCTCGAGGTAATCGATGTAGATCACACCTTGTGAATCCCAGAAAACGGTGGCCATAACTTTTCCGGCCGATTTTACAGTTTTCGCCTTCTTTGGAGCACGTTCCCCGGTCTGGATCCATTGTTTTGATTGCTCCTTGGTCTCTGGTGTGTACCAGTGGATCCAGGTTTCATCGACGGTCACAAAACGACGCAAAAACTCCGCTGGATTCATCTTAAACAGCGCCAAACACGTCTCCGATGTGGTCTCACGGTTGCGCTTGTTTTCTGGTGTGAGTAAACGCGGCACCCATCGCGCCGACAGCTTTCTCATGCCGAGTTCCTCGTGAAGAATATGATGCACTGTTCCTTCTGAAATGCCTACAGTCTCAGCTAGCTCCCGAACCTTCAATCGGCGATCTGCCAATACGAGATCATGGATTTTTTTAATGTTTTCCTCCGTAGCAGCTGTTTTCGGTGCACCTGGACGTGGTTCATCAAAAACCGACGTACGGCCACGTGCAAACTCGTTGAACCAATTCTTGACGGTGGCCATCGATGGAGAAGAGTCACCGTACACAGCATCCAAGCGCTCTTTGATTTCGATGCGCGTTTTCCCTTCCAAAAATAGGAATCGAATCACCGAACGATATTGCTCTTTTTCCATTTTTGTAAAACCGATCGACACGTTCGCTTCCATAAGTTGTCAAATTAAAACAAATGAAGGGATTGGAATGAAAATTTGAAAAAAGAATTAAAAAAGAATGTGCTACACTGTGGTAAAACTCTTTTGAAACTACAGCGCCCTCTGGCGATGAGGCTAGGTACTTATTGAATGCACCTCGTAACACAGAACACTGACACTAATTACCTACTGATAAGCATATAGGACAGGTGAATGCTTACTCGTTCGTTAATAATTAATTACCCATTAAGCTAAAAATGAATTGTGGCACTTTTTCCAAGTGTGACAATCTATTTTAAGCGTATCATAAACCTACCTAAGGTTTACGCTTGAAAATTATAGAGACAAAAAAAAAATCGAACTGTTGTTTTAAAACTACTCCAGTTTATAAAAAAACTAGGTTTTGCCCGCGGCTTTGCCCACGTGGAGGTCGGAAATTATCCTACGGGAACGTACTACCGAGATAAAAAGTCGACCCAAATTTCATCCAAATCCGTTCAGCCGTTTTAGCATGAAAGCGTAACAAACAAACTCACTTTCGCAATTATAATATTAGTTAGGATGCAAAGGACATTAGATTTGGAAAATACTTTTGAGGGTTTATTTATCCATTTGAATATGTACATTTACAAATGAAAGTGCCTAAGTAGAAAAGCTTTTTCTGTAACCACGAAATGCTTATACAGGGTGTCTCAAACATAGTGGTCCAACGTCAAATGGGGTAAAGCGGAGGTATCATTTAAAAATTTAAAAGTTGGGATATTTGCAACAGCTTAGAAAATTTCGCTAATTTAATCATTTTCATGAAAGAAAGAAATACATTTTACACTTTCACTTAGATTATCGACCATGTGAACAAAATTTTCGACGTAGCGAGTTCAAATCTGGCTGGAAAATTCCTTGATAGTGTAGGTACAACATTATATACTCATTTACGTTCAGTGTGGCTCGGTAACGCTTCAGTTTTTTTTTTTATTTGTCTTTGCTATCTTTTTATAAACTTTATCGAAACTTACTAAGCCCTGATAAAAAAAAATATCTGTTGAGAATATCCCAACATTTACATTTTTAAATGATAGGTGGCCACCTCTTCTTTACCACATTTGTCTTTGGACCACTACGTTTGAGACAACCTGTATATCTAAAGCGACCTTATAATTTATAGTAAAAGGTTTTGCGAAACAACTTTGTCGACTCGTGAGTACACTAATGGGCTAAACTTGAAATCAAATGAATATTCTATGAGCTTGACTGTGTAATGTATATGTTTGTAGATGCTGCAGTAAGTGCAAAACAGAATGAACGGAAATGTTATTTTGTTTTGTAATTAGAATTAAAATCTCTAAGTAGTTTTAAAAAAAAGTCGCTATTTTCGTCTGTCTGTTTTTCCGCTTACTACTTCTAAACCACGCAACGGAGTTTGATACGGTTTTTACTATAATTTAGAGAATTTCTTCCGGAAGATTTATATATATAATACATGCATATTATAATAGAGAAAAGCCGATAATCGCAAAGATTTGTAATGTTGTCGAAAAAAACATATTTTTTGGGCGCTTACATTGCTAACGCTGGCTAAACTTTATGAGTTGGATCAAAATGAATGATGTATGGAATTGTATATCTGAAAAATGTCTACAGAAAAGTCCGCAATAGTACCTATATGTCTATCTCCCAGGGATCTCCCACAGTAACCATTTTATCTTTTACACATTACTGAAAAAATAAGGGTTGTTCACGAAGCTATTTTAAACAATTGAGTATTAAACCTTATACTATTAAATACGTTAGATACGTTGTGCATTTAATGTAAATCAAAATTGCACTTTACAGCATAACATTAAAATGAATATCTTAGAAGATATCCCAGATTTAAAATTATTAATCGCTCGCAGCGAAACGGCCGGTCGGCTAGCATGCCTCGAAAGAAAAAACAGCTCTATACATTGTATATAAAGACATTCTATAGTAATACTACGTCCGTCACATACACTTTACACCTATGCGAAGCCGGGGCGGATCCCTAGTTTCATTATAATGTATTATTTAAAAGTAGTTATGACCCGAAAGTGTTTGGACCATTTTGACTGCGAGGTCACCTAGAAAATGTGTCATTAAGATATTTTGACCACTTTGTATGCATTATGCATATTCCAATAGCTCACATGCACCAATGTGAATATTTTGAGGGCCCTGCACCCTAACCTAAGCGTAACACACATTTCAATCACAATCTGAGTAATTTTGAAGGATATATATCCATGGCTTCATATATTGGAAAAATTTGTCTGCTCAACAACATAGATAACGCAATGAATGTTGCTGAACTGTCAAAATTAAAGCCATTCCTACTGTTAGTGTGTTACGTAAGGGTCACTGAACAATAACGAACGATTCTATAAGCATGTTCGAACATTTATTTATGTATCCATTCTTTTGCCAAAACGTACTAGTAGGTACGTACAAATTCATAAATCCGGAACAAAAACTTATTTCCTACGCAGATTTCAGTACCTACGCAGCTTCATAAACCCTTTTTATAGTTATGATCGCTTACATAACCGCTTTTAACCCATAAATCGCAGATGTCGCCTAGAACTTATGAACTATGGCTTGGCTACTATATTTTCTAGTTGTCAGCACATAGAAAACAAATGACAACTAAAAATATTGGTGTTTCTGTGCTTCTAGAAAATTCTATTGGAAATATATCTTCAGTAGTCTTCATTTTGATTTCTGTTCGGATTCAACTGGATTTGATTTTTGTGACAACTGTGGCACACAATTTTAAGCATTTATTAAGTGCTCACAATTATTTTGGTCAACAACAGCGCGAAAAAATGTAGGTATATATTATATTTTTTATGGTGATGTGACCAATCTTCAGTGATAACTTTAAATAAGTATCATTTTGACAAAAGTATGAGTATTTTTATATGCGATACACACTCACTGTGTGGTCACACTCATCACTGATCACCAATCCGTTTGGAAAAAGATGAACAGCGGAATTTAAAACAAAATTGTTCAGTAAACAACTGAATATAACCAAAACATGGTATGTAGGCTTTCTTTTGTTTATAGCGATTACCTCCGGCTTTACCATAGGATTTTATTCAATCATGGCAAGCTTTACAGGCCTGGCAGTCTGCCAGCAGTTGTCAGAACACACAGCGCCAGTAGCTTGACGCGTAAAATTAAAGCTAAAGAACTCTTCTAGAAAAATACTTCATGCAGTATACCCCACTGAAAACGTTGCTCGTACTAAAATAAAATAAGGTTTCTACATTAGAAGAAAGATGCAGACAGACGAAGCCAAACATCTTTTATGCAAATACACTCTGAAGTCTCGTTATTTATACATTTAAGTAAAGATACGTTTATTTTAACATAGTCTGGAATACGTTTGTGTAAAGTAAATTATTTACGGTAAAAGATTCTTGAAATTCTGTTTATTTTTTCAGAGATTCATATTCATTCAGAAGCCATATTCCCTCATTAAAATCTTATAAAGTATAAATAAACCCAGTTAATATAGATTTACGAGAAATAACATCAGCGGAAATAATCAGCATAAAAAAGTTGCGTTTCGCATGTTTTCCCCTTCGGTGCTCTTAAAGCACCCCCCCCCCCCCCCCACGAATGTTATTGCAATATAAATATAATTTGTCCGACAGATCCGCTGGGTTCGTTTCGAAGTTAATCGAAAAACGTTAATCTTATGAAATATTCGATGGGCTCAGCAATCCTGACGACTTTATTAAATTAGATCGTTTAAAACGTCAAGTATTTATGGATAACCTTCATTATGTAATTAGTTACAGGTTATTACATTTTGGGATCAGTTACCGTTTCGATGATAATGCGAATGAGAGGAGTACTTCATCAAGAATGGCTCGAAATAGTATAAGAGTAATATGGATTAATGTGGCAGGGTATTACAAAAAAGAAAGTGGTATGATACAATTTGACTCAAGCAGTCAAGCATATCTACTTTTTGGACGAATCACAATAAGCACATTCACCATTTACGACGCCTGCATGAATCGTAACAACACAAGAACAATATCAAAACACTATGCAAACAAAATCTCCAATACCACTATATTTCTCGCCTACATCATCATAAAACAAAGACCGTCCTTATTCAAGAGGTCAAGAGATAAAGTGATAAATCTGTGCGGCAGGCGACGCCGACTGCACCCGGGTGCCGCTTCCATCTTAATTTATCTCTTGAAGGCCTCGCAGTGAATAGTCGAGTGTTTGTTGTGGCACACACGGGTTAACCAGGGCTAACCGCTTTAATGCTGCGCTCAAAAGTGACCGGTTTTTGTAGGGTTAGAGTGCTGCAAGACTTTTTGTGAGCCGGCTGGAAAATTGTGTGGAAACTGAACAGACAAATGGTAGCAGAAAAAATGTGTGCAACATGCATAGGGACGTTTTGTTACATTTTTTCTGTAAAAGAAGGTCGAAAAAACTTAGTTTTAAAAGAAGTTGAACGTTATTGGAAGTAATTCCTAGAATTAAACTATTTTAATTTGTTTATAATTTCTTAATAAAGCTGCCTAGCCTTTTCCTAAGTATGTTGGGGGGTCGGCTTGCAGTCTAACTGAATGTAGCTGAATATCAGTATTTTACACGGAGCGACTGTCTATCTGACCTCCACAACCCAGTTACTGGGTAACTCGATACCCATTGGTAAGACTGGTTGTCGGACTTTTGGGCTTCTGATGACCGTAACGAATTAATTACTTGGTGACCCAAGTAATTAACGTTCTACCTTAAAGTACTACCTTATGGACAACAAATTTAATATTTTTTGTTTTCACAAAATCAACTTTTTATTTTCTTATTATAATAAGTTTTAACCTAATTATCATCTTAAAAATAGAATCAGAGATCAATCACAATAATATTATGAAAAAATTACACATTTTGTTTTTAACACATTGACAGGGGTGATGTAAATTAAGTACCTAAGCTTACATAAAATAATAATCAGTTTGAATTGCTCTTGATGCCAACAGTCTTAATATGTCCATTAAAAATCATTATATCAAGTTTTGAAGTACCAAAAAAATTTACAAAAAAAACTACAGAAATGTTGCAGTCACAACATTCTTCTAGAATATTATTTTTAAACGTAGGTAAAATCTTTGATAAAAAAAATCCTTCTTTTTTTATTTTTCTCTATGTTTATCGACGTCTTTCTTTCAGTTCGGTTTCAGTAAACTTTTCTCTTTTCTTTTAAATCCAGGCCTTCTTTTGCTCTCTCAAACGCTCTTTTTTGTCTTTTTCTGATCGCCTTTTACCAGCCTTAACTGTAAAAGTCAATAAGCCGTGCACGTCACTTCTGTAGAGAACAAGTCACTTCTGTCGATAATGATAGTCAAAAAACAGTGCAGTGTGGAAAATCATTACTTCTAAAATAAAAAAATAAAAATATAGCATAATTGTACGTCAATTAAATCATAAGCCTAAGTGTTAATTTCTAAAAAAAGACAAAATATATAAGGAAGACCAGCAAATCATCACTTCTGTAGAAAGCTGCATCGACAGGAGTGAGTTCTACAGAAATGAAGTTTTCACATAAAAAATACGTAGCCGGTGCAAAATTTGAGGTTATGAAATCCGAATTCACTTGATTTCGATAAATTAACCAACTTATTAAAGAGCCCTTACGTAAATTAAGTTTTTTTTTAAATTGTATACTTACTTTTTTAGTTGAGTACAGGAGTGAGGAATGAACTTTGACACTGATGTAAAAAGCATTTTCTTAACATTCAAAATCTCTGAACTGCAATCACTTGCGAAATTACGGCCGAAACTATTATGACATTACATCGTAATGGAATGCCAGGCATAAAATATATTGTTGTTAGGTACTTGAAAATAATATGTCTACAATTTATGTAGTTTATTTCTACAGGCGTGATAATTTTTCACGAACATTGTAGAATGTTTTGTAACTTTTTAAATATTATGTTTTTTTTTTAATAATAGGTCGGGGGAAAAGGTTTTCTCATATTTTATAGGTAGTTATACAGTTGTGGTAAAATATCTTTGGCTGTACTGTTTGTATCTTGCTGGTTTTGATACCATTAAACAGATGAAATTTAAAAAAAAAAAAAAGTTAAAACGATTTCCCGCCATTTTTCAATTGTTTTCTGTCGTTAAAATGAGTGAATCTAACAAAAAATTGGATAATTTTGAAGTTTTATTACAAAAAAAAAGGGAAAAATGCGACACAAACCGCGAAAAAATATGTGACTTTTATGGACTTAACACAGTGTCAGAAGGAGCACAAAGTTGGTTCAAGCGTTTTCAGTCCGGGAATTTTGATGTCAAAGATGCAGCTCGTTCTTGTCGCCCTGTTACGGATAAAGTCGATGCCCTTTGTGTTAAAGTGGAACAAGATCGGCCGATATTAGTAGTTACGACAACGATGAAGAGTTAGGGGTTGACCACAAAACAGTTTTGACCCATTTGAAAAAGCCTCGGTATACAAAAATCCTCGATATTTGGGTGCTACACGAGCTCTTAGTCTTGAATTTGTATATAAAATTTGAAATAACTTATTCCCCGACCTAATATTATACTGATTGCTTCTTTGTTAACACGTTAATTATTTTGATAAACATACCGAATATTTCTAAATATTTTACCTTATTTTACCTTATGTTGCGAATATTCTAGAGGAAGTGATTAATCGCGTACTGTACTGCTAAAAAAATAAAGAAAATTTGTTAATTAATTTTATAAATTGTTATTTGAGATGTTAGATTAGGTCATAAAGTTGAAAAACTTGGTTTCGAAAGTAGTTGATATTTGCGGAGCTACGATATATTTTAATTGAACCAAATTTTTGTTTCGGTAGAATGACACGCTTCTTAAATCTACAACTTAAATGTAGCAATGAATTTTATGGATATTAGCTGAGAGTTCTGTTCAAATAAGAACGAGAAAGAGCGAAATGATAAATTAATCCCTCTAATTCCAGCAGTGACAAAGCTTAAGCGGGTTGAAATTAACTTATCGCAGCTGAAACAATTGAATTAGGGTGCATAGCTACATTTCCAGATAAATGGACGGTGCTATTTCAAAAAGAGCGCGATTTCTTTAAAAGCAATGGTGGCCCAGTGGTATCAGCCCCGACTTACGAGTTGTAGGTCGTAGGTTCAAACCCAGGCAGGCGCTTTACTTTGTGTAAATAATTTCAACACGACTGCTCTCAAAACGGTGAAGGGAAACATCGTGAGGGCACTAGTACACACTACTGTACTAGAACCAAAAAATTCGAAGACATGTGACATCTACCAACTCGCACTGGGCCCGCGTGGTAGATTACAGCCGACTCCCTCTGGAAGAGAGGAGGCCTGTGTCCAGCAGTGGCAATATTGTCGGCTGATTATGCTATTTCAAAAGGTTAGGGTGCTTCCGAATAGAAAGCAAGTTAATAAGCGGGTTACTTATTCAACCAATTGGTTATTGAGAAAGTACTCTTGATAGTCATTCCAAGTTGTAAGAGTACATGGGCCTCTCTTTATTAAAACCTGCAATCTAATAAGGCTTTATTAGTTTTTCAAACAAAATTCATCAATCGAGGCGAAAATCTTGCTCTTTATGCAAGCACCCTTATATTAATATCTCCAGTGTTCACTGGTAACAATTTGAAACTCTCGATGTCTTACAGTTCACTTGTTCTTTAATCTCCCTCGACTTCGCGTTTATTAGCTAGCTGTCATTAAAACGTTGACAAAACGCTGTCAAACGAGCCCGCGCGTGCGTGGCACTAACGGCATTTTGTTTAATTTATATTCCACTCAAACCACCAAACACTTTAGGGTTTTAGTACTTAGACCATTCTTTTTATTAATATAATTTTCTTTCAACGAAAAATAAGTCGTCCCCCGAGTAATTGTGGCTTGTTTGTTCGACCTTTTTTGATCTTATTAATTCAGCGAATGTCCCTTGTTTGTGGAAACATTCCATCTATTTGTATTACCAAAAACGGTTTAAATGAAAATCATCAAAATGAAAATAGTTTGTGCTTTGAACAAAAATACCTTTTAATTAATTAATGAAATAATGTGTGTGTATTTCACATTTGGTTGAATAAATTGTTCAAATTTAACTCATACCAAACATATTAGTGTAACATGAGAATTTCATAAGCAAACAATTTATAGCATGCAGCATCACTTTCGAGCATCCATTTTCATTTGCTTCGCGAATTGGTATAATTTAGTATCTACCCGAAAATATTTGCAGAATTTCAACAATTATATTTAAAATAAATACAAAATCTGCTATCAGATGTGAATGTTGCCAGATGCTTCGTGTTAATTGATACAAACAGATTTGTAATTTCCTCAGGCACAATTATTACCAATGTAAAATGTTTAGGAGCGTTAATTAAATCCTGCGCGGCGAAGGACCCACTGATTAAAAAGGAAATGTTCCCGTTGGCTTTGCGAGGTATTAAAGAAATTACGTCATGCCTCTGTTTTTGTGACCAATTAACGTCGAGCTAATTAAAGTATAGCTTTATTTTTATTCCTCTCCGTCAGAAGGAACTGGGTATTAAAAATTCAATTTGTCACTTTGTCATTCCGCGGGGTTAGATTATTTTCACTTAACGTCAAGTCAAAGTGGGTCAAAGAAATAGTATAATGTTTTCATAAAATGAAGCAATCCATTTAGCAACATTCCTATAACATAATTTTACACATCTCTCGAAAATTACTAATTTCGTAAGAAGCCTCCACATTTCGAGGTGCGATTACATAAATTCTGGAGCAAATAATTTTACTTGAACATAACTTCCGCAATATTAGAGGTATTCACACGTTGCTCCTTTCTCCTTTTATGGTCACAAAGAATGTTCGAACTGAGTGTTACCGTGGCGGCGCGGTGCCGGAGCTAAAAGCGTTTTTGTGTGGAAGCCTCGCATCACCGTGCCTCTATTAAATCGGAAAATAAATTGAATTTACGATCCGTTATTCTGAAACATTTAAGAGTTTTATTTGTTTTTTTTTTTCGGATATCGTCCGTTTTAACAAAGAAAATTATTAGTTTTGGTTGGAGGTTTTTTACATAAAAAAACACTGTTTTCGCATAAACACTTTAAAATTAAGTCAACATTTAAGTTTTGTTCGATTTTTATTTTTGCGGAATTCGACCATTTGAACAAAGAAAATTATTAGTTTTGGTTTTAAGTTTTTTATATAAAAAAACGCTGTTTTCGCATAAACACTTTAAAATGAAGTCATAGTAGATAACACCGTCGTTACGGGTAATCAGAACCCCAAAAGACTGACAACCAATCTTACCAAGGGGTATCATATTACCCAGTAACTGGGTCGTGGAGGTCAGATAGGCAGTCGTTCCATGTAAAATACTGGTATTCAGCTGCATCCGGTTAGACTGGAAGCCGACCCCAACATAGTTAGGAAAAGGCTAGGCAGATTGACTTTAAAATTAAGACATGAGTCCTCCCTAAAACTGTAGTCAGTTTAAAAGAGATTTTTTCTGTCTAGCCTCACCTACAGGTACGTCATTTATCTTCATCAAAAACCTTTGTAGTCTCATTCATAACTACAGAACGACACGTACCTACACCCATTAAAAACACACATATGTATTTCTACCTTTATATTCGTCGCTCACAGTCAACACTTTGCAATTTATTATATTCCCGTTTGCTTCTACACTGCTGGCAAGTCATGCTTCAGATACAGATTACTCCCCTTAACACAACAGTACCGTAGGCAAGTAAGCGAGTACTCGACTCGAGTACTAGCTGCCAGTACGTGGGGGGCGGTGTTGTGATGCCCTATTACCAGCCACTTGAACGTTGAGCTTTTTAATTAATCTCTATGGTTAAAGCGGAGAACACGATTGTTTGTGTGCTCTGCAATTAATTCTTATCTTGTGATGTGTGCGCGAGTTAAGGGTTTAGTGGGTATTAAAACGTTGGTTAGTAATATCATGTTGTAACATACTCACTTATACAGCACTCGCGAAACTAGTTTTCTGATTTTACCAAATATGAGCACTAAGTTTGGCAAAAAATGCTAATTTTTGAAGGAGCACAATTATACAACAGAATACCCTCCTATATAAACAAAAATACACTCATTCAATGCATTCAACCCTCATTTAGTTCAATATTTAATCGCAGATAACACCCCTTTTAAAAACTAAACATATTGGATGGGTGTATCATAATCGATGCAGTGATGACTGTGACGAAGTTGATATTTATAACTAAGCTTAGAAGCATTGTCCTAATGTAAGTGACTTTGTCTATTTTGAAAATTAATGTCTTTAAACCAAACATAGCATTGGATTCCTTTAACCTGTAAACTTTGGGAATATAACAAAATGTTATTCATGTCCATTTTCCTCTTAGGGATCGAAATTTTGATACCTGTTTATTCACATAACAATATAACATAACATCATGACTGTATTCCCCGAAGGGTTAGACAGAGGTGTACCTATAATACACCCTCATTTCGCCAGTTATGTTTAAGTCCCATGTAATAGGGGGCGAGCCTATTGCCATCAACCGGGCACAAAGCTAGACTCCGGGCTGCTACTGAGAAATTCCAGATGGAAAAACCCAATAATCTGCACAATATCCAGCTAAACAAATGCCTAAAACGTCGAGTTTTTTTTTAACTATGGTGCCTTCTAAAGAATATATTTAAAGTTTTCAGTAAACTGGTTATGTTTGTTCAATGTTGCAGAAAATAAACGAAAGAAAGTATTAACAGAAGAATAAAATATTATCTAAGTTCTCAATCGTATTAAATAAGAAATGATTTTATTTCTGTAAGTAGGTTTGTACTAACACTTTTACAAGCCAATCATATTTTAAAATTTGATGAGCTCGGCGTTTTCTATCTGACTATTCTGAGAAGAGAGGCCGAAACAAGCTCAGAGGTCGCAGTCTCTTTTGAAGTCCAGACGTAATCTAGGTCAGATCATGTGAAGACCATGTAGAATGGTGTTTGAAATGGTCTTTTGAGGCAAGAACCACACAGATTGAGTGGACCTGTCCAGTCAGTGCACGCCATTATAGGCCTTACCCCTCAATATTTAGTTATTCATAGGTATAGCAATATATTCCAATAACTATGCTAAACGCTATTACTCTAGTCTAGAGTCTAGATACTCTATCGCAGATGTGATAGGTTTGCTATCATGGCGAGGCTGCAATATCGAATAGGCTTTATTAATCTATCGGGTCTGTTTGCTGCAATAAATTGTATTCCAGCATTAGAAATTTCGCATATGTACATCATGAAGAACAATTTGAATAGATAGGGAAAAAACAATATACAAATTGCACTGAAAATATGAAAATATGTCAATTGAAGTAGGAGAGGACACGCACAATGATATCTTAAGTAGGTACATACTTTGAAAAAAAAGGCTGTATTTTAGCAATGCTCTGAAAAAAATATGCTGAAGTTGCGTCTGTACTTGAGAGGCTTATTATTGTCAATTGGTTTCTGACTACGTATTTTTACGTTATTAAACCAAGGCTTTAGAAAAAAGGTTTTAAAGGTGATGAAGCCGTTTAGGTAAAAGTATAAGCAAGTAAAAGTTGTAGCGAACTGCTTATTTCTAACTTCTAAAAACAAAATAGAAAAAAAAAAACCTAAAATCCTTACAGTTTTCAGGAAAGTTTTATTCTGCTTATTAGTAGTATAAAGTATAATTATATTTTTTAATAAAGTATAATTTATATACTTATGAAAAACATGTAGTTCATGTAGTGTCGTTAAATCAGTAAAAACAAAATCCTAAATATCTACAAACCCTATACTTACCCTAACTACCTCTACCCTTATTTTATCTAATGTCTACTGTTATTATCTACAATTATATAGAGCAAACAGTTACTGGCTACGAAACTACTGCTAATACTGCGTAGCGCGTTGCTGCAAAAGTGCTACGGAAGTGCTACAAAGGTGCTAAGAAAGTGCTACGAACGGAGAATGAATCGGAGAATGAAGCAATTATCAGAAATAATGTTAATTAGTACTTATCTACCTGCTATTATCATGATAAATCTTTCCTTATGTCTCCCTGAAGGGTTCTTCGGTCTGAAGTTACAATTGATGCTTCAAAGCCTACGTGAAATTGTAAGGCGTGAAATAACTTTATTGTAAAAAAGCGTGGGGTGCTTTTTACGATATTTTCATAATGACTCTACTTTTACCAATATATGTCAATAAAATATTTATATCAATTGACATCAAGTACCCCACGCTTTCCTAGAATATTATTATTTTTTTTGTTAATCACTATTTTCTTAAGTTAAATATTTTGAAAATTATTTTCTGCTTTTTGGTTTGGTTTTCTATTAACGACAGTTTTTTAGTTTTTTTAAACTATTATTTATTTTCTATTTTCTAGTTCGGCTAACTACAAAAGCGTGTGTTTTAGTTTTTTTCAACTATTATTTATCTTTGCTTTTTAGTCTTAAAACGATAATAATTTCGATGAAAAACGATGATAAAACGATGATAATTTTCGAATAATCGACTTTTTGGTCTATCATAAGTGAAAACAGGTTACCAAATTGTTTTATGAATTATTTCGTAATCTAACCATTTCATCTAATGCATCACCGTTACATGGGACTTTTCCTCTCACCTTGGGCAATCAAGTTCTTTTATCCGAATACCGTCCAGAAACCTTCCGCGGCTGAGTGCTACATAAGCTTGTCCAGCGGCAAATAGTCGAGAACCTGATAAATGACTGCATCATCAACTGTGCAGCCTTGCATTTTGTGGACAGTTGATGCCCAACTCAGGATCAGTGGCAACATTCGTCTTTCAGCGGTACCATAGCTATATTTTGTGGGGAACTGTATTGACATTGGTTTGTAGCCGTTTATCAGGCTCCCTCTCAGGAAACTTCATTTCATACGTGTACTTGGCACAAGACACTACCGTGTCTTTGAATATAAAAAATCGCTAATCCTGAAAATCCTGGTCAGGATTATAGGACAAACTTATTAAATTATGCTAGTGTCATGAGTCCTTGGTCAGTGTGCCAAGTTTCAATTTTATTCGACGTTTTGAAGTGGGTGAAAATCACGTTCAAAGATTCCGTTACAAACATACAAACAAACAAACATATATACCAAGCTAATAAAAGCGTGTTAAGAACTAAATTGATACGTTTTTCTGTAAGAGCCAGCCTCTATAGGAATTTAATATTCTATTCCACAGTTGCCACTTAAAGCCTGACTGCACCTGACCACACTTGAGCCTCGGAGTAGTAATAGACGAGCGTTTAAATTGGCACAAACACATTACATCACTTACGTCTAGAGTTCGCAAAATAATTTATATCTTTAAGTTACTTAGCAACTTAGCGGGCATCAACACGCTCAAAACTTTCTATTACTTCTTGTACCAGTCACTACTGACATACTGTGTTACTGCCTGGGGGGGAGCAACCAAAACTTCACTTCTACCGATGGAGAAGACCCAAAGAACTGTTCTGAAGGTGACGCTACGCAAACCATTTAGGTACTCGACTGAACAATTATATCAGGACTGCAAGTTGCTCACCGTCATACAACTCTTTGTTTTCCGCTCCACTCTTTACAAACATGCCTCCGTACCACCAAGAAAATTACTCCATACTCGACGTAGACCTGCTCGAGTATGTCAAGTTAAGCGTTACAGGACCACATTTGCTACCCACCAATAGTTCATCCTAAGTTCTAGAATATACAACAAGCTTCAAAACAAATTAACAAAAAATAATCTAAACCATTTCAAATTAAAAAGAAAATTGTTAAATTTGCTCTTAAATCTAAATTATTGCGATACAGAGGAATCCATTAATTCTACGAATTAACGACTAAAACACTAAATTCTTCACTTCCATGACATATGGTTTTTTACTAACTATACCACACTCACACACAAACCCCAACAGACCAGTATAATCCCACAGCAACACACACAAACACTCCTCACAATTAACCATTAAACCCATTCAACAAATGTGTTAACATCAGAATTATGACGCAATTGTACATATTTTGTAAAACGTGTCAGTCCCACTAAAGGACACTGTCCTTTAAGATACAGAATTTTCCTAGTTTGAATGACTGGAGTCTGACTCATTTGTAATAGCATACTAATCCCTTAGTGAAACAATGTTGATGTTAGCTTTTTTTTTTTTTTTCCTCATGGATGTCCCCCGCCCTGGGGGGGCGGAGGGGTCTGTCAGACTCTTACTGACTAAAAACCACCCCGGTGTTCCGTCTCACACCTACGCCGGGGGTCGCGGGAACGTACAAATCTTCCGCAACCCCCGGCCGGTGCCGGCCCGCCTCTGCGGGCCCCGTCCGGTCGAGCGGGGGGAGTGAGGTGTTTGACTCCCCCCGCGACGTCTAAGAGGGGCGCGCGTGGAACACTACGCGCCGCCACCTCGGGTCCTGATGTATAGGGGGCGACGGACGTCCCCGAGTCCGTCGCCCCTGGACCCATTTAGGGGGGCTGGAAGAGGGCGTTGTCCGCCCTCCGCCGACGCCCGGTGCGCCTGCTGCGGGCCGGGTGAGAGGATGAGATCTCTCGCTCCCTTTCCGCAGCCTCCTTCTGCGAGATGACTGTTTCGCAGAAGGATACCACCGCGTCCCAGGACTCCTCGCCGCCGACCATCGCGTTCACAACGGCCGGCAGTGAGAGGTCACTGCCTACTCCTGAGATGAGGGCACGGCGCGGCTCCTCCCAAGCGGCACACTCTGCCAGCGTATGCCGCGCCGTGTCCTCCCGGCAGTCGACGCAGTGGTGACACCGGGCGTCCGGCTCCCTGTTTATGCGACACAGGTACTTCCCGAAGCAACCGTGCCCCGAGAGCACCTGCGTCACCCGAAACGACAGGGAGCCGTGCTTCCTCCCGAGCCAGTGGTCGAGCACCGGCCATGTTGATGTTACCTAGGCTAAGTTTTTGGTATATAAATTACTACTACTAAGTTATTACTTTAATTATTACTTTGGATTACTTTGGTTGGAGACAGGCGAAAATAACTTAAGACTTGTCACGAAAAAGTGGACCTTTGATAAAAAAAACGATTTGTTTTTGACACAGACATAAGTAAAGGAAAATGTTCCTTTAGATTCCATTTCTGTGTCACACAGGACAGTTAACCTTTTCAGAAAACATACTTACGCATAATATTCGGATGAACCAAAGCGTATCTCACACTTGACCGGCTTCTCTTTCATCTTGAAAGATTTTGCTCAACTTTTCCATATATCTTTTTGACTGACCCCATCCGACATACTGGGTAACTTTTACCTTTATATTTGTTCCATTTCTATCATTTTTGGTATAATAACAATATACATTTATCTATATTATACATATCCATCCATCATCCATTCACCATTCCTCATGGGAAGAAGGCGTGAGTTTATGTATGTGTATAAATTAAAGTCGCTTTCCGTGTCTGTCTGTCTGACCGCGTTGTTCGTCTAAACCACGCGGATTTTTATGCGGTTTCCACCATCATATATAGATTTATTCTGAAAGGTTTTATGTATGTAATACATTAATAATAAAATTACATATAATAAGAATTCTTGATGATTTGTCAAATCGTAAAAACCGTGAATCATGGACGAGTCGCTAGTTTTTCAATAAAAGGTAGGAGCCTTATTGGCTGTTTATCTGTTTATTTTCAGCCATTATGAAGGTTCGATTTTTAAAAAGAATCTAATTTTGCTGTCATTCCTTCTGCTTAATAAAGGTCAGTCCACAGAGCTGATGTTTTGGATACCCAGACTCAAGCTTGTTCTACCAGATTCGGTTCAGTTTATATCTTGTCATTTAGGATTTGATCCAACTCAGTTTGGTTTGTAGTTAGGTAAATTTGTTCTTTGAGCTCAAACCTAAGTGTCATGCGATAGACAGTCGCAGTAATATACACCTGTACTAACCACTTCTGCTCACTTCTTTGGGGAATTTCCCCAAGGGTGTTTAGTACAATTATTTTCCCACTTACCTTCAAAGTAGATATTAATTATAGTACCAAACAGTAGTACCATTTTAAATCACATTAATTAAATCGCCCCGTTGGTCTTGCGGTCGTAAGCGATACCGCTGGTCCTGAGTTCGATACCCCTGGCAAAGTGTTACTGGATTTTTCCATCAGAAAATTCATAGTAGCAGCCCGGAGTCTGGATTTGTGCCCGGTTCATGACAATAGCTCGTCCCGTATTTTATAGGACTTAAACATAACCGGTGAAATGTGAGTATTCTAAAGGTACACCTCTGCGTAACCCTTTTTTTTTTTTTTTTTTGTGTGGGAAACCATCAAATGACGTCTTCCGCTCTGGGCGGAGCGGAAGGGCGTGTCAGACTCTTACTGACTAAAACCCACCCGTGTTCCTTCAGTTGCCTGTGCGCCAGGGCCACGGTAACTCTTTCGAACAATCCGCAGACCTCTGCGTAACCCTACGGGGAAATAAGGCGAGATGTTATTTTGTAATTAATTCGCTGTTAAATAACGTCAATGCCTTTTAATAATAAAATATTTGTTAAATGTTTTGTAACGCAATATTGTTTTTTCGTAGGAGTGCCACATAATATTGATATATACCACCGATAGGTCATAATGTTGGTGAACGCGTTGGCGTTAACGACTGTGGGTCTTGCTTCGAGGAGCTTACCCCAAAGTACAGTTTTCACAATTTATTCTATAAATAGACTTTAGAACCTTTATATTTCAAAACAATAAAGGTCTATTGATACAAATTTTGTTATTCAAATTGAAAGGAAACATTAGAAGTGGCTCTCAAACTTGTAAGTCGTTAATTGGCACAAGAATTTTCGATACTGAATTCATTATTGTTATTTTTCCTTTGACCTTTTCGGTACAGGCTTAAATATGTTATGTGCTGTTATGCCTTCTTTGTGGTCAAATAATTACTAATAATATATTGTAAATCTTATTTTAGTCATTCTACACACAACTTACACAAATAAAAAATAAAAAAAACAATTAAGTACCCTAATACATAACCTAACAAAAAACTATATAGCGTCGAAATTAATATAATTATATCAATAAACTACCCAATAATAATAATAAAGGAGTCGAAAAAACTTAGCAGACGAAGTTGTCGACATGTGAGACATGGACTCTGCAATCATGGTACCGATAAACGTTACGCGGCTGGGTCAAGGGTTGAAGAAGTACTCCAGGACGCGGACGCGTAGTTAGGAGGTACCTTATCTCTAGAGCCCTGCCACCGGCAGCTTGGTGCCTGTTCCTGATGATGGGCTACTATTATTTATGTTTTTAAATGCTTTTTTTACGTGTTTTATAAATATATTTCAATATGTAAATAATATGTATTGTAAATTAAATAAAGGAAATAAGGAGTCAAACTTTATTTTGCTCCTTAAAATGTTTGCTTTTTAACCTACAATATATTATTAACCTTATTATAGACACAACAATTTTATTACCTACTTCAAATGGTTTACTTTTTATTATTATAAAAAAACTTTTTACAAAAAAAAAACAACCGACTTCCAAAAAATCACTACAAAGTGAAAAATTACTTTAATTTCGGAAGTCGGTGGCAAAAAATGAAAATACAAAACCAAAGACACCGACTTCCGAAATTAAAGTAATTTTGATCTATTCCCATCCAATACCAAGAGCTAATAATATTTGGTATTAGTTTATTTCCGAATTTATTTTCTATTCCCAACGAGTACCACATTTTTTTAAATAAAAATCTATTACTAACGAATACCAAAGCGTGACTTTTTGTACACTCAGCTACACAAAGTTTTATTTAAATTGCGTTTTACCGAAATCAAGGGTAATCTAAATATAGGGTTAGGGTTAATAAGCTGGTCGACGGAGCCCCGCTTCGCGGGGCTCCTATTTCTGTCTAAAGCGTTTAAAGGAACCTAACCAACCGAACCTCGGGATACCACTGACGTCGACCGTCTAGGGTTAGGATTTTCGGGAACATTTATTATGTTTTCGGAAACTTAGTTCGTCACTCAAACCATTTTAATTTTACTGAACCTGACTGTATCTGATTTCTTCAAACTTGTTTTGGTATTGGTTTTAAAATGTAGTACTCGTTGGGAATAGAAAATAAATTCGGAAAAAAACTAATACCAAATGGTATTAGCTCTTGGTATTGGATTGGAATACAGCGTTTTTTTTGTTAAATGTTTTTTTTACACTTTTTTGTTGTGGTACCTACCCCACACAAATTCCTATACCAATACTTGCTGTGTAATAAAATTTTATAACATTTTTACTTCTCGCTTTTTATGTGGGTGTGTTTGTAATTTTTTCTAAGTTACAACAGCCTAATGTCAACTGCTCATCACCTTTTACAAAATATTGATTTTCCGGATGCAGGGACGTTCATTGTTGAGGAGTTCTCCTGGTACTTCACCATCAGCTCCACTTCACCATATGTATTGTGACGAGCATAAATTGTTTGGCAAACATATAAAAGTAATTGAATCGCAACCCGTGAAATACTTATTATTGAGTAGTTCCGGTGGCTTCATCATCTGTGGTCTTTAAGAACAAATTCACGAGTTACTATAAAAAAATACCCAAATCACTATAGGTGTGCCTATAATATTTGAAGTGTTCCCCCGATTTCTCCAGGATCCCATCATCAGAACCTGACCTAGTGACAATGGGACCACCTAAAAAATATACCCTATTAAACTAAAAGATATTTTTTCAAATCGGTCCAGCCTTCTTCGAGTAATCGGGGAACACAGATAAAAAAAAAGATTCCTACGAACTGAGAACCTCCTCCTTTTTTTGAACTCGGTTAACAAATTTCGCGTACTAAAATGACCCTTGATAAAAAAAAAAGATCAAATAGATGACTTTTCCGTATGAGGCAGTCGTATTTCTTAGTCCCTTTTAATAAATATGAATGTATGGAAATAACATCGATATACAGGGTGGCAAGGACATCGACGCACAATCTCTTACCATGGATTCAGTATCTACATGATTCGGAAACCCCTGCATTAAAATAATTCAAATGTTATTTAAAAATAATCTGTTCTATAAATTTTGACCTCGTAGGTCAACCCGCCACCCACCGCCCACTTTTCTATGAAGCAGCCGATTTTATATTATTTAAATCGGCGCAAAATTTCTACGCTAGGGAGTCTAGAATAATGTGCTGAATTCATGATTACAGTTTGCGCATCGATGTACCCGCCACCCTGTATACTTATATAACAGTAATTCAAAAAGAATAACAAATTATATGACTTTTATTTATGAAATATATTTATGAAAGGCCAATTCGATATGCCAATAGGAAAAACAAATACTAATAAATCATGTTATGTTATATGTTATAGTATGGTTTGTCGCAATACCGTTCCAGTTGATACTAGTTTTTTATATCTTATTGGAAAGACATATTACGATAAATTCTTATGAGTTTTTCATAGCGTAATACATATTGTGGACAGACAACACCGGCACTGAAAATTGCGGAATACTTCGCAACTACATCATCACTACATACCTTTTTCCAAACTATGTTGAGGTCAGCTTCCAGTCTAACTGGATGCAGCTGAATATCAGTAAGCATTTTACATGGATCGAATAAAGGCCCGATCACACGTACCACAACCACACCACAATGACAACATGTGGATGTGTGATAGTTTGTATGAAAATGAATAACTTATTCTCACAAACCACATTTGGTCGTCAAAATCAACCGTGTGGGCGATACCAACCACATCAAGGTTACGTCGCAACCACAGCGCAATCACCAGAGATACCGATCACATCAAGATTACGTCGCAGCCAGAAAGTAACCACCAGCGATACCGACCACATCAAGGTTACGTCGCAGCCACAACGCAATCACCAGTGATACCAACCACATCAAGGTTACGTCACAGCCACAAACCAATCACCAGCGATACCGACTACATCAAGATTACGTTGCAGTCACATTGCAACTACCAGCGATACCGACCACATCAAGGTTACGTCGCAGCTACAACATAATCACCAGCGTTACCAACCACATGAAGGTTACGTCGAAGCCACAACGCCTTCACCAGCGGTACCGCGCACATGCTTGTGATGGCAATCATTCACAGTCAAAACAAATGCAGTCACAAAACAATAAAAAGCGCAATTTGTTATTAACAACGTATTAAAAAACGCTATACAATTAATCAACCACTTCTGCCCGCAGTACATTACTATGCAGCATATTACAAATCGTAAATCAACTTTTTACGTGCAAAGAACCATGTCTCCCATTTCAATTGTTTTCCGATGGCGCTTGTTAGAGAGATGATTTTCCCCCATTTACCCCATTTCCCCCACCCATGGGTTCACTATCACGAGCAGTGTGTTTATTCCGGCCCCCTACTCTTTAACGAGCTCGATGCACGATACGAGAGATACCGGAGTCGCTATTCGAGTGATATTCGGTGTTTATCGGTAGTTACGTTAAGTTTATATTCTTACAAGAAAAATTGAGGTCGTGGAGGTTTCTTTTTAGTGGGTAGGGAGGTTTTTAATTGTTTAATTTGTATGTTTTACAAACAGTTTTGTGTTCATTGTTATGCAATTATTAACTGACTAAGGGCAGATTTTTTTTTTGTCAAACCGCCATACTCGTATTAATTCTTTCGATAAAAGTTATCTGTCTATTGAAAAATCTGCCCTAAGATTAATTGATGTGGGCAATGCCTTTCGTAACACGTTTTTTTTAGATTATTTCTGGATAGTTCTGTTTTCATTTAATATCAAGTTGGTTAAGAACTTATGAAATGTATCTTCTAAGAGCTTTTTGCTAAGCTTTGGTCATCGTCCTCAAAATGCATGCATTCATTTGCAAATAATATCAATTAAACAGAATTTCAATAATTCTGATGTTAATGTTATAAAACAGGTATTTGTGCCTAAGCAGCCTTCTCTTTGACCCTCCAAAATAGATAAATAGGTATTTCTACTGAAACCGCAATATAACCTAAACTTCATACATTAGAGAACTAAATTCTAAAACCATGTGTAAATACGTCAGTTACGCCTGAAATGCCTGAAACGCCACATAAGCTTTATTCAATATTGATGTGGGTTTGAAGCACACGTGTTACACGCGTGTGCACGTATGTGTTTGTACGTAAATTACAGACACCTGGGTGTCGTCCCCAAGGAAATTAATGTTTTGTATCACAATAAAACTTTATTGCGAACGCGACAATGTATTAAAATATTTGTGACAACCCGTTTTTGATATGTCACCTTTGTTGCTCCTTTGTGATTTTGTGCTGTAGGTGTGTTTTATATTTGTTTTATAAACAACTAGCTGCGCCCCGCGGTTTCACCTGCATGAATCTCGATACCGTGGGAATATCGGAATAAAAAGTATTCTATGTCCTAATCCAGGTCATAGTCTACCCGGGTTGCTAACCCTGCTATATAATATATTATCCTACTATATTTGAGGCCTAAATACTATATTTAAATATATATATATATATATATATATATGTTACGGGAAACTATCATATTTTTGAAAAGAAAAAAACATTATTTTATTAAAATAACTGTAAAACGAAACACAGTCGTAATCTGCATTTTAAATTTGTATTCAGAAATAAATCAGTTTAAACAATTCTGGCTATTGCTCTTTCTGACAAAAAATTTGTTTCTAAATCTACTGTTGAAAAATCGCAACAAGTGTTGCTCAGTGATTGTCAAAATAGTATCATTTCTTCTTTCTTCTACCCACTTCAGCTTTAACTGAGCGCATATTTTCAGTGATAAATACAAAATGGCGAGATGAGCGCAATAGGGCTAGTATTGATTTTGACTTTGACTTTATTAATCTCGTAAAAGGTGAAATAAAGGTATTTTGTAACCATAATTAATTTTTAGAGTTTAATATAATTATGAGACATAAAAAAACCTGTTAATAAAGGCTCAAAGTAATAAAATACATGCATTGTTTTTTAAACATACCTGCTATTTATTTTTGCGCCATCTACTATATTTTCACAGACAGTGGCTTCGAAAATACTATATTTGATAAAAAAAAAGTTGGCAACCCGAACCCATGAACCAAATTTCATCCAAATCCGCTCTGCTGTTTTAGCGTGAAAACTATAAGATAATTCGGAACATGTTTAGTTATTTTGGGAGGGTTTGACCAAAACGATCACTACCTTACAGTATGTCGGTCGATTCCTGGGACAGCCTGTATAAAAATACTGTTGAAAAAGTGACCTAATAGAAATGCTCATTACCGCTTAACCCGAGCTGGGAATTGAATGCTGCACTTATCATTTGGCAGCCGCATTTGTGTCCCACCAAGCAGCCAAGATAGGCCGTAAATGTTTATAGTCCAAGTAATTGTAACAATTCTAAACTTTGACTGTTAAAATATTATTACGGATGTGGTGTAACGCAATAAAGGGTTTACTTTATACATGTAATTAAAGTTTTAATTGAACTGTACGCCTATTCGGAACATTAAAGTACTTTGGGTTATAAGTTTATGTTAGCATTGTAGCATTTTGTTGAAGGGTGGGTAGCAAATTATCTAACCAATCAATCTACCTAACCTTTTCTTATTTTGGGGTCGGCTTCCAGTCTAACCGGGTGCAGCTGAATACCAGTATTTTACATGGAGCGACTGCCTATCTGACCTCCATAACCCAGTTACTGGGTAACACGATACCCCTTGGTAAAACTGGTTGTCAGACGTTTTGGTTTCTGAGTTGTGACGACTGTGAAAGATCCACGAATGACAGCCGGGACGAACGGAACGGAGGGGTCTCGATATGTAATAGATGGTCAGTCATCCACGAACCGACCGCCGCAAGCGTAGCTTAACATTCGATCGACCGATGAAGCTATCATCATTTAGCCACGAGCCCCTTTAATTACCAAACACAGTAAATGAAATACTGTTTACAACAAAATTGAATAGACTCGCTAGACTTTTACCTACTTTCTTTTTACTAAATCTCTTTGTACCTATTCTTATCTTTTATTTATATCTTTCCTTATATAAGTTGAAATAGTTATTGTACATAGTTAAGTTTCCTGTTTATCCTATCCATGTTAGAATATTCTATTTATTTATTTTCTTATTATTGTACACCTTAAAGGTATATTGTGGAGATACCTTTTTTAAATTTTGACCAACGTTATTTGTTAACCAGCTCTAGCATCAGTTTATAGTATTATATTATATTGTTACATGATACGATATTGTCATATAAAAAAAAACATTTAAGAGAACTCTCTGATAGTCTGAGATTTTTATCCAAGTAAATTCTCGTAGCAGTCGTAGCCACCGCTACGAGTGGCGTAGCACTTTGCTACGACAACTTATTCTGTCCCTGAAAGCGGTATCTATTTATAAGAAATAATTCTTATAAAAGTGGTACGTACAAATACCTAAAAACATTTTCTTCGAAATTAAGGATGAAAATGAGATTAAGACTTTTTTGCGTATTGTTTTTTCATATAATTTGTTTATGTCAAGATAACGCTATTCGTCTAAATTCTATTGCTGTGAAATTTTCTCAGTAATGAAAATCAAATTTATGTTTTCGAAGTTTTGAGGCGTTCGAAGGCAGAATATTACTTACTCAAGAATGTTATAAAACAAAAGTTAGTTAGTGGCGTTTATTTATTTAAAACTTTAAGCTCACAAATGTACAGAGACGGACTAAAACCATAGGCATTTTCACACACATGTACATGCACAGGTACAGACAAACAGGGGTAGTTGCAATAACGAGAATTGAGGAATACATATTTATTTAAATATAAAGATACCTATTAGGAACTTCAAATATAATATATACAGGATAAATTTTTAACCAGTGCGCAAACTATGACCATGAATTCAGCACATGATCTTAAACCATCTAGCGTAGAAATTTCACGTCGATTATCGAAAAAAAAAAAAATGCCGTTTCATAGAAAAGTGCAATACCTACGCGGTCAAAATGTATGGAACAACCAATAAAAAAATATATAATTGAGAAATTCTACACTAGGGGGTATAGAATCATATGCTGAATTCATGGTTACAGTTTGCGCCCTGGTTAAAAACTTATCCTGTATACCTTATTACATATAAATATACTATAAATAAGCTGTTGTAAGCGGATAAAGAAAATCAATTATTGTAGTGTATTGGATTTTTATCTCAACTTAACTTAGTATAAAAATACTCAGCTGTAGAACGTAGGGTAGTAACGAACGACAAAGCCGCGCTAACAATGTTCTCTAAGAAGGTACAACTCCATTACTAAGAGATTATTTACTTTGTTGAATCACAACACTGTGTATTTCCACAGTTTATTTCATAAGCTCTTCGCCAATTTACTTCTAAAGTGTCTGTGGGATTAATTAGTGGATTTACAGCAAATACGTTAAAATATCTTCGAGAACATAGACACTATACCTCGGGTTCTGAAAACATATTCAATTTGTTCTGTTGTTCATCATCTGCCTAGCCTTATCCCAACTATGTTAGGGTCAGCTTCCAGTCTAACCAGATGCAACTGAATACCAATATTTTACATGGAGCGACATGACGAATTTATTCTGTGTTTGTACTGTCAACATACATGAGCGATTGTTGTCATTTTAGTCAAACAATCACAACTTGAAAATATTTGATAGCTGTTTTACTGATCAGGTTTTCAGAAAGCAGCGGGGTAATTGCGTAACACACTAACAGTAGGAATGGCTTTCATTTTGACAGTTCAACAACATTCATTGCGTTATTTACGTTGATGAGCAGACAAATTTTTCGAACATATGAAGCAATAGGCTTGAAAATGATACAGATTGTGTTTGATGCGTAACACACTACGCAATTAGGGTGCTGGGTGTAAAATGCACGCCCATTGCTCAGAAAATACCAAATAGATTTTTGAAACAACACATAATTTATGGCGGGAAACAAAAGTCAGCTAAATACATTAATTACACATACTTGAATGAATTCTCGAGAAGTAATGAGGCTATCTTTATCACGGTCGATATAGCGGAGAATGCCAAATCTTCTTGGTTTACCCATTTCACAACACCCACTGAAGAGTAAAATGAGCAGGTATTTTATAAAGATCAGCCTATTTTAAAACTAATATTGTAAAGTGAAAGAAAACAGTACATCAGAAATATATCTGTATTTTAACGTAAAAGCATACATTTATTTATGTTTGTGTGAAATGAAACATACATTGTGGTACATTAAAACCTTAGTAACATCGGGCAGAAAGGGTAGCGCTCGTTAACATAAACTTTATCACCTGAGTGTACAGCAATATGGTGATCTACCTGTTGTTTTTATTACTGACTTTCTTTGTTATTGTATTTTATTAGAAGGTAAATTAGTTTTTAATGTACACATACTTAATTGTGTTCTGTATATTCTACAATAGAATATGAACACTTTTTTTGAAACAAGTCTGTTAAAGATTAACTTAAATTTGTTTGACGGCTGTTTAGTGAAAGTTCTAATATTGTTATCGAGGTTTTATTTATGTTTACGTACAATAACTTCGTAGTTTTACAAAACTTCTTATTTAGCCTTCTATGAAACTACAGAATACTGAGTCTTTATTAAAATAAGTATCCTTTCAGGATTTGGCCAAGCTGTTAAGAGGCTATATTTACCTAAAATTTATAAGTTCAGTAAATGTACAACAAATTAACACGTTTATAAACTGAAAGAACAACAGATAAACTAAAGTTAGAGGGCTCACTACCTACGTCAGTGCACATATCGTAATATTCATCCATTCAGCTCATTACCAACCTCATGTTTCCACCATTTTATCTGTGCAACACATCTCAATATTGTAGGGTACAGTAGCCAAGGTCGACTACCCCATGTCGTGAACCCTTAGCGCACCGGGACCGTTTTACATATGCAATTAACATTTTGACATCATCATTCTAGGGTTATCGCCCCGCTAAGCATACACTCAGGATATCTTTGAATTTTAACCCGTAATACGCCGTCTTAACTTTGTGTTACACGGTATAATTTTGGCAGTGAGTTTTATAGGTTTATATTTCTAGCTGCTGGTCTTATATTTGCAAGTTGGAAACTTCGACTGTACCTGCAGTGGCACTGAAGATAGGCAGGTTCATG
Source organism: Dryobotodes eremita (assembly GCA_917490735.1). Classification (NCBI taxonomy): domain Eukaryota; kingdom Metazoa; phylum Arthropoda; class Insecta; order Lepidoptera; family Noctuidae; genus Dryobotodes; species Dryobotodes eremita. The sequence goes on along the minus strand of OU823254.1, from coordinate 13,514,687 downwards.
CTTTCAGTATCAAAAGAAACGGATCTTCATTAGCCGTTTATTTTATATGAATTATAAAATAAACGGCTAATGAAGATCCGTTTCTTTTGCCACTCTTCAAACTGCCAAACTCACTGCCAAAATTATACCGTGTGTATAAATGGTCCCATTGATATAAAGGCACTTTGAATTAAACAGACCATGTACTGGATCACAAAACTATTTCTGCATATGCAAATGGTTATTAAAAAAATGTGCGCTAAAACTTAAAACTTAATTATGATGCTGGCAACATTAATAGCTAAACAACGAACTCGATTGTTTACGAATTAAACATTTGCGAAAACCAATTCAATCCTTTCTGCAGAGTGTTCTATTCTATTCTGCCATCGCTTGTTATTTTTTTAAAGATTCCAGTTGATTACTTTACGAGATTTATAACTATAAACGCATCTACGACCCAAGAAAAATATCGACCCCATTGCATACTAGCATAATTACAAATAAAAAAAAATCGTTAAACTACATCTAACAAGCAACATTATACACAATTCATATCAATTTATTGTTACAATGAAACACCTCACTATAAAACAACCATCCATTTAAATTCTAAATATTACTGAACGGCATGCAACATTTTAATTACCTAGTCGCTCAGCCATATTAGTGGCCAGTCGTCGGGCGGTTAGCGAGCTATTACTTTATAAAGAGGTCCATACAGTGTTGCCCACTTAAAAAAGGATCCAGGATTATTTTTAGCCTTTACGATAATGTTAAAGGTTACAAAATAAGTGAAACAGTGTGTTTTTCAGGTGAATGTTAATTTTTTTGAGGATAAAACATGGTGAACGCTATTTATTTTATCAACTCTGTTGTTATGAAGTAGGCTTTGTTTAATGGAATGGATTAAATACGTAACTTTTGGTACTTTTGCGTTATGTTGTATGTATTTTATTGTTATCTTTAGTCGAGTAGTAAATAAAAAATAAAAATACCTACTAGGAAACACAGCTGGGGAGTTTCTTGCGCCACTTCTTCTCCCCAGCTAAAGCACTAGGACTTCCTAGTGCTTTAGCTGGGGTTAGGGAGGGCGTTTTAGTGGACCATCTTATGTAATTTTGTCGTTCAAAAACTGCTGATGAATGCCGTCTGTCGTATTTCTTTTAATTTAAAACAAGAAGTCGATAAAGATTATTTTCTTAGATATTTAATCAGTTAATTAAAAACAACTTCTAAAACTTTGAATTTAGACGCAAGTAGAGCCTCACGCAAAATTGTATAGTATTCACAATAAATATTTAACCAATTAAGAAATTTTCCAGTTACCAAATACTTTTTAATAATGAAATTAATACTTAATCAAATATTCACTGTAAATATTATGTCGATAACATTAAAACAAGTATCATTAACAGAATATAAATCATAGCTCAAACTTTCCTTAATACCTCTCATTAATAACGCTTTATTAAATAAACACGAAAATTCAGTTATTAATTTGGAAACCTTAAAACTCCATTTTCATGTTTATTTCCATTGAACATTTTCAAGTTTGGTTATATTTTTTTCGATCGTTATTATAAAAACGAAGTTTTTATCCTTTTACAGAATAATTAGGGAATTGTATAGTATATCAGTAGTAAAGCATTATTTTACAGGTTTATTGTAAGATTTGCCATTGGTAACAAGTTTCATAATGCACGGTGCATGGACAAAGAGAAGCTGTTTTTTTTTATAACTCATTGTAACATTTAGTAATGCTTAATAATTATTATCAGCCGTTTTCAACAAACGACTGACATTCTGTTACTGTCTTTGTCTCGACTCATTTGTAAAGATTGGCCACATACAGCAGTACATAGGGTTAAGTTGAAGGAGGGAAGGGAAGTCTTTGCCAAACGGCTAATCAATTTAATTTATTTATTTAATTAACCATGACTCATTTGTTTGTAAAACTTATCCTATGTTAGTAATTAAGATAATTTTATCTACATTTTAAACAAATTCCTGTACAATATACACAGCGGCAGTACTGTCCAACGCTTTACCGCGGCTGCACCATTCCATGGGAAATGGCGCAGCAGCGATTCACGTACGGACAGTCCAGCCTGCTCGAAATTAGAGACAGGATACTGTTGTTGCCGCCCCATAGCCCACGCACCAGGGACGCACAGCGCTTACGCATTGTGCCAAAGAAACAATCCACATGCTAATGCTAGTCCTTAAAAATTATCAGTAATTGCATGACGTTATTACCTACATCATGAGAAGGTCTAAATGCAAAGTTTTGCGAACTACGCTTCATATACCTCATATTGGCGACGATATGAGTGTGGTGATTAAACAATAACGGTCTGTTATAAACCATAACTAAAATTTAAAACTTAGCTTAGCTCTCAGGTCGTCAGTAATGAAAAGCAACATTGTTTTGATTGTCTATTCCTTCGTATAATTGTGTTGCCACGGCGGCCAGTGCAATATCTGCGTCGAGCACCTGAGCTCAAAGCGCTTTCAGCGAGGTTTGCATAGGAAATTAACATCTTCATCTACTCCAGTACCCTTGCTTTATACAGCTAAACTAAGCGCGATTTTATATAAACTGGCATTACGTCACCCGACTATGGCGTATTTAATATCGTTTTATGGACATTCTCAAACTTAAGTGTATTAATACATCAAAGGTCGCTCCTGTCATAAGTTAGTAAGTCTCTGCGGGTATTAATTTCAATCTGTTTCATATTGCAACCTACAAAGTATGCGGGTTTAGGGAAATAGCTACTTTAAGTTATCGTTGTGATTAAGTAAAACGAATGGATTAAGTTGAGAGTACTCGTATATTGGAGGAAATTAAACTCTTCATCATGTATGAAGTTTCACGTTCGAATATTATGTATGAAGGTAAAATATTTTATTTTGGTACTGCAATATATGAGAGTGGCCAAAAAAACTTTCCACAACATTTTACGAAAATGTTTTCCATAAACTGAATTAAATATCAACACGGGGATTTCACAAAAAATCTCGTCTAAATAAAAATACGTAGGAGTAGTACGGATGATATGAGCACGCGCGCGACGTTATTGGATTACTGTGAGATCCACCTGACATTTCAATTATACGCACACAAACCACTAGGATGTACAATCATAAATGCCTTACACTTATGTCAAATTCAAAAGCGATTTTCTCGAGCGATTAAATCTTTGAGAAAAGGCCTCTTTCATAAGGTTTCGAAAATACTTTGTTCGTCATCACCATTCTCTTGCAATATCCCAATTTATTTGGGGGGGGCAAAACATGTTTTCTTTTACATAATTCTCTATTGTCGTCATCTCGGTATTCATCCCCTTTCTAGCCATGTCATCTTTCACATAAAAGGTGTTAAATGACCGCTATGATTGTGTCTCCATAAAATTTATATATTTCTAGCTGTTGCCCGCGACTTCGTCTGCGATCCAGGATGAAAAGTAGCCTATTTTCTTACCCAGGTCATGGTCTATCTGTGTGCCAAATTTCTTCCAAATCCGTTTAGTAGTTTTTGCTTGAAAAAGTAACAAACATCCATCCATCAATCCAGCCTCACAAACTTTCACATTTATAATATTAGTAGGATCAATACTTTAGGAGAATATCGTTTTTTAATCTTGCGTGTTACATACATATTTATGCTTGTGACTGTATATGAATGATTGTGTTACAGTTATTCGCGTCTAAGAGGGCTTATTTACATGCTTGTGTGCGGCGGGCCTTATTAGATGCCTATAATGATGGCAGCTCAGTCGAATGTGAAAAGGATTTCGTTGCGTACCGGAGTTTGTTGACTTGTTATTTTTATTGCCGAAGTTCAGAATGAAATGTAGATTCGAATTCTATAGTTCATTGTTATATGAGGATCTATTTAATATTTAATTAATTCGTTTTGTTGCGGAACGGCAATTGCCGATGGTCTAACGTGCCATCGCATTCCTCTCGACATCGGCACCCAACAACGAACAGTCATCGCCTATTTTGCAAATAAACACTGCAAAGACAATTCCTTACAGTGTATAATTGAAAAATGGGTGTAAAATTACCTACATTAAGTAGATCCAACTACCTACCTAAATATATTACCCAAATTGCATCAAATATTAATGTTACTTACCAGCCTAGTAAAGACGCATAATAATTAGCATCCCCATATAGGAGTCTCCTCACAGTCCTTAATAAAAAATCGTTATGGTAGATTCCGTCATAATAACCATGTTTCACAGGTGAACTGGTGATTATAAATAGGGGATACCACGCAAAGTTAAAAGCATGGATAACTAATCAAACGACTTGCGGTAATCTCGCAAAAACTCGAAAATGGCTCTACCGATTGTGATGAAACTTTGGTAAGTTGTTGTGTGCGCGACGGAGAAGGACCCTAACAAAAAAATATGGAAAAAGCGTTAGTTAGTTCATTATAAGAGTTACTGTTGACATAGGTAGTATAAGAAGAAAGGCCCCCATTCATGAAAGTGTAAATACCTTTCGTTTATGCAGTACAAATTCACGATATTTCATATATAAATATTATTTTTTTCTCGCCATACGACGAGAATTGTCAGTCTTTCATGAAAAACTGTTGTGTTTTACGTAACTGTCAGTTGTTTTTGTTTGCTGAAAATTATTGCAGCTGTAAAACATTTGAATTGAATTATTTATGAATGGTAAATAGCTACCTACTAGTATTCTAGTGTTATTTTTTTTATCAGCCTTCTGAAGTCTTTCCTCTACCCTATACTAGTACTGACTAAATACCAGTATTTTATACTGGACACTTGTTTAACGTGCGATCTTGGTGTGTAAATGATATTTAGCTAAATCATGCATAAGCGCCGTAAGCAAAACCCACGTGGCCCATCCAGATAAATTACTATTTCCTAATGTTTGTCTAAATTACAAGTGCTTCCATTACAGCAATCCGTTGTAATGCCAGCAATATGGGGTCTCACTAGTAGGCATATTTATTACAATGGATTACGTCGTAACTGTAACAGTATGCAAACAGCCCTCCGATACTAGTCCGGGCGTAGTTTCGCTCAGTTATCCCCAATTCTCAAATTCTGATAGTTGACATAGACAGTTTGTTCAACAAATCAAGCGGGTCCACGAAATACGTCATATTTATTTATAATTAACTAGGAAGGACTTCGAGACAAGCCCCTATCTAGTTAGTGAGTTTGTGTGGAGAGGAACTTGTAGGTCTGTCGACGTCGGCTCCTAAGGGAACTTGCACCAACTTTTCCTGCTGACGCGACAGAACCGCGCATTATTACTGGCACAACCACGCTCGCTGGCACACTTTATAAATTCTTGCGTCAGTCAAGAAAGTTATTTTTCGTTGGCAAAGGCACCTGAAGATTTTTATAATGTAGGCGTCATGTGTGTTCATAATTGAAAATGTTCGTTATTTGGAAAGGAAAAGCAGGTTCTGCACTTCGTTTCTAACAGAACTAAAGGTATCCATGTAGGTACTTAGGTATATCGATAAAGATCTAGGTACTTCTGACTGAAGATGGGCATTAATTTGTGTAGGTCTGTAGATTTCAGCCGCGTATAGCAAATTTTTTGGCAATCACAATACCACCAGCGTTTGGTACTTGATTTCCCTGCTCTTGAGACTGAAAAAATACATAACAAGACAAAAGTTTCCTTTACCGAAAACTATACAGTGTTGTGGCTTTGTTTATACAGTTCTCCAATTTAAAAGCAACAAGAAAAGTCGAATCGGCATCGGAAAACCTAGCGATGTGCGTCGAACGTGCTCGCCGATTAAAACGAAAACATTTTACGTAGGGCTGTGCAAACCACGCGACGCGACATTCAGAGATGAAGTTGGTTACACTAGTCGAATGGAAAATTCGACGGGAACGGGTAGCTTTTTTCCTTTTTTAAGTTGGCAACATTTTGTATATTGATTTCCTTCTACTACCTGTCATATGAAGTATCGATTCAAAATAGAGAGGTATCATAGTTTTATTCAATAAAAATTTTGATTTATCGAGGTAGGTCAGTGAATGAAAAATACAAGTTATTGGATATAAATCTGACTGAGTCAAAGGAACAAGTTTATAATAATAATAATGCAATCCTGAGCACGCCTGTACTAATGCTTCTATATCATGCAAGCTGTTTCATGATAGTAAATTTACATTAATAACAACTGGTGGATACTACTATACATCCTAGAATCGTAGTTTATAAAGCACGGGGGAAGCCCTGCCTCCTTAGTCGCGTTTTATGACACTCAAGGGTATATAGTTTATTCAATGTTGAAACCATATGGCAGTTTATGTGTTTTGCGTAGGTACTATATACTTCATATTTTTATACTAAGTAGGTATATTTTTACCTACTAGAGAGACTGAGAAACCTCCAACTTCGAATTACTTTTCCAATATCTCCATGACACACTCGGACATCATAAATTGGAGCAGCATATTTGAATTGCTTCTGCTTGTCTATTAAACTAGACTGCAAACTGATTGTATGATTCAACTATAGCTCAGATGAAGAAACGAATGTAACAGCCAGTTATGAGATTCAGGAGATATAAGTAAATGTATTCGTAGGGTACGTTGCTCGCGGTCAACGCTTAGTCTTACCGCCCGTCAGGCCATCCGTATGCGAGATACGCCGGGTTGGCGACCGCCAAACGGATTAAGTTGGTGACTTTGGCTTTCACTAGCTTAACACTACATGCTCGTAGTGTCTCGCAAATGTCTCTAGAAAAGTTTAAAGTGATTACATTCAGTTGAGAAATGTGGCGCCTACTATATGTTGTTATCTTGAATGATAAATAAATGCAGCTATACTGTTTGTGAAAACTGCAGACTGATTGAATGTTGTTGTCAGGTCAGTAATGTTAAATATATATTTAATGTTGCCTTCCAGCACATTTCATTACTTCCTTTTTCTTTGATGTCGAAATAGTTTTTCCCAGAATAGACTATCTTTATAAGAATAGTTTCCGTTCAAATAAACGTCGAGTGTTGAGAGAGGAGAATTGTGTAAATAAAGATGCTCCATTTGCGCCGACGTCGGACACAAGGGCACGCATACCGCAGCGTAAATTATAATTATTTTCTTTTATAGTTTATGTGTCCAGCTTGTCTCTTATGTTTATTTGCCAACATATATTAGTATTCCGACGTCGTTCGCAATACGCACATATCTTCATTACAGAAACAATGGAGGAGGTTGGCTCATGCCGCGTTATTTCCACAAAATGAATACATAACAGGCCATATTATTCGCACTAAAGAGTTTATTTAATACATAACTAGATTGTATTATTAATGGCTTGTTTAATGCTTTTCGCTTTGTTGAACGAAGCCTTAGGGCGGTTCGCGCGTAATTGGGCGGGGCCTTTAAAGCTTCATGCGGCTTCCAAAATTTTGAATTGAAAGGCCTGCCTGTACATTATGTTGTCCCATTCTTGGTAAACACCTGTAGATAAACGATAATGTTTATATAATACTAACAGCCTTAGGGAGAATAAAAATATATGGTTTTCTTGACACTTGGTTTGGTTTTTTTGTTTTTTTTTTTGGTTTGGTTGATGAACACGAATCAAATCTAAATTGATTTATAAATTGAGAATCACACCAATGTAGGAATAGAGCCTCATTACTTTGTGGAGAAAAATCAAAACGCCCTTTTCAAAACGTTTTTTTTTTTTCATTTTTGTTTCTTCCATGATAAATAATAGGCCAGTAGTGTACCATGTGAACTGTTCCTAATTATAATATTATGGCATGGATTTTATACTTAAACAGTTTTATCCATTTATTTTAAATACCAAAAATCCTGCATCAAAATCATTATAACATATTTAACAAAATTTGAAATTACAACGAAGACTGGCATATATTTTTATTTAACTTCGAATTCGACACTTGTAAATTGAAATAAAATTGTTATATTGTAAGCATTAAAATACAATAAGCATTATTTATAAGCCGAATTATTGTTGATTTTCTAATTTAATAATAGTAGTATTTCGGAGATTATATACTTACTAAAACCGGCTCTATCGAGCCGGTTTCTACTGTCTATTGACAGTAGAACCTAATTTGTTAAATTTTGCGCCGAATTGTTTCTATGCCATGAAATGTATGGAAGCTGGCACCCGCTTCAATAGGAATAAATTATATATCATTAGAAGGGATTTAAGATTTAATACAAGAATTCCAATGACCTTTGTCATGGTTCCTTGTCCGATCTGAGTAATACAGGGTGGAGGTTGAGACAAGGCAGTAAGGGAAGCTACCATAACCGTTGTAGCTATAGAAAAACGTTCTTAGGAGACTGTCCTTGACTTCTAGAGTAAATGCTAACTGCATTTACAGGTTTTGGAAAAATGGTACAGTCAGCTAGAAAACGTTAATTCTTAAAAAAAAAAAAAAAAATGTTGCCAATCGATGCAGTTTCGTATAAGGATTCAGACACTTTTGGTCCAACTGAGATAAGAGTATGAAAAGTCAGAAATCGCATAAAAAATCACATACGACGTTTCCTATTAATAATTTTTTAAAAGACGTAATGTTATGTATGCAATGTATTCGTTCATTATCCGCCTAGCCTTTTTCAACTATGTAAGGGTTATCTTCCAATCTAACTGGATGCAGTTGAATATCAGTATTTTACATGGAGCGATCGCCTATCTTACCTCTACAACTCAGGCACTGGGTAACACTTAACCCATTAGTAAGACTGGTTATCAGACTTTTGGGCTTCTAAGTACCCGTAACGATTGTCAAAGGTCTAAGAATGACAGCCGGGCCCAGCGGCTTAACGTGCATTCCGAGGGACGGATGTGTCTCGATATATAATGGATGGCCACCCATCCACGAACCGACCGCGATAAGCGTAGCTTAACCTTCGATCGATAGCCGTGCAGCTGTTACTAATTAGCCAAGAACCGTAAATTTATGAAGGGTGCAGGGAAATAAGGGTCATTGTCAGTATTTGTTTAAAATTGAGTTGACAATGCCATCTAGTAGAAAATTTATAAAGCTTTCAGGCTAAAAAACAATAAAAATGATATATGTATGAACTTTCATACAATAATTACAGTATCTACCTGTCATTTAATCTGAAGTATTAATTCACTTAATCTTAATCTTAAAACGAGAAAAAAGATCAGAGCCTATAGACAATGATCTTTTTTAAACAACAGCGGTGACCATGATCTTTTTTCTACAGCCATACAAACACTTTTTTTTAATGCAGTATTAAAATATAGCAGTTTTTTTTAATATATTGCTTTTTAAAGTTATTAAAGAATTATTTTTTTTTCAAAAATTATAAAATTATGACAATGATCCTTCTTTCCCTGTACCTTTCATATGTAATGTATGCATCCATTAAAATAAAAAATAAATCATTCATCGTCTACTATGACATCTTAAAGAATTAAGGCAGGGGCTGTAAATCCCGCATGCATAGGGTACCCTAGGTACCAACCAGTCGATATTATATGTGTATAAATACCTGTGTACACAGTGCGTCTTCCAGTTAAGCATGTACTTACTATTGTTATCATTATTACTTAATAAGTAACAATCGTTCCATCAAGCTATACATGTGGTGATTGGATGCGACCACGTAAGAGGCAAGCATCTTCACTAATCCCGTAATCAGGTACATCTTCCAGTGAATTTTCCCTTTAAACTTCTTTTGGACCGTTATAAAGTGGTATTAATGTTGGCTACAGAAAGATCTTGCCACCTTTGTTAAGCATGCTCCCAAATACATAACTTGTTGCTCAGTCTTATATCTCGGAAAATCCAAATCGCTTGCCTGAAACCTAGAAGCTCGTCTACTATACAAACGAACAGATAAAAAAATCCAAGAGATAGCCGGAGTCAACAAGAAAAACTGTAACCGGAGTTACCTACCTAAACAGTCGCAGAATAGGAAGAATCGCAGCGCAGGCATACACGATACAAACGATCAACTGACGTTTTTCTTCAGTCACTTTTTTTTTTAACCATTATGTAATATCACTGGTCTAAATGAAGGATTTACAGGACAACAGTTATTTTGTTACATTTAAGGCCATCACACACACTGCAGCCTAGCATCGGATCAGCACCGCCTTACCTCATTGACACGCCGCCAACCAGGCAGTTCGAGTATGAATGAAGTTTCATGGCGATGCCGATTCGGTGCCAAGCTGAAATGCTGCAAGCTTTATTTAACAATACTGCTTACCGATAGAAAGACAAGCTTTACCGTCAGAAGAAAGAGGGGTGGAGGAATGAACCCATGATCGGTTAATGGGTAGCGTGTGATATCGACCCATTCCTAATGATGTTTAAAAGCAGTGAATTATGAAATATCAAAAAAATCCTTATTTTTGTATTGCTAAAACTGACATGTTTATTACAGTATAACTCTGAACGGACACGGATTTGGAATTAGACACCAGAATAATTTCACAATTTAAAAAGAGCTATCCAACTATGTTTTAGACATGGCTATTGGAGAGAGGTACCAAAATAAGCATCATCCTTTAAATTTGGAATGGTGCGCTCGCTGTTCAAAATTATTTGAATTATTGTCAAAGTCAAATCATTTATTTCAAATAGGCACATAAAAGGCACTTTTGAACGTCAAAATTTACAAAAAAATAGAATTGATTCTAGTTGCCCCTTCCAAAAGGTAGTTTCGTATGGAGAAGAATGGGCAAGAAACTCCACCGTTACTCTTTTAAAATATTTTACAATATTATGTAAGTTCACATTAATTATGTAATCATATGTGAAGACGATGCACCTAGAATAAAATTACTATACCACAATAGGTAAAAAGAATTAAATATAATGCAAAGGCAGGTAAATTAATTATGTGATAGATACATGGTGCTCACATATTTACAAATATTGAAAAGTAGACGATGTTTCCAAAATTTCAACAAGTAATAATTTAGTGTGTGAGTTTAAGTAGTTAAGTACATAATGTAACAATCAATGTCATAAAAATTATAAATTATACAATCAAATTAGCAACCAGTTTGATTTTGTCTAGACTCTAGATTGTCCTATGGAGCAGGACCAGCATGTTTCCAAGCATTCTTATCTAGGATATAATCCTCTAATTTGTAATATGCTTGTTTACAAAGTGTACTTTTTATATGAGTTTTAAATTTTCTTTCATTTAATTCCAATATGTCACAAGGTATTTTGTTGTAACATTTAACACAGTACCCCATAAAAGATGTATGTACTTTAGATAATCTAAAAAATGGTTGATCTATTTTATCTTTATTTCTAGTATTAAAATTATGTCTATCACTTATTTTATTAAAAAGATGTCGATTTTTTCTTACATACATAATATTTTCATAAATGAATTGACAAGGTACCGTCATAATATTAATCTTTTTAAATAGTTCCCTAAGAGATTCGCGACGACATAGATTGTAAATGGCCCTGACAGCTCTCTTTTGCAAAATGAAAATGGATTCAATGTCAGCAGCCCGACCCCACAGTAAAATGCCATATGACATAATGCTGTGGAAGTAGCTAAAATAGACCAAACGCGCGGTTTCTACGTCTGTTAACTGTCTTATCTTCCTAACAGTATAAGCGGCCGAGCTTAACCGCCCCGCAAGAGATGTTATATGGGGTCCCCATTGCAATTTCTCGTCTAGCGTGATTCCCAGGAATTGGATAAATTATTACGAATTTTATTTCGGTACTTTCTAAAAGTTAAATACAAAATGCCCAGTAAAAAAAATGTTTTGAGTAGCCCTAGCAAAAATACGGCTGGCGGGAATTATGAAATAGAAATATATTTATTTCCATGAATAACATTCTTATAGTTAATAACAACAGTAAAAGTATTACGTACAGCTATTTTACAATTAATATTGCCAGTGAGAAATGATAAATGATTTTATTTCTGTAAGTAGGTTTGTACAAACAATTTTACACGTCAGTCATATTTTTACTAGATGAGGTCGGCGTTTACTATCTGACTACTCTGAGAACAAAGGCCGAAACAAACACAGAGGTCACAGTCTCTTTGAAAGTCCAGACATAATTTTGGTCAGATCATGTGAAGACCATGTAGATTGGTGTCTGAAATTGTCTTTTGAGGAAAGAACCACACAGATTGAGTGGATTTGTCCAGTCAGTGCACACATAAATTTGTCAGTAATCGTGCAGCTCAACTCAGAACTTAAGGAGCTCAACGATTCGACGAACAATATCAAAGAAAGGACATTTGGGTAGGCCGCATAAATTACTCCAACTGCCAGATCACGATTAAAACAACTCGAGAAAAAAAAAAGCAATGGCCCACTTAGGCCTCACATTCTTGTCAAATTATTGACAGTTAAGTTGTATCTTGGCGAAACGTAAGAATTCAGATAGAATGACAAGATCCTTTTTTTTGCCACTTTGCAAATTTTCAGCAACAGAGAAGATTGTTAATATAAGGTACATATTTTCAGCGAATCTTAAGTTGTCTACCTTTTGGATAGGTGTACTAATACCTATTTTACACAACTTTCACAGTAGACTGACGCGGGTCGACAGACCTCAACATAACGCCAAAGATACTTGCCACAAACTTATTGTATAAAATAGCTGTAATATATTTTCCTAATAGATGTAAATTCCTGAATTTTATAACATGATTCGCAACATCCCGCCCAGTCAGCTGATATGCCATAAATCTCAAAATAATGTCAAAATCCATAGAATTAGTATGGTATTATCCAAAATCCTACATCGAAATGATTATAATGTATTTAGTTAAATTAACATACCAAATACTGGCATACTTGTGTGGAAAAAAATTGCGAATGTCATTAATTGTAAAAAAAAGAAAAATATATGGCATCTTCGATTTTTCACGAGAATCAGCCAGCAAATATATAAATGTCGGAGATACGTTAAATCAATCGTTTGACTTTGACTAATCGGGACGCCAGCGCCACCAGGTAGCGCTCGACAGAGTCTATAACATAACACTTGACCAGAGTCAAAGCAGAGTTTGTGGTGAACACGTTTAGAAACTATCGCGCGTTCTGTATAGTTGTGTCGTGTACCTACAGTGTGTGATTAGCTAGTGTGATTAATTTGTTCGTAAATTATAATTTGATTTGAACTGCAAACGGTTTTTCCATTGCGCAATAACCAACACTTCCCATAATACGCCCACAGTAGTTCAAATATGGCTGATAATAATGAGAGAGACATACCTTCCCCGTCATATATATTTTTTTATTTAACGTAGGCTGTAGGTATACCACCAGTCAATCTGTTCGGTAAGGATTTATACTTGAGTGATCATTTATTATGATCAAAGTCTTCTAAATTGAAAACATTAATTGGTACCAAAAGGACGATCACGCGATAAAGTGAGATTATAATGAAGTAGTTTAGTGTTGAGATTTAAACTTCAGCTATTTATGGGTCTATTATAATGGAACAGTTGGAGGCACGTCATGTAAGTTTCGCCGTAACTATAGTCTCAGCGCGGTCCCCGCCATTTTGGATGATTCCCGTCACCTGTGCTCGGGCCGTCTGCTTTAAAAAAAAAGTAATATTCATAAATATTTTTTTTTCTTTAATATTATTTTGATTAAAGCAACAACAGCACGTACCTATAATGAAAACCTTTTTTTTTAATATTATCCACAAACTTTATTACCTGCCTACTAAATAATATTCCATGACAATTTAAAATTCTTGTAGTAAAACCTGAACATTAAGCTGTACGAAGATTACCTTTGCATAACAATTTTAGTTTTCAACGTTGGTATATCAGTAGTAGGCGGTAAAATCAATAGGTAAAAGGGTAAAAATTTTAAATGTTTAATTTTAAAATATTATTTTTATCACAAGCAATGGAAATTCCCCATAATGTTGGTAAGCAAACAAAAAAAAAACAATTATGACCAATTGTGTTTGCACTATAAATATTGTTTAGTATCTTTTGGCTTGTCATGAAACACCTCATTATTACTTCTGTAACGATAGCTGTAAGCCACCCACCCAAACACAATAAAATAAAATAAAATAAATAAAATATTTTGTTGATTTGGATTAATAGGTATGTAATGGTCGTAACGGAATATGAAAAAGATTGACTCCAATTGGATAAGGTTTATGTAAATTTCAGTGAATAATATTATAAGTAGGTACTCTTCAACAAACAGAACCATCTTATTTTCCTAGAAATAAAAGACTACAAACAACCACGTATCAGTAATCTCAAAATTGTTGTTTGCTTATGTGTCTTAAAAAAAAAACCACTCTGAATACGTTTTAATTAAAGTATGAAGTATTCAAAGGCTGTATGTAATAACGAGGCTCAGTGCTCCACTCTGTTGAATTATAGCTAGGAATATAGCCAGGCTGTATTTTAGGTTGAATAACGGTTAGGCTGGATATGCGGCGCCGAGCGGTTCAGACCACGCCAGTTTCGTGGCTAGAGCTTTAAGGCTTGGGGAACTATTTTTACATTAGATATAGTTTTACAATCCTTTGCGGTATTCGTACAAAATCATAGATAAAATTATAAACACAGGAAATGCAGTGACAGTAATGAAAGCAATTTATTTTCCTAGTTTAGGTACTTACCTAATTGATTTCTCTGATACGAGGTAATTTTTTTTAAAACAATCTAATTAAATAGTTCCCTAACTGACTGGTTGACTGACTGACAGACAACGCATTAGCTCTATTACCTACCTTCTGAAGTTCGAAAGTTTTAATATCATATTCTCTTTGTAGATAATTATGATTGTAATAGGAAAGTGTTAATCACAGTCTTAGTCGAAGTCCATCGATAGATTGAAAAATTATTCGCACTGAGCTGCGAGTAACACTGTGAAATAGAAATTTCAAAGTACCTTTCTGAATTATTTTAATTAACCTATTCCGAAAACATTACAAACGAAAAACGCACCGCAAAACAAAAGTTTAAAACACAGGATTGCGTGTTTTCGTAGCAGCACGTCCAACTTTCGAGTTCTTAGAGCCCGCGCCCGCATCTACTCGACGATTGTTTTCAACGAGTGCTTGTTTATCGAATTAAACACAACATGAGTTATATTAACGTTAGAAGTTAATTGGATGGAGCGCACAAATTTATTTCCTCTAAAATAATGTTTAGAGTAGGTAAATATGCACTGAAAAAAGACTTTCCTATATAAGAAAGAGTAAAAAAGTTTATTGAAACTTGTTCAAATGGAATTAATTTTACTGAAAATGTAATTTCAATTTATTTATTGAAAGCACATAAATTCAAACATTCTCAATGACCAACTCAATTTACTGTAAAAACTGCCAAGCTTTTCACGATATTCTAAAATGTCACAACAAATTCTTTGCCCATCTCTCCGTTTACGGACTCTGCTCTTCAAACGTGACATTTTTTAGAAGTGACATTTAAAAATTGGTTTAATGTAAAATCGAGGGGAGGCCTCCCTGGGAGGCCTGGAGACCTTTTTATGCAAATCTTGAAGGATGTGCCGGGACTTTTAATGAAACAGGGCAATTACTTTGATGAATACTGCACTCGTGACGTGACGATCCTTGTGAGAATGGGGGAACGGTAAATCTAAATTAAATGCCAGGTATCTATATTGATTTAAATTAGAGAAACACCGAATCGTTTAAACAAAGGCTGCTGCGAGTTGAATTACGATTCGTTAAAACGAATTAGACTTAGAATTAGAACGAATTAGAATTAGACTTTGTTTATTCAACTACAAAAAACACTTTAGTGTATTTTTTAGTTTTTTTTTTTAAACAAAGTCTAATTTTACTAATCAGGCTGAAAAAAGAACAGATTATTTAGATGGAGATAACATGACTAATTTATTAAATTAAAACTCAACATATTAATAACAAAGATAATGTTATAGCTGCCTCAAAGTAGTAATAAAATATACAAATACTCACAACCCTCGTTAAATCTAAAATGTTCATTAAAGGAAGCACTCAGGTACGCTTTTATTCGTACTAAATTAAAACATAAAAAAATACAAGCGGCGGGCGGTACTTTACGATGTTTATTTCCATCACAGAGCAGCTCAATCGCACTCCTTGAATCCACGACTTACGGGTTACGGCAGCACGATCTGATTACTCGGCAGAATCAAATGGTCAAACACGAATAGAAACTTACTAAAACAGTCTTCAGTAAGCGCAATCTAATAAAAAAGTAGATGAGACTGCCTTACGCAGCCGGAATTTTAATCAATTTTGCGGCCAATAACTGGAGCGGGCGGGCTCAACGAGCCGCACTTCGCAAATTACCGCCTTAAAGCGTTTGCTTGGACTATATTCATCAGGCCAAAGCTCCTAAATTAAAAAAACAGAGTTCGTTCTTCAAATTTGCATAACAGGGTCGATTACATAAAAAAATGTTTCACGTTTGCATTAGCGTTCCGCGTTTGTGTAATTATGTCAGCTGCCAGTAATAGCGACGGCGGCGGCTCCGGTGTTCAATAAACAACAGATTTTTATTGTGGCATCGAGTATTTTCTCGCTCTCGACTATATTTCAGTGAGCAGAACAGAAACCCTTTCGTTTTTGTGCCGGTGGCGCGGGCGTCGTGAGCCATTGACAAAAAGAATCAGATGCTGACGTCAAAGACAAGGGCCGTTAGTACCGCAGGAGACGCCGGCGTCGACCTGAATAATGAGTTTCACAAGTATTTTGACGGAACTTTATTACGGTTCGTACTTAGCAGGCAATTAAGAGCCCTTTGGTATTTTTCTTGGTGGACGTTGTAATTAGTTCGCACGATGATTTAGTAGGCTTTCAAAGCAGAAAAATATTTTTCATTTTATATAAACTTTAACTCAGACTTTGTGGAAACTCGCTAATAGAAATACTGAGGAGGACTGAGAATAAGTTAAATGAAACTGAATATTGCAGTAACTGTAAATATTTAGTTACTTACCTACCTACCTAACTGAAACCCCACGCAGTTTGCAATATGCTGACCTAACATAACTATGTCACAAATTATGAAGACAAGGAAGTTAATTCAAACTGTAACAAGTGTGCCTGCCATGCTCTATCATGAAGTTAACAATGAAATATGTTTGTTTCAGATAATTCCGGGGAGCGTCCTCATTCCGGGCTATCATCGGAGTGCTGAGACAAAGGGCGGCGCTCGGCAAAGTGGAATAGTTTCAATTTGTATTGAAAGTTTAGTGGTGAATAGGAAGTGTAACGAGCGTGTGGCAGGTGTCACGAGGGAGACAATGAGGAGGTGGGACGGGGGAGGGTAGCATGCCAGCGCCTGCCACGGCGGCCTGATGGCGCTAGTGCGCCGCATACTAGGCGACGCCCAGGTGAGAACCGCATGCACGATTAGCGCACGCCACACTTCGACAAGCCATTGTTAGAGCGTTTAACGGGGAACTCTTGACAACATCCTGCTACATGACATGCGGGTAGCGTGCGCACAACACTATGTAGCTACACACGCGAATACCTATTTGTGTCGTAAATTGAATGGAACAAAGTAGGTGAAATTATCGCATGTAAGCAAATAACTTTATAGTTACAAATTGGGTTATTTGTGATTGTACTACTACTATTGGGTAACATGAACCTACACCATGGCTTTTGAAATTATAGTTAGAATGTTTTCGGTATCATTCAAATGGAGGTATTATCAGTAATGGCGACGTTGCTATGATTCGGTTTCCCCCAGCCGCACGCCACGACGAGCAGACTTAAACGACTATAACATCAAACGGTAGCAGGTGAATTTACTAAGCGAGAGGGGTCTGCTCAGATTAATAGCTACAGATATAGCGTCGTCGGATGCCCAAAATATATCGCTGTTGTTCTCAAAGCATGTTGATAAATAAACTAGATTACTGGGACTTTAAAACCATTCATTATGAAGTTGAAAGCCACTACACCTGCATAATGACATAGTAGCATATAGTTTGCGGTGGGGATGTAAATGTCGAATGATTGAAGCACACATCAATTAATTAATTAAAGCAATTAGCGACACAATTGATGGGCGCGGAGGTTGTTATGTAGTACTTCAACTAGTGTTTGAGTGCTAGCTACACGTGGGACTTTCCAGTAACGTGGATGTGGGCACAGTATAATAAAGTAAAAGAGAGATACTCACCTACTAAGTACCTGTCATGGAAGTTATGTTTGCTACGCTTCAATAAATATACAACTAAAATACATAACACAGAAATAAATAAAAACTAAAATTATTGTTTTTCTATAGACTTACCTTGACGACTGAGTTAGTAATTAAAAAAATGATGTTTCTTGTGTCGACGTCATTGATGAATTCAAACTACTGAACAATACAGTCGAGATCTTCGTTCCATATTTCTCGTAAATGAATGTCGCACCATCCGTGAGCGTGCGTAAGTCGACATACGCACGGACGTAAAAACATCGCGGTGGGATTTTATTGCACACTGGATTTTCAACTCTTGGTGTTGAGCCGAGCGTTGAAAATCTAACAGAGTGCATCCCAGCGCATCGAGAAAACACACTGCTGGGTTTTCATCTCTCGGCGCTAAGAGCGTTGAATCTTGAAAATCCAGTGTGCGAGAAAATCCCGCCGCGATATTTTTACGTTCGTGAGGACGTAGGCTAACTGCCACTCACTGGAGACTGTTGTTTCGGCCGTTTTGTATGAAAACGTTATACTGTTACTTTATTATACTGTGACGTGGGTGGTGGAAAGTTCACAGATAGCCTTCCTAAAATATCTAAATACTTTTATTTATATAGGATGCCGCTAAGGGAACCTTTATTCGTTTTGATCTCAAACTAACACTTTTCATGATGAAATTATTCCGTAATTTAAATGTAAAAGTTAAAATTACACTTTCAAATTAGTGCCTAATAGGTACATAACAATATGTACGAAACATATATTTTTATCTATACCAGTTAATAAAGTATAATGCTAATACGCAACTCATTTACCGTTTGGTTATGCAAATGACAATATTCATAAGACCATAATTCGTGGTCTTCTACGCAGGCGATAAAATGTACCTTGACCAAATTCATCCAGGCGAAACTCCGCAAGATGGTCGACGAGCAAGTATCAGTCAGCTCTCGGGTTGACGCGGACGCCGAGCCTGAGCCGGCGGACCCGCTGATCACGCCAGCCAGTTCGGCGCTCGAGCGGCCTGAAATGGACCGGCCGGTGCCGCCCGAGCGACGCCTACTCATCGGCACGTTGGACAAACGCAACGGGGGACTCAGCGTCGGCGAGGGCACGCTCAACAGAACCACTCGGCTGTCTATAAGAAATGGGAAGGATAATCCTTTTATAGGTAAGTATCATCTTCCTGTCCTGTAGGCCTAGACAAAAACTTTTCTGATAGCGTTAACGCTAGACGCTAACGTCAAAATGTTTGGCAATGACATTACCTGCGGAAAAGATACGTAATGTCACGTGGTAAGCAAATGTCAACTCCATACAATTTGAATTACCGTTGGCGTTAACGCTTACAGAAAAGGGATTTTGTCTAGGCCCCCAGGTACTATGTTACTTGGGGTCAGCGCAAAATTCTTCATCTTCCATTCTCTCCTGTCAAACGTCACTCTATCAATCACTCGCCTTCTTTCATATCATTCCTCACACAGTCCATGCATTCTTTCTCTGGCCTGCTACCTTTTTAGGGTTCCGTAGTCAACAAGGAACCCTTATAGTTTCCCCATATCCGTCGGTCCGTCCGTCTGTCCGCTGCTTAGCTCTGAGACTCTTAGTACTAGAAAGCTGTAATTTGGCATGAATATACATATCAGTCACGCCGACAAAGTGGTATAATAAAATATAGAAAAAAATATATGTTACCTCATGTACACGTAAAGTGGGGATGTTTTATTTTTGTCCTCTACCCCATGGTGTGGGATGTCTTTGGATAGGTTTTTCAAAAATATTGCGGGTTTGTAAAAATAATTTTTTGATTAAGGGATCCTTTTGTGAAATATGAAGCTTTAAAGTGCTAAATATCTGTTAGTCAAGTATGTGATAAAATTCACGGTAGTAGTATATATATAACGAAGTTAAAAGAAAAACTATCACAGCTAAGTAGGCTTTACAAGTTAACGAGTAGTAGTCGACCAACTTATTTTGCGGCACAAGGCATAAATTTAAACGAATAGCCAAGTTATTCGGCTTCGACGATGGAGCAGCCCTACCTAGACAAGACTAATGTGGTTGCGGCTGACGAAATGAGAAGACGTCGATTGCAAAAAATCGCTATGGATAAATGAGCCGGTTTTATTAATTAATTAATCAATAATTTGATAGTACTGTAGTTATAGATAACTAATATTTATGCGATGACTACGAATATATATATATGTTTATATTTAACATCCAACCAAATCATCCGGCTGTAATCAAACACGAAAAATGTAGATGAAAAAGTATACAGAGTTTGACGGAAAGTACCTCTTGTATCCCCAAAGTATAACAGTCACTGTTTCACAGAGAATTTATTATATCCAGGTAGTCAACCCAACCGGACAATTTCATATATTTTATCGTTGTGAATTTTGTTTCCGTGACCTCCTTAGTGACTAACTTTTAGTCGGAACGCTTATGAATGTACTCACGGGCTCCTTATAACGATTGCGATCATCAGAAGCTAACTTCAAGATTAGAAAGCTCTAGTTATTTACAATTTGATCCGATAATAACATTCAAAACTCCTTATGTATCTAATTTCGTTTCTTCGTTTCCTAGATGATGACAATAAAGAAAACCAAGCAAACGGCAAGCTCGAGTCCCCGGTAAAATGGTCAACACAAAACGGTAGCGATAGTGGAACATACGCTGAAATCGGTAACGGAGGCAACAGTCACACCAGTGAAAGGAACATTCTGGATCCAGCCGACAGTTCAGAGGAGGAGGTGCCTCTACCAGATGCTACGTCACCGGGAAGGAGTAGTGATGGACCCGAACCTAGAGCTGATATCACTGCCACACTGGAAGGAGGTATAAAAACCATTTTATTATTTCAATACAATTGCATTTTATAATTCTCGGTTTTTTAATCTCCATTTTTATAGCCAGAATACGTAGTTTATTGTTGAACATTTTCGAAGTGATATTTGTCATATTGTCAATCGATGTCCAAACGTTGTAAGCCCGGGTAGGTTGGTCCACCGGAATTCGTATAAATAAAAGCGACAACGAATTTACGTCTATCTACATTCATCTCAATTATTTATAAAATAAAACAAAGCGGGCTGAGGGAAAGGTAAACTTGGCAGCTAGAGTTTGTCTTAAGAGTCTGTAATCCAAGAGATAATAGTTCGTAACTAGTCGAGACGGCATGTTTGTTTTGTTGATGAAGTAAGTTAGAGTTAGTTTGAAATTCTTCATAGGTGCTGCTACAAGCTGAGAATGTTATGAGCGTCGTTCAACTCTGTCTTAGACTACACACGCTGAATACAATTATGGGCTCCTTACTTTATAATAAACGACACAAAACACGTACACGTTGACGTCGTAGTTCAGGAAAATGTTATAAAGCAGTTGAATAAATAAATGGTATTTACGAAAAATTTACAGCTTTCGACTGTATTTGAATTTGGTAGGAAAATTCTCTTAAATATGAATTTACAAACAACATTTATTGTACGCCACGCTCCTAGTTTTAATAAACATAAAACAACAACTGAGTACGTTCCCTTTGTGCTGAAGTCTGAAAGCTTTTTCATGAATTTTCGTTTGAGTCAATTTATTAAAAGCTACTAAGCGCAAGTGCAACTAAATTAATATTTTCCTCATCGCGAGTGAGGAGGTGACAAGAACTATATGTTGGTAAAACATCCATATATTGTGCGGGCGGTTCTGTGCAGAATATCCTCGTTGCTAATGAGCGCGCAGCCTTGGGGAATAAGCTCATTTGCCGACTAACTGCACACTGCACAGCCAGCCAACTCCGCCAGAAAGAAACTTTCCGCCTGATGTTGCAATTTGTCATTTAATTCCTTTCTCAGTGCTTTAATTAGTAAGTTGTTATTTCGGTTACTATTTGAGTCTTTTTATTTCACAATTATTACAGTCTGGGTTCCGACAGCTTCCTTATGCCATAAGTTAGTCTGTTATACAATCGGTTATACAGGCTAACTTGCGCATTCATCCGTAACAATTGGTCCCGGAGACAATTGTGCAATGCCTCACCGTATTGACTTATCAGAGCAAGCAGGATAATAGGATCACTGGGACAATGTGCGCCCAAGCATAATTTATCTGCAATCTGTCTGTATTTGTTCACGATAGAGCCGGCGCTCAGCGACCAATTTGCTACTGCTCCATTTGTTACTAATCCTTCAGCTTATTATTTCTTTTTCCTCGCATCCGAGTGCGGGGCCCGTACGTTTATTAATGTGACGCAGTAGATCTCGAGCGCTTTCTCACTCTATTTGTTCCGTTGAATTAGAGGTTGTCTGGAGAAGAATAATTACATGGTTTCGCGAAGGCGTTATTTTTCCGAAGTCAATACGTCACTTTGAGAGCGATGGCACAATAAAGCAGGCGTCGCGCACACCTGCCGCCGCCGCCGTGCCGTGAGTCCGTGACGCGTGTTACATGCGAGCAATCGATTTGTCTGGACCGGCCAGAGTCGCGGCTTTCGTGACTCGAGAAACTTTCGCGTTATTACAACGTTTACGTCGCCGTAACCAATTCCATTTATATGACTGCGGCAGCACCGTACTTTACAAAACTTTTCATATTATAGTACGACAGCTAATAATGAGGGTTACAACGTGAGCCCTTGAACGCTAAACAAGGATTCAACTTCGTGGAAATAGAGCTATAAAAATAGCAATGATACCAAGTAAACGAGGTTCGAATTAGGACGCCCGCCGAGTTGACACGCAATTTGAAAAATAAATAACAATGTCAAATTATCTTTGCTTTGAAAGTCGTACCCAAACTTCTTAAGACCCCTGAGTACGTACATATTATATATAAAAAGTTTCCTCGTAAATTAATAAATCAGGGTACAAACAATCGGGCGTTAATTAACTGGCTTCCGGCGCTAAATCCGTATAAAGCAATATATTTTTCATAAAAGGCACGAAATCATTTTAAATGGAGATGTCATTTCGGTAATTAAGTTTGACATTGTGTGACGGTAAAAAAACAAACACTTTTGCGTGTACAATTATACTGAAAGATTATGTCATCATTGTATTAATCTTTGTCTTATGGTAAAGAATGGAAACTACATCAGTAATTAATTGGAGAAATTATTCTTTCTACGCAAGTAACTTCTAAAAAAAAAATTACGAGTAAGAATGAGAAGTGTATCTTTCTTATTCCGCTTTGTGATTAGGCTGCGCAATGACACTTAAAAAAAAACATATCGTGTTTCCTTATAAAGTTGTCTTGGATGATTCTTCCTAGCGCAGATGTGGAGACGTTCATTCAAATGGTATAATTTGTGGACAGACGCGGCCTCCCCCGGCGGTCGCTCGGACCGGTCGCGTCACGAGGAGGTCCCCGCTTCCCCTGGGATGCTCACCGCCGCACAAGTGGCCAGGAAACTCCGGATGGAAAATGAAAGATTACAGGTAGAGGTATAATAAGCTTATACACAAACCAATTTTGGGTTACCGGATCAGTATTTTGCCGATTGATTAGATCTGCCGTAAGAACGGCTTTTGAGCTTACGCTTTTGGGTTTCTGGGGTCAATAGTTCAATTATCAGCTTTGATGAAATTTGTGTAATTGTGAATGATGCTAACATAGTCTGATAAAAGCGATTCCTAATCACTGGCTGACTTTGAGTCAATCGTAATTTTGCCTACGCCATACCCGTATTTACTTTCTTCTATAAAGATTCCTCCCGAAGCAAGATGCGTGATGTTCCTAAAATTCGAAATTACGAAACTGGCGGAAAACGTAGGCAGTTCCACAAAGGATATCTCTCCAATAAACTGTCATTAGTGATTCTGCCAGCGTTCAAGGATCAATTTTTTACTTAACCTTTTTCCACTCGGCCGGACTTGGCTGATGTTAAATAAGATACCGGGGGTTTATTACTCTCTCGATAGACTTTTGGGAAGTCGATTACGTTAATACATAACTATTTCATGATATTCGACTGTCCATATAATATACGTGAAAAGAGAACATATTTTTGTTACCTTTATTGGTTTCTGATACTCGATTTTGGTCGTTATCTCGTGTGATAAGATATTCGATTCTAATGAGCCACTTGATTTCAATTCGATGGGTTTTGTGTACAAAGGATTATTACTATCTTTTAATTTTATTCATGGTTTTACCTAATCTCAAAAAAGCTACAGCGAGGTCATCTATGTATACAATTCTTGCACGCATATTTCAAACAATTTAACCTTTACTGACATTGAAGGAAAAATAACATCCAGCTTTTTATGGATTCGCATAAAAAATGCCATCAAAACTTTATTGCATTTAATCAGCACCTTGTTAATTACCTACTTATTTCCCTATAAACTCCTTTAACTTAAGCCACATGCGAAAATTTAGAAAACAATAAAATTAATAGCTAAATGAAGTACTTATGTTTATTTACGTCATCATAATCCTCTTGCACTTATTTCTATTTGCTTGGGGATGGTGGTGCAAGTCTTTTATGAAAGATTAAGAACTTTTAAAACTTTTAAAAGCTTTTAAAAGAAAACTTTTAAAGCACACAAACCACACAATGCATTCATCGAAGCTTTGATTGTTTCTCTATTCATATTTTTTCTACATACCTACTATTTGGAAGCTACAGTTTATTATTTTTCTCCAGGCTGAGCTAACTCGAGTGCGTCGCCTTCTGGTGGCAGCCGCAGAAAGAGGTGAAGCCGGTAACGCACTACTGGAACGAGCCAAATCTGACACACAGGACGGACCACAGCTAGACCCTCAACAGCTTGAGAAGGAACTGCTGCTGGCTAGAGAAGCTGTTAACTGTAAGTGGTACTTCTATTTATATGCTAGTTCCCATTACTGGAACGAGCCAAGTCTGACACACATGATGGTCTACAACTAGACCCTCAACAGCTTGAGAAGGAACTGGTGCTGGCTAGAGAAGCTTTTCTATAAGTGGTAATTCTATTTATATATTAGTTCCCATTACTGGAACGAGCCAAGTTTGACACATAGGATGATCCACAACTAGACCCTCAATAGCTTGAGAAGGAACTGCTGCTGGCTAGGGAAGCTGTTGACTGTAAGTTGTAAGTACTTATTTTATTTGTTGGTTTTTCCACTAAATTAAATTTCCACTATAATTAACATTAATTAATTAATTTTAACTAAATTTCCACTAAATAGGACATATTTTTATTTTTAAAACATCCTGCAAAATCTGGTTAATCTTGTAATCGGAGAATTAGCTATATTTTTGTGTATCTCGTACCGGTAAGAGTAAAGAAAATAACATGTTTTTGTAATACACGGGACTAGCATCTGCGAGCACGAAACACGATATTTGTAACATAACATCACGCCTGTTTTCTTGAAGGATTTGGCAGAGGTGTACCTTTAGTACATCCACATTTCACCAGTTATGTTTAAGTCCCATGTAATAGGAGGCGAGCCTATTGCCATCAACCGAAGATGTGTTTGCTGACAATCAGGCGATTTATTATTGATTAGAGAAAGTGATTAGTCATGAAAAAACAAATGAAATACAAACAAAAATCAGTAGAAAACATAAAATCCTGCTATAGTCACAATAGTACTGCCGTTCTACCAGTTAGCAAACAAGCTATTAAAATTATACAGTGTCCTGCCACGTTCAGCCACTATCCCAGATAAAACATTTCTAAACATATATCAAACTAGATCTTACCCAAAAACATAATGGTCGGGTTTATGTCGGGTATTACTTTGCTAAAGAAATTAATGGCGACATTACACTACCCATTATATTTTTATGGCATTAGTTTCGTAAAGACATTGATACGAGTATTAAAGTTAGCTATTACAGTCAAAAGTGAAGTTTGATATTAAATAAAGTATTATAGATTAGTTATTACCCATATTAAAAAGTTATTACGAATATTATTAGTGGCTGTGTGAGCTATAGACTTCGCGATTCTGTCTTTGCATAGCTTAAAACTGAATAAATGTTCCCCGCGCACCTTAAAACAAAATCCTTAAAACAAAAAGCGCGAAATGGCTGAAATATGTTTTTTTTACGTTTTCAACTCCTATATCTCCGCCATTTTGAAAAATTTCGAAAAACTGTATCCATAAAAAGTTCCATATAATTATCGAACCTGCTCACAAAATTTCACGAGAATCGGTTAAGAAATGCGACCTGTAGAGGAGAACAGCCATCCGCCGGACATCCGTACATACGAAAGCATTTTTGCCCAAACTCAAACGGAGAAGCTTCGCGCTCGCTCGGTCGATAAGTGTAAAGTAATAAGAAGTTATAACTGTGATTAGTCTATTAAATTTTAACATTACGTCAACCGTTGTTTCTCCGAAGGGTTTTACAGAAGTTTATTTAAAGTACACCCATATTTCGCCAGTTATGTTTAAGTCCCTTGTGTGCATGTGTGGGTGTGTATTCAATTTTACTGGCAGAATTTTTTAATCTATTCGTGGGAAATGTCGATAAGTCTGCATATCATACGTAAATAAAACCGACATAATAACTACTAAAGCTTTAGTTGCTTACCGAGCGAATTAATACAGTGGAATTTTACTAGAAATCCTTCGAAATTGTTTGACTGTAAATAGGTACTAGAAAAACATAACTTAGGTAGTCTTTTACAAAATTTTCCCAAGCATACATAGAACCAGCACTAGAAGTTTTATTCAGAATACCTTTGAATGGAACATTGTAATAAATAGAGAACTTACACCTGTAGTGGCTTTATCTCAATAATCCGATTCGATCCCACAAAAGTGGGCAATTTGTTGAGTGCCACCCGATGCCAGAGAAGCGTGAGTAAGCCGACATTTTGATAAACTATACTCATAATATCTCGCAAGTTACACTGCCTTACAGACCCAAATCAGTAAACGGGTCACGTCCCTCTAAGGGTGTGCTGTTACTTGGACTGACATTTTCACTAATGTCATTAAGCTGACGAAAGTTGTCAGAAATGCGTCGGCCGTATATGTTTTGGCAGATGGTACGAGTACCATGTGTTGGATTCGTTATTCATTATGTTTAAGTGGCCCGTGGGCAAACAAGTGTGAATTACATGAATATGTTGTTTATCAGGTGTCAAATATGGATAAATAATTCATATCCTATCATTCTGTGTAGGATATTTATTAAGTGAAAATTATTCCAGTACCTTTGATGTTGTCTCATCAATCATGTTTAACATAGCTGTGAAATATGAATTCACCAATCATATGCCATGACTAGTACTTAAGATAACAATGTCTTTATTTGCATCGTATACTAAAATGATTTTGGAAGTCAATAAGACTCTAAAGCTTTAAACTATTTTACTGAAAATAGCTTTAAGTGAGATATTTCTGAAGTTTTTAACGATCTAGACAGCAACTTCTCCAATTTATCTAAGTTAGAGCACAGTTTTGAATTTTATTCGTTTTATTACATTCTGCATATTGAATTTCCATTGGCCTCATTTAACGTACGCCATTATCGGATAAGTAGGTCACTATACCAATCATCTTTAGCCCTACGTTGGTTGCAATGTTAGTAACACCAACGAAGTAATTTTTTTTATAAAACTTCGCGATATCGCAAACAACATCAAATAAAAGTTACGACAAATCAGATCAAAGTCACTTCATCGGAACATTTTAAGTGAGCTAGATAAAATTATGAATGGTTCAATCATAATTTGAAATGTTATGCCAAGTTAGACAGTATCATTTACGTCGGCTACAGTTGGGCCTGCCTCGTCTCCATTCGTGGTCGATCGATGGAAGGCAAGCAAAATAATGAAGTCACGTTCAGCGGTTGTATCAAGTAAATAAGCAGAACACTTCGGTGTGCTATCGGTCTAGTCGCAAACTTGTTTAATTATCATATAGGTACTAGAGTCAACTTTTATTTGGACGAAGTAGTTTTCTCTGATGGCAGTTTTTCTGTTATTTTTAGTTAAGATACCTAAGTAGGTAGATATGTTTATGTCGCTAGTAAGTTTTCCAGAAACGAAACGTCAGAAAATTTATTTAGACCACATTTACCAACGTGTAATTTATCCATGTACCTTCTCTAGCTAAATTATAACATTCACAGCCTTATGCTTCAATAATTTCAGCTCATAACATATATATTTGGTATGTTAGTAGGTTAAATGCCTCTTTTATAAAGTGAGAATTTAAATTAATTACCAAAATATAGGTACCTTATACATATGAAGTGGCCATATATAAGCAAACAAACACATAACGAGAACAAACGGCGGCATATTTGAGTTGGTCCTACATACAAAGGATATATCTAATATGTTTACCTTATGTAACTGTTCCACGTGATCGATGAAACCACAATCAAAGGGCTGTTGCCTTCCTACGCCCAAACCACACTATTCCACAAACTAAGTAAGTTTTGTAACATACCTACTGAACTATTATTACGACACTCTTCTATCGAACGTCAAAGTATTCGAAGGTGACCTTCGACTAATTTCCGGAAGAGCAAAACCTCAAAAATTCATGAACTTTATGATTGCCAATAAATTCTGAGCCCGGAACCGAAATCCAATTTCGAAACTCTAAAGTGATTGCAATCGTCAAAACGATCGACAGTATCTAGAATCGTTTGCAAAAACAGTAAAATGTAGATCAATCTCGGATGCGTTTTATCTTCCTATCAAACGTTGGAAACGTACAAATGTCCGAGTTAAGGGGAGATCATAGAGAGCGGAGCGACAAAGGACACAGGTTCCCAAAGCGAGCAGCTTCGCTCAAAGAGTTTGAATCACTCGGGATTGAGGCATGGCTCTCGCTAGTGTATCTCGACATACAAGCTTGCCTGTCGCTTATACCATGTATGTATTGCAAAACAAATGCACCCATGTTTTATTCTAGACGATAACTTCGTTCACAGCAAATATGTGTTCATGAAATCCTTGTTCTTTTCGTTTTCTAAGGCTTTAGGTAAACCAAAAATTACTTCAATATTGACTTCGTATAAAATAAAAACATTTTGTTTCAGCGTTGAAGGCAGACAAAAAGCGGTTGAAAGCAGAGAAATTTGATTTACTAAACCAAATGAAACAACTCTACGCCACGCTTGAAGACAAAGAGAAAGAGCTACGAGACTTCATAAGAAACTATGAACAGGTTAAATTTAATAATTTTGTATATTACGAGGGCGAATATTAGCATACCAAGTAATCCAATAATGTTGTTAGATGCTACGAGGGAAATGCGTTGTCACGTAAAAGGGTTTGTTACCTCCGAGGCAGGGTTATAAAATTAAAAATATATAGGCAGGCCTTTTATTCCAAAATATTCCAGTGTCATTAACGTAGTTATTACTGTGTGAAGCCAACATTGTGGTCACTCAATTTATTATGCCATATCTTTTGATCTAGCAACGTTTGCAAGGCTCATTATGCTCGGATAGGATCTAGGTCACACAGAACTTGCCCAGTTGTTTCCCAGCTTATAGAATTTTACACATACAGAAACTTCTCGGCGAATGCTCTCATATCATAAGTTATTCTTCTACATTGTTCTCAGCTACTGAGAGTCTGGTAGCCTTTTTCTTTTTATTAAATTCTAACTTTGAATCATTATTCATGAAGTCTTGACTTTAGTAAAGTCTTCAGAAATGCATCAAGCCCAACTATGTTCTTAATATTCTTTTCCAACATTTCTCCTTGAATGAAAATTACTTACAATTTGTTGTGATTTATTTATGACTTTCTCGCCCTTGCACCACCTCATTCTTTTTCAGATATTGTTTGTGAAAAGTTGATATTGCATCTTTCTTTACTGTTTTTGTTATAGTATAGTACCACATTTGTACAGATGCGATCTCGAGGTGGCGCGTCGTCAGCTTTAGGAGCGGAGCGAGCAGAGCGAGAGCGGGAGCGAGCGGCGCTGCTCCGCCACGCTCGCGACGAAGCGGAGCGATCGCTGCAACTTGCCGCCGCGCTCAGTGCGAGAGATACACAGCTCAGACATGCCAGGGAACAATTATTTGAGGTAGGCTTACTTAATAAAATTTTGCCTTCGAAACTATTATACCTACCTACACATGCTGCAGGAAACCAACGTGTTTTCCTTGAAATTATATTGTGATATCATAAAATGTATTTAATTAAACTATGTTAATGAAATGATAATAAACACAATACTCAAATTCAATAACATTCTCTTTTATCTACTGCGAAATGACGGGAACAATTCCCGAGATAATTCATTCAAAAGCTCTCGGTTCTACCGCGGAACCACATCGATATTATACAAAATTGTTTTTGATGAACAACTTCAGTGATGAAGTGCTTCAACCAATAACAAATAAACCTTTATCGACAGCTCAGTACTATGATGAATAGGTGGCGTGGTGTACGCTCGAACCAAAACCATCCATCACTCGCTTGTGTTAATTACCATTTCAAATTGCTCCGTCTCATTCAAATTTCAGGGAAAATTAAACGCAACTGTTTCCTCGACTCAGTGCTTGTTACACTATTTTCCGTTACGCATAATCCGGATATTAACCTGTGACCGCGGAACATTCGATACCATTAGGTTGATGCGGGCTCGCAACGGGATGTCCCATTCGAGCGGACAAATCCTGTCTAAATTAAAGCCCCAATCGAAATTAATTGAAGCATTAAAAGGGTGTTTCGGCGGAGGTATACCTATAATCGTGTTTGGGATGTGATGTCAGATCGTATCGTGCTGTTACCCACGAGTGTTGTAAAAGATGATTAAAGGATTACATGAGGATGGGCGGTGGCATCCACCTATATGGTAACATTATGCTTTTGGCTTGCCAAGTGTTGTAGTACGGAATATTGGTGAAATATTGGAAGATGCCATAAACAGACAGAATGTTTAGCAGTGAATATTTACGGGCTCATAAAATGATGTTGATACCTCTGCTACCATGTTCATAATCGAGCGAAAATTTTATTCCTTTGTTTTCACCGGGTGTAATGTTGTATAAGCTAGTTATACATACCGAAACTATTTAATATATTTGTGTTCGCTACTAATTAATGCATAAGGATACGAGTACAACTAGACTGTGGCCAATCGACGTCGATCAATGATATCGTGACATCTATGATAATATGAAGTGACATATTTCGAGGCGATCAATATCGAAATGGACGACGTCGATCAATCGCAATCTTTTTGGTGTGAAACATCTAAAGCCGCGGGTAAAACCGATTGTTGGCGTGGCGACGCATGCCGTGGCGACGCGTCGCCGTGCTATATTTTCTATACCTACAAAATAGTTTCGATGTTTCTCATCTGCCAGGCGTCCCGCGACGGCTCAATTGTTTTTGCGTTTTAAAGCAAAGTTGCAAGCATTTTCATTGATTAGCCATTCCACTCATTGTACCATTGAGGCAACCGATATGTTTCTATCAAACACATAGGCTCGAAGACAGCTGCAAGTAGCGGGGTGCCTATCAGAAGGCGAAAGCGTGGCCTCACTCGGCATGGGTCCTCCGATGATGCTGGGGGGACCATCCGGCTTGATCGGCGACAGGGGAAGCTGCAGTGCCGACTCTGGCGTAAGAGGTAAACACTTTTGTTGTTTTATAATGTATATTTTATCATAGTATTAGTCATGGTCGTCCTGCCCTTATTCTCATCGTATTGTAAATAAATATCAAAATATATGTATAAAAATCTTATGGCCTGTCTCCCTACCTCCGAATAACTTTTATGGCAGATTATATCATACAATTTCATTTCTGTTTTTGAATTGGTTAAGTTTAATATATTTGGTGAATGGTGCCTATTTGGAGACTGTGAGACAGGTCCTTGAGCCTTTACGTATTTTACACAATTCTCTAGCATACATTCGAGGCAAAATAGGTAACCTTCTCCCAATGGCTTCGATGACAGGTAGCAGCGACGGTGGCGCCACGTCCGTGTGCGGCGGCAACCTGTCGGACTCCACGGCGGAGGGCGCGGCGCCCGCGCTGGACGCGTACGACACGGACGCCGCTTCCCTTGTCTCATCCGCACATCATATCTATCAATGTAAGTACATTTATTACGAAGTGTGTCTCTATTCTCGACGCCTGCTGTGTCAATCTGTCTGATACACAACAGGGGCCAATAATAATGCTCATGACAATACTTATTGTAATACGACAATTATATACGATATATTTACTCCACAAAAACATAAAATGTTCTCTTTATGTTTCGACTATTTGGGGCTACGGTTCGGTCGGTAATTTACTTGATACTTAAAATTAAGTTCAAAATCACGTTCATTAATCCAAATGTCGAATTTTCGAATTTTCGTCGTACATTTTTGATCAATTTAACTTAAACGAATCCCTTTTAACGTTGTTACATCCGCGGCATTGTTGTTATGTAGTGAAATATGATTTCCATGATTCAGCTGGAAAATAAAGCGGATTGCAACTCGCTCATGTTGAAAACAAGTATAATGATTATATCTGTCGCTGTGCGGGAAACGTTCAACTTTTACATTCTGGACAATATATTACAGCGAAATGACTCATTTAGACGGAGGTCTCTTGCAGTATATTTAAAAAAAAAACCTTTTTTTTAACATTACGAAGTTTGCCATCTCATTCTTATCAAAGGGCTTTTTACCGTGAAAAATTGAAACGGCAAAAATGTCCGCTAGTGAAACGAGTTTTTTTATTACAGAGTAAACTTTCATAACGAGGAAATCACATTGTTTCGAACGGTTGTGCGACAACGAGCTATAAATGAATGGCGATCGAGACCATACTTTATTTTACAAGCTCACTGAAGGTTTCTGTTATTATTAAAACATTGTATTCGGATTTACAAATAGTTTAGTTTCATAACTATATGAAACTTGAAGATTCAACTCATTCAACAGTCTCCACAATTCATATTTTTATAGTTTTGACTAACTTCTATATATATTAATTTTTGTTGTTGACTTCATATATTCATCGAAAATTAACCATTCTCTCAAGCTTTTATTTATTGTGGGTAACATAAAGTCAGTAACTGTTCAACAAAAAATGGCGGTGAATTGAAACATTGTTAAATGCAAATGATGGAACTCAAACAATATGCTAAATAACAATTTGCAACGCATACTGCATTCTAAATTGTGCACAGTTTAACAACTAAAATTGCTGGAGGCAGCAGTCAATATTGTACTGTTTTACGAAACATGCTCAGCGTACATCAAACAATAAAACTCCTGACAACTACGTTAGTATTGCAAAACAACTGTTCGGAAATTCAGAACTTCATTCCATTTGAATTTACCATGTTTTTGTTTCAGTCTTTCCATAAAACCGGAAAAAATTTATTGAGTTTTTTATTTCGCAAATATTGGATTTCTCTCGTACACAATATGCTTTTGTAATAACTGAAGTGATTTTCCTTTGTATATCTGCAAATGGAAAAAGCAATTGGCAATTTTATCAACTGTCTCCGTGGGAGGTTATGGATTTAGGAAAATCGATTACATCAGTGGAGTATAAATGGGAGATTATTAAAACGGTTTTCCTTCGCTAAACTAAATTATGTGATAGGTAGGTACATTCTTAGGTTAATTACATAACATAAGGTTATACACATACTGTATTTTTAAAATTTCAAAGTAATATTTTGACATCTTGTAACACAAAAAACATCGACTACCTTTATTCTTGCGTAAGCCGTCAAAAGCCAACCGTAGGAAATGGATATTGCTTGTAAAAGATGTCCGAGTCCGCCGCTCGTTATTTTACAATATTTAAGCCCGTTATTTATATTATACATAGCTTTATGTGGTACCAAAGGATTCCTTTGTATAATATTGGCATACTTCAAAGCTTTATCTTGAAGGAAATAATGAAATAACGTGCATATTTCTGTTGTCGCTTCGAATAATCGGAACGGAAGTCGAGTTTCCATTCAAACGCGTCCAAATTACAGGACTGTGAGAACGTTGTATGAAAAAAAGATACGAAATACTGGTTCCACGCTTCAGTACATTGCGCCGAACACATTTTTCTTACACGAGCCTTCGATAGATGCATCGGGACATTTTATCCCGCCTGGGGAGAAAAGCTTGAGTGATATAAAGTAGTTTGTAAGCCTCGCCTATTCTACATATACATGTAACATTAGGGCTAAGTATTCGATGGCGACAATATACTGCGTGGTTCAATACGAAGAGGATCGTGAACCGCATTTTCAGTTTACATTTTCTCTCGCAGTTTGGAAATGGGATTTATAAGTGCTCTTGTATAAAACAGTCTGGTTAGTGTCTATTATAATTACGGATTTCTATTTATTCCATCACTCATTTGACCGAATATTATGTTTCCCTCTCGTCAGTAATAAGAATTTTGCATTATAATAGAGACTTGACCAACCAAAAAACTAGCAAGCCAGCTTGAACTTCAGCTGGGGCTGCCTCGCATAGGGTCATAGTTTTGCGTGGATGTGACGCATATTTTCCCCCAACTCGTTCTTTTTTGTATTCGTGTGTTTTCTCTGAGTCATGTTTACAGCAAATAAACGTATTTTCTTTTCTTTTTACTTGTCAAGAATATTTGTCAGGCAGTAGTGATGAATCCGAATCTACTGTCTGTCAATGAACGAAACTGACTGAATTGCTTCTGTTTTCTTAGTGAGCACACCTCGCGACTGTAGTCCAACTCTATCGCCACACAACAGTGCTTCACCCTTCACACGCTCCATCGACGCGGGATCACTATCA
This sequence comes from Dryobotodes eremita, assembly GCA_917490735.1. Classification (NCBI taxonomy): domain Eukaryota; kingdom Metazoa; phylum Arthropoda; class Insecta; order Lepidoptera; family Noctuidae; genus Dryobotodes; species Dryobotodes eremita. Next base: position 13,479,832 of record OU823254.1, on the reverse strand, counting down.
AGGTTTGTACCTATAATTTTTATTTTATTTTGTTCAGGAAACTTACAGCTAACTCATTGACGGTGTTTAAAAAAAATATGAAATTAAAGGCCATTTACAAGATTCCGCTGATAAACACTAAAATTAAAATGGTCTGCGCAAAATACCCATAACTTCTAAAATAAGTTCTACACCAATTGAATCATCTCTACAAACGAATAATCGGTTTTAACGAAAACAGTTCGTTTTCCGTGGAGAAGCTTTAGAAACATTGGTATTAAATATATCCAAATCATGTTCACTATTTAAACAGTTTATCAAAAACTTCTGCTCGCACGGATTACTCGTAGAAACAAATTCTGCCTGTGTGCGGATTTGGAATGAGGGGCATGTAACAAAGCTAGGTTTGTGAAACATTTCTGAGATAAAATATAAATTATTTTCTCTTTACTTTTTTGGGGTTATATCTCCAGTATTTACTCAATCACACATTTCAAGAATTTTTATTTTCATGCCAACATTGTATGTGCTTAAAATATTAGTACATTTTCTTGCATGAGTATCTTTTCATGTTATGAATTTGATTGCTTCCTTGGGTTATATACAATCCGTTGCGCGAAGCGACAGAGCCGTTACAAGGGGACCAGACAATATTAGTATTCAGCTGAGTAGATGTTCATTACCATGATCTAATTCTACAATTCACCCTCAAGCCATTCTTTGAAGACGACCCTTTAGGTACTAATTTCAGCGAAAAAATAGCGACAATCCTGTTAATAGCCACGTAAAGTTTCTTCAAACAAACTTTCTTGTTACTCCGAGTTCAAGAGCCTATTTCTAAGATACCCAATCACATTAAAACGAAATTCCTCCAAAAACGTATTTCCTTGCGAATGAGGTAACATCTTTATTTGCTGACATTAGCAAAGCGGTCTATTAGAGTTGATAGCAGTAAAATCGAAAAGAAGCTGGGCGATAACATTCTATTACATTTACTGCCTACTTTATTACGTAAAGCGATAATATCGAATTTTGACAATAAAATAAATCAAGTATTACGCGATTCGGGTCGCGATTCAGCAGTAGTTGCTCGAAGTTGCATTTTCTCCCGGCTTAATTCTTTTCCATTTCCCCGGGCTACTTTTTAATATCTTTCATCTAGTCTACAATATTTAAAGGGCCACCGCATCAAGGAATACGGCGGGGTAATTGCGTAACACACTAACAGTAGCAATGGCTTTCATTTTGACAGTTCAACAACATTCATTGCGTTATTTAGGTACCTTGTTGAACAGACACATTTTTCGAACATATGAAGCAATAGATTAAAATGGGCTTCAAAATTATTCAGATTGTGATTGATAGTGTGTTACGCAATTAGGGTGCTGTTTAAAAAGGTTGATTGCAATTTAGGATGTGAAACCCAATTCTGACAAGTTGGAATAATCACAGATCGTTCACCTGATGCATATTACAGCCCTCTAAAAGTTAATAGGAAATGGACCGATAACATTCAGCATTCTATTACTTTTACGGGCTACTTTATTTCTACAGGCGATATTATCGAATTTTGACAGTAAAATTTACCGAGCATTACGCGATTCGGTCCACGATTCTGCAATAGTTGCTCGAAATTACATTTTCTTCCGGCTTAATTCTTTTTCATTTTCCGCAAGTGTTCGCTCAGACTGCCTTTTATATCTTTGATCTTGCAATATTTTAAGAGCCGGAACAACGGCTGCTGCTTGAAAGGGCCACATACAGATTGAGTGTTAAATCTTTATGTGATTATTGAGATCGTACACCTGATGCAAACTAATAGCGCTTTTATACCTAGTCCTTAGGTACACTGATAAATATTTGAAGAAAACAGAATATTCGCTGTGAATGTTTACATAATGCATTCTTTTGTAGCGCCTTCTCTAGGTCCTTTGAAAAGCATTTCGTCACATTTACTTGCTTTGTAAATAGGAAAGTTGCAAACTTTTGACAAACGTGAAAAATTTCTACTACAGGTATTCTGATAGTGTCATCTGGCTATAGACTAATTTTCAAAGTTGCCGTTACTCACCACGTACTGTACCATAACGCATTTACACAAGGCAAAAATAAAACTGAATATTTCTTAAACGTGCATGTCCATTTCAATACTTCCTCTCCTATGCTCCCTTTAGGTCAGTAGAGCAGCTATCAAGCCCTGGTGAGTGCGAAGCGGCTCTGCTAGGAGGGGTGCGAGGTCGTTCAGGCGCAGGAAGCAAAGGAGCTCGCGGTCGCGGCTCAGCGTGGGGCTCCATATCACGCGTGTTCGCGCGCTCACGACACCGCACCAAGTCGGGCAGTGCGGCCATCAGTGGCCATGAGAGTGGTGAGTTTAGAAATCCATAGCGTAAAAAATAAACAGTAAATTTTTCGAAATACAAAACCCAACCTTTTGATAAAAATGTTACTTTACAAGTTTATTTAGAAAGAATTTCTTAACATTCCAATTAACTTGTCTTTTGTTTTCTTAACCGAATCAAACATAGATCCGAATTGGCGATTCTGATTCCCACATATAATTTTTTTCCTACTGTTTATACATAGCCTCCTTGTGTTTATAGATACCAACAACATTGGGAACCTTCGGGCGACCTGTTCAGGTCACAAATGAATATGTTTCAATGTTTTTCAATATAGCTTGTTGTTCAGAGCCGATCTACTCGGGTACTGGTAGCACTCGCGCTTGGTCGCCTTTGGGCAGTGAGGCGGCGTTGCGGGAGGCAGCATCTCTGCCACTTTCCCGATGGCGGGCACCAGCTATTATCGCGTGGCTTGAACTGGCGCTGGGCATGCCGCAGTATGCTGCTGCTGTTGCTGATAATGTCAAGAGTGGCAAGGTATGTAGAAAACAATAAACCCTTTTCATGGTGCTATCATGACCCGCGAACACTGCATGGTTTTTGTTTGGCTAGCTACCTATGTCACGGTATCGCGCTGCTATAGTCGACAGAAATAGCAAAGTGACTCAAGTGACAAAGTCACTGACTGTGTGTGCTTCTTATATCCAATTTATAACACGTCTCATCAGCGCCACTTTACCATCGCATAACTATCATCCGTCTAGAAGGTAGGAACCGCCACTTGTGCTCTAACTGAAAATATGGTTTGAAGTCGAAACTCAAAAGTACCACTGGAAGTGTTTAATTTATGTATTACACGCCACCGTAGTGGCCCACTACCAGATTTACCTATGCTTCCATTAAGTATATAGACAAGTAACTTTACTTAAAATCGGTGTTAAATAGAGGACTTTTCGCTAGGTTAGTACAAATTGAAAGTAGAACATTGTAAAGACGTAGTAACTCACTTTCTAAGTATTATAAACCTAGTAACCGTAGATGTTAGCAAAACGAGGTTACTTATGCACTGTTGCATTCAACTGTATGAGGCTTCTAGCAGTATTAACACACATCGTATTAACCACTTAGTACTCCATTTATTTAGCAAGGTAGAAAAGCTTAAATAATATACTACGTAATTATATATTTTATATCAATAACTTATTTAACAAAGTGCATTGTTGAAATTGTAACAATGAAATGGTTATTTTCAGCACGAATTACGTGAGAGCTAAAATCAATGTTTACATTTCGGCCAGTCATAACTCTCGAAAACGACGCGGATTATATTTTCGGATGTAACGATGGAATAAAAAAACCATTTTCATTACCCGTAAATCCATTAATTATTCGGAATGCGCTCATTTTATTGGACCTGTATGGAAATCGGGGACTGATACACCACCCCCAGATAAATTCATCGCAGAATTTGCTTATTTATATGTTGAATATTAGACTTTTCAGTAGTCGATTCAGTCTTGTAACATGAAAAGGAAATCACGAACGTAAAAGTTATTCATGTCATGATCGGTTGATAAATTCATAAGAAACATTTTTGATAGGGATGTATGTAGTAGAGCGAGAGACGCGCATTAAGCGTCAAATATTGTGTTCTGGTTGGTTCTAGATTCGTGCTTTGAATGGGCAGGTTCTGCTCGAGCTATCTGACGCGGACTTGGAGGTGGGGCTGGGCATCTCGCAGCCGATGCACCGCAAGAAGCTGAGGCTCGCCATAGAGGAGCGGAGGAGACCAGACCTCGTCAGGAACCCCAGTATAGGACAGTTGACGCACGCTTGGGTCGCTGCTGAATGGCTGCCGGACTTGGGATTGTCACAGGTATGAATATTATAATTTTACGTATTGTTTAACCTGGTTCCATGTTTATCTTTAAAAGCTCTTATAAAAACTTCGATGTCAGTGAAATTCGGATACAAATTGGCCCATTAGATATAACCAAAGAAGAAACCAGGCACTCTAATTTGCGTTAATTTGGTCCAACAGTATGCAGAGTCGTTCCTGGCGAACTTGGTGGACGCTCGCATGCTGGACACCATCAGCAAGAAGGAGTTAGAGAAGTACCTCGGAGTGACGAGGAAGTTCCACCAGGCCTCCATTGTGCACGGCATACATCTGCTTAGAATAATGAAGTACGATCGACAGGTCAGTGGACAGTGCAACCAGATTTCGTAAGAGATTAAATGGCGGATAGCAATAATTATAAAACAAGAGTTCATTTTATTTTAATCAATTTTGAAGACGACAAAAGTGTTGCCGAAGAAAAGATAAATAAAAAGAAATAAAGATAGATTAAGGATGACAATGGCATAAATTACACTCTTCATCTCATTTACAAATTGCGTGGCTCGAAATGTGAAAACCTTTCCACGTCCCTTCCGATAAGTGGGGTGAGATAACGAAAAGCAAATGAGCGATTATCCAATGAGCTGGAACAAAATGTTCCGTCTCGCATTGCCGTGCCCCGTAATGTACACCCATTAATCATCGTGCACTCCGCTCTTGCTAGCTCGACAGTTAGCTAAAAACCTGTTACATCACGTTTATTATTTCCCTTCTTATTTCCAACGTTATAAATTACCCGAGCTGATCAATCATCGTTAAGTTTTTACAACATCTTTGTTTGTTGTAGGCGCTGGCTGTCAGGCGGCACCAGTGCGAGAACGTCGACGCCGATCCCTTAGTCTGGACCAATCAGAGGTTTATGCGATGGGCTCATAATATTGATTTAGGTGAATTTGCGGATAATCTGAAAGGTATGTTTGTTCCCCCGGCTTGATACTGTCTATTTGCTAATGATATCCGCGCCGGCACAGTCGGTCACGTAGTTGATAATCTTGTAACAACAGACAGTGGAGTACACGGCGGGCTCGTCGTACTAGAGCCGTCGTTCACCGGCGAGACTATGGCGACCGCGCTCGGCATTCCTCCTTCCAAGAGCATTATCAGAAGACACTTAGTCGCCGAATTCGATGCTCTCGTCATACCAGCGAGGTGAGTAACCACACACTCATTTATATACCAACACAGGAAAATATAATATTTGCTTCAGACACCAATCCGGTTAATATTTATATGTTCCATCGCATCAATCAACTTGCAAGTCAATAATATTTCGCACCACTTGTATAAGGTATCTATGTAAATGTTATATTTTCTTATTATGTTACATGACATGAATGAATTATGTTTTTACAATATTATATATACTTGAATATATCTAGCAGTTTGTTTGGTGACAATGAGTACAGTATATTATATTATTATATATCATAACCAAGTTCTTAGATTGTTTGTCCCATAAGTGCATTGTTAAAATGAGTCAACGACGTATGTGATTGGCGACCGAGTGCAACGTTGTGGTGAGACGCACAGTGCATGATACCAGTTGTTTGAGTGCTCAGTAGTGGCTAGTGGCCAGTGGCACAGTGGCACTGAGCAGTGAGTCCCCTCCCGTATGTGCGCATCTGTAGTTGATTATAATGTGAGGTGCAATCCTGCAGGTATACGATATTTTGCCAGGTGGAAGAACTGCAAGTGGAGGCTGCCCGAGCATCCATGTTGTCCACCAAACAAAGATAAACCAACGAAAATCAAAAAACTCTCGTTTAAAAAATAAATTATCGCTTCGGTGCCCAAACCTGTATCTATGTAAAATTTCCTGTATCAAAATGTTTGTAAATTCGCTATTTTTACACAAAATATTTTCTTTGCGAAAAAAAAAGTTTGTACTACCTACCGTCAAAACTTGCTCGTTTTTTGAAACTTTTTTTGATAGAAAACTTTACGAGCGGTGAAGACTGATAAGTTATCGTAGGGATCGTGGTTTGTAAGTAAAGGATATCAAAAAGTTGGAGCGATCGGACACGTTCACAGTCATTTTGTTTTGTACTTCGCCTTCGTCAGTGTTAGATTCAATGTCGGACATTGTGACCCCCTAGAGTCCCGATCTTGCCGTAGATTAGATTCGTCACGTTAATGTTAATTCGAGATTGATCAATTTGGTAAACTAGTAAATGTATACAACTTAGTTGATATTATAAAGATATAAGCATGAAATGCTTCGTATTATTCATAGGGGGTAACTCATATCCCATTACTTGCATTCACTAACGTTATTGAAAAGAATTAATTTTAATTTAATGACAGTTTGAAATAATTGTAATAATAATCGAAGATTTTAAAATCTTTACAATTGAGTATTCATAGGTGTAAAGACAGAACCATCACCCATAGCTTTAGGATTATAACAATAATAGCATTTACTAATACTGTAAGATAACTATGTTTTTGACTTGTATACATTCATACTGTAAAGTTGACAACATTGTATATTAGGTTCACCTGTAACGATATCGATTGAACTATAAATGTGAATAAATCCTGATGAAAAAGATAAACCTAAGGGACACCGAGTCAGTTTCTTTTTATTCTCCATCACCCTAAACTTGGCGATCCTTGCATCGAGACAGAACGGTAACGATCATTTTATCGATACATCATGAATGCCTCTCTGTCATCATCATTAGACCGCACTACATAATAATCAGACTCTGTCCACATTTTCTCCTTCCATGTAACGTTCCATTTTATTTTGTAAAGATTTCCAACACGTTGACATTTCGTGCTTGATGGATTTAGTTATGACATTTTGATAATATTATTGTTGTTATATTAATTCAAGTGTACAAGGAAGAGTACTGTCTGTTTCAAACATATAAATCTCAAAACATTTGCTACCAATTCCAATATTGGGTCCAGTACTTTTCATTGTCATCCAATCCATTAATAACTCGTGTTATTTCTTTTTATTTATATCCATATATTCGTACACAATCAGCATGATTCGTATCATTTCCAGCAAAGTGCATCATGCTTTTGATGTCTATGCAAAATATTATTGAATTACCATTCACTTTTTATTAACTGTCTCTCGTAGCTTCCAGTCAACATAAATCTGTGAATATAAAAATGTTTGCGTTATTTTTTCCTGCTAGGAATAAAAAATGCAGTATTGAGGTCCAACATTGCGACTGTAAAATATAAGTTAATGAGAATTTGCATGTGAGCTTTTTGTGTTAGCAGATATTAAACACAAATAAGTGCAAATTTGAGAGATTAAAGCGACCATAACTAACGTAAACTACGCTCTGCCTGGCTTCTATATGTGATCTCAAATTTGTACTGCTTCCGTTGTGTAGTGAAATCAAATTGTAATTGGTTTTCAGAAACTTGTTTGGTCACCAAATCAGGGTGTTGGGTAGACCGTTCTCAAGGTCGGTTGCTACTGGATTACCAGGCATCGATCTTAGTGGGGACTCCAGGAGGCATAGTTTGAGGGTAAGACTGGTAACTACCTATTATAAATCATTCAAAATGATGACTCCCAGAACTAACCGCAAATTATTTCCAGGGTTCAATAACCCGAGCTTTAGGGGTATTAAAACCGAAGCACGAGCGGACATCGCCGTCAAGCTCAAGCGAGAGCTCGAGCGTGTTGAGCTTGACGCAACCGTACCAGATCTCCTACTCGCCGCCGATAGCCGTGCGCACGCTATCTCAGCTGAGCATGACGTATGCGCCGCCGCCGACGCTGCAGGAGTATGAGCCAATCTACACGCCACTGAGCTTGTACTCGCAGTCCAGTGTGTCGACGAGGGATAGTTTGACGAGACTGAACGATATCAAGGAGAATTCTAGTATTACTCATAGGTAAGTGGTGTAGTATTTATTTTAGTTGATTAAATAAGTGATCTGCGACGCCTTGCATAAGCGCCAGAGGCGTCGCAATTGCTTCGTGATCCCAGAGATGATCGACGACACGAAGTTGATGTGTCTCATGCGCCTCTAATATATGCGTAACTTGTAAAGCACCGTCAAACTGGAAAGAATTGAAAGAAGAAGAAAGTAGCAGAAAGAAATATGTTACTTCTCTCTCTCTTTCTATGAAATTGATAATGTCCGCAATTAATGTGGTCTACTGCCAGTTCTAAATTGCTGACGGGTAAATCGAAGAAAACCCCAAAAAAGCATGTAATTTAAACATAATGATATTAATTTAAGGACCATTTCCTCAAATTATTACCATTATTTTTCAACTTACATGATTTCTTTTTATTTTCTCGCAAAATACGTTGTTATTCAACAATCCGCATTTCTATAGATTGCATTAAACTTTACGCAAAAGAAATCGCGGCAATTCAATAGACGGTTTCCTTTTGTTTTATTTCTTTAGATACAGCTCGTGTTTTAAAGCCAACAGAATTGGATGACCTAATTACGTTTACAAGAGTGAGAGACAAAGGTTTGCTGTTACCCGACCTAATCTAACTCCAAATGTGGCACACTATGCTCGCGTAGGTGTTTGACTAATGCCTACTTCAATTTGTAGGGATAACCTTGTTAGACTCACGAAATTTGCATTTTGGGTGAGGTCTAATAAAATATGTTTGACATTTTGTTTTGTCTTATTTATGTAAAAAGCCCTGAATATCTTATACCAATGCAAATATTCCTAAAACTTTTCCCATAAAGTCTTGTTTACACCAGGACACTTTCTTGATCGTCGAGAGAATCACAGACCATTTATTGCACTCTTGTATATACGTCGTTTACTCGATGAGTGTAAAGTAAAGACATGAAAAACTCTACTCGTGTAAAAGAGCCGTTTCGGTCAGAGGATACGAAACGGGGCACTAAATAAAAAAGGACTTAGAAAAATTCGGGACCCGGTGGGATGTGCGAGTAGTAGGGTAGGGGAAAACCACGGGACACCTCAAGGGCATTTCCCTTGACCACAGGGGCATTGACCTTGAGGTCAAGGTCAATTATTCGAACGTCAAAATCAGTGATTTTCCTTAGGTCACCGACGTTGACCTCAGAGGATCAGTGACAAGTCATTGTCCACGGTACACTCCTTCGGGTCGGTGGGTCGGTTGAGGTCAAGGTCAATGGTTCCGTTCGAAGTTCGGCAGCATCTTGAGAGTTGCATCTTCTCCGGCTCTTAAAAACACTCTCGGAGAAGCCAAAATAGGTACTACGTGAAGTCTCGGTTCCGTGACAGTTTTTGAACCTAATCTATCCTATTCGGGTTTCACTTAGCTTCACCTTATAAGGAATGAGGAACATTTGACGCAGTTTTTTAGTTGAACCATTGATCGTAGACAAAAATGTCTTATATTTAGGTGTTCTATACGATAGAATCGATAAAGTAACGATTTCAGAAAAAAACAATTGTATAATAAAAATAAAAATAAAATTCTCAGTGCCCCGTTACGTACACTCCAACCGCCATTTTTGTTTTGATTCCATTTTTTTACCAAAGGTACGGACATAAAGCGGACCATGCTCACCGAGTGAGCTCGCCCCTGCCGGCCAAGTCGGCAGACGACGCGCTGTTAAAGCAGAAGAGACACCGGCGCGTCAAGAGCATTGGAGACATCAACGCCTGCACCAAGGCGCCAGTGTAAACGCACACCCTTACGTCAATTATGTTCAGAGCTTTATCATTGAAGCGATTTGTGAACGACGATGGTCAACGACAAAGAACTGAGCGACGACATCGAAACTGTTAAGGACATTTTGCGTCGCCAATTTTAGACAAACCTGCCCCTAGTCATAAATTGAAGTCCTTAGTCCTACGATTTATCTTTCCAGACATAATGCAGATATATCTGGTTAGAATCATGAAATTTGGATCTGAAATATAACAATATAACTCAAAATGTCGTCGCGTCAGTCCTCAGACAACGTTTGTATGACAAGGCTCTAAATGTGTCCTTTACCCTAAATGTTATTTTGGTTAGAGCATGTTCCTTTCGTGAGATGTAAATCCCTTTGTCCTCATTTTGAATCCTCCTTTTGTATATTCAATTGTACTACAATCTATTCGAATAGAAAATGGGTTAAAATGTCATGACCCTTAGGATAGTTGAACAGAACTTTATAAAGAAAATGTTTTAGAAAATTATAATGGAGCATCGTATCACTAGATCCAGTAAAGGAACTGTCGTATTAACTCTATAGTAAAAACAATTTACATAGTTATTGTAAAAGTATCACTAGATCTTATTAAGGTGATATTTGAAGTAAATGGCGACAATCTTTGTGTAGAAAACATAGAATCTAATAAAAACGTAAAATAATTTGAGGCTCGAATAAAAATCCAGTTTCTATCATAGCAAATGGTGAGGACCAAACCGACATTTTGAATAAGTCAATAATTAATGGAAACTCGCAATAGACCTGTGTTTTGCTGACTTTAACCACAACAACGTTAACATAAAGGGTATAAATAGCCTACGTCAATATTGAACCCAAAGTTTGTGCGGACGCAAATATCATTTTGTACAAAGTTGCATATCAAAAACTTTAAAATGAATTTGTGAAAGTAAATAGACTGAGTTTTAATAATAATAGTCAATAATTTGACTGTCTTATGATATTCAGTATTACAATATACAGGATAGTAGTTTATTAGGTGTAATTTTTAAATGTTTTCAAATAAGTTTTCACACCGACCATTTTACTTATGAAAGTTTCAGTAGTCATACTAGTCAATACAATGTGTTAAACGGTCTAGCATCGTTTTATACCAAATTTTAGAGAGTAGGTAATAGAGACTTTTATAAGTAAAATAGGTATTACTGTATCAGATCACTAACCACGCTGTATTTACTTGCCGAACACTGTGATAACGCAATACTCTCACGCATTGAATAAACCCAGAGCTTTTAACTTCAGTATTTTATACCAAAGTACATATTAGACGATTATACAAGTACATAAATACATAGGAATTACGTAAAACATTCCCATCGAGCTTGAATCCTATACTTTTGATATTGATGTGTATTCAATTTTGTTATTTTTTATTGTTTTTGAAATATTTATTTTTTACTTTAATATGTGATTTTCATTTTGTGATATTTGAGTTACCAATTAGTTATAATTCGTAAAAACTTTTAAAATAAAGAATATGTGAAATTTACATAGCGAGTTTCATTTTTACCTGTCGTAGTTTGGTTGGAGAAATTGGATAGTGAATCTATTTATAGAGTAAAAAGGATGTGATGAGGGTCTCAGTCAAAATATCTGAACAAATATATTCGAAGGAAACCCGATTTATTTTTCAATTGCGAACATTGTTGGCGATAGAGGGAAGGTCGTGTTCTTTTATTCGGTGCGGTAAGATCCACTAGCTATTTATTTAATAGCTCATTCCAAAGGATCTACAAAAGAGGCTGATAAAAGAAAGTACTCAAGTTTTCGGGCCTACCAATGGCGGAAACGCGCGAGTTTTTCCTTTTGAAGCTTTTGGAAGTAAGTTAATATTTTTGTTTCTCAGAACTTCTTAAATGTGTAAATATCAGTTTAGTATACTTACCACATTCGTAAAACAATGTCAATTTAATTTCCTTAGATTTGTAAATATCAGTTTAGTATACTTACCACATTCGTAAAACAATGTCAATTTAATAAAAATCATTGTATGATTTTGATTAAATTACCTACAACTGATTGCGAACTAAGCTAAAACTAAAAAAATGCTTGATATTGCAAAATGCCCTATGCCATGACAAGAAATCGGATATTCGGAGGCATTTTTAAAGTTAACTTTTACCTATGAAAGTATGGAAGCGGCTTCATAAAATATATATTTTTTGTAATAAGAAACCAAGTATGCCAAGAACATCGGGAATGCATAACTAGTCGGGTGTATAATATGGAAGCGACTTCTAAACAAATATTTATTTTTAAAAAAACCCCAGCGTTCTTGGATTGCATAACTATTCAGATACATATTTATTTAAAATTAATGTTTAACCCCCGATGCAAATATGTGTATGTACCTGAGGTGTGAGGAGGGGTAGTGTGTGTTGTTAGAGTTAAGATGTTTTCGAAACAAAAGCGTATTCCATATTAGCCAACATTTCATCTTTAGATGAATATGCATCCGAATATCCGATCTCTAGCCATAACACACATGATCTAAGTACGACCAATAGTCCACTACGCCTACGCGCCCATTCATAATAATATAATTTATTCGCTCATAAAATATAGAAATGCAAATTACAGACGAAACTTTTGGAGCGCCGGAAAATATTCAGGAACACTTAAACGTTCCTCTTCCGATAATATAGTGCAGGAGCTATCATCTGAAGTCGCCAGCGAAGTTAGCTGTTCAATTATTTATAGAAGTTGTCGGCTTTCGGCCGGGAAAAGTTCGTTAAGGCGTCGGACGTCATGCGAAGTGTTCGGTTCATACGATGCTCATAAATGGTTGTGAAGAGGTCCTGCTAGAGCCAATGAATTTTGATAAGCTGTTTTTAATAAGATAGGTGGGGGATAAAAATACCTGAAGATATTTTAAGTTTCTCTTGTATTTTATTTATTCAACATTTTAAAAACAAATCTTTTACTGCTTGTTATGAAAGGTCAGACTGAAACTCGTGATAGGTAGGTACGGTATCAAATGACTGACCTACCTACTTTAGCAACATCAGCCTGCCTCTTCGTCAGCGTCTTCATTGATCCTTTCGGCTGATGCCGTAAAAATTACACGATATTATGTTTTTGCTGGTGCGATTCTCGGCAGAAGTAAGCAAGTTTCCAAAAATTTTGAAACTGTTTTTTTCTTTCAATACCTAAGTATGTATACCTATAGTACCTAAGTATGAGACCTTTGCCCAGCAGTGGGACAAAAATGGATTAAAAAAAAGTATTTAGTCACCTCCGCTTTCGAGTGTAACTGACTTTTTTCCCATCAATATCACGACAAAAGTACCTATCAATATCTGTGGCTATACAGAAAGGCGAAATAAAGCAGTGAATGGCGATGTAAGCAGGGTTGTGGGTGAGCTTGGCAGTCGCATCACGTGCAGCGCCCGGGGACATTCTATCATTACGCCGTGGACGCCGCGGTATTGCGGTGTTGTAGACACTTGCAATACCTACATATATAATACATAGCCAGTCGCCCCTCTATTACGATCCCGGAATGACAGAATCCTCCCCATTATTTGGGTTGTGGAGGTCAAACATCCTGACAGTTTACCATTATTCTGTGCATCAGGTGTAATCTGAAATATCACTACATTTTTTATTGGTAAGCTCTTAATATCACTATAAAGTTGTGATAGATTTATTTTATCCAATGATTAAACAATGAAACTTCATATTTATAGATATTAGAAATGTCTATTGAAATACCTACAATGTATTGGTATGTACAACTGCAGTACCTGATAGCTAAATGTATCCTTCTTTTATCTAATGTTAGTATAGGAATAAACACAAATTTGTTGTTCCTACAACCAGCGGGGTAATTACGTAACACACTAACAGTAGGAATGGGTTTCATTTTGACAGTTCAACAACATTCATAGCGTTATTTACGTTGTTGAGCAGACACGTTTTTCAAACATATGAAGCAATGGATTAGCAATAGGCTTCAAAATGATTCAGATTGTGGTAGATAGTGTGTTACGTAATTAGGGTGCAAGTTCAAGAAAATAGGTGGGTCGTTTACATGCCAATGTATACGTTTTTATGATAAACTTCCTAGCCACATTGAAGATCTAAGCCTTAATAAATTCAAATCATATATTCAAAATATGCCAGAAAGCCTATTATACCGTGGAAAACTATACTGAGGACAAAAAGGCTTGGGATTGAGCTACTCCAATAAATTTACACAGTGAATGTTGTTTTTTTTTTTGCTAACTAGTTTAGACATAAATAAATGTAAAAATAACTGTAAAAAGTATTATATTATTTTAATTATTATGAATGTGAGGACTATGTAGGTCATTGTTTCAGTTTTAATCATGGTCTAGCAGTTTAAGTAGTTTATGCGGGCTACCCAAACGTCCTTTCTTTGGTATTGTTCGTCGAATTGTTGAGCTCCTTAAGTTCCGAGTGGTTATTGACAAAATCATCAAAATCATCACAAAATCCGCATGGTTACTGACAAAAGCGTGCACTGACTGAATAGGTCCACTTAATTTGTATGGTCCGAAATGGTATTTTGAGGAAAGCCTCAAAAGACCTTTTCGGACACCAATCTACATGGTATTCACATGATCTGACCAAGATGATGTCTGGACTTTAAAAGAGACTGTGACCTCTGAGTTTGTTGCGGCCTTTCTTGTCAGAGTATTCAGATAGGAAACGCCGACCTCATCTAGTTTAAAAAATATGATTGACGTGTAAAAGTGTTTGTACTTGAAACCTACTTCAAAAATAAAATCATTTATCATTTATTATCCTTATAGTCACATTCAGATTTAAAATTTATATCGATAAGTATGACAAGTGGTATGATTATAGATTTTTGCATTAGGTACGGTAAAGGAGACTGAAACGATTACATACAATCTTGGGCCTGGATGTAAAAAGATGAAAGTGGTGTCAATTAATAGCATAAATATTATCAACCTTTCACTGAACATTCTGCGGATTTTGTCAATCTGAGAGCAGCGATATAAGAGATTAAGTAAAAGTGAGGTTATGTTACAATCTTAACTAACAGCTGATTCCCTAAATGCAAAATATGTTCTTTTGCACTAATAGTTATTATATTTAGTAGAAAATGTATTGACAGCGTATTGCAGTGACCAGTTGTTATCCCACAATTCACACAGCGATCCATAGTGTGAACAATATCTAATCCACAAGTCGGCGGTAAAATCAAAAATAACATTTCCAAGTCAAACGTGTGAGTAGTCTTCGGTGTCCAGTGTGAAAGCAAGGGTCGTACAAGGTAGGCAGGGTAGGAGTTCGTAAAATACAAAGCAGTGGTCGTGAAAAATGAAGAATGATCGGGAAAACACTCAAAACGCATCGGAAAACACAAAACGAGTGAGCAAACATGAGCAGTCGGCAACTGTCTAGTGTCAATGTCAGTCAGCTGTCATGCCAGTGACATAGACTAAAAATAGAAGACTGATTTTAATCGATATGAAATCGATAATCATTAATATTGGTTTTTCAGTAATTAATTGATATTTTATTTATTAATATGACTGTAATTGTATGCACTATATTGCATATAAGTTTATATAGTGCATTTAATTACTTTGAGTTAATTATTTAGTGCAAAGGTTTTATTTTCGTAACCGTGTAATCGATTACTCAATCGATAACCACACGAAAACTATCTTTCTCATATTTCACCGCTTCCAGATTGAGAATTGAGGTGATTTTTCATATTCTAAGAAAAATAAATATGACAATTTTTTTAGATCATATCTCAACACCGTTTTCCATCTCCTTTTTTACCTGTTCTTATAAATAGCGTGCACTATCAGTTTAACAAAAGCGAAAATCACATCACATTTTCCCACTAAGCACTCAACTTTAAAAGCTAATTTCAGTTTAGAAACTAAGACAACATCGTTCACACAGAGTATTTTCTAAAAATAATCTTATAAGACCAAGTCATTTCTGAATGGCGGGCTCTATACTGATTGGTGCAAACTTTCCGTTTATGAACTGAGTAAACTTGTGCGGAGCCTTCGTTCTCGAAAGTCTCGAATGAGGTTCGCAGCGACAAGGTGTCGTTAGCGGCAATGCAGGCGCCAGACGGACGCGAGCGGACCCGAGCAGCTCGCTAAACTCTGCAACTCTCGTGAACTAACCAAGCTTAGTTACCCAACTGTACTCTTCTTTTCAATTTCACAAAACGACCGTAAGAACCACGACTGCTTTGCAGATTCAAATGAAATTGAGATAACTCTATTAAAGAGCTGTATCGAGTTGCAAGCGTAGGCACAAATACCTACCAACGAAAAGTAATTGATAAAATGGATCAGTAAAATCTAACAGCGTACTTATTGATAAAGCCCTACTTCGAATCTGGTAACGACTCAATAATGATAACCTTTACCCGTTTTAGGCAGAATAAAGGCAAAATAATATTTTCTTGAGTCACGTAACTATTGGGAAACGCATCATTAAGTTTCAATATTGCTGAGAATGCTCGCCTGCCGCTCTCGGTCGGGCGAGACATGGAATCCACGCATTTTATACTGTCAGCGAAAATTCAATCTAGAAACTGGAGTAAATCGACGCTTCGTGATAACAGGAAATATGCAAAAATATTCCTATGAGGTCGGAAATGAAGTTGAAGCACGGTTATATTCACGCAACGAATAAAAATCTACTCGTCCAATTTGCAATGAAAATTGTACGCAACGGATACACAACTAATTTGGTATACTTACCTCGGTCTATGGAATCAAAATCTGCCTTACTACATTGAAAAAAATCTAGTCGTCCAAATACAACGTGTCATAAAAAAAAATGGAAAGAGGAATGAATTTGCTTCAGCTCATACACGGATTGACACGAAGTGTGTACATGGGTATAGCTGAAATTCAGAAAGTTGGTAAGTTTGTGTGAGTTGTATATTTATCCGTTGTTTTATCTATCGTGAAATCGCCACTGATTGTTTTTATTTTAACGGATTTACGATAGGTATATTTAAATAAATCACTCAAAAAATTAATAACATAGTTCGACAAAATCTAGACGAAATACTAACAAAGATTTCGGTAAAGTATTATAACGCAATTTACTCGCCGTACTAAATCTACTTTTCCTAGTCAAACCCCGATATTCGGTTACAATGGACAGCGGTGTAAACTACCGATCCAGTCATAAATTCAATAAAATGAACACTTGCATATTTTTTATTCTTCGCAAATACGTGTCAAAAATATTGGAATTTATTTATTGTGTATTTATTATTAATTTATTTATTTACATAGCTTTTTAAGCACTACTAACACATAGTGGACCTAAAGTTGTCTTAGTAAATAAATATGAACTATTATTAAAAATAACAAAAACACATTTTTTTATACTCTTTCACTTCAGTATTTTATTCAAAGTTTCCACTATGCTTTGGCTACATCCAGTTCTATTTATTTACATATTTATAGAGACGCGTTCTAATCACCCGAAATAAACACATATGTACCGATAAAAACCGTACCGTTTCAGAATTTTTAGATAACACGCTAGTGAGGAAAAATAAGTATATTCTGTGATTATTAACAATGGTGATTATTCGCAGTGTCCACTATCTAACGCAGTATATCATTATTGTCGCTGAGCGTAGCACGTGTATTTAGAAAGATAAATAATAAATTAATTTAACTATTTATTTTAATAAGTACATAAATTATCTGGTACTCTAGAACGATGTTTATTCATAAATCTGGATTTAAAATTTGGTACTAATCTCGACTCAAATGTAGATAGGCCAGTCACCGTAATGTGGGTGAACTTGGCAGATCATTTCTCAGCAGAGCATAAATAGATGTGGGTTATATTCGCATGCGGCTGAGTTCTAGACTTCCTTATACTTCAAAAAAAATTGTATTGGCGTTTTTGCCTCAAAAAAGGTCGAATGAAAATATGCCCTGCTAACTTCCGTCAGCAGATAAATTATCCCAAAATTAAAATTTTAATACCGATTTAAGCGCACAGTGGTGAATTCTCTAGAACTCAGCCGCATGCGAATAGAACTCAAATCTTTTTATATTCTGCTGGGAAATGATCTGCCAAGTTCACCCACGTCACCGTAGGAACAAAAATCGCGTTAAGTCACAAAAAGCTAAATTTTTGGGATGTTGTTAGGATATATACCAATAGTGTAAAACCAAATTTGCAGCTTCGAAAGACCTATGCTAACTACGTAGTGCTCGAAAAACCTCGACATTTTCGGACTTCTTTCAGTTCTTGACTTATTACTTCTAAAAGGTGCACTCTACTAAAAAAGACATAATTAGACATAATTACACCTTTAAAGTAAACAAAATTTGATACAATTTTAGCGCAGCCGTAGCTCTGTAGGTCTAATATTACCCGAGAGACAGTAGGTACTCCAAACATTGGCCATTTTTCCAAAAAAGTTCGTAAATTGTGGCATTAACTTTTAATTTTAATTTTGTGTGCGGTCTTAGAACGCCTCATAGAATACTTACATGATGTCATTTAAGGCGAAAGTGTCTGGGTAGCCCGCGAAATTCAAATTTTCTTATGTGTTTTACTTAGGTCAGTATCAGGTTGTATGTTGATCTAAATATGATTCGCAGCCGTAACAAATATTTATTTATAGAATTATAATCATAAAAATCATCAATATATCTCTAAGTTCATATTATAATATTCAATGACTATTTCATGAAATAATGACATTTGAGTCATCAATTGGACTAATTGATGACTCAAATATCATTATTTACAGAACAGAACCACCGAACAGAACCATATTTGTTACGATCGCGAATCATATTTTAATCAACATACAACCTGACACTTTTTTTTTTTTTTTTTGTGTGGGAAATCATCAAATGACCCCTCCCGCTCTGGGCGGAGCGGAAGGGCGTGTCAGACTCTTACTGACTAAAACCCACCCGTGTTCCTTCAGTTACCTGTGCGCCAGGGCCACGGTAACTCTTTCGAACAATCCGCGACCCCGGCAGGCATCGGTCCTATCGGACCCCGTCAATGGTGCTGACATCTCTTTGAGGCGCGCGTGGAACACGACGCGCCGTCGACCCGGGCCTGGTCCTTACCGGACGGCGAGCTGCCCATTGCTCGCCGTCCGCAAGCCCGCGCCTACGGTGGCCGGGAGTCGGCAATCGACTCCCGACGCCCAGGGTGTCTCCTCCTCTGCGGCGGCTAGGGGCGCGAGGGCGATACAACCTGACACTGACATGCAAATTTCAAAAAACGTAAGTAAATTTGAACTTCGCGGGCTACCTTAGCGCATCCCCCTCAATGTTCAACTACCAGCTTACCGATACCTTACTGTTCGCCTGCGGTCGATGACCCCACAAAAAAATCATCAAATTAATTATTTTATCTGGTGTAGATAACGATACCCATCACGTCTGCGCAGTTTCGCTAACTAATTTAATTTAACCCTGTCAAACTCAAACTCAAATCATTTATTTCAAATAAACCAATTACAGGCACTTTTGAATTGTCAAGGGGCGGTCGGTCAGAGAGATGAAGCTAGGTGTCCATTCCAAGGCGTAGTGGGTACTTATGGAGAAGAAGGAACAAGAAACTCCACGGAAACTCTTGTAAATCAAAATTTGGTTACAAAATATTAGTTATATCATTCATGTTGATATTATGCATGTGAGAAGGATGCAGAACCTTAAAACCGTCCATAATAAAAAGATAAAAATAATTCAAATATTAAATTAAAATAAGCCGTGGCAGCTAAGAGATGACCAGTCCCTACCGACAGCGCCCGTTCACAAACATGACGCATGGATAAGCACCATTCAGCTCAGCCATTTTGAAGGGAGCTAAATGATCCAACAGAAGCGCCACCATCAGCGAGACATTAGAGTGAGCATGACATACTCTCAGCCACCAGGGTACATCCAAGTCAATGAGAAACGTACCAAGTAAATGGTAGCTATAAAGTATGTACAAAGTGCTCACTATAAAGTACATGGTACTAAAAGATTGAATTTATACAATACAAAGATAGTTTTAAAATCTTCAGCAGCTCCAGTATTTTCAAATGCTAATCAATTAGTTTATGCGCCCGTGTGGAGCAGTACCAGCTTTGACCCAAGCATTTTTATCGGCGATGTAATCCCCAACTTATAATATGCTTGGTTGCATAGTGTGCGTTTTATAAAAGATTTAAATTTCGTTTCATTCAGTTGAAGTATGTGGGAAGAAAGTATTTCATTGTAACATTTTCAACAGCACCCCATGAAAGATGAGTCTATTTTAGCTAGCCTGAAACCTGGTTGAACTAATTAGTCCCTATTTCTAGTTATTGAATTGTGTCTTTCACCTCTTATATTAAAAAGATGTAGATTTTTCCTTACGTACATGATGTTTTCATAGATATATTGACAAGGTACCGTCATGACGTTAATATCTTTAAGAGTTCCTTTAGAGAGTCGCGCCTGCGGAGGTCATAATTATATGGCTGTGATGGCTCTTTTCTGTAGAATAAAAATAGACTCGATGTCAGCAACCCGTCCCCATAGTAAAATTCCATACGACATAATACTATGTATATATACAATATACTACAAAATAACTAAAATATACTAGCTTCACGATACTTACATTAGTAATTTGAAGGATTTTTCTCACAGCATATGCTGCTGAACTTACCCGTCCTGCAACGGATGTTAAATGAGGACCCCATTGAAACCCCTGTATAATCTTATATTACATTCCAGCAGTTACCTCCCACAATGCGACCTCTACCACTCCTGGTGATCATCACAGTAGCAGCTGCAGAAGTATACAACGATGGAAGCCATGCATCCAGTCTCATAAAGAAAATCCAGAAGAAAGGCTGGTGGGGAAGCTTCGTATTAAAACCCCCGTCCAAGGAAGGAAATTCCTGTACACCTTAGGAGGGGCCTGTACCGAATACTTAGCCGATATCCTCAATTCACCACTTTACGTAACATTCCAGAGGAGACCCAAGGTCTCCCAATTGTGGCCACAATCATTGGCAAAAGGCGAAATAGCCGTACTAATTCTGGCCGCAGAAAATTAGACGGTGACGCGACAAGCCAAAATGATGATCACGCAGTAAACACGAGAGCCTTGTTTAATACATTGATTTGCCCTTCAGACACTATGAAATTGCATAGAGAATGTAAAAATATACCAAAAGCTGACTACCTCGATTATTATGACTATTTGCAGATTTATGATTAAGCGCGAATTCCACCTAACTTTTTTACCTAGAATAAGTACTTAGTACTAATAGTACTTATTATCCTGAGAATAAATTTTGAATCTTGGACAGTTTTTCCGTACTAGAACTGTCAGACGTCAATTTTATTCCACGGATAAAAGATTTACCAAAGTCTGAAAGACTTTGGTAAATCAGCCCTTATGCGACCAAGCTTAGATTATCTGAGAAAAACCAACTAGAATTATTGTTAATTAATATTTTGGTAAGTGGCAGTGTGGTTGTCCACACTGCCACTTACCAAAATATTGAACGTTATCTATTTTTCTGCATTTCTTTTAGGTATTCTATAATTCGTGCCATACATATACAACTCAAACTAAAAGTAATTACGCATAACTCATATCGAGGGACTAGAAATTCCAGGATCACGTGCATATTGAATGCACACGTAGGAATATTATATGATTTATCGGAGGATAGCGGCGCATCCGGCGTTTCGCCGTGTATAGCAGCCTCGCTGTGGGACTCAACTTTAGCACTACCTGAGTACCTGCCTGACATTTCACTATTACCTGTATTAATAACCATAACTATATTAACCCTTTGTACTATACATTTATGGATTCATATACTTAAGTACTTATTGCTTTTTTTTTCAATTAAATGCTTGCGGTCAAACCTTTTAAGAAACTTAAAAAGGAGGAGGCGAAGCTTCCCAAAAATGTTTACTGTTGAAAAGTGTAAAAATGAAAGCCAAAAATGAAGAAAAGAAAATATTAAAAATATGAAGATTTTACAAATTGATATTGAACATTCCACAAAATCGAATTGTTCGTACACACCTAATATCCATTACGTCAGCGACTGGTGTGGTATTAAAACCAGACATCTACTTTCATAGTATCTTAATAAACACATGAATAAGTAATGAAATGCCAAGTAGCACTTTAAAGCAACTGAAAAACCGAACATTTGTAGGGATAGAATGTGAGAGTAAATATTGAACATTCTATTTGCACCATATTCTATGCGAGCGCTCGCAGAAACAGCTTATTATTTGTGTACAAGCAGCTGTTGTGACAAGTCGGACGACTGCGGACTACACAAAGTTGAGTTTTGCCGCGTTTAACCTAACTTTGTTGATCGCATGAAATAGTTTATTTGTTGAAATCCCTTTTGTTGGTCGGAGCAGCGGTTTGTTCATAGTTATCACAAACAATACGCCGCATTAACACTGTTCACTCATTATGAGGCGGACAGAGTTCCGACGCCACAGTTTTACAAAACTCCCCATGATTGGATCATTGTGTTGGTTTAGCGTGTTACAATAATTGGATGGCTGTGATTGTTACTGAAATCGGTTTAATTTACGAAAATTAGACTAAATGTTTACAATACCGGCCAAACAAAACAAATGGATTAGTACGTATTAATGGGTATCGACCCACTTTCTGATATTTGAATAGATAAAGTTTATAAATGTTTAATGACTGTTTTAAAAGCTTCAAATAAAGAATAATAAAGTACTCATCTAGAATATTTACTAAGAAACGGTTAAGTTTTTAATCAAAATTAATTAATTATCTCAGTTCACTCTAGCAACATAACTTCTACTCTACTACACAGCAACAAGAAATATTTGCAGCAGAACTACTAGAGCTTCAAACTGCATTAATTTAATATAGAACTAGCACCTCGTATGTAACATAGTTCTTGAGACTAAACTAGTACTAGATTGCATTCCCCGCTCACTAGTGACAAGTGAAAGAACCATTTGGAGCGTGATCACCTCTTTGGGAGAATTCGACTTCCTTGCCGAGCTATAAACATATCAGTGTGTACGGGGCTCCAACATTTGCATGGCAATTAGAACTGGAGCGGAGCCACATTACCATTTCAATTGTGCAGAATGAACGAACTGAGGAACGAACGCTGCATTCAAGTAACACCTCCGAGTGAATGGAGTCGGTTGGTTGATTTTTAAGCTTTCCGTGGCACTCGGGGCTCAAAGAGCTGGTTTGTAAGCCGACGCGAATTAGCTCCTTCACTCGCTACTATGTTTGTTCTTATTGTGAGTGAACAATGAACGTTATCCTGTCCGGAACTTTGTTAGCAGCACCTGTGCATCACGAAACGATGAATTATCATATTTCACTTCTGAATTTAACGTTAACTTAAGTTTGGTGAAACATGTTTTATGTTTACGGCTTATGGGGTCAATGCAGATTCCTTTAATTTACAAAGTTACAACCATTATCCTGAAGGCTATATACAATGTAAATTCAGTTTGTTTAGTCTGTTTTCAGTTAAGTACTCAAAGCTCTAGCTTAATAACATATTACGTTGGAAACATAGAAGTACCTAAGCAACAATTTCCGTCCAACTACCAGACAAGCTGTGTTCCACGTAAACAAACTATTTTCCTACTACATAAGTTTCCAGTTCATATACTGAGTCACAATAACAACATTGCCAGATAATTGACAAAATCGATCCCCCAACTCATCGTAATTGTGTCAAACTTAGTTACAATTTGTAACTAGGAACTTCGCAAGTACCTAAAGGTTCCGGGAACAAGACCCCCTGGATTCCCCGGGGCGTCGTAAGACATTACGCCAGAGGATTGGGCAGGATCCACCTGTGAGCTAATAACATCATACCGCGATTGGGACTCCCCTGCCGCGATAGCTCGTTACTGAAATATCTCTCATTTAGGGGAACGCCTGCGTCCAAGAGTTGATGAGAGGTAGCTGACATGATAATGATGTGATTACTAAGTCAGTAGCCTACATTTGTTCATGAGCTTTTGGAAATTCATATGTATATTGAGTAAAAACAGTCGAATTTTATAGACCAATTCTTTGAGGCTCTGGAAGCCTTTGCACCTAATTTCGTGCCTTTGTTCGAAAACCGATGAATCGATTTCTATTGAGCTACCTTCTTTGTTTGACGTAGCGACCTAATTTTACTTTGGTTTCTACCTTTTTCTTTAATATTGCTTTCGTCAGGTTTGTTTATCGTCATTTGGACATAGCGCTTTGCTATTATTTTTAACCGTAGGCAGATACAACAAAAAATGTGAAATCGAGAATAAAAATTTCTGATATGCACTGAAACATACTTGAAAAAGACTGTACGAGTCTTGATAGGTAAGTGTATAATTACATCCACAATAATGAAGGAAACCCAGTTACCGCAGAATATACACAAATGTTTGTCGATGGAGGATTCGGTTCGAATCGAAACGTAACGATTTTACGTGCGCCCGTGTGGCCGCTGGAACTGCAAACAGCGGACGTGGTATAATCCGATTATCTACCTGTTTCACATATCTACCCACACTTTGTTTTACGGCAAACTGCTGCAATTCAGTCATTGTGCTGTAAGCTAGGTTGGGTGTTATTAGATATCATCAAATATTCCAGACCGTCCACTACTGAACATGGGCCGCGATTACTGTTTGATTTTGCAATATTGGTCTAAAAACTTTAGACTTTAGGTACCTTGTGTGTTACCAAAATATGAGTAAATATCTCATTTATAAGTCTCATGTTCTTCAAAGCCAAACATGAAAATAAAAGCGACTGTTACAAGAAAAAAGGGATGAATCAAATTTCGGCCGCTCAGGTGAATTTATCATTTTAATACGAACCCTATCTATATGTAAAACACACGTGGTCACATAATTCAGGCCGAGCCATATTTTAAATAATATATTCATAAGATTCCGGTAAAAGCACAGTTTCGTCGTGGTCATCGTGACGAACAAACACCCTCGTGGGTTCTTTCATTACAATATTCATGACCTATGAGAAAAATGGGAGTATTTCCAGATTATTTGGAACCCACGGATCGATTACTATGGTAATTTATAGTAAATAACTTTAATTGTACGTTCTACATGATAGACCTAACGTGTTCCTACACAGTACCTATGGTTTAAGCTAAGCGTCCATTATAATAACCACGCGTCGTGCGATCAACGGCTGTTTCAGGTTAAGGGGACTACAGTACCTAAACGCAAGTTTTATAATGACTAAAAGTATATGATCCACTGCAGTAAACAAAATCAGAAAAATATATGATATTGTTCAGGATATATCCTAGTTAGATAGTGTTTTGAAAACATAATACAACTAATTCGATATGATCGAAAAAAATCACGAAGATACCTCTAAAAATTTATTTTAACGTTTCAAAACCATAAATATACATGCAATCATTCTGTTTTTTTTGTCAGATTATTCTACAAGCAACTGATTAACGTAATAGTGTTTTAATTTTTTAGTCCAATCAATAGATTTTTTGTAAATAGATAATTGCTTCATATTTTGCAATAAATTACCAGCGTTGTGTCATCGTTCTTCTCTTTCTTTTATATGCAGTCTGACAGTAACCGCACTTTAGCTGTTGTCAACCTCTTAAACCGTTTGCTGTCATTACAGCTGAAATTGCGGCTTACCTTGTTTTTCACATGAATAGCCATCATGATGCTAACCTCAATCAATAAATACTACTAGATCTAGGTAAAATCAAAGTATTTTATTTTACCTAAACCTACATGGGCACTGCAACGTCAGGAACTATACATATAGGTGCCCGGTTCCAATAGGTTGATTCCTATGGAGAAGAGCCGGCAAGAAACTACACAGTTACTCTTTTAAAAATAATTGGCTTTTACAATGTTTTCAAGTTACAGTGTTAATAGATATAGAAGTACAGTGTAGGCCTGTCAACAAGTAACAGGTACTTTACAAAATAGAAAAAGGACTAAAAATCTACAGCCTACAAGTTAGGCCTACAACGTTCTTCCATTCACAAAATATAGAAGAATCTATATAAAAGATAAATAAAATAATAAAAATAAAAGCTTATTTAAACCAAATAACATGATTGCCATCTCTACTGTAACAAAACTGAATTAAAATCCTGTCTACAAAAGCCATTAGTAAAGAGTTGAAATAAGAATTAGGGGTATATAATGTCAAATAATAAAAAGATTATGTCAAAGAAGAACGTAAAAAAAATAAAAAATAAAAATATCGGAATTTGGGAGCAGTTAATAGACATTTACACAGTGATCACATAGTACATAGTCATTACTATGTGATAGAAGAATGTAAAAAAGAAGAAGTTTTTAAATAAACATCGTAAGTTGGGAGCATGTTATAGAAATTTACATAGTGATGCGTTACTGAGGTACCAGGAAAGCAACAAACACAATCAAAACTGCTTGCTAAGTTAACTGAATAATTTGTAATTCTTCTGTAACTATTAAAGTAGTTTCTAGCTCACACACGAAATTATTTATCTGTTAAAATTTTAGGAAAATCATCTAATTTTCAATATTTGTAAACATGTGAGCACCATGTCTCTATCGCATGATTAATTTACGTGTCATTGCTTTATATGTAATTCTTTGTATCTATTGCGGCATAGTAATTTTATTCTAGGTGCATCGTCTTCACATATAATTAATGTAAACAAAATATTGTAAAATATTTTAAAGGAGTGACGGTGGGGTTGCTTGCCTATTCTTCTCCATACGAAACTACCTTTTGGCAGGGGGCGACTAGAAGCAATTCTATTTTTTGTAAATTTTGACATTCAAAAGTGGATTTTATGTGCCTATTAGAAATAATTTATTTAACTTTGATATTGGTAATACGCTTTAGCTACGATTATGTAGCCTTAAAAAACCAAGACCTATCTTTTATAAAGTTTCACAATCAACGGTTAGTTAAGTTGACGGCGAGTCACAGGTCTTAAAGAAAATATTCTCTACCTGAAAAAATTGCTGTGAAAATATACGTAAACTAAATTAACGGACGCTCTAAAATGCTCCAAGAGAACGTCTCAGTCATAAAGAGTGGTGCAACTTGCCTCTCTTGAAATAGCTCCCAAAAGTATTTTATTTCTTTGGAGATTCATAAAGGATCCTAGTATACAAAGGTTGGTAGGAACACGGATCTTCGCTTCGCTACACACTTTCAGTAAAAAACTTGTAAGCTACCCCTTTAGCGACTTAACTCTTTAAGGTTTTTTTGCAAGGTTCCGATAAATAAATACCTGAATGGAGCGGAGCTTTTATCAAGAATAAATAAATATAAAAAATAACACCCAATAAGCCGTGTAATATTAATGATGAAAGTTGGTAGCAATCTTTTACTTATAAAACGCTGTTTACACTTTCCAAAGCCGATTTTCCGGAAATCGAATATAGAGATGCCAAACGTGTCCCATTCCTAGTTTATCATGTAACATTACTCGTTGGAATAATCAGGGTCCATTCCGGCTAAGTTGACGCGTCAAAAGTCGGGTGTGGCCATGCCTGTCCCCTGTCATAGCCCGGATTTATGGCCTCGCCATCAGCTTAAACGCACCGCGCTCAACGGTTTATCTATATCTCGATATGTATAAGGGCCATTTCCAAATGAGTTTTGACTCGTCACATTTAATCCTTCGCAATAATAGGCAATTCTATAAGATTTATACTGATTAGACTCATCTGTATAAGAAACGAAAAGGCGTATAATCCAACGACACCAAAGTTGTGTTTTATTGAAATATTTACTCGGAAATCCGTCAGATTCTGTCAATCGCGTGTCTGTAATAAATTCAAATGATACGGTATGTAACTTCCAATACTGTAGGATAGGTAAGCACTTTACACACGAACTGAGGATTTTCATAAAATTGTAAAAACTTTGTATGGATCTGATTGACATGATCTATGGAGAGAACAGAATAATATATCCGTCTATAGCAGTGGTCCGTGGACCAGCAGTGGTCCGCAAGAGTTAAAATATGATCAAAGCAAGTTTAAAAAAAAAATAAGGGAACTGTTCGAGCAGTTTTGGTGTAAAAAACAATTTCATACATTAAAATTCGAAAAATCGCTTTGCGCTATCTTATGCTTTTCTCCACAACTCGTTTATGCGAACAAAGATTTTCTGCTTTACTGATAATTAAAAACAAGTCCAGGAATCGATTGAAAGTAAGTGATGATATGCGTGTAGCTTTGAGCAAAAACATCACCCCAAGAATTCAAGAACTTGTACAGAAGATGCAAGCTCAAAAAGCTCATTGATACAAACTGAATTATCTACAAAAAAATACCTGTTTTGTTAATTAATGTTACTTTTGAATTTTACGATTACATATGTTAAACTTTTCGATTAAAATTTAATTTTTAGATTGATACAGTATTTTTTTTTATTGTGGTCCCTGCTAATAATAATGAAATCAAAGTGGTCCCTGGTAAAAAAAAGGTTGGGAACCACTGGTCTATAGGACTATCCGTTCCAATATTGACGATAACATAAGAAAGCTACTGCTAAGTGTAGAATAGATAAATGACTGCTACAACCACTATTTCGTAGCAGATAACCGAAACATGACAAAAGCATCTGCATGAACAATATTGATCATTCAAAATTAGCGCCGAGCTCAATGCAACTAGATCTTTATGCACAAAGGATATTTGATATATCTGTACTGAAATATATACAGTCACTATGCAGGGGTTGGCCTTAAATAAGCATATTTAATAAACAGTGCACTGACTGGACAGGACCACTCAATCCGTGTGGTTTTTCCTCAAAAGACCATTTCAGACACAAATCTACATGGTCTTCACATGACCTGACCAAGATTATGTCTGGACTTTAAAAGAGACTGTGACCTCTGAGTTTGTTTCGGCCTTTCTTCTCAGAGTAGTCAGATAGGAAACGCCGACCTCATCTAGTTTTTAAAATATGATTGACGTGTAAAAGTGTTTGTTCAAACCTACTTACAGAAATAAAATCATTTATCATTTAGTGAAATTAAGTCAGGTATTAGAAATAATTAACATAACAGTAACATCACGCCTGTATTTCTCAGATGGGGTATGCAAATATAAACTACTCCCTCATTTCACCAGTTATCTTAAAGTTCCAATGTAATACCTAGCGACCCTTGTACCACTGCCACAATAAACTTAATATTAATATGATTGAAAAACGTTACACAATGCTAAAACCCGCAGTTTGCATTTACCAGCAGCAGCTTTGTCAAACATCAAACTTTTATAAACACTGAAAATTACGCCGAATTAATAATAATTAATAATAATAATAGTTTATTGTCACAAAGAAACACATTAGTATACACTGATTAAACTAGATGCTAACTACGCTGCAGAAGTCTGTATACAGATATTGTGAGCCCTGCCTCTTAAACTAGGATAACCTGTATCTTAAGAGACAGTGTTCAGCTGTGAGGTTACTTAAAAATAGGGATTATAGAACTGCGGACTGTGCCAACTTATTTATATTAATAATATTAATTAGAGATTAATATTATTTTTAGAGATTCTTATTAATTAGAGACGCCGTAGAGGGTAGTAATTTTTTTTTATTTTTGTCTTTAGTAATTACAATCAGGCGGCTGGCAGAGACTGGATGAGGAGAGCCGAAGATCGGGCTCAGTGGCGTTCACTAGGTGAGGCCTACGTCCAGCAGTGGACGAATATAGGCTGATGATTATGATGAAGATGAACTATAATTGTCGCGTTTTAAAATGGAATATAGGTTGGCAGGGACATCGACGCTCAACCTATTACGATGGATTCAGTATATGATTCTGACACCCCTGTGTTGAAATTTCTCGTCGATTATTAAAAAAACAAAAATTGTTGTTCCATACATTTTGACCGCGAAGCTATTGCACTTTTGTACAAAACAGCCGATATTTTTTTTCAG
The DNA here is from genome assembly GCA_917490735.1 of Dryobotodes eremita. Lineage (NCBI taxonomy): Eukaryota > Metazoa > Arthropoda > Insecta > Lepidoptera > Noctuidae > Dryobotodes > Dryobotodes eremita. The sequence continues at coordinate 13,450,012 of OU823254.1, read as the reverse complement.
CAGCAGTACTAATATCATGTGCTGAAATCATGGTTTCAGTTTTCCGGTCGATATCCCTGCCAGCCAGTATAGCGGTCAAAAACTGAAATAAAGTCCGTTAACGTCCTGAATCAATATCTATTGTGATATTCAACATATTCAAATAACTAAAAACCATACATAGTTTATTGTTTCGGCACCTACGGAGAGATATTAGAGAAAGAGCAATGACCTCTATTGCCATGCTAAAACGCGATAACTTATAGAAGCCATTATCAATAAACCGATGTTGTTAAACGTGTAAATATTACTTCAGAAAACGAATCCAAGGAATGGCTGTTTTTTTACCAAATTTCTTCTGTAGTCTAATGCCGTTTTTTTAAATTCATGTAGGATAATAAACTGCTACGGCGACCGCAGCCAGTCACACATTACTAAAAATTACCCATAAATATTTAGAAACAAACTTAAACTCTATATTTAGTTCCTTGTTCCTTTTGCATAAATAGTTGTAGATCGCAGGGCAATAAAGTGTGGCGGCCTCTGCAGCTACCGGGGTGCATATTTACAAAGCTTAATTTATTCCCACCTAGGATTAATTTCGAATTGGTATTTGATCCAGAAATATTCAACTAAAAAAGATTAAAACAGATTTCGCTTCTCACTTATTTTCTCGTATGTATTTATTGTACTTATATGTAAATTGTACACCACAGACTATGTGTAAAATTTCTACATTTATATCTGTAATTCATAATATGGTACATAATAAAGAGCTATTCTATTTTAGTCCAAAGCCTACCCTTAAACTAATTCAACATAGGGGCTTTTAAGATGATTATATCACTTAGTAAATTATCTTTCGAAAGTGATTTGAGTCATAAACTGAATTGGCTTTGTTGAACAGCTCTGAAAACCAACCCTCATTTGACATGATTCCGAGGCTCAACCGAAATGCATTAGCTTTTGTAAATGCGCGGCCGGGGTAAATATGAGCATGAAATCTTTCCCCGGGCGAATACGATGCATAATTAACTTCGCATAGGATTGCGCAGGGATAACTGTCAAACACACATTGTCTACCAATTAAGACTTTAATATAGATTTGGTGGTGGCTTGTGAATAGTTAATGGTTTTGTAACTTTCTCTGTTTCTGGGTAGTGAATTAATGCCGGGTGAGTTTATTCTGATTGTTATTTTTTCATTAAAAAGAGAATATCTCTCTTTAGATCTAACAATAAAAGAAATGCGTATTAGGCACCGTACCTACTTCAAATGTTAGGCACGGAAAACAAACATTCTGAAAACGCAACACTAGTTTTCTCTTAATTTTTCTATTTCCAGCACATTTACCCGCCATCAATTAACCAAAAGCACCTCAATTCTTAATAGCTTAACAACTAAAGTAGCTTACACGTAACACAGCTATACGCAGCAACTGTAGCAAGCCATTGCAATACAACAACTATTACACCTTTTCATTCACCCCATCTTGAAGCTAATCCCTTGCTCAATAGCCCGTGACACCCAAGGCTTATTTAAGAGGGCGTTTGAGCAACTTGACGAACAACCTGTATAAAACTTCCGAAGAATTACAGACTCAGTCAGTTACATGAGGAGAGGTTCTCGCTTTGAATCGAAAATTATTGAAAGAACATAAAAGGTTGATGTGCGTAGACAGTTTGTTCGAATGATGTCGAACGACTTGAATCGCCTCGCTTGCCAAAATTGACAGCGTCAGTGTAAATAATAAATGAAGAATCGTAGGTACCGACACTGACGAGCACTATAAAAAGCCACTTATCATGAAATATTTCCGAAACTACGCATGATAGCTTCTTGAAGTGAAAAGCATCATTCAAATTTGTTTAATAACGCATTCAAAAATACCAAGTTGAAATAAAACGAAATTAATTTTATGTGTTAAAGAAGGAAAAAACAAAATAGGGCCATTTGGACAAAATCCAATTAACTCCTAAAGTGGGTTTAAGAAATCGAAACTAATTTTTTAATAATTTAATATTTCGTATTGCGGCCGCGTGCTCTCAATACGGCTTCTACACGATTCGGCATGCTGAGTACCAGATTCCTCGGCAAATTCTGAGGAATATTCTCCCATTCTTACATAAGTGCATTTTTCAGGGCATGTGAGTGTGACTGGAGGTGGGTTTCGGCTTCTAACATGTTTGGCAAGCTCGTGCCAAGCATGTTCGATAGGGTTTAGCTCAGGGCTTCTCGCTGGCCACTCCATTTGATGGATTCCCACGTCTTGAAGGTACTCGTTTACCACATTAGCTGTGTGGGGCCGAGCATTATCATGCATAAACAATGTATTATTGCCCATATTGACCAAATACGGCATGTTCATTGAGAATCTCGTTTACGTATCTCACAGATTGCCATTTTCTATCGGCACTAGCGCCGTGCGACCATTTGATGAAATACCAGCCTGTAGCGGTATCTACATCGCCACATGCGAGTTACAAGTCACACTGACGTCACGCAAAATCCTGCATCGCGCAAGCAGAGTTTACCGCGCAACTAGCATATATACAACATCCCGACATCAAACGTCGGGCAGTTGCCCACCAGACACGACACCCGTTTGGGCGGAGGATCCTCCCTTTTCCATAGAGTATGAGTGAACTGTACACCCTGTTCCTCATACCTCTATAAGCCCACACGTGCTCAGAACCTCCCCAGTATGGGACTTTTTCTTCGAAACATGCTTGTTTGAAACGTTCTCCTGGTTGTCTGTACACTCGACATCTCCCGTCATGAACATGAATCTCGATTCATCAAAGAATATCTTAAACTTACAACTTTATGATGCCGTTCGAGTTTTGGGCCATTTGCTGGCTGGTAAGGCTTTAAATTGGCTTCTGCAAGACGTCTCCTCACTATCCACTCACTGATTGGGTCCCTTCGGGTCTGCAAAAGTTGTTTCTGGATTGCAACTCCCGTCTAATGTCGATTTCGTAACATCGTTGACACAATGAATTGATCTTCTCTGGCCATTGTGCACCTTGGCTTGCCATTGCTTGGTCTTCTTAGGTTAAGCCCAGTCTCTTTAAACCTTCGAAGCACTTCTGGGACAGTAAAATGTCTCACACCCGTTGTTCTGGCCGTTTGTCTCTGGGATTTCCCCAATTGCACCATAGTGATGATTCTGGTTCATTCCTCGAGTGTGTGAAGCATGATAATACCTTTATTTACAACTCAACGTCTGCCGTAAGCACTTTTATTTAAAAAATCGATACGTAAAGGTAAAAACAATAATAAATCAACGAACGTCAAAATAAAAGTTTTCAAATGTAATCCAAAATTACGAAACGAGATATTTTTCTTTTTTTTTCCATTACTTCAAATAGGCCAGTATGTAATAAGGTGCAATATATTACTGTACTCAAGAGTTTTATACTTCATAAAACTAACCTTTGTGGTTTAGAAGATATTTAGATTTCTTTAGAAACTTTACAAGTAGCTTTTTCATATTGCTCGTCAGTGTATATCCAATTCCTACATCACTGTTCGTGAAAATCGCACGACGAGTCTCGTATGACATAATCTTATTCCAGTTGTTTCTCGCTTGAGTGGAAACAAGAGAACAATAATCACCTGGCGAGTCTTGCCTAAGATTCTCGCATGGACTGTCGAGACTGTCGAGAAACTCGCCTAGTATAAACTCTTTATTCCAATTCAAAACGAATTTTAAGTTCAGTAACTGTCTAAGGTGTAATTATGGACTTAACAGAGCGCCTTTGAAGAAACCAGGAAGTTTTTCAACTTCATCCAGCGTATAATTTAGATGTTCACTATGTTCGCTCTTGTTTCTCGTACTGTGGTTCAAGTACGAACTACTTTTACTTTGGTAGGTAATTTTAGAAATAATATGTAAGGTATAGTGCCTCTCCAATTAAAACAACACAACCAACACAACACATGTGAAATAAATTTTGTTTCCTGTTAAGTACTATTTAATAAAATTGTTGGTTAAATTTCGATAACAGGTCACCGGAAATATATGAGTTCATGCATATAATAATATGGCCCTTGCATACAATTAACTACATTAAAGACTTTTGTTTAGTTAGACTCTTTTGTTTTGATAAACAAGTGAACACTATTCTAGTTTTAAATTTAACTTCCACCCGGCCAGCACCACAACGTAGGTTTAATAATCTAAATCCTAGTTCCCAACAACATCAAACAGTTAATGACGTAAATACCATAGACACACACATAGAACGTTCGAATTACAAAATTCCATCATGGAACCAAGCGGGAGTTGCGGTTCGAGTACGATAAGCTTCAAAATCAATTTCGGCGTGTTTACAGAGGAGGCGGCCGTCAAATAGACCGGTTAGATATTTGTGGAGCACACCAGATACGCTCGGAGCCTGAATATTTAGTGCAAGGCTTTGATTGGTGGACTGATCACTTGGAAATTGTACATGACCCAGTATGTGGTGATTAAAACGCACTGAGTCACTGATTTAGCTCGAGGATAAATTTTCACTCTAATATATTCTGGATAACTAGCTAACATTACTTGAGCTATTGTCTGTTCTAAAAAAAATTGCGAGCGACAGACTTATTTATGTATAATAAGGTAAAATTATTTTCTTCTATAGTCTACTACTACTACTGGGCGTGTAGTTAGGTATCTCTTCAATTGCACGTCACTAACCAAGTTAAGAACCTAAGGAGGTTTCCTAGCACGGCCCATATCATACGTCAGAGATATCACATCCTATTTTTCTCTATATGAAAGCAGGCCAAGTACATTTTCCATTTAAAAAAAACTAAAGCAGAACACTTAACACATATGCACAAATGTTTTCCCGGAAGTAAGAGTCGCTAAGGGAAGTATATAAAGAGATGTAATAGCAGGCCGCCACCACTAAAGGCATACATGCAATAAACTTGAGCCTTTCCTGGCTTCAAGTACTTGAGTCTCTTGGGACGCTCTCATTCTAGGAGAAATACGTTCCTATAAGCTAGTACGACACTTTAAACCTCTTATTAGATATTTATTCTAGTTCGCAGACGTATCTAAGTCCCCATTGCTGTACCAAACACGGTTTTTTATTGTTAAATAAAACACTAATACTGGGTCATTACTATCGTTAAAGGCAATGTTCGTGTATGACTAAGAATCACACCATTCTTTAACGCACCAGAACCAAAACGGGCTTTACTGCAAAATATTGCAAGTCTAGCGCCATTATTACTGGTAAACATGGTGCGTGATTTTTTACACCCAGCTGATCCTCTTCTTTACATGAAAAACACACTCAACGAAAGATGTTAAGTGAAAATCACGCAAACTGCATTACAAATACATTTCTTGTTTAAAGCGGTCTGTAATGCTATTGAGACGTAAAAGCCAGTAAATACTGTAGAAAAATTTAATGTTACCTGCAAGGCAGACACGCTCGCACGGCAGTTAAATGAATCAGCCACCTGTTTATTTATTTCAATATCTGGAACTCCTGCCAATCGGAGCGGATTGCAGAGTCTCCGGATTCCGGCCGACTGCCCACCTCCGCTGTCTCCCTGAAAATTCTCTCGACAACGGTACGTCTCGAACAATAGTCAAGCCAATACCATAAATTCTATACCTTCCCTCAATCTTCAGCTAAACTTTCTTTCATTCGGAAGCAAAAACTTTTTGAATGTGGCAAAAGTTTAGTCATTATTACAGTCTATATTCGACAGGTAATCGTTAACTCAGATCCCTTCATCAAGGTTCAACAACGGATGAGTAGGGACGACGTGGTTCACACTCAGACTATTAAGTTCCAAGAAACTATTTGTGAACCTAATAATTTTAGATTTATCACGTCATAAGATTGAATCTGTAATTACAGCTTCGAGCAACAAAACTCGAGTTCCTAACTAGTGCAAAGTTTCAAATTAGCTTCCTACGAGCAGTACATCGTTAAATATTCATAAGCTCTAACAGCAATGATAGGAAAAGTTTTTGAGTGTTATAAACATTGATTAAGTGTGAACAGCGGCCAACAGGCGGTGTGGTGGGCCACAGACTTGCTGTATCGTCAGATCTTGGACTTCATATAATTCCAGCAAGAGTTAAGTGAAGGAATAGTTCGGTACGATATTGTTTACAAGAATTTCAGTTACGCACAGTTTGTGTCGAACGTAGCCACCCGACATTTTGTAGCCAGTTTTTCGCGGGAACATCGTATAATAAAAACAAACAAGCGATGCTTCTACAAAAAATCGTTCACTTTTCAACCATACCGACCGCTTGAATAGAAAACTTTTCGGTGACCAACAAAATGTAAATTCGAGGTACGATTGGATCTATAAAATGTCGTTCATCTGCGTTGTCCCTAAATGTCAAATTGTTATAAGATTCATGAAATACGTTCGCGGAAAGTTGTTATTCTATAAACGTGCCAACATACTTATGTTGCAATAAAAGCACAGGTACTTACCTATGCTTTTATTTGAGTAAGGCAGGGGAACTACCGCAAACTGTGTTAAGATGACATTTATGGCAGGGAGACCATTTAGAGAGACAGTAAGTGTAGCATCATACATTGCATACGTCACTTCCTTATTCTAACTAGCTAATAAATATGAAACGTAGCAACTTTTAACAAATTTTAGTTCTAATAGGTATTTAGAAAAAATATCTAGAAAATGCGATAAATGATTAGTTTAAAATACTCATCAAATTTATCTGAAAATTAATTGAAAACCTCGTCATCTCCCACTTAAAAACGAATTCGATTCTTAATCCATCGTGGTTCGGAGCCTCAATAAAAGTATTGATGAGATGATCCGCCCTGAAGCTCTCCAATAAGATTCCAATCATACTTAAGTGCTCAAGTCTTTGCAGAATCATTTGAGAAATTACTAAATAACTTTGACAAAATGTTCTTGATACAAACTTGAAATCTTAAGCACTTCAAAACACTTTCATTTTATACAGTTGGCTTTTCGAGAAAAGATATATAATGTCATAAACTTACATAAGGATTATAAAGAAAGAAAGAAGAAAAACTTAGTCCTTCCTTCCAAAACAAAGTTTTATCCTAATTTCGTAAGCAAAACTTTAAGACTACACAAAAAAGAGCCGCAAGTTTAGCGAAAAGAAAAGCTAATTATGTAACAAGAATAGAATATATGAACGAAATATGATCAACAAGTTTTTTTTTATAAAATACTGGCCTTTGTCGTCGCCTTTGATTGGATCCGTGGTGATTTGTTTGTCGAAATGGAATTCATTTCGGCGCGGAAAAAAAATCTCCGACGTGACTGACATGAAAATCCGATGGTGGAAATTTTGTTTTCTTTGTGTTGCCGCATTTGAAAGGGCGCCTCTCACTTTGACAGTCCCTTTTCAATGCTGAATGCTGTGATGTCTTTGTTCAATCTTGCTTGAATCACCAATGATATTATTAGGTATGGTTTAATTCCTTTGAGTATGTTTTGTTTATATTAGATAGAAATTGAATAAAATAGACAGTGTTTTTGTAAATGGTTTATCATCTTTTGTTAGAAGAATAGTGGTTTATAACCCACTTTTCTTCTTTTCTTTTGCGCTTTTACAGCCCATACATGCAGTGGTAAGTTATTTGTTCCGAACCTTTAGCGTATTTGCGAACCTATGTGTGCACAATACGTCGCAGATTGTTCGAAAGAGTTACCGTGGCCCTGGCGTACAGGTAACTGAAGGAACACGGGTGGGTTTTAGTCAGTAAGAGTCTGACACGCCCTCCCGCTCCACCCAGAGCGGGAGACGGCATTTGAAGATTTGCCACACAAAAAAAAGTGTGCACAATACAGGAAAATGTTTGGAACATACCAAAATAATTAAGAGTGCCAGCTTATAGAAATATTTCAACTTCGAACTACATCTATGACAACATCTACAATGTCACACCTGCACGCATACCTCAATACCTTGCTACAGCAACTTGTTGCCACGTGCTACGTTCGCGGAAAACATTACGCAGCGCAGTAAAGACGTCGTCTGACGATATCAAACGTAATAAATGTCGCAGTTTACGACTAGCTACCGAGGGAGCGCGTCATTCCGAGGGAAAAATACTTTACGCGCCGTCCGCGTTACGTTCCCAGACGTTCGCGTAATAAAGTTAGCTCAAAACCAGGTGTTAGACGTTTCAGTTCGTCCTGCCTGCCAGTGTGTCTGTTTACTTTATAATTCTATTTCCCTTGGGCTAGTAGATGGTGGTATTTGTTATTGTTTAGTTATTTACTCTCAAAGGAATTGTTATGATTAGGTTTTGACAATCAATTAAATAGCAGTCCCAGTTGTGTTTGCTAATGGATAAGCTGGATTTGTTTATCACAAATATAAATGACTTATTTATTTTCATGAATATTTTACTGTATGTTTCATAAATGGGTATGTTTTAGAAAGGCACTAGGGATGACCGTAGATCTATCCGCTTGATTGTCGTTGGTTACAAATTAGCCGCCACATAATTTTGATAAAGCGTGTGTAAACTTTACCAGTATTATCTTTACCAGTGTTATTTTTTATCAAAATATCTATTCTAACCACTTATGATTTAAAACTGGATTGAAGTAAGTACCCACCTACTTATTTCTACATCCCATTATAAAACAAAAATACTCTCTTTTAAAGCTCCTACAGACAGGCGCGACGCGACAGCGCTACACAAAGGTTCCGCTCGTCGCACGACACGCGGTGCCTTTATATCGGGCGTCGCGTCGCGCCAGTGTGTACGAGCCTTTAAGTTTAAAAGAGTGTATTTTTGTTTAACAATGGGAATTGGGGGTAGTTAACTGGAATAGTAGTAGTAAGGCGTAATTCAACTGAATTACGCTTTACTGGAGTAGTCCAGCTAACTACTAAAGTTAAATCCAACGGATTTCATAAAAATAAAACACAAGTTGTAAACGCGTTAAGCACCTACCTTTGTAAAATGTGTACGGTCTCCAAATGCGATAAGTAACCAGGGCCGTCGGATATAGTTGAAGTTTAGCAAGAAACTGATGGATGTTTGAACAAATAAATAAATATTTATTCAAAAATAATAATTGGTAAAATACAGAGAAAATCTAAGAAATAATATAGGTACAACAAAGTATGATGAAATTTAATTTGATAAATGACCCGTTTGTTTTCTATTAATTAAATTAAATTTTATTCGAAAACATCCATCGGTTTCTTACTAAACTTCAACTATATCCGACGACCCCTGGTTACTTATCACTTTTGGTAACTGTACTTACATGTAGCCATTACAATTTGTGTTCCAACGGTAGCTGTTGTAGCTGTACTGGTGTTTCATATTATGTTACGGCAAAATAGCTTACCTTTATAAAAGAAAGAAAAGAAAGAAAAAATATTTATTGAGACTCGCGCAGGATCGGCTTATTCTGCTTAAAAAGAAGCTAACGTTGTAAATACTAAAGTATTTTTCTTTCCATGTCTCCACAAGCCGAAAGAAAACTCCACCTAATAGGTCAGGTTAATGGCTGTACGATTGAGAGCAGGATTCTTATGTAACAGAAAGTAATGCGCTTTTTCACGAACGATAAGTGACAGTTACAATAAATAAAAGCGTGCGTTGGATTTTCAACGCTTGGCTTACCGACGAAAGATGAAATTTCAACAGCGCGCTTTTATTTAGGTATTCATTTAGATATCGCCTTAAGTCTTTCAACAGCAAAAATGAAAAATGTCTATTAGAAAACGTTACCGATTTAAAGAATATTTTACCAAATCTCAGCCGGATTTTAAGTCCTTATTAGGCACACAATTTCCAATCCATCTAACATCAAAATCTTCACAAAATCAGTACCACTCATGGTGATATATATCCGACAATATTTTTCTCTTGCGCCGGAAACAATCTGAGTGAAGGAGTAGGCCACATTCGGTCGGCCTCATTAAGTTTAACTATTCGCTAAGGGTTCACCAGCTTCCGAGGAACAATTCCACTGATGCCGACGAAGATGGCGAGAAACTGGACGAAAACTATGACGTTCTTACTGGATGAAATACCGAGAAAGTTTTATAAAAAAAGTTTTTCACTATAAAATAAAGTCTGACTACGTCGTTGATCTAGTGGTCGCATGCGCTGAGTATGAGGTCCTGGGTTCGATTCCCGGGTCGAGCAATGTTATTGAGTTTTCCCATCTAGAATTTCTCAGTAGCAACCCTGAGTAGTTATGCCCGGATGTTGGCAATAGGGTCGCTCCCTGTTACATGAGACTTAAGATAACTTGCAAAATGTGGGTGTACTATAGGTATACCTCTGTCTAGCCCTTCGAGGAATACTGGCGCTATGTTATGTAAGTTTTTCATAAAAAGAAAGCCTTATCAGCAGGGCTTTTCAAATTCAAATTCATTTATTTGCGAGAATGTAGGTTTACAATGTATGATCTTAAAACTATAATGGCCCTTTACATTCTACCATTACTTATGGTGTGCAAATATTTAATTTTGTCCTACACAACACTAATTAAATAAAAAAGAAAATACAGCAACAACAAATAAGATTCATGCATTAGGACTTTCATGGAAAAAAATAATAATTAAGTCAAAGCTATACCTATGTCAGTTCAAGAGATAAAATATAATGTCAGATTAACCCTTAATAAATATTATTGTAAATGGAACCTGTCTTGAATACCTATAAAACTATTGGCCGTAATAACTATTGGCACGATGATTAAAAGAAAGGTAATACATTTGTTTGACCAAAGTTAAAGTCCACAACCTACGTAAAGAACAATAAGTTTTTACTAACTTTATTCCAACGTCGATAGCCTTTAACTGAACGTGACAAGTTCATAATTGTAGCCCTCGCAGCTTTGCCTTGCAATTATTTGCATGTTATTTGCGCTTCATAGCACATTTCACTTAATTAATATTATGCAGATGCTAGAACTTCAGTGTTATTTGCATGTATTAATTAGTTTGTTAAATAATGTTTCCTCAGAATCATCAATCAATTTAAATAAACCTATTCGGATTTAATATTAAGCTATTTTTAATCTACTTGTCCATTAAATTGAAATGAAACAGGAAGGAAAAATAGGACATAATTGAAACAGGAAGCACATTAATCATTCTGGGACAAGCACCGAGCCCTTCCAGGTGAACGTATCCGCGTCGCCTCAAGTTTACGGTCAATTAAACGAAAGAACTTATCCCAACTTTGATGTACCGCCGACCTGGAACTAATTAGAATTAGGTGAAAACAGCCGACCCACCACAACCCAGACCGGGTCACCGCTTATTGAGAAACTTATGCTCGAACAGGCTGAGAAAATTTAAAGGAAATCGGGACCAAAGAGGATTATATAAAAAAGTTTAATTAATCATTGGCCAAAGTTCTTGAGCTTCGTTTATGCATTGCTGGCGGGTACAATGACTTTGATATATGGACGCCTTTACAGCGCCTGATTAAAAGTCTGTAGAGGAGAATAATACACTTTATATTCATTAAAAAATTGAAAAAGATACACAAAGAAAATGCTGTAATTAATGTTGTAAAAACCTTAACAATAAGCCAGACAATGTATTACAAATTTTTAATTCACCCCATTGTATTTTTATCTAAGCAAACGATGAAAATTGAGCACCGTTCACCCCTATTTTTATGAAAACCAGCTAACTCATAAGCGGAAGAAATCTAGAAACAAGCTGAAGGAAAAGTATCAAAATATTTATAGTCCAGGAGCGTAGATGATGACGACGAATGCCTTGCAATCTGGAGCATCGAACGTGCGGGGAAAACCGACCCGATTCACCCGCAAACTGCAACATGCTTGTCATCCCTGACATTGTGTTCTACTGTGCCCTCATGTACTCTGGCCGAGCTACATTCCAGGAAGTGTTGGGATTAATCACTCTGCAATACAATATGCAAGTGAACTAGAATGGTATATAATGTATGTATATAAAGCTAGCAGGAAACATAGGACTTTAAGTGCTTTCGTGAAATCCTAATGTAACAAAAATAATACGGTAGAACGTTATCAAAGTCGTTTAATGATAAATGATAAATGATTTTATTTCTGTAAGTAGGTTTGTACAAACACTTTTACACGTCAATCACATTTTAAAACTAGATGAGGTCGGCGTTTCCTATCCGACTACTCTGAGAAGAAAGGCCGAAACAAACTCAGAGGTCAGTCTCTTTTAAAGTCCAGACATAATCTTGGTCAGATCATGTGAAGACCATGTAGATTTGAGTCTGAAATGGTCTTTTGAGGAAAAACCACACAGACTGAGTGGACCTGTCCAGTCAGTGCACGCATTTGTCAGTAATCATGCAGCTCAACTCAAAACTTAAGAGTTTTCTATGAACTGGTTATATTTATCACAGTGGATCCCACTTCAATGAGAACGAACTCAAATATAAAAAAATAACAACGTCTTTCTACAAACCACTGAATTACATTACTAACGAAGTATATTTTAGTGTGATTTCAATTCTTAGATTTCTTTTAATTTTAATGCGATAAAAATATATGCACTAAATACACTTCTTCTAATTAACTAACAAACTATTTAAATAATATAAAAAATAATAATATAACATCCTAACTTAAATAAAATTATTTACAAACTTCTATTGCTTAATTCTCCAATTTGCTTAAAACCTAAGTCTGGAAATGAATGCTACTTTTCATTAATTTCTCTGATGTATTATTGTAGAAATCTAGACGTAAACAAAGAATTGACAACATTTCCAAAAAAGTGTGAGAGGATACTTAGGTACTTGATATTTTTTAAAGTAAATTAATATACGAGTAACTTTATCAACCTTTTGAGATCCTTTGAACATAAATCTCAATAAGATTTTACATTTCTATTAGATTTTCATTATGGTCTGTTTAACCGCACAAGATACGGAAAAATGCAACAAGATTTAACTTCATTTCTCAAAGAACTTATCCGATTTGTGCAGTCTTTTACTGCCGACCACTAAAGGATTCTGCATAAATATAATTTTATTTTTATTTTTTTAGGCATTGGCAATGGAATTTCTTTTACAAGGCGTACCTGTAGGTACACGAGACAGCAAATCACGTGTTAGCTATAACCATAATAGGTAGAGATCTTCTAATTTAAAACTGCACGCCCCTCCACTAAAATTTACATACAAATATTTGAAATGTGTGTGCAACTAACAGTGGAGGGGCGTGCAATTTTAAATTAGACGATCTCTATCTATTATGGTAACACGTGCCTTGCTGTCTTGTGTACCAACTGGTACACCTGGTAAAAGAAATACCATTTCAGGGACTTTTCGAAGGGAGTTTTTTTTTTTGCATCGATTGATTTAACGGTGTCTGTCTGGGGTAAATTGAATAGTAGTACGACAAAAATCGTATAAACTAGAAGACTGATATTGCAGTGAACAAACCAACAAGCAAGCATAGTGATTAATATTTAGATATTTTTTGAAAATCTTGTATTTTTTTCTTGTATTTTATAGTTTTTTCCGAGCTATCTATCCCGTATATTGCACCTACCATGTTTTGTCTTTGCATCACCCTAAGGTTGACTGGTAGAAAATGCCTCAGGCACTAAGTCCGGCTTTGTATTTTTTTTTTTTACTTGTGCATAAAGTATTAATAAATAAACAAAAACTAAATGTCTGTGCCCCCTCATCGACCATCCTTCCAAAATATACATAACTACATCTCCGAATTGCAGCTTAGAACTTCCTGCCAGCAAAAAATATTCAGTTTTTTTACCAACAATTAAATATTCCCTAAGTTTCAAGAGGAAAGTATCAACGTCACGTCACGACAAAATAAATATTTTTTTCTTTAATCAAAGTATTTTAGATCTCTTTACTTTCCATTTTAATTTCAGCTCAGCTTTTATGTCCTTTGTGCTCGAACTTATAGATAACTTCTACTGGATCGGATTCTCAGTTCAAAGCGAAAGTAAAAGTAATCTATTGACTCCACTATTCTGAAGACAAAACAAAATGTTCTTTGTAACTTTTGAACATGTTTTCTTATCTCAGTTCGATACAAAGCGACACAAATACACAACTAAAACATTAGGGACTTATAAAAGTTTCTCAACTTAATTAAAATTAAAATGCGGCATTGAACTTGATATTCGATTTACGCTTGGCACTATCCGTTTTAATTAAGTACTTTAATTTACAGTATAAACCAACCAGTCAAGTCAGTTTGTTGAAATGTTATTGATGTCTATGATTTCTATCATCTGCAAAAAGTTTTGAATCTAGAAACTACGCGGCTAATAAAACTGAAACCTAACTTGCGATCATTAATATACTTGGAAAAATCACTTTCATTAGTAATTAGTATGTACTATATGATAACTATGTAAATGTCTATTAACTGCTCCCAAACTCCGATATTCTTTTTTTTTATTTTTTCTACATTATTCTTTGACATAATCTTCTCATTATTTGACATTATATATGTACCTCCAATTCTTATTTCATCTCTTTACTAATGGCTTTTCTTGACATGATTTTAATGCAGATTTGTTAAAGTTGTAATGGCAAACATGTCATTTGGTTAAAATAGGCTTTTATTTTTATTATTTTATTTATCTTTTATATAGACTCTTTTATATTTTGTGAATGTGAGAACGTTATAGGCCTAACTTGTAGACTAGATTTGTAGACCGTTTTCTATTTTGTCAAGTACCTGGTTGACAGGCCTCACTGTCCTCCCACACCTATTAATACTGTAATTTGAAAACAATGCAAAAGCCAATTATTTTTAAAAGAGTAACCAAGTTTCTTGCCGGCTCTTCTCCATAGGAAACGACCAATTGGAACCGTACACCTAGCTTCTGACGTTTCATAAGTGCCCACGTAGGTTTATGTGAAATAAAATATTTTGATTTTGATGACCTGCCCACCACCTACAATCATTCGTAGATCAAACCTCACAATAACAGAACTAAAAAAACACTTAAAACTGTGCATCCGCTTAGTCATTTACACCGCAGTTCCAAAAATAAATAGCCCCGACGTAAGTCACGTCGGGCTGTCTACCAGCAAATTGCTATGTCGCTGGCCCTCTGGCCCGAAACCCTGACATTCAATAGCCGACAAACGCACAATCAAGCGGTGGACATGGCCCGGATTCGGGATTCCAATCTCGCTGTTGAATAGCATTAAATAACATCGTAACTGGACGTAGGAGTGAGACGTTATCAGTATTACTTGTTGTGTAGGGTTTACTGAAAACCGTAATTATATCTTACGATTCTTGTTTAGTTAAAATCAACATCATTTCATTTTATAACAGAAGGTATGACTATCAATAATATTTTCTTGATCCTATTTTCTCATATCCCAAGGCAGTTTGAATTATATCCAAGTATTCCAGACAAAGAAATTGAAGTCAAACGACTACATTTTCCTGTAACATTGTAAACTCAACTAGTTCCTGTTACTCGTTTTCAATGAAAATAAATAAAAATTCAAAATAATTACATCAGATGCAATGACTAGCTATAAAATTAGAAAAATGATTATAATATCATTGCCGAAAACGCTATAAATCTTATGAACACAATGATGAATAGTCTGGCTGACGTAAATGCGTATTAGCATAACTAGGAGCCATTACTCGCACACGCATTACCTATATGTAATAGTAGCTCCGTCGGGCGCCGCCGCCGCAGCCCGGGAGCGCGACACAATTTATGCTGATTTTATCACCCGCCCATGTGCGAATGTACTCCCAAGGAGGATATATCTACGCACTCGTCGACTCGTAAAACGTCTACCTCACTATTACCTATCTTAATCTTTGTAACATCTATTCGATGAACTTCACTTCCTTCGCTACTAAAAACTTCTGCGAAAAGGCTTCCACTTAAACTTGGGTTTTTCTACAAAATAAATATTATACAGAAACCAGACAGATTTAGTTAAAGCTGAGCAGGTGATTCACCGCGTTTTATGAGTTTTCTAACATACGCCAGTCGCTACATAGAAGCAAACTACCGACACTACACAGTTTATGTGCGCTGTTATAGCTCCACTACTTAAACTTAATTAAGCTTCGGGCGAACAAACGAAATCTTTCTGGCGTTAACACCGCGGAATTGTCACTTTATTTTAAGCTTAAGGCGGAAACAAGATATATCTCGAGTGAGCTATAAAGAAACTCTTTGATGCGACAAATCCTTTGATATAAATTATCAGATGGAGGGTCATGTCCGGCGAAGCGAACTAAATGAAATCAAAGACTATCTCCGTTTCTTCCACTTAGAGTTTCTATCAGAAGGTTGTAGTGGCAGCTGTGACATTACCCAAAACCTTATGAATTATTTAGCGGGGAATCGTCCTCCGGCAGCCATTTGAATTATTTTGAAGGCCTTGCTTGTGCATAATGAAGTGTCATGGATGTTCCTAAAACTCTTTCACACGCGTGCCGCGGGAGCAATTGGGTGTTCGCTAATTTATTTGTGAACTTGTTTGTTGGCCTAGTTCAAACTTGTTACGTTAAATTTGTACGGAATCTGACCTACATATGGTAATAAGCATTATGAACAACGTAGGAAATTGTTGTAATGAAATTAGTCTTCGAAACGCCGTGTGCTTGATACAGAAAATGATGAAAGTTAGAAAAGTTGTTTCAGAAACTCGGTTCTTTCTGAACTCGTAATATCTGAAGCTGACGTGAAAATACAAACAGTTAAAATTAACTTATTCTGTACTGAAAAGATGAGAAGCAGATTTTTTTGTTAGATAAACGGTTTGGCAAAATCCTATTCAGTTAAAAAGTGTTTATCCGTACATGGGTCGTGTATTCCCTCCCGATTTTGTTGTTAAAACATACGTTGCTTCTGTTATACACACACAAACCTTTATTGAGGGGCAGGGGTAAGGTACGGGGTAATTGCGTAACACACTATCAGTAGGAACGGTTTTCTTTTTGACAGTCCAACAACATTCATTGCGTTATTTACGTTGTTGAGCAGACAAATTTTTCGAACATACGAAGCGATGGATTAGCAATATCCTACAAAATGATTCAGATTGTGATTGATAGTGTCTCACGCAATTAGGGTGCTAGTCCGGGTCACAATCCACGCACTTTCATCGTCTTTTGTTAAACTTATACTTCTCAGTGCTACCTATGACCTCTTGCACGAACACTCCATGCAAAAGTTCTCTTAATTTCTAATGTCATCTGTCCTCCATATCCGCATACTAAATTTAAAGTGTTCGCTTGCATACATACGGATTTTCTCAAGTTTAAACTTTAAATAGAGTCGTAAATCTCCTTAAGTTTGACCTGAGCGCTCTTAACTCGACTACTGTGATGAATTGCACGCAATACATTTAATTCCACTATTTCCGAGGAGAGGAGGGATCACTTACTACGATTCCTTTGTCTCAATCAAGCTACCTCGCTAGGGAAATTAACCTCAGCATAATTGTACCGGGTTTTATCATAATTCACCTCGAAGTAGTATGGATGGAGGAATACGATATGAACGTAAGACGATTATGGGCTATTATCCGACTATTGAGTAAATAAGTCTTGGGTAAGTAAAAGATGTTCAATTTGATGTAATATAATACGTATTCTATTGCAGTTTTTAAGGTGTTTGACGTGTTCATTAAATTTGTATTTTATTTTTTATATACACATTGACACTGATAAATTTTATATATACAATGACATGAGTATTTATTTACTTGTAACGTATTATGTTATTTTAATTATTGTGAATGTGAGGACTATGTGGTTCATTGTTTTCTTTATTTTCTCAGCAAATTTTAATCATGATCTGGCAGTTTGAGTAATTTATGCGGCCTGCCCAAATGTCCTTTCTTTGGTATTGTTCGTCGAATCGTTGAGCTCCGTAAGTGACTCCTTAAGTCACTGACTGGACAGGTCCACCCAATATGTGTGGTTCTTTCCTCAAAAGACCATTTCAGATACTAATTTACATGGTCTTCACATGATCTGACCAAGATTTTGTCTGGACTTTAAAAGAGACTGTGACCTCTGAGTTTGTTTCGGCCTTTCTTCTCAGAGTAGTCAGATAGAAAACGCCGACCTCATCTAGTTAAAAAAAATATGATATAAGTGTTTGTACAAAACCTATTTACAGAAATAAAATCATTTATCTTTTAGTAATAATGTTTCTGTTTTATAACATTACAGCCGCAAACTAACAGTTGTTGCATTTTACTTAATGTAAAAAAAACACTTCCATAAAATTGTCACTTTGCCACAAAGTCGGTATTTTTCAAATAATGCCAATAAAATTGAGATAAGCTCACTGGCGGCTGACACGTATGAAAAATTGTCAAATGTAAAATATTTGAACGAGTTGTATTTTTATTGTAATCTGTGACAAGTGACAGGCTATTGGTGAAGCTGATCCAAAATAGCCGATGCGTATGTAATTGCAATATGCGAACTGCCTTCCGAGGGTTTTTAAGGAAATTCCTAATCCAATGAATCATAGGTTTAAAAAATTCGTCCGCTCAACAACATAAATAACGCAATGAACATGACTGAACTGTCAAAATGAAGGTAATTGCGTTCGATTGCCATTTTACGTGTGTTACGCAATTACCGCGCTGGACTTCAACCAAAAAAAGCTGTACCTAATTGAAGCTGGATTTGATGCTAATTACAGATGGACTATCATGCATTTACCTATTCGATTTCATTTAATTGAATTAAAAAACTGAAAAAAGTTGAATTCACATCCAATTCCAAATAGTGGCCAATATTCCAATGTTTATTTAAAAGGACACGCTCTATATAAAAGTTTTCAAAGCAAACGAACATAGATAAGACTGACTGGTAACATCAATGAAACCCAATGTATATTTGTAAAAAAAAAACTAATCTATCGTTTGTAGAACGCTACATCGGTCGGTCGGACATGACGAACGACGAAATTAAAAACGAACGCTGGAAACGATGCATATCGATTCGTTTCCCCCATTCAGACAGACACGAGCGGTAGCGGAGGCGGGAGCCAGAGCGATTACAAACCGCGTCTAAACACTGCGCCGACATCACCGCCTGGGGGTATTTCTGTTAGCCAGAAATTCAGAAACAACTAACATACAACCACCACGCCATTTAATTGAAATGAATTTTGCGGCGGAATATTCGTTACGGGTTTTTTAAAACTTCAGCTTGTTTTCATTTGCAGCTGGGAACTTTTAATAGCAGTTTTTGCTATTCTTCATAATATTGCCGGGTTCCGCTTTTGTGCAAAGTAGGTACTTCACACGTGTATTTCCCCACATTATGTTTGCTGTACAAATATTTCGTATAAAATTCGCGAAGTGTCGAAATAAAGTATTTTAATTTTCGCGTAATAATTTTGGTATGCCGAAGTTATCAAAAGTATTCTAGAACGTAATAATTAGTTACGCTGTTCTCAGATATCAAAGAATTTATAAATATTTGAGAGAATGTTAAAATAAATTGAGAACTCCTTTTCCTGTGAAAAGCCAATAAAGTTGGTAGATAGTAGATCCAATAGGTATATTGCTCACGATATTTTTCTTTCGGAGTAATGGCTCGATTTAGTCAATACGAAACGACTGCAGCATGCGTCAGAGTTCTAGGTAGGTAGGGGTGCCATACAGGACTCAGAGTTAGAAATTACTTTTCCTTGAAGGGTAGCTTTAAAACAACCTTCCCAAACTTTTAAAATTATAACATAAACGGCAAACTTATTTCCATGTTACCCGTCTCATGTCTTTATCCACCTCGATGCAAAACAAATGCGAAACCAAATATCTTCAAGTTTAGTCAGTTTAACTAAAACAAAAGCTGCATTGTATATGCAGCATAATATATGCAAAATAGCTAGAATCAAAACAACCAGCAGTTTCCACGAACGGCTTCCCAGAATGCTGGTCCCAGTATATACGGTGACCCACTTATCGACTTACCCAAGCAAGCAATGAGTTCTGCAGGCGATTCTAATACGTCTTGTGTCAGGAGAACTGCTGCGATTGATTTGCAGATTCTGCTTCAGGAATATATTGTGCAATCTTAGATTATTCTAAGTTGCTGTTTTGGATAGATGTGATCTCAGATGTTTTTGCAGATATTTGCATAACAATCTTAGCTAAATCGTTTTAGCCGCTTTAATCATTACACTGGATTAATGAATTTGGTGATCTCAATGTTACAAATGATTCAACTTCGACTGCCTCGCTACTGCTGAGCATGAGGTGCTGGGTTCGATTCCCAGGTCGGACAAAGTGTTACTGGGTTTTTCCATTAGGAATTTCTGAGTAGAAGCCCGGGGTCTGGAAATGTGCCCGGTTGATGGCAATATGCTCGCCCCCTATTACATGGGACTTAAATATAACTGGGAAAATGTGGATATACTGTAGGTACACCTCTGCCTACCGCTTTTGGGATTACAGACATGATGTTATGTTATAATACTAGCCTTTGCCCGCGGCTTCGCTCGAGTTAATTTAGACTTGGACTATCAATTCGGGTTATAATTCAATCATGATTCGAAAGACACGTGGCGCCATCTATTATCATAAGAACGTTATTGTTGTTTTTCTCGGGAACAGTACTTTTTTGCAGGATGAAGGGTATCCCATGTCCGTTTCTGTACACCTGACGACGTATATGCAAAATTTCAGGATGATCGGTTCAGTGGTTTAGGCGTGAAAAGGTAACAATCAAACAAACAAACTTACTTTCGCATTTATAATATTAGTTAGGATAGTTAGGAAGTTAGGATTAGGATCTTCAAAATACATGGCCACAAAACGTATACATCCTCCTGACACGACCCCTAAATCTAGCCACCTCGCACTCATTCCACGCAATAAAACAATAAGTTAAAGGAGACTAAACAAACTTATGTCAGAGATACCTCAGATCATGTTGCCAACATTAAACCATAACCTGAATATTCAAGTAAAACACGGTATAACCGTACATGCTCCTCATGTTTTTAAGAAAGAGCTTTTAAATTCTGCCCGTACTTTACTTACACTGGTTCTTTGTGAGGCTTATGAATAAATAAAGCAAGAAATTTCTTGCGCCAACCGCTCGGGGGATGCAAGGGGTAACTATTTCATTTTAAATAGATCACGGTAGCGCCGGTAGCGGCGGTGTACAAGCCAACACCGCTGTTTTAATTAAGTCTTATTATGAATAGCGCAACGGTATGAGGGAAATGTGCTTGTATAGTTTGTTTTGTTTTAGATGTTTGTAATTACTATTGTTTTGTGGAAGTTCTGGGTGCTATACCCGAATCGATTTAGCGTGGCAATAGAGGTCACTGACTCCGTTTTCTAGCATTCTTTATTTCAAAAAACTTTTTTACGAAAAAAGCAACCGACTTCCAAAAAAAACACTACGTAGTGAAAAATAACTTTAAGTAGGTAATTTCGGAAGTCGGTGTCTTTGGTTTTGTGTTTTCGTTTTTTGCCTCCGACTTCCGAAATGACTTAATGTTATTTTACACATTGTAGTGTTTTTTTTTTGATGTCGTTTGTTACTTTTTTGTAATTTTATTTTTCACTTTTTCTTTGTGGTACCTACTCCACACAAATTCGTATAACTACTTGCTATGTAAATAACAGTGACAGAAAGTTATTATAACATCACCAATACACACTAAATGGAGAAAATACGTATTATTGAAACTAACTGAAAAACTACCGAAGCAAAGTTACCAAAATTTATATGGGACCACCCCTAAGACATACCTACCCCACCAGTTGAAAAAAAAAATCGAAATCGATCCACAATTACCGGAGATTCGCGTAACAAACATACAAAAAAAAACTTACAGACGAATTGAGAATCTCCTCCTTTTGAAACTGGTTAAAAACTGAAATAATATCCGTTAACGACTTGACTCAATATCTGTCGTGATCTTCAACATCTTCCAATAACGAAAAACCATAAATAGTTTATTGTTTCGGTACCTACGAAGAGATATATGGGAAAGGTCAATGATCGCTATTGCCGCGCTAAAGCCATTCGGGTATAGTAAAGCTTACAATAGAGGATCAAATAAAGAAAAAAGATTTGATGTTCCCAAAAATTATATCATCAAAACATTTTTTATTTGATTTGTCATGTTTAGAAATCGATAACCATCACGTCTACGGAGTTTCGCTAACTATATAATTTGACCTTGTATATCTATTAGCTCTGCCCACACCATCGCACTGTTGGAGCAGTGGTGGTCCAGTGGTATCGGCCTCGACTTACGTGTTGGTAGGTCATGGAACCGAACATAGGCCTTTACTTTGTGTAAATAATTTCATCACCTCTGCTTTCAAAACGGTGAAGAAAAACATCTTGAGGAAACCGGCATGTCCTATAACCAAAAATTCAAAGATATGTGACATCTACCAACCCGCTCTGAGCCCGCGTGGTAGATTACAACCCACGAGAGGGAGGCCTGTGTCCCAGCAGTGGGAACATTGTAGGCTGATTATGCATCACTCTGTTGAATGTAGTATTTTCTTAACGAACTTTTTACACATTTCTAAGTGTAAAGTAAATCATTCTGCTCATCTTGTTTTAAGTCACCCATTAAGCTACGTAACGGCCTAGGTTATTAAGATAATTATCATTTTAACAGCCTATAAATCTCTCAGTGAAAACTCGCTTGTTTCAATTTTTTGTCAGAAACTTCCCAACCAAGATTATAACTGAAAACACGTGTTAGAATTTACACTTTATTTGTTTTATTTTTATATCTATCAGGCTTTGTTTTTGATGGTTTAGGCTTTTCATGTCGGCAAAAGTTTTAAAGCCAAAATACGAAATATAAACCTCCACAAACCTGGCTTTCGGAAAATAAACCAAAAAAAAGGTAACGGCTACTTCTCAATAAAGTGTAAAAAACCGGACCGGACGGCGATGTTGAGAGAAAAAGCGGGAAATCCTATTGAATAATTTTTCACCGGTTCGATCCGTGTTTAGTAAAAAACAAATAGTCTAGCTAGAGTCTAGATGAATTTGATCCTATCAATTTTTACCGATTTTTTTTTTCATCCATCGTGGTTAGTCTGGTTATGTTATTGTTTTGTCTGCAGACAGTATGTATAGAACTGGGATTTTGAAGAAGCCAAACCTAAACCTTTTTCATTGTGCCACATGAGCGTTAAGCGCCCTCTGCAGAGCATCTTTCAAAGTATCGTGCTCGGAAAGGAACACAAACTGTGAACCTGAACACTACGCGGTACTGTAAGGGTTGGGACAGATTTAGTTCTGCACATTTCCGAAAGATGTCGCTTTAGTGAAACAAATCATTTGTACTTCTTTCTCAGTAATCAAATACTACATGGCCGTCGTTCTCATGTTGGCTCCATTTGCATTGTCCTCTAACTGCCTCTGAGTTTAATCTAAGCTTTATTGACAAAAATTCTACCTAGATTTCTAACATAAATTTTACCTAATTTACAAAATGATTGAGTACGTACACACTCTAAATAATATAAAGATAATAAGTAGGTACTCCTCAGTTTTCTTATATGAGGTAGGTACGTAATATTTACCTATGTGCATCAATGGCCAACTAAAATACACAGCTGTGCTCTTCAATTTGATTACAATTACGGCAATAGCGTTCAACTAACGTCCCATTGGATAGCTAATTGCCCATTGTATAGTAACAACTCTATTCAGTAATCCCTATCTATTGTTAATATTCCCACCTACCCAAATTACTAGCTTTGCAATTTTTTTTATTAGAAATCACTCGGTGTTTTCGAACACAGTTCCAATATTATTTGTTCCCGTTTCTAAATAAAAATATTTGTATCTATATTAAAATCGCGAAACAATAAATATTAACACTGCATTGTACATCTCTTGACAATGCAATTCAAGACGTTTAATTTAAATATAACAAAAAATACACCATGTGAAGATGAACCCATCGCAGACATAGTTAAACATAAACCACTTCAAAAACAAACCATTAAAACCCAAATCTCACAAAGAAACGCAATTACAAACACAATAAAGAGACAAAATGGCTGCCAAGCTCACCTTTATGATACGCGTATGACGTAAAGAAGACAGGTTAAAATTATTGTAATGCGATCTGTAATGTACAAATCAAAGTTGGTGCTGTATGAGATGGAGGGTCCGAAGGTAATTGAGCTGTCAGTTGAAATTAATGCTATTGCTTGCTGGACTGGTTGAAAGATAAGTGCGCGTCAAGTGTTCATACTTGTTGAGGTGTGCCCTCGTTATGCGCGCGAAACTTCGCGCCCACGCTTGATGTTCTTTTGTTTTTCTTTTTAATTTCTATTGGCTGGGGTGAAGGTAAGGGTTGTGTTTATTACCTATTATGCTTATACTACGCGTAAAACACAAAGGTACTGGCCAGATCTTTTTGATTTTTGGACTTTCTGTTAAATAAACTACGTAGTTCATAGTTTTAAGTGTATTTAGGTATACACCATCCATCCAAAACCATGAACTTATAATAATGAATGACTAATAGGCATATATCAACATACATAACAATACTTCATACCTATTAATATCTATGTTTATTAATATTTACACACATCAAATAGGCTAATCACATATCTACTTAACTATTGCAAAACAAGTAACAGGTGGCCCTACACATGTTATTTATATCTAATTACCTTCGCAAATGAACACAGCCTGAGGGATCCCTCATTACGGCTATGTCTCAACAGAGTCACTATTCGCTACTAGACCATATTTTTATGTTATGTCGTAATAAGTATCAGTTCTTCCTTTATGGAGACCGGTACTAAGCTATCTAAACGTTTGATCTTACGGGCTTGGGTCACAGCAAATGCATTGCAGCGCGGAAAAAAAGATCAACTTAAGTTAAAAGGAGCCATGTGTAAGAAAAGTCTGTCCAAGGAAACATTAAATGATAAATGATTTTATTTCTGTAAGTAGGTTTGTACAAACACTTTTACACGTCAATCATATTTTTTAAACTAGATGAGGTCGGCGTTTCCTATCTGACTACACTGAGAAGAAAGGCCGAAACAAACACAGAGGTCACAGGCTCTTTTAAAGTCCAGACATAATCTTGGTCAGATCATGTGAAGACCGTGTAGATTGGTATCTGAAATGGTCTTTTGAGGAGAGAACCACACAGATTGAGTGGACCTGCCCACTCAGTGCACGCATTTGCCAGTAATCATGCAGCTCGACTCAGGAAGTCAGGACTTAAGGAGCTCAATGATTCGACGAACAATACCAAAGAAAGGACATTTGGGTAGGCCGCATATATTACTCAAACTGCCAGATCACGATTAACATTAAAAGAGAAAAAAAAGGAATGACCCACATAGTCCTCACATTCACAATAATTAAAATAACATAATACTGTACAAGTAAATACTCATGTCATTGTATATATAAAATTCATAAAGTCAATGTGTATATAAAAATTCGGTCATAATGTTTGAAGACCATGTAGGTTGGTGTCTGAAATGGTCTTTTGAGGAAAGAACCACACAGATTAAGTGGACCTGTACAGTCAGTGCACGCATTTGTCTGTAACCGTGCAGCTCAACTCAGAACTTATGGAGTTCAACAATTCGACGAACAATAAATACCAAAGAAAGGACATTTGGATAGGCCGCATAAACTATTTAAACTGCCAGACCAAGAATAAAACTGAAACAATGACCTACATAGTCCACATATTCACAATAATGAAAAAAATATAATACTTTGAATAGAAAATATTCACGACTAAAATAGTTAGCAAAATAAAATCAACATTCACTGTGTAAATTTATTGGAGCAGCTCAATTCCAAGCTTTTTTGTCCTCAATATAGTATTTTACAGTATAATAGGCTTTCTGGCATAGTTTCCGCTTTATAAAAGATTTGAATTTATTAAAGCTTAGATCTTGAATATGGCTAGGAAGTTTATTACAAAAACGTATACATTGGCATCTAAACGAGCCACCTATTTTCTTGAGCTAGGCTGCAGGAAAAAAAAATTGTGTTTGTTCCTAGTATTTATTTATATTGTGGATATCACTGTATTTTTTAAACAGATTAATATTTTTAGGTGTAATTTTTATTAATCAATCAACATGTCACTTGCATTTACCAAATATCAGCATCTCTATAGTCTTTTCACAGTTATAAATATTACCTCATTTAACATCGCTGTCAAAATTAAAGTGATGTTTATTATTGTTACAATAAGGTTACTGGTGGGTTGCTGCTATTGCATCTATGTCAAAATTAAAGTGGTGTTTATTATTGTTAAAATAAGGTTACTAGTGGGTTGCTGCAATTGCATCTCTGTCAAAATTAAAGTGATGTTTTTCTGCTGCAATAAGGTTACTGGTGGGTTTCTGCTATTGCATTACTGTCAAAATAAAAGTGATCTTTATTTTTATAATAAGGTTATTGATGAGTTTCTGCTTGGGTTGCTTTCAGAGGAAAAATAACTGTGAAAGGACTTTAGTTTCAGCAACCCTTGGTTATGAGTGTTGGTGAAATCACAAACACATGAGTCTTGAACTTCGTGTTTTGACAGTCATTACAGTTATTAGTTAGCTTCACACAACAGCTGATGAATCATCGATAAGAACTTCACAGCTGATGAACCAACGACAAGAAAGAATTAACACTACTTATGTGAAACTTCTATAAGAAGCAGTCCCAAAGAAAATGGACGTGGCAAAGCCCTGATAATGTGACAAAGAACGAGATAGACTTCATCATGATGGAAAAAAGCACATATTCAGAGACATCTCTGTGGTCAACAGGTTTAATACTGGTTGTGACCACCGACTCCTACGAGGCTCTCTAAATATCAACTTTAAGCTAGAAAGATCCCGTTTGATGAAGTCTACACTCCGACCTACCCAGCTCCAAATCGTTGTGGGATCAGAACAGTTCCAACTTCATCTGGAAAACCGATTTGCTGCTCTGGAAACCACAATTGACGTGGAAGAGGCCCTACAACAAGTGGTGGGAATCCTAAGGGAAGAATGGTTAAAGTTCTGTCAGCTGCAACGTACTGGTACGAGTCCAAACTCTCGGCGAAGTGGCATGCACGTCATTCCGCCTCTCATCCATATGAGAGGCGGAATGACGTGCATGCCACTTCGTCAGAAAAGCGGGCTCTCAATCGAAATATCAGCAAGCTGGTGCGACGGGACCTCCGCTACTCTAACACGCGCCGAGTAGAAAAGGCTATAGAGCAAAATCGGGGAGTCCAAAGTCTTCGCGCAGCAATTGAGGCGGCCCCATCTGGCGAAGCTTAAAACATATTCTGGCAATACCGTCACCTGAGTACCGGATATTCTCGCCGAGATAAAGGACTTCTATGGCCGACTATACGACTCGCATGCTGTACGACCCGAACCTAGCAGTGAAGATTCCCGAGCCACATTGATCCGCCACTACACCGATGATCTGACGGAAGTCAGCCTAGACGAGATCGGGATAGCCCTCAAACAGCTTAAAAAAGGAAAAATCCCGGAGGATGACGGAGTTACCTCGGAGCTCTTGAAAGCAGCAGGGCGACCTGTACTTCGAGAGCTTCAAAAGCTGTTTAACTCTGTTCTGAACGATGGGAGAACTCCAAAGGCATGGAACAGAAGCACTGTGGTATTATTCTTTAAAAAAAAGGAGATAAAACGCTCCTTAAAAACGTCAGGCCCATATCGCTACTGAGCCATGTCTATAAGCTGTTTTCGAGGGTAGTCTCGAATCGTTTAACGAGAAGACTTGATGAGTTTCAACCTCCAGAGCAGACCGGGTTTCGATCGGGTTATGGGACTATAAACCATATTCACACAGTGCGGCAGGTTATACAGAAGACCGAAGAGTATAACCAGTCCCTGTGTCTGTTGCTTTTGTGGACAATGAGAAAGCCTTTGACTCTGTCGAGACATGAGCTGTGCTCGAGTCCCTGTAGCTACATCCATGTGATGAGATGCTTGTATGACGCCGCGAATATGTCCGTTCAAGTACAGAACCGGCAGACTAAATATAACCAGCTGCGCAGGGGAGTGAGACAGGGGGATGTCATTTTCCCGAAACTATTTACTGATGCCTTGGAAGATATGTTTAAGACGCTGGACTGAAAAGGAACGGGCATAAACAAAAATGGCGAGTACATCTTATACCTACGATTCGCCAATAATATTGTCCTTATGGCGGAGTCACTGCAGGATCTTGATCGAATGCTGACTGACCTAGCTGGCTCCTCTCGACGCATCGGTTTTGGGTTGAACATAGACAAAACCAAGGTTATGTTTAACGACCTTATCACCCCGAGACCGATTGTCATTGACGGTGTCCCCCTTGAAGTTGTTCAGAAATATGTTTACCTCGTGCAGAATATGCAGTTGGGTAGGAACAATTTTGAGAGGGAAGCCGATAGAAGGATTTAGCTGGGATGGGCAGCATTTCGTCAGGTCTTCCCGTCGTCCATACCGCAGTGCCTAAAGACGAAAGTCTTCAACACGTGCGTCCTACAAGTTATGACTTACGGAGCCGAAACGTGAACACTCACGATGAGACTGGTCGATAAGTTTAAAGTCGCTCAGCGAGCTATGGAAAGAGCTGTGCTTGGAGTCTCTCTGAAGGATAAAATCCGAAACGTGGTTATCTGCCAGAGAACCAAGGTAACCGGCATAGCCCAAAGACTAAGCAAGCTGAAGTGGCAATGGGCTCGTCACATCGCTCGAAGAACCGACAATCGTTGGCGAAAACGAGTTCTAGAGTGGAGACCGCGTATAGGCAAACGTAGTGTGGGACGCCCGCCGGCCAGATGGAGTGACGACTTGCGAACGGCGGCTGGCAAAGACTGGATGAAGAGAGCCGAGGATCGGGCTCAGTAGCGTTCACTAGGAGAGGCCTACGTCCAGCAGTGGACGAATATAGGCTGATGATGATGATGATGGCAAACTTATACAAATCATTTCATTAATACCGAGACGCCTGCACTGCGCTTTTACCATGCTGCATTCAATGTGCCCAACCTTAAAATCCTGGCGACTATCAGTCACTGCGCAGATTATATCTAATAGGACGAGTGATGTATGGTCTTCACAATCAGTGGGCAGTGAGGCTAAGAGAGAAGTGGATACTTATGGCTTGCTAGACAATAATGACCATCATTAGGAGGGCCGCAAATCTTCTTTGATATAAACCATTATTATCCTGTGTAGTGCAGTCGGCTTGCAGGTTCAATCAAAGGAAAATTCATTTATTTATTAGTAGTTTAGTACATTGTAAGACCTTTTATATGTACCCAACTATCCATGATGACTAAAAAAGGACAATTTAATGTACGATTTCGCTCATTATCTGATTGAAGGATCATCTGATATTGCTGATAAAATAAAAAGTGAATAGCATCTCTTTCAAGGCATTTTCAAAGGACTTTAGTTGTGTATTTCTAAAGTATCGCATGCAAGAGCAATAAATAAATTACGTACTGAATAAGGTGGGTTACCTTTGCATCTATTCTGAGTATTCACTTTCATGCTGACTCAGGGATCTCGTTGACCCTAACATAAAATATACGAAGCGCATCGTCTTGTCATCTCGTGCAATTTGTAAGAATTCAATAGCACAGTTCTGTAGAGGCCTTTGTATTATTTAATCGTAACATTAAACTTTATAGTCAGTCCTTTCTCCGTAGATGCACAAACAGCCATACAAATAACCTGATTATATCATAATTGAGACGTCGCTGTCACGTCGTGGTTCTGTCGCGAGTCGCTGAGGTCAAACAACAGACACATTTAATACCAGGAAATCATCATGACATTATATTTTCTATAAAGAAAGTATGACCATAATAAAAGTTGGGAAGGTCAATTTTTAAAAGCCAAGTCAACTTATTTTTATATTCTGTTACCCACGAATATTATCACAAATCCTCAATGGATACTCAAAACACGCGAACCCTCGAAGTACAGTAGAACTAAAACAATAATTCTGATTCTTACTTCATTAATCATCTAAGTAGCGTGCAGCGAACGCCATAATAAAAGGCTTGACTATCATATATCATGCTCGGCCTATAAATCTTAAATATCCCCTCGGTTCATTGAGAATAAGTGCCGGATCCCAGAATGACAATACACGGGGACCCTGATTTATTCCCAGTTCAGAAATCGAGAGATTAAGTCTACAATGCGATCTCTTGCCCCTACATCAGGCGAGTGTCAGAAATATATTTTATTACTGTCTGCCTGTACTCATATTTCTTCTTCAAAGCATTATGATATCGCACTTGACCTTTAGTCGATGTAAATCTTAGCTAAGACTGTGCGCACACCAGAGGCAAAATAGTTTTGTCTGCTGCAGACAGCACAGTTTTGTCTAGTGCCAAAACAGTTTCTTCATTACGTTTTGACGATGAGACTATTTTGTTGCGAGTGTGCACGCCCTCCTTCTTTTTATAAAGAAATAGTCTGCCTAAAGACAATCTCGACTCAGGTCTGCACACAGCCTTATTTCTCCGTAAGCTAAATCCTACAGGAGTGCGATGTACTGGTGGTTATTCTGTTGTTTCTTTTTTTAGCACGATATCTTTAGAGAATATCAGATAAATAGTCATAGTTTATGGTACTTATCGAAGATTTTGTGTGATTAAAAAGGAAAAGGACGTTTTTACGATAGCTTGTGAAATCGTTTTTTAGCCTAACGTATGGCGTATGTTGTTAAGTTTAGGTAGAATATCTACTCCATGTGCTTATTTTTTCAGTTATTTCTAGCTCTCAGGCCTCCAGCAATGGCACCCTTTCATACCATACATAATCGTATCGTACCTATGTAGATAAAATATTTCCAACGGCTAATGGTTCGATATTTTTTCCAGTTCCTTTTTTGATATTCTATAGGCAACTCTAGCCGGCGAAGGAAATCCTCATAAAAACTCAACCATTCGTTAATTAATTCTAAACTGGTAACATTGCTCCCACTGAGCATGTGCAATATGCTCTATCGAGCGTCCAGTATGATAATTACTATCTCTAGATCAAATACCTATGTCTATTGAATGTGTTCTGCAAAAATTATGCACAGAATTTGTTGTAAGGGTTCTCCTGGGCTGACAAATATGGCTTGTTTTGCTAAACTAATCTTGCGTGCCATGGCACAATTGAACGATTTATTTATATTTGAAATACCTGCAAGTTTCTTGCTCAAACAGACCTAAATACAGACTGGTACTTCCAAATAGGTACACAGGATAAAGCTTATTTTTATTTTGCAATAAATATAAATAATACAGTTCTTGCTCATAACAAGGCAGATGGCATCAAAAACGAACAAAAGTGAATTTCTTTGTTAAAAAACACAGCAACTAATTGGTTTAATGTGTTACAAGCAATCCGAGGTACGTGCGTGACACCAACGATGCGGTACGGTGCGCAAAAACATCGCTCGTGAAAGCTGCGCCGGCACAATTACTGACAGGATCGCCTCCGTTTTTGTGGCCGCGTAATATATAGGTCTTCGAAAACTGTACCACTGGGTCTTACTCCGAGAACCATCATTAGAATACCGTGTATAATCATTAGCTACATACTGTGGTCTAATTATAGTCACTCGTTAAAGTTATTTCACGGCAAAATGCATCAAATTAACCCATTATTTCTCCCGCTTCGCACACTACGCTCGAGTTTTTTGTTAAAAAGTAAGGTCCGTCTCGCATGTTCATTTTATCGTGAAACTAAACTGTTTACGTAAGCAACAGCTTTTTTAAACATTATTTTTAATGAAAACAGATTCACACGTTGTTGTTAAGTGGATTCGCAATCTGAAAACTGATTAAAAGTGTTAATAGAAAGCTATTAAAAGATAAACAGCCAAGATCGTGTTGGATACGTGTTATTTGGGCGATTGGAAGCTTTCAATATAATGTGATACTACTTATTTTGCGAAACTCGAAACGTAAATGATGTTTTTCAACGTTTTAACTTCGTAATTCTCACAACAACTGTAGCAAATGCCCAATGTAATTAATTCCATAGCATGTAGCAATTCATTAGGTTTCTAACTACATCTTCAATTTGTAAATTCTTAGAAAAAACAAACGAATGAGGCAGCTTAGAACATGTCTGAGTTAATTCTACTGCTTCCTTTCGCATTAAATAAATAAACGTATTATAGGGGGCAGTGTATACATTTTCGCCGTAATCATTCACTCCAGAGTACGTAGTCATTATGTGCAATAGAATTAATAGCGTTAAAATGATTAAATTGCACCCATTTTAAAGCACCAGAGTGTACAAAAAATAGTTCAGTCTAATAAAAGTGTTTATGATGCGAATTTTCATTCTTTCTCGTGATCGCAGGTACTATAATCGAATAGGTTCAATAATAGTTATTGAGTTTTAGATCTCAAATTAGCCTTACATGACTGTGAATGAGTTAGGGGAAAAAAAAGTGTTTATTCACACGTTTTAAATTTCATGGTCTTCCTTTTATTTTAGTTGCTATGTTATTTAGAAGAAATAAATGTATATGATTGAGCCTTTCGATCAGTACATTAAAGTTACAGTTCTTTTTTTCACATTTAGCGTGCTCGATTCCCGGTTCAGACAGGCGATTGTTTTAAATTCTTTGAATGCAGTTCGTATTGTTTTTAAAATAAAAATGAAGTCTTCATTCAGTAATTTTTTCTATCTACAGTATTTAAGGTACTTTCCCTCCATGTGGCAGCCCAACTGCAAAGCAGTTTGTTGGCAGACGTAGCTCCTTTTTAAACATTTCTAATATAAGTCACATCATTTATAATTTACATTTTGTCACATATAGGTAAGTAAGCTAAACTATCTATAGTACATTATTAACTATGACTATCTATACATTCATTCCTTAGATTGTCTAGATTCGAAATAAAAGGTAAAGAGAAGTTTAATTTCACGAATGAAAATAAAATGGTTTGGTAATATTATTATGCGGAGGTTACAGTCAGTGTCTTTTTTAATGAACTAGCTTTTGCCTGCGGCTTCGCCCGCGTTGACGTCGGAATATATCCCACGTGAACGTAGTACCAAGATTAAAAGTACATTGTGTTAATCCAGGTTATAAACTACCTGCGTGCCAAATTTCATCCAAATCCTATCAGCCGTTTTTGCGCCAATCCGGAACATACATGCAGACAATCAGACAAACGGACAAAAATTATTCGTGACTAGTTTATTATATGTATAAATATATGTGAAAGTTGATACCGTCATGGATTGCTTATCATTACAATAGGATATTGACTTATTTCCAACCTGAATACCAAGCTCCAGTTTTTCATAGCGCTGCTCATTACAGCAGCTTTTGGGAAAATCCACTTCCAATAATTGGAGAGTCAAAGACTAGCGCCTAGACTTTTCCCTTCTCAATCTTTGACGGACCCACTCAGTTCGTCATGAAAACCACTATAAGGGATCCCGCTAACGCTTCCTCAGTTAGTTCTACAAATTACATTTTTGGCACCCACTGTTCGAGTACTTTTTGGGATGACCTTAAATGACTTGCCCTGGCATTCAACGCAATTAGATTTTCTTTTACAAAAATCACGCCTCCTCCATAACAGAACCAACACCCTCCTGCACTAAGTTATGCGCACATCAGACTCGTAATTAACTCCCATTATCATCCACCATCTATTTCCCACCGGATTCTAATCACAATACAGGTTCCTCCGTACATAGTTGCACATGCATATGGCGGTTCATTAGCCACTCCATCCATATTTACATTTATCATGTCGTGTCAACAATGAGGATTTATGACGTGCAATTATTGCCGCAGCCGGGCAAAAACAGGGTGATTGACGTCCCCGATCGAAGCCGACCTCAGGCGAGCCCTCCTGTCAACCAAGAACCAACAATGTTTAAGAAATCTGGTGCACTATTAATGAAGTGGACTGAGACATAAAATATGTAAAGTTCCATTAACTTTATGCATAAAACGAAATAATATCGGACAAAGGATGTGCCGATACCTGTTTTGTTGTGTGGTATTAAAGATTCTGGAGCAAATATATTTGACGCATTTACTGGACAAATATGTGTCCATTAAGGCTCCCTCAAACAGGCGCGACGTGACCTCGCGACACAAAAGGACTGCTTGTCACGCGACGAGCCGTCCTTTTGTGTCGCGCGCGATTCGCGTCGCGTGTCGCGTCTATTTGTAGGAGCCTTTACTCTGTTAAAGGTAATAGTATTGTTTTATCATCTGCACGCCCAACGACGTTCGCTATCGATATCGCAGAAAATGACCATACTTTTTGAGTATACCCATACCTAACTGTAAAAAATAT
Source organism: Dryobotodes eremita (assembly GCA_917490735.1). NCBI lineage: Eukaryota > Metazoa > Arthropoda > Insecta > Lepidoptera > Noctuidae > Dryobotodes > Dryobotodes eremita. Next base: position 13,415,748 of record OU823254.1, on the reverse strand, counting down.
GGTAGATCATGTTGTTGATTCATTTTCAATCCAAACCTCTGTAACTAGAACCTCTTATGGATAGTTAAATCTTCAATTGTCTTGCTCCAATCACATGCAAATATAGGACCAAACTAACGGTACCTAGTTGTTACCCTGGAACAATAAGGCGACCTGTACCTGGGGTCAACCCACTAGTGCAGCTTTATTTGCCTTCTATTCACTATCATTGTTCTCTAAATAATACGCAGTCGCACATAATGTGCGTTACAACTGGTCGAAGTCACGTACTGTAACGTACAGGGTTCAAAGATTACGACTATTCTGGATACAGTAACAATTGAACGTGGTGGTGTTCCGTAGGTTAAGTTTTGTAACAGTTTCTTGGTAAGTTTGGCATTTTATTATACGAAATCTCTTTTATTTATTTAAAGTTCATGTAAAGTAGTGATACATAGGCGGACTCAACACGGCATTCTCTACCAGTCAACCTTGTCGTTTGTCTTTTGTTTGTTGTAAAATTGTAGATGATTAGGTAAAACTTGACAGGGAAGATATGAATGAAGTTATGATATGTTCTGGTATCTGAGAGTTGGCTCAAACCTCATCTTCTCTCCACCACCTACTCTCTTCCAGGTTTCACTCTTATCCGCAATGATAGAATTGGTAAGGGAGGAGGTGGTGTAGCTATCTATCTTCGTAGCGATTTCCCTTTAAAAATCATCGCCTCATCTCCCTCACAATACCATGCTTCTGCTGAGTACCTCTTTTTGGAGGTCCATGTCAAGGGCGTCAAGACCCTTCTTGGTGTTGTCTATTGTCCACCCGCCGTTGACTATTTCTCCAAACTCGAATTGGCGCTAGAATCCGTAGGGTCAGAGTATGCACATTGCATCATCATGGGCGATTTCAACACTGACCTTGCTCACCACACCCCTCGATCCCGTAAACTCCTTAATATCATCGAGTCCGTTAGTCTCCATGTACTTTCATTGCAACCTACCCATTTCAATATCTCAGGCGACGACACCTGGCTCGACTTAATCCTTACATCCACTCCCTCTCTTGTTTCCTCTCATGGTCAATGTCCTGCTCCTGGTTTTTCCCATCATGACCTCGTTTTCCTCTCGTATGTCCTAAAACCGCCTAAACCTGTCCCAAAAGTTCTGCACATGCGATGTTTTGCGCGCATGGACGTTGAGAAGCTTCGTCAGGATGCGTTAGACCTCAGTTGGGAACACCTAGCAGCGGCGGCAGCTGTAGACGAAAAACTGCGTATTTTCGATCGGACGGTCCTTGCTCTGTACGACAAACACGCTCCTGTTAAGAAGATTAAACTTCGGCGTCCTCCTGCTCCTTGGATGACGACAGGTGTTCGAATGGCGATGAGGCGCAGGGATCGGGCCTTTCGTAAATTTAAAAAGGATCGTAGTGAAGAAAATAGGAACATTTTCAAAGCTGCTAGAAATCGGTGTAATCAGATGATACGCAACGCAAAACGCCGCCATATTCTCGAGAACATATCTTCTTCTTCACCTGCTGATATCTGGAAGTTCCTTGGTACTCTTGGTATCGGTAGACCACGTCATGTGGATTTTCCTAATACGATTGGTCTTGATGATATCAACCGTCACTTCACAAGCTCTTGCCATTTTGATTCCCAAATGTTGTCCCAGACGATCGATTTCATTACGGGCCTAGCTAGTCCCATCATAGAACCATTTCACTTCTCCCCGGTCACCTTAGACGAAATTAAAAAGATCATTATCTCCATAAAATCCAAGGCTGTGGGCTGTGACGGCATCAGTCGCAATATGGTCGTTTGGATCCTCGATATCCTTCTCCCTCCGATTACTCACATCATCAACTTTTCTCTCGATTCCGGACAATTCCCATCCTTGTGGCGTATGGCCTACGTCCGCCCACTCCCTAAAATTTCAAATCCCTCCCTATCCAGCCACTTTCGTCCTATTTCCATTCTCCCATTCCTATCTAAAGTGCTTGAGGCCTGTGTGCACAAGCAGTTTTCTGGTTTTGTTCACCGTAACAACCTTGTTAGCGCTTTTCAATCTGGATTCAGGCCTGGGCACAGTACAGCCTCCGCTCTCCTTAAAGTGACTGGTGACATTAGAGAAGCGATGGAGGATACCAAGATTACCGTTCTGGTATTAATTGATTTCTCCAATGCCTTTAACGCCGTCAGCCATGATATTCTCCTTTCTATCCTCTCTCATCTTATGGTTTCACCCGAGGCCCTGGAATGGTTCTCTTCTTATCTTCGGGGACGTCAGCAGTCGGTTCGTGTTGATGAGAGCTCATCGAGTTGGCGCGACCTGGATGCTGGTGTTCCACAAGGCGGTATTCTTTCCCCATTGTTATTCTCCATCTTCATCAATTTTATAACTCACTGTCTTCGGTGTTCGTATCATCTTTATGCTGATGATCTACAGTTGTATACAGCTGGGCGGGTAGAAGTTTTATCGGACGCTATAGCTGATGTAAACCGAGATTTAGCTGCTATCAAGGAGTGGTCTGATAGTTTTGGGGTGTCAGTAAACCCCTTGAAGTGTCAGGCCATTGTAATTGGAAGCTCGCGCATGATGGGTAGGGTGGCGCTTAGCTCTCTTCCTCCTCTTATTTTTAATGGTACCATCATACCTATTACCCCTACGGTGAAAGATCTCGGTTTGCATCTTGACTCGACACTTAGCTGGCAGCGCCAGGTTTCTAGTGTTAGTCAAAGGGTCAATGGTACTCTGCGATCCCTATATCGTTTGAGAAACTTTTTGCCCGCTAAGACGAAAACTATGCTTGTGCAGACTTTGATTTTCCCCATCATTGACTATGGTGATGTGTGCTACTTTGACTTGAATGCGGTTTTGCTAGATAAGCTCGACAGACTGCTCAACAATGGTATCCGGTTCATTTTCAACCTTAGGAAATATGACCATGTGTCGAGTTATAGGACTGAGCTCAAGTGGATGTCCATTCGCCAAAGGAGAAGTTTGCGCGCTTTGACCACACTTTTCTCCTTTCTCAACTCCCCCACCCCTCCTTCTTATCTTATGTCTCACTTTCAATATTTATGTTCTTCACACGCTAAGAATCTGCGTTCTTCCAATAATCTTCTCCTACTCTGCCCTCCTCATACTTCTGATTTCGTTCATTCGTCCTTTCATATTCAGTCCATTGTTCTCTGGAATGCGCTTCCTCTTGATATCAGGACGGCCACCAGTCGGTATGCATTTAAGCGAAAATTGCAGAGTTATTTTCAAAATAAATAGTGTAGAGTCATCTCATTTACCTCCTTCCCTTTTAGTGTATATATATAGTATATATATATGTATTATATAATGTAGGTTTATATTATAGTAAATATATATGTATGTGTATTATAAGTTTATAACCTATTTAGGTACTTGTATACCTATTTCATGTATAATTAATTATGTTATCTTTTTAATATTTTTTATTATTATTAACGCCTGTTAAGCAGAGCACCTGCCATCTTATCTCTACACCACCCTTGGTTGACTGGTAGAGAATGCCTAAGGCATTAAGTCCGCCTTTGTATGTTATTGTGTGCGAGAAGTTTAAATAAATAAATAAATAAATATGAAAGAGAAAAGTTTCAGAGTTTCACAAGTTCAATTTAAGAAAAGTCTTGAAAGTACCGTTTTATGTTAAATTAGTACTAATTACTTGTAATTAATTTTCAGGTTTGGTTATCTGAAAACAATTATTTTCTACGGTAACAACAGTTAACATTTTTCTACATGCACGAAACAATGGTTTCGTAAGACGTTTAAAAAATGGAACAGAAAAGAAAGAAAACATATTTGCGAACTATTGAGAGGACTAATTGCTCTGCCAACAACTGAAGAGAAAACATTTGCACAGTACACAAACAAACGACCTAAAAAGAAAACCTCTCTGAAGCAAAAGAAAAAAGAAAACCTTTTTCTTTTATTTTCAAGCAATGTAAACAAACTATTATATTATGAACTTGGAAGGAGTAGTATAAGCACCTCTGAGCTAAATAGCAGTGATGAAAATTCGCTTACTTGAAAAAGAAAATGAACATTCAAATGCAAATAGGATTAATCGAGTTTCTACAAATACGAAAAAAACTTAAATTCGATTCAAATAGAACCAATTCAAAAGAAATAAAAATAGTTTCGCAAAACCGCCTAGAGCGAGCCAATCACGGGCAATCAATAAATGATTATTTCGTGCATGTCCCAATAAAAACAAATGAGCATACGGAGGGTCCGCGGCAGTCTGTGACTTTGTATCGATAAATTTAATTCTGCCCTTCAAGGATCAATCATGAATGTGGTCTTTGTGGCCGCCGTCCTGGGTGGTACGCTAACTAAAATATTTATTCAGCCAGCGCCTCACAATGGCAACGTATTTCAATGACGGACGTCGGCGCCCGCGCAGCCTCCTAGCCTAAAGCGTTGAGCACGCCCTCGCCTCCTCCTTACGAAAATATGGTAAATGTTCGTGTTGAAATAATTATGCTTTAATATTTTTAAATTTTTCTCGTTTTTATTTTAGTTTGATTTATGTGTCAATTTATTGGTTAAGGCGTTTTATTAAATAAGTAGGTGTCGTTGAAATAAAGAGCGTGCCAATCTAATTTGTGGTTTATTATATAGATGCACAGAGGCGAAATTTGTTTTTTAAAAAAATCATCCAGTATCATTAAAATGCGAAGAGTGAAAAAGTATTGCAGTACCTACCTATCAATAAACATTATACCTTTCATGCTCATATCTATAACAGAATAAAAACCAAGCCTATTTCTAGTCTAAATTTATCCTAGACTAGAAATAATTAAATAGCCGAGCTAGCTATCAGCTCACATCTAAACTAAGTCGATCATTCCTAACACATATTTTAATCTATATTAAAAACAATTTCATTTTATAATTTATACGAAGATAAACCATACGGGCTCAATATGGCGAATATTAATTTTATTATTGGAATTTTACCTCCTGGACCACGCTTGTCAGGCTTTTTACAATCTCTCTCAGGGTCGGCGTGACGACTGCATATTAATACAAGAACTAAATATAAAACCCAACACTTTCAAGGAAAAAAACTCTTTATTGAATCCCTATTTACAAGCCTTAGAGGACAATTTTGCCTGTACCACAAGAATATGTGACTAGAAACCCGTTTAGGTATGTATTAGGACAAAAAGTTGATCGTTGTACAGCGAGTTACGCAAGACTGGGACTTCATAAAAAGTGGTCACCCTTTCAAGGGTTAGATGGTTCAATACTCGGTCTATAAAACGGAAGGCAGTGCATCACGATGCAGCAGATGTTACCTGAATAAAGCCTTAACAGGAATCATAATTTTATTTTAAATTAATTCAGTGTATCGCAATGCGAGAGAAGTAGTGGTTGCGTAAATAAGGTGTTAAGAATCGTGAGAAATAGGAATATGCCTTTATTTATGACAGGGTTTCGTATAGTGCACGTAAATTGTACAAAGATATGAAAAAGTAGTCCATTTTAATTCGTCTTTTTGCTCAAAATGATATGAAAAAGAAGATATTACATCGTCTCTTAGCTTTTAAGCGCTAATTCTTCGGAAAATGTTTAAATGGAACAAATGTTTATGGTATTGTTGATTTTTTTGCTTATTATTATTAGAGATTATTAGAGACCGGACGGCATGTCTTTATTTCCTTGGAAGGTGGGTAGGCCTTTAGTGTGGGACGCAACATGTGTCGATACTCTTGCGCCATCCCATCTTCCTGTCTCGGCTTGCTGTGCTGGCGCCGCTGCTGCGGCTGCAGAAAACCTCAAGCGGCGTAAGTATAACAACCTTGTCGGTAATTATATTTTCGAGCCGTTTGGGGTTGAAACCCTCGGGCCGTGGGGTCCGAGTGCCCATATTTTATTTAAGGAAATCTCCAAACGCCTGTTTGACACTTCTCGTGACCCAAGGGCTGGCTTTTTCCTAGGCCAGAGGCTAAGCATTGCCATACAACGTGGCAATGCCGCCAGTCTCTTGGGTACATTACCAGTCGACAGCGATGCGGAGGAATTTTTTGACGCCATTTTTTAGTTTGTTAATAGTTTTAGTTAGGTTAGGTTAATTAATTAGATATAAGTTGTTATTCATGTACTCAATTAAATTTACCTTTTTGCTTATTTAGATATAATTCATAGATCTGTAGATCTGCCACTCCTGACTTACATACATGTAATTCTGTGAACTATTCGTAAAGAATAATACAGATTTTAATCTTTTATACATTGGCAGTATCATCATTAAAGTACATTCATCAAGCTGCTTTAACTGCTAGCAAATCCCTTTACAACATTTCGTGACCAATTAATATATAATTACATAAAAGTAAAACAAATGTTACCACAATACAATCTCAATAAAACAATCGAGTGAAGATATCTTTACAGAAATAATTTATTCCGCGCTCCACATGGCGATATCTCAAATGGACACGTCTCTTAGTTTTTATGCCAATAGAAGAAATCGATGTCCCATAAACGAGTTCAATAAAGACAAAGTTAGGATCTGCACTTTAATTTCTTTTCCCGGCCTTTTATATGCAAATCGGGAGCAATTTATCAGTGCGCGACATTTGAATAGGCGAGTCTCCATACCACTTGGTAAATAAATGGTAGCTGTCGGAGCAGCGTCGTCGATGCGCGTGCGCGGCTATCACTCCGATTGATGCGCGCTGATGCATGTGATTGTAAAGTGACAAGATACACTAAAGATTTCCAGCGGATTCCGATACGAATTGTCCTTATTATCATTCCCGTATAACCTTTTACAGTAAAAGGTTGTCTCTGTCGCCCCGCGGCCCACTCTCATAACTTTCAATGAAAAACAAACAAATCCTTAAGCCATGTGAGTCAGGGAGATAAGTTTAAAAAAAGACTGTTCAGCACGTGCCGGTGGGCGACTCCCAACTTTCTATACGAGACTGGTTTTGGGTCCCTAATGAGTTCTGACTTTTATGAACCGTTGTGAATTCTACACACGAAAAAGTCTGCAAGAGCTGAAAGTTATCCGCCGTAATTAAACCATTTATTTTAAAAACAAATCAGTACTCAGACCAAATGAAGATTTATAAGGCAGCTTTTACACCCACGGCTTCTTATCTTTTATCTCTTGTTAATTGCTCGAATATATCGCATATCAAAGTAGCGCTCAGAATCAAAACTTTATGACGCGCAAACGCAATTTACAATTAAAATTACAATGCATTTCATTAAACGTCGCTTTTATTGGCGCCGCAAAAATATGAGCGTTGGAAACAATTAAGATTTTAATATAACAGCCAGAGCCGACGCCGACGGACGTTGTGAATAGAATAAGCTGAATAAGTAATTTCAATGTCAACTAAATCATTTATGGATGCTGGATGCTCTCATGTTTCTTAATTTATTGTAGCAGGGTCTGTGTGGCGATGGCGGTAGGTGCGATAGGTCGCAATACTGCGGGCTCCGGCCACACCACCCGCAGACAATCACGACTCTTTCAATTTGCAATGTGATTCCACATCGAGAAATACAGTCTAAACGGTATGAATGGACGACCGATGGCAATGATCACTATTATTTTACAATATTATTGCTCCCTTACGACATAAACACTATAAAGAATACTTATGACGTCCATTGCGTGTATTTGTGACTGGATATTTTATTGTTTTTGTTGGATTAAATTTTATCTTGCTACTTTAAGCGTGGGTGCTATTTAGCAGCTGAATAAAAAGATTATGCTTAAGGTGAACCCGCTGAATAAAATAGTTAAACAAACATTAACATTACATTCCAGCTAAGACAATGGGGAGAGGAAAGTGTAAAGGAAAAGGCAAAGGCAAAGTTATCGCTCCGATGGTGGAGTTGCCCCCTGTGTCTGCGGCGTCCACGCAAGTTCGCAGGCCATGCGGGATGCAGACGGAGGCCTGGTCTACTGTGATGGGGAGGAAAGCTCAGAAAGCAAAGCCTACCACGTTGGTGTCGCCCATTTCTGTAAAGGGGAAACACCAGCTAGTGAAACTGCCTAGGGTTCCCGCCACGGCGGCTCTTGCAGTCTCCGTAAGAGAGGGATCATCTGCCAATATCGGTGAGGTTATATCCGCCGTAAGACAGCGAATTCGTTTAGCCGATGTTGGCATTGACACTGTAGGCCAGAAAACGGCTGTTGATGCTGGTGTGGTGATTACCGTCGCTGGCGTCGACTCTTCCATCAAGGCCGACAGTCTCGCCATCCGAATGCGGGAGGCCCTCGCCGAATTTGATGCAAAGATTTCACGCCCAACCAAAAGAGCTAAGGCAAGGATCATGGATCTTGATGATGCACACCTATCACACCTGAGGAAGTGGCAGCTGCTATTGTCGAAGTGGGTGGCTGTTTCCCCGAAAATGTAAAAGTGGGTGAAATTCGTCGTTCGCCTGCTTTTTTGGGGCACGTCTGGGTCCGTGGCCCCCTGGTAGCGATAAGGAAGTTGGCGTCCGACAAGCGTGCGCGCTTAGGTTGGACGATAGTAATGGTTCAAATTTGGAGGCGCGTCGTATGATGTGGGAGATCTTGATCTTTTGGGGGAGATCACAAAGCGAGAGAGTGCAAGTCGTTAACTATGCGATGTCCGCTGTGTGCAGATCATTGTTAGGTTTCGGGGAGACCCCCTTTACAGTCTCCCCAGAGATGTGCCCTTACAGGCGTTGCGCAGAGGGGGTTTTGGATCGGTCTTTTGAGACGTAATGGAGCCTCTTCCATGTGCAAAAGATGACCATTGGGGTGCTTTTAGTGAGGTAAAATTCCCACTCTCCCCGGTCTTATCCCCAAACCCCGGGTGCCTTTTGAAGGTTTCCACCGAAAACAACAAAAACAAAAAACTTTTTGGTCGGTTGTTTTTTTGTAAAAAATGTTTTTATTTTTCTCTTTTTAGTTGTGGTATCTACCCCACACAAATTCTTATACCACTACTTGATATGTAAATAACAGTGACAGGAAATTATTAAAACATCATCAATATAAACTAAGTGGAAAAAATACGCAGTATTAAGGATAACTCAAAAACGACTGGTCAGAACTTGATAAATTAAAATAGGACTACATGTGAATATCAGCTTTCAAATAATAAAGAATCATCCAAATCGGTTCATCCAGAAAAAAAAGTTCTAAGGTAACACACAAAAAAAAAAAATACGGTCGAATTGAGAACCTCCTCCTTTATTTGAAGTCGGTTAAAAAAAGGCTTTCCTATTCAACTTTCAATTATTTCATGTGTGATATAACGTCATATTAGTTTCTATACCTACGTAATGTAAATAAGCAATTCATTATTTACCTACTTATCCTATGTTAATATTTTAGTTAACGCTAATTGGCTATGAAATGCAAAAATCAGTGCCTAACATAAATGTTAGGATAACAGGCGATAAACTAGGTACTTGATGGAGCCCTTGACTCTCAACGGCAGGTTATTACAGACCGTTCAGTAGCGACTAAAAAGGATGCTTATTTGATGATACTTATCCTTACGACCGTACTCCGATTATACAGTGTGTCCCTGGATAAAGTGCACAAACGAAAATGGGTGAAACTAGACAATTACTAACCGACAAAAAATTAGTAAAAAAATAAACAAAAAAATCTTAATAAGTATTATCGATATATTTGGTTGTTTTTGCCTATATAAGACCACCTGTATTGAAAATAAAATGACTTTTTATTAATTGAGTGAATTTTGTTAAAATAAAAACAGTAATGATGGCTGATAAAATAAAAAGAAAACCTTATAAAACAGTCATCAAGTAAAACAACACAATTCTGTGAAGAAATTTTGAATGTTTTGTCTGTTTAAAAAAAATACTAAAGTAGCAATGATTTTTTGTTCCAATTTTTTTTCGATGTAAAATTGTCTAATTTCACCCATTTTCGTTTGTGCACTTTATCCAGGGACGCACTGTATATCTACTCTGCGAGAGCTTCGTATGACCCACATGTATCTAGTCTAGAGATACGCCAGTGGTAACAAAACCAGTATAACCTGCGGGGTAATTGCGTAACACACTAACAGTAGCATTGGCTTTCATTTTGACAGTTCAACAACATTCATTGCGTTATTTACGTTGTTGAGCTGACATTATTTTTAGAACATATGAAGCAATATCCTTCAAAATGAGTCAGATTGTGATTGAAATTGTGATACGCTGTTAGGGTGCTGGCCTAAAACTCCGTACCACCCTGGATCAGCTCGAAATCAAAGTGTTACCACTGACGTGCAGCCTACTGTACGTTTGTGCCAACACTAATTGTCAAATTATATGTAGTTATCGTAGACTGCAATTAGATTTTTTTTTATTTGGCTTTAAATAATTATAACTTTAAACAGCTTCTTCAATAAACCTAATTAAAACTTTACTTACTGTAAAACGTAACGTAGTTTAAAAAAAAACATATCGACTACATATTACCAGCAGATTATTCGGTGTCACCACGTTTAGTGCAGCCAAAAGAAAGCGAAATTCAAGAAATATGTTCAATGTATTTGAATATTACGAGTATATAAATAAAGCAAAACAAGAAACAAATGTAGCTCTGCAAAATAATGTTTTCTTGACATTCACATTGTCAATGCATTTAATATTCTTCTATAATCATAAATGTTTCAAATAACTGCAGATTGCATGAAAGTAAGCAACGAGGTAAATTTCAATTACGTAAATATTTCTGGGAAATATTGAATTTATCCAAAGTTAAGAAAACAACAAATCTGTTTTGAAACCAAATAAAGGCACCTGAAAACCAAATTTAGGTCAAAAAACGGAGTTAACTCTTCATATTTTGAGTAGTTACCCTGGAATAAAAAATGAGGAAAGGCTCAAAATTTCAATCAAATATAACATCACGCCTGAAATCCCTAAACGGTTTGGCAGAGGTGTACCTATAGTACACCCACATTTCGCCAGTTATGTTTAAGTCCCATGTAATAGGAAGCGAGCCTAATGCCACCAACCGAGCAGAATTCCAGACTCCGGATTGCTACTGAGAAACTCTTGATGGTAAAACCCAATAACACTTTGCCCGACTTGGGAATCGAACCCAGGACCTCATGCTCTGCAGTAACACTTATGGTCACTAGACCAACGTGGCAGTAAAATTTCAATAAAAGTACAACTAATTTAAGACTTCCAATAAAATCTCATCGAGCTCCTTGAAAAATTTATAAAATTCAATCACATTTATTAAGGCCGGCCTGGAAGCTAACACCAAAATAGCTGGGAAATGCTAAATGTATGATGACATCAGAACACACATTTCTATTGAGTTCTTTACGCTCACTAAACTTGAACACACCTACGCTCAGCGAGGAAAGCCAAACCCATGCGCAAAATATCTATATCAGCGGTTCAACGCTCCAACATACATTTGCTTTTTAATCAGCACGTGGGCAACAGAATACCATTGCAAATGTCAGGAGATAAAGTAAAATTAAGTCGGACAACGAAACTCGAAAATAAAATGTTAAGCTCCAAAATGAATGAAATATTACATACAAGTCTGTAAAGTACCTCGATTGCGGCGTGGGAAGAGATTTTTATCTTGATAATGCGTGTACGCATAATTTACCCTTTTTAAAGTAAGTATATGCACGAAAATGCAGCTTCAAAATGCATTTCATACGTTATTGTTATGCTGTGCTGAACTTGTTTTTATGATGATTTGCATGACACATCCCAAATTAACCTTCTACGCTTTATTACTTAGCCTACAGCGTGAAATCAATATACGTACTAATTAGTTCTGGGAAATACATCCACCCCTTATAATGCGATCACTACTTAGGCAGAGTCGACCGCACGTCAGCAGTAAAATTTTAACTTGAGCTGGCCTAGAGTAGTACAAACGCTTAATAGAATACGCCTTCGCCAGCTTACGCTGATTTAGAGTTACCATTGACGTGCGGCCTACTGTACTACGTATAGCCGTGACTCGCCTAGTGCGGGAGCCTTTATTCAACGCTTTCAACAGTACTCATCTAACAGAGAATATTCCAATGACTTCTTGTGTTAAATCACAAGAATAGTCACCACTTCAAAGAAGAAAGATTTTCCAATTAACGGTACAAAAAGTCCGACAACACTTACGAGTACATAGTACCAGTTGAATCTTTTATCTTTCAATAAAATACCTACAACTTTTGATGAAGCATCTATAACAATACGAGACATAGCAATCGATTGTAAAAGCTCCCTTATTAAGAAAAGGAAAGGTATGAAGGAAGAATTAACAATAATTAAATATTAGTTTTACAAACATTTTCGCGCCAGTACCTAATCCTTTCAGTTTTCCACTGATGAACATAAAAGCTGCTTTCAAATGAAATGAAACTTTATTAGACATAATTTCCTTAAAAGAACTTTTATATAATATTGTCGCGTATAAAATCTTTTTAAGGAGAATCTGTACACAAAAACAAAAGTCATCCTACTATAATATTATAAATGTTAAAGTTTGGATATTTGTTACTCAATCACCCAACAGCGGCTGAACGGATCGGGATGAAATATGGCACACAGACAGACCATGGCCTGATTAGGACACAGGATACTTTTTGTACCAGTAATACGTTCCCGTGGGACAATTTCCGACTTCCACGCGGACGAAGCCGCGGGCAGAAGCTAGTAGCAGATATAAAATGGTGACTAAAAAACCACTTGAAATAAAAAAATATAATATACTTAATCTAAAACCACTCAGGTTATTACTGGCAACGCAAATTGCGATCGTAGGCTCTGATTAGACAGGGCAATTTGTTTTGACATGTACTTAACAGTAGTAGGTACCTACTTGAAGTGTGAATGAGATATTGATTTAATATGTACACGATAGATTACTGCTACTTTATCGGTGTAACAAGCTCACATTTGCACCTTGACTTAGTAATAAGTCTACGTCTTATGGAGCTTAATTAAAAATAATATTAGCATAGTAAAATGGATGCTATTTGTCGTTTTTTGAATGTGTTTTATAACGTGTATTAATAAGCTAAGATTTTTCACTCCCAGCAATGCGAGTAATTGAACGAGATTATTTATAAATCTGCTCATTCGTAAGAAAACCCTTAAGTCATTTTAATAATCAAAACCATAAGAGTGTCAAATATACAAGGTGTTTGGCAGAACGTTGGACATACGAAAATGGTGGATAGGTGGGCCCCCTGGATATTTTTTTTTTTGCTTTTTCTTGTTTCACAACTTTCTTAACTTCAAAGTGTAATTTTTATTAAAAATAGGTAAAACAGGCAATTTTTTTTTTAATCTTTAATGTTGGCAGATTCTTATAAAATAATTGTTTTATTCAGATGTTAGCTAGAAAACAAGTTATGAGTCCTCAAACTTACAGAAAGATGTAAAAAATACTTAAATCTTAATTTCAACTTGCATGAAAAAAGGAAAAAAAAATTGAGGAGCCAAATAAATTAGGCCTGAGTAAGTAGCAGATGACCCCACCTATCCACCATTTTCGTATATTCAACGTTCTGCCAAACACCCTGTATTGTTTGCTTAAATCTCATCTTGGACCTACTCTACGTACAGGTACGGTAAATAGGCGTAGGTATCTACCGTTCAAAACGTAGGATTAAGGGTAGCTCTACGGGCTCTGAAATGAAAGCAAGACACTTGGCTAGACGTGGTGGTGGCAGGTGAAGCCGAGCCGGAACGGAATGGTTGCCGAGAAACGGTAGGTCGAGCGTTGGTAGACCAATAGCCAAGTGGGGGCTACCTACAGAAGATCGCGGAGAAGGCTTGGATGAGAGGATGAGACTCGCACAGACCATGGAAGCATGGCACAAAAGGGAGGAGGTCTAGAGTCAGCTGTGGGTGGAACAAGGCTGCCAATGATAATGGTTATACAGGCTTATTGGTAATACGCCGGCAATCCATTAAGGGGATGTAGGGGAGGTCATTTGCAACCAAATGACCCCGATAACCGCTATGCAAATCTCAATAATTTTCGAGTAGTTTTACCTTTTATAGTTTTTTGGCGGTACACAACTTTGAAAATTTATAAAAAAAAAACAATGCATGATTTTTTTAAATATTTTATTAACTGCTTCTACTTCATAATCATAAACATAATAATCAACAATAAACTAACAATTAACTTCAATAGTTTTTAAATCAGAGCTACAATTTTCATAATTTAGAGCAGGATGTTTGACTAAAATAGTCGATTTCTGAAAAAAAATACGGTAGACTTTGTCGGCAGAACATTCCAATAACATGTACAACTTCTCAGCTATCTAATGAGATACAATAAGATACCAGATATCTAAAAAAAAGGTAAATTTGCATAGAGGTCATAAGGGGCCATTTGGTTGCAAATGACCTCCCCTACATCCCCTTAATGGATTGCTGACGTATTACCAATAACCCTGTATACAGATTTTTTGTTTTAACCAAAATCATAAACGTAATTGCAGCCTCAACGTTTCCAATCCCAGAAACCCTGTTACACCAACAAAACTATTTAGATCACCGAAGCCAATAGTCAATTACAAACCGACGAACCAATTTGGTGTTGGATCAATAACCTCAAAATTATTTACCAATGCGAACCTTTTTTTGTGTGGCCTGTAATACATTATGTTCTCACAGCATCCATCAAGATCATATCTAATTACGTTAACGTATTTCAAATTACCTTTTGTTCTTGCAAGGTGTATTAAAATGTCGTGAAACTGGTACTATTAATGTGAGCATGTGAAAATTATAAATTACCTAGGTTATTATTAATTTTTATATATATATATATATATATATATAGTCCTCTTCACCGTATCCGGGGACAGCGGCAGACACTACTTTTCTTTCCTTTCGTGAGTTCTCTGATGACTAGCAAAACCAAATTTGATCTTGAAAACCTGCGGGGTAATTACGTAACACATTAACAGTAGCAATGGGTTTCATTTTGACAGTTCAAAAACATTAATTGCGTTATTTACGTTGTTGAGCAGATACATTTTTCGAACATATGAAGCAATGGATTAGCAATAAATAGGCTTCAAAATGATTCAGATTGTGATAGATATTGTGTAACGTAATTAGAGTGCTTGTCCCACGGCGGGAGTACAGAAAAGCTGATCAGCATCGTTGTATGTGTAGGTATATGAAGACTTTGAGCGACTTGTGCGTATTTGGCACTTCTTGTCTAGGTCTTCAAGATGCTTTGTTTTAAAGCAGTTACTTTGTGCATTGAAGTACGCCACCTTTCTCGGTTTCGAGCAAGCTCCTGCCACAAAATCGACGGGAATTAATGTGACGTTTAATGACGTCTTTGTAGCGCAGGTATTCTCCGCCCTGTGCTCGTTTTCCTTGGGCGAGCTCTGAGTAGAAAGCGGTTTTAGGTAGTCTACTGGTATTCATGCGCTGCACTATAATTTTTTTATGTAGTGTGTGTAGGCAAAAGCAAATTTTTTCATGCGAACACAAATTAAGATGGATTTTCGCTGTTTGGTGCTGCAGGCGCTTTCACATACAGGGCACTGTAAAAAGTAGTAACAATAAATAAGTATGTACACTAGAGTTCACATTGCATGCAAAAATAGTTAACAAATAATATATTCCCAGCTTTTGTAGTAACAATAAATAAGAATGTACACTTAAGTTCACATTGCATGCAAAAATAGTTAACAAATAATATATTCCCAGCTTTTTACTGACAGTTCCACCCTTTCGCAAACAATTCAAGTACAGTTCAACCGCAAAGTATAGGTCTTTCTACGAATAATTAAATTTATAGGTATTTACCATACATGAGAATAAACATTCACAAAGTGCCTACTGGTAGAACTGAGTAAGAATCTCACTCACTATCGTAACATTCAAAGCTCGATCAAGGTAATTAGTAATTAATCAATGTTAGTTAAAGTGTGCCCAATAACGGACACTGAGAACAAAGGCTTGTATATCTAAGAAAGCTGGTGAAACCACGTACAAAATATAATAAAACCTAAATGTTTCTCTGATTAAAGCTCACTGTAAGTTTAGTTCAAAATAATCTTCCTAAATATTAACCTCTGATCATCAGCGCTTTTACGGTATTTCCTACGGGTATGTTGTCTTTTCGACCTACGTAGATACATTTCATACCCAATTACAAAGTCTGTTGTGGAAAAACAAAGGTAACTGTAAAATAACATCATAGAAGTGATAAATAGAGCCATCCAATCTCACCTGCTCTAACGAAACACTATAAAATTTGTACCTCGCAGATGTAGCGCAATTGTTTCTGTTCAAACAGTTAAATGTTCACACATAGTTTAGTAAAATGCCGTGTGGCGTGAAGCAGTAACTGTGCGAGTAACCCACAATGTAACAATGGCGACAGTTATGATCCCACGCGTCTGTCCACACGCTCCTAATATTTACTTAAACTGCATTCTTCCTTCATACCATGATACACACAGAAAATGACTTCCTCGCTTAACCAAGCCATTCATTAAGCCTCATTTCCCACTGCATTTAAGTGAAAACATACTAGGTATTATCCTCTTTGAAACGTTTACCGCCTTTTGATGCCCGTAAACGTGCGTACAATCGTGTCCTCAAATGTGATACACTCAGAGTGGTATCTTTATCGAGTAAAAAGTATCATATAATTATGATCATTTAGTCACACCGTAACATATAAAGTTGTATCTTTGTGGATATCGTCACGAGCACACGAAGCGTAATAACTGTTTAGTACACTATATATTTTTATTATTGTCCTTAAATTCAATGGTAAATGATATAAAGAAATCTGGGACGTGGTCGTATTTTTGAGATTTGAGCGCTGTTTTCAAGGAATACACTTAAATAAATATATTTTAAACAATCAGAAAACATAAACAGCGAGCATACCAGATATAGATATACCCTGGAAGTCTCCAAAAGGAAAAGCGGGAGTGCTCTCAAATGAAGTAAATAACAAGTTAAGTCCTTAGATGGTCGGAGCATGGTTCTGTAGACCTGTAGCAAGTCGGGGACAGCCGAAACAAAAGACCATAAGTAACGTCACAGTGCCGGGACCCGTCGCAAATTGGTTTATTGAGATTGCAACTGCGATGCGCGCAAAAAGCTACGCCCCGCTTTGAACCTCACCTTACATCCTTTTTTCTACTCCGAATTATATGTCCTGTAATCAAGTCGTAATCGTTAAATAGAAAAACGCTTCGGAAACATTCGTTCCGTGGGCATTTTTATGGGTAGCAACATAGGTAGTTCGCTTGTTTCTTCGACCAATGTAAGCCAATCACCGAGATGAGCAAAAAGCTTCCCTTTGATGTTGATGTACGCCTAACAACTTAATAACAGAACAGATTTCTGATTCGTGTTCAATATTTTTGCAGTTTTTGTTAAAACTTCGCACTCCGGTATGTGGTGCAACATTGTAAAGATAATAAAATATTTTCATGGAACCTGCAACGTTGAAATTTAATAAAATGTTATCTAGATTGTACAGGCACTGAAAATGGCATATATTCCAGAAAATTCGGTGAATTTTCTTTTAATTTCGTGTTGTAATTTGTAAGTACCATACGGAGTATTGTTAAAAACGTTTCCAAGTGAATGTGCCCCTACATATCACCGTAACGACCACTCAATACCGCATTGTAGATTCAATTTATATTGACCACAGGGCATTTTCTCTCTTAACGCCGGTAACTCCGACATAATGTTGCCCTGCACACTATTTACGAAGCTATTTATTTCTGAATTGCGTGCAAATAACTATGCTGTGTTTTGGTCCCTTGTGTTGTAACACAACTTTTATTTTTGTTCAGTAAATTGAAAGTCGACACTCTTACTAATGATTATGTTGGTAACAAATAGAAAAAGACATTTTAGTTTGTGTCTGTGCAAATTGCAATGGTAATTAAAAAAGGATAAATAAGCTTTTGTTGATTGTCTCGTCCCCCGTATGAATGTCGTCGATAATATGCGTGTGTGCAATAATTCACCCTGGCTTGTTCCTCCGGTGTTACAGCTGTAAGACCTTTATTTAAATTTAAATTCTGTACAATTAAGTTATTTTTATACGACCTCAAAACAGCGTTTGCTACGCTATCCAACTTAAACAGATACGTGTTCATTCATTTTCGATTTTTCTCGAAACTGAATCATCTTCCGGGAAAAAGCTTTTCACCAAAAAATTATACAAAAGACCTTCCAAAATTCGATGTAGGTTTGTTTTCAGAAATGTCCTATTCCGGTTATCAGGTTTTCAGATACTTAGGTATATTTGTTGTCCAGAATCATTGAACAAACCATAATATTCCTTAAGCGGATGATTCCCAATAAATTAACACGTTGTATACTGTTGAAAAAAACAATATTACACACACAGTATATTGCACAAATGTACACCAGCAACGAATTTGAATAAAAAGGAATATAATATGTGCACAAAGCTAGGTTTTTTTTTTCTATGGAAGACATGTTAGGCAAATGTCATTAGTTATGCATGCACTATTGTAATCTAAAACCGTATGTAATGAGTTTAGCAATTGTATAATTAAGTAGGCACTACATAACTATGAGCTTTCTAGTATTATAGTTAAAAACACGCGCCATGAAGTTCGAGACCGGCATGGCCTTTATGATCCACGACAGATGATATCGTTCACCGCAAAGTTTCGCAACACTTTGTTTCAGATGCTCTATCTAGAATCTATTCAAGTCCAATTACATTTGATCAAGGTCCCGAGCATACTAGCGATAGATGGTAGATAAGGTTTATTTAGGCGCTCGCGATATACCCCAAATGTTTCCTGCACACGCCTTCCAGAACGGTGTTTGTTCTCCTAAGACGCATGGCCATCACTAGTCCTTTGTCTTGTGATCCATGGCGCGTAGTTTTACTCAGTGAGAAGGTTCAAGTCGCGATTTGGGAGGTGCATGACAACTTTCCGCCTAAACATCCAGGAGTCACAAAAACTTACCTCAAGATCAAGGATTTTTTCTATTGGCCGAACATGTTTCGGGATGTTTCGGAAACGTTGAGGCAATGTGAGGTCTGTAAAGCCTACTCGTATAAAATCGCGAACACACAAAGTCGCCAGATGTGTTTACCCAAAGGACGTTTCCTTGCTCCTGCAGGTCATTTCTATCGACGTCATCCGTCCACTGGTATTGCTTACTATGGTAGTCGTATTTTCTAAGTATGTCTGGCTTATTGCCCCCAAAAAGGTGAACGTCAGTTCCGTAATTAAAGCCTCAAAATCTGTTTTTTTTTATTATTTCCTAGTACCACAAGCTTGTTCTCTTTGACAACGCTAACGTTTATCGTAGTAATCAATAAAAAAATATCTTTGGTTCTTTCATATGGATTCTCTGGAAAGCTTGCTCCTCACTTTATTAAATGCCGTGTAACTAGGGTTATCTCTAGGACTACATATCGCTCATTTGGAGAAACATCGACGTAACTGCTGTTTTTAAAATTTTACAGGAGAGTGATTTAAAGTCTTTTCTTTTTTGTAGTCTGTTACCGTCTCGTTCTGAAATGTTGATAAATCCCAAAACCATATTAAATATTTCACGCCTCTGCTCCTCTGAATTTTTTTTCGAGCACAATATATATCGACAACTCATTTTTGAGAAAAATTACATTTACGTCGATGTTTCTCCAAATGAGCGATATGTCCCCCAGGACTGCGATTGTCCATTTCGGACAATATCACATAAACTTAAATATTCATTTCTTAACTTTGACTCCTATATATTGTTGCTGGAAAGGGGGTACTGCGGCGTGATCTGAGGTTACAACTTACTTTTCTAATTAATAAGTCCGGTCATCAATCTTTTTTAATCGGATCTTTTTAAATTTTGACGTTGAGAAGTAAAACTTTTGATGGCTATGGAAATAAATTGAGATGCGGAAAAATAGAAATCAAGACGAGTAAACTTTCATAATTTTTCTTTTTTTTTTCAATGTTAATGGAGTCCTACTACGGACCTTAATTCCTTATCAAATTGCTGCAAATGTTTTACAATCAACCAAGTCGCCACACAACCTGTGCACAACGTTTTTCGGATCTGGTACGTACTTTTCCTGATTTGCTCTCTCCGCGGAAATCTTAGCCTTTTTCTTTGGTGTAATACCCTATATGTATGTTATTTACCCTGTATGTTATTTGTCGTAGGTTTAGAACCAGTTAAAAGGGCTGTAGAGGTATCTATATCGCACAACACCCGTCTGTTCGGAGGATCCTCACTTTTCAATAGAGCATGAGTGAGCTTTACACCCTGTTCCTCATACCTCTATAGGGCTGCTTCTGGCCCTTTTCCGGGTACCGGACTATTTACCAGGCTTGTGGTTCTATTGTGACGCTATAGCCAGCCGCATAGAATCTCTGAAGTTCGTGACCGGCATGCCCTTTATGATCCACGACACATGATCGTCGCATCACCTGCGATTCCGTCGAGGTCGACTGTACCTCGAGGCAGCAATTCGTCAGGGTCTAGGAAACTCACCTTTATCGACTGTCCTGTGTTCGAGACCGCAGTTCGCCAGGGTCCAGGAAACTACCACCTTTACCTATAATTATCATTAACACTTACGAGTTTAATACCTTAATGTTAGTCAATCTTTAACCATGACTGTTTTTATCAGGATAACTTAGGTAATCATTTGTTGTTATTGTTATGGATTAATGTAATAAATGTTTTTCGGAACCGGCGTGCGTGTACGTCCCTGATGTATGAGCGTAAACAGGGCAGAGGTAGTATCTAAGGATCGGAGCAAGTGGCGGTCTGTAGTTTTTGCCTACCCCTATGGGAGGTAGGCGTGAGTTTATGTATGTGTATATTTTTATTAGGTATAATAGATATTTGCACACCTATTAAGGTGGGATATGGTTTAAAGGACTTTTGTTAATTTACGTATCACCTCATGTACCTACCCATATTCAAGCAAATAAATGATTTGAAGCTTTATGAGATAATACCCATTTTAAAGCCAACTTTTGATAGTCCCGCGACTAGAGGTAAATACGAGTATGAAAGGACAGATTAAATAAAAAACCTTAAAAAATGTTGATCTGTTTCGAGTTCTGCCATACAAACAACTAAATATGACTCTTCTTAGATTTTCTACCATTACGTACTTACTTATTGGTTTCTTGTAAGGATAGACACAGCAATAATATCAAATACATATTATAACTACATAATATTATTACTCATATACCTAGTAATATAATTTATAAATCAAAGAAAACCTGTCGAGGGCTGTCATTCTCTGCTTTGCAATAAATTGAATATACGCTGCTTTATGAATAACTAATTTAGCAAGAATTAATGGATTTTTTTGATTACTTAATATAAATTGCTATACATTTTAATTGAAAGGAACAGACAGGCCAATGACAGCCCCCGGAGGGTTTTCTTTGATTTATAAATTATATTACTAGATATATGAGTATAATATGTAGTACCAGTATTTGATATTATTGCTGTGTCTATCCCTACGAGAAACCAATAAGTAAGTATGTAATGGTCGAAAAACTAAGAAGATTCATAATTTGTTGTTTGTTTGGCAGAACTGGAAACAGATCAACTTTTATTAAAGTTTTTTTATTCAATCTGTCCTTTCATATTTACCATTAAGACTCCCACAGACAGGCGCGACGCGACAGCGCTACACAAAGGCGCCGCTCGTCGCGCTACGCGCGGTGCCTTTGTGTCAGGCGTCGCGTCGCGCCAGTGTGTACGAGCCTTTAGTCGCGGGACCATCAAAAAAATTATTCAAACCTTTTTCGATTACGTTTAACTACCGGAGCGGGTTTAAAAAAAAATGCTCTTTTTATAATACCATTTAATTTTATCATTGTATCCCTAATTTTGAATGCGATTTTTAATAATAATAAATTATATGTGTTTTAGTGGTGTATTTCCTTTTTTATTTCGTTACACTATGTACAACCTAAAATTTGTGCACGATCTTCTTAGAAGATAAATGAATAAGTAGTGTCTAGCACTCGTTTTCGGGACTAACCAAAGTTTTATCTAGAACCAGAATAAAACAAAAAATTTACTAACTATGTATTTATCTTTTATTTCGCCTAGGGATTAAACCAGTGACCCAAGGGCAGAATGTCAAATATTTTATCACTAAGTAAACACAGCTACAAAAACAATGCAAATGTAGGTGAGTATAGGATTAATTATTTAATTAATTACTCACTCTTGTGCATTGATCGTAACACAAACAACATCAATATAACCGCTTTTAAACTCATTCGATCCGTAACATTTTGTTGTTACGGATCGAATGAGTGAATGAGTGAATTTTGCGTGTCAGTTAGAGTTTGGATGTTTACATCCAAACTCTAACTGACACGCAAAATTGTGTGTTGCTAATTAAACACTACTCTCCACACATCGTGGGAACCTAAACAAAAACTTTATAAAAATAACATTTTTATATATTTTGTTCTGTGCCTAAAGGTTTCAATTAACGTGTCAGAATAATACCTGTATGGTGTCGGGGTGTCGACCTGTCGGGTACAGTGTTAGAACGTGAGGATGGCAACATTCCCACCACGCGCTTACAATTTGCAACACACGACGCCAATTAAATACATTTTTAACAATGAAACGAAGAGCCACGACTCTGACCTACGCCTCTAAGGCTAGGTCCAGACTTAGTCAAGGTTATCTGAAGTCGGACTAACGCTCTATTAAAACAATGATGGTGGGCACTCCACAACAACACTGTCTCGCCAGCAAAACAGTGTTTGGTCAACTAAAGATAAAAACCGGCCAAGAGCGAGTCGGACTAGCACTCGAAGGGTTCCGTACCACAAGGCAAAAAAACGCCGAAAAAAAACATGTATCAATTTTTTTTTACTATATTTTATTTTTAACCGACTTCAAAAAGGAGTTTTGTTACGCGACATCTCCGGCAATTGTGGATTGATTACGAAAATATTTTTTTTAATTGATAGGGTATGCTTTTGGGGCGGGCCCTTATAAATTTTATTAACTTTGCTTGGGTAGTTTTTAATTAGCTTCAATAATATGTATTATATTGATGATGATGTTATAATAACTTCCTGTCACTGTTATTTACATAGCAAGTAGTGGTATACGAATTTGGGTGGGGTAGGTACCACAACAAAAAGGGCAAAAGATAAACTTTTTTACAAAAAAAACAACCCGCTTCTAATAAAAACACTACATAGTTAAAAAATAACTTTAATTTCGGAAGTCGGTGGCAAAAAACGAAAACACACAACCAAAGACACCGGCTTCCGAAATCAAAGTAATTTTTCACAACGTGGTGTTTTTTTTTTTAAAGTCGGTTGCTTTTTTAATTATTTTTCGTTATAGTGGCAATAGAAATACACACTCAGTGAAAATTTCGATTGTGTACCTATTACGGTTCATGAGATACAGCCCGCCGGCCGAAAGACGGACGGACGGACGGACCGACGGACGGACGGACGGACCGGCGGACGGACGGACGGACGCACAGATGGACGTACAGCGAAGGCTTAGTAATAGGGTTCCGTTGGCACCTTTTGGGTACGTAACCCTTTTTTTTTTTTTTGGGTGGGAAATCCTCAAATGACGTCTCCCGCTCTGGGCGGAGTGGAAGGGCGTGTCAGACTCTTACTGACTAAAACCCACCCGTGTTCCTTCAGTTGCCTGTGCGCCAGGGCCACGGTAACTCTTTCGAACAATCCGCAGCTGGGTACGTAACCCTAAAAACCGATTTAAAACTCTAAATTTTCTAAACGTAATTTCGTACATTATTTCGTACGTTCGATCCTCAAGTGGAGTAAGATATTATTGGGTTTTTCCATTAAGAATTTCCCAGAAGGAGCCCGAAGCTTGAATTTCAGCCCGGTTAATGACAATAGGCTCATCCAATCACTTTTTAATTCTCAAATATAAACATGAGAATTAAAAACATAACTGGCGATGTTTCGCCAGTTATGGACCCCGAAGGATTAGGGAGCATTAGGGAGCAAAGAATCCTCCCCCTAATCCTTTAGGGTATACGTGCGCGATGACAATATGTGTTAATGTTCTTTTTAGGGTTTCGTACGTCCGAATGAAAAAACGGAACCCTTATGCTCGTGTATCTGTCTGTCCTTCTGTCACAGACAATTTTCTCCGAATCTACTGGACCAATTAAGTTGTTTGATACACATATGAATTTCTGTGACCCGACCACAGACATGGAACGTAAATAAATGAATTTGGAATATAGGGGTCACTTTTGGGCAGCAAAAAGGAAAAAATTTAAAAAAGTTTTGTTACCTGTACCGTGTGACATAGCAAATGAAAGAGCTTGTTGTGAGGGTCTCAAATATTATTTTTAATTATTTTAAATAAATGTCTATAAGTTTTTTAAGAAAATTGATGAAAATTGCCCATTCCCCCCTAATCTCCGAAACTATTGAACTTAAAATTTAAAAGAAATACAGGTAATGTTTCTTTACTTATAGATTACAGGGAAACCTATAATGAGTCTATGGTGTAAATTTTTTTAATAAACTATTTTTCTTTCTTTGTTTCTTTTTTTCTTTCTATTTCTCAATATAGTCCGTACAAACTTAAATTTGCAGTTGGAATGTACGGGATAAAACGTTTTTCAACTACAATGTTAAGTGTGTTGTTGGGGTAAATATTATTGATAACATATTCATCTTACGGAACCCTGGCCACGCGAGTTCAACTCGCACTTGTCCGGTTTTTACTAAGTCTGCGGACAGCGAAATACTACAGTGCATTATATCATTAAAATTAACGCTAGTGTACTCCAGCCTTTAAATAAAGCCTCGATCTAAAAGGATCCACTCGTAAAATCCGCAATAGACAGGTAATGCCTAGAGAAACTTTGTACAGCGTTTTATTTGCCTATTTATATTTTATGGACTAGTTAACATCTAATAGAGTCAATACGCCTTGGGGGAAAAGGGCTTTTAACTTTCTTTAGAATTATGTTGAGTAAGGGCCAGTTTCACCAAACTGTGTTTATTCTAAATGTCCCGTTGTACCATTTGATGGATTGTCTCACTACGAAAAATAATCCGTCAAATGCTTAGCATGGCATTTAGTAACAGCAGAGTTTGGTGAAATTGGTGCTTAGTTTTGTTTTAGAAGTTTAGAATGTGATTTTAATTCCAAGTTGTATTAACTAAAGTTATGCTAGGCAATTCTTACTTAAATTAGCACGTAAATGTATACGGTTCCGGTAGTAATTTGAAGGTAATAAAGCACCAATTTTGACGATGCCGAATAAGCTCTAAATTATAATTTAAAAACCTAATTCTTTGAGGCATAGGTAAGCTAACACAGAAAATAAATGTAAAGGGCAAGTTTAGTGCTCAGTACAAACACGTAAAATGTTTAGCATAGCGAACATCTCGGTATTTTCACACGTTGTGCTAAAGACTGGAACACTAATGAGAAACTTTCATTATAAGTCGCATGTTAAAGTTCGTCGAGCATTTGCAAGTGAAATAAAAGTGGGAACAGCACAGCTCGGCTGGTTATTGCCTCTCTAACGCCGATAGTGGGTTCAATAGACGGCGTCCGCGCATGCGACTAACGAACGAGATGCGCGCGCGCCGATAAAGCCTGCATTTCAATAGTGCATGCGTTGTGCTGCGACACTCGCACTCAGCAGCGTGCGCAGACTTCATATTTATTACGATTGTGTAAGATATTGTGCTGTGTTAGAAAATGAGGACCTTAGTGCTGTATTTTTATTATTATTTTTGTTTTTATTTTATTATTCTACTTCCTTTCTTCTTCTGCAAATCTCATCTCTACTTCTTCTTCTTCTCCTTTTCGTGTCAACTTAAATTTTACACTCGACTCTGTTATTTGCACTCAGCATTCCAAAGAGTTAAAAGCTTATAAATTCTTCTTATGTTCATTACAAGAGTTCAACCGATGTCAAGATGCAGCATCAATCACTTTGCGAAGCTTGAGAAATTACTTGTCTTAAAGATAAAAAACAAACGACCCAATGACGCCGACGTTAAGGATATTGCCTTTATTTACCTTTATCGAAAAGGCTACTTACTTTACTAATACATTATTATTTCTCCGAACTTACATTGGTATATTTTACGCCTGGAGAGAAACCGCAAAATGTTAAATTAACCTTTTTTTAGAGTACAATAGACCGCTCGTTGTGGGAATATAAGTTGTTCTTTGCCATTGCACAGGAAATCGTTTTATGCTTCGCTTGATTACGCTCAAAGGGTAACAGCAGAAGTATCCTTCAATCGCACTTACAAGACATAAAATAAATATTAAAGAAGTGCAATAAAAGCAGCTGGAGATGGCGTGTTGTTACGCAGTAATCTAAATACAAACGGATGCATTAATATGTGTTAGAATAATAGTAATAACAAGTGAAGTTAAATCCCTTGTTAAACGAAGATTTCCATGATTATAGGAAAGACTTCACTTGGTTCAAGCATGTTATTAAATAAAACAACGAATGGCATCTCTGTTTGTTCAAATTGACGACATAATAGATTTCTTTAATGTCAAACAGAACATCGGATGACATTAAATGATTTCATAATACCCGTTAATTGCAGGTTTAGCGACGGGTCGGAATAAATACGATCAGCAATTACAATGAGCTACAGAAGCTGTACCACTTGTCAAATTAATACTACAGATGTAATCAGAAGCTATTGAAAAAGCGTTTAAAACTTGATGTGTTTATTAAATTGTCGTACGTTATTTACGACTTTTACGACCGTGTAAGTAGTCGCGTCGCTTATAATTATTGAGAGCACGCTCATTCTTACTGTAACTTTAGTTTACTTTTATTCGAGACTACCAATCTACCAATGGTTAAAGTAATTTACAAATGTGTCGTTTCTTTTATTTTTAACTAGCAAACTAATGTCTAATAATGTCTCTGTTGTTGTCTGTGTACGCAATTAACTTCAGGTTAGGGCAATAAAATAATACACGAGTTTGGTTTTACGACTTCGTGATATTACAGGTTATTCTTACACTGGATATAAATAGAATAATATTGTAATATTTATTCAAGCTCTGGTTTCTATCGGTGTTATTATTCAAATGATGCTGAGGAGTAAAGTTGAGTGAACTTGGACGGGCCACGCGACGCGACATCCGTGTAAACTTCAGTCGCACGAACACATAAGTCAATCCATTATTACAGTGCCTGCCGTGTATAATCGATCTAAGGTAATTAAACAAATGGCTAGATGGAACGAGTCTTGTCCCTTGAGTTGCCATAAAATTTCTTGTTCCGCGTAAGATTGCCACAATCTCATCTTTTTATAGCGAAACTAGTCGCGTTTAGAAGTGCGTTCACGTTGCGTAGTCGCAAAAGAAAAATTGCAAATAAAAACTGGTATAGAAAACTAGATTTCCACGTCTTGGCGTTAAGAACGATTAGCCGCCAGGGACGCATTGTTGATACGCTATCAGCTGATTGCGCGCAGTCCGCCATGGTAGCGCGGCCAGAGCGCATGCGCGCGCGCGACCCCGCCACCACGCGACCACGCACGCGCACCTCGTAAAGCTTCCGACACTTCATGAATGAGACTCTTTTATCAATTATCGTAATGGCATAATTAGTACGATGCCGGTTAACGGGCGGAAGTTCGTGCGTGTTGTGAAGTACCTGCTGGCGGGTGTGACGGTGTCCTGCGTGAGCTGGCTAGCGTGTGTGAACGAGTGGCCCAGCGGCAGCGGGGAGCTGGGCCGTGCCATGTCCACGATGAGGACCATCGTGGCCTATTCGGAGGGCAAACAGGCGGAGATGGACCGCCCCACGCCACTCACCTGCGACAGCTTGCCAGTTTTCCCGAAGCTATCTCATATTGTTAGTTCTCATTCAGTACTTTTCCATCTATATAAATTTTTACGATCTTAAGTGCACACTTAACTTTTATTAATTTCAATATTACTGAATCAAGACATTAAGAATATACCCCGACTACTTACTCGTAAAATGCTAGATTATTCGTATTGAGTGCAAAAAATAAATCCTTAAGTGGGTATAATCCTCGCAAAAAAACGGAGCACAATATATAAATTAACAGATATTTTACACTTTATGAGCCAGAGCCGGAGATAAACTACCTTTTAATGATGATTTTTATGATCATAATTTCTTAAAATAAGTATGTTGAGTAGCGAACTTTATAAAAGTTTTGTATTTTTATTATTTTTTTGCTGAATAAAGTAACTAAACAATAATTATAGCATCCGGTGCAAGACTATATTATGCAAATTAAGAAACTGCCAGAAAATAAATAAGATCATAAAAAATATTATAAGACGGCAATAAACCCACAAGTAAAGCCATAAATAATATTTATGTAACATCCAATACGTCAATGTGTGTACAGATTTCGAAGAACATTTAATTCTGTCTTTCTTTAATTCCTTGAAAAACAGAAGAAGCCCAAATCAAAATCGACTAACTTTAACTATCAATTAGATAAAAATAGCGCTCGTTAAATTTAACTAAGACTTTGAATTTTTACTTTGAATTCCATCGAATATGAATCAATTTAAAATCCGTTAAGGCTTAGATAAAGTTAACACCATCACGCCGCCACACACCTCATATCGCGTATGCAAATATCTCAGACAATAATGTATGAAAAACACATCTCCAATAAAATACGATCTATTGTCGCATTTTGTATGCAGCAAACTTCCTGTTCCCGCCAACTTACTTCACCCAACTATATTTAGAATTTACCGTAAACTTTACTGTACTCAACTTTATATTATATTTAATGAGCAATCTGATATCTTTATGCCTTAAAAGGTATTTTAAAACCCTCGCTCAACTTTAAAAGACAACCTCTCCTCCGCTAATAATGTAAAAAGTTGACAAAACCAACAAAGATCTTTCGAAACGTCAACTCGAACGTCAAGTTAATAAACGTAGTACTTACGCACCCTTCTCACACATTAAATACTCAACTTGCTTTCTTATTTATTAATACAGTGGAACAAAAGTGAAAGATACAAAAGGGCCCGCGTGCACCTACGGACAGACAGACATAAAAACATATCGTTTCTTATTTCTCACGTCATCTAAACAAAATGATTGCTATAAACAAATTGTCGACGATAAGAATCGAGTGGTATCGCACAAACGCCGATAGCCTCCGCGCAGCGAGCACGCCATGGTTTTATTTCAACTCGTTTTGTGTAGCGATAATCTATTCCGATGCCGGTCACGAATGGAAAATAAATCGAAATCAATATCCTCTTCGGGCATTTCTAATAGTATGCCGCCACTGGCACGCTGCCTCCTGCTCTATATACATAGCCAGATATTATAAGCAGATAGCTGGCCAGATATCGGCGCATACTTGCATAGTTCCGATCCGGTAACCAGACATATTTGCATGCATAAATAGAAATAGATACCCATTTCCGGTAAATCGCCCGAGGTCGGTAACTCTCCACTTGCCTTATAGGCAGGATCTTCGTCGTGCTCATGCATGCATCATTTCATACGGAGAATATTTTACAATGCATAAATCTACATATCGAGAAATATAGTATGAAGGCAAAAATTACGAACAGGAACGTGAAAAATTACTGACTGGTAGAAAAGATGTACAAACCTTACGGCGCTGAAAGTTATCGGCACAACGTATAAGGTTTAATTACCTATCTATGCCTAAAAGAAGTTACAAACCGGAGTTGAAAGAGCAGCCTGCAAAAGCTCACGAATGTTACAATTATTTAGCGAAAAAATTTATTCGCTATATGTAGATAAACAATGTTATTGGTGTGCACAATAGGATGAATGCCATTTATAAATAATTCGTTTCATTCTTTCGCCAATCACATACAAATAAACACAATAATCTATTCGCGGACTGCTAAGAAAACAGATGGCATATTTTGGATTAAAAAGTACGCGAAAGTCACCAGCCGATAAATGTTTAAGTAATCCACTTGGCACTTTGGATGGCCGGCATTAACATCGGTCATTAATAAATGCCGCCGCATCCAAAGCCAAATGATCAGATTAATCTAATCTAATGATAAGCAACGTTATTGCAATTACTAAACGTGTTCCATAATTAACCGGATTGGTGTCGTTTACAAGTTTTGTGCAACAAAACTGATGCAACTGCATAGTATCTTTTTAACGATGGTAAAAGCAACTTAAAAGTAATTACCTCAAGCAAACCTAACCTAACTATTCAAAATATAAAAACTTGCTCTCCTATTACTTTCAACCAATTCAGTGTTAACTTTTCTAATTAACTTACGTGAAGTTTTCGGATGAACATCGTAAATATTTCGTAGGGATGTCACATTCTTCCAATCCGTGTTAATAGAACGTTTACACAAAATACGTTTGCTTTACAAAGTAAGTTTTGTTTATTCCAGACCTAGAGTGTTGTTCGATTTTTAAGTGTCTGTCATATGTAGCAGAGGAAAAAATAAATTCCTATGTGCCAGTGTGTGCTCAATTTCCTTGACAAGTCTAGTTATAGGGTACTACACACGTTCGGGTCGGCAAATTCAATTCGGCAGTATTTGTTACTAGATACACGATCATATTCGACTTTCATTTGGCTCGTTCCGATCGGCAAACTTCGTTCGGCATCTACCCTCGCTTAATCAAGTTCGGGTCACCGAGCGGCTTCTTCCCGAACAAAATATATCTACATATAATATTATATTCGATGTTGCCAACAGACTGTGCCGAATCAGTCCGACACGAACATGTCTGTATCCCGTTAGGTGGATGATCTAGTAAATCTTAATTCTTAAAAAACCTAGGACGGTACTAGAATAATTATCACCACGTCGTATCTCCCAAGAACTAGACCGAAGAGTAAGTAATGTCTTCACAAACTTTATTAATATTGCGGCAGACGATCACAAATAAAGATTATCATTATCTTCCTAAGCATTCTTCTCACGAAAATGTCTGTCTAGAACAAAATTGATATTTAATTCCGCAAAAAATGTACCTAATAGCTCACGATTTTGGTTCGTTATAAAAATGTGATTCACACATCGCACCTTAAAGACTCCTTCAAACAGGCACGACACGCGACGCTACACAAAGGCACCACCTAGCGCCTGTCGGGCGACCAGCAGCGGTGCGTTTGTGTCGCGTCGCGTGTCGCGCCTGTCTGTAGGAGCCTTGAACTTATTTCTTCGTATATTGTATGGGTGAACAACTGAATTGATTACATATTATTAGTGTTAAAGTTACAATAACATTGTACAATTGTACAGATGCGATCGATATTTTGGTCCGTGTGAAATAAGGTCACGTATATCGCGTTCGGTGTATTATTACATTTTATTGCCGTCATTATCTTTTTATTACCTCCCTTTGTTTCATTTATCGTTGTAACACCAATGATGTTTAATGTTCACACTAATGTATGTGGCAAGTCGCAACAATAAAAGTACCTACTGACATAATGTACGGTCACCAAATGTGATAAGTAACCAGGGTCCTCGGATATACTTGAAGTTTAGTAAGAAACCGATGGATGTTTTCGAATGAAATTTAATTTGATAAATTACCGGTTTTTTTTTCTATTAATTCAATCAAATTTTATTCGAAAACATTCATCGGTTTCTTACTAAACTTCAACTATATCGATGACCCTGCTTACTTATCTCTTTTGGTGACTGTACATCAATGGATAATAATATATATTCAAGATGCTTTAAGTACACACATAACACACAATACACTTACTTACTTCAGAAACTAAATATTCGCATCACCTCCACGACGCGCGACGGTAGCGAAATGGCGGAGCCATACATTTTTACTGATATGTAGAATTTGTGAAATTAGGGTCGGTAGAGTTAGGCCGTGTAGATTCAGAAGCTTAGCTCTACATGAGATCTGATATCTTTTTCACAGGGCAAACCTTGTGTGGTCGTCTTGGCAACATTTTACATTAAATGTTTTTGGTGGGATCGTATTTACTACTCAATGTTGCTGCGATTTCAAATTGTTCCAGGTTCATATCGAGACTATAAATAATATATTATATAAACATAAAACATAACACTACGCCAGTAATCCCAGAAGGGTTGGGCAGAGGTCTACCTACAGTACACCCACATTTCGCCAGTTATGTTTTACGCCCCATTTCGTGAAAACTCATGTTTCGTTCTAAAATATTGAAAGAAAACAGAAAAACAACATTATTTATTTCTAGACGCAAAGCTACTCCTTATCAAACAGCACCCTAATTACGTAACCCACTATCTATCACAATCTGAATCATTTTGAAGCCTATTGCTAATCCATTGCTTCATATGTTCGAAAAATTTATCTGCTCCACAACGTAAATAACGCAATGAATGTTGTTGAACTGTCAAAATGAAACCCATTTCTACTGATAGTGTGTTACGTAATTACCCCGCAGGACTTGATGAGCGAACCATACAATTACGATCATAGGAACCTACATGTTCCAGGCCCTGCATTCTCGACAAATATAACTACAAAAATCGGTCGTTAAGTCTAATCGATGTCAAACTTCTTTAATAGATTTTCAACCTTCTACTTTGGAAATAAAGTTGAAAATCTATTAAACAAATTTGAAAACCATACTACTTAGCGACCGATTTTTGTCGCCGTCTAATGTTGAGACTGCAGGGCCAGAGCCAGTAGCGTGACGAGGGACCTGTCTATATAATTACGCAAATACCCAGCAATATGCAAACCTTTTCTAATACCAAACGTAAATTCCCATTTCCTACCATAAACCAATGATTATCATAACCATGAAACCATCAGGGCATGACATAT
Source organism: Dryobotodes eremita (assembly GCA_917490735.1). Classification (NCBI taxonomy): domain Eukaryota; kingdom Metazoa; phylum Arthropoda; class Insecta; order Lepidoptera; family Noctuidae; genus Dryobotodes; species Dryobotodes eremita. The sequence continues at coordinate 13,382,931 of OU823254.1, read as the reverse complement.
TGCAATCCACTGTTTTTTTCCTGCCACGTCGTGTCTGTCTAAGTACATGAGAGAGGCCATGCCATGCTGTGGTCAAAAGAATAGCCAGATTGTTGACCGAAAGTTCACCTACTGTATCCACCACCTCTTTAAGCCAGTCCTAATTGTCCTATTTTCATTAATTTAGAGAGTTTTGTGACCATAAGGCCAATTAAGGCACTTCCCCAGGTTGAGCTATGTCAGAAAGGAAGATTTGACTTTCTCAACTATCCAATAAACTCACCGTGGCAATTAACACCAGATGAGGCCCTCACCAGGTTTAGATAGGCGGACAGCCCGAGATGCATTCTTGCAATGAAACGCTCAAGAATGACCACTTTAGTGATAAAACAGGAGTAAAAATTGTTCTTCTTCTCCAGTCGATGGCAAATATGAAAACGTTTTATTTTATAAGATGAGTTAGGCACAGTAGATGGCCACGCCAATTGCAGTATCAGTGCAGTAAATATTGACGATGTAGCAAAAGTCATTTCGTCAGCACTGAATTGCCTTTTATTACACACCATTACACGTAAAAACAATCCATTGTAAATTTCAGAACTATCGAGTCACGTCGGCATGGAAGTATCCTATAGAAACTCATGTACGTGACAGAAAAGGTGCTATCATAACGTGAAAAACCGTTAGGAATCACAAAGGAACTTTTTATTAACACTTTCTCTGATAGATTATTTACAGAGGTAAAAAATCGACCTATATTTGAAAACAATTTTATTTGTTCAGTAGTTCAGTGGAACATGCACAGAGAAAGTTAAAGACAGCATGGATATACGATTTTAATTTGCCTGAGAATAGGTACCGTATCATTATGTTTTTTATATGTTTCAAACAATCAAGAGTCATAACATAACAAAAATGTTCTTCTTTCTCATAAATGCATAAAATTATTGAAAATCTTATTTTTAGTTAACTCGCAATTTTTATTACCTACGTTTCAAACCTATTATATATTCCAGTATTTTTTGCTGCAAATCCATTAAATCTTTTATAGTTCACCTTGCGAGCTAAAACGGAGATCTAAAATTACCATTAAAAAAATGTTTTTATACCTTTATATACGTTTAACTAGGCGCTTCTGAAGCGGACCTACACCTCGCATCGTTAGTGGAAATACTAATATTTCTCTTTTTTGAGCGTCGAAAGCACGAGAGAGTTCCAATCTGGTTGGCGTTGCATTCCCCTTATAAATCAGCGCGGCGCAGTAAAACCACGCGTCGGCCGTGGGACAGGCCAAGGCCTGCAGTCTCGACATTAGATAGCGACAAAAATCTGTCGCTAAGTCGTAAGGATGTCAAATTCTGTTAATAGATTTTCAACTTTATTTCCAAAGCATAAGGTTGAAAATCTATTAAAGAAATTTGACATCGATACAACTTAGCGACCGATTTTTGTCGCTATTCATGTCGAGACTGCAGGGCCAGGGCTAGCTTAGACTTATGCAAATTAAACCGACAGATACTCAGCGTCGAATTGAAGCAACGCTTAAATCAGCTTTATGGCTTATTATAATTTAGCGCTTACGTCTTCGTGATAGTTTATTCGCTATAGACGTGGCTACAGTGCCGTCCGAGGAGTATTTATGCACAATTGTACCTAACCCTGGCGGTCCCTGCCGCTGCACGTGTCTCTGAATAGTTCGCTCGCGTTTAGTGCCGCTCTTTACGTTTCGTTCAGTGAGGTAAATACCTCATACACGTAGTTAAACATTTGCGTACAGTTATTTGTGTCATAAATTATTATGACTTTACTGTATTTCCATGTTTCTGTTTGAATATTAACTATTGAAAACCTATATTCAAGTTAGTCAAGATATTTTTTGTAACATATCATTTATTGTAGATTGTCCGGTAAGTAATCCCGGGATAGACATCTGGCGGTCCTGCACTAACGAACCGCGAAGTTTATAGCAATGGCCGTGTAACTGCCAATAATCGCGTGTGTCAGTTTTTGACAAACACATCAAAGATGGTGGGAAAGGATTTAGTTATAAAACAATCAAATAGATACCTATCAACGTTTCGTTTTATGTTCTCAAATAAATGTTTCATTTATCAGTTTATAGGAAAAAGGTTCGTATATACTGGCGCGACGCGACAGCGCTACACAAAAGCACCGCGTGTCGCGCGACGTTCGGTGCCTTTGTGTCGCGTCGCGCCGGTTTGTCAGGTCTTAATTTTCGAATAATGTGTGTGTGCGCTATTCTTTTCATGTTCCAACAAGGTTTCATAATTCCACATTTTAATGAAGATACTGGCAAGTTGGTACGTACGAAACTTCTTTTCTTCTCATTCTTTATTTAACATAGACAAATATGCGTAAAGAAATTTTTAATTACCTACCATAATTATTTTTTGCATCATACTGATGTACCCTAGGTCAATGCAAAAAAAACAAAATGTTTAGGACATTTACCTAAAATGAGTCTCTTCTGAAATATTTCAATCCTGTAAATTAAACATTTTTTTTCTTGCTTTCATTAATTTGCAGAAAATTCATACATAATCTAAATCTGTAGAAATAAAGGCTCCCACAGACAGGCGCGACGTGACAGCGCTACACAAAGGCGCCGCGCCGCTCGTCGCGCGACACGCGGTGCCTATGTGTCGGGCGTCGCGTCGCGCCAGTGTGAACGAGCCTTAATGCAATTTCTATAGGCAGTAACGCTACCTTACTTTCTCATAGAACTTACAATTGGGGAGATCTCCTAACAGTAATAAAGATGTTCCATTAAAAAGCACTGTTATTACAAGCGATAGGAAGTATTAAACATGAAATACCGGGCTTAACAATTTTAATTGATTAAAATATGGATATTAAACCTTTACTGTGATCATTTTATAATAATTTCAATGCACTGAAAACCGGAACTATTAACTTTTATGTGTCGGGTTCAAACGCTCTTATAAAATAAATTGTAGTCAATGAGCCAGCGCTTGCGCACATGGGCCGATTTTATTGCCTTGTTCACACCAACTTCGTTACAATACACAAATATAGTGCTGTGAGAATTTAATTCAACGCCGATTTATTTTACTTTGCTTTGCGAAGATCTAGCGATAAGCGTAGTGCTTACACATTAACTTACACGTAAACAGTGTAATAAAATAAAATGTGAGGATCATCTTATCAAAACAACTATTTGGTTGATAGAATCTACTTCTTGGGTGGTATGAATGACAATGAGAAGGTATAACACCTAAAACCTAGGCTTTTAGATTTATTCCAATTCTTTTTATCAACATAAATGAGCTACTGCTATGAATCGCGAAGTTTATTTTTGAATACTTGATAAATTCAGCAGTTGAAATGAATAGCTAACTGCTACCATAGACAGATAAATAATTATCCTTGCATCCTAGCTAAGCATCAAATTCGCCACACTCTGCACCTCCAAGCTAACCTGTATTAGACATCAACGCGTTCGACCAATCTGTAATTTTTCAAACTAAGCCGACCAATTAAACGCCTACTGAAATTCTAATCTGACCAATCACAAGCGTTCTAGCAAACTAATTACGATTAGCAACGCTGCTTCAAGGAACACCGTGAAGAATCCTTAATATTCGGTCACCCACCTACTACTAAGACACATTGATCGACAGTAATGAATATCTAATTATCTAATTTAAAATACGCCCAGAAAGTACGACGGAAAATATGTAATAACATACTGAACAAAAAACTAATTGGATAACCGTTCGTAGAAGTGAATATTAACCGTATTTAATTATTGTTTCGAACTTTGTACGTAACACTTCTATAAATAAACTAAGATACTTAAATAAAACTTTTTACTATATTCGCCACATAACAACTTCTAGGTACCTACGTTTGTGTAAAAAAACACATTTAATTCCCTAATAACAACAAATCGATCTATAAAAATCTTATTAAGAAAATATAATTAATTTTTACTCATTACGTTAATCAGTTTTAACGTCCTGCACTTATATAATTATAATACCAGTAAAACCGCTGGGTCGTAACTCGAAGTCTTCCCTAACAGTATAATTTTATAGCCCTGCCATTTATATTAGACCCATTAATGCATATGCTAACTAGGTTATTAGAAACGCTCGAAGATAACACTTGTACCTACATACAGTACAATGAACTGCATATAGGCCATATGTACCTAAATACAGCTACCATATTTACATGTACTTACATCATAAATATTAACAATGTGCGCGTAAGTCGCGACTGGGTCACAATGTCACACGAATGACTATGAATACATAATGTTTAATTAAAATAATTTTGACGTCATCCATCTAGAGGTCTGACACAAAACTAGGTATGTAGGAAATAAACTGTGTACCTACCTAGTACAATCATGATGACCAAAGGCCACCCACTCCCTGAAATAAGCTGAAGGTATCGTTAAAAAAGAGTTTACTAGGACAGGTAGCACCATTATACTCCTAAAAATCACTACAATCAAAATTATAAATATACAAGCGCGACTCTAGTAAAACAATTTCTATGAAGCTTTCATAGAAATTGTTCACACCTGTCTACGAGAGCCTATTATAATAATAATAGTTTATGAAACTTACTCTAACTATTTTAGCGGTTATTAAAACACGAGTGTGAGTTTATAAACCGAGATGCTGACAAGTTTTATAATAGTATCACAAGAGTGTTTTAATACCTTGTTATGTGCAATTTCATCAAAATCACAATTTAAAAACGATTTAAATCATTGACCGCGGGGGTACGCCATAACAGATCACAGCACCCGATCACGTGTTGTGACGGCGCGGCGGGCCGCCATTCTACGCCATAAACAATATGCAAACAGTGGTTGGACGAGTCTAAAACATACATTATTCATAAATATTAGACTTGACCATATGCAGAAAAAAAATATTTTATTGTTGTAATTATTTTTATTTTATCCATTTAATTTATAAACATGATTCAACTATAATATCACTAAGTTGTCTAATTTAATTATTTTATTCGTCGCCGGCAACTAAAAGCTATGAATTGACAAGTTTTTTTTTTAATAGCTGCTCTTTATTAGAAAAAAAGTTATTTTAAAGCATCATTTTGTTTTCTCAGTAACATCCCGGAGCCTGGATTTGTGCCCGGTGGATGGTAAGAGACTCGCCCCTATTACATGGGACTTAAACATGACTGGCGAAATTTGAGTGTAGTACACCTCAGCCTAACCCTTCGGTTAACAGGCGTGATGTTATGTTATTTTGTTAGGGAAAGTGTGTTATAAAATAACTTTTTAATTTTTATTAGAATTGCACGTGGATAAAGTCTGTCATTAAGGTACTATTTTTGATTTCATAATTAAAACTTTATGGTATGAGAGTAGACAAACAAATATTCTATATTTACCTGTTTAGCGTCTTTAATTTCCTCATACAAATAAGATATCATGGCATTGTTTCAGGACCGCAGCTGGCCTGGTGAAGGGCGTAGTGCGCAAGAGTGGCAGCACGTAGCTGGTACGCGAGTATCGCTGTACGCCGCGTACTACGACGAACGGGCTCCGCAGCGCTACGTGCGAATTCTCGCCACCTTTCACGGTACAAAACTAGGCTCATTTACTTTAAAAGGGAAGTCTATAAAATAGAATAGTTGACGGCACGGTTGGCGCAGTGGTTAAGCGATTGACTGCTGTATTGCTGATATTTGTATGGCCTACAAGTAGTTGTTCCGGATCTGGCTGTTTGTGTATGTGAGTTTAAATGTTTGTAAATGCACCCACAATACAGGAGAAATTCCTAGTGTGGGGCAACGTTTTAAAAAAAAAGAGAGAAAGAAAGTAAAATAGGTTTATTTGTCACAAAAACTCGTGCATGAGTATAAAAATATTAGTTAACTCGAATAATAAAATAAAAAATACATGTCAATAGGTAATAAGAACCAGGAAGCTTTGAAACCATGTCCAGAGGTAGGCTATGAGTATGATGTCAGAATTGATAAAATAATTCGGTAAACATCGTACATCGTATAATATTATGTTGGTGTACCGGACGGGCGTGATCGCTGGACGCGACGTGTGTTAGGAGCTTGTATACCTATTCAGATTATTATGGCATGAGGATGGGCCCCTCACTGTCCTAGCGGCGCTGACGTCCTATACCGACAGGTGCCAGGTATTTTCTCAATGTAACTATATTCTGAAATCTACATGGGCACGGGTATGTTTGAAGAATAATCACACAACATAATAATTTACAATACACAGAGTTATTTAAGGAAGCACTTACAGGTCTGTTCAGGTTTTCTAGTAGTATACTAGATACTATATTAAGCCTTTTTGATGACTTCCAGATGACAACGAATAGTAAAAATTGCACGCTTGCTTAATTACGGCTAATCTTTACGTTGAGGAGGACCCTGATTTGCTTCCCCTTTTCAAACTTTTATTAACCTTTATTTTCATTACGTTTACACAACATTTTGTATTAAAATACATCTAAATAATATACGTTTTCGGTGATTTTAAACTACTACAGTTTACAGTATTACCTGTCTATTAAAACTATTAAATTTACTACATTTAAGTAAACAAGTGAGATATTACACTTTATATGGCTAAGAAACTAACATTTTTGACAGAAAACTATCTTACGAGCTAAGTTGTAGTAAAGTTACAAAAGTAATTACAAATTTAGATTCATAGCCCTTAGGCTGGTCGGTCGACCTACGAAATTCACAAATATTAAAAACTCTACAGTCTAATTTTTCAGGGTGTGAAGCGCCTCTTAATGTGTGTCGGGTAAACCAATTTTACTCAAACATTAACATAATTTGTTATCTCAGTTAAGTACCCTTTTGCAGACTAAGTTTACGAAAGTTAGGTCCAAAGCTAGGTCTCGGTCTAGGTTAAACTATGTATTTCTAACTATGTGGCCTACCTAACTAAGATTCACAATACTTAAATGCTATTTGGAAGCTAATTACATTCAATGATTACACAATTCTAAGAAATTACATATTTATATACACTATTAACTATTTGGTGACATGGTCGCGAACAGTTGGAGAGGAAACATATATACAGACTTGACTTGTAACGCCATCTATCGAGCTCGACGTTAAACTAAACTTTCGCTTATTCATATTTTCCAAACAATTTGCCAATCGTTTTTACAGTACAAAATTTAAAAAAATATTACAACAAAGATAATACTAGACGGATATGACAAAACTTAATATTCCCATGGTTTAATCCGGAACTCTAAAACATAAATAACTAAATCACCCCTATACTTAACCACTAACTCAGCAAGTTACATAATAACCGCTACCTACCACTTAAATACTAAGTTGCAAATTGCACATCTATTAAATAAATGGTCCATCTAATTTGTGCAAGTGTTCCTGCAACATTGTTTGACCGCAGCAAAACATTAGCGCCTTCATAATTGACAGGAAATCGTCACATGCAAAGGGTTAGTGACACTTAATTAAAAGTTACGTACGTTACATGAATTATTCAAGTTCCACACGTCGCCATTTTTTCGCAATTAGTCTCTATAATCGTAGTAAACAAAACTGGTTTAGTATAACTTGTAATCAAGCCCACATGTTATGAATAGCAGTTTATGATATTAGATAATTATATGCATACATATGCATTTGCATTTTCTTTTTCTTTTGAGCTCAATTAAGCTCAAAAGAAATCTAAAAGAGTACCCAAACCACTTAAGATATTAAATGTGTTCTAACCATGTTTGTTATTTGTCCTTTTCCATCAGATTTTGCATTCCTTCTCGTTTACAAGATGCTATCTGGTTGCGCCCCACGCAAACGCATCGTAGACTTTCATGCTTTTCAAAGTTTTAATTTATTTTATACAGAAACTTAATCAGCAATTAAGTTATATTTGTTTGTGCGGATCGCACGCGCGTCGCCGCGAGCGCTCCTGTCCTCCCGTCCTGCCCTGCCTGCGCGGACGCGTGTAATTATATTCTTACTACTCATACGGTCCTCCCTAACGATTCAAGACGATTATATAAATTTACCCTAAGCACATATTGAAATATGCAAACAACTCTAGTTTCTTGGGAATCAATTTAAAAATAAAATTATCTACATAAACTTTTATGACATAAACATGCATCCGCGAATATATCGGACAATGCAGAATGTATGTAACACGCCCCATAATTTCACACCCTGGGCGTTTTTTACTTCATATATTGTTGTTCTCTTTTACAAACAACATTTTACAAGCTTAAGCTGTCCCCTATAATCCACCCAGTAATTCTCAGGATTAGCTCGAACAGACAGCTTACTAAAGATTTTACTGCCTCGCCCACTTTTACAGAAAATAATAATAAAAGCCAGGTAAACAAAATAATCTCGGTCAATAAAGACATCAGGGAAATCTCAAGTACTGATAAACCAACGCCATAATTACCGGAGTCTGTGATAGCCGATCGGCAGTCCTTATTTTTTCTGCATACAAAACAAAAAGCTGCAACGTTCGCAACTTAATCAAGCGAGGAGATTTTTTGTTTTAATATGTGTGTGCTACCAATAAGTCACGTAGGATGTCTCATTAAAATGGTGCTAGTATTAAGTATAGTTTGTATAAGTATTTTTGTAACACATTAAAGGATTTAAAGTAACAAAAGCTTGGATGGAAAGTGCGCGGCCGGCGACAGTGCGCGGCCCGATAAGCTCACACTCATTTGTCACTGGAGGCGAGCGTACGCGTCGTGTAAATTCCTTCCCGGCCGAGATAAACCCACCCAACTCCTATGTTGTGGTGAGGAATGAGAGACGGATTAAACACTGGCCCTTCCCGCTGGCTTTCGCTTTTATGTTTTGTATTTGGTTTGGAAAGATTGTTTGTCGATTTTATAGCTCCCTTTTGCGGTTAAAAATAAACGTGCCTATTGAATTCAGTGGTTGACTTTCAACTGACTGAACCGTTTTATTTTAAATTATTTTGCAATATTAAACTTTTAGACAGTTCGGTTAATATAAATTTATTCTCATTGCGCTTTATATTTGTGTATACACATATTTAGATGTCTGCCTAACCTAGGTAACGTTACCTTCATGAGCCTATCATCATTATTATCTACGATTCATCTGAAAACTTCTAAACTTTAAGACTAGCTTGAAGTCAAACAACTGTAAAACCCATACACCTACAAAAACGTTAGTGCAGCAAAAAGGGAATTACTTTCGTCGCCGTCTCCACTAGGAAGGCGTACCATCCTGATTAGGCAAGCCTGTAATTGAAGCACCGTTTTAATGACAGTTCCTCGCAAAGCACCGCAAGTATACCCGAGGAAATCATTTCAACAAATTACTATTATATAAGTCCAAGTAATGGAGTTTCTCTATATAAATTATAAGTGTCGGGAAGATGGTTGCAACGGTGCCGGCGAGCACTTTCCGTTCACTCGCATCTCACTTAACTGTAGGAATCATTTTATTTTCTCATAATAATCATTATATTTATCTCCGTTTGCTCTATCCTTAGAATCAATTCTAGACGGCGTGTTTTCTAGTTTCTTATATTTTATTAATATGTGTATATATCTCTTTCACAGGACGTAATTATTCAACGGAAGATACACTGTTCTGCCAAACACGTTCGAGAAACGGAGATTTAATTGAAGATACAGTCGAAGTTGTCGCAGCGAAGCCTTTGGAAATATGGTGGCATAAGTGGGACATTACGTTATCAGAAGTTGATACCCCGTTGCTACTGTCTTGCCCTCTAACAGAACCTCTGGATAGCCCTTCAGTAGTATCAGTTGTAACAGAACCCTGCGATGACCCAACGAATGCTTTCCGATTGGAACCCGATAAAGAAAATAATAAAAGAACAAGAATGTTTACAGTCTGTGTCAAAGACATGAACTTTGATAAAGATATATCACAGAGCTTAGTTGAATGGATTGAAATCAATAAAATACTTGGTGTAGATTTGATAGATATGTATGTAGATGACGTCACAGAAGAGACGAAGAGAGTTCTACTGCACTATCAAGATAAGGGTCTTGTGAGACTATTCCATGTTCCTATTAAGCATAAGTCGGAAAGGTCTCTTTGGCAACGAAGGAGAGATCATATTATAACTTATAATGATTGTTTATATAGAAATATAAAAGAATCTGAGTATATTGTTCCACTGGACATTGACGAAGTAGTTTTGCCAAAAATTGCAGATACATGGCCAGAGTTACTCAATCGTCTAAATAAATATGGTTGGAAGTCTTCAGAACGTTCCTCTATAATGATACAAAATGTATTTTTCTTTGATTTCATGCAAGACATTGATAAATATAGCATGGATGGCAGAGGAGTAAAGAGCAAAATTTACGTCAAAAGAGACGATGTGCGGATTAAAAAACATATAAATTTAGAAATAGATGAAATAGAATTAATAGTAGATTCAAATAATTTAAGCAAAGAAGTCATAGATGATAATGAAGAAGATGAAGTGCTGTATGAGAAGTACAAATCTAGATGTGGTAGTGAATTGCCTACTCCTAAATTAGCAAAACACATAGTAAGTTCGGCGGTGATCAGTCCTATAGGATACTACAGCAAGAGTTGGATGTTGACTAAAAAGGTTTTAACAGCATTCAACCATTACCCTTTGAAGAGCCTCGGGGCGTCAGGGTCCGTTGGCTGGTCAGCGCCCTTTAGTGAAGTGCAACTCAATCATTATAAGGTGAGAACTGAAATTAAGTGCTATTTTATTACTCTCGCCTTTGTCTATGACTAGCAAGTAATTACTGAGCTAATTGCTTCGCCCGTGAGGAAAGCCAGTTTTCCTAGATAAAAATCACATTATCTAAATATATCTACAAGATATCTAAACTAGCACTTTACTAGCGAGTTCATCCGCGGAGATTTCAAAGTTTTCCATACACACTTTCATATTTTACTCCTTTAGGGGTATATTGGAACCTCGCACCTAGCTTCTGACGTTCCATGAGTGCCCATTTAGGAGTACGTGAATATATTTTTTTGATTTTGATTGTTTGAAAATCCTGAAACACGTGTTACATAGTTTTTGATTGAAACCTCAAATACCAATTTTCATTGATTTTAATTGATCTTTTTTTACCCTTAGGGATAGAATGTGCTAAAAAAAATTATTTGTGGATGCTTACGTTACAAAAGGTACCTACTGTTCAAATATATTTTTTCAAGCTTCAGGGGTTTAGGCCCTGCGTTGATTGCAAACCAGTCATATCACATCTTTTTATAATAAGAAGATATTTGTAATTTAGAAATTTTTCTTCATCTGAATTCGTTCAGCCTAATAAGTCACAAATTTGTCTTCACCAATGAATTCCATCGTGTCCACAAATAACTGTACCGGTAATACCGAGGGATATTTAGCTCACGTTTTCAAATATTTCTCTAATAAATAAGGGCATGTTGTGAAGTTATAATCACGTTTGCAGGAGTCGTGCAACACGACGGTGGTGGTCGAGTGCGCGAGGTACAGCCGGCGCGCGCGCGTCGACCGCGCCGCGCTGCGCCTGCGCCGCCGACTCACGCGCGCCCTCGCTGACGGCATCTGCACCGGAATAAATGTTCTCTGAGAATTGTCGTTTCATTTTCGTATTTAATCTTTATTCATTTGGTAGCTACCATTGTTTAAAAGTGGAACCACTTTTATCTCTATAGTGAGCTTTGGAGGAGGTTCTGTCATAGCAGTATTACGTAATCAATCTTGATAGTTAATATTTAAAAGTAAAGTGAAAGCTTTTAAACAAAATCATGGCTTCTTTCTTAAAAATTATGTTAGTATGCTACTTGATGAACGAGACAGTTATCTGTCTCGTTCATCAAGTAGCATACTAACAAGAGATCACAAGCTTTCCTAATTATTTTCTTATTTCACATTCCTACAATGGCAATTGAAACCAGCACTCTAATTGCGTAACACTCTATCAATCACAATCTGAATCATTTTGAAGCCTATTGCTAATCCATTGCTTTATATGTTCTAAAAAAATGTTTGCTCAGCAACATAAATAACGCAATAAATGCTGTTGAACTGTCAATATGAAAGCCATTCCTACTGTTAGTGTGTTACGCAATTACCCCACTGGTTAGAAATGTGGATTTTCGTTATTTTCACTACAAAATTAAATTACTAACCAGATCTACATTTCTCGTCTATCCTAATAAGAAAATACAAAATCAATGCAATGTCCTTAAAATTACATTTATAAGCAAACATAAAATTACTACACAATAACATAGATGTGTACATAAATAATCACAGGCACTAAACTCCACACGATCAAATGCTTGTATTATGCAAAACGGTGGACATTCCCAATATGGGAGGATAACAGATATTTAAAATATATAGAGCTGTACGCATACCGGCACGTGGTCCAGAGTACATGCAAAAAGTATTTCGTAAATATTTATAAAGAGGACTATGAAGGCATCCATCAGATGTAAAACACGATTGATGGCACTGTCGCACGGATTGACCATAAACGGACGTGTGGGTTTTGTTTTAGATAAATATGGAATGTTGTATGTGGATGTCAAACATTCAGCCGTCAAAGGACAAAATATAATCTGTCCTGAATAAAGATTTTTGTTAATACCCGGTAATACATGAAACAGCCGCGTTAAGGCTCGTAAACACTGGCGCGACGCGACACAAAGGAACCGCGTGTCGCGCGACGAGCGGCGCCTTTGTGTAGCACTGTCGCGTCGCGCTGTCACGTCGCGCTGTCGCGTCGCGCCTGTCTGTGGGAGCCTTTACTTCACACTTCACCGTCTATGTGGTATCAATGAGTAATTCAGTACCTACCTATAGATCTCTTCCAAATAGGGTGTTGTTTGTCATAATCTTCACGTTCGAGCAGAAACGGGGTATCAAATGTACAGCCAGGCCATCATTTTGAGTTATTTTACATAGTCAGAAGGTAAGAAACTTAGAGAATACCTATTGAAAAACAATTGATAGACAGATTATGGGATCGCAATATGTTAAAAATATTTATGAGCACATAGCAAGAGGAAGCTGCCTTCAAGCAATAAACCTTGGTCACCTTTGACTGCACACGGATGCAGTAGATGTGGTCTAATATTGCCCGGAAATTGCTAGCCCAAGACCTAGAAGTCAGATAATTTTATTTGTAAGCAGAAAATTTAAACTTATATGACTCACTGTGCCCCCGGCTTCGATCGCTTCGATGCGCTAAGCCTGACCAGAGTCAGAGAGCATATTCTATGAATTAAGGCTCCTACAAACAGCCGCGACACACGACGCGACTCGCGTGCGACACAAAAGCACCGCTCGTCGTGCGACGAGCGGCACCTTCGTGTCGCGCCTGTCAGCCATTAACGTGTCGTTAGAAAGGCGCACTAAAAGAAAGACATTTAAGGCTCCCACAGACAAGCGTGACGCAACAGCGCTACACAAAGGCGCCGCTCGTCGCACGACACGCGGTGCCTTTGTGTCGGGCGTCGCGTCGCGCCAGTGTGTACAAGACTTTATGTAGCCGTTATTTTTTATAATCCAAAGAAATAAGCAAAAGAAATCAACTAAACTCCCGATCTATAGATTACTAAATCTATAGATTACTAATTTTGCGTAAATGTTTATGATCGACCATATAGCGTAGCTCCGTGTTCAGTCAGGCAAAAAAATAACGTCGGAGAGTAGTCGTGTGTGACGAAATAAATCGGTAATGTGGTTTTAATGACGTGTCCTCACACACTGCCGCATTATCTAGATGGTACGTGACGCTACGGTCTGTCACAGCACTAGGACTAAACGGTAAATGACCACATGTTAAGAAACAAATCTTTGCAAAACCTTTATGTAAATTTCCAGCGAAATCATTCGTATCTTAATCAAAGTCAGCTTCAGGGCACAAAATTTCTTTACCAAAATGCAAATGTTTATTAAGATTTTACCGATTAGAGAATTTTAAAACGCTTTTATTTTTTGCGAAATTTGGTTTAACGAATTAATCCACGTTCTCATGCCTTGAGTTGTATAAAAGTTTGAATTACAGAGAGAGCAAAAATTCAATAAAAACTTCTTCATGCTTTTATTTTTCCATATCTTATCGTAAATACTACGTCGTTGTGCCGGGCAATACACATCGGCGCTGCCAGCCTCGCGTTATGCCCTCGTATCTGTCTCTAGGATTACACTTTACGCACCTTGGTCGCACTGGATGCCCGCCGAACAAATAACCTTACACCAGCTTCATGTAATTATTCCCATGTTCGCCTCCAGAATGTAAAGTAACGCTAAAAATCACAATAATAAAAAAAAACACGTTCAAGTCGAAATGCGATTTAAACGACGCTAAAGCTCCGGGAATTCATTGTGGTTTAACGATCACTTTATTTACATACGATGTAAAAAGTTGGTAGTACATTAATTTATTTTATTGAATTAAGGCGTCAAAGGTATTTAGGGATACATTAACATTTTATAAGCTTGTCCCATAAACTGGAACATGCATTATGCAACAGTAAATAATTTATAAGATTACATACTTACCTACACGGAGGTGAATAAATCTCGATGCCTTCAAACCAGTACAAAAGAAACATCAGAATTACTAAGTACACAGTATTCAACTACTCAGTGATTCGTAACGATCGTTCATGCAACAAGATACGAAATATATTCAGCCAAAGGTCAGGAATAAACTCGAACAGAACAATAAGATGAACTGGCTGCCTGTAGTATTTTAGCGGGTAGAGCCGTCACCTCGTACCCTCGTCTAGGGTTTCGAACTGAGCTGAACTGATTCATTTACAACGACAGATAACATCACCTAGTTTATTGGACATTGTGCGTACGTTCCGATAGAGCGATAAGCTGATACCGTGTTCGCCACGGTAATCAATTACTACCGCCTTCCTACGCGCTTCCATTCAATAGCGAAACGTTTTTATTGCCGCTCCCGACGCCGCGAAAATTAAACACTCGTTACTTTTACAGATGCACGATAAAAGTACGATTGAATGTAAAATATAATATTCAATTTACTTTATTTATTTAGGACTGAACTGAGAGTTAATTTATACCCTTTTGTATTGCAGACTTAATAAACGCGTCTTGATTCTTGACGCCGCTTACATGTGGATTGCACAAAATAAGTATACCTACAAGATAGCAAATAACAGTCAGTGGGCTAGCTTAGGTGTCGCTCGCTTGGAACTTATCAATCTTAGAGGTACAACTGGTGTAATCAGCATCACAGCTATCATCAAACTACATCCGAACGGTATTTATGGAATTGAAACGTGTTTCGTTCGACACCCGTCAATCATGCGACTCAAATGGTTGGTTAGATGCTGAGATCTTACATAAATTAGATGTCAGAGATGAACGTACTCGATAGACTATCATTTGGAATTACGAAAATAGCATTCAAGTACTTTAACTGAGGCAATCATTTGATGAACTAGTAATTTTCTTTGTATCGATCGAGTAAGTTAATGATGAATAAGAATGTGAACCTGTCGATAGTCAGAAACACATATAAATAAATGATAAGATCGATATGTGAAACAATACTGGCAATATACCGATAATGAAAGAGCCGGTAGTGATGTGGCTCATTGTCCAGCAATCGATAGGATCAGTCCACTTACTGCGCGCGATGGTAGATAGTGCGGTGTCAGTGGTGGCCATTACAATTACGATGCTTCGCATTTTAGTGATGTCATTTCGGTGCATTAGCATGAGCAAGGCCTCTTGTGCGCCGACGCATGCACCCACTTAGGGCCAGAATGCAAGAAGCAGTGATTCACAATCAACTTACAGATGCAATCGCCTCACTCGCGTAATGTCAATAAGCACCGTTTCGCATCGCAGCCACAGATTTACTTGAACTTAATAAGAATACTTTGACGAATAAAAACTGGAGACATAAGAGCAAGAAATAAACCTTGCTTTCAATAAAACATTAAAGAGGGAATTAATGTTGACTATCAAGACGTCCCTTTCTGCCTTATTTGATGATAACAAGCAATCCACAGACATCCTGATAGCTATTACATATAAAATGGTATTAGAAAATGTATGGTCCTACGTTGCAGCATTATTAACAAGCTAATCATTCATTAAGTTTCATCCGGGCATCATTAAAATAGTTGTACCTATGCGGGAAAGCTTGGGGTTAGTACATTAATGGCGTGTCAGTCACCGTTGATGAATGCTTCATAATCTTTGTATCGACGTGCTGCGATATACATGGCTATCTATTGCCACGAGCAATTTTTGTATTAGATTTGTATAGGTACTCGTACTATACAACACACTCTTACGAATGTCAGTGATAGGTAGACCATATGATGACTGCAGCAGAAAAAATATGAACCTGAATGACGTTTGGGTAAAAAACATGGAATACTTTAAAGGTAGTTGGCCTAGCCGTAACGGCAATTCCTGGGCGCCTGGCTGTTAACAATAAAGCGATTTATGTGAAGTTCTACAAAAATGAATTTATGAATTCATGCCCCAATTAAATAGATTTTTAAAATATAGGTACATAATAAGCACAAAAGGTAAGAATTCTCTGAAAATAAGGTAGTTGATCTAGAAACCCCTTAAAAGACAACAGTCACACTGCCACACATCAAGTGGAAACACTTAATTTAGTTTATTTGAAAACCTTTGATCGGTTGAAAACGGACGGCACATCGTAAAATGTAAAATTTAACTATTCGACTTATAATACGTTTTGTCTATTATACTTCACATGCATATATCCTGTATTATATATGCAAATAACAGTACAAAAGTGAGTCGGACCTATCACATCATTCACATCCAATCAACGATTGATTTATGACGCAGACATGAGTCTGGCTTTCGCGCTGAATACCAAGTGTCTCCCGCTACAAGTACTAAATTATCTTTCTTACCTACATTGACAGATCCCTATTAATATATTTCTTAGAACGATATTTTGAGAAGGAATCATTCATGCTAATTTGAGTCATCCTTCGATGGAATAAAGTTGAGTCTAGAGTGATGGTATTTTTAGCATGACAAACTTCGAAGTCACACTTTACATCTTTCAAGTAGCAGAGTAGTAAATTATAAGTAAATGACGTACGAGACAAGATCTGGCTGACTGGATGCAATCTCAGCTCTTACGTAGATTAAATCCATGATAAAACGAATGTTCTATATTGAACTGAGCTGAAACCGAAGATCAGAGAACGGCTGAGGAAGACCGAATGGCTTTGTGACTGCAATATTACAACAATGGGACAATCAATCTAACAGTTCAATGGCTATATTTATATTTACTAAATATAAATAATAATTTCACTATATTATAGTGAAATTATTTCTCCTCAAGTAAGAATGTGGCTTTTAACTGAATTATGCTCCACTTTTCGAAAGTCTTAAGATGATAAAATGTTAGCCCTGTAGTTGAAGACGCTTTGAAAATAACTCTTTTTCAAGTTCTAACAAGAACAGGCACATTTATTTGCATAATTCACATTTAATTTGTCTGAAGTACAGAACACGTCATGTAGTTAATTAAGGCAAAAACGCTAATGAGCGATGTGGCACGACCCGAGTCCTGCGCAAGCGGCGACGAGACGTGCGCCTGCGTCGCACTTCGCTGCCGACAATTGTCTCCTCCAGATATTACTCAGAAGTTCACTCTCACAGCTCCGTAATTCCACATAATAACATAATTACATTGTTGTCGGCAGTTCCTTGAACATTTAACAAGTTTTATGTAAAATGCAAACTATATTCGTCATAATTACCGAGGGGCCCTTCCAAAACATGTTCAATGTGCGTATTTTTGCAGCTTTATATTTTATAGCAATTTGCATAAACAATAAAGAATAACAAGAACTGCCAACCATAGCACAACTCAAAAAAGAGTTGGAAATCCATCAGTTACCTTTAACAAAAATAAAAACAGCATGATCATCAACATCCTTAGGTACAGACATTTCCAATTTGTCATACTATAAAAGATCATAAAACCTTCAAAAAGAAACAAATAAAGGACATGTTCTCTTATTATAATAACAACGAATTGGCGTCGAGTTATATTAGCCCTCGCATTTAGAGTCGGCATTAAACTTAATTTTATTATAGTGGACAACCGCCGTAAATGTCGTTGTTAGACAACGCTTTTAACTACACGCCACAAAAAACCAGCCCAGTTTACAATAGTGCACTAACAATCACTGTAATCATGCAGAAGGTATGTGAACACATAAATGGCAGACACCCGGGAGAGATGCGCTCATTTCCAAGCCTAGCCATAGGACATTAAAATTACGAAACAGCCACAGTTTACAACTTGACATGAGTCTATTGGTCACCATAAAACCAGGGAACTTTGTTTCACTAGTCTTACAAGATCGTATAACTCAACTAGCACCTTCTAAATGAATGTTAAGGCTAGTTAAACTATTACCTCTAGCGTCTCAGTAAACATTATCCGTTTGTGTATACTAAGTATAATTTTGTAACTTGGCACAGTATTTGCTTCCCTCTTAGTCGTACAGTACCTATAGAGCCTAAGAGGACATTTACAGCGGCTGAATAAACACATCAAAGTTCTAATGACACGGCGCTAATGGTCAAGTCATGGTTGATTGCGTTCCACAGGCTGAGAATTGCTATCTTGCTTTAGACTGCCAATATTTACAACGTCATCTTCAGACCTCCCGGACAAAGTAAAAGGAAAAGTTTTTTATGTCTCAAAGATTGTTTCAACGTTTGAAAAAGACTGTAATAAAAAGTAAGAGCCTTTTGTAATTTTACAGAATGAAACTTTTCCTTACTTATGATTTATTCAAGACCATTTCTAATATAAAAAGACACTTCTCAACAACAAAGTTCTTTGAACATTCAGATTAGACATTAATGAATATGATTTTGCGTTGCAGTGGCTGTCTGTCCAGACTGGACCGGGTACATGCAGTCAATGCACTATTGAAATTTATCGTATCCTGCGAATCTACCGCCTCCGAGGCTAGGAAGGGTCGTCGACCTAGGAACGGCGTTAGGATACCTAGGTCGGTAGGTACAGTTTAGGTGCGCGGGCTGGATAGCACGACGAACCCGGATGCCTTGCATTTATTATACTACAACATTTACTATTGAATGGAACGAGCCACATTAGTGCAGTGTTCGTAAACAAAGTGAGAGGCTGATAATATTGTTTGCTATAACAACGGGAGATAGTCTAGTAAACTTAGATAACGTTTAATGATATGGTAAACAAACTAATTTATTTTGTTGTCAGTCCACATCATGTTAAATAAAGTAAAAATATATTATTTTGTTCCACTGGATAATTATATGAGTGTAGAAACACGTAGATTAACAAAGACAGGTGACTGGATAATATACTTATTAGCAGTCGAGCACCATTACAATTGATTTCCTCTCAGCGGGACAACCGGCAATATGAAATACTGACTACAGCCTGTCTATTTTATAATGACAACATAATAAAATCAGACTCACAAGTCACCGCGTCCTCTGAAAATTTATTTTCAGATGTTCCCGTTTCAACTACAAAATCCCTAAACTCGTCACCTTCTGTTGCTGGATCTTTGCTAATGTTTGCGATTCGGAATTTCATTTTGAACATAAAGATATATAAAGATAACAAAAAGATATATAAAGATAGATAAAGATAAAAAGATATAGATAGATATATAAAGCCTTTCACACTTTAAATGTAAAAAAGGCTGCAGATCTGTGTGGTAATTCGTTAGAAGTCGCTATATTATAAGCTCTAATATTTAATAATAGTATCGACTGTGGGGAGTTTCCTGACCTTATGAAAAATAGTAAATTGATGCGTTTGTTTAAATCATATAGTACTTCAGACCCCACAAATTTTAGACCTATTCCAGTACTACCTACTTTTAGTAAAATTTTTGTGAAATTAGCTTTAGACCAATTGCAAAGATTTTTTAATATACTTAAATCATAGCAAACAGGTTTTACAAGGGATCGTTCAACTACTGATACCCTGTATTGAACTTTTAGGACATATTTATAATGCATGGGAATATAAATGCGATGCTTTGGGCAGCTTTTGTAATTTATCCAAGGCAATCGATTGCGCTCTTCATGAAAAGTTAATCAGGAAACTCCGCCACTACGGGATCCAGAATACCGCTATAGATCTTCTTTCTTCATACTTGAGTAATAGGATTCAGAGCATTGCATTAATGGAAAAAGACCTCCCGGATCTACAGTAAAAATAGGAGTCCCACAGGGGTCAACTCTTGATCGTTTCTTGTTTTTATTTGTATTAATGACTTGCCTTACCCCATAAAGGATAATCATGATATACTGTGGTTTGCGGATGACACTTCACTTTTTTTTAACTTTTACGTCAGCAGTTGGTTACCGACGATGTAAATAGCGCGATCTCAATAGTCGAAGTCGAGTCGAGTGTCGAGTTCATTGGTTGAATGTTAATAATTTACTTATTAATGAAAAAGTTAGCGCTACCAGGGGGGTGGACACAGGAGCACCCCTGCCCCCCCCCCCGAAACGGTATAAGTAAAATAAAATCGAATCGTCTGAATGGACTGGCCTGAATCATATCCATCAAGACATTGCTTCAATGAGGAACGCTGAATAAGTACCTGCTATATCTTCAGCAGCAGTGGCGTAACTATTAAGGTTCAATGTGGTGCAGTCAGTTCGTACTCGGGCACAGATGTCTGCTATGCCAACAATGCACCGGCCTAAAGTAAACGAGAGGATTTCAGGATAACATAATATAATGCTAAAAAGATAGCGTGATCAGAGGGGCCTCGCGGGTCCAAAATGTATAAGGTTTTCTCAAGTCATGTTTTTTTTTACTATTACTACGAAATATCAAAAGAAAAGCTAACTAAACCAATTCGAGGTGGGGTGCTAAATTTATTGAGCTCCCTTCGCTCGCTCTTGCAACCCAGAAGGGCCTAGACAAAGTAACATTCGTTTAGCGATGACGCTAGTAAAAAAGCCAAAAAAATGTATGGGGTCAACATAAGCTATCGAAATGTCACGTGATCATAGGCCAACGAATAGAAACTAACTATTATAGACAATGTTAACATCATTCGATTCTACAAAACGAATCGACAGCTTCGAACGATTACTTCCATAGAGATGCGTGGCCAAGTGACACTTTTTGACAAGAGTTATCGCTAGTTTTCGATTCATATGATGGAAACATTAGCGAAAGCGATAGCGATTGTAGAAATAGAATCGCTCTGAAGCGAATGCCATTTGTCTAGGCCGTCAGGTTCTCTTAATTCTTAAACTTTACTACCTATGTCGACAAACTAACTCTTGTTTCTGTGGTCAAAAGAAAATCTATCCTATCCCAGGCGGGGTGCTAAAACTGCATTTTGGAAGAAGTTCTTTAACGCGGCTCGGGGTAGGAGTAAACTGGCAGAAATCGTCACGTAACAAAAAAGCGTTATGCCCCTCCATGCGACTTTCTCGAGAGAGAGAAAGAGAAAGAGAGACAGTTTTCACGGTTTTCGAGGGTGCTAAAGCCGATAGTGAGGTCAAAATATAAATCCAAGATGGCGGCTGCGAAAATTTCAAAATATTTCGTCTTGGGTGTCGTTTTCATGCTTTTGAGGGTGAAAATCAAGATGGCGACAACTTCATGAGAGCTTCTAAAAACTTATATTAGATGGCTCTGTATTAAAAACGTGTATTTAAATCCATCCTTTCTCTTTCTGTGTCTCTTTCTATCATATACCAGAGTGTGTGCGTGCGAGTATCGCGTAAGGAACTTCGTTCCTGACGGAGGTCCCCCGACCGCACACGTTTTTGCTTTGTAGTTATACTTAAATGTCATTGAATAATAATGAATCCCAAAAATAGCATAGTGCAATACTATAATGTGAGAGACACTTTTTAACTGTCTAGCCCATGTGTCCCTACCAGTAATAAATCCTGGATCCGACCTAGAATCCGCGGCATACGCTGTTAGAAAAAATCGTCACAATGATAAGAACTATACTAACTCAACTATACTTTGTGAAGTATAATATTATTGAGTATTTTAATAATTGTGAATGTGAGAACTATATGGGTATTTTTTTTCTCTTTCTCTATTAATTTTAATAATAATCTGGCAGTTTGAGTACTTTATGCGGCCTATCCAAATGCTCTTTCCTTGGTATTGCTTGTAGAGTGGTTGAGCTCCTTAAGTTCTGAGTTGCACTACACGATTACTGACAAATCGGTGCACAGACTGGACAGGTCCACTAAAATCTGTATGGTTGTTTCCACAAAAGAACATTTCAGACACCAACCTACATGATCGTCAAATGATCTGACCAAGATTATTTCCGGACTTTTATATAGACATTGACATTGGTGAATTTTATTTATACATTGACATGAATATTTACTTAGGAAAGTATTATATTATATTAATTATTGTAAATGTGAAGACTATGTGGGTCATTGTTTTGTTTTCTCTGTTAGTTTTAATCATAGTCTCGCAGTTTGAGTACCTAGTTTATGCGGCCTATCCAAATGTCCTTTCTTTGGTTTATGGTTCGTCGAATCGTTGAGCTACTTAATTTTGAGTTGAGCTGCAAGATTACTGACAAATGCGTGCAATGACTGGACAGGTCCACTCAATCTGCGTGGTTCTTTCCTCAAAAGACCATTTCAAATACCAATCTACACGGTCTTTACATGATCTAACCAAGATTATGTCTGGACTTTAAAAAAGACTGTGATCTCTGAGTTTGTTTCGGCCTTTCTTTTCAGAATAGTCAGATAGGAAACACCGACCTCATCTAATTTAAAAAAAATGATTGACGTGTAAAAGTGTTTGTACAAACCTACATACAGGAATAAAATCATTTATCAACTTCTCACGAAAACTTTACTATTGAAGTTGGCTAGCACGAGATCCTGACTGATCGGGTTTTCGTGATTGAGTCATTTTGTATGAGTATGTAGCCTGGAAGACGTAGCGTTGGAAAGCCTCCCACAAGGTGGACCGATGACCTGGTGAAGGCCGCAGAAATCCGTTGGATGCGAGAAGCACAGAACCGGTCGAAGTGGTGGTGCTTGGGGGAGGCCTATGTCCTGCAGTAAACTTCTTTCGGCTGCAATGATGATAATGATGTAGTCTGGATACCGGTAGGCTACATATCTGAGTAATCTCTCTTGAAATACATGAGTGGCTAACTACTTACTGTTATAGGGTCACATATAATAAGTGATACAATTAAGTAGGGGCAGTTTTTTGATTCACAAAATTGGCGATCTCGCTGCAACAAATCAATTAAATATTAGGCAGGTAATACACTTCCAGTTTCTGTTATTTGTTGCAATTGTTTGACCAAAACAAAAGATAATCATAAAAGTTCTCATGACATTTAAAACAACATAATAAAGTGAGTTCTCAAACAGAAATCCTTCAGTTCACAAACACTTTCATTTTATTTCTCTTCCTTATTATTATGTCGTCATCCCATATTGTCTTCGTACACGGGCCAATGCACTATTCAATAGGAAGTAAATAAAGTTCTTGAAAGTCAATATGCCATAACAATATATCACAGAGCATGGGGCATAAATGTAATGATGGTAATTCCGCGTTAGACCATAAAATGGCCTGCTACGTCCAAAGAAATTCAATGTAACGATTTTTACATGAAAGCCTGTATCCGCAAGGAATCGTAGGTAGGTAAGTACCTTTTTCTTATTTTTCCGGCGGTAATTTTCCAATAGGCGCGCGGGCTTTTGAAATAAGACCGGGGAATGTGGGATTTTTGCCTCACTAAGACCACTCCGGTGGTTACCATCTGCACATGGAAGGTGCACCGTTACCTCTCAAAAGACCGATCCGAAACCCCCTCTGTGTAACAGCTGTTAGGGCACATTCCTGGGGAGACTAAAGGCGTCTCCCCGAAACCCGATTGTGCAAGAGTGCAGCACGTGACCCCTGTGCCCCGTCTTCCCTGAGGAGATAAGTATAAAGAAAAGAGAAGAAAGTCTGACGACTGAAATATAGGTGCTATGTGCATACATCAGTTTACAGACTTACAGATTTTGATCCGAGAAATATTAAGACATCTTAGAAGTTTTGTCTACCATTCTGAAAAGTAACAATGAGGCTCCAATTAGCTCAATTTTTTAGGTAAATTATGTGAAATAAAACATTGTAATATTGGCTGCGAATGTTAAAATCTGAAAGCCACACTTGCTAATATGTTGCTATTGTTAATCACTTATAACAAATATTAGTATGAAATAGGTACGAGCTAATGTGTACAAAAGCCTTAACATTATTCTTTCACTTACCTACATAGCGACTCAATAATCTTTTCTATGAGCTAACCTGCACCCTAATTGCGTAACACACTATCAATCACAATCAGAATTATTTTGAAGCATATTGCTAATCCATTGCTTCATAGTTCGAAAAATTTGTCTGCTCAACAGCGTAAATAATGCAATGAATATTGTTGAACTGTCAAAATGACAGCCATTCCTACTGTTAATCGCAATTATCCCGATGTTTAGACGAACATTTGCAATTCTTAAAGATCGTTTAGTTCTATGGTTTCCTACTCGCAGTAGCATCCCGTAAAAGTCTTACTTCTCTGATTATGTTCGCATAATGTTCCAAGATAAATAAAAAAGAACATAAATTTATTTGACCCAGGTCAAGGGCGCTGATAAATAAAACATTTAACAGAAACAACGCAATCGCAAATTGTTCATTCGAAAACAAAGACATTTTAAGATTTTATTCCACTTCTCATTATACTTTGTAAATAATCTGTTTCTATAATATTATCTCTGTAATGGACGGAGCCCACCTTAATGCATCAATGGTTAATGTTCTTATACAGAACATTTCCATAAACGCCGCATTTAGAAACAAGCTCTCGTTTCACATAATAATGGGATCCATTTGGCTCTCTCTTGATAATAACTGAAAATTGTTTTATTACACTGCACGTGGATACATCATGGCAGGCATAACAACATTAAAATTTGTTCTAAAGGTACAGCTACATGAGAAAGTAATGCTTCTCTTTTACATAACATCGCAAAGTACCTCCGATATGACTTAAGACTTAGACTTACCATAACAAGTCTTGGTAATGCATTTTATTTATAGCCATTATACGTCTGCGAAACTTTAATGCTTAGTGAATACTAAACACTGTTATAAAAATGCTAATCTATCAAACTGTGCTCGTATGAAAACAGACATCACAACATGACATCTCTTTTGTAACATGCCAAGTAGAAAAATAAAAATATCTAGTTCTTACTAAATCCAATTCGCAAATAGCTATTGCCCGCTATTTATGTATTTTAATGCCAGACTAAATTACAATTGGAAATCAGTAGACGCACAAAGCGAAAAAGTAAATAAGAATTACGTCCATTCTTTAGTCCGCTGTATGAGAAAAGTAATAAAATTACATTAAAACTTTATGATGATTGTATACGATTCATTGGTTGGCTTCGTCCCACCATCTTCAGCCAGTTCTTGTCTACGTCCATTGAAGTGCTAACTACGGTTTCATTATTGAAGCGTAATTGATTACTTGATCTGGGAATGGGTCCAATTATATTGAAAAAGTAGTGTTTGAGCTGCTTCTCATCAATTCCATCCACAGTATTTGCAGTATTTGTATGTATTAGTTACAATACCATTGCGTTACCTACTTACTTGTGAGCGTGTACGTGCTTATAAGCAATGATTTAGAGAACTGTCAGTTAGCTGATACAGTTTTACTTAACCTTATGAGGAGTTTTCTTTTTATGTTATTCTCCTGGGTTTCGTAAAAGACATCCATGGGATTATTGCAAAACAAAATACAATGAATAGGTAAAATCCTCCTATATCGAAGTAACGCGAATATATTGCTATAGGTATTTCTACACGTCCGTTCGCCATCATTGACGGGGTCCGAAAGGGCCGATGCCTGCTGGGGTCGCGGATTGTTCGAAAAAGTTACCGAGGCCCTGGCGCACAGGCAACTGAAGGAACAAGGGTGGGTTTTAGTCAGTAAGATTCTGACACGCCCTTCCACTCCGCCCAGAGCGGGAGAGGTCATTTGATGAAAACCCAGCCAAAAAAAATAAAAAAAGTACTCGAGTTTCGGCCTATCATAGATAACATGATCGGCCCAGGAGGTACACGTTTCCAACGAGAGAATACACTGAACGGCTTAAAAAACTTCCGTCTAAAAATAAGTACCTAGAGGTAGTACATATAATCCACAGTAAGAGACGCACCTTCTATGATTCAAACCCACAGTATTTAATTAAACTTGTGTTGTCTACAGCTTTGCATCCAAACACCACACAAAACATCAAGGTATTATATCCACGTATATTTGGCGTGGTGTGAGCACAACTGCACAATGTATCTCCCAAGCGAGTGGGCGGACTGCGCTAAGTGAAATAGGAGTTGACGCCTCTGAACGTCGGCGTTAGTATTTTATTTCATTAGGCTCTATGTTTATGCACGGACCCTTCCTACACACTCGAATAAAGGCTTAGCCAGACGATAGACTGCTAGATTTATGGTGTTTAAAAACAGCTACATTATTTAAGAATGCCTATAAATCTTTTCACGGTCAATGTAAAAAGGTGTGACTAAAAGTAGGTACTAACACTGGGTT
This sequence comes from Dryobotodes eremita, assembly GCA_917490735.1. Lineage (NCBI taxonomy): Eukaryota > Metazoa > Arthropoda > Insecta > Lepidoptera > Noctuidae > Dryobotodes > Dryobotodes eremita. Next base: position 13,356,261 of record OU823254.1, on the reverse strand, counting down.
AAAAGCAAAGATTCAAACAGACATCGTCATCGTTATTTCTATCTTAGTCGTTTGTTAATTTCCAAACTTTCGGCCTGCGTCTGACAGATTATTAAAGCATTCATACAAGTTTGCGGTTCGGAAGTGCAAACTGTTGTCGCTGACCACTACTCACCGCTGTGGCATACACATTAGGCTATTACTTTAATGAATGCCGTTTGTATTCCATGCCACGCTATATTTAGTTGTTGCTCAGACTATCTAAGCTAACGCTGCTGACAGTGAAATATGAAATTAGTAGAGTATCTGATAGAAGCTGCAAATAAAAACACATGCTGTATTTTCCTACATTACATAACTGCACTGAAATTTCTGTCCTTATAATGTTATAACATTGTTTCTTGTAATTTATATGTACGATAAAGAATAACAATTAACATAACACTTCTGCGTTTCCACCATAGGAAACACAGAACCGTGGACATCATAATAATTATATATATAATAATAGGTAATATTAAAGGTTCAATTTCCTATGGAAGACCCGCAAAAAAATATATCTATAAGCAGGTACCCTACATCCTGAATTATGCCAGGACAATCCTGACTCATTACAATAAGTAAAGTAGGTAGGTATTATATATTTAAATAACTGGGGTCATTGCTGCGTGAAGACTGAACCACGAACCATTGACGAAACAATAACTACACTAAAAGCATTAATTACCTTCTCTTCCGGAGAACCTAATTTCAACAACCTTTCTGTGATAGATAACGCGGTTGAAACTTTACTTTGTTATGAAGTAGGCAAAACAGCCAACTTTAGTGTGCAGTATTAAAAGTGTCACTTATTAGGCTGTGAAGAAAATTATAGTAGCCTTACCACCAAACCAACCATAAACCAACCAACTCACGCATGCTAATGGCTTTATCTAAGACTGAGACACACGCGTCGCCATCATTAACATGCGGTTTGAACCAGCGCGGCAGCGTGGGCCATTGTGGATACAGTTACAATAGATGTTAATACTACCCACACCATGTGTATTTTGCCGGAAACATTTAACTATCCCAACTAAGGTAAATGTCTATTCCTTCAGTCAGTGAATGAGACTTGTTTATGTTGTTATAATGTCGTATGTCTACTTGGTTATGTGAGCACAGCTACTGCAGGTAGGTAACCGTTTCTTGGTACTAACTTACAACATTTCAATTTCGCTACATCCAGACTGTGCGGTTGATCGATTAATTAAGATTAGCTCACAAGCAATCCATCTCATGTTGTGGATGGATTACAACACCTTCACCAAGGAATTTATGTAGGTACAACGATTTAATAAACGTACGTTTGATATGTAAGCAACCACAACTTTTTACGTTTTTTTTTTTAAGTTGTAAAAATATAAAAATCTTGTTGAAACCAGCCTCTCAACTTTTCCAAACAACTTCTAAAATAAAAACAAACTAAGAACACGTAATCTGCACGTCAACGACGCAAGCGCATTTACATTATGATCCACATTAACGATAACACACCACATCTCTAGAATTCCGTTACTAAAATATGATAGCAAGAAGTTCATACATAGTAGACATCATAACGGGTTGATAATGACAGCCGTTCTCTGCGTTCTACGCATTCTATGCACCAGGGTTATGCAAAGCACTGGAGGCTGCGGGAGGGACAGCAGACCGCAAGGTCACTCCCTGTTATCTAAATGTTACTAAATAGACAGTTTGAGGACGTTGGTTTCCTCTGAAAAGATATGAGGTGACTTTTTATACGATACCAGTTTTAATCATGGATTTATGCGCTGTTTTTAAACATGGTTTTTCATTTATCACTACAGTAAGTATAATCATTTCTGTTAAGTGTTGGTTAAAAACATGGGGTCGGAAGTAGGTCTCAAGACCAAACAGGTTTTCTTACTAACAAGTTATTAATTATGATTATTTTTATATGACCTACACGCCGTACATCGGGCCAAGCCAAACACTTGATGCGCCTAGTGTTATCTTAATATATATATATATGTCCAACTGTAAATCGAACAAGGCATTTTGTGTAGGTACCTACTTACCAATTATATGTTGAGATGGAGGTCGCTCTTTTCCGGGAAATACTTCCTACCCTGTCAAGTCCAAAGGTCTTTTAGGGATCTACCTATCCACCTACTAAAAACACAAATTAAACCTATAAATATATTCACTTATATAGATTATCTATTACGATATGATATCTAACTTCATCATAACCAGTCTTATCAATAATACCTACCTACTTAGGTATAGAGTGACTGCCACAGAAACCCTCATTAAAAATGTAACAAATGAACTCGAATAATGATTAGGTAAACTGTAAACCAATTTATTAAAAAACAAATGCCACAATTTCATTCAAAAGGGGATACAAAATAAAGGTCAATTAGCACGTGGTGGTCAGTTATGGTGGCGCATGCCGTGAGGAATAATCCGTATGTAATCCTATGTAACGGCTGCTACCTAATGAACGAATGCCTTCGCTGGATTATATAGCACTTTTTATTATTTCACTGCCTGGACCTGGTGGTTAGGATTGTTAAGAACAGTTACTAAGTATCAGTCAAGAACCTCTCTAGGTCTACCGTTAGACATCCCACCCCACGGGTTTTTGTTTGTGCAATCATTCGTCCTTACTAATTGATTTCCTGTAGATAGGATGGCTATAAAAAGTTACTCTTATACATTGCAGCTGACGTTGGTACAATTTGGTGCAAGTTACTAAATAGGGCTGCAAATTGCTGGTATCACGTGGGGTTGAATTGACAGAAGTTTATTAAATACTGGCTTCAGCCCGCGAATTCGTCTGCGAAAAAATTTCTTGTCCCCACACCCACCGCGTCGCGTCGCATCGCCCGCCCACGCTATTACTTCGTTTTTGTTTAGCGTTCTTTCTGACTTTTTTCTATTTGTTCGGCTCCCAAGGGTCGTAGCGTGATGTTAATTAGCCTATAACCTTCCACAAGAATTGGGCTATCAAATGCAAATAGATTTTTTCAAACTCGACTGGTAGTTCCAGAAATTAGCGCATACAAACAAACAAACACTTCAGCTTTATTATATAATATACTAGCTTATGCCCGCGGCTTCGCCCGCGTGGATGTCGGATATCGTATGACGGGGACGTACTACCGGGATAAAAGTATCCTAAGTCCTCACCCAAATCATGGCTTATCCTATGCCTATCATCTAGGGGAAGCCCGGGCAAGACGAATATGTTAAGGGGTAGTGTAAATAAAACCACAATCTAATAATCAATAGAATTCTTTGTACTTTTTATTTGTACTATGTTTAATCATCTTTGGAAAATAATCATTAAAATTAAAAAACTTAAACAATTTCTATAATAATTATAAGCCTTAACAAAAAGTATCAATTATCCGTTTTGCCCATTGGGGTCGGGCAAAACGGATACGCGCTAAGGGCAAAAAGGATAATGTGGAATTAGCTTACATCAGTCTTCACATTCATCGCAGAAGTAACTGCCAACCCCTACATAAGAAGTGCAGTCTTCATGCGCCCAACTTTTGCACTGATTACACTGAATCCAATCTTCCGCTGGTGGTTCAGTGTATTTGTCAGCGCACTTTCGATTTCATTGAAAATTAATATAAAATATAAGTACCTAGCTTTAAGTTTACGGAGATCTGTTTAAAATTAACATTAGTTGTCAAAAACCTGTTAAAATATTTCTTACTTATGAAAGAGATAATGAAATAACTAAACGGGCAAAACGGATACCCTATCCGTTTTGCCCATATCCATTTTGCCCAACACGCTAATATTAGAAACAAGTCAAGACTTGAAATGTTTTTAGTAGGTAAACAAAAAGTAACGATCACAAATAATACTTAAATAAACGTGCAATGGAATAAACAAAACATATTTATATGCAACTGATGACTAATACAAAAAAATTGTGTACAAACCTTTACAAAAATCGTAACAAAACAACGATAATTCTTTTTTTTTCCTTCCGCAACAGATGCACTCGCGTATAGTTTTAATTGAACTGTCATGGCGTTGCCGGTCGCACGTGTCACGACTTGAGAAAGTGTTAATAGCGCCATCTATTATATATTTTTGGAAAAATCAGTTATTCTTCTTACCCGCACTATGCTTCTTGCCCGGGCTTCTCCTATATCCTATGCCTATCCTATGCCTTTCATACAAATCCGTTCAGTCGTTAAGGAGTGACAGGTAACAGATAGACAGATAGTAAATTGTAATAACTTTTACCCAGTGCAGCAGTGGACCGATTTAAATGAAATTAAGACGTAAATGCTATCTCTCAAGATACGGACTATGACTATATTTCCATTCCCTTAAATCTCATAAAAAGAAGTACTATACAAAAATTTCTATAAGTATTAAATTTGAATTTGAAAATAATCCCCTATTTTACCGCCTTGGGGATGACTTTACAAAAAACGTTGTAACACGTAATTTTTCATTTCTTACTAGAAGCATAAATTTGAATGTTTATAACCCTAACTGAAGAATTGCTGGGTTTGCTTTACAAACTTTCAACCCCTCTATTACCCCCTTTAGACAAAAATTTGCCTATGCCCCTCCCTAGGATACCATCTATCTCCTGATCCATAAAGTGGTTTATGCGTAAAAAAGTGTCGAAAACTAAAATTATGCGTCATGCCCTTGTCGTACACACTGTACCTACAAGTTAGCCAAATTATTTTTATAGCTTAAAATTGTAATAACTTTTGACCAAGTAAACCGAATTTAATTAAATAAAGATTAGTCTTTATTTAATTAAATTTGGTTTTAATTTAGACGTTAGCTGAATTTATGGCCTTTGACCGTATTTCGAATACCTTAAATCTCTATAAAAGCACAAAAATTACAACAATCGTGTGAATTTTAAAACCTCCCCCTATTTTATCCCCTTGGGGGATGATTTTACATAAACTCTGAAACATGTATTTTTATATATTTATTTATTATATTTCATATTTTTTTTTCTTACCAAAAGCATTAAGACAAACAGACAGAGTTACTTTCGAATTTAAATTAGAAATAGAATGTATGGAGTAGGGTAGACTGGGTACGGTTGTGACATGGTACGGTTGTGACAGTCGCAATATTAGCGAAACTATAAGGAATACGGGGGAGGCGTGAAGGGGAGAGGGGTGCGCCTTGCGGGTCTGAACGTGTTTCACAGTATTGCGTCAGCCAACGCGCGACGTTGACGTTAGCAGAGGCTTTCATTACTTTTAACGGTCAAAAGTAAGTATTTTTTATAGTTTTTTTTTTAGTGATTGTTATAATATGTGTACAGATACAATAATGAATGTTCTTTTACATTACTAGTCAAACATTAGTGGTCAAATAGCAGTGCTTACTTTGTACGTACGTTATTTTATATTGCCATAATTATTGTTTTTTTGCGAAAGAGTGCTTTGGGTACGGCTGTGACACTTTTTTTGGGTACGGTTGTGACAATTTTTTAATTATTATTTTTTGCTTTTAGATGCCAAGAAAACGCGTAAGAAAGACGGAAAGAGGTCAGTGTGAAATAGGAAAATATGAAGAAGCTTATACAGAAGTGAAACGAGGAACATCATTACGTAGAGCTGCAGAAATGCATGAAGTTAATCGTATGTCTTTGTTACGGTATATTCGAAAACGCGATAAACCTGGCGCGGACCACAATAAAGACAGCATCAGCATGGAGTATGTTGCACATAATAAAGTTTTCTCTGAGGAACAAGAACAGCAGCTGTCAAGATACATAACACGTTGTGCTGAAATATATTTTGGTCTATCTCCAAAAGAGGTACGGAAGTTAGCTTTTGAGCTTACACAAAAATATAATCTGAAGCGACCTGCTACTTGGCTTGAGAATGAGATGGCTGGCGAGGAGTGGTTTCGTTCATTCATGAACAGAAATCCATCACTGTCTGTTCGTATACTCGTAGCTCAAGCTACTAGCCTATCAAGAGCAACAAGTTTTAATAAAACAAACGTGGAAGCTTTTTACAATAATTTGCAAATTGTTTTGGACAGACACCCCTATGAGCCTCAGGATATTTACAACGTGGACGAAACAGGCATAACTACCGTCCAAAAACCCTAAATAATACATAAACGTAATTATTTCAAGAACTATTGATATTTTGTGCAATAAAAGTGATTGATGAACATTCTGGTGTATTTTTGAACCTGTCACTACCAACCCCAAGTACTGTCACAACCGCCCCTGGGGTGTGGTCGGTTGTGACATTTTCTCTTTTTTTTCTAACTTGCTCCTGTGAGTTAACCATAGTGCTTAGAAATCCATTTCTTGTATTTATACGTAGGCAAATGTACTCTTCATAAAATAAAACTTATTTTGTACAGCTACCTGCCACACTAACAAAATTATTGGTCGTGAAATGAAAATTGTCACAACTGTACCCAGTCTACCCTATGGATAGTATGCATTATAGGAAAAATAAAACGATGTGTCTTACCATAACTCTAAATCCTGTACAAGTACGCAAATAGTATATATATCCATATCTGTAATAAGAATTGACGTAAGGGACATTTTGCTCGAAAGGACTTAAAAATACAGTTGGTTTCAGAGTTTTGTGCTTTTTCTAGTGGTATAATTGAATTATTTTTATCGTTCAAAAAATGTCCCCTGTGTCTCAGATTTGTGCTTTACCTAAACAAAATTTTAGAACTTCAATAGACTTACCAAATCATTTTAATTATCGCCAGCATACTAATTACGTAACACACTATCTGTCTCAATCTGAATCATTTTGAAGCCTATTGCTAATCCATTGCTTCATATGTTCGAAAAATTTGTCTGCTCAACAACGCAAATAATGCAATGAATATTGTTGAACTGTCAAAATGACAGCCATTCCTACTGTTAGTGTGTTACGTAATTACAGTACATTACAGTCTTCTTGAATGCTTACTTCGTTAGCGTAACCATAGTCATGTTAGAACGAGCAGGATGCAAAATGACAAATATCATCTAGGCAAGTTCAACTCTATAGTAATTATTTGTACTAATGGCTGATACATTAAGTTTCTACCGGAAGATATTGTAGGTAACTTCTCTGTCCCATACGTCAATTTAAACATTATTTATTCTTCGTTTTGTGCCTTACGTTAATGTAAGTTTTGCATTAAGTACTTGAAATTACTGCAATTACGCTCAAGTGTTATAAATAAGTATTTTCTTCGAAAAATGTTGCATTGACCAGCTATATTATATTTCGGTAATTTACTTATATCAAATAAGCTTTATATTAGCCGGAAGACAAGAAACTATGATAATGGTTTAAACTATTTTAGCCGATACGTTAATTTTCCTTGGGAGGTATTACTTCTCTGTCCCATACGTCAAAATTAACTACTTACAAATTATTTTTCTACTTGGGCCTTACGCTGGTTTAAATTTCAAATTACTTTAAATTACTTAATTTACGGCCATCATTATACCTAATGTACTCTAGGGTATTTGATTGACTAAAAATAACTATCATTACATTATTCACATTTTTAACCGACTTCAAAAAAAGGAGGACGTTCTCAATTCGACTGTTTTTTTTTGTGTTTTAGCTCAGAACTTTTTTCTGGGTGAACGGATTTGGATGATTCTTTTTTATTTGAAAGCTGGTGCTTCACATGTGGTCCCATTTAAATTTGATCAAGTACTGACCAGTAGTTTTTGAGTTATCCTTAATAATGCGTATTTTTTTCCACTTAGTTTATATTGATGATGTTACAATAATTTAGAAAGTCATAGTAATTTAGGAAGTCGGTGGCCAAAAACGAAAATACACAACCAAAGACACCGACTTCCGAAATTAAAGTAATTTTTCAGGTTTTTTAATGTTTTGTTTGGAAGTCGGTTGTTTTGTTTTTTTGTAAAAAAGTTTTTTGATCAGACCTGTCAGTCAAATACCCTATTGTGAACTTACTGTGAGTGAGAATCTACATGATAAGACTGATTAGTAATTGATTGATCTTTTCTGAATAAAAAAAATCTAACAAATGTAATTTATTTTATTTTATATTTTATCACCTAGATAGTGTCAGTGGATTTACCAGTATTGGAATCCTACGTCGTTGTGGCAAATCGTGATGACAAACTATCCTAGTCATCCCAAGTTTCAAAATATCCTTATATTTGATGCAATAATTTTGATAAGAAAAAATGACAAAATTACTAAACCGATACATAAACCCATTTGCTAAGTATGAAACACATCAATACATAATTACTTTAGATAGTGTTATTGATCTTTAAATTAAGGTATAGGCGTTGATTATAATTTACAATAAATGTATATTGTTACAGTAATTTAAAAAACAATCTTATACACCAATATATTCAAATTTATTTTTATACTATTATGTCACTTACGTTAATTTTACACAGAGGCTAGGAGAAAAAAAAAACCGGACAAGTGCGAGTCGGACTCGCCCACCGAGGGTTCCATACAAATTTATAGGCACATATTATAAATAGTTCAAGAATCGAGTCTCGCAGTTCTTTCCGAGCTTTCCCCGAAATTCAGTTTCCAAAACCTACAATTGCTTTATATGATTGTGTTTTATAAGTTCATACCTAATTAGTTAGGTAACCTAATCAAAGTTGTTTTTTACTTAAATATGAAATTTAATCCAGATCTGTAATTGGTGACTGAAAAAAAGAAAATTAATAGTATCGCATTGTACATCAAAGTTGGAAAAAACATTGTCTATAATAGTGTTCGTTTTTGCAGTGCTAGTGCTTATTAAGGGTAACATGCCTATAGAAGAACAATATAATAAAATTATATTTTGGGGATTGGTTTTAAAATCTATGTTGAAATCTCCTTCAACAATCAGACGCAAAATATTATCATTGCGGTTGTTTTCGTATATTGCTTTATTTATGCATTCTACAGCAACATTGCGTAGACATCGTGGTGACCTATAAACAACAGTCAACCGGACGTTAAACATCTCAAAATGTATACACTCAGTGTCCGTTGGCAGCGCCCGGATTCTCAAACAGTATCCTTTACATGATCAATCTAACAGAGTTCTTAAGATTGCGACGTACATACAAGACGAGAAGTAGGTAGGTACCTATTTAGGATTGTGTTTAATTACAAAATTAAAAAAGGACTAATTAAGTACGCCTAGCAGTGCAAACTGTTAGGTACTACATACACCAAAGTTATTAGGTATGAAAGAGGGATTTTTTTTGATTTTCGTTTTTTTGATTTGGTTTTTATTTTTGATTTTGATTTTTTCACAGCTTCTAGGGACTGCAGACCTGAGTATAAGGTTTTAATTTCAACTCGATACCTCCACGTGTTCCCGAAATAAAGGGTCTTAACAGACAGACGGACAAGAAAGTGATCCTATAATGGTTCCGTTTTTTCCTTTTGAGGTACGGAACCCTAAAAAGATTTTTTTGTCGTACATTAAAGAAGTTTTGAAAATAATTAACGTATTAAGACATGCATCTTTTTGAATACCAGGGTTTGAGCAATTTAATGTACACCAACTGATAGCACTTGAAAAGCTGATATTTCATTGCTAAAATCATGTAAAAAACGAAGTCCTTGAGAGATTGAGCAAAGGTTTTTTTTTTTAAATTAGAAACTTCTATGCTCGTTCTAAAAAACTGGGAATTGTCCCTTACGTCAATTCTTATTACAGTTTTCGATATTATAGTACACATAGGTATATTTGACCCTGTATAGGCAATAGTCCCAAAAGAAAGAAAACATAACATTGGAAATAGAAAAATATAAGTAGGTATTATTTTCGTATAGTTCCTTCCACGGTATTATAGCAATTTATTCTGATAATAATAAAATAATGAATAATAATCATTAAGAACTAATAACCATAATATTAGGTAGGTATATAACTAAACGTAAAGAAAGAACTAACTACCCTCTATTTTAACTTTCATTCGATAATTTGTAGATATTTAGAGTTGGTCACACGCAAATAGACTAATTCTAATATTTTTATTATCCTCACTAGCTATAAATAATTCTCTATTCTAGTGTCAATTATAGTGTCCGCGGGGCGTTAGCAGACCTATAGGTACATGATTACGACTAAAATAGAAACTAAAAATAAATGCCAAATGTCTCTCATCTCAGTGCACATTGGGCCTAGTTAATTTTAGAAGCCAAGGTAGCTGCAATTTGTATTACTCTGCAAAAAAGAAGATACCACACCCTAATTTCGTCGCCGATTCCAGCGGTCCCATGGTGTAATGGTTAGCACTCTGGACTCTGAATCCAGCGATCCGAGTTCAAATCTCGGTGGGACCTGAATTTTTACTGCCATCCGTATGCAGTATTTTCTATTAATGGATGCGTATTGATATTTACTTGTTTTACGGTTTAGTTCCCCAAAAAAAGATGTTTCTCATTATAAGAAACTTATAGCTAGGTACCTGATACGCAACTGAGCAGGCCAACTTATCATTAAAAAAAAACATATTAGCGACTCTTAAAAGAAACGTAAAGTCGTTTTTTATATACATATGTATACCTACCTACCTACTTTCTAGATTCATACTAATATCATAAATTCGAAAGTAACTCTGTCTGTTACCTTTTCACGCCTAAACCACTAAACGGATTTCGATAAAATTTGGCAGGGAGATATGTGGCATCCTGGGGAAGGACTTAGGCTACTTTTTGTCCCCGTAGCACGTTCCCGCGTGATTACTTCCGATATCCCTGCGGACGAAGCCGCGGGGAGAAACTAGTGTAGATATAATTGGGTTACTTTACTAAGATAATAGAGGTATTAAGCTAATCATAATTCCACCTAACACACATCATAGCCCAATTAAATAAACCATAGGATAATCACCATTCATAGGTATTATTATCGTTCAGTTAAAACCAGGAAAATGTAAAGAAAAACAGTATATACCTACGTTAACAAGGACATTATTTTGCACACAGTCGTTGTTGGAAACTCAGTAAATAAAAATTAAATTATTTTTATTGAGTTTACCAGAGGAAACAGCAGAATAAAGTTTTTGCCTAATGAAAAGAAAATCATAGAGGAAGTCTACGCTCGCTAAATACCGTGTTGCCTAGGTAATGATCAACACAACAATGTCAGTGCCAAGCTTCGCACGTGTGTTGCGTGTTTATTTACTGCATGTGTATTCGTCTGATTGATTGTAAAGTAGATCTAGTTAAAAGGAAATAAAGACCGTGTCTCTTAGTGCAATGCAGCCAAACAAATTGAAGATTTTAATGATTGGACCTTCAGAGGTAATCAATAAATTTTTCATCAATTTGTGTCACTCCATACCTATGCAGATTTATCAATACCTACCTAAAGAATGGGATCCTACATAATCCTACCTAGTATGTTAGAGAATAAGTTAATCGGGGATTAAGGACGCTGAACGGGACACAATAGAAGTTTTATTGTTTGTGAGCGTTCCGTGTCCTTAGTGTTAATAGTTTTCATTTTAGAGTGGCAAAACGAGAATAGCCAACTTCATATCAGATTCAATAAATGTCGAAGAAGCAGAAACACCTCGGTCCACACAAGGCGTCAGAGTAGTGGAGTTTGAACTTCCCAATCTGAACATAAATGGGAAATCAACAAGCATTGACATTGACCTTTGGGACTGCAGCGGTGACCATAGGTGAGGTTAACATGAATCATTCAATCTTAACCTGTATATTTGTAAACTTTGTCAATCCAGCATCCAGCCGATCAATAACTTGATAAAAGCGCCATCCATCGAAGAAAAGCTTCAACTGTTCTTTGAATCAACAAGTTGGTACTTAATTCGTTTACCTACCTACTACGTTGTTTATATGATAAGTAAGTTGTAATTTATAAGATGGCAGCCGGCCGGAAATCGTATCCTTCCTTTCTCTTTATTTGTTTTGATTACCTATATAAAATACTTATCATGATAAGTATTAGGTGGTTGTTCTGTTAATACCTATCTTCATAACTACAGAAGCTAGGAAAACCGCATGACTAGGATGTTTACATATTTACAGGTGTGTATGTACGTGTAGGTTATAAGTTAGTGATTAGCCATGTTATTTTCAGGTTTGAATCGTGTTGGCCGGCCCTAAGACTTGGAGTTCAAGGAGTCATATTGGTTTGTTCTCCTAACACTGCTCAAGCAGCAGCAAGAGAAATGGAACTTCTTTATAACTACTTCGTTTCGCAGCCCAAGTTGTCCGCAAAACAGTGTGTATTGTTTTACAACTGCACTGATGATCAAGAAGAAATGGATTCTTTGAACCTTTGTAAGTTTTGATAATCCATCAGTTTTTGGATACCTCTTCTTTGTTTGAAGTTACCTAACCTACTCTCTTTCAGCTCCTACGTTTTCGAAGGTCTCTCAAGTTGCAATCAATTTAAAAACTGGTGGCAGCCGTTTAAAAATAGACTTTGCCAGCTATATAACTTCAGTTCTACAATCAATAAATAAAGATAGCTCATAATCTTATCTCCTCGATGACTTTGATTTCTCTCCACTCCATGCATACTTACGTCATCCCAACACTCGCCGATGATTACAGAACTGGAATACATTAAATTCATCATTGATGGACGACCTCATTTCAGCGTCTCTAAAAAAAATGCATAGGTACCTAAATAAGAAAAAAGACAGGCGACCCCTGATTACCGAAAGATTAGGTATTGTTTTAATCCGTTCTCATATAGGTACTATAATATCAAGAGACAATTTATTATTGATTATATTTATTTTAAGAGTATTGGCATGTTGCACTTGTTGCGTAACTAAGCTTGTGCAACGGATGGGGATCGAACTCATGACTGCTCCGCTCAGCATAGCGTTGCGAATTGGTACCTATGTATATGGCTGATGTATTGGTCAACAACAACAGTTTACATAAGTTTTGATAACAGTTAACCTACTGATTAGGAGTTTGATCAGGCTTTCAATTATGGGCGTTACAAGTGTCAATAACAGAAATGATAAGGCGTTTTCATACTTATCTACCTAGAGCAAAGTAAGAGTTATTTACTGTTGATAGCACGTCAATTTAACCGATATGAATAATAATTATCTTCGTTTTAATGTGTTTTAGGTTACAAGATTACTTAATCAAAGATTTTTTTTACTATTACTATTTTTTATAATGGTCTTACAAGTTTTTGAGTGTACTTAATTAAATGAATAAGAATAATGACTTTTAGATATTTTTAGATAATAGGTGCTTAATAGGTACCGACCTATTAATTCCTCACGCAAAATTACATCATAATTTGCAAATAAATAAAATACAACGAATTACCTAACTTTTGTTAAATAATAACATTAAAGATGATAATAATTACATTTCATTACCTACCCATCTAGGATGTAGGTACTTATCAAGTATATCAAATTTTCAAAATTTGTCAGAGACATTGTGTCTTCGCCCTTTCAAAAAGTTAGTCGCAAATTAACTAATACAAAAATGTTTTATTTGTGTGCGAAAATATAATACACAAATAAATAAAATATTGAAAGAAAAGGTATGAAAATCAAGACATTGATAAAATATAAACATGAATTTATTTTAAAGTTGAGTAGGCCCGTCTCTATGTTTTTTTATTACAATATTTACCTAACACACAATATTAACAGTTCCACAATCTAGAGGTATATTCGTATTGCTTTTCCACTATAACCGAGCATAGTTTCTTCCCCCACACTTGCTTAATACAAAACTTTACAGTTTATGTTCATTGTTATTTATGGATCGAAACAAATTATTTAAAAAAAAACATATAAATCTCGACGCACGCACTCAGTCTTAAAACATTTGGCTCTTATAATGAGTTATTTTTGATAAACTTAATTCAGTATTTCAATTAATTATTTTACATAGATAATGATACTGAAATTGATCAATTACCTGCTACTTAAAACGTATTTACAATATTCAAAGGGACCTTATACATAAAACTATACACGTAACCATACCTATACTATTAAAATACAACGTACCTACAAAAGTCTGTCATTAATAATATTATCACCTTGATCACATTTTGCTGCATGTGGAAGGAGTTCCTCTAGATTAGCTAAAATAATTTATTACGTTAACTTTATGATATAATAAAGCATTTAAAATATAATACAAAACCTAATTTCTATCATTCTTCCAATTTCCACGATCATTAAAGTTTTTTCGATCTCTATGCCCTCTACCAGAACCTCCACGATTCCACCGGTCGTTGCCGCGTCCTCGGTGACCTCCTCGATTTGGGAACCTTGGGTAATTTTGATCACCATCCATAAAGTTAAAATCATTACCGGGACCGGGACCATTAAATGGCATATTCCCAAAGTTATTAGGTCCACCAAACTTATTAAAGTTGTGCGGAATATTTGGAGCTATTCCTAGTAGTCCAGGCGTCGGTCCACCCCGTGGATCTGGCATCGATTGATTAAATCCATGCATGTTACCTAAATTCATATTATTCATACCTGCCATACCCATTGGCGGGATATTCATCATATTCATGTTACCTCCATCCATTGCGCCCGGAGGCCCACCCATATTGCTGTTCATACCAAATGCATTTTGATTAAAATTAACTGGCGTTTTGAGTAAGGCTTCCTTGGGTTTTGGTAAATAGGAATACTCACCATTTTCACCTAAGGAGATCCCCAAGTTGTTCAATATATTGCACAACACACTATTACCTTGAATGGGAGCTAGATCGATTTTTTTTCCGGGTATCCTTTCTTGTTGATACTGTTTAATCATTTGAGTCAAAGGTGCTAAATTTTGGTTTACAAATATTTTTTGCGTCGAACTCATTTCCTTGTACCAATTAGAATTTTGGAGTATAGTTTGCAAATCCAATGAACTGGACTTTTGATCTTGAACAACGGTTTCAACGTCTTTGGGTTTTCTTCGAGGGTCAATTCTAGGGCCAGTAGGAGTCGTGGTGGTCGAGGTCTTAGTGGACTTTTCACTATCACTATTAGACTCGTCAACAGATAGTCTAAAAACTTTTCTAAGTCTAGGATCCACTAATGCCTGTGACTTAGCAGTACTATTTCTGATATCTGTGTAGTCTGGCCGGGGTATGTCAATTAGCACTACTTTATATGGCATAGGGGGATGGCTATTGATTGACCCGTTTATCTCCGATGCAGGTGTATAATTCGGTAGAGGTTTAAAAGGCAAACCTAAACGAAAATCAATATCTCCACTAGTTTGACGCAAATCGGTATCGCCAAAAGTAGGGAGATTGAAATCCGATTTTCGCAAATCAACATCGGCTCTTCGTCTGCCGTCTGTAGGCTCACCAACTATACACTCATAAATCGATACTCTAGGAGGTTTTTTAGTAGTAGTCTTACTGGAATCGGTTCCTTTTTCTGGAGATCGTCTAGCTCGGGGATCCCTTGATCTATTGTGCGGTGATGCTGCACCCTCGGTGCTGTTTTCAACTTTATTTTCTTGTAGATTATTTTTCATTGTGTTCAGCAATTTTGTTACCTCTTCACTGATATCTATTTTAGAAAGATCACCAAGCCTACTTAAAACAGCGGAAGGTTCTATAATCTGTGGTGTGGAAGCCTGTGGAGAAGGCGATTTTTGTATCGGGGATGAAACTGGAGACCTCTTCTTCGTTCCTTTTTCTTCGTCACTTGAATACCATTTTTCATCTATTAATAAATTGTTGTCTTCGTCATCTGTTGTCGATCGACGATGTCTCTTTTCAGGATTTTTGAACAATGGTTCTGGCTGGAGAAATCTTATATCTGTATCACATTCTTTCCTCGCATGATTGTCTTCAACAGTAGAATGTAGAATCCTGGGACCATCGTCCGAAAAAGGAAGAACTCTGTGATCTACGTCTTTCGACTCGTTAGCAATGACAGGTTTTTCAGCGTCATACGACTCGTTAGAAATATCAATATTTTCCTTATCTTTTGACGCGAATTTTAATGCATCTTTTGTATACTGATCTATATCTATCATATCTTTACTTGTTTGTGGTTCTTTTTGACTGCCCTTACTTGAAGAGGTATCTTCAGGTGCCGGAAGCATTACAGACGGCTGGAAACGCATGTCAATGTCTTTACCTGGTAAATCAGATGGTGCCGTAACATTGCTAGCTACAGGTACGGGTACAGGTGGCACCCTCAAATCTAAATCTTTACTTCCAGTCGTTTGACCCATAAACTGTTGCGGTTCATTGTTCGGGTTTATGAGACCTAGCTTTTGTATGTTCATTGTATTTAACTGGATTTCAGTTATTTGTTTTAGGGATAACCCAATGCTATTTAGTTGTAATACCGTCAGTTGACCAAGTTGATCTAAATTATCTATACCCATTTTCGTAAGGTCTATAATTTGCCGTGGTGTCAGAACTCCAGTTAGATTCTTGATGCTAAGTACATTACTTGAATTTGTATTATTATTTGGTGATGAGTTAACGTTAAAGTTCTGATTATTTGATAAATCGTTTTGCCACCTCGATTGTCGCACTTTTGGTGATATTTTATTTTGCCTCTCATTCATATTATATTGATTTCCTTGTAATGAGTCTGCTGTGTTTTGAGGGTTTGGTATATTTAATTCAAAAAGAGATGGAATGTTTTTCTCATTACTTTCTGAAGCGTCGGAATATTGTTGTATTAATTTTCCTTGAGTCGTTTGTAACATTTTTAATGCCCCTTCTCTGTTGAGTCTTGGGAAATCACCTAAAATTTCTTTAGGAGCCGATTCTATGTGTTTTAAAAGTATGTTCTTTAAAGCATCAGTTAACGGTTTGCCATGTGCGAATTTACATTCATCTTTATATATACACGGAAGCCCAGTATGATAATATTTACACGGAAAATCAGCATGCATGTACAAACATTTATCTCTCTTTGCACAACAATCCATTAAATAAAACTTGCACAGTTCCATTTTTCTTGGAGGTAGTGCATCATGTGAATAAATGCAGTCATCGCCTTTATGGCATTTACCTTGCATAAAATATAAACAAACACCGTCAGGGTCTTGCATTGGATGATTACCTCTTCTCCTATCGTTCTTATTGTGTTTGTTACGATCACGCTGTCTGTTATTTCTCTGCTGCCGATGGTGCTGCTGCTGCCCCCGAGACTCCTGGCTACTGTCAGACGCGTATGAGTCTCTATCATCATCAGCATATCCATCAACAGGCGACTGCCTATGAACTGGAGAAGCGCCCCTAACACACATCATTTCGCTTTCATCCATCTCATCTGAAAATTCTTGTTTTTTACGCTTTTTACTAAGACCATCTTTATTATCGTATTTCTTCCGTTTTTTAGGTTTACGACGTTCATCAACGTCATCTTCATTGTGGCCATCCACACCATCATTTTTGCTCATAGCCTTTCTGATGGCTTTTTCAATATTACCAGCAAAATCGTCTTCTGTAGGACTAGAATATTTACGATTCTTTTTACTTTTTTCCTTTAATTTTTGTTCCTTATTCGACTTTGATTTCTTTTTCTTACCTGATTTTGAATAATAAAAATCTTGGGATTCCGATTTTTCTAGCGGTACTTTATCGTCGATAGTCGGTACAGTTTCTATACCTTTCTCCTCAGTTGTTATTTCAGTTGTTTCTTCACCTTCACTCTCAATCTCCCCATCCTCCAAGTCTTCTACCTCTGCGTTCATCGCTGCTTCAGTCATCTTAAAGGTGTCACTGAAATGAGATAAAATTGATGTATTAATAGTTGTGATTTATTAGATTATATTTTCGGAGAGCATTTGGATTTCAATTGATTTGCAAGAAAATAAATCAATGCCTAACTATTGTATTACTTTGTAACAGCATTTACTTCGTATTTATGTACAATAAGTTCTAGTGATAGTCCATTGTAAAACTTAACAAGTACCTACTTAAAATACTTCTGCGATAATAACATCGATTATTACTGTTTAACATACTACTTAGAGTGATGTGGCAAGAACGATAACAATAGCATAGAAAAACTATTTTGAAGTGGTTATTCGAATTCTTAGTATTATGTACGCATTAGTATTTAGCACAGAACCGGTCGGAGTGGCGATGCTTGGGGGGGGGGCCTATGTCCAGCAGTGGACGTCTTTCGGCTGAAATGATGATGATTATTAGTATTTGGACTTAATACCATTGTTTTATCATCTTTTTGCGTCTCTAAAACCTATAGGTAGATCCCACCCTATAAAGTTCCCAACACTCGATAGTTGCCTTGAGCATAAAATAGATGGCGTTTGTACACATTTCGAATCACTTACATTTCCACCGCGCTAATAATATTAAAATGGGTATCTACTATCCCACATCCATTTTTCCTACATTCCATCAAAGAAATTTCGAACATGATAGGCATGCAAAAGTACAAAATAAAAAAAAAATACTATCTTGGATTTGATATTTAGGCCCAATACACCTTATTGAAAAGTAGAATGTTAGGTTCAGAAAAAGTTGTAAAAACCTTAACGAACGCTTTTAGAAGACTATTGCGGGGCTCAAAATTATTAGTTCAGTTAATGGCAGATACCTAATCAAGTATTCAAAAATGTTATTTACATAAAAGATAGACATTGTAAATCAAGCACATAGAATTAACTTTAAATGGGATTAATTTACGGCCGGCTTCACCAAATGATAAAAGTGCTGTGTAGCTATTCGTATCGTATTATAAAAATGAAGATATGAGTAATATGGCGAGCAAATCCGATTTCGCTGTGAATTATAAGTCATGGTCAAATCTGTATTATCTGCGTTCCTACCCCAATTACGTTGTATTCATAGCATATTGAGTGATAGCTTACAGACTTCTATAGCCCGTGAGAAAGGGACAGCAAGTGTTAAAAATACTAACAAGTCTGTCAGTGAAACGGCAAATACGTCATGCAGGGAAATCTACGATGTCATTCGCCATTTTTACCGTAGGTATTACGCGACCAAATTAGGAAGATATTCAGCTAGAACATGTTAGCTATTTAGGGGGATAAAACACGTCACAGGGATTTAATTAGTGAATAAAATTAGACCTAAGCTCTCAGAAAAATAGAGATACGAAGCAAAAAAAAGCTAACAGAGGAAAACTCACACTAAAACATTCACATTGTACTTATAAATGCATAACACGCCCTTTGTGACTGAGCAAAAATATAAATAAAAAAATGTTGAGTTATAGTTTGCTGGTTATTAAGTGTAACAATCTTCTAGTCGAAGAGAATAAATCTCGATTTTCTTTCAAATACTATACCTAATATTCGTCGGAACAATTATCATTGGGAATGTAACTCCAGGAATCACAAAATTACTTAGGTGTTGCGTAGTTCGAAATTCAACATGTATGGCAGAAGTCAGTACAATAACTGTTCTTAGCCACTACTTTCAAGAGTAATTTAGGTAGATACAGCCAAGCCAAGCAAGCAGTGGGTGGCCGTTCACATTTCACAATATCTAGCTGCGCGCTGCGCTCTCGCTAGTCGCTACGATTTGAATGACGTCAGCCTTCTAGAACGGCAAGATATCTGTCCTTCCTTTCATCGAGGTCACGAGGCGTATACTGCTCACACACACTAGCACAATTTCGTTGTGGTCGATACCTACGTGTAAATATGGCGTGTAACCTACATACACTACCTAAACCATCATCTTAATTTAGTAGGATTATAATAATGCAAAATTTGAACGTGGAATGCCGAAATATGATAGAAATTAGAAAAATAACATGTTCTGTGCAAGAAATGAGAATATTCACATTACCCGACACCAAATAACCCCCTAATGGCATAAATAATAATTTACATAGGTACACAACAAGCATTGACAAAATAAATAAAGAAGTTAATAAGTACGGTACGTAAGGGACGAAAGTAATATCATGCACAAAATTAAAGTTGTTTCAGGAATGATCTTCTTTCTGTACTTGTGTACAACCATGGCTGCCAAGCAGACAGTTTGTATCGCTGATACAGCCGCCATTTTGGCCCAGGTAGCAATATTAGATTGATCAAAACGAATGATACGATTACCGATTTGCAAAATATTATGCATTTTTCCTTCAAACGCGTCTTAAACAAAAATGTGTAACGAAGATGGATGTTGCACGTGTATGGTAAATCCTTTAGCTGACCAAGCACTTAGTAAAAGGGGGCACGCATTCATAAAATGGCCTATCGAGTAAATAATATTAATTGTTACCAATCTTACATTAATGAACGAATCACTATAAGCGACTACTAAACGCCATGTAAAATGTAAATTTCTCGGTCATGTCCTGCATAAAGACGTAACAATTCGAGTACGTTTTAATGATATCGAACGTCGACTGTAGCAGAGGAACAAAGCAGCGATCAAAAATTATTAGTTTCAAATGTTAACACGCTGGATATGGAAGCGCTAGTGTTGCGGTAGCAACACGCCCTCTGTGGTGCCCAAAATTAGTACGCCATTTCCGCTCAGTAGTAGGATCTTTACATTAATTAGGAAATACACGCATTGTGCTTCTTTATTATATAACATGAAATTAATATCTAGATTTAGCATTTTGCTACATATCAATTTTATCTTCAGTTTATGTCTCCCTTTCGATTAAGAATAAAGAGTAACTGAAGTCATCATCATAATGTTGCAATAAAGGAAATATCATTAAATATTCCTTACAAGCTAAAAAAATGTAATAATTTTAATTGTGTTACAATTTTATAAAATATTATAAAACAATAATATTTGCCAGAAAAAAATACATCTATTAAAGCCATCATAGTCATCTCAAGCCATTCCAAATAAAATAATAAAACATTTTTGTAAAACATCTAAAATCTTTAGCTGTATTTCAAAACCGAATGTAAATGTCATCATGATCATCGAAATCGTAATGTCATTTCTACTATCAATTTTGTGATAAGTCAGCATTTCACGAAAATACAAAATTTTATTATTCGTACAGTTACAATCCTCTCGAATTATTTCAATATTACATACCTAGTTCTTTATGAACAAAATGTTATTAGACGCTGAATGTGACTGTGTATTAAGCAAATTTTAATAAATAACTTGATATTGTTAGTGCTCGTCAAGTTTCGAAGAAATTTTAAGGATGTCCGAACAAAATAATCCATTTGCTGGACTGGTAGGAGCATCTGAGATATCATCTACAGTTGAAACACCTCGTGTTGATGACAATGCAGCGTTTCAAACTACCTCCAAAATATCGCCAGGCGACGAAGACACCGAAACAATAAATAACATAGTGGAAAACGTTTTCCACTTTACAATTAATCCCAACGCTGGAGAAGGCTACCCAGTTGGAGAAAGACAATTGGTATTTTTAGAGGATTTGGCTGAAGCCACTAAACCTCAAGTGTTCCTAGATTTAGAAGCATTAGAGCAAGCTTTATTTGAACGGTTACTTCTTACAGACATTGAAAAATGTGTTATACCGAAAACAAGTAGAGTTTACATGGAACATGTTGTTCAAAAGCAAATCTTCCCATACTTGTTTAGTTCTATTCAGAATCTACAAAGTTATGAGCAAGTGTCGTCTCCTGTTGTTAAGACTGCTGTACAAAGGATGAAGGAGCTGATATTCAGAAATTCAGTGACTGCTCTGAAACAGCCCGCATTGTTTGAAGGACAAGACTTTTCTGTTCAGATTGTGGAACTTTTACAACATGTAGACCCACAATGTCATACATTTTTCATTGATATAGTGAAAGCATTCATGTCCGATGGTAAATTATTTTTACCTTACTATTTTTCTGTTATTGCTTTTATTTTAATAATTTATTCTTCATTATCATTTATTTACTTAAACACATTAAATTTATCTCCACTCTACTACCTATCTTCTATCTCTTTCATTTATATCTAATCTCAAGACTTATGCATTTATTTGAAAACATATATTATTTTTGCCTTCTTAGGGGACCCCAGCTCCCAGGAACAGTTGCGAGACACAATGCTTCCTGTTTTGAAGAGGATCCATATGGATGTCAACAAATCAAATCTAATTAATTTACCTATTTATGTGCTACCATGTTTACAACTTTTTGCTGGTAAGTGACAGATTAGTCTTTGAATTTGTTACAAATGTTATTGTAATGTTTTGGCTACCAGAAAATAGACCTGCCCGAGACACAATGGAAATGTCAATGATAGCAACAGCTGAACAATCAAAGATGTTTCATGACTATTATACACTGGTTTTGGTTTATTAAGTTGAATTCTATAAAATTTTATGAACTTAGTAGATCTATTAATGTATTATGTATTATTTAATTATAGCCAATCAATGGTTAGCCCCAATTTTATTGGAGGCATGTGAACCTAAGAATGAGACCAATGGGAGATTCTACCAGGATTCAGTCATTGGTGCGTTACTGAGTCTGTCAGTCCTTCCCAGAAATGTGTCATTACCACATGACTTTTTTGACAACCCTATGGATCAGGTAAAACTGTTACAGTACATTTTGTAAAATATTTTTAATAAATAAAACTTTCAACTAGTATTAGTTATTTGGCCACTATTTACAAAAATATTGTAGTTGTATTGTAAACTTTTGTAAATACGCAATAACATAGAAATTAACATACACAAACGTACATACATAAGCAAAACTTGAATATTACAGGCAGCAACTTCGATGATAGAGACGTCAGTTTGGAATGCATCGTCTCACCTAACAAACCACTTGCACAGAATATTCCTAACTATTCTCAAGGGTGGACCGCATTTGAGGAACAGATTGCTATCATGGATTGGAAAGTGTTTGAAATCAAATGTTGGCAGAGGAAAACTCTGGAATGTGCAGGTGAATATTTCTTCCTTTTGCAAACTATTTACTGGTTACCTTTGTTAAGGACGCTATCACATTTTTCTACAAATGCTGCTGCTTTTCAGGCAACAATTACATTAATTAGGAATCACAACTGCACACCAATCATGGTCTCAAATTAAAGATAATATATTCATCTCCAGAATAAAACCATAAAAATTGTATAGCCTCATACAAAATTTTCAAATAAATACGTTTTATCCAAACACATAGCAGAAAATTAAAAAAAAATGAGGTCTGAGTAGGAACCAGTAGCAACTAGATCAACTGCATATTTTAACTTCAGAAATAAGAAATTGTTGCTTAAATAGTCTTCTATACATATACTAAATATTTTGTACCCAAATAAATCGCTTTTTCATTTATGAGAAAAAATTAAGAACACTCGAAATTTCTTCACACATTTTCTACTCGCGGTCGGTTTGTCATTCTGCTCATTCTTATTCCACTCTCAGACGCTTCCTATTCCTAGGACACGCCCTATTCCTAGGGCGCGCCCTATTCCTAGTTTAGCCATTCCTGGTATGGTTTCAGTTGAGCCATTCACACAACACCTTCCTTATAATTTTTGGCATTTGTCCAGCATACTCATTCTTACATTACTTGCATAAATTAACAAAATTCCTTTGTTTATATTTCAGCATGGCGAGGTCAGTGCGGCAACCTTAAGTACCGTGTCGGATGGCTTTATGCTAAACTTAGGTGCAGTGTTGCTGCAGCTGTGCCAACCATTTTGTAACTCAGCTGATGACCCTAAGGCACTCAAAATTGATCCTACATATGGAGCTGTATTGGTAAGCAGTGTTTTACTGGTTGAAGTAATTGAATGTCATGGAGTGAACTTAATAAAAAAATAATGTGGCATATTCTACAGTTAGCGCTTACATTGCTTGATTGGGCTTCAATAATAATAAATGTGAATCACACTATGTCAGAGCAGAAACTCGTTGATACAATAAACCAATATACAATTGCTCCAGCCCCACACTATTCCAAAATATAGCTCAACATGCCAATACACAAGTCAGGTTTTTTGTTGCTATAAATATATAAAAAAATAACCTATTTATTCTAGCCACAAGACTGCGCAAGCAAATCTGTGCATTTGGATTGCCTGCACAGTGAGACTTGTTTACTGCCTTTGAGAGTAACTGAGGATGACCAGTCAGTCACGCGGCCTACTGCAGAAACGTACAATTTTGTTACTGAGTGCTTCTACATGACACAGAAGTGTATTGATTTGGGTGAGTGAATTTTAACTCTTACAAGTATAAAATGCGATTCGCGACTGTAGGAATAATATACTTATTTCCAAAGTATAAGGTTGAAAATCTATTAAAGAAATTTGACATCGATTGGACTTAACAACCGATTTTAGTCACTATCTATGTCGAGACTGCTGGCCCTGGGCCCTGTTTAATAAACGTTACAATCCGAAAATTTATTTTGTAAATAAGTGACATATTTGTAAAGTTGTATGCCAAGTGCTGTCTAATAAACCTTACAATTATGGAAGAATTTTACAAGTAAAAACATTACAAATATTACCATTATAAATGCTGTTTAATAAACGTTTACATGTGCAGAAAACGCCTGTAGATTTCGATGACAATATTGTGTCTACAAATTTGTAATTGTAAGTTACAAATTAGAAAGAAAGTTGAAGATTCTTAAACCGAGGGTAGGTTTCAAATATTGGAGAATTTTAAAATATTAAGAATTTGGTTTACAGAGTACTTTTCTATTTGTTTGATTCATAACGAAAATCATGGAGCACAATAACAACGTCACGATTCTGTCTCTAATATATCAGAATAAAGATGTTTTATTAGAACCAGTTTTTAATGTATAACATTTAAATTTCTTCACTTATTAAATTGAGGTACAAATTGTTAAGTTCTGACACAAGGCGAGTCCACCTATCGGAATTGTTCTACAATTTACAATTATGCGTTCAATAAAACAGTTTTCCTTACAAATATGTAAAGTGTCACCTGTAAAGAGAAACTGTTAATTAAACAGAAATATGTAAAATTGTAGGTACAATTTTACAATTTTGTCAGTTTTCCACCATGGTAAATTTGTAAGTTGTATTATTTACTAAACAGAAACTTGTAGATTTGTAACTTGTAAAATACAATTACAATTTGTAACATTTACTAAACGGGGCCCTGGCATTCACTATCTTGGTGTAATTCTTCATTGTTTGTCACTCTTTTGTAATACATTCAAATATGATAAGAAATTGTAATGGTGCACCATTACCATCTTAAGGTGGCAATTAATGTTTCTAACTGCCCATGGGGTAGGAGAGGTGCAGAAAATGATATGTCGTCGTACTATGTTTAACTAAACTTCAACATATCCTCAGGTGTCCGCGTATGCGCTGAGAAGCTATGGCGGTGCGGCCAGGAGCTGGGGCAGGCCCAACGCGCACTGGCCGACGTTTCGGCCGGGGCACACCACCTCGTCGAGCCCATGCGGCAGCGGGCACACCATCTTATGTCTAAGTAACTATTCACAACTTTATAAAGGAGTTTTAATGTCGATAACTTTTCTGGTGTAGACTTGATAATATTCGGGAGCAGGTAGATCAAGGTCGTGTATAAAATAACGTTGACTGCTAGTCCTAGCCTTTTTGGCATGCTATTCACAGTGATGTCCTCGTATTCAGGTGTTATTTGAAATTTGTTATCAAAATTTACCTCACAACATCTTACATGCCCCCTTCTTTGTCTTGGCCATATTCCAGTCATCTGCTTGAAGATAGTCGAGCGTTTTATATTATATTATGGCCGCTCAGCTCATCTCTAATGCAACGGTGACAGCAAAGATTGCCCATAATCTGTATCAAACATTATTCTAGATGTCTTACTACCTTCTACATTTTTAACCCTAAATCTTTCACCCACTTTTCAGATTCGTGAGTCTCCGCTGCGCGTTACTGGAGAAGGAGATGCTTACAAATCTGAACCGTCTGCAAGCAACCACTTGCACCTGGCTGGTGCAGGTGGCAGTCAGACCAGACCCAGAAACACCACAGGCTTGCTATGCGCCTATCAACATGGTGCCCATACAGATGCCTGTTACTACGCCGCCACCGGATACTTTGAGGTTTGTATTTCAAGTAATAATGTCCGTCACACAATTTGGGACCCTTTACAAAACACAGAAGGAAACATTTTGTAGAAATACAAATATTTCAAAAATTCTTTGTTACCTAAGTATTAAAATCACTATAAACACATTTTTCTAGCATTGAGTCTTTCTAGTTCTAACAGGGGGCTTAGCACATACGGTTATCTGAACCGTTAAAAAAAGAAAGAAAGAAAGTTATATTTTTTTGTAAAATTAAGTATTCCTGTCTCATTTCTCATCCTTTATTTTTAGTTTTTAATTTTATTCAAATTAGTTCCTTGCATACGGTACTGTGCCAAAAAAACTTTTTTAGTTCTTCCTTTCGTTCTTTTCATAATAAAACATCACGCATGTATTCCCCGAAGGATTAAGCAGAGGTGTACCTATAGTACACCCACATTTCACCAGTTATGTTTAAGTCCCATGTAAAAGAGGCAAGAGGCCTATTGCCATCAACCGGGCACAAATCACAACTCATCTCTCTCATCTTCTTTTTATTCCTCTAATTCTTGCTGTAAACATTGATCACTGTAATCACATGTCACCATGTGACCACAGATGTGTCCCCGAGTTCGTCCTAGAGAACGTGGTGGTGTTGATAACGATGGCGCGTCGCACGGTGGGCGCGATCACAGAGGAGGCCGACATCGCTAGCGTACTGCGACCAGCTCTGACGCTTGTACTGACGTTCATGGGAGATTCTACACGCACTTATAATCCGCATCTGAGGTAACTATTGTAGCAAGATGAAAGTTACACAGAAAAATGGGTTTATTTGTCACAGACACATGTGCATACAAAAAAGATAAGTTTACGAGAATAATAATAAAAAAATACTGTCGAATTGAGAACCTCCTTCTTTTTTGGAAGTCGGTTAAAAAACAAAATAGATCTATAATCACAAGCACAGAACAGAAATAGTCGGCAGCTGCACGTTGTGACTGTGACATGAAGGCTTCCAGTACAAGAGGCTTTAAGCCTTTCGCTTAGAGACAACAAGTCACAAGTCGTCGTATTTGTGCAGTGTTTTTAGATTTACGGGCAAAGTATGCAAGAGAGCCATTTCTGCAGTCCCTGACTCATGGTACAGCCCGATTCAAATTTTATGGCGGCTCGGAACATGAAGCGAATCGCTGCGCAGTAACAAATTCACCTGTCAGCGGGGGCGAGGGGTGAGGTACTGCGCAGCGAGTAGCGCACTTCAGAGCAGCCATAAAGTTTGAATCGGACTGTATCAGGTGGAACACAGTCGAGTTTTAGAGTTTTACATTCTATCCAGACGGAGAATTTGCATGCAAAAAATGGTCGATGAGTAAACAATTTTGAATGATGTTGCGTTTGGCTCGTGGCTTTATCGCATATCACCTCTTACATAAGACGTGCATTACATAAACGTCGCGGCGTATGATTTATTGACAAATAATAACAACAAATCCATTCGTAATATTATAAATGCGAAAATAACTGTCTGTCTGTTACCTTTTCACGAACAAACGGCTGAATGAACTTGGATGAAAGGCACACGGATAGAGCATGACGTGGGTTTGGACAAAGGATACTTTTTATCCCGGTATCGGTAGAAGGTTCCCGTGGGATAATTCCCGACCTCGACGCGGGCAAAGCTGCGGACAAACACTAGTAATTAATCGTTTACGATTTATGTTTCAGAGCTCGACTGGCAGAGTGTCTGGAGGCGATGTTACCGAATCACCCGGATGATCAGCAACCATTGAGCAGCTTAGCGTCCTTCTACAGGGAACAATTGTTCAAAGAACATCCACATCGATTGCAGGTAAATTATGCGGGTCACTGGATAATTAACTAATTATATCATAGTTTTCAATTATTTGCGAGTTTTGCCGCAAATAATTGAAAACTATAATTTAATTTGTGTATATCTATCAAATGTTGACGCCAATGTTCCTGAACACGCTAGCTTTTTTGGCATCAAAGACTCTTTTACTGAATATCTATCTATGTATCTGTACTATTAATAAACCTGAATAATTTGTTTGTTTGGTTGTTTAAACGCGCTAATCTCTGGAACAACAAGTCAGAATTGTTTTTTTTTTTATTTCATAGCCCAATCCTTGAGGAAGGGTATAGGCTAAAAAGTCAGAAAGAACGCTAGGCCGAAACGAAGTAATAGTCCGGGCAGGTGATGCGATGCGACTGGGTGGGTCGGAAGAAGAAATTTCACGCGGACGAAATCGCTGGCAAAAGCTAGTTTTTTTAAAGAGAAATTTGATGTCGCATTACCCTTTTCGAGAATCTGCCTACCTCAAAAAAATCGGAAGAAGTACACCAATCTGTATTCCCAGAAGGGGTAGGGTAGGCAGAGATGTCCCATGATCCTAATCTAAACTAATATTATAAAGAGAAAAGATTTGATTTTTTGTATGTTTGTTTGTTACGCATTCACGCTAAAACGACTAAACGGATTTGGATGACATTTGGCACACGGGTTGACCATAACCTGTATTAGGACAGAGGACACTTTTCATCCCGATAATCCTTCAGGATCGGCAGTTATGCGGGTGAAACAGCAGGGCGCAGCTAGTAATTTATAAAAATACATTAAAACTAATCAACACACATTTTCTCTTTTAATTTACAGCTAGTTCCCTGTCTCCTGGACGTGTTTGTTGGCATCGAGATGACCGGTCAGAGTGTGCAGTTTGAACAGAAGTTCAACTACAGACGCCCCATGTACCTCGTCATGGACTTCTCGTGGGAAATGGAGGAACATAGAGACGCATTTACGTAAGTACCTAACTCTCCATTATACGCCAATTTTATAGGATACAATAGTGTACCTAAAGGTTTTACCTAAATAAGGATTTTTTGTAAAGGAAATCGTAGGAATGGAAGTGATTATATTCATAAATTTCTAAAATTATCATCCGGTTTTCCCTGATTTTTGTGGCTTCCAGTTTAACCGGATATAACTAAATAAACGAAATACATGTATTAATGTAATATTACTATATATTACGATAAGAATATTAAATCCATCCTACAAATCACACTAATCAAAGTCAAATCATTTATTTCAAATAGGCACATAAAAGGCACTTTTGAACGTCAAAATTTACAAAAAAATAGAAATGATTCTAGTTGCCCCTTCCAAAAGGTAGTTTCGTATGGAGAAGAATGGGCAAGAAACTCCACCGTTACTCTTTTAAAATGTTTTACAATATTATATAGGTACACATTAATTATATAATTATATGTGAAGACGATGTACCTAGAATAAAATTACTATACCACAATAGGTAACAAGAAGTAAGCAAAGCTTTGTTAACCGCAGAACAAGTTCTCCCTCTCCAATCGAATCACCGTGATAAAGAACCATGCAGAACTGATTTTACAATTAATAAATGAAATATTAAGTCGTTATCGATATTTAAATTCCACATTGTATTTTACAGGCGACTAGCAAAAGAAGCTGAATCCAACATGGAGGCGGTACACCCGCCGTTATTCCTGCGATTTGTGAACCTTCTCATGAACGACGCCATCTTCTTACTGGACGAGGCGCTCGGGAACATGGCGCAGATACGCACCATGCAGGCTGCACAGTATGTAGCATTTATTATTATTGAATAATCTATACATATTATAAACTACTTTCTGTCCGCAATTTCGTTCGCGTGGAAGTCGTAAGACACCACAATATACTAAAATTACAGCCACATTTCCCCCCGCGCTGTTACTTCGTTTTCGCTTAGCGGTCCTTATGACTTTATTTTTATTTTTGCTCTGCTCGTAAGGGTCGTAGCGTGGTGTTTAATACCTCCCTCAAGAATTGGGCTATCAAATGCAAAAACATTTATTCAATTCCGAGTAATTCCAGAGATTAGCGTATTTAAACAAACTCTTCAGCTTTATTATATTAGTATAGTTATCGATACTAAATATAGATAAAAGTAGATTTTCGTTTCCGTCTTGTGTGACGTGTTGATCTTGTAAACTACGCAATGGATTTTAATGCGGTTTTTACCATTATTTAGATAACATATTCTGGAAGGTTTATGTGTGTAACACAATATTATAATAAAGAAATCTCGAAGTTTTGTCAAGTCGTAAAAACCGCGCCAAACAATGGCGGATCGCTAGTAATAAATATGCGTGGGGATGGGAAAAAGCGTTTTTAATTTCATATAGTGAAGTTATTACGTACCTATAGCATAGCATTATGCATGTCGAGTTTTTGTGCTATGCTATGAACCTTACATGCCAAGATTCTTATTTACTATAATAGCTTCCGCCCGCGGCTTCGCCCGCGTGGTGTGGCGATAAAAAAGTAGCCTGTTTCTTTCCCCAGGGTTCAAAGTATCCCCATACCAAATTACATCAAAATCAGTCCAGCCGTTTCGGAGATTAGCTGGAACATACAGATAGACAGACAAAAAATTAAAATTTTTTTTTTTTTTTGTTAAAATGTACCGTATAAACTTTCATATGCATTTAGTAAAAAGTTATTTTGACATTACAAACAGACACTTCAATTTTATTTATTTGTATGTATAGATTCAATTCGAAACTTAACATCGCAGTTAGATCAATGCTCTAACCTCCAATCATGAGTAATGTCCCAAGCTCATATAATATCACAAAAAAAATTAAATACATTGTTACTAATAAAACCTTTAAAAATTCCACAGAGAATCAGGCACTTGGGCGAACCTACCATCACAGGAACGAGCTCAAAACTTGTCGAACCTCTCCCACATCGGGATGCTCGCTCGGTTCGACAACATCCTGGGTCGCGACACGATCCGCACGCTAGTCCGCCTCACTGCGCACGCGCCGTACGTGTTCTGTCACCCTACCCTCGTGGAGCGCATCGCGTCCATGCTCAACTACTTCCTACTGCATCTTGTTGGGCCTAATAAGAAGAATTTTAAGGTGAGTCTACCTTTTTTGACTTATGATAAATAATATGTTAATAAATAAATTGTTTCAGATAGAGTTAATAGGGTTAGTAACAATTTTATTTAACATCTAGAGGTAGTAGGTACGTGTGGAGATGCATCCACCTCCGCATCATCGGGGAATCCCACCGAACTGCGAACACTAAGTATAATGTTAGTGCTGCATCAGGGACGCACCTCATAAACTAGTTTTTTTTTTTTTTTTCATAATCTAATTCAATCTTATTTCGATTACTATTTCAATATTTTTTTCGTATATTTTTATTGATTTGAAGGGCTCAGGTGCATACCAGTAATTATGCACAGAGTATTTTGCGTATTGCCGACTGTTTTCGAACTCAACCAGAGCCCTCATTCACGAGCTCTTCACAAAGTAATGTCGCAAAATTAACTAAATATGTAATGAATGACAAATATTCAAAGTATGTAAGTAACCCCCGAAAATTACCAAAAAGATTTTTTGTAAATGGAGCCGTGAAACGAGGTACTTCAGCTCTTTCATCCAAAAGTTAGATATAGCAATGTGCCCTCGGCATCAATAATATCGAAAATCAATTAGACTTGTCTATGCTTACAAACTTTTTTTTTATTTCTCAGGTAAAAGACATGAAAGAGTACGAATTCGAGCCAGCCAACACAGTGTTAGACATATGCCGTATGTACGTGGAACTGGGCAACAACGAGCGCTTCTGTGCCGCCGTGTCAGACGACGGACGGTCGTACTCGCCGCAACTATTCACCTTGGCTGAAGCGGTGTTAGGTACGTAATTTTAATGATTTCATCATCATCTGTGGTCATCTACTGGGCCCGAACAGTATAAATAACATAGATGTACCGTCAAAACGAAAAGAAGTTGCTACCAGCAAGAAGAGAAGATCGTCGCCCCACCTTGTCTGAGAGCATTTGCCGATTCGCGGTCACCTATTGACGGATTTATGACAGTAACGTAAATCAAAATGATTAGCCAAGCCAAGATTATTAGTGCCTGTGGCCCTTTCAATGCACGAATGCAACCTTCTCAGTTGAGCTTGGTACTAATATTGTTATCGTAATCATATGTGTACAGCTGTGAATCTTAAATTCGTTCACTGTAAGTAAACGCACAGCTTTAACCGCTGAGTCTAGAAGCATGAAAATGTGCACAAGTGTTCCTCATTTCTCGAAGGTGAAAAATGTATCTCCTATAGGGGTTAAGTCCCCCAATAGGATTCCTTATTTTAATTTAATTTAATATTTGAATTGTTTTTGTCTTTTTATTACGGACGCTTTTAACGTTCTGCATCGTTCTCACATGCATAATTTCAACATGAATGATGTAACCATATTTTGATTTAAAAGAGTGTCCGTGGAGTTTCTTGCCCGTTCTTCTCCATTGGTACCTACTACGCTTTGGAATGGGCAACTAGCTTCATCTTTCTGACTGACCGACCCCTTGACAATTCAAAAGTGCCTGTAATTGGTTTATTTGAAATAAATGCTTTAAGTTTGATGAAAGTTTGTATGAAAGTTCGTCATTTTTGGGCACACGCTTATTGTTCTTTATAAATGTTCTAATAACAAAACATTATACCTCAGCGCGCATCGGGGGCGGGGGCCTAATAGGCTCGTTACGGGAAGTGGCAACTTGCGTGGAAAAGTTCGCAGTGCAGCGACAACGAGACGAAGAGATCCTCGCCAACGCCCCCGAGGAGTTCCTCGACCCCATCATGAGCACGCTGATGATGGACCCCGTCATCCTGCCCAGTTCGCGCACCACTGTAGATAGGACTACTATCGCACGGTACGGCTGTTTTTTATTTATTTTATTTAACCGTTTATTTACACACATATAAACAGACAAGAAGAAAAATACGTACAAAGGTGATGCTTATTCCTAAAGAAATCACATATCATCGTATAATTACTATTTACTATTAACTTAAAACCAGCATCAGCTTATGATGAGATACCTGAAATGCGAATTATCTGTTATTACAATGTTAGATTAACTGTTCTGAAGTGAGATATTTTTATACCCCCAATTTTATCTATCTCTTAAGACTATAGAAGTAATAAAACGTATTATTACCCAACCAAGTTAATATAACAAGATAATAAGATAACAATAAGTGCATCGTGTCTAATTGTTGTTTTCGTTCCAGACATCTGTTGAGTGATCAATCGGATCCGTTCAACCGCTCGCCGCTGTCCATGGATCTAGTAAAGTCCAACACGGAACTCAAAGAGAGGATCCAAGCGTGGATTGCTCAGCAGAAGTACATTGCTCAAAACCCGACCAGTAGCGAATAGAAGACAAATATAAATAGGTTTTTGTATATTTTACTAGGCAAGCTAGTAATATGGTAGGTTAGTTTAGAGAGTAGATTTCGTATTGAAGGCAATACTATACATATTATGTTAGGGCGCTTGATAAATGGGATGTTTGTGTGATTGTCAAGTGTAAACAGTGTTATTTGTATATTATTTTCCTTAGTTATTTTTCAATTATTGTAAATTTTAGTTAGTTATCCAAGTTCCGGTACATATCAGTTGCAGTGATATATTCTATTGTTTTTCCTATATTTATTGTTATTGTTTATTTCAGTTAAAATGTTCAATTTAATTTTGTCGATGTTACTTCAAATTATTGAATTGGGTGCATTTTATTTACTGGGTAGGTACTAATATGCAAATGAAGTTTGTACCATCCTTTATATTGTGATAAATTACTATTTTCAGTCTTTAATTTAGTTTAATAAAAATAGTTAGATGTAATTAATTAATATTAATATATTTCTTGAACTCGGTCTCTTTGTCTTCTTTACCTAATCCAAGGAAAAAAATTACCTCATAACATAAAGCCAAATTTCGCAAAATAAGTACCCTAATTCTCATTATTAATCTTACAAACTCACTTTGATTGCTCATTCAATATAAGTTGCGAGTAAATGATTTGAATTTGAGATGCGACGACACTGGCGACATAATATGGTGTTAAGCCTTCCTTGGCCACTTCAGTATCAGTGACTCTTCTGCTTGTCCGGCGGGCCCATAAACCGTATTCTACCTTATTGCTATTCCAGAAAATTAATACAACGACGCAGGCAGGACGGAGGATGCAGGATGATACCATTGGGTTGAAGGCTAGACAGAGGATGAGGATATGAGGATTCCTATTGTACGCACGACGACATATGAAGCTTTAAATTTCCAGTATATGCTGATTTCTCATTGTACGGAAAGCCTATACAATGCGAGGTCAGCTAAAACTGTAAATGTATAGTTAGATATGTTCGTGTGTACTAGACTCATAAAGTTACATGCAAGGATGCTTATTCCGCATTAAAAATAATCCTTTTGTCATTTGGGCCTGGGTGTTCTACTGAAACTTAATTTGATTTTAGATTTAATAATAGCCGTTGACGTTACTGTTAGGAGCTGTAATAAAAGCAACTGAAATATAATTTATGTATACAGCATTATCTATTAAAGAAAAATGGCCCGCTTAAAATTAAAAAAAAACGTAGTTCCGCCAATATGGCAAGAAGAGCACACTACAGGTAAATCGGAATGTGCTTTAGCGTATCATCAATTTGATTTATTGTAGTAGCACTTATCACTATAATTTTAACAAGCCCTGGTCTTTCTTTTAGTTATTTCTGTGTGGGTATTGGTGGTGGGCCATCAAGTCCAGCTGCCACCGGGTGTGGCCTCGATATCCTTGACCTTGATTTCAATATTATTTACTAATAGTATGTAAAGCGTTATACTGTAATCATTGCTACTACATAATTGCTTCATTTATCAAAACTTTTCATTTTAAACTAAAAGTAATACAACTTTTCTAATAGGTTACCACTTTTATTTTATTTCGTAAAACGGGGAGGAGGCCATAACAATCTCCCACAACGAGCATAGACAACTTAGTTGACATGGCGGAATAATCAGCAGAATCAGCTGTTAATTGCAATGCTAACGAATAAGTGGAATAATTCTCGTAGGTAATAATTATTTTAGTATTCTATCAAGTTTTAAATCATTCTAGTTTCAAACGATGCAACTCATACTTAATTTTGTTAGAGAAATTTATAATTAATTGTAAGAAAAAAGGAATGGCGCGATGTCCCTTGTCATCTGTCAGCTTCATTCATTCATCCATTGTGCAGAAAAAATGTGACTTGTTCGCTTTGTAATTTTGTTTTTATGTAATAAGTGCTAGTTGAATATTAGATCCACCCGTTATTACATCCCATTACATTAGCGAAAGTGTTGATTACCGTATTGCATAATAAGAACAGTCGTAGTAACAACAGGGCCTGGTTTACTGTGCCCCAAGATTATTCTCTCTACAAAGAGCTTGGTGCGGCGTCGGCGAATGAAATACTTATTTTTCTTGCGCAGTGAGTTGTTGAGTGTGTCGATTGATGAAGAAATAGGGGTGTTTATAAAGTAGTGAAGTGTGAAAGGAAGCAAGGATGTCGGGCCGGGTAAGGAAGCAGTCGGACTGCCCTGTGGGCAAGCAGGGCCCGATGCGGGCGACGCTGCCGGTATCGTCCGTCATGAAGAGCGGCGGGCTCAAGAAGAACGCCAGCAACAGCCCGACGCTATCGCCCACCAATGCGTGGCGCCGGATTTCACCAGATCACGCCCTGTCCGGTCAGCGAAGCCCTGGAGCTGTTAACTACAAAGGTAAGGTCTACAGATTACAATCATGATAATTTATTATTCATGTAAAAGCCATGTACTAAAATAATTTATGTAAAAAGATCAATTATCACTATAAACCAGCCAAAGTAACAAAAAAGTAAATAATGAAAACATAAATGCTAATGTTGTAAATTAAGCACATGAATCACAATGTTTATATGATTTTTATACCTGGTGATAACAAGTAATCTGTAACATTACATCAGAGGTTGCAATCTAGACATTTTTAATTCAAGGACTAATGGTAATGGTCCTGCGGGGTATTTGCGTAACACACTAGCAGTAGCAATGCGATTCATTTTGACAGTTCAACAACATTTATTGTGTTACTTATGTTGTTGAGCAAACATTATTTTTGAACATGAAGCAATGGATTAGAAAGATCAGAAGAAAGTATGTTACACAATTAGGGTGCTGTAATGGTAGTTGCGTAGGTGAAAGTTAGAACTGTCATCTACACAACTATACATTAAAATCATTTCATTATATAGGCTAACAGGTACCACCATTCATATCTTTATTCATATGGCAGCAGGAATACTAGATAATT
Organism: Dryobotodes eremita; assembly: GCA_917490735.1. Lineage (NCBI taxonomy): Eukaryota > Metazoa > Arthropoda > Insecta > Lepidoptera > Noctuidae > Dryobotodes > Dryobotodes eremita. The sequence goes on along the minus strand of OU823254.1, from coordinate 13,320,108 downwards.
TTACCTGCATTGATTTAAAACTGGTCTTAAAGACAACATCAAATTTAAATATTGTCAAATAAAATCATACTTCTTATTCCCTTATTTGTTTAGGATAACTGGGCTTACGTGTCTGTATTAGAAATTATCTCAATAACCTTAATTCCTAGCAGACAGTCTATTTAACAGTTAAAATATAAGAAAGGCTAGGAATGCATTAAATTTTAACTCATTCTAATCACCAGGTAAAAATAACTAAGTAATTGTAATTATTTAGCAATATCCTCCTGACATATTTGCAGCCTTTGTGATAGCCACAGCACATCTTTCATACATCTATTAGCCACATCACAGTCTCCAACCCCTTTCTGGTCATATCATCATTCACAAAATTATTCATCCATTGTTTTTATATTTATATATCCTTGTATTGAGAACAAGATAATGTAAAAAAAATGAAATGAACATTTAATTGATATATTTTCTAGGCAAGGGTAGGTTCGGTGCCAGTGTCATCAGGCGCACAGCATCGCTTGACACACTATATCACAAAGGACAGTGGTCCAGGGACTACTATCTACATGCTGGCCAGTTGCAAGTTGATAAGTCCACACAAGTATGTTGCTATTTTTATATTGAAATGATCAATAATTTTATGATTATGGAATTCCTATTTTTACATTGTAGTTGTAGTTACCAATTACATTATCCTTTATTTATTTGGTTTGAAAACAACAATCAAACAAATAGAATTGATTGTAATAAAAACATTTAAATTATGTAGTAACACTTAATAAATAAAAAATACTTCAGAATTTAAAAAAAATATTAATTCTTGAAACCTTTTTTTACAGACTGATGATGGAGGTGGAGCATCGGGCCGCTCCTCCCGGAGTTCTGAAGATGACAAACTTGACCGTTTCTTGCGTAGTCGCCTTCAAAGAACACACAAACCATCTGCTTCTGGGGACTACTCAAGCCATTCTATGAATACTACTCTTTGTGAGTATTGGTTTAACAATTGGTTTTTTAAAAGACTAATGGGAGTTAGGAGTGGAGTTTTTTGGAGTTTCTTGTCCATTCTTCTCCATACAAAACTATGGTTTGTAAGGGGCAACCAGAATCAATAATATTTTAAAAAAATATCAATTTTGACGTTTAAAGGTGTATTTTATGTGCCTATTTGAAGTAAATGATTTGATTTTAACAATATATTTTTAATTATTGTAAGATGTACATTTTGCTATGTATAAGTGGATAAATACTAGAAAGCATGTCAATTAACCTAATTTCATGGGCCAGGTATTTAGTAAATGATGGTGAATTATTAGTTTTTACAAGCTAATCACAAGTAGTTAAACTAAAGTATGTAATTAAACTCCAGGGTCCCGTTTCGGAGGCAGCAGTGTCCCGCTGAGAGCAGCGCGATCATCAGTGGAAGGTCTCAATCAGGAGATAGAGAGACTTGTGCTGTATCCAGCCAGTGGAACACAAACTCCACATCTGGACCGGCTTAGGGATAAAGTATGTACTAACAAATTTTTAATTTTTCTCAGTGTTGAGATGATTTAAAATCATGATAAAAACCAAATGATTAAAAAAAGAAAACACTTGATTTAAACTAATTATTTTGTGCGCTGCAACGAAAACAGAAGCCAGCCAAAAATTTCAATGCAAAAAGATGTCTGGAAAAAAAAAAGATGCTTTAAAGAATTAATGGGCATAGTACCATACAGCAATTACTGACAAATGCGTGCACTGACTGGACACTCAATCTGTGTGGTTTTTCCTCAAAATACCATTTCGGACACAAATCTACATGGTCTTCACATGATCTGACCAAGATTATGTCTGGACTTTAAAACAGACTGACCTCTGAGTTTGTTACAGCCTCTCTTCTCAGAGAAGTCAAATAGGAAACGCCAACCTCATCTAATTTTTAAAACATGATTGATGTGTAAAAGTGTTTGTACAAACCTACTTACAGAAATAAAATCAATTATCATTTACCGAGAATGAAATCCCTTTCAGCCACATTCAAGAATCAGAACTCGACTTGTAGAATAACAAAAAAAATTTTTTTTTACCTTTCTCGCAAATACAGATCAAAATGGTCCAAAATGAGTTGTTTTCGCGCACGGCACCTTAAGCCTTGGTTATGTTTTTTGTTTAAAAAATCCTATCCTATCAACCTAATATTGAACATATTCTTTTAAATTATAGTATAGTGATTAAAAACCATACTAATAGTGATTTTTCTTAAACTTTACATCTAAAAACTGAATACCAAATTAAAAGCTTTCTAATTATTATTAAAATCAAAAAAGTACGATCTAAATCAAATAAATCCGAATATTCGTTTTTTTTTAAAGTCATGTTTATCAGCAACCCTGATTTTTCTACATAAACAAAAATTGTCTTGTGTAGGTATGTGAATTTACTCAAGTGGATAATATGAGAAAGAAGGAAAATAAAAGCATAACTTTAATTTTCTGTAAATGCTATTGATAGCAATATAAAATAAAAATGTATAAATAAAATAATACAATGACTATATCAATTCCAAATAAAACAATGATTTCTCATTTACAGTTTAACTCTGCTTTTTGTCTATTGTTACAAAATATAAGTTGTGCATTAAAGTAGATAGAAATTGCAACATTTTACTTATAGCCAAATGTATTTCACCCTTTGCACAGCTATGTAACCCATGAATGTTTGAACAATAACATACTCATCTCTACTACAAATAGTCTCCAAATATGCTAATTAGAAACATACACGTATTTGTGTGCTAATGTTTAGTATTATTGGCCATTCTATTTGTGATTCGTGAGAACATTTTGTTGTTGCTAAATATAAATAGTGTAAAAAATTATGGTATATAGATAACATAGTGATAACATTTTCTCCACCTATTTTATGCAGGTAATGTAGAATCTTAGAAATGTATGCAAAGCAGAGTGGAGTGGATAAGACTGCTAAACCTATTCTATTTTCTTCTATTTACAGGTTACTCCAGAAGGACATCGCGCGCCCCTCGCGGAACTTCTCCGACGTTCCGTCAACACACAGACACCGCACGATCTGTGTCACACTGCCCATTCATCAGGTAATATCCTCATACCAATACTGCGTAGTTTAGTACACTATCTTAACAATAAAACATTAACAAAACAACCTTTTGAGAGTCATTCAAATAGTCATAATTTGAATGTTGTGGTTCTGTTTTGGCGCTGAGTCCAACGAAAAGGTTTTCTAACTATTATATTTACTAATACAGGTACCTTACTATCTTTATACTTTTTTTTTAACCATAATGAAGCCATAGCAACAAGTCATAACAAGTTCTGCATTTATTATTTGGTGGGATTACAATTTTTTGCTCATATACTATTGTACTACTGCGATTGTACTACTTCATTATTCTGTTTTAAATAATATGTTTGTGGTTAAATATGAATGTATCTAAACAATACATTGTGGGCTTAGATCCACCGTCCCGGGGGTCTCTCTCAAGCGGTGGTTCCGCAGAGCTTCTGGCCGCAGGTCTATAACTAATTATAGCTTTTAGACAACCCCTCGCAATTAATAGTTGATTTGCTCTAAACAACAGAATGGTTTGATAGCCCTCAAGCATGTTTTTTTTTAAATATTCTTTGCTTATTTGCTTCTATAGGAATTATTCAGTTTTGTAGAAGATACAATAGCAGTAGACAGAATAAAACTGAAAGTAGTAATTACGATTTTCTTGAATTTGCTTTTCAGAATGTTGAATAATTAGTTCCAATGACTTTAATGGTGTGATGGTCTCTGTTTCAAAGAACTGTTGTGTATTTCAGGCGGCAGTGTCTGCTCGTCTCCGGATCTTGACGGGTCTAAACTGGGCACATCGCCGCAAATAAATCGCTTCTTAGCTCGTGAACCGCCCGATGGTTGTGAAAAGGTAAATATGATTTTTGGTATAATTATTAGAAACTCCATCAATATGTTGTATTTATTTCTATTTATTGTGGTAAAGTATTATTGCTTCAGATCTCATTTTCTCTGGCTGTTCAAGGAGAATTTTCCTGAAGGTCACTTTAAGTTGATACTCATGGAGCCTAAACATTTATGACACAGGTGAACCTGAAAGCGGGCGAAGGAGCCTTCTCAGAATCGGTGACTGTAATGAAGCCGACGATACCGGGCTTCACGCTGCGGCCATCGCTGGGCTCCGCGTTCCAGCCGCTGCAGCCCGCGCCGCCGCCGTCCCCGCCCGCCTCCAGCTCGCACTGATCGCACCACTCCACGGACTAGAGGGTTCCTCATCCACCAAACTCGACATTTTATTAACATTGCGTTCACCTAACCCTCTTATTATACGTCCTATGCTCGTTGAAAGTCACGAACTATTTTCAATTTCACGTTAGTTTGACCCAGCTATTGTATTTTGTGACGTACAAATCAACCACTTATGATTATGACAGTTTGTTGACGTTGTGGAGCTAGTAGTTTATTTGTACAATAACAAAATAATATAGTTTCCCATAGCACAGCATAAATGCTATAACCAATTACTTTATAACAGAAAATAAAACGTGTTAGTGGCATCCAAAGTTTTATCACCTATACATAATACACGTCTTTAATTAATCTGTTGTGACAATAATAAACATTCTTTAAATTTATTGTGACGAAATATCGATGTCCTTTGATACGCGAAGTATTGAATGTTTGTCAATTTCCATCAAATTTCGAGTGAGAGTAAGAAATAGGAATGTCCCAATGTAATTGATCCATTTTAGACTTGCAATTACTTTGCACAAATTAGTACTTTGACAAACAGAGCAACCAAAGCAATTTAATCGCAGCATTAGATTCCTAAACGAAGCCAAACAGATGGCAAAAATATTTCATAAATACGAGTACCTATATATGTGTTAGTTTGCCCTGATATTATTTTAATGAATACATTAGGTAATGAGGGAGCTATTTTTCTAAAATGTTTATTTAGGTATTTTAGCACTCACTGCTCCAGCTTATTTTGTTTACATGACTGGATATATAATTGATCTCATTTTATGTATTATTTTAAAATTATGTACATAACACTACATGTTGCAAGCATAGAATTTTAAAGTGTTATAGTATGTTAAGTCATTTTTTATTTTCAACATACATAAGTTTTTATTAATTTAATAATTGAAGGTAAATTACTTCGGACCAAAATTTCTAAAAGGGCCAGATCGTCTTATTTGTGGTAATGGATATATCGGTTGCTAGAACGATTTTCTAATGCAAAAGAGCTTTAACTTGTGGGATTTGATAAAAGAAAATGTAAGTAAGAAAATAGACTGAATTTTTAAACTTTACTCATACTTTGATACAGGTAACTTGACTTTATTTGATATGTAGTGTAGTGTTCTATAAAGTGCCTATTATGGACATGCTTACTTGTTTGTTTACTCTCCAATTAATGATTTAGTAACTCAGTAGTACCTTATTTTGTTTCTGAAATTCGATCTTTGATATGTTTCGTCAGTATCTGTATCAGGTACATGAGGCATTTGTTTGTGTAACGTTCGTTTAGGGAAGTTTGGACCGCACTCGTTGGATTTCTCATTTTGGCCAAAATGCATTTTTATCATCGAGACTGATAATGTAGTATGTTGACAACTTACACATAAACATAGTTAGATCTGCTTTTGGACATACGCAATTATTTTTTAACCTATTTTAAAATTCGACGGCATATATATATATATATATATTTTGGATGGCTCACCTTTGGAAATATATAAGTATTTTAAATCTTATCATTGCTCAAACAAAATTTTTATAAAGAGCCACACGCCGAATTTGAAAATGTAACTTAGTGATTATAATATTTCCAGTTGCTGATGTAAATTAGTACCTATTGATTATATTGGTTATTCAATAAACAAATGTGATAATGTAAGAGAAACGGTCGAATCTGAATGTTGATCGTGGCTTGACAACTTTCGATACTGGTACGTACTTGTGCTACTGTAATCATGTTTTAACATGCTGCACAAAAGGAACAGTATCCATAAGTTGTGAAGAATTATCGAAGGTGCTGCGTAGTGACTATAAGTGTGTACAGACTAACCGACTTGTGACAAAGGAGCAGGGTGTTTGGGATGCGATTATATTGTGTAAGCAATCGCACTTGACGGCAGAAATCATTTTCGAATTGACTGCGAATGTGACAAACAAAACCAGTATCTGACGCTATGAAGAAAAACGTTTTGGAAATGTACAAAAAGTATTATCATCATTCATTTTAACACATAACGATTGTGTGTACGTTTAAGGATTATAATATGTTGTATAAAATGCCACTACAGTCGTTAATGATTTGACATTTTGAATAGTGAGTAAATATATTGTGCAAAAACATTAACATGGAAGAAGAGCCGAGCCAATATTTAAAATCCGGATTTCTGTGTAAAATGTTTCTGAAATAAATGCAATATATAGCTGTAATTCGAATGAATATACAAGCAAACAAATTACGATATAAATTTTGAGGGTTATATGTATATTTTATTTCTTATAATTCTCTTCATGCCTTCATTGACCCACATTTTCAGTTGCTGGATCGTTGCTGTGGAAACACATTTTCTGTAAAGTAAGCTTTATGATTATGTTCGCATTGCTTTCTAACAGCTTCCATGTCGCTTCTAGACTCCCCCACTTGGAATCCAAAACAATATTATGCTTTACTAATAATAGACTTATGTCACAGGTCCAGGTTGTAATTTAGGATTTATATAAGCCTCTCCCAATGTCGTTACCTAATTTAAGGTTTAGTAAGTTTTAGTAAAGGACCCGAAAAATTATTAGCTGTTAATAAATGTGTGCTATAAAACGGTCCCCTTACTGTTTAATTTAAAGTAACCACTGGGATGTGGACAGAGGTTCCTAAATAAAGATGTTTGTATTGCCACCATTATTATTTAGATTGCTGGTTTAAAGCACAGTATTCCGAAGGACATCTTTATTTAAGGACTTGAAATGTTTTTAAAGTACATAAAGATATTTTTATATGTTCAGGGTAGGAGAAGGGTGAGTTGTACCATAAAAGTAACTTGGCTAGGACCTTAGATTTGATAGTTCTTTTATAGATGGTTAATATTATTTTAAAGTTTGCTTTTAGATGAATGATAAGTTTGTAATTTTTATTAATACAATATTAGACTAAATACTAACATTTAAACTAAACCAAAAGTGCCCATTGAGATAAGTTTATAATTCAAGCAAGCCTTTTGTTCGGCATTTTGTTAAAAAATAATGTTTAGGCAACAAAATTAGAAATTAAGAAAAATTATCGAAGGATTGTTGAGTTTTAAGTTATCTAAAATTGTTGAGGTTTATTGATAAAAAATTCTTAGTTTTTTTACAAATAATGTTCAACAAAGGGCTTGTTTAGTTAGAGGCATTAATTAACATCAATATTAATAGTATCTACTTTTAAGTAATAATAAGAATGGTTTTATTGTAGTTTTGTTTCAGAGAAGAAATTCTAATTACTATTTTTGTTTCCAATATTTTATCACTTTTATCTGTTTTCACTGTAATGTATCTTGCTGTATTGCAGACATATCCAATATACAGACTGATTTAAACTATTGTTTTTTTTTTTATTCCTTCTTATTATCACGGTCTTGTAAATTTTCCCCTGTAACTTGAGGGGCATCCGATATAAACACTGACTAGTGTGGCCTGCAAAAATGTTCCGCGACATTCACGTAGTTACGAGCGCCATTTTCCGCAACATGTCGCGGCATTTGTCTCCTAGTATATTCGAGGCTTAATGGTCAAGGCTCAAAAAAGACAACATTTCATCATCATCACTCTAATTGCGTAACACACTATCAATCACAATTTGAATCATTCTGAAGGATATTGCTAATCCACTGGTTCATAATATTCGAAATATTTTTTTAGCCCTAACGTTTTTGAGCAACACATTATTTTTTGTCCTTTTTTGGAAATCTGAAAGTCGAAGACTGACCACAGGGATCATTTCTACAACTGTTTTAAAATATCTTCGGTATCAGCTATCAACTTTTCGCTCTGCATATGGTTGCTCAAAAACACGGCTCCCCCACCATATGCAAATAACAGTCAGCAATGTGAGTTGCACATACTGATGTTACTAGTAACTGCTCCAAAAAAATTGCATGTATGGTTTTCAACTAAATTACATGGATTTTATACATAAACAGTAATAATTTCATTATATTTATTAGCATAGGCATATCAAAATTATAGTTAATCTAAACTAATATTGTAAAGAGAAAAGGTTTGATTTTTTGATGTTTGTTTGTATACTTTCATGCTAAAATGGCTGAACGAATTTGGATGAATGTTGGCATATAGGTAGACCATGACCTGGATTAGGACATAGGATACTTTTTGTCCTAATATTCCCACGGGATCAAGACTTATGCAGGTGAAACCATGGGGCACAGCTAGTTAAAAATAAAATGCAAGGATACCAAATCTGAAATTGTATTAAATTCAGTCTTAGCATAATAAAATAGATAAAAACTCATAATGGAATAATAATTATACATAAATTTTACTAGTACTGCAAACTTCGCTTAGTTTGTATATCATCCAACAATACTCTTAGTTCCTCATCTTCAAATCTTCCTTCTAGAGATGGTATTAGAGCCTTGGCTTCTTCAGGTGTCTCTGGGCAAAGGTTAGCTAAGCTAGCCACTTCAAATTTATGTAGTTTTTTAGATTGAAGGAGACTGAAACAAATAATATATTAAGTCCGTTATTGTTAACAAATCAATAGCCTGATAGTCTTCTCGACTAACAATAAATGCAATAACATAAAATTCAAAACTTGACGCTGTTTTCCAAATACTTACTTTCTAACAGCAGCTATAGTTTCTTTATTTTTAAACTTTTTGAACATGTTGGTGTAAGTGAGGGTCTTCATAAAAACCTCTGAGAATTCTTGTTCCTCCTCTGCGGACTCATTCTGTGCTTTCCTATGTTCCAACAACATGTCAACTTCAGATATCAACAAAGTTTCAGCATTTTCAAACTCTGAAATACAGTTAAGTATTTTATTATATTTACTCTTGATTACATTTCCCGTTTTCATATTTTTCATTTAATTCCAATAACAGCAGTATTAATTACAAGGTTTTGTGGTTGATGATAACACAGCTTGCTCAACCATCAGGAACGTGTTATCGGAATAATGTAAAGGTACCTTTGGGAAACTGTAAATCTGCTGCATCTTCCTCTACAACGTCTTGTATAGGCCCAGCCATTATGGAATATTATGGGAGCCTCTAAAACTTAATAGAAACGATCTGAAAAAATAATAGGTATTATTTTTGGGCAAACACTCAAACCTTGTGTAAATTATTTAAAACAAGTCTATGACGGTAAAATCATCACATAAAATTACTTCTCCAGTGAAGATTTCCAGAGATTTCGTTAATTTCACTGATAAACCTAGAAAACGCCGCTTGTCGTATTGTATTACATTCGTTTCCGTTCCTTGAATGAATCAAAGTATTTGACAATTTTGTTGACAATTGACTATAATTTGAAGTTTGACGTTGACGTTAACGTTCATTTGGGTGCATTCAATTTTTGCGTTCTACGGCTCACGGAGTTTTAGTCTTCGTAGTGATAGGATTAGAAGTTTGGTCTGCTAGACTCTACTCTGCATTACGGATTGTTAGCTGTACCGGGGGGGACCGGGCGTTTGGAATCACAATAATATTGTGATTAACGTTAACAATATCATATTATGATATTGTTAACGCCACTCGCGGAGGCTTCTTATAGGCACCCCAAACATTTACGTACACACGCAGTGACTTTTGTCCGCCGCTGACTTGATGGCGATTTCTTGCGTCGGCGAAAATCTTATGTCCACACAGATTTTGATATCGTTACCTACTACAACAAAGCAACTAACAAAATCTGAGCGTATTTTTAGGAAGTTCGTATTCTAATCTTCGTCTGAAGTATAGTCTTCAGCACATCAAGTTACATTAAACAGTCAGATTTTCTCATTCGATTTTGAATTTAATTATCAAGATAGTAAGGTTTGAAATCGTTTGGAGAAATTTGTCAGTTTCGTGTAGCGTGACCTACTGGCGACTGTACAAATAATTTATCTGCATTGTTTATGAAATTGGCTATCGCTGAGGTGAGATTGCAACTTGGATTTGAACGTGAAAACGTTCAAATCCAAGTTACAAGTTACAAGTACGAGAAATGGCCGTCACGTGTGTGAGCTAATGCAGGTATAGTGCAAGCCATCAAGTTTCTCTGGCCCGTATTATGTGATCTACTAAATTGGACATGGTAATTCCAATCTACTGATCTGAAGTCAAATGGAATGTCGCCGAAAAAGGTCATTCACGGCTTCAGTTTGCACATTCACGGATTCCCGGCTTACTGCCGCATGCCGATATGCCGCGCCGTGGCGCAAGGATTTCGCACTCACGGACAAAATAGCATGATGCCAGAGCCAAATTCTGAGGCCGTAGATTATAGCGAGCACCGACCGATCATAGGTTGGTTACGTCAAAACGTCAAACGTTGATAGTTGTTGTTACGTCAAAACAAAACTGAACTGAACTTAGTTCTGAATTCAAATTATTATTCACGATAAATCTAATAATTGATGGACATGGAAATTAGCATTCATTTGTATTCGGAAATGCGATGATTTCCGAGGGACATTGAGAAAATAGTTGTACTGTACATCCGTCATAGAACTAGTATGTACAGTAAGCCCCAATAAGATGTATACACGGACAATGAATCATTTTATTGCCAACAACCTTTGTTCTATACTATTGTATTCACAAATGATTTTAGACGAAATGTTACTTTGTTTAGGTAATATAAATTGTTTACCATGTATTACATCTGCACGGTGGATACAATGTTATGGAACAAAGGTTGTTAACAATAAAATGATTCCTTGCCCGTGTATACATCTTTGTGGGACTGACTGTACCATACACATAACACGGTCAAAATTCGTGGATGGAAGGTAAAGTGTAACTAGACTGTTTTTTTTTTTTTTTCTTTCTGCTAACTTGACTGTTTATAGCCGACATAATCTGTGTTGCATCATTGTCTAAACTTCAAAAGGAAGATTCTGGCGGGAATTTAAACTGAAAAGGCGCAAAATTTTTCAAACTTAAAATTTTTCTGTAGAAAAGTTCAATTTATTGTTTAATTCTTTTTTAAAGTGTGAATATTAATTATAAGTAGCTGTAAAATGTTGGAAGAAGGGGCCGGGGGTGAAAATCCCCCGGCCACTAAAGGCCTGGGTACTTCGGGTAAACGGGCTAGGAAAAGGGAGCCTCAGGACCAAAATAATGACCAAGTATTAGTCAGCGGCGGTGAGGATAACTTCTTACCATACTTTAAACCAAATTATAAAAGACTATATCCAGAAAATTCAACCAGCACGGACTTTAAGGTATTCGTACAAAGTATCAATAATAGTGATCGTCTGGGCAATAAGAGCCCTATCTATTTAAACCACATTTTCACCACGGATGTCAAAGGTGTTGTCTCAATACAGCGAGTAAATGCTAGTAAAATTGCAGTGATATTTAAGCAGTACAATAACGCCAATAACTTTTTAATGAACACTGCTTTCCTGGACAAATATAATATGAAGGCATTTATTCCGGCCGCTCAGATAGAGAAAACAGGCATAATTAGATTTGTTCCAGCAAATATCTCGAATAAAGAACTTTATTCAAAGCTTTCGTCTACCTATGAAATTATAACTATTCGTAGATTCACAAAAAAAGTGGGTCTGGAGAGGGTGCCTCTCCAAACAGTCAGTATAACGTTTTTGTCGAGTTCTCTCCCTGATAATGTACAATATGACCTTTTTTCATATAGAGTTTTCGAATATGTCCCACCTCTGCAACAGTGTTATAAATGTTTTAAATTTAATCACTCAGCAAAAATATGCAATGGGAAACAGCGATGTAGTATTTGCTCTGGAGACCATTACTTTAAAGAATGTGACAAGCCCAATGATCTTTGCTGCGTGAATTGCAGTGGACCTCATTTGGCAATTTCTAACATGTGTCCTATTAAAATGAGGAAGATACAAGAGAAAAAAAGCAAAATAACCTATGCCGCTGTTGCCCTATCTAAGGAGAGAACTTTAAATACAGGATTCCCTCCTCTAGTAGTTAAGAAACCTGAAAATAATGTAAATAAAAAGACAAATAACAAGCCCAATGAAAATGTTTACAATAAGACAAATGAACAAAACCTGATTTCCACTGATGAGTTGAAGACTCACTTAATAAATAATAATGACATTACAAATGCCATGGTACGCACATTAATTGCTATAGCAAATAAGGGGGATGACAGTCCAATTACAACAATGTTTATCAAAGAAATGTTACTTAAAAATCTAACTTAATTATGGATAGTAATAATACTTCTGTTTTAAGAATTGCACAGTACAATATTCAAAGTATTTACAGTAAAAAACCTCTTTTAATTAACTTTTTGCAAGAAAACAACATAGATGTTTGTCTTGTTAATGAAACCTGGATGAACGATAACAAACCTTGTCATGTACCTGGTTATAATATTTATTTCAAAAATACTTCAAATGGGTATGGAGGTGTTGCAATTTTGATAAAACCATTTTTTAAATATAAACTGTTGCAAACATCGTTTAATGAAAATGTGCAAACCATAGCTATGTCGCTATTTACTTCCTGTGGCCAATTATCTATTATCTGTGTGTACTGCCCTCCCTCGGGGCTTTTGGGAACTGACATTTTAAATAACATAATTAAAAATCTACCAAAACCTATTTTTGTGGCTGGAGACTTCAATGCCCATCACATTGCTTTTGGCTGTTTGTCAACCAAAAGCCGGGGACAACAATTATATAACATTATAGACAATTTAGATCTATGTATACTAAATGAAGGAGATTTCACTACTATACATTATCCAAATCGAAATCCGTCAGCTATAGACGTGAGTCTGGCTAGTCCTTGTATTACGCCTTTATGTAAATGGTCTGTTCATGATGATAATATGGGAAGCTATCATTTTCCAACTATCACAGAAATCACAATTTTAGCCAACCATTATAAGGTTAATCCTCCTGTAGATAAATTTCTATATAATAAAGCTGACTGGAACAAGTATAATGACCTCTCTAAAACAATTTTTAATAACATTAAGATTGACCTTAGTAATCCTCTAATAGCATATGATCGCTTTTGTAAGGCACTTGATGCACTCAAATTAGAGTGTATTCCAAAATTTACCAAAACTTCAGAGTATAGATATAAACTGCCAGCACCCTGGTGGAATGATAAAATTAAAGAGAGTGTTACTAAGTCCCAAGAGGCCTTAAAATATTATAGAAATAATCCTGATATTAGTAACTTCATATCATACAAAAAAATGGATGCAATTAAGAAAAGAACAATAGCAGAAGAGAGGAATAATGGTTGGAGAAAATTATGTGAAAGTTTTAACAGAACAACTCCTATTACAATAATTTGGAACAATATTAAAAAGTTTAAAAGAATAAAGACTAGTAACAAATCTTACTGTGATGAATTTATTGAACCATTTTTAAACAAATTATCAGGAAATTCTTGTGAAAGTGTTGAAAATTTAAATGTTTTTTACAATCTTCATAATAATGATGATGGCTCCAAATACTTGTTAGAACCTTTTTCATGGACAGAATTCTTAATTAGTCTGCAATCTAGAAAGAATACTACACCAGGCTTGGATGATTTTCCTTACATTTTAATTAAGAAATTGAATATTGAATCACAAAATTTATTTTTAAAGATACTCAATGCACTTTGGCTTAAACAAACAATACCTCAGTCTTGGAAAACACAGTGTGTCATTCCCGTCCTAAAATTAGATAAGCCTCCGGATAGTCCAGACTCTTACAGACCTATTTCATTATCATCCTGTTTAGGGAAATTTTTTGAAAATATGATTAAACTGCGATTAGATCATTATGTTGAGTCAAATAATATTATTCCTAATATTCAGAATGGCTTCAGACGTGGTCGAAGTTGTTCAGACAGCTTCACTTCACTTATTTCAGACCTGAAAAATGCAAAACAATATAAGAGTGTAGCATGTGTCTTTTTAGATGTTCAAGGTGCATTTGACAATGTTCAACCAGACATTCTTGTACAAATAATGTCCAGTTTTGGTATTCCTGGTTTGATGTGTAAATGGATTCATGAATTTTTAACTAATAGAACTCTTTATGTTAAATACAATAATATTTTACATGGACCTAGAACTACATCACTAGGTACAATGCAGGGGGCAACTTTGTCTCCACTACTTTATAATTTGTACACATCTGAAATTTGTAAATATGTAAATAATAGTAATGTAAATATTCTACAATTTGCCGATGACCTGGTGTTGTACAGTATAAATTACAATGTTGATTTTGCTATTCAAAGTGTTAATTTGGCTTTAAATGATTTGCAAATGTATTACAATAATAAACTTAAACTAAAAATTAACCCAAGTAAAAGCAGTGTAATGATATTTAGCAAAGACTTTCCTAATTCTGAAATAGTGTTTAATAATCAAACAATTCCTGTGGTTAATCAACATAAATTTTTAGGAGTTATTATTGATAAAAAATTATCATTTGAACCACATATAAATTTCATATTAAAGAATGCCATGAAAGGATTAAATATTATTAAATGTTTAGCTGGAGTGTCATGGGGTGCAGATCCTCTGACTCTCTCTATTCTGTACAAAGCCATTGTAAGAAGCCACTTTGATTATAGTTGTATAGCATATTTTGACAGTAAACATGTAAATAAGTTAGATATAGTGCAGAACAAGGCTTTGAGAATTATATCTGGAGCTATATGTTCTACCCCTATAAGAGCCATGGAAGTTGAAACAGTAATAATGCCTCTTACACTTAGGCGACTGTTACTAATAGAAAGATACTGTATTAAACTACTATCTTCCAACAATCAGCAGATAATAAAGAAAATCATACCTTGTCCTATAACTCTGCAATCTCCACTGACATCAGGCAGTGACTTGTTAAGTCATCATTTTCCCAAATTACCACATATTCTTCTACACCTGCAAAATAAATTCCGTAATGTTCAACAAAATCATCTCTGGCCTTTTTATTTAAAACCTTTTAAGGTTTTGATAAATCCAGTTAATATTAGGTCTTTACCTATGAAATTGCCGTTCTGCAGTACTGGCCATTTCAAATCAAAATAATTTTTGTTTGGCTATGAATTCTAATTTCAAATTAATTTTATTTTAAAAACATGGATTTTTTTTTCTAAAAGTAGTCATTTCTTTATTGATTAGTGTTACATTTTCATCGCATTTCAATCTTTTTCGTCATCATGGATACGTTAAAAATTCGAGTAATTATGGAATATGAGTACCGTCGTGGCAGCAACGCGGCACAAGCGGCACGCAACATCAACGACGTTTACGGAGCTAACTCTACAAACCAACGCACCACCTGTTATTGGTTTGCTCGCTTCCGTTCTGGAAATTTCGACCTGAAAAATGAACCTCGCGGTCGTCCGAAGACTTTGGTCGACAATGACGAATTAAAGGCGATTGTGGAAGCTGATGATACACAATCTACGGCTGAATTAGCAGCAGCTTTCGACGTTAGCGTCAAAACAATATTGGTCCATTTGCGTCAAATTGGCAAGGTAAAAAAGCTTGACAAATGGGTGCCCCACGAACTCAATGATCGCCAGCGCGAAGTACGCGTCGAGACGTGCCTTGCACTGCTCAACAGACACACAAATGAAGGAATTTTGAACCGCATTGTTACCTGCGATGAAAAATGGATTCTGTTTGATAACCGTAAGCGCTCAGCAAGTTGGTTGGATCCTGGTTCAGCACCTAAACAATGCCCTAAACGAAAACTTACCCCTAGAAAAGTGATGGTCACTGTTTGGTGGTCTAGCGCCGGTGTGATTCATCACAGCTTCTTACCAAACGGGGTGAGCATTACTGCAGATGTGTACTGTGAAGAACTGAACACAATGATGGAGAAGCTGGCGCATCTCCAACCAGCATTGGTCAATCGCTCGTCTCCGCTGCTCCTGCACGACAACGCGCGACCTCATACTGCACAGCAGACGGTCTCCAAGTTGCAAGAACTGGGGTTGGAAGCTCTCCGTCATCCGCCCTACTCACCAGACCTTGCGCCTACAGACTACTACTTTTTCCAGAATTTGGATAACTTCTTGGCGGGAAAAAAATTTAATACCCGAGAGGCAGTACAAAATGCCTTTGAAGAATTTGTTGCCTCCCGTCCAGCTGATTTCTTTAAGAAGGGCATCAATAAACTGCCACTGCGATGGCAAAGATGCATTGATTGCATGGGTGATTACTTCGATTAATACAAATAAAAAATTCATGAAAAAAATTCGTTTAAATTTTTTCATACAAAACGGCAATTTCATAGGTAAAGACCTATTATTATCAAAATTAAAATATCTAACAATCAAGAATTACAAGCATATTTAGATGATAATAAGGGTTACTATAAACTTTACACTGATGGTAGTAAAGGAGAGTCACATGTTAGAAGTGCAGTTTATGACCCCCAGATAAGATTTGCTCAAAGCTTTGTTCTTAATAAAACTTGTAGCATATTCACAGCAGAGGCATATGCAGTCTTTGAAGCTCTTAGGCGTATTGCTATTGTAAATAACTATAAATATTTTTTGATTTTGACAGATTCACTTAGCTTAATTCAAAGTCTTGAAAGTTATGACATTCATTTTAAAAGTAACTATATTTTATATAATATTAAACAATTAATATACAATTACCTTCAAAAAGGCGTTGAAGTTTTCTTTTTATGGGTTCCTTCACATAAGGATATAACTGGAAATGAAATAGCTGATAAGACTGCTTATGAAGGGATCAATTCATTAGATGTGTGCCTAACTTCTGCAATTCCATTCACTGACTGTTATACTGAAATAGGAATAAATATATATGCTTTTTGGGATAGTTTTTGGAAAAAAGATCAAGAAACAAAAGGTAGATGGTACGGAAATATTCAAGAGGAGA
Source organism: Dryobotodes eremita (assembly GCA_917490735.1). NCBI lineage: Eukaryota > Metazoa > Arthropoda > Insecta > Lepidoptera > Noctuidae > Dryobotodes > Dryobotodes eremita. The sequence goes on along the minus strand of OU823254.1, from coordinate 13,302,999 downwards.
TACCTTCTAAGCCGTGGTATTATAAACTGAGAACAGCTAGTCGACCCTTCATAACTACGATGAATAGACTCCGCTTTGGCCATTCCAAAATACCTGCTCATTTAGCGAGACTGGGTATTGTTCAAGACAATAAATGTTCAAGTTGCGGTTTAAATATTGGAAACGTTGATCATATGCTTTTTGACTGTCAAAATCATATGTTAGACAGATTAATTTTAGCGAGTGAATTAAGTGAATTGTGTAGTGAAAGTGTTGTGCTAAATAATACCTCCCGCCGCTTGACAGAATTATTAAAAAATAAGACTTGTTATCGAGCAATATATAAATATATTAAAAACACTTTCGAAGAAATTTAGAAATTTTGTGAAGGAAATTAAATAAAGACTTGGCTAAAAGGTCTTAGCAACCAGGCCATAAAAATACTTATAAAAAAAAATAAAAAAACTTCAAAAGTTGTCAAAATAAACGTGTTCAAACGTCAAACTGACAAACACCAATCATACCAAAATATTATCTTCAAAAAATCAAAACACAACTTCCCTCCCTTGAGTTTTGTGAATAGAACTGAGTTGTGTGTTTGTTTTACCCCGAGTTCTGTGAGTATAGAACAGAATAGTAATAAACAAAATGTCGAATGACCCTACGATTTTTAAAACCAAAGACCCGGACCCCAAGCTGGAGACAACAACAATAACCGATACTTCATATAAATTCACACCTAGAGGTATGTACTAGGTAGTAGATAAATAATACAATATTGAAAATAGCGGGAAACAAATAACTGCCTAATTTATTTATAATTTTAGAAACAAATAAAGTGCAGCAACAAGACCTATCGAAGACGGTGTACTCCCGCATCTCAACCCTGCACACTCTAATAAGCGACTGGAAAAAAAACCGAGACAAAGGTTTTCGATTGGCAAGAGCTATAGATGCTTTAAACTTACCGCAGTATGATGAGGATTACTTTCCGAGCGAGCTGAAACCATTAATGGACAGTTTGGGGGAGATTGTGGACGCTTTGCATAATATTGTTGAAGGTAAATATTCCTTGTACCTCTTTAATCATATTAGCTGACATTATGTTCTTGTTTTTTTTTTTAATGCAATTGTTTTCATCGTCACTGCAAACTTAGCATTTCAATAGCAATTTAAATTCTGTAAGCCAAGGACTTAGATATTAGTGATGAGTTTAGTTAAATAATAGCTATGAATTTGGCATCATCAGTAGCATTCATTAATTCCTAATGTTCTGAAAAGTGCTGGGCACTCAGGACAATATATCAAATGTTGTAACACTTGACATCTTGTCCTGAGCTGAGCTATGTATAGCTTCCACAACAGCACCACACGAGTGCACACTCCAGCTTGTAATTCTCTTTTATGTCCTCCTGAGCAGGCAGCTGTTCTCGGTGGTATAATGTGGGAAATCTTATTTAAATTCTTTAGACCTCTGTATCTTGTAGGCATAACATTTACTATTATTTCAACAATTACAAAAAGGAGGAGATTCTCAGTTTGTTGGAATCTGGGTTTTTTTTTAATAGGTGTTTTCTATAAACTCGTCTTATACATATATTCTTTATATAAATAAAAAAATAAAAAATAAACATTTATTTTGGACCAAACACTTGTTTACATTTTATAAACCTGCCAAGCTGCATGACAGTTTGTCGGCAGGATTAGCGTTCGTCTTAAAAACATTTGGTAATTAATCTAATTAAACATCAGTTGGTAGAAATAGTATAAGGACGGTAAGAATATTTTTGAATAGAATACATTAATTATTATCATCACATTTTACGGCTATTTCACTCAAAAGTTCCGCTTTTAATTTACTTCCCAGTGTTCGCCTGCTAATTACACGACTATCTGTTCTCAGCCAGTCGATACTATTGAACAGTGTAGGGGTCAAATACTTACTGGTTCTTTTGCCATAGTAATTTTTTACTGATGCTCGCACAAATTTAGGTTCTCTAACACTTCTCGTATTGTAAGTGTTTTGCACATGTACTTTAAATTGATTGTTATAGAACTGCTCTAGAACCACTAAGTACTTGACCTTTTCATGCACGGGAAGCACCTTACATACAACAAAAAGTTTTTCATAATTTTCATTACACTCGAGTTTTATTTTTGGGTTTACAAGGTATTTCATAAATCGAATTTGCAGCGATTTTATACTGTTCAAATAGGTTTTAAATGTACGGCCATAAGTATTTAATCCATAACTTAGCAAAGACTCGGCGAGAGCAAAATAAATCACACGCAGCGTTTTCCTACTTAACAGTGCCTTCAGCATACAGAACTTACTCAACACTGACCTAAGCTTTGTACACACTGTGTCAACCTGTGTCTTCCAGTTCATGTTACGGTCCACCTACAGACCTAAATACAGTGAAACCTGGTTAAGTGAGACATCAAGGGACCTGCAATGTCGTTTCACTTATAGAGGTATTCCACTTACCCAGTGTCTCAGATATACAGGTATAAATAAATATCTGTCTCATTTACAGAGGGTTCCATTAATAGAGGTGAGAATACAGGTTATTTCAGTTATACAGGTGCGATCATTAAATAAAATAACGTGTTAGGTATGTAAATGAGTTTTAATTTAAAAAAATTAGTAGTTAAAGGTAATCATACAAATGTAATCAACAAAAATGTATCAATTATAAAAATCTGTCATTTTAGTTTGTCGTTTGGAAGTATCAGCCATCAGATGTTTTTCGATGTTATAAATTTTATCAAATATGCTTTGGTCACCAATTGATGACATTTCAAAATAACTGTGCAAAGTTTCTAGTGCTTTTACTGCTTCGCGTTTAGAAATTTTTACTAAATTTACTTCCGCGCTCATTTCATCGTCTTCTTCTTCATTTTCCAATAAAGAAGACGAGAAGGCATGAACAATGTCGGAATTACGTGTGGAATTTGTGGGTAGAATAAGAATGAGTAAACAAACAATGTTATCTCAGTTACAGAGGTTTATGCATATAAAATTTGCTCGCTGTCTCAGTTATAGAGGTAACTATGATGATAAATCGAAAGAACAAATCCCAGATATAGAGGCTTACCTTGTCCCACTAACAGAGGTAATTCAGTGCCAAAGTGTTGGGACCTCAGCATTGGTTCCAGTTATGGAGGTTTCTCACTTATCCAGGTCCCACTTAACCAAGTTTCACTGTACTTAAATCTACTGACATACTCCAGCTTTTGACAAACACAGTTGACATTTTTAACGTGCATGCAATCGTAGGTGTGGCCCACGATACCTATATCCAAACTGTCGACATTTTTTGCCACAGGGTTGTGCGGCGAGTGCACGTGCATCACTTTCGTCTTGCTTAGATTTAATATGATACCGTTATCGTGCGCTCACCGGGTAATATTGTCGAAGTCAGCTTGCAACACAGCCCTAACCTCCTGTATATTCCTAGAGGAGTACATAAGGCACATGTCGTCCGCATACATATAAACTCGACATCACTCAACTACATTACTGACACTATTGACATGCATGACATAGCCAACTGGTCCATATACGGAACCAGTCGGAACGCCAAGGTTTATCGCAGCTTCTTTACTAGCCACACCAGAAATGCAGGTCTGTAAGGTTCTGCCAGTCAAGTAATTCCGGAACCACTTGTCCGTGGGCCCCCTGATCCCACACTCTTCCATGGCCTGCAACAGCACCTCGTGGTCCAAGGTGTCAAACGCCTTTTTATAATCAATGAACAGCGCCAGGACCTGATGACCCTGATCTAGACTAGTATTCATGTCTTCCGAGAACTGTGATAGTGCTGATGTTGTGCTACGACCGCGCCTAAAACGGTGTTGTACATCTGCTAGTATACGATTCTGCTCTAAGAATTCGCTAACCTGACCGACCACTATTTTCTCCACTATTTTATTAATTACTGATAATATAGCGATGGGCCTATAGTTAGCGTAATCTGAGTGCGCTCCCTGCTTAAAGATGGGCCTAATTAAAGCTTTTTTAAGCGGACTTGGATATTCCCCTTTCGATAAACACAGGTTGACAAAGTGTGACAAGACCGGCGAGATGTTATTCTTGATTATTTTTAAGTCAATAACGCGAATGCAATCAATGCCCGGCGCCTTATCACTGCTCAGCTGATCGATAACTTTACACACCGCGTTACTCGACACTGGGCTAAAGAGAAAACTTACATCACTTGACACAACATACTTGCTTCTGTCTAATAATTTTATATTACAGTTATGCTTAATACTAATCATTTCTTCAGTAAATGTATCTGCAAAGTTACTACATATATTATACAGTGTGTCTTTACCTCCAAAGTATCTTTTAACAATTTCATCTATATTTGCTTTTTTTCTACCTGTCCAACTATTTATTTTGTCCCAAATTGTTTTTGAGTCTCCGTTACATTTCTTTATTTCTTCTTGCCGAAACTTATTTCTTGCTTTAAATATCAATTTGTTTACTTTATTTCTAAATCGTGTGTATTCTTGCCTTTTCGTGTTATTATTTGGTGTCTCTTTCCAATCCCTAAATAACATATCCCTACGCTGTAACATATTACTTAAGCCTCTTCCTATCCACGGTTGTGAAACCCGTTTTTTAGTCGGATCGGACTGCAAGTACTCACAATCCATATAGTACTAGTAACAATGACTTAAAAAACCATGTTAGTAAACTTCCACAAACTAATATAGCTAAAAATTATATGGTCCAACACACATTGGCACATGCCTCCATACCCAGTGCCTTATAAAGGGACTGTCCACTTTGTCTAATAAAGTTTTTAGGATACTGTTGGAGCTTCCGCGCAACCTACCCATTACTGACTCTGTTTTCTTCCTCATAATACCATGTAAATTGTCAACACGGGCTTCCGCGAACATCTACGAAGCGTGGAAGCCCCATCAACATCCTAAATCCATTATTGTAGGTTCTCTGCGTATATTTTACCCACAAGCTGCTCATGTACAAGGTTTCGCAGTATGCCTTGAAAAGCGACTTTAACATCCTTACTACAACGCGCAAACCTGCGGGCTAACACATTACATCGAACCGCCAACGCCCTCCGCCACCAACCCAACTACCACATATCTACTTAGGTCTTATACCCAACTTTGATTCACCAAACACCTATCATTACAAATTGTTACAGAAATTAAAGTGTTGAATAATCAACTACAGGCACTAGCAAAATTGCAGCCCACTAATGAACCAGTACTTATGACATGGTCGGTCAGCAGAATATCAGAAGATGTAGCGAAATTGTACAAAGAAACAAAAAAAGAATGTGAATTAGTACAGAATGTAATAGGTATGTATTATTAATTTGTTACTTAAAAACTTGCTGTCAGCAACAAATGTTCACGAACGAATGTTCGTTGCGTAACAAATGCTCACTCTAAAAATGTTTGCAAAATAAATTGCATTTTTTTGTCCGTCTTTCACAGGTTTTTCGCAAGATCTAAGTAAGCAACGTAGGAATTAGAATTTTAGCAACAAGTGTTAGTTCCTGATAACGCGCGTACAGATCGAAAGTCGGGGGTGCGCGCCAATGTACAAATATCTCCCGGGCCTTCGACTCATGGTAGTGGTAGGAACCGTGGGGTTTTAGTCAGTAGGAGTCCGATATAACCCTTAATTCTTCCCAGACGGAGGGTATTTATGAGGATTACCCGATTTTTTTTTTTTTGGATTACCTTAGTGGCCCAAGTAGGTCCTTGGTTCGAACCAGGCAATATATTTTTTTCTACTCCCTCCAACCGAAATGTATTCATTAATTCATTCTGTCATTTGCCTCGTTCTAATCCTGAACGGTGCAAGTCGTTGTGCATGATGGGCATGTTGTTACAGAACTTATCCAAACGGTTCGAGGCAGATTTTATATTTATAATTATCGTAAATATTTTGTTTCAGAAAACATGGCACATTGCCGAGATGAACATATTCTAGCTGTTTACGTGGCTACGTGGAGGCCTGGCCCTTACGTTAGACCTGAATTGTATGCATACCTATTTTCGGAAGCCGGTTTAGCCCCTATGTAAAATGTGACAAAGGAAGATGCATATGTTTTTTTTTTACTGAATCATTAAAAGACAGTAATTAATATAAATCCAAGAAAAGTATTAAAAGTCAAATTCAACTGCAGCTTGTTGCAATTTTTTTTTATTAAACTCCAACTGGAGTAGAAAATATTGGAGTTTAATCAATTTAAAACAACAATCAACAGTAACGGACGTTTGTCCGTTACTTTTTCGGCTATAATGTGAATCTACTTTGCTTACATCTCTTTTTATACACGTTTCGCACAAAAAATAACTTAATTTATTTATATGATTCTCAACAAAATTATTTTTTATGTTTAATTCAAACATAAATCGCACTTACCTTAGTGAGATTTCAAGTAGTTTGGCAAGAAGAGATAGGTAGGTACTTATTCACACGACTTTTTACGTCACTTCCACCGTAGAAACGACGCGTTTCGAGTGCCAACAAAAACACGCAACATAAAATAAGGAATTGTAAAATGATTAATGTACAGTAGTAGGTACCTATTAATTTGTGTAAAAAAAGCAATTTATTTCTTGACTCCTCTAATACCTATATAAATAATGAAAAAGTTTTGAATGACTTGTATATTCTCAATTGTTTTTAATAAGTTATGTTGTTAAATTGTTATTTCTTCTTTTCACACTGTACTTACGAAGAGTTACCATAAGGCTTTTTTTTTTAAATTGCTCATTTGGTTTGTTCTTGACGTCGATCACGCCTGATTGAAAGCGATGGATGAGGTCTATGATGGAATGAGCGTGCCCAGAAGATGCCTGTTTACTTTTGCTTTGAAGGCTGACGGGTTATATGTAGAAGGGAACATAGATGCTGGCACAGAGTCCCACACTTTGGCTGTGCGCATAATAAATGTAATAATAATATTCTGTGAAAGTCACACCCTAAAAACATAGTTTAAGTGACCTTAAAGTGAACTGTCGTCCCTTCTGATACTAGATATTGGCAGTTCATTTCAAGCTTACTTTACCTAACTTTCCATGATGAGATTTTTACAGAATAGATCCGCGGGCCTACCTACAGTGTTAACCGTTGTTTGGTTTCTACTTAGAAATAATAGTTATCGTGCCTAGATCTTAGAATTGATCATTTCATAAAGTGTTCCATTTCATGAAATGGTTGTATTTCATGAAATAGAACATCGACCGCTGGTCACATCATGATGTGGTCTGGCCAGACCATTGAATACACAACTTTTGACGACATGCACAATTAAACGCACGACTACTTCATGATGTGGCCAAACATTAGTGATCATATCGTAAAATAGTTAGATTATCCACCGATCGAGGCTTAGATTATATTTACATAGGTACCAATAAGTGTTAATAAAAATAATTAAACAAAATCATGTGCCTTATTATTATCAAAATCGAGACTATCGATCCGAAGCAATCCGAATCCGATTAAATTTTTATCGACCGAATCCTAGGACAGTTTATTTACCCGAAAACGAATTTCCTACATATTGAAAATACTTTGGTTCTAATAGCAGATGACCTCGGCATTACCATTAATTTACATAAGGCTATTTGTCTTACATGCGATAGGGCGATGAGGCCCGTTGGCATGGCGACTTATAACAAACAAACACTGGTCGAATGGACGCTAAACACAATTTACCTTACTGTTGATAACTTTGCTACTTATATTAAAAAGGCAGAGATAATTGTTCTAATTAATCTAATAATGATAATTAACTATTTTATACTGTTCTTGACTATAAGGACATATAAGTACCAGTATCGTGGGGCCGATGATCTTTGAAGGGCGCAGGAATCCGCTAGATGCGAGAAGCACAGAACCGGTCGAAGTGGCGGTGCTTGGGGAAGGCCTATGTCCAACAGTGGACGTCTTTCGGCTGAAATGACGATGATGATAATGAAGTACCAAAAAATACATAAGTTGTTAAAATTTCAGGACCCCATAAATCCCATCATGCCCTTCTTACCTACAGCCTGGATGTAGGTATCTGCAGTCGTGAGGATAGCATATAGGTATAATCATATTACCTGGTAAACCTTCACTCTCTTTAAAGTCTTCTGTTATTCAATAGCTTCTATCAACATTTTTCGATGATTGCTTCAGCAAATAAGTACATAGGCTACCGGGAAACTGTAGGTACCTACCTACTCCGTTCTGCATTTCTTTATCAAGAACGAAATGAAGAAAGAAAATCTATATGTAAGTATATGTCCACCAAGCCACGATAAACAGTATTTAATGATATTAAGCACAACATTCACGGTAAAATTTGAATGATGTTAAACCAATTTTGAAAGACACAAAAAAAAAGTCACAAAAAATTTTACGTGAGCACAAAACCACGGAATCGGCTCAAATCAATGTAGACCACCCATATTCCATTATATTGAACGACACACCGACACAAGTGTCGCTAACATTTTGGCTTCACAAGTTGCGAATATTCTTTGAAGCCTGAGAAGTGTAACCTAGCCTGGATTAGCAGCCTAGAATCAAAGACCTATTAAACTAACCAATCGAAAAGTTTATGAGAGTAAATTCAACGTTTGCAATACTTCCATTTTCATTATCTTTATGCCATCATTAGCTTTAGGAAATGCCAGCGGAGGAATTGAAATTACCGTTATGGACAATCTGTGCGATACTTAGACAAGAATTGATGTACCTATCTACATTACATTACCTAGGGTTGTTTATGTAGCTAGGTATGTGGACTATGTGACTATATAGTAGGTACCTAATTCTTAATTGAAAAGAAAATATACTTAACGTAAAGTGCTTCACCGAAAGCCAGATTTGGTGTCTTTCGATTACCTACATAAGTAAGTACCGCGGAACGCGGAGGTCATAGGTGCGCATCTAGATAATAACAAAATGTTAGTAACGTAGATATATTACTTACATTTTATATTGTTATTAGGTAGGTACCTAGTAGCGATCAAAACAACGCTTTTCGTATTCTTTACCGCTGCTGTCGGAAACGCTCGCGTCATGTTTACCTCAGTTTTTTTTAAATTTAGGTACCTATAGGTACGACTTACGCGGAGTTACAAAGTAGGCTTTCTTACTCCTAAGTTATCATTCAGTTTCAGTCATCACCCTACTAATTTTGGTAGGCCGGTACTTATCCCATTTTCGAAAATGTGGCGTTCGACAATATTCAAGCTGCTGTGGAAATAGAGAACTTCGGTTGAGGAACCTGTTTTGTAAAATATGCAACTTATTTTACAATCCTCACTACGGGAGTTGGTAAGCAAGAATGCCGCGGATACGGATATTAAGTATGTAGGTAGCACACTAAAAATGTTATGTCATCCTGAAATACCTATGCACGTTGTAACTTTACGAAACAACCTGACAAGCTATATTGACGTGCATATTTATTATTATAACGCCTATTTCGGTTTACGGCTAACAGATATAAATAGAACACGGAAGGCAGGGCCCGGGTACCGTGTCCCTGCTACTGACGAAAATTGACCCAAATTCGTGAAGCAAAGGCGTCGCCAGCTCCCGGCTGTCATTTCACGCTCAATTTACTTTCTGCTAAGCACATTTCCGAAACGATATATTCGAAAATTTTACATTTAAGTATCTATTTTTATTTATGTATAATTTTGTATCGTTAACTGCCTTGCCTTGTTAGATGTTAGTAGAGGACCTTCTCTACCCATGGCAAGGTTCTACAAAAAGCAAAGCAAAATTTCCCAAAAAATAGCAGTTTTCATCTGGATGTAAAATCTAGGCTTTGTACATAAGTACTTAACTTAGGTAGGTACCTATCTATATGTTATATGTTCAACTACACAGCTACACTACACTGTGAATGAAAGGAACTGTTCGAGTGAACGGTTATTTCCTCGAAACTCAGTCATAATCTGGAAAAAACGCATTAAAATCATTTTTTTTTAGGTTATCGAAGGGTTTATGGTGAGTGGCTGAGTTGATGGTGCTGAAGGCTTTAACACAGTAGGAGAGGTGAACCTCGTGCCTATTTTGATAATGCTTATAGAAAATTCAACGTCTGGGTAGATACTCGAACTTAGAACTACGAGCCCAGAAGTAAAGAAAAAGTTCACGAACACGAGAGGTTTTGTATGTAAACTGAGTACCTACACTACCTACCAGATCATAATGAATATGCTAGAATGTCTATTTGAACATTCTTACCAATTGCACAAGTTTAGCGTAGGTATCTCAATATTTATTTTGTCGTTTTCGTAAGGTACGTAAGTACCACAAGGTTATTCGGGTGAATTTCTCACATTGTGTTAACATGTGATAAATTGTAGATATATTGTGACATTTTTATTTTCTAAGACATTGTCAAGGGATCACTGGGTTTCACTGGTTTGAAATAGTTGAGCAAATGCGTTAAATACCCGACTCTATGGATTCGTATTTATATATTAATTCAACCAATCAACTCAGCCTTTTTTTTTTTTTTTTTTTTTTGTTCCGGGGTGGAAAATCCTCATGGATGTCCCCCGCCCTGGGGGGGCGGAGGGGTCTGTCAGACTCTTACTGACTAAAAACCACCCCGGTGTTCCGTCTCACACCTACGCCGGGGGTCGCGGGAACGTACAAATCTTCCGCAACCCCCGGCCGGTGCCGGCCCGCCTCTGCGGGCCCCGTCCGGTCCAGCGGGGGGAGTGAGGTGTTTGACTCCCCCCGCGACGTCTAAGAGGGGCGCGCGTGGAACACTACGCGCCGCCACCTCGGGTCCTGATGTATGGGGGGCGACGGACGTCCCCGAGTCCGTCGCCCCTGGACCCATTTAGGGGGGCTGGAAGAGGGCGTTGTCCGCCCTCCGCCGACGCCCGGTGCGCCTGCTGCGGGCCGGGTGAGAGGATGAGATCTCTCGCTCCCTTTCCGCAGCCTCCTTCTGCGAGATGACTGTTTCGCAGAAGGATACCACCGCGTCCCAGGACTCCTCGCCGCCGACCATCGCATTCACAACGGCCGGCAGCGAGAGGTCACTGCCTACTCCTGAAATGAGGGCACGGCGCGGCTCCTCCCAAGCGGCACACTCTGCCAGCGTATGCCGCGCCGTGTCCTCCCGGCAGTCGACGCAGTGGTGACACCGGGCTTCCGGCTCCCTGTTTATGCGACACAGGTACTTCCCGAAGCAACCGTGCCCCGAGAGCACCTGCGTCACCCGAAACGACAGGGAGCCGTGCCTCCTCCCGAGCCAGTGGTCGAGCACCGGCCGGACCGCCTCGATGGTGACGAGGCCGGCGGTAGGGCGTGAGAGCCTGTCCCGCCATTCCGCCACCAGTACCTCGCGGAGCTGCGACCGACGCTGCTCCATTTGTCGCTGCATCGGTCGCTCGCCCCGCGCCCGCGCTTCTTCGCGCCACCGATACAGTGACGCGAGCACCTTCGCCTCCAGGTCCCAGGGCGGGGATCCGGCCAGTGCACAAGCCGCCTCGTAGGAGATCGTGCGGTATCCCCTTATGACTCTGACGGCCATTGCTCTCTGCGGCTTTCGCAATACAGCAATGCTGCCGGCCGTCAGGTCAGCCGCCCAGATCGGGGCCCCGTAAAGGGCCATCGACCGCACGATCCCCACGTAGAGCCGCCTACAAGCGGCGCTCGGGCCCCCCAGATTGGAAAGCAGCGTTGACAGCGCCCCGGCCGCGCCCAACAACTTGGGCGCCAGCTGCCGGAAGTGGGGGCCGAAATCCCACCGGCTGTCGAGCACCAACCCAAGGTACTTCATGGTGGGCTCGACAGCGATTCGAACCCCCCCCACCACAATGTGGGATCCGGATGGTGGCGCCCGCCGGAGACCATGAAACACCATGGCCTCCGACTTGTTGAGGGCCACCTCCAGGCCGAGGCGCCGTATGCGGCTTACCGTCTGTGAGACCGCAGCCGTCGTCAGCAACGCTGCCTCCCTGTACGAACTCCCCCGGGCCGTGACCAGCGTGTCGTCCGCGTAACACGTCAGGTTGACGCCCGGTTGGAGTTCGCCCCTCAGCACCCAGTCGTACCCGATGTTCCACAGGAGTGGGCCCAGGACCGAGCCCTGTGGAACACCGCACGACATGTGGCGCTGGTTGACGCCATCGCGTCCCACGAAGGTGACACACCTCTCCGTCAAATAAGCCCCAACGATACGGCGGAGGTAGAGAGGCACCCGATGATAACGCAGTGCCTCTCGAATACAACTCCAGGGCAGGGTGTTGAAGGCGTTGGAGATGTCCAAGGACACCGCCACCACCACCCCACCCCGGGACACCGTTTCCTCCGCCAGGACTCTCACCCGCGATATAGCGTGTATGGTGGAGCGCCCATGCCTGAAACCGAACTGGCTCTCGTCCAGGTCCGGCCCTTCTCTGCACAAGTGGCCGACGAGGCGGGCTGCGAGTATCCGCTCCAAATCAACTCAGCCTATCGCAACCCACTGCTGGACATAGGCCTCTACCATGCTGCGCCCCAACACCCTGCGTCCTCCGCCTTCCGCATCCAGTCTGTCCGAGCCACCCTTTTGAGGTCGTCGGTCCATCTAGCTAGGACGCGTCCCACACTACGCTTGCCGATACGGGGTCGCCACTCCAGGACTCGTGTGCGTCGTCGTTTTATATATTACTTTCAGAAAACTGATTTTCCTTACCCTGGAAAAGCATTTTTCTTGCCCTAGAAATCAACCTCACTCTCAGTGGTCCACCTTAGGAAATGGCTTTTGCGCTTGTTCGGTATTGTAACGTTTTGATGTTGTTACATAATTATGTACCTGCAATGTTTAATTGAAATCCGCTTTTATTCGTTATAATCTTTTTGAGTTCGGTTGACAGTAGTAAATATATACCTAAGTACATAGAAAAAAAGTAATCATTCAGATAAAACGTAGTAACTACCTAGAGGACACAAATATTTTTATACAGTATCCTTTTATTTTAAAATGGCGACCTTGGGAAGTCCTTATATAATAAATATAAGTATTATTACCTACTAGTTGTAAAATGTAAGAGATATATAGCGGTGTGTACATAGGCCGCCAGTTCAAGTGACGAGCGGAGCGACTTCAACGTGAACAGTGTTAATACAAGTTAGAATTACTTAGGGACTGAACCTACCTACCTAGGTATATGGTAGGTGAAGATTATATGTACTCATATAATTATTTGGTTGCGTATTTACATCACAAGTCATGTCATGAGATTTACATAGGAAAAAACACAACATATTACAAAACAAAAGAAGTCGTATGATAACTGAAAAACTCAGATTTTTCATGAACGATTAGGTATGCGTTAAGTTTCTGCTCTTTATCCCTATAAAGGTTAAAGCTACGCCGCACAGCAACGTAACGCATTGCAAACAAAATCCTCCTTCAACACTTTCGTACATTTTCTTTATACCAATGCACACTACCTACAGTGCCTTTGTTGTGTGAAAATGCGTTGCGCTGCGGCCCGTTACAGCTGTAGGTAATGTGCACTTCGCTTAACTGTTTACCCTTCCTACTTTTATTAAAATAATTCAAGAGCTTGCTAATTCCTTTAATGGGGAAAATTTAATTGTATTTCAGTAGCATTTTCCGCTATAGCTTCCATTGATATCTCGAAGTAGCAGTGTTTGCACGCGTGGCTCAGCTGCGCGCACGCATGGCAGATAGCTTCATTGTTCCCTTGCTTATGTCAACATCTGACGACGGAACGAGAGCTACTGTGGAATCGGCCATGTTGATTTTTCTTTTTATAATGGTGTTCTCAAAATATTAATGTTTAAAAAGTTAAGAGTGAGGACGCATTTGGATGTAGGTTAACAGCTCATTTATCCGGAAATAAAAAGGATCAAGCAAAAGTCGATAACACCTTTATGCATTCTGTTTTCCATGTTTCATACATGAAATATGATCATGATTATTTTGAGGAAAGGTAGGTATAATACATAAACAAGACGCGTTTTGACAGCTTTTTATTTTACAGAAGATTTTTGTGACAGGCAATGCGAAAGGAGAAAAGTCACCTAACATAACAAAGAGGTAATACAGAATAGGTTTTACTTATACAACTTGTTGCTACTCCATTATGTTCTCTGTTCGTTTTCTTAGCTCAACCTATAATTTCGGTTAACGCTCAGTTTACATCATTTGTAGAGTGGTGACGCTACTCACTACATTCATTGGCTTTCTTCTATTACGAAAGCGAATTAATCTATAATATCTATAGAGATGTAGCCCTTTATCGTTTTCACCGACTCGCGCGGTAATTTTTTTGCCTAGATTCTAGATTTGTGTTTTTATTATCCTTTTAAAAGTTCATAATCGTGTTTATTGTGTTATTAGTATCTTAGATGTAAAGATTCATTTATTTTTGCACACTCTACAATTTGCACAAAGTCAGCATCGTAAGCTTATCTTCAAGAATGGGTCATCTTTTAAGAAGTGCGTACGTGCTTGGCATGGGGAAAGACGATGATGGTAAGGATTTTATCTCATTTTAAAGTTTTTTTTTTGCAGATATAAATACTCGGTTCGTTATGTTACTGTGTTCGTAAGTAATTATCGTGGCTGTGCATATTGGTTCTCAACTTGATGTGTCTGTATGTTTAGTTGACGTATGGTAGGTGACCGATCGATTGAAACGATAGATACGTAAATGTTTTATATTCAAAGGGTTCCGTCATTTAAGTATGTGAAGTATTTTTTACTGTCATAATGAGGTCGATGAGGATGTAGGTGTTATCAACAAAAACCTAAAGGTATTTGTAGCACTATGAGTGCAAAATATGGTCATATCATGCGATGACACAAAAACGTACACGAACAGTATTGGTCTTCAGTTTCGGCAGCCGTCTGTCCATCCTAATGTCACAGTTGTTATCTCCGGTTTGTCAGGGTACCGACGAGTGACGTAGGTATCATGTCGCGTCTCTGATGGCTCCTATAAATATGGCGTCGGTTAAGTGCGGAACTCTGCAGAGTTATATTATGCATTACTAACACCACGCCTGTACCCCGTAGGAATAGGTAAAGATGCAGTATTGTAAGTAGGTATCCCCACATTTCACCAGTTATATTATAACTTATAAGTCTCATGTATATATATACATTAATGATTTTACCATTGGACACCGTCTCGTGTCTTCTGAAACTTCTGAAAGAAACTGCTTTGAAGAGGTTCAGTTGTTATGGAATGATGTAAACTTCGACTTGTAACTGACATGAGGATCTGGATCGAAGTCTTAATTGAATTGCTGTCTTTAACTTATTAGTGCAATAGCACATGCTATGACCACTTAAATGTTTGATGGTGTTTAATTAATAGGTAATCTGTCATGGTTTTCACACCGTTAAGTTGACACCACTTTTCTCCATCAGATAGCTACGCAATGGAGAAAAGGTGTCAACTGTGTGTTGGTGGTACGAGTACTAGATGGTAGATATAATCATAATGTTGTGTCTAAATATACTTGAGGTTACCAGTAAACGTAAATAATTGCAGTGGTCCCCGCGTGAGTACATTTACTTGGACTTGGTTAGTACTTTTATTCGTATCGTAAACGCCAATCGCAGTACAGACTAAGGTCAGGGTCAGCTGAATTTAATGTTCACTAATATAGCACTTTCGTTCTCACGGCCACGACAGTGACCGTTTGTCAGATTAAGATTAACAATAGGGTCTTTTGCAGACCTTGCTTGAACTGACAAAGAAAGCATGTGTCATGAATTCATGATTTTGTCGGATTGTATGAGAGATTCGATAAAAGCGCGACACATGTCTTGTTACTTGCCTTCGACAAGCACGAGTCTTGCCTGACAAAATTCTGCGACCTAGCTCACCGGGTGTAAGACTTGTCAGATTGCGGGCTTATTAAGAGGCTGTGTTACTACTCAGTGTCAGCATTAGCTTAGGTAGTTATTGCTATCATACTGTGTTTGGCAATCCTTTTGACAAACCGGTTAATTATATCAAAATTAATGTTTTTTATTTCGGCTCTCCCTCATACATAAAGAGTTGAATAAAAAAATCTCATCTCTCTCTCTTTACTGTTATGAGCAATGATGATGACCCAAGTCAATGCTTTGGGTCTTAATTGGTACCTAGGCCTACCTACCAATATTTACCAACCCAGCCAACCAACCAATACCTACATAAAAGATTGGTATCTTTACCCCGATACTTATACTCCCTCAGCGTAACGATAAAGGCTCCCACAGACAGGGGCGACGCGACAGCGCTACACAAAGGCGCCGCTCGTCGCGCGACACGCGGTGCCTTTGTGTCGGGCGTCGCGTCGCGCCAGTGTCTACGAGCCTTAAAATTTTTGTTTCTATGCAGACAGGTGAAAAGCAAAGATCAAATCTGAATGCCAACATGATAAAGGTCGGTGAACTGTGGTTCTGTGGAAATATGGACTCTCTCGTTCATTTGTAGCAACTTTAGGTAAACTCCGTCTTTTTATTTTCCTCATAAAATGTGTATTTTATTTTTTTACTTGACTAGTATAATACACATTTTTGATAACTAAGCATCGCCAGGTAAAATCATTAGTGCGCGGTAAGAAGCAATTTTTTTGGTAATTTACAATAGCGCATCGCGGTAACAAATAAGGTTCAAAACAGCGTTTGATGTTGGTTGGTCAGTGCGTTTGATGTTGTTTGAATCGAATGACCACGAAAATAAAAGTAATTTTGCAGTTTTAGTTAAATTAAAAAAATAAATGCACGGCTCAGTGGAATAATTTTTAGGTATTTCTTTAGTTGATTGAATTCCCTTTGTTATCATTTCATAAAATATGACAATTTACACACAAAACGTTGAGAATTATGCAACAAAATATTCTTTTTGCACCTGTTTTAAGAATGTTTACTTTATATTTTTATGAAATATTTTTGAATAAGTTTTTTCTTTGAGCATTTGACAATACAATCAATTTTTTTCTGGTACTACTGAGCGTTTTACTGTGTTCTACGGTTGGGGAGCGCCTTAATCATGTAAGTGTGCCTACTTTCCGTCATCCACTGCATATTAGTCGGTTTAAATAATCTAAAACAACCTAAGTAACAAAACATCACGCCTGTAATCCCAGAAGGGTTAACCAGAGGTGTGCCTACCTATCACCCACATTTCACCAGTTATGTTTAAGTCCCATGTAATAGCGGGCAAGCATTTTGCCATCAACCGGGCACTAATCCAGACTCCGGGCTTGCTACTGCAAAATTCCGTAATGGAAAAACCCAATAACACTTTGCCCGACCTGGGAATGGGAATCGACCCAGGACCTCATGCTTAGCAGAAGCGCTTGCTACCACTAGTCCTACGAGGCAGTCTAACCTAAGTACATACATACATAAACTCACGCCTTCTTCCCATGGAACCAACCAAATCAACCAACCAATCCAACTAACCAACCAACCAAATCAACCAAACCAACTAACCAACCAACCAAACTAATTATTATATTGGTGTTAATATTTATGGGTACTTGGGTAGTCCCTTATTAGCAAGGCGATGTGCTTTGGATATTAAAATTAAAAGTATCCCCGTCAACTCCTCCTTTTAAAGTATATATTCACGCCGATAGTGCAACGGATAGTGAACGATCGCACGACCTCTCACTTGCCTGCCCCCGCTTTAATCGTTGGGCTATTGCCGCTTGGAAAGGTAGCTTGGAGAGGTTACAAAATACACCACACTATCATACATAAACTCACAGTTTTTCCTTTGGGAGTTGGCAGAACTCCGAACGCCATCTGCTACGAATTACTACGATGCTTCATTTTTCTGAAAGTTACGTCATGAAATGTTGCACACAGATTATGTCTCACGTCACTTTGTCGGGTCCATACACCATGTGCAGGTGTAAATGGGCCAATCTTGCGTGATTGGAAAGAAAACCTTAACATGTATTGGCCCAGCCATGCGTGACCAGTATGATAATGTCCACTCGGCCTTACTCTTACGTTTACATTCGTGTTTTTCCTATATAACATGTTTGGGTGGTATCTTAAATATTATAATTAAATTCAGTAGTCAAGGTATAACTAGATAGGTATATGGCTCGGCCCTTGGGGATTTTTTACAGCTTTGCTAGATTAACGGTACGGTTTAAAAGACTACATTTAGTAAGAAAAATTGAAAAAAGTATGCTTAGATGGTTTAGTTTTATTAAAAGGACGAATGAAAGGCAACTAACAAAAGGTATTTACAAGGCAGATGTGAGTGCAAACACCTGGAGAGGACGCCCTGGAAGGACATATAGTGACCTTATTGTTGATGTTCTTCAGAAAGGTCAGGTGCGTAGTACTCGCAACTGGCGTGCGTGTCTGATTGTTTTTTTTTAAATATTGCTATGGTGTATGACCAGATGTATGAACGTAAACGAAGTAAAAGGAGTATGTAAGGATCGTAGCAGGTGGCTTCCTGTAGTTTTCCTACCCCCATGGGAAGAAGGCGTGAGTTTATGTATGTTTATGTGTCCTGGATGAAAGTGCCTTTAAGTACCTACATCGTCGCGTTCGTCTGATGAAGTAGTTTGAATAATTTACTTATGTTTGAAACAGGTTAGTAACAAATATATGTATTTCCACGAAAAGAAAGAATAATCATAGTGTATTTGCATTTAATTACGCCTTCTAGGAAAATTACAAATATTTTCTTAGAAAGCTCCATTTAGTCGGCAGGTCTCTTTTGCACGCGTTTAAGTACCTACCTAGGTGATCGTCATTTTATTTGAACAAACTTGAACTGGATGTAAATAGCAGAAAAAGTACCTATACCTGCACAGGTACTCTTCAGCCATTTTCCTCATTAACAATAAAACGTTACTAGATAACTTATCTACATAATTGTTTCACTTAACACGTAGGTACAGTGTTTAATTTAAGATCAAATGCTTATATACTGAGATTCCACTATATATTTGCTAAGTCGTAAGTATATAATGTGACGCAAAAAATAATTCCACTGCGCTTCGCGTACCCTGATAAAATGTTAAATAAATATGTAAAACAATTACATGTCTTAGAAATAATGAGGTTGCTGAAATGTATGTAGTTTAGTTATTATAGGTAGGTATGTGTCTTTTTTATTATGCCTACATATCTATACAATGTAGACACATGGCACACATAACTTGATTGTCATATGATCTTGTTTACTGCGATAATAGCATTTATTTTTATTAAATAAATAAGTATACTCTTTTGTGTCATGTCGACACAAGCTAATACAAGCAAGTAGCAAAGGCTTTGTTACTGGACATGCGCCGGATGTAAAGTATTGTACCATATCATAGTACCTATCTATTCTTGGAGACTCTTTGAACGCATTCCATCCAATATTATACGCATTAATAGCCACTTTTCAAAACTAGAATTGCATGAATCAAGAGTTTCAAATGACGGCTGTTTTGCCAAGTAATCAATGTTGTTTAAGTAATTTACATTATGTCAACGTGTTTAAGAATCATAAATTACACAATTACTGAGCAAATTTGCTGTTATAACAACAAAATAATATTTGCATTATCAATAGTAAAAATGACGATAGGTTTGTTAGATATAGTCAGCCACTCGCGATCCTATTCTGATAAAATTCGCACATTGCATACGGAACTCTATTCATACATTAATGACGCTTGTCACGAGGAGTCAATACGGGTGTTTTTATTAAATATTAGGTGTTTGATTACATTTTGTGCACACGTTCGTAATGATATCGGCAAACTAGCGTCACTTGTCTAATTTGCGATTTAATGTTACAAATAAATAATGTCGTAGCGGCGTAGCTGTGGCGTAGCACGTTATATTTTTTGTTATTATTTACGTCTTGATAAATTATTTTTTGTACCTATTGGTATTTTTTTTTGTAGTCATATTTAAAATTAATAGAAAAGTCTTCATGTAGTAGTCTTTTAAAATTTTAGTTAGAAGGGAAAATATAAGAAGTCGGTTAACAATTATTTTAAAAGATTTTAATGAAATACTCTACATACTCTCTTTTAATCTGTAATATATATGGTGTAGGTGTACTTAGAAAAGACTATTATATTCTATTGCTCTTCACTCAACACTGAGTGAAGAAGAATAGAATAGAATAGTGTTAGTAGCTAACACTAGCTCATTCTTTCTTTAGAATAATTTCTGGTTGCGATTCGTTGCTGTCATCTGGAGCAGAGAAACGTTTACTAGGGCGTCATCATCCCACAAACTTATGATTTTCTTTCAAGAAAACCGTATCGTATCGTAAATACGAATGAAAAAAGCAATTTATTACGTAAGCAAGAGACAAGCAAAAAAAAATTAACATTCTGAAAACCAGTAAAACCGGCCGGTATCTAATTTGAAACAAAACATTTGTCGTTGTCACGAATTTCAGTTTATATTGCTTATCAATATGGAATTAGGCACTTAACGTGTAGCGTTCGCTGTCCGCGAAAATTTGTCAGTTGCGCGAAACGAAACACGGTCGCAAGTCCGTCGCAGACCGTCGGGAGATACAAAGTTACTTATAATGGCAGGTCCACTGTAGAAGTCAAACACGAACCGAACTAACGCTAATTTAATGCCGACGAGAAATAAAACGGTGTGATAGTGAACCACGTCTTCAATAATATGTATGGAGGTTGTAGGACTGCCATCGTGAGTACTATGTTTAATGACGCTTCAAATAATGCATGATTAGAGCGCATGGAAAGCAGTGTTACTAATTTTCTGTCCGTAAATTCGTCAACAAAATAATAACTTTAAATAAAATCAGTCTCTGCAAATAAAATTAAAAAAAAATGTTTAACATTTTGAAAACTTTTAATTATTTGAATAAATACTCGTAGCTGTTATCTTTCGAGTATTTACGAAATTCAAAAAAACATTATTTTCCTTACTTTTATGAAGTTCCTAGTTGAAGTTATCTTTTCCTAAATTCGGTATTTTTGTAAGCTTTTTAAAGCCTTTTCGGACTCATTAGTGAATTAATCAAGTCAATAATTTTTATTTACTAACAAATATCAGTATCGATAGACATTCATTTAATTAATTACTTAGTTGGTATAATATCTAACTTACTTGTATTTTCCTTTCTTCTTAGTAACAATTACCTTCCGTTGTCAACTTAACCAATTAGATTACAAAATCCACAACCCTGTTCTTGCAAATAATTTAACAATTACCTAGTAGATAATTGAATTACAAAAATGCATTTAAAATAAAATGAGTACAACGATAGCGGCCCCTATAGTTCTCATATACGTAAAAAAAGACCTCGAATACTTATAGTTTTTAACATAATATGCTGTAAATAGTTCGACACCATTACGCTATTGAGGTTTCTGGGACTGGTTGCCCTTAGCCACGTATAATTTAACCAACCGAGTTTAACCTTAAAGGTAGATCAACTTTACTAAGTATTTAATCGATACATATAATAAATTAAAGCAGCTTTTTGTGTGTGTCTGTTTGCTCGGCTGTTCTTCTAAACGACACGACGGATTTTGATGCGGGCTTCACCATCATTTAGAATATTTAATGCGGAAGGTGTATGTATAGAATCCATACTAACATTATAAATTCGGAAGTAACTCTGTCTATATGTTACCTTTTCACGCCTTAACCACTGATTTGATAAAATTTGGCAAAGAGATAGATGGCATCCTGGGGAAGAACATATGCTACTTTTTGTCCTGGTAGCACGTTCCCGTGGGATAATTTCCGACATCCACCCAGGCGAAGCCGCGAGCAGAAGCTAGTAAACATATATATCAAACTTACAAATAACAAGGAAACGATGTTTTGTCAATTCGTAAAAACCATGCGAACTTACTAGCGACCCCCTGGTCGCTAGTAGCTGATAAACTATTACCGAAGCCTAGATACAATACAATTATAGAATTATAGATAGAACAACTTTTTGTATATTAATCTTAAGTTTAATTGCCGATTACAATAAATAATCACTGTCATAAATATTAAGTTTATCGATGATTTGCGTCAAAATATTGGGATTACCTTAATTCCTTTAAAGCTTATCTCTTATCAGTATCACACAAGGCCGCGTGAGGACATGCTTTTGACTTAAGATTCTTCATAACTTAAACCTTTTTGTCGATAAACGGGATTATGCATGTTGCGTTAAAGCCCTTTCAAATACAATTAAATCTACTTACATAATAAAAAAAATAAATACACTGACAGACAAAGCACAACTTATCCGCTGCGTCTAGAAGCTTTAATTTTTGCGCAAGAATTCCGTATATAACGAAAGTGGGCACTAGGGCAGAATTTTTGGAAATTCATCACCTAAATAGATTAAATAAAGGAAAGTTTGTATAGGAGTTCGTCATTTTCGGAAATCCCATCGGGGTCGGGCTTGTAACTTAATAAATAATTTCAATACTTTCGTAGTAATTGAAACTTCACCTTACTTTTTAGCAGCAAAAACAATACAAAAAGCACAGTCTTTATAATACGGTCATCTGAGTGATTAAGATGAATTTAAGTATTAATAAAATATTTATTTTTAATTAATGTGCCATTAACTCATTTAATTAGGTGCATGGCTACATTATTAATCGAGTATTAACAACGTTTGCTACCAGAGTTCAGATAGTAAGAACAGACTCGTAGGTAGGGATTTAGAGGTTATTAACAAATTATAAACGTCGATAAATAAGTGACGATCATTCGAGAACATATCACAATGACGTGCCAACCCGCTACGATTTATTATTGAGGAATTAATTGTATTAAACAACCACAAAAAACGTCACTCTTATCATTGATAACGGTAACTTAAACACTAGCTTAATTACGACTATAAACAATAAATTATAGTGCATTATGGACAGACACAGACAATGAATGAGTACTTAAGATTGTAAATAGTTGTAAAACTGCATTTAAATAAACTTCCATCATCTATGCACATTTTTATTCGACAGTCTGTTTGTCACATATTATTAGTAATACACATATTGTCTATCTACATATATTATTATAAATTAAATCCGCTTTTCGTGTCTGCCTGTCTGTGACCGCGTTGTTCTTGTAAACTACGCAACGGATTTTGATGCGGTTGTTACCATCGTTTAGAGAGTTGATTCCAGAAGATTTATGTGTATAATACGTTGATATTAAACTTACGGAAAATAAAGAAATCGCGCTGTTATGTGAAGTCGTAAAAACCGTTCGAAGCAGGGGCGGGTCGCTATATAGTTATCTATAAGATTTCCTTCTCTGTTGCTCGGTTGAATGAACCACTTAACAAACAAGGAAAGGTTGATAAAGGTGATCAACAACAACCATATTAGTAATCGGAGTACATTGTTTTTTCCATGAAAATTCTCACACAACAATGTCACCCCAGAGATGAGTGAGAGTCAGACACCCTATGACTGCGCTTAGCTTTAAGGCTCCCTCAGACAGGCGCGCCGCGACAGCGCGCCTCGACTCTAGTAGACCAATTTCTATGAAAACTTCATAGAAATTGTTCTACAAGAGTCGCGTCGCGCTGTAGCGTTTAACCGAAGTGAGAAATATTTTAAGACATAATTGATTATTATCGATTGTCCCAACAGTGGGACAGATAGGCTAATAAAAATAAAAATAAATGATTTCAAGTCGACCTATAAGGTTCTATTTAATAATATTTTTAACCGACGAAAAAAAGGAGGGGGTTCTTTTTATTAACAAAATAATGTGGGTACAACTAATTTATACTCAACAAAAACACAATTACAAAGTTTTGAGTATTTTAAAGATAGAGTAAACGACGATGTTTAAGCTAGTATTAACTGTATATTTACTACCTACGTATGTTAACAAAAAATACTTAGCTACGTTCTAATCTAAGTTAGGTACACGCGGCTACATATCAAGCTATACATTTCCAGTATAAGCTTGTCTCTCATTGAACGGAATTCCTATACAACGTGAGATCAGCTTATACTGGAAATGTATAGCTTGATATGTAGCCGCGTGTACCAACTGAAATAAACAAATCAATAGTCCGGTAACTAATTATCTTGTTTTGCCTTGTATTCAATACATATAAATAGCATACAGACAAGAGTATGTACCTCACAACCCAAACACGAACTAATGTACTTAAAAATCTAATTCGATATTAGAGCTATTTCCGTAGCAAGTATTTTAGTATACTGACATAATTATTATAATAGTTTAAAATACGTTGGCGTCGGTAGACCATATGTGTATCTACCTAATTCTATACATAGTATAAAACAAAGTCAAATTTCGTGTCTGTCTGTGTGATCGCTTAGATCTTCTAAACTGCACAATGGATTTTGATACGATTTATACCATCATGTAGAACATTTATTCTGGAGGGTTGGTGTGTATAGTGTAGGATACTTACTTAAATATTTGACTAAGGCCCACTTGCACCGCCAATCACTAAACACGATTAGCGATAAACGAGTTGAAAACATAATTCTGTTTTTGTCAAATGTTCGAAGATGACAGAGACTCTAGATCTCAGAGATGTTTAAAACTCGTGTGTAATCTCGGTGTTTTGACGTGTCACAATTGCACCCATGCCCAGCAGGGTCCAGTCTACACTAATTTTGAAAAAGAGGTAATGTTTGTAAGTTTGGATGTAGGAGGTAATCTCTGGAATTACTGATCCGATTTCGAAAATTCTTTCATTGGCAGAAAGCTATACTATTGCCGAGTGCCATAGAGTATGTGTTATAGTACCGTTGACTACAACGCGGCCGAAGTCGCGGGCAGAAGCTAGTATAGATATAAAATTGAGTATGTCAACATGGTCTAGGGTGCACACGTTTATATTGTTAGCATATTGCTGCCAATAGTGCTGATGCGTTTAAGTGTTAAGTGGCGTGTCTCGTTACAATATTTCTACAAAAAGAATGAAAATAACAAACGTTTCTGTAAACTGTAATCAATTTCAGAATGTACTTAGTTCTGACGTTTGTTCTACTTTAGTTTCAGTTCGGAAGGTTCTTGATCTTTTATACAAACGTGTCATAAAAGTTGTTCAGGATTATGAGTGGGTACAATAACCCCTTAAGAGGTTTTCAGTTGTTTCAAAGAATAGCGTTAGCGTAAAACCTTAACAAAATATTATAATATAATAATATTAATTTGAATATCGAGTTAAAATTTTACTATTGAAACCAATGCGTTTTGTACCTAAGTGTACCCAAGTGAAAAACCCTTGAGCTTTTAAAATAAGCTGTTTTAACTTTAAAAAAAATATAATTTTGACAGCTAGAGTTCCTATTTCATTAGTCGATTCTGAATTCAGGACTAAGTATAAGTACCTACAAGAATAAGCGTTGATATTATATAACGCTTATTCCGGTACTTATTCTATAAATATACATAATCAGGTGACCCAACGCAAATGGGCAAAAAACTTACCAATTTAAAGCAATTTCAATTCGTAACCAGTAGATAAGTGCAATTGGTGCTCGTGTCATGTGCCTACGGAGTAACATATGATCACCTGCTTTTAATATACTAAAAAGACTTACGCGATAAGCGACATTGACCCAATTGTATAAAACTTCTAAGCGCAATTTAAGGAATAATTTTTCCTTATCATTTTTCTTGAAGCGTGACCGATTTTCATGTGACAATTAAGGTCGAGTGAACTAAGCCAACATAAGATAACTGCTCACCCAATTAAAAAGTGTAACACTGTCAGTCAAGTCTTAAAACATCTAGCTCATACAATTATAAAAAAAAAAAACATTCAATGCATGTTTCCTAGAATCCAATAAAAACGCAATATGTATTCGCGTTCAATAAAACATAGTGACGATAGAGGCAATCTCACTTCTCCTGTCCTTATATTTGAGCAAGTGGCTGGCAGTAGTGTTTACTGACGGTTGTGCACATGTCAACAGCAAACACTCAGTAACACTACACAGGAGGTGAGAGCCGAGAACAACGGAGAGGCGAACGTTATCTCGACGCACGACGCACCGGCGACAAACGAGCGACTTACCGTACTATTGTCAATAATAATGACCCTATGTGTTATTATTCAGCGTCAATCGTTTATCTCATTTGTGTCTGGTCGGGAAGACTTAATAACAAATCAGTATCGCATAAGCGTTTAAAGTGGCGTGGTGTTTGTGTATGCCTACAGTGTCTGTGTCATTAAATTTCTGCAAAAGAAAGTAGTGTTTACATAGACGAGAAGTGATTAAAATGGAGTTTCAATATTACGGGAACTTCGACCGTCCGCCGACGCGCAGGATTCTCGACCAGCCCTGGTGGGACGAGGAGGATACACTGTCTGACAGACGAATTAACGGTAAGAGCCCGCTCACTAACTGTTTAAATGCCGTATCCGTATAGAAACAGCTGCTATTTACGCCTCTTTGCACTTAATAAAAGTTAACACAACAGTTAATTACAAAGTTAATCGTAGTTAATACTAGCATTAGAAACGTGTTTTGTTTACCATCTCTTATCTCTCCAAAATTGGAGCACAATTAGGCTATATATCACACTATCGCACGAGAAAATATTGTTTGGTTACGTAAACACGGACGCGTCTGTTGCGTTAATTTCACACAATTACTTCTATGGCGTAAAAAGTATAATATTAGCGTGTAGGTATGCATATGTCTGTCTAGACGGCGCAGGGAAGTCGAGGGTGTATCGATTGGACGCCGAGATAATTTTAGAAAAGGTCCTGGTTCGGAGGTTTAGTGGAAGCCGCAGTCATGTGCACGGATTCACATTAATCCGTCTACTGCTCCTGTTTACCCTGTAGAACCTTAAATGAAGAATGGAAGGCAACTCCATCCGCTCTTAATAGAAAATTGATACTTTGTCTTAATTACTTAAGTGTTTTCGTCTGTTAAACACCCGGCAAAAATTGTTGTACA
The DNA here is from genome assembly GCA_917490735.1 of Dryobotodes eremita. Classification (NCBI taxonomy): domain Eukaryota; kingdom Metazoa; phylum Arthropoda; class Insecta; order Lepidoptera; family Noctuidae; genus Dryobotodes; species Dryobotodes eremita. Next base: position 13,276,106 of record OU823254.1, on the reverse strand, counting down.
CGCGCTTTGAATGAAAGGAACTTACTTTGTGACGAATGCACAAGTACATATCGCTCATTTGGAGAAACAACGACGTAAATGTAATTTTTCCCAAATTGAGTTGTCGATATATTTTGTGCTCGAAAAAATTTTCAGAGGAGCAGAGGCGTGAAATATTTAATATGGTTTTGGGATTTACCAATATTTCAGAACGAGACGGTAACAGATTACAAAAAAAAACGACTTTAAATTACTCTCCTGTAAAATTTTAAAAGCAGTAGTTACGTCGATGTTTCTCCAAATTTGCGATAAGCTGTCAATCTAAAGAAGTTCTTACGTAACATAAATACTGAAAGTAGTAAGAATGAGAATATATCATTACCGATCAGGGAACCACCAATTGCCGTGAAGCACTTAGCATTGCTCAGACTACTTATGAAACTTAAATCCAGATGACGATAGTCCCTCAATAATTTTCTAGGTACAGTCGCCCCTTCGCCAGCACATCAAGTTACCACACACTGTCAGATTTACTCATTCGATTTTGAACTTAACTATCAACAGTTTAAGATTTAAAATCGTTTGGAGAAATTTGACAGTTTCGTGTAGCTTGACCTGCTGGCGACTGTACCTACTAATTCTAAAATGACTCAAATAAGAATAGCTCGTAAAGACCTAGACAATAAGTTACAATGATGATGATACATAAGTAGATAATCATGTGTTTTCTATCTCTTTCGTCATTAACTACTTCGGAACATCAAGTTCGTCATTAGTTGTTGGTGAAGTCAGTTGGTAAAACGTCTTGGTAAGGTATCTTTCATTTCCGCGCCGCCATCTTAGTTTTCATCTGTTTGTAATGAAAAATCTGTTGGTTCGTCGATGTTATCTGTGAATGTTGACTTAAATACGTAATAAAGTGCTAAATTGGGTACTTGGTGTCTCTCATAATGGGTACGTACTTAAGCATTTATTTCCAAATAATGAGAAAGCATCATGATTTTCTAAAGCATTTTTTTTAACCTAACAATTTTCTTTGGCTTTCGTAAGTTTTCAAGTTTATTTTCCCTACGTTTTCCCACAAGTAGATCATTTTAGCAGAATAATCTTGAGCTACAAGCAGCATG